>CM066331.1:179462392-184867392 GCA_033807585.1 Hydrophis major | reverse complement strand
TTTAATGTCTTTTCTTCAAGAATACAGAATACAGGATTCTTCAAGAATACAGAACCTCTCAGAGACCCCCATGGGCCTCTGTGAGAACCAAATATTGACCCATGGATCTGAATTGCACAGGAAGCTTCTGATCCTTGGCATTCAGCATGTCAAGATAGAATGGGAAAGTAATAAAATATCATGGCAAGCCATCCTTAAAAGGCCTATGGAGGCCCATGAGAAGACTTACTGCTTAGTGCAAACCAGCTAGAAGTTAGAGAAAGCAAACCCACCCAGTTCAGCTCTTTTGGGGTAGAAAAAAAAACAGGTTAATCTCAGGCAGGAACAGGTTAATCTGGGCCAAGAGATATAGATCATTTTCTAGGATATCTATCTCTGCATTTGTAGATATAGCTGTACCTACATCTATCTGTATATATATATATATATATATATATATATATATATATATATATATATATATATATATATATATATATATATATATATATATATATATATATATATATATATGTTTCTGGGTATATGTATGTGCATTTATATTAATATATATGAGATATGAAAATGAAACACACATATCACACACAAGTAGCTCTTTGGTAATTTTATTTCCATGTCAGAGAAATTATAAGACTATCCATTAAAACAATGGCTGGAATCTAACATCACTTTAAACCTAACTAAGTCTTATTAATTAAGCTATCATGGGCTGGGATTGCACACCATGCTAATAAAATATAAAATATATTTTATGGTGCTAAAACATAAACCTTCAAGATTTTGATGCTTATATAAACTTCTTTCTCTAAAGGATTTAATTAAGAAAGGATAGAACTGAATAGAGCCCAGCCAACCACCTTAACTTTAAAATAAAACTCTAAGCAGTAGGACTGAAAACAAGGCAAAATGTTACAGTAATACACAGAAGAGATAAAAAAACAAAAGGAAGAGAAAACAGACAACCCAAGGATACGTTTGGGTTTTCAGGAAGATGATGAAAGAGTCTATAGCATATAAATGGAACAAATGTATTGGTCTATACTGTATAGAAGGATAAATAGCAATCATAATGGTCAAGAAAAATGGAGAAAACTTTTGCAGGATGTTAATTTGACCACTCAAGATTTTCCTACAGACCAGAGAAACCTTCTGAGTCACAGGGAATCAATGAGTATAACCTGTTGCAAACTGAAATGGAGTCTGTGCCTCACTCACTGAAGAATAATGTTGTCATACCACTTAACTTTACAGCCACTTCCCATAGATGGAACTTACTTTAGTGACTCCTGCGTGCTGATTACTGGCCCATTTCCAAAGGACAAAGACAAGAGAAGCTAATTAAATCTTATTACAAATTAAAGCTGGTATCACAAGCCAATGTTCTTGCTCTGTCACTTTCCAATCTTACATAAAGCCTATTGCATGGACCTACTGTTGAAAACTGAAGAAGCTCCTTGGATGAGAAGCAAAATGTTTCCAAACCAAAAACCAAGAAAATCCAGTTGCCATTTGGAAAAAGCACTTTTGGGACAGCCATGACCTGGATGATTAAGAATCTCCATAGACAAAGCATGATAATTTGCCAAACTAATGAGTGCAGATACCATTTCCTGGACTCACTTGAAAAACAAAAGTAAGATTCTTAAAGCTCAAGCTACTTATTTACATAGTTATATGATCTGGAGTTAGTAGCATTTAGGGAACACATAATCTAGAAGTGGCTTTCCAATGACAGGAAAGTTTTTGTAGGCAATTCTTTATAAAATTATCAGTGGCATGCTGACTGACACTCTCTTCAGGTTACAGGGAACATGGTATGTGTTAGGTAGATCCTTGAGAAGTTTCCTTTCAGTTATCAATCTTCTTGCCAAAAAGATATCTTTGGCACAAAATTCTTGAGGATGAAGGATGATAGAATAAACTATCCGACTTGCAGAATACACTGATTATCATTCTTTCTTATTTTGTTCAGAGATGGCATCATAAAATATATAAAGAAAGCTCCATTTCTCCCTCTGATTGTGGATAAAAGTCAATATATGCATTTATTTCCTTACTTAGACTTCTGTGCTGCTCCAAACAAACAAGACTCCAAGCAACATACAACTCCTGTAAGTTGTACATCAGAATAAATAAAACTATACAAAACTATAACAATAAACTTAAAATAACCTGGCATCTAGAAATGTTCCCTCACATCCACAATATACACAGTGTGTTTTGTACCTAGGAGCAGAAAATACACTACATACTATCACCAAAAGGGTGTATTGGAAGATCCAGGTTTCAATGAAACCTTGAACCATAAACTAACCTACTACAATTTAATTTACTATATAATACAAATATAGTCTGTGCGGTTAGTTGGGGAGAGAATATTTTTCCAGTCCAGAAATTTAGGTTAATGAATACATTATGATAATATAATCTGTGGTAAGCCACTGTGGTAGAGCAGGCCTACCTTATATTACCTCACAGATGTTTCAAATATTCTTTTTATAGAGCCAGTTTGGTTTAGTGGTTTAGGCCCCAGGCTAGAAACCAGGAGAGTCTGAGTTTTTTTCAATAATAAGAAATAATTTTTTATTAACCCTCCTAAAAGATAAAACAGGATCAGCTTCTGGCTTCAATGTTAAGTAGATAACATCAAGTTAATGTACTGTATGTTGAGATAGATATTTCTCCTTTCTTTGCTTCTTTCTCACACTAGCGGAGAATTTAAAAATTCTGGCTGCTTTTTCTTTCCCACTGTCAGATTTCTCTTGTTCAGTTTGCCTAACCACAAAGCCACCTTCACATGCAGGAGTGATAAATCTAGAAGGAAACAGCTCTGTCCTTTTCTAAAAAGGTTGCTCTTTCATTTGCTATCCACTAGAGCAGGGCTCACTAACCTTTTGGACCTCAGGGACCACCAAACTCATAATTTTAGATCCCAGGGACCACTAACTGGTTCTGTGGGCGTGGCCTAATTTATGGGTGTGGCTTGGTGGTCATGTGACTGGCTGGGCATGGCTTGTAAGTAAATATTATAAATATTTATATCAATATTGATTTTTTTTAATTAAAAAAGAGCAACTTTTACCCAAAATCAGGCAGAGAAGGCAGATTGAGTTGCTCATAGAATCACAGATTCATTCAGAAATCTATCTGCCATTGGCTAGCTCAGTCTGTCACATAAAATTTGCTTGCAAGCAAACTCACAAAATTAATTGGCAACACACCATACATGTAAATATTGAATTTTTTATTTTAAAAAAGAGCAACTTTTACCCAAAATCAGGCAAAGCAGGCAAGCAGATTGAGTTGCTCACAGAATCACAGATTCATTCAGTGATCTATCTATCTGCCATCGGCTAGCTCAATCTCTCAAATTTGCTTGCTGTGAGCATGCATTGAATTTGCTTGCAAGCAAACCTTCAGTCTTAAGGGAGGTTTGGCCGTGCTTAGCTAGAAAGCAAGAAATCCAACCATTTCCTGCTTCCTAGCTAATCTAAATCTCCCGGCACAACAGAACAGATGATGGTTGGAAAAAGGAATTGTTCTGTCCCTCATTAACATACTCGAGATCCCCGCACTTTGATTGGCCAAGGCGCGGGGCTCTCTGATTGGTCAGGCGAGCCGCGCCGATTGGCTCGCTAGGAATCTCCCGCGATTGGTCCGTTCAAACCGCGGGAGATTCAAAGCGATGCCATTGGCCGCGGCCGCCGCGGCGAAAGGAATAAAAGCCACGGGCTTTTTTTCCTTTCGCCAGTTCGGTTCCAGCAAATCAATAAAAGAGCTTTGCACTAAGTCACCGACTCCTGGCATCATTTCGCGGACACAACACTGGCGACGAAGGTGGGATCCAGACCCTGAACCGAACCACGTGTCCGACGGAAGCCAGATGAAGCACCGAGATGGCGAAAATCGCACCGCCCGCCCCCTTCAACCCCGCCACCGAGGACTGGGAATCGTTCTCCGACCGATTCCGCATGTACCTCGAGTGCACCGGCATGAAGGACGCCTCGGGCCCACTGAAACGCGCCGTCTTCCTCACCCACTGCAGGACCGAGGTCTTCCAGATGGCCAAAGCGTTGGCCAAGTCCGCCGATGCGACCGCCATGGACTGGGACGTCCTCGAACCCATCCTTCGGCGACACCATGGACTGGGACGTCCTCGAACCCATCCTTCGGCGACACTACGCCCCAGAGGTACCCATCCTAATCCGGCGCAACGAGTTCTACCGGCGGGACCAGAGATTGGGTGAGAGTTTCAGCGACTTCGTCACCGAGCTGCGGCGCCTAGGGGGGCTCTGCGAATTTGATAACCTAAACAACGCTCTGAGAGACCGAATCGTGCTCGGTCTGTGGGACCCCGCCCTCCAGAGCCGGCTGATGGCTAAGGGCGACATCAGCCTAGCAGACACCCTCACCGCAGCCGCAGCCGCAGAAGCAACCCGAACTTCCGCCGATAGCATGCGCAGACCGGACACGAGGGACTGCGGCGGAAACAACAACCCGGCGAGGTCGGCCGAACCAAAAACCGAGACGACAACACACCAGGGCGATTTCCACTCGGCATACAACACGTCCGATGACGAGGAGGACATCCATCGACTCCAGACAGGCCGCGACCAACGGAACCGGAGAGGTCGTAAGTCGAGGACCAACTGTGCCGGTTGCGGCGGCGACCACCCCAGGTCGGAATGCCGGTTTTTCGACTCAATCTGCCGGCATTGCGACAAAAAGGGGCACATCGCCCGGGTTTGCCGCCTGAAGAAAAACCGCAGTCCGGCTCGATGGGACCAGAGCAACCGGAGGAGGGAGAGCACACCACCCCGGACCAGAGATCGCCCCTCGGACAGCAGATGGGACCGGAACGGACGATCCTCGCGAGGCGGCGACAACCGGCGGAGAGAGGAGACCCACCAGACGGTCACCATCGGCCACGCCATCACCAGCGACGCCCGGAAGGTCCACGTCGAGGTACGCATCGAGGGCCAGCCGTGCAAGATGGAGGTGGACTCCGGGTCCTATCTCTCCATGATTGCATGGCACGAGATAAAGCGGTTGGTGCCTACCCTCCAAAGGAGGAATGTAGACAACCAGAGACTCATTGTAAAGGACTACCAGGGAAACCGTATCCTGGTAGTCGGCACCAAAAGCTTTAACATAACGTATAAGGGGCGCACCGAACGACTCCCCCTAACGATCGTTGACCGCAACCGCCCAAGCCTACTGGGACTGCAATGGTTCGCCCCGCTCGACATCGCCCTCACGGGAGTCAACCACGTCACTGACGACGGCTGGGAGCAGCAACTAGCTCGGGAGTTCCAAGAGGTCTTCGACGGAAACCTAGGAAAGTACCGAGGGCCCCTTATCTCGTTCGACCTAGACCCTAACGTCCCCCCCAAACGCCTGAAACCAAGGCGGGTGCCATTCGCATTGAAACCCAAAATAGACGAGCAAATTGATAAGCTCGTCAAACAAGGGGTACTGCAGCCCATAGACCATGCCCGGTGGGAGACCCCCATAGTCACCCCGATCAAGCCCGATGGGTCGGTGAAAATCTGTGGGGACTATAAGGCCACCCTAAATGGCGCGCTGCAACAAAGCGCCTACCCCGTCCCAGTAGTGCAACACCTACTGCACTCACTGGGAGGGGGCAAGGTTTTCGCCAAGCTCGATCTCGCCCAGGCTTACCAACAGTTGCCGGTCGACGAGCAAACAGCAGAAGCGCACACCATTGTCACCCACCGGGGAGCATTCAAATGCAACCGACTCCAATTCGGAGTCAGCGTGGCACCGGGCATATTCCAGAGCCTAATGGAGAGGCTATTGCAAGGTATCAAGGGGGTGGTACCTTATTTCGACGACGTCCTAGTGTCGGCAGCCAACCAAGCCGAACTAGAAGGTCGACTAAGGGAGGTCCTAACTAAATTTAAAGAGACGGGACTAAAAGTAAAGAGGGAAAAATGCCAGCTTTACACGGAACGAGTGGAATTCCTGGGCTACCTCCTAGACCGGCACGGCATTCACCCCACAAGCAAAAAAATCAAGGCCATCAAAGAAGCCCCCACCCCTAAATCAAAGACTGAACTACAAGCATTCTTGGGGTTACTGAACTTTTACAATGTTTTCCTACCCCAAAAGGCGACGGCGGCGGAGCCCTTGCATAGGCTCCTGGACAAAGCAGCAACCTGGACTTGGGGGAAACGGGAGCAAGCCGCCTTCCAAAGAACGAAGGACCTCCTCACCTCCGACGCTGTCCTCATACAGTTCAACGAGACCCTACCTCTGGCCGTCACGTGCGACGCATCACCCTTCGGCGTCGGCGCTGTCCTCAGCCATACCCTTCCCAACAGAAAAGAAGCACCCATCGCGTTCTTTTCAAGGACCCTCACCAAACCGGAGCGGAACTATAGCCAACTGGACAAAGAGGCTCTGGCTATAGTTGCCGCCATAAAACGATTCCACGAATACCTCTACGGCCGGACTTTCACCATCATAACGGACCACAAGCCGCTGCTGGGAATCCTTGCAGGGAACTGGGCCACCCCGAACATTCTGTCTCCCCGAATGACAAGGTGGTCCGAGTTCCTGGCAGCCTACAACTACGAACTCATACACAGACCGGGTAAGACGATCTCCTATGCAGACGCCTTAAGCCGCTCACCGCTACAGGAACCCGACACCGACCCAGCACCCACAACGACCACCCTCAGCATAGAGACTCTACCCAACCTGCCCATAACCGTGTCAGACATTGCCCGAGAGACTAATAAAGACAAACGATTGGCGCGTGTGTTGCATTGGGTGGAGAAAGGGTGGCCGGAAAGGGACAATGACGAGTCCGTCAAAACGTTCCGAAACCGCCAAACGGAACTCTCATTGTTAAAAGGGTGCATACTATGGGGGGACAGGGTGGTCATTCCGGAAAAGCTACAGGGGAAGGTTTTGGAAATGCTGCACGAGGGGCACCCTGGCATCGTGAGGACTAAAGCCCTGGCCAGAAGTTACGCTTGGTGGCCAGGGATGGACAAACAAATAGAGGCCTGGGTAGCTAGGTGCCAGCGATGCCAGGAAACGAGGCCCAGCCCACCCACAGCACCCGTCCTAGAGTGGGAAACCCCAAGGGGACCTTGGTCTAGGATCCATATAGACTTCGCAGGGCCCACAAAAGGACACACCTTCCTCATAACAGTTGACGCTTACTCCAACTGGCTGGAGGTAAGCAACATGAAGACGACAACCACGGAGGCCGTGACCAAAGAACTCTGCAAACTCTTTGCAACACACGGCCTCCCAGACGTCGTCGTCTCCGACAACGGGCCCCAGTTTACCTCGCTGGAATTCGAAAAATTCCTAGCGGAAAGGGGCATCCGCCACGCGCTGACAGCACCGGCGCACCCGGCGGCGAACGGTAGGGCGGAACGGATGGTCCAATTCACTAAAAAGACCATCCGGAAAATAGACCATGGGGAGATCCAAGAGAAAATCAACAGACTACTCTTCACCCAACACATAACCCCGAATACCACAACCAACAAAAGCCCAGCCGAACTACTAATGGGTAGAAAGCTAAGGTCCCCACTCGACAGGTTACACCCTACGTATAACCCGGAGAGGCCCCCAGACTCAAGCACCAAACACCGAACTTTCGCACCCGGGGACCCCGTATATGCAAAAAACCTGACGGGAGACCCTCTATGGATCCCAGCCGTCATCACCCAAGCAACAGGCCCACACTCGTACCTGCTACAAACAGCAGACGGACGAGCGTGGAAACGCCACATCGACCAACTTAGGTCGAGAACCGCAAACCAACAAACCGCCGACGCACAAACAAACGAACCCAACCCCCGTAACGCAAGCCAAGGGGGGAGGGAATACCCAGGGGACCGAATCCAAAGAAAAATAAACCAACAATACTCACCGGAACGCAGCCATCACGACCCCTCGCCAGAAAGGAACAGCCAAGCCAGCTCGACCGACCCGGAAAGACCGAGTGGGAGCGGCGAAACCCGTAGCTCAACCAACCCGGCAGGCCCAGGAGGGAGCTACGGAGAAAGGACCGGCCCGATTGACCAGCCGGTTCCCACAACGGCAGCAGGAGCAACGGAGATCCCGACCGAACCGGCCGGGATCCAGCCTACAACTGAGTTGCGCAGGTCAAGTAGGACCAGACGGAGCCCCGCCTACCTACGTGACTATGCAACGTAAGGACTGAACCAAGAGCGGAGGGGTGTTCTGTCCCTCATTAACATACTCGAGATCCCCGCGCTTTGATTGGCCAAGGCGCGGGGCTCTCTGATTGGTCAGGCGAGCCGCGCCGATTGGCTCGCTAGGAATCTCCCGCGATTGGTCCGTTCAAACCGCGGGAGATTTAAAGCGATGCCATTGGCCGCGGCCGCCGCGGCGAAAGGAATAAAAGCCGCGGGCTTTTTTTCCTTTCACCAGTTCGGTTCCAGCAAATCAATAAAAGAGCTTTGCACTAAGTCACCGACTCCTGGCATCATTTCGCGGACACAACAGGAATAATAGCAATTTAGTAGGCAAGTTTGCTGGGTAAGGAGTGAGTGGGTGGGGAGGGTTCCCACGGGCCATGTGGGCTGAGCAGCCTTGTGTTTCTGCGCATACTGGATTAATTGCTTTGTGGGGGTGCTCTGGGGTTGAGATTTCTCAGGGGCCTACCAAAATTTTCTCATGGCCCACCAGTTGGTGACCACTGCACTAGAGCATATCTTCCAGCTGCCTAGTAATGACATTACGAAAAGCAATTCAACCCACATTGAAGCACAGATGGAACTCTGAGGTAGTGTGCTCCAACCAGTCATTTTATACTATTGTTTTGGAAAAAAGCTGGAACATGTTACTGCTGACCATGATGTTTAACATCATGCACATGTTGCCTGAAAATGTCATGGTAAACTGGAAACTGAGGGGGGGAGGAGTTTCTAAAAAACACAAAACTGAATTTATTTTATTACATTTCCAGTGATACCGTTGCCATGTGCCAGTACATTTCATATTATATTGATAATTCATGACAATAAAGTCTATGACTTACAGGGAGATTTGCCTATTCCAAAGTAACCATCATGATGGACATGGGCAGTCCTAAAACTCAATTTTCCAGCAGATAGATGGGTGAAGTTGTTCTCTGCCTCTTTCTCTGAGCTTTCAGGAGGTTTCCTACCAACTTAAATGCATCTTCATTATCAGGCAAGCAAAGCACTAGGCTGTAGGAAACATCATTTTAATTTTTTAAGAATGTCTCAGGACCTGTGTAAAGGTTACAAGCTATGTAAATAAAGACTATGCAAGAGTCTGCGCTTTGTTTTACAGTGTGCCAGCTTTCCATGTACAGTGTGGGCAATAGTAGAGTTGGTTTGCTATTGCCTTCTTCAGATATTTTTTCCCAACATCTCAGATCATTCTTGTTGTGAATGTATAAAGTTTTAATAAAGTGTGAGCTTGGAGTAATGTGCAGGGTTCTGGCCCTGCACTTCTGATTGGTTGTTAAACGGCTGGATCGGATTGGCCCACTCCGGGGAATCCGATTGGCCTTAACAGAGAGTTCCTATTGGTTATGAGAGCTAGCGCTCCTCATTGGTTATTGGCTAATAGTTACGGGGTTTGCCTATATAAGGCGGGTTAAAACTGCTATAGAAGTTAGAAGTCACTATGTAAATAAAGAGCTGAAGTTCACTGTTCAGAGGCTTGTCTCCATTCTTTCTCGCCCATGCTCCAAACATAACAATTCTATAGGCCAGAACTTTCCATATGATGTCCTTCTAGGCTTCTGAAATTAGTTAAAGGCAGCTAAGTGCTTTCACATAACTGAACAATCAATTAAAAGAATCTTTAAAACCATTGACTCAGCCTCAGATTGGTGAGGGCCAGTGAAATGTCCATGGACATCCAATTAACTATTCCAGTCATGATCCAAGGGACAAGAACAAAAGGATGGCTAGCTTGGTATGTCCTACTGCATCTAAGCAATACATAATTTTCATATCAGAAGTTTGTTAGCGATAGATGTCACATGTTGAATCTGTTTTTGTCAAGGGCACTGGTAACTCCAGTAGAAGTTGGGAATGTTTTTATTGGTCCCTCCATGCTAATCTTAATCTCTGTGGCTCCCCCTTTGCAGGGAGGAAGGGTCAGTTTGAATAGTCCACCCAAGACACTTCATGTACTAAATGAAGATACAAACAGAATTTGAAGTAGTCCCTGAAACCTATTGCATGGCTCAACCAAGAACTCAAAATCAGTAAGAGGGAGTGCTCGCTTGGATCAGATTGTGCTTTTGTGTACTCTCTATGCAATTGAATCTCAGAGAGACCTCTAATTGTCAAAGGAGATGAAGTAGCATAGACACTTAAACCATTGTTAGACACAAAGTGGAAGTATGATCCAAAACATGTAAGAGTCTTTATTGAGGATTATCTTCTGGAAATGAGAGCAGTGAAATATACTCATTTCTCTATTTATTGCATCCATAGATGATTATCTGGTAACCCTGTTCCATGTGATTAATATACTCCTAGATAAGAAGAATTCCTGTATGATCTTTGTGGGTAAATTTGTTGGGAAAAAGTGGTTTGGATTTGTTCAGAGGTGGACTTTGGCTCTACATATCCTATGAAATTGATTGAATTGATTGGAATTGATTTTGGTATATCTTGGTATATCAAATTCTAACACCATTGTTAACGATAAATCAACTTGCATCCCCACCCCAGAGTTGATATGTAATCTAGCTGTTCTTCTGGAGAGACAGTTCCAAGCAGCAGGTAGAAACTTGTTAGCCCTTCAGAGTACATCAGAATAAGATATACTTCCTGCAAGTAAGTCAAGATTATATTTATTATAACAGCTATAGTAACATAGTCTTGCAAATCTGAACACTCTTCCCTGCCTTTATCTTTGTGAAAGCTAAGAAAGAGTCTGACTGAGTTGTTGTTATTTTCTTGACCTGGGCTCAGATCCCTTTTATTTGATCATCCCTTGATAGTAAATACCAATCAAATATTAGGGTTAGCCATTTTAAAACTTTATTTAAACATTAATAGATGCACTTCCCTCCCCTTCTGCCTGGTCTTTTAGTCCCCTTTAGTGTCCATTTGCAATATTCAAAGAATCTTAGTTCCTAATATGGAGTTAGTTCTATTTCAGTTGTTTTCCCTGTATGTATTAATTACATACATGTTTTCCCCATTTTATAGCAAAACTATAAATGTTCCAAATTCTTCTGGTCTTCTAATCTGTTTATAACTATCTTAAATCAAGAAAAATGTTTTGGGTTTGTTTGTTTTTTTTGCTTTCTGTCAATTATATTTTAAAAATCGTAAGTCTCTATTATAAAATGTATTGTATTGAAGAGAGAAAGGTAAAACACACCAGGTATTAAATTAAAATTAAAATTGGTGTTTTGCACATATTTAATATCCATGAGATAGTTACATACAAGATATGATTAGAAAATGAGTACAGCTGGCTTAGTATCCTTTCTAAAGTTTTCGCCATGGCTGAAAACAAGATTTTGTCTTCCTTATCTCCAAATGGTCAGTCTTTCACATGACACTGCTGTTCTGTGTTCCCTTTGCAAGGATCTGCCATTTGGGGTGTCTGTGGATAATCCACCATTCTCTCCTTCTCCTGAGAGGTTCTGAAGGACCGAGCCACTTGCCAGTCTCTTGTTCTTCATCATGGTTGTTGTCACCAGAGATATCATCAGTCAGCAAATGCTTCATCTAGAATCTTTCCTAATTTTTTGGAAAGTTTTGTTGATATAGGCCAAAGAGACAGAAACTTGAAAACCTAGCTCCATTTTCCATACTTTCCCTCCCTGTTATACTCCAAGAAGTTAAAATAAAGTCACTCTGAAATCTTACTGTTTTCCTACTTTCTCAGACAGTATTTTCTTCTTCATGTGTCATATTCAATATGCCCCCCCAAAAATCAAATTTATAGTCCTCCATGGAACATGGCCAGGTAACCTTTGGACTTTACTTATCTTCAGTGGTTTTGGCTTATCTGTGACTATAATTTTAAGTGATTGTGATTTAGGTTCCTTCTGTGAAGCAACATCACTGAAGTATGACATAGGAGGGGAGCCTGTCCTGTGGAACAGACTTATACCCTGAGATACCCTGAGATTCAGATGTGCCTCACCCGGTTCTTCTTCCAAACACTGGAGCCAGGATGTTAGTGGAGTTCAGAAAATGAGTTATGTTTTTATTCTGATAAAAAATCTGTAAATGTCAATCTTTCCAGATAGAGCAGACAGGAAACATGACGAAATAGTCCACTTCGACTTTATTGTAAAGATACATTAATAGAATCTTTCAAGTCTGAAAATACGTATAATACCCCTTTTCCACCTTTACAGCTTGAGAATTTAGAAAATTCCTTCTAAACTTTTTGTTCCACCCATTATGCTATGCTGTCTCTTATCTGATTACTACCTAGGCAGCATCTCTTTTCATCATCTTTAAAAGTATTTCCCATATATTGAACTTCTGGTTTGCCGGCTTCGCTAGCAGCAGGGTTTCACGATCCTGCACGATCCCTGCCACGCTAGCCGTTTTGGTGCCTCCGATCCGGACGGGTTTGGAGGCTAAGGCTGCCTTGCAGAGGCAGCCGAAGATAGGGGGAGCTAGTGAGGGGTTTGGGGATATTGCAGACCCCGCTCCCCAGCCAGCAAAACCCCCTTTTCTCAAGGCGGTCGAGAGGCGGTCTGCAATGGCCGCCACAAAGAAGCCAGCAGCTGGGTAAGACTGAGCAGGAGGAAGAGGGGAGAAAGTTTACAAGAGAAAGTGTTTTTTTGGCTGATCCAGGTCTTTAAGAGGCATTTAATCCTGAGAACTATGACTTTTTGAAAAATACTTGGTTTTCAGAGGAGGATTTCAAGTGGCAAAATTGAGGTGCTGAAAGGAAAGTTTACTCTCCTTCCCTATGGAATCAACAAATGGCCATTGAGAAACCTGTTGTTTTTTATAAAAGGTAAAAACTTGGCTTCTTGTTATAAGTGGGAGGGGAGAGGACAAAAAAAATATTAAGATCTTGCTGGAGGAGATGCCTTGAAGACCTTGAGACTAGAAATAGATTGCAACAAGGCTGTAAAATACATACTGGGCTTTTTTTCCTTTCCCTTTTACTGATACCACCCCAGGAAGAGAAAGCGAGAACTTTGTGTGTTGTTTGGATTGATTGATGTCTCTGGGACTTTGAGGAATTATTTTAACTTTTGAAACATTTTGGTTGCTCTAAGAAGAACAAAGAATGGCTTTATCTGATGATGAACTTAGAAAGGAATATCAAGAAAGTAAGGACGCTGTGAAAGAAGCTTTCCTTTCTTTAGAAATGGTGCTTGTTATTTATCAGCAAACACAACAACAGATGGAGGAAATAGAAGAAGAAGAAAAAGAATAAGACGCCATCTTCAGTGAATCTAAAAAATTAATTAAGAGAGAAAGAAGAAAGAAAGGAAGGAAAATGAAGGACTTAAGACTTAAAAAAACACTTAAGAAAGGAAAAAATAAGATGCAAAACCAACTTAATGTTACTGAGCAAAAGAAGAAAGGATTACAACAGAGAAGGAAAGCTAAAAAGGCAGGTTAGTAGAGGGGAGGGTAAAAAGGCCAGGGGGGATAAGAAAGGAAGGGAAAAGGGAGGGAAAAGCCACAAAGGTATGAAACAAGATGGGAAAAAAGGAATTTTTTTTAGGGATAAAGGGTAAGGTATAATTTCTTTAAAAAAGAAGATTCTGCAAGGTACATAAGATGCTACTATGTATTAGAAATAGAAAACTAGAATGTTATAAGAATTGATAAAAGATTAAAATATTGAAATGTTTAGTAATGATAGATTTTAAAATTTAATAAAATTGTAGCACTTGTTTTTTGAAATAGACATTCGGAATGTTATAAGATTTAATATTTAGATTTATTATCTAATTATATTATTATGAATTTATTATTTTTTCTCTTTGAAGGTTAGTAGGTAGAATGTACTAAGCAGAATCAGATATTAATTTAGGGGGAGGATAGAAAGGCATCATACTCTGATCAGTGATTTCAGGAGAAATTCTTTTATTTTTCTTACTATAGGGAAAGAGATAAATGGATAATTTGGAAAGAATGGACAAAAAATACAAATAAATGATTTAAATTAAAATGAATTAAATAAAATAGAAATAAGAAGAATGAAAAGCGGAGAGAAGTTATATAGAAGATATAGAATGGTAAATAAGATAGGTAATGGTATATAAGATGAGCATGAATTTAACTGAAGTCCATACAAAGAGAGGGGGCCAAACTACTTTCTTAAAAGAAGTTTTATATTTTTGTGTTTTGTGTATCTATGTTTTGTTTGAGAATTAATAAAACCTCGGAGGAATGTTGGATGAGAATAATGGTAATCAAGTCAGAGACGAATGAAGATGATGACTATAAACTGGATAAATATAGAAAATAATAATAGTAACAATGAAATTGAATATGAAAAGAGAAATAATGAGAAATTTGTTAAGAGATATCTATATGTTTATATTGAAATGGTGTAAAACAGAATTATGTTGCATAAAATAATATTCTACTTGACTTGTAAAATTAATAATGGAAAGAGGTTTTATGTACTTAATGGTTAATGATGGTTTGTTTGTCTTTAAAATCAATAAAATTTGTTTCAAAAAAAAAGTATTTCCCATATATCAATACAAAGAATGGTTTTAATTGTTCTTTGAATTGTTGCTGTTGTGCTTACCTATGTTTTTGTTAACTTCCAGAGATACTAGCTTCAGATGGGCAATCATATAGATTCTTTTAAATAGAAAAGGTAAAACTGACTTGTCAGGAACATGGCTGACAAAATGTTAAGGCTTATAAACATCTATCCCTTATTTTAGACTACTTTGTTTGGCAGCATATTTGGTAGCGCCAAGTGTTAAGTCCTGAGCATGGGCGCAAGGAAGGGAGATGAGACTTCGAACTGTGAGTTCAACTCTTTATTCGTGACTTCAGAACAGAGCAAATACTTGGGCAGCAGCAATTCTTTTATAGAGCTGGCTGCTGTCAAAACAACCAATAATTTGAGTTTTCCGCTCGAACAAGCATCCAATCAGAGAGACCCACTAACAGCCAATTGGACTGGCCAGAAACGACCAATCACGACTCGCTATTCGCGGGCCAATGAGAAGTGTAGGATTACGAGCCTGCTGTAAAAGTAAAGCTATTAGGGTTGTTACTGATGCGTTGGCTTAGTTCATAACACCAAATTTTAGTATTAAATAAGAATACATCTCTTTTATAAAACAACACACTAAGGAATAAAGAGTTGTTTTATTTCAACTCTTGGCAGTTCTATACAAAAATTCTGAACCAATTGAAAAGAACTTTAGACTTCTGCATTCTCAGCTGTGTTACTTCCAGCTCCAATGTATTTGATCCACTGTGAAATTAGGCTTCAAGGTGTTTGTTTTGGTGTTGTGAATTCATTTCCCCATTATGGTGTTGGAAGGAAAATCCATCTAATTCAGGTCCAAGCCAGGAATAAAATAAAATGAAGGGTGATTGGAAAGAAATTTTAATGATGAATAGAACCAACAGCAGTTCTAGGTCAGCTGAACAAATGGTTGAATGAATGGGTGGATCTTTATAGTTTCCTGTGACTTTGAAGTTTGAACTGTTCTGAAGAGTTGTGCATTGAAGGGGCTTGTGTCTTTTGCTAAATGGTGGTGGCTTAACCCTATTATGTCCTAAAGAGTAATGTCCTGTTCTTAGGGTAGAGGAGAATTAAATTTTAATTCCATCCTTGGAAGTCAGGTTCTTTTGTTTTGTGAATAGGCTGGGCCAAACTTTCTTAATGGGCACAAAATATCTGCTGGGGGCTATTAAGAAAGATTGAGTCTGTCTTCTGCCTTTAAAAACATGTTTCTCCATTTCTCCTTTATGGATATATATTATTCTACCTTTTTTAATATTTTCCAAAATATTTTATTCTTGGGGGCGGGGGCTTCCCACAATGGGAAAGAAAGTCTTGCCTTATCCTTCAGCTCTTGGAAGAGGCTTAGTTTAATTTTGCAATTCAGACAAAAACAGGAGTCAGATTGACGAAAGTTTTGCCAGTTTCTCACTTCCAATTTTTTAGCCTCAGAGTAACGATTTGTCCAAAATGCAGTAAGGATAATTCTTGCCTTATAACAGTTTGTTAAGTGACCGTTCATAGTTGCAATAGCACTGAAAAAAGTGACTTACAACCATTGCAGCATTCCCGTAGTCACATGATCACAATTCATATGCTTGGCAACTGACTCATATTTATAACGGTTGCAGTGTTCCTGGGTTGTGTGATAGTGCTAGGAGGCACTGAAGCTCTGGAACAGCTTCTCTACAGAGATCATACTACATCCCTCCCTGCTGGCTTTCAGAAAACTACTGAAAATGAAACTATTCCAAAGGTCATTATCTTCATTTAAACTCTTTGTTTTTTGCTCTTGTTTGCTGTTTTGGAGGAGCTTACAATGCTACCATTTGTTTTAATCCTACCATGAATGTTGTTTTATTGTATTATCTGTAAACTGCCGAGAGTCATATTGCAATGGGATAGAAGTTTAATAAATAAATAGAACAAAAGCTGCCTGCTCTCGTTCTCTTTTGAGGGAGTGTTTTTGATAACATAGAACCCACAGCACTCTGGCCTCTGCAAAACATTGAAAAAACCAGTGATTTTTCACTTCTTGCTCTTAGTATTTTAAGCGAGCAGAAGTGAAGGTGATTCTGGGTCACCTTCAAACTGCTTCTAAGGCTAAGAATAACAATGCCCTTTGTTGCATATGTAAGGTGGCTAAACTGGGGGCTAAACTGCTTCTTATCACCCACCCCAACTCCTACATACTCACACACTTAGGATAAGAAAGTATTTTAAAGCAGACTTTGTGCTTTTTCTTTAAAAGATAAGCATTGGAACAAATTATTTTCCTTCCAAATCGCAGATAAGTTTTAGTATGAATTGATTTTATTTGTTGCATTTATAAAATGTCTTTCTCCAGAAGCTTAAGCCAGCATATGCAGAACTCCCTCGATTTATCCTCATGCTACCCTGTGTTATTCTTCTGCTGCTAAAGCCTTTTCGTGCTATTCTTACTATTGCAGCAAAGTAGCATTGTGATTCCCCTCAATGAGATGTTTTTCATCACCTCAGAGCCTCATCTGGTAGTTGCTGAAGTGCAAAGGCCTCTTTGGGCTATTGGAACTGCTAGAAGAGGCTTAAAGCAAAAACAGTGCAGACATATTGTTTCTTGTTAGAAAGTAAAAATTGTATCCTAGAGTGGTTTCAACCGTGTGCTTTGCACCAACCTTCAAGCAAAACACCTTTGAAGATCCATATAGGAGCTAAACTCTGGCAGATTTCTCTTCCCCTTATAAATCCTAAACTCACAAAAATATATAAACCTACCAAGCAGGGAAAAACATTTCAAAAAATAGATAGATTTCCAGTGAATGATCAATGGAGGACACCAACTGTGGATTTCTTCAACAAGATATAGATTCATCCCCCAAGTCAAAAAAAGCAGTTGCCAAATCAGTCTGAGGCTAATTAGATGATTATCTGAACCCAAGGTGGTAGTTACGTATACTGCTAATTTAAATCCAACACTCTTCCTTTATTATCACATTTGAAAGAAGGAAGCATGGATATTTTCCCCTTTGGTTTAGCAAAACTTTTTTTAGCAATTTATCTTTGAAGGACAATGCATCACTTACTGTCTCTTTACCTTTTCACCCCTACAGCCCTGGTTATAATGTGAAGTTTATGATGCAATTATATCAGACCCAAGTGAAATAGCCCCCTCCCCTTATCACTGAGCTGATTACACTTAGTATGGCAAAAACTCCTTCTCCCACTCTCTGCCAGGAGGCCAATTTTAAGCTCTTATTGTTTTATAGGCCCTTTGCACTCTGAGGAAAGATGGGGAAAGAGAAAATAAGGGGAGAAGAAGATTCCATTTACATACCTTGCACCAGAAGACACATTCATCACCTCTTTTTCTAAGCAAAGCACCCTCAGCTTCCCTCATCCTATTTGAACAGCTACTTAAATACAGAGCGAAGGCTATGAATCATTAACTCTGAGGAGCATCAACAGTGGGCGAACAAAACTATCTGTGACTGTTATGCCTTGTGTGAGGGGACAAAAGCTTTCTTTGCCAAGAATCTACCACTTAGTTTGTGTGTTTACTGTTATGGACTAAGCCAACGCAGCAGTAACAACCCTAGATAGCTTTACTTTACAGCAGGCTTGTAATCCTGCACTTCTCATTGGCCCGCGAATAGTGAGTCGTGATTGGTCATTTCTGGCCAGTCCGATTGGTTGTTAACGGGCCCCTCTGATTGGACGCTTGTGAAAGTGGTAAACTCAAATCAT
Organism: Hydrophis major; assembly: GCA_033807585.1. Lineage (NCBI taxonomy): Eukaryota > Metazoa > Chordata > Lepidosauria > Squamata > Elapidae > Hydrophis > Hydrophis major. Next base: position 184,848,981 of record CM066331.1, on the reverse strand, counting down.
TGGTTGTTTTGACAGCAGCCAGCTCTATAAAAGAGCTGCTGCTGCCCAAGTATTTGCTCTGTTCTTATTTTACAAAAAAGAGTTGAAGTCACCATTCGATGTCTCGTCTCCGTTCCTTGCGCCCATGCTCAGGACTTAACACTGGCGACGAGGATGGGATGCGGAGACGATAGAGCTGACTAAGTACGCATCGAACAAGACAGAGCACATGGCTGAAGAGCGCACGCAACAAACGGCAAGATGACCAGCGGCGCCATACCAATCGCTCCATTCGACCCAGCAACCAAAGACTGGGACTTGTATATAGATTGTTTCCAGATGTTCCTAGAGACCAACAATTTAAAAGATGCTACACCTGGCAAGAAACGAGTGGTGCTCCTGACTCATTGCGGCCCCGCCGTTTTCAAAATGGCTAAAGCACTTGCCAAAACGGCAGAAGTGAAGACTATGGATTGGGATACCCTCGCCCCAATCCTCCAGGCCCATTGCGCACCCGCAGTACCTACACTGATACGAAGACACGAGTTTTACTAGAGGGACCAATGGAAGAACGAGAGCGTTGGGGATTTCGTAGCTGACCTCCGGAACCTAGGAGGCCTTTGTGGTTTTGCAAACCTCGAGGAAGCCCTGAGAGACCGCATATTTCTGGGATTAGATGCACCGCATGTGCAGAGTAAACTTATGGTGAAAGGAGACATCAGCCTTACAGATGTCATCGCCGATGCTACTGCTGCAGAAGCAACCAGGAAGTCAGTCGCTTGAATGCGCCGAACGAACGCACCGCTTCGCCAACTCACTAACGATAGCCCACTCGCTGCTGAGGAGCACGCTATCACTACCCACCACAAAGACCTCGAGTCATCCTCAGACAGTGAGGAAGAGGAGGTCAACTGGCTCCGCTCGGAATGAGAGCAAAGGAACCAGAGACGTCCGTGCCAATGTGCTGGTTGCGGGGCAAACCACTCTGCCGTACTTGTGGGAAAAGAGGCCACATCGCGAAGGTCTGCAAAAGCAAGCGAGAGTCCAGTCCAAGCCGAAGGGAGAACAACCTCCACTGGGAGACAGGCAAACCTCCTGAGAATCGGGATCACCTGAACCACCAATGGAACAACCATTACTACTACAGAAATCGAGTACCTGCCTCTTCAATGAGACGAGAAGAGGCCCACCAAACCATTATTATCAGCCACGCTTCATCGTTCGATGCAAGAAAGATCCACATAAGGGTTACTATTGAGAATCGACCGTGCGTGATGGAAGTCGATTCGGGATCATCCCTATCGATGATATCCTGGAAAACCCTCAAACAGCTGATCCCTGACATCTGCCACCAGGACCTCAGCACTCAATGAATCATCCTAAAAGACTACCAGGGAAACAGAATTCCAGTTGTCGGTTCCAGCCACATCCAAGTATCCTTCAAGGACCGCACCGCGATACTTCCTCTGACTGTCGTCGATCGTAACCGGCCCAGTTTGTTCGGGTTACAGTGGTTCACCCCACTCGGTATTGAACTAACCAGCATACACCAAACCAGAAGTGACGACTGGGAAGAGGCCCTCATCCAGGAATTCCAGGACATGTTCACAGGAACATTAGACAAGTACAAGGGGACCCCTATATCATTTAATCTCAGCCCCGATGTAGCTCCCATTCGGCTTAAGCCTCATCGGGTGCCTTTTGCCCTCAAGCCGAAGATCGACGAACAGCTAGATAAACTAATAGCCCAGGGCATATTGGAACCGATTGACCATGCCCGCTGGGAAACTCCAACAGTAACGCCCATGAAGCCAGATGGTTCATTAAGAATTTGTGGGGATTACCGGGCCACCCTAAATCAGGCCCTTCAACAGAGTGCTTACCCAGTACCGGTGGTCCAACACCTTCTTCATTCCCTGGGTGGCGGAAAAATATTTGCGAAATTGGACTTAGTTCAGGCGTACCAACAACTACCTGTAGACGCGACAACTGCAGAAGCCCAGACAATAGTTACACATAGAGGTGCCTTCAAGTGCAATAGACTCCAATTCGGAGTAAGCGTGGCGCCTGGCATTTTCCAAAGTTTGATGGAGAGACTATTACAAGGCATAGAAGGCCTCGTGCCTTATTTTGATGACCTAAAAGCTGCCCCCACTAAAGAGTTATTAGTACAATAACTCAGAAAAGTTATTCAGAAATTTAAAGACGCTGGTCTGAAGGTAAAAAGGGACAAGTGTCAACTTTTTACAGAGAGAGTGGAGTTCCTGGGATACCTTCTCAACAGACAGGGAATCCACCCCACCAAAAAAAAACTAACTGCAATCAAAAACGCCCCGAGACCTAGGAATAAGACAGACCTCCAAGCCTTCCTGGGACTCATTAACTTTTATAACATCTTCTTGCCCCAGAAGGCGACTGTAGCTGAGCCCCTACATAGACTTCTTGACAAAAAGGCTTCCTGGGTCTGGGGACGACGTGAAGAAAGGGTATTCCAACAAGTAAAAGACCTCTTAACCTCCGATGCTGTATTGATGCAATGCAATGAGACTCTACCCTTAACGGTTACCTGTGACGTCTCACCATTTGGAGTGGGAGCCATTTTAAGCCATGTCCTACCAAATGGGAATGAGGCATCTGTTGCATTCTTTTCGAGAACCTTGTCTAAGACCAAAAGGAACTATAGTCAACTTGATAAAGAGGCTCTCGCTATTGTATCCGCAATTAAACGTTTCCATAAATATGTGAATTGGAGACCCTTTGCCATAATTACAGACCACAAGCCGTGACTTGGTATTTTGGCAGGAAACAAACCAACTCCCCATATCTTATCACTAAGAATGACACATTGGTCAGAATTTTTAGCTGCCTACGATTACCTACGATTGCAACACCGCCCGGGGAAAGCCATTCCCCACGCTGACGCTTTGAGCCGCTCTCCACTACCAGACGTCATAGAGGACCCAGCTCCAACCTTAGCCTTATTGCAAATCAAAACCCTCAAATCGCCGCTGCTGACCACTCGAGACATCGCCTTAGAAACAAAAAAGGACCCCCTTTTGGCATGAGTCCTCAGCTGGGTAGAATGGGGTTGGCCGGTCAGCGCACCCAATGACACGTTCAAGCCATTCAGGAATCAACAGATAGAACTATTCTCCAAAAGGGCTGCATCGTGTGGGGAGACAGAGTTGTAATCCCGGAGAAATTGCAACATAAGATATTAAAAATGTTGCACGATGGACATCCAGGCATCGTGCGGATGAAGGTATTGGCCAGGAGTTACGCATCGTGGCCTGGGTTAGACAAACAGATAGAGATCTGGGTAGCAAAGTGCAGCAAATGCCAGGAGACTCATTCTACTCCTCCAAAAACTCCTCCAACTCAGTGGGAAATCCCTCGAGGCCCTTGGTCCTGTATCCACATCGATTTTGCAGGACCCACAAGAGGACACACTTTCCTCCTTACAGTGGATGCCTATTCAAACTGGCTTAAAGTCCACAAGATGAAAAGCACCACCACAGAGGCGGTCACTAAAAAGCTGAATAATCTATTCGCTACCCACAGATTGCCGGATGTCCTGGTCTCCTATAATGGCCCCCAATTCACTGCCCTGCCATTCGAACAGTACCTGGCAGATCGGGGCATCCGCCATGCTTTAACATCGCTAGCTCACCCTGCGGCCAATGGTAGAGCTGAGCAAATGGTTCAATTTGTAAAAAAGACTTTGCACAAAATGGACCACGGTGACATTGACGACAAAATAAACCAGATGCTTCTCCTCCAGCACATAACCCCAAACAGTAACATAAACAGAAACCCAGCTGAACTCCTGATGGGCCGAAAACTTCGTTCGCATCTCGATCGCCTCCACCCAAACTACATGCCCGAACAACCCCCAGGATCCAGCAGCAAGTGTCGGGCATTCCAGGAAGGTGACCCCGTGTTTGCGAAAAACTTCTCGGATGACCCATTGTGGATGCCCGCTACCATAATGCAACTTACGGGACTCCAATCCTATCGCCTACAAACTGCAGATGATAAGATGTGGAAGCGCCACACAGACTAACTCCATTCCAGATTAGCACCTAGTCCTATCTCAGCCCCTGAATCTCTAACTGGGGGGGAAGGAACATCGAGGAGGCCGAAAAAGAAATAACAGATGACTTAACAATCAAAACCCAGCAGTCTACACAACCAACCAGGGGATACTCACCGTCAGAAGGAGAACCAAACCAGGGAGTGGCCTCGCCGCGTGACAGCACTGCGATGGAAACAGATCCAGGGAAACCTGGAAGACAGCACTGGCGGAAGCAGGGAAAGCAGCCCAGGGCCATTCGAAGGAATAGTGGGACCGTTTTCACCATCCAGCCCAGCTAGCAGCCCACTGGAACCAGAGCCAGGACAGAAACCGGTAGAACAGTGCAGGTCATGCAGACAGGGGAAGCGACCTGCCTATTTACGAGAATACGTCACCCTACCCCTCAGACGGAACCTAGGGGGGAGGGGTGTTATGAACTAAGCCAACGCAGCAGTAACAACTCTAGAAAGCTTGACTTTACAGCAGGCTTGCAATCCTGCACTTCTCATTGGCCCACGAATAGCGAGTCGTGATTGGTCGTTTCTGGCCAGTCTGATTGGCTGTTAATGGGCCCCTCTGATTGGACGCTTGTGAAAGCGGTAAACTCAAATCATTGGTTGTTTTGACAGCAGCCAGCTCTATAAAAGAGCTGCTGCTGCCCAAGTATTTGCTCTGTTCTTATTTTACAATAAAGAGTTGAAGTCACCATTCAATGTCTCATCTCCATTCCTTGCGCCCATGCTCAGGACTTAACATTTACAATATAATATATCCCCCCAAATTAGCCAGGCTTCCACAAGTTGGTGCCCTCCAGAACTGTTTGCCCATTCTCTGCAACAGAAATAGAAATGTAACAGATGTCCAGATGTCTTTCTGAACAGATTCACTCTCTCCCCTCTTGTCTCTCTGTGGTTCAGAGCCACAGAATATGAGGCATCCACTACTACTACCAGAAGACTTTTGGGGTGGTGGAGTTTTTACAAACTTTTTCAATTTAGGATACTCTTTGGAGGTCTGTCTGCATACTTGTTAGGGGTGTGTGTGTGTATAGCATGTTTCTGAGCATGCCTTTTTATTTATGAACAGGACATTTAGGAAAAACACTGGGGTATATACCCTTAAAATGTAATTTGATAATCATTATGATATGGATTTTGTGGTGCAAATCTTTTAGTTAACAATGCTGATTTGGGATTAGAAAACATTATTTTTAACAAACTGGGTCATGCCTGCATAGCTAATATTTGAGAAAGACGGGAAATTATTCATACACCAAATCTCATCTAGTTTAGCATTCAATGCAAACAATAGAAAATCATCTAGATCCAGATATCATAGGCAACATTGAATGGTGATTTAAAGATGCATATATACAAATATGTACATAAATGTGGGTGGTAAAGTTTCAACTGGTTGGGACATGGTAAAGCATGAGGTTTGGAGGGAAGCATATAAATTCCATTCCAGTAACTAATAAGGACTCCATCTTCCTCACAACAATCCTCACAACAACCACAGTTGTAACTGGTAATTCCATCACTAAGCAATATGGATAGTAAGTGAAACATCATATGAACACACCCAACTCATGATATCAGTATTGTTACAGTCATTATGCAAATTACCTGTAGTAGTAAAGTATGATGTCACATGAGCACAACTTGTAACTTCTGCTGCCTTTCCCATTGTTTGTCAGAAGCCTGCTCTGAAGGTTGTGTTGGAAGAAATATACTTCTGGGTTCAATTCCAAGTGGGGAAAAAGACACTGGAAACATGGAGGCTGTTTGGAAAGATGGTTTAATAGTGGACTTGGAAAGATGGTTTAATAGTGGACAGTACCACATAGCTTGGAACTCCAAAGTGAAAAGGACGATCACATACTGGATGATATTTGGAGCTACCAATTCAGACGAACTGGGCTGAACTGGTAGAATCTCACCCCTGTGCATAGCCCTCCAACTAAGTCCAGCTTGGGTACTTTTCTGGATTCTTCCTTGTCACATAGGGTATTGGCAGCTTTTTTCTCCTTCTCACTGATTAGTCCTGTGGTGTGAATGAGTAGACAAAACATGAGTTAATTGGTTTAAACAAAGGGAAACAATATACAGGTAGTCCTCAATTTATAATAGTTCATTTACTGATTGGCTGAAGTTTCAAAAGTACCAGGGAAAAAAAGACTTATGACCGTGTTAAATACTTATGACCATTGTAGCATTCCCACTGTCATGTGATCAATACAGGACTACCTATAATAGGGACAGATTAATTCTTGGAATTATAGACAGCCTTTTATGGCCTAATGAAGGCTGTCTATAAAATATATATGCACACCTTCATAGTGATGGATAACAACCTAAGTCAGGGGTATCAAACTTGTTTTCATTGAGGACTACATCAGGGTTGTGTTTTACCTCAGGGGACAGGGGGCATGGCCAGGGTGAGTGTGGCCATCTCGACGTGTCAGGGGTGCCTGTGGTGGCCTGAATGCTCTGCCAGTGAAAATGGACTCCTGAGCTCCGTTTTCTGCAAAGACCTCCTGCAACCCTCTGCCAGTGAAAACGGAACTCATGAGGTCTGTTTTCACTGGCAGAGGCACCACGGGCCAGTCTTTCACTGTTTCCAGGGTGGCTCCATGCACCAGATCTAAGTACCTCATGGGCTGGATGTGGTCCTCCCGGGCCTTGAGTTTGACACCCCTGATCCAAGTGATGAAAAACAACATTCAACAAAAGGTACAATAAAAAAGAACTTGTAGAAGGTAATTCCCCATTCCATGGAATGAACCCCTATAATTTCATGTTGTTAACGTATGTGGATGTTGAGAGAATTGTAATTTCCAGCAGGCAAAAGGTTGAGAGAAGACTGGCAGAGTTTGCAACAGAAAACTTCTATCATTCTTTTTATACCACTTGTTGAGGTATTCCCCATTAGGAGAATGAGTGCACTCAGGGAAACATAGTGAGAGTGGTGTTGAATAACACACAATCAGCATACAGATACACTGAATAGTAAAATGTAGGTTTTACTTCCAGTAAAGTCCAACAAACAGTCCAAATCATACAAAGTTAAAGCAGGTAGTATTCAATACAATCAGTCCAGGGATAATCCAAAAACCAAGTCCAGTATTATAAACAAAGTTCAGTAAACAGAGTTTGCTAACAGTTGCAAGACTCACAGCAATCCAAGCAGAATGATGATCAGGCAAAAGGTAACAAGGAAATGCAAGAAGAACAAACCAGGTTTCTGGCTCCATTTTATGGCCGTCGGAGGAACTTCAGCCAATCACAATTACAGCATTCTCTTAAAAGATACAACAGTATTAAATGACTATCCTGGTTTATATATTGCCAACCCAACTGTTAGGTGACTATCATTCCTAACATTCTCCCCTTTGGATAGGACAATATATAAAACCTTACAGTTTAAGTCCATATTCCTCACAGCAAGCCTTATGTTTTACAGTGCCTTGGGCTTTCGTAAAATGATCTGCAATGTTATTCTCTGGCATGCAGCACTCCAGTATAATCATTTTACTTTGAACACATTGTCTCACATTCAGATATTGTAGAACAGTGTGTTTTGTTCTTGTCTTTACAGTGATACTGGAAGCCATCTGAATTGCTGATTGGTTGTCTTCATATACAACAATAGGTTCCTTTACATTAATTCCCATGTCTATCATTAGTTGTTTATAACATACTAAGTCCATACATAATAGAGACAAACATGAGAATTCAGTCTCCATTGTTGATAAGCTTAGATGTTTTTGTCGAATAGACCTCCATCCAATTAACACCTTTCCTAATAACACTACAGTACCTGATGTTGATTTACATGTAGATACATCTGTAGTGAAACTTGCCTCAGTATATGTAGTTAAACTTAGTTTGTTAGGCTCCAAATATAATGCATAATGCATTGTTTGTTTAAGATATCTCAATACATGCTTAGCAGCTTGCCAGTGCCTTTCAGTAGTCTCAACATTAAATCTGGCTAATTGGTTAACACTATATGCTATGTCTGGCCAAGACCAATTACCGAGATAGGATAAACTACCAATCAATGATCGATAAATATCTTTATCAAAAACAGGACTTTGCACATCACTGTGGCTAAACTCCTGGCTTATTGGTGTTTTAGCCGATTTACAAAGTTCCATTTTAAAGTTTTTCAGTAACTGGTTAATTTTATTTGCCTGTGAGATTTTGTAGCCTCCCTTAGTTTTAAATATTTTCAACCCAAGATAACAACATCATTGGGTCGATAACAACATCATTGTTAGATTCCTGTTCTAGTTTATGCCATCCAATGTGCTCAAGAAATTTAGCACTAGTGCTACAGTGAATATTAGCTGTGACTGGATCCCAAAAAATCTAAATGATCTATGGTTGGCCTCGTAATCTATGAAAAATAATTTCCTAGCTCTATGTTGCCCTTTCAGTCTTACTTATGACAGAATATGCACCCATGCTGGAGCTCCAAATGTGTGTAGATAACTTAAATCTGGTTTTTGTTGAGGTAATTCACCGTTAGGAGAATGAGTGCATACAGGGAGATGTATTTGAGAGAAGTGTTTGAATAATACACACACAGCACACAGATACACTGTACAGTAAATGTAGGTTTTTACTTCCAGAAAGGTTAAAGCAAAGTTCAAAACAAGCAGTCCAAAGTCATTCACAGGTAAGATCAGTCAGTTTTTAGTCCAAGGATAATCCAATAACAAAATTTAGTGTCAAAAACAGTTCAGTATCAGACTTACATCAAATCCATGAATATCAGTCAATCAGAAGGAATGGCAATACTCTCCAACAGAAGGAAAAAAAGACTCACTGAGACTTCTTCTGAGACTAAGACTAAGACTACCAGGTTTCTGGCTCCATCTTATGGCCGTTTGAAAAACCACACCCAATTACACTTTTTTCATTTTCTTAAATGAAAACAGTTTTAAAATGTCTATCCTGGTTTATATATTTCCAACCCAAATAGCTGTTAGGTGACTCATATTCCTAAACAGTTTTCTGCCATGCCAATGAGTGAATGGCAATTTGCCAGTTGTTGTGTTCACCAGATTGTTTAACACATGGTTGCTACATATTATGGCTTCACCCCACAGTGTTTCAGGCAAATCTGAATAGGATAACATAGTGTGAGCCATGGCTTGTAACGTTTGCACTCTTCATTCTATAAACGAATTATGTTGTGGCCCGTAAGGTGCAGAACGCTTATGCTCAATACCAGCCAATTTCAACATCGTTTGGAATCTATTGTTAATAAACCCAGTCCTGTTATCTGTAACTAAAGTAATTACCCTGCATCTCATTTTTCTCTCAGCAAATCTTAGCCAATTAAAGAAATGTTGGAACATTTCTGTTTTGTTTTTCATTAGATAGCAGAAACCTTACCATGAGTAATGGTCCATTATATTCAAAACATAGCAGGCACCTCCCAAACTGGGTTTCTTAGGACCAATTATGTCAGCAAAAACAACATCTAAAGGTTCTTTGGTTTTAAACCCATTCCGTTTGTTTGCTAGAGGAACCTTGCTTTTCTCCTGATTACAGGTATTACAGTTTAAGTACTTACTACAGGGTTTTAATTTTACTCCCTCTGACAATTTAAAAGTTTCTTTCAGCATTTTGAAATTAATGTGCCCCAGACGTCTATGCAGTAAATGTATACATTCTTCATGTGGCTAAACATTGTTATAAACCGAGTTAGTCATCTGCAACTGGTCGTCATGTATAACAAATAAATCATTCTCTAAAGTAACAGTAACACTTTTACCCTCTTTCTCTATTATACAGTTATCTCCCCTAAAGGTTACTGCATAACCAATATTAACTAAAGCCCTTACTGATAATTAATTAAATTTCAGTTTAAGTACATATAACATAGATAAATGCTCATTTACACATGAACAATATGCAGTACCTTCACCATATGCTTTCATCTTCCATCCATTTACCAATGTTGCTTACTTGTAGACATCTTTACAAACCTCTCTCTATTTCTAGTAATGCACAGCGATGCTCCACTATCAACTGCCCACAAATCATGGTTTACAGTTGAATTGCGAGACAAAGCTAAATTAACATTCTTCTTAGGCTTCTGGTGATTACCAGTATTCTGTCATTTTCCCTTCTTACAGAATCTAGCTATATATCCCCTAGCCCCACAAGAAAAACATTTCCTAATAGTATAGGCAGTTGAAAACAAATTCTCTTCTTGTGGTTGTTTCTCTCTCAGTTGGTCTCTTTCCAGCCTTCTTCTTGCCTCTTCTAATAATCGTTTGGTTATTTCAGTCAATATTAGTTCATTTCTGGTCAGGACTTCCAGTGAAGATATGTAATCATCCTAACTTTCATTCAATGAGGAAAGAATGATGTAAACTTGATGCAGTTCTGAAAAAAACAGTTCCTTTTCATGTAGCTCTTGGAAAGTTCTTTTCATGAAGTTCAAATGAGCTAACATATCTCCACCTTTCAGAAGACGTGCTCTAAACAGTTTACGTGTAAGATGTATGTGTGCACCTACACTGTCACAAACATAAATCCTCTTCAAGGTGTTCTCCCAACACCTAGCAACAAACTCTTCTCCACGAATATGGACTAGCTGCTAGTCACTCAGTGTTAGTCCAATTATACAAAGAGCTCATTCGTTGTTCCATTTAAAGTCAGCTAACTTTTTGGCATCATCCTCATTATTTGGATCCCAAGCATTTACATCCAGTGGATCCTAAACTGCAGCCCATAACCCTTCCCTATGCAGAAGTAGACCACTTCATAGACCAGGAAACATAGTTTGTTCCATCCAACTGGGTTATCAGTGATAGACTTGTTGATGGATCTTGTGCCATCTTTACCGGGACAGTAACCCACAATTAAACAGTAAACAGCTGTCTGTATACAGTACTACGTATTCACACTAACTCTCAGTTATCTGAGTCTGGTATGTGCTGGGCCCACAATCAGTGTTGAGGTATTCCCTGTTAGGAGAATGAGTGCATTCAGGGAAACATAGTGAGAATGGTGTTGAATAACACACAATCAGCATACAGATACACTGAATAGTAAAATGTAGGTTTTACTTCCAGTAAAGTCCAACAAACAGTCCAAATCATACAGAGTTAAAGCAGGTAGTATTCAATACAATCAGTCCAGGGATAATCCAAAAACCAAGTCCAGTATCATAAACAAAGTTCAGTAAACAGACTTTGCTAACAGTTGCAAGGCTCACAGCAATCCAAGCAGAACGATGATCAGGCAAAAAGCAACAACGAAATGCAAGAAGAACAAACCAGGTTTCTGGCTCCATTTTATGGCCGTCAGAGGAACCTCAGCCAATCACAATTACAGCATTCTCTTAAAGATACAACAGTAATAAATGACTATCCTGGTTTATATATTGCCAATCCAACTGTTAGGTGACTATCATTTCTAACACCTCTTATGCCCTGAATACTTAGATCATGTTAGTCATTAAAATACATTAACATGGACAGATAAGTTTCGACTGATTTGCATGATAAGCTAAGCATACTTCGGCTAAAAAAAAGTGTTGCTTCCAATGATTATTGGACAGAATAAGCAAATATAATTGTAGATGGACATCTTGATGATTTTAAGTATGAATCAGAAGATTAATTAAGGAAAGAAAAGTCTGGGATTCAAGGAAGAAAGGCAGAGTACATATTTTGTTGCTGCTGCTCATATAGCAACTTAGCACCACAACTTAATTTTGCAAACATGATATAAGGCCTTTAAACATATTGTCACTTGGCTACATTTATTATATGGAATTAGCTTCTAGTTGCTTAGAAGGATAGATTCTAGAAGCATCAAATAATTTATCCTGATCTCTATTTTTATGACCTGCTGGATTTTAATAGCCTGGAATGTTGTAGGTGAAGATCAAGGAGAGCATTAGCAGGCTTGAGAAGAAGGAGTAAGATGAGTTGAAGTGCAGCTGAATTTAATAGAATGAAATGAGATGGAGTGAGCTTGCATAATGCTTCTAGCCATTGCTGGCTCCAGTTTCTACCATTCATCTCTCTTCCTTCACAATGTAATATGCAAGCTTTGCACTTACAAGTAATGAAACGTAGGCAATTATCTTTCCTTATGGCACTATTAGTCAGAGTCTATTCTACTTCTAAAATATTTTCCCCCAACCAGTAACATTAAATAACAGCCTGTTCCTTCTTTTCTTTTTACACTACATCACTAAATGAGATTACGTGGCAATAGGTTCCTTTGATACCAAGAATTTACTGCCACATAATCTATTTAGGATCAAGTAAGATTTTTAAAACATTTGCTTTTCAAATAAGAGATGTATGCAGAGACTGTTGCTGTGCTTCTGTCTTGCAGTTGGATCTCTAGTCCTTTGAACCAGAACAATAATTATATTGTGTCATTTTAAAATATTTATTGTTTTGTGGATTTGTTGACTATCCGAAGTAGCCTATAACTATATAATGTACTTTTGCCTTGCTTTTACAATGACATATGTGAACTTCACATGAATCACACCAAAGTATTTCAGAAATAAACTGAGTATGACTGAATATTTCCAAGCCAATCTTTATTTAGTCACTTTCCATAATTGATTGATGTAGCCAAATGGGATAATATTACTTCACTGAATTTCATAGAGAATATTAAAGAAGCTACAACCCTGAAAATACTTAATAGTGATGAAAAAATACAAGCCAAACTGAAGTACTTGAGTTGAAGTCTAGCAATATATACCAATTTGAATGGCTTTAAAAGAGGTTATACAGACCGAGGGGGAATAAAATTGTTGGTGGCTACTAGTCCTGAAGACATCAATGTTTTTGGGAACAGAAGTGGAACAGTACCATTGGCATTTTCTTTTGTGACGGAGTTGATTTTCAGGCCCACCATTATTTTTTACTCCTTTTTCTTAATATGGAGTTGCAGTTTGCTAAAATTATTATATCCTTTCTCTTACCTACAGAAGAACATGTGTTCTCTACCACTCTGAATCTTCTACAGACTTGAGCCAAATACATTCAAACAAAACTTTATTCATCTAGTTTGCCAGAAGACCTTGGGGATCAGGAGTTGCTGAAAATTTGTTTACATTTTTATTACTAGAAGTACAGCTGGCAGAGGAGACTGCAGCTTAGGTTGCCTCAAAGGAAAGAACATCACATTTTGGGCTAAAGAATAAATAGCTTTAAAATTGTCTGAAAAGAAAATTTGAATGAAACCCCAATGACCCACTCCCCCACATGTTCTCCAAGCTTCTTAAAACCCAATAATAGCAGTAGGGAATATTTCAGGAGATCTATCCATATGCAAAGCTCTTTGGATTAGAAACATTCATCTCCAATGATTCCAAAATGTCTGCACAATCTCTGGCAGTCAGAAAATAGGTTTAACAAAACTAGTTTGATGTCTCTAACCACAATAGCAAAGTCTGGTTTTTAAAAAGACTAGAGCAAATTGATTTTCTGGTTCAGAAATCATGAGCATAGGGGTCAGGATGTTATGAACTACTTTGTCTCACAGTGTAAAGGGTACCTTGAGAGATATGTCACAATGCACATCATTATGTCTGACAAACTTAGGGATGTACTGTAAATGGCTGTGAGAACCATCCAGGAATGCTGCAGAAATTGAAAGACGATAGAAAATGTTTTGAAAGACACAATTCTTTCCCTCCCACAATTCCTGGAATCCCCTATATACTTTTTCTTCTTAGTCTTTCTCATCCTTTCTACATTTCTCCATTCTCCTTTTGCTTGTCCTGCTATCTACAACCATAGAAGCCACTCTTATTTTAACCTTTCATGATATTTGAGAATTTTCTACAAATTTTTGAGTTTGTTTTATTATCAAACATTTAGGGAGGCAATGCTCTGGTGTTGTGATTTTCTATGATACGTCTTCATTTTATTTATATATGTGTGTGTATTAAAATATATGTGTGTTAAGTCCTGAGCATGGGCGCAAGGAACGGAGACGAGACATTGAACGTTGACTTCAGCTCTTTATTGTGAAATAAGAACAGAGCAAATACTTGGGCAGCAGCAGCTCTTTTATAGAGCTGGCTGCTGTCAAAACAACCAATGATTTGAGTTTACAGCTCTAACAAGCATCCAATCAGAGAGGCCCATTAACAGCCAATCAGACTGGCCAGAAATGACCAATCACGACTCGCTATTCACGGGCCAATGAGAAGTGCAGGATTACGAGCCTGCTGTAAAGTAAAGCTATTTAGGGTTGTTACTGATGCAATGGCTTAGTCCATAACACCCCACCTCCCCTAGGTTCTGTCTGAGGGGTGGGGTGATGTATTCTTGTAAATAGGCAGGTCGCTTCACCTGTCTGCTTGATCTGCGCTGTTCCACCAGTTTCTGTCCTGGCTCTGGTTCCGGTGGGCTGCTAGCTGGGCTGGATGGCGAAAATGGTCCCGCTGTTCCGTCGAATGGCACTGGGCTGTTCTCTCTGCTTCCGCCAGTGCTGTCTTCTGGGTTCCCTGGATCTGTTCCCATCGTAGTGCTGTCACGTGGCGAGGCCACTCCCCGGCTCGGTTCTCCTTCTGGAAGTGAGTATCCCCTGGTTGGTTGTGTAGACTGCTGGGTTTCGATTGTTAAGTCATCTGTTATTTCTTTTTCGGCCTCCTCGATGTTCCTTCCCCCCCAGTTAGAGATTCAGGGGCTGAGATGGGAATAGGTGCTAGTCTGGAACGGAGTTGGTCTATGTGGCGCTTCCACATTTTACCATCTGCAGTTTGTAGACGATAGGAGCGGGGTCCCGAAAGTTGCATTATGGTAGCAGGGACCCACAATGGGTCACCCGAGAAGTTTTTCGCAAACACGGGGTCACTTTCTTGGAATGATTGACACTTGCTGCTGGATCCTGGGGGTTGTTCAGGCGTGTAATTAGGGTGGAGGCGATCGAGATGCAAGTGAAGTTTTCAGCCCATCAGGAGTTCAGCTGGGGTTCTGTTTATGGTGCTATTTGGGGTTATGTGTGGGAGGAGAAGCATCCAGGTTATTTTGTCATCAATGTCACCGTGGTCCATTTTGTATAAAGTCTTTTTTACAAATTGAACCATTCGCTCAGCCCTACCATTGGCCACAGGGTGGGCTGGTGATGTTAAGGCATGGCGTATGCCCTGGTCTGCTAGGTACTGTTCGAATGCCAGGGCAGTGAATTGGGGGCCATTATCAGAGACCAGGACATCCGGCAATCCGTGGGTAGCGAATAGCTTATTCAGTTTTTTGTGACCGCCTCCGTGGTGGTGCTTTTCATCTTGTGGACCTCGAGCCAGTTGGAATAGGCATCCACTGTTAGGAGGAAAGTGTATCCTCTTGTGGGTCCTGCAAAATCGATGTGGATACGGGACCAGGGACCTCGAGGCATTTCCCACTGAGTTGGGGGTGTTTTTGGAGGAGTAGAGCGAGTCTCCTGGCATTTGCTGCACTTTGTTACCCAGGACACTATCTGTTTGTCTAACCCAGGCCACCATGCGTAACTCCTGGCCAATACCTTCATCCGCAAAATGCCTGGATGTCCATCGTGCAACATTTTTAATACCTTATGTTGCAATTTCTCCGGGATTACAACTCTGTCTCCCCAAAAGATGCAGCCCTTTTGGGAGAATAGTTCTGTCTGTCAATTTCTGAATGGCTTGAAAGTGTCATTGGGTGCGCTGTCCGGCCAACCCCGTTCCACCCAGCTGAGGACTCGTGCCAAAAGGGGGTCCTTTTTTGTTTCTAAGGCGATGTCTCTAGCGGTCAGCGGCAGCGATTTAAGGGTTTCGATTTGCAATATGGCTAAGGTTGGAGCTGGGTCCTCTATGACGTCTGGTAGTAGAGAGCGGCTCAAAGCGTCAGCATGGGGAATGGCTTTCCCCGGGCGGTGCTGCAATCGGTAATCGTAGGCAGCTAAAAATTCCGACCAACGTGTCATTCTTGGTGATAAGATGTGGGGAATTGGTTTGTTTCCCACCAAAATACCAAGTAGCAGCTTGTGGTCTGTTATTATGGCAAAGGGTCTCCCATACACTTATTAATGGAAATGTTTAATTGCAGATACAATAGTGAGAGCCTCTTTATCAAGTTGGCTATAGTTCCTTTCAGTTTTAGACAAAGTTCTCGAAAAGAACGCAAGAGGTGCCTCATTCCCATTTGGCAGGACGTGGCTTAAAATGGCTCCCACTCCGAATGGTGAGGCATCACAGGTAACCGTTAAGGGTAGAGTCTCGTTGTATTGTGTCAATACAGCATCGGAAGTTAAGAGGTCTTTGACTTGTTGGAATGCCTTTTCTTCATGCCGTCCCCAGACCCAGGAAGCCTTTTTGTCGAGAAGTCTATGTAGGGGCTCAGCTACGGTCACCTTCTGGGGCAAGAAGATGTTCTAAAAGTTAATAAGTCCCAGGAAGGCTTGATGGTCTGTCTTATTCCTAGGTCTCGGGGCGTTTTTGATTGCGGTCAGTTTTTTTTCAGTGTGGTGGATTCCCTGTCTGTTGAGAAGGTATCCCAGGAACTCCACTCTCTCTGTACAAAGTTGACACTTGTCCCTTTTTACTTTCAGACCAGCGTCTTTAAATTTCTGAAGAACCTTTCTGAGTCGTTTTATTAATAACTCTTTAGTAGGGGCAGCTATTAGGACGTTGTCAAAATAAGGCACGACGCCTTTTATGCCTTGTAATAGTCTCTCCATCAAACTTTGGAAAATGCCAGGTGCCACGCTTACTCCGAATTGGAGTCTATTGCACTTGAAGGCGCCTCTATGTGTAACTATTGTCTGGGCTTCTGCAGTCGTCATGTCTACAGGTAATTGTTGGTATGCCTGAGCTAAGTCCAATTTCGCAAATATTTTTCCACCACCCAGGGAATGAAGAAGGTGTTGGACCATCGGTACTGGGTAAGTGCTCTGTTGAAGAGCATGATTTAGGGTGGCCCGGTAATCCCCACAAATTCTTAACGAGCCATCTGGCTTCATGGGCGTTACTATTGGAGTTTCCCAATGGGCATGGTCAATCGGTTCCAACATGCCCTGGGCTATTAGTTTGTCTAGCTGCTCGTTGATCTTCGGCTGTAGGGCAAAAGGCACCTGATGAGGCTTAAGCCGAATGGGAGCTACATCGGGGCTGAGATTAAACGATATAGGGGTCCCCTTGTACTTGCCTAATGTTCCTGTGAACACGTCCTGGAATTCCTGGATGAGGGCCTCTTCCCAGTCGTCACTTCTGGTTTGGTGTATGCCGGCTAGTTCAATACCGAGTGGAGTGAACCATTGTAACCCTAACAAACTGGGCTGGTCACGATCGACGACAGTCAGGGGAAGCGTCGCGGTGCGGTCCTTAAAGGATACTTGGACGTGGCTAGAACCGACAACTGGAATTCTGTTTCCCTGGTAGTCTTTTTGGATGATTCGTTGAGTGCTGAGGTCCTGGCGGCAGATGTCAGGGATCAGCTCTTTGAGGGTTTTCCAGGATACCATCGATAGGGATGACCCCGAATCGACTTCCATCACGCATGGTCGATTCTCAATAGTAACCTTTATGCGGATCTTTCTTGCATCTAGCAATGAAGAGTGGCCGATAATAATGGTTTGGTGCGCCTCTTCTCGTCTCATTGAAGAGGCAGGTGCTTGATTTCTGTAGTAGTAGTGGTTGTTCCATTGGTGGTTCAGGCGGTCCCAATTCCTAGGTGGTTTGCCTGTCTCCCAATGGAGGTTGTTCTCCGTTCGGCTTGGGCCGGACTCTCGTTTGCTTCTGCAGACCTTCGTGATGTGGCCTCTTTTCCCGCAGGAACGGCAGCGTGCATCGACGAATTTGCAGCGCAATAACGGGTGGTTTGCTTCGCAACCAGCACATTGGCGCGGAAGTCTCTGTTTCCTTTGCTCTCATTCCGAGTGGAGCCGGTTGACCTCCTCTTTCTCACTGTCTGAGGATGACTCGAGGTCTTCGTGGTGGGTGGTAATAGCGTGCTTCTCAGTGGAGAGCAGGCTATCGCTAGCGAGTTGGCAAAGCGGTGCATTCGCTCAGTGCATTCAAGCAGCTGTCTTCCTGGTTGCTTCTGCAGCAGTAGCATCGGCGATGACATCTGCCAGGCTGATGTCTCCTTTCTCCATGAGTTTACTTGCACAGTGTGGTCATCTAAACCCAGAACTATGCGGTCTCTCAGGGCTTCCTTGAGGTTTGCAAAACCACAGAGGCCTCCTAGGTTCCAGAGGTCGGCTACGAATTCCCCAACGCTCTCGTTCTTTCATTGGTCCCTCTGGTAAAACTCGTGTCTTCGTATCAGTGTAGGTACTGCGGGTGCATAATGGGCCCGGAGGGTTGGTGCAAGGTTATCCCAATCCATGGTCTTCACTTCTGCCGTTTTGGCAAGTACTTTAGCCATTTTGAAAACAGCGGGGCTGCAGTGAGTCAGGAACACACTCGTTTCTTGCCAGGCGTAGCATCTTTTAAATTGTTGGTCTCTAGGAACATCTGGAAATGATCTATATTCGAGTCCCAGTCTTCGTTTGCTGGGTCAAGTGGAGCGGGTGGTATGGCGCCGCTGGTCATTCTGCCGTTCATTGTGTGCGCTCTTCAGCCACGTGTTCTGTCTTGTTCGATGAGTACTTAGTCAGCTCTATCGTCTCCGTATCCCATCCTCATCGCCAGTGTTAAGTCCTGAGCATGGGCGCAAGGAATGGAGACGAGACATCGAACGGTGACTTCAACTCTTTATTGTGAAATAAGAACAGAGCAAATACTTGGGCAGCAGCAGCTCTTTTATAGAGCTGGCTGCAGTCAAAACAACCAATGATTTGAGTTTATCACGCTAACAAGCATCCAATCAGAGAGGCCCGTTAACAGCCAATCGGACTGGCCAGAAACGACCAATCACGACTCGCTATTCGCGGGCCAATGAGAAGTGCAGGATTATGAGCCTGCTGCAAAGTAAAGCTATTTAGGGTTGTTACTGATGCAATGGCTTAGTCCATAACAATATGTGTGTGTATATATACATATACATATATATGTGTGTGTGTGTATGTGTGTTTTCTTAAGATTTCGCAGGTACTTACATGTATGGTATTCAGCTTTGTTCTAGTATTTTCCCATGTCATTATAGTTGTGCTTTTAAAGTTGTAGCAATGTTTCAGTAGAATCTCATCTGCCATCATCAGGCTTCTGAAGCCTTTCTTAGTGCACCAGAATTTTTAGAAACCTCTGGGCTATTATAATTTTGGAGTCCTACTAGAAAATGGAGCCCTGACCTATCCCTTGTGGTCTGACCCTAGTGTGACAGAAAGAACTGCCCAGTTAGCATCACAATCACTGACTGTGTTTTGCCAAAATTGTCATCAGAAGCTTTTTTCAATTCTTCTGCCTGAAATAATTGAATTAGACATTTCAGAACCTGTATTGTGGATGTTACACACCCATTGAGATTAAGGCAAACACTGCAGGGAGGGTGGGAATTGCTTTGTAACTGGGATGATTGCAGTCCATACCTGGCCAACTTTGTGACCTCCATCCAGTCAGGATTTTTATTCTACCTATCCCCCAAGCCAATGTGTTTCCTGGCCTTAATGCAGAGACTGCAATGCCTCAAGGCAGATTATATCTTTTTACTGAAGTCAGGCTCTCCTAAATAGATTTGGATCAAAGTTACACCTGGGAAACCCTTAAAACAACAAACATTGCATTAATTGCTTTCACAGATGGCAGGAAAGTATAATTGGCATTGTAAATACTGGTGAACATAGAGCTGTAGCATTCAAAAGGTGCCTGTGAGAAATAACGAAATGAGATTCATCTTTGAAGCTGTTTGAAACGTAATCAATGTGAAAAAGGATCTCAGAAGGCAATAATTGCTGAAAGTGGCTTTCTGACAGGGTCCCTGAAGAGCAAATTAAATATGAGTAGGCAAAGCAATACACAAAAAGAGCAATATGGCCAGTGGAGTGGCATCCAAGTTATATTTTTACAAAGACAACAAACCATTACTGATAGTTGTCACACAAATTTCCATCCACAGACTGTCAGTAGATACTGAAAGCTTCCATATAATTTCATACAGATAAAAGCTTGGTCCTGGCCATACTGAAAGTTCTTTTATCTAATCAACCCACTAAATATTTTACAAACTGTGATTTAAAGAGGAACTAGCTACCCTTGGCACTTTCCAGCTGTCCAGTTTTCTCAACAGTGAGGATCCAAATTACAGACACGGAGATAGAAAAAAAACACTAAAATAACTTACCTGGACTTCTTTCTGCCCTGTTTAAAAGAAGTTCCACTTTGGGTCACTTGATCAGGAAGGAGGAAAGAAAAGTGTATAATATAGAACAATTAGCATTTGTAGCCACTACCCAACTGCCTTTTCTCTAGGAATTAATTTGGATTATTTTTTTTTCTGGCTTTTTTTCTATCACAGATCCTGGAATGGATCTGGCATATTTTCAAATTCTTTCTTTGGTTGGCATCTCTTGCCATACCGAACAGGTTGTGTTATGTTTTGATCACTCTAAATCCTGCTGACTGACAGACTGTCCCAAACCTCTCTACATAATTTCTTTACAACATTCTGTCCATCTGGGGAAAAAATACAAAACATATGAACTAGTATGGCAGAACAGCATTGGGACTTAAATCTATCTCCTTCTGATCTGTAACAGTTTTGTAGAAATTCAGGAACAATGGATTGGAGACAAAAATATTTACAGACAATCAGCCAGTGTGCTAAAGTGCAGCAGAACCAATCAGCCAGCGGCCCAAAGAGGGGAATTGGCCATCAAATCAATAATGATTGGTTTTTGATTGATCGATCACTGGGAGATTAATGTTTTCCCATGGTTTATTTTTATTTTATTTATTTACTACATTTATTTTCCTCCCATCTCACCACAAGTAGTCTCTGGGAGGTTCACAAGGTTAAAAGCAATACATACATACAATAAAATTATAAATTTTAGACTGGGTGAAACCAGGATCAATAGCAGTAACTGTGAGAGGGATCTTGGAGTCATAGTGGACAACCAGCTAAATATGAGTCAGTATGCAGCAGCAGCCGAAAAAGCTCATGCAATCCTAAGTTATATTTACAGAGGGATACGATCAAGATCAAGGGAAGTACTAATATCAATCTATAAAGCCTTAGTAAGACCACACTTAGAGGACCGCATCCACTTTTGTTCACCACATTATAAAAAAGATGTTGAGACTAGAAAAAGTACAGAGAAGAGCAACCAGGATGACTAGGGGACTGGAGGATAAAACATACAATGAACGGTTGCAGGAACTGGGTTTGGCTAGTCTAGTAAAGAAAAGGACCAGGGGACACATGATAGCAGTCTTCCAATATTTGAGGGTGTTGTGAATGCATAAGGTTTAATAAAGTTATTTTGAGCTTGGAGTCAAGTGCAGGGCTCTGGCCCTGCACTTCTGATTGGCTGTTAAATGGCAGAATCTGATTGGCCATTAACGGAGCCTTCGTATTGGTTAATGGAGCTAGCGCTCCTGGGTTATTATTGGTTAAATAGTTATTGGGTTGCCTATATAAAGAGGGCCTTAGCTGCCCTTGTTTTTTGAGCAGTCACCATGTAAATAAAGAATTGAAGTTCACTGTTCCAGAGGCTCATCTCCATTCTTTCTCGCCCATTCTTCAAACTTAACACTGGCGACGAGGATGGGATTTGGAGACGTCAGAGCTGACTGAACTAGGAATAAACATCGAGCACGTGGCTGACAATGCTACACGACGGAACCATGTCCGGCGGCGTCATACCACCCGCTCCGTTCGATCCAGTGCAAGAGGACTGGGAGTCCTACATGGATCGTTTCCAAATGTTTTTGGAAACTAACAATTTGAAGGATGCCACAGCCGGGAAGAAACAGGTGGTATTCCTAACTCATTGTGGTTCAACCGTATTTAAGATGGCTAAAGCACTAGCCAAACCTGCAGAAGTGAAGGCGATGGACTGGGACGTCCTCGAACCCCTGAGAGCTCATTACGCACCAACCGTGCCCACGCTCGTGAGACGGCATGAGTTCTATCAGAGAAACTAGTGAAAAGGCGAAAGCATCGCCGACTTCATAGCCAACCTCTGGAATCTGGGAGGCCTCTGCGGATTTGCCGATTTAGAAGAGACACTGAGAGATTGAATAGTTCTGGGATAAGATGCACCAGGCGTGCAGAGCAAGCTGATGGCGAAAGGCAACATCAGCCTTGCCGATGCCATCACCGATGCTACTGCAGCAGAAGCAACCAGGAAGTCGGCTGCACAACTTCGACGCAACCGCGCTCCGGTCCACCAACCTATAGGTGAAATTTTACCCAAGTCAGAAGGGCAGCTTTCGACGGCCCACCACAAGGACCTCTCTTCGTCGTCAGACAGCGACGAAGAAGAGGTCCATCGACTGCGGTCTGACCGGGCCCCCTACCCAAAGTCCTCACACCCCTGCGCCAGCTGTGGAGCCAACCATGCCAGGTCCGAATGCAAATTCCGCGACGCGCTCTGCCATGAGTGTGGAAAAAGAGGTCACATCGGACGGGTCTGCCGAAGTTTCCAAGTACCCGGTCAAGCCTCAAAAGGGGCTAACTATCGCCAATCGACAGGAAACCATCCTGTAAGGCGAGAACCAGTAAACCACTCCTACAGAAACTGAGTTTCAAATCGCCCACGAAGCGAGAAGAGGCTCACCATACTATCACTATCGGTCACGCCTCTGCCTTAGACATCAAGAAAATCCGAATTACTGTGGTCATCAAGAACCAGCCCTGCCAAATGGAAGTCAACTCGGGATCGTCCCTCTCGATGGTGTCCTGGAAGACCCTCAAGCAACTCATTCCCACTATCCAGTGCCAAGACCTCTGTTATCAAAGACTTATCCTTAAGGACTATCAAGGGAATCGAATCCCTGTCGTCGTTTCCAGTCGAGTCAGGGTCTCATTCAAGAATCGCACAGCGTACTTACCGCTAACTGTGATCGACAAAGACCAGCCTAGCCTGCTAGGCCTTCAATGGTTTGCGCCACTTGGCATTGAAGTGGCAGGCGTAAACCGGGTCAGCGGAAGTGACTGGGAGGAGGACCTGATCCACGAATTCCGGGACGTCTTCACGGAAAAATTAGGCGAGTACAAGGGGACCCCAATATCGTTCAGCCTAAATCCAAAGATAGCTCCCATCCGCCTTAAGCCCCGTCGAGTTCTGTTTGCCTTAAAACCAAAAATCGACGAACAGCTCAATAAATTGATAGCTCAGGGGGTGCTAGAACCTACCGATCACTCTCCCTGGGAAACCCCAATCGTAATGCCAATTAAGCCGGATGGGTCAATTCAAATTTGTGGGGACTACCGGGCCATCCTGAACCACGCCCTACAGCAAAATGCTTATCCAGTGCCAGTGGTGCAGCATCTCCTTCATTCCCTGGGGGGCAGAAAAGTCTTCTCTAAATTAGACTTAGCTCAGGCATATCAGCAACTACCTGTTGATGAAAAGACGGCACAGGCACAAACGATAGTGATGCACCAAGGTGCCTTTAAATGTACCCGGCTCCAATTCAGAGTCAGTGTAGCCCTGGGAATTTTTCAAAGCCTTATGGAGAGGTTACTACAAGGGATTAAAGGCGTGGTCCCATACTTTGACGATGTATTAATTGCTGTACCAACAAAGAAAATATTACGAGATCGTTTAAAATTAGTCCTACAAAAATTTCAAAACGCTGGTCTTAAAGTGAAAAAGAACAAGTCTAAATTGTGTACCAATCGAGTCGAGTTTTTAGGGTACCTAATTGACAGGGTATTCACCCTACCGACAGTAAATTGAGAGCAATAAAAAACGCTCCCAGGCCTCGAAACAAGGCTGATCTCCAGGCGTTCCTAGGCCTTATCAACTTCTATAATGTATTTCTACCGCACAAAGCAACTGTCGCTGAGCCGTTACATCGTTTGCTAGATAAAAAAGCAATTTGGTTATGAGGTCATAAAGAAGAACAGGCATTTCGTAATGTTAAAAAACTACTGACTTCTGACGCTGTACTCATGCAGTACAATGAGACTTTGCCATTAAATATCACATGTGATGCTTCGCCTTTTGGAGTAGGTGCAATTTTGAGCCATGTACTGCCTAATGGTAACGAAGCCCCTGTTGCATATTCTTCCAAGACACTTTCAAAAACTGAGCGTAATTTTAGCCAGATCGATAAAGAAGCCCTCGCAATTGTATTGGCCATTAAAAGATTTCACAAGTATGTGTATGGCCGGGCTTTTACTATCCTGACTGACCACAAACCGTTATTGGGGATAATAGCTGGATATAAGCCGACGCCTTACATATTATCCCCCAGGATGACTCGCTGGTCAGAATTCTTAGCTGCTTATAATTATCGGCTGCAATACCGCCCAGGGAAAGCCGTTTCCCACGCCGATGCATTGAGCTGAGCACCACTATCAGAGACTCTTGATGATCCCGCTCCAACGGTAACCAGATTGAAACACTACACGCGCCGCCATTAACCACCCGAGATATTTCTTCTAACCGTGGACGCCTACTCGAATTGGCTCGAGATTCACTGCATGATGAACACGACCACCGAAGCAGTCATCAAAAGATTGGAAAGACTGTTTGCAACCCACGGACTGCCAGACGTCCTGGTATCCGACAAGGGCCCCAATTTACCACGCTGTCCTTCGAGCAGTACCTGGCTGACACGGCATCCGACATGCGCTCACCTTGCCTGCGCATCCTGCCACCAATGGAAGGGCTGAGCGCATGGTTCAATTCGTCAAAAAGACTTTGCAGAAATTAGACTACAATAACATTGACGACAAAATCAACCGAATCCTCTTTCTACAACACATCACACCTCACAGCGTCACCAACAAAACTCCCACCGAATTGCTAATGGGACGCAGGCTCCGCTCCCACCTCGACCGGTTACACCCAGCTTACGAACCAGAAAAACCACTCGGATCCAGCGGTCGATGCCGTACCTTCCAGGTAGGCAATTGGGTATACGCTAAAAACCTATCGGGTGATCTGCTGTGGGTAGAAGCGACAGTAATACGTGTAACCGGCCCGAGATCCTACGTTGTAATATGCCTTGACGATAGAATTTGGAAACACCATATCGATCAATTACGATCACGGCTCCGGTCAGGCATTTCTGAACTCCTTTATGACCAAACTGAGGGGGAGGGAGATACAGAAGAAGACGAATTTCAACTAGAAGAAAACCCGTTCGAAGGGAATGATAGCGGAATAGAGACATAGGAACTGGAACCAGAGACAGGAGTAGGTTCACCTCAGGGAGTTACCGAAAATATTGGTGAGGATGAAAACGTGAACTCTGAACCAGAGGAAACCCCTTCGCTAAACAATGATCTACCTCAGCAAGATTGCAGCCAAATGCACAGTGAAAATCAAACAGACTAATAAAGCAACCGTCCTACCTCAAGGACTATGTAACTGCGCCCTGTAAAAAGAAGCCAGGGGGAAGGGGTGTTGTGAATGCATAAGGTTTAATAAAGTTATTTTGAGCTTGGAGTCAAGTGCAGGGTTCTGGCCCTGCACTTCTGATTGGCTGTTAAATGGCAGAATCTGATTGGCCATTAACGGAGCCTTCGTATTGGTTAATGGAGCTAGCGCTCCTGGGTTATTATTGGTTAAATAGTTATTGGGTTGCCTATATAAAGAGGGCCTTAGCTGCCCTTGTTTTTTGAGCAGTCATCATGTAAATAAAGAGTTGAAATTCACTGTTCCAGAGGCTCATCTCCATTCTTTCTCGCCCATTCTCCAAACTTAACAGAGGGGCTGCCACAGGGAGAAAGGGGTCAAGCTATTTTCTAAAGTGCCTGTAGGCCAGACAAGGAATAATGGATGGAAACTGAACAAGGAGAGATTTAACCTGGAAACTTTCTGACAGTGAGAACAATCAACCAATGGAACAAGAGATTGGACTGTCATTTGAAAGAAATAGTGTAGGGTCTCCCACTTGGGTGGGGGGTTGGACTAGATAACCTACAAGGTCCCTTCCAACTCTGATTATCTGTTAAAATTATGATAAAAAGATAGGGAGGGAACAAAGTGTACAGGTGATGAGGTGGGATTTGTTATTAGTCTATCAACCACCTCCAGTGTGACATTCCCCCACTGAGTCCTCAAGCCAATTGACAGAACTAAGTCTTCAGGACCTTACAGAAGATCAGGTGGATGGGAACAGTTCTCACATTAGGGGGCAAGATGTTCAAAAGGGAAGGAGCCATGGCAGAGAAGGCTCCACTCACCAGTGGAAATTCCTTGACTGATGGAATCTGTAGCATGCCTCCTTTGCCTGTGTGGGTGGGTTAGACTTGTCCCATTGGATTTATTGGACTTGTCCCAGACTCCTGTTCATGCTTCAGATGTCTTAAAACCATAAATGAAACCAAAAATAACATCAAATGCTACCTATGTGCCAATCAAGCCCATCTTGCCTACTTAAACTGAAACAAAGACCTAGCTGATCTCCTAAAAGCATCAGATACTTTCCCTTGTCTATGTCCATCAGGTTTTCCTAAGCTAAACAAACCAAATACCCTGCCTGACAGAGTTGATAGCATAGAATCACTCATGCACTCAATAGAAAAATGCTTAGCAACACGTTTTGAAGCAATTATACAAGAAAGCCTAATTTCTCTTGAAAAAAAATACAGCACTGATAAGCGACTACCTATCAGCCCAAAATCAAACCCCAACCCAACAACCACTACCACAACTACTACCTCAACTACAATCACAACTACAACCAAAAATAACCACCAAACCACAACCACAAATAATTACTATCCCATCAAATAAGTCCACAAATGATATCTCCTTACTCATCAGAGACACCACTGAATGTGATCAGAAATGTCCAAATGCCACCTTATTTGGTCTTGAAGACACCAACGAATCAGATGACATCACCAAAATTCATAATATCATAAGCAACTCAAATACAACAAACATATCTCCTGAAGATATAATTGAAACAACCAGAGATGGCCCTGAATCCAAATACTATGATGGCTCGGTGGCCCCAAAATTTTGCAAAGTTGTTTGCAAAAATGAGTCAGCAAACACATATTCATTCATACAATAAATGCCATTGCAAAAATCAATCCCAATCACAAAAAACTTTGTTCAAGACCAGACTTATCCATACTGCAAAGAATCTGCTCCCGTGAACTCCGTGCAGAACTCAAAAACCGTCCAGACAATGAAAAAAAAGGATCTATACATTGACTACAGAGCTGATTGCATCAAAAGAAAATCACACAACCCACAACTCCACATCCAACCCTACCTCATCCAACCCACCATCACTCAAAACTAGGCATGCACACCCCTAACTACCTCAGTTCCAACTACAACTGGCCTTAAATGCAAGCTACTCAATGCAAGAAGCCTTGTGAATAAAATACCTGAATTTCTCCTCTTACTAAATATGGCTAAATTCAACATCATATTTGTCTGTGAAACATGGCTCAATGCATCTCTCCCTGACTCCATTACCACAGTAAGAGACTATCATGTTTACCGATCAGATTGTGAAATACGTAGAGGAGGTGGTGTTGCTATCTTCTATAAAAAGTCCTTACATCTAAAAAACATCCAAGTTACCCAAGAGCTTGTTCTTCCTGAGACCATCATCTGTGAACTACCCTTAAATATCACATTTCGATTCTTACTATGTTACAGAGCCCCTGATTATGACATCGAACATGTAAACAAACTAAATTCACTACTAACATGGGCAACATCATGCCCACACACTTTTCTCTTTCTTGGTGACTTCAATCTACCTCATATTAACTGGACCCTAAATGAATGAACCCATACATGCAACCTTCTACAATGCTGTAACAAACCTGGGACTAGAACAACTAGTAACCAACAATACTCATCTCATCTTCTGTAGTAGTTTGAATTCAATTTATGGAATACAAATCAAAGAACCCTTTTCCAACAGTGACCACAGCATGATTGACTTTTGTCTCAACATACGTTCACACAAAAATCAATACAATAATGTGATCCCCAATTATAACTTCAAAAGAAGGCAACTATGATCTTATAGACAATGATCTCTCATCCCTTGATTGGCAAATTCTATTCACTGGATGCAATATTGTTGAAGACCATTACAACATATTTTTACTTGAAGTCAAAAGAGTCATCAAACTATATGTACCAATAACAACTCCAAAAACCAGAAAAAACAGATTACCCATAACAATAAGGAAGCTTCAATCCAAAAAGAGATCACTTTGGCAGAAAAACAAATCTGGTCACATTGCTAACTTCAAAAGCCGATACAAAAATTTATGCCACCAGATAAGGACTGAATGCACCAATTATCACATTAAACAAGGGGAAAACCTTCTATGCACCAATTCCACCCACACTTTCTACAATTTTAAAACAACAAACTAAAAGACTCAAGGTCCATCCCACTCCTGAAAGGACCTAATGGTAAAGACTGCAACAACAACACTATTAAAGCCAACCTCTTTAACACATTCTTTGGCTCAGTATTTGTAAACAGCAATGGATCATGCCCAGTATTTCCTAGTCAAACCACAGACAACTACAATGATCTAATACATATCGATTTTACAGAAGACAACATTGAAAAAGCACTATGCAATCTAAAACCATCTCTATCTATTGGACCAGATGGAATATGTGCCTACTTCTTAAAAAAGCTATCCACTGCCATAGCCGAACCTCTAAGCATAATCTTTGAAAAATCTTTCAGGGCCAGCTCCTTGCCAAAACTATGGTCACAAGCCACGGTCATCCTCATCTTCAAAAAGGGAGACCCCAGCCTAGTTGAAAATTACAGACCAATCTCTTTATGCTGCGTCACCTATAAAGTCATGGAATCAATTATTAACCAATCCATTATCCTCCACTTAGAGACAAACAACTACTCTCTAATAAACAATTTGGTTTCAGAAAAAAAACTATCCTGAAATCTGCAACTCTTACACTGCAAAAACATATGGACTACACAACTCAATCAGGGCAAAGCAATAGACGCAATCTACATAGACTTCTGTAAAGCCTTTGATTCAGTGGTACACAACGAACTATTCCTAAAACTAAAATCTTATGGTATCTCTGGACACTTGCATAACTGGATAGAGGCATTCCTGTCAAACAGACAACAAATGGTCAAAATTGGGAGCATCCTATCAAATTCTGTAGCTGTCAACAGTGGTGTCCTCCAAGGCAATGTTCTAGGACCAACTCTCTTCATACTCTACATAAATGAGCTCTATGATCATATTAAGAGCAACTGCATTCTCTTCGCTGACAATGTAAAGCTATTCAACACCACAAACAATACTGCTACCCTTCAAAAAGACCTTGACTATGTATCAGAATGGTCAAACAAATGGCAACTTCAAATCTCAACAAACAAATGCTCTGTCTTACATATTGGCAAAAAAAAATCAGAAAATAAAATACAGGCTGAATAGTCAAGACCTTGTTGATGATCCAAACTCTGTCAAGGATCTTGGAGTATTCATTTCTAATGATCTAAGTTCTAGAGCCCACTGTAACTACATAGCCAAAAAGGCATTAAGAGTTGTTAACCTAATCTTTTTCTGTGGTAATATTACACTACTAACTAGAGCATACAAAACATTTTAGCATTTAAAACATTCCGATCTAAGTATAGTATATAAAATCATACATTGCAATATCCTATCTGTCAATGAATACTTCAGCTTCAACCATAACAATACAAGAGCAAACAATAGATACAAACTCAAGGTAAATCGCACCAAACTTGATTGCAGGAAATACCAGAGTGGTCAATGTCTGGAATACTCTACCTGACTCTGTGCTTTTTTCCCCAAACCCCAAAAATTTTAACCTTAGACTTTCTACTATTGACCTCACCCCTTTCCTAAGAGGTCTGTAGGGGGCATGCATAAGCGCACCAACGTGCCTACCATCCCTGTCCTATTGTTTCTTTTAATTTTCTTATATGTATCCACGTATTCATAATTATGTTTTTACTTATACTATTATCTTTTAAGCAATTGACAAACCAAATAAAATCAAAAAAATAAAAATTGGGATGAGACAATTCCTGAGGTAACCTAGACCCATGCCATGCAGGGCTTTATAGGTAATAACACCTTGAATTGATACTGGAAGCAAACCAGCAGCCAGTGCAACTCATAGAACGTTGGTGTAACATGAGTCTTTCTAGTACCCTCAAAGGCCACACCACCACACTCTGCACCAGTTGTAGCTTCCAAATACTGCCAAGGATAGCCCCATGTAGAGCACATTACTTTACTTTGAAAATCAGGGAAAATAGTAATATTTATACATGTATTCTACATTACAATTACAAAATTAAAATCAGTCAGCCATGCTCATCATGCTCCTAGACAGGTGTCATAAACCTTCTTGTCAATTTCAGCTCTATACTTGTCTGGGTATTATGAAGGCCAAACCCCATATTGAAGAAGGTTGACTTATCTAAAACCATTAATTAAAAACAAAACCTGCAGGTTTTAGAATATTTTGATGCCTGAGTGATTCAAGGATTAAAAAGAATTTTGATATAAAGTGGAAATAAATTTAATTGTTTTCTTCTTCTGGTTCCATGAAATAGCAAAACCAACATTTCTCTATAATTTGTGTTTGTGTACACACACAGAGAGACATACAGACACACACACACACACATATATAAATTGGAATCTGAAATCCATACCACTCTTATGTTTTGATTCTTGAACCGCTCTCTGAAAAACACAGTGCCTACCTGGAAAGATAGAAATAGACAATTCCTGTGATAGGAAAATGAGAGAGAGAAAATAAGTTTTGGGATGTAGAAAATGAGAAGCGTCATAAGAGAAGCTATAAAACTCGACCACTTCTGATCTTCTTAATCAAAATGCTCTGCACTGATGTGTGAAATGGCTTGTGATGCTCTGGCCTATTGGAAAGAAAATAGATTCCTGATATTTCTTTGAATGATAGTTTATTTTGCTATTAACCACTGAAGCATCCCCTAAACAAGAAGCGAGATGATAGCTTGTATTTGTTGAGTGTCAGTTAGAATAGAGCTGGGGTTTCCCACAATAGCCCTTGATGTTTGAAAGAGGCTGTTGATGAACAGAAAGAGAGTTCACAGAAGAGCTCAAAGAATGATGAAAGGAACAGAGAGTACTGACTGATGAGAGGGGGAAAATAAGAACATGTTTAGCTCAGCTGAAGAGCAATGACAAAATGATTAGCAGATCACCTCCTGAAAGCATCTAAAGGATAAAGAGGAGAAGAAAGAAACAGTGGAAGTTGAGGATTGGTTGAAGCCACTCAAATGAAGACTAATGATCTTAAACTGAGCAGAAGAAAGGCTAAATATCAGAGAGGGTTGGCTGGCTTTTGTCTGTGAGATTGATTAAATTGTGGAGCAATTTCCCAAGAAGAAGGGGCAGGAGAGCTTGGATGAATTATTAAGATAAGCAGTAAAAAGGAAAGGACAGCCATAAAACATTCAGCACTTGAGGACTTAACATTTGTATTAGCAGAGAAGTTTTTAGATGCTGGTCAAAATCCAGCAGGAAGTTTCCTACAGTATTCATTCCACTGGAACTTGTTGCAGAAATTTTCTTGTGGTCCCTGTTATTAGCACACATTTAAAAGAACCCACTGAGCTCCATAGCTACCGACCTGTATCTGGCACGTAACTATTCTGCTCCCATCTTTAAATGACCTGATGAAAAGCTGCCATGAATTGCCCTATCATTACCAATCTGAGCATACCTAATTGCCAGCAAATATTGTTATAAAGGTATATCACTTCCAGTATAGTCATTTGTGTGTGTGGTTGCCATCATCAGATATTGGAGGTACCACATATTTGAAAAGTGTTGTTGTTTAAGTCATATCCAACTCTTTGTGACCCCATGAACCATAACATGTCAGCACGCCCCACCCCGTCCTCCACTGCCTCCTAGAGGTTGTCCAAATTCATGTTCATTAAGCTGATATTATTTAACCACCTCATAATCTGCTCTCCCCTTCTCCTTTGTTGTCAATCTTTCCCAACAACTGAAACATATAATGTAATAATCAACATGTTTAGAGCAAAAGGGCAAAATTCAGCATTCTGAAAATTTCAGCTCTCCATTCTAAGAAGCAAGCTGGTGGACTGTAGTGCTGCAGTCACAAGCTTGAAAGCCCTCCTCGTGTGCTTCCTTGTCTCTTCCACCTTGTTAGCAGAACCTGACTCAACTCATCAGAATAAGCAACTATGCTTAATTCACATAATTATAATAGCAGGATCTTCATTTTGCTTGTTATCTTGTTTCCTGCAAAAAATACAGCATGGGCAAATACAGTTCCTACAGAGACTTTGAACGACCTCCTGTGATTGGAAACTGCTGGATGTTTCCATTGCATTTAAGGTCCTGCTGTGCTTAACATTGTCCTGAAGCTGTGCATAAAGAGAAGCCCACAGGCAGAGCAAAGGAGGAGAAATGCTTCTCTTTCATATATTATTTTCAATGCACAGTACTATAATGAATCATTCTTCACAGATGCATTTAATTCTATCACCATTTTTCCCCCAACTAAGAAGGCTTACTGTTAAATGCCCCAAAGTAGAAAAACACTTCCCTGATTAACTGACCTTTTTAAAGCCATTCAGGGTGTACTCTAATAAGAGTCAGAAGAAATACCTGGAAAGGGACGGGGGATGACTGAGGTTTTATGGTTTGGTCTTCCAAGAAACAATGCAGGGTGACTTTCTTATTTTTCTGCCATGAGAATTGCCAGCAAATTCAATCATATAAGTGGCATATGCAGAGTGTATGTTTGTGCGTGTATGTGTATGCTAACACATATTCAAAATGTGTAATGGTATGTGGAAATTACCTTGCAAGTCAGAAGGAAGAGCCACAGGCTAGATAAGTCTGATAAACAAAATTTGAGATTTAAACAAGAGGGTGGAGAAAGCTATTTCAGAAGAAACCCTCCCTAGTTTTCAGGAGAGTAGATGTAAGGGACAGGAGAGGTATTACACACCTACAAGATATTGTTAATGTAACCTTTCAGTAAGGATAGAGTTAGTACACAGTTAATATCAGAATGTTTCATCTGACTGGGAATCTTAAAAACAGCTAAAAAGTATGGGATGCTTTCTGCATATATTATGAGTTTGGCATATAGCCTCTGAGCAGCCTTACTCACCTCCCCATACATACCCACAACCTTCTTCCTCCTCGGTATTCTGGTGACATCCTACAGTTTTCTCAATCTTCCAGCCCTCCTTTCTCTGTATCTTCCGTATCTCTACTTTTTGCCATTTTTGTCTTCACCTCCTTTTCTCTGCCTAGCTGTCATATCATTTCCCAAACTTGTCCCCTCACCTGCCCATCCACTTTCTTGTCACTCTCCCCATCACCAACTCCTCCTCTGAGTCATTGCTGCTATTGTTTACTACTGTTGCAGAAGGTAATCAGCAACAAAGGCTGGTTGCAGAATGAATATAGTTAAAAACATAAATGTGTATATTAATGTTAACAAAGTAACATTACCCTGTTAGTGAGTAGGAGTGTGAATATTTATATGAATTGATTTTGACTGGAGATATCTAGGTCTCTACTTGACCACAGAAGTCACTACCTTGTTGTGGGGAGGGAAGAAACTGCACCCCACTTCCTTTAGTTGTTAGAGAAAAGACAACATGAGAAAGCAGAGTTACTTTCTCACCCATTCTTTATAGAAAGATCAGATATGGCTGGAGTGGGAAATTGTAGGCTATTAATTGTAGATAACCAGATAGAACAAAAATAGTCAGAACTTCATGCAGTTGTAGAATACACAAGAACTCCCCAATCCTGAGGGAAATATTCTGCTGGTTCAAAATGAACACTAATTTCCTGAGCCTTGTGTCCAACTTTCACTTCTTTCAAAGCTCACTTTGCATGCACGAATAAAGAAATGGAAAACCTCAGCGGGGCAGAGATTAAAGAAAAGATTTCTGCTGATGTTTTGTGGTAGCAATTACTACATAACTCCATTTACCCTTTAATAAAGCAGCATATTAGCCCTAAGCAGATTAAAAAGCAGACAAGAGAAGGCTGAGGTGAGAGGCTTTCATGAAGTTCTCTCATTTCCAGCATTTAAAAAAATGAACATCTTCTATGTTCTGTAATACACATAGCTTAATTTTTTAAAATGTTAAAAGATCCTTCTCAGTTTGAGCTGTCTTAGTCACTAGTTCCTCATTACTTCCACAAACCACTTATGAAACCTTGCTATGACCAACAAAAAATAGTGAAATAACAGTGGAATCTGAGTTGAGAAGGAAAGATTTGAAATAGAAACACAAACACACACACAATTAATAAGACCTATATCTAGGCTGTTCATGCAGCTATGGGTAAAGTAAGCTCATTCTACATTCCACTTACCTGGGTTTGATCATAGACATATTTAAACTAATGATTCAATTCATCTTTCCTAATCTGGGCTTCTCCATATGAGAAGGATCAAATTCCCATAATTCCTTCCATGGCCACTGAACATTCTGCTTGATGCACTAAATGTTGTACTGCTGGGAGAAATTATTATTTATCTTGCCTTTATTATTTTATAAATAACTAAAGTGGGAAACATACCTAATACTCCTTCTTCCTCCTATATTCTCCATAACAACAAGCCTGTGAGGTGAGCTAGATTGAGAGAGAATGACTGGCCAAAGTCATGCAGCCAGCTTTCATGCTTGAGCTGGGACTAGATCTCACAGTCTTTTGGCTTCTAACCAGATGCCTCAACCATTAGAAAAAGGCATATATGAAAGAATGTAAAGAAAAGGACAACATGGAATATTGCTGGAGAGTTGACCAAGGTTCAGTTTTCTTAGAAGGAGCTACTTCTAAGCTTAAAATGAAGCTACTTAATTTTATATAACAAGTATAGTGCAATAGTTAAGATACTGATCTAGTGCATTGGATATCTGGGTCCATCCTTCACAGTTGGAAGCTGATGGGGTGACTTGCACCAGCCACAAACTCTAGCCCCAAACTACCTCACAGGTTTGTTACTTTGGGGGGAATAGGAAGAAATACCATACACTGTCTTGAACTCCTGAATAAAAACAATAGGACATAAGAAAAAGAATGAATGAAGTAATAATTACTTTAGATCTACTCAGATTTCAGGTTTGGAAATAGCAAGATTCACTGTGAAACTGATCCAGGATTGAAAGAAAAACATTTTCAATTTGAATTGATTTAAGAGTCAACATACAATCTGATAAATTATTCAACTACAAGCTATAAATGGGAAGCAGCGACATGTCAATAGCCGCTTCATTTTTTTGTGAGGTTGAAATGAAATTAAAATAATCCATTAGAAAATATTAGTCCTACAAAGTTTCAGTTGGATATTTTCACATGTTCAATGCAAACATTTTTTTTTTAAATATTCCACCAGCATCTCATTTAAAGCAGAGATTATGGACAGTACTGTAGTCTCCAAGTTTTTATCAAAGTACCAACAGAGATGTTGTGGTGAATCAAAGCAGAAAACCCCCTACTCCATTTTAAAAATAAACATCATTATCATTCTTTGATCTCTTCTTTTTTTGGCTGGCTAGTTTGTTTCCATAGTTCTTCAGCATTAGGTTAGCATCTCCTTGGAATCATATGCTATTATGTAACTAATTTAACTTTTTTTTTTGCAAAATGTCTGTCTGACCATTATTAAATATAATAACACTTCTAAAAAGGTATAATATTTTAAAAATCTATATTCTGCTATAATGGTAACTTCAAGCTTCATAAACCATAGAATACTCTTTTAAATTAGAAATCACACAAAAGACACTGCCTTTTTGTAATTTTACTTCTAATAAGGAAAAGATGGAGGCGCATTGGGGTAAATTTCCTGTGTAAATGCAACTCCCCTCCCATTTTAATATTAAATAGGCAAAGAGGAATGTGATTAAGAATTTTGTCACGGAGTCTTCTCAAGCAGGATCTGGTGGGAAGAGAAAATCTGTTCTATAGAGTAAGAAATTTCTAGGACTAAGGAAAGAATTGTTCACATGTAGATATATAGGATTAATGTCAGATTGTTTGAATTTTTTATTAGGGGTATATTAAAAAACATGCCTTGTTCTCTGTCTCTATAGATTCACTTACCAATTTACTATCTATCTATCTATCTATCTATCTATCTATCTATCTATCTATCTATCTATCTATCATCTATAGTATATTTGCATATGTTCACCCATTCATTGAGAATACACAAACTTCACATGCATAGATTCTTGAATGAGTTTAAATATTGTTGCTTTTAGGACATTTGTCCTTTGATTAATTTACATTTACCCTTTGAACTCAGTTCTTTTTCTAAGATCAATGCCTATTCATGTTCCATGAATAGATCACCTTAGAATCTCTCTAAATCAATTTTAAAGCATATGCTTTAATTCAGTTCTAACCTGCAGTTCGAAGCATCTTGAAATGAAATAAATGCTATTTTTATACAATAATTTATGATCATAACTGTGTCTTGGGAAGTTATAAATATGTAGCTTGCCAGTTGCAAATTAAATCTCAGTGACCAGAAGTTTGCTTCCTTTGGCCTTGCTCCTAAGGAGAGAAAAATGGTGATGTAGAGATACAAATGAAAATAATCTCCTGCACTCAATCCTGCTGCACTCAATCCTTCTACTATAGCTTGGATAGCCAGGCCTGGTGGTTCTATGAAGGTAAGACCACACATATAACTTACATTATGCATATTGTCAACAGGAAAGCACAATATGAAACTGGCACATTCAGTAAAGAAGATACAGTATATGAAAGTCAAGAAAATAAGTTTTGTTTTTAAATGTGGCAGGTGAACATGGGAACTGAAAAGGTGACTTAAAAGATCTGAAGAACTGCAAATAGAATAGACACAAAAATTAACAGAGGCTACACTACAAGTCAGGCAAGTAAGTAAAGAATTAAAGAAAAATTAGGATAAAAGAGAGTGGTGTCTGGAAAAGGTAGATTGTTTAAGAAGAAAACAAGTCCATGTTTTTTAAAAAACATTGCAGAATACATCTGAGGTCCATTTTTCCCTTTCTCTCTCTAAACAAAGCTGTTTAAACAAGTCCTAAGAAAAAGTGAGTATGATAGAACAGTCCTCCCACAAAACCTCTGATAGGCAGGGTTTGCAGTGGTGATAAATTACTGTAGAAGGTATTTATAGCAATAACAGAAAGCCCATTACATCAGCCAAGACCTCCCCCCATACCTATGAAAGTTAAACCAAGACAATCCATTGACCCTTCAGATCACGTTAGAATCTCTCTAAATCAATTTTAAAGCATATGCTTTAATTCAGTTCTAACCTGCAGTTCGAAGGGATGATTTAATCAAATCTCCCTTGAGGGAATCACCCATTTGAACAACCTTAATATTAAGCTATATTTATTTTTATTTGCACCTACACAGTGTAATCATAGTGAAGACACTGCTGAAAGCAGCCAAAGCAGCTCCCATAGAAGCTGATATATTCTATTCTCTGTGTGTATCTATATTTTTCTCAGGCTAAGTGATAATTAATTCAAAAGAGGTGACTTGCATTGTGTGGTACCTGTTTCTGATTCATTAAAGCAATCACTTTTTGCAAGCTTCACAAATCTGCTTTGGATGCTGAAGTGAGCTGTCTCCCAATGCATGTTTATACACAGTTACTTTGCTTTACTTTTGTACCATTGACTGTGCATGCACACAGATATAGAGAAAATTAGAAACAGTTTCTGAAGCAACTCCATGAGCTCAGAAAATATTTTAACAATAAACGAAATGAGCAATGGGAAACAATAGGGACTTTAAAAAAAAAAAAAAAGCTTTGCAATGGTAATGCTTCAAATGCACATATATCCCTTAGTCTAGTTTCCATCTAGAAATGTTCTTTTCTGAAATAAATACTGTATAGTGTTGTGGATGTCTTCATGTACATAAATCATTGAGATTTGCAATGATATCATTGTAAAAATCAGACCCAGGCTCAGAGTTGAAGGCATGCTCACTTTTCCAATCACAACTGCACCAGGATTTACTATAATTAGTTGGCAAATCTAGCACCTATTGTTTAATCTAAAGCAGTGGGGGGGGTTTCCCAGAACTGGCAATTTTAAGATACTTTGCATGGACTTCAACTCCCAGAAACACACATACCCCATCAAAATTCTGGCTAGAGAATTTTGTGAATTAAAGTCTGCACATCTTAAGATACCAAATTTGAAAAATACTAATCTTTCTAGGACCAGTTTGGAATATATCAGGATCTGTAAATGCAAATCTTTGAGTTTAAACTTTTCCATAAGCTGAGCAATTCCAAGCATTTTTCATCCTTCTTCCTGCTGGTGTTTTTGTACCCAGGAAATTTGAGAAAAGATCAAGCCATGTACCATAAATCTGCCATCTGCATTTTGAAGTGTACAGTCTCTCTGTGATTAGAAACAAAATATTAGAAATGAATGGATCAAGCAGTTTGATATCTTTGGTTTGTGCTACTGATTTAAGAATGGTCAATAAGACGATCTTCACAATCTCAGGTTAGTCATCAGAGAAACATAATACAAGGAAAAATAAACTAGTCATTCAAATAATTCTTGTTTGTGATTTTAGTTATACAATTACATAAACTTTCCACAATGTTTTCCTTTCTTTTTTTTAAAAAAAATCCTACCTTATCAATTACATTTGTTGTGATTTCAAAAAGTCCCTTTTATCTTCATTTAACAACTAAAAATGAACGTCGATACATCTTCTATGTTCCTTGAAGTCTTCATATCTAACAAAGTGGAGGAAAAGCTTTAAGCAACTCAATGCTGATTTTATGTTTGTCTCTTTTCTGCCATACCATGTCTTATAATAAAGTGCATTTGGATTTGCTCTTTAAAGACTAGGAGTCTCCTTTCCAAAAATCAACATTTAAATAAGGTTGAGTGGGAAATAGCAATAAAGTAGTTGAACATCGGTAATTAATCCAGGGAAAAGTTCAGTATAATATTATCTCAAACAAGGCAATTGGTTCCTTGGAGTAATATTGGGATGAAAGTAAACTTTTTTTAATACTGCTGCCATCTCTTAACATTATGCAGAGCTCAGCATGGTGCAGAGCTGTGAGGGGAGAAAAGAAAGATTCTTTTTTCCTGACAAAAATGAGATGTCTGCAGTTATACAATGGAACTGATTGGTCAAACAAATGCAAGCAATTTGTAACATAACAGATAATTAATTTGCGGATGAATGATTCCAATGAATGCATTTTAGCTTCAGACTCACTACCTATCATAATAAAGTTGCATACAGCTTTACAGGGTAATTTTAAACTCAGAATTGACATTCCTTTGATCACAAAAAGAAGTCCTATTTGGAAGGCTCCTTGTAAGGTGGCCAAAACCATCTAACCTGGAGCAGTCATCTCTAATCTGTTCGGATTGCAAGATCCAAAAATCTTGGCCATTATTTGTTGAAATAAAGAACTTGCTAGTAAATTACATAAAGCAATGCTAGGTATGTGACTACAAGAAAAGCAGAGAATCTTCATAAAAAATATCAGGAAAATTCTAGCTACTGGAGAATAATATTGCTTATCTTGAAAATGAACACTAACTGGACAAGTCTGAATGAGTCAACTGTTACTCTATTACTTGGCAAATGTATCATTCTGAAACTGTTGAGAAAACAGACCGGTTCATTGAGACTGTTAAGCTGACTGCTTTTCCATTAGATTAGTGCCCTTCTTATCTAAAGGCCTCCCAACAGGTGACACAAGGTTTTAGTCTATAGGGTAGTATATTCATCTTTAGGTTAGAGTGATCCCACCTGCTTGGGGTGGGGGGGAAGAATGGTGGATGCCATCACTGAGCCAAATAGTTCTGGGCAATTTTCATCCAATCTCCAAGCTTCCCTTTTGTAGAACTATTGTTGAGAAAATAATTGGGTTGAAGCTATTGAATGAAGTTTATGGCATGTGCAGAATACAATGGCATGCTCATATTACAGTGTTCTGCTGGTTACCAACAAACCTTCATGTGCAACTCAAGATACTGGTTGTGACCTATAAAGTTCTTCATGATATGCATTCTGGTTATTTCAGGGACCTCCTCTCTCTCCATTGTTTCTGCTGATCCAGAAAAAGTCAACATACGTGGCATACTTTAAAACTCTGTATATGTGTGTGTGTGTGTGTGTGTGTGTGTGTGTGTACAAATATATACATGCATATACATATTTTCAATTGCTTAACCACCATCTCCTTCCTTGCTAGCATCCCAATGGAGTTTAACTAACCCAACTCTACTCTATCCCAAAGGTGCTTTTTCAAGAGGCAACTGGACTGTCCGGTTTTTCTTTAAAGATGTTTTGCTTTTCATGAAAGGAGCTTCTTCAACTCTGACTAAATGGTAGGGAAATGGAAGGATTTATACTCCTTGCAGACAGCTGGTCATTTAATGACAGCATGATTCACTTAACAAATTATACTGCAAATTATATGACCTTAAGTCCTGTTCTTACCTCTAAAGTAAAACTACCAGACAACCATTATGTGGTGAGAAAAAAATAGGGGCATCTTTATTTCTTTGTTGACATTTAATGTCTATTTGAACTTTGTAGCCAATAACTGGTGGCCCAACTCAAAAGAATTTTTTCCTTCCCGCAGTCTCTGCTCCCTTCTATTCATAAGAGTTATTATTATTATTTATTTATTTATTTGTCAGCTGTTTACAAGATAATAGGTATAAGTATAAACATGAGTAAGAATACAGGAAATAGGTATGAATAAATAGGGACAATAGGACAGGGACGGTAGGCACGATGGTGCACTTATACACGCCCCTTAAAGACCTGTTAAGTTGCCCTGGCCTGCACCTCATTCAGAATGTCAGCAAATGTGACCTTGTTCAACCCTTCAGTATATTTCGAGAAAAAGGGAATCATATTTCTCCATGAGTCAAGAAAGCATGCTCTTACAATCTGCCTGACATTTCTCCATGTTTCAGATAGGCAGAGAACAATCTCTTAACTTCATTGTTGCATGGAGAGTGATGTCAAGGAGCAAAGCTTAATGTGGCATTTGATAATACTTCAGATGACATTATCTGATCTACTACTGTCCCAGATTGAACCTAGTTTCTAAATTTTCTGTAATCAATTTCAACTAGTAGATATATATAGTAGATATATAGTACATAGGACAGAGAAGGGGGAAAATCTTACAGGATAAAGGTAGTCTTTGACTACAACTACAATTGGGACCAGAATTTCTGTTGCTAAACAAGGCACATATTAAGTGAGTCATGCCCAAGGTTAGGACCTTTTTGCCACAGTTGTTCAGTGAATCATAGCATTTGTTAAGTGAATCTTTCTGTCATTAAATGAATAGAATAGAATAGAATTTTTTTATTGGTCAAGTGTGGTTGGACACACAAGGAATTTATCTTGGTGCAAATACTCTCAGTGTCCATAAAAGAAAAGATACATTCGTCAAGAGTCAAGAATCGTTGGTACAACACTTAATGAAAGTCATAGGGTACAATAAGCAATCAAATCATACTAGGAAATAGTCAATATAAATCGTAAGGATACAAGCGACAAAGTTACAGTGATAAAGTCACAAGTCGGAGGGGATGGGTAATAAGGAGTGATGAGAAGATTAATAGTAATAGTAGTGCAGACTTTGTAATAGTTGAACAGTGTTGAGGGAATTATTTGTTTAGCAGAGTGGTGGCTTTTGGGAAAAACCTGTTCTTGTGTCTAGTTGTT
Source organism: Hydrophis major (assembly GCA_033807585.1). NCBI lineage: Eukaryota > Metazoa > Chordata > Lepidosauria > Squamata > Elapidae > Hydrophis > Hydrophis major. The sequence goes on along the minus strand of CM066331.1, from coordinate 184,807,102 downwards.
CTGGTGTGCAGTGCTCTACAGCTTCATTTTGAGGGAAGGAGTTGAAACAATTTATGTCCAGGATTTGAGAGATCTGTAATATTTTCACAGACCTCTTTTTGACTCGTGCAGTATACAGGTCCTCGATAGAAGGCAGGTTGGTAGTAATTGTTTTTCTGCAGTCCTAATTACTCTCTGGAGTCTGTGTCTGTCTTGTTGGGTTGCAGAACCAAACTAGACAGTTATAGGATCTGGCTTCCTCTATTGGCTTTGCTTGTTGGAAGGTTCCAAATGGCAGTTACATGACCCTGGGATGCTACTACCATTATAAATACATGCCAATTGCCAAGTGTCTGAATTTTAATCATGTAGCCAATGGGGATGTTGCAATGGTTATAAGCATGAAGATCAATTATACATCACCTTTTTTAAGAATTTCAAATGGACACTAAACAAATGTTTGTAAGTCAAGGACTATTTGTATTTAATAATTAGTCCTTCCCTCTGCAAACAACATTAACAATTTTACACATTCCAGACAGATATGAATGGAATAACAATCCAAAATCCCTACCAGTTTTTCTAAAACATCACAAAGTAATATCAAAATAATATCAAAATAATGGTCATGTTGACCATGAAAACTTTCAAAATATGGAAACTCCATAGTGGCATTCCAAAACAAATTAAATGTCAAAAATGCGAACTCTTCCAGATTGAATAACCTTTTTGACACCTTGTTTCCTTGTTTAGGAAACAAAAGAAAAGAAGAAGAAAAAGAAGCGGAAATTATAGGTGGTATCATAGTTATGACAGATGAATTCATTCTTAATGAATTATCTCTTTAAAAGGCAGACTTTGGAACATCAGTGACAACAGAAAAAATTGCAAATGGTGTAGTACTTTATTTGTTTCTTTTTAAAAATTGTGTGTTGCCTTCAAATTCATCATCATCAAAATTATGTGCACCTGGCAAAGTATAAAATAATTTATCCTGCTTCCAAGCATGTGAAATCCAATTATGTCTGAAATATACAACTTGCATTTTACTTTCAGGATTGCTACAAACTAATAATTTGGAAACAGATAAACAGATTTTTTTTTTCTTTCCATTTAAGATTCTTCTTGAAGAAGAATTCTGAAGAATATGAAAGTTTGTGCGTTACCTAGTGGCATTTTCGTTGCTTCTATCACAACACTTGTCTTACTTCCTGTGACTGTTAGGTGAATTCAAGTTTACATCTCTGAAATAACTGAATGAAGTAATGTGGCTTAATTTATTTTTCTGAATTAAAATTGTTCCAGATGAATGGAAAAAGCAGCATACTCTATCTTTAGGCAACACAGCTCACTAATCCAGATGCTTTGCCAAACACCTAGGATACAAGAAAACAAAACAATTAAGAGTAACAACAACAAATAACAACAAAAGAAGAAACAAAAAAAAAGAAATAAGAGGTAGGTGGTATGTGGTATGTGAATCTCCCAAAGGATGATGTGTTTCTCTATGTCTCCCTAACACTAATCAAGCTTTGCAGATTCTAATCTGTGCTGTAATTAACTTTATCCAAATGAGCAGCAGGCTGAGTAGCTTTGTTTGGGCATTTTTCTGGTTGTTGAATGTGTCTTGAAAATGACTTGGCGACATCCTGGAGAAAAAAAGAGGGGAAAGAAAGGAAGGAAGATTAATGAGATGCCAAATGCTTATTTCTTCAGATGGAAAGGAACTGTGAGGGGTGCATCATTGTGCTCACTGCTGAAATAAAGATATTTCTCTTTGAACTATACAGGTTTATTTTCCTTTGATTTCATAAAAATCTTTTTACATGAACAATTGCAGTAGATTCTGTAATTATTTGAGATATTATCAGCCTGCCAACCTGCCATGAAAATGACTCAGTAATAAGATGGAAAACTTCCAGTGTCCTTCTAGTTTAAAATCACTATAATCTCACAAGAGACATGAGCAATTTGAGTCTCTAGGTCTAGGAGATCATATAGGCTCATGCGATACATTGGAGGAACAGTAAATGGTGCTGAGGGCACATTAGGTTTGCAACTCAGCTGAGTTTGTAAGGCAGCTTGAAGATGCCAACCTCCATAATTCCTCATCCAGAAGCTGGAGTTGAAATCTGTATGTCTTCAAGATGGCAAGGTTGAAAAACAATGCGCTCAGGATTCCTTTGCCTAACTCACTCCTTGGTCTCTAAACAGCATCTTCCTAATAACTCTCTTGGCGTTTTTGGCATGATCACCAAAGTACTTCTTGTTTCCATTCAATCTCCACAAAATGTTTTACCTTGGTTCAATGCATTGACTACAATATTTCCTAGTCAGTCTGATCTCAGTTATCTGAGCTTTTTAGTTAGATCACCCTTTCAATGTCCTCTCTATAAGTCTACAATTCAAGAATGTCACATCATTTTAATTGGTGTAAAATGTGATAGTGAGACTGATAACTAGTGCATCATATCAGAAACACTGAAAGATGATTAATGCTTGCCAATTGTTTTCCAGGTTAATTCAAGGTGGTACTTTAAATTGTTAAGGCTCCCAGTGACTTAGACCTGTCTAATGAATCACTATCACATTTTGAACCAATTTGACTTTTAAGGTTTGTTGGAAAGGTCTTTTTGAGGATATTGTCTCTTACTAGTTTGATGGGCACAGTCACAGGTACTTTCATTTGTAAAATACCCTATCACTGAAGTCAGCATTGAAAAAAGACATTATGACAAATTTTAACTGGTTTATTGTCATGTTTAATATTTTGCTATAGGAACTGTTATTTTAATTATATGTTATAGCATGTGTTTTCATAATTGTGCCATTTGGTGTTTTCATAATTGTGCCATTTTGATCATTTTTAATATAAAGGAAGTAATGATATACTATCACAAATAATGTTTTCCTATGAAAGCATAATGGTTGCTGTTGGAACATACGTTGGAATGTATTTTGTATTGCAAAAACTGCAGAAGTTTTCAGCCAATAGATAGCAGTGTTTGTAAATTTACTAGGTATAATCTATGATATATAGTCTATAGTCATTTTTTTCTGAGGAGAGTTTCCTGTTACACTTAAACCATTAAACAGCAAGGCTATGGTGACTCTACATTTTATTTGATCTGTAAAGCTATACAATAAACAGAATTTCTAACAGTTGCAATAAACAGATTTTCTCTCCCCCCCTCCCTCCCCCCCCCCCCCGGTCTTACAAATTCTGAAGTGAATTTCCAGCATTTCCTTTACAAGCAGAGATATTATGTTAGTTTGCTGCTGTATCTACAGGACACTTCAAGCAGCCAAAAAAACAAATAAAGGATTTATTTGGCTTTAAAAATAATCAAGTGAAGAAATGCAAAAGTCACTTTGAAATGTCAGACCAGAGTTTTTTTTTTAATTAATGTATAGTGGAGCAAAATCTCAGGGAGAAATAGAAATGGATTTTATAAGTAGTGGGTTCTGTCTTTGAAGAAGTCAGTGTAAATCATTTACTGCTTTCTCTCTCTTTTTCTCCCTATTCCATATTTGCTATTGCTTTGGAAACCCTTCCAGGAATGACTGAATAGCATCTGCACTATGTCTGATACTGCATCCGATGTGTGTGAGTAATGCCAGAAAACATGTCCAGGCCAAATTGTACAAATTGTACAATACTAGACTTGCTAAGCAGAAGTCTAGTATTGCTGATTAGAAAAGACTGGCTTGGCTTCCAATTCTTCACTGAAGATCATTGTCCACATTGCATCATTGTCATATTGTCGATCTGTATCTCTCTGAATGCAGATAATGTTTTTTTTTTAACTTTTATTGGTTTTTAAGACAAACATAGACAAACAAAACATAAAAACATCAAGCCATCTTCCATGTATATACATACAGTGTGTTGGTTGGTTTACAAATTGTTTTGTGCTTCCATTTCGCAGTCTTCAATTACAATTACATTGTATATATTCTCATATTTTCAATCAAATATGAAATACATTAATATTAATAAGAGAATGTTTTTGAATGTGCATATGCCTTTAGGTCAAAGTTGACTCCTGGCAATTGCCTTGGCAAGTCACTTTTAACTCCTTCCTTGGGCTAAGAAAGAACAACTGTCTCAAGCACTTTCAGTTTACTTCATGATTAAGGAAGGACTAGAATTCACGGTCTCTGGGTTTCTAGCCTGATGCCTTAATCACTACACCAAACTGGTTCTCATACAGAGATTAGGAAACAAAAAAATAAGTAATATGAAGGTGTCAGATAAACAAGGCTTCTATCAAGAACCATGTAGTCAATTCACATTGGAAGTCACATACAATAAACAGATGCTATAACCAAGCATTAAACTATTTTTCTTTCTTTCTAGTAGTGGCATATACCAGATCAGCCTTTGTAAACATGGATTCTTCAAGACTGGGCTTACAATTCCCTTCCTCATTGATGATGCTATAGAGAACTGCACACCAGAACAATTAGACACAAGGACAGGTTTTTCCCGAACGCCATCACTCTGCTAAATAAATAATTCCCTCAACACTGTCCAACTATTTACAAAGTCTGCACTACTATTACTATTAATCTTCTCATCACTCCTTAACACCCATCCCTTCCCTCTTGTGACTGTATGACTGTAACTTTGTTGCTTGTATCCTTATGATCTATATTGATTGTTTCCTAGTATGATTTGATTGCTTATTGTACCCTATGACTATTATTTGCATGTTGTGCCTTATGATTCTTGACGAATGTATCTTTTCTTTTATGTACACTGAGAGCATTTGAACCAAGACAAATTCCTTGTGTGTTCAATCACACTTGGCCAATAAAGAATTCTGTTCTATTCTATTCTATGGATCTTGCTATCTGGAACTGATGCTGGTTGAGAACATTTGGTTAGAACATTTGACACTCTCTTATGCCTTCATAGTTTCATTATGAACTTATTATATTTGTGTCTGCTATTTTTTCTTCTTCCTACTTTATTCTTATTTCTCACCAGTCTACCACTCTACAGACTATCTACCAAATCCTTTCCAGAACTTCTTTCAGGCTAAATCCAAGCACTGGCTTTCTCAGTTAACATCTGTCTGAAATTGTTGTTCGTTCTTTACAGCCTTCTTATATCTTTCTTGTATTTTTGGTATTCATTATCTGTTTAAATGAACCTCTACGCCTCTTTAGATATATCCTTAGATATATCTTAAAGTCTCTTGATACACTGTTACCTCTGGACTGGAAAAATACAGGTTTGAGTTCATTTTTAAGTCCAATCTGACTTCTGCTTTTCTGATTGCAGAAAGTAGCTCTATAACATGCAGAATGGATATCATTTTAATATTTTATATTATTTCTGAGAAGATTTAAAAAATAAAAATGATATCTCTAACATGGTTGCCTAGCTATCCTATTTTCTATCATTGGGCTTGATTCTATGCATCATTCATCATGTTGGTAAATTTCCATAGTCATAGGGGTCAATTTTCTTCACTTTTCCCTAAACCTGTCCACCAATAGCTGGAACTGAATATACAACTCCATCATACCTAGTAATTTTTTCATGCTGGCTGGATTCAATATCTAATATAGTCCCAAATATCTAGAAAACAGATTGGAGAAGAAAACAGAATAGGTAACTTCTAGTGCATTATATGAAACTTTCAGGCCTCTGAAATTAGATGATCCATTGCCAAAATCTAACATTACAATTTCTAGTGGGAAACTGATAGGCTTTGCATTGCTTCAGAGGGAGAAAAAGGGTATTGTGTGATGGCTCAGGTAGCAACTATCTGTAACTCTTTTAAAAAAAATCTTTTCCTCTATAACTGCACAATAGAGCTAAGAAAATTTTAATTGAAGGACTTGTAGATAGGTGGTAGACAGTATGTGTGCCTCTGTGAGCTTTAAAATTACCTGTAGAGTTGTAATTGCAGGAATGTTCCAATCTCTAAACTAAAGCAAAATGGTACCTTAATACTTTGTAGAGCCTTACTGGATATGAAACATTAACACAAGAAGGAATTATCAACAATAAAATAAATCCTCCAAATTGGGCCCATCCATTTCTGTGACCACTCCTTCACATTCCTGGCAGTCTTCAGTGCTGAAAATAATGCAAGGATAAGGTCGAAGATCGCCAGTTGAAGCTTCATAACTAGTGTTCTTTGTTTAAGAACTAGGGAGGGGCCATTACATTTTCCAATTGAATCAATCAGCTTTACATGTATTGTGTTTTAGCTTGATTTGGTGTAGTGGCAAATGAATAAAAGGAAAAAAGCTAATGATTAAAAGAGACATTTTGAACTGTGCATTTTGGACTAGTGATGGAAGTGATTTGCTTTGATAAGACTGCATGTTCATTAAATCCCTTCTTTGTTTATTACTGTGGGTTAGAATGCACAATGCTTTCTTCATGAAAATAACCCAGAGAGAAAGACTGAGAGAACAGAGGTTGAAAAGGAAGATTTAGGCAAGCAGCAGTATAATCCTAAGTATATTCAGAAATAATTCTATTGAATTCAATGGTGCTACTCCCAGGTATATGTGGGTTATTGTACCAGTAGGAAAGGGCCAAAATGTCATCAAAATGATTTAGAAAAACTGCACCAATCACTGTAAAAATACTAGAGTGATTGATTTTTTTAATAAAGAGATACACAGTAAAACAGATAAATGAAATAGTGAAATTACATCAGAAATTTAAACAAAAATAGGGTTTGCTCCATTTTTGTAGCTTTCAGGGAATTCACTTGGAATCTTCCACCACCAGGTATAGGTATTATCAGTAATGTAAAGGATTTTAAAGAGGAACTGAACAAATTTATGATATTTCCAACTATACACACCCTTTGGAATCATAAGCAGTATGGCTCAGCTGTTGGGGGCAGACAGAGGAAGAGAGCTATCCTCCCATTCATATATATGAAGTTGCTTAATGTCTCTGGTTGGCTACACATGACGCAGAATATTCAGTGATATGAGGTTTTGGTCTAATCCATCAGGACAAATATTACTTTCTTATGTATAAATTATAGGATTTCAGTCTAAGTTACTTACCCAAATTAAAAAAAAACTGAGTTTTATTCTTCCTTGAAAGTGAATTCAATATGCCCTACAAAAAGTAGCACAAAAATATGCTTCCTCTTTGATAGGCTTATCAAAACCATAGAAGGGCAGGATAAAAGAAGACATAGAAATACATAACATTTGCATTTTCAGATCTAATTGAAGTGTTTCAATATAATTAATGCAATTCGAACATACACAGTCATAAATTTCATCATAGTAGGAAGAATGTAGATATAAACTTTAGCTGGGCAGCTTCAAAGCCTTTCTTATCAATTTCAACCCCATTTGTTTAGTCTGTACTACTTAGAGTTTTATATCTGTTAAGCTTGCATTTTCTTAGAGTGTTAAAGGCTGTTAAACTCCTGGTCCGTGAACCAGATGTCTCACGTGCTGGCCACATCCAGTTTGCAAAGGGGAAAAAAGTCCCGATATGTCACATGATGCTTCCGTGACAATGTGAGTTTGACATCCCTGCCTTAGAGGACCTGAAGTTCAGGTACTGCTAAGAAAGCTTTCCAACATTGCTGATACCAAGAGAATACGTATATTTATACTCATGCAATAACCCTCATATAGATTCAAGCAGCAGTAATTTTCTAGAATTTCAGCCAAATATTTCTCAAGCCCAACTTGACGACAGAACTCAAGATTTGTGTATGTTTGCATGCTCTTTCCTTCAAAAAGCTATGTCTGTTGGAAACACTATATAACTGTCAGTTGGCCTAGTGACCACATCATTCTAACACACCTTAGAGACTTCTTTACTTTTTATGTTTATACTGGTGCTTTTATTTCCTTCTTCCCTTTTCAATTCATACACTGCAGTGCAGATTGTCCCTTGGAGAGCTCAATGGCCACAAAATGGTTTGAACACTCCTTCTCTGAGAATAAGAGCAGAAGTTTCACCTTGATGGAGAAGAATCTACCCTTGAAACATGTTTCCTAAACATCTTGGAAATTTAAGCTGCCCAATTGATGAGAAAGAGTTCCATCAGTTATTAATAACCTTTTCCTCCAGCTTTCAATCAGAAATTAAGAGACACTTTCTGATATAGTGCAAAGGGTGTGGCTAAGCCAAAGGACAAGTTCCAGGCAAGGAACTTTTCTTCTTAATCTCTAAAGAGCTACTACCAGCCAAGGTAGACTGTGCTAGAATACGAAGACAGATAGTCTGATCTTATATCAGACAGATTCAAATGGTTTTCTCTTTCTTTCATTACTTTGAAAGTTGCTTTGAAGTTTTCTATAATAGAAATGAGAGTATTTTCTATAACAGAAATAGGAGTATTTATTAAACACAGTACAGGAATAAATTTCTTCAAGTTAAGCTTTGATTATTGAAACATAATCTTGTGGGAAGTGGAAGGGGCCCTTTTGAATAAAATATTTTCCAATGATAGACCACCTTATCCCTATTATCCTAACTGGGATAAAAAATACTGATTCAGATTATGGTGCCTTTTTTAACAGATGCTGTAAGAAACTCAGACTGAATGTTAACCTGGAGACATGCTGCTGTATCTTTAAATTGGGATAATTTATGCTCATTTCTGGTTCTTAGTGCTCAGGCAATAGCATCATCTAGTGGTTAGTTGATAGCATTGATGTTCAGACACTTTACCTAAGGAAGCACTGTTATTATACTACCTGGAGCTCTGCATGATCTCTACAGTAATTCATTACTTTGAAGGTTTACAACTTTTTGCCACTAAAAGTGGCTTAAATCACGATCAGATTAGCTCCTTGGCTTAGAAAAAAAAAATCAATGTTGTTTCAGTGATATTTCCTTACTGTAGTGCTTTTTGGGTGAATAACATATTTTGAAATGCAGTTGCCCACAACAGCAAGTAAAAATAAATATTAAAAGATATTTGCAATACATTTTGCAATATATAACTACGGAGATAAAGAAAAGTAACATTAAAAAAAGCAGCAATCAAGCATCTATTTTTGCAAAGTATGTCTCTTTACATTTAGGGAGAAAAATAGGATATATCTCTCAATGGCTTGTCAAAAATGGAGTGCTTTTATGGCTATGTCTTTACAGCATAGCTCAGGATGGTTCATATTTGTGATTAGCAAACTACTTCATGTATGGACATCTATTACTCAATTATTTTGCTACATTCAGTAATTGATAGTGGAAAGCAGAACCTGGTTCTTTAAAAAAAAAAAAAGCAGTGAGTTTGGAAGTGAGAAAATGCATGAATATTGCTAGATCTACTAATGTATGTGACAACTCTAAAAGACCATAGAATCCTGACAGCATGCATATGTTAGACATCAGCAGTAGTGGGATTCAATTTTTTTTACTACCGGTTCTATGGGCATGGCTTGGTGGGCGCGGCAGGGGAAAGAGACTGTGAAATCTCTTGTCAGAGGTGGTATTTGCCGATTCTCCAAACCTTTCAAAATTTCCACTACCGGTTCTCCAGAACTGGTCAGAACCTACTGAATACCACCTCTGGATATCAGATGGTGATTGTTCAAGTTGTCAAATGAGGAGTGTTGACCAATTTAGATTATGAATTAGAAAAAGACATAGGAACAGAAAATTTTTCAGAATCTTTTAAGGCTGAAGAATTTGATGACAACCTGATCAGATGGAGAATGAACATTTAAAGTGAGCAATAAATACTTTAATTCATTCTAAAACTTTAACATTTTCCAAACATCTCCCTCCTAAACACCTAGAGAAGTAAAGAATACTATTTCAACCATGTCCCTGGGATGATGTGGGCTTGTATAATCAAGACTCTCTAGTCAGATGTTGCTAACAAGTTGACATAATTCCTTTGGTGGTCTTTAGAAGATTGCTTACAATCTCTAGTTAATTCTTATATTGTTCTGCATCCTATCCCATATTTTCTCATTTGCATGTGCCTGTAATGCATAGCAGAATAGGCACATTTTCCCCCAGTTAATTGCTGTGCTGCAACTTAGCTGAAAAAGTGCTATAGCATTAGTACTGCTATATGTACAATAACTTATTCTCACGTATCGGATATCAGATGATGCTATTCAATTTGTCAAGGATGAAATGTTGAGCAGATCTGATTATGAATTAGCCCTTGCTAATTTAGGAGGAGACATAGGGAGACACAGAAAGACTTTCAGAATCTCTTAAGGCTGGAGAATTTGGTGACAAGCTAATCAGATGGAGACTGACATTTGACCATTTAAGATGAGCAATAAATGCCCTAATGCATTTAATGCTTTAGCACTCACCTTCAACCAGAAAGCCTGGGTTTTGAGCAGATGCACCACAGGATCATATTGTCAACCATCCCTCCACTAAATCCATGGAAAAAAACTAAAGATGAAATTCATATATTTCTTCATAATAAATCTCTACTGGCTGCTGTGATAGTGAAACTCTTTTATTTATTTCATTAATATGCTGCCAATCTCGCTGTCAAGCCACTCTGGGAAGCAGAGAGTTATAAATTTACCAGATTTATGTCTTTAAAAAAAATCTTCTTATGTTGCTAATTTGCCTATATTTATCTTTTGGTAGTATTATTTCCCTCCCATGCTCAGATTGCTAGCTAGCTAGCTAGCTAGCTAGCTAGCTATAGATAGATAGATAGATAGATAGATAGATAGATAGATAGATAGATAGATAGATAGATAGATAGACAGACACTATATATACACACACATCCTTAAAAATAATAATCCTTGAGCAATTGAAATAAAATATAATTACTATAAATCGACTATCTTTTACAGTGGTGGCCTGCAACTTTGAATAGATGTGGTAATGCAGAGCTCACTTAATTCTTAACTGAGGCAAACAATACTCTTTGGCTTTGCTTCCATATTAGAAGTTTGGTGCAGGTTGTCAGTTTTTGGCTCAGTCTTCTCTGAAAAAAGGCCAAGATCATTCTTCATTCCAACATTCTCCTGCTCATGTTTTGAAAATCTGATCCTTAACCAACATAGGTTTACTTCATGTCTAGGAGATATGAGACAAACAATAATCAACCAGGTGAAGCTTTTCACCACAAGCATAGTTTGGAGAAAGCTATGTCACTACCTGATACATAATCATTAAAAGCAGGTCAGTTAACTCTGAAGAAGTTAGAAGAAAGATTGGGCTGGAAAGATTATAGAGTTGTGATTTTGCTATCTTATGCTGAAGAAGTTTTGATTAAAGCATTAGCAACTTTAAGACATGTGAACTTTAACTCCCAGAATTCTGCCTGGGGAGTATCTTAACATTGCCAAGGTTGAGAAATGCTGGGTAAAGAATATACCACCCATAAAAACATATTGCTGCTGGACTTCCGGTTTGCGTGGCTTCGGGGCAGCAGGAATTCGCGACAGCTCGCGATTCCTGCTGGCTAGCTGCCGAGGTACCCCCGATCCAGATGGGTCAGGGGGTTATGGCTGCCCTGTAGGGACAGCTGAAGATAGAGGGGAGCCGGTTAGGGAGGTGGGGGCATCGCAGACCCCCCCCTTCTCCGGGAAAACCCCTTTTTCCCAAGGCGGTGGAGCGGCGGTCAGCAATGGCCGCCACGAAGAAGCCAGCAACCGGGTAAGAACTGTGCTGGAGGAAGTGTGAAAAGTGAAAGTTCTGTCTGAGCCGGGTCAAGTAACAACTTTTAAATCTCCTGGAATTGAGCAGCTTGTTGCTGGAGGATACATTGTAACCCTAAGAAGATCGAAAGTGGCGGAGAAGCTGTCAAAGGGAACTTTTCTTTTACTCTCCCATCCCACGGAAAAAGCAAAAATATTTGGATGTATTAGACACTGAAAGTGGATTGCTTTGAAAGCTAAGATAAGAGATAAAGGGATTTTTGGACATTGAAAAATTTAAGAAATTGGAAAATCTCTGCTGGAGGTATGGAGTTTTGATTATTTAAAATTGTTATTGCAAGTGGGAAGGGAGAAAGAAAAATTGGAGCAGAAACTGAAAAAGGAGGAGACTGTCTAGAACGTCTTGGTGGATCCCAAAAGAAGATATATGGTAATTGGACCTCTTTGATCAAAAATTAATTTTGAAAGAGAAAGAGAAGAAGGAAGAAAAGTATTAACTTTTGGAACTTTTTTCTTTTTTTCTTTTTTTTAATTGCTTTTGATTGTCTTGGATTAAAAATACTTGTGGTTGTTTTGGAAAAAGTTTCCCTTTTCATAATGGCATTGTTTGTGGATGAACTAGAGATTGAATATCAAAAATATAAAAAAGAAGATACTTTGGGCGCTTTGTTCCAATTCTTAGAAATGGCGTTATGTTCCTTTGAAAAGTTGATTACGCAGCAAAAGGACTGGGACAAGGAAGAAGAGGAAAAAGAAGCCATCTTTGATGAACAATGGGTTCCTTCCGGAGAGGAGGAGAAAAAGGATAAGAAAAAGGGGTTTTTAAGAATTATAAAAACAACCAAAAGAGAGAAAAATGAGCGAAGAGATGGAGGCAAGGTTAGAAAGCAAAGGAAAAGGAGTATGAAAAGCGAAGAGAAAAAGCAAAGAGGTAGAAAGGGCAAGGAGAAGAATAAGCTAGAGAGAAAAGGGGGGAGGAGAAGCCTTAATGGGGGGAAGCAAGATTTAAAGAAAAAAAGTTTATTTAGAGACAATGGGTGAATTTAATTTAGATTAAAAGAGGGATTCTGGAGGGTATTCAAGAGTGTGTTTTTATATGTATGTATATTTAGAATAAAAAAATTTATTATGTAATTTTAGAATTTTTTAAATAGAATCCCAAGAAAGATTTATATGTAGTATTTTTAAGTTTGGTAATGAGTTATAGATGTAACTCCAATTGGTGTACAGGAGAAGTATAGTAAAAGAAAAAAGATGAATGGATGTTTGGAAATAGAACAGACAAAGAATGTTGTTGAAAATGGTAATAATGGAAGGATATATATGCTTTTTTTTTTTTTTGATTTTGTATATTGATAAAAGGCAATAAAATTTTAATTGATAAATAATTTGGATGGAAAAGAGAAGTAGGGACAAGATATGAAGTTAATATTATATGAAATATTGATATTATAATCTGGAAATGTTATGTTTTATTGGTCTATCATTATTATTTTTTTTTAGAAAAGAATTTATAAGCTGTTATGCCTTGATTTTGTGTGTATTGTTTTTAGATAACTGATAAAAATAGTTTTTATATACATATATAAAAAAGAAAATGATAATAAGATATGGAAGGTTTAGGTTGAATATGATGTTTGAATTTGTGTCTGTGTAAAGAGTTTTAACCCGGGAACAGACAACCTTCAGAAAAGATCTTGTAGTTTTGTCTATGTTTTGTGTTTGTATGTTTGTGTATTATGCTTATGATAAAAATAACAAAATTTGTTTTTTATTAAAAAAAAGGAAAAAAGAATCAATAAAACCTTGGAGGAATGTTAGATGAGAATAATTTAAACAAGCCAGAAAGAAAAGAATATGATGACTATAAAATGGATTAATATGGAAGAGAAATGAAATTGAATAGGAGTAAAGAGAAATAATGAGAAATTTGATGAAAGATATTTGCGTGTCCATATGGGGATGGGATAAATCGGAATTATGTTGTATAAAAATATTGTTTTGTTTGACTTGTAAGGATTTACAATATTAAGAGGTTTTATGTGTTTATGTATTTAATGGTTAATGATGTGTTGTTTTATCTTTAAAATTAATAAAAACTTGTTTCAAAAAAAAAAAAAAACATATTGCTGCTACCAAATAAGCACAAAGGAGCAACAAGAAACTCCTGATTCTACCTGGCTGGAATTAAATTCAGGAACTTTGGTGGCTAACTGCAAAACAGTACTATGCATACAAACACCCCTGCACAGTGTATTATTTAAAGAAGCAATAATGAAACATATCAGCCCTGTTAAAACTTTTGGCAGTTCAGATAGCAAATGTTAAAACTTCCAAATAATTCAATCAGTGCCAATGACAGTTTGATTAAGAATATTGCTGTGAAAATCATTATATGATCATTAGTGGATTGAATCTCTTTTAAAAATTGCCTTTAATAGTTGGGTTTAACACTTGACTTCTGATACTGTATTATGGAAGGCTTAGAAAACACTAACTTAGAATTCATTGTATATCCTATAAGAGGCATAATAACCCTAGAAAGCTTCTGACTAGCCAGATTTTCATTAAAACTTCTAACACATAATGGCTAAAATATGTAAAGACAAAAAATATTTAAAAAGGCAATACTGAAAATACAATACAGTACATACATTTCAATCATGTTCAAATTATTGAGCAGAATTTTGGCAATACAACAGCATGAGAGGACTGTATTCTTGTTATCCCTTCTTGTTTCCCAAGACATTCTACTACCAGAAGAAATATAATTGAATTTTTCTGTACAAACTTATGCTATGTTGTAAACATTTTAAAAATGCCCTTACCTTTGCAGGGCAAGAGTGGAATCATGAAGTCAACAATTTGTTACTCTAATGCCTTCCATGTTTGTGGAATTGCTTGGAATGGTTTGTTGGGAACAAGATTCTTCTGACTTGAAAGAGACCATGGTGTGTCCTGTCTCCCCCCCCCGCCCATGGAAACTGTCTTTGAAGACCCAGCTGTCTCCATTTGTGTACACTATCTTGTACAAAGCCATATGTTAGATATTTGCATACTAACCTGTGATTGGCTGAACCACAGAAGCGGGAAAAGTAAACGTCTGTCAATGGCCGAAGTCGTGGACAGCTCCCTTTAAAAGAAACTGCTGCGGCTAGCATTCCTCAGTCCTGTACGGAAGCAAATAAACAATATTACTGATCCGAGCATCCTGCGTCTTCGCTCCGACCGCAATCTAACACCGTACATGATAGCACTATTCTGATCTTCATTCTACACAATGTTGTGGCTACACCTATATTGCTGCTGGAAGTGAATAAAAACCCCTCCTTATTACAGCACAAAGGTGGATAGCTAATCACTTGATATCCCAAAAGTGTTTTTCTAAAAGGCAATTAGACTTTTCTTGGCTTTTTCCTTGAAAATGTTTCACTTCTCATCCAAGAAGCTTCTTCAGTTCTAACTGAATATTCTGACTGAATGGTGGAGAATGGAAGGATAGAAATTCTTTACAGCCATCTGGTCATCTGGCAAACCAGTGCTGCAAAAAAATATATAAATCCTTCCATTCTCTTCCCACCCACTCCCCAATTCAGTGAGAACTGAAGAAGCTTTTTGGAAGAAAAGCAAAACGTTTTTAAGGGGAAAAAACAAGAAAGCCTAGTTGCCTTTTGAAAAGCACCTTGGGGACAACCATGACCTGGATGATTGAGAATTTCTATAGGCATTAATCACTATATATATTTATTTCATATTTTACTGTTTGGATGTAACAGTATTATTTTAGGTTTTAGTGTTTTATATTTCTTGTTTGTAATTATTTTTAAACTTTACTGAATTTTAAGTTACCTGCATCCATTAAGGCACTCAATGTGAATTATACAAAAGAAGAAACATTATCTAAGGAGTAATAATAATGGAGGAAAAGAACAGAAATAGTGATTATGGAGGACAATATTGGAAGATGGAATATATTTAATTCTATTATGTGCATTTAGTCCTATAGATGTATAACATATAAAACATGGGAAGACATGGCTATGAGAAAAACTTCATGTAAATGAATAATAGATACAGTATATTGGCTATTGTAATAGCCCAGAAAGATTTCAATAAACTTCCTATTTTCACTGCCTCCCTCCCATAAAAAGTATCATGAACAGTGGCTTAGTAGATCACAATCATGCACAGCTGTAGCTTATGATCTACTGCTACTTTATCATTTTTTTCTTCAGAAAAAGAAACTAGGAAAGTCCCTCACTGATTTATGGCTTACCAATAGTGATCAACCTATTTTTTTATTTGAAACTATAGTGGAGTTTTGTGTATTTTAAAAAAACTATGACCACCTGAGAACATTATCAATAATTTAAAAAATGAAAAAATATGGTTATGGAAATAGAACTACCTGAGGAAATATGCAATTTCATAATGAGTAGCTGGTATTTCCCCAATGTGTCTTGATCAACAACAAAGCTTCTAAGGCACATTACAGACTTAAGACTAACAATCTTTTCTCTTTCTTCTAGGACATTATAACCTCAACAATTAAAAAGACACCAACAAGACAGTTCTTTTTTTTAGTCTCTCACCACCCCAAATTTATATTGCCAGTATGACAAATTCATGTTCTTTGCAGTGACTAAAATATCAAAGTAATAGCACAACAAATTCTAATTTAAGAAAAGAATTATTACAGTGTGATGTGGGTTGAAGTGAGCAGACTTGTAGGTTGTACTTTTTATTAGAATCACTGTTTATATTAGACAAAATCCTATTAGATTCAAGATTTTAAAAATGACGAGAATTTATTCAAAATTGTAATTTGAGATTTGAAGGCAACAGATGCACTTGAGTGTTTGATTTAGTAAAACGTTCAGCAAAGGATGGGGAAATGAACAATGGGTTAGATTCCCCACCCTCCACATACACACACACCAAAAATGGATCAAAATATCATAGAATTTTCAGAAACAGCAATAGCACTTAGACTTATGTACCATTCTATAGTGCTTTTATAGCACTTTCTTAGCAGTTTACAGTATTAGCATATTTCCCCCAACAATCTGGATCTTCATGTTACTGACTTTGGTAAGAATGGAAAGTTGAATCAACCTTGAGCCAGTCAGCACTGAACTCCAGATTGTAGGCCTACAATACTGCATTCTAACTACTGTGCCACCACAGTTCTTGAAAATAGTAACTCTTGTAGGTTTCTGTTCTGTCCTTAATTTACATACTCGAAATCCCCGCGCTTTGATTGGCTAAAGCGCGGGGATTTCTGATTGGCCAGGCGAGCCGCGCCAATTGGCCCGTTTGAAGTCTCCTGCGATTGGCTCACCCCAAGAGCGGGAGACTTGAATCGCTGCCATTGGCCACGGCCGCCGCAGTGAAAAGGATAAAAGCCGCGGGCTTTTTCCTTTTCGCCGGTTCGGTTCGCAACTGTTCAATAAAGAGCTTGAAACGTAGTCACCGACTCCTGGCGTCTTTTTGCGGACACGACACTGGCGACGAGGATGGGATCCCGACCCTGAACCGAACCCCGTGTCCAACAAGAGCCAGTTTCAGCACCGAAATGGCGAAAATCGCACCGCCCGCCCCCTTCAACCCTGCCACCGAGGACTGGGAATTGTTCTCAGACCGTTTCCGCATGTACCTCGAGTGCACCGGAATGAAGGACGCCCCGGGCCCGCTAAAACGCGCCATTTTCCTCACCCATTGCGAAACCGAAGTTTTCCAGATGGCCAAAGCTTTGGCCAAGCCGGCCGACGCAACCGCCATGGACTGGGACGTCCTCGAACCTATCCTGTGGCGCCATTACGCCCCCAAGGTCCCCATCCTGATCCGGCGCAACGAATTTTACCGGTGAGACCAGAAACTGGGTGAAAAACTGAGCAATTTCGTCGCCGAGCTGCGGCGCCTAGGAGGACTCTGCGAATTTGAAGGTCTGAACAGCCTCCTAAGAGACCGATTCATACTCGGCCTGTGGGACCCTGCACTCCAGAGCCGGCTTATGGCTAAGGGCGACATCAGCCTAGCAGACGCCCTCACCGCAGCCGCAGCCGCAGAAGCAACCCGCACTTCCGCTGACAGCATGCGAAAATCAGACGCGAAAGGCGGAAACAACAACCCGGCAAGGTCGGCCGAACCAAAAAACGAATCAACCGCACACTACGGAGAATTCCAGTCTGCATCCAGCACGTCAGAAGATGAGGAGGACATACATCGCGTGCAGACGGGGCGCGGCGACCAACGGAACCGAAAAGGTCGTAGGTCGAGGACCAACTGTGCCGGTTGCGGCGGCGACCACCCCAGATCAGAATGCCGATTTTTTGACTCTATCTGTCGGCATTGTGAAAAAAGGGGACACATCGCTCGGGTTTGCCGCCAAAAGAAGACTCGCAGTCCACCCAGATGGGACCAACACAATCGTAGAAAGGAAAGCCCCCCGCCCAGAACCAGAGATCGCCAATCGGACGGCCGGTGGGACCGAATCCAGCGACCCTCAAGAGGCGGCGACAGTCGGCGCAAGGAAGAAACCCACCAGACGGTAACCATCGGCCACGCCATCTCCGACGGCGCCAGAAAGGTACACGTAGAAGTCCATATTGAAGGCCAACCATGCAAGATGGAGGTGGACTCCGGGTCCTACCTCTCCATGATTGCATGGCACGAGATAAAACGGTTAGTGCCCACCCTCCATAAGAGGAACATAAATGCCCAAAGACTTATTATAAAAGACTACCAGGGAAACCGCATCCCGGTAGTGGGCACCAAGAACTTTAATGTGACTTACAAGGGCCGCACCGAACAACTCCCACTCACAATCGTCGATCGCGACCGCCCAAGCCTGCTGGGCTTACAATGGTTCGCCCCGCTTGACATCACGCTAACGGGAGTCAACCACATCGCCGACGACGGCTGGGAACAGCGGCTAGCCCAGGAGTTCCGGGAGGTCTTCGACGGAAGCCTGGGCAAGTACCAGGGGCCCCTTATCTCATTTGACCAAGCGGCTAAAACCTAGGCGGGTACCATTCGCCCTAAAACCTAAGATTGACGAGCAGATCGACAAGCTCGTTGAACAGGGGGTGTTGCAGCCGATAGACCATGCCCGATGGGAGACCCCTATAGTGACCCCGGTCAAGCCAGACGGGTCCGTGAGAATTTGTGGGGACTATAAGGCCACCCTAAATGGCGCGTTGCAACAAAGCACCTACCCCGTCCCAATCGTGCAACACCTACTGCACTCACTGGGAGGGGGCAGGGTCTTTGCCAAGCTTGATCTCGCCCAGGCATACCAACAGTTGCCGGTCGACGAAAAAACAGCGGAAGCCCAGACCATCGTTACCCATCGGGGGGCCTTCAAGTGCAACCGACTCCAGTTCGGAGTCAGCGTGGCACCAGGCATCTTTCAGAGCCTGATGGAACGTTTGCTGCAGGGCATCAAGGGGGTGGTGCCCTATTTCGATGACATATTAGTGGCGGCGCCAAACAAAGCCGAATTAGAAAACCGACTCAGAGAGGTCTTAACCAAATTTAAAGTAACGGGACTCAAAGTAAAACGGGAAAAATGCCAACTGTGCACGGAGCGAGTGGAATTCTTGGGCTACCTTCTAGACCGGCATGGCATTCACCCTACAATTAAAAAAGTGAAAGCCATCAAAGAGGCCCCCACCCCTAGGTCTAAAACTGAAGTACAGGCTTTCTTGGGGTTGCTGAACTTTTATAATGTTTTCCTACCCCAAAAGGCAACGGCGGCGGAGCCCTTGCATAGGCTCCTGGATAAGGCGGCAACCTGGACTTGGGGGAGACGGGAGCAAGCCGCCTTCCAAAAAACTAAAGACCTCCTCACCTCCGACACCGTCCTGATCCAATTCAGCGAAACCTTGCCCCTGGCCGTCACTTGCGACGCATCACCTTTCGGCATCGGCGCTGTCCTCAGCCATACCCTCCCTGACAGAAGAGAAGCACCCATCGCGTTCTTTTCCAGGACTCTAACCAAACCGGAGCGGAACTATAGCCAGCTGGACAAAGAAGCCTTGGCTATAGTTGCCGCCGTTAAGAGGTTCCACGAATACCTTTACGGCCGCCCTTTCATCATCGTGACAGACCATAAGCCGTTGCTGGGCATCCTTGCAGGAAATCGAGCCACCCCGAACATTTTGTCGCCCCGGATGACAAGGTGGTCCGAGTTCCTGGCAGCCTACAGCTACGAACTGATACACAAGCCGGGTAAGAAAATTTCGCACGCGGACGCTTTAAGCCGCTCGCCTTTACCAGACTCTGATCCTGACCCAGCACCAACGACTAACACCCTTAACATCGAAAACCTGCCCAACCTACCCATTACCGCGTCAGACATTGCCCGGGAAACTATTAAAGACAGGCGTCTGGCGCGGATTTTACATTGGGTGGAAAAAGGTTGGCCTGAAAGGGACAATGACGAAACTGTTAAGACATTCAGAAACTGCCAGACCGAACTCTCGCTGCTTAAGGGGTGTATCCTATGGGGTGACAGGGTGGTCATCCCAGACAGACTGCAAGGGAAGGTTTTAGAGATGTTGCATGAGGGGCATCCTGGCATCGTCAGAACTAAAGCCCTGGCCAGGAGTTACGCTTGGTGGCCAGGGATGGACAAGCAGATAGAGGCATGGGTAGCTAGGTGCCAACGATGCCAGGAGACCAGACCCAGCCCACCCGCAGCACCCATCCTGGAGTGGGAAACACCAAGGGGGCCCTGGTCCAGAATCCATTTAGACTTTGCCGGTCCCACGAACGGGCATACCTTTCTAATCACAGTTGACGCTTACTCCAACTGGTTGGAGGTAAGCGACATGAAATCTACTACCGCGGAGGCCGTAATCAAAGAACTTTGCAAACTCTTTGCAACACACGGCCTCCCAGACGTCGTCGTCTCCGACAACGGGCCCCAGTTTACTTCCCTCGACTTCGAGAAATTCCTGGCGGAGACGGGCATCCGCCACGCATTAACAGCACCGGCGCATCCGGCGGCGAACGGTAGGGCGGAACGGATGGTACAATTTACCAAAAAAACCATCCGGAAAATGGACCACGGGGAGATCAACGACAAAATCAATAAACTCCTCTTTATACAACACATCACCCCGAACACCACTACCAACAAAAGCCCAGCCGAGTTACTAATGGGTAGGAAGCTGAGGTCCCCACTCGACAGGTTACACCCAACATATAACCCGGAGCGGCCCCCAGACTCAAGTACAAAATACCGAACATTCACACCCGGCGACTTAGTGTACGCGAAAAACCTGACGGGGGACCCCCTATGGATCCCAGCCGTCATCACCCAAATCACAGGCCCGCGCTCATACCGGCTCCAAACCACAGATGGGCGAGCCTGGAAGCGACACATTGACCAACTCAGGTCACGGTCGGCAACAGAATTCACCCCCCAAGAAACAAACCAAGGGGGGAGGGAATACCCGAATAAACAAACGCAGGAGAAAATAAACCAGCAGTACTTAAAGGAACGCAGCCATCGCGATCCCCCACCGGAGAAGAAACACCAAGCCAGCTCAACCGACTCGGAAAGACCAAGCGGGAGCGGCGAGACCCGTAGCTCAACCAACCCGGAAGGCCCAGGTGGGAGCCACGGAGAAAGAACCGGCCCGATCATCCAACCGGTTCGCACAGAAGAGGGAGCGGCCAAAAACTCGACCGCTCCGGCCGAAATCCAGCTTGCAACTGAGTTGCGCAGGTCAAGTAGGACTAGACAGAGCCCCGCCTACCTACGTGACTACGCAACGTAAGGACTATACCAAGAGGGGAGGGGTGTTCTGTCCTTAATTTACATACTCGAAATCCCCGCGCTTTGATTGGCTAAAGCGCGGGGATTTCTGATTGGCCAGGCGAGCCGCGCCGATTGGCCCGTTTGAAGTCTCCCGCGATTGGCTCACCCCAAGAGCGGGAGACTTGAATCGCTGCCATTGGCCGCGGCCGCCGCAGCGAAAAGGATAAAAGCCGCGGGCTTTTTCCTTTTCGCCAGTTCGGTTCGCAACTGTTCAATAAAGAGCTTGAAACGTAGTCACCGACTCCTGGCGTCTTTTTGCGGACACGACAGTTTCCATTGGATTTCCTAAATAATTTCACCTCAATAAAAAAATTGAAACATTCATCTTTATTGTTAAGTCCTGGGCATGGGCACAAGAACAGAGACGAGACATCGGACTGTGACTTCAACTCTTTATTAAACAAGAAAGACTGGAGCGGAAAACCTGGGCAGCAGTAGCTCTTTTATAGAGCTTGCTACCGTTAAACAACCAATGAACTGAGTCTATCGCTTTCACAAGCGTCCAATCAGGGGCTTCCGTTAACAGCCAATCAGACTGGCCAAGCCTGACCAATCACGACTCGCTATTCACGGGCCAATAAGAACTGCAGGATTACAAGCCTGTTGTAAGATGAAGCTCTTTTGGTTGTATTGCTGTGATGGTTTAATCCATAACAACCCTCCCCCCTTGGTTCCGTCTGAGGGGTGGGGTGACGTATTCACGCAGATAGGCAGGCCGCTTCACCTGTCTGCTCGACCTGTGCTATTCCACTGGGTTTCGTTCTGGTTCTGGTTCCGGTGGGCTGTTCGCTGGGCTGGATAGTGAAGACTGTACTTCCAGGTTGCCCTTGTTGGCGCTGTCTTCCAGGTTCCCTGGATCCGCCTCCGTCACGGTGTTGTCACGTGGCGAGGCCGCTCCCCGGTCCGGTTCTCCATCGGATGGTGAGTATCCCCTGGGCTGTTGGGTTTTGATTTCTTCTTCGTCCTCCTCCATGTTCCCTCCCCCCCCCCAGCTGGAGGTTCTGGCACTAATTGGGAACGGAGTTGGTCTATGTGGCGTTTCCACATCCTACCATCTGCTGTTTGTAGACGATATGATCGGGGTCCCATAAGTTGTGTTATGGTAGCGGGGACCCACAATGGGCTGCCCGAGAAGTTTTTTGCAAACACAAGGTCACCTTCCTGGAATGCCCGACACTTACTGCTGGATCCCGGGGGCTGTTCTAGCATGTAGTTTGGGTGGAGGCAATCAAGATGCGAGTGAAGTTTCCGGCCCATCAGGAGTTCTGCTGGGGTTTTGTTCGTGGTGCTGTTTGGGGTTATGTGTTGAATAAAAAGCATTCAGTTTATTTTGTCGTCAATGTCACCGTGGTCCATTTTATGCAGGGTCTGTTTTATAAATTGAACCATTCGCTCAGCCCTACCATTGGCTGCAGGGTGGGCTGGTGAAAAGCATGGCAGATGCCCCGATCAGCGAGGTATTGTTTGAATGGCAGAGCAGTGAATTGGGGGCCATTATCTGAGACGAGGATATCAGGAAGTCCGTGGTAGTGAATAGTTTATTCAGTTTTTTAGTGACTGCGTCTGTGGTGGTGCTTTCCATTTTTTGGACTTCAAGCCAGTTTGAATAGGCATCTATCGTTAAGAGGAAAGTGTGTCCTCTTGTGGGTCCTGCAAAATCAATGTGGATACAGGACCATGGACCTCGAGCGTTTCCCACTGAGTTGGGGGAGTCTTTGGAGGACCGGGGAGAGTCTCCTGGCATTTACTGCATTTTGCTATCCAAGTTTCTATTTGTCTATCTAAACCAGGACACCATGCGTAATTCCTGGCCAATGCCTTCATCCGCACGATGCCTGGATGTCCCTCGTGCAGCATTTTCAATACCCTATATTGTAGCTTTTCCGGGACTATGACTCTGTCTCCCTATACTATGCAACCCTTCTGGGAGAACAGTTCTGTTTGACGATTTTTAAATGGTTTAAACATGTCATCAGTTTCACTGATCGGCCAACGGCGTTCTACCCAGCTGAGGACTCGTGCCAAAATAGAGTCCTTTTTTGTCTCTAAAGCTATGTCTCGAGCAGTTAATGTTGGCGATTTGAGGGTTTCTATTTGTAGTATGGTTACGGTTGGAACAGGGTCCTCTATAATGTCTGGTAGTGGTGAGCAGCTCAAAGTGTCAGTGTGGGGAATGGTTTTCCCTGGGCGGTGTTGCAAACGGTAATCGTAGGTGGCTAAAAATTCTGACCAACATGTCATTCTTGGTGATAATATATGGGGAGTTGGTTTGTTTCCCGCCAAGATCCCAAGTAACGGCTTGTGGTCTGTAATTATGGTAAAGGGTCTCCCATATACATATTCATGGAAACGTTTAATTGCGGATACAATAGCGAGGGCCTATTTATCAAGTTGACGATAGTTCCTTTCGGTTTTAGACAAACTTCTCGAAAAGAATGCAATGGGTGCCTCATTTCCATTTGGGAGGATGTGGCTTAGGATGGCTCCTACTCCAAATGGTAAGGCATCACAGGTAACCATCAAAGGGAGAGTTTTGTTGTACTGCATTAATACGGCATCGGAGGTTAAAAGGTCTTTTATCCCTTTGAATGCTATCTCTTCACGCCGTCCCCAAACCCAAGGAGCCTTTTCATCGAGAAGTCTATGTAGGGGTTCAGCTGCGGTTGCCTTCTGGGGCAAGAAAATGTTATAAAAGTTAATGAGTCCCAGGAAGGCTTGAAGGTCTGTCTTATTCCTAGGTCTCGGGGCTTTTTTGATTGCGGTTAGTTTTTTTTCGGTGGGGTGGATTCCCTGTCTGTCGAGAAGGTATCCCAGGAATTCCACTCTCTCCATACAAAATTGGCATTTGTCTCGTTTTACCTTAAGACCCACGTCTTTGAATTTCTGCAGGACTTTTCTGAGCCATTGTACTATAACTTCTTTAGTAGGGGCAGCTATTAGGATGTCGTCAAAATAAGGCACGACGCCTTATATGCCTTGTAATAGTCTCTCCATTAAACTTTGGAAAATGTCCGGCACCACGCTTACTCCAAATTGGAGTCTATTGCACTTAAAAGTACCTCTATGTGTAACTATTGTCTGGGCTTCTGCAGTTATTGCATCCACAGGGAGTTGCTGGTACGCCTGAGCTAAGTCCAGTTTCGCAAATATTTTTCCGCCACCCAGGGAATGAAGAAGGTGTTGAACCACTGGTACTGGATAAGCGCTCTGTTGAAGAGCATGATTTAGGGTGGCCCGATTGTCCCCGCAAATTCTTAACGAACCATCTGGCTTCATGGGCATTACTATCGGGGTTTCCCAACGGGTGTGGTCAATCGGTTCCAACACGCCCTGGGCTATCAGTTTATCTAGCTGCTCGTCAATTTTAGGTTTTAAGGCAAAAGGTACTCGACGGGGTTTAAGCTGAATGGGAGCTACATCAGGGCTGAGATTAAATGATATAGGGGTCCCCTTGTACTTGCCTAATGTTCCTGTGAACTCGTCCTGGAATTCCTGGATGAGGGCCTCTTCCCAGTCGTCATTTCTGGTATGGTGTATGCCAGCTAGTTCAATTCCAAGTGGGGCGAACCACTGTAGCCCTAACAAGCTGGGTCGGTCACGATCGACGACAGTTAGGGGAAGCGTTGCTGTGCGGTCCTTGAATGATACTTGGACGTTGCTGAAACCAACAACTGGGATTCTGTTTCCCTGATAGTCTTTCAGAATGATTCACTGCATGCTGAGGTCCTGGCGGGAAATGGCAGGGATCAGCTGTTTGAGGGTTTTCCAGGATACCATCAATAGGGACAATCCCGAATCGACTTCCATCACACATGGTCGATTCTCAATAGTAACCTTCACTCGTATTTTCCTTGCATCGAGCGACGAAGCGTGGCCGATGATAATGGTTTGGTGGGCCTCTTCTTGTCTCGTTGAAAAAGGCAGGTGCTTGGTTTCTGTAGTAGTAGTGGTTGTTCCATTAGTGGTTCAGATGGTCCCGTTTTTCAGGAGGTTTGCTTATCTCCCGACGGAGGTTGTTCTCCTTTCGGCTGGGACTGGGTTCTCGTCTGCTTCTGCAGACCTTCGTGATGTGGCCTTTCTTTCCGCAGTTACAGCAGAGTGCATCGAGGAATTTGCAGTCCAATCACGGGTGGTTTGCCCCGCAACCTGCACATTGGCGTGGACGTCGCTGGTTCCTTTGCTCTCGTTCTGAGTGGAGCTGGTTGACCTCTTCTTCATCACTGTCTGAGGATGACTCGAGGTCTTCATGGTGGGTAGTGGTAGCGTGCTTCTCAGTGGCGAGTGGTGCCTCGTCAGCGAGCTGGCAAAGTGGTGTGTTCACTCGATGCATTCGAGCGGCTGACTTCCTGGTTGCTTCTGCTGCAGTAGCATCGGCGATGACATCTGTAAGGCTGATGTCGCCCATCAGCTTACTCTGCACGTGTGGTGCATTTAATCCCAGAACTATTTGGTCTCTTAGGGCTTCCTCTAAGTTTACAAAACCACAAAGGCCTCCTAGGTTCCGGAGGTCAGCTATGAAATTACCAATGCTCTCGTCCTTCCGTTGGTCCCTCTGGTAATATTCGTGTCTTTGTATCAGTATAGGTACAGCGGGTGCGTAATGGGCCCTGAGGATTGGAGCGAGGGTGTCCCAATCCATGGTCTTCACTTCTGCTGGTTTTGCTAGTGCTTTAGCCATCTTGAAAATGGCGGGGCCGCAATGAGTCAGGAACACCACTCATTTCTTGCCAGACGTGGCATCTTTTAAATTGTTGGTCTCCAGGAACATCTGGAAACGGTCTATATACAAGTCCCAGTCTTCAGTTGCTGGGTCGAATGGAGCGGGTGGTATGGCGCCGCTGGTCATCTTGCCGTCTGTTGCGTGCGCTTTTTCGCCACATGCTCTGTCTTTGTCCAATGTGTTTTAATCAGCTCTATCATCTCCGCATCCCATCCTCGTCGCCAGTGTTAAGTCCTGGGCATGGGTGCAAGAACGGAGATGAGACATCGGACTGTGACTTCAACTCTTTATTAAACAAGAAAGACTGGAGCGGAAAACCTGGGCAGCAGTAGCTCTTTTATAGAGCTTGCTACGTTAAACAACCAATGAACTGAGTCTATCGCTTTCACAAGCGTCCAATCAGGGGCTTCCGTTAAGAGCCAATCAGAGTGGCCAAGCCTGACCAATCACAACTCACTATTCATGGGCCAATAAGAATTGCAGGATTACAATCCTGTTGTAAGATGAAGCTGTTTCGGTTGTATTGCTGCAATGGTTTAATCCATAACATTTATCTTCTTTGAAAAAGGAAAAAGAGAGGGAAAGGAAATGGCAATACTCCAACCTGTTGTGCTGAAGCAATGCATAAGTCCAGGCTGCTCCATTTTAAAAACAAATCTTACCAACACTGAGGAACATATGATTCCCTGGTCATTTGCTTTTCTTGGTATGTTTGTTGATAGGATTCATTGTCCAAATAAGCTTTTTCTGAGAATTATGTTTTATATACTGCTTTTGCAACCATTTAAAAAAAATCTGAAAAGTTTTTGTTACCATTATTCCATAAATATTATATGAAATAAAACACCCTGTGTTGTATAGAAATCATAGTGATCAGGAATACCAATCAAGCTTGCTCATCAAATTGAAAAGAAGCACTGAATGGGATACCATAAAGAGTTTTCTACTCTTCAATGCTTGCTTTATGTCTTGGATAAAAAGATGGAGGAAATGCTCACCAAATTAGCATTTTGTGAGATAGTTAATACCATGGAAAATAGAAACAGCATTCAAAATAAACTTGACTAGTCAGAAAACTGTGTTGGAAAATCACAGGCTGAAATTTAACAGAGACCAGTATCCGAGATTCTTCATTTCAGAAACAAATATCAAAAAAAGAATAGGTATAGGGTAGAAGTTGCCAAGTTTAGTAATTAAGTGAAAAGAAATTTGGAATAGGAGTTGATTGCAAGAGGAATACGAGGCAGCAGAGTAATGAGGCTGAAAAAAAAAGCAAATTAAACTTTAGGCTATATCAACAAAAGTATGATTTTCAAATCATGAAAAGTAAATGTTTTCTACAGAATTTACCACAAGTACGGTGCTTATTAGAGGAGACCATACCATGAGGAAAATTCAGAGAAACTAATAGTTTCACAGAAAGATAAAATCACAGTCAGAGAAATAGAAACTAAATGCTATTGAAGGAACTGGATATTCTTTGCCCCGAGAAAAGATAAGTGAGGGAGAATGAGATAGCATTCTCCAATTATCTAAAAGGATATCACATAAAGAAGGTCAAGACCTGTGCTTTCTTATTTCTGAATGCAGGACATTCAATAATGAATTCAAGTTACAGGAGACAGATACCAATTGAAAATTAGAGGAAAAAAAATCTTAATTTGCTCCACTCTCAACCTGTTCTTATTATTATCATGATAGTGGTGAGCTCCCTTAACCTAAAGATGGGTTGAAGTAAAGGCCAGGAAGCTATCTGCCTGAGGAGCTTCAATCTGGTTCTTGTACTAAACAGAGGATTGAATTCTATCGCCTAAATCCCTCCTTGTAACACAATGATTGCAGGAGTACAAGTACGTGCAATCCTCTAATACCAGGATGGCGAACCTATGGCACGCATGCCACTTCTGCCAGCACACAAAAGGTTGCCTGGAAGAGTCCACTATGCATGCACGCACACACCCTGCCAGCCAGCTGATTGTTGGGTATCTGCCGGCATGCACGGGGGAAGATGCGCGTGTGGGAGACGTGTGCGTATGTGCAGAGGCATGCAGCGTGGGGGGTTTCATGCACATGGACAGAGGTGTGCGGTGCAGTGGGGTCACGTATGCATGCGCAGGGGGTGGGGGAATCATGTGCCCATTGCATCATGGGTGCAGGCATATGAGCGCACTTTTGGCACACAATGTGGAAAAGGTTAGCCATCACTGCTGTCATGGAATGCACACTATTTCAGACCATTCAGCTAATGAAAAATGTCTCTGTCTGTCCCCAAGTGAATCTGACTAATTCAATTCTATAAGCAGGGTGGGCGACATAAAGAGCAGAGCAGCATTCCCCAGGCATTTTGAGAAGTAGGGCTTGAGGTAGGATTGGCCAGCCATCATGTCAGTCCTTATTTAGCAACCACAATTCGGACCGGCAATTCGGTTATTGCGTCAGGCCTAAGATCAAAGATGACACAATGAGATTCAATCAAATTCAGATATTTATTTGCTTACTCCTAATAGACAGAATCTTCCCAGACTAAAGCTACAAAATTCTAACCTAATATATATGCCCTGGGAGATTCTTGGGTATATAGCCAGGGTGGGATTCAAACGTTTTAACAACTGATTATGTGGGCGTGGCCTAATTTGTGGTTGTGGCTTGGTGGTCATGTGACTGGTAAACCAAATATAAATGGTCCTTGCTTAATGGCCAGTTGCTTAGCAAGTGTTTTAATTTACAACTGACCTCCCCAGAGCTACTTGACCTGTTTTTTGGTGTTTTGACAGCCATACACACAAACACACACACTTATGACCAGTTACAACATCCCACACAGTCTTGTGACTGAGGTTTTCTATGTTTTTTGCCAGTTTCCAACAATTCCTTCTGGTTTCCAGTTAAAAATTCCCATTGGGAAAATAGATTTGTTGTTAATAACCAGTGTTTGCTTAATGACCACAAGGTTCATTTAATGACCATGGTGTTTGCCTAACTCAGAGGTCTGTAACAGGGGTGAGATTCAAAAATTTTTACTACTGGTTCTGTGGGTATGGCTTGGTGGGCATGGCATGGCTTGGTGGGCGTGGCTTGGTGGGCGTGGCAAGGGGAGGATACTGTAAAATCTCCATTCCCTCCCCACTCCTAGGGGAAGGTTACCATCGGTTCTCCGAGTCCAAACTACTCAAAATTTCCACTACCAGTTCTCCAGAACTGGTCAGAACCTGCTGAATACCACATCTGGTCTGCAACCTTAAACACTCCAAGAGCCATTTTTCTATTTTATTTTAAACAAATGGGGGGCAAGGTGACCAGCAGTGGCAGTGGCAAAAGGCAAGTGGGGGGGGAAGGTGACCGGGGCTTACAGAGCTTCACTCACCCAGGGAGATCAGTAAAGGCAGGGCCGCAGCGGAAGGCAGGCAGCAATGGCTGGCCTGGCGGGCACGCAAGAGCAGGCTACAGGCAGCAGTATTGCGTATGCGTGATAAGGACTGATGGGCAGGCAGCAGAGAAGCGGGTGGAGAGGATTGGGGCCAGCCAGAGGCCCGATTTACTGGTTCTCTGAACTACAGAGACTCATAACAACTGGTTCTACAGAACCGGTCCAAACCGATAGAATCCCACCCCTATATATAGCTGCCCTTAATCTTTTCGTCTCTCCCCTATCCAGTTCAGGACATTGCGGTCTCTTATTATTATTATTATTCCATTTTCTTGAACTTCCTCTGGAATGTACTACCTCTTCCCTAGGAAGCCATGGAGCTACACACACACATACACACACACATACACACACGCATACACACACACAACTTTTTCCGTGGAACATTCCATCACATAAAGTGAAGTAATGGCTAAGTGAAACCCTGCCATGCTTATGATTGTACTGCAGCTTTCCTTAGCTTTACAGAACTGAAAAGATCATAAATGTGAGTATTGGTTGTAAACTTTACATCACTATTGTAACTGCAGGTTATTGCTAAATGAGGCAGCTGTTAAACAAAGGCTATCTGTATCAAAAAGCTCATTGCACCAGTCATCCCATCTCTGCTATGTTAAGAAAGCTGCAACAATATACATTTTTCTTAAATAAATAAAGTATTTGAGATTTTGTGATGCCAGAATGTTCACTGAGTGTACAAATTCATTCAAACAATCAATCAATCTTAATCTGCCACAATCAATCAAGTCTCAATAGATTACAATCAACAATTTGTATCAAAGCATCCACAGTTGTGACCATTTCATTTATCAATCAAATAAAATCCCCAAAGTCAAAATCACAAATAACATCAAAAACAGAAATCCTAACAAGAACAAATAAAAAATGACAAAAAAGTCACATAACTTCTAATAGATGCTTATATTCAGACATCAAAATCCCTCTTGAAGAAATTTCCTTTCAATAACTTCCTAACAACAAATCAAATTTCAAAATTACCTTTAAAACTCTCTGGAGTAATTTAAAGCCATTTTACATGATTTGTCCCTATGGCTTTGCCATCCAGCAGGACCTAGGAAATGTACTTTTTCTGGAACTGCTCCTAGCTGTAGAATACCCTTTCTCGTGAGAAAACCAATAGGACCTGTTCTGTCCTAAATTTACATACTCGAAATCCCCGCGCTTTGATTGGCTAAAGCGCGGGGATTTCTGATTGGCCAGGCGAGCCGCGCCGATTGGCCCGATTGAAGTCTCCCGCGATTGGCTCACTCCAAGAGCGGGAGACTTGAATCGCTGCCATTGGCCGCGGCTGCCGCAGCGAAAAGGATAAAAGCCGCGGGCTTTTTCCTTTTCGCCGGTTCGGTTCACAACTGTTAAATAAAGAGCTTGAAACGTAGTCACCGACTCCTGGCGTCTTTTGCGGACACGACAGGACCCTCAATCTTTTAACATATCAGAAGGCCATACAGAGCTGGCTTATTCCCCAGGTGCTGTGATGGGGAGCCTAAAATTGGTGTTGTTCACTGTGTCAGAAGAAACTGGTTGTGGCTTTTTTCGCTTTATTGTTTTTATGGTGTTTGTGGTTTGTACCGCTGTTCTGAGCTGCCAAGACTCATACCTCTTAAAACGAGTGATCAGGTAATTCAAAGAGAGAGAGAGAGGAAGAAGGAGATGGAGAGAGGAATAGAAAGAGAAAGAAAGAAAGAAAGAAAGAAAGAAAGAAAGAAAGAAAGAAAGAAAGAAAGAAAGAAAGAAAGAAAGAAAGAAAGAAAGAAAGAAAGAAAGAAAGCTCACCAATTTATAATCTAAATTTCTCTCATACTTTATGGTTTCCATTTTCTTATTTCGGGGAGGGGGGGAATCTACATGGAAACTTTCCACTGCCATTTTAGGCTGCAGTTACAGATTCTACTTCCTTCCTTATAATTTAGTACCACAAAAAGATAGATATTATAATGGAGCTCTTTTTTTGGCTGTACTTGGAACAATAGATGCTACAAAATAGGCAGTGCATTTGTCCTCACTTGCAGGGAGGATCAACATTTTTACCTTTATTCCTAAAATACTTTTTAAATTCCAAATATTAACTTCCTTCTATTCTTTAATCCAGAAGCATCCTGTCCATAATCATTACTCCACTGGCTTCAGGCATTTGTTAACTTGCCTGATCTTTCAAAAGATAGCACACTTTTTCCTTTCTTATCTGTTAGGCTTGTAATTGGCCTCGCCTTTGCTTTTATGAAATCCTTCTTCAAAACCTACAGTGTTCTATGGCATCTTTGCCATGACCTATCTTTCCCAAGTCTGTTGATCTCTAGATATGTTGAACCTGACTAGTACAAACAATCTTAACCTATTTCAGGACAATGGAACCTCAAAAGTCTGTTTTATTCTTCAGCAAACAATTGACAGGGCTATTTTCTGCTCCAGTATTTTTCTGCAGTAGACAGAAACAGATGGGAGTTGAAACAAATCTCTGAAATGCAAACTAGATGACAGTTTATTAATAAGACCAGCTTTTATTAATGTGGTTGTTCCAGGAACCCACCATGGGTCGTTCTGACTCAATATACCACAACTGATTATAGAGAAATTCATTGTGGCATACTTCTATCTATCCTGCAACTGAGCCTAAACTTTGTAATGAAATTAATTGCATACTGATTTCATGTTTATACCCATCTTTCATTCTCTTTTATTCTCGCTGTTGTTTTCTTAACTTGACTTTAGCTAATAAGATTCCTACAACAGAGATGTGCCCTTTAATACTAGGATTGGATTGGCAGTCTTGAGGCAATGTCAGGTATCCACTACCCTCATCCCTTAAATTTGCAGTCCTAAAACATAATGCACTGCAGTGTAGTGAAAAGGATCAAATATGGACCTTATCTGGATTATTCATCTATCACTGTAACAGAGATAAAATTCAAACGAAAGAAAAAAGCACACACACACACACACACACAGGGCACATAAACAGGGCAATAATGTTCAGATAGCCCTGAATGCTGCCCTTAGAGCCAATGGCTTTTCCAGATAGTTGTGGGAAAATAACTTCTCCACTGTTTCATAGTCACACTGCAATATGTACTTTTCTACTCTGCATTCTCTGTGTCATTTGCTTCCATAATGAAAATATGCAATATGGTTGGCCTTTAAATGCAGAGCAATTACTGTGTACTAATTGAGCAAAACTACATTTGTTCTTTTTGTGGCCTAATGAAGTAACTGCCGCTAATTGTGAAATGAGCTTCTTGTTTCAATATGTGCTTTCAATTAGATTTGTCCCATACCAAGACTTGACCATTCTCATGTGAGAATATGAGAAGTTGCTAAACCCCTGGGGGCCAAAAGCTTCTGCCAAAAGGCTCTTCGAGACCTGGTAAATTAATTTTTCTCAACAAAAATATTACTGAGGTTCCAACTGTTGTCATTACACTGCAATAAGTGGGATTCATACAGATAATTATCATCCCAGATAAATCCACAGGGTTTCTTCATTGAAAGTTATAGACTAGTCCAATCCAAGTTTCTAGATAAATGTTTTTCAACTTCTTGGTTTAGTGCTCAGAGAGGCTGACTGGATTGTCCTCTTTGTCCTAGTCTAGCACCTTAACCACTGTACCCCATTAGTTCTCTCATCTATATCTGTTATCTATATCTTTTCCCCTCACAGCTGCAGAAAAAGGGCATTGGTACTTACCTGACACACACGTTCTCTTTGAGCTGTAAAGAGCATCCAGTAGTTGGAGGTGCTTCAGTCTCTGCATGTCTAGGCTGGGCTTAATTTGTAGAATGCTCCTCCTCCTCCACGGGACTCCTCCCCAGCGTTCCCCAATTTTGGCTCAGCCTCATTGCGGATAGGCAGTGCTTTTTGTTCTTCCTTGGCCGAAACAGGAGTATTTCTCAGCAGTTTTGGATATAGCCCAGTTCGTTTTTTCAGGCTTTCAGCCTCCAAATCACATCACGATCTCCCAACATTAGCTCTCTCCATCTGGTTGTCGGAGATCATTTGCATTTTTTGGCAGTGCTGCTTTGTGCTCGAAGCGGCGGGCGGCTTCGGCATTGCTCTGAGCCCTCCCCCCCATTTGCTTGTTCTACCCCCTGCCCACTCTATTCATTCAAATATGGGCCATATTGCAAAGCTTTACCCTTCCTCAAGGATAATCTGTCTGTGATGTTTTTTCATTATGGTTCTATAAGTTCTCGCCAATGTCTGCCCAAATCCGATATGCTTAGATGCTACTTTGATCACCCTTCCAAAAAGCTTAAACTGTGTTTGCAATAGACAAATTGATGCACTGTAGCAGAAAGGAATAGGATAAAAATAAAACTTTAGCAAATTCTTTTCTTATGTTTCTGTGAAGAAAGATTGATCCAATCAATTGTGGACACAAACATGTTCAGAAAAAATTGGAAATAGACCTGAAAAGAGGCAAAAAAAAGATCAACACTGACTTCACAGTAATACTAATTTCAGAAATCAGAGGGCAATGAGGACAATACTAATTGGTCATCTTCGTTTGCAAATATCTTGACCAGAGGTGGTATTCAGCAGGTTCTGACCAGTTCTGGAGAACTGGTAGTGGAAATTTTGAGTAGTTCAGAGAACCAGCAAATACTCTGACTGGCTCCGCCCCCATCTATTCACTGCCTCCCAAGTCCCAGCTGATCGGCTTGGTCTTCTTTTGTTGCCCTGCACAGGACAATGGAGCTGGAAAGCAGGTTAGTGGGGTGGGAAGGGAATGGGGATTTTGCAGTATCCTTCCCTTGCCACACCCACCAAACCATGCCCACCAAGCCACACCACACCCACCAAGCCGCGCTCATAGAATCGGTAATAAAAAAAAATTGAATCCCACAACTAATCTTGACATTCTTCTACTACTACTTATAGTAGCAAAATAGCAGTAGGAAGTTATATAGCAATAGCACTTAGACTCATATACCATTCTATAACGGTATTTATTACACTATTCTGAGCAGTTTTATAACATCAGCATATTTCCCCCAACAATCTGAGTTCTTATTTTACCAATCTCAGAAAGATGGAAGTCTGTGATGACCCAAAGTGTAACACAAATTTAACAAAATCCAAAATGTAAACAAATGTCCTTTAATGCCTCCAACTTGGCCCCACTGTTCAATAATTCTCAGTTGGAGATAAAACATACTCAAAAATAGTCTTTACCCGCAAAAGAAAGCAATACAGTCCGAATTTAATGAGCAGATAGAGGTGAAAATAAAAACCAAACAAACTACAATGATGAAATTTCCACAATGGAACAGGAGAAGTATTTACCTAATTCAAGGAGATAACAAGTCACAGTCCGTTGGAAGGACTGTGCTTTATCTCCGGTGTTTGCCAGAATGCAGGTCCAAACTCTTATGCAGTTCTCACACCTGCAGCCCATGAAGAGAATCAAGGCCCTCTCCTCCCAAGTAGACCACATCTCTCCCTTATCCTCTCCTCCCTGCGTGCCCTAGGATGGATAGGGGATGGGCCTGGGTCCTCCTCTGTCTGCTCAGCCAGCCTCTGCCCTTCCCCAGCCTCCTCCACAACCTCCAGAGCCACACTTCCACTCCCTGTTGGCTGTTCCTTCTCTCCCTCAGAGTCAGTCTCCACCAGGGGGATGACAACGTCTGAATCAGCCTCAAGTCCTGTCAGGATTCAATTCGAGGCTTAATTTGCCTGCAAAACTGCACTCTAATCATCAGGACTCACTATACATCAAGATCCTAATCTATGTCAATTTAACCCTGCATTTATAAGAATAGCATAGCATAGCATAGCATAGCATAGCATAGCATAGCATAGCATAGCATAGCATAGCATAGCATAGCATAGCATAGCATAGCATAGCATAGCATATTGGCCAAGTGTGATTGGACCCACAAGGAATTTGTCTTGGTGTAAATACTCTTAAGATTTTGATACTGAGCACCATCATGGTGTTAGCTTACTTGAGAAACCACCTTCTCTCCAGAGTATCTGCCAGCCCCACATGCTCTTATAGGGAGAATGCGTTCAGGTTAACGTCATTGAAACAATGTCATTTGGTGGGAGTCGGTGATGCATCTTTGCAATGGTAGCCACTATCTTATGAAACAACCTTTCTTCTGACATACCGTGTCCTTGACCTCATTGGTCTTTAAAAAAGATATCAAGAACTGGCTCTTTTCCCAATCCTTTAGGTCCGTGATGGCGAACCTATGGCACATGTGCCAGAAGTGGCATGCAGAGCCACTTCTGCCGGCACATGAGAGGTCGCTTGGAAAGGCCCCATTGTGCATGCACACATGCCAGCTGATTGTATCTGCCGTAAATGCGCAGGGGGAGACACATGCATGAGAGACGTACGTGTATGCACAGAGGCATGTGGTGTGGGGGTTGCGCACACATGTGCAGGGGTTGGGGGGAGACGCATGTGCATTGCATCATCGGTGCAGGCTTTTGGCACACAGCGTGGAAAAAGTGTGATGACGTACCAAAACTGCAAATGGATGATAGTGTTTTTACCCCAACCATTATTTTCTTTTATTGTTTCATTATTGCTTATAGGTACGTGCATTTCTTATTCTTTTATTAGGTTTATTAGAAACATTGCCAAAAATAAATACAGGTGGTCCCAACATATAGCCATTTGTTTAGTGACCATCGTGACAGCACTGGGGAAAAAGTGACTTATGACTGTTTTTCACAGTTGCAACTGTTGTGGCATCTCCTTGGTCATGTGATCAAAAATTCAGATCTTGATTGTTTTTTTCCGGTTTCGCGTGACTTCGGGGCAGCAGGAATTCGCGACAGCTCGCGATTCCTGCTGTGCTAGCCGCCAAGGTAAATTGGTTGGAACTGAGCTGTTTGAATTGCTGGAGGATACATTGTATCCCTAAGAAGATCGAAAGCGGCGGAGAAGCTGTTAAAGGGAACTTTTTTTTTTTTCTTTACTCTCCCACCCCATGGAAACAGCAGATATGTTTGGACATATTGGACATTGAAAGTGAATTGTTTTGAGAGTTGAAGCTAAGGGACAAAAGGATTTTTGGACATTGAAAAACTTAAGAAATTGGAAAACCCTTGTTGGAGGTATGGATTTCTGATTATTTAAAATTGATATTGCAAGTGGGAAGGGAGAGGAAAAAAAATTGGAGCAGAAGCTGAAGAGGGAGGAGATTGCCTAGAATCCCAGGGAAAGGTATATGGTAATTTGACCTCTTTGATTGGACATTAACCCCAGAAAGAGAAAGAGAAGAAGGAAGAAAAGTATTAATTTTTGGAACTTTTTTTGAATTATTTTTGATTAAAAATACTTGTGGTTGTTTTGGGAAAAGTTTCTCTTTTCATAATGGCGTCGCTTGTGGATGAACTAAAGACTGAATATCAAAAATATAAAAAGGAAGATACTTTGGGCACTTTGTTTCAATTCTTAGAAATGGCGTTGTGTACTTGTGAAGGGTTGACTACGCAGCAGAAGGACTGGGACAAAGAAGAAGAGGAAGAAGAAGCCATCTTTGATGAACAATGGGTTCTTTCCGGGGAGGAGGAGAAAGAGGATAAGAAAAAGGGGATTTTAAGAATTATAAAAACAACCAAAGAAGAGAAAAATGAGCGGAAAGGTGGAGGCAAGGTTAGAAAGCAAAGGAAAAGGAGTAAGAAAAGGGAGGAGGAAAGACAAAGGGGTAAAAAGGGCAAGGAGAAGAATAGGCAAGAGAGAAAGGGGGG
Organism: Hydrophis major; assembly: GCA_033807585.1. NCBI lineage: Eukaryota > Metazoa > Chordata > Lepidosauria > Squamata > Elapidae > Hydrophis > Hydrophis major. Next base: position 184,769,823 of record CM066331.1, on the reverse strand, counting down.
GGAGAAGAAGCCTCAATGGGGGGAAGCAAGATCTAAAGAAAAAAAGTTTATTCAGAGACAATGGGTGAATTTAATTTAGGATAAAAGAGGGATTCTGGAGGGTACATAAGATTGTGTTTTTTATATGTGTATTTAGAGTATAAAATTCATTGTGTAATTTTAGAATCTTTTAAACAGAATCCCAAGAAAAATTGTTATATGAAGTACTTTTAAGTTGGGGTAATGAGTTATGGACGTTACTCCAATTGGTGTATAGGAGAAGTATAATAAAAGAAAAAAGATGAATGGATAGTTGGAAATAGAACAGACAAAGAATATTATTGAAAATGGTAATAAGATATGAAAGGATATATAAAGGTTTTGTTATGCTTTTTTTTGGGGGGGGGGATGTTGTATATTGAAAAAAGGCAAAAAAAAAATTTTTAATTAATAAGAAATAATTTGGATGAAAAGGAGAAGTTGGGATAAGATATGAAGTTAAATAGACAAAGTATTGATACTATAATTTGGAATTGTTATGTTCTATTGGTTTTCTTCTTTTATTATTTTTTCTTAGAAAAGAACTTATAAGCTGTTATGCCTTGTGCATTGTTTATATAAAATTGATAAAAATGATTTATATATATAATATAAAAAAGAAAATGATAATAAGATATGGAAGGATATATAAAGTGAATATGATGTTTGAATTTGTGTCTGTGCGAAGAGTTTCAACCCGGGATCAGACAACCTTCAGAAAAGATCTTTTAGTTTTGTTTGTGTTCTGTAAAATCAATAAAATTTGTTTTTTTAAAAAAAAAAAACTTCCAGTGTTGGAGCATTCACAACTTCTGGAGGCAAGCTGTAAAAAAAAAAAAAATTCAGATCTTGACAACTGGCATATATTTATCCCAAAGGTGCTTTTTGAAGAGGCAACTGAACTTCCTGGTTTTTCTTTGAGATGTTTTGCTTCTCATTCAAGAAGTTGAAGAAGCTCCTTGGACGAGAAGTGAAATGTCTTCAAAGAAAAACCAGAAAGTGGTTGTAAGTTGGAGAGTTGACCTGTAGTTTTTACCAGAAGAATCATGGTGAAGTGGGGAAAGCACTCTGATACCTTTTTATTTATTGCAGAAAGTACTTGGTAGGCCAATGTTGAAAAATAAGAAAATCAAGAGTTTATTTGAAAGAGAAAAAACAACAGAAAAGAAGCTGCTCATCTGATTGATGTGGGAATACTATATATTATAATTTTACATTCTTTCTTAAGCATACATAGTTCTGCTATTGGCAAACAAAGGCAGAGAAATAGGTAATACATGTATCCACACCTGGCATTCATGCATAAATATAGATAATGAGAGCTGAAATCTGGATTTTTAAAAAATGTTTCTCTTGAAATACTGTTCAAAGTTTCCAAAATTCCATTCTGACAGTAAACTCATATAGAAAACTTCTGAGCTGAGCAATCCCAAGCATATGGCATACAAAAAGTCTAATCTTGAAGCATTACCAAGGTAACTTTTCATTATCCTTTTGATCACAATGATCCTTTTAGTTGCCTGTCCTCTGCAAAAAGAATAAAAACAGCATACAGATTCCAATAAGTTTCTCTTCTGTGTTGTCTTTGGTGGTCTCTGAGCTTAGGGTTTTGTTGTTTTTTTTGAAGACATTTCATTACCACACTAGGTAACATCATCAGTGCTAATAAGCAACTGAGTTTGCTCCCATTTTATAAACTACTCTCTTCTCGTGGAAGTGTATGTATCTATTCTTCTATTCATTTCTGTTCTAATCTGAGGACAATGCTTCCTTCACTGAGTCTTTTCTGGTCTTCGAACACATTAAAGAATTCTTAAATCAAGATACTTGTTATCATTTCTGTGATTTTCCTTGCTACATGCTACTTTGACTAAAATGTATTTAATTTGAATCAAGATTAACACAAATATCAATTATTTACTCCTTAAATAGAATAAAAGTAAATTTGTCACAGAACTTATTTTTACAGACTTCTGTAAAAAAGAAATGGACATGCTCAGATGCAAAAAAAAAATTGGACTAAAATCCATACATGGTTGGAAAAAATGATAAAACAACATATAGACTTTAAACCAGAGATCTTTTTATTGGGAATTATACTGGAAATGTATAACAAAGAGTTGAAATATTTGATTGTAAATGTTTTAACGGCGGCTAGGATTGTATTTGCTAAGAATTGGAAAAACGATAAAATACCTATGCAGGAGAAAGTTATGAAGAAAATTATGGACTGTGATGAAATGAGTAAATTGACATTTGAAATTAGAGAACAAGAAGATAAACAATTTTATATGATATGGGATTTGTTTTATCAATGGTTGGATAAAAAGATATGGCAATGTAATAGACTAGATAATTCTGTGATAGAAATTTAATTGACTGATATAAAACATAATATAGACATATATAACCATTGGTTGAAAGTATAACATAAATTTTAAGATAAAATTTGGAATATCTCGTATAAAATGATGCAGTTCAAAAGCATGTAAAATGCAGGTAGAAAAATAGGGACCACTTTGGTGGGAAGACAACAGCGTTTCATGCACCTTTGACGTTTAGTCATGCCAGCCACATGACCATGGAGAGGTCTTTGGACAGCGCTGGCTCTTCGGTTTTGTAACGGAGATGAGCACCATCCCCTAGAGCCGAAACGACTAGCATGAGGGGAACTATGTGCAAGGGTAACCTTTACCTTACTTTTCAATATCTTCATAAACAATTTAGATGAAGGAATAGAAGGGGAACTCATCAAATTTGCAGACAACACTAAGCTGGGTAAGTATCCCCAGCAGACAAGCTCAGAAGACAAGCTCAAAAGCCAGATAGATCTGGACAGACTTGAACACTGGGCCCTATAGAACAAAATGAACTGTAATGTAGAGAAAAGTAAGAGTTCACATTAAGCAAGAAAAACCAAATGTACAGGTACAGATTAGGTTAAATTTGGCTCAATAGCAGTAACTGTGAGAGGAATCACTTAAATATGAGCCAACAATGTTTGCAACATCCAAAAAAGCTGATATAATCCTAGGTTTGCAGAGGGATAGAATCAAGTTCATGTGAAGTATTATTTCTGATTTATAAAGCCCTAATAAGATCACACTTGGAATACTTCATCCAGTTCTGGTTACCACATAAAAAAAGATATCGAGACTCTGGAAAAAATGCAGAGAAGAACAACAAAGATGATTAGGGGACTAGAGGCTAAAACATATGAAGAACAGTTGCAGGAACTAGGTATGGCTAGTTTAGGGGAAAGAGGGACTTGGGGTGATATGATAGCAGTATTCCAATATTTGAGAGGCTGCCAAAGAAGAGGTGGTGAACCTATTTTCCAAAGTACTAGAAGACAATACAAGAAACAGTGGATGGAAACTAATCAAGGAGTGAAGCAACCTAAAAGTAAGGAGAAATTTCCAGGGATGAGCTGCTTCGGGTTTGCACAGGTTCAGGCAATCCTCTAGCTAAGATGCTGTGCAGTTTGGCAAGCCCTCTAATCCACACCTGGCTAGCCCCATCAACCTCATCCCGCCCCACCCAGGAGTCTCCACACAGCCCATTTTGTTGGATGCCAGGTAAGTACAGGGCCCATGTGGAGGCTCGGGGAGGGTGAAAAACAGGCCTCCCGGAAGTTCCGGAAGTTCTGTTTCTGGCCTCCGGGAGGGCCTCTGGAGCCTGGAAAGGGTGAAAACCTTGTGGTGCAGGAAGCAGACTAGGCCACGCCCACCATGACCACGCCCACCCAGCAACCGGGCAGAGAATCGGTTTCTAAAATTTTTGAAGCCCACCCCTAGAAATTTCCTTATGGTGAGAACAATTAATCAGTGGAACAGCTTGCCTTCAGAAGTTAAGAGTACTCCATCACTGAAGGCTTTTAAGAAGAGACTGGACAGTCACCTGTCTGAAATAGTATAGGGTGTCTTGCTTAAGCAGGGGTTTGGACTAGGTCCCTTCCAGCTCTGTTATTCTATATTCTGTATGAAGTTACCTGGAGTTAAAAGAGACTTTACTTTTAACCCAGAAATATCCTGACTTAATAATGCTTTATCCTTTAAAGCATATTCTGGGTCCAAAATTCAGTTCTGTGCATGTCATGATTTTAGCTGCCAGTCCACTGTTCATCCTTTTGGATGTTTGACAGAAAGCAAATCCCCTGGGTGAATTTCTAGCTTTGAGACAAATGATTGTGTTAGTCAAGCACGAAATATAGTCTCGGAGGAACTGATTCCTAGTGTCTCAAGTAAATTATCTGCTTTTAATCTTTCTCTAAACTAATAAAAAGTTTGTTCTTTTTGCAGCTTTGCTACCTGGTTAGGGAGTTTTGTTTGGTGGGGGAAGGAAACATGCATGAAATAGGCCAGTGCAGCTTCTCCTCATTTTGATGGGCATCTTAAACTAAGTTTTGTAGACAAATATGAACACAGTTTCCTAACTTTCAATTAACAATTCAGAAGTAAAGTTATTTTTGTTCTTTCCTTGAAAGTAAGAAATATATATCTATTTTCTGATATATATTTTTTTAATTTTGCAGCTATCAATCATGTCCTTAAAATCCACCATTTTCCTAGGTAACAAAAATTATTTTGCTCAGCTAAGCCATTCTATTCTTCCCATTTATAGTAATAATATTTATCCCTTTACATTTTTATAATATTTAAACTAGGATTCTGAAAATTAACAGGCCAGTCCAGGGGCTAACCAAGCCATTTTTTATTCTATTTATGAATGATTGCTTCCATCTGGCTTTGTTTGTCTATTTAAGATCAATTTGTTTATTTACTTTTAAACTGACCAACAGCTCAAACTGTCTGTTTAAATACTTATCTAAGCCAGTAGTTTTTCATGGTTTATAAGTACAAGTGCACCTGTTTATATAACATTGTTGACAAAGGTGGCAGAAAAATCACAATTGATCCTAGGTAGAAGCTAATATTTGGAATAGACTCTCCTGCTCAAGCAGGGGGTTGGGCTGGATGACCTCCAAGGTCCTCTCCAACTCTGTTATTCTGTGAAACTTATGAAATCTGGAATTTAAAAAAAAAATCTATTGTTGTTCATCTAATTCAGTACACCAGTTGGGAACTCACTGAAAAGAAAGATTCATGCAAAATCACAGCTATGGATTTGGCTTATAATTTTATCTCTGTGTTTCTTGCCAGTCACCTGCCATTTACTTGCCCAGCTTGATGCAATTCTCCCTTCCACATCACATTTTAAAATAATCTATCAATTGCCTTCTAAATTCTCTCAATTAAAAAAGTGTTAATAATCCTTGCTATTAAAAAAAAACTTATCAGAATGTTTATGGAAGAATGGATTGAATAATTAAAGAAAAGACTTTCCCCCTTTTGTGTTATGTTATAGCACCTCATCCAATCACCAAAAAGGTTTGACTCTCGTTCCTATTTTGCATTCCTCTAATATTAAAATTTCATGTCTATTATTTTGTCCATCATGGGTATAATTGACTGTTATCTTTGTTGTGATTACAGGATGCACACACTCAGAGATAACTGTCAATTACACTAACTATTTGGGGAGGAAAGCAGCCAAAGACAGTATAAATAAGCAGATGTAATCAAATGGTGTGCAAAACTCACTGGTGGGCAAAAAAGGAACAAGAGCCAAGGTTTCAAAATGGACTCCATTCATATGACCCTAATTATATTTTTTTTTGCAGATTTTGGCAGTGAGTTGTAAAACTTTAACAAATGGCCTTCAGTTTTCTATATTTTTAATCAATGAAATAGATTATTAAGATCTACATTTTTAAATTGACAAATAAATGAGAAGTGGCAGTTGTGATGGAAAATGTTACTGATAGAGGTCCATGTATTTATATTTTATCCCATTTCTGAGACAGTAGGGGATACAATATAGTAAAACACTGATATTGTTTGATCAAGTAGATGAAATACATCTACTTGTGTGATCATTTCTGTATATCCCAGCTACAGGGTAAATGTTATTCTTTGATTACCTTCTACATCATACTGTGACCCAGTAGTATAAGTTCATTAATTGTAGTCTTAGCCTTTTGCTACAAGCCTATAACCCTTCAAAATCCTGTCCATAGGTGCAGTTGGTGCCTAGAGACAAATCCACAGTAAATCCCTGCTTGAAAACACAGCACTGGTGCTGTACAGTTCTACAGTACTGTTCTATTTCATAGTCTGCTTTTCAATCTTCCTATTATCTTTCTTCCTACCAAAGCAACACTGCTTCATTCTCTCACTTCATCAATGCACAGATGGTGTGAAGGTAGTTTGGGACGCCCTAGTAAAGTCCCACTGGTAGGAATATTAATCACTATACATTGTTTAATTGTGTAACCTTTACTGCGGTTTAAATAGCAATACCAAGCTGCAGCAGCACAGATGGTAATCTGTTATTAATTGAGTGCTAATAGTTATGAATGGCTCTGCAATATGGGCTGATAATGTTATAAATAAAGCAGCTGACAACTATATTAATGGCAGGCGATGTGTGGAAATCTGGGGGGAGTTTTGACTCTGCCCACATGCAAAGCAAGCTGGCCCTCCATATCATAAGGGATGTGACTAAGCTTACAGTAAATTTTAAACATGCACACACAGGGTGAGAAGGGAAATGTTTCTCTCTTATGCCTATCTACTTTTAATGCCTTTGCATTCCCAATAAAAGAAAAAAGGAATGAAGGGAAAGAGAACTCCAAATGGCTAAAGATGTGCATGAAACTCTTTTGTCTCTTATCACAGCATAAAATCCATACACCTGGGTTAAATATTATTCTGTGTAGGAAAGGATGGACAACTGTGCAGGCTATACTTCTAAATGAACTACCCAGAGCAATGTTTCCAAATTGCAACAACTTTAAGATGTGTGGACTTCGACTTCCAGAATTCCCCAGCTGGCATACTGGTGCAGAGATACACCAGGGATATAGCACCAGAGATGTACAGTATATGTTCATCCAGAGGTGGTATCAGCAGGTTCTGACCAGTTCTGGAGAACCAGTAGCGGAAATTTTAAGTAATTTGGAGAACCAGCAAATACCACCTCTAACAGCCCCTCTGCCTCCTGGGTCCCAGCTGATCGGCTCGGTCTTCTTTTGTTGCCCTGCACAGGAGAACGGAGCTGAAAAGCAGGTTAGTGGGTGGGGAGGGAATGGGATTTTTCAGTATCCTTCCCCTGCCACGCCCACCAAGCCACACCCACAGAATCGATTGTAAAAAGAATTGAATCCCACCACTGGTCTCATCCAAAGGTTTAGGATAGGATTCCAGAGATGTTTAAACATTTCCATTAAATTATGCATTTTAATATGTTGAAGGAAAAAGGTATTAAGAAAGAGGGTAATCATATAAATTACACTGAATTGAATTGAAATTAGGGTGTTTTGTCCTTGCCCTTTTTTTCTCTTAGTCCTATACAATTTATCGTATCTCTGAAAAGCCAAATATAGTATTAGACTTGAAAAGCCATGTAATGAAAGGGTTTTATGCTCACATCAGTCAATCAAAAGGAAGCCAGATCACACTGTGAAGTCCCACTACCACTGTGGATGTATCTGTTGACCATGAGCAGTCAACATATTCATTTTCCTTGAAATGTCATGTATGCATCCATCTTGTATGCACAAAGATTCAGTTGACAAGCCCCAGTCAACACATGGTGATTGTGAATGAGCCAGCAAATGCGATGCCATTTGGTCTTCTATGAGTTGAATGCACACCTATTTGCTAAAACCATCAAAGTGTGCAGACAAAATGAGGTGAATATTATAGGTGGAAAAATCTTACCAAAGACACTTACTATGCCCTATGCTCAGAATGAGCTGAAACCAACTTGCTGCAATAATGAATTAAATTTGTCATTTGTTACTGTGTCTCACTAATGCACAGAATAACAGCCTTGGACTGTAATTGCCACATGTCTGAGTCTGCACAGTAATTGCTGGCAGCTATGGAAACTAACTTTCCAGCCATTTATAAACTTGACCCTTCTTGCCTCCTTTATGCTGCATTAATATAAGCTGCTATTGGGAATGAAGCAAAAAGGAAAAAGTCCCATTCCATGTTTGCAAACATGATTTTTTTTTTTTTTTTTTGCCTGTCAGCCTAAATGAAAAGAGTCATGGTCTTTCCCAGTAAGACAGATCGACTGTATTGTTTCGTTAATAAAGGAGATAATGGTCTAATGTCAGAATTGTAACTAAGGTTAGTTATCAACAAAAAAACTGGAGTTTTGCTTTTCTCACTGCCATGCTGCTATTCCAACAAGCCATGAGGATCAGAAAAGTATTAAGAGTTACCAAGAAGTGTGGGCTGTTGCCCCAGGAAGGCATTTGATAGGTGGCAGTTTCTCTGTGAAATATGTCATCTTCTACCCCTTCCTCCTAAAGCCACCTTGGAATTAAATAAGATTTCATTACGAAGAAATAACTGTATTGATGGTCCTGGTGTTTTGATGGCAAACAAAGCTAGAGAATATGGATGGTACTCCCCAAATCACTCTCCAGATATATAGTTGTATTATTAAAGAGTGGCCTGTTCTGAGTAGTCCCATTCTCCTTCTCCAAGCAAATCAAGATCACTCTTAATGCTCCACTAATGAGGAAGTAGGTTGTCTAGACAGAAAACCAGAAACCATCTCATATGGTTTGTATCATATGTCCTTGAGGCTTATCTGTGAGGAAAAAAGAAGCCCATCCATAAGACAAGAAGGCATGGGGAGGATATTGTGTAAAGTCAACTGTATGGCTAAAGTTCTATAGCTGTCTTCACATTAACCTTCAATGCAAATTAACAAAATAGCAAAAATGTGCTAAAGCACAAACTACTGAAGATAATTTTAGGAGGTGATTCTACAAATGTGAATACTGGCTGTGAAGGTGGTGCCATGTACTGGTAATGGTCAAGCCAGAGCATCTACTTTGCTGGAACTGATTAGGCTGAAGATGTATATGAGCCACTTTTGTTGTGCAAACTAACTACAGCAGAAATAAAGAAGTTCATTGATGAACCAATGCTAGTACCACAGTGGTCCTGTCATGCCCAATCAACAGTGAGATGTGTGAAACAGGTCACAGAAGCAGCAAGCAGAGTGTATACCCATACGTGAGAGTTATAAAAGAGGCCAAGAAGCAAGTTGGCAGATGTTGTTGAAGAACAAATCAAAACAAGACTTGATGAAACTTGCTTAAACATTTTTGAAACTCAGATCATTGCTTTCTGATTTTAGTTTATGATTGCAGAAATTCTTTTTTGCTTATCTAGGTAAGATTCATGCAGTGGAAAAACTTTAATTTTTGTAGCACAAGGTGTAATTTTGAGAAGATGAAGTTAACAGTATATGTGGGGTGTATGATCACACATGGATTTACCATAGCAAGCTAAACGTTGTGCAGTTGCAAAAATAACAGCAGATTTGAATTCTTGGTGTAAAAACACCAAGAACCCAACCACCATTTAGAAACCAACACTGAAACAAATTACAAAAATTAATTTTCACCCCATTAAATGACATGCTCTATCAGAGCTATTGATTCAACCTAGCCCTGGAAATAATCAGCCATGAAGTTTGTCCAGATCAGGAAACAGACTCCATAAAAAGACAACAACTATACTTCATCGAGACTATAGTAACAGAATTACTTTATCAGAAATCTGATTGTTTTTTATCTTCCCTCTCTCTTATACTCCAGCAAGTCAGAATGAAAGCCAGCTAAGTCTCTTCCTAATACTTTCTCCTTTTCAGGACACAGTGCATGTTTCTGCACTTTTCTTTTTGCAATGGTTTTTCAATATTTTCTCCCAAATCATCTCTATGACTCCCTAGTGAGCATTCATCCCTATTATTACATAAAGCTTGTACCACAGATCCCCCTTGATGTGTTCTTAGAAACAATTAAGGGTGACCTTAAGAGTTCTTTGTCACTGAAAGACTGCCTTTTCCAGCCGGTTGTCTCTAGATGTCATGGGACTGTAGCTCCAACATAACTCAAATATGGCTGATTAAGGAAAGCAGGCTTAGTAAAAGAATAACCAGACCTAAAATCCCACCAGTTATTTTAAATAACAGGGTTACTGAGATCTTGGAAGAGATGTTTTTCTTGGACAGAGCCTTGCAAAAACTGCTTCACTAAATAATACAATCTCGGATTTTCAAAAGCAAAGAATAACCACTTCTTTGCTTTCTTTTCTAAGCTTTCTTCAGCAGTTCTAATAACCAGAAAAAGGTTGTGGAAAGCATTACCTGCACACAGAAATCTCCTTCAACTACTGAAACTACAAATCAGGGTGATTTGAAATACCTTGTAGAAAGAAACCAATTGTCTCCCTCTTCTCCTGATGAGAAAAATAGCATTGCCTCTATTTTTCACCCAGGTGTATCCAAATTGCTTTGCTCAGAACTACCAAACAGAAATATGCACCTACTTGGGAAACTGAGTCTGCAAAAGACCTGGCAGATATTCCACAGAACTGATATCGTCTCCTGAAGTTGGCATTCTGCCATGTGAATTTTGCAAGTTGGCTAGTTCAAAGGAGCTTCTGGGAACTCAAGGAGAGATGCTGACAACATAGGAGAAAGTGTTAGTGATGAAACATTGACATGGCAGTTCAGTCTAATTCAATCATTGTTATATTGCCCCATCAAATAAGAAGCTAGCAAAAAGACAGTCTCTCAAGTCTTGTTCAAAGGGTGTGCAAAACTTATATAGGACAAGAATCACATGCTGTTAGTTTGGAGTTTGATCTCCAGTGCCAGTTTGTCATCTATATCAATTCTGGGATTTGATGGCAGGTTGTCTGATAGCATGGTGCCCTCTCTACTGTCTCTCTGCAAAGGCCAAATGTAATTTCATTCTTTGCTTTTTGTCAAGGTGTCTTATTAGGCTGGCTGATAAATGGAGGAACTGATCAGCTTCGTCAATTCTTCTTCCAGGGTCTCTGAAATTAAAAAAAAACCTCTTTTCTCACAGCAAGCAGTTCCAAAAGGCTTTTCAGGGGAAAACCTCATTTACAAAAGGGTCAAAGCTCAGTGGTGTAGCATCTGCTTAATATGCAGGTCTCAGGTTCAATCCTTGCCTTTTCGTAATACAGTTGGAAAAGACTTCAACCCAAAACACACAACAGGATATATGATTCTGAACTAAAAAGACCAATGTATCTGACTTGCCACAAGTTTTCATCAGCACTTGCTAAAAAAAAAAAAGTGTTTATCCACCCCTTCATATAATATTTGCAAGTCAAGCAAAGCTTATAGCTCTCCTTATTGTCATTAAGAGGAAAACACAGATTACAAGCACAATAGCTTGGTTAAGCAAAACAGCAGTGCCAATGAAAGTTTCTTGGTAAATATCTAATAAACTGTGTCCAAGATGAGTCTTTTCTGTCCTATATTGTGGGTTTTCCATTTGTTGTTATTTGCAAAACTGTAATATATCATTCAAAAATTGATCCATTTTTTCTTTTTTGTATATGCAGAGACCCTGTCATATATTGTATCATCCACACCATGGACAAATCATGATAGAGGAAGGTAATCAGATGTTTACACATTGTTAATTTTTTAATTTTTATTGGTTTTTAAAAACAAACATAAACAAACAAAACATAAAAACATCAAGCTATCTTCCATATGTGCCGGTTGGTTTACAAATTGTTTTGTGCTTCCATTTCATAGTATTCAATTACAATTACTTTGCATATAATCTCATATTTTCAATCAAAAATTAAATACCTTAGTATCATTATTAAACAATCATTTGACTATACTTTTATTCATTCATGTTTTACAAGATAATCATAATTTACTTAGTTTATTTTATAACAGTTTATATTATCATCCCAAATCTATTCTAAAATTTTGTAGATATAATAAGAAAGAAGTACATCTTTATATATTTAGTATTTCCTAAAAGTCTACATATTTCATTACTGTATTTTATTATCTAACCATTGATAGAAAAGATCCCAAATTTTATAAAATTGTTTATCCTCTTGTTCTCTAATTTCAAATGTCAATCTACTCATTTCAGCACATTCCAATATTTTCTTAATGATTTCCTCCTATGATGGTATTTTCTCATTTTTCCAGTTTTTAGCAAATACAATCCTAGCCGCTGTTAATATATTTACAATCAGGTATTTCAAGTCTTTAATATATATTTCAGGTAAAATTCCCAATAAAAATATCTCTGGTTTCAAGTCTATATGTTTTTTTTGTCATTTTTTCCAACCACATGTGAATGTTAGTTCAGTATTTTTTAGCATCCACACAGGTCCACCACATATGGCAATATGAGCCAGGTATCTGATGACATTTCCAACATTTTTCGGATTTATTCTTGAACATTCTTGCTATTCTTGTCGGGGGAAATGCCACCTGTAAAACATCTTGTACAAATTTTCTTTATATGCTGTTGACATTGTCATTTTATAAGTTTGAGACCACAATTTTTGCCATTTCTCTAAATCGATCCCATATCCAAAATTTTTCTCCCAAGCAATCATAGTTTCTTTAACTTGTTCTTCTAATTTAATTTCTAATAAATATCCACACAGTTTTTTAATCACCTTTTCATCAGTCCCTGTCAAAATCTTATCTAAATCAGTCAATTTATCATAGAAACCTTCCATTTTAGAATCTTTATCATACCTTGAATGTATTTGCGCATATGAAAACCAATTCATCTTTATACCTTGTTCCTCTAGTTTTTGTATAGATTTGAGTTCACCCTTTTCATTCAATATTTCACCATATCTAACTGTTTGTTCCTTTTTGTATATTATAGGATAAGAAAATGCTTCAATAGTCGATAACCAGACTGGAATTTTCAAATAACATTGTCTTTTAATCTTCTCCCAGTTTAACCACAGAGACTCCCGTATATAATGTCTTCTAAAATACCCCTGTGTTTTAGTTCCTTTATACCATAAAAAAAAGCATGCCACCCCAACAACAGATCATGTCCTTCTAATGTCAACAATCTGGTATTTTTTAGTGTTATCCATTCCTTAACCCACATCAGATTTGTAGCTTAATAGTACAACTCCCAATTAGGCAAACCAAATCCTCCTCTAATTCTAGCATCTAGCAAAAGTTTTAACTTTATTCTCGCTTTCTTACCTTGCCATATATATTTCAACATAATTTTATTTAGATCTTTAAAGTAATCTTTTCCAAGCCTAATTGGAATTATTTGAAACAAATATAAAATTCTGGGTAATATATTCATTTTGATTGTTGAAATTCTCCCTATTAGTGACAGTTGTAAATTTTCCCATTTCGCCAGATCTAGTGCTATCTGCTGTTTAAGTTTGATATAATTATTCTCTTTTAATGTACTACATCTTACTGTCAAATATATCCCCAAGTACTTGATCTTATTCGTGACCTGAATTTTCAAGAGGTCCGCCAGTTCTTCCTTTTGTCTTAATAGCATATTCTTTGTCAAGATCTTTGTCTTGTCTTTATTTATTTTCAAACCAACCACCTTTCCATATGTCTCTATCTTTTCTATCAATTTTGATGCTGTTTCTAACGGGTCTTCTAAGATGAAAACCAGATCATCTGCAAATGCTTGCATGTTAAATTCTTACTTTTTGATTTTTATTCCTTTTATATTCTTTTCATCTCTAATATTTCTGTTTAGCACTTCCAAAGTTAACACAAACAACAAAGGTGATAGTGGGCACCCTTGTCTTGTTCCTTTTCTTATATTGATAGAGTCTGTCAGTTCTCCCTCTATCATTACCTTTACCGTTTGCTTATAGTATATAGCTTCTATTGTTTGAATAAATTTTCTAGCAAACCCCATCTGTTTCAACAATAATAACATGAATCACCAATTCACATTATCAAATGCCTTCTGTGCATCTAGAAATATCAGAGCCATTTGTTTTTCAGGATGTGCCTCATAGTATTCCAAGGTGTCCAAGATTACTCTCATATTGTCTTTAATTTGTCTCTTTGGCAGAAATCCATTTTGATCAGGATGGATAAAATTATTTAAATATTTTTTAAGTCTTTCTGCCAACATGAAGCAAAAATTTTATAATTTGCATTTAGTAGAGAAATGGGTCTACAGTACTTAATTTGTAATGGGTCAGCCTCCTCTTTTGGAATAAGTGTAATATAGGCTTCATGATTTGGATATCTTCTTTAACATAACTTCATTCATAACTTCTAGCAATGGAAGATTCAACGATTCTTGTAATATTTTATAAAATTCTGCCAGAAGTCCATCTGGGCCTGGTGCCTTTCCATTATTTTGCTTCTTGAGTGCTTCAGTTAACTCCACCATCGTTACATTGCTTTCTAACATTGTTTCAGTCTCTCTTTTGGATTTTAAGATTATTGAATTTTCTAAATGTGATTGACAATTCAAATTGAATTGTGGAGATTAATGATTGGAATCCATTCAGAAATGCAAAACAGAACTAAGTATTCAGCATCTTGCACTCATAGTAGGTGAACAAGGTATTCACTCGATTCATATATAGGAGCATCCACCCACATAAGGGAGAAATTGTATTTTCATTATGATTGAAAGCCACCAATAACCTAATTCCATATAAATGTGTCTAATCTCCATTTCATACTGTCTAAATTATCTTATGGCAGGAATTTTTATAATTGTAACTATGGAAATGCTTCCTAAATGGATTTTCATGGCTTCTTTTTTTACAAATTAATACAAAACTATACTGCCCTTTTTTCATAATTATTTTACAATTGTTTTGAAATCTATATTTGAGTTCGAGGTGACCTCATACTTTTTTCTAAGTATAAATAAAAGTTCTCTCACTCGCTCTTTCTCTCTCTCACTTTCTCCCTGAAAGAAAAGCAAAAAAAACCAAAACTTTAGCTTGATTAACATTTCACATGCAAAAAGATGTAATTAAAATGCCTTGCCATGTCTTGATATATATGGGAATGATTTTTTTTTTCTCAAAACCTTGAAGAGCTCTGAATAATCAGCATATCCCAATACTGAAATAGAACAATGTTCTGACTTGTTTGAAAGCTCCTTCCAATATTTTCAGTCTAATTTATTTCACAGAGTTGTTTTAAAGATGAAACTGGGACTGTATATGCAATGTGCTGAGAGGATTGATGGCTTGAAAATGGAATACATAATAAAGATATAAACAAGATATAGATAAAAACACAGATATAAACAAGAGGTATATTGTGTTCTGGTCTCAGATAACTCTGCAATACAAATATTGCTGCCTGAAACATTCTCAACCAGTATTAATTGTATTGGGCTGGATAGAGATAGACCACGGTCTGACAGACAAAGGCAGTTTCCTAATATTTTATGTCATAGGAACTATTAAGGTTAATTTTTCTAGTTTGGCCTCATTCCATTTGTCATCTTTCTGTTATACTAATATAATAGCATGGATGGGTATGGGAAGCACATGGCACAAGTTGGGATTGTATTATCCATCAAACATTAAAAATATGGATCAAGTAGTTTCTTATATGTATATCTGGATCAAGTAGTTTCTTATATGTATGGTGCATACATATACTTTTCAAAAATATTAAGCCTGCCAATAATAGCAATAGCACTCAGACTTATATAGTGCTTCACAGGGCTTTATAGTCTTTTCTTAAGTGGTTTACAGAGTCAGCATATTGCCCTCAACAATTTAGGCCCTCATTTTACCCACCTTGGAAGGATGGAAACTTGAGCCAGTGAGAATCGAACTGCCAAACTGCCCTGCAGCCAGCAGTCAACAGAAGTAGCCTACAGTACTGTATTCTAACCACTGCACCACCATGGCTCTGTAATGACATGATTTCTCCACTCAATCTACCACCATAGCTTCATAATATGGGTATGGGATGAAAAATGTGCAGCATTCTAAAATGTTTTCTGCCTATATTTAAATGCATAACAGAAGTCCTAAAAACAAGTTTATTTATTTATAAATAAATTTATAAAACATTCTTTGGGAGAAATATCCTTCTTCTAAATAGGAATGTTAAAATGTTGTCCATTTTTTTTCTTGCCTGGGACAAAACTATTTAGGTGGGGAGCCCAGTTTTAAATTTTGGTATTGTCTGTACATCACATCCTCTTATGCCCTTTTGTTTAGGAAGACTTCCAAGTGTATTTAATATGCAAAACAATTATTCTTCATTGGGCTAATAAATTTAGGAGTTAGTGCATATAGAGTATGTTCTTGGTTCCTGTTGAGGTTGAGATTCAGACTGCATATCCAGTGAATGTATCATCTTCAAAGGCATGCTGAAATCAAGAACACAAAAAACATTCAGCATGCATCTGCAACTATTAATATTATATTTTGCAAAAGGCCTGTGCTGATGGCTTCTTTTACACCCATTCATATGCATGGAATATACCTATTAAAAAGAAAAACAATGAAAGTAAAGAGAATGAGGTAAAGAAAGAATGTTCTTTTCCAATTGCCAAATTAATCAAAGGTGTTTAGAGATCAAAAGTGCTCTTTAAAAATATCTTAGGAAAAGGAAAGAATAGATGTGTGGGTAAAAATATAAAAAATGAGATAGAGGAAAAGAGTATGTTTAAATGTCTGCTGTTGTGTATGCAATAAAGATTAATAAAGTGTGAGCTTGGAGTAGGTGCAGGGTTCTGGCCCTGCACTTCTGATTGGCTGTTAAGCGGCCGGACCAGATTGGCTCGTTCCGGGGAATCCGATTGGCCCTTAACAGAGAGTTCCTATTGGTTATAAGAGCTAGCATTCCTAGCTCGTTATTGGTTAAAAGTTACAAGGTTTGCCTATATAAGTCGGGTTTAACTGCTGTTAAAGCGAGGAAGTCACAATGTAAATATAGAGCTGAAGTTCACCATTCAGAGGCTTGTCTCCATTCTTTCTCACCCATGCTCAAAACTTAACACTGGAGACAAGGATGGGATTTGGAGAAATCTGAACCAACGAAACTTCGAAGAACACCGAGCACGTGACAGACGATGCCAACAACGGAACCATGTCCGGCGTCATCATAACACCCACTCCGTTTGATCCAACACAAGAAGACTGGGAGTCTTACAAGGATCGTTTCCAAATGTTCCTAGAGACGAACAACTTAAAGGATGCCACAGCCGGGAAGAAGCGGGCGGTGTTCCTAACGCATTGCGGTCCAACCGTATTTAAGATGGCTAAAGCACTAGCCAAACCCCAAGAAGTGAAGGCCATGGATTGGGACGTCCTCGAACCTCTCCTACGAGATCACTACGCCCCGACCGTGCCTACGCTCGTGAGACACCACGAGTTTTATCAGAGGAGCCAGCGAAAGGGAGAAAGCGTGGCCGACTTCATAGCAGACCTCCGAAATTTGGAAGGCCTCTGCGGATTCGCTGATTTAGAAGAAGCACTAAGAGATCGCACAGTTCTGGGACTGGATGCACCAGGCGTCCAAAGCAAGCTGATGGCGAAAGGCGACATCAGCCTTGCTGACGCTATCGCCAATGCTACTGCAGCAGAAGCAACCAGGAAGTCAGCTGCACAACTACGCTGAAACCATGCTCCGGTACCTCCACCGACAAGCGACATTTTATCCAAGTCAGAAGGACAGCTCACAACAACGCACCACGAGGACCTCTCTTCGTAATCAGACAGCGACGAAGAAGGGGTCCATTGACTGCGGTCTGACCGGGACCACCAACCGAAGCCCTTACGCTCTTGCGCTGGCTGTGGAGCCAACCATGCCAGGTCCGAATGCAAATTCCACGACGGACTCTGCCATGAGTGCGGGAAACGAGGCCACATCAGACGGGTCTGCTGCAGCTTGCCAGAACCCAGCCAGGCCTCAAAAGGGGCTAACTATCGCCAATCGACAGGAAACTGTCCTGTACGGCGAGAGCCAGTAAACCACTCCTACAGAAATCGAGCTTTGCAGAGAGAAGAGGCTCACCATACTACCACTATCGGTCACGCCTCAACCTTGGACACTAAGAAAATCCGAGTCACGGTAGCCATTGAGAACCAGCCTTGCCACATGGAGGTTGACTCGGGATCGTCCCTCTCGATGGTGTCTTGGAAGACACTCAAGCAACTCATCCCCACAATTCAACGCCAAGATCTCCGTTTCCAACGCCTCATCCTCAAGGACTACCAAGGGAATCGAATCCCCGTTGTCGGTTCCTGCCGAGTCCGAGTCTCCTTCAAGAAGCACACAGCATTCTTACCTTCAACGGTCATCGATAGAGATCGGCCTAGCCTACTAGGTCTCCAATGGTTTGCGCCACTCGGCATTGAAGTGGCTGGCATAAACCGAGTCAGTGGCTGTGACTGGGAGGAAGACCTTATCTATGAGTTCAGGGACGTCTTCGCGGACAGCTTAGGCGAGTACAAGGGGACCCCGATTTCATTCAGCCTAGATCCAAAAATAGCTCCCATTCGCCTAAAGCCCCGTCGAGTTCCGTTTGCCTTAAAATCGAAAATCGACGAACAACTCAACAAACTGATAGCTCAGGGGGTGTTAGAGCCCATCGATCACTCCCCTTGGGAAACCCCTATTGTAACACCCATTAAGCCAGACGGGTCAATCCGAATTTGTGGGGACTACCGGGCCACTTTGAACCACGCCCTGCAGCAGAACGCATATCCAGTTCCGGTGGTGCAGCACCTCCTCCATTCCCTGGGGGGCGGGAAAGTTTTTGCTAAATTGGATTTAGCTCAGGCATATCAGCAATTACCAGTAGATGAAAAAACGGCACAGGCCCAAACTATTGTGACGCACCGAGGTGCCTTTAAATGCACCCGGCTGCAATTCGGAGTAAGTGTAGCCCCAGGGATTTTTCAGGGTTATTGCAAGGGATTAAGGGCGTGGTCCCCTATTTTGACGATGTATTAATTGCAGCCCCTACAAAAAAAATCTTCCATGACCGGTTAAAATTAGTCCTAAAAAAATTCCAAGAGGCTGGTCTTAAGGTTAAAAAAAACAAATGTAAATTGTGTACTGACAGTGTTGAGTTTTTAGGGTACCTGATTGATAGCCAAGGCATTCACCCTACCGAAAGTAAATTAAAAGCGATCAAAAATGCTCCCAGGCCAAGAAACAAGGCCGATCTCCAGGCGTTCCTAGGCCTCATCAACTTCTATAATGTATTTTTACCGCACAAAGCAACTGTCGCTGAACCGTTACACCGGTTGTTAGATAAAAAAGCAAATTGGCTATGGGGTTACCGTGAAGAACAGGCATTCCGAAATGTTAAAAAACTTCTCACTTCTGGCTCTGTACTCATGCAGTATAAAGAGACTTTGCCGTTAGTTATAACCTGTGATGCATCGCCTTTCAGGGTAGGCGCCATTTTGAGCCACGTACTGCCTAATGGGAACGAAGCCCCTGTTGCATATTTTTCAAAGACTCTTTCAAAAACTCAGCGAAACTATGGACAAATTGATAAAGAAGCCCTCGCAATTGTCTCAGCTGTGAAAAGATTCCACGAATACGTGTATGGCCGGGCTTTTACTATTGTGACTGACCACAAACCTTTATTAGGGATAATAGCCGGAGATAAGCCGACTCCCTACATATTATCCCCTAGGATGACCTGATGGTCAGAATTCTTAGCTGCTTAGAACTATTGGCTGCAATACCACCCGGGGAAAGCCATTCCCCACGCCGACGCATTGAGCCGAGCACTGCTTCCAGAGACTCTCGACGATCCTGCACCAACGGTAACCACGTTGCAAATCGAGGCACTCAACTCGCTGCCACTAACCGCCCGAGATATCGCGAGACAAACCAAATGCGACCACACCCTAGCGCGAGTCCTAGGCTGGGTAGAACGCGGATGGCCATTGGATCAGTCAGATGACTTCACACTATTCAAGACTCAACAAACCGAGCTCTTCTCCCAGAAAGGCTATGTCATCTGGGGCGATAGAGTCGTTATCCCAGAATGACTCCAGAAAGCGCTGCTGAGAACCTTGCACGATGGCCACCCCGGCATCGTGTGAATGAAAGCCCTTGCGCGAAGCTATGCGTGATGGCCGGGCATTGACAAGCAAATCGAACAGTAGGTTAAAACTTGTCCCAAATGCCAAGAAGTCAGCAACGCCCCACCAAAAGCCATACCTACTGAATGGGAGACATCACATGGACCCTGGTCCCGAATTCACCTGGACTTCGCGGGGCCAACCAAAGGCCACACCTTCCTGCTTACCGTCGACGCCTACTCGAATTGGCTTGAAATCCATCGCATGATGACTACGACCTCTGAGGCGGTTATCAAAATCCTAAACAGACTCTTTACAACCCACGGATTACCAGACGTCCTGGTATCCGATAACGGCCCTCAATTTACCGCACTAGCGTTCAAGCAGTACCTCGCTGACCGCGGCATCTGCCATGCGCTCACTTCGCCTGCGCACCCTGCGACCAATGGCAAAGCAGAACGCATGGTCCAATTTGTGAAGAAAACCTTGCAAAAGGTAGACTATGACAATATTGACGACAGGGTCAATCAAATCCTCTTCTTGCAACACATCACCCCACATAGCGTCACCAACAAAACCCCCGCCGAACTACTAATGGGATGAAAGCTCCGCTCCCACCTCGACCGGTTGCATCCAGCTTACGAACCGGAGAAACCACTAGGATCCAGCAGCTGCTGTCGCACCTTCCAGGTAGGAGACCTGGTTTATGCTGAAAACCTATCAGGCGACCCGTTGTGGGTGGAAGCAACAGTAGTACATGTAACCAGCCCCAGATCCTACCTGGTACATTGCCTTGACGATAAACTTTGGAAATGGCATATCGATCAATTACGATCGCGGCTTCCAGTGGCCAGTCCGCAACTCCCCTATGACCAAACTGAGGGGGGGGGAGGTACGGAAGAAGATAGGAAACCCATTCAAAGGAAACGACGGTTTGATAGAAACTCAGGAAGCGGAGCCGGAGGGAGAAACGGTTGCACCTCAGGAAATTGCAGAGAATGTGGGCAACGACGTAGAAGTGAACTCTGAACCAGAAACAGCCCCACTGCCAAACAACGATCTACCTCAGCATGATTGCAGCCAGCCGATACAACGGAAATCAAAGAGACTAATAAGACAACCGTCCTACCTAAGGGACTATGTAACTGCGCCCTGCAAATAAGAAGCCAGGGGGAAGGGGTGTTGTGTATGCAATAAAGATTAATAAAGTGTGAGCTTGGAATAAGTGCAGGGTTCTGGCCCTGCACTTCTGATTGGCTGTTAAGTGGCCGGACCGGATTGGCCCGTTCCAGGGAATCCGATTGGCCCTTAACAGAGAGTTCCTGTTGGTTATAAGAGCTAGCGTTCCCAGCTCGTTATTGGTTAAAAGTTACAGGGTTTGCCTATATAAGTCAGGTTTTAACTGCTGTTAAAGCGAGGAAGTCACAATGTAAATAAAGAGCTGAAGTTCACTGTTCAGAGGCTTGTCTCCATTCTTTCTCGCCCATGCTCAAAACTTAACATCTGCCATATAGAGAAAGTAAATAAATAAAAATAAAGAGAAAGTAAATAAAGTAAAAATAAAGAGAAAGTAAAAATAAAGAGAAAGTAAATAAATAAAATAAATAAAAATAAAACAATTGTTTTGAAATCTATATTTGAGTTGAAATCTATATTTGAGTAATCCTCTTCATGTAGTAATTGGTATTAAATGTCTTCCATGACTAAAATTTCTTACATTTTTAAGATTTTGTTTTAGTTGAGGGAGCAATTTTTATGTTCTGGTTTTGTTTTTGCTAATCATAACCAGCTCGTGGATCAACAGAACTTCAAAAATGCTAAGTTTTCTTTCAGGCTTGAAACAAAATGTATTTTGTTTCCGCTATCTCAGGTTTATTGAATGAGGAGGTTTTTTTAAAATAATCTTTTTGAAAAATAGATATTTTCCACCTCTGAGATGGGAAATCTTGTTGCTCTGAAAAACATGCTATTTCTGAGATTTGCTAAGAAAGGCAAGACTGCCTTTCCTTCCTTCTGACACTGCAATTTACAGAGATATCTTGTCCCAGAAGGCCAGCAATGTAAATAAAATATTGCTTAAGAGTTTTTCAGATCATGACTTCTGGGGAAGAAATGGCAAACTGGAGATAGCTCTGCTAAAAGTGAAGCTGATGACCCCGGCAAAATAAAGTACCAGAAAGTAAACTGGCTCTTCCAAATTCCTCTCCAAACAAAGAGACTATCTGAGACTGCCCACAATTGGTCCAGAAATCTTCACTCAAACTGCAGTCAGTGTCTTTATGGACTTAGGGTTCTTATACTTCTTTCCTTTTGGTTATTGCTTATTATCTGCTTCTCAGCTATTGGGAACTTTTGGATGAAGAAGTTTTACAGTACCAGGCGAGTTTCCTCCAATCCTTAATATAAAATTTTTAAATGCAAGTTTAAGGACTTAAAACAAATAATAAATATCAAAAGAGTGATTAGAACATTTATTTGGAAAGTTATAACTATATTAAGGATCCAAAAGTGTTTGAAATAGAAATTTAGAATTTATTAATAAAAATATTTCCCATGCATTTGTTTCTAATTTAAAAAAAAAACATAACAGGATGAAACTTTAAAGGTTGGGCCCTAGAAGGAACCAGAACTAAACATTAAAGGAGAACACTTTAATTTAACTTGCTATTGCAGAACGGAACAAAATAATGTAATGCCCTCATTCAAATATCACCGAAGGATATTTGTGAACAATGGAACCATTGTTAATTCTGGGAGTGACTGCTATTATAGATAGATTATGTTTAAATATATATTATGGAAGATGAACAAGCTATCCTAGACAGACTGAAACTGATCTGAAAGTGGATTTAAAATAACAGACTTCAGGAATGATATGGGAAAAAATGCTACACTGGATATATAACAGAAGTCAACTGATATCTAAATGATTAAAAGGGATATACAAATAACAAACCATGAGCCATATCATTTTTCACCCACTTTCTTCGACTATTGTAGCCCAAGAAAGTGGGTGAAATAACAAATGAAAACAGTTACTTGGATAACTTTCCTATATTAGATTTACAAAAGAGTCTTGTTAAAGTTTGAAGTTGTGAGAAACAGAAAGAAAAATGAAAAGAAATCAAATTTTACTTATAGTACTTGAAGAAATTAAAAATCAAAATGGTTAAAAAGAATTTATTTTATTTAGTTTATTTGATCAGAAATAATACAGATATGTTTTTATGCCTGGTAATCCTTAATAGATTTAAGGCTTAAAGTCACAAAAACGGGCTTAGCCAGAGATCACACAATGACCTGCTGGAATATTTTAATTGTTTGGAAATTCCTGAGTGCAAAGGAATGGACACTCAAAACCTGACCTGAACTTCTTTAGAAAACACATTTCAGGAAAAAAACATAATAATAAATACTACTGGATAAAAAAGAGCAACCTTTTTAAAAGCCAGAAGTCTCATGATATCTCTGTCGGGATTGGTATTCAGTTATTTCCTATGTAGTTTAAGGTAAATTAAACTACCCTGTTCAGTTTCAATAACTTCAATAAAATCGACTTCAGCAACAGAGTGGTCAATATCTGAAATACTCTACCTGACTCTGTGGGTTTTTTTCCCAAACCCCAAAAACTTTAACCTTAGACTGTCTACTATTGACCTCACCCCTTGCCTAAGAGGTCTGTGGGGGGGGGGTGCATAAGCGCACCAACCTGCCTACCGTCCCTGTCCTATGGTTTTTTAATATATATTTTATTTTTCTTATATGTATCCATGTATTCATAACTATCTTTTTACTTATACTTATTATCTTGTAAGCAATTGACAGATAAAAAAATAAAATAGAATAAATAAATAAAACTACAGAGAAAAGCATTGCAGTCCAACATTTCTGGCGAGGATTAAACTAGAAAAGACTAATGTACAGAGAATATGAAGAGGAGCAAGAAGAATTTTCTTTTTAAAAAGGATCTTCATTTCAAAAATCGTACATGTTTTCCAGATCACAGATCTTTGCTGAAATGTGTGCTTTGCTACATGCAACCTCCCCTGCTTCATATAATAGTATACGGAGTGATTTTCACTAATTTCTGTATATTTAGATATGGGATGTAAAGTAAAGTCTGATAATTTCTCCATTATCAGATTGTAACATTGTGAGGTAATTTATAGAAGGACAACTTAACCACTTAAAAGTGGTTTAGTAGGTAATTCCTAGATAGATGAGAGATATTTTTATAAAGAATCCTGATTCAGCCAAGAAGTAAGTCTGTGGCGAAAATTAAAAGCTGAGCTATGATATAAACTCCTATGTCTCCATAGTCACTATGATGTCTAAAAGACACAAATAGATCAAGAATGTGTGTTTTAAAAAGGTGAACTTTCTAAGCCCATTAACTTCCTAGCATTCATGTATATAGACCAGAAAGAAAGGTGGTAATTTGATGGATGTACTTTACAATTTCTAGCAGATTGATTAATGTGCTTTGTGGTTTGTAATGTGATGCCCATTTAACTCTCCTTTTAAAAAATAACAGTGCTTTATTGAATGCAGCAGAGCTTTTGCATTCCAGGGGTAGAGAAACTATATTGTTATACCAGGCTGAAGTATCAATAAGATATGTTCAACTGAGTGGGTAAGTAGACGAAGTCTTTCTTCAAATAAAGAGTTGGTGACCCTAATTACACTGGGAATTGTACAGATAAATGCAAACACAAATCATTCTATTCTTGCCATCTGCATTTATGTTTTTATCTTCTGGACCCCAGGTAACTCTGAGATACCTTCAATAATAAATTTTTCATAGTAGAAAAGACCTTTACTATTGGCAATATAGGGCTGCTAATATTAAAAGCAGATCACCCAAAAAGCAGAAATATATTTCAAAATACAGTCTATTCAAGTGGACTATATATATATATACCATTCTGCTAACTTCTATATCCACTCCTGAAACTACTGAGAGCCTTTATATAATCATATAAATGACATAAGGTGTGAAGATCTGAGAGTTCATTTCCAGTACAGATAAACCCTACAGAAAAACATCTGGCTGCCCATGTCTGATGAGCCCTAACAGAATTAAACCAATCACGTGGTATACCTCCTGATAATTACAGTAACTGAAAACATTGTGCGTGGTATATGATGTGTAAAAACAGAGAAATTTGGGGAAGGGAATGGAAGTCATGTAAAATTATTTATATTGGGTCATGACTTTATAAAACATGTGTATCTCTGCTCTGAGAAATTAAACTGTATATATCATTCAGATAACTGTATATATCATTCAGATAATTGTCAAAATAAATACTAAAAAAGATGCTCATTTGCATTTACACTTACATATACATATACATATACACCATGCTTTCACTTAAATTTTTCCTGAGATCATCCACTTGACAGTATCAACTAATGGCACATCATACATTTTATAATCTCTCATCATTCTAATGTTCTTCATTATAACTTTCATCATAAAGAGTTATTGGGTCTTCAAATGATCCAGTCATTTTTTTTTCTGTACTTTCTTGTCTCATTGCTGTCCATTAGTTTTTATAACTGTGGTTTTTGTCAACTGAGGCTTTCACACAATACTTTTTAGCAATACAGAAAACTAATAAACTAAGTTAGTAGCCTGCACGCTACATGCAATATTCCCTGCTACTGGCTTGGCACATTTTGACCACTACAACTATACAGAAACATGCAAAGAGGATCTTAATTCTGGATCCAGCATTAGACACAAAACTACAGTACATATCCTACGACCTGGAATATACACACTTTGCATATCTTTAATATATGCAAATGATCCAAGATAATTATATTCCTGGATAAAGATTGAGTAATGATAACATCTAAATTTACATTTATACGTGAAATTATCACACACATAATTTATGCTACTCCTGCATTTTTTTTAAATTAGGGAATAATGTGTTTTAAAAGTCTATGTATTTTATTATCCTGTTGTCCAAATGTTCATTTTAATGGGTATCTTCAAAATTCATTTTGCTCCTGTTTTTTTAATTATTCTTGATCTCTAAAGTAAACTTCAGATTGACAGTTCTATGCTTATTGGTATACTGGATGCAAGGAGAACTGTGTGCAATTTCCAGATAAAAAGTGCCATTGGGAAAAGACCACAATGTCTAGGTAGATTCTAAGTTCCCCACCAAAAATAGGCTAGGCTAGTACATATTGCTATCTCTTTGTAAAAGAAAATGATTTAATCAGTATCTTATTGCTGCAGTAGATTAAACCTAAAGGGTTTTATTATCTCTTTCTATTTTTTTATTTAAGGAATATGCATTTTTTAATTGTAAATGTTTAATTTTGTCTTTTCATTACATAGCATTATTTAAGGAGGCAAGAGGACACAAAAATTATGAAAAAGGAATAATCTGTGAATCTCCTGATCATATTCTTCATCTACTGGCCAAAAGGGACATAATGACTGATAGTAATCTTACTTTCTCTGAAACTATGTTTGACAACAAAACTACAACTTGTATTAATGAGGCCAATTGCAAGAGTAGGGGCGGGGTGTGTGCCTCGGCCTCAAGAATAAAGTTGCACACTTTATGTCTTAGTGGGAGGGGGAGGGCAGACAGATCTTTTTTGTTTTGTTTTGTTTTGTTTTAACAATCTCATAGTTATTTTATTTTTATAATGGGCTCATATGGGAGTTAGTCTGGACCATTCTCTATCTTCCACAGTTGAGGATGGATGCCATCTAGAATTCCACCAATCTTAGATCATACCTGGACAACTGTAGCATACAGATTTTCTATTCTTACAGAGTTTTTTAACCATTTTGAAGAGTAATCACTCCAAGCACAATGCGTTGGATTAGTACAAAATAAAAGATATTGCAACTGTATTATTACTGTATTGTATTATTATATTTTTTCTTGTTTCAATGTTTTGTGAGCACCCAAAATGGTTGAGTCAGGCAGCACCCCCATTTTATAGGAGAGAGAGAGAGAGAGAAAGAGAGAGAGAGAGAGATGATCTTCATTTTAGAGATTAAGTAGGACTATTGAAAATGTCAATGAGATTTCACATGATAAAATTATTTGAGCAATTTTGTAAAGCAAACCAATTTGCTGTTTCTAAAAATGAAGCCAAACATCCGTGCTGATACACTGAGCGTCATTCTTAAGCCATTTTCCAACAGTTTGATTAGCCAAAACCAGTCTTCCAGTTACTAACTGGAAGCACCAGAAAAGCTTCAAAATTATGCAAGATGTCATGACAAAGCAAATCATAGTCTTTTACATCATGATGAGCAATCTCACAAATCTAGCTCATAATATTAATAGACACCCCCAAAAAATTTGTGGACAAGTATAGCCTAACACTACATGCTGTCTCCTTATTTAAGAGGCTAATATCTTTATAACTGATGATAAATTTTCATTCCCTTTTTTCAAATCCCGAGACATGAAAATGAATTCCAAGCATTTTCAACAAGTTTGTGGAAATAAAAGACTTGTATGAAGGTTAATTGGCTGATAGCATTGGACTAGGATCAATCTAGACCTTCTGTTGGCCTGAGAACACAGACAGAAATGTCAGTGCTAGTTCATTATCCTAATATAAAAAGAGTAATGGGAGCATATATCATATGGCAAAGCAGGGGACTAACTAGGCCAGAAATGCAATGTGTCTCTGCCTGTTGATTTATTCTTACCTACTGCACATACATATCCATCACACCATTCCCATTCAGGATTAGCAGTTTTATTGCAAAGCACACACAAAAAATTAATCCCAAAATGTAAGGTTTGCTATTTTGTTTTAAAAAGAAACATAACTTCCTTCTTCATTTTTTTTTTATACATTTGTAGACCATTCTTGTTTCTACTAATTTTAGATACTGCTCCATACAGTATTTTCTATTTAAACAATATAACCAATAAGTATAGTGGTATACTTCTTGAAATATATTGAAGCATATAGAGATGTAAATGTCGAGATCATGAAGAGTTATCATCACCCTGCTTGATGCTACACTGAGAAAATTATACCTGGAATACTATGTAATACACTGTAATACAAAAGGGATGCTGAGGAACTGGAAAGAATTCAAAGAAAAGCAACACAGATGCTAAGGAGCTTGGGGTCTAAAACTATAATAAGGGTTTAAAGGAACTTGGTATGTTTTGCTTACAGAAGAGAAAACTAAAGAGAGACATGACAGCAATCTTCCAATGCATGAAGGGGTATAACACAGAGGTGGTATTCAGCAGGTTCTGACCAGTTCTGGAGAACCGGTAGCAGACATTTTGAGTAGGTCGGAGAACTGGCAGATACCACCTCTGACTGGAGATTTTACAGTATCCTTCCCCTGCCACGCCCACCAAGCCACACCCACAGAACTGGTAGTAAAAAAAAATTGAATACCACCACTGGTGTAACAGGTAAGCAGGAGTAGATTTATTCTCCCAAGCACCTGAAGATAAGACAAGGACTGAATGGGTAGAAGCTTTACAGTGAAAGATCCAGATTTGAATTAAGGAGGAAAATCCTGACTGTGAGAGCTATTAAGAATGGAGAGCCTGTTTCTTCAAGTTGAAATTGGAATGATTGGAAAGACTTTGTCCAGAATGGTATGAAGATTCCTGCATTGGGCAAGGGGGTAGGACTAGCAGACCTCTAAGGGCGTTTACAACCCTAAAATTCTATGATTCTAAGCCATCTCAATATACCTTTTTTCAGATACTTGTAACTTATTTTTCCATTCAATCCACATTCAGCACTAATTCATTTCTAAGCTTCCCCTGTCTTTTTAACTGCAAATACCCATTTTTACTGCATGCAATTTGTATGTTTCTCTTCTCACTCAGTTCTTGCATCCAAATAACAAAGCAGGATGAAGGACAAGCAGAGACTTATTAATATCCTTTACTTTTCTATCAGTACCTGCATGTTTTAAAAATTTCTCCATCCATAGTCTCATTTTTAGTAAATATCTTGCTCCAGTTGTTTGCCATTTTTTTAATAACTTGCAATCATTTACTTCATTTTTCTTTTCAAATAGAAGTACTTTGGGATGTTAATTTTCAGGCTCATATACCTCATTGCATCATAGAATCTAGCTAACAATTGTTGCAAATCATTCAGATTCTCAGACAATATTACAACATTTGCATATGAAAGTATATGTACATTCTAAACCAGATTTATAACAAATATCACCATCATCACCATTCCTTATATATCTGTTTATAATATACTGAACAATCCAGGAACTTCACACATCCTTATCTTATTCCCTGCTCTTTTTAGACCATTTGCTAAGTTTTTCATTCATTCTCACACATATCATTTTCAAAATATATTACTCTTATCATATTCAACAGGTAACTTTCAACTCCATTTTTGTGCAGAACATTCCAGAATTCAAATCTATTCATTTTATAATATGGTCTGTCTAAATGAACAAATATACCGATTTTCTTTTTCATATTCAAACATTTCTCAATGGCCTTCACCGGTCTTTACTGGGTGGGCGGGGAGAGTACCAGATCTCAAATGGTTACTTGCTATGGACAGCTATGTTTCAAATGGCAGCCCTCAATGGCACAAGTGCCACTTTACACAAAGTTCTCCATTCCCAGCCACTGCATTCCTTGGATCCTCTGAGTGGCAGTGTCATCTTCCACTCCCCTGAGACAATGCAGCTTCTTCCCGCCTTGCCTATCTTCTTATTGTCCATTCATGTCTTACAAAGTGCAATTCTTCTCTTTCTTTTCCAATGCTCTTTCCATTAACTCTTTTTAATTCCCTCTTATAGTGGCTTCTCACATCATACTATTCATAAGTTTAAAGATCATTTGGGACAATATAACATACATACATACATACATACATACATAAGTACGTACGTACGCACATACATACATATGTGGCATTCAGCTTTGTTCGGGTATTTTCCCACGTGGTGCTTTTAAAGTTGTAGCAACGTTTCAGCAGAATCTCATCTGCCATCATCAGGCTTCTGTATGGTGTTTCTCTGTGAGTCAGACTTTTACTACAGACAAAATTAGTAAGATTCTATACAGACACCACATCAAGACTGCCTTCAAAACAGACAGAAAAATAGCAGCCATCCTCAGGAACCCCAAAGACAAAATTGACCTGGAAAACCAAGGCATATATGAAGTCCCCTGTGCCTCATGCCCGGCCACATACATTGGACAGACCAATAGAAGAATAAGCACCCGCCTGGATGAACACAAAAATGCAGTCAAAAAGCTGGAACACACTTCCTCACTCGTCCAACACATGGAAGCCACAGGTCATAACATCAACTTCAATGGCACCAAAACCCTAGCCACCATAGAAAATCCCAGCCACAGAATCATCAGAGAAGCCATAGAGATTGAAAAAAGACCAGAAAGCATGAACAGAAGAGATGATTCCACCAGACTGTCAATCATTTGGAAGCCTGCACTCACAAACAAAAAAATCTCCACACCACAAGCCAGGCAAACACCTGGGCACAAACAGATCCCCCCTGATACCTCCAGCTCAAACACACCCCAACCAGGCACCCAGATGAAACCCAGCTTCCTAACGAATGATAGCCGTCCATTTACCCGAAGCCAAGCTGCACTAAAGGCCTCCAATAAAGTAACACAATGTTGCCAGCCAATCAAGATACAAAAAGAGCCCCCCCCCCCAAAAAAAACAGACAGAAGATACTAGTAGCAGAACACAACAAACTCCAAGACCAATAAACACAGACCAAGACTCTCAACCAATCAGGAGGAAGAAAAAACCATTCTGACACAGCAATAGGCTGCCCCAAATTTAAATCTGAAACCACTGTAAAAGTCTGACTCACAGAGAAACACCATACAGAAGCCTGATGATGGCAGATGAGATTCTGCTGAAACGTTGCTACAACTTTAAAAGCACCACGTGGGAAAATACCCGAACAAAGCTGAATGCCAGACATGTAAGTACCCGCGAAAACTTAAGAAAACAAATACATACATATATACATACATACTGGCAGGCATCTAGTGGAGCTAGCAATCATACAACAATCTCAGCACCATCTGAATGGACCAAAATTGTATCTCATTATTTCACAGTTAAACCTGCATTTTTCACTCCTCTACATGTATTAATCAACAACATACATTAATCAATTCATCAAGATGCAACTACTTTCAGCATCACTAATGCATTTTCCCCTTTCTCTAGTTTTTCAGACACACACCAGATCTATTCTTTTTTCATTTCACTTGTTGATTCATGCCATATACCATTATTCTTCTTATGTTCCAAATCACAATCTTCCATATGCCATGGCTGCCACCAGATGGCTCCCATAAATATTGTCTCATCATGGCTTTTGTCATTTGAAGTTTTCCCAAACCCATAGAAAGACAGAGGCGTAGACCATGTTATCAGTCTGAATTATTACTGTGCCACATGTTGTTTTCTTTGCTTATGATCAGGACAGAAGTAGTCAATTTTTCCCTGAATCTAGAAGGTAAGAGAAGGTGGCCAGTAAACAAATTGAAATGGGCTTCAACTGTAGTGAACACCACTTTGATTCTTTCTACAATCCATAATGTTTCTCATTCTGCAGCAATCTGCACTGTCAGTATGTATTTTAGAAGAGAGCTCTTACACAAGGAACATAAATAAAAAACCATGAAGGCTTCTCATATCTTTTGCAGCAGCTCATCATTTTCCATACATGTGCCAGGCAATAAATTTCAGACTGCTGATATTATTATCTAAACAGTTTGCACAATCCATTCAGAAGACACAATGTCTGAACAAACTTAGTCATTGATAGCCTCAGTGGACAATTCTCCCTTTCTGCTAATAAAAGTTATAACTAGTTCAATTATTCCAGTAAGGTAATATCGATATGATTGCTAATTATGGCAATTGCATAATGGATCATTAACTAGCAATAATGACTTTGTCAAGTACTTGGCAATTTTATGGAAGAATCACTCAGCATGTCAGAGAAAAATTATCCTCTTGGCATCACTGACTTCTTGTCTGCAAATGAAACTTCAAAAGTTGAGAATGGGAACAAATAGAAAGCTAACTTCCGGCCATAAAAATAAGGGTGGGTGGATGCGAAGTAAGTTGCTTATGAATTATAAAACATCAACCCAAGTTAGATGTGGAAAATCAGCAGTATATAAGCCTGTCGTGTTAATAATACTATTTTATGCATGTCTCTTTGGACAGAAAGCCCCATGAGTAAGATTTTCTCTTACATGGGGAAGGAAGGAAGGAAGGAAGGAAGTATTAATGTTCCTTGGAAACACTTACAGATCTTCTTGTTTAATAGGCTAACCAGATTCAAGAAGAATACAATTTTTTACTTTTCAAATGTTGGAGAAGCTGAGTCTTCCCTTATCATGCACTTTCCTAATCATGCACATGTATGGAAAATGATGAGCTGCTGCAAAAGATATGAGAAGCCTTCATGGTTCTTTATTTATGTTCCTTGTGTAAGAGCTCTCTTCTAAAATACGTAATGACAGTGCAGATTGCTGCAGAATGAGAAACATTATGGATTGTAGAAAGAATCAAAGTGGTGTTCACTACAGTTGAAGCCCATTTCAATTTGTTTACTGGCCACCTTCTCTTACCTTCTAGATTCAGGGAAAAATTGACTACTTCTGTCCTGATCATAAGCAAAGAAAACAACATGTGGCACAGTAATAATTCAAACTGATAACATGGTCTACGCTTCTGTCTTTCTATGGGTTTGGGAAAACTTCAAATGACAAAAGCCATGATGAGACAATATTTCCAAGTGTTTTAAAATGATATTCCTCAAAAACATGCTGACTGAGAAGAGTTATAGTCCCAATACAACTAGAGGCGTCAAACTGTGGAATGGTGAACTTTTGAAATTTCTACATAAATTTCTACTGATATAAGGATTTATTGTTTTTATTTTGTTTGTTTTCTTGCATCATGTCATCCAATGCCTCACAGAGAAGACAGAATTTCCCTAAAAGGCAGATGAGACCCCACCAAAAATGTTCTAGTATAATAGATTTCCATATGCTCTTATTGCAATAGGCCCATACTGTGTTTTTTGTTTATCCTTAGCACGTATCTTGGAATCACTTTCAACAGCCAAATTGCTTCAAATGTAATGTTTGGGCAAATCCAGTAAAGTTGCCTTCAACATGTCCACGATTGAGTTCAAAATTTCTGTTGCTAATTGAGACAATTGTTGAGTGAATTTTTCCCCATTTCATGACCCTTCTTGCCAAAGTTGTTAAATGAATCCTGGCAGTTGTTAAGTTGTAACACAGTTGTTAAGTAAACCTGGCATTCCCCATTGACTTTGCTTGTTAGAAGATTGCAAAAGATGATCACATGACATTGCAACTGTCATAAATATGAGTCAGTTGGCCAAGCATCCAAATTTTGATTGTGTAGCCATGGGGGTGGTGCAATGGTCTTACATGTAAAAAAACAGTCATAAGTCATTTTTTTCAGTGCTATTGTAAATTTGAACAGTCACTAAATGAACTGTTGTAAGTCAAGAACTACCTGTATATAAACAATACAATTGAGTAACAGCTGGCACTGATGTTTAATAAGCAATAAGCATGATATTTGGCAAAACAACCACAAATTGCTTGCAAACGTATAAGGTAAAGTCTTTTTCAAGTTCAGCATGGACATTTCTGCTAGTTTCTTTGATAATAACACAAGGGAAAAATTTTCATTGCCTTTTGGAATGACTTTTTTCATGGAGCCAATCTAACATACCCCCTTCATGCTTCCTGATGGTCTCTTACTCTAATATAGCTTTGCTTTACTTGTCAACATCATAAATCAAACAAATATGAAATCATTTAAGCAGTAGAAATTTTACTAATCTTCCAAGAACCACAAAAATGACAAACCTGCATGCGTCAAAAGGAGGAAGGCATTGAGAAAGACAATAATAATTCCATTTTTATTTGACATGAATAGTTTAATTATCGTAACGTGAAGCCTTGAGTCTCTGTACTTCATAGTCAGCATTGATTTACCTTCAGTTGAACTAAGTGAATATTTAAATGGTAATTTCACTTTCCTGCAACTTGGAAGCAATAAATGGATTCTCATTTGCATTGAACACATTTTATTCAGCAAATTTATAGAGAAGGTGAGTGGATTATGCTCGAGAACATTTGAAATATTATTTGCAATAACAAAATAGCCCTGACAAGTGTGAAAAGTTAAAAAAAGGCTAATATTTCTACTTTTGCAAGTTCCTCTTTCCACTGTTTTTTTTTTTTTTAATCATCTCTAACACATTTTATGAGGTGTGAATGTCTGTTTCTGAAGCTGGTCAGATGATCAGAAATTCCAAGTCTCGTGGATACGAGGTATGATCATTCCTTCTTTGAAATATAAACACAGTGTGTCAAAAAACCAAACAGTATACTCAGACTTCATAGAGGACTCAAAAATAATTTTGTTCTGCATTCAACATTCCTTCATCTCCAACAGATAAAACTCTTTAGAAAGGAGTGCAAAAAAATATTGCAAGGAAAGAAGGGGAGAAAATGAGATTGAAAGATTGAAAGGATCTGGGTATGTATGAGAGCATTTTATGGGAGCAGGAATCTGATCTGAGTAATGATTAGTGAAGCAAATTTTACAGCTATAACAGACAGGAGGTTTATCTACAGGAAGTACATTGTGCCTATAAGCAGAGATTAGCATTCAACTAGATATATTCTATCAGAAAATCAGAGTATGTGCTCTCAGCATGGATGCTTGAGAAGAAAGTAGATGGAAATGAGCTCAGATTAGCAATTTCTTAGGCAAAGAACAGGCAGAATGAGAGGCAAAGAAGGGATACTGAATAAATCCTTAACTGTACATACCCTACTGTCTTCTTCTCAATAGATCATTGGGGTATTGAACGAGTTTGTGCCACTGAATTGGCAGCTCCAATACCCACTCTCAATGGTATGTGTACCTATCCTCAATTGCCATAATATCTTAAATCATGCTGGGTTGATTCTGGGCAATAGCTGCCAGCATCTATTCTGATGGGCAATTTAATGAGTCCTTCTGGAGCATCTCATACACAGCAATGTCTGATTTCTGTGTGTTTTGTCTTGGATATAGTTTCGTCTCTTTGGAAGGTTACTCTCTTGATTTTTCAAATACGAATGTTGGCTTTGACATATCTACTCCATTAATAATATATGCACACTGTTTTTGCACCCATTGCCTTTTGGCCCAGGAGGCATAGGAACAGAAAATATTATCTCTTGGCCCAGTTATAGACTCTGGTTTAATGGACAAAAAGGAAACAATAAATATTTGCATGTAGACTTCTACTCAGTCTGTCTTATTTCAGGTCTCAAATTCATACACTCATTACTCAAGGTTAAGCAGATAACAATAGACAAGGAAAGAAATACAAATCAACAAAGTCTTTTGGAAAGAAAGCTTGCTTGGGTAACTTCACTTTTAAGAGGAACAACAGAAGAGTAGTCAAAATCTAATCCAAAATTCAGAGATCCAAGTCAGGTTTGTCTGCCAATTCAAAGGCAACCAAGAGTCATAGAATGATGCAACAAAGCAGAACATCAGATGTTTTTTCCAATGAAGAAAAATGGGTCAGGGCTGCCTCTTAAACAGGCTACAACCAATTGTCTTTGATTAAGTGAGTTGCTTGGCAAAGAGTCTTTCGGAGTATCTTTTCTCTGTTCTCCATTTTATTCATTTAGTCCAAAGGTGTCAAACTGACGGCCTGTGGACCAGATGTGTCACACACAGGCCATACCCATCCCAACTCCATGAAGGGAAAAGAAAGTCATGAAACGTCACATGATGGCAACGTGACACTGTGAGTTTGATACCTATGACTAAGCTCAACCAATGGATTGCAGGCTATACTTCATCATCTGATTGTTCCACCTGTTCTAATGGTGCTTGTTTGATCAAACTCAAGCAGTTTCTGGCTTGGTGTTTCTGGCTAAAGCTGAGATTCCACTGAGATGGTTGGAGGAGGTTCTTCAGAGTGAGAATCCTGGGCCATGACACTGTCTTATCTATTGCCCAATCTGCAAAACAGAATAGCAGACAGAAGCTATTCAAGTGACTATTAGTTAGGATGGCTGTTGGCTGGCAGTGTGAAATCTATGTACGGGTAATCCTTGACTTATAACCACAAATAACACCAAAATTTCTTTTGGCTAAGCAACACAACTGTTAAGTGAATTTTAGGCCATTTTACGATCTTTCTTGCCTCAGTTGCTCAGTGAATCACTGCAGTTGTTAAGTTAGTAATATGGTTGTTCAGTGAATCTGGCTTGCCCATTGGTTTTGCTTGTCAGAAGGTCTCAAAAGAGTGTTAACCTGACCCTGGATACTGCAACCATCATAAATACATGCCAATTGCCAAGCATCCAAATTCTGATCACATAATCATGAGGATGATGCAACAGTCACCAAACAAGTGATTGTACATCGAGGTCTACCTAAATGCATCACCTTTTAGGTATCTGCCCCTCCTCTTGACTCTAATCCAGTCCCTTTGGGTTGGTGTGCTCATTTTTTAATACAGAATTCTGATTATTGCACCAATACTAATGGAAGTGAATTGCCCAAGTCATGGTTGCTATGTACAGGAGCTTTCCATTTGCCATCCTGTGTTCATCAGTCTCAGGCAGTTATTCATAATCGGCAGTTATTTTAGGAAATTAGTTTCCATATGCATGCTGGCTTCATCATTTATATTCTTTGATTCAGTCACTTTGGGGTGTTTGTGTGTATCTGTGTGTCGGTGTTTCAATCTGGATGCTAAGGTTGTGGAAGATGCTTTCCTTATTGTGATTTTTTGTAATCTCTTGGCTATTTTTCACTTGATAGCAAATAACTAAATTATCCACACTGGTAAAAATGAATAGCCATCTGTTGTATCTGAATCTGGACTAAAGACATGAATGAGGTCACCCTGCATAAAGCCTTCCTTGACATCTGGTCCATCTTCTCAATCCTGGCTCCAAGCTGTAGATATCGTCTGAAGCCTGCATAGTAGATCTAGTAACTTTAGTGGTGCTGTTCTTGGTTTCTTTAAATTGGAATGTCTGTGCCCCAGTTTTGTACAATACACTCATTAAAAAAAAGTGGACCAGAAAATTTAACATTATTTTACCATTATGCTACTTGCTATCCCGAGAACAAAGATGATTTCTCCCAAAGTTAGCTATCCATTATATATTGTTTTTAAGATGCTGAAAGATCATTTAGGCTAAACCAGATTTTGAGGGTTAACATCATCATAAGGTCATAATTTGTCATTGCTTACAACAGAGCCTCAGTCAACATCATTTGAACAAAACCCTTTACTATTTTAACCATCAGAGAAACATTGGTGTCATGATCTAAAGAGAACCAAATTCATCTTTCATGCTTCCTACATCCTTCTAATCCTCCTAACCTCTTCTTTTAGATTTGTAAACTTTTATATATGCTTCATGTTTAAATAACCTGTAGATTTTCATTTGGTTTCTTTTTTAAAATCTCTAACATATCTTCTATGCTTTTTAATTGACTGTACCCCACCTCCTTATATTAAGGTTGAAATAAAGATTTAATCACAAATTATTTTGCAGGCAGTGGTACAATTCAACCAGTGTAACAACCGGTTTGGTGAGCATGTGCTTTGCAGGTATGCCCAGCATTTAGAAAAGACCAGTTTTAGCTATAATACTTACCTTCTGATGCAGCCCCGGTGAGTAAAACAGCTGATATGTGGCAAAGTACTCTGCCGCACGAATCAGCTGTGTTCAAAAACAAGGAAATAAAGCACAAGAAAGGGGCAGGGATGGATGGGCGATGTTAAGTTCTGAGCGTGGGAGCAAGGAGCAGAGACGAGGCAGTGAACAGTGAACTTCAACTCTTTATTAATCATACTGAACAGAGCAACACCTAGGGCAGCAGCAGCCCTTTTATAGGGTTGGCTGCTGTCCTATTAGCCAATGAAAAGCATGGAAGTATTTAACCCTTGAACCAATGAGAGTCAGCCCGTTAGCAGCCAATCAGATTTCCCAGAAGGGACGAATCCTATGTCGCTATTTTTGGGCCAATCAGAAGTGCAGGATTAGAACCCTGCTTTTTACTTAAGGTTGTTTAAAACTCTATGAAACGCCTTTATTAGTTCATAACACCCCTTCCCCCTAGGTTCCGTTTGAGGGGTGCGGTGATGTAATCCTGTAGATATGCAGGTTGTTTCAACTGTCTATTAGATTTGCGCTGTCCCACCGGTTCCTGTCTGTAGTCCAGTTTCGGTGGAATGTTTTTTTATTTATCTGGTACAGGCAGTTCCGCATTCTCACAGGACAACTCGATGCTGCTAATTCTGTCGTTGTTGCCCTCCGGTCTCCGCAGGCTCGCTTCCGTTGAGGTATTTCTCTGTGGCGAGGCAAACCCCCTTCCTGATTCTTCTTCAGGTAACGCGCCGGGCTGCTGACTTCCTTCGATTTTGCCTTCCACCATCTCGAATTCGGTTCCCTCGACATCCCCTCCTCCCTCAGTTTGAGAGTCACAGGAGTCGCGGGAACTGAGTTGCAACCTAGAGCGAAGCTGATCTATATGGCGTTTCCATATCTTTCCATCCAATGTTTGCACGTGGTACGCTCTGGGCCCGGTGGTTTGGGTTACAGTTGCTTTGACCCATAATGGTTCGCCAGAAAGGTTTTTAGCAAAGACTAAGTCGCCTACCTTGAACTCACAGCATTTTCCACTAGATCCACAGGTTTTCTCTGGCGCGTAGGACGGATGGAGACGGTCGAGGTGGGAACAGAGCTTGCGTCCCATCAACAGTTCAGCTGGAGTCTTGTTGGTGATGCTGTGTGGGGTAATGTGTTGGAGTAGGAGTATTTTGTTTAGTTTGTCGTCATTGTCCCCATAGTTCATCTTGTGGAGAGTTTTTTTAACAAATTGGACCATGCGCTCGGCCCTGTCATTGGTCGCAGGGTGCACCGGCGAGGTTAGCGCATGGTGGATGCCCCGGTCCGCTAAGTATTGTTCAAACACCAGGGCCATGAACTGGGGTCCGTTGTCAGAGACTAGAACGTCTGGCAGCCCATGTGTTGCGAATAGTTTATTTAATTTGCGGATGACTGAATCGGTTGTAGTAGTTTTCATCTTGTGGATTTTGAGCCAGTTGGAATAGGCATCCACTGTTAGAAGGAACGTATGTCCCTTAGTAGATCCCGCAAAGTCAATGTGGATGCAGGACCACGGCCCTCGGGGGGTTTCCCACTCCATTGAAGATGCTCTAGGTGGGGCACTGCTGACTTCTTGGCACTTTAGACAAGTCTTCACCCAGGCTTCGATCTGCTTATCGATGCCCGGCCACCACGCGTAGCTTCTGTGAGCACTTTCATACACACGATGCCGGGGTGACCGTCATGCAATGCTTTCAAAACTGCTCGTTGTAACCGCTCTGGGACGATGACTCTGTCTCCCCATAGGATGCAGCCTTTCTGCAAGAAAAGTTCTGTTTGCCGGTTTCTGAAAGGGGTGAAGTCGTCAGGGCTTTGTTCTACTGGCCAGCCTCGTTTGACCCAGCTGAGAACTCATGCCAGGACAGGATCTCATTTTGTTTCGATAGGGATGTCTCTGGCTGTTAGTGGCGGTGAATGTAGTGTTTCAATCTGGAGTGTCATGAGGGTTGGAGCTGGGTCGTCAATGGTTTCCGGAAGTGGGACATGGCTCAATGCATCAGCGTGGGGAATGGCTTTCCCCAGGCGGTGTTGCAATTTATAATTGTACGCAGCTAAGAACTCCGACCAACGAGTCATTCTAGGTGACAATATATAGGGGGTTGGCTTGTCTCCCGCTATAATCCCCAGCAAAGGCTTGTGATTGGTAATAATAGTAAAAGCTCGTCCATACACATATTAATGAAACCCTTTCAGAGCAGACACAACAGCAAGAGCCTCTTTGTCAATTTGGCTATAGTTGCGTTCAGCCCTCGATAAGGTCCTTGAAAAATAGGCAATAGGGGCCTCACTACCATTTGGTAACACATGACTTAAAATGGCTTCTACTCCAAACGGTGACGCGTCGCATGTAATGGTTAAAGGCAAAGTCTCGTTATACTGCATTAAAACAGCATTGGAGGTTAGTAAGTTTTTCACTTGTCGGAATGCGTGCTCCTCTCTGTGTCCCCAGACCCAGGTGGCTTTTTTGTCGAGAAGTCTATGCAGGAGCTCAGCTACGGTGGCCTTCTGGGGCAAGAAGATGTTGTAAAAGTTAATGAGCTCCAGGAAAGCTTGGAGGTCTGTCCTATTTTTGGGTCTTGGGGTGTTTTTGATCGCTTTTAGTTTGTTATCAGTGGGGTGAATTCCTTGCTTATCGATTAGGTACCCCAGGAACTCTACTTTCTCTGTACACAGTTGACATTTATTTTTTTTTAACCTTTAGGCCGGAGTCTTTAAATTTCTGGAGAACCATTCTAAGATGCCTCTCTAGTACTTCTCTATTCGGGGCCGCAATTAAAACGTCATCAAAATATGGTATGACCCCCATGATCCCTTGCAAAAGTCTCTCCATCAGACTTTGGAAAATCCCTGGGGCTACACTCACTCTGAATTGGAGTTGGTTGCATTTAAAAGCGCCTCGGTGCGTAACGATCATCTGTGCTTCCACGGTTTTTTTATCTACAGGCAGTTGTTGGTATGCCTGCACTCAATCCAATTTAGCGAAGACTTTTCTGCCCCCCAGGGAATGGAGAAGGTGTTGAACCACCGGCACCGGGTAAGCGTTCTGTTGAAGGGTGTGATTGAGGGTGGCCCGGTAGTCCCCACAAATCCTTAACGATCCATCCGGTTTGATGGGTGTTACGATTGGGGTTTCCCAACAGGTGTGGTCAGTTGGTTCTAAAACACCCTGGGCTATTAATTTATCGAGCTGCTCGTTGATCTTTGGTTTTAGGGCAAAAGGTACCCGACGAGGCTTAAGGCGGATGGGGGCTACTTCACGTTAAGGTTAAATGATATCGGGGTCCCCTTGTACTCGCCTAGTTTGTCTGCAAAGACGTCCTGGAATTCCTGGACGAAGGCCTCCTCCCAGTCATCGCTTCTGGTTTGGTGAATGCCAGCTACCTCAATCCCAAGTGGGGCGAACCATTGAAGGCCTAACAAACTAGGCTGGTCACGATCGACGACGGTCAGCAGTAACGACACAGTACGATTTTTGAATGATACTTGGACTTGGCTGGAGCCGACGACCGGAATTCGGTTCCCCTGGTAATCTTTGGGTATAATTCTTTGGGCTCTGAGGTCTTGATGCCGGATGGCAGGGATTAACTGTTTAAGGGTCTTCCAGGAAACCATCGAGAGGGACGACCCTGAGTCGACTTCCATCACGCAAGGTTGGTTCTCGATGGTGACCCTCACTCGGATCTTCTTTGCATCTAATGATGAAGTGTGATCGATGGTAATGGTTTGATGTGCCTCTTCCCGTCTTGTTGAAGTGGCAAGTGTTTTATTTCTGTAGGAGTGGTTCATGCGTTCCCGACTCACAGGACGATTCCCTGTGGTCTGGCGGTAGTTGTTTTCTCTTCCCTTTGGGCTGGATCCTCGCTTGCTTCTACAGACCTTCTCGATGTGGCCTCTTTTCCCACAGGAATGGCAGAGCGCCTCGAGGAATTTGCATTCTGATCACGGGTGGTTTGCCCCACAACCCGCGTATTGGCGTGGAAGTCTTCGATTACGTGGGTTTCGTTGGTCGCGTTCAGACCGGAGCCGGTTGACCTCCTCCTCATCACTATCCGATGGAGATTCGAGGTCCTCGTGGTGGGTCGCTGTTGTGTGCCTCTCTAGGCGAGGTGAGGTATCATTGGCGAGTTGACGGAGTGGTGCGTTGGTGCGGCACATTCGGGCGGCCGACTTCCTGGTTGCTTCTGCTGCAGTAGCGTCTTTGATGACATCAGCAAGATCGATGTCCCCTTTGGCCATGATCTTGCTCTGCACCATATGATCATCTAATCCCAGAACTATTCGGTCTCTCAGAGCTTCTTCGAGGTCTGCAAAGCCACAGATGCCTCCCAGGTTCCGGAGGTCCGCGATGAAATCTGCAATGCTCTCTCCTTTCCGTTGGTCCCTCTGATAAAACTCATATCTTCGGACAAGCGTTGGTACAGCGGGTGCATAGTGGGCTCGTAGAAGGGGCGCGAGGATGTCCCAGTCCATGGATTTCACCTCAGCCGGTTTCGCTAGTGCCTTGGCCATTTTAAAGACAGCAGACCTGCAATGGGTCAGGAACACTGCTCGCTTTTTCCCCGTTGTTGCGTCCTTCAAATTGTTGGTCTCCAGAAACATCTGGAACCGGTCCATGTACGAGTCCCAGTCTTCTTGTGTCGGGTCAAATGGAGTGGGTGGTAGGGCACCACTGGACATGTTTTCCGTTGTCGATGCGCCTTCAGCCACATGCTCTGTTTGGTGCTCTGTGAGTGTTCAATCAGCTCAGATGTCTCCGTATCCCATCCTCGTCACCAGTGTTAAGTTCTGAGCGTGGGCGCAAGGAACGGAGATGAGGCAGTGAACAGTGAACTTCAACTCTTTATTAATCATACTGAACAGAGCAACACCTAGGGCAGCAGTAGCCCTTTTATAGGGTTGGCTGCTGTCCTATTAGCCAATGAAAAGCATGGAAGTATTTAACCCTTGAACCAATGAGAGTTTGCCAGTTAGCAGCCAATCAGATTTCCCAGAAGGGACCAATCCTATGTCGTTATTTTCGGGCCAATCTGAAGTGCAGGATTAGAACCCTGCTTTTTACTTAAGTTTGTTTAAAACTCTATGAAACGCCTTTATTAGTTCATAACAGGCAGGGCCAAATAATTACCATAACTACCAGTTTGCCCGAACCAGTCCAAACTGGTTGAATCCCACCCCTGCTTGCAAGACTATCTGTAGGACTGCCATTGCTATCACTGTTTTCTTTGGAGGTAAACATTTAGGCACATATATTAGAAAAAAGTTGATTCGAGGGGGTAGTTGTCAGACTTCTATTTGGGGAAGAATATGGCAGATTTTGGATGACATAGAACATAGATATAGACTGCACATTCAGTAATCGTTTGCCTGTGTATTAGCACTGTATATTGTCACTAGCACATAATTTATATCACTATATAAAGGCAAAATATAATATATAGCTTTATGCCATGTGTTTGAGCAGCCACATATAAAAAATAGAATATGTCAGTAGATCGATAGGCAAAAAGATTCACTGAGGCATATTTCAGAGAATTGTTCACGAAAATACCAGAATGGAGACATGGAGTTAACATAGCAAAAATTAGTTTCCAAAACAGCAGATGTGAATTACTTAAGGCAATGGCATTCTGAAGTTGTGAGAAAAGTATCAAGATGGGATGGCCAAGTTTTGAAGGAATAGTCAATGTTGGAAAGTATAAAAATTAATAGGAACAATTAGTTGTTCATGGTACCTATCACACAGAATGAATGCACAGCCTGAGATTCTAACCTAGCCTGTCCGTACATACTTGTGAACGTATAAATGTTAAATATGAATTTATGAATGTTTAATGAGCTTTTATTCAGAAAGTGAACCAACTAAGTTTTAGTCTGCTTTTGTTGCTATATAGATTTAGTGACCTCAATTGGGTTTAGCAACTTCGTTGTTAAGCAAAGTGGTCCTGAAATGAAACTGCTACTGTGCTTATAATCTTACTTCAGTTTTCCTTTGCTTTACAGACCTGCAAAAGTTGTAAATGCAAGAATAGGTTGCAAAGTTTAATTTTTCAT
Organism: Hydrophis major; assembly: GCA_033807585.1. Taxonomy (NCBI): domain Eukaryota; kingdom Metazoa; phylum Chordata; class Lepidosauria; order Squamata; family Elapidae; genus Hydrophis; species Hydrophis major. The sequence goes on along the minus strand of CM066331.1, from coordinate 184,726,070 downwards.
CATTGTTGTAACTGGAAACAGTCAGACATACAAGAACTACCTTATATGTCTGAATAAATGTAACAGCAATGGATCTTAAATTGATAATAGTAATGTATTGTAATAGTAATGAGTATTGTAGGCTTTCCTGGCACTCATCTAAAGTATCAAATCAGTTAATTTCTTTCTCCTCCACAATCTTGTCACTCAACTCTTTGGTATTCTCAGAAGGCTAGGATAAACATGCATTGGAAATCTATAGAAATAATTATTCAGTTCCTATGCAATTGGATACATCTAACCTTCTAAGGCTGGAGTGACAACTTATAGATCACAACAGTAGCATATTTTTTTCCATAACCTCAGAGCTTACACCACACGTATCTTATGTTGCTGAGATCTATCATCAAAACAGCAAAATTCAGTACTACGTTTAAAAAGGAAAACAGAAAGACAAAACAAACCAGTTACATTTGGCCATTTTTAGGCAAAAATGTGTTATTTAAATTCAACAATTCTGCTGACAAAATTTGACAAAGCAGACTAAGAATGTTCTAGGATTGATTGGCACACTTTTGCAGTCTACAGTAATTTCCTTCTGCTCTAAGGCAGAAGAGGAAAATATATATTCAGCAGGTTCTGACCAGTTCTGGAGAACTAGTAGTGGAAATTCTGAGTAGTTCGGAGAAACGGCAAATACCACCTCTGATTGGTCCTGCCGCCATCTATGCTCTGCCTCTTGAGTCCCAGCTGATCGGCCAGTTTTTCTTTTGTTACCCTGCACAGAAGAATGGAGCTGGAAAGCAGGTTAGTGGGGTGAGGAGGGAATGGGATTTCACAGTAACTTTCCCCCAGGAGTGAGTAGAGAATGGAGATTTTGCAGTATCCTTCCACTGCCATGCCCACCAAGCCATGCCCACCAAGCCATGCCGCACCCACAAAACCAGTAGTAAAAAATTTTGAATCCATACACACACACACACACACACACACACACACACACACTTGTTTAAATGTTATAGCAGTGTAACGCAATGGCCCCACCAGTCTTAAAAATGTAAATCTGAAAATTCAGTGCAGGGACTTCAGCTCACATAACCTTAAGTTGCATCCTAACTCATTTATCCTTTCACACAACTCCAATCAAGTTTATTTGCCATAGATAGTTTTACCAAAAGAAATGCTGCTGTGATCCCTATTGTGAATTGATAATGATGAAGGAGTGGGAAATGGTAATGATGTCATTTACATATCCAGTAAACACATGGCTATTATGCTGTGGGTATTAAAAAATATCTCTGTCTGGAAATTCATTACTGGATGGCTATTTGCCAGTTTCAAATTTAGTTTAGAAAAATTGCAAAGAGAAAATGGAAATCTGTCCATTTATAGCATTAATCAGCAAATATGACCTTATTTTACTGGCACAAAATGGATGTAACGGAAATATAAGTGCAGAAACCATCAGCCTGATAGAGCATTAACTCAATAAAGAGCTTCATCTAAGAGCCATCTTTAAAATAATAGTCGTCATTATAATGCTCTTCTCGTCTATCATTTTCCAAAGTCCACAAATGGCAAGTGCATTTTTGCACGAAAAGAACATAAAAGACTTGCTGGATCAAACCAAAGATCTATATCCTGAGGCCTCCAATTCCCCAGAATACCAACTGGAACCCCATGGGAAGCTTCATGGAAGATATATAGTGCTCTCCCATAATCGTTTCAGAGCTCTGCTTCTATTCCAGGAAGTAATAATATACAATAGGAGCCCTGATGGCACAGTGGTTAGAATGCAGTGTTGCAGGCAGACTCTGCCCACACAGCCTAGAGTTCGATCCTAATGGGGCTCAAGGTTGACTCAACCTTATATCCTTCTTAGATCAGTAAAATGAGGACTCTCATTGTTGAGGGCAATATTCTGACGCTATAAACCACTTAGAGAGGGCTGTAAAGCAATGTGAAGCAGTATATAAATCTAAGTGCTATTGGTATTGCTAAAACATTATGGGGCAGTACAACCACAGTCAAGTTAGAGGTTTCTGTAACTCTTGGTTTGCCATTTCATGGTTGTCTAGAATTTTGCAGCATATAACTAAAGTTTGATTGAGATGCTCCATGAATTTGTCTAAAGTCATCAAAACTGTTATGTTCTGCGCGTGGGTGCACGAAGTGGAGACGAGACGATGAACAGTGAACTTCAACTCTTTATTTAACATTGTGGAACAGAGCAAAAACTACGGCAGCAATAGCCCTTTTTAAAGGCAATCTGCTGATCAAACAATCAATAAGAAACGGGAAGCGTAAGTTCCCTTAACCAATGAAAGATGCCCGCTAATAGCCAAACAGATTCTCCTGAACGGACCAATCAGAGGTCGCTATTATCAGCCAATCAGAAGTGCAGGGCCAAAACCCTGCACTTTTCTAAAGGTTTTAATAATCTTTATTTAAGCACTTTTATTAATTCACAACACCCCTTCCCCCCGGGTTCCGTTTAAGGGGTGCGGTGACGTAATCTTTGAGGTAGGCAGGTTGTTTAGATTGTCTATTAGATTTTCGCTGTCCCCCTGGTACTTGTTTATAATCTTGTTCGGGCGGGACGTTTTCTGGCGAGTAGGGTGCCTCCGGTCCTTCATTTAAAAACTCGGTGCCTCTAATGTCCTTGTTGTCCTCTAGCCTTTGTGGGCTTGCCTCTGACGATGACTCTCTTTGAGGCAAGTCCATCACCCTCTCTGATCCTTCTTTATGCGTTAAGTCCGAATGCTCACTTCTTCCACTCATGCTTTCTGCTGTTTCGAACTCGGTCTCCTCGGCATCTCCTCCCCCCTCAGTTTGGAAGTTACCAGAGTCGCAGAAACCAGGTTGCAGCCTTGAACGCAGCTGATCAATATGGCGCTTCCATATTCTTCCGTCGCAACTTTTTACTCGGTACGACCTGGGTCCTGTGACTTGGATTACAGTTGCCTCGACCCACAAAGGATCATCAGAAAAGTTTCTAGCGAAGACTAAGTCACCTATCTGGAATTCGCAGCATTTCCCACTGGATCCATGTGGTTTTTCTGGTTTATACAATGGGTGTAGTCGGTCAAGGTGGGAGCTGAGTTTTCGTCCCATTAACAATTCAGCTGGAGTCTTGTTGGTGATGCTGTGCAGAGTGATGTGTTGAAGAAAGAGTATCCGGTTAATCTTATCTTCGATATCGCCATAGTCCATTTTATGTAGGGTCTTTTTGACCAATTGTACCATGTGCTCGGTTCTTCCATTGGCCGCAGGATGTGCCAGTGAAGTTAGCGCATGGCGAATACCACGGTCCGCCAAATACTGTTCAAAAGAAAGCGCGGTAAACTGGGGGCCGTTGTCAGATACCAGAACGTCTGGTAGTCCATGGGTTGCGAATAATCTGTCCAATTTCCTGATGACAGATTCGGTTGTGGTATTTTTCATTTCATGGATTTCAAGCCAGTTTGAGTAGGCATCCACCGTTACTAGGAATGTATGTCCTTTAGTAGGTCCCGCAAAGTCAATATGAATACGGGACCATGGTCCCCTGGGTGTTTCCCACTCTGCTGGGGTTGCTTTTGGTGGGGCATTGCTAACTTCCTGGCATTTGCAACAAGTCTTTACCCAGGCCTCAATTTGCTTGTTGATACCCGGCCACTATGCGCAGCTTTGTGAAAGCGCCTTCATGCGCACGATGCCAGGGTGGCCTTCATGCAAGGTTTTCAATATCGCTCGTTGCAGCCACTCTGGGATGACGACTCTATCCCCCCAAATGATTCAGCCTTTCTGCGAAAACAGTTCCGTCTGTCAATTCTTGAAAGGACTGAAGTTGTCAGGGATTTGATCCAATGGCCATCCTCGCTTGACCCAGCTAAGAACTCGCGCCAAAATGGGATTGCATTTGGTTTCGATCGCGATATCTCGAGCTGTCAGTGGTGGTGATTGAAGTGTCCCAATCTGGAGCATTGTGACGGTTGGAACTGGGTCGTCAATGGTTTCCAGAAGTGGTGCATGGCTTAGTGCGTCAGCATGGGGGATGGCTTTCCCCGGGCGGTATTGCAGCTTATAATTATATGCAGCCAAGAATTCTGACCAGCGAGTCATTCTGGGAGATAATATATAAAGGGTTGGCTTGTCCCCTGCTTTTATCCCCAGCAAAGGTTTGTGGTCGGTAACTATAGTAAAAACTCACCCATAAATATATTCATGAAATCTTTTAACAGCAGAAATGACAGCAAGAGCCTCTTTATCGATTTGACTATAGTTACATTCAGCTTTTGATAGCGTTTTTGAAAAGTAGGCAATAGGGGCTTCACTACCGTTTGGTAGCACATGGCTCAAAATGGCACCCACTCCGAATGGTGATGCATCACATGTAATCGTTAAAGGCAAAGTCTCATTATACTGCATCAAAACAGCGTCTGAAGTCAATAAGTTTTTTTTTTTGAAACAAATTTTATTAATTTTAAAGACAAACAACACATCATTAACCATTAAGTACATAAAACCTCTTAACATTATAAATTTTTACAAGTCGGATAAAACATTATTTTTATACAACATAATTCTAATTTATCCCATTTCCATATGGACACATAAATATCTTTCAGCAAATTTTTCATTATTTCTCTTTACTCTTATTCAATTTCATTTCTTTTCTATATTTATCCATTTTATAGTCATCATATTCATTTCTTTCTGACTTGTTTACAATTACATTCCTCCAAGGTTTTATTAATTCTTTTTTTTTTAAATTTTTTAATAATTTTACAGAAGACACAATACACAAACATACAAAACACAAAACATAAACAAAACTAAAAGATTTTTTCTGAAGATTGTCTGATCCCGGGTTAAAACTCTTCACACAGACACAAATTCAAATATCATATTCACCCCATATATCCTTCCATATCTTATTATCATTTTCTTTTTATATATATATATATAAAAACCATTTTTATAAAAACAATGCACAAAGAATCAAGGCATAACAGCTTATAAATTCTTTTCTAGGAAAAAATAATAATAAAAAACCAATAGAGCATAACAATTCCAAATTATAGTATCAATACTTTATCTATTTAACTTCATATCTTATCCCTACTTCTCCTTTTCATCCAAATTATTTCTTGTTAATTAAAATTTTATTGCCTTTTATCAATATACAAAATCCAAAAAAAAAAAAAACCATAACAAAGCCTTTATATATCCTTCCATATCTTATTACCATTTTCAATAACATTCTTTGTCTGTTCTATTTCCAACTATCCATTCATCTTTTTTCTTTTACTATACTTCTCCTATACACCAATTGGAGTAACATCTATAACTCATTACCCTAACTTAAAAGTACTTTGTGTAACAATTTTTCTTGGGATTCTGTTTAAAAGATTCTAAAATTACATAATGAATTTTATACTCTAAATACACATATAAAAACACAAACTTATGTACCCTCCAGAATCCCTCTTTTATCCTAAATTAAATTCACCCATTGTCTCTAAATAAACTTTTTTTCTTTAGATCTTGCTTCCCCCCATTAAGTATTCTCCTCCCCCCCTTTCTCTCTTGCTTATTCTTCTCCTTGCCCTTTTTACCCCTTTGTTTTTTCTCCTCTCTTTTCTTACTCCTTTTCCTTTGCTTTCTAACCTTGCCTCCACCTTTTCGCTCATTTTTCTCTTTTTTGGTTGTTTTTATAATTCTTAAAATCCCCTTTTTCTTATCCTTTTTCTCCTCCTCTCCGGAAGGGACTCATTGTTCATCAAAGATGGCTTCTTCTTCCTCTTCTTCCTTGTCCCAGTCCTTCTGCTGCGTAATCAACTTTTCATAAGTACATAACGCCATTTCCAAGAATTGAAACAAAGCGCCCAAAGTATCTTCCTTTTTATATTTTTGATATTCAGTCTTTAGTTCATCCACAAACGATGCCATTATGAAAAGAGAAACTTTTCCCAAAACAACCACAAGTATTTTTAATCAAAAACAATTAAAAAAAAATTCCAAAAGTTAATACTTTTCTTCCTTCTTCTCTTTCTCTTTCTGGGGTTAATGTTTAGTCAAAGAGGTCCAATTACCATATATCTTTCTTTGGGATTCTAGGCAATCTCCTCCTTTTTCAGCTTCTGCTCCAATTTTTTTCCCTCTCCCTTCCCACTTAAAATGTCAATTTTAAATAATCAGAAATCCATACCTCCAACAAGGGTTTTCCAATTTCTTAAATTTTTCAATGTCCAAAAATCCTTTTGTTCCTTAGCTTCAACTCTCAAAACAATTCACTTTCGATGTCCAATATATCCAAACATTTCTGCTGTTTCCATGGGGTGGGAGAGTGAAGAAAAAACGAAAGTTCCCTTTAACAGCTTCTCCGCCGCTTTCGCTCTTCTTAGGGATACAATGTATCCTCCAGCAATTCAAACAGCTCAGTTCCAGGCAATTTAAAGGATGTTACTTGACCCGGCTCAGACAAAACTTTCACTCTTCACATTTCCTCCAGCGCAATCTTACCCGGTTGCTGGCTTCTTCGTGGCGGCCATTGCTGACCGCCGCTCCACCGCCTTGGGAAAAAGGGGTTTTTCCGGAGAAGGGGGGGTCTGCGACACCCCCACCTCCCTGTCCGACTCCCCTCTCTCTTCAGCTGTCCCTACAGGGCAGCCATATCCCCCTGACCCATCTGGGTCGGGGGTACCTCGGCGGCTAGCACAGCAGGAATCGCGAGCTGTCGCGAATTCCTGCTGCCCCGAAGCCACGCGAAACCGGAAAACCTAAGTCAATAAGTTTTTTACTTGTCGGAACGCGTGTTCCTCTCGGTGTCCCCAGACCCAGGTTGCCTTTTTGTCCAACAGACAATGTAGGGGCTCGGCAACAGTCGCTTTGTGGGGCAGGAACACATTGTAGAAATTGATAAGGCCCAGGAAAGCTTGGAGATCAGTCTTATTTCTGGGCCTTGGGGTGTTTTTGATTGCCCTTAGCTTGCTATCGGTGGGGTGAATGCCTTGTTTATTGATTAAGTACGCCAAAAATTCTACTTTATCCGTACACAGTTGACACTTATTTTTTTTTACTTTAAGGCCAGGGTCTTTAAATTTCTGGAGAACTAACCTCAGGCGCTCCCTTAGTATTTCTCTAGTCGGAGCAGCAATTAAAACGTCATCAAAATAAGGTACAACCCCTTTTATACCCTGTAGTAGTCTCTCCATCAAGCTCTGAAAAATTCCTGGGGCCACGCTAACTCCGAATTGGAGTCGGTTGCACTTAAATGCACCTCGGTGCGTAACGATCGTTTGTGCCTCTGCTGTTTTTTTATCTACAGGCAGTTGTTGGTATGCCTGTGCTAAATCCAATTTAGTGAAGATTTTTCTGGCCCCCAGGGAATGGAGAAGGTGTTGTACCACCAGTACCGGGTAAACGTTCTGCTGAAGGGCATGATTCAGGGTGGCTCAGTAGTCTCCACAAATTCTTAACGATCCATCCGGCTTGATGGGTATTATGATTGGAGTTTCCCAGGGAGCGTGGTCAGTTGGTTCTAACACACCCTGGGCTATTAATTTATCAAGCTGCTGGTCAATCTTTGGTTTAAGGGCAAATGGAACTCGATGAGGCTTAAGGCGGATGGGAGCTACTTCGGTGTTAAGGTTAAATGATATCGGGGTCCCCTTGTACTCGCCTAATTTATCTGTAAAGATGTCCTGGAACTCCTGGACGATGACCTCTTCCCAGTCATCGCTGTTGGTTCGGTGAATGCCGGCTACTTCAATTCCAAGTGGAGCGAACCATTGGAGGCCTAACAAACTAGGCCGATCCCTGTCGACTACAGTTAGTGGTAGGGATGCAGTACGATTTTTAAATGAGACACGGACTTTGCTGGATCCAACGACTGGAATTCGATTTCCCTGATAGTCCTTAAGTATGATTCTTTGGAATCTGAGGTCTTGCCACCAGACGGTGGGAATTAATTGTTTAAGGGTCTTCCAGGAAACCATCGAGAGGGACGATCCTGAATCGACTTCCATCATGCAGGGCTGGTTTTCGATGGCGACCTTCACCAGGATCTTCTTGGCGTCTAATGATGAGGCATGACCAATCGTAATTGTTTAGTGTTCCACTTCTTGTTTCGTTGACTGGGCTGGTGGTTTGTTTCTGTAGGAGTGGTTGTTCCATTGGTAGGTTAAGTATTCCCGATTCACAGGATGACTTCCTGTGGGTTGGCGGTAGTCGGTCCTCCTCTGAGGTGGGTTGGATCCTTGCTTGCTTCTACAGACTCTTCCGATGTGACCTCTTTTCCCACAAACATGGCAGAGCGCATCAAGTAATTTGCAGTCTGATCGTGGGTGGTTTGCCCCACAACCCGCGCATTGGTACTGCACTCTCTGGTTACGTTGATGGCGTTGGTCTCGTTCAGACTGGAGCCGGTTGACCTCTTCTTCATCACTTTCTGATGATGATTCGAGGTCCTCGTGGTGGGCTGTCGTTGCCTGTCATTCCAGGTGAGGTGAAATTTTGCCAGCGAGTTGGCGGAGCGGGGCGTGGGTCCGGCGCATTCAGGCAGCCAATTTCCTGGTTGCTTCTGCAGCAGTCGGGTCAGCGATGGCATCTATAAGGCTAATGTCGCCTTTTGCCATCAGCTTATTTTGTGTAGCTAGCGCATCTAATCCCAGAACTATTCGGTCTCTCAGGGCCTCTTCGAAGTCGGCGAACCCGCAGAGGCCTTCCAAATTCTGGAGATCCGCAATGAAATCTGCAACGCTTTCTCCCTTCCGCTGGTCTCTCTGATAAAATTCATGTCTTCGAACAAGCGTTGGTATGATTGGTGCGTAGTGGGCCCGTAGAAGGGGCTCGAGGACATCCCAGTCCATGGACTTCACCTCAGCCGGTTTGGCTAGTGCCTTGGCCATCTTAAACACGGTCGGCCCACAGTGAGTTAGGAATACCGCTCGCTTCTTTCCGGTAGTGGCATCCTTCAAGTTGTTGATCTCTAGAAACATCTGGAATCGGTCCATATATGAGTCCCAGACTTCTTGTGCCGGGTCGAATGGAGCGGGTGGTATGAAGCTGCTAGACATGGTTCAGCCGTTGGTGCGTCTTCAGCCACGTGCTCTGTTTGGTGCTCTGTAGTACTCAGTCAGCTCTGACATCTCCAAATCCCATCCTCGTCGCCAGTGTTATGTTCTGCGCATGGACGCAAGAAGTGGAGACGAGACGATGAACAGTGAACTTCAACTCTTTATTTAACATTGTGGAACAGAGCAAAAACTATGGCAGCAATAGCCCTTTTTATAGGCAAGCTGCTGATCAAATAACCAATAAGAAACGGGAAGCGTTAGTTCCCTTAACCAATGAAAGAGGCCCGCTAATAGCCAATCAGATTCTCCTGAACGGAACAATTAGATGTCACTATTATCGGCCAATCAGAAGTGCAGGGCCAGAACCCTGCACTTTTCTAAAGGTTTTAATAATCTTTATTAATTCACAACAAAAACTAATGGTCATCATTACAGATTAGAGGCCAATTTCATAATTTTATTATGCACCTTGTGTAAAAGAACATTCTATTGTCTGTTTTTCATTCTTATCAATTCACTTTGCTTCCTGCCCAACATTTTTCCCTAAATTAAATAATATTTTGTTTAAAATGCTGCAAATCAAACAAAAATACTGTGCATCTCACCAAAAATAAGACAGTGCCGTAGTAGCTGGTATACTTACTTTGTCTGCGATCCATACTGTATTATTGACAATTAACTTTAAGACACCTAGTGCCCCTTGTTATATTTTTTAATCTTTGAATTATTTTCAGATGGAAAAACTTTTCTTGCTGTTCCTTCCCACTGAGGAAGAGTAAGTTATGTGGGCTTATTAAGCCCCAAATAATGTAAGAGTTGATAAAGAAACAAACAAAATCCAAAGGTTATACTTTTCTTTTTTGTCAACATTTCAAACTTAAAATTAATATCTGAGAGAACTGCTCCCTTTAAATATGAATCTATTTCTTTCCCATGTCTAAGCATTATATGTCCAAGTAGTTTTGTTAATGTTAAATTGCTAGAAATTACTGTAACATTTCCACATCCCGTCTCTAAGCAATGAGACATTTCATGTGTGCTATTGCTTCTCTGGGCCTTAGTTTTCGCACATGAACATTGCAGGAATCTAATGTCTCTTCCATACAGTATTCTTAGAGGTGGTATTCAGCAGGTTCTGATTAGTTCTGGAGAACTGGTAGTGGAACTTTTCACTAGTTCAGAGAATACCACCTCTGACTGGCCCTGCCCCCATCTATTCTCTGCCTCCTGAGTCCCAGCTGATTGGCCGGATCTTCTTTTGTTGCCCTGCACAGGAGAACAGAGCTGGAAAGCAGGTTAGTGGGGTGGAGAGGGAATGGATATTTTGCAGTATCCTGCCCCTGCCATGCCCACCAAGTCACGCCTACCAAGCCACACCACATCCACCAAGCCGCACCCACAGAATCAGTAGTAATTTTTTTTTAATCCCACCACTGAGTATTCTCCATTACTCTGAAATCATACTGCTAAAATGGTTAGATTTTTAGAGTTTTGGATTAGAGTATGTACCCCATTCGAGGTGGTTCAGATCAGGAAACCAAAACCAATAACATTATTACCTTTATTGTAAGTTTACAGTAACCGAATCTTGCAAGTCTGAAAGCTTTCCTCCCCTCTCCTCCCTTTACATTCCAAAAAACTAGGGAGGTCAATTTAGAGATGTTTTCTCCACCCTCAGTCCAGCATAGAACCCAAATTTCTCTTATGAGACTGTTGTCCAGGATGCAGCTTTATTCATCTCTCTCAAAGTTATTCTATAAAGCCTGTACAGAATGGGAGCAATTTTGCCTTCCAGGTATCTCTGTTCCCATTCTCACTCTTGAAACCGGTTCCCTGAAATGAATTGAAAAATGAAGGGTTTGAAGATTGTGATGTTTGAAGTTGGGAATTCCTATCCTGTTTCCATTCCTATCATAATATCCATCAAAAATACTAAAAAAGATGGGTAAGAAATAATTGTTCAACCCTTTGACCTACCTACATGTTTCTGTCATCCTGCTGTCATGCTCCAGAAGTGAAGAGGACATATGGGGCTATCAATTGCTCAAAAAATACTGCAGAATGCAAAGTTAGCTCCCTCTTTTTCTTGTTAAACAGATTAGAAAACAGCATATTGCATTTTTATCAACTTATCCATTTTGCCTTCAAACCCACCAAAGCACAATAAAAATTGAAAACCCTGTGTGACCAAAAATAGTTTACCAGCCACATTTTTAGATCCTTACAAAACTAGCCCATTCCTCTCATTCTAATAGTACAAATCCATTCATATAAGTTGTGGGTATTTATTTATTTATTTATCAAACAAATATTAGATAACAGATATAAGCATGGTTATAAATACATGAAATGGATACAAATAAAAAAGAAACAATAGGACAGGGACAGTAGGCATGTTGGTGTGCTTATGCACGCCCCCTACAGACCTCTTAGGAAAGGGGTGAGGTCAATAGTAGACAGTCTAAGGTTAAAGTTTTTGGGGTTTGGGGAAGAAACCACAGAGTCAGGTAGAGTATTCCAGACATTGACCACTCTGTTGCTGAAGGTGTATTTCCTGCAATCAAGTTTGGTGCAATTAACCTTGAGTTTGCATTTATTATGTGCTCTTGTATTGTTGTGGTTGAAGCTGAAGTATTCATTGACAGGTAGCACATTGCAGTAGATAATTTTATGCACTATACTTATTTTTTTTATGTATTGTCTGTGTATGTTTGTCTTAAAATAAAAACTTATATACACACAAAAAAGAGATGAGTACTCCAAAGTCCTTGACATAATTGGGGTCATCAATAAGGTCTTGATTATTCAGCTTGTATTTTATTTTCTGATTTTTTTTGCTGATATGTAAGACAGAGCATTTGTTTGTTGAGATTTGAAGTTGCCATTTGTTTGACCATTCTGACACATAGTTGAGGTCATTTTGAAGGGTAGCAGTATTGTCACTAGTGTTGAATAGCTTTACATCATAAGCGAAAAGAACACAGTTTCTCTTAATATGATCACAGAGATCATTTATGTAAAGTATAAAGAGAGATGGTCCTAGAATGCTGCCTTGGGGGACACCACTGTTGACAGGATTTGATAGGGTGTTCCCTGTTGTGGCTCCAGGTTTGGAATATGCTCCTGTGGCAGAGATGAGTTCAAGCGATGAGGATATGGCAGCAAAATATGAGTTGGCATTGCTTAGTGACTTGGATAGTAGCCAGGATGAGGAGATGGATGTAACAAGGGGAGATAAACCTGATTTAATAGAGTTGTCAGAACCTTTGACCTCCTCTGGTTCTTTATCTGAATAGCAGCCGGGAATGGCTAACAAGGAAGGCATGCAAGAGTTTTCCAGTGCAGATGACAATTTGGAGAATGTATGGTGTGACGTCAAAAATAGGAGGAGGCTCAGATGCCAATCTCAATTAGGGAGAAGGTGTAGAGCCAATAACTAATTAGGGAAATTAACACGATCCATAAGTGGATAAAAGGACACGGCTGGGCTGATAGAATTCACCAGAAGCAAAGTGTCTAAATGGAGTGAAGACATGCAGTAAACTCTCTGAGGCTTGTGAATTATTGCTACGCCCGAATTGCCGGACAGAGTGTGGATTTATTGCTGTGTATTGGAATTACTCCAGCCGTTCTCTGAGAAGAGGACAGGGTTTGTTATAAGATATCTTCACTATTTACACAAACAAAAATTCAAAATTAATAAAATGGCATTTTCTTTCTCATGTGAATAAATCCATCCATTTTAAAGTCATCATTTGCCATAAGGAAGAACAATTTTTGTGCCCTAATTCTGCTGACTGAAGACAGAGGGGATTTTCTGTTGGATTTAGTAAGGAAAATTTGTTTTGAACTGAAATGAAACATTTTAAAGAAATGAAAGAAATTATACACATACATAAATAAGCAAGGACTGTACAATATGTAAGTTGTATATATTTATATTCAAACTATAAAATTTCAGCTAATGTATTGTAATACCATGCTGTTAGTAATGCAGCAAAGTACATTTTATCCATGTATATTTTTAATCTTGATAAAAGTGGTATTGCAGCATACAGAAGATAGGATGAAAGCTTCTTCAGTGAAAGGAAGACTTCCTTGATGTGAAAGTAAGAGTATTAAACCCATTTCTATCCCCATTTTCATGTATGAGATGTTGAAGGTTATTGTTCTCTCTATTAGGAGATTCCAGTGGTGAGGACAATAAAATTGGAACCAAAAATAGAAACGTAAAGATAAAAGATAAGGCTTCAGCAAGCACAGGCTGATATTTATAGAATATAGGACAGAGAGGGAAAGAGAAAGAAAGAGAGAGGGAGCGGGAGAAGGAGAGGGGAGGGGAAGAGAGAGGAAGAAGAGAGAGATCAGGGTAGAATTAGGATGATCAAGACTATGGAATATTTGGGGATAAAATAAAAATGGAAACAGTAAGGATGGAGAAGAATGTTATTCTTGGAAAGTTGATGGACTGGAATTCTAGATGAAAATATTATGTAATAAAAAACAGTATACACTCCAACTGTTTCAATCCTGGTGTCAGGTCTGCAGCAGTTTACATAAATAGATGGAATAATGACCCTTGCAGACATTCAAGGACTAATCAAGCAGAAAACAGTATCAGGTTGTTATGAAATAGGGCTTTCATATCTAGATTGCAAAATTTTAGATTTTCAATAAAAAGCTATAAAGTCTAAAATTGGGGGTATCTCTTTGCTGCCATCAAGTAGATATCCAGGTATTTTCAAACTGAAGGGGATGCAACTACATAAAAGATATTTCAAAGCTTGTTGGGAAAAATTAAGAATATAGTCTGTTAAGTTCTATGCATGGGTGCAAAGGAGGAGACGAGCCGGTGAAGAGTGAACTTCAAACTCTTTATTTACATGTGAAAACAGCTCAACTCATGGCCACAACAGCCCCCTTTATATAGGCAAACTTTTAACTATTTAACCAATGAAACACGGGGAGCGGTAGCTCCATTAACCAATGGGAGAGGCTCATTAATAGCCAATCAGATTCTCCTGAATGGACCAATCCGATGTCGCTATTATCGGCCAATCAGAAGTGCAGGGCCAGAACCCTGCACTTTACTTCAAGCTCTTAATAATCTTTATTCAAGTACTTTTATTGATTCACAGCACCCCTCCCCCCGGGTTCCGTTTAAGGGGTGCGGTCACGTAGTCTTTGAGGTAGCCAGGTTGTTTTGATTATCTATTTGATTTGCGTTGTTCTCCCGGTATTTGGCTACAGTCTTGTTGGGGTAGGACATTATCTGCTGAAGAGGGTGCCTTCCGTTCTGTATTCAAATTTTCGTTGCCGCTAATATTCTTGGCATCTCCTCGAGGCGAGCTCACCCCCATTCCTGATCCTTCACATGTTGCCTCTGAGCGGTCATTACTTTCGCTTAAACTTTCTGCCATTTCAAATTCAGCTTCATCGGTATCTCCTCCCCCCTCGGTTTGGAAGTCAGGGGACTCAGAGATCCCCGACTGTAGCCTTGAACGCAGCTGATCAATATGGCGCTTCCATATTCTATCGTTGTGACATCTCACGCGGTATGATCTAGGGCCGGTTACTTGGACTACAGTTGCCTTGACCCACAACGGATCGCCCGAAAAGTTCCTAGCGAAAACCAAGTCGCCCACCTGAAAGTTATGGCATTTCCCGCTGGAGCCATGTGGTTTTTCAGGTTCATATGATGGATGCAGACGGTCGAGGTGAGAGCGGAGCTTCCGCCCCATTAATAACTCAGCGGGAGTTTTATTGGTGACGCTGTGCGGAGTGATATGCTGCAAAAGGAGTATCCGGTTAATCTTGTCTTCTAAATCGCCATACTCCATTTTATGCAAGGTTTCCTTGACGAATTGTACCATGCGCTCAGCCCTTCCGTTGGCCGCAGGATGCGCCGGCGAAGTCAGCGCATGGCGAATACCGTGGTCCGCCAGGTACTGTTCAAAGGACAGCATGGTAAATTGGGGCCCATTGTCGGATACTAGAACGTCTGGTAATCTGTGTGTTGCAAAGAGTCTGTCGAGTTTCCTGATGACTGATTCGGTTGTTGTATGCCTCATCTCATGGATTTCAAGCCAGTTCAAGTAGGCATCCACCGTTAATAAAAATGTGTGTCCCTTGGTAGGTCCCGCAAAATCCAGATGACTACGGGACCATGGTCCCCTCGGTGTTTCCCATTCAGTTGGGGTTGCTTTCAGAGGGGCGTTGCTTACTTCCTGTTTTTGTGACAAGCTTTTACCCATGTCTTGATCTGCTTCGTGCGAGGGCTTTCATGCGCACGATGCCGGGGTGGCCATCATGCAAGGTCCTTAGTATTGCTGGTCGTAACCGCTCTGGGACGACAACTCTATCACCCCAGATAATGCAGCCCTTCTGAGAAAATAGTTCCATTTGTTGATTCTTGAATGGGACGTAGTCATCAGGTATCTGGTCTAATGGCCATCCGCGCTCGACCCAACTGAGGACTCGTGCTAAAATGGGGTAGCGTTTTGTTTCCATCGCGATATCTTGGGCTGTTAATGGTGGTGTTCGAAGTGTCTCGATCTGCAGTGTTGTAACTGTTGGAGCAGGGTCATCAATGGTCTCCGGAAGTGGTGCGCGGCTCAATGCGTCGGCGTGGGGAATGGCCTTCCCCGGGTGATGTTGTAACTTGTAATTATATGCCACCAAGAATTCTGACCAGCGAATCATTCTGGGAGATAATATATAAGGTGTTGGCCTATCTCCCGCTATTATTCCCAGCAAAGGTTTGTGGTCAGTCACTATAGTAAAGGCTCGACCATACACATATTCATGAAATCTCTTAACAGCAGACACAATAGCAAGGGCCTCTTTATCAATTTGACTGTAATTGCGTTCTGCTTTTGATAACGTCTTTGAGAAATAGGCAACAGGGGCTTCACTACCGTTTGGCAAAACGTGGCTCAAAATGGCACCCATTCCGAATGGTGATGCATCACACGTGATCGTTAAAGGCAAAGTCTCGTTATACTGCATCAAAACAGCATCAGAAGTCAATAAATTTTTCACATGTCAAAACTCCTGCTCCGCTCTGTGTCCCCATACCCAGGTTGCTTTTTTGTCCAATAAACGATGTAGGGGTTCGGCTACGGTTGCTTTGTGAGGCAGGAAAACGTTATAAAAATTGATAAGACCTAGAAAAGCCTGGAGGTCGGCTTTATTTCGGGGTTTGGGGGCGTTTTTGATTGCCCTAAGTTTGCTATCGGTGGGGTGAATGCCTTGACTATCAATAAAATATCCCAAAAATTCTACACGATCCATACATAATTGACACTTGTTTTTTTTAACTTTGAGACCTGAGTCTTTAAATCTCTGGAGAACCAACCTCAGGTGATCCTTTAGTATTTTCCGAGTCGAGGCAGAGATTAACACATCATCAAAATATAGGACAACGCCTTTTATCCCTTGTAATAGACTTTCCATCAAACTTTGAAAGATTCCCAGGGCTATGCTTACTCCGAACTGGAGTCGGTTACATTTAAACGCACCTTGGTGCGTAATGATCATTTGGGCCTCTGCCGTTTTTTGGTCTACAGGCAGTTGCTGGTATGCCTGGGCTAAGTCTAGTTTAGCGAAGACTTTTCCGCCCCCCAGGGAATGGAGGAGGTGTTGCACCACCGGTACCGAGTAAGCGTTTTGTTGAAGGGCATGGTTCAGGGTGGCCCGGTAGTCCCCACAAATTCTTATCAATCCATCCAGCTTGATGGGTGTCACGATTGGGCTTTCCCAGGGAGAGTGATCGGTTGCTTCTAGCACACCCTGGGCTATTAATTTATCAAGCTGCTCGTCAAACTTTGGTTTAAGGGCAAATGGAACTCGATGAGGCTTAAGGCGGATGGGAGCTATTTCAGGATTGAGGTTAAATGATATCGGGGTCCCCTTGTACTCGCCTAGTTTTTCTGCAAAGACGTCCTGGAATTCTTGGACGAGGTCCTCTTCCCAGTCGCTGCTGCAGGTTCGGTGAATGCCGGCTACTTCAATTCAGAATGGAGCGAACCATTGGAGGCCTAACAAACTAGGCCGATCTTTGTCGATTACAGTCAGGGGTAGGAATGCTGTACGGTTCTTAAACGATACCCGGACTCGGCTGGATCCAACGACCGGAATTTGATTTCCTTGATAATCTTTGCGTATGAGTCTTTGGAATCTGAGGTCTTGCCGCCAGACAGTAGGGATGAGCTGCTTGAGGGTCTTCCAGGAAACCATCAAGAGGGACGATCCTGAATCGACTTCCATCAGGCAGGGCTGGTTTTCGATTGCCACTTTCACTCGGATCTTCTTGGCATCAAGAGATGAGGCGTGACCGATCGTGATAGTTTGGTGAGCCTCTTCTCGCTTCGTTGAGTGGTTTAGGGTTTTTTTTGTGTAGGAGTGGTTGTTCCATTGGTGGTTCACGGGTTCTTGCTTTACAGGACGGCTTCCTGTCGGTTGGTGATAGTTAGTCCCCCTGGAGGGCTGGCTGGGTCCTAGCTTGCTTCTACAGACCCGTCTGATATGGCCTCTTTTCCCGCACACATGGCAGAGTGCGTTGAGGAATTTGCATTCTGACCGGGGGTGGCTTGCTCCACAACCAGCGCATTGGTACTGTGATCTCTGGCGTTGGTCTCGTTCGGACCGAAGTCGGTGGACCTCTTCTTCATCGCTTTCTGATGACGATTCGAGGTCCTCGTGGTGGGCTGTTTCAAGCTGACCTTCTGACTGAGGTGAAATTTCGCAGGCGAGTTGGCGATGCGGGGCGTGGGTGCGGCACATTTGGGCAGCCGACTTCCTGGTTGCTTCTGCTGCAGTAGCTTCAGCAATGGCAGCTTTAAGGCTAATGTCGCCTTTCGCCATCAGTTTACTCTGAGTGCCTGGGGCATCTAATCCCAGAACTATTCGGTCTCTTAGGGCTTCTTCTAGGTCAGCAAACTCACATAGGCCTCCCAGATTCCGGAGATCAGCTATGAAATCAGCAACACTTTCGCCCTTCCGCTGACTTCTCTGGTAAAATTCATGCCTTCTTACGAGCGTTGGCACAGTCAATGCATAGTGGAACCTCAACAGGGGTTCGAGGACGTCCCAGTCCATAGACTTTACTTCTGCCGGTTTTGCTAGTGCCTTGGCCATCTTGAATACGGTCGGCCCGCAATGAGTTAGGAATACCACTCATTTCTTTCCGGTAGTGGCATCCTTCAAATTGTTGGTCTCCAGAAACATCTGGAAATGATCCATATATGAGTCCCAGTCTTCTTGTGCCAGGTCGAATGGAGCGGGTGGTATGACGCCGCCGGACATGGTTCCGCCGTTGGTGCGTTTCAGCCACGTGCTCGGTTATAATTCTTCGTCGTTCAGTAAGCTCTGATGTCTCCACATCCCATCCTCATCGCCAGTGTTAAGTTCTATGCATGGGCGCAAAGGAGGAGATGAGCTGGTGAACAGTGAACTTCAAACTCTTTATTTACATGTGAAAACAGCTCAGCTCATGGCCGGAACGGCCTCCTTTATATAGGCAAACTCTTAACTATTTAACCAATGAAACACGGGGAGCGCTAGCTCCGTTAACCAATGGGAGAAGCTCGTTAATAGCCAATCAGATTCTCCTGAATGGACCAATCCGATGTCGCTATTATCGGCCAATCAGAAGTGCAGGGCCAGAACCCTGCACTTTACTTCAATCTCTTAATAATCTTTATTCAAGTACTTTTATTGATTCACAACAAAGTCAAACATTTTCAGCTCTGCAAAAAATTTAATTGTCTATGTTTTATCTAAAATGTACAGACTCCTCGGCTAGTGGAAAACAAGAGTAATCATCTGGCAAGTCTTTTTATTAATAAAGTAGAGTGTAATTTCAGCTGGTATGCTCAACATCAACTTAAATTCCAACATCAACTTAAGTTCAAATTACTCAACTAAAAATTAAAAATAGAAATTCAAGCAATAGAGATTCCTTCCAGCTCTTCCCCCAGACCTTGGTGGGGTATGTGAGATTGTTTTATCTTCATGGGTAGGGAGAAATCCCTATTCATTCCCACCAAATGACAGTTTGAGGGCAAGTGGGTCTTTTTATTGGTTTTATATATTAAGCTGCCCAGAGTCATTGTAGTTGGGCAGCCTCAAAATTTGAAATATACTGCTGAATGAATTTGATTGATTACATACCAGTACCATCAAATCCATGTTGATTTTTTAGCAACCATATAGATATTCTCCTTGGCAATCTGTCCCTAATTTGGTTTTCTAAATTTCCAAATTTTCCAACAGTTCACTCATTCCCACTGTAATTGCTGCTTTCCTTCTGCCTTTCCCAGCATTAGAATTCTCCAGAGATCTTCACATAATGTGTTTAAGTAGGATAATTTGAGCCTGGTCAATTATATCTCAAGTGAGAACTCCATTTTACTGTCCAGGGTATTCTCAGGAGTCTTCTCCAACACCAAAGTTGGAAAGCATCAGTGTACCTCTTATTCTGCTTATTCAAAGTCCACCTTTTGCTTCCATAGATTGTCACAGAGAATATTATGGCTTGCACCATTCTGATCTCTGTAGATAATATAAATGAACTGATATAAACAAATAACTAAATAGAATGGTCTTCATCATTGCATAGCAGTATTCTAGTATTTGAGAAGTTGCCCCCAAAAGGTGGGGGGCAACTTATTTACCAAAGCACCTGTAGGCAGGACAAAAACAATGAATGGAAATTAATCAAGGAGAGAAGCAACCTGGAACTAAGAGACACTGAGGACAATTAACCGGTAGAACAGCTTCCTAGATGCTGGAGGTTTTTAAGAGGCTGGGGAGTCACTTATCTGGTCTCCTGCTTGAGGAAGGGATTGGTCTAGAAGACCTCCAAGGTCCCTTCCAGCTCTATTCTGATTGATTGATTGATTTTTCTGTTCTCCATGATGGTTTGGTATGGACTGCAGTACCAGTTCCAAAGTTCCTTTTCCTCTCTCCTAATTTTCTGATCCCCAACCTACACCTAAATAAAAGTCTTTGAAAGCCAGAAACTTTCAGTGCTTGTGTATCAGTTCAATTGATTTAATAAAGGTAAGTGGTCTTTTGGATTTTTTCAGCTTGTTGGTGATCACATGATCTCAGGATTCATATGCAATCATCATATGAGTCACTTGCCAAGCACCTGAATTTTTATCATGTGACCATGGATTAACTGCAATAGTCGTAAGTATGAAAATGGTCATAAGTCAGTTTTTTGATGCTATTGTAATATCAAACTGTCACTAAATGAACGGTTGTAAGTTGAGAATAGACTGTTTGCCATCTAACCCTCAGGGCCTCTGGGCAGCTCACAATATTTTCTGAGGCATTGCAGGATTTTCAGAGAAGTGTTTTCTACCCTTAGATTTGAACCTGAGACTTTCTTTATGCAAAGCAAGGATACTGGTGCTGAGTTACGGTACTTTTCTGGAATTGGAAAGAGCCAGTTCTTTCCATTAAACAATTATATTACACCTCTTGATGGCAATGGACCAGATGTGAAAAAAGGCAAACTCACAAAAATTCAGTTAATCCCTCACAGATAAATTGCATATTAAGACAAATTTCACTTTAAACTGCCAGATACTTTTCTATGTTTACATAACAGAAAAGGAGCTATGTAAGGCTCAATTATATGAATAATACTTAATTATACAAATAAAGCAGGATTGTGTATTAGGGAAATGCAATGTTTTTTTACATAGACTTGATCTTGATATATTAATCAAGCACTCTGCATTTCATAACTACAGAATTGCTAGTTTATGCATTTCTATAAGCACTTTCACTTAATATTTCTCAGGAAGATTTTAATATGAGATGCTTCAACGTTTTTCATATTAAATGTTTAATGTTATAATATATATAATGTATGCACTATTGACAAATTGTGATGTTTTGTAGAATAACTGTTTTCTTCATAGACTATTTTAGTTAGTTAGAATGGCATGGAAAAATGTGTACATGACAAAAGCAAATATATATATATATATATTTGCTGTATTCCATTACAGAAATCCCAGGTATTAATGCTATGATTTTATTTTTAAGATCAATGTTTTTTCCAACTTTCAGTGATTCCACTTTGATTGCATCTCTCTCTCTCTCTCCCTCTCCCTCTCTCTCTCTCTCTCTCTCTCTCTCTCTCACACACACACACACACACACACACATAGATACATACATACATACAGTATTCAGCTTTGTTCCGGTATTTTCCCACGTCATTATAGTTGTGCTTTTAAAGTTGTAGCAACATCATCAGGCTTCTGTATAGTATTCATCTGACAAACACTATACAGAAGCCTGATGATGGAAGATGAGATTCTGCCGAAACGTTGCTACAACTTTAAAAGCACAACTATAATGATGTGGGAAAATATCCAAACAAAGCTGAATACCATACACACACACACACACACACACACACATACACACATATGCATATTGTACATATATATATTGCAACTCTTTCAGAATGAAACTGAATATACTAGGGAAAGAATGTCAGTGAATTAAGTCAGAATTGAGTCTTGCTTTTTTATGAAAATTGGTCAAATGATGACATAATCTGCTTTAGTTCTTGGCCCACTTGAATCAATGGCAGTGAAAAAAATCTATAATGTATAAGAAAAACTGGGGAAATGTTCTGCAGAAGAGCTTTGGGCCATCAACACCCTCCATGTTAATGTGCTATCCTTTATTGCTTGAGAAAAGTATGCCAATATAAATTCTACCATCCCAAACGATAGGATTTGTTCTTCCTCAATAACAAGTTTGGCAACTGGTGCTGTCCTTACTGTTTTGATGCTTGAGAACTTAAGAAAAGCAATTGATGGATTCCCTTGACTTCATTGTCCCTTCCATTGAACATCACCTGCCAACAGTTAAAATAAGCAGTTGCTTCCCTGCCTTGGGATGGGGCCAAAGACTGCAGGCAAGACCTTGGACAGAGTTTTAGTGATCTTTCAAATTGCCCAAGTAATAAGGTCACAGGTACTATAGCCCTGGGACTTGTTATTCAAGCTATCTGGTACTCTTTTGAAAAAAACATTAAACCCTTGTCTACAATTAGCTCAGTTGACACATCACTGATATGGAGGATGGACACAGAGTGAAATGAAAGGCAGCACTCTCAGCATGTCATGTACTATAATAGTCTTCTCCAATTGAATGTCCTTCAGATGGATTGAGACTCTAGTTCCCAGAATTTCCTAAAAACATAGTATTGTTTTCTTGTATTGGAATGCTGGGAACTGGGATCTCAAGACATCTGAAGAGTGCCACATTGTGAAAATGTGAAATAAAATAATGTGACTCATGCATCTATTTATAATCTGGTGTCCTGTTTTGTAACTACTTTAAAAATACAAAGCTAAATATACACACGGAGCACAAATACATCACTGAAATGAATCCATTTTAAAACTTTGGGAAAAGGTGTAGCAATCTTGATGGCTGGGGAATACAGCAGAGATCACATAGATTAGGGTTCCCAGCCTTTTCTATACCCTGTGCCCCAGAACGCTTCCGATATATTCTTGTACCCCTTAAAAACAAATAATTATATGCAAGTAATTATACATATACACTATAATTTTGAAATTTCTAAATCTAAGTTTTCTCATCCTCTGGAATATCATCTCGCACCCCCCAGGGGCTGCAAGCACCCCCCAGTTGGGAACCCCTGATGTAAACAGAATACAGAAGTGCATTCCAAACAATACCATATTTTCTAAAGGAGGGGAAGGGGAGGAGGACAAAGGATCAACAATCTCAGGTATCCTTTATCAGCATAGATGAGGAATTCTGGGAGTTGAAGGCCTAGCACATTTGGTGGATGCCAGTTTAGGGGAAGGCTGGTGTAAGACTATATTAATCAGGATGCTGAAAATTTTTCACATTGAAAGTCCTGCATTTTTCCAACTTGGCCACACCATCTGCCTTTGCCTGCTAGAGCCTCTAACACTCCACATGTGCTTAGTGAATTGCAAAGATTTTCAGCACTTTGGCTTTTAAAAGGGTACAGAAAGGACATAGCTGTGAAGAAAATAAAATGCAATCAGCTTACAGGGAATTGGAAAAGATAATAGACAACTGTATGATAAATGATATATGAATAGTAATGAAATCTCCTTCATATGGAAGCAACAGAAGATTGTTCCTGACTTCATCATTTATTAGTTGCCAGACCCAATTTTATACTGCCTCTGGTAACTATCCATTTAAACTTTATATCAGTTATTTAAAACAGAAATAGTTCTCTTCCTCATATTCTTATTTCTATTGCATTAATCTTTACATCTGTGCTTAATAGAGATTTGCACCACTTAACAGCTTACCAACTGCTTATTTTTACATTCATGAGCCTCTGCCCATGGATTAAAGTATTATGTGACTCCCTTCTTTCAAACACCTCAATACAATCAACTTTAAATGATAAACAATCGTGGGGTTTTAGTCTAAGCGTGTTTTTGTTTTTAAATAACAATCCAAAAATAACCCAGTGGAGATCGTGTAGGGGAGCATTCAGCAACATTTGACTCAAATTAAAAAGTTTGAATTTGATTTTCATAGTCTCTCTCTTAGTCTACAGCAAGGTGAATTTTTAGGGGTTTGTCATAGGATAAGAATCTAAACAAGAAGGCAGAGACAGAATTAATATTTCTCCAGAATTTTGACAAATATAACTAAAAAACAAAAACATCAGTCAAAGTCCATCATAAATGCTCACAAATGCCTGTGTTTCCCATTGATTTTCCTTGCAGTGTTAAAAGTGCACAGCTGTACGTCATGGTTATCCTCAAAGTATATGTCAGGATGCAATAGTCCATCATAAAAAATATTTTAATTATGTAAAAGCTGCCATGAGTCCAAAGCAGCTGTTTAGTTTATGTTGCTTGTTCTTTCTCTATATGATTTGATTTGGTTAGCCTATTTTCCTTCTTTTACACAATGCAAACTATGGAATTTGCTTCCATGAGAAGTGGGAGATTTACATAGCTTTAAAAATGATTTGGACATGTAATAGCCTAAGTTAACAATAATTATTAATCTTGTTGGCTTTATACTGAGGAATCATCAGCCACATTTAAATATCAGCTATTCAGGAGCAAAAATGGAAAGCAGATATCACCCTTCTGTTCATGTTTATTAATTTCTGAATATATCTGTTTAACACAGAGTACTCAACTTCTATAATATGTGGTGCTGCTTAAGGAATACACAATTGTGACAGCATGACCGTCTATAATACAGATACCAATTTGCTAAAATACATGCAGGAAGTGTAGAGCTTCCAAAAACTACATGGGAGGAAATTCGTAGGTTTTCAGAATGTATGCTGCACAGATTCCTCATCTCACCCCTCTTCGCCACTAGAAAAGCTGAGATACTGAGAGGATATAGTGAAGGATAGGACCGCCCATCTCTGTTGCTTGGATTCTTGGAGAAAAACTAGGCTTGAAATGAGATTCATATTCATGAATAAAATAAATCAAGCTTTGGGACTGAGGTTGAGCAATAACATAAATAATGAGAGGTAACTCCCCATTCTGCCATCTGAGCAAATTCATTCTCCTCTCAGTTTTATACAGAGGTTTTGTAAACTGTTTCTTTTTTTATGTGGCAGTAAAACTGAATAAAGGGTAGTGTTTCACAAGCCAGTGATCTCTGTGACCACTTAGAGAAGAGTGAAAGAGGAACAAAGAAAAGTGAAGTGATCAAACTAAGCATCCTACATGAGGCAAAATAAATCAGAGTCATGTCTCTCTTGACACTATTCACTTGACATTCTATTCCATGCTATCATTTGCTAGATAACTAAAAACTACCATTATGGGGTAAATTAAAAATACAGAATTTTTCTTTCTTCTTTCCCCCTAAAAATACAGTAATTTATCAACCATTTGAAGTTACAACAGCTTCAAAAAAAGGTGCTTTTTGGCCCATAAAGCATTTCTGCTGTTGTAGTACATCATGCCTATACACACACACCATAATGGACTACATTTCAGGTGCTTGGCAACCAACTTGCATTTACAACCAGTTGCCAAGTGCACCATGAAAATGTGATCACTATTTGCAATCTACCAGCTTCCTCAGAAAGTCAATAGGGAAGATGGCAGGGAAGATTGCAAATGGAAGTGACAGTGGGGAGTTGAAACCCTTCAGCAGGCTGCAAGGACAGAGCTGAAATCATCAGAAGGTAAGTAGAAATCCTTCTGAAGGCTGCAAATTCGATTTCTGTCATCAACTGAAGGATCTGCCCTTGTGGGCATCTTGCATAATGTCCACTTCACTCAATGATCAAGTTTTGAGTCTCAATTGTGGTAGTAATTGAGGGCTATCTGTTCTTCCAATGTGAATTTCCACAATACTGTTTTTAACTTGTCTTTACTGTGAGCAAGGGGAGAGGCTGGTGGGAAGAGTGAGAGAGGATATTTTTAAAATCCAAAAGTGGGCTATAAATAACTTAATAAATAAATATTCTGAAGCAGATCTCTGCTGAATATAAAGAAGCTGAATGTCTCTTAAAAGATTAAAAGGCAGTAGATATGAATGCATTAAAGGAAAAAATATCCATCATCCTCATCCCAAAACAGAACCAGATAAGGAAACTGGCCCATTGCATAATATAGATTGCTTTTCAGTTTTTCTGCAAAAGGAGGGTAGGTAAAAGTCATGAAGTAGTTTTCAGGAAGGTCACCAGAACAGGCTGATTGAATTTGTGTAAGATAAAGAACTGTTTAACTATAAGAGTGAACAGTTCTAAGGAGTCATGGCTAAGGCGCTTGAAAAGATCAAACATTTTCTGCAAAACAGATTGCTTCTCCCTATGTACTCAGCCAAACTGACAATGCAATGGCCACTAGGTTGCAAATCAATAAAACTATAAAACTATATTTGTGGAATAGTATTAAGTTATGGAAATCCTTGCCTTTAAGAGGTCATTTCAGCAAAAAATTTATTTAAGAAGGTGGTTAATATTATAGGTTTTTTTAGTAACACTTTTACTGCAAAAACATAAGAATAATTAAAAGGAATTTTTGAGGTCATCAAATGATTGCTTTTGAGGTTAAATAACCCATTAATTTAGCAGGCCTACTATGGATTGGTCGTCTGATTTCTTCCTATACTTCTTCTCTTTTAATAGCCTCATTCAAAGATCATTTTCCAGAGCCTGATTTCTTTCTGAAACAGTAAGAAATTTGGTTGTTGATTTCAGTGGAAAAAATCTCACCCTCAGTGAATTAAAGTATAGCCCTTCAGCTAAGAAACAAGAACTAATATTAGTCACTGTTTTCTAAATTTTCAGTTGTGCAAGGCAAGTTATAGGAACAATGAAGCTGAAGTCCTTAGAAACTCATCCTACAAATTTAGAAAATGTATCCACAATAGAAAACCACTTCTGAAAAAAACCTTGCAGGGGACCTGCCAAGCAATCACCAGGAATCAAAAACTGACTTGAAGGCACACATACACAAAATCCACAATGCACAACAAAGCAGGATATTTTCTTTTGTTTGTACTAGTGTACTAGCGTAGCACTCCAAGGGGACAAAAATCCAGATATAATCATTCTTTTGTATCCCTTAATAAATGAGTAAGGTACTAATATTTTAAAGCAGAGGTGGATGACATGACACATTTATGACCTGTAAGAGGTGGATGACATGACACATTTATGACCTGTAAAGAAATATGATTCAAGTACTAATGTTTTACAGGCTTCCCAAATTTAATCAAGGTTAAGTTTCTCTTCGCTGTACTATACTTGCAATATTCTTTTTAAAAGATATGGCATTGAAGAGTAGTTTTGTTGCTTGTTAAACTGGTATCTGGGCTGACTGGAGATTTTTTATTAGCTAAAGTGAAGGACAAAATTAAATTTCTTGTACAGATTCAGGTTGAATCTTACTTCAGTACAGACAAAATAAAAATCTCCCAGCAAAAGAGCTTAGAGATCAGGACTGGCCACAAGGAAAAGAAAGCTCTCCCCTTTAGCACAAAGAGAGTTAGAGTCTTAAGATTAGGATCTCCATTGCTGTGACCTTCAGCTTCATTACCACTCTCTAATGATGGGGTTGTCCCAGTGGTGGGATTCAAATTTTTTTACTACCAGTTCTGTGGGCTTGGCTTGGTGGGCGTGGCGGGGAGGGATACTGTAAAATCTCCAGTCAGAGGTGGTATTTGCCAGTTCTCCGAACTACTCAAAATTTCTGCTACCAGCTCTCCAGAACTGGTCAGAACCTGCTGAATACCACCTCTGGGTTGTCCTTCCCCCTTGCTTGTTTTGGTACAAGTTTCTGTGACTGCACATTTATGGCTGAAATTTTTGACATGCCTATAAGAATATGCAGCATTGTTTATCAAATTCTAAGTGACCCTATTCCAATTATCCTTAACTTTATAAAGCTTTGATAACTTTAGCAAAATACATAACTGTTTACCAGCAGTCATTCTATCCCAACACTGTTATGCAAGAACTTTTAGAACAAATGGGAAATCTTGCATTTGCAGAGGATCTACTTTCAAAAAGCAGACATCCTGAAAGGAAGCAGCGCAATCAACTTCTGTACTGCTGCCAAGAAAATTACATGGATACATTTGTAAATGAAGCTGCCAGAACTTCTGTTTGATTTGAATTAGACTTTTTATTATAGCAAGTCACACTGAAGACTAGAAAGTATCTCTATTTGTTATTTCTTATACAAAAACTCCAACACAAAAAAATGAATACAGATTTAGAACTTATGTTCATTTTTGCAACCAAAAGCTTACTTATTTCAAATATGCATGCATACCTTCCAAAATAAAATTATAATTGATTGGGTGGGATTTTAGTTCCATCAAAGCAGGAAGCCTGTATGAAATGTTCATTCTATGTGAAATCTCTAAAGGACTACTATTACTATACATTTTTATATCATTCCAGAAAGCTGGAGCAATTCCACCTGTCACTTTTCTTTTTCAGACTTCTTGGTATTGTTCCACTGGAATATTATTGCTTCATCCACTTTACATGGCAACCATCTGCTCTTATGGAAGAAGGAATAGCAGAACTTAGGGGTGGAATGAAAAGGGGATGAGCCTAAGATTTCTACGTAGCCACAAGCAATGTCAAATCTCCCTTGAGTGCTGTTGACTCTTATCTAATTCTAACCAAGCGCTGTTTGTTGAGAAAATTCCCATGCATAGGCCTTTATCAATAAATCAGGTTAATTTAACCTTCAAGTGTGGACCTGGTCTTTCATACCTGACAGTTTTTCTGAAATCAACTTATATTTTGAGAATTAGACCTTCGAAGATCACTTCATTCTGATATTTTTCTATAGGTTGCAGAAACTGCAATCTTCTTAAGCCAACCCTTCTGTCTCCATGACCTGCTTTGAGTCTCATGTACTTATTCTTTTACATGTAACTATTCACACATATTCATCTGAAACTGTATGTTGCTATACAATATTATATAATGATTAGCATCAGATGGAGATGGATGGAGGAATGGATGGATGGCATATTTAATAAATATAACTGTTATAGACCTGCAGATGTTTTCAGGAAGCCCATCAGAAAGCTATCTCTAGTCCTCAAAAGGAAGCTCTTATTTCCTCTCCTCTCCTCCATCCCTCCCTCTATTTTTCCAGTAATAATTTGATTATGCAGGTGGAGAGAAATTACCTCTTCAAGTGTCCACAAGGGAATGAATATAATTATATATAAATTATCCCTACATATAACACATCAGGTATTCTTTTCTCTGTTATTTCAAGTTCAATACATAGTGCAATACATTTATGAATGAGTACTGATACCAATGATGTACCCTTGCCAGTAAAACACACCATTACACTCTGAGATAATGGTATTGTGGAATGCTTCTGAAAATACAGTATAAATTAACAGGGAGGATGACTAAATAAAGCAAGAGTCCTGGGTTGGATTTCTTGCTCCATTTTTCACAGTAATATCAAGGTAACACAATACATGGCTTGTAATCATCACACTGAATTCCAGTGCTTCCTTTTTTCTATCAGCTTTAATGATGGAAGACAGTGGTGAAGAATACAAGTACATGATAACATTATATCATAAATCGTGTTCTGCAGGTCTGTACTTGATTTTTCAAGACAGACAAAAAGAAACAGCTCTCCGGATGTTGTTACTATCTGATTCTACTGTACAGTAGCCTTATATTGGTTGCCCCTAACTTGCTGATTTTGAGCAAGGGAGGAAAGAAAATATCTTGAAAAATGTTAATTTTGTAAGTATAAAATGAAAGTCTTTAGCTCGAGGTAGCATTAGCATATTTTCTACAAAACACTGGATAGTATAGCACAGTGATATGTAATTTTGTTGAAATGCATGTTTTAAAACAAGTCAAATTAAATGCAAGGGGCATTTCATTTTTTCAGAATAAAAAATTTAGGTTAGTCACCGACTGTTCACTCAATCACTGTAAATTTATTGTTAAGTCTGGGAAATTGGGCGCAAGGAACGGAGACGAGGCATCGAATAGTGACTCCAAGTCTTTATTAGTGACTTCAGAACAGAGCGAAATACTAGGGCAGCAGCATCTCCTTTTATAGAGCTGGCTGCTGTCACAACACCCAATGATTTGAGTTTGCCACGCTGAGAGCGTCCAATCAGCAGCGACCCGCTATCAGCCAATCCGATCAGCCAAAACCGACCAATCATGATCCGCTGTCAACGGGCCAATCAGAAGTGCAGGTTACGAGCCTGCTGTGGAAAGAAAACTATTAGAATCGCAAGCTAACAAGTTTGCTTAGTTCGTAACACCCCTCCCCCCTAGGTTCCTTCTCAAGGGTGGGGTGATGTATTCTCGCAGGTAGACAGGTTGTTTCACCTGCCGACCTGATCTACGTTGCTCCACCAGTCTTTGGCCGGACTCTGGTTCCGGTGGGCTGTTTGTTAGACTCAGCGGTAGCTGTGATCTGACTTCTCTGTTGGGTGACTCGGGGTTGTCATCTCTACTCCCGTCAAGACTGCTATCTGGATTCTCTGGGATTGCTGATGCCGCCGTGCTGCTACGTGCTAAGATGACCATCTGTCCCGGTTCCTCTTCGAAAGGTGAATATTCCAGGCTTGGTTGCGCTGATTGCTGAGTTTCGTGTACTGGATCAGGTACTAGTTCATTTTCGGCCCCCTCAATTTCCCTTCCCCCCCTGGTTTGGAGTTCAGGGCTTGTGGAAGGGGTAGGTGCTAGCCTGGAATGTAACTGGTCGATGTGGTGCTTCCACAGTTTCCCATCAGCAGTTTGCAAACGGTAGGAACGGGGACCCGTAAGTTGAGTTATAGTAGCGGGGACCCACAATGGGTTTTTTGCAAAGACCGGGTCGCCTACCTTGAATGTGTGATACTTGCTACTGGAACCTAGAGGATTTTCCGGCGTGTAGGCAGGGTGTAGACGGTCAAGATGTGATCGAAGTTTCCGGAAGTTTCAGGAGTTCGGCTGGGGTTTTGTTTGTGATGCTGTTCGGAGTAATATGTTGGAGGAGAAGCATCCTAGTTACCTTGTCATGGATGTTCCCTTGTTCCATCTTGTGTAAGGTTTTCTTTATGAACTGGACCATTCGTTCAGCCCTACCATTGCCCGCAGGGTGAGCCGGCGATGTTAAAGCGTGGCGTATCCCCCGGTCTGCTAGGTACTGTTCAAATGCCAAGGCGGTGAACTGTGGGCCATTGTCTGAAACCAAAATGTCTGGCAAACCATGTGTGGCAAATAGTCTGTTTAGTTTACTGCCTCTGTGGTGGTGCTCTTCATTTTGTGGACCTCAAGCCAATTGGAATAGGCATCCACTGTTATGAGAAATGTATGCCCTTTGGTGGGTCCCACAAAATTGATGTGGATACGGGACCAGGGACCTCAGGGTACTTCCCATTCAGTTGGTGGTGCTTTTGGTGGAGCTGAGCGTGTTTCCTGGCACTTGTTCCAGGTGGCCACCCAGGTTTCTATTTGCTTATCTATACCTGGCCACCAAGCGTAGCTCCTTGCTAGTGCCTTCATCTGCACTATGCCGGGATGTCCATCATGCAATAGTTTTAAGATCTTATGCTGTAGTCTTTCTGGGATGACGACTCTGTCTCCCCACAACACACATCCTTTTTGGGTGAAAAGTTCTGTCTGCCTGTGTTTGAAGGGCTTGAAGGTGTCATTGAGTTCGTTGTCAGGCCACCCACTTTCTACCCAGCTGAGGACTCGTGCTAAACAAGGGTCTTTCCTTGTTTCGGATGCGATGTCTTGTGCAGTCAGCGGTGGTGAAGGGAGTGTCTCGATTTGCAGTACAGCTAGTGTTGGAGCTGGGTCGTCTAGGACTTCTGGTAGCAGAGAGCAGCTCAGGGCGTCAGCATGGGGAATGGCTTTCCCCGGTCGGTGTCGCAGTTGGTAGTCATATGCGGCTAAAAATTCTGACCAGCGTGTCATTCTTGGCGATAAGATATAAGGAGTTGGTTTATCCCCCACCAAGATGCCCAGTAATAGATTGTGATCGGTGATTATAGAAAAGGACCTTCCATATACATACTCATGGAATCATTTGATCACAGCCACAATAGCGAGAGCCTCTTTATCTCGTTGGCTATAGTTTCTTTCAGTTTTAGATAAAGTTCTGGAAAAAAAATGCAATGGGTGCCCCAGTGCCGTTTGGCAGGACGTGGCTCAGGATGGCTCCTACTCCAAATGGTGAGGCATCACAGGTGACATTTAAGGGTAAAGTCTCGTTATATTGTATTAATACAGCATCTGATGTTAAAAGATCTTTTACTTGCTGAAAAGCTCGCTCTTCTCGATGTCCCCAGACCCAGGATGCCTTCTTATCGAGGAGCCTATGCAGGGGTTCAGCAACAGTCGCCTTCTGGGGTAGGAAGATGTTATAAAAGTTAATAAGTCCCAGGAAGGCTTGAAGATCTGTGTTGTTTCGAGGTCTTGGGGCATTTTTTATTACAGCCAATTTTTTCTCAGTAGGGTGAATTCCCTGTTTGTCAAGAAAGTAACCAAGGAATTCAACCCTCTCAGTACATAGTTGGCACTTGTCCTTCTTGACTTTCAGGCCAGCATCTTTGAATTTTTGGAGGACCATTCTTAGCCACTTTTCTAGTAGACTTCTCGTGGGGGCAGCTATCAAGACATCATCGAAATATGGCACGACCCCTTTTATGCCTTGTAGCAATCTCTCCAACAAACTTTGGAAGATGCCAAGTGCTACGCTCACTCTGAACTGGAGTCTATTACACTTGAATGCACTCTGTACATGACTATAGTTTGGGCTTCTGCGGTCACTGCATCTACGGGCAGCTGCTGCTATGCCTGGGCTAAGTCCAATTTTGTGAATATTTTCCCGCCCCCAAGGGAGTGAAGTAGGTGTTGGACCACCGGCACGGGGTAAGCGCTCTGCTGAAGTGCGTGATTTAGGGTGGCCTTGTAATCCCCACAAATTCTCAGAGATCCGTCAGGCTTTATGGGGGTTACAATTGGGGTCTCCCATCGGGCATGGTCAATCGGTTCCAACACGCCTTGGGCTATTAATTTGTCCAATTGTTCGTCAATCTTTGGTTTGAGTGCAAAAGGCACTCGACGGGGCTTAAGGTGAATGGGCGCAACATTTGGGCAGAGGTTAAACGATATGGGGGATCCCTTGTACTTGCCTAGCTTCTCGGTGAACACTTCCTGGAATTCTTGGACAAGGGCCGCTTCCCAGTCATCACTTTCGGTTTGGTTGATGCCCGCCAGTTCGATTCCTAGTGGCGCGAACCACTGCAAGCCTAATAAACTGGGTCGATCTTTATCGATGACTGTAAGTGGTAGAGTTGCGGTATGGTCTTTGAAGGAGACTTGGACATAGCTGGAACCGGCGACTGGGATTCTATTTTCTTGGTAGTCCTTTAATATAATTTTCTGAGGGCTGAGATTCTGGCGACGAATGTCAGGGATCAGCTGTTTGAGGGTTTTCCAGGAGACCATTGATAGGGAGGACCCGGAGTCAACGTCCATGACGCATGGACGATTCTCAATGGTGACCCTTACTCGGATCTTTCTTGCATCAAGGGATGAAGCGTGGCCGATGGTGATGGTTTGGTGCACCTCTTCTCGTCTGGTAGAAGTGGCTGGTGCTCGATTTCTGTAGTAGTGGTTCCATTGGTTGCTTGGGTGGTCCCGATTTACTGGTGGGATGCCTGTTGTCTGCCAGAAATTATTTTCTCTTCAGTTTGGGCTGGACTCTCGCTTGCCTCTACAGATTTTAGCAATGTGGCCCCTCTTTCCACAGGAACGGCAGAGGGCATCTAGGAATTTGCAGTCTGATCGTGGGAGGTTTCCCCCGCATCCAGCACACTGATACGAGGACTTACGAATCCGTTGATCTTGATGATTGCGGTCTGACCTGAGTCTGTTGACCTCCTCTTCCTCGCTTTCGGGTGACAATTCGAGGTCTTCATGGTGGGTGGTCATTGCGTGCCTCTCGGAAAGGGCCATAGGGTCACTGGTGAGTTGGTGGTGCGGTCCGTTCACTCGGCGCATTCGAGCTGCCGACTTCCTGGTTGCTTCTGCTGCAGTAGCATCGGCGATGACATCCGCGAGCACAATGTACCCCTTTGCCATAATCTTGCTCTGTGTTGTGTGGTCTTTTAGATCCAGAACAATTTGATCTCTCATGGCTTCTTCGAGGTTTGCAAAGCCACAGAGCCCTCCCAGGTTTCTGAGGTCTGTGATGAAGTCTCCAACACTTTCACTTTCCTGTTGGTCCCTCTGGTAAAACTCGTGTCTCCTGATGAGTGTTGGCACCGCTGGGGCATAATGGGCCTGGAGGATTGGGGCGAGGTTGTCCCAGTCCATTGTCTTGACTTCAGCTGGTTTTGCAAGTGCCTTTGCCATCTTAAAAACGGTGGGCCTGTAATGGGTTAGGAATACAGCTCGTTTCTTGCCAGGCGTAGCATCCTTCAGGTTGTTGGTCTCCAGGAACATCTGAAACCTGTCCATATACGAGTCCCAGTCTTCGTTAGCTGGGTCAAAGGGAGCGGGTGGTATGGCGCTGCTGGTCATTCTGCCGCGATTGGTGTGCTCTCAGCCACGTGCTCTGTTAGCGTTCAATGAGTGTTCATTCAGCTCTCTCGTCTCCGAATCCCATCCTCATCGCCAGTGTTAAGTCTGGGAGAGTGGCGCAAGGAACGGAGACGAGGCATCGAATAGTGACTCCAACTCTTTATTAGTGACTTCAGAACAGAGCGAAATACTAGGGCAGCAGCAGCTCCTTTTATAGAGCTGGCTGCTATCACAACACCCAATGATTTGAGTTTGCCACGCTGAGAGCGTCCAATCAGCAGCGACCCGCTATCAGCCAATCCGATCAGCCAAAACCGACCAATCACGATCCACTGTCAATGGGCCAATCAGAAGTGCAGGTTACGAGCCTGCCGTGGAAAGAAAACTATTAGAATCACAAGCTAACGAGTTTGCTTAGTTGGTAACACTTATACCATGAGAAATTCATCCTGAACATTAGTTATGCTTTATGCATGTCATTTTAAAAATCCACTGCTTCTTCAAAATGCAAGATGTGAAAAGACCTCTAAAATGCTGAATGAAGTGAATTAAATTCCTTGCAGAAACATATTTGGTGATCTACTTTCAGACTTGGGATCTTGTAGCTCCAGCTTTGCATGATACCCAGATCTTTTTTCCTAATTTTTTATATACATCTCAGAAAGGTATAGCAGTTATAATGTTAGTGCAATAGTAGTTTATATGGGAGATGAAATTAACATCAGGCTGCGGGCTAGTGCTTCTGTGTTCTTAGATATTCTCCAGAATATATTATAGGCAAAATCATATCCTCTCCCCCACAACAGACATTTTATGGATCACACGACTCAATTATCTTTCTATCTATAAA
Source organism: Hydrophis major (assembly GCA_033807585.1). NCBI lineage: Eukaryota > Metazoa > Chordata > Lepidosauria > Squamata > Elapidae > Hydrophis > Hydrophis major. The sequence continues at coordinate 184,691,107 of CM066331.1, read as the reverse complement.
TGAATTTAGATGAGTTGTTGGGATGTGATGGAGTTCACTAAAATGTATTTAGCCTGAATATTAGTTTGCTGTTCAAATTACTTTATCAGAAATCTATTATACACATTACCATTTTTTATTTTCAGAGCAGCTAAGGTGATTTCTTTTCTTCCTGTTCCAAGCCAACATAGTTACAATCTACTTTTATAGAATAAATTGCTATAAATTAAGTAGCAGCAGCATAACAGAGAGGTAATAGATCTCTGTCTCTATAGCAGCAACTGACAAATTTATGCAAACTCAACTTGTCATATCTATTTTTGAGTTTATTCTGATGCTGATGAGGCTCCATTAATTTTCTCTCTCACTCACTATTTCCTCTTTTTATTCTAAAGCCACTGGAACAGGAAATTTTTATGATGACAGATTTCTTTTGATGAATTTAGATGATAGCCCTAAAGGCTAAGCTATATAGCATATTAGGCAGGCTTATTTATTTGAACAATAAAACTTTATTTAATTATAACATAACAAAAATTTGATGGTACTCAGTGCATTTAGATTTATACGGGCTTGCTAATTTAATTTTCAAGTAATATACAATGGAAATAAAATGTTGGTTAAAGACATAAGTCTGTATGAACATTGCTATTTTCAAGCCATTAATGAAACTTTTCAAATACAGATCTGCATGTTAAATATGGTTGAACAGAAGTTATGGTAGATGTTAGATGTTAGAAAAAGCATAAATTCAATTCATTAGAAAAGTATGATTGTTGGGATCCTACAATTTAGAATTTGAGCTGAAAATAGTAAAACATTTTTCTTTAACAGAAAAATGAAAAAATAGAGGAAATATGGACCTCCATTTTATAGGTTTTGCCAGTGTCCGGAATGTCCAATCACTGGTAGCCATACTAGCTGGAAATTGTAGAAGATGTAACCCTAATATACTTGGACATCAATAAATTGTGAAACATGAACCTAAGACACAAGTGTCAAACTCGATCGTGTCACATGATGTATCACAACATTTTTTTGCCTTTGCGGAGCCGGGGTAGGTGTGGCCTGCACATGACACATCTGGTCTGCAGGCTGCCAGTTTAACACTCCTGATCTAAGAGAAGCTACCTCAGATGATTTCATATGACTTGTGATCCTCACTCTCTTTCAGTCAGGCATATATGAAGCAGGGTAATAAACTGCAGCACAATATGAACTACCACATACTATTAGGATTGTTCATTGTTGAGTGGCATATAGGTTCTCAGTTCATACTCTAGGATATCTGAAAACATCTCTTTCCAATCTAAAGCCTTGCATAGCCCTGATAATAACCACAATCCTTCACAACCCTGCTAATAAAGCTTTTAATTTTAGTGCTGGCATTATTAAGTACAGTAGTGATTAGCCAAAGGACTAATTGGAAGGCAGCTGCACATTAACTCTGCCATATCTGATTACGTTCTATTCTGGGAAGAGTGAAGAGCAATAATTAGATAGTCCCAGGTTTGAGCATGATAGTCAGTACAAGGCATAAGCAAGAGAGGAAGCCAAGTTTGAGCAACAGCTGTAGCCATAGACATGATCAGGAGACGGACTTAAAGCATGTGCAGCAAATAGTTAAGTCAACAACTGTGTGGTTCTCTCTGAACACAGAATGACAAGAAAGGTATAAACTTTTAGTTGTTTGTTCAGTGAGATGTATGGCTGTTAATGCTCCACCTAGTCCAATCTACAATTGCCTGGCACATGACTAAGCATAACTGGTCCAAAGAAAAACAGATTTTCACACTCAGGCTTGTGCCATTCAACTTCCTAGCCTTCTGCACAACAGCACAGTTGTTATCTTGGGTTTAGGTCTCACAACCCTGGTTTAGACTTAAACAGATGGAAAAGATTCTCATTTCGGCTGTCTATCAGAGTGTGAATCTCCAGATTTTCCAACTATGATTTTTAGGTATTCAGCCTCAAAATTTCCCCCTTTTCCTCTGAATTCAAGCCATTCTTTGTTAAAAAAAATAATAATAATAACCTTTTTTACACAACCAAAGGGCCCTCTGTAACAATATTTTTCCCAAGTTGCTATGAAATACTGTGTTTTAAAAGAAAACATCTTTAAAAGAAGACATCTTAAAGAAAACTCTTTGCTGCCATCTGGTGCTCATCTGGGTTTTTGTAGCCCAGATATGATATGTGTAACACACAAGAGAGACATATGTATGTATGTATGTATTTATGTATATATGTATGTATGTATGTATACACACCAACACCGACACAGTGAAACACAGATACACACACAATAAAAAGAACAGTTAATATATATGGGATGTAGGGATGTCAGGTAATAATATCCTATAACTTAATAAAATGATTAATCTTGAAGGTACTAAGAAGCATTTTATTTTATTTTAACAAAAAAATATTATTGTTTAGATCAGATGCCCCTCTGGTAATCAGCACCATCATTAATTTTCTTTAAATCCTATCATAAAGATTTACATCCTGGATAATAAAAATGCTGAATATTTCCAATAAATTGTCCAGAAGGGAACCAAGTAATATTGAATGTTATCATTATATTAAGTTACAGCCCAGCTAAAGATTGCATATACCATTATTAGCATTTTCTGTCTCTTTGATATAATTGCTTCAGTTTTCTACTACGGAATCTGAAAAGTTGCTTGAAGAAAACATTTGAAGGAGAAAAACCAATCTCACAGAGACAGAGATATATGTTACATGCACCATTCTGAAGCAAAGCTGGTTTATTTTACTGCAATCTTTCAAATTTAATGCAGTACTTTAGCATTTAGAAGCCTGATCATGCTTTGCTATGATTATATGTTAGAACAACTATGGCATACTGCCATTTAGTAATTTTAATCAGAATTTCAAGCTAAAAAACCAAAAATGGAAAGCTTGGTTAATAGCACCACCAAGGGGACATCTATAGAAATAGAAATTAGAAATAGAAATGCTTACCCTTCAACCGTGAAAAGTTGCACAAGCATAGCATTTAATTGTTTTGGGGGAGGAGTGGGGGGGCAGAAGCAGAAGTTTTGTGGGATTTGTAATATTTTCACTTATTTACAAATCTATATATGGGAAGAGATTCTTTTGGATGTCTGAATGATTAACTTTTCTTTTTTGTTCCATTCTTTGTCTAAACTGAAGTCTCTGTCTTTACACATATACAGTTAGCAAATTTCTGGCTTGCCAAACTAACTGTGTGGCTGTTTGCTGAGACTCAACAATCAGCAATAATTCTGAATGAGCAAAATGATGCCAGAATTAAGGCCCAGAGTTCCCTAGCCAGGAATTTAGGGGAATCATCAATATCTCTTTGGCTAAAAAGATGTTTGTTCATGTTTCTGGTACTGATAAGCTGATTATCATTTTTCAGAGACCTTATTTAAGGATGAGCTTTTACTCTGCTGTTTGTTAGACAAGTAAGAATCAGAAACTTTTACCAACTGATTGCACATTCAGATCAAGTATTTCTACTGACATCAATCACATCATTTTTAACTGGGGCAGTAGGACAAATATTGCTCTAACAAGTATATCCTAGCTATTTTGAGAACTATTGATTAAGAACTAGTTCATCAACCTAAGTAAAGGTACTTGCTGAACTCTGCAATTGCTTTTAAAACTGTTTGCGGTCCTCCTAAAACCAGTCATACATTATTAATTTTAAAGACAAATTTACAAGAATGCTAAAATGGCATCAACACATCAGTAATTATAAGTAAGTAATTAGCAACATTATATTCATTTACCAGCCCCTGGGGAAATGACCTTTAATTACCACCATTATCCTCATGTTATTAATGTGCTTTATAACTTGTTCAGTAGTGTCCTCTTTCAATTTGAAATGTGAATCTTTCTAGATTGGAGTAATAAATAAATCCCAGTGCATGCACACACACACACACACACACACTGACTTATCAGGTAACTAAGACCTAGTTTTCTTAAAAAGACAAAACTGAGTATCATTCAAGTATCATACTTATGTAGATATTTTAAAAGGAGGCTAAGAGTTCATTATTGTAAACATTTTAAAAAGGATTTTCCCAATCATGAGTTTAAAATTTTAGTAAATGCAATGCCATGGAAGTAAATACAAAGTGATGCACATTCAAGCAAAAGAGTCAATTTTTATATACAGTATATACTAATAAAGTCCAAACTACAAATGATGGTCAAGAAAAGATCAAGCGTTATTGTTGTGAATGCATAAGGTTTAATAAAGAGAACTTGAGCTTGGAGTAAAGTGCAGGGTTCTGGCCCTGCACTTCTGATTGGCTGTTAACGGCAGGATCGGATTGGCCCATTCCGGGGAATCCAATTGGCCATTAACAGAGAGTTCCTATTGGTTAAGGGAGCTAGTGCTCCTCGATTGTTATTGATTAATAGTTATTGGGGTTGCCTATATAAGGAGGGTTATAACTGCCATTGAGTTGAGAAGTCACTATGTAAATAAAGAGCTGAAGTTCACTGTTCCTGAGGCTTGTCTCCATTCTTTCTTGCCCATGCTCCAAACATAACAGTTATGATGTCTCAATGAAAATGCCAAACCTATTTGTAGCTGCTATATAGAAAATTGTTATTTGACTGCTATACATCAGCAGTAGAAGGAATGAAAATAAAGCTGTAAATTTAATCATGGCTTCAGAGGAACTCTGTGATCACACTAAAGAGTATTGCCCATAATTCAGTTTGCCATATCTCACAAAGAGTATTGTGGAATTGGACAAAGTACTAAAAGGGTAATCAAAATTACTCTGTCTGAAAGCTACAAATTTGGGGCTTTCTAATTTAGGAGATTGCCAAGATGGGATATAATACATGATATGTAATCATGCCCTCTCTCACAGACACAATATTAGATCTTGCTGAGGCCCTTCTGTTCTAGTTTCAATTAAACTAGCTGCCATCAGATGCAGCAGGAGAGTCCATTTATTATTAGCTATTATTAGTTTACTTTACTGGCATTGCACCTCGTACAATGAAATCAAGCACCATCTTCAGTGCACATCATAACCATGACCATGAAAATAAACACAAACACATCCTTCACCCTCCACACATTGAAACGAAAACCCGCAACATTGCACCAATACTGCACTATACAGCAGAATTCAAAAGAGCTATTGTTTAGATAGTTGGAAGAGTTTCAGCAACACAGTTATTTGTCTCAATGGTTCTATCTCACTCCAGAATCTAAGGCAACCCGGTTAAGTACCAACTACTAGGGAAAAATAGCTAAAAAAAACCTATCATCTACTTATGAGCTTTGTAAATAAGTACAATTTTATGTAACAACTTCATATGAACAAGAATATATGGAATATAAATTGTTTTTTCTGTTTTCTCCAAGTTTTCTTAGTTTTCTATCCCAATTTCCTTATGAGATCATAGTGGTATCTCAAGAAAGTCCAAAATTGTAGGTCTTGAAAATTAATATAAAATACTTTTATTATGGAAGAGCGTTAAAGTGTCTATTTAGTCCATGTCCACAAAGTAAAAAATCATTTGCCCTCAGGAAGTCTTGAACCAGAGTTTGAAAATTCCCACATCAATTTCAGTGTTTTAGAAATTACGGTTTTTCTACATTTATGTTGGTAGTTTAAAAACTCAACCACCACCCCCAACATAGTTTTATACTTACGTTTTCTTGCTGCACATGTGTATGGAGTATAATACTTTACCTCCCAATTTATCTGAGGAGCAGATGCTACCTTATGACCCAAGGTTTCCTAGGTTTTCAAAGATTTTCTTTTTAATTTAGAATTTACCATTCTATCCAATAATTGAAATGTTATGCAGTTTGGACAATTGTTCTCCTAGCTACAGAATTATGTATACATGTATAATTCCATGGAGGGGGGGAGAATAAAGGAACACTTTGTAGAGCACCTTGAGTTTCTGAAGAAAAAGTTAATGTGGATCTAATATTTTATGGTAGTATTCCATCAATTTTAGACTATTAACCAGATAGCATTTGTATTCCTATATGTATAAGCAACACTCTCTGTGGCTACCATCTCATTTGATTATTAACTATCTGACTTAATTATACAGGATTATGAAATAACTAATACTGCACATGGAGGTATTTCTTTTCTTCTTTCTTATATCATGGATCTTTGATTCTAAACTGGGTGGCCATAATATGCAGCTCTCCAAAACCTGGTTTGTTTTATTTGTGTGTGATTAATGAAGTTACTATGTGATCAAGATTTTAATGTAATAAAGTTTGGCCAATCCTATCTTAAGCTGTTATTTTAATCCCATCTTCCCCAGGCACCCTGTCGAAATATTAGGACTACAACTCCCAGAATGTCTATCCCCTTAAGAGCTAGAAAATATAACAGATCTGTTATATAGGTCCTAACAGATCTGAAGAATTCAAGACAAAGAAAAGCCATTTTAAACTGCAAACTGGATAATTTGAGAGAGAAATGGTGCGTGTAAAGGCAGGGCAACAAATCAGTATGAAATGAGAAAGGCAAGGAACTGGCTATGAAGCCAATATAATCCAAGAGATCTGTTCATGTTCTTCTATGGACAAATAAAAACTGGTAACAGAATGTTTCAATTAGTGGTTGGAACTGTAATAGAAGACATGCCTCTAAATCACATGGATCTCCAAGTAGTAATAATTTTTTTCTTCTTTTTGTATATTTTTTTTGTATGTGGAACAAATAATAAATCAAAATACAGAAACATCATGGTAATTTTATATTGCTGAGATAAAGTAGCAGGTACTGTCCTATCTTAGCATAAAAAGTAATGAAGTTATGAAGGTAACATAATGGAATGTTTTTCTTTCTTCATCTTCCTCCTTATCTTTTCTGTTCCCATGTTCAATTTCCTTCTTGAACCTAATTTATCTCTAATTTTCACTACAAATATAGCTGAATTTCATGTGAAAAATGTTTTCAAATTTATTTACATTTATTACTGCAATATATGCATGCCAACAGCTGTTCGTTCTTGCTAATTTTACCAAAGCAATTTATGAGGGTGGTTAAGCATTGATCATTTACAAATCTATTAGTCATCATAATTTTTCCTTTGAGTTTCTTCAAATAGAAACAATTAAGGAACAAAAAAAAACCCTTCAGAAACAAGTTAGAAAGAACTAAAATAGGCTCAGTAGGAGATCTCCAAAGAAAATAAAAGCACATTTATTGTGGACTGAATAAGTAATTAATGCAACTTTTGCCATTAAAATAGATATATTTCTCATGGTAGAGAATGGAAAATGCTTTACAGTATTATGTACATTTCAGTTAAATTAAATGGCACTTACATCTGATAATAATACCAGTATATGACCAGAGAGCTAACTTGTATTAAATCCAAATACTGTTTTCAATTGGGCTAGATATCAGGTATAGAAATCCCATTCTTTCATCTGTTGAAACAACTGCTCTCAAATTCTCCAGGAGGAATTGGGCTATTGGTGGAACACACCAATTTGTTTTGTAAGCAACTAAGCCCCCTATGTTTATAGAAGACATATAACTATATGACAGAAAGCCTAAACCAAAGATGTCAAACTCAAGGCCCACGGGCTGGATCCAGCCTGCAGGGTGTTTAAATGTGGCCCACAGGGCCAGCCTGGAAATATTGTGACCAGCCCACAGTGCCTCTGGTGACTAAAACGGGCCGTATGCCTGGTTTTCATCCTCCATGGCCTCCTGCAGCACTCTGCCAGCAGAAACCAGGCCAAAAACCGGGCCAAAAACCAGGCCGAAACAGGCTGAAAAATGCCCCCAAAACTGCCCCAAAATGGGCCACACAGCCTGTTTTTGGCCAGCAGACTACTGCAGGAGGCCATGGAGGGCAAAAATGATGGGGGTCACATGCAGACATCCCCCCCCGTGCCCCATTTTGGCTGTCAGGGTGTTGCAGGAGGCATCTGTCCTTCCCCTCACGGCCACCCTGTCCCCACCTCCACTACCATCAGCCCGCAGAGGAAAACTACAATGCTGATCCAGCCCTTGAAGAAATCCAGTTTGACATCCCTGGCCTAAAGTGTGCTTTAGATAAAATCTGTATATATCCTCTTTATGCCAATTCCATTTCCAGGGAAGTCCAAGTACACATAATTGATTTGAGTCTACAGCTACTTACTCTTACTCTTCAGCTACTGGAGGCTGTTGCTAGATAGAATAATTCAAAGAAACTTTCTATTTTCTGGAAAATTTTAGAGCCCATTATTCTAATTAGAAAATGAGCTAACATCAATCTATGAGAGAAAATTAAACTCATTTGAATTCAATAAGGAGCCCTGTTTTCAAGTTTAATCAGTCCATTGTTAACATTTATTGACAATATTAAACATCAAAGACAACAATAATAAATGCAAAATAATAATAATTTCCTCGGTAGCAGCCATATAAATAGCACTTCATAAAGAACGGATGTTATAGTCCTTTATCATCATGTGCTTTCAATTTTTAAGCAAACAAAAAAACTGGAGCAAGAGAACAAGAAATAGAACTAAACAGAAGAACATACAATGTCATGTCTGGCTTAACAACAGAACAGCTTTTTTGCAATTTGGCATTTTCCAGATGTTTTGGGATTGGGAATTGCAATCCCACAACTGTATGATGCCAAACTAAAATAGAATGCAATTGTTCCAAATGCTTCATGAAAATAAATGATATTGAGCTGTATAGCAATTTGACTTTGAAGATAACACATTTTTAAACAGCTTTCAGGGGAAATTCATTATGTGAATTCTGTATGCTTTTGGACAGGATATGGCAGCTTAAAGCAAAAGCAGTGAGTGGAGTTTTAATTAAAATTCAAAACTATCGAGGAACCCAGACATTTTAAGAATGAAATGAGGTCTTTTCAACCATGTATGGAATGCAACATAGTTCCACTTCCAAATCATTGGTAAAATAACTGACCTTCAAAGGGACTACATTTATGCTTCCCATGAAATGAAACAAACACTAATCTTCCACCCTCATTTTCTAATCATACTTCTATTTTTGTCTTGACAGCTTGTTTATTAATAGACTATTAAACAATCTTCAGCTTCTGATGCTAAAATTGCCTCCAGTGTGTTGATCTTCTTGAGGGTTTACATACAGAGTTGAGCAGTATTAGATTTGCTTATATAAAAAGTTCAAACAGGGCTTTAAAAACCAAACTCCACCAATCACTCATGTCATATCAACATCTTGCAGAAATATATAAAAGTCTGAATTAATTAGCAGTAATTAGCAACATCCTTAGAGTAATGCAACATAAGCCAAATGATTTTGTTAAAACCTGATTGAATGTTATGTTCTAATTAAATGTTCTCTGAAATAAATTCTGAAATATCTTCTAATATAGTGTTTAAGTAAATTTCATTATATATGCATACAGTTAAGTGATTATATACTTCAGGAGTGTCAAACTCATGTCGTCACAGCAGTGTCACATGACATATTGGGACTTTCCTCCCTTCCTTAAACCAGGTGTGGGCATGGCCAGCACGTGACACATCTAGCCCAGAGGCTGAACAACACTTATATACTTGGTAAGTTTTAGGATTTGCACTATACCTTTTCTTAATGGCTCCCTCGCTGTGGACCATCATTCCACAGATTAAGATTAATCCCCACCTTATTATTTTTCTGAAAGGCTCTGAAGACATGATTCCATCAGTGGGCTTGGGGACCTCCAATTATGGAGCCGATCAAGTGGCTTGTTTGACTGTGTTTGTCACTGCCATGGGAGGGGAGATCAAAGTTCAGGTTTTTATTGTTGTGTATCATCTGGCATACCATGTGTGAGCTGGGCAGCTATATAAATTTGTTGAATAAATAAATGAATTCTCTTATGTCCTGTGATCTTGAGCCTTAAGTTTAGATTTTGCTGGTTTTTAGTGCCTGTGCAACAAGTGTATGCTTTTGTACTATTGTAGTTCACCTATTCCTATCTTTTGTTTAAGGAACTCAGGTGACTTTAGACAGTACTCTTTCCTCCTGTTTTCCTGTTCAGTCCTGTGTGATTGGTTGGGCTGAGTAGAGAATACTATTGATATTAGCGGCCACATTTTTAGATCATTGTATCCAGCTATGATGACCCAGGGTGTGACATGAAAGCAACACAACCAAAGAACAGGTTTATCTTCCCTTTATTGTGCCAAATGTGCCCCCAAACATTCCCACATTCACTACACCACATTCCACATTCCTGGAACAAAGCTCTCACACTCACCTTCAGAAGCCTCCGGCTGCGAGTAGTCCAGTAAGCAAAGTTAGCCACACAGCAACCAGGGCCAGCAGTCCAGTAAGTCAGGTTAACCAAACAGTAACCAGAGCAAGAAATTCAGCAAAGCAGGCAAACCGGGCAAGCCCCACAAGACACAGCACAGCAATCTCCAGGTGTTGGTAAGTGCACACAAGGCTCCACACATTCAATGTTTGTTCTCAACAAATGCCCCTTCCACCAGCACCTCCTTACATCTCAATCCCCAGGTGTGCCTTGTGAAAGGGGGTGGGGCACTTTCCTCTCTCATAGCCAGCTCAATCTGCATTGATCTTGCTGTTTCTCTTCCCTCCTTGCTCTCAGGTCAAGAGGGAGCAGTCCTTGCTCTTCACCTGAGCTCTCTCTGTCTGTCCTTACTAATTCAGAAAAGCCTTGCCTGGAGTTTCCTCCAAGGCCAACAGAGCCCTCTCAATTTGTCAGCTCTTGTTCCGGCTCATCTTCCCCCTCAGATTCAGACTCTGATGGGGGCATGACACCAGCAATGAACAACACACTTCTTCAGATGGCCTTGTGCCTGGGAGTAACACAAGCTGACCCAAAAAAATGCTATTATTTAAGAATTTATTCAATAGGTAGATTGGAAAATCAGACTGTATGGTACCTGCCACCTAACCTATAGTAAAACTGGCTAATGGGATGACTTAAATTTCAATTGCTAACTCTAGAAGCATTAAATTCCTAAAGTGTTTTTTATTTTGATTTCCAAGCAACTATAATATCATTTTTATCTGAAGAGCCATCTCTCCCCAATGGGATAAGCAGGCCTACTATGGATCCCATCTGCTAGGAATTGGAGCAGGCAGGATCTAGAAGAGCCTTTTTGGGTGTGGCCCATCTCTGTGGAACATTCTACCACTAGAGCTGAGAACAAACCTCACCCTTTTGGCCTTCCAGAATATTAAAAGCCATGTGGCCTGTGACCCCAATGCCACTCACTACCAGTGGTGGCTAATGAGGTAAGACCTCATCCCCAACACATCTGGCTCTTAGCTCTCTTAGTTTCAGTTACAGCACAATTTTTGGTACTTTAATCTGGGTGTACTTTACTATATTGTTTTAATTAATATACTGCATCTTTTATAAGGACACAGACTCAATTTGTAATACCTTACCTAATAAAATATCTGGAAAATACTAATCTTTTTTATGTGCAACTATTATCAGATGAGTAAAAGTAGTTTCTTTGAATGTGGCTAAATTTTGCTATGTAAAATTACATACAAACTTACAAACTTTAACTGCCCACTGATAATCCACCACCAATCACAATATTAACTGCAATTTATTCTGCCTTTTATTTTTATTTTTTACTATTATTGTTGTTTTTAATGCTTTTGTTTGGGGTATTGGTCCATGACCATAATAAAGACTATTGTAATAAATAAATACACTATTGTAAAATAATTCCCTTAGCCAAATTTGCTAACATGGACTGCCACTCTACCTACTCTGGCAACTCTAGAATCAAAAGCAATGAAGACATTTCAAATTTGAAATAAAGCATGTCACACGTCTCTATACCTAACAGTGTAATTCCTCCTCCCACCACAAAACAAGCACCTCCTGAAAAGAACTCTCATTCAGATCTTAGATGCACTCGTACCTTTTTTAATGCGATTATTTCACCCTGCCATTTTTCCAATTTCAAACAGCTTGAAAAGAGGCAATTTACAGTCTACTGAAGAACAGGCTAAGAGAAGCTCTTAAGCGAACTAATCCTTAAATCATGCCTTTAAAGTTAAGAGATAGGAAATCTTTTTAAAGAAAACTCAAACTGTCTTAAAGAAGAAATGAGAACATCTTTCTATCCTGGCCACTTTTTACAGAGGCACAATTGAAGAGTGTTTTAACAAAGTGCATGATTGGTTTTCAGACAGAAAGTCCATATGGCGTGTGTGTGGTAAGGACATCCGAGAAGTTCGCTTCCTGTAAAGAGACCCCACACACCTACTTTACGGTGTTTCTGTTGCTCCCCTCTGGGAGGTTTCCAAGTATTTCTAGCAGGACCACCAGATTTTGTAACAGCTTTGTTCCCTACGCAGGACAGTTTTTCTCGCTGGTGTACATGTATACATTCAAATCAGACTATGCTGTTTCTCTGTGTCATCTATGTGGGTATGTGCATACTATTTATTATTTATTTATGCATTTATTTATTCATTTGTCACGGCTATGTAGTGTATGCAACCAACTTTCATTTTAACGCATGCCTATTAGTGTACGTTTAAAGAGACAATGAAGTTATTTTAAGTCTAAATTTGATTTGTGAAACATATATGACTATCATTTGAAATGTCTGTCGTTCAGCAGGACTAGGAACGCCCGAAAAGCGCGCCAAGGGTCCTCGCACCAAAGTAGCGGGGGGCCGGACTACACAGGCCGCGCCGCGCCGCAGACTTGAAGAACGTAGGAAGGCTTTGGTATCCGTGCCTGAAGTCGAACAATGTCCACTTTCCATCCCCAGCAACGAAAAACACCCCGATTTCCCACTCTTAGCCTGAATTCCAGCAGCCCCATTACGGAGAACCGCCGCCACTCGTCCTGCCTGATTTCAGCCGCTACCGAAACACACAAGAGACAAACTCCCAAAGGCTGCATCGTCTCCCGTTAAAATCTCGCGCGATGTCTAGGACACCACCCCTTGTGGGATCTCGCGCCTCCCCTCCTTCTCGCGAGGGGCGGCGCTGTCAGAGCGGCCTCCCGGAGGCTGTGGGGTCCCGGTGGCGCCTATGCGGGCCGGCGCGGGCTTCCTTGTTCTCTGCGCCAACCTCTTGCCGCGGTTGGAGGGAGAAGACGCTTCCTGCCGGCTCCTCACGGCTCGTGCCTGGCTGTCTGCGAGAGACCTGATCTCTCTGACTGTAAGCACAACCGGGAGAAAAAGAGGCGCGCGTGTTGGCTCGGATGAGAGCGCGGGGCTGTTGGGCCATCTTCATTCCGTTAAATAAGCCTGTGGCTGAAGGCCAGTGACGCCGAATGAGCAGCGGGCTGCAGGAGAGATTTGTGGCGGGAGCTGTTATGACTTATCGGTGGTCCTAAACCTTCGGGATTTGTCTTCCAAAGCGTTATATAGCGCTTGTCAGGAATAGAGGCTGTCTGACTGTTGAGCTTTGTGTTTCCCAGGTATACCGTGCTATTTGGAAACAAGGGAAAGTTTTTCTGTCGCGAGGAGCGCATCAGTTGTAATTTGGCTTCGTTTGGTTGTTCTTTAGAAGTGGTGGTTGAAACTTGTTTATATAGAAACAACAAATTTAAAAAAAAAATTCTGGAGCTAATATTTTCTTACCTTATTGTAATGCTCAAAAACAATTTAAAAACCCTTTGAAGTGTGCTCTGGAAGAAACTCATGCAGATGTCATTCTGAAAGGGCAGAAGGGAAGGCTTCAGTAACAAAGGTAACAGCAGCTGCCCTTCTCACCTGAATTGTCATTCTTGAGCCAAGATGATGAATGTATGAACAACCGATGTCACAAGAAGCGAGAAATGCTGCAGAGGCCCAGGGAAAGTTTTCCTTTTTCCTGTCTTCTTTCTTTTTATTTATTAGAATATACAATACAAAGGTAAATGAAAATAATGGGAAAGTAAGGGAGAGAAAAGACAAGAGAGGAAAATGTAGGGGGGAAATGAAGAAAGGCATTGACTTCTGACTTTTTAGCACAGTAGAATAACATACAGTCTCAACTTTTTATTTTTACATAGTAGTATATACTAACCATTTCTACAACAACAAACTTACCTCATCAGCAAAACCCAAAGTCACTGTTTCATTTTTCCCCCTCTGTAATAAAGTCCAAAAGCGGTTTCCAAGTGGATTATTCTATTTATGCCTTGACATAATCAAAAACTATCTTGGTGGCAATTCTATTTGATATTCTCATTCTATTCTCATTCTAAGCCTTTTACTTAAAATACACGGAATTAAATACAGCTCTCTGTTTGAAAGGCCATATTGTAAAAGCCATTTCAAGAAAATTTGGAACATAGCATCCAACTACTTGAAATAGAATAGTAGCTATCATCTACTCTGCCTAATGATAAAGACGTTGGATACATGAATTCCTTGTTAAAATTATATCCTTTCTCTGTGCTTTGATCTCTTTGAAAGGTAAAGATAATAAGTTGTAGATAGTAGCATCTCTTCATTCTTCTTTTCATTCTTTCAAATATTTAGTCCCTTTCTGCATTATGATTCCCACTTTATAGGAGGGTTATTGTTATTCTCTGTTTCTTATACCTTATCCTGTAGTTGGGAACAGGAAGGACATGGCAACACATTCCCAGATCCCTGCAGGAGAGCTATGGCTTATGATGACTCCAAGGGAAAAAAAGCTAGGATTGTTTCATAATCTAAGCGATGTTGCAAAAAGTATACTAGCTTACCCATGTCTAGGGGAAAAAATCCAGTGCCTTGCACGGATTGGGTGTTTTTCATATCCTTTCCCCTTATTCTCAGATTTGAGGGAATCAGGACTGGAACAAGAATGTCACAAAGAGTAGTGTAGAATGTTGACAGGGTAGAATTTTGTCTTAATTCTATCAGCTCCAAACAATAATAATTCAATTTAGAGACTGAATGCATAACTTCTGCATGGCAGAATACTAATATCTATGTCCTTGATTATATGAACAGCCTTTTCAATTCTTATCATAGTGAAGGAATTGGGTAAAAAAAAACATACTTACAACTTAGAACCACTGATGTTTAAGTGTGAATGGGTGTCTTCCTGTCTTGTATGCTTTTTTTTCTGCAGCATTTATTTGGAGCCATAATGTATCTTATAATGAAATTATAAGATTGCATTCCTTTCTTAGGTAATAACTAAATAGATGATGTGGGATTAGCAACTAGCAGAACCCCCAAATAAAAGAAACATTCCTGTAAGGATCTACTTGCAGAAAAGAAAAAGACAGCTGCTGAAGTCGGGGAATACAGAAAATAGAGGTGAGAGAACTGAAGATGAGAGAACTGAGAGAGAATGAGACATTTTTTTACTCTGATTTTGTTAAAGTGGTAACAGTTGAATTAGGAGTGAATTGACAGTGAGTTTATTGTTCAGTGCCATTATTTCATTAACTTTCATTACAAGTTTCAGTATCTAAAAGAATAATTATGAATGTTTATTGTTATTACCATTGCTACTAATATTACTATTTCATTTTATATTCCATTTTTCTGCCCATGGAAATTCCATTCTGAAAAATGGCAAGAATGGGGACCAAGTGTAGCTCCTGGGGGACTATCCATGGCTTGAGAACAAGAGAAACTACCGTGATCCAGCAAACAAACCTTGAAAAGTAAAGGCAACTTCAAGAGAACTTCTTTTGCATTTTGTAGCAAAAGTTCTATTGGATAGGATAGATCTAAGACTTTGGATGTTAAAACAAGAGTGTTAACCTGTTTTACAGAATAATTGGCAATAAGTGCTGAACTTTTTAACATAAGTGTAATATATATGCAGTATCATGCATGCTCTGCTGCCTTTTTCACTAATTGAAATTTCCAGAATATTCAAAAATTCTAGAATACATAAGCATCATGTAAAATACATTGCTGTGATCAGTTTGGGATGTACCCCAGACCTGTATAAATGCATGTATTTATTATTAAATGATGTCGGACCCAATTAGATGTACCTTTCACCAGTTTGAATGTTAAAAACGGCTGAAAAGCACTCCCAGCTATTGCAGACCTATTCTTTGAAGTAGTGTTTTACGATCCAGAATAAGGTAAACCCCAATCCTGATCCAGGTTTCCTGTAGCCCAGCAGCACTTTTCACATGTTTGAATTTAATTTCAGCTTTTTAACTTTGATCATTGTTGAAGTTAAGTGAACGTCTAATAACTCAAGAAGTTCTTATTGTTATTATGTAAAATACTGTGGAGTAACTGAAAAAAATGACAATAAAAATAAAAATACTTTTGCTGAATTCATCCATTCAGTGAAGCATTCTGTTTCCAAAGCTGATTAATGGGATTTGAATTATAAACAGATCATTATGAAGGTCATAATTTCTGTTCCCTTCCTCTATTGTTCAGATATGCTACTTTAAATATAAAAGATTTAATGTAAGCATATGGGATGGGGAGGAATAGGGAATAATTTCTGGGAAAGGTTCACAGTTTTTCTTTAAAACAATAATTCATTTTTTCATGATTTTTGGTTTTCTAATGGGAAAGCACATTTTTTAAAAAATGTATTCAGTTTTCTCTTGAGGGATAATTTTTCAAATCAGAATGGTCCCAATCTACTTCCATTTTGTAATCACAAGATACCATGTGATCGAAATGAAGTACGCTAAGTATATACAGCTTCCAGTATTAACTATATCAGAATCAAGATCTCTGATTCTGTTTTTCTCAAACAGATATCTAATTTTATTACTTAAATGAAAACTCTTCTCTTTTCAGGAGAGCATCTTCTTGCTGGGGACACAGTCAGATAAAAGAGGAAGTACTCTTCTAACAAAAATTGTTATAGAGGTATGGTTGGCAATAAAACTCGGGATATGATGAAGGAAAATATTTACACCTCTAAATATCTAATCATACTTTAGAAAATATTAAAATGTATGATTATATTTCTTGAATACAGCATATGGGATAGGGCCATTTTGTTCTACACGCATCATCTAAAACCTGATAGAAGATTAAATTTAAAAGAATTAGCATGATATCTCTCTTCGGTTATCAAAATAATTATAAAATTGTGATGGTAGTAATTTGGCATTAGTTAAAAATATAGACACAGCCAAAAGATGATCTAGGCAATAAAAGAACATTTCAATAACAGAGAATGGAAAAGTTACAGACGAGAAACGTCAGGTGTTCCTGAAGTCAAACTGTTTGGAAAAATATAGGAAATTTGTAGACATTTAAAAATAACAAGAAATAATACCATTCAGAGAAAAATGTATATAATAACTAATATTTAACTCAAATCTTCCCAGTCTTTCACAGTTCACAATCCTTAGTGCCTCAGTAATTTTTACACAGCCAAAAGAAATACCCAAGTTCTGTTTATTAAATCATTAGGTCCAAACAACATATTATATCCTAACTATTTAGTAATCAATTGACGAAAATAATTAACATAAATTGAAAGAAAATATATGTTTACTTCATTCTTAAATAACCATGCTTACTTACTAATAGGTTTTGTTCCATTCTTGGGCACTGCACAGTTTCTTAAAGTTTGGAATCAAATTGGACACCATCATCCTCATTTGCTGCTCCACGTTGATTTTTGTATGTTTTTTGCTTTTTATCACAGCCACCACCAGAAACCCAGCTTTGCAAATAAACATCACAAAAATATAAAACATTCCATGGCATCGCTGTGACTCCAAGGGATTACAACCATCATAAAAACCATCACAAATACTTGGTTGCCAAGCACTCAAATTTGATCACATGATTATGGGAATGTTATTTCTCATTATCTGATGATCATAACCTGAAAACTACCTGTACCTTCACTAGCTAAATTTACAGGATTTTCCAAGCTTCCCAAGCACTGTTCTTCAGGATTTCAAGCTACTGGTGTGACTTTCTGTCCAGCTGAATTAATCAAAATGTGTTTTTTCTGGTCACTTTCTCACTTTTTGGTCATTTTCCCCTTCTTCAGCTAATTCCTTGCTATTGGTAAAGATTATATTAATGATAGCAGGCTTTTTTATTCCCTCTTCCATGTTCTGACAAAGTTGTTAACAGGAAAGCCGTTAACAAGAAAGGAGGTTGTGAGATCTCTAATGCTGGGTAGAGTCTGAATTTCCAATATGGGTCAGGATAGATAAAAGCACTTATTGTTGCTATCATGTGGCTCTTGTAAGCTTGTATATCTGACCACAACAATTTCATCCCTATCTATATTGTCTATCAAGCAATCTATAATAATGATATTTTGTTATGAATTTCTGTACAGATATACATTTTCTTTATGTACAGTGCAATACAACCTCTCTTTTTATTGTTACAATAAAATGATTTATAAGATACAACCAGAGCTGTGTGTCCATCATGTGTCACTAAGTTCAGTAATGCCTATGAAATATTTGATAACTTGTCTGAAGTGTTTCAGGTAATATAATTCATCCATACATGAATCACCTTCCACATGTTAGACCTCTGCTACGTTGGTTCTGCAAAGAATCGCCAATCACCACTTCTTCCTTATTTGGTTTCTTTGACCTATTGGGTCCTGAATCTCTTCTACCTTATTCCAAGAAATCAGAGTTAGCATGCTTTATTAGGATAACCATGTATTGTCTTCTAGAACAAAACCAACTGCCAAATTCTCTTGCCTTTAGGGGCATCACATTTTTCTACTTGTCTTCCCCTTCTCTAGTGTTCACTTTTCTGTTTCTCTCCTGAGGAGTTTCATCTGTCTTGTCCAGGAACTTCTAACATTTCCAGGTGTGGTAAAACCATGCTCCAGCGTAGCACTCAGTAATTAACTACAATCAACAGTGCAATCAAAAATTCAGCAATCAATAGATGTTAGGAACCAGTAGTAATCATTGAGCAACCTTCTCAACCTTCTTGCTCTCTTATCTCTTTTCTCTCAAATGGCTTCTAAAAATACCTAAATGGGTTTCTAGTCTATCTGATTAATGTTGCATTCATTTAATCACAATTTATGATGTCAGCCTTTAAAAGTAATCAGGTGGATCAAAATATTGCTACTAGTGTAATTTGTATTAGACATCATGAGTATATTAAGAGTATTTCATCATGTTCACCAGGTGCCATTATATTTTTGAGTCTACATCAGAGTATTGCTTTTGATCTCTAAAAATTTTCTGGTTCTTGATATTTGAAGAGCTTACACACACACACACACACACACATTAATCAAGATCCAAACTTATTTATCTAAGAAAGGCAAAAGCGCAAATGAACATTCCCTTGGGAGAACATTCTCTTGGGAGGAGGGAGTGTCAAAACAGTAAAGATGGCAAGTGCAATTGTACAGTTGAAGCCCTGCTCTTTTTTTAATGGTTGTAATGTCTATTTAAAACAGTGCAAGGGTCTAATCATATTACCTATCTTGAGGGTATTCAGTTAGTTGTTGCAGAAAATCTGCCAGGTACCTGTTTAATATATTTCTGGCCCTAGACAAAAACTTCTCAGTTGTTTTAGATATTTTATGTTTTAGTTTTTGCTTCTTCAACCCTTTCCTCTGACTTCTGATTTCTTACTCTAAATACTGTTTTCTGTTCCCTACATAATATAATTTTGGATATTGATAATATATTATATTTTGCAATTTTCCTTTCTTGCAAATCCAGGAAGTGAGGTATAAGATGTTCAATAAATTGTTGCATTATTTATAGAATTCACTAAAAGAGAATATAATATTGTAATATAAAATTAATAATATCTAGGGCCATATCCTGGGTAAGAACAACAACTGAAGTTTTCCATCTGGATAGTTGAATAATCTGATGTTAGTTTGTAAATAAAGATACAGTTGATTTTGACATCCTGTGCATGTACTTATTTTTACCTCTTTTCTCTGTATTCTAGACTTTTGTCCTTTTGAACTTTCCCTGCCTTTGGACTCATCATGAAAGAATAGAAAAAAAAGTATTTTTTTTCCATTCTCTGCTAACATTGCCATGGATTTGCTTAAAGCCATCAACACTCCTTTAGCCACCAGCTCCAAATCATCTAAAAGGACTTTGGAAAAATCATCTCATTCTTCATTCAGTGCTCCCAGTTATTCAGAGGGTAAGAAGGAACATCACAAGAAGAAGCTGAGTGGAAGCAGCGATCCACCCTCGGATGACGGTACTTTCCACAAGTCCAAAAAAATAAAACAACCATATGTTAACACTGAAATGCTGACCTTACGTGAGCCCGATGGCTTAAAAATGAAGCTAATCCTCTCACCAAAAGAGAAAGGGGGTACCATAACAGAAGATCCCTTTCCACATTCTGGAGCTGCAAAAAAGACCGCTAAGAAATCTGTTCGGGATGAACAAAGCTCGCAGCCCTCAAGCCATGATACACACAGCTTCTTGAAATCCCGTAAGAAGCACAAGCCACCTACAGATCCCCATCACCTTTCTCCTGCTGAGGGATTCAGCTCAGACACATCCCTCTTCCCTGAAGGCCAAAGCAGTGATTTTGAGCTTTCAAACTTGGAACCACAAATGGAATCTGGATCATCATCTGGAGGTGAGTTGGAAGCTGGTGAACTAGTCATTGATGATTCATATCGGGAGATAAAAAAGAAAAAGAAATCAAAGAAGAGTAAAAAGAAGAAAGACAAGGAGAAACACAAGGAGAAAAAACACTCTAAATTGAAGAAGAGTTCTGGACTCTCTTCATCACCAGCAGCAGTGGAAATAACACCACAACTGCCTGTTTCTCCAGCTAGCATCCAGTTTGTTCTACATGCCCCTCCTCCTCCTCCCTCACCACTACCACCTGTTTTCTGTACAGATAGCCTGAATGAGAAGAAGAAGAAGAAAGAAGAAAAAGAGAAGATTGAGAAAATAGAAAAAGAAAAGGTAAAACTGCATAGCAAGTGAGTACTATAAGTTATGATTGATTCTTGTAATAATGAATTCAAAATGTTTTTTGTAACTCCAGATTTGAAGCCATAATCTATTAAATCTAGAGTTTTTGTGTTGCAAAATGTTTTAGGTTCTGTCTTTTTTCGTTATCATTATGAACTTAAGGCATTAAGAAATACTGCATTTTCCCCTCCAACTATAAAACTATGGTTTTAATAATATACAAAAACTTCAGCTCAGATACTAATGTATAAAGATGTGAACTATGAGATGGTTTTTCAGATATTTCAGTAGGCATTAGAAACAAATTGAAACTAGTACATACTGTAAAATATTACCTCCCTCCCCCTTTTTTCTAATTAGCCAAAGAAGAAAAATATGTCTGCCTACCAAGTATTCTGTAAGGAATATCGTGTGAACATTGTGGCTGAGCATCCAGGAATAGGTAAAATAACAGCCCTGTAAGGGTTGAGTTTTTGTTGTTTGCTTAAAATTCAACCTCTCTTATATTTTCTTTAACTTATTTGCATAAAGGTTAAAATACTTATTTGAGCAGTAAGTGAGGAGATTATGCACATGCTTATAGAGGCACATTTTTAAAATATGCACTTTCAGGAAGAGATACTTTCTCATAAGTCTCACAATGAGAAAGTACATTTTTAGTGATACCATCTGCATTTCATATTCAAACATAAAAAGACATTTTAGCTGGTTGCCGAAAAATACAAAACTCATCATTACATGAATCGTCCTGATGGGAAGATTCCAGATTCAAGATGTCACCTCTAAATTTCCAATCAGTCTTTTCCTCGCTATTAATAACATTAGAACCCAGAGAAGAATATTTGATACTTATTGTAATAACTTGTCTGGCTATCTTTAAATTAGAATTATAAAGAATCAGTTTTAAATATATTTCCCAGTTCTGTTCTAGTGCTTGTGGTTTAAAACAGTTGCAGTTTGTTGTAAGGGCAGGCCCACATAAAACATACTACAATAATTTATATTTTTGCATAAAACAAGGCAAACAGCTTTTAAATTCTCAAGACAACATGGCCAATCGTAATTCGGGTTCCCTTTGTCTTGTTACACAGTTTTTAAATTAAGCAAGTTGTCAGACAGTGTAGCTAGGTGCAAATGTTGAAACCATCTTTAATATTTTTACAATGTAGGGAACTTTTTGCATAAGGAAAAAAATAAAAGTAAATATTAAGTTTTTATACATGACAATTCAGTAGTCACTACCTCTTAGTTCAGGTAAGTACATGTACTGTAGGATTACTATTTATCATTGTAAAATAATTACTTCAGCAGATGCTTTTTTAATACTTAGTAAAACTAAATAGTTTGGTTAAAGTATAAATTGATTTCCTCTCGGCTCAGTTAAATGTTGATGACTTTTATATCATAAATTTAAAACATGGTTGCCATCGTAGCAATAATCAAATATGTTAGTAATTACATTTGCAGTACCAAAAGACAAGCATACTAATTTTTGTTAAATATCTAAATAAATTAATAGTACATTCACATTTATCAGTAAGAATTTGTTTTACTGATCCCCTAAGAAAATCAGGATAACTAAATATCTATTATTTTGTTCTTTTAGTAGGCAGATGCACCAGTTCCTTTCATATAATTTTTTTTTAGAACTGCTTGCAGTCTTATGGTAGTAATTTCTATAGCCGAAATATATAAAATCATTCATTTTGGGATGCTGTTGCTTTCTACATTTAATATAAAATCTGACATTGTTACATGTGTTGTCAATATGTCTTATAATGGATTTGGTGATTAACTAAATGTTCATGAATCAGATTCCCCATTAAAATTAGAAACTAACTGCTTTTATTCTGAACTGTTCACCTTCTCTGATTTCTTGCTAGATTTTGGTGAGCTGAGCAAAAAGCTAGCAGAGGTTTGGAAACAGCTTCCAGAGAAAGATAAGCTGGTAAATATTTGAGAAGAAATTTAAAAAAGAAATCTGAGTTGGGCTTATGCCCGGAATGATGCCACCATGGTGCTTGCATTAATTTACTCCCCAGGGTAGTTTATGTATAGCAGTCCCCATCACATTTAATAATTATGAAATACTTGGGATCTAAGTACTGTATTCTTAACTATGTGGGCTGCATATTTTGCTAATCAATTGCCTAAACAATGCAGTTTTCATTTCGGTTTTGTTTTCCCTAATTTCCTATTTCTCTAGGTTTGGAAGCAGAAGGCTCAATATTTGCAACATAAGCAGAATAAAGCAGAAGCAACAACAGTAAAGAGGAAAGCAATGTCATCAGAAGGTTCCCCAAAATTGAAAGGTAGTTTCCACATTCCATTACATTCATATGTTTTCCTCCCAAGATAATTCTTATCATTATAACTAAATATATTGGGAAATTTTCCTATTTTATCAAACTGTTCCAAGATTCCACATATGAATTTTATCATTAACAGATGATAAGATGATCTGGTGAGAAATTGGCAGATACTGGCTTTGGTTTTCTCCCAGAGCTCAGAATTCACATATGAAATTCTGAGAAGTATCAGAAAAGCTGTTTTAGGCCAGGATTGCTATTAGTCAGACTATCTAGATAGAATAAGTCTACATAGATTAGAACAATGAATTAAATACCAAAACATCATAGGCACCAAAAATGTAAATTTGTTTCATTTTTTGATAATTGTGTATTAAATTGATTTGACTTTTAGATAATTACCAGCTGCCTTTTTGAAATAAAGCAATAGATGGAAAGGTATGAGACCTAGGAAAGCATTGGTTGAGGAGTTGAGTGAGAAGAGCACAGTCCAAACAGTATATTCAAAGAGACTCCACTTAAATTAATTCATTGTGACCAAAGTTGAGAATTTACTTTTGCTGTTGTTGATTTTATTTTAATCCAGACTTAATGATATTTTCTTGAACTCTGTATTATTCTTGCTTTTTCACCTAAGTAGAGTTTGAACTAAGGACAAAAGATTCTTATTCAGTCAAAACCTTTAACTCCCTGAATTGAACAATTAATACAAAATATTCACAATGTGAAATAGGCACAAATATGAAAAGTGGGAACTTTGGTGGAGTAGTGATTGGAGAGCCGTCTTTCCCAATCTGATGCTGTCCATGTATGTTAGTCTTCATGCCCCACAACTACCTGGAAATTGTGAAAATTCAAATACAACATAACAGAAGATTAACAGTTTAGGGAAAGCTTTGGACAGAGCCAACGAAGCATGAATTATTTGATTTGTGAGGGAATGTGATAATAATTATTAAACCTCTATGTTTTCTGGATCTCTGGGCAGCTTTTCCAGCTCTTCTTTTTCCAAAAGGCATGAATTAGACATGTTCATGTCTATGAGATATTTTCCTGTTTTAATTTTTTTGTATATTGTGTAAGGTGTACAATTTTAAAACTATTTTGTCTTTTTCAGCTTCTCTAACAAGCGTGCCTTCACCCCATAAAAAATCCCCAACTAGCACGATGGTATTATCCTCTTCACCAGTGAAGTTTCCTGAGACAGATCCCATTGATGTAGCTGCACATCTGCAATTACTGGGAGAGTCTCTGAGTCTTATTGGCCACAGACTGCAGGAGACTGAAGTAAGTACAATAGCTATCATGCAGTTTCATTCCACTTTAATATTTGTAACAAATAAAGAATACAAGATCTTTTATTAGGCAATAGTGAGTGGAAACACATTTTAAGTCTACAACAAACAGATATTTTGAAGCAGTTCAGATAGGCATCTCCCTAATTCAGGCTTATAACGAGGAAGAAGCACAATCAGACTTGCATGATGTTATTATTATAGCCAATCTTAATAAAAGTAGTATTACCCTTCCTGTGTAGTTGATTTTTTGGTCTAGTCTACCTAGTAGGGTTGACAATATTGTTCTTCAGTCAGATCACATGGGGCCTTCAGTTCTAGTTTTCAGCATCCTAAGATTATTTTGCAGATGTCTATTTTTGGTAATGACTTTTCATTTTAAAAAACAAACCACTGAAATAAATCTAACTCACCTACAAAAATTGGAGCTGAAAATTCCAGCTCCAAATCCTGTAGTAAATAGTTAAGGTTAATCGCAATCCTGAAAAATCTGGAGTATGCTATATTGTAGAAGATTGTACTGTAATCTGCAAAATTCAGCAGATTATATATTGATAAACATATTCCATATATTTATTGTATTTACCTCTTAAACATAAAGGAAGAGAGCAGTGCCAGGAAATAACAATTCTGTGTTTTATTCAGTTTTCTACATTTTGACATCTCTTTTTAGTGAACAGCATGATTACAGGTTCCACATATACATGCAGATATGACCATAATTGCATATTCAATTTTTGTATTCAATTTCAATTTAAGTGCGCCACCTCAAGTTACATATTTATTAATTATTACCCCTTTGAAATCACATTGAATATTTAGCATTTTATTACCTACAACTTTAAAATTACTAATCCCCTTTAAAACTACATAACATATATAAATCAGATTCTGCATGGTTTCCCCTTCTTAATTCCATAAAATTTATCTACAATTTCAGAGAAGAAAAAGGACATATTGGTATACTCATTTAATCCTAAACCCTAATGCCATTTCATTTCAGCTCTCCTCCTATCATTTCATTTATTTCAATCTATTTATTACACATATTAATTATTCCATGCATATTTAAACCCAAAGAAATAAAAATGAAAATCAGCATTCCAATCCTCAAAATATTTCAATATATTTGATAAACATATTCCATATATTTATTGTATTTACCTCTTAAACATAAAGGAAGAGAGCGCTGCCAAGAAATAACAATTCTATTATCCATCTTATATGTCCCCATTTCACAACTACAAATTTATCAATATTATTCCCCAGCACCTTGTAGAATCCCCTCTTCCAGTATCATTCAACCATTATCTCTGTGTAAGAAATTTACCCCCATTTTTTAAAGTTCCCATATTCCTTTGTTCCCAAATCCTGTTTCTTTTCCCTTCTTTCCCCTAACATTTCCCCCTTCATTATTTCACTCCGGTTTTTGATCCCCTCTCTATTTTTAGCTACCTTCCGCCCTTCGAATTTCTACTAATTCTTTTCCCCTTTTTTTCTTTTCCAGATATTTCCCTCTTTATTCAATTTCCCAAACCTCCAATATTTATTCCCAATTCTTTTTCTCTTTCCTTCTGGATTCCTTGGTTCTCGATAGTGATTAAAGATGGACTCTTCTGAAATTTGCTGCACCTCTTCTTCTGTACTTCATCTTAGTTGTTCATACTCTGCAATCGCCTCTTCAAAAAATTTAAAAACGAAGCCCAAAGTTTCACCTCTTTCTTGTAAAGTTTCCTTAATGTTTCTAAGTTCAATTTTTAATGCCTGAAAGGATATCATCATTTTATGATTTTCTATTTAATCCAGTTAATGTCTTTGAAGTTGATTTCCAATAATCCGCTTTTGTTTCTTTCCTCTCAACTTTTAGTCCTCAGCTGGTCCAATACCAAGTCCATAACAGAATCAACAATTAATCCAAGGGCAGTACCTTCCTATGTCTTTCTTTACTTCAATATTTCAATTTTCCAAAACTCTTTATTTTATTGTATCAATTTTCCTTATATTTTTAAGAAAGTTGAATTTAACTCAGGTGGCACTCTTTGTTCTAACAAATCCACACCTCCTCTTTTCTTTTCCTTCCCAATTATTCAAAGCTTTTCAAATCACAATCTTCCAAAAAGATAAAGTTTCCTCTTTAGCGATCTATAGTTCAGCTTGAATTAGTGCTTATATAAAATCAAGATACACTCATCCAAGTTAGTTGTGTAATTCCTTCTGCAGCTTCTACCTCTTGGCTTGAAGCCCCATCACTATCAAAGGCAATTCACACCTTTTTTTAAACTTCTTTCAATTCGCCACTTGAGTCCTTTCTTAAAGATACTTTGTAATGTTAATCCAGAGGTTAATTTCCATTTAATTATATCATCCTGTTCCTCCTGCTGTTCGCTTCTTCCACTCTCCTACCCAATACTTTTACCAGTCTAATCCTCCCCTTCAGGGTGGCCATTTTAGACCACCACTTCAGGCGTCTTTGGGAAGGAGCTTTGCCAAACCAGGGAGGGGATTTGTGGCTCCCCTCTACCCAGCTGATGGTCTCTCCTTCCTCTGCCGCCCATATGAAGCAGCTTCTGCCCCAAATCTAAAAGATCAGGGCTCTCTGACTCTGAAGCACAGACCAAAGCCATGTGTGATCGCAGTGAGCGGTCCGTCTTCGAGGAGGCTCAAAACCGGAAGCCCAAAATTCAGCATTATTGTAATAGGGTTGGTATAATGCTACTTATGCTTCTTATAAATCATGAAGTTTCTAACCTACAGTACATTGTTCAGAGTTGCCATTGATTGTTTAAAAACTGAAATTACTTTAAAAAGAAGAAAACAAAGAAGGAATAATTATCATTATTTAGCATGAAAAATTACCTCATCCAAAGATCTGAAATTATCTGGTAGAGGCAATTGGAAGGTGAATTAGAATAGACCAAAGAAAATATTTGTCATACAGCAGCTAATTAAACTCTGGCTCATATTCACAGGATATGACACTGGATACCAATGGATACAAACAAAAATTAATGAAGAACAGATTGTATCAAAAGCTGTTAACCATGGAGATGGAAAGTAATTTCCAACTTCCAAATATCGAATTGGTAGGGGAAATATTGGAAGTAGACTATTTCTCCACTTCCTGCTGAGAGCATCTCAGAAGCACCTGGTTGTCTAAGAAACAAAATGCTAGAGGAAAATGGAACTTCTGACCTACCATGATCTTCTAACCTATTTATGGCATTACGAACTACCCTGTAGAACAGACTACTAAGAAGCTGCCTAAAGGGGAAGGAAGTACAAAAGCTCTCCATATTAAATTTATTTTTTTTAGACTGCTAAAGTACAATGCACTTAATTTGCTAACTGCACACCCAGTGAATATTTGGATTGAAAATCTACTTTGCTTGTGTATTTTATTAAGTATTACATTTTGTGTATACTATCTTATACATGTGTGGTACAGAATGTAGCCTTTCTTGCTTTCAGCAGAATTCATGTTCATTTCTCTGTGTGTGATTTCTCTGTAAAAGCTCTTTCACAGAGCAGAATAGACCTGCTGGGTTTGATAAAATCATGGTGGACTTAAAATAGGAAGGATACATTGATACTGATATTACATTAATAACTTTTCACATTCCTTTTTGGCCTCCCAGGGAATGGTAGCTGTATCAGGAAGTTTATCAGTACTCCTGGATTCAATTATTTGTGCTCTGGGCCCTTTGACTTGTCTCACATCCCAGTTACCTGAGCTAAATGGCTGCCCCAAACATGTTTTGGTAAGTTACATTTAATTACCAAGCTGTCTTATTAGTTGCATTCAGTGCTGCAGATGCAGGGGCAATGGACAGGGCTGGGTCATGGGAATAGCGGGTGACAGAAGGTTGGCAGGCAGTCAAAAGGGCAGAGACAGTGGGAGAGATAGGCCGGTGAGTATTATGTGAAATAGGAAATTGTCACATCTATTTCAGCCATTGTTGTTTTAAAACAAAGTAAATAGGAAAAATTATACTGAACCAAAAATTGAAGATTTGTTGTCAATTTGGGCAATGCAGAAGTGGGGTTGGGAAGCCACAAGTTGCCTTTGGTGAGACTTTCCTTAAATATTCTATTCAAGCAAAAAGTGTTTCACATTGTAATATATATATTGAATTAATTTAATGTTTCTGTCTTTTCAGTCTAACACATTAGATAATATTGCCTACATAATGCCCGGTCTTTGACAAAAAAAGTGAATAAGGAAAATAATCTGCTGTGCTACTGGTTTGTACACATATATATTGCATTCTTCAAGTCTCAACCTACAGAATTTTAAAGTCTTTTGTCAATAACTGTTTAACTTGATTTTATGAAAAAAGTCCGGAACTTAAATTTACAAGAATTGGAGGATGTTTTAAGTCTGTGTGTTTCTACGTAACTAGAGTTTAGTAATTTTTTTATATATCAGCCTTAATATAAAAGGAAAAAGATATATTGAATTATTTTAATTAGAAATGTCAAGCAAGTTTGGGGCAAACAAGTACCATGGACTCAATACTACTAATATTTTAACTATAAAACAGAGCCCTGGTGGTGCAGTGATTAAAGAGCAGTGTTGCAGGAAAACTCTGCCCAGAGCCTTGAGTTTGATCCTGACAGGGCTCAAGGTTGACTCATCCTTCCATCCTCTCAGGAATGGTAAAATGAGGGCCCAGCCCTAGACTGTTGGGGCAATATGCAAATAATGCTTCAACACTGTAAACTGTCCAGAGAGTGATATAAGCACTATGGGGCAGTATATAAGCCTAAATGTTGTTGCTACTGCTATAAAATAGTATTACTTTACGTGGAGACAATGGAATGGAGAAAAATAATACACATGTTGTTCAAATTAATGATGAGAAGAAATTGTCCTATCCCTAAAGAACTGTTCTGACATTAGGAATTCTTATTAAGTGTTGCATTCATTGATTATCAGGGTTACATGCAAATGTGAGAGTGAATGAAATCAAATCATTAAAATGGTTACTATTTTAATGTGACTGCTTAAAGCAGCTATATTTTTCTCCACACACACACTTGTTTTAATAAGTAGCTAATTCATGTTTGTTCAAGTTTTGAAGCAATTCTTACCAAATCATTTTCAAACCACATATAGCACTAGTAACTACAGTATAGAAATGTAATATTCTACACAATGTTCAGATTTTGAGAGAAAAGGAAGCCTACAATTCCAAGCTCCAAATTCTTCACATTTTGATAGTGACTTCTGAAACAGTCGCTAAAACTATTGTCATAGAAGGCAAAAGCATTCCCCCAATTACACAAATTCCAATTTAGCATTCTTATTACCAGCAAATTGACTTCTTTCTCTTATGGTGCTAATATTCATGTACAGGCAGTTAGGTGATATTGAACAATTTATTAATAAGAGGAAGAGAAATCTAATGCCTCAGCACAGGCTTTAGCGCTCTAAAATTCTTCTCTGGGAAAGCACTTCCATAGGATTAAGTATGGCATTCTTAATATAGGTGTTTACATTTTTGGATATGTATTTTTGTATATAGTTCTAATTAGAACACAAAATGTTCCTTCTATTACTATTGTTCAGAAAATATGTACAGGTAGTCCTAAATCTATGGCCAAAATTAAGCCCAACATTTATGTTGCTTGCCTTTCTTGCCACAGTTAAGTGAATCACTAACTGTTAAGTTAGTAATGCTGTTGTTAAGTGAATCTATCTTCCCCATTGACTTTACTTGTCAGGTCACAAAAGGTGATCACATAATCTTGGGACGCTGCAGTGGTCATAAATATGAGTCAGTTGTCAAGCATCCAAATTTTGATCACACAATCAGAGGTTGCTGCAATGGTTATAAGCGTGAAAAATGGTCATGTCACTTTTTTCAGTATAGTTGTAACGTCAAACGGTTATTAAACAAATGATTGTAAGTCAAGGATTATCTGAATTGGTTTTATGATCTATACATAATTGAATGTCTTGTTATAATAAGCATTGATTCAAAGGAGATTTTTAATTTTTTAAAAAGTATTCATATGACATTAGCAATAGTCCACAACTTACAACCATTCATTTATAAAATGTTCAAAGTTACAACAGGGTGAAAAAGTTATGTATGGTCCTCACACTTTAAGACCATTGCAGAGTTCTCATGATCATGATTGGATGCTTTGTGACTGGCATATGTCTATGAGGATTGCAGCATCCCAGGGTAATGTGATCGCCATTTGTGATCTGCCCGGCAGGCTTCTGACAAGCAAAGTCAATGGGGGAAGTCAGATTCACTTATAACCATATAACTTATGTCATATAACCTTATCACATAGGATTTAAAAATCTTAAAAACAACAGGAAATGAAATAATTTTGAATCCAAGATTAAATGTACATCAGTTTTCTCGGCTCTTAAAGTACTTATTTTTCTAATTGATAGACTACTATTGACTGATTTTCTATCATTTCATCTTAAACTTCCTCTAAATAATGAAGCATCTGTCCCCATTCCTACTCCTAGTTCAGAGGTGACAAACTAGTTCAGCAGCATCACAGCGGCATCATGTGATGTATGACCTTTTTCCTTTTGCTAAACTGGACGTGGCCAGCATGTGACGCATCTGGGCCACAAGTTTGACAGCCCTGCCCTAGTTAAACTTGCTGATTAAAGTTCTACGTACTAAAGGCTAGTGACTTGAGGTTTTAAAAACTTACTCAGATTTGATGTTATTTGAACATCAAAAATATACAAAAAATATAAAAACCAATTGAGGTAGTGATTAAGGTATCAGGCTAGAAACCAGGAAAACACAGAAGCCAGCTGGTGACCTTAGGCCAGTCATTTTTCTCTCAGCCCGAGGAAACAGGCAATGGCAAACTACTTCTAAAAATCTTGCTATGAATCACTGACTCAAGAGTGCAGATATACAGGCAGTATATGAGCTATAAAAATATCAATCTTTAGAGCTGGACATTTAGCAGAATCATTTAATTGCATTTACACTATTATCTCTGCTTTTGGAAAGTTGAGTTTTTAGTATTGAGTGGAAAGTCTTTAAATTACGAGTTTGGTAGCACCTTTTCCAACTAAGAAATGTAATTAAAAAGCATAACCAGTGTGACCAAATGAGCTACATCTTACAAAAACTTATTCCATTTAATACAATTTGTTAATTGGTGCTATCAGACAACTGAATTTTTTTGCCAGCCTAGACTAACACAGCTCTCTTACAAATGAAGAAAGGCAATTTTTACTTATGTCCTCCTGTCCTGTGTTACCCCACCTATAGATATATCACAAAAGCTAGAAAAACAGAGGGTGAGCATAGGCGAGTCAAAAAATAATTGTCTTCTTCCAGTGGCTGAAATAATGTCAATTGCAAAGGCTTTAATTCATAGACAGTCATAATATGTAGCTTAAATTTTCAGCATCTTGGATTAAATAGAAGATCTGCTTCACATTTACCATTTGCAATGTGGTAGAGTTGATGTTTTTAAACACACAAATGTACTTGATGTATCTTTATTTAAAATTTGTACATATTTGTATAATACATATCTTGTCATATTTGATAGTGAAAAGTTTTGAACCCAAATACTTTTGTTTTTTTATATATTTGTTAGTTTCTGATTTAATCTTCTTGCTATTGTACATAAATGTCTTTATACCTAGAAATTTCATTTTGATTCATTTCTGTTTCCTCCCATTAATTCATGTACAGGTTTTTCAGTATCAGAAAATTTTCTATCCCTCTGCCATCAGTATGACACTATCCTTGTATGATAATCACCTATATATGTCCTGTAGGACTCTGTATTCTATGCCATTTTTTATTTTGCCTGAAGGTTTTTACAGTTTGAAATTCAGTCAGTATGTCTACCAGGAACAGTTGTTATAAATTTTTCAGTTGTAAATGAGTTTGTCATAATTTTCATGTGAGGTTTGCTGGCATTTATAATAGTCTGAATCCTGAAGTGGAAAAGCATAGTACAGGTAATCCTCAACTTACATCAGTTCATTTAGTGACTGTTCAAAGTTACAAAGGCACTGAAAAAATGATTTATGACCATTTTTCACACATGACATTTGAAGCATTCTTATGATCATGTGAATAAAATTCAGATGCTTGGCAACTGTTTCATACATATGACCATAGCTGTGTCCCAAGATCATCTTTTGTAACCTTTTCATAAGCAAAATTAATGGGGAAGCCTGATTTACTTAACAACCAAATTACTAACTTAACAACGGAAGTGATTTGCTTAACTGTGGCCAGAAAGATCGTAAAATGGAGCAAAACTCACTTAACAAATGTCTCACTTAACAACAAATGCTGAGCTCAATTGTCGTCATAAGTTGAGGATTACCTGCACTGTATTTACTTAAAATAATAAGAACTGGAGCCTGAAACAGATCAACATGTAGATATATTCTTACATTGTTTTTGACACAAGCTTGATTGTTTTAAAATTGAGACATTTGTCCCCATATGCATTAGTATATCAATCATTTTTTGCTCTTAAAATTGTTAGCAAGATGCTTTGCTTTTGAGGTGTTATTTCTATTTCCACATTAAATGACAACTAGGCAATAAAATACTGAAATATTAGTACGATGCTCATGATGCAAAATACCTTCAAATCATCAGTAATCCAATATTGCTGTACTGTTAGATTTAAAATTAGATTTAAAATTTCAGTTGGTTGCATTTTGCATATGTATACTGTACCTGTAACTTTTCTAATAAAAATTCAAACAAGTTACTTTCCAGTATTCCAGTAGATTTAGAGTATGAATAATATTTATGGCTGGAGGTTGCAAATGTACTTTTAAAATTTATAATCTTAAATTCATTTGAATCAGGATGAGAATCCAGACATTTTCTCAACGTTTCACTGAGTCAACTCAAGAGTGTTTCTTTCCTGCCTTGAATTGATAGAAGTATTTAGTTTAATGTAGAAAGCTACAAATAACTCCCTGAACATATGGGTTTGGATAGGAAAAACAGTCAGATTACTTTGGCATCTATAATTATTTAAACCAAAGGTCCTCAAACTTGGCTGCTGTAGGACTTGTGGGCTTCAACTCCCAGAATTCCTCAGCATAGCTGGGAGTTGAAATTCACAAGTCTTACAGTTGCCAAGTTTGAGGACCCCTGATCTAAACGTTGCTATTTAAAAGGAACTGAAAGACACCGCGGAATGGAGGATACCTCAGCTCGGTCCTAGTGGCAGCAAAGCGCCTTTTTATTGATCGGTTTATAACTTCATACGGCCTTGATCGCGGCAGAGCGAAATCGAGTCCGTTAAAGCCGCTTTCTCCCGAGCAGGTCCTCAGCGGAAGCCACCAATACTGCGAGGACTGGGAGTTGCTTGGGTCCCGATTTGCGACCTATAATTATGGCATCATCCAATCGTCGCCGCCCGCTGTCACCAGGTAACAAACACTTCCCTACAGCAAAAGCCTTAGAGAAAAGACTACAACTCCCAAGTGTGCTTGCAAAGGAAATGCCTGCCCCGGAATTAGAAAATCTTATTGCGGGCGAAGATGTTTAAGAGCGGGCTGTGCCCACATCCCGCCAACCCGCTTCGCCCATCAGATTTCCGCGTTAAACTCCGCTCGTCAAGGAGGCGCTTACGCTGCGGGGTGTGTCGCAAGAGCAAAGAACCAAGCACCGCCCTTGCAGCTCAGAGCGGTCACGTGACCCACTCGTGGCCCTGTCAGCTGATCTCTGCTAAGTCGTGGCGGTCGTCTAGTTGGTGATGGAGTTTCTTCTCGGCAATCCTTTTAGCTCTCCGGTCGGACAGCGCATTGGTAAGTGGCCGCCTGATTCTTGCCTTACACTTCTACAATGCCCCCCACCTCACCCCCGGTGTCTCCCGACTTCGACCGCTTGCGTAACCGAAGCTTTAAACTCCGGATTTTACCTTAAGTCAGTGTCGAACTGCGGGAGGGGCGGAGCTTATAAACCACAGAGGCGGGGTTTTGATATTTTTTTTTTCTTCTGGCCGATGGGGATAGGACAGTTCTTCTGACGGACAGTTCATACTGATCAATGGGCTAGAATCGAGGAGGCGGGTTCTTGGGGGAAGGCCTTGTAAGCCAATCCTGTAAGAGTGTGGAGAGGGGTCTCGAAGAAGGGATAAAGTTTGCTTATTTAAAGGGAACGAGCCTCTGGTGCGAACGTCACGCCCCCGGAAGACTGGTCGCTGCCTGCAAACGGTTGAGATAATTATAAAAGAAGCCTGCCCTTCAGTTGCTTTCAAGTTTGAGGAAATGGCTCATGTCGCAAAAGCAGGAATTGGAAAACTCTGAATGGGCGGAGGCCTACATGCTTGCTTCCTCTGACAGTCAACAAGAAGCAGACTACAAATTCCATCTCTCCTAGGTGCACGGAATTTTTCAGTCTGTCCCATGGGGATGGCACTCAATGGGGGGACAAAATGAGAAATGGTTGGCTGTTCGGAGCACTAAACCAATTAAAGTCCAGTCCTAAAGTGTCCTAAGCAGCATTTAAGTCACTGATGATCTGTGGCCTTGCTGGTGTTGCTGAATCGCACCTTTGAAGCCTTGCTCATTGTTATGTTCTGCGCATGGCCGCAAGAAATGGAGACAAGACAATGAACAGTGAACTTCAACTCTTTATTAAACATTGTGGAACAGAGCAAAAACAAAGGCAGCAATAGCCCTTTTTATAGGCAAGCTGGTGATCAAATAACCAATAAGAAACGGGAAGCATTAGTTCCCTTAACCAATGAAAGAGGCCCGCTAATAGCCAATCAGATTCTCCTGAACGGACCAATCAGATGTCGCTATTATCGGCCAATCAGAAGTGCAGGGCCAGAACCCTGCACTTTTCTAAAGGTTTTAATAATCTTTATTTAAGCACTTTTATTAATTCACAACACCCCTTCCCCCCGGGTTCCGTTTAAGGGGTGCGGTGACGTAATCTTTGAGGTAGGCAGGTTGTTTAGATTGTCTGTTAGATTTTCGCTGTCCCCCCGGTACTTGTTTATAATCTTGTTTGGGCGGGAAGTTTTCTGGCGAGTAGGGTGCCTCCGGTCCTTCATTTAAAAACTCGGTGCCGCTAATGTCCTCGTTGTCCTCTAGCCTTTGTGGGCTTGCTTCTGACGAGGTGTCTCTTTGAGGCAAGTCCATCACCCTCTATGATCCTTCCGAATGCTCACTTCTTCCACTCGTGCTTTCTGCCGTTTCGAACTCGGTCTCCTCGGCATCTCCTCCCCCCTCAGTTTGGAAGTTACCGGAGTCGCAGAAACGAGGTTGCAGCCTTGAACGCAGCTGATCAATATGGCGCTTCCATATTCTTTCATCACGACTTTTTACTCGGTACGACCTGGGTCCTGTGACTTGGATTACAGCTGCCTCGACCCACAAAGGATCGCCAGAAAAGTTTCTAGCGAAGACTAAGTCGCCTGTCTGGAATTTGCGGCATTTCTCACTGGATCCGTGTGGTTTTTCTGGTTCGTACGTTGGGTGTAGTCGGTCAAGGTGGGAGCGGAGTTTTTGTCCCATTAACAATTCGGCCGGAGTCTTGTTGGTGACGCTGTGCGGAGTGATGTGTTGAAGAAAGAGTATCCGGTTAATCTTATCTTCGATATCGCCATAGTCCATTTTACGTAGGGTCTTTTTGACCAATTGTACCATGCGCTCAGCTCTTCCATTGGCCGCAGGATGCGCCGGCGAAGTTAGCGCATGGTGAATGCCACGGTCCGCCAAATACTGTTCAAAAGAAAGCACGGTAAGCTGGGGCCCATTGTCGGATACCAGAACATCTGGCAGTCCATGGGTTGCGAATAATCTGTCCAATTTCCTGATAACGGATTCAGTTGTGGTACTTTTCATTTCATGTATTTCAAGCCAGTTTGAGTAGGCATCCACCGTTACTAGGAATGTGTGTCCTTTAGTAGGTCCCGCAAAGTCAATATGAATACGGGACCATGGTCCCCTGGGTGTTTCCCACTCTGTTGGGGTTGCTTTCGGTGGGGCATTGCTAACTTCCTGGCATTTGCAACAAGTCTTTATCCAGGCCTTCATTTGCTTTTCAATACCCAGCCACCACGCGTAGCTTTGTGCGAACGCCTTCATGCGCACGATGCCAGGGTGGCCTTCATGCAAGGTTTTCAATATCGCTCGTTGCAGCCGCTCTGGGATGACGACTCTATCCCCCCAAATGATGCAGCCTTTCTGCGAAAACAGTTCCGTCTGTCGATTCTTGAAAGGACTGAAGTTGTCAGGGATTTGATCCAATGGCCATCCTCGCTTGACACAGCTAAGAACTCGCGCCAAAATGGGATTGCGTTTGGTTTCGATCGCGATATCTCGAGCTGTCAGTGGTGGTGATTGAAGTGTTTCAATCTGGAGCATTGTGACGGTTGGAACTGGGTCGTCAATGGTTTCCAGAAGTGGTGTACAGTTGAGTGCGTCAGCGTGGGGGATGGCTTTCCCCGGGCGGTGTTGCAGCTTATAATTATATGCAGCCAAGAATTCTGACCAGTGAGTCATTCTGGGAGATAATATATAAAGGGTTGGCTTGTCCCCCGCTATAATCCCCGGCAAAGGTTTGTGGTCGGTAACTATAGTAAAAACTCACCCATAAATATATTCATGAAATCTTTTAACAGCAGAAACGACAGCAAGAGCCTCTTTATAGATTTGACTATAGTTACATTCAGCTTTTGATAGCTTTTTTGAAAATTAGGCAATAGGGGCTTCACTACCGTTTGGTAACACATGGCTCAAAATGGCACCCACTCCGAATGGTGATGCATCACATGTAATCGTTAAAGGCAAAGTCTCATTATACTGCATCAAAACAGCATCTGAAGTCAATAAGTTTTTTACTTGTCGGAACGCGTGGTCCCCAGACCCAGGTTGCCTTTTTGTCCAACAGACAATGTAGGGGCTCGGCTACGGTCACTTTGTGGGGAGGAAAACGTTGTAAAAATTGATAAGGCCCAGGAAAGCTTGGAGATCAGTCTTATTTCTGGGCCTTGGGGCGTTTTTGATTGCCCTTAGCTTGCTATCGAGTGAATGCCTTGTTTATCGATTAAGTACCCCAAAAATTCTACTTTATCCGTACACAGTTGACACTTTTTTTTTTTTTACTTTAAGGCCAGAGTCTTTAAATTTCTGGAGAACTAACCTCAGGCGCTCCCTTAGTATTTCTCTAGTCGGAGCAGCAATTAAAACGTCATCAAAATAAGGTACAACCCCTTTTATACCCTGTAGTAGTCTCTCCATCAAGCTCTGAAAAATTCCTGGGACCACGCTAACTCCGAATTGAAGTCAGTTGCACTTAAATGCACCTCGGTGCGTAACGATCATTTGTGCCTCTGCCGTTTTTTTATCTACAGGCAGTTGTTGGTATGCCTGTGCTAAATCCAATTTAGCGAAGACTTTTCCGCCCCCCAGGGAATGGAGAAGGTGTTGTACCACCGGTACCGGGTAAGCGTTCTGCTGAAGGACATGATTCAGGGTGGCTCGGTAGTCCCCACAATTTCTTA
Source organism: Hydrophis major (assembly GCA_033807585.1). Classification (NCBI taxonomy): domain Eukaryota; kingdom Metazoa; phylum Chordata; class Lepidosauria; order Squamata; family Elapidae; genus Hydrophis; species Hydrophis major. Next base: position 184,653,210 of record CM066331.1, on the reverse strand, counting down.
ACGATCCATCCGGCTTGATGGGTATTACGATTGGGGTTTCCCAGGGAGCGTGGTCAGTTGGTTCTAACACACCCTGGGCTATTAATTTATCAAGCTGCTCGGCAATCTTTGGTTTAAGGGCAAATGGAATTCGACGAGGCTTAAGGCGGATGGGAGCTACTTCAGGGTTAAGGTTAAATGATATCGGGGTCACCTTGTACTCACCTAACTTATCTGTAAAGACGTCCTGGAACTCCCAGACGATGACCTCTTCCCAGTCATTGCTGTTGGTTCGGTGAATGCCGGCTACTTCAATTCCAAGTGGGGCGAACCATTGGAGGCCTAACAAACTAGGCCGATCCCTGTCGACTATGGTTAGTGGTAGGGATGCAGTACAATTTTTAAATGAGACATGGACTTTGCTGGATCCAACGACTGGAATTCGATTTCCCTCATAGTCCTTGAGTATGATTCTTTGGAATCTGAGGTCTTGCTGCCGGACGATGGGAATTAATTGTTTAAGGGTCTTCCAGGAAACCATCGAGAGGGACGATCCTGAATCGACTTCCATCATGCAGGGCTGGTTTTCGATGGCGACCTTCACCCGGATCTTCTTGGCGTCTAATGATGAGGCGTGACCAATCGTAATGGTTTGGTGTGCCTCTTCTTGGTTCGTTTGTTTCTGTAGGAGTAGTTGTTCCATTGGTGGGTTAAGTATTCCCGATTTACAAGACGGCTTCCTGTGTGCTGGCAGTAGTTGGTCCCCCTCTGAGGTGGGCTGGATCCTTGCTTGCTTCTACAGACTCTTCCGGTGTGACCTCTTTTCCCGTACACCTGGCAGAGCGCGTCAAGTAATTTGCAGTCTGATCGTGGGTGGTTTGCCCCACAACCAGCGCATTGGTACTACACTCTCTGGTTACGTTGATGGCGTTGGTCTAGTTCAGACCGGAGTCGGTTGACCTCTTCTTCATCACTTTCTGATGACGATTCGAGGTCCTCGTGGTGGGCTGTCGTTGCCTGTCCTTCCAGGTGAGGTGAGATTTTGCCGGCGAGTTGGCGGAGCGGGGTGTGGGTGCAGCCCATTCATGCAGCTGACTTCCTGGTTGCTTCTGCTACAGTAGCGTCAGCGATGGCATCTGCGAGGCTAATGTCGCCTTTCGTCATCAGCTTACTTTGTGTCGCTAGTGCATCTAATCCCAGAACTATTCGGTCTCTCAGGGCCTCTTCGAGGTCGGCGAATCCGCAAAGGCCTCCCAAATTCCGGAGATCCGCAATGAAATCTGCAACGCTTTCTCCCTTCCGCTGTTCTCTCTGATAAAATTCATGTCTTCGAACAAGCGTTGGTACGGTTGGTGCATAGTGGGCCCGTAGAAGGGGCTCGAGGACGTCCCAGTCCATGGACTTCACCTCAGCCGGTTTGGCTAGTGCCTTGGCCATCTTAAACACGGTCAGCCCGCAGTGAGTTAGGAATACCGCTCGCTTCTTTCCGGTAGTGGCATCCTTCAAATTGTTGGTCTCCAGAAACATCTGGAATCGGTCCATATATGAGTCCCAGTCTTCTTGTGCTGGGTCGAATGGAGCGGGTGGTATGACGCTGCTAGACATGGTTCAGCCGTTGGTGCGTCTTCAGCCATGTGCTCTGTTTAGCGCTCTGTAGTGCTCAGTCAGCTCTGACGTCTCCAAATCCCACCCTTGTCGCAAGTGTTATGTTATGGGCGCAAGAAATGGAGACGAGACGATGAACAGTGAACTTCAACTCTTTATTTAACATTGTGGAACAGAGCAAAAACGACGGCAGCAATAGCCCTTTTTATAGGCAAGCTGGTGATCAAATAACCAATAAGAAACGGGAAGCGTTATTTCCCTTAACCAATGAAAGAGGCCCGCTAATAGCCAATCAGATTCTCCTGAACGGACCAATCAGATGTCGCTATTATCGGCCAATCAGAAGTGCAGGGCCAGAACCCTGCACTTTTCTAAAGGTTTTAATAATCTTTATTTAAGCACTTTTATTAATTCATAACACTCATCTTTCATCATACAAGCTGGGGCTCTTGGGAAGTGTAGTTCTCAAATGTTTACAGAATTACGTGTTCTCTTACATGCTGGCTTGAGAATTCACAAAATTGTCCTTAGCTGTGCCTGGGTAGCTAGGTTTAATCTTTGTTAATGTTTAACACAACACTTAATGGTCTAATAATGAGCTTTTTTTCTTATTTTTATGAATATGTTCTAAATTAAGGATCTTAGGACAGGTTTCAGTAATGGATCCTATACTCAAGGGATGTCAAACTTGCAGCCTGCAGGCCACGTCTTCCCCCAGTTTAGTGAAAGGGGGAAAAGTTTTGATATGTCACATGATGCCATGTCATCACAAGTTTGACACAAGTTTAACACCCCTGCTATATGTGCAAAATGTAAAATCACCAAACTGGTAGTTACACCGGTTGGATCCCACCCCTGCATGATCTTTTTCATTCACAAAAATCCCATATGATTTAATTATATACTTTTGATTTAAATCTGAAGTTAAACTTACCAAATAAGTTCTTTGCCTAAATTCATATGCACGTACCAGTATATGCTGTTCATAATGCTGGGTAAAATCTAAATATTAAAGACATTAAAATCAACTGAAACCAAATATGATATAAATCTGTTTCACTGATTTCTGTGCTTTGCTTCATTTTATTCAACTCTTTTCACCCAATATAATTGTATGTTTAAAATATAATTTAAACTCCATATTTTGGAATGTGCTTGGATGGTAATAAATGTTAAAAACATTAACAAATCCCCTTCTGTCTTTAGTGGATAAAAAAATACATAATAGTTTTTGATGATATCTGAGTCCTTCAACTCTAAAACCTTCATAACCGGTAATTCTTAATACTTTAGTAATGTGTCATAAATTGCCAAATCACCACACCCTGACAGCAGGCTAATAGAACTTGCTGAGTTTGCCTATAAGAACTGAGGCAATACTCACACATATTACTTGTTTGGAATATCAAATTTGCTGGCACATTTATTTTTGTGGTCTTCCAATAGAATTGTTTATTGGTGCCAGGTGAGATTTAAACTGCTTTGTTCATTCCATATAGAAGCTGTGTGGCCTGAGTTAGACTTCTAGTTGTTGATGGTTCTAGTTACAGTTCTGGAGCTAAATTTAGCATCTGTCATTCACATCACTATTGAGGGCCTTGTGTCTTAGAAAAGCTTCATAAAAGGAATAACATTCAGTTTTCCTTGTTTTTCCCCACTTCAATGCAAAAAAAATATGAAATGTTGTAACTCAAAATCTATCTTATTGATATATGAGAGGAAAAATGTGTTTATTTGATTGGATGAGGCTCTTTTATGAGGTCTCAATCTAAAGAGGTGTTCAACAGAATGTTCAACACAGCCATGCTTGAGAACCGTGGAATTAGTTGTTGCACTAAGTGCAATTTTCTTGTGTTTCAAGGGCAGATTGACAACACTATGCTATAATCTAGATTGGAGTTTAGCAATTAAGAGACCATTAGAGACAGGCCGGGCCAGGCCAGAAAGTGTTGCAACCAGGCATACTTGGTCAGCTATAGGCCTAATAGTAGTACATATGTGGGGCATGAGTAAAGAAGGTAACCTTTTAAACTTCAATAAAAATACAGTAAATAAAAAAGAAAATAACTTTAATGAGCAGAGGAAAGCTCCATTACTAGGACAACAAGGAGATAAATATTACTGAAGCCCAGATGATGGGGAACTGTTAAGAAAACTTATCAGACAGGTGTCCCCCTAATTTACCTTAATAGAAAAAAATGGAGAAGCACATTCAGATTTGTTATATTCTGTCTTGATACCCATCTTAAGATACCAGTCTTAATTAAAAAAAAAAAACTTTAGATACACATGGTATCTGTTTCTTAGTCTGGACTACTTTATACTGCTGACAGTGAACAAGGGAGCACAAGTAAGTTGTACTCCTAATTTTTTCAAAGTTCCATCAAGTAGTCTTCCTCAGCCTATTTATCCTGCAGGATTTGCAGATCTCAGGGAACTCCTACGTAAAAATTATGCCTACAGTTAGTATTGTTTGATATATGAAGATTTTTTTTTTCAGTCAAACTCATCACCTCTAGCAGGTTCAATGAACCCTAACAACTTAATCAAGGAGAGAAGCAACCTAGAATTCAGAAGAAATTTCCTGACAGAACAATTAACCAGTGGAATAATTGCCTCCAGAAGTTGTGAATTCTCCAACACTGGAAGCTTTTAAGAAGAGATTGGACAACCATTTGTCTGAAATGGTGTAGGGTTTCCTGCTTGAGCAGGGGGGTTGGACTAGAAGACCTCCATGGTCCCTACCAACGATGTTCTATTATATTCTAAACCTGTCACAGATCCCTGGGATTTCTTGGAAGAATCCCTGTGAGAAAATATGATCTAGAATCAGAGACCTACTAATTTCCTGAACCATGAATTTTCAGTGTTGGAATTGAAGTTCAGTTTACAATATTTACACAGCACTATGTATCCAGGTACTAATCCCACTACTATGTGTATTGTGAAATCAAGTGGCACCTAAATCTGATAAATTACACCTGAGTGATGGAGGGATAGAGTTGCTTCGTAATAGCATATTTGTGACACTCAGTTTCATCACCTTAATAATTTAATAATTTCTACCAGTGGCTTTTTATAAGTATTGTTTTGTTATCCAATCAGTTAAGAAGCAGGCTTTAGGGCCTTTAGACTTCAAAAGACCTAGGACCAGAATGTTAATAATTTGCCCAGAAGCAGGCAGGAGAAAGATCTCCAATGCACTCTTATATATCTAATATATTTTAAACGTATTGGTTTCACAGCTTTCAGTTAATAGTATTCATTATTTTAAAAACTGAATCACACCTTGGAAATCCCAAGAAGCTCTGGCACCTAAGTGTTTCAGTTTGCTAGATGACTGTGATGCTCGACTGTTATTATCACCTTATTACGGAAATTCATTCCGGAAAAATAGGTGGCATTTTTAATCTGCTCTTCTGAGTGAAATTTCTTTTTCTTTCATTTGTCCTGTTTGTTGCTTGCTTGTATTACTGTGGATAACTTCTCCTCTTTTCCATTAGATAATTACTTGTTATTACCAGCTAGTACTGGTTTAAGTCTAGACATCCACTATTGGGTGGTGATGGTGGTGATAATTTTTTTTTATATACCGGCAGTAATTTTCCCTGAAAACTACTGCCTGTATATGCACTTATGCACTGATTGCGTGGTTAAACATTAGCACTAACAGCTTGTTGGTCATCACCCTGGCAACATTAGCAACATTGTGGAGAGAACATGATCCGTCTATAGTCTTCCCATCTTCTATACCAGAGCCCTCCAAACTTGGCAACTTTAAGACTTGTGGACTTCAACTCCCAAAATTTTGGGAGTTGAAGTCCACAAGTCTTAAAGTTGTCAAGGTCGGACACCCCTGGTCTACAGTATAAGATTCTATTGTGTACATTATTTTCTCTGAAGAATCTTTCATACATTAGAATTGTGCAATATTTGATTCCAAAATAGAAAAGATGGTTTAGATTCAGTATGGGCACCATATCTTTTTCTACAGTGTGAATCTAGTCATGCAGGCTCAGGAAAATATTGAGTTACAGAAGTAGGGGCAGAGTGCAGCTACATGTTGCCAACTCCTTACTGCCTCTAAAACATCTCTGAAATCAAGTACTTTCCTTAGCCTGCACATCTCTGGAGATGGCAACTATTGAATAGACTATTATAACAAAAAGCTGGATAAGCAAACAAAACAAAATATCAAAGGGTTTTCAGCAATAGGCCACATGACTAATGATTGGGATGGAGGAACGCAGTCGCCTTATTAATGTATGGTCAAGGTTTAATTATTGTTTAGAGTTGATGTTTTGTTGTATGTAATTGTTCAAATACGCATAGCTTTTTCTGTTCGTGTATTTGTTTTGATAAGATTTTTGTAGTATCACTTTATCTATTTGAGTTTTTTTTCTTTTGTTATAGTTTAAAAGGATTTTTAAAGAGTTACCGTGTGACTAAAGACTGATAGCAAAACACATAGTGACTGTATCATGGGAGTAAACAAAAGGATTACTAGGCACCCTAACTGACTGGCTTGGTCCCTGCTGTATATCCTAAGGAGAATGGGCCCTACAGCTAGAGATTTTTTTCAAGAAATATTCCATCTTTAATTTTGGACAAGATCATGCTTCATTATACTGAACTGGTTTATTCTGAAAGGGTCCTTGATGATTCACACTCCTATTTGAAGAGCAAGTAAAGCTGTATATGAAATCTAAGCCAACTCACCATAACCACAACAAAAATTGAAATAATGTTTTCATTATTTTAAATAATTAAGTTGAATTGGCCACAGTGTGTTTGGCTCATTCCACTCTGGGTTAGGCAGCTCCAATTAATGCACTAACTGCAAACTTTCCCAAAACAAAAAAATTTATAGCCATTCACACTTTTGTTAATTTATTCCATTGCAATACCATGTACACTGTGCTATTGCTGAAGACCATTAGAAAGTTATCATTAGCCCAGAATGGAGCAGTTCAAATAGTTATGGATGTTTCTGTACACTGAGAACTGCATTGGTGATCAGTTGACTTTTGCGTTAATTTGAGATGATGATTGTCACCCTTAAAGCCCTGTATGATTCTATATAACAGATAAATGTCTTGAGGACTGCCTCCCAGTTGTATTTGTCTATTCAATACCATCAGAAAGAGTAGACTTTAGGAATTCCGTCAGAAAGGACTGAGAAAGTATACTTTCCCAACTGCTACTCCTCTTACCTGAAGTATTTTTCCTAAGCTCTGACTGGCCTCAATCTTGCTAAGATTCAAGAAACCAATTAAAATCTGGCTCTGTTAGCAGACCTTAGATTTGCTTTGAGAATGTATTCATTTAATTGAATTATATTTATTCTCTGGTGCACTATGAATGTTATCAGTTGTAATGATCTTGTTATACTGTTTTTTTTTTTTCAAACAAGTTTATGTGTATTTGATTTATAAACCTCTCAGATTCAGCAATGGCTAAAGCTGTATATAAGCCTAGTAAATTGAATAGTAGAGGTTGCTATTTTTTCTATTTCAACAGAGAAAGCTACTGATGGCTCCTTACAGAATGAAGATTGGGCTCTTAACATGGAAATCTGTGACATCATTAATGAGACAGAAGAAGGGTAAGGAAACAAGTGCTGAAATCAATAGCCATTTTCCAGATAGGTTCACTGTTGATTTTGCATTAGTCTGCACATTTTCTGAGATCCTTGAAGACACCCCCAACTCAGGAAAATGATACATGTAACAGGGAGCATTGATATAAAACATAAAAGCTCAACACTGAGTCTTGTGATGATTTTCAAAAAGGAGCATACTGCTCAAACACTCTTTTTGTTATCGATGCCAAAAATTCCATTACGAAGTCGTAATACTTTGCACAAGGATAAAATCAATCTTACAGGCATTTCCTGAAATCTTAGAAAATAAAAATATTCTTAATTCTCTCGTTAATATATTTTTCTTTAGGTCTGTTAATGTTTATTGTTAATTCTTTAATTCAAATTATTTCCTTTCGCTTTTTAGTGCCTCATTTTCAGGTATCTTCATTAAGTTCAGGAGTCTTGGTTCTTTTAATTCAAGGGGACAAAAATGTGGGGGACAGAATCGTTTAATGTATTGTAGAGAAGAGTTGCTCTTTTTTGCTTTGGTGATTCCAGTGTCTAACTGAAGAAGAACAAACCTGATTCTGACTCTTATTGCTGGCAAATTGCGAGCATATATTTTTATTATCTGACCTTTGCTATTGTTAGGCCCAAAGATGCTTTTCGAGCCATAAAGAAAAGGGTTGTTGGAAATAAGAATTTCCATGAAGTGATGTTGGCTTTGACGGTGAGTATGGTACAGATTTCTCAGTTAAAGTGGATATAGAAAATATATGTACCCTTTAAAATGCCAAGTTTTTGAGATGAAAAAAAAAATCAGATCAAGGTAGTTCATTTTAGAATTTTTTCCATTTTTAATATATAAGCTATAAAATTCAATTGAAAAACAAACTGAAAATTTTAAGGGAAAAATAATAAGAAACCAGAATAATGTAGCTGCATAAGTGTGCACATCTTTAAACTAATACTTTGTTGAAGTATCTTTTGATTTTATGTCAGCATTCAATCATTTCCCACATGTTTTCATCAGACCTGCTAGAGGTTTTTGCAAAATGTAGCTGGGCTTGGATGCTTTTCTTTATGACAAAAGTCTCTCTTTTGCCATTTCCCCCACAGCCAAGGCAAATGATTAATTGGGAGATTGCTGTCAAATGTAGTACACAACTTGCTGAAAATTCCTGCAGCTCCTTTAATGTTGCCATAGGCCTTTTAGCAGCCTTTCAGACCACTTTTTATCTTGTTTTTTTTCATAAATTTTGGAGTGATGTCTGGTTTTAGGTGATGTTATTGTTGTGTCATATTTTCTCCATTTGTTGATTACTGGCTTCACTGTGTTCCACGGTATATCCAATGCCCTACAATTTTTTTGTACCCTACTTCTGACTGATATCTTCCAACAATGAGATCCCTTTGATGCTTTCTAAGCTCTTTGCAGACCGTGGCTTTTGCTGTAAAAGGTAACTGAGTAAATGTCAGAAAAATCCTACTAAAATAGCTGAACTTTAATTGATGGCACGTATGTACTGACTACTATTTACCATCATTTTGAACATGAATTATTCTGAACACAGCCACATCCCTGGTTATAAGAGGGTCTGCATACTTATGCAGCCACATTATTTTGGTTTTTTATTATTGTGTTTCTGCATAAAAAAAATTCAGTTGTTTTTCAATTGAATTCTATAGCTTATACGTTGTATTAAAAGTGGAGGAAATTCTGAAGGGATTTTCCAATATTTGAGGGGCTCATACAAAGATGAAGGGGTTAAACTATTTTCCAAAGCATCAAAAGACAAGACAAGAAACAATGGATGGAAACGAACTAAGGAGAAAATTCCGAATGGTAAGAGCAATCAGCCAGTGGAATAGCTCGCCTTCAGAAGTTGTGGGTGCTCCATCTCTTGTCTGATGAACTGAGTGAGAGGCAGTTGTGCCTCATTAGGAGGGTGCTAGCAAGGGGGAAAGCTGTTGTAGTTGCTTTATCTTAAGGATATACCTGGAAAAGAGGAGTGACCTCTAACCTAGAATACTAATTTTTCATGTAAATAATAAGCACAAGTTTTTTTTAAAAAAAGGTATAATGTGAAGTTTGTATGAATTAATTGAAAGGCAGGGCAAATACATTTGCCTGTAAAAGAATATTTTTTAATTGGCTTAACATGAAACAATCATACTTTTCTACTTGCCTGTGAACACTAAGGCTAGTTTTTGCAACTTTTTAAAGCAATAGCTGTAATGTGATCAGAAAATGCAAGTAAACCAGAAGTAATTTCTAATATATCTTGTTTGACTTTGCAGGTCCTTGAGACATGTGTCAAAAACTGTGGCCATCGCTTTCACATATTGGTTGCTAGCCAGGATTTTGTAGAAGGTGTATTAGTACGAACCATCCTTCCCAAAAACAACCCTCCAGCCATTGTACATGATAAGGTGCTGACCCTCATCCAGGTAAGTGTATCCCTGTCGATCTTTCTGTCTTTCAGAGAGACCTCCATGTATAAAAACAGACCCACAGTTACTTTGCCTAAACCACGAGCCAGATTATTTTCATGGCAGTATGTAATATATGCTTATTAAATAGAAGTAAGCTTTCTAGCCATACTTGTATAGTTATTCCTGAGGATAACTGAAATCTGAAACATTTATGTACCTTGTAGATTATTCAATTTACATAATATCATACCTTATCTTGTATAAAATAATAATCATAAATAATATCACACCTTATCTTGTATAAATAATTATGTTACTGTTCATGGAAAGAGGCAAAACACAGGCAACAGTCTGAAGTTATCTTTTTAACTCACGAAACCTACTGTTTCTTTTAGATCTCAGCTAGAGTAACTTACAAGTTACAAGCCTACATCATTAGAAACTTAACATTGTGGGTGGTGGACAAATTTGACAAACATTTTTGAAAAATTAAAATCAGGTTTTCTAACAGCCGTTTATGCTGCTTGTGTTACCATATATCTAGTATTCATCAGATCATTCCAGCAGTTAGACTCTGACCAGCCCATGCAGCCAAACACCTTTAAAAATGTTCAAATCTGATAACCGTTCTTTGCTTTTGAGGCACACTCTGCTTTTCTTGCATGCTTAACAAAATCATAAATGTTCATGCTTTTTAAAAAAATTAGGAGTTTAAAAATCAAACATTGTAATGATTTTCCTGTCTTTCTAGTCCTGGGCTGATGCCTTTCGTAGTACACCAGACCTGACTGGAGTTGTGACTGTTTATGAGGACCTGAGGAGGAAAGGCCTGGAGTTTCCCATGACAGATCTAGATATGCTATCGCCCATCCATACACCCCAGAGGGTAAATGTTTAATGCACAACAATTCTTTATTTGCATTACAAAATATTATATGAATAATATATGAAATATATCTTGGAGGTATTTAGAAATAGTGATGTTGATTTGCTCCATTTTTTCTCTTTTCAAATTGATGCATGTTATGAAAAAAAAAATGAAAGAGCTGGATGCCAAGTGTTGAGGTAATTCCCCGTTAGGAGAATGAGTGCACACACTGAGACATAGTGAGAGTGGTGAGGAATAACACACATCCAGCACACAGATATACTGGATGGTAAAATGTAGGTTTTTACTTCCAGTAAACGTTTAAGCAAATTCCAACAAGCAGTCCAAGTCATACATGGTTAAAGCAGTCAGTTTTTCAGTCCAGGGATAATCCAAATATCAAAGTCCAGTATCATAAACAGTTCAGTAACAGACTTATAGCAATCCAAGAAGAACGACGATCAGCAACAGTAAATAGGGAAAAATTCAGGAACCAAAAACAGCGAACATCAGAACATAGACCAACTAGCAACAACAGGACTAAACAACCCAGGTTTCTGGCTCCATCTTATGGCCATTTGAGAAACCACACCCAATTACAATTTTAGCATTCCCTTAAAGAGACAATATTAAATGTCTATCCTGGTTTATATATTTCCAGCCCAACTGTTAGGTGACTATCAATTCTTAACACCCAAATACATCAAGTGTAGTGAAAGTAAGCAGATCCTTTGTATTCAAAGGGGAATGTATTGCTATCATAATCAAAGTCTAAGAACTATATAGAATTTAAGAAACACGCTCCATAAACACTGTAAGACATAGTTGAGCGTTCTGAACACAAACCGCCTATGCAGTTTTGGACATTTCTCCGAAAGCACACAATCTAGTTGAAAATCTGCTTTGCAACATATTTCATCCTATCTGCTGCTTGCTACTCATGCAGAGAAACGGAAAGAACCAGGCTGAAGTGACCGCTTTGGAAGCCCTAGAAAAATAGTAAGAGGAATGGGAAACACTTCGAGCTGCAGGACTGGCTTGTTACTTAGATAAAAAGAAAACACCATAATTATGGATAAAAAAACAGCATATACTGGGCTGATTTTTTTTGTAGAAATAACTGAACTGTTCTTTCTCTCCTTTATGGGTTTCTCTTTAGACTGTATACACTCCACCAGATTCCCAGCCAGGAGTTATTTCATCAGCAGATTCTCCTCAACCAATAGATTCAATCCTGCACGCTGTATCTTTACCACAAGTTCCAGAAATTGCAGCTGATGCCTCTATCACACCTACAGCAGACCAGGTAAGAGCCACACGAACCACTCCCTTCTATCTCTATAAGAGAGTTTCTTGTTGAAGGACATCCTTTTTTTTTTCTTATGCAAGTTTCTGAAAAATGGAATCCACACACTTAGGGACCAGTGTCAAAGGACATGTTTATCTGAAAGAGCAAGCAGCGCATGTAACAATATCACGCAGATGATTTAGACAGGACATAAGGATTCCTCTCTTTCCTGGGCTGATAGTAAATTGTCTGCAGTCCTATTTCCATTTGTCATATAGAGAGGATAGTTTGTCTTTTTTTGCATTCCAGATGTTCAGTATAAAAACAGTGCTTCTGAGCTAAAGCCAAGGGAGAGGGAGAATAGCCAGGCTTCCATGTATTATTCACAAATAAGACCACATCCATTAGTACATAAGTCACACCTTTTGTCATTTATTCATAATTATCTGTAAAGTTGGAAGTGATACTTCTTAGCTTCCACTTTTAGCTGTTAGTCTTTAGGTTATACTGACTATAATGACATAACACTGGGGACAAAATTCTAGTTATTTATTTTAGCAGGTAGGACACACTCAGCTCCTGTAGCTATTTGCAACTGTCTAATCATAGAGTTGAAGAATTCAAGCTAAAAGAGGAGTATGGGTTGTTAACTCAAAATCTAAAAATTAATTCAAGGAGATTCCTGAAAATATCCAGGAAGGGAGTAGGAAAATACTAGGCTTATTTGTGCTTAAATTATCACACCTAACAAAACAGAGAAAACATTATAGGCAAGAGCAACCAGACTATATTTGCCGGATAAAGTATTGGTTTGACAAATTAAGGCAACATATTCATCAGTAATGGAATGCTTTAAAAATGCCTCTATTGTTTTCAGATTGGAAAATTACGCAGTGAATTGGAAGTGGTGAATGGAAATGTAAAAGTAATGTCTGAGATGTTAACAGAATTAGTGCCAGGACAAACTGAACCTTCTGACCTTGAACTGCTCCAGGTAGGAAGTGCTGAAATGTAACATTTATTATTGTTGCTGTGTATATAAGGACTTCATTTAGCAATCACTGAGATGAGCCTTAACTCAACTCCAAAAAACTATTTTTTGGATTCATGACCTGAATGAGTAAACATAGATTTTTAACTGATTAGTTATTAGCAGCTACTTCTTAAACTAGCTTTTTTGATTTTGTTCTCATAACTTGTATCTTCTTTCTGTGGGTAGGAATTGAATAGGACGTGTAAAGCAATGCAGCAGCGTATATTGGAGCTGATTCCCCGCATCCTTAATGAACAGTTAACTGAGGAGCTGCTCCTTGTCAATGACAACCTCAACAATATTTTCCTGCGCCATGAACGGTATTTCTGAGAACATCTTTCCCTTTCTCCTGTTTTTTCTCTTTTTATAAGTAAAACAGCCTTGCTGTTTTCCATTGAAACTATTTCATTGATTCTCATAGGTTTGAACGGCTCCGATCTGGCCAGCCTGCAAAGGTATTTCAGCATTTACTTAATTTGTTTGAGTGATAGCCCACCTTTTTTCCAAAACCTCAGTGGAGTATACATGGCACTCCTTTTACCAATCTGTAGCCTCAGAGCCACCCAAAGAGATAGTTTAGGTCTGAAGAGCATGTGGCCTAAAATTATCTATATATTTCCTTGGTTGAGATTGGACTTGATCCTGGGATCCTGAGTCCTAGTGCAATGCTTTGACCACTGAACCACTCTGTCACTCCTTCAAAGCATGCTCGTGAGGTCATATTATTGATATTGCTAGAGAATAAAATAAAATATATAGTGGCTGCAGCAGCATACTTGAATTTATTTGGTATAGTCCTTCCTGGCTTTACATATTTGTACTTGGACTTTTTCCATCTAAAAGTGATGTGAAAAGTTCTAGTGGCATTTTACTGGTTTGGTTGTGCCAAAATATTTCCAATACAGGATGTGTGTTAGTTTATGATTCAGGATGCATGTCAGTTATGATACATAAAATTTAATTAAGTTTTGCATTGATTAGATGCAGAGAATGATTCTAGAAGGATTGCTCATTGGTATACCTTGTTGTTTGACTAATTCTAAACTAGGACAATAGCTATGATTCAGGGGGAAAAGTTTGTATACTCTGTGCCAAAGATCCTAAATTCAGATCCTGGCTTTTCCAGATAGAAATGGGCAAGAACAACCAGTCAATATAAAGAATAGTTTGAGATGGTGAATAATACTTTCATCTCATCCTTTCTTCATTTGTGTACATTAGACTTGTAATTTTTATCATATACTTTCATAACCATCCTTGGCATAAACTTCAACTCCAGGGAGCCTGCAGACTTTTACTGATTGCATGGTAGAACCTATATTGGCAGCATGAAGTCTGTCATGTACAGAAGTCTTAAGATGCCCCAGGAAATGCTTGTGTGAGAGTTCCTTTGAACATTGGATGGCATTTTCTTTATTTTTTTTGTTGTTAAAATAGTAATCCTAACACCCTTATTTAACTGATTGTTTCATGTAACAATAAGAGTTGGAAGGGACCTTGTGTAGCAACTTTTAATTCATATTACCTTTTTTTTTTTGGCTTCCATATCCTTGGTTGGATTTCCCTGAAAAATCAGAACACATGATCAGTGAATTGGGAGGCATGTTTTGGAAGAAATGCTGTAGTCTTTCACAGTAATCCAATATTAGCAAAATGCATTTTCTTTTCTTTTTTTCCAAGCAACAGAATGACACAGAGAATGAAAACAGTATGCTTGACATGGGGCCTAGTATCACACCAGCACAAAAAGTTCCTGTAACTGCCAGTACACTTTCATCTCAACTTGCAGGGATTGGTAAGTATCTTTGTTGGATTTGAAAGGCTATAAAATTCTTTTTCCCATTCCCATTCATAATTCTGGCCATTTGGCGAGCTCTCTCTAGTTTATATACAATTTCCCTACTTTTTAAATAAACAACATTATCTGAAGTAGGCCGACACAAGCAGATAATAAGCAGATTTATTGATAAATTATTGAAAACCTGAATAGACATATTTGCCCAAATGCATGCTGTTTAGAAGTCACAACAGATCTTTCTAATACTTTCTTCATCTGGAAAATTTGCCCACTCCATGTAAGAAAGCTTGATGTTTCTTTTTCAAATAGATAGATTCATTACATTCTCATATATTTTTAACATTCTAGATGATACCTTGCTGTCCTTTGCCTTGTAGATCTTGGTTCTAATAGTGTCAGTTCAGGTTTGCAATCCCTCAACAATTCCAGCAAACTGGAAGAAGAGTTTGATATGTTTGCACTGACCCGTGGCAGTTCCTTAGCTGAACAACGCAAAGAGTAAGTGAATATACCCATTATATTAATATGGGCAAAAATAATGAATACCATGAAGCAAACTTTTCAAACAAAGAGATTTGAATGCCTATTTTGGTAAATTAATGTATGTTTTGATTTAATTCTATGCAAAATTGATTTTATTTTTTAAATGGAGACATAATTTCAAAAGTTTTCAGCTATCTGCCCTTCCATATTTTTCATGTAGAGAAGGAAGTTGTAAATCCAAAATTCTTAAGTCCTGCAAGTAGAAAAGAAAAATGGGCAAACCAGGAGACAGAAATCAAGGCTGCCAATATTATGAAGAATAAGTTTTGAAAGTTATGTCACTTGACTCATGTAGTGTCAGTCTTGCCATGTTGTATGTGATGTTGAAAATCCTAGTTACCATTCAGAATGGGATTTCCTTTTTGACAATAGACTACAGAATTTCTGGTATTGACTCCTTAAATTTTTAATACAGTGGTACAAACAAAACATATTTTGTGTCTTATGCCCCAACAATAATGCTAGTGTGTATTTGGAAATTAGATTGTTGAGATTTCAAAAGACTGTTTGTTGTTCTACTCCAAAGAACTAGGACAAACCTGAGCTGTAATTAGCACATTCCTCTTTTCCTCTCCCTGTCCCCCTTGGCATTTCCTCAACCTCTAGTGGTTTATGTGAATTGCAGCTGCAATAAAATAGAAGGTTTGCTGTTAATAGCATGGACCAAATGAAGAACAGATTTATGAATTAGAGCAGTCTAGCAATGTAACTGTCAATTAAGACTAATGCTTTAGTTACTGTTATGCACCTCCCCTGCTCACACTGGTTGTAATGGGTTTTCAGAGCCTCTCCCACCCTCAAGGCACTCTGCACAGCTTCCTGCCCCACTGGGTTCCACATCCTTGGGTCTCCTGCCCGTCATGCCTTACTACACTGATTTCTTCTGACCTCCAAGAGTGCCCAGTCAATGCGACATTCTGCAGTCTTCTTGTAGAAGCAGCCTTGTATGTTCTGGAGTGGGCACTATTTGTACAATCTCTCAGAGAGCCGTGATTTTCCAAATCATGCAGTTTGGAAAATCGTGTCCTTCTGAGAGATTGCAAGAAGGCAGCCATTTCCAGAAGGGTGAAAGGCAGCCTCTGTAAAAGCCTGTGTGGCACATCGGCTGGACACTCTTGTTGGAAAAGTGATCTTTTGAGATCTCCTTTCCGAAAGAGAGTCAGCTGATGTGCCACGCAGCAGCCTTCCTACATAGAAGCTGCTTAGTGCTATCTTGGAAGCAGGTGCCATTTTGGAAATGACTGCTATTCTTGAATTGTGAGGATTGCGAACTGCTTCTAAAATAGTACATGCTTCCAGCATGGCACCAGATAGTTTCTGTATAGGAACGCCACAGAGCACACAGGCAGATTCTCTTTTGGAAAGGCAGTCTTTGGAAGAGGTACTGTAAATGGAACAAGGCCCATCAGGACTGGCCCAAGTATATGGGACTCAGAGGGACAGGGAACAGGCCAAGGTCTGTAGGGGCCGTGCCAAGTAAAAAGTAAGCCCAAGTAGGACAGGACTGAGTGGGGGAAATAAGCTGGTGGGGGCAGTTGTAGCATCCCCGAGATTGGTTGTAAGGGTGGGAAATTGTAAATGCTCCTGAATTGTGATCATATGAGCACAGGGTTGTTACAGCAGTCAGAACTTCAAGTACAATGTTTAAGTCCCTTCGTTCAGCATGATTGTAATTTCAAACAGTTACTTAATAGATGGTCAGCAGTTGAGGACTATCTGCACCTTATTTGTTTATTTATCTAGGCGTAGTAATGCAGACTTTCTGCAAGCTGTTACAAAAGCTAAAAGCAGGAGCTGTTGCCACAGTGAATGGCAGAGTTAGCATTTCTCTGAGGAAACTGTTCTGCTTGTTTATCAGAAACTTCTTTGATTTTAATTTTCTCACATATCCTTAATTATCTAGTTATTTGAGAGATAAACTTCTTAAAAATTGACACAGCTTTTCACTCTATAAAGCAACAGACATTTCCTACAACAGGACAGGCTGTTTTGACATACTCTACTGACACGTTCCTGGTGGTGCAAAACCATTCATTCATCAATAGCTTTAAGATAACCATAATTTTCTTAGGCATCACACCTTCCCTTTCTTCCAAGATTTGTTTAATGGGGATAATGGCAGAGCTGATCCACTCTGCAGAATAGCTGTGAAAATTGCACAAGGCATTTTGTATAGCAAAAAAATATGACATGAATTTTAAGTATTGTTTATCTGGATTTAATCTTGCAATGATACATGGCTAATTCTGAGGGTCTTGCCCAACTCGGTAGTTCCCAGAAAAACAGAGCTGTATCCTGGCATATTTTTCAGACTTGATGGCATAAGATTAAAGCAAGCCTTTGAGTGGCATTGGTGCTAATAGAAACAGATGTTTTTTTTATGGCCATGTGCACTTATACCCCCTCCAACACTTAGCAAAATAGGCTATGTGCCAGTAGGCTTCTAGGCACCACTGCTTCAGCTCTTGCAGCCACTGGAGAGCTTATAATGCTTGCTGCAAAGCTTGCCTTTTCAGAGACTCTGCCTGGTTCAAAGATTGAAGGGAAGCCATACCATACCAGAGGAATATGGACACCCCGCACATATACCAGGCTACAGGAAGACTATTCTTGGCCTGCTTGCTGTTAAATGGAATATGAAATAGAATTGGGAACTATATGGAAAGAAAGCAAAGAGCGAACCAGCACTAGAAGCAGCTGAAACCTAATCTCTTGACATCTACTCTGGCTGATCTTTTCCTACTCTGGATAATTGCATATTTTCTCCAGCACTACTTGATCCTCTTAAGATTAAGATAAATATAATCTTTCTGATGAAGGGATACTTTCAGTTTATTTTGCTATCTCACATTGGACTGGTTGCCTCCTATTTTAATTTTTTGGCCAGAAACCAGATTGGGATTATCTATTTTGCAGCTTGCCTCTATTTCCGTATATATTTGTGCTTTTTTTTTCCTGTACTTTGATGGTCAAATCAAGTTAACTTTATTGGAGTTGGGCTTGGGTATCTTTCCAAAACATCATGAACATCATGCAGAAGTTCTGGCAACACCTTAAGCCATTCCTGCCTTTCTGCCTTATTGCTGGTATGGTGGTGGTACTCTGCTTCATCCTTGATGCTATTGTGCACAGTGGGCCCTTCACTGACAAGCATTTCTTTGAAAAGTTTGAGCAGAGGTGGCCCAACCCCCTGACTGCAAGAAGGAACATGTCTAGGTGATTATGGGTGGAATAGAAATATGGACCGGGGGAGCTCATTTCTGGTGCAACATCATCCAAGGCTGCATTGGCCCTGTGTAGGAAAGAATGTATTTAGGTAGAGTGTAGATAGAAGGCAGATCTGGGTATACTTTAGAGTAAATAACAAACATGAATTATTTTTTCAAAAGGGTGTAACACTATGAAATAATTTCTATGAGATGATGTTTAGCATCGCAATAGCTGTATGCATTAATTAATCTGGAAAAGTTATGCCTAATTTTACCTGCAAAACAGAGCATGTAATGTGTGTGTTAAGTTCGTGCATTAAAGTGAAATAGAGTTACAAAACTATATGCATGTGCAGTTTTATAATGAGTGCCTATAAAACCATATTTTAATGAAAGTACCTTATTCCCTCTTCCTGTGGAGCTATACTTAAATAATGTTTGCAAAAATCTCAATAAGCAAGCAGACAGACTGCTAGGGACAGGGCACAGCAGATTAGTACCTATTATAATTCTTTAACCTTCCCCATAACTATCAACATCAGAATACCTTCTGTAAAATACAGAATACCTTCTAAAAGATAGCATAGAAGAATGCTTTATTTGTTTAGCGTATGCAGGCTGCAAAGCTACATTTTTCTCAAAATATGATATAGATTTGATTAGAGGATCAGGTTAGATTCTCAAACAAACTGGGTTTTTAAGGTTTAGTTTTTAAGATATCAGGCTGAGAAGACTCGGAATCATTGGGTGACTTATAGCCTTTCATCTATTCTCAACCAACACATTTTAGTACTCTTACAATAAAATTACTTTTTCTAAAATTACTTATTCTGAATCTCAGTTTAGCAGCAAACAGATTGGTTCTCCATCAGCTAAAACTATGATACCAAAATAAAGTTGAAGTTGACTAGGAATGTATTTTTATGCAGAATGACTAGGCACTCCATTTAATTCTGATATTTGACAGATATACAAACTCAGAATTCTTTAATTCTAGTCAAAAACAAAGCAGATTCTGCAGATATGCAATCTGACTTTCTGTGCTTTATCACATTGGGAAAACATACAGTAAAATTCAGTGAAACTATAATTGAATATTAAATTTTAGAATGAAACACTTGCAACTGTTTCACCTGGTATATATGCATGCAAATCAATATGCAATAGAGAAAGATCTAGATATCAAAGACTTGGACTTAAAAACTTGGTTGCATCTTAACTGTGCTCACTTTATTCTTGCACATCAGTGCTTAAAATGATTTACAACCATTCTAATCTATAGCAGCTACAAAAACAAAATATTCTCAGTCCGCTAAAAATAATAAATAATTCACACCAGTAGCATCATCCAATTATAACTACAGTGGCAAAACATTTTTCACATGCCTCCTTAAAAGAGATTAAGTAACTGAGAAGGAGATTTCATAACAGCAGTACTACAGCAGTGGAAATCGTACAGAGATGGAATGTGCAGTAAGGACTTTTCTACAGTTTTCACATGGCCTTCTCAACATACAAAGTAAGCCATTTTTTAAAGTGTGAAAGATTCTACAAACCTGGGATTGATGGGTGGTTAAAAGATATATTACAAAGTATGCTCAGGAAGATAGGAATATTGATACCAGTGCTTCTGTGCTGCCAGTGTCTTATCAATCTTATTAATGCTATCCA
This sequence comes from Hydrophis major, assembly GCA_033807585.1. Lineage (NCBI taxonomy): Eukaryota > Metazoa > Chordata > Lepidosauria > Squamata > Elapidae > Hydrophis > Hydrophis major. The sequence continues at coordinate 184,633,196 of CM066331.1, read as the reverse complement.
AATGTATTTCAACAACTACAGATAATTACATTTAAGAAATTATTTACAAACTCTAGGAGTCAGCAGTTTTGTCATGGAATTTGGGCAGAGGTTGAATATAGTCTTTCAATCACTCATAAATATACAGAAGAGCCTGCAGGTTCACACATTCTGAGAATGTCCAGCAAAATTGTGAACATACATTGTAAATAATTCATCTGAGAGATCTACTGATTACCAATTATGATATAATTGTTTCCTAATTATTATTTTACTTCTAAATGTGAATCCTAACTTTGTATGCAACTATCTGAAGCTACCTTTTCCAATCTCCAATGCAGTTGAATTTGCTGTTTTATTTCATTCTCAGACAAGTAATCAATATAATAAATTAAATCTAATGTCTGATGTCACCATCTATTCCTCAAAAATTCTTTAATATTGTATGAGGCTATATAAAAAGACAATTGAAGGGGAGTTTATTAATTTTGACATTAAAATTTTCTCTAAATCCTTTCTCTCACCTCTTTTTAAAAATTTGGCTTTACAGTCAACCTAAGTACTTGTACGTGCCAGTGTTTACCAAATTATGGGCAAGGTAGGCAGGCAGGCAGGCAGAGTCTTATAAGTCAATCACAGTATTTTTTTTTCTTCAGAGAAAATGTAGTTTACTTCAAAACATTCAACTGTTATGCATCAAATTAATAAAGTTCAAAAGAAAATGACAAATCAAACATCTAATGTAATTTATATATACATTTATATTGGGCCTCACTATTGGTATTTCTATGTGGTGTATGTGCGTGTGTAAAGTACTCCCAACCTCATCCCAGAAATATGGAACATAATCTGTACTTTAGATAAAATGCCCAAAGCCATATCTACTGGCTAACTTGATTTCCTCTTTCAGGGTGAAGTATGAAGATCCTTTAGCAACAAAAGGTCTAGCTGGAGCCTTGGATGCCAGACAACAGAATACAGGAGCAGTGAGTAGCTGTCTATCAAACTATTAGACAGTTGTATATATAACTACATAACCATATAACTGAAGAGGCATATCCTGCCTATTCAAGGCTTCCCCATATGTACCACTGACTTCCAGCCAGCACAATCAGTTATTTTGCTGAGGCAATGTGAAGTGTAATTCAAAATAATTGAAGGATGCTGAATTTGGGGAGATTGTAGTAATTATGTCTCTTGATAATACAGCTTTCTATGTTTTCATGTATAATTTGTATATGAATATATCTACCACTCCAAAGTCAGACAACATACATCTATTCATAGTGAGGGTTAAATACTGTAAAGTAATTCTAAGAGGAGGCAAAATGACTTCAGATTTCAATTCATTTTCAAGCAAATTTTTCATGCTATAGTTCCCACAACAGTTCATAATAAATCACAATAGACTACTTATATACGTTCAGCAATAATGCAAATCAAAGATCCATCATAATACACTGCATTATGTCCAATAATTCATTAAAATTAAATCTAATTGGAAAAACAACCCAAATATTTAAAATATATTTCCACAAAGTTCTGAAATATATAACATTTTAATCATCATAATACTTCGGTTCCATAATACAGTAATCTTGGAATTATTATACTCAACCGTAAAAAAAGATGCTAATTAAAAATACAATATGTATCATCAAAATACTTCAATTAACAGCCATCAAGCTCCAAAAATACAATACTAAAAAAAAAAAATCTGCAAAAGAAAGTGAGTGCTGTGCATTCATCTTGGGGTAAATATAGTCAAAAAGATGAGCAGTTCTCTAAATATATCATCTTCCTGTGTTGAATCCACTTTATAATAACACAATTTTCAAACATAGTCCATCTGAATCGAGCTTCTTTCGTAGTCTGAGTTAGCCCCCTAAATAACTATCTTCCTTTAATTCAGTCCTTAAGAGCAAAAGGCACAGTTTCTAATTTTTCTGTCGATAATTCAACCTTCTCTTATGGACTTGGGATGTAAGTTCCTTCAATTTCATTAAAAAGAATGACAGGCAGGAGAGAAGTCCCCCATGATCTTTTAGATAGAGAGGGGATAGTTCTCCTACTGAGAACATTGCTCCCTGCTCTCCTCATCACCCATATTTTCAATCATCTTAGAAAACAAATTTTCTCTTAACTAGCTGGAGCCAGGTGGTTCTACTGACGAGGCCCCGATTACAAACTGGATGATGCGCCAAGGAATGGTGAGAATGTATCATGCTGGGGAAGATTTTAAAAAGCACTTAAAGAATATTGAGCATATTGTGGTACGGATTGAACACTGTGTGGGGACAACAACAGACAAAGTGATATGATTAGGTTTGAAGCCAAGAAACCTCTTCTTCAAAATGCTACATTCCAGATTCTACCTGGGTAGAGGAAACATTTTTACAAAAGTTTTTACAATAGCCAAAATAGAATCTTCTACAGCTTTTTAATTTATTCCCATGTTTGTAACATAATGTGTATAACTCTGAATGCATTTGCATTGTATCACAGTCCAAAAATTATGTAAGATAGATCCATTATTTCTTTCTGACTATCTGTGTGAAAGACTAAAAATGATCTCCTTATTTCAGGAGGGAGTGAGGAGAAAGTGTCATAAAGGATTATGAAGTGAACATAACCTATAAGGTTCCATATAGGTTGTAGAGAGGGCTGTAAAGCACTATAAAGCAGTATATAAGTCTAAGTGCTTGCTATATCAAGCAAGGATTTGTACTTTCACATAGTGCACATGCAGTTATCTAGTGGCAAGTTCTGTCTTGCCTCTTCTTTGACTTTTTTCACTTTTGGGAGAAATATACGCACAAACACTACGATCAATATCTGGCTGCCTAACATTTTGATCTTGAAATTCCAAGTTTATACATGCCATAATAATATCAACAACCTAGGATTGGAATTGTACTGCTTTGTCCAAGCTGAACCCAAACACTGTTCTGGATTACTTTAGCAGCTCTTATTTCCATCTGTTCTAGAAAGTTCTTCTGGGGATAAAATAAATTATGACCACGTAATTTTTCTTAATGCCTCTCTTCCCCAAATTTTTAACTGAGTTTGATTTGAATAGAAGAAGAAAAGAGCTTTATCTTGGCAGACAGAAGAGAATGAGATAAAAATAGATCAGACTCTGGTAGTGGCTTTAAAGGAACTGATTGCATGATTTCTTCCTTCGGGCTAGTTGGCTTCTATTCTCTTTGTTTTCCAGTGGTTTTGTAAACAAAAGCTCAGTACTTTTTCTGCCTTAATGGTATTTGTGCTTTAACTTTGAAGATTTCTTTCTTAACTTACGAATCTGTCTATTGAGACCACACCTGCTTGCTTTTGAATACTGAAAGCCAAAATAAACGTATATTATTTCTTTTGCACATCCTGGCTTATCAAGACAAGCTTACTTGGCTTAAGATAGGAACATGAACTTAAAAATGAAGAAGTGAGGAAGTAAGAAGTGGAGTTTCATCATTACATTGTGAAACTATAATATAATTCCCCAGGCAAGTTTTCATTTCATTCAAGGGAAACAAAACCCTTTGTATCAAGCTATATGTTTAATAGCAATAAATAAAAATGGTTGACCTAATACACTGTTTATATAAGAAACCCTATTTCCTTTAAATTTTAAGAATACTTCAAACGTATTTTGCTAAACACAGGAAATGGGCAAAATATGAGAATCTTATTTAAACATTTTCTTGGATTTACATCCCACCTTTCACTCAGGAACTCCAAGCAACTTGCATATTACTCTCTCCTCCACTTGTCCCTCCAAAAACCAAGTGTAGGAAGAAGATTAGTGTAAGGTATAATAATTAGCCAAAAGAAATGAAAGTGTAGAGGAAAGAAGTGAAGCTTTGAGAGATCTTATTTGTCAGATTGGACAAAACTCAGCAGGACTTTTTCGTGCAGCTGCTGATAAAAATAGGATCGCCAAAAACTTCCAGTTTGCAAGCTTGCGGCAGCGGCAGGGATTCGCAACCGCGCAATCCCTGCTGCGTTCGCCGCCAAGGTTCCCCTGATCCATCTGGATTTGGGGGATATAGCTGCCCCAGAGAGGCAGCTGAAGACAGGGGGGATCCAGCAAGGGGTTTGGGGGTGTCGCAAACCCCCTCCCCAGCCGGCTAAAACCCCTTTTCCCGAGGCGGAGGAACAGCGGTCAGCAATGGCCACCACGAAGAAAGCTGCAGCCGGGTAAGCAGGTGCAGGAGGGAGAAAGCTAGAAGAAAAGTGAAAGCTGCTTCTAACCGGGACAAGACGGGAGAAAGTGACTTGGAACCTGGAAGGCTGCTAAGTATATATTGTTCCTTGTGAGAGTTATAAGCTGCGAATACTCTAAAAGGGAAAGTTTTTTCCTTGTTCTACTCTCCTTCCTAAAGTGACAGCGGGGAAAAAAAAAAAGAAAGAAAAAACCTGTTGGCTGTGAGTGGGAAGGGAGAGTGAAAAAAATAAGAGCCAAATTTGAAAATAAGGAAAAGATTGCCTAGAATTGCAAAGAGTTTAAAAACTTCCAAAAAATATATTTGAAAAGGATTTGTGACTACTTTAACCCCAGAAAGAGAAAGTGAAGAAGAAGAAGAAGAAGAAGGTATCTAAAAGAAACAGTCTGTTTGGATTGTTTGGTGATGTTGGAACCTTTGGAAATTACTTCTGATTAAATCATCTGGGTGGTTGTTTGGGAAAACTTTTTCTCTACACAATGGCATCATCTATGGATGAATTGAAACTTATATATCAAAAATATGAAAGAGAAAAACAAGGAGGGGAAGATGGTCTTGGCACTATTTTTCAATACTAAGAAATGGCGGTTTATATTTATGTGAAGCAGAATGAGGATGATGGGGACAAAGAAGAAGAAGGAGCCATCTTTGATGAACAAGTGACTTTAACTGGAGAAGGGAAAAAGCAAGAGAAAAAGGAAAAAAGGTCTTTGAGATCTGGAAAAACAGCCCAAAAAGAGAAGAATAAGGTGAAAAGGGGACATTGTGTTAAGAAACAACAGAAAGGGGGAAAGCAGAACAAAAGGCAAGTGGAGAGACAAGGGGTTAAAGAGGACAAGGAGAAGAAGAAGCAAGGGAGAAAGGAAGGGATGAGAAGTCTTAATGGTGGGGAGCAAGATGTTAAGAAGCAAAAGTTTTTTAGAGATAATGGATAAATTTTATTGTTAAAGGGATTCTAGAAAGGTACATAAGACTGCATTTTTATACTTGTATTTAGAAGTAATCATAGAAAATTAGAAATAATATGTAACTTAAAATGTGATAAAATATTTAACATAAATTAGTGAAATTTTTGGTTAAGAAAAGGGAGTACTGTAATGAAACATGATTTAAGATTGTGATTGGGGGGGGGGTAATAATCTTTGGAAAGCATAAGTGTTCCCACAAAGGTATGATATCTTATTGAAATGGATAAAATGTTCAATATATAAATGATTGTTAATATTAATGATTAGCAAAATCTTCGTGAAATGAGATTTGAAGTAGAAGGAGGAGGAACATTTTAATGAAATATAGCTATAATATGTGAAGTGGGGGGGGATAATTATGGAAAATAGGGCTCCTATAAGAGTATGTGATTTAATTGAAAAGCAATGAGTTAAATGTTTAAGATATGAATGAATATCAATACTAATGAATAGATTTGTATTATTTTTGATAATATAGTATAATTTTAAAATGTACCAGACGGAATCCCAATGTATGTTATGTGTTTTATGTTAAGTATTATAAATATAGGGGAAAGAGATAAAGGCATCATACTCCATATAGTGTACAGGAGAAATACTTCTTTTTTTTTTAAAGAAGAAAAATAAATGGTTGGCTGGAATAGAACAGACAAAGAATAATAAATATTATGATATGAATTGAGAGGAGATAAATAAAATAAAATAAAATTGAGAAAATTTAAAGGAGAGAAGAAGTTATATAGAAAATTGAAAATGTTAATAAGATATGAAATGGTATGTAAAATGAATATGAATTTGAATTTGTGTCTGTATCAAGAGTTTTAACCCGGGACTAAGCACCTTTCAGAAAAGAGATTTTTTATGCTTTTATGTTTTGTGTTTATGTCTATTTATGTATTGTTTGTTTTGAAAAAATAAAACTTGTTAAAAAAAAAAATAGGATCACCAACATAATTGCCAACATCCGATGACGGATATGGCACAAGAAGAAGAAGAATTTGTCAGATCTTAAGTGTATAATTTTTGTGCCAGAGTGGCTTTTATATTAGAAGATGGGAACAAAACAAGAAGCCCACAGAAGCACATTTGCTAGACATAAATTACCTGATTTTGTTTTGCAAAATGTTGTTCCTTAGGCTTGTTATATACAATGATATGATCTAACATAAACTAAAACACCAAATATTTTTATGCTTTGCTAGTAAAAAAATAAAACAAAGCCTTCTAATTAATGATGTCTCTCCATATACATTGCTGTTATCCATAAAATCTGTACCTGCAAAGTAGGGCCCAAACTATGTGAGAAAGATTTCAAGCCATTCTTCAGTGATGCTATGAAATGTTGAACCAAGAATTGTACTGATTTAAATCATGACTTTTTAACCCTGAGGGTTGAGGATATTTTTTTTTTTTACAAACGTGGATATGCAAGGTCTGTTTGGTCTTTTTCTTTTTCTCACTTTCCTTATCAGATTCCTGTATCCCAAGCTGCTTTCATGGAGGAAATTGAACAGTGGATCTCCACTGAAGAGGTATGTAATAAAGATGAAATCCTTGTGTATAAGGAGTTAATTACTGGCACATCCTACCAACTGTCTTGTGGGGAGGAACATAACTAGGTGGTATATCCTGGAGGGTGGGGGGAATCCTAGATTCTGTCCCTAGCTTATAGAGATGATAAGTATTAACTATTAAACCTGACTTCCTCTCTTGCATTGAGAAGGAGTCTCCTTGAGTTTTTTCTGAAAATGAAAAGGAAATGTCTACTCTTCCTTTCTTATGGCCAGTTCTGTTGGTGACTGACATATCAGCATTAAAAACAGAAATTTGATAGCAGTGTCCCAAATTCAACTGCTCCTTGAAACACTTATCTACTCTGTAGATGTGGTGGGCGAACATATACCAAATCTTAGTATTTGTGGAAAATTCTGTTCCAAGTGACCGCTGCAAGCTTCCATTTAATCTTATTTTATTTCCATATTTCCATATTACCTTTTTGTTCTTCTCAGGGAAACGAGACAGTGGATCCAAAGGGTGTCACCAGTGAAGGCAAGTTATACCCAATTATATATCCTGTCCTTTATGACTTATATTCTCCAGCTACTTAAATGTTCTTCATCTATTGATCTCATGAAAAAAATCAAACCATCATATATTAACAACACACACACATGATTTCTTAGCATACCTGTAATGTTTGTAACCCCCTAATAAGTACCAGGATTTGTTTGTTCTTGTACCTATGTCTTCAGAACTGTCCTGATGGAAACAATTGTTTGTCATCGATTATTATCACCAGCAATATGGTCTGTTTAATTCCAGATAGGTGTTTCGCCTATAGAAGAGAATATTTGTAACTCAGACTTGAAATGAGGGGACCTTGGTACTCTCTGGGCTTGGTTGTTTTCAACATTTCATTATCTATTTGGGTAATGAAAGGCCTGCAAGAAAACAACCAAGCTCAGAGAGCATCAAGAACCCCTCATAGATATTTCAGCTGTAATTCCCTTCCAGCCTTGTTAATTCTTCCCCTTTTAAAATTATCCCTAATTCTTTCTTGCCAGAGTTTGACAGATTCCTTGAGGAGCGTGCAAAGGTGGCAGATCGACTTCCTGCCCTTCCCAGTGCCCCCACAGGGGCTCCTTCCACAACATCCACTAACTCTGGTCCTCAGCGAAAGAAAGACAAAGATGAAGATGCAATGTTCGCTTTATGAGCCATTCTGCGGCTTGATGTGCCGTGGTTACAAGAGGACCTGTGTGTTCTGCGCTGCACTACTTGAGGGAGAGAGGGGAATCCAAAGGAGACAAGATCGGAAAAGTTTCTGCTTTCCTTCTTCCTGCCTTCTTTCCAGACTGCTTCGGGTTAGGTTAATCACTGCTGCAATAGGGAACACTAAAGCAAAGCAGGCAGCAGGAAGATGTTGCAGAGCTATCAAATGTATTTGCCAGATGAATGAGGATTTTTCCTGGGAGATCTAGGCAGCCTTGGGTGTTCTTCATTGTTTTGTTGTGCATATCTTTCTCCAATGATGATGACTCTTAAAAGTCGTGCTGAAAATGAGTAGTAGGATTTGTCAGTTTTTCCCAATCCCACAGGCAGTTGCACAAAATGGTCAAATTGGGCAGCTTCTTTCAATCTTTAAGCTGGCTTTTCTGTATTTTTCTTCTCCTCTAACAATAAGGGAACTACAGATCCAGTTTGCTGTGGGGGGGAAAAAAGAGTACTGTTTGTGGTCTTTTTTCACACACACATGTAACACTGTGTTACATACCAATATTTCTGCATGACAAATTCTGCTCGCAAGCCAAGCACATTCTCTCTTCAATCCAGATGCCAGCTGCATAGTGCGTAATTCTGAGCAGTATCAATTTATTCCAAAGCTGGTTTCTTTCAGTTTTCAAAGCTAGAATGTCCAGGAGGCACAGACTTTTCGGGGGTGAGGGGGGTGGAAATTGAATCTGATGAAACCCACAATCAGGACTTTTGTGTTTTCACACCATAATATTCCCTTAGATTGCGTTTCACTATCATTCTCAGAAAGAACTGGCAAACAACATTCACCAGGTTTATGGTTAAAGAACGGTTTTGGGGGGAGGCAATATTGAATTATGCCATATAATTAGGAGACTTGCTTTGTATATGCCATATTAAAGAAATGACTTCACTACAAATATGTGCTTTCTGTCAAATTTGGGCTTGGCTTACAGTATAATACACTTTCTAAACAAATGTGGAGAAAGAATACAAGGAGAAGCAGTCAAGAGGTTTCTCAGTGAGTGTAGTTCCTGGCAGAAAAGAAAAGCAAGGAAGAAACTCCTAACTGAAGTTTGCCTTAATTTAGCCTTAAAAAAAGAATGTGAACATTTGCTGAGTAGAAGCCACTTGTGCATACCCAATGGAACATGGTTGCTCATATACCAGGCCCATAAAACCCAAGCTGTATAGCACTGAAATAGGACATAAGCACTCAGATTAAGCTGTACAGTTAAGATTAGCATATGTCACTTAATTTCTGTAATTCTGTAATTTTCAATGGCTCTAGATTGGGAAACGTATATTATAATCATGGCACATCATAACTTCTTTTTGAAATTAAGTGAAGCATTTTAGTTTAAAAAGTTTTTTCCCCAATTAATTTTCTACTTTTAGTATATTTTGACCATTAGGTGATAAGAAAAGCCAAAACTAATACTTTAAAAAAATGTTTCTATGGTTGTTGGTGATGAGGGACAAATGCAAGTAAAGAGAAAAGTATACTTATTTCGATTAAATGTATCAACGTGTTATAAAAGAGTTGGCAAACTTAGCATCTCAGAAAAGCTTCACAAAGCTTCACATTGCCCCGGTAAATGCCAGAGTTGCATCTATGTATATGTAGGTCACAGCTACTATATTTGTAAGATACCAATCAGATAAGTGCTATAGTGCACATAGGAAGCTGTAGAGTCTGAACTTCATGATGTTAAATGGTCTTCTAGTTGTGATCAGTCAGGTGGGTCATATTTTTGGACTTCTTATTCATTCTGCTGAATGAGATCCTGGACTTCTATTTTGATACCACTTCTGAACCAGCTATACATGGAGAAACAATATCACAGAACCTGGCATTCCCAAATAGGGGACAGGGACCATTGTAGGCAATTCCTTGCTGTAACATGATTATTTACACTGAAAGTGACAGAAATACATGCTGTCCAGGGATGCCCAGATTGTTACAGGCAGATATTCCCAAAATAGTACTCCCAAAAATAATGTGGGTGGTTATGACCAGATGTGCCACAAAAAGCACGTTTTGCTAATAGATTTCCAAATGGATATTGTTGTTTTTACCAATTTCACATTCATGGGATGATGGGCTACAGCCCAAAGCTGCTAATTGTATCAGGAACTGTACTGACTGGATAGGTGACTTTCAGGATAAACCAATAAAATTAGTGGGAGGAAGCTCTTTGTGCCAGCATTAAAAGTTATCAATGAGGGTTTGGCTATATAGATCTATTTATTTCCTGTGCTGCCATTGTCAAGGCCAAACTTTTTGCTTCTATTATCCCAGCCAGGCTGATAATTATGTGCATCCCAAACTGCTAATGAAAAACACTTCCATTGTTCTGCTACCTATCTGGAATGTTCTGCCAGCATTTGTCTTATGTTGGACCATCTTTAATTTTGCAGAACTCTTGATGAAGAGGTCTCTAGTGCAGGATGATTATGGAAACTGAAAAGAGGGCTTTGGCCATTGTGCTACACAGATTTTCCATGCTGTTGAGGAGGGGTAGTATAATAATTAAAATCCCTTTGTTGATTGAACTTTGTAGACTTTTGGTATTAGAAAAAGAATTCTTAATATGCGAAGGATATTTATGCAGCAGATTACTAAAGAACTTGTGTTTTCTCGTGGAAACAGTAGATCAAGCAGCTAAATGATCGTTCATTTCCCAATAACAAAATAATTTGCCATCTTTTTTGGGGGGAAACTGGTTCCTAAAACCAGAGACATAACACAAAGAACACTGGAGTTTGACAAATGCACATTTAAGACAGAACAATCTGCAGATTTTCAGATGCTGGATTTAACCATCAACCATACCGTCTAGAAGCTGACTCATACCCAGTAATATCTGTGTGCAGTTACTTTTTAATTTAGGTAGTCTGACGAGAATGTCAACACTTTTTTCCCAATCTGGAAACTGTGTTTTATTCATTCATTTCCTAGCCTGTAGAGGCAATGATGAGATTTTCTATTAAAAATTGACAGGTTTCTGCTTCATTTTGGTTATTTTTTCCTCTGCCATTCCCTCCTTGCAGTCCTAATTATAACCTAAGTATTTGGCCTTCAAGAAATGAAATACTTAAAAAAAAAGATGACCAAAGGTGTTGTTTAATTTAGTATTTGCTGCTTGTTGATATCAAATGTCCTCTTGGAAACTGGAGAAGCAGGAGCTGTCTTCAAGTTGATACTCCAAATCCCTTTTTAGACATGCAGTCACATGGAATCCCATGTGCTCTTAGTCTCTGTTGAAAAAAACTGTACATCATGGCTGCACAATCCTTTTCGAGAGGACACTGCCCCAGGGGCTTCACTTTGGATACTGCACCAGGGGCTTCACTCCTACAAGGAGACATGGTTAGGACAAAACAATGTTTGATATCAATTTTAAATTACATTTTAAATGAAGTGTGGTTTATATGATTATTTCCACATAGATAATAATTTCCTTCTCTTTTCTACTAAAAATTACTTGAGAAGGGTTTCCAAAGGACGTAGAATGCCCAAAGTTGCTGACTGTGCTCTTTAGGCCTCTATAAAATATATTTTTATTGATGCCAATCCATCTGAATTTAAAAGACAGTTTAGCAACAAACAAACAAAAGTTTGCTCCATAACTAGTCCTTTCATTGTATAGTAAGTTAATCTGGGGAAAACAATTTAGGGGTGTTTTGTGTCTTTGTCTGTTTAAAGATGCTTTTTTCAAAAGGCAACTGGACTTGGTTTTTCCTTAAAGGCATTTCTCTTCTCATCCAAGAAGGTTCTTCAGAAGTGAAACAAAGTCCAATTGCCTTTTGATCCAGATGACTGAGAATCTCCATAGACATCTCTGTGTGTTTGTTTTAGATACAGTCAAATTACATGTTTTCTCATGCCATGTATTGTGTCACTGGCCAATTTCAATACATTCCAGCAACATGCCATGTATCTTACAAGCATCATGCTTTCCTTTTAAGTGTTCCTTAAAATACTTTCCTTTGTGCCTTCCCCCACCTTTTTTTAAAAATTTTTTTGGTGTATTCAGTGTGGACTCATGGCAACTGCTTGGACTAGTCTTTGCAGTTTTGACAAGATTTCAGAAGTGTTTACCATTGCCTGCTTCCTAGGAATGAGAGAGAGTCACTAGCCCAAGATTATCCAGCTAGCTACCTGCCTAAGGCGACACTAGAACTTGAGCAACCTGGTCTACCCAAATATGGGACAGAGTATACCACTTCTGTTTTCACCTTTTGGCCCCAATCCAGGAGCTTTCACAGGCAGTCGCTTACACAACAAACTATTTTGTGTTAAATTTACCCAACAAAAGCTATACTAGTCTCCCTTTATTTCTTTGTCAGTAAATTTAAATTTACCGACAAACTAGCTCCCATTGAAAGAGCAGAAACAACTAGACCAGCAGAAGTCAGCAAAGGGCTGTAATGCAAAGATGACCATGCTATCTTACAGAAAATCTAAATAGGATAATGGCATGTTCTGCTTTAGAGAGTGCAGTCTACTGATAAGCATCCCAGTCAAGGGCTGCCAATTAAAGTCTTCAAAAATAAGAGCAAAAGAATCTTAAAATACTGAACATCTGGACAGCAGCATTTCTTATGTAAACATTCCCTGTTCAGGAAAAGAGCAATTTTTATTTCTGCCTGGCAAATAGTGTGGGCGCTTTGGAAGAACAAATGGAATACCTAATTTGACTGTAGATGTCAGTACCAGGCTGACTTTGTTTCAGTTGGAAGCTAATCAGGTTGGGATGGAAAACCTGGAGAGAACTTACCATCTTGGTTTTATTTACAGATATGGGGAAGTAGTCACCCAGTTTTGAGTGATTGAATGGTTTGTATAAAGTTGGGGTACCAGCACTTATCCTTTTCTCTCTTTTTTCATTTATCCTTATTTTATCAAGGAAGGTTCTTTGTCCCTTGTTTCAGCAATGAGACTTTCTTAAATTCAGAAGAGTAAAGAAGAGAAACTGATAAAGGAATAAAATAAAACATTGACTCACATTCATTCAGGAACTGTTATTTAATCTTCATTTTGGTCCTCCCCTCTTGGTCACCAGGGCTGCAAACTAATCTAGGGAGTGGAGAATAGCACATCCTGGAGGAAGACAGTGGCAAACTATTTCGGCATTGCTCTCAAGAAAAAAAAACAGACTTACCCATAAAATGACCAGGAGTTCATTGATTGTTTGCGAATACATTGTTTTTGACTCCTAGCAAGCACCAGGAACTAGGCTATGTTTAAATGGTAATGCTGTTATGTTTTGGGAATGCACACATTTAGTCTTGCATGTATTCAGTTTTAAATCTTCGGTGGTTTTGCAAAATTCAAAGTAGTTTCCAGTCCCACATAGCATTGAGAAGTGAGGTAGATGTCTTTGCTTAAAAATACATAATGTACAAAAATCTCTATCTGCCCCCCCCCCCCCGCCCATCCTCCCACTCTCAGCTGATATGAAGATTAGAAGTAATATTTACAACCATACAACTTAGTTAGAATTTCAGGAAGCAGATGCAAACTGTCCATGTGTTTCTTTTTAAAAACGTTTAAAGCAATTTTACAATTGGAAGACATGATTCATATTTCTGAGGATATTTATCACTTTGCAATACAGCAAAAGCTTTAATACCTTTTTTATTTTAAAGATGGATGTTTTAAGCTACTTGTTCAGTGACTTAAATTGCTCGATGTAAGTTATGTTTTCTAAAAAGTAGATTTAACTTTACATTAAGTGTTCCATAAACTGTTCAGCCTAGAAAATTGACTGAATGTTGAATAAATGGTGATAGTATGTTTAGCTGTTCTGCAGTTATTCAATTGCCTCTGATCCAATGGACACCATTTTCCTAAATTGTCTATCCTTAACAGTTTAAATCTAATATGTTTATTTGTGTGCCATCAGTGATAAAATCAGCCCAGTTGAAAATTACAGACCAATCTCTTTATGCTGCGTCACCTATAAAGTCATGGAATCAATTATTAACCAATCCATTATCCTCCACTTAGAGACAAACAACCTACTCTCTAATAAACAATTTGGTTTCAGAAAAAAAAACTATCCTGTAATCTGCAATTCTTACCCTGTAAAAACATATGGACTACACAACTCAATCAGGGCAAAGCAATAGACGTAATCTACACTTCTGTAAAGCCTTTGATTCAGTGATTCAGTGATTCAGTGATTCAGTAGTTTGATACACAACAAACTACTCCTACAACCAAAATCTTATGGTATCTCTGGGCACCTGCATAACTGGATAGAAGCATTCCTGTCAAACAGACAACAAATGGTCAAAATTGGGAGCGTCCTATCAAATTCTGTACCTGTCGACAGTGGTGTCCCCCAAGGCAGTGTTCTAGGACCAACTCTCTTCATACTCTACATAAATGACCTCTGTGATCATATTAAGAGCAACTGCATTCTTTTCGCTGATGATGTAAAGCTATTCAACACCACAGACAATACTGCTACCCTACATACTACTCAACTATGTATCAGAATAGTCAAACAAATGGCAACTTCAAATCTCAACAAATCAAGGCTCTGTCTTACATATTGGCAAAAAAAAATCAGAAAATAAAATACAAGCTGAATAATCAAGACCTTGTTGATGATCCAAACTCTGTCAAGGACCTTGGAGTATTCATCTCTAATGATCTAAGTGTTAGAGCCCACTGTAACTACATAGCCAAAAAGGTATTAAGAGTTGTTCACCTAATCCTATGAAGCTTTTTCTCTGGTAATATCATACCACTAACTAGAGCATACAAAACATTTGCTAGACCAATGAATACAGCTCATCAGTCTGGAACCCACATTATGTATCTGATATTAACAAAGTTGAGAAATTCCAGAAATATTTCACAAGAAGAGTTCTCCACTCCTCTACTTGTTGCAGAATACCTTATGCCACCAGACTAGAACTACGCCGCCTTCGGTCTGATCTAAGTATAGCATATAAAATTATACATTGCAATGTCCTACCTGTCAATCAATACTTCAGCTTCAACCATAACAATATAAGAGCACACAATAGATACAAACGCAATGCAAACTGCACCAAACTTGATTGCAGGAAATATGACTTCAGCAACAGAGTGGTCAATGTCTGGAATACTCTACCTGACTCTGTGGTTTCTTCCTCAAACCCCAAAACCTTTAACCTTAGACTGTCCACTATTGACCTCACCCCTTTCCTAAGAGGGTCGTGTATAAGCACACAAACATGCCTACTGTCCCTGTCCTATTGTTTCTTTTTTATTTTTCTTATATGTATCCATTTCATGTATTCATAACTATGTTTATACTTATACCTATTTTATAATTGCTTGACAAAATAAAAATAAATAAATAAATAAAATCTAGCTATCTTGTCTTTTTCAATTGCCTAATTTTTTTCCCAAGTAGCAGTTTTATACAATAACTTCTGCCTTCAAGTTATGTATCTAAAATATCTAATTTAACTTCATTATGAATTCCACTGAGCAATTTAGATATACCACATGAACTGTAGTTCTTCTTAATAGTTTAAAGCAAGGTTTCCCAAACTGTGAAGTGTACCTTCCTTTGAACATGCAGATAGACCAAGGGATGTACAAAAAACATTTTTGCTGTACATTGTAGCAATAAATCCACTTTTCCAAAACTTTCATTGGATTGTTTTAATTTTTCACTTGTGTTAATTTTAGTGTTTGGAATTTTAGGGGAGATACATACATTAAGATTATACTAAAGTGAGATCTGATGGCAAGAGGTTTATGAATCTCTGATCTAAGCTGTTCTCAACAATTTTCTTCAACACCACAGTTTAAAAATAATCCATTTTTCTTTGTTCAGCTTTACTTTCTCTTCCTGGCAATCCACCATTCATAATGTTGCAAGTGGACAAACAATAGCCTTGAGAATGTGTATCTTTGTTGTTAGTCTGATGTCCCTGCACTTTCATATGTCGTCTAGATCTTTTGTTGTTTTTCTCCCAAATAGCAGACATCTTATTATTTCACAGCTACAGCTATCATTCCATAAATTTTTGAGCTGAACAAAAAAGTACTGCTTCAACTTTTTCCCCACTTATTTGCAACCTAAATATTTACTAAGCATGAACATCTGAGCATGTTGCTTCTCTAAATTGCTAAATTGTCATCTCTTTTCAAATCCTTTCTCATAAGCCACCTTGCTGGTATTGTATCCCTAGTCTTAGTCCTTTAATTAGGGGTGGAATTCTACCAGTTCGCATCTGTTCGCTAGAACCAGTTGTTAACATTCTAAGCAGTTGGGAGAACCAAAAGAAATCTCCTTTTGTTTTTTTCCACTTGACTGGGCTAATCTTGTAAGGAAGGCAGGAAGGAAACATTCTGGTGCTGCTTACAGAAACTGCCTCTCTGTTAACCCTTATTACATTCTTGGCAGGACTAGACTTCCTGTTTCTGGAGCTTTTCTGGAGGTTTTTTCCCTCTCCTTTGCTGGTACTTTGCTTGTGTGGAGCCTGAAATTAACATATTTCACTTGGAAACCTGACAGTTTGATTTTCTTAAAGGGGAAGGATTGTTTTAAGTTTTTACATTGCTGTTGGGAGGAAATACTCCCCTGTTGGAGTTAGCACTTTGAAGAAATAATTGAATAATGAAGCAGAGCTGCTGGAAAAGTTTTTAATGACATGAACCAGGATGACTGACATTCAACAAGGCTTCTTGGCTAACTAGAAAGATTGACATTCAAGACCAAAACTCTGATAATTGGTAATTGGTTTAAAAAGCAAATGCTACTGTTATGATTTAATTATTTGTGTTGTGTTTGAATTTTTTCCTGCCTCATGGTTTCTTTTTCTGTCTGGGGAGGGGGGTCTTCCTTCACTGCTTTAGTGGTATCTGGCACTGTCCTTTTGGGGTGTACTTGCAAGAGGCAGGATGCAAGCTTGGCACTGATTTCTTTACTGCTTTTCTGGGGGGCATGTGATCTTTCCTTAAATCTGGATGATTTCCTTAGGATATCTTGTGAGGTGAGTGAGACCAGCTGGTGCAAATGGATCTAAGGATTGCTTCTCCTGGGTGTGCTCTTTCCGGAGAGCTTAAATGACCTCACTGCTAAAGGGTTTTACTTTATGAGCAAGAGTTGGCTGCTGATAGTTATCATTGCATTTTAACTATTTTAATTCCTCAAGGTGCTCTGGCATCCTGCCTGACTTGTAACTCCGGCCTGCAGTTATTTTTAATCTAATGATTGGTATTTAGGGCATCTTTTTGCAAGCAAAGAAGCTTTTTGTATTTTTGTACAGGTAATCCTTGCCTTACAACAGTTCATTTAGTGACCATTCAAAGTTACAATGGCACTGAAAAAAGTGACATGACCATTTTTTACACTTACAACCATTGCAGCATCCCCACAGTCACAAGAGGCCAGGAGAGGAGAAGCGCCCCTCGATGTGAGTGATGTTTAGTTGGCCAGACCACCCAGTCACATGACCACCAACCCATGTCCATCCAGTCACATGACCACACAGAACTAGTTGTTAAAAAATTTGAATCCCACCCCAGGCTTTAATCGCCAAGCCCAATAGTAAATCAAACTTATTTATTCAGTACACATTATTCTGTTGAATAGTTCTTTCGGTTATTCTGTTGTCTTGGTTAAGTTTATCTCTGCAGCTTTAATACCTAAACATGCCAAGGGAGTATCCCAAGACAGGCATATTATAATGTGAATATTAGTCATTGTCTTTATGATTACATGTATGATTAATGTGACATAATAATTACCATTGGAACAAATGAAGAAAGAAAAAAACAACCTTTTAAAAATAGCATCTGCTCCTTAGAAACTGCCATTTATCAATGTGTCTTTCTAGCAATGTGAGTTTTATCCATGCCATCAAGTTCTTCACAGCTACCTCTGATCTGGAAGAGAAGTAATAAAAGCAACTGCTTTGTGTTACACAGTGGGAGAACATCCTATGGGTAATATAGTTCAACATTTGAAATGATGAGATGGATTTGTTGTTTTTGTTCATCAAGAATTATTTCAGTCTACTCCTGTATAGCAGGTCTTTCGATAGAGAAAAAGATAAAACAGAAGGGGATAAGAATATAAAGTGGAGGGCAATTAGGATCAAACAATTTGTCTGTCCTTCCTCTAATAAGATTGCACCCAATGTGACCTTACACTAATATTTTTAAGCATAGGAGCATTTCCTGATAGAAAGTCTCATGCCTAGCTCCTAAAAAGATGTATACTGAAGTAGGGGTTGAGCCATTCACAAGATGAGTTTTAACTTTAAAAGAAAGAAAAAGGCAGTAATCTAGAAATTATCTTCCAAAAATAGTTTAGGGCAGACTAAAGCTGCAACTATCATCAGGTTAAAGAGTACAATATTCCATTGCTATTTCTTATGTCGTATAATATATGTGGGTAATGCATAATTTTGTATTTTTTTTTTTCTAGTTTATGTAGTTTATATTGGAAGTGGTGACCCTTTAAGAGTTGTATGCAATGAAATTTCATTTTAATATATGCCGATTAGTATACATTCAAAGTGACAATAAAGTTATCCTATCTAGCTGTCTTTCTTTCTTTCTTTCTTTCTTTCTTTCTTTCTTTCTTTCTTTCTTTCTTTCTTTCTTTCTTTCTTTCTTTCTTTCTTTCTTTCTTTCTTTCTATCATGCTTCCCATCCAGAACCTGGTTCCATTTTTCTTTGCCCCAAAGTTTTCCTGCAGCACGTGGAGTGCTCGGCTGATGTATTCTTCATTGTAGCCACACATTATCCTGCCTTGCTATAGAGTCATGTGTCATGTGTCTAATCCTTCACTCTAAGTTATCTTCCGTATGAATTGTGGCATGAAGGACTTATTTTAAAGACTTATTTCATTTCCTTTGGCATATCTTTTACCAAAGCTATTAGCTTCAGAAACTAGTGATAGGAGGTGCTAAGAATACACCAGAGACCAGGGAGGAAGAAGACAGTCTTTGTACTGCCTGCTCTCTGCATTAGATATTAAGAGATTAAGACTTTTGTTAGGAAATCAGAATTTTCCTTCCGCAAAACATGCTATTTCTTCAGAGATCTTGTAGGCAGAAGACAGTGATGATTTACTTGGGGGCACAGCCATTTGTTTAAAAGAATAGTCATTTAAATGAATACGGAAGATATTTGAGGTTATTCAGAAAACAGACAAAAATAGGTAGAAAAAAAATGGTTGCAACCAATTAATTTCAACTATGACAATGCCACATGAGGCTGAGATGCCATTGAACAAGGCCACATCAATATATTCTTTTCCTACAGTGGACCTTCATTTTTTTCAGCAGGGAAAAAATTACTGAGTATGCCAATGGTAGTTGCTATTATTCTCCATTCTAACCATTATCAATAATCATTTGCAGATTTTGATGTTGCTTGTTACTCCTTTGGGCACAAAGAATCAATAACAAATATTGACACAGACAGACAGCTGCAAAAAATATAGGTTCTCTGCTCTCAGAGTAAGAATGAAATGGGTGAGGCAATGAAATATGGAACCTGATGGGGACCAAGATGTATAACTTTCAATCAATCTGTCTCTTTCAGCAGAGTAATTTAACTAAGTAGTAGGCCAAGAAATAAAAGATAAAATAAACAATAGCCAATAAAGTGTAACAATGAGGTTGTACCAGGAATTGAAGACCCCAACTTAAATTCTCATTCAGCCACAAAAATCACTGGCTGAGTTTTGGAGTTTGTTTAATCTTCACCACATACCTCTAGGATAAAGTAGAGTGAGGATCATATTCTGTATACTGTTTTGAGTGCTTTGTAGGAAAAGTGAAGTTAATGAAGAATAATGGATGGATGAAATAGAGTATGTACAATTAAACAAATCAAATCTACTGAGCTATAACTAAATGTACTCTATGATGAGTCACTTTGGAGAGTGAGATGGACAACATAAATGTAATAAATTATATTCATGGTTTCAGACTTGCACTGTGTGCTTTCCTAAGGCAAAGCATTTCATCTCCCTTTTGAATTTTTCTGCTTCCTTCTCCTAATTCGTAGCATTTCATAGCCAGCAAACCTCCATAATGCTTTTGACATATTTTTGCAATTGCCATCCTTTGCTTTCCGCCTCTAATAAGCAGAGGACACTATTTTTGTTATGTCCGCGTGGAAAGAAGCCAGGAGTCGGTGACTGTGTTTCAAGCTCTTTTTATTAGTCAGGAACCGAACTGAGGCTAAAGGAAAACTTCGCGGCTTTTTATTTCCAAGCCGCCGCGGCCATGGCCAATGGCACCACTTTGAATCTCCTGCGATTCGAATTGACCAATCGCGGGAGATTCTCAGAGAGCCAATCGGCACAGCTCGCCTAGCCAATCCAAGTGCCCCACGCTTTGGCCAATCAAAGCGCTGGGATCTCAAGAATTCAAATGAGGGGACAGAACACCCCTCCCCTCTTGGTTCAGTCCTTACGTTGCGTAGTCCCGTAGGTAGGCGGGGCTCCGTCTCTGCCTACTGGACCTGTACAGGTCAGTCGTAGGTTGGATCCCAGCCGGTTCGGTCGGGGTCTCTGTTTCTCCGGACTCCGTCGTGGGAACCGCCTGGTCTGTCTGGCCGAGCCGCTCTCCACAGCTCCCTCCTGGGCTACCCGGGTTGGTTGAGCTGCGGGTTTCGCCGCTCCTGCTCGGTCTTCCCAGGTTGGTTGAGCTGGCCTGGCTGTCTCTTCCTGGCGAGGTTTCATGCTGGCTGCTTTCAGGTGAGTATGGCAGGTTTATTTTTTCTGGGTTTTGGTTCCCTGGGTATCCCCTCCCCTCTTGGTTTGTGTTGTGGGGGTTGGTTTTGCTTGGTTGTGCGTCGGTGGTCTCTTGTGTGGTCGTCCTCGATCTTAACTGGTCGATGTGACGTTTCCACGCTCGTCCGTCGGTTGTTTGTAGCCGGTACGAGTGTGGGCCTGTTAGTTGTGTTATGACGGCTGGTACCCATAATGGGTCTCCAGTTAGGTTCTTCGCGTAGACGGCGTCGCCTGGTGCGAAGGTTCGGTGTTTGCTGGTGAAGTCTGGGGGTTTCTCTGGGTTGTACGTGGGGTGTAATCTATCGAGTGGGGACCTTATTTTCCTCCCCATTAGCAGTTCTGCTGGGCTTTTATTTGTTGTGGTGTTTGGGGTTATGTGCTGTATGAAAAGTAGTTTATTTATTTTGTCCTGGATCTCCTCATGGTCTATTTTCTGGATGGTTTTCTTTGTGAATTGAACCATCCGTTTCGCCCTACCATTCGCCGCCGGATGCACCGGGGCTGTCAGCATGTGTCGTATGCCCCTCTCCGCTAGGAATTTTTCGAATTCTAGCAAGGTGAATTGGGGCCCGTTGTCAGAAACGAGACGTCTGGGAGGCCGTGTGTTGTGAAAAGTTTGCAGAGTTTTTTGGTCACGGCCTCCGTGGTGGTTGTTCTCATGTTGCTTACCTCCAGCCAGTTGGAGTAAGCATCTACGGTTATTAAGAAAGTGTGTCCTTTTGTGGGCTTGGCAAAATCTATGTGGATCCTAGACCACGGTCCCCTGGGGGTTTCCCACTCTAGGATGGGTGCTGCGGGTGGGCTTGGCCTAGTTTCCTGGCATCGTTGACACCTTGCTACCCAGGCCTCGATCTGTTTGTCCATCCCTGGCCACCAAGCGTAACTTCTGGCCAGGGCTTTTGTCCTAACGATGCCCGGGTGCCCCTCGTGTAACAGTTCCGAAACTTTCCCTTGTAGTTTTTCCGGGATGACCACCCTATCCCCCCATAGTATGTACCCTTTTAGTAACGAGAGTTCCGTTTGCCGGTTCCGGAATGTCCTGACGGACTTGTCATTGTCCCTTTCCGGCCACCTTTTCTCTACCCAATGCAAAACCCGCGCCAGACGTTTGTCTTTATTAGTTTCTCGGGCAATGTCTGATGCGGTTATGGGTAGGTTGGGTAGAGTCTCTATGCTGAGGGTGGTCGTCGTGGGTGCTGGGTCAGTGTCTGGTTCAGGTAACGGTGAGCAGCTTAAGGCGTCCGCATGGGAGATAGTCTTACCAGGTCGGTGTGTGAGTCCGTAGTTGTAGGCAGCCAGGAATTCGGACCACCTTGTCATTCGGGGAGACAGAATGTTCAGGGTGGCCCTGTTCCCTGCAAGGATTCCCAGCAGCGGTTTGTGGTCGGTGATGATGGTAAACGTCCGGCCGTAGAGGTACTCGTGAAACCTTTTTACTGCGGCGATGATAGCCAAAGCCTCTTTGTCCAGCTGGCTGTAGTTCTGCTCCAGTTTGGTGAGGGTCCTTGAAAAAAACATGATGGGTGCTTCTTTTCCATCGGGGAGAGTGTGGCTGAGGACAGCGCCGACGCCGAAGGGTGATCCGTCGCATGTGATGGCTAGTGGTAGGGTCTCGTTGTACTGGATGAGGACGGCATCCGAAGTGAGCAGGTTCTTGGTTTTTCTGAAGGCTGCTTCCTCATGTTCCCCCCAAGTCCAGGTAGCCGCCTTGTCCAAAAGCCTATGCAAAGGCTCCGCCGTGGTCGCTTTTTGGGGCAGGAAGACATTATAAAAGTTAAGTAGCCCCAGAAACGCCTACAGTTCTGTTTTTGACTTGGGCGTGGAGGCTTCCTTGATGGCTTTAATTTTCTTGTTGGTGGGGTGAATGCCGTGTCGGTCTAGGAGGTATCCTAGGAATTCGACCCGTTCTGTGTACAGCTGGCATTTTTCCCTCTTCATTTTAAGCCCGGTTTCTTTGAATCTCATTAGCACCTCCCTTAGGCGAGTCTCTAGTTCGGCCTGGTTGGTTGCCAATACTGGTGCATCATTGAAGTATGGGACCACCCCCTTGATGCCCTGTAAGAGTCTTTCCATGAGGCTCTGGAAAATTCCCAGTGCCACGCTGACTCCAAATTGGAGGCGGTTGCATCTAAAGGCTCTATGGTTTGTGCCTCGGCAGTTTCCTTGTCGACCGGCAGTTGCTGGTATGCTTGGGCCAGGTCGAGTTTCACAAAAACTTTGCCCCCTCCCAGTGAGTGTAGGAGATGCTGCACTACTGGGACGGGGTAAGCGCTTTGCTGCAAGGCGCCATTTAGGGTGGCCTTATAGTCCCCGCAGATTATCACTGACCCATCAGGCTTAATCGGGGTGACTATGGGGGTCTCCCACCGGGCATGGTCTATGGGTTGTAATACCCCTTGCTTGACGAGCTTGTCAATTTGCTCGTCTATCTTCGGTTTGAGTGCGAACGGTACCCGCCTTGGTTCTAGGCGTTTCGGGGGAACGTTGGGGTCTAGGCTGAAGGATATAGGGGGCCCTCGGTACTTGCCTAGGGTGCCGTCGAACACTTCCTGGAAATCCCGGGCCAGTTGCTGCTCCCAGTTGGCTTCGGCGATGTGGTCGATGCCCGTGACTGCGATGCCTAGCGGTGCGAACCATTGAAGTCCCAGTAGGCTAGGTCGGTCTCGATCGACGATGGTTAAGGGAAGTCTTTCGGCGTGTCCCTTGTAGGTCACTGTAAACTGTCGTGTTCCGACTACAGGGATGCGGTTTCCCTGGTAGTCCTTGAGGATTAGTCTCTGGTTTTCTAGTTGCTTTCTCTGGATGGTAGGCACCAAGCGTTTAATTTCTTGCCAGGCTACCATTGAGAGGTAGGACCTGGAGTCCACCTCCATTTTACAGGGTTCGCCTTCAATGCCTACCTCCACGTAGACCTTTCTGGCGTCTGTGGTTGTGGCGTGGCCGATGGTGACCGTCTGATGTGTCTCTTCTCTCCTCCTGGCCTCGCCGCTTCATTGGGCTCGTTCGTTTCACTCCCAGCGGTTGTCTGTTGGTCGGTCTCTGATCCTGGGGGGTGTGCTCTCTCGTCTCCGCTCGCTCGGGTCCCATCACCTGGGGCTGTGGGTCTTCTTGAGGCGGCAAACGCGTGCGATGTGGCCCTTCTTGTCGCAGTGCCGGCAAACAGAGTTGAAGAACCGGCATTCGGATCTGGGGTGGTCACCTCCACAACCGGCACACGCGGTCCTCGACTTACGACTCCGCCGGCTGCACTGGTCGCGGCCTGCCTGGAGACGGTGGATGTCTTCCTCCTCGTCAGACGTGCCCGAGGTCGAGTGGAGTTCGCCCTGGTGGGTGGTGGTTTCAGGTTGGGCCTCGGTCGACCTTGCAGGGTTGTTATTTGCGGTGCGGTCCCCGGCGTTTGGTCTCCGCATGCGGTCTGCTGACTGTCGGGTTGCTTCAGCGGCCGCGGCTTCGGAGATGGCGTCGGCGAGAGCAATGTTGCCCTTAGCCATCAACTGACTTTGGAGAACGGGGTCCCAAAGGCCGAGCACGATTCGGTCCCGAAGGGCCTCGTTCATATTGGAGAACTCGCATAGTCCTCCCAGGCGCCGCAGCTCTGCAACGAAATCACTGAGACTCTTGCCCGACCGCTGGTCCCGCCGATAAAATTCGTGCCGTCGGATGAGGATGGGCACGGCTGGAGCGTAGTGGTTCCGGAGCAATGGTTCGAGGTCCTTCCAATCCATTGCGGTAACATCGGCGGGCTTGGCTAGCGCTTTTGCCATCTTAAACACTGCGGGCTCGCAGTGTGTTAGGAAGATGGCTCGTTTCTTCGGTCCCGTGGCATCCTTCAGATCGTTGCATTTGAGGAACATGTGGAATCTGTCCATGTAAGATTCCCAGTCCTCGGTAGCGGGGTTGAAGGGGGTTGGTGACGCGATGCTGGCCATCTTGTTGGTTGGCTGGCTTCCATCGGACACATGCTTCAGTTCAGGATGAGGATCCCATCCTCGTCGCCAGTGTTATGTCCGCGTGGAAAGAAGCCAGGAGTCGGTGACTGTGTTTCAAGCTCTTTTTATTAGTCAGGAACCGAACTGAGGCTAAAGGAAAACTTCGCAGCTTTTTATTTCCAAGCCGCGGCGGCCGCGGCCAATGGCACCGCTTTGAATCTCCCGCGATTCGAATTGACCAATCATGGGAGATTCTCAGCGAGCCAATCGGCGCGGCTCGCCTAGCCAATCCGAGTGCCCCGCGCTTTGGCCAATCAAAGCGCGGGGATCTCAAGAATTCAAATGAGGGGACAGAACAATTTTCATATGAGATCAGTGTGGTATCAAACTTATTACTGCTGAGTAGCTATTTTAAACAGCTTCAAATCGATTGAAATAGAAATTAATATTCTAACACTGTCGCACTAATAAACACAGAGTTACCAGAAAAAAAAACAAGAAATTCTATTTCCATTTTCTTCCTGTCTTTTACCTTTTAATCAATTCTTCTACAAAAGAATGGTGTGGAATTGGGTAGAGATGTGACATGGCTGGTCCAACACAGCTTTAATTCAGACTGCAGCCTTCCCTGTTTTCTACTCCCCATTGTCCTCTCTATCATTTTATTTGTTTGATGCTTAAATTCTTCCATAAATTCTGGATAGTATTTTTTGCTTCCAGATGAGAAATGATGAAAACTTCTGAATGAAAGTCAAACTGACCAAGAATTGCTGATAATTAGAAATGTATTTTTATTGGGACTTTTTCTGTTTGTTTTCATATAGTGCTGTTCATTGCAAAAATTATTCCATCTTATTTCAGGGCAGTTATTTTTATCAGAGGAAATTTCAGGGTAAACATGACAGTTCTTGACATTGGCAATATTGGATCATTATACTATGGCCCAATGTTACACATGTGATTTCACATTCTTGAACTAAGACAGATTAGTTTCACTTTTTTTTCTTTTAGTAAGGCAGAATGCGCACAGATCATGTGATGTGAATGAACTAGTATAAGTTATGACAGTGATGGCTAACCTATGACGCGCATGTCACTCGTGATACGCCGAGGCACTTTGACTGACACACCTGTTGGTGTGGGGAAAACCTGCACATTTAGAGGCTGCCTGTGCTCTGCTCCAATCCCTGCTCCCTGTTTGTTGCGTGGAGGCGTGGTGTCACCACTGCCGTAAGATCTTTGCAGCAGAGAATCAGTTTTAACTGCCATAAACTGAGGTTTGTCAGTTTCATTACCTCAGGAATGCTACAGGAGGAAAGGAGATCCATGAGGTTCACAGCCCTGTAAGGTGGCCTTCCGATCCCCACATCCTACACTTGCAGCCCTGAGACCAGGGAGACGA
Source organism: Hydrophis major (assembly GCA_033807585.1). Lineage (NCBI taxonomy): Eukaryota > Metazoa > Chordata > Lepidosauria > Squamata > Elapidae > Hydrophis > Hydrophis major. The sequence continues at coordinate 184,607,171 of CM066331.1, read as the reverse complement.
GTTTCACAGCCCTGTGTGATCACCCCAGTCCAGTCCATCATAAACCAAATTATTGATATTTCTTGAAGTGACACACGACCCGAGGAAGGCTACACTTTTTCCTGATTTTCAACACACCAAGCTGAAAAGGTTAGCCATCACTGAGTTATGATGTGCTAAGCTAAAACCAAACAAATTATCTTTGCGTGGAAGTTATGGAGGAGGCTTCCCCACTCAAGAAGCGGCTGAAACACTTCCACGGTTCCCGCCACTGCTGCCGCTGTTATTGGAGATGGGGCTGGCAAGAGAGGGACACCTGCAGCTCGGCCTGAGCGCTTGGAATGCAGGAACAAGCTGTGCACTGGGACTTTTGCAAATTTGCAGAGCCCGAGGCTGGAGCACCAAGGGTAACAGCAGCAGAGACACTTGCTCGGCTCTTCTCACACCCACCCAGCCACTCAAGATTAAATCAAAACACAGCGCACGGTACTCCCAGGTACCTCAAAATCTTTTTTTTCCTGTTGTTACGGGGACAGGGGAAAAGCGGGAGCAGATACTGTTGTTGGAGACAGCGCTGGCGAGAGAGGCGCCAGCACCGGTGGGAACCGTGGAAGCTACAGAGGCCCGAGAAGCAGCTGAAATGCTGCCTGATATCCACGCTGACACCACCCACCTGCTGACCCAGGTAAGGGAGGGGTAAGGGAGCCCTCCGTGCTTCACCATGGTGTTAGGAGCGGCTGATAGTGAGGCATAGCTGCCCGCGGGGCACTCTTAATGACAAGTTTTTCCCCCCCCGCCTTCCCCCCCCTCAATTTCACATGTTTTAAGCTAGGCCTACATTTGAGGGGAGGGGCTTAATTTCATTTTATGCCTAAAAAACATGCTGGGTCTTCCTATGGGGGGGCGTATTGTTGGAAAAACATGGTATATGTGTATATATGCTTGTATGTATATAGTATATTGGATTAAATTATATATTAATGCTGAAAGAAATATCCTTCTGAGTTCAGTTCCAAGTGAAGAAAAAGACACTGGAAATATGGAGGCTGCTTGGAAGGATTAATGGTGGACAGGATCATATGGCCTGGAGCTCCAGAGAAGGGTGATCACATGCTTCAAGGTGAGAAGAGATCAAGAAAAAAAGGACTGAGGTGCTGAGAGTGTCTGGGTTTTATACCCTCTGTTGGGATTTGAATTGGAACTTGTATTCTAATTGGTTGTCAGACTCCCAGGGGCAACTCTGTGGGCGTTCTGAGTTCCAGGCTTGGTCAAGCCTTGCTGGGCAATTATGCCCTTAAAAGGGCTTTTGGCAATTGCTATAGTTTTACCTGGAGTTCCTTGTTATGTAAAGTATTCTGGCCCAGCTTAATGGCCCACCCATTAAGGTGGGGATGAGATTCTGTTTCTGGGGTGAGCTTCTCAGTTTCTACTCTTTTTAGAGGAAATATTCTGACTTTTTAATATTTCCTAGGCTATTTCAATTTTCTAGGAGAGGAGTGGGTGCTAACTTCCTACATTAATATGCTTATTAATATACAGCTCTAATATGCTATATATAGACATATGACATATACACACATACACACAATCATTTTAGCCATTGTCTATCCACTGCAGGACGAAGGCCTTTTCTGCATGTTTCCAACCATTACAGTCCTGAGAGCTTTTTTTTGCCTATTGGGCCCACAATACTTGCTGATGTTGTCATTGTGAGTAGCAGAGAAAGTAGACTAAATAGAATAGTTGATCAAAAACTTTTTAAAAATACCCATCCCATCTCATGAAGGGCAATACCATGTTTGGTTATATTTGAAATACTATAGAACCACTAACATAGATTGTTGAATGGGACTATTTCTGTATTGTTGTTTGATCAACAGCTAACAGTCCCCAAGCCTGTGTTTCAGGTAGAGGACCATACTAAGATATATGCAAGTGAGATCTTGCATTTCCAAAGATTACTAAAAATACATTCAACAATATCCATTTCTGGGAACTGTTATTTTTTAATCAGAAACCAGATATTTTTAATCCTGGTTAGAAATTAAATATATTTATTTTCTGTCTCACTGATCACATACTCATTATGAAACATAATTTTTATACAATTTACAATGAATAATATAAAAGTTGTGTCTATTCATTTGTCTTCGGGAATGTTTTCTGAGTTCTGGATTCTTTCCAACCACAAATGAGCTTTTTTGCTTGCATAAAAAAGCCCTTTGTTTAAATAATGCTGACTAATTTTGGGGGAGTGGGGTTTTTCCTAGCCATATGCCTGTTTTTAATTCTGCTGTGTCACGGTAGATCTTGTCTGCAGTTTGACATTGCTGAGTAAAGGTTTCAATCTCTATTTTTGCTGAGTCACAGACTCATGTGTTTTCCTGTTAGCTGTTCTGAGATTGCAGCTGTTTGAGTTGGCTCACATCCTGGTTGGGAAAACAATTCTTTGGATGAACTGCAAGCAATTTTCTCATAAGCAATGGGGTTCAAGTTCATTTAACAGTTTCTGGCCCAACTAATAGCTAATCCAGGGAAAAAGAAATACATTCATAATATATTGTACTTAAAAAGACCACACTAAACTGTCAGTTACAAAGGATCCTTTCATTTGGTTTTGGTTTTCTTTGGTTTGATTTTTGCCTTATATTGTTTTGCCATTTTGTAATTCATTCTCTGTGGAAAGAAAATAATCTTTCAGGGGGAAAACTTGCCACCGTGGTAAGTGTATATAAGACAAATATTGCAAAGCAATAAAAACAGTAACCATTTCTTTGAAGCATACTGTGAACTGTCATTAATAAATATCCACATATTTATAAAAGAAAGCTATGGATTAGGAGGTGGGGTTTTGGTAATACTCGTTAGGTAATTAAGTCCTCAACAGTACAGTTTATTAATTCCAACCTGGTTGCTACTAGACTGACATAAAGATTTGTTATGTGCTCCAATTCTGTTTTTCCTGGCTGAGAAGGAAGGGAGGGAGGAATTATAATCAACATAATAAGTAGCAATGACACTTTTCTTTCTTAAAAAATCACCATGATATTCTCAAAGAAATGGCCAGAAAATCTGTTCTGCTCCATTACAAGAAGAAAATTAGGGAAAACAAAGAAACGAACGAGTTGAACCATGAAAGAAATATCCATCAATTACACCAAAAAATGTGATTATAGCAAGTGAAAAGCAAATTAAGAAATCCAAACATTTTTTAAATAAATGTTATGCTTTTTTCATATGAATTAAATCTATGCAAAGCTTTTATTGTTCCATTTCCCTGTCTGATTCTTTCTCCTGTCCTTCATGTTCCCTGTCTTTTTCTCTCAAAAGAATTCCAAATGTTTCCATAAAAAAGATTTCAAATTATCTTTCTATAGAGTCCTTGGTACTTTCTGAGCTTGGTTGATTTCTTGAAGATGTTTCATTACCCAACTACCAGGAGGTAAAATGATCAGTGCCCTGAAAACAACCAAGCTCAGAGAGCATCAAAGACCCCATGGTTCAACCCTGAACTTCATATGTTTTCTTCTGTTAGGTATCTTTCTATTTGAAAGTTCTTAAATCAAGGAACTGAGAGACAGGTACAGCAGGAGTTTCTGCATGTCCAAAGACAGCATATCACTCTTTTCACTTGTTTTCAAATACACCAGAATCAAAGTGCTCCTGTTATTGTACATAGCCAATGCTAAGATATCAAAGAGCAATGGAGCCATTTGTAAATTGGCATGGTCTTTAAATGAAAGGGCCCTCATTATCCCAAAGAACAAAGTGTATTCTCTCTTCAAATTACAATGCTGGTGATGGTTTTCTGGATTGCTCTTATTGTTTCTATCTCTATATTATGAATCACTGGGTAAGGGTGAGTATTTCAGCAGTGCACAGTCCAATTCTATTGTGCATTTCTGCCACACCTAAAAAATGAAACTAGCTTGAATCAATATTAGCATAATGTGATAAAGTAATTAGCATCAAGTTCACTGAACATTTTCTAAGTGATTTTGCTGAGATGACTAATTCAGGATACCACTCCTGGATTTGCAGGAATGAGCAGTAGGTAAAGGGCACATATGCAATCCAGAAAACAGTCACAGTTTATAGAGTTATTTGCCACCCTTGGAATTTTCTCAGACCAGGGACTGTCTGATGTGTAAAATAAAACTCCCATCCCTTGCTGGTCAACTATAAAAGCTGTGGCTGTCCAGAATATCTAGAACATATCAGAGGTTAGGAAGGTTGTCTTTAAAATACTTCACACTCTATCCCATGTGCTTGATGCTCTTGATCGCACAAATGAGGCTAAAATGAGCTCAGGCTATCTTTGCTTCATAAGCCAATGATTTAGTGAAAGTGTTGCCTTGGCATTCTTATGTACTGTGAGTCCTATTTAATGTGTGCATGTTTCTGAATCTTGCCCATGAAGCCTGCAGCATTAATACCAAAAATAATAATGAAGTGATAGTCAAGCCAAAGGACATCAGTGCATTGAGAAAAAGGGATTAGGAAGTTCAACTAATATAAAGATCTGACATGAAAACTTGATGATGTGCAATCCAAGGGTCAAAACTTTATTCTCGCTTCTTATAACACCAAACACTGCAGAGCTCCAGCTTTCTATTTCTTGATCTAACTATAGATTTATTTATTTGTAAACACTGTTGTTTTATCAAATGCTTTTATTTCCAGGTTTATATTGTTTTATGTTGGGTTTGCTGTTTTATATCTGAGTATGTTTCTAAAATAATGGAGGAAGCAAATATCAAGTATGTAGCTGCCATTAATTACTTTGCTTTGCCAACACAGGACATAAGATTTGTCCATTATTATGGACAAGCATTAATGTTAGTATAAATAGCTTTTTTCAAAAAAAAAAAAAAAGCTCTTCTCTGTTGTGATCAATTCTCTTTTCTTGTCTACATCATATCTGTAACATTTTTCTCTATTTTACTGGCACATGAAGCATGCAAAATGTTATATTTATGGAGTTGATCAGGCCATGGAGAGTTAAATGACTGATACTTTGTCCCCACAGAAGTATAAATTATGATCAATCAAACATAGGGCTGGGGAATTCCAGGAACTGAAGCTTACCCATCTTAAATTTGCTAAGGTTGAGAAACACTGAGCTACTTCATCTTGCCTGGGCTTAAAAAATTGCTAAGCAAAGATAAACTGATTAATACTTGGACAAACATAGCTTTAGGCTAAATGTGAAACTGAAATACATCTTAAAAGTAAACAGTGGCAAACCATCTTTGTATGTTGCCAAGAAAATTTCAAAAGATTGAGAGTATATTTCATTTAAACTAAACTGGTCAATCAAAATGACCTGTGAAATTAAAACTGCTCTCTTCTTAATTCTGTTTGTACAGGCTATCTTCTCTTTTCCTAGCTAGGGAGCTTTCACAAAACAATTGCTAGTTCCTCTTTCCACTTCATCCTTGGAGCAGCTGCTGTTTCCTGTTGTACAGCATGACAATATGCACCCTGAGTCAGTATTTCCTTTTGAGGTGCATAGAACATTTTGCTGTGTCATGGTTCCCTAGCAATAAAGGAACTATTGTTGCTGAGTAATGCATGTGCCTTTCCTAAGATTAGCTTTCTGCATTGTTTACCCACAGTTGGAAGAGAAGCAGCTATTACTGGTAGGAACTGAAGCATTATTTCACATCACATTAATGTGCTAACTGGCCATTCAAAATTTCAGATATAAGTGCTAATGGTGAATATCTAATCTTGTACCAGTAAGAAAGTTAAGAAGAGAGTAATTTTAGGAGGTTAAAAGGTTATCGCTTAGAAGGACTTCTAAATAAAAATGCCCTGTAGCAATAATACAGAATCCTGTTGTGAGGTGCAGATTTCCCCAACCTAGCACAGAGCAAATCAACCGGCAAGAAAGGAGATTGTTTCTGCTTCTGTGCCAATAACTCTAAGGAAGGAAAGTTGTTTCTCCCTTTTTCCAATCTGCAAAGGTGTTTGTCCTGGCTGATACTGCCTAAAAGGCATGACCCACATATTCAAAAGAGAGGTTTCATCAGTTGTCAGGTGTCCCAATAGTTCCAAATGCAAGTATTTTCTAAAACATTAAATGAAAGCTTATTAAATTGACCAAAGCACTATTTTATAAATATTGGCAATATGACTGAGAAACTGTATTTTTTTTTTCTCTTGCTCATCTGGCATTGCCTTAATTTACAAAAAGGTCTCTCAAACATTTTTTTTTTTGAAAATTAAGTACAACCACCATGGGAGGTAGCTGCATCCAGTATCTAACTGGAAATATTCCATCCAACTGAAATAAAAAATGACATATATAATAAAACTATGTAGAACTAGATGGTTTGGAAAAGAATAGTTCTTTTCCTTCCCTTGTTTTTTTCTTTTTCCCCCTTTATTTAATTAAATAAGGTTCAAAAATGGCATTCTGAGAAATAGTTATTTTGTGTCTTGGCCTACAGTAGCCATTTTGTGGATATGATCAAAAAAATTCTATCCCTGCCCAGTGGTGGGATTCAAATAATTTAACAACCGGTTCTCAGCCCTAATTTCTTCCAACAACCAGTTCATCAAACTGCTCAGTAAGTTAACAACCGGTTCTCCTGAAGTGGTGAGAACCAGCTAAATCCCACAACTGTCCCTGTCCAAAGATCATCTTGACAGCAATAAATTGGTCTTTATTGGTTTATATGTTGAGTCTTATGACAGCACAGGCTTACACAGCAGTTTCCTATAATGCTGTTTTTTTGACCTACTCACTGAACTAGTGCAGCCACTATGATATCAAAGAATTTGAGAAAATGATGATTAAATAGATGTAAGGAACAGCTTACTTCAATAGCAGGATGCTTTCTATGAAGCAACACTGGTGCTTAAAACTGCCCACTGGATGATCCTAATGGCCTGTGGGAAGAATTATCACGTAGATATTTCTGTCTTTTTGCCTTTCTTAGACTTTCTTCAGAATCCCTACTACAAGGCCCACATAGCACATATCACCAGGGACAATTTACAGTTAATAGTTAATCATCCTTTGTAAGACCTCATTATATCATCTCACAAGACAACTCACCAGTCTGGTAGATAATGTGAGCTGTCTCTGTATTATTATATAATTATTTTATGTTACATGTGAGAATAAATTCAGTGATTTATCTAGATAGGATGTTCCCAGATAGGGGCAGCCATTTGTCATCGTGCTTTGCAATAATCTGGCTCCTTGAAGATGAAGAGCTGAGTCAGATGAAATGTCAGCGCAAGTAGGTCCTCTTTCTTGGATTCCATGTGTCTGCCTCCAAAGCTAAAACAAATGAAAATGGATTCCTTCTACACTGACCATTTTCTACGCTTCAGCACCCAAAGACTCAGCATTCCCACTGCAATTGCTGCAGTAAATTAATTACAGAAACATTTTTCTCTCTTCATGGGCAATTGTCAGATGCCAGGATGGGAGAGAGTCAAAACCTGACATTCACCCATTATTCAATGTTTCTAGACCTTTTTCTTTATAATATTTTTTTCTTTTTCCAGAGGGTTGACAAAAGTGAAAAAGTTCATTTTTGCCAGAAGGCAGAACTGGTCACCTGCAAAGGATTTGCGAGGTGCAGATTGGCTAGCTCTGCCACAAATAAACAGGATTATTTTAGTACACCATTAATAGAACTATTGATTTCAGTCTGGCAATTAATTTACTCACCCAGAGTATTCCAATGAAACTGCCACATAGATAAGCGTGTACTCCCAACATAATGCAAAAAGGGGGTTACAGATGCACTAAAATCGAGGGAGGAGCATTATTTTCCCCACTTGTCAACTACAGAGAGAAATTTATCCTATAATAAGCTTACCCAGTTGAAGACAATATACAGGGGGAACAAGATGGATTTGGTTCTAGTGGACTCACATTCAGCCATCAACAAGCATCCTTGGGTAGCTGGATTCCCTATGAACTTCTTATCAAATCCTATCAAGAGATCTACACTGTACATCATTTTTATTCCTTGATTTAGGGGATAATCTTATTGGAAGCTTTGATATACTGGCAGTGAGAAATTTATTTTGCTGAGGTTTCTGTCAGCCTACTGGCACAAAGTTCAGTAGACTGACAGAAACCTCAGCAACATAAATTTCCCACTGCCACGTGTATATCAAAGCTTCCAATAAGATTATCCCCTAAATCAAGGAATAAAAATGATGTGCAGTATATTGTCTGCCTCTTTTGAATTGCTTGTACTTTATATCCAATAGGTATAAAAAACAAATACTATCAAGAGTCACTAATATTTGAAAAGAGAAGTTGGTTTGAAATGTGGAATGAAATGGTTAATGCCCAGCATTCTTTACAGAGAAGTTTCTTGACATCCTGTTGTGCTTAGATGTCAATAAAGCAGTGTCAGATGACTTCTCTTCCTCCCTCCCTACTCAGAAAAGGGGGAAAAAAAGGGCTGAACTTCTCTCGTGAGGGGGTGTGGCAAAAAAAGTGTACATGTTGCAAAAGAACTGTATGTTTTCTGAGGTCAGATGTTTTCTGCTGAGCACGTGATCCCACAGTGAACATATAAAGAGAACGATGAAGGAGGAGGACTGCTTCATTCAGAAACCTCTCAGCCTCTGGAAAGAAGAAAGCAAAAGGCCAACAGAAAGACGAAAGAAAGGATAGTGAACAACAGAAAAAGGGAACAATGGCTCAGCACACTGAAAGGTGAGTGTTGGTTTTAAGATATTACTATATATATATTCAGCATGTACTTTTCTCGTTCGGATGTTCTATATTAGAGTTCTTGGTATTTCCCTTGTTAACAGGTCTCTGTGACCCCAGAAAAGAACATTTTGTATGAATAAATAGATTGTAATCCATCAATCTGATTCCATTCTAAATGTCAGCCTGATATGTGATCTTTTTGTCTGATCTTTGTAATTTTTCCCAAACTCTTTTTTTGTCCAAAGAAATGTAACTTTTTATTTGAACATATCTTGTCCTTGAAGAATAGAGAGGTCCTTTCATTATTGTCTAGAAAGGATGCTCATCTTTTTCTCTGGTTTCCTAAGATTGCCAATTTAATTTCTTTGTTAAAGGACTAATGAGAAATTCTTTAATACCAATTCTATCCTAAACCATCCCCTTTTTTGATATCTTCAATAGAAAGTTTCAGGACCTTTCAGAAGCCCTGAAGGAAAACACCAAAGATGTTCATGAAGAGGCAGAAAACACAGAATTCATGAAGATCTTCCAAAAGGGACAGGTGTCCCTTCATGAATTTAAGGTATATGTTTTGTGGTTTTGGAGGACCAATGATTTATGGATGAATTACAAATTAAGCTATAGATGCAGTATAATGTGACTTGTGTAAAGAAAATAAAGATGTGTAGGTACAATAGAATGTAAGTTGATGTATAAGAAAATTGAACCAGTTATTATCCTGAGCACAGGAAACTGGACAACTCAGATTACATTAGAACCCCAGACCCTTCAAGGTTCCAGCCTTCCCATGGAAGACAAAGAACCAGATAGAAACTAGAACTGAAAATAAATTCCTAGGATAATTATGTATTTTTAAATTTCTACTATTTATTAATTTCAATGGTGCAGCCATTTCTGCCAATTATATTTGATCTGGTTTGAATTTATGGACCTTAGTATTTTAATTAAATTTTAAAAAATGAAATAGAGACAGAAATCTAATGTCATCCTTCTTCTGACTTTGACTCTCTTCTCCTTAATTATGATTTGTACAAGCAATTTTGTATTTGACTCCACTGTATTTAAGCAAGTGCTTTATCTTTCGCTAAGTATAAACAAGAGTGTTATACCAATCTTAAATATGTTTATTCAGAAATAATTTTCACTAGAACTTATTTCTCAGTACACTTGGGAGTATAATGTTTGTTAAAGTTAAGGCATCATCCAAATAGTGAGCTCAAGATATTCTTGAGGTGTACACTGTATATAGATTTTGCTTGAGCAGAGGAACTTCGTCAGAATGTACAACTTTATAAAAGATTGAAAATACAGAATTCTGTAAATAGAATAATTAACACATGCATTACACATTAGCAAAAAGGAACAAGCAAGGAAAACAAATTACCCCATTATAAACCTGACAGACAAGTCTACTGTGCTGATAAATATTCTGAAACAAAAACATTGCACCACAGCAACATTACACCATATACACCTGGAATGTATATTCAAAAAGAAATCATACATTATATATTTTATTTGCATAATATATTTAAAGTGAATTGAGGAACTCCTAAAAGAAAAAAGAAAGGAAACTGATAGTGTAAATAATATCATACAGTTTTATGTTGGAATTACAGTATAGAACAGAGGTCTCCAAGCTTGACAACTTTAAGACTTGTGGACTTCAACTACCAGAGTTGAAGTCCACAAGTCTTAAAGTTGCCAAGTTTGGAGGGCTCTGGTATAGAAGATGGGAAGACACAATTCCCTGATTCATTTTTGGATGGGAACATACTATGCATTTTTGCAATGTGTCAGTATAGGTGACCAAAGAAATGCGCAAATACCTGAGTATTCATTTTCCAGTACATTTTCCAGTTCTAGATTATTTCCACTAGAAATAGTCATTAGATATAAGTGCTGAATAGATAATGGATGCTAGGCAACAAGGACACAATTAATAAAATCATAACGGAAAAATAAGGTACAACATTTTTACTAAAGTACAATGGAAGTGATGGCAGTACAAACAAAATTCTTGAAAATTAACCTTAATTGACCAAAATACTTCTAGCAAATAAGTGTTAGAACTTCTTCAGATCTTTTTCTTTGTCGATTGGCTGATCTCTAGAAAACTAGACTGAGTGAGGGGCAAGTATAAACAAGACACATCATAACTAACTAAATTATTCAAAACTCCATTATTACCTAGAGAAAATTTAAATAAGTTTTGATATGTGTGTATGGTTTTGTAACATTAGGCCTAAATTATATATAATGCAAGTATATTATGATTGGCTCTGTTGTCATTTTTATGCGTAAGAAAAAATAATGAGAAAGCAAATAGAATCAGGACAGTATGTTCCATTTTCTTCAAATGAATGTTTGCCCAAAGTTGTTAATTACCAGCTAACGGGTTAGGGAAGTTTCTGTGACTCACTACAATTTGCCATTTCCACCCAGAAGTATTAATAATAATAGTAAAAAAATATCTGGGAAAGGAACAAGTATTGTATTTTTTAAAATTGCTTGGTTTTAGTGGTTCCAGAAAAAATAGCAATACATTAAATTCTCCACGAATAATCTCCTGAAGCTGACAAAGATTTACTACCCTTTCTAAAACTACTGAATAAGCTTCAGTATCAACCATGTCTCTCAGTTCTTCCTTTCCCTAATTCTCACCTGGGACCTACTGCAACATTTCTCAAAGGAGAATCTTCAAGTTGTATCAGACATTTTTCATCTTCATCCAGCTATAGCAATTATGCAATCATAGGAGCTGAATCCTTTGAGGAGTCATCCCAACTGGCTAGGGCTTTTTTTACTATTTAGGATGATCAGCATTTCATGCTGCTTTTGAGAAGTAGACAATTCACAATATAAAACAAGACACAATTTTAAAAAAAGTGCAACAGACGAAATTACAAAGTAGCAATTTAGACATTAACCTCAAGACAAATACATTGTATTGCAGACACCTGATTAAAGGTTTCATCCATTAATCTGCATAATACTGCATGATCTGCCAAGTGTGAAATAGTGGCATCAAGGCGAAACCAAAGGGAAAATGCTAGTGCAAGGGGCACCAATCTTTGGATATAAAAAGGATTCTAATATCTAAATTAAGAGAGTGAGTTTTTCATATAAATTTAATAATATAGGTACATAAAATAATTTCTATCACATTAAGTACTCAGGAGCATAAGAGAAAGCAGATGCTTCTAAACTGTGTTGGACAAAGCTCTAACATTATATTCTAAGTATGTGTTTTGTTGTAGTCTGAGAGTATCATACTGTACTGTTAGCTGATGGTAGAATTGTAGATCACTAAATACAATAATGGTTGACAAACTCACAATCTATATTCTCCCATTAATATTCTCAAGCCAAACAAGGGTCCAAAACTTGGGGTGAACAAATGGAAACAGCTAAACAGTGCTAAAAATTTAGCAAGATTAGAGTCCCATCTAAGACCTTAGGAAATTGCTATGTGGACATGCTACTAACTAAAGTCTACATTGGGACTGTATGACAATCTTGCAGCCAACTTCCTTCCCTTATTTGTATATTTAAGCCATTTTCTAGTATTCCTCATTTCTCGTATAACCTGTAAATATAGTATTTTCTCGAATTGTTGTGAAACTAGCTCTTTTATCACATCTAAACAAATGTTTCATGGAATTTGGTTAATATTTAAAAGATATCTAGTTTTGTTCTTCTGATCAAATGTTTTTAGACCCAATATTACACAAACTATGTTATAAAAAAACATTTAAAAATGTTAGTGGAAAAATAACACCTGGAGTCTTTTTTCTTCAAAATGTTTCTGTGAATTTTAAAAACTGGGCTTTATCTAGCAATGATGTTGTACTGTAGGTTAATAATGCTGGAGTAAAGTGAGGACCTAGTTTGTCTCTAATTGGTCTTATCTACTGTAGCATCTCAAAATTCTCCACATGGGGATGGAGGAGCATTTGTAGCAGAATTCTTACATGGAAAATCAAGATAGATAAGGAAAATCACTAGAAACTTTTTTTACCACTTACAACCCACTGATTTTTTCAGAAACATTGCCAGTGTAGGTTGAGTCATTTCCAGTGTTGAAATCTTTAAGTACATGCAGTTTTAGGAAATCAATTGTATTTCCTATAGAATGTCAATAATTGGAATTCAAATGGTTAACAAGTGAAGATCAATCACATTTAATGCATATGGTATCTCACACCTTTTTCTCAGATCAGTGAGGCAATACTACTGCATTCAACCTATTTAAGGAAGATTTTGAAACCTACATACAGTTAGATGCCAATATAAAATGTCACATCGTAACCATTCCAAATGACATGAAAGGGTTGAACACAATTTGTAAACAATCAAATAAAATTGCCCAGACATCAAATGCTACCAAAACTGAATTCTTAGCAGCCTTTTCCGCCTAAAATTGGAATCCAAAAATCACGAACACTATGGCTTTTTAATAGGAAGGTGAATCTAAATATCAAATCAAATAAATAAGAAACATTTATGACTGAAGAGAGGTTTTGTAACTGTTTTTCTTTTCCTCCCTGTCCTTGTTTTAGCTTTATTTGGGTTCTCTGTATTACATCTATGTGGCCCTGGAGGAAGAATCTGAAAGGAACAAGGACAACCCAGTCTATGCACCTGTTTATTTCCCCAATGAGCTGAATCGCACAGCTGCACTGGAAGATGATCTGGAATATTTCTATGGTCCCACATGGAAGAAAGACATCCAGTGCCAGGAGGAAACTCAGAAATATGTGGATAGGATACATCATGTGGGCCAGCATGAACCTGAACTTTTAGTGGCCCATGCTTACACTCGATATCTGGGAGATCTGTCTGGCGGCCAAATTCTGAAGAAAATTGCCCAGAAATCTCTTAGTTTGCCCAATACTGGAAAAGGGCTGTCTTTCTTCAATTTCTCTGCAATCACCAACATCAGCAAATTCAAACAGCTTTATAGAGCTCGGATGAACAGCATTCCCGTGGATTCTTCTACTATTGAGAGAATTGTTGAAGAGGCCAGAAAATCTTTTCTTCTGAATATTGAAGTGAGTAATTAGTCACATATTTAATTTTTGCAAACTGAAGAAATAAGTAATTTTAAGAAGTACAATTTTCCTACTTAAACATTGATTGCTGTTTTATCCAGTAGACTGAAATATCTCCTTCTTATCAAAAACAATCAATAACAATGGGGTGAACAATGCTATGATTTTCATAGAACTTTTCCTCCAGCTAAATAACTGAACAAAAACATAAGAAAAAGATAAAGATGATGATGATGCTAAAGTTTGGGCATAGTAGAAATAATTGTGCTGCATTTAAAAAGCTTAAGATTACCCTCTGAAATAAAACAACCTGCTCTATTAGAATCAACCAGTCTAAACAATAATTAATTAACATATTACCATATTCTTAAAATGCTTCAACAGTACCCTACAAATTGATTTGGTTGATTTTTATAAAGGAGCACAGATTTCATGAAAAGAGGGGGGGATTCTTTGAAAATAAAGATGGAAGTATTCAAATCTATCAAAACTCCTTGCTTCGTGACATCTGTTTATAGACAATTATCTTACCTCAGCATTTAACTTCAGCCTGGTTTCTTTCACTATATTTTTATACCATTTTATATCAATTGAATATTATTAAGATATTATTATAAGAACATTGTGGGAAAGGACGAAGGAGTTATAGCAGCTCTACTGAGAAAAAGCATAGAAAAGACTTTAGAAAAAGCATGGCAATCTTAGAAAACCATAGGGCACTAATATTATAAAATGGTTTCATAATACCAGAACCTTTAAGTTCAAATTCCATTGATACAAATGAAATATTATGTAGTTCATGATATGAATTGGAGTTCTTTGTTTTTCTCCTCCCATGTTACTGGCACTGCAAATAGATTTTCTTTATCTACACATAGATGGAAACATATCTACAGGAAGAACCAAATTTTCACATTTATCTGTGCACTAGATTTGTAGTGTCTCATATTCAAGTTATATTCATGACTGATATCCATTATTGCAAAGTAGATGACCACTGTTGAACATATTAAACATCCATTTTCTGTGTTGCTATATCTAAAGTTATTCTGAAGTAGGAATACTGGAAGATAAGCTTTCTAAATTCCTTAAAATGGGTCTCACAAAATCTAAATTCAGGAATGAAGAGAAAGAATACTTCTCTGCAATTAAACTACTCTATGGTTCATTTTTCTCAGGTGTTTCAGGAGCTGCAAAAGTTCGTGAATCAAGGCAAGCCTCCACAGAACAATCATCTTGGGAAATCCAGATTAGATTTTCACACAACAGGAAACAACAGAATACAGAGTAAGAAATTATTTTAGCTTTCAGATTGTTTTTGCAATCGCAATGAAAAAACAATTCATTAATATTCATTAATATTCACTATCGTTTGTAATTTATTTTATTTTTATCCTGGATAATTGAAAAATCACTATATATTATAAAATATGCCCACTTAGAATGATTTTCGCACCTCCCCTTGCCACCTACTTCCCCTGTGCATCTAAAATATCTACATTTGGTATAGGCCATATGTTAAACATGGAACATTTTCAATTAGTGATATGAAAACAGATGGAAAACTAATTTACAGCTATAAGTTACAAGTGAAGTTGTACCAAAGATCGCATGTGCAATATATTTCATACAATATACAAAATATTTCATACAATAATCCAGAGACAGGAGAATTACAGGGGCATCTTGTCACATATCTTGAATAATTTCATCATTTTTAGGATAACAAGATGCACATATTTACCATGTTGATATCACCATGGCTTGTTATGGACACTGCTGTTTAAAGATGTATGTTCATATATTTGATTGCATAACTATAAGACTATACTAACTTTTCATGATCTTGCTTAAGTTATACATTCCGTCATCACACTCCCCACCCCAGTTAATTCATTTGAAAGCTACAACCACCAAATGGTTGTCTATCACACAATTTAAGTCAACACAATTGTAGTATATAGTCTCATAAACTTTGCAGTGTTACTGCAATATGCTCTACTTTGCAGAGCTACTAAGTACAAGGTATTTAGTGATGCTATGACTGTGACTAAAAAACATTGCTGTGCTTAATGATTTAGTAATACCACCTTCACTTGTTTTCATTCTGAACAATTTTTGTTTTCCTAATACAGCACCAAAGAAAAGTGGCCAAGCACAGATGAAGCATACAGACCTGCTGCCCAGTACCCCACTCTTGCGTTGGACTCTCGCTCTTTTCTTCTTAGCAACAACAGTTGTTGTGGGCTTGTATGCTCTATGAACTGAAAAGAACTTAAGCACTTTTACTACTTGCCTATTCCTGAATTAATGCATTTTTTTTAAAAAAAGAAATGAGGGTTGCAGATTTAGATTATCTTGCATATTGGAAGCACCGAGCTTGACTATATCTCCAGTTTTAGGTATTGTTTTACCAAGTTTTTTAAAAGAACTTTGTGTCAAATACATTTCTCTAAAGAACCTGAAATGCCACTTTATGACATGCCATTAAACTAATAAAAAGCTAAGATGAGAAAAGAATGATGACTTGCCATCTGGAATATGTGAAGAATAAATCAAGCTGCGATTTTTTTTTTCAGTGTTTGTGTACAATATTTTCTATATAGTATGTGTTGCAATGCTTTTCTTTGTCCTAAAATGCAAGAGTGCTAAAACGATGACTTTATGTGACACTTCAAAGCAGTTGTGCCTTAGCAATGACCTTTCAAGAACAGAATAAAAGATTCTTGTATTTGTATTTTTAAGTTATATGTACTTTCATTAAAGCTCCTTCTAAGTTAACTCAACTGTGTACTTTTATGTGTTTATCAGATTGTTTGAAGAATGTTTGCCTTTCCACACTGAGTTATATAACTGATAGAAATGGACTAATCAGTACTCTGCCATAAAAGTAATTTATCCCTGTGTTTAGGAAGATAATTAAATCATTCGGTAAAAAGTCAATATTGAAAAGGCATTTATTGGAAAGACATAACATGTGATCTCTTTAACAGCTGTTTTATGTTTTAGAATCAAGCAATCCATACATTTCAACAGTTTATTGCCTTAGTGTTATTGGCTAACCTAGGGTTACTTTATCATATTTTAGACAGATTCAGAAAAATGCATTGTTATATTTTGTTAATATAATAAAGCTTAAAAAATATGAGGTAGGAGCACTTGCTCTGGTAGCAATAAATATATTAGTAATATATGTAGATAAAGACAGGAATATTTTTATTTCCTAGAAAGAACACTGACACTGACATTGCTAAACTGACATTGCTAAAATCTCATACTGATCTTGATCTAGATTAATTACAAATTACCATCCAGTTCATACATCCATGAAAAATAATAAAAAATACCCTTATGGTCACAAACATGGCGTATACAGACATAGAATACTGTTCTTTCATTCTAGCTCCTTTAGCTGTTCAGTAGATTCTTGATTTCAGTGAATTTGTATTTTTAAAATAAAGTATTTTAATATTAAATGCTAACTTTCATTCCCATCCTTCTCAAAAACTAATTCAAGATTATATTATTTATTATATTGATATTGAACTTTTCACTAACTTTGACTTGCAATGATTCATATCACTTGTTAAAAGTCACCACATAGCATTAAGTGAGGCATCGTGTGATCAGGACTTATAGTTATACTGTAGGCCACTGGCTCTACTTGTTGGAAAACAGTTGTGAAGTACACAAATGATGATCACGTAACCATGGTTCTTTCTAATAGTCATAAATGTAAAGACTAACCATAAAGTTACTTTTTTAGAACCATCACAACTTCAAATGGTCACTAAAAAGGACAGTTATTAAGCAAGGTCTACCTGTTCTCATTTGATTAAATTAGCCAAACTCATGCAAAGCAGTTATCAATTCATATAACCATATCTAATTTTGCAGAACACAGCAAACTACACATCTATACAAACAACCTAATGTGATTACAAACCCTGTTTCCTAGGAAATCATTGTTTAGCAATGAAAGTGCTCCCAATTATACAGAAAATTAAAAAAAAAATCTCATGCTGCAGGACTGAAGAAAATGCCTTGCAATCTTTTAATAAGTTTTCCATGTAAATTCTACCTTAAAATGCTTCCAGGTGAATCTATAATTGAATGGTCACTTACGGCATCCATGGAATTCTGCAGTTGACATTATTCTCCACTCATTACTTTCTTTTTTTTCCCATCCTATCTTTTTTCTTTCCATGTGAAAGTGGAAGAGGTGATAGGCCATTTTAATTTATTTCAAGATTTATAAGGCTTCTCAATTCAGACAGTATGACTCAGGCAGTGTACAACATAAATACACAACACATAAACAAAAACCAACAATCAGGAATATTTATGTATGTAATATATGCAGAGTGTTTCCAGTTAACACATAAAGTCCATGCCTTCTTTCCTTAAGCTTGTTTTAAAGTGGACTGAGGCAAGGTTCACATCTGCTGTGCTATATTTGTTTATCTTCAACTTGCTTGCCATGCTTATTGAACAAATCACATTATGTTTTAACACCATATGCAAACCTTAAATTCTCAAAAAAAAAAAAAAAACAGGAGGGGAAACTGTTCCCTGTGAAACAAAACAGATGCTTAGATTAGTTTAATAGTTTCCTAAATATTTGTCCTCCAGGACCCATTCCCACTTTTAAAAATTATGGAGCAGCCACCAAAATATTTGTAAGGTTTAACAATATTTACATTAAAATTCAAATTAATACTGTTGTATGAAAATCTATGACAGATTAGACATTCCCAAATGGCATTGTGATCAATAGCCAGATGGTGAATTCTGGATGGCGCTGTCTTCCAACACAAAGAGATTGTGAGGTTGCCTATTTGCATTCCACATACTTTCTGCTTGAGAAGACTACAGGTTTTTGCAGACTTGTGGGTTGAACAGTTAGATGTTGAGGGATCTTAACCAAGCTCACAGCCAAGCTCTCTGAGATTGCTGTAGCGATCCTTTGCCATGTTGCAGCTTTTTGGCAATTGTCATTTTATTATTGTAATCCAAATGTTAAAGTGTCTCTTTTGCAAGAGAAAGCTTTCCCTACCCTCTCTTTGTCTTTTGTCCAGAAGGCCCGAAATCAAGTTACAAATATAATCTAAACAGCATTAAAGTTTTAATAAATATATATATATTTAATAAAATATTTAATATGTATTTAATAAAATATTTGATCTTACACAATATACTTAAAACCACAATGCACTGATTTATTACTAAAAATCTTTTTAAAATAATTTTATTAAAAACTTTAAAAATTGTCTTGCACTTTTAGCTGATTTTGATATTTCTTTTTTCTTCATTTTGCATTATTTTTATGCTTTTAAATATTAGTCTAACTCTAATATATGGCAGATACATCAAATTCTGCTCCAAATCTTTTACACACACACACCCCTCTTGCTTTAGGGTAGTGACAAAACAAAATCAACGGATGTATCTTCTTATATTTTCTGGCTAGGAAAAGACAAGTTTTATTTGTAGGACGACCTTCTTCCATGGCTATGAAGGTAACAAATCTACACGCGAACGCGATGGCGAATTTCGCAAAAAGCGCCGAATCTCTCCCATTTCGAGGCACAGGTGCCATTTTAAACCTTCCTTTCCTTTTCCGCGGCAAACAATAAGTTTTGGCGCCAAAAAAAACTTCCTCTGGCTAGCGGACGGCTAACCAATTCGGTAAAGGAAAAGTTGGTTAAAGAGGCGGGACCTGATTTAGATCGCCTCCAATCGCTTTCGGCGCTTGCTGCCGCCGTTCTCTCGCGCCCTTAAAGAATGAGTTTAAAGGACAGAGTTTTTAGCCAATCGCCACACGTCCTGCTGCCCTTGAGCCAATGACAGTGCGCAAAGAGTGACTGTCAGCGAATGCAGAATTTTTTTTCATTACTTTTTGCCGCGAAAACGTCCCCAGTGTTGTAGCGAGCGAGTCATTCTGCGAGGGGTTTCTCTCTCTACGGCTGCAAAGGCAGGTGAGGGGCGCTGGGGTCAGGGGCGCGCGTTAGAGCGATACCTGCTTGTATGCCTTTGGTCTGTTCAGGAGAGGCGGTGCTCATTTCTAAAACAATGTTCCTCCAAGCATTTCTTGTATATCCCAAAGTCAACTTTTGCACGACTCCCATCCTCCCCCACTACAATGGTAACTTGGAGAACAAATGGCTGGGTCGATTGCATCAAAGTTGGCTGGTTATAATGTACTCTTCAAAAATAGGACAATTCCTGTCTGCAGTTTTTCAGCTTAAAAACAGGTCTCCTGTTGTCAGTTATAGGGAACCCGAGGCTCTTGTCCTATTGCTGAATTACATCGTCTGTCTATATCTACCTATCTATCTCTGTCTATTTCTATCTATCTACCTGCCTCTACCTACCTATCTCTTAACTACCTACCTACCTATCTATTTTGTCGCCCATCTTGCTGCAAGGCAACTCATTCTTCATGTGGCTCTGATTATAATTATTGGGAATTATTGCTTTGCAATAGTAAAATCATAAACTATCTATATGCCATAGAGAAAAGGGGAAATGATGCAAAAGAAGATGCTGTCTTGTATAAGACCTGTAGGGTAAAAGTAATACACTTTACACATGCTCAGAAGTGTTTTCCCTGATATTTTAAACTGGAGCATTGGCTTAATTGTAATGATTAAATTTAATGCTGACCTGCTTCCTGCTATTCTAGACTTAATATAAGTTGTGAAACCTATATTTGTAATGTATCTTACTGATATCTTTCAGCACCATTCTGTGTTTTTTTTTTCCAGAGAATCATCATGTCTGGTTTTGATGACCCTGGCATTTTCTACAGTGATAGCTTTGGTGGAGACCCAATTGCAGATGAAGGACAAGTTCAAAGGTCCCAGCTGCAGAAACGCTTCAAAGAGTTTTTAAGACAGTATCGTACTGGAACAGACAGGACTGGCTTCTCTTTCAAATACAGGTGCCCTTTCTCTTTTGGAAAGCTTAAAACGGCTGTTTATAGCATTTTAAATTGAAATATCTTTGAAGTGTTGGTAAATATATCAGAATAAGATAACTTGCCCTAGAGTTCTGCAGCTTTGTGCATAGTTGTGAATGTTATTCCAATAAATACCGTGTTTCTCATATAATAAGGCCGGGTCTTTTTTTTTTTTGAGCCCCGAAAAAATGGCTAGGCCATCTTTTCGGGGGTGACTTAATTCCCCCCCCCTTGCATCTTCGGGCGGGCGGGCAGCGACGGCTTGGATGTTGAACTCAGCATTGGTGGGGCACTTCGTATCAGGGTCAATGCAGCATATCCGGGTGTGCAACAAAAGTACTTCCTAACGGCAAGCCCCCCCGATTCCCCCCCCCATTTCACATGTTTTAATATAGGCCTTAATTTGGGGGGAGGGGCTTAATTTCATTTCATGCTTATAAAACATGCTGGGACTTCCTATTGGGGGAGGCCATATTGTTGGAGACCATATTGTTGGAGAAACAGGGTATATTAATGGGTCTCTTTTTTTCCCTCCCACTATAATATTGAAAGAGATGAGCTCAAACGTCATTATAATGTTGGACAATATTGGATTGAGGTGGAGATAGAAGATTTGGCAAGCTTTGATGAAGATCTGTCGAACTATATATACAAGCAGCCCGTGGAGCATCTTCAACTGGTACCTACATGGAACATGGGAGAAATGTGTGGGAGGTTGCAGTTAGATTGTGGAATGATGCCTTGTAGAGATTCAGACTGCTGGTCCATCTAGCTTAATATTGATGACAGCAACTCTTCTGGGTTTCAAACTGGAATATTTTATTGCCCAGCTAGAAATGTGGACTAACACTCCCAAGGCTTTCTGCCTGTAAAGACTGTGTTATATTACTGTGTTATATTACCTTTCTGCTTTTTTTATGTATAAATATTCCATGGTATAATTAACTAGCTATGCCCTATTCCAGAATTCTCTATTATTTTCTTCTCACTCCAATCATTACTTTTCTAACTAAAACTTAATGTTCTATGATTAGACTACTTTCCAGCTATTTCTGTCCAATGGGGACTTCTTCTTCTTTAAGAAAAGGCGAATGCCTTTCTTCCTATATTTTAAACAATTTCATTTCTTTCTTAGCTGGAAGAAGCTGCAAAAGAGGTAGCTGATGAAGTAACACGTCCTCGACCAAAAGGAGAAGAAACTCTTCAAGATATTCAAGTTATGCTCAGATCAGATTCCAATCCATCCAACATCCGAAATCTCAAGGTAAGTTAGAACCTCACCTTATGAACTATGGCTGGTTTCATAAAGCTAAACAGGGTCAGACCTGCTTAGTGTTTGAATAGAAAGGTCCCAGGAAACTGCAGAACTTTAGCCAAAGATATCTTCAAGGTTTAGTAAAACAGAAATAAAAATGGCACTCACAAAGGTGTAATCAAAGCTGTACCCAATTTTTATGTGCATTGCACTTAAGACCATCATCTTTAATTTTTTTTATTACACATTGCAGAAACCCATGTTTGTACCATAGCTTAGTTTGAGAGGTAAAACCCTGGAAGAACCGAATGGCAAATCATTTCCATGCTGTTTCCAAGAAATTTGAAGTTGAGAGGAAGCTCAATTTAAAATAGGCTATTTTTTAAAGGTTCACTCAAAATGAGGTTGGAACTGCAGTTTTGTAGAGTTAATGAAGGTTCCCTCTGCATTTGCCAGCATTGCTGTAGTGTTATAATAGAAATCTCTATTAGCTTAATTTTGCCAGTAAGGTATAATTTTCTTTCCAATTTATTGTTTAGAATTTCTTTATATTGATAGCTGCCTTAAGGAATCTTTGTAGTTATCTACATTTACTCTAAAATGTGAAAGAAAAGTTATATCAAAACTATCTTTTTTTTGTGGAGGGACAGTTTGATATAGTGGTTAAGATACTGCCCTAAAAACTAGAAGTCTATGAGTTCTAGTCCAGCCTTAGACAGGAAAACTGGCTGGATGACATTGGACCAGTCATTCTCTTAGTCCAACCCACTTCACAGAGCTGGGGAGGGGGAGAAGGAAGGAGTATTAAGAATGTTTGCTGCCTATAATTTCTTTTAAAGGCAGAATAAAAATCTTAAAACCTAGTTCAATGCCAACTTTCATCTCATCAGATGCTTTGTACCACAAAATTAATATTTATTTTCTTTGTTGTACCTAGTCACGAATTGCAATAAAGTATGCACACATATTTCTTGTGAGGGCAATTTAATTGCCTCCAGGTGCCTCACAATCCTTTGAAAAAATTGGAAGATGCCAAAATAATTAACTGGACATCATGGAAGAGGCCTTTATGCATGGATGGAATCTTCTGACTATTCCAGATGTTGCAGGAGGAGGATGCAGATGAAACCTTAGTGAAATATAAAGCAGTGCAGGTGTTTTGCAGTAGGAAACAGGGAACTTGTAGCTTCAGAAAGCAGATTCAAAGGAACATTTCATTCTGAAATTCATTTAAATGTAGAACATAAGATCCCTATGTTCTTGGGTTGCAATAAGTATATGTATGACATGCTTTTATATGCCTCATTCTGCATTTTTGTGTCTCCTACAAATTGGAATATTATATTATGAACACCTTGTAGTGACTGTGGAAAAGAGATTTGGATTTCTGGATCTTTGGATGCTCTGAGTATATATTTTTTCTTTTGCAGATTTCATAATGGTTGTAATTTCTCCTTGTTTGTTTTGAAGTCTGAACAGATGTCACATTTGGTGAAGATCCCAGGAATCATTATTGCTGCCACTCCTGTGAGAGCCAAAGCAACCAGGATCACCATCCAATGCCGTACTTGCCGAAATATAATACCTAACATCGCTTTACGTCCAGGCCTGGAAGGATATGCTCTTCCTCGGAAGTGCAGCACGTAAGGGAATAGGTTGCGTTTCCTTTCAGATTTTAGTGAAATTTACTTTTTGAGTGAGACACACATGATTATGACGCACATGATTATGTTGCTTTGCATTTGTTTACAGAGGATTCCTATATATACCTTCTCACTAGCATGCCCTATTAAGCTTCATTAGAATTATTCTCAAATCATAGCCTTTGTTATTTTTGTTTCCTTTCATTTAAGGCAAAGTTGGGCAAATTTTATGCCATCCAGATATTTGGATTAATTCCTATTAGCCCCAAACATCTTAGTAAAGGTTTGGGAGAGTTCTAGTGCAAAAACATTTGGAACATGTTTGTTTGGTTAAGATTATATAGAGCTTTTGGGGGAGGGGAGTTCTTGGAGAAAATCTGTAATTTGAATTGAAGTCTGCACAGATCAATTAAAAATAGTGTTTTCCTGTACCCCGGAAAGATTAAAACGTATTTAATAAACCTAAACTGAGTTCATAAAAAAAATTGAGCTCTGACTTTCCAAACAAGGTAATATGCAAAATAGAGTTCCATTTGAATGCAGTGTAGTGTTGAAATATGAGATTGAACACTACACCACTAGCAGTGAAGTGGCTGGTATTGTTTAATTAGCCAACTCTTAACACAACTGCAAGAATTTGGGTTAAAGTTTAGTGGGTATGTGGATCTCAGATTTGCGTCTGAGATATCCAGATTCAAAGTTTATTTTAGATAACTGGACAAATTTGGTACCCATGGTATTGGTATTTCCAAAATTTGTAACACTAAAGTCTCATTAGAATGATCAAGACAGACATTATAAAATAGTAAAACTGTTCCCATTTTACCTGCATTGTCTTTCTTTTCACTTCAGGGAACAGACTAACCTAGCAAAATGTCCTTTGGATCCATATTTCATTGTTCCAGACAAGTGTAAATGTGTGGATTTCCAGACGCTAAAACTTCAAGAGTCTCCTGACGCTGTTCCTCACGGAGAATTGCCTCGACACATGCAGCTCTATTGTGACAGGTGATGCCTCTGGATTCTTCAGCAGGATAGGACTGTGGTGCTACAAGAGACTCAGTCAAGTAGAAAAACCCAAACAGAATATGTTGTTGTATCCATGGTTAAAACTTTTAGATGTTTGTGTGCATTCATATTCATGCTTAAAGCAGAATTTGGTTGTTTCGGTACATAAAATGGAAAACTGAATTAGCTAAATATGGGCATAAATACAGTTGTTAATGGTGCTTATCCATGTTATGTGGTCCTCAAGGTGTTTGTGAGTTGGCAGCACCTGCTATTAGCAAAAAAACATAGACAGGGTTCAAGAGTTATCCTTTTTGTTCCATATTAAATTGCTTTTCCTTCCTTCCTTGCTCTTAATTTTCCAGATACCTGTGTGACAAAGTTGTCCCTGGGAACAGAGCTACCATCATAGGCGTTTACTCAATCAAAAAAGCAGGCCTCACAAAGATCAAGAGCCGGAACAACGTTGGAGTTGGCATCCGGAGCTCCTACATCCGGGTGGTGGGAATCCAAGTAGACACCGAAGGCTCAGGTGAAGCTTTAATTTGGAAGCCTGGGTCTTATGTGAGATTTTGAATCATCCCATACTTTTTTGCTGTTCTTTTGACTAGGGACATGCTGGTCAAAAGTGAACTTGTGTTGTTGTGACCTGACTCCAACTCTTATCTATTCTACCTTTCTAATGTAGTCCTTATCAGATTAAAACCAATATTAACATGGGGACTTAAGACTATTTAATACAAATGATTGGTGAAATTTCTCAAAACAGTCATGCTGTCTAATGACAATAGTACTTTGTTAGTATGATTGATAAGGTATTACATAAGATGTATGCATTTATTAGAATTATATCAGAACAACCCTGCAAACTAGGTTTGGCGTGCATATGCTGTGTCTTTCTCAGTGATTAGAAACTATTTCTACCTTTCAATATTTGTTTTTCTCTAGGACGCAGTGTCAGTGGCTCAGTGACACCTCAGGAAGAAGAGGAGTTTCGACATTTGACTTCCATGCCTAATATTTATGATATGATAGCCAAAAGCATTGCTCCTTCCATTTATGGTAGTAATGATATCAAGAAGGCGATTGCATGCATGCTTTTTGGAGGCTCTCGAAAGAGGTAATTGGCAAAAGAGAGGTAACGGGGTATCATAAGGAAAGAAAGTCATACAAGCTTATCTTTGTTTTATCTTACTGTGAAGCAGCCATTTTATTTACTTAAGATTTTCCTTACTTTTATCATATCTATTCCTGGGAAAGAAAATAGTGCTGTTTACCCAACAGTACATAAAAAGGAAAGAGCAGCTACCTGTTACATGGTGTTTTCTTTTATTGAATTAGAATGGGAAAAAGAATAGCTACATCTGCTCCATTTCCAATTCTCTTTGGGCTTTGATGTTCTTAATAACTACTCTTAAACAGCCTCTAAAGGAAAAAATATCTCAAATAGCAAATGTGAGTGATTATTGATGGCAGATGGAACCAAAATAGTCTTGCAAAGAAAGGTGCATCAGCATGATTGAATAAGCACCAGAATCTTTTTTTAACTTACTGCTTCTCTAAGATTTTGGTCTCAGGATCCCTTAACTTTCTTAAAACTAATTTTTCAAAAATAACTGGTTTATGTGGGTTCTAACAATTGGTATTTACTATATTAGAAATTAAAATTGAAAAATTTCAAAATTTTATTTGACTTTGTAAACCACATGATGGGTCTCTGAACTTCCAGGGTATCCAGACCATCCTTTGAGAACCACTGAGCTAGACAGTGAAAGCTTGTTGGATAGAATGAAAAACATTATTCCGTAATACACAGGTAATTCTGTGACCTAGATGTTTCTGAAGTGAATCTCCTACTTCTCTTTCTATGAGATGTTAGGATCAGCAACAGTTGAGGATTCCCCTCTGCTGTTACAACTTGTAGAGTGCTAGACGAAAGCATACCTGGTTGGAATCAGATAGATGTTTCTGTGAGAAAAATCTCAGCAGATCTAATTTGTATTTGATAATTGGGGATTAATAAAATGTTAAGAAGTGAGAATGTCTATTGCAAATAATTACCCCAGCTGCTTCCTAGTCAGTTCAGCGATATTTTAATTTAATAGGAAGAACTTTCTAACAAACAGTTCATATTCAGTTTCTGATCAGTTTCTCTCAATTTACAGACTTCCAGATGGGTTAACTCGTAGAGGGGATATTAATTTGCTCATGATGGGAGATCCCGGAACTGCCAAGTCTCAGCTGTTAAAATTTGTAGAAAGATGTTCACCGATAGGAGTAAGTAACTTGTAGGGCAGTTATGTACCTGATCCATAGGCATATCGTTTTAATTACTTAAATTATACATTGTCATTCTACTAGTTTAAAAGCTTATTCATCTTATTTTTATTTTATTGCATAAACTCTGAATAATGCTGATATTAGAGATTGTCTTGTTTGAGAAGTCTGCTTGTTGACTTGTACATGGAAAATTGGGTGGTATGATGTGAAAAAGATGAACTTGGGAAAAGATAAACTTGGGAAAAGATAAACTTGGGAAAAATTGCTGATTGCAAGGTGCTTTTCTAAGGTTGATAACAATCCAGGCTAAGGTACTACTTATAGCTGAGTGATCAAAGACTAATAATGTATGTCAAGTACCAGGGGAATGAAGAGTTGAAGGTAGAGTCCTTAATACATTTTATTTTTAAGCCAAGAATTTCTACTTGGCTAATGTGGGAGCTTGAGGCCTTGTAATTGTAGTGCCCTAAACAGTAAAAAGCAGAGACGGGTGTTACCCAGTGAGCTAGTTCGATGTAGTGGTTAAGGGACTGACCAAGAAACCAGGAGACTGCGTTCCAGTCTTCTGTTAGGTATGAAAATTGGCTAGGTGATTTGGGATGTATCACTCTCAGCCCAGCTCTGCTCATACGGTTATTGTGGTGAAAGTAGGACATAGCAAATTAATTATGCTCATCATCATGAGTTATACATAAAAAGGCAGCATGAATCTACAAATCCACAATTTTCACTTAGAAGTAAGTCAAGATCTGAACTATGTTTCAGAGTATAAATTTAAGTTATAGAAAGGCACATTCCACATTAATGGAGCAGTTTAAATGGGAAGCCATTTCAGAAATAACAAGTTTTTTCTCCTTTTGCTATCAAGCAGAAAGTCTGGCCTGTGAAATATTTGAGTAACATTACTCATTAGTCTCCTTTCTCCCTCTTTCAGGTCTATACTTCAGGCAAAGGCAGCAGTGCAGCTGGTCTGACTGCCTCAGTGATTAGAGATGCAGCTACACGGAGCTTCTTTGTAGAAGGTGGAGCCATGGTCTTGGCTGATGGAGGAGTGGTTTGCATTGACGAGTTTGACAAGGTACAGACGGAAGGGTTAGCAAAAAAAAACCTGTTGTATAACTGCCAAGAAATGTGTGTGGGGTATGTGTGTGTGTTTTGATTGGGCTTTAAGATTGGAATACAGTTGGTTCTTGCTTAACAATCAGTCACTGAGCAAATGTCTATGGAGATTCTGAGTCATCCAGGTCATGGTTGCCCCAGAAGTGCTTTTTCAAGAGGCAGCTGGACTTTCTAGTTTTTCTTTGAAGACATTCCACTTCTCATCCAGTCAGAGCTGAAGAAGCTTCTTGGATGAGAAGTGAAACATCTTCAAAGGAAAACCACAACATCCAGTTGCCTCTTGGAAAAAAAAAAAAAACCTTTGGGGCAGTCATTAACAATAAAGTTACAATGGACCCCTCCCCAATGCTACTTATAACCCAGTTTTTAAGTTCCAACAGTCATGCACATCTGCACCCCCATGATTGGGTGATCACGTTTTGGGTGCTTGGCAATTGGCTCACATTTCCAGGCATTTGCAATATCCTGTGGTCATATTTTATGCCACTTTCTGGCATTTACCTTGGTTTCCAACAAAAAATGTCCACTGTGTATAAAGGATTTGTTAATGACCATGATGTTTGCTTAACAACTGCCAAAAAATGGTCGTAAAATCAGATGTGGTCACATGGTGACCCATTTAATAATCACTATGACTTATGATTGTATTTGAGCTCAGAATTATGGTGATAAGTCTAGGACTATGCATATTAACTTCAAGTCACATTAAGAAGGGAGCTTTATATAAATATATGCATTCATTTAAAAAATGGAGAATAGTAAAACTTCTGTAATTCAAGAAACTCCAAACCAGCTTAAGCTCAAAAATGTATTCATTTAATTTGTGATGAAAGTGAGTTACCAGCTTTACTGTGAATACCAACTTTCATAAAAGAATACATAATTGACTACTGCTTTGAATATTATTTCAAAACTTTTAACAAAAGATTTTAACAAAATAGTTTCTCCTATATATGATAATTTGGCCTGTTTTCCCCCTTCTTTGAAAAAGATGCGTGAAGATGATAGAGTGGCCATCCATGAAGCTATGGAGCAGCAGACCATCTCCATTGCCAAGGTGAACTTACCATAGCAGCTTCTGAGAAAACTTCACAGTTACTTTTTTCGGTGCATTTTCTCCCGTTCATTGACAAATGAATATGGCTTTAAACCAGGGACTATTTATTTCTGTCCAAGGATGAAATGGACTCTGGATAAATTGCAAAGGGGTGTGTGGAATGCACACTAGCAAGTAGGTGACCCCAAAACATGAAAAATGGACCATTCTGCTGACTTATTTGCCTGAAGCCTTTTATGCATTTAAATAAGCTTCTGGAAATCCTCTCCATTGCAGATTCTCAGTTGATCTTATTTGAAAATAACTGTAAAACTTTGCAAGTGAAAAATACTCAAAGGAACGGAAGATCAAAAGGTTTTTTATCAGAAAAAATGAAGTTAGGAGAGAAGCCAGTGGGTTATATTAGTAGGTTTGAAGGCTTTATTTAGCTAATAGGCTGGGGATTGTTCAGGCCAGCCTTAAAATATCAAATGAGATCGAGTTTATTCTTCTTTATCAGGACTGAATAGCATTTTTGGTAGCCAAGGGCTTCATTTTTCCTTTGCACCTTGTCCAGGACCACAGTGAGCATAACGGTAACATTATGCGGTTGCAACAGTGGGCAGAGAAGAATATTTTTATTCTTTTTTGTGTTGTAAACTTTAAAGTAGGAAGTTTTTTTTCCCAATGGGACCAGTCTATCAGGGCAACCTGATCTATCCAATTATGGGATGGGGCATACTGCTTCCTTTCTTTCTTTGTCGGTAAAACATAAATTTAACACAAAAATTTAAAGTAGGAAATGAGTATTTTTACTGTTTTACAGAGGCTTAAGGTTTGGTCCCTAACCCTGACAATAATTAAATTGGTTCAGCTTTTGTATAGAGAGTTAAGAGTGCCTCACTGTGGGCCATTGATTATAGATTATTACACATTTTTTAATGGAACATGATGGGGGAAATGTTCCAGGCTGATTTACATCTTACTCTTAAATTTCAGTTTTTTTAACTGTAGACCCAGTACAGTAAGAACTTGCATAAGTCCCATCATTTTGACTGTACTACATGCTGGTTAATACAGTTTTTTCCTTTGTGCAATCATGCAGGCTGGTATCACCACTACCCTAAATTCACGCTGTTCTGTGTTAGCGGCTGCAAACTCCGTGTTTGGACGCTGGGATGAAACTAAAGGAGACGAGAACATAGACTTCATGCCCACCATTCTATCCCGATTTGATATGATCTTCATTGTCAAAGATGAGCACAATGAGGAAAGAGACATGGTGGGTTGTTTGAATAGCCTAGTACAATATGGGAGAAGGTGTGGGAATTTTTTTTTTTAATTGTAGAAACAATGGCACAAAGACTTGATTTTTGTGAAAGCCTATATTTCATTTCTTTTATATATCAGAATACTTCAAAAAGAAGGGTTAGATAAGGAGTGCAATTCTATACTTCAACCGCTCTAGAGAATTTAGCAAATATTTTACACTTCCTTATAAAACAAAAAACAAAGCTAGCATTCAGAAGGTAGAAAGTATTTTGCAAATTTAGGTCCTATAGTATTCAAATGTTATCTCTGCCCTGGAAAGTATTGTAAAACTGTTTATAAATTCTACAAGAGTTATAGACTGTGCTTTCATGTTACACTTACCCAAGATTAACGTAACCGTAATCCATTTAATCAATTCTTCTATGTTCACATGATATAGTGACTAAGTACATATGAATGAGTCCAATAAAGTTTGATTGCCTATTTATGTGTTGTATAAACATACCCTAAATTGCTTTCTAAAGATTATGTAAAAGGTATACGGTATAATAACCCTTTACTACATAAAAAGAGCAGTCAGTGCTGTTTTAAAGGAATGGTAATGGCAGATCTGTTGCAGGCTTCAAAAAAGTTAGCATGCAGAAGTAATAAAGTCGCTGTACTAATAGTAAATGCAGAAGACAGTTTCAGTGTTTTTTTTTCCTTCTAGTTAATTTGTTATTTGTTGTTCCCTAGACCCTGGCCAAGCATGTGATGTCACTACATGTAAGTGCCTTAACCCAGACACAGGCAGTCGAGGGTGAGATTGAGCTACATAAACTGAAGAAGCTGATTGCCTACTGCAGAGCGTGAGTAAGACGACTGTAGCTGTAATTATGTGGAAAGAGTGGTGGAAACCTTTCAAGCATGCTTCAGATTAATAAAAACTAGGTTTTGCTTTGGTTCTAGAGATTCAAAAGGTCTTCAGCTCAGTGCTGAAGCAAAATCAAAAATTTCCTTCACTCTGGCTTGAGGGCCAGGGTGACATTTCAGAAGCAAAGATGCCTTCCCTCAAGAGCCCCTAATGTAGCATTCCACGTTAAGGAGTGTAGAAGAGAAGCCCACTCAACTATTCTTAATATGTTTCATGATGCTATAAGTTTCCAGAAGATACTAGAGAAGAAAAGGCATATCATTAGGAAATCACTTTAGAACAGGGGTGTCAAACTGGCTTCGTCACAGCAGTATCACATGACATATCAGGACTTTTTCCCCCTTCGCTAAACCAGGCCGGGAGCGGAACCAGCACGTGATGCATCCAACCGCGGGCCACAAGTTTGACACCCCTGCTTTAGAACATCCACTTTCATTTCATAAATTGAGCAGCCTGGAAACTAAGTTCATATATTATATTAAGGTGTCCTAACAGTGGTTTGTTTAAGAAGTCACAGTGAAAGTGGCTTATTAACAACATACTGAATTATATTATTACTTGCTAGTGTTTACAAATTTGGTTTGTGACTGTGCCATAAGAATTAAAAATTTGGTGAGACAAAATGATCTTGTATTTATGTGTATGTATGAATATGTTGTGTGTGTGTTAAGTGTGTTAAGATTTTTATTTGTTCCCGTAGGAAATGTGGTCCTCGTCTCTCTGCAGAAGCTGCAGAGAAATTAAAGAACCGCTATATCCTTATGCGCAGTGGTGCCCGTGAACATGAACGAGAAAGCGACCATCGTTCCAACATTCCCATTACAGTAAGGTAAGGGGAAGTATGTATCTGGGTTTCAGGTGAGGAACTAAATAACAGTTATTTAGTCCCCCTGTACAGTTTCTGATTCTCTCAAGTGTGTCATTAGATAAAAAGGTTCGTGTTATTTTTCAGGATAGTTGTCTAGCCAATAAATACACATAAGGATGTGCAAAGTCTTCTGTGCGCAAACTGTTCCATGCACAAAAAGCTGGTTTGATCAATGACTGAACCAGAACTTGCACGTCTGGGGATAGAGGGGGAAATTGGCCTGTCCAGATAGCAAACTAGGAATGTTTTGATTTGTATAGGAATTGTTCTGGTATGTGGAGAGCAGAGAAAGCTAAGAATGTTGGCAGCTGGGAGGATGAGCGAAAGATACTGGGAAGATGGAGAGGAGGTATGATGGGCTATACCAGTGGTTCTTAACCTTTTTGAAAGAATCACCCCCTGGAGCTATTGAGGAAGTTATCATTGCCCCCCTCCCCCAACATAGCCTGTCAATCACAACACAGGGAAATAATTCTTCAATTTATGCAAACACATTTTTTTTTTTTTGTTTGGACATATTGATGCAAATAATTTATTTCCACTCTTTTTCCCATATCTCAACTGTGTGAAAAATTCTGATGCCAAACTTTGTGATACAAGTATTTCATTATTATCTTATTTATTCAAGACACTTAAATGCAATGACCACTGAAAACAAAAGCTTACATTATGATCAATATTTTATTGTAATATTTTTCCAAAAATATTGTCTTCTTTTAGCACTTACAAGGCCTGCATTGCACTGATAGTTAGTAAAAGTGCATATAAGAAAATGAAATGCCCGAAAAAAACAGTAACATTTAATGTTTTAATTACAAGTGAATTTTAAGACAAACCGCAATGAAGGAACTAAGAATTTCAAGACGAAAACTTTGAAACTAAATTAAGATTCGAGGAAAATATACATTCATGCACACTGTAAAAAGGGTTAAAAAGACACAAAGAAATTTTTTATAGAACATTGTAAAACACAGTTCAATCCACTAATAGCGAGCCATCTGATGTTTTTGTACGATAGATATACAGCTGTTCACTGTATGAAAAGAGTCTTAAAGGTATCCCCAAAACTTCTTGCTCCATCGCCCCCATATCACCTCCCCCTTCTGTTCCTTTACCCCCGCATTGCCCCTTTTCGTTCCATCACCCCCCTGAAAAATGAAATTGCCCCCCGGGGGGCGATATCGCCCAGGTTAAGAACCACTGCTCTATATTACGTTAGAATTTTGCAATGGGAATATCAGGATGAATGGACCATAGGTCACATTAAAATTTGCTGAGAGAAGATGGGGATACACATAATAGCCTTGCTCTACTCATTTCTCTTCTGTTTCATCTGGAATCAGTTAATACAGAACCATCAGAATGGGACAATTTATTCCAGGTTCAAAAGATTTTTGCAATCTCATGCATGCTCCTAGTTACGTATAAATCAGAACGTCTGGGTGCAACTTTTCAGACTAACAAATGTTATTAAAAGGCATAAACCTTGATGAACTTGAGGTCTGCCCATCTGATGCATCTTGCAATGTCTGGATACACATTATCACAGGAAAGTTGAATACAGTGAGAACTTGAGCTTACATTATGATCAATATTTTATTGTAATATTTTTCCAAAAATATTGTCTTCTTTCAGCACTTATAAGGCCTGCATTGCACTGACAGTTAGTAAAAGTGCATATAAAATCCAAAGTAAATAGGATGTTTACTTTGCCTTGATTCAGGAAGTTGGGATTATTTCCTAAGATGAAGAAAAAGAGAATAGAGAAAGATGTTGAGTTTGAATAGACATGCTGAATTGATCCTTGGCCAAATGTAATTTCCGGTTAATATTTCTATTGATTTAGTGCTTCACCCTTTTTCTTTTTTCTTTTATGTTTTTGAAGACTTCTCATGGTTATTTCTTCCATTTCTTTTATATTATTTTAATGAAGCTTTTTCATTCATTCCATGCAGGCAGCTGGAGGCCGTTGTGCGAATAGCAGAATCCCTCAGTAAGATGAAGCTCCAACCTTTTGCTACTGAGGCAGACGTTGAAGAAGCCTTGAGGCTCTTCCAGGTGTCTACACTTGATGCTGCTATGTCAGGCAACCTCTCAGGTCTGCGTTTCACCAAGGAAATACATGTTGTTTGTGCAGTACTAGAGAGTGAATTGACCAGAGATTACATGTGTTGATAATTTGGCTCTGAAAGGTAATGGTAGATTGCTGATTTTTTTTTCAGCATTCAGGCTGAATTCAATTTTGGAGTATATAGAAGTATAAGAATGAGATACAAAGTATTTTTCTCAAATATTTCTTCTGCTGTGATTTTTGTTGGCTGCTAAGAGCCTGAGTACAATTGAGGCGGTGTGTAAATGATATAAATAAATTTAATTTCTTTGCTGTCATCTCCATCTGCAATATTTTATTTACCTTAAGCATTGCTGTAAGGAAAAAGTCTGTAGTAGTATATATATGAAAAGGCTTAGACACATTAATATGCTAAACATATAATTATATCTGATTGAATTTAATAAAGGAACTCTTAGGTGACAAAATAAATAAATGGTATGAACCTTTCACTTTAATTGTATTAAATTCAGATGTATTTAAACTGATGAAATCCAACAGAACAACTCATGCTGATACAAAATGTGTTGTTCATTTTGACTAGATCAGATATCAAAGACATGAACAATTTATCTCTATAAAGTAATGTATGCCTCGTGTTAATTACAATATATCCTCTCTGTAGGAGTAGAAGGCTTCACTACTCAGGAAGACCAAGAGATGCTGTCTCGCATTGAGAAACAACTCAAGCGTCGCTTTGCCATTGGTTCCCAAGTATCTGAACACAGCATTATCCAGGATTTTGTGAAGCAAGTAAGTTACTTGAGAGAAAGAGAGAGAGAAAGAGAGGCAGTTGGAAGTGCTCTCTCACCTGTTGACAAATCACCTGTATTTGCAGTCCTGTGAAAGTACCATGAATGAAGAGGTTTATGCGCACTTTATCAAGAAGATACGGAACCCCTAGAATGTGTGGTAGAATGTGTGTCTGGCCAAGTTGCAAGATGTGCAGACCTAATTAGTTTTAGTAGAAGGAAGTGTGCTTCAGCCAGAGGTGGTATTCAGCAGGTTCTGACCAGTTCTGGAGAACAAGTAGCAGAAATTTTGAATAGTTCAGAAAACCGGCAAATACCACCTCTGACTGGCTCCGCCCCCATCTATTCTCTGCCCCTTCCCTCCGAGTCCTAGCTGATCGTCTGGGTCTTCTTTTGTTGCCCTGCATAGGAGAACGGAACTGGAAAGCAGGTTAGTGGGGTGGGGTGGTGAGGAAATGGATTTTGCAGCAACCTTCCCCCAGGAGTGGGCACGCAATGGTGATTTTACCATATCCTTCCCCTGCCACGCCCACCAAGCCACGTCCAAAGAACCAGTAGTAAAAAAAAATTGAATCCCACCACTGGCTTCAGCCCACCATAATGTTTATTCATCACTATTCTAGAACAGCTTTTCCTGTCCTTTGACCAAAGGATTTTGAGAATTGGACTTCCACACATTTGGATGGAGGACGCAAAGGGATCAGGGATATAGGTGAAAGTGCACAGAATTTTCAATTCCTCTCAAAAGGTGGTTTAATACCATAGAAGGAGAACTAGGTCTCCCTTTGTGTAGAAGTTGATGTACTTTCATGTTGGGAAAGATATGGGGAGGCTTTGACTTGCAGCTGGTCCCTTAAAGGCAATTCGAAGTTATGAGAGATCTCCCCAAAAGTATTTATGAGCCAGATTTAAACTTCTGACAGTTGGACTCTTCCCACTGCAGTGAAATGATTGCATTTGGGTCCTTGGCAAACAAGCCCACATTGATGACTCCTTGTGGCATTCCACAATCAGGTGACCATGATTTATGTTTTTTGCTGGAAACCAGCATTTACTTCCACTTTCCAGCAAAAAAAAACCACCCACTGCAGACAATTGCTTAATGACTGCCACACAAAAAAATAAAATTGGGTCACATGATGATCTTAATGACCAACATAATGTACAACCATAATTCCAGGCTCAATTAAGGACAGAAATTGAGAAGTACCTGGAATATTCCCTAATAGACAAATCTACTGTGCTTTATACACTATGTAGGTGAAAATGAAGCTGTCTTTTTTGCTTAATACAGAAATTCAGTTAATTCTCCAGTTTAGCACCATAACTTGTCCATCATTCTCCTTCAAGTTTCATTGTTACATTTAGGCATGTTTTCACAAAATGTATTTTTCCCTTTTCTTTCCCTCTCAGAAATATCCTGAGCACGCCATCTACAGGGTGCTACAGCTTATGATGCGGCGTGGTGAGATCCAGCATCGCATGCAACGCAAAGTCCTTTATCGCATCAAGTAACATAGATTCATTCTCCATGTAATTGGAACTAAATTTTTGCTACTGTTTTCTTACATTTAACAACTGCAACACATCTTTCAGTCCAAAGAAAAATAAACTGGAGTATTGTCCTATTCAGGGAGGTCAAAATGGAGACAGCATAATAATAGCTCTTGCTTTTATTTGTTGCAATTTTCCTGTAAAATGTTACCTTGATATTTTGTTATAATATTAAACCTTTTTTTAATGTAATGTGTCTGTAACACTGTAAAGTGTTCTGTTAAGGGTGTGAGGTAAAATAAAACTGTTAAGCAGTACAGAGCTAATTTTCTCTAATGTGTTTCTGCTAACTGCTCCCTCTGGTGAAAGCCTCATTGCTTGGTGTAGTAAAATTATATTCTGATCTCTAGTGACTGTCATTGAGGTCAGTGATAAGAGAACCAAGGAAAACAAAGAACACATGGAAAACTTCTCCCATGAGAAGTTAAGAGTCCAAAGGCATGTGTACACAACTTGACTTTTGTACTTAGGTTGCGATACTTCAATAGCAATTAGCTGAGCAAGAGTGGTGGAGATCAGAAAACAAATAGGTAGAAAGATCTGTTGCTGAAGGGAAGTTACTTCCACCATCACTCTTTCCTTGAATATGTGAGTTAAGAATCTTACCTCAAGAGTCTCAAAAGTTTTGCTGCATTTTTTTTCTTCCTTTGCCCTTTCAAAGTCCCAGCTGGATGAGGATGCCTTGGGGCAAGACAGTGACCATGCATAATCCCACCATATAGTGGAAATGTCCCTCCTTTAGTTATGACCCCAAAAACCCACTGCTATTTCATTTTATTTTGATTTTATTACATGTTAAATCATACTTTCCAAAAGAGTGCATAAAGCAATAAATACTTCATTGGAGAAATTGCATAAATGTTTTATCATGTTTGCTAATATTTAACAATAAAATAGCTAAAACAGCAGCACTGCATTCTAAAAATAACAAACCAGTGTGAAGATAGTTGACACAACTATGTGAAGGCTTGATGATGCCTTAAAGTTGTTTGTACTAATAGTTTTTACTAGCTGATGCAAACTATTTCTGTCTTTAACCCTGTAGGAAGATTTGCAGTTAGGAAAGATCCATTTCACTCATGAATGAACTCTACAAAGCCACATATTTTCTCTTATTTTTAGAACTGTGCAAAGCCAGTGTAAGAGCATTTCAGAATCTCTGTAGTACATACCAAGTATCTCTTTCATTCAAGCAGCCTCAACTTTCCAGCTTGGACTCTTGGATACTGTTTTGAAAGTTCACACACGATAAAATTCCAAGGATGGAACAAAGATACAGGTGTTGAACAGGTCAAAATGGAGAGCTTTGTGCGTACTCCCAGGTGTTTCAAAACATATTTTAAAGACTCACTCAGCCTTAGTCTGTGAACCAAACCATAGTTGCTTAATCAAGTGTGCATTAAAACCATGGTGTATCTCAATGGATTGCCCTGTCTTTTGAATTCTGTGCATCGCTACCAGTGTTAGGAAACTGCCCTCTGTTTGGGATTTTGGTTTGGTTTTGTTTGCAAATTATTAGTGCTCCAAGAATGGTTCACCTGTTTTTGCAAAATGAGCAATATGGCTTCCATATGGAAATTCAGAGGTGAATCTTTATTTCTCCCTCTCATGCTTGTTTTTCTTGCTTGTAAGTACAATTATACACACATCATTTTCATAGGTTGATTCTGTTTTGTGTGTGTGTAAATAATAAAGTTATGTAGGGGGGTGCTGTTTGATGGAAGAATAGCCAGAAATGTGGTTTTCTCCAATTTCAAGCTGCTGGCCTTTTGCTGTGCAACTTCTCTCACTCTAATTTCAGCAGCCAGTAGAGGGTGCTAGAAATTCAAAATCTGCTGGCTTCATAAACAAAGTGAAGGTTCATTACTTTACCATAATAAAGGTAACCAAGGTACCCTGGAATTTAAACTTACAAAAAATAACATCGCTCCCAAAGAAGAGTCAGAAGCAGCGAAGGAAAGTGAAAAGGGAAAGGTTTGGCTTTTTTTTTTTCTTCTCTCCTCTATACTGACAACTAAGAGACTTAAATAAGAAATCAGAAAAATCCACGTTGACATCAATAGGCAATTAAGCTGAAAATAAAACAAAATGCCAAAGGGATAATAAAGATTACTGGACATTAAAAACTTTCTTTTTCATAAGCAGGAAGGGAGAGAAAAAGAATAAGGGCAGGATCTGGAAGATCTGGAATTAAAAAGAATCTAAAATAAGGCTTCCAAAAGATACATTTTAACTGAAGCTTTGCAACTAAATAGTAACCCCAGGAAGAGAAAGTGAAAAGCAAAGCAAAAAAGAAACAGCTTGCGTGTATTTGGATCATTTGGTGATCTTTGGATTTTTGGTTATTATATTTGAATGACTAAAATCAATTGGGTGGTTGTTTAAAAATTTATACAATGGCAACACTTCTGGATGAATTGAAAATGGAACTTAAAAAGTACAAAGAAGATGCACAAGAAGGGAAGGGTTCTTTTGGCTTCGTCTTTCAATTCTTAGAAATGGAGATTTGGAACTATGAGAAACAAGAAAAGACTGCAAAACAAAAAGACTGGGACAAAGAAGAAGCCACCTTTAATGAACAAGTAATTATATGTGGGGAAGAAAAAGGAAAGGGGGGAAAGAATGGAGAATTTAAGACTTAAAAAAACAACCAAAGAAAAGAAAAATAATTTGAAAAATAAGTATAATACTGGAAAGCAGAAAAGGAGACTACAGAAGAGAGAAATAGAGGTAGAGAGACAAGGGGGTAAAAAGGGGAGAGAGAAGAACCGAGGGAAGAAGGAAAGAAAAAGAAGTTACAAAGGACCAGAGCAAGATATAGAGAAACAGGACCTATTTAGAGATAATGGGTGACAATCTAACTGAAAAAGGGATTCTGTAAAGGTACACAAGATTGTATTGCTATATTAGTAATAGAAATAACTTTAGAAAATTGGAAACAACGTATGATTAAAATGAGGGATAAAATAGTGTAATTTAGTGAAATGTTTGAATAAAATAAGTGAAATAAAATAAATGAGAAAATTGAATTAGGAAGGAACGGGAACATTTTAATTAATGTTTTATAAAATATAAGTGAAGGGGAATTAACTATGGAAAGCTTATAATTAATAAGTGAAGGGGAATTAACTATGGAAAGCTTATAATTGTTCCCATAGAAGTATGATATTTAATTGAAAAGTAATGTTAAAGATGTTAAGACTTTAATGAATATTAATGTTAATGATAGAATTGAATTGGAATGGAATGTTGTTTTAATTATATACATTAGTATATATATTTTTTCTTTTTTAAAGAATACTGTGTGTATTTTAAGAATGTACCAAGCAGAATCCGAATGGCAGTTATGTATTATATTGAATGTTACAACTTTAGGGAAAAGATATAAAGGTATCATACTCCAATCAGTAACTGCAGGAGAAATTTTGTTTAATGAGAAAAGATAATAGATAATTGAAACAGGCAAAAAATATAAATACAGTGATTTGAATTGAGATGAGATAATTAAAATAAAATTGCAAAAATTAAAAGAGGGGAGAAGCTATGCAGAAAATGAAAAATAGTAATAAGATATGGAATAGAATATAAAAATAAGCATGAACCTGAATTTGTGTCTATACGAAGAAATGTAACCTGGGATTATGCTGCTTTCAAAAAAGATGTTTTATTTGTATTTTTTTTCTCTTTGTGAAAACTCAAATAAAATTTACAAAATTAAATAAATAAAGGAAAGAATAACTCGCTGATGAAGAGACAGCTTGCCCTGTGCTTTTTCCTCCTGAGTGAAATGATGCTGACTGCGCACTGCAGACAGACCAGGCTTGTCCTGCAGCTACAGGAGCATACAGTTTGGCTGATCTGTGATGGGTGTGGCAGTTTCTTAACAATTATACTTAACTGTTATTGCCTGATAGATTTTTGGATAAAACCATTCTGCTGTTGCCAGTACTTGTTCTAAAAAAAATATGATGTATTTTATATTTATTAATCAAACTAAAGGTTGTGTGATGCCCCTGTCAAATCCAAAGAGGAAGACGAACAGCTGACAGTGGGAGTGTGGCTCTGTTGGCTGTGGAGGAAACTGGGGAAGGGCAAAGTCCAGCTGGGCAGAGCAGAACAAGGGAGAGGAAATTCATAGGAAGACCCAGGCCCACCCCCTCTTCATCCTAGGGCACGCAGGGAAGAAAGGAGAAGAGAACAATGTGGGTTGCATGGCTTATGGGGGAGGAAAGGGCCCTGATTCCTTTCATTAGCCACAGCTGGGAAGAGAATTTAAAAGAAATGCATGCTGATTGCGGCAGCTGTTGGGAGAAAACGTGAGTTTATCTTGTATTGACTTGCTTATCTGTATTCCTAAGTTATTGCTGTGCCTTCACATTTGGAATTCTTGCTCCTGCCCTGCTGGACTAATTACCTCATTTTGCCTTGATTGGACTTATAGTTACAGTTTTTGTTGGCCACGTTTTTCTCCAGTCAGAAGGTAACCTGGACATTGGAAGCAAAGTTGGAGCTAATAAAGGGACTCCTACTGATTATCTGACTCTGTTGCCTTTGTGCCACGCCTTGGGTCAACACAGGATGTCTGACTCCACAGTGATTCTGAGAAACATGCAATGCTAAACATAGTACAAATATAATATAAAGAGGAAATAATGCTGTTAACCTGACACGCAATAGAACACACCAGCTAGTGTATTTCCATAAGAGCCTGGAGGAAAAAAAAACATGCTTTCAAGGATGTGTGACAAAATAGGAGCCATTAAGTGCTGCAACAGAGAAGACCACCTTCCTAGGTCCCATCTGATGACATGGTTTCATC
Source organism: Hydrophis major (assembly GCA_033807585.1). Classification (NCBI taxonomy): domain Eukaryota; kingdom Metazoa; phylum Chordata; class Lepidosauria; order Squamata; family Elapidae; genus Hydrophis; species Hydrophis major. The sequence goes on along the minus strand of CM066331.1, from coordinate 184,565,853 downwards.
AGTGGAACCTCAAGCACGCAATTCTACATGAAGGACAGAAACTCCTGTAGCCAGGCCTTACGCTGTGAAGGGCTTTATTGATGATAATCAGCACCTTGAATTGTATCCAGAAGCTAATAAACAACCAGTCTGGTTCATGAAACCATAGCATTCTCATTACTGCCTATGCTGCTGCATTCTGAACCAGCTGCAGCTTCTCAGTGGTCTTCAAGGGCAACCCCATGTAGAACACTTTGCAATAGTCTATATCTATCAGTCTGCATGTGGCCCCTGACCAGAAACAAAAATGAGGTTTTGGTGCACAAGATGAATCTCCTTAGTTCCCAGCTATCACCTTTTCAAGCAGATGCTGTAAGTCCAGGAAGAAAAGTCCAAATTGTCAGTTCCAAATGGGAAAATGCATCCCCATTCAGGAGTAAAGATATCCTGCATGATGGCATGGTCCAAATATCTACCGCATGTGGTCTAAATAAAAAATTAATAAAAGTTTAAATGCACAAAGGGAAAATTTGTTCAGGGATGTTTGTTGCTGCTGTATCCTGTTAAACATTTCATCCTAGACAGACTAAATGGCTATGGCCATTTGGACCACCCAGTCCTGGATTACATATATGAAGGCCAACCATGCAGGCACAAAACTAGACTTTATATAGAGGTCTCCAGAATATCGCATGAGGCAAGTTGCTATAAAAATGGAAAAAATTGATCCTCATTCCCATTTCCAATATGATATATGTAAAGCAGTGACAAGTTGTTGGATTTTTTTTTTAAAAAAAATGCTTATGCAGAAACAAATCGATCTCATGGGTATTGTGCAGCTATTACAAGCCAGATCCAGTTCAGTACTTTGGAATAGCAGCAATTCCCCCAGGTTTATTTTTTAGTTTTTTTTTTTTTGCTACATACAGGTAGTCCTTGATTTGCAACCGTAGTTGAGCCAAAAATTTCCATTGCTAAGCAAGACAACCGCTAAGTGAGTTTTGCCCCATTTTGCTACCTTTCTCGCCACAGTTGTTAAGTAAATCACTGTAGTTGTTAGGAACACTGTTTTTAAGTGAGTCTGGCTTTCCCATTGGTTTTCCTGGTCAGAAGGTGATTGTATGACCCCAGGACACTGCAACCATCATAAATACATGCCAGTTGCCAAGCGTCTGAATTTTGATTCTATGGCCATGGGGATTCTGCAATATTCGTAAGTGTGAAAACCAATAATCAATCTTTTTTGGTTTTTTGTTTTGTTTTCCCAAATTTTGTTCTATTGTATTTTACTAATTTATTTGATTCTTTTTGTTAGTTTTTATTGTTTTTTATTTTTATTTTTTGTTTTAAATATGGTTTTGCATTGTGTAAGCCGTCTCGAGTCTCCATGGGCCAATAGGCGCCAATATAAATTAAATAAATAAATAAATAACTCACTTTTTTCAATGTTATAACTTCAAACGGTCCCTAAACAAATGGTTGTAATCAAGGATTACCTGTAGTTCTTGTGAAGGAACAGAGAGGAAGTAGTAATAGCATTCAGACTTACAGTATATACCACAGTACAGTGCTTTACAGCCCTCTCCAAGTGGTTTACAGAGTCAGCATATTGCCCCAAATAATCTGGGTCCTCATTTTACCCCTCTACCTCGGAAGGATGAAAGGCTGAGTCAACCTTGAGCCTGGTGAGATTCAAACTTCCAAATTGCAGGCAGCCAGCAGAATTAGCATGCAGCACTGCATTCTAAGCACTGTGCCACTACAGCTCTGCAGTCATGAAATGAATGAAAGAGAGGAGTTAAACAATGCAGCTTTGTTGTCTATAAACATAGAATGGTCCTTCTTACCCAATTACAGGTACAGAAGTTTGGGACATCTCTGATTGATTGATTGATTGATTATGTACTGTTGTGTCCGCGAAATGATGCCAGGAGTGGGTGACTTTAGTGCAAGCTCTTTATTTGTGAGTTGGAACCAAACTGGTGAAAGGAAAAAAGCCCGCGGCTTTTGTTCCTTTCGCTGCGGCGGCTGCGGCCAATGGCACCGCTTTGAATCTCCCGCGATCCGAATGGACCAATCGCGGGAGATTCCTAGCGAGCCAATCGGCACGGCTGGCCAGACCAATCGGAGAGCCCCGCGCTTTGGCCAATCAATCTCGAGTATGTTAATTAAGGACAGAACACCCCTCCCCTCTTGGTTCAGTCCTTATGTTGCGTAGTCACGTAGGTAGGCGGGGCTCCGTCTGGGCCTACTTGACCTGCGCAACTCAGTTGTAGGCTGGATCCCGGCCGGTTCGGTCGGGATCTCTGCTGCTCCTGCTGCCGTCGTGGGAACCGGCTGGTCGATCGGGCCGGTCCTTTCTCCGTAGCTCCCTCCTGGGCCTTCCGGGTTGGTTGAGCTGCGGGTTTCGTCGCTCCCGCTCGGTCTTTCCGGGTCGGTCGAGCTGGCCTGGCTGTTTCTTCCTGGCGAGGGGTTGTGATGGCTGCTTTCCGGTGAGTACTGCTGGTTTATTCTTCTTTGGTTTTGGTCCCCTGGGTATTCCCTCCCCCCTTGGTTTGTGTTGTGGGGGTTGGTTTCACCTGTTTGTGCATCGGTGGTTTGTTGGTTGGTAGTCCTCGACCTTAGTTGGTCGATGTGGCGTTTCCACGCTCGTACGTCTGCTGTTTGTAGCTGGTACGAGTGTGGGCCTGTTGTTTGTGTGATGACGGCTGGAATCCATAGTGGGTCTCCCGTCAGGTTCTTTGCGTATACGGGGTCGCCGGGTGCGAAGGTTCGGTGTTTGCTGTTTGAGTCTGGGGGCCTCTCCGGGTTATACGTGGGGTGTAACCTGTCGAGTGGGGACCTTAGTTTTCTGCCCATTAATAGTTCGGCTGGGCTTTTATTGGTTGTGGTATTTGGGGTTATGTGTTGGGTGAAGAGTAGTTTGTTGATTTTCTCCTGGATCTCCTCGTGGTCTATTTTCTGGATGGTCTTTTTAGTGAATTGGACCATCCGTTCCGCCCTACCGTTCACCGCCGGGTGCGCCAGTGCTGTCAGCGTGGGGCGGATGCCCCTTTCCGCTAGGAATTTTTCGAATTCCAGCGAGGTGAACTGGGGCCTGTTGTCGGAGACGACGACGTCCGGGAGGCCGTGTGTTGCAAAGAGTTTGCAGAGTTCCTTGATCACGGCCTCCGTGGTTGTCCTCTTCATGTTGCTTACCTCCAGCCAGTTGGAGTAAGCGTCAACTGTTATGAGGAAGGTGTGTCCTTTTGTGGGCCCGGCGAAGTCTATATGGATCCTAGACCAAGGTCCCCTTGGGGTTTCCCACTCTAGGACGGGTGCTGTGGGTGGGCTTGGCCTAGTTTCCTGGCATCGTTGGCACCTAGCTACCCAGGTCTCTGTTTGTCCATCCCTGGCCACCAAGCGTAACTTCTGGCCAGGGCTTTAGTCCTAACGATGCCAGGGTGCCCCTCGTGTAGCAGTTCCAAAACCTGCCCCTGTAGCTTTTCCGGAATGACCACCCTATCCCCCCATAGTATGCACCCTTTTAATAAGGAGAGTTCTGTTTGGCGGTTTCGGAACGTTTTGACGGACTCGTCGTTGTCCCTTTCCGGCCACCCTTTCTCCACCCAATGCAACACCCGCGCCAGACGTTTGTCTTTATTAGTCTCTCGGGCAATGTCTGACGCGGTTATGGGCAGGTTGGGTAGAGTCTCTATGCTGAGGGTGGTCGTCGTGGGTGCTGGGTCGGTGTCGGGTTCCGGTAGCGGCGAGCGGCTTAAGGCGTCTGCATGGGAGATCGTCTTACCCGGTCTGTGTATGAGTTCGTAGTTGAAGGCTGCCAGGAACTCGGACCACCTTGTCATTCGGGGAGACAGAATGTTCGGGGTGGCCCGGTTTCCTGCAAGGATTCCCAGCAGCGGCTTGTGATCCGTTATGATGGTGAAAGTCCGGCCGTAGAGATATTCGTGGAATCGTTTTACGGCGGCAACGATAGCCAGAGCGTCTTTGTCCAGTTGGCTATAGTTCCGCTCCGGTTTGGTGAGGGTCCTTGAAAAGAATGCAATGGGCGCTTCTTTTCTGTCGGGAAGGGTATGGCTGAGGATAGCGCCAACGCCGAAGGGTGATGCATCGCATGTGACAGCCAGAGGTAGGGTCTCGTTGAATTGTATAAGGACGGCGTCCAAGGTGAGGAGGTCCTTCGTTTTTTGGAAGGCGGCTTGCTCGCGTTTCCCCCAAGTCCAGGTCGCCGCCTTGTCCAGGAGCCTATGCAAGGGCTCCGCCGCCGTCGCCTTTTGGGGTAGGAAAACATTGTAAAAGTTCAGTAACCCCAAGAACGCCTGTAGTTCTGTCTTTGACTTGGGGGTGGGGGCTTCTTTGATGGCCTTGATTTTTTTGTTTGTGGGGTGAATGCCGTGACAGTCTAGGAGGTAGCCCAGGAATTCTACTCGTTCCGTGCATAGCTGGCATTTCTCCCTCTAGACTTTTAGTCCGGTCTCTTTAAATTTGGTTAGGACCTCCCTTAGTCGACCCTCTAGTTCGGCTTGGTTGGCTGCCGACACTAGGACGTCGTCGAAGTAAGGTACCACCCCCTTGATACCTTGCAATAGTCTCTCCATTAGGCTTTGGAATATGCCCGTTGCCACGCTGACTCCGAATTGGAGTCGGTTGCATTTGAATGCCCCCCAGTGGGTGACTATGGTCTGCGCTTCTGCCGTTTGCTCGTCGACCGGCAACTGTTGGTATTCCTGGGCGAGGTCGAGCTTGGCGAAAACCTTGCCCCCGCCCAGTGAGTGCAGTAGGTGTTACACTACTGGGACGGGGTAGGCGCTTTGTTGCAGCGCGCCATTTAGGTGGCCTTATAGTCCCCACAGATCCTCACCGACCCATCGGGCTTGATCGGGGTGACTATGGGGGTCTCCCACCAGGCGTGGTCTATGGGCTGTAGAACCCCTTGTTTGATGAGCTTGTCAATTTGCTCGTCTATCTTGGGTTTCAGTGCGAATGGCACCCGCCTTGGTTTCAGGCGTTTTGGGGGGACGTTAGGGTCTAGGTCGAAAGATATAAGGGGCCCTCGGTACTTGCCTAGGTTTCCGTCGAAGACCTCTTGGAACTCCCAGGCCAGTTGCTGCTCCCAGCTGTCGTCGGTGACGTGGTCGACTCCCATGAGTGCGATGTCGAGCGGGGCGAACCATTGCAGTCCCAGTAGGCTTGGGCGGTCGCGGTCGACGATTGTCAGGGGAAGTCATTCGGTGCGCCCCTTATACGTGATGTTGAAGTGTTTGGTTCCGACTACCAGGATGCGGTTTCCCTGGTAGTCCTTTACAATGAGTCTCTGGCTGTCTACGTTCCTCCTTTGGAGGGTAGGCACCAAGCGCTTTATTTCATGCCATGCAATCATGGAGAGGTAGGACCCGGAGTCCACCTCCATTTTGCATGGCTGGCCCTCGATGCCTACCTCCACGTGGACCTTCCGGGCGTCATTGGTGATGGCGTGGCCGATGGTGACCGTCTGGTGGGTCTCCTCTCTCCGCCGGTTGTCGCCACCTCGTGAGGATCGTCCATTCTGGTCCCATCTGTTGTCCGAGGGACGATCTCTGGTCCGGGGTGGTGTGCTTTCTCTCCTCCGGTCGTTCTGGTCCCATCGTGCCGGGCTGCGATTTTTCTTCAGGCGGCAGACACGGGCGATGTGTCCCTTCTTGTCGCAATGCCGGCAGATCGATTCAAAAAACCGGCATTCCGACCTGGGGTGGTCGCCGCCGCAACCGGCACAGTTGGTCCTCGACTTACGACCTCGCCGGCTTCGTGGGTCGCGGCCTGTCTGGAGTCGATGGATGTCCTCCTCGTTATCGGAAGTGCCCGATGCCGAGTGGAAATCGCCCTGGTGGGTGGTCATCTCGGTTTGGGGCTCGGTCGACCTCGCCGGGTTGTTGTTTCCGCTGCGGTCCCCAGTGTTCGGTCTGCGCATGCGGTCGGCGGAAGTTCGGGTTGCTTCAGCGGCTGCGGCTGCGGTGAGGGTGTCTGCTAGGCTGATGTTGCCCTTGGCCATCAGCCAGCTCTGGAGGAGAGGGTCCCACAAACCAAGCACGATTCGGTCTCGCAGGGCATCGTTTAGGTTGTCGAATTCGCAGAGTCCCCCTAAACGCCGCAGCTCGGCGACGAAGTCGCTGAAGCTCTCACCCAACCTCTGGTCCCGCCGGTAGAACTCATTGCGCCGGATCAGGATGGGTAACTCTGGAGCGTAGTGCCGGCGAAATATGGGTTCGAGGACGTCCCAGTCCATCGCGGTCGCATCGGCGGGTTTGGCAAGCGCCTTGGCCATCTGGAAGACCTCGGTCCCACAGTGTGTCAGGAAGATGGCGCGTTTCATTGGGCCGGAGGCCTCCTTCAGGCCGGTGCACTCGAGGTACATGCGGAATCGGTCGGAGAACGATTCCCAGTCCTCGGTGGCGGGGTTGAAGGGTGCGGGTGGTGCGATTTTCACCATCGCGGTGGTTCGTCTGGCTTCCGTCGGACACGTGGTTCGGTTCAGGGTCTGGATCCCACCTTCGTCGCCAGTGTTGTGTCCGCGAAATGATGCCAGGAGTCGGTGACTTTAGTGCAAGCTCTTTATTTGTGAGTTGGAACCGAACTGGCGAAAGGAAAAAAGCCCGCGGCTTTTATTCCTTTCGCCGCCGCGGCCAATGGCACCGCTTTGAATCTCCCACGATCCGAATGGACCAATCGCGGGAGATTCCTAGCGAGCCTATCAGCGCGGCTCGCCTGACCAATCGGAGAGCCCCGCGCTTTGGCCAATCAAAGCGCGGGGATCTCGAGTATGTTAATTAAGGACAGAACATGTACCATCAAATAAATGACCACGTAGATTTCTCTATATGTTTTTTTTTTTTTTTTGGTAAATACAAGTAATTTACTATTGCCTTCTACCACATAGTTTGAAACAGTGGTGGGATTAAAAAAATTTACTACCAGTTCTGTGGGTGTGGCTTAATGGGCGTGGCAGGGGAAAGATGCTATAAAATCTCCAGTCAGAGGTCTCATTTGCCAGTTTTTCTGAACTACTCAAAATTTCTGCTACCAGTTCTCCAGAACTGGTCAGAACCTGCTGAATACCACCTCTGGTTTGAAATTGCCATTGTCACTTAAAATAATCTGACTTTAGCATCTTCCCTTAATGCCATTTGCTTTTGTAAGGCAGCAAGGATGACCTTTACCCTTGCTGAGATCCTGGCATCTTTTGGCATACCCTTCCAGCATTTGTTCATCTCCCCCATCCGCCATCACAATGAGGTAGCACAGCAGGACTTGCAGGGGATCTATCTTGCCATTGTGAGTTTTGTCTTTTAATGCAGCCAAAATTAATTTTTTTACCATTTTCTTTTTGACTCTTGCCAAAAGAGGTACATGACAATCCATATTTGCAAACTTAAGAATATGCTTCATGAAAACTTCGAGCATGATTTGAAAAACTTGTCTTAACTTCAAGCTCATCTTGTCATTACATAGATGTTGCCAAGAACTTTTCCTGGCAAAAGTGGCCAAGTGATTTGACATTCCTCCCTTTTGCAAGGAATGTATTTATTTTTTTAATCACAGCCCTGCCTACAGACCTTTTTTACTGACCTATTCAAACATTAACCTTGGGCTTTTTAGACCAGACAAGATCAGCAAGGACACAACCAACTGCTTCTTAGATGCTTTACACACATACCCACCATTTTATTTTACCCTTCTACCGACCAGTTTGTGATGTTGAGATCTTTCCTGGGGAGAAAAAGAGCTACCTAATATAATTTTCTATCTGTCCTCCCCATCACCTCTTCCCTGCAATTTTCAATTGTGTAATATAACATTGCCTATATGATGGGTGGATATGATGCTAAATGAATCTGGACTTTGCATGTGTAAAGTAAGTTTATGCTACCTTTTTGAAAATCTTTATTTATCATGTACAACAGAAACCTACACAAAACCATTCTGGAAGATTCCCAAGCAACCATAAGTTGTTTTTTGATGACAAATCAATGCTTTCCCCAAACTAATAGAAGATGATCCAGCAGCATCCAAAGTCATTCCCATCTATGAAAAGAATCCACAGCAGGTAGAACTGACAGTCTGCTTAAATTTATTGCAGATTTCTCTTACATCCTTAAGCACAAAGTGTGGCATATTTATTCGGCTGGTACATCAAATATTTCCATCCATTCACCTGCCTGCTCCCATCCTGATAGGCCAGGTAGTGGCAGGCATGCTGTTTCATCCAGGCCAACACACTTGAGCCTACTGACATTTCCTAAATGACAGACTATGTTTTTTGGCTCTTTGAAGGAGAAAGTAACATCACTAATTGGTCTGGCATTCAAAGAGCATGTGTGTAACTAATGCAATTAAAGAGTGCTTACTGCTTCCTTTCTCTTGTTCTGCATGGGGACAGGAGGTCAAATGTAGTCAAAGTCTGAGCCTGGCTTACGCAGCTTGCCTCCCAAGAGAAATGATTACTTCAATCCTGCTTATGGAAGAATGTGGCAGGAAAGAGCAGGCACAACAGAGTCACAGAGAGTTAAGAATGTGATGGTCAGGAAGGTGCTCAAAGAAAGAAGTTCGATACCTTGACATGCTTCAGACTTCAAACTGTATTTTTCAAATTATTCACATGAAATGTGGTACAGCTCTGTTCCCATTTTATTTCTAAAAATGTAAAGATTACACGAGTACTCAAATTTTCCACCCTGTATAATAAGGGTGTCAAACTTTCACTGAGGACTGCATCAGGGTTATGTTTAACCTTGGGTGGGGGAGGGGCAGGGAGGGGCGTGGCCAGAGTGGGCATGGTCAGCTTGATGTTGCTCATATCAGGGGTACCTGTGGAGGCTCAAGTGCTCTGCCAATGAAAACAGGCTCTCAAACTCCATCTTTGGCTGCAATGGCCTCCTGCAACTCTCGGCCAGCAAAAACGGAGCTCAGGAAGGCCACCTGCAGCCCTCTTGAGCTCCATTTTTGCTAGCAGAGGTACCATGGGCCTGTGTTTGCTGCTTCCAAGGCCGTGGGCCGGATCTGGCCCACGGGCCTTGAATTTAACACCCCTGCTATATGAGGATAGCATATTAGCAAGAAGTGTTTTCCTCCAGTGAACTCATTTTCTGTGTAAAAAAATGTAGGGTTTGGGGTTTTTTACCATATGGGTAAGAATGGAATAATAGCTTCAACCTTTGTAGCTTGGTGGCCCGGCTGGGGAAGGGAGACAGAAACTGGGTTGCACAAGCAGCGGGCCAGTTCACATGCGCATGAGGGTCTGCCAGCCCGCTGCTGATGCAAGTTGAGTTCCACATGTGCACCCTTCAGCCAGCCACTCACATGGCCCAATTCCGAATAGGCCACAGCCTGGTAATGGGTTGGGGGTTGGGGACCCCTGAAATAACATACTTGACTGTATGGACTCTGAAGTGGCATTGACACAGGAGAGTGGACAATGTCTTTTAATGTAGATTGGCTCTGACTAGTTAATAGTACAAAAAAAGCATCCATTTAACTAGTTAGATATTGACTACAATACTTTCTTCTTTCACTCATCCTATTCATCTCTTGGAGATTCATAGTTTGAGGTACAGGCCAAAGCTTAATGCACACAAACAACAGGCTCTCTCTAAAAGTGTTAAATTTTTCTCTAACAACAAATCCCTAATTTATGAAATTAAGAGTAATTCCCAAAAACATGTTGCACCAAAACATGATAATTCTGTTTTAAGTATGCTTAAATAGTCTCTATATATCTTGTGAAATGTTATTGGACATGTGGAATATTTTAATTGCTTATTTGAGACATTTTTACTTCATTTATATGTTTTCTGTAATAAATAGGACAGTCCCTTCCCTCGAATATATAAACCAAAAGACCAAAAGCCAGCGAGAGAATAAAAATTGGCACATTGTAGTTTTTCCCCCTTTCCTATTCATTTCAAAACCATTCTTATTAAAAGCAACTTTTAGGTGCCAGCATTTATGCAATAGAAAATGTCAAATACAGTTGAAGAATTAATGGACTAGTCTTTGCCTTGGCCTTCATTAGTATTACAGATAAAAGTATTCAGTTTAAGAAGGATGTGTTGAAGAAAATAAAAAATGCTTGCAATTTAATTTCAGGTTATCCTCATAATTTCTAATCTGTATTCTGCCCCCCGCCCTACATGTCCCAATTCAGGGAAGAAATGAGTGACCAGAAGCAGTTATTTCCTCATGTATGAAGTGGCCACACCTATTTTGTAGGTCTCTCTTCCTAAAATGTTGAGTATGGCACTTGCCAACCAAAACTTTGCTCATCCAAACTTAAAGGCCTTTTTCAGAATCTTTCTCCTTTCTAATATCAACAAATAATATGAATATTGCAGGGCAGACTATAAGCATTGCTCCCTGTCCAGATAGGATGAATAAGTCTGCCCTGCAATATTCATATTCATATTCATATATGAATGTGAACTGCCCATTCCAGGGAGCAAGATATGGCAGAATTTCCAGCAGGTTTGGGTATTTGAGAGTACAATAGAGCTCTCCGCCAAGCTGATGGTTGTCATGGGGATCCAGAGGCCCTTTTGCGCTTTCATTTTTGCCTTTCTCTTTTTTGATTGTAAAAGTTCTGCTTTAGTCTTCTGAGCAGGTTGTTTTTAATTCTACAGTTGTTCTGTACCATTCTTTCATGTTAAGAAGCCAACTGGTTTTATTTTTTTAACAAAAGGATATAATCACAGTAGAAACAAGGATTTTGTGTTTAAAAAGAGTTTAAATTGCACATGTTCTGTCCTTCATTAACATACTCGAGATCCCCGCGCTATGATTGGCCAAAGCGCGGGGCTCTCCGATTGGTCAGGCGAGCCGCGCCGATTGGCTCGCTAAGAATCTCCCACGATTGGTCCATTCGGACTGCGGGAGATTCAAAGCGGTGCCATTGGCCGCCGCAGCGAAAGAAATAAAAGCCGCGGGCTTTTTTCCTTTCGCCAGTTCGGTTCCAACTTGCCAATAAAGAGCTTTGCACTAAGTCACCGACTCCTGGCATCATTTCGCGGACACAACACTGGCGACGAAGGTGGGATCCAGACCCTGAACCGAACCAAGTGTCCGACGGAAGCCAGACAAACCACCGAGATGGCGAAGATCGCACCACCCGCACCCTTCAATCCCGCCACCGAGGACTGGGAATCGTTCGCCGACCGATTCCGCATGTACCTCGAGTGCACCAGCCTAAAGGACGCTTCCGGCCCAATGAAACGCGCCGTCTTCTTGACCCACTGCGGGACCGAGGTCTTCCAGATGGCCAAAGCGCTGGCCAAACCCGCCGATGCCACTGCGATGGACTGGGACGTCCTCGAACCCATACTTCGGCGGCACTACGCTCCAGAGGTACCCATCCTGATCCGGCGCAACGAGTTCTACCGGCGGGACCAGAGGTCGGGTGAGAGCTTCAGCGACTTCATCGCCGAGCTGCGGCGTTTAGGGGGGCTCTGCGAATTCGATAACCTAAACAACGCCCTGCGAGACCAAATCGTGCTCGGTTTGTGGGACCCCGTCCTCCAGAGCCAGCTGATGGCCAAGGGCAACATCAGTCTAGCAGACACCTTCACTGCAGCCGCAGCCGCCGAAGCAACCCGAACTTCCGCCGACCGCATGCGCAAACCGAACGCTGGGGACCGCAGCGGAAACAACAACCCGGCGAGGTCGACCGAGCCCAAACCCGAGACGACCACCCACCAGGGCGATTTCCACTCGGCATCGGACACTTCCGATGACGAGGAGGATATCCATCGACCACAGACAGGGCGCGACCCACGGAACCGGCGAGGTCGTAAGTCGAGGACCAACTGTGCCGGTTGCGGCGGCGACCACCCCAGGTCGGAATGCCGGTTCTTTGAATCGATCTGCCGGCATTGCGACAAGAAGGGACACATCGCCCGTGTCTGCCGCCTGAAGAAAAATCGCAGCCCAGCACGATGGGACCAGAACGACCGGAGGAGAGAAAGCACACCACCCCGGACCAGAGATCGCCCCTCAGACAGCCGATGGGACCGGAACGGGCGATCCTCGCGAGGCGATGACAACCGGCGAAGAGAGGAGACCCACCAGACGCTCACCATCGGCCACGCCATCACCAACGACGCCCGGAAGGTCCACGTAGAGGTATGCATTGAGGGCCAGCCATGCAAAATGGAGGTGGACTCCGGATCCTACCTCTCCATGATTGCATGGCATGAGATAAAGCGTTTGGTGCCTACCCTCCAACGGAGGAACGTAGACAGCCAGAGACTCATTGTAAAGGACTACCAGTGAAACCGCATCCCGGTAGTTGGCACCAAAAGTTTTAACATCACTTATAAGGGGCGCACCGAACGATTCCCCCTAACGATCATCGACCGCGACCGCCCAAGCCTACTGGGACTGCAATGGTTCGCCCCGCTCGACATCGCCCTCACGGGAGTCGACCACATCACCGACGACAGCTGGGAGCAGCAACTGGCCCGGGAGTTCCAAGAGGTCTTCGACGGAAACCTAGGCAAGTACCGAAGGCCCCTTATATCTTTCGACCTAGACCCTAACGTCCCCCCAAAATGCCTGAAACCAAGGCGGGTGCCATTCGCACTGAAACCCAAGATAGACGAGCAAATTGACAAGCTCGTCAAACAAGGGGTCCTGCAGCCCATAGACCACGCCCAGTGGGAGACCCCCATAGTCACCCCGATCAAGCCCGATGGGTCGGTGAGGATCTGTGGGGACTATAAGGCCACCCTAAATGGCGCGCTACAACAAAGCGCCTACCCCGTCCCAGTAGTACAACACCTACTGCACTCACTGGGAGGGGGCAAGGTTTTCGCCAAGCTCGACCTCGCCCAGGCATACCAACAGTTGCCGGTCGACGAGCAAACGGCAGAAGCGCAGACCATTGTCACCCACCGGGGAGCATTCAAATGCAACCGACTCCAATTCGGAGTCAGCGTGGCACCGGGCATATTCCAAAGCCTAATGGAGAGACTATTGCAAGGTATCAAGGGGGTGGTACCTTACTTCGACGACGTCCTAGTGTCGGCAGCCAACCAAGCCGAACTAGAGAGTCGACTAAGGGAGGTCCTAACTAAATTTAAAGAGACCGGACTAAAAGTCAAGAGGGAGAAATGCCAGCTATGCACGGAACGAGTAGAATTCCTGGGCTACCTCCTAGACTGGCACGGCATTCACCCCAAAAGCAAAAAAATCAAGGCCATCAAAGAAGCCCCCACCCCCAAGTCAAAGACTGAGCTACAGGCGTTCTTGGGGTTACTGAACCTTTACAATGTTTTCCTACCCCAAAAGGCGATGGCGGCGGAGCCCTTGAATAGGCTCCTGGACAAGGTGGCGACCTGGACTTGGGGGAAACGGGAGCAAGCCGCCTTCCAAAGAACGAAGGACCTCCTCACCTCCGACGCCGTCCTCATACAATTCAACGAGACCCTACCTCTGGCAGTCACATGCGACGCATCACCCTTCGGCGTCGGCGCTGTCCTCAGCCATACCCTTCCCGACAGAAAAGAAGCGCCCATCGCATTCTTTTCAAGGACCCTCACCAAACCGGAGCGGAACTATAGCCAACTGGACAAAGAGGCTCTGGCTATAGTTGCCGCCGTAAAACGATTCCACGAATACCTCTACGGCCGGACTTTCACCATCATAACAGACCACAAGCCGCTGCTGGGAATCCTTGCAGGAAACCGGGCCACCCCGAACATTCTGTCTCCCCGAATGACAAGGTGGTCCGAGTTCCTGGCAGCCTACAACTACGAACTCATACACAGACCGGGTAAGACGATCTCCCATGCAGACGCCTTAAGCCGCTCGCCGCTACCGGAACCCGACACCGACCCAACACCCACGACGACCACCCTCAGCATAGAGACTCTACCCAACCTGCCCATAACCGCGTCAGACATTGCCCGAGAGACTAATAAAGACAAACGTCTGGCGCGGGTGTTGCATTGGGTGGAGAAAGGGTGGCCGGAAAGGGACAACGACGAGTCCGTCAAAACGTTCCGAAACCGCCAAACGGAACTCTCTTTGTTAAAAGGTTGCATACTATGGGGGGACAGGGTGGTCATTCCGGAAAAGCTACAGGGGAAGGTGTTGGAACTGCTACATGAGGGGCACCCTGGCATCGTGAGGACTAAAGCCCTGGCCAGAAGTTACGCATGGTGGCCAGGGATGGACAAACAAATAGAGGCCTGGGTAGCTAGGTGCCAATGATGCCAGGAAACTAGGCCAAGCCCACCCACAGCACCCGTCCTAGAATGGGAAACCCCAAGGGGACCTTGGTCTAGGATCCATATAGACTTCGCCGGGCCCACAAAAGGACACACCTTCCTCATAATAGTTGACGCTTACTCCAACTGGCTGGAGGTAAGCAACATGAAGACGACAACCATGGAGGCCGTGATCAAAGAACTCTGCAAACTCTTTGCAACACACGGCCTCCCAGACGTCGTCGTCTCCGACAACAGGCCCCAGTTCACCTCGCTGGAATTCGAAAAATTCCTAGCGGAAAGGGGCATCCGCCACGCGCTGACAGCACCGGCGCACCCGGTGGCGAACGGTAGGGCGGAACGGATAGTCCAATTCACTAAAAAGACCATCCGGAAAATAGACCACGGGGAGATCCAGGAGAAAATCAACAAACTACTCTTCACCCAACACATAACCCCAAATACCACAACCAATAAAAGCCCAGCCGAACTATTAATGGGCAGAAAGCTAAGGTCCCCACTCGACAGGTTACACCCCACGTATAACCCGGAGAGGCCCCCAGACTCAAGCACCAAACACCGAACCTTCGCACCCGGGGACCTCGTATACGCAAAGAACCTGACGGGAGACCCGCTATGGATCCCAGCCGTCATCTCACAAGCAACAGGCCCACACTCATACCGGCTACAAACAGCAGACGGACGAGCATGGAAACGCCACATCGACCAACTTAGGTCGAGAACTACAAACCAACAAAACGCCGACGCACAAACAAGTGAAACCAACCCCCACAACGCAAGCCAAGGGGGGAGGGAATACCCAGGTGACCGAATCCAAAGAAAAATAAACCAGCAGTACTCACCGGAAAGCAGCCATCACGACCCCTCGCCAGGAAGGAACAGCCAAGCCAGCTCGACCGACCCGGAAAGACCGAGCGGGAGCGGCGAAACCCGTAGCTCAACCAACCCGGAAGGCCCAGGAGGGAGCTACGGAGAAAGGACTGGCCCGATCGACCAGCCGGTTCCCACGACGGCAGCAGGAGCAGCGGAGATCCCGACCGAACTGGCCGGGATCCAGCCTACAACTGTGTTGCGCAGGTCAAGTAGGACCAGACGGAGCCCCGCCTACCTACATGACTACGCAACGTAAGGACTGAACCAAGAGGGGAGGGGTGTTCTGTCCTTCATTAACATACTCGAGATCCCCGCGCTTTGATTGGCCAAAGCGCGGGGCTCTCCGATTGGTCAGGCGAGCCGCGCCGATTGGCTCGCTAAGAATCTCCCGCGATTGGTCCATTCGGACCGCGGGAGATTCAAAGCGGTGCCATTGGCCGCGGCCGCCGCAGCGAAAGGAATAAAAGCCACGGGCTTTTTTCCTTTCGCCAGTTCGGTTCTAACTTGCCAATAAAGAGCTTTGCACTAAGTCACCGACTCCTGGCATCATTTCGCGGACACAACAGCATACCTTATGAATAAAGTCATTATGACTATTGTCCATAGAAAGGGGAGCTTACTCCTTAACCTTTTTAATTCAATGGGATGACAGAGATGGAGAATGTATATTTTTGTGAATTGTATCTGCATGTAAAGGAATCACATTAAAGAAAGAGAAAGGGATACTCTCAGTATCAAAATTATGGATTAGAAGTTGCTGGATATAGAAAATCTATGGAATGATCACTTCTGAATTTCCAAAATAGAGACCAAATGAAATGTATAATACATACAAATGAATGAAGGCAAATATATGTGTCTCAGATTAATGTTGCAAGATCCAATCTGGGTTAGTCACCAGGACCAGAGGTTTAGTCTTCTGAACTTTCAGACTCGTGCTGGAGCCCATCTCATGCCAACTTTACATGCTAAATATATTTAAATAGCAATTAGTATTTAAGATTCACTTTTAGAAGTAGTTACTGTAAAGTTCTCTAGAGAATATTCCTCTACCAACCTATTATTAACCAAATCTTTTTTGTATAATTTTTATTAATTTTCTATTAATTGCATTTCTTAGTACTTAATAAACATTGTGTTATCTGAGTATTTAATTTGTTTAGCAATACAGATTCTGTTCTTAATCTCCATTCATTATTATTTTTTTAATCAATCAATTTGGGTGGGAAACCTGTTCCTGTAATTTATTTCAACACACATGAGAAATTCAGAGAAGTACTCATGGATGATATTGCATTCTTGCACTTTAGCTATGAATTAGATGAGTTGATGTCCTGCCTTTCATTGTGCCTTGGTAACTTCTTTGTTCTTCTCAGTTCCAGGGCTCCTGCCTTTCTTGCTATCCAGCTACTCATGTTCCATAAAATGTCCAAATGTCCATTGTGAACAAACAAGAACCTTACCTTCCCTGTTTCTAGTTCTATATCGCTCAACCATACTTGGGCAATCACATAGATGACTGTCTTCAAATATGAGGGATGAAGCCATTATGGAATCAGCTTCTAGTCACTGCTGAGATGATTGACTTGGTTAGCTATCATTAATTGGCCTAGTCTCTTTCTAAATGCAGAAGGGTAAAAAATAATCAAGAAGGCAGTCATAACCTTGTGTTTGAAATCCATCCCCCTTTTTTATATGTACACAAATATATACACTAAAAGGTCAGGGCATTGATTGTTCAGTTATGGTCACCATTTTGACTTTCTTTCCTTACAATAGCCGATGTCTGGATAGTGAAGTAAGAGAGGCCTTCTGAGATTATGATTCTCAGTTCTAACTTTTAGATCCACAAAACCTTGATTGCCGTTACCTAGGCTAAATAAATGATTCCTTAGCATATTATCATGTCTGTACATTAGGCCTCATCTTACTCCTTTTATATTTATGCATTTATTCATTTGTATGGCTACACACTTGCCAAAACACTCTGGTCAATTAAAAGGGGGGGTGTTAAACCATTGATTTGCAGATTTTACTTGGCTATTGCTGACTGTAAGGGGTGGTGCTCATTCTCTGTTTCAAGGCCATTGAGCCAATGCTGTCCGAAGACATTGTGTGGCCAGCATAACACCTTCCTACCAAAGTGGTACTTTTTTATCTACTTGCATTAGCATGCTTTTGAACTGCTAAGTTCAAAAGGAGGAGTTGGGGCAACGATGGACCCTGTTACATGATGCTTGGGTCTCAAACCAGAGTTGCCAGCTTGCCAGCCAACAAGCCCAGCATCTTAATTGTTGAGCCACTATGCTGCCTTAAACCATTGAAGTCATAATAAAATAAAATAAAAAATACACCAGAGGCAGTAATTCATATCCTATGGGCTGAAGTGGGTTCCTTTAGGGCTTGAGGAAGAATGAAACTTTCAAGGCCTTCCTTAAGGATGGTTACATTGGAACCATCCAAATTTCAGTAGGGAGGCAATTCCAAAAGGCAGGGTTGATGACTGAAAAGGAAGGTGTATCTCCTGGATGTCATAAGATATCATTGTTGCATTGATGGGATCTGGAGCATGAAATACAAGATTAAACCCTTATTTAATCTTGTCAGATTAAAATCACAATAATCCAAACTTGCCTCAAAGATTATAGTGGTTTAGGGGGCTGGAATGGGATCCAAGAGATCAAGTTCCCACCTACTTCAGTGGTTGAAATTCATCCAATTAGTATCTCAAAGTCTAAGTACCTAACATGCAGTCTTGAAATACCATCAGAAAGAAGGCTATAAAATTAGTTAAAATGTTCAGAAAATATACCTCAAACACTTTGAGCACATTCATATTGTTATGAAGTTAAAATGTAGTAGACACATAAAAAGGGAAAACTATATATGTACTCTATGTTCAGTTCAACACTGATATATATATATATAAATTTGCATAGGAATCTAGGTCACATGTTATAATAGGCAGTTATTTAAACATTGTGTAGATTTTTTTTAGAGGGATGCAGTAGCTCAGTGGCTAAGATGCTGAACTTGTCAATCAAAAAGGTCGGCAGTTCAGTGGTTCGAATCCCTAATGTCGCATAATGGACTGAGCTCCCGTTACTTGCCCCAGTTTCTGCCAACCTAGCAGTTCAAAAGCATGTAAAAATGCAAGTAGAAAAATAGGAACCACTTTGGTGGGAAGGTAACAGTATTCCATGCACTGTCAATGTTTAGTCATGCCGGCCACATGACCACGGAGACATCTTTGGACAGTGCTGGCTCTTCAGCTTTGTAACTGAGATAAGCACTGCCCCCTAGAGCCAGAAATGACTAGCACGTATATGCAAGGGGAACCTTTACTTTTACCTTTATATTAAAAAAAAAAAAACATTAATAAATACTGTGAAATAAAGAAGGAAAGAAGACAGAATGCTAGCTGGGACCAGAATGGCCCCTCACTGTTAGGATGCCTTTCTTGAATCCCAGAACATTTTGCTCTTTTTAAAGATTCATGTGTGGCTCTACTCATTATTTCAGTCCCAGGGAAATTAGCAGTCTGATTACAGTGTTTATCAGAGCAAGGAGATAGGAAGATTAGATCATAACAAAATGGCATACTGCCCTTTTTTCTACACAGAACAGAATTATTGCATTCTATCACAAAGCAATCTGAGAAGGTGATCTCACTGCTGGGTGATCTCAAGTCTTTTTCTTGTCCAAAGAGGAATCATGAAGAGCTGGTCTATTCACCTGCTCTTCATTCTTCACTGCAATTGGCATCCCTACTTTTGTAGACATGTCATCAGTCCACCCTTCCTTCCCCAGAATCCCCAAAGAGTTGCTGGCTTTTGACACTTAAAAACAACTTCTCAGGAGTTTGTTTTCAAGGTGACCTGCATTTTTTCATCAACATCTAGAAGAGAGGCTGCTGAAATAAGCTAGCTCTTCCTATTTGCTCTTGCAGTTGTGAGATGACAAGCCTTCTGCTTTAACCCCAATTAGGTAATTATTTCCCTCTTTTGTCACACCAGGTGCCCAATACCTGCTACACACTTAATCCTCATGAATATGTAACCTTTCCTTGCTGATGCCTAAAACTAAGGACCTGGGGGGGGGGATGGAGGAGGAGGGGAGAGAGACATTGAAGAGCTAATGCAAGGAACCCCTTTCTGAGTTGAATTCCATCCTCGCCATTGTGGTCTTACTGCCACAGTTTGGAGAAGGAACCGTGACAATGCAAGAAATTAATGGAAACAATTTTAATAAACATGTCTTAATTTATTTAAGCCCTGGCACCCTCCTACTTTGTTATCCATCTTTAAAATTCTAAATTAGCTGGGAACTGAAAACACACAGACAGATTATGGCCAGAGGTAACAGATTTTGACCCCATCCGATGACTCCAACAAGGAATAAATGTCTCCCAATAATTTTTTTACCTCTTTTTGCCCATCCAACTTTTCAGTCACAGAACAATTACACTTAATGCATATTGCAAATCATTTATGTTAATATGGTTTTCACCCCTATTCTCCACTCAGTTTCAAGTCACATTGCCCAATACTTGTCTTTCTATTGTTGCAGCATCTTAGCCGCAAATGGAATCAAAGGCAGCTGGAGGGCACCAGGCTACTCAGTGACTACTCAAGCCTTTTAATCTAGATGTGCTTGTTAAATGTATGTCCTTTTCTTCTTTGATGTGCTGATTCTGATAGCTATCATGGTGATGAAGCAAAAGGAAGTACAAGAAAAAGCAGACCAGTGTGCCACGTGCTGGGTGACTGCTGACGTAGGTCTGTGGCAAGTAATAGCATCACGTCTCTTCTTGAAAAAGCTCCTGGGATTCATGAAGGTAAAATAGGGCAGGGGGAAGATACCCAAACACTGGATCGTGTTGCTTTCATGGTACTTCTACAAGTTAAAAGATGAGCAGCAATATATCCTGCCTCAAGTAGCCAATTATCTGTTCTCCTGATCCCCTTTATGACATGCCTAGTGACGTTAGCACTGTCCAAAGAGGGAAAAAGAAGGAGGAGAGAACTCACGTTTAACTGAGAAAAAAAATCTGGGAAGAAAAAAAACTGCAAAACAGTTGCTTCCTTAGCAGGGATTTCAGTGCTTCTAAAGCATTTGCTTTCCTCATAATTAACTGAAAGTGGAAACACACAGCTGATTTTTCATGGTATATATTATAGGGCTTTACTATCCATTTCCCTGTGCTCAATTTGATCTATAATGCTCACTTGTTAAATGTTGTTAATATAGTTAAAATGTTGTTAAAATGTTGTTAACATAACTCGTTTAGCAAAGCTCCTCTGCAATGTTAATTAAAACTTTCCATCTTGCAAGTTCAGATCCTTTTGAATCCAACTTCATCTCTCACAGCCAGGGACTGATGATGGATTGCCCTCTAACTTCTCAGCATCTGCTTCCTATGGAGGCTTTCTTCACTGCATTATTTTTCCCCAGGGCAGTGCTAGCATGCCTACATTTCCCTTTGCAAATTAAATTTTGGGAGATCCGCTCACAAATTGCCTGCTGATTAGTCTACTTTATCCCCAAAGATAAAAGTGTGCAATTCAGTGAAATCTTGCTAATCTTGCCCCCTGTGTTGCTTTCCTTTAAACCTTTCTTGCACGTCAAAAACACAGTTGCTTTTTTTTCTCCATCATTCAAAGCAACAAGGAACCATTCTTTTAGGTTCCCATATGAGGAGAACTCATGCATGACCCAACTTTCAGACCCTTATGATTTATATTGTTACATACTTCATTCCTTGGATAAGGACTAGGCTATTAAAATAAAGATTATCTCTTGCTGTCTGTACATAATTTGGGGGGAGATTAGTGTGTGTGTGGAGGGGGGGGGAAGAGAGTAAGATATCTGGATTGAATCTGATATAAAGGCAGAGGTGGTATTCAGCAGGTTCTGATCAGTTCTGGAGAACCGGCAGCGGAAATTTTGAGTAGTTTGGAGAACCAGCAAATACCACCTCTGACTGGCCACATCACCATCTATTCTCTGCCTCCCGAGTCCCAGCTGATGGACTGGGTCTTCTTTTATTGCCCTGCACAGGAGAATGGAGCTGGAAAGCAAGTTACTGGGGTGGGGAGGGAATGGGATTTTGCAGTAACCTTCCTCCCGGAAGTAGGGAGGGAATTGAGTTTTTCCCCTGCCATGCCCACCAAGCCACGATACACCCAACAACCCATGCCCACAGAATCAGTAGTAAAATGTTTTGAATCCCACCACTGTATAAAGGTAGATAACCTGAGATCCTATAGACTTTGCTGGTCTTCAATTTCCATCAGCCACAACCAGCATAGCCAGTGCTTAGTAATGTTAGAAGTTCTGGTCATCATGGAGGGCCAATATACCCATTTCTAATACCAAAGCTCTTGATCTCAGTGTCCTCCAAGCCCAACCTCCTTATAATCCCCAGTACACAGTATTAGGAAAGTCCTTGTCTTTCCTAGATGTTTGAGCTTTTAAAAGAAACACAGAAAGTGAGCATCCTTGTCCAAAAACAGATGGTGCTGCAAGAGATCATTGTAAAAAGGTAATGTTACTAATCCTTTTTTTGCTGTGTGCTGCTACTTTGATCCTGTATGCTGCTATTTTGATCAAACCCTGCTCCTGTTAACAGTGGTGTCCCCCAAGGCAGCGTTCTAGGACCCACACTCTTTACACCCTATATAAATGACCTTTGTGATCACCTTATAAACAACTGTATCCTCTTCATGGATAATGTAAAATTATTCAACACCACTGACAATGCTGCTATTCTTCAAAGTGACCTTGATTATGTGTCTGAATGGTCAAACATTTGGCAACTCCAAATCTCGACCAACAAATGCTCTGTCCTACACATTGGTTAAAAAAAATCAGTACACCAAATACAAGTTAGGCAGATATGACCTCATTGATGACCCTCACTCTGTCAAGGATCTCGGAGGACTCATATCTAATGATCTAAGTGCTAGAGCTCACTGTAACAGCATTGCCAAAAAGGCATTAAGAGTTGTAAATCTAATCTTATGAAGCTTCTCCTCTGGAAATATTGAATTGCTAACTAGGGCATACAAAACCTTTGCTAGACCAATACTCGAATACAACTCATCTGTCTGGAATCCACACTGTATATCGAACATTAATACAATTGAGCGAGTCCAGAAGTATTTCATGAGAAGAGTATTACACTCCTCTGCTCGCAACAGAATACTCTATATCACCAGGCTTGAAATTTTGGGCTTGGACAAATCTTGAACTAGGCTGCCTATGGTTGGACTTAAGTGTAATACACAAAATTATCTGCTACAATGTCCTACCAGTCAATGACTACTTCAGCTTCAACTGTAGCAATACAAGAGCACACAACAGATATAAACTCAATGTTAACCACTCCAAACTTGATTGCAGAAAGTATGACTTCAGCAACAGAGTGGTCAATGCCTGGAATGCACTACCTGACTCTGTTGTTACATCCTCAAACCCTCACTCCTTTAACCTCAAACTATTCACAATTGACCTCACCCCTTTCCCAAGAGGTCTGTAAGGGGCATGCGTAAGTGCACCATCCTGCCTCCCGTCCCTGTCATATTGTCCCCATTTATTAGTATCTATTTCCTGTATTCTTACACGTTTATATTTATACCTATTACCTTGTAAGTAATTGACAAATCAAATAAATAAATAAATAATTCCATCCCCCACTCACATGGCTGCTATTTTAAGAGTGGGGCAGAAACCATATCAATGGAACAGATCTTCCCATTCAACATTGCTTCTTTTTGAGTTCTTACATAAGGCATGTGATTCATTCCCAATTCCCAAATGTGCAGAAGAACAAATTTCTCTCAAATATAAAATTTGAGGCTAGATTAACCTTTAGTTTTTCCAAAAATGTCCTAAATCCTTATGGGAGATTTTTTTTTTTTTTGATGATTTCATCCCTTTTCTTTTTTTCTTTCTTTTTTCTTTTTGCTATCTTCCATACTTTTCTTGTTGAAATTCATTGTATGCTACTCTTCGGTGGCACAGTGATTAGAGTGCAGTACTGCAGGCGACTTCTACTGACTGTCGGCTGCCTGCAATTTGGTTATTCAAATCCCACCGGGCTCAAGGTTGACTCAGCCTTCCATCCTTCCGAGGTGGGTAAAATGAGAACCCAAAATTGTTGGGGGCAATATGCTGACTCTGTAAACTGCTTAGAGCGGGCTGTAAAGCCCTATGAAGCAAGTATATAAGTCTAAGTGCTGTTGCTATTGCCCCACAAATGACTTTTTACTGTGTACTGGAAGAAATAATACCAGTTTACTAAAATTTGAAGCAAGTACAACTTTTGTTTTTCAGACACACATTGCATTGACAAGAAGAGAGATTCCAAGTTTCATCAGAAAGTTGAGAAGATCTAATGCCCTTATATATTGGCACAGGTTTCTGACAATTACAGCAGGCTGACATCTTCTGGCCTTGTGTGATACATTGATTATACAGTGTGTATTAGATTATGTAAGTATGTACAAGGCTTGTAATTATTTGGTTGCTAAAATATGCAGCTAAGCTGCATCCAAAGAAATTCTGGCACAATACCTTCAAAAAATTGAAATGTCTTAGACACAAGACTAGAAAATCTATTATTTTCACACTATAGATCTCCGATTACCAAGAATATTGAAGATAGTTTGCTGTTGTAATGTCAGCAGCACTTAACACAGTCTGCATCATAGTGTAGACAGAAGCTGAACATGACTTAAATTAGGCTTTCTCAACCTGCTTCCCTCCAGACATGCTGGAATTACAATTCTTAGAATTTCCCAGCTAGCAGAGTTCCTATATATTCATCCCACATGAAGGTAGCAGATTGTGGCCAGTGAACAGAAGGAAGGAAGGAAGGAAGGAAGGAAGGAAGGAAGGAAGGAAGGAAGGAAGGAAGGAAGGAAGGAAGGAAGGAAGGAAGGAAGGAAGGAAGGAAGGAAGGAAGGAAGGAAGGAAAAAAATCCACCTTAATATTGAGTATTCAAAATGGCTCAGCTATAAGATAGAGGTTACTTTACCAGCATCTTGCTTAGTTTTTTAAATGAAAAGAGCTGTCAAAACTCAGCTAAGTTATGAAGAAGTAGGGAGGGGGGATGTTGGGTGCAATTAAATAATTCTTATTCAAGAGACCTGAACTTGAAAGAAACTGTTCATTTTAGGGAAAAAGAATGGGGCATCTCTAATCTTCAAACTAACTGCAGTCTTCATCCTATTCTCCTATCTATGCCGTCTGCTTATTCAGGAGAACTAATAGCATTGGACCTGTCTGGGTCTCTTTCATTAAACAACGTCAGCTATCAGGATCCAAGAAGGCAGAGGTGGTATTCAGCAGGTTCTGACCAGTTCTGGACAACCGGTAGTGGAAATTTTGAGTAGTTCGGAGAACCACCAAATCCCACTCTGACTGGAGATTTTACAGTATCCTTCACCTGCCATGCCCACCAAGCCACGGCCACAGAACCAGTCGTAAAAAAAATTGAATCCCACCACTGCAAGAAGGGTATCTTCTCTGTTATGACCCCTGCCTTCTGGAATACAACTCCTTCCCCCCCCCCCACAAGTCAGATGATTCTCACCCTAATGAGGTTTTAGAAGTCTTTGAAAACCTGGCTGTTCTCCAAAGCCTTGGAGTAGGGCGAGTGTGGTCCGCTTGTTAGATTTTTTTTTTTCTGTACATGGTGCATGGTAAAGATGAACTCTGATCTTGCATATTTTGTATAACTGTTCTATTATTTTAAATTGTGGGCTACACAGAGTTGGTTTGGAGGTGGGTGGTGTCTAAAGTTCTTTTTAAGCAATATATCCAGACCTCTGGCATGAGAGACATATCCTTTCTAGCAGTGGTGGGATTCAAAAAAATTTACTACTGGTTCTGTGGGCATGGCTTGGTGGGTGTGGTGTGGCTTGGTGGGCATGGGAGGGGTAAGATATTGTAAAATCCCCATTCCCTCCCCACCCCACTAACCTGCTTTCCAGCTCCATTCTGTGCAGGGCAACAAAAGAAACCCAGCCCTCGGATTTCCAGTTTGTAGCCCTACGGAGCAGGCAGGAATCTGTGACTGTGCGTGGTTCCTGCCTGTGTTCACTGCCAGAGTGCCCTGAGCCATTTGGCTTTGGGACTAAGCCACCTCCGTAGAAAGTGGCAAAGACAGGGCGGGGTCTGGCTGGGTTGAGAGATATCGCACCTCTCTTCCCTAGCCAGCGAAACCCCCTTTTCCAAAGGCAGCTGAGCGGCGGTCAGCAATGGCCACCACATAGAAGAGCTCAGCTGGAAAAAGAAAGTGCTGTGGAGAAATGAAAGTGATCTTTGCTGACCGGGACAAGCAGCAGTGAAAATACCCTGGATTTTGAAACTTGTTAAAGAAACATCGTTTCCAGAATGTGTCAAGCAGCGAATGTAAATTAAAGGAAAAGCTTTTTTTTTCTCTTCTCATTTTTCTTCCGAACGTGACAACCATGGAAATCTAAGAGAAATCGAAAACCCGCATTGGAGGTATGGATTTCTGAACATTTAAAGGAAAATTGCTGTTGTAAGTGGGAAGGGAGAGGAAAAAAAATTGAAGCAGAATTTGAAAAAGGAGGAGATTGCCTAGAATTTCAAAGAGCTTTAAATATTAATACAGCTTCTAAAAGAATATCTTAATTGGAACTCTTTGACTAAACAGCAAACCCAGAAAGAGAAATGGAAGAAAGAAAAAAATATTGAAAGAAATAGTCTATTTGGATTCTTTGATGACTTTGAATTTTTGGGGAATATCTTTGATTAAAAGCACTTGTGTGGTTGTTTTGGAAAAAAAATCTTCTCTTCATGATGCCATTGCTTGTGGATGAACTAAAAATTGAATATCAAAAATATAAAAAAGAAGAACAAGATGGGAAAGATACTTTGGGCACTCTTTTTCAATTTCTAGAAAAGGTGGTATGTACTTATGAAAAATTGACTGTGCACCAGGACGACTGGGACAAAGAAGAAGCCATGTTTGATGAACAAATGGTTCTACTTGGGGAGGAGGAGAAAGAGGAAAAGAAAAAGGGGATTTCAAGGCTTGAAAAAACAACCAAAAAAGAGAAAAATGAGGTGAGAGGTGGATACAAGATTAGAAAACAACAGAAAGGGGGAAAGCAGAAGAAGAAAAAGGAGGAGGAGAGACAAAGAGGTAAAAAGGGCAAGGAGAAGAATAAGTAAGAGAGAAAGGAGGGGAAGAGAAGCCTTAATGGTGGGAAGCAAGATTTAAAGAAACAAAACTTATTTAGAGACAATGGGTAAATTTAATTGAAAAAAGAGATTCTGTAAGGTACATAAGATTGTGTTTTTATATGTGTATTTAGAATAAAATGCTTAAGATATAAATGAGCATCAATATGTATGATGAGTTTCTTAATGATATTGATTGTGGTCTTATATGCTTTTTTTTGTTATTGTTGTGGCTTTTCTTTTCTCATAAAATTCATTGTGTAATTTTCGAATGGACTAAACAGAATCCCAATATAGGTTAAATGTTATATTAAGTATTATTAAGCTAGGGGAAAGAGTTAAAGGCGTCATACTCCAATCAGTGTACAGGAGAAGTTTGTCTAAAGAGAAAAGATGAATGGATAGTTGGAAATAGAACAGGCAAAGAATGATAAGTATTATGAATTGAATTGAGATGAGATGAGATAAATAAAATAAAATTAAGAAAGATAAAAGAGGGAAGAAGCTATATAGAAAATTGAAAATGGTAATAAGATATGGAATGATATATAAAGTGAATATGATTTTTGAATTTGTGTCTGTGCAAAGAGTTTTAACCCTGGATCAAGCAACTTTCAGAAAAGATGTTTTATGCTTTTATGTTCCATGTTTTGTTTGTCTGTGTATTGTTTTTGGAAAGCAATAAAATTTTAATTAGCAAGAAATATAATTTGGATAATAGAATGAAAAGAAGAAATTGGGATAAGATACGAAGCTGAACAGATAATGTAAATATATATACAATTTGGAATTATTTTGTATGTTCTATTGGTTTTTTCAGAAAAGATCTTTTATGTAATGATGCCTTGTTTGTTTGTGTATTGTTTTGTAAAACTAATAAAATTTGTTTAAAAAAAAGAAAAGAAAACCCAGCCCTCATTGATCAGCTGGGACTCGGGAGACAGAGAATAGATTGGGGCAGGGCTAGTCAGAGGTGGTATTTGCCGTTCTCCAAACTACCCAAAATTTCCACTACCAGTTTTCCAGAACTGGTCAGAACCTGCTGAATACCACCTCTGCTTTCTATGTAGCAACCAGCTTCTTGTTGAGGTTGGGGAGAGTGATAGAGTCAGGAGGAGGAAGAAGAAAAAAAAAATCCCGCAGACTATAAAAGTGTGTTTAAAATCTTTTGAAAAAACAGACAATGGCCACACTCCCAGACTGCTTCATCCAACAATAGCTGAAGAACAGGATGAGGACACAATTTATATACTGCAGTACTGCCAAATTTCCTCTTCTGCCTGTGGTGGGCTATTGATCTCAGGTGCCCTGTGATGGATACATCATTCCCATACATCCACTTGCTTCTTTCGTGGTGCATAATCAAGGAGAGAGCCACCTGACATTTCATGGTCTGTCTCTATTTTGCTTCCATTTTGTTAAAAAGGTTAAAATAATGGAATAACCAAAAGCCATGCTAATTACCCACAGTATTGTTTCCAGTGACTCTACACCAGGGATGTCAAACTTGCAGCCCACAGACCGGATGCATCATGCATTGGCCACATCCACACCTGGTTTAGCGAAGGGTGGGGGAAAAGTCATGATATATCACACAGTGATGTGAAGATGCAAGTTTGACACCCCTGCTCTACATGGTTCTATCTCCTTTGAAACATGTAATATGGATTGTTGATACTATGACCTCTTCCTTTTTAATCTCATGTCTGTTGTTCATGTCTCTTTGCCTATCTGTCCCTTTCCCATTTTGCCATTTCACTGTTTTTGATGTTGCTGATGTCTAATAAATAAATATTCAACTATATTTTTGTCAGCATTTATGCTTGCTTTAATCTGGACATAGGGATTGGTTGGGTTTATGCTGGGTAAAAAACAACCTGGAAATTGCCCAAAATAATTTTCCAATACCCAGGAGGATGTTGTCCTATCATCAGGTTGGAGCAGTTTCATACTCCCAATAGTCCATAACAGCTTATAGAGAGAGGCACATCCATCTCTCTCTCTCTCTCTCACACACACACACACGACTTTGATCATGTGATCACAACCACTACCTTGACTCTTGATTTCCATCCCATAAACAGGTTCCTCCCATGGAATCTTATAGCTTGAAGATCACACTACATTTCCATTTGACTTTTCTTCCGCAGAGCTTAAGATGGCATACATTTTCTCCCCTGTGTTATATTGGCAAGGTACTTCTCATCTGAAACTCTAACCACTGCACCCTATCAATTTGTGGCTGAAGAGGAGAGCTCCTTAAGTCTCTTCTCGTTTCAAAATTATCTTTCCACATTTTCCCTTTATGGTGGAAAATGAACAAATATCTCCCGTCCTTCTCTGCAATAAGAAAAGCCTGAAAGGCTTTCATTTTCAGCTGGAGAACGGTGCAAAAGGAAAAGGTTTAAAATTCACTTTTGCTACCACACAATCTTTTTCTTTTTTTGCTTCAGGCTGCAGTCATTCCTGCTATGTACAAATGAAATGAACTGAATCCCAAAGTTACATATTTTCAATAGAGAAGAGAAAAGAAATGGACATTTCAAAAAAACCCCATGCTGGAGAAAGCAGTAAGACTCTTCGTCAGTGTTTGTTGCCAAAGTGGTCTTTAGTCAGCAAAGGTGCCGGAAAGAAAACAAAGGCACTAGGAAAAGTTATGAAATTGCCAGAAGTTGGCCCTGAAACGACAAGCAAGGTCTAGAGAGCAAGCTTACCCAGCTACATATATTTGTTATAAAGTTAGGGTTGCTGTGGAAACCATAAAGGTAATTTTGCTTGAGTTCTTCTGCATGCGATTTCTGAATTCAACCAGTTCCAACCTCAAGGTTTCCACAGCAACATTAACATCAACGAGTGGTATCCTCTGGTAACCTAGTGTTCTACCATCAAAATACTTGTACAGTAAACTGCATATACTCAATTTCAATGTCAAGTAATTTGCAATTGAGACTTTAAGGGGGGAGGGGAATTGAAGAGCCAAATGGGCTGAGCAGGTCAAGAAGCTGAGAGCATCTCTTGTGCATTAAAGGTAATGCAGTCTGCAGGAGGCAAATTATCTTGGCCTAATGTCTTCCATAATTTCTGCCAAGATTTGTGAAGTTGCTTCTTGAAGTTCAGTTAAGGTAGCTTTATCCAAACTGATTGAAGGAAATTTATTTTGTTCCAATGGTAGGCACAAATAGCCTTTCAAGATGCACTATAAATCTGTGGATAGAAAAAATGGATGGCTAATTTTTCTGAATTTCTCCAGGGAGAAATTGTATTCAATTTCAAAGAAACTCATGACAACTCACACAGTATATTTGTTTTCTACTGTGCTCTGATGAAACCCAATTTTATGTAGTGGTAAAGGTATCAGTTTAAAACAGGAGATTCTGATTTCTCATTCAGTCTTAGGCACAAAGCCAGATGGATGACTTTGAGCCAGTCACACTCCTTTAGCTCTAGGAAGGAATCAATGGCAAGCCACTTCCAAAAATCCTTGCCAAGAAAACTGCTGGAACTAGTTCAAGCTGTGGCCAGGAGTCACAACCAAAGGTGTAAAATTAAAACAAAAAAACTTGGTTCTGATAAGTGACCCTTTGGTTAGGATAGGCAGAAGATATCTCAAAATCAAGCCAGTCAAATATGTAACTAATCTTTTGTCTTAATGTAGCATATGTCCCACTAGTAGGTGCCAGATTCTTTTCCCCAGCCAAAGGATTGTATACAGCAGGGGTGTGAAACTCAAGGCCCAGGGGCCAGATCCGGGCCGCTTAGATCTGGCCTGCCGGGCCATCCTGGAAACAGAGAGGGACTGGCATGCAGCGCCTCTGCCAGCGAAAATGGAGCTCGGGAGCCTTCCTCCCATTTTTGCTAGCAGAGGGTTGTAGGAGTCCATCACAGCAAAAAATGAACTCATGAGGGCCACTTGTGGCCCTTGAGAGCTCCATTTTCACTGGCAGAGGGTTGCAGGAGGCCATCATGGAAAGAAACAGAGCTCGGGATCCCATTTTCGCTAGCCAGGCCATCACAGGCATCCCTGACACAAGTGATGTTGATCTGGCCACATCCACCCCAGGCCCCCAAGGTCAAACACAACCTTCATGCAGCCCTCAGTGAAACTGAGTTTGACACCCCTGGTATACAGTATTATATTTTATTTATTTATATCAATTTATTTTCCAATATTATATCAAAGTTCCTCCATAGAATACAAAAAGCAATTTGGAAATCATTCAGGAAAAAAACGACATACTTGGAGGAGTTAGTTCTGCATATATTTTACAGACTAGCATGCCTGGCTAGGATTTGATGCTGTTTATCTAGACTATACTAGGGCAGCAAAGCCCTGTTTTAAAATAGCAGGTTATTATTTTTACTTGGGCTGAGGGAGAATCTCCCTCAGCAGGGCAAATCTTACCAGAAACCAAAATAAAATAAAATAAAAATCCCACCAACCAATGTCCTTCTTTGACCTCACATATTCAAATTTAGTGCAGAGGGTTTAAATGGCCCTTTTAGGGTCATCCTCCATCAAAAGCATCCTTCTATTTCAATTCACATCATCATCTAATAAAAAAGTTTTCCCTTTTGCATTAGTAGTTAAAATTTCATACAAGCTTCCTCGGCCATACAGTAAGATTTGTGAGTGCCTTTAACATCCTATAACTATCAAATTCTAGATTTTTACTGGATTTTTTTAAAAAAAGCTGGAGCTTTATCTCAACAGCCATATACAGTCTATAATATAATCTTGGCAACTTTAAGATGCCTGGACTTCAACTCCCAAAATTCCTCAGCCAGCATGATAGCTAGGGAATTCTGAGAGTTGAAGTCCAGGCATTTTAAATTTGCCAAGATGGAGAAACAGTGGTTTATGATAATAGCTCACGTTCAAGGAGTTAAAAATGCCCATGATAAACTGCATTCAATAATTGCTATATATAATTTACATTTGTACTGATTTCCTAGATAAGAGATATCCATCATAGTTAAATCTACTTCCTGCTTCCTTACTGCCTAAGTTTACATTAAGCAATCCAAAGAAAACCAAATATTTGTCATATCAAATTCCCCATGCATCTTTCTGAGTGGCAAGTTAAGGTCCTCCATTTTTAGGAGGTATTACTGCTTTTGGGTGGATATATCTACATATTTGTATGAAAATATTTTGGCAAAGTAATTTAGAACACTAGGAGTTGTGTCTTGGACCATCATATTTCCTAATGTAGACTGTGCATGTTATTCATTTCCAGTGAATCTATTCCTGTCCTTAATGTTTCCAAGCTCTGAACTTGATATTGTAACAAATGTCTATAGCTTTTCTTCAGGAACATCTTTTCATAAAGACATAATTTAGGAATGTAAAACTTGTTCATCCTTATCCTTATATACAAAATACAATTGTAGGGACCCCAAACACAAAATAAAACAGAACCAGAAGACATTAAAGATTATCCCTCCAAGCAGGTATTTTGCTTGTAATAGTTTTTTCCCCCCGAACAGATTTACCCTCACTGAAAACCAGCTTAGCATTTGGTTCAGAAAGCACTATGTGATTTTTTCTCTCTTATAAATTCAAACCAAAAAAAAAAAGTTCAAGTCTAAATGGAAACTAGAATTTCAGGGGAGAATAAGAAGAAAAAGTCTTTCTCTTTAACTTAACATAATTAAATAACATTAAGGAGTCGGGATTAGAGAAGTTTATGTACTAAAGATACAGAAAATGTATTTACACATTTAGAATTGTTAAAAAACAATACTGTTGTGTATGTAATATGATTAATAAAGTGTGAGCTTGGAGTAAGTGCAGGGTTCTGGCCCTGCACTTCTGATTGGTTGTTAAGCGGCCGGACCGGATTGGCCCGTTCCGGGGAATCCGATTGGCCCTTAACAAAGAGTTCTTATTGGTTATAAAAGCTAGCGTTTCTAGCTTGTTATTGGTTAAACGTTACAAGGTTTGCCTATATAAGGCGGGTTTTACTGCTGTTAAATGAAGCAAGTCACGATGTAAATAAAGAGCTGAAGTTCACCGTTCAGAGGCTTGTCTCCATTCTTTCTCGCCCATGCTCAAACTTAATGTTCTGTCCTTCATTAACATACTCGAGATCCCCGCGCTTTGATTGGCCAAAACGCGGGGCTCTCCGATTGGTCAGGCGAGCCGCGCCGATTGGCTCGCTAAGAATCTCCCGCGATTGGTCCATTCAGACCGCGGGAGATTCAAAGCGGTGCCATTGGCTGCGGCCGCCGCGGCGAAAGGAATAAAAGCCACGGGCTTTTTTCCTTTCGTCAGTTCGGTTCCAACTTGCCAATAAAGAGCTTTTGCACGAAATCACCGACTCCTGGCATCATTTCGCGGACACAACACTTAACAAATACAATCATATATGCAAGAGAGATAATAGGTTTTAATTTTTTTTAAAAAAATTAAAAGCAGAGGTAAATAATTTGCAAGTGTTAATTTGGGAAAGCATTTAGGGTCATTCTAAGTATTTAAGTATTTAAATATTAAATATTTAAATCCTAAGTAAGTATCTAAATATTTAAATCCTAAGAATCTAAGTATTTAAATCTTTAGAAGGCCAGATCCTGAACATGAAACTCAAATACTTTGGCCACCTAATGAGAAGGAAGGACTCACTGGAGAAGAGCCTACTGCTGGGAAAGATTGAGGGCAATAGAAGAAGGGAACAACATAAAATGAGGTGGCTGGATGGAGTCACTGAAGCAGTAGGCATGAGTTTAAATGGACTCCAGAAGATGGTAGAGGACAGGAAAGCCTGGAGGAATGTTGTCCATGAGGTTGCGATGAATCAGACATGACTTCGCAACTAACAACAAACAAATATTTAGAGGTCTGACATCATCCTCAAATTCAGAAATAGATCCCAAGCACATGAATTTAATATTTTGAAGAGGCAGCTACTAAAATCCTTTGCTTGGACTGGTTGTCTCCAGATGATGTAGAAGAAACTTGTTCTCATGGTTTGCACCATACATCTCTATGAGGAAGAGTTCCTCCTACTTAAAAAAGAGGTCTATTTTTCCTTGGGAAATATAGGAATGAACACATCTCTCTTTAGTTGAAATCCATGACTGATGAGAAAGAAAGCTCACATCGCTGGCTCACATTGCATGGGGGAATCTGAATAACTGACTCCTAACCCCTTTGCTCCTTAGAGAATAAATATTGCTTCCTGTTTATATAGGGGATAGCAGCTGCTGCTCTTCTCCTTGGCTGGTAATGTTGTTACTGGATCCCATGTAATAACTAGGGCTTTTGTTCTTTTTAGACTTAATTGGTCCGATTAGATCAGATTCATCATTCTCAGTATCTAAAATTCTGTAGCACCACTTTGAAAACTTATCCTGGGAAAGCGAATCTCCACATTAAACATTTTCTAGAATTCCTACGGTGTCTTATTTGTAATTGTGAGAAAACGCATCGTAGCATCTGTTCGGAATCCTAATTTGCATAGAATAGTTTGAGCATTTAAGAAATAAAACTGGATTTTAGCTGCTTGTGCTGGTTAAATAAAAATAGCAACAGCACTTAGAATTGTACATTACTTCATAGTGCTTTACAGCCCTCTCTAAGCAGTTTACAGAGTCAGCATATTGCCCCCAAACAATCTGGGTCCTCATTTACCGACCTCGGAAGGATGGAAGGCTCAGTGACCATATGGATTGTGCTGTCCTTAGTATTCACAGAGAACATTAATCCTCTATTTTACTAAAAAGCATTATGTTTTTTTAATTTATTTTTGTCAATTGCTTACAAGATAATAGGTATAAGTAAAAACATAGTTATGAATACATGGATACGTATAAGAAAAATAAAAAAATAAAAGACACAATAGGACAGGGACAGTGGTGCGCTTGTGCATGCCCCCTACAGACCTCTTAGGAAAGGGGTGAAGTCAATAGTAGACAGTCTAAGGTTAAAGTTTTTGGGGTTTGGGGAAGAAACCACAGAGTCAGGGAGAGTATTCCAGACATTGACCACTCTGTTGCTGAAGTCATAGTTCCTGCAATCAAGTTTGGTGTGATTAACCTTGAGTTTGTAACTATTGTTTGCTCTTGTGTTGTTATGGTTGAAGCTGAAGTATTCATTGACAGGTAGGACATTGCAATGTATGATTTTATATACTATACTTAGATCAGACCAAAGGTGGCATAGTTCTAGATTTTCTAGGTTTAGAATTTCAAGTCTGGTGGCATAAGGTATTCTGCAATGAGTAGAGGAATGGAGAACTCTTCTTGTGAAATATTTCTGGACTTTCTCAACTGTGTTAATATCAGATACATAACGTGGGTTCCAGATTGATGAGCTGTATTTGAGTATTGGTCTAGCAAATGTTTTGTATGCTCTAGTTAGTAGTGTAATATTACCAGAGAAAAGTCTACGTAAAATTAGGTTAACAACTCTTGACGCCTTTTTGGCTATGTAGTTACAGTGGGCTCTAGTATTTAGGTCATTAGAGATGACCAAGATCCTTGACAGAGTTTGGATCATCAACAAGGTTTTGACTATTCAGCCTGTATTTTATTTTCTGATTTCTTTTGCCAATATATAGGACAGAGCCTTTATTTGTTGAGATTTGAAGTTGCCATTTGTTTGCCATTCTGATACATAGTCAAGGTTTTTTTGAAGGGTAGCAGTATTGTCTGTGGTATTGAATAGCTTTACATCATCAGTGAAGATGTGATGTGAAAGCATTCATTGATGAACACCACGATGAATGGCAAAAGTTAATATATATAATATGAAACCATCTAATGAGGTCCTCAATGATAGAATATTGAGACTTGGATTGTAAGAGGGTAAAGGGTAAAGGAGACAAATTAAGGGGAAGGAAGGGAGGGAGGGAGGGAAGAAGTTTATTTATGTGTATCTTGTCTTTATTATTTTTACAAATATCCACCACACTTTCCTCCTCCTATTTTCCCCATGTTATATGTTTCTGAAATGTAGAGAAAGCAATACTATAATTGGGGGTACAATGATAAAGCAGAGAACAGCTGATGAATACATGCATGAAGATGAAAGTGCATTGAGGAGGAAACTAGCAAGTCAGGAAACAATATTTGGGAACAGAGAAGACCATTTTGTAAACAATTTGCATGTGATCCTAATCAGCTACCTAGAAGCTGATTATGATCTGGAACCATCAAAAAGTACATATGAAAATAATAGTAGATTGGTGAAAATTGCATTCATATTCCAATGAGTTGTGATAATGGAAAAGTAGATGCAGTATTTGATTATTGGTTATAGGGGAATTGCATTATATTCAGAATGAATGTAATCTAGGGAATCAATTTAGTCCTTTGCATGACCTGAATGGAAGGGTGAGAATAAGATAGGGGTGTCAAACTCACATCATTACGGCAGCATCACGTGATGTATCAGAACCTTTTCCCCCTTCACTAAACCAGGCATGGGCATGGCCAGCACATGACACATCTGGCCCATATTCTGGGAATTTGACAGCCCTGGAATAAGAGAAGACAGTATAAGAAAAGTGGGAATGAATGTGGAGATTGGTAAATCAGTGCTTGGGGAAAGTTTTGTTTCAAATACACAGTTTAACCTTAAGCGTATTCATTAGCACAGATGTAAAAGGAATGAAGATAAACTTGAAGCATGATGGATTATTTATAATGAAAGATTGAAACAATTGTGAAGGATCCAGAGAAATATAAGAACTCTAAATGGGAGCAGACCATTTCTGATTGTGTCTAGAGTGAATATTAGGGAAGAAACAATTTGTAAAGAAGGATAAATACCACCTCTGACTGGCACAAAGAGGAAGGGGTCAATCTATTTTCTAAAGCGCCTGTAGACCAGACAAGGAATAATGGATGGAAACCGAACAAGGAGAGATTCAACCTGAAAATATGGAGAAACTTTCTGACAGTGAGAACAATCAACCAATGGAACAGCTTGCCCTCGGAAGTTGTGGGAGCACCATCACTTGAGACCTTCAAGAAGAGACTGGACTGCCATCTGTCAGAAATGTAGGGTCTCCCGCTTGGGCGGGGGGTTGGGCTGGATGACCTATAAGGTCCCTTCCAACTCTGATTATCTATTATCTCTTATCTGATTGGAGATTTTACAGTATCTTTCCCCTGCCACGCCTACCAAGTCACACCCACAGAACTGTTAATAAAAAAAAATTGAATCCCACCACTGATTCCCCTCCCCACAAATGTTACATTAACTGAGGTTCCACTATAAATGAAAATAACTAAAAAGGATTTTACAGCAGAGGGAACTGAGTTGAATAAAAATTATATGAAATGAGATTAAATTATAATGAAGTGCTGGAAGAATTATTTTGGAAAGCTATATGGGAATGATAAACATCAAACAGTGGACATGAAATGAATGCTCTAAACATTTAATATCCAAGAAAAATAGGACAGAAAGTATTGAGAGGATGTTGAAAAATGATAAGGCTACAGATGTTTAATTGGATAATTGGAAAAATGTGAACATATGGATGTAGTTTGCTTATGGAATGCAACTTATTTAACTTGGTCAAACCAGATAGATATGCCCCAGATCCTGTCAATCAAACAGTGCCATCTTATAGGATCCATAAAGTACATCTATTCTGTTGCAGTGCTTGCACTCTGAAATGGTATTCCCCACCCCCACTCCTAAGAGATTTGCAAGCTGCCATCCTCATGATATTCAGGAAACTACAACAAATCTGGTTGTCTCTCAGGTCATGGGATATGTAGTTGTGGAGCCCACATTAGCAGTGCTTGCTTTATAGCTATATGTTTTATTCTTCCAGACAATCATAATCTCTTTTTTTTATTTACTGTTTTTCTTTTTATCTATAAGCTACCCAGAATCATGAATTCAGACAGCTTTGACATTTCATAAATAAACAGAATGCATACAAATCCTAGCTGTTTTCCCAAGCATTTGGGCCAGGCGGCTAGCCCTGTTGACTGAAAATGTGCTGCTTCAGGCTACAGTTACACACTCAAGCACAGTTGCTATGGAATTAGTAATTTACTTCAAAGTATAACAGGCCAGGGAGAATCATAAATCAACACAAAGTCTCTGAAGAAGAAAACTTGCTTTATTGGTTTTGCTTTCAGCACAGAAGAAGTCCCAAATCCAGTCTGAGTTCAGAGAGCCAAATCATGTTAGTCAGCCAGTCCAAGGATTAGAGTTTAATGAACAGAATCAACAAGAGCGTCATGAAAGAGCCAGAGATCACATAGTTGTTTGCAACAAGGAAACTGACTCAAAGCTGCTTAATTCTGGCTGCAGTCAGCTGTCCTCAGCTACGAAGGTCTCTCTTCTGTTTGGCAGGAAGTCTCATTGAACATCATTGTTCTGCTTTTATTCTGTATGCTGAGTTTGAGGGCTTGGTGGCCTCACCTCATCAACTGAATACTCCAGCTGTTTAAGTGGTACCTGTGTTTGATTAAACATGACTTTTTGTCATGGTGCTTCCAGAGGCTGACATTCCATAGGTTCAGCTGGAGCAACTTCATCAGAATCAGTCTAAATCAGGGGTCTTCAAACTTGACAGCTTTAAGACTTGTGGACTTCAACTTCCAAAATTCCTCCTCCAGTCATGTTAGCTCAGGAATTCTGGGAATCAGTCCACAAGTTCTTATACTTGTCAAGTTTAAACACTCTTGGTCTAAATCCTCAGCAATGGCAGGAAAGTATCATTAACTTGGTTGCCATGCCTTATTGTTTTAATTGTGGAGTTTAATCTTTGTTTGGCATCCAAAGTCACTATTGTGAGAGTCATATAAATTATTTAAATTTAATAAAATAAAACATTGTCCTCATGCAAGAAAATTAGAAAACTATTTTGCCTTATACAAGGGAAACATAGCAAAACTGTATGAGAATTTGTGTTTAAACGTGTCTTGGAAAGTGTTTAGCAGAATTGTGATTGAAAAGATATGAGAAGTGACAAAAAACAGTGTGGGTTTTACGCCAATGCTATAGAATCATAGAGTTGATAGGGGCTATTTGGTCTGTCAAATCCAACTGCCTCCTCAGTGCAAAAATCCAAATGAAAGCAGACTAGACAAATGGCATCTTAGCCTCCACTTGAATACACTGAATAAAAGGGGCCCTACGATCTGCCTGCCTCAATCTCAAATATTCTATTTTTCTAACATTCAGTTGAAATCTTCCTTCTTTTACTTTTAATCTTTTATTCTGTGTCCTGTACTCTGGAACAAGAGATAACATCTATGAAGAATCATTACATCCTTTCTCTTTTCTTGAGATTAAACATACCTATCTGCCATCATACTGCTTGATTACTAGATTCTCGTTGACTCTGTTGATCTTCTGCAAACTTGTTTTAATCCTTTTCAAAATGTGTTTAGAACTTGGCACAGTACTCAGGATGTGATCTAACCAAGGCAGAATATAGTGGAAAAATACTTTCATGCTTTGAAAACTGTCTTTCTATTATCCCAAAGTTGCTTTTTCAAGAGGCAACTGGACTTTCTTGTTTTTCTTTGAAGATGTTTTCCTTCTGATCCAAGAAGCTTCTTCAGCTCTGACTGAAGAAATAGGGAATGGAAGGATTTATATTCCTTGCAGAGAATAGAATGCAATGCAATGCAATGCAATGCAATGCAATGCAATGCAATGCAATGCAATGCAATGCAATGCAATGCAATGCAATGCAATGCAATGCAATGCAATGCAATGGAATAGAATAGAATAGAATAGAATAGAATAGAATAGAATAGAATAGAATAGAATAGAATAGAATAGAATAGTCTTCTAATCTAGCTCCTGCTCAAGTGGATAAATGAATTTAGAAAAAAAAACTAATCTTATATTTTTACCTGAAAGCAAACTGTTTATTAGTATTAATGTCTTATACAGAATTCAGTTGATATAATTGCCAATGTCTTGCTTTTGATTTTTTCTGTATTTTTCCATCTAGTAGTTGAGTTCCAAGATATCATAAGTTCATTAGCTTGGGAAGCATATTACCTTTCTGTGGTCAGTCATACATGGTGATTTAACTTGTCTTAGATGTGGTCATAAAAATGAAATTGCTTAGCCTTGGTTTTTTTTTTAGAAAATTGACTGATTTTTTCTATAAAGACTGCAATGTTAACTAGTAATATACTGTATGATGGCAATACTGCTGTCATTATTATAAAATTAATTGAAATTTGCCCTAAATAAGCATTTACATAGTCCAACATTACTTTAAGAATGTCAACTTGATCATTTTTGTAAGCTGCCCAGAGTCGCTGAGAGTGAGTGAGTGGACATATACATTTTGGTGCAGTGGTTAGAATGCAGTACTGCATGCTATTTCTGCTGACTGCCAGTTGCCAGCAGTTCGATTCTCACTGGCTCAAGGTTGATCAGCCTTCCATCCTTTTAAGGTTGGTAAACTGAGGACCCAGATTGTTGGGGGCAATATGCTGACTCTGTAAACCGCTTAGAGAGGGCTGTAAAGCACTGAAGCAGTATATAAGTTTAAGTGCTATTGCTATTCTTAAATAAATAAATTAAACTCAACTGCTTGCAGCCTGATTTAAGAGACAGACCTAACCCATATTCCATCTTTAGAAGTAACTGTCTAATGTCTCACTCTTGCATGATTTTTGTATGGATTCTGCTTGTGAAATTCTGACTCTGACCTGGCTCTTGGAATTCTGGACTGAATTTTGGCTATTTTTCTGCATGTTCCAGTTAAAAATAAAACCAGTTAGGCAAGCTTTTTCTAGATTTTGGTTTGGTTTGCAGCGATGATGATGCAGTGGTTACAATGCAGTATTGCAGGCTAAGGATGCCCACTGTCAGAAATCTGATCCTGACTGACTCAAGGATGACTCAGCCTTCCATCCTTCTGAGATCAATAAAATAAGGACGCAGATTATTGGAGACAATATTCTGATTCTGTAAACTGCTTAGGGATGGTTGTAAAGCACTATGAAGTGAGATATAAGTCTGCTATTGCTATCCCTTGTCTGCTGTTTTCTCTTGACCTTGAGTAAACTAATTTCTATAGCAACTCTATATGTGAATGTATAATTGGAACCAGAAAAGGACAGTGTTTAATCAAAGCAACTCAATATTTCCTGTTTTTTGTATCAATTTCATATATGAATTCAAATAAAATTTGAAAGCAAAATTTGATTAGAGTGATTTGAATAACCAATTGATTGATTGATTTTTAGTAATAAGCAACCTTACTTTTGATTTGTTCTCTAACATATCAATTAACATTTATTAATTACCAAAATTCATTAAGTAACTCTCTACCTATCACATTAACTAGCTATTGTAATTAATTAGTGTACTATTGCCATTGACCATGCCAGCCAAAAACTCCAAACCAAAACAAAAGAAAAATATCTCTACCGATGACCTCCCAGACTCCTCCACATGTTTCAAATGTCTTGAAACCATCAATGAAAGCAAAATTTACATCAAATGCTGCCTATGCCATAATCTAGTCCACCCTGCCTGCTTAAATGCAAACAAAAAGCTAGCTGATATGGTTAAAAATTCAGATACATTCTTTTTTCTATGCCCATCATGTTCTCCTAAGCTAAACAAACTGAGTACCCTACCTGACAGAGTTGAAAGCATAGAATCATTTATTTACTCAATAGAAGAATGCTTAGCAACACATTTTGAAACAATTATATAAGCAAGCCTAATTTCTCTTGAAAAAAAATACAGCACAGATAAGTGAGTACTTATCAGCTCAAAATCAAATCCCACAACAACCATAACCACTACCTCAACTACAATCACAACTAAAACCAAAAATAACCACCAAACCACAACCACAAACAATTACTATCCGTTCAAATAATTCCACAAATAATATCTCTTTGCTCATCAGAGACACCATAGAACGTGAACAGAAACATCCAAATGCCATCTTATCTGGTCTTGAAGACACCAACGAATCAGATGACTTCACCAAAGTTCGTGATATCATAAGCAACTCTAATACAACAAACATCTCTCCTGAAGATATCATTGAAATAACCAGAGATGGCCATGGGTACAAATACAATGACGGTTCTGTGGCCCCAAGATTTTCTAGAGTTGTATGCAAAAATGAGCCCAGCAAACACATATTCATTCATACAATAAATGCCATTGCAAAAATCAATCCCAATCACAAAAAACTTCGTTCAGGACCAGACTTATCCATACTGCAAAGAATCTGCTCCTGTGAACTCCGTGTAGAATTCAAAAACCGTCTAGACAATGGGAAAAAAGGATCTATACATTGACTACAGAGCTGATTGCATCAAAAGAAAGTCACACAACCACAACTCTGCATCCAACCCCACCCCATTCAATCCAACATCACTCAAAACTAGACATGCACACCCCTAACTACCTCTATTCCATCCACAACTGGCCTTAAATGCAAGCTACTCAATGCAAGAAGCCTTGTAAATAAAATACCTGAATTTCTCCTCTTACTAAATACGGCTAAATTTGACATTATATTTGTCTGTGAAACATGGCTCAATGCATCTCTCCCTGAGTCCATTACCACAGTAAAAGACTATCATGTTTACTGATCAGATCGTGAAATCCGTAGAGGAGGTGGTGTAGCTATCTTCTATAAAAAGTCCCTACATCTAAAAAACATCCAAGTTACCCAAGAGTTTGTTATTCCTGAGACCATCGTTGGTGAACTGTCCTTAAATATCACATTTCAGTTCTTATTATGTTACAGAGCCCCTGATTATGAAATCGAACATGCAAACAAGCTAAATACACTACTAACATGGGCAACATCCTGCCCACACGCTTTTATCTTTCTTGGTGACTTCAATCTACCTCATATTAACTGGACCCTTAACGAATGCACAACTGATCTCACACATGCAACCTTCTACAATGTAGTAACAAATCTGGGACTAGAACAACTAGGAACCAACAACACTAGACTTAACAACTGCCTCAATCTCATCTTCTGCAATAGTTTGAATTCAATTTACGGAATACAAATTAAAGAACCCTTTTCCAACAGTGACCACAACATGATTGACTTTTGTCTCATCATATATCCAAATAAAAATCATCACACGGAATCCCCAATTATAACTTCAAAAAAGGCAACTATGATCTTATAAACAATGATCTCTCATCCCGATTTCTATTCTCTGGATGAAGTACTGTAGAAGACCATTACAACATATTTTTACTTGAAATCGAAAGAGTCATCAAACTATATGTATTTTAACAATTCCCAAAACTAGAAAAAATAAATTACCCAAACAATAAGGAAGCTTCAATCCAAAAAGAAATCACTTTGGCGCAAAAACAAATCTGGTCATGTTGCCAACTTCAAAAGCCAATACAAAAATTTATGCCACCAGATAAAAACTGAATGCACCAATTATCACATTAAACAAGAAGAAAACCTTTGTCAGGCTGCGCTCCTTCTAGATCCCAAGAAAGAAATACTCAGACTCCATGGTGTAGAGCAAAGTTATCCTTTTACTGGGAAATAAAGTGGTAGCTACAAAGCAATTCCGAAACTGAGAAATTGGCAGGTAGAATGCACATACAAAGAAATAGGTTTGCTCCCACCCCCCAAAGTTCAAATGATTCTTCCAATTAAAACTTTTGAAACAGCTCATGTGGTCATCTCCAGATGGTGATGAGGCGTCTTGTCAAATGACCTTGACATATTTTGATAAAAGTTCGCAGTTGTGCAAAAGAGGAAAAAGATAGCCAAGAAACGGAAAGTTAAAGACGAGAATCCCCCCTCCCCTTGCTAGCCCAGCAAGGAATGCAAACACCTCCAGCTTTCTTCCCATATAAAATCCCCCCTCCCACCGTTGCCATGACAGCTGAGAGAAATAATGAAACAATAGCAGAAAAGGTAGGAGAGGAAGGTATCGAGGAAGGTATCTTGAGGCTGACATTCGGACCCCCTAGAAAAAGGACATAAGTCCCTGAAAGAAAAACAAAATATTTACATGTTAACATTATGTACATCTCTATGGTTTATCAGGATATTTGGCATAAAATTTCTTTAACAGTTCAGGAGCCCTAAGGTCCTTTTCATTCACCCACTCAGAATGGGACGGAGGAAAATGTTTCCAAGCTACAAGGTATTGGGTACGACCCCTCCATTTTCTAGAGTCCAGAATTTCTTTAATTTCAAAATGCTGTTCCCCCTCAATTAATATTGGCACAGGTGGATCAGATTGGATCGGTCTCAAGGCACAGGTACGTTCTGGTTTCAACAAACTAACATGGAAAACAGGATGAATACGATGAAGAGTCTTTGGTAAAGTCAGTTGAACAGTTACAGGATTTATAATCCTCTCAATGGGGAAAGGTCCTACATACTTAGGACCCAACTTCTTTGATTTTTGGGTAGTTTGTAAATACTTGGTCGAAAGGAATACTTTATCGCCCACTTGATATGACATCTGTGGAGCTCGCTTTCTGTCAGCAAATTTCTTATGAGATTGGTGCGCCTCATCCAAAGCTTTGCGGACGACTGGCCAATTAAGTTGAAGCTGAGATATCCAATCACTCAATGACTGGACAGTTGGGTTTTCACCAGGCAGTTCAGGTATGGGTACAAAATCTTGCCCCGTTGCTATTTTGAAAGGAGTGAACCCCGTACTACTATGAACAGAGTTATTATATGCCACCTCCGCAAAAGGTAACAGATCCATCCAGTTGTCTTGTTGAAAATTTATGTAGCATCGGAGATATTGCTCTAGTACCCCATTAGTTCTCTCGCAGGCTCCATTAGTTTGGGGATGGTGGGCGGAGCTTAAGCTTTGGGTGGAGCCTATTAACTTCAGAAATTCCCTCCAGAAATTCAAGGTAAATTGGACTCCTCGATCAGAAACTACACGTTCAGGTACACCATGCAATCTGTAAACATGAAGAATGAAAAGTCTGGCTAAGGATTTCGCCGAAGGGATCTTTGAGCAAGGGATGAAATGAGCTTGTTTGGAAAACAAGTCAGTCACCACCCAAATGACCGTGTGTCCACTGCTTTCAGGTAGATATACTATAAAATCCATGGAAATTTCCTTCCAAGGGGCAGTTGGTCTGGCCACATTCTGTAACAGTCCTGGTGGCTTACCCGGCGGTCTTTTTGCTGAGGCGCAAATCGGACAACTCGCCACATAAGTCTCAATGTCCTTTTTCAAGGAAGGC
This sequence comes from Hydrophis major, assembly GCA_033807585.1. NCBI lineage: Eukaryota > Metazoa > Chordata > Lepidosauria > Squamata > Elapidae > Hydrophis > Hydrophis major. Next base: position 184,521,362 of record CM066331.1, on the reverse strand, counting down.
CACCAAAATTGTCGTTTCACCAAATGTAAGGTCTTCACAAAACCAAAATGACCAGCCACTTTGGAATCATGGGTTTGTTGCAATACATGGCTTCTCAGGGTTTTTGGTACATACAATTTCGCCCCCATCCAGGCTAGGCCATCTCGAATGGTGCAGTTATTCACATTTGCCAGAAACCACTCATCTGTCTTCAAAGCCTCCTTAAACTGTTCCATCAGATCAGTGGGTAGATCCCTCTCCTGGTTTCTTTTCTGTGCGCGGGTAACTACAGGGGCAGCCAGTTGTGTAGTGGACATGATTGGCCTTATCACTTCTTTTTGGATACTGTTGTATTGAGGCATTCTAGACAAAGCATCTGCCATAAAATTTTTTCCCCCTGGGATATATTTCAAGGAGAAGTTGAATCGCTTGAAGAACTGAGCCCACCTAACTTGTTTAGGGGATAGTTTCTGAGGGGTTTTTAAAGCTTCTAAATTTTTATGGTCAGTCCACACTTCAAATGGGTGTTTCGCTCCTTCCAGAAAATGCCTCCAAGCTAATAAAGCCCAACGGACTGCAAATGCTTCCTTCTCCCAAACGGCCCATCTCCTTTCAGTCTCAGTGAATTTACGAGAAGTGTAAGCGCATGGTTGTAGTGTACCCTTCTCGTTCAATTGGAGTAAGACCGCCCCCACTGCTACGTCGCTTGCATCAGCTTGGATCACGAAAGGGGCGTCCATGTCGGGGTGTTTCAGTATTGGTTCTGCAGCAAAAAGTCTCTTAAGTTTTTCAAATGCAGCTTGGCACTCCATAGTCCAATTCAATGGTTGACTGGGCTTTGGTTTCAATTCCCCCTTTGTTTTTAGGAGGTTGGTGATGGGCATAGCTATTTTTGCAAAAGACGGGATGAATTGGCGGTAAAAATTGGCAAAACCCAGAAAACTTTGAAGCTGTTTACGAGTTTTCGGTGGGGCCCAGTCCAAAACGGCTCGCACCTTTTCTGGGTCCATTTCAATGCCTTCGGGGGAGATACAATATCCCAAGTAGTCGATTTTTTCTTGATGGAACTCACATTTGGATAGTTTGGCGTACAGTTTGGCGGCCCTCAGCTTGTGCAACACAGAGCGTACCAACTTCACGTGGTCATTTCTTGTCTCCGTGCAGATAAGAATATCATCAAGGTATACCAGAGCCCCTTTGTATAAATGTTCGTGAAGCACTTGATTGATCAGTTGCATGAAAACAGCAGGCGCCCCCTGTAAGCCGAAAGGGAGAACATTGAACTGGAAACAACCCATTGGGCAGTTGAACGCAGTCTTCCACTCGTCTCCCTCCTTTATCCAGATTCGGTAGTATGCCTCCCTCAAGTCCAGCTTTGTGAAAATCTTCCCCTTTGCCAGGTGGGCTAACATGTCCTTCATCAGAGGGAGGGGGTACATGTTCTCTACAGATACTGCGTTCAGGTTTCTATAGTCAACTACCAGACGTTTGGAGCCATCTTTCTTCTCGTGGAACATCACAGGGGCCGCCACTCGAGGTCTAGCAGGCGTGATGAAACCCTGTTTCAAGTTCTTGTTGATAAACGCCCTCAATTCCTCCAACTCCCCCGGTGTCATCGGATACATCTTCGGTTTCGGGAGCATCACCCCCGGCAGGAATTCAATGCTACAATCGGTCGACCGATGTGGGGGGAGCTCGTCGGAAGCCTCTTCACTAAACACCTCTCTTAAGTCCCAATACTCCTTCGGGATTTTCTCCTCTCCTTCCACGTGTTCGGCGCCCGTAGAAGCTATCTCGGCGGGTACCTGCGACTTCGGATGGGATTTCTCCTCCCCTTCTGAATAGGGTTGCTCCTCCCCTTCCGGTGGCCGATCGGTGCGGATGCGTATCCACCCCTCCCTCCAGTTTACATGGGGATTCCACTTCCGAAGCCATGGTAGTCCCAATATTAGAGGCTGTTCCATTCCAGGGGCCACAATAAAACACAGGGTCTCATGATGGTTTCCCATGGTCATCTCTAGGGGTTCGGTTACAAAACGTGCGGGGCAACCTCCCGCCACCGACCCATCCAGTTGGCAAAAGGATATAGGCGTTTTTAAAGTTCTCAGTCCAATGTCCATCCCCTTAACCACTTTCATGTTAATTACACACCTCGTGCACCCCGAGTCCAGTAAGGCCATCATCATTCCCTCAGTCCCCGAGGTGGGCCGCCTTAACTTTATTGGGATGGTCATGGGTCCTTGATTAGGACTTACCGGGATGTCATCTTCCGAATCTGTCTCGTTCTCGTCGAGTGAGGTTGGAGGTCCCAGCTCCTCCCGCCGAAAGGGCGACCTCTACAATCTCTCCTGTCTTCAGCCCGGTCTCGCGGGGTTTGGTTGAGGGTTTTTTTGGCTTCCTCCTGGGGTCCCGCGCTTTCGGTGGATTCACCTTTACTCGACAATCCACCATCCGGTGGCCCTCCTTTCCACAACGGAAACATGCCGTGGTCTTGGCTCCTGCCGCCATCCCTCTCGGTTGGGGCCCTGAGGTCTCTCGGAGATGGGGGGGAGCAGTTTTCTCCAAGCGGGACCTCCTCTGCGTCTGTTTCTGGCTAGATCAATATCCACCTCTTCCGCCAGCAAGTACCATGACTGTAACTCACGTGGATTCCTTCTGGAGATGCACGTGTGGTATACATCTTCATTTAAGCCATCTTTGTAGGCTTCCACCAGGGCCCCCTGGGACCAACCTCGGATGTGGTATGCCAGCTGCCTGAATTCTTGGGTATAGTCTGCCACCGATCTCCCCCCTTGGACTAGGGTCTTCATTCTGATTCTGGCCTTTCTCTCTGCCAGAGGGTCCTCAAACCTTCTCCTCAGTGCAGTCATGAAAGCATCGAGGGTTTGCAGTTGGGGGGAGTTATCATTGTACAAAGTCACCACCCAATCTGCTGCCATCCCTTCCAGGGTTCTGGTAACGCATCTCACTTTGGCTGCTTCAGAGGTGAACTCCCGCTCAAATTCTGCCATATAACTCCCAACTTGTACCAGGAAAAATCCCAAATCTCTGGGATTTCCTCCAAACTTTACATCTGGGGGGGGCAGGTGGCGTCTTCCAGGAGCCACTCCTATTGCTGGGGCTCCCCGGGTGGCAGCGGGCGGCTGCGCTGGCGGAATCTGGGCAAGGGGGGTAGAGGTAGCTTGGCTCCTCCGGGCTGATCTCGCTCCCTCTTCCCCTTCATACCTTTGAGTTGTGCCGGGCTCCTCAGGAACATCCATAGAGAATTTCTTGGCTTGATCCAGCTTGCCTTCCATCTCCTCCCCCTCCTGCCATAGCCGTCCCCTCGCACCTTTTCGTCTTACAGTGATCCTGGGAGGAGGGGGGTCTTCAGGGTCTCTCCAACCAACCCCCAATGACCATCTGGGCATCTCAGCTGGGGTTTCTTCCAGAGTCAATTCGGCCAGCAGGTCAGCCACCGACGCCTCCGGTAGCGGCATCGGCTGCCCCCCCGCAGCTCCCTGATCCTCTTCATCGCCGGTTGGAGACGACATGGGATGAAACCCCCTCGGAAGAAAAGTTGCTGTTTTCTCCGGGTGGGTTGATGTGGGAGTTTCGGAATAATGTCAGGCTGCGCTCCTTCTAGATCCCAAGAAAGAAATACTCAGACTCCATGGTGTAGAGCAAAGTTATCCTTTTACTGGGAAATAAAGTGGTAGCTACAAAGCAATTCCGAAACTGAGAAATTGGCAGGTAGAATGCACATACAAAGAAATAGGTTTGCTCCCACCCCCCAAAGTTCAAATGATTCTTCCAATTAAAACTTTTGAAACAGCTCATGTGGTCATCTCCAGATGGTGATGAGGCGTCTTGTCAAATGACCTTGACATATTTTGATAAAAGTTCGCAGTTGTGCAAAAGAGGAAAAAGATAGCCAAGAAACGGAAAGTTAAAGACGAGAATCCCCCCTCCCCTTGCTAGCCCAGCAAGGAATGCAAACACCTCCAGCTTTCTTCCCATATAAAATCCCCCCTCCCACCGTTGCCATGACAGCTGAGAGAAATAATGAAACAATAGCAGAAAAGGTAGGAGAGGAAGGTATCGAGGAAGGTATCTTGAGGCTGACAACCTTCTACACACCAGTTCCACCTGCGATTTCTACAATTTTATAAACAACAAAATAAAAGACTCAGGGTCCATCCTACCCCTGAAAGGACCTAATGGTAAAGACTGCAATGACACCATTAAAGCCAACCTCTTTAACACATTCTTTGGCTCAGTATTTGTAAACAGCAATGGATCATGCCCAATATTTCCTAGTCGAACCACAGACAATTACAATGATCTAATACGTATCGATTTTTCAGAAGACATTGTTGAAAAAGCACTATGTAATCTAAAATCATCTCTATCTATTGGACCGGATGGAATATGTGCCTACTTCTTAAAAAAGCTATCCACTGCCATAGCTGAACCTCTAAGCATAATCTTTGAAAAATCTTTAAGGACCAGCTCCTTGCCAAAGCTATGGTCGCAAGCCATGGTCATCCTCATCTTCAAAAAGGGAGACCCCAGCCTAGTTGAAAATTACAGACCAATCTCTTTATGCTGCATCACCTGTAAAGACATGGAATCAATTATTAACCAATCCATCATCCTCCACTTAGAAACAAGCAACCTACTCTCTAATAAACAATTTGGTTTTAGGAAAAAACTATCATGTATTCTGCAACTCTTACACTGCAAAAACAGTGAACATATGGACTACACAACTCGATCAGGGCAAAGCAATAGATGCAATCTACATAGACTTCTGTAAAGCCTTTGATTCAGTGGTACACGACAAACTACTCCTAAAAATAAAATCTTATGGTTTCTCTGGACACCTGCATTACTGGATAGAAGCAATCCTGTCAAACAGACAACAAATGGTCAAAATTGGGAGCATCCTATCAACAGTGTACCTGTCAACAGTGGTTTCCCCCAAGGCAGTATTCTAGGACCAACTCTCTTCACACCCTACATAAATGACCTCTGTGATCATATTAAGAGCAACTGTGTTCTCTTCACTGATGATGTAAAGCTATTCAATATCACAGACAATACTGCTACCCTTCAAAAAGACCTTGACTATGTATCAGAACGGTCAAACAATTGGCAACTTCAAATCTCAACAAATAAAGGCTCTGTCCTACATATTGGCAAAAGAAATTAGAAAATAAAATACAGACTAAATAGTCAAAACCTTGTTGATGATCCAAACTCTGTCAAGGATCTTGGTCATCTCTAATGACCTAAGTGCTAGAGCCCACTGTAACTACATAGCCAAAAAGGTGCTAAGAGTTGTTAACCTAATCTTACGTAGCTTTTTCTCTGGTAATATTCACTAATAACTAGAGCATACAAAACATTTGCTAGACCAATACTCGAATACAGCTCATCAGTCTGGAACCCACATTACGTATCTGATATTAACAAAATTGTGAAAGTCCAGAAATATTTCACAAGAAGAGTTTTCCACTCCTCTACTCATTGCAGAATACCTTATGCCACCAGACTTGAATTTCTGGACCTAGAAAACCTGGAACTATGCCACCTTCAGTCTGATCTGAGTTTAGTATATAAAATCATACATTGCAATGTCCTACCTGTCAATGAATACTTCAGCTTCAACCATAACAATACAAGAGCAAACAAAAGATCCACACTCAAGGTTAATCACACCAAACTTGATTTCAGGAAATACGACTTCAGCAACAGAGTGGTCAATGTCTGGAATACTCTACCTGACTCTATAGATTTTTCCCCAAACCCCCAAACCTTTAACCTTAGACTGTCTACTATTGACCTCACCCCTAAAAGGTCTGTAGGGGGTGTGCATAAACGCACCAACATGCCTACCATCCCTGTCCTATTGTTTCTTTTATATATATTTTATTTTTCTTATATGTATCCATGTATTCATAACTATGTTTTTACTTATATCTATTATCTTGTAAGCAATTGACAAATATAAACAAACAAATAAACGAATAAATGAATAAATAATTTTATTCAAAGCTTTCTGGAGTCCTAACATTTCCTTATTCCAAGCTTTGGACTGAAACTATGCAGCCTCTAATAAAAAATTGAAAATTGATGAAACTATTCCCACACTTCTCTAGCAGGTAACACCATTTACAGATCTCGATTTAAATTTTTCCATGGATTTTCTGAAATGATTCTGTTGATGGTATTATATTGAGATCAGGACAGATGTTACACTTCTACTAAACTTAAAATACTTTTGGAGACTTGACAGGAATCCTACATATATATTCTCACAACCAAGCTCTATTTTATTTAGTAGAATTTACATCTGTGTAAATAAAATGAGACCATACAAGTCAGTTAAAGGGCTTTCTTGATTTCAGGGCCAGATATATGGGAAAGCTGACAAAACATCTTCAAACATTTCCCAAGCTGGAGTTCTATAAAGATATCAAACAATAACACTTAATATGTCAAACCAACATGGTTACTCTTTGAGGATTAGATTGAGGCTAATCCTTTAATTTAGAAACTTCCCAGTTGTAGAAACATTTAAATATACATAAATATTTGAGGAAGTAAGAAAAACTGGAGATAGGTGAGCAACCCCAACCTGAGAACTTTACCAATATATGATTTTTCCTTCTAAACAATTAAAATGACTGTTCAAACAAATGCTAAATTAAAATCAATTTCCATTTAGAATCCATTTTCTCTTTTAATTAAAAAAGGCCTTTCAGTCTATTTATACCATTCATTCCAAGAGCTGCAATCAACTTGCATTCTTCCTTGAGCATGTCAGCACAGTAATAAAAATGTAGGACTGGAGATTGGAATGGAAGAATAATCAAAGAGGATTTTTTTTAAAGGTTATTTGGATGTCTTTACTTTTGATATTTCTTTTTTATCATGTGTCTCTAGCAACTACTGTAATTATCTGAATGGTAGGCTGCATTAAGCTCTTGTTTGCTGATTTTCAAAGGCCACACTGATCTCATTTTCAAAGAGTGCTGGTGACATGCCAAAAGTGTATTGCTGTGCAGAATTTTGAGTGCAAATAAAGGTCAGGACTCATGACAAGAGAACCTATCTCAGAAGTCCATCCTATTTTTGTCTCCCACCTATTCCTCTCTAATCTCATCATAAATATGACACATGACCAAAGGAACTTGATCATATGACTGTATATAGGACCCTCTATATGACTTTGAAGATTTTCAGTCATCCACGTCATGGTTGTCCCAGAAGTGCTTTTTTCAAGAGACAACTAGACTTTCTGCTTTTTCTTTGAAGATGTTTCACTTCTCATCCAAGAAGCTTCTTCAGCTCTGACAGGATGGTCAGATGATCTTTCCACTCCCCACGATCCAGTCAGAGCTGAAGAAGCTTCTTGGATGAAAAGTGAAATGTCTTCAAAGAAAAACCAGAAAATCTAGTTGCCTCCTGAAAAAAATACCTTTGGGAGGACTCTTTATACCACGTCAGCTTAAAACCATTGAGTGTGTTTCCTATCTGCTTATCAACTCTGTACTTTCCATTTCCACTCTCGGTTTCCTATAAAATTAACAAAATTAATATGTCATAATCTTTGGAGCACAAGACTATCACAAATAGGCTCTTCTAGACCTTAATCCTGCTCCTCCTCTTTTTTTTTTTTTCTTTTTAACTTTGGGTTTTTAATTTTTTACTGGTGTTTTTTTATGTTTTCCTTTTTCCCAACTGAATTATAATTGGCTACTCTACTAACTGGATGAAGATAGCTTGAAGACCCTGAGCCACCCAAATGAGTAAGAAAATCTTACTTTCTGGAATTTCAACTTCTGCTCCTGCCTCCCCATCAACTGGAGGACGACTTTTAACAATGGCGAAGCAAGATAAAGCACGTGGATTTAACGATGGTTATGCAAGGAATTCAAGAACTTAAAACGAGTATTGAACAAAGAACGGAGAGTATTGAACAAAGAATTGGGAAGACTGATGAAAAAATTGAAAATATTCAACAAATGATGGTGAAATATGATCAGAGACTCCAAAAAATTGAAGAGAAAGATAAACAAAGAGACGAGACAGTAGATTAACAATGGTTGAACAAGACAAAAGTGGGATGTTGAAGTAGGAGATGGACAGGTCAGAATTTTATCTCAGATTTCAAAATATAGAGGAAGAAAAAGGGCAAGACTTGGCTGCAGTAATGATAGAAATCTTGGCTGGAGCTCTGGGAATAACAGAGGAAAAGATGATGGATGGAGTAGATGAGATATACCCAGTCTTCACAAGATATGCGATGAGGAACAATCTACCAAGAGAGGTCCATGTCAGATTTACAAAAAAAACTATTAAAACACAAATATTACAAGTGGTAAGAGAGAAGGCGTTGAAATATAAAGACAAAGAGATTGTGGTCTTAAAACAAGTACCCAGAAAAGTGAGAGAGATGAGAAGAGAATATTAATTGCTGACTAAAATGTTATTGAAAAAAGAGGTGAATTAAAGATGGCTGATTCCAGAAGGTTTAATGTTTACATGGCAAGAACAGAGACACAGAATTGACTCAATTGAGAAAGCAGAAATATTCTACAATGAATTTTTCGAAAGAAGAGAAATAGAGACAGAGAAAGAGAGCATCTCAACTGAACTTCAAGAGGATCAAATGGGAATGGGAAAAGAAGAAGGTGCAGTAGGTGGACAAGTGGAGACCAAAGAACAACATGAAGTAAGATCTACGAGAGCTGTTAGACCTAAATACAAAATATAATCATGGAGGAAAAAAAATTTGATTTCTATAAATATAAATGGACTTAATTCAGCTACTAAAAGAAGAAATTTTTTTCATAAATTAGAGAAGTCAAAATTTGACATAATTTGCTTACAAGAAGTACACATTAAAAACAACATGAACAATTATTGGTACGATCAAAATTGGGGAAAATTTTTACTTCTCTGACTCATTGTAAGAAAAGAGGAGTGGTTTTGGACATTAAAGAAACTATTCCAGCAAAACTGATTTATACAGATGAAGACGGAAGAGTATTAATGGTTGAAATGGTGGATAATAATATAAAAACATTCCTGGATGCAATCTATGCCCCGAATGATAAACAAGAAGAATTCTATAAAAAATTACATATGAAAACAATGGAACTGGACTATATTAACATAGTTATGATGGGAGATTTTAATGGAATTGCAGATAATAAACTGGACTATACGGCGACAGCATCAAGACAAAATAGAAAGACTCTCCCTAAATCCTTTTTTAAAATGATAGATGAATTAAATTTAAAAGATATATGGAGAGAAAGAAATGCTAAAACTCAACAATAGATATTTATCATGGTCCAGAATAGATATGATTTGGATCTCAACAGAATTAATATCCAACACTCAAGAAATAAATATTGAAACAAGTACATGGGCAGACTATAATCCAATGACAATTAAATGGAAAGGACAAAAAAGAAGATCTAGATGGACATTAAATAATACTATTTTAAAGGAAAAAGACTTCACACAATGGATGGAAAAAGAATTGGCCTTCTTTTTCAGTGAGAATAAAAAAGAAGATACTTCAATACAGAATGTTTGGGACACAATGAAGGCATATGCGAGAGGATTAATAATAGACTATACAAAGAAAAAGAACATTAGGAAGAGGCAAACCATCAAAGTTCTAGAAGATGATTACAAAAAACTGGAAAAAGAACTACAGAAAATGCCACAGAAAAAAGATATTAAACTTAAAATGGGTCAGGTAGAGAAAGAAGAACTGGCACAAAAAATTAGAAGTGCTAAACAGAACTATTTTGAAGATGCAAATAGGCCAGGTAGATGGTTAGCATATAAACTGAGAAAGGAGAAAGAATCAAGGAAAATATTACAGTTAATAGATGATCAAGGCCAAATGTGCTATGGTAATAAGGAGAAAAAGGCAATTATCCGAGACTTTTATGGACAACTATATAAACAGGAGGATTTTGATGAGGAAAAAATTAAACAGTATTTACAAAATGCTAACCTACCTAAGATACCTGAAGAGACTGGAAAAATGTTAGAAAGCACTATAATAATGATGGAACTAACTGAAGCATTCAACAGACAGAATAATGGAAAAGTACCAGGTCCAGATGGGCTTCCGGCAGAATTTTATAAAACATTACAAGAATCATTGAGCATTCCATTGCTAGAAGTCATGAACGAAGTTATGTTAAATAAGAAAATACCTAAAACATGGTCAGAAGCTTATATTACACTTATTCCAAAAGAAGGGGCCGATCCATTACAAATTAAGAACTACAGACCTATTTCTTTATTGAATGCAGACTATAAAATCTTCGCTTCAATTTTGGCAGAAAGGCTTAAAAAATACTTAAATAATTTTATTCACTCTGATCAGAATGGATTCTTACCAAAGAGACAAATTAAAGACAACATGAGGGTAATTCCAGACACTTTGGAATATTATGAGGCGCATCCTGAAAAACAAATGGCTTTGATATTTCTAGATGCCCAAAAGACATTTGACAATGTGAATCGGAGATTTATGTTACTATTACTGGAACAGATGGGCTTTGCCAGAAAATTTATTCAAGCAATAGAAGCCATATACTATAAGCAAACAGCAAAAGTAATGATAGAGGGAGAATTTACAGACTCTATTAATATAAGAAAAGGCACAAGACAAGCATGCCCATTATCACCTCTGCTATTTGTACTGACTTTGGAAGTGTTGAATAGAAATATTAGAGAGGACCAAAATATAAAAGGAATGAAAGTTAAAAAGGAGGAATTTAAATTGCAAGCCTTTGCGGATGACCTGGTTTTCATTCTGGAAGATCCTCTAGAGACAGCTTTAAAACTATTGGAAAAGATAGAGACATACAGTGAGATGGCGGGTTTGAAAACAAATAAAAATAAAACAAAGATTCTGACAAAGAACATGTTACTAAGACAAAGAGAAGAACTGGCAGACTTATTGAAAATTCAAGTTAAGAACAAGGTTAAATATTTGGGGATACAATTGACGCCAAGATGTACTACATTGAAAGAGAATAACTATATTAAACTTAAACAGCAGATAGCATCTGATCTGAAGAAATGGGAAAACCTGCAACTGTCATTGATAGGTAGAATTTCAACAATCAAGATGAATATTTTACACAGAATTTTATATTTGTTCCAAACAATACCAATTAGGCTTGGCAAAGATTATTTTGAAGAATTAAATAAAATTGTGTTGAAGTACATATGGCAAGGTAAGAAAGCGAGAATAAAATTAAAACTTTTATAAGATGCTAGAATTAGAGGAGGATTTGGCCTTCCTAATTGGGAGTTGTACTACCAAGCTGCAAATTTAATGTGGGCCAAAGAATGGATAACATTAAGACAGACTAGATTGTTGACATTAGAAGGACATGATTTATTACTGGGCTGGCATGCTTTTCTGTGGTATAAGAGAACTAAATCACAGGGCTATTTTAGAAGGCATTATATACGGGAGTCTTTATGGTTGAACTGGGAGAAAATTAAGAGACAATGTTATTTGAAAATTCCAGTCTGGTTATCAACTATTGAAGCTTTTTCTTCTCCTATAACATATAAGAAGGAACAAACAGTTAGATATGGGGAAATATTGGATGAAAAGGGTGAACTTAAAACAATGCAAAACTTAGAAGAACAAAGTATAAAGATGACTTGGTTTTCATATGCACAAATACACTCAAGGTATTTCAAAGATTCTAAAACAGAGGGATTTTATGATAAATTGACTGACCGAGATAGGATTTTGACAGGTACTGATGAAAAAGTGATCAAAAAATTATATAGTTATTTGTTGGAAATCAAATTAGAGGAAGAACAAGTTAAAGAAACGATGATTGCTTGGGGGAAGAATTTTGGATATGGGATTGATTTAGAGAAATGGCAAAAATTGTGGTCTCAAAATTATAAAATGTCAATGTCAACAGCATATAAAGAAAACTTGTATAAGATGTTTTACCGGTGGCATTTCCCCCCGACAAGAATAGCAAGAATGTTCAAGAATAAGTCTGAAAAGTGCTGGAAATGTCATCAGATACCTGGCTTATATTACCATATGTGGTGGACTTGTGAGGACGCTAGAAAATATTGGACTAGAATTCGCATATGGCTGGAAAAAATGACAAAGAAACATATAGATTTGAAACCAGAGATTTTTTTTATTGGGAATTTTACCTGATACATATAATAAAAATTTGAAGTATTTGATTGTAAATGTATTAACAGCGGCTAGGATTGTATTTGCTAAAAATTGGAAGGGTGAGAAAATACCATCAGAGGAAGAAATTATTAAGAAAATATTGGAATGTGCTGAAATGAGTAGATTGACATTTGAAATTAGAGAACAAGAAGATAAACAATTTTATGAAGTTTGGGACCTTTTCTATCAATGGCTAGATAATAAAATATAATAATAGAATATTTAGAAACTTTGGAAATAATGAATATATACTTTTTTTTCTTTTCTTTTTTTGACACTTTTTATAAAATTTTATTAAGATAGACTTGGTCTGACTTTAGGATTTGTTATAAAATAAACTAAGTAAATTATAGTCATCTCGTTAAAGTATGAATTAATAAAATTATAGTCAAATGATTGTTTAATAATGATATCAGGTTATATAATTGTTGATTGATAATATGAGGTATTATTTAATATAACTACAATGGAGACTATGAAATGGATGCACAAAAAAGAGTGGTAAACCAACCGATACACTGTCTGTAAATTTATGAAGGAGGAGGATGTTTTTATGTTTTATGTTTTATGTGTTTTTGTTCGTTGTCAAAGTCAATAAAACTTTTTTTCAAAAAAAAAAATCGCAAATAGGTTGGTTATTCAATAATTGATCTGGAGTTAGATACCAGCTCATTTAAATACTGATTCATACCAGTGCATCATTAAGTGGAGACTTTGATGAAAAAGGCCAAATTTAAATCTTAATTAGCTTTATAAATGTTTCACTGTTGACTGGCTTCTTGCTGCTGGAGTACACGATATTCTGCTTTTAATATACATGCTTCAGGGACATTCACACAGTTGGTGTGCCTGAGATTTCCTTCTATAGCTTGATGTAATTTCACTGAAGCTTCCCTGATACTTAATCCTGTATAGTTAGTAAATCTTTATTAAGCAGAAAGGCAGCAGCAACAGTTGATTTTTCATTAACAGGACAAAGTTTTTACCTTTTCTATAATCATTTACTTTAAATCCAACCCTTCTTTCTCACACTTTTCCCATGCCATAAAAGAAATCCTGCTTTGTGCTTCTTATGCTTGATGCTGTGTGACAATATTCAAACATATTTTTCCATATGCTCTAAGTGTGGTGTGTATGTGAGTGTGCGTGCTGTTCAATCAATTCTTTTCTTCATCATATAATAAAAATATTTTTAAATTTTTTAATGGATATTGAGAAAAGGAGGATTATGATGCCTGCAAAATAAGTGATCACATATTTATTTCTTTGGTGAGAATCTATTAAAATGAAATAGATGTAATTTTCCTCCAACTACTATGGTGGAGATTGGAAAACAGTTTCCACTTAACCCGAGTCTTTCACAAGGTAATGTGTGTGTCTCATCTTTTATTTGTCATCAGATGTCTATCTATATTCTTCCTAGGAGGAAATTAATCAAGTTATTGAAATAAACACCTTAGAAAAAAGCATGAAGAGGAAAGGAGTTTGGAAACTGGTCTTTTTCATCAATGAAACATGAAAGCAAATGCTCTTTGTTTGTAAAAGTACATTTTACTGAAGCAAAACCACTTATTCATGTTACAAGTTTATTTAGAAATAGATCCACTTTGCACAATAAGATTCATGATGTTTAAAGATTACAGTACATGCTACAATATAATTTTCATTTTCCTGGATGAAAACTCTGATAATTAATGGAGCCTTTTTCTGACTAGACATGTATCAAAATCATGGAACAATATTCCAGTGTTGGGACTGTGCTGTATTAGCATACTCTAAACCCTCACAACTGATTGGTCCGGACGGACAGCGACCTGATTGGTTGAAACCCCGGCCGTGATTGGAGCGCTAAGGATCTACCATGATTGGCTGCACTGATCGCGGGAGATTCAAAGCGCTGCCATTGGCTGCCAAGCCGCTAGCCAGCCCTACATGAAGGGCTGCTGCGGCTTGTATTATTCAGACTGTTCTTATCCTAAATAAAGACCTGAACTCACTAAGATGGTCTCACGTCTCCTTCGAACCGATCCACCCCAGATCTAACACTGGCAACGAAGGCAGGATCATGAGACAAGGAGACCCCAGCACGTGGCAAAGCAGCATGCGGCAGCAGGCAGCATGGCCGGCATCAACTCGCCACCCGCACCCTTCAACTCTGCTACTGAGGACTGGGAATCCTATACTGATAGGTACCAAATGTTCCTCGAGAGTAGCAATCTTAAAGACGCCAACGGCCACAAGAAACGAGCCGTGTTTCTTACACACTGCGGGCCCGCAGTGTTCAAGATGGCCAAAGCCTTGGCCAAACCAGAGGATGTTAAGACCATGGAATGGGGTGACCTCGAGCCCCTCTGCAAAGCCACTACGCCCCCATCGTGCCCATCCTTATCCGGCGGCACGATTTCTACAGGCGGGATCAATGCGAGGGCGAGGGCCTTGGTGACTTCATGGTGGCACTACGAGACTTGGGTGGCCTGTGTGAGTTCACCAATCTGGACGAGGCCCTGCCAGACCGCGTCGTCCTAGGACTCCGAGACCCCATCCTCCAGAGCCGCATCATGGCAAGGGGCAACATCTCCCTCACCGATGCCCTCACCGAGGCAGCTGCGGCTGAAGCGGTCAAGAAATCAGCAGCCCGGATGAGACAATCGAGCATCACGCCATGACTGGCGGCCAGAGAGACGAACTCGACCCCCAAGAAGTGACCCGAAACCGAACATCGAGACACAACCACAACCACAGCGACATCGACTCCTTCTCGGAGACCGAGGACAAGGAGGAGGAGATCCACCACCTTCAAGCAGTGCGGGAGTGGCAGGAACCATGAGGTCATAAGTCGAGGTTCCAGCGTGCCAGCTGTGGCAGCGATCACCCCCGGGCAGACTGCCGTTTCCTCGATGCCATCTGCCGGCATTGCAAAAAACGGGGGCACATCGCCAAGGTGTGCCAGAATAAAAGACATTACAGCCCGTAATGACGAGAAGCAGCCCCAGACAACGAGATGGCAGCCCCCGACGGTGGGAGAACACCCCCACCAGAAACCGCGATCACCAGATGGAGAACCGCTGGAGCCGAGAGGGTCGGAACAGGTGACTCCGCGAGACAAGACAAAGGGAGGAAACACACCAAACCATCGTCATCGGCCATTCCTCCACAAGCGATGCCAGGAAGGTATTCGTGATGGTGGGGATAGAAGACCAGCCATGCGACATGGAGGTGGACTCCAGTTCCTTCCTCTCAATGGTCTCATGGCGCACACTCAAGAGCCTGGTCCCCACCATCCGCCGCCACGAACTAAAAGACCAAACACTAACCCTCAAAGACTATCAAGGGAACCACATCCCTGTGGTCGACAGAGGCCATTTTAAAGTCACCTTCAAGGGCCACACCGAAGTGCTACCCCTGACGATCATCGACCGAGATCGACTGAGCCTATTGGGACTACAGTGGTTTGCACCCCTGGGCATCGAAATAACCGGCATCCACCACATTGGAGAGGCGGACTGGGAAGCGGCGCTCGTGAGGGACTTCCAGGAAGTCTTTGATGACAGCCTAGGCAAGTACTGGGGGTCCCCTATCTCATTCAATATAGACCCAAGCATCGCGCCAATCCGCCTTAAGCCCAGGCGAGTCCCATTTGCACTCAAGCCCAAAATCGATGAGCAGCTAGATAAACTCATCATGCAAGGGGTGCTGAAACCAATTGATCACGCCCGGTGGGAGACCCCGATTGTCACCCCCATCAAGCCAGATGGGTCCGTGAGAAGCTGTGGTGACTACAAGGCCACCCTAAACCACGCACTCCAACAAAGCATATACCCCGTCCCAGTAGTACAGCACCTTCTGCACTCACTGGGGGGAGGCCGGATTTTCGCAAAACTCGACCTGGCACATGCCTACCAGCAACTGCCGGTTGACGCCACAACCGCAGAAGCCCAAACCATCGTAACACACCAGGGGGCTTTCTGCTGCAACCGGCTCCAATTTGGAGTCAGCGTGGCACCCGGGGTCTTCCAAAGCCTCATGGAAAGACTCCTCCAGGGCATAGAAGGGGTGGTGCCCTACTTTGAAGACGTGCTGGTGGCCGCGAAAAATGAAAAACAACTGGAAGCCCGGTTAAGGGAGGTACTAAAGAAATCCAGAGACTCGGGACTCAAAGTTAAAAAGGGGAAATGCCAACTACGGGCAGAGGGAGTTGAATTTCTAGGGTACCTCCTCGATAAGCAAGGGATCCACCCCACAGAAAAGAAGCTGAAAGCCATATGGGAAGCGTCACAGCCCAAAAACAAAATGGAGTTACAAGCTTTCTTGGGACTGTTAAATTTTTACAATTCTTCCTACCTCAAAAGGCAACTGTGGCGGAATCATTGCATAGGCTGTTAGATAAAACAGCAACCTGGACTTGGGGAGCACGGGAGGAGAGCACCTTCACCAACACAAAGAACCTGCTAACATCTGATGTGGTACTAATCCAGTACAGTGAGACCCTGCCATTAACGGTAACATGCAACACATCGCCATTTGGGATCGGTGCCATCCTCAGCCATCAGCTACCAGACGGGAGGGAAGCACCTATCGCCTTCTCATCAAGGACACTTTCAAAGCCAGAGCGGAACTACAGCCAACTCGACAAAGAGGCCGTAGCAGTTGTTGCCGGCGTCAAGAAATTTCACGAATACCTTTATGGTAGGACTTTTATAATCATTACGGATCACAAGCTGCTGCTAGGAATCCTGGCAGGAAACAGGGCCACACTGAACATTCTATCACCAAGAATGACAAGGTGGTCCAAATTCCTAGCAGCATACAATTACCAGCTGATACACCGACCTGGCAAGACGCCCTGAGTCGCTCACCACTACCTGACCGGGAAGATGGCCCAGCACCCACAACAGAGGTACTCCAAATAGAGACAATATCCTTGTAACCGCGCCAGACATTGCCAGAGAAACAAATAAAGACAAGCGGCTGGCGCAAGTCTTGAGCTGGGTTGGAAAAGGGTGGCCGGAAGGGGACAGGGGCAAACTATTCAGACCCTTCCGAAACAGACAGACTGAACTCTTTACCGAGAAGGGCTGCATACTTTGGGGGGGACAGAGTGGTAATCCCGGAAACATTACAAGAAAGGGTATTGGGGATGTTGCATGAGGGGCACCCAGGGATGGTCAAGATGAAAAGCCTGGCCAGAAGCCACACTTGGTGGCCAGGAATGGACAAACAGATCGAAACCTAGGTTGCCAAATGCAAACAATGCCAAGAATCCAGACCCAATCCTCCCGCCGCTTCAACCCAAGAATGGGAAACACCAAGAGGCCCATGGTCTAGGATTCACATAGACTTCGCGGGGCCAACCAAGGGACACATGTACCTTATCACAGTAGATGCTTACTCCAACTGGTTGGAGGTAAGCACCATGAAGTCCACCACAACGGAGGCAGTAATAAAGAAACTGAGTAAACTCTTTGCCACGCACGGCCTGCCAGATGTAATAGGGTCGGACAACAGGCCCCAATTCACCGCACTAGCATTCGAACAATTTCTGGCAGGCCAAGGCATGTGGCATGCATTAACCGTACTGGCAAATCCGGCGGTGAACGGGTGGGCGGAACTCATGGTCCAATACACGAAAAAAGCCATCCAGAAAATAGAAACAGCCAACATACAGGTCAAAATCAATAAAATGCTTCTCATTCAACACATTACACCCAGCGCAACCACAAATAGAAGCCCAGCAGAACTAATGATGGGCAGAAAACTACGATCGACACTAGATAGAATGCACCCAACATATAACCCAGAAAAAACCCCAGGTTCCTCCAGCAAACACAGAAAATTTAACATAGGGGACACATTATATGCCAAAAACCTCTCAGGAGAACCACTCTGGGTACCAGCAACAATCACCCAGATAACCGGCCCCCTATCATACCGGCTAGAAACAAGTGACGGGAAAAGCTGGAAACGGCACATCAACCAACTAAGGTCAAGAATAGCCGTCACCACCAACCAGACACCCGAACAAGAAACTAGAAGGGGGGGAAATGGCAAGCGTTAAAGAAAGAGCCGAAGGGAACATCCTAGCACAAGCAGAACACCCCCCACCCAGAACAAACAAACCACAAAGAAACCGGTCCTACTCACCAGTAAACACAGGACCAACAGGATATGAATCCCCAGAATCTTCACCTGGAGGGAGCAGCCAAGCCAGTTCAACCAGCACGGAAAGATCTGGCAGGAACAACAGGAACAGCAGCTCAACCAGTCCGAGTAGACCGGGAGGGAGCTGCCAAGAAAGGCCCAGCTCACCCTTCCAGGCGGTTCCATCCCAAGGAACCGGAGCGACAGAGAAACCCTCCGAACCGGTCGAAGACCACACTAGAACTGAACCGCGCAGGTCAGCTAGGCAGGTGCGAAGACCCGCCTACCTACGCGACTACGTCACGACACACCGACAGATAAAACCAAGAGGGGAGGGGTGTGCTGTATTAACATACTCCAAACCCTCACAACTGATTGGTCCAGATGGACAGCGACCTGATTGGTCAAAACCCTGGCCGTGATTGGAGCGCTAAGGATCTACCGCGATTGGCTGTGCCGATCGCAGGAGATTCAAAGCGCTGCCATTGGCCGCCGAGCCGCTAGCCAGCCCTACATGAAGGGCTGCCACGGCTTGTATTATTCAGACTGTTCTTATCCTAAATAAAGAGATGAACTCACTAAGATGGTCTCATGTCTCCTTCGAACCGATCCACCCCAGATCAAACAGGACAGAATGCTCAACACTGATCCAGCACTGGGAATCTGGTAAAAAGGAACAGATGATAGGCTAGTCAATTTCAACTTAGTACTCAACTACAGCAGACTAGTCAATTTCAAGCTGCCAGAACTCTTAATTCTCCAGTTCCAGGTCTCTTCAGGATTTTGCAAAAAGAAGGAGAGAAACTAAATACCCAAGAGAATCGGAAACAAGCCTTAAGTCTTCTATGAAGTTGATATTTTCATGGCAAATAGGAACGAAGAGGAGAAGTCATCACAACAAAGCAAAGCAAAAATAAAGCCATGGAAGTGCAATGCCCAGACATAGAGCTACAAGAGATCCTGCAGCAGGCCAAATGGGGGCCTGCAGGTCTCTGACCTTCAAAGACTCTTCTTTCAAACAAACTAAAATGTTAACATAGGAGGTCTTATATTATGATAACTGGGAAAACAGTACTTTCTACTGGTAAAAGCTGGACTGCCTTCAGCATCAGCAGTGGGTTGCCAATGAGATGGAGGTTTCATTATAAAATACTGTATTCCCTCAGCAAAGTGTAACTGGAGCATCTCTGTGCCAAGCAAGCTGGCTGAATATGGCATGTTGTTCAATCAAAGAATCTCAGATGTAATATGAAAAGAAATCTGTGTCTTTATTATCCACAACTCAACCATACATTCAAAGTATCAACAACTTAATTCTGGGAAGAACACTAATCCATAGAGCAGTTTTTCCATTAATTTTTAATTGTCCATACATTTCTGAGTGCTTGGCCTTTGCTTCTCAAAAGCTGTTCTAAGATGTATGCTCTATGAAACTTGAATAAGAAGTAGATCAGGAAGGAGATTTTATAACTAGGTCAGAAAAAATTCTTTACTTCTTGCCATCTCTCTTTTCCACTCCCTCTCTCCTTCCTTTCTCTCCCTAACTCCTATCCTATCCATCCATGCTCCTTTTAAAGCACCTTTACTAAATTGGCAATATAAAAACTGACCTGTATTTTTAGAGTTGGGAAACATTGATATAATATTAATTATTTATCAATTTACATAACATGTTTCATTTTTTAAAAAAGTTAAAGGAAGATTTATTTTTTAAAAAATGCCAAGACACTGAGTCTAAAAATAATAATAGGATATTTGCAGCAAGAAGTTTGGCACATTGGCTATGAAAAGCAAACTATGCTCTATGACTTCTTCTCCCAACCTACCATGCTTCCCCCATTGTAAAGAAAGTGACACTGGAGAAGAAAAAATCTTAGTTGCTATGGCACTCAGAGCAATTTTTAGACAAACATGATATGATAAGCATAGAAAAAATTATCCATTTTAAGCAGTTCACATTGGCATACTGAGCATTTTATTTTAATTCAATGGTAAAATATTTACTATGGCAGCCTTCACCTACTGTGATAGCCTTTTGTATGTGCTGAGTTTTAATCAAATAAATAATCCATATAATTCCTCTGATCATTAAAGAAAGGAAGTGGGGTGAATACCTTCAAGTCAGTCTTCAGGTGATTGCCTAAACTAGTCACTGCAATTGTCCTGGTAAGATTTGCAGAAGTGGTTTGCCATTGTCTTCTTCCCAGAGCAAAAAGTGTGACAGGCCCAGGTCACCAAGCTAAAGCAGGTGTGTAAAGTGGGTTTAGAAGTTACCATCTCCTGATTTCTAGCAAAAGTGCCATTAACTGTACACCAAACTGGCTAATGAGATGGCTTACCAGAACAAACATCCAATTGATTGACAAATTTTATTGTTATGGGGCTAGAACAAAACAGCACTAAGTTAGGATAGTAAGATTGGAAACATCTGGCTTTTCATGTTATGTACCCAAATGCCAAGGTGCAACTGCTCATAGTGAAACCTGAGAAAGACATAAAGCTTCTCAGAATTAGCTCTGATTATCAACCCTAAAGTCCCCTCAAACAACTGATTGGAGTAGAATAGAACAATAGAGTTGGAAGGGACCTTAGAGGTCTTCTAGTCCAACCACCTTCTTATGCAAGAAATCCTATACCATTTCAGACAAATAGTTGTCCAATCTCTTCTTAAAAACTTCCAGTGTTGGAGCATTCACAGCCTCTGGAGGCAAGTTATTCAATTGATTAATTGTTCTAACTGTCAGGAAATTTCTTCTTAGGTTGCTTTTCTCCTTGATTAGTTTCCATCCATTGCTTCTTGTCCTTCCCTCATGTTTTGGAGACTCCCTTTTCTTTGTGGCAACCCTGAGACATTGGAACACTGCTATTATGTCACCCCTAATCCTTCTTTTCATTAAACTAGGCATACCCAATTCCAGCAACTGTTCTTTATATGTTTTAGCCTCCAATCCCCTAATAATCTTTGTTGCTTTTATCTGCACTCTTTCAAGAGTCTCAACATCTTTTTTACATCATGGTGACCAAAACTGGATGCAGTATCCCAAATGTGGCCTTACCAAGGCATTATAAAGTAGTATTTATACTTCACGTGATCTTGATTCTATCCTTCTGTTAATGCAGCCTAGAACTGTGTTGGACTTTAGATATCTCTAGCGACTCATCAGAGAACAACTTCTTTTTTTGATCCCAAGAGGAATGTCATCATGTTTCTGATAGGACCAATTTATAATTATTTGAGATCTCAGAAAAAGAGGAAAGTTTCATTGCTGCCTGAAGGAAGAAGAAAGTTGGAGAGAGACTAGGGGAATTGGACAGTCCTGGTAACATTCCTAAGAAGACCCTGTCTTCACCTTGGATCTATAAAGAATATCCCAAGAACAGAGCCCGAGGTCCTCTGTCTCTATAATGAGGAGCAGCTATACTCTTGACAATTCTAGAAGACAGCAAGTCAGCAATTTCACCTATAAAGCTGTAGCTGCTGTCTACAAGCTGCTGTCCAAGCTAGACAGTTTGGTTTGCCAGAAGCTCTCCGTTCTTGATTTAGATGTATTTTTGGTAAAACAGCATTCAATATACCTGGGTTCAAGGAAGGACAAGTAAAACCATTTTTGTGAGGGTGCTGGCTTTTGCTGTTGGCATAGAAAGTATCCACATTTAGATCTTCTAATTGTGGGCCATGGTGAAGGTAGGAAATATAAGCTAGATTTTAACTGACAACCCTCACACTCAAACTAGGAAGACACTACCCAGATATTTGATACAGTACTGATAGATTAAAAGTATTTAATAAATATTAGGGGAAACCACTTCTGTCAATATGAGAATGTAATTCCCTCTTATGCCAAGAGCAGTTTAAATCTGGCACTTCTTTTCTCTCTCTTTCCCATGGCTTGTTTGGTAATTCTCAGGCTTGATGTTACATCGTTCTTGGGTTTGTTGACAGAATCGGCATTCCAGCTACAGGAAACTTTAGTTCTCAGTGTAACTCCCACACCAACTGTTGAAGACTCCCAAGATATTCGGAAGACAAAATAAACAGTGTAATGTGCACATCCATTTAGGTAACAATCAATGGTCTCATCTGCTCCATTTTCATCACCTCCCCTCACTTTTTCCCCTTAGAATCCTGAAACTGACTGAGTCATGTTTTGCCTTCACACTTCTGTTTTGTACACATTTTCAAAAGACAACCTTGACTGTTCCAAAATTGAACTCTCCAATTCTTTAAAGTTCTGTATGGAACATAAAAAGCTGCCCCGTTCCATTTAAGCCTCTGAATTATTGAGTTGGAAAATAAATGTCTAAATAGAGCTGGGGCAGGCTTTTAAAAGGATTCACCTGATGGTTCTCAGACATGAAGCATAGATGTTACAAAACCTTTCAAAACTGTTCTTAGTCATTAGTAGCAATATTTTTAAAAAGAAAAAATAATCCTGTCTTAAGTGTGAAGAGTTGATATACTATTCAAAGTGGTAATTATCATCTGTAGTCTTTCATGGCTTGGGATCTGATTATTTACATAGGATCTGGCAAGGTGAGAACAAGAGAGCCAGTTTGGTATAGTGGTTAAGGCATCAGGCTAGAAACTTGGAGACTTTTATGTTCCAATCCTCCCTTAGGCACAGAATTAGTTCAATCATGTCTGATTTTTGGAGACTGGCTGCACAAATCCCTGCAATTTTCTTGGCAAGGTTTTTCAGAAGTGATTTTCCTTTGCTTCCTTCCTATAGGCATGAGAGAGAGTGACTGACCCAAGGAAGGAGGCAATAACAAATGATTTATGCTGTTTTCTGGTGTGTGTTTTTAGAAGAAAACAATGACCAGATCAAAAAACCCATGAAGTGACCACCCTTACTTAGGTCTAAAATATCTAAAAATAAGGCAAGCAAGCAAGCCATTCCAACTCCTTTTTCACTCAAAATCCCACTTTGGATATATCATTGAGTGGTCAGCCCTGTTACCTTCAGCTGCTCATTAAAAGAAAATAACAAAGTTGCTCATCTATGACACAGAGCACAGGTATACAAATCACATTCCAAGGACTGCATGTAGACTTTTGATGTGGTTCCCACTCCCTCTGCTTTTTGGAAAGTAAAATAAAATTAACCTTAGCAGATTTCAGGAGAGGAGAAGTTAAGAAAATGTAAGATGTGTGGAATCCAAATGGGTTTTATGAAAAATGTGAGTCTTATTCTGGATATAGAATAGAATAACAAAGTTGGAAGGGAACTGAAGTCTTCTAGTCCAATCCCCTGCTTAGGCAAAAAAACCCCTACACCACTTCAGACAAATGGTTATCCAACATCTTTTTAAAAAACTTCCAGTGTTGGAGCATTCACAACTGGAGGCAAGTTGTTTCACTGATCTTTGCTTTCTGTATAGGTTTTCTTCTTTTTTGTGTGTAAATTTTATCTGAGTTTTCGCAAAGAGAAAAAAAAACAAATAAAACATCTTTTTTGAAAGCAGCATAATCCCGGGTTACATTTCTTCATAAAGACACAAATTCAGGTTCATGCTCATTTTTATATTCTATTCCATATCTTATTACTATTTTACATTTTCTGCATAGCTTCTCCCCTCTTTTAATTTTCTCAATTTTATTTTAATTATCTCATCTCATTTCAAATCATTGTATTTATATTTTTTGTCTGTCCTGTTTCAATTATCTATTATCTTTTCTCATTAAACAAAATTTCTCCTGTAGTTACTGACTGGAATATGACGCCTTTATATCTTTTCCCTAAAGTTGTAACATTCAATATAATACATAACTGCCATTCGGATTCTGCTTGGTACATTCTTAAAATACACACAGTATTCTTTAAAAAAGAAAAAAATATATACTAATGTATATAATTAAAACAACATTCCATTCCAATTCAATTCTATCATTAATATTAATATTCATTAAAGTCTTAACATCTTTTCAATTTTCTTAACATTACTTTTCAATTAAATATCATACTTCTATGGGAACAATTATAAGCTTTCCATAGTTAATTTCCCCCCCCCCTTCACTTATGTTTTATAAAACATTAACTAATTAAAATGTTCCCGTGCCTTCCTAATTCAATTTTCTTATTTATTTTATTTCACTTATTTTATTCACAAACATTTCACTAAATTACACTAACTATTTTGTCCCTCTTTTTAATCATATGTTGTTTCCAATTTTCTAAAGTCATTTCTATTACTAATATAACAATACAATCTTGTGTACCTTTACAGAATCCCTTTTTCAGTGAGATTGTCACGCATTATCTCTAAATAGGTCCTGTTTCTCTATATCTTGCTCTGGTCCTTTGTAACTTCTTTTCCTTTCCTTCTTCCCTCTCTTCTTCTCTCTCCCCTTTTTACCCCATTGCCTCTCTACCTCTATTTCTCTCTTCTGTATTCCCCTTTTCTGTTGCTTTCCAGTATTATACTTATTTTTCAAATTATTTTTCTCTTCTTTGGTTGTTTTTTTAAGTCTTAAATTCTCCATTCTCTTTCCCCCCTTTCCTTTTTCTTCCCCACATAGAATTACTTGTTCATTAAAGATGGCTTCTTCTTTGTCCCAGTCTTCTTGTTTTGCAGTCTTTTCTTGTTGTTTCTCATAGTTCCAAATCTCCATTTCTAAGAATTGAAAGACGAAGCCAAAAGAACCCTTCCCTTCTTGTGCATCTTCTTTGTACTTTTTAAGTTCCATTTTCAATTCATCCAGAAGTGTTGCCATTGTATAAATTTTTTAAGCAACCACCCGATTGATCTTAGTCATTCAAATATAATAACCAAAAATCCAAAGATCACCAAATAATTCAAATACAGGCAAGCTGTTTTTTTTTGCTCTTTTTTTCCACTTTCTCTTCCTGGGGTTACTATTTAGTTGCAAAGTTTCAGTTAAAATGTATCTTTTAGAAGTCTTGTTGAAGTTTTACTTTAGATTCTTTTTAATTCCAGGCAGTCTCCTCCCTCTTCCAGATCCTGCCCTTATTCTTTTTCTCTCCCTTCCTGCTTATGAAAAAGAAAGTTTTTAATGTCCAGTAATCTTTATTAGCCCTTTGGCATTTTGTTTTATTTTCAGCTTAATTGCTTATTGATGTCAAAGTGGATTTTTCTGATTTCTTATTTAAGTCTCTTAGTTGTCAGTATAGGGAAGGAGAGAGAAGAAAAAAAAAGCCAAACCTTTCCCTTTTCTCTTTCCTTTGCTGCTTCCAATTCTTCTTTGGGAGCGGTGTTATTTTTTGTAAGTTTAAATTCCAGGGTACCTTGGTTGTTGCTTTTACAATTTAACCCGGTCAGCCAAAACTTTCACTTCTTATCTTCCTCCTGTACATTCTTTTCCAGTCAAGTTCTCCTTTGTGGTGGCCATTTCTGACCACCGCTGCAACCGCCTTCAGGAAAGGGAGTATAATGGCCAGCTGAGGAGGAGAGATGTGGCTGGCTGTCTCCCCCCTCTTCACCACCTCTATGGGTGGCTTAGCCCCGAAACCAGCCAGCGTGGGGCGCTCCAGCGGCAAGCCCAGACAGAAACCACACACAATCACGGATTTCTGTCTGTCACCGAAGCCCTTCAAACCAGAAGTTTCGGGTTTTCTTCTCCTTGTATTTCCCATATGTAGCCCCACATTCCTGAAGTTTCATATGCTTCTGTCCATCTAAAACAGATTGTGTATCCATCTTATAAAGTCATACTTGAAGATATGATGAAGATATCAAATGAGAAAATGAGGAGTAAAGGTAACAATGGGTTTACCAAACTATGTTGCCACAGTGGTACAGTCATATGTGTTTTTCCATTATTCCAATACTTACAATAATTCATGCACAACAGAAAGAACACATTTCAAACATATTTACCATCAACAAGTTAACACTGTTTCATTCACTGGAGCTAATGTTGGACCGACTTCATCTAATTGGGGAGGAGAATCATATTCAAATCTCCTACAATGTTGGAGAGAATGTTCATCCCAGTCAAAATTTACTTGCAGAGTTAATTACTCAGAGTTGAATTGAAATTACTGCAGAGTTGAATTGAAGCAGTGCTAGTTTAAATCAAAGGCTCTTTCAATCATCGATGCAAAAACAACAATATCACAATCCTCATAGCTCCATTAAACAATGAGATCGTGGAGATAAAGGATAGGTGACTTTCATGTACTCTAGTTATTATTTTTGTTCTTTCTGAGTGCAGCAGTTTCCAAGGTAATCATTGTTTGCTCATGTAAGATTTGTGTGTTCTCATTTATATTAAGAAGTAAACTTCCAGGGGACTTGAAAAGCAATTTTGATGTTATCTGTGCTTTGCTTCTCAGCAAGTGTTGTTATAAAGCCAGGGATTCTTTTTTATTTTGAGACATTATAGCCTGAGCTTGCATGTCTGTCAGGCAACTTGAATCGATGGAGATGATGTGTCAGATGGATTTTGAACTAGCCCACAGTCTAGTGTCACAAAAGGCAAACAAATACAATGAAGACAACACCTGAGGGATTTGCTTTATAGAGCTTATGTATGAAAAAATAAAAAATATTATTTAAAGATAGGGAAGTTTGATTTATGAGATAATTGCGAAATATATCTCTAAATATGGTACTGAACACAGAGAACAAATGCAAAACAGAAAATATAAAACTGATAGAATGAAGGCCAGATTTATTAGCTTATGGTCTCACTATATGTCTTTGCCTGAAGGTTTTTTTAAGGATTACAGAATGTTTCTGACTTGCCTTCCACCTTCAATATTCTAACAGTCCAGTCAAAATGACTGATTCACATAGCACTCTAAGCCATAATATAGTTGTTTCAATTGTTATACTATATCACCAGCCACCAGTGATTTGGGTGACCCAGTATATTGTACACTATACTACTGTATATTATACAAATCTGCTACTGGCAGGGGTGAGTCCCACTGACTGGCTTGGAGCCCCAATGAGGCCACTTTTTGCTGGAGGTGATTCATGGGGCAAGAGGGTCCAATCCTGTGGTTTTAGTCTCTATTTAAGTTTTATTAATTTTAACGGTTTTATATTTATGGTTTTATCATTTTGTAAGTCACCCAGAGTTGCGCCAACAAGGAGCTGGGTGACATATAAATTTAATAAATAAATAAATAATAAAATAAATGGCAGTTCATTTTACAAATTATAGTTAAAACAAATTATAGTTTAACATAACACATAAATGCATAAAGTAAATAGTTTGACCAACAGCCATTTTGGTTACTGTTCCAATATCAATGCTTTGCATGAATTACCATTTGAAAGGATACTTATGTTAGTCTTATTGTTAAACTACGTTAAAATATTTAGGCTCTGTTTAATATACCTACATTAGGTTAGTTTAATGAGTGGCAATTTATACCAGTTCAACTGAATTACTATTATATTGTACTTTCAGAAATAAGTTAGACATAACAGCTCAAAAATGGAAGGGGCAAAATTCCAATGAAAGAAGACAGTGAAGGCTGAAATAAAATCAAATAGGTTGGTTGGTCAAATCCCATTAAGTCATTGTTGACTCTTAGGGGCCACATGGATAGATTTTTTTACATGACAATCTGTTCCAAATCCAACACTGCAGGTTTTCCAATGGTATAGTTATCAACACTGTAACTAAGTCCTTTGCTACTAGTTGTCCATTTTTCTACATACATGGGTTTAAATAAACAAACATAGAATGTTTACACATTTCCTTTATCTAAAAGACCCTCCCTCATTCCTTTTCTTCAATGGTGTATGACAGGTTTCAAATTATGAATCTTACACCATTGCTTTGCCTCCATCTTATCTACATTGGAAGTTTAAAGTTGGAAGTTTAAGAAGTTTAAGATTAAGTTTAAGGTTACATTAACTGTAGTTAGGCTAAAATTGAATGGGCTAGTTTATGGTTCAATGTCTGCTGGGAATCCTCTGCCATTGTATTAGCATGATCTGTGAATTAGGCCTTCATGTCAACTCATAATAAGTTTTCTCTATTTAGATTTACTATATTATATCAATATCATATTTTTATGAAACTAGGCTTAGAGTTTAATATGTTGCATTAGTGCTATATAATAGTAAAAAAAATGCTATCTGGTGGAGGAAATCAATTTACAGCTTACATTGTAATTTTTCGGTTGTAACATTCAGTTATAAATAATATATTTATTTTTCATTTGAATTTCACTTTCAGCACATGCAAACTAACTTCTGAGTATTCTCTGGCTCAGAGATAAAAAGAGAAATTCATTGCACATAGATGTTTAAACTCATGTCATTCAAAAAACATTGTTAAATTCACTTCTGCTAAATATTTTACTTGTTGAATCAGGATAACAAAAACTAAACCTTTCAGAAAATTCTTGTTTAAAAATACCCAACTTTAAGAAATCCAAAATACAACAGAATAATAGAGTTATCTTGGAGATCTTTTCGTCCAACCTCTTGCTCAAGCAGAAGACCCTATACCAGGGGTCTCCAACCTTGGCCCCTGGAAGCCTGGTGGACTTCAACTCCCAGAATTCCACAGCCAGCTGGCTGTGGAACTCTGGGAGTTGAAGTCCGCCAGGCTTCCAGGAGCCAAGGTTGGAGACCCCTGCCCTATACCATTTCAGACAAATAATTGTCTAATCTCTTCTTAAAAACATCCACTAAACCTAAAAACCTCAACAACTTCTAAAGGCAAATCGTTCCACTAATTAATTGTTCTGTCAAGAAAGTTCTCCTTATTTCTAGGTCAGTTCTTTCCTTGATTAGTTTCCATTCATTTCGTTTCAGGACCATGTGAAACTCTAAAAAATAAGACGAATCTGCGCTCCATAAATCCAGAAGGCCATAAGATGGAAACAAAGAGGCAGATTTTCATAGCTCAATTACTTAATCTTCATTATTTTCTGATAGTACCTTATTTAAACTATCATGTTTCTAATTTATTTAGTATGTTGGACCAACCCATAAAATTGGCTTCTTTGAATAGCAGGTCTTGCAAAACATAGCCAGAGAAAGAGAAGAATCTTGAGCTTATATTTATTTAGCAGTAAAAGATTTAGTGCTGTAGCTCACTGCTATTTTTATTAGAGATGGGTGAACGGATAATTTTAGAGTGAAAACTCATTACATTTCAACCCTCACAAAATATATATTTGGGTTTTATGATAGAATGATGCGTTTCTGACACCACAATGTCATCTACCCACAAAAGGTTGTCCATGATTTTTTTAAAAAGAAAGAAAACAATCCAGCTTTTATGGGAGGTGTTAGATCTGGGAGAGTGGGCGCAAAGAACGGAGACGAGGCATCGAATAGTGACTCCAACTCTTTATTAGTGACTTCAGAACAGAGTGAAATACTAGGGCAGCAGCAGCTCCTTTTATAGAGCTGGCTGCTGTCACAACACCCAATGATTTGAGTTTGCTGCGCTGGGAGCGTCCAATCAGCGGCGACCCGCTAACAGCCAATCAGATCAGCCAACGACGATCAATCACAATCCGCTATCAGTGGGCCAATCAGAAGTGCAGGTTTACGAGCCTGTCGTGGAAGGAAAACTATTAGAATTGCAAGCTAACAAGTTTGCTTAGTTCGGAACACCCCTCCCCCCTAGGTTCCGTCTCAAGGGTGGGGTGATGTATTCTCGCAGGTAGGCAGGTCGTCTCATCTGTCTACCTGATCTACGTTGTTCCACCAGTGTTTGCCCGGACTCTGGTTCCAGTGGGCTGTTTGTTGAACTCAGCGGTAATGGTGATCTGGCTTCTCCGTTGGGTGACTTGGGGTTGTCATCTCTACTCCCGTCAAGGCTGTCATCTGGGTTCTCTGGGTTTGCTGATGCTGCCATGCTGCTTCATGGAGAGATGACCATCTGCCCCGGCTCTTCTTCAGAAGGTGAATATTCCAGGTTTGGTCGCGCTGATTGCTGGGTTTCGAGTACTGGGTCGGGTACTAGTTCGTTTTCAGCCCCCTTGATTTCCCTTCCCCCCCTGGTTTGGAGTTCAGGGCTTGTGAAGGGGGTAGGTACCAGCCTGGAGTGTAGCTGGTCGATGTGGCGCTTCCACAGTCTCCCATCAGCAGTTTGTAAATGGTAGGAACGGGGACCCATAAGTTGAGTTATGGTAGCGGGGACCCACAATGGGTCACCGGTAAAGTTTTTTGCAAAAACCGGGTCGCCTACCTTGAATGTGCGATACTTGCTACTGGAACCTAGAGGATTTTCCGGTGTGTAGGCAGGGTGTAGTCGGTCAAGATGTGATCGAAGTTTCCTGTCCATCAGGAGTTCGGCTGGGATTTTGTTTGTGGTGCTGTTTGGAGTAATATGTTGGAGGAGAAGCATCCTGGTCACCTTGTCATGGATGTTCCCTTGTTCCATCTTGTGTAAGGTTTTCTTTATGAACTGGACCATTCGTTCAGCCCTACCGTTGGCCGCAAGGTGAGCTGGCGATGTTAAAGCGTGGCATATCCCCTGGTCTTCCAGGTACTGTTCAAATGCCAAGGCGGTGAATTGTGGGACATTGTCTGAAACCAAGACATCTGGCAAGCCGTGTGTAGCAAATAGTCTGTTTAGTTTTTTAACGACTGCCTCTGTGGTGGTGCTCTTCATTTTGTGGACCTCAAGCCAGTTGGAATAGGCATCCACTGTTATGAGAAATGTATGCCCCTTGGTGCGTCCCGCAAAATCGATGTGGATACGGGACCAGGGACCTCGAGGTGCTTCCCATTCCATTGGTGGTGCTTTTGGTGGAGCTCAGCGTGTTTCCTGGCACTTGTTGCAGGTGGCGACCCAGGTTTCTATTTGCTTATCTATACCTGGCCACCAAGCGTAGCTCCTTGCTAGTGTCTTCATTCGCACGATGCCCGGATGTCCATCATGCAATAGTTTTAGGACCTTATGCTGCAGTCTTCCTGGGATGACGACTCTGTCTCCCCATAAAACACATCCTTTTTTGGAGAAAAGTTCTGTCTGCCTGTGTTTGAAAGGCTTGAAGGTGTCGTTGAGTTCGTTGTCAGGCCAACCTCTTTCCACCCAGCTGAGGACTCATGTAGTAGTGGTTCCATTGGTTGCTTGGGCGGTCCCGATTTACTGGTGGGGTGCCTATTGTCTGCCGGAAATTATTTTCTCTTCAGTTTGGGCTGGACCCTCGCTTGCTTCTACAGACCTTTGCAATGTGGCCCCTCTTTTCACAGGAACGGCAGAGGGCATTTAGGAATTTGCAGTCTGATCGCGGGTGGTTTCCCCCGCATCCAGCACACTGATATGAGGGCTTATGATTCCGTTAATCTCGCTTATCGCATTCTGACCTGAGTCTGTTGACCTCCCCTTCCTCGCTTTCTGATGAGGATTTGAGGTCTTTATGGTGGGTGGTCATTGTGTGCCTCTCAGAAAGGGGCGTAGTGTCACTGGCGAGTTTGTAGTGCGGTCCATTTGCTCAGTGCATTCGAGCGGCCGACTTCCTGGTTGCTTCTGCTGCAGTAGCATCAGCGATGACATCTGCAAGGCCGATGTCTCTCTTCACCATAATCTTGTTCTGGGTTGTGGGGTCTCTTAGACCCAGAACAATTTGATCTCTCAAGGCTTCTTTGAGATTTGCGAAGCCACAGAGTCTCCCCAGGTTTCTGAGGTCCGTGATGAAGTATCCAACACTCTCGCTTTCCTGTTGGTCCCTCTGGTAAAACTCGTGTCTCCTGATGAGAGTTGGCACCGCAGGGGCATAATGGGCCCAGAGGATTGGGGCGAGGTTGTCCCAGTCCATCGTCTTGACTTCAGCTGGTTTTGCAAGTGTCTTTGCCATCTTAAAAACAACAGGCCCGCAATGAGTCAGGAATACAGCTCATTTTTTGCCAGGCGTAGCATCTTTCAGCTTGTTGGTTTCCAGGAACATCTGAAACTTGTCCATATACGAGTCCCAGTCTTCGTTAGCCGGATCAAATGGAGCAGGTGGTATGGTGCCGCTGGTCATTCTGCCGCTATTGGTGCGCGCTCAGCCACATGCTCTGTTAGCGTTCAATGAGTTTCAGTCAGCTCTATCGTCTCCGCATCCCACCCTCGTCGCCAGTGTTAGATCTGAGAGAGTGGGTGCAAAGAACAGAGACGAGGCATCGAATAGTGACTCCAACTCTTTATTAGTGACTTCAGAATAGAGCGAAATACTAGGGCAGCAGCAGCTCCTTTTTTAGAGCTGGATGCTGTCACAACGCCCAATGTTTTGAGTTTGCCTCACTGGGAGTATCCAATTAGCGGCAACCCGCTAACAGCCAATTAGATCAGCCAACAGTGACCAATCACGATTCGTTATCAGCGGGCCAATCAGAAGTGCAGGTTTACGAGCCTGTCGTGGAAGGAAAACTATTAGAATTGCAAGTTAATGAGTTTGCTTAGTTCGGAACAGGAGGTTTTGTTTATTTTCTTTGCTTTTTTTCTCTCCTGCTCAAAGACATTTGTTTGAGGGCAGCAGTCTTTTGTAAACCAGAGATCAAAAACAAAAAGAGTATATTTGGAAGGAGACAGGGAGATCAGCTTCTTGAAAACGTACTCTGGATACATTAAGTAAAATATATATAAAATAAAGTTGTTGTTTTTTAAAAAAAACCTTTCCTGGTTTTTTGTTTAATGCAGGGTGGCCTCTTGGAAGACCTAACCATTTCAGATATCTGAGTTCTAAACTGAATCTAAAATTTACAACAAATTTTCTTATCTACATTTAAAAAGGAAAATGGTCTGAATTCACAATTGTTTGAGTTAATGCAAACTCATTGATATCATTTCATGGTTCTTAAGAAGTATATTTGCTTCACTAAAGTTTTTAATTCTATTTTTGTCATTGCATCTATATCATAGGTCTATACTTGGTGCTCCCTGAGGTTCCAGTGTGATCCTCAAAGATCCCACATTACCTCATCCTATCTTTCCACCTTATTCTTCATCTTATGTGCTTGTTGGCATTCTTCTCCTGTTGCTGCTGGCTCTGTACCTGCCCTTGCCTTACCTTATTGTTATGAACTAATAAAGGCGTTTAATAAAGTTTTAACAACCTTAAGTAAAAAGCAGGGTTCTAATCCTGCACTTCTGATTGGCCGATAATAGCGACATCGGATTGATCCTTTCTGGGACATCTGATTGGCTGTTAATGGGCCAACTCTCATTGGTTCAAGGGTTTAACACTTCCATGGTTTTCATTGGCTAATAGGACAGCAGCCAACCCTATAAAAGGGCTGCTGCTGCCCTTGGTGATTGCTCTGTTCAGTATGCTTAATAAAGCGTTGAAGTTCACTGTTCACTGCCTCATCTCCACTCCTTGCACCCATGCGCAGAACCTAACACTGGCGACGAGGGTGGGATGCAGAGACATCTGAGCTGATTGAACACTCACGGAGCACCAAACAGAGCACGTGGCTGAAGGCGCATCGACAACGGAAAACATGTCCGTCGGTGCCATACCACCCGCTCCATTTGACCCAGCACAAGAAGACTGGGACTCATACATGGACCGGTTCCAGGTGTTTCTGAAGACCAACGACTTGAAAGACGCAACTACGGGGAAAAAGCAAGCAGTGTTCCTGACCCATTGCAGGCCTGCCGTCTTTAAGATGGCCAAGGCACTAGCAAAACCAGCTGAGGTGAAATCCATGGACTGGGACGTCCTCGCGCCCCTTTATGGGCCCACTATGCACCCGCCGTACCAACGCTTGTCCGAAGGCATGAGTTTTATCAAAAGGAGAGAGTGTCGCAGATTTCATCACAGACCTCCGGAACCTAGGAGGCCTCTGTGGGTTTGCAGCCTCGAAGAAGCTCTGAGAGACTGAATAGTTCTGGGATTAGATGACCATACAGCGCAAGATCATGGCCAAAGGGGACATCAATCTTGCCGATGTCATCAAAGACGCTATTGCAGCAGAAGCAACCAGGAAGTCGGCTGCCCGAATGCACCGCACCAATGCACCGCTCCGTCAACGATACCTCACCTCACCTAGAGAGGCACACAACAGCGGCCCACCACGAGGACCTCGAATCTCCATCAGAAAGTGAGGAGGAGGAGGTCAACCGGCTCTGGTCCGAACGCGACCAACGCAACCATTGGAATCGAAGACTACCGCACCAATGCACGGGTTGTGGGGCAAACCACCCACGATCAGTTTGCAAATTCCTCAATGCGCTCTGCCATTCCTGTGGGAAAAGAGGCTACATCGGGAAGGTCTGTAGAAGCAAGCGAGGATCCAGCCCAATTCGGAGAGAAAACAACTACCGCCAGACCACAGGGAATCGTCCTGTGAGTCGGGAACACTTGAACCACCAATGCAACAACCACTCCTACAGAAATAAAACACTTGCCACTTCAACGAGATGGGAAGAGGCACACCAAACCATTACCATTGGTCACGCTTCATCGTTAGATGCAAAGAAGATCCGAGTGAGGGTCGCCATCAAGAACCAAACTTGCATGATGGAAGTTGACTCAGGGTTGTTCCTCTCGATGGTTTCCTGGAAGACCCTTAAACAGTTAATCCCTGCCATCCGGCGTCAAGACCTCAGAGCCCAAAGAATTATACTCAAAGATTACCAGGGGAACCGAATTCTGGTCGTCGGCTCCAGCCAAGTCCAAGTATCATTCAAAAATCGTACTGCATTGTTACCGCTGACTATCGTCGATCGTGACCGTCCTAGTTTGTTAGGCCTTCAATGGTTCGCCCCACTCAGGATTGAGGTAGCCGGCATTCACCAAACCAGAAGCGACGACTGGGAGGAGGCCCTTGTCCAGGAATTCCAGGACGTCTTTGCAGACAAACTAGGCGAGTACAAGGGGACCCCGATATCATTTAACCTTAACCCTGAAGTAGCCCCCATCCACCTTAAGCCTCATCGGGTACCTTTTGCCCTAAAACCAAAGATCGATGAGTAGCTCGATAAACTAATAGCCCAGGGTGTTTTAAAACCAATCAACCACACCCGTTGGGAAACCCCAATCGTAACACCCATCAAACTGGATGGATCGTTAAGGATTTGTGGGGACTACCGGGCCACCCTCAATCATGCCCTTCAACAGAACGCTTACCCGGTGCCGGTGGTTCAACACCTTCTCCATTCCCTGGGGGGCGGAAAAGTCTTCGCTAAATTGGATTTAGCGCAGGCGTACCAACAACTTCCTGTAGATAAAAAACCACGGAAGCACAGACGATCGTTACGCACTGAGGCACTTTTAAATGCAACCGACTCCAGTTCGGAGTGAGTGTGGCCCCAGGGATTTTTCAAAGTCTGATGGAGAGACTTTTGCAAGGGATCAAGGGGGTCGTGCCATATTTTGACGATGTTTTAATTGCAGCCCCGAATAGAGAAGTACTAGAGAGGCATCTTAGAATGGTTCTCCAGAAATTTAAAGACTCCAGCCTAAAGGTTAAAAAAAATAAATGTCAACTGTGTACAGAGAAAGTAGAGTTCCTGGGGTACCTAATCGATAAGCAAGGCATTCACCCCACTAATAGCAAACTAAGAGCGATCAAAAATGCCCCAAGACCCAAGAATAGGACAGACCTCCAAGCTTTCCTGGGGCTCATTAACTTTTACATCTTCTTGCCCCAGAAGGTGACCGTAGCTGAGCCCCTACATAGACTTCTCGACAAAAAAGCCACCTGGGTCTGGGGACACTGAGAGGAGCACGCATTCCGACAAGTGAAAAACTTACTAATCTCTGATGCTGTTTTAATGCAGTATAACGAGACTTTGCCTTTAACCATTACGTGTGACGCATCACCATTTCGAGTAGGAGCATTTTAAGTCATCTGTTACCAAATGGTAGAGAGGCCCCTATTGCCTATTTTTCAAGGACCTTATCGAGAGCTGAACACAACTATAGCCAAATTGACAAAGAGGCTCTTGCTGTTGTGTCTGCTCTGAAAGGGTTTCATTAATATGTGTATGGACGAGCTTTTACTATTATTACTGATCACAAGCCTTTGCTGGGGATTATAGCGGGAGACAAGCTAACCCCCTATATATTGTCACCTATAATGACTCGTTGGTTGGAGTTCTTAGCTATGTACAATTATAAATTGCAACACTGCCCGGGGAAAGCCATTCCCCAGGCTGATGCATTGAGCCGTGCCCCACTTCCGGAAACCGTCGACGACCCAGCTCCAACCCTCACGACACTCCAGATTGAAACCCTACATTCACTGCCGCTAACAGCCAGAGACATGACTATTGAAATGAAACAAGATCCTGTCCTGGCGCGAGTTCTCAGCTGGGTCGAATGAGGATGGCCAGTAGAACAAACCCCTAACAACTTCACCCCTTTCAGAAACTGGCAAACAGAACTTTTCTCGCAGAAAGGCTGCATCCTATGGGGAGACAGAGTCGTTGTCCCAGAGCGGTTACAACGAGCAGTTTTGAAAGCATTGCATGACAATCACCCCGGCATCGTGCATATGAGAGCGCTCGCACGAAGCTACGCATGGTGGCTGGGCATCGATAAGCAGATCGAAGCCTGGGTGAAGACTTGTCTAAAGTGCCAAGAAGTCAGCAGTGCCCCACCTCCAATGGAGTGGGAAACCCCCCAGGGGGCCGTGGTCCTGCATCCACATTGACTTTGCGGAACCTATTAAGGGACATAAGTTCCTCCTAACAGTGGATGCCTATTCCAACTGGCTCGAAATCCACAAGATGAAGACTACTACAACCGATTCAGTCATCCGCAAATTAAATAAACTATTCACAACACCTGGACTGCCTGATATTTTTGTCTCCGACAACGGACCCCAGTTCACGGCCCTGGTGTTTGAACAATACTTAGCGGACCGGGGCCATTGTCTCAATATTTCACATTCAGAAAAATTAATGTCATATGAGTGGATGAATTTGCATGCTTCAGCGATCCACATTAATATAACTCCCAAATAAATCTCTTTTCAAGACCACAGTGTTCTATTCCCCCATCTCCACTGGATGAAAAACTAAAAGAGACTTTAGTTTATACGAAGCTTACATTCTAGGTCAAACATAAAAGTAAAATAAGGTCACCATCTGTGGGGTCATTAAAGAACAAGTTTACCTTAGATGACTCTGTGTACCTTATGGGAAATTATTTTTTCAGTATTTTTGTATCCCAGTTATAACCTAATGACATGTGGCTTAGATATTTCTCTTATATGCATTGTTTATTTAGTTGTTTTATTTTGTTTAATCTGCAGGTATTTTTTTTAGAGTTTCTGACTTGTTTACTGCCCTATAACTTTACATAAGCACAAGCTGTACAGACACCAGATTTAGTTCTAGAGCTAGCCAATCTCAAAGTGTGCAGTTCAACAGTCACATTGCACAATCATTGCTTTGCAATACCTCGTTGCAGGCACATGATTACATGTTAAATTGAAGGACAAAATCATTTGAGGTCATTCAAAATAAATGGTCTGAAAGACAACACAAATAATTTAAAACAAAGGGCTTTTTAAAATAAAATGAAAATTTGGCAGACATAAGTGGGTTCACATCTTCTTAATCATGTATCTGAAGCAACCATAATATGGTTCTCTTTATGACTAGTAATAATAAAAATAAAAATGAAACTGAAATGAAAGAACTTGTCATAACAGCAGAAATTATGGGGGGAAATTAGGGAAGATCAAAAATTAATCAGCATCAAGTGAAGATGAAATGCATGTCTAGACCCATTCCTTGCCAATAACATCCTGCAAGGAGGGGAAATTGAAGAATGGTTACCATCTGAAAAAATCTACCTGATAATGAAAGATCCAGCAAAGGAGTCAGCACTAGGCAACTGCAGACCATTTACCTGTTTACCAAAAAATGTTCAAATTGTTTACTGATGTGGTACCTGATGCTGTCCCAGCATTCAGTTGAAAACAAATTCTTTCCACTTGAGCAGAAAGAAAACTGCCCAAACAGCAGAGGAACAAATAATCAGCTTCTAACTGACAAGGTGATTTTGAAAAACTGCAAAGGAAGGAAAACCAACTTGGATGTAGCTTGGATTGATTACAAGAAAGTCTTTGACTCCCTGCAAGAGTGCAAAGATCAATGACACAATGGAAGATGTAGTTGCTAGTCAATGGTCATACATTGGGAAACTTTGAGTTACAAGACAGGAATCTTTCATGGACACCTCTTATCACCACTATTGTTTGTTGTTGCACAGATTCCTCTGCCAATAACACTGAATAAGTTAGGTCATGCCTATCAAACATCAAAAACAACTGCCAGGTTATCCCACCTCTTTTATATCAATGATATCATATAAAGACATAGCTTTAGAAGCTATGAGGAAAAACACCATCTGAAAGAGAGCCAGTGGTCAATACTGACTGTAGATACAGCCAAAATATTGCAGTGGAGTTTGACTGGACCAATGTGCCACCCTCATCAACAGAGTGGCAGCTTCCATGCTGAGTTGGGTTTTTCTGGAATGCTGACAAAGAGAAAAAACAGTGAAAACCAAAGGAATGAAGATGCCCTGTGGAAATACCTCAAGAGTCTGGAGGAAGGGTTTCCGGTTTCGCGTGGCTTCGGGGCAGCAGGAATTCGCGACAGCTCGCGATTCCTGCTGTGCTAGCCACCGAGGTACCCCCGATCCAGATGGGTCAGGGGGATATGGCTGCCCTGTAGGGACAGCTGAAGAGAGAGGGGAGTCGGACAGGGGGTTGGGGGTGTCGCAGACCCCCTCCTCCTCTGGAAAAACCCCTTTTTCCCAAGGCGGTGGAGCAGCAGTCAGCAATGGCCACCACGAAGAAGCCAGCAACCGGGTAAGATTGCGCTGGAGGAAGTAAGAAGAGTGAAAGTGCTGTCTGAGCCGGGTCAAGTAACATCTTTCAAATTTGTTGGAACTGAGCTGTTTGAATTGCTGGAGGATACATTGTATCCCTAAGAAGATCAAAAGCGGCGGAGAAGCTGTTAAAGGGAACTTTTTTTTTTCTTCACTCTCCCACCCCATGGAAACAGCAGATATGTTTGGACATATTGGACATTGAAAGTGAATTGTTTTGAGAGTTGAAGCTAAGGGACAAAAGGGTTTTTGGACATTGAAAAACTTAAGAAATTGGAAAACCCTTGTTGGAGGTATGGATTTTTGATTATTTAAAATTGATATTGCAAGTGGGAAGGGAGAGGAAAAAAAATTGGAGCAGAAGCTGAAAAAGGAGGAGATTGCCTAGAATCCCAAAGAAAGGTATATGGTAATTGGACCTCTTTGATTAAACATTAACCCCAGAAAGAGAAAGAGAAGAAGGAAGAAAAGTATTAATTTTTGGAATTTTTTTTTTTTTTGAATTATTTTTGATTAAAAATATTTGTGATTGTTTTGGGAAAAGTTTCTTTTTTCATAATGGCATCGCTTGTGGATGAACTAAAGACTGAATATCAAAAATATAAAAAAGAAGATACTTTGGGCACTTTGTTTCAATTCTTAGAAATGGCGTTATGTACTTATGAAAAGTTGACTACGCAGCAGAAGGACTGGGACAAAGAAGAAGAGGAAGAAGAAGCCATCTTTGATGAACAATGGGTTCTTTCCGGGGAGGAGGAGAAAAAGGATAAGAGAAAGGGGATTTTAAGAATTATAAAAACAACCAAAGAAGAGAAAAATGAGTGGAAAGGTGGAGGCAAGGTTAGAAAGCAAAGGAAAGGGAGTAAGAAAAGGGAGGAGGAAAGACAAAGGGGTAAAAAGGGCAAGGAGAAGAATAAGCAAGAGAGAAAGGGGGGGAGGAGAAGCCTCAATGGGGGGAAGCAAGATCTAAAGAAAAAAAGTTTATTCAGAGACAATGGGTGAATTTAATTTAGGATAAAAGAGGGATTCTGGAGGGTACATAAGATTGTGTTTTTTATATGTGTATTTAGAGTATAAAATTCATTGTGTAATTTTAGAATCTATTAAACAGAATCCCAAGAAAAATTGTTATATGAAGTACTTTTAAGTTAGGGTAATGAGTTATAGACGTTACTCCAATTGGTGTATAGGAGAAGTATAATAAAAGAAAAAAGATGAATGGATAGTTGGAAATAGAACAGACAAAGAATATTATTGAAAATGGTAATAAGATATGAAAGGATATATAAAGGTTTTGTTATGTTTTTTTTTTTTTGGATGTTGTATATTGAAAAAAGGCAAAAAAAAAATTTAATTAATAAGAAATAATTTGGATGAAAAGGAGAAGTTGGGATAAGATATGAAGTTAAATAGACAAAGTATTGATACTATAATTTGGAATTGTTATGTTCTATTGGTTTTCTTCTTTTATTATTTTTTCTTAGAAAAGATCTTATAAGCTGTTATGCCTTGTGCATTGTTTATATATATATATAAAAAAGAAAATGATAATAAGATATGGAAGGATATATAAAGTGAATATGATGTTTGAATTTGTGTCTGTGTGAAGAGTTTCAACCCGGGATCAGACAACCTTCAGAAAAGATCTTTTAGTTTTATTTATGTTTTATTGTGTTCTCTGTAAAATTAATAAAATTTGTTTAAAAAAAAAAAGAGTCTGGAGGAAGATAATCACTACAAATATTTGGGCATCCTTCAAGCTGATAATATCAAACACACTGTAGTCAAGAAGATTAGAAGTGAATACATCATAAGAGTGAAGAAGTTTTTTAAGTTCAAAGTCAGTGGAGTCATACCCTCAAGGTAATTAACATCACAGCAATTCCAGTCATAAGGTAGGTGGGAAAAAACTGCCAAATCTATGCCATAATAGGCATAAAGCCAATTGGGTGAGTTTGAGCCAATCACTTGCTTTCAGCCTAGGAAGAAGAAGGCAATGCCAAGCCACTTCTAAAATTGGAGTCAACAATAAGAATAGAGTAGAGTGGAGTGGAGTGGAATAGAATAGAATAGAATAGAATAGAATAGAATAGAATAGAATAGAATAGAAGGAGGACCTTGGAGGTCTTCTAGTCGAACCCCCTGCTTAGGCAGGAAACCCTATACCATTTCAGACAAATGGTTATCCAATCTCTTCTTTAAAACTTCCAGTGTTGGAGCATTTACAACCTCTGGAGCAAGGGTGGGATTCTACCAGTTCGCACCTATTCGCTAGAACCGGTTGTTAACATTCTAAGCAGTTCGGAGAACCGGTTGTTAGAAGAAATTACTAGCCTAATCCTATAAGGAAGACAGGAAGGAAACATTCTGGTGTTGCTTACAGAAACTGCCTCTCCATTAATCCTTATTACATTCTTGGCAGGACTAGACTTCCTGTCTCAGAAATTTCTCTGGAGTTTTTTTCCCCTCCTTTGCTGGTACCTACTATGTGGAGTGACCATTCAAAGTTACAATGGCACTGAAAAAAGTAACTTATGACCGTTTTTCACACTTATGACTTTTGCAGCAACCCCACAGTCATGAGAGGCCAGGGGAGGAGATGCGTGCCTCGATGTGAGTGATATTGAGTTGGCCACGCCCAGCCAATAACACGACCACCAAGCCACGCCCACCAACTTCACCATGCCCACAGAACCGGTTGTTAAAAAATGTGAATCCCACCCCTGCTCTGGAGGCAATTTGTTCCACTGATTAATTGTTCTAAGTTTCAGGAAATTTCTCCTTAGTTCTAAGTTGCTGCTAGATTAGTTTCTACCCATTGCTTCTTGTCCTGTCCTCAGGTGCTAGCTAGACTCCCTCTTCTTTGTAGCAGTCCCTGAGATATTGGAACACTGCTATCATGTCACCCCTCGTCCTGTGTTTCATTAAACTAGACATAACCAGTTCCAGCAACTGTTCTTTATATGTTTTCGCCTCCAGTCCCCTAAGACATCCCCCAAAAAGTCTTTGCAATAATGACTTCAAAAGTATGTTTTTTTCCTTCCAACAACGCAAAGTAACTGCTGCTGAAATTTGAAGAGCTGACTCTTCTTATACTAATTTTGTTTTAATTTAATAACCAATTTCATTTGATTTGATTTAATAACTAATTCAATTTAACTTACTTAGTAATTAAAGGATATTAATGAGTTTATATAGAACTTGTTAGCATGATTCTAAAACAACCTGATCAGGGCTTACCTAAGCCCAGGATGGAGGGCATGAATCTTGATATTCAAATTTCATGTTATATTTAAAGGACACAGTAAGCAGGTTCATGCATGACAGTTGCTGTGTGAGGCTGCAGACTCAAGCAAAAAATCTAGGTGCCACTGAAGAGCAGCAAATGTTTCATTATTTAATTCCTTACTGCCCCCTTCTATAGTATCTTTACTACCACAGAGGATGGAGGCCCATAGGTCATTTTGATTTACATCCCAGAACAATTTGGCTGGATTTAGAATTTCCACTTAACTTGGAACAGAACCTGCCTGCTTCTCTGTTTGAGGCATCAAAAAGTTTTAGACGCATATTTTGCTTACAATTGGGCTCATTCATAGTTTCTTTTATTGCAATGAGTGTTATGAATGCCAACTGTCATTTATGATTTAGCTCGTGTGTGAATCCAACCCTTGTAGATTATTCAGCAAATCAAGTTTAAAACATAATGGTATATCATTATATAGAAACTTAATCAGTGCCCAGTTAATACTTTCATTTTTGTTTCTGTAACATTTCTTTTAGTTCCTCAAAGTTTCTTACTTTTTTTCCTTTGATATTATCTAAAAAGACAATGCATCAAAGAAGACTGGCAAGAAATGCAACTAAATCAGACTCCAAAACATAAAATATTATTTTTCCTTCATCTCTTAACATCAACAAAATATATCAGCGTTTCATTCCTTGTCACATTGTTTAACCTTTTGGAAAGAAATAGAGTTATTTATCTTTTGATGGTAATCGCCTTCATATTTTGAAATGAAGGGACTGTGTTTTCCTTCATATTTGTTTTACCTATACACTTAGGAGCTCTCTTTAGGAGGAATATAATAATGTAATATATACAGTAATATTGCAATGTAATATAATAATATATAATAACAATAAAGCATTTAGAGGCTATCTGTTATTAAGTTACTCTAACATGGTTTGGAAGGCAAAATAAAACACAGTAATAACCCAGACATCGGCGGGTCACTTTTGAGTATTTCTCTCCCTAGGGTTGGAAAGAACATTCTGCAGGGAAAATTAAATACTTGTTCTAGTCTTTCCGTATTCCTGAGAAAAAAAATTAGGTAGAGCTAACCTTTAAAAAGCCCACTCCCCTCCCCCCACTAAAAAAGAAGAAAGACTATGGATTTATTGAACCCAAACACACCAAAAACTTGTTTCTCAAAATACTTCCAAAATGTCTTAAAATCTTTTCTGACCCTGAAACATTATAAATTCTTTCCCACAAGATGCATTTAGAATTCATTAGAATTCCTTCAGTGTTTATTTTGTCATATTTTTGAGTTAGTACTACACAGTCATGTCAGCCATCTTGAATCTTTTTACACTCACTTCTTTCCCCCATGGATGTACTTGGTACTAAGTATTTTGCCATTTGTTCCACAAGGTGCTTTTTCAAGAAACAACTGGTTTTTCTTTGAAAATGTTTCACTTCTCAACCAAGAAGCTTCTTGGTATTTTAATATTAAGGCAGAAAATCCAATACACTCTAAATATTAAAACCTTCCAAGCCCAACCTCCCCCAGCATTAATATAATAATATATTAGAAGAACTAATTATTTTAGAAAACACCAAAGGCTACTTAAATTAGCTAACCCACTCTTATATAAAATAAGCCCAAGGAAAAAAGAAATCTCATTTAAACAGATATAAAATTATTTAGTAGTATAAATGTTCTATGGCACTTGCTATCAACACTGGCTCTGCTGGGTATGGAAATCTAGAACTAAACCCTGCAAAGGGTCTGCAAAGGGGCAATTAATGGCTTTTAAAATGAAGATAGGAATGGCAAGTGGGGGAAAGGGATCAATTCATGATGTCCTGCATCTTCCCATTCGTATAAAATATAGAAAAAGATGTTTTGCTTCCTGGGCTTTTTTCCAATAGCTGTCCTGCAAATTCCATTACCAAAAATTCTGTCATCATAAAGGGATAATTTATTTATAATACAAGTGGGTGATGATCATAATAGAATTGTACATTTTTCCCACAAGAACGATGCCATGCCAATTGAGAAATGGGGGAAGACTTTCTCTGTAAATGAATTCCTTAGAGTAGACACAGTCCATCGGGAAGTTTCACTCCGTGTGTTCCTAAAGAGCTGAGAAACTACAGAGTGGGGAAGTTTCCATTTATTGGACAGCAGAAAAAAACTGTCACAATGTGATATGGTTCACATACTGTATTCAGCAATAAAGCATGATAAAATATAAAAACATAATAAAAACATCAATAGCTTCATGCTTGACACCATACCAAAAACACATTATAACTTAGTATGAAGTTTGCATTTCATACGGCAATATATGCATTTAGAGGTTAGTTTGTATTGATTGAGAAGAGCTTATATAGCCAAATCACAAAGTGTCGGAGAAGAATATACTTAATCCAAAAAATCCTTGTTGAATGGAATGAAGGAGGCAATGAAGGAACATCTATTCATTTCTTTAGCCATCTTTATATGCTGTTCCTGTCGTGACTGATTCTGAGCAATGTATTGAGCATTCTCAATACAATAAGGTGTTGTTTTTTTTAAAAAAAATACAAGAATACTAATTGGCAATGGGAGATAGCA
The DNA here is from genome assembly GCA_033807585.1 of Hydrophis major. NCBI lineage: Eukaryota > Metazoa > Chordata > Lepidosauria > Squamata > Elapidae > Hydrophis > Hydrophis major. The sequence goes on along the minus strand of CM066331.1, from coordinate 184,476,432 downwards.
AGAGACAAAAAAAGCTATTAATTGGACAGTAAGTGACTGTTAACTGAGCAATGACACTGAAAAATTCCATTGAACAATGAAAGGTGATGCTATCCAGTTTTGGGTGCGCATTGCTGCCATAGCAACTTTCAGAAAACAGATTTTTGAAAAATGACCATATGTGAAACCTAAATATGCAATCTCTGTAATGATTACAAGCAGAAGAATAAACAGGTAAGAACAATGGGTAGTTTTATTATTTATGTTGTTAGATTTAGAAGATCAGCTGACTTCCAAATGACTCTGCCCAACTTATAATAATTAACCAGCTTCTTCAATTACACCCAGAAGGAAACAGGCAACTAATTCCACTTGTGGTGCATCAATTGAACATGAGTTTGTTGAGGTGTGACCATGCTGATGCATTTTGCACCAGCTGTATCTTCCAAGTGGCCTTCAAGGTCATCTCCATTTAACTTTTAAAGAATACTCAAGGACTGCCTTTGAAGAGATACAGATATTAACCAGATATTTGGAAGGCCTCCAATTCCAGGTAACTGGGCTTTCCTAGTGTCTGTTACATTTAGACAAACTATTACATATCAAATGGGATTTATTGTATATCAGGCTCAAAGTAGATATGGGGTTAATCATATTTAATTCTTTTTCACATCTCTTCTTTCTTCAAATCACCCGCTTGAGCAGTCACAACCATGTAGAAAGAATAAATTTGAAGATGGAAAAATAACAGATAAAATATTAAATTCTCCCCATCACCTCTAATTCTTGTTAGAAGGAAAATCAAAGGCTGATTTAATTCAACAATGAAACAGTAGGGTGGAATTACTTGTGATTAATACTATATGAAGTTTGAGACTTTCTTTCAGCTTCATTAAATACACAAAACATACACATAGCCCTTTCTCATTTGCACAGTCCTGATTAAAAAATCTTTGAAATGGACCAAAGTATTACAGATAGAGAAAATCATCATAAAATACAGGGCTTTAAAGACAGCTTTAAATACCAGGATTGAACCACCATTCTATGCAGAAGGAGTTATTTCATAGAATCAACATCAGATGGTCCAAGACTAGGGTCTATTGTAACTATGTTGCAGGATGTTGTATTAGCAGCATATTATGGTGCCCCGAATGAAAAATTAGACAAATAATCCTGGCTATTTGGTAGTGCTTGCAATGCAATTTGTCAGTGATACTTTTTCCCCATTTCTCTGGCATTAATAGAAGAGTGACAATATTTTCTGGCATTTTCCATGAAATTACTTTTGGATCTGCTAGTATTATAACCTACAAATGACTTCAGCAGATTTATGACTGAAGAATAGTTGATATTGATACCAGATTCAGGTCCATGCAACACTGGAATGATCTGTGCAAATGTCTTTGTGTTAGTTTTATTAGTCATAATTTGGTAAAATAAAATTCATTGTTTTGTTTCACTTACCATCTTGGCTTTAATATTTTTGCAACAGGCATGAATGTGTTTCTATATTGATTTGCACAAAGTTCTGATGTTTGATAACTGGGCAAACATTCTTATGCCTGATATATTTAGTTGCAAGTTTTCTAAGGCAGAGGTTCCCAACCTCCAGTCCTTGGACCAGCATTGGGCCATGACGTGCCAGAAACCGGGCTGTATAAACAAGTGAAGCCTCATCTGTGGGATACAGGCAGCATGTGAAATCATGCCCCCTCCTGTCCATGGAACCGGTCCCTGATGCCCAAAAGGTTGGAGGCCACTGTTCAACTTTCAAGCAAATTTTATGTGACAGACTGAGCTAGCCGATGGCAGATAGATAGATCTCTGAATGAATCTGTGAGTCTGTGAGCAACTCAATCTGTCTGCCTGCTTTTCCTGATTTTGGGTAAAAGTTGCTCTTTTTTTATAAAATATTCAATATTTATTTATTATGTAAATATTTATAGTATTTACAAGCCATGCCCAGCCAGTCACATGACGAATAAGGCATACCCACAAATTAGGCCATGCCCACAGAATCGGTTAGTGGTCCCTGGAATTTAAAATTATGAGTTTGGTGTTCCCTGAGGTCCAAAAGGTTGGCAACCCCTGACCTATACTGTACCTGTGCATTTGGTTTTTCTTGCCTAGATGTAAAACCTTGCTTTTTTCACTGTTGAGTTTCATTTTGTTAGATAGCACCCAATATTCAAGTCTTAAGATCCTTCTGTATCTTAAGCCTATCTTCCAGAGTGTTGGCTATTCTTGCCAGCTTGGTGTCATCTGCAAATTTGATGAGTTCTCCATCTATTCCCTCATCCAAATTTTTATGGGTTATTTTCAAATTACTGGTCAATGGTCTTCAGTAGGAAACCAGACATGTTATGATTTAAAGCTGAGTGATACTGTAAGTTTTTCCAGTGAAGCCTTTGTGATATTACCTTATTTCCCGTGCTTTTTTTCTCCAAAATAAATCTCTTTTGCAGATTATTTCTGTAAGGATTTGAGAGCAGAATGATCCAACCCTCTAGCTCTCCTTCAAAATTCTGTTTCCAAAATATATTAAAAATATGTTTGGGATAACAGAAGTAGTGAAGTCTAATCCAGTGATTGGCCTTATTAGCAAATAAATTACCACTTTTATTCCAGCTGTTATTATCTCCAAGCAATCTCAAACGTTGATTCTTGCCTGAGAAAAAGTACCGTATATACTCGAGTATAAGCCGAGTTTTTCAGCACATTTTTTGTGCTGAAAAAAACCCCCTTGGCTTATACTCGAGTCAGATTCCCCTCTGAAAAAAAAATGGTGTGGAGCTCCGAAGCTGGGCAGCCGCTTCCCTGCTTCCGTGTTTCCTTTGCAACTTTTAAGCATGGGGGTAATCGGAAGCAGAAAAGTTCTTGCTTGAGGATATATTGTTTTTTCTTTTTTAACTGTTTTTTTTTGGGGGGGGAAGACCCACCGCCATGTGAGAATGCTCAGACACGAAATCTATCCAACCGAAAATAAGTGTGTGCGTGTGTGTGGGGATTTTAACAGAGGGAAGATGTAGGGAGAAGGCAAAAGCGACAGAAGATCCTTTAGGGGAAACTGAGGGGGAGACTCACCCTTGGTCCAGATGAGCCCCCTTCCCCTTTCTCTAGGCTGAGAAAACAATGGCTCCACTCAGCTTCATTTCCTCAGCTCCAGCTGCTTTCAGTCCACTCGGGAGGAGGGGGAGGAGGAGGTGGTGGCAGCTCGCGTTGTTTTCTGAGCTCTAGGCTGAGAAAGCAATGCGAGCCGAGGTCGCTCCACTCAGCTTCATTTCCTCAGCTCCAGCTGCTTTCAGTCCACTCGGGAGGAGGGGGAGGAGGAGGTGGTGGCAACTCGCGTTGTTTTCTGAACTCTAGGCTGAGAAAGCAACGCGACCCGAGGTCACTCCACTCAGCTTCATTTCCTCAGCTCCAGCTGCTTTCAGTCCGCTTGGGAGGAGGGGGAGGAGGAGGTGGTGGTGGCAGCTCGCGTTGTTTTCTGATAGTGAGATCATTTCCCAAATTAATTGATTCACTAACCCAAAAGAAGAAGATGTTGATGACATTGGGAGGCAGGAGTCACTCTCTCCCTTGCAAGAAAAAAGCAAGAGCCGTTCTTATGATCTCTCCCTCTCTCTCTTTCTCCCCGTAATACAGTCAAGCCCTTTCCAGCACGCACGCGCGACCCGCCCCCACTGCTTTGCACCTTGCAAATGCAAAAACCCTGGGGTTTTGCATTTGCAAGGTGCAAAGGGGCGGTGGCGGATTGCGCACGCGTGCTGGAAAGGGCTTGACTTTGGGGGGGGGGAGAGAGAGAGAGATATCATAAGAACGGCTCTTGGTTTTTTCTTGCAAGGGAGAGAGTGACTCCTGCCTACCACTGTCATCATCATCATCTTTTGGGTTAGTGAATCAATTAAACCTTTCATGATAATGAGATCGTTTCCCAAATTTCCCTTAAATCAGGGAAGAAATCAGAAACAAACCTTTGGGCTGAGAATAAGCCTGTTCCTATGATGCCATTTTTGTTCACTGCAGTGTGAAAAGTGTGAAAAAACACACTTCTTTTTCTTCATCTTCTTGTTCCCTATTTACTGGTCTCTTTCAAAGAGGAAATTGTGAACATCAAACTTATTCTCAACTGTCCTAGTGAAAGTTTTTATTGGTATCTATTTTTATTTTTGAAATTTACCAGTAGCTGCTGCATTTCCCACCCTCGGCTTATACTCGAGTCAATAAGTTTTCCCAGTTTTTTGTGGTTAAATTAGGTGCCTCGGCTTATATTCGGGTCGACTTATACTCGAGTATATACGGTATATACTTTTTGCTGCAAAAGATCATGTCCTATTTAAAAATTATTAACCTGAACTAGTGAGCAATGTTTTTTTAATTAAACCCATAAATCAGTTTTATTGTTCTCCATATAACAGGAAATGTCAGGTCACAATAGGCCAAGTTTTGTACAAATAGTTCTTTATATTCAATACTCTTGTCTATTGAACAGACAAGTTTACAATGGTATGCATTCTGTTTTTAAGCAGAAGATTTTAACTACACATTAGCTTTCTGTGATATTAACAATTGTATTAAGTAAGACTCCCAGTTTTCTTATATAACAGCTTATTGTTTTGGGCTAAATTCTTATTGTATGTTATTTTTATTTTAACTTATTCTTTGAACAGCAATTTAAATTCTTATAAGCTTTTCATTTTAATTAGTTTACTTGTGAGACTTATGTGATTTTTAATTTCAGTAATGGCAATTAATTGTCTGTTTAAACTTTGTGAATCCATCTAACACATTGTCCCCACTGCCAACAGCAGTTATCATGCTAACTTTCCTGTATAATAGCAGAGGAAGTGTGCGGGTGACTAAAAATTCAAGTTATGGATTTAATGAAAATTGCATTTTCACATTTCTAAGCAAACATTATTTATCCTTTTTCATAATGAGCATTTTACTCCTCCATTTTTAATCACTGCAATAATTAATTAAAACAGAAGACCGGTTGAGAGAAAAGTGTTTTTAATCAGTGCTATGCAGAAAGAAAAAAAACTGAGATATAGATAGAGACTTTTATCTGTAAGAAAGATTTCATTCATTTTAATAAAAGATGATGTTTTGATTTTGTTTCAAAAGAGTAAGGCATGTAGAAGGAATTCTTATGGGTGAATTCTTATGTCCTTGTGTATATTTAGTAATGAGGTAGGCAATGTTGTGTGTTATCATGTCTTTTCTTGCAAATACAACTGGCTCTCCTGGACTCTGCAGCTGATCAGGGTTTTGGTATTCAATTGAATCCCAACCATCCTGTGATTATTTTTTTTCTTAAGATCTTCTATTACTGTTAAGGGGGAAATCTGCCCTTGAGCTATTGTTAGAGATTTTCTCCTTGGAGAAATTATTCACCTAATTTCATCATCCAGTTCAATATAGAGTTTTAAAAGGTTGTTTATGCTAAATTCTCTTCTTAACACTGCAAGATCCAATCTGGGTTGATCACCAGAACCAGAGATTTACTCTTCAGAGCTTTTGGATTGTGCTAGAGAAGTCATCTTCAGGAAACTTGTCTCTAGCAGTGTGCTTTGAGCTACTCTATGAGTTGTACTTATGTGGTACCTTCCTATTGGTTGATTGATGGGTTGATGGCCATCGATTGAATGCTGTTTCCTTATGCTGCCAGATCCTTAGCTCCTAAGCACCTGATGAACTGGTGCTTCAGCACTCCTGTTGACTGACAAGAGGCCCGTTTCTCAGGCTTCAATCATTTCTCTGGCTATCTTTGTACCTGCAAAACCAACAATCTTAGTAGTTGCGACATTGAATGTATGTCCTTCTTTATTGTGATATGAGGCTACCAGTGAGTTCAGATCTTCTCATTTGACTGCTTGCTTGTGTTCTTGTAATCTCTTCTTAATCTGTAAAAAGGATTAACCTTTAATCCTTACATTGATCTGTAATTTATACATTTATCTTTAATCCACAAGTTTCCCCCCTTAAAATTATGATCAATTGCTTCTATTGTCCTTGAAAAAGATAGGAAGCTACACCTTTTTCCTATTGCAACTGAAATAAATAATGGGATCAATAGTGGGATGATTTTCAGTGCACTTATATTAAGATGTTCTTCTCCACCCAGTTATTGCTTCCATATACCCCTTCTAAATTCCATCCCTAGAAAGTCTATATTTCTTTTAGACCCAAAAGATTAAAAAAAAAAATCACAGGCATGTTGAAAGGGATTAAAGAAAAAATAGGGGAGACAGGATAGCAGTATTTCAGTATTTGAGGGGCTTCCATAAATAAGAGGGGGTCAACTTATTTTTCAAAGCACCCAAAATCTAGACAAGAAACAATGGATGGAAACAAATCAAGGAGAGAAGCAACCTAGAACTAAGGAGAAACTTCCTAACAGTGAGGACAATTAACCAGTGGGACAGAAGTTGCCTTCAGAAGTTGTGAAGTTGCCTTCATCACTGGAGGTTTTTTAGAAAAGACTGGACAACCACCTATCTGAAATGGTATAGGGCTCCTGCTTGGACTAGGACGGTTGAACTTGAAGTCCTCCAAGGTCCCTTCCAGCTGTATCCCAATTGATTGGTTTTATTTTTCTTTTAAATGAGATTGCCATGATTTGTCACAACTTGTTTTTGAACGTCTTTCATTTCTAAAGGAGTTTCCTTATGACATTCTTGCAGTGCAAAGTTTGGGAACACAAACCCAAGCACCACATATAACACCATCTGGGTAGAAGAAACATTAATTACCACCTGCTTCTGTGGACATAACTGATATGCATCATGTTTTGGCAACCTAGAAGTTTTACCTCAGGCAATAAAGACCCAAGAGCAGCTGGAGAGAGGAAGGAGCAGAGATAGAAAGTTTTCTCTTTAGAAATAAGAAGAAAATCTGTCCAAGAATACAATCCATGAAATGAACTATGGAATGAAAATGAGCAGTTTCATACATTTCATGGCTTCATTTTCTCTGTGCAACTCTTAATTGTTTCCTAGTTTATACCAAGGAGAGGTTATTCTGGGCTATGATAATACTAGAGAAAAATATCAGTTTAGTGTCAATGACATCATAAATTTTCACAATAACACTCAGAGATGAAAGGGGAATAAATTGATATTTCTTTGTTGTATTTTACTGCTCTTCTTTCTAGAAAAAAAGAAAATCCAAGAAAGGAGTATTGATCCAAAAGGCATTTATAGCACCCCAAAAAGTAAGTGCAATGTCAATAGTGTTGTAAAAAAGGGGATTATTTGGAAGTTGTATTTCACAAAAGAATGGTAGTCATGACAGTACTCTGAACAACACATTGGCTTTTGTTTCCTTTTTGGTTTCAAGTAAGCCCTCCCACACCCACATTTAAGCAAAGAAGATAGAATATTAAGTTATAAGTCAATTTATACATCAATGAGTAGACCCTGATCTGAGAAGCGCTGTGTTCTAAAAATAGAACGTGTATAATTCAAGAATAAAATGCTTGGTTTGGAATAAATAAAAATTCCTGGGTTCAATCCACAGCATGTTCAGATAGGATTCTAAAAGATTGAAATTATGGAGAATGATAGCCATGATGGCTTTGGTTTAGAAATTTGGTTAAGCCCTTACTGGGTTCCTACAATAAACTATTCTGTAAACCATGACTAGGAAGCTGCAATGTTCTATCCACACTATAGCTATACCCAGTCAAACCACTTTGGCTTTGAACAATGGGTAGAAATCCCATCCGTAGGCATAAATAGTCTTAAGCTAAATGAACCAACGTTCCGACATGAAGCTTTAACCTTGTACTATGAGGTTATTTGCTATATATAAAAAAATATATAGGAAAAAAATAAAATGCTTTTAGTAGGCTTCCCCTTTGAAATGTTTGCTGTTTGTTGCTGTTCTTTTCAAAAATGTTTGTTGCTGTTTGTTGCTGACTATTCAAAAGATAGATAAATATAGGTATAGGTACACATATAGATCAGGGTCGCCAACCTTTTGGACCTCAGGGACCATTAAACTCATAATTTTAGATCCCAGGGACCACTAACTGGTTCTGTGGGCATGGCCTAATTTGTGGGTGTGGCTTGCTGGTCATGTGACTGACTGTGCATGGCTTGTATGCAGGGATGGGATCCGACAGGGTTAACTACCAGTTTGGTGATTTATGAGGTTTGGTGATTTACGATGTGTTTCTCTGCACGCTGCGTGCACACCTGTAAATCGTCATCAGCCTGGTGCCTGGACAGCTGAGTAGTGCTGCATCCCGAGAAGCAGCCTTTGAAAAAGTACTTTTTTCCTGCTTTTTAAACTGCAGCTGTGCCTCACATGGCAGCTGAAGTTGAAAATGCAGGAAATAAAGGTCACGTAAGAGCCTGGGTGGGTAGGTGGGCCAAAACAGCAGCAGACATAGAACCTGCATAGTGTCTGCTGCTCTTCAAAGCTACCGGTTCTACAGAGGTGGACAGAACTGGTAGAAACTCACCCCTGCTTGTATGTAAATATTATAAATATTTATATAAATATTAAATTTTTCATTAAAAAAAGAGCAACTTTTAGCTAAAATCAGGCAAAGCAGGCAGGCAGATTGAGTTGCTCACAGAATCACAGATTCATTTAGAAATCTATCTGTCATCAGCTAGCTCAGTCTGTCACATAAAATTTGCTTGCAAGCAAACTCACAAAATTAACTTACAACCCACCATGTATGTAAATATTGAATTTTTTATAAAAAAGAGCAACTTTACCCAAAATCTGGCAAAGCAGGCAGATTGAGTTGCTCACAGAATCAATCAGTGATCTATCTATCTGCCATCGGCTAGCTCAGTCTTTCAAATTTGATTGCCGTGAGCCTGCACTGAATTTGCTTTCAAGCAAACCTTCAGTCCTAAGGGAGGTTCAGCTGTGCTGAGCCGAAGATCTAAAGACTAGCTAGAAAGCAAGAAATCCAACCATGTCCTGTTTCCTAGCTAATCTAAATCTCCCAGCACAGCAGAACAGATGATGGTCGGAAAAAGGAAAAATAGCAATTTAGCAGTCAAGTTTGCCCGGTAAGGAGTGAGTGGGTGGGGAGGGTTCCTGCGGGCCATGTGGGCGGCGCAGCCTTATGTTCCTGTGCAGCCTGGATTAATTGCTTGGGGGTGTGTTCTGGGGGTGAGATTTCTCTGCGGCCCACCAAAAAGATTTCACGGCCCACCAGTGGCCCACTGGTTGGCAACTGCTGGTATAGATAACAGTAACATTCCTAAGAGGTCTGTAAGAGGCGTGCATAAGCGCACAATCGTGCCTACCATGCCTGTCCTATTGTCCTCAATTATTAGCTCCTATTTCTTGTATTTAAACTTGTATTTAAACTTATTGTTTCTGTTATATTGTAAGCTTCTGACCAATAAAATAAATAAAAGTAAAAGTAAATAAAACGGTACAGATTTTTACTCAAGAAGAAAGCTGCTTATTTGTGGAACAATCAGTGCTATGGCCCAAGCACCACAGGCATGTTCACGGGGAGCTTTCCTTTAAATGAGATCACTGCTGTTTGTCACAATCTACTTTAGATTTCTAAAGGAGTTGCCATGTGACACTGTTGGAGTGCTAAGTTTGGGAACACAACTCCAAAGTCATTAGGAGTACCAGAATTCATTCATTCATTCTCTCTCTGTCAATACTTTATCATTTTCCACCAATTTAAATGATGATTGGAGGGGAGAATAAAGGCATATGTTAAATCAAACTTCTGCTGTGCCCAAATTAGTATCTGTTAAGTACTGAACATGGGTCGGAATAAATGGAGACAGCCTCTGAATAGTGAACTTTCAGCTCTTTATTGGCATTGTGACCTCAAAAAACAACAACAGTGAACTCTGCCTTATTTAGGCAACCCTTGTGAGAATTGTCCAATACGAGCTATGAACGCTAGCTCTTTTAACCAATAAGAATTCTCTATTAAGGGCCAATCGGATTCCTCAGAACTAACCAATCCAATCTGGCCGCCTAACAGCCAATCAGAAGTGCAGGGCCAGAACCCTGCACTTTACCTCAAGTTCATACTTTATTAACTATGGTACATACACAACACCTCTTCCCCCTGGCTTCTTAATTACGGTGTAGTTATATAGTCCCTTAGATAGGACGGTTGTCTTTTAACTCTTTTGGATTTTCATTGGATTGGTTGGTTGCAATCCTGTTGAGGTAGATTGTTGTTTGGCAGTGGTTCTGCTTCTTGCTCAACTGCAATTTCTTGCGGTGCAAACGTTTCTCCTTCCTGCTCCATTTCCTGAGTATCACTTAGTTCGTCGCTCCCTTCGAGCAGATTCCTTGGAACTTCATCTCCTTCCGTACCTCTCCCCCCCCCCCCCCGTTTGGTCATGGGGGAGTTGTTGACTGGCCGTTGTGAGTCGTGACCGTAATTGGTCGATATGCCGTTTCCACAGTTTATTGTTACAGCATTTCACTACGTAGGATTTAGGGCCGGTCATTCGTACTACTGTCGCCTCTATCCATAACGGGTCACCCGATAAGTTCCGTGCGTAAACGAGGTCTCCTACCTGGAAGGTGCGATAGCGGCCGCTGGATCCTATTGGCTTTTCCGGTTTGTAAGCAGGGTGCAACCGGTCGAGGTGGGAGCAGAGTCTTCGTCCCATCAGTAGTTCGGCGGGAGTTCTGCTGGTGACACTATGTGGAGTTATGTGTTGCAAAAAGAGAATTTGGTTGACCTTGTCATCGATATTGTCATAGTCCACTTTTAGCAAAGTCTTTTTAACAAATTGGACCATGCGTTCAGCTCGGCCATTGGTCGCAGGGTGCACAGGCGAGGTGAGCGCATGGTGGATACCGCGGTCAGCGAGGTACTGCTCGAACATTAGTGCCGTAAACTGTGGCCCGTTATCGGACACCAGGACATCTGGCAATCTGTGGGTTGCAAAGAGTCTGTTTAGAATCTTGATCACCGCCTCGGAGGTCGTAGCCGTCATACGATGAATTTCTAACCAATTGGAGTATGCGTCGACTGTCAGCAGGAAGGTATAGCCCTTGGTGGGTCCCGTGAAATCCAGGTGGATTCTGGACCAGGGTCCACGTGGCATCTCCCATTCAGTAGGCATGGCTTTTGGTGGGGCGTTGCTGACTTGTTGGCAATTGGAACAAGCTTTAACCCACTGCTTGATTTGCCGGTCCATGCTCGGCCACCATGCATAGCTTCGTGCAAGTGCCTTCATTCGCATGATGCCGGGGTGGCCCTCGTGCAGAATTCGCAGCAGCGCCTTCCGGAGTCGCTCTGGGACAATGACTCTATCGCCCCAGATGATACAGCCTTTTTGGGGAAAAAGTTCAGTCTGTCGAGATTTGAATGGTGCGAAGTCATCTGGTACTTGGTCCAATGGCCATCCACGTTCTACCCAGCCTAGGACTCGAGCTAGGGTATGGTCTCATTTGGTTTCTCTCGCGATGTCTCGGGCGGTCATAGGCAGCGAGTTGAGTGTTTCGATCTGCAACGTGGTTGCCGTTGGTGCCGGATCGTCGAGAGTCTCTGGAAGCGGTGCTCGGCTTAATGCGTCGGCGTGGGGAATGGCTTTCCCCAGGTGATATTGCAGGCGATAATTATAAGCAGCTAGGAATTCTGACCATCGGGTCATTCTAGGGAATAATATGTAGGGGGTTGGCTTGTCCCCGGCTATTATCCCTAGCAACAGTTTGTGGTCAGTTATAATGGTAAATGTCCTTCCATACACATATTCATGAAATTTTTTTACAGCTGAAACGATTGCGAGGGCTTCTTTATCAATTTGTCCATAGTTCCGCTCTGCTTGTGAAAGAGTCTTCGAAAAGTATGCAACAGGGGCTTCGTTCCCATTAGGCAGTACATGGCTCAAAATGGCGCCCACCTCAAAAGGCGATGCATCGCAGGTTATAACTAACGGCGAAGTCTCGTTATACTGCATAAGTACAGAGTCAGATGTGAGCAGTTTTTTAACATTCCGGAACACTTGCTCTTCCCGGTAACCCCATACCCACAATGCTTTCTTACTTATAATCGGTGTAACGGTTCAGCGACAGTTGCCTTGTGCGGTAAAAATACATTATAGAAATTAATGAGGCCTAAGAACGCCTGGAGATCGGCCTTGTTGCGTGGCCTGGGAGCTTTTTTGATCACTTTTAACTTACTCTCGGTAGGATGAATGCCCTGGCTATCAATCCGGTACCCTAGAAACTCAACATTGTCACTATACAATTGACATTTATTTTTTTTTACCTTAAGTCCGGCCTCTTGAAATTTTTTTAGGACGCATTTCAAACAGTCCTGTAAGATTTTTTGGGCAGGGGCTGCAATTAATACGTCATCAAAATAAGGGACCACGCCCTTGATTCCTTGTAATAACCTTTCCATAAGGCTCTGGAAGATCCCCGGGGCTACACTAACTCCGAATTGCAATCGGGTACATTTAAAGGCACCCCTGTGTGTTACAATTGTTTAGGCTTGAGCCGTTTTTTCATCCACTGGTAATTGTTGATAAGCTTGGGCTAAATCTAATTTAGCGAAAACCTTACTGCCCCCCAAGGAATGGAGGAGGTGCTGCACCACCGGAACTGGATACGCATTCTGCTGTAGGGCGTGGTTCAAAGTGGCCCGGTAGTTCCCACAAATTCGGATTGACCCATCTGGCTTAATGGGTGTTACAATAGGGGTTTCCCATGGAGAGTGATCAATGGGCTTCAACACCCCTTGAGCAATTAACTTGTCGAGTTGTTCGTCGATTTTTGCTTTAAGAGCGAACGGAACTCGAAGGAGCTACTTTTGGATCTAGACTGAATGAGATTGGGGTCCCCTTATACTCGCCTAAGCTGTCTGCGAAGATGTTGCTGAACTCAGAGATAAGGTCTTCCTCCCACTCACAACCACCGACTCGGTTCACGCCGGCCACTTCAATGCCAAGTGGCGCGAACCATTGGAGGCCTAGTAGGTAGGCCTATCTCTATTGATGACCGTTAGAGGTAAGTACGCTGTATGCTTCTTGAAGGAGACTCGGACTCGGCAGGACCCGACAACAGGGATTCGATTTCCTTGATAGTCCTTGAGGATGAGGCGTTGAAATTGGAGGTCTTGGCGTTGAATTGTGGGGATGAGTTGCTTGAGTGTCTTCCAAGACACCATCGAGAGGGACGATCCCGAGTCAACCTCCATGTGGCAAGGCTGGTTCTCGATGGCTACCGTGACCCGGATTTTCTTTGTGTCCAAAGCTGAGGCGTGACCGATAGTGATAGTATGCTGAGCCTCTTCTCTTTGCAAAGCTCGATTTCTGTAGGAGTGGTTTACTGGCTCTCGCCTTACAGGACGGTTTCCTGTTGATTGGCGATAGTTGGCCCCTTTTGAGGCCTGGCTGAGTCCTGATAAACTGCGGCAGACCTGGCCGATGTGGCCTCGTTTTCCGCACTCATGGCAGAGTGCGTCGTGGAATTTGCATTCGGACCTGGCATGGTTGGCTCCACACCCAGCACAAGGGCATAAGGGCTTCGGGCGAGGGTCCCGGTCGGACCGCAGTCAATGGACCCCTTCTTCGTCGCTGTCTGACGACGAAGAGAGGTCCTCATGGTGCGTTGTTCATAGCTGCCCTTCTGTGCTAGGTGAGATTTCACTGGCCAGTGGTGGTACCGGAGTGTGGCTTCACTGTAGTTGTGCAGCCGACTTTTTGGTCGCCTCCGCAGCCGTGGCTTTGGCGATGGTGTCAGCAAGGCTGATGTCACCTTTCACCATCAGCTTGCTTTGCACGCCTAGTGCATCTAATCCCAGAACTATTCAATCTCTCAGTGCTTTTTCTAAATCGGCGAACCCGCAGAGGCCCCCTAAATTTTGGAGGTCTGCCACGAAATCAGCCATGCGCTCCCCTTTTCGTTGGTTTCTCTGATAAAACTCGTGGCGTCTCACGAGCGTAGGCACGGTTGGCGTGTAATGGTCTCTCAGGATGGGTTCGAGGTCGTCCCAGCTCATGGATTTCACTTCTCGAGGTTTGGCGAGTGCTTTAGCCATCTTAAATATGGCTGGGCCGCAATGCATCAGGAACAGCGCCCTTTTCTTTGCTGGTGTGGCATCCTTCAAGTTATTTATCTCGAGAAACATTTGGAAGCGATCCATGTAGGATTCCCAATCCTCTTGGTTCGGATCAAATGGAGTGGGTGATACGATGCCGCCGGACATGGTTCCGTTGTTGGCCTCGTCTATCACGTGCTCGGTATTGCTTCCTGGCTTTTTCAGTTCAGATGTCTCCACATCCTATCCTTGTTGCCAGTGTTAAGTACTGAACATGGGTCGGAGTAAATGGAGACAGCCTCTGAATAGTGAACTTTCAGCTCTTTATTGGCATTGTGACTTCTCAAAAAACAACAACAGTGAACTCTGCCTTATTTAGGCAACCCTTGTGAGAATTGTCCAATACAAGCTATGAACGCTAGCTCTTTTAACCAATAAGAATTCTCTTTTAAGGGCCAATCGGATTCCTCAGAACTAACCAATCCGATCTGGCCGCCTAACAGCCAATCAGAAGTGCAGGGCCAGAACCCTGCACTTTACCTCAAGCTCATACTTTATTAACTATGGTACATACACAACAGTATCTCTGCCATCCTACCACACATTTATTTAAAGGGTGAAATATCCACTGAGCCAATCATAGATCTTCTACGTAATAAATGCAGTGGGCATTATGTCAGCCAGAGCTAATCCAAGACATTTTGTTGCCAAAGGCAAAGAACAAAACAATCCCCTTCTAATTCCACCTTCAAGAATAAGACAGATTGTAACTGATTTATAATACTGGACAGAACAATGTCTCCCATCACATGGCGAACAGGCTATTTCAAAAGTGCAAGGCAGGTCCAGGTGCTTTTATCTTCCCAGAGAAAGGAATGGCACTTAGCCAAATGGCATGGCGGAATGGAGAAGATTGGCATCCACTGTCTGAAGTAATTATTTGCCAGTATTATGAGGTGTGATTTTAATTGAAGTTTGTGCACACTATATCTCCTTCCTATATTTGTTTTTTAGCATTATTATCTATATTTCTCTTTGCCTTGCCTAGGAAAAGAAGCAAAACTCTGAGGTTGGATTGGGAGGGAGGGATGATGTTTCATAGGAATACCAATTTGCACCTTTTGCTTGAGATTGACACTCACAGCTTCCCTTAAGGAAGTAAGGGAATCAATTAATCTTAATGATGTTTTCCCTCTTGTGAAAACTGGATTCTAAAGCAAGTATACTGCTTTTACCAAACAAGAGAACAAACAATGTGTCATGCAAGGAAATGGAAATCAGGAAATGGTTCCAAGTGCCCAAAGGAGCTAGCAAAGGTAGCTTATCGGAGCACATTACAAAGGCACATATAAATCATTAGGTAGTCTGCCAGGGATAAGGAGGATACATTTAATGAGAAGTTTATCTTTTCCATAAGTTTATAAATTTAATCTGCTAGTTTTTAAGGCATCAGTAGCCTGATTTTTGAGACTGATTTGTACTCTGTCTGACAAACAGGAAATGAAAGTGATTAATGAACACTAAAATCACGATTATATAATTGGTAATGTGGTGGTTAGAATGCAGTATTGTGGGCTAACTGTGCTGACTGCCAGCAGTTCGATACTTACCAGCTCAAGGTTGATTCAACCTTCCACCCTTCTGAGATTAGTAAAATAGGAACCAGATTGTTACAGGCAATATGCTGACTCTTTAAAACAGGGGTCTCCAACCTTGGCAACTTTAAGACTTGTGGACTTCAACTCCCAGAATTCCTCAGTCAGCTTCCACAAGTCTTAAAGTTGCCAAGATTGGAGACCCCTGCTTTAAAACACTTAGAGAGTGCTGAAAGCCCTGTGAAGTGGTATATAAGACTATGTGCCATTACTATGAGTGCATAAGCAAAATTCTATGACATTACAGACTTTGTAGCTATATTAGCCAACCAACACAGGTTGGTTTGTTAGGGGGCATTGTCTTTAAGGCTCTTCTACATGACAGTCTTAAGCTGGTGTTGAAATCAGCTAAAAATGAAGCTGGCTTAAAATTTGTTTATTACAGTAGTTGCCAGTGCAGATAGAAACACAGTGAACCAGTGGATAAGTAATGCTTCAGAGCACTACTTATTGCAAATACAGAAGGAACTTAAGTGATGTCTGAGACCTGCCATAGAAAACACATCAGAATTGATGCTTTAAAATGAATATGTTCCTCTTCTCATACATCTTCAGTGTGGACATGGAAGACAGCAGTTTATAACCACACAGGAGGGAGAATGTTGGCCATTTTGTATAGCCATTGCATAGATTAAATTAAAATTCAGCAGAGAAACTGCATTGCTGAACTCATGCCGGTACATGTTGCAATGTGTGATTTGTGAAGCAGAATAGGATTGCAGAATTTTAAACTGCCTCTGTGCTGGGCTTGGAGTGAGCAGGGCAACAAAAGAAGGGATGCCCATCTAGAGTTATCAAGATCAGAAGGATCAGTTACGTAACGGTGTGACTTCAGCACATTTGGTTACTTCATTTTTTAATTCTAGTACCAAGTTTAACCTATTGTTTAAACTTAACCGTAACATAACAGATAACAGATAATCAGAGTTGGAAGAGACTTTGTAGGTCATCTAGTCCAACCCCCTGCCCAAGTGGGAGACCCTACACCATTTCTGACAAATGGCAGTCCAATCTCTTCTTGAAGGTCTCAATTGATGGCGCTCCCACAACTTCCAAGGGCAAGCTATTCCATTGGTTGATTGTTCTCACTGTCAGAAAGTTTCTCCTTATTTCCAAGTTAAATCTCTCCTTGTTCAGTTTCCATCCATTATTCCTTGTCTGGCCTACAGGTGCTTTAGAAAATAGATTGACCCCTTCCTCTCTGTGGCAGCCCCTCAGATATTGGAAGACTGCTATCATGTCTCCCCTGGTCCTTCTCTTTACTAGATTAGCCAAGCCCAGTTCCTGCAACCGTTCATTGTATGTTTTAGCCTCCAGTCCCCTAATCCTCCTGGTTGCTCTTCTCTGTACTTTTTCTAGAGTCTCAACATCTTTTTTGTAATGTGGTGACCAAAACTGAATGCAGTACTCCAGGTGTGATCTTACTAAGGCTTTATAGAGTGGTATTAGTACCTCCCTTGATCTTGATTGTATCCCTCTGTTGATACAATTTAGGATTGCATTAGTTTTTTTGGCTGCTGCTGCACACTGCTGGCTCATATTTAGCTGGTTGTCCACAAAGACTCGAAAAACTCTTTCACAGTTACTGCTATTAAGCTGGTTTCACCCAGTCTATATGTGTACTTTTGGTTTTTCTTGCCTAAATGTAGGACTTTTTTTTCTCTACATTGAATTTCATTTTGTTAGATACCACCCAGTGTTCTAGTCTGTCAAGATCCATCTGGATCTTGAGCCTATCTTCTTGGGTATTATCTATTCCTGCCAGCTTAGTATCATCTGAAAATTTGGTAAATTCCCCTCATCTAAGTCGTTAATGAAGATATTGAAGAGTACTGGGCCTAAGATGGAACCTTGTGGCACCCCACTACTTAGACTTAGACCCATTAAGGACTACTCATTGAGTATGGTTTGCCAGCCAGTTGTGAGTCCATCTAGTGGTGGTGCTATCTATTCCACTTTTTTCTAGCTTATTAAGAAGTAGATTGTGGTCAACTTTGTCGAATGCCTTGCTGAAATCTAAATATATTATGTCCACAGTATTTTGCTGATCTACTAATTTAGTCACTGTGTTGAAGAATGAAATAAGATTGGTCTGGCATGATCTGTTGTTAACATCTCTGGAAGGAATTAATATGTTGTGCTTGCTTCATCTGATGCAGACTCATCACTACATAAGTGTGAATACTTTCATGGGATTTATTTATTTTATTTATTTATTTTATTTGTCAATTGCTTACAAGATAATAGATGTAAGTATAAACATGAGTAAGAATACAGGAAATAGATATGAATAAATGGGGACAATAGGACAGGGATGGGAGGCACGATGCTGCATTTATGCACGCCCCTTAATTTTTACTGGAAAACAGTATAGAATATTTGTGCAGGAGTATCCCATGAATGTCACGTTACTAGATGGGGTCAGTAAGAGGACATTAAGCCATCAAAAATAAGAACCAGAAGAATAGAATACAGAATGTCAATAAAATAATCCATCAGAGAATTTCTGTCATTAGAGATTGATTTTTTAAAAATAATGATGGAATAAAGATGTGAACAGGAGATCTTCAGAAGGAGTTGTTTACATTGTTTAAAATTTCTATGAGGTACTACAGTCCTCTTTCAAGATTTGCATATTTCCCTTTTTATGACTATGTCCATTTGTTTTGATAGCACAAACAAAGGTTTTATCCTATTGTTATGAATTAATAAAAGTGCTTAAATAAAGATTATTAAAACCTTTAGAAAAGTGCAGGGTTCTAGCCCTGTACTTCTGATTGGCCGATAATAGCGATACCGGATTGGTCCTTGAATCATCATGAGAAAGTGATGAGGAAGAGATCAACAGGCTCTGGTCTGAACGAGACCAACGCCATCAACGTAACCAGAGAATGCAGCACCAATGTGCTGGTTGTGGGGCAAATCACTCACGATCAGACTGCAAATTCCTCAACACACTCTGCCATGTTTGCGGAAAGAGAGGCCACATCGGAAGAGTCTGTAGAAGCAAGCAAGGATCCAGCCCACCTCAGAGGGGAAACAACTACCGCCAACCTGCAGGAAGCCGACCTGTGAATCGGGAACCCTTGAACCACCAATGGAACAACCACTCCTACAGAAACAAATCACTAGCCCATTCAACGAAGCGAGAAGAGGCACACCAAACCATCATGATTGGTCACGCCTCATCATTAGATGCCAAGAAGATCCGGGTGAAGGTCGCCATCGAAAACCAGTCCTGTGTGATGGAAGTCGATTCAGGATCATCCCTCTCGATGGTTTCCTGGAAGACCTTCAAACAATTAATTCCTGCCGTCCGGCGGCAAGACCTCAAATTCCAAAGAATTATACTCAAGGACTATCAGGGAAATTGAATTCCAGTCGTGGGATCCAGCCAAGTCCGTGTCTCATTCAAAAATCGTGCTGCATCCTTACCATTGACCGTAGTCGACAGGGATTGGCCTAGCTTGTTAGGCCTCCAATGGTTCGCTCCACTTGGGATTGAAGTAGCCGGCATTCACCGAACCAACATCGACGACTGGGAAGAGGCCCTTGTCCAGGAATTCCAGGACGTCTTTGCAGACAAACTAGGTGAGTACAAGGGGACCCTGATATCATTTCACCTTAACCCTGAAGTAGCTCCCATCCGCCTTAAGCCTCGTCGAGTTCCATTTGCCCTTAAACCAAAGATTGACAAGCAGCTTGATAAATTAATAGCCCAGGGTGTGTTAGAACCCACCGACCACGCTCCCTGGGAAACCCCGATCGTAACACCCATCAAGCCAGATGGATCGTTAAGAATTTGTGGGGACTACCGTGCCACCCTGAATCATGCCCTTCAGCAGAACGCTTACCCGGTACCGGTGGTACAACACTTTCTCCATTCCCTGGGGGGGCGGAAAAGTCTTCGCTAAATTGGATTTAGCACAGGCATATCAACAACTGCCTGTAGATAAAAGAACGGCAGAGGCACAAACGATCGTTACGCACTGAGGTGCATTTAAGTGCAACCGACTCCAATTCGGAGTTAGCGTGGCCCCAGGAATTTTTCAGAGCTTGATGGAGAGACTACTAAAGGGTATAAAAGGGATTGTACCATATTTTGATGACATTCTAATCGCTGCTCCAAATAGAGAAATACTAAGGGAGCGCCTGAGGTTGGTTCTCCAGAAATTTAAAGACTCTGGCCTTAAAGTAAAAAAAAATAAGTCTCAACTTTGTATGGATAAAGTAGAATTTTTGGGGTACATAATTGATAAACAGGGCATTCACCCCACCAATAGCAAGCTAAGGGCAATCAAAAACACCCCAAGGCCCAGAAATAAGACTGATCTCCAAGCTTTCCTGGGCCTTATCAATTTTTACAACGTTTTCCTGCCCCACAAAGCAACTGTAGCCGAGCCCCTACATCGTCTGTTGGACAAAAAGGCAACCTGGGTCTGGGGACACCGAGAGGAACACGCGTTCTGACAAGTAAAAAAACCTATTGACTTCAGATGCTGTTTTGATGCAGTATAACGAGACTTTGCCTTTAACAATCACATTTGATGCATCACCATTCGGAGTGGGTGCCATTTTGAGCCATGTGTTACCAAATGGTAGTGAAGCCCCTATTGCCTACTTTTCAAAAACGCTATCAAAAGCTGAACGTAACTATAGTCAAATCGATAAAGAGGCTCTTGCTGTTGTATCTGCTGTTAAACGATTTCATGAATATATTTATGGGCGAGTTTTTACTATAGTTACCTACCACAAACCTTTGCTGGGGATTATAGCGGGAGACAAGCCAACCCCTTATATATTATCTCCCAGAATGACTCACTGGTCAGAATTCTTGGCTGCATATAATTATAAGCTGCAACACCGCCCGGGGAAAGCCATCCCCCATGCTCATGCACTAAGCCGTGCACCACTTCCGGAAACCATTGATGACCCAGCTCCAACCGTCTCAACGCTCCAGATTGAGACACTTCAATCACCACAGCTGACAGCTCGAGATATCGCGATCGAAACCAAATGCGATCCCATTTTGGTGCGAGTTCTTAGCTGGGTCGAGCGAGGATGGCCATTGGATCAAATCCCTGACAACTTCATCCCTTTCAAGAATCGGCAGATGGAACTGTTTTCCCAAAAGGGCTGCATTATTTGGAAGGATAGTCGTCGTCCCAGAGCGGTTACAATGAGCGGTGTTAAAAACTTTGTATGAAGGCCACCCCGGCATCGTGCGCATGAAGGCGCTCACACGAAGTTACGCGTGGTGGCCGGGTATCGACAAGCAGATCGAGGCCTGGGTAAAGACTTGTTACAAATGCCAGGAAGTTAGTAATGCTCCACCGAAAGCAACACCGACGGAGTGGGAAACACCCCAGGGACCATGGTCCCGTATTCATATTGACTTTGTGGGACCTACTAAGGGACACACATTCCTATTAAAGGTGGACGCCTACTCAAACTGGCTTGAGATCCACAAAATGAAAAGTACCACAACTGAATCCGTCATCCGGAAGTTGAACAGATTATTCACGACACATGGACTGCCAGACGTTCTGGTATCTGACAACGGCCCCCAGTTTACTGTGCTTCCTTTTGAACAGTATTTGGCGGACCGTGGTATTCGCCATGCGCTAACTTCGCCGGCACATCCTGCAGCTAACGGAAGAGCCGAGCTCATGGTACAGTTCGTCAAAAAGACCCTATATAAAATGGACTATGGGGATATCGAAGATAAGATAAACAGGATACTCCTTCTTCAACACATCACTCCACACAGTGTCACCAACAAGACTCCAGCTGAATTATTAATGGGACGCAAACTCTGCTCCCACCTCGACTGACTACACCCATTGTACAAACCAGAAAAACCCTGTGGATCTAGCGGGAAATGCCGCAAATTCAAGATAGGCGACTTAGTTTTCTCCAGGAACCTTTCTGGCGATCCTTTGTGGGTCAAAGCAACTGTAATCCAAGCCACTGGACCCAGGTCATACCAAGTAAAAGCCCGCGATGGAAGAATATGGAAGCGCCATATAGATCAGCTTTGCTCGAGGCTAGAACCTAGTTTCTGCGACTCTGGTAACTCCCAAACTGAGGGAGAAGGGGATGCCGAAGAAACCGAATTCGAAATGGTGGAAAACACGAACGGAAGAAGTCAGCATTCGGGCGTAACACATGAAGAAGAATTAGAGATGGGGGTAAGCTCGCCTCAAAGAAACACCTCGTCAGAGGCAAGCCCACAAAGGCTAGAGGACAACGAGGACATTAGCGGCACCGAGTTTTCCAATGAAGAACCACCGGCACCCGACTTGCCAGAAAACATCCCGCCCAAACAAGATTATAGACAAGAACCAGGGGGACAGCATAAATCTAATAGACAGTCAAAACAACCTTCCTACCTCAGAGATTACGTCACTGCACCCTTAAACGGAACCCGGGGGGAAGGGATGTTATGAATTAATAAAAGTGCTTAAATAAAGATTATTAAAACCTTTAGAAAAGTGCAGGGTTCTAGCCCTGCACTTCTGATTGGCCGATAATAGTGATACCGGATTGGTCCGTTCAGGAGAATCTGATTGGCTATTGGTGGGCCTCTTTTATTGGTTAAGGGAGCTAGCACTTCACGTTTCTTATTGGTTAATAGATCAGCAGCTTGCCTATAAAAAGGGCTGTTGCTGCCTTTGTTTTTGCTCTGTTCCACAATGTTAAATAAAGAGTTGAAGTTCACTGTTCATCGTCTCGTCTCCGCTTCTTGCGCCCATGCGCAGAACTTAACACATATCACTACAGAATTCTTCCAGTCAGTCCCTTGTCAGAGCATACTCCCAAGAGAGATTCTGTGTCAACCACACATTACTGCCTTGAAATAACACAGACTACTCTTATGCACAGATGGAAGTAGAAACTATGAGAAAGGCTTTAGTTTTAAGGGTGGATACAAGATCAGCCTGCAGAAAAATCTCAAATTTAATTATCACTATTTCAAGTTAAATAGAACAAGCAACTAGTGCATTTAACCCTCAAGGCTTCTCAGAATTCTAATTAAATATCAATTTCCATTTTGTTTGAGGTGCAAATACATGAAAACCATATGCCTAATGTTTAAAAAAAAACACAAATAAAATTTCTCCCTCACCATCACCAAAAACAAAGAGGGAAAGGTTAAAATCTGTCTGGTGTCTATAGCTTCACCACAGTCTTATTTTATACACCATGCACCACTTCAGTCCATGTGCCTCATAAGAAATGAAGTGCAATCCCAACCCACCAAAATATTACAAATTCCATAAGCAGAAAATAACCAGAAATACCACTGCTTCAGACTCGGAAGAGATGCTGGCAGACATTGTAAGGCTGTACTGGGATCTACTTCAATATTAGGCAAGTGCCAAAGAGGAGACATTGAAAATGGTAGGGGTTTTGGTCCTCAACTTTCAACAGTTCATTTAGTGACCATGTAGTTACAACAGCACTGAAAAAAAGTGATTTATGACTTCATTTTTCACAGTTATGACCATTGCAGCATTCCAAGGACACATGATCAAAATTCAGATGGTTGGCAATTGGTTCATATTTATGGTGGTTGCAGTGTCCTGGGGTCATGTGATCACCTTTTGCAGCCTCGTGACAAGCAAAGTCAATGTGGACACCAGAATCACTTAACAACTGCATTACTAACTTAACACTGCAGTGATCACTTAACAACTGTGGTGTGAAAGGTCATAAAAATAGGGCAAAATTCACTTAACAATGTTTCACTTAGTGACAGAAATTCGGGGCTCAATTCTGGTCTAAGTTGAGGACTACTTGTCATGGTTAATTTCCCAAAGGATGGATCTAGTCTTATTGGATAGATCACATCTACAGTGCATTTGAGGTAATAGTGATTTCTAATAGAACACCAACTATGTTCTTCTCTACACCCTTAAACATATTTTCACTTGTAATTAGCTAACAGAACCCAAGGTCCACCCACAGTTTTATAATCAGGAGCACAATAAAGACTGAGGACAGCAAAAGGTAATGGTGGCAGCCAGGGGTGGGATCCAACCGGTATAACTACTGTAACTATATTTTGTATATCGTTGTCAGCCTGGACAGCTGTGCATGGGTGCACACGGTTGAAAAGGCACTTTTTTCCTGCTTTTTCAACCACAGCTGTGTCATGCAAAGCAGCTGCAGTTGAAAAAGCAGGAAATAAAGGTCAGGTAAGAAGAGCCCAGACGGGCAGGTGGGCCAAAACAGCAGCAAACATAGAACCGGTTCTATGTATGCTCTCTCTTTGCTGCTCTTCAGAGCAACCGGTTCTACAGAGGTGGACAGAACCAGTAGAATCCCACCCCTGATGGCAACCCAAATCTGGATGCGGGTTACCCCTACAGGAAGATTTATGTAGAAATGTGGGAAAAATAAACATGAATTTGTTTGCATTTGGAACTGAATCATACTGCACTGGCCTCTTGGACTTCTTGAGCTAATGAGGGAGGAATCTGATTTGGCTCCAATATTAAAATGATCTGAAATCTTTTTTTCCTCTTCAGTCTTTGTATGTGCAGGTGCTTTAACGTCCCTCAACTAAATGGTAGCAGTGCTATGGAAACTAAAAAATTTCATATCTGCCTGTAATTACCAAGCCTCAACAACCATCATAAGCAAAGGCCATACTTTCTGAGCAATTTCACCAAAAGACATCTTTTTAACAAGAAAGCAAAGCTTGTGATCTGCAACTAATATTGAAAAACATACTTATTCAGAATCGGGGGGAAAAACATTTTAGCCACAAAAGAAGGATGAATCCAACTTCTTCTCCATAGTATTATTGTCCTGCTCAGTGATAGACATGGTTCTACCCATGTTTATTTATTTCATTGTTCTAGGAGAGGGGTAGGTTTTAACTTCCAGCAATATGAAGTGAATGTTCTACAGCAGGGGTATCAAACTTGATTTCATTAGGGTTGTGTTTGACCTTGGGGGAGCAGGATGGGCATGGTCAGGGTGGATGTGGTCAGCTTGATGTCACTCATTTGGGGGTGCCTCAAACTGTGGCCAGAGTGTGGCCAGAGTGTTCTGCCAGCAAAAGCGGGCTCCCAAGCTCCATTTTCAGCCACAATGGCCTCCTGCAGTTCTCTGAGAGCAAAAACGGAGCTGTGGGGAGCACGTGTCACCCACTAAGCTCCATTTTTGCTGGCAGAGAGCTGCAAGAGGCCACCATGGCCAAAAATAGAGTTTAGGAGGGTTGTGCGCAGCGCTCCCGAGTTCCATTTTCATTGGCAGAGGCACCATGGGTCGGACTGTTGCTGTTTCCAGGGTGGCCCCATGGGCTAAATCTAAGCACCCCACAGGCCAGATCCAGCCCACAGGCCTTGAGTTGACACCCATTCTAGAGACTAACTAGATGCTCCCTATCAAGCATATCACCCATCCCGAAACATTACTTCATTGTAGTCCAGACAAGCACATGGAACTAGGTTGTTTCTTTCATCTGCAGCTTCCTAAGCCATGTAACCCAAATGATTTTGAGTAATCCAAAATAGTTTAAGTCCATCTTTATTCTTAACTCAGAGGAAGCTTATTGCAACTAAACATCCTATCCGTTCACCCTTCCTAGCTTCTGAGACTTGTTCCTCTTTCACGTCCCTCCCAATTTTTTCTCGCTTCCATGGGAATGTTTTAAATACTCAGACATTTTTTAAAAAAAAAAGTTTAAAAGTAATACAAACTCATCCAAAAGATGATCTAATCACTTGTTAAGATATATTTCCAAAGCAAACAAAAGACAAGTACTGCAAATAGATTAATCAAATTAAATATTTTTATGTGTCCCTGTGGTCTTATTTTACACCCCAATTCCAGGGTCATGAAATAGACACTGGCTGCTGAAATCATGTAAAGCAGTGGTTCCTCAACCTCTTCTTCACCACTGAGCCCCCTTTAAATACCTTTCCAAGCCATGCACCCTCAAGACTTAATTCAAGATTTAAATAATGAAATTTCTTCTTCGCAGACTCCTGTTGATTGCATTGCAGCCCCTCCCAGGCAGAGGTAGTATTCAGTAGGTTCTGACCAGTTCTGGAGAACCAGTACCAGAAATTTTGAGTAGTTCAGAAAACTGGCAAAAACCACCACTGACTAGCCCCATCCCCATCTATTCTCTGCCTCCCGAGTCCCAGTTGATTGGCTGGGTCTTCTTTTGTTGCCCTGCACAGGAGAATGGAGCTGGAAATTAGGTTAGCGGGATGGGGTGGGAATGGGGATTTTACAGTAAACTTCCCCTGCCATGCCCAGCAAGCCAGACCCACCAAGCCATGCCACACCCACCAAGCCACGTCCAGAGAACCAGTAGTAAAAACATTTGAATCCCACCACTGCTCCCAGGGGTCTGTGGACCACAGGTTGAGAGCCACTGATGTAAAAACATTGATAGTTTTACTTTCCATCTTTCCACTCACATTCAGTTTGATAGAAGAGAATTGGTTTCAGAATAAATAAAATAAAATGTGGTATTTTTTCCCTAAGCTCTGGGGCAGGTGGGGAGTGAATTGAATGTAAAAGATAGAGCTTGTGCTGTGATGTCATTTGGTAATTTGAAAAATAAATAAATAAATTACACAAGGTTCATCGTTCTGATAAAACTTCTAGATTCAACAGATGGCTATTATTTTTGTGTTTATTTAGTTACATGGCCGTTGGGTAGTGTGAATATCCTTTTTCATTGCATAACCAACTTTCTCTCCAGGATGTCTGCAGCCTCCATAGCATTAACATTAAACCCCAAAGGAAAAAATCATAAGGGAACACTTGTCATTGACTATTTTCAGGAGCAATGCTAAGCAGAGTCTTGCCTTTGAGAAATGGTTGAGAGATTCTTCCATCTCCTGGGAGGAAAAAAATCAAAATATATCCTCCCAATTACTTTGCTCACAAATCATTGGAGAATTTTAAAAAGTAATTTCTGCTTGTAGTTCTCTTTGTTCTCTCAGAGGGACAAGCATTATTCATGTATCAAAGTTTCCTTTCCCCTACCCAAACACTTCCTAAGTTTCCCTAAGGCTACAAAGTGCTAAGTGTAGGAACTATTCATAGTTCACAAACATATATTTGTTCACGAACAGCCTGTTGGTTTCTTCAGTGTTCTCAATACAGCAGTTCAATGTTCCATATATAGTACACATGAACTAGATATGATATAGCATTAATGAGAAACAAGACTTTAAAAGAATTAGGCTCTTTTAATCAAAGTGAACATTTCATTCTGTGACACGGTTCTGTAAAAAGAAGCAGCTCCTGTACCTGAGAAGAGTCTGAAGATGTGGGTGTACCCTTAACTTTACCTAATCTCATCACCACAGAGTCAGACTATAAACTTCTGTCCTCAGGCACTTTCCTCTCTTAAGTAATATTTGTGCTTCCCCACCCCCAGGTGTTCCTGTCATTTTGGGACAACTAATTAAGTTTGCACAGATTAAACTGAGGTACATTTATGCTGATAAAAACCCTGTTTAAACCATTAAGTTCTTTCCATCACTAATTCTCATCTGACTATAAAAAGCATGAACTAAAATGTCCCAAAACATTAACATCATGAAGATCTCCAAAACAATGAAATGTTTTATGTAGCCAAACTGGCCAGGGACAACAATTATAACAAGACTGAAGATAGGAATCTGGGGGGCAGGGGAGGGACAGGTGGAAGGAACACCATTAAGGAAAGGAAATAATAGAAAATATTAATAACATGGCATATTGTGTAAAAGAATCCCAAAAATAATTAAAACAAAGAAAGTTCCATTAGAATAGATTTTTAGAAGCCAGTGGTTATTACATGTATTGCAACCACAATTTCCAGAATTCGCATGGGTCATATTTGCTTGGAGTTCTTGCATTTATAACCCCAGTACATCTAGAGGTTACCAGGCCTGGAAAGGCTGTTTTAAAGATTAGATTGACAGATTGATTGATTGATTATAATAGTGTTCTACTTCTTTAATATTATGCAATTAATTAGAACTGTGATTCAAATCGCTGTAAAAACTTTCCACAACATAATCCATAATTTTGTCATCTTTCAGAAACATTAATTAAACAATTCATATGAAATGGCAACTAAGATCTGCCAAATGAGACAAACTCTTATTGTAAGAATATTAATAAAGGGTTATGTTGCCATTCTTTGCCAGAAGCTCAACTCAAAATAGAATAGAAGGTACAAAATTATTGACCAATAGAGAACTACATCATTGCAGTCCTACTGTTACATTATTCTTAGAACCAAAATTGACTTCAGATGCTATTTTAAAAAAATAAATAAATGGTTGCTTTCTCCAGAATTACTTCTCATTACTTGTCAATAATTCTGCATCATGCAACACAGATTCAAAAGACTTCTTATAGTTTTAATATGGATTTTATGTAGTTTTAATCTTTGATTAGAAGCCACCCAGAGTTTGTCATAAGACGGGTAGCTATGCATATATTTTAAATAACTAAATCAATACTTTACTGTTCTTCATTCCAGATTTATTCCCAACTGAAAGCTTTCTCATAATTAAGATGTGATTTTCTGCTATAAAATTCCATAAAACTAAAGGACAATGAGAACCATTGGGTGTTTTTTTTTCAAGCTTTGGCTAATTAGCCATTTATGCTTTCCTATAGAAAAAGCCAAACCGGTTCAAATTCCACTTTTTCATAATAGTTGTACATATTCCAGCCAACATCAGACTTTCTTGTGGCATCTAACCATTTAGCAGGTATATTCATGACTGTCCCATTCGTTTTCCTGTTTTAAATAAAATTCATGCAGGTCTTTCCCATAAATATGTGTAGGGCCAATCTCACTGGCCTTTTTTCACCTCCAATTCAACTGATATAAAGGTTTGAGTGTGCCAAAGGTGCTTTTTCAAAAGGCAACTGGACTTTGTTTTTTCTTTGAAGATGCTTTGCTTCTCATTCAAGAAGCTTCTTCAGTTCAGAAGAAAAAACAAAGTCCAGCTGCCTTTTGAAAAAGCACTTTTGGGACAACTATGACCTGGATGACTGAGAATCTCCATAGACACTTTGGAATGTACTAATAAAATATACGTGATGACCTTGATTTTGTTTGGATTTTTTTTTTTTTTTGCAAATTCCCAAGATATTTCTATAGTTGTTAGTTGAAAAAGTTGAAAAAATAAATTCATACAGAGTTCTGAAGTCAGCCATTGCCCAAATCTAGTAAAATAAATAATTTTAAACAAACAAACACAACTGTTGTTAATAACTCATACTGCAATTCCAACTATACTAACAATGTAAATAATAAAAATCAAAACAGCAGTTTAAACTATGCAAAAGCAATGAAATTAATATACAGTATGATTTGTTTACAATAAAAATGACAATTGTAAAATTCTAAATTTAGTTGCCATCAGATTTTGTAATTAAGATTTTTAAAACAGATTTTTAAAGATTTATAAAACTGCCATTCTCAGGAACTATTTGCAATCACTTCTACCAATGAGTCTGCTTTGTTAAATATATAAGTTTTAAAAACATTTTGATATGCATCCAAATTTACTCAATCTTTATCAGTTTTATACTGATAGAACCATCTCAGTCTTTTAACAACAGCATTTCAGTATTGCAGCATAATAATTAAGGTTGACTCAATTTTATCCCAGGGATGTAGTATGTTTGACCCTTCAATCACTTCCAAACTCCACTGCATAGAAGAGTCCTAACTAGCCTGACACTCTTAACAGAGAAAATGCCTACACATGCAATAAATCCTTTCCTCAAATTACTTACTTAATTAATTAATTAACTGTAATTAATTAATGTAATCGATTAATTAATTGTAAGCAATTGACAAACCAAGTAAAATAAAAATAAAATGAAATAAAAAAATTGGCCAACTGTTTGCACCCAATACTTAACATCCAAAATGGCATGTGAAACAGAAGTATAAAATATCTTTAAACAAACAAGCAAAAAAACCCTACAATAACACTTTAAATTATAATTCAGCCAGTATAGTAACTCAAAAATGAAGGCAAATATACGTGAGCCAGGATAATATTGCAGCATCCTCAGTGATGCAGTGGTTAGAGTGTTGTACTGCAGGCCACTTCTGACTGTCGGCTGCCTGCAATTTAGCAGTTCAAATCCCAAAGTTGACTCAGCCTTCCATCCTTCCGAGGTGGGTAAAATGAGGACCCAGATTGTTGGGGGCAATATGTAAAACCACTTACTGTAAAGCAGTATATAAGTCTAAGTGCTATTGCTATTCAATCTAGGTCGGTCACCAAACCAAGGTGTAGTATTCCGAGCATTCAGACTCATGCTGGAGCCACTCCCAGGGGACTTCACACTCACCAAAATATGAGAGTAAAATATATAAAATGTAAGTACATATTCTGGTGAGAGAGAAGTTCCCTGAGGAAGGGTTCCAGCATGAGTCCGAAAGCTTAGAAGACTAAATCAGGTCCCAGTGACTGACCCAGGTTCATTCTTTCCTGAGTTAGAAAACTAAACTGAATACCATATAAAAACAGCTGAGTATTTGTTTTGCTGATGCCTTGGATTTGCCCGCTGCTTGTCTTGTGTATCTAGCCTGTATTTGAAAATTATTGGGTTCTTTCACCTTGGAACTCTTGATTTCATGTCCTTTGTGTAACTGACCAGTTCTCAGATCCTACTTGGAGACTATAGGTTTTGTAGTCTTGACTGAGTAGTTAAATGAACCAGTTTCAACCTTGTCAATTCCAGATGAGAAGGGAAAGTTTTTTTCCAAGTTTTCTCTGCAACATTAGAGAAATGGCTTCCTTTTTTGTAAACTTGTGCCTTTTAATAAAATCTATTAGTCACCAAAGGTGCTACTATAGACTAAGGTAACTCTCTTCCTACATGGTTGCACTATGGTAGCCTTCTGCAGGCTGACCTCTCCAGGTTGTCTGGATTACAACCCAAATGTCTTTAGGCATGTTGATTTCTGAAAACTTTAGAACATAGAACATAAAACAATATGGTTGGAAAGGATCTAATCTAACTCTACTCAAGCAGGAAACCCTATAACATTCCAGACAAGTGGCTGTTCAGTCTCTTCTTAAAAACCTCCAGTGATGGAGTACCCATAAATTCCAGAGATACGCCTACTAATTGTTCTTACTGTCAGGAAATTTCTCTTTACTTCTAGCTATTAGAAAACTGGTCTGCATCTATTTCCCTCCACTACAGCATTAACATTAATAGTTTTGGTATCTTTCACTTAAAGGCTTTTTGGGCCTTATTCATTAGGAATTTGGACAATTTGAAGTCTGAAATTTTCTTGAGAATGCCATAAAATATTAAAATACTTGTAATTCTAGTGCTCTTTTGTCCTACCTAGATTTGAATCATGTCAATCAATTCCCCAAGATACCCTCTCTTCAACCAGCTTTACCATTGAACCAGTGGTGGGATTCAATTTTTTTTACTATCGGTTCTGTGGGCGTGACTTGATGGGCATGGCAGGATAAGAATACTGTAAAATCTCCAGTCAAAGGTGATATTTGCTGGTTCTCTGAACTATTCAAAATTTCTGCTACTGGTTCTCCAGAACTGGTCAGAACCTGCTGAACACCACCTCTGTGCTGAACCTTGCTTCCTATGCTCATAAGCATTTTCCCAAGACTCCAAATAGGCCATATTATGAGTTGTTTTTCCACTGGACAAAAACATTAACCATGGAATAGATGAAGGAAAGAACTCTCGTAGATATTGTTAAGAAGAAAATAAGTGGGCCAATCATACTGTCATCTCTCCTGTATCTGCATTTTCCCTCCTCTCACATGCTTATATGTGTGGAAGAGTGCCAGCAAGATTGAGAATAGGAGTTGTCATAGCAACCATAGCTCTGTGTACCCAATTTCAAATCCCCACAATTAAGCTGGCAATGTGCAATGGGACATTTCCCCATCATGAAGAATTATTAAAGGTAGCAACAATGAGGATATTAACTCTAGAAAATGCTTAATAACTAGTCATCTTAGTCAGCATGAATATGTACCACCATGGGCTGGAAGAGAGAGACTTGGTTCATACGTGCTCAGGTAGTTAATGAATGCTTCTTAGTTGCACATGGCTACAAGGCTGTCAGGCATCAGTAAGATTGCAGAAGTTGGGTTTCCTTCAAAGAGTGAAATTAGTGGAACAATAGAAACTCAACCACTTCAAACCAAATGCATGCTAACTTGATTACCACACTGTCCCAAAACCTTTTTCTGCCTGAGGTGAAAGGCAACAAAAGGGTTTTAACTTTGGGGTTAAACTCATGTAGGCAGGTCAGCTTAGAGAAGCAAAACAGCTCTGCCCTCTGATGAAGTGAAATGTACAAAGGCTGTTGCCTCTCACTGATGAATGATAGGGCTGGTTCTTGCTGACCACAAAGAAAAAATATTTAGAGCAGGGGTGTCAAACTTAATTTCATTGAGGGCCACGGGTTGTGTTTGACCTCAGGGATGTGGCCAGGGTGGGCATAGGCAGCTCGACATCACTTGTGTGATCAAATGCCACTTTTATTACTAGTTTGTTTTGCTAGCACTCTGCCAGCAAAAATGGAACTCAGAAGGGGCATGAGAGATGCTCCCAAGCTCCATTTTTGGCTGTGACAGCCTCTTGCAGCCCTCTGCCAGTGAAAATGGAGCTTAGGAGGCTCTGTTTTTGCTGGCAGAAGCATCACAGGCCAGTCCTTCACTGTTTCCAGGACAGCCCCACGGGCCCAGTCTAAGCACCCCGTGGGCTGGATCCACCCCTGATTTAAAGCAACATTGCTTAAAAGCAACAAGATTTCCTGTTTTTTTTTTTAATGTACCATTTCAACATAGTTGAAATCTCTTTATTTTGCAGTTTGAACTCACTAATTCCGATGCTGTCTTCTGAAGAAACAGGCTTAATTATTGATGTGATGACAGGTTAATTAATATTACTGTTCATCACATACATTCAGCCAGAAGTTGAAACTGGATTTGGCATCTTTGTCCACCTATCAAGTCCTTCCCAAGGACCTGGGATAGACAAATATTAGTATTAATGTTATTATTTTATTAAATTTAATGTAGTTACTCCAATTGACTGTGGGTGGCTTACAAAATATAATACTAGATTAAAACAATTAAAAAAACATGAACAAAGCAAAACAAGACAGAATAAAGTAAACGTAACCTTTAAAGGACAGTATGAGAAGACCTTCTCCAAACACATTAATTTCAGACCTGGGACCAAAGCCAAGTTTTAAAGAGACATGACAGGAGTCCACAATTCCCATCAGCAAAAGAACATCATCAGTATTTTTTGCAGCAGATAGAAATCTATCCACTTAAAAGTGGGTGGCCAGGGTTTTAAAAAGTTTTAAAAATATGGAATAAAACTTTAAGCATTTGCAAAGCTTAAAACATTCTTATGGCCTCTTAAATGTAATCCTCCACAACCCATAAATTCTCAGTGACCTAGAGGAACCCATAAAAGATGCTGGTGTGTCATACATTTTACACATTTTGATAGAAGATAACTATAATATAGACTCTTAATTGCCCCTTTTCCAGGCTACACTAAAAAGAAAAATAGCTGAAATGGTTTTAAAAAAAAAATCTAGAATACTTATAAACAAGAGTTACCCTGAAAAAGATCTTGTTGTCCTCTGGGCTGAATACAGTATATTTGAATAGGATAGATCACTGCTGGAGAAGGAGAGATCAGCTTCCTCACAGATTATGATTTCCTCAGTCTTCTTTTCAATCTCTTCTAAATTGTCTCCAGTTGCCTAGCATAACCTTCTCCAGTAAGTCACCCTCATACTGGAAACTGGGATTTTTAATGTCCATTTATCCAGGATGTGCCAGGTTAAGGAAGGCATGGGTATCAAAATACATCAGCTTCAAGAGCAAATGCATTTAGCTTATGATAAACCTGTGTTTTATTTTCTATTTGAGTTACTATATGCTTTGTGCTAAATCCCTGTCCTATTTATTTCTTACAAAAGATTCTGGAGAATCGGTATGTGAGGTATTAAAAATAATTTTATCCCAGCAATGCTGTATACTAGTTCTAATGACAAGGGTCTTGGGTAAGGTAGGCATGGAAAAGACAAATGCTCCTGGCAAAATAAAAGGGCCCAAGGCAAAAACAACAGGAGATCCAGCCATTTGGCTTGTGTACAAGCAGGAACAGTGCTGTGGTTGTTCAAAGTTGTTCTGTTTGGGCTGTTTGCTAGTTCAGTGTAATGAGCACCAGTTTCACCTTGTCATACTAAGCAACATGACCTACTCAAAGCTGATTTTGCATAAGCTATGCTTTATCATAGCCATGGGTATTAGCTACTGCTCTCTTCAGCCAGCCAAATTGTAGTAGAGAAGACATTTCTCTACAGTTTCCTTTTTCTTCTGAGTTTACACATGGAAAGAAAATGTTTTGACTAAAAAATTGTCCATGATGAAAAAGAGAACTATTTTCTAAAGGTGGATGTGGCATATAAATTTAATAAAATTTTAAAAATATTTTAAATAAAAATAAATACAAAAGACAATAAGACAAAAGGGAACCAAACAACAGATGACCTGTCCAGGACCTCTACTGTAGAAAGACTTCCAGAGGAGGTATGGTGGATTGAACAAAGTTCTGCAAAAGCATTGTCTACTATCAAGTCAGTAGATGAGTTCCTTGGAACCTTTCCTGCTAAGTAGAGTTCAAGAGAACATCCACCTGTGTTCTGGAGAGCAGGAGAGTTGTTTTCTACAGGTTTGAGTGCTGGGAAATGAAGACATTAGCCATCTTTCTCATAACCATGACATAAAGTTTTGACACTTTTAATCACTTTTGAAAATAATCTATTAACTGTCTTAAAGCTATCAGTGACCTTTTAGAATGACACATTTGAAAATTGTGAGTTTTATCTTGGGTGAGTTTTATCTTCAATTCTCAAGAAAAGAAAAGAAATATAACCAATGCTCCTTCTTCCTCCTATTTTCCCCAAAACAATAACCGTGAGAGGTGAGTTGGGCTGAGAAAGAGTCACTGGCCCAAGGTCACCCAGCTAGCTTTCATGGCTAAGGCCAGACTTCAACTCGCAGTCTCCCAGGTTTTAGCTTAATGCATTAACTACTAGAGCAGCAAAATAAAAGCTAAATAAGATTTTGATCTAAGAAAATTATAAATGGATTAATGGTGCAGATAAATTTAAAATGTTGATTTTTATTATAAAAGATGGAATTAGCTATAAAAATAATTAACTTCTCATGGGTAATGGATTTTTGGTTATCCTGACAATTACAAATAATACAAAAAAAAATAACTGATGATTTTAGAGACTGAATGGCAGATGAAAAAAAGTACAAGCCTGATGTCAACCCATCCCACCTGGTCAGACAGGCAGAAAGGGTGCATCATAGACTCCCTCGGTTAAAGATTTTGACTGGCAAGATCTAGGAAGAGATCTATTACCTCCATCTTGTGGAACATCTTACCTTCAGAGGTGAGGTCTTCTGGCTTTCTAGAAGAGCATGAGAATCTGGCTCTGCCAATTGGCATTGGTGTGTCTGTCTGCCTGCCTTAGTGGTGGGATTTAAAATTTTTTACTACCAGTTCTGTGGGTTTAGACTGGCCTGGTGGGCATGGCTTGGTGGGCGTGGCAAGGAAGGATACTGTAAAATCTCCATTTCCACCTCACTCCAGGAGGAAGGTTACAGCAAAATCCCCATTCCCTCCCCACCCCACTAACCTGATTTCCAGCTCCATTTTCCTGTGCAGGGCAACAAAAGAAGACTCAGCCAATCAGCTGGGACTCAGGAGGCAGAGAATAGATGGGTCAGAGATGGTATTTGCCGGTTCTCTGAACTATTCAAAATTTCCGCTACGGGTTCTCCAGAACTGGTCAGAACCTGCTGAATACCATCTTTGGTCTAAGAGTGATGTACAACCCTGAAGGTACTCCTCTCAGCCTTTAACCTTTAAATTTCTAACCACTAATTATAATTTGGTTTTTAATTCTATTTTAACTGTTTTAATTATTTTTTACATTGCTGTATGTTTTTTATTTGTAAACCACCCAGAGTCACTGGGAATGATATAAGCATTGTAGAAATTTGATAAAATAAATAAATACTTGGACTTACAAAATGAAACAAACCATTATAATATCAGAAATATTAAAAGAGAACTTTGAATAATGAAGCCAAAAGTTAGTAACTGTAATATTAACACCATCAGAAATGATGCTGCTTCTATGGATAGACTATGTCTAAAATGTTAATGAAGCCATGGAACAAATTTTATCTGAAAAAAATAGACGAACAAGAGGCCAAGAGAATAATTTTGAAAAGGACTTTTTATTGGATATACAAAAGAAACTGGTTGAAGTTTTAAAAATTAAATGGAAAATACAACAATAAATCAAGAGGGTAACTTGGAAAACATTTTCTTATTGAATGGAGAAAAGAGGGTTACTAAAACCTTGAAAAAGTCTGGGGATAAAGAATTGAAGAGAAATCAAATCCTACAGCAATATTTGGTTGAATTAATGTTTAAGATTGTTAAAAGTAAAAGGAAAGAATGTTAGAAGTTAAAAATAATATCAAATACAAATAATATTTGATTGAATTAAAGATTAAGACCCTTGCAAGTAAAAGAAAGGAAAATTCAGATAAAGGTTTATTTGATGAAGGTTAAAACAAGATATGTTGTTACTTCTGGCAATCCTTTATGGATATTTTGCTGATAAGAGAATTGAACAAAAAATAAAAAAATAATTAATAACAATTAAAATCCAAAGTGAAAACAGAAAAAAAGAAGAGCAGGAAGAAAATGGGGAAAGGAAGCAAAGGTAAGATAAAGTTGGTTTATTTGATCAAGATTAAAACAAGATGTGTTGTTACTTCTGGCAACCTTTCTCTTGATTGTTGATTTTATGGTTTTGCTTATAGATAAGGGATTGCTACGGGATGAAGAAATATCTGCACTTCTGTAGGGGTGGTAGAGTTACTAAATTTGTTTATATTTGTGATGAAGATTAGAAGCCCCTTATATATATATATATATATATATATATATATATATATATATATATATATATATATATATATATATATATATATATATATTTATTATATTCTTTCTTTTTCTAGCTTTTTTTTTTTGCAGGTGTGATTCTTTTTTTTCTTCTCTTTCTCTGTTTAGTTTGTATTAATTTTTACTATTGTAATCAAGATTCGTAATAAAAATTATATTTATATTAAAAAGGATTTCTACTAGAGATCACACATATTCTTTTCAGTCTGCTTGATGAACTTCTGTCTAGAAGCATATTTTAAAATAATGCAACAGAAAGTCCATGTAAGGTATTAAGAGAAGTTGCCACCATTCCGTTGTTTCTGTCTCAAGTCTACTTCAATTCCTGAAAAAAGTCACATCATACTCTTAATACATAGTTTGCTTAAACCTGATTCACTGCATGGCTTATATGATACATGAGCATATTCTTCTGCAAACCACAGCTTATCTTCACATAGTGAGAACACAGTGTCCTCATCTGGAAGAAAGTGGGAATAAAAATATTTTTCAAGATATTTTTTAGTCATTCAAAAGAAATCAATGTTCTTACAAAAGGACAGTACTAGACAACGTGAGGCTATTAAGATCATTTTCAATCACTTGAATCACACTTTCCTTGATTTTCAAATCTGCTTGAAGGTTTGCTTCAAATTCATGCTTAGCTACTTATAATTTTTCTCATTGTTGCCTCTGAAGCCATTTAGATGTCAAGCAGAGAAAGATTTGTGAGTTTTATTTTCCAACACTGTTGCTAGAGCAGTCAAAACAACACAGGGAAAATTCCTTCATTTCCTTTGTCCGTCATGCTGACATATCTCTTTGATGCGGGGAGAATTGTGTGCACATAAAACTGACATAATTTGCCAAGAAAAGCAAATATGCTGAGTCACCCATGCATCCATTTGCTATGTAATGCCTGGAATCAGCCACTTTGAAATTAGTTCTCCATCTGTCGCCAGTATTAAAATGCTTCCCCACCACCACCACCAATTTCATCCTCCAGTAGCAAAGATGAATTGGGCTTTCTTACTGAATTCTTCCTTTTTGCCCTTTTCAATTTTATAACAAGATTCACACATTCATACATTCACATTTGGCTATAACTGTTGCCTTCTGAGTGTAACCACAGTTAGCTGGTTCATGCTGTATGCTAAGTTATAAATCATGATATATCTACTGTGGCTAAATTCAAAAGGAACCCTAAGCAAAAACCAAACAAACCCACATTACAGTGTATCCAGTCTATGAACTGATCTTCTCTGTCATGTAGATTGGCATCTGTATTAAACTTCATTTTAACTGCGGTGAATTGCAAACCAGAGTTTTAAGCTAATTTTCTTATTGCAATCATAGATTTATGGATGAGTAACTCTTATTAACTTATCAATAGAGCTGTTGTTGTAATAATATGGTTCTGTAGCTGTAAAATATATACTCATCTTCAGTGCATAATTATTTAAAATCATATTAACAAATTTTCATATTACCCCCAAATGTGTCAACTAACAGGATAGGATAAAATCATATGAGTTAGAATGAATAAATTGTTTAAAAAACAAAATTACTCCTTAATTACTACGAGAAAAGCACTTTTTGCTTTGTGCTTCAGACAGAGACAGATCATATATTCTGGTACCATCACAGCTCACATTCTCCTAATCTCAGAAGGAACAGTAGTGAAAATGCCAATCAGTTGTCTGTGCTGATAATCTCCCATTTTCCTCATGGATCAAAAAAAGTCTGTACTCCTTGAAGTCAGGGTTGGGATTCTACCAGTTCACACCTATTCGCTAGAACCGGTTGTTAACGTTCTAAACAGTTTGGAGAACCGGTTGTTAGAAGAAATTACTGGCCTAATCCTGTAAGGAAGGCAGGAAGGAAACATTCTGGTGTTGCTTACAGAAACTGCCTCTCCGTTAATCCTTATTACATTCTTGGCAGGACTAGACTTCCTGTCTCAGGAACTTCTCTGGAGTTTTTTCTTCCTCCTTTGCTGGGATTTTGCTTGTGTGGAGTGACCATTTAAAGTTACAATGGCACTGAAAAAAGTTACTTATGACAATTTTTCACATATATGACTGTTGCAGCATCCCCACAGTCATGAGAGGCCAGTTGAGGAGATGCATGCCTTGATGTGAGTGATATTGAGTTGGCCATGCCCAGCCAATAACCAAGCCATGTCCACCCAGTCACATAACTACCAAGCCATGCCCACCACCTAAGCCACACCCACAAAACCAGTTGTTAAAAATTTTGAATCCCACCCCTCCTCGAAGTCAAACATTCCAATTTCCCAGTTCGGACCACATGAATTGGGTTAGGTCATAAATAAATCTTACTTTATTTTAGCATGGTCTATTTTTTTTTCTATAGGTAGTTGCACTTTGGTCTTGTTGAAATTTTAAAAAGCTGGATTTTATGAGTACTTGTTTGAGACACCAGCAGAAAATCCCAAGGTGCGGGGTAGACTGGAACTAAAAGGAAGAAAAATCCAATTACTTCTATGTGGTAGCAAAAAAGTATATGGACACATTTCTTGGAGTCAAGCCTTAAGGGCTACTTATTTGCTCTAAATTGGAGAAATAGACATGTTGTTCTACCCTGCAACTATCTCAAAAATGCATTTCTTCACATAAATACAGTCCTCTATGATTCTTTATTTTCAAACAAGAGGACTATTTTTCACAACTCAATAATAAGATTGTCTTAGAGGCATGAACTTTTTGGCATCACTTCTGATTTTT
Organism: Hydrophis major; assembly: GCA_033807585.1. Lineage (NCBI taxonomy): Eukaryota > Metazoa > Chordata > Lepidosauria > Squamata > Elapidae > Hydrophis > Hydrophis major. The sequence continues at coordinate 184,436,995 of CM066331.1, read as the reverse complement.
GTATAAAGCAGCACTGGTGTGGAATGTATCTATATTTTATGTTTATTTTCTTAAGTTTTATGTTTATCCTAAAGTTCTGGTGTCTGATCAGGGTTTATTCATCTGTACTATTTTTTTGGGGGAACATTAGAGAAAATTTAAATTGCCATCGTTTTGTTTTTTTTAGCTTTGATGTAGTTTTGCTTTTCCATTTCCAGGCTCTTCCATTATTACATGGAATCAAAATTAAAATCGAAAAGCTAAGATGGCTTAAAGTTTAACATCTAAAGCAGAAAATTATTAACAAGAAAATAGAAGCCCCCTCTGTTCATCTTCTATGCCTCCATGTATCATTCAGCTTCCATTGAAATGCTTCTGGCTACTTGTGCTACATTGTCCACTACATATTAGGATGATTTTTATGGAAATGTGTTGACCAACTCTCCAATTCATAACCATGGTAATGAGCTGCATGGATTCCTCAGAAGGGAATTAGCCTGGTAATGAAGTTCCAAGCTATTTCTGATTCTCAGCCCAATCTAACTCTATTCATAAATTATCAGCAGAATGTACCCGCTTCTGGTTAAATACTGAAGGAGATTGGCTGGGTCAAAAGACAAACCACAGCTTTTAACAACAGCATGTCCTTATTAGGCTCAGCAGTTAGTTTGATTCCCTTTAGCAGGAAAACACCAGAGGAGAGAAATGTTCTCTGAATTTGTCGGCTGAAATAAAATCCAGAGCCATAGTGAGCTATTGCTTATTTTGCTTTTTGAACTTGAGTACTGTGGGAGAGGAATTTGGGCTATTCAAAAAGCAAGCAATCATATACTAAGAGATCATTAGGATAACTATTAAGTCCCTCTTTGGGATAAACAGGGAGGAAAGAAGAATTTCCATTTTATTTTTTAAAAAAACTTCATTTTGATACAAAAATCTTCTCCTGCTCCTTCCACAAGATCCCACCCTCCTGGCAACTGTCCCTTAACAACAACTGATGCTGACTGTCTTCAAGAGAAGAGTAAACTGATTAGCTACAGGAAGAAATGTGAAGTTCACCAGCAGCTGAAAGGGAGAAGAGGAGACAGGAGGCAATTGTATCACAGATACAAATGCATCACTTCGTGTACTGAAAAGCAGAAGCAATCTTAGCATTTTTAAGTATCTTAATGTTTAGCAAGGATTTTTGGTTGAGGCTTTTGTATTATTGTGATTATTTTCTTGTTATTTATTGCTCTTCCATTTTCCTCTTGAAAATCTGCACAAGAGGGAGGCAGAAGTGAGAGAGATACATTGACCAGTTTCTATGGGTAGATGTCACAGCAAAGCTCTCAAATCAACCTTCTGGATTTGAAGTTACAAAGCTACAACTCTGCAAGGAAGAGACTGATAGCTCTATTTTGGAGTGAACTAAAAGGAGTGGGTAGGTCTTCTGCACAAGAAACCCCAATCAAACATTCTTTCTTTGAGTCCAGAAGACAAAGGGGCAGAGTGCTGATTCCTGAAGAACAAACTTTTGGCCATGCGTGTCTCCTGATTCAGCATAGGACAGCCACTGAAGCCCTTCCCTCCGGGAGCCTGTGGGGGTGGTGGATTGGGGTAAAGAAGCAAGTGACTTGGGCAAGAAGCATCTGGCTCGGCTGCAGCTGCTGCAGCAGCAGCTGCTAATTCAGTCCTCTGAACCAAGGCTGCTGGCTGCACTTGAATCAAAGATTTCCCTTCTCAAGGAAGAAAAAGGTAAGTGATGAGCTTTGTATCTTTATTATACCTTGGAACAATAGCTACCAGCAGTAATGAATGTTTCAAAGGAAGACATTTAAAGATTTTCTAAGTAAGATGTGTGTGTATGAGTGACACACAAACACACACACACACACACACACAGGGAGAGAGAAAGGGAGAGAGAATTTAGATTTGCAAAATTTGTTGCTGGGTTCATAACTTAAATCATTCAAGAATGACAAAAAGTGGGAAAGAACAGGGGCTTGCCTGTTCCTCTTATAAATGCTGTGCATTTGTTTGCTTTGGATGCCCGAGCAATAGTCCTAAGGAAGGGAAAGCCAACTATTTGGGCTCAATGAGAACCCGCTCTTTTTTCAGGCTTTCCGACTCTCTGCATGTTAATTTTGGGTGGATTACTTTTATTCTCACTGTGTGTTTTTAGTACCACCATTTTATGAATGCATGCTCTTGGGAAGATAATTGCTTCCCACTACCCTTTGACTATAGACATAAAATCAAGATATGATACTAAAATCATCAAGGGTTCAGAACTATTATAGATTAAAGGCACAATAAATACATATGGAAAATATGTCATCTAAGGACCCATAATAGGGGGGTCAATTGTTGTTTCCATTATTATAAATTAAATGGAATGAAGAGATGAATAAAGGTTCCACAAAAAAGGAGAAATGGGCACTTGTTTTAGAAAGTAAACCAACTATCTACTGGCTCACTGAGAATTGTTCTCTTTTTGCATCTTTCCTAGAAAACTAGCTTTTGGCTATGTGTGTCTCCTGATTCAGCATAGGACAGCCACTGAGGCACAGTTTGGAAGAAAATATTGTCATTGAACTTGTGCGAAAGGTTGTGATGTATAAAATTGCCATTAAAAGTAAAGTAATGGAATTAAAAATAGGAGCAGGGGGAAAAAACAGTAGTTAAACTTGTAGCAATTAAATCCTCAAGCACTCTTCCATTACCTTTTCAATGCATCACAAATGCATGCATAGCCCCCCAAATGTTAACTGAATCACTTAATCAGAAAAGAAGAAAAACAGAGAAGTGAGAAATGGGAGGATAGGCATGGCACATGAAAGACTAAGCTATCCTCAAGTATGGCTTCTCATTTTTTATTGGACTCTTCAGAGGCCACACAAAAAGGCTGCAGCAGTCAATGTGCTGAAGAATCTGAATTGCTTTTGTAGATAGGGTGCTCTTTTGGAATCAGTAACAGAGCAAATGGAATTGGACAGCCAAAATAAATACAAAGTAATGCTAATAAATCTAAATTGTAGTCAGAAGGGTTTTTTATCCTTTCTGCATGGATCCCTCTTTTTTTGATATTTTACTGTCTATACTATACCTCATAAGATATGGTAATAAGGAGTGCATTGATGCTCAGACTCTAGGAGGAATCAAACAATCTCAGTTAAATAGCTAAGTACCATTATCATTATCGACTTTACTGATCTAGGGCAATAATTCATTTTGTTTCCCACATCTAAAATTCATATCGCCGCGGACTATTGAAAAGGGATAAGTTGCTGCTATTATTTTTAAGAGCTGCAGGTTAAAAACTGCATAAGGTGATGCAAAATGTTTAAATTATGAATGCAGCACATTGCTGTTGAGGTGAAATGTATTCATAACAATGAAAGGTCCAAACCATGAAGATAAAAGTACCAACAGCTGGTGAGGACATAACCAGCAATTCTGCATAATATACTGTTAAGGTTTTTGTTCTGTCCCTAATTAGCATTCTTGAGATCCCCGCGCTTGGATTGGCCAAAGCGCGGGGCACTCTGATTGGTCAGGCGAGCCGCGCCGATTGGCTCGCTAAGAATCTCCCGCGATTGGTCCATTCGAATCGCGGGAGATTTAAAGCGGTGCCATTGGCCGCGGCCGCCGCGGCTGAAAGAATAAAAGCCGCGAACCTTTTGCGAAGAGCCAGTTCGGTTCCTACTTTAATAAAAGAGCATGATTTGAAGTCACCGACTCCTGGCATCATTTCGCGGACACAACACTGGCGACGAAGGTGGTATCCAGACCCTGAACTGAACCACGTGTCCGATGGAAGCCAGACGAACCACCACGATGGCAAAAATCGTACCCCCCGCACCCTTCAACCCTGCCACCAAGGACTGGGAATCATACTCCGACCGATTCCGCATGTTCCTCGAGTGCAGCGACCTGAAGGACGCCCCCGGCCCCATGAAGCGCGCCGTCTTCCTGACCCACTGTGGGACCGAGGTATTCAAGATGGCCAAGGCGCTTGCCAAACCCGCCGATGCGACCGCGATGGACTGGGATGTCCTTGAGCCAATACTTCGGCGGCACTACGCTCCAGAGGTACCCATCCTGATCCGACGCAATGAATTTTACCGTCGGGACCAACGGTCGGGTGAGAGCTTCAGCAACTTCATCGCCGAGCTACGGCGCCTAGGGGGCTCTGCGAATTTGACAACCTGAACGACGCCCTGCGAGACAGAATCGTGCTCGGTTTGTGGGACCCCGTCCTCCAGAGCCGGCTGATGGCCAAGGGCAACATCAGCCTAGCAGACACCCTCACCGCAGCCGCAGCCGCCGAAGCAACCCGAACCTCCGCTGACCGCACGCGCAGACCGAACGCTGGGGACCACAGCAGGAACAACAACCCTGCAAGGTCGGCCGAGGCCCAACCCGAGACGACCACCCACCAGGGCGACTTCCACTCAGCATCGGGCACTTCCGAGGACGAGGAGGACATCCATCGCCTCCAGACAGGCCACGACCCACGGAACCGGCGGGGTCGTAAGTCGAGGACCAACTGTGCCGGTTGCGGCGGCGACCACCCCAGGTCGGAATGCCGGTTTTTCGAATCGATCTGCCGGCATTGCGACAAGAAGGGACACATCGCCCGTGTCTGCCACCTAAAAAAGAACTGCAGCCCTGCATGATGGGACCAGAGCGACCGGAGGAGAGAGAGCACACCACCCCGGACCAGAGATCGCCTCTCGGACAACAGATGGGACTGGAACGGACGATCCCTGTGAGGTGGCGATAACCGGCGAAGAGAGGAAACCCATCAGACAGTCACCATCGGCCACGCCATAACCAATGACGCCCGGAAGGTCCATGTGGAGGTAGGCATCGAGGGCGAGCCATGCAAAATGGAGGTGGACTCCGGGTCCTACCTCTCCATGATAGCATGGCATGAAATAAAGTGCTTGGTGCCTACCATCCAAAGGAGGAACCTAGACAGCCAGAGACTCATCATAAAGGACTACCAGGGAAACCACATCCCGGTAGTCGGAACCAAACACTTCAACATCACATATAAAGGGCACACCAAAAGGCTTCCCCTGACAATCGTCGACCGCGACCGCCCAAGCCTACTGGGACTGCAATGGTTCGCCCCGCTCGGCATCGCAGTCACGGGAGTCGACCACGTCACCGACGAGGGCTGGGAGCAGCAACTGGCCCGGGAATTCCAAGAGGTCTTCGACGGAAACCTAGGCAAGTACCGAGGGCCCCTTATATCATTCAGCCTAGACCCAAACGTCCCCCCAAAACGCCTGAAACCAAGGCGGGTGCCATTCGCACTTAAACCCAAGATAGATGAGCAAATTGACAAGTTCGTCAAGCAAGGGGTCCTACAGCCCATAGACCACGCCCGGTGGGAGACCCCCATAGTCACCCCAATCAAGCCCGATGGGTCGGTGAGGATCTGTGGGGACTATAAGGCCACCCTAAATGGCGCGCTACAACAAAGCGCCTACCCCGTCCCAGTAGTGCAACACCTACTGCACTCACTGGGAGGGGGCAAGGTTTTCGCCAAGCTCAACCTCGCCCAGGCATGCCAAACGGCAGAAGCGCAAACCATAGTCACCCACCGGGGAGCATTTAAATGCAACCGACTCCAATTTGGAGTCAGCGTGGCACCGGGAATATTCCAAAGCCTAATGGAAAGACTATTGCAAGGCATCAAGGGGGTGGTACCTTACTTCGACGACGTCCTAGTGTCGGCAACCAACCAAGCCGAACTACAGGGGTCGCCTAAGGGAGGTCCTAACCAAATTCAAAGAGACCGGGCTCAAAGTCAAGAGGGAGAAATGCCAATTATACACGGAATGGGTAGAATTCCTAGGATACCTCCTAGACCGTCACGGCATTCACCCCACAAACCAAAAAAATCAAGGCCATCAAAGAAGCCCCCACACCCAAGTCGAAGACGGAACTACAGGCATTCCTGGGGCTACTTAACTTTTACAATGTGTTCCTGCCCCAAAGGGCGACAGTGGCGGAGCCCTTGCATAGGCTCCTGGACAAGGCGGCAACCTGGACTTGGGGGAAACGCGAGCAAGCCGCCTTCCAAAGAACAAAGGACCTCCTCACTTTGGATGCCGTCCTTATACAGTATAATGAGACCCTACCTCTGGCCATCACATGCGACGCATCACCTTTCGGCGTCGGCGCTGTCCTCAGCCATACCCTCCCCGACGGAAAAGAAGCGCCCATCGCGTTCTTTTCAAGGACCCTCACCAAACCGGAGCGGAACTATAGCCAGCTGGACAAAGAGGCTCTGGCTATCGTTGCCACCGTAAAAAGATTCCACGAGTATCTCTACGGCTGGACATTCACCATCATAACCGACCACAAGCCGCTGCTGGGAATCCTTGCAGGAAACTGGGCCACCCCGAACATTCTGTCTCCCCGAATGACAAGGTGGTCTGAGTTCCTGGCGGCCTACAACTATGGACTCATACACAAACCGGGTAAGACGATCTCCCATGCAGACGCCTTAAGCCGCTCGCCACTACCGGAACCTGACACTGACCCAGCACCCACGACGACCACCCTCAGCATAGAGACTCTACCCAACCTGCCCATAACCGCATCAGACATTGCCCGAGAGACTAATAAAGACAAATGTCTGACGCAGGTGTTGCATTGGGTAGAGAAAGGGTGGCCGGAAAGGGACAACAACGAGTCCGTCAAAACATTCCGAAACCGCCAAACGGAACTCTCATTATTAAAAGGGTGCATACTATGGGGGGATAGGGTGGTCATTCCAGAAAAGCTATAAGGGAAGGTTCTGGAACTGCTACACGAGGGGCACCCTGGCATCGTTAGGACTAAAGCCCTGGCCAGAAGTTACGCTTGGTGGCCAGGGATGGACAAACAAATTGAGACCTGGGTAGCAAGGTGCCAACGATGCCAGGAAACTAGGCCAAGCCCACCCACAGCACCCATCCTAGAGTGGGAAACCCCAAGGGGACCTTGGTCTAGGATTCACATAGACTTCGCCGGGCCCACAAAAGGACACACCTTCCTTATAACAGTAGACGCTTACTCCAACTGGCTGGAGGTAAGCAACATGAAGACAACAACCACGGAGGCCGTGATCAAGGAACTCTGCAAACTCTTTGCAACGCACGGCCTCCCAGACGTCGTCGTTTCCGACAACGGGCCCCAATTCACCTCGCTGGAATTTGAAAAATTCCTAGCGGAAAGGGGTATCCGCCACGCGCTGACAGCACTGGCGCACCCAGCGGCGAACGGTAGGGCGGAACGGATGGTGCAATTCACTAAGAAAACCATCCGGAAAATAGACCACGGGGAGATCCAGGAGAAAATAAACAAACTACTCTTCACCCAACACATAACCCCAAATACCACAACGAATAAGAGCCCAGCCGAACTATTAATGGGGAGGAAATTAAGGTCCCCACTCGACAGGTTACACCCCACGTATAACCCGGAGAAGCCCCCAGACTCAAACAGCAAACACCGAACTTTCGCACCAGGCGACCCCGTATACGCAAGAAACCTGACGGGAGACCCACTATGGATACCGGCCGTCATCACACAAATAACAGGCCCACACTCGTACCGGCTACAAACAGCAGACGGACGAGCGTGGAAACGCCACATCGACCAATTAAGGTCGAGGACTGCCAACCAAGAGACCACCGATGCACAAACAGGCGAAACCAACCCCCACAACACAAACCAAGGGGGGAGGGAATACCCAGGGGACCAAAACCAAAGAAGAATAAGCCAGCCATACTTACCGGAAAGCAGCCATCACGACCCCTCGCCAGGAAGAGACAGCCAGGCCAGCTCGACCGACCCAGAAAGACCGAGCGGGAGCGGCGAAACTCGCAGCTCAACCAACCCGGGAGGCCCAGGAGGGAGCTACGGAGAGCGGCCCGGCCCGACCGACCAGCCGGTTCCCACGACGGCATCAGGAGCAACAGAGATCCCGACCGAACCAGCCGGGATCCAACCTACGACTGAGCTGCGCAGGTCCAGTAGGCTCAGACAGAGCCCCGCCTACCTACGTGACTACGCGACGTAAGGACTGAACCAAGAGGGGAGGGGTGTTCTGTCCCTAATTAGCATTCTTGAGATCCCCGTGCTTGGATTGGCCAAAGCGCGGGGCACTCTGATTGGTCAGGCGAGCCGCGCCGATTGCCTCGCTAAGAATCTCCCGCGATTGGTCCATTCGAATCGCGGGAGATTCAAAGCGGTGCCATTGGCCGCGGCCGCCATAGCTGAAAGAATAAAAGCCACGAACCTTTTGCGAAGAGCCAGTTCAATTCCTACTTTAATAAAAGAGCATGATTTGAAGTCACCGACTCCTGGCATCATTTTGCTGACACAACAGTTTTTATTTTGTATCTAGGTAGATAATATTTCAAATCAAAACAATTTGAAGATAAATGTGTTAAGTATTTTAAACAAGCCACAAACAATTGTTACAGTGAGGTTGAAGAGCAGAAAACAGCTTCAAAATGCACTTTTGGTTTCCTGACAGTATTTGGAATAGATATAAACCTAAGATCTGACCCCTGAAACCTTCTCTGTGTGAATTTAAACAACGATCAAATATTTTCTACTGAGTGGCAAGGAAGAAAAAGATTTGATCCAAATATTTTTATTCTATAAATATATTGGATAAAACATTATGGAAAATCATAGTTGGAAGGCAGAAATCCTGAGAGAGATCTATGAATAGATTTACAAATAACATGGAAGTAAATCTATGTTTGCCATTGGCTGTATTCTTTTAAAAAATGGTTTTCTGATAAGCATATCAGCATGATACTAATATTTATATTTTAATTGTACATTTAACACATTTTACATGCATATATCTAAAAATGCAAAGGCTGGGTTCTATAATTATTAGCTGAGGGTTTATTCTTTTCTGTCAGAATTCTGACAGATGTTGCCTACCACAAAATTGTTGCTTAAGAACAATTTATGAATGAGAGTTAGCAAAAATTTCATGTGGGAACACACTACATGTTCACTAGAAACTAACAGATACGATAGCAAATAATTTTTAAAGAACCATAACAGCCAAAGACTAAATAATAAATAATAAAGAGTCTAAAATCTCCAGTTGGTCCATTAGGATCAGAAAGCCTATGTTTTCTAAATTCTGAAGAACCTTGATGAGTCTGTCTAATCAAGCCCGTCTTGTCATAACTGCCTCTTTCTTTTGAATAAGAAAACAGTTTGATAAGGGCGAGATTGTTGACAAGTGATTAAGGTGATTAAATGGTTAGTTTTAAAAGGTTTAATTATCTGATGACCTTGTTTATGAGCAATGAGAGGGCCCTTTGTAAGAAGAAAATTAGGCACACTGGGACTTAATTGGGACTGAGCTTGCAATCAGAAGCATATTGATTGAGGAATAGATCTACTAAAATGGGACCTCCTTCCAAATAAACATGTTTTACCAAGCCTATTTGACATTTTCTGGTCTGTACTTCTGAGAGATGTTTGATGGTCTGTACCTAGGTTTTTCATTCCACACTTTCATTCTCATCAAATGATTCCAGCCGGTTTGAAAGGCTATATCAATACCAGGCTTAGGCGACAAGCCAGTCATGAAAGGATTAAAAAATGTCTATGGAGATTCTCAGTCATCCAAGTCATGGTTGTCCCAAAGGTGCTTTTTCAAGAGGCAACTGGACTTTCTGGTTTTTCTTTGAAGACATTTTCCTTCTTATCCAAGAAGCTTCTTCGGCTCTGATTGTATGGTGGAGAGTGGAAGGATTTATTCTTCTTGCAGACAGTTGGCCATTTCCATTATTTAGTAAGACGCCATCTATCTCCAGTCTACAACAGACCCCTTTCAACAGTTCCAAGAAGGCTCCACACCCATTTGCACCAGCCAGGTGATCCTGATGACCCAGACAAACTTCCAGGTGGCCTCAATGACTGCAAGAATGCAAATGACCAGCTGTTATTTGCAAGGAGTATAAATCTTTCCATTTCCCACCATCCAGTCAGAGTTGAAGAAGCTTCTTGAATGAGAAGTGGAACATCTTCAAAAACAAAAAAACCCAGAAAGTCCAGTTACCTCTTTAAAAAAAGCACCTTTGGGACAAAGGATCAACCCTTGATCTGAAAAGAGCAAGCCCTGTACTTGCAGGAAAAATGCTAGGAAGAAAAAGTTCAAAGATGTATAAGTACTGTGATGCTGCAAGTTGATACACCCATCCCAAAAGAAACTATTTAGAATAAATTTCTCTGCCTGTAATATGGGAATTTTGCATGTGTTGTAAATATTGGGGAGCCTGGGAAATTTGGAAAATAAATTATACCTTTAAGCACTGATTCCTTGTCACACTTATTAAAAAAATTCAAGGAAACAGGTTCATTTTCTTCTTTAGAAGAAACCAGTCAGCAAAGAAGCTTGAATTTGAAGAAAGAAGCTACCTTCAGATTTGAAGAGCTGTGACTGGCCACAGCAGGGAGAGCATTTCTCCTATACTGAGATTAGGTTTATCCACATTTTTTAATAAATGTGCAATGAGAAGGAAAAGACACTACTATTATTTAAATGCCTATAGGAGGACATGGAAATGCCACCACTGGCAAATGTGATTAGCCATGTTTTTGTTTTAATCTGAAGTCAGTTTATCCCCAAATTCCTCCTTACAATTATCTACCATAAAGTCTGGTATTGCATTGAGGATGCACAAACTATAGTCTGAGAATTGTCTGTTGTGCCTCTAAAAGCACCAGCCAAGAACTCACAAAGCTTTCTAAAAGTGGCTCCAGAATGATAACTTCAATACAAACAAAGAAGGAAATGACTAATTGCATTCATAGTAATGGAATTCAATTAATGCATATAATGTTTCATTAAATTACAATTGCATTCAGTTAAATTTGGATACTGCCTGATCCTTCCATTCCCCACTCAGTCCATAAGTCAAAAAAGCAGACTTGAAAATTGAGGTTTAAAAGGTCACATTCAAAATTAAAAATAAAAATTGTATATTTCAGTGTGGCTGAAAAGAATAAATATTAGGAAATATTTGTTTGAATGAACATGCTTCTGACCAAAAGAAAATTTCTTTAATAAACACAGTTCTTTATTTACTTAAGGCCATATTGAAGAGACCATTTTATTTAATACTTTGAATGGCTTGTTGGTTTCCTTAATTCATGGCATTGATTGGGTTCCTTGCAATTAAAATAGTACAATCAAATCTATTTAAGACTGATGACTATATGTCCACTTCTGTTTCAAGGTATTTAACTAGATGATACTTTGCTCTCATTAAATTAGGACTGATCCGTACCAGCCATACATGTCTTCTCTTTAGTAAAAATGGGTGATGGAAAGTTTTCTTACATAAATGTTGAAAGAGGGAGAAAGTAAGCATGCATAATCATCTTAGCTTTGTATTCTTCCCATGTCAAATTGTTTCAATTAAGCAGTAGGCAGGTACAAAGATGAGCCAAGAGATAGATGGAACTAAGAGAAATAGTAAACCAGGATAAGTTGACTAACATTTGCTCAGACAAATCCCCAATTATCGAATGGACCGCCTTGTGCTCACCCAGTAGAAAACCTCTGAAGATTTTTGATTTTGTCTTTAGGATGGCATAGGATAACTTTGTTTGTTTTTTGCATAGGATCACTTTTCAATATATTATTTATTTCTTTGATTTTATCCTGCCTTCATTTTTGGTCATCTGAAGGCAGCATATGTATTTAATGATTCCCTGCAACAATAACTGTATGAGAGAGATTGGGCTAAGAGGGAGCAAATGACCTGAAGTCACCAAGAAAGGAATAGAAGTTACTATTTTTCATTTTTTAGCCCAGCACTTTAACTGCTCCATCAAACTAGTTTTCATTTGTTATTCCACTGAATCAGAACTGGCTGTCCCCTGGTTGGATGACATATATACATATCATTGAAATCAATCAGCATACCACATACAGTTCCTATGGTCGTAGTACATGTCTATTTCCCAATCCCCCACAAAACTGTTTGACATAGACAGATGTTCTTTTTCATGTCTGCAGATTTCAAAATGTTGAGAACTGGCAGATAAGCCCTTGAGTTTATCAATACCCCTCCCCCTCAGTCAACCATTGATATACAAAAAGCATCATTCAATTAGTGCCCTAGACCAAGTTTCTTCTGCTCATATATAAAAGAAACAACTTTCAACTATTCCATACAAAAGAAAGACTCTCTGCTTCACCTCTCATATCTTTATTTCATGTGTGCATTTCATGTGTGCATTTGTCTGGTGGTATAGAAAAAAAAAACTTGAGGAGTTATGAGGAGGTGATGCTACAAGGCTACCTTCTTGCATTTTAAAAACCCATAAAATAAGACAGAATAGGGATAGATCACCATGGAGAAGTTCTATCTATGGGGCCACTAAGAGTTGACAACAATTTGATGGCACATAACACATCTTTTGGAAGCTATGGCACCTGAACCTCTGTGGGGTGGGAAAGAAGCACTGGTTAGATTGAGTTCAGGGAGCAGGAAATATAGTGAATCAAGAAGTCCATCAGTAGAAGATCAGCCTACATGTACATTTTGGGTGCATTACAGTTCTAAATACACATTAGCTGAGGCAGAAAGGAATCAGTTTCTGAACATTGTTAAACTTTACAGATATCCAGAACTGATTTTGTTCTGATAATGTGACTGCTTGTGGAAATGTCCTAAATTAGCCTGGCACAACAAGAATTATTTTCAATCCTATTAATAAAAAAGACAATAAATGAATAGCTAGTAATCAGACACCTTTCTATAACATTAAAATATTCCTGGCTGACTCATCATTCAAGCCCACTTTGTGAAATGACTTTCAAAATGTAGCACTGTCTCTTGTCTCATATTGCATTTTAAAATGCTTAAAATGATGTAATTAATTTAAACAAAATCTAATTACCTGAAAGTCTATGTAACTCAAGTCAATCGAATTCACAATACATTGTGAATCTAATGTAACTTGGATGCCATATATGTCAGTATTACAATTTATATTGGTGTTATAAGTATAGATTTTATAAATCTGATTTTTACCTGGAATCAGATTTATAAAATCTATACTTATAGCACCAAGTTCACAATTCAAATATGAAATTGGTTAAATGGAAATAATAATAATTTTTTAGATGTTTTGATTTCTTGGAATGCAAGGTTAAAATTGTGGTATTCTAAAAATTAAAGTTAAGTAGCAGTATTATGGATATAAAGTTCTTAGGATATATTTATTTAACTACTATAAGCCCCAATTAAGGTACAGTTAGTCCACCATTAATCACTAGTGCTGAATGCATTGGTGTTACTCCATGTGCTTGCCTTTCCCACACAATAATACTTCTCCAGGATTCTTACCTGAAAGATATTTGTCAAAATAAAGGATCCAAAGATGCCTATTATCTGCAAAAAGGTAATATTGGATTTCACTGTCACTGAAAAGCATTATGATGATGATGATGGTTGGTCACACAGTCAACTAGATGTTTAGACTGGTTTTGACATTTTCATCCACCTATTAAATCTTTCCCAAAAGTTTGGGATAGATAAATGTTATTGTTTGATGGTACTAAAGATATCATTGCAGGACAGAACTTAAACATAAAACAATAAGGTTGGAAGGGACCTTAGAGATCTCCTAACCCAATCCCTGCTCAAGCAGGAGACCAAATTGTTGACCAATCTCTTCTTGAAAACCTCCAGTGATTATAAACTGTAAGCTGTTCCAAGTAAAGCTACATTTTGCAGTTTACTGAGGGTGGTTTTGTCAATGTTGATGGTGTTCAAGTAGTCTCCAGATGTTTTGGATTGTACCAAAGGAGGCAATTACTACTGATACTATCTTATCTTTGATTTGCCATAATCTTTCAATTTCTGCTCTTTTCATATTGTTATTTCTCTAATTCTTTCTCTTTTGTTCTGCTGTCTCTAGGTACTGCCATGTCCACTATCCAGACTTTTTTTGTCTTTCTTATCAACAATTGTTATTCCTGGAGTGTTATGTGGGAGGTGCTTGTCTGTTTAAATTCTAAAGTCCCAAAGTACTCTGTTTATTTTCTATTTTGTGGTCAACCAGTTCTTACTCTGTAGGTAAATAATATTTCTTGCAGATATTCCAATGCCCCATTGTTGCTACATTGTCATGCCATTGTTTATAACTGTTTATACTTCATTTTTGTTCCACTGTATTATTCTGATGACCTTGTTATTTTTACTATCATTGGTAACAATAGTTCCTTTTTATATCTTTTTTAGATCTGAGCAATGATGAAGACTATGTCCAGTGGGAACTGCACCTTGAATGTGCCAGCCAAGAATTCATACCGGATGGTTGTATTGGGAGCTTCCAGGGTAGGCAAGAGTTCCATTGTCTCTCGGTTTCTCAATGGCCGCTTTGATGACCAATACACACCCACCATTGAGGATTTCCATCGCAAAGTTTACAACATCCGAGGAGACATGTATCAGCTGGACATCTTGGATACATCTGGGAATCATCCATTCCCTGCCATGAGGAGGCTCTCCATTCTCACAGGTTAGAAACATAACAGTGGCAAGTTAAGTTTGTCATAATCAGGGCTGATACACTTTTTGGGAGAAGAATCAGGCTGGGGGTGTTTGGGAAAATCCAAAGTTAAAAGGAAAATGCAAGAATTTCCTCATATTAACTCAAAATCCTATCTTTAAGAGGCAACCACCAATTTCCCAAAGTCTAAGTCAGATGCTTTTGGACAAGAACACTTTGGCCTTGGTTTGCTTGGACAAACAAACTCTTGTGGCATGGCAAGCTGCTCTGAAAACTCAAACATATTTCTAGAGCAGCATGTGATATAACATTAATGTCTATTGTTCAAATAGGACAAAACCACCTTTGTCTGTATGTGAGCCCACCAATGCATCTTTGGTATGTGAGCCCAACATGCATCTGAAATGGGATTTTCCATTCACAGCTATTGATTCTTTGATATTTATAGAGAAATAATTCTTGACTCATGACCACAACTGAGCCCAAAATTTCCATTGCTAAGCCAGACAGTTAAGTGACATTTAATAACCCTTTTTTTGCCACAGCTGTTCGATGAATCACTGCAGATGTTAAGTTAGTAACATGGTTGTTACTAACTTGTCAGAAGGTTGCAAAAGGTGATCACATGACACTGGGACACTGCAGTTGTCAAAAATGTGTGCCAGTTGCCAAATGTCAAAATTTTAATCATGTGACCATGGAAATGATGCAATAGTAATAAGTGTGAAAAACCATCATAAGTCACTTTTTTCAGTTCCGTTGTAACTATTGGATAGTCTCTAAACAAATGGTTTTAAGTAAAAAAAAAGAAAGAAAGCTATGTGTATTAAGATTGGCTAAAAATAGACATGCATAATCAATTGAAACCAACTGATTCAACCTTATATTTAATATAAGTGGATCACACAGCAACTATTTTCTTTTTCAGGGTTATCTGCATCAATCATTATATGAAGCATTGCAATTGGACATTTTTTACAGAATATATAAGACAGCAACCACAACCAGATAGTTTGCTGTTAGAATTTAGGAAATGTAGATGTCAAACAATGGCAAGGGAACAATATATAGAGACTGAAATATGGAAGATTGTAACAAGTAAAAATGGAACTTGAAAAAAACATTGGAAGATTGGAAAAGAAATGTTTTTGATACTGAATGAATGAAACTTCAGTTTGTTCAGCATTTAGTTCTTAGAGTTAGACAAGATAGAAGAAAAATAATATTAGTAATAGTGCCAATTCAATTTTTCACTGAAGAGGATGCCATTACAGAAAAAATATGGTTAAAATTCCCCTTGATGACATAGAAGCTTTGCAACCTGAATTCATTGCACTGCATTTATACATTAATGGGTCCCTTAGTTCTGTGAATTCTTAAATAATATCTATTTTATTTAAATATCCCAAATATTTTTGTTTTATTGCTACTGTCTCCCACCATAACATTCTCCACTTATGCTAGACTTTAGCTTCATTTTCCTAGGTAGTATGGCTTTTGATTGGAAAAGTGTTAGGTATTATGGGCTTTGAACTCTGACAAATAGAAGGCATTAGCCTGTAAATTCTGCCATAAAATCTGTAGAATTTATCATAGTTTTGCTGTCTGCTGTTTTTAAGCACATATTTCTATATGATAAAGGAGTAACCTACTGCCTTTATTAATTCTTGTTGAAATATTGCAGGAGATGTTTTCATTCTTGTATTCAGTTTGGATAACAGAGAATCTTTTGATGAGGTCAAGAGGCTCCAGAATCAGATCCTTGAAGTCAAATCTTGTCTGAAGAACAAAACCAAGGAAACAGGGGACTTGCCCATGGTGATCTGTGGTAACAAGAATGATCATGGTGAACTCTATCGCCAAGTGAGTTCTGAGGAAGCTGAGAAGCTTGTCTCCAGTGATGAGAACTGTGCATACTTTGAAGTCTCAGCCAAGAAAAACACCAACGTGAATGAGATGTTCTATGTTCTTTTCAGCATGGCCAAACTACCCCATGAAATGAGTCCTGCTCTTCATAGAAAGATCTCTGTGCAGTATGGTGATGCTTTCCACCAAAAGTCCTTCAGGATGCATAGGGTCAAAGAGACAGATGCCTATGGCATGATTTCCCCCTTTGCTCGTCGACCCAGTGTCAACAGTGATTTGAAATATATAAAATCCAAAGTCCTCAGAGAAGAGCAAGCAAGGGAGAGAGAGAAATGCACAATCCAGTAAAAGAAGCTCCACTGAGAAGAAGTCCATCGCATGCATGCAGTGCCTTAAAGAAAATGGCTGAAGAGAGACAGTCTGAAAATATTTACTAAGTCATGGGTGATAACAGCAGTCATGAAAATACTTTGGCTAGAGCATTGTACCATTTCTGTAAAGATATAAATAAATTAAAACACAGCATTGTAAATACTTGAAGCTGCTATGGTAGATACTGTAACTGCCATATACAGCCCTTATTGTTTGGTCTTTTGGTTTTTGTATTTTTTTTCACAAAAAAAAAAAACCCTCCTAGTTTTCTCTTTTTGTTTTCCTTTGTTTCAAGAAGCTTCAAGGTATAAAGAAATTTGAATTTCAATTTTATACAAAAACAGTTAAAAGACGGGCCTGATTTGTACAGGTTTCTTGAGTAGCCATTTTGCAGGAGACAATCTGATAACAAGATGAAAACTGGTTGTTGTTTTCCTCCAATTCCTCATCCAAAGAAGATTCAAACAGTTTGAGGAAAATATACTTTTTTGTGCCAATGATAATTCTTCATTGTGTCGATACAAACACTACATTTCATAATTTTTCTCCGTTTTTGCAAATAACAAAGTGTTTTAATTAATGTGTGAATTAGTTGGCAAGTATGATCTAGAAATATCAGCTGATTTTTCGTTACATGATATGTAAATAATTGAAATGTATGTAATGTAAGAACCAGCACACCTGTTTCATGTGATTTTCTGTTCCTAAAAAAAATCATATCTGTATACTTGGAAACTTATTGTACACCCATCTAAATCCCATTCCTTTTTATTCTACAACAATGATTCTGCTTTCTACCATACCGGTAATAATGACATTGGATATACAATGCCAGGTGTTATGCTCCTTCCTCCAACTTTCTCACATTAAAGTTGTAAATCTGTGGAGATTAATTTGAGAGTTAGTCCAATCGAACTTAGTATAACTTTTTAAACACATGAGATTATGGTACAAATCTCTAGGTCAGTGTACACCAAAAATGGGAGTAAAAATTTAAGCATTCATTGCTGAACAAAGCCTGTACTTTGTAGATCACATGCTTGACCAAGTTATTATTAAACAATGATATTTATTTTTCACTAAAAATATCTGGCCAACAGCTACATTTTTCCCATTGTTCAAATGGCTGAGAAGTTTTTGGTTTCTTGTGTAGCTCTTTATTTGCAAAAAGAGGGTTCAGAGTTTAAATTTAACATGACTGCCTTCCAAGCCATGTCCATTGTCCATGTACCACAATACTGAGTGTACCATAATTCAGAGTGAGTGAGAGGTTATATACTTTTAGAATAAAAACATAGTTTTTCTTTCCTCAACCTGCTGCCTTTTAGATCAATTGGGTCTATCTGGAATTCCTTGGCCTTTGCAAAACATCTGGAGGGAACCGAGTTGAAGACATCTGATGTACCTATCTCCATTTTAGAACAAAAAACAAAAACTTAATATTGGTGGATTTTTTCCAGACAATTTACTTACCAGAATGTTTGTGGAGAAAAAGAGCAATGTCAGAATCAGCTTGGTTTGTTACTAAAAGCCTACTTCATTAGCTTGTCTGACTCTTCAATAATTCTTAGTATCTATAGTATCCATGTGAATAGGAATTAGATTTTGTTCTGAGCCAGCTGCCTAAATGTCTTTCTTCCTTTCTTAGTGTTCTTCTCTTTTTTCCAGCTATGATAATTCTCTGCTCATAATCATCATATATCAGAACAGAATTGAATTTTGCATACCTCAAAATTATTAAGAAGGTTTGAACCCATTTGTCTTGAATAGGGAGATATTGTAAATAATGGAGGCACAATTTTGCTAGCCCAGGTCCCTCCTGCCCCCATCAGTCTCAATGACGTCCTTCCTTCCTTCCTTCCTTCCTTAGTTCCCATGGACTAATACAATTTTTTTATAAAATTACCTCAGACATGATTGTGTACTGTAATGTATGTAGTTGTATATGCACACATGTGCCTAGCAGGGAGAAGAGACACTTCAGTCTCATATTGTTAACCTACTGTCCACAATGTAGATTTCTAAAATGCTCTCTACCAGCCCTTGAATATATCACAACTCTGTGTAATATTATACCTCATACACTGTACAAATGTGAATACTACTGTGTGCTTTAGTTGGCAATGTAAGCTTTGTTGGCATAAACAAAAGTTCACTCTGATATCTAATAATTAAGTAAGGTGAGTATACGTAGAAGTTTTTGTGCGACAAAATGGTCTCCCATCTACTTCCACAAGATTACATACTTCCTTCTTTGTTATATAAATTCAATATTGCTAATTTCCTAGTGCCATTTCAGCCATTTATGTCATTTTGAAAAGATTCTGCATTTGTATAGATGTTTTTCTCTCTTTCTTTCGATAAATGTGGTCTATTTATTAACTGTGTCCTGGATTGATTTATTTTTTTAAAAAATATGATCAGATAGCTGATTTGCTCTGGGTGGCAAGTTTGTTTAATAGCAAATTACCATGTATCGAATCACACAATTTACAAATCTACAAGTTTACTTACACATTTGTATCAAAAATTGTAGTATGTTATGGATGCTACTGATGCCATTGTTCTTGTATAGATTCATAGGAATGTTCCAGTTGAAAAATAATTATTCAAATTAATGGATGGATTCTCAGGATCAGAAAAACAATTTTCCTCACTATAGACATTGTAACAGTGGTGCAATTCAAATTTTTTTACTGCCAGTTCTGTGGGCGTGGCTTGGTGGGTGGTAGGGGAAGGATACTGTAAAATCTCCAGTCAGAGGTGATATTTGCCAGTTCTCCTACTCAAAATTTCCACTACCGATTCTCCAGAACTGGTCAGAACCTGCTGAATGCCACCCCTGCATTGTAAGGTTTCTTATCAAAGGGGAATCCACACAGCCATATAAATGTAATAATCAATTTAAATAAATAATAGTCATTTACCACCATAGGAATTAATGCTGGCTGAAGGAACTGGGGGTTTCCATCAAACTGAACTAGGTCAATCCTGATTGAAGGATAACTTTGGAAATAAAAAGAAATTTTGCTTCTGGAGACCAGAGAAATTTCTCTGAGGCAGCCTGAAATCTGAGACTACATGACAAGAGATACCCTGCCCTGGTTTCTGTAGCAACCAACATTTCCTAAGCAATTCCACAAAATGATGACCACATCATCAGTCATGCCTGCAGGAGAAGAAAAGCAGGAATATTGAAATCTGATCCGTGTCTTTTATCTACTGCCCAGCAGAATAACTTCAGACAGCTCACATTTATGGAAGAACAGAAAGGATAAATAATGTTTACTTCTCTTCCCTTCCTTGCTGCTCTTATGTCATTGTCACCTGAAGCCATTCTTACCATGAGTGGCTTGCAATTATTGCTACAATTCTTAATTAACATGATTCATCAACTGCAATTATATTAGCAAGAGTTACATGAAACAGAATCTACAGAACCTAAGAGGCTACAAAATCAATGAAATTGGGGGTAGGGGAGATGGACTCCCCCCTTATTTCAAGGTATTAAACATTGCTTGGTCCAGGCTATTTCAAGCTATCTCAGGTCATATCCACTTACATGGGGAGAGGTCAGTCCAGGAGCAAAAGGATTTGAGTGCAAAGTCACAGTCAGCTATGAATATATTTTGTCTCACTCATCTTTAAAGTTTTTGAGAGAGAACCTTATGTAATGACCTGAGATCTCCAGAAGAAGGGTGAGATAAAATAAATATGTCTTGCAGACAGAAAATGAAGATCCTTTATTTGCAGGGGTGAGGCACATTTTCTGTGGTTTCCTATTTCTCTTTTTTTTTTTCATTTGTGCTTGCTTACTGCACATTTGTCTAAGATTTTTTCTGAGAAAAATCATAGCACAAAATTGATATTTTGCTTAATATATACAGGTAGTCTTCAACCTATGATCACAATTGAGTTCAGACTGTTTGTTGTTAAATGACACAGTTGTTAAGAGAATTTTGCCCCATTTTAGGACCTTTCTTGCCATAGTTGTTAAATGAATCACTGCAGGTGTTAAGTTAGTAACAAGATTGTTAAGTGAATCTGGCTTCCCCATTGATTTGGCTTGTCAGAAGGTCACAAAAAGTGATCATCATATGACCCTGGGACACTGCAAATGTCATAAATATGAGTCAGTTGCTAAGCATCTGAATCCTGATCATGTGACCATGGGGAAGCTGCAACAGTCATTCGTGTGAAAAATTGTCATATGTCACTCTTTTTCAGAACCATTATAACTTCAAACCATCACTAAATGAACTGTTGTAAATTGAGGATTGCTTGCATTTGTCTCATATTAATATTTTTGCTAATACGTAAGTTTTATAACTTATAAGTTTAGGAGCCCTGGTGGTGCAGTGGTTAGAAAGCAGTATTGCAAGCTATCTCTGCCCACAGTCAGGAATTCAATCTTAATGGGCTCAAGCCTTCCATCCTTCTGAGGTCTGTAAAATGAGGACCCAGATTGTTGGGGGCAAGATGCTGACTCTGTAAACCACTTGGAAAGGGCTGTAAACAGGGGTGGGATTCAACCGGTGTTACTATCAGTTCGGTGATTATGTTTTGCACACGCATGCGTGCTTCGCGGGAACGCATGCCAGATGCATCTGCGCACTCATGCACTACACCTTAAGCTGTGCCACCTGGACAGCAGATAAGCGCTGCATGCGGGTGCGCAGCATTTGAAAAACCACTTTTTTACCGCTTTTTCAACCTCAGCTGTGCCGTGCAAAGCAGCTGAGGTTGAAAAAGCAGAAAATAAAAGGACAGGTAAGAGCCCAGGTGGGCGAGTGGGCCAAACAGCAGCAGACACAGAACCAGTTCTATAGAGCCAGGCAGAACTGGTAGCATCCCACCCCTGGCTGTAAAGCACTATGAAGCAGTAGTGCATCTGTTAAAAGATTGCTAACTTTGCTTTAAAAGAAAAGGCCAGCAAATTTCTCTTTCTCTAATAGGTAGTTTAAGAAGTATATACCAGAGATAATCAGCCAACTGGTATTCAGCCAGTTCTCACAGGTTCTAGATAACCAGTAGCAGAAATTCTGAGTAGTTCAAAGAACTGGTAAATACCACCTCTGGTTGGCCCCACCCCCATCTATTTGCTGCCTCCCGATTCCCAGCTGATTGGCTGGGTCTTCTTTTGTTGCCCTGCATAGGAGAACAAAGCTGGAAAGCAGGATAGTGGGGTGGGGTGGAAATGGAGATTTTGCAGTATATCCTTCCCATGCAACACCCATCACGCCATGCCCACTAAGCTATACCACGCCCACAAAGCCATGCCCACAGAACTAGTAGTAAAAAAATTTGAATACCACCACTGGTATACACATTAAAAAGTACTGGCAGAGGAACAACGAATGCTAAGAAAAAGTATTATATACAGTTATCTCCTGATCTTACAAGAAACCTCTGTTGAAGTTTCTATTAACCACACTCTAGTTCTATTATTGTCTGGGTATTTATACATGATTTCCTTGGGACTGTTTCCAAGACTGTAATTATATTATCCATCCCACCTCATTAGCTCTTGGATTTATTTTTTAAGTTCAGTTCCAGTGGTCATAACAATCTCATAAGCACTTAAGCTTCAACCGTATGTTTCAGATATAAGCCAAGAAATAATTTTAATCTGAACCATATCTCAGCCAATGTAGTCCTGGAATATCTGAATTCATACATACACCTTGTGCTTGTATCTGTGTTTTGTTATTAAAGATCATGCCCGTTAACAGGAACGATCTTCAGATCTCTGTGGAATGGGTTTAAAATAACTTTAGCCCTAATCAGAAATTTGCTTTACATGCCATAGTCTATTAAAGAGTCAGATTTTTTTCTCTTGCTACCTCTTTTCTATTTTCATCTTTCTTCTCTTGCTACCTTCTTCTCTCTATGTTCATCAAATTATATTATTATTGCTGCTGTTGTTGTATACATTTTCATGTATCCAAGGAACAAAATGACTGGAAGGTCTGAAAAAATGTACCTGTTTTGCACCTGGAAGATCTAGTTCAAACCCAACACTATGAGACAGGGATGGGGAAATTGTCTGATACCTGAACAGCCATAGCCAGCTTGTATATCCAGATTCTGATATCAATTGTCCTTTGAAGATGTTAGAGAACTCATCATTTCTTCCTCCACCCCCCACCATCCCACCTACCCCCAAATATGCATTATTACTTTATTCTATTAGAATTTTTCACAACAAAAAAAGACGACACATAAAAAATAGAGAGGAATGAAAAAAGAAGAAAACAGACAAAATTATGCCTTCTACCTTTCTTTCTCTCAAGCAGTTACCATTTCATTATTTCCCTCATCTGCTTTGGTCTTTTTTAATACTCAAACCCAGAAATCAATTCAGTATTTTCTTCACTCGACAAAAAGTCCATATAAGGTCTCCAGTCTTTTTTTAAAAAATATTTTATCAGTTTTTTCTAACTAAACTGATTGTCACAAGTTCAATTAATTTTATAACTATAATACATACATATATACATGTCCATATACATATACATAAAGAAAGAAAACAAAAGAAGAAAGAAAAAATTAAAATTGCAAAAAAGGAGAGAAAAAAGAAAAATAGAAAAGAAAAAAAAGTAGCTTCCAATGTTCTTTACAGCAGTTATAAGTACAATGATGAATTTAGCTCTTGCTCTATGGTTACAACATAACTCTCTTCTTTCTATTATCTATTTTGTCTATTCATGAAATCCATGAATTGTAAGCTCTGTTTTTTCTTTTACCCAACAGATTCTTATCCACTCAATGTCAGGATTCCGACACTTAGCCCCATTTAAATCATGAGTCTCTAGCCAAACTCCAAAAAGATTTATTAGGAGTTAAAAGATGCGGCACTGCCTGGGTGTAGCCAACTTTGAGACACATAATTCATTGTCACCCTTGACCCTGGTTTTCCCCCACCCCCTGGGTGTATCATAATTCATATTCTCCAATGGGACACATCCATAGCCAAGAGTCATCTATCATGCTCTCCAGTTAGAATTTTGCATGGCAGAAACCTCGGTCACCTAGAAACTATTTTTGAAAACATTTATGGAATGCACGCTGCCTATTGCTTCCCCCTTCCTTTTTGTTGGCAACTCTAAAAGACCACAGAAATATTTTATGAGTTGACACTCAACTTACAAGTCAGCCACAAAAATCTCATTTTTTGCAGTTTACTTACAAAGAGCAGCTGTCCAGAGTGCAAGTATGTGATCTTACAATCTCTCCTTTTTCTGAAGTGACTACATTGGCCAGAATTCACCATCTGGTTGCTGATTTCCCTGTCTACACCATCCCTACTTCTTTTGAGACATTTAGCTCACCGTTCATGCTCAACAAAAGCTATTTCATTTTTTATTCTACCCTTGTGCATATAATAATGTTGCCCTTACCATACACAATATTCATTTCCCATATTCTTTTTCTAATTCCCTGCCCATATATCCAACGAGATTTATTGTTCAAAACAATAGATATGACTTGCAAAGCACAATGAACTAATCATCTCTACTATAATTTATTGCCAAATTGCATTTTAATGAGACAGTACTGGAAGTTGAAAAAGTAACTTTATGTGTTATGTTTAAAAGTTCTTGCAGGAAACCAGAAAGACATGAATCTTTGACATCCATATGTGATACCAATAGAAATTAATATATGTAGCTCAGGATTGAACTGCGGAGCACCAAGGACCCCACAGACATGAATCTGTTATGAATTTCCTCCAAACATTGTTTGGAGCTCTTGTAAAGTCCTTTTCATAAACTCCAAATGAGGTAACATATCACCACCTTTTATAAGATGGCCTCTAAACAGTTTACGTGTAAGGTGTATGTGTGCACCCACACTATCTCCAACGTAAATCCTCTTCAAAATGTCCCAACACCTAGCAACAGATTCTTCACCACGAATATGGATTAACTGCTGATCACTCAGTATCAGTTCAATTATACTAAGAGCCTTTTCATTATCCCAGTTAAAGTCAGCTATTTTCTTTTTATCTTCATCATTCAATGGGTCCCAAGCTGTTACATCCAGTGAACTATTAACTACAGTCCATAATCCGTCTTTATGCAGAAGTAGGCTGCACTTCATAGACCAGGAAACATAGTTTGTTCCATCCAGCCGGGTTATCTGGGTTATACTGATTGACTGATCCTGTGCCATTGGTAGTTTAACAATAAACCACAATCAGCTGGGTGAATATGAAACTGTATATTCACACTGATTCTCAATATCTCTCTGGGCCCATAACCAATGTTATGATATGTACAGAATAAGTAAGAAGGATATGCACATGGAAACATTTATGAGAGTAGTTATGAATAATTAGTCAACCACACACAGATACACTAAATTGAGTTAAAGTTTACTTTAAAAATAGCACAGTCCAATAAATGATCCAGGTCATATACGTTTTACAGTCCAAAGAATATCCAATTACAAAGTCTTCTTACCGGTTGCCTTTGTCATTTACAGTAAACAAAAATATCAAAGTATAAGCACAGCATAAATACAACAGAGAACCTTAGATAACAACAAAATGTCAGAGAGACAGAATGTCAGAGAGAGCAAGCTATGATCTCTAGCTCCCTCTTATGGTAATTTGCAATATAATCAACCAATCAGAATATAGTATCAATCAATAAAGTGATTTTGTCTTAAAGCTACAAACATACATTGTTGGTTTATATATTGCCAACCCAACTAATTGGTGGAAAGATTCCTAACAGTGTTTTTATTGCAGGATCTGCATTAAATGGTATCTTTTGCTCTTTGTTCTCAGCATTTTGGCAGAAAGAAAAATGACTGCAATTCATTTTCAAGCCTCTTTTGATGGATTGAGTGTCTATTCTTCTATTTCATTGAGCAACTGGAAGCTTCAATATTATGGAACACTTGGACAGATAGACAAAATTCACATATCCCAACATATATTTTCTGCATTTAATTGTTTCAATCATATGTTCTTTCTCACAGAGTAATCTTATCTTCTAACAAGAAATGGGAATTTTTGCCAGCTTACTATAGTCAAGTTAGGTTGTGGGGCTGGGCCTCCCCTTGTCTCCCAGTGATTCTTTAAAATTTCTCTTTATCAGTTTGAATAAACTACCTATACTAATTCTAGGAAAGTGTATATTTTATTCATTGTAGAGTGTTCTGAAGTAAGCTTGGCATTTAGATGTGGTAGAACCAAGGTATCCCCAACAATGGCCTTCTACTTCTGGTCTACTCACTCAACAGATCATGATATTGTTAAACATTCATTGTTTCAAGCCCCATTCTGGCTCTGGAAAAACACAAAAATCTTGTGCAACATTTGTTCTATTCTAGGTTGTTGTTTTTTCTCTGTATATGGCACACTTGTCCTTTCCAAGCCAAAAAATTACTAGGATTCTCAAACATTGTGAAATGCATTTTGAAAGAGGTAGCCAGGATTGCATAAAGCATTCCAAATACAACAATATTGTAGAACTGGTTCATACAGCAGTGCAATAATTGGCATTTTATTTTCATTTTCTTTCCCAAAGGATACTTAGCAAGTAACTTGTCTTATCTTTCTTTCTATAACCCACAGTTAACTTCTCCTTGGCTGAGCCTTCGAGTCTTCCTCAGTGACATAACAATAAACATGTCAGCTGATCTCATAACAGTAACATTGGAATATTGCCTTGGGTACTGAACATCACGTTACTAAGCTTGAAGGCTTGGAAATAATACAGGAAAGACAACAGAAGTAATATTGTGGCATCCAAGAAACAGTTTCTTTATGAGGAGGTACTGAAAAGAGCTAAATATATACATCTTGCTTCCTCAGTGTCTGAGCAGGGAAAAAACACTATAACAAGAAAGACCATAACAACTCCAAAGTGGTTGTGAAAGCACCAAAGAAGGAGATGACTCAAATGCATTATGCTGTCATATGTGGAATTATAAATTATAAGTGTATAAGAAGTTATAAATTAAAGCTATGGTCTTTTTAAAATAATAAATTATGAATAACTTTTAAGTTTTCTTTCAGGGTTTTCCTAACATCAACATTACTTTGTTTGGTTAAAATGTGAATGTGTATTTTGTTTTGGTTTCTTCTATTGTTCTATTACTAAGAATAAATAATGAATCACTTTACTTCGTCCTTGATTCCAGCTCTATCAAAGAGACGTGTGCTAGCAGTTATACTGTTGGTTTAATGTCAGCATTCCAAATAATGCACCCATTGAAAGAAGAACTCCAAGGCAGGTATATTTCTCAAAGAACAATTTATTGGATACATCATATTGGTTAAACTGCTGAAAACCAACTCTGAAGTTCCTGTGGATTTTACCTAATTAAAAAGCTCCCCTCCCCCCCAAGTCATCAGTCACGTTGTCCAATGGTGGTGCTAGCAGGTTGCCTGGTTACTCCACTCTTCCTCTTATCAGCCACTTGTTGGAATGACCTTGGTTCCCATAAGAATTTTTTTTTTATTTTGATGGCCAAGCCGAGCTATCTAAAAATCCCCCCCTCATCTTCTTGTCCTTCACTTTCTGCCAACCATGAAGCCTCAAAGATGGCCTCAGTCATGCTCACTTCAGGGTTGACATATATAACTAGATCACATATAAAATTGATTGAATATGGTATCTTCTCCAAAATGGCACCTTCTAGATTTGTTGCACGTAACACATATATTTCCAGGCTCATCAACTGCAGATTATGGGGATCGAATTGGAGATTGGAAAGTTTGGCATAAGGATCATTAAGGCCATAATTTTCACAAAGTCTGGTGACTTCTGAAAGCACAAGTAGTTCCCCAGCTCAGAAGTGGGCAACTGAAAGTCCCAGGCCAACATGTAGCTCCACAATCACTTTTTGTGGTCCTGAAAGAAACTTCTAACTATATAGTGCTTGACATAAGAGATTTTTCAGTCACTCCTACTCATGTAACTCCATGTTTCTAGGCTTATTTTAGGTAATTTTATATTCATTATTATGCTGCTCTTCCTCTTAAATAGATTGAGGTATTATCCAAAATACAGCTCTGCACACACACACACATACACACACACACACACAAATGTACACACCAGCTGAGTCCCAGCTGATCATGAAGTGAGATATCCTGCAGCCAATGATAGTTAGGGTTAGATTGCCTTTTCAGTGGCTCTACTATTAACTGCTACCTGTCCATTCTAAATGGGTTGGATATTTCCATCAAACCCAGATTGAGTGGAACATACCACAATCCAGGCCAGCCATAATCCCAACCCAGCCATTTTAATCTTTCATTGGACCTTAGTAGATCCCATACTTCACTTAAGAGAAAGTTGTTCCCTGTTCAGACAGGCATACTATAACTATAGCCACTATAGCAGATGTAGGATACATTGAGCAGGGAAATATCATGCATATGTTTCTGGGCAGTCTGGTAGCAAATCAGAAAATAAGATATACAATTACTACAGGCTCAGATTAAAGCATGAAGCATATTTGCAGAAGATACCATGCTTAATATATACCATCATTAAGAACGACAGGTACCTGTGTCAAACTATGTGTCAGTCTGTGCTCCCTTCAAATCCCAAGAAAGAAATACTCAGACTCCATGATTAGAGCAAAGTTACCCTTTTACTGGAAAATAAAGTGAAAGCTTCAGATCTAATTCCGAATCTGAGAAATTGGCATGCAAATCACATATACAAAGGAATGGAAATGCTCCCACCCCCCAAAGTCCAAATGAGTCTTCCGATTAAAAGTTCTGAATATGATCATGTGGTCATCTCCAGGTGGTGATGAGGCTGCTGTCAGTTGACCTTGACATATTTTGATAAAAGTTCGCAGTTGTGCAAAAGGGGACAGAAGCTAGCCAAGAAATGGAAAGTTTAAGAAAAGGAATCCCCCCTCCCCTTGCTAACCCAGCAAAGGAATGCAAAACACCTCCAGCCTTCTTCCCCTCCAAATTCCCCCCTCCCTCCATTGCTATTGACAGCCAAAAGAAATAGATTGGCATAGCAACAGAAAAGCAATAGTTAGAATGCAGAATATACATATTATGGATATCTTGAGGCTGACACTATGGAAAACCTCTGCTGGAGAGTATAAATTGACTTTGCCTAACCTCTAGAGATGTTAAGCAATGGTCATGTTAATCCATCGGAAGGGTAGAAGACAGCTTTAGAGAAACAGCATTTTGTCTCAAGATACCAGCTCAGGAAAAAAAATCTATCAAAAAGAAATATATAACATAGTCTATCTTGGAACAAAACTTTTTAGTTCTGCTTTTAATGGTGATGGAGACAGAGATGGAAGTCTCTTGGAAAACAAAAGTTATAATATTGATTGTGTGAATTCAGCCTCATGAATAGTAAACCATGGTTTGCAACAGAGTGTTATATCAACTCAAAATGTAATTTAGTAATTCTTGATTAAACAAACTGGCCTATGGTCATATGTGACCCTCGTCCAACTGTAAATTGAGATATAAGGAATAAGGATTCTAAGTAAATATTTGCACTGTAACTTTTTTGCCTGAGCACCCACTAAATATTACAAAATTTAATTCTTTCCACGCTGGAGACAATTCCCTCCCATATTTAAGTCTTTGTGGTGCAAGTGTCATTTGCACTTTATCTGCCTTTTTGAAATAAATTAATTAGGGCCCAAGCTTTCTAATTCATATTTGCAGTATCTTCAAATAAATAATAAAAACAATCAGAATCAAAGCAAATATCCTGATGGAAATCATTCAATGTTTATAAGATTTTTTATTCTCTTTTCTCTGCTTACCTGCAAGTAATTATACATGGTGTAATTAAATTCACAGCCAAAGAGAAAAGAAAAGAAAAGTGAAAAGAAAAGAACAGAACAGAACACCAACTCTTTTTCTTCTTCAGATAAGTTGCCCCACTTATAGCTTCAGTTTCTACTGGCAATGAGTCATTCTTTTTTGTTACTGCTGTTGTATTGTGTTATTAGAAGAGCCCTTGTATAAATAGTTGTTAAATCTTTCTTTTATCTGCTTCACTTGTTCTTCCCAGCTATGAGTGAGCATTGTCAGTTACTGTACTAATATTCTTCCTCCTACATAGCTGATTAGTGTCATTCAAGCCATGTGCGGAGGCTGGGTACAGAAACAATAAGAATTGCAGCATGGCAGGGGATGTTAATGTGGAATAGACAAACTAAGAAATACTTTGTAGGTGGAAAAGAAACACAGCGCAGGCACAGGGAACATTTTCCACAAAGCCTCTGAAGTTCATATTGTTGTTTGGGGGGGAAGTAATGGGCTTTATAAAGTACCGTGAAGAATAATTCCTGAACACTTGGGATTATGAAATTGAATATGGCTGACTTGCTAGTTGGCTGTAAAGTAGATTGTGTGATTTGATAAGAAACTAAGAAATAAATCAAGCACATCTGTTCCACACATGACAAAACTATCCAAAATCTAAATACTAGAATAAAACAAAAGAACTGTTTCAGTGGTGGGATTCGAATTTTTTTACTACCAGTTCTGTGGGCTTGGTGTGGCTTGGTGGGTGTGGCAGGGGAAGGAAACTGTAAAATCCACATTTCCTTCCCATGCCTGGGGAAAGGATACTGCAAAATCCCATTCCCTCCCCACCTCGCTAACCTGCTTTCTAGCTCTGTTCTCCTGTGCAGGGCAACCAAAGAAGACCCAGCCAAACAGCTGGGACTCGGGAGGCATGAATAGATGGGGGTGGGGCCAATTAGAGGTGGTATTTGCCGGTTCTCCGAACTACTCAACATTTCTGCTAACAGTTCTTTAGAACTGGTCAGAACCTGCTGAATACCATCTCTGAACTATTTCCATATATACCCATGTATACAAACATATTTCAGAAGGGAGAGGACCATGGACCTGAGTACGTACTGGTTGATTCAGAGGGTGGTTAAATGGTACCTCCCCAAGGAAATTAGCATAAATGAAAGGTTAATGCTTCACATCATCACAAGTTTATTGTATAGCAGGGATGAAAAAGTTGGATTGTGATTTCTATCATTCCCAGAAAGCAGGGCAAATTATGGAAATTGCAGATGTGGTAGTAGCTTAGATGTCCAAAGTGCAGGGACATGAAGTGATGTTTATTTATGTGTTATAAACAGTGTTATTTTATGTCCTATACATGCTTAGCCCTGTAATTTGTTTTTTAAAATCCATTTACATGATATTCCATCAATTACCATGCCTTTCCAACTCAGCAATAGCCAGAGTGCTTTTTAAAATTTATATTCTGGTAAGGTAAAGGTAAAGGTTCCCCTCGCACACACATGCTAGTTGTTTCCAGCTTTAGTGGGCTGTGCTCATCTCCTACAAAGCCAAAGAGCCAGTGCTGTCCAAAGACGTCTCTGTGGTCATGTGGCCGGCATGACTAAACCCCAAAGGCGCACGGAATGTTGTTCCCTTCCCACCAAAGCGGCCCCTCTTTTTCTACTTGCATTTTTACATGCTTTCAAACTGCTAGGTTGGCAGATGCTGGGACAAGTCACGGAAGTTCACTTCATTACATGGCACTAGGGATTTGAACCACTGAACCGCCAACCTTTCTGAACAACAAGCTCAGCATCTTAGCCACTCAGCCACCACATCCCCTACATTCTGGTACTAAAGGATAAATAGGTAAAATATTTCTAAGATGTCTTGGTTGTTGATATCTTTGCTATACTGAATTTCATTGTATGCCTTGCATCTTTCATCTGGTTTAAATCAGTTACGATCTGTCCTTTGACATCCTTTCACATGCCAGTTCAAAGCTGGTCCTTGCTCCTCAGTTTGGAGATCACTTGGAAGGCTTTCCTTGAAAAGTAGTTTGCAAACTTGTGGCTTTTTAAAGATACGAAACCATGGTTTGGACTATGATGGTTTTTCTTTGTCTCCCAGTAGTGAAAACTTGCCAGAGACCCTTGTCATGAGGAACAGCTTGTCTGGAGAGGAATTGCAAGGAGTTAGTCCAATCACCAGCTGTCCCTTCTGCGAAAGTTGTCGGCTCTACTCTCAGTAGAACCATTTTCAGTTTGCTGTTTCTTCCCTGGAAGTCCTGCCCCCCCCCCCCTCCACTGGATCTTTTCATGGAAAACTTTAATGAGCATGAGAAAGTAGGCAAGAAATTGACAGCTGCTGAATCATTTCTACGGTTTACAAAACCCAGTGAAATTTTTATTCCAGAGATAAGGACATATATTTGTCTTGTACACAGCTCAAAAAAAAAAAAAAGCAAGTTGGAAAGGCCATTGTCTTTTTGATTGACAATAGTGGTGTCTCATCAATGTCTGCATACTAGTAGTTATATAATGTAAGCTTTCTTTCCTTACATGTACAGTATATTTTTAAAAATATATTCTATTCTGAATATATTGCTCAATTAAAGGCAAAACATATTACCATTCATCAAAAATGAACATATTTTATCCATTTTAAAGCATTTTTATTTTTAGTGATTTATTTTACACCAATCACCAGGAAGTCATCCTACAAGTAACTTTCGAAAACACACTGTAGTCCAGGGTGTCAAACTCAAGGCCTGTAAGCTAGAATTGGTCCATAGGGTGCTTAGATCTGGCCTGCAGGGCCACCCTGGAAACAGTGAAGGACCAGTCTGTGGTGCCCCTGCTAATGAAAACTGAGCTCTGTTTTTCCTGGCAGAGAGTTTTAGGAGACTGTCACAGCAAAAAGGAGCTCGGGAACCTGTTTTCACTGGCAAAGCACTCAGTCCACCACAGGTGTCCCCAACACAAGTGATGTCAAGTTGGCCATACCCACCATGGCCACAGCAACCCCAGCTCCCCGAGGTCAAACAGAACCCTGATGTGGCCCTCAGTGAAATTGAATTTGACACCTCTGCTGTAGCCCAACAGAGCTGAAAATTACAGAAAGCAGAGCTGAGAAAGTAGAAGCTTAATGTGGCTTAATGGTCAAGTATCTGGTTTGCATATAGAGAATGCCTAATTCAGTCCTCAGCCTTTCTAGGCTGTGGCCAAAATCAACATCTGTCTGAAACCTGGGAAGCTACTGTCAATTGCTATAGGCTTTCTGAGACCTGAAGGACCTACTTAGCCTTTTCATGATAATGGTGTATTCTGTCTCCAAAACATAGGTGAGGCTTGAATAATAATCATTTAATAATTTCACCCTTTTATCAAGTTAGAAATAATAGTTTGGTAGCAAATTATTGTTTAACATTGTTTACCCTAACTGGTTTAGGTAAAATAATAAATATGTAATCATGGTTTATAAGTTAAAGTGTCTGCAACTTTAAATATGGGAATGTAATTTGGGGAGTGGTTGGGAAAGCACTTTAAAAGAAGCAAGACGACAGCTTGCTCTCTCTCTGGCTTTGATGATCCCTAATTACTGCAAGGACTCAAGACTGCATTGCTCGAACGGGAGATAAACAAAGGACTGATTTGTAAGTGAACTGACATAGGATATTCTGCACAGACTTTGCTAACTGAATATCCCTGAATGGACTGACTAAATGATACATGACTAATGGACTGTTATTTTGACTATGCTATGAACTCATAATGGAATAAACTATATTTTTGATAGCACAAGCGTATCTGTTATTTTTACTGTATGTTAACAAACATGCAAACATATCTCAATCATTTATCTGTGTGCCTATCTGACTAACGCTGCACATTCTGTTTAGCTTGTCTCCTTAACCCTGGTTGGGAAACCCAGGCTTAACACTGGTTATGGGCCCAGAGGCTGCAAAGTCAGTTTAACTAGGATAAAACAGATTTATGTAAAAAGTGAGAGTTTGTGTTGTTATACATTACAGTGAACAGACAGCTGTGTTTTATTAATTATAGTTTTATATCCATAAAAAGAAAACATGGCACAAGTCAATTTACAAAGTTTGTCCCTTATATCCAAGCTGGATGGAACAAACTATGTATCATGGTCTATGAAATGTAGTCTACTTCTACGAAGAGAAGGTCTGTGGAACATAATAGAAAATCCACCAAACGTAGAGGAATGGGATCCAGAGGATGGTGAAGATAGACTAAAAATAGAAGAATTTATGCATAAAAATGAACACGCTATTTGCATAATTGGGTTAACCTTAAGTGACCAACAACTTGTTCATATCCATGGAGAACAAACGGCTGTTGGGTGTTGGCAGAAGCTGAAGAGGATTTATGTCCGAGATAACGTTGGTGCTCACATAAATCTTACACGGAAGCTTTTCAGGACGCATCTCCAGAAGAATGGTGATATGCTGAGTCATTTGAAAACTATGCAAAGCATTTTTCAAGAACTGCATGAGAAAGAGCTTATTTTCTCTGAACTACACCAAGTCTATATAATGCTATCTTCACTTGATGAAAGTTATGACAACTATATAACTTCCCTTGAAATTTTGCCAAAGGATAGCCTAACTTTAACTGATATAACTGGCAGATTGATTGAAGAGGCCAGAAGAAGGCTTGAAAGAGATCAGTTAAGGAGGCAGCAACCTCAAAAAGAAAATAATGAATCTCCTACTGCATACGCAATTAAAAAGTGTTTTAATTGTGGAGGAAGAGGACATTTGGCAAGATTTTGTAAAAAGGCAAAGCGCCAGAACACTGGCCAGAATACTAAAAGTCATCAAAAGATAAATAAAAATTTAGAGTTAGCCATGTATACTAACGGAGCTGTAAAAAATAATTTATGGGTGGTTGACAGTGGAGCATCCCACTGTATAACAAATGATAACAAAAATTTTATTAAAATGTCCAAGAGTACACAGCAGATATCGTTAGCCAATGGCTGGAAACTGAAAGCTAAAGGTCAAGGTATAGCATATTGTTCTTTTATAAAAGAGAATGTAAAAATGTTATATGTACCACAGCTTAAGTTTAATTTACTTTCAGTTAGAATTTTGGTTAAACTAGGATATGGAGTTACATTTAAAGGAGATAACTGCATAATTGAAAAAGAAAATAAGAAAATTACTGCATCTTTAAGAGGTGAATTATATGTGTTAAATGATAATGGTTTAAAGGTCGCTAACATGGTTTATGAAAATAAGAAACCTCATGATGAATGTATTCACTTGTTACACCGAAGGCTAGGGCATTTAAATTTTAAAATGCTTAAGAAAACTGTTGAATTATCTAAGGGAATAAGTTTGAAACCTTGTAATAAGTATTTGCAATGTAATGCCTGTAATCAAAGTAAGAGCAGGGTCATACCGGCTAATAGAGTTGATGGATTTACTACCAAAGAGTCTTTAGAAGTAGTATTTGCTGATTTAATAGGTCCGGAAAAACCAAGTGTAGGAGGAGCTCGATACATATTAAGTATAATGGACCATTATTCTAGATATGGGTTTTGCTATTTAATGAAGAGCAAAACTGAAACGTATCTAAATCTATTTAATTGGATAAAATTTGCTGAAAGAAAAACTAAAAAGAAATTAGTAACTCTTATAACAGATAATGGTACGGAATTTACAAATAATAAATTCCAGAATAGACTAAGAATGTTAGGTATTCAACATAAAAAGTCTTCACCATATAGGCCACAACATAATGCCTTTATAGAGAGACGAGGCCAAACACTACAGTCAATGGCACGAACTATGATGTCTGATTCAGGATTACCTGACAATTTATGGGGAGAAGCAATAATGTGTGGTAATCATATATTAAATAATGTTGTTAATTCAACAACAGGTGAATTACCATTCACACTGTGGCATGGTACAAAACCTGATTTAAGTTACATGCACACATTTGGAGCACCAGCATGGGTGCATATCCCTTCACAACTTAGACACAAAGGACAGCATAGAGCTAAAAGATTATTTTTTGTAGGATATAAATCTAATCATAGATCTTATAGATTCTGAGAACCAGGTACATCTAGAGTTTACACCAGTGCTAGTGCTAAATTCCTAGAACATGAAGGATGGAATAGATTAGAGCAAGATTTAAATAACAAAGTAATTATTGAACCCTACAAAAGGCAGAAAGATCAGAATTGTTATAAGAAGAGTCCAATTAAAGAAGAAGTCCACGAAGAGCAAATAGGACCAGAACAAGAGGAAACAGTTGATCAGGAAGAGTTAGATAATCAAGAAGAGTTAATAAATGAAAGTCCACCTGTAAGTCCTATAATACCTAGACGTACTACACGTGTAACTAGACCACCTGATAGGTATCAAGCAAGTATAGTTTGCCAAGTAACTAAAGTTCCAACTAGTGTAGATGAACTTAGGATGTATCCTGCTAAGGATCAGGAGAATTGGCAAAAGGCAATGAAAAAAGAACTAAATTCATTAAAGGTAATGAAAGTTTATGAAGATGCTAAATTACCTCCAGGAGAAAAATCCATTGGGTGCAAATGGATATTTAAAGTAAAAACTGGAAAT
Organism: Hydrophis major; assembly: GCA_033807585.1. Lineage (NCBI taxonomy): Eukaryota > Metazoa > Chordata > Lepidosauria > Squamata > Elapidae > Hydrophis > Hydrophis major. Next base: position 184,400,855 of record CM066331.1, on the reverse strand, counting down.
GATGGGACTGTTACCCATAAAGCTAGGTTAGTAGCTCAAGGATTTAATCAAACTGCATCTGATTACGATGAAGTTTTTGCACCAAGTCTTAAAGCAACATCTTTGAGAGCAGGATTAGTGTGGGCAGCTTAGAAAAACTATGTCATTAACCATTTAGATGTAGAAACTGCTTATCTACATGCACCATTGCAGCACACTATATATTTGAAAAAGCCAATTGTTATAAAAGACAATAAAGTAAATAGTAATGATTGTTGGAAACTCAAAAAGAGTCTTTACGGGTTGAAACAATCTGGGTTTGAGTGGAACCAATATATTGTGAAAGAATTAAACAATATAGGTTTTAAATCTGGTTTAGCAGATCCATGTGTGTTTAAAAGAGAAAATAATGGAACGGTGTCATTATTGTTATTATTTACAGATGATATTGCTTTGATAACTAAGACTAATAATGAAGCTAATGAGATTATATCATTATTAGCCAAAAAGATAAAATTAAAGCATTTAGGTGAAATTAAAAAGTATCTAGGATTGACAATTAACAAAACAAAAAATGGATTTAAGATATCTTAAGAAGATAAAATTTATCAATTAATTAAAATGTATAAAATGGAACTTTGTAAACCGGCAAAGACTCCAATGAGTCAGGAAGTTTGCCAAACTAATGATCAAAGTCACAAATTTGATAAGTCTATATATCAATCTTTGATTGGTAGCTTATCATATATAAGCAATTGGTCTAGGCCTGATATAGCTTATAGTGTAAATCAGCTGGCACGTTTTAATTCGGATCCACATCAATGTCATCGGCAATCATTAAAGAGAATTTTCAGATATCTTAAAGGAACAATGAACCATGCAGTGTATATAGAACCAAAAGATGATTTGAGTCTTAGTGCCTATGCAGATGCAAGTTTTGCAATTGATATAAACACAAGAAAATCAACATCTGGGATGGCTATATTTTTTGGTAAGACACTAATAGGATGGAGGTCAATCAGACAACAGCATATCAGCTTGTCCACGATGGAAGCGGAATTTTCATGTCTGTCATTACTATGCACTGACTTAATTTTGTACAAACAGTTATTATTAGACATGGGTATAACTGTTAAAGATTCCATTATAGTGTACAAGGACAACCAGGCAGCCATAAAGTTAGCTACTAATATTGCTGTAAAAACTAGATCAAAGCATACTGATTTAAGATATTTAAATGTTAGAGAATCTGTAAAGAATGGGCTAATTAAATTGGAATACTGCATGACAGAAGAAAACATTGCAGACCAATTTACAAAAGCTCAAGGAGTAATTAAGTTTAAAGAGAGTTGTAACAAATATGATTTAAAGATGTAAATAGTTATATTTATTATTATTTCCTAAAAGGGGAGAATGTTAGGGATAACATTGTTTACCCTAACTGGTTTAGGTAAAATAATAAATATGTAATCATGGTTTATAAGTTAAAGTGTCTACAACTTTAAATATGGGAATGTAATTAGGGGAGTGGTTGTGAAAGCATTTTAAAAGAAGCAAGACGACAGCTTGCTCTCTCTCTGGCTTTGATGATCCCTAATTACTGCAAGGACTCAAGACTGCATTGCTCGAACGGGAGATAAACAAAGGACTGATTTGTAAGTGAACTGACATAGGATATTCTGCACGGACTTTGCTTACTGAATATCCCTGAATGGACTGACTAAATGATACATGACTAATGGACTGTTATTTTGACTATGCTATGAACTCATAATGGAATAAACTATATTTTTGATAGCACAAGCGTATCTGTTATTTTTTACTGTATTTTAATAAACATACAAACATATCTCACTCATTTATCTGTGTGCCTATCTGACTAACGCTGCACATTCTGTTTAGCTTGTCTCCTTAACCCTGGTTGGGAAACCCAGGCTTAACACTTTCATAAGTGCTGCAAAACCCACAACTATCTAAGTCATTGTCATAATGCTATCCAGAGTTGTTTATAAGGCTAGAGTCTGTTATTGTCTTACAAGGCTGTTATCTCTATTTTCTTGCTTCTTGGTGAGCTTGGAATAACATTGCAAATGAATCACACAGAATTACAGTTTATGTTCAATGTTTGAAAATAACCTCGATTATTTAGGGCAGGACACCTGAAGGTTTTGATGATAATGATGATGTTAACCATTCAGTCGGGTCCAAGTCTTGGCAATTCTATGGGCCAGGTCTCTCCACATCTTCTGATCATGCACTATTTCTTTGAGCTTTTCTATGGTCTCGCTGATGTCAGCTTGGATGGTGTCCAGCCACCATGTTCTTTGATGGCCTGGTTTCCTTTTACTGCTGACTCTTCCAAACGTAATTGCTTTCTCCAGTGAATTCCTCTGCATAATATGGCCAAAGGAAGTGAGATGCAGTTTCTTGATTTTACTTTCTAGTGACATGCCTGGTGCTATGCACTTACTTGTTAGTCACTTTTGCTGTGTAAGGAATACTCAGGAGCCTCAAATACCGCAGCCCAAACAAGTTGATTTTTCCCGTTTTGCTTTTTTTAAGGCCCAATTTTCACAACCATAGATAGCTGCAAGAAACAAATAGACTGAACTAGCCTACATTTGGTTGCTAGGCTGATGTCTTTCCTTTTCCATATTTGGTTCGTGTGACCCAGCGCAATCAGACTATTTAGCAGGCCATTAACTAAGTGGTTCATCAGCCAATTGATCGACCTTAGACAACACATAGTTAGATTTATCCTGGTGTCAAGTCTTTTTTTTCAAGGCCAGATTTAAAATGTATTTTTGCATGGGACACATTTACAATACCATTGTTTTTTGCTGACATTTCATATTATATTGCATTGCTTTCCTGAAAAAAGACCATTTTTTTGAAAACAAAAACAAAAAACACTGAGACATATCCATGAAATCACCAGCCTCATGCCTTAAGCAAAAAATAACTTTACCTTTTCATAAAATGTTTCATAAAGATGTACAATCTATTATTTTCATCATCCTTTGCTAGCCACTCATGGATCATTTTTTGAAAAATAATCATATTACATAATTCAAAGCAATACAATACAGAAGAGCCAGAGGGTCTGTTTAATTCTGATAGATTCTCTACATGCATAATTATTCATTTTGAAAATTGATGGAAAAAGAAAGATTTGAGTAAAATTGGAAGTATGGTAATACTTATTAATTTTCTTCTTTCTAACCATACTTCAAATTGAGGATGAACAGTATACAGTGAACAATAAAGTTGGAAGGCCGCAGAGTCCATTCCCCTACTCAGCGCAAGAATCCAAATGAAACCTCTATTGACTAGATAAAATGAATTCCATCACTCCAAGGTTATACTATCTAATAGCTTTTATTATTAGGAAGTTTTTTCAAACATTCAGTCTAAATCTGTCATTCTTTAATCTGGTTTCATTATTTTTTTGTCCCTCACTCCAGTATATTGCATGACCTCCTGTGTGTCACCTTTTATTTGTTTGAAGTGCTGATAGAAATAATCTCTGCAATGATTCATGCACAGTCCAGTAGCCAGGATTGCTAAGGGATTGATCAATTGTGGCGGGGGGGGTGGGGGGGGTGTTGTAGGCTTGTCCATTCTGAACAAAAGAGAAGTGGAGGAAAATTTTGTCCAGACCAGTTCTCAAAATAATTGTGGTGATCAGAAATTTATTTTAACAATTATCCTGAGCAAACTGGTTGAACAAATGCTAAGTTAGTACAGCCTTCCCTAATTTAATATTCTTATGTTATGCAATGAGACCTACCTAGAATTTTGGGAATTCTAGTTCCAATACAACTGAACGGCAGAAAAAATTATGGATAAACTGAATTCAAATTAGACATGAATAGGAATTCTATTTAGTCCATTTTTAAAATAGGTTATTCCAATTCATACATTTCTTTATTAATGGGGTGAGAAAAATCTAAAATGAGGGAGGAATCAAATAGGACAGAAAGAAAAACTCACAGATTAATTATTAATTAGAATCATGAATTTCATTAATGACTATCAATTTCAACACACTGGGATATTGTAAGTGGTGTGTGCTAGCTAGTTGCTTCAACATATTATGGAAGGAATATCCTTTATTTTATAACAGATGTAAACAATCTGCTGCAGTCCAGGAGTTTTAGTTAGACGATTTCCTTCTACAGTCAAAAGCACAGATACCAAGGCTGGGTAGAGTTGAAATTCAAAACACCTGATTACCAACAGTTACAGGTTTCTCTATTTCACACATTATTTCACAAAACTGACTCAAGGTATAATTGCCAAGGTTTTATTGCCTTGTGGCAAATAAATATTAGAACATTAAGATATCCTGATTCCCTTTAAATTTCAAACTTAATCTTTAAAATGAAAGTGACCATCTTTGGATAGGAAGCACAAGAGTACCCCCTGCTGGATAATTATTTTTGGACATACTGTAGATTATTTGCAGTTAACAGAAGGATATGTTCCATTTGAAACATATAATTTTCCACAGCTGAGATGCAAACCTTTGGTAAAAACATAATCACTTCATTAACCTATACCAACTTTATTCCTGATCAAACTCGGGAGAAATGGGATGACTTGGATAATTAGAACAGATGCCATCAAAACCATTTAGCTGACTATCTGCTTGCTCTCTAAATATTTTTTCCTTTCTTTTTTTTAAGTAATGTCAGTGCTAGATGTAATGTAATTGAAACGTTGTCTATGCAGTTCCTTTACAACAGGGGGATCCAGACTTAGCAACTTTAAGTCTGTGCTAATTTAACTCAGCTGTATCTTTCTTCCTTGCCCACAGAACTTCCCCAGACAAATCAATGATCAGAGGGCTTCCTGGTGCTGTTTCTTTTTCCAAATTGGTCAACAGAATGAAACAGAGTGCCTGGTGGAAACACCTAAGGCTTGATTTAACCTTTTCTACAATGGCACATTGGTGTGAATACATATATACCCTGCGAAGGATTGATGAGTAAGTGGAGGTTGCAGATGGTTGCAGATGGGCTGACGTACACACACCTCCCAAATCTCAACTACATGTTGTGTGAAGATGCATGCCCTGCACACTGATGGTCAATCTGACTTGTTTCCTGCCATCTTCTATGTTTCCTCTGATTTGCTGTTTGAGCACTCCCTAGCTGAAACATTAACATTTGCGGAAGTATAAATGCAACAGCTATGCAACCATCTCTGAACAACAAACTTGTGCATTACCTGATGGGCAATGACACAGAAGCCTAACTCCTCCTTAAGAACAATGCACTTTGTGAATTAGCCCAGTAACTGCCAGTTTCCAAGTCTGGTCTGGTTTGGTCTGTTTCTCGCTGCATTCTGATTTTTAAAGAAATATAAGGAGCAGTTTACCTACAGGAGCCAGGCAGGAAATAACTTAGGAGAGGAGATTCTCTTAATATATCTTAAGCCAAGGAGTTTAAGTGATAGAACTGATTGTGATAGAATCACAAGTGATAGAACTGATTCTAGATAATGTCCTGTAAGCCTTGGAGTGGTTCGTAGTTAGTGCATCAGGTCCCCATCAGCTGCTAGGGAGTTATAATTTGTATTCACTGTAAATCCTGGACTATATTTCCAAGTAGCTCCACATAAAATAAATTACTATACAGTAATAAAGCCTAGTATTTTATGATAGGCTATAAAATACAGTTTTCTAACAGTTAATTCATGCAAGCTCAGCCTGGAGTAATTACCTGGGGTGCAGTGGTGGGATTCAGTTATTTTTACCGGTTCTGTGGGCGTGGCTTGGTGGGTGTGGCAGGGGAAGGATACTGTAAAATCTCCAGTCAGAGGTGGGATTTGCTGGTTCTCTGAACTACTCAAAATTTCCACTACCAGTTCTCCAGAACTGGTCAGAACCTGCTGAATACCACCTCTGCTGGGGTGGGTATATGTATATATTTGAGGAGAAACTCTTGGAAATAGATTGTGAATAAAACTTTATTAGAAGGAAGGAAGCTAATTAAAAATAAGTGAGCTCTTGACTGCTATCTACTCTTTACAGCAGAAAAATTTTCAGGTAAACAAAGAAGCAAACACCTTTCACATTTGCAATCTCTGGAGACTAATTATTTTCCTCAGTTAGGTTAATCAGAGATTTTTCACCTTTTGGGGGGATTAAGGGCATGATTTCTTGAAGAGTGGGAACAAAGGAGTGATGCTCCCATATTTTGATATGGTGGGAAGCAGCAAGGATGATGTATTCCCATCACAGCTCACCCACACAAAGAGACTTTTGCCATGAAATGTTGCTGTCATCATTCTGCAAAGGTCTGACTGGAAATTGGAAAAAAGAGTCTGTCTGTCACTAAGCTCTAGCTTGCTTTAACTACAGCCAGAATCAAACAAGGCAGGCAAAAATTCATGGTTTATTTGGCACAATTCTCCTTCATTCCCCTTTTGTTCTGGCTGTTCCTCCTTTGGGTTTCTATACAATGGTGAGAATTTTAGAAGGGGCCCCAAAACAATCCAAGGAATCATCAATCATCCACACAAATGTATTTCCAAACTATGCTTGTGCATGCTTGTAATCAGTAAAGCACAGAAGCTCTGGTTTCAGCTCTAACTGACTATTTAAAAACAAGTCAAGATTTAGTAATTCACCCCTATTTTCATGCCAACTCCCACAAATCATGCCACTGCTGAGTGCAGGGTGTGAACCTAGTCAACAAATAATCCAGTTCTGTATTAACATCAGAATTACATAGGCTTAATTAATGTAACAAATATGATTATGATTACTATTGTTGTTTGTGTTAGGATGAATGATGCCCAGATGCCACACTGTTCATGCATTCATATGGATGTATATACAAAATAAAATAAAAAACTTGGGGGGGGGGTTTAAAAATAAATAGCCCAATTATATATTGGCCACCCATATTATCACAAGGTAATTATTAACATTCATTTAAGCCTTCCAGAAGACCATCAAGACTGGCTTCTTGTCCAGCAATGAGGTAGAATGAGGGTGTTTGGAGTTGGTTGTGGGGCCATGCCAGGAAGATAACTGAAGAACTGTTTTTTTTAAAAAAAATTATGGTTTATATTTTCATAATTCTGTGATTTTATTGTTGCTTTAGGCTACCCAGATTTGTGCTTTAACATGGGTGGACATACAAATAACAAAATAATTTAAAGCCACAATTGAATTCCCTTATGGAAGAAGGAAGGTTTGACGCAAAGGTTTGTAACCTGAAGCTGTGTTCATATTCTGAAGCTGTGTTTCAAAAGCTCGTGTCTAGATTTTTTTTCCTTCTGGGTTTCTGGATCCTTAATATCCAATAAGCACAGGATTCTATGAGGTTGTGCTCTTCTAAATAAGAAACAAGTAGTGGAAAATGATTCAAACAGTTTGGATTACCTGACCACACAGTCACTGTTAGGGCAACATTTATTTCGTCTTTACAGCTGATAATGTACAAGATTTATTTTCTTCCTCTCTCTGAAGTAGGCAGAGGATATAGGTCAAGCAAGGTCAAGATGGTGGCCACACAAGAGTGTTATTAAAGCTCGGCCTGTTGTTTATGTGCAGCGTACATTTAAAAAGGTAGTTTCAATTGCACCATCATAGCTGCCATCTTGACCTCTTTTCAACACGTCTTGTGAAATGGCACTCACGTGAGTATTATGATTTTAATGCTAATAGACTATATGCCTATCGAAAAGCACTGATAAAAAAAGGTGTTTCTAGTTTAGCTTGGAAGGTATTATTGGAAGGTATTGACTTCTCCTACTGTAGTTCCCCTGCAACTTCTTTTAAGTTATTTCTTTTCTTAAATGTTTCCTCTCCTTCCACCGGATGGCAGTAAAAACATACCTGTTTTGCAAGCTTTCTGCATCTCTGTGTGATGTCTTCAATCATCTTCCTGCTTTGAATCAGTCTGCCTTCCTGCTATGTTGTTAGTAAGTCTACCCTTTTGATAACAGCTTTTAAGCACAACTATGCAAAGCCTCCACTGTACAAAGATGACAAAAATAGAGAGATCAAATATATTTCACATCAATCATTTATAATGTTTGTAGTTTAATTTTTTTAATTGTTGATTTTATAACAATTAATTGTTAAATAATCTCTCAATATAGTAGTTAACCAGACTACAAATTTATATCATTCAAATAACATGCAAACAAAGATCTCGAGGTTTTTTTTTTTCATCTTTTGAACAGCATCAAAAAATTAGAATACATAGAAGTGGGACAGTCCAGAAATACTTAAGGATGAGGAGAGGCACACATTTTAGTGCAACAGTCTCCAACTTTTTGGGCACCAAGGACCGGTTCCGTGGAGAGAGGTTTTTCCATGGACCAGAAAGGATGTGGTTTCATGTGCTACCTACATCCTGTGGATGAGTCTTTGCTTGTTTGCGCTGCCTGGTTTCTGGCAGGGGTTTGCGGACCCCTGTTTTAGTAAAGGTCAAAGTATTCTGACATTCCCAATCCCATATAGTTCTGGACCACTCCTCTATCCAGATGCATACATGAGTTTTAATCAAACAATATCTGGAGTTCCAAGGCTGGGGAAGGCTGCTTTAAATGTTCTTATATCCCTTGTCCAAGCAACATTTGTAGATAGGAATTTGAATCACATAACTTCCATAATAGTTCTTCTTTAGGGAGCAGTGATGCTTTTAAGATGAAAGAAATGATTCATTTATCCAAATTGCATTACACTTCTTCTGACTTTTGGAGCAAGGTAATCGAATATGTTCTCTACGCACCTCCAAAAGTTCTATATGCATGTTTCTTATTATTCCATTATATTGTGTCCTTATTTCACTGCTAGACAAAGTTCATGCTCTTTTCTTCACGTTTGTCCAAAGCAATCCTATTGGAGAGGCCATGAAAAAAGAAATGGCCAAGATCATACAATGAACTTTGTGGCTGAGTGACGATTGACACTTGGGTCTTCTTGATCAAAGGACATCTGCAGCTCTTGACATTGGTTTATTCTTTGACCAAGTTCATGATGACTAGTCAAATCTATCTACCTCTAATGCAGCTGGACTGTGAGAAAAAGCAGAGCTATTCTAATATATCAGCCTTTGAGCTAAGGAGATGGGATTGCTGTCACGTAGGCAATGTTTCTTCACAGAGAAGGTTCTAATAATTTTCCACTTCTATGAGAGTGATCTTTTAACCTAATCTGCACCCTTGATGATAGCTTAGTACAACTCAGGGGCAATGGCAAATAGATGCTACAGGGTAAAGCTGAAATTTATGCAATGCAATGTTAAATAAAGGAAAACCATGAGCTTGAGAATTTATGAAGTCTTAATCTCAAATTTTAAAAATTGTATTTAAGAAACTTTTAACATTCTGATTTGGCAACTCTATCCAAAGCTTTTAAACAGATGCCAAATGGAGCTTCATGTTCATTATATCCAGCACCCTGTATATATTATATCTAGGATGCTAGATATAATCAATAAGGATTTCCTGGTTTCCGGTTTCACGTGGCTTCGGGGCAGCAGGAATTCGCGACAGCTCGCGATTCCTGCTGTGCTAGCCGCCGAGGTACCCCCGATCCAGATGGGTCAGGGGGATATGGCTGCCCTGGAGGGACAGCTGAAGAGAGAGGGGAGTCGGACAGGGGGTTGGGGGTGTCGCAGACCCCCTCCTCCTCCGGAAAAACCCCTTTTTCCCAAGGCGGTGGAGCGGCGGTCAGCAATGGCTGCCACGAAGAAGCCAGCAACCGGGTAAGATTGCGCTGGAGGAAGTAAGAAGAGTGAAAGTGCTGTCTGAGCCGGGTCAAGTAACATCTTTCAAATTGGTTGGAACTGAGCTGTTTGAATTGCTGGAGGATACATTGTATCCCTAAGAAGATCGAAAGCGGCGGAGAAGCTGTTAAAGGGAACTTTTTTTTTTTTCTTCACTCTCCCACCCCATGGAAACAGCAGATATATTTGGACATATTGGACATTGAAAGTGAATTGTTTTGAGAGTTGAAGCTAAGGGACAAAAGGGTTTTTGGACATTGAAAAACTTAAGAAATTGGAAAACCCTTGTTGGAGGTATGGATTTCTGATTATTTAAAATTGATATTGCAAGTGGGAAGGGAGAGGAAAAAAAATTGGAGCAGAAGCTGAAAAAGGAGGAGATTGCCTAGAATCCCAAAGAAAGGTATATGGTAATTGGACCTCTTTGATTAAACATTAACCCCAGAAAGAGAAAGAGAAGAAGGAAGAAAAGTATTAATTTTTGGAATTTTTTTTGAATTATTCTTGATTAAAAATATTTGTGGTTGTTTTGGGAAAAGTTTCTTTTTTCATAATGGCATCGCTTGTGGATGAACTAAAGACTGAATATCAAAAATATAAAAAGGAAGATACTTTGGGCACTTTGTTTCAATTCTTAGAAATGGCGTTATGTGCTTATGAAAAGTTGACTACGCAGCAGAAGGACTGGGACAAAGAAGAAGAGGAAGAAGAAGCCATCGATGAACAATGGGTTCTTTCCGGGGAGGAGGAGAAAAAGGATAAGAAAAAGGGGATTTTAAGAATTATAAAAACAACCAAAGAAGAGAAAAATGAGCGGAAAGGTGGAGGCAAGGTTAGAAAGCAAAGGAAAGTGAGTAAGAAAAGGGAGGAGGAAAGACAAAGGGGTAAAAAGGGCAAGGAGAAGAATAAGCAAGAGAGAAAGGGGGGGAGGAGAAGCCTCAATGGGGGGAAGCAAGATCTAAAGAAAAAAAGTTTATTCAGAGACAATGGGTGAATTTAATTTAGGATAAAAGAGGGATTCTGGAGGGTACATAAGATTGTGTTTTTTATATGTGTATTTAGAGTATAAAATTCATTGTGTAATTTTAGAATCTTTTAAACAGAATCCCAAGAAAAATTGTTATATGAAGTACTTTTAAGTTAGGGTAATGAGTTATGGACGTTACTCCAATTGGTGTATAGGAGAAGTATAATAAAAGAAAAAAGATGAATGGATAGTTGGAAATAGAACAGACAAAGAATATTATTGAAAATGGTAATAAGATATGAAAGGATATATAAAGGTTTTGTTATGGTTTTTGTTTTTTTTTTTGGATGTTGTATATTGAAAAAAGGTAAAAAAAATTAATTAATAAGAAATAATTTGGATGAAAAGGAGAAGTTGGGATAAGATATGAAGTTAAATAGACAAAGTATTGATACTATAATTTGGGATTGTTATGTTCTATTGGTTTTCTTCTTTTATTATTTTTTCTTAAAAAAGAACTTATAAGCTGTTATGCCTTGTGCATTGTTTATATAAAATTGATAAAAATGGTTTATATATATAATATAAAAAAGAAAATGATAATAAGATATGGAAGGATATATGAAGTGAATATGATGTTTGAACTTGTGTCTGTGTGAAGAGTTTCAACTCGGGATCAGACAACCTTCAGAAAAGATCTTTTAGTTTTGTTTATGTTTTATTGTGTTCTCTGTAAAATTAATAAAATTTGTTTAAAAAAAATAAATAAGGATTTCCTGTTGTCACCAAGTTCTGCCTATGAACATTAAGATAGAATCACAAACTCTAAAATTTGTGATCTGCAATACCACAGCCCAGGGGTTATGTGAGCATTGTTTGCGATCTTCTGACAAAGTCAACGGGAAAACCAAATTCACTTAACAACCAGGTTATTAATTTAACAACTTCAATGATTTATTTAACAACTGTGGCAAGAAAAGTCATAAATTGGAGCAAAACCAGTGGTGGGATTCAAATTTTTTTTACTATCGGTTCTGTGGGCATGGTTTGGTGGGTGTGGCTTGGTGGGCATGGCAGGGGAAGGATACTGCAAAATCCCCATTCCCTCCCAACCCCACTAACCTGGTTTCCAGCTCCATTCTCCTGTGCAGGGCAACAAAAGAAGACCCAGCTGATCAGCTGGGACTTTCCTGGGAGGCAGGAAATAGATGGGGTGGGGGCAGTCAGAGGTGATATTTGCCAGTTCTCCAAACTACTCAAAATTTCCGCTACTGGTTCTCCAGAACTGGTCAGAACCTGTTGAATACCACCTCTGGGCAACACTCACTTAACAAATGTCTCACTTTACAACAGAAATTTTGTGCTCAGTTGTAGTCGTAAGTTGAGGACTACCTATATGGTGAAAGAGTAAACTCACCACCCAGAGTTAATAGGTATTTCTTTTTCTTCTTGGGATCAAGTCCACTCAAGGGGCTGCGTGGGAAGGAAAGCTAAAACAGCTCCATCCCCTCCTTAATTAAGATAAATCAGCCTGGCCATTACTTAGAATTCTGGGATAATAAATCCTAGCACATGGGGAGCAGCAAATTTGGAAAAAGTTAGAGTAGACCATGGTCTTCTGATTGCACTACATAGCACTAACCACTATGGAGTATAAATTTAGAATGGTGGTCACTTGACAATGTAACCCAGAGATTTAAGAGCACTGACAAGTACATGTTTTTTCTTCATTAAAGGGCCCAGCCACAATATAAAAATATTGATCTTTATGTTTGCATCCATTGTCAACTCCATTCACAGTCTACATATGAGCATATCCTTAATTGATGCACTCCACTCTTTTTTGCAACTCTGAGAAAAGATCAGAATTATCTAATTCCCTCATTACGTTTATTCCACAAACTCCTGGCATCATTTCACGGACACAACAAATACTTAAAGATTAAATTAACTAATTATAATTACCCAAATACCTTGACCCTTGTATTGAACATATTCAGGGGAAAATAGTCACAATGTTGATTTATGATATGGAATTGTGGGGCTTTACAAAAGCTATCTGACTTGAACAAGTCCACATTTCTGAGTCCTGTACTAGGAACTGTACTCGAGCTGTTAGAACAGAAACATGTATCCATTCCATACATAGCCAATCAATAATTAAATTTGTCACATACTCTGAGGATCCATTCAATGGATCCAGATACTCAAAATATGTTTAGCAGAAAAGTATGGTTCAGTCCAATTCCTGGGTAAGCTGACTTACCAAAGGTATTTCACAGCATGGATTTTCTGCCCAGTACAATTTCAACTATCCCCAAGACAAGGAATTTTTTTAACAAAGACTCTTTGATATCAATGCCCAAACTGACATGGAATTTTTGGCAAAAAAAAAAAATAGATCTTTAAATTGATTGCTAAGAAGAAAACTATTTTTTCATTTGAAAAATGCCTGTCAATGTGTTTGACACAATTCTTTTTTTTTTCATAACATTTTTTACTTTATACTATACAAAAATTCCATTTTTAGTTAAACAGTGTATTGTCTGGGTAAATAGTTTTAGGAAATAATCATCAAAGTGTTTACAACAATGTTCATTACATTGATATTCATTCTAGAGCAAGATTTGAGTTGTTGGATTACATGGCTAAACATGGGTGCTTCCATTATCTGCGATATCATGAGAAGACATGTATAAGTGGTACCTCAGTATCAGAAATATTGCTTATGTTTGGTTGACTGACAATTATATGCCCCTCTTAGGTTTAGATTGGGGTGGCAACTTTAAGACCCGTGGACTTCATTATGAACAGAGTTAAGTTTCCAATTAAGGCAGAAAGCTCAGCTAAGAACCTGTTATATTAAACAGATCAGAGTATCCTGTAAAGTGATGTGTTTATCTGATGCCAATTCTTTGTATTTATCACATATGAATTATTATTGGGGTATTATTTCTCTTTTACCCTGGAACTAGATTCTCTATTTTACTTTTATTTTTTAATACAGCCATAAGACTACTGATAATTAATTAATAAACATAGATTTTCCATTAAAAATGGCATTTTTAGAGGTTTGAGAGAATTTTGAAAAAGAAAACCATTTTTTTGAAGTTGACATCAACAATCCCTTTTTTTAAATACAAACAAGCAAACAAACAAACCTTCATTATTGTGGATTGATTTTTTTTTTATTAATTTGCTGAGTTTTCACATTTCTGACCATGATGCAGTAAGCTAGTCTTTCACACAACAAAAGGAAGAATGGTTTGTAAGAGATTCCGATATAGACAAAATTATCTTCCTCTGGAGGAAGAGTGTCTTCTCATGACATATTAATCCAAGCATGGATCAGAGTAGAATATACCACTTGTACTTACTGACTCCTTTCTCCAAGAAGTGTCACTAGACATTTTCTTAATTTTAACATAGAACATAGCATAAAAATAAATTAGGAATAAGGAGAGATTCAGTTCAATATAATCTCCATGTTTAGACATTCATCATATTATTTCTTATTTGCATTTTGAAACAGATTGCTTGTCAATAGTCAGTAGCAATAGTTGGGATCTCTTCATTCTTGTCAGTTTCTGAATTTTTGAGCTTAAATTTGTTACATTTATACCCCCACCACCACACATACATACACTTTTATACAGGTGTTCAATGTGGTATTCATACTGCTCCCTCCTCTATTTGCCTTCACAACAGCAACCTTGTGAGAGTTTCTACAGTTCATGAAGGACTAGACCATCCTACTCCTAGTCCAAAACTTTAGCCTCATACTTTTGGATACTTGTATGGTTGAATGAGCTACTTTTCAGTAATCCATCCTTATACCATTTAACTCTTAGCTCACAAAGTTAGGGCCAAGGAAGAAAATGGATTATCACCTATTATCTCTTGGTGATTAAAGAAAACAAGCTGAAGCAATTAATTGGATCGGATCCATGAACATGGGAAGGTTGAGATGGTCACCTCCAAAGACTCCATAAACCACAATTTGAAAGTCATTGATTTATGGATTTCCTAGCTTTTGATCTTACAACATTACTTGTAGTTTTACTTTGACCCTAGCCAGAAGAAATACTGATGTGCCTCCCCCATACACTTTGCTTGTACAGGTGAGAGGAAAATCTTGTACAATATACAGAGCAATAATCAGATAGGACTTTCCATTCAAGTCAATTTAAATAGCAAGTTATACTATTGTTTATCCCAGTCAGGAACTAGAAAACTTATCTTCATTCACTTTCCTGAATAACATTTTCACTTTTCCTGTTTCTGAATACTAATATATCATCATAGAGCCAATTGTGAACTAGGCAATATGTAAAGAGTACATGCAACTGTTTTTATTATACATAATTAATATTTTATTAAGTGCTGAAGATCAAAAGGAATCTCAATTGATAACCCAAGCCACACATGGAGTTGGCAAGTTTTCCATCACACTTAAAGCTGCAGCAGTAGCATAGAATTGTTTTAGGCAAAGGGATGTGCTTCACTGTTGAGTAGTATCAGAATCATACTTATACAAAAATGAGCAACTCTAAATTTAATACAATTTTAATCCCATTAATTACATATAGAACACCAAGGGAGATCTCATTTATGATCTCAGGAACACAGAATGGCTCCCTAATTCTCCTTCCCTATTTGTCTGGCTATAGGTGGTGATTTTGTGGAACATCCTACTGAACTAAAAAGTAATGTAATGATTACATATCCAGTCCTATCACTCCCACCTTTCTAGCCCTTTAAACCCTTTAAACTTCCCTCTTGACCTCATTAGATATTCTACAAATGTATTGGTTTTATTCCTTTAAATCTCAGCCAAAATGGCCTTAGTAGACATTAGAGATTTTGAACAATATACTTTGCCATCCTCAAGTGTAGCATTAACAAAATTCAATTTATTCAAGCTATTTTCTTGTAATGACATGAAAATATTCTCCTAAACACACCTAGGCACATTAAGTCTTCTCGGTGGAGACATCTTCTTTCCTTACTAGCCCTGGAACCCAAGTTCCTTGTATTTGCTGGCCATACCATTTCGGAACAGCTCCAAGGCTTTCCTCATTGCCTCTTGACAATCAGCCCCAAAATCTGCAGAATGTTTTTCATCAATGACACCAATGATGACTTCAGAAATGAACTATATAAGAAGTATCAATGGTGGCATTGAGAAATAAGGGATAAGAAAAAGGATGGGGGGAAGAGGCAGAAAGTGAGAGTGTTCTTAAAATGGCAAGTAAATGTCAAGCATCAAAGCAGCAAACATGATTGCTTTACATTAACTTTGATCAGAGCAAGAAATAAGAAAATAAAAAATAATATATATTTAACATTTTTCTCTTAACATGTAAATGTCTCAGACCTTAGTCAAAGGTTGGCTCATCCATTTCTCATTCATTTCTGGTGGGACAGAGTACAAGGTTCTCTAGATAGTGCAGCATTACAGCTTTTTTACTCTTGGCTATCAGAGTGAAAGATGTTCTAAATTCCCAACAGATATAAAAGATGCTGCGATTTGTAGTCAATTGACAACTGAAGAGATGCATATTGAAATTTCATGCATTCTTTGTGGTTGAATGAAATGATCTCTAAAGAGGTTCAGTACATTCGAAGGCTTTGCTTCACTGATCAATAGCCATCCATGTTACTGCTTGTCCAGGGCCACTGGTAAAGGGAAAAGTTATTTCTTTCCTATGGGAAAGAATGAAGAAATATGCATTTCTTTCTACTGCCTATCCTGTGATCAAGATTGATGTTATTGCAGATTCACAGCCTCTTCTTGGTTGCCAAGAACAGAATATCCTTTCCTCGGGACAATTAAGGTACCCTGTTAGTTGTTATTACGTAATTGAATTAATGGAGCGGGATACATACACTAATAATACTATTACTCCTGAGTTGAAAAGCTGTGGCATAAAACTTATTTAAAGTAGCATATAGTATCTTGCATTACTATCATGGCTGGCTGGGGAATTCTGGAAGTTGAAGTCCACACATTTTCAAGTTGCTAAGATTGAGAAACACTGATGTAAACTGAAGCTTGAAACAATTCAGTCAAAATAGAGCTGGAAGGGACCTTGGAGGTCTTATACTCCAACCTCCAGTCTGCTCAAGCAGGAGACCCTATTCTATTGCAGACACGTGATTTTCCAGTCTCTTTTTTAAAAACCTCCACTGAGTGATAGCAAACTGTTCCACTGGTTAATTGTCCTCACTATTCGGAAGTTTCTCCTTAATTCCAGGTTGCTTCTCTCCTTGATTAGTTTCCATCCATTGCTTCTTGTCCTGCCCTCTGGTGCTTTGGAAAATAAAATCTTCTTTGTGGCAACCTCTCAAATACTGGAATACTGCTATCATGCCACCCCTAATTAAAACATTTCTTTATTCAGACCGTATGGTTGAAAATGAGCTGTAATTTTATTCTAAAGCAGTCCAGGCAAAAATCTCTGGCATTCATGAACCATTCTGCTTTATACCTGTTCCTTTGTTACTTCTTGGGTATTTGAAAATTTGCAAAGCTAGGAGAAATTTGTATTCAAGCAGAATAATAGATATATATATCCTCTTACTTTCTCTGTCATGGAAACAATATAGGAAATAGTACTCACACTTCTTTAACATTTTCCTCCTTAACTAGAAATGTGATTTATCTCATTCCTGAAGTTAAGTGAGCTTTGTAAAATAGATCATCGGTCTGAGCCATGCATTCCTCCTCTCTCTGATCTTTCTTTCTAATCTGATAGCTAAGAAGTGCACACTGAACCTTGTCCAAGAAAAAGAAAAAGAAGGATTTTCAATATTTTATTATCTTTTGGAACAAGTTTCCAAAAGATTGCAAACCTTCCTATTGGGTTTTACATGGCCGAGTATGGGAAAGAAATGTAGGAGTAAGTGTTCATTACATTTTAGCAGTGTTATGGTGATTTTAAATTTGTGTTTTATGTTTACGCATATATTAATATTTTAATATTTTATTCAAAAGAGACAAGAAGCTGGGCTTCCAGTGTGAGTTATCTCACACTTCTTTCTGCGAATAAGCAAAGAAAACCACTGTGAAGAATGAAAGACTGGCAAGTAGACCGGTCCTTTAAATCTCTCCAGAGAGCAAGAGCTCAAGAGTGCTCTGTATAACAACTCCTCACATAAATCAGCGGTCTCCCACAGGTTTGAGCACAAGGAGGCAAAAGAGATGACATCTTTGCTCTCAGCAACGGGAAAAGCCTTTCATAAGAAGGCTAAGGCAACCAAACTCCCTTTCTAATCACATTCAGACATGTCAGTTTAGCCATTTTATAGGTACTGCAGAGTTCAAAATGGAAAAGTTGATACTTGGTATGTTTTACCTTCTGTGGATTTTAAGAAATTTTAAGCAGAAACTTAAAATGTCTTGGGAGATTCTCAGTCATCCAGTTCAATGAATCCAATGAACACCAAGGGGAACTAAATGATCAAACAGAAAAGCTAGGCTGGCTGTAATACTATCTTAAGGAATTTCAAACATTGATTGAAATAATAGTACAGGTAGTTCTTGATTTACAACCATTTGTTTAGTGACCCTTCAAACTCGTAAAATGGAACAAAACTCACTTAACAAATTTTTCATTAGCAACATAAATTCCAGGCTCAATTGTGGTCGTATGTCAAGTGCTACCTGTAAGTAGTGTCTCCAAAAGGATACAGATTTCAAGGGATAAGCTTTTAGAAGATAACAATAAAAACTTTTTTTAAAAACCCTTTTACCTGACCTTTTTACCTGATCTTTTAACCTGACCTGAAGACATGGAAGAAAACAAAATTGAGATTACCAAAATACAATAGACTAATCAAGGACATGGAACATCTTCAACAACAAGAAATCCCAGACAATGTTTCTTTATGGGGCTTGCAAAGTAAGCTGGTGAAAGCTTTGAAGACGTCTTCTAAATGCCAAAGAGTAACAAAAGATCAAAGTCTGTGAGATGATTTAAAGGTCAAGATTGTGCAGAGCAAAAAGGGGAAATATAAATTTGGACTATTTGACCATGGATAAACTATTTTATATA
Source organism: Hydrophis major (assembly GCA_033807585.1). Classification (NCBI taxonomy): domain Eukaryota; kingdom Metazoa; phylum Chordata; class Lepidosauria; order Squamata; family Elapidae; genus Hydrophis; species Hydrophis major. Next base: position 184,382,100 of record CM066331.1, on the reverse strand, counting down.
TTCACTATTGAACTGCATCTTTCAAGTAGTGTCATTGTATATTTATTTGTTTGTTAGATTTAAATCTGGTTTCTTTTTCTACTAGCAAAAGGCAATCTATGTCTCCCTCCAAAATTGAGCTTCTATGGTTTATAATGGCCTTGAACCCTGGTCCCCTTGATTATAATCCAATACTTAATCACTATGCCATGTTAACTGAATCCTCAATAATGTACATTGAACCAGTTTATTCAAATGGGGTCTGCTTCCCCGTGCAACAAATTAGAACTATTATTAAACCAGAATGGACATTAGTCTGCTATTCCACTACTAGAAAGTAAAGCTGTGTGTTCTTTCCTTTCTCTTTTTTCATTTTTGCTTTTATTAATTGAAGGGTAGCAAATTCAATCAAATAAGAGGGGCAGCACCGAGGGATCCTTGGTGCTTTCTGACAGGGTTGTTTTCTTGCAGATGTTTCATTACCCCTACATTATCAGTGTAGTCATTAGCATTGATAATATTACTTAGTTTGCTTAATGAAACATCTGCAAGAAAACAAACAAGCACAAAGAGCACCAAGAACTCCTCATTTCAATCGTGAGCTGCAAATATTCTTCTTTAGGGACTGCATTGTCCAGTTTCTACTTGGATAATCCATAGTTAGCATTTAATTTGAAATATCTACTGGCAGGGTGTGATCATCTGATGATTTCTGAACAAATTTTGGTAAATTCAATATTAATTCTATCTTCACTGTATGGACAGCCACTACTAAGTTAGATGGTGTGGCAGCTGGCTTGATATATTTACTTCTCTTTCTATTTAGAATGTAGAATAAGGGACCTTGGAGGTTTTCTAGTCCAACCCCCTGCTCTAGCTGGGCTAGCATCAGTGGTCAAAAAGTTTAATTTTAACTACTAAATGTGTTGTTTGAGGAGATCAACCAAGGTCAAAAAGATGCTGTCAGCCCTGTAATGTCATCATCTGATGACACATAAATAAGCTTTCCCTTGAAAGATGATTTTTATCAACATTATACTTCTAAATTGCCCTTTTAAACTTCCTATATCCATTCTAAAATTTAGTAAGCAGGCCTACGCATGCTCAGAATACAAACCTTTGCTTTTCTGCTTAATAATTAGCTCTTTGGATATACATGACTGGCCACCATCATACTTACTTCTAAATATTTGACTGGAATTTTATGCTTGTTGGCATGAGTCTGTGCCAGTGGTGCCAGTTCAGCTTCATGGGACCCTTTCTGTTTCAGGATTTTACCCAAAGCACTGAGGACAGTGGTTCCATGTTTCTTGAGTTCTTCTGAGTTCTTCATCTCCTCCAGAGTTTTGAAATTTTTGAATTTGACAAAGCGCTTTTGAGTCTCAGGGTGGTTCTGGAACATCCTATGAATTATATAGAAAAACTCAGGAAGTCAATGATGCTGAGTCTTCGATCATCTTTAACCACCTATATCAGTTAAGCCTACAGACACATTTTAGATTCCTACAGTATATTAGACCCTGTTTACATAAGTTACTCAGATGGTATAGTAAATTGATGAATTATGAGAGTTGCCCTTTCACTGGATCCTTGGAGAGTGGGATTTCCATTTTTAGAACTCATTCATAGTTCCATTTTTAGAACTCATTCATAGTTACGTGACTCTCCTGCAGCTTATCTCATCCCTTGAGTATTAAAAAAAAGAAATGTTCACCTTTCATTTCAGACTTCAACAAACATTAAAAAAAGAGCAGCTGCATAGATTCAAAAGACAATTTCAGTAGGATTATGGATCACAGTATAAAGGAAACCCTGCACATAATTTTGATTAAATTATGTAGCTATAATTTTAGGCATGCCTGAGACTATTAAAATCAATAGTGGTGATCATGCTTAAATAAGTTAAATTACATAGATGTGTGTTCATAACAATCTCTTTGTTAAATATCATTTAACAAAATGAAATTCAATGTAAAGAAAAGTAAAGTCTTACACTTAGGCAAGAAAAACCAAAAGTACATATATAAACTAGGTGAAACCAGGCTTAATAGCAGTAACCGTGAGAGGGATCTTGGAGTCTTAGTGGATAACCAGCTAAATATGAGCCAAGAGTGTGCAGCAGCAGCCAAAAAAGCTAATGCAATTCTAAGTTGCATTAGCAGAGGGATACAATCGAAATCAAGTGAGGTACTAATACCACTCTGTCGTGTCCTCAAAATTGATGCCAGGAGTCGGTGACTTCAAATCATGCTCTTTTATTAAAGTAGGAACCGAACTGGCTCTTCACAAAAGGTTCGCGGCTTTTATTCTTTTAGCCGCCGCGGCCGCGGCCAATGGCACCACTTTGAATCTCCCGCAATTCGAATAGACCAATCACGGGAGATTCTTAGTGAGCCAATCGGCGCGGCTCGCCTGACCAATCAGAGTGCCCCGCGCTTTGGCCAATCAAAGTGCGGGGATCTCAAGAATGCTAATTAAGGGACAGAACACCCCTCCCCTCTTGGTTTGGTCCTTACGTCGCGTAGTCACGTAGGTAGGCGGGGCTCCGTCTGAACCTACTGGACCTGCGCAGCTCAGTCATAGGTTGGATCCCGGCCGGTTCGGTCGGGATCTCTGTTGCTCCTGATGCCGTCATGGGAACCGGCTGGTCAGTCGGGCCGGGCCGCTCTCCATAGCTCCCTTCTGGGCCTCCCGGGTTGGTTGAGCTGCGGGTTTCGCCGCTCCCGCTCGGTCTCCCCGGGTCGGTCGAGCTGGCCTGACTGTCTCTTCCTGGCGAGGGGTCGTGCTGGCTGCTTTCCGGTAAGTATGGCTGGTTTATTCTTCTTTGGTTTTGGTCCCCTGGGTATTCCCTCCCCCCTTGGTTTGTGTTGTGGGGGTCGGTTTTGCCTGTTTGTGCATCGGTGGTCTCTTGGTTGGTCGTCCTCGACCTTAATTGGTCGATGTGGCGTTTCCAGGCTCGTCCGTCTGCTGTTTGTAGCCGGTACGAGTGTGGGCCTGTTATTTGTGTGATGACGGCTGGTACCCATAATGGGTTTCCCGTCAGGTTTCTTGTGTATATGGGGTCGCCTGGTGCGAAAGTTCGGTGTTTGCTGTTTGAGTCTGGGGGCTTCTTCGGGTTATACGTGGGGTGTAACCTGTCGAGTGGGGACCTTAATTTCCTCCCCATTAATAGTTCGGCTGGGCTCTTATTCATTGTGGTATTTGGGGTTATGTGTTGGGTGAAGAGTAGTTAGTTTATTTTCTCCTGGATCTCCCCGTGGTCTATTTTCCGGATGGTTTTCTGAGTGAATTGCACCATCCGTTCCGCCCTACCGTTCGCCGCCGGGTGTGCCGGTGCTGTCAGTGCGTGGCGGATGCCCCTTTCCGCTAGGAATTTTTTGAATTCCAGCGAGGTGAATTGGGGCCCATTGTCGAAACGACGACGTCTGGGAGGCCGTGCGTTGCAAAGAGTTGGGCAGAGTTCCTTGATCACGGCCTCCGTGGTTGTTGTTTTCATGTTGCTTACCTCCAGCCAGTTGGAGTAAGCGTCTACTGTTATAAGGACGGTGTGTCCTTTAGTGGGCCCGGCGAAGTCTATATGGATCCTAGACCAAGGTCCCCTTGGGGTTTCCCACTCTAGGACGGGTGCTGTGGGTGGGCTTGGCCTAGTTTCCTGGCATCGTTGGCACCTTGCTACCCAGGTCTCAATTTGTTTGTCCATCCCTGGCCACCAAGGGTAACTTCTGGCCAGGGCTTTAGTCTTAACGATGCCAGGGTGCCCCTCGTGTAGTAGTTCCAGAACCTTCCGTTGTAGTTTTTCAGGAATGACCACCCTATCCCCCCATAGTATGCACCCTTTTAATAACGAGAGTTCTGTTTGCCGGTTTCGGAATGTTTTGATGGACTCGTCGTTGTCCCTTTCCGGCTACCCTTTCTCTACCCAATGCAACACCCGCGCCAGACGTTTGTCTTTATTAGTTTCTTGGACAATGTCTGACGCGGTTATGGGCAGGTTGGGTAGAGTCTCTATGCTGAGGGTGGTCGTCGTGGGTGCTTGGTCGGTGTCAGGTTCAGGTAGCGACGAGCGGCTTAAGGCGTCTGCATGGGAGATCGTCTTACCCGGTCTGTGTATGAGTCCGTAGTTGTAGGCCACCAGGAACTCGGACCACCTTGTCATTCGGGGAGACAGAATGTTTGGGGTGGCCCGGTTTCCTGCAAGGATTCCCAGCAGCGGCTTGTGGTCGGTTATGATGGTGAATGTCCGGCCGTAAAGGTACTCGTGGAATCTTTTTACGGCGGCAACGATAGCCAGAGCTTCTTTGTCCAGCTGGCTATAGTTCCGCTCCAGTATGGTGAGGGTCCTTGAAAAGAATGCGATGGGTGCTTCTTTTCTGTCGGGGAGGGTATGACTGAGGACAGCGCCGACGCCGAAGGGTGATGCATCGCATGTGACGGCCAGAGGTAGGGTCTCGTTATACTGTATAAGGACGGCGTCCGAAGTGAGGAGGTCCTTTGTTCTTTGGAAGGCGGCTTGCTCACGTTTCCCCCAAGTCCAAGTCGCTGCCTTGTCCAGGAGCCTATGCAAGGGCTCCGCCACCGTCGCCTTTTGGGGCAGGAAAACATTGTAAAAGTTAAGTAGCCCCAGGAATGCCTGTAGTTCCGTCTTCGACTTGGGTGTGGGGGCTTCTTTGATGGCCTTGATTTTTTTGGTTTGTGGGGTGAATGCCGTGACGGTCTAGGAGGTATCCTAGGAATTCAACCCGTTCTGTGTATAATTGGCATTTCTCCCTCTTTACTTTGAGCCTGGTCTCTTTGAATTTGGTTAGGACCTCTCTTAGGCGACCCTCTAGTTCGGCTTGGTTGGTTGCCGACACTAGGACGTCATCGAAGTAAGGTACCACCCCCTTGATGCCTTGCAATAGTCTTTCCATTAGGCTTTGGAATATTCCCGGTGCCACGCTGACTCCGAATTGGAGTCGGTTGCATTTAAATGCCCCCCGGTGGGTGACTATGGTTTGCGCTTCTGCCTTTTGCTCGTCGACCGGCAACTGTTGGTATGCCTGGGCAAGGTCGAGCTTGGCGAAAACCTTGCCCCCTCCCAGTGAGTGCAGTAGGTGTTGCACTACTGGGACGGGGTAGGCGCTTTGTTGCAACGCGCCATTTAGGGTGGCCTTATAGTCCCCACAGATCCTCACCGACCCATCGGGCTTGATTGGGGTGACTATGGGGGTCTCCCACCGGGCGTGGTCTATTGGCTGTAGGACCCCTTGTTTGACGAGCTTGTCAATTTGCTCGTCTATCTTGGGTTTAAGTGTGAATGGCACCCGCCTTGGTTTCAGGCGTTTTGGGGGGACGTTTGGATCTAGGCTGAATGATATAAGGGGCCCTCGGTACTTGCCTAGGTTTCCGTCGAAGACCTCTTGGAATTCCTGGGCCAGTTGTTGCTCCCAGCTGTCGTCGGTGACGTGATCGACTCCCGTGACTGCGATGCCGAGCGGGGCGAACCATTGCAGTCCCAGTAGGCTTGGGCGGTCGCGGTCGACGATTGTCAGGGGAAGCCTTTCGGTGTGCCCTTTATATGTGACGTTGAAGTGTCCAGTTCCGACTACCGGGATGCGGTTTCCCTGGTAGTCCTTTACGATGAGTCTCTGGCTGTCTAGGTTCCTCCTTTGGATGGTAGGCACCAAGCGCTTTATTTCATGCCATGCTATCATGGAGAGGTAGGACCCGGAGTCCACCTCCATTTTGCATGGCTCGCCCTCGATGCCTACCTCCACGTGGACCTTCCGGGCGTCATTGGTTATGGCGTGGCCGATGGTGACCGTCTGATGGGTCTCCTCTCTTCGCCGGTTATCACCGCCTCGTAGGGATCGTCCGTTCCGGTCCCATCTGTTGTCCGAGGGGCGATCTCTGGTCCGGGGTGGTGTGCTCTCTCTCCTCCATTCGCTCTGGTCCCATCGGGGCGGGCTGTGGTTCTTTTTAAGGCGGCAGACGCGGGCGATGTGACCCTTTTTGTCACAATGCTGGCAGATCGACTCGAAAAACCGGCATTCGGACCTGGGGTGGTCGCCTCCACAACCAGCACAGTTGGTCCTCGACTTACGACCCCGCCGGTTCCGTGGGTCGTGGCCTGTCTGGAGGCGATGAATGTCCTCCTCGTCATCGGAAGTGCCCGATGCCGAGTGGAAATCGCCCTGGTGGGTGGTCGTCTCGGGTTGGGCCTCGGCCGACCTTGCAGGGTTGTTGTTCCCGCTGCGGTCCCCAGCGTTCGGTCTGCGCATGCGGTCGGCGGATGTTCGGGTTGCTTCGGCGGCTGCGGCTGCGGTGAGGGTGTCTGCTAGGCTGATGTTGCCCTTGGCCATCAGCCGGCTCTGGAGGATGGGGTCCCACAAGCCGAGCACGATTCTGTCTCGCAGGGCGTCGTTCAGGTTGTCGAATTCGCAGAGCCCCCCTAGGCGCTGTAGTTCAGCGATGAAGTCGCTAAAACTCTCACCCGACCGTTGGTCCCGACGGTAGAATTCGTTGCATCGGATCAGGATGGGTACCTCTGGAGCGTAGTGCCACCGAAGTATTGGCTCGAGGACGTCCCAGTCCATCGCGGTTGCATCGGCGGGTTTGGCCATCTTGAATACCTCGGTCCGCAGTGGGTCAGGAAGACGGCGCGCTTCATGGGGCCGGTGGCATCCTTCAGATCGCTACACTCGAGGAACATGCGGAATCGGTCGGAGTACGATTCCCAGTCCTCGGTGGCGGGGTTGAAGGGTGCGGGGGGTGCGATTTTTGCCATCGTGGTGGTTCGTCTGGCTTCCGTCGGACACGTGGTTCGGTTCAGGGTCTGGATCCCACCTTCGTCGCCAGTGTTGTGTCCTCGAAATTGATGCCAGGAGTCGGTGACTTCAAATCATGCTCTTTTATTAAAGTAGGAACCGAACTGGCGCTTTGCAAAAGGTTCGCGGCTTTTATTCTTTTAGCCGCCGCGGCCAATGGCACAGCTTTGAATCTCCCGCAATTCGAATAGACCAATCGTGGGAGATTCTTAGCGAGCCTATCGGCGCGGCTCGCCTGACCAATCAGAGTGCCCCGCACTTTGGCCAATCAAAGCGCGGGGATCTCAAGAATGCTAATTAAGGGACAGAACACACTCTATAAAGCCTTAGTAAGACCACATCTAGAGTACTGCATCCAGTTTTGGTCACCACATTATAAAAAAGATTTTTAGACTCTAGAAAAAGTACAGAGAACAGCAACCAGGATGATTAGGGACTGGAAACTAAAACAAAGAATGGTTACAGGAACTGGGTTTGGCTAGTCTAGTGAAGAGAAGCACCAGGGAAGACATGATAGCAGTCTTCCAATATTTTTTTTTTTGAAAAAGATTTTATTAATTTTCTACAAACAAACAAGACAAACAAAACATAAAAACATCAACTCTCATATGTACATCCAGTGTGTCAGTTGGTTCATCATTTTTTGTGCATTCATTCTGTAGTCTCAATTACAATTATGTTACATAACAACTCATATTGTCAATCCAAACATATATATCCTAATATCACTAAAAAAAGAAGTTTTTGACTATATTTTTAATCATTCATGCTTTATGAGCTAACAATACTTTAAACCAGTTTACTCTATAACAAATCATATAATCATATCAAATCAATCCTAAAAAACCCTTTATAAATATAATGTCAAATAACAAAATAATAGCAAAATAAAGATATTCCTTACTGTCTAGCATTCTAAATATTCTATTATCGTATTTTATCATCTAACCATTGATAAAAAAGATCCCAAATTTCATAAAATTGTTTATCCTCTTGCTCTCTAATTTCAAATGTCAATCTACTCATCTCAGCACATTCCAATATTTTCTTAATAATTTTTTCCTGTAATGGTATTTTCTCATTCTTCCAATTTTTAGCAAATACAATCCTAGCCGCTGTTAATACATTTACAATCAGGTACTTCAAATCTTTACTATATATATCAGGTAAAATTCCCAATAAGAAGATCTCTGGTTTCAAGTCTATGTGTTTCTTTGTCATTTTTTCCAACCACATGCGAATTATAGCCCAATATTTTCTAGCGTCCTCACAAGTCCACCACATATGGTAATACGAGCCGGGTATCTGATGACATTTCCAGCATTTTTCAGATTTGTTCTTAAACATTCTTGCTATTCTTGTCGGAGGAAAGTGCCACCTGTAAAACATCTTATACAAGTTTTCTTTATATGCTGTTGACATTGTCATTGTCATTTTATAATATTGAGACCACAATTTCTGCCATTTCTCTAGATCAATCCCATATCCAAAAGCAGTCTTCCAATATTTGAAGGGCTGCCATAGAGAGGAAGGGGTCAAGCTATTTTCTAAAGCACCTGAAGGTCAGACAAGGAATAATGGATGGAAACTGAACAAGGAGAGATTTAACCTGGAAATAAGGAGAAGCTTTCTGACAATGAGAACAATCAACCAATGGAACAGCTTGCCCTCAGAAGTTGTGGGAGCACCATCACCTGAGACTTTCAAAAAGAGATTGGACTACCATCTGTCAGAAATGGTATAGGGTCTCCTGCTTGGACAGGGGATTTGACTAGATGACCTACAAAGTCCCTTCCAATTCTAATGATATGTTATTATTATAATGCAATTATATTAACAGAACCAGCAGCATAAGCAGAATTATTGTCACTTGGAAAATATGTTCTAGTTATTATCTAGGTTATTGTTTAGGGCAGGGGTGTCAAACTCAAGGCCTGCAGACCTGATCCGGGGTACTTAACTCTGGCCCATTGGGCCACCCTGCAAACTGTCCTGTAGTGCGTCTGCCAGTGAAAATGGAGCTTGAGAAGTCACACATGGCCCTCCCAAGCTTTATTTTCCCTGGCAGAGGGTTGCAGGAGGCAATCATAGCTGGAAATGAAGCTCAGGAGCCAATTTTCACTGGCAGAACACTTGTCACTTATAACTAAGCTGTCTTATAAATAATATCTAAATATCTAAATTTCAGATATTAATTTCCTATAGCTCAATGGGTGACCAAAGATCAGGAAACAGACAGAAACCAACAAAAGGAAAGCAGCTAAGCAAGTTGATAGTGTAATGGAATGTTGATAGGGGTCAGCTATGTACAATGACATGGCCAAATTTAGAGCTGGTGAAAGATCAGATAAGTGTGATGATTTGGGATACATCCATCAATGGAAAATACAAGCATATTCTATATCCTATTCTATTTTGTACTTCATCTCCCTGTCTTCTGCTACTTAAGCCAGAGGGTAGAAAACACACAGGACTGGTATTATCTTCAGTGACCTTTTTTGTACTATTCCCCACTGCTACCAATTTCCTCCAATTATCATTGCCATTGTCCAAATATTGCCTATCTGTGCTGCTCCTACTGTTCCAAATTATACAGAAGACAGTGTGTGAAGATGAGATGTGCTTTGCAAATGTTGAAAATCATGGCCATGCACACTCCAAACTGATCACAAGCCAGTTTCAAAACACAACCCTTTATTTTCCAAGTCTTCTCTTCACTGTTGGTATTTTGTATGTTTCCTAGGTTCCTTTCATCCCTGTCATTTACTAGCTTCCTTATTTTTGATCCCAACATTTATCCCAACAGATGGAACAGAGCTGTTTTATTTGGGGAAAAAGAGATGGAATGTTGTCAACATAATCCTAACATTGTTAACACTTGTTAATTTATGCTGATGGCATTTTGAAATATATATTTCTCTTTAGATGGGGCACCCTGCTTTTTGTTTCACTGCATTGTCTAGAGAATAATAATGTTAATTGGGCATTTGTTACTTATTTGTTAGTTTTCCCACTTTGTCCATAATGAATGATGCACAAATCAGCCAAGATCCATTTGGCAGGAACTCAAAAGAAAAGGCAGTATAAGATGTGGCTCTAGTCTAGAGGTACAAGTTTTATGTTAGCACAGTTCTGTGCCCACTCAAGATGGAGATAGAGAGCACTTTAAAACAGCAAGGAGAAAAGGCACTATTATTATTAATCATTCACTCAAACACAGATTAAACTCCTTTGGAAGCCTCCCCCCCCTCCCCAAGGGCTTATCTAATAAAGAAGCCAGTACAAATTGAGGACAACAAAATTAAAATAATATCCAGCTTATCAACAAGTTTGCATCTCTTTTTCTCTGCCTCTGTAATGTTTAGTTTTGAACCAGTTGTCAAGCAGATTCTTAAAGCACCACCATGCCAGCTTGTTGGGATTGTTGCTGCTCAGATTTCCACTCCTACTTTCTGCTTACCTGATGATGACTTCCTGACCACACAAAGAGAGATCCAGTTCCACTTTGTCCCAGATGTCCATGACCTTCTGCCATTCCTGCTCGGTGAGCCCCATAATATTATGACAATGAAAAACCTTTAGCTAAAGAGATACAGACAGTCCGGGTGTTCTTCCACGAGTGAAGGTTGAACAGAGAGATCTGTTGGTTTAATAAACTGACAATAGATTGACACCTATCACTTGACAACTCCACTCTAGGTCACTCTGGTCAAACTCTTAGTGGAAAGCTATTTTGAATCAGGTGCCATTGTGGCAGACCTCGATGAAATAATTACTGACTCTGGTATCAGACTGGCACTTAAGGTTTTAAGTCCCACAAAAAGGACACTGCCAAGCATCAATGCCAGGAATTTGGTATTCAACACCCAACCCAAGAACAGAGAAGATGTTCCAATTTTTCATTTTATCTTTGACAGCCAAAAACACACATGGTAAGGGAGATCAGTGATCAACAGCACCATGGAACACATAAGAAACTGACCCCTCCACAACACTCAGCCCCACCATTTTCTAAGCCTGACCTGTATCATAAGTAGACCACAGATAACTTTTTAAAACATTAAGAGTAGCTGAAAATAGTTCCTTCAGAAGGAAGGAAGGTGACTAGCGAGGGAATGTAATTAGATACTCCCATCTCACAGGGCTGATAAAATGTTCAGATGCTTTCTCCAAGTTCCCTTAATTAAAATTAAAAATTACATTAGTCTTGGACCTCCAGGAGATGTGCAATTGAACCTTCAGGGTCCCAGAATCAAGGGGTCCCATCTCATGTTAATCAACAGACTCCAATTCTGTTTTATGCTCAGTTATGTCTGACCTTATTCACTTTTAGCCAATGCCCCAGAGTTTAGAAGACATATGCAATGATGACACCATTAAAGCCAATCTCTTTAACACATTCTTTGGCTCAGTATTTGTAAACAGCAGTAGATCATGCCCAGTATTTCCTAGTCAAACCACAGACAACTACAATGTTTTAATACATATCAATTTTACAGAAGACAATGTTGAAAAAGCACTATGCAATCTAAAACGATCTCTATCTATTGGACCGGACAGAATATGTGCCTACTTCTTCAAAAAGCTATCCACTGCCATAGCTGAACCTCTAAGCATAATCTTTGAAAAATCTTTCAGGACCAGCTCCTTGCCAAAACTATGGTCACAAGCCACGGTCATTCCCTTCTTCAAAAAGGGACACCCCAGCCAAGTTGAAAATTACAGACCAATCTCTTTATGCTGCGTCACCTGTAAAGTCATGGAATCAATTATTAACCAATCCATCATCCTCCACTTAGAGACAAACAACCTGCTCTCTAATAAACAATTTGGTTTCAGGAAAAAAAAACCTATCCTGCAATCTGCAACTCTTATACTGCAAAAGCATATGGACTACACAACTGGATCCAGGCAAAGCAATAGATGCAATCTACATAGACTTCTGTAAAGCCTTTGATTCAGTGGTACATGACAAACTACTCCTAAAACTAAAATCTTATGGTATCTCTGGACACCTACATAACTGGATAGAAGCATTCCTGTCAAACAAACAACAAATGGTCCAAATTGGGAACATCCTATCAAATTCTGTACCTGTCAACAATGGTGTCCCCCAAGGTGTTCTAGGACTAACTCTCTTCATACTCTACATAAATGACCTCTGTGATCATATTAAGAGCAACTGCGTTCTCTTCGCTGATGATGTAAAGCTATTCAACACCACAGACAATACTACTACCCTTCAAAAAGACTTCGACTATGTATCAGAATGGTCAAACAAATGGCAACTTCAAATCTCAACAAACAAATGCTCTGTCTTACATATTTGCAAAAAGATCAGAAAATAAAATACAAGCTGAATAGTCAAGACCTTGTTGATGATCCAAACTCTGTCAAGGATCTTGGAGTACTCATCTCTAATAATCTAAGTGCTAGAGCCTACGGTAACTACACAGCCAAAAAGGCATTAAGAGTTGTTAACCTAATCCTAAATAGCTTTTTCTCTGGTAATATTACACTACTAACTAGAGCATACAAAACATTTGCTAGACCAATACTCGAATACAGCTCATCAGTCTGTAACCCACATTACGCATCATATATTAACACAGTTGAGAAAGTCCACAAATATTTCACAAGAAGAGTTCTCCACTCCTCTATTCGTTGCAGAATACCTTTGAATGCCACCAGACTCAAAATTCTAGACCTAGAACTATGCTGCCTTCGGTCCGATCTAAGTATAGTATATAAAATCATGCATTGCAATGTCCTACCTGTCAATGAATACTTCAGCTTCAACCATAACAATACAAGAGCAAACAAAAGATACAAACTCAAGGTTAATCACACCAAACTTGATTTCAGGAAATACGACTTCAGCAACAGAGTGGTCAATGTCTGGAATACTCTCCCTGACTCTGTGGTTTCTTTCCCAAACCCCAAAAACTTTAACCTTAGACTGTCTACTATTGACCTCACCCCTTTCCTAAGAGGTCTGTAGGGGGCATGCATAAGTGCACCAATGTGCCTACCGTCCCTGTCCTGTTGTTTCTTTTATTTTTTTATTTTTCTTATATGTATCCATGTATTCATAACTATGTTTTTACTTATACCTATTATCTTGTAAGCAGTTGACAGACCAAATAAAATAAAATAAATAAATAAATAAATATTATGCCCACAAGTTGCCATCTTACCTTTTGTCACATATGACTTATTAACATGACTTATCTTGTCGCTCAGACTTGGAGCAGCTGCTATCTGGGGTTTATAGAAACTGGAATTTAAAACTTACAATAACAGCAGATAGTGGAATCGGTAAACTGAAAATGGCAACTATACTGGATTCAAAACCACAGGACGTTGTGAGTGTTCATTCATGGAGGTGAAGGGTACTTTGTTTTTTGTTTAGCTCACATACAGTACATTGTTTTTCATACTAACCCACCAAATCTTATCTCTTTTAAAACAAGACGATGGAAAACCAGTGTACAATTATCCCAAAGCTGTGTGCAGGCAGAATGAGACAACTCGCTGCAGCTGGGTTTCCACTGCCAGATCACTGCCATTGGGTCGCCATGGCCGGCTCACCCAGGGCAACTCATTGCAGGACAAATCATTGCAGGAAAATGCCAAAGGTAAATGGAAGCTCCTTCCCCTTCTCTGTCCTCTCTCCCTCCTAGATCTGGCTTATCCCTCCCAGCCAATACCCATTGAATTCTGTGGCAGAAATTCCTGTATATGAAAATGTGTGTGACTTTCTCCCGTGTGATTTTTTTTCTGGTCAGGGAAAAATTCGTCTTCCCCTTTCCCCTTTGTCCTCCCTGCTTTTTTTCTCTAGTCTGAGCTGCGGAGGAAGAGGAGGAGGAAGAAGAGGTTCCACTCACTTCCAGCAGTCTCCCATTACATTATATATGTAACTAATAAAAGAAATTATCCCACAATGAGTTGCCCTGAATTGAGGTGGTCCAGATGAGGCGAACAGGGTGAGCCAATGGTTGTGAGCCAATGGCGGTGAGTTTTCCTAGACCCGCCTTCAGGATATAATAAAAAAAAAATCAAGATGGCAGTCATAAAGCTGTGGTTAAAGCTTTGCCCACTTTAATAGGCCACAATGTTGCCATCTTGATATTTTGACCACTTAGACATCCCTGATACTCCTATGTATTTGGGTGCCAAAATCTACTTTTATCCCTCTCCCCTTACAGCCTTGTTATTTCTTGGCATTATGTACCCTCAAAGAATTGTTTACAATATAACCTCTTGTCAGACCCCCTTAGAGTTCAAAAGCAGGCTGTGTACATGATGTGGTGCCAGTTCTTTCCCTAACCTTTTCAATGCATACCTGGTATTTGGGTCAACTATTATGGGAATTGAAGAATTGAACTCCACCATTCTAAGAGTATATTGCCAAAATCCAGTGGCAAACTAACACATTTTTATGTGTCTTTATTTCCATGGACTAAAATAAGTGTATCATTTAAAAAAAAACACACATTAAAAACTTCAAGCCCACCCTCCTGAAAAGTTTCCTTTTCAGAAAATAAATTCAAACACCAGCCTCCCCAGTTAATACCCCATGTAATCCTAACTCATAACAAAGATAAAAACACCACTGCCTGGTCACACAAGAAGGTATCAACTATTATTTTAGTGCTGCTACACCCAGCCTTGGATCTCTTGTACATAAAGTATGCCATCTAGTGGCTTTAAAGGAAAAAAACAGCAAATGAAGCGTTCTCATGTTCATTGCAAAATTATTCAGGAATAATTTATGACCCTATTTTAATGCTGTGTCATGTAGTGTGATGAAAGGAGATGGATCTTTTTTTCATCTGCTTCTATGGGATAAGAAGGGCAAAGTTGTCTCAATTTTCAGAAAGTCAACAAGAAGAAGGTGGCAGGAGGACTAATTAACATTTGATTAACAGGATTGGAATTGCTATCACCTTGAACCTCAATTTCCTATGAGCAAAATGTATGCATGTCAAATGAGATGTGTTTGTGGAGACCTTCACCCAGGTTGGTACACACAGGGAGCAATTGAAAGTAAGTGGCAGCTATTTTTACTACTCTGATTTAATGCATTAAGCCTTCTAAACTGATTCATAAAAGTGACAAGATTTCTGTTATTACAGGGCCAGCCTGCACAAAGGAACTTTTGGTTATTGTGACATCTATTTGCATGAATTGCTCAGTAGTTATTAGGACTGCTGCACATTTTCTATTGCTTGAACTCAATGCTGAAATCTATCAACTTTAAGGGGTAGCCCTGTCTAGTGTGGGGTTGGGGGAATAGGTAAATAAAATGGATACACTTTTCTGAGGTTAAGGACACCAATTTTGCTTCTTTTTCTTCAAAAAATGTTCCTTGTAAAGAGCCCTAGATGTTCTAAAAGTGAATTCTGCCTGAGCTAGAAGTAAGCAAATAAGTGTACCTAAATCCACATTACTTATTACAGAATCCCTATGCATTTCCTAACATACATACTATATAAATAAAAACAACCAAAAAATCTATCCAAAACAACCAGAAAATCTATCCAAACTCCCAGCATTCCTCTACATTAGCCACACTGGCTGGGGGCAATTGGGAGCTGTAGTCTTGCAATCCTTTGGTATTTCTTATCCAATTGGAATTTGACAGTTCTAGGTTGAGGCAGCAGGGAAGAACAAACGAGATGACACAATGAGCTTGTTTGTTGCTTGAGCAAACCTGGAATCTCTTTACAAACCAACTTCTATTCCCTGTTTTGGTCATTCCTCAGAAATTCCAACCACTCCCAGAGAAGCTTCTCAATGCATTTGAGAGGGTCATCTAGGCAAGTTAGAAAGGTAAGCATTCAAATTTTGATTGATCCTTTTCAATTTGATAAACTAGATGTCAATAAAGAAATATGAAGTTTATTTTTATGTTCTAAATGTAATATAAGAAAACAGTGCCCCAAATTATCAGGGTTCGAAGTGAAGGGAGGGGATTTAGATTAAAAAAATAAAATAAAACAAGGGAAATAATAATGTAATGCTTTTCTATTTAGAAAAGATTTTTTTACAAGCTCTGCAGGGCTGACTCATAAATAAATGTATTGTGTAACTTAGGCAATAACTGTTATTGCCTAAGTAACAGAGAAATGGGGGACGATATCAATGTGTAAAAGTTGGAGTAGCCTGTAAAGCCCTAGTAAGCATTGTAGTCAATAGTTTTGATCTTAGTAGACTAAAAAAAAAAGATACAGGATCTCCTAACTAAAAAATATCATGCATTTATAATCTTAAAATAGTGAGTTGGAAGGAATGTTAAAATATTATTTTTTTATAAGTGCACAAATTTATTTCTTATAACAAATTGTTCCCATTTAAATGCCTTCAATGAAACAGAGTCAGCCAGATGTTTAAACTGGACTTGGCAATTGTATGGACCTGGAATAGACAGATGTTTTCGATGGTGTTACAGGTATCGTCACAGGGTGTAAGTTGTTCTAGGTAAAGGTACCTTTGGCAGTTGATTGCTGCTGATTTTGTCAATGCAGATGGTGTTCAGTTGGGATTGCACCCAATGTGTCTATTATTATCAGAAGTCCCTTTGCTGCCTTTTTGCCACAGCCATTCTATGTTTATCTGCAGGTCTTTTTGTTTTGTGATTTTTACCCAGTTCTTTCTCTTCTATTCTGCTGTCTCCAAGTCTAAGTCAAAAACTCCAAACATCATTGGAAAAACGCATAATAGACGTGGAAGTTTTTTGGATGGAACTCCAATAGAGTAACTGAATATCTTTCCTTACTTAGGCAACCTTTTCTGAGACTGGGTCATCAGGATAGAAGCTCACTTGGACAGGAGTGCACATATGAATTCACTAGTAAATCATTGTCACTTAGGATCTGTAGGCCTATTTATCAAGATGTACAAAGCTGAAGTTATATTTGTACCTTTATATGGGGATAAAGTATGGGGTTTTAAACATGTCAATCATGTCACTTGAGTACACTGGGCACAAATAACAGCTGCAGTTAAAACAGATTGAGAATTTTCTATATAGGGCAAATGGTAATTATTGGTGGGAAATTATGTATCTAGAAATTGTACCAGAGATTGAAAATATGGCACATATTTGAGTGCCAGTTGTATATATATCTTGAACAAAAATGGCTCACTGAAACTCATATATTAAAATAATATATTTTATGTTAAGTTCTGCGCATGGGTGCAAGGAACAGAGACGAGGCAGTGAACAGTGAACTTCAACTCTTTATTAATCATTCTGAACAGAGCAAAAACCTAGGACAGCAGCAGCCCTTTTATAGGGCAGGTTGCTGATCTACTAACCAATGAGAAACGTGGAGTGTTAACCCCTTGAACCAATGAGAGTGGCTCATTAACAGCCAATCAGATTCTCCTGAACGGACCAATCCAATATCGCTATTATCGGCCAATCAGAAGAGCAGGATTAGAACCCGGCTTTTTCTAAAGGTTTGATAAAACTTTATTTAAGCGTTTTATTAGTTCATAACACCCCTTTCCCCCAGGTTCCATTTAAGGGGTTCGGTGACATAATCCCTGAGGTATGATGGTTGTTTTGACTGTCTATTAGATTTACGCTGTCCCACCGGTTCCTGTCTGTAATCCAGTTTCGGTGGGACGTTTTTGGGCAAATCAGGTACCGGTGGTTCCGTATCCTCATTGGATGACTCGGTGCTACTAATGTTCTCGTTGTTGTCCTCCGATCTTTGCGGGCTTGCTTCTGTTGAGGTGTTCCTCTGTAGCGAGGACACTCCCCTGCCTGATTCTTCTTCATTTGTCACGCCCGATTGCTGACTTCTTTCACTCCTGCTTTCCACCATCTCAAATTCGGTTTCTTCGACATCCCCTCCCCCCTCAGTTTGGGAGTTACCGGAGTCGCGGAAACTGGGTTGTAGCCTCGAGCGAAGCTGATCTATATGGCGTTTCCATATTTTTCTGTCGCAGGTTTTCACACGGTATGACCTGGGTCCAGTGGCTTGAATTATGGTTGCCTCGACCCACAACGGTTTGCCGGAAAGGTTTCTGGCGAAAACTAAGTCATCTATCTTGAACTCGCGGCATTTTCCACTAGATCCACAGGGTTTCTTTGGCTCGTAAGATGGGTGAAGCCAGTCGAGGTGGGAACAGAATTTGCGTCCCATCAATAGTTCAGCTGGAGTCTTGTTGGTGACGCTGTGCGGAGTGATGTGTTGGAGAAGGAGTATTCTGTTTATTTTATCTTCAATGTCCCCATAGTCCATTTTGTAGAGGGTTTTTTTTTTAACAAATTGTACCATGAGCTCGGCTCTTCCGTTAGCCGCAGGGTGCGCTGGCGAAGTTAGCGCATGGTGAATACCCCGGTCCATTAAGTATTGTTCAAAGGGTAGAGCAGTAAACTGGGGTCCGTTGTTGGAGACCAGAACATCTGGCAGTCCATGCATCGCAAATAGCCTGTTCAATTTCCGGATGACGGACTCGGTTGTAGTCCTCTTCATTTCGTGGATCTCGAGCCAGTTGGAATAGGCATCCACTGTTAGGAGGAACGTATGTCCCTTAGTAGGTCCTGCAAAGTCAATGTGGATGTGGGACCATGCTCCCCGGGGTGTTTCCCATTCTGTTGGAGTTGCTTTAGGTGGGGCACTGCTAACTTCTTGGCATTTTAAACAAGTCTTTACCCAGGCTTCGATCTGTTTGTCGATGCCCGGCCACCACGTGTAGCTTCATGTGAGCGCTTTCATACGCATGATGCCGGGGTGACCCTCATGCAGTGTTTTTAATACTGCTTGTTGTAACCGCTCTGGGACGGCGACTCTATCCCCCCATAGGATGCAGCCTTTTTGCGAAAAAAATTCTGTTTGCCAGTTCTTGAAGGGGATGAAGTCGTCAGGGGTTTGTTCTACTGGCCATCCCCGTTCGACCCAGCTAAGAACTCGCGCTAAGACAGGATCACATTTTGTTTCGATCGCAATGTCTCTAGCTGTTCGTGGCGGTGAATGTAGCGTTTCAATCTGGAGTGTCGTAAGGGTTGGAGCTGGGTCGTCGACGGTTTCTGGAAGTGGTGCACGGCTCAGTGCGTCAACATGGGGAATGGCTTTCCCAGGGCGGTGTTGCAGTCTATAGTTGTACGCAGCCAAAACTCTGACCAGCGAGTCATTCTAGGTGATAATATATAGGGGGTTGGCTTGTCTCCCGCTATAATCCCCAGCAAAGGTTTGTGGTCGGTAACAATAGTAAAAACTCGTCCATATACATATTCATGAAACCGTTTCACAGCAGATACAACAGCAAGAGCCTCTTTATCGATTTGACTATAGTTACATTCAACCTTTGATAGGGTCCTTGAAAAATAGGCAATAGGGGCCTCACTACCGTTTGGTAACACATGGCTCAAAATGGCTCCTACTCCAAACGGTGACGCGTCACATGTAATTGTTAAAGGCAAAGTCTCGTTATGCTGCATTAAAACAGCATCTGAGGTTAATAAGTTTTTCACTTGTCGGAACGTGTTCTCCTCTCGGTGCCCCCAGACCCAGTTTGCTTTTTTGTCGAGAAGTCTATGTTGGGGCTCAGCTATGGTCACTTTGTGGGGCAGGAAGATGTTGTAAAAATTAATGAGCCCCAAAAAAGCTTGGAGATCAATCTTATTTCTGGGCCATGGAGCATTCTTGATTGCTTTTAGTTTGCTATTGGTGGGGTGAATGCCTTGTTTATCGATTAGGTACCCCAGGAACTCTACTTTATCTGTACAAAGTTGACATTTATTTTTTTTTAACCTTAAGGCCGAAGTCTTTAAATTTCTGGAGAACCTATTTAAGACACTCTTCTAGTATTTCTCTATTCGGGGCAGCAATTAAAACATCATCAAAGTATGGTACGACCCCTTTGATCCCCTGCAAGAGTCTCTCCATCAAACTTTGAAAAATCCCTGGGGCTACGCTAACTCCGAATTGGGGTCGGTTGCACTTGAAGGCGCCTCGGTGCGTAACGATCGTTTGTGCCTCTGCTGTTTTTTTATCTACAGGCAGTTGTTGGTACGCCTGTGCTAAATCCAATTTAGCGAAGACTTTTTCGCCCCCCAGGGAATGGAGAAGGTGTTGTACCACTGGCACCAGGTAAGGGTTCTGTTGAAGGGCGTGATTCAGGGTGGCTTGGTAGTCCCCACAAATCCTTAACGATCCATCCGGTTTGATGGGTGTTATGATTGGGGTTTCCGAATGAGCGTGCTCTGTTGGTTCTAAAACACCCTGGGCTATTAATTTATCAAGCTGCTCGTCAATCTTTGGTTTAAGGGCAAAGGTACCCGACGAGGCTTAAGGCGGATGGGGGCTACTTCAGAGTTAAGGTTAAATGATATCGGGGTCCCCTTGTACTCACCTAGTTTGTCTGCAAAGATGTCCTGGAATTCCTGGATGAGGGACTCCTCCCAGTTGTCGCTTCTGGTTTGGTAAATGCCGGCTACCTCGATCCCGAGTGGGGAGAACCATTGAAGGCCTAACAAGCTAGGCCGATCACGGTCGACGATGGTCAATGGTAAAGATGCAGTACGATTTTTGAATGAGACCTGGACTAGGCTGGATCCAACGACCGGAATTCGGTTCCCTTGATAATCCTTGAGTATGATTCTTTGGGTTCTGAGGTCTTGCCGCCGGACGGCAGGGATTAATTGTTTAAGGGTCTTCCAGGAAACTATCGAGAGGGATGATCCTGAATCGACTTCCATCACGCAGGGCTGGTTTTCGATGGCGACCTTCACTCGGATCTTCTTTGTATCTAGTGATGAGGCGTGACCAATTGTAATTGTTTGGTGTGCCTCTTCTCGTTTCGTTGAATTGGCCAGTGTTTTATTTGTGTAGGAGTGGTTGTTCCATTGGTGGTTCAAATGTTCCTGCCTCACAGGACGATTCCCTGTGGTTTGGCAGCAGTGGGTTTCCCTCTGAAGTGGGCTGGATCCTTGCTTGCTTCTACAGACCTTTCCGATGTGGCCTCTTTTCCCACAAAAGTTGCAGAGCGCGTCGAGGAATTTGCAGTCTGATCGCAGGTGGTTTGCCCCACAACCTGCGCATTGGTGCTGTAGTCTTTGATTCCGCTGGTGGTGTTGGTCACGTTCAGACCAGAGCCGGTTGACCTCCTCATGATCACTTTCTGATGACGATTCGAGTTCCTCATGGTGGGTTGCCATTGCGTGTCTCTCTAGGCAAGGTGAGGTTTCACTGGCGAGTTGGCGGAGCGGTGCGTTGGTGCGGCGCATTCGGGCAGCCGACTTCCTGGTTGCTTCTGCTGCAGTAGCGTCAGCGATGGCATCTGCAAGGCTGATGTTGCCTTTCGCCATCAGCTTACTTTGCACATGTGGTGCATCTCATCCCAGAATTATTCGGTCTCTCAGAGCTTCTTCAAGGTCAGCGAACCCACAGAGGCCTTCCAGGTTCCGGAGATCTGCGATGAAATCTGCAACGCTCTCTCCTTTCCGCTGGTCTCTCTGGTAAAATTCATGTCTTCGGACAAGCGTTGGTACGGTAGATGCATAGTGGGCCCGTAGGAGGGGCTCGAGGATGTCCCAGTCCATGGATTTCATCTCAGCCGGTTTCGCCAGTGCCTTGGCCATCTTAAAAACGGCAGGTCCGCAGTGGGTCAGGAATACCACTCGCTTTTTTCCCATAGTGGCATCCTTCAAGTTGTTGGTCTCCAGAAACATCTGGAACCGGTCCATGTGCGAGTCCCAGTCTTCTTGTGCCGGGTCAAATGGAGCGGGTGGTATGGCGCCGCTGGACATGGTTTCCGCTGTCAATGTGCCTTCAGCCATGTGCTCTGTTTGGTACTCTGTAGTGTTCAGTCAGCTCTGACATCTCCGCATCCCACCCTCATCGCCAGTGTTAAGTTCTACGCATGGGTGCAAGGAACGGAGACGAGGCAGTGAACAGTGAACTTCAACTCTTTATTAAACATTCAGAACAGAGCAAAAACCTAGGGCAGCAGCAGCCCTTTTATAGGGCAGGCTGCTGATCTAGTAACCAATGAGAAACGTGGTGTGTTAACCCCTTGAACCAATGAGAGTGGCTCGTTAACAGCCAATCAGATTCTCCTGAACGGACCAATCCAATATCGCTATTATCGGCCAATCAGAAGAGTAGGATTAGAACCCGGCTTTTTCTAAAGGCTTGATAAAACTTTATTTAAGCGTTTTATTAGTTCATAACATTTTATGTCTGGTCAGAGCACAAATATTAGTTTTAAATTTTCCTTCTTTTTGAATGAAACAACATAATTGAGCATAACTGAGAATCATGTAGATCTGATTGCGCTAAATCTAAGACGGGAAAGCACATCTGCGTTTAATAGTTTTAGATATTTGTCATGGATAGCTTTATTCAATTTTTTGTATTGTGATATGGCTTTATATGGCTAAATATAAACTGTTGTTGCTATTGTTAAAAAAAATACATGTAAGAGATAATGCAATATAATTACATTTGTGCAAGCTTCCCTCTTAGAGAAAATGCCCTTGATGATTAAAAAGAGGTAACCATTAAATTCATGACAATTTAACCAATAAGGCTTTTACTGTACCGCAATTTTATGCATTCCATTTCTTGTCCAGTGATCAAATGCGGTATCTGCCATCCCGCATCTGATGGGCGGCTCATGAAAGGGAGCGAAGGGAAGAGAAACGACAGGAAGCGAAGTTTCCTCTTGATGAGCGCGCCCCGAATGTCTTGGCACACACTCTTTTATTGTGCTTTTTTACAAGAAAATGATTTAATCAAAAAGCTCAAGTCAAACATGGTAATCTCATCAGGATGTGCATGTTTACAAAGCTGCATACCGGACAGATTAATTACAAAGTGGATAAGCTTATTAACAAACGTCGATCTCCTTGTCTCTTGTACGTGCCTTGCAAAGGTCACTGAAGAGACAGAAGTTAATGATTACACATGAATGATACAATGTTGCAAACGCTTGAATGATACATAGTTGCAATGATACATAGTTGCAAACACATGAATGATACATAGTTACAACATCTCCTCTGTTTTTATTATTTATGACGAGTCTTCTTCCTCGTCCGAGAAGACAGGAACCATTTTTCTGAAATGTTTGCCGTCCCCGTCATCTAGGCAAGAGTGTGACCCGTCAGCGTCAGGGTTGTCCAAGGAGCGGTAACTCAGCAATGACATTTTTTCGTCCGGTGTTGAGGATATAACATGAGCTTGCAATAGCACATTAACATCAGCAGAGGATAATTGATTTTTAAAAAATTGCAATATTCTATTAAAACAACAAGGTCCTATAATACATATCAATATAATGATTATTAATGATCCTGCCAATGCAGTTAAAAAGGTTGTAAACCATGGCAAAATAGAAAACGAACCCCCCCCCTGCCATCAGCATAAAGACAACATTCTTCTTTAAGCGCAGCACACAATCCCCCTTGTTTTTAAAAAATAACAGATCTAAATCTTTACGATTTTGCAAAAGGGGGGTATTCCATGGGTACCTGTAGGGATATAAAATCATCAGAGTTATACATACAAGCCATACTTGAATGCAAAATGATTTGGATTTAACAATTTCATCCCCGTGGATACATGCCATGAGACTGGTGGAACAAGTCCAAAAAAAATTATTGCCAGGGGTAAAATACATTCCTTTCAGGCGTGATGTTAAAGTTCCTCCTGAAGTGGTGTGGATTGCAGGATATCCCCTGGTTGTGTGGGTGCGTCTGCCAAATCGAATTGAAGTGGTGGGTAGAAGTCTTCTATGCAAGAAAAATTGGTTGTAGAACTTAAACGAACGCCTTGAAAGTCAGTTATAGTCCAAGCAATATTATATCTTCTATGAGGCTTCTGCGGATCATCATGGACAGTTCTTTTGAAGCGTCGTTTGTTGACAGGATCAGAGTTCGGGTATATAAAAACATCACAAGCAGGAGAGAGGGCTATGGAGAAGTTAGTTGTAGAACATTTGCGAAATGAGGAGGGAATTCAATTAGTAGAAAAAGGATAATAATTACAATAATGACAATGAAGATTAATTTGGTAATTCATCAAGGATGTTAGTTGGGGTGGGGAAACCCATAATACAATAGAAGGACATCTAGGTCCCTCTATGTTTTAGATTGAATAGGAGGAAAAGATTTTAAGTTTCCTTTCCATAGGAAGAGTAAAGAAAGAACAAAAGAGCGAGTAGTAGAGTGTTCTGTAAGTAGGATATGAATAAAGTAGAAATTGCAAAGAAGATATAGGCAAGAATATCAGGAAGAGTTTTAAGATGCAGATGTAGCAGAGGAATTCCCATGATAGGGTCTTACTGCCCGACCAGGGATCCAGCAAGTGGTTTTGTCTGGCAGTAAGATTGCAGCGTAGCCTCGTCCCCAAGTGAGAAGCTCAGCGGGACCCTGCCAGGCAGGATCTGGCAATCTGCGATAATATACCAAAGGTCTGTTAGGC
This sequence comes from Hydrophis major, assembly GCA_033807585.1. NCBI lineage: Eukaryota > Metazoa > Chordata > Lepidosauria > Squamata > Elapidae > Hydrophis > Hydrophis major. Next base: position 184,357,871 of record CM066331.1, on the reverse strand, counting down.
GGGGGTGAGGGGGAGGAAAAATGACGCGAAACAGCAGAAGTGGGAGGAATGCCAGTCAGATTAAGAAAGTTTAAAGTGTAAAGACAAATGTTAAGAGAATTTTGCAATGCTGGGAGGTTTGGGGGTTTTTCCCGCAACGAATATCGATCAAGAGCACGTTTCAGAGATAAGTTCGCTCGTTCCACAATAGCCTGCCCCTGGCTGTTGTAGGGAATCCCAAACTTGTGGGTTACATCCCATCTGTTACAGAAGTCCTGAAAAGCAGAACTTGTATAGGCAGGTCCATTGTCTGTTTTTATTTCTTTTGGACATCCCAGCAAGGCAAAGGTACGAATTGAATGATTGATGACATGTTTTACAGTTTCTCCCCTTTGAGGAGTAGCCAGAATAAACCCTGAATATGTATCTATGGAAACGTGCAAATATTTCCAAGGGGCAAAAGGTGGATACTGAGTTACATCCATTTGCCAAATTTCACAAGCTTTTAATCCTCCAGGATTTACTCCTATGGGAATGGAATGTCCTTGCTTACTACATGTGGGGCATTGTTGAATAATGGCAGCAGCTTCTGCCTGAGTTAGGGAAAATTGAAAAGTTATCATAACTTGGCAGGGGAGATTCAAACACACTCCCTGCTTCTATTTTATAATGGACTTTTAAAGCCTCCATAATTTTCCTCCAAGTGACCAAAATGCCAATAGGTGCATGAGGAGGACTATGGAGATGTTCACCAATTTTTTGCCAATTGGAAATTTTTAAGGACCCTTCCTCTGAATAATTAGGACAATGTTGCCACACATAAGTCAATAATGTAGCAATAGGTTTCTTTTTTACAGGCGAGCCCTTTAAATTAGCAGAGTATTTAGAAGAAGAAGCGACTAACTCCCTTAATTCCTTCAGATGCTGCGTCTGCTGTTGAGAAAAGTTTCCACCCATACTTACGAAAGTCGAGACCGTGTTTCAGATCCGATGACGTGCAATTCGCTTCAGGCCTGGCGATGCACAGCTCCCATCGAGCTGATAAGATATGGGCGCGTCGCTGCGTATCCCCCTTAGGGAATCATGTCGGCGTCACCAGAATGCGGTATCTGCCATCCCGCATCTGATGGGCGGCTCATGAAAGGGAGCGAAGGGAAGAGAAACGACAGGAAGCGAAGTTTCCTCTTGTTGAGCGCGCCCCAAATGTCTTGGCACACGCTCTTTTATTGTGCTTTTTTACAAGAAAATGATTTAATCAAAAAGCTCAAGTCAAACATGGTAATCTCATCAGGATGTGCATGTTTACAAAGCTGCATACCGGACAGATTATTTACAAAGTGGATAAGCTTATTAACAAACGTCTATCTCCTTGTCTCTTGTACGTGCCTTGCAAAGGTCACTGAAGAGACAGAAGTTAATGATTACACGTGAATGATACAATGTTGCAAACGCTTGAATGATACATAGTTGCAATGATACATAGTTGCAAACACATGAATGATACATAGTTACAACAATCAAATGTTAGAAGAATTTGAGAAGAAAAGTCATAATTTTAAGAAATGCACAGAATGGAACTGAACTGAACTGAACAGAATTGAACTGAACAGAATGGAATGGAATTATTAGCCAAGTGTGATTGGACACAAGGAATTTGTCTCCCCATTTGATTTAAATGGGAAAATCCATTGTTGAATCCATTATAGGTATAATATCACCTGTTTAAAAATTTCAGCTACTAACTTAAGAGTTGGGTAAAATATCTGTTTTTTCCTGACATTCTGTAGAAGGCAAGCTGAGGGATAAATGCCAAACTAAACAATGGAAAAGAAATATAGTGTATACATTCCTTAGTCCAAACTAGAACCAAACATGTTTCAAGAGCTAACTCTTGAAATGATAAAAATAGCTCCTTTATAAGCATCCATCAAAATATAAATGCAAATCATCCATTGTCAATTACACTGTAATCATTATGAAACAGTAAGGCCAAATTAACACTGATATCCCCGAACACACAAATATGAGCAATTCACTATTAGCCTATTGATAAGAATTCTGGGAGCAACAGAGGGAACACACACCAGCAAAATTCCCAATTTTTTACTAGTGTCCAACTTTACAAACAAATAATCTCATCTGGTTATTTACAAACATCATCTAGTTACCAACAGAGCCTCACAGAATATTAGTGCCATTTCACTTTCCCTGCCATTGCAACTTTCATATTAAAAAACCTGTTTATATCCTCTAGCCAAGTCTTGTTAGATTCAGCATCAGACTGTGAAGGAGCAAAGTCCTATCAGCAAGGTTACCTAATAGGCTAGCAATAATTACAGATTCAACAGGTCCTTTCAACAATATTTTGGTTATTTCTTCTTAACTGCCTCTTTCTTCTATCCAACCTTCTTGCTATACACTATTGTCCAACTGTGACAATAGTGTCCTCTAAAAGGCCTTCTTGTAGTTTTCACTTAGTTTTTCCTTCACTTAGTTTTCCAACTTCTAGCTTCAAAGTAACACATTATTTCCACTTTGTCCCTCTTCCTCCAGTCAATTTTTCCTTTTCCATTTCTCCTCCAGTCATTCTTCCAGATGCTTCTATTTACCACTTTCCAAATTATATGTTCAATGATATAATGGATGTCATATTAACTGTAGTAGCTTTTTGTTTTTTAGCTAAGCCTACCTAAAACCAAAGATCTGTATTAGAGGTGGTATTCAGCAGGTTCTGACCAGTTCTGAAGAACCGGTAGTAGAAATTTTGAGAACCAAAAAATACCACCTCTGACTGGAGATTTTACAGTATCCTTCCCCTGCCATGCCCACCAAGCCATGCCACAGAACCGATAGTAAAAAATTCTGTATGTTTTTATTCCAGGTATTTTATGTGGGTGGATTAATCATGGTGATGGAAATGTTTTTGCTATGTTCAATGGCACTCATAATTGTTGATTCATATTCCTACACAAGCTTGAGAATTAATTGCTGAGCCAAATTTAAAACATTGCAAATTCAAAGCATTATTGTTAACCTTTGTATCCTCTTATCAAGAATTAAGATAACAAGATGTATAACAAGATGTTTGTTTTGTCCCGATTTAGAATTAGAGAATGATGGCATACTGGAAGTCACAGAAATTTTGGTGGACAAACCAAACTGTGAACAGCAGCTAGGCCTACAAAATATAATTGGACTCGCAAGGTAACCAAGATAAGACCTGTGCATCTTATGCCCTATTGTATATTTAGTTATTTATGAAACTTGTATTCTGCCTATCTCGTCAAAGGCAACTCTAAGTAGCTTATGACATTGAATAAAAGGAACCATAAAACACTTAAAAAAAAAAAAGGATATAAAATTGATATACACCAATTTTTTTCCCCACCCTGCTTTGTCTGCTACATAGTCTTCACTGCTGATGGGCAATTTCTGGGACCCATTCAAAGGAGTCTTAAAGTACTTTATCTTGAAATAGGCTAGCCTTCATATATAAACCATCTTCAGCTCTTCTAACTTCTCTTTAAGTCATCTATGCAAATCCTACAGAAAACTGACCTCAAGTCTATTTCCAGGTCTGGGTAAGTGGTTCAGAATTAGTAGCTCAAAAGTGCTGCAGAAGGCTGTTCAGGCCAAAAATGGAGCAAAGAGAGCCACACCCCATTTTGGCCGGCAGGGTGCTGCAGGAGGCATCCGCCCCACCTCTCCCCCGGCCACCCTGCCAGCCCACGGAGAACTACAATGCTGATCCAGCCCTCAAAGAAATCCAGTTTGTCATCCCTGTATTATACTGTTAGCCCTCTATAATCCAGAAAGGAATCAATTTCTGATCAACCAAGAATATATGCATGTTATATGCAAAACAGAAAAAATAGCAATCAGGAGAAAGATACTACTGCTCTCTAAATGTTATTTAAAAATAAATGTGATCCTTGTTGACCTCCATTCCAAGAGGGGAAAAAACAAAATAAAATCTGTTACGGACTAATCAATTGTGCTAAGTTAAAATCCTAAACAGTTTTATTTCCACAGCAGGCTCGTAATCCTGCACTTCTGATTGGCGCGCTTGCAGCGGATCCTGATTGGTCATTCCAGGCTGATCTGATTGGCACCGCTGATTGGACGCCGCCAATGCGGCAAACTCAAAGTATTGGCTATTGTGATAGCAGCCAGCCCTATAAAAGAGCTGCTGTTGCCCAAGTATTTTGCTCTGTTTTGAAGTCACTATTAAGAGTTGAGTCACTACCCGATGCCTCGTCTCTGTTCCTTGCGCCCACGCTCCAAACATAACACTGGAGACGAGGGTGGGATGCGGAGACAGTAAGAGCTGATAGAACACTCAATGAACCCTACAGAGCACGTGACTGAGAGTGCACTGAAAGAAGCGGCAGAATGAACAGCAGCACCATACCACCCACTCCATTTGACCTGGCAAACGAAGACTGGGACTCGTATATGGACAGGTTTCAGATGTTCCTGGAAACCAATAATCTGAAAGATGCATCACCTGGCAAGAAACGAGCTGTATTCCTGACCCATTGCGGGCCCGCCGTTTTCAAAATGGCAAAGGCGCTTGCAAAACCAGCTGAAATCAAGACAATGGACTGGGACAACCTCGCCCCAATCCTCCGGGCCCATTATGCCCCAGCGGTACCAACGCTCATCCATAGACACGAGTTTTACCAGAGGGACCAACAGGAAGGCGAAAGTGTTGGAGACTTCATCGCCGACCTTAGGAACCTGGGAGGACTCTGCGGCTTCACCAACCTCGAAGAAACCATGAGAGATCGAATTGCCCTGGGTCTCAAAGACCCCACAATCCAGAGCAAGATAATGGCAAAGGGAGACATCGCCCTTGCAGATGTCATCGCTGATGCTACTGCAGCAGAAGCAACCAGGAAGTCAGCCGCTCAAATGCGCTGAGCAAACGCACTGCACCGCCAACTCGCCAGCGATGCTACGCCGTTCTCCAAGAGGCACGCGACAACTACCCACCATGAGGACCTCGAATCCTCACCTGAAAGCGAGGAAGAAGAGGTCAACAGACTCAGGTTAGAACGTGACCAGCGGGACCAGAGGAATTGAAAATCCCCGTACCAATGCTCTGGATGCGGGGGTAGCCACCTGCGATCTGACTGCAAATTCCTAGACGCACTCTGCCGTTCCTGCTGGAAGAGGGGCCACATCGCAAAGATCTGCAGAAGCAAGCAAGGACCCAGCCCAACCAGGAGAGAAAACAATTTCCGACAGACAATCAGCACCCCACCAGTAAATCGGGACCGCCAAAGCAATCAATGGAACTCTCACTACAGAAATCGAGCAACCACCACTTCATCCAGACGAGAAGAGACACACCAGACCATCACCATCGGCCACGCTTCATCCCTTGATGCAAGGAAAATCTGAGTGAGGGTCGCCATCGAGAATCGACCATGCGTTATGGAGGTCAACTCTGGATCGTCCCTATCAATGGTATCCTGGAAAACCTTCAAACAGCTGATCCCTGACATCCATCGCCAGGACCTCAGCACTCAAAACGTCATATTGAAAGACTACGAGGGAAACAGAATTCCGGTTGCCAGTTCCACCAACGTCCGAGTAACCTTCAAAGACCACACCGCAACCTTACCGTTGACCATCGTCAATCGAGATCGGCCCAGCCTTCTAGGTCTACAGTGGTTTGCACCATTAGGAATCAAACTAGCTGGCATCAACCAGACCAGAAGTAATGACTGGGAAGCAGCCCTCGTCCAAGAATTCCAGGACGTGTTCAGCGAGAAGCTAGGCAAGTACAAGGGATCCCCTATATCGTTTAACCTCAGCCCCGAAGTTGCGCCCATTCGCCTTAAGCCTCGTCGAGTGCCCTTTGCCCTCAAGCCAAAGATTGATGCTGTCAATTGGACAAATTAATAGCCCAGGGCGTGTTGGAACCGATTGACCACACTCAATGGGAGACCCCAATTGTGATCCCCATAAAACCAGATGGATCAGTGAGAATTTGTGGAGATTACCGGGCCACCTTAAATCATGCGCTCCAGCAGAGCGCTTACCCCATACCTGTGGTCCAACACCTCCTTCACCCCCTAGGAGGTGGAAAAATATTTGCAAAATTAGACCTAGCTCAGGCATACCAGCAGTTGCCCGTAGACGCACAGACTGCAGAAGCCCAGACTATAGTCACGCATAGAGGTGCTTTCAAGTGTAATAGACTTCAGTTCGGAGTAAGTGTAGCCCTCAGTATTTTCCAGAGTTTAATGGAAAGATTGCTACAAGGCATAAAAGGGGTTGTGCCCTACTTCGATGATGTTCTGATAGCTGCCCCAACTAGATGCCTGTTAGAAAAATGACTCCGAATGGTTCTACAGAAATTTAAAGACTCTGGCCTGAAGATCAAGAAGGACAAGTGCCAACTCTGTACGGAGAAGGTTGAATTCCTGGGCTATCTTCTTGACAAACAGGGAATTCACCCGACTGAAAAAAAAATGACTGCTATAAAAAATGCCCCAAGACCTAGAAATAAAACAGACCTCCAAGCCTTCCTAGGACTCATTAACTTTTATAACATCTTCTTGCCCCAGAAAGCGACTGTTGCTGAACTCCTGCATAGGCTACTCGACAAAAAGGCTTCCTGGGTCTGGGGACAGCGTGAAGAGTGAGCCTTTCAGCAAGTCAAAGACCTTTTAACTTCAGATGCTGTATTGATACAATATAACGAGACTTTACCTTTAACCGTCACCTGCGATGCCTCACCGTTTGGGGTAGGAGCCATCCTGAGCCACATCCTACCAAACGGTACTGAGGCACCTATTGCGTTTTTTTCAAAGACTTTAGCTAAAGCTGAGAGGAATTACAGCCAACTTGATAAAGAGGCTCTCGCTATTGTCACTGTGATCAAACGATTCCATGAGTATGTATATGGAAGACCCTTTTCCATAATCACCGATCATAAATCATTGCTTGGTATTTTAGCGGGGGATAAACCAACGCCCCACATCTTATCACCAAGAATGATGCATTGGTCAGAGTTTCTAGCCGCATACGATTACCAATTACTACACCGCCCGGAGAAAGCCATTCCCCACGCTGACACCTTGAGCCACTCACCGCTACCCAAAGTCATAGACGATCCAGCTCCAACCCTAGCTATGCTACAAATTGAAACCCTTCCATCTCCACCACTGAATGCACGAGACATCGCCACGGAAACAAGAAAAGATCCTTGTCTGGCACAAATCCTCAGCTGGGTGGAAAGAGGTTGGCCTGACAATGAACCCAGCGATATCTTCAAACTTTTCAAAAACTGACAGACAGAGCTCTTCTCGCAAAAAGGATGCGTACTGTGGGGAGACAGAGTTGTCATTCCAGAGCGGCTACAGCAGAAAGTCCTGAAGCTATTGCACTATGGACATCCTGGCATCGTGCAAATGAAGGCACTAGCCAGGAGCTACGCTTGGTGGCCAGGTATAGATAAACAAATAGAAACTTGGGTGGCCACTTGCAGCAAGTGTCAAGAAACTCGCTCAGCTCCACCAAAAGCCCCACCAACGGAATGGGAGACACCCCATGGTTCCTGGTCCTGCATCCACCTCGATTTTGCGGGACCCACCAAGGGGCATACCTTTCTCATAACCGTGGATGCCTATTCAAATTGGCTAGAGGTCCACAAGATGAAGAGCACCACAGAAGCAGTCATTAAAAAACTAAATAAACTATTTGCTACGCATCGGTTGCCAGACGTCCTGGTTTCAGATAATGGACCCCAATTCACTGCTCTCGCATTTGAACAGTACCTAGCAGATCGGGGGATACGCCACGCCTTAACTTCACCAGCACACCCTGCAGCCAATGGTAGGGCTGAGAAAATGGTCCAATTCGTGAAGAAAACTTTACACAAAATGGAACAAGGAGACATCGACGATAAAGTGACCAGGATGCTCCTCCTCCAACATATTACACCGCACAGCACTACAAACAAAACCCCAGCCAAACTCCTGCTGGGACGAAAACTTCGCTCACATGTTGACTACACGCCAGAACAACCCCTGGGGTCCAGCAGCAAGTATCGCACGTTCAAGGTAGGCAACCCAGTTTTCGCAAAAAACTTCTCTGGTGACCCATTGTGGGTCCCCGCTACCATAACTCAACTTACGGGGCCTCATTCATACTGTTTACAAACTGCTGATGGAAAAATGTGGAAACACCACATTGACCAACTTCATTCCAGACTGGCACCTACCCCTGTCACAAGCCCTGAACCTCAAACCTGGGGGGGAAGGGAGAGCGAGGGGGCCGAGAAAGAGCTAGCATATGGCTCAGTACGCAAAACCCGGAAGTCAACACAACCAACCCCAGAATATTCACCTTCCGAGGGAGAACTGGACCAGATGATTGCCTCGCCACAAAGCAGCACTGCGACAGCAGCAAATCCAAGTAATTCAGGGGGTAGCCTTGACGGAAGCAGGGATGACAGCCCCGCATCGCCCAGCAAAGGGGTTGACCCAGCCATGCCGTTAAGCCCAGCCAACAGTCCAGCAGAACCAGAGTCAAGGCAAGAACTGTTGGGGCAACGCAGATCGGGCAGACAGGTGAAACGACCTGCTTACTTGCGAGAGTACATCACCCCATCCCTCAGACGGAACCAAGGGGGGAGGGGTGTTACGGACTAAGCAATTGTGCTAAGTTAAAATCCTAAATAGTTTTATTTCCACAGCAGGCTCGAAATCCTGCACTTCTGATTGGCGCGCTAGCAGCAGATCCTGATTGGTTGTTCCGGGCTAATCTGATTGGCTGTTAGCGGGCGCCGCTGATTGGACACTGCCAGCACGGCAAACTCAAAGTATTGGCTGTTGTGACAGCAGCCAGCCCTATAAAAGGGCTGCTGCTGCCCAAGTATTTTGCTCTGTTTTGAAGTCACCATTAAGAGTTGAATTTGTTAAGCCTGGTTTCCCCAACCAGGGTTAGGGAGACAAGCTAAACAGAATGTGCAGCTTAGTCAGATAGGCACACAGATAAATGAGTGAGCTAAGCTTGTATGTTTATTAACATACAGTAAAAATGACAGATACGCTTGTGCTATCAAATATATAGTTTATTCCATTATGAGTTCATAGCATAGTCAAAATAACAGTCCAATAGTCATGTATCATTTAGTCAGTCCATTCAGGGATATTCAGTTAGCAAAGTCCATTTAGAATATCCTATGTCAATTCACTTACAAGCCAGTCCTTTGTTTTCTCTCCCGTTCGAGCAATGCAGACTTGTTTTCCTTGCAGTAATCAGGGATCATCAAAGCCAGAGAGAGAGCAAGCTGCAGCCTTGCTTCTTTTAAAGTGCTTTCACAACCACTCCCTTAATTACTGTCCCACAGTTAAAATTGCAGACACTTTAACTTACAAACTATGATTACATATTATTATTTACCTAAACCAGTTAGGGTAAAACAATGTAATCCCTAACAGAGTTACTACCCGATGCCTCGTCTCCGTTCCTTGCACCCACGCTCCGAACATAACAAAATCATATTTTGCTACACAGCAGCAGCAAGTATTTTCTTGTGCTTTTTTTTTTTTCAACTAAAAATCAGCTATGTGGCTTTAACTTTTCTTTAAAATGGTTAATGGGGGTTAGTGGGGGTTTGCTGAATATAACAATTTTGCCAGCATGTCCTTCCTTATTATATCCCTGAATTCAGACTGTTTACTCATGGATCAGCCTGAGAGATTCCAAACTCCACCAATTTTTTTCCCTATCATCATACTCTTTTCAAGGAACAGAAGCTGTATAGAGGGAGGGTGGGTGAATGTTAGTCCTAGCAAGAAAGAGAAGTTGTGTCATACCAACTAATTCAACAAAAATCACTGCCATAGGAGTCCTTCAGAAAAATATGCATTGTGGATGTACGTTTCTCAGTGGTTTTGAAAGAGGGGTGGGGTGGAAGGAGGCAAGGAGAGAAGGGAAATAAGGCATGTAATTATTGCTATTGCATTTAGAATGATTACCTTTAATAGAGCAGCATGAGCACATCTCAAACAAAACAGTTAACAACCATTCTTTTCAGACATATACATAAAAGAGAATAGCTATGTATGCTCTGAAAATGGCTCAGAAGAAATGCTATGGATGTTGTACATATGTGACAAATCATGAATGTGACACTTTAAAACAAACACGTCTGTGTTTGACATAGCAGCTTTAACAATTCAAACTACAAAGTTGTAGAAAGTTTACAAGAGCTAGCCAGAGTTCTATGCAGTTACTTTGATTTGGCACTGTTCCAGGTGAATATATAACATTGACAACCAATTTGCTCTGCATCTTAATTTTGACTGCCCCCAAATTACCATATATACTCGAGTATAAGTCGACCCGAATATAAGCCGAGGCACCTAATTTTACCACAAAAAACTGGGAAAACTTATAGACTCGAGTATAAGCCGAGGGTGGGAAATGCAGCAGCTACTGGTAAATTTCAAAAATAAAAATAGATACTAATAAAATTACATTAATTGAGGCATCAGTAGATTAAATGTTTTTGAATATTTATTTCAAAGAAAAACAGATTAATCAATTTGGGAAACGATCTCACTATCATGAAAGGTTTAATTGATTCACTAACCCAAAAGAAGATGACGATGACAGTGGGAGGCAGGAGTCACTCTCTCCCTTGCAAGAAAAAAGCAAGAGCCGTTCTTATGATCTCTCTCTCTCTCTCTCTCCCCATAATACAGTCAAGCCCTTTCCAGCACGCGCGATCTGCCGCCGCCGCTTTGCACCCTGCAAATGCAAAATCCCAGGGTTTTTGCATTTGCAAGGTGCAAAGCGGCGGGGGCGGATCCCGCGTGCTGGAAAGGGCTTGACTGTATTACGGGGAGAGAGAGAGAGATCATAAGAACGGCTCTTGCTTTTTTCTTGCAAGGAAGAGAGTGACTCCTGCCTCCCATTGTCATCGACATCTTCTTTTGGCTTAGTGAATCAATTGATTTGGGAAATGATCTCACTATTATGAAAGTCAGTGTTCTCTGCCAGTGGGGCATTTGGAAGAAAATGCCCCACGGCATATCCACGCGCATGTAAGGGGAATCAGAAATCCCCGCGTTCAATGCCTAGCACAGCAGAAGAGAAAACGCAGCTGTGAGCAAATACTGGGAAAACCTGATTAATCAGAAGGAAGGAGGCAAAAGAGGGAGGGGTGGTGGTGGAACACTTGGTCGGCAGCGCTTAAAGTCAACGTCCTCGCTCCCACCTACCCAAAGCCACGAAGTCCCCCAATTGCGCAGCCCAGAATCGCCCTCCCCTCGGGGCAGCAATGACGGCCGGTATTTCCCAAGATGAAGCTCCGCCCTGCAATGAAAGCGCTCCGGCTCTAGGCTCGCGGGTTCAGAAAACAACGCGAGGCGAGGTCGCTTCGGCTCCACTCAGCTTCATTTCCTAGCTGCTTTCAGTCCGCTCGGGAGGAGAGGGAGGAGGTGGTGGTGGTAGCTTGCATTGTTTTCTGAGCTCTAGGCCACCACCTCCTCCCCCTCCTCCCGAGCGGACTGAAAGCAGCTAGGAAACGAAGCTCAGTGGAGCCGAAGCAACCTCGCCTCACATTGTTTTCTGAGCCTAGAGCCAGGGCGCTTTCATTGCACGGTGGAGCTTGTCTCGGGAAACACCGGGCGTCGTTGCTGCCCCCTGAGGGGAGGGCAATTCTGGGCTGCGCGATTGGGGGACTTCGTCGCTTTGGGTGGGTGGGTGGATGGGAGCGAGGATGGATGGAGTCCATGAAGTGAGGCTTGCCTGCAGGAAAGCGGCTGCCCAGCTCCGGAGCTCCACACCATTTTTTTTTTCAGAGGGGAATCTGACTCGAGTATAAGCCAAGGGCAGTTTTTTCAGCACAAAGAATGGGCTGAAAAACTCGGCTTATACTCGAGTATATACGGTAGCTGCTTTTCCCCTGGAGCACAGCCATTAATCTCTACTAATAGAAAATGTGCATTAAAGAACCACCAAAGGGAAGGTTTCAGCAGTAAACAGATAATAGCTGCATGTAAATGGCTTATGATTTTTTTTTTTTTAAAAAGCATGTCTTAAATTTTCCAGTTTGTTCTGCAGAGAGAGAGAGAGGGAGAGACATTCTGCAGCAGGAATTTCAATTGCTTAGTCAAACAAATAGTGAGATACTTAAGCTCAGATATTTTTTAAAAAAAAACAAATTTTATTAATTTTACAAAAACAATACACAATCCAGGCATAACAACTTGAAAAATCTTTTCTAAAAAAATAATAATAATTAAAGAAGAGAGCCAATAGAACATACAAAATAATTCCAAATTGTAATATCAATATTTACATTATCTATTTAACTTAATATCTTATCCAGACTTCTCCTTTGATCCAAATTATGTTTCTTGTTTAAAATTTTATTGCCTTTCATAAACATACCAAACACAGAACATAGAAAAACAAACAAACTAAAATATCTTTTCTGAAGGCTGCCTGATCCCGGGTTGAAACTCTTCTCACAGACACAAATTCAAACATCATATTCACTTTATATATCCTTCCATATCTTATTATCATTTTCTTTTTTTTTATAAACCAATTTTATTAATTTTACAAAAACAGTGCACAAACAATCAAGACATAACAGCTTATAAATTATTTTCTAAAAAAAAATAGTAATAATTAAAGAAGACCAATAGAACATAATGATTCCCAATTATAATATCAATATTTACTTTATCTATTTAACTTCATATCCTATCCCAACTTCTCCTTTTCATCCAAATTATTTCTTGTTAATTAAAATTTTATTGCCTTTTATCAACATACAAAACCCAAAAAAACATAACAAAACCTTTATATATCCTTCCATATCTTGTTACCATTTTCAATAACATTCTTTGTCTGTTCTATTTCCAACTATCCATTCATCTTTTTTCTTTTACTATACTTCTCCTATACACTAATTGGAGTGACGCCTTTAACTCATTACCCTAACTTAAAAGTACTTCATGTAACATTTAATTTATCTTGGGATTCTGTTTGGTAGATTCTAAAATTACACAATAAATTTTATACTCTAAATACACATATAAAAACACAATCTTATGTACCTTCCAGAATCCCCCTTTTATCCTTAATTAGATTCACCCATTGTCTCTAAATAAACTTTTTTTCTTTAGATCTTGCTTCCCACCATTGAGGCTTCTCCTCCCCCCCTTTCTCTCTTGCTTATTCTTCTCCTTGCCCTTTTTACCCCTTTGTCTCTCCTCCTCCCTTTTCTTACTCCCTTTCCTTTGCTTTCTAATCTTGCATCCACCTTTCCTCTCATTTTTCTCTTTTTTGGTTGTTTTTTCAAACCTTAAAATCCCCTTTTTCTTATCCTCTTTCTCCTCCTCCCTGGAAAAAACCCATTGTTCATCAAAGATGGCTTCTTGTTCCTCTTCTTCTTTGTCCCAGTCATTCTGCTGCGTAATCAACTTTTCATAAGTACATGACGCCATTTCTAAAAATTGAAATAAGGTGCCCAAAGTATCTTTTCCATCTTGTTCTTCCTTTTTATATTTTTGATATTCAGTCTTTAGTTCATCCACAAGTGATACCATCCTGAAAAGAGAAACTTTCCCCAAAACAACCATCCAAGTATTTTTAATCAAAAATAATTCAAAAAAAGTTCCAAAAGTTAATACTTTTCTTCCTTCTTCTATTTCTCTTTCTGGGGTTACTGTTTAATCAAAGAGGTCCAATTACCATATATCTTTCTTTGAGATTCTAGGCAATCTCCTCCTTTTTCCACTTCTGCTCCAATTTTTTTCCTCTCCCTTCCCACTTGCAACATCAATTTTTAAATGATCAGAAATCCATACCTCTAATAAGGGTTTTCCAATTTCTTAAATTTTTAAGTCCAATGTCCAAGAACTCTTTTGTCCCTTAACTTTAACTTCAACTTTCAGAATAGTTCACCTTCAGTGCCCAAAGAAATTTCAAATCTTCATCTGCTGTTTCCATGGGGTGGGAGAGTGAAGAAAAAAAAGGTCCCTTTAACAGCTTCTCCGTCGCTTTTGATCTTCTTAGGGATACAATGTATCCTCCAGCAATTCAAACAGCTCAGTTCCAGCGAATTTAAAAGATGTTGATTGACCCGGCTCAGCCAGCACTTTCACTTTTCTTGCTTCCTCCAGCACAATCTTACCCAGTTGCAGGCTTCTTCGTGGTGGCCATTGCTGACCGCTGCTCCACCACCTTGGGAAAAAGGGTTTTTTCCGAACGAAGAGGGGGTCTGCAACACCCCCAACCCCCTGTCGGCTCCCCTCTCTATGCAAGAATGTATGAAAAGGTCATATTTGCCCAACCTGGCAAGCTCCATTTATGATGGGACTTCAGTTCACAAAATTCTGGAAAAGCAATGATTGAAGAGGCTAGGAAGGCACATGTGATTATAATCAAAAAGTTTAATTTAAAGATTTTAAAGCAGATTTCAGAGGATACCCTGCTTAGAATATCAGTATCAGCTGATCAATTTACCTGTGTATAGCTTTGAATTTTGACTTATTTCTTTCTTTCTTTATCATTCATTCATTAAATTTGCATAGCTGCTCATCTCAGTCAATGACTTTGGGAGGCTTATAATTAAACAATTTTAAAAATATATTTCAATTAAGACACAAACATTTTAAGACAATAAAAAGATCCCAAATAAATATTCACAGCAGCCAAGATAGTTGGCCAGTTAGCAATATAACCAGGAAATGGGATCCTTGACATATTCAGCACTCCAGGAACCACTCTGGGAACCTAGCCGGGTTTTTAAGGTCTTACAAAATGCTAATTTGGGATTTTAGGGTTGGGATCATTCTAACCTCCAAAAAGATAATATTCCATAGAGCAGGATTCACTGTGGAATCTAGTCTCCAGCAGCTGACAGGATCTGCAGCATGCCCATTATGCTAGATTGGATTGGATGGGTAGAAACTCTTGGAAAATGGTGAACCTTCAAATAATCCAATGCCAAGCCACATAGGGCTTTAAAGACTTCCTGTGAACTAATTGCAATTTGCCAATGATAAGAATTCCTCCAGAATACAATCCTTTATATATATTCCATAGTGCACTGTTAACCATTTGGGATTGTAATATTTTTGAAATACTTTATCATCCCCAATGATCACTTCATGAAAGTTGTGCTTTTATTAGCCTCTGTAGTCCAAACCATAGGTAGTTTTCATCATTGCTTGGGTTGGGCTAAAACCAGGGATGGGATTCTACCAATTCGTACCTATTTGCCAGAACCGGTTAACACTCTAAGCAGTTTAGAGAACCGGTTGTTAGAAGAAATTACTGGTCTAATCCTGTAAGGAAGGCAGGAAGGAAACATTCTGGTGTTGCTTACAGAAACTGCCTCTCCATTAACTCTTATTACATTCTTGGCAGGACTGGACTTCCTGTCTCAGGAACTTCTCTGGAGTTTTTTTTTCCCTTCCTTTGCTGGCACTTTGCTTGTGTGGAGTGACCATTCAAAGTAACAATGGCACTGAAAAAAGTGACTTATGACTATTTTTCACACTTACGACAGTTGCAGCATCTCCAGTCATGAGAGGCGTGCTTCAATGTGAGTGATATTGAGTTGGCCACATCCAGCCAATAACATGACCACCAAGCCATGTCTACCCAGTCCACCAAGCCACACCCACCAACTAAGCCACACCCACAGAACCGGTTGTTAAAAAATTTGAATCCCACCCCTGGCTAAAACTAATTAACTTTATTATAGACCAAACATTATTTCAATACAAAGTTCCCTCAAAATTTAAAATAAAAAAGCACAATTCAGAATTTTTAAATACATCTGCTTCAGACAACCCTTCATTATATAACTTAGCAAAACATGCAAATTAGTGTTTAATTGATTAAAGGCAAGATGAAAGTGTTTGATGGTTTTTTCCCAGGTCTGAATGGGATTAAATTCAGTAGTTGCATTCCTCTTTCCTCTTTTTCATTCCCTCTTTAGTTTCATGCCTTTTTTCTTAAATATTTGTTTTCTTAGTTAGTAGTTAAATATTGATGGGAGTAAGGTGCATTGTATAAGTTATTTAATGCTAAGTAAATTGGTTCGTTGAAGATAGTATATTCAAGTTGGAGAGCTTGCCGGAGGTAATTTCCCTGGATTAAAATCCAAGGACAACAAAAACCAAATTTACTGTTCTTTGGAATGCTCTGAAAATGATGTACTCCAAGATTCATTCTGCATACTACTTGCATATGATCAAGGAAATGCGGGGAGGGGCAGCTGTCGGGGATTTTATCTCCCCTTCAAAAATCCCTTTGTTAAGTGTTTCAATCCATTTTTTGTCAGCTGCCTGCCAAATCTCTGCTATGACTCATTTTAGGTCTTTTTAACACGGGGAAATCCTGGTGTCAGAAGGAGTGATGAGACAGCAAAAGAAAGAGCCCAATGTCAAATCTCTATGAAATCAGAATTCTTCCAGTTTCAGAGGAGGGAATCAGACAGTCTGTCTGAGAAACTGTCACAGAAGTCAGACTTCTAATTTTTTGAAAAAAATAAATACAGTCAAAAGGTTCTTTTGCTCTCAATTTTGTTTTAACTCAGGTCTTGGATGTGAGTTATGATTTAGAAAAAACATGGCAAAAGTCCACAAAGTTTATCATATTTAATTTTAAAAAAACAAACATATTCCTTTGATTTTTTTTTTTTACAGAAAGGAAAGAAAGATGCCTTGGGAAGAAACAGCTAGAGAAGATTTTGTGGAAGGATTTCCTACCCAGAAAAAAGAGATTGAAAAGTACTCCAGTTGCCTTCAGGAAGTGGCCAATCACATCGACAGGATCCACAAGGGCTGCACCACAGCCAGCCTTGTTTCCTGTTCCACAAGTGCCACTTCTGGCATCTTGACCATTCTGGGGTTGACCTTGGCTCCTATCACAGCAGGTGGGAGCTTAATCCTAACAGCCACTGGGATTGGCTTGGGACCAGGAGCCACAGCAATCGGCCTTTCTGCAGCTTTATATGAGAATATTATCAATTCAAAAGAAAGGAAGAGAGCTGAAAGTCTCATGAATGCATGTGAGAAGAGCCTAAGAAAGTCAGTCCAGCCTCTTAGAATATGTTCCAGCATTGAGCTGACCCCAAATAATAGAATGATGGGGAAGAATCTCAGACACCTTGTCTCTAATATTTCTGGTAAGGTTCCTGACATGGAAATGGTTGCAAAGAAAATTAAAATAAGTGTAAAGGCATGGAAGACTGCTCAAACTTTAGCAAACCAAGCAGCTAGGTTTCCGGTTCCGCGTGGCTTCGGGGCAGCAGGAATTTGCGACCGTCCGTGATTCCTGCTGTGCTTGCCACCGAGGTGCCCCCAATCCAAATGGATCCAGGGGATATGGCTGCCCTGTAGAGGCAGCCGAAGAGAGAGGGGAGCCAGACAGGGGGTTGGGGGTGTCACAGACCCCCTCCTCATCTGGAAAAACCCTTTTTTCCTGAGGTGGTGGAGCAGCGGTCAGTAATGGCCGCCACGAAGAAGCCTGCAACCGGGTAAGATTGTGCTGGAGGAAGCAGGAAAAGTGAAAGTTCTGGCTGAGCGGGGTTAATCAACATCTCTCAAACTCTCTGGAACTGAATTGTTTGAATTGCTGGAGGATACATTGCATCCCTAAGAAGATCGGAAAGCGGCGGAGAAAGCTGTTAAAGGAAAACTTTTTTTTTCCTACACTCTCCCACCCCATAGAAACAGCAGATGAAGATTTGAAATTTATTTGGGCATTGAAGGTGAATTATTCTGAAAGTTAAAGCCAAGGGACAAAAGACTCTTTGGACATTGGACTTAATAATTTAAGAAATCGGAAAACCCTTATTGGAGATATGGATTTCTGATCATTTAAAAATTGTTGTTGCAAGTGGGAAGGGAGAGGAAAAAAATTGGAGCAGAAGTGGAAAAAGGAGGAGATTGCCTAAAATTCTAAAGAAAGATATATGGTAATTGGACCTCTTTGATTAAACAGTAACACCAGAAAGAGAAGTAGAAGAAGGGAAAAAAAAAAGAATTAATTTTTGGAATCTTCTTTGAATTATTCTTGATTAAAAATACTTGGGTGGTTGTTTGGGGGAAAAGTTTCTCTTTTTATGATGGCATCGCTTGTGGATGAATTAAAAACTGAATATCAAAAATATAAAAAGGAAGAACAAGATGGAAAAGATACTTTGGGCACTTTATTTCAATTTTTAGAAATGGCGTTATGCACTTATGAAAAGTTGACTATGCAGCAGAATGACTGGGACAAAGAAGAAGAGGAAGAAGAAGCCATCTTCGATGAACAATGGGTTTTTTCTGGGGAGGAGGAGAAAGAGGATAAGAAAAAGGGGATTTTAAGGTTTGAAAAAACAACCAAAAAAGAGAAAAATGAGAGGAAAGGTGGATGCAAGGTTAGAAAACAACGGAAAGAGAGTAAGAAAAGGGAG
This sequence comes from Hydrophis major, assembly GCA_033807585.1. Lineage (NCBI taxonomy): Eukaryota > Metazoa > Chordata > Lepidosauria > Squamata > Elapidae > Hydrophis > Hydrophis major. The sequence goes on along the minus strand of CM066331.1, from coordinate 184,339,438 downwards.
GAGGAGAGAGAAAGGGGTAAAAAGGGCAAGGAGAAGAATAAGCAAGAGAGAAAGGGGGGGGGGAGAGGAGCCTTAATGGTGGGAAGCAAGATTTAAAGAAAAAAAAATTTTTTAGAGACAATGGGTGAATCTAATTGAAAAAAAAGGGGGGATTCTAGAAGGTACATAAGATTGGGTCTTTTTATGTGTATTTAGAGTAAAATGCTTAAGATATAAATGAGTATTAATATATACAATTAGGTTTTTTTTTAATGATATGGATAGTGATTATATTTAGTTATTGCTGGGTCTTTACCTTTTTTATAAAATTTATTTTGTAATTTTAGAATGTACTAAACAGAATCCCAAGATAAATTGTTATATGAAGTAATTTTAAGTTAGGACAATGAGTTAAAGGCGTCACTCCAATCAGTGTATAGGAGAAGTATATCAAGAGAAAAAAGATGAATGGATAGTTGGAAATAGAACAGACAAAGAATGATATTGAAAATGATAATAAGATATGGAGAATTTATCTCTGTGTGAAGAGTTTCAACCCGGGATCAAGCAGCCTTCAGAAAAGATGTTTTAGGGGTTTTTTTTCTTCTATGTTCTGTGTTCTGTATGTTTATGAAAGGCAATAAAATTTTAATAAGCAAGAAATATAATTTGGATAACTAGAATGAAAAGGAGAAGTCGGGATAAGATATGAAGTTAAATAGATAATGTAAATATTGATATTACAGTTTGGAATTATTTTGTATCTTCTATTGGCTTTCTTCTTTAATCATTTATTATTATTATTTTTTAGAAAAGAATTTTCAAATTGTTATGCCTGGATTATTTGTGTATTGTTTTTGTAAAATTAATAAAATTTGTTATAAAAAAAAAACTTTAGCAAAGCAAGCAGCTAATGCAGGAAGGAGCTCCTGGAGTAGATTTAAGAACTCAAAAGATACTAAAAAAGCTTTCAGTGGACCTACCCTTGCAATGACCAAAGGAGCTAGGATGTTAAATGCTGTATCAGCTGGACTGTTTCTCCTGGTTGATACCTATGGCCTTGTCCAGGATGCTAAACATTTGATGAAGGGAGGCAAAGCAGAACTGGCTTCAGAGATAAGAAAAAAGGCAACCTTATTTGAAGAGGAACTGCAGAATCTCAGCAAACTCTACAATGAACTGAAAGACTTGGAGTAAACTTAAGGAAAGAGCCAAGAACCACTTCATATATAGTATATACCAAATACAGCATTTTCTTAGTCTACTGTACTTTTGGGGGCTGACGACCATGAGGACTACATTTTGGTTTTGCTTATAATAATCTAAAGGCCACTTCAAACTTTTATTTAACAGGTAGTATATGAGCTACATACAGATGTAGCCATAGGTTAATATTTTATTGTTTTCATTTCCTGAGTAGGTTTGCTTTGTCCCATAAAATCACATCAAATTCCATAATCCCACAACAGAAAATTCTTTGTGAAAATCAATATGCATTTCCATACATATCTTTCATTATATTGCATCTAGACTAAAATATATATTTAGGAGAGATTTCACTATTAAGTCCTGATGGATATTTTACACAAATATGTAAACTATTGAAAATACTTGTGTAGATGGCAATGGGCCAGCTTTCCCCCCTCCCTCTCTCTCTCTGGGGAACAGCCAAATGGAGGTCCTATGATAATTTTAATTTATCAGATTTTGAACTTTATTATTCAACCTTTATTTTAACATATATTTCTGTAGAACTGCTTATTTTTGGACTATAATTGCTTTGGTTTTGGAAAGTAATTGTGTAACTCCTCTGAAATCTTTGCAAGTTTCAGGCCCAATTTAAGATAAACAGAGATTGTTTTTTCAAGCTTTGAATACTTCCAGACCCATTTGGTAATTAATAGGTAAGTGATTAAGTTCTGAACTAAAGTAACATGAGAAATTGAAAAGTGTTCCCCAGGTTTGGAAGGGGCATTAGATCTGAGTTCATCATATGTCTGAAATGGTATAGGGTTCCCTGCCGGAGCAAGGATTACTAAAAAATAGCTTTGCACCAAATGTACCAGCCTGCTTCCTGTGATCATCATTAGTGGCTTTTCTTCAGATACTCCTAAATTCAATGGTTAAGTATAAGGACTTTTTTCCCATTTGCTAGGATGGGTATAGACAATATGTGACAATATAACTCAATCAACTCCCCAAAGACTTCGTGTAATCAGTAGCTCATGTGAATATATTTAATACCATAATTATTTGCTTCATGAGTGATGGATTAAAAGTCATGGCAAAAATGACCAGGAAGATATTCCTTCCAGGTCAGGGGATATTTTATCAAAAGTGGTCATGGAATGGTTGTGAGGAATGAGACCAAAACTCAAATGATAAGAAGTAAGATCAAAAACCAAAGTTTTGAGGGATAAATTATGGTATATTAGGATACAAAGATATCATTCCAGAGATCAGAAGAAAATTTATCTCATTGTCTTCCATTTAAAAGGGCAGTAACATAGTATTCTCTAGAACTGTATTAACTGAAAATTGCTGTCCAGAATCCAACATTGTTTTGCCAGATAGTATTAAGAAAAGAAAAAGGTGGAAAGGTTGATTAATTCAGTTTTCTTTGTTCCACTAAGTTGGATATATTTCTGTCTTGTTCTATGTTCTTTTCTTTCACGCTTCTTATTTTACCATTCTTTTCTGATGATTTGAAGACATGAATATATCTGCAAATGAGGAGCCATGGGTCAAATTTATTTTAGAAACTGTGTAACTAACAAATCATATCTCTTTATTTACCTTAGTGATAAGGTAGTTCTGGATAGCTCTATCTAGCTTGTGCTGGGATGAAGAAGTCTATTAAAGGGGCAATTATATGGACCTGTGCATCAATAAACCTATACAACTATTGAAAACTGCCTATTGCTTCTTGAGATTGGAGTGCCACTGCGGACAAAGGTCTTAAATTGCTTAAAGTTACCTAATCCTTACTGTTTGCTCCACCCCCAGCTATTGAAACTCACTCTTCCCAAGGTCCTGTTGCCCGGAGTTGTTATGTGGTTTCTAAACCTAAGCTGTGATCTTTTATCTAAGTTTGTGTTTCTTTTTTATTAGTTTTATCAGTTAAGCTGGATTCATTTGCTTGGGAGATATCCCCATTCAAATCAATGGGTCAGCAAGATATTGGTTTTAACATAGGTTTACACTATAAGAATTATTAATCATATTGATTTGATTTTTTTCAAATCATTTTCATTTCTTGTTGTTAGTTGATACTGTTCAGATTGCTGCAAAAGCTAAACTTCTCTTGCATAACTGCCATTCTTTTATTGATTTGCAACACAATCTTCCTGGGTAACAGTTGCTGTTCAAAGGCTGTTCTGCTGGAATGTAAAATGTAAAATGCAGAATGTAAAATGAGTAAATATGTTCAGTTGCTACAAGTAGAAACAGTTGAATGAATTACTTTCTGTTTTGAATAATTCAAAAGCTCTCAAATATGTGAAGTTGGGCTTTTTAAGGAGTGCTGATATTACCATCTTCAAAAAATAATTCTGAAAGTAAGAAAATGGCCTTATTTTGAAGATTTGCCAGCAATCAATCATCTTTGGATGAAAGTTCTGATACTAGGATTGATAGAAATCTTAATGTTTTTAAAAAGAGTTACCCCATAACATTTTGCTAATCAATGAGCATCATCAACACCATGACTCCCCAGAAATCCTTCTCACTGTCAAATAAAAAACTACCCAAATCTTGTCATTTCCAAGATTTTATGCAGGACTACCGACATTCTGTGAGTCAAAATCGCATGAGATTTCACTAAAATCTCATATAAAATATTGGTGTGATGTATGGCTGCATTGTGAGAATTAAACCCTTGGGACAGATTACTGGCCAACAAAAGTTGCTAGTTTCTTACTTTGCTCTATTGTGCACTTACTCTTTTGGACAAATGATTTTATAATATTGGATTAATAGCTTCTGATTAACAATTTATTTCCTCCAGAAAGCAACTTATTTCCAGGGTTTTTTTTCTCCCAGCACGAAGACCATATGTGAACAGGAAGGATGTCTCTGTGTTCCCGGACAAGTTTGGCATTGCAGAAGCTAGTAAAGCAAGCAGAGCACAGAAAGGCAGACCCAATAAAATGTCAACTTCTATTTTTTGCACTGTAGCTGTTGGACAGTTTGCTCTCACCAAACCAACAAAAAGCAAACAGATGTGTGAGTTGTCTTGAGATGCAGATGATGTGTGGGAAGTGGTTTGTGTGAAAGCCCAGCTCATTAAATTGGTTTTTCCAAGAAGGAAGGATCCAGAAGTTGGCACTTTTAGAAAACAGAGAAAGTGTAGAATATCATCTCTAAAATTTCTTAGTGCTTTTGAAAAATATGGACCTGGTTATTGTAGAAAACATTTTCTGTCTTGTACTTACCAAGGGGTCTGTATATTTCAAAGAATAGAATCATTTATATGCAATAGATTTCCAGGTCATTACTTCTATGGCTTTTAGGAACACTATCTCATGTTCTTTGCTTCCATTCAATAGGAACCAGTGACATGAATAAGAGATGGAGAAAAAGAGAATATGACAGTTCCATTTGCTCATGAGAATTCAATATAATGCTTCCTATTTTAATCACAACTTCTTGTTAATGGACAGGGCAGTGAATGAGGATAGAAAAGATACACAACCAGAAATTGTGTATCTAGGCCTATTTTTAAATATATGTATGCTTTGGAAAAAGAGACACTATGATGGGCACTTGCAAAATGGGGATGGGGAACATTGTTTCTTTTGAAATTCCAAAATTTAATTGAAAAAAGAATAGTCCCCAGTCCTTCTAGAAGTTGAAATGTGAAGCAAAATTATACTTTGTTTACCTGAAAAAAAATATTTTACATAAAAAATAATATTAATACAGGAGGTGAAATGAAAATAGATTAATACATATTATATAATATATATTGCATGAGAGGCACATTTTCTTTCTTTTGTACAGAATTCTTTATTGGCCAAGTGCATATGCTGTCAGTGTACATAAAAAGAAAAGATGCATTCATCAAGAATCATAATGTACAACACTTAATGATAGTCATAGAGTACAAATAAGCAATCAAATCATACTAGGAAATAATATAAATCATAAGGATACAAGCAACAAAGTTACAGTCATACAGTCACAAGTGGGAGGGGATGGGTAATAGGAACAATGAGAGGATTGATATTAATAGTAATGCAGACTTAGTAAATAGTTTGACAGTGTTGAAGGAATTATTTGTTTAGCAGAGTGATGACATTCGGGGAAAAACTGATCTTGTGTCTAGTTCTTCCGGTGTGCAGTGCTCTATAGCATCGTTTTGAGAGAAGGAGTTGAAACAATTTATGTCCAGGATGTGAGGGGTCTGTAAATATTTTCACAGCCCTCTTTTTGACTTGTGCAGTATACAGGTCCTCAATGGAAGGCAGGTTGGTAGTAATTGTTTTTTTCTACAGTTTTTTTTTCTTTTGGAGAGATTGAAATACATTTAGGACTATCTTTTTAATTAACTATTGCCCCTTTTGTTAAAAAAAAAGATTGTTTCCATCACTTTACAATATTTTGAAACAATGCTGGAGATCCAAATCCAATAGCAATACTCTTCAGCACTTGGTGATTTACTGATCACAAGGGGGCAGTAGGGTGTTGACTGAAAATAAAGAATTTATTCTGTGCACTGTTGTCTATCATTCGGCTATTTTCCTTCTCTTTGTTTAAGAGACTGGAAATCTGAAGTCACATACTTCTGCCTTTCTTCCTAGGCACATACACAGGGAGCATGTTCTCCTTGACTCTAGAATGTAGTTAGCTAGCCGGTAGCCTTTGTCTATGTGTTTACAGTTTGTCTGTAAATAATTATCCTTTCTAGTATATTTCTCAAACCTGCATCTCTAATCATTGTTTAGTTCAGATGCCTGTGGTCAAGAATGTTGCTATACAGAAAATGTTTAAATCTCCACATAAACAACACTAGCATCAATTGATAGTGGAGGTTTAGGGATGGGGTGGAGTGGTAGTAGTGCACAATAACAAAAGAAGTATTATGGTATCACAATATAAGCCTCTATCCCTGTTGCACGCGTGTCACATTATGCAAACATATGAAAAGGATGAAGCTTGTAATGCAACACAGCATTTGTCATTTTGACAAAAGCAGCAGCAAGCTCCCGAGGAAGCCTATGATTGAGAGATAGGCATATCGTTTGGATCTGCATGTCACAATGAACAACAAATTAGCTAACTACTTTTTAATAGATATTTTCTGTGAAAACTGTCCGTGTGGTCCATTCATGGTTCAGAGGGTTGTTGAACTCAGAAAATTCGATTGGGTTACACACAGCGTAAACTTGTTTGGACATCAGGTTTTTAAGATATAAAATTATTTAATATATAATTGCGGGCTAAAGATACCAGTTATAATATTTCTCCTTTATTAATACTAGTTATAATATTTCCAATGTGGTCTTTCCTGCAAATAATTAGCCATTTCTCTCGAGTTGTAAACATTTAAAATTGATGTTGTGCCAATGCATTAAACACGTGATTCTTCCAGAGTTGGGATTCTACCAGTTCGCACCTATTCGCTAGAACCGGTTGTTAACATTCTAAGAAGTTCAGAGAACCGGTTGCTAGAAGAAATTACTGGCCTAATCCTGTAAGGAAGGCAGGAAGGAAACATTCTGGTGTTGCTTACAGAAACTGCCTCTCCATTAACCCTTATTACATTTTTGGCAGGACTAGACTTCCTGTCTCAGGAACTTCTCTGGAGTTTTTTCCCCCTCCTTTGCTGGTACTTTGCTGGAGTGACCATTCAAAGTTACAATGGCACTGAAAAAAGTGACTTAGGACCATTTTTCACACTTATGACTTTTGCAGCATCCCCACAGTCATGAGAGGCCAGGCAAGGAGATACATGCCTTGATGTGAGTGATATTGAGTTGGCCATGCCCAGCCAATAACATGACCACCAAGCCACAGTCCACCTGGTCACATGACCATCAAGCCACGCCTACCAACTGAGCCACACCCACAGAACCGGTTGTTAAAAAATGTGAATCCCACCCTTGGATTCTTCTCTGTTTGTGGCAAAAAGCAGGCCAAGGATGGCAGGATGTTGAATATGCCATTTAACCCAAGACCGAGACAAAAGACTTGTAGAAAAACCCTGTAGAATAAGCCAGTGTTATCATCCAGGCTATTGATAAGTAAAGAATGTTTAGGAAAATGTAGGAAGAAGCTGCAATTTTTACAAAGGGTTGAGTGAGGAATATGATATATGGACGCAATATTAAGCACAGATGCACATTTTCTTCTTAACTTCTTCCTGGATGGGTTTTTCCTTCTCTTTGAGGTCAGAGGCAGAATGCCATTCAGCTCCTTAGACTGCTGTTTTCTCTTTTATTGTAAAGAATGCTGCTGAGAAGAAAGCCACATCTTTTTATATCACCTGCAGAGTGTGAAGATAGGATGACAGCTTCCACCCTCACCCTTAACTTCTTTGCCGGGATATGGGATATTACTTTGTCTTGTTATGTTGGACAAGAAATGTTTGCAGAAAGCAGGGTGTAAGAGAAGAGTCCCTTCCAGGGCTTCTATGTTCAGCAGTCCTAATAGCTATCGGGAATGCTAATTGCTCTGACCTTTCTAAACCAAGATTAAGCAGACATAATCCCAAACTTTTCCAATCAGCAGCATTGATTGGACCTTGGTAAAGCAGAGGTAGGTGCAGCAAAAGGACACTTTCACAAGATAATTTTACCAGAAACATGAATTCTCTGGAGCATTTCTTTGGTTAGTCAGTGATTCATCACTATTCCTTGGAATCTGTTTTGATAATAAAAGGGAGTTTGGAGAATTTTTTCAGATTCATCAAATTTCAAAATCTTTATTGAATCAGGAAAAAAAAGCTATTAACTCAATCTGCATCACTTGGCCCAATCTTTTCCTCATTTTTATGTCTTCTTAGCAAAAAGTATTGACCTCTTCTTTTGTTTTCCATTTTTTTACAGGTAGGATACCTATACTGGTAAATTGATTGCCTTGGGGTGGGCATTTCTGTAAAAGCAGACTTAAAACCCCACTTTTTATATTTATTAGATTTCTATCTGAGTTTTATATTTGGGCAACGTAAGGTAACGGAAACATACATAATGCTCCTGTCTCTTTTCCCATAAGAACAATCTTAAAAAATTATATGGTTATTTACTGGAAATTAAGTTAGAGGAAGAACAAGTTAAAGAAACTATGATTGTTTGGAGGAAGAATTTTGCATATGGGATTGATTTAGAGAAATGGCAAAAATTGTGGTCTCAAAATTATAAAATGACAATGTCAACAGCATATAAAGAAAACTTGTATAAGATGTTTTACAGGTGGCACTTTCCTCTGACAAGAATAGCAAGAATGTTTAAGAACAAATCTGAAAAATGCTGGAAATGTCATCAGATACCCGGCTCTTATTACCATATGTGGTGGACCTGTGAGGACGCTAAAAAATATTGGACTAAAATTTGCATGTGGTTGGAAAAAATGACAAAGAAACGTATAGATTTGAAGCCAGAGTTCTTTCTATTGGGAATCTTACCAGATACATACAGTAAAGACTTGAAATATCTGATTGTAAATGTATTAACAGCGGCTAGGATTGTATTTGCTAAAAATTGGAAGAGTGAGAAAATACCATCAGAGGAAGAAATTATTAAGAAAATATTGGAATGTGCTGAGATGAGTAGATTGACGTTTGAAATTAGAGAGCAAGAGGATAAACAATTTTATGAAATTTGGGGTCTTTTTTATCAATGGCTAGATGACAAAATACGATAATAGAATATTTAGAATGTTAGACAGCAAGGAATATCTTTATTTTTTCTTTTGCCTTTGTTATTTGACATTATATTTATAAAGTGTTTTTAGGATAGATTTGGTATGATTATATGATTTGTTATAGAATAAATTATTTAAAGTATTGTTATCTCAAAAAGCATGAATGATTAAAAGTACAATCAAATGATTTTTTAATAGTGATATTAGGATGTATAAGTTTGGATTGACAATATGAGTTGTTATGTAACGTAATTGTAATTGAGACTACAAAATGAATGCACAAAACTGATGAACCAACCAACATGCTGGATGTACATATGGGAGTTGATGTTTTAATGTTTTGTTTGTCTTGTTTGTTTGTGGAAAATCAATAAAATTCTTTAAAAAAAAAAGAAGAAGAAGAACAATCTTCTGAGTTAGAGAATGGCCAGTCCAAAATTGCCCCGCTGGGTTTCACCCCCTAAGGCAGAACTAGAACTTACAGTCTCTTGGTTTTGAAGCCAGTATCTTAAGCACTACATCAGAGTGGGTCTTCATCTATAACTGAAGTCACTCAGGAGAATTGCATCAGTCTTGAACTTACCTTCTCACTTGCCAATTTATAGTTCAGCCCGGGGTGGGGTGGGGGGACATTTTTTTTTTTGAAAAAGATTTTATTAATTTTCTACAAACAAACAAGACAAACAAAACATTAAAACATCAACTCTCATATGTACATCCAGTGTGTCAGTTGGTTCATCAGTTTTGTGCATTCATTTTGTAGTCTCAATTACAATTATGTTACATAACAACTCATATTGTCTATCCAAACTTATATATCCTAATATCACTAAAAAAAAAATTTTTTTTGACTATACTTTTAATCATTCATGCTTTATGAGATAACAATACTTTAACCAGTTTATTCTGTAACAAATCATATAATCATACCAAATCAATCCTAAAAAACCCTTTATAAATATAATGTCAAATAACAAAGTAATAACAAAATAGCAAAATATATTCCTTACTGTCTAGCATTCTAAATATTCTATTATCGTATTTTATCATCTAGCCATTGATAAAAAAAGATCCCAAATTTCATAAAATTGTTTATCCTCTTGCTCTCTAATTTCAAATGTCAATCTACTCATCTCAGCACATTCCAATATTTTCTTAATAATTTCTTCCTCTGATGGTATTTTCTCATTCTTCCAATTTTTAGCAAATACAATCCCAGCCGCTGTTAATACATTTACAATCAGGTATTTCAAATCTTTACTTTATATATCAAGTAAAATTCCCAATAAGAAGATCTCTGGTTTCAAGTCTATGTGTTTCTTTGTCATTTTTTCCAACCACATGTGAATTGTAGTCCAATTTTTTCTAGCGTCCTCACAAGTCCACCATATATGGTAATACGAGCTGGGTATCTGATGACATTTCCAGCATTTTTCAGATTTGTTCTTAAACATTCTTGTTGTGTCCGCGAAATGATGCCAGGAGTCGGTGACTTCAAATCATGCTCTTTATTTGAGGTTGGAACCGAACTGGGGCAAAGGGAAAAAGATTGCGGCTTTTATTCTTTTAGCCGCGGCGGCCGCGGCCAATGGCACCACTTTGAATCTCCCGCAATCCGAATGGACCAATCGCGGGAGATTCTTAGTGAGCCAATCGGCGCGGCTTGCCTGACCAATCAGAGTGCCCCGCGCTTTGGCCAATCAAAGCGCGGGGATCTCAAGAATGCTAATTAAGGACAGAACACCCCTCCCCTCTTGGTTCAGTCCTTACGTCGCGTAGTCACGTAGGTAGGCGGGGCTCTGTCTGAGCCTACTTGACCTGTGCAGCTCAGTCGTAGGTTGGATCCCGGCCGGTTCGGTCGGGATCTCTGCTGCTCCTGCTGCCGTCGTGGGAACCGGCTGGTCGATCAGGCTGGGCCGCTCTCCATAGCTCCCTCCTGGGCCTCCCGGGTCGGTTGAGCTGCGGGTTTTGCCGCTCCCGCTTGATCTTCCCGGGTCGGTCGAGCTGGCCTGGCTGTCTCTTCCTGGTGAGGGGTCGTGATGGCTGCTTTCCGGTAAGTACGGCTGGTTTATTTTTCGTTGGTTTTGGTTCCCTGGGTATTCCCTCCCCCCTTGGTTTGTGTTGTGGGGGTTGGTTTCGCCTGTTTGTGCGTCAGTGGTCTCTTGGTTGGTAGTCCTCGACCTTAGTTTTGTGGCGTTTCCACGCTCGTCCGTCTGCTGTTTGTAGCCGGTACAAGTGTGGGCCTGTTATTTGTGTGATGATGGCTGGTATCCATAGTGGGTCTCCCATCAGGTTTCTCGCGTATACGGGGTCGCCGGGTGCGAAGGTTCGGTGTTTGCTGTTTGAGTCTGGGGGCTTCTCCGGGTTATACGTGGGGTGTAACCTGTCGAGTGGGGACCTTAGTTTCCTGCCCATTAATAGTTCGGCTGGGCTCTTATTGGTTGTGGTATTTGGGGTTATGTGTTGGGTGAAGAGTAGTATGTTTATTTTCTCCTGGATCTCCCCGTGGTCTATTTTCCGGATGGTTTTCTTAGTGAATTGCACCATCCGTTCTGCCCTACCGTTCGCCGCCGGGTGCGCCGGTGCTGTCAGCGCGTGGCGGATGCCCCTTTCCGCTAGGAATTTTTCAAATTCCAGCGAGGTGAATTGGGGCCCGTTGTCGGAAACGACGACGTCTGGGAGGCCGTGTGTTGCAAAGAGTTTGCAGAGTTCCTTGATCACGGCCTCCGTGGTTGTCGTCTTCATGTTGCTTACCTCCAGCCAGTTGGAGTAAGCGTCAACTGTTATGAGGAAGGTGTGTGCTTTTGTGGGCCCGGCGAAGTCTATGTGAATCCTAGACCAAGGTCCCCTTGGGGTTTCCCACTCTAGGACGGGTGCTGTGGGTGGGCTTGGCCTAGTTTCCTGGCATCGTTGGCACCTTGCTACCCAGGCCTCAATTTGTTTGTCCATCCCTGGCCACCAAGCGTAACTTCTGGCCAGGGCTTTAGTCCTAACGATGCCAGGGTGCCCCTCGTGTAGCAGTTCCAGAACCTTCCCTTGTAGCTTTTCTGGGATGACCACCCTATCCCCCCATAGTATGCACCCTTTTAACAAAGAGAGTTCCGTTTGGCGGTTTCGGAACGTTTTGACGGACTCGTCGTTGTCCCTTTCCGGCCACCCTTTCTCTACCCAATGCAACACCCGCGCCAGACATTTGTCTTTATTAGTCTCTCGGGCAATGTCTGACGCGGTTATGGGCAGGTTGGGTAGAGTCTCTATGTTGAGGGTGGTCGTCGTGGGTGCTGGGTCGGTGTCAGGTTCCGGTAGCGGCGAGCAGCTTAAGGCGTCTGCATGGGAGATCGTCTTACCCGGTCTGTGTATGAGTCCGTAGTTGTAGGCCACCAGGAACTCGGACCACCTTGTCATTTGGGGAGACAGAATGTTCGGGGTGGCCCGGTTTCCTGCAAGGATTCCCAGCAGCGGCTTGTGGTCGGTTATGATTGTGAATGTCCGGCCGTAGAGATACTCGTGGAATCTTTTTACGGCGGCAACGATAGCCAGAGCCTCTTTGTCCAGCTGGCTATAGTTCCGCTCCGGTTTGGTGAGGGTCCTTGAAAAGAACGCGATGGGCGCTTCTTTTCCGTCGGGGAGGGAATGGCTGAGGACAGCACCGACGCCGAAGGGTGATGCATCGCATGTGACGGCCAGAGGTAGGGTCTCGTTATATTGTATGAGGACGGCGTCCGACGTGAGGAGGTCCTTTGTTCTTTGGAAGGCGGCTTGCTCGCGTTTCCCCCAAGTCCAGGTCGCCGCCTTGTCCAGGAGCCTATGCAAGGGCTCCGCCGCCATCACCTTTTGGGGCAGGAAAACATTGTAAAAGTTCAGTAGCCCCAGGAATGCCTGTAGTTCCATCTTGGACTTGGGTGTGGGGGCTTCTTTGATCGCCTTGATTTTTTTGTTTGTGGGGTGAATGCCGTGACAGTCTAGGAGGTATCCTAGGAATTCGACCCGTTCCGTGCATAGCTGGCATTTCTCCCTCTTGACCTTTAGCCCGGTCTCTTTAAATTTGGTTAGGACCTCCCTTAGGCGACCCTCTAGTTTGGCTTGGTTGGTTGCCGACACTAGGACGTCGTCGAAGTAAGGTACCACCCCCTTGATGCCTTGCAGTAGTTTTTCCATTAGGCTTTGGAATATTCCCGGTGCCACGCTGACTCTGAATTGGAGTTGGTTGCATTTGAATGCTCCCCGGTGGGTGACTATGGTTTGCGCTTCTGCCGTTTGCTCGTCGACTGGCAACTGTTGGTAAGCCTGGGCGAGGTCGAGCTTGGCGAAAACCTTGCCCCCTCCCAGTGAGTGCAGTAGGTGTTGCACTACTGGGACGGGGTAGGCGCTTTGTTGTAGCGCGCCATTTAGGGTGGCCTTATAGTCCCCACAGATCCTCACCAACCCATTGGGCTTGATCGGGGTGACGATGGGGGTCTCCCACCGGGCGTGGTCTGTGGGCTGTAGTACCCCTTGCTTGATGAGCTTGTCAATTTGCTCGTCTATCTTGGGTTTAAGTGCGAATGGCACCCGCCTTGGTTTCAGGCATTTTGGGGGGACGTTTGGGTCTAGGTTGAAAGATATAAGGGGCCCTCGGTACTTGCCTAGGTTTCCGTCGAAGACCTCTTGGAATTCCCGGGCCAGTTGCTGCTCCCAGCTGTCGTCGGTGACGTGGTCGACTCCCGTGAGTGCGATGTCGAGCGGGGCGAACCATTGCAGACCCAGTAGGCTTGGGCGGTCGCGGTCGACGATTGTCAGGGGGAGTCTTTCGGTGTGCCCTTTATAGGTGATATTGAAGTGTTTGGTTCCGACTACTGGGATGCGGTTTCCCTGGTAGTCCTTTACAATGAGTCTCTGGCTGTCTATGTTCCTCCTTTGGAGGGTAGGCACCAAGCGCTTTATTTCATGCCATGCAATCATGGAGAGGTAGGACCCGGAGTCCACCTCCATTTTGCATGGCTCGCCCTCGATGCCTACCTCCACGTGGACCTTCTGGGCATCATTAGTTATGGCGTGGCCGATGGTGACCGTCTGATGGGTCTCCTCTCTTCGCCGGTTATCGCCGCCTCGCAGGGATCATCCGTTCCGGTCCCATCTGTTGTCCGAGGGGCGATCTCTGGTCCAGGGTAGTGTGCTTTCTCTCCTCCGGTCGCTCTGGTCCCATCGTGCCGGGCTGCGATTCTTCTTTAGGCGGCAGACACGGGCGATGTGTCCCTTCTTGTCGCAATGCCGGCAGATCGATTTGAAAAACCGGCATTCCGACCTGGGGTGGTCACCGCCGCAACCGGCACAGTTGGTCCTCGACTTACGACCCCGCCGGTTCCGTGGGTCGCGGCCTGTCTGGAGGCGATGGATGTCCTCCTCGTCCTCGGAAGTGCCCGATGCCGAGTGGAAGTCGCCCTGGTGGGTGGTCATCTCGGTTTGGGCCTCGGTCGACCTCGCCGGGTTGTTGTTTCCGCTGCGGTCCCCAGTGTTCGGTCTGCGCATGCGGTCGGCGGAAGTTTGGGTTGCTTCAGCGGCTGCGGCTGCGGTGAGGGTGCCTGCTAGGCTGATGTTGCCCTTGGCCATCAGCCGGCTCTGGAGGACGGGGTCCCACAAACCGAGCACGATTCGGTCTCGCAGGGCGTTGTTCAGGTTGTCGAATTCGCAGAGCCCCCCTAGGCGCCGCAGCTCGGCGACGAAGTCGCTGAAGCTCTCACCCGACCTCTGGCCCTGACGGTAGAATTCATTGCGTCGGATCAGGATGGGTACCTCTGGAGCGTAGTGCCACCGAAGTATTGGCTCGAGGACGTCCCAGTCCATCGCGGTCGCATCGGCGGGTTTGGCAAGCGCCTTGGCCATCTTGAAGACCTCGGTCCCGCAGTGGGTCAGGAAGACGGCGCACTTCATGGGGCCGGTGGCGTCCTTCAGGTCGCTGCACTCGAGGAACATGTGGAATCGGTCGGAGTACGATTCCCAGTCCTCGGTGGCGGGGTTGAAGGGTGTGGGGGGTGCGATTTTTGCCATCGCGGTGGTTCGTCTGGCTTCCGTCGGACACGTGGTTCGGTTCAGGGCCTGGATCCCACCTTCGTCGCCAGTGTTGTGTCCTTGAAATTGATGCCAGGAGTCGGTGACTTCAAATCATGCTCTTTTTTGAGGTTGGAACCGAACTGGGGCAAAGGGAAAAAGATCGCGGCTTTTATTCTTTTAGCCGCGGTGGCCGCGGCCAATGGCACCGCTTTGAATCTCCCGCGATCCGAATGGACCAATCGCGGGAGATTCTTAGCGAGCCAATCGGCGCGGCTCGCCTGACCAATCAGAGTGCCCCGCGCTTTGGCCAATCAAAGCGCGGGGATCTCAAGAATGCTAATTAAGGACAGAACAATTCTTACTATTCTTGTCAGGGGAAAGTGCCACCTGTAAAACATCTTATACAAATTTTCTTTATATGCTGTTGACATTGTCATTTTATAATTTTGAGACCACAATTTTTGCCATTTCTCTAGATCAATACCATATCCAAAATTCTTCCCCCAAACAATCATAGTTTCTTTGACTTGTTCTTCCTCTAATTTCATTCCCAGTAAATAACCATATAATTTTTTAATCACCTTCTCATCAGTACCCATCAAGATCTTATCTAAATCAGTCTGCTTATCATAGAATCCCTCCGTTTTAGAATCTTCATCATACCTTGAATGTATTTGCGCATATGAAAACCAATTCATCCTTATACCTTGTTCCTCTAAGTTTTGGATCGATTTAAGTTCACCCTTTTCATCCAATAGTTCCCCATATCTAACTGTTTGTTCCTTCTTATAAATTATAGGATAGGAAAATGCTTCAATAGTCAATAACCAAACTGGAATTTTCAAATAACATTGTCTTTTTATCTTCTCCCAGTTTAACCACAGACTCCCATATATAATGTCTTCTAAAATAACCTTGTGTTTTAGTTCCCTTATACCATAAAAAAGCATACCAGCCCAACAGCAAATCATGCCCTTCTAATGTCAACAATCTATGCTTTCTTAATGTTATCCATTCTTTAACCCAAATCAAACTTGCAGCTTGATAATACAATTCCCAATTAGGCAGGCCAAAACCTCCTCTAATTCTAGCATCTTGCAAAAGCTTTAGCTTTATTCTCGCTTTTTTACCTTGCCATATAAACTTCAACATGATTTTATTTAAGTTTTCAAAATAGTCTTTTCCAAGCCTAATTGGTATTGTTTGAAACAAAAATAAAATTCTGGGTAAAATATTCATCTTGATTGTTGAAATTCTCCCTATGAATGACAATTGCAAGTTTTCCCACTTCTTCAAATCTGTAACTATCTGTTGTTTGAGTTTAATATAATTATTCTCTTTTAATGTGCTACATCTTGCTGTCAAATATATCCCCAGATACTTAACCTTATTTGTAACTTGGATTTTCAAAAGATCTGCCAATTCTTCTCTCTGTCTCAATAGCATGTTCTTTGTCAAAATCTTTGTTTTATCTTTATTTATTTTCAAACCAGCCATCTCACCATATGTCTCTATCTTTTCCAATAACCTTGGAGCTTTTTCTAACGGGTCTTCCAGAATAAAAGCTAAATCATCAGCAAAAGCTTGTAGTTTAAATTCTTCCTTCTTAATTTTCATTCCTTTTATGCTTTTATCATCCCTAATATTTCTATTCAACACTTCCAAGGTCAACACAAATAGCAAAGGAGAAAGGGGACACCCTCGTCTTGTGCCTTTTCTTATATTAATAAAATCTGTAAGTTCCCCCTCCATCATTACCTTTGCTGTCTGTTTATTATATATGGCTTCTATTGCTTGAGTAAATTTTTTAGCAAAACCCATCTGTTCCAATAGTAATAACATAAATCTCCAGTTCACGTTGTCAAATGCCCTTTGAGCATTTAGGAATATCAAAGCCATTTGCTTTTCAGGATGAGCCTCATAGTATTCCAAAGTATCCAAGATTACTCTCATATTGTCTCTTATTTGTCTCTTTGGCAGAAATCCATTTTGATCTGGGCGAATAAAATTATTTAAATATTTTTTAAGTCTTTCTGCTAAAATTGAAGCAAAGATTTTATAGTCTGCATTCAATAAGGAAATAGGTCTATAGTTCTTAATTTGCAGTGGGTCAGCCTCTTCTTTTGGAATAAGGGTAATATAAGCCTCTGACCATGTTTTGGGTATCATCTTCTTTAACATAACTTCATTCATGACTTCTAACAATGGGATGCTCAATGATTCTTGAAATGTTTTATAGAATTCTGCCGGAAGCCCATCTGGACCCGGTGCTTTCCCATTGTTTTGTCTCTTAAATGCTTCATTTAATTCCATCATTGTTATATTGCTTTCTAGCATTTCTTCAGTCTCTTTAGGTATCTTCGGTAAATTAGCATTCTGTAAATACTGTTTGACTTTTTCCTCATCAATATTCTCTTGTTTATATCGTTGCCCATAAAAATCTCAAATAATTTCCTTTTTCTCCTTATTACCATAACAAACTTGGCCTTGATCATCTATTAGCTTCAATATTTTTCTTGATTCCTTCTCCTTTCTCAATTTATATGCTAGCCGTCTACCTGGTTTATTTGCATCTTCAAAGTAATTCTGTTTAGAATTTCTGATTTTCTGTGCCAATTCTTCTTTCTCTATTAATTCCATTTTATGTTTAATTACATCCAGCTTCAATTTAATATCTTTTTTCTGTGGCATTTTCTGTAATTCTTTTTCAAGTCTTTTATACTTGTCTTCCAAAGCCTTAGAAGCTTGCCTTTTCCTAATATTCTTTTTTCTTGTATAATCTATTATCAGACCTCTAGCATATGCCTTCATTGTGTCCCAAACATTCTGCGTTGAAGTATCTTCTTTTTCATTTTCTCTGAAGAAAAAAGCCAATTCCTTCTCCATCCATTGTATAAAATCTTTCTCCTTTAAAATAGTATTATTTAATGTCCATCTTGATTTTTTTTTTTTGGTCCCTTCCATTTAATTGTCATTGGGCTATGAGCTGCCCAAGTACTTGTTTCAATATTTGTTTCTTGAATATTGGATATTAATTCTGTTGAGATCCAAATCATATCCAATCTGGACCATGATAAATGTCTATTTGAATAAAAAGTATATTGTTTAGCTTTAACATTTCTTTCTCTCCAAATATCTTTTAAAGTTAGTTCGTCTGTCATTTTAAAAAAAGATTTAGGGAGAGCCTTTCTATTTTGCTTTGTTTTTTTTTTTTGAAAAAGTTTTTATTAATTTTCTACAAACAAACAAGACAAACAAAACATAAAAACATCAACTCTTATATGTACATCCAGTGTGTCAGTTGGTTCATCATTTTTGTGCATTCATTCTGTAGTCTCAATTACAATTATATTACATAACAACTCATATTGTCAATCCAAACTTATATATCCTAATATCACTAAAAAAAAGAAGTTTTTGACTATATTTTTAATCATTCATGCTTAATGAGCTAACAATACTTTAAACCAGTTTACTCTATAACAAATCATCTAGTCATATCAAATCAATCCTAAAAAATCCTTTATAAATATAATATCAAATAGCAAAATAATAGCAAAATAAAGATATTCCTTACTATCTAGCATTCTAAATATTCTATTATCGTATTTTATCATCTAGCCATTTATAAAAAAGATCCCAAATTTCGTAACATTGTTTATCCTCTTGCTCTCTAATTTCAAATGTCAATCTGCTCATCTCAGCACATTCCAATATTTTCTTAATAATTTCTTCCTGTAATGGTATTTTCTCATTCTTCCAATTTTTAGCAAATACAATCCTGGCCGCTGTTAATACATTTACAATCAGGTATTTCAAATCTTTACTATATATATCAGGTAAAATTCCCAGTAAGAAGATCTCTGGTTTCAAATCTATATGTTTCTTTATCATTTTTTCCAACCACATGCGAATTATAGTCCAATATTTTCTAGCATCCTCACAAGTCCACCACATATGGTAATACGAGCCGGGTATCTGATGACATTTCCAGCATTTTTCAGATTTGTTCTTAAACATTCTTGCTATTCTTGTCGGAGGAAAGTGCCACCTGTAAAACATCTTATACAAGTTTTCTTTATATGCTGTTGACATTGTCATTTTATAATTTTGAGACCACAATTTCTGCCATTTCTCTAAATCAATCCCATATCCAAAATTCTTCCCCCAAACAATCATAGTTTCTTTGACTTGTTCTTCCTCTAATTTCATTCCCAGTAAATAACCATATAGTTTTTTAATCACCTTCTCATCAGTACCCATCAAGATCTTATCTAAATCAGTCTGTTTATCATAAAATCCCTCCGTTTTAGAATCTTCATCATACCTTGAGTGTATTTGTGCATATGAAAACCAATTCATCCTTATACCTTGTTCCTCTAAGTTTTGGATCGATTTAAGTTCACCCTTTTCATCCAAAAGTTCCCCATATCTAACTGTTTGTTCCTTCTTGTAGATTATAGGATAGGAAAATGCTTCAATGGTCGATAACCAAACTGGAATTTTCAAATAACATTGTCTTTTTATCTTCTCCCAATTTAACCACAAAGACTCCCGTACATAATGTCTTCTAAAATAACCCTGTGTTTTAGTTCCCTTATACCATAAAAAAGCATGCCAACCCAACAGCAAGTCATGCCCTTCTAATGTCAACAACCTATGTTTCCTTAATGTTATCCATTCTTTGACCCACATCAAACTTGCAGCTTGATAATACAATTCCCAATAAGGCAGACCAAAACCTCCTCTAATTCTAGCATCTTGCAAAAGCTTTAGCTTTATTCTCGCTTTTTTACCTTGCCATATAAACTTCAACATAATTTTATTTAAATCTTCAAAATAGTCTTTTCCAAGCCTAATTGGTATTGTTTGAAACAAAAATAAAATTCTAGGTAAGATATTCATCTAAATTGTTGAAATTCTCCCTATTAATGACAATTGCAAGTTTTCCCACTTCTTCAAATCTATAGTTATCTGTTGTTTAAGTTTAATATAATTATTCTCCTTTAATGTGCTACATCTTGTTGTCAAATATATCCCCAGATACTTAACCTTATTTGTAACTTGAATTTTCAAAAGATCTGCCAATTCTTCTCTCTGTCTCAATAGCATATTCTTTGTCAAAATCTTTGTTTTGTCTTTATTTATTTTCAAACCAGCCACCTCTCCATATGCCTCTATCCTTTCCAGTAACTTTGGAGCTGTTTCTAGCGGATCTTCCAAAATAAAAGCTAAGTCATCAGCAAAAGCTTGTAGCTTAAATTCTTCCTTCTTAATTTTCATTCCTTTTATGCTTTTATCATCCCTAATATTTCTATTTTGCTTTGTTGTTGTTGATATGTAGTCCAATTTATTGTCCACAATTCCATTAAAGTCTCCCATCATAATTATATTAACATAGTCCAGTCCAATTATTTTCATGTGTAGCTTTTTATAAAACTCTTCTTGTTTATCATTTGGAGAATAAATTGCAATCAAGAGTATTTTTATATTATAGTCCATTATTTCCACCATTAATACTCTTCCTTCTTCATCCGTGTAGATCAGTTTTGCTAAGATAGCCTCTTTAATGTAAGATAGCCTCTTAAATGTATAGAACCACTCCTCTTTTCTTACATTGAGTCAAAGAAGTAAATATTTTCCCCAATTTTGGCTGTACTAACAATTGTTCATATTGTTTTTTAATATGAACTTCTTGTAGACAAATTATATCAAATTTTAATTTCTCTAATTTATGAAAAGTTTTCCTTCTTTTAACAGCTGAATTAAGTCCATTTATATTCATTGTAATCAGTTTTTTTTCTTCCATGATTATGCTTTATATTTAGGTCTAACAGCTCTCGTGGATCTTACTTCACGCTGTTCTTTACTATCCAGGTCTAGAAGAACCTGAAGATCTTTCTTCTTCCTTTTTTCCTTTTTCTTCTTTGGTTTTGGGCCTTTTACTATTGGATTTTTCCATTTTGGATTATAATTGGCTACTCTACCAGTTGGATTAAAAGTCAAAAAGAATTTGAAGCTTTGGAAGCATTAAAATGAGCAGGAAACCACTACCATCTGGCATTTCTACTTCTACCTCTGCTTCCCCACCAGCTGGAGGACAACGTTTAATTCAGACAATGTTGAAGCAAGATAAAGAACAAGAAAAAGTAACTTTACAGATGATTATGCAAGGAATCCAAGATCTCAAGATAAAATCAGACATCATTGAACAAAGAATAGAGAAGACTGATGAAAAAGTGGAAAATATTAAACAAATGATGGGGAAGTACAAGGAGAGATTCCAAAAAATTGAGGAAGAAGGAAAACAAAGAGAGGAGAAGATTAGAAATATTGACAGTAGATTAACAGTGGTTGAACAAGAGAAAAGTGGGATGTTGAGGTGGGAGATGGAAAGGTCAGAATTTTATCTCAGATTTCAAAATATAGAAGAGGAAAAAGGAGAAAATTTAGCTGCAATAATGATAGAAATTTTGGCAGATGCTTTGGAAATTACAGAGGAAAAGATGATGGATGGAGTAGATGAGGTATATCAAGTTTATACAAGATATGCGATGAGAAATAAATTACCAAAGGAAGTCCATATTAGATTTACCAAAAATATCCATTAAAACACAAATATTACAAGTGGTAAGAGAGAAAACATTGAAATACAAAGGTAAAGAGACTGTGGTTTTAAAACAAATACTCAGAAGAGTGAGAGAGATGAGAAGAGAATATCGATATCTGACCAAAATGCTACTGGAAAATGAAGTGAATTATAGATGGCTGATTCCAGAAGGATTAATGCTTACGTGGCAAGAGCAGAGACATAGAATTGATTCAATTGAGAAAGCAGAACTTTTCCATGCAGAATTTTTTGGAAGAAGAAGAGAGGAGGCAGAGAAAGAGGTCTCATTAATTGAGTTTCAAGAGGAACAACTGGAGACTGAAAAAGAGAAAGGAGCTATAGGTGGACGGGTGGGGGGACATTTTGAAATCTGGATTTCAGCCTCCCCTTGTTGTCATCAAACAGTCTGAGGCCTGTCAATACCCTTCACTGGTTTGGCCTTGTAGTGCAGCCCAAGGAAAATGGATGGAATTAAAATAAAAACCCTTTCTGGTATGTTCCCTTCTTAAGACTTCAGAAACACCACTTTCTGGTTCCCCAATTTAGCTATGCTGCATTGGTTTTCACAGCCTGGAAGATTTAGTGGGTTTCAGAAGATCAGAATCGAGAATCAGACATCCAGAATCAGAGAAAGAAGCAGTAGATCAATATCTAGTCTTTGAGTCTAATGCCCTGGCTCTAGAAGACCTGTGATTTCAGGACTCCAAGAAGCAGATTGAGCCAACCTAACCAAAGATCCTTGACAAAAAAGCTCTTAGTAGCTACTCCAGGCTCCATTATCTTTTGCTCTATCAGAACTGTTATAGCATCCATCTGAAATTGTCTTGAAAGACAAGAACTCTGCACAAGCTGCAAAGTGATAATGACTCATTTCTCCCTCTCTTCCACCCAAAAATATTTTCCTATTTTATACTCCACTCACAAAGAAAACCTATGTAAAAGATGTTCCTCCTTAGCATTATTTATGTGTGCGTATGTACTGTCTGTCTCTCCTTCTTTGGTGTGGTAGGAAATCTCCACACAATTCTGGTGTTCTTTGTTGTGGCAAGTACCTGTTTTCTTTGTGCTCTTGCTTATAATTAAACCCTGAGTGAAGTGAATGTTTCTCTCTGCTAGTCTCTCAACTCCTGCTTTATCTTTCTCTCACTGAATTGAATACTCTGCTCTCTGAACCCTTTGCTTTGCTGAACAGAATTGAATGTGCTGAATTCTCACAGATTATTGCTCTTTGATAGTTTGAATAGTGACTTTAAATATTTTTGTGTTATAGTCACCCTAAATTTGATTAACCTTATAATATTCTTCTGGGAAAAAAATAATTATATTTTCAGTTTGGGACTTCTGCAATGTATAAGCTTATTTTTAAGAGCCATGGTGACACAGTGGGTAGAATGCAGTACTGCAGGCTAATTCTGCATTCCAATGCCAGGAGTTTGATCCTGACCTGCTCAAAATTGACTCAGCCTCCCATCTTTGCAAGGTCAATAAAATGAGGACCCAGATTGTTGGAGGCAATATGTTGATGCTGTAAACCACTTAGAGAGTGCTGTAAAGTACTATGAAACAGTATATAAGTCTGAGTGCTATTGTTATTGTTGGAAGAAATATCCGTCTGGGTTCAGTTCCAAGTGGGGAAGAAAGACACTGGAAACATGGTGAAAGATGGTTTATTGATGAACAGGATGGGTTCCTGGGCAGAAAAAAGAGGGAGAGATACTGAGTGTCCTCTGTTGCAATTTGAATTTGAGCTTGTATTCTGATTGGTTGTCAGACTCCCATGGGGTCATGCAGGGGCAACTCTATAGGCTGTCCTGAGTCCCGGACTTGGTTGAGTCTTGCTGGATGGTGATGTAATGAAAGGACTTTGGGCAATTCTTATTATGACTCTGCCTGCAGTAGATCTTTGTTATATAAAATAGACTGGGCCAGGCATTAACAAAGTGGTTGTGGTGTGGGAGGGTGAGTTTCTGCCTCTCTGAGTTTCTATTTCTCTTTTAGGGGAAATATTCTGCCTTTTTAGTATATTCTAAAATATTTCATTTTCCTAGGAGAGGAAACACTATTTAATAACCTGTAGAGTTCAGGACCCTATTTACAACTGGATTACATGCTAGGAAATGGTGTGCTTCTCTGTGAAAGGTGATAAAGATGCAAGTACCAAGTATTTTATATTGCCAAAAATTATTTGCATGCTTCTTTTTCTCTGCAGGTTCTTGTAACAACCCAATAGAATACAGTTTGCATGTCTGCAGATTTTCCTTTCTTCTAATCTGAGATTGCAATCTGGAGGGTCTATGACAGATTGTTGTGGCCAATTTGCTGTGACCTATGTGCCATGACCAACTTGCCACAGCCAACTTGCTGTGGTCTACTCACTGAAGCCAACTTGCTACAGGATAACTTGCCATGGCCCACTCACCACAAGGCAATTTATCACGGGACAATTCAGTGAAGGATTAGTTCCTTTTATTATTCATCAAAGCATTACAAAACTGATAGTCACAGGAATGATTCCCTTTGATACAAGATATAAAATAATTTTGATGAAAATGTGGTCAACAAAAATAAAAGGAACTAAGTGAATCCTTAGTGGCAAGTTGTCCCGTGTTGAGTGGGCCATGCCAAATTAACCACAGTGATCTGGCTGCAATGAGTTGGCCATGGTGAGTTGTCCCATTCCCCAATCTGGAATAGATCTGGCCTAAATAGCAGTCCTATTTTCCTCCCAACCACACATTTTAAAGATTTTTAACCATCTCTAATAAAATAAAGTGTTCTTGGAAATGAAAATGCTTGCAAATGTGTTGTAGATGCTGTAGGGAAACCCTTATTAGATTTTGCATCCCTAGGCCCTACACATAATAGTAGATATTACATTTGTCCAATAATGCTGATTTTCAGGGTTACTTATATATCATTTTGGCATAGCTAGCAAGGCAGTGAACTCAATTGCCAGTTAAAAAGGAATCACTGAGTTTATTATGAATGGGTCATTCTTTCCCTTGACTTATTTACAGTATATAGACATTACATGTATAATTTTGCTATTCTCACCAAGCAGCAGCAAGGGATGATAAATGAAGAAATTGAGACAGGCAAGGCAGGCAGCTGGCTAAATCAACTTAGAAGAATTCAACATGACTCTTCCTTTTTTAGTAGTAAAGCTGTAGCCTTGACCATATATGCAACTGCAACAGATTAAGGATAGTTGAACCGACTGGCATGAGTCTCCTACTTTTTAATCATGAGCAGGTGGCATGAAGGAAGAAAGACAGCTGAGAAGCGACTTCATTAAGCTACTCAACTTAACCAAGCAGTGTTCAGAGACTCTAACCCAAGCTTTCCATTTTCAACAGCAGTACCCTCTCAAATCCCATAAATGTCGTTCTATCTAAATCTGGTGTCAATAAATAGGGTAGTTGAATTAATTGGCTTCAGGTCTGCTTATAGCATGGTTTATAATTTCATGCATTTACCTTGAGAAAAAGGTAAATAATTAGAAATAAGGCAAAGCTGAAGGTATTGGTTTTTTGTTTTTTTTACTGATGTCTCCCTACTTTTATTTCTAGGTTCCTCTAAGTCCATGCCTTGAATGCAGCATTATCCCTTTTATGTGTGTATCTACACAACCAAAATGTTTTATATCACAAGTCACATTGTTACTTGCATGAGAGGTTCAAGGTCTCCTGATAATTCACAGTTGGCCCTAGGAGTCGGACTCATAAGAATTGTGGCAGCAGAACACCCCACAAAAAAACCCCAGATCACTAAATACTGGAGATTTTAACTCAGTTTAGGATTAAGTATATTGTGTGAATCCAACTACTGTGCAGCTACTCATCCCACCTGAACTTACCTCCATGACACCAGAGGTCATGTCCATCCCCACTCCCAAAATAAATAATCTGAGAGGGAGTGGCAGTCTAAACCATAGTACCTGCCCATTGTGCTTTGTCCCAGCCTTTACATCTTTTTAATATTACACTCTCTGCTTGGTAATGGCATGACCACCACTTATTTTCCTGTCCTAGCCCTGTGGTTTTCTTTTAATCATCACTCTTAGATATTCCTTAGTGAGTCACTTTCAGGTAAGTACCATACAATGGGTATATAGATGCCTATCTGATGGCTAAACAGAGTTGTTAGGCTTACTAGGAAATGGAATCATTGTCACAATGAAATGATTCCTCTGGGCAGTTAATCAAGAGGCAGACGAAAGCTTGGTATCAATTCACTGCTTGCCTGGTTTGCACAAAAATCAATTACTTTGTTATGCCAGGATACATGGCAGTAGCATGAAAAAGAAATTAGAAACCACGAAACTTCAACCCAAGCAGAATTCAAAAGTATAATGTAAACATCAGGGTGACTCAAGCCATATCACACCATCTACAAAAAATGGTTCTGTTTACATGCTTTGGACCATGTATTTTGAATTTCTTTGATTCTATGTGTTATCCAGATTTATTCATTATTTTCACTTTCTGAGTTTTTCCCCCACTTCAAATCTACTACCTATTAGTTCAAATCTTGAAATATATGTTGCTTTCATTTTTCACATAAAAGAAGAGGAAATTGCCAATAGCAACTTTGCTAAGTTTCTGGAAGAATTTTCTTCCCTGAAAAGAGATTTAAAGCAAGCATCTGAATTCTCCAGGAAATAGTCCCTAACATTGACAAAACCTGTAAGGATTGTACAATTGCCAAAATTACTGCCGACTCAGCAGGTATGCTTGCTGGCATGTTGACTATTGCTGGAGTGACTTT
Organism: Hydrophis major; assembly: GCA_033807585.1. Lineage (NCBI taxonomy): Eukaryota > Metazoa > Chordata > Lepidosauria > Squamata > Elapidae > Hydrophis > Hydrophis major. The sequence goes on along the minus strand of CM066331.1, from coordinate 184,313,190 downwards.
GGCCTCTGCCTTTGATCAAGGGGTAGCAATTGACATGATTGATAATTTTCCCACCTTGCCTGAAAAATTGAATAATTATCATTAAATGAAAGTACAAAAGGTTTTGAATATTTGCAAAAATGTGTCATGGCCCCGTTGAATCCTGGAGGAGCAGCATCTCACAGAGATAGTGCATCTCCCCTGGACATCTGAGGCCAGAAACCAGGGGAGGATGCATTTGTCCAATGGGTGGGTGGAGAAATGTGAAGGTGAGCAACTGATTGGAAAAGGCAGTAAACTCTTGCAAGATTTCATAAGAACCTGGGCAACTTTGTGTTGTTAAAAACAAAAAAAAACCAGGGTAAATAATGTAACAATTAAAAAAACCCATGCTCATTTATAAAATGAATGTAATTAATAGCCAGCTTCTGCTAACATAGCAGTTTGAAAGCATGTAAAAATGCAAGTAGAAAAATAGGGACCACTTTGGTGGGAAGGTAACAGCGTTCCGTGCACCTTTGGTGTTTAGCAGGGGTGGGATTGAATTTTTTTAACAACTGATTCTGTGGGCGTGGCTAAGTTAGTGGGCATGGCTTGGTGGTCATGTTATTGGCTGGGCATGGCCAACTCAATATCACTCACATTGAGGCACGCATCTCCTCGCCTGGCCTCTCATGACTGTGGGGATGCTGCAACAGTTGTAAGTGTGAAACATAATCATGTCACTTTTTTTCAGTGCCATTGTAACTTTGAATGGTCACTCCACACAAGCAAAGTACCAGCAAAGGAGAGGAAAAAAACTCCAGAGATGTTCCTGAGACAGGAAGTCTAGTCCTGCCAAGAATGTAATAAGGGTTAACAGAGAGGCAGTTTCTGTAAGCAACACCAGAATGTTTCCTTCCTGCCTTCCTTATAGGATTAGGCCAGTAATTTCTTCTAACAACCGATTCTCCAGACTGCTAAGAATGTTAACAACCGGTTCTAGCGAATAGGTGCGAACTGGTAGAATCCCATCCCTGGTGTTTAGTCATACCAGCCACATGACCACGGAGACATCTTCCCGACAACGCTGGTTCTTCAGCTTTGTAACGGACATGAGCACTGTCCCCTAGAGCCGGAAACGACGAGCATGTATATGCGAGGGGGACATTTACCTTTACCTTAAGAGTATGCTACAAGGGCTGAACTAGTCGAAGGCATCATACCCACAGAGCGAGAATGGATTCACAAAGTAATCGTGAATTAAGTTGAGAGCAAGGAATAAGACTGAGAAATGAAATTGAGATGGAGTGGGTGAGAGTCTCAAAAACAGAGATGTAGTACATTGTTACAAAGAATAAAAAGCAATATATGGGCTTTATTCCAGCAGATTCTTGTCTATTGGATAACCTCCCCAAGGACAGTCTCCTGGTATCAGTGTTCTTCGCTTCTAAGCACTAGACTACTGTTCAGTAGGTTACATTAACATGCTTCTTTTGACATTTACATGGTGGATACTATTTCAGTTTCAGTTTCCTGATCTTAAAATTAGCTGCTTTAGTCATCATAGCATCTTTTAAATTGTTTTAACTCATAACTCAGGGTACAATTTTTTTTTCCAAATAAGCACTGCACCATACAGAGCACAATGTTCAGTAACTACTTCTGCTGCTACTGGATATTTTAAAACACAATTGTGTTTATGTACTTAAAGCACTTGATAGATGCTTTAAGATCTAGATATACATATTAAAAAAAAAAATCACTAGCTGTTTCTTAAGAAAAGAACAAAATGGATTTTTACACCCAATACAATGATTGCATCTATCATGGCATAGCCCTGCCCTTTTAAGCAAACTAACTAAAGTGGTGGTATGAGGGAAAGTGATACTGAACAGGACAGCTGCTCTTGGCTCCCACTGGGAGGAAGACATGCTCCCAATGATTTCAGGCATGAGTTGCTCTCAGCAGCCAGGGAGCCAACTGTCACTGGGGGCTCTCACAGGGAAAGGTTAGATTCTGCCTTCTGGTAGGATACAGATTGAGAAATTGGCAGTGGCACTCAGGGAGAAAGAGAAATAGGATTCTCCATCAATTTGGCGAGAAATAAAGCAGCTCTCCTAGTATCTTTAGGAGTCAGGCAACTTCATTGTGCCTCAATAGCAACACAATACATCTTCTCTTAGTCCCCATGGAGAAAGCAGTAGAGTGTTGTGCTGGGAAATTAAGAGCAACTCAGACAAATAGAACTGGCCACAGACACTGGGCTCTGAACAATCTGCAATCATGCAACTTGGGGAAGTTTATGTGCAAGGAGAGAAGCTGATTTCACAAAATACACCTCATAAAAGATTATAAAAGCACAATCGAACACAATACCACAGAGGAACAACAAAAAGAGACCCTAGGCCTAGACAAAGACTCTAATTATGGCTGCATAAATAACTCTCTGATAAACTGAGGGACAGAAGGACAAGTATAAAGAATGGAAAAAGGGCACATAACCAAAGCAGAATACCAACAAACGGTCCAAATCTGCATGGATGGAGTCAGGAAAGCTAAGGATCAGAATAAACTAAGACTTTCAACAAATGCCAATAATAATAAAAAAAGTTTATTTCAATATGTAAGAAGCAAGAAAAAAGTCAAGGACCGATCAGTCCACTAATGGGAGAAGATGGCAAGGAGGTGACAAACAGCAAGGAAAAAGTGAATCTGCTTAATTTATTCTTTGAACCTGTCTTTAGGGGGGGAAAATCAACTATCAAAAGCATCACTATAGGAGACAGAACAGGAATGCAAGTCAAAATAGGCAAGAACATGGTAATAAAACATCCCTCATCTCTAGACAGATACAAATCTTCAGGACCAGATGGATTACATCCAGGATTTTGAAGGAGCTGGCAGATGTGATCTCTTAACCACTGAATAGAATCTTTCAAACTGGGGGGAAAGTCCTGATATATCACGTGACACTGCTGTGATGTGAGTTCTACACCCGACATACTATACCTGTGCATTTGTTTTTTCTTGTCTTAGTATAGGATCTTATTTTTCTTATTGGATGGGGCCATTACTCTAGTGTCAAGATCCTTCTGAATCTTAAGTTTGCATTCCAAGGTGTTAGCTATTCACCATAGCTGGGGGTTGTCTGCAAATTTAATGAGTTTCTCTTCTATCTTCTCATCTAGATCATTAATGAAAATGTTGAAGTGTACTGGGCCTAAGACAGAATCTTGAAGTACCCACTGCATGCTTCCCTCCATGTAAATGTAGTTCCATTAGTCCTGAACTTTATGTGACACTATTTCTATGAATGCAGGAAAGAAAAAAACATAATTTATCAATAATTCTATACAAAGCCAATAACACTACTTTTGATACAATTCTATGCAAAATATTAGTGATTTTTATGGTATTGCTTTTAATGTCCAATTTTCAAAAATCTAGTAAGCAAAAAAAAAAAAATCATGACTTTCAAGCATTACAAAATAAATTTTGGGAGGATTATATAACTCATTATTTTGCTTAGACTTTGAGTACAACAGAATCTTAACCAGCTATACCGGGCTGGTTTTCTCCACAAAATTACTGTATGTCTTAAATCTATTAGATTTGTTTCTCATAATAAAACAGAATTGCAGTAACATCTACCCATCCATTGTTTACAGTCTTGAATGAAAACACAGAATCCAGTAAATGGTGTTTCTCTTTTATTTAAAAACAGTGCTTCATTACCATTTGCAAAGGATGAAGAAAGACTCCACCTCCCTTGCTTAGAGTTTATAAAAGCCAGCAACATGATCAATAATTTATACACATGGATAATACAAAAAAAAAAAAAGAATAAAAGCTAAAGAGCTAACTACTCTGACCTTCACAATTCCAGCTACTTGATAATAATAGGAGTAACCCAATGAATACTGTATGGTTTGAAAGCTACTGTACAATATGATACTTGAACAGGGGCAAGGGGAGGGAATAGGGATGTTAGAGATTGCCACAAAGTCCTGGGATGCAGCTACTACTTTTCCAGAGTCAGTCAGGAAACAGGAATCTGGTCAAATAGCCTGGGCATCCTGGGGAATGATCCAAGGAGAGGGGAGCATCTAATTACAATGCATCCTATGTCCCAAAGTACCTGGCAAAGAAGAAGTGCAATAGATACTGCACCAAGAGCTAAGCCAGTTCAGGGCATATTAGATCTTCTGACATTACCAAGTCTGCTTTGGTGGTCAGTAACCCTCTGCCATCCTGGGACTGCCCTACAGTTCTGCCTCAATTTTTGTCATCATGCCAGGGTCACGCCCCAGGTATTTACAAACAGTACTAAAAACAAAACAGAAACAAAACAAAAACACCAAATTAAAACCCAGTAAGATTACTTTATCACTTATTGAATTCCAGGCAAAAAAGAGCCGCCAAAACGGTGACACATCACTCTACTGAATATATAGACTAAATTCCTTCACAGCTGCTTCTCAAAGCAACTGCAAAATGCACTTGAATATTCTGCTCCAAAAGAGAGAAAACCAAGTACGAGGCTTTTGATTTTCCTTTAAAGAAGTCAATAATTAATTGACATGAGGCAGACTACAAGTCATAATGAATACTTCAGTGGACGGCTTTAAGAAAAAATAAAGTGGCAGCAAATCTGCTATTGCTAAGGACCGGGCCATTACTCAATTTTCATTCTTGTTAACAGGCAGTGTTTAGGTTCTATATATCTAGAAAGCCTCACAATTGTCCAAGGCTTGAAGTATCATCTGAGCTAAATAACTGCAGAGGACCGGTGTTGGATTGTTTCTCTACCATCATGGCAGTAAATTCTGCAAATTGAGCGCTTATGAAAATTTGCTTTTCAGAAGGGGTGCCAGGGATACAGTCCAAATCTCGTGGTTATATAACCAAATAGGTAGGGAAAACGGTACACTGAGGAAATACCCTAAAATATTAATAGTTTAACTCTGACTACCAGAACACAGTTTGCCTCAATAATTGGAGATTTAGTTTCATTAGACTGTAAATAAAAACCTTAAAATAGGGTGGGTGAATAGGAAATGGAGCAGAAAAGGTTGGGTTGACAATAACAGTAACATCACCCAAATAGTGTTTTATGCAACAATGTAACAACAACAACAAAAATCAAGTATACTGGCGTATACTACAATCATGTTTGAAATTATCAGGAGAAAATCAGAATAAAAACACACACAATGTTACATTGGTTATTAACCTTGTCCATTAGCAAGTTTGCCTTCCTATTGTAAAACCCGTTCAGACAGTCAATACACTCCTAAGCCTGTTCTCCACCCCACCCCACTCCCCACTGCAATGGATTCCTCAGATGCTAGCATGCTGGAGAATGACATGCACATTCTATTTCCCAGGCTGCCTGCACACTCTTTTGCAGCACAAGACACATCCATCCCAATCTGGTCTTGAAAGCTGAAGTGTCCTGCTATATATCTACTAGACATCTATAAATGGAGGTGGTTGAAAGAGGATTTGTAAAGCCTTGAATTTGTACCACCACCTATGAGGATGTTTCAACTGTTCTAGAAATCAGAGGGTAAACATTATTTTACTAAAAGTTTGCTTTGTTGCAAAGTTAGTTCAGGCTTTGAAAAAATCAAGAGATAAGGTATTTATAGGAATAGTGTACTTCATCACATATTTGTGTTTCACAAAGAGGCGAATGCTTTGTTCTTTCGTTTTATAGCTAAGGAATTAGACTAGAGATATTTCTTGGCTAAAGGTGCCTTACAGGGCCAGTGATATTACTCAAGTGACAGCCAGGGTGATTTGAACGTCAATCCAGGAATAATCTGTAAAAGGATTCCACTTTTCTTTCAAGAGGAAAAATTAATAAAATTATGGAACTTGGAGGATTTATCAAGATTGCATTCAGTCTTCCATTTGTAAATAAAAAATAATTTAATCCAAGAATTGTGTTAGAGCTCTGCAGATTGTATCTTTCTCTACATCAACACAAGATTCTTTTCACAGTTGTAATTCACTGTGGAACTCTGATGTGTCTTATTCGACAGGCAGCAGTAAAATCACATCTTCCTTGAGATGAATGTAGCTGGAAAATCTGTTTTTCCTTCCTCATCTCCACAATTTTGTGACAGCTGTAATATTTCTATTCTCTTCTCATTTTAAGTGGATATACAAAACAAACTTAGTAACTGTTATAGCAGATTATCTTTTTAAAAAGTGTCCAACAGTCTAATAGCTTAATGCCCCCTTTGTTCAGAAAAATTGACTCTTTCATTAAGATCTCCTCTTTAGCAGTCTACACAAATCTCTGGTAAGCTAAAAGAGAACACAATGGAACTAAAGATCATGAGTTATATATGACTGGAACAGTGGACTTATGTGATATCACTGAAGGTTTTCAAATCTTCTTGCCCATTTTGACATCACTGTGGAGCAAAAGATAATAGGGTTTCATCTACCCAACCACTTATTTCTAGTTGAAAAGTCTTCCGATACTACTTTAGTGCGATGAAGAAACAGGGAATTGTGCTTTTGTAATGGGTATGGCTTTAAAGTTATACAAGATGGTACACTTGATCATAGCCAGAAGTCTGAGATGATGGACTTTAAGTTAAATCAGTGGGGCATCTGCAGGAGATGTTGGGAAAAAATAATGGAAAAGTACAAGAATAAAAAAGGATCCCTTATGCTATTTTAACGTCTATAATTAGTGGCAAAATATTTGAGAGCCTTGGTTTGCTTGTCATCCAATTGCATGCGTTATCAATTTATAAGATTTCCAAGTGTAGTAGAAGAATGAGTATTTCAGGAAGATATTCCAGCATGGGACAATCTTCAGGCTTAGAGTTTTCCTGAAGCTCTTTTTCAATTCCAGACTGGCAGTATTGACCCAATTAAGCAGTTTGTCTTCAGACGGGCAACCATTAAGACTCTGATTGCAAATCAGAGTAAACGTTAATTATGCCTTTATGTTATGTTTGAAAATAGTTCATTTCCAGATACCAAGCATGGTTTCCAAATTAGTGTTATGACAAAAGGAAGAAAAAAAAACCTCCTACTCCCACTGCTTGCCTTACTTTTCTGGTCCAGAATGCTTTTTTTTCATGCATTTTTTTAATAACATACTTGCAGCAAAGCTAACTACCTCTGGGTGAAAAATGAGAATCTTGTACAATGGAGTATCAAAGTAGCAAGCTTTTCCCATAATCACTAGTCCAGAACCTCAGAATGTGTAGATCTGTGCAATTAAACTCGGTCTTTCTAAAGAAAAAAAATATTTCCATCATGGCTCCGAATTCAACAGTTATTGTCCCAAACATGCTATTCCATCAGAAAAGAGGGAAGAGTGGGAAGAGAAGAAAACCAAAGCAACGGAATGATTAAAGTAAAGCTATGGTAGAATGGATCATAAGAATTAAAGATAGGAGTTATGTATTTTGTTATGTGCCTTGTCCTCTAAAATCATTATTAGATGAAGTCTTTGGGCAGCTTTTGGGTAGTTTTGTCTTGAAAATTATAAAAAAAATCTTGATGCTGCTGGAGCACAGTCCTGAGCCCGTATAAGTGCCAGCTGGTGATAAAAGAGGAGGGTCTTTGTGTTTCCAAGGAGCATGCAGGTTCCAGCTGCAGGCAATCAACGTTACCCCCACTCCCCCAGCAGAGGGAGCTCTTCCTCACTATTCTGGCTCTTAGGCATCAGACCCAGCAAAAATATCTACATATTCCTGACTACCTTCCATGATATTGAAGCCTAACAGCCCTCCTTAGCATTATTTATCTCTTTTTGTGTGATTGGTAGGATAAACTATGCATATATAGGACATAAAATGCATTATGTTTACCACAGTTAAAAACAAACAATTGAAAAAAAAAAAGATCAAAAAATGCACAATCTTTGGAACAAAAGAATTAAAGGCAGAAATTTAAAGGAAAATACATATTTAAAGAACATAGTGAGGTATAAAAAAGTATTTCTCATGTTTTTTTTTCTTTTGTTTTCCTCCTCTTCTTGCTATAGAGTTCCTCTACTAGTAAATATTGCAATAGCCAGGCCTCATGAACTGGGGGGAGGGAGCTGTCCCACTTGCAGGGGGGAAGGGCTCATGTCACTTCAGTAAGGGGCAAATCGGCTGTAGCCACCTCGGTATAAACTTGCCTGCAAAAGTTGATAAAAAAGAGGAAATTTAGATTTTTTTTTAAAAAAAGAACAATGCATGTAAAACCCATGCAACCCCTTTATGATTTAAGAAGCTGTAGAATATCTTCTTTTAAAACTGTTTCCCTGGACTCCAATTGACCTGGAGTTTGGGGTGTCTGAAAGTCTGGGCCCATATTTGTCTTCTGGATCAAGAACATTAATCCTAGATTATCTCTAGCAACTTTTCTCCATGTTTTCCTTGAACTAAATTTCTCTTTGTTCCGGGCTCTGCAGTTCTTTTACTGTTCTTCTTCCTAGCCAATTTCTACAAATTTAAAAACATGAACCTCCTGCAAGTTGTCGTAAGAGTTTTTAAAATGCAAATCAGAAGATTTGCAGGCAGACTGCTCTATGATGATGATAACATTTGAGAACATTTAACTTTGAAAAGGAAAGTAGCCAGGTCCAAGTCTTATTGCTTAGCTTGCTAACAAAATTAATGGGATTAATGAACTCCAAGTCTTTCAGCACCAGTATACTCATTACCAAGGTTAAAATCAATTATTGGCTTCATTAGTTTAATTTGTAATTCTTCATTAAAACAGAAACCAGAACAACAGCAACAGATACAAGCAAAAGAATAAATTATCCCCTTTGATGTTTGAATGCCAATGTACATGACTGGAACATGGTAATAAATCTCAGACTGTATTTGAGACCAAGCCTGGGAATAATATTATGTCCAGATTTCACTTCCCATTTGGTGATCTGACCACAGCATTCCCTTCACAGTGGGACTGGTGGTTGGCATTAACATTCCCGTACCCTTGTATTACTTTTCTATTATTATTCTCCTATTCATCCTAGCGTGATTTAGCAATTAACCAGTATGCTGAATAACCTTTTATTATAGAACTTCTGAGACTATTCAACAGCCCACACTGTAAACAATATAAGTGATCTTCATTTAATGACCATTCATTCAGTGGTTGCTCAAGCTTAAGATAGTGCCAAACAAGTAGTTAAAACCTTACTCTTACAGCCATTGCAATTTCCCGTGGTCATGTGATCACAACTTGCAAACTTCCCTGCTAGCTTCTGACAAAGTCAATGGGCAAGCTGGCAGGAAGCTGCAAGTGAAGTCCTTGGTTAACAATGTCAAGAGATTGCCGGAACTACCTTTCATAAGTGACATGATCACATATTGTTGTTGGGTTGTTTTTTTTTAACTTATGACCATGTTGCTTAACGGCAGATTTTCCAGTCCCAATTAGCAGTGTTAAGGACTGCCTGTGCTTCTTGGTAAAAGTACAAAATCACCAAGGAAGAGAAAAAGCCATACTTACCACAGCGCCAACTCCATAGCTAGCTGCAGGGGCAAGAGCATGGTAAGGGTCTGCTGTGTATACCCTGCCGTAACTAAAACAAAAGAGGGGTGATAGCAAGAAAAAAAGTCACTTCAATAAAGGCTTTTCTCATCAGAAGAAATGAAAATCTATAACTTCCTGGCTCCACCCAACCTCTAATTTCTTTTCCTCCATATCTAAAGGTCTTGTTTAACTCTAAAGGAACTACTGAATTGCTATTCTACTGGGCTAACCCCAAGTACACTGTTGTGGTTCATCGACTGCCAGCGGAGAGGAGTTAGAGGAGATGGAGGGGGTACCTGGGTTACCATCGGGGCCGGCGGAAGGCTCTGAAGAGGAGGTCCCAGAGCCAGATGCAGAGCAGGGCCCATCTGCTCACGTTCAGTTTGAGAGATAGCTGTTTTCAGGGCCTGAGCTGAGTAAGGGGAAGGAACTGCTGGGCCTTGTCCCAGATGTGCAGATGCACAGAGAAGTGTGGAGAGGAGAGCAATGGAGGACTGAGGGCCAGCTATCCAGGAAAAGGCAGAGATGTTAACAAGCCCCTCCCTGGCTGGGATATAAGGAGGAGGGGTATGGGAAGCGTGGTTGTCGGATACAACCGTTTATGCTTCAGAAGAGTTCCCTCCAGCGGATTCCTTGCCACGAACCAGGCTGGTCAGGATTCTTTGTGTTGCGATTGAAGTGCTAATTGAGGCTCCCTGAAGGGAACTCAGAGACTGCTTGCAAGTCACCTAAGTATGGGTGACTTGGAACTTTGTCAGTGAATGCAGTGTATTCATGTCTTTCTAAATAAAAAGAAGTTTCTCCTCACAAGTAGGCTAAGTAGGTTGAGTGGGGCTCATGAAGGCTGAGTCAGAACATACTCATAATTTAATACTTGAAACAAAAGGGCTTCATTTTAAAAGAAGCACTTTTCACATTGTGGTGGTGGTGCTTGGGCATGGGAAGATTGGCCTATCATAAATATGTGTTGAGTTTTATGCTGGAAAGGTATCCTTTGTATAATAAAGTTTCATAATTTTAGACTGAAACATATATAAACCTATAAGATTTACATTAAAATTGAGACAGCTGAAACTGATCATCCCTGGGAAATAAGTACGAGCAAATCTTGCAGGAAAATGAGGCACCGATCAGGCTGTCCATTTGAAAAAGTGCTCTTACAGTATACCAAGTCCTTTTAGGTGCAACTTCAGACGTTATCTATTATCGTTGTGGCAATAACACCAAAAAAGACACTGGATGGTGTTTGAAGACAAAAGAGCAGTACAAGAATGAAAGTATAATGTACCGTGCTTTCATCCAAGGCTTTATTATGTCATTCCTACTTATGACATCTGTCTGTCCTTAGATACAAGGCTTGTCATCAAAAGTGTTTTTAGTTGCTTAGCCAGTGTACATAGCCTTTTCACAGGTAGAAAAAGGGTTTTATTCTCTCTTATCATTACCTTAATGACAAACACACTAAAAGGCAAGATAAGAAACAACCAAGAAGAGAGCAATCTAGAACTGAGGAGAAATTTTATAACGGTGAGAGCAATCAACCAATGGAATAGCTTGCCTTCAGAAATTGTGGGTGTTTCATTGCCGGAGGCTTTCAAAAAGAGACTGGACCACCATTTATCTGAAATGGTTGAGGCAGAGGGTTGGACTAGAAGACCTCCAAAGTCCCTTCCATTTTATTATTCTATGTTCTAATGATTGTGATTCTAGAGATCAATTATGCTAAGCTACACAATAACTCTCAAGACACCACTGTATGTATAAGTCAATGATGTATTATTTGTATGGCCATAGGTTATTGCCAAAATATGAAGCATAGTATAATTCATCCCTAATGACAATTTTAAGCAATTTTCCAACTTCCATCAAAGCCAGGGCAGGGCACCTGAGGCAAAAAAACCCCCCTACGATTGGGGGTTATTGGTTGTGCTTGAAAACAGCACAAATTCCCTTAAAAATGCCAGCAGGGCTATATATTGCTACCCTAAAGGCTGTTTTGTCTACAGACAAGAACAAGGTTGAATGCTGATCCTGATGCATGACTGCTATCTCTTTTGGAAACACATAAACCGTAGGCATATAACAACTGTTTTTAACTCCATATTTCCTAGCCATAAACTCAGAGGCCATGCTTTTGGCATTTGCAGCAAGGACACATTCTGAGGAATATGAGGAAATGTACTGTACTTTTAAAACAGCATATTCTGCAGACACGAAAACCACACCTTTCCTTACATACCCATCACTGTAAGCTGCTGCAGCAGCCGCAGCAGCAGTGGCTGCTGTTGCAGTAGCAGGTTGCGCATATCTGTAGGCTGCATATCCACCCTGCAGGGGAAAAAAAGAACTGACTTTATAGATATCTTTCTCCTTAAACAAAGTGGCCTGATCTACACAACACAGGTACAGAGGAAATGTTTCAAACTGCATCAACTCCCATGTCACATTTAAATTATGAAAGCATTCCCTGATTGTCATATATTTTGCTATCTCCCGAATGCATTACCTGATGGAATCAAATGGAAAAGCCTATACTATCGTAGTACTTGTAGGTCAATTTATGAACAAGAATATCAAAAATAAAAATGCTAATACATCTCTTTACTCCACTCTGATCATAATCAATATAAAAAAGTCTATTGGAGGAAAACATTGTTACCCACCAAAGTTGTCCATAATAAATCTTCTAAGACGTTTCCAGGGCTATAAATTCAAATCCAACACCCACACAAACTAATTTTAGAAAATGAATTCTACATATGAAAATTATATTAAAATGAACTCAGCAAAACAAGTTCTTTATGTCTCCAATAATCGAAATACCATCTTCCTTCCTGTATCTTCTGTCCTGCAGTCTCTTCCTTGCCAATTCCTTCACTTAATTTAGAACTTAATGGCTTTAAATTCACTGCTACATCATGATCTCTTTTTTTCTTGCCAAAATCTCTGTAATAGCTCATCTGATGTTGTACATCAGATTGTAATGCTTAACCTTTAAGAGTCTTCATTTAACTACATATGGCCTTCCTTTTATTTTTGTCTTATGCCTGGGACATCATAATCCTGTCTCAGTAAAAGCAAATCTTTTTTCCCTCTTACATTTCCTACAAACCACAGAAGCTGCCTGATGCTCCTTCCAGTTTTAATTATTTCCTATCTATCATTTATTTTTTAAATAGGAAGCTAGTGTGGTACAAAGCAACAGAATCTGTCTTTTTAAGAATGCATCTGGGCTTAAAAGCAATTATCCAAGAAATCAGAAATGATGGGTGCCTGCAAAGGGATTTTTCTTCTGATAAACATAAATGTGCATATATGTATGAGTTGTAAACTTTCTTACTTATTTACTTGGCTCATGTTCACCTTGGCAGCCATTTAGTAAATGGACAAGCGTTCAAAACAGCCATTTTGTGAGAATATTCATGACAAGTTCTCAAAACTACAAATGTGCCTGTTTGTCAGTCTAGCACAGAATTAACTTTAGCGGGTCTGGCTTAAAAGTAATTTTTTAAAGAAGGGACTTTGTTCAGTTATTCATATTACAGAATAACCAGCATGTTTTAGCTATTTTATCATTAATATCCAAAAACTTGTTTCCTTTTAATTTGTAGTTCAGCTAGATGCTGGAAGAATGAATTTATGAAATAATCTTGTTTTGGTGCTATATTTATTATACTGTTGCTTTAAGAATTAACCAGTGCAATCTTTATGAAAAGAAAGCAGATACCTGCACATTTCATTGTAATTTCAGGGCAGAAATACTGTATTTAAGATAACCAATGTAACAATAACAAGCTTCAAACTGTAAAAATCCTGTGCCAAGAAATCTCATCTCACTTAATCTATAAGAGGCCTTTGCAGACTAAAAGTCATGGCAGCAAATAATTACAGTCTTGAAATTATATCAATTAACAATTAGGTTTAAAGAACAGTGTTAAACTTTAGAAGACTGGATGTTTTGATAATTAGCAAAAAATATGAAACCTGTAAAACTGAATAAAGATTCCTTTGAAATTAAAAAAAAACAACAACCCCAACCCTCATATTCAGCAAGCCAATCTAAATTGGCTGATTGAAATATACCGTTTTTCTATTATTTCAGGCCCACATAGAATTATCAAGCACAGGAATCAGCCTCAAGGGCATACAATACAGAGAAGTAATTTTTCCTTCCCTAATAGTTGTATCAACCATTAACAGTTGTTGTATCAAGTAATTGTAATTACTATTCCAAGTGCCTGTTTTAATTAATTTTACTGAGTTTTGAAGGTCTAAACGCAGAGGAGGAGAAATTGGGAATGAAAATCCATATGTGTTCATGGTACACAATAAGATTTTTCATGAATGTAAAGTAGGAACAAAGTGTTATCTTCTCTCTATCCAGCTATTACATTGGTAGCAGTTACTTTTGTGTTCAGTAATATTGTTAAACATTACTAGTACAAACCAAAAACTAAATTAAAAATAATAAACGCAGAAATAAAATTTAAAAAGAAAAAAACAAGAATATAATAATGGGAAATCTATAGCAATTGCTATAGAATAGTGAGGCTTTTCTTTTTCAAAAAGAACAGGGGTCTTAAAATGTCTTTTAGGGCTTTTGGGGGGAGGGGAGAAAGGGCAATGGTACATTTATACAGTTCTGAAATTAGCCACTATTTCAAATCTCTTCCTGCCACAAAATGAATAACTGTTCTAGTGCTTCTCTTCATTATACTCTTTATTCTGACTTTGTTTAGCTCTTTATTAATTTCATTCTACTGAGTGTCAGTAGCTGAAGAATAATTTTATTCCAAGGAGCTTTGCTTTAAAACTTCAGACATAATGGCATCACTTTTCTTGATTAAAAAAAAATCCACATTGCAGAACTTTCAACACATCTGATATTCAGGCATGCTCAGATGTATTCATCTTGGTCTTTGGCAGCACTGATTGCTGAGCAGCTTGTCTCATAATGTGCCTGGTGTGCTCTATTCCCAACATAATTTTTTAAATTTGACATTTGAGATAATCAGCTGAGTTCAGCCCAACTGTGAATATGAGGACAAGATGCAGTTTGAAACTAAAGATTTTTTTCCCCATTTAAGTCATTTTAACTTGCATTTCTTATAAAGAAAAAAAAGGACTGGAATTAGGGTGGGAAATGGTATAACATTTATTAATTAAATGAAAATGAAAATAAAACTAAGCATGCTGACATTTGGAACTAAAAAACAACCAGCAAAGTCACCACGTTCAGACTCATATTGGCTAGTTCTATCTATCCCAGCATTCTCTTGGGACAGCAGTTTTGCCCTAGGCTCTACCACAAGCTCAGTGAAGTACACAGCCTCAATTACTAGAGCGTGCAGCCACAACGACCTGCTATTACATAAACAGTCAGTCACCACTTGAGTTAACATTCCAAATCTTAAACAATTCCCAGGTACCCCAAAATAAAAAAGAAATCTCCCACCCTAGCCCTGTCCCACACCATGAATGTTAATAATTATAACAAGCAGTAACCCATCTGTTATTATCAGAGAAGGGAACAGAGACTCCACTGAGAGATTTTGAACAAGATGTTAACATTTCTCAGCTGACTGCACAATAAGCAACAAAATAGGAAAGGAAAGAAATAATAATTAATTGGAAAAATGAAACTAAAAATAGCTGATGTATATTTTGGGGTAAGCAGGCACTGAGACAGATGTGAAATTATTTAGAAAAATGGATGCTTTGTGTGTGTGTGTATGTATGTATGTGTGTGTATGTGTATGTTTATATGTTTATATGTTTATGTGTATGTATGTATGTATATGTATGTATATATATATATAGGATCTGTATGCAAGACATTTAACTGGGACAAAGAGGAGCTGTAGAAATATCCTAACTAACTGTGAAAATGACTTCCAGTTATTAAAGATAGTTAGGTTTTAGCCTAAAGCTAAACTACTTGCAAATAATCATGCCAGCTGGATCACCTATTCCTTCTTTTTCTATGCATCCCACTTTATCTTTTTGCTGTTTGGCCCCCACAACCACACATGGACGCAAAGGGAGCAGCAGTACACTGGTATAGAATAAGTCCTTATCCTATTCCCCCCTCCCCCATATATGTGTGTGAGAGAGGAGCATGTAATAATATGAGCTGGTTAAGAAAACATAAAATAACTACTCCCAATCATCAGCAATTATCCGTTCCTGGCACTTGGGATTAGTCAATTAACCAAAGGGAGCAGCTGACATCAGCATGATGTCATCTGAACATGTTCATTAGATCTACATTACATAAAATCAAGAAATAGAATCAAAAACACATTCCTGACAAAAGAACATTGGCATTTAATTATATCGGTAGACGATGCCTGCTTGAAAAATTAGCAGATCAACTTCAGCTAGGGTAAGAAAAAGCATAATGTGTACACATTTTCCTTCAATTTAAAAGAATTTTAGATGTACATGGAATGTATGTATGTATGTATGTATGTATGTATGTATGTATGTTATTCAGCTTTGTTTGGGTATTTTCCCACGTCATTGTAGTTGTGCTTTTAAAGTTGTAGCAACATTTCGGTAAAATCTCATCTGCCATCATCAGGCTTCTGTATTGTTGCTTACTCCAGAAAAGGTTTTTGAAATGTGAAATTTTAGGGACTCCTAATTTGCCCTGTCAATGTATTTAAAACGCCATGGAATAAGTCCAAGCTACTTATACAATATCCACAGTTCCTGCCGCTTTGGCAGAAGGAAGTTGCCTACTAATTCACTTTTTTTTTCTCCCCTTCACTGCCTTCCATCTGTTTTGTATTTCTCTGCACCCAATCAAATATTATTTAATTCACTACCGAATATTCCAGAATTTAGGAAACTTCTGTTAATCAGTAAAAGATACAGATTGTGACCAGTTATTTCATATTGATCTGTATCTGGACAATAAAAACCTATGTTTCAAATCACATAATCTTTGTGATAAGTGTGCCAATTTTTTAATTATTTAGACTGAGTTTTTCATTTTTCACCTTGAGTTGAATACCTTAAGAAGGCATCATTAAGCATGTGATGACAGATTCTTTTGTCCTATAGGTAAGGCAACCCTGAGGCTCTGTTGCAAATAGAAAGGAGGAAGAGGTTGCTATAACACGACAGTGATCAAGTTATCAGAAATAGCCAGATAAATGGAAGTGCCCTTCACTGCACAGTGTCTATTTCAGTGTGGGGCAATAGATTAGAACAAGGACTGTCCAAGTGCCGCTTTTAGTCACAGGGAAGACGGAGATCAGTTTCATTTCTTCTGTCAGGAATTCATTTAAGCTTGATATGTCTCAAGTGCTGCTATAAGCATCTATTATTAACCTTTCCCCCATCACATGTAAACTTGAAGAGATCTACAATATGCAACAGGCTTCCTGTTTGTATTCTCAGCACAATGTTAAACAAGTACTGAAATGAAATCTATTGCTCTTCACAAGTCTTATTGTCAATGGAAATAGCAGGTATCAAGGTAAACTGTAAACAAAAACACACCAAAACACATCTGATATTATATATTCCAATAAATGAATAAATATTAATAAATGACAAGTATTTTTTTTCAATAACGCACAAGCTAAACAAAAATGTTAATGGGCAAGATGATGTGACAGGGGTCAGCCAACATTAATATGCAGATCTGTCTGTCTATCACTTATTGGCTGTCCATCCTACCACAGGGTAATTTTGGGTGGTTAGGTTGATATTCAGTAGCACAGCTTGCCCCAGTCTAATCATGATTGTCAAGGTTCTCTCTCTGAGATGGAGAGGAAGAAGATGGCTGTGAATTCAGGAACCCTCCATTTCTAGGGAATGTCCATGCTTCAGATAAAATTGCATTTTCCCAAGAAGAATTAATGAATATATATTAAGGATCCTCCTGGAGTCATAGTTTTTGCTTAAGGAGTAAATAGCAGCCATGGCACTGAGGGACTTTGCAGATTTATCTAGTATGCTAATTTCATCCTTTTCTGGGTTGAGAAGTCTTTCTCTCGGTCATCTCTAAATGAACTACTGCAATGAGTTCTACATGGAGCTGCTTTTGAAGATTATTTGAAAACAAAAGTTGATCCAGAAGGTGATATATAAACTGTTTCGCCTATATGAGAGTTCTATTTCATCAACTATAGTGGTAATCAGTTGACATCTAGATACAATTCAAGGTTTTGGTTGTCACACATAAAACTCTGTGACTCAGGACCTAGCCAGCTAAGGAATTGTCCTTTTCCTTTGATTACCTCCTTTGGTTTCACAATACAGCAGGAAACAAGGGGAATTGAAAATTTATTCATAGGATATTGCTTGAAGTTTCTCTTTTTGCTCTCAAATACTGGAAAAGGTTTCTTTCCAAGATGCAAGTTGGACAAAATATGCTTGATTTTTATACATGTAGTCATGACTTTGCCAGAACATTTGCTCCTGTGTGACGAATATATAATGCTGGAACAGATGAATTTCTACTTCATTTAATATTTGCAGGTGCTGATTCATAAACTCATTTCTCCATCAATGTATGCATGATAAAAAAACTATTATAAATCATATGTTTGGAAGCTTTTCCCTGAAAGTACTGAGTTAATCCTAAATAAATACTTTTAACACCATAAGACATTTGCTTAGGAATATTTAAGTATACTATCTAATTTGAGGGTTTGGGACAGTAGATTCAAATGTTGAAAACAAAATAAAACAAAAATAAATAAAAAGAGGATCCCATCTATTCAAATAACAGACCTAGATTGGAAGCTCTTAAACATGAAAAAGTAAAATCTTTCAGAATATACTGAAGAATATATTTTTATATTTATAAATAACAGCAAGAATTCCTCAAATTACTCTGGGATCATAATAATTGCTACTGATCATGTTTCTGATCTGTCAGCATTTATCCAGGGAAGATTAGGTCACACAGAAAAAGTTCTGAGAGAACTAGCTTAAGTCATATGCAGATACAAGATTTAAACTCTCCCAGGAGATTAAATTTAAGAGAGTCTTTTTTTCTCACCAGAATGATACACTTTTGGGCTGAACCTCCGCAGAGTCCCGGTATTAATATGAGCAAAAAATATTCTGCCACACAGTAAGCGTGTAAAAATTGGCAGAGTACTCTTATTGTGTTGTGAAAACACTCCAAAATATTCACCACTGTAGTACCTGGAGCTTCGCAGATGGAAAATGAAATAGGGGAGATGTCCTAGTTTTTTCAATAGAAGAGAATATATGGAGCTCAAAGTTGAACAATAGTATCCCTGGTGCTCTCTGAGTTTGCAGACATTTCAATAGAATAGAATAGAATAGAATAGAATAGAATAGAATAGAATAGAATAGAATAGAGTAGAGTAGAGTAGAGTAGAGTAGAGTAGAGTAGAATAGAATAGAATAGAATAGAATAGAATAGAATAGAATAGAATAGAATAGAATAGAATTTTTATTGGCCAAGTGTAATTGGACAGGCAAGCTATTTGTCTCTGGTGCATAAGCTGTCAGTGTACATACAAGTAATAAGTGATAAATCATGATCATAGTAATTGTAAAAATACAATCATCATAAACATCATGAGTGCTAGTGAATGTAGGGTTTGCTTCCTGTTTATATATAGTAGCTTCTCCTGCCAGAATTGGTAGGGGTATTGTTTTCTCCTTGGTAATTCTGACTTGGTAGAGTTGGCTAATAAAATATCTGCAAACAAACAATCAAACTCAGAGAGCACAAATATAGACAGTTTTTATTTTATAGCAAACAAAATAAGAATAGGGGAAACTGGGAGAAGCCAAGCTGTGGTCTATAGTTTCCCCTTGATTTGGTGATATGATGGAGAGTTGGGGGAAAGCATGGCTTGCAGTCTCACAAAACTGAGCTCCACCACATGTCAGCTGATCTCCTTTAGGAGGTTTATATGCTGGTCTTTCTCAGACCCAGAAATAGCTGGACTTGCAAGCTGGGGAGAAAAATGGATTCAGAGTCAAGAGTTCTCCATTCAAGGCCAGGATCTGCAGAGTCTCCATTTCTGTTTCAAAGATTTAACTTGTAAAGACCTCTACTTTTGTTCTGTGACACTCATGAAACATTATCATGACACCTTACAATCTGCCTCTTGTTTAGAAGGTAGTACCTTGACACTGCTTATTATTGAGTGTTATTGTATTTTAGGAAATAGTTGAGAGTCAATGATTTCAGTGTTTTTTTTAAATACCCTGCAATTAATGTGTTTACTTCTGTACTTCTCTACAATAAGTTATTTATTTTTAAAAGCACAAAGCATATGACTAGCATTCCCAAGCTTTCTTTCAAGGTTAGCATATATGCTTCTGAGAAAGTATGGATAAGAAACACAAAAGAAAAAAAATATGACATGCTTGTATTATGCTTGTTGCATACACAAAAAAAAATTCCTAGTTTGTTACCTATGTTTGGAAAAACCTTCCTATATGTTTTGGGACTTGTGCAGCACTGAGACAAATGAGAGTTTTGATCATATGCTCACAAACATATCTTGGCCTTTTTTTCTTTTTAAAAAGACTCTGTTCCCATCTCTAATTGGAACTGTTAGTATGAATTCAATTTTTTTTTCTTTATCCCACTGCAATCCACAATCTGATTGGTTGGCAGGTCACACTGGCACTCCTACCTGAGGTATTTTAGCGCTAATGATTGGTTCCTGTAAGACTATTCTATAACAGAACACAGGAAGAGCAATTCAAAAACACAGCTGTGGAGGGAAACAATCAGACACACACACACAAAAAAAAAACCCCAGCAAAGGGGCTTACCAGCCTTTTCTTTCCTTAGGATGCAAGCACATGTTTCACCAAAAGGTTTGGTCCTTTAGGATGACTGCTCTTGTGAAATAAATAAACCACACACTAGTGGAAGCTGTGATCAAAACTGTTACTTCCCATACCCACCTTCTGCACCCTGGGCCTGCATTTTTAATGCCAGGGAGCAATAAATCTTTAGATTGGAAATAAAGTAGTTAGGAATGTTTGCCCCAGAAAAGAAAAGGAAGACAAGGATAAGAAAATGATAGAAAAGCAAAAGATCTAAGCGGAGACCATTATTTTCTCTTTCATATCATCTCAGTTCCATATCTTGCTATTAACTGAATTTCATGGAAACAATTTTGTTTAAATCTTCCTTCATTCCTGCTTTTAAGAAATGCTTTCTTCATTCCTCCCATAACAGTGGCTTCCCCGCAGAGGCAAGAAAATGAATTGCTGGTGAATTATTATGGAGTAACAGCACCCATTTGATTCATGCCAATTATAACAGCAGAAAGCAGATGGCTTAGAGTTACTGACCAAGATTTTACTATTATGGTTCACTTCAATTAGCAATGAAAAGCAATGGAGAAAGTTTGGTTTGCCCACCTTGAGAAATGTATTTATTCTCACTAGTCTCAAAGAATGACATATCTATTTGAATATTTTTGTTTAAGAAAAATTATAATTTTAAACCTTAAGTAAATATCAAGGCTATTTTGCAATAGGGGACATTGTGCTGGGGTTGGGGAATTACCCAGCTGGATACTTATTATATTGCATGAAAGCACAACTCAAGGAATGGCCTCCATTTGTTTATGTTCTCATTGCATCTCCTCTGTATCAGATAATAATTCAGTAGTGCTGGGGGAAGGGGGAAGAACAGCTATATTTTGTCTACACAAATGGCCTAATGAAATCCAAACAAGATAGAAAAGTACACAAGCAATGCCTACAACAACTTGAAATAGAATAATAATAATTCTATGTATTATGCAGAATATCTCCCTAATTATTTGTAACAAGATTTAAAAACCCATAAAAACTGATAGGTTAGAAGCAAGAGAAGATTGTCCCACACATTGTCTATATAATATGTCTTTTAAAATGAAATAGTTTCAATAATAAGCTTATTTCATTCATTATGATATCATCACAAAGATCCTGTCTGTCTCTTCCACTGACATCACAATCAGAATTATACTTTAAATTAATTTACTGAAAAGTTTTATTGCCAACTGGTGGTATTTTAGCTGATCTAATCAATGCATAAAGTATTCTTTATTTATTGTCCTTTTGACCAGAAAATAGCTACAGATTTTTAGGTAGTAAATAAATAGATTTAATGGCCTATATGCTGATTTAGAGCCTGCATTTGTTAAATTCTAAATCTTGCCTAATTTGATGACTTCCTTCTGTGTTTTGACTGCACTTCTTATAAATCCGAGCTAGTGTAGGCATGGCCAAAGTCAGCATTTGGAAGGCATCAAATGGGGGAAGCCTGGTATAAGGACAGCTGTGAATTAGACTAACTGATTGAGGAGATACAAGAAAATACTCTTTTAAAATTAATTTTTGACTCAGGGGAACCAAGTAAGGATATGATATATCATGATCACCTTTAGGAGATAGTGTCAAAATGCTAACCAAAACATTTATTACTTATTTATTTACACTTGGGTATAATATTGAACATATTGTAAAAAGCTCACACTTTCACCTAAGCCTAACCCTTAGTCTCCAATCCCTACATAAATTTTCAAAAATCTCAAGAGAAGAAAGGAAATGGATAAAGAAAAGGAAGGGTCTGAGGCAAGATCAACCTTTTTATTTTGGGTAATCAAATTATGCCAATTAAAAGGGCAATGATGAAAATTTTCATTTGCTAATTGTATCTTAGGCTGATTAGAACTACACTGTATCTTTGTGAGAAGAATACTCAGTATATTGAACCTCACAATGGTCAAAAAACCCAGCTCAGGTTTGCACTGAAGGTCAAGTGCAATAATAAGAAACATGCTTGCATTCTTTAATATATAATATGTATATGTATGTATGTATGTACAGGGAATAAGTAAATTAAAGAAAATTATATTTTGAAACACAAAATTAAACCAAAAACATTATAATCAACAAGAGGAACAGCAACCACAATAATAATAATAAAAAAAGGCTGGCTTGTTATGGGTTGGAGATGAGAAGGCTCCAAGTGTATGTACTTACATAGAGGTCAGCACCGTAAAATCCATCCTGGTAAACCACACTGCAGAAAATCCACACAAAAACAAAACAAAACAAAAAAACAAAACAAAAACAAAAAGAACAGAAAACACATTCCGGTTATTGAGGACGGCAGCATGCACATGCATTTTACACAGGCAGGTGATGTATGAATCCATAACCTGGGCTTTCGGGCAGGAGCAAATCAGCAGAGTTTGTGTTTGTGCACGCACGCACGCTAGACAGCTCCATGTCATCTTCCATGGCATGCAGGCGGGCAGGGCAGAAGGGCAGACAGTATGCAGAGGGGGAATGGGGAGAAAACAACCTTGATGCTGTACAATAGAGTGTTGTTGTTTTAAAAATTCAATGCTTTGAAAAAAGAAAAATACAACTTAAGAAACCTCAACTTTTGTTATTAACCTGGAAAGGCTTTAATTAACCCTCTAAACAAATGAATCAACTGCTTTCATGTAACGAGCTCCGAGTAGAACAAGCAAGGTCATTGGGAGTAGTTCATCCAGTGCTGGGGTCCACCTAGATCAAAAACACACCAAAAGTTGTGTACTCATCTGCATCTTGCAGCCTTGTGTGATCACTTCTGATATCCATACATCACCTATTTTTTGTTTTTTGTTTTGTTTTTTACATTAGACATGCAATAAGTTTTGGCCGATCACACAAGCATGCAAATTATGATTATTTAGCATCTAAAAGTACTGATTTATCCTCAGAGTAAAAAACCCCAAATCATTCAATTCTGATCAAAGTAAGCAAAAATAAATGTAATAAAAATACCCACAATGCATTGCTTTCACAAGCAGAGATCATGAGCTAAAAGGGTTAGGTAACTGATCCAAGGCTGCAGAACTCGAAAAATAAGAAAGGGGAATCCCTGGATAGATAGCAAGGATACATTCTACAGAATGTACCCAGCTCCCTCCTTTTGAATCTAACAACTACTAAATAGTTTGTTCTAGCACACCCAGAAAGAAATGAACTGTGAAATTACTACAACTTATTAGAACATTTCATAGAGCTTTGTGTTGATAGGGCAAAAGATCAGGGAAAGATAAGAAAGGAAAAGAGTTTGCCACAGCCCTGGTTATGAATGCATGCTTTGCACAGCTTACTGTAACTTTAATCATTTGATAGATGAATGCTAAATCACTCATTAAAAAGCATTAGTTCCCCATATATGAGAGCCTTGTGTGTATGTATCTGGCTTACCAGTTAATGTTATCACAGGCTAGGAGACAATATTACTTGTAATTTTTTTTCCATATGCCAACTGGAGTGCATAATGATGCCAAGCTTCTCTCACACTGATCAGAACACACCCACCTATAGGAAGTTACAAACAACAAGACTAGGATAGCTTGGCTATAAATTTGCTTTATAATCATCAGTTTTTTACAGTGATGCAAGTTTAAGTTATTAAACTAATCATGCAGCATTGCACTCCACTTCCATTTTAAACTACAAAAACATAGCTGATCAGCATAAATGTACTCCATGAAAATTTGCTATAGAAAAATGATGTCAATTCAACAGGGAGAGTATGCCATTTATAATATGGATATATAATATTGATTACGGTGAGGAGGCAAAAATGGCTGTCCTTTTTATTGGGGTGCTTTGAATTTATAAATCCCCTATTGTAAATCAGTAAGTTTGTAAGATGAATTTCAGTTTTTGCAGCTTACAAAAACACGTCCTTTCTTGCTGTTAAGCACATGGAGAAGATATACAATATTTACTTGTATTGAACTGCTTTGCAAAGAATCTTCCCCTTTATTGTATATCAAGAAAGCATGAACCACCAAACCAAACTGGTACTAGACTACAAGGAATTTTATTCTCTTCCTCCCCATCTTTTAAATTTATCTGGACTGGGACTTCCCTCTATAATAATTTTAATACAAATATTATAATAATAAATATTATTATAAATATTATAAATTCAATTATAATTTTAGCTGGATTTGAACTTCTATTTTTATTGTTTTAGAGATATTTATATATTACAATTTTAATGTTTTATGCTGTAAGCCATACAAGTCATTTTGTTATGAGATAAGCAACAAAAAATTTAATAAATAAAAAAAATATTTATTAATAAATTAAACTAAATTAAAAATGAATATCCTGAAAAACATTAAAAAGGATAAAGGGTTATCCTGAGGATCATTTTTGAGAGGAGATTATTAAACTGCCTTCATCCGAAATATTCAATTTAAATCTTATTGGGATTTTTTTTTTAAAAAAGCACAACTCCAGTGAATTAGTTTTCTTTTCTAGGAATTTTAGCTGTTACTATTACGGATAATTACAATCAACAATTTCAGTTGGAAGTTTATAACTTATTATATCTGGATATCAACAATTAGGTATTAAAAGGTACCCCCATGAATACTATGTGATTAATGGAAGCTATCCCAGCATTTCTACCTATACAAATCATATAGGATGCTGAATGCAGATACCTGTTACTTAATATGGTAGAACCTTAAAATATATTTACATAAACCATGGAAGAAGGGGGAATACAGAAAATAACTATCCAGTAACTGCACTGTGTTTTTAGACTAAAATGCTAGGCTATTTGGTCACTAAGATTTTATAATAGTCCTAGCATAATCTGGAGTATTTCACCAAATTCTAATTAAAAGAGAAGAGATCAGTATCCAACCGTCTCTTGGTATTTTCCTTTCTGCTTAGATTTGTTCCAAGAAAGATTGGAACTTAGTCTTACATTTTTAATGCAAATGAAATCTTAGAACTAAAACTGGCAACAGAGATACTGGAATGTTGTCAGTCTTGAAAAAATACTTAAAATAGTAAAACAACCAATGCCTTGAAATGATAAAAGCAGCTCACTGCTAAGCTGTCACATTACTGAAACTATTAAAATCTAAGGAAGCAATATGTTGCTTATCCTGGTTTGGGCTTTTTATTCTAGTTTAAATGAAAACTACTCTTCGTTACATATCTGTTCAATCTTTGTTTAACCCTTCTCAAAACATCTCTAATCAAGAAAGCAAATCCATTGTGGGTAACTATTCTGTTCTGTCTGACCAATTTACAGGCAATGTATAATGAAGCTAATAAACAATGCTTGTCAGTCTGGGTAATTCAATGAAATTGGACTTCAGAGAACAAGAAGTAGCCTCACTCCACAGACTTTACAATTTTAGGAAACTCTTTTTATAATATTATTTCTTCATTTTTTTCCAGATTATTTTGTGCTGCCAAAATATTGTTACAAGCTAGAACAATTGGCAAATTATTTTTGAACACTTTTTTCCCCACTGCTGGGTTGCCAATTTAATGAATTTTTCTTTCTGGTCATAAATGTAAGTTTTAGATTGTCTTTTCCAAGTATGATGGAGTGCAGATCATTATAGTGTTGGCACCTCCTGTCCCTATTTTCAATCCACTGAATGTCCTCTTCTGAAGATCACTGCTGGATGGTTTTCCATCCTTACCCTGGGTAAGCTGGGATGGCTGTTGGAGGTACTGCTCGTACTGCACCGTACACTGTCCTTCCTCGTCCTCTCAGATGGGCTCCCCTAAATGCTGCCGCTGTGGTGGCTGCAGTTGGGTAAGGGAAGCTGGGTACTGTGAAGACAGACAGACAAGGAAAAATATAAGAATCAGTTCCTCTGCCCAGTCAATTACAATCATATTTCACTAGGCTTATGCACAACTCCATAGAGGTGGAATGTTTTGCACTTGTCCTGCGAAGGAGGATGCTTAGAGCTCTGAAACCCTCACATATCTCTTGCTATGACATGATCTTGAAGGAAAGGTAGGGTTGCAGAGAGGCCTGGCATGCAAGGGATTATTGTTGTGTCATGCCTTCTTCATCACAAACTACAAACTGTTTCCCCTTGTCCTCTACACCATTTTGATAATGCCATGCAGTCTGGTTAGAAAGTCTCAGAAGCACATAGAGTTACTACTAACACAGGCAGGTAATAACTCTTCCATTTACTTGGAATGGGGATGCTTAAAATGCTTTTTTCATCATAAGCTTAAACTTGTGAATTAAGAACATGTGTGTGTGTGTGTGTGTTTCTCTTTCCAACTCAGTCTTTTCCATCACATGTCATTTAAATATAAAATGATCAAAACATCCTAATGAATGCAGCCATAATTAATGATGAGGTTTACCAAGTTTACCAAGAGCCTACCTTCTGGCAAAGCTGACCATTAAGTGGTTCCATCTATATTGGGCCCTGTTTTATTACACATCATGCTGGAGTAAACTGGCCCAGGGCAAAATGATATTGAAACCTCAGAAGGTGGCTGGGAACACAATGTAATAAAGGGATATTTAGATGGCACCAGTCAGTCACAAGGCAAAATGAACCCAAGGTGCTTCTAGAAGCATGCCACAAGGGGGCTTGCAGTGGACTCAAGAGTTTAGTAGCATGAATAACATGTACTTTGAAGTGGGGCCTGTTACATTGCTAAAGTCAAGACAATTGGACCTTCCACTTTCACTCCCTCCCATACAAATTTATAGCAGCCTGATTGCCCTGAGAAACCCTAGCCATAAACAAGCTTGTAAAATGCATTGCAAGAAGGGATGAATCACTCCCACTGCCCAAAGAAATAGCATTTCTTTCTGCCAAGGCCCATCCTTTCAAGTACATATTATACAAACTGGAAAGAAGAGGGCGAACAGATCACTGTTTACTCAAGCACAGTAACAATACAGGGGCCAATAGGGGCTACTTACTGATTAAAGGAATGTAAGTGTTAATACCCCCCCTTCCTGACAGGGGCACTGCAGCGTCATTGCCCAGCGAGACATCTGCTTGAAAACTGGATGCTAATTTAATTTTAAAAAGAATAAAAAATGTAAAAAGGTTATAAAGAAACAGCAGATTGAGAACATAAACAATCACCACTGCAGTCAAATGGCAGAAACAGAAGAATCAGTATTAATATCTACCTGCATATAATTCAGGTCCATATACAGCTCCAACTACAGGACTCAATTTCCAACCTGAAAAAAATAAAGACAGATGTGAGCAGCTAGACCTTTGTCAGTGAGGTAGCAAACAAACAAGTATATGAGGACAGACATAGTCTAACCTCTAGTAACTATCTTCTATCTTCTAGTAATTATTACCTCACTTCCATACAGATTGTTCCTAGGCATAAAAACAGGCTATATTTTTCAGATTTCTTGTATTCTGGACATAAATGGAGGAGAAAATACAAATCACTAATGTTTTCTGAAAAATCCTTTCCACAATCTGAAAATGAAGCTTATACTGCATTGTGTTTCTCTTTTAAAAGGCTGTAGTTGTATTGAAAGATCAAATGAAAAATCTGAAACCATATAGGAACGACTGCGTTATTTATAAAATTAAAACTTTAGATCTTTGAATTGATCTCTGAACATGAAGTAAGGAACCGTTCTATTATACTGGTGAGCATTTGAACAGAATGCCTGTCTTAGAAATATCATATATCAACCCAAATGGGAAAGGACCACAACCAATGAACATATTACAAACTTTATGGTGTGTGATTCTTAGAATTTACCTGGATTATTTATATATATACATATACATAAACATATATATATTCTTAAGTTTTCACGGGTACTTACATGTATGGTATTCAGCTTTGTTCGGGTATTTTCCCACGTCATTATAGTTGTGTGTATATCATCAGGCTTCTGTATATACACTATACAGAAGCCTGATGATGGCAGATGAGATTCTGCTGAAACATTGCTACAACTTTAAAAGCACAACTACAATGATGTGGGAAAATACCCGAACAAAGCTGAATACCCTATACATACATACATATATTTGTTTTTGTAGATTTTCACGGGTACAGATATGTAGGTCTAGGTGTGTTCGAGTCTTTTCTTGTGTAAGATTAAGAGTATCTTGGTGACATTTTGGCGAGGTCCCACTCGCCATCCTCAGGCTGGTGCATTCGGCTTCGTGCCAGTGCTTGCAAGCACTAGCCTGAGGATGGCGAGTGGGACCTCGTCGAAACGTCGCCAAGATACTCTTAATCTTACATGGGAAAAGACCCGAACACACCTAGACCTACATACATACATATCTTCTTTTGAGAGGGGATATCGGAATTTCATTTTAATATGTGCTACTGTGTACACAGAAAAGTGACAATAAAGGTTATCTAATCTTATTTGACCTTGATAATGCAAATGCATATGCTAATCAAGATACACTTCCTATTACTTTCTCTATCAAGACAGTGAAACCTATAAAAAACAGTAACTAATCAAGTTGAGATTCAACAAAGAGCTTCTGCAAAGTGAATAGAGTTCAAAATTGAAGTGATCTGAGCTTTAATGGAGGCAAATGAATACTGGAAAGAATATTTTAGAGATTTATATGAATATGATAATGGCACTAAAATGAATGCTATAAATGTTATTTCCAAAAACAATGAAAAAAGAATCCTAAATAGTATGAGACTGATTAAAAATAGTCAAAGTACAAGTGTGAAACTAGAAAAATGTTAAAATGGGGGTGTGGTTTATTTATGAAGTGGTAGTGTAAGTTGTTTTACAGTAATATATCGGTGAAGATCACATCTGCACCTGACAATTAGACCAATGTGATTTACTGCTCCCCTATACAAATGAAAAGGTGAGAAGAATGAATAACAAAAATTACAAGAAAGTTAGGAAAATGTGTCTTGGAATGGAAAACTGCTCAGCAGAATTCTCACTGAAATGGAACCAGAGCCAAGAAGGAACAAGTAGTGTGACTTTATGCTGATAGCGCGTGCACAAAATTTTTGTTCTTCGAAAGGTCATTTAGAAATGTATGAATGTGAAAAAATTATTACATATTTAGTGATTTAGAGAAAGCATATGACAAAGTGAATAGACTTAAATTATGAAACATTTTGTGTGATGAATTAGAAGATTGGTTGAATAATGCAGTAAGAGTGGAAAACAGTGAAAGACTAGCATGCGTGAAGATAAATTAATTGCTTAGCAAATGATTCATCATCAAATAGAGTGCAATCATCTCCTGGTTGTTTAAGGTTTCCATGATCAACTCACACTTATGATATTGGGTTGATTAGGGATATGAATGTGTGCAGTATGCAGGTAATGCCATGTTGTTAGTCAAGAACCGAAATGATTTGCAATAAATGTTACATCAAATGTATGAAGCAGTGTACAGATTTGAAATTTCTGAACACTGAACAAAGGAGCTTTGTTTGACGAGGAAAATGAATGAGTAATTACAAAAATATATCAAGTAGAGGAATGAATGATCATTGGAAGAATGTTTTGTAAAGATGTGGAAATGGTTGGAGAAATGTTAAGATGTAAAAATGTTGACAGATGGTAGAAAGCACAAGGTCTGCTGAAAGGAATCAAATTTGTAAAAGTATGTTAAAATGGCTGTGTGTGGGAGTAATCTTCTGCACATTTGTTATGTAGAAATGAGAATAGAGTATATGAGAAACAAATTAAATTGAATACTTAGAAAATATGTACAATAAACTCTATGGTGAAGCAGTCAGTCAAGAATTAACAAGTAATGAATTAATGTGGAATGAGTACAAAAGTGAGCAGATAGTGCAAAAAAAAAAAAAAGAATTCTGAGGTAGTTTGACCTTAGAGAGGGAATGAATAAGGACTGAATAACAAAACACATATATGAAAGAAGAACTCATTTGTTGAGGGGAAGTGGAAACTGAAGAAAGACATGGTTGTCAAAAAAAAACCTCTCCAAAAAGATCATGGTGAGAAATGAAAGAAACAGAGGCACTACCTGAGTTGGTGAATGGACATGATGGAAGCAAGAATAGTTTGCAAATATAGAAAGATATGGAGGAATACGATGAATGGTGTTTGTATAATATAGAATTAATTTCCTTTTACAATTATCTTCCAGTGTGGATTTATTTTGCCTTTTCTCTTTTTATGTATTTTATATGATGTTGCTACCCTAAGGAAAATAGCACGATAGGTGTGCCTACGTATAGGCAAAAGCAAATTATGCAGATACAGGTAGTCCTCAAGTTGTGACCAATTGTTTAACAATTGTTCAAAGTTACGATAACTTGGAAAGAATGCTTTATGGTCCAGCACTTAAAGCTCTGATCTTCAGGATCCCAACTTCGTCTCTCCAGTCAATGAACGAGTTCCTGTTCACACACTCCCTTGATTCATTCACTTAACCATCAAAACTGGGAGAACTTGATTACAATCACTGAACAAAGTAGTGATGTGGGCATCTCACTTAATGACACTTCACTCAACAACTGAGATCCCATCACAATAGTCGAATACTACCATGTAAGTCAAGGACTACCTGTAGCTTTCTTTTTAAATCACAAGCTGACTATTTTTTCCTTATGATTCATGGGGTAGGAGAGAGCCTCCCTAAAAATGCAAGACAAATGTAAATGAATATAAATGCATCATTTGTCTACCTCTGTTAATCACTTCCAATTTTAAACATACTCAAAAAAAACCCCTATCACCTGTGTTTTCAGATCAATTAGAGCACAGTCACTATGTATCAGTAATAGTGGAGATGTCTGTGTTGGTCACTTTTCACCAATTCATTAGTCAGTTGCAAAACTAAATATTTAAAGCGATTTCCTAAAGCCATAGTATTTCATCCATATTTGCGGACTCAAATAAGTGCCCTTTTTCTCAAAATATTTCCAAGAGCTCTTTCCTACCTCTTGACAATCTGTTATTTCAATTATCTATACCGATAAAGAAAAAAGTTTCTTAAATTATTCTGAAATACCAAAAGGAAAATTTAATTCTTATGCCTCCATTCTTCCTTTAGCCTTGTCACTTTGTCTTACCGTTCGCATATGGTGTGACCATCTTCTTATTAGTCATTACTCGTGCAGTGGCATTATTAACCTAAAAATTAAAAGGGGAAGGGGAAGAGAGGGAAGGAAGCAGAACACTTTAGAGAAAACGATAGAAACCCTCCATAATTTTTTTTAGACAAAATGTTTTTTAAAAAATCAGCACAATTAAATTTACTTTTATTGATTGTCTATATATATTATAATTATAAACATATCTAATTTTTTGAATTTTAACTATGCATCAAAGAAAAGGCTAAAAAGAGCAGATTTTCTCAGGCGTCCCTGCCAGCTTTTGACTTCACTATTTGATGCTCACTGTTCAGGGGCAAAAACTCTTCCATTGTTATTTTTTGTGTCCAGTTTGATTGGCATGAAACAGAAACAAAAAATAACCTTGTCTGATCCATTAGTAGCCTTTCACTGAACTGCAGTGGTCTACTAATATTACAAAACAAAAAACCAAAAAAACCTGCTGCAATTTGGGCAGAAGAACTATTCCCAGGTGTCTGGGATTAAGCTGCTTTTCTTCTAAGGGAGTTTGCATTCCAGAGCAGCACTACTTGGCCTGTATCTCAATTTTGGAGTACTGTATCTTGAGAGGCCATCAACCCCAATCTTCCCTTGTTGCTGCCTTGTCAGGAGAAAAATGAGCATTATTAGAAATGTATGAAGTGTCTCCTGACTCTTTTTTCCTTTTAGTCTCTTTCACTGTCCCTTTTGAGCTGTTCATTGCTCAAAGCTGAACGCTGCAGCACAGATGATGCTAGTAAAACACTGGTGGGATGGTTAAAGCCAAACAATGGCAACCCTGTGTCAAACATAGGCACAGTGTCTTGCAGAGAGTGAAGGTAGAAGAAGTAAAATCAGTAACTTTTCAAAACCCTAGTCTTAATGGAAGAAAAAGCCTCATGTGAACTTCAAGATCAAGAAAAGGATGGTTCAAAGGCCCTCTGAACTTTAAAACAAAAGTGAGCTTTGAGCAAGGAAGAAGGGAGCCTGGAATCTCATCGCTCGATTTTTAGCCCTCCTAACAACCCTCCACCCCAGATAAACATTACACATTGAAAAAAAAAAAAAAAGAATGGGAAACAACAACAATGAGACTGAAAGCATGCTGTTAAAACACACATAAAAAAAGAAAACAACAACAACAATTGATTAATGGGGATAGGGTCTCACAGACAATCATTAAGATGGAGCAAGTGCCTGAAATCAACTGCTACAGCAGAATGCAATACAAGCACTTAAAGGAAAAAATGGGCAAAACCAATCAGAAATCACCAATCAGCAAAGACCAACAGCTGTATTTAACTAAGTAAAGGAAAATGGCAAGTGAGGAGAGGAGAACAATCAGAGGTCCAAAGAGGGAGTGCAGAACAGAAGTGGAGGAAGAAGGAGATGGATAGGCAAAAATGAAAAAGTATATGGGTGCATTAAGAAAACCAGCCAAAACTGGAGTTCAGTAACTCTGAGTAAGATGCGCAAGGAAAATTACTGGAAAGTCAGTAATCAAACAGCTCAGACTTAAACAAAATGGTATATACATCCAAAATCCAGGTGGCATTACTCAACAGCATTGAAAATAAAAGGGGAGGGGAGAGAAGGAAAAGGAAAAGGGGGGAGGGACAACAAGTTAAATCACATTTTGTAGTGTTAATGTGAAATGGCAGATGGATTTTTTCTTTCTTAATTTTTTTTGTTTTGCACAAAAGAAAAGAAAAGAAGTAAGCTTCTCCTCTAGCACTTTGATTTCACTTACCGCCAACTCGTACCATCGCCAGCATTGTGTATAGTTACCATGGAAAGAGTGAGTCAAGTGAAGGGCCCTAAACACTAAACCATTAAAAAGGGAAATAAAACAAAACAAAAAACAAAAACAAAAACAAAACAAAACAAAAAAGCAAAATATGCAGACATCTTACTCAAAATGGCGGCTTTAATTTTTTTCCTTATATTTAGTAATTTTTTTCCTTTAAAAAGAAAGAACAAAAAGGGGCCAGTTAGCCTTCTATATGAGGGAACAGCAAATTCATCACTAAGAAGTTACCTCTCATCTAGGTAACAAGAAGCATCTTATGCTTATCACAGTCTAAATTCATTGGAATTAATTATGGAATGCATATTTCTTAATTTAAAATACATTTACATAGATATTTCAATGGCTCAAGTTCTTCCTGATTTCTCCATCCACCCCTTCCCAAAACATTAGTTTCACACTCATATGGAGGAGAACTGGCCTCTGAATCAAGGGCAGATATTGGCTGCCCACCCCTTCTGTCTTGTTAGAGACCAAGTGACAAATGGGACTGTGCTCATTTTGTTAGTTTTTGATCTGGCTTGGAGATTGAAAGTCGGAGCCTCATTAACTGAAGCAAAGGAAAATCAAGATAGCAGAAGGGCAAAAAAATTGGAGTGAGTTGGAAACAAACAAGAGAAAGGAAAACAAAGACAAAGAAAAATAACAAAAATAATAAAAATATATAGATATATATATATATATATTGGGAGGTTATTTTATACACTTCAGTGCAGGGGACGGGAGTGAAAAACACAGGACACAAACACACACACACACGCACTGGACAAGAATCCCAATGTGAAATCAGTGAGGCAAGACACAAAAAGGAAACCAAAGAAGAAATATAAAGAAGAAATTGAATTACTGAAGACATGCACCTCGATTTTACGGCCCTCTACCACGGTGCCGTGTAATTTCTCCCTGGCCCTGTCTGCATCAGCACTATTCTCGAAAGTTACGAACCCGAATCCCTGCATGCAGCGGGAGAAGGGGGAAAACATGCACATCGTTATATATTGAAATACTGATATCTAGATAAATAGAGAAAAAAATATCACAGTATGAAGTTGACATCAGCACAACTTAGCAATACTCTCCTAGAGTCACATTTTTGGTTCATGCATGTTTCATGAAAGAATTTCAATTAAAAAATAACTTTAATCAGATTGAAAATAATAAAACATAAAAGCAATTGAGGCCAGACCAAATAAAGCATAGTTACTCGAGACACATTCTAAAAAGTAAAAACTAGTTCCACAATTGATCAAATGCAATGTATTAAAACCCGGAAAGAAATCTTGCCATAAATGACCATTCATATGTTCTCTTTTGCAGCATTCTTAATAACTTCCTTCCATATGACAAGGATAGGCACAGGAAGATGCTCTGAAGAAAATCTAGCAAAAGAAAGTGTGATATGTGTGATAGTTCTAATTCATCTTATTATTTTTATGAATAATATTAATATATGTATTTTTGACAATGAATACATTTACGGGGGACAAAAAACGTGTGTGTGTGTGTGTGTATCACATATATAGAATTTTGACAATGTCCTGGGCATCTTTGCTTCTCTTTCTTGTTAATTTCTTAAAGTAAAGGTATCCTTTAAAACAGGGATGTTAAACTGACAGCCAATGGGCTGGATGGGTCACATGCAGGCCGTACCCATCCCAGCTCCGTGAATGGGAAAAACGTTGTGAAACATCATATGATGGCCATGTAACACAGCAAATTTGACAACTGTGCTTTAAAATAAGCTTTTTTTGATGCAAAAAATATTGGCCACACTGGTTATCTTAATTCCTAGGATGCTTATCCCCATTAACAGTAGATATTAATACTACTGTATAATATATGGCTAGAAATAGGCACTCTGGTTCACTGGGAAAAAAATCCTGAATCTATTTTCAACACAGGAAAGCATAACTGTTTATATCCAATAAAAAGATATCTAATAAATGCTTGGCTTCAGAAAACACTTAAGTGAAGCATTGTTTTTTACAGATTGTTGAAGTTGTACATTCTAGAATTAGTACTTAAATGAAGTTGAACAAAACTTTCTAATGGAAGAGAACAAAATTAATTACAGCACATTATAAAACGATACAGTGTAATGACTGAGTGTAAGGATGGAATGATTACTTCTTTGTTCAGCTTGTTTTTGAAAACTTAGGATTTAGTTAAAGGATCCAGATGGCTTCTACATCCAGGCAATAAATAACCCACTCCTATTTAACTTTTAAAATTCTGCAGATGCAATTGCCTCAGTCATAAATATATATATATTTACCTTAATAAATGGCAGGGTTAAATGCCACCAGTTATGGATCATAATCAGTTAATCTTAATCTTTGCTAATATTATCACTATTAAGATAGAAATATTTATCTAATTGAGGTTCTAAGCTATATAAGCCTTTTTTTCCAAAGTGCAAATATATTCAATTGGATTTATTAACAGACTCACATAATTGTACTACAGTAGGACATTTAAGACCTAACCCTATACTTATTTTCAAGAAACTGAAGTATGTATGCTTCATGTAATACAAATATGCAATAGTTGGATAAATATTTTCAAATAAAGGGAAAAAAAGCATTAAGTAGTTCATGATTTTTAAATTGATCCTGAAGGTTTTGTAAGAAGAACATGTTCGGGCCCAATATTCACCGTTAACAATAGCGCTACATATACTGAATTTTCAGTTGGATCTCCTTTGGTAAGCTATTTATATTTATGAAGTTATTTTCTGTAGAATCAATGTTCAAGGAATAGGATAAAGAACTTACTCTTATTGGCCACTATAATATTTTTCCCCATTTTGTTCCTCAAATGTAGACTTTCACATTCTTTCAAAGAGCAGGGTGAAAAACGCCACCTTTCACTATTGTAAATCTCCCTACTACATTAATTGGGTGAGAATTATGTTTATTGAGGAATTTTATAGATTTTTGCTATGTCATGGTTAGGAAAATGTGAATCTATTAGAACAGATTTACTCAATATTCCAAGAATTTAGCAAGTACATATTATCTGCAAAATGAAGTAATTGCCTTAAAAGTTCAACCTTCCCATGTCTACATAGCTTATGAATGGTAATTGCAAAGTCAGCTGCATCTTTAACACCTCTGTATTTTTCAAACACATTACATTTTGCATCAGGTGTTACAAATCTGTGAATAACATGAAGATTTGTCTTAATGGACATGATTTCAGTATTATCACTGAAGCCAAAAATCAAACATACAGTGCAAAAAACTTTTTGTGAAATTTGTTTCCTAGGGTTGTTATGAAGATATATCTATTACATGAGTACACATTTTATTTAATATTACTTTACTACACTTCTAAACATTTTTACATCTTCATCCTAAACACATGACATAGAACCTTTGACCAAAATGTTGTTGAACTTTTTTGAATTTTACTTAATCCTTGGTGAAAGTCTCACGTAATAAAAGCAAGTATTGATTTGTTGGTGTTCTCCAAAAATGTGCAGGATAACCAAATCCAGAAAATACCAAAACCCCATAATTCATATCTAAGCTACAAATAATTTCTAGTATCAGAAAAAGAGCATATTTCATACTGAATACATACTTTCCTTTAAAGATGAATTCAATTTTATCCTCCCTAAACATAGCCACATCATACCAAAGCCGTATTTTAATACTCGATTAAAATTTCTCACAGTTCAGAAAGAAAAAAAGAAAGTAATATAACCAGCTCATATGTACTTTTATAATTATTCCCACGAACCTGTTATAATTCAATTTGCTGGTAATTTTGAGACTGAACTGATTTTATTATGCAACTTTCATTTCAGTTTGAAAACGATACCCAGTCCATTTAACTTCTAACTGTACTAAATCCTCAAAAACATTCAGAATAACCTGCAGCCCAAGGGCACCGAGTAACTGTCACCTTTTTAGTCTGGCCTCAGATTCTGCAATAAATAACAAGCAACAGGATGAGCAGTGTAAAATAATAATTGTACAGAGTTTTTTTTATAAAATGTTTTCATCTCTGAAGAATGAGAAAGAAAATTTACCATGTAACCGTAAAGGGAGAAATCAAAAGCAGACGATTCTCCTGGGTGTGGCCAGAACACAGAAATTAAGGGAAAAAATAATCATAACCAAAAAAATAAAAATGAAAATGAAATAAATTCAAAGGAAACTGAAAGGAGCCCCTTGAAATCCATGCATTGTTAACACTTTTTTCCCCACTGTGTTTAGAACATTGACTTCAGAAGCAGCATCTTTATCTCAAGGTGTTGGGAAAGACTTTCCATCATTTCAATTGTTAATATATATATATATGTATACACGCATATACAAAGAGGCAGTTTTTTTAAAAAAAAACTTAGTCAACAGCCAGAAGCCTGGACAAATGGAACAACAACAAAAATAAATAAATAAATAAACAAACATAAAAATCCAGGCTTTCAGGTTATTTGCTTTCAATGTCAATATACAATAATCCATCTGAGATGAGTGATTAAAATAAGTTCCAAGGAGAATATCCTAGTGCTATTTAAAGTGAGGACACTATTCTTTAAGATCTGAAAAAAACAGTTGTGGATTTTTTTTACCTAGAATTACTTTGCATAGGGTGCATATTTTGTAGCTATTTAACTGGATTGATCAAAGCAATTTCATGTACATGTGCTAGAATTTAAAATAGAATTGTTTAACAATATGGAAAAAAAATAAAGAAATTGCTTTTCAACCTAAGAAAAAAGTATTTTTGCTGTCCAAAGTATATATTTTTAAGTGAGGACATATAAACTAGGATACAATTGCAACTATTAAGAAAATAGAGTAATCAATGTTAAATGGAATTTAGAGTAATAAAATAGGATTTTGTTACAGTTAAGCTGAGCATACAATCTCTCATTTCTTAAAATAATTTATCTATAGAATGACTGGATTTTATAGTTGAGTATATAACCCTTACTAGTTCTCTAAGCAGCTTTAGAACTCTTCTACTTTTCCTCACTGCATCAACTGGGTGGTGAAATCACTGCTGTTTTCCCACTGTTAATTGCAACAGAAACCTCAGCCACACTGGGAGGGAAGTTCCTTCCATTGGACATTGGAATACAGACATTCAAAGCCATTGTTTCCCGGCTGATTATTAGTACTTTAACAGAGAAAACAGAGGAAGTTGAATAAAAGTGTATCTTTCTCAGGCTCACTATTAAGTCTATTTACTTGAGTGGCCCCTAAAAAATTCTACACGATCTCACCAATAGGAGAGGGGGGGAAACTCTTTCAAAAATCTAACATCTGTTTGTCACTTTGCACCACCCAAGCTATCTATAGAGGAAGGGAACTATGATCAGAACGAGCTTTCTATTAAACATGGGTGAATGAGTTGGCAAAATGTAGTGGTTAATGTATTGGACTAAGACTGCAGAGACCCAGATTTTAGTTGATATTTAGTCATGGAAGTTCAGTGGTAATTTGTGGCTATTCATTATTTTCTAGAGTTGTTCTTGCTGTCAGGACAAAATCAAAAGAAGGGCCACTGTGTACCTTAAACATTTGGATGAAAGGCAGCACACAAGTAGAAGAAATAATAATAATTACCACAAGTGTGACTACAAGGCTTGGTTCAATCATTGCTCTATTGAAAATTAGACTCATTTGTTAAAACTTGAATGCCACTGATATAAATACTGTAGGAGCTTAAACTGGTATTTGAACAGAAACCAAACTGGAAGAAATCATCATATTAACAGCTCCGTTCACTAGGCGCTGCTTATGAAACAAGAAAAATTAATGAAGATTAATTAAGAAACAGAAGTCTGAACATAACTGAGAAATGGCTCAAACACCTTTTTCTTTTTAGTTTTTCCTAATATGCTGCTAGTTAACTAAAATTGTGCCTAAGATAATATTCAATATTGAGATGCTTATAAAAGCATTAACATTTATTAATAAATCTAACATAACCATAAACTTTTACTCGTAATTTTTTCATTCATTCCAAGTGATTTTTACAAGAAAATCAAATACAGCCGATGTGCACAAATGCACTTGATGCTCAAAAATCTTTCCCCATGTCAACAACAGGATGGAAATACATCATCTCATCTCAGATGGACTAAAGGGTAATTTGAAATGCTCAAATTTTCCAACACTGGACATATCTGGCAGAGGGCCTTTGCCACAGTTATGAAAGGATAAAGATCTGCTCATTCCGTAGAGGGAATGGGTGTAGGCATACCCAGAGCAATTTGGATTTTACATTTTCACCTTTTAAACATTCACATATTGAAGAATATACCCTTGAGAAACCCAGGAAGGGGAAGGGTAATACTGAGAACACAGCACAAGGCAGGCAGCGGGGAGCATCTGCTTTCCGATTCCCAAGAAAGAGGAGGAGGAGAAAGGTTCCATATCATTAGGTTAGAATAGAAACCACAGGGTAGGAATACAAGCATTCAAGTTTTGGCATACTTTTTTTTTGCAGAAGAAGTGAGTGATAAGTGAAGGGTCCCTGAAAGAATTGTGCTTCTCCACTGGGAACCTAAGCTTATTTTAAAATGTCCCAATTCAGTAAACACAAAAATGCCATAAACACAAACACTCTTTGGGAATCCAGCTTATACTATTCACCGTGTTTAAAACAGTCTCATTTGAATCTTTGAATCGCTGTGAATTTGACAGGCAAATGTTTGAAATTTTACCACCAAATAGAAAAGACTTCATCAATGCCTTTATGAGCTAAATATTTACTAGATAAAAGAAAAGGGGCAAAGAGGTATCATTTAATCTTAACAGGTTTTGTTTTAGCTGAAAACCAGAAGTTTGGTTTATTTACTTGCAGTTCAATAGTTAGAATATTATGATTTATGGAAGATTCCAAACATAAGGACTGAATGACCTTATGGTTTATTATGGCTTAGTAATGAACAAGCAGCACGCTACGCAGATCATATACACTGGCTCCCCTAACAGTAACTATAAATAATGAATTAATGAACAAGACTGTCCATGGTTTGCTTAGTACCAGGAAAATACATATTTTGTTTTAGCTTTCTAACTCCTTTTGACCCGACATCTCTTGTAAACATGCTAAGCAAGTAATAAACAGGGGTTGATATAATTTGGTATCCATCCTTACTCATCAGAGAAGTTAGTGAATGTGATCTCAGAAGCATGCACTAGTCTGCTGCTAATCCTTCACTAAGAAGGAAACATGAAGCAGCCTAATATTTCTGAATGTGTATCAAAATGGATGCAGCACATAATTATTTTAATTTGTGAAGAGCTGCAAGCTGCACTGAACCACATGCTTTCTATTACTCATGTATCCACGGTATATGTTTGAATAATGAAGTGAAAAGTGTATTATATTTGACCACTACACTTACACTTCAGGGACAGATGTATACACCATAAAGCTGTAGATGTATATGAGCACAACAAAAATAGTTTTTTTCAGTATGCTGGCTGGGAAATTCTAAGAGTTGAAGTCCACATGGTTTAAAGTAGCCAAGATTGAAAAACACTGATCTGAACAGTAAAGAGAATAGAATGTTTTTTAGAGATTAAATTACAGCAGATTATGTCCATTCTCTGAAAGACAATAAATATAAGATCCTGAACTTGTTAATGCTTGCATGGTTCAAATAGCCAGACTATGGCACTCTAATCAGTCTCCTATTCATCCAAAAATGTTTTACAGCCACTTCCAAGAGCCTAGGTTTGCTGAAGTGTTAGTTCCAATACTAAATGCATGTTATATGTATTGCATTATGTACAAGTAGTAAATATTACCTCTTTTCTGGTTTTCAGATAATACATAGGAAATCTGATATGCTAACAACATAATCTTGTATATAAACATCCATATGGACCTACTCTGTGTAGATTATGAATTTCAAAGACAGGGTATACAGATATAATCCTAGCTATGCCTTATCACTATGATGTGATGGAGTGAGGGTGTGGGATAGATGTTTATTTTTAATAAAAAGTGGAAAACTTAGCATTGATTAAGTCAAGCATAGTAGAGACATGCACTGTGCAAGCTTCCCCCACAGAGCTCTGCCAATGCGCCTTGCTCCTGACCTGAAACACTCCCTGCTATTCCAGTGCTGGACCTACTGGGCAGAGAGAGAATCACATCAATTCTTCAGTGAGGGGACATTGGTTTCATGATGAGAACCGGTTAGGACAAGCAACATTTAAAATTGCTACACTTAGGACTATAAGGTTTGCCATTGGAACTCCAGAAAGTTAATTATATATAAAAAAAACCTTACATCATTCTGAACAGCTTGTATTTTGAATAACTTACACTTTTCTAAAAAGCTGCAAGTTTTTTCAGGCGTTGTAAGAGGATGGGCCAACATCCTTGCAACACTGGAGAATTATTGCAACATCAGGTGGGCATTTCATTTTTCTTCCACACAAGATAACTCTTATCCTATATATAAAATACTTCTAAAATTTTTTATACCATTTCTTTCTCAAACATTTTAAATTAACAAAAATTAGTACAAAAACTGACTCTTGTCGCTTCGGTGACTCTTTTTATGCTTAGAGGTTTGGATAAATCTGATTATTTCAAAGGGAAAATTATGAAATTATTCTTGAAGATACTAATAGATTATACACAACACCTATAATTATATGGAATGGCAACTCTAAGAGTAACCCAATGCCTAATTCCTTTTCTGTCTATATGGAATATCTAGGAAGGAAGCTGCTTTATCTTGATAACTGTTGTAGACTGGTAAGGGAGAGAATAGGTAAAAGGTAGACAAAAAAACAAAACTTACCTTAGACCCACGTTCATTGAAGATTATCTCTACATCAAGGATTTTACCAAATTGCTATAAAAAAAAGATTTTGGTTCATTAATTCAGCATCCTTTATCTTTCATGGCTGACAAAGAAATTCTTTTGAATGCATAGTTGAAAATATTTTAAAATGAATTCAGACTTAATATTTTTATGTATTTGTTGAATTTTCCCTGGTTGTCAGGTTTATAAGCCTCACAATCTGTGATACATTTTATGTAAAATACAAAATAACAAAAGTAAAATCCTTAGTGTTCTCTGAGTTTGATTATTTGTTTGCAGAGGTTTCATTAATCAATTAGATAACATCATATATATTCTCTTCATATGGAATGAATAAAGGTATGTCCCAGGATAATGTTGCAGGATCCAATCTGGGCTGGTCATCGGGATCAGAAGTTTTGTCTTCTGAGCTTTTGGACTCGTGCTGGAGTCCATCTTCAGGGAACTTCTGCCTCTTCATATATTGTCTTTTATTGATATAACAAAAGACTATTCACAATTGCAATAAGGAATGGTGGCTGGTTTATAAATATATTGTTCTATAATTCTCATATTTTTAAACTGGGTGGAGTGTTCCAGCCAGCATCTCCTCCATGCCATTCCCTATATACACAGTTTTAACATACTATCTATCTTCCACAGCCACTTGGTATTCTCATATTCAGTCTTCTTCAGGCTCTTCTCCTGGATTTCATATACCTCTTCTAATTATTGTTATTCTGGAAACTATAAAGTTTCTGCAAGTCTACTGATTTTTCTTTTTTCATAGTAGTCAAATCTGATTACATAACTAAAGCTATATATAGTGATATACAGAGAGAGAGAGAGAGAGAGAGAGAGAGAGAGAGAGAGAGAGAGAGAGAGAGAGAGAGAGAGAGAGAGAGAGAGAGAGAGAGAGAGAGAGAGAGAGATGATTATGAAAAAGCTATTTTTAAGTAGGAGGTCAAGTACCTAAGTGTAATTTCTACTATTGTCCTTTTCCAGCCATTCGGTTCTACTCCCCACTTCAAAGTTTGGGATCTATCATAGGGCCATCCTTCCACCACTCCCTTCCCACAAGGTATTTTTCTCTGCATTTACAAACTCTGAATCTACTCAGACTAGTTGCTGTTTTGCTAAATAAACAACAATCAGAAAACAAAGTTACACTGATTTGAATAATCTATTACCAAGAAGTTCCTTTAGGGAAAGGGATCTTTCTGATTTTAATTACATGTGCTCAACCAAGTATAGCGAAATACACACATCAGCCTTCTACTTTTAAATGACTTAAAACTATATGATCCAAAACATTACTTTTTCTTACATATATTACCCATTCTATAAGACCATTTACTGAACTCTTTTATTTTACCTGTCTCTATCAAATGGGACTTTAAAACAAGGTTTTTTAATAGAAGTTCAGTTTTAGAATGCCATTCTCTGGAGGTAGCTATATTGCATAGTTATTTTATTTCCCAAAGCTTTTCCATCTTAAAATCTTTAATACTTCTTAAATTATTTGCCTTATTTTATTCAAATACAAGCATACTTTTACCCTTACAATAATCTTTTAAATAGATTAGCCCTTTTAAATAGATTAGCCCAACAACAAGTGGCTCAAGCTATTTAATGAACTAAGAAATACTGCTTTGGGTTTAGTGGTTAGAATCTCCTTTGCCTGATTTCATGTTGGTGGTTTTATTTCTTAACTTCATGCTTTAAAAGATTTGTAAACAAATGCCCCCCCCAATCCCGATCATTATTCTGGAATGCATATTAGTACTGTAAATAAAAATTTAGAAATAAGTTATTTAATCACTGCCATATAGTAGGGAATTCCTAAGCATGTTCCCACAGTGATAACAATAAAGGATTTACATGTTATGATAGCCATCCCTGCAACCAGAAGCTCTTTCCTTTAACTGTACCATTTTTCTAACTGTACCAATGTACTGCATTGTCAAACTCCAAACACTGTACTTTCCATGAAATCATTGTATGATGCTATACATCATAGATGTTT
This sequence comes from Hydrophis major, assembly GCA_033807585.1. Classification (NCBI taxonomy): domain Eukaryota; kingdom Metazoa; phylum Chordata; class Lepidosauria; order Squamata; family Elapidae; genus Hydrophis; species Hydrophis major. The sequence continues at coordinate 184,269,243 of CM066331.1, read as the reverse complement.
TAAACCACCAAAATTATTTTCACTGAGGATATCAAATAAGGCATGATTATTGTTGCTATGATGATTCTAGTCAGGTGTTTTGGACTGGATTTGGCATTTATGCCCACCTATCAAGTCCTTCCCAAGAACGTAGTTGATAGATGTTATTTTATAATATTGCATTAAACCTAATATTAAAGATATCTTTGCAAGATGAAAAACTAGACAGGAATAAAAAAATTGAAACCTATACAATTCAAAGGATGAAACACTGGTAAGGTGTGTCTTATGATTAACATAGTGTGCAGAATAATAAATTATTGTATACTGTATAATTTCAGATTCTAAAAATAAGGTAACTCATTCTTTTAAATAAAATGAAGCATTTAATTCAGTATGTTGATAAAGGCTCCTAAATCCAATTTTTTAGCCTATCTATCAATATGTTTAGACAGGCCTTCACCAACTTGGTATCTATCTTCTGTAATACCAACCATATTTATTATAACTATTTTTCACTTGTATTTCATTTTGTACAGTAGTCATACAGCAACAAGGAAGCTGCTTTCAATGTGATTCATCCAAAGGAAAGCTTTCTTGTTCAAAACAAAATGCTAATATGTATTTGAGTAAATACTTTATCCAAATATTATAGTGTCAAACTGAAATTACTCTGTACAAAAATTATGTACTGGCAGGAATTAAGGACTAAATTATTGATTGCTTCTTTGTTCCACCCTTATTTTAAGGTTATTTTAAGCCTTAAAATAAAGCCTTTCTGGCAGCAAGTAGTTCTTCAAGTGATTTCAGAAGCAGAAAACCAAAACAACTTGTTAACTACTAAGGGCAAAAACTAAACCAGGAATATTACAGATGCTGCCGAATGACTTATGCTGCTGAATGAAATATTTATATAATATTCTCTGTTCTTCACAGAAGAGCTTTTATTTTATACCTGCAGGTTCATTGTCTTGCTCTCAGTGCTTCTGGAAAGAAGTTATAGAAAACTTGTCTTTTAGGACTGAATTTAACCCTGCATAGAAGGTGTCGTTGAATCAACACATGTTCTGTGGTTGAACAGAGCACCATATATGTTGTTCTGTATTATCATCACTATTACTTGAAAAACATTCCAATTGTACCACAGAAGAGAATAGATACAACCACATTTGAGCTCAAAATTTCTGTTGCTAAGCAAGACTGTTGTTAAGTGAGTTTTTCCCTATTTTACTACTTTCTTTCTTGTTGTTAAGTGAAACACTGTGCAGTTGTTAAGATAGTAACATGAGTAACATAAGATAGTAATATGAGCCTCAATGGTGCGGTGGTTAAAGTACAATACTGCAAGCTACTCCTACTGCAATCTGCAGATCGTATCCCACCTGGCTCAAGGGTGACTCAGCCTTCCATACTTCCGAGATGGTTAAAATGAGGACCTAAATTGTTGGGGGCAACAGACTGACTCTGTAAACCACTTAGAGAGGGCTGTAAAGCACTATAAAATGGTATATAAGTTTAAGTGCTATTGCTTTGATTGTTAGCTTCTCCATTGACTTTGCTTATTAGAAAGTCGCAAAAGGTGATGATATGACCCTGGGACAGTGCAACCATCATAAATACATAGCAGTTGCCAAGTGTCCATATTTTGATCGCATGGCCATGGGGTTGCTGTTATGATCATGTGAAAAACAGTTATAAGTCACTTTTCCAAGTGCTGTTTTACCTTCAAATGGTCACTAAATGAATGGCTGTAAGTCAAGATTAGCTGATAACTCTTTAGAAATTTTTTTTAAATATCAGCAAAATACTATTTAGTCATGATCACTGTAAGGAAACTCTGGATACAATTATGTTAGGAAAAGTTCCATATCATTTTAACATTTTAATTTATTACACTGTTGTTATTTGATTTTACACAAGCATTTAGTCAATGGCTACAAACCAAATCGGATGCTTTGAAAATAAGCTGCAATATGCAAACATCTACTATTCTATATCCCTGATGGTCTAAACAAGAGGGAATGGGATTGATCAGGATCCTTGTTATAGATCTGGCTGAAAGTGACAGCTGCAGATATATCCCAGAAGCGCCAGATTGTAAATATGTCCATATCTAGTCCATGAGGCAGAAGAGAGGAGCATGTCATGGGACTACAAAAACACAGCAGTTAAAGATATTACTTTTCTATTATTCTTGGCAGAGGCAAAACACAATATTTTCCAGTCAATGTCTCCTCAACATTAGTGGGTTACAAACAATACACACCCAAATATAAAATTATATGGACTAAAACCAGATTGTTAAGTCATTGTGCTTTGTTTATTAAATTCAGTAGCAAGACAGATTTTTGCTCTGACTCAACTGAGCGGAGTTTCATCAAATCTGTGTGTCATTTTCTTTAATGCTTATGAAATATGGTTACTCACTCTTGGAGTCACTAAATAATGCTCCAGGATCAGGAATCAATTTTCGCATCTTATTTTCTTCTATTTTTAAATGAGAGGCAGTGTGGTACACCAATGGATGTTAGACTGCGACTGGCAAAATCCAGGTTCACATAATTATACACTCAGAAAGCTGGTGAATAATTTACTATAGAGGACTGTTGCAAAGATAACAAAATGTGCTAGAGGAAAATAGGACAACCACAGAAACTGTATGAATTTTATCTGGGAAATGGCAGAATAGCAATGCAATTAACAAAATAAAATTATCAAAGATAAATAAAAAGTGACTACAATTTGATAATTTTATTTTGTGCCTGTCATAGCTGCTAACTTCTCTCTTTTGCCAAGAATCTTTATTTAGATTTATTTAAAAGCTATGAAAATCCAAGTATGAGAAATAACTCAAAGAAATATTTTTCACACAGATTTTAAAGCGCTTGCTATTTCTCAGAAATCATTCTATTCACTTTGGCCAATGATCAAAAGCAGTTTAAAACACAGCTGAAACATGCTTAAAATGTAAATCCAGCCCCGTCTGATGGAAAAATAAAATACTCCGGCACTCTATTTAGTAGCTTTAAGAACATCTTAAAGACCAACACAATTTTCAGAAAATAAATAAGAGGTAGTCCTTGACTTACGACCACAATGAGCCCAAAATTTATATTGCAAAGTGAGAAATTTGCCCCATTTTACGACTTTTCACTTGTCACATTTGTTAAGTGAATCACTGTAGTTGTTAAATTGTTAAATGGTTGTTAAGTGAATCTGGCTTCCCCATTGACTTGGCTGGTCAGAAAAATCACAACAGGGTATCACATGACCCCAGGACACTGCAACTGTCACAAATGTGAGCCAGTTGTCAAACATTTGAATATAAATCATGTGACCATAGGAATGCTGCAATGGTGACTTTGGACTTCCGGTTTTGCATGGCTTCAGCATGTCTGCTTGTCTGCGATTCCTGCTGTGCTTGCTGCCAAGGTGCCCCCGATCCAAATGGGTCTGGGGGATATGGCTGCCCTGTAGAGGCAGCCGAAGAGAGAGGGGATCCGGACAGGGGTTTGGGGGTGTCGCAGACCCCCTCCCCAGCCAGAAAAACCCCTTTTTCCCAAGGTGGTGGAGCGGCGGTCAGTGATGGCCGTCACAAAGAAGCCTGCAGCTGGGTAAGATTTGTGCTGGAGGATGCAGAAGAAAGTGAAAGTCTGGCTGAGCCCAGACAATAACAACTCTTAATTACCCTGGAAACTGAACTATTTGAATTGCCTGAGGATACATTGTTTCCCAAAGAAGACTGTAAAGCTGCGGTTAAAGCTGTTAAGGGGAATTTTTTTTTTTTTCTTAACTCTCCCTCCCCATAGAAATAGCAGACAGAGATCTGGAAAATCTACTTGGGCACAGAAGGTAACTCAATTTGAAATTTAAAGCCAAGGGATAAAGGATTTCTGGACATTGGATTTAAAAAAAAAACTTAAAATTCTTTTTATTTTTTACAAGGGGAAGGGAAGAGATAAAGACTTATTATCAGATTGTACTGAAGGAGATTGCTTTGAGCCTATAAGAACAGGATTAAAAAACATTAAGACTTCTAGAAGATCATCTTGGAAGTGTGTATTTGAATTCTACCCCAGGAGGTGAAAATATAGAAAGAAGAAAGTGCTAAATGAAACTGTTTGTTTTGATTTGGTTTGGTTTGCTTTGTGACTTTGAGATCTCTGTGAAATTTTGTTTTTTTTTAAAAAAGGAACTAAAGACATTAGGGTTGCGTTAAAAAAGAAAGAAAGAAAAAATGGCATTATCTTTTGAAGGACTACAAATAGAATTTCAAAAACTGAAAAAGAAGATAAGGGCTCTTTTGGATCTATCTTTCGCTTTTTGGAAATGGCGATTTCTACCTATCAAGAAATATGACAGGAAGGCTGGGATGAAGGAGAAGAAGCCATCTTTAATGGACAAACACACTTAGTGGAGGAAGAAAAGCGGAAGGGGGGCAAGGAGAAAGATGAACTTAGAACTTAAAAAAGCAACCAAGAAAAAGAAAAAGGAGATGAAAAAGCAATATGATGTCAGAAAGCAACAGAAAAGAGAAATACAACAGAGAGGGAAGATTAAGAGAGTGAAATTGGAGAGATGGGGGGGTCAAAAAGTAGAATGGAGAAGAAAGAAAGGGGGAAAGGAAAGAGAAGTCATAAAGGCTTTAAACAAGATGCAAAAAAACGTTTCTTTTTCAGAGATAAGGAGTGAGATAATTTTTTTAAAAAATGATTCTGCAAAAGTACATAAGAATGCATTGTAGACATTAGTATTTGAAGTTGAGTTAGAAAATTAGAATATTATATGATTTAAAAATGTATTAAAGCGAAGTCATGATTTAATTATAGAGTTTAATTTCTTATGAAATAGTATTTTTATTGTTTAAGAATTAATAATAGAATTTAATTTCCTATGAACCATTGTTTTTACTATATTATAAATTTAATATTTCTTTTTTACTTCTTTTTAGTTTTATTATTACTTATTAAACTCAATATTATTTGTTTGTTTTACTATTTTGAAATGTAATACTTTGAATGTATGGAGCAGAATCAGCACGGAAAATATGTATTATTTTAAGTGTTATTTAGGGGGAAGATAAAAAGTTGTCACACTTCAATCTGGGTTTACAGGAGAAATATTGTATTAGATAGAAAGGATAATAGGTGATTGAAAGAAAACAGACCAAAGATGAAAATATAATTATTTAATTGAGATGGAATAAATAAAATAGAATTAAAATAATGAGTAGGAGAGAGAAAATATATGGAAAATAGAGAATGCCAAATAAGATATGAGATAGTATATTAAGTGAGTATAAATTTTGATTGATGTCTGTATAAAAAGAGTTAACTCGGGGTAAGCCGCCTTCCAAAAAGAAGTTTTATGTATTTATGTTTTGTGTAATGTTTGTTTAAGTCTGACAGGATGTGGAAGAATACTAATGAAAATATATTCAATGAGTATATATTTTTAAGGCAGAAGAAATATGATTAAATAGAAGGAAAGGGAGTAATAAAGAAAAGTTTTGAAAAGATATGAAGTTGATTAGATAAATATATATATATAGAAGTGTGATAATTTGGAATTATCTTCTTTTTAAATAAGATGGTTTATTTGTTTCTTCTAGAAAAGATATTTTATGTTAGTACATCCTATGTTTTGTTTGTGTGTGTTAAAAAAATTAATAAAGTTTGTTAAAAAAAAGGAATGCTACAACGGTCATAAATGTAAAAAATGGTCATAACTCACTTTTTCAGTGCCATTGTAACTTTGAATGGTGACTAAATGAATTGTTGTAAGTCGAGGATTACCTATACCATTGAGGCAGGAGTGTCAAACTCAAGCCCGCCGGCTGCCATGGAAATAACAAAGGATGAGTCTCTGTCAGCAAACACAGTCCAGGGCCACAAAGGGCCCCTGAGCTCTGTTTTTGCTGACAGAGGGCTAGCAAAACAAATTAAAACAAAAGAATAAAAGTTTCCCCTTTTGCATTTGAGCATTCAAGAAGGGACAGCAAAGGAGAAAGACAAAGAAAAAGAAGGAAAGATGGGAAGAGAGTAAGGAAGGAAAAATAAGGAAAGAAGGGAAGAAGAAAGGAGAATGAAGAGGGAAGGAAAATGAAGAGAAGGAAGGAAGGAAGGAAAGAAGGAAGGAAGGAAGGTTATGAGAGTGAGTGAGGGTCTGAAGGAAGTCCTGCCTTAGCACTTGATCACCGCTGGTGCCCCCAACATGAGTGATATCAAGCTAGCCACACCCACATGGCCAAACCCACCCCAGCCCAAGGTCAAACACAACCCTAACAATCGAGTTAGACACCCCTGCATTAAGGAATAATTAATTCCCACTCACAAATTAACATCGAGATCCAGAATTTGGAGATGAATGAAATATGTACCAGGCAACCTTTATTCATTGATGGAACACAACTAGTGTGGGAAAATATTTGCAGTCCTGAGAAAACCATCCAGAAGCATTGGACACAGGACAGCATGTATTAATTCTCTTTCTTTGGAGCTTTGGAAGTTTGGTCTAGTGCAGGAGTGTCAAACTCGATCACATTGCGGGCCATATCGTGACATATTAGGATTGTTTTTGCCTTTGCAGGGCCAGGGTAGGCGTGGCCTGTGCAAGCTGCATTTGACATTCCTGGTCTAGTGGTTAAGGCATCAGCCTAGAAAGCAGGAGAACATGGGTTCAAATCCTGCCTTAGCTATGAAAGTCAGCTGGGTGATTTTGGGCCAGTCACACACTCTCTCTCAGCTCAACCCACCTGATAGGTTTGCTGTTTTTTTTTTTTTAAAACAAATTTTATTAATTTTAAAGACAAACAAACCATCATTAACCATTGAATACATAAACCCTCTTTCCATTATAAATTTTACAAGACGAATAAGACATTATTTTATACAACATAGTTCTGTTTTACACCATTTCCATATAAATATATAAATATCTCTTAGCAAATTTCTCATTATTTCTCTTTACTCTTATTCAATTTCATTATTATTATTTTTTCCTATATTTATCCAATTTATAATCATCATCTACATTTCTCTCTGACTTGGTTACCATTATTCTCATCCAACATTCCTCTGAGGTTTTATTAATTCTCAAACAAACATAAACACACACAACACACAATAATAAAACTTCTTTTAAGAAAGTAGTTTGGACCCAGATTACCTCTCTTTATATGGACTTCAATTAGCTTCGTGCTCATCTTATATACCATTACCTATTTTATTTACCATTCTATATCTTCTATATAACTGCTCCCCGCTTTTCATTCTTCTTAATTCTATTTTATTTAATTCATTTTAATTTAAATCATTGTGTTTGTATCTTTTGTCCATTCTTTCCAAATTATCCATTTATCTCATTTCCTACAAAAAAAAAAGATTTCTCTTGAAATCACTGATCAGAGTATGATGCCTTTCTATTCTCCCCCTAAATTAATATTTAAAATAATGCCTATTACCCAATCTGATTCTGCTTAGTACACTCTACCAGCTAACTTTTAAAAAGAGGAAAGAATAATAAATCCAAAATGATTAATATAGTTAAATAATAAATCTACATGTTAAATCTTGTAACATTCCAAAACATTTCAATATTTTAATCTTTTATTAATTTTTATAACATTCTAGTTTTCTATTTCTAATACAAATACTACAATACCATCTTATGTACCTTGCTGAATCTTCTTTTTAAAAGAAATTATACATTACCCTTTATCCCTGAAAAAAATTCATTTTTTCCCATCTTGATTCATACCTTTGTGGCTTTCCCCCCCCTTTCCCCTTTCTTTCTTATCCCACCTGGGCTTTTTACCCCCCCCCCACCTTCCGCCTTTTTAGCTTCCCCTCTCTGCTGTATTCCTTTTTTCTTTTGCTTACTAACATTGTGTTGATTTTGCATCTTATTTTTCTCTTTCTTGGGTGTTTTTTTAAGTCTTAAGTCCTTCATTTTCCTTCCTCTCTTTCTCCTTTCTTTCTTAATTAAATTTTGAGATTCATTGAAGATGGCGTCTTCTTCTTCTTCTTCTGTTTCTCCATCTGTTGTCGTGTTTGCTGATAAATAGCAAGCGCCATTTCTAAAAAAAGGAAGGTTTCTTTCACAGCGTCCTTGCCTTCTTTTTTTATTTTTCCATATTCCTTTCAAAGTTCATCAACAGGTAAAGCTATTGTAAATCTTTTCTTTTTTCTTCTTCTTAAAACAACCAAGATGTTTCAAAAGTTAGAACAGTTCCCCAAAGTCCCAGAGACATCAATCAATCCAAACAAAGCACAAAATTCTCACTTTCTCTTCCTAGGGTGATATCAATAGAAGGGAAAAGAAAAAAAGCCCAATCTATATTTTAAAGCCTTATTGCAATTAATTTCTAGTCTCAAAATCTTCAAGGTATCTCCTCCAGCAAGATCTTAATATTTTCTTCTTTTTTTTGTCCTCTCCCTTCCCACTTATAACAAGAAGCCAAGTTTTTACCTTTTATAAAAAGACAGGTTTCTCAATGGCCATTTCTTAATTCCATAGGGAAGGAGAGTAAACTTTCCCTTTCAGCACCTCAAATTTGCCGCTTGAAATGCTCCTTTGGAAACAAAGTATCGTTCAAAAATAGGCATAGTTTTCAGGATGTTAGGCGTCTCTTAAAGTCCTGGGTCAGCCAAAAAACTTTCTCCTGTAAATTTTCTCCCCTCTTCCTCCTGCTCAGTCTTACCCAGCTGCCGGCTTCTTTGTGGCGGCCATTACAGACTGCCGCTCCACCTTCTTGAGAAAAGGGGGTTTTGCCGGCTGGGGAGGGGGTCTGCAATACCCCCAAACCCCTCTCCGGCTCCCCCCTTATCTTCGGCTGCCTCTGCAGGGCAGCCTTAGCCTCCAGACCCGTCAGGATCGGAGGCACCAAGACAGCTAGCGCCGCACGGATCGCGCAGGAATGCGAATCCCTGCCGCTGCTGAAGCCGACAAACCGGAAGTTTTCGATAGGTTTGCTGTTATGGGGGAGAATAGGAGGAGGCAGGTGTGTTGGATAAGTTTACCACCTTGAGATTTGTAAAACTAATAAAGTGGGATATCAATCAATTAATCAATCAATATTAGATTTCTAGCTGTGGATACTGCTAACATACCCCAAACATCTGCCGGAGGTCAGGATCCCGAAAACGGAAGGGAATGTTGGACACATGAAGCCGCTTTGGGGTAGACTTGCTCTCAGCATTCTCACTGCTTTGCGTCTGCGACTGCTGGCCATCTGTCTGTGCCCCTCCTTCTGTCTGCTGCAATTTTTTGAAAAAGAAAAAGTTAATTAAAAAATCAGCTATGATTCATTCATTAATCAATTCAAATAATCAATTTTACACATTTAAAATACCTCATCAATTTAGCAACTGAGTAAATTTTCATAAAAGCAGTTCAAATAAACAGCAACCTTTTGTTGATATGAAAGATGGAGAAAACAAATAGTAATAAAATTTCCATAAGGCAGTATCTTGGACTCTCAATGCATTTCATTTAAATTAGTAAATTAAACCCAACACTTTTATTTCTTGAAATAATATATTCAGTTTCTACCAGTTTAAATAATTTGGCTACTGTGAAAGTTAACCTTGTCCTGATTGCTTAAATTTAAAAGCCTATTGGCATGCTTCCATTATCTTTTAGCTTTTAACATTCCAGTGCTAAAAGTTTTCAATTGTTAATAGTTATTACAAAGCATTTTAGTGTATTTTAAATACACTGGCCTTATCTTGCTGCAATACTTCAAAACCACCTTATATAGTGTAGGCCATTTTGTAAATTAATAATGAGGCTAAAGCTAAGATAATTTGGTCTGCCTACATCTATGATAGTAATGAGATCCTGTCACTGTTTCATAAATAACTTCTGCCATCATGTACAATGTTGTTGTTGTTGTTCATAGCAAAGTCATGTCTGACCCATTGCAACCCCTGGACAATGTTCCTCCAGGCCTTCCTGTCCTCTACCATCCCCCGGAGTCAATTTAAGCTCATGCCAACTGCTTCAGTTACTCCATCCAGCCACCTCATTCTCTGTCATCCCCAATGTACAATTATAACCACATATAATTAAATATCTCTTTAACCCAATGCTGTCATACACAAGTGCTGCATTGCAATTTTCTGGACTGGGAAGCAGTCTGTGAAATCACACCAAATATATCCATTCATCCCCCATTACTTCCAATATATGATTCCCGAAAACTGTTAATGTCATCATCTTAAAATCTATTTGACTCTTCCCATTATTCTCCCACCTACACAACCCAGGAAGCAGAAGGGTGGTGGAAATCAACCTAATTATAGATCTGTATTTCAGCAGGAAAAATGCTACCATATTATATTTGGAATTGGGGTGCCACTACATTTGGAATTGGGGTGTCAGAGTCCAACAAGCAAACAAGATCAAGCACCAAACCAAATATAGTAGACTTCAAGGACTTAAGTTAACTTCACTGTGGACAAGCCTATCATTTCACAGTGCAAGCTGGTATCCTAACTTTGCTTCTCCTCTCTATTATCAATATATCAATCAGAAAAAAAGAAATCAACAAGATCCATTGCCTCTTGACCTTCTCAATTTGTTGTTGCTTCACCAAAATGAGAATGCCCCCCCCCAATCCATAAAGAGACTGTTAGAAGCAGTCAACTGTCAGTAACATCAACTCATTAGTCTACTGTCTTAATTACAAATGATGGTTCTAATGAAATTTACTTAATCATTGTGAGAGCTCTGTTAGCAGAAGAGTTTAACAATGACTTAAATAATGTTATTGTGTTTTAGTTCCTTATTCATTTATTGATTTGTATTCATTTATTGATTTGCATTCGGCCTTTATTATTTTGCAAATAACTCAAGGTGGTGAACATATTTATTTATTTATTTATTTCATGAATTTATATTGCCGCCTATTCGCACATGGCAACTCAAGGTGGCTTACAGAATATAAAACCCCATGTAAAAAAAATAAAACTAATAAAAGAAGTCATATAATAAATTAATATACTAAAATCACCCACCACCACACCCATACCCCACCCCAGCGACAGCACCTCACACGAGCCATTTAATATCCAACATACCTTCCTCCTCCTATTTCCCCAGAACAACAATCCTATCAGGTGGGCTTGCCTGAGAAAGAGTGACTGGCCTAAAGTCACCCAGGTGGCTTTCATGGCTAACGCAGGACTTAAACTCATAGTCTCCTGCTTTCTAGCCTAGTACTTAACCACTAGATTGGCTCTCAAGATATTTGTGTACATACATAGATATCTTGCCTAAATATATTTACACATTATTTTTTTACACAAGTGTCTTGCTGAAAGAAAATATATTTCTTTGTCTGATGCCATAGACAGTAGTCCTAAAAAAAAAAAAAAAAAGCACAACAAAGAATGTTCTTTCTGTGCCAACTCAGAAAGCTTAAACTGCCCAAGGAGCTGCTGATACAGTTCTACAGAGGAATTATTGAGTCTATCATCTGCACCTCTATAACTGTCTGGTTTGGTTCTGCAACCCAACAGGACAGACAGACTTCAGAGGATAATTAGGACTGCAGAAAAAACAATTATTACCCACCTGCCTTCAATTGAGGACCTGTATACTGCACGAATCAAAAAGAAGGCTGTAAAAATATTTATAGAACCCTCACATCCCGGACATAAACTGTTTCAACTCCTTCCCTTAAAACGATGCTATAGAGCACTGCACATCAGAACAACTAGACACAAGAACAGTTTTTTCCCGAAAGCCATCACTCTGCTAAATAAATAATTCCCTCAACACTGTTCAACTATTACAAAGTCTGCACTACTATTACTGTTAATCTTCTCATCACTCCTTTTCACCCATCCCCTCCCACTTGTGATTGTAGGATTGTAACTTTGTTGCTTGTATCCGTATGATTTATATTGACTGTTTCCTAGTATGATTTGATTGTTGATTGTACCTTATGACTATTATTAAGTGTTGTACGTTATGATTCTTAATGAATGTATCTTTTCTTTATGTATACTGAGAGTATTTACACCAAGACAAATTCCTTGTGTGTCCAATCACACTTGGCCAATAAAGAATTCTATTCTATTCTATTCTAAAAAGAAAAACCCTCCAAAACCTAAAGAGACTCATTTAGGAAGGCAGGTCTAAAGAGCTAAGAGACTAAAAGCTTAATTTAATCACTATTTCAATAATTTCTAAATTTATACAAATTCTGTTATGACCCAGAAATCAACAGTATTAAAAAATCTAGTTTTGGTAAAATCTGAAAAATATGCCCAGTTAGAACTAGATCAATCTTCAATGCAGTTATAACAAAGGAAAGCACAATGAAATGATTCCTCCTTCTAATTTTCTAGTATTAATTCAAGAATGTTGTAGTTCAGCAATTCCAATTAATTTACATGATTAACTGTTTTTAATTAAATGTATTTTAAATAATTAATATTGAATGTTTGAAAAAGAGCTGTACTTTAAAGAGGATTTGAACCAGGGAGAACAGAATTCAAAGTCCCTGCTGTGTATGCAAATCTAAGGTTTATCAGTAGCTTTCAGTCTACCTATATCACAACATTGCTAGAATGATTCTCCCCCCTCCCCCCCCCCCAAAAAAAGTGAAGAGGATTGTTATATATAATCTGCTATCTCAAGAAAGGGAAAAAATACAAAATGAAAAAATTATTTTTGGAGTCAATTTCTATTTTAATACCTATTCAACTGAAATAACCTGATACAGCAACGTATTTTCATTTCTTCTAACAATTAAGAATTCTCTTCATTGAAACAGCAAACTGATGTTTTTTCCTTTGATTTTGTTTAATACAAGGGACCAAGAAAATATCTAAGAGGGAGAAAAATGGTTTCTTCAGACACTGCAATCAGCACCAGACTCTTTTCTCCTACTCTCTCTTCTAGACATGACCTTGGACTTGTCCATGAGCCTTTCAGAACTCATAAAAACCCTTCAGCAGCAACATTCATGAGGCAGTGTGCTGAGTGCAGCAAGAATGGCTTTTGGCTTTGCTTCAATCAAGCAATGAATGTAACACTAACTCTGTCTTACCATCTGTAGCCACGCAATGCAAAACAAGACACCAAACAGCTGTGATAAACTAATTCCATTCAACCAAGAATCAATTTCAATCAGCCTCAAATACAAAACACGTAAAAGTTTCCTGACAAAGGTACATCTGATCACATCACAAAGATACTATTTACAGCTGCTTTCCACTTCCCTCCTCATAACACTGGCAAAATTATCTCCAAACAAATGAGCACTGCATCCTAAAGGGAAAATCAATGAGGCTGGCTTGTGATTAAATGACATCATATTGCTTGACAGTTTTATTTTTATAATTCTGTCAAAGCCCTCTATTCTCCAGGGTAAAATTATCTACCGGGAAGGACAGATTACATGATATCTCATCCATCATTTTGGGCAGATAACAAATAGAAAATAGTTTCTCCAAACAACCCCATGGATGTTATTTAACTTTTATAGTCCAAGAGTCTCTCTCTCTCCTCAAAATGCTTTTTTTCACACTCTGTAGCATGGCTAATGCAAATTTCCAAATGGGGAGCTTTTTGCAACAGATGGTAAAATTGGCAAGCTGATACAGCCTTCCAGATGGCTTTGGACATTCTGCCCATCATCCTCATTCTTGGTCACAAATGGAGCAGACAGAGGGAGGGAACAGGAAAAATGTAAAAACTGGTGGTGTTCAGGATAAGAGGTCTCCCTAAGGTAATACAAATAATTGCCAGGGATGCGTCTGCCCCTCTTGACCTCTTCTTTATGGTGCCAGGCAGATCTTCATTCAATAGCTACTCCTCAAAATTCAGTAAAGTACTGGAAATAAAATTTGGAAAAGCAGTTAAGACATGCCTCCTTATTGAAATCTAAGCAACAAAAGCTCTTCCCAAGGCAAAAGTTATGCCTACCATGTATGCTTCATTTCTTAAAGGTTATCAGTTGTATCAAAATTAGTGGATCAGGTAATAATGTAACTATCAGCGCACTAACATGCAAGGTCCCTGTAAACTTTGCAAAGTCCCTGCAATATTTGAGACATTTAAGTGACATCATAAAAATAGGAGGAAAGGTGTCAAAAAAATTGGAGAATGAATGTATTTTCTCCTTTCCCCTTTCCTGTTCCATTTTTCTTTTTAATTAGAGGGGAAAAACTAAAATAAAGAAAACTGATATTAACATCTAAGTGTATATAATATGAAAGATCACATATAGTTCTAGGTCAAGAAGTCTCTTTCCAATACAAAATTCTGGCTTTTATGTATCTGCTGTTTTGATTTTTATAATCTTCCTACACAGAAAATATATCGACATTCTACAGACACCATAATATACAAATATGAAAGGAAAGAATAAGGTTGAAAGAAGCAAAATAAATATACTGTGAATCCCTTATAACATATCACTATATATCACCAATTACATTTTGCATATTAAGTCTGCTCCTGTATAATTCATCATAATTTCCTCATATAATTCAACACAAACAGTATTCATTAGACCTGGGATATTATTGCACTGGCAAAGAGAAATAATGTGACCAGAAAATCTATCTCTCCTTGAAAGTATACCAACCAAAACAAAAACATTGGGTTTTTTTTTGGTTCGGGGGGGGGGGTGTTGTACTAAAGGAATATCTTGTACTAAGTTGGGGGGGGGGAAGCATAAAGAGACTGTGGGCCAGATGAAAGGAGGGAAGAAATGGGCTTAGAATAGATCAGCTACTAACATTCTTAATTGCATCCCATCCCCCAAATGATATTTGAGGGGAGAATTTTGATTTTTTTTCTCTCTCCAGGACCCAGCCCATTTTTAACTGCCAGCTTCTCCTATCACATTTGGCCCCACTCTATTCTGTATTCAAAGTGTTATCCTGCTAACAGACAAAAAGAGCCCCAAGGTTTTTCATATAATTCATTTCCAATAATGGATTGAGAATAAATAATGAAAACTCATATACAAAATTTTATTTTCAGGCTAACTTTGTTCTCAGAAGATAAATTAACAGATCAACTGATGGATACTGAATATAGCTGGCTCAAAGAAAGATGACATATCTGGATCAGGTGTCTTCATGACATCTGCGCAATTCATAATCCTAACAAACCAGTAAGAGAATATTACAACCACGGCCAGATCTTATCCTCTTGAGATCTTCTATGTTAAATTACAGAAATATATATGTAAATGAGCTTTGCTGAAAAAAATTTAGTCACAGACAGATCAGAGTAGAAAGTTTATTAAAGTTTATTCATTCATGTAATAGATAACCGTTGAGAATAGAAAAAATTTCCATAGCTAATCTTGAATTTCTAGCATCAGAGCAACAGCTCAATTCAGATAAAATACAACTTCAAATTAGGCTGGAGAGCAGGGATTCTGTCCCCTCTGGCTTATTATGATAACTGAAAAGGAATCAAATATGTACAGTAAAAATCAGGTTTGCCTGCAAGGATTGAGGTGGATTATTGTTAGAACTGAAGCTGTTTAGGCAAGAACTGGCAGCTCTCAGCTAGACACTATATAAATACTGGATAGACATTTCCCAATCTCAAGTCAAGGAAGAGAACATCCAAATTTCCACTGGCTAGGAATGTGCACTGTGTCTGAAACTATTTACCAAATTCTTCTGGCTTGACCCAATTTGGCAGAACTGAAACCTGGAGCATTTTGCTTACTTGTTCTGGACATCAGCTAAAACAATATCTGAAAGATTTTAGAGAACAATTATGACAAGCCCAATGCTCATCAACCCTTATGGTTCGTGTGCTGGACTTGACTCTAATTTTGATGTACAGACAAGATGTGCTTATACAACAGATGGAATCTGTAAATAAAAGTAAGAAACAAGTTTGGGCTCCAAATTTTTGATTTGATTCTTTAAACTTAATTGTTCAATATTCTTGTAATGGTCTGGAGATTTATTGAATAAACTATTTACTCATTTACTAAAATTAGTGAGAATTTTTAAAATAAATATGTGCAATTTGCATAATGTAGTTAATTGCAACAGATGAATTTACTTACTTCCCTAGTACCAAATTTTATTTTGTTTATAGAAATTGTGATTACATTACAACTGTAACTGTATTGTAATTTTCTGAATATTTTACCTAGAATTCAGAAGCCCCTTAGAAGTCATGCTATCTAACTCATAGTTCCAAGTGAAATCCACAACTACCTTTTTCAATTATTCAGGTATCATTCCATTTAAGATATACCTGGAACTTTCTCATCCACATGAAGAATATCAGAAACTTTCTGAATTACAACTGGCACATGGGGTAATAAAGCTAAGTTCTATTTGTATGTGAATGAACAGTTCTATGTTGGCTAATTCTGATATAAAATAAGTAGTTTAATATGTTTGGTTTTCCAAACATGAACCTCCAAAATAATTACAGTGAAAAAACAATTTTGCAAAAAAAAATTAAGACACATTACAGATCAAGAGATCTTTGCTGTATACATTAAAGAGGGTTATAACATCAGATTTGGTTTAGTCCAAGATTCCAATCAACAGAGGTTGTACAAGCTTTTGTTTTCATTACTGATGAAAACAAACATTACATTTCAAACAAAACATTACTGGTGAAAACAAACATTACATTTCAAACTACACCTTACATTTCAATAAACTGGTGATATAGTGGTGGAGAATGTGACCAATATTTTAAAGGATTTTTTGGGATTCCCAAAAGTTTCCCCCACAGGCTTATTTTAGCAGCAAACATACACTCCAGTAATGATGTATGTATGAAAGATATTTAATAGTTATTAAATAGTGGGATTAAATGTGACAGCTACAGCCAAAATAAGATGCTTTGCTGATAATATTAAGGATGGAACTTGCATTTCAGAAGACATTAAGTGTTACCATATTCAGCTCTCTGCCAAACATATTTTTCTGTACCAAATTAACTACTACTGGGGGGGGGGGGGGGGGGAGAGAAATTATAGAGGCACAGTAACTGTTACTAGGATACCACAAACACTTTTAGCAGTCCTAATTCTTCAGGGCTATAGCTTAGCTTCAATAGATAATCACAGAAACTACTGGACAATTCATCTGATTTTCTAAATCTGTGTTGAGATGCCCAAGTTTAAATGGGCATTGTTGTGCCACAGAACCCCAAGTTAAATTTTAAACCAAGAACATTCTTTCTTGCAATGATTTTTGGGATATTTAAACTTATTCCCAGGATTTGGAAAAAGCATTGCTGATTGCTGAAACAAGTTATTTTCTTTTCATGCTTTTTCAACTTTACAAAGGAAATCAGGATGTAATAATTCAAAGTTTATTCTACTAAAGTGTAACTTTCTGCATATTCTTAAAGAAATCTAAAACTAAGCATAACATATTTTAAAAAAAGAATGTTGAGAAGGAATTACATTTTAAAACCTCAACCCTATATCAAGGCTTAGGAGGATGAACTGAGAAAACCACATTAATTTCTGCTTTGCTTCTAGTGAATAAAATTTAAATTTGCATTCCTCCTTTTTGGAGGAACATATGGATTTAACTCTTAATCCATGCAAGATTCAAGTCATTGTAAGATATGAGATTCATCACATATCTCCCTTACTCTCCTTATCTTTCTACTGAAATAACTCATATTTGGCTTTTTATAAGAGTATTTGCTAGTATAAATTTCAATTGCCAAAAAAACTTATAAAGCTTATTATGAATATATTCGTATTGTTTGCCCAAAATACTCTGAAGACGAGTAAGGATGCAACATGAGTTGGTACACTTGTTCTTCAACTTAGCAAAAAAATTGTTAAACGGCAAACTTGCCTTTTTCAAACGGCATACGGCTAGAAGAGTTTTGCTTACCCAACTTTCTCTTCTGTTGTTTCTAAGTGTGGGAACATGCTAACATATAATGGTCCTAGCAATATTCTTTCTCCAGTCTTGATTTAGTACTTAAGAAAAATGTTGGCAGGTTATAAGGTAATATTTATCATTCACAAATATCACATTGGATTTTTCTGTCTTTACTTTTCTTGCATAGCCATAAACTGTAGGTGAAGAGAGAATGGGCATTGGTCCTTACCTGACACGTCATTTCTCTTGAGCCGTGAGGATCATCCAGAGAGTGAGAGGTGCTTCAGTCTGCGTCATTGAAGGCTAAGCTTAATTACTGAGGAACGCTCCGCTCTCCATCACGTGTCTCCCTTGCATTCCCCAGTTTATGCGAAGTCCAGAGTTAAGAGAAGATCGTGTACTCATCCTACTATGCTACAAGGTTCATTGGCCGAAACAAGACCTCACCAGATGGTGAAATACTAAGGGTGGGACTGGATGATCCTCACGGCTCAAGAGAAATGGCATGTCAGGTAAGGACCAACGCCCATTCTCCTTAGAGCCGTTTGGATCATCCAGAGAGTGGGACATACCAAAGCTTGGCTGTCCTACGGGAGGGACTCCGTCTGGTTCAGTAGTCTCCGCGGACCCTTGAGGACTCGCTGGAGGACTCGTCTACCAAACGAAGCCTCCGCCGAGGCAAATATGTCGATCTTAGAGTGTCTAATGAAGGGAGATGGGGAGGCCCAGGTGGCCGCCCGACCAATATCAGCAATTGGAGCTTGGGTGGCCCAAGCTGCCAAAGTGGCTGCACTTCTGGTGGAATGTGCTGTTATTCCGCTGGTACCAGCAGAGCCTGAGACAAATAAGCTTTGGAGATAGCTCTAATCCAGCGGCCTACGGTTGAAGGGGACACTTTGTGGCCTAATGATTTGGGTTGAAAGGAAAGGAATAGGGATTCGGACCTCCTGAAGGGCTGGATACGCTGAATGTAAATGCGGAGGGCCCGTCTCACGTCCAGGGTGTGCCAAAGCTTCTCCCTTTTCCGCGAGGGATTGGGACAGAAGTTCGGAAATGTGAGTTCCTGTGCCCTGTGAAAGGCTGAGTTGACCTTGGGCAAGAAGATAGGGTCCGGCCGGAGAACCACCCAGTCGGCATGGAAGATGCAAAGGTCCTTCCTCACCGACAAGGCGGCTATCTCCGATATTCGGCGAGCCGAAGTAATGGCCACCAGGAACACGACTTTGAATGTGAGGAACTGGAGTGAGGATTCCCTGAGAGGCTCAAAGGGATGTTTAGTAAGGGACACAAGAACCTTATTGAGGTCCCAGGTAGGGTATTGGTGTACGGTTGGGGGACACAAGTTAGTGGCTCCTCTGAGGAATGCCCTAATGTGAGGGTGGAGGGAAAGGGAACCCAGATTGTCACAAACAATGACAGTTGAGAGGGCTGCGACCTAACGCCTCAGGGTGTTCGGGGAAAGGCCTTTCCTCAGACCCTCTTGGAGGAATTCCAAAAATTAAGTGATGGAGGGTGAAAGCGGGTTGATCTGGAAACTATGGCACCACTTGCAGAAACTATTCCAAGTGGCATTGTATATTCAGGTTGTTGAGGGCCTCCTGTCGGCTAAAATGGTATCAATAACCTGGTCAGAAAACTGCTCCTTTCTTAGACGTTCCCGCTCAACCTCCAAATGGCTAACTGGAGCCACTGAGGATCCGGGTGTTGGAGGGGCCCCTGAGAAAGGGATATCCTGTTTGGGGGGATTTTCCAGGGAGGGGCCACCGATAAGTTGCGGAGGTCCGCAAACTATGGGCATCTGGGCCAGTAGGGTGCCACTAGAATCAGCTCTGCTTTCTCGGAGATGAGCTTCTGGATGACTCTGGGGACCAGGACTAATGGAGGGAATGCATATAGAAGCCCTGTGGGCCAGGGGCAACAGAGGGCGTTGTGATTCTCGGCCCCGTGGGAGGGGTACCTCGAGAAAAACCTGGGGAGTTGTGTGTTGAGGGGCGATGCAAAAAGGTCTACTGATGGGAGACCAAACATCATGGTCACCTCCCTGAACAGTGACGGATGGATGCGCCACTCGGACTGGTCCACCGTGGTCCTGCTCAGCCAGTCTGTTTGGGTGTTTGAGTCCCTGAGATGTGTTCGGCTTTGAGGGAGAGGAGATTGCGCTCCGCACAACGGCAGAGGCACTTGGCCTCTCTCATCAACCGTATGGACTGGGTGCCCCCTTGTCGGTTGACGTGAGCCTTGGCGGTAACGTTGTCTGAGTATAAGGACGTGCCTCCGCGTACCTGAGGGAGGAAGTTGCGCAGGGCCAGGTGGATAGCGCGGAATTCCAACCAGTTTATATTGTATGCCCGTTCTACCTGTGACCATCTGCCCTGTGTCGAGAGCGAGTGGATGTGAGCGCCCCATCCGGACAAGCTGGCGTCTGTGGTGAGGATGAGGCATTGGGGCTCCTTGAAGCACTGTCCCTTGTTGATGATGGGACTGGTCCACCAGAGGAGAGACGTGAGGACCCTTGAAGGCACCTTGACCGTGGCCTTTTAATTGCTTCTGCCGGTCCTTTGGAATGGGAGCAGGAACCACTGTAGGGATCTGGTGTGTAAACGGGCCCAGGAAACAATGGAGATACATGAGACCAGTTTACCTAGTAATTTAGACAATTCTAAGAGTGTTACCTTTCTTGATCGTCTGATATGTTTGACGGTTTCCTGGATGCTAAGGAATCTTTCCGAGGAAAGGAAACCTTTTCCTGAACTGAGTCAATGACGGACCCCAAGTGGGTGATCCGTGTAGATGGTAACAGTTGGCTCTTTTACCAGTTTACTAGGAACCCATGTTCTTGGAGGGCAGAGAGAGTAGCTCTGATATCCTTCTCTGCTTGGAGTCTGGAGTGAGACAGGATGAGGATGTCATCCAGGTAACAGTGGAGACGAACCGGGAGGTTCCTGAGATGGCCACCAGAGCTGTGAGGACCTTAGTGAAAGTTCTCAGGGCAGAGGCCAACCCAAAGGGAAGGGCCACATATTGGAAGTGGTTGTAGCAGAACCTGAGGAATTTGGAATGGGAGGGCTGGATTGGGATGTGAAGATACGCCTCTGAAAGGTCTATAGAGGATCGCCACTCCCCCTGCCTGATGTTCAGTAGAATGGATTGTAGGGTGTGCATCTTGAACCTGCGGTAGATCAGGTAACGGTTAAGGCGTTTCAGATCTAGAATAGCCCTCCATCCACCTGAGGATTTGGGGACCACGAAGAGGTGGGAGTAAAACCCCTGCCCCCACTGGGATGGTGGGATGGGTTGTATGGCCTGTATGTTGAGGAGCTGATGGTTAGCTGAATCCATTAAATTGCGTTTGGTGGGATCCTTCGAGGGGGGATGCCATAAAAAAGTCAGGGGGGGCGTGCTGGAATTCAAGCACGAGACTGAGTCTGATGGTGTCCTGGACCCAGGCACTGGAGGTGGAGGAGTCCAATCGGTCAGCGAAATGCTTGAGGCATCCGCCGATGGGAAGGGAGGGGTGGGATCTATCTGGTGCACCAGAAGGGCTTCCCTCCCGAACCCCTGAAGGGACGCCTGTAGCTGCCGCCCCTCCTGTTCCTGTCGCCCGGATCGGCTCTATCCTGGGGCTTCAATGGCCAGAAGGAGGGGGGGTCTCGGATACCTGGGCGGGAAAGGTGACTGGTGGAAAGGTCAGGAGGAACCTCTCCGAAATGGCTGAGGGGCTCTTGACTCTGGCCTCCAAAAAAGGGGAGGAAGAAATTTTTTCTTGCTCCGGGTTTCGTATAGCAATGGCTCCAGGGCGGTGCCAAATAGTTTGTCCCCCTTAATGGGGGCAGTGGCCAACGTAACCTTGTTTTTTACGTCCACCTGCCAGTGTTTGAGCCAGAACAGGCGGCAAGCTATAACATGAGAAGTTATTGCTCGGGCAGAGAACTTAATCGTGTGGTAGGTGGCGTTGGCTGCGAATTCTGCCGCGGCTGTCAACTTTGCGATGTCCTGATGTGCCCTTGTGTTAGAGGGGGGCACATGCTGTTTCAGTTGGCGAAGCCACCGAATCGAAGACCTGGTGAAGAAGGAAGCGGCCGTGGCCAATCTAATGGCCCAGGTGTCAGCTTGATGAGTCCTACGTAAAGCCAGTTCGGACCTCCTGTCCTCGGGTTTCAGAGCCTCCAGGGGATCACTGGGGGAGGAAGAGGATGCTAAGCCAACGATGGGCTCATCTACCTCAAGAGTATTAAGCAGGTTGCAGAAGCTCGACTCAAGGTTGAAGAACCTCTTGTCCTGGCTGGATGGGGCAGGAGGGGCCCTTGTAGAGTCCAACTGGTTTGAGACTAGGGCGGGATAACCTCTGCTTCCACCACAGGCTGCCTAAAAATGCCATCCTCTTCTCCCTCCGCCAGAGAAGGGAGAGCCAAGGGGGACTGTACAGCCAGGCCAGATACGTTCTTGGCCTTAAATAGAAGCGATTTAAACATTGTGGCTTGAACAGACCCACAAAGGTGGGTTGATCGGGAGTGAGGCCCTCATCCTCAGACATGTCCCCTTCCATAGGGTCTATCTCCGATAGGGGCTCCCCTTGGTGCGTAGACCCCCATTCAAATTCCTCCTCCTCCTCCCTGAACCAATCCAGGTCCTCTATGGCCTCCTCCAGTTCCCTTTCTGGAGAGGACTGTCCCCCTGTAAAGGTACCTGACCATGAGGAAGGTCCGATCTAGGCAAGGACCTGACTGATGGCGAGTCATGTTTGGGCGCCATCAAGGGGGGACCAGACCTGGACATCTGTTGAAGGCCCTCTGCTATCCCCCGGCGGATAGCCCGCTCCATCCATGCCTGCATGTGAGCAGGGATCTCGACTGTGACGGCCTCCTTCTGATGCAGACCAGCAGCCGTGGGCATGAATGTAGCTTC
The DNA here is from genome assembly GCA_033807585.1 of Hydrophis major. NCBI lineage: Eukaryota > Metazoa > Chordata > Lepidosauria > Squamata > Elapidae > Hydrophis > Hydrophis major. The sequence continues at coordinate 184,246,504 of CM066331.1, read as the reverse complement.
GGGCGTCCGTCTGGTCGTTGGTCCGGGGACCTGGTTTCCCTGGGATGAGCTACGTCTGGAGAGAGAAGAGCAATCTGGAAGAGGGGGGGTGTCTGGAGGTAGAAAGAATGGAGGGTGGGAGGGTTGGAGGCACCAGTTGTGCCTCTATAGATCACCTGTCAAATTCTTTCTCCAGTGCCCTATGACGTCTTAGGGCATCTCTCTGAGAAGCCTTGAAAGGTTCTTTAGAGGCTTCCTTAGCCTGTCTGCGCAGGTGGTAGGATTTAGATCTGGCCTTCAAAGAAGGTCTTTTAGCGGAATTGTCATCTGCCATTATGGAAGAAAGGACTGTAATACAAATCTAAAGGGTTCGACCTACAACAAGGCCGGGTGTCCTTTCAGCTGGCCCGCGCCCCTTTTTGGAATTTAGATGTGTATAATCTATAATCTTATTATTGTTATAATTATTAATATATATATACGTATGCGTACAATTAAGATATATAATCCAATTAGTATTGATAATGTGTTATAGTAATAAATCAAATGAATGTATGTATGTATGTGTGTATGTATGTATGTATGGCATTCAGCTTAGTTCGGGTATTTTCCCACATCATAATAGTTGTGCTTTTAAAGTTGTAGCAATGTTTCAGCAGAATCTCATCTGCCATCATCAGGCTTCTGTATAGTGTTCATCTGTGAGTCAGACTTTTACAGTGGTTTCATATTTAAATTTGGGACAGCCTATTGCTGTGCCAGAATGGTTTTTTCTTCCTCCTGATTGGTTGGGAGTCTTGGTCTGTGTTTAGTGGTCTTGGAGTTTGCTGTGTTCTGCTTGATTGGTGTTTCTGATATCTTCTGTCTTTTTTTTTGGCTCTTTTTGTATCTTGATTGGTTGGCAGCATTGTGTTACTTTATTGAAGGCCTTTAGTGCAGCTTGGCTTCGGGTAAATGGACGGCTATCATTAGTTAGGAAGCTGGGTTTCATCTGGGTGCCTGGTTGGGGTGTGTTTGAGCTGGAGGTATTAGGGGGGATCTGTTTGTGCCCAGGTGTTTGCCTGCCTTGTGGTGTGGAGATTTTTTTGTTTGTGAATGCAGGCTTCCAAATGATTGACAGCCTGGTGGAATAGTTCTGGTACCTATCGCCAAAACCAAACACTTCAGCAGCAGAATAATCAGAGAAGCCATAGAGATAGAAAAACGCCCACATAGCATGAATAAACGAGATACCTCCCGCCTACCCGCCATTTGGAAACCCACCCTCATGAACAGACGAGTACCGAACATGAAGAATGACACCAGACCCACACCCCTGAGAGCCACACAAGATGCCACCACCACACTTCCACGTAGAAAGCAGACTCACACCCACACAGAAGATGAGACACGACCACGGACCAGAAGCCGCACTGCAGCTGCATCACTACCCACTTCAAACCCCTCTGAACCATACATGAAGCGAACTGACCCCCACCATGAAGATGCAACACGACCACGAACTTGAAGCCAAACAGCAAGATCACAGCTCACCAGCTCAAATCCCCAGCAACTAAGGCTAACCTGAGCACAACCAAGCACCCACCTGAACAGAACACGCCTCCAGCCAATCAGAACACAGCCAACCCCCCAACCAATCAGAACACCCCCCCACCCAATCAGAACACAGCCAAGCCCCCACCCAATCAAGTCACATCCCCACTAGCAGTTAAAAGGAAGAAGCAGCTGCAAGCTCACATCACTCTGAGAAGCACAGAGCTGAAGACCAAGCTGAAGATGATGAATGAGACTTCATCGAAACGTTGCCTAGATACTTCCAATCTTATGCAGGAGAAAACCCGAATAACCAAAGATCCACACATACACACACACATATATATATAATATTTAAGTATTTATCTATTTATTAATATTGTTATTATTATTATTTTTGACAAATATTTAACTCGGGGACTGGTTCGGTGCTCCCAGGAGGGAGTGGCCCCAGAGGTTGCTGTTAATTTTTTCCAATTAGCCAAATGAAATGCCTGAGGCTGGAATGAGGCCTCTGGCAGCTGGAGCTCCCAGGCAACAACCGGGAGGGATAGGCTGCAGTTTCCTGCCCTGAGCGTGCTGTGGAAAGCCAACAAGTTTGCCAATTATAAGAATGCCCAGTAGCTCTCACAGGCTGGAAGGCCTGTGACTAGATCTAGCCTCTTCGTAGCCCAATGAGGCCTTTAAAAATGGCGCCTGACACGCGGCGGCATCCAAAATGGCGGCCGCCCATGATCTTGATAAGGGATCACCTTATCAATGGGCCGCTCAGAGCAATTATAAGCCTCTCCGGCACGTCTAGGGGCCGAGAGAGGCAGCCAGGTGATTTTACGGTGGGGGAGAACACTAGCTGCGCTATTACAGCGCCATCAAATAAAGCCGCTACGAATGCAGCGTAGAAAGGTGGCAGGAAGAGGATCAAATTGGGGGGGGATTGGTGCCGGAGCGCGAAAACCACCCGCTGTACAGCCCCCCCGGGGACGAAGAAAACACGCTCCCCTGCTTTGTCACTACCCAGTGCGCTTAGAGGCTAAGGAGAACCAGAAAAAATGATCAGCAAACCTTAGAATCAGAGTTCTTGAATCGGCCAAGGAGTGGTGAAATACACAGCCTACTCTTACGAAGACTGAGCGTAAACTGGGGAATGCAAGGGAGCCACATGATGGATGGCGGAGCGTTCCTCAGTAATTAAGCTCAGCCTTCAACGACGCAGACTGAAGCACCTCTCACTCTCTGGATGATCCGAACTGCTCTAAGGAGAAAGGTACAGTATAATTATAGATACGTAAAGGATTTGGTCCATGAATTGTTCCATTCACAGAATAGTTTTGGTGGTCAATTTCTGAACCAAAACGCTTGTGATTCAGATGAATCAGATAGGGATAGAGGTGGTGTAGTGGTTAGAATGCAGTACTGCAGGCTCTGCCCATAGCCAGAAGTTTAATCCTGACCAGCTCAAGTTTGATTCAGCCTTTCGTTCTTCCGAGATACGTAGAATAAGGACCTAAATTGTTGGAGGCAAGATGCTGACGCTATAAACCACTTATAGAGTGCTGTAAAGCATTATGAGGTGATATATAACTCTAAGTGCTATTGCTATTTTGTTCCACTCAATTGTGGCTTGGGGAAAAGGAGCCACAAGGACGTGGCTGTTAATGGAAGACAAGACAAGGAAAAGTGAGGGCACTGGGGAAATAGTGGAACATTATCTAATGGGTCACTGGCAATGGAAACAGCAGGAGCTAAGAAGGAAGGAAGATGATCTTAACTCTTTGCAGCAAAGAATAAGAAAATTAGAGAAACAAAGCTTGAAGAGCTCATTTAGATCACCAAGTCCACCAACTCGATTCATTAAAGCCTTCACGACAAATGACTGTCAGATCCTGCTTTAATGCATGAAGGGAAAGAAGGGAAGCCTTTAATTAACTGGCTTCTGGAGTGCTCTTAGTGTTTTATCCTGGTCTATGGTTGTGATAAATATTTGACTGAATTTGCTTTCTTTTTTTTCTTTTTTCTTTTTGTAAATTTTATTTGAGTTTTTACAAAAAGAAATACAAGTAAAACATCTTTTTTGAAAGCAGCATAATCCCGGGTTACATTTTTTTGTACAGACGCAAATTCAGGTTCATGCTCATTTTTATATTCTATTCCATATCTTATTACTATTTTACATTTTCTACATATCTTCTCCCCTCTTTTAATTTTCTCAATTTAATTTTATTTATTTCATCTCAATTCAAATCATTATATTTATATTTTTTGTCTGTCCTGTTTCAATTGTCTATTATCTTTTCTCATTGAACAAAATTTCTCCTGTAGTTACTGATTGGAGTATGATGCCTTTATATCTTTCCCCTAAAATTATAACATGCAATAAAATAAAATAACTTCCATTCGGATTCTGCTTGGTACATTCTTCAACTACACACTGTATTCTTGAAAAAATAAAAAAATTATAAATGTATAATATAATTAAAACAACATTCCATTCCAATTCAATCCTATCATTAATATTAATATTCATTAAAATCTTAACATTTTTCATGTTACTTTTCAATTAACTATCATACTTCTATGGGAACAATTATAAACTTTCCATAGTTAATTTCCCCCCCTTCACTTATATCTTATAAAACATTGACTAATTAAAATGTTCCCGTTCCTTCCTAATTCAATTTTCTCATTTATTTTGTTTCATTTATTTTATTCACAAACATTTCACTAAATTACACTAACTATTTTATCTCCATTTCTAAGAATTGAAAAACGAAGCCAAAAGAGCCCTTCCCTTCTTGTGCATCTTCTTTGCACTTTTTAAGTTCCATTTTCAATTCATCCAGAAGTGATGCCATTGTAAAATTTTTAAACAACCACCCAATTCGTTTTAGTCATTCAAATATAATAACCAAAAATCCAAAAGTCACCAAGCAATCCAAATACACACAAGCTGTTTCTTTTTACACTTTCTTTTTTTCCCCACTTTCTCTTCCTGGGGTTACTATTTAGTTGCAAAGTTTCAGTTAAAATGTATCTTTTAGAAGTCTTATTGAAATTTTACTTTAAATTCTTTTGAAGTCCAGGCAGTCTCCTCCCTCTTCCAGATCCTGCCCTTATTCTTTTTCTCTCCCTTCCTGCTTATAGAAGAAAAAAAATTTAATATCCAGAAATCTTTATTGTCCCTTTGGCATTTAGTCATATTTTCAGCTTAATTGCCTATTGATGCCAAAGCGGATTTTTCCGATTTCTTATTTTGGTCTCTTAGTTGTCAATGTAAGGAAGGAGAGAGAAGGAAAAAAAAAGCCAAACCTTTCCTTTTTAACTTTCTTTCGCTGCTTCCAACTCTTCTTTGGGAGCGATGTTATTTTTTGTAAAATTTAAATTCCAGGGTACCTTAGTTGTTACTTTTTCAACTTAACCCGGTCAGCCAAAACTTTCACTTCTTATCTTCCTCCTGCGTGTTCTTTTCCGGTTGAGTTCTTCTTTGAGGTGGCCATTTCTGACCACCACTCCTACCGCCTTTGTGAAAGGGAGTAATGGCCAGCTGAAGAGGAGAGATGCGGCTCTCCTCTACCCTGCTGGCGGTCTCCTCCCTCTTCACCACCTCTACGGGGTGGCTTAGCCCCAAAACCAGCCAGCTTGGGGCGCTTCAGCAGCGAGCCCAGACAGAAACCGCGCACGATCACAGATTTCTGTCTGCCGCCGAAGCCCTTCAAACCAGAAGTCCGACTGAATTTGCTTTCTAATCTTGCCTTAGGAATGAAGCCAGATGGATAACTTCAGGTGAGCAATTCATTCTTAGTTATAGGAAGAAGGCAGTGGCAAATGGTAAAAAGAGAAAATATTCTTTTTTTCTTTAAAAAGATGGGGAAAAATGTTTGGGTAGGAGTAATTCTACCTGCGATACAATGATATAAGCAAAATTTTGGAACAAATTATCAGCCTGTTTGAGAGAACAGCTAGGGACATATGATCTCAGTTGAATCCAAAATGCTAAGTGAATTTTGCCCCATTTTATTACCTTTCCTGCCACAGTTGTTAAGTGAAGTACTGCAGTTGTTGATTAGTAATAAGATTAAGTGAATCTGACTTCCCCATTGACTTTGCTGGTCAGTAGGTTGCAAAAAAAAAAAAAAAAAAAATTCACATGATCCTGGGACACTGAAACCATCCTAAATATGAGTCAGTTTCTAAGCATCTGAATTTTGATCACGTCAACTTGTGGATGCTGCAATGGTTATAAGTGTGAAAAATGGTCATAAGATATGTTTTCAGTAACTTCGAACAGTTGCTAAATGAATGTAAGCCAAGGACTACTTGTATTTAAGATATGGATGCATTTGTTAGCAGGAGCCAGCAGGGGTTAATCAAAAATAAATCATTTCAAACCAATTCGATTTCCTTTTCTAGGTAGTTTAGTTGACCATGGAAATACACGAATCCTCCCTTCAGCAAAGCATGAAACCAAGTCTCCTGTAAGATTTTGGTAGACAAGATGGCAAAATATGGTCTGGATTATGTTGTCATTACATGGATATAGAGCGGGCTGAACAACCATATCCAACAAATATATGTCAGAGGCTCTGTATCAGGCTGGAAGAAAGTGCCAAGGAATGTACCTCAGGGCTTTGTTTTTCCAAATTGGACAGCAATACAAGTGAAAAGCATCTGGACGAATCACAAGCTAAACCTGAGCCAACAGTACAATGCCACATCAGCAGAAGTGTAATGTCAAGATGAAGACATGATTGTCCCTATTGTGTATCCATCTGTCTGCACCCAGAATATTATGTATGGTTCTGAGGACAACATTTTAGAAAGAGCACCGAGCAGAGTAGGATACAGTGGTTAAGATATTTGATTATGACTGTGGGGGCAGTTTCAGCCATAAACAGTCACTGGGTGACTTTGGGTAAGCCATCTTCGTTCAGCCAAATCTACCTCACAAGTTTGCTATGGCAAAGGAAAGTACACAGGGAGCACTACATGTACCACCTTGAGCTTCTCCTAAAAGGTGGGATATAAATTTGATAGATAAATAGACAAGATCATGGCTACAGGACAGCAACCAAGTTAACCCCCCTCCAAGGCTGTGTGTTTTCTCCACTTCTCTTCTCCCTATATACCAGTGACTGCATCTCAAATGATCCATCTGTTAAAATTCTGCAGATGATACAACAGTGATTGTCTCATTCGAGACAATGACGAATCCGCCTACAGAAGAGAGGTTGTACAACTTGCCTCACGGTGCGACCAGAACAATCTGGAACTGAACACATTCAAAACCGTAGAAATGGTGGTAGACTTTCCCATATTATCACCTCTTACAATACTAGACAACACAGTATCAACAGTAGAGACCTTCAAATTTCTAGGTTCTATCATATCTTAACACCTAAAATGGACACCTATCAAAAACGTCATTAAAAAAGCACAACAAAGAATGCTCTTTCTGTACCAACCCAGAAAGCTCAAACTGGCCAAGGAGCTGCTGATACAGTTCTACAGAGGAATTATTGAGTCTGTCATCTGCACCTCTATTAACTGTCTGGTTTGGTTCTGCAACCCAACAAGACAGACAGACACTTCAGAGGATAATTAGAACTGCAGAAAAAGCAATTGCTACCCACCTGCCTTCCATTGAATATCTGTATACTGCACTAGTCAAAAAGAGGACTGTGAAAATATCTACGGACCCTTTATATCCTGGACATAAACTGTTTCAACTCCTACCCTCAAAACAACTAGACACAAAGACAGTTTTTTCCTGAACGCCATCACTCTGCTAAACAAATAATTCCCTCAACACTGTTCAATTAATTACAAAGTCTGCACTACTATTACTATTAATCTTCTCATCACTCCTTATCACCCATCCCCTCCCACTTGTGATTGTATGGCTGTAACTTTGTCACTTGTATCCTTACGATTTAGATTGACTGTTTCCTAGTATGATTTGATTGCTTATTGTACCCTAAGTCTATTATTAAGTGTTGTACCTTATGATTCTTGACTCTTGACGAATGTATCTTTTCTTTTATGTACACGGAGAGCATTTGCATCAAGACAAATTCCTTGTGTGTTCAATCACACTTGGCCAATAAAGAATTCTATTCTATTCTATTCTAAAAAATAAAAAAAAATAAAGAAACTGGCAGGAAAAAGCTAAGAGAAACAAGTGAAAGTGTTGGATGTTTAGCCTGGAGAAGAGAAAATTGCAGCATATGACAGGCAGATGTGTACAAGATGAAGCAGAATTGGTCTCAATTGTTCAGAAAAAAAATAAACAATGGGTTTAAATTACAGGGAATGAGATCTAAGATGAGCATAAGGAAAAAAAATCATAATAGCTGTTCAATAATGGAATAGTCTGTCTTGAGTGGTAGGCGCACCTTAACTGTGGCCAGGATGGCCATCTGTCAGGGATATTATAGTTTTGCCTTCCTGCATGGGCAGGATACTAGATTACTCCAACAACCTTTTCAAACTTTACTTTCTGTGATTGCTTGGAAATTGACTTCCAATTTATTTCCAATATGTAAGTTGGGCAATAAATGGACAATTATCTAACTCATTTTGTAAGTGACCTATGAAGCTCCTCTTCATATTACAGTTCTATTAGCTGATGAAAAACAGTGCTCTTTTATGAAGCATACTTGAAGATATCTCCTAATATGGAAGAAGAAAGGGAGGCTTGGCAGCAGCTGGTAACTAAGGTCAAGGCTCCTATTATTCATTCTCTCCTCATTTTAATTAAATAAAACAAGTCTGGATGAAGATGAAACCAACTTAAATATATACATATATGCAGCTTAGCACTGACGTAGAGAAGATCCAGTTTCATTTCCAGGGTTTGCCTCTTTTACTGTTGAGCGAGAGCTCTCATGTATTCCCATGCCAAAAAAACTAAATCGTCTTCATCGAATTGGTATTACTGTTCTACTAATTATTTCATAGGACTAGTTATACCTACCAATGACACGTTGTTCTTCTATTACTATATTTGGTGGTGACACTGGCCTCAAACATTGGACTATGTGAAGTGATACACTGTCTTTTTATCATTTTATGATTGTTCCCTGTTTCTGAATGTCAGTCACATCATTTTACTTGCTGTCACATTTTTTTAAAAGTCCTCCTAATTCAAGAAGTCATCTGTTTTTTTACAGACAAAACTGCATGATGCTAAAGATCCTTATTTTTTGAATTCACAGTTTCATGTTTATGGAATTAAAATCACAATACTCCTGCAGGAAAGTATCTTTTTTTTTTTTTTTAAAGTATCATTAGCCAGCCTCACTAAACAAAAAAAAATAAATAAATCCTGAAAGCATTAAAAGATTAAATCCACCACGTGCACTTACACTATAATGTTTTTTATTAGGAAGTTAAGAGCTAACAACAGCTTAACAGATAAATAAAGCTTTCGGTTTGATAATCTGTCAGCATGTTGCCCAATTTGAGAATGTAAAAGAATGTCAACCAAGAAGAACATATCCTTAATTGGAGCCCCTGCAACTCAAGTCTTCAGAGAAAAAATTGTTCTAAAACCCAGGTTTATCTGTATAGAACTGTATACATTTGGCTATATATTTGAGAGAATTAGTACCCAGATGGGATAGGAGTAGCTTGAATGATTCTGAGTCTGATGCTGATAGCAACATAAGCTTCTGATAGGATCATCAATTTTAAAGTCAAAATGGGAGAAGTAAAGCTAAGGATAATTCACAATGGGGATAAGGAAAGGTGGATTTCTGTAAGTACGAGGAAAGCCAATCTGCTTATGAGAAGTTAGCTCAAAATTACACTTAGAACAGTGATGATGAACCTATGGCACACGTGCCACAGGTGGCATGCACAGCCCTCTCTGTGGGCATTCCAGCCATCACCCCAGCCCAGTTCCACTGTGCATGCGTGCGCCTCCTGTTGGCCAACTGCTCTTCTGATCTCTGCTGTGCATGTCCGGGGGCGGGGCCTTCACCAATCTCAGCAGTTTCCCCACCAGCGCATCCTACCTTTCTCCCCACAGCAAATCCTAGCTTTCTCCTGCAGAGAAAGCCTGGGCACACAGGAAAAAACTGCAGTGACTGGGGAAGGCAGGAACGGAGGAGAAAGCTTGGGTGAGCAAGGAGAAAATATAGAGAATGTGAGCACACACATCCCCGCACCCCTTTTTGGGCATGAAAAGCCTCCTGCACCAACCTGGAAGCCAAAACGGGCTGGGGGCCAGGGCGCATGCACAGGGAATGGGGGGCGCATACGCAGAGGGCGCTTACATTGCATTTTGGGGATTGGGGCACATGCGTGTGCATTCGTGTGCGCGCACGCACGCTTTGGGCACTCGGCACCAAAAAGGTTAACCATCACTGGCTTAGAAGACAATTCCAAGCCACTTCCATATTGCTGACAAGAAAACTGCATAAAGGTAGACAAATTTGGGTGCCAGGTTAGAAGTCCCTATTTCAGTTATCAGGTAAGGGCAATAGACTTGTTGTATAAGTCTTTTTTGTACAATAGAACAAGGACATCTATGAGTGGAACATAACAGACCTAGCCCTGGATATGTGATCTTTTAACAAGCAGGATTTGCTAATTCTTGCTGAGGACAAATTCTGTAGGTACCTTCCTACCAAGACAATTTAGTCAGACACATAAGTCAAAGCTGTAATGGCTGATGGAACGCCACATGGCAACAGTACAATTGTCCCTCAGGAGCTGTTATATTTCAGAGGTAGCCAAGGTTCCTAGTAGGATGTGCCACTGTTCATTGAGGAGCAGTTTTGCTCTGTGCTTTGTATGCTAGTTTGATACATGCCTTAGTTCATCTTGACTGTGACAGTTAACCTAGATCTTCATCCTAAATTAGGCTGCTGGAAGGATACAAAATATGCTATTGGACGGTCTGAATGCACGTTCTACTCAAGTAGCTCTTGACAACCCGCCTTATGTCTACTTTGGAATTCTGGGTTCATTTGTTTAAAAAAAATAGATCTACATGCAACAAAATGATATCTGGTTGGATGATGCAGATCTTGGATGAGAACCCTCTCACATTTTTCTAGATGATGTTTACAGATATTAGGAGTTATCAATTTCCAAATTATATACTCTAAGGACGGTGAGTGCAGGAGATCAAGTAGAACTTAGAAAGGACTTGAAGCACTAACTGGAGATCCCATATTGAGTAATCGTAATAAGAATATGACAACGGACCAAAAGGACTGTGTGTTCTCTAATGTTTGGACATTCAAATTGCAAGTAATCCAACAAATAAAAAGGGTGAAGTAATACTGATGTATACTCAGAATGAGAAAATTAGAGATATGGAGAAAATGCAGCATGATTTAGATTGTGTGAGCATGACAATCCGAGAAATAGGTTAGCAGACTTATATGAAAAAAAAAAAAAACAACTTTGTTAATACCTTCTTCAAACAAAAGAAATACATACTTTAAAAACAGCCATTCGGATCACAAAGGCTACATTACAGAAACCAAAAGGCAGAGGACTGCAATTTGGTTAGCCACAATGCTTCTTCATGCAATTCTGAAATAAGACCATGAATTATTGAAGTCAAATATATGGGTTAAAATTAGAAAATTAAAGAGGAGGAGTGCCAGCAAGAACTGATTTGAAAACAAATACTCAGAATGTAAATCAGTGTAAAGAACAGATTCAGTATATAAGAGCCTGAGGAACTACAGGAACAAAGAGAGACTTTGAAAACTAATGCATAAAAATATTCTTATGATTTTAAAGAGAAAAAGATGCATGACAGTTAAAAATAAGCTATGCTGACAGGACGGAGATGAAAGCCCTGGTCAATAAATTATCTTTACAGGGATTGTAGAGAAAAATTGGTTACTGAAAGATTGAGAGGGCTAAAAATAAGAGAAAAGACAAGTTTTCTCTTCCTAAAAGGGTTGTGATGCAAAAAACCATGAAAAGTTTTAGATCTGACTGGCTACAATTTCTAAACTTGCTCAGAATTCAAATCAGTTAGCTCTCCTGAACTTGCATAGAAACTGCCAGCTACCTTATAAAGCTACACTTCCTGGAATACAATGAAGATATTGTTCTAATCTGTGTTCGTCCATCAGTGAGATCCAGAGAAGAAAGAAGTCAAACATTTGCACAATGGATCCAACAATTGGAAATCATGAAGAAGTAAGTATTCAGGAAGCATAAGAAATTTTAGGAAGATATGATTTGGACATCAACAGAATTAATATCTAATATTCAAGAAATAAATATTGAAACAAGTACATGGGCAGACCATAATCCAATGACAATTAAATGGAAAGGACAAAAAAGATCTAGATGGACATTAAATAATACTATTTTAAAGGAAAAAGACTTTATACAATGGATGGAGAAAGAATTGGCTTTCTTCTTTAATGAAAATAAAAAAGAAGATACTTCAATACAGAATGTTTGGGATACAATGAAGGCACATGCAAGAGGATTAATAATAGACTATACAAAGAAAAAGAACGTTAGGAAGAGGCAAACCATCAAAGCTTTAGAAGTTGATCACAAAAAACTGGAAAAAGAATTACAGAAAATGCCACAGAAAAAAGATATTAAACTTAAAATGGACATAATTAAACATAAAATGGGTCAGATAGAAAAAGAAGAACTGGCACAAAAAATTAGAAGTGCAAAATGGGCGTTGGTTCTTACCTGATACGCCTCTTCTTGTGGAACTGCGTAGAGCATCCAGAGAGTAGGAGGTGCTTCAGTCTTCACTTCTCACAGGCTGAGCTGAAATTGAGGAACGCCCTCCTCCTCCACGTGACTCCTCCATGCGTTCCCCCCAGTTTTATCGAAGACGAGAGGACAAAACCCCCCCTCTACTCTTAAGTATTAAACAACATGAACTACAACATTAGAAATCATTGGCCGAAACAGGTTTTCCCCCTTTACAGACGGACCAACAGGGTGGGGCTGGATGCTCTATGCAGTTCCACGAGAAGAGGCGTATCAGGTAAGAACCAACGCCCATTCTCCATAGAACTGCTGCGAGCATCCAGAGAGTGGGACATACCAAAGCCAGTGTGTCCTACGGGTGGGAGTCCGTCTGGATTGGAACTTCCCCAGGATCTCTAACCACTTGCTGCAAAACTCGCCTGCCAAAAGATGCTTCAGCTGAGGCGTAAACATCAATCTTATAATGTCTTATAAAGGGAGATGGGGAAGTCCAGGTGGCCGCCCGGCAAATATCAAGAATAGACGCCTGAGTAGCCCAGGCTGCCGAGGTAGCTGCACTTCTGGTGGAGTGAGCGGTAACCCCACTGGGAACTGGAATATCTTGAACTAAATAGGCTTTGGATATGGTAGCCCTAATCCATCTGCCTACCTTGGACGGAGAAACCTTACAGCCTAGTGTCTTTGGCTGAAAGGACAAAAATAGAGACTCTATCTTCCTGATGGACTGCGTACGAGAAATGTAAATACGCAAAGCCCTTCGAACATCAAGGGTGAGCCACTGCCTCTCTTGCTCGCGCAGAGGCTTCGGACAAAAATTAGGCAGGACCAACTCCTGCGCCCTGTGGAACGGTGAATTAATCCGGCATAAATGCTGGGTCTGGTCTCAGAACCACCCGATCTGAATGAAAAATGCACAGATCTTTTCTCACGGATAGAGCTGCAATTTCAGATATCCTTCTAGCCGAAGTAATAGCCACCAGAAAACTGCTTTAAATGTAAGAAATTGAAGTGACGCCTCCCTGAGAGGCTCAAAGGGAGATCTAGTCAAGGCCAGGAGAACTTTATTAAGGTCCCATGTCAGGTACCTATGCACTACTGACGGGCGCAAATTAGAAGCCCCTTTAAGAAAAGCCTTGATTCGAGGATGGTGGGAAAGGGGACCGAAAGGACCGCCAGCAACCACCGTTGAGAGCGCCGCTACCTGCCTCCTTAAGGTGTTAGGTGATAAACCTCCATCTAGGCCATCTTGTAAAAAGGCCAGGATCTGAGCAACTGAAGGAGAGCGTGGGTCGATGAATGATTTGTGGCACCAGTTACAGAAACTTTTCCAGGTAGCCTCATAAATGCGAGTAGTAGAAGGCCTTCTAGCCGCCAAAATAGTGTTAATGACCTGGGCTGATAAGCCTTCCTCAATTATCCTTTCCTGCTCAACCTCCAAACAGCCAATTGTAGCCACTGTGGCTCTAGATGGAGCAGCGGGCCTTGGGACAGCGAAATCTGATCCAACGGAATCCTCCATGGTGGAGATACTGACAGATTGCGGAGGTCCGCAAACCACAGCTTCCTGAGCCAATAAGGTGCCACCATGAGGATCTCTGCTTTCTCGGCTATCAACTTTCGAATCACCCTGGGAATTAATGGAAGCGGAGGGAAGGCGTACAGTAGCCCGGGAGGCCACGGGCAACGCAAGGCATCGTGATTCTCTGCTCCGCTGGAGGGATAATGGGAGAAGAACCTCGGTGTTTGCGCGTTGAGCGGAGACGCAAAAAGGTCTACTAGGGGCTGACCGAACCTGGCTGCTGCTTCTCTGAACAGATGTGGGTGCAGGCGCCACTCTGCCTGATCCAGTGTTGCCCTGCTGAGCCAGTCTGCTTGGACGTTGGAGGCCCCGGAGATGTGCTCCGCTCTGATGGATAAGAGGTGCGCTTCTGCCCATCGACACAGTCGCTCGGCCTCTCTCATGAGAAGGAGGGAATGGGTGCCCCCTTGCCGATTGATGTGGGCCTTGGTTGTAGTATTGTCCGTTAGGACCAGGACATGGCGCCCCCTTACCCGATGAAGGAATGTTTGCAGAACCAGGTACACTGCACGAAGCTCCAACCAGTTGATGCTCCGACTTCGATCCGAACGGGTCCAAACTCCCTGTGCTGAGAGAGATTGTAGATGGGCCCCCCATCCGGAAAGACTTGTGTCTGTCGTGAGAACAACCCTTTGAGGTTCCTGGAATAGCTGACCTCTGTTGACAGATGGTCGCGTCCACCACAGGAGGGAGGCGAGAACTTTCGGCGGGACCTTCACTATAAACCTTGACGTGCTCCTTCCTGAACGCTGATATGGCAGGAGGAACCATTGCAAAGATCTGGAATGCAAGCGAGCCCATGGAATAATGGAAATACAGGAAACTAGCTTCCCTAGCAGTTTGGATTAATTGAGCAACGATGCTTTCCCGGTCCGCCGGATATCCCTGATAGTGGTGCGGATACTAATAAGTCTCTCCTGAGAGAGAAAGACCCTTCCTTCAACAGAGTCAATCACAGCCCCTAGATGGGATATACTAGTGGAGGGGGTAAGCTGACTCTTCTCCCAGTTCACTAAGAACCCGTGGGACTGAAGTACAGAGAGGATAGCGCTAGTATCGCTCTCGGCTTGATGTCGGGAAGGGGATACAACCAGGATATCGTCAAGGTAACAGTGGATCTGGATGGGAATTTGTCTAAGGTGAGCTGCAATAGCCGCCAACACCTTAGTGAAAGATCTCGGGGCTGGGTCTAGACCAAAGGGGAGGGCTATATACTGGAAATGCTGATTATTATAACAAAATCTGAGATATTTAGAATATGAGGAATGAATGGGAATATGGAGATAAGCCTCGGAAAGGTCAATTGACGTAAGCCAGTCTCCTTCTCTGATGCCCTGTAAAATCGACTGCAGAGTCTGCATTTTGAATTTATGGCGTACAATAAAACGATTTAACCTCTTAAGATCTAAAATGGGTCTCCATCCCCCGGAATGTTTAGGCACCAAGAATAAAAGTGAATAGAAATCCCTTCCCTGTTGGGAGGGGGGTACAGGTTGAATAGCCCTAATATCAGAGAGATGTTTGATGGCAGAAGTCATAAGAGCCCGTTTAGTAGGATTCCTAGAAATGAGTGAAACCCTGAAATGTTCGGGGGGAGGAGAGAGAAACTGCAGTGTCAAGCCAAAGCGCACTGAATCTGTATCAGTATCAGAGGTGGATTCCTCCCACTTATCAAGTATCAGAGTACCCAAGTATCAGAGGTGGATTCCTCCCACTTGTCGGCAAAATGCCTGAAGCGGCTGCCTATGGTAAGAAAACCTGCAACACTTCCTGGGCCGGCGGGCCGCTCTACTCCCAGAACCCCTGAAGGGCCTTCTGTAGCTGCCCTCTCTCTTGCCTCTGTCTCCCGAGTCGCCCCGGTCCTGGTAGGACGGCCGGAATGAGGGAGAGCCCTGAAATCTAGGAGAGAATGATGACTGGAAGGAGGGACGAAAGGAGCCCCTCCGAAAGGACTGGGAACTCTTGGCTTCCTGCCTACGAAAAAGTGAAGGCAGAAACTTTTTCTTATTTCGGGTCTCCAGGAGTAATGGCTCCAGAGTGGGCTCGAATAATTTCCCTTTTACTATGGGGGCTGAAGCCAACTTAGACTTATTTTTAATATCAGCCTGCCAGTGTCGAAGCCAAAGCAATCGTCTGGCAGAAACATGGGAAGAAATAGCTCGGAATGAGAACTTAACCGAATGAAAGGTAGCGTCGGCTGCAAATTCCGCCACTGCCGTGATCTTTGAAATATCTTGATGGGCTCTGGTATCAGCTGGGGAAATGTGTTGCTTCAGCTGTCTGAGCCACCTGATGGAGGATCGGGTGAAAAAGGAAGCGGCCGTGGCTGACCGGATAGCCCAGGCATCAGCAGTGTGAGCCCGCCGGAGCGCCATCTCCGCTCGCTTATCCTCCAGCTTCAGTGCCTCTAGTGCATCGGTAGGATTGGAAGAGGAAGCAAGCCTTATAATCGGATCATCTACTTCCGGGGTGTCTAACATAGCTGAGAAATCCGAATCCAGGGTAAACAACCTCTTGTCCTGACTAGAAGGGGCCGGAGAAGGACCCACCGAGGCCAACTGCTTTGCTACCAGATCTGAGAAGATTGGGGGGGCCGGAATAATGTCTGCTGCCACTGTCGGCTGTCTAAACATAAGGTCATCAGGACCTTCTGGACTCGATGGAGGAGGTTCAGAAGGAGGCTGAGAGGCCAGACCTGAAATGTTCTTTGCCTTAAATAGCAAGGACTTAAATAAATGGGGTTTAAAAAGACCCACAACAGCAGGTTGTTCAGGAGAAAGACCCTCATCTTCCGACATTTCTCCCTCCATTAGGTCCCCCTCCAGAAAGGGTTCCGAATACTGTAAGGAACCTCTGTCAGAACCTTCGTACTCTCCGAACGGTTCAAGGCCCACTCCCTCTTCTTCTTGGGTATCCTCCCCCTCTGGGAATGGAACATCCATGTGAGGAGGTACCTGACCATGCTGTGATGCTGGTGCAGAAGGAGATCTCCCGGATAAAGACTCAGCCTCGGGAGTACTCCCTCGGGAATCCGGTCTAGCGAACTGCTGCATTCCTTCAGCTATACCTTGACGGATGACAGACTGCATCCATTCTCTGATGTTCTCAGGTACAATAATTGGAGCAGGATCCTCAGAGCGCAGACCTATAGCGGTTGGCGTAAATGTCGCCTCTGGTACACGGGAGGGCTGGCGGCCTCGGGTGGAAGTACTGCCCCTAGAGGAAGATGGTTGGCTCGGCAGGGGGGGGATTGAAGGAAAGGCAGATGTTATAGAGTGAGACTCTTTAGCCCGTTTGCTAAATTCCCTTTCTAGGGCCTTATGACGTCGTAAGGCATCTCTTTGAGAAGCACTGGAAGAATCCTTGTCCCTTCTGCGAAGGTAGTGCGTCTTAGACTTGGCCTTCAGAGAAGAGCCAGTAGGATTAGCCTCTGCCATGGTATTGAAAGAAAATGGCGGTTGGCACGCCTAGGAGTTCGGCCTACAAACGTAAACCGGTTTTCCTAAAATTGGGTCACGTCCCCCTTTTTGAAATAAATTTTATTCTAGAACTAGCTATTATCTATTCAAAAAAATCTCCTTTCTCTCTCTAGCAGCTAAATTAAAAACCTGAATATATACACTGGCAATTAAATACAAAAAAAGGGGTCAGGTTCAAGTAAGGAAAACCAAATAGCCCCAAAAAGGTACAGTAAAATAATAATAATAATAATAACTTAATTCCAAATAGACCAAATGAACGCTGAGGCCAAGCAATTGTGAAAGGCAAGACAAGAAAAAAGAGAGGCCTCTATAGGCAGCCCCCCAACAACATGGAGAGTACATGCCTGCGCTTCTGAAATAGCTGCGGGCCAAGGAAGAAAGCCAACAATATTAACTCTAAGAGAGACAGCAGGGCACGGGACCACAGTGCTCTCTCAGTAAAAACAAAGGCTCCACACGGCCTGACGGTCCCGCTAAGGGCCTACAAAAAACCTCGCAGCTCACTCTCAAACCAAAAAGAAGAAGGCCTTACTTGTTCAGAAAATAAAATGGCGCCGGCCACAAGGCGTGCCCAAAATGGCCACCCGGCTTAGAGCGCACAGCTCAGAAGCGCACCAGCCCACCGCAACTTCAAACGAGAGAAGGAAAGAGCTCGGAGAGGAAGCGCTGCCTCCTCTGAGGCGTTCTAGGGGGAAAGACGCAATTGCGCTTTTAAAATACAGCGCAGGGCCAAGCGGCTGAGCCCAGCACGCTTGGAACGGCAGAGGATAGATTAGAAGGGGTGGGGGGGACAAAGGGCTCCAACCCCTTACTTCCCCCTCCTGGGAGCGAAATCACTCCACCAACTAAATTTGGGATCACACTAGCCTTGCAGGGAGAGGAAAAAATGAATCAAACCTGATCCAACTCTCAACGATCACCTGAAACGGCCAAGGAACGAGAAAAAAGCTGCCTGTCTCGAAGGCTGAGCTAAAACTGGGGGGAACGCATGGAGGAGTCACGTGGAGGAGAAGGGCGTTCCTCAATTTCAGCTCAGCCTGTGAGAAGTGAAGACTGAAGCACCTCCTACTCTCTGGATGCTCGCAGCAGTTCTACGGAGAACAGAACTATTTTGAAGATGCAAATAGACCAGGTAGATGGTTAGCATACAAACTGAGAAAGGAGAAAGAATCAAGGAAAATATTACAGTTAATAGACGATCAAGGCCAAATGTGCTATGGTGACAAGGAGAAAATGGGCGTTGGTCCTTACCTGATATTCCATTTCTCTGGAGCCGAGAGGATCATCCAGAGAGTGAGAGTAGGAGGAGTTTCAGTCTGCGTTGTTGAAGGCTGAGCTTAATTACTGAAGAACACTCCGACCTCCATCACGTGGCTCCCTTGCATTTCCCAGTTTACGCGAAGACGAGAGTGAAGAGAAGATCGTGCTCTCATCTTACTATGCTAAGCAGTTCCTTGGCCGAAACAAGACCCCACCAGATGGTGAACTAAAAGGGTGGGGCTGGATGATCCTACCGGCTCCAGAGAAATGGCGTGTCAGGTAAGGACCAACGCCCATTCTCCTGAGAGCCGGTTGGATCATCCAGAGAGTGGGACATACCAAAGCTTGGCTGTCCTACAGGAGGGACTCCGTCTGGTTCTGAAGTCCCTGCGATTCCTTGAGGACTCGCTGGAGAACTCGTCTACCAAACAAAGTCTCCGCCGAGGCAAATATGTCAATCTTATAGTGCCTGATGAAGGGAGATGGGGATGCCCAGGTGGCTCCCTGACAAATATCCGCAGTTGGAGCCTGGATGGCCCAAGCTGCCGAGGTGGCTGCACTTCTGGTGGAGTGTGCCGTTATTCCGCTGGGCAACGGCAGAGCCTGGGACAGTAAGCTTTGGAAATAGTAGTTCTAATCCAGCGGCTGATGGTTGTCGGGGACACTTTGTGTCCTAAGGATTTAGGCTGAAAGGAAAGGAATAGGGATTCAGACTTCCTCAAGGGCTGGGTACGTTTAATGTAAATGCGGAGGGCCCGTCTTACATCCAGGGTGTGCCAAAGCTTCTCCCTTTCCCGCGAGGGATTGGGGCAGAAGTTGGGAAGTGTGAGTTCCTGTGCCCTGTGGAAGGCTGAATTGACCTTAGGCAAGAAGATAGGGTCCGGCTGTAGAACCACCCGGTCGGCATGGAAGATGCAAAGGTCCTTCCTCACCGACAAAGCGGCTATCTCCGATATTCGGCGAGCCAAAGTAATGGCCACCAGGAAGACGACTTTGAAAGTTAGGAACTGGAGTGAGGATTCCCTAAGAGACTCAAAGGGATGTTTAGTAAGGGACGCCAGGACCTTGTTGAGGTCCCAGGTAGGGTATCTGTGTACAGTTGGGGGACACAAGTTAGTTGCTCTCCTAAGGAATGCCCTAATGCGAGGGTGGAGGGAGAGGATACCCAGATTGTCGCAAATAATCACAGTTGAGAAGGCTGCTACCTGACGCCTCAGGGTGTTCGGAGAAAGTCCCTTCCTCAGACCCTCTTGGAGGAATTCCAAAACTTGAGCAATAGAGGGTGAAAGAGGGTTGATCTGGAAATTATGGCACCACTTGCAGAAACTATTCCAAGTGGCATTGTATATTTGGGTTGTTGAGGGCTGCCTTGCGGCTAAAATGGTATCAATAACCTGGTCAGAGAACTGCTCCTTCCTTAGACGTTCCCGCTCAACCTCCAAACGGCTAACTGGAGCCACTGAGGGTCCGGGTGTTGGAGGGGCCCCTGGGAAAGGGATATCCTGTGCGGGGGAATTTTCCAAGGGGGGGCCACCGATAGATTGCGGAGGTCCGCAAACCATGGGCGCCTGGGCCAGTAGGGTGCCACTAAAATCAGCTCTGCTTTCTCGGAGATGAGCTTCTGGATGACTCTGGGGACGAAGGCCAACGGAGGGAATGCATATAGAAGCCCTGAGGGCCAGGGGCAATGGAGGGCATTGTGATTCTCGGCCCCGTGAGAGGGGTACCTCAAGAAAAACCTGGGGAGTTGGGTGTTGAGCGGAGATGCGAAGAGGTCTACTGACGGGAGACCGAACATCACGGTCGCTTCCCTGAACAGTGACAGGTGAATGTGCCACTCGGACTGGTCCACTGTGGTCCTGCTCAGCCAATCTGCTTGGGTGTTTGAGACCCCTGAGATGTGCTCGGCTTTGAGGGAGAGGAGATTGCGCTCCGCCCAACGGCAGAGGCGCTCGGCCTCTCTCATCAAACTTATGGACTGGGTGCCCCCTTGTCGGTTGATGTGAGCCTTGGCGGTGATGTTGTCTGTGAGTATCAGGACATGCCGCCTGCATACGTGGGGAAGGAAGTTGCGCAGGGCCAGCTGGATGGCGCGAAGTTCCAACCAGTTAAAACTGCATGTGCGTTCTACCTGTGACCATTTGCCCTGTGACGAGAGCGAGTGGATGTGATCACCCCATCCGAAAGGTCTATAGAGGATAGCCAGTCCCCCTGCATGATGCCTAGTAGAATGGATTGTAGGGTGTGCATCTTAAACCTGCGGTAGGTCAGGTAACGGTTAAGGCATTTCAGGTCTAGAATAGCCCTCCATCCCCCTGAGGATTTGGGGACCACGAAGAGGTGAGAGTTAAACCCCTGCCTCCGCTGGGATGGTGGTACAGGTTGTATGGCCTGTATGGTGAGGAGATGGCAGATAGCTGAATCCATTAGGTTGTGTTTGGTGGGATCCTTGGAGAGGGGGATGCCATAAAAAATTCAGGGGGGGCACGCTGGAATTCAAGCACGAGGCCCAGTCTGATGGTCTCCCGGACCCAGGCATCGGAGGTGGAGGAGTCCCACTGGTCGGCGAAATGCTTGAGGCATCCACCGATGGGGAGGGGTGGACGGGGTCTATCTGTTGCACTGGAAGGGCTTCCCTCCTGAACCCCTGAAGGGACGCCTGTAGCTGCCGCCCTTTTGCTCCTGTCACCTGGATCGGCTCAATCCTGGGGCTGGAAAGGCCGGAAGGAGGGGGGGTCTCGGGTACCTGGGCGGGAAAGGAAACTGGTAGAAAGGTTGTGAGGAACCTCTCCGAAAGGGCTGTACTTTTGACTCTGACCTTCGGAAAAGGGGGGGAAGAAATTTTTTCTTGTTTCTGGTTTCTGATAGCAATGGCTTCAGGACGGCGCCGAATAGTTTGTCCTCTTTTATGGGGGCAGTGGCCAGCTTAACCTTGTTTTTTACGTCCGCCTGCCAGTGCTTGAGCCAGAGCAGGCGGCGAGCTGTAACATGAGAGGATATTGCTCGGGCAGAGAACTTAACCGCATGGTATGTGGCGTCGGCCGAGAATTCTACCGCAGCCGTCAATTTTGCTATGTCCTGATGAGCCCTTGTGTTGGGGGGGGACATGCTGCCTCAGTTGATGGAGCCACCGGATCGAAGACCTGGTGAAGAAGGAAGCGGCCGTGGACAATCTAATGGCCCAGGTGTCCGCTTGGTGAGCCTTACGTAAGGCCAGCTCGGACCTCTTGTCCTTGGGCTTCAGGACCTCCAGGGGATCACTGGGGGAGGACGAGGATGCCAAACCAACGATGGGCTCATCCACCTCAGGAGTGTTAAGCAGGTTGCAGAAGCTCGACTCGAGGTTAAAGAACCTCCTGTCCTGGCTGGATGGGGCAGGGGGGCCCTTGTGGAGTCTTACTGGTTTGAGACTAAGTCATGAAAAATGGGCGGGGTCGGGATCATCTCCGCCTCCACCACGGGCTGCCTAAAAATGGCATCCTCCTGTCCCTCTGCCGGGGAAGGGAGAGCCGAGGAGGACTGTACAGACAGGCCAGAAATGTTCCTGGCCTTCAATAGAAGCGATTTAAACATGTGCGGCTTGAACAGGCCCACAAAGGTGGGTTGATCCGGGGTGAGGCCCTCGTCTTCGGACATGTACCCCTCCATAGGGTCTATCTCCAATAGGGGCTCCCCTTGGTGCGTAGACCCCCATTCCAATTCCTCCTCCTCCCCGAACCGATCTAGGTCCTCCATGGCCTCCTCCAGATCCCTTTATGGGAGAGGACTGCCCTCCTGTAAAGGTACCTGACCAAGAGTGCGGTCCGATCTAGGCGAGGACCTGACTGATGGCGAGTCGTGTTCGGGCGCCATCGAGGGAGGATCAGACCTGGACATCTGTTGCAGACCCTCTGCAATCCCCTGGTGAATAGCCCATTCCATCCATGCCTGCATGTGCGCAGGGATCTCAACTGTGGCGACCTCCTCATGGCACAGACCAGCGGCCGTGGGCGTAAATGTTGCTTCCGGCGTCCGCCTGGTCGTTGGTCCGGGGACCTGGTGTCCCTGGGATGGGCTGCGCCTGGAGAGGGAAGAGCAATCTGGAGGAGGGGGGGTGTCTGGAGGTAGAGGGAGCAGAGGGTGGGGGGCTGGAAATACTGGTTGTGTCTCTCTAGATCGCCTGTCAAATTCTTTCTCCAGTGCCCTATGACGTCTTAGAGCGTCCCTCTGAGAAGCTTTGGAAGTTTCCTTAGGAGCTTCCTTAGCCTGTTTGCACAGGTGGTAGGATTTAGATTTGACCTTCAAAGAAGGGCCTTTAGCGGAATTGTCATCTGCCATTGTAGAGGAAAGGACTGTAATACAAATGTAAAGGCGGTTGGCTCGCCAAGGGTTCGACCTACAACAAAGGCCGGGTGTCCTTTCGCTGGCCCGCACCCCATTTTGGAATTTTAGATGTATATAAACTATAATATAATTATTAATATCTTTATGCGTAAGCAGTGTGAAATAGCCAAATATTGATAAGATGTAAAAATATATATATGCAAATACTTACATCTATATCTATATCAATATATAATTGTATATCTAAATATATTTAAATATCTATCTATTGATAAATATTACTACTACTACTACTACTATTATTATTGTTGTTATTGTTATTATTATTATTATTATTTACAAATATTTAATCCAAGGTCTGGTTGGAACTCCCAGGAAGGAGTGATCCCAGAAATTACTGTTAATATTGCCAATATGCCAAATAAAATGCCTGAGGCTGAAGTGAGGCCTCTGGCAGCTGGAGCTCCCAGGCAACAACTGGGAGGGATAGGCTGCTATTTCCTGCCCTGAGCGTGCTGCGGAAAGCCAACAAGATTGCCAATTCCCCTGCTTATCTAATAGCTCTCACAGGCTGGAAGGCCTATAATTAGAGCTAGTCCCTTCGCAGCTCAATGAGGCCTCTAAAAGCGGCGCCCGGCACGCGGCAGTGCCCAAAATGGCGGCTGCCCACGCTCCCTTACTCACGGGCTGCTCAGGGCCAAAATCAGCCTCTCCGGCACGTCTAGGGGCCGAGAGAGGCAGCCAGGTGATTTTCGCCCCTTCCTGGGGCAATCGGCGTTTAGGGTGGAGGGGAACACCAGCTGCGCTATTACAGCGCCATCAAATAAAGCCGCTACGAATGCGGTGTAGAAAAGCGGCAGGAAGAGGATCGAATTGAGGGGGGGGATTGGTGCCGGAGCGCGAAAGCCGCCCGCTGTACAGCAAACCTTAGAATAAGAGTTCTTGAATCAGCCAAGGAGTGGTGAAATACACAGCCTATTCTCACAAAGGCTGAGCGTAAACTGGGGAACGCAAGGGAACCACGTGATGGAGGGCAGAGCATTCCTCAATAATTTAGCTCAGCCTTCAACAACGCAGACTGAAGCACCTCCCACTCTCACTCTCTGGATGATCCAACCGGCTCTCAGGAGAAAGGCAACTATCCGAGACTTTTATGGACAACTATTTAAACAAGAGGATATTGATGAGGAAAAAATTAAACAGTATTTACAAAATGCAAACCTACCTAAGATACCTGAAGAGACTGAAAAAATGTTAGAAAGTACTATAACAATGATGGAATTAACTGAAGCACTCAACAGACAGAATAATGGAAAAGCACCAGATCCAGATGGGCTTCCGGCAGAATTTTATAAAACACTACAAGAATCGTTGAGCATTCCATTGCCAGAAGTCATGAATGAAGTTATGTCAAATAAGAAGAAACCTAAAACATGGTCAGAAGCTTACATTACACTTATCCCAAAGGAAGGGGCCAATCCATACAAATCAAGAACTATAGACCTATTTCTTTATTGAATGCAGATTATAAAATCTTTGCTTCAACTTTGGCAGAAAGGCTTAAAAAATACTTAAATAATTTTATTCATCCCGATCAGAATGGATTTCTGCCAAAGAGACAAATCAAAGACAATATGAGAGTAATTCTGGACACCTTGGAATATTATGAGGCACATCCTGAAAAACAAATAGCTTTGTTATTTCTAGATGCCCAAAAGGCATTTGATAATGTGAACTGGAGATTTATGTTACTACTACTGGAACAGATGGGTTTTGCCAGAAAATTTATTCAAGCAATAGAAGCCATATGCTATAAACAAACGGCAAAAGTAATGATAGAGGGAGAACTTACAGACTCTATTAACATAAGAAAAGGCACAAGACAAGGATGCCCATTATCACCTTTGCTATCTGTATTGACTTTGGAAGTGTTGAATAGAAATATTAGAGAGAACCAAAATATAAAAGGAATGAAAATCAAAAAGGAGGAATTTAAACTACAAGCCTTTGCGGATGATTTGGTTTTCATTTTGGAAGATCCTCTAGAGACAGCTTTAAAACTATTGGAAAAGATAGAGACATACGGTGAGATGGCTGGTTTGAAAATAAATAAAGATAAAACAAAGATTCTGACAAAGAACATGTTATTAAGACAAAGAGAAGAACTGGCAGACCTATTGAAAATTCAAGTCACGAACAAGGTTAAGTGTTTGGGGGTATATTTGACATCAAGGTGTACTACATTGAAAGAGAACAATTATATTAAACTCAAACAGCAGATAGCATTTGATTTGAAGAAATGGGAAAACCTACAACTGTCATTAATACGCAGAATTTCAACAATCAAGATGAATATTTTACCCAGAATTTTATATTTATTCCAAACAATACCAATTAGGTTTGGCAAAGACTATTTTGAAGATTTAAATAAAATTATGTTGAAATATATATGGCAAGGTAAGAAAGCGAGAATAAAATTAAAACTTTTACAAGATGCTAGAACTAGAGGACGATTTGGCCTTCCTAATTGGGAGCTGTATTATCAAGCTGCAAACTTGATGTGGGCCAAAGAATAGATAACATTAAGAAAGACTAGATTGTTGACACTAGAAGGACATGATTTATTACTGGGCTGGCATGCTTTTCTGTGGTATAAGGGAACTAAATTGCAGGGCTATTTTAGAAGGCATTATATACGGGAGTCTTTATGGTTAAACTGGGAGAAAATTTAGAGACAATGTTATTTGAAAATCCCTTTTTGGTTATCAACCATTGAAGCTTTTTCTTATCCTATAACATACAAGAAGGAACAAACAGTTAGATATGGGGAAATATTGGATGAAAAGGTTGAACTTAAAATGATGCAAAATCTAGAAGAACAAGGTATAAAGATGAATTGGTTTTCATATGCGCAAATACATTCAAGGTATGTTAAAGATTCTAAAATAGAGGGATTCTATGATAAATTGACTGACTTAAATAAGATTTTGACAGGAAATTAAACTAGAGGAAGAACAAGTTAAAGAAACAATGATTGTTTGGGGGAAGAATTTTGGATATGGAATTGATTTAGAGAAATGGCAAAAATTGTGGTCTCAAAATTATAAAATGACAATGTCAACAGCATATAAAGAAAATCTGTATAAGATGTTTTACAGGTGGCATTTTCCCCCGAACAGCAAGAATGTTCAAGAATAAATCTGAAAAATGCTGGAAATGTCATCAGATACCTGGCTTATATTACTATATGTGGTGGACTTGTGACGATGCTAGAAAATATTGGACTAAAATTCGCATATGGTTGGAAAAAATGACAAAGAAGCATATAGATTTAAAACCAGAGATTTTTTTATTGGGAATCTTACCTGATACATACAATAAAAATTTGAAATATTTGATAGTAAATGTATTGACAGCGGCTAGGATTATATTTGCTAAAAATTGGAAGAGCGAGAAAATACCATCACAGGAAGAAATTATTAAGAAAATATTGGAATGTGCTGAAATGAGTAGATTGACATTTGAAATTAGAGAACAAGAAGATAAACAATTTTATGAAGTTTGGGATCTTTTCTATCAATGACTAGATAATAAAATATAATAATAGAATATTTAGAATTTTAGGAAACAATGAATACATATTTCTTTTTTTTTTTTTTTGATACTATCCTTATAAGATTTTATTAAGATAGACTTGGTATGACTTTATGACTTGCTATAAAACAAATTAAGGAAATTATAGTTATCTCGTTAAAATATGAATTAATAAAATTATAGTCAAATGAT
This sequence comes from Hydrophis major, assembly GCA_033807585.1. NCBI lineage: Eukaryota > Metazoa > Chordata > Lepidosauria > Squamata > Elapidae > Hydrophis > Hydrophis major. The sequence continues at coordinate 184,219,855 of CM066331.1, read as the reverse complement.
TGTTTAATAATGATATCAGGTTATATAATTGTTGATTGATAATATGAGTTATTATGTAATATAACTACAATGGAGACTATGAAATGGATGCACAAAAAAAAAGTGGTAAACCAACCGATACACTGTCTGTAAACTCATGAAGGAAAGATGATGTTTTTATGTTTTATGTGTTTTTGTTTGTTGTTAAAATTAATACAACCGTTTTCAAAAAAAAAAAAAGAAAGAAATTTTAGGCAAGGAAATAGTGAAGGTGCAAACACTCCATAAAAATGCAAAAATAGGTGATGCAGAATTAAATGCAGAATTAAAATATTAAAGAGAAAGGGTGACATTTATTCAAAAAAGAAAGAGGAAAACGTAACCAAAGAATACAGGTTATCTCCGGAATCTGCAGGAACTTTGTCAAAAAAAACCCTAAAGCTTAAAATATATTGAGGGTTGTTAAGAGATTAAAAAAATAACACAAAAACTATTCTTGTATGATAAAGATAAAAGGACAGCAAAAGAAACTGCAATCCATGTGACAGGAGAAAGTGGTGAAGCAGTACTGGATGGTGGGACCTTTTTAATTCCTATTTTGAGTTTGTCTTCTCTCAGGCGGAAAATGGAGCCTTAGCTGTCTCATGATTATACCAGTGGGAAAAGAAAATTGCAGCTTACAATATTTAAGGAGACTATAAGAGAAACTGTAACTAATTCATCAAATGAATTTATCTCTCAGGAGCCAGATGGATTACTTCCCTACTGAAAGAACAAATGCAGTATATCACAGAATTATTTTTGATAATCTCTCAGAATTCCTGAAAGAATGGCCATTTCCTTCTTAAGGAATACCTGGGAAACTGTTAGACTTATCAGTTTTAGTGTTTATACTGGGCAAAGTCTTTAAGTAGCATGCTTGTGAAATATTGGGGAGGCATGTTACAACTAACAGGATCCAGCATGGATTTACTGAACACAAAGCATCTAGACTACCTTTCTTTCTTGATAGAATAACAAACTTAAGAGATCAGAACAATGCCACAGACAAAATGGACTTGGAACTCAGTAAAGTCTTTGACTAAGTGCTTCAAGATATGGTAAAATGCAAGCTAAATACTGTTATTGCCTGATACTATTATAGCGACTCTGGGAAGATTACAGATTTAAAAATAAAGAGACCCAACTATGTTATACAGAGATGGAGGAGTGGACTTAGATTCTATTAACAGAATGACAGAGTTGGAGGTCTTCTAGAACAATCCTCTGCTCAAGCTGTCTCCCTGTCCTATTAAAGGACCAGAAGTAATGGAATAAACTACATGGAAGGACATTCAGGGTATATGACCTGTTAGTTACTAGAATAGGCTATCACAGGATGTGACAAATTTACATTTCTAAATGGACTAAATGTTCATTGTCAAAGATACTAGCAGGTCCTGAACGGAGCAATGGTTTAGATTAGATGATCACTTCTACTCTTTGATTCTGTCTTTCTGAAAGCCCAACATTCAGCATAAGACAGATATGCGCCAATATCTTTATGTGCCTTAGATAACTGTGGATCAACATTGCCATGATATTTACAAATGTTGATAGGACAAGAGCCTGATGCAATATTCTTCCTGATGCAATTAAATCATAGGAAGTAAAAAAAAATGAAATAACCTGAGCCACACAGAAAGGGCTTTGGTATTTACCTGACATGCCTATTCTCTTTGAGCTGTGAAGAGCATCCAGTGGTGGGAGGTGCTGCAGTCTCTGCTTGTCTTGTGGAACGCTCCTCCTCCTCCACGGGACTCCTCCCCAGCGTTCCCCAGTTTTGGCAAAGACAAGAGAAATAAACACCCTCGTCCTCAACGCCCTAATAATTCGTTGGCCGAAACAGATGGAAAAAGGGTGGGGCTGGATGCTCTTCACAGCTCAAAGAGAATGCGGGTGTCAGGTAAGTACCAACGCCCTTTCTCCTATGAGCTGTTCAGAGCATCCAATAGTGGGACATACCAAAGCTTGGCCTGTCCTACGGGAGGGACTCCGTCTGGCTTGGAATCCCCTCCTGGTCCCTGTAGACCCGTTGCAGAACTCTTCTGCCAAAGGAGGCCTCAGCAGATGCAAACACATCTATTTTATAATGCCTAATGAAGGGCGATGGAGAGACCCAGGTTGCGGCTCGACAAATTTCAGTTATTGGTGCCTGTGTGGCCCACACTGCCGATGTTGCGGTGCTCCTTGTTGAATGAGCTGTTATGCCTCTGGGCACCTGTAGTGATTGAGTCTGATATGTTTTCGCTATTGCGGCCTATAGCCAATGGCTTATTGTAGAAGATGAGACCTTGCATCCCTGAGTGTTGGGCTGAAACGACACAAATAAGGCTTCCGTTTTTCTAAAAGTTGCTGTGCGGTTAATATATATTTGCAATGCTTTCCTCACATAAAGCCAATGCCATTGTAGTTCCAACCCTTGGGAGGTCTGGGACAAAAATTAGGAAATATCAGCTCTTGTGTCCTGTGAAAAGCTGAATTAATTTTGGGTATAAACGTAGGATCAAGACGAAGGACCACCTGGTCAGAATGGAAGACACAAAGATCTTGTCTGATAGACAAAGCTGCAAGTTCCGAAATATGACGAGCGGAAGTGATCGCTACAAAGAAAACTACTTTATACATTAGAAATTGGAGAATTGACAATTTTAAGGGTTCGAAAGGGCCCTTAGTGAGTGCAATGAGGACCTTGTTAAGGTCCCAGGTGGGATAACGGTGTACCACCGGTGGGCGTAAATTTGTGACTCCTCAAAGGAAACTCCATACGCGTGGGTGATGGGAAAGAGATAGTAGACCTTCACAAGTGAGAACTGACGCCAAGGCCGCCACCTGTCTTTTCAACGTATTAGGTGATAATCCCTTGTCAAGTCCCTCTTGCAAGAATTCCAGGATTTGAGCCACAGATGGGATGGGATCAATTTGAGACTTGGTACACCATTTGCAGAAACTGGACCTTGTGGCATTGTAAATGCGAGTTGTTGAGGGGCATCTGGCAGCTTGGATGGTGGCGATAACTCTGTTGGAAAACTTTTCACTCTTCAGATGACTCCGCTCAACCTCCAGATGGTCAGGTGCAACCATTGAGGATCCAGATGTTGAAGGGGTCCCTGGGTTAGCAAGACCCTGTCTGGTGGAATTCTCTATGGTGTTGATACGGATAGATGCGGAGGTCTGCAAACCACAGCCGTCTGGGCCAGTAAGGAGCTACTAGAAGCAGCTCCGGCCTCTCATCTAGCAGCTTCTGGATGACCTTGAGAAGCAGTGGAAGTGGTGGGAATGCGTACAACAGTCCCGGGGGGACAATGACAGCAGAGCGAATTGAAGTTCTCCGCTCCTTGCGAGGGGTACCTGAAAAAAAATCTTGGGAGCTGAGCATTGAGGGGGGAAGCGAACAGGTCCACCACTGGCTGTCCAAATGTCCTGACCGCCTCTTGAAACAGGGTCAGATGGAGGCACCACTCCGATTGATCGATCGTGGCCCTGCTTAGCCAGTCTACTTGTGTATTCGACAGTCCCGAAATGTACTCTGCTCTGATGGAAACTAGGTTGCTCTCCGCCAATGACAAAAATGCTCTGCTTCCCACATGAGGTGTTTTGACTGTGCCCCTCTGTTTATGTGAGCTTTTGCTGTTATGTTGTCGGTCAATATTAGCATGTGTTGATTGCGTACCAGTGGAAGGAAGCTGCGGAGAGCCAGGTGTACTGCTCGAAGCTCCAGCCAGTTTATGCTGCACAACTGTTCTGTGGAGGACCAGCGACCTTGGGCTGTGAGCGACTGAAAGTGAGCTCCCCATTCAAACAGGCTGGCATTGGTAAGTCTGTGGGGTTCCTTGAAGAGACAACCTCTGTTTATGACTGGTCGGGTCCACCAGTGGAGAGATATGAGGACCTTTGATGGAACCTTGACCTTGTATTTGGAGTTGCTTCAGCCGGACGGGAGCAGAAACCACTGGAGGGATCTAGTGTGGAGGCGGGCCCAAGGAATAATAGATATACATGAGATCATCTTGCCTAACTATTTTGATAGGTCAGCTGGGGTACCCTTGTTTGAACTCTGATCTCCTTAACTAATTGATGGATGCTGTTTTGTCTATCTGGTGACAGGAAAACTTTGCCTTCCACTGTATCTATGATTGCCCCCAAATGGATTGAGTCACTGGTGTTAAATGACTTTTTCCAATTGATTGAGAACCCGTGTAGTTGTAAAGGATTGTAATGTGGTCTGAGTATCTCTGAGTGCTTGATGAATGGAAGATGACAAAATTAATATATCATCAAGGTAACACTGGAGTCGTACAGGTACACCTCAGAGATGAGCAGCAAGAGCTGCAAGAACCTTTGTGAAGGTCCTGGGGGAAAGATTCTAGTCCGAAAGGGAGAGCCACATATTCAAAATGGTGGTTATCATAACAGAATCTCAGAAATTTATAGTGGGAAGGCCGAATAGAAATATGTAGGTACGCCTCCATCAGATCTACAGATGTAAGGACGTCAGCCTTTCTGATGCCGAGTAAGATAGATTGCAGGGTGTGCTTTTTAAACTTGCAATATACTAAAAAACGGTTAAGACGCTTCAGATCTAATACTGCTCTCCACCCCCCTGGAGCTTTTGGGAATATAATGGTTTTTTAAAAAAAGGCAAAACAATGGCCATTACTTTTGGTGCATGTGCGCTTCCTAGCAACAAACTCCCACTGCGTGGGGAAATGCCTCCAAAGGCTTCTACTTGTGGCTAAAAAACAACTGGGAAAGGGGTGGAAAGAATTAAGCTTTATGCTTTCTACACCAAGACGGTGTTCTGAGGGGAAAAATCAAACGATATGACTCAGATGAGAGCGAAAATGCCCATGCCGCTATTGCCGATGTAGAGAAAGGCAATGCGGAATCACAATGGCCGGGAGTAGAACGAGCAGATATGGGGGGGCTCGGAGCAATGCCAAACCTGCCTGCTGCTTCGGGGCATGAAACAGTGCTGCCCAAAAATGCAAGTGAACTCCAATGACCAGATGGAGAGACCTAACGTCAGGAGATCGTAATGTGATTTGAAGGCTAAAAGCCTGAAAAAACAAACTGGACTATATCCAAACCTGCTGAGTAACACTGTTTCAGCCAAGGAAGAACAAAAAGCACTGCCTATCCTCAACGAGGCTGAGCCAAACTGGGGAAGGCTGGGGAGGAGTCCTGTGGAGGAGGAGGAGCGTTCCACAAATTAAGCCTAGCCTAGACAAGCAGAGACTGGAACACCTCCCACTACTGGATGCTCTGAACAGCTCATGAGAGAAAGGAACACTTAACATAGCATGGCCCGAGAGCACACTGCACACACAAAATGAAGAAAATATGGTTAGATATCCATAGCATCCTAAGTTAGTTCACTAGCGCCTGTTATAATAATAAACAACCTCATATTCAGATGAATCTGAGTATTCCATTTTGTTTTTGCAGTAACTGGGAATTCTTTTCTTTTGTCTTAGCTTTTGCTCAAGAAAGAAGAGGAAATCTGAAACTGCAAGTTTGGATCCGTAATACTTATCTATACCATTTTAAAAATACAAATGCCAAATAACCAATGAAATAAATTATTAGCTTTAAATGTTACTGAACATACCGTAAGAGATCCATTCTGCGTGGTAGCTGTGTTCGTATTCTGTTCTCCATGTGTTTGTCCACTTCCATAGATTGTCAGATTATGCTCGCTGGTCTGGCCTGCATAGTCCTGAGTGTGAGGAACACCATACTCTGTAGGGATCCCATTCTGTGGGGGAGGTGGGAATGGGATTGTGGTGAATGGCTGGACCATTGTGTCAGGAGTAGCTGTTGGCTCCTGGTTACCCTGGAGGGGGAAAAAAGGCAAACAGCATTAAAGGAAGGGAGGGAGGGATAGCGATAATAAAATTAGTCTGAATCAAAACACTGCAGAATGATGGACTCATTTCTGGGCTGTAATCTACCACATTAGTCCAATGCAAGTTGATGGATATGTTTTCTGAGTTCCTAATTTAGGACCAGGAGACAGTCACTGGCGTCTGTGGCTTAGAAGAGATGCATTCTTTCTTTTTCTTTTTCTCTCTCCACTACAGATGGGTTATCTCACCCACTGTTCAACAGTAAAATCTCTTGTCTCCTAGAAACCAACCACATACTTTTCTTTAGCATGTTTAGCGGAAAAGCACGCTTAGCATAAGAAAAAAATGTTCAAATAAAGGTTCCAAGTTAAAGGCACTTAGAATCCTATCTACTTAAATGCAGAGAAGGAATTAAGTTTAAATTCCAAATTCTTTGATGATGTATCGGAACAATCATTTTTCAAAAGAATATAGAAAATGAAACAACACTTGTACTGCAATGCCTAGCACTCAATATCTGGACATGTCATTTCCTCTGCTCCAATCTTGTGATTATACTGCTCAGGGATCAATCCTAAAAATCTTCTATTTCACAATATTTCACTGCATGCTGGAAGTATTTACCGAAGTTACCCATATAGAAGAAATGAGCCTCTAAGTGATATTACAGAAGCATCTGTTTAAAAGATAAAATACATGCTAGTAAAATGAGAACTTTGGATGACAGTTTAATTCTATGCTACACAGAACACCTTAAAAATGTTTAAAGTAAAACAGGTGTCATTTCATTTTCTGTATTCATCTTTTCAGAAAGGATTGTTCTTAACCCATATCAGGGATGTCAAACTGGATTTCTTTGAGAGCTGGATCAGCATTGTAGTTCTCCTCTGTGGGCCGGCAGAGGAGGGGTTGGCGGGGGATGCCTCCTGCAGCACCCTGCTGACCAAAATGAAGCACGGGGGTGTGAATGCACCCCCTCACACCTCGTTTTCTCCCTGCATGGCCTCCTGCAGCACTGCTGGGCGAAAATGGGCTGCATGGCCCGTTTTCGACCCATTTTAGGTGGCAGAGTGCTGCAAAAGGCCATGGAGGGTGAAAATGAGGCACATGTGGGCACATGCGGCCCATTTTAGCCACCAGAGGCACTGCGGGCCAGTCCCTTGATATTTACAGACCAGCCCCGCAAGCTGGATTTATGCATCCTTGTGATACATTATCAAAGAATTTGGAATCTATGTCTGATTCCTTCTCTGCATTTAAGTTAGTCTTTGAATGCCCTAAGCAAATATGTGTAACATAGATTCCTTTATTAAAAACAAGTTTAATATACTAATTGACTATAGAAAGAAGTGACCATAATCAAATTGGCCAAAGGGATCTACCTGATCTATCTTTCTGAAGTATTAGGTTTTGTCCTTACAGTAATAAGACCACTCGAGCTTTATCTTGTTATTTTATTGCTCGGAGGAGAATATAAGCCATGTTTCACCTAACAATAATTATATCAAAATTAAGTTTTATGCACCAAAAGAACTGAGGGAACACAAAATTAAAAGTATGTTTACTCTGTTTATGATAAGTAACTATTAAGTATCAGAATGATAGAAGGAATTATCTATAAGGAGAATATTAGCCCATGTGTGAAAGATGTAAAATAATAAAGGCAGTAAACATATATTTGGATCATATACACAGAGACACATACACAGTCTTCTGAATCTATATGACATTGGTAGAAAACTAATATATGATATGATTAAAACAGCAATTTCCAACTTTAATGGCTTGGTGGCCTGGCAGAGAGGAGGGGAACTGGGCTGTGCAAGTGCAGCTCAACTTGTACAGGTTGATCTGCACACGCACATGTACGCATACTGGCCAGCCACTCCTGAAAGTTGAGCTGCACATGCACGCATGTGTGCCAACCCATGTGGCCCAGTTGCAAATAGGCCACAACCTGGTTGGGGACCCCTGATCTAAAGTACTTCGAATTAAAAACTGAAGATGTCTAGAAAGATAAAATTTAAGAAAAATATAAGAGCAATTTATACAAATATATAAAAGCAAAAGGCAATTAATATAATTACTAAATCTTCTGCATTTAAAACTCTTGGTAAAGACTTACATCTTATCTACTTTTTAAATGATAGGCCAAATTAAATTCCTGAGAAGGCAACCAAGAACAGCCTCTCTTCCCTACATTCATTAAACATAAGACCTCTGACACTAGGAGGGATGGCTGTCATCTTCAAAAAGGCCTCTTTTACAACTCGTAAAATCTGAAAGCATTCTAAATTATTCTCACGTTTCCATATATAGCAATCCAGTTAATCCAAAGATTTCAGTCTCTCAATAAAGCAATCAAGATGAATTCCTAATAGTTCAAGAAAAAGGAATGAGAGAACTGACATATAAGTTCCCTCATTCTTACCTACAATGTAAATAAATCTGCATACAAGTTACCTTCTTGCTCTTTCAGGCAGCATCAAAGAACAGTATATAAAATAAAATAATTTTAAGGGAGACGCAAAATAAATATCAGCATTAAATGTGTTACGTTGTCATACTACTATATTTAAAGCATGTTAAATCAGTATTTTAGAAACAGCATTTCTTCATTTTTTTCAAAGTCTACTAAACATTGATGACTTTTTAATGATTGAAAAGGAAAAAAATATGCTGAAATAAAAGTGTATTTTAAAAGTACTCTTCATTTTCCCATATGTTTAACATATTTACTGAATCTGAATCTTAATGGAATGCATGTAACAGACATCGATAGCAGATTTCAGCAATGTCTGAAGCAAATTTGTTATAGAATGGGCGTTGGTCCTTACCTGACCCGCCATTTCTCTTCGAGCTGTGAGGAGCATCCAGAGAGTGGGTGGTGCTTCCATCTCTGCTGTTGTAGGCTGAGCTAATTTCCTGAGGAACACCCCTCCTTCCATCACATGACTCCATTCAGGCGTTCCCCAGTTTATGCAAAGGCGAGAGAAAAATAGAATTCGTGCTCTCGTCTTACTTTACTTAAAGTTCCCTGGCCGAAAGAAGACCCCACCAGACAGTGAAAAATAAGGGAGGGGCTGGATGCTCCTCACAGCTCAAAGAGAAATGGCGTGTCAGGTAAGGACCAACGCCCATTCTCCTTAGAGCTGTTCGGAGCATCCAGAGAGTGGGACAGACCAAAGCTGGGCCTGTCCTACAGGAGTATCACCGTCTGGTCTGTGGACCCCACGGATTCTCTGAGAACCCTCTGAAGAGGCCTTCTACTGAAAGAAGCCTCAGCTGAAGTAACCTGTCAAGCTTGTAAAGTCTGATGAATGGTGACGGGGGGACCCCCGTAGCTGCCCGGCAAATGTTGAGTATTAGAGCCTGGGTGGCCCAGGTAGCTAAAGTTGCTGCACTCCTAGAGGAGTGAGCCGTGATGCCCCTGGGTACCTGAAGGGCCTGAGCCTCGGACACTGTGGCGATGGCCATCCTTATCCAATGGCCTATGGTGGTTGGGGTTACCTTTAGCCCTTGTGACTTTTTGGTTGGAAGGGTATAAACAGGGCCAGGACTTACGGAAAGACTCAGTGCGTTTAATGTAGATCCATAAGGTATGTCGAACGTCCAGAGTGTGCCATAGTCTCTCCCTTTCATGAGGTGGTCTGGGGCAAAATTGGGGAGGACAAGGTCCTGAATCCTGTGGAAAACTGAATAAATCTTGGGCAAGAAGGAAGGATAGAACCGTAGGACCACCAGGTCGAGATGGAATATGCCAGGGTCCTTTGTAACTGACAGCCCAGCGATCTCTAATATCCTACGGGCTGAAGTGATAGCTACCAAAAAAGGAAACTACTTTGAGGAAGTAACAGCCTTATTGAGGTCCCAGGTTCGGTACCGGTGGAGGGCGTAGAATTGTGACCCCTTTTGGGAAGGCATGAATAGGGGGTTGGAAGAAGAGGGAACTGGCCTCTTTACAGTGGATGACTGTGGATAAGGTTGCTATCTGACGTCTTAGTGTATTGGGGGAGGTCTGAGACCCTCCTGGAGAAATCTGGCCTCTTTACAGTGGATGACTGTGGATAAGGTTGCTATCTGACGTCTTAGTGTATTGGGGTTTGCTGAGACCCTCCTGGAGAAATCCAAGCTCTTAAGCAATGGGAGGGGGTCATTGGGTCAATAAGAAGTTTGACACGCCCTTTATGGAAATGGCCCAGATGGCGTCGTAAATCCTAGTGGTTAAAGGACGCCTGGCTGCTAAAATGGTATCAATGACCTTGTTAGAGAGTATTTTCCCTCTTCAAACGCTCCCACTCAATCTCCAACCAGCTAGTTGAAGCCATTGGGGGTTCGGGTGGAAGAGGTGACCTTGAGACAGAGAGATTCGGTCTGCTGGGATCCCCCAGGGAGGGGCTACGGAAAGGCTGCGAGGGTCTGTGAACCAAGGACGACGGGTCAATAAGGAGGTCCAAGGAGCAATCCGCCTTCTCGCTGAGTACCTTTTAAAGGACTATGGGCACCAGTGCCAGGAGGGGAAGGCATAAAGGAACCCTGAGGGCCACGGACACCGAAGGGCGTTGTAGTCCTCCGCCCCTGTGGATGGGAATCTCGAAACGAACCTTGGAAGTTCCAGGACTACTACTGGAAGACTAAATATGGATGTCGCTTCCCTGAATAGGGATGGGTGGAGATGCCACTCTGACTGGTCTATGGTGGCCCTGCTCAACCAGTCTGCTCGGGTGTTGGAGATGCCCGAGATGTGGTCCGCTCTGAGGGAAAAGAGGTGAGACTCCGCCCACCGACAGAGGCGCTGGCCTCTCTCATTAGGCGTGATGACTGAGTACCCCCCTGCTTGCTGATGTGAGCTTTGGTCGCGATGTGTCAGTGAGGATGTGAACGAGGCGGCCGCGCACCTGGGAAAGGAAACTGCGGGGAGCCGAATGGACGGCGCACAGCTCCAGCCAACTTGTGTTGCCCAGTTTCTCTGTTGCTGACCAACTGCCCTGAGTTGTAAGGGACAGTAGGTGGGCGCACCATCTGGACAGACTGGCATCTGTGGTGACGGGGAGTCTTGGGAGCTCCTTGAGGGGGCCGCCCTAGTTGATAGACACTCTGCTCCACCCAAAGGAGGGAGGAGAGCAGCCTTGGTGAGACCTTGACCTTGCACTTGAGTTGCTTTGTCCGGTTCTCTGGTGTGGGAGCAGGAACCCCTGGAGAGATCCGGAGTGGAAACAGGTCCAGGGAATAATGGAGATACAAGATATCATTTTACCTAGTAACTGGTTAGCTCTAGGAGGGAAACCCCTTTTAGGGCGTCTGATGTGTCTGACTGATTGTTGGATGCTAAGAATTCTCTCCGGAGAGACACCCTCCCTTTCACAGAGTCTAATGCCGTCCCCAGGTGGGTTATCCTGGTGGAGGGGGAATAATGGCTTTTCTACCAATTGATGAGGAGCCCGTGTTCCTGGAGAGTGGTCAGAGTAATTTGAGTGCCGCTCACTGCTTGTTCCCTGGAAGGGGAGAAGATGAGGATGTCATCCAGGTAACAGTGTAGACGCACTGGGAGGGATCTGAGGAGGGCAGGTAGAGCAGCCAAGACCTTGGTAAAGGTTCTGGGGGCAGAGGCCAGCCCGAAGGGAGCGCCACGTATTGAGGGTGGAGGTTATATCGCAGAAGCGCAGAAATTGGAATGAGAGGGCCGGATCAGGGTGTGTAGGTATGCCTCAGAAAGGTCAATGGATGACAACCAGTCTCTCTGTCTAATCCCCAGGAGGATGGATTGCAACGGGTTCGTTTTGAATCTGTGGTATACGAGATGGCGTTAAGCCATTTTAAATCCAGAACCGCTCTCCACCCCCCGGAGTGTTTGGGAACCACGACTAAGTGGGAGCAGAATCCCCGCCCTCTTTGCAATAGAGAAACGGGCTGGATGGTCTGTATGTCAAGCAGGTGCTAAATTGCTGGGTCCATGAGGCTGTGCTTGGAATGGTTCCTGGAGAGGGACATGCCCTGAAAAACTGGGGGGGGGGGTTGGAATTCGAGGGCAAGGCCAAACCTGATGGAGTCCCTAACCCAGGCATCAGAGGTGGAGGAGTCCCACAGGATGGTGAAGGCTTTAAGGTGCCCGCCGATGGAAATGAAGTCTGGTGGCTTATCTGGAGCTCCGGAGGGGCCTGTTGCCAGAGCCCGAGAGGACCTCTTGAAGTTACCGCCTCTTCTGTGACAATCAGAGGAGTCAGTCCTGTCCTGGAGCTGTCCCGAGCCAAAGGGAGGGGGCCTTTGGTGCCTAGGAGGGAGAGGGGATTGGAAAGGGGGACGAAGGGGAGTTCTCCGAAGGGGTTGCCAGGATCTGGGCTTTGACTGCGGAGGAGGAATGGGAGGCATTATTATTATTATTATTATTATTATTATTATTATTATTATTATTATTATTATTATTATTATTATTATTATTATTATTTCTTCCATCTATTAAAGGAGGATCCAGGGATGGTCCGAACAGCTTATTACCCATGAGGGGAGCGGGGGCTGATTTCACTTTATTCTTGAGAACTGCCTGCCAATGTTTTGGCCAGAGCAGACAGTGGGCAGAGACATGGGAGGAATGGCCCGGGTGGAAATTTTGACAGAGTGAAAGGTAGCGTTGGCCGAGAACTGGGCCGTGGCCATGATCTTGGATATGCCCTGATGGGCTCGAACATTGGAGGCTGGGACCAGTTGTTTAAGCTGGCGAAGCCAGCGAATGGATGATCTGATGAAGAAGGAGGCGACTGATGAGCTCGGCATAAGGCCAGCCCTGAAAGTTTCTCCTCTGGCCATAGGGCTCTAGGGGGTCGCTGAGGATGGAAGAAAGAGGCCAGGCCCACGATAGGTTCATCCACCTCCAGGGTGCTCAATAGATTGGAGGGCTCTGGGGCTAAGATAAAGAACTTTCTATTATGGGCCGATGGGGTAGGGTGTGCCGCTGAGGCAGCGGGCTGCTTGGCCACCGGTTCAAGGATGATTGAGGGGGGATGACTTCAGTCTCCACAATAGGCTGTTTAAAGATAGAATCCTCTGGACCTTCCGGAGCGAGAGGAGAGGGGTCAGCAGGGTTTTGACTTGTTAGACCCAAGGTATTCCTGGTTTTAAACAGGAGGGTTTGAATATTTGGGGCTTGCAGAGCCCTACAAAGATGGGCTGGTCGGGGGTGAGACCCTCGTCCCCTGACATCTCTGCCTCTGATGGATCTATGTCGGAAGGGGGTTCATTATAGCGTAAGGACCCCAAGTTCAACTGTTCCTCCTTCTCCTCTCTGTATGAATCTAAGTCCCCTTCCGCCGCCTCCTCGTCCCCCCTTATAGAGGGGGAAAACTGCCCCTGAAAGAATATCTGATCCTGGGGCGGTACAGATCTGAGAGGGAATGATCTTACAGATTCGATGACCAGTGGCTGTAGACCAGGTCTGGTTGCCTGTTGGAGACCTTCCGCGATTCCCCGGCGGATAGCCAACTCCATCCAGGATCACAGTTATTCTGGGACCTCCTGAATGAGAGGTTCCTCCTGGTGTAGGCCGGCGGCTGTGGGCATGAAGGTAGCCTCTGGTGTTCATCTGGCCAGTGTTCCAGGAGCCTGGTGACCTTGAGGGTAAGCTGCGCCTGGATAGGAAGGAATGGACTAGAGGAGGGGGGGGGTTGAAGAGGTAGAAGGAGGTGGAATGGGAGGCACCGTGACTGCCTGTCTGGTGTGTTTATCAATTTTTTTTTATTTTTTTTTTATTTTTTTTATGGCCTTGTGGCACCTTAAGGCATCCCTCTGGGAGGCCTTGGAGTCCTTAGCCTGCCTGCGCAGATGGTGGTGTTTTGTTTTGTTTTTTGACTTGGCCTTCAAAGAAAAGCCTGTGGAAGGGTTGCCGTGCCATTTTGATAAATGAGGAAGATAAATATCAATAGGAGACGGTTGGCGCGCCTAGGGGTCGACCTACAACAAGGCTGGGAGCCCTGAGAAATCTTTTCTGCGCCAAGTTAAGTTGCTCCTGCTCCCTGTTATATCCCCCCTTCTTTATAGTTTTATTCTGTGTGTGTGTGTGTGTGTGTGTGTGTGTGTACATATATGTATGGCATTCAGCTTTGTTCGGGTATTTTCCAATGTCATAGTAGTGGTGCTTTTAAAGTTGTAGCAATGTTTCAGCAGAATCTTATCTGCCATCATCAGGCTTCTGTATAGTGTTCGTCTGTGAATCAGACTTTTAAAAGACCTGTAAAAGTCTGACTCACAGACGAACACTATACAGAAGCCTGATGATGGCAAATGAGATTCTGCTGAAACGTTGCTACAACTTTAAAAGCACCACTACTATGACGTGGGAAAATACTCGAACAAAGCTGAATGCCATACATGTAAGTACCCACGAAAACTTAAGAATATATACCCGCGAAAACTTAAGAAAACATATACATATACATATACATATACATATACATACATACATACATACATACATACATATATATATATATATATATATATATATATATATAAATTTCTCTTTCTTAGTTCCCTCTGGTCTGTTGGTATTGCCTTCTTTTGTGTGTGTGTGTGTGTGTGGGAACCGGTCCAAACGACCTAGACACGCCAGAGGCCTTAAGGTGAAGGAGCCCCTAGGCCTAGACCCGACTGCCGTCCCAGGCAAATGATGGGCGGGAGTGGTGAGAGGTAGACCGCACCAGCTACAGCTGGCCGCGGATGAAGTCAACAATACGGAGGCAGGGAACAAGCCTCTAACGCCAACAGAAGGTTTTTCTGTTTGAATAATGTCCGAGCAGGCCTATGGGTCCTGCTGCTTTAGAGCGGCATGCTGCAGATCGGAAAGATAAGAAATTCAAAATGGCACCTGGCCATGAGGCGGCGCCTAAAATGGCGGCCGCCTGCGACGTGGACTTATAGGGCCCTTCAGCAGCGGCAAGGGAAACAGTCTAGAGTACTTCGAGGTCCCCAGAGGAATCCAGGAAGGAAGGAGCAAGAGAGGCTTCGAACTTAAGAAAAAAACGGCGTGCGGTGGGGGGGGAGAACGGAGCAAAACGGAGCATCTATAAAAGCAATTTCGAGCAACAAGAAACGGCAGAGAGAGCAAAGGGAAAGGGGGGGTAGCTAGTAACGTATGCTAGCCTTCCTCCTGAAATCCCCTGGGGCCGGGAGGGCTTCCCAGGGGGATGCCAGATCGCAAATCTCAAAACCACTGCGCAGGGATAAGGGAAGGAAATAAAATAGATACAACCTGATAACAAAGGATAGGAGTCAAAGTAAGGCTTGTTGAAATGGCCAAGAGCACTTTGAAAACACTGCCTACTCTGCAAGCGGCTGAGCATAAACTGGGGAACGCCTGAATGGAGTCACGTGATGGAAGGAGGGGCGTTCCTCAGGAAATTAGCTCAGCCTACAACAGCAGAGATGGAAGCACCACCCACTCTCTGGATGCTCCAAACAGCTCTAAGGAGAAAGTATCTGTATAACATTCTTTCAATACTGGATCCTTGGTATTGAGAGTACTGAAAATCCCCTTGGAAAAAATATAACTTAAAGAAAAAGGTGGTGGGGTTTTGAAACCTTTTTCATTAAAAAGCTCATCATGAATTTTCAGGCAAAGGTCTTATAATAGTAGATTTTTCAAAAAACCATCTTGATTCATAGATAGGCTATACTTTGGGGTAATGAAACTAAATATATCCAAGTCTGCAAAACAATTTCTTCAGATCTTCTCGTCAGCTGAATCAAACTCATCATGCGTGTCAGAAAATACTTAATTTAAGAAACAGTGCTTTGACATAAAGAAGTTTTAAAAAGATCACTGTTGAATATCGAAAAAAGAAAAAAAATATTAACCAGGAGACTTGAAACAGATTAAATGTTTCCCATCCTTTATCATAATAAGGCCTTGAACTCTCATTTTTGGCAAATAAAATGTTGAATTGAGTTGAGGAACACTTCTAACTAATCATTCAGATGTTGGCTATGTCCCAAATTTGTTTTGATACTTTTGATACTAGCCTATGTGGACAATGTCTCATAGGGTTATGTATGTCTATACCAGAGAGATGAGAGGATGATATTTCGATACATACTAGGAGATGAAAGAATGGCGGCAACAATTTATTTCCGAAATTTCAAATATTACAAGCGAACACATAATGATTACTACTCTTAAAGATGCTGTTTCTACATGTCTATACAACAAGCATTGTTTTGTAATGCTCAGTTCTAATAGTATATAGTGTTATACAGCCAGATCAGATTATTCCT
The DNA here is from genome assembly GCA_033807585.1 of Hydrophis major. Lineage (NCBI taxonomy): Eukaryota > Metazoa > Chordata > Lepidosauria > Squamata > Elapidae > Hydrophis > Hydrophis major. The sequence goes on along the minus strand of CM066331.1, from coordinate 184,203,725 downwards.
CCCCTACTTCTTACACATGCTTCAAAATATAATTCAGACATAGATGAACAAGCAGAATATTCTTAACTCAATTATAAAGTAAGCACTCAAGGATTTGTATTTCCCCCGAATTTAAAAATCACTGATTCTACAATAAGCAAAACATTGAAAGGGAAATGGTTTCTATTTTTTAGTTCACTGTGCTAACAAGTCAGCACAACTGCACTTTATTGTAGTGGATTTTTCTTTCTATAGTCAATTTCTAACTATAGATATTGCCTAAATTTTCATTACATGAAAATGACTCCAGAAATTTATGAACCCTTTCTATTATCCAATATAATGTTTTAGTTCTATGTACTGGCATTTGCCATTACATTTGCTACTGCAGTTAACTATTGTAAATAATATTTAATGAAGTTAAGTATATATGCAGCCAGCATAGACTGGAGTTCTTTTTACAAAGAAATGAATGTGATTAAAGACTAAATGAGAAAGCATAAGCAATGAAACAGAAACATGCACCCAATTATTAATATCTTTAGATGCCCATATCCCTGGTTTCTTATGGTCCTTGCCAAGGAGGAGAAATTATAGCCAGGAAGCCATAAGCAACTGCAAATTGCCAGCTTGTTACTAGATGGTGTAAGATAATTCAGAGCCTCTAATGTCAGGATTGCCTTGTAAATATCATCTCTCATTGGACTACAAATTCAAGGAGAAGACCAAACCATCACATGTATACTGTTTTTAGCATTTATTTATTTATGTCAAGCGTCCTCTCAAATTCCAGGACTGTTGAAGTAGTGTTCTCCATTTATCCCTACACAAGCAATCCTGTGAGCTAGGCTGAGTGTGTGAGTGGCTCCAAATTATCCAGATATTTTCCATTGCCAGGCTTTGCTCTACAGGCCAGCTGACAGTAAACCCAAAAATATAAGATATATAATATTGAGTGAAAATAAACAGACAGCCATAATCAAATAATTCCAGCAAATGTTATGTTTCAAGACATAACAATGATATTTTATAGGGAGAAACAATATCTAAAACATCTTGCGTACTTTTCTCTTTCCTACTTATTTGGACTCTTCCTTTGAGTGGGTTGGCTTGTTTCCACTGGTTATGAAGTTTTATAAGTGTCTATTTGCTATCATGCTATTGATACTGTGAGAATTTATTTTCACACTGTCTCTTTCTCAATTTAGGCTAATGCATTCATCATTATACATATCAAAATCAACTATACATATCAAAATGAACTATGGTTTGAAACATCTATGATAATTTATTCAACAAGACTTGCTTTTATTTATTCATTTTTTATTTTATTCATTTTTTTATTTGTTCATTTTTTTATTTATTCATTTTTTATTCTACCCATATTATTTTATCTGTAACTTGAGGCAGAGAACATACCCTAATACTCCTTCTTCCTCCTATTTTCCCCACAATTATCCTGTGAAGTAGGTTGGGCTGAGGTAGAATGACGGGGCCCAAAGTCACCCAACCAACTTTTATGTCTAAGGCAGGACTGGAATCACAGCTTCCTGATTTCTAGCCTACTGCCATAACCACTGGACCAAACTGGCTCTTTCTACTGGATCTAGAATAGATTTTGTTTTAGTATATCTATAAAAAATTAGGAGTTGAAGAAAACATATAGCAAACCAAAAGTACTATAGTAGTAAATTATTTATTGAATCAATGCCTCCCTATGAAACCAAGTTCTGCTAATTTTCATTCTGTTAATCCTTGTTTTTTTCTCTCTTCTACAATGTTTTTCTCTTCTACAATGTTGGCTATTTTTTAAGCTTTGTACTATAATTTATAAAAATAATTACTAGCATGCAGATAAAGACCTAGCTGTGATTTCAAGGAAAGGATGAAAAGATAAAAAGTAAACAGGGAAACACAGCACCAAAAATTACGTATAGTGGCATGATAGAAGAAATTAAATGAATAGGGAAAATAAAAAGACTTTTTTTTGCAAGTCAATATAGGAATACTACAGAACTGACAGATATTTGGCACAAAATTTTAAATGGCAAAACTAAAGACAAAACAAAAAATAAATCTAGGGAAAGAGTTGGGAGGACAAGCGAAAAGTAACAAAAAAAATGGTGTTGGTATACCAAGAATGACTTGGTATTAAATCAAATATAAAAAAATATATAATATTAGAACTACTAATGCACCTGGAAAAGACCACAACATGGCTAATCTAATTTCTGCATTCTATAGGGAAAAATGGTGGATAGCACAGAAGGTTTAGTGATTTCATCTCCTTATTCCCCATCTCTTGAAATGTGTATGGGCTTACTTATTTAATTACACGTATTCATAGTTTTAAATACAAAACTAAGGAAGTTACTCAGAAATCAAATTATGACAAATAATTTTAGAAGTATTTATGTTCCTAGCAAAACTATTTCATATACTTTTTAATATTACCAATTTTAGGTTTCCTTAAAGGAAAAACTGACAAAGAAAAATTATGACAATATCACAGCCAGTGAGTTGTAGTTGAAGAGCTGGACTAAAAACAAGGAAATTCAGGTTTAATCACATCAAATCTTTATTATGGTTACAAGGCTGCATTAAGTTAGCAATTTCTGCACTCTTTGGGTGTATTCTTTACTAATCACATTATCTGTGCTTGATGTTATCAAACTATCAAATACTCAGATAAGCTTTGTTCTGATGGTTCCTGATGGTTGGATATTCCATTACTGTTTGTGATTTTACGTCAATTTATTGCTACTGCAGCAAATTTCTCTAGGCCAAATTCCATTACTATATCTATACTAAAAATTCTTACAGTGTTTGTCAAAGTTTGGTTTTCAATTTTTGCTCTTCCATAAAATTTCAGATCATCTATATAATGTAAATGTGAGGTATTGCTATTGTTCTTTTGTTCATCAGGTAATAACAAAGAAGAAATAAAAATAATCAGATTGTTTTCATTGGAAATTCAAATCTCTCTCAGGAACAAAGGAATTATCCAAATAGCATTATAATATATAACATGTACCCAGGGGTGGAATTCCAACAACTGGTTCTGTGGGCATGGCTATGTGGGCATGACGATGTGACTGGGTGGGAGTGGCTTCTTCTCTTTTTTTGCAGTATCCTTCCCGTTTTTTGGACCTCCTGGGCCTCAGGGAAGCCTCCTGGGGGGGGAGAGGGCATTTTTGCTCCCAGAAGGCTTCCCTGGGGCTCAGAAAGGAAGTTTTTTTTTTCTTCCTGGGCCTCAGGGAAGCCTTCTAGGCTGTGTTTTTGAGCCTCAGGCGAGCTTCCTGGGAGGATGTTTCCCTGGGGCTTAGGAAGGAAAAAACAGAACCTGGAGGGCACATAGCTCCCCCATTCTCCATTTTGGGGCCTTCTGGGCCTCAGGGAAGCCTCCTGGAGGGGATGATTTTGCTCTCAGAAGGCTTCCCCGGGGCTCAGGAAAGTAAAAAAACAGAGCCTGGGGGAGCGCAGCACCCCATACGCTCCATTTTGGGGCCTTCTGGGCATCAGGGAAGCCTCCTGAGGGGATGTTTTTACTCCCAGGAAGGCAAAAATGGAGCATGGGGGGGTGGGCTGCGCCTCCCTCCTCCAATTTTTGCCTTCCTGGGCCTCAGGGAAGCCTCCTGGGCAAAGCAGTAAGACAGCGAGGAGAATCCTGGTACAGTTGATCGTAGGAGCAGCTGATTGTCAGGAGGGGGAAAAAGGAAATACCTTAAGGAGTGACTGGGCAGGGAAGAATGCAGTCAGCAATGTCGGACATGCACACAATGTTTCGCATGTGCGATAAGGACGGGAGGGGAGGGGAATGGAGGGGTGGGCGGAGACTGGCAGGGCCAGCCAGGGGCACAATTTGCCGGTTCTCCGAACTGTGCAGAATCATAATAACCAGTTCTATAGAACCAGTCCAAACTGGTAAAATTCCTGTATGTACCCAGTAAAAAAAAGGGAGAGGTTGTTTATAAATCTATTGTAAATATAGCTGAAACACATAGTTCTTTTAAACATCTGTTTAATCTCTTTGTTATTCCACCTCAGTAACTATAGGGACAACTTCACAAGATCTTCTCCGTAATCTACCCATTTTAAATAATTAGGTTTCTGTATTTTATAACTTTTCCAGTTCTTTTCCCAATTTGTTCCTGGGTATACCTCATCTACAAAAACTACTCTTTTCATTTTTTGTTTTCTTATGTGATCTATTTAGAAAGGAGTTCATATGCTCTTATAAACATCTTATAAAATGTAAACATTTTCAACAATTTTCATTTTGTCTTATACTATAATGGGCATACTCAGAAATTTCAAGTTTTCACAGATGCTAATCAAACATATTGGCTATTCTGTCATGGTGTTGATTATAATCAGTATGAGCAATTTGGCTGCACCCACTAATTCTGTAATCCATGGACTGATCATTTTCTTTACAAAGTGTGCATTTGTTGATGTTTGATACAGGTTGAATCCCCGATTTTGCCATAGTTCTTTATAATGCTTATTCTTGAGCTGAAAAATTAAACTTCCCTTTCTTTCTTGATGTGTGCCTGCTTGTACCAGTGAGAATTTCTGGTCTTCCCCATTTTGTCATCAGTTTCTTTTATATCTTAGCCACATAATATCTTCTCAAATTTTCTTCTCAAATTATTGGAACAGTTTTCCAATAATTTATTTTTTACCTTTTTTTTTTTTTTTGCTTCTGCTACTTTCAGTGTGTTTTCTTTGTAAACCACTATCAGCATTTTCTCTTTGCTTGCCTTTGAAGTAATCATTTAATCCGTCTTTTTCTTCTACAACTTTCAGTAAACCACAGCCTCCAATTTTTCATTCTAAGTATAGTCAATCAACATCACTTTGTGCATGCAATGCATTATGCATTGTCATCAGTTTGCAGGCTTTCTGATCTGAAGTGCCCAATTCAAGCTGTGTCCAGTTTACTGTAACAGCAGCATATTTGATTACTGTGGATTCAGAATTCAGTTCCCAAGATGCATAACCAGCAGCACTGAGATGTCATGCAATTCCTTCCATCTTTTAGGAGAAAAGAGACTATAAATATCTAAACCCCAAATTTCTGGTTAAATCTTTTTGAGTTTGGTCTTATGTAATGCAGAGCCATTTGTGCGTTTTCATGCATACAATCTTTATTCAGTTTTGAAAGCCACTGATTCCAGAAAAGGTGGGGAGAACAACCCAAGGAGAATGAGCAGAAACCTGCAGGCTCAGCAGCCAGTTAAAACAGGAGATGGTGAAAGGAAAGAATGCTGTAGGGGAGGGGAGAGAACATATGGAATCAATTGGTGGGAGGGTGGAATGTCTTGAAAGAGATTGCAGAGCTTGAAAGCGTAGTAAGCCAGACGCTGCTCCATTTCCTTTGTGGAGGAAGGGCATGCAGTATAACATATTTCATGAAAAATCTTTTCTCTTCTGGAAACTTCATTTTATGCTTTAAATCTTTCATTCCAGTGATAGATGCTGCAGGCTACGTATACAGAGGCATTTATAATGTACAGATCATCATTCTAGCAGAGCAAGAATCCAACATACAGCTGACTAAAACGTACAAAGTGAGACAATAAACTATGGCCCACTGTGCCAACAACTGGAAACAATATGACATGAATTTTCCTGGGTGAAGCAAAATAAGAAAAGGCAGATGGAAAGGATGGGGAATGCTTTCCTTTAATAATAAAAAAATGCATAAAAATAGATGAGATGGATGATGAAGATGGAAATTGCTGAATCTTCCTCCCATCCAACTGATTTTCTCCATACCTTTTTTGAATGCTGGATTCTCATTTCAGAAAATGACACTCGGACAGATATTAAATTTCCTGATAAAGGCATATCCTAGTATACTATTACTTTACCCCTCAACGTACAATAGTTGATACCAACAAGCTTACATCTGCTTTGAGATAACGTGTTTTAAAACAAGGTTAATAAAATAAGCTAGACTAAGCCATAAACCCTAGGTGACTAATAATAATAATAACAGTGTATACACAATAACATTAGTCAAACCAAGTAACCTGGTTTGCTTGATAAGTGAATCTGGCCAGTTTTCTCCGATAGCCAAAAAAGGGAGAGAAAGAAAAACATACTGCATCTCAAAATCAGCATACCTATCCTAGTGGGAAAATATTTTTGCTTATGATTTATATTATAATGCTAGGGCCTTCAAGCACCTTATCGTATCCCAGTATCCTGCAGATGTGTTGGGTTCTATAATCTTTCAACCAGCATGTTGAAATGAAAGTCAACGATATCCTTAGGACAAGATGGGAAAAGTTCGCTTAAAAACTTCCTTGAAAAAATATTCAGTGTTTAAAAATCTTGTATCTGCCTTGTTTAAAAACAAATTAATCTGTAAGAGTAACAATCTTCCTATAAAACTAATATTTGGAATAATTTTTAAAAATTGATTTATGCTTGTTTGAAAGAGTCATTCAAAGCAACATTGCAATTTTCTCCCAATTCTTCTATAAAACCCAATCTTAGCTTATATTCTTCTAGATATTTTGATATAACTCTCAGAATTTCTTATTAAAATAACCCTATAAAATACATTTAGACAGAGAATCACTTGACTAAAACATACTCCTGAATTTAAATATTTGAAGCTACATTCTCACAATAAATATTTTGGTCAGCCAGTAAAACTTATTTTTTTTGATGCTGATATTATGACAGACTATTTTACTCTGGAAAGTTTAATGGTCTAAAAGGATTTCACAAGGCTAGCTTAAAGCCACTTCTCCTATCAGAACTGGTGTACAAAACTCTAGTATTTAGATATCAGTCTAATAATGAAGTCCAGAATGCAAGCCTTCCCAAATTCATAAACATAAAATGGCCTCTATAAATACTTAATAGGCAGGACATGGAATCCTATAAACAGAAGTGCAGTTTTACCTGTCTTATCTAAGCCTTGCTAGTGCTCTGCATCTTACCACACTATGTAATTGCCACTAATTCAGCAAGAGTTAGGCTTCAGTCTTGTTGAAACAGGTTACGCACTGCAGAATAGAACTCAAAAACAAAATTAGCTATTATTCACATTTCAGATGGTACAGTTAAATATTCAGGGAAAAATATTACTTTGTTGGTGAACTAAAGTAGAAAAATAGCAAAACAGCAAAGTATCATTACCAGGAAAAATTACCAATGTGCCAATTACCATCCATCAGAATTATCACCCTGCTATACAATCTTCATAGCATTTAATATTTCAATAGATGAATAAATATTTCTGAATTTAGTCAGCCCAATAAAAATTCTCTTAAGAGTTGTTTTTTGTGTAATCCTTTTTTCCTGAAACTTCCACTGCTCACCTCAGAAATCCAGCAATTTATAAATGTGATTGCTTCAATTATATTCCATGCAACAACAAAACAGACCATGTACAGAAGGAAGACTGAGGCAGCTTGGGCTTGGTACCAAATTAGCTTATTCTTAATAGCATAAAACACGTGAATGCACTTTTTTTGTAATCAACATCCTCAAGCGATTGATGTTTAGCCCTAACAGTTGTTTGTAGATTGAGATGGGTGGCATATAAATTTAATAAATAGCCACAATTCTGTAACTATTGTGATGTTCTATGTGAATTAACTGACATTTGATTTTCATGCAGGATAACGGATATGCTAACCACTTCAATGATTAAAAAAAAATAAACTACACTCATTTCTTTAAAAAACTAAAATGGATTTCGAAATAGGCTTTTCCTAAAGTTTTACAGAACTGCTGATTCTAGAAGGCTCCCTCTTGGCTGTAGTCCCATAGCCCAATTAATTTCAGATTTACTTTTTGTAGATACAAACCTTTTGGATCATATCTGATGGGAGGGCAGAGAGATGGGAGGCAGATTACTGGCTAAAATCATAATGCATGCTGAAAGATCTATTCACACCAAAGTATGTTTGCTTTCACCGCTTGAATCCACATTTCATTTCTATTTCTAACTGGCTACTTTTAAAATTTTTGACAGGTAACCTGAGGTAGCTGTGAGAATGCAGGTGCAGCATAAGATAAATTCCAGAAAAACAAAATGCCTGCATTTAGATTGTTACCAACTTGTATAAGGTTTATTACCAGAAGAAATTTCTTTCTGCAATCTCAATCTCATCACACAAACAATGATGATGAAAAGTGAAAGATCTATAGTTTGCCAAGCAAATTGTACATTAGACAGAAGAGACTATCTATATGTCTCGAGATATCTGTTTCTATATGTGTTTATGCATGTATGTGTAAAAACAAAATCAAAGCACAACAAAGTAAAACAGGAAAGTGAGTAAGTATTGGATAGTGCCAAACTTTTTGGATAGTGCCAAAGTTTATAGAAGGAACTGACTCATTTATGCTTTATTTATGTTATACTTACAGGGTCTGAGAAAAACAAAACAGAGATGTGAGACTGAAGTAAATAGATAAAACATATTGTTTTTATGATCCCTCTTCCCAAGAAAGCCTCTGAGCAATGTTTATCTTCATAACTTCTGTCATGCTAAAGCTAGTTGCTATAACTTCATATGAAACGCAAGCAACAACAGCAATTTGACATCAAATTCTTTTCATAAGGTACTTACGCGATTTCCACAACAGTGGCTATATATATAAATATATAGAGAGAGAGAGAGTCCCATAATGGTTCTTTATTTCTAAGTCTCCTTGAGGTCTCATGTATAGTTGCATCTTAACAGATAGTTATGCAGTTATGGCTATCCAGAAATCCTTAGAACTAAGTGAGAATAGAATATTCTTGAAAACTAATATCATTGACTTTCTTCTGTGAAATAACACAATATAAAACTCATCCAAGTGGTCAAAAGATGATATGAAAATCTCCTTTGAATTACCTGAGAGCAAGATACAAAACTAAAATAAAAATATCAACAATATTTTAAAAGGAAAAAACAGATTCCATGTTCCTTATCCTCTAGATCATTTTCAAATTAAATTTAAAAGGAATTTAAGACAACTAAAAGCTTTTGCTGATATATGGATTGCAGATTCACTTCTAGAGCAACTGCAGTTTGTCTTTTAAAACTTTAAATGACATCTTTCAATTTAATGTTCACAGAAATCGCAGAACATATTGACTGAATTACAAAAACAAATCAGAAACTCTAAAAAATATTTCAAACTAATAGGGTTTCCATTCAACTCCAAAATTGAAATTAGAACCTGAAACATTAAAAAAAATAACCTACAAGAAAAACAAAGGAATTGACATCCAAGGAACTTTAGTGAACACACAATGTGTACATGCATGTGTATGTGGGGGAGGGAAAGAATGTTGGGTGGAGGACGCAAACACAAAAAGAGTATTTACTCAATGCTAGTATACATACTATTTAAAAGTCATTTTTGAATATGAAACAGAGCTGGAAAACATTAGATGCCCAACCTGATCAAAAATACTTTTACATAGATTTAATGTCAAATTCAATAAATTCAATAAATTTATTGAAAATAAATAAATATGTAATTTTATATCCATATAATGACTGCAATGCCCTTACAAATCAAAGGGCCCAACTCAAATTCACTCCTGGATTTCAAATGGGGGGGGGGAATACAATTCAATAAATTCAATAATATTACTATTGATAACACTATAAATTACTTTTTAATCTCCTAAAAGTCTAACAAGTTTCAGATATAAAAGAAAGATGAAATAAAGTTACCTACATGTTCATTATAAACCATTTGATTTTCTTGAATTTTTTGTCACTCCCTAAAACTCAGAATAGTAACAATGTGTTTTCCTTTTGTATAATTATATATAATTTTACTCCATGCATACAAATCCTAAGTAATAAATAAGGATGAAAGGGGTATAATATGTAATTTTATATCCATATAATGACTGCAATGCCCTTACAAATCAAAGGGCCCAACTCAAATTCATTCCCTGGATTTCAAATGGGGGGGAAGGAATACAATACAGTAGAACCTCTGATCACGAACGCTTCTGACTACAACCAAATCGGGTTCCAACCAAAAAATTCACAATTTTTTTTGTGACCAATTTCCCCTTCCGTGCCATTTTTTTGGTAAACGCCAAATTTCCAAAATTAGGTTATGGAACAAATTATGGTTATGGAACGAACAAAAAGTTATGGAACAAATTATGGTCATGACCTGAGGTTCTACTGATCATGAATTGGCTTTCTTCTCACATTGGATGCAGGAGAAACAAGACTAGCCAAATACCCTGAACTTGGAGAAACACATGATCTCTAAATGTTCCTTGACTACTGCTGACATGAAAACTATCCAGATGCGTTCATGAAATCACCAATAGTTGAGCTTAACTATCATTGGTCAGGCAGATAATTCCATAGTTATATTGGATGCATTTTTCAGCAATATCCAATAGGGCTGAATGGCACTCTTATTGAGAAGGAAAAAAGATCCTTCACATAACTCCTTTATGCAGCTCTTTCAACCAAATACATATCTTCCTTTGGCCATATCCTTCTCTTGAGATGACACTGTACCTAAGGAGGGCAGCTGGTTGCAATTCAAGGGGAAAAAATGCAACAAATTTGTGCATTGGCCCAAAATAATAGTTTGCCTGCAAATCGGAAGTGTCATCAAATATGTGATTTCAAATATGAAAGATATTATTATTAAGTGATTATTATTAGGCAGCATGCAAGAATCAACATGCATATAAAAGATTAAATAATGCTTTATATTAAACTAGGAAATATTAAGTCAGGGCAAATGCATGTTGTTTTAATTCTGCTGGACACAAAATACTATAAATAAGTTTTCTAATAGTGAATAATACTACCGTATATACTCGAGTATAAGTCGAGTTTTTCAGCCCATCTTTTGTGCTGAAAAAAACACCCTCGACTTATACTCGAGTCAGATTCCCCTCTGAAAAAAAAATGGTGTGGAGCTCCGAAGCTGGGCAGCCGCTTCCCTGCTTCCGTGTTTCCTTTGCAACTTTTAAGCATGGGAGGGGGAGGCTTTTCTGAGCTCTAGGCTGAAAAAGCAACGCCAGCCGAGATCGCTCCACTCAGTTTCATTTCCTCAGCTCCAGCTGCTTTCAGTCCACTCGGGAGGAGGGGGAGGGGGAGGAGGAGGGGGAGGCTTTTCTGAGCTTTAGGCTGAAAAAGCAACGCCAGCCGAGGTCGCTCCACTCAGTTTCATTTCCTCAGCTCCAGCTGCTTTCAGTCCACTCGGGAGGAGGGGGAGGGGGAGGAGGAGGGGGAGGCTTTTCTGAGCTTTAGGCTGAGAAAGCAACGCAAGTGGAGGTCGCTCCACTCAGTTTCATTTCCTCAGCTCCAGCTGCTTTCAGTCCACTCAGGAGGAGGGGGAGGGGGAGGAGGAGGGGGAGGCTTTTCTGAGCTTTAGGCTGAGAAAGCAACGCAAGTGGAGGTCGCTCCACTCAGTTTCATTTCCTCAGCTCCAGCTGCTTTCAGTCCACTTGGGAGGAGGGGGAGGAGGGGGGGGAGAGAGAGAGAGAGATATCATAAGAACGGCTCTTGGTTTTTTCTTGCAAGGGAGAGAATGACTCCTGCCTACCACTGTCATCATCATCATCTTTTGCGTTAGTGAATCAATCAAACCTTTCATGATAGTGAGATCGTTTCCCAAATTTCCCTTAAATCAGGGAAGAAATCAGAAACAAACCTTTGGGCTGAGAATAAGCTTGTTCCTATGATGCCATTTTTGTTCACTTCAGTGTGAAAAGTGTGAAAAAACACACTTCTTTTTCTTCATCTTCTTGTTCCCTATTTACTGGTCTCTTTCAAAGAGGAAATTGTGAACATCAAACTTATTCTCAACTGTCCTAGTGAAAGTTTTTATTGGCATCTATTTTTATTTTTGAAATTTACCAGTAGCTGCTGCATTTCCCACCCTCGACTTATACTCGAGTCAATAAATTTTCCCAGTTTTTTGTGGTAAAATTGGGTGCCTCGACTTATATTCGGGTCGACTTATACTCGAGTATATACGGTATATAATAAAATTTTTGCCCAGGAAATATTTAACCCATTTTTCTTAGACTACTCCATCTTTGATCTTGGATAGGGTATAACATTCCTCTTCAAGGTTAATGTACAATCTGAGGATTAAAAATCAGGTGGCAGCTGTGACTAGGAAGTCTTTGTACAATTTCATCTGGTACCGGTAATTCTCATGACTACAATAGAGACCAACATTTCTATTGATAAGCAAGACAGTTGTTAAGTGAATTTTGCCCCATTTTAGGATCTTTCTTGCAACAGTTGTTAAGCAAATCACTGCAGTTAGTAACACAGAAGGTTACAAAATGTATTCACGAACCTGGAACACTGCATAAATAAATGAGTCAGTTGCCAAGCATCCAAATTTTGATCATGTGAGTGTGGGGAAGGTGCAACTATCATATGTATGAAAAATAAACATAAGTCACTTTTTTGTACCCTTGTACCCTTTTCTAAACTCTTCTGATAATCATTCTTGTCCTCGTCACCTCACAGCATGACTACTGCAGCATGCTTTACATGGGGCTTCCTTGGAAGCTTCAACTGATCCAGAATGTTGCAGTGCAAAGTAGTGAAGGGCATACTTCAGTATCATGCTCATTTAACACCTCTATTTCAGGAGGAGCACTGATTGCCACTTTGCTTTTGAGTGTTATTCAGTTGCCATGGTATAGGGCCCAGGCACTTGAAAGACTGTTTCCCATAATACCTGCCCATGGACAACAAATTTGAACTTGCTGCTTAGTGTGTTCCTTAGATTAAATAATGTCATATATTGGGACCCCAGAACTATGACTTCTCCGTAGCACTGCCTGTTCTTTGGAATGAGGTTTCTCTCAAGATTGAAATGAACCCCACTCTGCTGTTTTTCAGAACAGCAGTGAAGAACTTTCTCTTCACTCTCACCTTTGGTGAGGTAAAGTTAGATCACTTGGTTCATTCAATCTGGCCCCTTGTTCTTACCATTTTTTTAATTGATTCTATTTATTTTTTTAAATTTGATTGTTGTAAGCCACCCAGAGCAATGGTGGTATGCTACTGGTTCAGCCCGGTTCGGCCCAATCAGTAGTAAAAAAGCCTCCCATGATCAGCTAGAGGAGGAACAAAAATCTCCACCATCAGCTGAGAGGAGAATGAAGACAAAAGTGCAGGATTGGCCCTTCTACCTGCCCCTGTGCTTTTCTCTTCTTTATCCTCACAGCTGATTGGTGCTGCAGGCCTCAGCTGGTGTGTGGAAAGCTGCGGGCACAATAACTGAACCGGTAGTGGAACAGTTAGGATCCTACTGCTAACCCAGAGTCATTGGAAGACGGGCTGCATACAAGTTTAATCAATTTTAGCATTATCACAACTTAAGTAGTAAAAATTTGGTGTAGTGGTTAAGGTACCAGGCTAGAAATCAGTGAACTGTAAATTCTAGCTCTGCCTTAGGCATGAAAACTGGTTGGGTGACTTTATACCAATCATACTCTCAGGCCAACTCACTTCATAAGGTTGTTAAATAAAATAAAATAAATCTATTTTCCCTATATTTATTTGTCAATAGCTTCCAAGATAATAAACATAAGTATAAATACAGGAAATGGGTATAAATAATTGGGGACAATAGGATAGGGATGGTAGGCACAATTGTGCACTTATGCACACCTCTTACATACCTCTTGAGAAAGGGGTGAGGTTAATAGTGGTTAGTTTGAGGGAAAAGGAGTGTGGGTTTGGGGATGTGACAAGTCAGGTGGTGTGTGTTCCAGGCACTGACTGCTCTGTTCCTGAAGTCGTACTTTCTGCAATCAAATTTGGAGTGGTATACATTAAATTTATATCTGTTGTGTGCTCTTGTATTGATGCAGTTGAAGGTGAAAAAGTCACTGATTGGTAGTACATTCAAGCATATTATTTTATAAACTATGCTTAAATCAAACCATAGGTAGCATAGTTCTAGGTTGTCCAAATTCAAAATCTCAAGCCTGGTGGCGTAGGGTACTCTGTTGTGAACAGAGGAGTGTAGTACTTTCCTTGTGAAATACTTCTGGACATGCTCAATTGTATTAATGTCCGATATACAGTGAGGATTTCAGACAGCCAAGCTTTATTCAAGTATTGGTTTAGCAAAGGTTTTGTATGTCCTAGTTAGTAATTCTGTATTATCAGATAAGAAACTTCTTAAAATTAGATTTACAACTCTTGAAGCTTTTTTGGCAATGCTGTTGCAGTGAGCTCTTGCGCTTGGGTCATTATATGAGTATTCTAAGGTCTTTGACAGAGTGAGTCATCAACAAGGTCATATCCGCCTAGATTGTATTTGGTGTACTGATTTTTTTTTAACCAAGGTGTAGGACAGAGCATTTGTTGGTCAAGATTTGGAGTTGCCAATTGTTTGACCATTAAGACACATAACCGAGGTCGCTTTGAAATACGGTAGCATTGTCAGTGGTGTTGAATAGTTTTACATCATCAGCAAAGAGGACACAGTTGCTTATAAGGTGATTGCAAAGGTCATTTATATGGAGTATAAAGAGTGTGGGACCTAGAATGCTGCCTTGGAGGACACCGCTGTTAATTGGTGCAGGGTTTGATTGGGCATTTCCTATTTTTACTTTGTTATCCATTTGACAAGAATGCAGTAATCCACTTATGAAGGGATCCAGAAATGCCATAAGAGTTTAGTTTTAACAGTAGTTTGTCATGTACCACTGAGTCAAAGGCTTTGCAGAAGTCTATGTAATTTGCATCTATTGCTTTACCCTGGTCAAGTTGTGTAATCCATATGTTTTTTGCAGTGTAGCAGTTGCAGATTGCAGGACATTTTTTTCTGAAACCAAATTGGTTTTTTTTTGGATAGTAGGTTGTTTGACTCTAGGTAGATGCATTGGTTGATTGATTCCATGATTTGATTCCATTACTTTGCACAGTGAGATTGGTCTGTAGTTTTCAACCAGGCTGGGTCATCTTTTCTGAAGATAAGGATAACCATTGCTAAGGACCATAGGTTTGGTAAGGAGCTGGTTCTGAATGATATCTCATATATTATGCTTAGGGGGTGTTTTGCTATAGCAGTGGAGAGATTTTTTTTAAGAAGTATGCAGATAAGCCATTAAGACCAATAGATACCGATGGTTTTAGGTAATGTAGTGCCTTTTCTACGTTATCTTCTGTCAGTATGTAGTAGATCATTGCAGTTAGTTGTGGTATGACTAGGAAATGTGGGGGATGAACCACTGCTGTTTACAATTGAAGAACATGTTAAAGAAATTTGTCTTAACAGATTCATCGCTATAGTCTTTCCCATTTGGTCCTTTTAGGAGTGGGATGGTTTTTTAGTCTTTAACTTTGATGCTTACAAAGTTATAGAAGGCGCAAGTGGATTTTGTGTGTAAGTTTTTCTCTTGCTTGCAGTGGTAATTGGTGCATTCTGCCTTTATCTGTTGGCATAAGGCAGTGGTGGCTAACCTTTTTGGGTTCCTGTGCCAAAAATTGTGCGCGCGCTTGCACGATCACACTTGTGTGCCAGCACCCAGAAGGCAATGTGCACCCCCCCATGCCCCCTACGCATGCATGCACAATCCCCACCTACCCACCCACCTACTGCAGCCCCCTTACCTGCACAGCTCCTCACAGTTGATTTTCAACTGTTTAAGGCCTTTTTTTGGCCTTCCAAAGGCTTGAGGAAGGCTTCTGCAGGCTTTGCAGGCCGAAAACTAGGCCCATTTCATCATTTCTGGTATTTCCGAAAAAACAGGAAGTGATGAAACGGGCCTAGTTTTCGGCCTGCAGAAGCCTTCCTCAAGCCTTTGGAAAGCCGAAAAAGGCCTCAAACCAGCCGAAAATCAGTTGTGGAACGCGTGCATGAGCAGTGAGGTAAGTTTGCCTGCAGCTCGCGTGCCGGCACGAATGTCTCTGTGTGCCACCTGTAGCACGCATGCAATAGGTTTGCCATCACGGGCATAAGGTGTTATATCAGTTTTTAAAGTTAGCTATGTAGCTAGATGGAGGGAGGAGGAGTAGGTATGTATGCTACCTTGCATTGTTTATAAAAATAATAAAGGCAGGATATTATGTATGTATGTATGTATGTATGTATGCATGCATGCATGCATGCATGCATGCTGTATGTATGTATGTTTGCCTAACAAAATAATTGGGCTTCTATTGAGAGAACAAGCTTCTGACAGAACAAGACCGAACTAAAATAAATTCTGGTTGATAAATATATTCACTCTAAGAAAAAAACATACTTTTAAATGAAACAATAACACAACACCTTAGAACATGTCGGCATCATGTGACATATCACAAATTTCCCTTCGCTAAACCAGGGGTGGGTGTGATGCATCCAGCCCACGGGCTGCGAGTTTGACACCCCTGCCTTGAGTACAACCTCAAAAATGATGCAATGTTTATTAACTACATTTTTAATACATCATTCAAATTGGCAAACATATGCCTTTAAGTACCAGTAATAGAACACTTTTTTGATCAATCAAAATATTTTAATAGTCAATAAAGTGACATCCTTATCAGTAAATCAAATTATTTTAATGAAAGATTTCTAAACTGTTTGCTACAATACTAACTGCAGCATGGGATAATGTATTAGCTTTACACCTGTGTTTTATGTTTCCTCTGAAACAAGAAACGATCACTCTCTGATAGATTATTGATCTCTTCTTGGGCACTTAAGTATTTTCTTTAGATATAATTGATTTTTAAACTGGTTTGTCAGAAGCCCTTGAAAGAATTTAAAAGCCTAATATACTCAATTAATAAAAGCTAATTAACTTTAATGTTATTAAAATAAAGTGCATTCAATCTATGCATAAAATGGGAACAGAAACCCAAAACTGTTGAACAATTTCTGCATGTAGTTCATAATATAATTTTGTGTACAGCCTAACCCAAAACTAAACTTATGCTGCACCCAGGGTTGTATTTGAGAATTACCATATAATGAACGTTATACAGGAATTAATAATCCAAATTAGTCTAGGGCAATTTAGTATTCTAAAATTGACAGAACAAGCTTCCCCAAATCAGAACTAAAATAATTAGTAATAAGAAATTTAGCTGCAAACATGACACTAGTAAGATCAATTGGAGAAGAGATGATGTAATAAAAACCCCTAAGGAAAAGTCCCTGGGGGAAGGCAGGAGGCGGGGTGGTGGTGGAGAGAAAACATCACAAAAGTAAGCAAGGAAGAGTTAGATACTCCCTTTCTCACAGTCCACATAATCACAATTCAGTCCACTGATAGCAAAGAGTTAATAATTCTGTTCCCCATTCCCTGCTCCTATAATCAAGAACTGTATTTGCATGGCTTAGCTAAACAAAATGAAGCATACCTTAGACACAGGTTAACATTGAGAAGTGGGGAGGAGAATGTTTGCCTGTAGCTGTTCAAAATGGACTTTGCCTTAAAAAGTATTTTGAAGGATTACTGATATATTGGCGAACAATGCTTTCCTGTACATATTTAACATCTTAAGAAAGATGACATTAATTAAAAAGCATGTTTCAAATATGTAGATACAAAGATCGTGACATTGTCAATGCACTTATGCAATAACACCTAAATAGCCTGTAAGGAGACAGGATTTTCTATGGTTGAGAATTAGGCTGCAATAGCCTATAGTTTCTTGCTTTGTATATTATATTAAAGTGCAAAACACAGCATTTTTTTTTAATATTTGTAAAGTGTAAAGTGAGCCCATGCATAATTTTAAAAAAAGTTGGAAAGAGAACCAAAAACAGTTGGTTATATAGACTAGCTTCCAATTAATCAGAAATGTCCAGAAAAAACCAAGCCTTCTAATTACTATCACAAACAAACCAGATTTCTTAATTAGAAGACACAGGTATTAATTCTCAGGAACTTTAGCCATAATATAGAACTCAGGCTATTAACAGCATAGGCAGAATATGGTCTACAGGCAGCCCTCAATGTTTCCATATCACTTAATGGCCAATAATCAATTAAATTAATAAATCATGTAGGCACCCTTCCTCAAATAATATTCTTAGCATTTTTACAATACAATTAATCTAGCAATCCCAATTTACTTTCCGAGTACGAGAGATAAAAGTACCCCTTATTTCAACCCTATGCTCTATTCATAAAGTCACCTTATCTCCTCAACAAGAAATATATGAAATTGCTACACCTTGGGTCATGAATTTCAGCAAATGGTATTTGCTGTACCTTTTACTTTCATTAAAAGAAGCTCTAGTACAAAAGGTGAAGCACCGAAAGCTATTTCCTCAAATTTAGTGCAATTTACTCAATAAGGATACTTGAGATATTTACTAGCCAGGTATTGTTCATTTTTGTATAGATTTACAAAAAAAACCCCTCAGCTTAGAAAGCTTTTAATATATTTCTAGGGCTCAGGAATATCATCATAAGAAACACTCTGGAAGACCACACACTACAATAGAGTTCCAAAGAAGTCAGTTTTCTTCAGAAGTATAATTCTTTCTAGTGGCCTTAATGTCTACCTCATGGATCAATTAATTAGCTGAATTTCATTTAATAACTTGCCACCTGCACTGAAACCTATACTGAAACCTATCAGACCTAATATTTCTAATAGGTCACAGTAATGTGATAGTCAAGATGAACTATTGCAACACAGAAAGAGAAGAGAGTGTCAATATCATCCTACCCCACAGAGTCCTGTAGGAAATGGAAAGAGTTTACCAACAAATGGATCAAAACACTATATGTCCTTGCCAAAAACAAAAACAATTACTATCTATGAAAAACCTCATGGATGTATTGGCAAAGGCACTTGAAGGTCAATTCAGACAACTGAATTAGTTGAAAAAAACAAAGAGAAGAATACATAATTGGAGAAGCTTGAATTGAAAGAGAGAAATGAGAAGAAAGGCCTTGTGTTATGTGGCAGGTGACAACCATAAAGAGAAACTTATAAAATGGTGAAGTCCTTGATACTGTTGGTGATTAGTCTTTGAAAGAATAAAAGTAACCCAAAAAGTAATAACGTGATCCTAAGAGGATCACAGAGGTGATCCTGCAACATACGGTAAATGAAAGGGGCATGTCAGTCTTTCCTGTGCATTTTTGAGCATAAACAAAGAACATAATTTCACATAGTAGAATGTGTTCGTTATATTTTTTCCAATCCCCTTGCAATTCCCCCCACTCTCTGTCTAGTATTGTACCTGCACTAATCCTATTACAAGGTTAACAAAGATATATTTATCTGGTCTGGTCTTTACTGAGGAGTGAACAGGGGAAAAGATCAGAACGCAGATATGGGCAGCAGAGAAGATGGGGGGATGGGATCAGCACACACAGTCTCCAATGAGTCAGAACAAACACTGCCAAGCAGAATGTTGCTCTGATTTAAATCAAATCTCCATTTAAGGAACTCCTGCATTTGAGCTTTCATAAGAAGCAAGCTGAGAGTGCCATGACTGGCTACAGTTGTTTGTCACAAGCTGGCGGACGAGCCTGGCAAGGAATGGGTTATCATAGAAGAAAAGCTGTTGGAAAATATGAAGCAGCTGCTGAATCTTTTTTTTTTTTAATTAAAAAAAAAAAACTACCCTAGCAAGTCTTGAATTCATAAAGCCAACACCTCTCTGAGTTCTGGGCATAGTTCAGCAAATCAAACAGACACCAACATAAATGCTAGTAGCTGGAACCCTTGAGAAGAAGGGTATGGGTGGGGAAAGGAGAAGGCCGGGCTGACAGAATGGAGTCCAGCCACTTTGGGAGGGCTTACAGAATGGAGATGAATAATCTTGCAAAGATTATTCTGAATTTCCACAAAAGGGAATACCAGCTGCTCCACCTTACATAGCCCACTTTCCTGCAACGCTTTTACCTATACTCTACCAGAACATGCTCGAGCGCCACCCATCCCCCAGCCAGGGAAGAATAACAGCTTCGGAGGATCACAACATCTTAGGAAGGAAGAGCTCCCCTTCTGCTTTTGATTAGACAACATTCCCCTCCCCTATCTAAAAATGTACAAACTGTAAGTAGGCAGCAGCCCAGGTGAAGGGCCTCATTCCTCCAAGCAAGGGGAGCGGACAATGGAAGGGGTGATTCATTGCACAGGAACACACTCCAGGACTGCCACATGGACTTGCTGAACAGCTTAAAGGGGAAGCATACTTTTTTTTCCCCCATTCTGTGAAAGCTCGGTGCCTGCCCCCACAATCTCAGCACTGATTGGAAACAGATCCTGAATAAAACGCCAGCAAAGCACTGCACTGTCCAAGAAAAAAAGAAAGAAAGAAAGAAAGAAAGAAAGAAAGAAAGAAAGAAAGGAAGGAAGGAAGGAAGGAAGGAAGGAAGGAAGGAAGGAAGGAAGGAAGGAAGGAAGGAAGGAAGGAAGGAAGGAAAGAAAGAAAGAAAGAAAGAAAGAAAGAAAGAAAGAAAGAAAGAAAGAAAGAAAGAAAGAAAGAAAGAAAGAAAGAAAGAAAGAATTTGCGCTTTTTGCTCCTCCAGAAGGTAGCAATTTTACAGCATAGCTAAAAAAGCATTCCCTTACTCGTTATTCTCCTCCCCATCCCCCCTGCTCAACAGAAACTCGGAACAGAAACACTTAATTTTCCACATGAAGTGTAAGAGAATCAAATTCGAGCAACATTTTGCCTAGCACAATGGAAGTTTAATAAATAATTATAAATGTGGGTTTCTTGTTCAAAAGATTTCCAATAATATTTTGGGACTCTTCCCAAATCTATTTTACTGATAGCTTACTGATAAAAAATTGTCATATATATTTAAACATACTATCTAATATACCAGACATGCAGAAATACAGTAGAATCCAAACTGCACGTACATTTACAAAGAGCAAAATCCTCAACACTTTTCTATTCCTTGTGAATCAGTTCACATTTATATGAGGACTAAAATGGAATGGAACCAGGAATGGAAAAGCTCTGGTTATTGGTACAGGTCGTCCTTGATTTACAAATGTTCAAAGTTATAATGGCTCTGACCAAATGACTTACAACTAGTCCCCATACTTACAACTATGACAGGATCCCCACAGTTATGTCATCAAAATTAGGGCATTTGGCAACCATTATGTATTTATGAGGGCAGCAGCATCCTGAGGTCGTGTTATTGCCATTTGCGACCTTCCCAGCTGGCTTCTGACAAGGTAAGTCAATGGGAAAAGCCAGATCTGCTTAACAACCATATGATTCACTTAACAACCATGGCCAAAAAAAAGGTAAAATAGGGTGTGATTCATTAACTGCCTTGCTTAAGAACAAAAAAATTGGTCCCAATTGCGGTCATAAGTTGAGGACTACCTATAAATTCAGGAATACAGTAAAAATGAAAAACACTCCACCTCGAAAGGAGCGAAGCTATTCCATTTAACATATAATGATAAGTATCTTTCAAAATCAATTAGTTCTTAACTGAAGATGTTAGCAATAAATATGATCTTTGTAATAGTGCTATACCAACTGTCATATAGTATTGTTAGATTGCACACATGATAGTATTTCCTTGTCACTAAAGATTTCTACATGGATGTTTTTGGAAACCAAAGTAGACTTCCACTGATCAGTGTAAGTGATGTTATTATATTGTTTGCCCACTTATACAAGCTCTGAAAGAAGACAATCTTAACAATGTTAAAGTGCTGACCCTAAATAATCGCCTGTTATAAATCCAGTACAAAGTCTTATTGACATATGACTTGCAATTCTGAGTAGAATGCTCAAATCCCAAGTAGGAAAATGAGTGTATTTTGGAAAAAAAAATTATCAAAGACCATCATGGAGAAATAGAAATATTAAGGATAAACTGCAACTTCCTAGTTCTTGTGTCAACTATAGTCGTATTAACTTACCCAACCGAAATTCTAATTTCCTGATGTGATATTTCAAATTATTCTTATAGATACATTTTCTGTATCAAATATAAAAATGACATATATTAGTAACCACACATGAAGGTCACCGTCAGTTAATCATTTTTTTTAATAATAACAACTCTTTCCTTTCAAGAGCCATGCAAAAACTTTCTTCATTCTCTATACAGTAATCTATATACTCCTCCAACCTTCCTTGATAAGCAAATAGCTTTTTCATTTTTCATCTGAAATACAAGAATTTTCATTTTCCCTCAAATATGCTTATCTTTATCTAGTGGGTTCTTCTTAGCTAGATCATCTGTGAACTATCAGTTTTTTTATCATGTTATTAAATTTATATATAGGAAAACATCTTTGGACAATACCGTATAATGGGACAGAAGTATAGAAAAAGGTTACTCATAATTACAGAAGAAGCGTTAAAAGGAGAAAAAAAATTGCTTATAAAATTACTTTTAAACCTCTCACATTTAGATGGCAAAAAGAAGTGCCAGCAGTCTCAAGACACACATGGAAGATAAAAAAAGAAATACATAAATAATGAATGTGATCACCAGAAGAGGGAAATCTGCAATTTGCATTAATGGATAGAGACCTCCCTGCCTCTGAGCACTGAATTCACTGCAAGTCTGCTGACTAAGGAAGTCAAACTGCCGCCACTACTTATTATAACAATCATCTCCTAGGACATTCATCTTGCTCCTTAAGAGAGGAGTATATGATGCCTCTTACCACTAAAAATTACACTTATGCAACATTGTAAACTTTGTGTCAAATGATAGAGGTCTTTTAAATTTTTAATTAAATGACAAAAAAAAAAATCCCATGATTTTTTCCCCTTAAAATATCTAATCTCTCTCTCTCTCTCTAAGAGATATCTATCCATGTATGGCACTGCAGACCATTATATAACTACTAACAGTAAAGACTACCTGGCTATAATGATATTGTTTCCTGACCTTGTCAATTTAACTGACTCCCCTCCCCCACTATGTCAACTAGGAGGTTTCAATATTTTTTTAAAAATAAAAGACACAAAGGATTTAAACAATTGTTAGAAAAGCAACTCAGGAAAAATAACTCGGTTGCCGGTAAGCTCCTTGAGAAATCATCCCTTGCATTCAGCCCAAGGGCTCCTTCTCTGCTTCCCTGGGAAATGATAAGCAGCTGCTTTTCATGTGTCTATGTATAGTTGCAATGAGCCCTGTGCTTAGTGGGCATTCAACCACAGACACGGCACCTGTAAAAACGGGGGAGGGGGGAATTACCTTTGTAAGGAGAAAGTAATTGAAATGCAGATTCAGCTAAATCTGCATGGAAGCCCCGCACAGGCTGTGGTATGCAGAAAGGTGCCTAAGAGAAGCCTGGGTAGAATACCAAGATCTGCAAGGATCCTCACATCACTACCACCATCGGATATGACATTATCGAACTCCATCTCATTATCTCTTTCTCTAAGGAAAGCGTAACCTCCAGAATCTAGGTGGTTTCGTTCGGGAAGGAAATGAATGCGGGCATGAGGATCCGTTGGATCGGAACGATTCGATTCTCCGGAGGGGTCGCGCAAGGAGAAGGAAACCCCTTGTGCCAATAATCCTTTTGGTGGCAAGGCAAAACTGCTAGCCTTCCCTACCTCTGCAGTTCCGCCCGCCCGCCCGCCTGCCTCCACATGAAGACAAAGAGGTGGACAAATCCCCGCAGGGTCTTTCCTGAGCTGCAGCTGCACAGCACAGGAAACAGGAATCCATGGAGCAGAGCGAGAAGGGATGGCTGCGCATCCACGCTCCACCTACAGCTATCCCCCTGCAAGCTCAGGGAAGGACGCTGGAAGCTCCCTCTCCTTCCATTTAGGAGCGGCAGAGTGGCCTTCTCGCCGCGGCTTTCTCTCTCTCTCTCCAGGAGAAAGCGACGCGCACACGCCCGAGCCTCGTTTCCAGCCCTGCGCGGGAAAGGAATTGGAGCGCAGGGCAGTAGCCACACGCACAGCCTTACCTGAGTGACCATTTTCTTTTTCTCCATAAACCAAAGCGGGAGGGTGTGGAGGAGAGGGGAAGAAAATCCCTTCCGCCAGGTGGGGCTGTGGCAAAACCTCCTCTCGCCTCTTTGCTCCTCGCCCCGTCTCCGAGTGGCTACCGAGAGAGGGAAGGGGAGTTCCCCTGGATCGCGATTTCTCTTGCCTTCCTTTCGCTCGTGTTTCTTCCTTTCTTTTCTCTTCCTCTCTCCGTCTCGCCCCCCCGCCCGCCTTCTCCGCAGCTCCCTCCCATATCTCAGCCAGATGGCTGAGGGAAGCTCCACCCCCCGAATGCCTAAGGTAATTAATCAGAGCCAAAGCCCGCCTCCTTCTCCCCCCCTCCCTCCACTCTCCGTCCCCGCCTGGACGGGTGCAGAGCCAGTTTGGAGTCAAACAGAGGGGCTGCTGGGAGGCTGCTGGCATCTTCTTCCCGGGCTGTGCGCGCAGAGCTGAGGATTGGTTTCCTCGTCTCGGAGTGGGAGAAGGGCTGTAAGCCAAAACCCCGAGAGGGGTGGGGAGACGGGCGCCGGTAGCACGTCTCAAACAAAAGGGCTCTCTCTTCGCCTTCCTAAACCCGTTTGCTCTTCCCTGCACAAAAGGACTACCTGCGCTAGCATCGCCACCTCCTGAGCTAATATTTAACCCTGGCCTCACTGCGAGTCTGCGAGGAAGGCATATTCCTCCCCAAACCCCGCATCTTTCAAGGGCTGCGTTTCCAGTCCACTGACACCGAGCCATCCACGGAGCCAAGAAAAATCAGCAGTGTGAAGGTTTTTCAAGGAACGAATGCTCAAGAATCTACACTGTGCTTAAGGATGGGTTTGGGTTCATTTTAATTTAAATCCAATTCTCTGCTGGAATTGCCTCCTGTATCTTGATAACTGACTAATTATGTGAGCCTGGTAGATTCCAGGCTCTGGCTTCAGCCTTTCTTTGTGTGTGAGGGTTTTTTTTAACAATTACCTCTGGTGATAATAATATGGAGTGACCATTGTACAGCTTATGCATAATATTTTTCTGCACCATGAAAATACCTGAGCATTAAAATGTAGCAAAAAATATTCAGGTTTAAATTCAAAAGTACAAGTTACTCAAGTGACCTATAGAACAATTCCATCCTCAGGAATGTTGATGTATGCATTTTTTTTTTAAAAAAAAACTTTATAATAGCTGATACCAATTTATGAAAGAAAAATCCTCCCTCTTGTGCTTAACTTCTACTTATGTCATGGACACATACAGTTTTCTAAGCAACAGTATGGGGGAAAGAGGCTTTCCAGGGCCTTTTTTTCAGATGTCTTTTCATCATCCAAGTCCAGCATATATATTATGGACAGGGGTGTCAAACTCATGTCGTCACGGCAGTGTCATGTGATGTATCAGGACTCCCACCCTTCGATAAACTGGGCAGGGGTGTGGCCAGCACATGGCACATCCAGTCCATAGGCCGGAGTTTGACAGCCCTGCTATAGATCTCATGGTGGTCTCCCATCCTAACATTAACTAGGTCTGATTCTGTTTAGCTTTCTGAGAGTAAAAGAACAGAACACATCAGACAACATGGAAAAGTCCAACTAATGCAATGACTAGCATCAAAACTTAAGAGCTATATCACACTTTTGCTTTTTTCAATGTAATAAAAGGAATAAAAGATGCAAAATGACTTCAAATTTTAGTATCCATGGAATAAAACAGAGAAGACATTACAGATCTCTGAAGTCACTTTTCTTGAACCATTCACACAGATATATCAACAGGTACTTATTTATGAAATTTGGTTCAAATGATCACATTATTTTGGAGAATGAAGCTGTAAGACAGCAAAACAACAATTCCATTGCAAATCAAATTCACTACCCTTATACATCTGGTAAACCTTGGATTTTTAAAAAATTTTTTGGAAGCGATGTAGTTTCTGACTAATCAAAATACATTTATTGCCTATTCAAATGAATAGGTAGTTTGTGACAACTGCCAATAAATGTTGCAATTTGTTTTCAATATTTTAACTGGTCAACTATCCCCTCTCACTTTTGCAGTGTTCTGGTTCATTAATTGAGCATATTTAGTTCTTTTCCAAAATTTAAACCCAAATGATTAGAATATACATAATGCTGTTTGGCTACATAACACAATGTTTCTTCAGACTTTTAAACATGATATTCCAACCTTGTGTATATAACATGATGTATCAGGTTTTCTCAGGCTACAGTTCATAATTCTACATGGATCTAATGGATCAACCAATCAAGACCTCAACTAAGCCATGTTTTTGTCCACATGACCACACCTCAAGTGAGCCTGCTATAATTGCCACCTTCTGTGATAAAACCAGGATTAATTCACATACGAACCCCTTCTATATATTTCTGTCCATTTGCTCTCTTATTCTCTGATGAATCACAACTAAATATCTGAAATGCTCAGCATAGTTTAGAGGCATTTTTGCATATAATGTTTGTTCTACCATGACTACTGCACACATTTGAGTCATCACTTTGTACAACAATCAAAGATAGGCATTTCAGTGTAATTTTGCTGTATGGCCTACTCTGAAGATGTTAGTATTTAACATATTGAACTCAATACTGTTGGAAGGAGAAGGACACACAAGAATTATACAAATATAGACTAAAATTCAAATTGGGTAGCAGGTAAAAGAACAAAACAAATTGACTAAAAAAATTTAGACTTTGTTCTCAGTTTATGTAGATTGAGATGTTCAAGTTCATTGCCTTTTGTGTAAATTCTATAATAAAAATTTCCAGCATGCAGTAAAAATTACAGACCAGCTTACCCATATATCATCTCCAGTTCCTATTCCACAGAGTTACCACTCCCCTATTAGTCTCTTTCTATTCCTTAGACCAGAGAATAATAGCCTGCAATCTTAGGATCACTATTTCATGTAGCTTTTGGCCCAACATCAAAGTCCTTTTGTAACAGATCATTCATACCTCTGGTATAATCTACACACACACACACACACACACACACACACACACACAAAGTATATTACAGTAGCTATGAGAAAGAAAAGCAAGTAGAAAGGGAAATAGGAAGAAAAAAAGAGAACAAATGCCCTTGTCCATCTTTGGTTCAATGTGCCCAGTTTGGGACCTTCAAGGTTATCACTCAATTTAAAAACAACTGTCCAGTCCAACTTACCAAAGACAACTTTTTATAATATTTTAGTTCCAAGTGTTTGTAATGGTACAACTTTCATAATTACTGGAACCGTTAGATATGAAGTATAATTCCACATCTGGAATGCCAAACTTAATAAAATTAACTGAGGTGACACATACATATAATGTTAAGCAATAAATCATTTCAATTGCAAGGCACAATAACTGGCTTCACATTTGCATTTTGCGCAAAGCAGTCAATTGGCTTACAGCAACTTATGAATCCAGTCATAGTCTTAAATCCTGCATTTGCCAAAAGAGATCTAAACAAAAGCAATGGCAAAATGACTGAGGAATGAAAGGTGTAGCTAACAGCTAAGAATCTTCCTACCTACAGGTACAAATCAAATCCGTTAAGTGCAGCAACTTGTTAACAAATTGTAACTAATTGTAATCTTTCAAATAGTTTTGGAAGACAGATCTGTGGCTGCATATAGTGTTAGGCTGTTTCTCCTCTTCATATATATTTCTACACACTGATGGGACGCTCACATAGATTTACTAATATGACAACAGCAATAGCTTTCCAGTGAGTACTAGGAAGTTTTCATTGTTTGGTGGAACAAGTTACTGAGGAAAATTACAATGACAGTTTCCACATACTTAGCCAAATATTAGAAAAGACAGCCCAGGAATAGTAGTGATGGCAGCATGAAGACCATCAGCAGATGATCCTTGCCAGCCATATTACAGATGGGTTTGGAACTTGATGAATACTATTTTACACTGCTCAAATAAAAATAAAGGGAACACAAAAATAAGACATCCTAGATCTGAATGAATGAAATATTCTAATTAAATACTTTGTTCATTACATAGTTGAATGTGCTGACAAAAAAAATCACACAAAAATTATCAATGGAAATCAAATTTAGCAACCCATGTAGGTCTGAATTTGGAGTTACACAACATTAAAGTGGAAAAAACACTACAGGCTGATCCAACTTTGATGTAATGTCCTTAAAACAAGTCAAAATGAGGCTCAGTAGTGTGTGTGGCCTCCACGTGCCTGTATGACCTCCCTACAATGCCTGGGCATGCTCCTGATGAGGTGGCGGATGGTCTCCTGAGGGATCTCCTTCCACACCTGGATTAAAGCATTCCCCAACTCCTGGACAGTCTGTGGTGCAACGCGGCATTGGTGGATGGAGCAAAACATGATGTCCCAGATGTGCTCAATTGGATTCAGGACTGGGGAACGGGCAGACCACTCCATAACATCAACGCCTTTGTCTTGCAGGAACTGCTGACATACTCCAGTCACATGAGGTCTAGCATTGTCGTGCATTAGGAGGAACCAGGGCCAACCGCACCAGCATATGGTCTCACAAGAGGATCTCATCTCAGTACTAATGGCAGTCAGGCTACCTCTGGAGGGCTGTGCGGCCCCCTAAAGAAATGCCACCCCACACCATTACTGACCCACTGCCAAACTGGTCATGCTGGAGGATGTTGCAGGCAGCAGAACATTCTCCACAGCATCTCCAGACACTGTCCCGTCTGTCACATGTGCTCAGTGTGAACCTGCTTTCATCTGTGAAGCGCACAGGGTGCCAATGGAGAATTTGCCAATCTTTGTGTTCTCTGGCAAATGCCAAATGTCCTGCACGGTGTTGGGCTGTAAGCACAACCTCCACCTGTGGATGTTGGGCCCTCATACCACCCTCATGGAGTCTGTTTCTGACCTTTTGAGCAGCCACATGCACATTTGTGGCCCACTGAAGGTCATATTGCAGGGCTCTGGCAATGCTCCTCCTGTCCCTCCTTGCACAAAGGTGGAGGTAGAGGTCCTGATGCTGGGTTGTTGCCCTCCTATGGCCTCCTCCATGTCTCCTGATGTACTGGCCTGTCTCCTGGTAGCGCCTCCATGCTCTGGACACTACGCTGACAGACACAGCAAACCTTCTTGCCACAGCTCGCATTGATGTGCCATCCTGGATGAGCTGTACTACCTGAGCCACTTGTGTGGGTTGTGGTCTCCATCTCATGCTACCACTAGAGTGAAAGCACCACCAGCATTCCAAAGTGACCCAACCATCAGCCAGAAAGCATAGGAACTGAGAAGGGGTCTGTGGTCACCACCTGCAGAACCACTCCTTTATTGGAGATGTCTTGCTAACTGCCTATGCTTTCCACCTGTTGTCTATTCCATTTGCGCAACAGCATGTGAAATTGATTGTCAGTCAGTGTTGCTACCTAAGTGGACAGTTTGATTTCACAGAAGTGTGATTGACTTGGAGTTACATTGTATTGTTTAAGTGTTCCCTTTATTTTTTTGAACAGTGTATTTTCATGACATAGAGATCTAAGACCTTCTTGATTTATTTATGAAATTTATATGCCATCCATCTCATCATCAAGTGATTGGCCTTGAAGATTCAAGGTTTGATGACTCTAGGCTTTAGAAAATGTAGTCTTTAAACTGCTAAATTATAGCAATATATTTATAATATTGAACAAAGATGTATAACCTTTTGTTGAGCAGATGCATTTAACAGCAAAAGTTATCAATTACTATTTATAACTGGTTATCTATAAATAAACAAATGGTATGTGTTATGGCTTAGAAATTAAAGACCCAGAGCTTGTCATTTGGAAAGCTGACAGCCTGGGTTTGAGACCTGAGTGTTGCACGATGGCGTGAGCTCCTATTACTTGCCCCAACTCCTGACCAAACTACATTACAAAAGCATGCAGATGTGAGTAGATAAATAGGTACTACTTTGTGGGAAAGTGATAGTGTGTGCCTCGGCGTATAGTCATGGTAGGCACGTGACTTCAGATAATGCTGGCTCCCTTGGCTAAGAAACCGAGTACTACCTCCTAGAGTCAGACATGACTGAACAGGGGAAAGCTATACATTTACCTTTAAATAAACAGATAAGCATAGTCCCCTAGTGAAAGTCCAGCATGTTTGAAAAATCACTGGCCTGGGAGGCATTCTACCAGAACATGTGTAAGCAGATAACAGATCTCCCCAAACTCAGTGACCCATTTGTCTTACTTCTTTGAGATTATTACGAGGTTAAAAAAAACATGGCTACTATCATATAGTTGATAATATACAGGCAGCTATAGTACACCTTTATAGTGTATTTTTCTGTTATTCAAAATTATATCTAGAATATTTAGACTAATGAAATGTTTAATTGTTTTTTAAACCAATTGTCTTACCTATATCAAAAAAAAAAAAAAATCTTTGGCAGGGACTTCCGGTGGCACTTCCGTCAAAGATGCACCAAAGACCATGATCGTGCACAGCTTTGATCCATGCTTACCCTATTGGAGGGTCCCAATGGGAGCGGATCCATCTGACCCCCTTGGAAGGGTGGGGGAAGAGGGGGGAAGACCACCAGTTGGGTCAAGGGGAGCTGCATTTCCCCTCCTGGGCTAGGTTTATTCCCCTTGAAGAAAGGAGGTACAGCAGTTTTAATGGCTGCCCTGAAAACGAGAAGCTTCTGGGACCTAAGCGTGTGCTGGAGTGGTGAAGTGGTGAGTGGCTTGTAACCAGACAAAAGAACCTGGACTTTTTTTTTCAACAACCCCGAAAAACTGAAAGAAGGAGCCCTCGCTTAAGAGTATGACAACGGCAAATGGAAAAAAAGAGGAAAATACAAGGTAAATAAAAAACCTGATTATAAAGGAATTACAACGGAATTAGAAACTAAAGTTGGAATAAGATATAGAAACTGGCATTCATTAGGCATTGGATAGAATGCTGGACTTGCCTGGAATTGACAATATTTAAAAGAGCTAATGGTTGAAAATTAGTGGTAATATAATTGAAAAGAAAAATTTTTTTTTTGAAAAGTGGAAGCGATGTAGAGCGCCATCTAATGGTTAAAGGCACTTTCTCTCCCATAATTTCATGGAAAATTACTGGTCTTATAAATGTGTGAATGAGAAATGAAATGAAATAAAAGACTATATCATAACAAGAACCCCGGAAGCATTACAAAAAAAAGAGGGATTGCAGCAAAAGCATAATTGAAGGTAATATCTTGGGACTGTTTGGTGTTGATTTTGACAAGAAGATAGAAGGATTAATAAGAGGAATTGTGACAAACAGATTTTTGGCAAGAATTAAAATAATATTCTGACTTTTAATAAAATAAAGAATAACTCAACTCAAAAAAAAATGGAAGAAACAAGTAAAGAATTCAAGTCGGAACTGCAAACTGTAAGAGGAATGTTAAAGAATGGAATTATTGGACACATTGGGACAAAAATTAATGGCAATGCAGTTTGTAGAAGAACAAAGAAAATTCAGGGAGGAGAAGTTAAAGGAAGAGGAAAGCAGCTTAGAAGAGCACAGAGAATAAGGGACATTGCCAAAAGACATAAAAGGAATCCAAACTGGAGGATGGAGCTGGCGTCGTGACAATACGGCATGCAATCTTGGAGGTCTGAGATTGCTGCCGATATCTTTGCTCCTGGATGATCCTATCGGATCTAAACCATCCCGAAGAGACGGTGAAAGTGAAGAGCGCTTCCTGTCGATCCCAGGGACACCGCAAAGTCCCTGGTAGATCCAGGAAAAACTCTTCTTGCCAGCGGCAAAGAGGCAGCCAATAAAGCTGCTGAAATTGGGACAGCTCCGAAATGGAAGAGAACAGAAAGAGAGAGTGTGCCGGTTTGGTGAGAACTTTTTCTTTATTCTAAGATCTGAAAGGACACCCTAAGGAAAAGAAAGAATCTGTAAAAGTTTTTGACAGAAGTGTTCAAGCGGCGATTTTAAACAGAAATGTCAAAGTAATGTTTTTTTCTCATTGCTGGATTTTCTACACATGATCTTATATTTTGAAACTGAACTGGTTTTTTCTTTTTCATCTATTTCTTTTTCTCCTTTTTGATTTTGTAACTATTTTAGGCTAGAGACTCCCTTTTAGTTATTTCTTTTTTAAAAATATTTTTTTCTTTTTCTTTTTTTTATTAATTCTTATTGCATTTTGCTCGGAAAAGGAGGGGGAAAATGAAAGCAAAGAAACTTTGTAACAACTAGAGGCTTGGAAATGTTCTATTTCTCTTGTGACCAGATAAATCTGAGAAAGAAAGAACTGAGACTTTTTTTCAAGGACATTGCTATTCGATAAATAGAGCATGGGAGAGTATTATTGCAGGTGCTCTTCTGGGTTTCTATCAACAGCTGGAGTCTGGTTTATAGAAAAAGAAAAAGTGATAAGTTTCTGGAGAAGACTGTTATAACAAGAGCCTTGGATAACTAAACAAAGTGCAGTGTGTTTTCTTGATTTTTTCTAAGCTGTGCTACCCCTCCACAACAGTTTACTTTTTGAAATAGCTATTTAGACTTTTAGTTCTTTGGAACTTGTCTTTGCTTTTTTTTTTCTTTATGCTTGTCTTTGGAAGTTAATATTTTGCGTTTGTTTTTTATTTTAAAAGAAAAGTTTTAGTATTAATGATTCCCTTCCTTTTCTTTTTAAGGGAGTAGCCTTTTTTTTTCTTTTTCTCTTTTGATTTTCTGGTATTTTTGTTTTTCCATCTACCTCCAATACTGGTTTTTTTCTTTCTTTTTATCTTCCTGGCTTTTTTTTCTTTTTCTCTTATGCAGTCTTTTCTTTTTGAGATCTCTTAATTGGATTAAGATGTTGAAGAACCTGAAGAATTTTTCCTTTTTAAAAAACTTTTTATTCACTTTTCCGTCTTTTTTAGGATTTTACAACTTTTTCTCCTTTATATATGTTTATGGTTTTTTCCTTCACTTTTGTATTTTCATTGTTATCTAATTAATCAATAGGATTAAGGTATACAAGAACCTGAAGAAATTTTTTTTTTCTTTTTTTATTATTATTACCATTTGGCTTTCTTTTTCCTACTATTTTTATTTGGAATCACAATTGGTTACTTTACAATTGGATTAAGGTCTAGAAGAACCTGAAGATTTTGAATTGTCTGAAATGAGTAGGAAATTAATAGCTACCGGTTCTTCAACTTCTACTTCCTCCTCTCCACCATCTGGAGGACAACATTTAATGCAGACAATGTTAAGGCAAGAGAAAGAAAAAGAAAAAGAAAAAGAAAAACTGACCCTGCAGATGATTATGCAAGGAATTCAAAACATTCAAACAAGATCAGAGAATATTGAAAAGAGAATAGAGAACATCGAACAAAGAACAGAGAACATTGAACAAAGAACAGGGAAAACCGATGAAAAAGTCAAGAACATCCAACAAATGATGATGAAGTATGATGAGAGACTACTAAAAATTGAAGAAGATAAACAAAGAGATAAGAAGATTGGAGACATTGATACCAGATTAACTGTGGTTGAACAAGATAAAAGTGGTATGCTGAGGTGGGAGATGAACAGATCAGAATTTTATCTCAGATTCCAAAACATAGAGGAAGAAAAAGGATAAAATCTAGCTGAGATAATGGTAGAAATATTGGCTGAAGCTTTGGAAATAACGGAAGAGAAGATGATGGATGGAATAGATGAGGTTTTGAGTCTTCACAAGATACCCAATGAGAAAGAGCCTACCAAGAGAAGTTCACATCAGATTTACAAAGAAAGCCATTAAAACGCAAGTGGCAAGAGAGAAAACATTGAAATATAAAGCTAAGGAGATTGTGGTTTTGAAACAAGTACCCAGGAGAGAGAGAGATGAGAAGAGAATACCGATTCTTGACCAAATTGCTACTTAAAAAAGAGGTGAATTATAGATGGCTGATTCCAGAAGGTTTAATGTTCACATGGCAAGAACAGAGATACAGAATTGATTCAATTGGGAAAGCTGAATCATTTTATACAGAATTTTTCAGAGGGAAAGAGGAAGAGGCAGAAAAAAAAATTTCACTAATTGAATTCCAAGAGGACTGTCAAATGACAACTGAAAAAGAGGAAGGTGCAGAAGGTGGAAAGGAGGAAGCCAAAGGACAACATGAACCAAGATCCATGAGAGCTGCCAATCCTAATTATAAAATATAACCATGGAAGAGAAAAAATTGATTACAATTAATATAAATTGACTTAATTCAGCTGTTAAAAGAAGGAAAACTTTCCATAAATTTGAGAAATTAAAATTTGATATAATCTGCCTACAAGAAGTACATATTAAAAAGCAACATGAACAATTGTTGATACAGCCAAAACTAGGGAAAATATTTACCTCCTTGACACAATGCAAGAAAAAAGGAGTGGATGTTTGGGATAACATTGGTTACCTAACTTAGTTTGGGTAAAAATAATATATAAACTATGTTAGTGAGTTTAAGTGTATGTATCACTTTAACTGCAAAACATGTATTTTGGGTACGGTTGTAAAATCACCTTAAGAGGGAGCAAGAGAGCTCACTGTTTGCTGGCTTTTACTAGATAGCTGACAAATGATGGATTGATGGTGATAACTGCGTGTTTTCCCTGCTGTTGCTGAAACGAAGAAAAGGGGTTTGATTTTCTTCATATCTCTAACTGCAAAAGAGATATATTGCTGGACTGATTATTTGTGAGTTTACTGACCTCTATTTTCAACACTGGACTTTGCAACTGATTAATCCCTGGATGGACTGAAGTTGTTTATGACATATGGACTGTTTGACTATGCTATAACTCTTGCTGGAATAAAAAACTATTTAACTGGCACAGTGTATCTGTCTTACTGAGTGTAAACTACAACAACGTTTATCTCACATCATTTGCCTGCCTGCTAGACTGCTGTTGCACGTTCTGCTAGGGTGTGTATCCCTAACACTGGTTATGGGCCCAGGTGCACAGTCAGACTAACCAGGATATAACAGGCTTATATTAAAGTGAGAGTTTGTGTAGTTACATAATACTGTAAACAGACAGCTGTGTTTTATTAATTATAGTTTAATATCCAGATAAAGATGGCACAAGTCAATTTACAAAGTTTGTCTCTAATATCCAAACTGGATGGAACAAACTATGTTTCATGGTCTATGAAATGTAGCCTACTTCTACG
The DNA here is from genome assembly GCA_033807585.1 of Hydrophis major. Taxonomy (NCBI): domain Eukaryota; kingdom Metazoa; phylum Chordata; class Lepidosauria; order Squamata; family Elapidae; genus Hydrophis; species Hydrophis major. The sequence goes on along the minus strand of CM066331.1, from coordinate 184,168,738 downwards.
AAGAGAAGGCTTGTGGAGTATAATTCAAAACCCACCAGAAGATGATGCCCAGAAAATACAAGAATATCAACTGAAGAATGAGCAAGCTCTCTGTATAATAGGACTGACACTCTGTGATGAGCAGCTTGTACATATTCAAGGAGAAGAAACAGCTGCGAAATGTTGGGAGAATTTAAAGATTTATGTTCGAGACAGTGTAGGAGCACATATAAATCTTACACGGAAACTGTTCAGAACACATCTTCAAAAGAATGGAGATATGCTGAGTCATATAATTATAATGAAGAGAATTTTTCAGGAACTGTATGAAAAAGAACTTATCTTCACAGAACTACACCAAGTTTATATAATTTTATCTTCTTTAGATAATAGCTACGATGACTACGTAACTTCATTTGAGGTTCTGCCAAAAGATAACCTTACATTAACTGACATTACTGGCAGATTAATTGAAGAAGCCAGGAGAAGGCTTGAAAGGGATCAACTCAGAAGGGAACAACCACAATGTGAAGAAGAGAAAATATATTCGTCAGCTTATACAATTAGAAAATGTTTTAATTGTGGAGGAAAAGGACATTTGGCAAGATTCTGCAAGAAAGCCAAAAGCCAAAATGCCAGCCAGAAAGATAAAAGGCATCAAAAGGATAAAAAATGCTTAGAGTTAGCCATGTATGGCAACGAAACTGTGAATAGTAATTTATGGGTTGTAGATAGTGGAGCATCGCACTGCATAACGAAAGATAAGAAAAGATTTATTAAGATGTCCACGAGTTCACAGCAGATATCATTAGCTAATGGATGGAAACTGAAAGCTAAAGGTCAAGGTATATCATATTGTTCTTGCATAAAAGAAAATGTAAAAATGTTATATGTACCACAACTTAAGTTTAATTTGCTTTCGGTTAGAGTTTTGGTTAAACTAGGTTATGTAATTACCTTTAAGGGAGGCAATTGCATAATTGAAAAAGAAGGTAAAAAAGTGACTGCAACTTTAAGAGGTGAAATGTATGTGTTAAATGATAATCATTCAGAGGTAGCTAACACAGTTTATAATAAAGTTAAACCTCATGATGAGTGCATACATTTGTTACACAGACGTTTAGGGCATATAAATTTTAAAATGCTTAAACAAATGGTAGAACTATCTAAGGGTATAAAACTGAAGCCTTGCAGTAAGTATTTGCACTGCAATTCTTGTAGTCAAGAAAAAAGAAAGCAAATGCCAGCAAATAGAGTTAATGGGTTGAAAACAAAGGAGCCTCTAGAGGTCATATTTGCTGATATAATAGGTCCTAAAAAACCAAGTGTGGGAGGTGCTCGTTATATACTAAGTATAATGGACCATTATTCCAGATATGGTTTCTGTTATCTAATGAAGAACAAAACGGAAACATATCAAAATTTCTTTAATTGGCTTAAATTCGCAGAAAGAAAAACTAAAAGGAAGTTAGTAACTCTTATCACTGATAATGGTATGGAATTTATAAACAATAAATTCCAAAATAAACTGAAGATGGCAGGTGTTGAACATGAAAGGTCTGCACCATATAGGCCACAACATAATGCCTTTATAGAAAGACGAGGCCAAACAATTCAAGCAATGGCTCGTACTATGCTGTCAGATTCAGGTTTACCTGAAAATTTGTGGGGAGAAGCAATAATGTGTGGTAATCATACATTGAATAATGTTGTTAACTCAACAACTGGTGAATTACCATTCACACGGTGGCATGGTAGAAAACCTGACCTAAGTTACATGCACACATTTGGAGCACCAGCATGGGTGCATATTCCTACACAAGTGAGAAATAAGGGGCAACATAGGGCTAAAAAGTTACTCTTTGTTGGTTATGAATCTAATCACAAATCATACAGATTCTGGGAAAAAGGAACATCTAGAGTTTACTATCGTGCTAGTGCCAAATTCCTAGAACATGTAGGATGGGAAAAACTGGAACAAGATTCAAGTAAGGAAGTAATTATAGAAACCTACAAAAGACCAAAAGAACTAATAAGAAGAATACAATTAAAGAGGAAGTACAGGAAGAGCATATAGGACCAGAACAGGAAGAAATACCAGAACAGGAAGAAATAGATAATCAGGAACAGGTAGAACATGAAAGTCCACCTGTAAGTCCTGTAATACCTAGATGTACAACACGTGTAACCAGACCACCTGACAGGTATGAAGCAAGTGTAGTTTGCCAAGTTAGTAAAGTTCCAACTACTTTACTTAGAACTTTGAATGTATCCTGCAAAGGATCAAGAAAATTGACATAGAGCAATGGAAAAAGAATTAAATTCATTAAAAGAAATGAAAGTTTATGAAAATGCCAAATTACCTCCAGGTGAAAAGTCCATTGGCTGTAAATGAATATTTAAGTTAAAAACTGGTAAAAATGGGATTGTTACCCATAAGGCTAGGTTGGTAGCTCAAGGATTTAATCAAACTGCATGTGATTATGATGAGGTATTTGCACCAAATTTAAAGGCAACAACATTAAGAGCAGCTTTAGTGTGGGCAGCTAAGAAAAACTATATCATAAATCATTTAGATATAGAAACTGCCTATCTGCATGCACCATTGCAGCACACTATATATTTAAGAAAACCAGTAGATATAAAGGATGATAAAAATAATAATGACTGTTGGAAACTGAATAAAAGTCTCTATGGATTGAAACAATCTGGTTATGAATGGAACCAATATATTGTAAAAGAGTTAAACAATATAGGATTTATTTAAAAGAGAGACAAATGGTATGGTGTCATTATTATTGTTGTTTACAGATGATATTGCTTTAATTACTAAGACTAATAATGAAGCTACTGAGATAATATCATTATTAAGTAAGAGGATAAAATTAAAGCAATTAGGAGAAATAAGACAATATCTAGGATTGACAATAAACAAAACCAATAGTGGATATAAGATATCACAAGAAGATAAAATTTACCAATTGCTAAAAATGTATAAAATGGAACTTTGTAAGCCGGCAAAAACTCCAATGAGTCAGGAATTTTGTCATACTGATGCTCAAAGTTCAAAATTTGATAAGACTATTTATCAATCATTAATAGGTAGCTTATCATATATAAGTAATTGGTCAAGGCCAGACATTGCCTATAGCATTAATCAATTGGCAAGATTCAATGCTGAACCCAATGAAAAACACTGGCAAGCGCTAAAGCATATATTAAGGTATCTTAAAAGGACAATGCACTATGCATTGTATTTGGAGCCAAAAGATGATTAAGTGCATATGCTGATGCAAGTTTTGCAACAGATATGAAAACTAGAAAATCAACTTCAGGCATGGCTATACTATTAGGTAAAACACTGATTGGTTGGAGGTCAATTAGACAGCAACACATAAGTATGTCCACAATGGAAGCAGAATTTTCATGTCTATCTTTATTATGTACTGATTTAATTCTGTATAAACAGTTGTTGTTAGATATGGGAGTAACTGTTAAAGATGCCATTGTAGTTTATGAGGACAATCAAGCAGCCATATGGTTGGCTACAAATATTGCTGTAAAAACAAAATCTAAACATACTGACCTTAGATATTTGAATGTAAGACAATCTGTAAAAAATGTTTTAATGAGATGGAATACTGCATGACTGATGAAAACATTGCTGATGGATTTACAAAAGCCCAAGGTACAGTCAAGCACAAAGAAAATTATGAAAACTATGGGTTGAAATTGTAAATAGATATATATATTATTATATTACCCAAAAGGGGAGAATGTTAGGGATAACATTGGTTACCTAACTTAGTTTGGGTAAAAATAATATATAAACTATGTTAGTGAGTTTAAGTGTATGTATCACTTTAACTGCAAAACATGTATGTTGGGTGCGGTTGTAAAATCACCATAAGAGGGAGCAAGGGAGCTCACTGTTTGCTGGCTTTTACTGGATAGCTGACAAATGATGGATTGATGGTGATAACTGCGTGTTTTCCCTGCTGTTGCTGAAACGAAGAAAAGGGGTTTGATTTTCTTCATATCTCTGACTACAAGAGATATATTGCTGGACTGATTATTTGTGAGTTTACTGACCTCTATTTTCAACACTGGACTTTGCAACTGATTAATCCCTGGATGGACTGAAGTTGTTTATGACATATGGACTGTTTGACTATGCTATAACTCTTGCTGGAATAAAAAACTATTTAACTGGCACAGTGTATCTGTCTTACTGAGTGTAAACTACAACAACATTTATCTCACATCATTTGCCTGCCTGCTAGACTGCCGTTGCACGTTCTGCTAGGGTGTGTATCCCTAACAGTGGTTTTATATATTAAAGAGACCATTCCAGCAAAATTGATTTATACTGATGACGACAGAAGAATACTAATGGTAGAAATAATGGATAATAATATGAAAACACTCCTGATTGCAATCTATGCCCCAAATGATAAACAAGAAGAATTTTATAAAAAATTACATATCAAAATAATTGAACTGGACTATGCTAATATAGTTATGATGGGAGATTTTAATGGAATTGTAGACAACAAACTGGACTAAAGAGCACAGAAAACAATAAAGCAAAACAGAAAGATTCTCCCTAAATCTTTTTTTAATATGGTAGATGAAATAAACTTAAAAGATACATGGAGAGAAAGAAATGCTTAAACTAAACAATACACACCTTCTACTCAAATAGACACTTATCATGGTCCAGAATAGATATGATATGCATGTCAACAGAATTGTTGACAAATATCCAAGAAATAAATATTGAAACAAGAACTTGGGCAGATCACAATCCAATAACAATTAACTGGAAAGGACAAAGAAAAAGATCTAGATGGACGCTAAATAATACTATTTTAAAGGAAAAAGACTTCACACAATGAATGGAGAAAAAACTGCCTTTTTTCTTTAGAGAAAACAAAAAAGAAGACACATCAATCCAGAATGTATGGAATACAATGAAGGCATATGTCAGAGGCTTGATAATAGACTATACAAGGAAAAGAAATACCATTAAAAGATTAGCCTCTAAGGCATTAGAAGATGAGTATAAAGGACTTGAAAAAAAGCTATAGAAAATGCCACAGAAAAAGGATATTAAATTAAAAATGGATATAACTAAACATAAAATGAGTCTAATAGAAAAAGAAGAATTAGCACAGAAAATTAGAGGTGCTAAACAGAATTATTTTGAAGATGCAAATAAGCCAGGAAGACGGTTAGCATATAAATTGAGAAAGGAGAAAGAATCAAGGAAAATATTGCAATTTATAGTTGATCAAGGCCAAATTTGCTATGGTAGTAAAGGGAAGAAGGAAATCATTCGAGACTATTATGGGAAACTATGCACACAAGCGAATATTGATGAGGAAAGAGTCAAACAGTATCTACAGAATGCTGTTATCCCAGATACCTAAAGAGATTGAAACAATGTTAGAAAGCAATATAACGATGATGGAGTTAACTGAAGCACTCAAGAAACAAAATAATGAAAAGGCACCAGGCCCAGATGGACTTCTGGCAGAATTTTACAAAACACTACAAGAATCTTTGAATCTTCCATTGCTAGAAGTTATGAATGAAGTTATGTTAAAGAAGAGGATACCTAAATCATGGTCAGAAGCTTATATTACACTTGTTCCAAAAGAGGAGGCCGATCCATTACAAATCAAGAACTATAGACCTATTTCCCTACTAAATGCAGATTATAAAATTTTTGCTTCAATATTGGCAGAAAGACTTAAAAAATATTTAAATAATTTTATTCATCCTGATCAAAATGGATTTCTGCCAAAGAGACAAATTAAAGACAATATGACAGTAATCTTGGACACTTTGGAATATTACGAGGCACATCCTGAAAAACAAATAGCTTTGATATTTCTAGATGCACAGAAGGCATTTGATAATATGAATTGGCGATTCATGTTGTTACTGCTGGAACAGATGGGCTTTGCTAGAAAATTTATTCAAGCAATAGAAGCTATATATCATAAGCAAAGGGCAAAGGTAATAATAGAGGGAGAACTGACAGACTCTATTGATATAAGAAAAGGAACAAGACAAGGGTGCCCACTGTCACCTCTGTTGTTTGTGTTAACTTTGGAAGTGCTAAATAGAAATATTAGAGATGAAAAGAATATAAAAGGGATGAAAATTAAAAAGGAAGAATTTAAGTTGCAAGCATTTGCAGATGATCTGGTTTTTATTTTAGAAGACCCACTAGAAACAGCATCAAAATTGATAAAACAGAAGGTTTCTATGATAAACTGACTGATTTAGATAAGATTTTGACAGGTACTGATGAAAAGGCGATTAAAAAATTGTATGGATATTTATTAGAAATTAAACTAGAAGAACAAGTTAAAGAAACTATGATTGCTTGGGGGAAGAATTTTGGATATGGGATTGATCCAGAGAAATGGCAAAAACTGCGGTCTCAAAATTATAAAATGACAATGTCAACAGAATATAAAGAAAATTTGTATAAGATGTTTTACAGGTGGCATTTCCTCCCGACAAGAATAGCAAGAATGTTCAAGAATAAATCCAAAAAATGTTGAAAATGTCATCAGGCACCTGGCTCATATTACCATATGTGGTGGACTTGTGTGGATGCGAAAAAATACTGGACTAAAATCCACATGTGGTTGGAAAAAATGACAAAAAAGCATATAGACTGGAAACCAGAGATATTTTTATTGGGAATTTTACCTGAAATATAAAGTAAAGTTTTGAAATACCTGATTGTAAATGTATTAACAGCGGCTAGGATTGTATTTGCTAAAAACTGGAAAAATGAGAAAATACCATCACAGGAGGAAATTATTAAGAAAATATTGGAATGTGCTGAAATGAGCAGATTGACATTTGAAATTAGAGAAGAGGATGAAAACAATTTTAAAAAGTTTGGGATCTATTCTATCAATGGTTAGACAATAAAGCATAGTAACGAAATATGTAGACTTTTAGAAAATACTAAATATATAAAGATGTATTTTTTCTTATTATATCTACAAAATGATTTTAGGATAGATTTGAGGTGATAATATGAATTGTCACAAACCAAATTAAGTAAAATATGATTATTTTCCAAAACATGAATGAATAAAAGTATAGTCAAATGATTGATTAATAATGATACCAGTGTATTTAATATTGGATTGAAAATATGAGATCATATACAATGTTATTGTAATTGAAGACTACGAAATGGAAGCACAAAACAATTTGTAAACCAACCGGCACACTGTATGTATATATATGGAAGATGGCCTGATGTTTTTATGTTTTGTTTGTTTATGTTTATTTTAAAAACCAATTTAAAAAAAGTTAAAAAAGGAATCCAAACTAAAAGCCTGGTCACACTGCAAGAATTTTGCTATAGCGGTCCTGGAGCAGTGAAAAAAAATCATCACCGCTCATAACCGTTCACCACCGTTTAACAGAAGTTGGCCTCCGTTAAGGCAACGCCATATACGCTCGGCCTCCGCTGATGGTCCCTCCTACCGCTCCGAAAGTTTTGAGCTGCACAAAATATTGCGAGCGGTGAGGAGCGGACAATTTTCCGCTCCAGCAAAGTTCACCACCGCTCCAACAATGCCCGGTCAAAGTTTGGTACCGCTAGACGCAAGTTCGTGGATGCTTGGGTCCGCTAGGCCAACGCAGAAATCTTCAACGCTGGACCACCGCTGTTTTGCAAGCTTTGCCCGGGCAGTGATTAAACGTTGCACTAACTTTGGTGGAGCAGTTGTAAACGTTTTACGAGCGGACACGGGATTCCTGGAATGGTGTCAGGCGTTGAAGCAACAATCCATTGCGGTGATGAACTTTGGTTTGGCGTTGGTATGGAGGTGCTGGAGCGGAACCAGAATTTGGCTATAAATACGGGGAGAAATGGACCAGTACCCCTTTTGGAATAGCCGTTGAGTGCAGACATCTCTTGTATCGAATTTGCTCAAAGTTACAGTAAAACTGTACTACCATGGATGCTGAGAGACTTTGTATGATTGGTGCGCTAGTCCAGCAGCAGAATCAGAACCTCCTTGGATTGCAACAAGCTGTTGACAGAAAGAGAAGAGAGAGGAGAAGGAGAGACAGAAAGATCTTATATCATATTTTCTTCCTTAAATATTTTAAACAATGAAGACTGGTTTTTAACTAATTTTGGTCAAAATAATTGGTTCTTCTGCAAGTACTCCTCATTCTATTTAAAAATGTTGAAGTAAAATACATAACACTACAGTATTTTTTTCACAGTTAAATATTTCTTGATGCAACCAGTGGGCCACATATATTTACCTGACTCCACTGCTGCCTGCATCTTCTTGGAGGCTGCTGCCTTTCCTCCTCCAGCCTTCCTCTTCTTTTGTCCACGTCCCATGATGAACTTCTATCAAAACTCTTTGAGAACTTTATCAAGCGATCCATACAGCTCCGTTACGGTAGTCCAAAGCGGCATGTCACTAAATCAATTACTTCAAACCCCCGCCAAGCCAACGCACGCATGCGCAGAACACCGCTTTATCAACACTCGCGTCACCGCTAAACCAACGTTCCCTACCGTTAAACCAACGCTAAAGCAACGCTGGCTTCAGCGGTGCACTGCTAAGGCAACGCCCGTGTTTTCGAATTTTTTTCCCATTTTGTGCGCGGTGACGAGCGGTGTCGAAATTTGTCTCCCTCTTCCTACCGTTCAAGGAATGCTATAGCAAAGTTCTGGCAGTGTGACCAGGCTTTAAGACATTGATGATGGATGTAAAAAATAAAAGAGAAAATGCTTCCAAGATCAAACAAAAGAAGAAGAAACTGTACAAGAAGAAATTTCAAAAGGGAGAACAGAAAAGGGTGGGGGGAAAATAAGTGATTGGCAGATGAAAATAAAAACAATACTAGAGGAAAAAAGAGGAGTAAAGAAGAAAGACAGGAAAAACTTAGAAAAGGGAAAGTTGGCTAAAATTAAAAGAAATGATAAGGCCAAGAGATTTAGAGATAAGGGTTATAGATAATATAAAGGGGGGATACCACATGGAAATGTATTTTGGTATTTTTTATTAGAAATATAGATTGGGGAGATTTGAAGTTTAAAATTTATTGGGAATTACCTTAAGATTATTATATAATTATATATGAAAAAAATGAAGACAGAGCGAGAGAAATTAAGAGAGTTGTATTGTGTTATATATATATATTCTTAAGTTTTCGCGGATATCTATATGTATGGTATTCAGCTTTGTTCGGGTATTTTCCCATGTCATTATAGTTGTGCTTTTAAAGTTGTAGCAACATTTCGGCAGAATCTCATCTGCCATCATCAGGCTTCTGTATTGTGCTTGTCTGTGAGTCAGACTTTCACAGCAGTTTCTGTTTTAAATTTGGGGCTAGCCTACTGCTGTGCTAGAATGGTTTTTTCTTCATCCTGATTGGTTGGGAGTCTTGGTCTGTGTTTATTGGTCTTGGAGTTTGCTGTGTTCTGCTTGATTAGTGTTTCAAATATCTTCTGTCTGTTTTGTAGCTTTTTTTTTTTTTTTGTCTTGATTGGCTGGCAACATTGTGTTTCCTGTATTGGAGGCTTTTGGTGTGGCTTGGCTCCGAGTAAATGGACGGCTATCATTTATTAGGAAGCTAGGTTTCATCTGGTTGCCTGGTTGGGGTGTGTTTGAGCTGGAGGTATAGATAATAATTTATTATCTGAATTGTACTGGTTCAAATTGATGAACTCTGAAGAAATATCAAAATTAATCACAAGCCAATTACACATTTAATGTATAGAAGTGTAACATAATATTTTTACTTATCTTCTGAATAAGGCATACTTTTGTGGAGTCATCTAAAATGAATCTACTCTTCATATTATTGATTTATCAGTATCATTAGGGGGACTTCTACCAGAAGTTAATAGAACTTTTCCATTAACTTTTCTGCCAAATTTTTCTCATCTTGAGATATAGCTTTGGAGTTCCTAATATAAACATCAATTCTGAAGAATGATTTCTGGAACGAACTCTGCTACCAAAAGAGAAGTAACTATGAAGTCTCTCTTCCAAGGGTTTGTACAATTGCAATGAATCTAACTGCAATTAAGGATATGAAATCTTCTGGGACTTGGTAAGAATTTAAAGAAATCCAGTAACATCAACTGGTTATCTGTAAAAATAAAAAGCCAATATATTGGAACATCGGATCATGATCGTAATCCGCTCCAGGACTTCGGTCGCAACCTGATTTGGTCATGACCGGAAGCGAGTCTGACTGTGCAGGCGCCTACAATTCTACACATGCATGGAAGGGGAAATCAGCGCGGCAGGGAAAATTATCATGGCTGTGTTGATCAACATCCAGTGTTGAACATTTTGTGGATTTTTTGGTTGGTACCCAATTTGGTTCCACTATATCAAAAATTCAAACTTCCAAAGTCCTCCAGAACATCTTATCATTTAATTCTTCAAGTAATAAGCTTAATGCTGTTTAAAACCTGACTCTGTAATTCAGTTATCTTATTTTTATACCTTTTACTTTGTAGCCTGTCTTCCCATTCAGCTATATACTCACAAACAGCTCCTATATTTGCAAAATAAAAAGCGGAAACATGGAAAAATCAAAGCATTATATAGATAATGCCAAAAATGTAAAATCATATTGATATTTCAGAAAACTTTAAGGAAATATATCATGACAATGATTAAACATATGTAAAACAGAAATTAAATTTTGTAACTACTATTTTGTGCAATGTTAAGTACTACCAATAACAATAAAATATATAAAACCTGAATAAAGATATTTGAAAATAAGATTAACCTGAAACAAAAGGACATATGGTAATTGACTACCCAATTTTAATCAATGCGGTCCCAAAAAGAATCTGTTTTGACTGCAAAAAAATAATTCATTATCATTTCAGTATAAAATATCAATTGATCATGCAAGATAAAACTTTGTTCATGCTACAAGTATAATATAATCTTCCAGACTGCTTTCAGAATGATTATACTTTGTATGCTTATTATTTAAAAAAAAATCAATACTTTAAGATGAAACTAGAATAATTCTAATGTATTAGAATTAGAAGTTATAGTGCTGTCAATTGGTATATATGAAAGGGTTCCTATAATATCCAACTCTGAAATAAAGCTAATAATTTTATATGTTATGCACAACCCACTGGCGAACTCAGAATAATTCAAGAAATAATCTAAAATAATTTTCCAAATCCACAAAGGAGCACTCTTGCTAAACATTTCTAAGGATTGTTAACAAATGTTGGTATACAAATGCCACAATCCTATCCATCCATCCATCCATGCTGAGGACTGTAGTGGAGAATGGGGCTGTCCACTGTTGGAGTGGGACTGTCATTACAATGAGAAGTCACTTGCTCTGATGGAGGTTGATTTTTTTTTTTTTTTTGCAGTTTGAAGGGTCCTAAGATTGGAAGGGAGGGTTTGTGGCATATGCCTCTAGGGCTCCCCATCCCTATACTGAAAGAAAAAATAAAATAAATGAGTGTTGACACCAAGTACTCTCTAGTTTTATGACTGTATATTATTTAAATAGTTTAAACCATTTGTCATAATTTAATGAACAGAGTAACAAACTTTGAATAAAATGTACGATTTTTCACTTGACAACATCTATCATAATTGACTACACAAGTAACATACACAAACAACATTTATTTGGATTTAGGAAATATTTGTGTTCAATGCACATACTCTTCCCCTGAATAGTATGCTAAAATTTAATGCAGCTTTTAGCATTTAAGGCTTTCCTGTATTTTGCATATATTTCTGTTAGGAGATTAACACTGATCTTGGGCACTAGAAGCACTGAACAGCTCATAATATTTGGGGTATAAGAACTCACAGAATGAACTCTAGATGAGAAGCCATTTCTTCTAATAGCTGAAGCTAGACAAAAGTTACGTTAAAGTTACACATTTCTTACTTTTGCAGCTTTCATTAATCAACAGGTGCGTCTTAAGGAATTTCATATGAATTTAGCAGTGACAAAGCTATTTTTACTACTTAAAAATATGAAAAGAGAAGCATTTCTTAAAATCCAAAGCATTCCCAGACAACCTTTTCCTCAGACTTTCTACCCAGATCCCAATTTCATCTAAAAGTAAGCCTTATCATGTCATCTTGAAAAAAAACCTCTTTACCACATGAAAAGAATTGAAGTTTGAAAAAGTACCACAAAGCATATAATGTTCTATGAATGTAACTGTGAAGAGGTAATAATTTGCAATTGTTTTCTACTTACCTGGACAACTGGGTATTGGTAATCCATACAATATACACCATACATAGCCAAGGGCTTCTTCAGAGCAAACAAACTGGGAACTCTGTTCTTCCTCTTACAGTCTTAAACACACGTTATCCTACACAACACTTGGTTCAGGCCTCTAGAGATATACATACATAGAATGCTCAATTTAACATACACATAGGCTGCTTGACTGGTTCGGGTCACCCTTCCCCAGTATTTTTTGCACTGCTAAACCTAGTTGCACATGGAATACCAGAAGTTCCTAATTAGGACACCCAGCTAAAAGCAACTCTCTTGCAATTCTCAGAAGCGACAGAGTGACAGTCAAGAAGAGAACACAGTCATGGGCATACAGGGAGGAAGCAGCCAGCACAGTAAAGCCCCAAAAAGATGTACGTTCCTGGCATTAGGTGCATTGAGGAACCATTCTCATCTAGGACAGCAAAAAGCACACAGGACTATTTCACCCTCCACTATTCCTGACCCTTTTTAAAAATAAAAATAAAAATGTTCCAGGGAGAGACAGGTGTTGGGATTAGTAGAGCCCTTTTGGCGATACAGAGGGAGGGGAGAGAGAAAAGCTATATTGATAATAAGTGCAGTGAAGGGATTTAAAAAAAAAAAAACCCAAATATAAGCTCATATCATTTAACACCTCTCTCTTGGTATTTAACCCAGGCAGAGACAGCTGCTTGAATCAGAACTGAAAGGGGAAAGAAAAAGAAGGGGAAGAAGGCAATCTGAATCCACTGTGAAACCTTGAGCTATGTGCCAGGCAAGCTCTCAGCTGTTCCAGTCAAACTTAGGAGGATTAATTCTGACTGTCAGCAGGGGGGAACAGGAGAGAGTGAGGAAGGGAGCTAGGATTGGAAAAGCAGCTGCTCTTCCCTTTTTAGAAAACTTCCTTGCACCATTCCTACAAGGGGATGCTGGAATTCTAACAGACAGAAACAGCTGCTTTCTTAATCACAGAAAGGCCCTCAGGTTCAGGAGATGCATTTTTAGAGCCCTGGATGTCATGTGTGTTGTTCGTAACCTGAGAGGAGGCCGGTATTTTTTAGAAGGCTGAACACGGTTGGAAGCAAATAGTGAGGTAACAGCAGCAGTAACAACTTGCATTAAAAATTACTTCTTTTTTTTAAGGAAATAGATGGCAGTTCTGGGTGACATTAAAATTCCATGGAAAAACATGTGGAGCACCATGGAGCTTAAAGATTTTCCCCAAACATCTGGACTAATTTAAATATTTGAAGCAGGTAGAAGCAAAATTATTCATTTGTCTATTATTGTGCCTTGTTCTTCTCATTGGCTACCAATACCAATGTAACAGGTGCAAATAATTATTAGGCTATTTTAGAATAGTACCTTGTCAAAAAATGGACAGTGACTACAGCCAACACACGTAAATTTGCTGATATTATATATGAATAGTGCTCCTTAAGATATAGTTGAATAACGTTTAAATATTCACTCTAGTAGGAAAAAAAGTTTCCCTTTTTTTTGTTTCGTAAGTCCCAATTTATGCCAAAAATATACCAGTAAAAGTCCAACTTGTTAAACATGTATATAAGTGTTATTTCATAAACAATAAATTTTGTGATGGTTTGTGACTGTAACAAATATTGAACTGAATAAATAAAATTAGTTTGTAAAAACTGAAAAAAATGTCCTCAATAGCTATTTCTACAGATACAGATTTTTTTCTACACAGCTGAGTTTTAAAAGCATATTAAAATACTAGAGTAATGATCATGATTGCAATCAGTACAATTAGTGTATGGTCTAAGCAACCAAGAAAGGTAATGTTTATTTTTAAATGAAGTGTTTACATGTGTATATATACACAGACACACTACTCATAATCTTCATGGTCAACCAGCACATGCATAAAAGTAGTGCTGAATTTAAAAGGAAGCATCCTTTTAAGGGATTACACAATGAGCTATATTTAAAGAAATGTGGCCAATCAGTTTTAAAGTAAAGCAGCCTAAATAGCAAAAAACAACAACAACCTACTAACAAAATACTATATGATTGAGCTGATCAATACTTTTCCCTCTAGTTCAGGAGTGTCAAACTCGTGACATCACGTCACATGACATATCATGACTTTTCCCCCATTGTCTAAACTTGGGGTGGGCGTGGCTACTGCAACGCATCCGGCCCACAGGCCAGGAGTTTGACACCCCTGCTCTAGTTGTACACAACATAATACAGAGCCTTTGTATCATTGACAGCAAAGAAACAAAAAAACAAAAATACATTGCCTCTTGTACTTGTACATTGCAGAAAGTACTTGCTGAAAAAAACCAGTCATTCAGCAACCATTTGAAATTACTACAGCGCTAAACCATCTCTGCCAGACCTGCCACCCAGTTAAGTTTCATCATCCTCTCCCTCCCACTGATAAGGCATAGCCAGTCTGGCCCTTTGCAAGGCACCTGCTGTCCTTGCCAGTCTTCTTTCTGATGCCACATGCAGCTGTTTAATTTGCATGCGGCAGAGCCAACAGAGGCCCTGCAATGCAAGGCAGCCAAAAGGGGGAAAGAAAGGCAGGGGAGAGGGAGAGTTGAAGTGGTGCCAAAGGAGGCAGGATTCTTACCTTACTGAGGCCTGGGGCTGGGAATGCTTGGATGGAGTAGCCCTCACCTAACAACCGGATGTGGCTAACGATGACAGCAATGACTTCCAGTGTGAGCTTTATTTATTATTTATTTATTTGTAAAATTTATTAGCCATCCATCTTGCTACATAGAACTACACTTTGCTTAATAAAAGAAATTCCAACCAATTAGACCATCATAACTCAATCATACGGAATGAGCATATCATACAGGAAGCATTATACAAAGTGTCCACACTGTCTGTTTCTTCTCTGTACGGTAATTCCATTCTTCATTGATTATCAATATGTTAACTAGATGCAGTAAGTATTGTGCTGCAAAATATATAAGCAGAAGTCCAGTTCAAACATTTCTGAGGTATCATTTGACAGTCTGTTCAACCTGACTTTCTGTGTGAAAGAGAACTCAAGATGGGGAGTAAGAGATCAGGTCTTAAGACGCCTTAATGCGATGCAATAATAATGGTCCATTAAAACATTTTAAGTTGATTACAGTAATGGTCCCAATTAATATAGCATTATAAATGCCACTGATTGAAACCATTAGCATGAAAAGCCCAAAACTATTTCCAGTAGCAGAAAAAAAATTGTAAAGATGCTGCATAATAATGTAACATTAATTTTCACTGCAGAAGGCAGATATCTCTACTTGAACCAATATTTTCAGATAAACGTGACCAACTGAATTAAAGAGAGAAAGCAAGAGAAAAATTATAGCATTCAAATAAATCCATAAAACATAACTCTCAATAGCTGCTAGTCTTAATAGTTATGTGATTCATAGACAATATCTTCCTAAGCATGTGAGTGAACAACTGGAGTTGGATTTTTTTTTTATTAACAGGCCTCCAAGAGATATAAAAGTTAAGCCCTTTTTATGTCAAGGAAGACTTCGCTGAAGCATCATGGCCAACAAGCATGCAAATAAATGAATTGTCTCAAATCAGACATCAAGGCGGTAATGCATCAAAATGGGTCAAAGTTTTCCAGGATTATCAGAAAATTGACTGTCCTATGTATTCAAAATATATTAAGTATTAAGTAAAAAAAATCTCCAAATGGGTAATTGTGCCACTAATTAGTGAAAATATGGAAAATGTATGACCAACATAGGATCAGGATAAATAAATTCATCCATGAGATAGGAGGTTAGCATTTCTTTTTTCTTTCTTTTTCTTCTCTTTTTGCAGATTCATTAGGGGAAGAGACACTTTTAATAACAACCAGAAATATTTTTGTATTTCTGAACTGTAGATCTCTCTGACTGGCATCTTCGTTGTTGTGAATTAATAAAAGTGCTTAAATAAACATTATTAAAACCTTTAGAAAAGTGCAGGGTTCTGGCCCTGCACTTCTGATTGGCTGATAATAGCGACCTCTGATTGGTCCGTTCAGGAGAATCTGTTTGGCTATTAGCGGGCATCTTTCATTGGTTAAGGAAACTTACGCTTCCCGTTTCTTATTGATTTTTTGATCAGCAGCTTGCCTATAAAAAGGGCTATTGCTGCCGTAGTTTTTGCTCTGTTCCACAATGTTAAATAAAGAGTTGAAGTTCACTGTTCATCGGCTCATCTCCACTTCTTGCGCCCATGCGCAGAACATAACACTGGCGACAAGGATGGGATTTGGAGACGTCAGAGCTGACTGAGCACTACAGAGCGCTAAACAGAGCACGTGGCTGAAGACGCATCAACGGCTGAACCATGTCTAGCAGCATCATACCACCCGCTCCATTCGACCCGGCACAAGAAGACTGGGACTCATATATGAACCGATTCCAGATGTTTCTGGAGACCAACAACTTGAAGGATGCCACTACCGGAAAGAAGCGAGCGGTATTCCTAACTCACTACGGGCCGACCGTGTTTAAGATGGCCAAGGCACTAGCCAAATCGGCTGAGGTGAAGTCCATGGACTGGGACATCCTCGAGCCCCTTCTACGGGCCCACTATACACCTACCGTACCAACGCTTGTTCGAAGACATGAATTTTATCAGAGAGACCAGTGGAAGGGAGAAAGCGTTGCAGATTTCATTGCGGATCTCCGGAATTTGGGAGGCCTCTGCGGGTTCGCCGACCTTGAAGAGGCCCTGAGAGACCGAATAGTTCTGGGATTAGATGCACTAGCTACACAAAGTAAGCTGATGGCGAAAGGCGACATTAGCCTTGCAGATGCCATCGCTGACGCTACTGCAGCAGAAGCAACCAGGAAGTCGGCTGCACGAATGCGCCGTACCCATGCCCCGCTCCGCCAATTCACCGGTGAAATCTCACCTCACCTGGAAGGACAGGCAATGACAGCCCACCACGAGGACCTCGAATCGTCATCAGAAAGTGATGAAGAAGAGGTCAGCCAGCTCCGGTCTGAACGAGACCAACCCCATCAACGTAACCAGAGAGTGCAGTACCAATGCGCTGGTTGTGGGGCAAACAACCCACAATCAGACTGCAAATTCCTCGACGCGCTCTGCCATGTGTGCAGGAAAAGAGGTCACATCGGAAGAGTCTGTAGAAGCAAGCAAGGATCCAACCCACCTCAGAGGGGGACCAACTACTGCCAGCACACAGGAAGTCGTCCTGTGAATCGGGAATACTTAACCCACCAATGGAACAACCACTCCTACAGAAACAAACCACCAGCCCAGTCAACTAAACGAGAAGAGGCACACCAAACCATTATGATTGGTCACGCCTCATCATTAGACGCCAAGAAGATCCAGGTGAAGGTCGCCATTGAAAACCAGTCCTGCATGATGGAAGTCGATTCAGGATCGTCCCTCTCGATGGTTTCCTGGAAGACCGTTAAATAATTAATTCCCACCGTCCGGCGGCAAGACCTCAGATTCCAAAGAATCATACTTAAGGACTATCAGGGAAATCGAATTCCAGTCGTTGGATCCAGCAAAGTCCATGTCTCATTTAAAAATCGTACTGCATCCCTACCACTAACCGCAGTCGACAGGGATTGGCCTAGTTTGTTAGGCCTCCAATGGTTCGCCCCACTTGGAGTTGAAGTAGCCGGCATTCACCGAACCAACAGCGACAACTGGGAAGAGGTCATCGTCCGGGAGTTCCAGGACGTCTTTACAGATAAATTAGGCGAGTACAAGGGGACCCCGATATCATTTAACCTTAACCCCGAAATAGCTCCCATCCGCCTTAAGCCTCATCGAGTTCCATTTGCCCTTAAACCAAAGATTGACGAGCAGCTTGATAAATTAATAGCCCAGGGTGTGTTAGAACCAACTGACCACGCTCCCTGGGAAACCCCAATCGTAACACCCATCAAGCCGGATGGATCGTTAAGAATTTGTGGGGACTACCGAGCCACCCTGAATCACGCCCTTCAGCAGAACGCTTACCCGGTACCGGTGGTACAACACCTTCTCCATTCCCTGGGGGGCGGAAAAGTTTTCGCTAAATTGGATTTAGCACAGGCACACCAACAACTGCCTGTAGATTAAAAAAACGGCAGAGGCACAAACGATCGTTATGCACCGAGGTGCATTTAAGTGCAACCGACTCCAATTCCGAGTTAGTGTGGCCCCAGGAATTTTTCAGAGCTTGATGGAGAGACTACTAAAGGTATAAAAGGGGTTGTACCTTATTTTGATGATGTTTTAATTGCTGCTCCGACTAGAGAAATACTAAGGGAGAGCCTGAGGTTAGTTCTCCAGAAATTTAAAGACTCTGGCCTTAAAGTAAAAAAAAAATAAGTGTCAACTGTGTACGGATAAAGTAGAATTTTGGGGGTACTTAATCGATAAACAAGGCATTCACCCCACCAATAGCAAACTAAGGGCAATCAAAAACGCCCCAAGGCCCAGAAATAAGACTGATCTCCAAGCTTTCCTGGGCCTTATCAATTTTTACAATGTGTTCCTGCCCCACAAAGTGAGCGTAGCTGAGCCCCTACATCGTCTGTTGGACAAAAAGGCAACCTGGGTCTGGGGACACCGAGAGGGACACGCTTTCCGACAAGTAAAAAACTTATTAACTTCAGACGCTGTTTTGATGCAGTATAATGAGACTTTGCCCTTAACGATTACATTTGATGCATCACCATTCGGAGTGGGTGCCATTTTGAGCCATGTGTTACCAAACGGTAGCCTACTGCCTACTTTTCAAAAACGTTATCAAAAGCTGAACGTAACTATAGTCAAATCGATAAAGAGGCTCTTGCTGTCGTTTCTGCTGTTAAACGATTTCATGAATATATTTATGGGCAAGTTTTTAATATAGTTACCGACCACAAACCTTTGCTGGGATTATAGCGGGGGACAAGCCAACCCCTTATATATTATCTCCCAGAATGACTCGCTGGTCGGAATTCTTGGCTGCATATAATTATAAGCTGCAACACCGCCCGGGGAAAGCCATCCCCCACGCTGACGCACTAAGCCGTGCACCACTTCCGGAAACCATTGACGACCCAGCTCCAACCGTCGCAATGCTCCAGATTGAGACACTTCAATCACCACCACTGACAGCTCGAGATATCGTGATTGAAACCAAACGCAATCCCATTTTGGCGCGAGTTCTTAGCTGGGTCAAGCGAGGATGGCCATTGGATCAAATCCCTGACAACTTCAGTCCTTTCAAGAATTGACAGACGGAACTGTTTTCCCAGAAAGGCTGCATCATTTGGGGGGATAGAGTCGTCATCCCAGAGTGGCTGCAACGAGCGGTATTGAAAACCTTGCATTAAGGCCACCCCGGCATCGTGCGCATGAAGGCGCTCGCACAAAACTACGTGTGGTGGCCAAGTATCGATAAGCAAATCGAGGCCTGGGTAAAGACTTGTTGCAAATGCCAGGAAGTTAGCAATGCCCCACCGAAAGCAACCCCAACAAAGTGGGAAACACCCAGGGGACCATGATCCCATATTCATATTGACTTTGCGGGACCAACTAAAGGACACACATTCCTTGTAACGGTGGATGCCTGCTCAAACTGGCTTGAAATCCATGAAATGAAAAGTACCACAACCGAATCCATCATCAGGAAATTGGACAGATTATTCGCAACCCATGGACTGCCAGACGTTCTGGTATCCGACAATGGGCCCCAGCTTACCGTGCTTTCTTTTGAACAGTATTTGGCGGACCGTGGCATTCGCCATGCGCTAACTTTGCCGGTGCATCCTGCGGCCAATGGAAGAGCCGAGCGCATGGTACAATTCGTCAAAAAGACCCTACATAAAATGGACTATGGCGATATTGAAGATAAGATTAACCGGATACTCTTTCTTCAACACATCACTCCGCACAGCGTCACCAACAAGACTCCGGCCGAATTGTTAATGGGACGAAAACTCCGCTCCCACCTTGACCGACAACACCCATCGTACGAACCAGAAAAACCACACGGATCCAGTGGGAAATGCCGCAAATTCCAGATAGGCGACTTAGTCTTCGCTAGAAAATTTTCTGGCGATCTTTTGTGGGTCGAGGCAACTGTAATCCAAGTCACAGGACCCAGGTCGTACCGAGTAAAAAGTTGCAACGGAAGAATATGGAAGCGCCATATTGATCAGCTGCATTCAAGGCTGCAACCTCATTTCTGCGACTCCAGTAACTTCCAAACTGAGGGGGGAGGAGATGCTGAGGAGACCGAGTTCGAAACGGCAGAAAGCACGAGTGGAAGAAGTGAGCATTCGGACTTAACGCATAAAGAAGGATCAGAGAGGGTGGTGGACTTGCCTCAAAGAGACACCTCATCAGAGGCAAGCCCACAAAGGCTAGAGGACAACGAGGACATTAGCGGGACCGAGTTTTTAAATGAAGGACCGGAGGCAACCTACTCGCCAGAAAACGTCCCGCCCAAACAAGATTATAAACAAGTACCGGGGGGACAGTGAAAATCTAACAGACAATCTAAACAACCTGCCTACCTCAAAGATTACATCACCGCACCCCTTAAATGGAACCCGGGGGAAAGGGGTGTTGTGAATTAATAAAAGTGCTTAAATAAAGATTATTAAAAACCTTTAGAAAAGTGCAGGGTTCTGGCCCTGCACTTCTGATTGGCCGATAATAGCGACATCTGATTGGTCCGTTCAGGAGAATCTGATTGGCTATTAGCGGGCCTCTTTCATTGGTTAAGGGAACTAACGCTTCCCGTTTCTTATTGGTTGTTTGATCAGCAGCTTGCCTATAAAAAGGGCTATTGCTGCCGTAGTTTTTGCTCTGTTCCACAATGTTAAATAAAGAGTTGAAGTTCACTGTTCATCGGCTCGTCTCCACTTCTTGCGCCCATGTGCAGAACATAACATTAGTGATTATAAAATAATGCAAGCACAAATACAATGCACAACAACCATCTATTTTTTTTAAAAAAAAAATCTAGTTTACACAATATCATTACAAGCAGCAAACAGAGTATAAAACCTAGCCAAACTGCAAAAAAAATCCCTGGTGCACAAATCATACAATAGATTCTTTTAACAAACAACAAGAAAGTGAGTGAGTATGTGAGTGAGTGAGTGAAGAGGAGGGGGGGGAGGGAGAGAATAAGACTTTGCTGAAAATGTCCTCACTCTTGAATGTTTTATCATTATGAAATTCTAACATTGCTTGCTTTACAATTTAGCTCATATTTCAGTATTTCTACAAAATGTTCAAAGCACTTAACAAATCCAGCTCATTACACTACATCAAAAAGACTCAAGGTACACAGGTACTTCCTGTATTCAGTGTTTAAGCCCTTTTCAAAAGCTAATATTTAAGAATGGAAAGACATTAATGATCAGGATTTGGCAGTAAAAACTATAGACTAAGGAATGTTTTTCTCTGTCTCAGAGGGCCAGAACAAGACAAGGCAGATGGCAGGAAATGAATTATGATAAAAAAATGAATACACAGTAAATTAGATTTAACTACAACTTTTAAATATTCTACTATAATTCAAAAACCAATCTTAATAACAAGGCAATTTTTGCTTTGGATATCACTCAGAAATAAGTTGGTTTGAGGGCATGTGTTGGTGAGGTCAAAAGCAACCAGCTGTTCTGCTAAGAAATTGGCAGCTTTAACTCAATTAGATGTAAAAGCAGGGGGGAAAGACAAGATTTGAATTCCTGGATTTCTATAGATAGGATTTGAATCTTGGAGTATGTAATACATGGTTTCTTTTTATTATTTTTTTCCAACAACTGCAGTAAAATTATTTTAACATAACTGTGTCCCTGAATCTCCAACTATTGGCTTCTGGTTCAAGTTTTGAGCAGAGTAAAATTTGACAGGTAACACTTTCTATATTCTGAAATGACTTAACATATAGAGAGGAAAAAAGAAAATACACAGTATTAAGATTCTAAAACATCTGACAAGAACCTGTGTGTCTCCAAAGCACACCTGGAGCTCATTTTAATGACAGCTGAACCTAAAGAGGTAAGGAATAAGTAAATCATTCCATTGCCTGAAAATGAAATTTCCAGCTTCTGTTTTGGCTCGTCTTCATTGGAGCAGATATACAAATTGTGCTTACTATATGGAGAACTCCAATTATTGAACATACCAATGATTGTACTACAGTGTCCACAAGAAACAGAGAAGTTTTGACACTGATATGATGGGAGAAAAAGGAAGAAATGAACGTGTAAGATGGAAGGGTGGTATCAGCATCACACTGCATACATTAAAATGTTGTTGGCTTTTATTTGGCCACACCACAATCCTACCTAAATCACACTAATAAACTAGCCACAATTTTGCTTATTCTATGCATCCCTCTACAAATTTTATTTCCTAGGGAACAAAGTGAAACAGTTTAAGGATTCCAGAAGGGGAAAAAATTGGGTCAGGAATAAGGTACATACTCTCCAACTCCACTTTATCTGAGACTTTCATACATAGTTTTAGAAGAACCTAATCTCTTTCTCCCCAAACCACTCTACCCATGGACCCAGAAGTAACCAATCCAGCATTACTGCATGACTTTTTAAAATATTATTTGACTTTTCCCTCTACTTTCTCAGTACCTCAACTTGTATATGTTATATGTAAACCTCAGCAGACAAATAAACAAAATGTAGGATCAGACGCATGTTCAGATATGTGACTCTGCCTATTAGCTTGCAGGATTATGACACACTCTACCATCCTATACAAAAGAGAATTAAATTCACCTGAGGTCTACAGCAGTTGTTTTTCATTCCCACTCAAAATGAAGGGACCTCATATCAGCAACACAGCAGTAGGGAGCTCCCTATTCTAGTAACAGCAGTCTGCCTACTTCAGACACCTAATCTCTCTGACTTTGAATTAATGTAACAATTATTGGTAATATGGTTTGAAGGAGATAAATGTCCAATGCAAGGCTGGTTGGCATGGATATTCACTCCACTCATGATGCGAGAACAGTTTTAATTAAAATCCCCTTTATGATAAAGAAATTGCTTGAGTGGATGTTTCTGTGCAGCCCTGATATGGAGCTTCCTCTAAAGCGGATTAGAAATCAAAGTTTTTCTACACCTCTTTCTCTGGGCAAGACAAAAAGGACTGGAATAGTTCACCTTATGGCCCAAATTGCAATTCCCCAAATTTAGGAATTGCTGTGATCACAGAAAGCTGCTATAGATAGTAATCTTTCCCCTAAGAAATAAAGCCCGATTCCTAAAGATTTGGGACAAAGAAAACATTGTTGCAACCAGAAGAAAATCTTCTGCAATACCAAAACAAGGCTTCTTCTTTTTAATCAAATGCACACAATATTGTTCACTCTCATTCTAGACTCTGTTTAATGGGAGATTAAAAATACAGTCCAACAGTGACTCAGAAAGTCAGATTTATTTTATTTTTAAAATGAGTGCATCTTTAGATAGAAGAATTTATTTTGGAAGAATTGTGTGGATTCAAGAACAGGTTGCTGGTAGAACTTATCATTTCTTACTGATTTACAAAACTACCTGTTGCATGTACTTTGGATACTTCCAAGCACTTTCATTCCTATTTTTATATTAACTAAGATAAATATATGAAGTCTTGTCTAGTTCTTTTATTTCTTGTACCAGAAGTCATCTGTCAAAATAAAATTTAAAAAAATAGCTCCATATAATAGTACATAAAAGAAAGCAAAAGGCTTTTGTGGTTGACAGACAATACTAATAGAAAATAAAGAGCATCAAGTTTGAATGCACATCTGCTATTATTTTCAAGGTTAAGCTGCTAAATGCATGTCCACATAAAAATACTGATTTAAGGAAAAGAATTTTGCCTTAGTTTAGGGCAATTTTGTTCTAGGAACCCTGCCTGTTCTTTGCCAATACTGATATAAGAAACTTCCTATTGTCTTGTCTGTAGCTTCTTCTTCTTCACTGTTACCTTTCATCAAGACAATATTTACCCAAACAGCTTTAATATTCCAAGGTCATTCCTTTCTCCAAGCATGAAAATAACCTGAGAGATAAATAATTCTACCTTTTCCGTATTTAGATTAAGCTGCAATGTATTGTTTTAAAAATAACAGAATCACAGAGTTGGAGGTCTTCTGGTTCAAACCAGTGGTGGGATTCAAGTTTTTTTACTACCGGTTCTGTGGGCGTGGCTTGGTGGGCATGGCAGGGGAAGGATACTGTAAATGGTCGTTGGTCCTTACCTGACACGCCATTTCTCTGGAGCCAGGAGGATCATCCAGAGAGTGGGAGGTGCTTCAGCCTGCGTTGTTGAAGGCTGAGCTTAATTACTGAGGAATGCTCCGCCCTCCGTCACGTGTCTCCCTTGTATTCCCCAGTTTACGCGAAGACGAGAGTGAAGAGAAGATCGTCCTCTCATCTTACTATGCTAAGCGGTTCCTTGGCCGAAACAAGACCCCACCAGACGGTGAACTTAAAAGGGTGGGGCTGGATGATCCTCCCGGCTCCAGAGAAATGGCGTGTCAGGTAAGGACCAATGCCCATTCTCCTGAGAGCCGGTCGGATCATCCAGATAATGGAACATACCAAAGCTTGGCTGTCCTACGGGAGGGACTCCGTCTGGTTCTGAAGTCCCTGCGGTTCCTTCAGGACTTGCTGGAGAACTCGTCTCCCAAACGAAGCCTCCGCCGAGGCAAATATGTCGATCTTATAATGCCTAATGAAGGGAGATGGGGAGGCCCAGGTGGCTGCCCAACAAATATCAGCAATTGGAGCCTGGGTGGCCCAAGCTGCCAAGGTGGCTGCACTTCTGGTGGAGTGTGCTGTTATGCCGCTGGGCACCGGCAGAGCCTGGGACAAGTAAGCTTTGGAAATAGTCTCTCTAATCCAGCGGCCGATGGTTGCCGGGGACACTTTGTGTCCTAAGGATTTAGGTTGAAAGGAAAGGAATAAGGATTCGGACTTCCTAAAGGGCTGGGTACATTCAATGTAAATGCGGAGGGCCCGTCTTACGTCCAGGGTGTGCCAAAGCTTCTCCCTTTCCCGCGAGGGATTTGGGCAGAAGTTCGGAAGTGTGAGTTCCTGTGCCCTGTGGAAGGCTGAATTGACCTTAGGCAAGAAGGTAGGCTTCGGCCGTAGAACCACCCGGTCGGCATGGAAGATGCAAAGGTCTTTCCTCACTGACAAGGTGGCTATCTCCGATATTCGGCGAGCCGAAGTAATGGCCACCAGGAATACGACTTTGAAAGTTCAGGGTGCATAAAACTGACTAAAATATTGACAGCCAACGGCTTCCAAAAAAGCAAAATCACCAACTTGATCCACAAAAGCACACTGAGACATAATAGAGACCCAGAAGATGAACAGACCTATGGAACAGCTGTCCTGCCCTACATAAGAGGCACTACAGATAAAATTAGTAAGATTCTATACAGACACCACATCAAGACTACCTTCAAAACAGACAGAAAAATAGCAGCCATCCTCAGGAACCCCAAAGACAAAATTGACCTGGAAAACCAAGGCATATATGAAGTCCCCTGTGCATCATGCCCGGCCACATACATTGGACAGACCAATAGAAGAATAAGCACCCGCCTGGATGAACACAAAAATGCAGTCAAAAAGCTGGAACACACTTCCTCACTCGTCCAACACATGGAAGCCACAGGTCATAACATCAACTTTAATGGCACCAAAACCCTAGCCACCATAGAAAATCCCAGCCACAGAAACATCAGAGAAGCCATATAGATTGAAAAAAGACCAGAAAGCATGAACAGAAGAGATGATTCCACCAGGCTGTCAATCATTTGGAAGCCTGCACTCACAAACAAAAAAAATCTCCACACCACAAGCCAGGCAAACACCTGGGCACAAACAGATCCCCCCTGATACCTCCAGCTCAAACACACCCCAACCAGGCACCCAGATGAAACCCAGCTTCCTAACTAATGATAGCTGTCCATTTACCCGAAGCCAAGCTGCACTAAAGGCCTCCAATAAAGTAACACAATGTTGCCAGCCAATCAAGATACAAAAAGAGCCCCCCCCCCAAAAAAAAATCAGACAGAAGATATTAGTAGCAGAACACAGCAAACTCCAAGACCAATAAACACAGACCAAGACTCTCAACCAATCAGGAGGAAGAAAAAAACCATTCTGACACAGCAATAGGCTGCCCCAAATTTAAATCTGAAACCACTGTAAAAGTCTGACTCACAGACAAACACTATACAGAAGCCTGATGATGGCAGATGAGATTCTGCTGAAACGTTGCTACAACTTTAAAAGCACCACTACTATGACGTGGGAAAATGCCCGAACAAAGCTGAATGCCAGACATGTAAGTACCCGCGAAAACTTAAGAAAACATATATATATTTAGATATCTATGTAATGATAAATATTACTATTAGTATTATTATTATTTACAATATTTAATCCAAGGTCTGGTTGGAGCTCCCAGGAAGGAGTGACCCCAGGAATTGCTGTTAATATTGCCAATGTGCCAAATAAAACGCCTGAGGCTGGAGTGAGGCCTCGGCAGCTGGAGCTCCCAGGCAACAACCGGGAGGGATAAGCTGCTATTTCCTGCCCTAAGCGTGCTGTGGAAAGCCAACAAGTTTGCCAATTTCCCTAAATCTCTGATAGCTCTCACAGGCTGGAAGGCCTATAATTAGAGCTAGTCCCTTTGCAGCTCAATGAGACCTCTAAAAGCAGCGCCCGACACGCGGCGGTGCCCAAAATGGCGGCCGCCCACGCTCCCTTACTCACGGGCTGCTCAGGGCCAAAATCAGCCTCTCCGGCACGTCTAGGGACCAAGAGAGGCAGCCAGGTGATTTTCGCCCCTTCCTGGGGCGATCGGCGTTTACGGTGGGGGGGAACACCAGCTGTGCTATTACAGCGCGATCAAATAAAGCCGCTACGAGTGCGGCGTAGAAAAGTGGCAGGAAGAGGATCGAATTGGGGGGGGATTGGCACCGGAGCGCGGAAGCCGCCGCTGTGCAGCCCCCCCGGGGGCGAAGAAACGCGCTCCCCTGTTAAATCACTATCCCAATGCGCTTAGAGGCTAAGGAGAACCGGGGCAATGATTATCAAACCTGATGAAAAAAAGAGCTCTTGAATCGGCCAAGGAGTGGTGAAGTACACAGCCTACTTTCACGAAGGCTGAGCGTAAACTGGGGAATGCAAGGGAGCCAGGTGACGGAGGGCGGAGCATTCCTCAGTAATTAAGCTCAGCCTTCAACAACGCAGACTGAAGCACCTCCCACTCTCTGGATGATCCGACCGGCTCTCAGGAGAAATATCCAGTCAGAGGTGGTATTTGAACTACTGAAAATTTCCCCTTACTGGTTCTCCAGAACTGGTCAGAACCTGCTGAATACCACCTCTGGTTCAAACTTCTGTTCAAGCCAAATACCCTAATATCATTTTGTCCAATCTTAAAAACCTCCAGTGATGGAGCACGTACAACTTCCAGAGGCAAGCAGCTTCACTTATTAATTGTTTTGGCTATCTCCTTGGTTCTAGGCTGAGTGTCTCCTTGAATGTTTCCATCCATTATTTCCTGTCCTGTTCTTAGGTGCTTTGGAAAATAGGTTCACTCCCTTTTTGTGACAACCCTTCAAATATTGGAATTGCTATCATGTCACCTCTATTCCTTCTCTTCATTAGACTAGACATACCCAGTTCCTGCAACCATTCATTGTATGTTTTAGTCTCTAACTACCTAATCATCTTTGTTGTTCTTATCTGCACTCTTTTTAGAGATTCATTTTTGTATTGTGATGACCAAAACTGGACTCAGTATTCCAAGTGTGATCTTACCTCTTATATAGAGGGTCAGATTAAGTAATCATACCTCTTCAGCCCCTTATTCTTAACACCGGTACACCCACAGGGTTGCGTGTTGAGTCCCTTACTCTACACTCTTTATGTGCACTCACGCTAGTAATACTATTACTAAATTTGCAGATGATACAATAGTGGTGGGACTCGTCTCTGGGGGGGGGGGATGAGTCTGCCTACTGAGATGAGGTGGACTGGTTGCTTTTGTGGTGTGGAGACACCAACTTGATCCTCAACACCAATAAGACCAAGGAGCTTATAGTGGACTATAGAAGGAATAGATCAGACATCCAGCCCTTGCTTATCAATGGAGACCGAGTGGAGCAAGTGGCCAGTTTTAAGTTTCTGGGTGTTACCATAAAAGAGGACCTGATCTGGGGTGCTCACATTGCAGCATTTGTCAAAAGGGCAGAGATTATACTACCTGAGACTTCTCAGAAAACAACAACTGAATGAAAAATTGCTGGTGACCTTCTACTGCTGCACCTCTGTATGGTTTGCCAATTGCACAGTGGCAGATAGGAAAGCACTCCAGAGGGTTAATATCATTGCCTAGAAGATCACTGGTTGCCCTCTCCCCTCTTTGGAAGAGGCTTATAGCTCCCACTGTCTTAAGAAAGTTCAAACCATTCTCAAAGATCTATTTCAACTTGGGCACCCTTTTTTGAACTATTGCCATCTGGCAGATGGTACAGAATAATAAAAACAAGGACAAATAGGTTGAAAAACAGCTTCTATCCCAGGGCAGTACCTCTTTTGAATTCTACTCTATAGTGCAGTGTTGGTGCAGTATTGGAGGTTTTCGGTTCAATGGGTGGAGTGTGAAGGATGTGCGTTTGTGTTTATTTTCATGGTCATGATGTGCACTGAAGATGATGTTTGATTTCATTGTACGAGGTGCTATGACAATAAAATAAAATAAACCAAAACAGTATAAAGTTATACTAACACTTTATGTGATTTTGATATTATGCCTCTGTTGATGTAGCCTACGACTGATTGGCTTTGTTGGCAGCTGCAGCACACTACTGGCTCATACTTAAATGGTGGTCCATTAGAACTGCTAGATCCAGGGGTGAAATTCAAAACTTCCCGACCGGCTCGTGGATGTGGCTGCGAGCATGGTTTGGTATAATAGTAATAGCCAGGGCCGATTTTTTACCGATTCAAATTGTCCTTACCACTTCTCCTGAGACAGGCTGAGGTGATCGAATTTCACCCATGGCTAGATCCCTTTCACAGTTACTGATGTTGAGCCAGGTATCACTGATTCTGTACCTGTGCATTTGGTTTTTCTTGCCTAAGTGTAAAACCGTACTTTTCTCACCATTTAATATTATTTTGTTAGATAGGACCCAGTCCTCCTGGATCTTGAGACTATCTTCTAAAGTGATGGCTATTCCTCTCATCTTGGTATCTGCAAATTTGATGAGTTCCCCTTCCATCCTCTCATCTAAATCATTTATGAAGATGTTGAAGAGTATAGGCCTAAGACAGAACCTTGGAATACCACACTGCATGCTTCCCTCCATGTTGATGTAGTTCCATTGAGGACTATATGATAAGTGCAGTTAGTCAGCTGGTTACAAATCCATCTGGTACAAGAAGTATGTTGTAGTCTACTTTGTCAAATGTCTCACTTAAATATACTATGTCCACAACATTTCACTAATCCACTAATTTAGTCATTTTGTCAAAGAATAAAGTAAGATTTGTCTGGCATGATCTGCTTTTGCAACAATGAAGTATTTTGAAATAAAAACTGGGAAAATTGCTCATCAGTAGATTACCACTACAGATTCCATAAAAACCTAATTTATTTCAAAGAGGGAGGGAAAAAAAGGACAGTTTCAGTTAATGTACAAAAACAGCTTGGCACAATTAACCAGATTAAAGAGAGATTTAAAATCAGGGAAAGATTTATCCCTGCTGGATTAAAGCCAAAACCCTACTAAAAGTTCAGCAGTCCTCAGATCGACATCCTGTAATAGGATTAAAGTGAGAGCAGCTTTATTTTTGCATTACCAGCAATGTCGTTAAGCAATAAAAAAAAAGTGTCATAATTTCTAGCTGGGATGTATAATAGAATATACAAAATAATACTGTATAGAAAGGGTAAAGTCAGAATGAGCAATTCTTGTTAAGAACAGCAAAAAAAAAATCTGAATATATTTTTGAAATAAAAGTAATAAAAATAATAAGCATACCAGCAACTCAGTGAATATGAAAAGGTTAATAATTTAAGAAACAAACTTCAGAACAAACAAGACCAAATGTTAACAATTGCCCATTGGGGTAGATGGCCCTCTTTTAAATGAAATGTGATTGGGGACTATCAAAAGATTGTTAAGTAAGTCAATAGGTAGATTGATTTTTAAAATATCCAATATCTCAGAAGATTACCAAATCTCACATTTAGATATTCTCATTTAACAGTCCAGGAAATGCTAGGAAATAACAAGATTTTGATCAATTCAGATTTTCAGAAAATTAACCTGAGACCTATAGAAAGTAATGTTACTGGCCTGTCTGATGAGTCAGTCTGAACTGGATCAGCAGAAGGTTCTGATCCTGCGACTCAGAAGCCAGCAAGCTCTCAAACATCTGCAGATGAGGGTCAGAAAGAGTAGGATCTATTGGTGAATGAACCTGCAGCTTTGGAGCAATCAGGTAATTAACCACGGTTGCAATGCAGCTGGCTGAAGCAACTTGATTCAAATCACAGGCTGAAAAAGATTGGCAGGCCTCACACATGCAGAGTTTTATAGGAGTTTCCAGGCTTGGATCTAACTTCCTGGATGTATGCAGGATTTGTACAGGACCACAGGTAGCCCCTTGATCTATGATCATAATGGAGCCTGTCCATTACAGTTGTAAGTCATGACAGTCATAAAGCAGGTTACCATGTGACCAGACCCATTTTGTTATCTTTTCAGCAGCAGTCATTAAGCAACCACCATGATCATAAAGCAAGCCCCTCTTTGCTATGGACCATTTTTGCCAAAAACCAGAAGTAAATGCTAAGATTTTGGCAAAAACATCGTAAAACAGTCAGGTGACTGCAGCAGGTGGGAAATGGCCATGAATACAGGACAGTTGCTGAGGTTTCACGCTGAGCGCACATGTGGTCATATAACTGTGGTGAGAAGAGGTCATTGAAACTTCAGAAACAGGCCGTAAGTAACTGGAGGGTTTGTTGTAAATCAAATGGTTGCTAAGCCATCAGTCATAAGTCGAGGATTACCTGTATATACAGCTGATTTCTTAATCTTGGATTTTTTTCTGGAAATGGAATTTCAGCCTCTCAAGTAAGCTCTGTCCTGAATTGGCTACATGGCACCTATAGGCATTATGGCCCATTACAGCCTTTGCAATGGGCCGTAGCCGATTCCTGACATATTGATCTTTGCTGACTAATAGATTTTTATGATGAGAATGTTTTTCAAAAGAAAAATAAAGTTGGGAACCACTTTAAAAATAAAGTTTAGTAACACAGTGTTCTTGGTTTGAGAGATAATATAAATCAGGGTTTCCCAAGGATATGCAAGAAGAGGGAGAATAAGCAAAACTTCATATGCACAAGCAGCTAGCCAATGCACTCATGCATGAAGCTCCATTTGCACAAATGGAAGATGCATGTGCCTGCTGCTTGTGCAAATGGAGCTTCACACACTTGCCCACTGCTCGTGCAAAACCATCCCCTCTCCTCCCTGCCTCCACCAATCCACAGAGCAGGAAAGGTTGGAGACCACTGATATAAAGCATGTACAATAACGCTCCTGCCAAATATGGAAACAGTCTCATTTCTCTTTTTGGTTTTGGTGTATCACAGGGATATGCCCGTCCTATTTTTAAACACTTATTCAAAAGAGATAAACTATATACACCCTTGGATACAGGGATGGGATCCAACCGGTATAACTACCGATTCTGTTGCTCTCTGTCACACGCGCATGCGTGAGTTGCACGAATGCAATTTACAACCTGCTGAGCTGCCCGGACAGCTGAACAGCGCTGCATGCGAGTGCACAGCCATTAGAAAAGCCTTTTTTCCTGCTTTTTCAACCGCAGCTCTGCCGCACAAAACAGCTGAGGTTGAAAAAACAGGAAATAAAGGACAGGTAAGAGCCCGGGCGGTCAGGTGGGCCAAAACAGCAGCAGACATAGAACCGGTTCTGTGTCTGCTGCTCTTCAGAGCAACCGGTTCTACAGAGGTGGATAGAACCGGTAGAATCCCACCCCTGCCTGGATATCACCTATGTTACTGCATCATTCAGTTATCCTCTTTAATTTTTTTGAGCTTCATATCCCATGAAAGAAAATATATGCAAGTTTAAAAACACAGATGGTTACATACTGCACTCTGTAAACACCTCCCTATAATCATTTACTCATTTCACTAAAGGTACCTTCTACAAAAGGTCAAATTAAACAGCACAAGGAGTGAAACCATGTTGCTAAGACCCAGGTTTGCCTTTTTAATCCCCAGAGTAGTCGTGATGATGTGCTCAGAGACTTAGAGCAACAAAGCAGAAAATACTGTAGCTTCTCCAAAGCAGTTCATCATTGGCTTCATGCACAACACACACACACACACACACACACACACAATAGAATGGCGTAAGGATTGGTCTTTTCCCTGCTAATATTCACCATCCTCATGAAACCTCTAGGAAAGACCATCTAATGCAGGGCTGTCAAACATCCATCATGCAATGGCCATACCCATGCCCGGTTTAGCGAAGGGGAAAGTCCTGATATGTCACGTGATGACACTGTGACGCTGTGAGTTTGACACCCCTGATCTAATGGTTTCAGGCATGGTATCCTCAGTATGATACCCAGTTGTGCATTGACCTATTTACTGGGGATTGTTACCACTAGAATATTGCCTGTGGAGCCCTGAAATGATTGCTGGCAGGTATCAAGCATTAGTTGAGGTGCTAATTTTCATCTATAACACTCTAAATAGTTTGGCACATAGGAGCCTTTACCCTAATGTCTCCTTTAGCCGAAATCAATCCACCAAGACAAGCATCCTAGAAGAAATTCTAGTTGTCCCTCACTCCTTTTAAACTTTGAGAACTGAAGAATGAAGGCTTTGTTTCTCTGCCATGGTTTTAAGCCTGTGACATCGTCTGTCTTTGGAAGTTCTACTTGTATTAAATATAAGGAAATCAGCTAAGATAGCACTTCTCTGGAGAGTTGTAGAAGTAAGTTTGGTTTTATAGGTAGCTGAGACAGTATAAATTGTATTACTTACAATTTATTATTATTTTGCTATTATCTGGTTTGTTATTTATCTTCTATGCATGTTTCATATAAGCTTTAAATATAACTATATAGTTGATTTTACTTTCACCATGGGTGTTTTAGTGCTACTGTTAACTGCCTTGAACTCTTTTACTGAGTGAGGGTGACAGAGTATATGTACATTTACTGAAGCGGGTAGTTATACTAAATTACAGGTAGTCCTTGTTTAGCAATCTTCTCAGCAATCATTTGCAGTTACACTAGTGATGAAAAAATAATTTTAGAATGAGCCCTTGGATTTATGACTTTTACAGGTCTGTAAAGATAAGGATCAATTAGTCAGTATTTAAGTTTTTCTTCAAAATTTATGCTGGCATATTTAATATACACATACATATAATACCCATATAATACCCATTGCACTATTTCCTTTGAAGGCAGAGAAAGCCCTTCATAAAATCCAGAAAAAAAGTATATGAAGTATTATTTATTAAAATTGTATTGTATTTTTCCGGCCTTAAAGAAGCTTATGACCATATAACAAATCTACAGTAAAATGTCTGGAGTAAAGTAAGAAAATTAAGTCATATCTCAATATAAGACAACGCAATAAAAATTTGTCAATGAAATCCTGAAACAGTAATTGCAATTTACAGTAAATGAATTAACCAGCACTTACTAATACCAAACAGTCATTCCCTAAATGTTCTTTGGAAGATTTTAGTTTTTGCCAGGAATTGATGACTTCCCAGGTAAACCAGATAGGAAACAAATCATGGACTAATTCTCCTTTATTATAAGCTTACATTAACAGAATCTTGCAAAACTGAAAGTACAAGCCTCCTGTCTAATCAATTATGGCAGGTGCTTCCTAAGTTGTTTTTTTTTTTTCCTCTGACCATTAAGTAACTGTGGACTCCTCCATTTCTTATCTGATTGTTCTCTAGGCAGCATCTCTTCATTTCATCCCACATATCATTACATATGATTGATGATACTAAAGCTGCTCAGGAATCTGACCAAGATAGATATGCTATCTGCACCAAGCTTCCAACAAAAATTATCCACTAAAACAACCAATCATGCCCCTCATCCCTAAAACTGAACCCTGAGTGGAAATAATCCATTTAATTCCTTTCCTTCAGATTACTGTAAATCTCCAGCACCAGCTCAAAAATGTCAAACGTCAAGAAGGCTCTCTTAAGGAAGGACAAGTCTTCTTCCATCATTATCTTCCAAACGCCAAGGATCAAGCTCAGGCTCATACTTGAAAGCACCCTATCCACTTCAGCATCTACAAATCAAAGGGAATCCAATATCACAAAACTTGAAAATGCCCAGTCACCACCTCAAATTCTGCCCAGAAAAGAACTCAAGACTTCAGGCAATATGAATAACTTTGTGAACAATATGCTGAGTAAAAAAGGTACTGTGGCCAGACTCATTCCTCTTGAGGAGGGAATTAAGCAAGACTTCCAGCTGATAGCCTGCTGAGACAATAAGGAAGAAAAAGTGGCACTTTGCTTTTGCTTATTGTAATGTGTAAGCTTTAAGCAAGGACACATTGGGGTTGCATGCAAATGTGATGAATTTACTTAAACACACACAGTTTCTGAACTTTAACATTCAGTCTATGTTACACCTTTGAATTCTAGTTTAGCTTATACTATTATGTCTTACTCTTTTATTTTTACTTTATCATACCATAAAGTAAAGCGCCACAAGTTTGAGAACCAAGCATAAATCTCCTTTTTTAGTGCCATCGTAACCTCAAATAGTTGCTGAACAATAAGTGATTTATGAAGTCTAGCGTATGACCACCTTCAGAAATTACTTTGCCAGAGATTATCTGGGATAAACTCATAGTTCCCCTGGAAATTATTGATTTTTCAGCAAACATTCATCCTTTACAATAAACTCACTATCTTTTTACCACCACTTGTATGTCTTTAAATTGCTTTCCATCACTTTTTCAATCTTTAGTAAAGTGACAGTTAAGTATTCTACCATTCATATACACTGATCAAAAAAACATAAAGGGAACACTTAAACAACACAATGTAACTCCACAATGTAACACTTCTGTGAAATCAAACTGTCCACTTAGGTAGCAACACTGATTGACAATCAGTTTCACATGCTGTTGCACAAATGGCAAAGACAATAAGTGGAAAGCATAGGCAGTTAGCAAGACATCCCCAATAAAGGAGTGGTTCTGCAGATGGTGACCACAGACCACTTCTCAGTTCCTATGCTTTCTGGCTGATGGTTGGGTCACTTTTGAATGCTGGCGGTGCTTTCATTCTAGTGGTAGCATGAGATGGAGTCTACAACCCACACAAGTGGCTCAGGTAGTACAGCTCATCCAGGATGGCACATCAATGCGAGCTGTGGCAAGAAGGTTTGCTGTGTCTGTCAGCGTAGTGGTCCAGAGCATGGATGTGCTACCAGGAGACAGGCCAGTACATCAGGAGACGTGGAGGAGGCCATAGGAAGGCAACAACCCAGCATCAGGACCGCTACCTCCACCTTTGTGCAAGGAGGGACAGGAGGAGCTCTGCCAGAGCCCTGCAAAATGATCTCCAGCAGGCCACAAATGTGCATGTGGCTGCTCAAATGGTCAGAAACAGACTCCATGAGGGTGGTATGAGGGCCCAACATCCACAGGTGGAGGTTGTGCTTACAGCCCAACACCGTGCAGGACATTTGGCATTTGCCAGAGAACACAAAGATTGGCAAATTCTCCACTGGCACCCTGTGCTCTTCACAGATGAAAGCAGGTTCACACTGAGCACATGTGACAGTTGTGACAGGGTCTGGAGATGCCATGGAGAACGTTCTGCTGCCTGCAACATCCTCCAGCATTACCAGTTTGGCAGTGGGTCAGTAATGGTGTGGGGTGGCATTTCTTTAGGGGGCTGCACAGCCCTCCATGTGCTCGCCAGAGGTAGCCTGACTGCCATTAGTACCGAGATGAGATCCTCAGACTCCTTATGAGACCATATGCTGGTGCGTATGGCCCTGGGTTCCTCCTAATGCAAGACAATGCTAGACCTCATGTGGCTGGAGTGTGTCAGCAGTTCCTGCAAGACGAAGGCATTGATGTTATGGAGTGGTCCACCCGTTCCCCAGTCCTGAATCCGATTGAGCACATCTGGGACATCATGTCTCGCTCCATCCACCAACGCCATGTTGCACCACAGACTGTCCAGGAGTTGGGGGATGCTTTAGTCTAGGTGTGGAAGGAGATCCTGCAGGAGACCATCCGCCACCTCATCAGGAGTATGCCCAGGCATTGTAGGGAGGTCATGCAGGCACATGGAGGTACACACACTACTGAGCCTCATTTTGACTTGTTTTAAGGACATTACATCAAAGTTGGATCAGCCTGTAGTGTTTTTTTCCACTTTAATTTTGAATGTAACTCTACATCCAGACCTCCATGGGTTACTAAATTTGATTTCCATTGATAATTTTTGTGATTTTGTTGTCAGTACATTCAACTATGTGATGAACAAAATATTTAATATTTCATTCATTCAGATCTAGGATGTCTTATTTTTGTGTTCCCTTTATTTTTTTTTGAGCAGTGTATTTAGTCCTAATTTTTTATCATTTACATTGCTTTATTTTCCCTGCAAACACAACTATCCTGTCTTAAACACATTTTTATTTCAATGTTTCTTGCTATGTTATACAAATTAACATTCACTGTAAATAATTCTAGTTCTTGCATTGTCTGCAAAAAAGTACATACACATTCATGTTGTCAAGCAATACATCTTTATTTTACCTCCCCATATATACACTTGCCTATAAAAATCTTACTTTAAAAACCAAGAGAAAAATAGAAAAGAAAAAGAAAAAAATCATTCAAAATGTTCCATAATTCAAACCAATTCACTTTATCATATGCTTTCTCTAAATCAGAGAACACATGATCTATTTCCTTTCTCTTTCATGTAGGCCCCAATAATTTACTGAAAATTTTAAAAATCTGATATATGTTCACTCTTGTCTCACTGTCCAAGTTTTATAGCATTCATTTAAATTCAATACACCATTAGGAATTCAGTACAAATCATTTAAATACTTCCTTGAGAATTCCCTCAGTTAATTCACATGTATTTCACATTTTTTATTTTCCATTATTTGTAATTTACTGAATAAGAAAACACAAAGAGCAAAAAAAAAGTCAGATGAATTTAAGCGCAGTCACTTATTTTC
Source organism: Hydrophis major (assembly GCA_033807585.1). Lineage (NCBI taxonomy): Eukaryota > Metazoa > Chordata > Lepidosauria > Squamata > Elapidae > Hydrophis > Hydrophis major. Next base: position 184,131,167 of record CM066331.1, on the reverse strand, counting down.
TTGTTTGTTTCCTGTCCAATCAAAGAACATGGAGATTAAGATTGAATGCCTTATGACTTGGAAGGGTACCAGATTTGTTTTCCTGCTAAAATCAAGAAGAATGTGATAGACTATAGTAAGGAAGTGGATTCCCAGAGGGAGGGGATGCATTCCAGAGGTGTTAAGAGGCAACTCAGTCCAGATATTATGGGTTGAGAACAAGAGGGTGAAGGAAGACCATTTATAATAGAGTGTATTATCGATTCAGACAGTAGAGAGTTCAGTCTGACAAGATTTTGTTTGTAGGATTGAAACAATAAATTCCTTCCGCAATTTTTTTCTCCCTAGTCTCATTTTTCCAGTAATCATTCAATGCATTTTGCTGATTTACATCCTCTTTCATTTGATCATTCTTTTTTATATTTAATATTCGTGAAACTCCACATATTTATGTTGTACTATGTAGCATCTTTTCTGTTCCAGGTAGCTTCCATATTATCTTTCTCCAAATCTTCCTTTTATTTAACCAGTCATTTTGCCTGGAGAAAATTTAACCCAATTTCCTATCCTCTCCCAAACTCTGACAAATATTTTCCCAGGTATTTTCTAAGGGGCAGCTGAGGGAGTTAAAAGCAGATTAAAAAAAAAACTTTAATTGTTAACCGCAAAGAGTTTCTAACAAAGCAATACAAAAACAATCAAAGTGAGTCTCTCTCCCTCTTCATTTTCCATCTTGCAAACCATATCTGAGTGTATGTATGTACAACTCTATTTAATCATTAAAGTGACATCATGTGCAGTGTGCACACCTACCTAGGAATAAATCCCATTGAGCTGTATGTGAATGACGAAAGAAACTCAGCTGCAATTCAGTGGATTTCCACCAGAGAAAACATACATGAGAATCGCATTTGCAAAGGCAAACAGACAGAGGAAAATGGATGCTTAAATGGCTTCAGCAGGCATTCATAATGAAAAAAAAATCCATTCCATCAGCATCCCTAAGTAAGGGAATCATTCGAAGCGACATCACAAATTGTGATTTTCCTATATAATTTTTCAACTTCCCAATATTAAATACAATATATCATACAAACCCTGGAGACACCCTGCAGTGTTTGTGAATTAGAGTTGTTTTCATTAGGTTCAGTTAATATTTATGCAATGAGGATATATTTCCAGATATGAAACACTGGCTACAAACTGGTACAATCACAATAGATGAAAACACAAAAAGCAAATCAAATTCCAATGTTGCTGAAACTGTTTCTTCTTCTTTCGGTATAAATTTTAAGAAATTAAAATTAAACTGGGAGACTGTGAGGTCTAATCCCACCTTAGCTATGAAAACCAGATGGGTGGCCTTGGGCCAATAACTCTCTCTCAGCCCAATCCACTCCCCAAGGGATGTCGTTGTTGGGAAAATAGAAGGAAGGAGGTGTGTTGGATATGTTTGCTGCCATGAGTTATTTATAAAAGCAATAAAGGTGGGATATAAAAAGAAAAAAAGAAAAAAGAAAAAAGAAAAAAAAAGAAAAAAGAAAAGAAAAGAAAAGAAAAGAAAAGAAAAGAAAAGAAAAGAAAAGAAAAGAAAAGAAAAGAAAAGAAAAGAAAAGAAAAGATAGACAGATAGACAGACAGTTAGATAAATACAATTAAGGAGAATTGTAAAACCAGATTTTAGTATAATAAAATTATCATGCTAGTCAAAGAAAATAAATTTCCTAAACAATTCTCAAGCAAATTTGGAAATAACAGTAAAGTAATAATAAAGATTGAGAAAGACATCATGAAATGTAATGAAAACCACATGAAAAACTATTATCTGTTATTGTATAATTTAGATTGCACAATTAATGCATATACTATTTTACAGATCACTGCAAGTAAAATGCCCATATACATTTTGAGAGAAAGAAGGATGGGCTTTAATAGTTTTTTTAAAACTAAAACTAAAGGGTGTCTGCAGAGCATATCTTTCACATATCACTTCCATGAAAAAAATATATCTACCTCATATGTCTAGAAAAAATGCATTAATGAACATAATTAGATGATCAGGTATTTGTGTTTCTGCATATTTACTCAAAATGTATTTAAAATATCCCAAATACTATTGTAAAATATAAGGTATTTCAACTTATATTTTTCCTTAATTTTTTTAGTTAAAACTTTAAATATACTATGATTCATAGCTATAATCATGTTTGATAAAGTAGGCAGTGTTTGATTTCTGAAGAAATTAGAAATTAGTAGGTAAACTTCTCCACAACACAGATATAAACATTAGAATATTTCCAAGCTTGTAGATTATCTTGGTTTTAACATAAAGTAGCAGTTAGTAACAAAAACGAACAATCTCACATCAAAAGCTTTCCAGTTTTTCCACAGTTTGAGGAATTGTAACTCAACCTCAGTACTTGTCACTGAAGAAAGCTTACCCCTTGCATGACCCATTTCTGACAATCTTAGCGAAGTATTAGGCTGATGCCTTCATATACACAATTACACCACCTTGATTATTTCCTTCCCCTTCCTGCAGTTGTGTCCTCCAGTCATATCACAATAGCCATCACAGAATAACGAGTTTATTACCTGACACCTTTGAGAAAAAGAGAATTCTTTTTCCTACTTACAGGCAATCAGGAAATGACAGCGTCTAAACTGACTACAGCACTCTCTCTCTCTGTTCTCACAGTAGGAAACATTTTTTTAAAAAAATTCAGTAACAAGAATTAATATTCAATTGCATACTTTGATATATTTACAAAAGGGCAAATTTCTGGAATATTGGAAATCTTGAAAAGAATACAGTTCCAAAGAAGCAGCTGCATACTTTTAGAGAGAAGCTTCAACTTTCCACACCTTCTCTGTTCAAAGCGGGTTGTCCTGTTCAAATCTCTACTCACCCAGAGGTACATCATGTCAGTTTGGGCAATTCCAGCCCAGAACCTGATGGAGTCAATCCCAGAATGAGAGACCAGACTAAAAAGTGATTACCAAATAGGTGGAAGGGAAGATAGAAATGAAACGGTTAAAGGTGGTCTCTCTTCCTCCACCTCCCACTTTCTTTGGCTCTCTTGTTTACACTTCTACTCTTCCTCTTTTTCTCGTTCTCTATCTTTGGGAGTTCCTAACCCTTGTGTGTGTCTGCGTGCGAGTCTCTATTGGTGTACTTAGAGCTCACACTCTCCGTTTGCCTCTGGGGAATTTCTCGTCATTCTGCTTCTAAAAACACAATTGCTTCTTCAGATTCTTGCAACAGGCACGGCAGGGTGGAGTCAGCAATAAACACAAGCTAATTCCTAAAGCTATAGTATGATTAAAATAAAGCTTCTTTTAAGGTGAATGGAAACCTGTCTCTCTCAGGATAGAAAAGCAAAGTATTCTTTTCTATACTTCCCAAGTTTGCTTTTCTGTACAAAAATCATTAAAGAACTCTGAGAACATAATTTACCTGTCTTGCCAAACCCTAGCAAAGCCTATAGCCATCAACAGCATTAGTCAGCTTACCAAATTTTTTACCTAGCCCTTAATATGTATTTGTAAATAGAGTGCTTAGTGGATTAAGGTACAGAAAAAGTCAGAATACTGCCAGAACCAAGAGGGCAGTTAGTAAAATATGCTGGAAGTTAAAGGGATAATACTAGCGCCCTACTAGGGGGTGATGCGGTTTCTATTTTGTGCTTTTTTTTCCCCTAGAAAACAGCAGATGTTGTAGTAAATTCTGCAGAAAGCACTATGTTTCAAGTGTCATACTTTCCAAAAAGACAGGGATACCTTTTGTAACAGCACATGGATTCATATCCTAATGCACAATTTCAATAGCAGCACCAACAGAAGTAATTTCCCCAAGGAAATATTCTTGAACTATAGAGCAGGTCTGGAAAACAAGATCGTACAGGCCCCATCCTCACTGGCCAAAGGATAAGTGTCACCTGATCTCATAAATTCCATTTCCAACCAGTGCTCCAGCAAACTGGGGGAACAGGTTTGCCTCCCTCTTGAGAAAGAGGCACATTTAATTCTGAGGCTCAGTACGGTAAATCTTATTGCTTCTGCCTTATGCTCAGCTTTCTAGGTAGCTAGTTTAAATACAATTCATGTAATCCAAGGATTAGCAATGAAAAATCTCTGAATGCCAACAGTGCAAATCTATATTTAGTTGAGGGAAAGCAATCTTGCCACAGACAAGCGATTTTTAAAATAAAGCAGTAATTAATTCCTTTTTTTTTAATTCTGTGATCAATCCTTCACTGAAACTAGAGCAAAGAAACCAAAGAACAACATAAGCTGTGCCAACAATTATTCTTGAGCATCATAACAACATTATTAGTCTTTTTAACTTGCATAGTAGAATTAGAAGCTGCCTTCTTACTTCTTGCTTTTCATTCAGGACTTAAGTTTTGCTTTTTTTGTGCTATGGGAGATTTTGAATTTTTTGACATCCAGGAATCCATGGGACCCAGGAACTTCATAACAGAGAGAGAAAGAACAACCAAAACAATAATGTCTGAGGTTATTTAAGTATATATTTGCTGATATCTATGTACTTTTTTCTTATTCCCAACTGTAAATCTCATAGGATTATAGAAAAGCAGTATTAGAGCAAAAATAGTGCAGAACCTAAGCACTGAGTATTTGGCCAAAGTCCTTTCTGTAGAGCAGCAAGAGTGCCTTTATGGTGTAACAGAATACCAATATGAGAAAAGGTGACCCAGTTCAAACACTGTGCTGTGCCATAATGTTTAATTATGATTTCTGGAATAAATAACTGGTTAGCTTCACTCACTACATGTATGTTTACAAACCATAATAGCTGGAGTCAAACAGCACAATAAGCAAAAAGAAATAATGACCTTATGTCTTAATAAAATAAAGTTGCCTCCAGGCAAGTTGGGTGGGATATACATTTAGTAAATAAGTACATACATTTAATATGATTTGTGAACCAAACTAGATAGAAGCTTCCCGCTGTGATACATTTTCTTTAAAAAATTATCAGTCTTAGAGTTCCTTTTAAATAAATAGAAAAGGAATAGCAAAGCAGGAAATAGTATTATAATTGTCAAGGACACTGGTCCCAGAGATGGTAAGGCTAGGTATGCTACCAATACAAACTATTATAATACAGCAGGCTGTGTGGATCCAACCTTGCATTAAATGAAAGTAATAAAAATGAGAGGCACCTCACCAAGAGAAGCTTTCATTTGCAAACAAGATGTGACTTCTTATGAAGATCATTCTAGGAGGATTTTGTTTCAGATAGTGCCTGGTGTTCCAGTGGCACCTTTACAAGTAGTCCTTGACTTATAATCACAATTGAGCCCAAAATTTCCACTGCTAAGACAGTTGTTTAGTGAGTTTATGACCTTTCTTGCCATAATTGTTAAGTGAATCACTCCAGTCGTAAAGTTAGTAACATGATTGTTAAGTGAATCTGGCTTCCACATTGAATTTCCTTGTCAAAAGATTGCAACATGACCCCAGAACACTACAACTGTCATAAACACATGCCAGTTACCAAGCGTCCAAATTTCGATCGTGTGACTATGGAGATGCTGTTAACTGTTGTAAATGTAAAAAAAACAAACTGTTGTAACTTCAAATGGGCACTAACGAATAGTTACATGTTGAGGACTAACTGTACTCTATTGTAGTTGGTCCGAAGCATGAAGAATTGATTACCACTTTGAAAGTAATGGCCCCTATAAGAAAAAATACTTTTGGATTCAATTATCCAAACTCTATTTAAATTTCAGAACATGCATATTATTATCTTGAAGTTGTTATATTATACAACTACCTTGGTACCCGTGCTTCACTACAAAACTAAGTGGTTGTGCTTAGATTTGGGGGAGGAAAATAAGGGGGGGGGATTCTGCCCCTGCCTATCAGCATCCATCGGTATTCATCTGGCTAGTGTCCTGTCAGTCTGTGAGAGAGTTGAGGACTGACTGGAAACTGAAAACAGTATTTGCTGTGTGAGCAAAAAGGAGGCAGCAAGGAGCCCGGGCGTGGCTTAGCTCAACTGTTTTGTACTAAAGCTGGTTGCTGCTCTGAAACTGAAACTCCTCTTCTCTGCTTGTGTTTTGCATTTGTAACAGATTTCTTTTCAGGTGGGGAGGGGAAGTAGAAATCCTTAGCATCAGAGTGTGTTAATAATAATACACAAAATACTAATGCTCTGATGGTCATTTTGAAAAATCCTTTCTTAATGAGCACCTAGAAGCCAAGAGGAACATATGTACCAAATTCCAAGTTTGTAGGCTTTATAGTTCTGGAGATTTTATGATGATGTGCGAGTGATATTTCGCTTTTATATATATAGATATTCACATTATATTCTTTTACCAGCAAGAAAAATTATTGAAAAAAAAAGGACAATTTCAGTATAGAAAACATACTGCAATTTCATTATGATCAAGGATTAATTCCTCATTGAGAATCATGTACAGGAATACAAATAGTTTTCCCAGTTTTCCCATTTAATCCAAATTAATTAGATATTTCTTATTTCCAGATCCATGAGAAATGTAACAAATCATTTTTATTGCAAAATTTCTTAGAAAACAAAACAGCAAGGGATATAAGATTTAGGTTTGATATTGTCAAATTAGAGGGCCAGTTTAGTGCAGTGGCTAAGGCACTGGAACAGAAACCAAATTTCAGTCCTGCCTTGAAATGAAATCAGTCACTCTCTATCTCGGTCCAGGCATTTGCAAGAGTTAACACTGACTCAAAGGCAGGAAAAAAAAAATCAAAATAATGGAATTCAAGTTCTGCATATTAGACTTTGTATATGCAACAGAATGAAGTCACACAATTCTGAACAATACCACTTCAGTTAAGATGTGAAATATATCTTGTGGGATTTTTCTCATAGCTTTTTTATATGATTTGGAAAAATCTGAATTTAAGCATTTCATAAGAAAACCAATGTGGCAATAAGAAATTATTATCACCTGTTTTGTTACATATTTTTCGTAGGAGGAATGAAACTTGTCTTCTTACCACTAAATAATCTTATCATGATTGAATTCTACCAATGCAATGTTTTTCTTCTAACAGCATATATTATTCTCCAGTTTTGCCTCTATAAACACTATCTTTTCTGCTTCCTAGCAAGAGAGAGAGAGAGAGAGAGAGAGAGAAGAAGAAAGAAAGAAAGAAAGAAAGAAAGAAAGAAAGAAAGAAAGAAAGAAAGAAAGAAAGAAAGAAAGAATGAATTTGATTTTTGACCGCTGGTTTTATGTAAAAAATGGATGATTATTGGATTCTTTCTTCCAACAAGCCTACATGTCTACACAAAGGAGAATCTTTAGAGCTATGGTGGCAAACCTATGCCATGAGTGCTGGAAGTGGCACACACGGCCACTTCTTCCGGCACGCGAGAGGTCCCCCAGAAGAGCCCCACTGCACATGCACGCCCTCCAGCTGATTGTCAGGTATCTGGCATGCATGTGGGAGAGGCGGGGATGCATGGGAGACGTAAGCATGTGCAGACATGTGGCACATGGGGGGGTCACGTGTGCATGCGCAGGGGTGTACCCCGGTCCCATGTGCATTGCCTTTTTGGGTGCTGGCATGCACATGTGCAATTTTTGGCATGGGAGCCCAAAAAGGTTAGCCACCATTGCTTTAGAGCTATTTGACACCATTTCTGTCTTTGATAAGGTCCAGTTCAAAGATAAGTTTAACTGGACTTTAACTTCAACTTGATTTCCGATATTTCCATGTAGTTTTCATCATGTAGTTTGCATTTAACTATAGCTTTCTCCTGAGACATTTTTTTTAACTTGGCAAGGTAACCTGGGGCCCTATTATTTTCTAGTGGTCTCATCCAAGTATAAACCAGACATAATCTTGCTTAGCTTTTTGACATCAGCCATTTTTGGCTAATGCAGGAATGGCTTACACACTAGCTCCTAGCTTGTCTTTCCACTAAGGCCCATGCAAGGTTTTGGACTCTTAAGCCAGAAATATGTGTTTTCATTTTGGGAAAAAAAGTTTGAAAGCAATTTTTAAAACATTATTTCTGTTCCTAATATGCGTAATTTTTAACTATTCCAATTCTTCTGGCTTTCTACTTACATACAGTATCTAATTTCATTCCCTTTTTACACGTATGTGAATATAATTCTGTCTATCTACTACATTTTTTCACTTATTATTTAAAAAAATAGTTTGCTATTGAAAAAGTATAGTTCTGAAGAAATAACTATTCAGAATAAGCAACTAAACATTTGGGGCATTAAAATGTTTAAATGTGAGACATAACAAAGCACTCAAATACATATATTATCCCATTCTTTATCAGTAAATAAGTGAAGCATCTCTAACTTGTATGCTACTAAGGAAAAGAAGCAAAAGATAAAAGGCTAGATGATATAACCTGGCCGTCACATTTGAATTTGCTATTATAATGCTTCTGAGAGCAACCACCATCCTTTTGAATAATTCTGTCAATTATCAGGAACAGGGCTTCAGACAACAAAAAGCAGTTAGTTCTAGCACAGGCCTCAAAGAGTTAAAACCGATTAAAACTGAACCAAGAACAAAACAGCTATCTTCTGTGTGGGTGGTGGCATAAACTATAAAGTCATTTACTTATGATTTGGATGTACTGTTGAAAAGGAAGGGAGAAGATACAGGTCATAAGACTCTTTTTGGTAAATAGCAATATGGCATCTGCTCAGGTTTGATTCAGACTGTCAAATGATTCTCTTCTTTTATCGCAAGCACTCAGAGAAAAGAGCCTTTGACCTTGGTTAGAAAGAGCTGTTATCCTCTAATTATATCTTTTTTGAATCACACAATCCAGCATGCAATTAATATTAGCCACAAAGGAAAAACTGTTCTGATGCCCACAACATTAGTAGTACAGGCCACCCTCTATGAAATAAAAACCCACTCATTTCACCCTAAAGTAGCATAACAAAATGATTTGTGGAATCAGAAACACTTTCCAACTAAAAAGGAACAGATTATATTTTAAACAAATAAAAGTTTTCAGAAAGATGTGATATGTACAGAAGAATAAGACCTGTTTTATAAGCAGAGGAAGATTCTAGCTTGTTTCATCCAAGAACAATGAAATCATTTTAACTGTTCTATAGGCAAGTCACCAAAATAGGTATAGGCAATTGGTGTATTGCCTCATTCTATGTTTATCCTTGTGCCAGCAGAAAGTCTCAATATTTTTCTTCTTCAAGAAAAGAGAATCTCTCAACATTTGTGAAACAGAACCAAAACATGCAAGGAAATACTCTTTATGAGCAGAAATGTGGCTTCTCATCTGTGAAAGAGTTTGGGAGGTATGTACGACAGGGCACTGGCTTCAATCAGAAAGATACATAAATGGGAATAAAAAAAAGAAATAATTCAATAATTGTATAGGACTTTCCCCTTTGCCATATTTCAGCTCCAATTAGCCTGATCTACTAGGTAGTTCTAGAAATAAAAAAACCCATTCTTTGTGTACATCAAAAACTGCCCTATGACTGTGACAATAAAAGAAACTACAACTTGTCTTTTACATAATGATCTGCTAGGCTGCAGGATAAAAAAGGTCTGTGTAAAAGAATTATATCGTTGCAAGTCCAGCTAATTAAAAGGACTCCAAGGACAGAATTGTTATTAGCCAAGAAGCTGCCAGACAGGATTAAAGAGTAGAGTAGTTCTGCTGAGATACAAATGGGGAGTTCTCAGATCCAAATCCAGAAAACTGTTAACTGCTTCATAGGCAGAGAAAATTTTGATAAAGTACTGTTAGAGCAATACAACTGATCATCAATCCATTCATAATACTTAGTGAAAAATTATTTCCCTAAGGAGGAAAAAGATTTGAATAAATATTGATGTTTTGAGTGGAGGAAAATAAGAAAAGGTAGTATGGGATGCTTAATTATACAGATAATTTTGTTTTTCAGTTCTTGTCTAGTGTTTCTAAACCTTAACAATGTTTAATAGTTGGAAAATTCTAACAGTTGAAGCCCATCCATCTTAAAGTTGCTAAGGTTGAAAACCACTGTGTTAGACACATCCATCATGTTACAGATTGGATAATGGATAATTAATGGCAACACTAACTGTATTTAACAACAGTAATATGTTGGAAATGTTACTGATTTAATTAAATGCTACATATATTTGAAAACAGTGTTATAACCTAGTAAATAATGTTGTCAGGAGGTAAGAACTGATGGACAACAGCTGCTTTATCAGCAGTAACATCAGGTGGGAAGTTTAATCTAGAACTTTGAGACATATAAAATTGTGTGGATGAAATACATTCATATGGCAATAGCAATATGAAGGCACTACATTTTCCTTGGAAAACCTCAATGGGTGAAAATTAAGTACAATGACATTAAAAAAAGGCATTATTAATACAGCATTGATAGAGAGTGAGCTCCAGTAGGAGGCAACATTAAAAGAAGCTGCAGCATTTTAAGGGAATATGAAGCTTGCAAACTCTCATATTCACAACCATCCAGCCTTCATCTGAATCTAAAGCAGTATCTTCAAGAGTGATAACTGTACCTTCTACTATAGTCACAAAAGAACTCTTCCAATCTTGGACAGAAAACAGTGCTAGTCCCTTAGGATGAACTCAGAAATCTAAGGATGCAAAAAGTAATCTAGAAGCAATCTCATCCATCTCGCTCTATTAAACTGGACCTTCCAGGAAAAGGCAATTTTCATGGAAATTGAAAACAGCAAGAACAATTGTTTCAAGAATCTTCTACTTTTGTAGAACTAGTTGAATGCCTCCAAGGGTGGGATACAACAGGGTTAACTACTGGTTCAGTCATTTACGAGGTTCAGTGATTTATGATGTTTCCCTGCATGCTGCACGCCTGTAAATCATCATCAGCATGCTGTGTGCAGAGAAGCAGCCATTGAAACAGCCCTCTTTTCCTGCTTTTTTAACTGCAGGTGTGCCTTGTTCAGTACCTGAAGTTAAAAAAATCAGGAAATAATGATCAGGTAAGAGCCCAGGTGGGCGGGTGGGCAAAAACATTAGCAGACATAGAACCGGTTCTATGTCTGCTGCTCTTCAGAGCTATCGGTTCTACAGAGGTGGACAGAACCGGTAGAAATCCACCCCTGAATGTCTCACTAAAAAAATTGGATTTTTTAAAAAAGTGTTTTCATTTTCTAAAAAAAAAAAGGTAACTTGTGTTTACTTTTTATGAAATTGGTCTATGCCCATCTCACCCACAAATCCTCTGGATAAGACTTATGAAATATGACCAGTAGAAATGATTTCATTTCCCCCCATTTTTACCATTTTAATTGCTTGTAACTTAGCATTAATTGTGGTAATCCTTTCTCTCACACACCATCAGCCCTCCAAGGTGGGCTGGACTAGGCAATCAAAGTCACACGAGCTAATGTTATCTTTATTATAAAATTATAGCAACAGAAATTTGCAAAAATAATATAATTCCCCCTAGTATTGTCTGAGATGCTTACTCAAGTTATAGACCTGACCCAGATTCAAATTTCTTCTAACTGACTTGTTATTTTGATTTCTCAAAGTTATTTCTTTTTCCAATTATACACAAACTAGGATTAGAGGAAGGATGTCAGGGACGTTAGTGGTAGCAAAAACTACCAAGGTACAATCCCAAAAGGCAGGAGGCCACCTAGTCCAACCCCTTGCTCAGTCAAGGACATCTAATGGCCCAGCCTCTTGTAAAAATCACCAAGAAATGGAGAGCTCCTGTAGGTAATTAGCTCTACTGCTGAATAGGTTTTGCTACCAAATTTCTTGTAATGTTTAACCAAATTCCCCCTTTTGCAACCTGTACCTCTGAGTCCTAAGGAAGAAGCCAAGAAGTTCAGAGTCTTACATACGATTGGTTGGCATGAATACAACAAAACCATACAGATATACGTCCTTCTTCTAAATTCCAATTTACCTTTACTCCTTCCTCTTACTTAATTCTACTTGGTTTTTGCTTTCTTATTACTTTATTTTGTTCAAGCTATTTACATCCCTGTAGCAATTTTTGCTGCCATGAGAATATGTTTAACTAAGTTAATCTTCTCCAAATGGTATTTTCTGTGGAACCTTTGGAGGATATTTTTTTAGTCCTGTTTCCAATCTTTAATGTTTAAAAATGTAATATTTATCCAGCTTTCACATACCCCCATTACCAATGATTTTGTTGCTATCACAAATAAAGGAAGCAAGGAGTCTCTGTGTCATACTCTAAAGTCTTATAAATGTATAGTACCATGAATATTGGTTGCTTCACATGGTATAAATAGTCAGAGACCTATACAATATGAATAAAATGTATCTTTAAAATGTAAACATATCTTTATAAAATAACTCAATAATATAATTTTTAACAGCATTTGTCAGCCTTTCCAGATAGACCAGACAGGTAATACCCGTAGATGAGATAATTCTATTTTATTGTAAAGCTATATCAACAAAATCTTACCCAAGTCTGAAAGTACACATATCCTTTACAGCCAGAAACCGTAGGGGAAACCCCTTCCAAGCTTCTTCCTCAACCCAATAGGTAGCTGTAGGCCCTGCCTTATCTTATCTGACCATTCCCTAGGGCAGCATCTCTTCCTTCCCCTCCCCCAGGTTATTCTCCTATACCTTTACAGCATTCCTAGAAATATTAATTCTACAGTATTATTTATATCTGTATAATTATAAAGGAGGTTGGCAGCAAAATGCCACCAAATTCTATTCTGCTAGGCTGGGCACTTTTAAAAATATATATTGAATGATAAACAGTTTCATATCTTGAATTTATCCTCTCAATTGCTCTGAACATTTTTATTGTTAGCTGCTACCGTCTGAAACCATGACATGTTTTACACATGATCAGAACTGTCGTTTCCATTTATTTTGTAGTTTTAAAACTTTGGAGTTTTATACCATTTCATTTTAATTTAGCATCCCAATCACTAAGGTTGCAACAAATAGCACTATGAATTCTTCCTCTTTCCTTAACATCCCCCAAAGTTTTGTCTGATCCTAACTTCTCTATATTAAGAGAGAGATACATTTGTGGAAATAATAGCTATAAAAGAAACTCACACAATGGAAGAAGAAATGTTGGGAGTTAAATTTTATTTCAGGCACAATAAAACACAGAAAGGGTGAACGTTGCTTCATATTAAACAAGCATACAACAGTATGGAACAAGACAGCTGACATGAAGACATTTCTGTGCCCATCTAGCTGCCAGGCACCTAGACAAATGCATGTCAACTACTAAATCCTTTCTGTCTTACAACTAAACCATTTGCAAGAAAGGGTCAGATCCATTCCACAATGGTTGTCAGACTCTTAGGAGGAAGACTTCCAGGACTGACTTTGCTACTCATATGAATAGATGACATATTGTTCACCTCTTATTCCAAGAGATAAGCAGATATTTCCAAACAATACGTATTTTCCCATCCTTCATATGGAAAATCATGTTAGAATATCATGGGTATTTTAGTTATCTGCAGAGAAACCTAGTTCAGAAACACTGAGGCTCATGTCCTCATCTCAGATTTGGACTACTGCAATGTATCTATAGAGGGCTTGTGATGAGAAATGATTTACGTGCTGCAATTGGTCAAAAATGCAATGACCTAGCTATTAGCAGGGAGGAGAACATTTAGAAAAGTTAATTCTTCAGACATTGCACTGGTAGCCAATGCTCATTACCTATAAAGCTCTAAATGGCAACCTGAAAGTTACAGGATCATTTTTTCCATTCAGATTTGGCTTGGTCAGTGCATTAGTAACAACCAAGTGCTATGCTATCATATGAGTTCTCATTCTTCTTCTGAAGAAGAAAATGGAGCCAGGAGTTACATCTTCTTGGTTGCAATCCTTGTGTCATGGAAAACCATGGCCCCAATTTCACTCACTTTTCATATGGCTTTAAACAATACAACATTTTGTATTGTTCCAACAGCCTTTTAATTGGACCTGGACTGACTTGGTAGGTCCATTTTTTTAGGTTTGGGTATTATTTTAGTTTATAATTTACTTGACATAAGCCACTCTGAGTTCATGTACTAGTTACTTTACTTTATAAATTGATAAACAATGCTTAGCTTATCACAGTATTCTCATTTTGGTTTTTAATTGCTTCAGATATTTCTACAGACAAGAATTTTTTATCAAGGTCACCCTTGATTAAACTGCACTATCAGCTACTTCAGGGTGCCAACTATAATTTTCCTTTGTGTAAGTTAATGTAAATAGCCTTTTTTCATTAATTTGCCTAGGCAGAAAATGAAAAGAGTTTGAAGATTCATGTACCAGTGTAGGTGCTGAAGCCATACTCTGAGTTTTAAAAGCAAACTATGGATAGACATGGTGACAACTACTTGTTATCTTCCCCCCCCCCCCAAAAAAAAAACAACCCTCTAAATTTTGAGATTAGCATCCTTTGCACTAAACCCTTTAAATTCATAGATACAGATGCACATTTCATTTGATATTATGTGATGACCTGGGGCATGGCACAAAGGCAACACAGCCAGAATAATAAGTAGTGATCTCTTTATTAGCTCTAACTTTGACCACTATGTTCCAGTTACCTTCTGGTCTGGAGAAAAACTCTTCCAGGAACCTGCAACAGCATTTAACTACAGATATTCCAGTCTAAAACATTATAAACAGAAAACTTTAAGCTATGAATTCAGCAAGACAAGATAAGGTATTAAATCTGCCAGGGCAAGATAAGGAGTTCCAGTAGTGAAGTAACATGGCAGTAAATCAAACCAGTTGGGAGGATGCCAGAAACTCACATAACAGCAGCCAACATGAGATAAACTCAATGTTTGTTTCTGACAAACACCTCTCCCAAACTGCCTCTCCTTCAAACTCCCTTCCCAGGTGTGAAAGGAATCAGGGTCCTTTCTTCCCTCGTAAGCCTCGCAACCCAAGTTGCTCTCTTCTCCGTTCTTCCCTGCATGCCCTAGGATGAAGAGGGGGTGGTCCTTGGTCTTCCTCTGAACCCCCTCTTCTCCCTTGTTCTACCTCTTCCCTGCTCAGCCCAGCCTGACGTTGCCCTTTCCCAGTTTCCTCTACAGCCAATGGAGCCTCTCTCCCGCTCCCTGTCAGCTGTTCGTCTTCCTCCTCGGATTCACACTCTGATGGGGGCATGACATATTCAAAGATTTAATTCTGTAGTTTGGTAAGTAGTTTTTTTCAAGGAACTGTATTATGTCCATTTAAGTCCACATAACAATCAAAAAGATCTCAGTGGGTTACACTGACAGTCAGTAGGGGATAGAAGCAGGTGATGGCACAGTATTTAGAATACAGCATTGCAGACTAATTCTGCTGACTGCCAGCAGTTCAATTCTCACCAGCTCAAGGTTGACTCAGCCTTTCATCCTTCCAAGGTCAGTAAAATGAGGATCCAGAGTTTAGGGAAAATATGTGTACTCTGTAAACCGCTTAGAGAGGGCTGTTAAACACTGTGAAGCTGTATATAAGTTTAAGTGCTATCGTTATTACAAAACCAAAAGCAAACTTGAGACACAAAAATTAAAATTGATCCTTAGCCATGGAGATTTGCTTCATGACAGTAGGTCAGTCACTTTCTCTCGGCTCAATCCACCACACAGGATTGCTGTTGTGGCAATAAAATGGAGAACTCTCTTTAAATCACTTTGAATTCTTGGGGAAAAGTTGGGATATAAATTTAACACACATACACAAAATAAACACACTAAGGCTATAATGCTGGGGAAAGAGAAACTAAAAAAAAAAATGAGGATGACCAATAGCAAGGGGAAGACATGAAAAACCAGGTTAGGAAAAGAGTACCAACGATAAAATGTATCTATGTGGTTGCTAGGAGTTTAAAACAACTTGATGGGACATAATCAATCAATTACACAGAACCATACCCTACTTTTAGCTCCTAGAACAGTGATGGCTAACCCAGAGGGCGCGCGCGTGTGCACACCCCAAAATGCAATGAGCTCATGTGCATGCACATCCCCCATTCATGCACCCTACCCCCGTGCATATGTGACAGAGACCCGAACACCAGCTGGCTGGCAGCAGGTACATGCACATGCGTGGCGGAGCAGAACTGGGGCAATGGCTTGCATGCCCGCAGAGAGGGCTCTGCATGCCACCTCCAGCATTCATGCTATAGGTTCGCCATCACAGTCCTAGAGGTAAAGAAGATAAAATTAACACATCAATAAATATGACGCATTAAATGTAGTCAAATCCATTTCTCACATTTTTGAAAAATCAGATTTATATTGAAGAGACTATTATATTTGTAAAGAGTTTATTATATTTGTAAATTTTAGTAAATTTTAGTTCTGAGGTAATAATGTTTAATAATGTATTTCATTACTGTTATTTACCTTGCATGCCATTATTGTTTAAGAAAGAAGTAAATATTACTTTTAGAGATATAGATAAATACAACACCAGAGAAATGCCTTTACATATACTTTGGAAAGCACTCTTGTCTGCAATAAAGCAATTCAGCTAACTGTATTAGGACTCTGGAACTTTTGCTGCTAGCTAATTTTTGAATGTGAGTTTCAGGTTTTGAAGAATAGAGATTCATTGTTACATAAAGTGAAGTCAGACAATAAGTTTGGGGGGGGTGTTCTGTTGGATTCTTTTATATATTCTCAATGAGATTAAATATTGAAGATGAAAGCATCTTATTTAAATAATGTTTGACAGTTTGTGGTTTCAGAAATTCAATCCTGTTCATTCTATTTTTATAAAAAGCCTCTTCAATATATGAGAAAATGGAAGATTATACTAAGGTGGTATGAAGACAACCATTATACAAAATATTAGCTTCTTTTTTCTTATAAATCTCTTTACTTACTTAACTTTCTACTACAGAAAATTAAATATTGAAGTAACATATTGTTTTATTATAACAGGTAAGACATAATTTAATTATCTAACACTGATAATTTTTAATGCATTGAATTTTCTGTTCAATGTTCTACCACAAGGTTGCAGAACCTCTGGGTAGCACCCAAAATTTGAATCACTCTCTTGATGACGTTGTATTTATGCTAAGTTTTAGGTTTACTATTTTGTTCTTCCTCTTCCTCTTAATTTTTTTTAAATTTATGCTGTTGGCTACATGAAGACAAGTTTCCTTGGCTCAAATGTATCTTGAAAATACTTACAGAGTATAATTTTTTACAAGTCTTATATATAATGTTTTCTCCTCCGTCTAATACAAACTGGAAAGATTTTACTACTATTAGTTTCTGTCATCACTGCTTTAAGAATGCTCTGCTAAAGTTTTCAACAACATTTAAAATACCACATATACAGTGTCCTTGTCAGTAGCAGTTGAAAGAAGAAATTAACTATGGCAACACTATTTGCTTTCTCTTTTACCACTCTGGGTGCCGAGGGATATGGTGACATATTTATTCTACATATATTTATTCTATAACAACCACCAAGTTGTTTATGGAAGCCTTTTGATTTTTCTCAGATAGTGCTTGATAAAGAAATCTGATTTAGGACAAATGAAATTGGGAATGGGTTGGTGCACAGTCACTTACATAGCCATGTACCAGTTACCATCAACTTGTTGATTACGTATAGGTTACGTATAGGTTACGTATAGTTTTTTCATTTTCTCTGACAGACTCATTCAACAGATGAACTAAATAGAATCTTCCTTCTCCAACCCTCAGTTTTTCCACATCCTTCTGGAAAGTCACAAAAGCAACCCCTAACTTTATTAGTATATTTCAAGGCTTCCTGGAAACTGCCAGAAAATAAACTTTTAAAATAGCTTCTGCAGGAAACCAATTCTATTATTATTATGGCATGGTTTTGGGTTGGTTGGTTTTTCTTTCACATTAGTCAATATAGACAGCTATTCTAGAGTTCAAATTGTTCCCAATAATACTTAGTATTCCTGGGTAATGAGTGCCCTCTTATGGCAAAGAGCAACCTAAGCCACAAGAACTGTTCCCCAAATGTGCCACGTTGAAACTTATTCTCTATAAAAATAGAGCCGCTTTTTTTGCTTGGCTTTACAAGGCAGCGTCAACTGTTTCAGAGCCACGTTTTTTCTACCAGCATCGTATCATTTGTAGGAACTTTGAGACTTTATGATTAAAGAACTCTAAAACTATAAATCAATTAAAAAATTATCTAAGAACTGGTTCTTGTTATTTTTATATTCCATGTATTTTTATATGTTTAATCAATGCACACATTTTTTTCCATGGAAACAAATATTTCTGTACAAAAGAGTCAATACACATATAAGACACACATATTAGCAGAGGTTTCATTACACAAATTATTCAAATTAGGTAACATCCTCCTGTCAATCCTGAGCTACAAACATTCTCCTTTATTAGTAACTTAACAATTGCAGGGATTCACTTCGCGACTGTGGCAAGAAAGATCAAAAAATGATAAAACTCGCTTAAGAAATATCTCACTTAGCAAGCAAGACAACTTTTTGACTCAACTGTGGTCATAAGTCAAGGACTGCCTATATACAAGTGGAAAGAGAAAGAAAAATATTTATTTTGTAATGAAAGATGACATTCCTCCACTAGAGGGTGCTTGGTTAACAAAAGTTTAAGCAATGTCACCCAGAAGATCTTACATGGAAAGGAGCAGCACATATAAACAAACAACACTCAAAAATGCTTCAGGAAAAGTGCCAAGGAAGCATCTGTCTCTGTTCTGTTGGCCATATATTCAAAGGCAGACCTAAAACACCTTTTCTTTTAAGATGCAGTCAAGCAGGCAGGCTGGCAGGAAGAGCAGGAAATTTCAAACCTTTAGTATAGAAATCCTCATTTCTAATTTAGAAATCTGAAGACAGCCTTCTAAGATGGTAGAAGGCGTGGACTAAAACCTCAAGACGGCCATGATAGCTAGGAATTCTGAGGAGTTTAAAACTTTATTAGATTTCTTAAGTTAATTATATCAGTGATTATAATCAAGGATAATATTGTTGACTTTAGGCATAATGTGCATTCAATTACAAAAATGTCTTTAAGACCAATTTCTACCACAAATATATCATAAACAATCACTTAATTCATATAAATCAAGGAGAACTAGTTGAAACTTGAACTGTTGCATGTTATAATACTTCTACAATACCCGTCGCAAATTAATTCTTATTGTGCTGCATCTGTTTGTATAGAATTACCGTATATACTCAAGTATAAGCCGAGTTTTTCAGCCCATTTTTTGTGCTGATAAAACCGCCCTTGGCTTATACTCGAGTCAGATTCCCCTCTGACCTGCTGCCCGTGAGATTAATCTTCACCCCAAGCGGGGCTGGAGAAGGGGGTCCCTGCTTGCTTTGCCCGTCTGCGCCCGCCTTCCTTCCTCCTCCGCCTTGGCGCAGTTCCTCCAACAGCTGCTATGGCACCATGCCTGGCCTGCGCTGGCGTGGCTGCAACCGATCGCGCCTCCAGGGCAGCATCGCCGCCGTGGCTGTCTACCCGCTGAGGGCCACACAGGCGACCCCAAGCGGGCTCTCCTTCCCCATTAAAGGGTGCCCGGGGCCCCCGCAAGCTCCTGCGTTGCGCGCTTCCAGCTTCGCCAACAAACCACCAGGCTCAGGCAGCCTCCTCCGCCCCCTACCCTAGCGGCGAAGAGCGCATGCGCTCCGGGGGCAGCGAGATAAAGTGCCTGGTTGCGCCGTGGTGGGAGCCGCCGAGTGGAAGAGGGCCGCCCTCTCCTGGGGAGCGCGGCGTTTGCGGCTCTCCTGTTCAGTCCCCAATGCTGCCCCGGGCAGCCATGTTCCCACCAAAGACTTTCGGAGCTGCAAATCTGGTAATTGCCTCTTTACGAGGGCAGGCAGAACCCTCTGATCCCTCTGATGGGGTCTTTCCAGTTAGGATCCAGGGGCAGCAGCCGCCCGGGCGTCCTCCTCTCGGCTTTCTGCGCCAGGAGTTGCCCCACCACCGCGCACCGGGGAAGTGGTGGCCGCTCACCTTCGCTGCAGTCGGAGCTCTTCGGGGGCGCCCCTCGTCTCTGTCTGACCTCGCGGTCTCTGCCATCGCGGCTGCGATCACCTCCCGTCAGGGCACTCGTCTGGAGGAGGCGGCGGTGGCTTGCGGAGCCTCGGCACGAACCCCCTTTCCCTGCACTCCCCCCCTGTACCCCTCTGGCAGCAGCAGGTGGAGAAAGCCCCGCTTCCCCCTGGCCTGTCTCAGGGAGAGGAAGCGAAGGGCCCCGTCTCGGCTCCCGTCCTTCTCAGATACCTCTGGGTTTTTTTCCCCCTTCCAACTGGACGATGGCGATGTCCTTGAGCAAGTCTTAAAATGCCGGTGATGAGGGGCCTCCTGGCTCCCCAAAACACCTTCCTGGATACCATAGCAACCCGCTTTGATGGCACGCGTGAGTTGGCTTCCCACTCTTTTTTTTTAACTCTCCTCCTCCTCCTCTCCTCTCCCCTTGTTGTCTGGCCTTCCCTAAGGAAACTCGAGGGCTCACACTTCCAGGTGTTTCTCCCTGTCTTTCTCCCTGTCAATGATCTTTTCTTCCCTTCCCTTCTCTCAGTCCCATCCTCCTTCACCTTTGTCACCACAATCCTGAACAGATGAAGTTTGTACTTCTCAAGAAAGGTTGGATGTTCCTTTTGAGGAGGGAACCTAGTGTGACATCTGTATGTTGACCTACTACTGAGCCATGGCATGTGTGCACATGCAATGGAGGCATGAGGGAGAGCTGTGAAAGAGATGGTGGCTCTACAAAACAGGATGTACATGGCAGCACATACACATGCTTTTTTCTTGCAAGGGAGAGAGTGACTCTGTTTGGACATACAGATGATGAGGAGGAATCCAGTTTTGAAGGATTTTAACTCTTGTGTTTTAGCTTGGTTGCTCATTGAGCTAAGGTTTTTGTACTTTTAAAGTTATTGTTGATACCATATTGGTTTTGTTGGCTCTCTTTTCCACTTACAGAGCTAGTTTACTGTTTTTCTTTGAAATAAATATTCAAAAACATTTAACCTACTGATGCCTCAATTCATGTAATTTTATTGGTATCTATTTTTATTTTTGAAATTTACCAGTAGCTGCTGCATTTCCCACCCTTGACTTATACTCGAGTCAATAAGTTTTCCCAGTTTTTTGTGGTAAAATTGGGTGCCTCGGCTTATATTCGGGTCGACTTATACTCGAGTATATCCGGTACATAGAAAAGAATGCTCTTCAAATCATGCATATGTGAACAGTATTGCAATTCTGTAATTGTAAATTTAAGGAAAGTGTAGAGGAGCAGGGAGATAACCTTAAGGAAGGAAGCAATGCACCAACCATTATGGGAAAGTAACAACAATTCAGTCCTGGTATACGATAAGGCATCAGAAAGTAAATCAAAATAAGTCTGCCTTGATTCTGTTTAGTATAAGAGAGGGCAGAGAGATATTTTTGAAAGTTTTCAACATTCTGTTACTATGTTCTAGAACACGAATGTATTAAATCCTGATATCCTTGCTGTTTTCTGATCTGGCCTACTTCAATGCATTTTTGATAAGAATTCAGTAAAATTGATTGAAGTAAGCTAAGTCATAACAGGTTGCAATTTTTAAATAATGTGAAAATATCTGCTTTCTCAATGGTATGGATTAAAAAGGATTAAAAAATAGGCTAAAGGGGGCATATTGCTGGAATATGGCAGGTTGACAAATTAAATCTGAAAAAGTCATATTCTGTAAAACATTTTTTACACTTAAATACAACAGATTGGGAATAGGCTATTAATTACTCATAGCCATTTATACAGGCAGAAACTTGTCTAAACTATTTCAATATGGATTAAATAGCCTTCAAATACTGATTAACATTGCCTATAAAGAGTTCAAATGATCTTACACTGGATCACTTAAGGCTATATTAGATTCAAATTTATTATTTGCTCAATAAGGCATGGGAAAATCTAGATCAGGTCTGTCAAACTCAAGGCCTGGGGGCTGGATCCAGCCTGCGGGGTGCTTAGATCTGGCCTGCGAGCCCGTCCTGGAAACAGTGAAGGACTGGCTTGCAGTGCCTCTGTCAGTGAAAAGGGACCTTGGGAGAGCCATACATGCCCTCCCAGGCTCTGTTTTGGGCTGAGACTGCTGTGCGTGGCCCTCCCAAGCTCAGTTTTCACTAACAGAGGGTAGCAGGAGGCCTTTGTGGCCCAAAATGGAACCTCAATTAGTGACATCAAGCTGGCCATGCCACCCTGGCCACGCCCCCCAGCACTCCAAGGTTAAACACAACCATGATGTGACCCTCAATATAATTGAGTTTGACATGCCTGATTTAGATGATAAGATGTAATAAATTTATTTTAATAAATATGTTAAAATAATTTCACCTGCAACAGAAAAGAGTGGGTGTTTTCAAAAGTATCATTTGCTTGACTCACAACTATTAGAATGCTCCATCCACACATAGAGTTGCCCGTGTCCCATCGGATCTCTTTTATGGTTACAGAGAACTTCCCAATGGAATTAGTTAAAAGCTTTGAAATATTGTTAGTGAAAGTAAAAAATCAGATTGAGAGAAAGGACAGCAACTAGTTCTGTATCAAACATATCAACCTGGTAAAAGGCTATTTCTGAGCATTCATATTAATTGAATAATACAATATCTTCTACCCATGCCCATAGAATCCCTAAAATATTGTTATGATTACATTTCTTTAAAGACCCTACCCGCATTTATTTTCCTTTTTTAAAAAAAACCCCAATCTGGAACTGATTCAGAATGTCCATTCTGTCAATAAATATTAGCCTTGTACTTAATCAGAAAGTTGTTTATATTATACAATAATTCAAAATTTGCAACTTGTTTCAATAATTTGCAATACATATGATAATTGGATTTTTAAAAAAAACAAATCTACAGATAGTTCTTGCTTAATAAGCCTAACTGGAACTAGCAAGCTGCTTCTAAGCAAAGAGGTCACTAAGTTGGAAATCACAGCTGGAAAGAGAGAAGACTATTCAATTTCAGAAGTTCAGCTTTAGTTTGCTTCCTAACCACTTTCTCATCCTTTAGAATGCTCCAGTGATTGCTGACTATTTTTTATACATCAAAAGCAATGCAATTGTGCTGCAGCCTGGGGATGGGAACTGTGGGAGTGCTTGGCAAACAGCTTACACTCTTCTTTTGCAGCTGTGAATGGTCAAGTAAAGGAGACATTGCTTACAAAAAACACTTATTAAAGAGATTTCAAGAGAGCACTATAGACTTTTGCATAGTGCTTGTCCAGTCCTGGGCTACATAACAAAAGCAGTCCAGTTTGATTGCACAGTTTTTGATGCATAGAAAAGCAAACAGTTTACTTTCTTGCAATCCCTTTCTCCTCCATCTCTGCCCGTGCATTACTGCTGTCATCCCAATCCAACTTTTCTGCTAATCTTTACCATTTATTTTTAATGAATATCCAGCTCACTGGATTATATGGATGAATCAAGGACTATCAGTCAAAAGCTTTTTCACGCTAGAGTTCATTCTTGAGCTACAGCTAAGATTTCTTTTAATAAAGCTAAATTATCTGATGATTGCTTACTTTTGATAAATTCACATTGAAAAGAAAGGATTATGTTGACAAAACTTCTTGCAATCACTCAGCCAATAAAATTGTTACTAACTTACTTCCTAGATTATTCTTCTAAGAAAAATCAACTACAAATGATCCTGTTCAATTAGTATTATACTTTACATTACAAATTTATACTTTGCACTGAACATCTCTTTCATCACTAGATTTCATTTCCTCTATTTCTTTCTTTCTATTTAGTTTTTACAATTAAAATGTAAGCATCTGAGAAACAAATTTTTGAATATAAGTCTGATAATAAGGGCTATGTTTTCAGTACAATACTCCAAATTAGGTGTCTTCCTCTGATGTTCATTCAGTCACTGGCCAAAAACAGAACTCATTCTTCTCCCCCAGAAATGCTTGCTGGCCACCTGCCTATTATATTCTTTAGCAGTTTTTTGTACCTCTTGATTTATTTTACCCTTTTGCAAAATAGGCTGTAAAGTGGAACAGATGACATCCTCTTTGCCATAGCAACAGAGTAATTACTCACTTCCTCATTCATGCCTTGGATTTTCTAAGTCTATATCACTGTGATCACCACAATCATGTTGGCATGCGACTTCCTATTTTGCCCTCACTCAAAGAAAGCTCTGCAGAGGCACTGTTTGCCATGGTCTACTTCAGAAGTGGGGTTCAAATTTTTTTAATAACCGGCTCTGTGGGCGTGACTTAGTTGGTGGGTGTAGCTTGGTGGTCATGTTATTGGCTGGGTGTGGCCAGCTCAATATCACTCACATCAAGGCATGCATCTCCTCGCCTGGCCTCTCATGACTGTGGGGATGCTGCAAAAGTCATAAGTGTGAAAAATGGACATAAGTCACTATTTTCAGTGCCACTGTAAATTTGAATGGTCACTCCACACAAGCAAAGTACCAGCAAAGGAGGGGGAAAAATAACTCCAGAGAACTTCCTGAGACAGGAAGTCTAGTCCTACCAAGAATGTAATAAGGGTTAACAGAGAGGCAGTTTCTGTAAGCAACACCAGAATGTTTCCTTCCTGCCTTTCTTACAGGATTAGGCCAGTAATTTCTTCTAATAACCGGTTCTCCGAACTGCTTAGAATGTTAACAACCGGTCCTAGCGAATAGGTGCAAACTGGTAGAATCCCACCCCTGGTCTACTTCCAACAGCTCTTCCTGTTATAGTAATTCAAAAACCCACCAAGAGGAAGATGGACAGCTTTTCCCTTTTTTCCACAATATGGGAGATAGTTGTTCTAAAACCTGTGCAGCAGGATAATCATAAATCCCAATAAAACATTATTACAACAGAAGCCATCACATAACAATGATATGAATAATAATCATATAATAAAATTATTCTTACCTGACTGTCTCTTCCTGGGTATCCATGATAACTGGAAGTCAGGGGTTCATTCTGAAACAAAGCAAAGATTATACTTTGTGAAAAAATAAAAAGATATCTATCCAGAATACCTGTAAGTATTTTAATATGAAATGAAAAGAGGTAAATGAAATTCCAACATCTTTTCCAGGAACAAATCATTACATAGTTGATTTATAGGACACCTGATTTAGTTATAAAGGTTCTAGATATTATCTTTTCCACATTCATATCTGTGACACAGTAATCTGCAAGAATGATTATTTCCTACCTGGATTTTTGCAGGATTGGACAGAATAAATTTAAATAATAGGACACTTTGCCATGGTAAAGCATCAAAAATTAATAATAAAATATAAGTAGGAAATTAGCAGAAATAATACATTACCTTATTTAATTCAAGAATTTCATTATTTGAAACATTGTTTTACAAAAATTAACATGTCATGAGAAGGTTTAAATGTTTAATCTGAGCTAGAGGATTCTGTAAGCATGCTGCATTCTTGTCAGCTTTCTCAAGTAACATTTCATGTATAGTCATACAGAAAATCAGGTTTTTTTATATTCTGCTATTCTAATCTCTTCTTTAAAATTGAAAGGTTTTTATTTTGGCAACTTGTGCTGTCTAATTATTTCAGGAAGTGAGCAGGGATAAGCTCACATATTTCTAAATATAGAATCGGATGTCAGATTGGTTTTTTACATAAGAGGCTTATTTCTTCTTCTTTTTGTAATGTAACAATTTTGTCACAGTAGCTCCATAAATAGCAGAACAAGAAATAAAACTGCACTGCTCTGGGTCTGTTAGGAAAAATAACAGTATAGGAACACAAATAAGTATAATTATAAATTACTCAGTATTATAGAAGTTGTCTCCATTAATCTTTCAAATACCCATATTTATCTCTAAATCACTTCTTAACACAAAATAATAATAGCAAAAATAGCAAAGAGGCACCACTTATTTTAAGACTAGTTGTGCATACAAAGGAAATTTATATTATCAAGTACATTCCCATTTGGTAAACTACAATGTGATGATCTATTCAATGACATCTACACTGAGTTTACTGACAATATCAAGCAATTGCTGGATCGTGAACTAGCAAAGAAAATACTTCATTATGTTCCATTTTAGACAGCTGAAGTGCTCAAACATTTGGATGATGCAGAAATGACTAGAAGCAAAACAAAACATTGAGCATCTTTATGGGAAAAATTAAAAGCAGAAAGAAGGTATCTATATAATTTTTTAAAAAATACATTGTAAATGGATGTCTTTCCCATAGTTCCCAATCTTTGTACCATAACAATAATTAAATCTCACTTTCTATGGAAAGGAGAGAACTTGCAGGGCAGCCCTGGCATTTTCCCAGGAGGTTACTGGTGCTACTGATTTTACAGGTCAACAATTTGCTGTTGTCTTTTATTGAATAATTATTCTCTGCAGGAGTTGCTATTGTGAAAACTCAAGGACACAAGCTGAAAAACTGTTACTAAGAGTTAGGATAACAGCCTAATATCTTTTATAAGAAATTCAGAGACAACTGAGGTTAGGAAGTCAGAGATCCAAATAAAAAGTGGAAGAATTTAAACAGGACATAATTGAACTTTATGTAGTGCATCTACGGTACATAAAAAAGTAACATTCACCTGTTTTTCTTCTTCCAAAAATAGATGGATCTCCAACCTGAATTCTTCAATCTTGTGACAGCATTACACCTAATTTCAATATTCCTTTGTCTCATTACAGTCAATGTCTGATTATTAAAAGCATACAAATAGCCATTTACAGATCAGTTAACTCAAAAAGTCCTCACTAACAATGTAACCAAAACAGATTTACCATTAAACAGTACCCCTGTACATTGAATACATATGAACATATGTTGTCCCTCTGTATATATTATGAATCTCTCTGTAGAATAAAGAAAAAAGGTGATTTCCAATTTCCAATTTGCCATGTACACGTAATTATATACTGTACAAAATCACTCACACAAAAGCTTTCATGTGAGATTATATATTATACAGTACTTTAAAAAGTACTTTTACATATTCACACACTTCTCGGTTAGCCAGAAGTATGTTTGCCTATGCAAAAGTGTTTTTTTAAGAAAATATTTAGAGGATTTCTCTAGAATCATAATCCAAATCTGCATAAAGGTGTGGATACAATCTTTCTGTCATGCACTAATTTCAATAGAATATATATATGATAGTATTTTTCAATCCAGATAGTCTAGCTGTGAAAAAAATATTTCCTGAAAACAAAATAGGGATAATTCAACCTATCCCACAGATAAGTAGCTACACATCTTATTTGCTATGCAATTATTCCTGATTTTTATGTACATTATGCCAGCACCTATCAAGTTGTCTACCTTTACTGACTTCCCCTTAAATACATAAGAACTAGGAACAACACCAAGGAACCAATTTAATTGCTTCCTAGGTCTTGTTAAGGAACACCAAGGTGGTAGCACAGACGAACACTGTGATTGCATTGCAAAGAGATATTCTTAGAACACACCCCAGAAACCTTAATAATGCACAGGAGTTTGTCAGCAGCCATTCCAACATTAAAATCCAATATTCTAACTATCCGTGTGAAATGCATATCCTGGTATAAGCAAAGCCATGTACTCTATTTATGCATTGTTAAACACATGTAATCGTACATATTTTTATTCACTCTCTTTTATTCATTTTTATCATTCTCAGTTAATGTTCCAGGCTGCAAATTTACTACAGCATAACATCTGTAAATGTAACTGGTTGATGAAAATTGGTCAACTATTCCTACTCAAACTAGATTTTAACACCAGGAGACAACACTCGTGATGCTGCTTTAACATTTATTCCAGAAGTTGGGAAACTACTACCATGTTTCTCCAACAATATGGCCTCCCCCAATAGGAAGTCCCAGCATGTTTTATCAGCATAAAATCAAATTAAGCCCCTTCCCCCAAATTAAGGCCTATATTAAACATGCAAAATTGGGGGGGGGGGAAATGGTGGGGGGGTTGCCGTTAGGAAGTTCTTTTGTTGCATACCCGGAAATGGTGCTGCCTGCGTTGACTTTGGCGTTGGTAGGGCACTTTGTATCAGGAGACCTTCCGCCACCATTGCTTTTCCTCCTTCCCATGCTGTCGTGGCGTTTAGAGCAATGCCGTGGCGTTTGGCACAGCCAAGCCGCGGCGTTTGGCGAGCCATGCGTGGCCAGCCAGGGCTCCTCCCTGCAACCGGAGCCCAGCGGAGACACTCAGCTTCAGATGCTCCTGTTGCCGCCTTCCCTTCACCTTCGAAGGCAAAGCTAATTCTTTTAAAAACAACGCCCTACTACCAGTACAACAAAGCCTCCCCTGCCCGAGAGGGCAGCCCAACCCCACATGGGGAGGTGAATCTCCTGGGGCCACGTGCAGGATCGGCCCACCCCGGGAGAAGCGCCCAGGCACCATCCCTGCATGGCATTGAGCAGAGCTCGAAGAGCTTTGCCTGGGGCGCCCAGCACAGCTGACAGGCAGGCCCTCCTGCCTGGTGGCGGAACTCTCAACAAGGCAGCAAGTGTCTCCCCACCAGGCCTCCACTCATCCCCCAGGGCCGCACCAGAGCCGTGCGGGCTGGGCAGAGCCGGGAAAGCGAACTGTGGGTATGCGCCCGCCTGCCAAGCGAAAGAGCCAGGCCAACCTGAGCTTGGTTTCCTTCCCAAGTCCCTCCAGCCCGAACCCAAAGGGGCCACCGGGAGAGGCCACCTGAGGCAGTTATAGTGCCCACCCATCCATGGACAGGGAGGCAAGGCGACGGTCTATACCACGTCCTCCTCCGAGCTGAGCCCCGCCGAGTCAACGCCTCTGCCCGATGCCTGTGCCGCTGCAGCGTTTGGAGCTGTCAGCGCATTTGGAGATGCGTGGGGATGGGGATGGGCTGGGCGATGAGTGGAAAAGACGAGCGGTTTCGGGCTCTCTCCGCCGGACCCGCCGGCCAGGGAAGCACCGCCTGGCCTTATTTTGTGAGAACCACGGTAATGAAATTAATCTCTGAAAATGTGTGCATCTGTATGATGCAATACTTAAATCCCAAGGTTAGGCCTCCAGAAGAGGGGGGGGGGGGAAATTCATACAGTGTTGTTCTGATATACTAATAATAACACCTTTTCAGAAATATTTGCAATTTCCTCTGTGAATATATGAATTTGCTCTACTGTTGACTAATGTTCCAGTACGATAGAGGGAACGAGCGACATCACTTACTCTTCCTTCCTGGTATTCTAACCTACATTGTCTCCATATGGCACACAACTCTAATCTCTATGGCGACCTGACCTCCTCCTTTTTTGGGGTGGGGTGAACAGCAGGAAATAAGATCTAAAACAGTGGTTCCCAAAGTGGGCAGTACTGCCCCCTGGGGGGGGGGATGCCTAAGGGGGACGTTAAGAGGCAAGGGGCCAGCAGGGAGATGCTAAGAAGTGGCAGAAGGGCATTCGAGGTGCCGGCCCCACAGGCTCACTGACTGCCGGTCACGCAGCCCATTGATTATTTCATCGCTCCATAGCAGGTGCCTCGAATGTGGAACCCATGCGCGGTGATTCTTGCCAAGCCTGGGGGGGGTAGGCAAGGTGGGAGGTGGTGGAAAGAGGGTGCCTTAGCTTGCAGGCTGCCCTCTCTGGTGGAAGCAGCGGAGGCATGCCAGAAGGCCCGAAAGCAAAACCCTCCCAAGGTGTGCAGTGAAAGGGGTAGGTGGTCTGGCGTTAGGGCCCCCTTCTCCGGAGGAGAACAAGGGAGCGCGCAGGAAGCAGGTGGGTGTAGCTGCGGCTCTCCAAAGCACGTGGCTCGGTTCAGTTCAGCTCTACATGGCTGTCCCGGACCTAGAACCTAGCCTCCCTCTGCAGCCCGGTCCTTCCGACCGAGCCCTGCGCTTGCTTGCTTTCCTTCTGCCTCGCCTGGTCTGGGCTGCTTCTGCACGGCTTCCTCCTCCCGGGCGGAGCATAAAGATGGGCAGAACATTTCACTGAAGTTGGGAGTCTCTGAGTGCGTGCAGCGTATCTCCCCTTGCTTGGCCCGATGGAAGTGGACCTTGGGTTGAAGCAAAGAGAGTGAGGTCAGCTACATCACTGCCCCGGGGAGGTTGGCATTGCAAAATTGGATGCCAAAGGGGGTTGGAGAAGGGACAGAGGGGCAGCTGCAGGGGGCTGGAGAAGGGGCAGAGGAGCAGGTGTACTAAGGAGCAGGAAGATCTTAGCCATGGTTTATTCACTGATTGAGCCGGAATCAAACAGCATGCTAAACTCTAAACCAGAATGGCTGGATTGATATATTCAGCCCATGTTTCTCAACTGTGGCAACTTATGTGGACTTCAATTCCCACTCTGGTTTTGCTTTACTTTCTCAAAGTGCCACTGCTATCGCATTCTTTCTTTCTGTTTCTCTGTCTGTCCATCCATCCATACAAAAGGTCTGCCTGCCTTTCTGTCTACCTACCTACCTATCTACTAATATCTATCTATCTATCTATCTATCTATCTATCTATCTATCTATCTATCTATCTATCTATCTATCTATCTATCTATCTATCCATACATCCAAAATGTCTGTCTGCCTGCCTTCCTGCCTACCTTTCTTTCTGTCTACCTACTTACCTACCTATCTATCAATCTACTTACCTACCTACCTATACATTCATCCAAAAGGTCTGCTACCTGCCTGCCTATCTACCTACCTACCTACCTGTCTCTCTCTCTCTATCCATCCATCCATCTATTTATCCATGTTCAAAGCACGAGCCCCGCAGGCACATTGGGAAAGGAGAGCAAAGCCAGTCGGGGGGGGGGCAGGGGGAGAGAGAGAGGGAGGGAGGGAGACCTGATGCATCAGACTGAAATGAGGCCTAGTTTAGACTGAGGCCCTTTTCCACACTGAAATATCTTTGGCTTCTATAATTAAAGGTTTTGTGGACAAAACATGGTCAAGACTATCAGGAAGCTCTCACATTTTATTGAGGCTTTAAACAGGATCCCATTGAACCAGATCTCCATTCTAAAAATTACTTTTCCCCAATGCATTACAGTACCACTTCTGAAGAAGGCAAAACCAAAATGTACTGGTAAACTACAAGAACACACACACACACACACTCCCTTCTAACCCTGCTGGAGCAGGTGATTGGACTAGAATAGATATCTCATTATCTTTCTCCTCCCTCCCTCCTTCTTTATTTCTTTTACTTTTTGTCCCTTCCTTCCATCCCCCCCTCTTTCTTTGTCCCTTTTTCTTTCTTTCCCTTTTCTCTTTCTTTTCTTCCTTCTCTCTCTCTCTCTCTCTTTTCTTTCTCTCTCTTTCCCTCTCTCAGGCTCACCCAATTGACTTGACTTGCTTGGGCAGATCCATCCAGTGCAGCAGACTCAATGGGGTGGACCTGCGGGGCCGGCACCTAGAACGCGCCAGTGTCAGCATGTTTGAAAACTAGAGCAAAGCCAGAGTTCGGTAATTTTTACTGCAAAGAATCACAAAAGCTTCTGGGTTGTGCACAAGAAGGGACACACATGTCAATGCAATTCAGCAACATAAAATAAAGAGATACAAATAAAACAAATCAACAAAAATTGGCAAAGCATCTCTGATTAGATTTTATTCACTGCTAGAATCTAATCAGAGATGCTTTGCCGATTCTAGTGCAATGACATGCTCCCAGAAGGGTTAAAAGGGAATGTGTGTGTATGTGTGTGCATGGCTGTCAAAACTCCAAAAACGGGTCAAATATCTCTGGGGAGGCCAGTCATAAATTAGAACACTTGCTATAGAACCAGCCATTAAGTGAGGACCAGTTGTATTTTTGCCAGTCACCTGGCCACGCCCACCCAGTCACATGACCACCAAATCACACCTACCCTGCCATGTGACCAGCAAGCCATGTCCAACCAGTCACGTGACTAGCAAGCTACACCTACCCAGTCACATGACCAGCAAGCCACACCCTCAAATTAGGCCACGCCCACAGAAATTTGAATCCCACCCCTGGGTGGGGGGCACAGAGGATGAGTTTGTAGCACCAGGGGCGGTGGACTGAAAAGGTTTGGGAACCACTGATCTAAAAGTTATTATTTTAGCTAAATTACTGAATTTGGAGTTTCAAATATGGAATAGTTTGACAAATGTATATTTAACTATTTTTCTCAGAATGAAAAAAAATCCAAATTAATACCACCATGTCATCCTTTCCTGACTAATCCAGAACTGAATAAAATTGCAGTGATTTTCTCTCACATACATACCATTGTTTTAAAAACTTTTATTTACTTTTTTCCCCAACAATTAGCATCTAACTACAATCTTTTAAAAATCTATAGTTGGAAGGAAAAAATAGCGATAGTAATAGCACTTAAGACTTATATATTGCTTCATACTGCTTTATAGCACTCTCTATGCAGTTTAGAGTAAGCATATTGCCCCCAAGGCTCAGTCAACCTTGAGCCGGTCAGGATCGAACTCCCAGCAGTGGGCAGAATCAGCCTGCAATACTGCATTCTAACCACTGTGCTATCATGCCTATAATTGCTTACTGAGATCAGAGTATTCCCATTTTAACAATACCAAATCAAACAAATGCATAGTGTATATGAATATATTCCTATAACTACCTCACACAGCTTGAGTTACGAATAGCGTGGCCACACAGTTTTTAAAACAAAGGCAAAACAATGGCCGTTACTTTTGGCACGCACGCTTCTCAGCAACAAACTCCTGCCGTGTGGGGAAATGCCTCTGATGGCTTCTCCTTGTGGTTAAAAGAAACGGCTGGGAAAGGGGTAGAAAGAATTAAGCTTACTGCTTTCCACACCAAGACGGCATTCTGAGGGGAATATTCAAACGGTACAACTCGGATGAGAGCAAAAACGCCCACACCACTATTGCCGATGTAGAGAAAGGCAATGTGGAATCACAATGGCAGAGGGTAGAATAAGCAGATGGGGGAGGCTCAGAGCAATACCGAAGCCGCCAGCTGCTTCGGGATGCGAAACAGCACTGTCCGAAAATGCAAATGATCTCCGACGATCAGATAGAGAGAGCTAACATCGAGAGATCGTGATGTGATTTGGAGGCTGAAAGCCTGAAAAAATGAACTGGGCTATATCCAAACCTGCTGAGAAATACTCCTGTTTCGGCCAAGGAAGAACAAAAAGCACTGCCTATTCACAACGAGGCTGAGCCAAAACTGGGGAACGCTGGGGAGGAGTCCCGTGGAGGGGGAGAAGCATTCCACAAATTAAGCCCAGCCTAGACATGCAGAGACTGAAGCACATC
The DNA here is from genome assembly GCA_033807585.1 of Hydrophis major. Taxonomy (NCBI): domain Eukaryota; kingdom Metazoa; phylum Chordata; class Lepidosauria; order Squamata; family Elapidae; genus Hydrophis; species Hydrophis major. Next base: position 184,097,962 of record CM066331.1, on the reverse strand, counting down.
CAACTACTGGATGCTCTGAACAGCTCATGGGAGAATATGGTACGTTCTCATCCAATTAAGTAAACAGAGGTTTGGCACATTACTAATACTAAAAAGCAAGCTATTCCTTTTGGCAAGAATGGAATACAAAGAGAAAACTTTTCCTAGAAAAAGTGGGGTCCCATCCAAACCTTTGATTATGGGCAGCCTTTAAGAACTAGATATTGATCTTTGGAACTCAGCTTCCAGAATTCTCCTCAATGATTATTGTGACTAGAGAATACTACAAGCTGAAATTCACAAAAATGGAAGTTAATTGCAGGATGAAAAATGTATTAGGAAATGAGGCAAATAAACAAGCATAGTTTTGGGCTTATTTTAATATTATTACAGTGTATTTCTATATTTACAAGATAACTTTCATGAAAGCACGCTGTATTATCAAAGTTTTATCTGATTCCTATCACGTTCACAATACATTAGGAATATTTTCCACTTATCAACAGACTTTCTGACTTAGGTTTACTTAAAACATTAATTTATGGATTTTTTCCCCAATCTTGTAGGAGCCATTTTTTCATGACCAGCTACCATACCAGTGGTGGGATTCAAATTTTTTTACTACCGGTTCTGTGGGCGTGGCATGGCTTGATGGGCGTGGCTTGGTGGGCATGGCAGCGGAAGGATACTGTAAAATCCCCATTCCTCCCCACCCCACTAACCTGCTTTCCAGCTCCATTCTCCTGTGCAAGGCAACAAAAGAAGGCCCAGCCAATCAGCTGGCAGTCGTGAGGCAGAGAATTGGGGGGGGGGGGAGTCAGAGGTGGTATTCCAAAGTACTCAAAATTTCCACTACCAGTTCTCTGAACTACTTAAAATTTCCGCCACAGGTTCTCCAGAACTGGTCAGAACCTGCTGAATAGCACCTCTGTACCATCTATTATAGAATGCTTACCTAAACAAATCACACAGAAGTGCCCAAATCATTTGCAAGAAATGTCTCCTTCGAGGTAGAGTGCAAATTTCATGAGAAAAGATCTATATGATTGGGCTAGCCTGCCTATATATGACTTTCACTTTAAAATCCTCTAAACTATGTGGCATCTGGTTACAGATAAGCAGCTCCTACGGTATATGGGATTTTAGATTTATTTTAATGACTCATCTCATTGACCAAATAGCCTATGTGCATTCAGCTTTACTTCAGATATAACAGCCCTTCTAAAGTAAACATTTTTAATAAATGGCTTTTATATTTTAAGAGTTAAAATACATATATACACACACATGCAGGGTGAAAAGCTAAAACACTGAAATTAGTACTATATCCCTCCAAACAGGAAGAAGGAAAGCTCCATGAGAGCTGAAGCAGCAACGGCTGGCTTTGATTACATGTCTCGGATTGTGGGCTGCACAGGAAACACTCCAGAGGCCCACTCAGTCAGCACCACCCGACACACACTGGCAATCTTTGTGTTCCAGCAACAACATCTGGAATCAGTTAAAAACCAAACGGCTTTTTGGTCTCTTCCCCCAAACCAATAATTTTTTTAAGAGCAGAGTATTTGACCCTTCCCATCCCTCCTGGAAAGCAGCTTTTCCGTGCAGCTCAAACAAAGAATTTTTTTTTTTATAAGAGAACCACACCCTGTGCTGCTTTTGAGTAGTTCAATGGTCTTCGGTTCTCAAGGATTGTCATGAGAGCTTTCCTTTCCTCTCATCACAGAAGCGCTCAGTAGAATAGGTAATATTATCACCCAATCTTCATTTTCTCTTTTCTTATTTTCTACAAAAATAGTGACGCACTACTAAATATGTATTTATAGCTCAGAATATTGTTTCCTGCATGGTATTTACAAGCTGCCCAAGCTCAAAATAACATGTGTTACTATGGAATTGTTACTATGGAATTGTTCAAGTACAATGAAAAAGGAAACTTGTCGTATTTTATATATAAATACTTAGGAATTTGTTACAGGAATGTAAACACCTCTTTTCCCTAGCATAAAAAGCACCATTTCTCTATGATGCCATGGAACTTGTGATGATTAGCTCCTAGTCCAGGAGGTGCTATCAAAATTGACTGCAGTTTTTCCTCTGAAGTGCAGAAGACAGAATTTCCCACTGTGGAATTTCTTGCTTCCTCACATGTCCCTGCTATCATTTCTCTACTCTTTCCTGCAACCAAAGAACCATCATACCCTTGCCACCATTCCCTTATCATCCCAGTTGCTTCAAGTTACCATAAGCTCACACAAGTAAACAATTTGGGGGTGAAAATATTTTGCTTTTATACAAAAACAAATGAAAGAATATCATGTGTGGGTGAGGAGAAGCAATTGTTTTTTTTTCCTTAGAGAACACTGGCCAGTTCTAAAGGAGATCAGAGTACAATGGCGGAAACACAAGTGAGACTACATGAAACTAATGAGTTGTGTGCAACTGAGGAAAATATAAAGTCACACAAATAATCAACAATTCTGAGGATTTCAGGGTAAGCTAATTGCCATGTGTTGATAACTGAACACATTTCAGCCTTGGTGAATGTTGTAGCAGACTACGCTTAATTAAGGCAGTGAGCAAATATGATGAACAAATATTCAGCATTAACTGTTAAATCATTTCTTCTGCATTTTAGGAATATCACAGAGCTTGATTCAAAGCTGTAAGACACCAAACTTTATTTTGACTGTTTGTTTCTTTCACTGTTCATAGACAGCATACTTTTTCAGTGTATAATTCAGAATACTGCTTAAACTTAACATATATTTGTAGCAAAAGTGATTGTTACTAAGAATCCAGAAGGCACGTTTTTTATGGATTCACTAAGTATCTTGTGTAATTGCCAGGAAGCAGATCTATCAATAAGTTTGTTAACAATGCCGTGCCAACAATCCCTAAGATTGTAGACTAAATGGGAAGTAAAAACAAATCCTACAATACAATTGCAAGTTTCCTACATTTCTACAAGGAAATTGTATGGAAATGTCCATATAATCACCAGGAGTTCGACTCCAGGGAGATTACAGTTATATTTTATCTTTATAATTGTATATTATATTTAATGGAGATAGGGTTAATTTATTAAACACAATTACATATACTTAGTAGATTCCCTCTATGCATTTTAGAATGACAAAGATTCACAAATCTCTTTAATGAAGTCTTGGAAAAGAGGCTGCAGAAAACATTTGTGGTTTTACACTTAGCATCAGAGAGACTTCAGAGAGAGATATTAAAAAAATTAAAATATTAAAAAAAAGGACACAGAAAAGTAATATCTTGCATTTTAAATGCAATATAAAGTGGCCATATATATAAATATAATCTAAAGTGGCAGTGGCCATATAAATTTGATAATAAATAAATAAATAAAATACTAAGAAATAACTAAGTATTGTTTGCTTTTGTGACAATGTATTAGAATTTCAGATTTTCATGTATAGTATTAGCATTCAAATTTCTTCATTTTTGTTACACTGGCTGCTGAAATACTTCTTGTTCCAATACTGTGTATTATAAAATGTTTTAAGTCATTTGCGTTCACAGAACATTTTAAACTACATATCCATAGTCCCTTGTTTCATCTTGTAGCACCTCACTCAACCTTTAAATAAGAAATTATAACACCATGTCTGTTTACAATGCTACTCATAGTTTTCTTTATGTGAGAAATATGTGTGATCTCCTAAGCAAAAGAAATAAAATGAACAACATAGGAAATAGGAAGCCAGACTTATCAACAATAGCCAGGCCCTCAGCTAAATAATGTCAAACTCACTCTCCATTAATCTCACATAGTTAATTAGTGACGGAACCAGGTGCACTATGGAAAAAAAGCTATTTTCATCAATTAGAGACATTGACACTTAGGAGTTTGTTGCCAAGTCACCACTGTTCAGAATTTATTGATCTTGCCAATTCTGCCTGGGTTTGCAGAGACCAATTGTTACTTTCTTTCATTTCTACCTGTGTGCACAGAAAATATTTGAAAAACACTTCCCAGTTGGAGCTCTTGAATGTTACAGGAATCAGAACAGATGGCCTCAACTGAATCCTACAGAGGTTTAGGGAAGTTCCTTGGCTAGAGAAGGATTTTCTCCCCACAACAGAGGGTTAATAAAGGGCAAGAAAAAATAACAACTAGACAAATCTATTACCTCAGTCATGTCTAGGCCATTAGTTTTCCTCTCCTAGAGTGTGGCAGTTAATTTTTTTTCCTTCCTGAGGCTCTCAATGGCAAGGGATTTTCCTGTGGCAAAATGAGATACTTTCCAGGAGAATGAAATCCTTTTATATTCACTAGCATCCATCAATAGATACAGAACAGCTCATTTCATGACTGCAAATAGTAGCTTTCTATCCTAGAAATAAGTACTGCTCACGAGTGTAACTTCTGTTCAAGACATCCTACCTGCCTCTAGCCTTTAACAAAGTAGGAGTTAAAATTGCTCTCTGCAAAATTACTTAGGATGATTTAAAGAACAAATATCTCACTGCTTAGATTTTGCCATAAAAAGTTTCTACCGCAGGACTCTTGAAAATTACAAACTAGTCCTTCACTGTTCTTAAGCCTATTTTGCAGTTTTCTCCATGAAGCGGGCATTTTACTCAACTTGAGAAAAACCACCAACTTGATATCATATAATTAATAAAAATGCTTTGGTATGTGTGGTTATTATGAACATAAAAATCAATGTTTTGCTAAGTGATTTTAATAAATAATCACAAGTTTCACTGAAGCCAAAGGGTTAAAAATGCAGCCCGTGATACTTTACCCTTATTTGTCTATAAAATGGGAGAGATTTTCCTTTATGATATTTCTGGGACTCAAAAAATAGGTTAATTCCTGTTTGTTACAGCTGTAACTAAAAGCATTCCAGAACCAGTTCAGGTCAGACAATAATACTGCTTTACAAAAATAGGGAGAACTACATTAAAAACCCTATAAACTAAAAGGAATATATTATAATTACATTTTCTTAATGTGTATGTGTAGCTGCAATTCCAAGGAATGCCCAAGATGCCTTCATCATGTGGGTGGGTCCAAATGATGGTCAATTCATCCTTGTTGGAAGAGGGTTGTTTCCAACTTCTTTCAAAAGGTGCTACTGTGCCCTCTCCGCAAGAAGCCATCTCTGGACCCAACCATTCTGGAAAATTTCCAGGGAAGGCGGTTGAGAAAGAGGGTGGCCTTGCAACTCCAGATGATCTTGGAAGAAAGGGATTATCTGGACCCTTCTATGTCATGTTTCAGGTCCAGATATGGGAGTAAAAGAGCATTCGATGACCTCTGGCAGGAGTGGGATGGAGGTGGTGCATCCATTCTTGCTCTTTTTAATACATCAGTTTCATGCCATCAACCATGATATTCTTTTCAACACAGGAAGTTGTGGGTGGGTGGCAGTTTTGTTCGGTCCACTTCCTTCCTCTGGGGCTACTCCCACTTGGTCTTGATGGGGAGCAAGAAGTCCAGCTCATAACCCCTGCTTTGTGGGATCCTTTTTTACATCTGCAGGTAGTCCTTGCCTTACAACAATTCATTTAGTGACCATTCAAAGTTACAATGTCATTGAAAAAAAGTGAGTTATGATCAGTTTTCATACTTATGACCATTGCAGCAGCATCATGGTCATGTGACCAAAATGAAGCCTTTTGGCAATTAACTCATATTTATGACTGTTGGCTGGCTATGCAGAACCCTCCCTGCAGCAAGATGCCTTGGCAACAGCAAATCCTGGCCAGATAATCACTCAAAAATATAGTTGATAGTATTTGAAGAAATATCCAGCTCCAGTTCTAAGCCAGGAATAAAATGGAGGCTGATTGTAAAGAAAGATTCTCTTTATTGGTGAACAGAACCAACACACACACAGCATGCAGTTCTGGGACAGCTAACAAAATGTAATTGAGAGTAGGGTGGTTTTTATACCTTTCTGTTTCCTATGGGGTCATGTAGGGATCGTGGCTGCTTCTATAATCAAAAGGGGAAATGCAAATTCTAGGGGTTTGTCTGAGCTAATTGTGGTTCCTTTCAGAGAGAAGATATAGGTTGGGGCCAGGAGATTTCTTGCCCAACTTAAACTTTCAGACCCCCCCAAATCCAAAGATCCTGGCCACAATAACTCATTATCTCATGGATAGATTATTCAGTGAGCTGTATAGAAGGCTGCAAACCACCCAAAGTCTTGAGAGCTGAGCATTATAGTAATGTGAGGAATCAATCCATCAATCATAATTAATATCAAAAATCAGATTAGCTTTGTTTTATTAGGAGAACAGGCAGTGAACAGCTGCAATTATGCAATTATGAATAAAGGATAATAATAGTGCAGAATGAAGAACACATGTACTTGAAAAAACCTTTAGTCAAGACAGGAAAATGGATTTACAATTTCTACCTATTTCTTATTAATACTACTATTGTTTCCACTAAAACAGTGAATTTTACCCAGTTACATGCAGATAAAATTGAATGTTGAGCATTGAGGTAAGTATCAGGGAGAACATGACAAAAGAAAGAAAAAACAGATTCAACAAAGAACATAGGCTGAATGAATGTGGATACACTACAGTGGTGACAACCAATATAAAAGAAATGCATTAAGTGATCATAGAAAGAGAATGACTTGAGGGGCAAATCACAGACATAAATATTTGAAGGATGAAATATATGACAGAAGGTGATCTATCAGCTGCAGCCAGCCACAACTGTCTTGCTTTTCCTTTGGTTTTCTAGGAAAAGCTAGAAAGTTGTGGCTGGCTGCAGTTGATAGATCCTAAAAAGTGCACAGGTAAAATGTTAATAGAACAAAAGGCAGACTAGTAGGAAATCAGAGCATAGAGACACTGGAAGCAAGGACTGTTTGTGAGGATAGAAAAGTCTGCAAAAATATATCAAGTGATACATCAGTGTACACTAGATCTAGTTAATTCTTTTTTCTTTTTCTTTTTTTGTCTCCTGCTTTTATAATTTCTTTGGCTTACTATTACTTACTAATTCTTACTATCTTCTTACAAAGCATTACTTTTCTTGAAGGGAAATAAGCATTGCATATATGTATGTATGTATGTACTTGCATGTGGGTTTTCTCATTCTGTCCTATGGTTAGAAATGTTTTGGACTGTAGACATGAAGCACTGAAGAGCTTCCTTTATGTTCTCTTGTAAAATATCAAAGCTCAAAACAACTAATGGACAGAAAAGAAGCAGTTAAATTGATCAGCTTGCTTTTTACCTTCTCAGAGTTCAGCAAACACTGTCCCCGAAGAACAAATGAAACCAATAATGCCAAAGCCTGGCAAAATGCCTTCAACACAACTGAAACTGGATATTAACAGTAAACTGAATAATTCAGATGTTCCAATTCACATATGGCTATTGTTAAGTCAAATAAAAATCAAGAATTGATTTACTCCATGTCAATAAATGGCCAAAGACTGAACACCATGAATAGTGAAACATCATTTCCAACACCATGAGTATTTGTTTGTTTGTTTATGTGTAAAATGCGCTTGCGCTCATCTTACCATAAGGTTACTGTGGATAGCTTATAATAGTAAGAAGAATAAAACAATACAAGAACAGGCATATAGTAAGAATAAAACACTATAAAAATACAAATTATCAGCTATAACTAAAAGATGGGGAAGGGAGGCAGAAGCAGGGGGAGGTGGGATCTGTTATTAATCTTCCAATCACTTACAGCTCTCCCATTGCAGCCCCAAAATACCTGTTTTTTGTTTTAAAAAGCAGAAAATATTTTGTTTCATGTATAATTACTCCGGTAATAATGAAACTATGTTTGGGGGAAATATGCTTTAGTCATAAACATTCCTAATTTTGGTCTAAATAATCTACCTCTTTCACAAGGATTTAGCAGGGAGTGGCGGAGGGGAGAGAATGAATATCAGAGAGAGAAAAGCTCCATTCAGGCATTCAAAAACTGGAGTGCTTACCATATGAGCGTATCAACTAAATCTTTTTCCTCAAACAACTCATTGATATCTGCTTGGAAAACCTGATGTGTATAACTAGTATATGGGTTTCAATGTGAGACAAGAACTTATCTTATCCTTTGAGCAAACATCCCAAGATCCTTTGGGAAAGTATCCCAAGATTCTTTCTTTATTTGCCATTGTAGAGAGATAACACAGTAATATGACAGGAAGCGGATGACACAGAATGCTTATCTGGATACTGAAAAGTAAAGCAAAGTAGAAAGCATGCAGATCGCATCTTTTGAAATTTTTTCCAATCCCTTAATAACAGCTCTACTCTGAGCGGCGTGGTGGCCTAGTGGTGAAGACACTTGCCTCCCACTCAGAAGGTTCAGAGTTCAATCCTAGGTAATGGCAGATGTTTCTCTCCTAGGGCTCAGAGAAAAAAATATCTGCTGAGAACTTGATGTGCAGTCAGGAAGGGCAACCAGTCAGTAAATGTTCAGTCATCCCAACTCAACCCCAAATTAAAGGATTACATAGTCATAAAAAGGGAGTTTTTAATAGCAGCTCCACTGAGTTATGTGATTCAAAGTGGTGGTTGGGCTTAAAATGGGTGTTGGTCCTTACCTGACACGCCATTTCTCTGGAGCTGGGAGGATCATCCAGAGAGTGGGAGGTGCTTCAGTCTGCGTAGTTGAAGGCTGAGCTTAATTACTGGGGAATGCTCCGCCCTCCATCATGTGGCTTCCTTGCATTCCCCAGTTTACGCGAAGACGAGAGTGAAGAGAAGATCGTCCTCTCATCTTACTATGCTAAGCGGTTCCTTGGCCGAAACAAGACCCCACCAGATGGTGAACTTAAAAGGGTGGGGCTGGATGATCCTCCCGGCTCCAGAGAAATGGCGTGTCAGGTAAGGACCAACGCCCATTCTCCTGAGAGCCGGTCGGATCATCCAGAGAGTGGGACATACCAAAGCTTGGCTGTCCTACGGGAGGGACTCCCGTCTGGTTCTGAAGTCCCTGCGGTTCCTTGAGGACTCGCTGGAGAATTCGTCTACCAAACGAAGCCTCCGCCGAGGCAAATATGTCGATCTTATAATGCCTAATGAAGGGAGATGGGGAGGCCCAGGTGGCCGCCCGACAAATATCAGCAATTGGAGCCTGGGTGGCCCAAGCTGCCGAGGTGGCTGCACTCCTGGTGGAGTGTGCCGTTATGCCGCTGGGCACCGGGAGAGCCTGGGACAAGTAAGCTTTAGAAATAGTAGCTCTAATCCAGCAGCCGATGGTTGCCGGGGACACTTTGTGTCCTAAGGATTTAGGTTGAAAGGAAAGGAATAAGGATTCGGACTTCCTAAAGGGCTGGGTACGTTTAATGTAAATTACATCCATGGATGTAATTTTTCCCTTTCCCGCGAGGGATTGGGGCAGAAGTTCGGAAGTGTGAGTTCCTGTGCCCTGTGGAAGGCTGAATTGACCTTAGGCAAGAAGGTAGGGTCTGGCCATAGAACCACCCGGTCGGCATGGAAGATGCAAAGGTCTTTCCTCACCGACAAGGCGGCTATCTCCGATATTTGGCGAGCCGAAGTAATGGTCACCAGGAATATGACTTTGAAAGTTAGGAACTAGAGTGAGGATTCCCTGAGAGGCTCAAAGGGATGTTTAGTAAGGGACGCCAGGACCTTGTTGAGGTCCCAGGTAGGGTATCTGTGTACAGTTGGGGGACACAAGTTAGTTGCTCCCCTAAGGAATGCCCTAATGCGAGGATGGAGGGAGAGGGTACCCAGATTGTCACAAATAATCACAGTTGAAAGGGCTGCTACCTGACGCCTCAGGGTGTTTGGAGAAAGTCCCTTCCTCAGACCTTCTTGGAGGAATTCCAAAACTTAAGCAATGGAGGGTGAAAGAGGGTTGATCTGGAAATTATGGCATCACTTGCAGAAGCTATTCCAAGTAGCATTGTATATTCGGGTTGTTGAGGGCCGCCTTGCAGCTAAAATGGTATCAATAACCTGGTCAGAGAACTGCTCCTTCCTTAGACGTTACCGCTCAACCTCCGAACGGCTAACTGGAGCCACTGAGGGTCCGGATGTTGGAGGGGCCCCTGGGAAAGGGATATCCTGTGTGGGGGAATTTTCCAAGGGGGGGCCACCGATAGATTGCGGAGGTCCGCAAACCATGGGCGTCTGGGACAGTAGGGTGCCACTAAAATCAGCTCTGCTTTCTTGGAAATGAGCTTCTGGATGACTCTGGGGATGAGGGCCAATGGAGGGAATGCATATAGAAGCCCTGTGGGCCAGGGGCAACAGAGGGCGTTGTGATTCTCGGCCCCGTGGGAGGGGTACCTCGAGAAAAACCTGGGGAGTTGGGTGTTGAGCGGGGATGCGAAGAGGTCTACTGACGGGAGACCGAACATCACGGTCGCTTCCCTGAACAGTGACGGGTGAATGCGCCACTCGGACTGGTCCACCGTGGTCCTGCTCAGCCAATCTGCTTGGGTGTTTGAGACCCCTGAGATGTGCTCGGCTTTGAGGGAGAGGAAATTGTGCTCCGCCCAATGGCAGAGGCACTCAGCCTCTCTCATCAAACTTATGGACTGGGTGCCCCCTTGTCAGTTGACGTGAGCCTTGGCGGTGACATTGTCCGTGAGTATCAGGACATGCTGCCCGCGTACGTGGGGAAGGAAGTTGCGCAGGGCCAGGTGGATGGCGCGAAGTTCCAACCAGTTTATATTGCATGTGCGTTCTACCTGTGACCATTTGCCCTGTGTCGAGAGCGAGTGGATGTGAGCGCCCCATCCGGACAGGCTGGCGTCTGTGGTGAGGATGAGGCGTTGGGGTTTCTTGAAGCAGTGTCCCTTGTTGATGGCGGGACTGGTCCACCAGAGGAGAGACGTGAGGACCCTTGAAGGCACCTTGACCGCGGCCTTTGAATTGCTTCTGCTGGTCCTTTGGAACGGGAGCAGGAACCATTGTAGGGATCTAGTGTTAAACGGGCCCAGGGAACAATGGAAATACATGGAACCATTTTACCGAGTAATTTAGACAATTCTAAAAGTGTTACCTTTCTTGATCGTCTGATATGTTTGACAGTCTCTTGGATGCTATGGAATCTCTCAGAGGAAAGGAAAACCTTTCCCTGAACCGAGTCAATGACTGATCTCAAGTGGGTGATCCGTGTAGATGGTAACAGATGGCTCTTCTGCCAGTTTACTAGGAACCCATGATCTTGGAGGGCAGAAAGAGTAGCTCTGATATCCTTTTCTGCTTGGGGTCTGGAGTGAGACAGGATGAGGATGTCATCCAGGTAACAGTAGAGACGAACCGGGAGGTCTCTGAGGTGGGCCGCTAGGGCCGCGAGGACCTTAGTGAAGGTTCTCGGGGCAGAGGCCAATCCAAAGGGAAGTGCCACATATTGGAAGTGGCGATGGTTGTAGCAGAACCTGAGGAGTTTGGAATGGGAGGGCCGGATTGGGATGTGAAGGTAAGCCTCTGAAAGGTCTATAGAGGATAGCCAGTCTCCCTGCCTGATGCCTAGTAGAATGGATTGTAGGGTGTACATCTTAAACCTGCGGTAGGTCAGGTAACAGTTAAGGCGTTTCAGGTCTAGGATAGCCCTCCATCCCCTTGAGGATTTGGGGACCACGAAGAGGTGAGAGTAAAACCCTGCCTCCGCTGGGATGGTGGTACAGGTTGTATGGCCTGTATGGTGAGGAGATGGCGGATAGCTGAATCCATGAGGTTGCGTTTGGTGAGATCCTTGGAGGGGGGAAATGCCATAAAAAATTCAGGGGGGGGCATGCTGAAATTCAAGAGCGAGGCCCAGTCTGATGGTCTCCCGGACCCAGGCATCGGAGGTGGAAGAGTCCCACCGGTCAGTGAAATGCTTGAGGCGTCCACTGATGGGGAGGGGTGGACGGGGTCTATCTGTTGTGCCAGAAGGGCTTCCCTCCTGAACCCCTGAAGGGGCGCCTGTAGCTGCCACCCCTCCTGCTCCTGTCACCTGGATCGGCTCGATCCTGGGGCTGGAAAGGCCGGAAGGAGGGGGGTCTCGGGTACCTGGGTGGGAAAGGAAACTGGTAGAAAGGTTGTAAGGAACCTCTCTCTGTGCTCTTGACTCTGACCTACGGAAAAAGAGGGGAAGAAATTTTTTCTTGCTTCTGGTTTCTGATAGAAATGGCTCCAGGACGGTGCCGAATAATTTGTCCCCTTTAATGGGGGCGGTGGCCGGCTTAACCTTGTTTTTTACGTCCACCTGCCAGTGCTTGAGCCAGAGCAGGCGGCGAGTTGTAACATGAGAGGATATTGCTCGGGCAGAGAACTTAACCGCGTGGTATGTGGCATCGGCCGAGAATTCTGCCGCAGCCGTCAATTTTGCTATGTCCTGATGTGCCCTTGTGTTAGAGGGGGGGACATGCTGCCTCAGTTGACAGAGCCACCGGATCAAAGACCTGGTGAAGAAGGAAGCGGCAGTGGCCGATCTAATGGCCCAGGTGTCCGCTTGGTGAGCCCTACGTAAAGCAAGCTCGGACCTCTTGTCCTTGGGCTTCAGGACCTCCAGGGGATCACTGGGGGAGGACGAGGATGCCAAACCAACGATGGGCTCATCTACCTCGGGAGTGTTAAGCAGGTTGCAGAAGCTCGACTCGAGGTTAAAGAACCTCCTGTCCTGGCTGGATGGGTCAGGGGGGGCCCTTGTAGAGTCTAACTGGTTTGAGACTAAGTCATGAAAAATGGGCGGGGCCGGAATCACCTCTGCCTCCACCACGGGCTGCCTAAAAATGGTGTCCTCCTGTCCCTCTGCCGGGGAAGGGAGAGCCGAGGAGGACTGTACAGACAGGCCAGAAATGTTCCTGGCCTTCAATAGAAGCGATTTAAACATGTGCGGCTTGAACAGACCCACAAAGGTGGGTTGATCCGGGGTGAGGCCCTCGTCCTCGGACATGTCCCCCTCCATAGGGTCTATCTCCAATAGGGGCTCCCCTTGGTGCGTAGACCCCCATTCCAATTCCTCCTCCTCCCTGAACCGATCTAGGTCCTCCATGGCCTCCTCCAGATCCCTTTCTGGGAGAGAACTGCCCTCCTGTAAAGGTACCTGACCAAGAGAGGGGTCCGATCTAGGCGAGGACCTGACTGATGGCGAGTCGTGTTCGGGCACCATCGAGGGAGAACCAGACCTGGACATCTGTTGCAGGCCCTCTGTAATCCCCTGGCGAATAGCCCGTTCCATCCATGCCTGCATGTGCGCAGGGATCTCAACTGTGGCGACCTCCTCATGGCATAGACCAGCGGCCGTGGGTGTAAATGTTGCTTCCGGCGTCCGCCTGGTCGTTGGTCCGGGAACCTGGTGTCCCTGGGATGGGCTGCGCCTGAAGAGGGAAGAGCAATCTGGAGGAGGGGGGGTCTGGAGGTAGAGGGAGCAGAGGGTGGGGGGGCTGGAAATACTGGTTGTGTCTCTCTAGATCGCCTGTCAAATTCTTTCTCCAGTGCCCTATGACATCTTAGAGTGTCCCTCTGAGAAGCTTTGGAAGTTTCCTTAGGGGCTTCCTTAGCCTGTTTGCGCAGGTGGTAGGATTTAAATTTGGCCTTCAAAGAAGGGCCTTTAGCGGAATTGTCATCTGCCATTGTAGAGGAAAGGACTGTAATACAAATGTAAAGGTGGTTGGCTCGCCAAGGGTTCGGCTGGCCCGCACCCCCTTTTGGAATTTTAGATGTATATGAACTAATATAATTATTAATATCTTTATACGTAAGTGTACAATCAAGATATATAATCCAACTAGTGTTGGCAACGTGAAATAGCCAAATATTGATAAGATGTAAAAATATATATATGCAAATACGTATATCTATCTATCCATCCATCCATCCATCCATCCATCCATCTATCTATCTATCTATAATTGTATATCTAAATATATTTAGATATCTATCTATTGATTAATATTACTATTAGTATTATTATTATTATTTGCAAATATTTAATTCAAGGTCTGGTTGCAGCTCCCAGGAAGGAGTGGCCCCAGGAATTGCTGTTAATATTGCCAATGTGCCAAATAAAACGCCTGAGGCTGGAGTGAGGCCTCTGGCAGCTGGAGCTCCCAGGCAACAACCGGGAGGGATAGGCTGCTATTTCCTGCCCTGAGCGTGCTGCGGAAAGCCAACAAGTTTGCCAATTCCCCTAAATCTCTGATAGCTCTCACAGGCTGGAAGGCCTATAATTAGAGCTAGTCCCTTCGCAGCTCAATGAGGCCTCTAAAAGCGGCGCCCGACACGCGGCGGCGCCCAAAATGGCGGCCGCCCACGCTCCCTTACTCACGGGCTGCTCAGGGCCAAAATCAGCCTCTCCAGCACGTCTAGGGGCCGAGAGAGGCAGCCAGGTGATTGGGCGGGGGACACCAGCTGCGCTATTACAGCGCGATCAAATAAAGCCGCTATGAGTGCAGCATAGAAAAGCAGCAGGAAGAGGATCAAATTGAGGGAGGGATTGGTGCCGGAGCGCGGAAGCCGCCCGCTGTACAGCTCCCCCGGGGGCGAAGAAAACACGCTCCCCTGTTTAATCACTATCCCAATGCGCTTAGAGGCTAAGGAGAACCGGACGCAATGATCATCAAACCTGAGGAATAAAGAGCTCTTGAATCGGCCAAGGAGTGGTAAAATACACAGCCTACTCTCACAAAGGCTGAGCATAAACTGGGGAATGCAAGGGAGCCACGTGACAGAGGGCGGAGCATTCCTCAGTAATTAAGCTCAGCCTTCAACAACGCAGACTGAAGCACCTCCCACTCTCTGGATGATCCGACCGGCTCTCAGGAGAAATTGAAAAATTGTTTACATTCCAAGACAATTTTAATGCCTTTTTTTTCCCCTCTACAAACCCCAGCCAGATGTGGTCCATTTTCAAATGCAATCTTTCTTTTGTCCATTTTCCTACAAGCAAAGCCTGGTCCACTCTGTTCTGTTTCTGGGATTTATCCTGATGATGGAAACACACACACACACACACACACACACACACATAGATACATAGATACATATATATAGATATAGATACATACATACATGTTCTAAAACATGCAATTGATTATTTAAATGATAACAGAAAAACAGAAAACATGGCAAACTGGGAGAAAACATACTACTACGAATAAAAAGTGTGAATTTTCAAACCTTATAGGTTAAATTTTGTTAAATCTGGTTAAAAGGTGAAACTTAATTTTCTATTTTTCTTTCTTTTTTTGGTGCATACATGAAAGAGAAAATGTAATTGATTATATAAAGGATATGAGAAAATAGAAAATATGATAAATTAGAAGGGATTATACTGGAAAGTAAAGTATTTATAATGAGAGTATTTTATTATGATTAAAAGCAGGGGTATGAAAATTTACTAAAATTATATAGGTAAATCTTGGCTAAGTGGAAATAAAGAAAAATATGAAATGGTTATATGAATATCTTTGGAATAAATATAAAGATATATTGTAAGATTGGGGGATATATTATGTGGATCCTAAATATATTAGGTTTATTTTATTTTTACTCTTTTTGATTGTTTACTATATATCGGTCTTGAGAAAGTTAATGATGATAATAATGTATAATGTAAAATAAAATAGGTAAGCTGAATATAAAAATAATAGGGGATAAAGAATTGAAAATACCGTATATACTCGAGTATAAGCCGAGTTTTTCAGCACATTTTTTGTGCTGAAAAAAACCCCCTCGGCTTATACTCGAGTCAGATTCGCCTCTGAAAAAAAAAATGGTGTGGAGCTCCGGAGCTGGCAGCCGCTTCCCTGCTTCCGTGTTTCCTTTGCAACTTTTAAGCATGGGAGGGGGAGGCTTTTCTGAGCTCTAGGCTGAAAAAGCAACGCGAGCCGAGGTCGCTCCACTCAGTTTCATTTCCTCAGCTCCAGCTGCTTTCAGTCCACTCGGGAGGAGGGGGAGGAGGGGGAGAGAGAGAGAGAGAGATATCATAAGAACGGCTCTTGGTTTTTTCTTGCAAGGGAGAGAGTGACTCCTGCCTACCACTGTCATCATCATCATCTTTTGGGTTAGTGAATCAATCAAACCTTTCATGATAGTGAGATCGTTTCCCAAATTTCCCTTAAATCAGGGAAAAAATCAGAAACAAACCTTTGGACTGAGAATAAGCCTGTTCCTATGATGCCATTTTTGTTCACTGCAGTGTGAAAAGTGTGAAAAAACACACTTCTTTTTCTTCATCTTCTTGTTCCCTATTTACTGGTCTCTTTCAAAGAGGAAATTGTGAACATCAAACTTATTCTCAACTGTCCTAGTGAAAGTTTTTATTGGCATCTATTTTTATTTTTGAAATTTACCAGTAGCTGCTGCATTTCCCACCCTCGACTTATACTCGAGTCAATAAGTTTTCCCAGTTATTTGTGGTTAAATTAGGTGCCTCGGCTTATATTCGGGTCGACTTATACTCGAGTATATATGGTATATATGAGGATGAAATTATCTTGATATTGAACTAATGAATTGAAATATGAAATGGAATCTTATTTAAAGATTAGTGGAATGGATAAATGACTTGAGGTGATGTTAAACAAGAATGTTGAAAATGTAATTATGACTATGCATAAATGTTGTAATCTGGAACCTCGTTGCTCATATGAAGAGATGTGTAAAAAATAAAAAACTCATAAAAAAAAGATTCTGGTATTTGATCAATACATATTAGGCATGCTACTCGACATGAAAATCACTTAGTTGCATTTCAAAAATAGAGATAACATGTATTATCTTTAAAATTGACTCCCTCACAAATGAACCTTTTGCATAAAATGTCCAGACTTGAATTCCCACATTTAAGTTTTTACCTTCAAATTTCTTATTCAGCTAATTTTATAGCAAATGTCAATTCTATGTGAGACTTGTCCTCTGGTTGCTTTTATGACTCACCCAAATCTTCAGTGGCTCTTTACAGACTATTTTTTAAAATCCATGACGCCAAACTGAAATATGCTGATGCAAACACTATTTTAGGACACCATTCTTTCCCAATTTTTGTCTTCACTCAGTAATGATAAAAATAGCTAAAGTATTCAAAAATAAAATTTTCTCAGTCTAGCAATCTTATTTAATATGCCTAGCACACCACTTCAACATGTCAAAACCACGGCTTTTCAAGCCAAGACAAAAATATGCACAGATAAATGTGTAAGAAAATATAAAATATAATACCTCTTATGCTCATACAATGCCAATAAGAAAGCCCCATAATATCTGGGCGGAAAATTCTTCATAGACATTACATATACTGTGGATTATTCAAATTAACTACCCGTTGATGAATGCATATAACCTAAGACGGTAGAATATGCTACCTTATTTATTTTTCTACTCAGGTCTAATATGCTGGTCCATTAAAAAATAATTTAGTGAGAAATTCACGGATGAAATGAAACATAAAAAGGGGACAGAAAGAAAGAAGAAACAAAAAAATCTAGCATTAGTAATTGGCCCTTCCTATATAGCTCCAACTTGGTCTGGCCTGCTTCTCCTAACAGGCACTACCAAATCTGAAGTTGCCACCAAATATAAATCTACAATTGAAAGAATCGGTAAAATATGTTTTAATATGTCTTTAGACTGAATAAGGATCACAAAACCAATATGAAGCACAGCACACCTAGATAACTTTCCCCAGAAAATGTTTAGCATATTCCCTTTCATCCATGAATCTGTTACAGTGGAACTTATCTACTGTCCAGACTGAACTGAAAATATGTGTCTTTCTGGAGAGGTAGGAAATTATAAACTTCCCTTTATTATACAAATGAATACAGTTGGAGAGGGTATCCTTTATCTACTGAATAACAAGACATGTTAAAAGTATCTATGCACACCAGAGGAGGAAAATTAGCATTAGGAATATGCTCAACAGCCTATAACATATTTTTTTCTGTTTTAATTCCTATAACCTAAATTATTCCATTACATTCTTAGAGGCTGCTAGGGCTGCTGGGAAAGAAAAGGAACATCTCCTGTTATCAGAAAAAAGGACAGGTGGAAATTGGGCCTTCCACCCAAGAGAGAAGACCAGGCAGATTATTATGCTGTCCAGGCAAGAGAACAAGAATTAAAAGGGTTTGAAGAATTATTCTACAAATAGGTCTAGGTCTGAAACATTGCAGTCATTGGAATTCCTCTGTAATCTCTTTACTGCTAAAACTCTGGTACCTGTAGCTTTTAACTGACAGAAATGATGCATCATATGGCAAACATTTTCAACCCAGTCCCAGTCCCTCACATGGACTAATTTATTGAATGCCTGGACCCTTTGTATTATCAGATTGAAAGTTTGGAAGGTTCTTGCCATTTCAGCATCATTACATGCTGCTGTAGTTGCATGATCCTTAATTATAACATTCCTGAGACTTTTCTGAGAATAAAGTCAATGAAGATCACATGACTGCAGCTGACAGCAGAACCATGCCAGCCTGTTTGGGCTCCTTCCTTCCTTCCTTCCTCCGTCCCTCCCTCCCTCCCTTCCTGGGAGATTTGCAGAGAGAAAATCAGTGGGGAATCTTGTAAGGAAGATTACAAGTTGCTTGGGTAAGTCTTACACACACACACACATACACACAATCCACTTATGATCATTCTATTTCTCTCTTTAGGTGAAGAAATATATCTGAAACGATGACCCAATGAGTCATAGGATGTTTAGTGTTTTTCTAAATTGCCATTCATAAAAATTATTTCAGAAGTTCGGGATATTTGTGCAATTGCCTTCTTGGTTCATGTCCTACCTACAGATGGTCCTCGAGTTATGACCACAAATTGAGCCCAAAATATCTATTGCGAAGCAAGAAGTTGTTAAGTGAATCGCTGCAATTGTTAAGTTAGTGATAGGATTGTTAAGTAAATCGGGTTCTCTATTGACTTTGTTTGTCAGAAGGTTGCAAAAGGTGATCACATAAGACCAAGATACTGTAACCGTCATACATTCAGTTGCCAAGCATCTGAATTTGATCATGTGGCTACAGGGATGCTGCAATGATCCCAAGTATGAAAAACTATCATAAGTCACTTTTTTCAGTGCTGTTGTAACTTTGAAATATCACTAAATTGTTGTAAATTGAGGATTACCTGTACTATATATATGGTCTAAAGTCTGGGTGGATGACTCTTTGTGTGTATTTTGGAATTTATTGTCATGACTAGGAGCGGGCTTCTCAGAACCAGGCTTGTGTGGAGCTTTTTTCAGTTTTTATTCTTTATGTTCTTCTTCTTTTTCTTTTTCATATGATGGCCCATTTGTAATATTTAGACATTTATTTTTGAAAACAGAACATTTCTGTGTCAAATTAATTATTTTGATGTTCTTCCAACTTTTGTGTCTTCTAGCTCTTCGGTTTCTTTTCTGTTTGGCTTCTGTAATGTTGTTAATGAACATTTTTCTTCACTTGTAATAGAATAATTAGGTTATGGGAATTAAAACAGAAAAAATATGTTATAGGCTATTGAGCAGCAAATCGAACATGGTCACGGCAGCACGTAAGCTGCCAACACTTCTGCACTGGAGGCGCTGGCTCCGGAGCGGTGCTAGTCAATGGGTGAAACTGCAGGGCCAGCCAGCACTTCGAATGCCCCCCTGCCGCCTCTTAGCGCCTCTCTGCCAGCCCCCTTGGGGATGCTAAGAAGTGGCAGGGGGGCGTTTGAGGAGTCGGCCCTGCAGGCTCACCCCATTGACTGTTGTACCACACCGGAACCAGTGCTCCGAATGCGGCAACACATTGGGAAAAGCCGCCACTACCGCTTTCCCAAAGTGCCACCGCTGTCGCATTGTCTGTTTGCCTGCCTGCCTGCCTGCCTTCCTACCTGTCTGTCTTTCTGTCTACCTACTTACCTACCTATCTACCAATATAGATTTATCTGCCTACCTACCTACCTATCTACCTATCCATCCATCCATCCATCCATCCAAAAGGTCTGTCTGTCCTCCTGCCTGCTTGCCTGCCTGCCTACCTATCTATCCATACATTCATCCAAAAGGTCTGCCTGCTTGCCTGCCTGCCTACCACCTACCTACCTACCTACCTACCTACCTATCCATCTACCAATATATCTATCTATCTATCTGCCTGCCTGTCTGCTTGCCTGCCTCTCTCTCTCCATCCATCCATCCATGTTCGAAGCGCCGGCCCCGCAGGCACATCGAGAAAGTAGGCCAAGCCAGTCCAGGAGGGAGAGAAGGAGGGAGGGAAGGAGAGAGAGAGAGAGAGAATGAGAGAGAGACCTGATGCATCAGACTGAATGAGGCCTAGTTTAGACTGAGGCCCTTTTCCACATTGAAACATCTTTGCAAGCACATTGAAACATCTTTGGCTTCTATTAAAGGTTTTGTGGACGAAACATGGTCAAAACTATCAGGAAGCTCTCACATTTTGTTGAAGCTTTAAACAGGATCCATTGGACCAGATCTCCACCCTCAAAATTACTTTTCCCCAGTGTATTTCAGTGCCAATTCTGAAGAAGGCAAAACCAAAATGTACTGGTAAATTACAAGAACACACACACACTCCCTTCTAACCCTGCTGGAGTAGGTGATTGGACTAGAATAGATATCTCATTATCTTTCTCCTCCCTCCGTCCATCCTTCTTTATTTCTTTTTCTTTCTGACCCTTCCAGAGAGAGAGAGAGAGAGAGAGGGAGACGGAGAGGGAGGGAGGGAGAGAGGTCCTTTCCAACTCTATTATTCTGTTACATTGTGATTTCCTATTCCAACTGACAAGCTTACGATGAGGAAAATCGAAAACTAACCTTTTGCTCTTGAATGTTTATGGCATATTCTTCTGGCAATATGTGTGTGTATGTCACAAACTACAAATTGATGCAGCCCAATTATTCCGTCAGGCATTCGTTTTTAAAATACTGGCCTTGGATAATGAATCTTTGAGACAGGATATCAAATCTATCTAGAGGTGGTCGAGTGAGCAAGTCAAAGATATAATGAAAACCTAACTTAGAATTAATAGCAAGTATCTTGAAAGAGAGGAATCTCCTAATCTGGATTTATCTAAGAATCTTAACATACAATACTATGAATCAAAACCTATTAGCAGATGGCATATTCAACTTCTGGCACATGCATTTTCTGAGACAGGAAGTCTGTCAGTCATACAGCAATCATCACAGAATACTCCATCTCTCCATTTTCAGAAAGCGTTTTGGATGTGTGGCAGTAATTGCCTTTTCCCATTAGTACACTGTGAAAACAGCTGCCATAGCAACTAGCAATGATTTTAATAAATCCAGTCTGCTTTTTCAAGGACAGCACATGGATGCTGGCAGTGACAACATTCTAGATAGCATGAGGGGGAAGGGAAACTATTGTCAACTTCCAAGGTCAGAGTTTTATTATTCAAAGGCCAACAAGATGGGCATGAAAAGAACATTTTCTATCCTAGAGGGAGAAAGCTCAAATTAGAAATATTCAGTTTCTATTAATCCAATTTTATATATTTTTTAAAAAGTATGTATGTATGTATGTATGTATGTATGTATGTATGTATGTATGTATGTTGTGGCCCCGATTCCCAAGCCTATGCTGTCAGAGGAAGAGGACCTGGAAGATGAGGAGGAAGAACTGGAAATGCCTTCCTCCCCAGGACCTTCCTCCCTGATAATGCCTCAGGTTCCATCAGACAACCGAGAGGAATAGCCTGAGATTAATCAGAAGGAAGGCATGTCGGAGCAGCCCCTGACAGGGAGTAAAGAGGAAGAGTGTTGGCTCGATCCTAAGCAGCGT
Organism: Hydrophis major; assembly: GCA_033807585.1. Classification (NCBI taxonomy): domain Eukaryota; kingdom Metazoa; phylum Chordata; class Lepidosauria; order Squamata; family Elapidae; genus Hydrophis; species Hydrophis major. Next base: position 184,076,258 of record CM066331.1, on the reverse strand, counting down.
CGTAGGGAGAAACGTGAGCAGCAACATAGGAGGCGTGGGAGGGTCAGAGAGTGAGCTGAGTCATTGAGCCACACCCCACAGGGGATAAAAGTGGGTGTGTTTTCTCCTGAAACTTTGTACGGGACAAAGTTTAACCTTACTTCAGATTTTCTTCGTGAATGACTGTTTTTGTGGACTGCCTTGTGATTTTCTGTGAGTAAAACTTTATCAGTTTGGACTTGGCAGGCAGGACATGTGGGAATGCCAAGAATATTACCAGTTCTAAAGAATTAACTCTGTGAAGTCCGAGCCAGCTTGCCTGCCTGTGTTGGAGTGAGTTTGTACTCTTTCATATTTTGGGAAAAAGGAAAGGCGAGACAGAACATGTATGTATGTATATATGTATATATGTATGTATGTATGTATGTGTGTGTGTGTGTGTGTGTGTGTATGTATGTATATATGTATGTATGTATGTATGTATATATATATATATATATATATATATATATATATATATATATATGTGTGTGTGTGTGTGTGTGTGTGTATGTGTATGTGTATGTATGTATGTGTATGTATATGTATATGTATATGTATATGTATATGTATATGTATATGTATATGTATATGTATATGTATATGTATATGTATATGTATATGTATATGTATATGTGTATGTATGGTATTCAGCTATGTTCGGGTATTTTCCCAAATCATTATTTAAAAGTTGTGCTTTAAAAGTTGTGCTTTTAAAGTTGTAACGTTTCGGCAGAATCTCATCTGCCATCATCAGGCTTGTGTACTGTGTTCATCTGTGAGTCAGGCTTTCACAGCCATTTCTGTTTTAAATTTGGTGCTAGCCTACTGCTGTGCCAGAATGGTTTTTTCTTCATCTTGATTGGTTGGGAGTCTTGGTCTTTTATTGGTCTTGGAGTTTGCTGTGTTCTGCTTGATTGGTATTTCTAATATCTTCTGTCTGTTTTGTAGCTTTTTTTTTTTTTTTTTTGTCTTGATTGGCTGGCAACATTGTGTTTCCTGTATTGGAGGCTTTTAGTGTGGCTTGGCTCCGAGTAAACGGACGGCTATCATTTATTAGTAAGCTAGGTTTCATCTGAGTTCCTGGTTGGGGTGTGTTTGAGCTGGAGGTATCGAGGTGGGGGGGTCTGTTTGTGCCCAGGTGTTTGCCTGGTTTGTGGTGTGTAGATTTTGTTTGTTTGTGAGTGCAGGCTTCCAAATAATTGACAGTCTGGTGGAGTCATCTCTTCTATTCATGCTTTCAGGTCTTTTTTCAATCTCTATGGCTTCTCTGATAAATCTGTAGCTGGGGTTTTATATAGTGGCTAGGGTTTTGGTGCCATTGAAGTCACAAGATAAAACTTTAAAGCAAGCAAAAAGTCTGAATCACAAAAAAGCACAGAACCTCTGAAGGAGAATTGGAATGCTATGAAGCCAATATTAGGGCCACAAATAGCATTTCATAAACCTTCTACCTGCATGATGGTTTAAGAGGCAGGATCAGAGGCAGGGAGACACAACTTCAATCCTCCCTTAGGCACAGAAATCAGCTGAATAACTTTCAGCGAGTCACACATTTTCAGCTCAAACTGAAAAGGTAGGTCTGAAAATATTTCCATAAGAAGTGAGTAAAAAATGATATGAAAGATAACAGAACAACAGACATTTGATTCTATCAAGTCACAGTAAATCAATGCACATACACACACACACAAAACAAACTAACTTTGCTGTTTCAAATTAAGAGATTAAAGTTTTATGCACTCTTAAAGTTACATGCAAACAATCTTTTATATTAATTCAGAAAGAAATTCTACATTAATGTGGAGAAAAATTGAAAAATTATTTCAATAAGTTACTTTGCAAATAACCAGAAAAACTATCTGGCCATTCAAAATGGGAACAGAATATTTTTTGAAATAAGAAGAGTCACAAAGAATGCAAGAATCTTTACTTTCTTTTAAAGATTCTCAGCTTCTTTTTCAGTTTCCTATGTTGTCTAGTATAGTCCTAAAACGTTCAAAACAGACACCTGAGCTGAGGGATAGTCAGCTTCCGGATGATTTCCCTACACATATACACTACATATACAGTAGGGAGAAGCAGGGAGGGAAGGAGGGAGTTCCTGTTCTACCTCAAAATTTATTAGAATGAATTGGCATTTCCCTTCCCCCTCAAAGAAATATGTTAAAGATCACACTGAATATCAAGATCAAACAAGACTGGATATTTTCTATTATCTCCATATTGTAACATTAAAAACTTAATGGATTCTTATTAACCGAATACTAAGCACTCAGAATACAGGTAGTCCTCGACTTACAATAATTCATTTAGTGACTGGCACTGAAAAGAGACTTATTTTTCACACTTACGACCACTGCAACATCCCCATAGTTACATTATCAAAATTCAAATGTTGGCAACTGGTTCATATTTATGACTGTTGCTGTGTCCGAAGATCATGTGAGCCCCTTTTGTGTCCTTCTGATCAGCAAAGTCAATGGGGAATCCAGATTCGCTTAACAACCATGTTACTAATTTAACAAAAGCAATGATTCACTTAACAACTGTGGCAAGAAAAGTCATAAAAAGTCATAAAATGGGGCAAATTAACTTAATAAATATTTCACTTAGCAACATAAATTTTGGGCTCAATTGTGGTAGTAACTCGAGGACTATCTATATCGTAAAATTGGGTTTATAAAATAAACATTATTTTTTTTAATTTATAAAACAAATTAAAAAATAAACATTAAATAGCAAAAAGACAATTTGGAACAGAAAGAAATTTGCAGTTCAATTAATTCTAGAAACAAGTGGTAAATTCTAATGATGCCAGATAACAACAAGCCTAGAATATATTTAAAAGGTCATCTTGACAGGAATCTACAAGTTCTACCCTTATTCTGCCTAACTGATTTGGTATATAGAGTGTATATTTTATTGGACATGAGACATCTGACAGAAGATTAAGATATTTAGTGAACTTCATTTTATTGAAAACATCTGAAGACTGACTTCTATTCTTATACTCCATGAAGTAACCCTAAACCTTTCCAAGAGAAGAACCTTCCCTGTCTCACTACTGAGCATCATTTGGAACATCTTCCCCCTTCCCCTTACTCCAAGTTGGCTCCTACCTTCCTGACCTTCCACAAGGGCTTGAAGACCTAGTTGTGCCTGTTGGTCTGGAACTCCAATAGAAGACTATGGAGGTGAATGATAGATTAATAACAGATCCCACCTCCCTGCCCTGCTCATAGCAATAGCAACAGCACTTAGACTTATATACCACTTTACAGTGCTTTACAACCCTCTCTAAGCGGGTTAGAGAGTCAGCACATTGCTCCCAATAATTTGGATCCTCATTTTACCCACCTTGGAAGGATGGAAGGCCAAGTCAACTTTGAGCCTGGTCAGATTTGAACTGCCAAATTGCAGGCAGCCAGCAGGCAGCAGAAGTAGCCTGCAATATTGCACTCTAACCACTGCATCACCATGGCTCCTACTCCCTCCCTCCCTCCCCATCTTTTAGTTAGTGTTGATAATTTATATTTTGCAGTGTTTTAATTTTTATTATATACATGTTTTTGTATTATTTTGTTCTTTTTAACCTCATAAGCCGCCCATCTCACCAAATTTAATCAATAATAATAAGAAACAATTTAAAACTAAAGAGTTGGATATCCTTCCACCCTAAAAGTGAAGTCATATAAAGATGGTTCTTGACTTACAACCATTCATTTAACAATAGTCTGAAATTTATTCGTTACATTTCTATGCCACCTATCTCGCTGCTACAGCAAAATTATGGTGGTCTTGGAAAAAGTAGCTTACAACCCATTCCTGAAATTACAATCATCATACCATCCCAACAGTTAAATGATGCAACCCTAACCTTAACCAGCTTGCATTTAGAATGCGGTTACATGATTATAATTTGCAATCTTCCCAACCAATTTCTGACAAGCAAAGTCAATTAGAAAAGCTGGGTTCACTTAACGACCATAAGATTTCCTTAAAAACTATGGTAAAAGTGTTTATAAAATGAGGTCTAGCCCCATGATGATTCACTTTACAATCCCACCAACCTACGTTGGAAATTCTAATTCCAACTACAGTCATAAGTCAAGGACTACCTGTATAACTCTTGAAAATGTGTTATTAATACTAACACTAAATATATATTAGTAACATGCAGGGAAGATAATGCCACAACTTATTGCAGAAGGTGGATTACTATTCATACTGTAAGAATAGTATTAGTTAGAATTGGGTTTTTTTATTATTTAAAGCCTATTGGTTTTAACAGAGGAGGAAATAAAGCAAAACATGAGCAAACAAAAGCAACAAATGTATGCAATTCTATTCATTAATTATGGAATAAACAGAAACTAGGCAATGGAATAATTCAATTTATTAAAAACGGGCTTATAAAATAATTGGCAACATACTTATAGCAAGTTAGAATAGCAACTAGCAGGGGTGTTTATAATATTCCAATCACAAAATATTTACGTACCGTAGGGTTTGTTCCAAGGTGGAGACAAACAAACCCACAAAGCCCAGTTGATGTTTTGATGAGTATGTTGTTTTAGAAGTTTTGGTTGTCCTCCCTTCTCCCCCACTCAATATTCCCAACCAAATGAATACACTACTCTTACTGTTTGCCATGGAGATTTTTGATTTTTTTTTTAAAAAAATCCCTTTATCTAGTTTCTTTGTTGGTTTCAAATTAATAGAAATCAACATGAACTTCTTTATTATGGATTTTCGTTCCTTTGAGGAGCAAATCAAGACAGCATAAATTACAAGTTTTCATTTTCATAGCTGGAATACTCAAAATACTTCAGATTTTGTTCTGAAGCATTCCAAGCTTTCTTCCATCAGATATTCAGTCTAACAGAACATTTCAAATGGGTTTATTTTATCCCAAGCTCAAAATAAAACACATTTCCTGTTCCATGCATATCCTTTAAAAATAGAACAGAATCATAGAATTGGAAGAAGCCATTTCTATCATCAGATCTAGCTCTTATTCAGTGCAGGAATTCAAATCAAAACATTGAGACAAATGCCTGTTGAACCCCTGTTTCAACAAAGACCATCTCTCCCCTTGACAAGGGTATTACAAACCAGAGAAAAGCTTGTGTAAGAATAATCAACCAGTCAATTTTATTTATGGCCAAAAGGCCCAACAGCAAGTTGCAAACATAATCTAACTTGGCATTGGATAAAACAGTTAAATATAAAACACTATAAAATATTTAATAAATATTATGCAATAGATTTAAAATCCCAGCTCACTGATTTATTACTAAAAACCTTGTTTTTACAGCCATAGTTAAAAATTTGGATGCTGCCAATGTAATCTTAGATTCTCATCACCAAGTAATTTTTTTTTTCATATTCAGAAGTATAAATAAGCATTTTACAAAAGTCTGTGGTTCTTCTCTTTTAGTTAAAAGAACTCAAATAATCCATGTTCTGCAGGATACACGATACCTGAGTCTCAAAAGAAGCTGAGCGTAATCCAGGGCAAAGGACACAGGATTCTGAATACAAACAAACCTTGAGATAACTGCTGCCTGTACACAAAGAACATTGTCATACTGCACAAAATGGGAACAAGGTAATGAAAGCACTTTTGTTTCTCTCACACACAGCCCTATAACTTCAGACTGATAATGCACAGGAGACATACCAAAAGCACCTGTACTCTTAGATCCAAACTACAAAGACCTGTACAGTATGTCTACAATTGGGTAGTTTATATGGATAATGTGCTCAGCGAAAAACAAGACCATCCGTTCTAGTGTCACCTTCGCCATGGAAGCAGGCTGGGTGATTTGGGACCAGTCACTCTCTCTCTCTCTCTCTTTCTCAACCCAATTCACCTCACAGGGAGGTTGTTGTGGGGAAAATAGAAAATAGGAGGAAAGAGTATTAGGTATGTTTGTTGCCTTAAGTTATTTATAAAATCATAAAGGCTGGAAGGAGGAGGAGGGGCAGGGAGGAAGAGAAGAGGAAGAGGAAGAGAGGGAGAGAGAGAAATATCAGTCCAATACCAAAATCCATTAGGACTTTACTCCCAGGATTACATTGCATCACTCAACCTGGAACAATGTTTCATTTACAGATATTCATTTCCTGAAACAACTTGACATAATAATTTTCATAAGGGAAGAGAAAACCACAGGAAATACTACATTAATATGCTTTGCACAATCCCTTCAGACATACAAGTTGACACAAACCCACTTCCTACTTTGGAAGTCTCAAAAACCATAATTTTGTGCCAAGTCACGGCTTCTTTACTTTCATGGAAAAGCAAATGTTTTGCAAATTAAAACAAGCTAAAGGCATTTCATGACTCTATACACGGTTCTACGTAAGGAAACTACAGTATTTGTCAATGTTTTTCCTTCTTTGTATGATTTTTTTAAAAGGTAACATACATTCTTAGAAAAAACAAATAATAATTAAGGCACCAGGCTAGAAAACAGGAGATTGTGAGTTCAAGTCCCGTCTTAAGACATAAAATTCAGCTGGATGACGTTGGGCCAGTCACTCTCTCACAGACCTAAATAATAAACTGCATATTCTACACTTAGCCATTTGATCTAATTGAAGTCATGGAATAAGAACTTAAATGATCTAATGCAAGCTACAATTCTGTTTCTATATTTCCAACGAACAATAACAAAACTCCACCCCATACTCTTCTAAAAGAAAACTGCAATCACTGATATTTAATGATATGCCTTCCACTACAGTTAGTGTCTTCTAAAGGCACTATTTTAGCTGCAAAGTCTACATAAAAAAGCAGGCACACATAAACACACACACCCCACAAAAACATCCCAGATGTTGCCTTGAAGGAGGAGCTTGAGCTGGGCCCAGATCTCAGGACCTCAAAACCCGCTGGGACAGGGAATGCGTTGATGCTACAGCCAAACATAATGTAAGACTACTTATTTTAGTTCATGCTGTTAGCAGTGGAAAGGAATCTGAGCATCTACTGAGACACAGAAATGGATCCAGCTATTTGTATGCTTTTTATAGCAGAGAATCACATAGCGTGTTTTGCTTTGCTGTAGCCAAGCATGCCTGGAAGAAACTGATATTAGTATAACAAGGAACTTTTTTTTCCAGAAAATTTCTCTTTACTTTTAATGTGTGAGAAACCTACCAGGAATTTCTTCCAGTGAAAGCCATATAAATCTACATATAAATCCATGTAAAAACATGTGTACATCCCAGTCAGAATGGATAGAAAATCAGTTTCCGTCATATAAAAATCTAAAACATTTCTGGCGTAATTATCACATCAAAATTGCAAATGTGCTACACTGCTAGAATTATCCTACTTCCAGATGGAAGGTAACATAGCGTCTGGTTCACACATTACTGTTAATTTATCTAATTTATCAAAATAAAAAATTTGTATTTTTTTCATCTGCTCTTATCCAAATTTAGAAGTATAATTACTGTATCCAATTAAAATATAAGAGAGATGTCTACACTATTTGTTTTTCATTAGAGTTCCATCATCCTTTCCTATAGGAAAAAGTCTTTCCTCCTCTATTGGCCCCCACAGATTGAATCCAGTGAAGTAAGCTGGGCTGAGAGATGGTAATCTAATCAGCGTCAGTGAGTTTCTATTGCTGAGAGTGGAGATATACAGGTAGTCCTTGACTTACAACCACATTTGAACCCAAAATTCCTGTTGCTAAGTGAGACATTTGTTCAGTGACTTTTGCCCCATTTTGCGACTTTTCTTTCCACAGTTGTTAAGTGAATCACTGCAGTCGTGTTGTGGTTTGCCAGTGCAGATGGCAGCGGAGTTGGACAGTGAGGAAGAAAGGGGACCAGGCAGGGAGTCTGGAGAGGACTTGGACGAGGGTCCTGCATTTGATACAGAGATGGGGCTAGAACCATCTGGGAGTGGGGTGCTGCCTTCGGAATCTGGCAGCAGCGAAGCAGAGGACCAGGGGAGCCTGTTCCCAGTGCGTGTATGTGCAGACCTGCTAGAAGACGAGAGCAGCTGAAGCAGAAGGAGCAACTCGGGAGTAAGGCTGGGAGGTGATTGCCCCTCCCATTAGGGATAAAAGTGAGACCTCAATGACGAAACCTTTGCAGGAAGCAAAGCAGTTCAATAGATTCTGAGCTCTCTTTGAAGCTCTGCATATTCTGGTTGGGGTTTTTTGGGACTTTGGTTGGTTTGTTATAATTAATTGGACTTCTGTTTTTTGGCAGCATTCTACAGCACTGAAAGGTGTGCTCTTATCTGGGGAAACTGTTATAATTATTCTCGCTGAGAATGCAAGTAATTCCCAGTGTTGCATTAAAATAGATTTTTGCTTTTAAAATAAGTTAATGTTTCATTAAGTTTGACGAAGCCTAGGTCTGAACAAGTCGTTCAGCTAGTAACACAGGTGTTAAGTGGTTTCCCCATTGACTACTTGTCAGAAGGGTGCAAAAAATGATCACTTGACCTTGGGAAACTGCAACAGTCATAAATATGAGCCAGTTGCCAAGCATCCAAATTTTGATCAGATGACCATGGGGCTGCTGCAAGAGGTGTAAGTATAAAAAACAGTCATCAATCACTTTTTTCAGTGAAGTTGTAATTTTGAATGATCATTAAATGAATTAATCTACACACAAAAACTACACGCACTTTATTAAAAACAACAACAATTGCCTCAGGGAAAATTGCTTACAAAAATATGCATTTATTAAGCAATGTTGTAAATGTTGCATCTTAAGAGAAACATCTACAAATGTTTATATGATATATACTTTATTACAATTAATGATCCATTAGCACATGAAATATAAAAATAATTAAATATTTACAAATAATGATAGCGTTTTATTTTTAAACTCATTCACTGTAGAAATAAGAGGACTGGGTTAAAAAGCTGGATAAACAAAAGTTGAGAAAAAATTATACTCATTGTTATTGTTATTGTTGTTGTAAAACCAATTTAAGACATCTTAAATCTTAAACCAGGAGTTTACAAAAATGACAGGGAAGGGGCTATTCTCCATGGATCATATTACATAAATATTAGAAGCACTCGTTTTATCAAATCATTATATCACAAGAAAATGTATAACATTTTTGTCCATCAGTTTGTCCATCGTTTGGAATAGCCCAATATAGGCTATAAAGAAAATATAGGCTATAAAGAAAAGTCACCCTTGCATTATGAGCACAATTGGGACTTCCATCTCTAAGTAAAAGCAGCTGTTAAGTAAGTCACACAATGTTATTGTTTTACCATGTTAGTTAAGCAAAACACCACGGTTATTAGGGAATCACAGTTGTTAAGCCAGTATGGTTATCCCCACTGACTTTGCTTCTTGGAAGCCAGCTGAGAAAGTAACAACTGTCAATCACATGGTCCCAGGACATGCCATCAAAAATACAAGCCAAGCGCTCAAATTTTGAACCAGTGAGGGAGACGGTTATAAGTTCAACATCCAGTTGTAAGTTCATTTTTTGCTATTATAACTTCCAACAGTGATTAAACAAATGGTTGTAAGTCAAGGGCTGCCTATACCGAAGCTTTGAGACCTTAAAGGTATTCTAATTCTAGAGTAGTAGGATTAAAATAGCTTTGTATCAACAATATTGAATGCAGTTATAAAATGGTGGTCAGTAAAATGACCCAGCAGACTAAATCTTGTTGCTTTTAACAGCTTCATTCAATTCATTACTAGATGCTTCTGCTGTATTTTGAATAAAATTACTTAAACCAGATGATTAAACAGACACATTAGCATCTACAGGTGAGTGGTGCAGTGGCCTAGAGGTAGAGCTCTTGCCTCATAATCAGGAGGCTATGAGTTCAATCCTAGGTAGAAGCAGATATTTCTCTCTCTGGGCACGTTGAGAATATATCTACTAAATATAACTCCACACTGGTAACAGGAAAGGCATCTGGCCAGTAAACACTCAGCTCCATTCAGTTGCCCAGACTCCACCCCGCAAGGGATTATGGGCTCGTTAAAAGAAGATGACAACAAGTATCTACAGGTGGTCCTTGACTTATGACCAATTGCTTAGTAACTATGTTGTTGGTTTCGAGCTCCAAGCTTAGCAATTTGGTTGAAAACGTTTCATCCCAATTCAAGGAGACCTCTTCAGTGAGCTTTGGATTGTGCTTGACTGTGGGAGCACTAGCCTTTAAATACCTTTCTTAGTCCTTGGTTTTAAGTCATAGTCCTTGGTTTTAAGTACCATCTATGTGATGTAAATTAGTGCTGATATGTTATTCAGATGTCTTCTGATGCTTAATAACTATTCAAAATTACAGCTTACTTGAAAAGAGGGACTTACAACCCAAAGTTCTGATGTCACCCTCCCCTGCAATCATGTGATCGTATTTCAGGTGCTCTGCTGTTTGCATTATCCCACAGTCATGTTTTACATGCTTTATGCAATTTTGAAAAGTCATCATCCTTATTATATTGATTTAATTAAAATGGGCGTTGGTACTTACCTGATACGCCCTTTCTCGTCGAGCTGCGCAGAGCATCCAGTGTGAGTAGAGCATCCAGTCTTCACTCTTACAGGCTGAGCTATAATTGAGGAACGCTCCTCCTCCTCCACGTGACTCCTCCATGCGTTCCCCAGTTTTACGAAGACGAGAAGACACAACTATCCTCTCATGTCAACTACTATACAAGTCTCAACTATAAACTATATACATCATTGGCCGAAACAGGATTCCTGACCAGACGGACCAATTAGGGGTGGGGCTGGATCTCTACGCAGCTCGACGAGAAAGGGCGTATCAGGTAAGTACCAATGCCTATTCTCCATAGAGCTGCTGCAAGCATCCAGAGTGGGACATACCAAAGCATGGCCTGTCCTACGAGAGGGACTCCGTCTGGTCCGGAATCACCTCTGACTCTCTTGCCACCTGTTGAAGGACTCGCCTGCCAAAGGATGCCTCAGCTGAGGCGTAAACATCAATTTTATAGTGGCGTATAAAAGGAGACGGAGACGCCCAGGTGGTCGTTTGACAGATATCCTGAATCGACGCCTAAGTAGCCCAGACTGCCGAGGTGGCTGCACTCCTTGTAGAGTGAGCGGTTATCCCATCAGGAACAGGAAGGCCAAATAGGCCTTGGATATGGTAGCTCTAATCCAGCAGCCAACAGTAGACGGGGATACCTTGCAACCCAGCGTCTTTGGCTGAAAAGACAGGAACAACGACTCTGACTTTCTGATAGACTGTGTACTATAGATATAGATATGAAGTGCCTTTCGAACATCGAGGGTGTGCCACTGCCTTTCCCTTTCTTAAGAACGCTTTGGACAAAAATTAGGCAGACCAATTCCTGTGCTCTATGAAATGGCGAGTTGATTTTAGGCATAAAGGTGGGGTCTGGTCTTAGAACCACCCGATCAGTGTGGAAGACACATAAGTCCTTTCTCACGGATAGAGCTGCTATTTCAGATATCCTTCTCGCCGATGTTATTCTCACAAGGAACACCACCTTGAATGTGAGAAACTGAAGTGGCGCCTTCCTGAGAGGCTCGAAGGGAGGTTTAGTTAAAGCCATAAGAACCTTATTAAGATCCCAGGTAGGGTATCTGTGAATTACTGGAGGGTGCAGATTGGAAGCCCTCTAAGGAAAGCCCTTATGTGAGGGTGGTGGTAAAGTGAGCCAGAAGAACTGCCAGTGACCACCGTTGACAGGGCTGCGACCTGTCTTCTCAGGGTGTTGGGGGAGAGACCCCTATCTAGCCCATCTTGTAGCAAGGCCAGAATTTGTGCAATTGAAGGAGAGAGCGGGTCGACGGACGCCTTATGGCACCACCTGCAAAAGATGTTCCATGTTGCATTATAAATGCGGGTAGTCGAAGGTCGCCTTGCTGCCAGGATAGTATTGATGACGTGGACCGACAGGCCCTCATCTTTTAGCCTTTCCCGCTGAACCTCCAGACAGCCAACTGAAGCCACTGTGGGTCTGGATGTTGAAGAGGTCCCTGGGACAGTGAGATCCTGTCTAGGGGGATCCTCCACGGTGGGGCCACTGACAGATTGTGAAGATCCTCACACCATGTTCTCCTGGGCCAATATGGAGCTACCAGGAGGACTTCCGCCCTTTTGAGTATTAATTTCTGAATCACCTTGGGAATCAACGGGAGGGGAGGAAATGCGTACAGAAGTCCGGTGGGCCAGGGGCAGCGCAAGGCATCGTGGTTCTCTGCCCCGTTGGCAGGGTAATGTGAGAAGAATCTCGGTGTCTGGGCATTGAGTGGAGATGCGAATAGGTCCACCAGAGGCTGACCGAATATCGCTGCTGCCTCCCTGAACAAAGAGGGGTGTAGGCGCCATTCTGATTGGTTCAGCGTGGCCCTGCTCAGCCAGTCTGCTTGGACATTTGAAACTCCCAAGATGTGTTCCGCCCTGATGGATAAGAGATGCACCTCTGCCCATCGACAGAGCCGCTCAGCTTCCCTCATGAGGCGGATGGAATGGGTGCCCCCTTGATGGTTGATATGGGCCTTGATTGTAGTGTTGTCTGTTAAGACCATTTATGTGACACCCTCGTACCTGAGGGAGGAAGGCACGCAGGGCTAGGTATACTACGTGAAGCTCCAGCCAGTTGATGTTGCATCGCCGCTCGGTTGCTGACCAGGTTCCCTGGGCTGAAAGCGACTGCATGTGGGGCCCCCATCCGAAAAGGCTGGCGTCTGTTGTGAGAGTGATCCTTTGGGCTCCTTGAAGAGATGACCACTGTTGGTAGAGGGACTTGTCCACCAGAGGAGGGAGGCGAGAACCTTTGGAGGAACCTTCACCAGGAGGCCTGAGTTGCTCCTTCCGGAACGTTGATAAGGTAGGAGGAACTACTGTAAGGATCTGGAATGTAATCGTGCCCAGGGGATAATTGATATGCATGAAACGAACTTTCCAAGCAACTTGGATAATTCTAGCAATGAGGCCTTTCTAGTCCGTCTAATAGTCCTGATAGCTTTTTGGATACTGCTGAACCTCTCGTGGGAAAGGAAGACCCTCCCTTCAACCGAATCAATCACAGCTCCTAAGTGAGCTATACGGGTGGAAGGGATAAGCTGACTCTTCTCCCAGTTAACAAGGAAGCCGTGACCCTGAAGCACCGAGAGGGTGGTCTTAGTGTCACTCTCGGCCTGATGTCAGGTAGAGGTTAGAATAAGAATGTCGTCAAGGTAGCAGTGAATGCAGATAGGGAAATGTCTGAGGTGGGCCACCAGAACTGCCAACACCTTGGTGAAGGTCCTTGGGGCCGAGACGAGACCAAAGGGAAGGGCCACATATTGGAAATGCTGATTGTTGTAGCAAAATCTCAAATATTTGGAACGCGAGGGGTGAATGGGTATATGAAGATATGCCTCGGAGAGGTCAATGGATGTAAGCCAGTCTCCCTTCCTGGTGCCCTGTAAGATTGACTGAAGTGTATGCATTTTGAATTTGTGACGAACGATATAGTGATTGAGCCTCTTTAAATCTAAAATGGGCCTCCAACCCCCGGAGTGTTTAGGGACCAAGAAGAGAAGGGAGTAGAACCCCCCTCCCCACTGTGAAGGCGGCACGGGCTGGATGGCCTTGATATCAGAAAGATGGTTGATAGCGGCTGCCATGAGAGCCCGCTTAGTCGGGTCTCTGGAAAGGGGAGGAACCATGAAGTGCTCCGGAGGAACAAACTGAAACTGAAGAGAGAGGCCAAACCTTACAGTGTCCCTAACCCAGGCATCCGAAGTGGATTATTCCCACTGGTCAGCAAAATACTTAAGGCAACCGCCAATGGGATAAGAGGCTGAAGCTCTACCTGGGACGATGGAACACCCTATTCCCTGCATCCCAGAAGGGCCTCCTGTAGTTGCCTCCCCTCCTGTTTCTGTCTCCCGAGTCGCTCCAGTCCTGATAAGCCGAATGGAACGTCGGGGAACTCTGATACCTCGGTGTGAAGGATGGTTGGAAGGAGGTGCGAAAAGAGCCCCTCCGAAAGGGCTGGGACCCTCTGGGCTCTTGCCTGCGAAAAAGTGATGGAAGGAACTTCTTCTTATTTCGGCTCTCCATCAGCAATGGCTCTAGTGCCGGGCCAAACAATTTTCCCCCCAATATGGGAGCTGAGGCCACCTTAGTTTTATTGTTAATATCGGCCTGCCAGTGCCTAAGCTAGAGTAGCCTTCGGGCAGTAACGTGCGAGGAGATGGCCCGAGATGAAAATTTCACAGAATGAAACATGGCATCAGCTGCAAACTCCGCTGCGGCCGTGAGTTTGGCAATGTCCTGATGGGCCCTGGTGTTTGATGGGGGGACATGCTGTTTCAACTGCCTGAGCCACCTGATGGAAGATCGAGTGAAAAAAGACGCAGCTGTGGCCGACTGGATGGCCCAAGCATCCGATTGGTGCGCTCACCGCAGCACCATCTCTGCCCACTTATCCTCTGGCTTCAGCGCTTCCAGAGCGTCAGTGGGATTGGATGATGATGCTAGTCTCACTATGGGGTCGTCTACCTCAGGAGTGTTTAGCATGGTAGAAAATTCCGGGTCGAGATTAAACAATCTCTTGTCCTGGCTGGAAAGAGCGGGAGGGGGACCCGCAGAGACCAATTGCCTCGCGACCAAGTCGGAAAAGATTGGGGGGGATAGGAATAACCTCGGTTTCGATGACCGGCTGTCTGAATATGGAATCTTCTGGGCCCCCCGGGGTCGCTGAAGATGGATCAGAGGGAGACTGGGAAGTTAGGCCCAACACATTCTTTGCCTTGAATAGCAAAGACTTAAACAAATGAGGCTTAAACAAGCCTACAAATACCGGTTGGTCAGGGGCAATGCCCTCGTCCTCTGACATCTCCCCTTCCATGGGGTCTACCTTGAAAAAGGGTTCAGCATATTGTAAAGACCCCCTATCTGAACCTTCCTCTCCTCTGAAGGATTCAAAACCCAATTCCTCTTCTTCCTGGGCCTCCTCCCCTTCCGGGAAAGGGGCTTCCACTTGGGAAGGTACCTGACCGCGTTGCGATGCCGGCCTGGAGAGGGATCTACCAGACATAGATTCGAACTCAGTCGCCATCATTTGGGAACCTGGTCTGGATAGCTGTTGGATCCCCTCTGCTATTCCTTGACGGATGGCCAGTTGCATCCACTCTCTAATGCTGTCCGGAATGATGGTTGTGGACGGGTCCTCTGGACGTAGACCCGCAGTGGTTGGTGTCGCTTCAGGTGTGTGAGAGGCCTAGTGACTTCGGGCGGGTGAGCACCTGGAAGGAGAAGGTTGTCCTGACAGGGGAGGGGGTTGAGTAGAGGTAGAGGGTGTGGTGAGGATTACAGAATATGAATCTTTAGATCGTTTGTCAAACTCCTTCTCCAAGGCCTTATGGCACCTTAAAGCATCCATTTGGGAGGCCTTGGAGGAGTCCTTGTCCCTTTTGTGCAAATAGTGCGTCTTTGACTTCGCCTTCAAGGAAGGACCGCTGGGATTGCCTTCTGCCATGACACCAAAAACGATATTTAGACAAGAAAAAATGGCGGTTGGCACG
This sequence comes from Hydrophis major, assembly GCA_033807585.1. Classification (NCBI taxonomy): domain Eukaryota; kingdom Metazoa; phylum Chordata; class Lepidosauria; order Squamata; family Elapidae; genus Hydrophis; species Hydrophis major. The sequence continues at coordinate 184,060,708 of CM066331.1, read as the reverse complement.
CCTGGGAATTCGACCTACAAGGTAGGCCGGCTTTCCTAAAGTTGGGCCACGTCCCCCTTTTGGATAAAAATTTTTATTCTGTACCTATCTATTTATTATTATTATAATTTTTTAATTTTTTTTTAAGTGGGCGAAGCCCAAAAGGGTGCCAATCAAGTCCAAACAAAATAATTAATGATAATCAGTTTTTTCAACTTATGCTGATTTATTGCTTTACCAATAATAGAAAGAAGAAATTTAGAACTAAACCTAATCATCCAATAGGCCAAATGAGCGCAGAAGCCAGGAAAGGAAAAAATATGCACAAAAAAATTCACAGGAAAAAAAGCCTCCTGAGGCAGCCTCCCAGCAAAAATGGGAAGTACGTGCCTGCGCCTCTGAGCGAGCTGCGGAACAACAAAAAGCCAACTAGCACTTGAAAGGAAGGGCAACAGGGCACAGAACCACACTACCCTTTAATTCTAGGCTCCACACGGCCTGTCGGTCCCGCTATGGGCCTTTACTATCTTCGCAGCACGATCGGAACAATAGGACAAAAATTCAAAATGGCGGCCGGCCACAAGGTGCACCAAAAATGGCCGCCGGCCCCGGCACGAATATCTCAGACATGCACAAGCCCTCAAAAATAACAAAACGGCAAGCCGGAATGCAAGAGAACCCGAGGGCTGTAAGAAGAAGCTCTCCTTCTTCTGAGGTGTTCGTGGGGTGAAGGCGCAACATAGCGCTATCTAAAGCGCAAGCCAAAGCCACTGCTTAGATGCAGCACGGCTTGAAAAAAAATGACAGAGGAAAAGGGGGGATGGGGGGGCAAAAGGCTCCAAATCCCCCTATTTCCCCCCTGAGGGGCGAGAAACCGCTCCTTTACTAAATTTGGGACGAAACCAAGTGCACAGGGAACAAGGAGAAAGGAGAGATCAAACCTGAATATGTAGAAGCAGAAAAAACCTGGATCAGCCAAGGACCAAACTGCTAAGCTGCCTGTCTCTAGTGAGGCTGAGCTAAAACTGGGGAACGCATGGAGGGGTCATGTAGAGGAGGAGGAGCGTTCCTCAATTATAACTCAGCCTGTAAGAGTGAAGACTGGAGCACCTCCCACTCTGGATGCTCGCAGCAGCTCTATGGAGAATGATTCTAGTCCATTTAACTGTAAAAAATCTTATTACAAAAACTAGGATATTCATTCATTTATTTTGAATCTTTATAAGCTGCCTCAATTTATATGGATTCTGTGAAGGAAATAACATTTCCAATAGTTTTGGTATTTGTTCAATGTGAAACAAATGGCTGTCAGATTGGGCGTTGGTCTTACCTGAGATGTCCTTTCTACACATGCTGCAAAAGAGTCCAGGACAGGGAAAGACTCCTCCTCCTACGTCATCAAGCTGAGTGTGCCAAAGCTATAAAAGCCAGCCTGTTGCTGGGCCCCGGCTTTTGGCAAAGCAACTTGACAAGACGTGGAGTGTCTCTGAAAAATAAAACAGTGAGAAGACCCCTCCCCAACCATGATCAGATGAAAAAACAGGGTGGGGCTGGACTCTCTTGCAGCATTTATAGAAAGGGCGTCTCAGGTAAGACCAATGCCCATTCTCCTTCACGCTGCTGCGAGAGTCCAGAATAGGGACATACCAAAGCCTGCATGTCCAAGGGAGGGTCTATGTCAGGTATCCGCTGTCCGACACTGGAAGAACCTTCTGAAGCTCTCTCCTGCCAATGCTGCTTCTGCAGAGGCGAAGGAGTTCAGTCAATAGTGACGGATAAATGGAGAGGCAACGCCCAGGTCACCACCCTGCAGATCTCCTCAATGGAGGCCTGAGTAGACCATGACATGGCTGCACTAGTAGAGCAGGTTGTAATTTGGGGGGGTGGGGTGGACAGGGAAGGATAATGTCTCGTAGGCTGTGGAAATACAGGCCCTGATCCATCATGGACACGGAAACTTTGCTCCCTAAGAAAGCTGGTTGGAAGGACACAAACATCGCTTCCATCTTGCAAAAAGTTGCAGTTCATTTAACATACATATGGAGAGCTCTCCGCACATTCAGCATATGCCACTTGTGTTCCAACTCATGTCGAGGCTTAGGGCAGAAATCCAGTCGCACTAGTTCTTGTATCCTGTGGAACCAAGAGTTGATCTTTGGGATAAAGGTGAGGTCTAAGTGTAGCACCACTCTGTTATCATGGAAGAGGCACAAATCCTGTCTCACAGAAGGAGCTGCCAACTCCAACATCCTCTTATCTGACGTGATAGCACCAGGAAGGATACTGTGATGACCCGGGATATGACACAAAAAAAACCAAGTCACAAAAATAGAATAAAGTCCCTTTAATGCCTCCAACTTGGCCCCAATGTCCAATTATCTTCAGCTGGATATCAAACTCTTAAATAAAACAGTTTACGGAGGGAGTAAATGCAGTCCGCACCCAAAGTAAAGTTAATTCAAAATAAAAAACCCAACACAAACCATACTGAAGGAATTACTATGGCAGACAAGGATGATTAATTGCATACTTCTACCAGATAACGCAGCAACCAGTTGGGAGGAATCCAAAACAGATAAGCTCCGACAAGAATAATAGCTCCCGCTCAACCTCCAGACGGCTAGTTGGAGCCATTGGGGGTCCAGGTGAAGAAGGGGGCCTTGAGACAGGGAGATCCTGTCTGCTGGGATCCTCCAGGGAGGGGCTACAGATAGGCTGCGGAGGTCCACGAACCAAGAGCAACAGGGCCAATAAGGAGCTACAAGAAGCACTTCCGCCCTCTCGTGGAGTACCTTTTGAAGGACTCTGGGCACCAGCGCCAGAGGAGGGAAAGCGTAAAGTAGGCCCGAAGGCCACAGGCATCAAAAGGCGTTGTGGTTCTCCGCCCCTAGGGACGGGAACCTCGAAACGAACCTTGGAAGGTGGGTATTGAGGGGGGAGGCAAACAGGTCTACTACTGGCAAACCGAATATTGCTGTCGCCTCCCTGAACAGGGCTGGGTGTAGGCGCCACTCCACCTGGTCTATGGTGGCCCTGCTCAACCAGTCTGCTCAGGTGTTGTCGATACCCAAAATGTGGTCTGCCCTGAGTGAAAGGAGGTGAGACTCTGCCCACCAACAGAGGCACTCGGTCTCCCTCATTAGGCTTGATGACTGAGTGCCCTCCTGCCTGTTGACATGAGCTTTGGTTGTTATGTTGTCGGTGAGAATGAGAACGTGGCTGCCCTGTACCTGAGGGAGGAAACTGCAGAGGGCCAGGTGGATGGCGCGAAGCTCTAACCAGTTTATATTGCACAGCCTTTCTGTCACTGACCATCTGCCCTGAGCTGTAAGGGACTGTAGGTGGGCGCCCCATCCGGACAGACTGGCGTCTGTGGTGACAGTGAGTCTTCGGGGCTCCTTGAGGAGGCAGCCCTTGTTGAACGACGCCTTGCTCCACCAAAGGAGGGAGGTGAGAACCCTTGGCGAGACCTTGACCTTGCGCCTTGAGTTGCTTGACCCGGCTCTTTGGTACGGGAGCAGGAACCACTGGAGGGATCTGGAGTGGAAATGGGCCCAGGGAATGACGGAGATACAAGAGATCATTTTACCTAGCAACTTGGTTAGTTCGAGGAGGGCAACCCTCTTAAGTCGTCTGATGAGTTTGACTGATTGTTGGATGCTAAGTATTCTCTCAGGAGAGATGAACACCCTCCCTTTAACTGTGTCTATTATAGTCCCTAGGTGGGATAGCCTGGTGGAAAGGGCCAATTGGCTTTTCTTCCAATTGATGAGGAACCCATGTTCCTGGAGGACGGTGAGGGTAATTTGGGTATCCCTGACGGCCTGTTCCCTGGAAGAGGATAGGATGAGGATATTATCCAGGTAACAGTGGAGTCGCACCGGGATGGATCTGAAGTGGGCAGCCAGAGTGGCCAGGACCTTGGTAAAGGTCCTGGGGGCAGAGGCCAATCCAAATGGGAGGGCCACGTATTGGAAGTGGAGGTTATTGTAGCTGAAACGCAGAAATTTCGAGTGGGAGGGTCAGATTGGGATGTGTAAGTATGCCTCGGAGAGGTCAATGGATGACCACCAGTTTCCCTGTCTAACTCCCAAGAGGATGGATTGCAGCATGTTCATTTTGAATTTGCGGTATACAAGATGGCTGTTTAGCAGCTTTAAGTCCAAAATCGCCCTCCAACCCCCCGACTGTTTGGGAACCACAAATAAGTGTGAGTAGAATCCCTGTCCCCTTTGGGACGGAGGAATGGGCTGGATGGCCTGTATGTCCAGTAGGTGCTGAATTGCGGAATCCATGAGGTTGCGTTTGGTGTGGTTCTTGGAGAAGGGACATGTCATGTAGAAATCAGGGGGGGTAGAGAGGAACTCAAGGGCAAGGCCAAACCTGACGGTGTCCCTGACCCAGGCATCCGAAGTGGAAGAGTCCCACTGGTTGGCGAAGGTTTTAAGTCACCCGCCAATGGGAATTAAGTCAGGTGGCTTATCTGGAGTACCGGAAGGGCCTGTTTCCAGAGCCACGAAATGGCCTCTTGAAGTTACCACCTCTCCTGTGCCTATCAAAGGGGTCGGAACTATTCTGGGGCTGTCCCGGGCCGAAGGGGGAGGCTTTGGTACCTGGGAGGGAAGGGGGTTTGGGGATAGGGATGGAAGGGGGCCCTCCGAAAGGGCTGCAGGGATCTGGGTTCTGATTTACGGGTGAGGGATGGGAGGAATTTCTTTTTGTTCCTTCCTTCGACTAGGAGAGGATCCAGGGAAGGTCCGAATAGTTTATTTCCCATGAGGGGGGAAGAGGCCAGTTTCACCTTATTCTTGAGATCTGCCTGCCAGTGCCTTAGCCAGAGCAGGCGGCGGGCCGAGACATGGGAGGAAATGGCACGGGAGGAGAATTATACCGAGTGAAAGGTGGCGTCTGCTGAGAACTCCGCCGTGGCCGTAATCTTGGCTATATCCTGATGGGCACGGGTATTGGAAGTCAGGACATGCTTAGGCTGGCAAAGCCAGCGAATGGACGACCTGATGAAGGAGGCGGCCGTGGCCACCCTAATCGCCCATGCGTCCGACTGGTGAGCTCGCTGTAAGGCCAGCTCTGACCATTTCTCCTCTGGCCTCAGAGCCTCTAAGGGGTCGCTGAGGGCGGAGGAAGAGGCCAGGCCCACGATGGGCTCATCAACCTCCGGGGTGCTCAGCAGGTTGGAGAGCTCTGGGTCAAGGTTGAAAAACCTTTTATCATGGGCCGAAGGGGCTGAGGAGGCCAGTTGCTTGGACACCAGGTGTCCAAGATGGGGGGGGTTGGGATGACCTCAGCCTCCACTACAGGCTGTTTAAACATGGAGTCTTCTGGTCCTGCTGGAACCAGAGGAGTGAGATCAGAGGGGCTCTGAGTAGTTAGACCTGAGATGTTCCTGGCTTTGAAGAGGAGGGATTTGAATAGCTGGGGCTTGAAGAGCCCTACAAAAGCGGGTTGTTCAGGTGTGAGCCCTTCGTCCTCTGACATCTCCGCCTCTGATGGTTCTGAGTCAGGAAGGGGTTTGTTGTATTGTAAGGACCCCAGATCAAATTGTTCCTCCTCCTCCTCCCTGCACAAATCTAGGTCCCCTTCCGCCTCGTCCTCCCTAACTGAGGGGAAACCTCCCCTTGAAGAGGTACCTGAACATGAGACGGTTCCGGAATGATTGGGAATGATCTTACAGATTCAGTGGCCTGCGGAGGCAACCCCGGTCAAGCCATCTGCTGGAGCCCTTCCGCAAATCCCTGGCAGATAGCCATCTCCATCCAGGCTCTGAGCTGCTCTGGAACCGCCTGAATGAGAGGTTCCTCCTGGCGCAGGCCGGCAGCTGTGGGTGTGAAGGTAGCCTCTGGAGTTCGCCTGGCTGGTGTTCCAGGGGCCTGGTGCCCTTGGGAGGGCGAGCTGTGCCTGGATAGGGAGGAAAAGGCTACAGGAGGGTGGGGAAGAGCAGAGGTAGAAAGAGTGGCTGGTGCTGGAGGCACTGAGCCAGCCTATTTGGTGCGTTTGTCTATTTCTTTTTCTAGCGCCTTGTGTCATCTTAGGGCGTCCCTTTAGGAGGCTTTGGAGGACTCCTTAGCCTGACTGCGCAGGTGGTGAGTTTTTGATTTGGCCTTTAAAGAAGATGGATTGCCTTCTGCCATTTTAGATAATTGAGGAATATAAAGGATCAGATATGAGGCGGTTGGCGCGCCTAGGGGTCGACCTACAATGAAGGCCAGGAGCCCTGCAAAAATCTTTTACGCCCCCCCCATTTATTAATCATTTATAATTAATCTGTTTGTCTTATTTGTTCTTATTTCTTTGTATTTTTATTTTTATTTATTTATTTGTTGTCTTTTTTTTTTTGTAAACTTATGCAATTAGGCTGCCTTTCTCTGTCTCTTAATTTTTTACAGATCTTGTAATTGTTGAAGATCTCCTTTTTTATTTTTATTTTTAGAAGGACTGATCAGGTTGATCAAGGCACGACAGGCCTTAAGGGTGAAGCCAGGTCTGTACCAGACTGCCTTCCCAGGCGGAACCGGACGGAAGTGGTGAGTAAGGAACTGCGCCCGCTACGGCTGGCTGCGGGGGAAGCCAACAAACGGAGGTAGTAAACCAAGCCTCCAACAGAACGATTCAAAATTAAGGAATAAGTCACTTCTGAGCAGGCCTGCCGGTCCTGCTGCTTTAATTAGGCACACTGCAGCGATCGGAGAGATAAGGAGAAAACAAAATGGCGCCCGGCCACAAGGCGGTGCTAAAATGGCAGCCGCCTCTACGTGGACTTACAGGGGCCCTTCTGCAGCGACCAGAAGACTCCCCAGGGGCAATCCAAGGACCCAGGGGGAGGACAAACAGAAAGGAATCAAAGGAAGATCAAACTACAGAAAAAACGGAGTTCGGTGGGGGAGAATGGAACGAAAACGGAGCGTTTTAAAGCGATCGGAACTAAATTGGCAGAAAAAGGCAATAGGGAGGGGTGGGGGGGCAGCTTGTAAAGTTGTCCCTGGCACTCTCTGGGGGAGGACCTCCCAGGGGACTCTAGAAATTAAAGAGGACCAACTGCACAGGGCTAATAGAAAAACACAATGAAAAGAATTAAATACAACCTGGAAGAAAACGAATCAAATAGGGCTTTCCTGAAACGGCCAAGAGCAAGAGTTTCAAAACACTGCCTACTCTGCACGAGGGCTGAACATAAACTGGGGAACGCAGTGGCGAGCCACGTGATGGAAGGAGGAGCGTTCCTCAGAAATTAAGCTCAGCCTACAACAGCAGAGACTGAAGCTCCACCCACTATCTGGACGATCCGAGCAGCTCTAAGGAGAAAGTGCAGTACATCAGCAGAAAACTAGATGATGTATTAAGATACTACATAAGCACTGCTAGTATCAGAGACAGAGATACCGCAGGAGGATTACTGAGATTCTATAAAAATGCCCAAATCTTTTAGTATAAACATAGCACATCTTCCATTTAAGGAAACCACTTAGGTCAAACATTTTGCAGCAGCTATTTCATCTGTACAGGAAATAAATCCTGGATTCATACAGCAATCATGATCCGATTTATCCCAATCCCAGCTCAGGCAGCTTTATGCCACTCTGCTAACAAGATCAAGGCAGGTTAAACAGGATTTATCCAGGCTGATCAGAGATGGATTAGATAATGAAACCCAACTACATAAAGCTATCTGCTCCTGAAGGGGATCACGAATGCCACAAAGAAATGCAGGGCACAGTGTCCGTACCTCTTGATACCATATATTGTTTCCAGCTCTGCTCTTTGGCCTGGAATTTAAAATGTCATACATGAAGCATGTTTATATCTAGATGTTTAAGTCTGCTTAGGTACTGAATTACTGTACCATTACTTACTCTTCTGCAATCTAAATCTGTTTGTAGCAATAGAAAACATTAGGATAAAACTGCCAAATCTGAGATGCAAAAATCTATATGTATCTACTAATACCAATTTTATGGATCTATGGTTTTTTGCACTTCATAACTGGCAATTGTATAGTACAAATAGCCTGTATTAACCTAGGTTAGGTTCACCCATCTTGCTAAGCCATATTAAGGTTTTTGGTTTTTTTATGTAACTGATTGTGTGAGTCCAGCTATACTTGTAACCCATCATTTATGGGTGTGACTGGTGAACTCAATTCATTCTTATGCAGCATATGCAAACCATTGACTTTCTAATACCGAGTTAGGTAAAAATGGGAACATAGAAGAAATATTATGGCAATTTAATTGTGAAACTTAAAAAATATCAGCAACAAAATCCACTGAAGTAGATATGTCTAATTTTGGTAATTCCAGCTGGCAACCTTGAGAACCTTAATTTACTCTAATCCATCTATACAGCAGAAGGCTGAGGAATGAAGTGTAGCTTAAAAAGAAAAAAAATGCAGTATTTTCAACATGTCTAAGAGGTGATATACAATCATGGTAATTAATTTTATAATTGAAGATTATACTTGTCATGATATCTATTATTTGTAATAAAATTCCCTGGTTAAAAGGTGAGCAACTGCATGCAATAAGAGAGATCTTTTTAATGATAGTATTAATTCATATAAGAAATCTCATTAAACAGGAAGGGTGGCTCTATCACCAATATTCATTGTATTGTGGTATGTGATAGGTTTATTATTTTTCTTACTGTACTGAAAACCCTGCAAAAGAACAACAACCCTAAGTTGACAGTAGGAATCTGTCTCCATTTGGGCTGAACAGTAATAAAGAAACTCAGTATTTGTAGTATAACTAAACTGAAATGTTTACTATTAAGAATAAAGAAATAAGCTTGTAAAACTAATAGATTAAAATTCTTCCAATAAACAAAAAGGACAAGATAATAAAAGGAACAATGCAATGTCCCGGGACATTTTCAAACCTATTGGATTAGATCAACCCATCTGAAATTTCTCTTGTGTAAACTGATTATCAGAATGGGCGTTGGTCCTTACCTGACACGCCATTTCTCTGGAGCTGGGAGGATCACCCAGAGAGTGGGAGGTGCTTCAGTCTGCGTTGTTGAAGGCTGAGCTTAATTACTGAGGAATGCTCCACCCTTCATCATGTGGCTCCCTTGCATTCCGCAGTTTACGCGAAGACGAGAGTGAAGAGAAGATCGTCCTCTCATCTTACTATGCTAAGCCGTTCCTTGGCCAAAACAAGACCCCACCAGACGGTGAACTTAAAAGGGTGGGACTGGATGATCCTCCCGGCTCCAGAGAAATGGCGTGTCAGGTAAGGACCAACGCCCATTCTCCTGAGAGCCGGTCGGATCATCCAGAGAGTGGGACATACCAAAGCTTGGCTGTCCTATGGGAGGGACTCCCGTCTGGTTCTGAAGTCCCTGCGGTTCCTTGAGGACTCGCTGGAGAACTCGTCTCCCAAACGAAGCCTCCGCCGAGGCAAATATGTTGATCTTATAATGCCTAATGAAGGGAGATGGGGAGGCCCAGGTGGCCGCCCGACAAATATCAGCAGTTGGAGCCTGGGTGGCCCAAGCTGCCGAGGTGGCTACACTTCTGGTGGAGTGTGCCGTTATGCCGCTGGGCACCGGGAGAGCCTGGGACAAGTAAGCTTTGGAAATAGTAGCTCTAATCCAGCGGCCGATGGTTGCCGGGGACACTTTGTGTCCTAAGGATTTAGGTTGAAAGGAAAGGAATAAGGATTCGGACTTCTTAAAGGGCTGGGTACGTTTAATGTAAATGCGGAGGGCCCGTCTTACGTCCAGGGTGTGCCAAAGCTTCTCCCTTTCCCGCGAGGGGTTTGGGCAGAAGTTCGGAAGTGTGAGTTCCTGTGGAAGGCTGAATTGACCTTAGACAAGAAGGTAGGGTCCGGCCGTAGAACCACCCAGTCGGCATGGAAGATGCAAAGGTCCTTCCTCACCGACAAGGCGGCTATCTCCGATATTCGGCGGGCCGAAGTAATGGCCACCAGGAATACATAAAGAAGTGAGTATCAATTTGTTGTCAGGGCAACAAGCAATGGATGGGAACTTCTCAGAGGAGTTATTTTGGGGTTAGGGCTTATATTAGACACTTGTATAAAAAATCAAGCTAGGACTTACTTTCAGGGAAAGTCATAGCAGTAGAAATTCTACCACAAGGAATATTTCAGCACAGCTAGAGGCAGCGTCAAAGCGAAAAAGGAAGAAGAGACCAAGGATGGCGAGGTTTCAGGGACATTTCCCTATCTTTAAATGTCTTTGAAAGTTAGGAACTGGAGTGAGGATTCCCTGAGAGGCTCAAAGGGATGTTTAATAAGGGATGTCAGGACCTTGTTGAGGTCCCAGGTAGGGTATCTGTGTACAGTTGGGGGACACAAGTTAGTTGCTCTCCTAAGGAATGCCCTAATGCGAGGGTGGAGGGAGAGGGTACCCAGATTGTCGCAAATAATCACAGTTGAAACGGCTGCTACCTGACACCTCAGGGTGTTTGGAGAAAGTCCCTTCCTCAGACCTTCTTGGAGGAATTCCAAAACTTGAGCAATGGAGGGTGAAAGAGGGTTGATCTGGAAATTATGGCACCACTTGCAGAAGCTATTCCAAGTGGCATTGTATATTCGGGTTGTTGAGGGCCACCTTGGGACTAAAATGGTATCAATAACCTGGTCAGAGAACTGCTCCTTCCTTAGACGTTCCCACTCAACCTCCAAACAGCTAACTGGAGCCACTGAGGATCCAGGTGTTGGAGGGGCCCCTGGGAAAGGGATATCCTGTGCGGGGGAATTTTCCAAGGGAGGGTCACCGATAGATAGCGGAGGTCCGCAAACCATGGGCGCCTGGGCCAGTAGGGTGCCACTAATATCAGCTCTGCTTTCTTGGAGATGAGCTACTGGATGACCCTGGGGACCAGGGCCAACGGAGGGAATGCATATAGAAGCCCTGTGGGCCAGGGGCAGAGGAGGGCGTTGTGATTCTCGGTCCCGTGGGAGGGATACCTCGAGAAAAACCTGGGGAGTTGGGTGTTGAGCAGGATGCGAAGAGGTCTACTGACGGGAGACCGAACATCACGGTCGCTTCCCTGAACAGTGACGGGTGAATGCGCCACTCGGACTGGTCCACCGTGGTCCTGCTCAGCCAATCTGCTTGGGTGTTTGAGACCCCTGAGATGTGCTCGACTTTGAGAGAGAGGAGATTGCGTTCTGCCCAACGGCAGAGGCGCTTGGCCTCTCTCATCAAACTTATGGACTGGGTGCCCTCTTGTCGGTTGACATGAGCCTTGGCAGTGATGTTGTCCGTGAGTATCAGGACATGCCGCCCGCGTACGTGGGGAAGGAAGTTGCGCAGGGCCAGGTGGATGGCGCGAAGTTCCAACCAGTTTATATTGCATGTGCGTTCTACCTGTGACCATTTGCCCTGTGTCGAGAGCGAGTGGATGTGAGCGCCCCATCCGGACAGGCTGGCGTCTGTGATGAGGATGAGGCGTTGGGGTTTCTTGAAGCAGTGTCCCTTGTTGATGGCGGGACTGGTCCACCAGAGGAGAGACGTGAGGACCCTTGAAGGCACCTTGACCGCGGCCTTTGAATTGCTTCTGTTGGTCCTTTGGAACGGGAGCAGGAACCATTGTAGGGATCTAGTGTTAAACGGGCCCAGGGAACAATGGAAATACATGAGACCATTTTACCGAGTAATTTAGATAATTCTAAAAGTGTTACCTTTCTTGATCATCTGATATGTTTGACAGTCTCCTGGATGCTACAGAATCTCTCAGAGGAAAGGAAAACCTTTCCCTGAACCGAGTCAATGACGGACCCCAAGTGGGTGATCCGTGTAGATGGTAACAGATGGCTCTTTTACCAGTTTACTAGGAACCCATGATCTTGGAGAGTAGAAAGAGTAGCTCTGATATCCTTTTCTGCTTGGGGTCTGGAGTGAGACAGGATGAGGATGTCATCCAGGTAACAGTAGAGACGAACCGGGAGGTCCCTGTGGTGGGCCGTTAGGGCCGCGAGGACCTTAGTGAAGGTTCTCGGGGCAGAGGCCAATCCAAAGGGAAGTGCCACATATTGGAAGTGGTGATGGTTGTAGCAGAACCTGAGGAATTTGGAATGGGAGGGCCAGATTGGGATGTGAAGGTACGCCTCTGAAAGGTCTATGGAGGATAGCCAGTCCCCCTGCCTGATGCCTAGTAGAATGGATTGTAGGGTGTGCATCTTAAACCTGTGGTAGGTCAGGTAACGGTTAAGGCATTTCAGGTCTAGAACAGCCCTCCATACCCCTGAGGATTTGGGGACCACAAAGAGGTGAGGGTAAAACCCCTGCCTCTGCTGGGATGGTGGTACAGGTTGTATGGCCTGTATGGAGAGGAGATGGCGGATAGCTGAATCCATTAGGTTGCGTTTGGTGAGATCCTTGGAGGGGGGGGATGCCGTAAAAAATTCAGGGGGGGCGTGCTGAAATTCAAGAACGAGGCCCAGTCTGATGGTCTCCCGGACCCAGGCATCGGAGGTGGAAGAGTCCCACCGGTCGGCGAAATGCTTGAGGCGTCCACCGATGGGGAGGGGTGGACGGGGTCTATCTGTTGTGCTGGAAGGGCTTCCCTCCTGAACCCCTGAAGGGGCGCCTGTAGCTGCCGCCCCTCCTGCTCCTGTCACCCGGATCGGCTAGATCCTGGGGCTGGAAAGGCCGGAAGGAGGGGGGTCTCGGGTACCTGGGCGGGAAAGGAAACTGGTAGAAAGGTCGTGATGAACCTCTCCGAAAGGGCTATGCTCTTGAGTCTGACCTACGGAAAAGTGGGGGGAAGAAATTTTTTCTTGCTTCTGGTTTCTGATAGAAATGGCTCCAGGACGGTGCCGAATAATTTGTCCCCTTTTATGGGGGCAGTGGCCAGCTTAACCTTGTTTTTCATGTCCGCCTGCCAGTGCTTGAGCCAGAGCAGGCGGCGAGCTGTAACATGAGAGGATATTGCTCGGGCAGAGAACTTAACCGCGTGGTATGTGGCGTCGGCCGAGAATTCTGCCGCAGCCGTCAATTTTGCTATGTCCTGGTGTGCCCTTGTGTTAGAGGGGGGGACATGCTGCCTCAGTTGACAGAGCCACCGGATCGAAGACCCAGTGAAGAAGGAAGTGGCAGTGGCCGATCTAATGGCCCAGGTGTCCACTTGGTGAGCCCTACGTAAAGCAAGCTTGGACCTCTTGTCCTCGGGCTTCAGGACCTCCAGGGGATCACTGGGGGAGGACGAGGATGCCAAACCAACGATGGGCTCATCTACCTCGGGAGTGTTAAGCAGGTTGCAGAAGCTCGACTCGAGGTTAAAGAACCTCCTGTCCTGGCTGGATGGGGCAGGGGGGGCCCTTGTGGAGTCTAATTGGTTTGAGACTAAGTCATGAAAAATGGGCGGGGCCGGGATCACCTCCGCCTCCACCACAGGCTGCCTAAAAATGGCATCCTCCTGTCCCTCTGCTGGGAAGGGAGAGCCAAGGAGGACTGTACAGACAGGCCAGAAATGTTCCTGGCCTTAAATAGAAGTGATTTAAACATGTGCAGCTTGAACAGGCCCACAAAGGTGGGTTGATCCGGGGTGAGGCCCTCGTCCTCGGACATGTCCCCCTCCATAGGGTCTATCTCCGATAGGGGCTCCCCCTGGTGCGTAGACCCCCATTCCAATTCCTCCTCCTCCCCGAACCGATCTAGGTCCTCCATGGTCTCCTCCAGATCCCTTTCTGGGAGAGAACTGCCCTCCTGCCTCTACCTGACCAAGAGAGGGGTCCGATCTAGGCGAGGACCTGACTGATGGCGAGTCGTGTTCGGGCGCCATCGAGGGAGGACCAGACCTGGACATCTGTTGCAGGCCCTCTGCAATCCCCTGGCGAATAGCCCGTTCCATCCATGCCTGCATGTGTGCAGTGATCTCAACTGTGGCGACCTCCTCATGGCGCAGACCAGCGGCCGTGGGCGTAAATGTTGCTTCCGGCGTCCGCCTGGTCGTTGGTCCAGGAACACGGTGTCCCTGGGATGGGCTGCGCCTGGAGAGGGAAGAGCAATCTGGAGGAGGGTGGTGTCTGGAGGTAGGGGGAGCAGAGGGTGGGGGGGCTGGAAATACCGGTTGTGTCTCTCTAGATCGTCTGTCAAATTCTTTCTCCAGTGCCCTATGACGTCTTAGAGCGTCCCTCTGAGAAGCTTTGGAAGTTTCTTTAGGGGCTTCCTTAGTCTGTTTGCGCAGGTGGTAGGATTTAGATTTGGCCTTCAAAGAAGGGCCTTTAGCGGAATTGTCATCTGCAATTGTAGAGGAAAGGACTGTAATACAAATGTAAAGGCGGTTGGCTTGCCAAGGGTTCGACCTACAACAAAGGCCGGGTGTCCTTTCGCTGGCCCGCACCCCCTTTTGGAATTTTAAATGTATATAAACTAATATAATTATTAATACCTTTATGCTTAAGCGTACAATCAAGATATATAAGCCAACCAGTGTTGGCAACGTGAAATAGCCAAATATTGATAAGATGTAAATATATATATATGTAAATACGTCTATCTATCTATCTATCTATCTATATATATTTGTTTTCTTAAGTTTTCGTGGGTACTTACATGTATGGCATTCAGCTTTGTTCGGGTATTTTCCCACGTCATAATAGTGGTGCTTTTAAAGTTGTTGCAACATTTCAGCAGAATCTCATCTGCCATCATCAGGCTTCTGTATAGTGTTTGTCTGTGAGTCAGGCAAACACCTGGGCACAAACAGATCCCCCCTGATACCTCCAGCTCAAACACACCCCAACCAGGCACCCAGATGAAACCCAGCTTCCTAACTAATGATAGCCGTCCATTTACCCGAAGCCAAGCTGCACTAAAGGCCTCCAATAAAGTAACACAATGTTGCCAGCCAATCAAGATACAAAAAGAGCCCCCCCAAAAAAAAAACAGACAGAAGATATTAGTAGCAGAACACAGCAAACTCCAAGACCAATAAACACAGACCAAGACTCTCAACCAATCAGGAGGAAGAAAAAACCATTCTGACACAGCAATAGGCTGCCCCAAATTTAAATCTGAAACCACTGTAAAAGTCTGACTCACAGATGAACACTATACAGAAGCCTGATGATGGCAGATGAGATTCTGCTGAAACGTTGCTACAACTTTAAAAGCACCACTACTATGACGTGGGAAAATACCCGAACAAAGCTGAATGCCAGACATACATATATATATATTTTCTGAGGTTCTCGCGGGTATTTGTATGTGGATCTTTGGTTATTTGGGTTTTCTCCCGCGTAAGATTGGAAGTATCTAGGCAATGATACTTCCAATCTTACGCGGGAGAAAACCCGAATAACCAAAGATCCACATATATATATATATGGATCTTTGGTTATTCGGGTTTTCTCCCGCATAAGATTGGAAGTATCTAGGCAACGTTTCGATGAAGTCTCATTCATCATCTTCAGGCTTGGTCTTCAGCTCTGTGCTTCTCAGAGTGATGTGAGCTTGCAGCTGCTTCTTCCTTTTAACTGCTAGTGGGGGTGTGATTTGATTGGCTGGGGGCTTGGCTGTGTTCTGATTGGATGGGGGTGTGTTCTCATTGGTTGGGGGTTTGGCTGTGTTCTGATTGGTTGGGGGGTTGGCTGTGTTCTGATTGGCTGGAGGCGTGTTCTGTTCAGGTGGGGGCTTGATTGTGCTCAGGTTAGTCTTAGTTGCTGGAGGGTTTGAGCTGGTGAGCTGTGATCTTGCTGTTTGGCTTCGAGTTCGTGGTCACGCTGCATCTTCGTGGTGGAGGTCAGTTCGCTTCATGTATGGCTCAGAGAGGTTTGAGGTGGGTAGTGATGCAGCTGCAGTGCGGCTTCTGGTCCGTGGTCGTGTTTCATCTTCTGTGTGGGTGTGAGTCTGCTTTCCACGTAAGATTGGATACTTCCAATCTTACGCGGGAGAAAACTCAAATAACCAAAGATCCACATACAAATACCCGCGAGAACCTCAGAAAACATATAGATAGATAGATAGATAGATAGATAGATAGATAGATAGATAGATAGATAGATAGATAGATAGATATAGATATAGATATATAATTGTGTATCTAAATATATTTAGATATCTATGTAATGATAAATATTACTATTAGTATTATTATTATTTACAATATTTAATCCAAGGTCTGGTTGGAGCTCCCAGGAAGGAGTGACCCCAGGAATTGCTGTTAATATTGCCAATGTGCCAAATAAAACGCCTGAGGCTGGAGTGAGGCCTCGGCAGCTGGAGCTCCCAGGCAGTAACCGGGAGGGATAGGCTGCTATTTCCTGCCCTGAGCGTGCTGCGGAAAGCCAAGAAGTTTGCCAATTCCCCTAAATCTCTGATAGCTCTCACAGGCTGGAAGGCCTATAATTAGAGCTAGTCCCTTCGCAGCTCAATGAGGCCTCTAAAAGTGGCGCCCGACACACGGCGGCGTCCAAAATGGCAGCCGCCCACGCTCCCTTACTCACGGGCTGCTCAGGGCTAAAATCAGCCTCTCCGGCACGTCTAGGAACCGAGAAAGGCAGTCAGGTGATTTTCGCCCCTTCCTGGGGCAATCGGCGTTTACGGTGGGGGGGAACACCAGCTGCGCTATTACAGCGCGATCAAATAAAGCCGCTACGAGTGCAGCGTAGAAAAGTGGCAGGAAGAGGATCGAATTGGGGGGGGATTGGCACCGGAGCGCAGAAGCCGCCGCTGTGCAGCCCCCCCCCCCGGGATCGAAGAAACGCGCTCCCCTGTTAAATCACTATCCCAATGCGCTTAGAGGCTAAGGAGAACCGGGGCAATGATAATCAAACCTGATGAAAAAAAGAGCTCTTGAATCGGCCAAGGAGTGGTGAAGTACACAGCCTACTCTCACAAAGGCTGAGCATAAACTGGGGAATGCAAGGGAGCCACGTGACAGAGGGCGGAGCATTCCTCAGTAATTAAGCTCAGCCTTCAACAACGCAGACTGAAGCACCTCCCACTCTCTGGATGATCCGACCGGCTCTCAGGAGAACTGGATGACCTTGCTGAATGATATGGAATGGGAAAAATCATTTCTGGCCTTCATCCAATGCTTCCCTCTTGAAGTTTCTATGCCACTACTCTTGGGATTCAGTAAGGTTCTCCAATGCCCAATGGATCTTTTGGGAAAGAAACAGGTTGCTGGAAAAGTCAAGATCTGTCACACGCTACTTTATACACCGAAAAGTAAATGGATCCAAACCATAAAGTAGAAGACTGTTAGAGCAGCATGGATTTCCCCCCCCAACTTGGACAAACCAAAAACTTTACACAGGTTGTTTACACAGCCACAGGTGGCTTCCAGTACCCTATCTGTAGTTCCCAGATGGGATGAAGATAAAAATTTCAGTGCATCTATTATCTATCTATCAAATTCTTATGGACAACCTTCCCACAAGAAGTGACTTTGGGTGGCATACAACAAATAAGCATTTAAAAGCAATCATTATTTTAAAAATATATAAAACAGTCTTTATTCAAATACAAACCATGGGAGAGAGCAAATTATGCACAAAGATGGAGCCATCTTAGAATATCACTGGTACCCTGGGACCCCTAATATGATGATTTAAGACAGGTCTTGAAGGACTTATGGAACATTAACAGGAGTGGAGCTAACCACACTTCAGAAGGCGGGAGGGATGTCTCATAAGATGAGCATCAAAGCCAAGAATCCGGCATTCTACAGCCCACCAAGTGTAAGTTCCTGATAGACAGGACCCAAAGCTTGCCCTCTCTGCCCAATCTAATAGAATGCGCAGAAGTATTTGAGAAGAGAGAGTCTCTCACTAGCACCTTCTATTGAAGCCAGAAACAAGCTGGCAATAATGCAGCTCATGCAGTAGAAGTGTGACAATTGCTATTCTGGAAACAATATAATGGTCTGTCCTATTACCTTCTGCAGCAGTTGAAGCTTATGAATACTCAAGGACAGTCCCATGTAGAGAACATTGCAGTAGTTCAATCTGGAGGTGATTAGGGAGTAAATGATTGTGAAATGATTGTGATCCAGGAACAGACGCAACTGAAATACAAAGCTGTGCAAAGGCCCTCCTAACCATAACGGTAATTGCTCCTCAAGCAGGAATTATGGTTCTAAGAGGTTTACCAGGGGCAGTGTAACCCCACCCAGCACAAAAGATGGCACAGTTCTAGAACCAGCAGGCCACCAAAGCTAAAGCCATTCAGTTTTGCCAACAGTCAGATGAAGCCTTTAGTTCCAATCCAGACCATCAAGCTCCAGGCATGGGACAAAATGTTCCTGGCAATGCTTAATTGATCAGATGGGAGATATCTAGTCATCATTATCACACTTCTGTCCCTGCCCCAGAGTCTTAGCTGCTGCCACACTGAAAGCCAGCTGGACATATCTCCAAAAGAGCCAACCCACTTCCAGACCTAGATCCAGTCCTGGTGATACATAAGAGATCATCAATTATTTGATCACTTAATGAGGGAGGCCATATTACAGACCAAACTGGCATTTAGAAACTGCAGTGAAAAACAGGGCTATTGAATGGTTTGCTGATAGGGAGCTGGAACATAAAACCAGAATAAGACAACAGTCCCGTGTTCCCTGAAAATGGCTCACTTCCTGTCTCACACTATATTTCTCCTGCCCATCACCATCATTATTATTATGGCCTGCCTCCACACAAATGTCAGCTCCATTTCCACATCCAAGACTTAGAACCTACCATTATCCTCTCCAACCATCCTTGTGAGGAGAAGCCAGGCACTTTGAGGCAGTTTAGGTCTCAGCGCCATCAGGATATCCAGCCATCACCTCCCCCCTTGGTATAATACACTCACATTACATCACATTCATACACATCAAAACTCACAGAAACCCTCCTCTGCTTCAGCTCCACTCCCCCCACACACACACATATATATCTATTTGTCTTCTGGTTCTCACCCAGAAAAAAGGAACAAAGCATTGATTCACAGTCAAAAGATGGAGCCACATCATTTTCTTTCTTCTCCCTTTCCTTCCTATTCAGGGCTATCCACAGGGAAGGCAAAAATAGTCTCCATTGGGGAAAGGGGATACACTCTACTGTTACACCCTCCACAGCACTCTGCTTCTGTCCAAACCTCCAAAGCCCCCCACCTTCGAAAAAGAAAAATAGTGCAGGAAGAGGCCAGTAAATAACAAAGGTGTCTAGCAGCAGCAGCAGCAGCAGCAATGAAATGGTGAGAAAATAACACCTCCATTTGGTTGAATGCAGGTATCAGTCAAAGCCAGGTGTACAAATAGAGTCAACAGAGCAACTAGAGAGCAAGCAGAGACTGTGGTGTGGCCCATTCTCCAGCCTACTCCATAGCCCAGACCTTCAGAGAGCAGTCCAAAGGGATACAATAGGAAGGAGAGATACAACTTGAATAAATTTTCTTAACCAATTTTGAACTTGCACTCAACAAATAGTCAAAAATTATCCTCTTTTGCTGTGTTTTAAAGGACAAAATGGATACTCTTAAGTGTCTGTGAACACTAAATTGTTTTCCTTAAGTGTAACCTAAGGTCCCAAAAACATATAGGGCCCAAACTTTTTAAGACTGTTGACTCCAGTGGTGATTAGAGCACCACCAACCAAATTTGCCCATATATGGGCCCATATATGGGAGAAAGAGGAAATTCAGCCCCCAAAAGTTTTCCCATGTTGATATAAGGCAAATAATAAAAACAAGTTAACCATGTTATAATTTAAAAGGTGAGCGAGCCTTAATATCTAAAACATTTTTTAAAAGTATGCAGAAATATGCAAATATTCAAAAAGTACTACTACTATATTGTCGTGTCAACAACAGGATGAGTACCCATGCCACCTGCTTACTTGTCTTAGGGAAGCTAGCAACATATTATATTTCTGTTAAATATTGCTTTGTTTTAGGCAATTTTTCTGACTACAGAACAAACTAGCTTTATAGTTCAGAATGAAGTATCCACAACAACTCGGGACTTCCGGTTTGAAGGGCTTCGGCGACAGACAGAAATCCGTGATCATGCACGGTTTCTGTCTGGGCTCACCACTGGAGCGCCCCAAGCTGGCTGGTTTCGGGGCTAAGCCACCCCACAGAGGTGGTGAAGAGAGGGGAGGCCGCTAGCAGGGTTGAGGAGAGCCGCATCTCTCCTCCTCAGCTGGCCATTACTCCCTTTCCCGAAGGCGGTTGCAGCAGTGGTCAGAAATGGCCACTACAAAGGAGAACTCGACCAGAAAAGAATGTGCAGGCGGAAGATAAGAAGTGAAAGTTTTGGCTGACCGGGTTAAATTGTAAAAACAACTAAGGTACCCTGGAATTTAAACTTACAAAAAATAACACCGCTCCCAAAGAAGAGTCAGAAGCAGCGAAGGAAAGTGAAAAGGGAATGGTTTGGCTTTTTTTTTTCTTCTCTCTCCTTTCCTGTACTGACAACTAAGAGACTTAAATAAGAAGTCGGAAAAATCCGCTTTTACATCAATAGGCAATTAAGCTGAAAATAAAACAAAATGCCAAAGGGATAATAAAGATTTCTGGACATTAAAATTTTTCTTTTTCATAAGCAGGAAGGGAGAGAAAAAGAATAAGGGCAGGACCTGGAAGAGGGAGGAGACTGCCTGGAATTAAAAAGAATCCACAGTAAAACTTCAACAAGATTTCTAAAAGATACATTTTAACTGAAACTTTGCAACTAAATAGTAACCCCAGGAAGAGAAAGTGGAAAAAAAAGAACAAAAAAGAAACAGCTTGCCTGTATTTGGATTATTTGGTGATCTTTGGATTCTTGGTTATTATATTTGAATGACTAAAACCAATCGGGTGATTGTTTAAAAATTTATACAATGGTACCACTTCTGGATGAATTGAAAATGGAACTTAAAAAGTACAACGAAGATGCACAAGAAGGGAAGGGTTCTTTTGGCTTCGTTGTTCAATTCTTAGAAATGGAGATTTGGAACTATGAGAAACAACAAGAAAAGACTGCAAAACAAGAAGACTGGGAGAAAGAAGAAGCCAGCTTTAATGAACAAGCAATTTTATGTGGGGAAGAAAAAGGAAGGGGGGAAAGAGAATGGAGAATTTAAGACTTAAAAAAACAACCAAAGAAAAGAAAAATAATTTGAAAAATAAGTATAACTGGAAAGCAACAGAAAAGGGGAATACAGAAGAGAGAAATAGAGGTAGAGAGACAAGGGGGTATAAAAGGGAGAGAGAAGAAGAGAAGGAAGAAGGAAAGGAAAAGAAGTTACAAAGGACCGGAGCAAGATATAGAGAAACAGGACCTATTTAGAAATAATGGGTGAAAATCTAACCGAAAAAGGGATTCTGTAAAGGTACATAAGATTGTATTGTTATATTAGTGATAGAAATAATTTTAGAAAATTGGAAACAACGTATGATTAAAATGAGGGATAAAATAGTGTAATTTAGTGAAATGTTTGTGAATAAAATAAGTGAAATAAAAAAAATGAGAAAATTGAATTAGGAAGGAACGGGAACATTTTAATTAGTTAATGTTTTATAAAATATAAGTGAAGGGGGGGATTAACTATGGAAAGCTTATAATTGTTCCCACAGAAGTATGATATTTAATTGAAAAGTAATGTTAAAGATGTTAAGACTTTAATGAATATTAATATTAATGATAGAATTGAATTGGATTAGAATGTTGTTTTAATTATATACATTTATAATTTTTTCTTTTTTTAAGAATACAGTGTGTATTTTAAGAATGTATCAAGCAGAATCCGAATGGAAGTTATGTATTATATTGAATGTTACAACTTTAGGGAAAAGATATAAGGTGTCATACTCTAATCAGTAACTACAGGAGAAATTTTGTTTAATGAGAAAAGATAATTGATAATTGAAACAGGACAGACAAAAAATATAAATACAATGATTTGAATTGAGATAATTAAAATAAAATTGAGAAAATTAAAAGAGGGGAGAAGCTATGCAGAAAATGTAAAATAGTAATAAGATATGGAATAGAATATAAAAATGAGCATGAACCTGAATTTGTGTCTGTACGAAGAAATGTAACCCGGGATTACGCTATTTTCAAAAAAGATATTTTATTTGTATTTTTTTTCTCTTTGTGAAAACTCAAATAAAATTTACAAAAAAAAAAAAAAAAGAAGTATCCACAACAACTCATCTGCTCTTCAAACAGTTAAAACTATCAAAGATGGTGCAGCCTCCTGTTTCATAAGTTCAGGTGTTACTAAACACATAAAAATTCTGAATGCAGCCATCATACTATTTCCTTCAGGATATGTTATGCAAAGTGCATAAAAAAATAAACAGTAGTAAACAAAAGAAAATAGATAGGAGATAAAACAAAAGGAAAGAAAATTTAACTAGATCGAGTCAAAGGGCAAAATTCATATTCCCCAAGTCAAATTGTATATTTCAATAAATCTCTAGAGTGAATGATACAATTTCCAGCATAAAATGCCTACTTGTTATATGCGAAATCATATGGAGATTCAAAATTAGAAAAGAATGAATATAATACAGTAGATGTTTGAAAATTTTCCCTTGGCAGAAGTAGTAGCTTTTTTCCTTTAAACTGATAAATCTTTTTGTTCCTGCTTTGAGAATTCTTGTTCACTGTTACTTATAAAAAATTTCTACCTCAGAAATAATCAGGATTCTTGCAGGCACTGCAAGTTTGAGATCTCCCCACAGATTTTCAATAATATTCTACCAGGACTGAATAGGCCATTCCAAAACATTTTTCCTCTTTCCTGTAGTTCAGGGGTCCCCAACCTCTGGTTCATGGACTGACACTGGGCCCCGCAAACAAGCAAAGCCCCATCCAGTACCTCTCCATGGTACCAGTCCCTGGTACCCCAAAAGATTGCGGCTGATGTTGTAAGTAACTTAATGTCAATTTGGTAGTATGTTTCAGATTGCTGTCTACCAAAATCTTTTCAGCTTTAGCTTGAAGACCAAGAAAAACCTTACTAAAAGTCTCCCAAACTGGCCAGAACTACAAAACAGAACCTGTTCATTTTGGAATTCAGTGAAGCATACAATTTGATCTAAAGTTTTTCATATAAGTGTATTTCCCCATATTGTTCTAACCTGGCTAACCATCCTTGCTTCCATCATGCACAAACACCAATTTATACATTATCTATTATTTAAGCTTCTCACTTTTTAAAAGATCTCAACAATTACATTTAACTATAATGTTCTTGCTCTTCCTTTTCTTTTCAACTTATTCACTCTTCCTTCATATATTGTTCTACAACTTGAATGTATTCTTTCTATATGACTAAACCATTTCAAGCTACTTCTTTCATCACCTCAAGATCCTTTGTTTCCTAATTAAATCAGAATTTTTCAAATGAAAAACTATTGGAAAATAAAATTAATTTGTAATTTACATGCAGTATTTTATTCAGGAGTTCAAGGCACAATAGATAGCATTTCTTCTTTCTATTTTCCGCCACAATAACCCTGTGAGGCTGGTTGGGCTAAGGGAGAATGAATCATTCATGAGAACAGATTACAATCTAAGTCTTCTCAATGCCATTCCAACAACATAACCACTACATCACATTGATTCACTAAACTAGGATTTTCTGCGTGAAATTGTGACATCTGTGGACAGTAGAGCCAAATAATGCTATCAACCTTTAACACTGTTTCCATAAGAAGAAATGGGAAAATCCATTTGAAGCATACAGCTATATACAGTTGACTATTCATTTTATTTCAATTCTGTTCTTTTTTTTTTTGTAAACTAGTGGAGAATCTTGAAGGCTTGTCAAAGAACACTTATCTTAGAATCGGTTTCCTTATAAGACCTCATGTCCTATTCTACAAATCCCTCTATTATGGTCATCACAACTAAATAGCGGTGCCTATCATTTTCACCCAAGCCAAGTGTTTCAAGTTAGCAACTGTGGTAAATGGACATAAAACTGGCAGAATTTCTAAAGGTAACATGAATATTTATTCAAAGCACTATTTAATTCTTCTAATTGTAATTGCTTGTAGCACTTTTTTAGTTTTTAATCATGTTGTAAGCGGCCCAGAGTATCAATGAGATCTGTGGCATAAAAGTTTAACAAATATATATGAATCCAGGCCTATATGTCAAAATGCAACAAAGGCCACACGTAATTCAAAATATAATTAAATTTAATATAGTATATTAAAATATATCAAGATTCTTTTTCACGTAAAATCTTCGCTCTGCTTGAGTTTGCCATTCTTATGGCAAGCTGCGTTATCTCTGAACAGAGATACTGAATCCAAAATCCATATTGAGGCAACAGCCCCATCAGGTCAACTCCAGATTACAAAATAGCATGTACCCTTTTGAAACTTCTGGAACTTTTCATATAAAGTGATGATAAAATAAACCTTTCAAAAAAGGGAGGTGGCAAATGCTGTACAACTCATGCCCCCCAAAGGGTTTTGGTTGCTCTTTATTTTTTGTTTTGTTTAATTGGTGCACATCTGTACTTACTTTATGTAGGAAATGTCAGTTGCTCTTTGGCCAGATGAGTTGGCCAACATATAATATGAATGAACTCTGTTTGCTAGCTTTATTATGAACAAATATTTATTTTTTCAAAGAACCCACAGATTCACCTATGGGTTATGACTCACAGTAAATTCAACTGAATTCCATTTGAAATACAATCCTAGGAATGTCCATTCAAAAATAAGTTATTCAGAGTTCAACAGGGCTAACAGTTCACTGAAACACATGTCTGTTGCAAAAATAAGTTCTTCAGTGTGAGACTTACTTCCAGAAAGGTATGGATAAGATTACATCCTTGCACCCAGATGAGTATTATCTAGCTGCAGTTTTAGACAGAAACAAACAAGATCAAAGGGGTCTGCTAAAACACTGGCTATAGTTCTTCCAAAACTAAATCACCAAGGCATGGGAGACCTAAGAAATGTTCTTAAAGATCGAAATATGGCTCTAGGTGAGATGCCTTCAAAGAAGAATCCTCATTATTTACTGGACGACAATCAACCTTTACTGGGGGTGGTGGAAGCTGCAAATCAACACACCTTCAGGTTACCACCCTGAGGAAATCTAATCCAGATGAAAAGATGACCTTGTAACCTATATAGCAACCACATCTTGTGCTCTTCCCACTCCAGATTTCCTCATTCTGATTAGTCCTTTGAAATGTCCACAATGGATGAGGCTTCCCAGCACGTGGCCGTGAAACAAAACACAGGTCTACGTGCAATTGTTGTGACAAACTTCTACGTCCACCACCACCCGTGTCCCAGCCAGGAAGCAGCTCTGTACCCGGAGCCCTCGGTTCGTGATTATTCTTGGCCCCAAAGGAGGCCGTGGGGTATTTAAGCTCTCCTCCTCTCCAAGCCCAAAGCCCAGTGGGGGCTCCTGGGCCTCTCCTATTTCCGAATGCCCGCCTGCTCGCTTGGCTGCACCCACCCACCCTCGACACCAAAGCGGGCACCGAGGCGGGCTGCCCGGGACTGGCATCCTGCCCGAGCCCCGCTGAGCCCACCCGCGCTGCGCGTGAACTTGCGCGAGGGAAGCGCGCCTTTTACGGCCACCGGGGGAACCGTCCAGGGTGACGACGACGACGACGCCAATGCTAACCTGCATGCCGCCTCCGTCCACCTCAGCCTCCGTCCGCAGCCTCTTGCTTTGGCCGCTCTCGGCTCCGTCCCCGCCGGGCATGGGCTGCTCCAGTTCGGACTCCCGCTTGACCCCTCGAGGGGCTGGGACGCCGACGCCGGGCACGAGCTGCTGATGCTGGATGCCCTCCGCCATCCGAGCCGGACCCTGGCCGCCCCGCTTCCCCAAGGGGGAGCCGCTGCAGCCGCCGCCGCTCGGCTTCACAGTCCCCACAAGCCGACCACCGATCGCGCGCTCTCCGCCGCAGCTCTCAGGCCCAGCCCGCCGGGTCCAGCCAGGACCCCCTGGAGCACGGCTGGGAAGGTCTCTGCCCCCGCCGAGGGGAGCCCTGCGAGCAGACGGGCCCCAGCGGAAGCCCCCGCCGCAAGACACCTCGGACACGGGCCCGTGAAAGCCCCGGAGGAAGTCGCGGCGGCCCCAGCAAGAGCAATCACCCGCCAGAGACGTGGAGGGGGAGGAAGAGAGGCCGAAGCCCTCCGATTGTCTTCGGAAAGGCCAGAGGAGTTACGGCTCCCCACGATCCCCTCCTTCCTCCCCGTTCGGCAATCTTCGTAAATGCCGAAGAGGGGGCGGGGCGGGGGAAGGGCGGAGCTACTGGCGGTACTTGATACTTCGCCTAGAAGGGCGGCTCGGCTGGCACGTTGAGGGGACGGAAGGCCGGAGGTGGCTGATTTTTTTTGTCGGGCGACGGCAGAGGAAGCCAGGCTCTCGGGCCCACAGGGTTCTTGCCCCCCTCCCCCCCCAGCTAGGGTGGTGCAAGATGGGTGAAGATCTTTGGGGCTCTATTTTATAGCTAAACAATCAGCGTCCTCTCTGTCTGCCTGTCTCTGTCTCTCTCTACTCGAAAAAACCGCGCTGGACTCACATTCCTTAGTTCAGTTTCGTTTATAATCGCTTCCCCTTTTCCCGGGGTTCCAATTTGCGACCATAAATACTTCAAACACTAAACCCGCAAGTTTACCGCGAAGTTTATGGAATATAATTTGGAGATGCAGCATGGTTTAGGATTGTATTTTCCGCGTATTGGAAGGCACTTTTAATTATTTATTTCTGTGTACGCACTTACATACACTCTGTCTTTCTCTGTGCTCAAGCCCTCCTGAAGTCTTTGCATTCGATACAGAAGGATCGAAAAGGAAATCCGGTGATCGGTGGGTGCCAAAAACCTTGCTAAGTTGGAGAAGACTTTTAGGGAGATCATTACTATGCTTGACCATTTGAACACAGCAGAGATTAGGTGTGGGAACAATATGGTAGATACTATTGGAGTGCTTGAAAATTCTGCATGTTCAACCATTGTTAAACTTGTTTGAAAAGATTGCATAAAAGCATATTTGACAAGGTAGTAAAAGATCACTGTTGTGCAGTGTTTCTCAACTTTGGCCACTTTTAAGATATGGACTTCAATTCGCAGAATTCCATATCTGGCATGATGGCTGGGGAATTCTACAACTTTAAAAGTCAATATCTTAAGCTGCCAAACTTGAGAAACACTGTCTAGTGAGTTGAGCTGACCAGGAAGTAGGTGTGTGTAACATTGCCTTCCTATGTCACAAATCAGTAGAAGAGAAGTTCTTATTCTTAAGGGAGATTTCATGACAGAACTCAGTCCCTGGAGTTTGGTGTTGTTGTTGTTTTGTGTTTGTTTTTTCAGATATAAAGGTCTGGTAAATAGAAAGGTTGCAGAATAATAAAGAAATATGTAACTGAAAAAAAAAAGTGAAATCCAATCCCAGCTTGTATATTAGAACAGAGTTTCTCACTGTTGAAGATCTAGGGATTTCAACTCCTACAATTCCCCAGTTAGCCATGATGACTGGAGAATTCTGGGAGTTAAAGGCCACACATCTTCAAGTGGCCAATGTTGAGAAACAAAAAATCTTGTGACTTTTCTATCATTTTCTCAAGAGCAGTATTTTTTGAGAGAGAAAAGAAAGTTACTATATATACACTGTGTGAATATATATACTGTATGAAAGTGACATATATACATATGTATATATGTATGGGGGGGGGGGGAAGCAATCAGTAGTTGAAGTCAGTTTTGAACCTTATTTGATGCATGAATAAATAAGACAACCCAATATATAATTTTGCTTCAAATTTGTATCTTTGGCAGTCATATTTAGTTTTGTTGGTAAACTGTTCATTTGTCCTAATGTTGGGATTTTGTTTCTGTGTGGTCAAAATGACATCTGATAGTTGTGACAAAACTGCCTGTTTTCATCTTCTTAATTCTCAGTGGACTTCTTAATATAAAATTTAAAGATCCAACTAATGTGTGATGGTTGAAGAAGATGGAAATTGTTGTACATTTATTTTTATTTTAGATTTTGAAAGGAAACTGAGCTGTTTTTTGAAAGGAAACTGAGCTTATAAAAGTCATGAGACAGCTTAGCTGTTTCTTAGCTTCATTTTTCAGACACTTCACATTTTTTCTTAGTTCAGCCTAAAACAATGGTTGATGGACAAAATTATCCAATTTTTAGTTCTGAATTCTAATTCAAATACATTTTAATATAGTACCGAAGGCAAGTCTAAATTGTAAAAACTGGTAGAAAGAAAATGATTACCTTTTCATTTGCCTATACAATATAGGAGTACATACCAAAAAGAATTACTTAAAAAATTTGCCTTCTAAAATTTGAAAATTCTTTTCCCTGACTTTTTCATTAGATTATAAAACCAAATATAGTACTTTATTGTTTTGATAGTATAATACATATTATGAAAACTTTTTCACACAAAAATGTGTTTGTCCTGACATGTGACAACTGCTGAACACGTGCGCTTTGCATTTTCTATGCTGCAAACTAAAATGTAGCATAAAAAGACCATATCCAAATATTAGTCATGTCAGTCCTATAATTGCTTTGATATTGCAGATTCCAGAACTTCCAATGAATGCGTTCAGCAGTTTTAAAGTTTCAGACTGAGATCTGTACAAGCTCTGCATTGAGGTGTCAGGGATTAAATCTGAGAATGTAATTGCATGCAAGGGACATGGTATTAAATGTGTTCCTTTTCATCATAGAATTACTGTATAAATAGCTTCAGTGTTTCTGATACTTAATTTTATCTCATTCTTATTTAAAATATTCCAAATTTCTCTCTTTCTACACAACTTGAAATTATTTGCCCATTAACAAATCCATTTGTTGAACATGTGTAGTTCCACACCTTATACCTGGATAAGTATTTCCAATATTGAAGTAACGTAATTTACAGAATAAATGTTCTCTGGCAATAAGACTTCCTGCATATACCTCACTATCTCCATTACAACAAGGACAAAACTTCCTGGATTCTGGAGAGAAAGATGAATATTCGGTAGCAGAACATAATTATGTTAAGTTCAAGATGATTTGGAGGCAGATCTTTTCAGTTGTCCATTATATTCCCTTCTGAGAAGACTGTATGATGTCTCTCCTTGCAGCACCAAACTAAAATAGTGATTTTCTTGTGCCTTTGAATTTCTTTGTCTGTTAGTGCAAGGTATTTAAAGGCATTTTACATTTATGGTGTTTGTATTTTTTAAAAGTAGTAACTTATTTTTTTGTTTTTAATGTATATTGCCCACAGCTATTACTATAAAATGACTAACTATAAATAAGTGCAGCAAAGTCATTTCCTTGCAGCTTGTTTCCAAACTTTCCAACAATGGTTTGAATCTCTCCACTGCATATATTCAATGATAATATAAAAACATCCCTTCATATATTTAAAGTTTTCTCAATCTTGTCTTCCCAAGACTTGGGGTGTGAAGGTTTTCTTGTATTTGATCTCTATAAAACACAGCTATAATCTTGGCTACAAAGCAATCAAACTGATCACTCCTAGAGGAGATCAACCCTGACTACCCTTTAGAAGGCCAGATCCTGAACATGAAACTCAAAATACTTTGGCCACCTAATGAGAAGGAAGGACTCACTGGAGAAGAGCCTAATGCTGGGAACAATTGATGGTAAAAGAAGAAGGGGACGACAAAGAATGAGGTGGCTGGATGGATTCTCTGAAGCAGTCGGCATGAGCTTAAATGGACTTTTGGGATGGTAGAGGACAGGAAGGCCTGGAGACCATTTTCCATGGGGTCGCGATGGGTCAGATACGACTTTGCGACTAACAATAACAACAAATCTTGGCAATCTACAAGTTTATATAGGCAGGGGTTCACAAAAACTGAGTAAGACATTCTCA
Organism: Hydrophis major; assembly: GCA_033807585.1. Classification (NCBI taxonomy): domain Eukaryota; kingdom Metazoa; phylum Chordata; class Lepidosauria; order Squamata; family Elapidae; genus Hydrophis; species Hydrophis major. The sequence goes on along the minus strand of CM066331.1, from coordinate 184,030,929 downwards.
GCACTTTTTAAATTCTTTTCCTCCCCATTCCCCTTCTGTTTCAAGCTGTATCAATGTTTTAGCCTGACGTTGTATGTATCAGCCACTATAAGTTTATGTTGCAGTATGTCATGCAACTCCTAATCAAACTCCATGTCCTATTTTGATATATAGTTTCAACACAAGATGCTGTGCATAATCTCAGTTGTGTCTTCATAAACTTGAAGAAAAACAATCTTGAAATACTGTTCAGCCAATTGAGCTCTAGAAGGGATCTCGGAGTGACTAAATTTCCCTTTGGAGGGCCTGAGCATAATTGTATTTTAGCCCTTGCGTCCAATATCAATAAATCCTTTCATTTTTGGTCTTGAGCCTTCCTATCATCCCCTGCCCCTGAATATCACAATGTTATGTTTCTTCAGGTCATAAAATTATAAACATACCTTCTGGAAGAGAATCATTACTTAATACATAGTGCTTTTTCTTTTTAAAATAATGTTGGAATTTAACTTGATTGCAGATCATAGTTTAATAGCTGTTTTTATTGTGATTTTATTTAAGATTATTTTATGAATTGTTCTACACTCATCTAAAAAAGGAATATAAACATCTAAACTAAGGTATGAACTAATTTGAAGTGCTGCACTTTATTTTCAAATGCATCCTTTTCATGATTTTAAAAGGTATCCTTAATCATTATAACTGTCACTCTAATGGGATTATAAGGAATTGACCAATAAATTAAATTTATATTACAGTTATATGCTTCCCATGGTGTTACCTAGGGTTTCTGAAAATTATGGTTAGCAATATCTAGACTACCAGAGACTGTTTATTCTTTAAAAGAAATTTCTGTATTTGAATATGGCTGTGTTGATTTTCATTACATTACTAATATTTGTTATCAAGTAAGATACATAAAAGCAAATCAAGCTCTGAAATATTATTGATCTTCCTCCTATTTTGTACCGTATATCAAAATAACCAAAGGTTTTCAGTTAAAGTGGATTATTTCGTTTCTGCTATTTATGAATACCAGTTTGGCAGTTAGAAAATAGAATCAAACTGCCACCTTTCTAAAAGAATAAAATGACAATTTCCTACAGATACATTGAAATAGACTACTGGTAGTCCTTTTGTTTAACAATGGTTCAAAGTTATGACAACCTCTGAAAAAGTGAATTATGACCCGGCCTCAAAATTTCACACACACACACACACACACACAGTCATGTGATCACAATTCAGGTATTTGTCAACCAGCTCACATCTGCAACAGTTGCAGAGTGATTTGCAATCTTCCTAGCTGGCTTCTGACAAGCAAAGTCAACAGGAAGTTGGATTCACATAATCCTTATTCCGTTAACAGTCATGTGATTCACTTAATGGCCATGCAGTTTGCTTAACAGCAATGGTAAAATGGTCATTAAATTGGGTCCAATCATGTGAAATCTCACTTTACTGCCACACAGACTTGTGCTGGAAATTCCAGTCCCAACTGTGATAGTAAATGCCTGTATGCCACTTACTTACAGTTCTTGGCTGATGGATTTTGCATAACAGCAGCAATATGCACTTTTAGAATAGCCAATGTTTTTTTTTTTTCAATTATTTGCTAGGGAAGCATAAGGACATTTACTTTATTGAAAACTTTCTATTATATAGCACAGAGCTGCGTGTTCAGATCTTATTACTGAGTAACACATGATGCTAAAGTTTAATGAAGTTTGTTGAGTTTTGAATTAAAGTGATATAACACATCCATTATGACTTACAGAAAGCAGAACAGAGTTGGTTGTTCAACAAGCCATGTTAGAAAATTCCCAGTGTTCCATTTAAAGAAGTCACTGTTTGCCTCAGATTATATAACAAAACATTTAAGCGCATAGTTGAACATTTGATTTATGTGTAGCCCTTAGCCACAGATAACAGATTATATTGCCAGTACTGGCTTTCCTTTAGTTTATAGATGGGATTCTATAAGAACTTTAGGGTTGTTGGTTTTTTTTTTGGGGGGGGGGGGATTTTAATGTAAAAGGACAGGGTTACAATAATCATGCTGGATTATTTTACATCTAAACACATATTCCCCACTATCCGTATCTCATGCGTTTTGTGAGAAACTCTAGTCTTTCATCAAAAACTCTTCACAGCAACAAGGTTCTTATCAATCTCTATCAATATCTACCTGTCTGCATCCTGTTTAGTGCAAAACAGAGGCACATAATTTGCTCCATTAGGGCAGCTCCTCTCACTTTCATTGTATTCCAACCCATGGTAGAGAAGTACACACAGCAGATGGTAGTACATGGATAATCTTTATTGTTAGAGGAGCACCGGCAATCCATTACTGATCGTAGTGGAGACACATGCTAAGGCACTTATTATATAAAAAAAAGGTTTGCAAATTTGGTTTGGTGACAGCAACAGGGATAGGAGGTTCCTGCAGTGAGAGCAATAACCATACAGTATAGGGTATTCTTATTTTAATTTTGTCATTTACTTAGAAGTTTAAATGCAGCATATACAATATGGTTACGTATACAGATAAATCCAGCAACCAGTGTATGGTGTAGAAAAGTAAAGACTATCTATATAATTGCAGTCCCCATAGAAAGGCAGTGATAAAGACCTTTACTGTATTTTCTTAATTACTTATACACAAGAGATACCAAGGTCTTCAACATATCATCTGTGCAGATTAAAAGTTTTTCTTCTTCTTTAATATAGTCACTGTGCAGAATAACTAAACCTAGACCCTGATTATAGAGCTAGAGGCTTGGACATTAGAGTAAAGAAGCACTTCCTTGCCCATACTCCATTCAAACTCACTGTTTCTTACCATTAAATATATTTGGTCCCAAACAGGTTCTCCAATAAGAACATAGGAAAACTTGATGCTTTCTTGACTTGTCATTAATTATTGATTCATTCCATCTTAGATATAAAGCCTGAGACACCATTGCACTTCAGAACTGTCCAGGTATTAGTTACAAGGAGGGATCAAATTAATGAAGTCTCTTGTAAGAGAAGCTTCCTTCCTCTTCATCCATACCTGAGACTTTGTGTTCTACATGATTTCAAAGACATTGGGAAGGCATGCTGGGAATCCTTGCTTTTCCTATTCAACATGACCCTTAGACTGCTAAGTGGACAGACTGAAGAAGTAGAAACTATGAGGTCACCGAACATGATTGCCAAAAGCAAACAAAAGAGGAGGAATAAAGGGTGGTTTCTTGCCTCTATCACAAACTCGTTATTAGAAGAAAATAGTTCATTTATAGCAACAAAAAGTACTCTCTTTCCCATCAAATTACAAACATTTACTGGCAGCTGTGGGAAAAACAATCAATGTTATAGGCATTTGTAGTGCCCTGTCTCATATCAGACTACAGACTCTTTGGCATTCAATACAAAAGAGTGTGATGCTGGGAGAGATGACACTAATGTCTGATGGCTCCAAATAGTCCAAGAAACACTGCAACACTATGATCCACTTTCCCCAGCACACTTTAGAAGGGTTTTGTGACAAAGGGAGGGTAGGTCATTTGATAATGGGTAACCTGGAAACAATTCTATTCAGTAACTTTGGCATCACCACCATCTGCCTTGCCATCCAGTTCTTCATCAGACACTTCACCTGGTCCCTTCCTGGGAATCCGGCGTGTCATCACAAAGGGCATATCTCCTCGTCTATTGGAGAAAGTAGCACAAGTTATATGGGAATGCTAGTATTCCATACTTAGGCAATCTATTCATTCGGACATTAACATGCTCAAGGTAAAAACGTTAAGGAAAGTTTACGTGAATAGCAATTTTACCTAAGTTTGCTTCTCAGGGAAGTAATCTCCCGGTTCATGGCATCAGAGGTCTCAGTGATATCCTCCAGTTCTCGTTGCAGCTTTCTGCGAGCTGCATTGGCTCGTTGCGCTTCTTCTTCTGTCTCTTCCAGCTGACGCTTAAGTTGCTTCAAGCGTGCATTTATTTTATCTGCCTATAGTACAATAAAGAGGAATCATCAGGGTTCTAGTTTATTCACATGCACGTATCAACCCTGACTTGGAATCTTTAAAATGCAGCCTATAAACTAAGTGCAAATTCTTCAAAAGAGGTGCCTAGCAAAACACTTCAAATCATTAAATCGTGTCTTTTTCCATTCTGACAAAGTTGCCTCACAATCTGAAGTGGCATAAGTAGTCTTTTGAAGTACTAGCACACTTCTGATATAGAATATTCCTGAACATGACTATGCAAAGTCAATTTCATTTATTATTATTTTGAAATCCTTCCTTTCCCCTAATAGCTCACAGTACAGTAGAACTTCTGGTCACGACCCTAATTGGCTCCGTAACTTCGATTGCAACCCGATTTGGTCATGACCGGAAACAAGACTGACTGAGCATATGCCTACAAAAAATATTTGCATGAAAGGGTGCAGAAAGGGAATTGGCACGGAAAGGGAATCGGTGGCGGCTATATTTGATCGCCACCCGATTCAAAAATGTTGTGGATTTTTTGGCCAGAACCAATTTGGTCGTAGTCAGAAGTGTTCATGACCAGAGAGTCTACTGTACTACCCAAGGGCAATCTGTATCAAATTAGGTGGTCTATGGGTATGTTAGGCCAAGATAGTACCTGGCCCAAAGTCACACAATGAGAACTTGAACAAAGTTTCTTGATCCTAATGTAATACATTCAATTCTTATCTTGGAGATTGATCTATGATCCCAGAGTTTATAACTTAAGCAATACAAACAGGATACCTCAATTCTAAAATTGAGAATTTCCATTACTAGACATCTGATTACCCAATCACATACAAGACTGACAAAAATGTATTAAAGCAGGAATATTTGGTCGTAGCAAAAAGGTTGTAGAAATCAATAAACTAACTGCTAACATCTTAACTTGCTAAACAGTTGAACTTGTAGAGGCAGTGGTTTCTGCCATGCAGCTTGGATTATCAAGCATCAGTTTTGAAACTGCATATACCTGATCTTTATATTGTTCAGCATTGCGTCTTTCATCTTCTACTTGTAGAATAACATCTTTCAGCTTCTTCTCAGTACGTCGGACCAGCTTGCTGGCAGCTTGGCGTTCCCTTTAAAGAAAATAGATAGGTCATGCATGTTTGCTTAAAACTGCACAAGTATCCTAAAGGTTACAAGGCTGATAGGCCTGCAACAAACTGCCACAAACCTTTTTGAAGTTGGCACTACAACAAACTGCAATATCTAAGTGAAGTTCCAGTTAGGACCAAAGCAAATAGAAAATGGGACACTACTTGGTTAGTCTGTGAAGGCTCTCTATAGTCTGAGCTGTGTGCTTGCCACCATCAAGCACTCTGTTGTACTACATTGAACAGTTATGTTTATCCTGCATGGCAAACAACTTAACAGTAAATAATAGCCTAATCCAGAAACCAGCAAAACCACTACCACCAACACTGACAGGGCAAGCCACTAGCATATAAATTGAGAGCAAATCCTATCTTAGCACTGAAAATGTTACCTAGTTTGGTAATTAACCATCTACAAGAAAACAACCAAGCTCAGAAAGTACAAAAATTTTACCCTGAGCTATAAATATTCTCTTCCATTGAAACTTTTTCCTAACCCAAAAACTGCTAAATAAGAGAAACATAACAGTTGAGTGTACAATGGAACAATTGAAGGAGTTAGAAACCGGAGTCACTGAGGGCCAATATACAATTGCCACATACATCTAGACACAAGGACATTTTCCCCGAATGCCATCACTCTGCTAAACAGCTAACTCCCACAACACTGTCAAATTATTTACTAAGACTGTATTACTATTCTCATCCTTCCGAGTATCCATCTCTTCCCACTTATGACTATAAACGTGTTGCTTGTATCTTTACAATTTATATAGTTTTGTTTCCTAGTATGATCTGATTGCTTATTAGTAACCTATGACTATCAATAATATATCATACGATTCTTGATGAATGTATTTTATTTTTTCTTTAGGCACACTGAAAGCATATGCACCAAAGACAAATTCCTTGTGTGTTCACTTGGCAATAAAGAATTCTATCTATCTACTTCAAATATCAATTTTGTAATCTAGATAACCTGGAAGACCTCAGCATTCACACTGACTGATCTGCCTTTCACTCAATCTTTTTCTAAGGACTTCATTTCCAGGATTTAATGAAGGTTAGAATGATTAGCACCTAAAATTTAGGTGGTATGTACAGTAGTACAAAAGGCTGCTGAATTTTGACCATGTAAATCATTCTCAATTAACTCCTCTATTTCTTTTCTATTTCCTTTCATTGTTCCTCTAGGTCAGAGGTGTCAAACTCAAGGCCCAAGGGCCGGTCTGCGGGGTACTTAAATCCAGCCTGCGGGGTACTTAAATTTGGCCCATGGGGCCAGCCTGGAAATATCAAAAGACCAGCTATGGTGTCTCTGCCGGCCAAAATGGATTGCTGCAGAGGCCTGCACACAGCCCGTTTTCAGCCTCCCCAGCTTCCAGCAGCATTTTGTCAGCTGAAAACGGGCCATGCAGAGGCCCCCTGAGGCCTCCACGCGGCCTGGTTTTGGCTGGCAAAGTGCTGCAGGAGGCCATCCAGGCTGAAAACAGGGCGCAGGGGAACCTGCGAGCAGCCACCCTGCGCCCCGTTTTGGCCAGCAGCTTGCTGCAGGAGGAGTACAGAGAACTACAGTGCTGACCCAGCCCTTGAAGAAATCCAGTTTGATTACTGTAAGTAAAGACAAATCATGTACAGGGCCATTAAACTGCAACAAAAATGGACAGTGAACGCCCAGTAGATTATCAATACCTACTTTGTCTCAGTGTCGAGCTGTTCCTCCAGCTGTACTATTTTTGCCTCAAGAGCAGTGATAGAAGACTTGTATTTAGATTTCACAGCACTCTCCATTTCCTGAAGCTTTGCCTTTAGTTCCTTATTCTGACGCTCTACTTGTTGGCGAGCATTTTCATTTTTCTGGGCATTACTGCGTTCTGCGTTCAGATCTGTATTTATCTGATCAATCTAGAAAAGAGAATAAGAGGTATGTGAAAACTTTATATATTATGAATATTTCTTCCTCCACGTCCGTTAGTCTCTCCTTTCCCCATTTGTGTCACTTTTACTAAAATCTTATCTTTTAGACTGAAATGATGCAGGGCAGGAGAGTATAGAAAAGCAATCCCTGTTCAGTGCCAATAAAGAAAATTATATACATATAGTTATATATGTCACATATGTGATTTTTAAAAAAACTTTTCTAAAGTAAATATTTATGGTTGTAACTTCGGCTCATTATCAGTAGCTGCACAAGTTATCACTGCTTGATATCTAGTTTGTTGAATATCTCATAATCAGCTGATGTTGCACAGTATATTAAGCTATTAACCAAGGTTTCACACAGCATTCTAAACTCAAACCAATTTCAGATTTCACACAGCATTCTAAACTCAAACCAGTTGAAACCTCTCAAGCAAATACCTGAAGATTTGCCTTCTTGAGACGATCGTTCACCAACTCTGTATTACTCTGCTCTTCCTCCAATTCTTCTTCAAGCTGAGCTATCCGAGCCTCCAAGCGACGTTTTTCTTCCAAGGCCAAAGCTCTGAGGTACAAAAGAAATATATTCACATACAATGTTTTGAAGAAAAACATACCTGATTATTTATCATGTGTAAAGCAATTCACAGAAAGTTATGAGCTAATCTATTTCCAGAAACAGAACATTTTACATCTAATTATCAGCACTTAAGGTATAGGCACTATGGAACATCTTTTGCAGAACCACCTTATTGCGCCATGAAAAAAAGAAAAAAAAGTGCTATTTCTCACCCTTTGCCACTACTGTTAGCAATCTCATCAGCCAGCTCATCCCTCTCTTGTTGAGCCTGGCGCTTACTACGTTCAGCAGCTGCAAGCTCCTGAAATTAGAGAAAGATGTACACAAACTCCTTGTGAAAATCAAGCTTTAAAAAGCAAACATTGTAATCTAGTTGTAACTAGGACAATCATATACTTTTTATGTCACAATGACAGATAGATGATAGATAGATAGATAGATAGATAGATAGATAGATAGATAGATAGAGGCAGGCAGGTAGGCAGGAAGGAAGGAAGGTAGGTACTTTTTAGAATCGAAAACAATTTATTAATAAAAACCTAGTGTTTATAGCAACAGTTAAAAATTTAACTGCTGCCAATGTAATTTGGGATTTCTATCTCAACTAGCAATCACTTGCCAAAACAGCATCTAAAGCTACCAGGCATGTAATCACAAACTAATCAAAACAACCATGTTTTTCTTTCTTTCTTTCTCTCTCTCTTTCTATTTATCTATATCTATCTATCTATCTACCTACCTACCTACCTACCTACCTAATCTGATCTATCTCTAGAAAGAATCAAGAAAAATTTGGAGAAACAACTATTTTTAACAACTCAAAATTCTCATGTATTCCTACTTTAACATCAATCTATTGATTAGGTCACTGAATTTACTTCCTAACTGACAGAATGCAGACAATAATAGGCTGGCCTGGAAGATAACCTCATCCCAGCTTGCAAAAAATAATGTGAACATATAAGATTAAAACATGGTATGTTTGTGCTTGTGGCATGCTGGCTAAAATATGCCAAAACTGACTGGTTCTGTCCTTGACTAAATGAAGCACAAATATGACTAAGTCTATACCAGGGGTGTCCAACCTTGGCAACTTTAAGCCTGGGGACTTCAACTCCCAGAATTCCCCAGGCAGCTTTGATGGCTGGGGAATTCTGGGAGTTGAAGTCCTCCAGGCTTAAAGTTGCCAAGGTTGGACACCCCTGGTCTATACCTTCCCTAGTTTACTAAAATAGGCAACATGAAAGCCTTATGACCACAAGTCATGATAGCAGGCAAAGCCAATAAACTATTGGTTAATTTGTTGATGATCCATGCCACATGTAAGATTATAATTTTCAGTATAAGAGGAATAAATGGTAAAAAGTATGGATTAATAGGTGAAATAAAGTAAAAATAATAAAGAGGAAGGATTTGATAAATGTTAATGAAAGTGGTCTGATTTTGCAGACTAGTGTTGATATGCATAGAGAAATGATGGTATAAGATTATGAATTAAAGGATAAAATGTATGTTAGAAAATATATTATCTAGGTTTCTTCAGTTTGTGTATAATGTAGTAATCCCTACATTAATGATAGTTGCATGCTATACTGCAATGACTGATGATGATGGAAGAATCAGAGAAAATGTGCAGTGTTCTGAATGAATGTGGTCAATGGAAAAGTCATTTTGCTTGACAACGTGAATGATATCTCCCGGAAATGGGAGAAGTACAAAAATGATTTGGACTCTAGAATAAATCAAAATTAACTACTTCAAAAACAAAATCTATTCATACCTACACATATGGCAAAGGAATAAATAAAAATGTAAATGAATAATTGATTTGATTATGTTGAAAGAAAATTAGTGAAGAATACAAGAATAATGACATATTGTGAATGTGAGACAGATGATTATTTGGTAGTGGCAGAAATAAGGGGAAAATGGACATTGTCATATGTTTCCTATTTAATAAAGCGTTCAATGAGTGGAAAATGGCCTTAAGGAAATTGAATGTGGACACTGTTTAGAATGGAGAGCATAAAATTATGTTTCACAGTATCACTATAATATAATGACAGAATGAGAGGATGATATTATATAATGTTACATAGGAAAAACAATAGCTGAAAAAGAGGAAGTGATAGTAAAGGTTGAAAAAGGAAAAGAAAATGTAAAGCAATTTTGATGGAAACAAAATTGTTTTGGAAGTGCATGAAGGCGGCTTAATAAGGAGCCTCCAGCACATTGAATTGATTTTAAAATAAAGAAATTATCTGGAATGGGACAGAAGCAAATGAGTAAGCTGAATGTAGTGGAAATGAGGTACTTAAGAAGTATGCATGATAAAGCAACAAAATACTGTCACTGAAATATTATGTATTGAATGGATGTAAATTGAAGTGACCAGTACAAAGTACTGGTAGTATTTAGGCCATTCAGAGAGAATGAATGAAGATTGAATTGCAAAAGAAACATAAGAAGGGAACAGACTGACAAGTGAGAGAAAACTGTGACATATATGATGACGTCCTCAAAAAGAATGAACCGAAATATTTAAAGAACAAAAAGCAATGTTATGAAATAAGTTTATGTTAGTGGTGGTAACAAAGGGGCTTGCAGGGACAGAAATATAAGAATTATAACCAATGGTGCTGGAATAAATTATTTTTAACAGTTCCATTTTCATTTTTTTCATGCCTTTAATTTTTGTAGCTTTCTTGCACTCCACCAAAAACATATAGGCAAATAGATTCTCCTAGCGTTTATTAGGTCCTCCCCCCTCCCAAAAATTAGATTACCTCCTGCATTTGGATCATTTCTGCTTCCATGTTCTTCAACTTCTTTTCATTTTCTTTAGCCTGTGCCAAAATTTCTTCTCTTGAGGCACGTGTGTCATCCAATTCCCGCATGCAATCCTTCATCTGGGCCTAAAAAGTTATAAATTCATGAGTATATGAAACTGCTTGATAACAAATCAGATTCAGTGTGTACTTTGCCCAAATTACAAGTCTAATTTATTGTCAACAGGTCTCCAAGACTTCAGGCATTTAATATTTTTCAACTCTGTAACCCAACAATGTTTAACTGATGCAGCCAAAGATTCAATGTGAGGACTTCTATATATAAAGCATTCCCTCTGCGAAATACTTTAAAAGGTATGTTATCAGATAAATTCAGCCTAGTTTTCAAGGACTGGTTAAACTCTTCTATCTCTGAAGGAAAGACAAAAGCCCAACTAAGGACAGAGTGGGTGGAGGCCTCAAACTTCAAAAGGAGGCGGACTGCTCACCTCTAAACCTTCATGTTGTTCACCTCACCAGATACCTCCTCTACAATTACAGTCCCCCACTGACATGCATACTACTGTGGCTCAGGAATGTCATTAGTCCATTTCCCATGAGATAACACCTAGAATTAGAGGCCAGTGGGCCAACCAAAATGAAAAGAGACCAGGATGGAACTGGTTGTTGGCTCATGCAGGCAACACCACTGTCTAAAAGGAAACAGATTTTTCATAAAAACCACCTGAAGATTCATACAACTAGACTTCTTTCCTAAATCAAAATAACAACTGCTAATCCTTGATCATTGTTTGGATTGCTTACTTCACTTCATCTGCTTGTGACATAGCAACAAAAAAATCAGTATTATACACACAGCAAACCTCACCTGTAACTTCCGGAGCTGTTTAATTGCTTCCTCACGATTCTTATTAGCAGAATCTATATGGGCCTCCAAACCCTTGAGGTCCATTTCCAGCTTCTTTCTGGCAGCTACAGCAATAGAGCGCTGTTTCCTTTCATCTTCCAGCTCCACTTCCATTTCTCGCACCTGTAAAGAATCAAAGCATAGACAGTTTATGCATTAACACAATCCAGGTCCCACATCCTAATGCAAGGGGACAAAAAAAAAGTAATGCTTACTAATTTATCAGAGAGTTGGTAACTAATCTTATTGCCTGGCTAAAGTTTTACACTAAAGATTGCGAACAACAGTTCAGGAATTTTCAAGATCTCTGAAAGGCTACCTGTCTCATCAGCTGCTTTCTCTTTTCTTCATTTTGTTCATCTCGGGCCTGGAGATCTCGTTCAAACTGTGCCTTCATGGCTTGCTGGTTTACTTCTAAGCGCAATTTAGCATCTTCTGTGGCCTGTAGTTCATCCTCTAGCTCTTCCAACTGAGTCTTCATCTCTTCTACTTGTTGCTCCAGAGCCCTTTTTGACTTTTCCAACTCGTGAACCTATAGCATACAGATACAAAATTAGCTTCCCTATATTAGCACAGCCATCGTTTTTATTGTCCAGTATTTTAAAGACTAAGGTACAAATTATTTATTTAGTTAAAACATTTATATAGCCGTCCATCTTGTACCAAACTTTGGGCAGCTCACAACCAAAAAAATAAACATATCATAATTTATTATAATTTATCACAAGCCTGTATTATGGTAATCACTTTCACTCAAATACTATCAACTTACACTTTTGCCAACATCATCTTTTGAACTCATCAAATCCTCCATTTCTGTCCGGAACTGCTTATTCAGTCGCTCTAGCTCTGCTTTCTGCTCTATGGCTTCCTCCAGGGCTCTAGCCAAGGAAAGGGCTTTCGTTTCCTTTTCTCGTGCTTCTGCTTCAGCACGGTCCCGTTCTTCGGCATATTTGGCAGATATTGTTTTCTCCTCTGCTAACAGCTGGAAAAGAAACAATGATGGTACTATAAAATTTCCAAATGAAATGTCTGCTTCTCTGGAATGGTGGTCCCCTCAGGTATCACCAATGAAATAATATGAGCACCCCATACAGGTTAGTCATCAATTCCAGATATGGGTTAGGATGAGGAGTTATAACTGAGTACCTCTTGCCCCCAAATAAAGCAGTTGGTACCGTTTTAGAACTGAGCTAGAAAAAGTACAAGTGTAGGTCATAGTTCTTTTCCAACCAAAATCAAACCAAGAAAATGTGATAAAATGTGGTAACTTTTGTTTGCAAGAGACAAATACTACGTTGTTTAGTCATAAGACAAGAAACCTCTGATATCCGCATAGACGCCACCACTCCTTCACTGAGCAAGTATCTGAGCAAAGGTGTTTACCCAAAATACAATGATATGTACCTGATCAAATTTCTTTTGCTTTTTCTCCAGGTTAGAAACTATTTGCCGCTGATGATCCAAATCCACAGCAATATCATCCAGCTCTTGCTGGAGTCTGGTCTTAGTCTTTTCCAGCTTGTCATAAGCAGCTGCTTTTTCTTCATAACGTTGGCTCATAGCCTCCAAATCTTTCTGAAGCTTCTTCTTGATTTCTTCTACTGATTCCAGGCAAACTACATTTTCATCCATCTTCTTCCTCATTTCTGCAATCTAGGTAAGGAAAAAATATTATTTCACTAACTAGAAAACAAGAGATGGGATTTTAACACAATTTTTCAAAAATAAAAAGGGATGTAAGGTTGGCCTCTAAAAAAAATTGTAAGAAAATTGAAGAAGTGGGCAATTTTTTTAAAATAGTGAAGAGGCATGATGGCATTCTCATGTAAGATGCAGCAGTAGTGGCACAAAATACCATACAGCTTGCAAAGGTAGAGATCCAGAGTAGATCTATATAAAACAGAAAAACTTTTTAAATCACCTTTCCATTCCCACCCAAGATATTAATCCAACATTTCACACAGAACCCAAGATATTAATCCAACATTTCAAACAGAACTCTGAAAGTTTGATTTGGATATAATCTGCACAATCCAGCAATCCTCAGGGTCAAACATTCTTCCTCACACTCCAACCCTAGCAATATTAAAAAGAAATGGAAAGATTCTACTTCCATATCAGATTAACAGCATTAAATTATATTCTTTATCCTGAAAAGCTCATTCTCACAGTGTTTTACAAAATATTAACACAGTTCTTTTTCTCAAGTTTATAGTTTAAACATAGATTAGATAAATGATAAATCTGAACTTTTAAACTACAGTTTAGAACTCGCTCACTAAAAATCATAATTTCAATTGAAGAGTCTATTACATTCAGACAACTTAGCAAGTAATCATTAATGAAAAACAAACAATAGCTTTTGACCTCATAGACCTGTTCTATATGTTTGGATCTATCTGCCTTCAAGCTAATTTAATATTATATCCATACAGATCCAGTCTATAAATTTGTTCTATAGTACCTGGAACTGAAGGGCAGAAATCTGTTTTCCCAGGTTCCTCTTTGCTTCTTCTTCTTCCTCTAGTTGGTCTTTGAAGCTATTCTTCTCATCTTCCATCTGTTTCAGCTTGGTGCTAAGGCTCAGTTTTTGACGGGTTTCCTCCTGAAGCAGTTCCTATAATAATCAATAAACTGAAGAGTCAATCAAAGTTCCCGAAGACATTAGATCTAAAATAAAAGGAAACTTGGGCAGTGGCTACAATGAGCGAGAATTTGCTCCTGTCGAAAGAATTACATAACACTGGGCAAATTGTGTGATTTAGGTTACCTGCAAACTAAGGAGTTTGAATACAAATAGTTTAATGGCACTCAGTAAATTCTACAAGACAAAATGAACTTGCCAACTCAATTTTTACTTCCAGAAGAGAAAAATAAACTGTAAAAGTGCATGAAGAAAACACTGCAGAGTTTGTAGGATAACTTGCCAAGTCTTCCAACAAAGCATAAGGCATTTCTATTGGGGGGGGGGGGAGAGAACCCTGATAAACTCAATTAAATCTATCATATTTATCCCATAAGAAATTTATTGTTTAAGAATATACTGCTTTTTCAAAAATTCAAAGTACTTTATGTGACACGCTTCATTATTTTAACTGATAGCTGCCTTGGGATTTTAAAGATCTAAACTGAAAGAAAGTAAGATCAAGTATCGATTTATGTCTTGATATCTATATTCTGCACCAATCAGAGAAATATGAATTAGCACAATTATTTTGCAAGTCAAAAATAAAAAAACAATAATACAGAATTTAAAATGCAAACCAACTATCAGCCAAAGAAAAATATCTTTTAAATGTGATGTATAAGTCAGTTTCATTATCTTCTAGCAGAACTCACTTGGAATGAATTCAATTAGCAGAAGTCACTTGGAGTGAGTTAAGTTGCTTTATTTTCATTTCACTGCTAAATTCATAACTAAGCAAGTTTATTGCACTGTTTTACTTCTGAGACTTACATGTGTCTGCTATTAGAAATAAGTGGTGGCAATCCAAATACCTATTGCATCTGAGCTATGGAATACAAAGAGAAGCTATTGGCCATTCTCAGTCTAATGGCTTTCTAAAGTTCTCATTGTGGTTAGTATCTTTGTCCCCATCCCTCATCCTAAAGATCAGGCAAGCAAGATTATATAGTGTTCTCAAAGTACTTTTACTTTACAGCTTAACTAGAAAGGTAGGTGATCTCCTGTTTCTTTCCTGGGTTCCAGCTTGGAATAAGAACTAAGGAACAAGAATACTGCATTTTGCTTCCAAAGTATAGAATAGAATTTGATACAGAAAAGGTGCATTTTTTCTGTTTTAAAGACATCCACAGTTCAGTATGAATCATATGATCCTATAGCAGAAAAAAAAGGGGTGACTATTGATCACACTTGAAGTTGGCTATGAAATGCAATCTGCATTTCTCAGTCAAGCTAAAAGATCTGTTACTGGTAAATAGAAAATGTAACTGTATTTTAAAATGTCACTCTGGTCAATCAAATACATATTAGGCAACTTACCTGTGTATCCTGCAGTTGTGATTCCAATGTAGAGAAATCTTTTGCTAATTTAATAGTTTTGCTATCAGACTGATTCAAAAGGCCAGTGATGTTGTCTAACTCAACCTAAAAAACATTGAAACCATCCATTATCAAAAGTCATTTATTACTGGGTATCATCTTAATATGGCAGGCAAGATACATATATTATAATATAAGCATTATATTAGATGCTTATTATCCATCTAAATTACAAACACACTTTTATTTATTTACAGGACTTATGTGGGCACCAATTCTCTTATGATGATACTAGGCTGTTCACAAGAATTCATTAAAAAAAATAGTTAAAAACAAAAGTGCTCTTTCCCTCAATCATTCTCACATCTCTACACCCATTCTACCCCAATACTTGAGAGAAGAAGTATGTCTTCACTGCCCTTTGAAGGCTAAAAGAATGAGGATCCCTCAGATGTCAGGTACGAGGCTATTCCAAAGGACTGGAGGGATGACTGAGAGTAGGTGTGCCTCCAAAATCTAATCAGGGAAAAGCCTGGAACATACCCTTAACAAGCCTAATAGGAAAGACAGATACTCTCAGAGAGAGGCAGTCCTGCAGGTAACCCGATTCTGTGCCATGTAGGGCTTTAAAGGTGGTAACTTTACATGGACTCTTGCAAAGCTATTTAGTATGTTTGACATAATTTGGAACTGGGGTAAAGCAATTATTCTAGGGGTTTCAACACAGGTTTTTTTTTGCCCCTGCATTTGCAAGGTAGCTAGATATCAAGAACCAAAGGGAACTTATATTGAATGCTTACCTGCAACTTGTTAACTTTCTCAGTGAGTTCGGTCCGGACTCTCTCCCCTTCTGTGAATTTTACTTGCAGCTCTTGGAGTTGAGTGTCAACCCTCTTCCTTTTGTGCTCAGAGTCTCCTTTGCTCTGCAGAAGTACTTTCACCTCATTTGAGAGTTCAGCACATTCACTCTCCAGGGACTGTTTTGCCTTTTCAAGATTCACTTTCACCTTTAGAAGACAAGAACAATTTTATAGTGAGGCAGACTGCTCTAGAAGTTTTAATTTCACTCATTCAAAGTAAAATTTTGATGTAGGAGTCAGAATGCTGATATGACTTTGGACACTACTAAACAGTGAACCTGTAGGTTTTCAATTCTGCGTTAATAAGATTTGTGTTATCATGAACTGAAACTTCCTGCAACGCTCACAATGACTATGCTAATAAAGCAAACTGAAAAGATTCTGCAGATTTACCAGTTATAATAAAAAATATATATTTATATAATGTCTAAAATACCCATTCCCCCCATAGGTAAAAGACAATCTGTTAGCAACTATTAGCCTGTCTAATTATCATCCATCCTTAAATCAAATATCTGTCTCTGTTGCTTTTCAGATATTGAAATGAGTGGCCCATTTTCAAAAACATTATGTAACAGCTTCACCTTTAATCTCTACTGAATCATTTATTAATATAATTCATGCAATTGGCAATCTGTTCTAAAAACTGCAAACTCCATCAGTGTTGTGCTCAGATACAGGTACAAAAACACAATCTTGGCCCTTATCGGGATATCTAACTAATGAAAATGTTTGGTTTTGTTAAAAAAAATTACATACTCGTTTCATTTGCTCCAGCTGTTCAGCCAGCTCTTCTACTGCCTGGCTGTGCTTCTGCCTCATCTCCTGTATCTGAGCCTCATGAGTTTTTGCCTCTTCATCCAGGGTTTTCTTTAGAATAGTCACTTCTTGCTCACGTTTTGACCTATCAGGAAGTCACAAACACCTTTGTTATAGACAACCATTAATAGAGTTACCTTATTTGTATCCCCAAGTTAATATAGAGATTGAAACTCTGCATATAAAGAACTGCCCAGAGTCGCTTGATATATAAATTGGATAGATGGATGGATGGATGGAGGAAGGGAGGGAGGGAGGGAGAAAGAGAGGGGGGGATTGCACAAGATGTCAGTATTTTTGGTTAGGAAAACTGCAAATCTTAAGACCCAAGTGGGGGACCTGTATTTTTTATGTATTGAAGAAACAGATTGTTACAATCACCTGAGTTCCTGCTGTGCTGCAGTTGAATCTAGCGTATCCTCTAGCTCAGTCTTAAGAGCCTCAAGCTCTTCACCCAGATCCCTCTTCTGCTTCTCTGCTTTGTTTCGAAAAGCGCGTTCAGATTCCAAATCCTCCTGCAATTCTGTTATTTGGGATTCAAGTTCACGGATCTTCTTCAGAGCCATGTTCTTCTGAGCAGCCTCCTCTTCCACTCTGCATAGTTCAAAGGCACATAGAGCATGCCACATTATTTCATGTTTTTGTACAGAAAAGTTATCTTCTTATACACATTTACCTGAAAAAACATCCTTCTGAACTCACTAGAATTTACTTCTGAATAAATTGTATAGAACTGTATGATAAATGCTATTCTAAATGCTATTCTAACAAGTTATTAATATGTGAACTTGTTACATCTCTACTTGGATTCTATTTGAAATGCTTGGTTTCATTTTTCCATACCAGAGAAAGTATCAATACTGGTTAGTTTGAGGAGGCTAACTACTAGAGTGCTTTAAACTGATGCCAACTGATAGGTCATGAGACGTCATGACTCTATTTATTTATTTTTTAAGTTACAGGTCTGCTATCCCTATCCCATCTCCAATTAGAAATACAACTAAGCTCACCTAGCCAAAGCTGCTTGAAGCTCCTCTTCTTTTTTTGCCAGCTGCATTTTTAGTTCTGCTATTTGAGCTTGCAGTTCAGCTATTTGATCATGCAGATCTGTGGAGTCTCCCTCTAGTTTTCTGCGAGTCTTTTCCAATTCTTGACGGTGCTTTTCTTCCCGGCGTAATCGTTCTGAAAGAAATAATAGATTTAGATGCATCTCCGATTTCAAAATACTATTCAAATACACAAATAGCCAAAGTGTAACAACTTACACTTGTATGTGGCAGAGATGATGACCTACAGCATAGTTCCCAGTTCAGGCTTCCACATTAAATGAAACCCAAGAGTGAGAAATATTGCCCTTGGATCTCTTTGGGTTAATTCATTCCTCTCCATAAAACATTGAGGCTAAAGCAGACATCATCATCTTTATGGAGATGGTGAAAAACCATCACTAACATTCTGAATGTTGGAATGATAGTCAATTTTAAAAATGTTTAACCCTTAAGCCAGTATAATTAATATCTACAGACATCTATCTTTTAGTTACTAGCTGCAACAGAAACCTAAAGATTCAGACACCACTGTATACACAAGAAGATATTCCCTCAGGAGGAGAAATTAAACTAGCCCTTCTTCCTTACTTGTCTATTTTAGACATTGTTTTTATTCAGAGCACAGCTTGCCTGAGTGTGTAACCTTCAACCGATCAGCCACTGACTGGTTCTATCTGACTGATCAATATGCCACATACAAATACTCTATGATTGTGACATTAACTCTTTGAGATTCAGTCTCCAATAAAGATGTAACCACTTTTGTATGGTGATAAGAAATTCTAATGAGGAGAGGCTGAATAAATCCACCTCTATGAAGGTTTTTCTCCTACCTTCCAATTCTGTTATCATAGCCTCGTGTTTGTTCTTGAGTTTAGCTAAACTCTTTGATTTTTCTTCTTCCTCTGTCAAGTTAGTAGTGAACTCTGCAATCCTCTCTTCCAATAATTTCTTTTCCTAAAAAATAAAATGTGTATGATAAAAACATTTGCTGTCATAAATCCTTCAGGATATCATGGTGGTAAGTTATTTACTAAATGAATCTTTTAAATGAAATTAATCATATCCGAGCTATTTCCTAGCAATATACTGAAATGCCTCAATAATTGAAAATCAGAAATATTATATAGTCACCATAATTTCCTAGATCAAATATGGACTACTTTAGGGGTCATGTATTTTATTTTTAACACTTCTTCAAGAGCTTAGCTGGTGACATACCACTAAAATCAATGGGATCAAAAATTTCAGAATATTGGGAAAGGTTAAGAGTTAATAGGGATTACAAGACAAAATAAATACCCAAGGAATTTTTTTTTACCCTTTCTTTTAACAAAAAATAATATGGGGAAAATCACATTGCCAAATCTCAATTGTAATCTAGGGAGGGCAGACTGGAGCTCACAAAAATGGAGCTAGGGCAGCATGTGGTATACCTGGGTCCTTAATGATTCTTTGGTGCTAGGAGGCCTGTATCCAAATAATTATTGACTTTTTTTTTTAAGAAAGCCAATATTTGACCACTGAAACCTCTTTTTGCTATTACCTACTTTCAATATTTAGAAACAACTGTACATAACACAACATATTTAGCCCATGGCAGAAATCTCTGCAACTTTTGCTGAAGCTCTGTATTTCCACAAGAAAGAACTTCCTGCAATTGATTGACCAAAACACCTCACAAAGCATTAAATACATTAAAAATATTTAAAATTAAATGTAAAATTATCTAAATATATAAAGATTGCATAAAAACAAAATTCAAGCAATCTTTTGAAGTAATTTATTTGCCATGATCATGTTTTTGAATAATTGCTTATACTTTTGAAAAGTGCCTATAAAATGTATCGTGAATTTACTTTTCCCCGAAAGATCAACATTTGTTAATCATCAATCATCATCTTGATATTCACATACTCTTCTCACCAGTGAGACAAGTGGTTTAGTGATACAAGTGATAAGCTATAGTTGTGCTGTAGTTACTCCCTGTACCATTTCATTCTTAATGAAGTTACTGGCTCTGGTCTCAATATTGATACTTCTAAAGAACTAACAGAAGTAACAGCAATCAATGATAAATATTCAATCAACTGAAGTAGCTTTTTCCAACTTCAGGCCTATGGAGAGTTTGTGTCAACACTGATCCTATCTCCCAACTAAACAGTTGGATTAAAATCATAATTTGATACCCTCTAATCCAGAGGTGGTATTCAGCAGGTTCTGACCAGTTCTGGAGAACCGCTAGTGGAAATTTTTAGTCATTCAAGAGAACCAGCAAATACCACCTCTGACTGGAGATTTTACAGTATCCTTCCCCTTCCATGCCCACCAACCCATGCCCACAGAACCGGTAGTAAAAAAAATCGAATCTCACCACTCCTTTAATGAAGCATTCCACAAAAATAAATATTAAAAAAAATATTCCTTTTCATTTTATATTAAGTGTACTCCTAATTGAATAGTTTGATTAGATGGAACAATAATTGCTTTGGGGGATGTAGGGAATCAAGATATCTGTTCAAAATGTTAATTGCAGAAATTACAGGCATTTAAGACCTTTCCCAAATACCAAATGGATTAGAAATATCTATTTGGTACATACAGAACAAAGTTATCTTATTAACAATCTCCAGTTATTTATACACTACCAGAGTTTGGCAAAGGAAACTAAAAGTAATATAAATTATCATATTCATGATGAAAATGTTATGGTATGTTTCATCTCTTTTCCCACTTCACCATATAGCAAAATTTTGTTTACCTTGGCCAATTTGCAGTTCTGATCTTCAAAGACTATCAAGTCTTCCTCCAGTTTCTTTAATTTTGCTTCAGTGGTAACTTTCTCCAGTTGTAGTTTTTGTCTAGCACTTTCTTCTTCTTCCAGCTGCTCTTCCAGCTCCTGCAGAGACAAGGAAAAACATGGCATAAAGTATCCAGGCCAGCCTTAGATTTTGCCATCCCTTTCTAAGAATTATAAGCCCGTCTTTTTTTCAACAGCTAGAATATCTGAATGGAAATAACAAAACCAATAATGGAGACATGACTTTACAGAACCCACTTTTGTCCATCACCCACATTCTTCTATCTTTTGTTATACTGTCTTCTTTCACCTCCATGACTACATCAATCATTAGGTATTGAAATATGTCAACACTCCTATTCTGTATGTTACCTGAATGTTTTGCAGCATCTTCTTTTTCTCAGTTTGTAGATGCTGGCACCGTTCCTCTTCTTCCTCCACTCTAGATTCCAAGTCATGGCATATCTCCTCCAGCTCTTGTTTTTTAGCTGTCAGGCGGGCTCTGATCTCCTCTGCCTCAGCACAGAGCTCTATCTCTGCTTGTAACTGCTCTTGTAACTGCATTTTCTCTGTCATGAGCTGAACAAGAAAATCACAAGCCAAATAATTTATAATTGTGCTGAAGTTTCTGCAAGCAAACCAATGATAGGTTTTATTCACACCATGACGGGTGATTCAGTCTGTTTATTGTCCATGCCATTAGCGTAGTAGTGTAAATTCAAGGATTTCCATTCCTATGTTAAGGGATTTTAAAAATCGGAAGCAAAAAGTTTTAAAATAACAGCAGAAAAAGCAGATCTTATTTCATGGTTTACTTCACTGGTTTACCTCCTCAATTTTTTTTCATAGTTTTAGGTGTTATATATTATTCATGTGCAGCTTACATTGATCCATATCAGTAGCTGTTCTAAGCTTCCATTACTTCCTAGAAACAATTTTGTCCTTCATTTTAATATGATCCTTGAAATCAAACTTCAAATGCTCTGTAGCTGCACAATACTATCTGCACTTGAATTCCTATATGCGCTGTTTCTTAATGCTTACTTTTTAGCCTGTCAGTCATACATTTCTCCCTGTTAGAAGAGATTAAGTGGAACACTAGCTGACATTTAAAAGCACTCCACAGGAGAAGTGATTTATGCAATGGCAAATTAATAAACTATCTGCCCTGCATGAATCAGGTGTAAAAAGTTCCAAGAAACCCCTGGACCCCTATTATTGTACATACAAGTCTGTATTAAGGAAACGTATGCATACAATTGTATATACCATTAGCTATGTATCAGGGAAGGGAGGATAAGGGGTTTTTTTTTTTCAAAAAAATGGGAAAATTATACCACTCCATTCCAAACAATAGTCCATCCTATAAAGAAATTTACCTCCTTACTTCACATATCATTTTAAGAATACACAGAAATATGTATTTTACATGATGCTGCATCTACGATGAAAAGTATTCTGTGCTCTTTACCAAACTTTAAAAAAAAACACAAAAGCAGCCATCCATTTTGTAACTATTCAACCATTAATGTGAAACATAAGCTTATAAAAGGCTACCTCCAAAGTCAGTTACAATACTTTAAGAATATGAACAAGTAAGAGGGACACATCAGAAGGCTAACCACTTATTCACCTGTGTATGGAGAGTTTCCATTTCGGTCAATCTGCCTTCGGCAGCCACCTGCTTTTCCTTCACTTTCAGCAACTCTTCTTCCTTGGCCAGCATTTCTTCTTCTTGCCTACTCACTTGCAACAGTGGCTTTACCTGCCAAGAGACCATTTCAGGAGTTAAGTTATTTCACAGTTACAGATTTATCACTGGAGGAGTATTTGGCCTAACTGGACAAATCAACTAGTGAAGAATGGATGCCTAGCACTATGGCTGATCTTCCTATTCCTGAAGTTTCTTCCAAGTCATACCTTTGTAAACAGTCGCCACCACTGCCAGTTGCGAAGCTTTAAATAGGCAGCACAGTTCCTCTGCAGCACCTTCATTGCTGTTAATTGTTGCTGGCGTTTGGCAAAAGCCCTGAAATGGAAAAAAGAAGTATCCTCAGATTCTTTCATTCTTACTCATTAGTAGAGCTGTCACACAATTGTACTTTTCCTTTCCCATCCTTGTCTTTAATTCTCAATTCTTTCTTCTCCCATGATAAAATTTACACATACACACACACCATTTACCTACTTTAAAAGATCTTGTTTGCCAATTTTCAAAGTTGACTAAATTCAGAATTACCAGCAATTTGCTGTCAGCTAATGACATTAATGAGAAAGGATTGTGCATTACCATATACCTACTTTCTAGCTAAGTAGCCTCTACAGCATGCCTGGAACCCAATGATGACATCAGTGATCTTCAAGTCTCTTTCTTCTTCAAGGTGAGCAAGGACTCCTGCTCGGAAAAACACTTTGCTCTGTCCAATTCGATAAAGATTTGGGTCCAGCTCTAAGGCTTTGATCTAAAATGAAAGAGAAGAAAGTTAAGTTGTCAATATTGAAAAATGTATTCATTTATCATTTCTTATCACACTCAGTCTTTAAACAAGCTAAAGGAACTTGGCACAAGCCTCTCAAATATTCAGTTACACAGTCAGCAATATTCAGTCAGTAATACAGTCTCAAATATTCAGTTATACACTCATCAATCTTCAGAACTTTGCTAACTGAGGCAAACTCCTGAAAAAAAAAAAGAGTTTCAGGACATATAATCTTCTGTTCTAGATGATGCCAGAGCCCCTGCCTTCTGGAATATTCTCCTTTTTAGAGATTAGAATGGTTCTAACCCTGCTGGCCATTCAAAATATCTTGAAAATCTTGCTATTGTGTAATGGCCTGGGGTCCCTAGTGTGTGAAGGGCCCCATTTCCTGGTTATATTGATACAGACTGACTATATTTCCTGACTACAATTTTTATTTAATTCCTTGTTGGTATTATGTTTTAACTGTTCTGTTTTAATGATTGTTTGCTCTCCAGAGTCACTGGTTTGAGGTAGATGGCTACACAAATTGAATGAATGAATGAATGAATGAATGAATGAATGAATGAATGAATGAATGAATGAATGAAATCATTAACTGAGATTAATTCAATATAAAATATTAAATGCATTTTCCATAAACTGGGGCCCTCCAGATTACTTTAAATGGTCATGTACTTAGGAAGTTTTATTTTCTATAGAACACATCAGTTGGGAGGACTGATTTAGAAGTTTTAAACATTCAAATTTCAGAGTATGCCAGATAACGGAGTGAATTTAGCTTCTCTGTATACTTCTTACAACTTCATTTCAAACAGGAGACTTACCATGAGCACACAAGCTTGTTTTCCATCCATGAAACCTTTAGGAATTGCATTTGGAGTCAAGATCTCATATCTAGAAGGAGAAATAATATAGTCATTAAATTGTATTTAAGTGCATGAAACATAAACTAGGAATAACAAGATTGTTTTCCAATTGAATTCTGGAAGATGACTCAGTTTTTAATTTTAAAAAAATGAAGCAACCTTGTTTGAAGTTGTATCAAAAACATGTTATAACTGATATTACAGCTTTTAGCATCATACTTACTAGCACAAAAAGACATGTTAATAGGATGAGCTTGCAGGTATAATCCTGTTTATACCTCCCCACCCCCGGGGCACTCAGTATTCACATATCTCTGATACTATTAAATGAACAGATTATATATTACCATAGAATGAATAAAATATTATTTAATGCAGTAGCCAAAGCATACTAAAAAAATGAACACAGAAGCCAACAATCTTGAATTAATAATCCACCTTACAATCTGAAACTATAACTCAACTTTACCTTTGTCTGAACTCCTGGAAGACAACTCTGTTAGGGAAACCTTGCCGGCAGATACGGATCCCTTCCAGGACTCCATTGCAACGTAGCTGATCCAAAACCAAGTGTGGATCCAGTTTTCCAGCCTTTGAAGAAAATACACATATTAACAGAATCTCTATATATCACATGGTTACAGAGACACTGCAGCCAAGGATCTATACTATGTGTTCCGTTTTACATTTCCCTTTAGAGAATATCTCTGGCTAAAGTCATACTAAAACATAAAAAGCAGATTACTGTAATATGTATTCAAATGGGCCTTTTTGAGGGACGAGATGGAACATATGCTTCAAGATGGTTTCAATCAATTTACTTTCAAGCCCAAATTAATGTGTTTTTTTCAGTTATTATCTTTTTTTTTTTCTATTAACTGTTTCATCCCATACTGACAAAGCATTCCTCTCCACCCATCCCTGAATCCCCCATCTCCGCATCTGCACCCATCTGGGGTTCAGCAGGCATAAGCAAAAAGCTGAGTTTCTTCAGTTGTGACTTTTTAGTACCAAATTCCCTCTCTGGGTTCTAATATCAACTGCCTTCTGCTGGATGAAGAAAACATGTCTCTTTTGGACATTTTTTTTAAAAAGCGCATGTATTTCAGCAACTAAAAGGTATGGAAAATGTTACTTCTTGCTCTTGCTACAATGTTTTTTCTTGCTCTCTTGATTTATAATCCTGTTTCTCAGCTTCATAAATTTTATGTGCGCATATATATCCCATTATCTATTGTCATACAATACTTTGCAAGCTATACTCAAGTAAAGACTGTAGAGATTCCCAGTCATCCAGGTCATGGTTGTCCCAAAGGTGCTTTTTCAGGAGGCAAGAAAGTCCAGTTGCCTCCTGAAAAAGCATCTTTGGGACATTCAAGTAAAGAGGTCTTGCTTGATATTCACTGTTTCACATAGAAATACTTTTGACATTTAGTATTCCTTCTAGAAATTTTAGGAATGGCAAGATATGTTCAAAGCAGAAACACAATTATAAATACATCAAAAAGAACACCAATATTTATAGTCCTCATTAAATCACTTCTAAGGTTCATATATGGTCAATATATGATCTAATGTTTCTTTTAGGATCCAAAATGTTGAACTTTACCTTCTTCTCATGATTAGGGATGATACAACGGACAAAGTTGGGATTGGTGTTCCTCAGAGTAGCCATCAGTTTGGCTAGTTGTTCTTTATACAATTGTCCTACTGTTCGGAACATGCCTTTCCTGGTTTTAAAGGCTCCAGGTAATGCTGAATCTGAGATGCCAGCAACCTGATCCAGTCCAACAATGCGGTCAACTGGTGGAAATACACAGGACTATTACATTGTTCTCCCTAATTTTCATGATTGAATGCATAACTTAATAAGGATGCAAAAAGAAATTGTTTCATCTCTTTGTAGATATAGAACTCTCATAATTTATATTGAAATAACAACAAAAACAGAAAGCAAACAGTCAACAAGTACAGGTTGGATCCATCTCATGGATAAAGGGTTTTTTTCATGCAAACTACTTGAAGTAATGGTATCAAGTAATTCAAAATTATGACAAATAGTCAAACATAAGCTTATCACTAGGGAATAGATCCATTTACTTACACAGGTTGAAAAAATATTGAAAGCAGTATGTTTAAATTTCTTCTGTAGTACACAGCAACTTATATCATTACAATTATTTATTTAATATGTAGAATTTATGAAACTGTAGCCAAACATTCCAGGTGATATAGAGAATATATTTTAGCTGATATAATGCACAAAGAGAGAGTATTTCAATACTATGTATAATGCCATTGCACTAAGCAACCAAACCCGTTCATTCATTTTATTTTCTTGCTGTCAATGTACCAGAATGCTAAGATGATTAAAGAATATATCATGCACTGACTGCTTTAGTAGGAAAAAAGCAGTTTTTATACAATTACTCAGGATGACAGGCATTGTAGCAGACTGAATCTTTTGGAATTGGACAGATTAAAACTAATTGGACAGATTGGAACTAATCAAGTCATTGATGATTGATAGCAGCCAAGGCAACTCTTCTATTCTCAATCATATGAGAAAACTTATTAAAATCAATAATAATTCCCAAAGGAAGCCTTTAAGTTGCTAACAGTGAAATGAGGAAATTACAAGAAGCATGATTCATATGGCTTGGTTATAAAATCAAGATATTGCTTTTTTCTCTTAAAAATAACTATTCAATTGACTCAAGAGGAAGAAAGTTTTCAAAACTGATGTAAAATAATGATACTTGTGCTATCATTGAGACCGAGCCAAAATGCCCTTTGGAAGAATTGATGTCCAAGTAACTATTTGGAGACAGAAAATATTTAATTTTTCAAAAAAGAAATTTACCAGTGATGATCAGCTATATTATTTTAACTAGTTACAGCAGTTCTTAGTAGCCATTAATATATTTCATGGGTTTTTTATACACACAATGATCAGATTGGAGCCAATCTTGGTTGGTTGCCAATTTTAATGGTGTAACTGGCCTAATAATCAGTACATGATTTCAAACCAGAAACAGCTTCCATTGGTGAGAGATTTAAGATATTATCTATATATGTCTTTGTTGTATCTGCAAGATCACAACTTGCTTAAAAATCAGTTTTTTCAATATTCAAGAGGAAGCTACTAGCAAAAAGCAGAGGAACTGAATGAGACAGACAAGCAGAAACAGGAAAAAATAGGAAGATTTAATGGAAGCATTTCTTGCATGGTTCTAGAAGGAATCACACACAACACAATAGCTGCATTGCTCAGTCACCTGGTTCTAGATGAAGTATAGGAAAATGTTGATAGAAATAGGCTCTCTGAGCGTTCTGTATCTCTGCAACAGAGACGTCAAAGAAAAACCCAAGAAAAGAGACAGTAATAGTAAAATTTAAAGCAAGAAATATTCTGTAGAGCAAGATATCTAAGAACACTGGAATAGGCAAAAATAGACTTTTGATCCCAAATTTGGATGGGGTGTTCTGAGGAACATATGCTTGAATGTTATTCTGCTGCCTGATGAACTGGAAAAGGGTCCAATGTATTTCAGTAACAGGAGAAATACCATATTGTCAAGCATTTTAAAAGAAATGAAAATGGCAATGGTCAATTTTAAGAGAAGGCCACTCAAACTCATGCTTCCAAACAAAAGACAACACTCTTAAAGAAAAACAAGAAAAGCAATATCATTACATACCATCTTTCCATAGGTCAGATACAAACTTATCAGAGGACTGGTGTAGCAGAGTAGCAACATTATCATTAAGAGGGTCCATGTTCTTCATCAGCCACTCATCAGCTTTATAATCAACCTAGACAAGACATTTGTTGCCAATATTAACTACACATTATCAAATTGCCTCAGTAATATCTAAAGAGACAAGGTTATGAATCTCTCTATTTTGAGATTAAACACTGGTCTAGATCCATTGCACAAACAATGAACTCTATGTGAATGACCTAACGCCCCTTAAAATGCTGGAAACATCAAGTTAATAATAATTAATAGTCAAAGGCACAGAATCCATAAAAGTCATGATTCTGCTCTTCCAAAATACAGGCTCACAACATGTTTTAGCCATTACCCTGAGAAAATAAGAATTGTTTCATGGCAGGATTTTATATTAATGTGCCACCACAAAAAATTATGGTCAACATGCTTCCTATTATCTTGTGGGATAAGTGATTATGCACCCTCTTGCACTATTGAAGAACTCTCCCCCCCCCCCAAAGAAAAATCAATCAGTTTAGATTACTGCAGCTGCAGATTTAGAAGCATTTTAGTCTCTCTTTACACTAAAAGTACTTACTTTGCCAGCATAGTGTATAATGCAGAAGTCAGCTTTATCTTTCAGCTGTTTTGGTTTTTGGAATTTAGGATGAGAGCCTTGCTCTTGCACCACCTTCTCGATAAAGCTTTTGTCTGTAGCCTTTGGAAACCAGCACTCTTCATCCAACAGTGCCAAAATGCCAGGAGGACCAGCCTAAATTTTTTAAAAAAAGTTAATAAACATTCTTGTCAAGATTTAACACTTCAGGATAAAAGGCACAAATACTATTTTCATTTGTACTAAGAGTGGCTTCCTGTATAGGTCAGAGCTGTTTTTCAGCGTCTCTTTCGCCAAATCTTGCCTTAATTTTTCATGTTTTCCAATCTAAAGTGTTTTAGAATTAGAAGAATTGAACTCTGCAAACTTAACATTTTTTTCTCCATCCCTAAAAAATGATTACACTATTTAACATACACATACATATATATATTTATACATACATACATACATACTGGCTCTCCTTAGTGAACTGGCTACCATCTGCTAATAATCATGACAAGATGCCTCACTCACTGGTTTTTCTATAAGATCAATGCAAGGCTGCAAGTCCAGGCCAAAGTCGATGAAGTTCCACTCTATGCCCTCCCGCTGGTATTCTTCTTGTTCCAAAATGAACATGGTGTGGTTGAAGAGCTGCTGCAACTTTTCATTGGTGTAATTAATGCACATCTGTTCAAATGAGTTCAGCTATTGCAGATAGAAAAGAAAAAGCATGTTTAAATTCCATCTACCCAGGGCCATCTTTACAGCATTATGGGCCCCGGGTAAAGCAGTATACTGGGGCCCCTATGACAACTACTCATAGGAATAAAAAAGTAAATGGTCGATAAAATTAAACATATATTTATTTTATTGGCACTTCCAACAAACAAATATGTAATAAATGTGTTGCTGTATTTATATGATACAAGGTGCATTGAATGGTTAACATACAGAGATTAGTATGGGGCCCCTATGCTCATGGGGCCCATGGGCAAGTGCCCATCAGGCCCACGCATTAAGACAGGCCAGCATCTACCATCATTCAATCAGGAATAATATATATGCCTTTTCATTTCCCATAATCACGGCTGTCATTTTTTTGATAATTTATTTCATAGCAACAAATCTATCCCTAAATGCTACAAAATTTCTGCTACAAAATGAAATTTTTAAAGCAAATACTTAACACATTTTTCTTTACTAGACTAAATCTCAAACAGAAAAGCAACTTGCACTTTATTTTTACATTTTAAAGCAAATTCATCCAGTTTCTTCAAAAGAATCATTCCTTCTGACTTTCCGTCTGTATCCTAAATATTTTGTCCCCTCTCTCTAAGATTAAAGAAAATTATGTATCATAGAGGCATCACATCACAGTACTTTAAGTTAATAAAGGTGGACCCTTTTAGCATTTCAGGAAGGGTTGGAGGTACATAGGTAATGAAACATCCTCTTACTGTCTGAGACCATTAAAATGCAAAGATAATTCAAATGAGTTCTTCAGGAAACAGTATGTAATTTATTATTTTTTTATGTTTTAGCCTAGAGCATTAACTCCAAGTCCTCGCTTATTTAGGCATATATCAACTTAATTCAAGCATATTTGATACATTTTTAAATTAGGAACTAAATATAAATTGACTGTGAAGTTCTATAAAAACACATTTCTATTAAATTCTTTGTTGCTTAAAGAAGCAAAATGTATTAAATATGCTTCCTTCATGGAGATGTTTAGATTATGTCAAATGGATTAATTAAACAGCTGTTCCCTTTCACTTACTTCAAAGATTTCAAATCCAGCAATGTCAAGGATTCCTATAAAAGAAGCTCCCTGCCTCTTTGTCTTATCCAATGCCTTGTTGATGCGCATCACCAGCCAACGGAACATGCGTTCATATGTAGCTTTGGCCAGAGCTTCAATAGCAAAATCAGCCTGGAAAAAGGTAACAAATCTATTGTACGTTCCAGATAGCAAAACAAAAAACCTCACCCTCCAATAATGAATCTATGTTTACAGATCTGAATTTCTGAGTTATTTCAATTCCTTCCAGTCTTTCTCTACATCCATGTAGTGGACTGCTACTGGCCTAAAAACTAGGAGAAGGCGAGTTCTAGGTCTCTAGGTTAGGATGAAAGACAACTTATATTTAATAGTTTTATCTTTAGTGTTGCAGTCATAGACTAATTAATTAAGATGGCCAGCCAGGTTCATTCTTTCTATTTACTTTTCTACATCTAAGTGGCTTATTCTACAATAAAACTGGATTTACATATGTTGCAGCTGCATAATACCTAAAATTTGGACCAATCAGATATCAACTTGCCAAGTTCAAATGCAAGAGCCAGTCAGTTTTTGTCCAGTTGCCTATGAGCTGCTAAGAATAATATTATAAAGCAATTCAATCTGCTTCTGAAAATGTGGGTAAAATGGGTACCAGAAAAGTAGACCATGGACATTCAGTTTGAAAGCTCACTGCTATCTGATTAACGTCACCTGAGAAAGCTGACATCATATATTGTATAATACATACTTGTTCTTTAGTCTGAGCCTTTTGAACATAATCTCGGCCCACTTTGATGCGAGGGGTGAGAATGCCTCTGGTGAAGTCTGTAACATTGATTCCTAGAAGGTGAGAAACTTTCTGAGCAGCTACAAGAGAGAAAGGCAAAAGAAGATGCTTAGTATTTTAACTTGTTAGATTCTATTCAGAAAAGATGAATACTTGCAGCAAATTCTCCTGGTCCCTAATGACAGCCAGCACATCTGGGAGACTAGAATTGAACGGAAAGAATTCATCTATAAAAGGGCACAGAAAGAGGATTGTATACTGTACTCGTGAAAGGTCCAATGCATTTCTTCCAAATAATTTTTAATGAATGTGTTGCCTAAATAGAGAACTGATTTTTGAAGATTTTTGCTGAGAACGTCTCCAATGGAGAATCATCTCTAATTTTATTTCTGGAAAATGTTTACAGAATACTAGCTTCTATTCATTAGAAGTATTCATGCAGTCTGATATGGATAATTCAACCTTAACCTCTTCACTGATATCAAAGTTTGGAGAAAAATACCAGCTGATCTCATTTAATGGTGAGACAACCATAAAAATCATTTAATGATACACCTGTTTTTAAATTTACAATATGAACTATACAAAGAAAAGAAATACATATCTAGAAAAATGTATCTACCTGTATTGTCTGGCATGGACGCCTGATCTGTGTTACGTTCTTTCTTGAAAATAATATTCCCAAGCTGAAGAACACCAGAAATAACCCTGAGTAGTCCTGGATGGGAAACAAAGCAGCAATACAAATTTCTTAAGTGTTCAGTTAGATTTTTTTAATCTAAAAATGTTTCATTCTCTGGATATAGTTATACCCATGTGACCTGTTCATGGTAATTCCATACCGCTTCCCATCCAATTTTATCTTATACACCAGCTGGCATTTTGTGGCAACTGAGCAGCTTCAACTCTCAGCAGTTTGTTTTTGCAAGCCACCCACCTCTTGGATCCACCCTTTACAAATCTTGTTCTTTTACAATCACTGAAATTTTTCCAGACTCATTTCCATCTCTATTCTGTGGAAGTTTAGCAATAAATGAAAGCATTTTTCCTTTCACTAAAAATAATACAATTTCCAAACAAAGAAACATAGGACTTAATAAAAGCACCTGAGCTACCACAGAGAACAGGAAATGAATTTTCCTGTGCCTCATTTATTATACAAAATGTATATTTCCAACATAGAATTGTAGTTATATAGCTCTCCACATGAGATAGTAGTGAGCAGTTTCTAATAATTTCTCTGCAAAACATATTCTAAGATAGAAATAACAATACCTTATTGGGACATTTTGTGCATGAAATGTCCCAATGATTAGCCAACAAATTAGTTCCATTTCCACTTTAAACAAATACTATTTTGAAGGGTAGAACCTTTAGCCTAAATGGCTTCCATATGTTGCAAGTTTGTCTGTTTGTTTAAGGCAGTTTAAGGGTTGAAATATAGTAGAAACAGACGCATGCATACTGTCTTCCAATTATCCATGTGAATATCTCAAACTTTTATTAGTGTTCAGCAAACATTGAACAGCTGTTAGAATGACAACAAACCTGGAGTTTTAGCTATGCTTTCAAGCAAACATAATAAAAAGTTTGTGGTAACCAGCCCACCCATATTCAGTTTTCAATTTTCTTTCTCATGAAAATAATAATTACCGTATATACTCGAGTATGAGCCGAGTTTTTCAGCACATTTTTTGTGCTGAAAAAAACCCCCCTCGGCTTATACTCGAGTCAGATTCCCCTCTGAAAAAAAAATGGTGTGGAGCTCCGAAGCTGGGCAGCCGCTTCCCTGCTTCCGTGTTTCCTTTGCAACTTTTAAGCATGGGGGTAATCGGAAGCAGAAAAGTTCTTGCTTGAGGATATATTGTTTTTTCTTTTTTTAACTGTTTTTTTGAGGGGGAAGACCCACCGCCATGTGAGAATGCTCAGACACGAAATCTATCCAACCGAAAATAAGTGTGTGTGTGTGGGGGGGGGGATTTTAACAGAGGGAAGATGTAGGGAGAAGACAAAAGCGACAGAAGATCCTTCAGGGGAAACTGAGGGGGAGACTCACCCTTGGTCCAGATGAGCCCCCTTCCCCTTTCTCTAGGCTGAGAAAACAACGTGAGCCGAGGTTGCTTCAGCTCCACTCAGCTTCATTTCCTCAGCTCCAGCTGCTTTCAGTCCACTCGGGAGGAGGGGGAGGAGGAGGTGGTGGCAGCTCGCGTTGTTTTCTGAGCTCTAGGCTGAGAAAGCAACGCGAGCCGAGGTCGCTCCACTCAACTTCATTTCCTCAGCTCCAGCTGCTTTCAGTCCACTCAGGAGGAGGGGGAGGAGGAGGTGGTGGTGGCAGCTCGTGTTGTTTTCTGATAGTGAGATCATTTCCCAAATTAATTGATTCACTAACCCAAAAGAAAAAGATGTTGATGACAATGGGAGGCAGGAGTCACTCTCTCCCTTGCAAGAAAAAAGCAAGAGCCGTTCTTATGATCTCTCCCTCTCTTTCTCCCCGTAATACAGTCAAGCCCTTTCCAGCATGCGCGCGCGATCCGCCCCCGCCGCTTTGCACCTTGCAAATGCAAAAACCCTGGGGTTTTGCATTTGCAAGGTGCAAAGGGGCGGTGGCGGATTGCGCACGCGTGCTGGAAAGGGCTTGACTTTATTGGGGGGGGGGGGGAGAGAGAGAGAGAGAGAGAGAGAGAGAGAGAGAGAGAGAGAGAGAGAGAGAGAGAGAGGAGAGAGAGAGAGAGAGAGAGAGAGAGAGAGAGAGATATCATAAGAACGGCTCTTGGTTTTTTCTTGCAAGGGAGAGAGTGACTCCTGCCTACCACTGTCATCATCATCATCTTTTGGGTTAGTGAATCAATTAAACCTTTCATGATAGTCAGATTGTTTCCCAAATTTCCCTTAAATCAGGGAAGAAATCAGAAACAAACCTTTGGACTGAGAATAAGCCTGTTCCTATGATGCCATTTTTGTTCACTACAGTGTGAAAAGTGTGAAAAAACACACTTCTTTTTCTTCATCTTCTTGTTCCCTATTTACTGGTCTCTTTCAAAGAGGAAATTGTGAACATCAAACTTATTCTCAACTGTCCTAGTGAAAGTTTTTATTGGTATCTATTTTTATTTTTGAAATTTACCAGTAGCTGCTACATTTCCCACCCTCGGCTTATACTCGAGTCAATAAGTTTTCCCAGTTTTTTGTGGTTAAATTAGGTGCCTCGGCTTATATTCGGGTCAACTTATACTCGAGTATATACGGTATAAGGCTGCCTCAATGTATAGTGTGGCACTTTTTATTATTAATCTTGTGTTAAGTTTCATAGTTAATTCTCATGCCTTAAAGCAAGGCTGTCAAACTCCCAGTCCATGGGCCAGATGCGTCATGTATTGGCCATGCCCATTTTAGCGAATGGGGAAAAAGTCCTGATACATCACATGATGCCGCCATGATGCCGCGAGTTTGACACTCCTGCCTTAAAGAAAATCATGGATTCTTGACAAAAGGACCACATAACAACAAGCAGTGCTTCAAAAAACTGTGGTTTTTATCTCCACAGGTGAGTCACAGGAAGTACTGAAAGTATTAGACCCAGTGAAAAGTTTGGAAATGAGAGGAACCTCATTAAAAACAAAAAGTGTTGCTGCCAATCAATGGTAAACCAATTGTAGAGAACTGTGTGTTATTTCTTAAAGTGGGCATCTTGTTTATTTTGTTATTGTAAATTATTTTTCTACATTAAACATAATCCTCCCGCTCCATGTTTAAATGAAAAACAGATAACATGTTTTAGTTGACTTCATATAAAGCTGCATTCATTGTTTTCTATTATTTGCCTATTGATACTTGATTACTTGTACTTGTTCCTATTTTGTTTTTTTCCAACTGTAGTCAGACTAGCGTTCATTGTATGATATACATACAGGACTTACAACAGTTTGCTCAGTGACTGTTTGAAATTGCAGTGGTATGGAGAAAAGAGACATGACTATTTTTCACATGAACGTTGCACCATCCCCAGGTACACATGATCAAAATTTGGATGCTTGGCAACTAGCTCATATTTATGATGGCTGCAGTGTCATGTGATCACTTTATGCAACTTTATGACAAGCAAAGTCAATGGAAAAGCCAGATTCACTCAACAACCATGTTACTAATTAAACAATTACAGTGAGTCACTTAACAACTATGGGAAGAAAGGTTGTAAAATGGGGCAAAACTCACTTAACTGTCTCATTTAGCAACAGAAATTTTGGGCTCAAATCTGGTCGTAAGTTGAGGACTACCTGTGTATAATTGTCATAACACTTATTTTTCTTGAGCGATTTCTAGAATATCTTACCCATCTGCTCATCATCTGGAATACCCATTATCCTCATTGCCTCCATTGTCTCTTGAAACATGTCCTTGTCTTGCTGGCCCGGAATTGTAACATGTCCATTGGAAAGGAAACGGTACTTATTATAGGGCTCTAAAAGCAAGTCATCTAAAACAGTAAAAAAGTAATGAAATCATCAATATTGGGTTATATCTTGTTTGGATAGACATTCAAAGGCAAGACTTTAGACTTAAATCCCCCATGACAAGAATAGCATTATATATCACTACTCACAAGTAAGACTGCTTGTATTACGTTTT
This sequence comes from Hydrophis major, assembly GCA_033807585.1. Lineage (NCBI taxonomy): Eukaryota > Metazoa > Chordata > Lepidosauria > Squamata > Elapidae > Hydrophis > Hydrophis major. Next base: position 183,995,239 of record CM066331.1, on the reverse strand, counting down.
CTATAGCAAGCTGTTTCATGGTAAGAAATTTCAATATTAATTATATTTTTAGTAAGAAGATAATCTTCAACTATTGCCATGACTGTATAATATTACTTTTTTCTTTTTCTATTGCTCGATTAAATAAAAGACAATAATTGGGCCTAGTAACAACTCTGTCCAATATTTATAAAATGGTGCAAGTACTGTAAATAGGGAAACTATGGAACAGAAAGTCAGCAAGATGAAAGGGGTGAGGACACATCCAATAAATCAAAATGCCTGGGTCAAACAGCAAAGTGATTATCATCAAGTACTCACTCTTCAGGTGTTCTCCTGCCCCAGTCAGCAAGTAGTAGAAAATATGGAATGTCCTTTCTTCTTTAGCCTGTCGTATAGCTCTTGATTTCTCTAACAGATCTTTAAGAATGTTAAGGAATGGAGGAAATCCTAAATGTTACACATAGATAATTGCATAACTGAAGCACTTTTCAAGTAAAATATCAATGGATATGCTGCTTTAAAAATCTCCAATGTTCAAAAACTGAGCTTCTAAACTGGGATGACCGACTAGGGAAGGACACAATGGATAAACCAGCAGGAAAACAATATACCACAATCTGGAGAGAGAAAAAGTATGAGGTAAAAGCTTTGAGGAACAGCTGTAAACCAAAGTCCCTAAGACAGATGGGCCAGCCTCGTGGTTATCATAGCACTTTGGCATAAACACTAGAGCCAGAAATATCTTCATTTTCATTCACCATATTATTTTTTTAAAGACACTCAAAAGATTTTTCAATGTTTGTATAGCTTTGGTAGGTGTTTTTTTAAAGATATGCCCCAAAGTTTCAATTTAAAAGAAGTATCAACCATAGCTCTGTCATATTTGTAATCTGACCCGCAATAGTCTTAAATTAAATATAATTTTCACAAACAGACAATCATGAACTTAGGGTGGGTGGGTTTAGAGACAGATCTAGAATTCAAAAGAAAAATGTTTTCATTTACAGGGCTAAAATTAGAAATTTTCCAATTCTTCCATCTTAAGTGATTATGATTTTCCACAAAGCAGAAATTCCCACTCATTAAGACAATCTGCCTCTTCCAAGTAAAATCTCACAATGCTTTCCAGCTACATTTTTTTGTAAGCCATTATACAATTTCATTATGAGTTGCCTGGATCAGTATTACTGGTGAAAAGGATACAAGTCTCAATGTTGGCTCCAACAATGTATCCATTTACATCAAAGTTGATTCTAATGAACTTTCCCTTAAATGAAAAAAGGCATAGGAGTTAAGGAACTGAAACAATGCAAGACTGTATCATACAATTCTTCTAAATTCCCACAATTCAACAGCTCATTCCACAGGATAGCTTCAAAGGAACCTGATCAAAGAGTATCCCTTTATGACAGTCAATAGTTTCTAGAGTTAAATACAAAATAGCAAGGACAAAGATTTTATCTGCTTTATACCATTTTAATCAGCTGTCATTAACAGCCTAAAATATTCGTGATAATAGGAAGGAATGTACAATAATAACTGTGTTTTTATTGTTATTTTCTAGGTGTACTTAATATAACAATGTCATCCTAGTGCATATATTTCTATCTTCAAAATGTTTCTAAAGTGAATTCTATCTTGTTTTAAAAAGAAGTTTAATCCTCACCAACATATGGAGACATTTCCTTTACAATATATTATATATTTGAGGCAATCAATCTTTTCCTTTTAGGCATTATTCAACAATGGTGCAATGAAGCAAAAAATACTTACAAATCTTGAAGAGTTGTCATTTTTAACAGTTTTGGCATTTCCAAAAGCCTCCAATATAGGGTTGGCCTGAAGCAGCTGCCTTTCTAGCTCTCCCTGAAATAATAAAATAAAATAGAAAACTCTCAACTGGTTACTCTCCAGAAGCCACTAGCCAAGTATGTCGTTATCTATTGACTTTAACCTATATTGATCTTCAGAAACTATAAATTGATTAATACTTTATAATCACCGATAAGATTAAACAATTAAATTTTATTAAGATTAAGACACAGTTAAGACAAATTAAACAATATTATTAAATCCCGAGGGGAGAGGGGGCTGGTTTATTGGTTATACACAGGTTAATTGTAACTTTAAAGACTTGAAGACTTAAAGTTTTCCTTGTTGTGCCTTCAAGATGCCTAAATAATATTTGTTTCCATAGTGTGCCTCTCAGTCCTCCCATAGACTAGAGTGTCTGGTGAGCTGAATTCTATTATTGTCCAACCACTGTTTTTTTTTTACCAAACAAAACAGATGTAAAAGCTGCTACCAGACAATTTGAATGATTATATGGGTATATCAAGGAAAGACTATATATTGAGAAAAAGAAATTAAGTGATTGGAATTAGGGGTCTTGTGTATCACTATGTAATGAAATGCTTTTGAGAAATCCTGCATAAGGAAGAAGTATTGGTTGGAACAAGTGAGCTATTTCTGGATCGTGTGTTTTTGTGGTAATTGTTTATCTTTATCAATTTGCTTTTTTATAAACTGGAGATTTTGCTATTTGATTCCCTACGGCAGCCCCCAGTTTGGTGACAACCAAATGGTAGCCATTTTGTAGTAGCATCTACACTAAAAATTCCTACTTTATCTACCAGTCTAGCAAACTGAAGACTCATGCTTTAGAATCAGGCTTTAAAATGGGTCTGTTTTTTTTTATCTATGTGTCTACTCTGGTTTTATAAACTTTACACAATTCAATATCAGGTAACTGAAAAACCTCAACACAGTTTTGTCAGAACAAAAATATAAAAACCAAATTGCTGTCTCTTGTCTCCAAACTATGTCAAAAAAAACAGGAGCGACAAAGCTTCAGTACTGCTATCCAGAATATCCACGAAATCCTTTTCTCCAATGTGGTAAAACAGGAATATCATATCCAGGCAGATTTAAATAGCAGCAATGAAATAGGAGTAACTTTAACTCTTTTTTTGCTATCTTATGGACATCTGGATTTTTCAAAATCAGATATAGCTCTAAGTGTAGGAATGAATGAGAGACAAAAAGCCATATTCAGGGGTGAATGAGGTATTTTCAAAGTTAAGGCCATTTGAGCAAAGAGTAGGGGATTATTTATTTTACAAAACAAACATTTACCTTTTAAGTACGTAATTATTTTCTTCTTTATTTTTATCTATTCCAGAAGTCCACAGAAATGAAGGAATCCCTTTTTACACAATGCCAACATGTTTCATTTTGATTCAATCCTAAATTCCAATTATTTAAGATTTTTAAAAAATATTGTAGTGTGGTCCTTATTCAGAACCTTCCTTTCTTTCAAAACCCGAAGCAACTTATAACATCAAACTGATGTTTGACTAATGTTATTGCTCTAACATTCTAACATTTATTCTCGAAGTGCAACAAGAAATTAATGTTCTTGCATTAATATTTGTTATTGCATTGCTCCAGTAAAATCATTCTACTCAAACAATTCAGGTAATACAGCCCTAAAAATTTATTGGGAGACAGCAGTGGCAACAGCAGTGAATATAGAATATTATTCAGCCATGGGAATTGATAATATTAAGGGACATATTGCTGCGATCCATCAAAGAGCACAATATCAAGTGGGCTGAAGAAAGCAAAGCCATAAAATCTCAGATGGACATTGTTTATTTTGTCAGCAATGTTGATTTTCCTGTTCTGCCTTTCCCACTCACACACCCAAAGATTGTCCTTCCCCCAATTCATTGTCTTCTTTGATCCAGCAATTGAATCCCAACTGCTGCTTCTGATTGCAATCTGTTGCTATGGTGATGAGCGATCTCACAAAATGAAACATTACCACTATCATTCTTCTTAACATCTTAAAATCTATGTTTATAGCAAAGAGCAGGTTCATTACAGGAATGCAGTATTTGGCTCAAAAAAAAAAAATCTGTTTCCATTGGATGCCTTGAGCATTTCATGAAGCTATTATTTTGTAGTTCTTTTTCCACTTTAAGAAAATAATGGCCAAGAGATGTAAATTAATTCAGCACAAGCATAAAAGAAAACAGGAAAGAAGGATCTTTTTAAGACATTAATGCTTCTTTGAGAAATCAGCAAATGGGAATCTAAAGACAGTCCATATCGTCCTATGCATATTAAATATTAGAACTGTGCAGCAAAACAAAACAAAATTTCAATAATTTCAGAAGATCTTACAAACAGAAATCTTAATTTTCCACAAAGCAGTTTCAAATATTTCCTCTAGGAAACAATCCAGGAACAGTATCACTCTTGGGAGTCGTCTTCAAATTGTTAACATCTGACCTGGAAAAAGCTTTCAAAAGCTTCACCAGCCTACTTATAATTCAAAAGATATTGAAAAGAAGTTCAGGTGCCAAGAGGCAATTTTTGGATGATAATACTGATTTTTTTTTCCACTAAGGCAGTTATCTTAGCTAACAATCTTAAACAAAAATTGTGATCTTTGAAACTTAGAAACATAGAATGTTCAGAAAATATTTTAAATACATCTGCTGGCAGATGGGGAGAAAAAACAGTCACAAGAAAGCTGCATTTTTTGTTATTCCAAAAGCCCTCATTAGAATGTGCGTATGCACACACTCCATGCAGAGATATTCATAGAACTAACCTATAGACACGCATCATGCCAGTGTATTTAATATCAAAATCAAGATTTTATAAAATACTCTACATTAAAATGGTTTGCAAGATTAGTTTTGGGAAAGAGGCTTGGAGTTGGAACATCCAGTCTATTCAGGGGAAGTTTCTTTTCAATATTTTTCAGCATCTTGCACCCACAGCTAGTATACTGGGTGGGACTGGAAGTCCCAGAAAAAATTGGGTCCATGCTGTTGGCCAAATCACCACTGATACCAGATACTGTACTATTTTAAAAGGACATTTATATTGTTGCTCAGAATGCTTACTTAGTGCACATAAGAATTTGTATAAGGTAGACCAAATGTGATTACTAAGTTTAGATAACAAGCAATCGTGTATTTTTTTAAAAAAAACTACAGCCTTTTTCATTCAGCTCACCTAAAAAAAGCCAATGTGAATTGTGAATAAAATATTTCTAGAAGCAAAAAAGTGATACAGGTGGGAGTGAAAAGCTGCTATAAATCACACAATGGAGCAACACACACACACATTCTTGGTGCAGATCGTGCAGTCAAACGTGCAGCTCACCTACGAAGTACCAATGGATGAATTCTGACATAATTCACCGAGAAAAGGGGAAACAGTAAGTGAGACAATATTTCACAGACTCTTATTCACACAAAAGATACATATTGTCAGAGAGTTTATATGATTATTCATAACAGTAAAGAGTCTAGCAATGAAATAGTTTTACTGCAAGACAAATAAAAACCCATAATTGTAACTGGTGAATTCTATATGAAGTCGTTCACTAACTATACACTGATAGCAAAATGAAGACAAAACTTCTATTGCTCAATCTATGGATAATTATCCTTTCTAATTCTTTCAGGCTTGGAATAATTTACATATGTTGCAAATTCAGATAAGGAACATCACAAAGAATCAGTGAACACTCAAATTGGGAATAAAGGATCAAACTGTAAAAGTATCTCGGGTCAAGAAGTCAAATTATGTTTTCAGTTCAAGGAGATGAGCAATATCTTAACTGGGTAACAGAACTTACTTGATCTTTTTTGCTCTTGTGTGATGAAGCAACATGAGCCAGATACTGAATGACCTTTTTAGTATTTTCGGTCTTACCAGCTCCTGATTCACCACTGGAAAAGAGAGAGAAAACTCTAGTTAAGATGTATTGCATACATGAAAGCTCACCCTGAAACCCAACAGGTCTAGTTTTTAAAAATAGGACTCTTAATTTTTCCCAACCTCATATCTAATCTGATGGATAACAACTTTCAGCTAAGGCTTTTGGAGAAAGCTGCTTAAATATTTTGCTAATATGAACATTGGTAGCAAAATTTTGGTTTCTAACTTCCCAAACCATTTTTAAAGAAATTAGGGCTTTTACCAAAGAAAAGCCTTAAACACTCTCTCCTGAATTTTAACTGTCTTTATTTCCATTGAACATAAACAGATATATGATTCCATGCATACATACATACTTTAAAAATATTAGGTAAAGCAAAATGTTATTTTTTTTTTTTAGTAAATACTTCTGCTGGTCAACTGCTTTTAATCGTTTTTCTCCATTTTAAACAATCAATTACTTAAATACTTACGTGCAGAGAATGGACTGGTCCTCTCGATCTGAAATTAAAGAAAGGAAAGAGGTGACAAATGAAATCTCCCCTTTTGCTGTTATCTCTCCACACACACAACTTGAATGTTCATATATGTGCCCTCAAAGTCTGCAGCTTAGTTTTTATGTTTATTCCTGATGGAATTTAGGGATGAAACAGAAAGGCGTTAAAGACTGAATGGATTATAGAATCATATTATGTTATAATATTCGTGCAAAATTCATTTAAAAGTATAACTTTTTTGCCACCTTGCATTTGGCAGGGGGTGGGGTGGGATGGAGAATGGGCACGCTCTGTCACTTTTTTGGTTTGTACAAGTCTCTCACAACTAAACTTCATGCATCATGCAGTACAGGTAGTCCTTGAATTATGACTGTAATGGAGACTGCCCATTACAATCATAAATTGTAATGTTTGTAATCATCATGTGACCAGCCCTGATTTTATAACTTTTTTGCAGTGGTCATTACACAAACACCATGCTAAGTGAACTCACTGTTCGCTATGGGACACTTCTGTAGAAAACCAGAGGTAAACACTGGTTTACAGAAAAAGCGTAAATTGCAGTTACACGACACAGGATGCTGAAAAGAGCCATAAATGCTTTTTTGTCAAGTGCCCGAAATGCTGTCATCTTACCAAGGGGAAAGGGGCAGCCATCAGAACTTTAGAACTGAGTCATAAGTAACTTTCTGGGTTGCCCACTGTAACTTCAAATGGTCGCTAAGCGACCAGTCGTAAATCGAGGACTATCTGTACCAATTACAAAGCCAAGTTTCAATCCAGAGCTCTTAGATAATCTGGCTGAACTTTTTATAGCAAAATAAAAAATAAAAAACACCAAATCAAGCTTGACTCTTGACACATCCATGCAGTCTTACTTCACAGCAACACCGAGTTGCCTTCTTTATGTGTGCGCAGGTATGTGTTTACCTCTAACTTTAGCATATTGTTTCCTGATCACCTTTCAGTCAAACATTATTCAGCCTTAACCTTGCTTAGTTTTTCTGAGATCAGCCAAAGTCAGCCAGGTGCTTTCACCTAGCTGGGATTGAGCTCAGTTCTGGATAACTATAGATTGTGAGGTATCATTGCTTTCTTCAAGATGTTCTTTGACTACACACTTTGGAGCCTACAGTTCTACTTTTTTTTATCCTGATGTTCTCCCATCAAAATATTAACTAGGCTCCTTAAAAGCAATAAAATAATAAAGAAAAAATATTAACCAGGCTCGTTCCTGATCAGTTTCCAAGTTCAAACATATGTACTCAATTGCTAAAATCCAGCAAAATATTTTATTGTCATTGCTAAAAAATAAAGTTTCATAATTTGTAATTTAGCATCTCAACAAATTTGCATTTGCAAATTAACCTAAAGTATATGCTCAGCTTATTTGATATTTTGAATATCAAACCTAAGAGTTCTCAAGGGTGATAAAAAGTTGAAGCAGAATCTCTATGATCTACATCACATACACAATAAGATATAGATTCTATAGATCATATCTATAGAACTCTTTATGTAGAATTTCTCTATCATATATAGATATTATTCATTCTGTACAGAAATCTTCTATTTAGATCGTATTTATTCTTCTATAGATTAAACTTAAGGATTTTCTATGACTGGACGTTTAAATGGAGAATCAGACAACCTACTAATACTGGTAATTCATCTGTATTTAGCAACACAGAAACCTAGATGAATCTGTATTATACAAGCAGTTCCAGAAAAATTACTAGGAAACTGTTCTTAGTTATTTTTTCAAGCTGCAGGAGTTTAAATATGTTCTTTCAACATACAGTTGAATCCTGCTTCTATAGTAGAGGTAAAATTAAGCTGCAGAATAATTTTACATTTATAGTTCCATTTATGTTCAGCAATGTCTACTGAAAATATATTGTAACAGCCCCCATACAAACAATTGTAGGAGGTGATATACTACATGGACAAAACTGTTTATTTCAGCACAAAAAAGAAACAATTGCTCACCAGCTGATTTATTAGCTGTTGATTGGGGTGGGGGTGTTACAATTTTCATTTTTTCATACCACAGGCTACTTAGAGGCCAGTCAGAAAAATCCACATGACTTCCAAGTATGGGCAGTTGTTTCCAGCAATTCATTCTTCACCTCATACCCTCCCCTCTTATCTTCTTCAGGTTTTATTATTTGCTTGCTTCATACACTCGAAGGAATGTACCTGCATGTATGGGCAGATCAAATAGCTGAATGCAGACACTACCATAAAAGGAAACTTCCTTTTTGGAATCCAGGAAAAAGAATTTACTCAGTCCTTGTATGATATATGTATCATTAGGATAGCTGGGATTCTTTTGCATACTGACAATTGACAAATGTGGTGCGGTCTCTTATTTCCTGTTGTTCAGTATTAAGAGATGCTTTTTCCTCCCCTACCTTCACAATAGAAGTGCATTCTCACACAAGCATTCCAGAACATACATTCCTTTCTAATTCCTGGCACTGTTCTGTTCACACCAGCATCAGAGACAGCCAAATAATTTGGCTAACTGATAATGCAACAGACTCTGCTCCTTCTCTGCATTTGGAATAAGACCAGGACACTGCAAAAAAAAATTTGAGTGTGGATTATGAGAGGATTTTTGGGTGTGTGTGTGGGGGAGATTGCTGTATTTTGAAGGAAGAGAAAAACGCATATCCAAATCATCACAGTAAGAATATGTACAGAATGTAACTGAATTGAATGTACATCAGCTTTACTTGGAAGAAATGGCATCTTGTGACTGTTCTTGAAATAAAGGACACATTACTCTGGCTGTAAAAGAAATGTTATATTTCAGCACACAAAGCTAATACCTAATATCTGTAAGGCTATTAATTCCCTTTGCAGTATTAAGTAACATGACTACTTTCCAGCTTAGAGAAATTCAAGGAGTAATACAGGTTTTTAAAGTACACGAGTCATCATATTCTAGGATACAGAGAGACTTGTAGACTCACTTGACAAAGCCCATCTTATTAAATAGACAATGAAGAAACAACTGTACAAATTATTTCATCATGCAACCTTAATTACAGTATTACTGGTGGAGTCCCAACAGTTGAATATATAAGTGCTGTAAAAGTCACGCATCATAAAAATCCAACAGTTTCATTGCTGTCATTTTAAATGTACGTGATTGATCACTCTCACATAAACGGATGCAGTTAAAAGAGCTTATTTAAACTATAAAAGAATGGAGGGGGGGGATGAAAGCAGTATGTAGTTAGATGCTTCACAAGCCAATTAACAAACATCCTTATCACCCACTTCCTCTGCATGAGCACTCATGAGTTGAGTCTGTTTAGTTCCATAAAAGGAGAATATAGCATTCAGAAAATGGTGACATCATCTCTCCAGTCAAGAGGAAGTGGAACAACAAACAGTGCAAAAGTTTTTATGCTTTACTTATGGCCAATTCATCAGTGCTGATATTCTCACTACTGAACCCTCCTGTAGGCATACTCAGACAAATACACAAACTTCTACAAAATTGTCCATGTTTATCATGTGGAATTCCTGTCGGCACCGAAAGAGTGGGACATCATAGGATTAAAATAGAGGAAGACAATTTCTGGAGTATTTCCTTTCTTAACAATTTTGAAAAAGAGAAATGAAAAAGCAAGGCAATTGTTATTTCTCTGATATTTCTTATATGGGGTGATTTTAATGGGGCTGGTAAAATCAGCAGAGATCAAGGAGATGTGAAAGATAATGCTTCAAAGACTATAACTGATTTGTCTATACTTGAGAATGTTACTATGGCTAACAACTTGTATAATTTATAGTGAGGCTGGCAAAGGTTTATTCAACTAATGCATACCATTTCAAAATTAGTATTAAGCTATAAGCATAACTCAGGCAAGCACAGAGTAATAGACAAAAAGGTCAGTGCTTGTTCTTGTCAGGAGTCCCCATTAATAATACATGAAACTTTTTAGATCTTGTTATACCAACCAGATGGAAATTTTACAGAGTATAATCTCAGTATTTTTGGATGTCACTAAGCTGAAGCATACTATGCTAACTATGAACATATAATTTGGAAAAAGGCCAAACCAAATCATTTTTAACAGAGGAGCTCATTCAGTTTCCCATTAAAATTGCTCTAAAGCTGTACTCACACGAAATAAATTATTTAAAAGCCACTATCATTCCTCTTTGAATGTGTCACAGCTCTGTTATATTTTGTGGTTTCATCAGACAAAGAACACAGCTGTTAATCATGAAGACCTATGACAACTAAAATGCATTTCATGCCTGTTGAAGGGCATCTATAATTTAGTCTTGATCAGCACCAAGACAAAATAAAATTAAAACTAATTGTTTTTTTTTTATGTCTCATTGTCTGGCCACATGCAATGTGCTAAGACTCTTCAAGATTTTTTTCTTTAAAAAACAACTTCTATTCTAGATGTAAAGCAAAAAATTTAAGATGGACAGAATCCCACTGTAAGTTCCCAAGACTGAATAATAAATATCAGACACCACCTGGATCTATGTAATTTTCCTATATTCTCCCTTGCAAAATCCTAGAAATAACTGGAGTCAAATAAATCCATCCACATCTACTGGTTTGGGGGTGGGGAATAGGGCAGTCATTGTCAGTGCAAATACAATCGGCAGACATAAATTTAGATTGGGTCTTTTTTTAAAAAAAAAAATTCAGACTATAGAACCTGTTAGTTAAAAAAAAAGTTAGAATTCCTGAACAAGAGGCCATGTGCTAATGGTAGAAAATTGGCTACATGTGAATGAACTTTTTTTCCTGTTAGCTCTTAAATCTTTCACAAAACACAATTTCTCACAGGATGTTAGGATTTCACACAGCACCATTTGAAAAATCTTGTTTTAGATGCCCAAGATACACCGAATAATAGCTGAAGCACCTTCAGTGTAGTACTTTCAGAAAACAGATGCACTGTTCTATGTAAACCTAAAAGCAGAAAAGCTGTTGTGATTGTTTTTATTTTTTAAAAAAATTATCGTGATATTGTTATAATACTCTCAGTTTAACTATATAAAAACTGACACTACTTTATAAAAAAGATCAGCGAAGAAACACAAAAGATAGATTTTGACAGCTATAAAATGAAAAATCATTTAAAAAAATTCCTTAGGCAAAGGCTATTGCTGCAACTTGTGGCAATACCAACAGTTCAGCAAAGCCAGAATTGAGACACAGCCACTGAAAAATGCAATCTTGCTTGCACAAAATTTTATGCCCCACCCATGCTAGTTAGAGTCTGGCTCTGAGACAGGAAGTTTCTTCTTTGCAGAACCACCCAGGTTATGAAAAGAGATGCTGACTTTAGAAAAGGCTGTAACTTTGATTTCAGCTGAGGTGAGAAGGGTGCCAAGTAAACCAAACATACAAATAAACCAAAGGGCCTCAGATTCTAGTACAGTACCTGCCAGTTAAGAAGCAATAAACCAAATGCTGAATTTAATCTATGTATTAACATGCAAAACTTTATTCTGATAGAACATTTTACTCCAAAAGTGCTGACCATTATTTGCTTGTCCTTTTAAAATAAAAATAAAAAGGCATGCTATAAACCATGAAAGATTTCCTGCTTGTCAGACTCTGAATGGAATCTAGAGCACAAAAGCTAATCCTCAATGCCCTGAGTTCTTGCAGAATTGCTGGCATTTCAACAGATTCCTCCCATACCAGTGGCCACTGCGTAAAATTTCCCCATATTTTAAATAAATTCAAAGGAAAAGAATGCTGCTTTCCAGGGACCAAAAGTTTGAACAAAAGAAAGGACTATAAGTTATAGCAGAAGCTACAACATGCTGTTTCCACGCATTTTTGACATTTTACAAGCCTAAGTCTCTGAGGAAATTATTTAGTTAACTGAGCATAAAAATGATTCATGTCCACAAATATTTTTAAGGTACATTACCTTGCATCATACTCCTGTAGGCTGTATCTGTGATAGCATAGATATGTGGGGGCATCTCATGCCTTTTTTTGCCTTTGTACATTTCCACAATCTCTTCTGAGTAGATTGGCAAATTCTTGTAGGGATTTATGACAACACAGAACAGGCCTGAGTAGGTCTACAAAATTAATTGCATGAAGATTTATTTAATAATTTATTTGCACACTTATAAAGGCTGCTCAATTCTACAACTCTGGGCATTATACAATAAATACAACCATAAAATAAAATTATAAAATCCAAACCCTGGAAGAAGAAAAAACACTGGAAAACAAACACACAGGACCTGCCATCCCACCCCACCCCATAACCTAAGTTTTGCAGAAAGAACCAGTTTTTCAATGCTTTTTTAAAAAACATGGGACTATGTTATTTTAGTGGAGAATGTTCTGGAGAATGCACACTTCTTCGTTCCATCAGGTGGCGCTGCTTGATGGATGCGGCCTGGAGTATGCTGACTCTGCCTCATTGTACAAGCTGGACAAAAGTCACAGAAGAGAGGTGATCTTTAGATCAAGAGTGGGGAAGGATGGCCCTTTTATGACTTGTGGACTTCAACTCCCAAAATTCCTCAGCAAGCATGGCTGGCTCAGGAATTCGAGGAGGTGAAGTCCACAAGTCATAAAGGGGCCATTGTTCTCTGCTTTGGATCAAGGATGCTCAACCTTTTTTTGCTCATGGCTCCCATCTGAGCCTATTTACTTCCATGACACCCCCTTCCTTCCTCAGTTGCTGTTATCTAGAAAATAAGATAATTTATAATTGTACTTTTTATATGATACAGTTATAGATGTATAAGGATAAAATATTTATTCACTGAAAATGAGGGTTATTAGACAATTGATCATTCGCCTGGAAGTTCAGCTAGGACGCCCCCTCAAAATATGGCATGTTAAGAACCAATGCATTAGACCAGGGGTCGCCAACCTTTTGGACCTCAGGGACCACCAAACTCATAATTTTTGATCCCAGGGACCACTAACCAGTTCTGTGAGTGTGGCCTAATTTGGTTGGTGGTCAGGTGACTGGCTGGACATGGCTTGTATGTAAATATTATAAATATTTATATAAATATTGATTTTTTTATAAAAAAAAAGACCAACTTTTACCCAAAATCAGACAAAGCAGGCAGGCAGATTGAGTTGCTCACAGAATCACTCAGTAAGCTATCTATCTGCCATTGGCTAGCTCAATCTGTCACATAAAATTTGCTTGCAAGCAAACTCATAAAATTAACTCGCAACACACCATGCATGTAAATATTGAATTTTTTTATTTAAAAAAGAGCATTTTTACCCAAAATCAGGCAAAGCAGGCAGATTGAATTGCCCACAGAATCATTCAGTGATCTATCTATCTGCCATCGGCTAGCTCAGTCTCTCAAATTTGCTTGCCATGAGTCTGCACTGAATTTGCTTGCAAGCAAACCTTCAGTCCTAAGGGAGGTTCAGCAGAGCCAAAAATCTAAAGACTAGCTAGAAAGCAAGAAATCCAACCATTTCCTGCTTCCTAGCTAATCTAAATCTCCTGGCACAGCAAAACAGATGATGGTCGGAAAAAGGAAAAATAGCAATTTTAGCAGGCAAGTTTTGCCCCATTTTACGACTTTTCTTGCCATGTTTGCTAAGTGAATCATGGCAGTCGTTAGATTAGTCACATGGTTGTTAAGTGAAGCTGGCTTCCCCATTGACTTTGCTTGTCAGAAGGTTGTAAAACGTCATCACATGACCCCAGGACATTGTCGCTGTCATGATTATGAGTCAGTTGTCAAGCATCTGAATGTAAATCATGTGGTCATGGGGATGCTGCAACGGTCTTAAATGTGAAAAACAGACCTAAGTTATCTTTTTCAGTCATTAAGTGAACTGCTGTAAGTCGAAGACTACCTATATAACTCATGAAATTCCTACAAGAAAACAACCAAGCTTAGACAGCACCAAGGGCCTCTTATCTGAGCAATGTACCAAACTAGTCACTACATTATGTTACTGTTAAAAATCACATAACACATAAAAATCTACATGTACCTAAAATGCTTTAATACTTAACAAGTTTTTTTTTTTAAAAAACTGATCACTATAGAACTATTTGAGGGAAAATTGTATTTATGAACCAGGGCTTCCTCATTTAGGATTTTAGGATAGCTATCAAAGAAAGAACATTTCGTAATTGGTAGTACCAGCACAAGAAAAAGTCATGTTATGTGAATCAATATATATCCTCATTTAATAATAAGGAATCTTCTTAACTAGGGGTGTCAATCTCACATAGTTGCAGCGGCGACACATTACATATTGGGATGTAGGCATGGCCAGAACGTGACACATCCAGGATAGGAGGTTGACAGCCCTGCTCTAAACTATAAATCAGTCACCAAACAAGATTTTTTTACTGGAGGCATAATCACTATCTTCAACCCATTAATTCCCCATGCCATTGCTTCAGGCTGCCTTCTGCAGGTCATTATCCTTTTCTCCAGGTCTAGGGAATAATACCTAGAAAATTCTTTTCAAACCACCATCACCCAAACTATTATTCAAATTCATTCCTCACTAGTGAGAAGGAATTAATCTGGAAATGACAGGAATTTCCTGACAATAGAACAGCTTGCTTTCCAGAGTTGTGGGTGCTGCATCACTGGGTTTTCAAGAAAAGACTGGACAAACATTTGCCCAGAATGGTATAAGGGTACATATAAGACCAGGGTACAGGAGTGGACTATAAGGCTTCCAAGGTTCCTTCCAGCCTTATGATTCTAATCCGTGAAATGATGCAGGAAGAAATATATTTTTAGCATTATATTATTCTTATATAAATAAGAATAAGAATATTCTTATATAAACAATTGTATATTCTTGTTTCCATAGCAGCAATCTCATAAGAACTATTACCATTTGAGTTTTGAACAAATGCCAAGTCACCTACTCAAAATGTGTTCTAAGCAACCTATGTTGGAGACCTGAAATTAAGAAAAACTAGCATAGCTGAATTGTTCTGAAATTCTTTGGGTTCTGCATTGAACAAGTTGATTAGATCAAAGTAGATTTCAGAGAAGGCATATATCCACAAAGCTTTCTGTGCAGTTGCATTTGATTATGTAAAAAGAATATTTTTCTATCATAAACAATCACTACCACCAAGGTTTTAAATAAAAGAAATGCCTACAGGATAAAATTCAGTTTAGGATCAAATGTAATAATTTCTAAAATATTTTCCAAAATGCTTCAATCACAAGATGTTTTTCAAAACATCAATCATAAATAAGTGTGCTAACCCATTATAACACTGATAAAAATTAGATAACTTCTCAGACAAAAGTATTACTTACATAGATTAGCCCTGAATAGTATCGTTCTTTTAGATTATGTAACACTGAGGCCTCATTCAAGCAGGTCAGTTCAGCCATGTCTTCCACTTTAGAGAACTTGGGTGGGTTCATCTTTTGGATATCATCTTTGTTGACTCTCACTTTCTTCCCACTCTCAGCAAGCTCCACAACAGCTTCATCTCCAACTTCCTCCTTCAAGCTAGCAGGCTCAAATCCATTCTTCTCTGATGGTACCCATACCAGTTTCTTGGCAGCCCAATCAGCTTGAGCAAGAGGATTGTTGATGACATTTCTATCCACATATAGGTATTTGTCAGCATCTTTCTGAGCCATGATTGCTTAAGGTAAGGGACCTGTTAAAATAATTAATATAATTATGCATATGATACTACAAACCTTTCATGCACACATTCTATAGCTGTTGAATTGCTAAAATTTATATATTTGGATATCTCAGCTTACATAACAGAGACAAAATTATTTAATGTAGGGAAATGGGATCCATAATCATTTTGATTTATATCATAGAGACAAGATCACTTAATATAAGTAAACAGTATCCATAAATATTTAGGGTTCTAATGCAGTAATGTAATCCAAACCTACTGGTCAAAAGGTAAAAACAGCCATATACTGTCTCTCCATAGCTCCTATGAACTATAAGGGGGGGGGGGAGTATACTGTATAAAACAACATGATTTTCAGCAGCTTATGGAAATCTAAAATTGGGGAAAGTTAACAGCCCTAAAGTTTAATAAGATACCAGTAATACAACCAACATATTCTAAATAATGTGATTAAACTAAGGCAAGATTTGTTTGATCCTACAAGAAAAATATATTTTTATGATACTTTTAAACTTTAGATACAGCTTAGTCTAACAAAAAACCCACTTATTTTAGTGACTAAGCTGACAACTTAGATATGGAAACATTTATTAGCTATGAAATGAGAGATTGTGTCTTCTACTGGAAATCAGATTAGAGATGCAATTTATATAAGAATAAATCAGGGGTTACAATCACTTATTGCAAGCTGAAGTAAATTTGAATATACTATCAAAAAGACTTACTTAAGAATTCTAGATAACAATCCTAGAGACAGGTCATGAGAGGCAAAAGAGGTTAATAATTATGGACCCATCTTGTGTATGAAAGACTGAAACTTAGAATGTAAGAGGGGAAAATGGTAGAGCATATAAATTATCAAATGAAATTTAAAAATTCAAAAAACATTATCTCTGAAACACACAGGGGAAGGATCTAATAATTCTGATTTATGGTAGCCTGATATT
Organism: Hydrophis major; assembly: GCA_033807585.1. Lineage (NCBI taxonomy): Eukaryota > Metazoa > Chordata > Lepidosauria > Squamata > Elapidae > Hydrophis > Hydrophis major. The sequence continues at coordinate 183,978,430 of CM066331.1, read as the reverse complement.
ATTTATTAAACATCTTTCTATGTTACTGTTATCAAAACAACTCTTGGCATATATATAAAAAAAGATAAGAACGGATGGAGAAAGAGGTAAGAAATGATCAAAGTGAGTGGACCATGTGGAGTTGCAATAATAACTGATAATGGTAACTGATTAATATTTGCTTAGAATAAAGTCTATTTCAAAAACATGATTTATGCATAAGTGAAATCATACAAAAAACATAACAAGGAAGCAATTATAAGTCTGAAAGAGTTGATAATTTTATTGAAAAATTATGGAGGAAAGAACCGGCTCTTACTTCCCCTCTTCCTTTTATCCTTGTTTACCAGGTATAAATATATTAATAAATGTAATACTCCTTCCACCTATTTTCTTATAAGTGGGTTAGTTATCTCAGGAATAAGAGAAAAGCTGATTATAAGGCAATGGGAATGGCTTAAGAAGAGTGTGTGATAAAGAAAGAAGAGCTAGGATCAACAGTGCATAGATGATGGATGGTAAATGAGTGGACTGAATATAACAATGAGAGACCAGTATGAGAGAAAATTGAAGTGGCAGAACAAAATCACAAATAAATATTTGAAGAAAGAGTAAAGGAGTTGAGAGGAGAGTGGAGACAGGGAAAGTTTTAGTTGAATAGAGTTGAGATTCTAAAAGTTTAAGAAACAAAAGACAATGATAGATGTAGTGGAAGCATGGGAGGAACTGCAGGGGCAAAAAGGTATAGAGAAGTACGATGAAGATCTACATACATTTTTCTGCTTATCTCATGCCTTTAATTTCTTTTGTTTATAGAGCAATATTTATTTTGAATATCTAAATGTTTTTCAACTGGGCGACAAAAGAACAGGAAGTAGATAAAATTTCTTCTCATTGTGATATTAAGTATATCAAGACAACAGCAGCACGTTAGAACTCCAATTTCTTATTTACAGAAGTAACTATGTAACTGTTTCTCCTTTTTTAGCCATATTGAGCCTTAAGCATCAGAAAATGAATGCTTCCAGTTCCAGCTGAATTTGGTTACTTTCAATTTTAGCATATTCTGAAAATATACATTTTGTGGTTAATATACTTAAAAAGATTGAAACTAAATTAAAATAACATATACCATTTAACAGTGCAAAAGCAACTAAGTTGTTTACGAAAACAACTGAAATAAAGTTATTAGCCTGAAATAAAAGCTCTGCAAATATTTCAGTTATGTAATATTATAGCCATAAATAGGAAAATGGTACTTCAATTATCTTTCCAGAAAAAAGTTACATGGTAAATAAATTTTGAAGTTTCATTTCTATAACATGTATGCAATTGTAATGTATGTAGTAGAGTTTCTAATTCTTCATTAGCAAATGCATAATTCGCATGCAAAATGCCCATAACCTTTCTTCCCAAAAAGTACCAGGAAACACAAACGTATTTTTGGATGGTTATGATCTGTTTCTTCTTTTTAACTCTTACTTTTTCTAAATATAAGATGTCCAGATTATTTGGAGTTAGGTAACCTCAGAATTGTATTAAATAAAAATAAATATTCATTTTGGTTTAGTGGTTAAGGCACCACTCTAGAAATCTACAGACCATGAGTTCTAGTCTCACCTTAGGCAAGAAAGCCAGCTGAATGACTCTCAACCTAAATCACCTCACAGGATTATTGTTGTTGGGCAAATATGAGGAAGAAGGTGTATTGGCTATGTTTGTTGCCTTATTTGTAAAAATAATAAAAGTGGGGTTCAAATAAATAAATAAAATACCAGACTAGACTGTAAGACAAATAGCTTCACATAATCAGCACTTAGTATTTACAGAATCCTAAAATCCTTAAATGAAAAGCCACTTAACAAGGATTTTATAAAATTATGCAGTCCAGATGATCAAATTGTCATAATTGATAAACACAATCAATTCTAAAGTAATCACAGAGAAAACTAGTTTGGTCTAGTAGTGGTTAGGCACCAGGCCAGAAACCGGGAGGCCAACTTCTAGTCCTGCTTTAGGCATGAAAGCTGGCTGGGTGACTTTGGGCCAATTACTCACTCTCAGTCCATATGGCATGCCAAGCAACAAGCTGGTTGGTCCATTCCTGTCGCAACCAATAGATTGATTCAACAAAAGATCTTGTATTCGCAAGAAAATGCTAGGAAGAAAAATATATTCAAAGTAATCATAAAATACTCAAATAGTGCTTAGTTGGGGTAATACTTTTATTTATTTTACTACAAGTAGTCCTCAACCTATTAATGGTATACGAGAAAGACCGTGGGAGAGGAAGCTATAGATGCTGCCTAGAGAACAGTCAGATAAGAGAGGGCATAGCCTGCAACAGGAATGTGAGTAGAGCAAGAGGCTCAGAAGAGATTCTCACTACTCAAGGAGATTGTGGGAGATTTATACTTTCTGCTTTGCAAGATTCTGTTAATGTAGCTTTACAACAAAATTCAATCAATTAATCTGGATATATTTGCTGTCTTCCTGGGAATGTTGACAATCCACAACCACATAAACAAGTTATCATAACGTGGCTCACACTTATGAATGATTGCAATGCTTCACAACCACATGATCGCCATTTGCAACTTTCCATGATGGTTTCCCCAGAAAGGTAATGGATAAGCTGGAAAAGAAGAGTGTAGGTCACTGGGTTATGTTTTCCTCATCTGTGCACCTCACTGCAGCCCTTCTGTGTCACACTTGTACCAGCCACTGTCAATTCCAGAGCAACCTTACTGATCTAAGCCATACCCTCGTACACCCTTCACATTTCTTTGCCCTCTTCCCCATCCAGCAGCAGCGACTTTCTACCTACATGTTTGGTAGTAGAACACCCTAATACACATTTACTTATGCAAAAATCTGTCATCTTTCTAAACAGCTAAGCTTTACTTTAGAGGAATAGTCTCCATTTAAGGGTGAAACACAGTACAACAGCAAATTACATTGACCTTCAGTATGCTTACAATTAAGTAAAGCATCTATTTATTAATTGCCTGCAGCTGTTTACAGGAGAGAATGTGGGTTGTTATGTCTGATGGATCTCCTGAGCATTCAAGGACTTCTTCTCCTTCTGAATATCTACAGCATAGCTTATATGCACTTCTATTCCAAGACACTTCTACAAGGCAATTCCATTTTGGGTTAATTCATCAGATTAAAAAATATTTACCAATCAAATATTTGATGAAGGACTGCTTGCCCTTCTCTCTACCCTATGTAGGAAAAAAAAACCTATTACATGGGAAAATACATTCTTTTAAATGGGGAATAGGGAGTTAAATATAAATTTAATGAATGAAGCATAAACTCCTTAAAACATAAGCATTTGCAGGCCAAAGAATCCAATTTAAGACTGAGAGCTTTAAAATAATCTCAGATTCAGGATGTTGTTGATGATAATTTGTTGGTACAGAAGTGCTTTCCACAGCAGTTTCATTTTTTCAGACACTCATATTCCCACCAATGTGTGATTAATTGTACAAAATTCAAGTCTAACTGATCTGCTTCATGTATTATACTATTTCTGAAAAATATCTCATATTTTTTTCACTCGGCCTTTAAGCAATGAACAGTTCTTTTACAGGAAATCCACTGTTCTGTGTTCATCCTGGCAACTAGTGAAAAAAATTGCTAGTATTTTTCAACAAGTGCCATAAGCAAAATTGATGAAGTTAAACGTGATAACTAGAACTAAATGTGGAGCAATTCAAGACAAATACAAATAAACAAGCAATAAATAAATAACTCAGGCAAGAGAACAATTGATATCAAACTTAGAACACTCTAAAAATGAAATTTTGTAAGTAATATTATTGCTAACATGCAAGGGATTTTAATCTTCCTATGTATATATATTTATGTGACAGTAATAGTCCAGTCTTCATGAAGTCCGACAAAGCAAGGAATTTAAGAATTCACTGAAAACAATTATGTAGGGACAAACTATTTTTACCTAGATTTTTCCACACTATTATCATCTGTCCCAAGCTAACTTTCTCATTTGTGATAGCAATGTAAAATAAGTAGTACCCACAAGAAGAGCTTCAGATTACAAGAATGGATACAAGAAGGATCCATTATAAAACCAGCACCCAAGTCTTTTGGGGGGCAATGATAATTTGAATTAAGATTGCATTACCCAAGTTCATAAAACTGTGACCTGAACATAGAATCCTACTTCATCAGTTTCATTGTGTCACACACCCACACTGTTCTATCATGAATCCATGCTCTGCTGCACTTGTACTTCTGTGTTCCAGACTATTTTAAGAAAGCCTGGTTAAAAATATATATTCCCCAGAAGTCTGAATTTGGCACTTACAAGATGTGTTTCAGACAAACCAAAAACCAAATATGACCTCAGGGCCATGGGAATAATGAGAAAGTAAAATAGTTTCATCAGGGAATCCTAAAATCTCATTTACTTACATTTATATCAGAGAAACAACATATTTATCTTGTTAGAAGTATTTATATTACCCTACTGGCCTCCTGGTAGTAGTTATATGGTATGACATGGTCCCCAAACCTTTTGGCTCCAGAGACCGGTTTCATGGAAGACAATTTTTCCATGGACCAGGCCGGGGGTGGGGTGAGAGAAGCAGAGCTAGGGGCAACCTGTGCTTGGATTTTACACCAGGGTAATTAATTCCTTGATGCTCGACTGACACTCCTGGGATAGGTAAACCTTGCAATCCAAAGTATCTATTAGGGATCCCAGATAGAATAAACGGTTAGTGGGAGTGAAGTGTCTTTTGGCCTTGTTTACAGAAAGCCCGTGCTCCTGGAGCACCCGGATGGTGATCCTCAGGTCCTCTGCTGCTTGAGAGACAAGGATGTCATTCAGATAACAGTGGACTCTGACTGGAATAGCCCTAAGGTGAGTTGCTAGGGTTGCTAACAAGTTTCGTGAAAGTTCGAGCGGCAGAGGAGAACTTGCTGAACGGAGCCCCGCAGCAGTAGGGGTGAAAATGGCCTCTGCGGCCGCTCTGGGCAGTTGCTGCGATTTCTTCAGTTATTGAGAAGAGAGAGAAAAAATTTCTTCCCTCAATCATGTCAGAAGGCAGCTGTTTCTTGTAAAAGGAATTGCTCTTCAGCTCTCCCAGTGGATTGCTCTTCAGCTCTCCCAGGAATTGCCTCCTGTCAGTCTGACAAGTCCTAGCTCTTCTAATGACAGTTCCTCTCTTTGGTGGGAATCTGTCACCATCCTATTTGGAATAGTTTCAGGGATTTTCTGAGCTGCTTCTTGCTGTCCCTTAGCCCACAACCTGTTCAGCACCCTGTCCCTATAGCGCTCATCGCACTCTGCTGCCTTGGAGCTCTTTCGAGACCCCGCAGCCTTGGCTTTTGGCTTGGAGACTTCAGAGGAAGCTGAAGGGGTTGGAGCCTCAGGGCTGAGAGGCATAACGGCCTATGAGCAGTTTCCTCTGCTCTTCTGTTTGCGCGACCAGCATTGTCAGTTGAATCCGCTATTTTTTATTTTGCCTGAGCTGTCAGGCAGCCTGCGTTCCTTGGAATTTACTCCTGCACTTATGTGTGTAAGTGCCCAAATAGGCAATCCACCAGAAAAATAACTAATCAGAGGAGCTGTCAAATTTTCTTCTGATCTTTGTTAACAGCTCTCTTCATGCCCCTCAGCCAGATGCCATGGTAAATCTAATAGCCGTCAAGTGGCACTTCAAAAGTGTGCAAAAGCCCTCCAAGCCTTAAACGGCCCACAGTGTGGAGGTTAGCTCAATCACACCAAATGTGGTAATTGCCACCTTACTTGATTGCCCTCAGCTGATCTGACCCCAGCCAATCCAGGCTGAAGCCCTGACTGTCTTTTTGACAGCCACCCAGATGGTAGACTGGGAGCCAGCTGTCGTTTTGATAGTGTTCAGGTTTGGCTTCAACTGATATTTGTTGTTTTAATGTTCTAATTTTTGGAGCAATCGAAAACATGCTGTCCTAGCTGCTTGACTGAGTCTAATTCTGGGGACTGTTGGTAACAGGGGAGCGTCCTCACAGATCTGACAGACTCAGTCCAATCAACTAGCAGCATGAGGTCAACCCAGTCCTGGATGCTATCTCCACCACAAAGGAGAATACCATAGGCAACCTACTGGAAAAAGATACAATATTTTTTTCTGTTACACTTAAAATTTTTAAAGGAAACATTATGTGATAGGTCCGACGGTTTCATACTCTAAAAATACAAACATAAAGTCATACTGAACTTTTTGCAACCTATAGGGTAAAAGTTCTTTATATGCTTATAATTATGTAGCTCTGCTAATGAAACTATATTTCTTTCCCTAGGTACTAAAGGTAAGAGAAAACATAACCATACAGCAACAAAAAGAAGTCATAAATTATAACTAAATAACAGATGCTGTAAAATTACTATATATACTCGAGTATAAGCTGAGTTTTTCAGCCCATTTTTTGTGCTGAAAAAAACCCCCTTGGCTTATACTCCAGTCAGATTCCCCTTTGAAAAAAAAATGGTGTGGAGCTCCAGAGCTGGGCAGCCGCTTCCCTGCTTCCGTATTTCCTTTGCAACTTTTAAGCATGGGGGTAATCGGAAGCAGAAAAGTTCTTGCATGAGGATATATTGTTTTTTCTTTTTTTAACTGTTTTTTTTTGGGGGGGAAGACCCACCGCCATATGAGAATGCTCAGACATGAAATCTATCCGACCGAAAATGTGTGTGTGTGTGTGTGTGTGTGATTTTAACAGAGGGAAGATGTAGGGAGAAGGCAAAAGCAACGGAAGATCCTTCAGGGGAAACTGAGGGGGAGACTCACCCTTGGTCCAGATGAGCCCCCTTCCCCATCCCTAAGGAAGCAGAGGCAGCCAGCAAGGGCAGGCAAGCCCCACTTCATGGACTCTGTCCGTCCTCGCTCCCACCCACTCACCCAAAGCGACAAAGTCCCCCAATCGCGCAGCCCAGAATTGCCCTCCCCTCAGGGGGCAGCAACGACGCCCGGTGTTTCCCGAGACAAGAAGTTCCGCCGTGCAATGAAAACGCCCTGGCTCTAGGCTCAGAAAACAACGCGAGCCGAGGTTGCTTCGGCTCCTCTCAGCTTCGTTTCCTCAGCTCCAGCTGCTTTCAGTCCACCTGGGAGGAGGGGGAGGTGGTGGTGGCAGCTTGCGTTGTTTTCTGAACCCGCGAGCATAGAGCTCAGAAAATGCAAGCCGCCACCACCACCTCCTCCCCCTACTCCCAAACGGACTGAAAGCACCTAGGGCTGAGGAAACGAAGCTGAGCGGAGCCGAAGCGACCTTGCCTCGCATTGTTTTTTGAGCCCGCGAGCCTAGAGCCAGGGCACTTTCATTGCACGGCGGAGCTTCTTGTCTCGGGAAATACCGGGCGTCGTTGCTGCCCCGAGGGGAGGGCGATTCTGGGCTGCACAATTGGGGGACTTCGTGGCTTTGGATGGGTGGGAGCGAGGACGTTGACTTTAAGTGCTGCCCACCAAGTGTTTCACAAACACCAGTGGGACCTCCGTCCACCACCACCCCTCCCTTCTTTTGCCTCCTTCCTTCTGATCAATCAGGTTTTCCCAGTATTTGCTCATAGCTGCGTTTTCTCTTCTGCCGTGCTAGGCATTGAACACGGGGATTTTTGATTCCCCTTACACGCACGTGGATATGCCGCGGGGCATTTTCTTTCAAATGCCCCATGGGCAGAGAACACTGACTTTCATGATAGTGAGATCATTTCCCAAATTAATTGATTCACTAACCCAAAAGAAGATGTTGATGACAGTGGGAGGCAGGAGTCACTCTCTCCCTTGCAAGAAAAAAGCAAGAGCCGTTCTTATGATCTCTCTCTCTCTCTCCCCCCGCAATACAGTCAAGCCCTTTCCAGTACGCGGGATCTGCCCCCGCCACTTTGCACCTTGCAAATGCAAAAACCCCGGGATTTTGCATTGGCAAGGCGCAAAGCAGCGGCGGCAGATCGCGCGTGCTGGAAAGGGCTTGACTGTATTACGGAGAGAGAGAGAGAGAGATCATAAGAACGGCTCTTGCTTTTTTCTTGCAAGGGAGAGAGTGACTCCTGCCTCCCACTGTCATCATCATCTTCTTTTGGGTTAGTGAATCAATTAAACCTTTCATGATAGTGAGATCATTTCCCAAATTTCCCTTAAATCAGGGAAGAAATCAGAAACAAACCTTTGGACTGAGAATAAGCCTGTTCCTATGATGCCATTTTTGTTCACTGCAGTGTGAAAAGTGTGAAAAAACACACTTCTTTTTCTTCATCTTCTTGTTCCCTATTTACTGGTCTCTTTCAAAGAGGAAATTGTGAACATCAAACTTATTCTCAACTGTCCTAGTGAAAGTTTTTATTGGTATCTATTTTTATTTTTGAAATTTACCAGTAGCTGCTGCATTTCCCACCCTCGGCTTATACTCGAGTCAATAAGTTTTCCCAGTTTTTGTGGTAAAATTAGGTGCCTCAGCTTATATTCGGGTCAACTTATACTCGAGTATATACGGTAATAAGGCCGTTATATAGATTAAGTGAAAACTATAGGGTGAAATAGACTCTGATTGTGAAAACTGATACAGAATTTTACAGCCTGGTTTATTGGCTATTCTACAGCATCTGCATGGATGCTGAACCTCCCATTTCTAAGGACTGTATCTAGGTAGTTGTTCCAATAGTATTTGTCATTAGTGACAAAAACACAACGCTGCATTTACTTTTGACATCAAAATCTAAAACCATGTCGTCATTCATTCATTCATTCGTTCATTCATCTTTTTCACTGTTTCAGTGACTCTGGGCAGCTTACAATTCTTCACAGCAGGAAGTCTGTTTCTGTAGAATTTCTGCATAATACTCACAATTAATTATTGTGAGTTGGTTCCCAAATATTAGAAAGGCTTATTTGGCATTCTCAACTTAAAGGCAGCGAAGCAGAATTTGGTCACTGCCAGAGATGCAAGATTATAACTGATCGGCTAGCAGCACTTGAGTATTTAAAAAGTTTATAAAAGAAGTGAAATGTACAAGTTCCTAGTACTAAATTAGTCATTAACTGAGATGACCAGTACAGCAATAAACTCCTTGACTTTTTAAGCCATGAAACAAGAATCAATTAGATTACTAATATCCTGTTAGTAATGATGCAAAGCAAAAGTGACGCTAAGGCAAGACTACAGCAGGCAAAATTGAACAAGTGGGAAAACCCATTTTCTAGCAGGCATCAGAACACTGTGCACTATAATCCACAATATATTAATATTTAAATGTTGTCTTCAGATACAGACATGTATACACCCTTCTTAATTCAACCTTCGTTTTGTTAAAGGAAGTCTTTCTCTCTTTCTCATAAGCCTTATTCAACCTCATGGGATTTTTATGCAGAAAAACAGGCTGAAGAAGGAATATTATATGTTTGCTGCCTTGAGTTGATGATAAAAATAATAAAAGTGGGATAAAAAATATTTTTAAAAACCCTACAATAGGAAATCTAATTAGTTTAATCCTAGATAACTGAGTGGAAGATTTCAGCCTGGAGCAATCACTGGTTTAAAACCTCTTTCAATTGAGCAAGGGTGTTTGAAGAAAAAGTGTCCTGTTTTTCTAATCTCTTTAAAATTGTGTAGGATTTAAAACCTTCCCATTACATAATGTGTAGGGTGAAGTGTTGAAACATTTAACATGAATTAATCTGTACTCTTATTCTAAAATCAAAATCTGAAGCAAGGAAGACTAAATTGCAAAACTCAGTAAAACAAATAAATGTTTATTAGAAGAAAACAGTCTCAGGCAGTGCAAATATTACTGAAATACAATTCCCAGCATGACCGATACAGTAGTGGAAGCCAACAGCATCTGGAAGACCATGTATTTGCCATCACTGATTTAATCATGGGCAATTCATACTTGAAAAAATCTAACTTTTCAAATCTACTTGGCATGAAAGCACTCCCTATTCTTTATAAAGAAGAGAACAGAAATAATTCTGGCATTTAAGTATTTTACAAATATTGTCTAAAAATTAATATAAAAATCTAAATTGCTTTTCTACCTCAAGGCCAACCTATGACTGAGGCTGGATCAAAGATATTTGAAAAAAAAAAAGTATTTTCTTAGTATTAGTACATATTAGTATTAGTGTTTTAATCCAATCCGTAGTAGATGCCTCTCAGTCAAGATTCAAGCCAGGTCATGGGATTGAGATGACACTGATGACCATGAAAGTGGAATGTACCCATCCATCCTTTTTCTTCTTGCTTTCTCAGCAGCCTTCAATACCATCAATCATGCTGTCCTTGTGGACTGCTGTTCCAATCCTTGAATGCAAGGATTTGCAAAGGTTGCATATTGCTGGCCTTGCTTTCAAGGGGTGGCAAAAAGACCCCTTGAAGGCAGTGGTTTTCCAGTGCCATTCTTCAGGAAGAAAAAGATTTGCATTAAATGGCTCTAAAATAGTTTAGAAAAATCTATGTAGGGGTAAGGAAGAAAAGTGAGGAAGAAAAAATAATGACTGCCAGGTTATAGTATTCTAATAAGCTTAGCAGGATAAGCCAGCTTTATTAAAAGCAATGTTTGTGATGCAATGGTTAAGGTGTTGGATTAGAAGCAAGGAGATCCAGTTCTAGCCTATCCTCATCCATTTAAACTCACCAGGTGACTTTGGGCCAGTCACATTCACTCAGGGTACCCCATGGGATCATGGTTGTGGGAAAAACAAAAAAGAGAATAATATGCTGTCTTAATAGCAATAGTAGTTAGACTTACTATATATACCACTTTACAGTGATTTACAGCCCTCTTTAAGCAGTTTACTAAGTCAGCATATTGCCCCCAATAATTTGGGGCCTCATTTTATCAACCTTGGAAGGATGGAAGGCCAAGTCAACCTTAAGTCTGGTGAGATTTCAACTGCCAAATTGCAGGCAGCAGAAGTAGCCTGCAGTAGTGCACTCTAACCACTGTGCCATGGTGGCTTAAGCTCAGAAATAAAAGGTTGTTAAAATTCAAATCAAATAAGTAACATTACCTACTTTTCATCAAAATCACCACTAAAGAAAAATATGACATAAATCAAAGAAATGTTTTACAGTACAGAGAATCCATGAAAAAAAGCACTTGGAAGGGACAAAGCAGGGAAAATTAATGTGATAGCAAATGGCAAACTAAGCAAATGTTAGGCCACACTGTACTCAAAAGTGAAACTGATAGGAATTGACTGAGCTTGCAAAGCACAGAAACTGTTAAAAAGAAATGGCATTTTGTCTTCAGGAGACAGATTATAAAAATAGTTCAAGCTTCATTTTTAGCACACTTAAGCTCAACTTTTTTAACAACCCAATACTTTAAAAGTCTGGAATATATTTTATTCCAAATTAAATCTAACATAATATACTTTCTGTAACTTTTATTTCCTGTTACTATATGTGCAGTACATGCCTTCTTGGTAGAGAAGAGACAATGTTCCACAAGGAAAACATTCCAGAAGGAGAACACATTCTTTGTGACCACTCTCTTACTTCAAGACTAGAAAAGCACTTTCATAAACTACAGCCCATCCCTGCTGCTTAAAGGATTTGGCTCATGTCTCCGAAGCAATAGGGTCTTCGAGATAGGCCCAAGGCGTTGTTTATGATAGAATAAACTAAGCAAAAATTCTTTCTTTCCTCCGACTTTAAGCATATCTAAACTACTGCCAACAATAACTACACAGCATATTACCAATCAGAGCCAGTAACTTAATTCTATTCTTTTGCTTAGGCAGCAACTGTATTCCCATTCATTTAGATCTGAAAACTGGACTGCCCATTTTCCTGCTAATCCCCAGTCTCTATGTATCAACATCAAACTTGCTATCTCTAAATATATATCTCAGAACTTAAATCTCTCCTACAACTGTAAATTATAATTCATATCAGTTACACCAGTACAGGTACCCACAGATGTGGCATTTCTTAACAGGCTTCCTAGATTCCAGTTGGAAATATATACAATGGTAGTAACTCCATCTCTATTTAGAGTTTATTTCCATTTAAGGGCATAAGCAAGATGGGGCAGGAGATTTTTGGAGATGGAAAAAAAATAGGGAGTGATGACTCTCTTCATAGCAGGGCCCCACCATCAGCTACAGTATATGGTTATGGTAGATTATATATAAAAGAAAATTAATTGGAAGAAGACAGTTCAATGGGCAGGAATGTAGCAGATGATCAGCAGGCTTCTGTACTTCCAGGCCCAGAGCCCAGATTATTTTATTACTATCTTGTCTTTTGTACCAGAACTCAAAACAATATAAAGATTATGTGCAAAGTTCAAGGTCTTGAAAATGCAACTGGGTGTTGGCTACAGAAAGCTATTTAATATAATTGCTTTTGCAAACGGAAAATCAAGAGACACTTTCAGACTCATTAGAAATTACACTTGGTTGTGTCTACTATTAATATGAGTCACAAACCAACATGTTTTGAGGCCACACTAGTCATGATCCATTAGAGTTCAACAGATTGAGGAAACTACCCACCAACTGCCGGCTGGGTTCGCAAACCAGACTAACCTCAAATCAAACCAACAATTTAGCAACATAAGGTGAGAGGTATTTTAGAAACAGAAAGGATGGTTCAATCATAGGCTTGAACCCCACAGACCTTCCCCTGCTTTTTTCTGCCTTTTTAATCTGCCAAATTCAGATTGAGAATAGCATTGAGTTGTGTTGCTCCATGCTAAGCATGGAAAACTGCTACCGTCTTTTGTAATTTGGACTTTAACCCAGAAGAAAAATTTGGCCAATCAGCCAAATACAGCTCATTTGTTTAAACTCAGGGTTTCCTACTAAATGCCACTTTGTTTGCATAAAAAAAAATACAATAGCAAATATAAGCAGTGTTTGCATCTGAACTGGTACTATATTTGTTACAAAAAATCTGCATTCTTTAATTGAATTTTCTCTAGAACAGACCATTTCATCTGCTCTGTTAATTGAAGCAATTTTGCGTTTAGTCTCCTTATAAAATATTGAACACAACGGTATTGTTAAAAATAAATATTTTATTTTCATACAGTTGTAGCAATCAATTAATAAAATGTTTAGGCGATTTTAATATGGAAAATCAAAAGTTTTAATTAAGAGAATTTGTAACCATTTGAATCCTCTTACCCAGCCTCGCTAAGAACACACACTTCATAGGCTAGTCTACACACTTCTAGAGCAGATATATTGGATAAGCTTAGATTAAAAGCAAGCAAGCAATGATTGTTCTGCATACTTGTGGGATAAAAGGTAATGGTCTCTCTTAAGTCAAACTTGACTCCTAGTGATTATGTGGATGTGTCCATATCCTTTTATTGGCAATTATAAGGAAACGGTTTGGTTTGTCATTGTCTTCTTCCATGATGTTTTTTCCTAGTCTAATCCAAGTATTCAGTGGATACCAATATAAATAATCATGTGAACCCCATTCTACTTTTTCAATACAATCTAAGATCAACTCGTGCTTTACAAACAAAACTGTTTTCCATCAAGCCAATATAGTTGTAAATGATTTTTTCTAATTTCTGTCACAGAAATCAATGCAAAAATACTTTGGAAGCTGGTTATTGCTTAATCAGATTGGACAAGACAGCATAAAAGAAATAACTAATAAATATTGGTATTACCGGTAGCAATGCACTATTTAGTGTACAATTTTAGGAATGTCCATAGCTGTTGCTGGATTATTAACTTTTGCCATAAAGACAATCTGTAGTTCTCCTGATGTTACTGAACCCAGTTCCCATTAACTCAGTCAACATGTAAAATAAACAAGTATTGGAGCAGGCAGATTGCTCAGATGAGACACAGAGGCTTCTTTGACATTTTTGTAACAACACAAAATCAGTATTCATCTTGTAGGGGAAGTACTTAAAATAAACGATTAAAAAGTTAATTTTTAATTCATCAGCAAAACTGTTACAATGTAAATATAACATGAATTGTATTATTTCATGACATCTCTCCCCAAAAAACAATTATTATTTGGAAAACAGGCAACCAGTCTAGTCCATAGAAAATTTGTACTACTTTTTTTTAACCAAATATAGCTTTACAAAGGCTATGTTTAAATAATTTCTAAATACATAGTTAGTGAGTCATGGTATTCTGATCTAACCAATTGTCTAGTTTTGCACAGCACATTGTACCACTAACTAATCAACAGCAAAGCCCATAAGCTAGCTAACTACATTTTGGCCTAACAGGCCACATAGACTCAGACACTACATTACTACATCACTGCTTCTTTATTGCTGGTAAATTCCATCTCAGAGAATCCAGCATACTCTCCAGGGAGGTCTAGTCATAAGATTATTTTGTAGCTGCATACATTGATCATTCTTGCTCTAGCTCTTTATAATTTTCTTGGAAGGTGGCCTCCTACTTTAGATTTCTCAGATAAGAAATAAATGCAATCATAAATCGGTTAGAATGCCATTACCCACACACCATTGATAGTGATAGAGGCAGTCAAATCAGTGTGCCAATTTTATCAGAGATTATCCAAAATGGTAAACTTGGTACCACACTCTCTTCCTGACAGGTGTTCCTGCCCAGGCTCACACCTGATCTTCCATCTACCATGTCTCACATAATTTCTTTCCCTCCAGCACTCCCCAGCTATTGGGGAAACCCTTCCACTTTTCAGCCTTTCTGGACACTCAAAAATGTGTAACTCCCTTCAACTCAAACTTTGAGCACTCCAGGTGTACAGGTGAGAAGGTTTTTCTCATATACTGTATATTCTATGCCAGGCACACATTTAAGTAAAAATAGGAAAGAAAATGCTTCCCACAAAGTTATTAAAGCTAAGTTCTACTAGAAAGCAAATCCTACATTGAAAATACAATTGGCTTCTGACATTTCTGGAGACTGGTGAAAATAAAGTTCTTCTGAATCCTAGGCTAGTTTATTAAGAGCGCACTTTCCAAAAGAAAACAACTTGAGTGTTGTTACAGAAAGTTAAGTATGTACCCTAGACTAAAAAGGAAGAATGAATTCCTGCCTACTTTTTTCCTATTGAACACTAGCTGCCTCTGGGAACACAAAGCAAATTGCAACACATGAACTTTAAGGCAAGTAGTTCTAGCACTCCTTCACTTCAACAAGAGGCCAAAACTTTCCATTCAGTAGCACTTTCCAGTCAAAGATGTTTTTGAAATCAGAAGGATTTGCCATATCACTAAAGTAGATTTACAATGGCTTAAAACAAAGCTAGAATCAGCCCAACATCCACCCATGATGGAAAAAAGGGGAGCAGAAACTCTGTTGTGTATCCTGGAAGCAATCTTTCTCCAATATGGCACTTCATAAACGACTGCAGTGAATTCCCATGTGCATTTTTGTTTCCTGCACTAGGGCAGCACTGACTCATTTCTTTCCAGAATTTAAGACAATACCACATAAATCTGCAAGCTATCCTCATTCAGTACTTTGGCAAGTTCTGAGAGTGACACAAAATGCTGAAATGTTCTCTGTAGTTAAGAAAAAAGGCCACTGGATTAAGTCAGTGAAATAGTATATCTAACAGAAGCAAAAATCAGCATATTTTCAAAAAGTACTTCAAGCACATTTATGTGATCTTCAATTCTATCTTAAGACCAATAGTTGGAATATTTTAAATAAAAAAACTAACTCCCAGGGGTGAAATTCAATTTTTTTCCCTCCCAGCTCTGTGGGTGTGGCCCATTATTAGCAAGGGTGTGTGTGTGTGTGTGTGATTTTTTTTTACTGATTCAAATAATCCTTACCACCTCTCCCAGGCCAGCAGAGGTGGTTGAATTTCACCCCTGCTACGGAATCATATCCAAAAGTAAAATAATTCCTTTCTCCTACCAAACAAACAAACAAAAAACCATGACAAAGTTTTACACATGGGGGAACAATCACAATTGCATAAGTATATAACAGAATATTTATGCTATAATTCTGTGAGTTAATTTACTGTTTTGTAATTAATGCCAAAAAATCAAAAACTATGTCAACTGCTATTCAAATATTCCACAACTATCAACACTTAGGCTTTTTGAACAATGTAGATCTCATGCTATCTTGAGAAATGTTTGGAAAAAACAGATTTTATATTATTATTTTTCTTGGTCGCAAATTAGTAGTAATATATTTACTGGCAACCATAGGTTTTAGTATCAAATTTTAGGGGGGTTATAGTCATATTTTAAAAAGTAACTAGAATTATGTAAGTAATTTCCAAACAGGCATTTTTTACATTATTAATCACCAAACAATGACAATTTCATCTTTAAGTTATGAAGTGCAATGATGTGCACATGGCATAATATACCAATGATCACTAGGACTATTCCTTTACTATCAATTGTTTAAATCAAGGCAAATGCACACAAGTTTTGGAGAGAGGGGAGTGGGGTAATAGGTTTTGTATTAAAATATTATGAAGGTCAAAGTCAAAGGTTATGTATTAAAATATTATGAAGGTCAAATTTATCACTCAGATATTGAGAAAAATTGATTGACATATAGTAATTCTTTATACATATGGTAATTAAATATTGGCTAGTCTCTTTTGCATGTTGTAAGTATTATCCAAACTTTGCTAGAGAGTTAACTATTATCAAAGCAATCAGAAATATAATACTGTTCTATCAAACATAAAAGTGTAGCTCTATAGAATTGTTTGTTGCCTTCATCACAGTAGGTGGCAGCAACTAGCCAAACTGGCCTGGTTTTGAAAATGCAAAGCAAGATTGAACCTGGTTAGGACACAAGAAAATTGCAGGGTATATTAGATTCAAAAAAAAAGAATAAACTTTTCAGAAGAATGCAATAACAAAACATACATACACTAAGAATGAAATGTATTGTAGCTATACTGCTGTTAATATAATCCTGTTAAACAGTTGTTTCCAAAACTTTGTAAACAAAGGTTTAGTTACATTTCCCAAACTTTAATAACAAGCAAGCTGACATCAACTTCAAATATATAAAATTATATGTGACCTCATAAAAGGATAATTATATAATATATTGGAATTTGAAGCCATTCAGCTAACAAATTAATGAATTGATTTTAAAATTATTTTATTTCAGTTGAATATATAAGTACTGTATGGCACCAAATCTCCAGGCAGCAACTTTATATATCAAACAATATTAGTCTCCACACACAGCAACTGCATGAATCAGACAGTATGAGCCTGTGCAAAGGTCTGCAGTTTTCACTGAAATGGCAAAGTACCTGAACCTATTTTTCACCTGGTGACTAAGTTATCACTATGCAAGCAGTAACTGATTACACAGCTGTTACTTGCAGTCAATTGTAACACACCTATCCTTGAGGGGAGAAACTATATTTGCAGGATTATGTTAATCTAAGAATCTATGCTCGTTCATTAGTTTTTCTCAAAAAGGGAACATGCTTATTTTATCACCCCAATTTTTCACTTATATAACTTAAAGGGTAGTATTAGCAAAAATGCTCAGAAATAAATATCAGAAAAATATTTTACCATTTGCAAAAGCTATTCCATAAATCCTGAATTACACTGCAGTATAAGCAGGTTTATATATACTCAAGGATTATTTGTGGCCAGTTTAGGTATTAATTATACACATGGAAGTCACTATTCCAGATAAACACAACTATGATGCTATTTTTTTCAAATGTGCCAGCAAGTTAGACTGTATGTTGCTAAATACAGTTACCCATGCAGAAATGAATTTACATTCCACAACTTTTTAAACACTGCATGAAAGTATTCATTTTAATCTATGCCACTTAGGTAAGTGATCTAAAGTGTGTCATGTAAAAGACAGGATACAAGCATTAAATTATATACTGAAAGAAAATACAAAGTTGCAAAGTTTAACCAATCCAATTTTGTTAAATAGCGCATAAACTCTTCTACTGGAAGAGATTACTGGAGCCATCAAGGTTTGAAATTACAATGTTACTCTACATTGAAAAGATAACCAAGTTACTGTGCAATTTGAAGGATGGTTTTCTCTCAATACTTTTAAGTTTCCAGACCATAACTTTAAAAGCTGCAACAACAATGGAAGTGACAAATGCCCACAACCTCCAGTGTTAAAAAAAACCTTGTTCCAGTCACACAATGCATCATGAGCAAGTAATGTCAGATAGGGATAAGTCAGCATCTCAAAGCATATGTACCTATGTTTGATTTTTATTCTAAATGTACCATTTCTTTTAGCAGCATATGAGCCAGAAAATCAGCTGCAATGTTCTTCCAGGTGTTCTCCCTCTCTCTCTATATATATATATATACATACATACATACATACATACATACATATATATATCTTCATTTTCCCGTTTCTATGACGGCTTTGGCACGACTTAACTATGCATGCAGAAGAAATGATGTGAAGAAAAGCTGATCCAGCAGGCATATTTCACCGCCTTTTTAATCAACCCTCCCCCCCAAAGTAAAAAGCTCGCTGAGAGAAGAGATAGAATGAATCTCCATCCGACTTAATAATGGGGTAAGCAAAGCTGCAGGCTCCAACTTTCAAGTTTCGTCTTGCCCCGTCACTCCTTCCTTCCTCCTTCCTTCCCTGCCTTGTCTAACGCAGAGTTAACGAGGAAGTCAAGTTGGGCGGGCGGAAGCCGAGCCCATTGCAATGCCTGCCACAAGATTGCCAGCCCGTGACTCAGATCGCCGACCTGACAGCAGCTGCCACCCCACTAAGCGCCCTTTCTCTCCGCTATTTCCCCCCCTCCCAAAAAGGGCCTTCCAAGCAACTTAAGGGGGGAGCGTCGCAAAGCCTCCCCCCCACGATCCGTTAAGGTGCGGGGACCAATTGCAAGCGCGGACGCGAGGAAAGCAGATTTAACCGTTCCCAAGGAAGCCTTTTTAAAAAAATCTAGTCGTTTGAAGAGAGTAAGAGAAAGGTAAAGGGGGGGGGGTGGAGAAATCACCTGACCGGCTGCTTTTTCTCAGCCCACCTTCAGTTTAAAATTCTTTCTGTCCGGTGGGAAGGGTGAAGTCGGAGCAAGGCAAGACTAGCATCAGAGAAAGAAAACGTGGGAGCAACCAATCCCTTGGCCCTGCGCGTGGAAGAGGCTTCCTTAGCCCCAGGCAGAGGTGAAAGGCTGCACCTTCCCCAAAAGGCAACGTCCACAATGGGTGGCACTTTCCGGACTCCAGCGCACTTGGCATAAAAAGGAAATGTAGAAGTTAAGCCACACCCGCCCGCCTCTCAATGAACCTTTCACCCGCGGGCGCCAAACTGAAAATCATGCGCCGTATTGTACGTTTCCCGTCCTTTCCCGCACCAATTCCAAGCTGGGACTTCACCTGAGTCCGGCCAAAAGCTTTAAGACGAGACGGCGCGACTCCTTTTTCTTACCCCAGGAAAACTAGAGTTGATAACTAATACCTTCTCGGAGAGCCCCAGCGTCCCACCCGCTGCGTTGTTCCAGCTTCAACGCCTCAAACTCACCGGCAGCAGTGAGGTTTCAAGCCGGGAGGGAGCGGCCACCGCTAAGGTCTGAAACATCCACTTGCGGCATCCTCAGCCAATAAGAACAGGAGTTTGCTCTGACAGAGAGCCAGTTTCCGCCAATGGAGACTCAAGAAGAGGGTGGTGTTTCAAAGGAGGCGTAAGACTTTTTTTTAATCTTCTCAACTGACGCCCTAGCTCCCGCTCTTCAATTAGCCTCCTTTCTCCCTCCCCCCCCCCGCCATAAATGGCCACAGCCAATGGACTCTCATTCGAGAAAGAGCAAAGAGTGGCATCTTGGAGAGCCAATGCATTTTGGAGAAAGAGGGCGGTTCTTCGAAGGTCAATCTTTAGTGCTTCGGTGATTATTTGAGGCGTGGCCACCAGAAACACAGTGGTGGGAAATGACTGCAGATGGAACAAATGCCTGTCATCCATGTTTAGTTCAGTTCACCTTCTTGGCTGCTCAAATTCTATCCAGGCTTACTCAGAAACATTGTTTTAATGTGGCAAATAAGTGTAAGGACGATTGCCGGTTTAAACAACATAAAAAGCCATTTGTTCATTTAGATACATTAAATTACACCTGATATTTACACTCTAAATTGGATTTTAATTTTCGTTTAATCCCATGTGCTCTGTCTGGAAGTCTTGGTCTTCTCTTTGATAGGTGTATTAAACACAGTCCTTCCTCACTTCTTTAAAAAAAAAAAGATGGATATCACATAATGTCTTCTCTTGTTTGGGTGGTTTTATGTTTTTTCTTACTCTCATATAGTATTTGACAGCAACAGTGCTCACCTCTCTGCTTGGAAAAAGTAATTTAAGTCACTAAACTAGCTTCCTCTTTTCTGTAAGATTCCATATACATTTCTCATTCTTCCTTAAAACTTACAGTACTTACAGTAGTTAGAGAACTTACAGTAATTTGCTCATTTTATTTTTGTGATCTTATTATTTTTCACATTTCTATCCTGCTGCAATCTAGAGATACCTATATTGTATACTAAAACATTTTGTGTGTCAGTCTATCGCTCTCTTCTGTCCCTTTTCAGCCACTTGGTGTCTAGTTTTGGTTTTCCAAACACCTGTTTCCATTTCTTTATTTCAACTTCTTCCTGAAGAGCCATGTTTTTCTGGAAAGGCTTGACAAGAAACCCCAACACTATACCAAAGGATGTTTAATGAAAATAATTGGATGTTCTTCACATTATTTTTCCCTATTATTTCCCTCCTTTTTTCCAGAACCTGTTATTTAGTTATTAACACAAAACAATCCAGTCAAGGTCTATTTTTAGGTGAACTATACATTGTTAATCCAGCATTGGGGATATTCATAATAGAACATGGTAGAGATTGGTATCTTTATGTTCTCCTTAGAGCTGCTCAGATCATCCAGAGGGTGGGAGGTGCTTCAGTCTGCGTCATTGAAGGCTGAGCTTAATTACTGAGGAACGCTCCGCCCTTCATCACGTGGCTCCCTTGTGTGGCGTTCCCCAGTTTATGCTCAGCCTTCATGAGAATAGGCTATGTTATTTCCTGCTCCTTGGCCGATTCAAGTCTTTTCCCTTTATCAGGTTTGCTTTATTATTATCATATTATTATTATTAGCCTCTGCACATTTGGGGTGTCTCTGGAGCAAGGGGAGCGTGTTCCTCGCCCCCAAGGGGGAAAAAAGAACGGGCGGTTTTAACAGCGCTCCTGCGCTAACCCCCCCCCACCCTCGATTTGGTTTCTTCCTGCTGCTTCTCTACGCCGCCCTCGTTGCGGCTTGATCCAATCGCGCTGTTGAAGCGAAGCTGGTTTTCCCCCCATTGCAAATGCTGATTGCCCCAGGAAGGGGCGAATTGCTCCTGGCTGCCTCTCCTGGCCTCTAAACTCGCTGGAGGGGCCTAGTTCTGCTCTGAGCAGCCTGATAAGTAAATTCGTAGGTGGCTGCCATTTTGGGCGCTGCCTCGTGCTCGGGTGCCATTTTCCCGGCCTCATTGCGGCTGCGAAGGGGCTAGCTCTATTCACAGGCCTCCCAGCCTGTAGAGATGTTACTGTGATTTTCATTAAAATTCCCAAACTTGTTGGCTTTCCGCAGCAGTGCTCAGGGTGAGGATTACCTATCTCTTCCGGTTGTTGTCTGGGAGCTCTAGCTGCTAGAGGCCTTATTTCCAGCCTCAGGCGTTCATTTGACCAATTGGATACTAATAATAACAATCTCCTGGGTTACTTCCTCCTGCGAGCTCTGATCCTAGGTCACTATTTAGATATTTTGATATAAAAATAAATAAATAATATAAATAAATAAATAAATAAATATTATACATATATATATATATATATATATATATATATATATATTAATAATAATAACAATAATAATAGGATTATACATTTATTTATACACAGATAAGTATATATATTAATAATAATAACAATAACAAAAACATCTCTGGCCTGTTCATACAGTCTCCCTCTGCGCTCCCTTCCCCGGCGGAGGGACAAGAGGACGCCATTTTCAGGCAGCTTGTTGTGGAAGCGGAGGTTATTTCGGCTCCACCCATCTTTCACGACCTAGTCTTAAACCAGTTGGACTCCACAGGGGTCCCTCCTGCCCCATCCAGCCAGGACAAGAGGTTCTTTAACCTCGACTCAAGCTTGTGCAATCTGCTTAATACTCTCGAGGTTGATGAGCCCATCATTGGCTTAGCATCCTCCTCCTCCCCTAGTGATCCTCTGGAGGCTCTGAAATCCAAGGACAAGAGGTCCGAACTAGCCTTACGCTTGGGCCATTAGATCGGCTATGGCCGCCTCCTTCTTCACCAGGTCTTCGATCCGGTGGCTCCACCAACTAAAACAGCATGTCCCCCCCTCTAATACAAGGGCGCATCAGGACATCGCCAAACTGACAGCCGCGGCAGAATTCTCAGCCGAAGCCACCTACCACGCGGTTAAGTTCTCCACCCGAGCAATAACCTCTCATGTTACAGCCCGCCGCCTGCTCTGGCTCAAACACTGGCAGACGGATGTAAAAAACAAAGTTAAGCTGGCCACCGCCCCCATCAAGGGGGACAAATTATTCAGCACGGCTCTGGAGCTCCTGCTAGCCGAGACCCGAAGCAAGAAAAAGTTTCTTCCTTCTCTTTTTCGGAGGTCAGAGCCAAGAGCCCCTCAGTCATTTTGGAGAGGTTCCTCCCAACCTTTCTACCAGTCTCCCTTCTCGCCCAGGTACCCGAGACCCCCCTCCTTCCGGCCATTCCAACCCCAGGATCGAGCCAACCAGAGCGACAGAAACAGGAGGGGCGGCAGCTACAAGCGTCCCTTCAGAGGTTATGGGGGGAAGCCCTTTCGGTGCCCCAGATAGATCCCATCCCTCCCTTCCCATCAGCGGACGTCTCAGGCATTTCGCCGACCGATGGGATTCCTCTACTTCCAATGCCTGGGTCCGGGACACCATCAAATTCGGTTTCGCTCTGGAATTTCAGCACGCCCCCCCCTGACTTTTTCATGGCATCCCCCCCTCGAGGGATCCCACCAAACGCAGCTTGATGGATTCCGCTATCCATCTCCTCAACATACAGGCTATCCAACCTGTCCCACCCTCCCAACGAGGGCAAGGGTTTTACTCCCACCTTTTCATGGTTCCCAAATCCTCAGATGGATGGAGGGCAATTCTAGACTTGAAACTCCTTAACCGTTACCTGATCCACCACAGGTTTAAGATGCACACCTTACAGTCCATTCTACTGGGCATCAGGCAGGGGGACTGGCTCTCTTCTATAGACCTTTCAGAAGCGTATCTACACATACCAATCCAGCCCTCCCATTCCAAATTCCTCAGGTTCTGCTACAACCACCGCCACTTGCAATATGTGGCCCTTCCCTTTGGGTTGGCCTCTGCCCCGAGAACCTTCACTAAGGTCCTCGCGACTCTAGCAGCTCACCTCAGGAGCCTTCCGGTGCGTCTCCACTACTACCTGGATGACATTCTCATCCTGTCTTACTCCAGACTCCAAGCAGAGAAGGACACCAGGGCTACTCTCTCTGCCCTCCAAGACCATGGGTTCCTAGTAAACTGGCAAAAGAGCCAATTGTTACCATCTACCCGGATAACCCACTTGGGATCCGTCATTGACTCAGTTCAAGGAAAGGTCTTCCTTTCCTCAGAAAGATTCCTTAGCATCCAGGAAACCGTCAAACATATTAGACGATCAAAAAGGGTAACACTCTTAGAATTGTCTAAATTACTAGGTAAAATAGTCTCATGGATTTCCATTGTTCCCTGGGCCCGTTTACACACCAGATCCCTACAGTGGTTCCTGCTCCCGTTCCAAAGATCTGGCAGAAGCAATTCAAAGGCCACGGTCAAGGTACCTCCAAGGGTCCTCACGTCTCTCCTATGGTGGACCAATCCTGCCATCAACAAGGGCCATTGCTTCAAGGAGCCCCAACACCTCACCCTCACCACAGACCCCAGCCTGTCCAGATGGGGCGCTCACATCCACTCACTCACGACACAGGGCAGATGGTCGCAGGCAGAACGGGCATGCAGTATAAACTGGTTGGAACTCCATGCCATCCACCTGGCCTTGCACAACTTCCTTCCTCAGGTACGCGGGCGGCATGTCCTTATACTCACGGACAACGTCACCACCAAGGCTCACGTCAACTGGCAAGGGGGTACCCAGTCCATACGGTTGATGAGAGAGGCCGAGCGCCTCTGCTGTTGGGCGGAGCACAATCTCCTCTCCCTCAAAGCCGAGCACATCTCAGGGGCTTCAAACACCCAAGCAGACTGGCTAAGCAGGGCCACGGTGGACCAGTCCGAGTGGCGCATCCACCCATCTCTGTTCAAGGAGGCGACCATGATGTTCGGTCTCCCAACAGTGGACCTCTTCACATCCCCCCTCAACACACAACTCCCAAGGTTTTTCTCGAGGTAGCCTTCCCACGGAGCCGAGAATTACAACGCTCTCCATTGCCCCTGGCCCACAGGGCTTCTATATGCATTCCCTCCATTAGCCCTAGTCCCCAGAGTCATCCAGAAGCTCATTTACGAGAAGGCAGAACTGCTTCTGGTGGCCCCCTACTGGCCCAGATGCCCATGGTTTGCGGACCTCCGCAACCTATTGGTGCCCCCCCCGGAAAATCCCCCCAAACAGGATCTTCCTTTCTCAGGAGCCCCTCCAGCATCCGGATCCTCAATGGCTCCAGTTAGCTGTTTGGAGGTTGAGTGGGAACGTCTAAGAAAGGAGAAGCTCTCTGACCAGGTTATTGATACCATTTTAGCTGCCAGGCAGCCCCCAACTACCCGAATATACAATGCCATTTGGAATAGTTTCTGCAAGTGGTACCATAATTTCCAGGTCAACCTGCTTTCGCCCTCCATCGCTCAAGTTTTGGACTACCTCCAAGAAGGTCTGAGGAAAAGACTTTCCCCTAACACCTTGAGGCGTCAGGTCGCAGCCCTCTCAACTGTCATCGCTTGTGACAACCTGGGTTCCCTTTCCCACCACCCTCGTATTAGGGCATTCCTCAGAGGAGCCACTAACTTGTGCCCCCCAACCGTTCACCAATATCCTACCTGGGACCTCAATAAGGTCCTTGTGTCCCTTACTAAACACCCCTTTGAGCCTCTCAGGGAATCTACCCTCCAGTTTTTAACATTCAAGGTCGTGTTCCTGGTGGCCATTACTTTGGCTCGCCGAATATCGGAGATCGCAGCCTTGTCAGTGAGGAAGGACCTTTGCATCTTCCATGCCGACCGGGTGGTCCTCCGGCCGGACCCTACCTTCTTGCCCAAGGTCAACTCAGCCTTCCACAGGGCACAGGAATTCACACTACCGAACTTCTGCCCCAATCCCTTGCGGGAGAGGGAGAAGCTTTGGCACACCCTGGACGTAAGACGGGCCCTCCGCATTTACATTAAGCGCACCCAGCCCTTTAGGAGGTCCGAATCCCTATTCCTTTCCTTTCAGTCCAAAACATTGGGCCACAAAGTGTCCCCTTCAACCATCAGCTGCTGGATCAGAGCTACTATTTCCAAAGCCTATTTGTCTCAGGCTCTGCCAGTACCCAGCGGAATAACAGCACATTCCACCAGAAGTGCAGCTACCTCGGCAGCTTGGGCCATTCAAGCTCCAATCACTGATATTTGCCGGGCGGCCACCTGGGCCTCCCTGTCTCCCTTCATTAGGCATTATAAGATCGACATATTTGCCTCGGCGGAGGCTTCGTTTGGCAGACGAGTCCTTCAGCGAGTCCTCAAGGACCCGCGGAGGCCTCTGCACCAGACAGAGTCCCTGCCGTAGGACAGCCAAGCTTTGGTATGTCCCACTCTCTGGATGATCCGAGCAGCTCTAAGGAGAATGGGTGTTTGTTCTTACCTGACACGCCATTTCTCTTCAAGCTGCGAGAATCATCAGCCCCACCCTTTTTATTTTACTGTCTGGTGGGGTCTTGTTTCGGCCAATGAACCCTTAAGTCTAGTAAAGATGAGAGTACGACGTTCTCTTCACTCTCGACTTCGCATAAACTGGGGAACGCAAGGGAGACACGTGATGGAGAGTGGAGCGTTCCTCAGTAATTAAGCTCAGCCTTCAATGACGCAGACTGAAGCACCTCCCACTCTCTGGATGATCCTCGCAGCTCGAAGAGAAATGGCGTGTCAGGTAAGAACCAACGCCCAGTCTCTAGAATTTGATGATAAAAAATTGCCAATGCCTCTGAATCCCCTAGAGTCCTGTTAATGGGTGGACTTCAACTCCCAGAATTTCCCAGCCATCTATGCTATGTTTTAGTTTATAAAAGTTGCAAAGTTTAGTTTAGTTATGCTGCAAAGAGTTAGGCATGAGGAGTGAAGAGGTACCATTGATATCATTTGCAAAGTTATGAAATTTAAGTAAAGTGTTTAGAGATATTTTTAAAAGTCTAATTCTCAAAATTAGAAACAAATGTAATATATGGTATTTGTATTGCTGAGACAAAGTAGCGGGTAAAAAATGCAAGAAAGCTTAGAGGCTGAATAAAATGGAAAAGAGTTTGCAAGGCCAGAATAATCTACAGTATTTGCATCTGAGAAAGAAATGATTGGTATCCTATAACTTTTCACGCTGATAGCTGCCAATTAACATGAATGCTACAACAAATTTATCTGGGACTGCCCTTTCTAATCTGTAAGATTTGCTAAGTTGGTAGCAAAGTATTGCAAAACCTGATACAATATCATTTCACTTAGCTATATCACGTAATACCTGGATGATTGAGAATAAGAGATATTCTGCAAGGACTTCTCTCCATTTAGCCTAACTTCTGTCTTTAGGAAGTTTCTACACTCTGGTATTTAAGCTACAAGCTCACCTAACTATGCAATTTATTTGAGAAGCCAGCAATCATGTAAGTGTCAGCATCTTGCATTGGAAAAATAATGTTTTGGCAGTGAGCACTTACAACTAGGTTCATACATTACTCACACTATAATCTGAGTTTTGCTTAATATGTTAGGAAACCCAGTTACTGTGGTTTGGTGAATAAGCATTGTCAAGCAAATCATGAGGAGGTAACCCCATCTTATGCTCCAAATGTGACTTGGTGGAACTACGGAATAAGAGATGCTTGTAGGATTTGCATATATTGCCTCTAGGAAGTTGGTTCTATTTTTCCCCAGATAAAACAATATACACTTAAGTTAGGTACATACATTTACAAGATTGCATTCTGACAATCTCATATATTAGTCTATGTTTTTGTAAAAAGTATATGAGTAAAATAAGATACGTTTGTTTCCGATCTTGTTCATGCTTTTTCAGAGTATAAACAGTGATTCTGCTCTTTTTATTGAACTTAATTATTTATGGTTTTATGTTTCAAAAAAAGTCAGGTTCATAATAAAGAATTAAATGCCCACACTTCACTTTTCTGAATAAAAAAAAATCTCATAATCTTTTTATTTCAGTTGTGTCTCTTATTTGTGACAAAATAGGAATGTGAAGTAAACACCAAAGTATTTTCTTTATGCATTAAGGAACTGTAACTGAGACAGGAAGTGGCAAATACAAGTCCCTGATACTAAAAATGACTGCTAGTTGCTCTAATTATAACTGAAAATATAGTAAATGAAGCAGGTATCCACCTGATATTTAGCTGTCTGCTTTTAGTGCATTTGGGGAAATTCTGTAAATTAAATCCAGCCATGCCTAACATTTATCTTGTTTCACAACACCCACAGTTGCTACAATATTCTTATTACTAGGTTCAAGGACTACCAAAATGTTTTGTCAGGTTTTTTTCCACCTCACGGTTAAAAAGCAACAGTACCATAAAGACTGAATTCATATTACACTAAGCCATGCTTTATTATTTATAATTTATTGAATACACTGGTTTTACTGAACGTGATATTCCAAAATCAAACTACATTATGACTTGGAATGTCATGTGAACACAATATCCTAGCATAAATTGTCATGCTGTAAACCAGGCTTCTCCAAACTTAATGACCTCTAAATGGTTAGCTGAGAATTATGAAAACTGAATCCTAGACTACAGACTAAGCTGTATGTATCAACTGGTAAGTCGCTATTTTTTAATTTAACTGGAATGCATTTTCTTTCCAGGAAACTTTGGTGTTGTCTCCATCTTAATTGTGTGACAGGTGAATTAGACATTTCAGTTTGTTCAGAAACCTGTGAGGGGATTATAGCTAATTTATCAGCTCCAAGACACCACATTCCTAATTTAACACAGGAATATTTCAAAGCATTTTTACTATGTAGTCTTCTCAGTAGATTTGGAGCATGCTGGTTGCCATAGTTACTGGGTCAGTGTGGTGGAGAAAGAGGGTGGAAATGCTTGTGGTTTCCCTCAGCTTGTTTGTGTCCTTCCTTTTTCTTCAGACCTTGCCTATTGCACTGACATTTTTTTTCTGGCTGCTTTCCACATTGTTAAATAGCTCCAATGAGATTGCTCAGTGCAGTTTACCCAAGACTTGCCCAATTCAGCAGCTAGAAGCCCAGTTTTGGATAGCACCAAAGATCTAGCAATCGTAAAAGTGTTCCCTATAATAAGAACCTTTTATTTTAATAAATGATTTTATCCACCCAATATGTAATTACAACTCAAGTTGTCTCCATGATGGTAGCTATTTTTAGATAATCACAATCAAAGTGAAATCTGTGAATCCCTTTTCTGATTCACCTACTCTTTTTATAGTCTCCTGGCAGATTAGTAGTGTGAGCAGAATGCTAATAGTGTGGGGCTGAAGGACTGACTAGTTTGCTTTTTCAACTCTAAACTCTGATTCACATGATCATATACCACCTTTGATTGCAGGACATGCAGGTAGTTCCTGACTTGGTTTAGTGACTGTTTGAAGTTACAAAGGCACTGAAAAAAATGACTTATGGCCATTTTTCACACAACTGTTGCAGTATCCCTATGGTCACATGATCAAAATTTGGATGCTTTGCAAGAGACATGTATTTATGACAGTTGCAATATCCCAGGGTAATGCCAACTGTAACCTTAATTTTTTGCAACCTTCTGACACACAAAGTCAGTGGGAAGCCAGATTAACGTACAAACAGTGCTACTATCGGTAATTTAACAGCTGCAGTGATTCCCTAAAGAATAGTGGCAAGAAAGGTTGTAAAGTGGGACAAAACCCACTGAACAACTGTGTGGTTCAGCACTGGAAATTTGGGGTCCAATTCAATTTGGGTCACAAGTTGAGGATTACCTGTATATGCCTGATTCACTTACAGTTATTTCATTTAGAGTGTGTCAGTGCATTCAGCCAGTAAGGTTTGGTGAATATAACATGAAGCATGATTCAATATGATATATCAGCCCAGCCATGGTAACTATTAGTTATATAACTGAACTAACTCCACTAAAAAACTATCTATTCATACCACATGCTAAGTCTCAAAGCCCAGTTGCCAAGCACATTAACAAGAATCTTTAGCCAGAATGTTCAGTTTACTCTGTTACACAAATCCAAAATTAAAATCACTTTACTTGAAGCTGAAATTTGCAGCCAAAGCTACAATGTTTACATTCTATTTTCTGCAAATACAAAATGGTAGATTCTGAATTGATTAATCCAACAATTATGGGACCATACAACACCCAAGACATATTATAACACTTTATTGATTGATTGATTGATTTGATTTATATTACCGCCTATTTGCCCATTTTAGCTTGATATATTGTGTAAATTCATTCTCTTAGTTTATGGGTCAATGTGTCATATAAATTAATGTGGGTAAACTTTAGCACATTTAAAAACATTATTGTTTATGTGTGAGATTAGATGAAGTGATATACCAGTTTAAAAACTACATATTGTATAATGCCAAGACACAAATGCTTGTTAACCAGCTTTTTAGTTTAATGTGATATTGGAAATGATATAAAATTAAATTTCTTTCTGACATCATATATTGATGAGCCATTTACACCTACAAATTATAATTGAGTGTTACATAAAGTGGGTCTACTTTACCAACCTTACCTTAATAAAAATAACTATAATTGCCTGCTGATATCATTTCATAATCTACACTTTCTTTTCTATTTAATCCTGTAAATTGTCTTATAATTCATGTTTAAATTTCATTTATTTAGTATTGTATTATGGAATACCTTATTAATATCATTTGTGCAGTGAATATTCCCCCCCCCCCCCCAGGACAGGACTCACTACAGCATCTCTGATAGATGACCCCAGCAGAGAAGATCTCACCTTTTGTGTGGCAGTCTATTCCCTTAGATGACAGCTTGTACAGTCAGGAAGTCCTTCATGGTGTTTAGCCTGAACCTCATTCCTGGTAAGTAGTACAAATTTGTAGTACAAATTTCTGAGGCAATATAGAATTACTCTCTCTTCCATGTGACAACCCTTCAGATATTTGAAGACTATTGTATCTCCTCTTTGTCATTTTTTCTGGAGGTTAAACATATTGACATTCTTTAACCATTCCTCTTGGGTCATTGTTTCTCCACCATTCTGACATCCCTGCTCTTAACTTGCTCTAGTCCATCACTGTTTGAACTATGATGCTCAGAACTTTAATGTGCTCAAGTGGGGCAGAATAGAACAATTATTTCCCATGTGATGGACAAATATTCTTCTGTTAATGCACCCCAAGATTACATTTGGCTTTTTAGTAGCTGCTTCACTTCCCTTTTTACATCTGCTGCTCTCAAGCCAAGTCTTTATCACCTCCATCCCATATTTTGTGCCTTTATAATTTTCCTATCCAGATGCAGTAGTTTACATTTTTCCATTAGATTTCACTGTATTAATTTCAGCCCGCCGCCCAAGCCTCCCTAGATCTTTCTGAATCATGTCATTCCCCTACTATTGAGTCCTCCCAGTTTGACAGTTTGATAAATTATCTGCAGACTTATCTACTGTTCCTTAATCCCCTTATCCAAGTCATTAATAAAAATGCACCCAGGACATATCCCTGTTGTACTCCATTGATGCATTCTGCCCACAGCCTGGAGTTTGATCCTGATGGGGCTTAAGGTTGACTCAGACTCAGGTTTAAGGTAAATATGAGAAATTTTGTTGAAAGCTTTGCTGAGGTCCAGGTATACACCATTTGTGGCTTTCCCCTGATTTTCTAAAGCAGAAATTTTGGCAAAGGAGAAGATAGGATTAATCTGCTATAATTTGTTTATGCCAAACTCATGCTGACTTTTATTAATTGTGAAAGCATGCCCATTCAAGTGCTCACAAATAATGCTGTTTCATAATCTGTCTGAGAACCTGCTCAGCGTAGATTTCAATTTGACAGATCTATAGGTTTTTTTTTTTCTTCAGATCTTCCCTTTCTCATTTTTGAGGATGGGGGCATTTGTTCTCTCTACTTTTCCAAATCCTTGAAAGTTTCTCAGGTATTTTAAAATAGTGGTAGTCCCTGACTTATGACCTGACTATGACATCTGAGTCCAAAATTTATGTTGCTAAGACAGCTGTTAAATGAGTTTTGCCCCACTTTAGTACTTTTCTTGCCATAGTTGTTAATTGAATCTCTGCAATTGTTAACTTAGCAATATGGTTGTTAAGTGAATCTGTCTTCCCCATTGACTTTGCTGGTCGGAAAGTTGCAAAAGGTGATCACATGACCTTGGGACACTGCATCCATCATAAATATGAGTCAGTTGCCAAGTATCAGAATTTTGATCACGTAACCATGGGTTGTTGCAATAGTCATGTTAAATATTGTCAAAGGTCTTTTTTTTCAGTGCCATTGTAACTTTGAATGGTCAATAAATCAATTATTGTGAGGACTACCTGCACTACTGAGAGTGGTGTTTCCACCAGTTCCTCCAGATCCTACAGACTGGAATTTGTTTAAATTAGCTTACCCTTTCCTCGTTTTTCCTAAACTGTAGTCTCATCCTTCCATTTGTGCAAGAATAACCAGCTAGATGCAATATATTGTAAGAGTTAAGAAGTTTTATTCTAGACATGATTAGTTAATAAGCAGTAAACAGGTTGATTATTTACTGTTAGCTAATATTACAATTATTCTATCAGTTCTATAATCAACAGATCAAAAGACGCAATGCCATATAAAGTATGTTTGCTGAGAAACATTTTTTTCTATTCAGCCAATGCAATGAAGTGATTAAAGTATTAGGCAGCAAAATGGCATCTGCCTTACTATTTCTCTTAGTTTATTAAAATCAACTGTTCTAAAATTCATGGTTTCACAGACTCTATAACACTTTTGATTAAAATAAAAAATTCTTAAAATCAAGAATTCTAACAATAGATTTGAGAAACTGTATTCCAAGTTTTCATCATTTTAATTAAAGTGGTTTCTCCTCCAAATTCCTAAGAATTGTAGTTACTGAATGTCAAGAATTGTATTAACCGTTTGTGTCCTGTACATCATCAATTTCTCAGCACAGTCAAATCACAATATGCCTCACTCTGTTCCCAGTAATGCACTATATGCTTGTCTTCAAGATCACAAATTTTATTCAGTAGGATCCTATCAAATGTACTGAATTTTCACTCTCAATTTTAAGTACATATGAATATGTCCTACACTTTCTATTCTATTTTTTTTACATTTAGGAGATTGTTATTCAGGTACTCTATAAATTTTAGAGGGAATTAAAAGCACACCTAGAAGTAAGTTACTTCATGAAAGCAAAAAAGAGATACAAATAGACTAGGCCTCCCAATAAATTATAATATTGTTGCATTATGAAACTGCAACTTACAAAAAATAAACACTGAAGATACTTTCATTTTACAGATATTTGTACTAAATAAAGTGATTTGTATAATGTTTGGCTGAAGTAAAAATGGAAGCAAGTGACCAAGGTATCTTCTGGGGAAGGGGATCAAAAAAGGCAGGATGTTGGGCACAACAGTATATGATCAAGGATCTTCTTTTTCTAAGTTCTTCAACACCATTAAAAACAGACTTTGTGCAGTTGTGGCTTCCATTCTTTTTTTAAAAAGTTCATCTAATCCCCATATTTGACAAAAATGAATGGTACAGGTAGTCCTCAACTTATGACCACAATGGAGCCCAAAATTGTTATTGTTAAGTGAGAAATTTGTTAAGTGAGTTTTGCCCCATTTTCTGACTTCTTTTGCCACATTTGTTAAATGAATCATTACAGTTATTAAATCAGTAACCCGGTTGTTAAGTGAATCTGATTTTCCCATTGATTTTGCTTGTCAGAAGGTCACAAAAGGGGATCACATGACCTTGGGACACAGCAACAGTCATAAGTATGAATCAGTTGTCAAGCATCTGAATGTAAATCACGTGACCATGGGGATGCTACAACGGTCTTAAAAGTGTGAAAAATGGTCAGAAGTCCCCTTTTTCAGTACCATTGTAACTTTGAATGGTCATTACATGAACTGTCAAAGACTACCTGTATTAATACGTTAGCATCCTAAATAAAATTTTCTCAAATACTATATACGATTAAAAAACTGAACCTGCAGTCTCCAAAACCTGATTACTTTTTTGTCTTAACTGGTTGGAAAAATCCTCAACTCTGCTTCTGCCTCCTACAACATTGAAATAGCTGCTAGTCCTATGTTATCTTGGAATGCTTTATGAATATATGCAGTATGAAAAGTGTAATGGTTTTTTTTTTTTTTTTAAGATAAAAAGGATTACTCACCTAATTAAATATTCATGTGGCCTCCCAATGCAATAGGCTCCCTGGGTCGGGTTGCTAAGTTCCCTGGTCTTGAGCAAAGGGAACAGCTTGCCAAAAACTGTTTTCGTCAGAAGGGACAACACTGTCAGGTCGTGTGAGGCAAAAAGACAAATTGCTCTCAGGGACAGGTAGCTGGTTCAGCAATGACAATAATAGGAGAACCACTACTGCCACGTTGGGTGTTACTAGTCTGGGGTACTTTTATGGTCCTAGCATTTAAACTGCCTAGCTTTTCGATCTGTCACTCTGAAAAACATCCTAAAAGTGCTTGTATTATCCCTTTGCCTCATGTTCTAGTACCAGTTCTCATTGTTATTTTATTCTTTTATACAGTACATGGGAAGCCAAACAGCGTTCACAGGCTGGAGGTAATGGCATCCTGCCAGAAGCTAAGCAATATATGCTGGGGTTCTTGAAGCTTGAAGCAAACAGTAACTAGAAAAAGAGAACTTTGGTAGTATTTCTGATAGGCTGCTTTTCTGTTTGGTGGACTTTGCCTCATGTAGGGCAAAAGCTCTTTCCAGACCTGAAATAGGAAAGCAAATTATAGGGAAACAGCTTTAACGTTATTTAGTGTAATTAGGGAAAGTCCACTTTGGCATACTGAATGCAAACAAGCCTCCCCTCGGGGCTTATACTAGAGAATCTTTAACAAAAGTGTTCTTTTGGGGTGCTAATTAGGCAGGGAAGTTAAATTGGTAGTAAACAGAATAAATAAACCCTAAAGGATTCCAATTATGTAGTGTGGCCAGAAACCCTTTCTTCTGAGTTTGAGAATCTTTCACTCCCTTGATTATTTGACATTTTTCCTGTTGTCATGGAAATCTTCAGGATCAGAACAAATAACAGCTTTCTCTTTGGGGAAAAAAAAATTAAAACTACCTCAAGAGATCTTTTGTTAAAGAAAAATATTTTCTGAAAACCATATAAAATCTCTACATGTTACATTTTAACATAGATCTTTGCCCTGTGGTAGGAGTGATTCAAGTGGCAGTTTTAGATCAGGAGACTGCATGTAAAACCCTTCATGAGGAGATATACATTTCTTATATATTCAACAAAAAATAAGACAGTTTATCACAATGTGGCTTCATTTACACGACAGACTCATGGTTAATTTAATCATAGGTTACAGTAATTCAATGTTCTGTATTCACCTGTAACAGAACTACAAACTAATACAAGGGTTGGGTTTGAATGAAATGGCTGAGCTAAAGTATGGTTGATTAATTATTGGCTCAGAATACTGTATGAGTATCATTATGTATGAATTAACTCAAAAATTATGTATGTACTATATTGTGCTTTGTGAATGGCCACTGCATAATTTTCCTTGTCTGCACTTTTGCATTTAAATTCCCCTAATTTCCTTATGTCTCTAAAGCAGTGGTTCTTAATCTTTTTTTTTTTTTTTTTTGCCTTGGGCCCATTTGAGTCTAGTCTAGTGAAATCTACAAACCTCTTCGAAAAATGTTTAAATTAAAATACATATGTATTTCCAGTTATGCTCAATAACTGATAATCAAAATATTAAAATATTTTAAAATCACAAACTACAGGCACTAATATATGTGAAAATATAGTTGCAATTTTCCACCCATCCAAGTTTATTAACCCCTAAAATCTATACACAAAGGATAAATTTCAGGGAGTTAAGAACTCCTGCTGTAGTGTAATAAACAGTAACAGGGTTGTTGCTAATTTAACAATGGGTGCAGGTATGGGCATCTGTGGGATGTCACGTACAAAAGGAATAGAGATTTACTTTTGTTGCTACTCCCACTTACTTGAAGGTTTAGATTTTGGCCCCCATGCAGATGCCACTAGACTGTTTCTTTTCCCAAGCTGCTCCAAAAAAGAAAACTGGTAACAATAATACAGTATCTATTAGAAGAAACAAAATAAGAACATGACCAAGATAAATATACTTTGGATAAAGCATCTGACTACTAAGGGGAAGAATCCTAGTTGAATGTTTGGAAAATGCTTAGCATGCCCCCTGTAGAAAATGGTGTGCAAAATAAAGGAAAAAACTAATTCAAAGCTTTATTGCTTCCTTTCCCTTCCTGCTATGAGTTTTATGTGTAGGATAAGGACCAGCATATGCCATCTACTTTCTCACTTCTCTGCATGTTCAGCATACTTTCAGGTACAAAAAGTTATAAAGGTGCAGAGAGGGAAGTGGCGTCTGTGCTTTGTTCTAGCAAAGAAGTCAACAATCAATCTTGATAACGCAACAATTACTTCATTGCTTGAAGTAAGTGCCAGGAACAGTCATACTAACTGTAATTGCTTCAAAGGAATGTAGAAACCATAATCCAAGGTTACTGGGAATCAGAAGAGTGTCATCATCTTCTTGTACAAACTTCCCTGCTCCCTGCTTCCTAAAGCTTCAAAACTGGTCTGTTCTCAGTCCCGAAATAGTTACACTCCCATAACTCATGAGGATGGGGTTGAAATTTTAGAATTGAAAATATGCCTTGAACTTCTTTGCAATGTTATTAAGAGTTTTCAAAATCTTTCCTTAGGTATTTCTATATCAATATCGTGTTGGTACCAGGGCTTAAAGGCATCCTTCATTGATTTCTTGCTTTTGGGATCTGTTGCATTAATAGCTTCAATTATTGCAACCTGTGCACTTATGAAAGTCACCTGTGGGAGGTCTTGGGAAAGCAATTTTGGCTTCTTGTTATTTTAAATGATTTTGATGCATACAAACTTTCAAGGGATGGGGGCCTCTTTTCTAGAACCCAGTATATCATTTTTCTGCTTCTAAGTGTGATTTTGAGTCCAGTCTCTGGTTTAAAACTTGCATAAAACCTCAGTAAATACACTCATCAAACAAAGTGTTACTCAAATTTGGTAACTTTAAGGTGCATTTTCTTTCCAAAGATCATCTGTGCAATCCATAGAACAATGTTGGTTGGGAATTCTGGAAAATGAAATTGCCTACTTGAAGAAACATTGGTTTAACCCCCTCTTATCTCGCAGGCATCATGTTGGGGATGCCTGTTTTTTAGGCTTTCGTAACTTCATCGGAGTAAAATGAAGGGATTCTCACATATTTGTCTAGACGTGCCCTTTGGAACAGCTGGGCCGGGAAAGAGGGTGGAATTGATAGCTGAGGGAAGCAGGAAGGAAGGGTCAGGCTGCTTGGAAAGGTGCCCTAAACCAATTCAGCAAGAAAGAGGCAGGTGATGACAACATCACTATTTATGGTGCTTCGTGACAATCGCGCGGCCTTATATGGGCAGGCAGAGGAGCTTGGAAGAGCTCTCGCGGTTGGAGGCGGAGCAGCAAGAAGAATTGGCAGGGGAGACGCTCTCGCCAGACCGGCTGCCGGAGCGCGCTTCTCTTCGAAAAGCCCCTAGCGAACTGGGGCTGCGCGCGCCACAAAAGACGGGCTGCTGGGCTTGAGGGGTGGGGCCTGTGCGTTACCCTCGGAGAGGAAGGACTTGTGCACGAAGAACGTCCCTTAGCCAAGATAATCAGTTGTTATCAGAGACTACAAAGGAACGAAAATGGTTGCTTGCTTGCCGTAATGATTCTCGGAGGGAAGGCAGAGTTGGCTGCGTTTACACTCCGGGAGAGGCAGGAGAGCGACACGCCCTTCATTTTAACTGTTATTTTACATGCTTTTGACGTGCTACTCATCATGTTTTCTTACTCCTCTGAAAGTCCTTAATCTCTCCAGTGATAAAAGAGACACTTTTCACATATGCACATTTTAAAAACGTCTTTTTATGTAATCCAAATATTCCTAATCTTGTGTTTTCCAGAGAAGTGGCATAAGAGTGCAGCCATAATTTACATTTATTTTCTTTCTCTCTGTGTTCAAGATATATTTGTAAGATGAGATCCTCTGAAAGAGTATTTGAGCCAAGCAGAATCAGCAAACAAAATTTGGGTTTTTCTCCTAAGAATGCCTTCTTTGGCTTTCATATAAAAGTCTTTCTCAGCTGACTACCTAGCTGTACTAAACATGCCAATTTTTTCCATTGGACTCTATGGGTGTAGAAGTAATGAAAACAGTCTCCAGTATATAGTTGTTCTACCAGACAGTTTTGCCTTGAGCAGTGAAAAAAAGCATTGAATATTGAGAATTGCATTTAATATTCTTCAGGTTTCAACATGAACAATCATCCAGAAGTTAAACTGTGGTTCACCTGCATTCTGAAGAACTTTGAAGGCAGCTTCTCCGCCTCAAATTGTGTTCAGACTGCAGAAGAACTGGGGCTCTTTAGACTGGTGTTGAATTGTAATTAGCCACACCAGACAACCTGGCTTTTAATGAGAGAAGTTAAAGAGTCTGAATTTAGCAAAAATACTCAAAAGATATTATTTACTTCAAAACAATTGAAGGCTGTATTATGAAGGGTAAAAGGTGGAGATTGAACAACCTACAGTATTTGTTTTAATAATATATATTTAATTAATATATAAAGAAGACTGCTAGATAGTAATGCAGCTGATTTACTGTTTGCAAAAACTGTAAAAGGGCTGCAAGTATATCAGAAGAATATTAATTGAGCAGTTGGGCTAGTGGTTAACGCAGCAGGCTAGAAACCAAACCACAAGCTTAGGCGGAAAAGCCAGCTGGGTGATTGACCCATTCACATGCTCTCTCAGCCCAACTCACCTCACAGGGTGGTTGTGTGGAAAATATTAGGAAGGAGGAGTGTTAGGTATGTTCATCACCTTATTTATAAAAAATAATAAAGACAGAATATTAAATGGCTCTTAAAATTTAAGCTATAGATAAAATAAAAGTGTTTTCTAAGTCAAGTAAGGCAAACAAAAATACTACTTGTTCAAAAATGTATTTCTGATCAAACATGACAATAGTTAATACTATGCTAGCACAATATGCTAAATCATAAACTAGCCAATCACAGTTTAGCTTAACTTGTGAAAACCCAGTTCTTGTGGTTATTGCATAGATGTAGGAGAAAATTACACATCTATCTTGCCATCCCCAAATTTATTGAGCCATACATTTATTGTTACCAGCTAAATCTACTTCTGTTTTTAAAAGGGGGGTTGTATGTAGAAACTAGCAGATTAGACTATTAATGCATGATTTAAATATTCATACAACTCTATCTTTTCTGAGGTGCAGGAATTAAAGGTAGCAGTTCAAGCTTTTAAACATAGTTCTACTTTATTATATAAATACAATGCATTCTGGATGTTCCCTGATGTCTTTCACGACTTAGTGTTAGATGTAGCTAGTCATATAACTACAGACAAAGTTTCTCTGCGGTGAAAAAGTTTATATTCAAGTTTCAGTCTGGCCATAGGTAACTTCGGTGTTACTCATTTGCCAGCTATTATGCTCCAGGCACTTAGAAATCTGGCTATCAGATTCACAGTTCATACCTGTCTTTCATCTAGCTTAGGCAGGAAAGGGGAGAGTGACAAATACTACTGACCTTTTACTTGGAATTAGTCTTCTATGATCTCACAACTGTAAAGCAAACCTTTAAAGATACAAATCTTTATAAACTCTAGACTGCGTTCAGACAACAGACTTCAGTGATTCAGTGGCAAAGGCAATATGTCATAAGTGCCATGAATTGATTCATTGTCAGGGCAGGTTCAATCCCAAGAGGTACACAGCAGCATTTGCTAGTAATACTATAATGTGTGAAAATGAAAAGCCAGTCAACAATGTGGTATAGCAGTGCCTAATTTTGCTTGACCAGTCTATCAAGGAAACAAAATAAGAGTGGCTGAAACTGTAAGATGCTTTTTTAGAAATTTAATTGTCAATGCCTGATAGCTGCAGGACACACATTTCCCAACCACCAATTAGAGTTAACATTTAAAGGAGACTCATTTGTCTGATTAAAGGGAAAGGAGCTATTGCCACAAAAAAAAACCTTGTTAGTATTTTTTTAATGTGAGATGCTCAAAAGTATCAAGTAGAAAGAATATATTCCTCAAAGTACCTGTCTTAGGCTGAATGATGTGCTATTGTGTGCTGGCCAGATTCAGTGATAGTTATGACTAAGTTAAGCATAAGATGTGAATGCACTTAGAGAAAGAAATCAAAATTTTAAGACTGTTCAGACCCATGGTAATCTATAATATGTAACCTTTAACCTTTAACTTCTGGTTTCTTATCTTGAATCTCAACAATTACAGTAAGTAGAATATCTCTTTAATTTAACTTCATTCCTAGTGAATAGATAACACAGTTCATATTCTGGCAATAATATAGAAGTGGGTTTTCATGTGTTTTCCAGGGTGCTTATTTTACTTCACCAAGTATCTTGTATGCCATATATTTGTTGATGGTGCCTCATCCAAGTAGCAAAAAGATCTGACCCCAGTGAGCTGGCCAAGATCAGTCAATCTACAAAATAGCTTGATAACCACAAAACTCCTTTAAATCATTTTACTATAGTACCATTGATCTGTACCACTTAACAATCTACCTAAAAGTTAACCCTTCTTATAATCAAACTAAATAGGTGTATTATTTCAGGTTTTTTTTTTTAATGCAGATTGGATTAATCTGGGGGCAGGGTCAAAATAACATGCTGAATTCAGAGATAAGAGGAAAGTTCTGGAAATGAAGACCTCCAGTCAGGAAGACAAATAAGGTCCATCTCAGAACCACAACAGGGGAGGTAAACATTAAATCCAATAAACAGCTGTTCTAAAGTTTTTACACCCACTTGCTGATATGACTTGCATTAAGAAAAGGGCAGGTTAAATGCAAGATGGAGTCAATGTCATTCTATATTCTTTGGAGCTGAATAAAACCTAAATTCTTCTTACAACAGCATGGCTGGGTTTACACACAACGCTGAGCCCAAACCAAGCAAAGAACATTATGTCAAAATATGATACTTTGTTCACACAGTGTGCTAAGGCATAGCATGGTTTGCTTGGCTTTGGCTTAGCATGTCCTGTAAACCACAGAAGATAAAATATGGAGGGACGGAGATCTTGCTGCTTCTAGAGCAGGGGTCTCCAACCTTGGCAACTTTAAGACTTGTGGACTTCAATTCCCAGAAAAGCTGGTTGAGGAATTCTGGGAGTTGAAGTCCATAGGTCTTAAAGTTACCAAGGTTGGAGATTCCTGCTCTAGACTACATCAAAGCAATTGGTCTGCACTTAGAGGTAAATCTCACAGCAAGAAGTAGAAGTGTTAACATGGCTATTCCAGGAGATGACTCCTACCATCAGTTCCAATACAAATTTGAGGTTTAGTTTGGTGGTTTTGCCCAAGTAAAGTTGTGGACGGGTTTCTAACCAAAGGCATGAATCCCTTCAGTCCTTTCTGGAACCATATTCAAAGCTGGAGGAAAATTTGGGGGTGGGAGGGATAATTAGATCCCACAAACAATCTGAAGTCTTATTCAGAATTGTCATGGGGGCTAAAGGACAAGGAAAATTTGGCATCTCCCTTTTCCCCAGTGCCTCTAATTATTTTAAGAACAGTACTGCAGCTTGGTTTTCTTTTTCTTTTTACTTTTTGCCAAAAGGCTGGGGGATATTGAAGTCAGCATCTGCAGTGGAGATAACATTCCATTCCTTCCTAATTAGTGTGCTATGAACAGAAAGGACTTCCTTTTCTTTCCCTCCCCCCACTCCTCATCCTAAAATGCAATCTAAAGAGCACAGAGAATTCAGGCTTGCTGATGTGTCCTTGCAACAGGGTCTCTTCTTTCCCACAGCCTCTCTGGGTTCATCCCCTCACTGCAAAGTTTGTTAGTTGCTTGTTGGACACATATCTGAAGAATGAAGTGCCGTGGAATAAAACACATGCTTAGAAAATTGTTCCAATTTTGGTTCTGCAAAGACTGTTAAGGTTTTTCTCCCCCCCCCTCCAAATATGCAAGATATGTATATTTTGAGATTCAGATTAAGCTTGGCCATACATGGAAAAGATATTCCTTAATCAACTGGCATCACAAATTTAATGAGAGTTCAAAAATTGACTCTAAAATAGTTTTGAATGGATTGCCATTTGAATGTAAGCTGAAATTAAAGCTCAGAACAAAAAATGATGAAGGGTGGTAAGAATAAAAAAATCCTTAATATATGTTCAAAAATAAAGAATCAGTATATCAGTTATTTTGTGAATATGGACAAACGCTAAGAGGTAAGATGAAAAAATGGGAGCCAGTTTGATGCAGTGGTTAAAGCATCAGGCTACAAACCAGGAGATCGTGAATTCTAGTCCCATCTTAAGCACAAAGCTATCAGGGTGACCTTGAGCCAGTCAGTCTCTCTCAGCCCTAGGAAGAAGGCAATGGCCCACCACTTCTGAAAAACTTGCCAAGAAAACTACAGGCAGTCTGAGAATCTGATACAACTGAACAGAATAAAAAGAAAAGGAAGACCAACTTAATGTCTTTTTGGGGATTAGTGTTTTCCAGCAAGAAATTGTTCCATCAAGAAGATAAATGAATAGGTTTGAAGGAGATTAACAGATTGTCAAAGAATGCCATTTTCAATGGCTTAAACCACTAGGATCAGATGATTGCATCCTAGAATACGGGTAATCTTTGACTTACAACAAAGCATTTAGTGACTGTTGGAAATTACAGAGGCACTGAAAAAGTGATATGATCATTTTTCACACATCCATTGCAGTAGTCCCAATGGTCATGTGATCAAAATTTAGATGCAACTGGCAATGTATTTAAGATTGCTATGTCCTGGGGTCATGTGATCAACTTTTGTGATCTTCTGACAAGCAAAGTCAATGGGGAAGCCAGCCAACCATGTTACTAAATTAACAACTGCAGTGGTAACAACTATGGCAAGAAAAGTTGTTAAATGGGGCAAAATTCACTTAACAGCTGTCTTTCTTAGCAAGAAAAATTGCTAAGTAAATCGTAAATCGAGGACTACCTGTACTGAAGGAATTAGCTAATTATTTGCCTGAGCCTTTATATATTGTATGAGATGTCCTGCGGGACTGATGAGAGCAAACAACTGATGAGAAAGAAGGGGAATCCAGAGAATAGATATCAGTCAATCAATCACTGGAAAAATTCTGAAGCAAATCATGAAAAATTAATCAGTAAGGATGCAGTTATCAAAAGTCAGCATGGTGCTGCAGACATACCTTGATTTCAGGAGAGCATTTAACAGAATATCATATAACATTCTCATTAGCAATCTAATTTAGAATAGGATGAATTAGCAATTTTATTTATCAATGGTTTCTCCTCACCTAGGACTGAAATATCTGGTAGAGTACCACCAGATTCTCTTTTGGCCTATACTCTTTCATATTTTTATTAAAAGCTTAGAAAAGTGGAGGAAACACACATTTATTTATTGATTGATTTGATTTGATTTGATTTGATTTGTCTATCGCTTACAAGATAATAGGTATAAGTATATACATAGTTATGAATACATGAAATGGGTACATATAAGAAAAATAAAAGAAATAATAGGACAGCGATGGTAGGACAGTTGGTGTGCTTATGCAAGCCCCCTACAGACCTCTTAGGAAAGGGGTGAGG
The DNA here is from genome assembly GCA_033807585.1 of Hydrophis major. Classification (NCBI taxonomy): domain Eukaryota; kingdom Metazoa; phylum Chordata; class Lepidosauria; order Squamata; family Elapidae; genus Hydrophis; species Hydrophis major. Next base: position 183,935,301 of record CM066331.1, on the reverse strand, counting down.
TCAATAGTAGACAGTCTAAGGTTAAAGTTTTTGGGGTTTGGGGAAGAAACCACAGAGTCAGGTAGAGTATTCCAGACATTGACCACTCTGTTGCTGAAGTCGTATTTCCTGCAGTCAAGTTTGGTGCGGTTAAGCTTGAGTTTGTATCTATTGTGTGCTCTTGTGTTGTTATGGTTGAAGCTGAAGTATTCATTGACAAGTAGGACATTGCAATGTATGATTTTATATACCATGCTTAGATCAGATCAAAGACGGTGTAATTCAAGGTTTTCTAGGTCTAGAATTTCAAGTCTGGTGGCATAAGGTATTCTACAACGAGTAGAGGAGTGGAGAACTCTTCTTGTGAAATATTTCCGGACTTTCTCAACTGTGCTAATATCAGATATTGAATCTAGAATGTACACAAAATTAAATTCCATACCTAATACCCCAAGAGACAAAAATAAAATTCTTCACAAAGAAAACAAAAATCAAAGCAACAGATTTGGGATACTTGGTTTGTCAACAGTACTTCTGAAAACTATTTTTAATAAAAGATTATCATAAACTGAATATGAGACCGTATTGATGCAAAATAAGCAAATACAGTTGTAGACTATATCTACAGAAATAAAACTTCTACATTAAAGGAACTATTAGTACTGCTTTATTTTGCTTTGGTCAGACCCCACTTAAGCATTTGTCTTATTCTGGACACCACATTTCACAAAGAAAAAACTGCAAAAGTTAAAACCAAAATGATCAGGAAATTAGAGGCTGTCCTGTGAAGAAAAATTGAAGGAGCTTATAGATATTTTTCTTGGTCTAATGCCATTAATCTTTAGGTTATTTCAATTTAAATAAAAATAAATGGAAAGCTGGCATGCTACAAAGTAGAGTAATCTGCATCATTATCTTTATTTGTAACAGTACTTCTGGCTGATATTAGAAAGCTTACAAAACTTGTGATATCTGAAATTATGCCCACATGTCTAGAAAACAAATAAGGTAAACTGAGGTGTAGTTAACATGCTGTAGGGCTGAAGGTGTGGTGGGGAGTTATCAGTTTGCCTTTTAGCAAATAAGAATTTTGCAGCTGGCCATGCCCTTTGTAACAGCTGCTACATACAACGACAAGCCTAACAGCCATTTTGTGAAAGTACCTGCATGATGCTGTCAAAATTACACATGTGTCCAAATCAGCTGTCTGTCCAAGTTCTAAAGTCCAAACCCTGTATTAAGAGAACAAAGTTTCCTTTGAATCCTCTATTTGGTGGAATTAGATTGTCCTCTCAGGCAATATTATCTAAGAAAGATGTATCATAGACAGGGGTGGGATTCTCACCTATTCGCTAGAACTAGTTATTAACATTCTAAGCAGTTTGGAGAACCGGTTGTTAGAAGAAATTACTGGCCTAATCCTGTAAGGAAGGCAGGAAGGAAACATTCTGGTGTTGCTTACAGAAACTGCCTCTCCGTTAACCCTTATTACATTCTTGTCAGGACTAGACTTTCTGCCTCTGGAACTTCTCTGGAGTTTTTTTTCCCCTCCTTTGCTGGTACTTTGCTTGTATGGAGTGACCATTCAAAGTTACAATGGCCCTGAAAAAAGTGACTTGTGACTGTTTTTCACACTTATGACTGTTGCAGCATCCCCACAATAACGAGAGGCCAGATGAGGAGATTCGTGCCTCGATGTAAATGAAGTTGAGTTGGCTGCGCCGAGCCATTAACATGACAACCAAGCCATGGCCACCAACTAAGCCATGCCCACAGAACAGGTTGTTAAAAAATTTGAATCCCATCCCTGATCATAGAGTATGTATTTTCCTAAAAATCAGCTGTTATCTCCATATATTGTGAAAACTTCCTTTTGTCGGTTGTTACTCTTAGTTAGTCAAATCAATTTCTGCACGTAGAAGCTATTAATTTCTTCACTTCTAAACAGCAGCATCTTGAGCTGGACCTTCTTCCTGCTTTTCACTTCCAGGCACATAGTCTCTATTACTAAAAAGGACAAATCAGCTTAATTCATCTGTCATTCTGTCCACAGATAAAATTGATAATAGAATACCTATCTTTCTATGATCCTCTCTGCACAAATAGAAGAGAGCAGTGGTGGTATTCAGCAGGTTCTGACTAGTTCTGGAGAACTGGTAGCGGAAATTTTGAGTAGTTTGGAGAACCAGCAAATACCACCTCTGACTGGAGATTTTACAGTCTCCTTCCTCTGCCACACCCACCAAGCCATGCCCACAGAACCTGTAGTAAAAAAAATTGAATCCCACCACTGGAAGAGAGGAAGAAAGGAGCTGCTCAAGGTAACGTAGACATATTGATTCTATACAGTGCTTCCAATTTGTCCTGGCATAGGAAAATTATAATATACTAAAAAAACAACACTATTGCATATTTCCAGCCCCAAAGATACCCCTGTCCTGAGTCTTAACCTGCTTGCAATTCTAATTAAACATCTGGAAGGCTACAGATTGACCATTTTTGAAATTTTATATAGTAATGGAGAAGGCATTTTTGCTCTAGTGCTTTCCAGGTGTGAACGGCAGAGTCCTTCATTTATCCAGGCCCTCACCTCTATCATTTCAGAAGAGAGACACCCAAACAACTTTTTCTGAGTTGAATATACAGTTGAATATCTTCAGGATGAATTCTTCTGGAAGAGAATGACTCCCAAAGAACTAGGAAGCTAAGCCTTGTCATGATTTTATATCAATTTTAATTAAACTCAAAAACCTATTGCCGGGAATGTAACACTCACAAAATGGGCTTTACACGGCTATAAGGGTTGTATGTGCATGTGCATACCTTTGAGGTAATGCTGACCCTTGGCACTTTGCCTGGACAAGCCCTAAAGTTTTTGTGCCAAGATTTCAGAAATGGTTCGCCATTGCCTGCTTTATAAGGTGAGTATTACTGGTTCAATATGACCCAGCTGGCTTCATATCCAAGTCTCCTGATTTCTAGTCTTGTATCTTAACCATTATATAAAATTGGTTCTCTTAATGGTTTTACAAATACATTCTGGACAAACAGCAATTTGCAATAAGTCTACAAAGGAGACTTTGAAGTAGAATCCATAATTGTAGCAATCTAACTTCAAGATGATTAAGGCATGAATCACTATTGTTTTCCACTCAAAAAAGGACTATAACTATTGCCCCATCTGTAGGTGGGGAATAGTGTTCCTCTATCTCAGTCTCATTTACAAATCAAGCAAGAGTCCTGAGTCCAAGAGAATCTGGAGTAGTAGAGCTTCTGCTATAGATGGAGTGCAATCTCTCAAGAAGCCAGCATTGAAGCTACAAGGAAGTCAGACCAGAGGTGATATTCAGCAGGTTCTGACCGGTTCTGGGGGAACTGGTAGCAGAAATTTTGAGAAGTTCAGAGAACCGGCAAATACCACCTCTGACTGGAGATTTTACAGCAAGGGTGTCCAACCTTGGCAACTTACCAAGATTGGACACCCCTGTTTTACAGTATCCTTCCCCTGCCACGCCCACCAAGCCACGCCCACAGAACCAGCAGTAAAAACAATTTGAATCCCACCACTGAGTCAGACACCTCCATCCTGCTGAGATTCTGTTTTAGTTGGTTTTGTCTCATCTAATTCCTTATAGGTTCCAAATACACAGGAATCTTCCAAAGCATCTTCAGCTTAATCCAGAGGTGAAGTATAACATATTTGGAGGGCACTAAGTTGGAAAATTTTTGAATAAATTATGACAGTAGCAGCGTCATATCATTATCATTTGCAACCTTTTGACAAAGTTAATGGGGAAACTAGATTCACTTAAACAGCATATTACTAATTTAACAATTGCAGTGATTCACTTAGCCAATATGGCAAGAAAAGTTGTAAAATGGGGCAAAACTCACTTAACAAATTTCTCACTTAGCAACATAAATTCTGGGCTCAATTGTGGTTGTAAAACAAGGACTATCTGTATACCTTCCCTGCCTTGTTTTGTAGTTCCAAGTGTCATGCAAGAAACTTTGGTATTTAAACAAGACAGATAGTTAGCTTGTGTCTAGCGGAAAAAAATAAAAGCAAATAATGTCACACACACCAAATATTTAAGGGAGGGCACGATGTCTCAGGAAATAAGTGAAATGTATGTGAAGAGCCGATTACTGTATGTTGGGGAGTTTCCTGCTTATTGGCAAAACTGTATAATTATAAATATGGAACAATAGCTGTTTTGTTTCTCAAATTCCTAAACTAGATGCTTGCAGAACTTCCTTTAACCAGCAGGCTGAATGACACCAATGACATTTCTTATATGCTCCCTCTTGATTTTTGTTTTAAACCTCCATGCTTTTCATTCTCTGTTGTTCCCTGAAGAATTAATATTGAAGTAGAGTATTTCCGCTTCACAAAAGAGGATGTGGTTTTTGTCTTGCCTCTCTTGAGAAACATTCTCGTTTTTCAGACATATCTCTCCAACTGTCCAGTACTTTTCAGTACTTTTCAGTACTGACCTAGAATAGTCTTACTCTCCTGCAGAGTACTTTTTTTCATTATTAGTCACTGCCTTGCAGTGAGGTGCTAAGGTCCTCCCATCAATGTGAAAAATGCTGCCTAAGATTTCTGCAAGATTGAATAACCAGTCAAGTATTTAAAGCACAATTAATTTTCAGAACACCCTCCTATTTTGAAGCATTTCAGATACATCTGCCAGTTGGCTTTGATAATTGCAACAGTTGAAGTTGCAGAACAAATTGTTTCATGCTCCCATCCATATGCCTCACACGCTATTTCAGATGAGGACAGGCATTCCAATATGGAAATATAATTGACTCCTCCCAACACATAACACTTCTCTTTTCCGTATACCCTACATCTACATCATTCCAATCACCCTAAGGTGAATATTTTTGGGAGTAAAAAACAAAGAATTCAAACAGATTTACATTAGATCAATGCCGTGTTTTAAATCTACTTTTTCAGAATTTGTTTAGGATCCTGATAGCAACCTTTTTTGTTGTTTTAAATTCAAGAAGACTTGAGTTGGAATGAAAAATAGCCCTGCTGAGTTAACCTTGCCAATTGCTCAGAATCCAGATTAAAAAAAATAACAATGCTATGTAAACATTTAAAGACGTTCCCCAGCTTATGTGCATCATGTTGCTAACAAGGAATCTCATTACTACTAAAGAGCAACATAAGCTCTGTCCCTCTTCAGGGCCTCATCATACAAAATGGCCTGTAGGTTTTGCAATAAGTGTGTGTGTGTGTGTGTATATCTGCGTGCAGCCAGTTGCAGGGTTATTGTCAGATGTGACAAAATTTCCTTGAAAAAGAAAAACAGCTGAAGGTTGATGTGCATATTTATTTTTCCAGTGACAATACAAACATATTTTTATTAAGATCACTAAATACTCATTAGCTGGGGCAGACAACCCTGCTACAACAAATGCATACAGTGTTGCCAGGTTCTACATAGCAAGGTTCAAAATTCATTGGGTGATGACCCTTGCCATAAGCAAAATTTAATGAGCTCTTAGTTCGTTATAGTGCTTGTAATTTGACATAGTCTTTTAATTATTAACTTTTATGCTCCCCTACATTCATTTAAAACTCCCGCCCTTCTTTTAGAGTCTTATAGAAGTTTATATATGCTTTCTGTTTTAATATCTTCTAGCTTTTCATAATTGTTACTTTTTGACTCTGATGTATCTTCTACACTTTTAATTGACTGTAACCCTCCTTCCTGATGTTGGTCTATGACTGTAATGAAGATTCAGTTTGATTTGAGCTGAGGCAAAGGACAATATATTTCTCCCATTATTGCCATACAAAAGATCACTAGACTATCGAATAAGTCATTCTCACAAACAATTAAAGAGCATCCTCTACAAAACCTGGGGTATAAAACAGCCTATGGATTACACGGCATTCTTGGGCTGGTTCCTGCACTGGGTTACAGTCTATCCACCAACATGGGTTACCTGAAGCAGCAGTCACCTCCCTTTAGTTCATGATACAGGAGAAATAAGGCCATAATGAAGAACCTGAAATCTAATTGTAGATCAGATTTCACTGTGGAATAAAGCATTGGTGATAACACACTAAGAAAAAGAAATCCTGTGAAATGACCATCTTGTAAAGGCAGTTTACTTCTAGCAATCATCATTTGGACAAGGCTCACAAGGTCACTAAATAGACTGACAAGAGGACTTTGTTTCCCAAGACAAAGCTAGAACATCATCTATATACAACTAATCTCAGTTCTCCAATAATAAAACGCTATATACAGGTGAAACTCAAAAAATTAGAATATTGTGCAAAAGTTCATTAATTCAGGAATGCAATTTAAAAGGTGAAACTAATATATGAGATAGACTCATTACATGCAAAGCAAGATAGTTCAAGACATGATTTGGCATCACTGAGATGATTATGGTTTACAGCTCATGAAAACCCCAAATCTACAATCTCAGAAAATTAGAATATTACATGCAATCAATAAAACAAGGATTGTACATAGAACAATATCGGATCTCTGAAAAGTATAAGCATGAATATATACTCAGTACTTGGTTTGGGCCCGTTTTGCAGCAATTAGTGCTTCAATGCAGCGTGGCATGGAAGCTATCAGCCTGTGGCACTGCTGAGGTGTTATGGAAGACCAGGATGCTTCAATAGCGGCCTTCAGCTCTTCTGCATTGTTCGGTCTCATGTCTCTCATCTTTCTCTTGGCAATGCCCCATAGATTCTCTATGGGGTTCAGGTCAGACGAGTTTGCTGGCCAATCAAGCACAGTAATCCCACAGTCATTGAGCCAGGTTTTGGTGCTTTTGGCAGTGTGAGCAGGTGCCAAGTCCTGCTGGAAAATGAAGTCAACAACCCCATAAAGAAGGAAGCATGAAGTACTCCAAAATCTCCTGGTAGACAAATGCATTGACGCTGGACTTAATGAAGCACAGTGGACCAACACCAGCAGATGACATGGCTCCCCAAATCAACACAGACTGTGGAAATTTCACACTGGACTTCAAGCATCTTGCAGTGTGTGCCTTTCCATTCTTCCTCCAGACTCTGGGTCCTTGGTTTCCAAATGAGATGCAAAAGTTGCTCTCATCAGAAAAGAGGACTTTGGACCACTGAGCAACAGACCACTTCTGTTTTTCCTTAGCCCAGATAAGATGCTTCTGATTTTTGTTGTTCAGGAGCAGCTTGACAAGAGGAATACGACATTTGAAGCTCATGTCCAGAATCCGTCTGTGTGTGGTGGTTCTTGATGCACTGACTTCAGCCTCAGTCCACTCCTTGTGAAAGTCCCCAATACTTTTGAATGGCCTTTTCCTGACAATCCTCTCCAGGCTGCGGTCATCCCTGCTGCTTGTGTACCTTTTTCTTCCACACTTTTCCCTTCCACATAACTTTCTATTAATGTGCTTTGATACAGCACTTTGGGAACATCCAACTTCTTTTGCAATTACTTATGGAGGGTGTCAATGATGGTTTTCTGCACAACTGTCAGGTCAGCAGTCTTTCCCATGATTGTGCTTCCTACTGAACCAGACTGAAAGACAATTTAAAGGCTCAGGAACCCTTTGTAGGTGTTATGGCTTAATTAGCTGATTAGAGTGGGACACTTTGAACGTAGAATATTGACCCTTTTCACAATATTCTAATTTTCTGAGATTGTGGATTTGGGGTTTTCGTGAGCTGTAAGCCATAATCATCACAATTATGACAAATCACGGCTTGAACTATCTTGCTTTGCATGTAATGAGTGTATCTCATATATTAGTTTCACCTTTTAAGTTGCATTCCTGAAATAAATGAACTTTTGCACGATATTCTAACTTTTTGAGTTTCACCTGTAGATAATACTATCCATGAATAAGAAGGATGAACTAGCAAATGACAAAGTACTCAGCTATGCAGCAGTAATAAACAGTCTAGGACGGGAAGCAGCTAAGGGGATGGAAAATGCCTAAATCATGGATGTGCATTTTATTTTCTAAATCAAGGACTGCTTTCTCACAGAGATAAACTCCTTGGAAAAGAGCAGCATACTAGGTGGTTTTGAATCAACAAACAGGTAAGATCAAAAGCCCCAATTTTCTTTCATTCCCGGACAGCAGGCTTCATGGAAGAATTAGATCTCTTCAGAAGCCTGGGCCATCAGAGTGCTTTTGAAATTAGGGATAAAGTGACATATGGCCCTAAAAGCAGATTTCCCATTCCTGTTCTAAGAAGTGCAATGAATACTGAACACGCTAAAGGCATCACATGCTGGTTGGAGAAAAGTAGGAAAGTAGGACAAGAAATGTGGAGAAATGAAGTATTCTGGGAGAATACAGAATGCCTAATCAAGATATTAAGCAGAGGTATTTCAGATTGCAATCTTGTTTGCAATCACACATGAAGTATGGATTCACTTGCCTACCTATTGAGCTGTACAATCCCAGGAATAGCTAGTTGAGGATCTGACCTTTTAAAACACCAAGGGTAAAAACAAGACTGGAATGTTTTATAGCACTATTTTTAGAAACAACTTCTAAAGTTATTTCAAAGCCACTGGTGCATTAGAACATAAATTCTGGCTGTGAAGCAGAACCATGGTGTACAATTTTGTAATGAAGCTGTAGGGCAATTTTTCTTGAGATCAGAATAGAGCACCAATACAAGATGGAACTAAATGTTGCAGTGTTTCAACAGATCTTAAGAGGAGGACTTCTGTTCCAGGCAGTTTTCTGTAGGATTCCATAGGGCTATTCAGGCCTTTCAGTGAGCAGTTCAATTTCAGAATAAGAAAAGGGATAAATAGGGCATCTTTCTCCCCACTTTATTATGGAATTCTCCTCAGTATGCTTTATATACCATCTAAGGACTGTCTTCTCTGCCTTAAGAAGAAAAGAAATAAAGAAGAGGAGGAGAAGTGGAGTTTTTTATATTAAGCATTCTGAGGCACGGAATGTGGGGACAAATGGTTTCTTCCCTGTGATTCCTCTGTATTAGGTAAATAAAGTCTGTGTTATCCATGGCTTACACAGTGTCACGGTTGGGAACTTCTCAAATTGAAGAAATGTTTTGGTGGGAATCCATCCTCACTATGCAGACTTCTGTGTGTGGCATCCACTGTCCTCTGAGATCTCTTTTTTACCAGCTTAGCAGCACATTTTCCTTGTAAAATGTTCAGTGAGCTAAGGAAAAATATCTGGCTCTAGTTTTCTGGCTCCTTATTTTTTTAACTATTCTGAAAGAAAGTAAGATATGCTGTGTAATCTCAGTGCCTTTTCCCTACACTTCTCTGGAACACTGTTGCTGCTTCAGTGGGAAAATTGACTTGCCTTTGTCAGCTTAAAAGACATGTTACAATCTGGCCATAGCCACATGTTGCTTGGTGTAGGTTTTAAAAGGTTTCAGATTTACTATTCTCCAGGGGTGGGCTAATGCGGGTTTGCATGGGTTCAAGTGATCCTCTAGCTAGGATTCTGCCCAGTTCAGCAAACCCACAAATCCCACCCCTGGCTGGCACCCCCCACGCACCCCATCCTTCCCAGGAGTCTCCATGCGGCCTGTTTTGGATGCCAGATAAGTACAGGGCCTGCGTGGAGGCTTGGGGAGGGCAAAAAATGGGTCTCCCAGAGGATCTGGAAGGTTGGAAATGGGCCATTTCCAGCCTCCGGAGGGCCTCTGGAGCCCAGGGAGGCCATTTTCACCCCCCGAAGGCTTGAGGAAAGCCTCTGGAACCTGGGGAAGATGAAAAATGGGAAGTTCTGGTAGACCATGGCCACCATGGCCACATCCACCCAGCAACTGGGCAGGAGAACTGGTTGCTAAAAATTTTGAAGCCCACCCCTGCTACTATCACATGATAAATACCAGGTGTAAAGTATATACCAGGTGTGATACCTAATAGCCATAATAAATTGAAGTGGAAAATTATTTCAGATTTTATGGATATGAAATATATATGGGTTTAGAGTGAAACAAGTAGCTTTTCATCACCTGGGCTTTCTTGAGATTGTGGTAGCATATTCATTTTACTTATAATCTCAACCTGCAATCAGTGTCTGAATCAATATTCATGTTCTGTATTCATCCTTTGAAATCTCTTTATTTTATCAGCTTCTTCCTCTGGCCAGACAGGATGATTGCCTTATGTATCAGGACCACTTATCAGCCTAGTGTCAAGGGGCAAGTAACCAGGAATGGGGAGCTGAGTTCAAATCACAAAAAGTTTATTTCATGCTACATATACACAAGAATCTGGCCTACTAACAGTCAAGCCAAATTGGTGCTATGTAAGGGTCAACAGAATTCATAGGGGGCTGGTCTCTTGTGGCTGCACAGCAACTCCAAACTTATGACACATTTAACCCTGCCCTCGAGCTCAGCCTTCTTATCTTTTACACTTAGCTTGAGATCTTGTCCATTTACCTACAGTTAGACTATATTAAGGTAGCTGGGTTTTAGGGTATCCGGTCCATCAGTATTACCAGAATGAGACTGCAGTTATTATAGCCATGGCTCCTGGTAGTAAGCCTCTATGGGAGGAACCATTGAATTTCCTGCCCAATTATTCTGCCTTTAGTCCAGAAGTTACTCTGAGAGATGGAGTATAACCAGAAGCTGCAGATTTTGCACTTCCGGCCTCTCAGGGATTGTTGATTAGCTGGAATGCCCATCCCAGAAGCCTGACTATTAATTGAAATTCCAGAGAGCAGCTGTTTTCAAACCTTAATTGTTTTGAAAGCTTTATGTATGTTTGGATCTGTTCTTCAGGTCTGAGAAATCCAGATAACTGGATTAATCCTTGGTAGCCAAGTCAGCTGAAGTTTTAATTTCTGCACTCATCTAATTTCTAACAACATTACACATTTAGCAGTTCATATCAGAAAATTTGAATTTATGTCTTTCTTTTTTCATTTACAAACTTGTAAACTGTATCATTTCTGAGTGGTCTTGCTATGCTTGCAAACTGAGTTTGTCACTAAATGAAAATAAATGGGACAGAAAGTAAAATAAAGGACTGTTTTCTTACTTTTTATGCCAGCATTTTGGAGCTTATGGAGGAAATGTCATCTCACCCTTTAACATTTCTCTTTTCAGAATGATCAATTGTTCAACATTTGGAGCCTACTGAACAGGCTCAAGTGCCACTGAGATATTTTTTTCCTTTAAAACCACTGTAAAACTGAGACAAGGAGGAAAATTGTCATAAATGTACTCCAAAACCTCTCTAATTTCTCCAGTTTAGTTTGGATGCTAATCCTGTTGGTGCCCACCATCAGAATTCACTGTGAACAGAAGTTACGGAATGTTGTTTATGCTAGAATATTCACAAGGAACTAACGCAATGAAAAAGCAAGAGCAATTCAAGTTGAGAAACATTATTTTGTAAGACCTTCTATAGAAATGCATAGCAATAAAGCAAGTATCAAATCTGTTTTTTTTTCTCTGTCAAGACTAAAGATTATTAATATGTTCTTTCTCTGGGCAGTAGTAATAAATTTGGGATCATAGCAATTCCTTTTTACACAAGTGAAAGTTCTTTTTTATATATTAATTGTTCAAAAAGCATTTAAAAGTTGAATGTTCAAGAGCATTTGCTAATATGTTTGGCAGTAGGAAAACACAGGCATGCCAATCTCATCTGAAAAGTACATGCAATAGTGGCTGTTGTAAATGATGCTCACATTAAGTTTTGCCAGTAAATCTCTGATTTATCCTGATAATGCACAATACCATCCAAACCCCAGAGTCTTGGAAGGAAATGATAAAAGAGCCAATTTATGTAGATTTTTAAATACACAATGCAAAGTCATAGTGCCTACAGCTGTTTTTTCCTGTTCTGTATTTATGGCATGGCACAAAAGTTAGCTGCTGTAGAAATGCAGCAGGCCTGTTCTTCCTCCCAGCTTTTTCCTGCACATTACTGACAATACTTCTCTTTGCTGCAGGCAGGAAATGGACCTGATCCAATTTGGCAGTGAACAATGGAATGCACTATTTACCCAAGGAATCTTAAGTTTCTATTTGTCATTAATATAGGGAATAGATTCATAGTGTGCTGAAATCTGCAGTCAAAGAGGGAAATAGATAATAAAGGAACTTACATGTATCTTCATATTTCTTTATGGCACTTCAAGCAAATTACCCAACTCTCCTTTCCAGACCACCATTTCCTTTTTTATAAAAATGTCCCAAAGTTTGAAACTGTGTAATCAGAGCCAAGTTGCCAGATTGCAAAGTATCTATTTCCTTAAAGTGCTAACGGGTGAGGAGGAGGTTGCAGGTAGGTTTTCTCTGGCCCTAATTCAATCATTTACACTTCCCTCCTGAGGGCAAAACAACAATTCTTGCAGAAGGGTCTGTAGATACATTAAAATTTTGATAGGAATATGTTTTTCAACTTGAATCACGTTCACACAGAAGTCATCACTTGGAGGCCTGAAAACGGTGGCCCCAAAACATGTGCAGCATCTCAGTGCCTGCAAATTGCTTGCCCTTCTATATTGTGACCTGTGAACTCATCCCTTCAGTTCAGTGTTTCTTAACCTTTGAAATTTAGAGAAATACTTCCTCAATTTAAATACTTCCTAAATTGAGAAATACTTCCTCAGTTTAAGTAAACATGGTATTGGCTTCAATTTTAATAAGGAAGAATAATGTAGTTCAAGGGTCTTCAAACTTGGAAAATTGAAGACTTATGGACTTCAACTCCCAGAATTTCTGAGCTAACATGACTAGAGGAGGAATTCTGGGAGTTGAAGTCCACAAGTCTTAAAGCTGTTAAGTTTGAAGACCCCTGAGTAGTTAATAGCTATCAGGGAAGAAAATGAAGAATGCACCAATTAAAAACTCCTTGTTCTTTTAAACTATGTGTGTCTCCTGACATACTTGCTAGCACGCATGTTCCCTAAGTGGGTAATGAAACATTTACAAGCAAATCATCATGGCGAGAGAGCACCAAGGACTTCACAATTCAACACCGAGCTAAATACATTCTCTTCTATTGATGACTGTCATGCTCTTCCTGCATTTGTTTTTGTTTCCTTCCCCCCCCCCCCAAAAAAATTGTTCATTAGAACTAGACTTGTGTGCCTTCTTTCCACATAAAACATCAAGGTTTTAAGGGTTTCTTGAAAGTGCAGATCCAAGCAGCAATGTAAAATGTTTCAGGAGGCAGCCTTTGGAGGCAATGAAGTCAGTATTTCACTGTGCAACCAGTGCTGTTTTGGGAGGTGGGGGGGAATGCTACTGAGTGTTCTCTATTTTGTTTTAATCTAGAAGCAGCATTTTAATAAAATTTTAAAGAAAATAATTATATTGGTATTAAAGATCCCTTGACAAAGTTTAAAAGAGCAAGGAGCATTCTTAATTTTCCTAATGGCCACTAACTACATTATTCTTCCTGTATTAAAATTAAAGTCAACACAGTTATGTTTACTTAAATTGAGGCAATGTTTCTCAACCTTAAGTTGCTTAGGTTGAGAAACACTAAATTGAATTGTTGAGTTTGTAGCTTGTTTATTGCTTGATTGTTGTCTGGTGTTAATCCGTGTTTATCTAGGTGTTGGTTGCTGTTGAGATGGCGTTCTGGTCTTTTTCTTTTTTTATCCTCTCTTTTGAATGGTGTGTAAATACTGTTTATCTATATATGCCTGTAATATAACAAGCCAATTCTGACAGGGCAAGCTACTGTATATAAACAGAGAGCAAACCCTTCTCCCTTCTAGCACTGAAGATGTTACCTAGCCAGGTAGTAAAACATCTACAGAAAACCAAGTCAGAGAGCACAAAGGATTTCAGACTGACAGCTGTAACTGATGGATCTAAGCATAGCAAACCATTCAATTTAGTTTTTCAGGTTCCAAGTCAGTGGTTTTCAACCTCAGCAACTATATTGTACTCCAACTCCCAGAATTCCCCAGCCAACATGGAGAATTGTAGGAATTAAGAAAAGTAGCAGAGTTTGAGAATATGCTAAGTCAGGGCTGTCACTCGCGGGCTGGGTGTGTCATGCGCTGGCCACTCCCATGCCATTTAGCAAAGGGGGGAAAGGTCATAATACGTCACGTGACGATGCCATGACAATGTGAATTTGACACCCCCTGTTCAAAGTGAAGGATGGTTTGATGCTGAGCTTGGTTGCTTTCTTACAAGCGTTTTATTACCTGACTAGGTATCATCAGGGCTACAAGGAAGCAGGATTTGCTCTTTGTTTATATACAACTGGTTTGCCCTGTCAGTTGTGGTGGGAGTGTTCTTGGTGACTCCTTGATTGGACTGTTGTTTACTGTTGACTTACTTATTGGCTAGTGAATTAGCCACACTCACTCAATAGGCAAGGACTTGAGAAAAAAAATAAACAAATAGGAACAGAAAGGTAGCTGAGAGGAGTTACATTCAATTTTAGGCAAAAACAAAAACAGCAGTTCTAAAGCTTGCAATCATTTACAGCCTAAAAGCTTAAATTACCCTGTTATAATACAAAAGCTTAACAGGATTTTGTAAAACAGTTGAAACTCCAACCCCTTCTCTTTTGTTGTAAAACTTAGCTGAAACTTTGTGCATATTTTTTAGAAGGCAGGTTTCACAGCAGGGAGTGCCTTTAAAAAAGTTTACAACTGTTTTGAGAATTTTTCAAAATGAAAAAATGTGGACAATAAACCATATTAGACTGCATTTACAAGTTTATCCTGTACCGTTTTGGATCTTTATCAGTACTTCCAAAAATCTCATAAAGATACAGTAGCTGATGTGTTGGTTGTACAGTAGCTGATGTGTTGGTTAATTGTACTAACTGTACAATCAGAGTATAGCATTTCCATATTTCCCACTTGAAAATAGTAGAAAACATGCTGGCATTTTCAGAAAAATCGTTCCAGGGCTTATTAAATAGATCAATGGGACTGCGTGAAACTTGGGGCCTTTTGTTAGTTTTCCCTGATTTAAAATCAACCTATTTCAGCTATGTCGGTGCACTAAGAGCATCAGCTATGACCTGAAGGCCAAGATGGTATAGCAAACTAATTCCAGACTAGAACTCCCCCAAAATTTAATGAACTTCTGCAATAAAGATTTTGAATAGCTTTACTGGATTGATGATAAGCTCACAGAACATCCTGTTCTTCAACAGGAGCCATTTTTATGCATTATCCTGGCACAGACTAATATCCTTATTATTATAGGAAATGTGTAACAGAACAAGGCAGAAATAGAGCAAAATCTGCTTCCATTTTGAGACTGTTTAAAACATTATGTCCATCTAATCTGGGACATCAACAAGAAGGACAACGTTAAGAGTCTTCATAAATTTAATAATTACTGATACTGTTGACCTATCACCCTCTGCCATGATTTGCTAAATAAACTATTGGCTGGGTTTGAAGAGCACAGGAAGCCATAGGTCGCCCACCCATTTTATAAGGCTGGTTTCAAACAACACATTAACAAGTCACACTATTCTTTATAGCAATATTTTTCAACCTTAGTAAATATATGATATTTGGACTCTCAGAATTTCTCAGCATGATGGCTGGAGAATTTTGGAAATTGGACTTGAGACATCTTAATGTGGTTGAAAATATTGCTCTGTAGTAATGTGTGAAGGCAACCTCTGACCATTCTCATGTTTCTATGACCAATACTAAAATATTTCTATGTTCTATTGCTGAGTAAAAGAAGGGGGTGTAAAAAAAATCCATCTCAGATGACAGAGAAACAAACTGAAGCATTTCACTTTCAATAGATCCATGGTAGTTTGGATTCTACTCATAAGTAGCTGGAGTTTTGACATATCGTTTAAAAGTCTATAGAAGCAATAAGGATATAACTGAATTTATTAAATGCACCAGGTGGTTGGATTTTTGTTCTTTTAATTTCTTTAATATTTAAAATGCAAAGACTGTATGTTTGTACAGAACAAGGACGCTTCATAGAGATGCTATCTTTCTACTAGGTATTTTATTTGTTAAAGAAGAGAAAATGAATTTTTCTGCTCAACTTCCTTATAATCAATAAAGGAAACCTAACTAATTTTTTTAATGTTACAATCTAGCAGTAACACCCCCCCCCAATAATTTATGAAAATGTAAATATCCATAGCAAAATCTAAATAAATTGGACATCTGGCCTTAAATTAAAACATTGTGAAAATTAAATTTGACTTGATTTATCATTTATAGAGAATAGATTAAAAATGAGTGGAAAGTGGGATGAAAAAGTATTTTCTTTCAATGGTTCTTTAAAAAAGTACTTCTAATGCATTGATTTCCCCCAATACGTTTGGAGATAAAATGCTTTGGCAAAAAAGAGGGGAACCGTTTCTTCTCACAAAAGGCTTTGTGTCTGTGGACTAGCAAAGGTTTAATGCCAAACTCTTCCTTATTCATATTCCATATTCCACCCTATACCACTCAAGCTATATTGAACAACTTTATTTTCCTGCAGAAGGGGAATTCTATACCAATAGACAATGGAATAATTACAGCAATTTTTATTATAGATCTACTAATAAAAAGGCTCCAATCAATCAGTGTTTCTCTCAATTTAATAGATGACAGCAGGAGAGGCACTGAGGCTACTGTCAAAAACTGCAAATGATTTCAACCTACCACTAAACAGAGGAATGCTGCAGAGATGAAGCAGAACTGCTGCTGCCAGAAGCAGCAATAATTAACCATGTTGAGTTTTACATTGGATAGGAACGGGAAGTGTCTCCAATATGTATGAGAAAGTACATTAAGAAGAGACTGCTATATTAGGAAGACTTTCTTGTCGTTGGGCATCTGCTAGTAGGCAGTAATCTCCAGTCTTTCTCTATCACAGAGCAATCAACCTTTTCACTGCAGTAGGAACTACTAGCACCACTCCCCCAGAAGAAGTGGGAAGCAGCCATCATCCACTCTCTTCAAAAAACAGATGCTAGTCCAACTATGCAATTTCTCCCATTCCCCTCTAAGGAAACAGGTATATATGTGTGTGTTTTTAAAAAAGGACACATGGAGAAAGCCTTGCTTGGAGAACACAACTGTCCTTGCTGCTCAGGGTCCAATGAGTTTTTTGAGAAAAGCTTCTAACTGATCTTCATCTTTGATTCCCACAAACTTATCCACCACATCACCATTCTTCATGGCTAAGACAGTGGGTACAGCTGACACCTAAGAACAAGAGCACAAAAGAAAAGGCATAAGCACAATAATAGCTAAGCTCCACTGACCTGTGAACATCATTTTGAGAGGCAAAGCAAACATTAAAACAAAGGATATATTGAAAGGTGAATGATTAACTCTTCCTGTTAGAAAGTTCCCTGAAAATTTAGCAGTATTGAACTTCAGTTTGGAAAATGTCTTTAAAGTCCACTTTATGTCAAGACTTCTACACAAAGGGATACAAATATTCTAACTCGGAGATGTTCGTAAATGCATCCCAGCTTGGTCATTCTAACCACTAGCTTTTCCCCAAGTTGGTGCTGTCCAGATTTGTGATCACCTGGCACAGGCTGTAAGTTGCAACACAACACACCTGAAAAGGCCAACCTGGAAAAGATTCTTTTCTAGAGGACCAGAAAACCCATTTTCGATTAACAAATCAATTTTAAATCAAGTTCATGCTATTTACTAAGCACAAAGAGATCTTCAAGTAAAAAATGATGTATTTTTCAGAGGAAGAAAACTGACTAATTTTAAAAATACATTGCTTTTCCATTCATTCCATTTTTGGAATGAGTAGGATTTAAAACTGCTGAGTAAAGATGAGAAGGCTAAACTTTATTTAAGTCTAAAGGGATATCATCACTCTTTGAAATGAAGCTCTTCAAAAGAGATGATGAGGTAGCCTGCTTTTGTGATATGGTATGTGTAGATGCAGAGAAACATGGTTGCCTGTTACTTCTGAATTTTACCACAAGTCCTGGCATCCCAACTGCAGAGTGTTACGGAGCTTATTGAATGGATAAAGGCTAAGGAAGATCATCTCTGACAGTTACGATTAAATTAGCTTTTAAGCAGCTCCTCCTTCACTCCTTGATTATTTCTCGACCAAAATTGCCATTTTTGATTCAGCAACTAATACTGTTATATACAGCAACAATGCCAGAAACACTGCTGCTATACCAAGTAATTTTTCTTCACTTTCCCCTGACAGTGGTTTTATCTAGTACTAAATGAAGATATTTCCCTCTATATTTGTTGCATGTGTTTTCATACAATCTGATGAAAAAGAATTTGGCTTGGAAATTCTTTAAAAACAAAGTCCTGAAAAAATTCTCATAGACGCAATATGGCATTTTTTCATTGATTTAGCTTAAAAAGTAGCTAAGGGACATGTACATAATGTCTTGTCTTTCATTGTGCAATCATCTCTCTGGTGATTTACAGCTATCCTGGCTTCCCACACTTCAATTCAATCCCAAGGGAAAACATCATGACGGAACATCCTCCCACTGCATTTTCAGATATTGAGCTATCACCACAAAAGGGGAGTCATATCTTAAACAATCCTCTGAGAATTTCTTTGCCCTGGAAAAGTCTACAGAAATTATCCATCCAATTTTTTTCTGCCCGTGATTGTAAAGACAATTTTGGAGAGCCATTAATGCTTAGCTCGTTTTAATGAGATACACAAAAGAGTGAGGAGAAAATGAATCTAGGCAAGTCTTCAGAAGCATGAAAACAGTATCATCTTTAAAAACAAGAGTGTGAAATCAAACATTATATTACACTAATAACTAATAACATAATATTACACTAATAACTAGAGCATACAAAACATTTGCTAGACCAATACTCGAATACAGCTCATCAGTCTGGAACCCACATTACGTATCTGATATTAGCACAGTTGAGAAAGTCCAGAAATATTTCACAAGAAGAGTTCTCCACTCCTCTACTCATTGCAGAATAACTTATGCCACCAGACTTGAAATTCTAGAACGAGAAAACCTTGAATTACGCCGTCTTCGGTCTGATCTAAGTATGGTATATAAAATCATACATTGCAATGTCCTACCTGTCAATGAATACTTCAGCTTCAACCATAACAACACAAACTCAAGATTAATCGCACCAAACTTGATTGCAGGAAATACGACTTCAGCCACAGAGTGGTCAATGTCTGGAATACTCTACCTGACTCTTTGGTTTCTTCCCCAAACCCCAAAAACTTTAACCTTAGACTGTCTACTATTGACCTCACCCCTTTCCTAAGAGGTCTGTAGGAGGCATGCATAAGCACACCAATGTGCCTACCGTCCCTGTCCTATTATTTATTTATTTTTTCTTACATGTATCCATGTATTCATAAGTATGTTTTTACTTATACCTATTATCTTGTAAGCAATTGACAAAAATAAATAAATAAATAAAAATTATTTGCACAGTTCTAACAGGGAGGCTCTAAGCACCGAGGCCTATCCTATACTGTACTATTCTTGTACAACTTCACAGCCTCAGCTAGTCAAAAACTAGACACAACAGCTAGCAAAAAACATTTAGCTCCAAATATGAATTCATACATGCACAAACTGATTCGTTGTGTCTTTAAATTTCTGCACTTCTGCAGCACAATGCTGAATAGCCATACAACACAGCCAAATAGCAATGTTGATTCGCCTCCCTTCTTGTAAACCCCAAATCTTATTGGCCTATCAATATAAATGTCTTATTACCAATGAGACATACAGTAAGAGAAATGCCCAAAGAGCTCTGAACAAGCTGATGTCAAAGAGTGTCATTTGGGAAAGTTTTAAAACCACAAGCTAGCCCCCCCCCCCCCAAAGCTAGCCCCAGCCCTTTATGCGTGCAGAGAATGATTTGAAGGAATCTATAAAAATCTCAGAAGAGGCTGATGCATTCCACAGCTCCTCTGGCATCCTTATCTTAGACAGGGGTCATGTCCCATCTTTATCTTGTATGCTATTCTTCCCTGGAATGCGCTCTCTCATCAAATATACATTCAGCTGCCCAGCATCTTGCTGCCATCAGCAATCTGTCAAACCCCAGACTTAAAGGCCTGCTTTTACTAGTCTCTGCTTTTCCTCTGCTGGCCAATGCAAGCTGATTTCTTAAGGGTGCCACACCCCATGGTAATCCAGGATGGGTTTAAAAAAGAAATACAAATCATACTCTGTTTAACAGTCAAATCACTCAGTTTTGTCCAATGTCCTTCAGTGCCCTCTAGGGTTCAGCCCTAATACTTCAAACAGGCCCTCGAAATGCATCCCAGTGCACCCCTCCCTTCTGGCAAGAGTTTAACGATTCTAATTACTTTCATTTTTATCTCTGTCTTTTTTGGGCCAAATAAAATAAAAGAGGTTGAGGCAAGGGCTCGGCACTTCTTTTGCCAAATTCCCATTTCATTTGCAGAGGGAGAATCGGGCTTTACAAAAAACTGCTCCAAAGTCACACAGGAAAACTGGTGGCTCAGCTTTGACTGCGGACTGTAGAATGGAGGAACCATTCTTCCGAGCTGCAGCTTAAAACTATTCCGTTTCTGAGTGCAGATCAGTATAGATCAATCAGTATATGTCTTCCAATCACTTTGTATCCAACCAAGACCCTCTCAGACTCTTTAGTTAAATTAAGCCTTGTAAAATAAATTGAAGTAGAAGGGGCGTTGGTACTTACCTGACACGCCCTTTCTCTGTGAGCTGTGAAGAGCATCCATTGTTTGGGATGATGCTTCTGTCGCTCGTTTGATAAGCTGGGCTTGAATTGAGAGGACGCTCCTCCTCCTCCTCCTCCTCCTCCACGGGACTCCTCCCTAGCGTCCCCAGTTTTGGTGAAGTCGAAGTGATTGAAATATTTCTTCTCCTTCACCCTTTCTAATACTTGGCCGGAATAGCATCCCACCAGACGAATAAGGGTGGGGATGGATGCTCTTCACAGGTCACAGAGAAAGGGCGTGTCAGGTAAGTACCAATGCCCCTTCTCCAGATGAGCTATTCAGAGCATCCATTGTTTGGGATACTAGCTAGACATGGTCAAGGCTGTAGTAAAAAATAAATCTGCAGGAAATCAAAGGTCTCTTCACTCAGAATGGTTCTGACAACACAGCAGAAAAAAGGTCCTGTCCCTAGGAGTTCAAACTCCTTCCCATTTTGGAAACTAGACAAAGTATCCTTTCTAGGAAGAATCCTTGCAGGTTTTTTTTGTTTTTAAGATCAGGAAACAGTTCATGGATGGTTGCTCCTCTGGGACAAGTTGGAGCCAGGAGCAAGCCAGGACTTATGTCAAGAATGCACAAGCATTCCAAGCATACAAAGGGGGAGTCTCTCACTCTCTTCTAAAGAATGTGCTCCAGAAAGGATATTGTGAAATGCTTGGGCCTAGATATCAGCTGTCTTGTAAACAGAAGTGGGTAAGGGCAGCAAAGACGAGTGGGAGGTATACTGGCAATTTGTTGACAATCTACAGCAGGGGTAAGGAACGTTGGCTCTTTTATCACTTATGGACTTCAACTCCCAGAATTCCTGAGGGAGCCATAAAAGGTTCCCCATCCCTGGCCTACTGGTTTTTTCAGTTGTGAGGGAAATCAATTTTTGACTTGAATGGGACTGTTTAATATACAAATGTAGGACATACAAAGAATATATATAAAAATATGTCCTACATTTGTATATTAAACAGTCCCATTCAAGTCAAAAATTGATTTCCCTCACAACTGAAAAAACCAGTAGGCCAGGGATGGAGAACCTTTTATGGCTCACTCAGGAATTCTGGGAGTTGAAGTCCGTAAGTGATAAAAGAGCCAACGTTCCTTACCCCTGATCTACAGCATTGTAAAGGGAACTTTGAAAAACCCTAGCAGGAGGAAATGATTTAGGATCTTAAGGGATCTGCTTGATGAAACTGCACTGCAGACATGGATCACTTGCATCAGGTTCAGCATATATTGCCTGCTTCCACTAACATTTCAAGTTTTTAAGTAGCTCAGTCTCCTTCTCTCTCCATGTAATGAAAATACTGGGATATAAGCCCAGATCTTCTGCATACCACTGAGCTGTATGTTTATCCCTCAGTGGGGTGCGAGTAGTGAGGGAGATCTAAGTTTCCATCTTGTATTTGTATGTCTTCTGCATTCTTTCAACTTTTATAACAACACAAACAAAATATAGAAATACATGAGTTCTTCAGGTGGAAACTGGCAAAGTCCTGCTGCTCATAAATGTTGAATCTAGATTTGTAAAGAATTCTGAAAGCAAAATTAATTTCTTGCTTCCTTCTTCCCCCTCTGTTCTGAAGGAGTTGCTACATCTTACTGTTTTCTAGAGATGGGATTTTTTTTTTTTAAGATTATGGATCTTGTATCAGAGGTTATTATAAACTCTTCCTTGTCCAATCCTTAATAGTAAAATTGAGTGTCTTCTGAGTTGAGCTTAACATGTGGAAATTTCAGACATGTTCATGGAGTATTCTTGGTCATGGGCCTGAGGTTGGATTCTGTGGCATTCTTTCTGCATGATTTTTGATCTCTCAGTCTCCTAGTCTTTGGCTGATTCCCTGGTAATCTTCCATCAAATATTAACCTGGTGTAAACTTGTTAGGGATAACATTGGTTACCTAACTTAGTTTGAGTAAAAATAATATATAAACTATGTTAGTGAGCTTAAGTGTGTGTATCACTTTAACTGCAAAACATGTATTTTGGGTGCAGTTGTAAAATCACCATAAGAGGGAGCAAGAGAGCTCACTGATTGCTGGCTTTTACTGTAGTAGCTGACAATGTTGGATTGATGGTGATAACTGAGTGTGTTTCCCTGCTGTTGACGAAACGAAGAAAAGGGGTTTGATTTTCTTCATATCTCTGACTGCAAGAGATATATTGCTGGACTGATTATTTGTAAGTTTACTGATCTCTATTTTCAACACTGGACTTTGCAACTGATTAATCCCTGGATGGACTGAATTAGTGTATAACATATGGAATGTTTTGACTATGCTATAACTCTTGCTGGAATAAAAAAAAAAAAAACTATTTAACTGGCACAGTGTATCAGTCTTACTGAGTGTAAACTACAACAACGTTTATCTCACATCATTTGCCTGCCTGCTAGACTGCCGTTGCACGTTCTGCTAGGGTGTGTATCCCTAACAAAACTACTGTGATTTACTGTGATTTCCAAATCCAGACAAGATCAGCCAAGAGCTTTAATAAAGCCAAAGTCTCATTTGGACCAAGCTTGTCTCCTGGTGACTTCATGGACAAATCTATGCAGGGTTTTTGGGGGGCAACAATGCAGAAATAGTTTTCCATTTCCTTTCCCAAGGATGTTCTTTGACTTTCCAGTGCTAAATTATAATTTTCACTATTCCCAGGCAATTTTAAGGCTACTTTAAGCCCAATAACAGTGGCCTACCTAATAATTTTCTTTTTCCTTCATGAGTCAGTCATTCTTCAGTTCGATTTCCCACACAATGAAGATCAATACGCCTCACTATTTAAAAAAATGCCTCATACACCATTACAGATGCATCTTGATTTCAGACCTAGAATGGCTGTAACTATTTTGCTATGTCTCCCACAATTTATTTAATTCCAGACCTATTATTTCCTACCTAGGTATGTTAGATTTGCAACTGTGCCAATTCTGGAAATAGTAATCCAGTACAAATTTCTCATTTTTATTTTATTTGTGCTATTTGCCAAGCAGTCACAGATTCTATTACTCTTTCTTGCCAAAATCTGAAATAATGAGCAGAACAAACAAAAATAAACTAGTTTAGAGCTCTACATAATATGCAGGGACATACCTCATATTCAAGGGCAAGATCAGTATGATCATCAATGTCCACTTTCGCCATCAGAATTTTCCCTTCATGTTTGGACACCACCTTTTCTAGTCTGGGACCCAGGATTTTGCAGGGACCACACCATCTCAGAACAAAGAAAGACATTAGAGTTCAATGAGGAAAAAGGAATATCAATAGTTTTTTAAAAAGATACTTCCCAAAGCATAAGGATAAGAATCTGCTTTAAAAAGCCTCTGAATACTGAAGTATCAGGTTTAATGGTGATGCCTGGATTGTTACATTAAGAGATGATATACGAGTCCGTATTTTGTTTGGTAGTCTTTGTGCCAAGATTTAAAAGCTGCTGCTTACAAACCACTCAGAATATTTTACTGCAGGGTATTCTTTTTTTTTTTAAACAAATGTTATTGATTTTAAAGACAAACAAACCATCATTAACCATTAAATACATAAAACCTCTTTCCATTATTAATTTTACAAGTAGAATATTATTTTATGCAACATAATTCTGTTTTACACCATTTCAGTATAAACATATAGATATCTCTTAACAAATTTCTCATTATTTCTCTTTTCATATTCAATTTCATTGTTACTATTATTATTTTCTATATTTATCCAGTTTATAGTCATCATCTTCATTCCTCTCTGACTTAATTACCATTATTCTCATCCAACATTCCTCCGAGGTTTTATTAATTCTCAAACAAAACATAGATACACAAAACACAAAAATATAAAACTTCTTTTAAGAAAGTAGTTTGGCCCCAGATTACCTCTCTTTGTATGGACTTCAATTAAATTCGTGCTCATCTTGTATACCATTATCTATCTTATTTACCATTCTATATTTTCTATATAACTTCTCCCCGCTTTTCGTTCTTCTTATTTCTATTTTATTTAATTCATTTTAATTTAAATCATTATATTTGTATTTTTTGTCCATTCTTTCCAGATTATCCATTTATCTCATTCCCTATAGTAAAAAAAAAAAAAAAATTCTCCTGAAATCACTTATCAGAGTATGATGCCTTTCTATCCTCCCCCTAAATTAATATTTAAAATAACACCTGATACCCAATCTGATTCTGCTTAGTACATTCTACCTACTAACCTTTAAAGAGAAAAAATAAATTCATAATAATTAATATAATTAGATAATAAATCTAAATATTAAATCTTATAACATTCCGATTGTCTATTTCAAAAAACAAGTGCTACAATTTTATTAAATTTTAAAATCTATCATTACTAAACATTTCAATATTTTAATCTTTTATCAATTCTTATAACATTCTAGTTTTCTATTTCTAATACATAATACCATCTTATGTACCTTGCAGAATCTTCTTTTTTAAAGAAATTATACCTTACCCTTTATCCCTAAAAAAAAATCCTTTTTTCCCATCTTGTTTCATAACTTTGTGGCTTTTCCCTCCCTTTCTTATCCCCCCTGGCCTTTTTACCCCCCCCTCCACTAACCTCCGCCTTTTTAGCTTTCCCTCTCTATTGTAATCCTTTCTCCTTTTGCTCAGTAACATTGAGTTGGTTTTGCATCTTATTTTTTTCCTTTCTTAAGTGTTTTTTTTAGTCTTAAGTCCTTCATTTTCCTTCCTTTCTTTCTCCTTTCTCTCTTAGTTAATTTTTTAGATTCACTGAAAATGGCGTCTTCTTCTTCTTTTTCTTCTTCTCCTTCTATTTCCTCCATCTGTTGTTGTGTTTGCTGATAAATAGCAAGCGCCATTTCTAAAGAAAGGAAAGCTTCTTTCACAGCGTCCTTACTTTCTTGATATTCCTTTCTAAGTTCATCATCAGATAAAGCCATTCTTTGTTCTTCTTAGAGCAACCAAAATGTTTCAAAAGTTAAAACAATTCCTCAAAGTCCCAGAGACATCAATCAGTCCAAACAACGCACAAAGTTCTCACTTTCTCTTCCTGGGGTGGTATCAGTAAAAGGGAAAAGAAAAAAAGCCCAATCTGTATTTTACAGCCTTGTTCCAATCAATTTCTAGTCTCAAGATCTTCAAGGCATCTCCTCCAGCAAAATCTTAATATATTTTTTTTTCTCCTCTCCCTTCCCACTTATAACAAGAAGCCAAGTTTTTACCTTTTATAAAAAAAAACAGGTTTCTCAATGGCCATTTGTTGATTCCATAGGGAAGGAGGGTAAACTTTCCTTTCAGTACCTCAATTTTGCCGCTTGAAATCCTCCTCTGGAAACCAAGTATTTTTCAAAAAGTCATAGTTCTCAGGATTAAACGCCTCTTAAAGTCCTGGATCAGCCAAAAAACTTTCTCTTGTAAACTTTCTCCCCTCTTCCTCCTGCTCAGTCTTACTCAGCTGCCGGCTTCTTTGTGGCGGCCATTACAGACCACCGCTTGACCGCCTTGAAAAAAGGGAGTTTTGCCGGCTGGGGAGGGGGTCTGCAACACCCGCAAACCCCTCATCAGCTCCCCCCTATCTTCGGCTGCCTCTGCGGGGCAGCCTTAGCCTCCAAACCCATCCAGATCGGAGGCACCAAAACGGCTAGCGCGGCAGGGATCGCGCAGGATCGCGGAACCCTGCCACTAGCGAAGCCGACAAACCGGAAGTTCACTGCAGGGTATTCTTAAGCCTCTTGCATATTGTTTATGCTAAGGGCAAAATAAGAGCAACAAAAAAAAAACTATATTTATCAAAACCATTTCAGAATGGTTTCAGAATCTTATGAGCCTTCTAGCCAACAGAAACCCACATTTCTTTCCAAAAAGGAGAGGAAAGCTATATTAAAGAGGGCATATAAAGTTGTCGTCCAAACTAACAAGGCAGCTCATAATCTTGAATTTACTATATATCAGAGTATCTTTCTCTATACATGTACACACCAAGGAAAGAAGAGCACTATGCCTATTTGTTTTACTAGTATATACTTTGCAGTAATTTGTTCCCAAATATTGTACAACAGGCAAAATAGAGATTTGAACAAGGACAAGTAAGGGACAAGGTTCATATCTTCCATACTAATTTGGCTCTTTGAAAGAGAAGTTTAAGCCATCAGTTCTTAGTTATAGCTACTATACTTTATACAGTTAATTTTTCATAATGGAAAGTCTTCCATACATGCTGTTAGTTAAAAAAAATCAACAAGAAATAAAAATATGATGCTAAATTGTTGACCAGGTGATTTTTGATCTGATTTTTACATACTAGAATTTGTTTTTTGCTGCAGCTATTTTGATCTTATATCACTGAAACATTGTATGATAAATCAGTAATTGCCAAAACAAATTCTCAGTATCACAAGAGTATTTACAATTTCTTGTAGCTTTGGAAACTGATACCATATTATAGGAAATAGCTTTAGCACACTGAGCCACTATTTGATATTTTCAGATGTTACAGCCACAGCAGGGTGTTGTGAGAACAAGTATTCAGCAGTTAGTCTGTGTAAGGCATTTACATTGTTTCAAAGAATGAAAAAAGAAAACCCTAAGAGAATCAGAAAATGGTTTCAATATACTACATATGGAGCAGAATAATACAGATATAACAAGGTATCTCAACACCCCTTCCCAAATCAATATTCTATTATCTATGCCCATCAATAAAAAAATTTATGGAGCAACACAGAACTGCAAGAAAGTATATAATTTAAATAACTTCACACAAATCTGTAGAGTGAATTTAGTGCTTGGAAATAATCCTAGCTATCATCCCTACTTTTGTGTATACTATCCAAACTGCCACTCCCTCAATAAATACATAAGATTGATAAGGCAGAAAATTGCTAAATAGAATTCACCATTCACCTGTGACAAATTAACAAGAACTGTAGTCCAGCTGCCAAGTAGGTAAAATAAAACAGATTAAAATGGGATGGTATATGTAGTTCACTTTTACCACTTTGAAACTGAAGTACTTCCTGTACTTCCTTTATTTTTGATGTTTTCCATGTCAGCTGTACAATAGAATGTATAAATCTAGAGAGCAGGAAACGTATTTCAAAATTGAAATGTACCTATTCCTGCTGGTGTTCTGAAAGTGTTTGGCTTTTAATTTTTTCTTCTTCTGTAGAAAAGGATGAATCTTCAACATGGTTTGTATCCCATTCTGCCACACTGCACTTCATTTTACATAATCTCTCACATCTTTTTTCATATCCTCTTTGTTTTATATTTAGAAATAGGAAGGAGGTAATAGCCGGTAAATGTTTCAAGAGTCTAATAACCAGAGGATTATATTCCCATAAAGAAATGCACATGAGATTGCATTATAAAAATATCTGTATGGTTTCCTCTATTAATTGGTAGAACATATCCAAGCAATAGTGCCTTATTTTTAT
Organism: Hydrophis major; assembly: GCA_033807585.1. Classification (NCBI taxonomy): domain Eukaryota; kingdom Metazoa; phylum Chordata; class Lepidosauria; order Squamata; family Elapidae; genus Hydrophis; species Hydrophis major. The sequence goes on along the minus strand of CM066331.1, from coordinate 183,907,268 downwards.
TGATTAGCTAATGCTGTTAACTTGTATCTGCCTATGCTTTGATGAAAACAAGTACCAATAAAGTAAATACGCATCTTCTTTTTCAAAAAATTGAAGAGCACTAATGGCTTTTCTTTCAGTGTTTCATGAGAAAAAGAATTGTAAGATGACATTTAAAATGTTAATTCTACTCAAATGGGTAGAACAGGGGTCCCCAAACTATGGTCCAAGGCCTGTTTGAAACCTGGCCATGTGAGTGATGGGCAAGCATGTGTGTGTAGTGACAGGCCTTTGAGCTTATGCATGGAGCTCCACTTGTGCAAGTGGCAAGTCCTTAAACTCTCATGAGAAGCTCCACTTGCGTGAGTGGCAGCCCCTTGTGCTCACGCACGAAGTTCCACTCATGAGTGGAGGGCACTCACATACGAAGCTTTATTTGTGCAAAGGAAGCCCCATGCACGAGGACTCTGCTCATGCGAGTGAAGCTTCATGAGCAAGCACAAGCGCCATCCACTGCCATAAATGGAGCTTTGCGCACTAGAGCAAGCACATTCCACTCATGCGTGCTCCACTCAAGCGAGCAGAGAATGCTTCGTTCATGCAAATGGAGCTTTGTGTGAGAGTACGAGTGCCCTCTGCTCAAGCACCCTCAACACAGGCAAGTGGAATTTTGCGCACAAGAGCGAGGGCCTGCCACTTGTGTGTAGCTTTGTGCTGAGCGGCGGCCCTTGTGCTCTACATGAGCAGAGCGCACTTATGCTTGCGTGTGAAACTCCATTTGCACAAATGGAGATACACATGCGAGTGCCCTCCATTCACACCAATGGAGCTTCGCACACGAGCACAAGTGGAGGACTGCACATCTGCCACTGACACCAATGGAGCTGTGTGTGTGTGCACCTGCCACTGACACTCTCCCGTCCCCTCCAAGCCTGGCTGCCAAGGTGGAAAAGTTAAGGACCACTGGTTTAAAATGTGATGTTGCCGAGTAACAGAAAGGAGGATGTAAACGGTAATATAGCTTCTCAGTTATCCTATGGCATCTAGGTAACCAGAGGCATAACCCATAGTTTATAATACATACAGAGCACACGAAGGAATGTGACAGATTTGTAACCAAGTCATATGCACCATACTTACTGGGCGTGGAAATCTATCACCACTGGTTTTTGACTTTTCAAAACTCTGTCTTGGAAGTCATCCTCATCTTGGACATTAAAAGTATGCAAATAGACCTGAGTAGTAGAAAATGTCCTAGTCTGAGAAGGCATAGCACGAAAAGCAAAGGAAGTACACCAGGGTCTCCTGCATGGCAGAGCTGAAACTCTGTACAGAAGCAATGAAGGTCTGGGATGAAGCACTGGTGTGAGACGCTTGACCGGAGTAGACAACAATGATCTGAAGAGATTTTGGGCCATCTAGGAAAAAGACAAACAAAAGCATCATAAAGAGCAAACAGTGACCCTAAAAACTACCTACATTTTCACTGCCCTCTAGCCTACCCATTCTGTTGCTATTTTGATCCCTTACCAACTGATTCCAAAATTTCCCATTCACTTTCCCCAACTATTGCCAATTTCCCAAAACAGTTTCCTTTGATATATACCTTTGCTGTGTTCAATTTGGGCTATCTCATAACTCCCAATAGTACTTGGGCTACCCTTTGCATTCTGCTGCAATTCAGTGTATTTTATACATGCCACGTGCTGCTTAATATATGCTGGTATTTTTATTTTACTGTATATATTGCGGGCACACCTACCCACTGGGCAAAGAAAGAATGGTCAGATTCTTAGCTCTAGCTTGCTATATCACATTTTTCCATTTGGAATATATACTAAGGGCTGCCTAGTTTTACTATGAAATGGTAAAAGCCCATACTAGAATTGTGGTTAATGAAAAGAAGTGACTTTAATTTTCTGAATCATGAACCAGTCTTTAAAGCACTATAGACATTTCTCAAGAACTCCAGATTCTCTGAGCTGGCTTATTTTCTAAGCCTATATGACAGTGAGAACAATCAACCAATGGAACAGCTTGCCCTCGGAAGTTCTGGGAGCATCATCACTTGACACTTTCAAGAAGAGATTGGACTCTCCATTTGTCAGAAATGGTGTAGGGTCTCCTGCTTGGGTGGGGGGAAGTTTGGATTAGATGACCTACAAGATCCCTTCCAACTCTGATTATCTATTAAACATTTGCTTAATTTCTCTTGGTTTTCCCATCTTATAGTCTAAGTCGGGAGTGAATAATTTGTTTTGATTTGCTGTTTCTTTAACCTAAAAGCAAGGCCTTCTGTCCTGGGACATCATGGTTCCGGTATATTATTGAAATATACTTATTGATATCATAATACAAATAGCCTTCTTTTTAAATAGCACATCATTATTACTATATCAACTGAGTAAGTCAATGAAGCTAAATTATTTACAATTTTAATTATAAATAATGGATAAGGTATAATAGTTAAGTGATACTAAACAACTTGCCAATGCCATTCAAAGAGATTCATTTCCAATATATTCTATCTGGTGGACAACCATAACACATTTATTTTGCCTACTTTATATATTTTGCCTACTTTATTTATTTTGCATACTACCGGTATGTCTATAAAATATTGATAGAGCCTTGAAAGAGATATCACAGATAGGATGCATGGCTATGATATTAATATTGAACACTTTTACACTTACATTATCTAGACCACACAACAATTTTGTTAACAGCATTATTCCACAACAGCAAACTATTTTCATACAAACTAGAAATATAAAGAAAGAAGACAGTATTGCAAATGCAGTCATCTTTAAGCATAGTGAATTTGATTGTTGAAGGGTTTGGGAGAGAAGATGGAGTATCTGCTTTAAAATACATTTCCTCCAGAATTTCACATTTTAATAATCATTTTACATTCAAAATCAACATCTTGAAAATTTACTAAAGTGTGCTAACAAAATTAAGATCCCATTAACTGTCAAATTTGTTTTGTTCAAGCAAATGTAAAGCTAGGCCAATATTTTTTCCAGAATACTTCTTTAATAGTTTTGGGCCCCATATAAATGGAAGTGCAGCTTACTTCCTTCTCTTAATTTAAAGCTATGCTCACTAACTCCTTGGCCTGGATGTTTTGGCATTAACCAAAGCAAACTTGTAGCTCAGGTAAAACACTTTTCTGAATATTCTCAATTTAACAAGGATCAGAATTTCTGCCAAAATATTACCCTGGCAGTGCTACCTGGTTCGTTCAACTCCCCTTACTGTAACCTGGATTTCTGAAACGTCCTGATAATAAATTCTTTATCCGAAAATCTCATTTCCTGGTCTGAAAAGTCCCCCCCCCCCTCACAAACTTAAGACACGCGGTTGCAGGGATGGGGCAATCGCATTCTGCACATGTTCCAAGGTCGTCCTCTCTTTAGTCTGTATTAGGATAGCTCCTCCAGGAGAAAGCAGCTTTGTTGAAAATTAAACCCGACCTGCCTGCCTGTCAATCTCCCACTGGTACCTCCATTTCTTCAGCAGCTATTTCCCACTTGCAGACAGCCCTGAATACTGTACGTGCACGCCGTCCTCATTATACCACCTTCCCCTCCATTGTGAAGAGTGACTCTTAAGGGCTCCCTTATTCCCCGACATGAAAATAATCATAATAATAAATGGCCCCCGAGGCAATCGCTTCCCCACCTCTCACCTTCACACCCCCCCGCAGAGACCCTCACGGCCACCCTGGAGAATCAAAAAAACAGAACGATCTTCCGGAAGCTGATTGGACGAATGGACGCAACCATAACTACTCTCGTGGTGATTGGCTGTCGAAAGGAAACTGTTTGACAACTATGGTAGTGGATTGGGAAAGGCGGAGAGCAGTAAGCACATCCTAACGTGCTTATTGGTGAAGAGAGAAAGGGAAGAAACTGTTCAGCTTGGGTGGCGATTGGCTCGAGCGGGAAATCTGACCTCGCCGCCTCTTCTTACTGCACCAATGCCGGACGTGCGTTCGGCTCTGTGTTTGCTCAAATTCGCTGCGGGCGGGGTTGGAAGTACCCGGGCTGTGTGTGGGAAAGTTGGTAGTCTCGTTAGCGGACTGAAATGTGAAGTAAAAACTTTGGGTCTTTAGGTTTTTTAAAGCGCCCGTGTTTGTGCTTGGCTTAGTTAGTCGGTTTCTGAAATTAATTATAGTATCTGTGACCTACTATTTTGAAATCCAATTATCCTGACTTTTTAAATATAAATCTAAACTCAAATCTTTCTGGGTCAGCATCTTAACCAGTGCATCAAACTGGCAAACAATCTGCACCGAATTGCATGAATTTATATTATGAACAGCATGGCACTTAATAAAATAAAAGATATCGGCTCCGTTGTTGAGCATTTTTAAAAAAATTCTCCCTTCAATTAGGATATTGTTTTTTAAGATAATGGGGTCATATTCTTTTCTTGTGAGGGCGCGTGAATGTGTGAGAGAGATTTCAATACATAATTTTTGTGCTGCCCCAAGTTGCCTCCAGTGAACTAGGTAGCTATATAAATTTGTTTCTGTGCATTATGCATTTCATGTACTTCCTATACTTGCCAAGTTTCAATATAAGAAACACCACTAAGTTTGTACAATAGCTGTTATATAATTTAATTTAAAAAGCTATGCATTAGCTAAGTCATCACTTCATTGTATTGCAAACTGCTTACTGGTTTTATGAAACTTGCATTGTTATAATGTAGTTTATTATTTTATTAAATGTCCAGTGAAGGGGCTTTTCCTACTGTTACTACTACAACAGCATTACATAAATTTGTTTTCAACAATGTTGCTCCAGGGCTGCTTTTGCAGAATTGCAGGTATTTAAATTCTTTCTTTTAAAAGGCAAAATGGAACTAATTTTAGTCCTTATGTGCCTAATACCTTTTTGGGGCCAAAGGTGGCACTTCATCTTTGAATAGTAAGCCATAACTACATTCCAACTTGTCTGGGTGATACAAAAATATATTAATGTAATACAAAATTTAATTATTTAAATTAAATATATTAAGTTAAATATAATCACAGCTTATTCCTATATTCTGAATTGTCTTTTAATCTTTTAAGAATTACAGTTCAGTGTTGCCTTTGGGAACGGCTCTGCATTCATATCCAAGAAAAGATTGCAGCATTGAAGTCTGAATGCAAAAACAGACACAAAAATATGAACACAAAAACAAATGGACAAGCTAATAGCATGTGGTTAAAATTTTAGTTTCTAAATCTTTTTAAAAGTAAACACTTAAAATATGTTTGGATCTACCTGTACCACAAATCAAGATTTTGAAGAAACGATTGTCTAATTCAAAATGTTAATGCTTTGTGTGGGGAAATGCAACAGGGCAATGTGCCACTTTTTTTGGTTGTTTTGGGACCTCACAAAAGATTGCTCTGTTCCGATTTTTTTTAGTATATACAGGTAGTCTTTGCTTAGCTACTGGCTGAAGTTACAGTTGATCTCCCCAAGCATTTTACAACCCATTTTTGAAGTTCTGATGGCTACATCCCTCCTGGTCCTGATTGTATTTGAGCACTTGAAAACTAGCTCACATTTAGATGCATTTGTAGCATCCCAGTCATTTTTCACTGTGACTTTTGATGGATTTTGCTGGGTTTCAGCATTTCCTTTTAATTTCTGTAGTAACCATTAGTGAGAACAGGTTTGCTTAATGGCCGCCACTAAAAAGGTTGCAAAGTCAGGCACAGTCCTGCAGTGATCTACTTAATAACCACTATTATATGTGACTGTAATTTTAAGCTCAAATACAGTTGTAAGTTGAGAACTACCGTATCTGTATCCTGAAAGGTTGAAAGGCTCTTGAGTCTTTCCCACTTCATAAACACTACTTCTGCCGTTAGTTTCATGATAAAATAAAAATGTTTTAGATAGAATTCTTTATTGGCCAAGTGTGATTGGGAACACAAGGAATTTGTCTTGGTGCAAATGCTCTCATGTACATAAAAGAAAAGATACATTTGTCAAGAGTCAAGAATCATAAGGTACAACACTTAATAATCATAGGGTACAATAAGCAATCAAATCATACTAGAAAACAGTCTATAAATTGTAAGGATACAAACGACAAAGTTTAAAAGATTTATCCAAAGGGATGCAACCATACAAAATATACAGACAGTATAAATGTACACCAGTTATTGCATAATTAAATTACACTGATTAATTTTATTAACTTGACAAGTATTTTACATTAATAAAAATACTGTTCTGTAAAAGACAAATATTCTCAAAATGAAGGAGCTGCAAAATTGTCATTTTTTCTCCTTGGAATTATTGTAAATGTCTGAATATTTAATGAATAAGGTATATGGTAAGTATATGGTAGTCTGAAAAGAACAAGATATCACTGCTTTCTGTGGAACAGTAGTAAAATCTGACCTTTGGGGGGGGGAAAGCCTTGCATACAGCTCAAACCTTGCTTAATAAACCATACTAATATCCAGTCTTAACTCCCAAAGCAATTGCATATTCATATTAATCTGAGTATCAGCCATGCAAAGTACGTCATTGAATATTCATGCTTGAGCTGGAGGGGATTATGTTCCATTCAGGTTTTCTGTACTGATCATACACATTTAGGATATAGCAGCAATATCTGGACAATAGGAAGAGGCACGAATGAAGATAGATGTAATATGGTTGAATAATGGAGGTAGCTTGGTATGAATCAGTATCATTAAATGAGGTTTACACTAGTTTCTAGCTTAGTAATGGAGCTAATTCCTTCTCTAACATTTTCCCTATATTACAGAATTGTATGATCTTCACATATGTTAATACAACCAAACCAAAAATGTCTGGTAGAAGTGATATCAAATATCTTTTTGGACTTTTATAAATACTCCTAATTTGTGTTCAGGAATACCATTGGCATATCTAACCCAGTATTATCTATCTTCTAATGTTATACTTTCAAACACATTGGAATGTATCTCTCATCTCTAACCAACGAATTGCAGAACTATCCCAAAACTTTGGTCCTTCTTGTTTAATTTGGTAATTTTTTTTCTTCCTTAATTTTTAGCCATGGCAATGTATGGCTGAGAATTTTGGGAAATGTAGTTCATGAATCCGGAGGGCATCATCTTGAGGCAATGTGTGACAGGAATCAAAACAAGGATTTCTTATGTGCTCTGCTGAGATAAGAAAATGCATGAATGTTATTCATTCTATCCGCCAAGCAGATAGAAGATATAAATAAGAAATGAGCTTGGATTATTTACAGTTTGTTACACACAACTCAATGGAAGTCAGAGTAATCGATGCATTGGAGGTAAAGGTGCAAAAAAGTACAGACCTCTTTTACCTTAAAAAAATATGAAAACTGCATAAAATAGGAAACACTTGATTAAATTCAATTAAGTGGGGCATAGTGCAAACAGAAGTGATACTCTTGTTAATATGCAAGAACATTCTGTCTTGAAATAAGCAGGCTGGCATTCAACAATGCCAGTTCTACAGAACACACTAATGACGACAACAACAGTGCATCTTGAAAACCTGGTATAAAAGGAGCCAGGATCAGCTATTAACTCTTATTGGCCTAGAAACATCACTCTTCTCAAATGCGTAAAATTTTCCACCTCTAGAGGATAACAGTATCCATTAAAGTCTCACCTGTTCATTCCCACCCAGGAAAGTAAACATTCGTGTTTATAAAGATCTGCAAATTTGTGCAAGAACATGGTATGGATGAGATGTGGTCCTCATCTAGGAATGGTTAGGAATATTAGTTGCTGGAGCTCCTTTGCAGATCTTTGCCATGTATTGTGGCTGTAACGCTTGTGAGTTTTGAAATAGTTGGGTGGAAGCTAAAGTTCATCCTTGGTGGTTGTAAGATGCTGCAGCTGATGACTAGATATCTTTGTACTTGTCAGCAGCTGGTTGTGGGATTGCATAGCACCATTGTCTTGTTCATCTTGAGACTTCATAGCTGTATGTTCAGTCAACTCTGCTGCTATTCTGTGATGCTGAAGCTTTTCAGTGCCCACAAGCCCTTGCTTTCTCATGTATCCTTGCTGGCAGAAGGGAGGCAGCCTCAAGTGAGTGAAGGCAAACAGAAAGCAGGATTCTGTACAAACAGGGAAAAAGTGATCTCTGCTGCATACTTTTCAGATTGTTATATCCAAAAACTGAAACAGAATAGTAGTAAGCACTAATAGCATTTTCACCCGCTGAGTAGATTATGGTTCTTAGTTTGTAATTGATTTGCTAACTCTAGCAAAGATTCCTACAGTATGTGAATCAGCAACAATCTGAGTTAATTTAAGCCTCTATTATAAGGAAATGGGAAATATTGTTAGAGGCTAACCCACTCTGAGATATAATTATACTCCATACCAGAAAAAGAATTAAACAAAGGGTTGAGAAAAGTCTCATGTTATCACCCACTTAACAGTTTTTCAAGACTCAGAAGTTAATCTTAAAAAAAAATCAGTAACACAACTTTCCAATCCTTAAGATTGTGAAGTGTATATGTCAATGTCAATGCTCACTGAAATCTCATCTTATAAAGGACATCTGGGTAAAGTTTGTTAAATGAGTAGCATCAGATTTTACATGGTATTTTGAGCTCATACTTCAAAAATGCCCATCTGGGGAGGAAGTTTAAAGGGTACAATCAGTACCTTAAAACATCTACAAGGCTTTAGGCACCAATTAAAACTGCCAAATTGTCTCTAAATGCAAAAAGACCCAGTATTCTAGCTAATTTCATTCTTTAAGAGGGTTCTGGGGACACTCAAAAATGTTGGTGGGCTACATGAAGCACCCCATAAATTATACTTTTTGCTTTTCTGATATAAAAACATGGACATTGTTGTCTTCTAAATAGTTCTCTGGCTTGTGGGTAGATGTATTACAGAGTCCATTGTGCTGTAAGTATAACACAACTAACGCTTAGCTGTAAACTACGGTAGCTGTATTCATATATTTTAATAGGTCCATATCAAACCAAACATGTAACTTATTCATTTAGGAAACATAAACAGACAATGTACAGGCAAAATGTAGCTCAATATGTTTGTGCTTGTCTGCCCAAGAGCTCAAACTAAACAGAAATGTTTATGTGCTTCTCTGGGCACAGAGATGTGAAGATCTTTGCACATTTAGTGTTCAAATGAACGAGACTTGTGAGTTTACAATCTCCTCATAACAGGTACTGTGACTTTCTGGAGTCCTTGACTGAAAAGAGATATGCAAATATCTACTAGTATTTATGACACGTCTGAAAAAACCCATTTTGCCTTTAGCATGCTAATCCAGAGAAATGAAGCTCTTGCCAAGAAATCCACAGAAATCTAGTACAAACAAAGCTCTTAAATCCAGTTTTAATATGCAGTTCTTAGTACAAATATTTTAGTTGTAAGTCCAAATTGTCCCTTTTAAATCTTGTGCTCATTTCAGGTGATTATGAATTCACTGCAATATCTCTGGTACTATTACCTTCCAAGGACTCCACAAAGATCAAGAGACAGACCCACTTTGATTATGTGTAAACATAGATCTTGGCTGAAAGGAATGTAATGGTTACTTAGCCTATCTGCCTGCTATTCCCTAACGAGTTCCCAGAATACCTGCATAGAATCTGCGCAAATCAGTTTCAAGGCAATTCTCCAAGAAACGTCTCAGTGGGAGGACATGTGCATTTGGTGCAGTCCAGTCAGTCAGGAAATCTTCCACAATATGATGGATTGCGTCTGGGCGAGGCAAGGGCCAATCTGGTGGGCAAAGTCTCATTTCTCGTTCTATTGGAAAGAGAGAGGGAGCGCACAAAGTAAAACTAATTTGGGAAGCTGAGAGTTTCACTCCCTCTCTAGAGCAGGGGTCTCCAACCTTGGCCACTTTAAGACTTGTGGACTTCAGCAAAGCTGCCTGAGGAATTCTGGAAGTTGAAGTCCACAAGTGTTAAAGTGGCCAAGGTTGGAGACCCCTGCTCTAGAGAGTCTTGGATTGCAGAAATGTGCTTTACAAGTTAGCATTCAACAGCAAAAGGACAATTAAAAGAACAGAAGAGAATATCTGTAGCTCAGGGCTGAACTATGGAGTCCTTGGTGCTCTCTGAGTTTGGTTGTTTGCGTGTAGATGTTCCATTACCTGATTAAGTAACATAATTGGTAATGTTACCTAATTGGGCAATGAAACATCTACATGCACACAACCAAACTCAGAGCACCAAGAATTCCACAAACAAGTTATATTTTCCTACAAGAAGATACCTCCTTGTAAGCATGAGGTACACTAAGATTTTTTTGGTTTTTCAGAGGCAATAGGAAAACTAAATATGACGGCAGATGATATTACTAGAAAAGACAGTATTTTGGTGCAGGTTGAGTCTGTTTACCTGCTCTACCCCTCTCCCCCCCGGGTTAAAATAGCATCCACATATTATTTACTCATTCTTTCAGTCAAATTGTAATTTGCATAACCCAACCAGCTGAAACATACCCTATTTATACAGTTGTCATGGTACTCACCAAATCACTTCATAATTGAGAAAAGACTCTAAACAAGATATATACACATTAAAAATGTGTATAATTATTTCCAAATAAAATTGCTCATTTACTGCAAGGGATGCAGTTTGAGCAATTATTTTTCCTTATAATTTGATGGGTTTGGGTTTTTTTATTGCCTTGGAGATTGTAAGGACATGTGTATAAGGATAAGGTGTATAAGGATAAAGCCTATTCAGTTTACTTGACCCTTTTTCCTCTTGACTAAAATATATCCAATATTTAAGGGATCTCATCAGTGCCTCATTATGAGAGGGATATGTTCCCCATGTGTTCCCAAGTGCCCCTTTTTTGGGGTGGTAGTGAAATTACTAGTTTTTAAAGAATAAAAGGATTGCCATAAGTCATTGAAGACTCTTGGAAAAGTCTGGGGCAAAGGAAAAAAATAGCTTGTAGGTCATGAATCAATTTCTTATCAATCAAGTGCTGTCCGAAGAAAAAACAGTAAAAGCATGAGAAATTTCTTTCCTTAAAAAGCATTTTGCACTGGGTACAAGCCAACCACAATCAAAACCAACAAGTTAAAAACTATCAACAGTTAAAATACACACAAAAACATACCCAAGGTGGTCAAAATTGTCTCTGATCACTTTTTTGCTGTGTCTATCACTGCCTCCCTAATGCCTCCTGAATGCTATCCTAGCTATATAAATCAACTTCAGCACACAATCAAGCTATGCAAACCATACTAAAATAAATTCAACTTTCTGACAGTTTTAACATTATACAAAACACTGTAATTAGTGGAGAAGGAATAAAAAAAATACAATGCTTACCAGTGGGAAGTTGCTTATAGTAATAAATTACAGGATGCAGGAAGTTAGACTGCCAAGCATGCTCTGGCTCTCCTACTGCACGGTTATAGTAGAAGACATCCTTGTCAGGACCAGAGAAGTTCTTTCCATACTCCATCACAATGACAAAAAGTCCATCCTGCACCTTTCTTCCTGTGCGCCATTCCAGGTCTTGTAGGACTCCAATTGGATACTCCTCCAGGTATTCAAATTTTGTAGCATTCCTAGGACCAATCAAACAAATCAATTTCAAATACAACAAGGCAAGTTGGCTAACATTGATGTGCTCAGTTAACTGATTGCAAAGGATTTTTTAAAAATAGGACTGCATTTTCTACCAAAGCTACTTCAGCATTTGGAACTAATTTGAAATTCTGCTTTATTCCATGATTATCAAGCATCAGCTATGGTGGTACCCTTGGCTAGACTTTGTACTTCAAAAGAGATCTGACCACTGTCAATTGTATGTTAATGACCTAAGGATTAGAGTATTGTAATATTACAAGGAACAGCTTTGTAAAGTACAGAAAAACTTTGATTATGCTCTTGCTTGAATCTTTTAGTTCATTCACTGGATTTGGAATTTGGCTGAACAAAATTGTGTGACTAGAATCAATCCCACTATATAAATAAACCTTTGCACGGATACAACCTTCTCAAAGGAACCGTTTTAGAGCAATCCTCTTTAGCATGAAGTAGTGTTAATTATAAAAGAATCAAAGTAACATGGTTAACAACTAAAATTGGAAAGAAAAGGTTAAATATTAAATCTAGTAATGACTTGTACTTTGGACCAATCATTTACTCTCCACCCAATCTACCTTACAGGATTGTTATGGCAAAACTGGGTAGAATCTGTTATTGGAGGAATAGAAAACTACTTGTATGGATAAGGCAGGTCTTATGCCTCTCAGAATCTACTTTCCAGGTATTATGAACCCTTAAGAACAGAGGTCCCCAATCCCTGGACCGTGGCTCCCTACTGGCCACGGCCTATTTGGAACTGGGCCGTGTGAGAGGTAGGCTGGTGTGCATATGTGAGCAGCTCCATTCACATGAGCAGTGGGCAGCTCCACTTGTGCAAGAGGCAGGCCAATGTGCATGTGTATGTGTTACTCCTCTGCTCGCACAGCCCGGTTCCCTTCACCCCTTCTCCAGGTAGGCTGCCCAGCCACAAAGGTTGGGGACTGCTGCTTTAGAGCAGGCTTGGAGGACTCATAGTGTCATGAAAGTGGCAAAGAAGGAGAAGGAAGAAAAGAATGAGTTCCCTCTTGGTTATGCTTGGCAGAAGTTCTACTCACAGGAATTAACCAATTCCATTCACTGTTTCTAAAGGAGAAAACCCCGAGTATCATTGTTCACTCACTCTTTCAGCAAAATGATGTCTGCCAACACGCTAAACATCTGATAGAGCCCAGATGCCTCATTCACCCGCCTGACAATAGCATTTGTTAACTGCACAACCGGATTGTTGGAGGCTGGCCAGGGCACTTTGTGGTGACGGACTTCTAGTAAGCGATGAACTGCACGAGCTGCATAATGGGGGAAGAACAAAAGAGGCAGATATTATTGTTTCATATTACATGCTAAGAGAACTGCCCTAATAATAAGACCACTGAAATGTACAAGTGAATTTTGGGCTACAGCCAAAAAGCTTACTATTTGGCATAGTTTCACATTATAGCAGGCAGAAGATAAAATGTGGATAATGCTGTTACTACATTATTCTTTGACTCTTGAAGTTACAAATTCAGATTTCTGAGTCTTTATTGGCTTTCACATCTGATAGATTTAGTAATATCACAACCGTTGTTGGGGAGTCCTTCCCAAAACTGATGAGGGATGCCAGAAATTAGCTTAAAAATATCAGGAGTACCACAAATATTTCCTGAGACATCCAGAAAATGCTTTTCTTCGTAGCAATAATGAGAAAGATTAGAGAATATTTGATATAGTGGGTAGCTGTTGTAAATGTACTACCTGAATATTATTTTTCCTTTCCTATCCATTTTCTTTTATGGCATATTGAAATTGTAATTTAAATATTATTACAATACATAAAAAAGTATTTGGCATTGTAATGCTTATATGTTGCATAATAGCTAATTGGCTTTTGAAGTTGAAATTTAGTTGTGTTTTTCATTTGCATTTGCTACTTTCATCATTGTGTATAATAGAAAAGGTATTGCTGAAAAAAAGCATTATTTTATTTCTGTTGATAAATGGAAAAAAGAATGGAATAATTTGCTAAAAGGAATAAAAGAGAGATGGGTCTCAAATGCCAGAACAACGTCACTGCTGAGCTTGCTCACATTCACTTTCTACCCGTGTCAAAAACTCACCTGTGTATCGGAAGCCATGAATAAAACCACCAGCAGATTTCCTAAAATCCACTGAGTGGCTTGCAGTTCCGAGAAGAAAGAGACCTCGAGTAGCTTTGGCTTCATAGCTGGGCTTGATCAAAGGATACTTCTTCTTACTGCCTTTGCCATGCATCAAACCAACAGACCTGGGGAGGAGTGGGGAGAGAAACTCATCGAGAATGGAGTCTGGCTGACTTCACAGATTTCAATGGAAGGGACAATGTATGAGCTTTGATCTTGAGACCATGTTAAAAGGCTCAGGAAATATCTCTTTCCCAATGATATTTTTTCTCGGCATAAAACAACTATCTAAATGTATGTTTAAGATAGATAATATCAACAGCGTTACCTTGGATATCCCTTATGCCTGAATTGCAGGTCCTTCATTACAAGTAGTCCTTGACCTATAACCACAATTAGGGCCAAAATCTCAGTCAGTAAGCAAAGTGGTTATTATGCAAGATCCCTTTGTGACTGCTTCTCTCAATGACTGGCACTCCTGGTTACAGTTGTTACATGAGTTCTTAGGATGTAAGTAGACAGTATTCCTTACCAGAATTCAAGCAGGATTTTCAACACCCAAGTGAAGAAGTGCAAGTGCAACCTGCATGGGGCTCCTAGGACATCCCCCCACTTGCCTGAAGCAGCCCCCACTCTTTGCTTTACCCTGATGCCCTGCCACTCAGGTTTCAGTTCCCTTTCATCTCTGGGGACTGGCTGAAAGAGCTGCCTGCCAAAGGAGGGGCTCTGGGTCACGAGCTCTGGAGAGCTATAGTTTAATTTCTTGACAACCAGATATATCATAATTCGGGCACAGAACCAAAGTATACCCATACATTGCTGCGCTGAAATTAAACAGAATTATGATGCAATTATATTTAGATAAGTACATCTCAAACTGCAGAGCTACTGGCTTTTTAAAGGAGACCACAGCAAGTTTCATATGTGACATAATAATCTTGTTCTATTTAAAACATTTAAAGCAATAATGGAAACCAATTAATTGTTATTTTATTTTAGACTGAATTAAGGGATAGGAACAACAAAATGGTTGCACGAGAAAAAAAAAGATAGAACAACAATTTACTGCTCATGCAGTCCTTGAAGGATAAAAGATAATGTCATGGGAATAGCTAAGCACTTTAGTCAAATCTCCAAACTATGGAAAACTAATTTTGCCAATGTGAAATAGATCATTATAAAATACTGCAAATATTACATTTAATAAAAGATGGGAAAGCATTTTGTATGATGTTTTGTTTGACTTGCGACTCAGAAAGTTCCATCCATGCCACATACTTATCTGTACATATCAACCAGGGATGTCGAACCCACGATACGTTGTCATCATGTGACGTATTGCAAGTTTTCCCCCCTTTGCTAAAATGCGGGTGACCATGGCCAGCATGTGATGCATCCAGTCCGTGGGCTGTGAGTTTGACACTCCTGATATCAACTCTTTCAAACATCCTATCTCTCTGTTACATTAGAAGCAATCCCATCTTACTTGTTGAATATGGCAAAGTCAAACTTCCAACCCAGGCAGCGAATGGCACGGTCATAAGGGGCACGAGTGGCAAAGTTGTCTAATTCATCCTGCGGAAGAGTGACAGATTCTGGGTCACTGCTATTGCTGTTCTCCAAATAGTACCGAAGGGTGATATGCAGCTTTCCTTTGCTGTCTTTGATGAGAACTAAGTCTTCTAGATCACCTTCTATAAGTCCATCCAAAGACTTCAACTGGTATGTATCTAAGAGCCCATTGTTAATTGCTCTAAGGAAGAAAGAAAGAAAAAAACAATAAGGGGGATGTAAATTTTACATGCCATACTTAGAAAAATGGCTGCCACTCATTTTAGCAATTCTAAATTAAATATAGAAGCTCTCTGGCTAGGTATGAAGCAGCTTCCTGTGTTGCTATTATGTCCTATGTTAGTTTTAGTATTTTGATGGAGAAAACATTACTTTTGTTTTACTTCAAATTATTATATTTTCTTTTGTAAATATACTAGGAAGATGATTAAAAATATAACAAAACAGAATGCCTTGTGGAAGACCATAAAGAATAAGTGAGGGAGCAGTCTTGGTTTTATTTTTTTTCTTATAAGGAGGGTTTACAATCACGTGTTATAATCAAAAAAATTACTTCCTGAATGTACTCACACTAAAAAGTTGTGAATGGTCATCTTTCTGTAGTATAGGAGTTAAGGTTACTAGACTAAAGGTTGGTAGGTTCTAGTCTTCCTTTAGATGCAGAAGCTATTTGGGTGACTTTGAGTTAAACATTCTTTCTCAGTCTTAAACAGGGAGGTTGAGAAACATACCAACCCACATTGGATCAACATGATAGATCCATAACATTAAGTGGCAAGGGCTTCATGCTATAGCAGACTTGTTTGAGATCATCATCCCCAATCCCTAAAATGTCAACTTTACGTCTTACTGAAATCAAGCATATCTCACTTACGGGTCTTTACTTGCTCATACCATACTTCTCTCACAGATATTCCATGTCTTGTTCATTGAAGACCAAAAATAAAAGGTCCACTTTATAACAAATAGCAGTGACCAAAATGCTTCTGCCAGGTTCTTCAAAGAGTTGCTGATCTATTTACTTTTAAGTCTAAGCAGTTAAGAGAGGGACAGGCATGAAAAGGGAGATCGGGCTTGGAATGTTACCACAGGGCAGTACAGTTATCAAACAAAATAGATGCTGCATATGGACTGGTTGCTAGAGAAAAAGTGGCCAAAAATGGGCTGTTTGGCATATGGCAGTCTGAATTATTAGTCTACACAACACTCCCCCCAACTGTCTCATGTTGGCCAGGCTGTTCTTCTGAAATAATATTACATTCTACTCAAGCCAGAATAGAGAGACAGAGTTAATCTCTGTTTACTGGACCAAGTAAGATGATGTGCCTTCCCAAAAAAACAAATTGCGGGGTTACCCTCCCCCCGCCCCCCAAAATGATAGGAAACACGTTCCAACATCTGTTGGGAGATGAATTCTGAAAAGCACAGTCCTTCCAGAAAATTCTTGATTTCTCCCCTTAACAGTTTTTCCTTCAGAGTCAACAAAGGTATAAGAATCAGTTATTCTTGATATGATGCAAACCAAAAAGCACACTTAAATTAGAAAATGTAGTTATTATTTGAAAGGAAATTGAGTACAATTGAAAGCATGTCTTGGACTTCATGAAAGATTTTAATGAACAGAGAGTAGGATTCCGTCACTGAGAAGTTAACAGGAAGAGGAGCTCTAAGTGGGTGGAGTTCCTAAAAATGGAGGTATTACAGACAACAACTGGAAGTTATTCCAGCAAAGAAGCGCAAACCAGCAGCAGACAATGATATGGCTGCACAAAAGGCTTACTAAAATCCAGAAGCAAGAGGAACTATATGGGAGATGGAATGAGGGATAGATTCCTTAGAATTATACAATAGTCCAGATTATAGAAATATTAGAAAAGCTAGAATTCAAAATGAATCTAGCTTGATTCATTAAACCAAACTAAAGCATCACCTCAGATATGTTTAACTTAAATGGAGGGAAAAGAATTGACGTAATGGAAAATATGGCAAAATATTAATAGGTTACAATGAAAAAGCAAAACCATGATTCCTAATTTGGCTTCTCTAACAAGAGGGTATATGTTCCACCAGGCAATTATAAGAAGCAGAATAAAGAAGCAGGATTAAGACTAATCATAACATGATCGGGGAATCCACTTTTCTCTTAATTAGTTTAATTATGTGAGGCCAGATTAACTGAAATTTAGGGTAATAAAGATACTTGAAAATACTGCAATGCTTTTTGCCAAGAATATGTCATGCCAGACTAAACTTATTTTGTGACCAGTTATCTTTCTTACATTAGAGAAATACTGTAGGCATACTTCATACAATATCTTGGTTTAGCAGAATATTTGATAGAATGCCTCATGATATTCTGATTAGGAACCTAATTAAAACGGAGATGCATCACATGACCTTGAAATGAATATACAGCTATTTCAAAATTCATATTCAAAGTATGCTGATCAATAGTTCCCTGTTAAACTGGAGGAAAAGACCAAGTGGAGGGCAACAAGATTCAGTCCTGGCTCCTGAACTCTTCAACATTTTTATTTGGAATTTGGATGAAACACATTTAAAAATATGTATCTTTTATCTCTGAATATATGTAACAGTTCATATGAATATGAAGTCTTACCTCAGATCTCCAACGTAATGAGTAGCCCAAGAAAGACGAACTCGAGATCGGCCTACCATGTGTACAAAATTGGTGACACCCAGAATGTTCTCTGCTGTTTCAAAGGCAGAATTTCCCCGACCCAAGATCAATACAGACTGTCCAACAAAATTTTTTGGATCAATTGACACAGATTCATAACCTTCAACATATTCTGAACCTGGAAAGTTCACCTTGTGAGGAACCCACATACCTGTGGCCACCAAAAGAACACTAAAGTAGAGAAAAAGCATTTTGGTTATGGTCAGTCACATTGTATGTCAAAATACCTTTCTCTAGTGCTGTTCACATGCTTCACAAAATCACTAAACTCTTATCTCAGCAAAAAAGTTGTGCAGCAAAAAACTGATTTATAAAGAGAGAAATCCAAAACCACAAAAATTCACTCTCAGATAGTTTAGAGTAGGGTAGCCATTTTTACTTATCAATTTAGTGGGAGAACAAGCAAAAGATCATACTATAGCAATTACTAGAAACAGGCTGAAAAGAGCATTTTCATACTGCAGTATAATTTAATGGAGTGAAAATCTATGTTGAGGCTACTAAAAGAGTTTGATTAGAAAACAGTTACTATATTTTCCATTCTCTACTTCTAAAAACATTTGATGTGACTATACTGAAAGTTTTGTTGCTGTGATAGCAAACAGGGCAAACAAAACTAGAAACAAAACAGGCAACACAATTGATCCAGCATGTTTAAAGTAACTTTAATTAGTAAAAAAGATAAGAGTTCAGTTACTGGTGAAAGAAAAGAGAAAAAATGGCACAAAGGGATAATATAAGACTTTACAAAATTATAAACTATACAGAAAAATAATCTTTCTCAATCATGTTACCTACTTAAAGATTTATATGCTCCCCACTCTCAGTAACTATATAAAGTCTCACTGTAGAAAAAGATAATTCTTGATAATCAAAACTATGGGAGAGTGTCCTATTGAGGAACTCAGTGCACAGGATAGTCTAATTGTCATTTGAAGCTAAGCCATGTAATGCTTCATATACCACAGGAAGGACCTTGAATTATGTCCCACAAGCAATCAGTGCAGCTATTTCAACATGAGGATAACGTGGAATCTCCTGGATTGCTCACCATGCCTGCTGCTGCATTTCAGACCACTAGACTTTCTGAAATGTCTTAGAATAAATTAACCAGCTCACATCTCACTGACAGATCTGTCACCTTCAGCAATGTGTCCATATTCCAAATGGACGTCTGTAGGGAAAGTTATGTTGGTGAGTGAAGGAATGGAATGTGGGTGTGTTTAGGTACCCAGATGTATCTTGAAAGGACTCTCTCTGAAATATGTATTGGCACTTAAATTAACTTCAGTACCCAAAAGATGGTTCATGCATGCACAATACTAATGATCAAGAACACCTGCATTTTTACTATGGGAGCATCCATGGAATATGACATTTTTCTATAAGCGGATGAAATTCTTCACCATTTACCTGCATTTGTAATTCTGATCATTTTGGTCTCTGAGGATGAAGTAATGACCATTCCAAGCATTAGGATCTTTTTCCAGCATCACAAGTACAATGGATGTGTTATAGTGCACATGGAGGTCTAGTTTGGAAGCAAAATCAGCCAGATAATGCACCATAGAATCAGCATCAGGGAAGAAATCCTGAGAGTAGTGTTGAAAAAGCAGTTGGTTATTGTGGCTAAGCAATGAGTTCCAATCATGGCGAAGGTTGAATTCACTGTTTGATTTGCCAGTGTAACGTTTATTGATGCTGATCAATTTTCGATGACGGGGATACAAGGTGAAAAAGTACCCTGGTGTGTTTCTACGTTCAAAGACAACATAGTTCCGACCTGCATGTTGAAGGAAATAGGCCATCTGCAAGCCTGAAGGGCCAGCCCCAATAATACAATAGTCATGGTAGAGAATGTCATTAGACCAGGAAGAGGCTATGGACAAGGCAAAGATGACCAAAAGTTCTTGCCCATACTTCAGAAACGATAGCACCATGTTGCTGGTAAGGTGTCTAACTTTGTTCAAGGCACTTTTGAGAACTGATAAGGCAAGAAAAAGAAAAAACATTCAAATTTTTAAAACTTGCTTTCATTGCACTGCACAATGCAAAATAATACATTCTATACTTTGTTTTGGTTCACATGTAATATTAGGCCCTGGATTACTTATCTACATGTTACAGAATATTTATTCAGTGTACATACTGCTTTTCTACTTGCTTAGCAGGATTCTTGTGCAACAGTAAGCAATGTACCATGGCTGCCAAATTAGAAGGAACAATTTAGCAAGTTGTGCCAACCCAAACAAGCCACATTATGGCTTATTGCAATATGTGGACCAAGACAGCATTCCTCTCCACCCCATGTCCCCCTCAATCTCTGAGGTTTAACCACAAGGTCTTTCTCAATTCCATTCCAGGAAGGGGGAAAAGGATAACTCAACATCTCTTACAGACTGTATCATCTCTAAGACCATTGCCTAACTGGAATACAAGACAAAACTGGATTGCTGTGGGCCATTGTGGCAAGCTCACATATTTGGTCTGTGCAACCATTTCCCATGTTCCTGTAAGCACATCTCCTATACTAGATTGCTGGGAGGATAAATGTGCAAAGGAGTTATCCATGTCAGTATTGAGATAGAAAAAAAAAATTCAGACAAAAATAGCAATCCCTTTTAACAGAAATCAACAATAACAGAAATTACTATTAACATTCCAGATTGCTAAAATAAAGTCAGATGCCTGGCCTTAACAATGTTTTACCTACTTGCACACACTAGCAGCTCTGCAAAGTTCTTTGACAAAAACCATTATTCAATCTTGGTAAGGCAGAATTGGTAGAATAGCATCCATCACCCTTGAACCTTGTGAGGAAAGAGGACATTATTCTTCTTTTAGGAATAAGGGAGAGTGAGAAAGGACACATGAGCTACAGAAGAGGCTGCCCAGTTTCCCTGATGTCTGTATCCAAGCTTTGATTACATTGGAACCTTACTGAATCTCATTTTATTTCTATATGTATATTTATGCATGCTCATGCATGAATAGAACAAAAATTATAAATCTAAATTTAGTGCAAGAAAAGCATAACAACATGACAAAAATGTTACTGTCTTAATCAAACAATTCCTAGAAAAGGTTTGGAACTTTGCATTCAATAATGAAGTCAGGAAAAAAAGGCTTTCCATTTCTGGAAAAAATCCTGCTCTCATTGCCTTGTCAGTAAGAAATAGAAGCAACATTTTTAATGTGGTGGTGATGGATTGGATGGGTGGGGAACAACCTTTTATTTAGTATTCCTATGCTAATCGTATCATCAGAGGAAAAATACATCCATATATATGTCTGAGTAATATCTTCGTTAAAAGCTGGAGCAGAACTTAACCTGGTTAACATTTGCACACACCACCTTGTTATATTATCTTGTCAATAACATATGGAAATGGGTGGTCTTGTCTTCTTCCAGCGCAGTTTTTTTGAAAAGTTCCAGGTTTTGGCCCTGGGATTTCCTGCAGATCTCCCTTTCAAGTCCTAAGCAGGCTACTTAGGTTTTTTTCCTCTCAAGATTAGCCAAGTGCTGCCACCTGCTGTGATAGTTTCTTTACTAGGACTAACAGGGCCACCCTGTGCATTATTATTAAGGGCTGGAACAAGACTAGTATGTGCCCCCTCACCTACACATTAACATCTCCCCCTCCCCACCACCCTGTGGAATTCGTGTTGCTCTCTGCACGGTGGCTCCTTACAAAAATGAAAAGTTGGGGTCAATGGGGCTGCCAGGGCAATCAAACAAATTAGGAAGTGGGGTGGGGTGATGTAAGGCCAAAGTACGGAGAAGTGGCGCTGGAGTCCGCATAGCCCACAAGTAGATGGTTTTTTTTTTATGGATTTTTTTTTTCCCGACCGGGAGAAGAATGATTCACTCTAGTCTATAGGAATGAAAGAAAAGTGACACTTCCCTCGCCCCTCTCCCATCTCCCCCTCTGGTTTATCCTCCTGCGTTTTAAAGCCACCTCTTGGCAGTTACCCTTTGGCATGGCTGGCATACACAGATCCTCTGACTAAGCTAACAGTGGCCCCTCCTTCCTTGTGGCATGAAGGATTTCGACAGGTGAGAAGCAGAAGTTCATTCATTCTTCAAGAACTGGGGAGAAAGAGAGGAGATGATGGATCATTGCTGCCACACTGCTGCTGTATGGGAAGGAAGACGCCTGTCTTCCTTCCTTGCCTTTTGCCCTCCAATGAGTTGATTTGATCCAGCTTTGGAGTGTTTTACTCCCAGCGTCCACCACCACCACCCCTGCCAGGGCACGTCCAGGTTGAGACACCGTCCCGCTGTTTTTCTTTTTAAAAATTTGGTTTTGTAAAAGTTTTCTTTAAAGATTTCCCCTTCATGGGCCCCCTTTGAACTCCAAGGGCCCCGGCTGAACCCCCCTCTCTCCTTAAGCCTGAGGACTAACCCAAAACATCTAGACATGGTGTAGAAACCTTCAAATTCTCTTTTCAGAACTTTTCAGGGGAGTTTTGACGAATAGAAAACCCTGTGTATCCCTTATTTAGCTTGGCCTAATTACCCAGCTAATGAGTTTGAATTATTTTCCCCACAGACCAATAGCTTCTTAGAGAAAGAGCCGCTGGGCGTTTGCAGAAAATGCCAGTAAGAAATGAGATTTCAAGCATGCACTGAACCTACCTCGACCTGGTGCCTTCCAACGGCGTTATGGAAATCGTTGTTTTAACATGTTTGCAAGCCATCTAGAAGGAGGGAGGGGACGGAGGGGCTGAAAAGGATCCCAAGGCTGGCAATGCCTGACCAACCCAACACGTGCAAGTCCTCCTCGGATTCCGACAGCATGGAAACAACGCAGCGCGTCTTGTGGACCTCAGCTGAGAACAGTCACAACACTCAAAGGGGAAAAGGACGCGACTGGCAGCCCGCGAGATGTGCGGACATAACTGAGGTCTCCGTTGGCAACAGAACTGCTAGTTAAGGCTCAGCCACTAGCGGATACATGCAGCAAGGGGCGACAGGCCAGCGTTGTCGAGGCCATGGACCTCCGGATCCTCCAAGGTAGAAGCAGCCCGAAATCACCCGGAGCTTCAGCAGCTCGTCTCTCGCGCCTCCTAAGCGGATCAGCTCAGCCAGCCTCCAGGCAGCCCGAGGTCCACGTCACGTGACGCCGTGTTCCGAGCAGACGCCAGGCCCTCCTCTGCCTCATTGGACTCTCATCTCCCCCCCTCGCCCCTCCGTCATGTGGTCCTGTGGAAATGGCGAGCTTCGTTTTGTTCGAAAAAAACAGGCGCCAAAATGTCTGTCTCTGAGAATCCAAGGGTGGAAAACTTTCTTCTCACAAAATGCACGATGAAATACGAAAAGCGCAGTATAAACACGCGGGCCGAGGAATTAGATGCGAAGAGAGGGAAATACAATGTCAGTGGCACATATAGCAAAACGACACCCTAAAACTTGTTCGCCCGCCTGGGTTGTTTGCAAAGTAACTTACTGCAAATTATCCTTCTATTAGCCTTGTGGGTCTGAAGCCTTGCTTCGTATTATAATTTGCCCCGTGAACTATTTTCTGGATGAAACCTCGAAGACGAGGATTTTAAGAGCCAACGTAGAGGCAGACAGACTGCAGGTTTGCTGAATTGAATTTTGTTTTATTACCTCCCCCGTTTACCGGTGATAGACATGGTTGAATTGGATTGAAAGAATAGATGAGCACGTTTTCAGACCAGAAATTGAATCGTGTGAAGAAAGTGTTTTATTTTAATAATAAGCTAAGAGATTCCATATTCCCAAATTAACTTTATTTCTCTTACTGTCTGTTATCCTTCAACCATTAACCAAAACCCATGATCCATTTAGACTAGACAATTAAGATTGACCTGTTGACAGTGATATACTAGAAAAAGCACATAGGCAACCCAGGCCCCACAAGCTCACACCAAGGGCCAATCTCCCTATAAAAATTAGAACCCAATTTTTTTCTCTGTAGTCTACCACCCAAAAACATCTGGGAATAATGGATCTCTTTTCTCACTATTTCTGGATTTCATTTTTTTAAAAAAAAATCTTGTGCCACCCTGGCTCTTGGAATGCCCAAATTATTCCAATACATAGTTCATAAATCCTTTCACTTAAATACCCCTGTTGCTTTTTTAAGGGAGAGAAGTGTTTTGGATGGTTATGGAAGTTATCAGAAATAGAAAATTACTTCATATTAAAGTGTAAGGACGGAAATGGAATTAAAAGCTAGAATTTATACTTTCTAAAAAAGATCAATTTTTCTTCCTAGCAGGATTAAGGAAACCCTATCTAAAATGCACCACCATCTCTGTCTTTATTTTATGAGATATTGGTTGCTACTCTATTTTTCTAGCATCCATTCATTTAGCCAGATGAAAAGTACTGGGAGCCTTTATCTTCAATTGAGCTGGCATTTATTTGCTGGCAATCTTAAAGCACTGGCCATCCTTATGCATCTAGCAATAACTCAGGCTCATTTGAGAATATTCCATTAGTTTGCTTGACCCCATCCATCCATACCTGACTTCCATTCTCTCAACCACACCAAAATATTTTCTTTAGCCTGTCCTAACGCTATGACCAAAGCATGTTAGTTTCTTGATATCACCTCAACAAATCATTTAACCTTTATTTGGTCTAGCTGACAGATTGCTTTTGAAGTCCACGGTACTTTTATGAATTATGTCCTAAGCTAAGTCTGAGGCATCTCCTTTCACCATAATTTGTGGCTTGTATCAAAAATAAGTGGTGGCTCACAAACCATACTTATGTGATCTATGTTTGGTTTAATATATGTGAATCTGTTTGGTTTAATATATGTGAACCTATTTGGATTATTCAACAAATGCTTATTTAGTAATGTAAGATAAAAATCACAACACAAATAAAGAACAATGCTGCAGTCTACACATGCAAAAGCAAAATGCAAACCTTTTCCTAAGTTCTACCATTTCAGACCTTTTAAAAAGTATTTCTCCAGTAAAGGATCCTTCATTTTCATATACAAATGAAGCATTTTAATGCACGATTATTGTAGTGAGATTATTGCATGTGCAATTCAGCATTATTCATAATGAAAGAATGGTGGGTAAAAACGATGGAACTTGCTGATGGCGAAATACTTAAAATGATCAAAGAAAAGACATGTCTACATTTATTGCCGATTGGAATCCTTAGACTTTGTGAAACTGAAAAAACCCTGCCTGCTTTGGCCCAGATTCTTGGTTTTCCTGCAGCCTGCATGGCACAATCTGGATTGCCTGCCTCTGCCTACTGCTTGGATAGCTTCATCAACTCACCTGTGCTGTGCAGGATGCTGCTGCTGCCAGACACTGTTAGCCCCTATGCCCTCCTGTGCTGGCCATGCCCACCCCCCTGGGCCAGGGGTAGCAAAACTTGGTTCTTTTATCACTTATGGACTTAAACTCCCAAAATTCCTGAGTGAGCCATAAAAGGTTTCCCATCCCTGGCCTACTGGTTTTTCAGTTGTGGGAGACACATTCTTTATATATTCTTTATATGTCCTACATTTGTATATTAAACAGTCCCATTCAAGTCAAAAATTGATTTCCCCCACAAATGAAAAACCAGTAGGCCAGGGATGGGGAACCTTTTATGGCTCACTCAGTAATTCTGGGAGTTGAAGTCCATAAGTGATAAAAGAGCCAAGTTTCCTCACCCCTGCCCTGGGCGGATGACAATCTTCACTAGAGCTTATTTTTGGGGCAGGGCTTATAATTGGTGCACACTTAAAAATCAGGCTAGAGCTTATTTTCTGGATAGGTCTTATTTTTGGGGAAACACGGTACTTCAATGTAGTAATAAGACAAAGGACACATTTATCAAGATTATGATGTTTATTTCTTAAGGTCTAGCCAAATAAGGTGCAGATTCAGCTTCTGATCCATCTTTGAAGAATAAAAAGTTGAATGACCTTCAAGATGCTGTTGACCCTACTGCCTGGTTGTAAAGTTCAGCTCTCTTCTTCTGCAACACAAAGACAGATCAGAATGGAAAATGTCATTCTATCCCAAGCCACACACACAAAAACCTTAATTTTTGCAGTTTGCATATATTCCTCAATATTAATTTCTGTATGTACAATAGAAACCTTCATCAATCATTTGACAATCAAACGGCAGCAATGTTTTTAGCAAAAACTTCTGAAATTTTCCCAACTGTTTATATACAGCTGAAATCAGAAAAGACATAGAACTGATTTTTTTTAAAAAAAAGATTAATATTGTCAGGTACAAACAACCAGACCCACAGGTGCGATTAGAAGTAGTTCAAGCTAACTACTTGATTAGATAAGGCTCCAAGTTCAGGGAGGGCCAGTTCTGGTTCTGGCCCTTTTACAGTTGCGCAGTGATTCTAGACTAATTCTGCACTTATCCCTCCTACCTGCCAGGCTGGGTGCTTCTCAACAATATTCAGTGCCATATGCATTCTTTTAAATTCTTGACTAAGGAAACTAGATACCATTCTGAACGTCTATCTAGATCCACTTATTTATTTCCCACACACTATTTGAAAATCACAGGATGCTGTTCCACTTTGGATAATAGCTTAATTTAACCCTTTTTAATCTATGGAGTAAATTTGGCAAAATATATAACCCAATATACTGATACAGCATGCTATGAATAATTTTATCATGTAAAATATGCTGGTAGAATGATGGAAAGTAGCCTCTCAAACAACTTCTTTTGAAATAAGACTTTTATAAATTATTGGATGTATCTCAAACAGGCACCTCTAGCAAGACAAGTTTCCAAAGATGAAAACATATTAATATGCTTTGATAATATGAAAATTTGTATTTGTACTTTTTTGGTTTTTTTTTAAGAGAAATTTTTTGTTACTATTTTATTTAAGGTCTTTGTTTTTTGCATGTAACCTAAAACTTTGCATTTAATAGTACCAAAATGCGGACTAGCTAGCTAGCTAAATCTTCAAGAAAACACAACTCCTATCCCTTTGATATTAAGCAACAAGGAAGGATTGAGACTTTTATTCTCTGAAACATCCAAAAGCAGCAGCTAGATGTAGAAAATTTAATTTAGCCCCTTCCATATTTTGGGATGAATTAATCCAGGATGGGGAAGAACCCCAATATACTGAGAGCTCTCTGCAAGATGACTACTCAGAATATATTAAGAGTTTTTATTCTGAATCTGCTCAAGTTGTGCCTAATTTCTTTCAAAGCTATTTTTCCTCTGAGGTTCATTCTCCCTTTTGGATGAGCTACCCACTTTTCATTCTTTACACTTACTCTTTAAAATGTATTTCTTTTTATCTAAGTTTTCATCTAGCCCAACATTTTTAAAAAATGGTAAAAATATTATTTTAAACAAAATTTTTTGAAGGGTTTGTGTGTACTATGTGCCCAAGAAGGCCTGAGGTTCTACAATATGGATACCATAACCTGGTTTAATGTGTTCTAGTATTTCCTGTCGCAAAATTAGGATGCATTTTGCTTCTTTTGGTCTTTCAATTTTAATTCTGGTTGAGACACAGAAGGTGAGGGCAGCAAATATCAGTTGAAAGCTGTAACTTCTACATCACTGAAGGCTATTCTAGTCAGATTGGTTAAGTTCTGGTTGTGAAAGAAAGTTTAAGAGCAGTGATTTATCTAGCAGTCTTCTGAAATTATTACCCTCCTCTTCCTCTTCCTCCTCCTCCTCATCTTCCTCTTCGTCAGAGCTGAAGGTGCCATCAGGCAGGCTATAAACTCGGATAACTTGCTTGTTGGGATCCTTCAGGATAAGGTACTTGCCCTCATCCAGTTTCATGCAGATGTCAATGACACAGCGCAGAATGCCCCAGGCGTTCTCCATGATTAAATTAATTTGGCTTGCAAATTCATTAGGTTTGAACTGCTGTGTGCCAAGAATCACATGACGTGAAGAATCTTTCACATGGTAACGGGAGACGTATCTAAGCAAGGTGGAAGAGACAAAAGTTAAAAAGTGCAATGATGTAGTCCAAAGTACTAGAAAAAGATGGATTTCAAGATTAATTTGACTCAGCTAATTATGAAGTTGCAGACTCACTTGTTTCACAAATAAGTTTCACAATTTAGATAATGTATATATATTGAAAGATATGTACCTTTAGGAAAATTAGTACTCTCCAGATATATGATATGTAAGAAGTGGCTTTTCAGAAATTTGGTATGGCTATTAGCAGAATATTAACTGGTAGCCATGTCTAAAACCCAATCAGTCCTTAATTCATCACTATAGTATCACTGTATCAGTAGCATTTCTTCTGTATATATAGCATAAAATATTCTCAGATTAGTAATAACTGAATTACTCAGTTGTTCAGTTAATTAGTTGTTCAGTAAACAACTGATACAACTTTGCTGTGTCCTGTTCCTGTAAGGTTATAGCTGATACACCTGTGCAAAAGCCTTCTTGACTAAGATCTCCAACTGCTTTTTAAGAAGGATCCTTAAGGCCAGGACAACCCTAGATTATTTATTTGTATCACCTTAATATTTTTTTTTGCAAATAACTCAAGGCAGTGAACATATCCAACACATCTTTCTCTTCCTATTTTCCCCACGTTTTTCCCTGTGAGATGGATTGGACTGAGAGTGTGACTGGACAAAGTCATCCAGCTGGCTTTCATGGCTTAAGGCAGGAGAAAACTCACAGACTCCAGCTTTCTAGCATGGTGCCTTAATCACTAGTCCAAACTGGCTGAGACTACTCTTTCAAGAAGAGTATAAGAATCCTAGAATAAACTGGTCTCTGAATCAAGGTGTATGAGCCAGATTTTACCCTAACAGCCTCCAGGCATTGGACCAAGAGTTCTACATCATCTTCAATTAGCCTGAGATGAAGATGTATAACTTGAATTTTTATATATTGATGATACTTCACCCCAAACCAACGGATGACCCATCTCAGCAGTTTCAGGTCTGAACCTGGATTCCATAACCAAATATTGGGGTGGAGTGTTACAACTTATTCCAACAATCCTCTCATGTCAGAGCAGGATCATTGTCATTGCGCTTCCAACTCCTGATCCTCCCTCACAGTCCAAAAGGATGCTGTGGTCAAAAGCATTGAAAGACTTAGAATTTATAAATTTGTACTTTTCGGGAAACTGTTCTTAGAAAGGTTGCTGCAATTTTAAATGTTTGCCTGAAGACTTAGTTTCCCCTTTGTACACTCCCTTTTAAATATTTTTTTTGATCTTACCCCAATTTAAGATATTCTGATCCAGCCAGCAATGCACAAGTAGTCCAACGAGCAAGTTTGTAACTATTATTTTTCAGTTCAGTGGCAATCACAGCTCCTCGCTGGGAATCCAGTTTCTGACGCCAATCTACCCCATTACAATGCTAGAAAAATACACAAGCATATCAGATTTTCAATTACACCATACCATATGATAGTAATTTACAAACAGGCTATCCATGTGACGGTTGTGGTCCGCTGGCAGCCTGAGGAGACAGACGGCAGCAGAGTTGGACAGTGGGGAGGAACATGAGTCTGGGAAGGACTCTGACAAGGGTCCTGCATTTGACACAGAGATGGGGCCAGGGCCATCTGGGAGTTATGTGCTGGCTCCGGAGCCTCCAGAATCTCACAGCAGTGAGGCAAAGGAACAAGGGAAGCCTATTCCCAGTGCATGCATGCGCAGAGCTGCCAGAAGGCAAGAACAGTTAAGACAAAAGGGGAGACTTGGGAGTAAGGCTTGAAGGTGATTGGCCCTCCCATAAGATATAAAGGAGGAGCAAAGGGACATGAACCTTTGCAGGAAGCAACTTTATTTGTACTGGTCAGTTTGAAACCTAAAGCTCTGTGTTGAATTTGTGCTCTGTTTGGCTAATTGGAAATTTAGTCATTGGCAGCATTTCAAGGAAGATAAAGGTGCATGCTTATCAGACTGATCCTGAAGGACTTTGGCAAACCTCCAAAGTTTACGAACTATTTACAAACTGTTTGAGACTCATTACGAGCTGTAAATGACTAAAATTCGGCCTTTGAAATAAAGAAAAAAAGGGTTTTGGGACTAATGTGTCTGTTAGTGTCAAAGTGATGTAAACCCATGTATTTCAGCATGGTTGCCAGCAGAGAAAGAAGGTAGCATGCTGAAATATCATTCGTTTTTCATTTAGCATTCAAACTATGCTTTGCATAAACTGTGAAGATGCAAATTGGTTGATTCAATATTTATGGCTTAACAAATGATGCTTATTGAATCTGGCTGGCATGACAAGAGAAAGGCACAGTATGGCAGGCAGATATTCAACCAGTGGTGATTAGATAATCAAGATGAAGACAAAAATGAAATGGAAAATGTTCACAGTAGTTAAATAATCATAGTCAAAAAATTAATTACTGTCCGTACAAAATAACTACGTAATGCTCTTCTCATATAATCAGTATAATCATATAACCAGAGTATATACATGAATAGATACATGAATCTCTTTTTGTTTTGATCAGTATCTCAGCCAACATGCTGAGCCATTTTTATTTTTTCTTACCCTTGAATCCCATTCATTCAATGTTTTAATGTTGATGAATGATACTTCTCCATTGGCTCCAATCATCACTCCATCGTGCTCACAACGTACTATCAAATCAATGTCATCTCCCAGCTTCCACCTTCGATACCTACAATCAAAGACAGTTTTGCTGATTTCAGTGGTATAATAGTTGTTTATTCAAATGATGAGTTTCAATTAAAACTGTAATATGTATAGTATTTACATAATCAAATCCCATCAATGAGCTAGAAGCAACAACGTACCGATATGCAACAGAAGCAACCTCATTCTTATCCATATCATCTTCCACAAATGGATTTGGATTGGGAAATGTGAATTTTTCTTTCCCCTATAAAAAATGACATGCAGAAATGTGACCAATAGTAATAAATATATGATCAAGATAGTCATGGTTGCTTCATAAGGAATTCCATTTTGGAATAATAAAATTTTAGCTACTGCTTCTTTATCAATCTTTCCACAAACAGCATAATAACTTTGGGGTGTCACAGTGTGGATTTGATTACATGTTGAAAGCCACACAAGAACATGAATAGTCCCTGACTTATGACCAATTGTTTAATGACTATTTGAAATAACAACAGCAATGAAAAGTGAGAATTGATGCTCACACCTGTGACAGTCACAGCATCTCTACAATCACGTGATCAAAATCTGGGCACTTGCCAACCAGTCAATCGCAGCATCCTGGGGTCACTTGATCTCCAGGGGGCATCCGAAAAGCAAAGTTAATGAAACCAGATTTGCTTAATGACTTAATGACTTAACGACCACTCATTTAACAAACTATGGCAAAAAGATTGTAAAATTGGGCATAACTCACTTAATGGATGACATTATTTAACCATGTTAAGTTCCAGCCCTAATTGTGGTAATAAAGGAAGGACTACTATTTCTCTGGTATTGCTCAGAGTAAATATTAATACCTCTAAGAAAAAATATGAAGAGCTTATAAAAACAGAAATAATAATTCTGAATCCATTTTTTGCTTGTTTAATTGGATCATTTCTGGATAAGCAGCGCTTTCTAGGTAAGCATAGCAAAATCTCCACCTGGTTAAGATGAAAATACAGGTAGTCCTCAACTTACAACAGTTTGTTTAGTGATTTTACAACAGGACTGAAAAATGGGACATGACCATTTTTCACTTACAACCGTTGCAACTTGCCCATGATCACATGATCAAAATTCAGATGCTTGACAACTGACTCATATTTATGATGGTTGCCATGTCTTGGGGTCATGTGATCACTTTTTGCGACCTTCTGGCAAGAAAAGTCAGTGGGGAAGCCAGATTCATTTAACCACCACGCTGCTAATTTAACAACTGTAGTGACTCACTTAACAAATGAGGTAAATGTTGTAAAATGGGGCAAACTCACTTAGTAAATGTCTCACTTAGCAACATAAATTTTGGGCTCAATTGTGGTCCTAAGTTGAGGACTACTTGAATAGTCATTATAGCCAATATCCTTTAGAGCAATAAACTGGGACCTGGAGTCCTGGTAGTTGTCAGTAAGGTAGAAAGGATAAGGGGAAGATTAGTGGTGAGATGGTTCCACATGCATGAGGAAAATCAATCCAATTAGAACAACTTCCAAAATAAAATCCAGAAGAAATCATTTTTGCATTCTGATCAAGAAAGTTGTTATGGACATAGCTGTAACATTTAGATTAACCTCAGTATCTCTGATGAGATCTCAAATCAGATATATTTATATAGAATGCACAATTATTTCTCTCAGAAACAGTTATAATGAATAGGAGTTCCTATAAAAATGGCACTTGGAGAAACACAATAGAGAAGTAAATAAAGGTGCACATCAGGGGTGGGATGCTACTGGTTCTGCCCAGCTCTATAGAACCGGTAGCTCTGAAGAGCAGCAGACATCGAACCAGTTCTGTGTTTGCTGCTGTTTGGCCCACCCGCCTGCCTGGGCTCTTACCTGTCTTTTATTTCCTGCTTTTTCAACCTCAGCTGCTTTGCGTGGCACAGCTGAGGTTGAAAAAGCAGGTAAAAAGAGGCTTTTCAAACACCTGTGCACCTGCACACAGCGCTTTTAGCTGTCCGAGCAGCACAACCTAAGGTTGTTTTATACGCACATGCAAAACATAGTCACCGAACCGGTAGTAACACCAGTTGAATCCCACCCCTGTGCACATTATCCCTGTATTTAACATATTTAGCAGATATACTACAAGAGTTGCAAGACTGCAAAAATTATAGCTGGAATTAAAATATAAGACTGAAACACTTAACACAATGAGTTACCCAGACAATACTAATTTATTAGCTAAAGTAGACACTGAACAGCTTGTGCATAGTGAATAAATGGATAGTGAAAGTTCCAGGTTAATGTTCAAAATTAAGAAGACAAAGGAATATTAATTTTAGTCAGGAAAGTAATAACTACTTTTGATGAGATCATGGAATTTATACATGCAAACTATATTTCTATGACAACACTAGTCAGAATAGTTAAACCAATTGTGTATCCAGACATAATACATGCATTTGAAAATTGGATACTCAAAAAGTATGAAAGGTAAGTTATCTTCAAATTATTGCTTAGGAAAACTAACAGCGTACTATGGACTAGAAGAACTAGTTACTTTATGTTGCATTAAAAGGACTTGCTGTCCTTTTGTGATTATAATCAGCAAGCAGAAATTCATGTATTTTAGACTTGATGCAAGCAGATCATGGATCAAACCCCAACCCAACTATACTCACTAGGTTTGAAGGAAATTGAAGAATAAGAAGATAATAGATTTGGTAGTTGTACAAGATCAATGAAATTATTACAATGTTCTTAAAAAGAGTTATAAGTCCAAGGAATGTCAGAATGGTAGGTATTTGTTCATAGATTTATCTGGATTCAAACTGAATCCAGTGACATCTAATTAAAAATTTAAAAATCAGTGGCAAATTAAATATTTTATTCTTACCATTCTTAAGCATTGCTGAGAGAAGTTGTGGTTGATATAGGTGGCTTCCATTGCAAGGTTACGAGGTGAGTTGAAAGAATTGCCCTCATCTTGGGGTGGCTCGTTAGCAGTTTCACTCACCGTAAGAAGATCTGAGAATACAGCCAAACATAACCATCATCAGCAAGTTTAATATCTCAATCTTATACAACAAAAACTACTTTATACTAACATAGCAAGTCATAAAAACTAGAAAATCTTGATTTTTCTTCTCGAACACTGTTAAGCCCTTTGATATGAAGGAATTACAGGACCACCACTATTACCTTGTTTTCTGCAATTACATGAAATACATGAAAAGACTCACCAAAATCAGAGTTGTCCCTTTTGTCAAAGAACAGCTTGGATCCAACTCTTTGGACTATGATATCCCAGGAATATACTGAACGAGTGCAAGACATGAGGGTAGCTAAAATAGCATCTGTAGCAAATACATTCCCTTGAGTTTTGGCCAGCTATATGCAGAGAAAAGGCACAATGGGTAAGAATAGGAATGTAGTACCCAGATTAAGAAAAATGAGCTTGATTCCCATCTACTTCTAATGGTCTATATCTTCATTTCCAGAAATTCAAATTTAGGGGATCAAAAAGGTGGTTTTAGAATATTTTTCTAAAATAAATGCGAAACAATTGTGCCATTTGATTTTCCTCAATCCACCTATATGACATTCAATATTACTCTAATATTTATAACATTCACATTTAAGAATTTTGGCTGGGAAAGGACAGAAATAAGAAAGTAAACTAATCACTTGCCAAATCAACTTTTTAGTTCGTTATGTAGCCCACCATCTTTCTGACGTTCACAGAAATTATACATTCTTCCATCTATTATCAGTATAATAACAAGTCATTATCCCCAAATCCAGTAAAGATTAAAAAAAATCTGCAACACTAATGATTAGGTCAATTGTAAATCTTTTACCAGTTTTTGAAAATGGGCTTTATGGAGTTTCTGACAGGGGATTATACAGTACTATATTCAAATATATAATTACCATGGCTTTTGCCTAAAAACACAAAATCTTATATAATTACAGCCTTAGTATCTTATTTAGCCTTGCCCAGTATAATGTAAGTTTCTTGTCCTATCAAAGGTAAAAAAATTCTATATATTTTTTCAAGCAAAGTACAACCGTCTTCTATTCAATAATATAAACTAAACAAGTAGATATTACACCTTGCGTATGACTGGATCATCAGTGGTAGTCACAGTATGGAAGATGCGCTTAATGCTACGAAGATTTCTTTCATTTCTTGTGGTGATGCGGTCAAAACCTTTGTCATAATGTTCTAAAGCCCCACAGCATTCTCTGCAAATTGAAGAATATGAAAGTCTCCCAAAGTATCACAGAATAGTAAGTACTGTTTAACTTCAGTGCAACCAATCCAAGGAATAAACATAAATTATCACCCCACTTCCACGACAACCTTCTCTAATCCTTTAGGTGTGACATAACATAATTCTCACTTCCAACAGCATGACCATGGGAACTATGGCCAACACATCTGGAATGAATTATTCTCTACCATTTTGCCAAATCAGTTTAGTTTCAATCTTCATGCAGCAAAACCCCATTTTAGAGATGTGAAGATGATGGGAATTTTTATCATGGAATTGGGCCTTTGGGCCAGTCTAAATAACTAGTGCTGTCCTTAGATAATTTTATACTTCAGATAATATTCTGGTTTGCTGGTTTTGATTAATGGTATACAGGCATTAAATCTTAATCTGTTGCTTATTCAAGAACCAAGAACATTAGGAAAGGGGACTGTAACACAAAGCAGAGAGAAGGCGGGAGAGGGAGGGAGAAAGAAAAAAAATATGTCACCGTTTCCTAATAAAATGTACTTCAAGTATCTGGGATTCTTAACTCTTAGGAATTTGAGAAATTGTTATCCGAGAAATGAGAACAGCACCAGTCTGAAAAGCTCACTTATTGCTGCTAATTCCAAGTCTTACATGTCCTGAGGCTCTGACACCTCCAAATATCTCATTTTCATTAATCTGGGGAAATCCATCTCCTCCTTCACCTCCCAGTCACTGCGAACCTCCACTGAGGAATCACGTGGCTTCTGCAGATTAAACATAGGGAAATGGAAAAAAAAGAAGATAACTCATCATTGTTTAATGCAGGAGCAGTAATTTAGGCCCTAACCCTTACCCTAATAACAACCTGAAAAAAAAAATTAAATTTGTTATGAAAGAGAATATCACACCTGAGATTTTTGGTCCCATTTCTGTCTCACTCCAAACTGCTTCTGAAATTTCTTTTGCAGACGCAGTCTATCTCTAAAATAACAGAAAACCAATAACATTTTTGTCAAACAAGAAGACTTTGATAAAGGAATTGCTTATTCCAAAACCTTCATTTACAATAAAGAAGTTAGGCTACTAAATTAAAGAGTATAGTTGATCCCAGATATATTTGGTGAAAAACAGATATTTCACTCTATGATTGCAAACTTTAATACAATTACTTGAAAAGTACATTAATCAAGGGTGGATATGAGAAGGTATAAATGCAAATTTAATAAACACAACAAAACAAGTGGTACTTTTGATTCATAGTCAAATGCAAAAACAATTCAGAAACTGGATGGATTCAGAATCCAACACAGTGGAATCCAGCAACTCATTTACTGAACCATTTGCTTCACAGAAAAACTGTTACAAAACTGTTACAAATAGAAACAAAACTGTTATTCCACAGACATAGGAAGATTACCTCTCCTTCTGCTTGGCACTTTTAGGCAGGGTCTGTAGGTTGAATTGAAGTATGTTCCTTCGATCCTTGTCTCTTCGAAGATTCCTCTGAAAGGAGGTATTTGTATAAATAAGAAAAACAAACAATTCATTTTAGAGTATCTTGGAAACCAGGGAAAAGGACAAGCTTGCATGATACCCGCACCATTTTCGCTGCAGAGTATTAGATATAGTGAGAAATGTCACTGAGCATTAGGAGGTATAATGGATGTGCATTTTAAATATTAGAGACTACAGGCTGCCCATTCCTCACTCAGGGAGTTTCAAACTTGTTTCAAAAGATAGTTCTGTCTTAGAGAAAAAGAAACATTTCCCACAAGTTGCAGCAAGGAATTATCTACTAGGCTGAGAGGCAGAGATAATGTTTTCTGCATATATCTTGAAGTGTGTATGAGACAGAGAGAAATAGAGAACCACTAAGCAGTCATTCAAGTGTAAAAGCTTTAATGAGAATATCCTACCTGTGCAAATCTCATACGATTCCTCTGGTATGCAGTTTTCTGGGTTCGTGTTGTGTCCACTAACTGGAAACTGGCTTCATCTTCCTCATGGAAGTAAGCATATTGGCTTCCTCCTCCAAACTGGGATGAGTATTTATCTAGAAATATAATTACCGCTATCAGTTTTATGCTCAGGTTTTGGATTGTTTGGAAGACCTAGGATTGAAATGATCCTAGGAATAATAACCATGTGAGAAAAATCATAAGGGAAACTACCATGTTTCTGATAAAATAAGGCCAGGTCCTATTTTTTTTTGAGCCATGAAAAAATGGCTAGGATGTCTTTTCGGGGGTGACTTAATTTCCTCTTCCACATGCACCCCAACTTAGAGCGCCCCAAGCGCACTCAGCTCTCCACAAGGCTGCTTCTATTGGCCAATGGAAGCTCCCCAAAGGTAGAGTCACCAGCCACTTCTATCGGCCGATTTTTATCCTTTCTCTCACTTTTCCTCAATGCCTGACTTTCCCAGTTATGCATTATGTCTAAATTCCACTGCTTTAATGATTGACTAGTGTTATCAAAGGAATACTTGTTCTGCATGAGCCTATGTTGCTCATTGTCTTCCTTCCTAGCATTTATCGCCTATTTATTTTTCCAGAACAATGCCCAGCTTAATTTATTCTTGAACCAAGAAAACAAAATTCATCTTATGCCTATTCATTTGGTATTTCTCTTTCCATACATGGTTTTATTTACAGATGCCCTAAAACAATGTTTTTTTATCTTAGACAAGCATGCTATTTCACTCACTTGTATATCGTTTATCTTGATAAGTAGCTCCAGTCCAGTCTGCAACCTAGGCAAAATAAAAATATGTATCTTTATGCTAATATATGAAACAATAATTGAAAAAAATTCAACAGATTCTCTAAGATTATGTCTCAATCCAGTTGAATTTCTGAGTTGTAGATCTCTTTCTCTAAAGACAGCACAAAACCAATGTACGTACTAGGGAATGCAGCCAATAATAGTATCCCCATATTATCAGTATACTTTCATTTTTGCACCCTTAATTGTTGTAGTATAGATATACTGTATAGAACTGCTTACTGTGATTCATCATCTTGCACTTAAACTACCCCATGCTTTGCTTCAACATATTAGAAATTGATGCTGTAACAGGTTATCAATGAAACAATACCTTCTAATGTATTTCCTTTTTAAGAAACATATGTGCCACCACTGACATTGCCATTATTCCCTAAATAATTAAGAAGCAGATGTTTTACCTAGATCCTATCATCTTGTATAAAGATGATGATTCTGTATTTTTCAGAATGTTACTGGACTGTACGTCCAAGCATATTTCACCATTAGCGATATTAATACTATTAGGAAAAAGTCTATCACCGATTCTAACATTCAGATTCCCTGTAACTGGATATAACCATAGGTTGAGATGTATTGAAAAACCAGAGTGAAAGAAAAGCTAACTTTAAAAAATATAATATTTTACAATTTATTTCCTTTGTAGTTTGATTCCAAATCAGACTTTGTTCTGGGAACTGTGCAATAGGAATTAAGATACAGATTCCTGAATAATAAATGAACTGTCAGAAGTAGTACCTTGTATAAAAAACCCGCTAACAAAGAGTCTCAAACTGACAATGAGTTAAAAATTAATTAAGAACTTCTGTGTAAAGATTCAAATAAAAGTACCTTTCCAAGCCGGTCTCCTTTGCTGAAGGGCTGATAGGGCATATCTTTGAATTGCTCAGGTACAGCACATGGTCCCCAACCAGATGGATTGTCCTGGACAACAGGCGTAACAAATTTTGCCATCTTCTTTAACTATCAAGACAGATGATGGGAAGAGATAAAATACAACAATAGATAGTATAGAGCACGGGTGTCAAACTGAATCGCGTCACATGTCGTATTGTGACCTTTTTTTGCCTTTTGTGGATCTGGGGTGGGCGTGGCTTGTGTGTGACGCATCTGGCCCGTGGGCTGCCAGTTTGACATCCCCGGTATAGAGCAATAATTAGTTGATCGTTTAGTATAATGAGACTCAAAATGAATAGACACAAAAGCTGCTAAATCCCAACAGAAAATAAAATTTATTCAAAACTCAAATGGAAAAAAAATATCCATCATTATGATGAAATAATTTGGAGATTTTTTTTTATTCTGATATGTATAGAGATTCACAAGGCAACATATTTAACTTCACGTCCAAGCTTTGGAAATGATACGCTATGCCTCCTATTCCTAGTAAACGATTGCAACACATAAAATACTTAATGTAGTATCATCATATAACACAAGGGCATAGTGCATATTCAAATCAAAATGTATTCATCAGCATAGGTCTGCTAATACATTTTACAGAATCTGGGACCAGATTATATTCTCTGGACTCTTAACCTATTTCCAATATTTTTAATTTGTTATGCTGCTATGTAGCTTATATAAAATACCCTATCTTCACATAAATTGATTTGATATCTCCTTTTTTTAGTGAGTGTAATTTACAAGTCATTTTTTTCTCAATACAGCAGTTTCTCACACCTCATTTTGATAAATTTCTACTGAAATACTATCTTATGATTCCCAAAATCTAGCAAAAGTCATTGCATCAGCAGGTAATAAACATGTTAGTAAAATATGTCAGCAACTCTTTAGGTTTTTTGCAGTTGTAAGGAATAGAGGCAGTTGAGAGGAAATAAGGAATACTACTGCATGAGAGGAAAATGATAGGTGTCAAACTTTTCCTGTTTTATCTGAGAAGAACCAGTGGCAAGTTTAGTGTTTTATGTATTGGGTGGGAGAGGTTTACATTATTTTTGCTCCAACATGGTAGTAAGTTATGCCACTAATGTCAGACAACGACACTAGTTGACTATCCAATTTATAGAGACACAATTTCAAAAATACTCTTGAAATTAAACATTTTCGACAACTTCAGTTTAGCAGCTGTTTTTATAACTACTGACAATTGATAAAAGATCCACTTCCTATTCAGACTATGAACTCTAATGAACAGGGAAGAGATCACCATAATCAAGACATCTCAGCAAATTTGACCAGACTAGGTTGCTGTATTCTTAACGGATGTGGGGAAACAAAGAGATAAAATGACACATCCAGGGTCTTTCTCAGTATCATAATTGGTATTTACACGGTTGAGTTACCGAGTCTTAATCATGACATTGGCAAAAATGGGGAACAGGTAACGAGGCCCAAACTTACACACTTTTAATGTGGAGATCTATTTACGGGGCAGGGGATGCGTGAATACCGACAGATGCAGAAAGGGCTGAATGGGGCCTATTCTCAAGATTCATGGGACCTCATCACCGGAAAAACAGGAGGGGTCCTTAGCCCCACCCTGCATCCTAGCTAAACCTGCCGAGGAAGAAAGACGCCGGTGTTCCGCAGAGCGAAGGGTCGTGGGCTCAACTCCAGGATTCGTCTCTCACCTGTACGACCCAAATGGGCCCAGATGGCGAGGGATTCAGCCCAGCAGCTTGAAGCGAAAAAGGATCGCCCGCTGGTCGCACCCTGCTTAGTCACTCGTTTCAACTTCCGGCGCTTTTTTTTTTGCTTGTGTCATTGTACCGCGACGCTAGCAAAAGGTGATAGAGTACTGTTTAAAAACTCAGATAGAGCGTCGTAGTCGGTGTAATTAGACTGGACGCCTGGTTTTGGTTAAGCTGGATGGAGATAATGTGGAAGATGACATGGAAGAAAGGATTGTAGGGTGAGGGGGCTAATGAGAAAGCCTTTAACAATCTAGGGATAAAGTATCTGCAAATATGTATCTAAAAAGATGTATATATCTTTTTATATACATGCAAAAATCAATTCATCTGGCTAAAGCTGTCGTTAATGGCCAAACTTTCACAGAGCTGCACTTGTATACATATATAGAAAAAGAAAAGTATGCAATTTTCAGGGTAATTAGTTCAGAAAAAGGAGCTAGAAATGGAAGCATCAATCAAGGTTGTTTTGCAGAACTTTTGAGTACTTGAAGAGGACTAGTGGAAAACATTGAAAGAAAATATTGGAAAATTCAAACATGTAATATTTCACTTGGGAAATTTACTGAAAGAGGATGGGATGATCTTGCAAAACTTTCAGGAACTGGATTGTTTTTCTACTAGGTATTAGAAATCTAATTTTGCCCAGATTAATAAATGTAAATAAATACATTCTTAAACCAGAAGTGTTCTCATCCTCTTACCCGTGTATTTTATCTGAAACGATATTAGAGAAGCAATTGTTGCTGCCCATCAGTCTAGGAAGGATTGTAACTATAGAGTCCTACTGGTTAGAATATGAATCCCCCCAATGCTAAATGTAACAATGCAAAACATCCAGGTAAAAAGAAGGTGAGAGTCTTTGTTTTTTTTAAAAAAATGATATTCTCTAGATATGGGTATATGCACTAAGTTGGACTTGCATTAGATCAAGGATGTCCAACCTTGGCAACTTTAAGATTTGTGGACTTCAGCTCTCACAATTCTCCAGCCAGTCTTGAAGTTGTCGAAGTTGTACACTCCTGCATCAGATTGTTTATTTTTAAGTCAAACTGTTGCTTGTTTTGTTACACAAGCTAGTAAACTATAATTCAGTCTTTATTCATATGTTTGGCTGCATTCATATTCTTGGATACTATTTTCTACAGAAAATGTTTGATCTAAAGCAAAAACGCTTTAGATCAAACATTTTCTGTAGAAAATAGTATCCAAGACATCAGTAATATTTATAGCAGAAAAGCACTGAACCTACTCAAAACATTATTTCTAAATTAAATTTGCATTTTCTTTTTCTTATTCAAGTGGTATTTATTTTCCAATGAAATACTAGCATTCTGAATATTCAATGGGTTTTTTTAAACACTTTTCAGCTTTTCAACCTCACAACAAAACTAGAAATATATAACTGATATAATCTGGTCACTATACTATGAATATTGTATGATGGGTAGGTTATTACAAGTCTCTTTTTCTCTTCCCTTCCTCTTATACTGCAAGGAGCTGGACAAGGAACAGTCCTAATACTTTCCTTTCCCATTGAGCTCAAGACATGCTTAGACTCATTTTGTTTTTGTCATGGTTTTCTGAATATTTTCTACAAGGTCATCTCAATGGCTCCCTACGTGATATTGATTTTGTGCATCTTTTCAGTCAGATAGTTCAGAAGCTGAGATGTATTTTAAAGTCTACCACAAATTACAGATTCACCTGGCTTCAAGCATAGATTGCTTTTAAGGCAATCGTGCAGTTCCCAGAGCTTATACCATGTCTTTACTATTGTTTCCCTTTCCTGCAGTTTCACAGCTGAGTTTGGTGCAGTTTATTTTTGTATCAGTAAGCTTATAATTCGATCTTCAGTTTCAATATTCATTCATTTATTCATTCCAACATACATATCTTAGATGAGCTTTGCATTTTATTATGAACATTTTTTCATTTCTGACATGGAGAAAAGCTAGAGTCTTATTAAAAGTATAACTTCAGTGCCTAGAGTATAGGGGCACATAAGGAATGTGTAAAGTTTATTTTTAGTGTTTTAATCCTATCAATAATTTCCTCAGTGGGTATGCCTTCTAAATAAACACATGAATAATGTCTGGACAAAAAAAATTACTTTTGATTACAGTACAGGTAATCCTCCAATTATGACAGTTCACTTAGCAACTGTTCAAAGTTACGACATAACTCCCCAAGTACTTACAACACAGTCCCAAAGTTACGAATGTTGCAGCACCACGGCAGTCATTCACACTTATGAATGACCGCAGAGGCTTTGCAACATTCGTCCTTCCTATTCCCCCCTCCGCATCTCGGCTGTCAAAATATTACAATTGCACAATTTGGAGATTTCTGCATCTTGCTTATATTACATTTTTTTGCATTTGGTATGCTACCAACATTGATCAGCCCATATACTGTATACAAGCAAGAAATTCATGGTCTATGACTAGAAATTGTATTATGCATTGAAATAATAAAAAATAACATCTGCAAACAAAAAATAAACTTTATAAAAATAGTATTCCCATGTACATACTAGGCAACATTTATTTTAAGGAAGAGAAAGCTGTTTTACATAGTTGTCAAATTGCTAATCTCTAAGGTCAGCACCATTGTGCATTAGGAACAGTTCCTTTATAACAAGTCATTAATTTGGTTTAGACAGCAAATTCTATTTATGTTTATATTCATATGATACTTTATTTCATTGTTATATGATGAACCTTTGTGAGAGGTATGGAATGGCTTGAATATTTTGAAGTTCCAGAATTGCTATTTATTCATTAATTTATAGGGCATATGTTCAAATGTTTCAGATATATGCTAAATTATAGAAAATCACTGATTTTTACATGTGTTCTTATGCTGATAACTTATTGACAAATAAGATGTGAAAATGGAAGTCTCCTTAAAACATGGAATTAAAGGCACTGCATTAATTTCAGTGGGTAATGGAATCCAAAGTCACCTGCTGGAAATGTTATCTTGTCTCATACAGTGCAGAGTTCATTTTCTTTCTCTTCACAGTTCCTTCATGTTCGGCTAATGCTGCATGGCTCAAACCCTTTCCAGTTGTGGATTTCTAGCTGAGTACCAATTGCCACATTTCACTAACCCCCCCCTTGCCCCCCCAAAGCAATAATATCACTTATATCAGCCAGACTTCTCAACCAATCCCTCAAATTCTTTACCCACGCCTTCTAGAGTTCTTCTAGTCACAAAATATTACTGCTTTATTTGCAACTGTGATTCACACCTAATTAAATAGGTTCAACAGTCACCTTAATTGCCTTTAAATTGTTTATAAAAACAATACTATTTGTAGCAGTGGTGGGATTCAAATATTTTTACCACCGGTTCAGTGGGAGTGGCTTGGTGAGCATGTTTTGTGTGCACACAGGCACCAAATGCATTTTGTGCAGGTGCAGAGACATTCTAACTCACCTCCTGCAAGCCTGCACTCTCCCAGTCACTTCAGCAGCTGCTGCGTGGCACTCTTCTGTGCCACGCAAAGCAGCTGCACTTCAAAAGCAGAAGATAAAAGTGAATATGGGAGCCCTGGGGGCAGGCAGGCCCAAAAGAGCGGAGGAGAGAACTGGTTCGGTTTCTACTGCTCATCTCTATCGGTTCGGTAGAACTGAGCCAAGCTGGTAGAATACCACCACTGATTTGTAGACAGTATGAACTGATTAAGGGAAATCTAATGTTTTTTTCACAGCATGTGCTGTTTGATGGAATTGTACATTTCTAAATAACATCATTCTAAGAAATATTAAGAATCACAATTTCTCTCTTATATTACTGTCTTAAGAGTGTCAAAAAGTTAAGTAAGCTGCATTGAGAAAAATATTCTGGGAGATTTCCTCTGTATTGTTCTGTTATCAAGGCTCACCTCTACTTGCTCGAACTCTTTAATTACAGGTGCTTCTCACCACCACTTGCTCAGTGATCAATGTTATGATGGTGCTGAAAAATGAAATTAAACTATAACTTTTTCTTCAAAGCCAAATAGAAATGCTATCTCTCTGGTTTCCGGTTCCATGTGGCTTCGGTGGCAGTAGGAATTCGCGACCGTTCGCGATTCCTGCTGCGCTTGCCGCCGAGGTACCCCCGATCCAAATGGGTCAGGGGGATATGGCTGCCCTGTAGGGACAGCCGAAGAGAGAGGGGAGCCAGACAGGGGGTTGGGGGTGCCGCAGAACCCCTCCTCCTCCGGAAAAACCCCTTTTTCGCAAGGTGGTGGAGCGGTGGTCAGCAATGGCCGCCACGAAGAAGCCTGCAACCGGGTAAGATTGTGCTGGAGGAAGCAAGAAAAGTGAAAGTGCTGGTTGAGCTGGGTCAATCAACATCTTTTAAATTTGTTGGAACTGAGCTGTCTGAATTGCTGGAGGATACATTGTATCCCTAAGAAGATCGAAAGCAGCGGAGAAGCTGTTAAAGGGAACTTTTTTTTCTTCACTCTCCCACCCCATGAAAAAAGCAGATGAAGATTTGAAATTTGTTTGGGCACTGAAGGTGAACTATTCTGAAAGTTGAAGT
The DNA here is from genome assembly GCA_033807585.1 of Hydrophis major. Classification (NCBI taxonomy): domain Eukaryota; kingdom Metazoa; phylum Chordata; class Lepidosauria; order Squamata; family Elapidae; genus Hydrophis; species Hydrophis major. The sequence continues at coordinate 183,862,500 of CM066331.1, read as the reverse complement.
TAAGGGACAAAAGAGTTCTTGGACATTGGATTTAAAAATTTAAGAAATTGGAAAACCCTTATTAGAGGAATGGATTTCTGATCATTTAAAAATTGATGTTGCAAGTGGGAAGGGAGAGGAAAAAAATTGGAGCAGAAGTGGAAAAAGGAGGAGATTGCCTAGAATCTCAAAGAAAGATACAAGGTAATTGGACCTCTTTGATTAAACAGTAACCCCTGAAAGAGAAATAGAAGAAGGAAGAAAAGTATTAACTTTTGGAACTTTTTTTGAATTATTTTTGATTAAAAATACTTGGGTGGTTGTTTTGGGGAAAGTTTCTCTTTTCAGGATGGCATCGCTTGTGGATGAACTAAAGACTGAATATCAAAAATATAAAAAGGAAGAACAAGATGGAAAAGATACTTTGGGCACCTTATTTCAATTTTTAGAAATGGCGTTATGTACTTATGAAAAGTTGATTACGCAGCAGAATGACTGGGACAAAGAAGAAGAGGAACAAGAAGCCATCTTTGATGAACAATGGGTTTTTTCTGGGGAGGAGGAGAAAGAGGATAAGAAAAAGGGGATTTTAAGGTTTGAAAAAACAACCAAAAAAGAGAAAAATGAGAGGAAAGGTGGATGCAAGGTTAGAAAGCAAAGGAAAGGGAGTAAGAAAAGGGAAGAGGAGAGACAAAGGGGTAAAAAGGGCAAGGAGAAGAATAAGCAAGAGAGAAAGGGGGGGAGGAGAAGCCTCAATGGTGGGAAGCAAGATCTAAAGAAAAAAAGTTTATTTAGAGACAATGGGTGAACCTAATTAAGGATAAAAGGGGGATTCTGGAAGGTACATAAAATTGTGTTTTTATATGTGTATTTAGAGTATAAAATTTATTGTGTAATTTTAGAATGTACTAAACAGAATCCCAAGATAAATTAAGTGTTATATGAAGTACTTTTAAGTTAGGGTAATGAGTTAAAGGCGTCACTCCAATTAGTGTATAGGAGAAATATAGTAAAAGAAAAAAGATGAATGGATAGTTGGAAATAGAACAGACAAAGAATGTTATTGAAAATGGTAATAAGATATGGAAGGATATATAAAGGTTTTGTTATGTTTTTTTGGGTTTTGTATGTTGATAAAATGCAATAAAATTTTAATTGACAAGAAATAATTTGGATGAAAAGGAGAAGTTGGGATAAGATATGAAGTTAAATAGATAAAGTAAATATTGATATTACAATTGGGAATCATTATGTTCTATTGGTTTTCTTCTTTAATTATTACTATTTTTTTTTAGAAAAGAATTTATAAGCTATTATGCCTTGATTGTTTGTGCACTGTTTTTGTAAAATTAATAAAATTGGTTTTTTTAAAAAAAGAAAATGATAATAAGATATGGAAGGATATATAAAGTGAATATGATGTTTGAATTTGTGTCTGTGAGAAGAGTTTCAACCCGGGATCAGGCAGCCTTCAGAAAAGATATTTTAGTTTTGTTTTGTTTTTCTATGTTCTGTATTTTGTATGTTTATGAAAGGCAATAAAATTTTAATAAGCAAGAAATATAATTTGGATAAAAGGAGAAGTCTGGATAAGATATGAAGTTAAATAGATAATGTAAATATTGATATTACAATTTGGAATTATTTTGTATGTTCTATTGGCTCTCTTCTTTAATTATTATTATTATTTTTGTAGAAAAGATTTTTCAAGTTGTTATGCCTGGATTGTGTATTGTTTTTGTAAAATTAATAAAATTTGTTATAAAAAAAAAGAAATGCTATCTCTCAGTCCTTGAGCTTGCAGGAAACAATACTAATATAAAATTTGCTGCCTACACTGATAAATTTTTATCCTACCACAAGCATGATACAAGGAAATGGTATTGTCATTATTCACACATACAAGGTATATTAAGGACAGGGATTGGTGGATTCTCTTGGCTTTCTTTTATTCTCCTTAATTACTCTCATTAATTTAGATTAGGGGTGGGTAACGGTAAAAGTGATGGCTAAGGTAGAGACAAATTTTGACAGCAAGACTGGCAGCAGTTGATATCAGGCAGACAATTGCATCCTGAAGCAGCAAGGAATTACTTGGCTTGTTACCTTCCACTTCAATGTATAGCCTCCTCCCTACTGCTAACCAGGTGCTATTGATTTCTTGAAGTCTCTTGACCTGGGAATCAGCTCGGAAATCTAGCAGATATAAGACAGAGGTTTGTTTTGAAAGATCAGACTTTTTCAATGCTCAATCTAGAAAGACATGTCTAGATCTGAATGTACTTTGGCAGGAGCCTTAAGATGATCTATGGTAGATTACTGGTTGGTATCTCGCAACTTGTTTTCTTTCTTTGTGAATATGAGAGTTGAACTGTTTGTAATAATTAGTTTCCATTAGTTTTGAGTGTGTTGCTTCCAAATGAAAATTGTAGGAGAAGAGAGGAAAGTTAAATAATATTAGAGAGCAGAGATATCACTGCCCAGTCACCACCAGATGGGATTCCTAGCTGGCTGACCAACCACACTCAACATGTCATCAACAATCAATGGAACTGCATCTACACGAAGGGAACTATAAAGTGGGGTACTCCAATTCTCTGTCTTAATCTCAGTACTCTTCAGTGTCTTCATCAATGATTCAGATGAGGGGGATAGGTGGAAAACTCATCAAATTTAGAGATGACACCAAGCTGGCAGGGATAGTCAACACTCCAGAAGATAGGCTTAAGATACAGAAAGGCTTAAGGTTCAGATCTTGACAGATTTGAACACAGGACCTTATCTAAAAAAAACAAAATTCCATGGTGAAAAAAGTAGGGTTCTACATTTAGGCAAGAAAAACCAAATGTACATATATTGAACAAGACTAAAAAGGGAAATAGATGCAGAGATGTTGCTGTCTACTAACAGAATGATTAGGGAAATTTAAAATATATACTTACTTCCATTGACAATCAGTATAAGGAGAAATAGTAATGCTGATACAGCTAAGGATGTCTAAAGGCTGGCAATCAGATGAAGGCAATGTCATCAAGACACATGAAAAAAAGGTTATTGGGGCATGTTTTGTGCTGCACTTAAAGGCAAGTAGAGAAAGGTTCTAGAACCTTCTGTGTTATATTGCAACTGCAAAAGCATAGATCAGAAACTATGAGTCAGAGCTCAAATGTACTTATGTAGCATCAATCTCATTGAAACAGGAATCTGGCAATAGGAGAGAGTTTGAAGATCAAAGCTTATGTCCTCTCTTCTTCCCTATATGTATGCAGGGAGACTGAAATACACAGTCTCTAACTACAATGTGTAACTGCTCCCACTGGAGGGCACTGCTTCCCAAGAAATGAAGATTACAGCTCAGCATCTTGATGAAATTAATAGGAGGAGGCAAGGTAATATAATTGACAGATCCCTGGAGAGCTCATTCCTATATTTTATTTATAGCTTCTCTGATGGCTTGGTCCTGCCAGTTCCTTCTGATTGATACTGGGGTTATTGAAAGAAGTGACTCCATTTTCTGGACCTTTAACTCTTTCTCTTGTTGAAAGCAGCTCCCACCAGAAATGACTCTCAAACATTTGGATCTCAGTCTTCACTGGCTTGCTCTTTGACCCCCCTTCCACAATCAAGAACCAGCGACTCCACTCCAACTCAGCTGCATTCATGTGCACTTGTGTGTAGAGATTTGTGGCTTGGTTCATAGCGGGGATGTTCTCACTCTCTCTTGGTTTCTGATTCAACACAATGTATCAAGCAGAAAAGGTGTGGCAGAAGAAATCAAAGTTAGATTTCTACCTGGGATGAAAAATGCATCATGCCACATTCCTCCAACTCCTTAATTATTCTGTCATCTAAATAATGTCTTGTTATTTGTTCATATGTTCAGACGAGACTTCTCAAGTTTAATTAGGCTTTTGGTGTAGGAAATGTGTTGGTTTTATTTAATCAATTTCTTAGGTTCTTTTTACCCAGCAAACATTTCATCGAAACAGTTCCTGAAGTAAGTCTAACAAACCCAGCTGGAGTTATTTCTGGATGAACAAGGTTAGGCTATATCTAGTGAAGTGCCCAAACATACATCATATACCTATGTGTAAGAAGGCTGTTGAGATTTTTATACAAAGAGCTTTGTTTCAAAAGGTTCAAATGAAACACACCTTGAATACCCCTTGTGAAGTCATGCAGCAGCAGCCTCCCTTCTAAAGCAAAAAGCCGTGGGATTTTTCACTTTGCATCGCCAGGGGCAGAGTTCCCCCTTGTGGCTTCCTCTGCAGGCAGAAAGCCTCTCCTGCCTTTTGCAAGTGATCGAAGAGACTATGAGATGATCAAAAGCACTTCCTTGAGGTGATTTTCTGTATCCTGTACAGAGGTGGATTTGAAGCTGTACAGATGCAGATAGATAACTCAACAAGATGTCCATAACAAAGTACATTTATTCACCAGGTTCTTCTTTAATGACCAATCCTTTGCATATCTGCCTTGTAGTAAAAGATGGTTATCTCCCAACCCATACAGGTTATCTCCCAACCCATATAGCGCCATACAGTTCATCAAGCCTTTTCCATGATAGCCGTAGGGCAGTGGCCGGGTCATCTAAGTGGGATGTCAAAAGTGTCCTCGGCATTTTGGCAGACTGTGGCCCTAGCCATGCTATCAAGTGTCTGATTATTTCATCAAGGTTCAGGTGTGCTGCCTGAAAGGGGCGCAGGAAAAGTTTATTCCATACTGGATACTCGCCGCCTGGCTTGTCAGAGAATTTGCGAACTCCGTTGGCATGCAAATTTAGCTTTCCACTCTGTACAGCCAAGTTTCTCCAGTAATCTTCAGCATTTGCTAAGTTGGGGGGAGGTATTGATGTAGAGGGTTCTCCCCCTGGATTCTCGTAGGGTGGGTTTGGGTTGTAAGTCAACGACGAGTTGTAGTCTTCTTCCCAGTACTTACAGAGGATGTCGTTCTCCCATACTGGGGATGATGGTCGAGTGTCACACTGCTGTGTACGCTGGCCACAGTTACCTTGTGGTACCTGGGAGCCGGATTGGTATTGAGGTTGTGGCAGGCATGCTGCTGCCTGTGGATTGAGTGTGGCAGTTGTTGTTGATGGCATGTTGACTTGTTGAGAAGTTGTTTTGACCACTGGTGGATTAAGTTGCTCAGCCAGCAGGGCGTGAGACATTGCAGTAGGGTTGCTGGTGCTGGGAAGAGAATCTCAGACCTTAGTATGTATATCAATTGGGTAAGGTTTGCTGTTGGTGGGAAATGAATCTTGTACTTTAGGTTGTACAACATCAGTTGCATAACTGATGTGTAGAGTCTGTAGTTGAGATTCATCCGTGTTCTCCCTTGGTAGTGGGAGACTGTTAGGCAACTGAGGTGGTTGCACCTGCTTGTTTCGAAGCGAGTACTGCTCATTCACGTAGGCTTTGACTCGTGTATCTGGGCTCTCTTCTCCCAACTCTTCGAGGTTGAATTGGAGGGAGGTGTTGTCAGCCATCTTCCGCCATACTGCTGCACGTGCCATCTTTGTCGCGGCGTCTCTTTGCCGTTCGGCCAATTCCAATTTGGCCTGCACTTTGGCCATTTCTGCTTGTTGTCTGGCCTGGGCTTTGGCTATTTCAACCTGTTGACTGGCTATTTCAGCCTGTTGAGCCGCTATTTTCGTCTTCTGCCGTGTTACCTCCTGTGTGGCGCATAGCTCTATGTCTGCTACTGCAGCTTCTACTTCAGCTTCTGCAGTCCATTTGGCGTAACTTGCTGCTTTGGAGGCCTTAGATGCGCTGTTATGACAGAAGGATGCTCTGGAAGGATGGTGAGAGCCGGCAGCAGAGAATTGGCGTGAGACACTGGATCCTGCCTGTGGTCTAGCCAATTTGGGCTGGAGGGAGGAAGTTTTCTTAGAATGGTGGGAAGAAGCTGCTTGTGATTGAAGACCTATGTCAGATGTGGACTTCTCCCTTGCCCCTTGTTCCTTTTGAAGTACATTGAAGCTGTACAGATGCAGATAGATAATTCAACAAGATGTCCATAACAGGGAGAAGGCGGAGCTTCGTTTCGACGATACAGCTGCGATCTTGGGGCTCTGAGATCGTAGCCGATATTTTCGCCCCTGGTCGGTCCCAACAGACCTAAACCGTCCCGTAGAGATGGGGATTGAGAAGGGTACTGTCCCAGGATCCCAGAGATATCGCAAAATCTCTGGTTTGATCCAGGAGAAGCCCTTTTGCTGGTGGCGGAGAGGCAGCCCCCATAGCTGCTGAAGTCGGGACAGCTCCGGAAAGAAAGTGGCTGGAAAGAAGTGTGTCGGCTGGGTGAGAAATTCTTTTTGTGTTGTAAATTCGCTGAGGCTTGAAAGGGCATCCTGAACAAAGAAGAAATCTGTGAGGCTTTTTTTTTGACCAAACTGTTTGAGCGGTGTTTTTTAAAGTGATGTCAAATTGAGGCTTGGATTCTTTTTTCTTTTTCTTATTTTTTTTCTCGGGACTTAAGTGTGACTTTGCAGGTAACCGGATTGAATTTTCTCTTATATATATTTTTATGCTCCTTTTGATTTTTTAATTTTTTCTAGGATAGAGGCTCCCTTTAGCTATTTTCTTTTTCTTTTTGTATACATTACTCATTTTTTCTGGCTGGGGGGGGGAAGAGCATTAAGAAACATTGCAACACTGCCAACTAGAGGCTTGAAAATACTTTAAGACTCCTTCTCAAGGACATTTCAACGTGATAAGATAGAGGGAGAGCATAGCAAAATATTATTACAGGTATTTTCCTGGACTCTTATCAATATTTCAACATTTGAGGCTTAGCTTTTAAGCTGCTGGAGAAGAGAGTCATAATAAGAGCCTTGGATAAATAAATAAAGTGCAGTGTGCATATATATATATATATATATATATATATATATATATATCCCATTCGCCAGCCTTTTTGTAAATCTCAATTCTAGTAATATTCTTATTTTTGCCTTTTATTTTAAAGGGAAAGTCTCAGAGTTTTTTCTTTATTTTTCTTTTTTTCTCTTTATTTTTATTGGGACTTCTTTGCTTTTTCTATCCATGTTTTTGGACCACTTTGTTTTTCTTTTTTGATTATTGAGATTAAGGTGTGAAGAACCTGAAGGAATTTCTTTTTTTCTTTTGTTTTTTATTTGCTCTTAATCAATAATATCATTTTTGGGTTTGTTTGTTTTTTTCCTTTCTATTTTTTCTTTTTTATGGTGGACTACTTTGTAATTGGATTAGGGTCAAGAAGAACCTGAAGATCCTTCTTCTTCCTTTTTTCCTTTTTCTTTTTTGGTTTTGGGTCTTTTACTATTGGATTTTTCCATTTTGGATTATAATTGACTATTCTACCAGTTGGATTAAAAGTCAAAAAGAATTTGAAGCTTTGGAGGCATTAAAATGAGCAGGAAACCAATACCAGTTGGCATTTCTACTTCTACCTCTGCTTCCCCACCAGCTGGAGGACAACGTTTAATTCAGACAATGTTGAAGCAAAATAAAGAACAAGAAATAGTAACTTTACAGATGATTATGCAAGGAATCCAAGATGTCAAGATAAAATCAGACATCATTGAACAAAGAATAGAGAAGACTGATGAAAAAGTGGAAAATATCAAACAAATGATGGGGAAGTATGAGGAGAGATTCCAAAAAATTGAGGAAGAAGGGAAACGAAGAGAGGAGAAGATTGGAAATATTGACAGTAGATTAACAGTGGTTGAACAAGAAAAAAATGGGATGTTGAGGTGGGAGATGGAAAGGTCAGAATTTTATCTCAGATTTCAAAATATAGAAGAGGAAAAAGGAGAAAATTTGGCTGCGATAATGATAGAAATTTTGGCAAATGCTTTGGAAATTACAGAGGAAAAGATGATGGATGGAGTAGATGAGGTATATCGAGTTTATACAAGATATGCGATGAGAAATAAATTACCAAAGGAAGTCCATTTTAGATTTACCAAAAAATCCATCAAAACACAAATATTACAAGTGGTAAGAGAGAAAACATTGAAATACAAAGGTAAAGAGATTGTGGTTTTAAAACAAATACCCAGAAGAGTGAGAGAGATGAGAAGAGAATATCGATTTCTGACCAAAATGCTACTGGAAAATGAAGTGAATTATAGATGGCTGATTCCAGAAGGATTAATGTTTACGTGGCAAGAGCAGAGACATAGAATTGATTCAATTGAGAAAGCAGAAGTTTTCTATGCAGAATTTTTTGGAAGAAGAAGAGAGGAGGCAGAGAAAGAGGTCTCATTAATTGAGTTTCAAGAGGAACAATTGGAGACTGAAAAAGAGAAAGGAGCTGTAGGTGGACAGGTGGACAGTAAAGAACAGCGTGAAGTGAGATCCACGAGAGCTGTTAGACCTAAATATAAAGCATAATCATGGAAGAAAGAAAACTGATTACAATGAACATAAATGGACTTAATTCAGCTGTTAAAAGAAGGAAAACTTTTCATAAATTAGAGAAATTAAAATTTGATATAATTTGTCTACAAGAAGTTCATATTAAAAAACAACATGAACAATTGTTAGTATAGCCAAAATTGGGGAAAATATTTCTTTGACTCAATGTAAGAAAAGAGGAGTGGTTCTATACATTAAAGAGGCTATCCCAGCAAAACTGATCTACAATGATGAAGATGGAAGAGTATTAATGGTGGAAATAATGGACAATAATATAAAAATACTCTTGATTGCAATTTATGCTCCGAATGAAAAACAAGAAGAGTTTTATAAAAAGCTACACATGAAAATAACTGGACTGGACTATGTTAATATAATTATGATGGGAGACTTTAATGGAATTGTGGACAATAAATTGGACTATATAGCAACAACAACCAAGCAAAATAGAAAGGCTCTTTTTTTAAAATGACAGATGAACTATCTTTAAAAGATATTTGGAGAGAAAGAAATGTTAAAGCTAAACAATATACTTTTTTTTCAAATAGACATTTATCATGGTCCAGATTAGATATGATTTGGATATCAACAGAATTAATATCCAATATTCAAGAAACAAATATTGAAACAAGTACTTGGGCAGATCATAGCCCAATGACAATTAAATGGAAGGGACAAAAAAAAAAGATCGAGATGGACATTAAATAATACTATTTTAAAGGAGAAAGATTTTATACAATGGATGGAGAAGGAATTGACTTTCTTTTTCAGAGAAAATAAAAAAGAAGATACTTCAACGCAGAATGTTTGGGATACAATGAAGGCATATGCTAGAGGTCTGATAATAGATTATACAAGAAAAAAGAATATTAGGAAAAGGCAAGCTTCTAAGGTCTTGGAAGATGAGTATAAAAGACTTGAAAAAGAATTACAGAAAATGTCACAGAAAAAAGATATTAAATTGAAGCTGGATGTAATTAAACATAAAATGGAATTAATAGAGAAAGAAGAATTGGCACAGAAAATCAGAAATTCTAAACAGAATTACTTCAAAGATGCGAATAAACCAGGTAGATGGCTAGCATATAAATTGAGAAAGGAGAAGGAATCAAGAAAAATATTGAAGTTAATAGATGATCAAGGCCAAGTTTGTTATGGTAATAAGGAGAAAAAGGAAATTATTCGAGATTTTTATGGGCAACTATATAAACAAGAGAATATTGATGAGGAAAAAGTCAAACAATATTTACAGAATGCTAATTTACCGAAGATACCTAAAGAGACTGAAGAAATGTTAGAAAGCAATATAACAATGATGGAATTAAATGAAGCATTTAAGAGACAAAACAATGGGAAAGCACCGGGTCCAGATGGGCTTCTGGCAGAATTCTATAAAACATTTCAAGAATCATTGAGTATCCCATTGTTAGAAGTCATGAATGAAGTTATGTTAAAGAAGATGATACCCAAAACATGGTCAGAGGCTTATATCACACTTATTCCAAAACAAGAGGCTGACCCACTGCAAATTAAGAACTACAGACCCATCTCCTTATTGAATGCAGACTATAAAGCCTTTGCTTCAATTTTAGCAAAAAGACTTAAAAAATATTTAAATAATTTTATTCACCCAGATCAAAATGGATTTCTGCCAAAGAGACAAATCAGAGACAATATGAGAGTAATCTTGGATACTTTGGAATACTATGAGGATCATCCTGAAAAGCAAATGGCTTTGATATTTTTAGATGCTCAAAAGGCATTTGACAACATGAATTGGAGATTTATGTTATTACTATTGGAACAGATGGGTTTTGCTAAAAAAATTATTCAAGCAATCGAAGCCATATATAATAAACAGACAGCAAAGGTAATGATGGAGGGGGAACTTACAGATTTTATTAATATAAGAAAAGGCACAAGACAAGCGTGTCCCCTATCCCCTTTGCTATTTGTGTTGACCTTGGAAGTGTTGAATAGAAATATTAGGGATGATAAAAGCATAAAAGGAATGAAAATTAAGAAGGAAGAATTTAAACTACAAGCTTTTGCTGATGATTTAGCTTTTATTCTGGAAGATCCGTTGGAAACAGCTCCAAGGTTATTGGAAAAGATAGAGACATATGGTGAGATGGCTGGTTTGAAAATAAATAAAGATAAAACAAAGATTTTGACAAAGAACATGCTATTGAGAAGAACTGGCAGATCTTTAAAAATTCAAATTACAAATAAGGTTAAGTATCTGGGGATATATTTGACAGCAAGATGTAGCACATTAAAAGAGAATAATTATATTAAACTAAAACAACAGATAGCTACAGATTTGAAGAAGTGGGAAAACTTGCAATTGTCATTCATGGGGAGAATTTCAACAATCAAGATGAATATTTTACCTAGAATTTTATTTTTGTTCCAAACAATACCAATTAAGCTTGGAAAAGACTATTTTGAAGATTTAAATAAAATCATGTTGAAGTTTATGTGGCAAGGTAAAAAAACGAGAATAAAGCTAAAGCTTTTGCAAGACGCTAGAATTAGAGGAGGTTTTGGCCTGCCTAATTGGGAATTGTATTATCAAGCTGCAAATTTAATGTGGGTCAAAGAATGGATAACATTAAGAAAGCATAGGTTGTTGACATTAGAAGGGCATGATTTGCTGTTGGGCTGGCATGCTTTTTTATGGTATAAGGGAACTAAAACACAGGGTTATTTTAGAAGACATTATATGTGGGGGTCTTTGTGGTTAAACTGGGAGAAGATAAAAAGACAATGTTATTTGAAAATTCCAGTTTGGTTATCAACTATTGAAGCATTTTCTTATCCTATAATTTATAAGAAGGAACAAACAGTTAGATATGGGGAACTTTTGGATGAAAAGGGTGAACTTAAATTGATTCAAAACTTAGAGGAACAAGGTATAAGGATGAATTGGTTTTCATATGCACAAATACATTCAAGGTATGATGAAGATTCTAAAATGGAGGGATTCTATGATAAGCAGACTGATTTAGATAAGATCTTGATGGGTACTGATGAGAAGGTGATTAAAAAATTATATGGTTATTTACTGGGAATGAAATTAGAGGAAGAACAAGTCAAAGAAACTATGATTGTTTGGGGGAAGAATTTTGGATATGGGATTGATCTAGAGAAATGGCAGAAATTGTGGTCTCAAAATTATAAAATGACAATGTCAACAGCATATAAAGAAAACTTGTATAAGATGTTTTACAGGTGGCACTTTCCCCCGACAAGAATAGCAAGAATGTTTAAGAACAAATCTGAAAAATGCTGGAAATGTCATCAGATACCCGGCTCGTATTACCATATGTGGTGGACTTGTGAGGACGCTAGAAAATATTGGACTATAATTCGCATGTGGTTGGAAAAAATGACAAAGAAACACATAGACTTGAAAACAGAGATCTTCTTATTGGGAATTTTACCTGATATATATAGTAAAGATTTGAAGTACCTGATTGTAAATGTATTAACAGCAGCTAGGATTGTATTTGCTAAAAATTGGAAGAATGAGAAAATACCATTACAGGAAGAAATTATTAAGAAAATATTGGAATGTGCTGAGATGAGTAGATTGACATTTGAAATTAGAGAGCAAGAGGATAAACAATTTTATGAAATTTGGGATCTTTTTTTATCAATGGTTAGATGATAAAATACGATAATAGAATATTTAGAATGCTAGACAGTAAGGAATATCTTTATTTTGCTATTTTGCTATTATTTTGTTATTCGACATTATATTTATAAAGGGTTTTTTAGGATTGATTTGATATGATTATATGATTTGTTATAGAGTAAACTGGTTTAAAGTATTGTTAGCTCATAAAACATGAATGATTAAAAATATAGTCAAAAATTATTTTTTTTTAGTGATATTAGGATATATAAGTTTGGATTGACAATATGAGTTGTTATGTGACATGATTGTAATTGAGACTACAGAATGAATGCACAAAAATGATGAACCAACTGACACACTGGATGTACATATAAGAGTTGATGTTTTTATGTTTTGTTTGTCTTGTTTGTTTGTAGAAAATTAATAAAATCTTTTTCAAAAAAAAAAAACAAGATGTCCATAACAAAGTACATTTATTAGTTCATCAGGTATCCTCATAACTCATACTTGTGACAAAGTTCTTCTTTAATGACCAATCCTTTGTATATCTGTCTTGTAGTAAAAGATGGTTATCTCCCAACCCATCTTGTAGTGATAGAAAGCAGCTCCCATGAATTAGGAAGTTCGGGCAAAAGTGAGGGAAAGTCCCCCAATCCATTGAGGGTCAATTTAGTGACCAATCAGGATTACAGATGTGGTCACATGACATGAACTACATTTCCCAGGATACCTTTAACTACATTTACCATGATGCATTCCCTTAAGGGGATAGCTTATAATTCCTAAGTAACTATCCAAGTCCCATAGACTGACTGGGACAGCACAAGTGAAACAAAGCCATCTCATATACACCTAATATGTCATATCACAACGCAACCCACTGGGTAAGTGGCTTGGATAATCAGTGGGGGATTCAAATCCAATAGAAGAGAATATATGTACTATACCGATTCTGTATAGATGTATGGTGAATAAGTTTCAAATCTGTGCAATATTTACTGGGGCTTTGAAGAGTTTACTCCATTCAGTACAATATATTTCAGAGGATGATGTTTTCTTGTAGCTCCCCAAATTATTTGTTGCTCTTGGCAGCCATTTTAAGATCCTGATGTTAAAAGAGCCTGGAGTTGGACTTTGAGATTCAGCTTTAGATAAAATTAATTTGAGAGACTCAACATCTTTGTGTCATACAAAGCTTTTTCTCATCGACTCAGATTTCTGAAATGACTTTTTATTTTTGGACTTTGCTTGAAGGCTACACCCGTGGCAGTTTATTTAACTTATTTGACTTTAAAGGCACTGCCTGAGTCAACATCACAGCAGGATTTAGACATTATTGTGGCAATTGCCAGAGAATTTGTTCATGATTGATCCAAATCTAGATAATTTTCTGGTCATTTTGTGATTTTAGTACACTCACAGAAATATACTGTTTTATACGGTGCCCTGGGGATTTCAATATCTTAATAGTCCTATACAAAAAGTTGTTGCATTTTGTATAGGACTATTAAGGACTGCTCATGCGGTCATTAAATGAATCCAATTTCCTCATTGACTTTGTTCGTTGGAAGTCAGCTGGGAAGGTCACCAAATGGTGATCACATGATCCTGGGACACTACAACTGTCATAAACACATGCCAAGTACTCAAATTTTGATCATGCGATCCTGGGGATGTTATGATGGTCGTTAGGTGTAAAGACTATCATAAATAATTTTTTTCAATGCTGTTGTAATTCAAATAGTCACTAAATGAAGTGTTGTAAGTTGAGGACCACTTGTACTGTACATAATAGATTTCTTGTACAAATTAGTCTACATTTTACATCTAGCCTAGAGACTTTATTCCTAAAAAAAATGTCATGCAGAGATATATTTTCCTTCTCACATTTATTCCACTACACTTGTATCTTGAACTTTTGTTTAGCGTTGTCTTTTTTGGAGTGTGGTATAGTGTTGACAGCCATTGTGTCCTTGTCACTTTGTATTTGGATGACTTCAATGCACTTTATTTGGAGCTATCTTTGAAGGCTGCTTTGGAATTATAGTTAACTCAAAATGTACCTGCCCACTTGCTGACTTGTGGCAGTCATTTTAGCAGAATAATATCTATAACTGCAGACTAACTAGGTTTCTGAATATATTTCTAAGTGTTGATAAGGCTTTTATGGTACAGGTCCTTGTTTTTTTCATGTCTATAGTTAGTAGAATCTACCCATCCTGTGCGTTTTGTCTGAAAATATCCACTTCTGATTTTGTCTACCTGAGATATTAAGGGTTGGAAACTGTGAAGCAGGACTTTTTAGTGACTTTCCCAATCTTACGGAGCAGCCTGTCCATCAGACTGAAGCTCTGTCTCTTGCCTTTCAGAAAAGAGATGGAGACAATTTTCTTCTGCTGAACTTTTGGATTATAAGTTCCAAGGCTTGATAACTGGTATTCATCTTTTTGTGCTCTAGTTTATGGTTTTATATGGGAATTGTATATTTTTATTGTATAAAATATATTATGAAAAATATATTTTTTAATTGTTTGTTTTTTTTATAGTTGTAAAGAGAGTCAGTTTGATGTAATAGTTAAGGCATCAGGCTAGGAACTGGGAGATTGAGTTCTGCCTTAGGCACAAAGCCAGCTGAGTGTCCTTGGATCAGTCACTTTCTCTCAGCCCTAGGAAGGAGACAATGGCAAACCGTTTCTGAAAAACCTTGCCAAGAAAACTGCAGAGACTTTGTCCAAGTAGTCTCCAAGAATCAGACATGATTGAACAGAAAATGGGGGGGAAAAAAACCTACTTAAAGTTTATGCCTGGAGTAGCATATCCATTCTGTGAAATAAATAAAAGAATGGTGCTTCTTTAGGACTAGACTATTCTTTAAATATGAGAAATCATAGCTAAGCTCACATGCACAATTATTTTGGCATAATTCTTGCATATGATGCTGAGTGGGAAGGGAAAAAAGACAACTTTGTGCTCTCTAAGCAGTCTGACTATTTTTGTTTAGGTATGCTAGCAGATAACAGTTGCTCAAATAATTAAAATACATGGAACAGGGGAAATATTCTATATAGTGCTAAATATCATAGCCTGCTTGGATTCTAACGAGGAGACCAACAATCAACAGCCAGTTCCAGAGATGCTGGACAACCCACAGTTTAAGGAGTTGCAGGCAGAGAATGCTATGCTGGCTGGTAACCAGGAGACACAGCTGTCCCCAGTCTCTGAAAATGAGGAGTCTGAGCTGCCACCCTCTCCCAGTGCAAGGTTTTGTCATATAGAGATGACAGCAGTGCTTTGCAATTTTTGCTCAAAGAAACTTTCTCAAAGCAAGCTTGCTGGATTTTGGGGGAACTTGTTTTCTGTAGTGGGCATGAGTGTGTGCACATTTCCACCCACATTTCCTTTGCTGCTTGAGCATTTGCTTTGCAAGCTTGCCAGTAAAGTTTGCAACCATTTTTTCTTCATCCTTGCAGGTGCATGGCCTGAGACTGGGTGCTTAGGGCAGCTATTTTCATCCCTGTAGATTTTCCAGGTTCTTTACCAAGTGGCTCTGGAAAACACATCCCTTCTAACTTTTAAGTAAAGTAGAAATGTAGAGATTGTACCTGGAACTTTCTGCCACTGAAGTCCAAAACATCTGAAAAGTTTTTGATCAAATAAGAATGTTCTCTTTCATCCCAACAGAATTTTTTGGTTAGCTAGAATTTGTGGAACAGATCCCCCTCTCATATTCTGTAGGCTCCGTTTTACTGTGGTGCTTCTGAGTGATATGTCATCCACAAACAACTTTACAGAATAAATGGCTATAGGTGCCAGATGCTGCGTATTGAGCACTCAAGTCTTAGTAATTGCTCTAGCCACTTCAGTACTTAGGCTGAAGATGCAGGGTATATTTCAGAAGTGGTATTCAGCAGGTTCTGACCAATTCAATACCACCTCTGACTGGCCCCACTCCCATCTGTTCTCTGCCTCCCGAGTCCCAGCCGATCAGCTGGGTCTTCTTTTGTTACCTGCACAGGAGAACGGACCTGGAAAGCAGGTTAGTGGGATGGGAAGGGAAGGGAATGCCCACCAAGCCACACCCACCAAGCCAAGCCAGGTCCACCAAGCCAGGCCCACAGAACTGGTGGTAACATTTTTGAATCCCACCACTGGTGTATTTCCTATTATAATAACGGAATGAACGCTTCTGCTGATGTGAATCTACCAGTATATAATAACTATAGAACTGAACCAAGTAATATAATTGATACCTAAGGCTAAAGAAAAATGGGAGGACGAATGCTTGCAATAATTAATCAGTACTTCTACTGATCTCCAGTAGTAGCTCACCAGTGTTCAGATCAAAGAGAAAATAGAGGACATTGTGCTTTGATTTTTGCTTGCATGAAGGGAGAGGGCTTCTAAATCATAAGAAGAAAACACATAAAGATAAGAAAGGGATGATTTCATGCCATTCTTGAAATAGTTCAGGTGATATGTAGATTCGGAACTTAACCTTTATTCTTGCATTCCTGGGATATATTGGTGAACCTGCATATTTCTCATAAATATATGCAGCCAAAATTAATATCATGAAGTCAGATGGGAAAAGAAACAATATAGAAGATGAGCTAATCTGGCTGTGACATCATCCCATTGGGTTGATTGGCTAATCTGGCTGGCTAGGCAAATGTCCCTTTCCTTCCTCACTATTCCATGGATCTTCCTCCCAAAGCTATGCAGTAGCTGGAAGACAATGACTATACCTGATAGAAGAAGTCCATCATTGTTCAGTCAAGGAATATAATATGCTGGCAATTTAAATTAGAGATAAGACTCTAATTTATAGGTGTGTCAAACTAGTGGCTTATGGGTCAGATATATCACACACAGGGCACACCCACCCTGGCTCTGCAAAGGTAAAATCGTTGCAATATGTCATGATCTGGCCCATGATGTGATTGAATTTGACATCTGTGATGTAGAACAATTCAGTCAAATTTCAGTTCTTTATTTGCTTACACCCAATAGACAGACTCTTGCCAGGCAACACTTACTGCTGTCATCCAAATGGCTATACCCTGGGAAATTTCTCTTTTCCTCTGTCTCCTATCTAGCTCCAAACTGTCTACCTCTTGTCTTCTTCCTTTCTGGAATGTGCTCCTTCCTTCCTGGAAAACTGCCATTTCACTGTAGTCCATCACACCAGCTCCCCCTTTTTGGGCACCATCCCTCATATCAGTGAAAGAGCTAAGATCAGGTTTCCCACTACAGTGATCAAGGATGTTATTATCACATATTGTAGTGGAAGAAACAAACAAAGCAGATTAATAGCCAATTTCAAGAAAACAATTGTTATTCATTCTCTAGTTATCTGAGGAAACTATCTTATGAGCCATAGATAGACGTATATCAAGATGAGGCAAAGCAAAAAACATTTGAAGAGTAGAAGTCTAAACTTGAACTAAGAGAACCGTGCACAAACTGGAAGCTGTTTATATTATATGAGTTTGGCTTATAATGGATGTTAATTTACTTCAGCTTTGAAATAATTATATTTAGGGGTTAAGCAAAATATTAACGGAGCTGAAAATTCAAAACCACATACTGTAATAAGATCAAGAATTCTTTGTCAGTGACTCTGAAAATAACAATAGGAGTGCTAGTACAGTGGTGGGATTCAAATTTTTTTTACTTCCGGTTCTGTGGACGTAGCTTGGTGGGCGTGGGGTGGCTTGTGGGCATGGCAGGGGAAGGATACTGCAAAATCCCCATTCCTTCCCCAGCTCACTAACCTGCTTTCCATCTCCGTTCTCCTGTGCAGGACAACAAAAGAAGACCCAGCTGATCAGCTGAGATTCGGGAGGCAGAGATGGGGGGCAGGGCCAGTTAGAGGTGGTACTTGTTGGTTCTCTGAACTACTCAAAATTTCTGCTACCAGTTATCCAGAGCTGGTCAGAACCTGCTAAATACCATCTCTGAATTGTTAACTCTGGTGGATCAAAATTACAGTTGCATAGCGAACTGCAGCCCTGCCTGATCCTTCTTGAGATTCTGTTGGTGGGATAAAGGATATAATTTTTGAATACTGAAAAAAATATTTATTTATTTATTTATATTTCCTATTTCTAAACCACCATCTCCCTCATCTCCCACTGTTTTTGCAAAGAAGTCTACAGAACATGAGGAAGAGATATTTAGATTGAATATTAGGGAGAGAGATAAAAATAGCTAACAAACCAAGCAATAAAATAGAAGAAATATATGAGAAGGGTATCTCATGCATGTCTTTGCATGCAGACACATTCATAGATAAGAAGCAAACTGTATTCTGAGTTTTCATGTCATGTGACATTGTCATACTTTCAAGCCAATTTTCATAACAAAAAACTAGAAACTTTTTTTAAAAAGTGATGGATAAAAATATCAGGACGATAAATTCAACACTGAAGATTTAATTCCATGCTTGACTTGTTTAAATACTGTAAATAACAGAGAAAGTCCTGAATTAAGGACACGGGGGTGATGCTTGCTTGGTTCTCTAAATGCCTGCAAAAGCAATACAACAGTGGAATTTGTGTCAAGAGGTTCAGAGCACAAGGAGTCTCCGAGGTGGAAAACTCCAGTGTATCTCACTGCAAACTGGAATTATTCAAATTCAGTAGCTGATTGCTTGGGAGGGTAGATTTTGAGCACCTACACAGTTGAAACAGATCAAAAGTTAAGGAGAGAAGAGACTGAATGGGAAGATAAAAGATGAATAAATGATCAAGAGGTGGGAGATGAGAAATGGGAAGGACAGAGATGCTGTTTACAAGGGGCTGAATCAATTGTGGAATTTTAATCTGAGCCCCTGATATTGATTGGTGGGAGATGCAGCAGAAAACTGCAGTGCTATTAATACAGAGAACATAGTGTAATTTATCAGTGTCAGACAGAGAATCCAACCTGCTGCTTTAATCCTTATGTTTTCTGGATATTTTTCATTACTAAGTCTGCAGATAAAAGGGATACTCATGTGATCCATGCTGGAGACCATTACAGGAAAGAAGTTTCAATATTTCTGCATTTCAGAATGTTATAATCATATTATGCCCATACTAATGATGTCTTACTGTGGAAATGTTGAATATTGTGTGTAATACTCGATAGAGAGCTTTGATTTAGGCACGATGACAATTAATGCTTCCTGTATTTTTTTCTACCAGTTCTTGTTCAATTTGCAGAAAGACAATTTGCTTTGGAGAGGATAATTTTGGAGAAATAACAGGGCTGTGTGTGACAGTCCGGTATTGCTCATGGCTCTCTAGCATCCAGACACTTATGTATCCAGCCAGACACATTACATTTTTTAAAGCTAATAAAGTGGAAGGTGAGCATGAGGGTGATAGCACAAATTATCAACTTTCTCATAGGAAAGGGGGGCTCCTACTGACTGGCAAGAAGGAGGAGACAGGCTGAGATTTGAAACAAAAGGTCTTATGGAAGGAACAAGGAGAGAAGGAGGTACACCAAGTTCCATACTGGAACACCAAGACTCTTACCTCAACAGTTTTGGTTGTTAAATAGATATTGCTTTCAGAAGAGCCTGGAACATATTTTGAAATGATTGTGAGTGAACAGGGATGAAAACTTTTTTTGCTTAAAAGATAATAGAATTCAAATTTTTCAGTCTAAGTCTGAAGCCAAGTGGACTATCAACATCCTGTATTTTCTTGAATAAATAAAGAGGTTTTACTGAAAATATAAATAATGTGACTTTTGTACATTGTCAATGTGCTTTTGAATATATATATGTGTGTTTGTGTATGTGTGTGTGAAAGAAATGGAGAAAAACACAGAAACATGCTCTTGAATTTTGAGCTCTGATCAACTGATAATCGTTGACTGTAGTATGAAATTTCTGTTTACATAAACACTTCAGTATATTTTTTTCATATAGTCTAAGACTCAGCCTTATTGTTCCTTATTTGAAATTATTATGTCATTAAATGTGAATGCTGTCACATCTTTAAAAAGATCACAGGGGCTGCAGCAGATACACAACAGTGGAGCCGCATAGCTTTACACAAGGCCGTTCAGTTTTGCAGCAGGTCAATTCTTATGTTTTAAATGACTGTAACACTCCTAAACCACATCCCAGTGCTATGTTTACATTCAGATCTCAACAGGAGAAGCAGTGAGCAGCAGCTCCCATTTCAAAAGTCTTGTTAGTAACACGATTGAACCAAAGCTAGTAACCAAAGCTATGCTGCAGTCATCTGCAACAGAGATTTTTTGTCTGTACACTTTGAGGGATGTTGAGCATTTGATGCTGAATGTTTGAAGAAGTGAACTGCTAATACTTATGTCTTTCAATAACATTTGTTAGAAAAGGTGCTGCCATTCTTCTCCGGACTTGTGTATACATGATTCTGTCCACAATAGCCCATTTGGAGGTCTTTGTTTATATGCTTTTTTTGTGAAGATTGGCTCTTGGTGAGATCACCAGTATAACTAGAAGAAAGTGGAACTCTTCCCAGCTCCTCTTCATGTAAATATATTATCTGAATAAGGCACTCATTCCAAATACTTCTGTACAGGTAGTCCTCAACTTACAACCACAGTTGGGACCAGATTTATCATTGCTAAGTAAAACAGTTGTTACGTGAGTTGTGTATAATGTTACCTTTTTTTTTTGCCATAGTTGTTAAGTGAATCACTGTAATTGTTAAGTAAATCATGTGGGTGTTAAAAGAATTCAGCTTCTCCCATTGACTTTACCTGTTGGAAACTTGCTGAGAAGGTCACAAATGATGATCACACATTTGGGAACTTTAACTGTGATGACTCCCCTGTATGCTTCCCCAGATGCCTCTCCAGATGTCAGTTCAGAGGAGGATGAACTAGTCCCAGGCACGTCAGGAGTTGGTCAGTGGCTCCAGGCAGCCATCTGAGAGTGATTTGGCTGAAGCGCAGCTGCAGCAGGACAGCTGTGAGGTTTCAGGTGAGCAAAGCACACAGTTGCAGCTGGCCAGCAATAAGGAAGAAGAACTGCCTTCTGTACCTGATCCAAGAACACATAGGATAGAGAAAAGGCAGGAGGAGCGAAGGTCAGCTTGATTACTTGTGAAGAGGCAGCTTTATCCCTCTTGATAGGCTTGCACCAGAAACTGGCTATTTAGTGTGGGAATAAAACTTTGACTTCAGTATTGGGTAATGATTAGTCTAAGACCTTATACATACATGTCTGCCTAAGGGTCACTGAGATAAGCAAGGAAATTAAAAACAAACACCAGGAACAATTAAGCAGCTCAGACAATTGTAAACAGTTCTGTGTGCTATATCTAATTATTGTAATCCACAATGTGAATGCTTACTATGTACGAATTTCTCAATAAAAGGGGGCACTAGAATTTGCTCTAGACTCCCATCCCGAGTACACCAGCCTCTGTGTCTCATTCTTTCCATGGGAGTCCACCACAATTTAGTACAACAGACAGATGGAGACAATGCTGGGAACAATGTATTCATTTCCTTGCTGTGTGTTCTTGCCTTGAATTTCAGATCGTGTCTCTTCAGCTGTGGCCTTGCCCTGCCTTGTGGCCTTGTTTTTGCCCTGTGGATGTTCCCTTGTATTGTGGATTTGCCTTTGCCTAGCAAACTGGAGTTGTCTTTGCCTTGAGGATTAACGTTGGCTTCATTTGAGTAGCCTGTGGAACACATTGGGGCTGAGCTGGTACCAGCATAGGGAATTGCTGGGGAATACCAATTCAGGCTCTGAAATCTTAATAAGGACTCCTTACACCTGCAGTGTATGTATGTGTGACCGTTGCTAAATGAATAATTATTAAATCCATGACTATCTTGGATTTCAACTTCAGATCTATATTCTATTAAAACTCTTATTTCTGTTTGCCTGTAACCTTCAGTGAGTGAAATTGGAAGGTATAGGGCAAGGGTGTCAAACTCAAGGCCTGCGGGCTGCATCTGGCCTGCAGGGTGAGTAGATGTGGTCCACGGGGCTGGCCAGGAAACAGTGAAGGACCAGCCCGTGGTGCCCCTGCTAGCAAAAATGGAGCTCGGGAGAGCTATGTGCAGCCCTCCCGAGCTCTGTTTTTGCTGGCAGAGAGTTGCAGGAGGCTGCCAGAGTTGAAAACAGAGCTCGGGATCCCATTTTTGCTGGCAGAGCGATTATGTTACCCTAGACACCCCCGACATGATGTTGAATTGCCCCCCGAGGTCACCCCCCTGATATAGCCCTCAATGAAATCGAGTTTGACACTCCTGGTATAGGGCAACAATTATTGAACCAAGGTAACTTAAATGTGTTAATCTACAAAATGCTGGGACCCATGATTACTGTAGGAATGAAATTTGGGAACGTTGTGCCTGTTTCAGCATCACCATGTCTTTCAACTACACTTCCCAGAAAGCCATACAGTGGAACCTTGGGTCGCGACCGTAATCCGTTCCAGGACTATGGTTGTAACCCGATTTGGTTGTGACTGGAAGCACAACAGACTATGCATGCACAGACAAAAATTTATGTTGACTTTGCATGCACGGAAAAGGAATCTGCCACAGCCGGGTTTGTTTGCCATCCAATTTTTGAATAGTGACCCGATTTAAAAATCAGATGGATTTTTTGGTCAGAACCAGATTTGGTCGCGAACAGAGATGTTGGTGACCCGAGGTTCCACTGAACATTGGGAAGAAGGGAAAGCTGTATCCTCACCCTCTTTCCTACCTTCCTCTGGCCCCTGCGCCCAATCAGATGGCAGCTAGGCCTGAAAGGCACGCTTTGGAATCAAGGCTGAAATTTGAAATCTTTTAGCAACCGAGGGTGGAGGGAAGAAAAGGGCGTGACTTGGATGCTTGATGGTAAGTAGGGCTGACTGGTGGGGTGTGGGGAGAAGCACTGGTAGTGAATGGTCGAGTCCTTTTCTTCCCAGAAGAGAGGAAAAGTTTGGGAACATGTCAGAATAGGGAGCAGGAGTATAATTTCCCTTGCAGTCTGTGACTACTTTTGTTCTCTCTCCCCACTTCAAAATGCAGCTTGTTTCACAGATCATCCAAGAAGGAGGATTGATTTCTGCCAGCTCCCCACAATCAAAGTCAACAAGGAAGCTGTTAGGATGTCTGCTTCTCTCTTTGGGTAAGGAAAGCATGTTGATCCTATTAAATTAGTTTTCCTTAATTTTCTTTGGAATATTATGCATGAAAGACTTCCCTGCTTCATGTGCACAAATATTAAAGTTAAACAATGTTGGTTAATTTTTAAAAAAGGTTAGTGAATTATTTAAACATGAGTTGAGCTATTTAAAAGATAATAGTTGTATAAATATCTATTTAAAAGTAATTTTTAATAGTTGCTTTGCAGTAGCAATAGATAATAGTATTTGCTCAGAAAAAATTATCTGTATAGGATTCTCTCCAAAGTAAAGTGAAGCCATCAGATTAAAAGTTTACCAGCCAGGAAACAATGTGTTTTTCTCTTCTGGAAAGTAGATACATAGAAAATATATCTACTGTATATAGTTATTTTTTTTATAAAAATATAACATAAAATTGCCTCAGTAAGAGTTAAAATATTTTTGAAATGAATTTGATTAATGAGCAAGCTAAATTTGTTTGGCAAAATATAATAGTGTACTGTATGTTCAAAATTTCTTTATCCTCTTTTAGAGACCTAAATATCGACATAGTGTAAACTGTCCAGGGAATACCTTGTTCTGAAAAGTAGCACACAAATTTTTTAAATAAAATAAAATTTTAATTCATTTGAAAAGAGTTAATGGTTAAAATAATCCTTTGTGATTGTGAGTAATTTTTATGTAATAATCAGGGCTTTTTTTTTGGAGATATTGCACATCAGATGTTACTGAACCAGAACTTCTAAGTCAGGAAATAAATGGCACAGACAAGTTTATTGTCATAGAATATTAAAAGGCGCAATATTTCCCACTTGTGTTTAAATGTAAATTGTTGAGGTTTCCTGATGTGCTGCACCATTCTGTGCTTTTTTGAACTATATTTTCCAGACTTTCTCATCAATGGTTGGACTAGCTGGGAGTTTGAAGAGCTGAATTACAGCAACAACAGGAGTGTCACGGGCTTCTTAGCCTTGTTCTTGGTTTTCTGGTCATGCTTTGTCATGCTGTGTTGTTGAAACGTTAACTTTCTTCAAAAGTAGGTTTTCTTTTTTTAATACTTTTTCTTTAATGTTTGAATCATGTTTCCAGGGTCAGCAGAAAATGACACAGAACTAAGAAAGTTGTTGGGATTCAGAATGCCTTATGATACACTAATGCAGTTTAAAATGACTTTGAAGATGAAGCAAAAGGCAGACGAAATGATGCTGGCTTGCATTTTGAGGAGAAGTATGAAAAAGTGCTATAGTACCTTGTCATAAAAAAGAAAGAAATACAGATCAGGATGGATGGCAAGCAAAAGCCAAGATGCCAGCCTCAAGGCTACGTCTGCCTGATGACATTATTGCTGATATTGAGTGAGGGGCTTTTCCTGTCTGTGCTATGTAATTAATTATTTATGTTTATTGATACCCAATCTATTGTCAGGGCATTCAGTCAGTTTGGTTTGGAGTCCAATAATGTTAATAACGAAACTTTGCTTCAGATCTCCATGCTTCACTTTGTATTATAGTGGATCACTTTTCCCCACAAAACATATTTATTATGGTTCGTCGCACAGTCAACCAGATGTTGAGACTGGATTTGCCATTATTATATCCACCTCTGGAGTCTTTCCCAAGGACCTGGGATAGGTAGATGTTGATGTTTGATCGTATAAGGGGAATCATTGCAGGAAGTAAGCTGTTCCAAGTAAAGTGGCCTTTTGCAATTTAGTGATGGTGAATTTGTCATCGCCAAGTGAGGCTTCCAGTTGTTTTGGGATTGTACCCAAGGCATCTATTACTATTGGTACTACTTTTGCTTTCTTTTGCCATAGTTGTTCTATTTTATTTTCAGGTCTTTCTAGTTTGTTACTTCTCCAGTTCTTTCTCTTCTCTTCTGCTGTCTCCAGATACTGCCATGTTCCTTATCCAGACTTTTTTTTAATCTTTCTTAATGGTAATTTGTTATCATGGTCCATCGCCCAGTCAGCCAGATGTTCAGACTGGATTTGGCATTTTTGCCCACCCATCAAGTCCTTTTGAAAGACCTTGGATAGGCAGATGTTTATATTTCATGGTGTTAAAGTATCCTCACAAGATGTAAGCTCTTCTGAATAAAGCTACCTTTATTTTTGCATTTGATTGATAGAGAATTTGTTGATGCTGATGCAAATGATGTTCCAGTTGTTTTGGGATTGTACCCAAGGTTATTATTGGTATTACCTTTGCTTTCTTTTGCCACAGGTGTTCTATTTCTTTATTTTGCCCATTTTGCTGTTTGAAGCAACTCTTACTGGCTTAGGTTATGAATGGTATGACTGTTTAGATCCTTCAAACATTATATTATAACAGGATCTGAAAAACACATTTACTCTGTCTGTCAGAGAAAAGTGAACCAGTGCACCTTATTGCTTTTACATATTTTATTAGGTATCAAGACTACTATCAAAACTGGACATCAACCATGGCAAAATAGCTTCCATTCACCTTCACTTGAATCTGGTTTTCTTGGACATTTTTCCACAGAATGGAAGGAAGAACAAGCCCTCACTTAAAATTATGAAATAAATTCATATAAACAAGGACCAAGTGATTTTTTTTTTAAAAAAAAGTTTATTTCATGTACCAGGATTTTTTTTAAATTTTTCCTCTTTTTAAAATTTTTCTTTTTAACAGTCTGAAAAAAAATAATAAAATAAAGAAAATGGAGATTTGTGTTGAATTGGTTTGAGATGAACATAAGCAATACCCTTGGGAGAAAAACAAGACCTTCACCAGTCCCAATCTTCCCTCTTTTTATTCTCTCTCTCTCTCTCTCTCCCTCCCTCCCTCCTTCCCTCCCTCCCTCCCTCCCTCTCTCTCATCTCATACACATATACTCATTTGCATATGCACAAATATTCATTCAATTGTATTTTATTAGAAATACTCAAGAACATCACAGAAGCAAAGTCCTTGATAACAATTTTGCGATTCCAATCAAAATACTGTCATCTGTTTATGCTAGAGTACAGGAAACCGGTTTTTAACTCATTTCTTGGGCTTTGGGTAGTAGCTTATTTAACTCATCCCAATTCTTTCATTGTTGATGGGCAGGCTGAAGCTTGGGCTATACTTGCAGATTTAGACACTCAGTACTGAATGGGAGACCCCATACTGATTATTAACAATACTGTGCCTCAGTATTTTTTTCAGCTTGTTTCTATCCAGTTATTTTGGGATTGTATTCAATGAGTTATGGGGAAGAACTGATTCTGCTACTGTCTCACTGTTTCATATATTGCTCCTTATCCTACCCTGAGTGGGACTCCATTTTTCGATCTAAAAGAATAAACTTAGGAGGGAGCAGCGTTAAACTGGGTGGATAGAGGTTTTTCTCTGACCCTATATAGATCCCAGCAGGTACAGAGTAGCTATGGGTGTGAAGGCTCTTTGAATTTGAAGCAGCACCAGCATGAGCAGGAAAAATCAAGCAGAAACCTAAAGGTACTGGATATAATGGTTGGGTCAGGTTTACTTAACCCCCAATCTTCTTTCAAGGCCACACAAAAGGCTCAGATATTGTAAGACCACAAAATTTTAATTCCACATATTTTTATCTGAAGCTCGATCTGCATCTTAAAGCTAACTTAGTACCACCAGCAGTACAACCAGTGTTAAATATTGCCACATATGGCCATAGAGTTGAGTCAGCCAACAGACTCCATTCATTGGCCCAGTCACTGGTGGGAGAATTAAAGCCCCATCAGTGACTGAAGCTTTGGACAGCGCTGGCTACAAAAGCTGGCACCAGCCGCAGCTGAGCGACTTTTTCTTAACTGAAGAATAAAAAGAGTTTTACCTGTTCCTGCTGTGTCCTGCCTCTTATTCCGCGGACCCATCTAACAACCAGATCTCTATTCTGACCCATGACCTTGTTAAATACTACACTTGTGATCCCTCAGTTGCTGTGGCACCAAATGTTCTTAACAAGTTTCATGGTGATTTAGGGGGTTGCTGCGGGCATATTATGCCTGAAATCTAAGAGGGATTGAAGGTGAGGAAGGGAGCATGTCCTTTTTTGGGCTGTTAGGCAGCAGAAGAAGCAATGACATGATTTATGAGGAAGAAAATCAGATACTTAAAAAGGAAAGCTACTGCCACACAAAGTTTTCTTCAATTGTATGACCTCCAGATATGTCAATTTTTACTTTCAAACTGTTAAACAATGGCCACTTGGAGGACCTTCAAATTGTAAAGGTTGCCTTGCAGAATTTACGTTCCCATCCTGGGTCAAATATAGAAAGTTATTTCTGAAGTGAGCAATCTGGAGAATTTAGCATCCAAGCCTAGCAGCAAAGTAGAGATAGGAAGCTCATTTTTCATCTGTTTAACTAAGAATGTTTAATAGATATTTTAATCTCTTTATTTTTCTCCTTATCTTAGTTTTTGCTAAGATTATCCTGTCTAAGACATATAAGACATGTCTTCATCTGGCAGTAAGAACCTGCCAACATCAGTTTCTTACTCAATAATGAAGTCAAAGGAACTCCTTTCACACAAGATTCTAGCAACCTCTGGGATAACATTTTCAATATTTCTTTAAGGCCATAAACAAAGTAGGGTATCATTAAAGGAATGGAGACCTGGCCTTGGAAATTAGCAAACCAATTAAGGGGAACTTTCAGAAAAGCTTACATAGTCCTGAGAAAGAGAAAAGAAAGAAACTCAACTCCATCTTGATTTTGTTTGGCATAAGTTTGGACAGAAAAAAACCCTCACAAATTTTCAAGATTCTGTTATTTTATTCTACAGTAATAAATAATATTTTTGGAATCCCTGCCATGCTGTTTCTTGACCTACCTCAAAGAGCTGAGATCATCAGATCTGAGGTGCAAAAACCTGGACAATGTCTAGAATAGATGCAACAAAGAGATGCAAATATACTGAGTGCTTTGTTCTTGTATGGTAGCCCTAAAATAAGAAAAAGTCTTGGTAGGTATTCTGTACCTTTTTCCCTTAATCACCTTGCTTTTCCACTTTACTGTGTTTTCTAGAACTTCCATTCCTAACATGATTTAGCTAACCTCTGTTATAGAACATATACTATGATTCCTGCTTTATTCCTGTCAGATACATCTTCAGTGAGAGGAGGACCAGATAGATCCTTTCTCAAATTCTGTTGAAACTTAAAGCTGCCAGATTCCATGTTTGGGGCACTTCGGCTGTTCTGTCTTTAAACCAGAGAAGAAAAAAAGCTGCATATTCTTCCAATTAAATGTTGTGCTACCAAATATTTCCTCTTCTGAATGATTTTTAAAAGCTCATTTGAAAGATAAATTGTCCCATGCTACATATGGCAACACCATAAGTAGGCCTCAGAGAAAGGCAGACTGAATGTACAGCCAGGGACTGGCTAGCACTAGCAACAGAAGGAAACCAGGGCATATTTCTTTTAGTGTTATGGATTTGGCACCAGAGCTGAATTTCAGCCAATGACAGCCTGTTCAGTGTACATGAGAGGAACTCCAATGGTTTTGGCAAGATTGCTCCACAAAGCAGAAAAGCTACTGATGTAAATGAAGCTGAGGTCAGTGAGCAAATAGTAGTTACTTCACCTAGCATCTTTCTAAAGCCTGCAAATGACTGCAAGGCAAGGGTGTCCAGAGTTTGGTCAAAAAAAGTCAAAATAGCAGAGTTCTGCCTGCTTTTATATACAACACACATTTTTAAAAAGGGTGTTGCTTTGATCACACCGTTGAAGCCACCATCCTGACGTTTATTTTTTATTTTTACCATGCCCCATGGATATCCCTGCTACGGGGGAGAACAATCTCTAGATATTTGTATCAATTTTCTAAACCAAATGACAGTGGCCTCATTCTCTCCATGGGGAGATTGTTTTCATAGTCCATAATTCTCATGACTGGCAGGGGAAGTGGGAAGGGAGGGAATGCTATTAATGTCAAACAACAGATCAAGTATTAGGTATCTTTAAAAAAACTGCTATTGATTTTCTTCTAAGATTTTAGTTTTCATAGTTTTCAAGTTGGAAAAACATGAAAATAAAAATATTATCTCGTTTTCTGGCAAGTAAATCCCCTCATTTTATTTACATTTATTTATAGCTGTTTTATTTGAAAATGCCACTTTATATTAAGCTTTTTTCTTTGTTGCAATATCCCAGTTAACCCCAGAATAGTCATAGGCTAATGAAGCTGAGCTGCTTAGCTTTAACTTCCTGAGGCCTGGAGATTAGCACACTGGTACTAACCTTGCAAATTCCCAAGGACAAAGAAGGTGACTGTTAAGCTCTATGGATCAACAAGGACATATTGAATCCCCAGTTATTCCTGGTGTGGTGGGTTCAAAAAACTTAGGTAGGCCCCAATGCATGTACAAGTAGGGTATCCACAAAGACACCAAAGTCACTGCATTTTATTTCTGGCTTGAGATTGCCAGGGACTTGCAAATTCACAATGGGCTAAAAATGTAAACAAAAATAAACTAAGAAATTAAAGAGTAGTTTTTCCCCCCTCCCCTCCCTCCAATCCAAAGAGCTGCCTCCTCTTTTTCTCACTTGTTTTTTAAAATTAGTATTATTATTTTTTATTTCTTGGTTCCTTTTTTAAATCTGCTTTTATTAAATGTTAAAATAATGGTACATGGGAAATCATGCATTTTCTTTTAAATTTATTTTCTATTTTTTATATTTTTAAATTTCTTTCTCTTGATTTTTTTATTTTTTATTTTTTACCTTTTTTTAAAACTTTTTTTCTTTCTTTTTGGATGTTTTACTTTACTTAAGTTTGTTTGTTGTTATTTTTTGCTTTTGGAAGGTTCCTATGGTTGCTTTCTTCTTGCCCCTACAGGGCCCCCTCCCCCACTGTTCCTCCCTCCTGCACCCAAGTCCTTCTCCTACCTTCCCTGTCCCCCAGTTTCAGCCCCTCGTGATAGCTTCATACAGGGGTGGTCCGGCGGTTGGCTGTGTTAGTGTGGATAGAGTCTTTGTTTTCTTTCTGGATACAGTTGTGTACCTGGAGGAAGCTGTTATCCCTGTCTGAATTGTAGGTGGCTGTGGGGGTAGTAGCAGCCTTCAGGGGGTCCCTGGTCAGGGTATACATTGAGATTTCCGTAGATGGGAGGGTGTTGAACCCTTTGATCCCAACAGGAGAGGCATCCCTGGAGTGTGAAGGCTCAGTGGAACGGGAACTGGAGCGACTGCGTCTCTGATAGCGGTAGCGATAGCTGGGTATGCGGGTGATGGCAGAGGACTGGAGGTAGTCCGTGGTGTGAGTGCTGGCACGCAGCTGTTTGTGCCGGTCAATGAACATGTGTACAGCCAGCACTCCAACCATCTCAGCTATAATGAAGGACAAGGCCCCAAAGTAGAAGGACCATCCGTAAGAATAACTGTTCTTCTTGGAGTCACTTTTTGAGGGGTCTCCAGCATTGGCTGATATGTACACAATGATGCCAATTATATTACTCAGACCTGTAGACAAAGAATAGGAGAAAAAAGTTATAAAATGTCTCTTATGCATACCTAAGATAATAAGAAGAGGCTTTGTAGACAAGGGGGATTATTCTGTTGCTACGGAGATATTTTGATTTGTTCCCCACTAGGATCAATGACATGGCCAGTTTGAAAAGCTTAATAGAACAGGATAGCCATTGGAAGATAGCATTTTGGGATTTATCTGAGACTGAATGTTCCAATACTGTATGCATTCACATCACAATGACACTTTCTGACTCAAATTCCTTTTGAAAAGCTTTTTAGAGCAGCCTTCCCCATCTCCAGATATTCTCCAAACACATTGGACTTCAAGTTGTACAATCCTTAGCCAGCACAGCTAAGAAGCTCAGTTCTGCTTAATATTAACAATTAAAATTCTTACTTTGGGCCACAAAAATATAGAATGGCAGCAGAGGAAACACAACACAATTCTAGCAAATATGTGAATGTGTGTTTGTGTTAACCTAGACTAGTAATTGCCTCCATGATTTGATGGCATTGATTTTTTTCTCTGCAGCTTTAAATTGATGGTTTATATAGGTTGTAAGATTACTTATTAATATTGTGTGTGTCTATATCTATCTATCTATCTATCTATCTATCTATCTATCTATCTATCTATCTATCTATCTATCTATCTATCTAGTATTTGTTTTCTAAGAATAAAGCTCAGAGGCAATACATTATAGACCAGATGAGCTCTGTCAACATTTCTATTATGTGCCTGTCAATAATGCAACTGCATCCAAAACTATCCTTACCTACTGTCAACTATTATAAGTACTATCCTAATATGTTCGAGCGTATAGAGCATTATTCAAATATTTTTGTACTCTTGTACTGATTTCTCATATGCTATATTGCATCAACCTAACATAAACATTACCATTTCCATAGTATAACATTCACCAACTTGAATTCCTTATCAACTATTTGGAGATAACTTTCGTTGTATGTTGGAGAACTATTTGGTGGTTTTGGGGGGTTCTATGTTTAAAATAGAATTGTAAATTTTTTTGTCCAAAGGATCCTTTTATGATTTGCTGGAATCTCAAACTGGAGGTTCAAATTCTTTCCTGATGAAATCATTATTAGGATTGCATTTGACTAAACAAACAGCTTTACCTTGCTTTGGAAGGTTTGGTGCGTTTGGAGTTGGAAGGGATAAAAAAATAGAGACCTTCTACTTCTAGAGTTTGTTTGGAGGATATATTGCCTCCACTTTGTTCATGTCTGTTGTTAAACTGGAATTTATTAGACCTTCATTTTGCCACTTTGGAAAATATGATAATGGGCATTGAATAAAATGTTGTTATCTGGACACCATTAATCTTTAGCAAACTAAAAGATTATAAAGAAAATATAAAGAAAGTGAAAGAATTGCTGAATTACACATCAGCCAGGCGTACCTTACTAGGACTGCAAAGTTCTGGACAGCCACCTGATGGCAGCCAACATTAAGATTTTCTGTATCTCTGCTGTCATTTAGTAATAATCTAATAATAATCTCACTTTTAGAAGACCTAATCTTAGAGTTATCATGAACCTACATGTACAAAATCTGAGGCCTTTATGTGAGAAGAGATGCAACATGGACTCTCAACAATTGACAGGTGGTGTACAGTCTTGAACTAAGCTAAGGCTTATATGAATATTGAAAGAATAATTTGCTTGCTAAATTTGTGGGCATTTTTAATTCAAACTCCCAAGATTGGTTGCATTCTAGACTCTGATCCTGGAGAGACCACCGCGAGATCCTGGATGTCTCATGGAAATCAGATGTGCCAAAGTACTGCATGAAAGCCCCATGCAGAACATGATATAATTTAGCCAAAAGTGGAAGTAGGAAGGAATGGACAAGTATGGAGTATCACCACAAATGTTGAACTAGATTCATCATTAACCTTAAAACATAAAATCCATGATGGATCAGGCCAAAAGTCCAGGCAAATATTTTTAGGAAACCCCTATAAGGAGAATGTGAAGGCAATAACTGCCCCTGATATGTGGAGTGTATGCATAATATTATAGGCATTCTGGGGGGAGAAATCAATAATCCACTTTCATCACTAGATGCTGCCACAGTCAACATATGAACAGAATAATTTGAAACAAGAGACAAATGCCACAAATAGAAAGACAGGCTCTTTAAAAAGCCCACATACATACTTCAACATTTTCATTGCTTAAAAGAGGATGTTAACATGAGTATAATCTTAGACCTTATTTTGGCCTTGTTCACTTTGAGGTGAAAACCTGTTTTTAAATTGTACCACTTCTTATTGCAGCCAGGGTTCACATGATCAAATGTTCCTCCATTAAAAAGAAATAAAATACACTTCTGTATCTAGAAATATGTATACCTAGAAAAGAAGATGATTGGAAGAAAGGTTAAGTTAGAACTTTTCTTCCTGATATCTGATTTTTTTTTCAGGATTTCTTCAGCCTGTAATGTTGGCCAACGAAAAACTATTCTGGAGGGATTGTACTTCACTTGAAAGAGTCCTTGACATCCAGTTGTCTCTGATTTGCAGATAATGGCTGTACCAAGAACTGTATTTGCAAAATTATGCCTAATACACTAGCTGCAATTCTTCCTGAGGTGGTTAGACCCAGCAAGTTACTTGCCCCTTTGTTACATCATAGTTAAACTACTGCAACATGTTTCAAATGTGGCAGTCTTAAAGCTGTTCTTTGAACATAAAGGCAACATATATGTCATCAGGTAAATAAATAAAAAATTAATCGTAACTTGTGCAAAATGCAGCTGCTATGTGGCTTAACACTCCAAGATACCAGGGTAATGTTATGCCTGTCCTAACATACCTCCCAGTTTTCTAAATGCAGCTTAGAAAGTTATATTTTATGTTGTTGACTATAGAATATAGGAGCTTAGATTCTCTTATGTGAATAACTTTTTATTTGCGTAGAAATTAATTTGGCTGCTAAAGAAAGACAGCCTTAAACATGTACCTGATTTAAGAGACTTGTAGGCTCCCTGAGGGGGTCTTCTGCATTTTCCCAAGCTATGATACAAGCGGTCTTAGGAAATGCATTCTGGAAAATTAATGAACCCTTTGTCTTCAGCCAGGATCTTCCAATTGGTTGGGGATGACTTAGCCATTAGGTCATCCTACCTAACTTAAATGGATTTCTAATGTACATACAATTTTGTTGTTGTCTGTCAGCCGCCTTGAGCTTCTATGAATGGAAAGGCAAGATTCAAAATGAAACAATAAACAAATATCTATTGTTTGATATGGAGGGATTTTTTTTACTGTTTATTTTGGTATGGAAGAAATTCAACCCTGTGAGTCTTCACCTGCATGCTGCAGTGGTAAAGCCCAAACATAGGCTTATTCTTTCAATAGTAAGGCTTAGGAGGCCATTTAAAATTTCTTCATTTTTCTGAGCTGCTCTTTCTTAAACAACCTACCGGTAGCAAACAGGGCTTAATGTATAAAAAAAACTTTGTGTGTTGAGATGCTCTTTTCTTCTGGTGAAAGATTATCCATATCGCCATCCAGTCTGTGGTCAAAGAAAAGTCTTCTAGGAGGGCAGTGCTTCTCAACCTTGGCAACTTTAAGATATACAGACTTCAAGATTGAGAAACATTACACTAGGGGTAAAAAAAAGAAAAGAAAAGAGGCAGCTAGGTTTCTCTGTTGTGGCCAGCATAAAGTACCAAATTTGGCATGTGCCTAAACAGACTTGCCACTTCCTTCCTGGAGCAAAAAGGACAGGTTCAGCCTAGGAAAGCACTGATAGGGAACTATCAGGAGAAGGGGAATAGGGGGACACATGTCTGATGTTCTTTGCCAAATATGTAGGTTGTCATCCAGGATCTTGGGGTTGCTTTCATTAGTGTTACTTTTAACATTTATGAAACCATGTTATAAACAATACACTTGAAAAAAAAAATCCTGTCTGAATACAATATATGCAAGGCAGCTGAATTCTCTCTGAAATTTTAGAGGCACTGTATTGCATTGGCAGGGTCAAACTAAGTATGACAGCAGAAGGTCTATTTGTTTAGACATGATTGGAGAAACCCAAGTTTCATGCAAGGAGAGATTTAAAGTCAAGGTAGAACTACATCTCAGGATTTTCAAATGAGGGTAGAAGAATCTGATTTTTAGAGCAAAAAAGCAGGTGAATGTGTGAGATATATGCTCAGTATGTATTGAAAATATTGTGGATACATCATGCTATGCATCATGCTATTGCTAGGTGTGACTTTAGTTTATTTTTTTTCTTCCAATGAACATAGAACTGAATCTGGCTGGGTGTTTGTGGGGGTGAGAAAGTAATGAGAAATTCCAGAAAATAGAGGGCATTAGTCATATCCATGTGTTGCTCTATGATTGGACCTCCTGTTCCCAGTGCTATGCATAAGAAAGACAGACACAAGTTTAAACAAATTATTCTTCCACTGTCAAATCTAGTTGGACTTCCCCTAAAATAGGTTGCAACTCTGAAACATGGAGTGCAACTGCAATGCATTCTTCCTTTCCTGCGATCACTTAGAGTAAAACATCTCCTTTTCCATTTTGCATGATTTAATTCAGATGAGGAAATGAATAATTGTGACAGGAGTTGGGAAATATTAGCATTCCCAGTCTTTTTCTTTTCATTTATGTTCCAACCCAATGCTCTGGGAGCTGGTTGTTCCCTTTACCTCCCAACACATTGGGTCCCTCCCTCCTTTTTGATTTTTGTGATTTTATCCCTATACAGAGAGGCAGCCCACTGGTCCCTCAGCCCTTTTACCTGCAGACACGAAGAAAATGCCGGCACTAAGGATGATGTTATGTCGGGTTTTGTAGAACTCGCTGGCTGCAATGCAGAGTCCACCCATAAAAAGCAGAATCACACTCAGGATCGGAAAAATACTAGAGGCTCTTACAGCCCCTGTAGGCAAAGAAAACCAGAGGGGTGGGGAAAGGTAAGGGAGGGGGAGGATGACAGCAAGTGTGGAAGACAAGGAGAGAAGGGAAGACATGCAGTTGGGGGGGAATTAACGAAGTGTGTGGAAGATTGGTGAGGAGTGCAGCGAGGTGGAACAAAAAAGACACAGCAAAGAAGCACAGGAATTGGAAGGCCAGTGATAAGGAAAGAGAAAGAGGAGGAGAATGAAACAGAGCATCAACAGAAGAAGAAAGCTGTTACAAATGAACTATCAACATATTGGATATTAGAAGAGAGCAGTGTACTTAGAGCTGGGGACAATCAAATGGGATCTGGTAACCAAAACAAAAACAAAAACAAAAGCACAATGCCATCCCTTTGAACATACAGAAACTCTAGAGGCCAGAAAATTAAAATGCTGCATGTACTATTCAGCATATTGTTGACAAATTGCAATCAGCAGGAGATGTCCTGAAAATAAACACAAATATTGTGCAGAAGTGGGCATGGAAGACTCTCCAGATGAACCCAGTCTTTGCTCACAGGCAGGCCTGCACACAGACACATGGTGGTGGGGTGGGGAGCAGAGGAGGTTTTTATCGTTCAGGATTTGTGCCTCAAGCATGGAATCTTATGAAGATTCCATTTTTCCCAGTCCCCCTTTTTTTGGCCTTGTTTCTTTCCACACAAAAAAAAATGCATTAAGGAGGAAGAGAGGAAATTGCTTTCTGATTGTCTTTCAGCTGCTAACACTTGACACTAACTCCCCAGAAGCACATTATGCTTTGGAAATGTGTACATGTATTGCAAATTAATGAAGGCTGTTTTAGTTGTTTGTATTCATTTGCTGTATTTACCCCAAAGGAAGATGACAATTGATTTCAGGCTTCCTCCAATTAGACAGGAAAAAAATGTCTTTCACCTCCTAATGTATTATCATACTTCCTGGAAATCTAAGATGACCTTCTCCTTAAACTATGATTTGGGCAAATTTGAACTTTCTCACTTGTATATAGATATACTACTTCATTCTTCACGGAGGCTAGTCAGTAGATGGCAGTAGCATGCAGGTACATACATGCACATAAACAAAATGATTTTCAGATTAAGCCTTATGGAGAATGGGGAGCTCTTGCAAAAAAACATGTGTGACTATATGACTTTTTTCTAGGAAACATTAAAGCACTCTCGTGCACAGTTGTAAGCTTGTACATTTATAAAATCTGAGTCATCTAGGTCTCACACACGTACAGTATATTAGATGTTTAAAAGATAAACATGCACTTTATGGGGTGTCCGTAGAATAGACTCAATACTTTTTATTTCCAGTGTAAAACATAGCAGCATCTAAGTCAGCCTTCCTCAGCTTGCTGGCTTCACTAAACCTGCTGTCCTCTAAACCTATGCTGGCTGGAAATTATGAAAGCTGAAGAGCAATCTGAATGAAGAGTATACTTGGTTTGGACAGATTCATATAAGTTATTCATATTAGAATAATCAGAAATACACTTTGAAAGTGTGGATAAAATCCATTGATTTACAATTCTTTCACCATGGGATGGCTCAGCTACATTAAAATGTATAATTAAATCATAACAAAATATAATATGCTGTTGGTTGCCTTGAGTACTTAACTAGATGAAGCATATATATATATATATATATATATATATATATATATATATATATATATATATATATATATATATATATATATATATATATATATAAAGGATTAAAAAAATCTAGGGACAGGGAATAAATAGCCCCACCAAGATTTTTAAATGCATCTGGTTTCTTTTCATAAATCTGTATCAAAAGGTTCCTTTGTATCCAGTCTTCCATCCCCACTAGCTCCTGCAAATCTACAGGAAAACTTTGCAAGATGCAATAGCAAGACAAGTGTCATGACAAAGACCTTCACAGGAGACCTTTGGCCCAAGGAAGTAATTAATAGCAACTTTCTTCCTTGTATCTCAACAAATCTTATGGCTTAATGTAATGGCTTGGTTCATATGTGTTAAAACAAAGGTTGGGATTCCCAGAACATGCTGGATGACAAAACACCCAACCCAGTTTTAAACTAGTTTGGTATATTGTTTAAATCCAATTAATGAAAGTTATCAGTGCATATTATTAGGTCATATCTTTGCTGTAACAAGAGTGATATGGGTGTTGAAGCAGGATGATCTGTGTGTATTCTATCAGGGGAGCTTTATGTGCAATTATCCCTACTCTCTGGATCTAGCAAAAGGACTGAATGCAAACAGTAAATGTGACCATTAATGGGAAACCATCAATGAGTGGTTAGCCATACAGATTGTGACTGGATGGGGAACTGAAGCTCCCACATCTTAACATTGTCAAGATTGGGAAATCCTGGTTTATACTGATATTTATTTTCACAGTGCCAATTCCCTAGGAATTTTAAGAAGAAACACTTATTTATTTGAAAACAAAATGAACACAACACTGCTGTGATACCTCCATTCTTGGGTCATGATACCTGCTTTATTTGGTGTGAATTTTAGTCCTCATGCTGCTTTGGCCTTTTTGTTACCCAGTGGGTGGCACTAACATGCAATGCAATTCTATTTTTTACCAGTTTCTCAGGGGTTTTGCTGAAGAATGCATGAGTCAACAAATGGCGGAAAAGGGGAGAAACCTTTAAATTACAATGAGGCACTTACTTAATGTTTTGCACTTACAGTTTGTGGAT
Source organism: Hydrophis major (assembly GCA_033807585.1). Classification (NCBI taxonomy): domain Eukaryota; kingdom Metazoa; phylum Chordata; class Lepidosauria; order Squamata; family Elapidae; genus Hydrophis; species Hydrophis major. The sequence goes on along the minus strand of CM066331.1, from coordinate 183,824,253 downwards.
ACAACACCAAGTTCAGATTTTTTGTGTGAAAATCATGGACATGATTCTGTCCCACTCCGAGGGATTTAAAATCCACCGATTTCAAGTCTGTATTAGAGAAGTATCTTTGGCCGTGTTTCAGAGATAGAACTATGCTTCACTAATGACCTCTAGAAAACACTAATGAGATTTAACACTGAGGAATGTCAGTAATTGCCAGGAGAGGCTCATGATCAAAGGTCTTTTATTATATAGGTGGATTCTACAATTTCCCTTTTTTCCACACATTTTAATTAGTCCAACACATAAAGAATCTTTTACAGTAACATAAGGCTTTTTGTGGAGCAGTTTTGACTGGCCGGAAAAGAGCCATTTCATGAAAAAGCAAGTTGGTTGCTGTAAACTAAGCTTAATTTGCATGATATATTGCTATTGCAGGGAATAGATTTAATTACAAACACGCATATCTGCACATCCCATTATTATTATTTTGTATGTGTATGTGTATAGGCATGTATACACACACACACACACACACACACACACCAGCCACTCTATGCAGTTGATAAAGTACATTAAAATAATAATAAAAATAACAGATATAAAACATGGAAGCTAAAGCTATGCAATTAGAAAGCCTAGGAAAATAAATACATTTTGAATCCCTATCTAAACTGTAGCAAGGAGTGGGCTTAATTTAATCCATAATATAGAATTGTTGCCTTGTAAAGTAGGTAGACAAAATAACACTCTTTGTTATATCATTTGGCGTTTACAATTTGCATAATTGTGTGCAGATGATTTACAGAGGCACAGGTGGCTTTGCTGACTGTGGGGTATTGTGGAAAATAATAAATAATGTGGGAATATTGCAACATGGATCTGCATATAAATAGTTTACAAGCTTTAGTTATTATAAAATATGGTGGCAAGAATATGGAATGTCTGTAATATTTTATCAACAATGCATCATCTTCATTCATTCTGGTTCCATTTCCAGACTCAATTCATAGTGTTGGTTTGGGCTGCTGTATTAAGCAAGACTGAAAATAAAAAGCACCCTAGAAGGTGACAGTGGCAAACTATTTCTTCCATAAGTCTGGGAACTCTTAGGCATGCAGGAAGATATTTTTTCCCCCTGTCATTACCTCCTCCTTATGGACCACTCTGCCTCCAGAGGTGAGGTTGAGCACCACTCTTCTGGCCTTCTGGAAGAGTGTGAAGCCCTGGTTCTGCCAACTGACATGGGGATTGAAGAGTGGCATGTATTCCTGAGGTGTTTGGTGGCTTAAGGGCTCCCTCTGAATTTTAAATTGTTTTTAAACTCTGTTTTGAATTGTATTTGGACATGTCTATTGAATTGTGTTTTGAATTGTATTTCATGGTTTTTATTTGTAAATTTGCCCAGAGTCACTTGGACAGTGAGATGGGTGGTGTCTAAACTTGATAAATAATAAATAAATACAAGAAAATTGGATAGATCTGCTCATGAAATGACTAGCATTGGAGCTGACACTGAAGAACACTTTTTATCTGAAGGGTTATCTGTCTCCTTCCTCTTATCTCCTCCACATATCTTTACATAATGAAATGCAAGACGGTGTCAGTTATGGTCAAGCACTAATGGGACACAGTTTCCAGATAAACCCAACTAGTACCTGTCTAGTATCTTTTTTTTAGTGAGAGACTTAAATTCTTCTCAGATCATATTGTCACCTTTTAAAAACAACTACCTTGATTGGGTATGCTTGTTATTTTGTGGGGCTTTTTAAATAGTTGTGTTTACCTGCTGCCTAATTTTATGTTAAAATGGTTTGTTTCCTGGGGGGGGGGGGGGAATGGACGGAAAAACCCTTCTTACATTTTGTTTTTATTAGTTAACATATTTTAATTTGTTTTGCTTTAAGTTGATTGTTTATGCTTTTCTGGATGTGGCTTTCATTAGACTTTAATTTTTCTGTCATTTATATTTATACAAAGCACCCTGAGAATAATTTGTTTTAGAGCAAATAATTCATTAATATAAGAATATTATTATTTGGTGAAGGTTCAAGAATTATACTCTTCCCTGGATATTTGGCATTTATCAAGAAAGCTTCCATTCTTCTGCTGAAATATCAGCTATGATTTCAGTGTGCTCCCCATATATTGAATTTGGAGCTGCACAATATCTCCTGATACTGTGCAACTCCAAACTACACAAATGTTCATCTGTTGTTTTCAATATATGAGGAGCAGACAGATTAACTAAACATGAGCTATATGATCAACTGAGAACCCCACAAATAATTAATAATTGTTGCTGTTATTGTACCCTACAACACTATGCATGATTATTCCTACTATTAAAACCATGGAATCTGGCATTGCAAATGTCTCAAGGTTAAATTATGTTCAGGATGTATTTATCTCTTAGGTCCCTTCTACAAATGGAGGCCATACTATCTGGGACCAATGTTGCTCTCCAGTGTCCAAGGACATCAAGAGGTTTGTTTGGAGATTGGGAAAGTGGCACAATTAATTTTAGGTGAGCTTCCGTTCTTGCAGAAACATTGAAAGATAGATAACTCCTGCCTTATCCCACCTAATTATTCCAGAGATTTCCCCTTCTTTTCTACAGCCAAGGTGTCAGGGTCTTGATGGCTCAGAACTCAGCATCAACCCTGGCAAGTGGGCCTTTTCCCAAATTTCCCCTCTTAGTCCGAAAAGTAAACACAACAAAGGGAAAATAAGGATGTGAACAGGCACTTGCAGGACATTATTTTTGGCACTCTCATATCGCACTGCTGAAGAGAGCATTGGGAGAATACTCAATTCTGGCTCTTGAGTTGTGGCAGAGATGTTGCCAACTGTGTGGAAATGCTTTTAGTGGCGAGACAAAAGGGGAAGGTCCATAGCTTACTGACAGAATCCATGGTTTCAAAGACAATTTACCTAAGCCTATACCTATGCAGGTGCACTTGGTAAGAATTTCCAGCATCCCAGCCTCAAATCATGGGTTAATACAATGTATGAACCCAGGCAGTACTGGACTTGGTAAATAGTTTGAATGAATAAACAGATTCATATGCTCAATATTTTGGCTATATTAAAGATTAAATATAACTTTTCTATAACAGTTGCTTTCAAATTGTTATAATTTTATATTGCTGATGATTGATTATACATTGCACATTTCTGGGAGGCTTGATTAGGATGCTCCAATAGTATTTTACCTCTTCACAAATGTATAAATAGGATCACAGCAATATTAGGACCCCCAGAAGGAAGCAAAGCAGATGAGGCTTAGCCTCTATTTAAAGAAAAATATGTGAATAATTTGGAGCTCAAATTTACTGCAGCTTTCTCTAATCTGACAACTTGAGTTGTCAACTCAACCTGACAACTTGAGTTGTCAAGTTTGTCAACTTGAACCAAGGGCTCAGCTGCTACTGTATCATTCCCAGCCAAGTAGGCCATGCTGGCTAAGAAACAAACGGAGCTGAAGATTTTCCATACAGAAGAATGCTAGAATCGAGAGTTATGATTGGGACTGAAAAAATAAGTTAAAAGTCCTAACCTAATTAGAGTCATTCAGTCTTGAAGTATACTTGACTGGTCATGCAACTCACTAGGTTAGGCTGTGGTGGGATTGGATAATTTGCAATTCCATGTTATATTGAGGAGAACTCATTATTTCGTCATTATTTAGCATGTTGAATAAACCAGGCCATCAGATTAAGCCATAATATTGATAATTTGGATTCATCAGGATATCCTTCTAACCCTAGAGGAAAGACATTGTATTAAAAGGATACAGTGTAATAAATAGGGTACACAAAAGGTGCTAAAGAGGTGAAATATTTTAATTGAACATTTTTTGTTATCATCAGCTCTTCACAAAGTCAGTCTATGTGTGTCCTCAGCTGTTCTAGCTTTAATATTTCAGTCTATTGCCAACTTATGTTTTTGCTTACTGATAATCTATTATGCCTCACGAAAAATGTTGGAGATGACCTGATGAGGGAATGGCATCTTTGGTGTTCCTGTTGTCTGGTTAATGCTTTGCAGGATGCCCCTCCCTCCATTTGCTACCGGTAATCATTGCTGTTCATGGGCAGTTTGGTTTGAGCTGCAGAAGAATGCAGATATCTATTCTGTGGTGATACCTACTTGAATGATGCCTGACCTCTTTTGTTTGTTCATTTGTTTTTGCAATTCATAGTCCGACATTACTTAGGCTCCTTAAATATATTGGTATGCTGGTCTTCTACACATATGTTCAGTGGTCTTTCAAAAACTGGTCAGCAAAAAGATGGGTTGCCAGTCAATTTAAACTGGAAAAAAGATATTGCTTCTGTCCCAAATGAATTTTTTACTAGAGTTTCAGCCTCCTAAATTGGTGACTTCTTTCTTGTTGACAATTGACTTGGAGTGGAGTGGAGAGAAAGCCAAAGGACTGTATGATCCCTGCCCTTAAATGATCCCCCAGAGGAACTAGACATACAAGACTACTTGCAAGATTTGCTCCTGAGGCCAGTTAGGGTTTGACTATCAGGGCACTACAAATTATGTTGGCATATTTTTCTGTCCTCTTGGGAGCTAGTGGAATGCATTTTAATGTGGCCATGAGGAAGAGCCCAGGATTTTATCATAGAATGTTACATATAAATGGAACAATTGTGCTTTCTTAATTTAGGTTTTGAATTTGCTGAATTCTTTGAAATATATATATATATATATTCAATGACAAAATACTTGTGACTCCATAAATGCCAAGACATCTTACATTCTAAGAGCACACAAAAGAAACAATTGGGACCAAAATTTCTCTTGTGCTTATTGCAAAATATTGTGAAATATGTGTGCATGCATTTGTTGCATGCATATACACCATTCACTACAGCCAGTCAATTTTAGTACTTTTTTATTGAGTTTTAAACAACAGTATATAAAATGGATTCCCTCCAATTTAATTTATATTATTCTATGCATATCTATATTAGTTTTATAGCCTCCCATTCTTCCAGGAGCTCAAGGCGGCATATTTCCTCTTCTAATTTTCCCCCATGACAACAACCCTGTAAAGTAATTTGGGGTAAGACATGATGACTGGTCCAAAGTTGCCTAGGTCAACTCAAAGCTGGATGTCTCCACAAATAATTAACCACTACACCATACTGTTTCTTCTTAGACTTTGTCCTACGTCTGATAATTCTGAGGTGCTGACAATTTCTATAAGTAAAAGATATGCACAACTGGTGAAGTACTCAGGAATAATAACCCATCTTAGAAAGTAGTGTCCTGGCTTTGACTTTTGCAATTTTCGGAGCACATGGAGGCTAAAATATCTTCTTAAAGATTTTCTTTTAAATGAATTATCAGGGAACCAAATAAGCACAAACACGCAAAAGACATAGCATAGGATTTTAACAGAACATTTTAAGGCAAATACCCAGAAAGCCTGAGGAGTGTCCTACTCAGATAGTTCAACTAGGATGTCCATCCTTTGGTAATACATTTTGTCTAGTGTTATCAGCATAGAATGAAGGGCACCCCTGCTCTGCTCAGAGAAGAAACAGAAAGAGAAGTTGCAGACTTACGGAGGAAATATTCTGCTGTGTCAGCTTCATACTCTGTGTCCTCGAGGAAGTGATCGATTTGCTTACACAGACCTTTAAAATTCCCTACAATACAAGAGAAGAAACAATAAATGAGAACACCAGAAATTGGAGTAGGAGCTTCTTTACAGTCTTCTTTATTTCATTTGATTTAATGATATTATTTTACCATTCACTAAATGCCCCATTTCTTTGTTAAAGGGGATCCAGATGTTCTACCCCTGTTATACTAGTATGTTTTCTGACTGCAATAATCTGCTGCTGAGGAAATGTAACTTTCTCCCCTTATCTGTCTCAGCAAGAATTTATATTCACGACAGTGAAGATAATGTGGAAGGAGATTACAGAGGTATCAAAGTCACCTATTTGATAATGCTCATGACATTATTATGCTGAGCTTGAGGCATCCATTTTAAAACAGCACATGAACACACAGAGTGACAGGGAGACATACACGATTTTCTGCAGAAATCCAATTCATTAAAGACAATAATTTAAGACTTCCTTTTTACTTCTTTGAAGGTGCTCTTTGAACTGCTCTATACAGAAGTCTGTCTTGCCTAAACAACTTGATAATCTGTCTAAATCCTAGCTCAAAACTCAGAGCTACCTTTTTTGGTATCTTCCCTGAATGAATAGCATCAGATACAGATATTGACCCACTGAAACTGTATTAAGATTATATTGCAGCTAAGTATAAAATATAAGTTTTGTTTGTAACTAGTTTTCCATCCCTAACCTGATGCCTATCAAACAACTAAATGCAAATGATATGAGGTATGATGTGCTTTCATCCACTCCTACTTAAACATATTTGCTGATATACCATAACTAGTCACATACACAGAGGCACACCCATTTCATATTCATATATATAGGGATTAAATCTATGGCCTGTATTCAGAAGTTGTAATTGTGAATGCCTGTAGTGAGACATTCTTCTTGATGTAGGATTTAACACTAAAATCAATGAATATGGCAACTCTGTACATGGCATTGAGACAGAGGATATGTTCATATAACACACTGACTTTAGTTACTGAATTAATTTATGTTCTGGCTTCATAGAATTCACTGAATCATAAAGTAATTAAATGAAATAGTTTCACACAGATCTTCTCTCCAAAAAACTCTCAGCAAGGTTAAGGTTAGGCAGACTTCATCTATTATACAATCACTAGATCTTAAATTGAGATGGATTAATCATGTTGTATGTAAACAGACACAAAGTCTGCTTCCCAGTATTTACAGTCCCATCTCTGATTACAGATATTTCTATAGTTTCGGTTGAGAACTACTGGAGAAGACAGTTCACTACGGCTGATGACCAACTTCCTATATCCATTGCTGTCATCCTTATTAAGTATCAGCTTCACCCAAGCTGGTATCCTGCCAGTTGTTGGATCTCATTTTCCATAGTTCCCAGGCAACCTGGCTAAAGATTGTGTAGACTGAGGAATTAAGAAGCTTCTTCCATATTTTTGAAATACATCAAGCAGGCAAGCAGGCTGTGTATAATGGATATTTTAAAAGAAAAAAATCCAGATTAAATTCACTATCATACTAGAAACATTAAGTGTAAAGAAAATGACTGCCTAGTTGTCGGACCAACTTATTCATTAGGCATACTTGGTAAAGTGCCTAGGGACCATGAAAATATTTTAATTTTTTAAAATCAGCAAGAATAAAAATGAAGTAGAAGTTATGTATTTTCATGCCTTGCCTTTCAGCCTTGATAATATATGCAATAAATAGAATGCAAGCTCATAAATTACAAATATACTATTCAAATTAAAAGCTCAGTCATATATTAAATGCCACTGTGGAAATAATGGAAGTATAATTTTTAATAACTATTTTGATAGAGGAAGAGGCCCATGAAGGCAAAAGTGCCCAGAGCCCATTAAAATCCTGTCCAAATGGCAAACAAACTAGCAACAGAGATGGCAAGCTACAAATCTGACAATTATGTTGGTCTTTGACCATAGAAGATATTTGATTGACAAAAAGGAATGGAAGAATCTTGCAGTCTGCCAGGTCAAGATCTAGCATGAATACAGCTCAAATTGTATCTTGAGGGAATAGTCATAGATTGTTAATGATGGGTTTTCTAAGTAAACAGCATTGTGGTTGGATAATTTTGGTTCAATATATTATGTGAGCCCAGTCAGTATGTATCTTATAAGGATCAGTGTGATTTTATGTTATTTGCCATGGATTAGTATATTGTATGGATATGGCCTGAAGGCAAGGCATAAATCAAGAAAATATTTTTTTAAAGAGATAATTCTTGGAAACCTAAGAAGTATCCTGTTGTGAACTAAAAAAATACTCAAATAAAGTTTATCAAAAGCTTTAGAAAATAGCCGGGTTCTAGCCCTGCACTTCTGATTGGCCGATAATAGCGATATCGGATTGCTCCGTTCAGGAGAATCTGATTGGCTGTTAATGAGCCACTCTCATTTGTTAAGGGGGTTAACACTCCACGTTGCCTATTGGTTACTAGAGCAGCAGCTTGCCTATAAAAGGGCTGCTTTTGCTCTAGGGTTTTGCTCTGTTCAGAATGTATAATAAAGAGTTGAAGTTCACTGTTCACCGTCTCGTCTCTGTTCCTTGCGCCCATGCGCAGAACATAACACTGGTGACGAGGATGGGATACGGAGACGTCAGAGCTGATTGAACACTACAGAGCACGAAACAGAGCACATGGCTGAAGGTGCATCAATGGCGGAAACCATGACTGGCAGCACCATACCACCCGCTCCATTCGACCTGGCACAAGAAGACTGGGACTCATACATGGACCGGTTCCAGATGTTTCTGGAGACCAACAACTTGAAGGATGCCACTACTGGAAAAAAGCGAGCGGTATTCCTGACTCACTGCGGACCGGCCGTTTTTAAGATGGCTAAAGCACTGGCGAAACCGGCTGAGGTGAAATCCATGGATTGGGAAGTTCTCGAGCCCCTCCTACTAGGGGCCCACTATGCACCTACCATACCAATGCTTGTCCGAAGACATGAATTTTACCAGAGAGAAAGGAGAAAGCATTGCAGATTTCATCATGGATCTCTGGAACCTGGGAGGCCTCTGTGGGTTCGCCGACCTTGAAGAAGCTCTAAGAGACCGAATAGTTCTGGGATTAGATGCACCACATGTGCAAAGCAAGCTGATGGCGAAAGGCGACATCAGCCTTGCAGATACCATCGCTGATGCTACTGCAGCAGAAGCAACCAGGAAGTTGGCTGCCCGAATGCGCTGCACCAATGCCCCGCTCCACCAACTCGCCAGCAAAACCTCACCTCGCCTTGAGGGACATGCAATGGCAACCCACCATGAGGACCTCGAATCGTCATCAGAAAGTGATGAGGAAGAAGTCAACCGGCTCCGGTCTGAACAAGACCAACGCCACCAGCGTAACCAGAGACTGCAGTACCAATGTGCAGTTTGTGGGGCAAACCACCCATGATCAGACTGCAAATTTCTCGAAGCACTCTGCCATATTTGTGGAAAGAGAGAAAAGTCTGTAGAAGCAAGGAAGTCGTCCTGTGAATCGGAAACAATTGAACCACCAATGGAACAACCACTCCTACAGAAATAAACCAGTAGCCCATTCAACGAAATGAGAAGAGGCACACCAAACCATCACGATTGGTCACGCATCATCATTAGATGCAAAGAAGATACGAGTGAAGGTCGCCATTGAAAACCAGCCCTGCATGATGGAAGTCGATTCAGGATCATCCCTCTCGATGGTTTCCTGGAAGACCCTTGAACAATTAATCCCTGCCTTCCGGCAACAAGACCTCAGAGTCCAAAGAATCATTCTCAAGGACTATTAAGAAAACCGAATTCCGGTCGTTGGATCCAGCCTAGTCCAGGTCTCATTCAAAAATCGTACTACATCTTTACCATTGACCGTCGTCGACCGTGATCGGCCTAATTTGTTAGGCCTTCAATGGTTCGCTCCACTTGGGATTGAGGTAGCCGGCATTCACCAAACCAGCAGCGATGACTGGGAGGAGGCCCTCGTCCAGGAATTCCAGGACGTTTTTGCAGACAAACTAGGCGAGTACAAGGGGACCCCGATATCATTTAACCTTAACCCTGAAGTAGCCCCCATCCGCCTTAAGCCTCGTCGAGTCCCTTTTGCCCTTAAACCAAAGATTGACGAGCAGCTTGATAAATTAATAGCCCAGGGCGTTTTAGAACCAACCAACCATGCTCCTTGGGAAACCCCAATCATAACACCCATCAAGCCGGATGGATCATTAAGGATCTGTGGGGACTACCGTGCCACCCTGAATCACGCCCTTCAACAGAATGCTTACCCGGTACCGGTGGTACAACACCTCCTCCATTCCCTGGGGGGCGGAAAAGTCTTCGCTAAATTAGATTTAGCACAGGCGTACCAACAACTGCCTGTAGATAAAAAAACCGCAGAGGCACAAACGATCGTTACGCACCGAGGCGCTTTTAAGTGCAACCGACTCCAATTTGGAGTTAGCATGGCCCCAGAGATCTTTCAGAGTTTGATGGAGAGGCTATTACAGGGAATAAAAGGGGTCGTACCATACTTTGATGATGTTTTAATTGCTGCCCCAAATAGAGAAATACTAAAGGAGCGTCTTAAACTGGTTCTCCAGAAATTTAAAGACTCTGGCCTTAAAGTTAAAAAAAATACATGTCAACTGTGTACAGATAAAGTAGAGTTCCTGGGATATCTAATTGATAAACAAGGCATTCACCCCACCAGTAACAAGTTAAGAGCAATCAAGAACGCCCCAAGACCCAGAAACAAGACTGATCTCCAAGCTTTCCTGGGGCTTATTAATTTTTACAACATCTTCCTGGCCCACAAAGCGACCGTAGCCGAGCCCCTACATCGGCTCCTTGATAGAAAAGCAACCTGGGTTTGGGGGCACCAAGAGGAGCACGCGTTCCAACAAGTGAAAAATCTATTAACTTCAGATGCTGTTTTAATGCAGTATAACGAGACTTTGCCTTCAACAATCACATGTGATGCATCACCATTTGGAGTAGGAGCCATTTTCAGCCATGTGTTACCAAACGGTAGTGAAGCCCCTATTGCCTATTTTTCAAGAACTTTATCAAAGGCTGAACGTAACTATAGTCAAATCGATAAAGAGGCTCTTGCTGTTGTATCTGCTGTTAAACCGTTTCATGAATATGTTTATGGACAAGTTTTTACTATTGTTACTGACTACAAACCTTTGCTGGGGATTATAGTGGGAGACAAGCCAACCCCCTATATATTATCACCTAGAATGACTCGCTGGTTGGAGTTTTTGGCTGCGTACAATTATAAGCTGCAGCACCTCCCGGGGAAAGCCATTCCCCACGCTGATGCATTGAGCCGTGCACCACTTCTGGAAACCGTCGACGACCCAGCTCCAACACTTACAACGCTCCAGATTGAAAAGCTACAGTCACCGCCGTTAACAGCTAGAGATATCGCGATCGAAACAAAATGCGATCCTATCTTAAAGTGAGTTCTTAGCTGGGTCGAACGAGGATGGCCAGTAGATCAAACCCCTGACAACTTCATTCCCTTCAAGAATCGGCAAACGGAACTTTTTTCGCAAAAGGGCTGCATCCTGTGGGGGGATAGAGTTGTCATCCCAGAGCGGTTACAACGAGCGGTATTAAAGACACTACATGAGGGCCACGTCGGCATCGTGCGTATGAAAGCGCTCGCACGAAGCTACGCGTGGTGGCCGGGCATCGACAAACAAATCGAAGCCTGGGTAAAGACTTGTTATAAGTGCCAGGAAGTTAGCAATGCCCCACCAAAAGCAACTCTGACAGAATGGGAAACACCTCGGGGACCGTGGTCCCGCATTCATATTGACTTTGTGGGACCTACTAAGGGACATACGTTCCTATTAACAGTGGATGCCTATTCAAACTGGCTCGAGATCCACGAAATGAAGAGTACCACAACCGAGTCTGTCATCCGGAAGTTAAACAGATTATTCATGACGTATGGACTGCCAGACGTTCTGATATCCGACAACGGACCCCAGTTAACCGCACTTCCTTTTGAACAATACTTAGCAGACCGCGGTATTCGCCATGCGCTAACTTCACCAGTGCACCCTGCGACTAACGGAAGAGCCGAGCGCATGGTACAGTTTGTTAAAAAAACCCTCTACAAAATGGACTATGGGGACATTGAAGATAAGATAAATAGAATACTCCTTCTCCAACACATCACTCTGCACAGTGTCACCAACAAGACTCCAGTGGAACTATTGATGGGACGCAAACTCCGCTCCCACCTCGGCCGGCTTCACCCGTCTTACGAACCAGAGAAACCCTGTGGATCTAGCAGAAAATGCTGCGAGTTCAAGATAGGCGACTTAGTTTTCACCAGAAACCTTTCTGGCGAACCGTTGTGGATTGAGGCCACTGTTATTCAAGCTACTGGACCCAGGTCGTACCGGGTGAAAACCTGCGATGGAAAAATATGGAAACGCCATATAGATCAGCTTTGCTCGAGGCTACAACCTAGTTTCTGCAACTCTGGTAACTCCCAAACTGAGGGGGAAGGGGATGTCGAAGAAACCGAATTCGAGATGGCGGAAAGCAGGAACGAAAGAAGTCAACCATTGGGCGTGACAAGTGAAGAAGGATCAAGGATGGGGGTGGCTTCACCACAGAGGAACAACCCAACAGAGGCAAGCCTGCAAGGGCCAGAGGACAACGACGAGAACATTAGCGGCACCGAGTCTTCCAACGAAGAACCACCAGCACTCGACTTGCCCGAAAATGCCTCGCCAAAACAGGCTTACGGACAAGAACCGGTGGGACAGCGTAAATCCAATAGACAGTCGAAGCAACCTTCCTACCTCAGAGATTACATCACCGCACCCCCCAAACGGAACCCAGGGGGAAGGGGTGTTGTGAACTAATAAAATACTCAAATAAAGTTTATCAAAAGCTTTAGAAAATAGCAGGGTTCTAGCCCTGCACTTCTGATTGGCCGATAATAGCGATATCGGATTGGTCCATTGAGGAGAATCTGATTGGCTGTTAACGAGCCATTCTCATTGGTTAAAGGGGTTAACACTCCACATTGCCTATTGGTTACTAGAGCAGCAGCTTGCCTATAAAAGGGCTGCTTTTGCTCTAGGGTTTTGCTCTGTTCAGAATGTATAATAAAGAGTTGAAGTTCACTGTTCACTGTCTCGTCTCCGTTCCTTGTGCCCATGTGCAGAACATAACATATCCTTAGAGCTCAAATCTTGCTGAATTCATGGGCACATTCATGTGGTTTTCTTTTGTGTTTCCTTGATGTTATGTTTAATCTACAGGCCTGGTATTCCTTAGAAATCTCCCATCTGAATACTAAGCAGGCCTAATCCTGTTCAGCTTTCAAGATCATATAAGGCCAGCTAAGTAAATACTAATGGAGAAGCAAGGACTCTTTAGTCACACTTGTACTAAAGTGATCATGATTTATGATAAAAAGGAAATCGCAAAATGACATTTCATTAAATCATAGGCCCTGAAGTGAACTAAGGTCTCTTACTGTGTCTATTTGTAATCAAAGAGAAATAAGTGCTTTGGTGATAGTGGGAGCTTTCTTTCCATTACAAGAAGCTGGTGTAGATACAACCCTCCCTGAGTTTTCATAAGGACTGCAACTAAGGCAAAATTAAGAATCTTCTCTCCTGCCAATTGCTAGGGTATTATATTTATTAAGTGTTCCCATATAATAAAAGAAAATCAAAAAGAAGGAAAACAAGAAAAACATGCAAGAAAAGAAAAACTAAAATTAAGAAGCATATAAATAACTTTTAAACACATTAATACAATCAAATTGTCCTTCATTTCTGTTAAAATTTGGCAAATTCCCTCATCCCCTCCTTTAATTCACATCTTTCCTAATCTTCAAATCCACAAATCATTTTTTTCTTTTTTCAACAAAAAATCCATATAAGGATTCCTGTCTTTCAAAAAAAAATTTTTTGTTTGTTTTCTGACCAAACTGCTTCGCCTTTTCAGCAAATTCAGATAATTTTCACAATCAAATTCTTTTTCACTGTGGGAATCTCATAATTCTTCCATCCTTTTGCATAAAACAATTCTGATGCAGTTACTTGCATATCTATCTACCATATGTCTTTTTAAATTAATCATCCATCAGTTCCAATCAGCAATATTAATTTTTAAATTCCTTTTTCTCATTATGTCAATGTGTAACCAAACTTTTTTAGCTTTCTGAAAACTTCCAGGAAAGAAATGAATAAGGCTTCAATGAGAGCAGAACTGATGATTAACATGAAATAAAGAGCCTGAATGATCCCTCCCTGGACAAGAAGTGGACTGAGATCACTCACAAGTGCTACAGACAGCTACTTCTCATGTGGAGACTACAAAATAGTGGTCTCTGATAAGTTTAGAGTACTAAGAGATGAGGGAACTCCATTGTGGCCCAAATGGCAGTTTGGCATCTTTTAAAAAGGACACAAGGTTCACATACTTCTTTTCTTAATCATTGTTGGAAATTGCTTGTTAATTGCTTTTTGATTATTACAAACTGTCATAATGGCATAATTTACTACATTTGGGTGAGTTTCCTTTAATTTTTGGTGGAAGTTTTATACAAGGTTAAAGATTTAATAAAATTCTTTTTGGGGGAAATACAACAAAAATGGTGGAAGTTATAAATGGACTAAGGATCCAAATGGATTTGAAATAAAATTTGAAATTAATTATAAGAATCCTTTCCATGGGAAAATGTTGCTGTTTACAATATTTTAAATTTATATATATATATATGATAACATTTCATAAGTCCAGCATGCTTGATAAATGTCCTCTCATTTTTTTCACATTTCCAACACTGACTTGAAAGATCTTTGTACATTTTTTTATAGTTTTTCTTATGTCATGTTCCAATGATATATCAATTTATAAAAATACAAAACTTCTATCTAGTTATTTGAGTATTGTTAATCAGTTCTTTATTTTTAAAGGAAACGAGCACAGTGCCAATGTTTGAGTATTGCTAATATGATTGGGCTCCCTGAGCTTCTGTTTCCTTTTCAAACATAAATAGTTCTGCAACAAAGACATAATCTGGAAAAGAGTTTTGGATCAGAATATTTTAGCAAAATAAAGGAAACAAAAATTAAGTAAAAACTCCAGAAATAGCTTGACAAATCAAACCAAAGCTAATTTGACCTTATAACTAACTAGAAATTCAGTTACTGCTCAAGGTCAAAATATGTTAAGCTCCAAGGATCTCAGTAGAGCCCATGTGTTAATATTGTGCAGCAACTTGCCATGTGAATCAACTTTAAAAAGAAATATTCACTTGGCATATGAAAGAAGTCTGAATCCAAGGTTGAGTTTGTTAGGGATAACACTGTTTACCCTAACTGGTTTAGGTAAAATAATAAATATGTAATCATAGTTTATAAGTTAAAGTGTCTGCAACTTTAAATATGGGAATGTAATTAGGGGAGTGGTTGTGAAAGCACTTTAAAAGAAGCAAGACGACAGCTTGCTCTCTCTCTGGCTTTGATGATCCCTAATTACTGGATGAAGACTGCATTTTTCCCTACTGAAAAGGAGAGACAAAGGACTGATTTGTAAGTGAACTGACATAGGATATTCTACACGGACTTTGCAAACTGAATATCCTTGAATGGACTGACTAAATGATACATGACCATTGGACTGTTATTTTGACTATGCTATAAATGGAATAAACTATATTTTTGACAGCACAAGCGTATCTGTTATTTTTACTGTATGTTAATAAACATACAAACATATCTCACTCATTTATCTGTGTGCCTATCTGACTAACGCTGCACATTCTGTTTAGCTTGTCTCCTTAATCCTGGTTGGGGAACACAGGCTTAACACTGGTTATGGGCCCAGAGGCTGCAAAGTCAGTTTAACTAGGATAAAATGGATTTATGTAAAAGTGAGAGTTTGTGTTGTTATACGTTACAGTAAACAGACAGCTGTGTTTTATTAATTATAGTTTTATATCCATATAAAGAAAACATGGCACAAGTCAATCTACAAAGTTTGTCCCTTATATCCAAGCTGGATGGAACAAACTATGTATCATGGTCTATGAAATGTAGTCTACTTCAACGAAGAGAAGGTCTGTGGAACATAATTGAAAATCCACCAAACGTAGAAGAATGGGATCCAGAGGATGATGAAGATAGACTAAAGATAGAAGAATTTATGCATAAAAATGGACAAGCTATTTGCATAATTGGATTAACCTTAACTGACAAGCAACTTGTTTATATCCATGGAGAGCAAACAGCTGTTGGGTGTTGGCAGAAGCTGAAGAGGATTTATGTCTGAGATAACGTTGGTGCTCACATAAATCTTACACGAAAGCTTTTCAGGACGCATCTCCAGACGAATGGTGATATGCTTAGTCATTTGAAAACTATGCAAAGCATTTTTCAAGAACTGCACGAGAAAGAGCTTATTTTCTCTGAACTACACCAAGTCTACATAATTCTATCTTCCCTTAACGAAAGTTATGATAACTACGTAACTTCCCTTGAAATATTGCCAAAAGAAAGTTTAACTTTAACTGATATAACTGGCAGATTGATTGAAGAGGCCAGAAGAAGGCTTGAAAGAAATGAGTTAAGGAGGCAGCAACCTCAAAAAGAAGATAATGAATCTCCTACTGCATACGCAATTAAAAAGTGTTTTAATTGTGGAGGAAGAGGACATTTGGCAAGATTTTGTAAAAAAGCAAAATGCCAGAACACTGGCCAGAATACTAAAAGTCATCAAAAGATAAATAAAAATTTAGAGTTAGCCATGTATACTAACGGAGCTGTAAAAAATAATTTATGGGTGGTTGACAGTGGAGCTTCTCACTGTATAACAAATGATAACAAAAATTTTATTAAAATGTCCAAGAGTACACAGCAGATATCGTTAGCCAATGGCTGGAAACTGAAAGCTAAAGGTCAAGGTATAGCACATTGTTCTTTTATAAAAGATAATGTAAAAATGTTATATGTACCACAACTTAAGTTTAATTTAATTTCAGTTAGAATTTTGGTTAAACTAGGAAATGTAGTTACATTTAGGGGAGATAACTGCATAATTGACAAAGAAGATAAGAAAATTACTGCATCTTTAAGAGGTGAATTATATGTTAAATGATGATGGTTTAGAGGTGGCTAACACAGTTTATGATAATAAGAAACCTCATAATAAATGTATTCACTTGCTACACCGAAGGCTAGGGCATTTAAATTTTAAAATGCTTAAAAAAACTGTCGAATTATCTAAGGGAATAAGTTTGAAACCTTGTAATAAGTATTTGCAATGTAATGCTTGCAATCAAAGCAAGAGCAAGGTCAAACCGGCTAATAGAGTTGATGGATTTACTACCAAAGAGCCTTTAGAAGTAGTATTTGCAGATTTAATAGGTCCGAAAAAACCAAGTGTAGGAGGAGCTCGATACATACTTGGTATAATGGACCACTATTCTAGATATGGGTTTTGCTATTTAATGAAGAGCAAAACTGAAACGTATCTAAATTTCTTTAATTGGATAAAATTTGCTGAAAGGAAAACTAAAAAAAAATTAGTAACTCTTATAACAGATAATGGTGCGGAATTTACAAATAATAAATTCCAGAACAGACTAAGAATGTTAGGTATTCAACATTAAAAGTCTGCACCATATAGGCCACAACATAATGCCTTTATGGAGAGATGAGGCCAAACATTACAATCAATGACACGTACAGATTCAGGATTACCTGACAATTTGTGGGGAGAAGCAATAATGTGTGGTAATCATATATTAAATAATGTTGTTAATTCAACAACAGGTGAATTACCATTCACACTGTGGCATGGTACAAAACCTGATTTAAGTTACATGCACACATTTGGAGCACTAGCATGGGTGCATATCCCTTCACAACTTAGACACAAAGGACATCATACAGCTAAAAGATTATTTTTTGTAGGATATACATCTAATCATAGATCTTATAGATTCTGGGAACCAGGTACATCTAGAGTTTACACCAGTGCTAGTGCTAAATTCCTAGAACATGTAGGATGGAATAGATTAGAGCAAGATTTAAATAACGAAGTAATTATTGAACCCTACAAAAGGCAAAAAGAACAGAGTAGTTATAAGAAGAGTCCAATTAAAGAAGAAGTCCACGAAGAGCAAATAGAACCAGAACAAGAGGAAACAGATGATCAGGAAGAGTTAGATAATCAAGAAGAGTTAATAAATGAAAGTCCACCTGTAAGTCCTGTAATACCTCGACATACTACATGTATAACTGGACCACCTGATAGGTATCAAGCAAGTATAGTTTGCCAAGTAACTAAAGTTCCAACTCGTGTAGATGAACTTAGGATGTATCCTGCTAAGGATCAGGAGAATTGGCAAAAGGCAATGGAAAAAGAACTAAATTCATTGAAGGTAATGAAAGTATATGAAGATGCTAAATTACCTCCAGGAGAAAAATCCATTGGGTGCAAATGGATATTTAAGGTAAAAACTGAAAATGATGGGACTGTTACCCATAAGGCTAGGTTGGTAGCTCAAGGATTTAATCAAACTGCATCTGATTACGATGAAGTTTTTGCACCAAGTCTTAAAGCAACATCTTTAAGAGCAGCTTTAGTGTGGGCAGCTAAGAAAAACTATATCATTAACCATTTAGATGTAGAAACTGCTTATCTGCATGCACCATTGCAGCACACTATATATTTGAAAAAGCCAATTATTATAAAAGATAATAAAGTAAATAGTAATGATTGTTGGAAACTCAAAAAGAGTCTTTACGGGTTGAAACAATCTGGTTTTGAGTGGAACCAATATATTGTGAAAGAATTAAACAATATAGGTTTTAAATCTGGTTTAGCAGATCCATGTGTGTTTAAAAGAGAAAATAATGGAACGGTGTCATTATTGTTATTACTTACAGATGATATTGCTTTGATAACTAAGACTAATAATGAAGCTAATGAGATTATATCATTATTAGCTAAAAAGATAAAATTAAAGCATTTAGGTGAAATTAAAAAGTATCTAGGATTGACAATTCAAAAAAATGGATTTAAGATATCTCAAGAAGATAAAATTTGCCAATTAATTAAAACGTACAAAATGGAATTTGTAAACTGGCAAAGACTCCAATGAGTCAGGAAGTTTGCCAAACTGATGATCAAAGTCCCAAATTTGATAAGTCTATATATCAATCTTTGATTGGTAGCTTATCATATATAAGCAATTGGTCTAGGCCAGATATAGCTTATAGTGTTAATCAGCTGGCACGTTTTAATTCAGA
Organism: Hydrophis major; assembly: GCA_033807585.1. NCBI lineage: Eukaryota > Metazoa > Chordata > Lepidosauria > Squamata > Elapidae > Hydrophis > Hydrophis major. Next base: position 183,805,328 of record CM066331.1, on the reverse strand, counting down.
TCCACATCAATGTCATTGGCAATCATTAAAGAGAATTTTAAGATATCTTAAAGAAACAATGAACCATGCATTGTATATAGAACCAAAGGGTGATTTGAGTCTTAGTGCCTATGCAGATACAAGTTTTGCAACTGACATAAACACTAGAAAATCAACCTCTGGGATGGCTATATTATTTGGTAAGACACTAATAGGGTGGAGGTCAATCAAACAACAGCATATCAGCTTGTCCACGATGGAAGCGGAATTTTCATGTCTGTCATTATTATGCACTGACTTAATTTTGTACAAACAGTTATTATTAGACATGGGTATAACTGTTAAAGATTCCATTATTGTGTTCGAGGACAACCAGGTAGCCATAAATTTAGCTACTAGTATTGCTGTAAAAACTAGATCAAAGCATACTGATTTAAGATACTTAAATGTTAGAGAATCTGTAAAGAATGGGCTAATTAAATTGGAATACTGCATGACAGAAGAAAACATTGCAGACCAGTTTACAAAAGCTCAAGGAGTAATTAAGTTTAAAGAGAGTTATAACAAATATGATTTAAAGATATAAATAGTTATATTTATTATTATTTCCTAAAAGGGGAGAATGTTAGGGATAACATTGTTTACCCTAACTGGTTTAGGTAAAATAATAAATGTGTAATCATAGTTTATAAGTTAAAGTGTCTGCAACTTTAAATATGGGAATGTAATTAGGGGAGTGGTTGTGAAAGCACTTTAAAAGAAGCAAGGAACGTCAACTTGCTTTCTCTCTGGCTTGATGATCCCTAATTACTGGATGAAGACTGCGTTTTTCCCTACTGAAAAGGAGAGACAAAGGACTGATTTGTAAGTGAACTGACATAGGATATTCTACACGGACTTTGCTAACTGAATATCCTTGAATGGACTGACTAAATGATACATGACTATTGGACTGTTATTTTGACTATGCTATAAATGGAATAAACTATATTTTTGATAGCACAAGCGTATCTGTTATTTTTACTGTATGTTAATAAACATATAAACATATCTCACTCATTTATCTTTGTGCCTATCTGACTAACGCTGCACATTCTGTTTAGCTTGTCTCCTTAACCCTGGTTGGGGAACACAGGCTTAACAGAGTTGCAGCAAAATGGCTTGTCCAGTGCACCAGTTTAAAGAGGCCTCTAGTTGGTAGTGGATCTATTTCACTGGCCAATCTTCATAGGTTCTGATGAGGCTGGTCGCCATTTTAAGGAGTTGTCAATTAAGTAGAGCCGTGACCAAAAAATGCAGTCTTACTTCATTGGCCAAACAATAAAAGAGTTTTTATAAATGTTATGTGACATCAATAGTGAATTATGGTTACTGAAATCTAACACAGACTCATAGTATCCTGACTCAACAAATTACAAAATGTCTATCATTTGCTGAAACAAAGGTTGGCAAAAGACATATAGACCTCTTTCTTCCATTATTGTTGGCTTTGCTCCAGCATTAACTTGAGCTGTTTTACTGCCTGAGGCAGAACAACAATTGCAACACATGCACAGACATACCCCTTGCTCGCAAGATAGGGAGTAGTCCTGAAACCTGGCAAGTTATCTTGGCTTAGGATGCTGAAAAGTCCACGAATATCTCTCCCTGCATTTGCAATAAAGATACAAGAATAATAAATGAAATTAATAACTCTTTGTGGCCTTCTCCAGACAGTAGTACAAGGCCTTTGACCAGTAGTACAACTGGCCCTTTTTTCTGTATGTGCAATTTTAACCTGTATTTCTTTCCTTGTAAAATGAAGAAGACTTTGGGAATATTCTTGTTTGGGAAACAATTGTTTGAAATTTCAGTTGGAATTGTTTGGAAAACAATTGGTTCAACTTCTCTAAAGGGCTTTAAACTAAAACTGGAAGGGAAGTGGAATCAAAGACTACCGCACCAATGCGCAGGTTGTGGGGCAAACCACCCGCGATCAGACTGCAAATTCCTCGACGCACTCTGCCATTTTTGTGGGAAAAGAGGCCACAACAGGAAGGTCTGTAGAAGCAAGCAAGGATCCAGTCCACTTCAGAGGGGAAACAACTACCGCCAAACCACAGGAAATCACCCTGTGAGTCGGGAACATTTGAACCACCAATGGAACAACCACTCCTACAGAAATAAAACACTGGCCATTTCAACGAGACGAGAAGAGGCACACTAAACCATTACAATCAGTCACAACTCATTGCTAGATGCAAAGAAGATCCGAGTGAAGGTCGCCATCAAAAACCAGCCTTGCGTGATGGAAGTCGATCCAGGATCATCCCTCTCGATGGTTTCCTGGAAGACTCTTAAACAATTAATCCCTGCCGTCTGGCGTCAAGACCTCAGAGCCCAAAAAATCATACTCAAAGATTATCATGGGAACCGAATTCCGGTCGTTGGATCCAGCCAAGTCCAAGTATCATTCAAAAATCATACTGTGTCATTACCACTGACCGTCGTCGACAGTGACCGGCCTAGCTTGTTAGGCCTTCAATGGTTCGCCCCACTCGGGATCGAGGTAGCTGGCATTCACCAAACCAGAAGCGACAACTGGGAGGAGGCCATCGTCCAGGAATTCCAGGACGTTTTTGCAGACAAACTAGGCGAGTACAAGGGGACCCGATATCATTTTACCTTAACCCTGAAGTAGCCCCCATCCGCCTAAAGCCTCATCGGGTACCTTTTGCCCTTAAACCAAAAATTGACGAGCAGCCGATAAATTAATAGCCCAGGATGTTTTAGAACCAACTGACCACGCTCCTTGGGAAACCCCAATCGTAACACCCATCAAACCGGATGGATCGTTAAGGATTTGTGGGGACTACCAGGCCACCCTTAATAATGCCCTTCAACAGAACGCTTACCTGGTGCCGGTGGTACAACACCTTCTACATTCCCTGCGGGGCGGAAAAGTCTTCGCTAAATTGGATTTAGCATAGGCATACCAACAACTACCTGTAGATAAAAAAAACCACAGAGGCACAGACGATCGTTATGCACCGAGGCGCCTTTAAGTGCAACCGACTCCAATTCAGAGTGAGCGTAGCCCCAGGGATTTTTCAAAGTCTGATGGAGAGACTCTTGCAAGGGATCAAGGGGGTCGTACCATACTTTGATGACGTTTTAATTGCTGTCCCGAATAGAGAAATACTAGAAAAGCATCTTAAAATGGTTCTCCAGAAATTGAAAGACTCTGGCCTTAAGGTTAAAAAAGATAAATGTCAACTGTGTACAGATAAAGTAGAGTTCCTGGGGTACCTAATCGATAAACAAGGCATTCACCCCACTAATAGCAAACTAAGGGCAATCAAAAATACCCCAAGACCCAGAAATAGGACTGATCTCCAAGCTTTCCTGGGGCTCATTAACTTTTACAACATCTTCTTGCCCCAGAAAGCGACCGTAGCTGAGCGCCTACATAGACTTCTCGACAAAAAAGCAACCTGGGTCTGGGGACACCAAGAGGAGCTGATGCATTGAGCCATGCCCCACTTCCGGAAACCGTAAACGACCCAGCTCCAACCCTTACAACACTCCAGATTGAAACGCTACATTCACCACCGCTAACAGCCAGAGACATTGCAATCGAAACAAAACGAGATCCTGTCTTGGCGTGAGTTCTTAGCTGGGTCAAACGAGGATGGCCAATAGAACAAACCCCTGACGACTTCACCCCTTCCAGAAACCGGCAAACAGAATTTTTTTCGCAAAAAGGCTGCATCCTATGGGGAGATAGAGTCGTCGTCCCAGAGCGGTTACAACGAACAGTATTGAAAACATTGCATGACGGTCACCCCGGCATTGTGCATATGAAAGCGCTCGCATGAAGCTACGCGTGGTGGCTGGGCATCGACAAACAGATTGAAGCCTGGGTAAAGACTTGCTTAAAGTGCCAAGAAGTCAGCAGTGCCCCACCTAGAGCAACTCCAACAGAATGGGAAACCCCCCGGGGGCTGTGGTCCCGCATCCACGTTGATTTTGCGGGACCTACTAAAGGACATACGTTCCTCCTAACAGTGGATGCCTATTCCAACTGGCTCGAGATCCAGGAAATGAAGAATACTACAACCGAGTCCATCATCCGAAAATTGAATAGACTATTCGCAACGCACGGACTGCCAGACGTTCTGATCTCCGACAACGGACCCCAGTTCACTGCCCTGGCGTTTGAACAATACTTAGCAGACCGGGGTATTCGCCATGCGCTAACTTCGCCAGTGTACCCTGCGGCTAATGGCAGGGCCGAGCGCATGGTACAATTTGTTAAAAAAACTCTCCACAAAATGGACTATGGGGACATTGACAACAAAATAAACAGAATACTCCTACTCCAACACATCACTCTGCACAGCATCACCAACAAGACCCCAGCTGAACTGTTGATGGGACGCAAGCTCCGTTCCCACCTCGACCGGCTTCACCCATCCTAGGAGCCAGAGAAACCCTGTGGATCTACTGAAAAATGCCGCGAGTTCAAGGTAGGTGACTTAGTTTTCACCAAAAAACCTCTCCGGCGAACCATTATGGGTCGAAGCAACTGTAATTCAAACCACCGGGCCCAGATCGTACCGTGTGAAAACCTGCGATGGAAAAATATGGAAACGCCATATAGATCAGCTTCGCTCTAGGCTACAACCCAGTTCCCGTGACTCCTGTGACTCCCAAACTGAGGGGGGAGGGGATGTCGAAGAAACCAAATTCAAGATGGTGGAAAGCAGAAGTGAAGAAAGTCAGCAATCAGGCGCGATACATGAAGAAGAATCAGGGAGGGGACTCTCCTCGCTACAGAGGAATACCTCAACGGAGGCGAGCCCGCAAAGATCGGAGGACAACAATGACAACATTAGCGGCACTGAGTCGTCCAGTGAGGATGCGGAACCGCCTGTACCAGATATGTCCAAAAACGTCCCGCCAAAACCGGACGACAGACAGGAACCGGTGGGACAGCATAAATCCAATAGACAGTTAAAACAACCTACATATCTTTGGGATTATGTCACCGCATCCCTCAAACGGAACCCAGGGGGAAGGGGTGTTATGAACTAGTAAAAGCACTCAAATAAAGTTTTAACAAACCTTAAGAAAAAGCAGGGTTCTAATCCTGCACTTCTGATTGGCTGATAATAGCGATATAGGATTGGTCTGTTCTGGGGAATCTGATTGGCTGTTAACGAGCCACTCTCATTGGTTCAAGGGTTTAACACTTCCATGTTTCTCATTGGCTAATAGGTCAGCAGCCTGCCCTATAAAAGGGCTGCTGCTGCCCTAGGGTTTTTGCTCTGTTCAGAATGATTAATAAAGAGTTGAAGTTCACTGTTCACTGCCTCGTCTCCGTTCCTTGCGCCCATGCGCAGAACTTAACACATAACATCAAGAATGATAGCTTTTGGGAATGGATTTGGGTGAAAATTAGAGGAAAAAGAAATGACATTGCTATAGGTGTATATTACAGGCCACCTAATGATACAGAGGAAATTGATGAATTTTTTTATTATTCAGTTAGCTAAGGTATTCAGAAAATACACTACTATATTAATTGTTGTTCAGTTGCTAACACATCCGACTCTTCACAACTCTTGACTATAGCATGCCAGGCTCCTCTATCCTCCCCTGTCTCCCAAAGTTTGACCAAATTAGTAAATATAATAAATAAATATATAGTAAATATAATAAATTAATGGAGGTCTTTAACTACCCTGATATCAAATGGGAGACAAACTCTGCAGCAAGTGGAAGATCAAATAGTTTCCTGATGTGCCCAGCTGACATTCAAAAGATAGAGGAAGACTAGTGGGTTAACTATACTAGACTTAATTCTTATCAATAAAGATAAAATGATAGAAGGAGTAACAGTTGTAGGAATCCTGTGGAGGGGAGTGATCATGTTATATTAGAATTCAACATAATTCAACATAATTGAACCAAGTCATATTAGTGTTTTAGATTTGAGAGAACTGATTTCAACAAACTAAGGGAGAGATTATGAATTATTCAATGGATTGAAATCCTAAAGGGAAAAACAAATCAAGATGCTTGGGAAACTGAAAAATGAGATCATAAAAATCCAATCAAACACAATACCACAGAGAAAGAAAAACAAGTGACCCTAGATGAAACCAGAATGGCTGCATAAATAACTTCCTGACAAATTGAGGGACAGCAAGGACAAATATTAAAAAATGGAAAGGAGGACACATATCAGGACAGAATACCAGCAAATAACCTGAATCTACAAGGATAGAATCAGGAAAGCTAAGGCTCAGAATGAAATAATGCCAAAGATAACAAAAAAGGATTATTTTAATATGTAAGGAACAAAAAAAAAAAAAAAGGCCAGGAAATGACCAATTCTTTATTGGAGAAAATGGCAATAAAGTGACATGCAGCAGGGAAAAAGTGGAATTGTTTAATTCCATTTTTGCCTCTGCCTTCACGCAAAAAGGAAAAAATAGTCCAACCTACCAAAGCAGCACCATGGGAAACAGAACAGGAATGAAGGTCAAAATAGGCAAGAAACTGATAAGGAAACTTCTGTCTATTCTGAACAAGTTAAAATTGCCAGGACCAGATGGCTTACATCTCAGGGTTCTGAAGGAGCTGGCAGAGTTTGGAATCATTGAATAGAATCTTTCATAGCCCCTGGAACATGGGGAATAGCTAGAGGACCAGGAAAAAAGTAGGACCAGGAAACTATAGACCTCCCAGCTTGACACCAATATCTGGGGAAATCCTAGAAAAGATAATCAAGGAGAGATCTGTGAATATCTACAAATGAACAAAGCAATTACTAGAAGACAGCATGGGTTTGTTAAAGAACAAATCATGCCAGGCATACCTTATTGCCTTCTTTGATGAAGTGACTAAATTAGTGGATCAGGGAAATGCTGTGAGTATAGTATACTTAGACTGTTTTTATTTTTTATTTTATTTGGTTTGTCACTTGCTTACAAGATAATAGTTATGAATACATGGATACATATAAGAAAAATAAAAAAACAATAAGACAGGGACGGTAGGCACATTGGTGCGCTTATGCACGCCCCCTACAGACCTCTTCGGAAAGGGGTGAAATCAATAGTAGAAAGTCTAAGGTTAAAGTTTTTGGGGTCAGGTAGAGTATTCCAGACATTGATCACTCTGTTGCTGAAGTCGTATTTCCTGCAATCAAGTTTGGTGCAATTAACCTTGAGGTTGTATCTATTGTTTGCTCTTGTATTGTTATGATTGAAGCTGAAGTATTCATTGATAGGTAGGACATTGCAATGTATGATTTTATATACTATACTTAGATCGGACCGAAGCCGGTGTAGTTCTAGGTTTTCTAAGTCTAGAATTTTGAGTCTGGTGGCATAAGGTATTCTGCAACGAGTAGAGGAGTGGAGAACTCTTCTTGTAAAATATTTCTGGACTTTCTCAACTGTGTTAATATCAGATACATAATGTGGGTTCCAGACTGATGAGGTCTATTCAAGTATTGGTCTGGCAAATGTTTTGTATGCTCTAGTTAGTAGTGTAATATTACCAGAGAAAAAGCTATGTAAGATTAGGTTAACGCCCTTTTGGCTATGTAGTTATACTTAGATCATTGGAGATGAATACTCCAAGGTCCTTGACAGAGTTTGGATCATCAACAAGGTCTTGACGATTCAGCCTGTATTTTATTTTCTGATTTTTTTTTTTGCCAATATGTAAAACAGAGCATTTGTTTGTTAAGATTTGAAGTTGCCATTTGTTTGACCATTCTGATACATAGTCAAGGTCTTTTTGAAGGGTAGCAGTATTGTCTGTGGTGTTGAATAGCTTTACATCGTCAGTGAAGAGGACGCAGTTGCTCTTAATATGATCACAGAGGTCATTTATGTAGAATATGAAGAGAGTTGGTCCTAGAACACTGCCTTGGGGGACACCACTATTGACAGCTACAGAATTTGGTAGAATGTTCCCAATTTGGACCATATGTTGTCTGTTTGACAGGAATACTTCTGTGCAGTTATGCAGGTGTCCAGAGATACCATAAGATTTTAGTTTTAGGAGTAGTTTGTCATGTACCACTGAATCAAAGGCTTTACAGAAGTCTATGTAGATTACGTCTGTTGCTTTGCCCTGATCCAGTTGTGTCGTCCATATGTTTTTGCCGTGTAAGAATTGCAGATTGCAGGATAGTTTTTTTCTGAAACCAAATTGCTTATTAGAGAGTAGGTTGTTTGTCTCTAAGTGGAGGATAATGAATTGGTTAATAATTGATTCCATGACTTTATAGGTGACGCAGCATAAAGAGATTGGTCTGTAATTTTCAACTTGGCTGGGGTCTCCCTTTTTGAAGATGGGGATGACCATGGCTTGTGACCATAGTTTCGGCAAGGAGCTGATCCTGAAAGATTTTTCAAAGATTATGCTTAAAGATTCGGCTATGGCAGTGATAGCTTTTTTAAGAAGTAGGCACATATTCCATCTGGTCCAATAGATAGAGATGGTTTTAGATTGCGTAGTACTTTTTCAACATTGTCTTCTGTAAAATTGATATGTATTAGATCATTGTAGTTGTCTGTGGTTCGACTAGGAAATACTGGGTATGATCCATTGCTGTTTACAAATACTGAGCCAAAGAATGTGTTAGAGGTTGGCTTTAATGGTGTCATCATTGCAGTCTTTACCATAGGTCCTTTCGGGGGTGGGATGGACCTTGAGTCTTTTAGTTTGTTGTTTACAATATTGTAGAAAGTGTGGATGGAATTGGTGCATAGAAGGTTTTCCTCTTGTTTAATGTGATTATTGGTGCATTTAGTTTTTATCTGGTGCATAAATTTTTGTATCGGCTTTTGAAGTTGGCAACCTGACCAGATTTGTTTTTCCACCAAAGTGATCTCTTTTTGAATTGAAGCTTCCTTATTGTTATGGGTAATCTGTTTTTTTCTGGTTTTTGGAGTTGTTATTGGTACATATAGTTTGATGACTCTTTTGACTTCAAGTAAAAATATGTTGTAATAGTCTTCAACAGTATTACATCCAGTGAATAGGAATTGCCAATCAAGGGATGAGAGATCATTGTCTATAAGATCATAATTGCCTTTTTTGAAATTATAATTGGGGATCACATCGTTGTGTTGATTTTTGTGTGGACGTATGTTGAGACAAAAGTCAATCATGCTGTGGTCACTGTTGGAAAAGGGTTCTTTAATTTGTATTCCATAAATTGAATTCAAACTATTGCAGAAGATGAGATCGAGGCAGTTGTTAAGTCTAGTATTGTTGGTTACTAGTTGTTCCAGTTGCAGGTTTGTTACAGCATTCTAGTAGGTTGCATGTATGGGTTCAGTTTTACATTCGTTTAGGGTCCAATTAATGTGAGGTAGATTGAAGTCACCAAGAAAGATAAAAGTGTGTGAGCAGGATGTTGCCCATGTTAGTAGTGAATTTAACTTGTTTACATGTTTGATGTCATAATCAGGGGCTCTAATCATAATCACAATCAGCAAGTCATTTGATAAAGTAGATCACAGCCTATTTCCTGCCAAAGGAGAATAATGTGGGATAGACACTCTTATCACAACTTGGCTGACCAACTGCAGTCAGCATGTAGCCCTCAATGCTATATAGGGAATCCTGCAGTGGGGTACTTCAAGGCTCTGTTTTGGGGCCAGTGCTCTGCAGCATCTTCATAAATGATCTAGTTGAGGGAATAGAGGAGGAGCTCATCAAATTTGCAGATGACACCAAGTTGGGGAAGGGGATTACTAACACTTTGGAGCATAGACTCAGGGTTCAAAAGGAACTTAACAAATCTGAGCATTGGGGCCTATCCAACAAAATGTAGTTTGTGGTGGGAAAAACAAGATCCTGCACCTAGGTAAGAAAAACAAATACATGGGTATAAAATAGATGGTACCTGGCTCAACAATAATAAATATCAGAGGGATCTAGGTGTAGCCCACTACCTTAGTGCAAAGTAGTAGTGTGCTGCATTTGCAAAAATAAAAGAAAGAAAAGAAAAGCCAATGCAGTCCTAGATTGCATCAACAGAGGGATAACATCGACCATCAGCAATGATAATACTGCTTTATACTGCACGAGTAAGACTCACCTTGGAATACTGCATTCAATTCTGGTCACCACAATACAAAAAAGATGCTGAGATCCTAGAAAAAGTGCAGAGAAGAGCAACTAAGATGATAAGGGTTTGCAGGATAAATCATATGAGGAATGGTTAAGGGAACTAGATACAATATGCTTAGCTTTACGAAAAGAAGAATTAGGGAGTGACATGATAGCTGTCTTCAGATACATGAGGGACTGCCACAGAGAGTAGTAGGTTGAATTATTCTCTAAAGCTACTGAGAGGAGAACACAAAACAATGGGTAGAAGCTCTTTAAAAAGAGATCCAACCTGGAACCAAAGAAATTTCCTGACAGTGAGAACAATTAATCAATGGAACAGTTTGCCTCCCAGAGTTATCAGTGCGTCATCACTGGAGGTTTTCAAGAAAAGATTGGACAACCATTTGTCCAGAATGTCTCCTGCCATGGGCTGGGTGTTGGATTAAAAGATTTCCTCTGAGACTAGGAATTTGATTCCTGATGCAAATTCAGCCACGTTCACAATCATTTGATAAAGAAGTCCAGCCTTGTTTACTTTAAGGTTTTTAATTTCAGAACCGTAATTTAGTCTGAGTATGTGTATTGCAACTGTGAAACAATTCAGAACCCATTCTTTTTCTGCAAAAATCACTCTAAATTCTTCCATTAAATCCCAATCTACCTTCTACCAACTCAGTCTAGCTCTCCTGAGTCTGTGTTATACACTAACATTGTTGAAAATGAAGGTTTGTTATATTTTATTGGTTTAACAGTAGAAACATTAGTCATAATGTAATATCTATTGATTATTATGACGATTATGGTGCCAAATGTTTTTTTGCAGAACATAAGAGTTAGTACTGAAAGGAGAAACACAAAAACAAATATTGTGCTCTAGTGAGAAAAGGCATCCTGAACTTGCAAATGGGCTTCCCTTTCTCCCTTAGGCATTCCTTACCTGAGAAGTACTACAGTTCAAACCTGTCTGGAAATCCTAATCTCTATAATGGGAATTATGTCCCGGTAGCATTGTGTAGTGGGATTCTGTAGGCAAAAAACAGACCAGCATAGATACAACAGCATTTATTGACTCAAAACTGGAACTGAGGAACAGCAAGCATTTGGCTGTATTTTATACTCTAGGCCCACAGGGCCTTAACCAATCATAATACTTGAAAAAGCCTACCCAAATATGAATGTTCTAAGTTTCCCTCCAAAACAGTTGGAGTTAACAGTTAGGTTCATCTAAAAGTTAGTTTCACTTTAGCACAGTTAACAGTTAGGGTCATCTAAAGGTTAGTTTCACTTTAGCAGGGCTTAACACAACTATATATATATTCAATACATTACACCCCTCCCTCCTAGGATAATTCTTATCCTCAGTCTATTCAATATTCATAGTCTTTGAGATAGGCTGAGGGCCCACGGATCCTGGTGTACTGCTGCAATGTTACTGGACAGTCCTGTTTAAGTGGAGTATTGTCCACCTCCAATTGGACAGAGTCTTGATGGCAGTTTTGGTCAACTGTGAGTGGCAGTGGCTCTATGGCCCTTGGTACCTCCATTTCTCTGGAGGCAGCTACTGGTGGTGTAAGCAAACTCATAGGAAAACAATTTTCTAGTGGGTCAGATAAAGCTTTGGGATCATCATCCAGGACTAGCCCAGTCTGCTAATGCCATAACTGATCAATGTGGCATCTGATTGTATGACCATTCTCCAGAATACCTTTGTATGACAAGAGATCTTAGTTACCCTAACTGCCACCCAAGGTGCCCCACTCCCGTAGTTCCTGGCCCAGACCAAGTCACCCAGCTGTAAGTTGGCTAAACCTTCTCCACCACTACTCTGTCTGGGTGAAGTCGGTCAAACTTCATTGTAAGCTGACAGCCCCACTTCAGCTTTGCTGGGCTGTGACCTGTTGCTGTACTGAGAATTATGTGTTGACACTGGAGGAAGTTTGCCAGGTGGTGATTCCAGTCCATAGTCATCATCTGCTTGAGCACCTCCTTTGTGGTCCTGATCATTTGTTTGACTTGACTGTTGGTCATGGGGTGGAATGGAGCAGATGTTACATCGAATCATATTGTCGTTGAGGAATGACTGAAACTCTTCTGCTGTGAATTGTGCTCCATTGTGGACATAATTATATCTGGCAGGCCATGTGTGATGAACAGCAGGTGCAACTATCGGATGACCCTGGTTGTTGTCATTGATGAGACCAGTGCTACTTCCAACCACTTGGAATAACTGTCCACTACTATCAAGAACACCTGCCCTGGAAGGGCCCCACAAAGTCAATGTGCATGCAAGATCATGGAGTATGTGTGGTCTACCAGCAGTGCACTGGTGCCTGTGGCATCTCTGGTCAGGTTTCTTGGCAGGCCTGGCAACTCTTTACTTAATTCTCAATGTCTTTGTCTAGGCCTGGCCACTACAAGTAGCTCCTCATAGAGCCTTCCTCTGAACAATTCCTGGGTGCCCCTCGTGCAGGGAAGCTAGCACCTTGGAGTGAAGATTGGGTGGAATAATGACCCTGTTGCCCCACAGCACACATCCTTTGTGGGCCAACAGTTCATTTTTTTGAGAAGTGTAGTGCTGGAACTCAGGGCCTGGCTGAGCTTCTGGCCATCCCTTAACACCCAGTTGAGAATGCAGCTGAGCATTCTGTCTGTGGTGGTTTCAGCTTCAACATCCCCTGAATTTAGGGGTGCTTCAGGCAGGTCTAGGATCGCCAGAATACAACAAGCTGAAGCCAGATCCAGCTCAGTCTGCGGTAGAGGCAGTCGACTAAGAGTGTTGGCGTGGCCCATTTCCTTGCCTGGCTTGTGGACTAGCTGGTACAAGTATGCAGCCATGAAAATGGACCATCATACCATTTGTGATGACAGGATCTGTGGTGTCTATTTGTGTCTATTTGTAGAGCTGTGAAGAGACCCAGCAGAGGTTTGTGGTCTGTAAAGGTGATGAAGGTTTGTCCATATAATAAGCTATGGAACTTCTTAGTACCAGCCACTGTAGTGAGGGCTTCTTTGTATATCTGGGCATAGTTCCTTTCAGCCAATGATAATGTTCTAGAATAGTATGCGATGGGGGCCTCTCTACCATCTGGCATTCTGTGGCTTAGTACTGCCCCAATGCCATATGGTGAAGCATCACAGGCTAGTGTTACTGGTATGGTTTCGTTGAAATGAGCTAGGACGGAGTCTGAGGATAGCAATGATTTTACTGCCTTGAATGCTTTGTCTTGAGTGCTCGATCAGACACAAAGTACTTGTTTGTTTGTAGTGGGGTAGTACTTCTGCCAGGGCAGCATTATGCGGTAAGAAGGAGTGGTAAAAATTGAGCAAGCCCAGGAATGCTTGAAGCTCCCCCTTGGATGTTGGCGTGGGGGCTTACTGAATTCCCTTTAGCTTTGCTTCAGATGGGTGGATTCCAGCAACATCGATGCAGAAATCCAGGAATTATGTGGAATCCATGCCAATCTGGCACTTTTCCCTCTTGAGGTTTAGGCCTGCCTTGCAGAAACGTTGGAGTACTGTGCAGAGATGTTCCACCAGAACTGCCGCTGATACCTCCATGGACATCATCAGAGTATGGGCAGACATCAGGAATGTTCTTCAGTGTCTGTTCCGTAATACTTTGGAACAACCCTAGTGCTACATTTACTCCAAACTGCAAGCAGTGCACTCAGAATGCACCTCTGTGTGTGACGATTGTTTGTGCTTCTGTGGTAGCATCTTCTACCAGTAGCTTCTGGTAGGCCTGGGAGAGGTCTAGCTTAGTGAAGATTCAGCCTCCCTGGAGTGAGGCAAAGATGTGGCTTACCACTGGTACAGAGTAAGCATGCTGCTGTAGTGCCTTGTTTATGGTGCACTTGTAGTCTGTGCAGATATGTACATCCCTGTTAGGCTTAACTGGGGTCACTATGGGAGTTTCCCAATGGTTACAGTCCACAGGTTGGAGCACTCCCTGCTGTACCAGTTTGTCTAGTTCTGCATCAATTTTAGGTTTTAATGCAAAGGGAATCCTGTGCAGTTTTAATCGGATTGGAGTTACTGCTGGATTGAGGTTGAGTGAAATTGTCCCAGCTCAGTGCTGAATATGTCAGTGTATTGTTGGTATACCACTCCTAGATTGGCTCTTTGGGTTCGATGGATGCCTGTTACCCTGATGGCCAGGGCCTTGAACCAGTCCAGTCCTATGAGGCTGATGCATGGTCCCTCTATGACCACTATGCTGAGGGGACCCTCAAACTCTCTGAATTGTACTCTAATATGGTAGCTTCACCCCTTATGGGAACATGGCTATATTTTATACTCTAGGCCCACAGGGCCGTAACCAATCATAATACTTGAAAAAGCCCAAACAAATATGAATGTTCTAAGTTTCCCTCCAAAACAGTCAGAGTTACCAGTTAGGGTCATCTAAAGGTTAGTTTCACTTTAGCATATCTTTATCTTTGACATTTTTGTACCCAGGTTTTTCAAAGTCAATGCTTCCCAGCTGGATCCAGTGGTTTGTCTTTTTCATCCACTAAGCCAGTTAGTCATGAGATGTAGCTAGGGTGGCAATGGAGCAGTAGCTTCTTTGCTGAACTACTTATGATATTTTGCTTGTCTTATACATTTTTGAAAATACCCTGACTACACATTATAATTTTTATCTAGTTCTATTCAATAAACACATTCTCTGTGAGATATATTTGAAATCTATTCTAAGACACATATATTAATTCTAATATATTCTAAGTGACCAAAACATGAAGTTTTAGATGCATGCTGACACCGAAGCAATGTGGAAAAACAAGAAATGCAACAGACAGGTCAAAGTTCACAGGCACCATCTAAAGCAGGGGTGTCCAACCTTGGCAACTTTAAGACTTGTGAACTTCAACTCCCAGAATTCCTCAGCCAGCTTTTCCACAAGTCTTAAAGTTGCCAAGGTTGGACACCCCTGATCTAAAGCAACAAAGCAGTAAAAATTGAGGATTACATTATGTACAAGAAAACTATGACTAAAAATAACAAAATACATCCTCTCCATTCTTTCCCTAGCTCCAATAAATATGATATCCAACAAATATTATATTAGATGTCTCCTCTAGTTTTCATGATGAACTGAACTATCTGATTGAATTCCTGCCTTTAACAGTCTCCCCCTGCTGTTAATAACAAAGTTAGTCATGAGATGTAGCTAGGGTGGCAATGGAGCAGGGGGAAGAGTTAATCAAACAATCTGAAGGGGGAAGAGTTAATCAAACAATCATCAAAGGAATTCATGGTAGACTTTGCTGATAGACAATGTCTATTAACTGCACAAACTATAAAGCACAAAGGCGAACTCTTTAAAAACAGCCTTTGAAATCTTTGTGCAAAATTATGCAGATAGGCTAGCAATTTTGACTGAAAATTGAAAACCTTGATTTGTTTGTGGACAGTCAAATTGTCCAGAAGAACAAATTAAGGTTAGAAAGGACATCCAAATACTGTACAGGAATAATTTAAGCCTCATTTTTCCATAAAAAGAGACAAACCCAAGCAAATACAACTGTACCTTCAAACAAATTTTCTTTAAGCTTTACACTCAATGGAACATTGGATGTTGGTTTATAAGAAGAGCTATCATTCTATCACTTGGCTCACTTTTATGCCATTGTGATATGATTGATTGAAGTGCTGTTGAATAGCTTCCTAGCATGACAGGACACAAATGAATTCTATTGCTTTGCACCATTCTCTGCACAAATGAATCATTTTCTTTCTATTTTTCAAAGATACCCATGGCACAGATGGAAAAAGACTGCACTTTTTCTTTTAACATATCAGGCAGAAATGCCCATGTCTCGGGCTATGGGCAGCATGCCAATGATAAAAACCACAGCAACCTAGCACCTTTAGCTTCTTGACAAGACACTGCTGAAAAAATAATACAGAGATGATGCAAGAAAAATGACATCGATGAAGTTCTAGAAACAGAATTAATTAATTCTTTTGAAGGCTTATCAAATTGCAAACAAGAAAAAATATTGAGTCAAATGGATGAACTGAATCTAACACTGCTGTTAAGCTGAGCAGCAGCCAAACCTTTAATTGACTGATATCTTTGGATTCTCATTTGACTACAGCTCTGCAGAAAATCATAATAAATTCTCTGAATCATGAAAACAGTCCTGCCAAAGAAGGAAATCAACCTACACCCCAGAAACTCTACATGCCCTTCTGTTCAGAATCAGCCTAAATCAATTCCATCTTTGTTTAGTTTCAGATAATGACAATCAGATTGTAGTATATGAGGACAAAAGAAAGTTGCTATATCAAGAGTACATCCTAAACAAGATCTTCAACTTGCAAACCCAACTAGGCTGAGATAGCAACCTATAGTCCTGCTAATGATTCCCATTCTGATTAAACATCAATAGAACAAAATCAGTAAGTCTTCTTGCACTTAGACAAGACCATAATACTCTGAATGCTACAAGTTGACTCGCTCCTAAGAGTCTGAAATGCTATTCTTGAAATATTGCTGGGCGGCAAATAAATAAGTGAATACCTGTTTTGAACAGTATCCATCAATTTAATTCCATCTTAATAGAAGAGACATGGTGCGTGGATATTTCTTCTCCTTTCTTGTCAGGATTTTACTCATGTACCATTCCTGCCACCAAATTCTGTATGCCAGCAGAGACAAAAGGCGTATTCTTAGAATAGTCAAGAATGCCAGTAAAGACTGTGATGTTGATGCTATTATATATCTTGGTATAAATGATCTGTCCCAGAAGGATGTACTTTCTGTTCAGAAAGACTTCCAAAGCTTGGGGTATGAACTTAGTAATATAGGCTGTAGGCTTATCTTTTCAGAGGTTCTACCAGTATACAAGGAACAAAAAGGGAAAGGCCAGCGTGTAGTGAAGTTGAATGTGTGGCTAAGGCAGTAGTGTAAAAGGGAAGGCTTTGGTTTTATTAGTCATGATATCTGCAGCTGGTCCAATGAAAAAGAGATGGTTTGTATCCATCAAAGAAAGGGACTGAGTTAGTTGGCATTAAATTCACAGATTTCCTGGATAAACATTTAAACTGAATCGTGGGGACAGAGAATTAATGGATATAGAACATTTCTGTCCCCAGCAATCTAGAATTAATAAGGATACCAGTGCATGCAAAATAGATGTTTGTGCAGGTAAGGTTATCAACCTTGCCATCAACCAAAACCAAGCATCTAATAGTGAGTGCCATACCATGTGCATTAATCAAACAGATGGCAACAAAGTAGGGGCAGGCAGGCACAGCACAGGTTATGTAGACAGTAAACACAGTGTCAGACATAAAGATCTCAAGTGCCTATATACAAATGCACAAAGTCTGGGGGACAAACAGGGTGAACTTGAACTACAAATACTTGAAGGTAGATATGATATAGTTGGAATAACAGAAACTTGGTGGGATGAAACCCATGATTGGAACATACTGGTAGAAGGATACAAACTGTTCAAAAAAACCAGACCCCATAAAAGAGGAGGTGGAGTTGCACTGTATGTAAAGGACCACTATATTGCTACATAAATGCATGACACCAAAGATGAAAACCTCCTGGAATGCATATGGGTCAATATAAAAGAAAAAAAAGAATGAGATGGCCATAGGTGTATATTATAGGCCACCCAATCAAGCAGAAAAAATAGATGTCCTTTTTGCCAACCAACTAACAAACATGGAAACACACAACAATAGTAATGGGGGACTTCAATTATCCTGGTATCAATTGGAAAACTAATTCTGCACCAAGTGAGAAATCAAATAAGTTCCTAACCAACCTAGCTGACAACTTTGTTGTCTAAAAGGTAGAGGGTGAATCTAGTGTGACAGCCATACTGGACTTAATTCTTACAAACAGAGAAGTGATAGAGGGAGTTGAAACTGCAGGAACCTTGGGTAAGAGTGACCATGTCATACTAGAATTCAGCATAACATAAACACAAGCAATAGAACATAATGACACCAGAGTCTTGGATTTTAAAAGAGCTGATTTTAATAAACTCAGAGAGAACTTGGGAAAGATTCCATGAATGAAAATCCTAAAGGGGAAAACAACTCAAGAATCTTGGGAAACTCTGAAAAGTATGATCATAGAAGCCCAGACCAGCACAATACCACTGAAAAAGAAAAACAAGAAATCCAAGAAGAAACCATCATGGCTGCACAAAGATCTCTCTGGCAAATTGAAAGAAAAAAAAGGACAAGTACAAAAAATGGAAAGAAGGACATACAACTAAGGCAGAATATCAGCAGATAGCCACAATCTGCAAAGACGAAGTTAGGAAAGCAAAGGCTCAGAACGAACAAAGACTTGCAACAAAAGTCAAAGATAATAAAAAAAAGTTTCTTCCAACATATAAATAACATGAAAAAAATCAAGGAAACAGTCAGTCCACTAAAGAGAGAAGACGGTAAGGAAGTAACAGGCAACAGAGAGACAGCAGAACTGTTTAACTCATTTTTTGCATCAGTCTTCATGCAAAAAGAAACTATTGCTCAACCCTCCAAAAACATAACTGTAAAAGACAGACCAGAAATAAAAGTTAAAATAAGCAAAAAAATAATAATAAGAGAACACCTGTCTGATCTTGATGAACACAAATCATTGGGGCCTGATGGATTATATCCCAGAGTTTTAAAAAGCTGGCAGAGGTCATCTCACAACCACTGCACCATATCTTTCAAAAATCCTGGTGCACCAGGGAACTACCAGAGGACTGGAAAAGAGCTGAAGTGGTTCCCATCTTCAAAAAAGGAAAAAAAAAAAACAGACCCAGAAAACTATAGACCAATCAGCCTAACATCAATACCAGGGAAGATACTGGAAAAGATAATAAAAAAAACAGATCTGCCAACATCTAGAAACAAGTAAAGTAATAACTAGCAGTCAGCACAGATTTGTTAAGAACAGATCATGCCAAACCAATCTTATTTCATTCTTCAACATAGTGACCAAATTAGACCAACAAAATACTGTGGACATAATATATTTAGATTTCAGCAAGGCATTTGACAAAGTAGACCACAACCTCCTTCTTAGTAAGCTAGAAAAAAATGGAATAGATAGAACCACCACAAGATGGACTCACAACTGGCTGACAAACCGTACTCAATGTGTAGTCCTTAATGGGTCTAAGTCTACATGGAGGGAAGTAGGCAGTGGGGTGCCACAAGGTTCCATCTTAGGCCCAGTATTCTTCAATGTCTTCATTAATGACTTAGATGAGGGAATAGAAGGGGAACTTACCAAATTTGCAGATGATACTAAGCTGGCAGGTATAGCTAACACCCAAGAAGATAGGCTCAAGATCCATTTGGATCTTGATAGAATAGAACACTGGGCTGTATCTAACAAAATGAAATTCAGTGTCAAGAAAAATAAAGTCCTACACTTAGGCAAGAAACACCAAAAGTACACATATAGACTGGATGAAACCAGGCTCAATAGCAGTAACTGTGAGAGGGATCTTGGAGTCTTAGTGAACAACCAGCTAAATGTGATGACCCGCAATCTCTCAAAATAACCCAAAACACAAAGTCCGATAAAGCCTTCAACTTAACTTCACTGTTTTATTAGGCACAGTTTAAAGTCACAAAAATAAATAATGAGGCAAACAAAAAACTAAAACAAACCACATTGATGAGAATTCTGAAGCAAGCTAAGATAACTAATTATAATAACCAAGAAAATAAACAAGAAAAGTCCATGGGAAGAATGCCAGCAAAGGTAAATCTCTTTCAAGGTAAACACTAATTCACTTCAGCAATTCTAACTGTGCAGTTGCAAACTTATATACATAGCTCCCATCTGCAAGCCACGAGGAGGGTCATGGTAATCTCCTCTTGAGTAGACCTCATTTTTCCCTGATCCTCTCCTCCCTGCGTGACCTAGGATGGATAGGGGATGGGCCTGGATCCTCCTCTGACTGCTCAGCCGGCCTCTGCCCTTCCCCAGCCTCCTCCACCACCTCTGGAGCCATACTCCCACTCCCTGTTGGCTATTCCTCCTCTTCCTCAGAGTCAGACTCCACCAGGTGCATGACACTATCCCACCCCCACAGGGCCTCCTCCCCTGGGACCAGGCAGACAAGGATGTTGAGGAAACTGAGCGTGAAAGTCCTGGACCAAACGAGGAGCATGAACATCAGTGGCATCGACCCAGGTGAAGTCCTCTGGTCCATAACCTTTCCATGCTACCAAATACTGAAATCAGCCCCACAACTGGTGTGAATCTCAGATGCTGTCCACTTCATATTCCTCCTCTCCCAGATGGGCTACTGGGGCCAGCTGTGATGGAGCTGGTCTATGCGGACTGTCCGGTGAGGCTGGGACTAACAGGAACAATGAAAAACAGGATGGATATGGTTCGTGGCAGGGAGAGACGATAAGCCACAGGATTGATCACCGCCTCGATTGGAAAAGGTCCCAAGTAATGGTGATTGAGCTTTTTCGATGGTCGCATCTTTGGTAAATATCAAGTAGAGAGCCAAACCCGATTGCTGATCACTAAAGGTGGAACATCGTGATGATGTCGGTCTGCAAACCGTTTATAGTCTTCCTTGGCTCTCTCTAGTTGATTGCGGACCATGTGGTGCACAGCTTTTAACTCCTGCAAAAACATATCCACTGCCGGAACTGGGGAATCAGATGAGGCTAAAGGGAAAATTTGTGGATGAAACCCATAGTTAGCAAAGAAAGAAGACACACAGGTGGATGCATGTTGAGCATTGTTATAAGCGAACTCCGCCACCGGCAGCACCTCCACCCAATTGTCTTGTTGAGTATTGCTTGAAACAGTGGAGGTATGCTCCAAAATATCATTCATTCTCTCTGTCCCCCCATCAGTTTCAGGGCGATGAGCAGATGACAGATATGCCTGAACCTGCAGTTTCATAAGTAGGGTCTGCCAGAAGCGTGCCGTAAATTGTACCCCCTGATCTGATATCATGTGGTCTGGTAACCCATGCAACTGGAAAACATGGGAGATAAACAATTGACCCATTATTTTGGCTGATGGAAGACCTGCACTTGGAGTAAAGTGGGCCATTATAGTCAACATATCCACCACCACCAAAATGGTTGTGGCACCATTTGATCGTGGTAACTCAATGATGAAATCCAATGAAACTGCCCCCCATGGTCGTTCTGGCATGGGCAAGGGCTGCAATAGACCAGGGGGCTCACCAGGAGCATACTTGGCTTGGCGACCGATCCCACAGGACGCCACATATCCTGACACATCATGTTTGAGTCTCGGCCACCAAAATGTCTTAGAGGTGAGGTGCAGTGTTTTGAACACCCCAAAATGTCCTGCCGCCGGACTATCATGACATTGACAAAGGATAAGGCTACGAAGAGGACCTCCAGGCACATAAAGAGGACCTCCAGGCACATAAATGTGATCATGGATCTACAACAGGTCCCCAATATACACCCAAGGAGTCTCTTGTCTCCCATTCTCATCCAATTCTTGATGTCGAGCTGTCACAAATGGGTCCTGCTGCTGCGCCTCCTGAATCCTCAGTTGAAGGTCCACAGGTTCCTAGGTGGCCACAACCTGCTCCAACGGATTTACCGTCCGGGGCAAGATTTTATTCTCCCTTCAGGTACACTTGGGCTTCTGAGTTAGGGCATCAGCGCGTTGATTCCCTCCACTCGGATCATAGGTCACCCAGAAATCAAATCAAGCAAAGAATAAGCACCATCTCACCTGATGCTGGTTCAATGTCCGAGCTGTACGTAGGTATTCCAAATTGCGATGATCTGTCCAAACCTCAATTTGGTGATGAGCCTCCTCCAGGTGGTGCCACCATGTCTCAAAGGCATGACCTTAACTGCCAATATCTCCTTGTCCCAAATCATATAGTTGCGCTCTGAAGCCACCAACCTCCAGGAATAATAAGCGCATGGGAACAAGGTGCCTGCAGAAGCATAGGCCTGGAGGAGCACTGCACCAACAGCCACATCAGAAGCATCTGTTTCCACACAAATGGCTGGCCTGGATCAGCGTATTTGAGGATAAGCTCAGAAGCAAAGGCGACTTTCAACACCTCAAAAGCTGCATGCTCCTCGGCACCCCAGTGGAACTTCTCTCCCTTCTTGAGCAGATTAGAAAGGGGAGCAGTCAAGGCAGCAAAGCAGGGAATAAATGTGCAGTAATAGTTCGCAAACCCCAACAGTCATTGCACATCCTTAACCCGCTGTGGAGGTTCCCACTCCTGCAGTGATTGAATTTTTTCTGGGTCCATTTCCACCCCAGCAGGTGAAATACAATGTCCCAAGAAGTCAATCATGGTTTGTGCAAACTGACACTTCTCACGTTTAGCAAACAGGTAGTTATCACGCAAACATTGCAACACTAGCCGCACATGCTGCCAATGTTCCTGTAGGAAGTCTGAGTAAATCAAAATGTCATCTAAATAAATGACCACTAATTGATCCAACAAATCACGGAAAACATCATGCATGAAATGCATGAACACAGCTGGGGCATTGGTTAACCCAAAAGGCATCATGGTATACTCAAAATGCCCGTACCTTGACAAGAAAGCTGTTTTCCACTTGTCCCTTGCACGAAAGCAAACCAGATTGTAGGCCCCACACAAATCCAACTTCGTAAAGATCTCAGCTTGACGAAGCCGCTCAATCAGTTTAGGGATGAGGGGAAGCGGGTACCGATTTCTCACTGTGATTGCATTCAACTTGCGGTAATCACAACACAAATGTAGCTCCTCTAATTTCTTTTTTACAAAAAGCATCAGTGCAGCCAATGGGGAGGTAGAAGGCTGGATAAACCCTTTCTGGAGGTTCTTGTCAATAAAATCCCGCAACGGGAGGGGGGAACTGCCGTCGCGATGATACGGCATGCGATCTTGGAGGTCTGAGATCGCTGCTGATGTCTTTGCTCCTGGACAGTCCTATCGGATCTAAACCGTCCTGAAGAGATGGTGAAAGTGAAGGGCGCATCCTGTCAATCCCAGGGATACTGCAAAGATCCAGGAGAAGCACTTCTTGCCAGCGGCAAAGAGGCAGCAATTAAAGTTGCTGAAGTTGGGACAGCTCCAAAATGGAAGAGAATAGAAAGAGAGAGTGTGCCAGTTTGGTGAGAACTTTTTTTTTTATTCTAAGATCTGAAAGGACACCCTAAGGAAAAGAAAGAATCTGTAAAAGTGTTGACAGAAGTGATTAAGCGGCAATTTTAAACAGGAATGTCAAAGTAATGGTTTTTTTTTTTTCTCATGCTGGATTTTCTATACACAATCTTGTATTTTGAAACTGGACTGGTTTTTTCGTTTACATCTATTTTTTTTTCTCCTTTTTGATTTTGTAATATTTTAGGCTAGAGGCTCCCTTTAGTTATTTCTTTTTTTAAAAATATCTTTTTCTTTTTTTTATTAATTCTTATTATAACTTGCTTGGAAAAGGAGGGGGAAAGTGAGAGCAAAGAAACGTTGTAACACTGCCAACTAGAGGCTTGAAAATATTCTGTTTCCCTGTGACCAGACAAAGCTGAGAAAGAAAGAACTAAGACTCTTTTTCAGGGACATTGCTATTTGATAAGATAGAGGGAAGAGCATGAGATAATATAATTGCAGGTGCTCTTCTGGGTTTCTATCAACAGCTGGAGTCTGGTGTTGAAACTTAAGGGAAAAAAAGGTGGTAAGTTTTTGGAGAAGAGAGTTATAATAAGAGCCTTGGATAATTAAACAAAATGCAGTGTGTCCTTTTTACTTTTTCTAAGTTGTGCTATCCCTCCTCACCATTTCATTTTATTTCATCATTCATTTCATTTGTATTTCATTTTATCTTTTTTTCTTGTAATAACTAAATGGGTTTTTGGCTTTGTTGGAGCTTGTCTTTGTTTTTCTTTTTTTTCTTTGGAAGTCCAATCTTTACGTTTGCTTTTTATTTTAAAGGGAAAGCAAAATAATGGAAAGGCACCAGGCCCAGATGGACTTCTGGCAGAATTTCATAAAACATTACAAGAATCGTTGAATTTTCCATTGCTAGAAGTTATGAATGAAGTTATGTTAAAGAAGAAGATACCTAAATCATGGTCAGAAGCCTCTATTACACTTATTCCAAAAGAGGAAGCTGACCCATTACAAATTAAGAACTATAGACCCATTTCTTTACTAAATGTAGATAATGCATTTCTCTACTAAATGCAGATTATAAAATTTTTGCTTCAATATTGGCAGAAAGACTTAAAAATATTTAAATAATTTTATCCATCCTGATCAAAATGGATTTCTGCCAAAGAGACAAATTAAAGACAATATGAGAGTAATCTTGGACATCTTGAAATACTACGAGGCACATCCTGAAAAACAAATGGCTCTGATATTCCTAGATGCACAGAAGGCATTTGATAATGTGAATTGGCGATTCATGTTATTACTGTTGGAACAGATGGGTTTTGCTAGAAAATTTATTCAAGCAATAGAAGCAGTATTCAAGCAACTATAAGCAGACGGCAAAGGTAATGATAGAGGGAGAACTGACAGACTCTATCAATATAAGAAAAGGAACAAGACAAGGGTGCCCACTATCACCTTTGTTGTTTGTGTTAACTTTGGAAGTGCTAAACAGAAATATTAGAGATGAAAAGAATGCAAAAGGAATGAAAATCAAAAAGGAAGAATTTAAGCTGCAACAATTTGCAGATGATCTGATTTTCATCTTAGAAGACCCTTTAGAAATAGCATCAAAATTGATAGAAAAGATAGAGACATATGGAAAGGTGGCTGGTTTGAAAATAAATAAAGATAAGACAAAGATCTTGACAAAGAGTATGCTATCAAGACAAAAGGAAGAACTGGCAGACCTATTGAAAATTCAGGTCACGAAAGAGAAGGCGGAGCTTCGTTTTGGCGAAACAATTGCGATCTCGGGGCTCTGAGATCGCAGCCGATATTTTCGCCCCTGGTCGGTCCCAACGGACCTAAACCGTCCTGTAGAGACGGGGATAGAGAAGGGTACTGTCCCAGGATCCCAGAGATACCGCAAAATCTCTGGTTTGATCCGGGAGAAGCCCTTTTGCTGGCAGCGGAGAGGCAGCCTCCATAGCTGCTGAAGTCGGGACAGCTCCGGAAAGAAAGTGGCTGGAAAGAAGTGTGTCAGCTGGGTAAGAAAAACTCTTTTGTGCTGTAAATTCGCTGAGTTTGGAAAGGGCATCCTGAACAAAGAAGAAATCTGTGAGACTTTTTTTTTTTTGACCGAAATTGTTTGAGCGGCGTTTTTTAAAGTGATGTCAAATTGAGGCTTGGGTTTTTTTTTTCTTTTTCCTATATTTTTTTGGGGGGACTTTAGTGTGACTTTGTAGGAAACCGGATTGAATTTTCTCTTATATATATTTTTATGCTCCCTTTGATTTTTTAACTTTCTTTAGGATAGAGGCTCCCTTTGGCTATTTTTTTTTCTTTTTTTCTGTATATATTGCTCCTTTTTTCTGGCTGGGGGGGAGGAAGAGCATTAAGAAACTTTGCAACACTGCCAACTAGAGGCTTGAAAGTATTTTATTTGAATTGGAGAGAATTGCAAAAAGACCTCTTCTCAAGGACATTTTAAGGTGATAAGATAGAGGGAGAGCACAGCAAAATATTATTGCAGGTGCTTTCCTGGACTGTTATCAATATTTCAACACTTGAGGTTTGGCTTTGAAGCTGCTGGAGAAGAGAGTCATAACAAGAGCCTTGGATAAATAAATAAAGTGCAGTGTGCTTTCATATATATATATATATATATATATATATATATATATATATATATCCCATTCGCCAGCCTTTTTCTAAATTTCAATTCTAGTAATATTCTTATTTCTGCCTTTTACTTTAAAGGGAAAGCCTCAGAGTTTTTTCTTTATTTTTCTTCTTTTTCTTTTTCTTTTTATTGGGACTCTTGTGCTTTTTCTATCCATGTTTTTGGACCATTTTGTTTTTCTTTTTTGATTATTGAGACTTCTCAACTGGACTAAGGTGTGAAGAACCTGAAGGAACTTTTTGTTTTTTTCTCTTTTTGCTTTTCTTTGCTCTTAATCAATATTATTATTTTTGGGTTTGTTTGTTTTTCTCCTTTCTATTTTTTCTTTTTTATGGTGGACTACTTCGTAATTGGATTAGGGTCTAGAAGAACCTGAAGATCCTTCTTCTTCCTTTTTTCCTGTTTCTTTTTTGGTTTCGTGCCTTTTACTATTGGAGTTTTCCATTTTGGATTAAAATTGGCTGCTCTACCAGTTGGATTAAAAGTCAAAAAGAATTTGAAGCTTTGGAAGCATTGAAATGAGCAGGAAACCAATACTATCTGGCATTTCTACTTCTACCTCTGCTTCCCCACCAGCTGGAGGACAACGTTTAATTCAGACAATGTTGAAGCAAGATAAGGAACAAGAAAGAGTAACTTTACAGATGATTATGCAAGGAATCCAAGATCTCAAGACAAAATCAGACATCATTGAACAAAGAACAGAAAATATTGAACAAAGAACAGAAAATATTGAACAAAGAACAGAGAAGACTGATGAAAAAGTGGAAAACATTAAACAGATGATGGTCAAGTATGAGGAAAGATTCCAAAAAATTGAGGAAGAAGGAAAACAAAGAGAGGAGAAGATTGGAAATATTGACAATAGATTAACAATGGTTGAACAAGATAAAAGTGGGATGTTGAGGTGGGAGATGGAAAGGTCAGAATTTTACCTTAGATTTCAAAATATAGAAGAGGAAAAAGGAGAAAATTTGGCAACGATAATGATAGAAATTTTGGCAGATGCTTTGGAAATTACAGAGGAAAAGATGATGGATGGAATAGATGAAGTATATCAAGTCTATACAAGGTATGCGATGAGAAATAAATTACCCAAGGAAGTCCATATTATATTTACCAAAAAATCAATTAAAACGCAAATATTACAAGTAGTAAGAGAGAAAACATTGAATTACAAAGATAAAGAGGTTGTGGTTTTAAAACAAATACCCAGAAGAGTGAGAGAGATGTGAAGAGAATATCGATTTCTGACCAAAATGCTACTGGAAAACGAAGTGAATTATAGATGGCTGATTCCAGAAGGACTAATGTTTAGGTGGCAAGAGCAGAGACATAGAATTGATTCAATTGAGAAAGCAGAGCCTTTCCATGCAGAATTTTTTGGAGGAAGAAGAGAGGAGGCAGAGAAAGAGGTCTCATTAATTGAGTTTCAAGAGGAACAACTGGAGACTGAAAAAGAGAAAGGAGCAGTAGGGGGACAGGTGGATTGCAAAGAACAGCGTGAAGTGAGATCCACGAGAGCGGTTAGACCTAAATATAAAGCATAATCATGGAAGAAAGAAAACTGATTACAATGAACAAAAATGGACTTAATTCAGCTGTTAAAAGAAGGAAAACTTTTCATAAATTAGAGAAATTAAAATTTGATATAATTTGTCTACAAGAAGTTCATATTAAAAAACAACATGAACAATTGCTAGTACAGCCAAAATTGGGGAAAATATTTACTTCTTTGACTCAATGTAAGAAAAGAGGAATGGTTCTATACATTAAAGAGGCTATCCCAGCAAAATTGATCTACACGGATGAAGATGGAAGAGTATTAATGGTAGAAATAATAGATAATAGTATAAAAATACTCTTGATTGCAATTTATGCTCCGAATGATGAACAAGAAGAGTTTTATAAAAAGCTACACATGAAAATAATTGGACTGGACTATGTTAATATAATTATGATGGGAGATTTTAATGGAATTGTGGACAATAAATTGACTATATAGCAACAACAACAAAGCAAAATAGAAAGACTCTCCCTAAGTCTTTTTTTAAAATGACAGATGAATTAACTTTAAAAGATATTTGGAGAGAAAGAAATGTTAAAGCTAAACAATATACTTTTTATTCAAATAGACATTTATCATGGTCCAGATTGGATATGATTTGGATCTCAACAGAATTAATATCCAATATTCAAGAAACAAATATTGAAACAAGTACTTGGGCAGATCATAGCCCAATGACAATTAAATGGAAGGGACAAAAAAAAAATCGAGATGGACATTAAATAATACTATTTTAAAGGAGAAAGATTTTATACAATGGATGGAGAAGGAATTGGCTTTTTTCTTCAGAGAAAATAAAAAAGAAGATACCTCAATGCAGAATGTGTGGGATACAATGAAGGCATACGCTAGAGGTTTGATAATAGATTATATAACAAAAAAGAATATAAGGAAAAGGCAAGCTTCTAAGGCCTTGGAAGATGAGTATAAAAGTCTTGAAAAAGAATTACAGAAAATGCCACAGAAAAAGCATATTAAATTGAAACTGGATGTAATCAAACATAAAATGGAATTAATAGAGAAAGAAGAATTGGCACAGAAAATCAGAAACTCTAAACAAAATTATTTTGAAAATGTAAATAAACCAGGTAGATGGCTAGCATATAAATTGAAAAAAGAGAAGGAATCAAGAAAAATATTGAAGTTAATAGATGATCAAGGCCAAATTTGTTATGGGAATAAGGAGAAAAAAGAAATTATACGAGATTTTTATGGGCAACTATATAAACAAGAGAATATTGATGAGGAAAAAGTCAAACAGTATTTACAGGAAGCTAATTTACCGAAGATACCTAAAGAGACTGAAGAAATGCTAGAAAGAAATATAACAATGATGGAACTAAATGAAGCATTTAAGAGACAAAATAATGGGAAAGCACCGGGTCCAGATGGGCTTCCAGCAGAATTCTATAAAACATTTCAAGAATCATTGAGCAACCCATTGTTAGAAGTTATGAATGAAGTTATGTTAAAAAAGATGATACCCAAAACATGGTCAGAGGCTTATATTACACTTATACAGAAAGAAGAGACTGACCCACTGCAAATTAAGAATTATAGACCTATTTCTTTATTGAATGCAGACTATAAAATCTTTGCTTCAATTTTTTAAGAAAGACTTAAAAAATATTTAAATAATTTTATTCACCCAGATCAAAATGGATTTCTGCCAAAGAGACAAATTAGAGACAATATGAGAGTAATCTTGGATACTTTGGAATACTATGAGGCTCATCCTGAAAAGCAAATGGCTTTGATATTCCTAGATGCTCAAAAGGCATTTGACAACGTGAACTGGAGATTTATGTTATTACTATTGGAGCAGATGGGTTTTGCTAAAAAATTTATTCAAGCAATAGAAGCCATATATAATAAACAGACAGCAAGGGTAATGATGGAGGGGGAACTTACAGATTTTATTAATATAAGGAAAGGCACAAGACAAGGATGTCCCCTATCTCCTTTGCTATTTGTGTTGACCTTGGAAGTGTTGAATAGAAATATTAGGGATGATAAAAGCATAAAAGGAATGAAAACTAAGAAGGAAGAATTTAAGCTACAAGCTTTTGCTGATGATTTAGCTTTTATTCTGGAAGACCCGCTAGAAACAGCTCCAAAGTTATTGGAAAGGATAGAGACATATGGAGAGGTGGCTGGTTTGAATATAAATAAGGATAAAACAAAGATTTTGACAAAGAACATGCTATTGAGACAGAGAGAAGAACTGGCAGATCTTTTGAAAATTCAAGTTACAAATAAGGTTAAGTATCTGGGGATATATCTGACAACAAGATGTAGCACATTAAAGGAGAATAATTATATTAAACTTAAACAACAGATAACTACAGATTTGAAGAAGTGGGAAAACTTGCAATTGTCATTAATAGGGAGAATTTCAACAATTAAGATGAATATTTTACCTAGAATTTTATTTTTGTTTCAAACAATACCAATTAGGCTTGGAAAAGACTATTTTGAAGATTTAAATAAAATTATGTTGAAGTTTATATGGCAAGGGAAAAAAGCGAGAATAAAGCTAAAGCTTTTGCAAGACACTAGAATTAGAGGAGGTTTTGGCCTGCCTAATTGGGAATTGTATTATCAAGCTGCAAGTTTGATGTGGGTCAAAGAATGGATAACATTAAGAAAACATAGGTTGTTGACATTGGAAGGGCATGGTTTGCTGTTGGGCTGGCATGCTTTTTTATGGTATAAGGGAACTAAAACAGGGTTATTTTAGAAGACATTATGTATGGGAGTCTTTGTGGTTAAATTGGGAGAAGATAAAAAGACAATGTTATTTGAAAATTCCAGTTTGGTTATCGACTATTGAAGCATTTTCCTATCCTATAATTTACAAGAAGGAACAAACAGTTAGATATGGGGAACTTTTGGATGAAAAGGGTGAACTTAATTCGATCCAAAACTTAGAGGAACAAGGTATAAGGATGAATTGGTTTTCATATGCGCAAATACATTCAGGGTATGATGAAGATTCTAAAATGGAGGGAGTCTATGATAAACAGACTGATTTAGATAAGATCTTGATGGGTACTGATGAGAAGGTGATTAAAAAATTATATGGTTATTTACTGGGAATGAAATTAGAGGAAGAACAAGTCAAAGAAACTATGATTGTTTGGGGGAAGAATTTTGGATATGGGATTGATCTAGAGAAATGGCAGAAATTGTGGTCTCAAAATTATAAAATGACAATGTCAACAGCATATAAAGAAAACTTGTATAAGATGTTTTACAGGTGGCACTTTCCCCCGCCAAGAATAGCAAGAATGTTTAAGAACAAATCTGAAAAATGTTGGAAACGTCATCAGATACCTGGCTCGTATTACCATATGTGGTGGACTTGTGAGGATGCTAGAAAATATTGGACTAAAATTCGCATGTGGTTGGAAAAAATGACAAAGAAACATATAGACTTGAAACCAGAGATCTTCTTATTGGGAATTTTACCTGATATATATAGTAAAGATTTGAAATACCTGATTGTAAATGCATTAACAGCGGCCAGGATTGTATTTGCTAAAAATTGGAAGAATGAGAAAATACCATTACAGGAAGAAATTATTAAGAAAATATTGGAATGTGCTGAGATGAGCAGATTGACATTTGAAATTAGAGAGCAAGAGGATAAACAATTTTATGAAATTTGGGATCTTTTTTATAAATGGCTAGATGATAAAATACGATAATAGAATATTTGGAATGCTAGATAGTAAGAAATATCTTTGTTTTGCTATTTTGCTATTATTTTGTTATTTGATATTATATTTATAAAGGGTTTTTTAGGATCGATTTGGTATGATTATATGATTTGTTGAATAATCTGGTTAAAGTATTGTTAACTCATAAAGCATGAATGATTAAAAGTATAGTCAAAAAATTTTTTTTTTAGTGATATTAGGATATATAAGTTTGGATTGATAATATGATTTGTAATGTAACATAACTGTAACTGGGACTACAGAATGAATGCACAAAAATGATGAACCAACTGACACACTGGATGTACATATGAGATTTGAATGTTTTAATGTTTTGTTTGTCTTGTTTGTTTGTAGAAAATTAATAAAATCTTTTTTCAAAAAAAAAAGAAAATTCAGGTCACGAATAAGATCAAGTACTTGGGGATATATTTGACAGCAAGATGTACTACATTAAAAGAGAATAATTATATCAAACTTAAACAGCAGATAGCACTAGATGTGGCGAAATGGGAAAATTTACAACTGTCATTAATAGGGAGAATTTCAACAGTCAAGATAAATATATTATCCAGAATTTTATATTTGTTTCAAATAATTCCAATTAGGCTTGGAAAAGATTACTTTGAAGATCTAAATAAAATTGTGTTGAAATATATATGGCAAGGTAAGAAAGCGGGAATAAAGTTAAAGCTTTTGCAAGATGCTAGAATTGAGGATTTGATTTGCCTAATTGGGAGTTGTACTATCAAGCTACAAATCTGATGTGGGTTAAGGAATGGATAACACTAAGAAACACTAGATTGTTGACATTAGAAGGACATGATTTGTTGTTGGAGTGGCATGCTTTTTTATGGTATAAAGGAACTAAAACACAGGGGTATTTTAGAAGACATTATATACGGGAGACTCTATGGTTAAACTGGGAGAAGATTAAAAGACAATGTTATTTGAAAATTCCAGTCTGGTTATCAACTATTGAAGCATTTTCTTATCATAATATACAAAAAGGAACAAACAGTTAGATATGGTGAAATATTGAATGAAAAGGGTGAACTCAAATCTATTCAAAAATTAGAGGAACAAGGTATAAAGATGAATTGGTTTTCATATGTGCAAATACATTCAAGGTATGATAAAGATTCTAAAATGGAAGGTTTCTATGCTAAATTGATTTTTATTGGGAATTTTACCTGAAATATATAGTAAAGACTTGAAATACCTGATTGTAAACATGTTGACAGCAGCTAGGATTGTATTTGCTAAAAACTGAAAAAATGAGAAAACACCATCATAGGAGGAAATCATTAAGAAAATATTGGAATTTGTTGAAATGAGTAGATTGCCATTAGAAATTAGAGAACAAGAGGATAAACAATTTTATAAAATTTGGGATCTTTTCTACCAATGGTTAAATAATAAAACACAGTAATGAAATATGTAGACTTTTAGAAAATAATAAATATATAAAGATGTACTTTGCTATTATATCTACAAAATGATTTTAGGATAGATTTGGGATGATAATATGAACTGTTATAAAATAAACTAAGTAAATTATGATTATCTTGTAAAACGTGAATGAATTAAAGTATAGTCAAATGATTGATTAATAATGATACCAAGGTATTTAATTTTTGATTGAAAATATGAGATATGCAATGCAAGTGTAATAGAAGACTACGAAATTGAAGCACAAAACAATCGACACACTGTATGTATACATATGGAAGATAGCTTGATGTTTTTATGTTTTGTTTGTTTATGTTTGTTTTAAAAAACTAATAAATTTTTTTTTAAAAATCCCGCAACGCGGCCAACTCTGGTTCCAACAGGGAAAATATCCGACCCACCGGCAATTTTGCTTCGGGCAACAAGTTGATTGGACAGTCATATGCCCAATGTGGAGGCAACTGATCTGCCTCCTTCTCCCCAGACACATCATCAAAGTCCACCAACTCTGCAGGTAGATCCAGGTCCACGGGCGTAGCCACACTCCCTTCACAGGAGCGCAAGCAATGGTTGGCACATTTCCTATCAAGGAACTGCACAACTCCAGATGACCAGACAATCTGTGGATCATGGGTCTGTAGCCACTCCAAACCCAGCACCACCAGAAAATGAGGCACTGTGGCAACATAAAACACGGTTTCCTCCACATGCTGCCCAATACATATGCAAAGGGGTTTGGTTGCAGCAACCACAGGTCCCAAATGAAGGGGCCAACCATTAATCATCTCCACCATTACTGGTGGGGATACCTTTTG
Source organism: Hydrophis major (assembly GCA_033807585.1). Classification (NCBI taxonomy): domain Eukaryota; kingdom Metazoa; phylum Chordata; class Lepidosauria; order Squamata; family Elapidae; genus Hydrophis; species Hydrophis major. Next base: position 183,771,894 of record CM066331.1, on the reverse strand, counting down.
CTGAGGAATGAACCACTGCTTGACAAAATGAGCATCCATTAGATTGGCTGTGGCCCCCAAGTCGACCAAAGCTAGGATCTCCACCGCTCCCACACTAGGCACAAACACACTTGCTGGCAGCACAAGATGCTTCACCCATAGCGACTGTGGTGGAGATGTCGAAGATGTGAAAGGTGGTGAGGGTGGCAAGGTTGGTGAAGATGGTGGGCCTATGGACTTTACACCCTGACCTGCAGACCCCCGTAGGCCGAGTGATGCTCGTTTCCCACCACTGCAGGTGTTGCTGCTGTGGATGTCTAAAGAGGAAACTTGGCCGCAAAATGGCCTCGATTGCCACAATAGAGGCATAAACCATCACGACGATGTCTATTCTTTTCTACTTGAGTCAGGTGAGGGCAGCCAGCCCCCAACTGCATGGGTTCCTCTAAAGGCACTTCCACCAAGGTTGCCAACTTGCTGGAAACAGATATGGTCTCTGTCCATCATCGCACTTGTCACTGCTGAAGTCTAGCATCAATACGAAGACACAAATGCATGAGCTCCTGAAGGGTGTAAGGGCATTCAGTGCACGCCAACTCATCCAGAAGCTCTGACGACACCCCCCCCGGAACTGGTCTAATACTGCTGCCTCATTCCATTGTACATCCTGAGCAACCACCCAAAAACTAGCAATATAATCCATGAGTGAGCCACGCTCCTGCTTCAACTCTCTCAAACATCTGCTTGCTGTTTGGCTTCAAACAGGGTCCTCAAACATGGCCTGAAACTGATGGAAAAACTCAGCGTAATCGTCCAACACCTGGTTGGGCTATGTCAGCAGAAGTGTCGCCCAATGTGCTGCAGAGCCTGACAACAAACTAATCAAAAACCCCACCTTATCCCGGTCAGTGGGAAAGTCTTCAGGCCAAAGGCTCATGTAAAACTGGCACTGTCCAAAAAATGCTGGAAATTGGACCAGCAAACTATTAAATTTATCTAGCACTGCCACTGGACATTTTTGGCATGGCTGGGCAGCTTGCATTTGTGCCACCTATGCAGTCAAAAGAGCCACTTGCTGGGTTAACTGGGCAATCTCTGCTCTCCATGGTCACCCCACAAAAAGCAAAAATAAGTTGAAGTGGTGGCTGAAGTCAAATTGTGATGACCCGTAGTCTCTCAAAATAACCCAAAACCCAAAACATATATTAAAGTCCAGTAAAGCCTTCAACTTAACTTCACTGTTTTATTAGGCACAGTGTAAAGCCACAAAAGTAAATAATGAGGCAAACAGAAAACCAAAACAAACCGCATTGATGATAGTTTCGAAGCAAGCCAAGATAACTAATTATAAACTCCAGAAAAATAACCGAGAAAAGTTCATGGGAAGAACGCCAGCAAAGATAAACCTCTTTCAAGATAAACACTAATTGACTTCAGCAATTCTAACTGCGCAGTTGCAAACTTATATAGCTCCCATCTGCAAGCCACGAGGAGGATCATGGTAATCTCCTCTTGAGTAGACCTCGCTTTTCCCTGATCCTCTCCTCCCTGCGTGACCTAGGATGGATAGGGGATGGGCCTGGATCCTCCTCTGACTGCTCAGCCGGCTTCTGCCCTTCCCCAGCCTCCTCCACCACCTCAGGAGCCACACTCCCACTCCCTGTTGGCTGTTCCTCCTCTTCCTCAGAGTCAGACTCCACCAGGGGCATGACACTAAATATGAGCCAGCAGTGTGCAGCAGCAGCCCAAAAAGCTCATGCAATCCTAAATTGCATTAACAGAGGGATACAATCGAAATCAAGTGCGGTACTAATAGCACACTATAATGCCTCAGTAAGACACACCTAGAGTACTGCATCCAGTTTTGGTCACCACATTATAAAAAATATGTTGAGACTCTAGAAAAAGTGCAGAGAAGAGCAACCAGCATGATTAGGGGACTGGAGACTAAGGAATATGAAGAATGGTTACAGTAACTGGACTTAGCTCGTCCAGTGAAGAGAAGGACCAGGGGAGACATGATAGCAGTCTTCCAATATTTGAGGGGCTGCCACAGAGAGCAAGGAGTCAAGCTATTTTCTAAAGCGCCTGTAGGCCAGACAAGGAATAATGGATGGAAACTGAACAAGAAGAGATTTAACCTGGAAATAAGGAGAAACTTTCTGACAGTGAGAACAATCAACCAATGGAAGAGCTTGCCCTTGGAAGTTGTGGGAACGCCATCACTTGAGACCTTCAAGAAGAGATTGTACTGCCATTTGTCAGAAGTGGTATAGGGTTTCCCTCTTGGGTGGGAGGTTGGACTAGATGATCTATAAGGTCCCTTCCAACTCTGATTATCTGTTATCTGTTATATTGATCTCAGGTGAAATGAAGGTAACTCTGCAACAAAGGCTTTGATCAGACATTGGAAACACTTTGGATTAATACAAATTTCTTGAAGATGCCGCTCAATTTTGAATCCAGCTTTGAAATGTATCTCAGTGCTCATGTTATCTTCTAATTGAATTGAACAAAATCTCTTATCGCTTCCAGCCACCATACTATACTTTCTATTCTGGGAATCTGAATACCTGTCCTACACTGGCTGCAGAAAGATAGAATTTAGTGAGTTTATGGTATCGTTTTTCAAAGCACCTACACTTTTAAATGTTAATTTCGCAATGAACCTTGTTCTACTTCACAAAGAATAGAAGTACTCCAAATGTCCTCAGAAGCATTAATTAGCTAGACTTATAATGAAGGAAAGGATGAACCTATCCTACCATTTACAGTTCATGCATAGCCAAGTCTTTGAGCTAGAGGTTGTCTTTCCAAATATAAACGTGGTGGAGAGAATAAATGTACAAAATAAAATGGAGTATGCATGTTTTCCCTCCCTGTCTTTTAGCAATGACTAGGTCAAACTAATCTCTTAGTCTAATCCCATGAGCTCCCAATGGACCCTCCCTACGTCCAGACAAAGCTCCCTGCAATCCCAGAGAATCCCAAAGAAGAGAAGCCTTTTTTTACTGGCTCATAGTACAGTCCCTGGGGAGTCCTAACAAAGGCTTTGCAACACAGAGAAGGCTCAACTCTGGATTTCCTTATTGATAGGCCCCAGTTTGTGCAAGTTGGAAGAAATGTTTCCATATCACCTCCTTGAGTAGAGGTTCCCCACAGAATTGTGTCTTGAGTCCACTACTCTTCACCTTGATGACCCATGACTGCTGTACCAAATCTGCTACAAATCATATTGTGAAGTATGCGGATGACATGGCAGCGGTGGGCCATCAGTGAAGATGCTTATAGGGAAGAGTGTGGACTGGTACAATAAATGTAACCTGGTTCTAAATGTTAATAAAACAAAGGAGATCATTATAGATTTTAGAAAGAGCCAGCATAGTCCTATTCCACTCAGTATCAAGGATGCTGCAGAGGCGGTTGACAGTATTAAGTATCTGTGGATGCAGATAACTAACAATCTGATTGATCTCTCTACACATCATCCTTAGTGAAGCACACAAACCATATCTGCATTTCCTGTGTTGGACGAGGAGAGCATATCTTTCTCCTTCTGTCCTGGTCACTTTTTTTTTTTTTTTTTTTACAAATTTTATTAATTTTATAAAAACAGTACACAAACAATCAAGGCATAATAGCTTACAAATTCTTTTCTAAAAAAAAATAATTAAAGAAGAAAACCAATAGAACATACAAAGTGATTCCAAATTATAATATCAATATTTACGTTATCTATTTAACTTCATATCTTATCCCAACTTCTCCTTTTCATTCTAATTATCTAAGTTATTTCTTGCTAATTAAAATTTTATTGCCTTTCATCAACATACAAAACACAGAACATAGAAAACAAAACAAAACCTAAAACATCTTTTCTGAAGGCTGCTTGATCCCGAGTTAAAACTCTTCACACAGACAAAATTCAAACATCATATTCACTTTATATATCCTTCCATATCTTATGACCATTTTCAATATCATTCTCTGTCTGTTCTATTTCCAGCTATCCATTCATCTTTTTTCTTTTAATATACTTCTCCTATACACTAATTGGAGTGACGCCTTTAACTCATTGCCCTAACTTAAAATTACTTCATATAACACTTAATTTATCTTGGGATTCTGTTTAGTACTTTCTAAAATTACACAATAAATTTTATAAGAAAGGTAAAAACACAGAAATAACTAAAAAACAACCTATATAACCACTATCCATATCATTTAAAAAGAAAAAAAAACTAATCATATATATTAATACTCATTTATATCTTAAACATTCTACTCTAGATACACATATAAAGACACAATCTTATGTACCTTCCAGAATCCCTCCCTTTTTTTCCCAATTAGATTCACCCATTGTCTCTAAATAAGCTTTTTTTCTTTAAATCTTGTTTCCCACCATTGAGGCTTCTCCCCCCCCTTTCTGTCTTGATTATTCTTCTCCTTGCCCTTTTTACCCCTTTGTCTCTCCTCCTCCCTTTTCTTACTCCCTTTCCGTTGCTTTCTAACCTTACATCCACCTTTCCTCTAATTTTTCTCTTTTTGGTTGTTTTTTCAAACCTTAAAATCCGCTTTTTCTTATCCTCTTTCTCCTCCTCCCTGGAAAAAACCCATTGTTCATCAAAGATGGCTTCTTTTTCCTCTTCTTCTTTGTCCCAGTCATTCTGCTGCGTAGTCAACTTTTCATAAGTGCATAACGCCATTTCTAAAACTTGAAATAAGGTGCCCAAAGTATCTTTTCCATCTTGTTCTTCCTTTTTATATTTTTGATATTCAGTCTTTAGTTCATCCACAAGCGATGCCATCCTGAAAAGAGATACTTTTCCCAAAACAACCACCCAAGTATTTTTAATCAGAAATAATTCAAAAAAAGTTCCAAAAATTAATACTTTTTTTCCTTCTTCTACTTCTCTTTCTGGGGTTACTGTTTAATCAAAGAGGTCCAATTACCATATATCTTTCTTTGGGATTCTAGGCAATCTCCTCCTTTTTCCACTTCTGCTCCAATTTTTTTCCTCTCCCTTCCCACTTACAACAACATTTTTTTTAAAAAAATGATCAGAAATCCATACCTCCAATAAGGGTTTTCCGATTTCTTAAATTATTAAGTCCAATGTCCAAAGAGTCTTTTGTCCCTTGGCTTTAACTTTCAAAATAATTCACCTTCAGTGCCCAAATAAATTTCAAATCTTTATCTGCTGTTTCTATGGGGTGGGAGAGTGAAGAAAAAAAAAGTTTCCCTTTAACAGCTTTCTCCGCCACTTTCCGATCTTCTTAGGGATACAATGTATCCTCCAGCAATTCAGACAGTTCAGTTCCAGAGAGTTTAAGAGATGTTGATTGACCCGGCTCAGCCAACACTTTCACTTTTCTTGCTTCCTCCAGCACAATCTTACCCGGTTGCAGGCTTCTTCGTGGCAGCCATTACTGACCGCCGCTCCACCACCTCGGGAAAAAGGGGTTTTTCCAGACGAGGAGGGGGTCTGCGACACCCCCAACCCTCTGTCCGGCTCCCCTCTCTCTTCAGCTGCCTCTACAGGGCAGCCATATCCCCCTGACCCATTTGGATCGGGGGCACCTCGGCGGCAAGCGCAGTAGGAATCGCGAACAGTCACGAATTCCTACTGCCACCGAAGCCACGCGGAACCGGAAACCTGTCCTGGTCACTTTTTATAGAGGCACAATTGAGAGAGTTTTAATAAATTGCATCACTGTTTGGTTTGGTGGCAGCACTAAGTACTAAACTAGGCCTCCTAATTTCTCGTTAGCTATTACTGCTACTGTAGCAGTACTTGGGAGTAGGGTGACATGTGACCTATGGGAGTAGGGGTGACCTATCTTTTTTTTATTATTCAGGATCTGATATTTTGCTCTGAATAGGTGTCCATTCAAATGTATTGTGCTTGAAATGTTGGAAAGCAATGCAAACGTTCTCCTTCTTTAGATGCATGATCATCTGCAATCCATCTAAGATTTTAAAAAAGGAATTAACTGCAAGTGATAAAGCAGGAAAAATAAGCTTTTTGTACCCAAGGGCTACTCTAATGGCTGGAGTGGATGAGTGCTACAAAGCAGTTAGGATAGCATCATGTATTTTGACATGATGGGAATGTGATGGGGGTTTTGGGGACGGGTTTTAAGGAGGCCTAGTTTAGTACTTTAATGCTTATTTTGCAAAGAAACCTAGATCAATTTTATAACCTCTTATTTATTTTATTAAAATACGATCAGAATCTTTCCAAGGTAGAATTTCTTTATAGGTAGTCCTCAACTTATCACCATTCATTTAACAAAATCACAATGGCACTGAAAACATTGACATGATTGGACCTTGCTTTTTGTATTTTCCATCTCTGAATGGCAGGAAACTAAAATTTGGCAATATAGTAATAATAGCATGAGCAAATTATAAAACAATCAGATATGACAACCATTTTCTCATCACACTGCTTTCATAGTTTAAGCTGTACAATTCAAAAAAACCTCATAACAGTTCTGAAAAAAGAAGTATTTTAAGTGTCTTTTTAAATTTTAGGAGATTACTCTCCGGGCATGATTCCAAGGGGAGTCATTTCCAAAGAAATGATGCTAGATCGGAAAAGGCTGTAAAATATATAAAAAAACCCTAACAAACTCTAATGAATTGGAAGATAAATCGTGATCTGCTGATTCAAATAACTAGGTGTCCTTGTAAGCAGAACGCTAAAAGCCAACACTCACCATTTAAGCTGATTTTGTTCTTGGAGACTCTGCAAATCTAAAGACTGGTGAAAAGAAGACATAGAGGAAAATGGAAGAAATCCAGAATTTCACGAACTGCACAATTCTGAAGTTGAATCAAAGGATGGGGAACAACTTGAGGAAGTCATACCAGAAAACTACTATAGTAATTCAAACAAGACACACTAAACTTCTTCCAGTGATCATAGTATGAAAGAGAAGAATACAATACATTCTTTGCAATCAGGAATCTTGTCCAATTTATATTTGCAAAGGCTCTGTTGCGTTAATGCTATTTGTCCAACCTTTATCCAATCCATTTGGTTTACATTCAGATGCAATGCTGCTAAATATATGGCCACAATAAAGAAAGAATTGAAAATATAAAAGGAAAAATAAGATAGAAGCAAGGGAAATGGGTAAAATGGAGAAAATAAATGTAATATTGCTACAAATGATATATTTATTGAAAAATTGGTGAAATAAATATGTGCACACTATGGAACTATTCAATTATCTGGCCAAGAGGTAGAGAGGATTCTTCATTTACTCAAGTTGTATCTTGACCAGTTTAATTGCTAAGCTTAAACCAGGCCTTTTATACCTTCACTGTGTCTTTTGAATTATCCCAGATGTCTCATTTGGGGTATAATGAATTACGATGTTATCAGTAGTTTTGTTTGTGTAGTTATCCATCAAATTAAAATAATTTTTTTAAAAAAGACAGCTTGCAAAGATTATAAATAAGCTATATTTCTGGCCTGGAGATTGAATAGCATATAAATTCATTAATAGACAATAAAATAAAATACAGTGCATCATCTGATGCATAGATGTGCTGCCATAGGATCCTCATGATTTGCAGAAATGTGTATGTTTTGTAATCATATATTTAATATTCTGTGCAGCATAGCACATTCTGAGAATAGCAAAGGCTGGCCAGCCCTCACCCCCACGCTCAAGTTATGAATTACAGCATATGTAAATCTTTCTACAAAGCCTTAGGTTGTAAAATAACAAGGGGGTACAGACCTAATTTAATAGCTCTGTAAGCATGTTGTCTAACTTTGGATGGATAAGGAAGATTATATTGGTATCACATTTGGTACTTTTACTGTATTTTGATGTTGAGTCTGCTCTGAGCTTCTCTTCTTTTTTGTTTTCAATATATCCAACCTGCTTTATTTGTAAGCCAAGGAAACTTGCCATGTTCTTAAATCACTGGGTTCTGCTTTTCTAGAGAGATGCTGACTAAGGTACAATCCTAGGATGTGCAGATATTTGCATGGATACTTTGAAGGATGTTTTTGAGGATGAATATACCACATCTTTTTACTATGCAGTACAATTGGAATTCTTATCAATCAAATTGTCCTCTATAGTCTTTTCAGACTGATGGCCTCTGCTCTGGAACAGTAACTCTCATGTACATTTCAAGTTCTTATGCTGAGAATTGCATATTCCAACTCATCTAGAGTTTATTTATTTATTAAAGAAGTGAGATCTGCTATTGGTCCATGAACCAACTCCATTGTGATATTCCCTCACTGGGGCCCCAAATCAACTGGCAGAGCCAGGTCTTCAGACTCTTGTGGAAGGTCCCTATTATATGTGGCAAAGTCAGTTATATGGACAGGGAGCTCAATTTTGGTACACATGAACTGGCATGATAATGGCATGATATAACAGCTGTTCTTTATTCAGATCTCTCCTTCCAAAACTGTTCAACCTTTGTATCTCTACAACCCAGAATGAAACAGAAAACAGTGACATACAGATATCCCTGGGTTATATAAGGCTTGGCTTTGTTAAACTCAAGTTTATGCAAATGTTTTCATAAGGCAAATTTAAGGGACATATAATTCTGTTTTACACATTCAGTGCAAAGTAGCATGGTATTCATATAAATAAATAAATACACACATAGGATAATTGCTTAAACTAGGCTTTCTGCTGCTGTTTTGGTCCAACTCTATAATTGTGTCACACAATTCAATGAAGGGCCTAAAAAGGGCACAGAACTTGGAAAACAAAGTCTGTTGTTCTTCTGGCATCACAGACATATTAGCATATTAGCATTTACCAAGGATAACTGAATCAGGAAACAAACAAACAAAACATGTGCACATTTTCTTTTGTATGTATTAGTTCTGTGCTAGCTGCTTCCCTATGCCATGAGAAATTATTTGATTGGTTTTCCTTTAGAAGAGAAAAGCAAGTGCAACTTACTATCTGTTTTTAAATGTTCACTGGAATCCAAGAAACAGCAGCATACAATCAAACATTGGCCCATCTAAATCATTATATAGGCCTTTGACGCCTATCAATACCAACCACTTTAATCAAAATGTGTGGAGGATTACAGGTTAGTATATCAATATAACCAGGGGTGGGATTCCACCAGTTCACACCTATTTGTTAGAACTGGTTGTTAACATTCTAAGCAGTTTGGAGAACCGGTTATTAGAAGAAATTACTGGCCTAATCCTGTAAGGAAGGCAGGAAGGAAACATTCTGGTGTTGCTTACAGAAACTGGCTCTCCATTTATCCTTTTTACATTCTTGGCAGGACTAGACTTCCTATCTCTGGAACTTCTCTGGAGTTTTTTTCCCTTCCTTTGCTAGTACTTTGCTTGTGTGGAGTGACCATTCAAAGTTACAATGGCACTGAAAAAAGTGACTTACGACAGTTTACACACTTACGAACTGTTGCAACATCCCCACAATCATGAGGCCAGGTGAGGAGATGGTGCCTCAATGTGAGTGATATTGAGTTGGCCACGCCCAGCCAATAACATGACCACCAAGCCACGTCCACCCAGTCACATGACCACCAAGCCACGCCCACCAACTAAGCCACACCCACAGAACCGGTTGCTAAAAAAATTGAATCCCACTCCTGAATATAACACTGATTAGCTGAAAGTTCTAGGGACTGAATATAGTATTCACTTAAAGCAAAACAGCTATATTATGATAATTTATAATTCAGTTTAGGACCCCAATAGGGACAGGAAAACTTTTTATTAAATGTTAAATACAGCATCCCATTTCTGGATTTTATAACCTTTTTGGTCATGATTAAGCAAATCACTATGTTCATTAAGTGAGACATCCCGTGATCCCAACTTGAGACCTTCCCTGCCAGTTTATCTATTGACTTTGCCTAGCTGAGAGGTTGTGATCATGTGACCACATGACTCTGAGATAAATTATGATGGTTGTCAAACACCCAAATCATGGTTACATGACAGTGGAGATGCTGTGTTGGGCATAAGTTCAAAGATTAGTTATAAGTCAATTTTTTTCAGCACTGTCATAACTTCAAATGGTCACTAAACAAATGGTCTTAAGCTGAGGACAACCTGCACTGAGGTACACTCGCTGTTTCTATCCTATGCAAATAGATGAAGTAAAGAAATATGAATTCAATTCATGCACTATAGAAGTTCATCAAACTAACGTCAGATCCTCAGAGAGAAGCACATTGAATGTCAAGATATTCTTGTATTTTATGCACACCTACTTCTCTTTTTTTTAAGCACAGAAATGTAGTCTAGAGGAATGGTATATTGCCTGAACTCTGTGGCATTTGATTCTATTTATTTTAGAGTTTACAGTACCTATTTATTTATCTATTCATCATATTTATATATAGCCACCCATTTCACTATTAAATGTTTCTTCAAAATTTCGTAGAACAGCCTTACTATCAAGATCCACATTTTTGCACATTCCTTGCCATCATCAAACCAGGGTTGAAAGGATGACTACAGAATCCTGTCTGCATAAGCCACCTATCCAGATGATCCCTGAATTTTAAGAACCTACCAGTGAAGATCCATTCACATTGTGCTAGAACTCCATTCTGTGGGCATATATCAGGGGTAGGATTCAATTTTTTTAACAACCAGCTCTGTGGGTATGGCTTAGTTGGTGGGTGTGGCTTGGTGGTAATGTGACTGGCTTGGCGTGGCCAACTCAATATAACTAACATCGAGGCATGCATCTCCTTGCCTGGCCTCTCATGACTGTGGGAATGCTGCAACTGTCATAAGTGTGAAAAATGGTCATAAGTCACTTTTTTCAGTGCCATTGTAACTTTGAATAGTCACTCCTTACAAGCAAAGTACCAGCAAAGGAGGGGAAAAAAACTCCAGAGAAGTTCCTGAGACAGGAAGTCTAGTCCTGCCAAGAATGTAATAAGGGTTAACAGAGAGGCAGTTTCTGTAAGCAACACCAGAATGTTTCCTTCCTGCCTTCCTTACAGGATTAGGCCAGTAATTTCTTCTAATAACCAGTTCTCCGAACTGCTTAGAATGTTAACAACTGGTTCTAGAGAATAGGTGCGAATCTGTAGAATCCCACCCCTGACATATATGATGGGGGATACAGTAAAAGGGAGTAAAATGTATACAGCTTTGCTTTCCATAGAATTTCAAGCACCGCTAAAGTGGGTTTATATCTCCCATTCATTCTAATTAAACAACATTAGGCAGTCATTCTGAACCATCAGCAAGCAATTTCCTCAATAAAGGAAGGCTGCCCACTCATAGTAAGACTTCTGCAACACTGCTCCCCACCCTTTCTCTTAATTTTCTAGATTTCTGAAGTTGGAAAAAGCAATTGGGGATGTGGGTATGGAACCAAAGCAGTTTTTTGAAGTGATATGAGAGAAACATCTTAATGAGTTTATAAAATAAAATCTTGCTTGCTAGTTTTTAATTTTTAGTCAGTCAAAATGGATATTGTTCATCCTGCACATTTTGGAGTTTGTCCTTAAATTGGTATAATTTCCTGCATCCTTTGACCCCTGGACAAAGAAGGTGTCTTTAGGGGGAACAATACAAAATCCTGAAATCTGTATCTCAGCAAAAATGAGAAGTTGGTACATATTACAACTGCAATTCCTCTTCCAAACCATCTTTTAATCCTATAAAGATGGATAGATGATAAGTAGATGATCGATGACAGACAGACAGAAGACATGATAGGCAGATAGATAATAGAAGATAGATAGATAGATAGATAATTACTGTTTCCAAGTACACCAAATTTTATTTCAATTAAAATATATAATTCTGGAATATTTTTTTTTCATTTTTAAGCTTTACGCTCTTATTTCAGAAGTGCATAGAAACTTGCCTATTCTATCCCACACTCCTTTTATTTTCATTCCATAATGGCATTGTTTAAGTGATGTTTAGTGATCTAATATGATAACTTTATTCAAACTGAATTCTGTAGCTTTTTACACCTGTAAGAAAGAGATAGACAACACATTTAAAGTAAGTGATAGAGTTTTAAAGCCACCTCATCCACCTTTCACACACAGAGAATACTCATGGATCTCTGCCATATGTATAAATTGTTCCAATTTTTGAGGACAGAAACTTCAGATCATGCATCTGGGTCAAGTTGTGTCAACCTGGCAATTTTTATTTATTTATTTAGTATATGGCATCTACAGAGATCGTGCAATCACTGATATACATCACTAATAAAACACGTTACACATACAAATACAAATATGAGTTTAAGTAAAACTCTAGCAAACTTGTAGGTCTGGCAAGACTCATCCTGATTTTATTGAGGTGGCTCCATATTTTTCAGGCCAACTGCATTTCGGAAAGTGGTTTTGTTGGATCTGCAAAATCTGTTTGGTTATGGTTATTAAAGTCACCCATTTTAATCTCTACTCTTTATCTGGATCATGACTGTGGTATGTTATCCCAAATTGGTAGATTTCTAGGAGTTGATGGCCTGCTTATTTTAACCCGGTGCCTTGAGATATGCTGACACTGCAACACAAATTGTGAATACATACACTTATATTACAACACTTAAGAATACAGAGTGTTATATTTGTCTGCCAGTCTGGTACCTATTATTGCTATTGTTCAACCATTCCAGCATCTTCAACACTGGCCAAGCTTATACAAGGCACTGGAAATTGTAATTTAGCAAGATCTGAAGTTCTTCATATTGTTCATCATTGCATTTTACACTATAGCGAAATTGTGTGGGACTGGCAAAATCCAAAACATGTTTACTTACTTGCTTTGGTGTGAATGGGCAGAGCTTTGAGCTTTTCTTCAAAAAACCAAAAAAAAAAAACCAAAACCCTTTTAGAACAGCACCCTGCTATTTATTATGACTTGACTTTTGATCCAGGATAAGTACTTTTGTGTGGTTGATCTAATGTTTGGGAGAATACACTCGCCTGACCTCAATTTTGTTTTATTTGAGTAATTAATAAGTTAGCACTCATGTTTTTAAACTGTTCTTGCAAGATATTTTATCTCACTGCTCCTAGTTGTATGTGAACTGAACGTCTATTACAGCCTTCAATGTTTTGCTATTTTTATGCTTGCTTTGAAATTGGCTGCCAATGGAAGATTATAAATCTTGAAGGAATGTGCTTAACTTTGGATGTTTTTTGGGTCCAATTGCCTATGTTTTATTGATACTGGTTGGATCCAAGAGGAATTTTGTAACAAACCTTTTACATCAATCAAAATATGGCTGATTTCAAATGTTGTATACCCTGTGACTGCTGCAGTTTCTTTTATAAGGACTAACATTCTCCTGAGAATAAGCAGTTATTTCCTTCCACTTTGCTAGTGAGCTGAAGAAACGAAGCAGCTTAGAATTTTAATATCTTCCAGATGGGGCTCGAGAAAAAGAGAAGAATACAGGAAGTATTGTATACAGGGTTATCCACTGAAACGAGTGGGGGAAATTCAGGAATGGTAATAAGAAACAAGTCTTTATAGATCGTAGGCATTTTGCAAGTTCAGTAGTGCTTTTTTTTTATAGTTTCTCCTGTCTTAGAAGATGGCAGCACTTAGTTGACCTTGGCTGATCTTGAAAAAAACAGGGGCAGTATGTGTAAAGTGGGAAATTATGCTTTATAATACCACCTCCAACTTAAACAAACATTGACAATACACAAAGAAGCACCTTTGCAGAATGCACTTTTTATTCTTTGGCTATGATTTTAGTAGCAGCTCCATTGTGACAGAATTTATTATTTGGGGGATACAAAAAAACATAGGTTATAGCCAAGGATTTTTGCACTCCAGACTCCAATGACCTTATGTAACATTCAGAAAAGACCTTACAGTGCAGTGATTCAGTGTGGAACTATTACATATACAATGATTCTCCAACACCACCCGCAAGCAAAACAAGATTTGGTTAGCAAGTACGGAATACCAATCATAAGGGTTTTCTAAATGTTAGCCTGTGGCTTGAGTTTCTCATGTAATATTGGTATAGCGAGCCTTGGTAAGACAAATAAACTTCAGAAACGTATTTATTAAATTTGTTCGCCACTCATCTTATTGCAAGTAAGGTACTGTATACTTACTGGCTTACAGCAATTTCCTATAGACCAACAAGACTTTGATGCTGATTTTAATCTTTTAGGACTTGACATCATTTTTGAAGTCTTAGATTCTAGCATGGTTAACAGAAGAAATTGTGCAGATAATGTTTAGCTAAGACGATTCAGATATTTCCACTGGAGTCTTTTCCAGACCTCTCCTGATTACAGGGAGATGATGCATCCCCTGTTAATGCATACTAACTTTTGCAAGAAACTACTTTATAGGAAATAATGTTATTTCTTGTATTTATTAGTTATTTTCAAGAGGAATTCAATGTTTCCTTCCCTGCTAATTGACTCACAACATTAAATAATAGTGTGTGTCTATTTGTCTGCATGCATGTAATATATTTACCAGCTAATAGTTGTTTATGTTACAATCTAAAACCTATTGGGTACAAATAACACAAGAGAAGGATGAACAGTAAAAAAATGAGAAGGAAGCAAACTGTTCTCAAAAGTGAATGTATTAAAGATTGATGAACTTTAGCAAAGTTTCAGTCCTAAGGGATTCCATAAAGAGAAAGAGAGAGAATGGGAATAAGGAATTTGCTTTTGAAAATTCCCAAAGATTTCTAATAAAGGCAGTGGCTTTTTTCTGAAAGCCTAATTGATTTAGGTAGTTCTCAGAATAATCCTTTCTGATCATGAGCAAAAATTCAAAAAGGTCTGTCCATATGCTAATTCCAGATTGAAACTGCAAGTCAATAACCTTCTTGAACCTGGTGTTGCCTAAATATGTAATCTCTGTGATTGACGAATATCAGTTTTGGAAAAGAAGATGTAGAACATTCACACATTTTCTTGCCCATGAAAACATTTTTGTATCCCCATGACTCCGTTGATTAGACAGTCTCTTGCATGATTGCAAAAACAAAAAAATTACTACTACTACTACTACTAAGATGTGTAGTTTAAAGATTACTAACGAGAACTAATTTTCTTAAAACACCCACTTATGGTTCATTGGGATATTTTTCTTACATGGTCCTGGTAATTTCTTGTAAATAAAAAAGAATATTTTGAAAAGTACACTACAAGAAAACCACATATTCTTAGGCCCGAACAGGTCCAAAAACAAAACAAAACAAAATTTAAAGAGTACCTGATTGCCTATTGCTGAGCTGGATCGTATAGTCTTATAAAAGCCAAGAGCAGAAAATCTGCCATTAGATGCAATCATAGTAGCTATTTCTAATGTTTCAATTCTGATTAGTTACTGAAATAAAGATGTGATTTGACATTTTTAAGTTAGGCTTTGCTCTCTGTACCCAAGAATTGCATTTTGGGGTGTTCAGTAAGGGAAATCCTTTCTTTAAGTGCAGAATAGTTGCATGATATCATGGAGATTCTGGATGTAAGCAATTGTCTGCCAAATACTGTTTTTACAGTCAAAGTGGCAGTTAGGACATTCCCAGTAATCAGAGGCAAGGAAATCACAGTGAATAACAACAGCAGCAGCAAAATGCCTTTCTCATATTCCAGGTTCACCAAATGTTGGAGCAATTGCCCTTATACTCCAAGAGAACTTTTATGTTGGGGAAGGTTACGACATTTAGTCTTGCACATTGGGGATTTTCCTATCACACCAGTTTTATGATTGTCCTTCTCCCCCTCCTCTTTTTCATGCATTATTATGGCAACAAAACTTTGCTTTGGAGGGAGGAAAAGGGAATGAGACCTAGGGGATCTGTACAATTTAAAAATGTACTGGATAAGCATATACTACACCAGTGATGGCTGACCTTTTCAGCTTGGTGTGTCGAAAATCAGGAAAAAGTGTAGCCTTCCTTGGGTTGTGTGTCATTTCAAGAAATATCAATAATTTGGTTTATGACGTACTGGGCTGGGGTGATCATACAGGGCTGTGAAACTCGTCTCCTTGGTCTCAGGGCTGCAGGTGCAGGATGTGGGGATCGGAAGGCCACCTTACAGGGCTGTGAACCTCATGGATCTCCTTTCCTCCTGTAGCATTCCTGAGGTAATGAAACTGACAAACCTCAGTTTATGGCGGTTAAAACTGGTTCTCTGCTGCAAAGATCTTGTGGCAGCGGTGACACCACGCCTCCACGCAACAAGCAGGGAACAGGAATTGGAGCAGAGCACAGGCAGCCTCTAAGTGTGCAGGTTTTCCCCACACCAACAGGCGTGTCAGTCAAAGTGCCTCGGCGTGTCATGAGTGACACGCATGTCATAGGTTAGCCATCACTGTACTCCACAATGCACAATTTATCTTTTATAAAAAAAATTGTATCATTTGAAGTGTCATTTTGATGCCACCAGAGCCTATATACATGATCACTTTACAGAGTAGATCAATTTCTGCTCCACAGTATTGCTTTGCAAAATGGGTATGACTTAAGTACATTGCCAGTTGGCTTTACACTAAGTTGGTTGCCAAATTGAATATTGGTGTTTGTTGTTCTCCATCAATGGTCAGACCAAATCAAGCCCAGAAAGAAAAGCTGTTGTTTTACTTTGTTCATCATTAATAGCATTTCTCATGACAACACATTTGATAACAAACTTATCTTGAAGGACAGAAGTCTAAAGCATTAGAGCTGAAGCTGCATTACGCAATGTTTCATCTCTTAAAATGCTTTTTGCATGTGTGTAATCTTGCCCCATTCCAAGTTATCCTATTTCTTTCCTAAATAAATGTCATGCTTGGTTTACTGTAAATCAGATTCAAAGTGTTGGAGGTGCCAAAAGGTTCTGAACAGAACTGAAATAGCTGTAGAGAGGCAGGGAAGGTAGACTGTTCTATAAGGGTACTATTTCCTTAAAGACTGAGTATTCTAAGAGCTCAAAACCTGGATATTGCCTGCTAGGTACTTTTTTTTTTTTTAAAGGTCAAGATTGATCACTCAGTGGCTGCTGTGCTTCTTTCTTCTTGTCGGTCAGGTAGTTTTGGGTGGAGAAGGTACGATGGTTCAGTGGTTAAAGATGCTGAGCTTGTCAGCTGGAAATCTGACAGCCTGGTATGAGACCCAACGCCATGCGATGTGGTGAATTCC
This sequence comes from Hydrophis major, assembly GCA_033807585.1. NCBI lineage: Eukaryota > Metazoa > Chordata > Lepidosauria > Squamata > Elapidae > Hydrophis > Hydrophis major. The sequence goes on along the minus strand of CM066331.1, from coordinate 183,754,782 downwards.
CATTACTTGCCTGCCCACCTAGCAGTTCAAAAGATGCAAACGCAAGTAGACAAATAGACACCACTTTGGTGGGAAGGTGACAGCATTCATGCTGGCCACATGATCATGGAAATGTCTTTGGACAGCATTGGCTCCCTTGGCTAAGAAATGGAGATGAACACTACCCTTAGAGTTGGAGACAACTGGACAATGGAAACCTTTAGATTTGGATGATCATATTTGAACTTTTAAAATAGAAGATAAACTATATAGTTAGTTGTGTAGTAAACAAGAATGCATTTATTCCATTTATGTTCTTCCTTTCCAGTAGAACTCAAGGCAATCTATGTAGGAAGGGGGAACTGTCATGATTTTAGCCCCCAAACAGAACTTTGGGCTGACAAAATGATGACCCCAAATTTACCCTCTGAAAGGGAACAAATTCAAAGCCTAACACATTCATACACATGAATCATTCCGATACCATTCTAAACATATATGCATGCTATCATATTTTCTACTCATTAACCATATCTCCTTTGTTGTCTCTCTCTTACCATAGTAACAATAGTAGGAATAATAGCAGCAGCAACAAAAGAACCTGGAATGGTCGAATCCTAGTTGAGACAGGAAGTGGAATTGATATTGAGGTGTGAAATGTGAAATGTGGCATATTGATGAGAAGCAGTTGCAGGGAAATAGAATAGAATATTGGAAAACAAAGGATTTAGGATATGGTAGAAGTGGAAAGACAGAAGAGGGATGAAGCAGAACGTTACTGATCATACACTGAGGAAGGAAAAAACAAGAGTAGGGCACTTACTCAGCTTTAGCTATTTTAAAAATAAATGAGGAGCCCTGAATTTGACCTCTTTCTAGATTCCTGGCCAGGCAGAGCGATTCAGAGACTATAAATGGGACATGTCTGAAAAATACTAGAGCATGCTAATTCTAAATGATTATTAATTAACTGAGGTTGGGTTTGGGAAACAGTGGCAACTTCAGAGACTGTTAATTGGCTAACCTAATCTAAATATTTTAAGAGAGCAACTTTAAAGATTGGGATAGAGCCATATTTTTGGGGTCAATTAAAATGTGGAATTTTGAGAGCATGCCATGGATGCTTTCATAAAATGGCTTCCATGGTATGGTTGCCAATTTACAATGGTTCCCATAAAAACTATCTATTTACCACAAGACTTCTCATCTTCTCCTTTAGTCCTTGGTCTCTTTTCTGGAAAGATGGGTACCAAGCAAAGCTTTAATCTGTAGTCAGTCACCATTTATATTTTTTAAAATATGAATAGTATCCAAGTCATCTTAGAAATAAAGATGATTCTACTGGCAGATTCTTTGCTCTGCAATATGTCAGCTTTCTAATTATTAAAAAAAATTAAAATGAATACAAAATCCCAACTAAAGGCAGAAGGGCAGGGGCATCTAAATACTCCAAAAGGAGATGTTCATGATAGCATAATTTTACTGCATACTTTTTCTTTTCATGATTTAAACCAAGATTTAGAATTTGGGGGTAGGGAATACTGTAGACAGCAGATGTCTCCCCTTTGACTACTGTATTGTGAGACCAAGGAAACAATATTTCTTTCCTGTGTCGTAGAATGGAAGATGAGAAAACCATCTTTCATTCCATGATATATGAAATGTATCTTTCCATTCTATATTTTTCTAAGTTAAAATATTGATTGGGTTAGGGATGCAGATGGCATTGACCATATATCATATTCCCCAAAAGTCTCAAGAAAAGAAGGTTTCCATGGAGGCTGATACATGTAATTTTACCAACAGTGTAGTAAATGTCTTCCTTGCTGTTTGGATATTCTATAAAACACTTCCAAGCGGTGTTTTTGCTGATCTCCAACCAGAGCAAGAATATGTCTTCCTGTACCATCCTGTGTTCAATAGCCGATTAATTATTACTTCAGCTATGCTATATCTAAAATTGCTTCACTCCTACACTTTGCCAACCAAGTCTTTACATTTGTAGTCATGACCTTGCAGAATTTATGGGCAATCTGGTTTTTATTAGTGGGCATTTGTTCTTTACCTTGCCTCCAGGCATCAGATGTCACATGAATCCGTTCCTTAAAGCAGAAAGATGGCCTGAGGGCTTTACTTGTTTCCCTTTACTGTAAGTTTCTTTCTTTCTTTCTTTCTTTCTTTCTTTCTTTCTTTCTTTCTTTCTTTCTTTCTTTCTTTCTTTCTTTCTTTCTTTTTCTTTCTTTCTTTCCTTCCTTCCCTCCTCTCTTTTTCTTCCATTGTTATTCCAGGTTTTTTTTGCATTGACATTTTTTGCACTCCACAATTGATCATTTGGAGAGAGCGAGCACAAATTGGCTCAAGATCATCTAATTTGTTCTCTGCATTCTGAGATTTGCAGCACTGAAGATTATTGCAGAGCTAATTGTAAAATTGTGTAGAGAGATTGGAGAGTACAAATAGGGTTCTACAGAGGATCCATTTTTCAGGGTGAATTTTTTAAGATAGTAGCAACTGGCCTCATTCATTACTGGCCTGAAATCTTTTTGATCAGATGAGAGATTTAAGTTTGGGGGAATCCAAATGAATATGCAATGTTTTTTTCTTTTTCTATCTTTCAGCATCGACATCTGTGTATATCGTAACTTAGCCCTCAGTCTTTTAAGAACACTTCTCATCTGAAAAGGTGCCATCTGCTGACTGTCAATTCATCTTTTGCTGAATGAATACAAAATTTCTGCCTTTAATTCCACACAGAACAGCTCATATAGAACTCTACAATATAAACACCTTGTCTCTATTTTGTCTCCCAGACACTGAAGTCTATTGTATGTGTTGAACTAATCTCTCCATTCCCTCCAACCATAGTATAGCTGAGTATGTTGCATTACAACCAGAGGTTTCTGTGTCAAGGTGAAACTTCATCTTGTGTCAATGTCACAATACAGGTACAAAAAGGGTGGAGCTCTGTGGCTGCAAACATTTCATGATTTTACCCCTTGGCCCAGCCAGGCATCCACAATTACAAATAGAATTTTCAGCCACCAGACTACTTAGGAGAAAGCATACAAAAATCCACTTCATTTTATTATGTATTTGTCTTTGAATTTGAAATGCATAGTTTATTTCAGTTTCTTCACATACTAGGCCTTTTGATTTTGTTGCTTTGGAAAATCAGAGACTTTTGGCTATAGAATGGAGTAACATAAGGACAGCTATACAATGTATGAAATTATACATGGAATGCTAATGAAATGAGCTTAGCTGAATGATAATAGCCAGAGATGAGTGCCCAGAATACTCCTAGAGCATCCATCTCTGCATATTCTTTGTTTTGCATGCACTGATTTTCAAAGTCATTCAACCAAATGTAATGTGGTATCTCAGGCAATCAGCAGTGTTTCTATAAAATTCTCTTTTCACAGATTATTCCATACAGATACAATCCAGCTATGATTCTTTTTCCTAGTTCAGCAATTCCCCCCACCTCCATCCGCTTCAACTAACTGGAGCAAAAAGTGAATGGCATACATGTTTTCTTTGCTTTATTCTTCATCTGACATTTCATATTCTGAAGATTGGTCATTATTATGCCTATTATTTGTGTACAAGCAGGACAACACTTTATAGCAAAGATGAAAGATGGACTATGCTGTGCAACAGTGGCCCTATAGCTATAACTCAGTCACACTAATTTCACTGGGCTGAATTAAGGACAACTCATGATAGCCTCTTCCCCAACTTTCAATTTATTAGACTACATGCATCTTTTGTCAATCTTTAAAGGTGGATACTATACTAGAAAAAAATGCACATATCCCTAACTAGGGAGACAAAGAAATACATTTTCAAGCTGTGCATTATTTTATATTTATATATAATGGTACTTTTAAGAGCTGCAAGCAGTACCTTGTTCTGGATAAATTACATTTGAAAGAGGAGCTCAGGTCAAAGCAATAACCTGTTTGAATGCTTTATAAATGTCCTGGCAATGAATGTTTGGAAATCAAAATAATAATCTTGCTATAGTCTAGAAGGCAAATTTTCAGATACAGATGGCAAACCACAATTCTTATTTTGTAGTAATCCTTTCACTTGTCACACGCTAAGATACTCACATGCCAAAACCCAGCATATATCAGTGAAGTTGTGAAATTCAGGGCCCAAGTAGGACAGACAAAAAACCTTGGCAGACAGTTGAAGTTTGCCACTTTCCTTGATAGACGTTTTCCCTGATAAACTCTGCCTTTAAAAACTGTCTGACAATCATAAATTCAGTGGGTGATATTTTTCTCTATCATTTTTTTCATCCTGTGAAAAGTTTCACCTACTGAATGTTTGTCTGTCAAACAGTTTTAAAGGAACAGGAGAAATAAGAAGAAGAAGAAAAAGAAATGAAAAAGAAAAAAGAAAAAGAGAGAATAAATGTGATAGTAGAAGTTAACTGAGGATAGTTGCCTTTAGAATTCCAGTTATAGGTAAAACTTAATGGAAAAAGTAAAGTCTCCTTTGAATTGGTTCATGTTGTTTTCTTGGTGACAGCAGTGAGCCAGTTTGTCATTATTTTCTTCTACAGTGTTTTTCAGCTTCACTTCCCATCCAAGTACTTTCTAGGTCGAACCCTGGGGGTATTTTTGAGCTCAACTGATAGCTGCCAGCAATTAATGCATTGTGTGAGAAAAGAATTGCTGCTTCAGCAGGAGTCCCCAACTGAGTGGAGGTAGTTTACATTTGGAAAGCAGAAAATACCTCCCCACAGGGAGTGGACCTGTCCATTCACAAAATGGTTGCTGAGGTGGGTACGATGGGTCACAAAATACAAATTTGCCACAGGACAAGCTAGTGAGAATGTTTCTTATTAATGTCTCTATCACACCACTGTCTACTCCCTACTTTACTTTATCTTTATTTGTAAATAGATGAGCACAATAAACAACAGGGTAGCTCTGGCTGGTTATTTTTATTTTTATTTTTCCAAGAATATCCAAAAACCTGCATCTTCTTGTGGGCCTACTGTTGTGAATGAATAAATGTTAAATAAAGTTATCTTGAGCTTGAAGTCAAGTGCAGGGTTCTGGCCCTGCACTTCTGATTGGCTGTTCATGGCAAGATCGGATTGGTCCGTTCAGGAGCATCTGATTGGCCATTAACAGGCCATTCTCATTGGTTCACGGAGCTAGCGCTCCCAGATTGCTATTGGTTGAACAGTTAATAAGTTGCCTATATAAGGAAGACTATAGCAGCCATCCAGTTTGAGCTGTCACACCATGTAAATAAAGAGTTTGAAGTTCACTGTTTCTAATGGCTCGTCTCCATTATTCGCACTCATGCTCCAGACTTAACACTGGCGACAAGGATGGGATTGGATGACGTCAGAGACGAAGACAACCAAGCACGTGGCTGAAACGCACAACGGTGGAACCATGTCCGGCGGCGTAGTACCACCCACTCCGTTCGACCCAGCTCAAGAGGACTGGGAGTCCTACATGGACCATTTCCAAATGTTTTTGGAAATGAATAATCTGAAGGATGCCACAACCGGGAAAAAAGGGCAGTATTCCTAACGCACTGTGGGCCGACTGTATTCAAAATGGCCAAGGCGCTAGCGAAACCGGCTGAAGTGAAGGCCATGGACTGGGACCGCTACTAAGGGCCCACTATGCACCGACCGTTCCAACGCTCGTAAGACGGCACGAGTTCTACCAAAGAAACCAGTGGAAAGGAGAAAGCGTTGCCGATTTTGTTGCGGACCTCCGAAACTTGGGAGGCCTCTGGGATTTCGCTGACCTAGAGGAGGCCTTGAGAGACCGAGTAGTTCTAGGATTAGATGCTCTAAACGTGCAGAGCAAAATAATGGCTAAGGATGACATTAGCCTTGCCGATACCATCGCTGAGGCTACGGCAGAGGAGGTGACCAAGAAATCTGCTGCCCAACTACGCCAAAATCACGCTCTGACACACCAACCAGCCGGCGAACTTTCACCTAAGTTGGAAGGACAGCTTTCGATGGCCCACCATGAGGACCTCTCTTCGTCGTCAGACAGTGACGAAGAAGAGGTCCATCGACTGCGGTCCGATTGGGACCGTTACCCGAAATCCCAGCAACCATGCACTGGCTGCGGGGCCAACCATTACCGTTCCGATTGCAAATTCCGCGACGCACTCTGCCACGAGTGCGGGAAATGAGGCCATATCGGACGGGTCTGCAGAAGTCTCCTCGGACCCAGCCAGACCTCGAAGGGGACCAATCTTCACCATTCGACAGGAAACCATCCTGTAAGGTGAGAACCAGCAAACCACTCCTACAGAAACCGACCTGTGAATCGCCTAATGAGACGAGAAGAGGCTCACGAAACACTCACTATCGGCCACACCTCTTCATTGGATGCCAAGAAAATTCGAATTAAAGTGGACATTGAAAATCAGCCTTGCCAAATGGAAGTTCACTTGGGATTGTCTCTTTCAATGGTCTCCTGGAAGACCCTCAAGCAACTCATCCCTACTATCTGGCGCCAAGACCTTAAATTCCAAAGGCTCGTGTTAAAGGACTACCAGGGGAACCAGATTCCAGTCGTAGGATCCAGTAGAGTCCGGGTTGCATTCAAGAACCGCACGGAGTACTTACCCCTGACGGTGATCGACAAGGACCGGCCTAGTCTGTTAGGCCTGCAATGGTTCGCACCACTCGGCATTGAAGTGGCAGGCATTAACCGAATCGGCGGCAGTGACTGGGAGGAGGACCTCGCCCACGAATTCAAGGACGTCTTCGCAGAAAAGCTAGGCGAGTACAAGGGGACCCCAATATCCTTTAGCCTTAATCCAAAAATAGCTCCCATCCAACTTAAGCCTCGTCGAGTTCCGTTCACGCTAAAGTCGAAAATCGATGAACAGCTTGATAAGTTGATAGTCCAGGGAGTGTTAAAGCCAACTGATAACTCCCCATGGGAAACCCCAATCGTGACACCAATTAAGCTGGACGGCTCCATTAGAATTTGTGGGGACTACCGAGCCACCCTAAACCACGCCCTGCAACAAAATCCATATCCGGTGCCAGTGGTGCAACACCACCTCCATTCTCTGGGGGGGCGGAAAAGTCTTCGCTAAACTAGACTTAGCTCAGGCTTATCAGCAACTGCCAGTTGACAAAAAAACGGCACAGGCACAGACTATCGTAACGCACCGAGGTGCCTTTAAGTGTACACGGCTTCAATTTGGAGTCAGTGTAGCCCCGGGGATCTTTCAGAGCCTAATGGAGAGACTCTTGCAGGGGATCAAAGGTGTTGTCTCCTACTTTGATGATGTGCTCATTGCTGCCCCCACTCCAAAAATTTTACGGGAGCGTTTAAGACTGGTTTTACTAAAATTCCAAGAAGCAGGCCTGAAGGTGAAGAAAAATAAGTGCAAGTTGTGTACAGATCGTGTTGAATTCTTGGGGTACTTGATTGACAGTCAGGGTATTCACCCTACCGATAGCAAATTGAGAGCAATAAAAAACGCTCCCATACCCCGGAACAAGGCCGACCTCCAGGCGTTTTTAGGCCTCATCAATTTCTATAACGTATTCTTGCCGCACAAGGTGACTGTTGCTGAACCTTTATATCGCCTACTAGACAAAAAAGCAATTTGGGTATGGGGTCACAGAGAAGAGCAGGCATTCCGTAATGTAAAAAAACTACTGACTTGTACTAATGCAGTACAATGAAACTTTACCGTTGAATATCACATGTGATGCATCCCTTTTGGAGTGGGCGCCATTTTGAGCCATGTATTGCCTAATGGTAGCGAAGCCCCTGTTGCTTATTTTTCAAAAACACTCTCGAAAACCGAGCAAAATTATAGCCAGATCGATAAAGAAGCCCTGGCAATTGTATCGGCTGTTAAAAGATTCAATGAGTACGTGTACGGCCGGGCTTTTATTATTGTAACTGACCACAAACCGTTGCTGGGGATAATCGCTTGGGAGAAGCCAACTCCCTACATACTTTCTCCCAGGATGACCCGCTGGTCAGAATTCTTGGCTGCCTACAATTATCAGCTACAATACTGCCCTGGTAAAGCCATTCCCCACGCCGACGCGTTGAGCCGTGCACTGCTCCCAGAAACCATCAACGATCTCGCACCAACGATGACAACGTTGCAGATCAAGACACTTCATACACCGCCATTAACTGCCCGTGATATCGTGAGAGAAACAAAACGCGACCCCACCTTAGCAGGAGTCCTCACATGGGTGGAACGTGGATGGCCATTGGACCAAGTACCAGACGACTTTGCACCATTCAAAAGTTGTCAAACAGAGTTGTTCTCGCAAAAGGGCTGTATCATCTGGGGCGATAGAGTCGTTATCCCAGAATGACTCCAACAGGCACTGCTAAGAACCTTGCACAATGGCCACCCTGGCATCGTGCGTATGAAAGGCCTCGCAGGTAGCTATGCGTGGTGGCCAAGCATAGACAGACAAATCGAATCGTGGGTCAAAACTTGCCAGAGATGCCAAGAAGTAAGCAACGCTCCACCAAAGGCAACCCCAACCGAATGGGAGACGCCACGGGGACCCTGGTCCCGTATCCATCTAGATTTTGCTGGGTCGACCAAAGGCCACACATTCTTGTTAACCATCGACGCCTACTTGAATTGGCTCGAGATTCACCGAATGAGGAACACGACCACCGAAGCGGTCATCAAAAGACTGGAAAGACTGTTTGCAACCCACAGATTACCAGACGTTCTGGTATCCAACAATGGGCCCCAATTTACCGCGCTGTCTTTTGAACAGTACCTGGCTGACCGTGGTATCTGACATGCACTCACTTCGCCTGCGCACTCTGCGGCCAACGGTAGGGCTGAGCGCATGGTACAATTTGTCAAGAAAACGCTACAAAAAATAGACTACGACAACATTGACGAGAAAAACAACCGAATCCTTTTTCTACAGCACATCACACCTCACAGCGTCACGAACAAAACTCCCGTCGAGCTGCTAATGGGACAAAAGCTCCACTCCCACCTCGACCGGTTACACCCAGCCTACAAACCGGAAAAACCACTTGGATCCAGCGGCCAATGCCGTACCTTCCAGGTAGGCGATTTAGTATTCGCTAAAAACTTATCGGGCGATCCGCTGTGGGTAGAAGCGACCGTAATCCGCTCGTCTCCATTATTCGCATCCATGCTCCAGACTTAACACCTACCAAATAGTCTGTGTTTTGCTATATACGCAGCAAGATAAGACTGTTCAAAGAGGTGCTTTGTTCTATCCATTTCCATTACAAAATTGAATTTTCAAGAATCTAGGGCATTGTGTGCCCCTTGGGACTACTGAATTAACACAGATTCACAATTTCTATACTACAGTGTACATTTTAATTCATCTTAGTCATTTCTGCTTCTTGGGACTGCCTCCCCCTCTCACAACTGCAATACAATTAGTGAGTTCAGGCCCAAATTTCCAGATCTTTTTGATTTTAATCTTCTTTTTGATTTGATTTTTATTTTAAGAACTATGGTCTTTAAAAACTTGTCTTTTTTTCTAAAATATTTGAAAACATACTCCCATTTTCAATGTGACTTTCAAAAGAGCATAGATGCCCAGTTTTGAATTCTGTGTAATGGCTTGCAAATATTCTTAGATTTGTTTCAGTCCTATGTGCTGCTGAAAATTTATCTCAAACATCTCCCAATTTTTTTTTTAAAAAGATAAAATTTCCAAAATTGAAGATAGAATACAATTTTAAAATGTTAGTGTATTTTTAGAGTGTGAGAAATCAGAAGGTTTTTTTGTGGTGCTCTGTTATAATGAATATGTTCTCTCCAGTGGTGGGATTCAATTGGTTCTCACCTATTCTAAGCAGTTTGGAGAACCAGTATCCTTTTGTTTTTTCCCACTATCCACAGCTAATCCTGTAAGGAAGGCAGGAAGGAAACATTCTGGTGTTTTTTCTAGCCTAGTCTTTATTGCCCTGTTTACAGAAACTGCCTCTCAGTTAACCTTTATAATAGCTAACGGTTCTTGGCAGCACACCGATTTGCTGTTGCCTGAGCTCTTGAGTTTTTTTTCTTTTCTTTTCTTTTGCTGGGGCTTGACTTTCTTAAAGGGGAAGGGCTGTTTTAAGCTTTTTACACTGGTGCAGGGAGGAAATAGTCCCCTGTTGGAGTTCTTCCAGCCGGGATGCAATGATCAGAGCTTTAAAGAAATAATTGAATAACAAAGCATGGCTGCCGGAAAGAAGCTTTTCATGACAAGGAACCAAGATGAGTGACATTCAGCAAGGCTTCTTGGATAGCTAGAAAGATTGACATTCAAATGTGAGTTTACATACCCTTTATGAGTTTTGGTCTAAAACTGTTTTTTGGTGAAGTTTAATCCTGTGTTTGATGAAGTTTAATCCTGTCTTTATTGATGGGATAATTTTCCCTATTCAGCTTTGTTTGGAAGGAAAAATGTTAATCCTTGTTCCTGAAAAGAAGCAGGGTTAAGAAATCTGGCTAGTTCCTATGTCTATTTTTTTTTTTTTTTTTTTTAACAAGCAACAGCTACTGTGTTTGCTCTTTTGCTACATTCTAGCAGTAATTACATTCTTTGTAGTTAGGCTTATGTCAAGTATTTACACTTGAGCTTGCCTGCGGTGTGAGCTCTGGCAATGAGCAAGACAAGGCTTGTGTTTTAGTTTTAAAAGGATTTAAACGGTTGCGATTTAATTATTTATATTGTGTTTGAATTTTTTCCTGCCTTATGGTTTCTTTTTCTATCTGGTGAGGGGGGGTATCTTCCTTCACTGCTTTAGTGGTTCCTGGCACTGTCCTTCTGGGGTGTACTTCCAAGAGGCAGGATACAAGCTTGGCACTGATTTTTTTTATTATTTTTCTGTGGGGCATGTGATCTTTCCTTAAATCTGGATGATTTCCTTAGGATAACTTATGAGGTGAGTGAGACCAACTGGTATCTTTAAGTGGTACAAATGGATCTAAGGATTGCTTCTTCTGGGTGTGCTCTTTCTGGAGAGCTTAAATGACCTCTTTGCTAAAGGGTTTCACTTTATGAGCAAGAGCTGACTGCTGATAGTTATCATTGCATTTTAACTATTTTAATTCCTCAAAGTGCTCTGGTACCCTGCCTGATTTGTAATTCTGGCTTGCAAGTATTTCTAATCTAATGATTGATATTTAAGGCAGCTTTTTGCAAGCAAAGAAGCTTTTTGTATTTTTGTACAGGTAATCATTAACTTACAACAGTTCATTTAGTGACCATTCAAAGTGTTCTGACCTAGGCTTCCCCAAAAGCACTAAGCAGACTCTTTGTCCTGGCAAAACCCTGTTTATTAAATGAAGGTGAATTTCTTAAATTCACATTCAGCCAAAGGCCTGGCAAACAGTCTTTCAAAGGTGTAATTAGGAGCACAGACTGTATCTAGCTTGGATAGCTGCCAAGTAAATATTTTCAAATGCAGTGCTGACAAGGAAGGACAGACAGATCTTCACACTGCTGCAATGAACGAATTGTTTTCTGCAAATGCCTCCCCCCACTTTTGCTCCTCTAGGGTTCTGCATTCACCATCCACCTGTGGCTTTACTCCCATGTTGACCCTTAGTTCATAATTGTTCTTTTCTTTTGGCATGTACAGGCTGGGAACTGGCTCCAGCTGCTCCCCTGGCAACTGCTGTCTGACTCTGAAGGCAGCTGCTAGCTGCCAGACTGCCCTGGCCCCGTCTCTGCCACTGACACAGAGCCCTCATACAAGCCTTACTCAGCCTCCAGGATTGGCCCATGCTCCTCCCCAACCTCCTCATTGTCCAACTCTGCTGCTAGCTCTGCTAGCTGCCGGTGGGCCAGAACACAAAGTTACAATGGCACTGAAAAAAGTGACTTATGGTATGACTGTTTTTCACACTTATGACTGTTGCAGCATTCCCTTGGTCACAAGAGGTGAGAAGAGGTGAAACATCCCTCGACGTGAGTGACATTGAGTTGGCCATGCCCATCCAGTCACATGCCCACCCAGCCACACCTACCCAGCTGATCATTAGAGAAGAGATCCAGTTGTTAAAATATTTGAATCCCACCACTGGTTCTCTCTCTTTCACATGACTTTTCCTTTATTTTTATATTTTCAAACTCAAGTTAAAATTTCACAAAATCAGAATGACAAATTTGTTTTAAATTTTCAAATGAAATATTTCAAAGTTCAAAGTACACATATTCAGGATTTTCCTTTTGCCCTTTTCCTCTATTGATCTGTTGTCTCAATGAAGAACTATCATGTTCAAGAGCAGAGATGTTAATTTCCTCCAAAAATAATGAAGAAATTTGCTTAACCATGGTATTCCTGTAGAAAGCCTGCACTAGAAAATTTCCAGCAGAGGAGAGGACAAAAGAATATCCCTTGCTTAGCTGGAAGTTCTGTGTATGGAATACTCACTGACATAGATACAGAGGCAATTCTGGATCCATTTCAAAAACAATACTGCAAAACTAAGACTTATTGTGAAAGCTGCAAAATGGGAGAAGAACAGTCAGACAAAGGTGGGGGTGTGGAGGTAAACAGTTGTGTAAAATTCTCTTTTCAAGTCCTTGTAGTACTGAATTTTGTCAGCATCCAATTCACTAGTTCATTTACATATTGCACTGAGGTAAGATTTAATGTGTTGAATAAATCCCAATTTTCTGAGTTTATACAAAATGCTAAGTCAAAAACAAATAAATAAATTTGACTTAGATCACTGTGAGATATAACGACCTTCATATTGTTTCCTATTGGCTGCAGTTTTACACTGATTTTCTAGCAATCAAGCCAATTGAATTTGACAAGCCTGGCATTTGAGTAGACATGAACGGCCTTGCACTGGGTAAATTTTTATAATTAACAGAATTTCACCCTGTTTTTGAAATGTTAAAAATCAAGATACAGGATTCAAACTCTGACTGAAAATACAGTATGGTAAAACAGCATTAAGTATCTAAAAGGGATAATTTATCTAAAATTCTATCTCAAAGATCATCATAGCCAAATCAGCCTAATGCAGATAAATTATTTTAAGAGTGAGGTCATTTATGGAGCTTAAAAATGATTTTTTTGCAATTATAACAAAATTAATATTATAGATAAGAAGGAAAGTCAAATAAAAGTTGATAAAACAATAAAAGCCTATAATTCTAGGCTTCAAGTAAATGTAACAATGCATAAAACTGATTTCCATGTTTTGATTTTGTAATTAACTTTGAAGCAAAACTAAGAATAAAACATATAAAAATGATTAAAGCTGTGATTTTTACAAACTCTGAGATATATTTAATAATTGTAGACATCATTGTGTTTTCTCAATAGTGATATACTTCGTTTTTATGTGTGGCACTCCTTTGTTTAATACATAGCATACTGTGCCTGTCACAGGAGATAAAGATTGCAATCCTACAATAAACAATAGAAACACGCTATTCTTCGTCCAGCACATTCCTGAGGTATTCTGTCATTAGAAGAGATCAGCACATACATAAGGAACATTTGCACAATTACTTGTCAAGCCTCACATAGCTGGCAAAACCAAGAAAGCAAGATTTCAGGAAGGTATCTTTAATATCAGTTTGGGATACAAACAGGATCTTGAAAACTGTAAGAGAAAATTCCCAACCTCAGTTGGAGTGAGTCAATTAAGATGGAGTCTTTTTGAAATACTTTCTTCCCATGTCTCTCACGTTTGGATTAAATTGCCACTTCTCTGATCAATCAGATGCCTTATTCTTCACTTTTCCACAGTCTCCCCGCTCCCCCTGCCCCCAAATGAGATTGCAAGGTTGGCTGAGGAATTCTGAGCATTGATAACATCTTACAGTTAGCAAGTTGAGAAACACCAGTGGTAAATACTGTACATATAAGTGTACCCAGAGGACTTTATTGACATCCCAGTAAAATAAATCAGTGTTCAATTGATGATTGTGCATACTGTACATATAACATCACCTTAAGGAAATTATTGACATCCCACTAAAATAAATAAACATCTGATTTATTTTAATGGAAACAAAGTACAGTTAAAGACTTGTTGATCAACACCTGTATTAATCATGCAATTGGCATAAACCCAGGGATGGGATTCTACCGATTCGGACCAGTTCTATAGAACCAGTTGTTATGATTCTGCACAGTTCGGAGAACCGGCAAATCATACTAATGGCCTGAGAGCAGAGCTGAACCTTCCTTAGAACTGAAGCTTCTATTTTTCAGTGCAGATTCAGGCAGCAGATTGCCTGCCTGCATACCTTGACTTGTTTTGGGTAAAAGTTGCTTTTTTTAATAAAAAAAAATCAATATTTACATAAATATTTACAATATTTGCATATAAGCCATGACCACCCAGTCACATGACCACCGAGCCACACCTACAAATTAGGGCATGCCCACAGAACCGGTTGTTAAGAAATTTGAATCTCACCCCTGCATAAACCATCAAGGAAAACAGTGTGAAGAACAAGTTGAAGGATATTAACATAACATTCTTAAATATATATGCATCTATGTATGTATACACATGTATATATATATATATGTATACACACACACACATAATAAACCAAGAGAATGACCTGAAAAAATGTTTCTTATTGGACTTACAAAAGAGGTTTGTCAAAGCCTTGAAATGCTTTTGTTCCATTCTCTCTTTCTCTAAGTTTAATTTGTATTGACTTTTACTCTTGCAATCAAAATTATATATATATATAAGAAATTGTCTGGGGTAGCCATTACATGAGAAGAAGGGGAGTAAAGACATTTGGGGGCAGCAGGGAAGGGAGGACAATTCATTCTAGTTCTGCACTGCAGGATTGGTGTAGGGAACTTGGTGTGTTGCCAAGCAAAGCAATGGATTGGGACATGCCTCTAGTTTATTTCAAGAACATCATTCCAGGTCTTATTTTATTTTTTTGTTTTATTTATTCATTTTGTTAAAAGCTTACAATATAATAGAAATAAGAATAAACATAAGTTTAAATATAAGAAATAGGAGCTAATAATTGGAGACAATAGGACAGGGATGGTAGGCACAATTGTGCGCTTTTCTTTGTGTTGGGAGAGGAATTTGAGTCTAACAGAAAAATGGTGTGGGCAACTATAGAGATGTTTTTGGACAAAATATATATGACAGTTAGTGAAACATGAACCAAAGAATTAGAAATAAACTTAATGTGGCCCTGCCTTGACGTTCTTTGGTATAAGAGGGATAGAAGGGAAAACATTGTCAGAATTTAAAGATTCTGTTATGGTAGTCTCTAAATCAGCAAAGTGGAGTTCTGATATATATATTTTTTGAATCTACAGTATTTCCTGGCCAGTTGCCTACTTTGAGCAATTGATATTACCCATCTTTCAATGTCAGTTTTAAGGCTAGTTGCTGAACCTGTTTTGGACTTTTTAATATTTAATCTTAGTTCAATTTTTCTTAAATTGTACTAATTGTACTTAAATTGACTTTCATTACTAAATTTTCAACTCATGTGCACTTTCAGTTACCAGAGTACATTTTTTGAATAGAGTAGGTTATTAAAGATGTTTTTCCTCCATTTTTTAACCAGACAGGTCTTCCCATCTAGCTTCCCTCAATATATATTCAGCATGTAGACTGAATAAATATGAAGAGAGCACATGGCTGTGTTTGACCCCCTTTATTGACTTAGAACCCACCTGACATGGATCTAAGGTGTTTCATAATCCATGTTCAATCTGGATTGTGGTTTCATATCTTGTGTATGGATTTTTGCATGAGGCCAATTGGAATGTTCTTCGATACCTATTTTCATAAGGTCATTTTACTAGTTAAGACAATTTAAGAACTCTCTACAGTATAATCAAGAAAGCTCACATTGATTTAGACTTCCGGTTTGCAAGGCTTCAGCAGTGGCAGGGATTCGCAACTCCGCATGATCCCTGCTACGCTCGCTGCCAACGTTCCCCCGATCCGCTTGGATTTGGGGGATATAGCTGCCCCATAGAGGCAGCTGAAGACAGGGGGATCCGGATAGGGATTTGGGGGTGTCGCAGACCCCCTCCCCAGCCGGCAAACCCCCCTTTTCCCAAGGCGGAGGAGCGGCGGTCAGTATAGCCACCACAAAGAAACCTGCAGCTGGACAAGATTGTGCAGGAGGAAGAAAGTCAGAAGAGCTGTGAAAGTGGTTTTTGACTGGGACAAAGCAAGAGAAAGTACCCTGGAATTTGAAAGTTGCTAAAGATAAATTGTTTCCAGAGAGAGTTACAAGCGGCAAATGGAATTCTGAAAGGGAAAGTTTTTTTTTTTCTTTTCACTCTCCTTCCTAATGTGACAGTGGATGGAACTATAAGATAAATTGGAAAACCTGCATTGGAGGTAATTAAATGCTGAAGGGATAAGGATTTCTGAACATTTTTTTTTAAAAAAGAATCTTTTTTGCTGTGAGTGGGAAGGGAGAGGAAAAAAAAATTGGAGCAAAATTTGAAAATAAGGAGAAGATTGCCTAGAATTCTAAAAAGTTATTAAACATCAATAAGACTTCTAAAAGATATATTTTAAATTGAACTTTGTGACTAAACTCTAACCCCAGAAAGAGAAAGTGAAGAAGGAGAAAGTACTTAAAAGAAACAGCTGGTTTGGATTGCTTGGTGATTTTGGAACTTTTGATAATTTTTTCTGATTAAAAGCACTTGGGTGGTTGTTTGGAAAAACTTTTTCTCTCTACAATGGCATCACTTGTGGATGGATTGAAACTTGAATACCAAAAATATAAAAAAGAAGAGCAAGAAGGGAAGAATTCTCTTGGCACCATTTTTCAATTTCTAGAAATGGTGGTTTGTACTTATGAAAAGCTGACTGCGCAACAGGATGACTGGGATAAAGAAGAAGCCATCTTTGATGAACAAATGACTTTAGTGGGGGAAAGAAGGGAGAAAGAGAAAAAGGGAAAGGGAACTTTAAGACTTGGAAAAACAACCAAAAAAGAGAGGAATAAGGTGAAAAGGGGATACTATGTTAGAAAACACCAGCAAGGGAGAAAGGAAGGGACGAGAAGCCTCAATGGTGGGGAGCAAGATGCAAAGAAACAAAAGTCTTTTAGAAGTATTATAAATGTAGGGAAAAGAGACAAAGGCATCATACTCCAATTAGTGTACAGGAGAAGTTTTCTTTAAAGAAGAAAGGTTAATGGATAGTTGGAAATAGAACAGACAAAGAATAATAAATATTATGATTTGAATTGAGATGAGATAAATAAAATAAAACTAAGAAAATATAAAAGAGAGGAGAAGCTATATAGAAAATTGAAAATGTTAATAAGATATGGAATGGTATACAAAATGAATATGAATTTGAATTTCTGTCTGTACAAAGAGTTGTAATCCGGGACTAAGCAACTTTCAGAAAAGATGTTTTTTTATGTTTCTATGTTTAGTGTTTTTGTGTGTTTATGTTTGATTGAACTAATAAAACCTTGGAGGAATATTAGAAGAGGACAATTGAGAATAAAAGATAGAAGAGAATAAAGCAAGTTAGAAAGGAAAAATAAGTATAGTGAATAAAAACATATAAAATAGATAAATATAGAAAAGAAATATAATTGAATAAAAATAAAGGGAGAATTAATGAGGAACTTGAAAGGATATGTATGTGTTTATAAGGAGATGTGTTAATGGTGTATAAAATGTTTTATTTGTTTAAAATTTACAAATAACTTTCAAAAGAGGTTTTATGTTCTTATGTTTCATATTTTGTATGTCTTTAAAAATTAATAAAATTTGTTCAAAAAAGAAAGAAAGCTCACATTGATTTTTAAAAAATTATTTAGCTTTCTCATTAGCTATAATGTATCTTGTTCTCTAGCCTTTTCGAAAACCAGCTTGAATCACTGACATTTCATTTCCATGTAGGGTTCTACATGCATTTTTGCTAGCATGTGAAGTTAATGATAATGTGTTCAATCTCCTTTCTTTGGTATTTGTTTATAAACAGGTCCCTTCCAATCTGTTGGCCATTGTGCTATTTGAAATTTGCTGGTATGGTCTAGTTGACTGATTCTCTTTCTGTTGCTTGCTGTATGTATAGATGTTTCATCAATTCTTCTGCCCTTTTGATTTAATAATAACTGAACCATCTTCTGGTAATAGATGGACTTGTAAATAAGGAATATCTTCTTAAGTATCTTTGGTGTTGATTTCTCTAGTTTGCAGAATTTTAGTATATGCCTTCCATATTCCCTTGATCTTGAGTCTATTATTATCTGTTTATTGGTATCATTTACCATTCCAGTCTGAGGTTAGGATATCCTTCTGAGTTCAAAAATCTTTTTAGAAAACTTCGTTTTTCCATGTCTCTTTTCTATGTTCATTTTTAACGTAAGTGGTGATACTGCACTGATTCTCCTCTCCTCTAATAGTTCTCTGAATTTTTTTGTTATGTTCCTTCCTGAGACTTTGGGTTTCTTTTGGCTGTAGCTTCTTGGCAATTTCAACTAGGAAATCATGGATTTCTCAATCATGAAAACTAGATGGGGGGATTCTGGGCCAATGCACACAAAGTGATATTTTTAAAATAAAATGGTAAAATAAAAATGTGTAACTCTGTTCATGTCTGGTTGGTCAATTGCGGCCCTTTCCTTTAGTACGTTTCTGAAAAAGAAGGATGGAACAGTATCAGCCTGGGTAGAATTTGGGGCTGACACAAAATTGCTTACAACTGGCATAGTCACTGCCATTCCCTATGTAACCCTTTGGAAGTGAACAAATGAACAGCTGGAATATCTATGTGTATACCCATCTGTGTTTATATACTGCTCAAAAAAATAAAGGGAACACAAAATTAAGACATCCTAGATCTGAATGAATGAAATATTCTTATTAAATATTTTGTTCATTACATAGTTGAATGTGCTGACAACAAAATTGCACAAACATTATCAATGGAAATCAAATTTAGCAATCCATGGAGGCCTGGATTTGGAGTTACACTCAAAATTAAAGTGGAAAAAAACACTACAGGCTGATCCAACTTTGATGTAATGTCCTTAAAACAAGTCAAAATGGGGCTCAGTAGTGTGTGTGTGGCCTCCACATGCCTGTCTGACCTCCCTACAACACCTGGGCATGCTCCTGATGAGGTGGTGGATGGTCTCCTGAGGGATCTCCTCCCACACCTGGACTAAAGCATCCCCCAACTCCTGGACAGTCTGTAGTGCAACGTGGCATTGGTGGATGGAGCGAGACATGATGTCCCAGATGTGCTCAATTGAATTCAGGTCTGGGGAACGGGTGGGCCAGTCCATAGCATCAATGCCTTCGTCTTGCAGGAACTGCTGATACACTCCAGCCACATGAGGTCTAGCATTGTCATGCATTAGGAGGAACCCAGGGCCAACCACACCAGCATATGGTCTCACAAGGGGTCTGAGGATCTCATCTCGGTACCTAATGGCAGTCAGGCTACCTCTGGCGAGCACATGGAGGGCTGTGTGGCCCCCTAAAGAAATGTCACCCCACACCATTACTGACCCACTGCCGAACTGGTCATGCTGGAGGATGTTGCAGGCAGCAGAACATTCTCCATGGCATCTCCAGCCCCTGTCACATCTGTCACATGTGCTCAGTGTGAACCTGCTTTCATCTGTGAAGAGCACAGGGCTCCAGTGGCAAATTTGCCAATCTCAGTGTTCTCTGGCAAATGCCAAATGTCCTGCACGGTGTTGGGCTGTAAGCACAACCCTCACCTGTGGATGTCGGGCCCTCATACCACTCTCATGGAGTCTGTTTCTGACCGTTTGAGCAGCCACATGCACATTTGTGGCCCGCTGGAGGTCATTTTGCAGGGCTCTGGCAGTGCTCCTCCTGTCCCTCCTTGCACAAAGGTGGAGGTAGCGGTCCTGATTCTGGGTTGTTGCCCTCCTACGGCCTCCTCCACATCTCCTGATGTACTGGCCTGTCTCCTGGTAGCGCCTCCATGCTCTGGACACTACGCTGACAGACACAGCAAACCTTCTTGCCACAGCTCGCATTGATGTGCCATTCTGGATGAGTTGCACTACCTAAACCACTTGTGTGGGTTGTAGACTCTGTCTCATGCAACCACTAGAGTGAAAGCACCACCAGCATTCAAAAGTGACCAAACCATCAGCCAGAAAGCATAGGAACTGAGAAGTGGTCTGTGGTCACCACCTGTGGAACCACTCCTTTATTGGGGATGTCTTGCTAACTGCCTATGCTTTCCACCTATTGTCTATTCCATTTGCACAACTGCATGTGAAATTGATTCTCAATCAGTGTTGCTACCTAAGTGGACAGTTTGATTTCACAGAAGTGTGATTGACTTGGAGTTACATTGTGTTGCTTAAGTGTTCCCTTTATTTTTTTGAACAGTGTATATTGGTGGACTGTCAGGTATCGCATGCTTCTTTTTTCCATTAATATTACAGACCTTCCAAGATGTAACCTGAAATATTCATAGCACTTGGTAGAGCTTTCTGTAGTTGAGATTGCTATCTCTTCCTACACTCCGTCTGGAATTTCTTAAAATTCCAAATATATCCAAATATATTCCATGGATACAATTCCAACATCTGGCCAACTTTTTCTATTCTTCATTCCTCATCTCTTTGCATTGGGTTTGATATGCAACCAAGATGGAGAAATTGATAATTTTGGGTAGGTTTTTAAAAAATACTTCATACTATACATTTTGAATATTTACTCTCATATAAATATATAGTTAGAATGTTAAAACAAGTCTTGTGTTTCTATGAAAGTAAAGATTGCATATCACAGTGAAGTCTCCCAAACTGACCTTGTTATGAATTTTTAATTTTGATTAGGAAAAAGTGAGTGACAGAAACTTCACTGAAATGTCTGTTTTTGGCTATCTGATGGGGCTTAAATCAACCATTTTTTAAAATTTCATTCCTAGATATATTCGGGTTAAGATCAAAGCATGGCAATTACACGTATTTGAATGATTTCATATGCAGATATATCAGGGTATGCATTATGCAGTCATGCACCCTTAACTCCACTGGCAAAAAAGCCATTAAAGTGAATATAAACAACACTGATGCAAGTTTAAACAGCTACGCAGGCATCATCAATTATGCATTCTGTGCTTGAACCAACAGCTGCTAATCAGTCTCTCGCCTAAATGCAGAGAAGGTGACCGTGAGTAGTACAATGCTACAAAAGATGGGAGGCAGGAAGAGAGGGTATTTAAATGAAAAGGAAAGCAAGGCAAATGTTCGAGATCTTTGTTTCCAAGGTGCAATTATTGCCTTCAATTGTGGAATGTTACTTTCTCAAGAGATCACTGAAGCCAGGACAAGACAGAACAACATTTTTCAAATTGGAGTGACTGGTTGTTCATTTTCAAACTTACCACATCTCAGAAAGCATGTCCCTATCACAAACATATTCAAAACAAATCGATCTTATCTGCTCTTCTAAAAGAACCCTAGTGATAGTTTGAGGAGGCTGTTGCAAGTCTTTTCTATTGCACCAAGCTCTTTCCCCCAAGTTGAGAAAGCATGCCTGAATTAAGGCAAGACCAAAGTGCAGCTATATCACACACCTATTTTTTTCTGTTTCTTCCTGCATAGTTCATTAAATTATTCCAGTTGGATTTTCTACTCCTTTTATAATATTTTTTTCCTTCATTTGTGCAATTCCTTTACTCCATTTTTCGTATTCTATTATGCTTATACATAATTATGCCCTTTACCTATGATGACTGCTACTTTGATGCATTTTAAACCTGTCATTCATTTTTGTAACTTTGCCATGTCAACCCATGAGTCTACCACACAATTCTACTATTACATCTCTAAAACAATAATCCACTGTCAAGAGCAGACTGGCATTAATCCAATGCAAGATCTCTGAAGTCCTAGTTCCTCAGTACTCTTCTAACATTTGTCAGAGGAAGATTCAGCCTGGAAATAAGGAGAAATTTCCTGACAGCGAGAAGGATTAATCAGTGGAACAGCTTGCCTTCTAGAGTTATGGTGCTTCATTGCTGAAGGTTTTGAAGAAAAGATTGGTCAACCTTTTGTCTGGAATGATATAAGGATTCCTTGGGCAGGGGGTTGAACTAGAAGACCTCAAAAGTCCTTTCCAGCCCTAGGATTCTATGCTTCTAAGACAAGACCCAAAGCTGCTTTCTCAAACAATTGGACTTTCTTGTTTTTCTTTGAAGATGTTTCACTTCTCATACAAGGAAGCTTCTTCAGCTCTGACTGGATGGTGGGGAATGGATCTTGCAGAGAGCTGGCCATTTGCATTCTTTTAGAGAGTTGTTGAGGCCATTTGGTGGTTTATCTGTGTCCTCAGGGTCACCTGAGTAATGAAAATGGGAGTAGAGCCTTCTTGCAACTACTGAAAGGACTGTGTTGTAGATTGGAGATAGATGATGTTGTATCCCTTTCCCTCTGTTGAGAGAGGACTGTTCAATTTTGACATAGATGGCCTCTGAACTGTCTTCAAAGAAAAACAAGCAAGTCCAGTTGCCTCTTGAAAAAACAGTTTTTGGACAACCATGACCTGAATGACTGAGAATCTCCATAGACTTCTAAAACCAGAGTTTTTAGTTTTCATGGGACAGATTGCCTTCCTTCTTTTCTGAACTAACAGTTCCTTCCTACACTTTCAAACACACCCATGTGCATTAAAAGAAGCATTGAGACTGTGAAAATTAAAGTAACACATATTACTTTAATATGTCCTCTAAAGTTTGTGAGAGGTGCATTTGACACTCTGGAGTGGAGGAAGCAACAGTGCAATGGTTGATCCCTTTGCTATAGAATTACAGCCCTTAATAGACTGTAGATTGAGTCTGACTCAGGGGCCCGAAATATTAAAACCATTGAACAGAGAGTCATGCACATTTTTAATTTTTTAATAAAGTCTATAACTTCCAAGGTTAGCAATGGGATCCAATATGGCTAAAAGTAATATGGATGAAAAGAGTCACAATATAAAATTTCAATGTAACAAATAAAAACCACAACCAACAAAATCCTAAGAAATATCAAGGAAGCTTTAAAAACAATTAAATTCTCTCTGTTTTTTTAAAAATAAATTTTATTACGTTTCCAAATTTTAAAAACATAAAATAAAACTTTATACATTGTTATCAATATCAAGACATCTTTTTCATCTCCTCACATTTTTCAGTATGTGTATTTACTTATTCCTTTACCATTAAATCTTACTCTTACTATAAATCAATATCTTTTATCCTTACATCTCAATCTTCTCCATGGTATTTTACATATTTACATATTCCCTCATGCTCTCTGTTATTAATACAGTTGCCAAAGGCAAGGGAAGACAACTTCATCTTTGAATGAAATATAAGTCTTCATATAAAAATGCCTAGGAAGGAACGTTTGCTGTGAGGGAACCATTACTGAGGTCTTCTTTTTATTTTTGTATAATGTTAGAAATCACAATGATTAAATCAAGACAGTATTGGAAAAATACAAAGCAGATGCAATTGGAAGATTTATACAGAAGAAGTCAACTCATTTTTACAGAATAATTTCAAGATGTTTTGAAGGCTGAGTCCTTTAAACTGTGTCTCAAAAGAGTGGCAATGAATAAATACAGGTAGTCATTGACTTATGACAATTGAGCCCAAAATTTCTGTTGCTAAGTGAGACATTCATTATGCCTTATTTTATTACCTTTCTTGCTGTAGATATTAAGTGAATCACTGCAGTTGTTAAGGTTAATATCACTGGTACACTGATACACTGCAACTATCATAAATATGAGCCAGTTGCCAAGAGTCTGAATTCTGATGGGGATACTGCAAAAATTGTAAGTGTGAAAAATGATCATGATAGTTTTTTAAAGTGCTGTTGAAACTTCGAACAATCACTAAATGAACTGTTGTTAGTTGAGGACTACCTGTATACTATAGCCTTTGCCAGCTGCATGATTGTGGCACCTCAGTCAGGACCAGATAGTTGCAGCTTCCGAGGCTGTTCAGAGCAATTTGTTTGGAGTAGCAGTTACAGAAGCAACTAGAAACCAGGAGATAGTGGTTCTTCTTCTGCACACAAAAATACTGTTATGACACTTACCAAGGTTGGTGTGCAAGAAGCACACCCAAAATCTTGAAAGTCTGAAAGTGCATCTCTCCCCTCTTACCTTTAGAGTCCAAGAAACCAGGGAGCCCCCTCTTCAGAAACATTTGCCATGCCTGTTCCTTCTGTGGGCTCAGCTACCTCTTGTCTGACAACTGTTGGTTTGCAGCTCTTCCTCCAGTATCCCAAGGTCATTCCCACATATTATTTCAGATAGTAATGTTGCATTATATACAGTACTACAATAAAGACCACAATAAAGACCACAGTATTGGAGAAAGCAAATTACCTGGCCCTTTCAATTTGAATTCATACCTGCTCATTGTACGAACATGGCATTGATTGTCTTGTTGATTACTTTGGGAGAGGGCATTGGGATGGCAGTAGTGCCAGGCCACTTAGTGGTTGATTGGTTTTATTGCTACTTTTTTGTGGTGAATTGAGAATGACTTTCCCTGACCTCACACTTCGGTTCTGTGAATTATTAGTTGCTCGGTTTTATTGTTGTTTAACTTTTTGTATGCTGCCCAGGGTCATTGGTAAGATAGATATGGTTATATAAATTGTTCAAACGAACAAACAAATCATGTTTTGGTCTGCACCATTCATTGCACTATTCTATACCTGTCCATTCTTGCTTCTGTTGTGTCCATATATTGCTTCACACTTTGCCCTTTGTTCTTTAAAAATCTCATTCCTTTTTTGACAATTTCTTCATGTCTATCCAGTCATGTATTTATTGACCTTTCCTTCCTTTCAATTCTTCCTCTTCTTTTATATATTTGTTTTATCATTTGTTTACAATTCATTCTTCTATTATTTTTGTGTGACCACTCATTTTTGTACTGAATCCACCTTCATTAATCACCCATTTTTTCTTGACTTTCATATTTCTCATATTTCCAGTACTCACACTTTATGCAACCCATTCGCACTGCACTGAAATTTTTGTTTTGCCATACCAACTCTGTGCTACCACGATCATTCTCCCAACAGTTGTATTTAACATTTTCCCATCTATTCCCCATCATTAGTAGTCATTTTATCAAGGTACACAAATTCTATCTATTTGTTCCAGTTTTGTGAAATGTATGCATCATTTGCAATCATTCACCTCATTTCCCCTATGAAACACATGTGTCATGCCCCTGTTAGAATCTGACTCCGAGGGAGAGGAAGAACAGCTGACAGGGAGTGGGAGTGTGGCTCCAGAGGTTGTGGAGGAAAATGGGGAAGGGCACAGGCCAGCTGGGTATTCAGAGGAAGGCCCAGGCCCATCCCCTCTTCATCCTAGGGCACACAGGGAGGAGCGGATAAGGGAGAAATGTGAATGACGTGGTCTATGGGGGAGGAAAGGGCCTTGATCCCCTTCATGGACTGCAGCTGTGAGGACTGTTTAAAAGGACAAACTGCATAGGCCAGTGCTGGAAGCAAAGCGTGAAAATATTTCTAGTCTGTCCGTTCTTATCTGAGTTCTGGCATCGTTCCCAGTGTGTGTATTTCGATATCTGTGGACATCTTCAAGTCCTTATCCTGCCTGGTCTCCTTAATTGCTTCAGTGTGGTTTGTGTTGTTGTTTTTCTATTTATAATTTATATGTATGTTGAGTTTGAATGGAAGTTCTTCCTCTTCGCAACTGTTTATGGGGGTTTTTTCTCCAGTCAATGATATTTGAAGTCAAGTTGAAGGAATTAAAGGTTTTTGTGACTTTATTGCTTTTGTATCCCACCCTGGGTTATCACAACATTACTATGGTCTTTGATACATTTGATAGATCCATATGCCTCATTGCATCATGCTGGCTATTTAACATTTGCTGCAAATCATTTGGATTCTCAGTCATCAATAGGGTTCATTTGCAAACAAAAATACATGTACTTTCATGTCCCCAATAAAGACTTCTCTAACATCACTGCAAGCCTTCATAGACTTATACAAAAATTAATATATTTAACAACTAAGAAGACGTCACATAATCTTTTCTGCCAAGCCCTTTGCTCAACATCCCAGTTATACACAAATTTTTTTATTTCCGTATCGTATTTAGCAACTTCATATTCTGCCGTCTCAAAAAGAACCGCAGCCCTACACGATGGGACCAGAGTGAACGGAGACAAGAGAGCACACCACCCCGGACCAGAGATCGCCCCGCTGACAACCGATGGGACCGGAATGGACGATCCCTATGAGGCGGCAAGACCCGGCGAAGAGAGAAGACCCATCAGAAGGTCACCATCGGCCACGCCACAACCAACGACGCCCGGAAGGTCTACGTGGAGGTAGGCATCGAAGGCAAGCCATGTAAAATGGAGGTGGAGTCCGGGTCCTACCTCTCCATGGTAGCATGGCAAGAAACAAAACGCTTGGTGCCTACCATCCAGAGAAGAGGCCTAGACAACCAGAGACTAATTGTGAAAGACTACCAGGGAAACCGCATCCCTGTAGTCGGAACCGGACAGTTCAAGGTAACCTACAAAGGGCACACCGAAAGACTTCCCTTGACCATCGTCGATCGTGACCGCCCAAACCTACTGGGACTCCAATGGTTCACCCAGCTCAGCATCGCAGTCACGGGCATCGACCACATCGCCGACGACAACTGGGAGCAACAACTAGCCCGGGAATTCCAAGAGGTGTTCGACGGAAACCTAGGCAAGTACCGAGGGCCCCCTATATCATTCAGCCTAGACCCAAATGTCCTCCCAAAACACCTAAAACCAAGGCGGGTACCATTCGCGCTTAAACCAAAGATTGACGAGCAAATTGATAAGCTCGTCAAGCAAGGGGTCCTACAACCCATAGACCACGCCCAGTGGGAGACCCCCATAGTCACCCCGATTAAGCCTGATGGGTCAGTGAGAATCTGTGGGGACTATAAGGCCACCCTAAATGGCGCCTTGCAGCAAAGCGCTTACCCCGTCCCAGTAGTGCAACACCTACTGCATTCACTGGGAGGGGGCAAGGTTTTCGCTAAACTCGACCACGCCCAGGCATACCAACAATTGCCGGTCGATGAGGAAACGGCAGAAGCGCAAACCATAGTCACCCACCCGGGAGCCTTGAAATGCAACCGACTCCAATTCGGAGTCAGCGTGGCACCTGGAATATTCCAAAGCCTAATGGAAAGGCTGTTACAAGGCATCAAGGGGGTGGTACCCTACTTCGACGACGTCTTTGTGTCGGCAACCAACCAGGCCGAACTAGAGAGTCGCCTAAGGGAGGTCCTAACCAAGTTCAAAGAGACCGGGCTCAAAGTAAAGAGGGAAAAATGCCAATTATACACGGAGCGGGTTGAATTCCTAGGATATCTCCTAGACCGCCACGGCATTCACCCCACCAGCAAAAAGATCAAAGCCATCAAAGAAGCCCCCACACCCAAGTCAAAGACAGAACTGCAGGCGTTTCTGGGGCTGCTTAACTTTTATAATGTCTTCCTGCCCCAAAAGGTGACAGTGGTGGAGCCTTTGCATAGGCTCTTGGACAAAGCGGCGACCTGGACTTGGGGGAAACATGAGGAAGCCGCCTTCAAGAAAACAAAGGACCTACTCGCTTCGGATGCCGTCCTCATCCAGTACAACGAGACCCTACCACTAGCCATCACATGCGACGCATCACTCTTCGGCGTCGGCGCTGTCCTCAGCCACATTCTCCCCGACGGAAAAGAAGCACCCATCGCGTTCTTTTCAAGGACCCTCACCAAACCGGAGCGGAACTACAGCCAGCTGGACAAAGAGGCTCTGGCTATCGTCGCCGCAGTAAAAAGGTTTCACGAATACCTCTACAGCCGGACATTTACCATCATCACCGACCACAAACCGCTGCTGGGAATCCTTGCAAGGAAAAGGGCCACCCCGAACATTCTGTCTCCCCGAATGACAAGGTGGTCCGAGTTCCTGGCCACCTACAACTACGGACTCATACACAGACCGGGTAAGACTATTTCCCTTGCGGATGCCTTAAGCCGCTCACCGTTACCGGAACCTGACACTGACCCAGCACCCACGACGACCACCCTCAGTATAGAGACTCTACCCAACCTACTCATAACCGCTTCAGACATTGCCCGAGAAACTAATAAAGACAAATGTCTGGCGCGGGAGTTGCATTGGGTAGAAAAAGGGTAGCCAGAAAGGGACAACGACGAGTCCGTCAGGACATTCCGGAACCGGCAAATGGAACTCTCGTTACTAAAAGGGTGCATACTATGGGGGGATAGGGTGGTCATCCCGGAAAAACTACAAGGGAAGGTTTTGGAACTGTTACACGAGGGGCACCCGGGCATCGTTAGGACAAAAGCCCTGGCCAGAAGTTACGCTTGGTGGCCAGGGATGGACAAACAGATTGAGGCCTGGGTAGCAAGGTGTCAACGATGCCAGGAAACTAGGCCAAGCCCACCCGCAGCACCCATCCTAGAGTGGGAAACCCCCAGGGGTCCTTGGTCTAGGATCCACATAGATTTCGCCAGGCCCACAAAAGGACACACTTTCTTAATAACCGTAGACGCTTACTCCAACTGGCTGGAGGTAAGCAACATGAGAACAATCACCACGGAGGCCGTGACCAAAGAACTCGGCAAACTTTTTGCAACACACGGCCTCCCAGACGTCCTTGTTTCTGACAACGGGCCCCAATTCACCTCGCTAGAATTCGAAAAATTCCTAGCGGAGAGGGGCATACGACACGTGCTGACAGCCCCGGTGCATCCGGCGGCGAATGGTAGGGCGGAACGGATGGTTCAATTCACAAAGAAAACCATCCAGAAAATAGACCACGGGGAGATCCAGGACAAAATAAATAAATTACTTTTTATCCAACACATAACCCCAAATACCACAACAAATAAAAGCCCAGCCGAACTGCTAATGGGGAGGAAAATAAGGTCCCCACTTGATAGATTACACCCCATGTACAACCCAGACAAACCCCTAGACTCAACCAGCAAACACCGAACTTTCGCATCAGGCGATGCCGTCTATGCGAAAAACCTAACGGGAGACCCATTATGGGTACCGGCCGTCATAACACAGCTAACAGGCCCACACTCGTACCGGCTACAAACAACCGACGGACGAGCGTGGAAACGCCACATCGACCAGTTAAGATCGAGGACGACCACCCAAGAGACCACCAACGCACAACCAAGCAAAACCAACCCCCACAACACAAACCAAGAGGGGAGGGAATACCCAGGGAACCAAAACCGAGAAAGAATAAACCAGCCATACTCACCTGAAAGCAGCCAGCACGAAACCTCGCCAGGAAGAGACAGCCAGGCCAGCTCAACCAACCCGGGAAGCCCAGGAGGGAACTGCAGAGAGCGGCCCGGCCAGACAGACCAAGCGGTTCCCATGACAGAGTCCAGAGAAACAGAGACCCCGACCGAACCGGCCGGGATCCAACCTACTACTGACCTGCACAGGTCCAGTAGGCAGAGACGGAGCCCTGCCTACCTACGGGACTACGCAACGTAAGGACTGAACCAAGAGGGGAGGGGTGTTCTGTCCCCTCATTTGCATTCTTGAGATCCCCGCGCTTTGATTGGCCAAAGCGGGGGGCACTCTGATTGGCTAGGCGAGCTGCGCCGATTGGCTCGCTGAGAATCTCCTGCGATTGGTCCATTCGGATCGCAGGAGATTCAAAGCGGTGCCATTGGCTGTGGCTGCTGCGGCTTGGAAATAAAAAGCCACGAAGTTTGCCTTTAGATCCAGTTCGGTTCCTGTACCCAATAAAGAGCTAATGCACAAGTCACCGACTCCTGGCATCATTTCCGACGGACACAACAGAACTGGTAATATTTTTGATGAGAAAAAGTTATATAAGATTTTCATTTCTTGTTGTTCAATACCTTTGGAATGATTGGCTTTGCCTGATTCTAGATGTGATGGCCACACTGTGCATATATATATGCAGGTGTGTGGCTCCCTTTCAGCTTTTCTCTTGCAAGTTGATATCTAATACAATACCTGATAATAAACCAGATGGAATGCAACATTAGAAAAAGAAAAAGAAACACAGCAATAAAACTAAATAGATCTCACTATCCTCCTTGCCCAAGAAGATGCTCAGTTTCTTCTTTTGCCTTAGCATGCCTCTATCTTTTGTCAAGATGACAGCAAACCAGACTGTACCATGAAGGATTCTGCCTTGTAAAGCTGAGACTAATTGTTTGCTTCCTTAGCAGCTGTATCCTTTGACATGTAAAAGAACAAATTCTTTGAGCATTGTTGTTATTCTGAACAATACAAAAGAGAAAGTGAGAAAAGTGAGAGAATTTGGAAATGGTTCTTTTAGTTGGTCAGACTGGAGACAGGAAATTTTTCAGGCTTGTGGACACACTGGGAATGTTAAGAGCATCTCAATGGCATTCTTATAAAAAGGCTGCTGTGAGGTATATTACAACATGACTGAAATCACTGAAAATTACCTAACAAGAATATTATACCGCTCTAGTTTACTACTGTATTTTTTTTCTTACCAGTTGGACATATTTCTGGCTTGCAGCCAACATATCTGATTTAATGACTAAAAGTGCCTATGGAATCTCTGTAGAGTTATGTATTACTATAAATGAGGGAATAGCAGGTCCTTGGTATTTTGAGTTCTGTTGTTTGCTTGCAGATGTTTCATTATCCAACTAGGTAACATCACCAGTACTGATAATGTTACCTATTCAGGCAATGAAACATCTATAAAAAATTACTAAGCTCAGAGAGCACAGTTCAACCTTGAACTACATGTTTTCTTCTATTAGTCTTCTATTAACCCTTTTAAGGTCAAGAGTTGGATCTTATTTCACTGTTTCCTTTTATGATTGAAGTCTGAAAGACTTTTCTCTATCTCAGTCTCCTGTTTTGACAGGCTAAGTTTTCAAATACTGTTCTATAGATGTGTTAAACCCATTTGAACTTTACATATTTATTTTATTTTGTTAACCAGTGAAAATAATTAGGAAATCATGCTTCTATTATTTGTAAATTTCCACTAAAAATGTCATTGGCACAAATTCTGAGCTCTCTGGAGAGTTTGTGACTTCATATGGCCTGTGGGCTGCATGATTCTTTTCTGCTCAATTTATTAAACATTATTCTATATCTTGATTTTCATATTGTTTTGTGACATTTCCTCCGTTTTTAATTAAACTTTTTAAAAAAGAAAGTCGAAAGGGACATGGAGCCTGATAGGAGAAAACCACAGGCATTCTGTTTATTCTCCAGACCAGGGTGATGAAACTTTGAGCCTTCAGAGGGTCTTGCTCAATGGGTTCCTTCAGCCTAGCCAGCATGGCCAGTGGTCAAGGATGATTTAGGCTCATAGTTCTGAAACAACTGTGGTGTCCACACATCCACAGTGTGCAGTCCAGCCAGTATATGGGAATTGGATAGTTAGGTAGCAATTGTGAGCTGTTCCCTTAAGGGAATGCATCATGGTAAATGTAGTTAAGGTATCCTGAGAAATGTAATCCATGTCATGTGACCATATCTGTAATCTTAATTGGTCACTAAATTGAACCTCGATGGGTTGAGGGAGTTTTCTTCACTCATGGCTGAACTCATGGACTCGTGGTAACTGTTCTACTTCTATCGTTACAAGATGGGAGAAAAAGGATAGGAGATAAACCATCTTTTTACCTACAAGACAGATATGCGAAGGATTGGTGATTAAAGAAGAACTTCGTCACAAATGTAAGCTATGAGGACACCTGATGAACCAATAAAAGTACTTTGTTTTGTGGAGCTTATCTATCTGCATCTGTACAGGATACAGAATAGTAAAAGGATGGTTATTTGAAGTCCTGAAGCCCATCAGTATAAAGACAGTTAATTTGGATTTGTAATAAAGCAAAGTAATGTTGAAGCCAGGGATGAATGTGGAATGCTAAGCTCTGTGCCTCAGTTTGAATTGCAGGAAGGGGCAAGAATACCCCCTTCCCCTTTTATGCAAGAGACTTTTTAAATATCCTATACGCTGGTTTTCAAAGGGAATCAAATTTGCTTCCTTTGATCCTTTTTTTTCCCCCTTTACTGAGGCCAGATTCCCTTGTCTTCATATCAAGCCAGGAAAGGGCAAATTCCCCCTCCTTTCCTCTTCAGTGAAAGAAGTGCTGTGTCTCAAATTATAACGCCTAGCTCAGAAAGAACCAATTTGTAAAAGAAAGGGAGGGGCCAAGTATCTCTCATCCATACCTGTATTCATCTAATTACAAACCCTCCAAACGCAATGAGAAAGTTTCAGAAATCTTGCTGGTATTTCTAGAAAGGAAAACTAACTTTGCCCTGCTCATTTCAGCTGAAAGGCTTTGCATTTTTCCAGCTCAGAGGCACTAAGAGAAGCCTCTCCAGCTATTTTTACAACTACTCTGGCCATTTTATTGGGGGTCATAATTCATTACTGACAGACCATCTTCAAAGCAAAGAAGGCTAATGTTAGCAACGTTTTAAAAAGGAACAATTTCTCTTTCTGCTCAAAACCTTAAAATTTCTTCATGTTCCCCTATCTTTATTAAACAATTAAAAAAAAAACATATAACACTGCAAGCAAACCTTTGGAGTGTTTTATTCGATTGATTGGTTTTCTTCCAGCAAGGAAACAATAAATTCCTCTGGAGTTCACCCCCCACACACACACACAGACTCAAGCAAAGCATCCCACATCACCATCTGGTGGTCAAGGACAAATTTCCCAGAGTTTATCAATACGTGCTTGCAATGATAATCCCTTTTTGCAATTATTGTGGACAATTTAATCAATTTAATTCAAATGTTCCGAGATTAACTGCAACCTAACAGACCTAAGCAAAGCAGCCCACAGCTATATCTGGGGTTCAAGGAGAAATTTCCCAGAGTTTGATTTTTTTTTTTTTAACACAGTTTCTCAAATGTGACCAGAGTGTTTATCCAATGATAATCCCTTTTTGCAATTATTGTGGACAATTTAATCAATTTAATTCAAGGTTCCAGGATTAACTGCAACCTAACATGGGCATAGCAACAGCATCTTCCATGCATATTTTTGCGTTTAGCCATCCAATCTTCTGACTTCGCTACACAACCTCTATTGCCACCTTGTGGAGCAAGTGACACTAACAGGCATATTTCTGCGTTAAGCTTCCAAGTCTTTAGACTTCGCTATGCATATTTCTGCGTTTAGCTCTCCAAGTCTCCAGACTTTGCTACACAACCTCTAGTGCCCCCTTGTGTAGCAAACACACATTGCACTCTAGAAACTGCCATACTGTGTGCTGTGCTAGCATCACCCAGACTCTGCAGTGCCACTTATGTGCTCAAGTATTAAATCCAGCAGCAATTCTACTTTCTGCTACCTGATTGCAGTGCACCCTAGTACAAAAAAAGGGAATTACACGGAAAATCACTAAATTTCCCAAAAGTCACCTTTTACCAATTTGAAACATGGCAATTGCTTCAGCCATGATGGATATCCCTGAAGTACCAGAGGACTCGAACCCTCCACCCACCCTTGCTGTAAACATGGAGCCTGGTTCCCGAAACCCAGTTTCAGATGTCCAAATCTCTTACAGAAGCAGTGATACCTCTGAAAGCCTACAACCTCAGAAAGAGTAAGAAGCTTACCGAACCCATGGAAGAACACTTGAGAAGAGATTGGGAGAAGCAATATTGCCACTACGCAGACTCATACCCAGTTTGAGGATATGTCCATGAAACAAGGAAATTTACATTTGGAGAATTCAAAGTTCTTCCTGCTCTGCCCACAGAATCTTTTTAACTTATGATTCCCTTAAATGCCACTAACAGGACAGGAGTTAAGTTGGAGAATTTTAATACCAGACAAAAGAAAAACAGTAGAGTAAATCTTTTTCACCATATGTCTCCTATCTGATAGAGAACCTAAGACTCCTGAGAAATCTCCCCATAGACTTTAACAGTGCATTCTAAACTATATTTGAAAATACCAGCAAAGATTTGGATGCTTACCATTAACAATACTATTCTACTATTAATATTTCAGTATCTCTCCATAGCATGGAAGTCTGAAATGGCATTGTCTGCTCTTAATTAAGAATGTGCAAGGATTCATCTCCATTACTTTAGGAACCATTCAGTTAAAACCAGTGATTTACAATTAAGCGTGGTAAGAAAGTTTGTGATCGTAACCATATTTGACATAATTTATCAATTTCTTATTGTCTTAAACACTTTATGTTAAAAAGAAAAGAAACTATTATGGACAATAGATCTATAAGAGCAAATGTTGAACACTGCTTGAAGACTTACAATTGCTCATCAAAGCTCTATTCTGCACATCTGGAAAATATAATACTGTAAAGGCCTATCAAGAAGACTTTAGACTGCATCATAATGAGCATGCACTAGTGGGCAGAATTAAGGCTGCAGGTACAAACCGTAGCAATTTTCTAATTTTCATCTGCCTCCCTTTGCAAATGCAAATAATGAACTTTCCACTGTGTTCCTCCAAGAAGTCTGATTTCCAAGGTACCTATGAAAGACAATGGACAAGGAAAGAATGGCAGAGCAGTCCCAATTGACGAGAAAGCCAGATACAGAATATAAAATGTGGGTAGAACATTTTGCATGAATGATCAGAATAATCTAATCTGAAATTCCACCTGAAGGAGTTTACTGATTGAGAAGCCTCTCAATGTGTCTACCCTGGTGGCACTACAGGAATGGCAATAGATCCGGCCTAAAAATGAGCACCAATGAGCTATCTAGTTGGATAATAAAACATCTACAAGCAAATAAACAAGCTTGGAGAGCACCAAGGATCCTCCTGAGCAACTTCTCTCTCTCTGTGAATATTTATTGCTTTATATCCTTGAATTCCTCAGCAGTTCCATTGTCCAGCTTATACCAGACGGTCTCAAACAACTTCTACTTTGTTGTTTCCTTAAGCAGCCAATAATCTGTCAACATTTGACTAACATAGATTCAGAGAGAGAATATTTTTGAATGTCGATAGCTTATGAACATGTGGATGTCATGATACAAGTGGGATGGTATACATTTTTATCTTGAGTACATCAAGAAATGCCTTCTATCCTTTCCAAATGGGGGCTTTGAAGCATTGTAAAAGACACTTTGTGCCTTTTCCTCCTGACTGAACTGTACAACTGCTGTTAAGTCTGCACTATCCTGCTAGGGAAATTGAATGCAGCTATGCATTGCATGATGGGATTATTGTCTAATGCAGTGCAAAAAGCCAAACAGATTTGATTGCATAAAGATATTTCAGTAACATCAGGGACCTACATTACAAGACAGGAATCTAAAAATCTTTTGCTTGCTCAAGGAGACCCTGCATTTCACAGCAGAACTAGTATTGTAGCACAGAAAAGACAATTATCTCCCCCATCAATGAAATGCAGTCATGAACTTCATTGCATGCCTCAGAAAAAGCAAAGGATTGATGACCTTTGTAGAGAATTTTCACTCCCCTAAAATTGAAGAATAACATGCATATCTTTGGTCACAAAAGTTGGAATCTTGTGGCTGTATATTTTTATGTATTATATTTACTGTATTCATTGTGTTTCACCCTTCAGATGCATACTTTTCAAGAAATAAACTTAGAATAATATTCCAGTGGCCATCAGATTGTTTGGAGTACCTGTTGATTCCCTTCCAGCCAGGGATGGGGCTTCAAAAATTTAGCAACAGGTTGTCTGCCTGGTTGCTGGGTGGGCATGGCCATGATGGATGTGGCCTATTCGGCCTCCTGCACCATGGTGTGGGGAGGGGAATTTTTGTCTTCCCCCAGCTCTGGAGGGTCTCTGGAAGCCAGAAATGGGCCCGTTTCTGGCCTTCCCAAACTTCCAGGAGGCTTGTTTTTTGCCCTCCCCGAGCCTCCATGCATGCCCTGCACTTACCTGTATCCAAAACAGGCTGTGTGTGGACTCCTGGGAGGGTTGGGCAGGGTGGGGTGGGGCCAGCCAGGAGTGGGATTTGGGGGTTCTCTGAACTTTGCAGAATCTTAGGTAGAAGATCTCCTGAACCCCTGCGAAGCCCCAGCAGCCCATCCCTGCTTCCAGCCTGAACAGAAGCATGTGGCTTGATCTGACATCAGAACCTACTAAGAAAGATCTCAAGAAACAAGGTAGAAGTTGCAAAGAATCTCCAGTAGTTTCCCATTGGTGTGATATTTAGATTAGATGAATTGTCTCATTGTTTGAAATGATAAGGGAAATCTTTTTAAAAGGGAATAGTCTTGGAGAGATGAAAATACATTTTCAGCCCTCATTTTTGTCTGCTAGTGTCCATCTACTATAGCAGAGCTTAGGGCGTGTTGCTATCCTCCAATTTTGGAGTGGTAGAACAGGCAAAAAGATTGCTCTTCCTAATATTGCTACTACCAAGAAAAACAATAATAAAATAGGCTGCTATCTCATTTCCAAATCCAATTCAAAGCTGGTGCTTGACATGGTCAATTTCTGCAAAAGATAGAGGGGAAAGCAGATAAAGATAAAACCTCACAACAGCTTACAACTGAACATTAGAATAAGAAACTCTTCCTGTTCTTTGAGTTATTCCCATTGTATTGTGGGGTCTGCAGATTAAAGTAAGAAATTGAAGGCTTGATTTAGGCTGTGCAACAGCAAGTCATTTCAACTAATGCAGACAAAGGCCGGAATGAAAAGATGATCAAATGATTCAAAGTGCAGATTGTGTAAAGAAACAAAAGAAATAGTAGATCATATATTCAGCTTGTGCAAAATTGCACAAACTATAATAAACAATTGCATAATACAATCCCCAAAGCGATTCACTGTAACATCTGTACAAATTGACATATTTCAGTAATGAAAAATGGATGGCAACATGTAGTTGAAAAGTAGTAAAAAAATGAGCAGGTTAAAATATTGTGGAATTTCTGAATGCTGATAGATAAAGTCTCAGCTTGTTTCGGTGAATTTAACTGTGGTTGAAAAGAAGAAAGTGTAGATACTTGAAGTGGAAATACCAGGATATAGTTGAATAGAAGACAAAGAATTGAAGAAGATCTGAAAATTCAGATTAAGATCTGAAAATTGAAGTTTAAAGATTGTATAAGCTAGATTTAATGGCTATTAGCACACTGGGTATGATACCCAAAACATTTTGTGTGGTATTTAGAAAATGTGCACTGTTCCGAACTAAGCAAACTCGTTAGCTTGCAATTCTAATAGTTTTACTTTCACAGCAGGCTCGTAAACCTGCACTTCTGATTGTCCCGCTGATAGCGTATTGTGATTGGTTGTTGTCGGCTGATCTGATTGGCTGTTAGTGGGTCACCGCTGATTGGATGCTTTCCAGCGCGGCAAACTCAAATCATTGGATGTTGTGACAGCAGCCAGCTCTATAAAAGGAGCTGCTGCTGCCCTAGTTTTTAGCTCTGTTCTGAAGTCACTAATAAAGAGTTGGAGTCACTATTTGATGCCTTGTCTCCATTCTTGCGCCCACTCTCCCAGATCTAACACTGGCGACGAGGATGGGATGTGGAGACGATAGAGCTGACTGATCACTCATTGAATGATAACAGAGCACGTGGCTGAGAGCGCACCAATCACGGCAACAGGACCAGCGGCGCCATACCACCCACTCCATTTGACCCGGCTAACGAAGACTGGGACTCGTATATGGACAGGTTTCAGATGTTCCTGGAAACCAACAACTTGAAGGATGCTATGCCTGGCAAGAAATGAGCTGTATTCTTGACCCATTGCGGGCCCGCCTTATTTAAGATGGCAAAGGCACTCACAAAACCAGCGGAAGTCAAGATGATGGACTGGGACACTCTCGCCCCAATCCTCCAGGCCCATTATGCCCCAGCGGTGCCAACACTCATCAGAAGACACGAGTTTTACCAGAGGGACCAGTAGGAGAGCGCGAGTGTTGGAGACTTCATCGCGGACTTCAGAAACCTGGGGGGACTCTGTGGCTTCGCCAATCTCGAAGAAGCCATGAGAGATCAAATTGTTCTCGGTCTAAGAGACCCCACAACCCAGAGCAAGATTATGGCGAAGGGAGACTGTTAGGGATAACATTGGTTACCTAACTTAGTTTGGGTAAAAATAATATATAAACTATGTTAGTGAGTTTAAGTGTATGTATCACCCAAATTTTGGGTGCAGTTGTAAAATCACCATAAGAGGGAGCAAGAGAGCTCACTGTTTTCTGGCTTTTTACTGGAGAGCTGACAATGTTGGATTGATGTGTGTGTTTCCCTGCTGTTGCTGAAACGAAGAAAAGGGGTTTGATTTTCTTCATATCTCTGACTGCAAAAGAGATATATTGCTGGACTGATTATATGTAAGTTTACTGACCTCTATTTTCAACACTGGACTTTGCAACTGATTAATCCCTGGATGAACTGAACTAGTTTATGACATATGGACTGTTTTGACTATGCTATAACTCTTGCTGGAATAAAAAACTATTTAATTGGCACAGTGTATCTGTCTTACTGAGTGTAAACTACAACAACATTTATCTCACATCATTTGCCTGCCTGCTAGACTGCCGTTGCACGTTCTGCTAAGGTGTGTATCCCTAACACTGACATGGGCCTCGCAGATGTCATTGCCGATGCTACTGCAGCAGAAGCAACCAGGAAGTCGGCCGCTTCAATGCGCCAAGCAAATGGACTGCACCGCCAACTCGCCAGTAATACTACGCCTTGTCCCAATAGGCACGCAACGACCACCCACCATGAAGACCTCGAATCCTCATCAGAAAGCGAGGGAGAGGAGGTCAACAGGCTCCGGTCAGAACCTGATCAGCGAGATCAACGGAGTCGTAAGCCCTCATTCCAGTGTGCTGGTTGCGGGGGAAACCACCCACGATCAGACTGCACATTCCTAGATGCACTCTGCTGTTCCTGTGGAAAGAGGGACCACATTGCAAAGGTCTGTAGAAGCAAGCGAGAGTCCAGCCCGAACCGAAGAGAAAATAATTTCTGGCAGACAACTGGCACCCCACCAGTAAATCGGGACCGCCCAAGCAACCAATGGAACCACTACTACAGAAACCGAGCATCAGCCACCTCTACCAGACGAGAAGAGGCACACCAAACCATCACCATCGGCCATGCTTCATTCCTTGATGCAAGGAAAATCCGAGTAAAGGTCATTATTGAGAAGCGACCATGCGTTATGGAAGTTGACTCCGGGTCGTCCCTATCGATGGTTTCCTGGAAAACCCTCAAACAGCTGATCCCTGACATCTGCCGCCAGGACCTCAGCACGCAGAGAATTATATTGAAGGACTACCAGGGAAATAGAATCCCAGTCGCCAGTTCCAGCCATGTCCAAGTCTCTTTCAAGGACCATACTGCAACCCTACCTCTGACCGTCGTTGACCCAGCTTACTAGGCTTACAGTGGTTCGCGCCACTGGGAATCGAACTGGCAGGCATCAACCAGACTGAAGGCAATGACTGGGAAGCGGCCCTTGTCCAGGAATTCCAGGAAGTTTTCACCAAGAAGCTAGGCAAGTACAAGGGATCCCCCATATCGTTTAATCTCTGCCCTGATATTGCGCCCATTCGCCTTAAGCCTCATCGAGTGCCCTTTGCACTCAAACCAAAGATTGACGATCAATTGGACAAATTAATAGCCCAAGGTGTGTTGGAACCGATTGACCATGCTCGATGGGAGACCTCAATTGTAACCCCCATTAAACCTGATGGATCTTTGAGAATTTGTGGGGATTACAAGGTCACCCTAAACCACGCACTTCAGCAGAGTGCTTACCCCGTGTGCCTGTGGCCCAACACCTCCTTCATTCCCTTGGGGGCGGAAAAATATTCGCAAAATTGGACTTAGCCCAGCATATCAGCAGCTGCCCGTATATGCAGAGACCGCAGAAGCCCAAACTATAGTTACACACAGAGGTGCATTCAAGTGTAATTGACTCCAGTTCGGAGTGAGCGTAGCACCTGGCATC
Source organism: Hydrophis major (assembly GCA_033807585.1). Lineage (NCBI taxonomy): Eukaryota > Metazoa > Chordata > Lepidosauria > Squamata > Elapidae > Hydrophis > Hydrophis major. The sequence continues at coordinate 183,714,817 of CM066331.1, read as the reverse complement.
TTCCAAAATCTGATGGAGAGATTGCTTCAAGGCATACAAGGGGTTGTGCCATATTTCGATGATGTCCTGATAGCTGCTCCCACTAGAAGTATACTAGAAAAATGACTAAGAATGGTCCTCCAAAAATTTAAAGATGCTGGCCTGAAGGTCAAGAAGGACAAGTGCCAACTATGTACGGAGAGGGTTGAATTCCTTGGTTACCTTCTTGACAAACAGGGAATTCACCCTACTGAGAAAAAATTGGCTGCAATAAAAAACGCCCCGAGACCTAGGAACAAAACAGATCTCCAAGCCTTCCTGGGACTCATTAACTTTTATAACATCTTCCTACCCCAGAAGGCGACTGTTGCTGAACCCCTGCATAGGCTCCTTGACAAGAAAGCTTCCTGGGTCTGGGGACATCGAGAAGAGCGAGCCTTTCAGCAAGTAAAAGACCTTTTAACATCAGATGCTGTACTGATACAATATAACGAGACTTTACCCTTAAATGTCACCTGTGACGCCTCACCGTTTGGAGTAGGAGCCATCCTGAGCCACATCCTGCCAAACGGTATTGAGGCACCCATTGCATTCTTTTCTAGAACTTTATCTAAAACTGAGAGAAACTATAGCCAATTAGATAAAGAGGCTCTCGCTATTGTGTCTGCGATCAAACGATTCCATGAGTATGTATATGGAAGATCCTTTTCTATAATCACCGATCACAAACCACTACTTGGCATCTTGGTGGGGGATAAACCAACTCCCCACATCTTATTGCCAAGAATGACACGCTGGTCAGAGTTTCTAGCTGCATACGATTACCAACTGCGACACTGACCGGGAAAAGCCATTCCCCACGCTGATGCCCTGAGCCGCTCTCTGCTACCAGAAGTCCTGGACGACCCAGCTCTAACCCTAGCTACACTACAAATCGAGAACTTCCATCACCACCACTGACTGCACAAGACATTGCATCAGAAACAAGGAAGCACCCTTGTTTAGCACAAGTCCTCAGCTGGGTGGAAAGAGGTTGGCCTGACAACAAACTCAACGACACGTTCAAGCCTTTCAAACACAGGCAGACAGAACTTTTCTCCCAAAAAGGATGTGTTTTATGGGGAGACAGAGTCGTCATCCCAGAAAGACTGCAACATAAGGTCCTAAAACTATTGCATGATAGACATCCGGGCATCATGCGAATGAAGGCACTAGCAAGGAGCTGTGCTTGGTGGCCAGGTATAGATAAGCAAATAGAAACCTGGGTCGCCACCTGCAACAAGTGCCAGGAAACACGCTCAGCTCCACCAAAAGCACCACCAACAGAATGGGAACACCCCGAGGTCCCTGGTCCCATATCCACATCAATTTTGCGGGACCCACCAAGGGGCATACATTTCTCATAACAGTGGATGCCTATTCCAACTGGCTTGAGGTCCACAAAATGAAGAGCACCACTACAGAGGAAGTCGTTAAAAAACTAAACAGACTATTTGCTACACACAGCTTGCCAGATGTCTTGGTTTCAGACACTGTCCCACAATTCACCGCCTTGGCATTTGAACAGTACCTAGCAGACCGGGGGATACGCCACGCTTTAACATCACCGGCTCACCCTGCGGCCAATGGTAGGGCTGAACGAATGGTCCAGTTCATAAAGAAAACCTTACACAAGAAGGAACAAGGGAACATCCATGACAAGGTGACCAGGATGCTTCTCCTCCAACATATTACTCCAAACAGAACCACAAACAAAACCCCAGCCGAACTCCTGATGGGCAGGAAACTTCGATCACATCTTGACCGACTACACCCTGCCTACATGCCGGAAAAGCCCCTGGGGTCCAGCAGCAAGTATCGCACATTCAAGGCAGGCGACCCGGTTTTTTTTGCAAAAAACCTTACTAGTGACCCATTGGGTCCCCGCTACCATAACTCAACTTACGGGTCCCCGATCCTACCATTTACAAACTGCTGATGGGAGACTGTGGAAGCGCCACATTGACCAGCTACGCTCCAGGCTGGCACCTAACCCCTTCACAAGCCCTGAACTCCAAACTAGGGGGGGAAGGGAAATCGAGGGGGCCGGAAACGAACTAGTACCCGACCCAGTACTCGAAAACCAGCAATCAGCGCAACCAAACCTGGATTATTCACCTTCCGAAGAAGAGCCGGGGCAGATGGCCATCTCTCCACGAAGCAGCACGGCAGCATCAGCAACCCCAGCGAATCCAGATGACAGCCTTGACAGGAGTAGAGATGACAACCCCGAGTCACCCATCGGAGAAGTCAGATCACCATTACCGCCGAGTTCAACAAACAGCCCACCGGAACCAGAGTCCGGGCAAAGACTGGTGGAGCAACGTAGATCAGGTAGACAGGTGAGAAGACCTGCCTACCTGCGAGAATACATCACCCCACCCTTGAGACGGAACCTAGGGGGGAGGGGTGTTCCGAACTAAGCAAACTCGTTAGCTTGCAATTCTAATAGTTTTACTTTCACAGCAGGTTTGTAAACCTGCACTTCTGATTGGCCCGCTGATAGCAGATTGTGATTGGTTGTTGTTGGCTGATCTGATTGGCTGCTAATGGGTCGCCACTGATTGGATGCTTTCCAGTGCGGCAAATTCAAATCATTGGATGTTGTGACAGCAGCCAGCTCTATAAAAGGAGCTGCTGCTGTCCTAGTTTTTAGCTCTGTTCTGAAGTCACTAATAAAGAGTTGGAGTCACTATTCGATGCCTCGTCTCTGTTCTTGCGCCCACTCTCCCGGATCTAACATGCACATTTCCACCTCTCAACTACATATATACTGCTTGAATCCACATATATATTACACCGATTATGACATTATGACATCCTAGGCTTTTTGGAAGAACTCAATGAGTATTAAGGCCAAGAACTGGCAGCTATGGTTTCACATTATTATATATAGCAATAATTAGGATTTCTATTCGATAAATAATGTTGTAAAATATTTTAAGTCATCAATAAAAAAATGGCCAGTGATATATCTTCAAAAAATATTAGCCCAGTGGCAAGAATTTTTCTTTTTGTTTAGTGGATTGGAGTAATGTATAAATGTAGTCAAATAAAAATGCATATATACATACTTTCTAAGTCTGTCTCAACGTATTTATTGATTTACAAAGCACAATGGGTAAAGGTTGCTGTTTTATCTCACCCTTTTGTATCGATTGATGTTTCTGTATCATATTCTTTTATGTTTGGATCTTTTGTAGACATGGATCTTATTGAACTGTACATGCTACCGTTTACTGGGTTGTAACATGTACCAAAACTGCTGTAAAACCATCCCATTTTCCCCACTTTGTCCTCAATTGTAGTGATTTCATATTTATTTATGGTGCCATCCTGTTTTATAGCTGCAATAGCAATAAATCCCTCTAGTGGGAAGTTAACAGGTCTAGAACTGAGAAAAAGCTGAGAAAGCAGCAGGCAGAGAGATGGGGAGAGAAAGCAGTTTACTCTGAAGGGAGTTGTAAAGAGTTTGAATCTTTATTCTTATAGCAACTTCAAATCCAAGAAGCAAGTGAGAAAAACTCATTATCAATGGCCCAAAGGTTTGAGGCCAATGGGAATAGAGTCACCATTGGACTCAAAGATTCAAAAGGTTCAGAAGGTTCAGGATAAGATGTTGTAGTTTTAAGCAGCAATGAGAAGAGCAGTCAGCTAATTTAAATCTACCAAGTGGGCCATATCTCCCCAAAGAGCTTCTTCGTCAATTTCCTGGGGTTGTCCTTCTCTTGAAAGCTTTTAGTTTCAGTTACTTACTGCTTCTGTGCTCTTGCTGTTTGATTTATCTCTACTCCTTAGGATTGGAAGAGGGAAGAGGCATGGATGGTAGCAGCTCTTTAGTGCCAGCTGTTTCACTTCTGGAAAATAATGTACTTTCTTCCCTCTGATAGGTGAACGTAATTTCCATGTTTCCCATGACATTTCGCCTTGAAGAGATATCAACTCCCCCTCCTCAAACAACCATTTCCTCTTTTGGCTGAAATGGGGACATTTTCCTATTTCAGGACCTTCTATCCCTTCTCTTTGTAGAACTACACAGTCCTGACTTCCTCTCTAGAATTTCATCTCTTAGCCTTGGGTAAGTCCCTTTCTTCATCTAAATTAGAATTGTCAAGTACCAAAGCCAAAATGTTTGGCTAATCCAGGGATTTGGAGGTTATTGCAAGTGGAGCATGGCGAAGGGTGGGTTTCTACTGCTTCCTGCAATCGTATGGTATTTGAGTTGCCCTTCCAATTAACATTTCAATCTAGGATTCATTCCACCTCATTCTCCCCCTTTCCTTCACCAAAATGGCATGCCAAACAGCCAAGAAAATATCCAGGACCAGAAGTGAATGGTGAAATACTATCATTATAACTGGAAGCTGCAGACAAGACATAATAGGATTGATCTGTACAAGTCTAGCAAACAGTCCACTAAATATGTTGTGAACTGCATTCCTCCATAATGATTTAAATAATTGGGTAAATTATGGTTTCAGAAAACTTATTGAATCAATGTATGAGCTGTGTTAAGAGTGGAGGGAAGGTTGCAACAGAAAATGACATGAGTGAACTTAGAAAAATGATTAGCAGAATAGCATCTAGTTCTATCTGTCAAATTTAAGAGACTGGATGATCAAGGTCAGGGGTCCCCAACCTCTGGGCTGCAGCCCACTAGTGGGCCATGAACTTTTTGCAACTGGGCTGTGGAAATAGTGGATGAGCAATGTAGCAGCCAGCAAATGCACGCATGTGTATGTGCATCCCCATTTGTGTGAGTGGCGGGCACACATACATGCTACTTGCACAAACGGAGCTGCATATGCTCATGAGCTTCTGGCCATTCACATGGAACCATCCCTTGTCTCCTGCCCCCACTGGTCCGTAAAGCTGGACAGGTTAGGGAACTCTGGTCTAGGTTGCTGTTGCATGTTGGTGTGCAGTAGTGGTATCTCTGCCAATTTAGCTGTACACAAAGAGGTACTGGAGGTACTGGAACCATTGCCTATAACCCTCTTTTTCCTTCCTTAGCCATCTGTCAACAAACAACACCATTTGACATAAATCTATTGCCAGGTGAGGCTCTCTAGGAAGATTAGATTCTCATTGCCTGCTTCTATATTGTCTTGTAGACATTCCTTGTAGACAGGTGACATTACAAGGTCCAACATTCTTCTACCTTTATGAGATGTTATTAACTTGACATGATCTACCCAGACATTTTTTCCATATTGCCACCCCAAGCATCTTGCATTAGTTAAAGAATTGCTTTGTAGGCATGGGAATGGGAATGGTGTAGAGCAAGGATGTTAAACTCAATTTCCTTGAGGGGCCACATCAGAGTTATGTATGACTTTGGGAGGCCAGAGTGGGTGTGGCTAGCTCGACATTATTCATGTCAGGGCACCTGTGGCAGCCCAAGTGCTCTGCTAGCAAAAATGGGCTCCTGGCCTCCATTTTTGGCTGCCATTGCCTCCTGCAACCTCTGCCAGAAAAAACGGAGCTCGGGATGGCTGCATGCAGCCCTCTTGAGCTCCATTTTCTCTGGAGAGGCACTGTGGGCCAGTCCTTTGCTGTTTCCAAGGAAGCCCCATCGGCCAGATTTAAGAACCCTGCAGGCTGGATCCGGCCTCTGGGCCTTGAATTTGACACCCCTGCTATAGAGGTAGCAGTTTTCAGGCCAAAATTAATTCTTGCTAGCCCAAGGACTAGAGGGAAACTGTACAGCAGAGGGAATAGCAGACTTCTTAGAATAGACATTAAAGCCTACAGACAAACATGATGTCTATTTTAACATGAGACCATCAAAAGTCATGGAGAAGGGAAATATTTTGAATATACCAAAGTGTCCAGTTATATTGAAATAACTCAAGGTGGAGAACATGTCCAATGCACCTTACTTTCCTTACAACAACAACCCTGTGAAGTGAGTTGGGATGAATGGGAGTGGCTGGCCCAAGGTCACCTAATTAGCTTTCATGGTCAAGGCCAGGACTAGAACTCACAGTCTCCTGCTTTCAAGTCTGATGGTTTAATCAGTACACAATTGGAACTGGCTTCCAATTGTCGTGATGTGGGTCTCCCCATTTTGAAGGCAAATGATAGAAAGTAGAAAAGGGTCCTCATCTATCCAAATCTTCACACATAAACGTCCTTTTAGTGAATATAGATTGTATCAACTCTGTTTCTTTCTCTTGTCCCTCCCCAACATAAATGCTTTGATTGGTTAAGAAAGGAGTAGCCTTTCCAGGTACAAGAATCTTACAGGGCAGGGCAGGTGTTAGGGAATATTTTTTTCCCCATGCAGTATTTATGGGTCAGAAATGTTCTTGTGATAGGACATCCTCCTGCTTGTTTTTCACACTGGGACTATGAGACAGATGAAAGTTAAAATAAGAAAAAGAATAATGCTCACAACATTGCAACTCTATTAGAAATTTGTGTCCTACATTCTTGTCTATTCAGACCTTAGAGAATATTCCCTTTCAAGGAAAGGGCACCAGTGCTAAAAGGCTTCTTTACTGGGCCAAAGTTTCCTGTTAAAAACATTATATGTAGTTCATCTTGCCTGGAAAGAGTTGCCACAAATGGAAAGCATAGTTTTGGGGTGGGGTTGGTGGTGGTGGAATGAAACTATCCACAAACCATAGAGCAAATTATAAAGCTCCCATGGCAAAACTGGAAGCATCAACCTGTACAATAAAGAGGCAGTTGGGGCCTAGGGATTGGACTGAGAAGTAAATGCCTGTTTCATTAAAGGTTTAGTGGGCAATAGAATTCCACTTAAAGCGAAACCTATTTTGGTCAGATAGTGCAGTTCTACATCTTATTCTACAACATGTAGAACACATTTATGCTAAAAATTAGCAAAGCTCAGAAAACTGTGTACATCTTTCCCCTTACTCTGCAAAACAGAATAGACTGAACTTAGCTGGATCATTCTGAATTCCTTTCAAGGAAATACAGGCCCCAGTAGTCCAATTCAGGCACATTACAAGCAATACTCTGCTGCATTTCTTTCAGAATACCATTGATACCTAGGTATACCTGCATTAATACAGAGAAAAAAACTTTCAGGCGTTCCTGATGATTTCATCCCATATTTCTCCAGGTCCCTCTTTAAACTGGTCAATGAAGCCTATTTCATACCAGCCCTCATCCTGAGATAATGACTAAAATCTGCTGTCTATTTTTGCACAGTGTGTGCTTATCCTGTCAGAAGTGATAGATTTAGTAGCTGGTGGTCACTTATAGCATTAAAGTTAGCCCTCAGAGGTATCACAAAATTGGTGTAATTGTCCAAATCTGGGCTGTTCTCTATCAGAAGGAGGATTGCCTCTGTCATTAGGCCAATTATAAATCCTACATGAGATTGATCCATGGGAAATTGCTCAGGAAGACATATAATTTGTGAAGAAGGTAATAAATTCACTAGGATTTTCATCTAGGCAGGGAAGCAGGTACACAGTTGAGGAAGACTAGTATTAAGGCAGCAATAGCTACTGAATATTAGGCCAGAACAGATTGAAGTCACCATTATGGCAGATTCTGTTCCACTTGCTGGGCTAACTGGTACATTTTCTGGGTTAACTGGTCCATCTGGATTGCAACATGATTCTGGCATTGACAAGTTGATCTGTGGTCAGCAGCATTGCAAGAGGATTTGTAGCTATTGTTTAATCTTGGGGTTGGAGCATGGATTATCCACTCATAATATGAGTAGACAGGCCGTGCTGTCAGATTTCACATTAAGCATGGCAGTAAACCTCAACTCTCTACAAATGCAGCTCCATTTTGGGTAACTGACAGCAAAGGCTTCACACACTCGGCATAGAAGGTACTTTACTGTCAACAGTAAGTCACATATGTGCAAAGCAATGCTTAGGCAGAAGACAGCAATCAAGATGAGCATTAAACAATTTGTATATATGTCAAAACCTTCCTCCAACTCCAACCCCTTTGAGTTAATTATCTTTTTGTCAGACTTTCCTCTGCCTTGACACCTAGAAATATTTGTGTTCTATGTTTACATAATGGTTTTGCCTGTCCTGAAAATTATTGGTTCCAACTGTGGCAGCTTCAGCCTGTACAGCAAGCATTCTATACACAGAGTGATATGGAAAAGAAGACTCTACTCAGGGAGAACTTCTATGCAAGGAAAATTCTATCAGTCACTCAACTTTCTAGCTATCTAGAGCAGGGGTGGGCAAACTTTTTGGCTCGGGGGCCGCATTGACTTTTAAAATTTGACAGACAGGCCGGGTCAGCACAAGATTTTTTGGGAATCGCCCCCCCTTCCCCCTTCTCCTCCTTCCCCTCCCTTCGGAGGCCCCCTGAGTCAGGAGTTGTTACCACCGGCGCGGCTCCAGTCCCGCGTTGCCTCGGGAAGGGAAAGGCAAAAAGGAAGAGCCGCGGTGGTGCTTTGCAACATCAGCAGCGACACTGGAGGCTCAGGCTCAGCAGCTCCTGGTTTTGCCTTTTCCTTCCCAAGGCAACGTGGGACTGGAGCTGTGCGGAGCTGCGCCGGCGGTAGCAACTCCTGACAGCCCCAGCCGGACACCTGAGTGGAGCCCAGGCGGAACTGCCTGTTGCTGCTGCTGGAGCACTGCCAGGTTACCTCCTCCAAGCAGCCCGCCCGCCTGCCCGCTCGCCCGCCGGGCTTCCCCTCTGCTGCATGGCTTGGGGCCAGGTGCGAGCGTCCGCGAGTTAAAATGAAGCCGAAAGTTGCTGGGAAGTTGCTTGGGTTTCCGGGGCTTCCAGGGCTTTGCAAAGGCAAAGTTTGCAGGCAGGAGCGTCTTCCCACCAAGGAGTGGGAAGGGTTCCGCCCGGCAGATGGGATGGGCTGATTGGAGTGGGCTGCCATGCGGCTCGCGGCGAGGCGTGAGCGCCCACAAGTTAAAAGTTGCTGGGAAGTTGCTGTGGTGCTGGGAGCAGGCTTTTAAAGTGCCACCCAAGCAAAGTTTAAGCAGCCCACCCGCCCGCCGGGCAGAACCCTTCCCGCTCCTCGGCGGGAAGATGCTCCAGCCTGCAAACTTTGCCTTTGCAAAGTTTAAGCCTGGAAGCCCCGGAAATCTGAGCAACTTCCCAGCAACTTTCGGCTTCGTTTTAACTCATGTGTGCTCGCGCCTGGCGGAGGGGAAACCCGGAGCCTCCTCCAAGCAGCCTGCCCGCCCGCCCACCGGGCTTCCCTTCCGCCGTGCGGCTTGGGGCCAGGCGCGAACGCCCACGAGTTAAAAGGAAGCCGAAAGTTGCTGGGAAGTTGCTCGGGTGCTGGGAGCAGGCTTTTAAAGTGCCACCCAAGCAAAGTTTAAGCAGCCCACCCCACCTACTGGGTGGAACCCTTCCCGCTCCTTGGCGGGAAGACGCTCCAGCCTGCAAACTTTGCCTTTGCAAAGCCCTGGAAGCCCCGGAAAACCGAGCAACTTCCCAGCAACTTTCGGCTTCATTTTAACTCGCGGACGTGAGCGCCTGCGAGTTAAAAGGAAGCCAAAAGTTGCTGGGAAGTTGCTCGGATGCTGGGAGCAAGCTTTTAAAGTGCAGGACCGCTGAGCCGGGAAATGGGGCACCAAGGCAGGGCAAGGCTCCTCCAGCAGCAGCCTAGCTTTAGGTGGCTCCAAGCAGCCCACCCCGCCCACTGGGCGGAACCCTTCCTGTTCCTCGGCGGGAAGACGCTCCAGCCTGCAAGCTTTGCCTTTGCAAAGTTTAAGCCTGGAATCCCTGGAAAAAAAAGGGGGATTGGCGGGGACTCACCTTTGGCGAGGTCGCACTCGAAGGTGATTTCGAACTCCCTGCCGAGGCCTTTTCTTTCCTACCCCTAGATCGCTCCGCACTGTTTTGCAGCTTTGGGGGCCACGTGGCACAGGGCAATACGCCACGCCCAGCGATTTTTTTTCAGGGGCGGGCCGGATTGGACAGACCAATGGCAGCGATTTTTTTTCAGGGGCGGGCTGGATTGGACAGACCAATGGGCCGGATGTGGCCCGCGGGCCGTAGTTTGCCCACCCCTGATCTAGAGTTATGGTACACTGTGCAATATCATATGCTATTCAGTACTGTACTATGCTGTACCAGTTTGCTGCATCATCATCATCATAGAATAGAATTTTTTATTGGCCAAGTGTGATTGGACACACAAGGAATTTGTCTTGGTGCAAATGCTCTCAGTGTACATAAAAGAAAAGATACATTCGTTGAGAATCATCAGGTACAACGCTTAATAATAGTCATAGGGTACAATAAGCAATCAAACCATACTAGAAAACAGTCAATATAAATCATAAGGATACAAGTGACAAAGTTACAGTCATATAGTCCCAAGTGGGAGGGGATGGGCGATAAGGAGTGATGAGAAGATTAATAGTAATGCAGACTTTGTAAATAGTTGAACAGTGTTGTGGGAATTATTTGTTTAGCAGAGTGATGACGTTTGGGAAAAAACTAGTTCTGGTGTGCAGTGCGCTATAGAGTCGTTTTGAGGGAAGGAGTTGAAATAATTTTTGTCCAGGATATGAGGGGTCTGCAAATATTTTCACATCCTTCTTTTTGACTCGTGCAGTATGCAGTCCTCAATTGAAGGCTGGTTGGTAGTAATTATTTTTTCTGCAGTCCTATTATTCTCTGGAGTCTGTGCCTGTCTTGTTGGGTTGCAGAACCAAACCAGACAGTTAATAGAGATGCAGATGACATACTCAATAATTCCTCTGTAGAACTGTATTAGCAGCTCCTTGGGCAGTTTGAACTTTCTGAGTTGATGCAGAAAGAACATTCTTTGTTGTGATTTTTTGATGATGTTTTTTCATGTTAGGTGTCCATTTTAGGTCATGTGATATAGTAGAACCTAGAAATTTGAAGGTCTCTACTGTGTTCTCTCATATTGCAAGAGATGGTAGCATGGGAGGGTATCTCCTAAAGTCTACCACCATTTCTATGGTTTTGAGTGTGTTCAGTTCCAGATTGTTCCAGTTACACCACAAGGCAAGTTGTACAACCTCCTGTCTGTATGTGGATTCATCGTTGTCTTGAATGAGATCATCATCATCATCATCATGTCCTGTGCAGAGCACATTGGGTAGCAATTAGTTTTCCAGTGGTTTCAATCATTCACAGAATCTTTGGCATCATCCCAACTCCACCTGGCTCATCTCTTCTTTTGAGATAACCCAGCCAATCCCAAGTCCGGATAATGTGAGGAGTGTTGGGTATAGGTTTACCACCCCTAGCCCGCAAAAGTAAAAAATCTCTAAAGAAACATGACAATGCAAACTTTCACCAGTTTGCATTGTCGTGTATCAACCATATTCATCTGTATTCCAGCATTTCAGCTGCTTCCCATAATGCATCTGTATATAGATCTTTTTTTTTTTTTTAACATAATACCCTTTATATTTTAACATTTGTGTATTGGCCCAGCCAACAGATGGAGGCCTTTTTTATGTGGGGTGGTAATGGATGGATTTTGGCGTGGTAGATGCATGCTTCGAGGCTGTGATTCAGCATATTCTTTTATTGCTGCAATATGCTAATCTCAACAAAATTCAAATAAGTGCTTCTATTGGCTGGCTGGCTACATATGCACAGTTTAGACAAGGCTGATTTGGGGTTTGCAATCTTCTGTCATGGATCAGTACTTAAAAGAACTGCTTGGCTGAAAATCAGGGTGACTTTCAGGGTCTGATAACTCTTGAATCGCTAGATTAAAAACTGAACATTGCTTATGCTGTATGCCACTAGGAATTTAAGGATCTCTGCCTTCTAGTAATATATAGCTCAAGCGTTTCCTTATAACAAGGGATATTATTTAGAACTGCAATATTTTGGTTGTCAACTTCTTCTTTTTTGGCTATTTTAGCTGTACTGTGTGATCTTAGTCTAGAATGATGTCAAACTATACAATGTGACAATGACAATAATACACAAGAATAAAGATTACCAAAAGAGACAATACATTGAGCAATATCAGAAGATAAAATGTTAGGCCCATAGAATTATAGGATTGCTAATTTATGCAAAAGCAATATTTCAAATTTAAAATAAAGCCTAAGAAAATCAGAGAATACACAGATTCCTCCATCGCATGTTGATAAAGAGTAAAATTAGACATAGCTCCATATATATCCAGTTTCTCCTGTTGCCAAGAATTGTGGCTGTAATTTGGTAGTAAAAGTTACAATAGAAAGAAAAAGACTTTTTATCTTATGTTGTTCCACTGGACATTGTTTCCCGTTGAACTGCTGTGAAAAAGATACCAATGCTCCTATGTTTGGATGTTCTTGTCTGATGTAAAAAAAAAAAAAACAGCTGGAAAGAGTGAGTCTAGTAGAAAATGAACATTTGTTATTAGTTTCCACCACCTTACACATTTTAGAATGGCAAAATCTCTCTCCAAAAATTGACTTCAGAGTTATGCCTATGAAAGTGCAGTTTCATCCTAAGCCTCCAAGAAGGAGTTGATTGTTCCAAAAGCAAAGACATACAAGCAGTCCTCAATTTGCCACAGTTGTTCGATGAATAATTGCAGTTAAGTGAATCATGTAGTCGTTTAGCAAATCTAGCTTCTCCCATTAACTGTGCTTGTCAGAAGCTGGCTGGAAAGGTTGCAAATGATGGTTATATGACTGCTACTGCCATAAACACATACTGATTGCCAAGTGTCCAAATTTTGATTTTATGATCATGAGAATGCTGCGGTGGTCATAAGTGTGAGGATCAGTCATAAGTTCCTTTTTTCAGTGTTGTTTTGACTTCAAATGGCCGCTAAACAAATGGTTGTAAGGACTACTTGTAATTACATCCTGGTGTACCTTCAGGAACCACAAAGACAAGCCCTTTCAAACTGCTTTCTTACATCTTTGGAACAGAGATCCACATGACCCCAATTGACTGGCTTTTTAAGGTCATTAAAACCTGCCTTTTCCAGAAGGCTTTGGAACTGATGTATTATGAAGCATTCTTATTTGTTGTGTGGTGATTCATTTTTTTGAACTGAGTCTATTAATTGTCCTTGGCATACAACTGTTAATCAGTCTGCTTTGTCCAAGTTGAAGACATATTTTGAAATCTTGGTTTACAGAATAGGGTAGGTAAGCAACTCTGACTTGACGGCAATTCAAGTGGCATAGAAGCCCGATAAAATCAATCAATCAATCAGTGGGGAAAAAAGCTATGAACATAGTTGTCAACATATTTTTTTTTTGCCAAACAAATCGATATGGCTTGATTGGCAGAAAGTATATCCAACTATTTAAAAATTGTTTCTCGGTAGCTGGTCTTTTAGGAAACATTTGTTTGAAAAAAAAAACAATCTCAGAACTTTGAGAATGTTTTGCTGCAGCTTTGCTGTCTCTCTGTGAGAAGAGACTGGTTGGAGCTTCTATATGTTTCTCAAAAATAGTAAATGAGAAATTATCCTCTGAAATCAAGCACTTCCATATCACACAGATTCCACTTTTCAATTATTCAAAGGCAAATTGAAAGTGACCTGTGGTCATGTTCATTGCCATCAGGTTTCAAGATGCTGAGGATACCTGCTGGAGAATGCAAAATCAGTCTCTCTCTCTCTCCCTCCCACCCTCTCTCTCATTCTCCCCGTTCTTTCCCTCTTCATACATTCATTTCATGCTTTGTGCATTTGTGCAGTAATTTCTACAGAATAAAATTAAAATATGGAAAGAAAGCCAAGAAGCAGAGATCTTCACTGCTACCAAAGTACTCTTTGTTTTGTTGCATTTTAAAGGGCTTTGAAATAATGCCTCGGCAAAATGCCCTGGAATCAGACCCGCTACCGGAAGGAAAAACTGATGGGGCTGAGCTTGAAGGTGGAGGGATGTGAGAGTTCCTTAACAGTGTGAAACCTCTCTGTCCACAACTGTGCTAGTTCTTCAACATAATAAAAGGAAAAATAGGTTTAAGTGTGAATTCCACATGCCACAACACTGAGGTAGATCATCTCATCTCTGACCCTTTTTGACAACATGAGATCTCACACTTCTGAAATTGCTTTGGGTTAATACAGAGCCCTAAAATTGAAGATATGGAAGGAGAAGAGAAGAGAAGAGTAGGCCAAGGCCTAAAGCACTTTTGAGGACTCAAATCCATTTCCTAGGATCTGAAACTACTTACAGAAATATTATACTATCTCCATTTTTTTAAAAAATGGAATTTTAGAAATAGAATAAATCTTCAGCAATCACTCCAAAGAATCTGAGTGAATGTTGCCATTGGAACTTGTCATTGATTAGGGAACTGTTAGTGGTTTAACAATATACAGTACAGACATGTTCAAATATATAATCCATTTGGGGAATAAGCAAATTGGCTCAGAGGTATAGAAGGATAAATATTGTGTGTTTTATGAAGCTTATTTGCAAATCCAAAAATAGTAGAGCATCATTTTGTACATTTTGAAGATGGGAAGGTAGCATCTGCTTGCCAAGGTCCCAGATTTATATTGTATCCCAGTAGTTGAAATCTGATTCAATTAGCAAGTTGAGCAGTTTGATGGGATGGTTGAAACTTCTGTAGCACCTCTGGGAGATAAACTTCCCCCATCCTAATTTTCAAGAGGGTAGATTAACCCTTCTCAATTGATGTGTGGACTTCAACTCCTAGAGTTCTCATTAATGATCATGCTGTCTAGGGAATTCTTGGAGTTAGAGTCTACACAATTTGAAATTACCAAAGTTGAAATCACTTAAATGTTTGGGACTTTAATGCCCTATAATGATTTCAGCAAATAAACAATAAACTACGGCCAGTACACTTGCAATTAACACCTTTACCTTACAGAAGGAAAATGTGCAAATGAAATTAAAAAGAGTGTGTCATCAAAACATATACATTCCTCAAATGTAATATCTTGAAATAACAGCCAAGCTTGGAAGCATGGTATATTTTACATGGGGGATTAGAATTGGGGGTGATGTTTAATTATTATTTAAGAAAGTCACTTGTAGATTTTATCAAACTTATCTCCTAAACCTGTGAATTCAGTCTTTAGTGAGTAATGCAAGAAAAAGTGTGTCACTGTCTTAACATATCTTATTTGAGAATTAACAAGGACAATATGGTAGTAAATTAAGTACTGTACTGTAAGTGTACTGTATTAAACCAGAACAATTTCAAGATTTCCAAAGCCAGGTTTTCCAAGCTTATATCTCATATTTTTTACTTAATGTGTAGAAAACATGGAAATAGAATTTTATTTTTACAATTCAACATAACAGTTAAACTTATTATTTTATTTGTTACATTTATATTTTCTTTTCCTTCAGCACCTCAGGTGAAATACATAACACTCCTTCCTCCAAATTTTCTCTGGATATGAATTCCAAGGTCCTGGAATATTTGCTCATGCCTCGGTTAAGCACAATTCACCATTCTGTCTGGAAAATTTGTTGGCATAAAATTTTGTTCCTGAAAAGTTTCTGTTATGGACTAATAAAAACGCTTAAATAAAGTTTTAACAAACCTTAAAGAAAAAGCAGGGTTCTAATCCTGCACTTCTAATTGGCCGATAATAGCGATATTGGATTGGTCCGTTCTGGGGAATCTGATTGGCTGTTAACGAGCCACTCTCATTGGTTCAAGATTTTAACACTTCCATGTTTCTCATTGGTTAATAGGTCAGCAGCCTGCCCTATAAAAGGGCTGCTGCTGCCCTAGGGTTTTCGCTCTGTTCACGATGATTAATAAAGAGTTGAAGTTCACTGTTCACTGCCTCGTCTCCATTCCTTGCACCCATGCGCAGAACTTAACACTGGCAACAAGGGTGGGATGCGGAGACATCAGAGCTGACTGAACACTACAGAGCACCAAACAGAGCATGTGGCTGAAGGCATATCGACAACGGAAACCATGTCCAGCGGCGCCATACCACCCGCCCCATTTGACCCGGTACAAGAAGACTGGGACTCGTACGTAGACCGGTTCCAGATGTTTCTGGAGACCAACAACTTGAAGGATGCCACTACGGGGAAAAAGCGAGCAGTGTTCCTGACCCATTGCGGGCCTGCCGTTTTTAAGATGGCCAAGGCACTAGCGAAACCGGCTGAGGTGAAAACTGTTGTGTATGTACCATAGTTAATAAAGTATGAGCTTGAGGTAAAGTGCAGGGTTCTGGCCCTGCACTTCTGATTGGCTGTTAGGCAGCCAGATCGGATTGGTTAGTTCTGAGGAATCTGATTGGCCCTTAACAGAGAATTCTTATTGGTTAAAAGAGCTAGCGTTCATAGCTCGTTATTGGACAATTCTCACAAGGGTTGCCTATATAAGGCAGAGTTTACTGTTGTTGTTTTGAGAAGTCACTATGCAAATAAAGAGCTGAATGTTCACCATTCAGAGGCTGTCTCCATTTACTCCGACCCATGTTCAGTACTTAACACTGGCGACGAGGATGGGATGTGGAGACGTCTGAACCAAAGAAGCCAGGAAGCAATATCGAGCACGTGATAGACGATGCCAACAACGGAACCATGTCCGGCGGCATCGTACCACTCTCTCCGTTTGATCCGAACCAAGAGGATTGGGAATCCTACATGGATCGCTTCTAAATGTTTCTCGAAATGAATAACTTGAAGGATGCCACACCAGCAAAGAAAAGGGCGCTGTTCCTGACGCATTGTGGCCCAGCTGTATTTAAGATGGCTAAAGCACTCGCCAAACCTCGAGAAGTGAAGGCCATGAGCTGGGATGACCTCGAACCCATCCTGAGAGACCATTACGTGCCAACTGTGCCTACGCTCGTGAGACGCCATGAGTTTTATCAGAGGAACCAACGAAAAGGGGAAAGCGTGGCCGATTTCGTGGCAGACATCCGAAATTTAGGGGGCCTCTGCGGGTTCGCCGATTTAGAAGAGGCACTAAGAGATCGAATAGTTCTGGGACTAGATGAACTAGGCCTGCAAAGCAAGCTGATGGCGAAAGGCGACATCAGCCTTGCCGATGCCATCGCCGAAGCCACGGCAGCAGAGGCGACAAAAAAGTCAGCTGCACAACTACGGCGAAGCCGCACTCTGGTACCACCACCAACAAGCGACATTTTATCCAAGCCTGAAGGACAGCTCGCGATGGCGCACCACGAGGACCTCTCTTCGTCATCAGATAGCAACGAAGAAGGGGTCCATCGCCTGCGGTCTGACCGGGACCCTCGCCCGAAGCCCTTACGTCCTTGCGCTGGCTGTGGAGCAAACCATGCCAGGTCCGAATGCAAATTCCGCAACGCACTCTGCCATGAGTGCGGGAAACGAGGCCACATCGGCCGGGTCTGCCGCAGCTTACCAGGACTCAGTCAAGCCTCAAAAGGGACTAACTATCGCCAATCGACAGGAAACCGTCCTTTAAGGCGAGAGCCAGTAAACCACTCCTACAGAAATCAAGCTTTGCAGAGAGAAGAGGCTCACCATACTATCACTATCGGTCATGCCTCGGCTTTAGACACTAAGAAAATCTGAGTCACGGTAGCCATCAAGAACCAGCCTTGCCACATGGAGGTCGACTCAGGATCGTCCCTCTCGATGGTGTCCTGAAAGACACTCAAGCAACTCATCCCCACAATTCTACGCCATGACCTCCAATTTCAACGCCTCATCCTCAAGGACTACCAAGGGAATCGAATCCCCGTTGTCGGGTCCTGCCGAGTCCGAGTCTCCTTCAAGAAGCATACAGCGTACTTACCTCTAACGGTCATCGATAGAGATAGGCCTAGCCTACTAGGCCTCCAATGGTTCGCGCCACTCGGCATTGAAGTGGCCGGCGTGAACTGAGTCGGTGGTTGTGAGTGGGAGGAAGACCTTATCTCTGAGTTCAGTGACGTCTTCGCGGACAGCTTAGGTGAGTATAAGGGGACCCCGATCTCATTCAGTCTAGATCCAAAAGTAGCTCCCATTCGCTTGAAGCCCCGTCGAGTTCCGTTCGCTCTTAAAGCAAAAATCGACGAACAACTCGACAAGTTAATTGCTCAAGGGGTGTTGAAGCCCATCGATCACTCTCCATGGGAAACCCCTATTGTAACACCCATTAAGCCAGACGGGTCAATCTGAATTTGTGGGGACTACCGGGCCATTTTGAACCACGCCCTACAGCAGAATGCGTATCCAGTTCTGGTGGTGCAGCACCTCCTCCATTCCTTGGGGGGCGGTAAGGTTTTCGCTAAATTAGATTTAGCCCAAGCTTATCAACAATTACCAGTGGATGAAAAAACAGCTCAAGCCCAAACAATTGTAATGCACAGAGGTGCCTTTAAATGTACCCGATTGGAATTCGGAGTTAGTGTAGCCCCGGGGATCTTCCAGAGCCTTATGGAAAGGTTATTACAAATTATCAAGGGCGTGGTCCCTTATTTTGATGACGTATTAATTGCAGCCCCTACCCAAAAAATCTTACAGGACCGTTTGAAATGCGTTCTAAAAAAATTTCAAGAGGCCGGACTTAAGGTAAAAAAAAATAAATGTCAATTGTATACTGATAATGTTGAGTTTCTAAAGTACCGGATTGATAGCCAGGGCATTCATCCTACCGAGAGTAAATTAAAAGCGATCAAAAATGCTCCCAGGTCACGCAACAAGGCCGATCTCCAGGCATTCTTAGGCCTCATTAATTTCTATAATGTATTTTTACCGCACAAGGCAACTGTCGCTGAACCATGACACCAATTATTAGATAAGAAAGCATTGTGGGTATGGGGTTACCGGGAAGAGCAAGCGTTCCGGTATGTTAAAAAACTGCTCACATCTGACTCTGTACTTATGCAGTATAACGAGACTTTGCCGTTAGTTATAACCTGCGATGCATCGCCTTTCGGGGTGGGCGCCATTTTGAGCCATGTACTGCCTAATGGGAACGAAGCCCCTGTTGCATACTTTTCGAAGACTCTTTCACAAGCAGAGCGGAACTATGGACAAATTGATAAAGAAGCCCTCGCAATCGTTTCAGCTGTAAAAAAAATTCATGAATATGTGTATGGAAGGACATTTACCATTATAACTGACCACAAACCGTTGCTAGGGATAATAGCTGGGGACAAGCCAACTCCCTGCATATTATCCCCTAGAATGACCCGATGGTCAGAATTCCTAGCTGCTTATAATTATCACCTGCAATATCGCCCGGGGAAAGCCATTCCCCATGCCGACGCATTAAGCCGAGCACCGCTTCCAGAGACTCTCGACGATCCGGTACCAACGGCAACCACGTTGCAGATCGAAACACTCAACTCGCCGCCTATGACCGCCCGAGACATCGTGAGAGAAACCAAATGAGACCACACCCTAGCTCGAGTCCTAGGGTGGGTAGAACGTGGATGGCCATTGGACCAAGTACCAGATGACTTCACACCATTCAAATCTCAACAGACTGAACTTTTTCCCCAAAAAGGCTGTATCACCTGGGCGATAGAGTCGTTGTCCCAGAGCGACTCTGGAAGACACTGCTGCGAATTCTGCACGAGGGCCACCCCGGTATCGTGCGAATGAAGGCGCTTGCAGGAAGCTACGCATGGTGGCCGGGCATGGACCGGCAAATCAAGCAGTGGGTTAAAGCGTGTTCCAATTGCCAACAAGTCAGCAACGCCCCACCAAAAGCCATGCCTACTGAATGGGTGATGCCACGTGGACCCTGGTCCAGAATCCACCTGGATTTCGCGGGGCCCACCAAGGGCTATACCTTCCTGCTGACAGTCGACGCATACTCCAATTGGTTAGAAATTCATCATAAGACGGCTACAACCTCCGAGGCAGTGATCAAGATTCTAAACAGACTCTTTGCAACCCACAAATTGCCAGATGTCCTGGTGTCTGATAACAGGCCACAGTTTATGGCACTAATGTTCGAGCAGTACCTCGCTGACCGCGGCATCCGCCATGCACTCACCTCGCCTGCGCACCCTGCGACCAATGGCCGAGCTGAACGCATGGTCCAATTTGTTAAAAAGACTTTGCAAAAAGTGGACTATGACAATATCGATGACAAGGTCAACCAAATTCTCTTTTTGCAACACATAACTCCCCATAGCGTCACCGGCAGAACTCCCGCCGAACTACTGATGGGACGAAGACTCCGCTCCCACCTCAACCGGTTGCACCCTGCTTACGAACCGGAAAAGCCAATAGGATCCAGCGGCCGCTGTCACACCTTCCAGGTAGGAGACCTCGTTTACGCACAGAACTTATCGGGTGACCCGTTATGGATAGAGGCGACAGTAGTACGAGTGACCGGCCCTAAATCCTACATAGTGAAATGCTGTGACAATAAACTGTGGAAACTGCATATTGACCAATTATGGTCACGACTCACAACAGCCAGTCAACAACTCCCCCATGACCAAACCAAGGGGGGGGGGAGGTACGGAAGAAGATGAAGTTCCAGGGAATCTGCTCGAAGGGAGCGACGAACTAAGTGATACTCAGGAAATGGAGCAGGAAGGAGAAACGTTTGCACCGCAAGAAATTGCAGCTGAGCAAGAAGCAGAACCACTGCCAAACAACAATCTACCTCAACAGGATTGCAACCAACCAATCTAACGAAAATCCGAAAGAGTTAAAAGACAACCGTCCTATCTAAGGGACCATATAACTACACCGTAATTAAGAAGCCAGGGGGAAGAGGTGTTGTGTATGTACCATAGTTAATAAAGTATGAACTTGAGGTAAAGTGCAGGGTTCTGGCCCTGCACTTCTGATTAGCTGTTAGGCGGCCAGATCGGATTGGTTAGTTCTGAGGAATCCGATTGGCCCTTTACAGAGAATTCTTATTGGTTAAAAGAGCTAGCGTTCATAGCTCGTTATTGGACAATTCTCACAAGGGTTGCCAATATAAGGCAGAGTTTACTGTTGTTGTTTTGAGAAGTCACTATGCAAATAAAGAGCTGAAAGTTCACTATTCAGAGGCTGTCTCCATTTACTCCGACCCATGTTCAGTACTTAACAAAAACCATGGACTGGGATGTCCTCGCGCCCCTTCTACGGGCCCATTATGCACCTGCCGTACCAACGCTTGTCCGAAGACATGAATTTTACCAGAAGGACCAGCGGAAAGGAGAGAGCGTTGCAGATTTCATCGCAGATCTCCGGAACCTGGGAGGCCTCTGTGGGTTTACAGACCTCAAAGAAGCTCTGAGAGACCGAATAATTCTGGGATTAGATGACCACACTACACAGAGCAAGATCATGGCCAAAGGGGACATCGACCTTGCTGATGTCATCAAGGATGCTACTGCAGCAGAAGCAACCAGGAAGTCGGCTGCTTGAATGCGCCGCACCAACGCACCGCTCCGTCAACTTGCCAGCGATACCTCACCTCGCCTAGAGAGGCACACAACAGCGACCCACCATGAGGACCTCGAATCGCCATCAGAAAGTGATGAAGAGGAGGTCAATCGGCTCCGGTCTGAATGTGACCAACGCCATCAGCAGAATCAAAGACTACCACACCAATGCACGGGTTGTGGGGCAAACCACCCACGACCCACGATCAGACTGCAAATTCCTCGACACGCTCTGCCATTTCTGTGGGAAAAGAGGCCACATCAGGAAGGTCTGTAGAAGCAAGCAAGGATCCAGCCCATTTCAGAGGGGAAACTACTACCGCCAGACCACAGGAAATCACCCTGTGAGTCGGGAACATTTGAACCACCAATGGAACAACCACTCCTACAGAAATAAAACATTTCAACAAGACGAGAAGAGGCACACCAAACCATTACAATTGGTCACGCCTCATCGCTAGATGCAAAGAAGATCTGAGTGAAGGTCGCCATCGAAAACCAGCCTTGCGTGATGGAAGTCAATTCAGGATTGTCCCTCTCGATGGTTTCCTGGAAGACTCTTAAACAATTAATCCCTGTCATCTGGCATCAAGACCTCAGAGCCCAGAGAATCATACTCAAAGATTATCAGGGGAACCGAATTCCGGTCATTGGATCCACCCAAGTCCAAGTATCATTCAAAAATCGTACTGCGTCATTACCACTGACCGTCATCGACTGTGACTGGCCTAGCTTGTTAGGCCTTCAATGGTTCGCCCCACTCGGGATCAAGGTAGCCGGCATTCACCAAACCAGAAGCGACGACTGGGAGGAGGCCATCATCCAGGAATTCCAGGACGTTTTTGCAGACAAACTAGGCGAGTACAAGGGGACCCTGATATCATTTAACCTTAACCCTGAAGTAGCCCCCATCCACCTTAAGCCTCGTCGGGTATCTTTTGCCCTTAAACCAAAAATTGACAAGCAGCTTGATAAACTAATAGCCCAGGGTGTTTTAGAACCAACTGACCACGCTCATTGGGAAACCCCAATTGTAACACCCATCAAACCGGATGGATCGTTAAGGATTTGTGGGGACTACCGGGCTACCCTTAATCACGCCCTTCAACAGAACGCTTACCCGGTGCCGGTGGTACAACACCTTCTCCATTCCCTGGGGGTGGAAAAGTCTTCACTAAATTGGATTTAGCACAGGCCTACCAACAACTGCCTGTAGATAAAAAAACCGCAGAGGCACAGACGATCGTTGTGCACCGAGGCGCCTTTTGTGCAACCGACTCCAATTCAGAGTGAGCGTAGCCCCAGGGATTTTTCAAAGTCTGATGGAGAGACTCTTGCAAGGGATCAAGGGGGTCATGCCATACTTTGATGACATTTTAATTGCTGCCCCAAATAGAGAAATACTAGAAAAGCGGCTTAATATGGTTCTCCAGAAATTTAAAGACTCTGGCCTTAAGGTGAAAAAAAATAAATGTCAACTGTGTACAGACAAAGTAGAGTTCCTGGGGTACCTAATCGATCAACAAGGCATCCACCCCACTAATAGCAAACTGAGGGCAATCAAAAATGCCCCAAGACCCAGAAATAGAACTGATCTCCAAGCTTTCCTGGGGCTCATTAACTTTTACAACATCTTCTTGTCCCAGAAAATGACCGTGGCTGAGCCCCTACATAGACTCCTCGACAAAAAAGCAACCTGGGTCTGGGGACACCGCGAGGAGCACGCATTCCGACAAGTGAAAAACTTACAAACCTCAGATGCTGTTTTAATGCAGTATAACGAGACTCTGCCTTTAACAATTACATGTGACGCATCACCGTTTGGAGTAGGAGCCATTTTGAGTCATGTGTTACCAAATGATAGTGAGGCCCCTATTGTCTATTTTTCAAGGACCCTACCAAAGGCTGAACGTAACTATAGCCAGATCGACAAAGAGGCTCTTGCTGTTGTATCTGCTGTGAAACGGTTTCATGACTATGTGTATGCACGAGTTTTTACTATTGTTACCGACCACAAACCTTAGCTAGGGATTATAGTGGGAGACAAGCCAACCCCCTATATATTGTCACCTAGAATGACTCACTGGTCGGAGTTTTTAGCAGCGTACAACTATAAATTACAACACCTCCCGGGGAAAGCCATTCCCCACGCTGATGCATTAAGCTATGCCCCACTTCTGGAAACTGTCGACGACCCAGCTCCAACCCTTACGACACTCCAGATTGAAATGCTACATTCACCACCGCTAACAGCCAGAGACATTGCAATCGAAACAAAACAAGATCCTGTCTTGGCGCGAGTTCTTAGCTGGGTCGAACGAGGATGGCCAATAGAACAAACCTCTGACGACTTCACCCCTTTCAGAAACTGGCAAACAGAACTTTTTTCGCAAAAAGGCTGCATCCTATGGGGAGATAGAGTCGTCGTCCCAGAGCAGTTACAACGAGCAGCATTGAAAACATTGCATGATGGTCACCCCTGCATCGTACGTATGAAAGCGCTTGCACAAAGCTATGTGTGGTGGCCGGGCATCGACAAACAGATTGAAGCCTGGGTAAAGACTTGTTTAAAGTGCCAAGAAGTCAGCAGTGCCCCACCTAGAGCAACTCCAACAGAATGGGAAACCCCCCGGGGGCCGTGGTCCCGCATCCACGTTGATTTTGTGGGACCTACTAAAGGACATACGTTCCTCCTAACAGTGGATGCCTATTCCAACTGGCTTGAGATCCACGAAATGAAGAATACGACAACAGAGTCCATCATCTGAAAATTAAACAGGCTATTCGCAACGCATGGGCTGCCAGGCGTTGTGGTCTCTGACAACGGACCCCAGTTCACCGCCCTGGTGTTTGAACAATACTTAGCGGATCGGGGCATCCGTCATGCGCTAACTTCGCCAGCTCACCCTGCGGCTAATGGCAGGGCCGAGCGCATGGTACAATTTGTCAAAAAAACTCTCCACAAAATGGACTATGGGGACATTGACGACAAAATAAACAGAATACTCCTACTCCAACACATCATCCGCACAGCATTACCAACAAGACCCCAGCTGAACTGTTGATGGGACGCAAGCTCCATTCCCACCTAGACTGGCTTCACCCGTCCTACGAGCCAGAAAAGCCCTGTGGATCTAACAGAAAATGCCATGAATTCAAGGTAGGCGATTTAGTTTTCGCCAAAAACCTCTCCGGTGAATCATTATGGGTCGAAGCAACTGTAATTCAAACCACCGGGCCCAGATCGTACCGTGTGCAAACCTGCGATGGAAAAATATGGAAACGCCATATAGATCAGCTTCACTCTAGGCTACAACCCAGTTCCCGCAACTCCTGTGACTCTCAAACTGAGGGGGGAGGGGATGTCGAAGAAACCGAATTCGAGATGGTGGAAAGCAGAAGTGAAGGAAGTCAGCAATCGGGTGCGATAAATGAAGAAAAATCAAGGAGGGGAGTGTCCTCGCCACAGAGGAATGCCACAACGGAGACTAGTCCGCAAAGATCGGAGGACAACAACGACAGAATTAGCGGCACCGAGTCGTCCAATGAGAATACAGAACCGCCTGTACCAGATATGTCCAAAAATGTCCCACCGAAACCGGACTACAGACAGGAACCGATGGCACAGCGCAAATCTAATAGACAGTTAAAACAACCTACATAACTTAGGGATTACATCACCGCACCCCTCAAATGGAACCCAGGGGGAAGGGGTGTTATGAACTAATAAAAACGCTTCAATAAAGTTTTAACAAACCTTAAAGAAAAAGCAGGGTTCTAATCCTGCACTTCTGTCTGGCCGATAATAGCGATATCAGATTGGTCCATTCTGGGGAATCTGATTGGCTGTTAATGAGCTACTCTCATTGGTTCAAGAGTTTAACACTTCCATGTTTCTCATTGGTTAATAGGTCAGCAGCCTGCCCTATAAAGGGGCTGCTGCTGCCCTAGGGTTTTTGCTCTGTTCACGATGATTAATAAAGAGTTGAAGTTCACTGTTCACTGCCTCGTCTCCGTTCCTTGCACCCATGCGCAGAACTTAACAGTTTCAAAATGTGATACAGCACAATTTAAGAAAATTACCAGCTAGTGGGAGAAAATTCTTCTTAATCTGGATTGCCGCTAGGGAGAAAGTTAATATTGACAGTTGGCTAGATTAATGGGATAATCCATATGTTGAGCTATTGGTATCACGATTGCTGATCTGGCCTTGAGACTAGAACTTATGCCTCTCCTCCTTGTTTTCAACTCCATGACATCATCCATTAGTTCTTATGCTTAATTTGTAAAGGAAGAAGTGGGGTAGAGACAGAAGTGGAGGGAAGCAGTTGGGCTGAGGAAGGTATTTCTGCAGATGCTCCTCTAAGGCAGGTTGGAATTTTTTTTTTTTTTTTGGGTGGATCCTGCTTTATCAGTTAACTTACCACTCCATGGATCATTGGGCAGGGACAGAGAAGGGGCTGCCTGGTGAAACAGAAAGCCATCCTTCTCCAGTAGCCACCCCTTTCCTTACCTAATGATCTGTGGGTATCAAAGGCTGCTCAGCATCAAGTCCCCATCCTCCACCCATAGCCAACGAGTCCTGAAATTATCAGTGAAAAATTCTGCATCTGTCAGCCTTTGGGGAGTTCACTTTAAACCAGACATTAAATGCTTTTTTTGTGACAACAGCTGTATTAAAAGCAGCTGAAGGGCAAGGCAGCATTTGCTTAGGGCAATGGCTGAACTCTTTTCCCCTTCTCTTTGCAACCGCTGTCTTCCTCTCTTGCATGTTAGCTGTTCAGATTTTGGCATGACATGGGAATGCAGTGACTACCTTGTCAGGAAAAATTAGTTTCCTTTTGTTTCTTGCCCTTGTCAACAACTGGCTTGCTCTATCAAGATGGTAGAATTCTTCTTAGGGCTGTTTCAGAATTCTTGTCTGGATGATTGTTGGTACTGAGGGAGACAGAGAATTTCCCCCTTTTCTCCACATATCTTGGAGCTTTCAAGTGCTTCATAGCATTTAGGCTTATATTCTGCCCCACAGTGCTTTATAACACTTTCTACATAAAGAAGGCTGAGCACCAAAGAACTGAGGCCTTTGAATGTTGGACTGCAGGGCAATCAAACCGGCCGGTCCTAGAAGAGATCACTGCTCTTTAGAAGGCAGATCCTGAAGATGAAACTCAAATACTTTGGCCAACTAATGAGAAGGAAGGACTAACTGGAGAAGAGATGGGAACGATTGAGGGCAAAAGAAGGGGATGACAGAGAATGAAGTGGCTGGATGGAGTCACTGAAGCAGCCTGCAAGTGTTTAAATGGACTCTTGGGATGGTAGAGGACAGGAAAGCCTGGAGGAATGTTGGCCATGGTGTTGCGATGGGTTGGACATGACTTCACGACTAACAACAACAAAAAAAGTGGTTTACAATGTTAGTATATTATCCTCAACAAACTGGGTGCCCATTTTACTGATCTTGGAAGGATGAAAAGTTGAGTCAACCTTGAGCCCCATTAGGATCGAACTCTAAGCTGTGGGTAGAATTAGCCTGCAATACTGCACTTTAACCACTGTGTGAATAGACTAGACTAGGCTAGGCTAGTTCGGCAATAGTGATTGGACACACAAGGCATTGTCTCTAGTACATAAGCTCTCAGTGTACATATACACAACAAAGTCATATAATCATGAAACCCATAGGAGAAGGTAGTAGAAAAAATAAAAAGAATAAATATGAGAAAGATCATGGGAATCTTTCTCTTCCTTCCTTCCTTCCCTATTTTAAATTCCAGGGCAGCAGATTTTTGAAAAAAAGTTTTCTGGCAGACAAATTTCCTAGCATGATTGGAGAAAATCTATCTCACTTACTTCCTTGGGATATTGGGGAACAGCTGAGAGGGTTCAGAACCCTCATCCCCTTTCCATCCTTCCATCACCACCCTTTACAATTTTCAGAGCTATTTACTATATAAAGAGGGGTTCTTGAAAACAGTGAACTCAAATTTAAAAATAGCCTGTAAATCTGACAAGTGCTGTAGAGACTCTGTGGTAAAGCAGGGATTCTCATTAGGGATGAACCCCTGGCCCAATACCTGAATGACTGTAACACATTAACTTTGCTCCATGTTATTACAGAATCACTCATCCACCCCTGTTCATGGTGGGAAAAATAATATTTGTATTATCAGTTGCTAATCTACATTTTCTACTAAGAGCAGCAAGCTGCATGTTAAGTATGGATTCACCTCCAGAGAGATCAATTAATCTGCTTGAGCCAGCAATAAATCCTCAATCAACTAAATTTACCTATTTAGGTTGCAAATTATACAGTATTATAATGTGCAATGCTTGCTGTTACTACTGTTTTTCAATGTTTTTAAAGCCCTGTTGCTTCCTATTGTGCTACAAATCATACTATCTCATCAACAGAGTTTTTCTTTTCCATGGCAGGAAGTGATAAATGTTTGTTTCAAGACCAGCAGAGGTAAATTAAACCAAGCATCACATAAATTCTCATCTATTATGCAAGTTCATTTTATCTTTTCAGATAACTAGGAGATGCTCTCATGCTGGTTAAAGCAAAGCTAATCTGTTGCATCCAACCTTAATCTTTGCCCTAGCATTTGGATTTTGGAATAGTTAAAATGAAAAAGTGAAATATAAGTATCTGAATGAGATTAAAAAGTCTGCCAGAAGCATTCCACCGTTTGTAGGTAAAAAGGATATAACCTTGGAGAAGGCTATTATTGTCTTGCTTGTAAAAGCAGGAAAAATTGAAGAGAAACTATTATTGTGACCCAGATGTGCATATGGGCACATCCTATTTGCTTTCCTGCAAGGATGGAAGGAGAATTCACAGATCAGCAATCCTGTTAATCATAGTTCAGACAGAACTATCAACTGGTCATGACTGAGGCCAAAGTGGAGGAAGGGATTCAAACTTAGAAGGGATTTTTAAATCCAGCTTCACCTTCAGCCAGTTTCTACACAAGAGACAAGGCCTGCAGAAAGGTCCTTAAGAAGCCAAGAGGTGAATTCAAGAAAGCATGGGTAATACTCAAGCTTTGGGGCTGGGAAAATTGGAACGTCCCATAGAGCAGGGCTGCTCAAACTTGACAGCTTTAAGACTTATGGACTTCAACTCCCAGAATTCCTCCTCCAGTCATATTAGTTCAGGAACTCTGGAAGTTGAAGTCCACAACTCTTAAACTTGCCCAGTTTGAAGATCAGAGAGAGAGAGAGAGAGAAAGAGAGAGAGAGGAGTGTGATTTCCTGTTGCCTATTCATGTTTTGAGCTTTAGCACATTTTTATTACTGAATAATAATAAAAAATTTCAGATATATTCCAATTACCTTCTGGAGGGTCATAAAGAAATGATTCTTTCTCCTGGCACTGATATAATGTGAGATGGGAGCTCGTGAATAGTTTGTTGGGAGTATCTTGGGACAATGGCTGAAGTACCTTTTACATTTAAAAAAAACTTTTTTGTTTTACCAGTTTTCCATTTTGTGGTTTTATATTTGTTGTGCTCTAAGAAAGGCAGCTATATAGATCTTGTAAATTAAAATGATGTTAATAAGCTAAAAAAACAATAGACCACTTGGTTAGTTGCTGCAGAAATTGCACAGTCTGATTACAAACAATGATATGACAAAGTAGCAATAATGATACATTGGAAGACCTGCAAGAAATATCATTTGCTGAGCAAGAACTATAATGGGATCACAAAAAAGACAAAGTAATAGGAAATAAAGCCGCTAAAGCACTCTAGGATTTTAGACTTCAAACAGACAAACATTTGCCACATACATTTCCCGACTTTAACAATTGTTGATAAGAAAGACAAAAAAAGTCTGGTTAGTGGATGCGGCAGTACTTTGAAACAGCAGAACAAAATAGAAAAACACAAAGCCCTGAAAATATAAGTGAAACAATTGTGGCAAAGGAAAACAAGGATAGTACTACTAATAATAGGCACCTTAGGTGCAATCGCAAAACATCTGGAGTATCATTTGAAGAAAATCAATTGCAGTCAATTGCAAAAAGTAGATTTACTCAGAATGGCTTACATCTTGTGACAATATCTTTAATATTATTAAACAACAACATCTGCCTATCCTAGATCCTTGGGAAGGATTTGATATGTGAGAAAAAATGCCACATCCAGTCAAAATATTTGGCTGACTGTCCAACCAAAAGTAATATTTATTTTGTTTAATTTATTTATGCTACCCAGACTCACAATATCCAAGTTGCATGAAATATAAATTCTTTAAATACATAAACAAGAAAACAAATAAATAATGCTGCATCAAAAAATAAAGTTCTTTTAACCATAAGCCTAAGGATTTGTATGCTGAACTGAGATGTACAATGGATTTTCAATATTACTGTATTTCTCAAATTATTGTAAACACCCTGTGTTTAAGGACACAGACAAAAGGAGTTTATTGGAATATCACAAAGAAAACCACATGGTTTCCATAACAAATCCTTCAGCCTACAGGCCATTTTGTTACTGTTTACTTACAGCATCTTTTAATGTCTGTCACTCATTGCTGAGTTGATATAACACCTGACCTCCTTGATGTTACATCAACACAAAGATGGTTAGCTGATTTTGGAAGACTAAGTAACACGTAGGGAAATTGCCATATTGCTTTGTAAAGAAGTCTAAAAATTACTTTTGCCTTCAAATAATTTAATGAAATATAACTAAGCAACCTTTGTTCATTCCTTTTCTTTCATCTTGTTCCTTATTTACTGATATTCAGCATAAACAAAATAATATCAACCTCTTCCATTTCTTCTCTTGCCTCTAATGTTGCATGATCACTTTTTTTTTCTTTCTTTCTTTTTCTATCTATCTATCTATCTATCTATCTATCTATCTATCTATCTATCTATCTATCATCTACCTATCTACCTATCTACCTATCTACCTATCTACCTACAATTATTTATATAATTAGATTTAGGAATAAGGCCATTCTGAAATGTATCATGGTATATTAATAATACCGTAATATTACGAGACCTACTTAAATGCAGCTCAAGATTTGGACTTCAAAAACTGATCAACTTCTAGTTGGAAGCAAAGTTCTATGGTTTTTCATATTTTTTTATTGCCATCTATGGCTG
The DNA here is from genome assembly GCA_033807585.1 of Hydrophis major. Lineage (NCBI taxonomy): Eukaryota > Metazoa > Chordata > Lepidosauria > Squamata > Elapidae > Hydrophis > Hydrophis major. The sequence continues at coordinate 183,684,434 of CM066331.1, read as the reverse complement.
CACCTTTGTTCTTGCAGTTCAGTTCTACAGGTTAGAGGGAAATTTGCTCAATTGCTATTTTAAAGTCGGCTTATCTGATTCACACTCCCTATATCAATATTAATGATTTTCTGTATTTCTAAAGTGCAAGTCTCTAATAAAAATGTGTGTGTATGTGTATGTATCTCAGAAATAATTTACAATTGCTTTGCATTATCCAAAGAAAAATGCTTGTGCGAAATTGCATTTTTCATAGAGAAATACATACAAAGCTTAAAAAAGAGAAAATACTGAATCAGTGTGAAATCAGTGTAGAAAGAAGACCCATGGAATTAGGAAGGCAAGAAATGGAGCAAAGCTATTCTAGATTCCAACATAGACCATTAATTTTGTTAAAAAAATCTCTGCCATAGAGTTGGATGGGGACAATATTAATCCAGAACAACTCTTCATTGCACACCAATGAAGAGTTAATATTTATCATTGTGCAAAATGCAAACTTCAGTTGAATGTGTCCTTTTCCATTAAAGGGGATCAGAAGATATTAATGAAAGAGAAGATGTTAGTGAAATAAATGATGACAATAAAGTTGTGTTTGGTTTGGCTCATGCTTTTGTTATACACTATATAGCAACTCTGGTGCCCCAGCTCTCTCAAAAGAAAAGCTCTTCTAACAATTACTAGTTTGAATAGGACAAAGAATTCAATTGAAAATGTTACTAATTAACACTATTATTTGAAACAACCCAACAAACAAACTAGCAAAACAAAAACAAAAACTTGCAGAAGAAAATTGATTTGAAAGTAAAATCAGCCCTGCAAACTGCCCAAGTTGACAGAGTTTAACCAAAAGGCAACCTATTTGTGGCAATGATTCACTATGCATAATAATCAAGGTTAACTGCCATGACTAACTGCTTGTGTGATTATGTCACAGCGCTTGGAAACAATTAACATCTGCAGTATGTCAATAGTAATACCCCTACAGCTGCTACCACTATTGAAAATAGTTGCAGAGTGAATATTTGACAGCAGTTACAGAGATTTTGGCAGAAATGCCATAATTGAGGCAGTTGCAGTCCAAAATATGGGTTGCCTATTCTGTGGTAAGGTAGCTGGCCTGAGGAAAGCAGACTAAGAACAGAGGTATCTCCAACAGAAGAGAGCAAAAGGCAGCCACGTTTCTTCTTTCAAGCTCTGCAAGTAGACCCAGTCCTTTGTCTTGATATGAGGAGATTACAATAGGAAGAGGCAAATGACTCTGGAAGGAACAGGGAAGGGGATTTCTGCTATCTTTCTTCCACTTTGTCACTGACTGTGGAAGTATCGATTTATATTTTAGGTACAACTCACACCTTTCTTGTGAGATGTTCCCTGGATTATTAATCCCTACTTCAAGTTCCCATTTGACTGAATCTCAGATAGATTTTTCTCAACCAGAAATGGGCCAGCAAACTTGAGAGTAGGATTTTTAGAAGCAAGAATATTAGATTTCCAAAATGAACCAATTGGAGCTAATAGTTTATATAGTGAAGCTCAGTGGAGCTATAATATTCTCAAAATTAGATATGGATCTCTGAACACATGCCCAGCCAATTAATTGTTTTAATTATCAGAATTGAGCCCTAAAATTTAGCACAAACTTATCTTGGCTTTCCCCAAGAGAAACAAAACTTTCCTTAAGTTTTATTTCATTTAAAGAGAGAAAAGGACACAGTAACACGTTTCTGCAAATGCTTAATTAGGTCAACTAATACAAATGGCTGCATTTGCATCTATATGAGGGCTATTAATACTAACCTTGATTAGATTTGTATTGTGTGAATCATCCATTTAGTCTATAGTTCTGTACATTGTGCAACCCTGTTTTGGAACAAACTTTAATATATTATGTGAATATAATCACAGGGAGATTCTTTTTATTGTTAAATAGTTGGAAATCAACTATCTGGTGGATCTCACTGAACTCAATGATAGCACCATGTGTTCTATCAATTATTTTAAAATTAAGGAGCTTTTGTGAATCTCACTTTATGAAACCTTGGGTCATAATAAACTGGTTTTTATTTTAGCCATCATATTGATATGTTTCATAATATGCCAAAGATGCATTTCATCATAAGAGGAGACACTGAAAGATGTATTAAATGAGACTAAAAATGCACAGCTGAGCAGCATTTTAGGAAACAGCTACAACCAAAGTGAGTTAAAACTCCTAGGCAAGGGGGGGCGGGAATCTTTACCTGGCACTGAAATGATTTCAACAGATGGACATGGTTTACCCGTTTGGAAACTAAAAGGGCAATGACTACAGCTTGGCATAAAAAATTCGGCATCACAAATACTTTGCTGAAATTTGCCTCATGTGTTTTTGTAGAAACTTGGCTTTTCTAGAATCTTACATTGTTTATCCCCTGACCAACATGCTTCCAGATGGAGCTCTAATTTTCTGCCTGACTCTCACGGCTGACTAGAGAGAATCAAATAATATCATCTTACTCTTATAACTCCCTCCCTCCATCTCATCTGTCTTATCTTTAAACATTTATATCCCTATTAAGGAAGGAAACACAGAATAGTTGTGCAGCATCTTTTGGTAGATGACATTGATGGCTCTAGTCTGGTGACTTGAATTACTACTCCTATAAGCCCCTGATATATCCAATTAGATGACAACAAAAATGATGCGCAATTTCTGTTAAGTTTCTGCTATCTTCTCTTCTTCAATTCCAAATTCAAGTGGGGTGGTGGTGGTGGAAGTGCTACAATGCTATAACTTGCTTAAAAGAAAGCGAGGACATTCCTGAACAATCTCAGTTCCAAGTTAAATACCTAATGAGAGAAAGTGTACACTCTGCTTTAATTATCATTTATGAATAATCTCAGATCTCAAGAAACTCCTGTACAACTTGGGATTTGAAGACTGAAAACCCTTAGTTTTATCGGTCAGAATATCTTGGGCAGCTATTCAATCTTTTTCTCTTTAATTTAAATATTGAAAAATGTGGGAGGGATGAAAATAGAAGATGTCTGGACATTCATTAGAAATCAATGAACAAAATTGGGAGGGGGTAATTTCAAAATAAAAAAACCTACTTGGAACCATGAGTTTGAACATGCAGAGAGGCAGCTGAGAGGATACATATTGTAAAATTTTGCAAAAGAATGCTCTCTGAGCATTCATCCTGGGCTAAGCTGGGCCAAGCCAACTAGCATCACCAGACTCAACAAGTATCAACTTAACAAAGCACATTCTATTTGGTTGAAAAAACCTCAGCTTCCCATGCTCCCATTCCTTGTTATGCTAACTGCTATCATTTTTCCTTGCCAGAAAATATCCCCTTTAAGAGGGGTGTCAAACTCAATTTCATTGAGGGATGCATCAGGATTGTGTTTGACCTGGGAGATTGGGGGTGAGTGGGTGGCCATGGGGCATAGCCAGCTTACGCGGCCTCCCCAAGCTCTGTTTTTGCTGGCAGAGGGCTGCAGGAGGTCATCATGGCTAAAAACTGAGCCCAGAAGGGCCACATGTGGCCCTCCCGTGCTCCATTTTCGCTGGTCCTTCACTGTTTCCAGGTATTGTGGTTCGCTGGCAGCCTGTGCAGATGGCAGCAGAATCGGACAGTGGGGAAGAACGGGGACCAGTCTGGGAGTCTGGAAATCACTTGGCCGAGGGTCCTGCGTCCGATGCAGAGATGGGGCCAGGACCATCTGGGAGTGGGGTGCTGACTCTGGAGCCTCCAGAGTCTGGCAGCAGTGAGGCAAAGGAACCAGGGGAGCCTCTTCCCAGTGTGCATGTGTGCAGAGCTGCTAGAAGGCAAGAGCAGCTGAAATAAAAGGGGCGACTTGGGAGTAAGGCTTGGAGGTGATTGCCCCTCCCATAAGGTATAAAGGACAGGCAAAGGTGAAGAAACCTTTGTAGGAAGCAAAGTCATTCGTTCTGTTTGAATTAATCCTTGGAGCTCTGTGTGGACTTTGTACTTTGGTTGGTTTTTTATAATTCTTTTGGCACTCTAGTTGTTGGCAGCAATTCAAAGGAAAGAAAGGTACCCTTATCTCAAAGGGACTGTTTGGGACTCATTACCATCTGGGAATGAAAATAATTCCCAGCATTGAAATAAAACAAGAATTGTTTTAACTAAGCATGTGCTTAATTATGGTCTCAGTAAGCCTTGGTCAGAACACCAGGGCAGTGCTGTGGGCCAGATCAGGCCTTGAGTTTGATACCCCTACCCTTTAACAAAACATCAGATTCTCCATCTTGTGGTATAGTGTTCAGTAACTTCGTACCATCTAGGTATTTTGAGTCTGGCTTTCCTTCCACTGTCTGCCATCCACTGCCACGAACTAAAGCCCAAAACATCTAAGAGACCCCAGATTGCCTGCCCTGTTACAACAGATGAAAAAGGCTTCCTCATCTCACTTCTAAATACAACTTCTGGGCTATGTTTTTACCCTTTCAAAATGCTGACAAAAGACCAGTTTATTATCAAGAGAAAAATAGCATAAGGCATACTCTCCAGTGCAATGTCACTGGGCTGCTTTTTTGATACAACAGCTTTGGTTTGAGCAGAATTAAAGTGTAGCTTTGTATATCCAAATATTGAGACTAGCCTTGCCTTGATGTCACAACATTGCTAACAATTAGATTTTAAAAAATTAGCTTCCTGATTATTAATCCACAATTTGTTCAGAGTTTTCTGTCAGCTACTTTGTTCTCCTCCCCCCATTCCAAGAAAGGTTATATTAAAAAAAATCAAGCGTTGATCCCATTTTTAAAAATCAGAATCAGAATCAGAATACCTTTATTGTCACTATCCACGTGTACAATTTGCATCATACGCATACACAGTGAAATTAAGCGACTCGTCCTTCAGTGCAACATACACACCAGAAATATACATAAAATCTCTAAAAAAAAATTATGATAAAAGAATAAAAAGAATAAAAGAATAAAAGAATAAAAAATACCCTACTGTGCCTGTCCCAGTAGGAATTATTGCACATGCCCGCCAACACAACAACAATAGTGATCATATTGCACAAAATTTGTTCACAATTATTTACAGTGTATCTGGCAGTATTTAAAATCAGTGCATGTGCAAATTCAAGGTAGTTATGGCTTTCGGGAAAAAACTGTTTTTAAGGCGGTTTGTCCTTGACCAGATGCTCCTGTAACGCCTCCCTGAGGGCAACAGGTCAAACAGTCCATAACCAGGATGAGAGCTGTCTTTTATGATGTTCACAGCTCTACTAAGACAGCGGGAGGAATAAATGTCCGACAGGGAGGGAAGAGGGCAGCCGATGATCTTCTGAGCTGCTTTGACTACCCTCTGTAATCTCTTCCTGTCTGCCATGGTACAGTTGCCATACCACACTGTGATGCAGTATGTCAACAGACTTTCAATGGACGCACGGTAGAAGGTAATCAGCAGGTTAGAGTCCAGATTGTGCTTCCTGAGCACCCGCAGGAAATGGAGTCTCTGCTGGGCCTTCTTAATGACCGCCGTGGTATTTTCCGTCCAAGAGATTTTATCAGCAATGATGACACCCAGAAACCGGAAGGTGTGGATCCTCTCCACCTGCTCTCCATCGATGTAAAGGGGAGCCAAATCGATGTTATGCCTCCTAAAATCCACAATGAGTTCCTTAGTTTTCTTGGTGTTCAGAACTAAGTTGTTGTCCGAACACCAAGCTGTTAACATCAGGACCTCCTTCCTGTAAGCTGCCTCGTCTCCCTTCGAAATGAGTCCAACCACTGTGGTGTCATCAGCAAACTTCACAATGAGGTTGCTGTCGTGCCGTGGACTACAGTCGTGGGTGTAGAGGCAGTACAGGAGTGGGCTCAGCACGCAGCCCTGTGGGGAGCCAGTGCTGAGTGTACAAGTGGAAGAGAGGTGGGGGCCAAGCCTCACAGTCTGGGGCCGATCGCTTAGGAAGTCTTTTATCCAGGCACATGTAAGGGAAGGCAAACCTAATATGTCCAGTTTTTTAACCAGTATTCCTGGGATAATTGTGTTAAAGGCAGAGCTGTAGTCCACAAAGAGCATCCGGACATAGCTCTGCTGCTGCTCCAGGTGGCTCAGCGCAGCGTGCAGAGCTATGGCTATAGCGTCCTCTGTAGACCGGTTTGTACGGTAGGCAAACTGATGAGGGTCGAAATCCAGGGGGAGATGATTAATGATGTGCCGGAGCACCAGCCTCTCAAAGCACTTCATAACTACAGGAGTAAGCGCCACTGGACGATAGTCATTGAGGCTGGAGATGGGGGATTTCTTCGGCACAGGGATAATTATAGCAGATTTCAGACAAGATGGTATAACTGCCTGGGCCAAGGAGAGGTTAAAGATGTCTTTGAAGATGGAAGCGAGCTGGGGAGCACATGCCTTGAGCACCTTGCCAGGAACTCCATCTGGACCGGCTGCCTTCCTGGGATTCACCGCACAGAACACCCGTCTGACGTCATCCTCCGTCACAGAATATGTACTGGGTGGAATAGTGGAGCTGGGTATAGTTGAAGGTGGGAATAGGGCTGGTACAGCTCTATGATGTTGAGGGACTTCAAAACGAGCAAAGAAGTTATTCAGCTCCTCTGCTAACGCTGCACTCAGATGTTCTGTTGTCGCATGACAGCCCCTGTAATTAGTAATGTCATGTATGCCCTTCCACACCTCCCGTGTGTTATGGCTGGACAGATGGAGCTCTATGCTCCTCCTGTGGTCTATCTTGGCTTTTATGATCCCCTTCCTCAAGTCGGCTCGAGCGGCTGTATACAGGACTCTGTCACCTGACTTGAAGGCTACATCTCGGGCTTTGAGGAGTCTGCGGACTTGAGTAGTCATCCAGGGTTTCTGGTTTGGGAAAACCCGGATGTTTTTATCTACAGTCACATTTCCGATACAGAACTTGATATAGTCCAGCACCGTACTCGTATACATTTCCAGCTCCTGATGTTGAAACGTATTCCAATCTGTCTGCTCAAAGCAGTCTTGTAGTCTGCTGAGTGCATCCTCCGGCCAGGTCGTAATAGTCTTTATAATAGGCCTGCCCCTACATCTGAGGGGGGTATAGGCTGGGGGTAACAAGAGGGAGAGATGATCTGAAAGCCCAAGATGGGGGAGGGGTATGGCTCTGTATGCATGTTTGATGTTGGTATAAACGTGATCCAGAGTATTTCCTCCCCTCGTAGCACACTTAACATGCTGGTAGAATTTCGGGAGTACAGTTTTCAGATTGGCCTGATTAAAATCTCCTGCAATGACGTGAACACCATCGGGATGAACCCGTTGCTGTTCATTTATGGTGTTCAGCAGGAGAGAGAGTGCCTTATCCGTGTTTGCACCGGGTGGAATATACACCGCCGTGACAATCACGACAGTTAGCTCTCTCGGTAGAAAAAAAGGCCGACATCTTACAGACATATACTCAAGATCAGGGGAACAGTGATTATCTATAATTGTCCCGTTATTACACCAATTCTCATGTACATACATACAGAGCCCCCCCCCTCTACTCTTACCAGAGTCCCTCGTTCTATCCCAGCGTAAAAAAGTACGACCTGCAAGCTGCATGCTAGCGTCAGGAATCCCGGGATGTAACCAAGTTTCGGTAATTACCATAAAGCAGCAGTCTCGAATGTAGCGATTACCAGCGAGTTGTAAGTTCAGATAGTCCGTTTTATGCACCAGGGATCTGGCGTTGGCAAGATACAGACTCGGGAGAGGTGGCTTGTATGGATGTTTCCTCAGCCTTAGCATAACACCAGACCTACAGCCTCGCCTCTGCTTCCTCTCCCTCCTCCGTCTGCGCCGCCTCCTAGTCCCGACAACAATCCACGGAGAGCCCGCTGGTCTCGCTATCTCGTCAGGGATGTTATGTAAACGATGAAAAGCACTCAAAACAGACGTCTGGTGTCGGTTTCCTATGCCTATGATGTCCAGTCGTGAGTATAATTGGATCGTAGAGCCAAAAGTCCACAGATAAACAGAAAAAACGTATACAAACAACAAAAAAGAGCACCGAACAGGAGAGCCATAAGCCGCTGCGTCTGTGCGCGCCGCCATTTTCTCCTCAATACAGTTGTGATAAATAATTATAACATTTGTAACTGTTTAAAATGGAACTAAATTCTTCAGTTTTCTTTATTCCTTTTCTGGTCTCCTAAAGCTAAGTAGAACATATTTTTTCCCCTCATCTTGTAAGGGGAAAACAAAGAGAAATCAACTTTGTTATAAAAGGTGGAGTTTTTTCAGCTATTGGCTATTTTTTGTGGTAGGAACATGTTTGCCACATGGAAGGTACTAGAATGAATAAACACTGTTACATTAACATTTATCAAGGTAACAGAACCAACAGATCCTAGTAGTAAGCACTAGAACATTCTACAAAAATCCATCCATACATCTTTCAGTCAATCTGAAAATGGATTTCTTTGATACATTTTAATTAAATCTGCTGATTATGTAACTACTGCACATGACTTACTACTGTTTGTAGTACCCCTTCTTAGATATCACATTAAATCAGACCAGGTGTTGTCCAAAGATAGTTGGGTCATTGTAGCTGGTGCCAGGCTGGAGCCAATTAGATGGGAAGCAGAGGTGGTATTCAGCAGGTTGTAGCGGAAATTTTGAGTAGTTCAGAGAACTGGCAAATACCACCTCTGAATGGAGATTTTACAGTATCCTTCCCCTGCCATGTCCACCAAGCCATGTCCATCAAGCCATGCCCACAGAACCGGTAGTAAAAATTTTTGAATCCCACCACTTCTGCCAGAACCCTGAAGACTTTGTGTCAGGGAGATGATTATACTAGGCTGGAAGGATAAACTGTATGATATATCAGGATTCAGCCTGCTAGGGATGCTTGTTCCAATGCATCCTACATTAAGGAATATTACTTGGGAATAAGTCTCACTGCATTCATGAAGTTTACTACACATCACGCTTACAGAAGGACTTCTAGATATCTAGATAGAAAATGCAACTGTTAATTTTTTGGTTTATCAACCAAACATAAAGCATCAAATAATGCAAACCTAAAATAAAAATTTAGGTAGCATTGCATAGGAAAACAGGGAAAATGCTTTATGCTTATGAATTAATTTACTTCCTTATAGGTGCTAATACTCTTCAAGCACAGAAAAGTCCCAGATATAATTTAGCAAGCACTTTTAACACTTTGGAAAGAAGGGAAGAAATGAGATGGAGTCCATAAAGGCATGAAAAGCCCTAGAAGATAAAATGTTTAGGCTTTGGAATCCTTCTGGAGCAAAATCCAAGAACAGAGATTTGCCCAGTGACTCATTTAGTAACTTTCCTGAAAAGGAATGAGTGGAGTAAAAAAAAAAACCTGGGTGAAATAGAATTGTTAAAGTAGCACCTGTTAGCAATTCGGAGATAATCCTCCTTCAGAGATGCTGGCAGTTGGAAGGAAAAACTGATGACCTTCTTAATTGTTAAGAAATGGTGCTATAGCAGAAATCTCCAAAGGGACAAGAAGTGCTTTCATCTCCTGCAAAGCTAATTCTGAGAGGCTGAAAGCTGCAGATTTAATACGGGAGAAGTGCATGGGGCTGCCAGTCTGATCCAACCATTGTGAAGGACTGATGTAGCCAGGGAAGTCAGTTCAGAATTTGCTAAGTCACCATGAAAATGCACAAAGGAGCAGTGAGTAACAGAGACGTTTCCCACCAACCCACCCAATATTAAAATGGCAATAGCCTCTGTAAAGACCTACCAGAACACTGAAATTGAGGGAATCAACCTGAATGGTTCCTCAACCCACCTGAGTTTTGAGTCAAATCCTCTAAGAATCTCTCCTGTTCTCTGGCAACTAAAATTCAATAAAAATACAAATTAACACAAGTCATGAAGAAACAGCTTTCATGATACAGCCTCCTCTACCTTGCATAACGAAAAGACCAATCTTGTATATCGATAGCACTGTGTAAACAACAATAATATTAATGAAGAATGCTTGGTGCTTACAAGAAATGAACAGCATCTTCAATAAGGTTGCTTCCTTCCTGGCCATGCTGCTTTCTGAGGACCATACAGGTAGTCCTCGAGTTATGACCACAACTGAGCCCCAAATTTATGTTGCTCAGTGAAACATTTGTTAAGTGAGTTTTGCTCCATATTACGACTTTTCTTGTCATAGTTGTTAAGCAGGGGTGGGATTCAAATTTCTGGAGAACTAGTTCTATGGGCATGGCCTAATTTGAGGGTGTGGCTTGGTAGTCATGTGACTTGGTGGGTATGGCTTGCTGACTGGGAGTGGCTTGGTGATCATGTGATTGGCTTGGCATAAATATTATAAATATTTATGTAAATATTGAATTTTTAATTAAAAAAGAGAGCAACTTTTACCCAAAATCAGGCAAAGCAGATTGAGTTGCTTGCAGAATCACAGATTCACCCCCTGATCTACCTTTCTGCAATCTGCTGCCTGAGTCTGCACTGAAAAATAGAAGCTTCAGTCCTAAGGAAGGTTCAGCTCTGCTCTCAGGTCACTTCTCCCTCACCCTCCAATCCCCTGAATACCACTCCTGACTGGGCCTTAGGGAAGCCTTTTGGATGAAGGCAAAGCAGTACAACAGTGATTTAGATTAGCTAGAAAGCAAGAAATCCAACAGGAGGGGAGGAGAACTCTCTGAACTGCACAGAATCATAACGACCGGTTCTATAGAACTGGTCCGAACTGGTAGAATCCCACCCTTGTTGTTAAGAGAATCATTGCATTTGTTAGTAACACGGTCATTAAGCTTCCCTATTGACTTTGCTTGTCAGAAGGTCACAAAGGCTGATCCTGTGACCTTAGGACACTGCAACCGTCATAAATATGAACCAATTGCCAAGTATCTGAATTTTGATCAGGTGCCCCTGGGGATGCTGCAATGGTTGTGAATGTGAAAAATGGTCATAAGTTACTATTTTCAGTGCTGTTGTAACTTTGAATGGTCACTAAATTAACTATTGTAAGTCAAGGATTACCTGTATACGCCACTGCTGGGGATCTGATACCACAGATAAAAATATTCTTCTCTGACTTTTGTAACATTGGGTCTTCTGGATTATAGTAAATCACCTTCTTCACTACAAACACATGCTGGGCCAGACTTTTTTTTAGCTTGGTAACTTTCAGAAATGTTGGACCAGCCCCTTCCAATCAACTGAGGTGCCACAAGATTGGGAGAGGCTGTTTCAGAGGAGAGAACTAAGCATTTCTCTTTCTTTTGTGACAGAAATATAATTATCATTCTTCAAAGTATTGCTATGTAATTTACATACGGATAGTGCTTGGGTTCGCACTGGATCAGAAGAATGATTAAAAGCAAATGAACACAACTTCATGGAAGATTTAGCTGAGGAAGATCAATAAGAAAAATAAGTGTTATGTCTTGAAATGGAATACTCGAAATCCCCGAGCCTTGATTGGCTAAGGCGCGGGGATTTCTGATTGGCCAGGCGAGCCGCGCTGATTGGCCCGATTGAAGTCTCCCGCGATTGGTGCAAACCAAGAGCGGGAGACTTGAATCGCTGCCATTGGTCGCGGCCGCCGCTGCGAAAGGTATAAAAGCCGCGGGCTTTTTGCCTTTCGCGGGTTCGGTTCTCCCATTGTTAATAAAGAGCTTTGAATGAAAGTCACCGACTCTGATCGTCTTTTTGCGGACACGACACTGGCGACGAAGGTGGGATCTCGCCCCTGAACCGAACCCCGTGTCCACCCAAGAACCAGCTCCAGCGCAGAGATGGCGAAGATAGCACCGCCCGCCCCGTTCAACCCCGCCGCCGAGGATTGGGAATCATACTCGGATCGGTTCCGGATGTACCTGGAATGCGCCGGAATGAAGGACGCCCCGGCCCCGCTAAAACGCGCCGTCTTTCTTACGCACTGCGGACCAGAGGTCTTCCAGATGGCCAAAGCCTTGGCCAAACCGGCAGACGCAACTGCCATGGACTGGGACGTCCTTGAACCCATATTGCGGCGCCATTACGCCCCCGAAGTCCCCATCCTGATACGGCGCAACGAGTTCTACCGCCGAAACCAGAAACCAGACGAAAAATTGAGCGACTTCGTCGCAGAACTACGGCGCCTAGGAGGACTCTGTGAGTTCGAAGGTCTGAACAGTCTCATAAGAGACCGCTTCGTACTCGGTTTATGGGATCCTACACTCCAGAGCCGACTTATGGCCAAGGGCGACATCAGCCTAGCCGATGCCCTTACAGCAGCCGCAGCCGCTGAAGCAACCCGCACGTCGGCAGACAGCATGCGAAGATCTGACGCGAAGGGCGGAAACAACAACCCGGCAAGGTCGGCCGACACAAGAAACGAAGCAACCGCACACTACGGTGAATACCAATCAAACTCCAGCACGTCAGAAGACGAGGAGGACATACACCGAGTGCAGACGGGACGCGGCGATCAACGAAGTCGAAAAGGTCGCAGGTCGAGGACCAACTGTGCCGGGTGCGGCGGCGATCACCCCAGGTCAGAATGCCGATTTTTTGACTCTATCTGTAGGCATTGTGAACGACGGGGTCACATCGCCCGAGTTTGCCGCCAAAAGAAGACCCGCAGCCTGCCCAAATGGGAACAGCACGACAGACGGAGAGAAAACTCCCCGCCCAGAACCAGAGAGCGTCAGCCAGACGGTCGGTGGGACCGCACTCAACGATCTCAAAGAAGCGGCGACGGTCGGCGAAAAGAAGAAACCCACCAGACGGTGACCATCGGCCACGCCATCTCCGACGGCGCCAGAAAGGTACATGTCGAAGTACATATCGAAGGCCAGCCATGCAAAATGGAAGTGGACTCCGGGTCCTACCTTTCCATGATTGCATGGCGCGAAATCAAAAGACTGGTGCCTACACTGCAAAAGAGAAACGTGCATGCCCAAAAGGTCATCATTAAAGACTACCAAGGGAATCGCGTTCCGGTAGTGGGCACCAAGAACTTCAATATAACTTACAAAGGCCACACCGAACAACTACCACTCACAATCGTCGATCGCGACCGCCCAAGCCTACTGGGTTTACAATGGTTCGCCCCGCTTAACATCGCGCTGACAGGTGTCAACCAAGTCACCATCGAAGCTTGGGAACAGCGGCTAGCCCAGGAGTTCCAGGAGGTGTTCGATGGAGGCTTGGGCAAGTACCAGGGGCCCCTTATCTCGTTTGACCTAGACCCAAGGGTTCCCCCTAAGCGGCTTAAACCTAGAAGGGTACCATTTGCATTAAGACCTAAAATTGACGAGCAGCTCGACAAGCTCGTCAAACAAGGGGTATTGCAGCCGATAGACCATGCCAGATGGGAAACCCCTATAGTGACCCCAATAAAGCCAGACGGGTCCGTGAGAATCTGCGGGGACTATAAGGCCACCCTAAATTGCGCGTTGCAACAAAGCGCCTACCCAGTCCCAATAGTGCAACATTTACTGCACTCACTAGGAGGGGGCAAAGTCTTTGCCAAGCTCGACCTCGCCCAGGCATATCAGCAGCTACCTGTGGACGAGAAAACGGCGGAAGCCCAAACAATAGTGACCCATCGGGGGTCTTTCAAGTGTAACCGGCTCCAATTTGGAGTCAGCGTAGCACCAGGCATTTTTCAAAGCCTGATGGAACGTTTGCTACAGGGCATCAAGGGGGTGGTGCCCTATTTTGATGACGTATTAGTAGCGGCGCCAAACGAAGCCGAATTAGAAAACAGACTCAGGCAAGTCTTAACAAAATTTAAAGAAACAGGACTTAAAGTCAAACGAGAAAAATGCAAACTATGTACAAAGCAAGTAGAGTTTTTGGGCTATCTCCTAGACCAGCATGGCATTCACCCTACGACTAAAAAAGTAAAAGCCATCAAGGAAGCCCCCACCCCAAAGTCCAAAACGGAACTACAAGCGTTCCTAGGCTTACTAAATTTTTATAATGTTTTCCTACCTCAAAAGGCAACGGCGGCGGAGCCTTTACATAGACTCCTAGACAAGAGGGCAGCCTGGACTTGGGGGAGACGAGAACAAGCCGCTTTTCAAAGAACCAAAGACCTCCTCACCTCCGACGCTGTCCTGATGCAATTCAGTGAGACCTTGCCCTTAGCTGTCACTTGCGACGCATCACCCTTCGGCGTCGGCGCTGTCCTCAGCCACACCCTCCCAGACCAGAGAGAAGCACCCATCGCTTTTTTCTCCAGGACTCTGACCAAACTGGAGCGGAACTATAGCCAGCTGGACAAAGAAGCTTTGGCTATAGTTGCCGCCGTTAAACGTTTTCACGAATACCTGTATGGCCGTCCGTTCACCATCGTGACAGATCACAAGCCATTGCTGGGCATCCTCGCCGGAAACCGAGCCACGCCAAACATCTTGTCACCCCGGATGACAAGATGGTCTGAATTCCTGGCAGCCTACAGTTACGAACTGTTACACAAGCCAGGTAAGAAAATTTCGCACGCGGACGCTTTAAGCCGCTCGCCTCTACCTGACTCTGAACCTGACCCAGCACCAACAACAAACACCCTAAGTATCGAGAGCTTACCTATTACCGCATCTGACATTGCCAGAGAAACCGTTAAGGACAGGCGCCTGGCACGAATCTTACACTGGTTAGAAAAAGGCTGGCCGGAAAAAGACAATGACGAGACTTTTAAAACATTCCGCCAGCGCCAGACTGAACTTTCACTACTGAGAGGGTGTATCCTATGGGGTGACCGGGTGGTAATTCCGGACAGATTGCAAGAAAGGGTTTTGGAAATGCTACATGAGGGTCATCCTGGCATCGTCAGGACTAAAGCCCTGGCCAGAAGTTATGCTTGGTGGCCAGGGATGGACAAACAAATTGAGGCATGGGTCGCCAAATGCCACCGGTGCCAGGAGACCAGATCCAGCCCACCCGCAGCACCTATCCGGGACTGGGAAACACCACAGGGGCCCTGGTCCAGAATCCATCTTGACTTTGCTGGCCCCACAAATGGACATACTTTTTTAATCACGGTTGACGCGTACTCCAATTGGTTGGAAGTTAGCGACATGAAGTCCACTACCACAGAGGCCGTCGTAAAAGAACTGTGTAAACTGTTTTCCACACACGGCCTCCCAGACGTCGTCGTCTCGGACAACGGGCCCCAGTTCACTTCCATCGACTTTGAACGGTTCCTGGCAGAAAGGGGTATCCGCCACGCATTAACAGCACCGGCGCATCCGGCGGCGAACGGTAGGGCGGAACGGATGGTCCAGTTTACGAAAAAGACCCTCCGGAAAATGGACCACGGGGAGATCAGCGACAAAATCAACCGACTGCTCTTCATACAGCACATCACTCCCAATACTACAACCAACAAGAGTCCTGCAGAGCTTCTGATGGGCAGAAAGCTGAGGTCCCCACTCGACAGACTGCACCCGACTTATAACCCGGAGCGGCCCCCAGACTCCAGCTCCAGGTACCGGACATTTAACCCAGGTGACTTAGTCTATGCAAAAAACATGACGGGGGACCCCCTATGGATCCCAGCCGTCATAACGCAAGTCACTGGTCCACGGTCGTACCGGCTCCAAACCATCGATGGGCGAGACTGGAAACGACATATCGACCAGCTTAGGTCACGAACAGCGACTGACCTCAACCCCCAAGACACGAACCAAGGGGGGAGGGAATACCCGGAGAGACAATCGCAGAATAAAATAAACCAAAAATACTCACCGGAACACAGCCATCGCGAGTCCCCTCCGGAGAAGAACCGTCTGGCCAGCTCTACCGACTCGGAGAAGCCAAGCGGGAGCGGCGAAATCCGCAGCTCAACCGACCCGGTAGGCCCAGGCGGGAGCCACGGCGAAAGAACCGGCCCGATCATCCAGCCGGTTCGCAAAGAGGCAGGAGCAGCCAAAAAGATGACCGCTCCGGCCGAGTTACAGCATGCAAGTGAGTTGCGCAGGTCAACTAGGACTCGACGGAGCCCCGCCTACCTGCGTGACTACACCACGTGATGGACCATACCAAGAGGGGAGGGGTGTTATGTCTTGAAATGGAATACTCGAAATCCCCGAGCCTTGATTGGCTAAGGCGCGGGGATTTCTGATTGGCCAGGCGAGCCGCGCTGATTGGCCCGATTGAAGTCTCCCGCGATTGGTGCAAACCAAGAGCGGGAGACTTGAATCGCTGCCATTGGTCGCGGCCGCCGCTGCGAAAGGTATAAAAGCCGCGGGCTTTTTGCCTTTCGCGGGTTCGGTTCTCCCATTGTTAATAAAGAGCTTTGAATGAAAGTCACCGACTCTGATCGTCTTTTTGCGGACACGACAATAAGTTGTTGGTTATTTAGGCAAAATGTTGCTACTGACTTCAGTCTTTATTCCTAAGGCTGTCAACAGGCTTCTTTCTTTCTTTGTTTAAACAAATTGGCAGTTTCTTTTTCTCCTTTACTCCTATAACCCTCCAAAACCTTAACTCCAAATTTTGTTTAAATTAGGATAAATCAATGGTCCCATGCTCCAATACTTTATATGACAGACTGTTCACCTTAACATGAAAAAGCCCTTTAATGTCTCGATCAAATAGAGGAACATGTCATTTCTCTCTGTGTATAGGCATGCCTGATGCTTTGAGGTCTTAGAAACTGGAGCAAGGTAAGGGAGGGAGTGCAGGAGAAGGCTGGCTTGTGACAGCTGGTAAGGTAAAGCTGAAAAGACACCTGAGAGATAGCACTAAGTAAAAGGGGGAGGGGCGGAACTCAGAAAGAACAGATAACAGAAGACACTAGACTGAGAACAACAGAAGTGATTGCCAGAAAGGAATGGTGAATGCATCCACTCTTTAGCTAGTGAAAGAATTGTCCTGTAGCTGACAAGAAATTTGGGGTTGTCCTCATTTCTGGTTTTGTTTATATATTATTCATTAATTGGTTGGGTTTATGATCTTTAAATCTATAACATTAAAATATTCTGACATTGCTTAGAGTTCAATGTTTCTCTCATCCATAATATATAACTGGACATATCCTACCTATTGAGGTAATTCCCTGTTAGGAGAATGAGCGCATACAGGGAGATGTATTTGAGAGAAATGTTTGAATAATACACACAGAGCACACAGATACATGTTTTTACTTCCAGAGCACACAGAGCACACAGATACATGTTTTTACTTCCAGAAAGGTTTCAGCAAAGTCCAAAATAAGCAATCCAAAGTCATTCACAAGTTAAATCAGTCAGTTTTCAATCCAGGGATAATCCAAATATCAAAGTCCAGTATCAAAAAACCGTTCAATAACAGACTTACATTAAATCCAGAAATATCAGTCAATTAGGAAAAATGGAGGAACGGCAATACTTTCCAACAGAAGGAAACAGAAATACACTCACACTCTCTTCTGAGACTAAGGCCTAAAATAAACCAGGTTTCTGGCTCCATCTTATGTCTACTTGAGAAACCACACCCAATTGCAGTTTTTAGCATGCTCTTAAAGTTTTAAAATGTTTATCCTGGTTTATATATTTCTAACCCAAATACCTGTTAGATGACTTATATTCCTAACACTACCTTTCTATATTCCTTCCAGCTCAGTCATTATCTTAATTTTCTGTGGCACAAAACTTGTACAGTGGTCCCTGAAGATGTTAGCCTAGTAGTAAAGCCTTTGATGTTGATGAAAACGTTAGAGTATTCATGTAGTACCAGCGTAAAGACAACACAGGGGTAAAGAGTTCCCATTAACTCAAAGGGGAAGTGTGCAGAACGGTCACCTTATATTTATTGTGAAGTTTATTCATCTACTTTTCCTAGAAGACATTCAGGTGGGAAAAGATTTAGCCATGCATAAAGTATCTTTAGATGGAAAACATGCAAGATCTGGTGTGTATTTAATAGGAAATAGAGAAAGTGAACCAAATTGACCATCTTAAGGGTGCTTGAAGGGTAGAATAAAATACTGGACCAATGAGTCTGAAAAAAGAGAGTTTGGGGTGAAATGAAGGGAAATTTGAGTGTAATATTTTGTACATAAACACAATGATACAGGTAGTCCTTGACTTCCGATCATTTTTATTCATTCATTCATTCATTTTTTACAAATAACTCAAGACAGTGAACGTATCCAGCGCATCTTCCTCCTCCTATTTTCCCCAACAAGAACAACTTTGTGAAGAGGGTTGCACTGAGAGAGAGTGACTGGCTCAAAGTCATCCATCCTGCTTTCTAGCCTGGTACCTTAATAACCACTAGACTAAACTGACCCATTTATTTAATGATCACTCAACATTTTGACGGCTATGGAAAAAATGACTTACATCAATCCTTGCACTTACAGCCTTCATATTTACGACAGTTGTGGCCTCCTGGGGTTATGAGTGAGAATCATTTATGACCTT
The DNA here is from genome assembly GCA_033807585.1 of Hydrophis major. Taxonomy (NCBI): domain Eukaryota; kingdom Metazoa; phylum Chordata; class Lepidosauria; order Squamata; family Elapidae; genus Hydrophis; species Hydrophis major. The sequence goes on along the minus strand of CM066331.1, from coordinate 183,666,103 downwards.
CCCAGTTGGCTCTGACAAGCAAAGTCAATGAGGGAATCTGAATTCACTTAACAACCGCATGGTTCATTTACAACTGCAGTGATTCACTTAATGAATGCAGCATAAAAGGTCAAAAAATTGGGTAGGACGTTACAATTGCCTCACTTACAAATAAAAATTCCAGTCCCAATTATGGTCTTAGTCAAAGACTACCTGTGCAGATTTATGTATTATAAACACTGGCATAGAATAAATGGTACAAACATAGAACTATCTCTATAAATTCTGTGTACAGAGTTACTTCCAAATAGGAACAAACTCTGATAAGTAGGTACTGTATCAGCTGTAAATATGTATGTATTGGCTTTTTTTAATCAATATGGTTATTCATTAGTATTGTTATTCTGCAGTCTGGTTTGCCTTAGCAATAGAGTTCAGTGGGTTGACTGAACCCAATGGGAATAGTAGTTCAAAATACTAGGAAAGCATCTATTTTTTAGAAACCTGCAGTTTTTTTAGGTATTTGTGATAAAAATAGTTACTTAATAGTTACTTAAAAGAACTATGATATTATTTTTTGGAAGGCACTTTTTATTTTATTAATGGAAATGACTTTAAAAGTTTTTACAAGAGAGCTGGTCTATACTTAAAATATTTGTTTCATATATTTATTGAAGAACTTTGAAGGCAATTAATAACTAATAAAATAAAATAATCCCATCTAAAATAAAATAAAAAATCCATACAAGGTAAAATGCTCATGAGAAAGTCCTTTTAAAGACAAAATAGTATCCTGCAGATTTAGTATTCTCATACCAGGCCTTCACAGTAAAGTTCCAAAAAAGAAAGAAAATAAAAGAAAGATTACGAATTAATATTTGGAGAGATTTCCAGGCCAGCCAAAATCATACAACTGACAATTAATGAAAGACAAAATGCATTTAATTTCTTTTGCCAAAGAGTGACCTATGAAATGAAGTTTGCCTTCTCAAAAGGGATATGAGAAAAGACCTTCAGTCAATATAAGGCCCAGAATGCCCTCTTAAATTATGCCAAAACTCTGAGTCAGTAGTGAAGTTGTCTGCCCTCAACCCAAAACTCCTCTTTACAAAGAAACATAATGTTCTATAAAAAAATGTCTTTCCTTTTTGTGTATAGGAATGTAATATTTTAATTATGTGAACTGTCAAATTCACATAATTAGATGGTTGGTTGGTTGGATGCAGAGGTGGTACTCAGCCAGTTCTGACCGGTTCTCGCGAACTGATAGCAGAAATTTTGAGTAGTTTAGAGAACCGGCTGGCCACGCCCCCATCTATTTGCTCCCAGCTGATCATCTGGGTCTTCTTTTGTTACCCTGCACAGGAGAACGGAGTTGGAAAGCAGGTTAGTGGGATGGGGAGGGAATGGAGATTTTGCAGTATCCTTCCCCTGCCATGCCCACCAAGCCACGCAACAGAACTGGTAGTAAAATTTCTTGAATCCCACCACTGGTTGGATGGATAACTTTCTATTAGCTTTTTCTGTATTTCTAAATGTATTTCTATGTATTTCTAAATCAGAATATACTAATTGTGAGGGAGTTGAAAAGACAATGTACTTAGAAAAGTAGCACATCAATGTATTAAATAAATGCACATTGCAATATATTCTAATAATGCATCTAACCTGTCACTCTAAAAAAATTGTTTATTTTACATCTTTACAGAATTACAGAACAACAGAGTTGGAAGGGACCTTGGCAGTCCTCTAGTCCAATTCCCTGAAACAGGAAACCCTATATCATTTCAGACAAGCAGTTGTCCAATATCTTCTTAAAAACCTCTAGCAGCAAGCCCATTTGGAGCTGAAACAGTTTTGTTTTTTCAAATAATAGGAAAAAGACATATAATTTGGCTGAGAGAGAGAAAAAGATAGATTTCATTTTGAATTTGGTTTTACAGGTTAACAGAGTTGGAAGGGACCTTGTAGGTCATCTAGTCCAACCCCCCCCCCCAAGCAGGAGATCCTTTCTGACAAATGGCAGTCCAATCTCTCCCTGAAAGCCTCCAGTGATGAAGTTCCCACAATTTCTGTAGGCAAGCGGTTCCATTGGTTGATTGTTCTCATTGTCAGAAAATTTCTCCTTATTTCTAGGTTTGAATCTCTCCTTGATCAGTTTCTATCCATTGTTCCTTGACTGGCCTTCAGGTGCCTTGGAAAATAGCTTGACCCTTTCCTCTCTGTGGCAGCCCCTCAGATATTGGAACACTGCCATCATGTCTCCCCTAGTCCTTCTCTTCACTAGACTAGCCATGCCCAGTTCCTGTAATCATTCTTCATGTTTTAGTTTCCAGTTGCCTAATCATCCTGGTTGCTCTTCTCTGCACTTTTTCTAGAGTCTCAACATCTTTTTTATAGTGTGGTGACCAAAACTGGATGCAGTACTCTAGATGTGGTCTTACTAAGGCTTTATAGAGTGGTATTAGTACCTCACTTGATCTCGATTGTATCCCTCAGTTAATGCCACTTAGGATTGCAGTAGCTTTTTTGGCTGCTGCTGCACATCAATTGCTCATATTTAGCTGGTTGTCCACTAAGACTCCAAGATCCCTCTCATAGTTACTGCTATTGAGCCTGGTTTCACCCAGTCTATGTGTGTACTTTTGGTTTTTCTTGCCTAAGTGTAGGACTTTATTTTGTTCTACATTGAATTTCATTTTGTTAGATATGGCACAGTATTCTAATCTGTCAAGATCCATCTGGATCTTGAGCCTATCTTCTTGGGTGTTAGCTATTCCTACCAGTTTTGTATCATCTGCAAATTTGGTAAATTCCCCTTCTATTCCCTCATCTAAATCATTTATGAAGATATTGAAGAGTACTGGGCCTAAGTTGGAACCTTGTGTTACCCCACTACTTACTTCCCTCCATGTAAATGTAGACCCATTAAGGACTACTCATTGAGTATGGTTTGTCAGCCTGTTACGAATCCATCTGGTGGTGATGCTATCTATCCCACGTTTTTCTAGCTTACCAAGAAGTAGGTTGTGGTCTATTTTTTGAATTCCTTGCTGAAGTCTACGTATATTATGTCCACAGTATTTAGCTGGTGTACTAATTTAGTCACTATGTTGAAGAGTGAAATAAGATTGGTTTGGCATGATTTGTTTTTAACAAACCCATGCTGACTGCTAGTTATTACTTTACTCATTTCTAGATTGGCAGATCTGTTTTTTAATTATCTTTTCCAGTATCTTTCAGGGTATTTTAATTGCTGAAATTTAAAATCAAGATAATTTGTATTTTTACTTTTACTTTTTTCTTTAAGATAAAAAAACAAAACAAAAATGTCTTTGTTAAAAAAAGAAAAGAAACAAAGATAAATGTTTATCAAGATCAAAACAGTCAGATTTAGGTTGCAAGAAGCTAATAGTCATCCAGATTTTTGCAACACAGATCTGGTAGCTCTGGCTGATACAGATTTCCTTCACTATCCAAAGGTTTGTTTGCCCATCTTCATCCTAGTAACCAGTCAGTAATTTAAAACAAATCCTTATCACATATCATTTTATTTATTTTTTAGGTATATTTAAATGTTTTGTATAGTTTGTATAGTTTGTATTCTGAAAAAAAAGTCCTCAACCAAATAAATTTCTAATTATAGCCTAACATAAAGAACAAATGAACTAACTCCAACCCTTAAAATCTCCCATTCAGCCTTATTCTGCCCTTCTTCAACATAAATCTTTTCAAAGCCTCCATTATTTTTTCTGGAGCACTTTTATTCTGGTTCCACTGCTTGTGCAAGCGATCCAAAGTGACCTCTCCACGAGGCCTCTTTCATGCTTGATGTCACACAGATGCTCACGGAACCTGCCTTAGCCAGCCTTTCAAAATCTGCAGCTCTCTGTGTAAAAGTAGCACATGTAAACATTATGCAAATCCTTGGTTTGGTAATGCCATCTACTTTTGTCTTCAGGAATATTTATTGGGGGAAGGGAGGTGGATTGCCAGCTCTACACTGAGTGTGTATGAATGGGAAGACAGGAAAGCATCAGTGCAAATATGCTGTAAAAGAGGAATGATGGATGCTGAGATTTGTAAATAGACAAGCATTACAAAACAGTAGAGTCTCTTGCCTGCAGTTCTACTTTTTCCTAAGGAAGCTGACTTAGTAAAGCTGTCCTGAGACTTCCAACTGTTCAGAGAGTAAGGATCTCTTTCCTTTCAAGATACTTCCAAAGTTACAGCAAAAGCAGTACTCTAGTGTCTTCTCTTCCCTTTTTTCTTCCAACAATCAAGTATATCAAACTGCTTTTGCTGCAAAGATGAAATAATTAACTAAAGTAATTAAAGTAAAATTAAAGTAAAAAAAAAAACCTGCTGGGAAAAATAGAATTAAGGATAGGGATACAGGCCAACATGAACAGTGATGATGGGAATCATTTTTATATATGTTTAAATGAATATGTAATTCCATTGACTTGAAAACCTTATGAGGTCCCCAAAAGCTGGTATATTCTCATAAGTTCTCCAAAGATCACATTATATTCTAAATACAACATGTCTGGTACATTTTAAATTATTTTGACATGAGTGGCAAATTATTAAATGATAAAATGCAATGACCTTTCCTACAAAAACTTATTTGTGTGAATAGAATAGAATAGAATTATTTATTGGCCAAGTGTGTTTGGACACACAAGGAATTTGTCTTGGTGCAAATGCTTTCAGTGAACATAAAAGAAAAGATACATTCATCAAGAATCATCAGGTACAATGCTTAATAATAGTCATAGGGTACAATAAGAGATCAAATCATACTAGCAAACAGTCAGTATAAATTATTAAATGATAAAATGCAATGACCTTTCCTACAAAAATTTATTTGTATTTAAAGTTATGTGTAAAAAAATTAATCAAGTGATTTTAGTTACAGGTAAATGTAAATGGAACCAAATCAAATATAATTTTTGTCCTGTCATCTTTTAGTTTTTGGAGTATTCCATTGGCTACCAAGTCTAGCTCTCAACTAAATTTCGCTCTACTAAAAATAATACTTGATAAACCACAATGGCTGGAACCAGACATAAAATCTTAACGCAAAGCAAGACATTTTTTCACTGACTTAAAATGATGTGTTGAATAATATATAACAACAACAGAGTTGGAAGGGATCTTGGAAGTTTTCTAGTCCAATTCCCTGCTCATTTTAGGCGAATGGTTATCCAATCTTTTCTTAAAAATTGCCAATGATGGAGCACCCACAACTTCTGAAAGCTAACCATTTTGCTAATTAATTGTTCTCACTGTCAGGAAATTTTTCCTTAGTTCTAGGCTGGGTTTTAACTACGAATTTGGTTCTTAGTTCTTGGTTGGATATATTTGAATCTGGTTATTGGTACCATAGCAGTATTGTTCAGCCCTAACTCTCCAGATGCTGCTCCATTCTTTCTGAGATTCTATTAATCTCCCCATAAATTACATTTTTCTTAAGCCCATGTTTGAGCCAAGCTTGGCATATCTGTTTATTAAGCTGACCATATTCACAATGGCTATCAGAAGAAAATTAAATGGAATGCTTCTACCATAAAATGTCCCTTGTGTAATGGACTTTTACACAAGATAATAATTTTACATTTTGTATAATTAAACAAAATATGCCAAAATGATCCCAGTCTTATATTTTTATTCTGAAGGCTGAAAAATGACACTGAATGAATTGCAGACTATGTTCTCATTTGTCCTTCGATTGGGAGTTGAATTTGGGAGATGTATTGTCCTGAATGGTTGAATTTGGAAAGGTGCTTTTCTCAGAGAGTTTGCATGTATGGGGATTCTGAAAAACAAGATACGTATTTGCTCTCCATTGCCATCATTTCCATGAGAGGCCCATAAAAAAAATGTACATATTACCTGTTTCCACCATGAAATGAATGATGAACAAATGAATAGAAACAAGGAACAATGAAGCTAGCAATTTGTCTTGTATAGCCTTAAATGACATACCCATCTCTGTCCCCAGCTTTAAAGTGGTCTGGAAAGGTTCTGGCCATGGGTCCTGCTCTTCAGGAATAGCACTCAAAGAGCAAATAAGGTTTTCCCAAACACTGTATCACAATTATGAGATTTGCCAGGCAACATTCTGCTCTTAGGTTATATTTTGATTATTTTTACTGACATTTTAAGATGGTTGATTAATGGATCAATCAATTTTTGATTGATAGGGTTTTAGATTACCAACAAAGGACAATATTTGTAGCTCAGGGTCGAAATGAAATTGGTACTAGCACTGATCACCTAATCTGATCTGCCAGAAAACAACTAAGTGCAAAGAGCACTAAGGACCCCACGGTTTTTAGATTGCTGGGCCCATTTATTTGGCTTTGTTTCCTTTTTTAAAAAACAAAAATATTTCCCATTTTTAATTTTTTTCATTAATTGCTTCAAGCAAGAGCTGTGTAAGATAGTTTGCAGTCTGAGATGCAGCAGTAATTATTTTTTTTAATATTTATTTATTTGTCAAGCGATTATAAGATAACAGGTATAAGTATAAACACAGTTATGAATACATGAAATGGATACATATAAGAAAAATAAAAAGAAACAATAGGACATGGACGGTAGGCACATTGGTGCACTTATGCACACCTCCTACAGACCTCTTAGGAAAGGGGTGAGGTCAATAGTAGACAGTCTAAGGTTAAAGATTTTGCGGTTTGGGGAAGAAACCACAGAGTCAAGTAGAGTATTCCAGACATTGACCACTCTGTTGCTGAAGTCGTATTTCCTGCAATCAAGTTTGGTGCGGTTAACCTTGAGTTTGTATCTATTGTGTGCTCTTGTGATTTTACCATATCCTGAAATCAAGGTGAATAGTTACTAGTGTCAACTAATTAGGTATCCAATGCAGAAAACCTGGCAAGATTTTGGAATTTGATGAATCATCTTTTAACTGGATTTTCAGTATTTTAATTATTTGCTTTATCTTTTGGCTCTGGAATGTTCTACTTAGTAAGGGAGATACAGCTGAAAAGAAAGCACCTTTTTTCTATTTTGGCATATTATTTTTTCTTTTTACGACTCTTTAATACCTTTGTTTTGATATACAGTTGGACCAACTGAGTAGAGGTGAGGGTTTTCTGGCTGGATGCCATTCCTGACACCTAACGTGAAGTTCACAACAGATATTTTCTCTTTGCACCCTGATAAACATCTGCTACTGCCTAGGATTGAACTCTTAATCTTTCAAGTGGGAGGTGAGTGTTGAGGGGCAAATAGCATGGCTTTTGTTATTTGCTAATTAACATAGTTACCTTGTATTTTAATTTGATTTATTTTCTCTCTTTTAAAATGATGTTCAGATTTGTTAGCTTTTAACATTCCTAAACTGATAAACGAGCTGGAGACTACTTCCAGATAAAGAAAGTTTGTTGTTACAACTCTGGGTCTGGCTTATCTCTTTTATGAACTCTAAACAAACTTTTCCCTTATAGTTACATCCTTTCTGACATCAGACGTCATTTTAATGAACATGTGTGATATTATGGGATACAAATATGTAATATGTTTGACTACATGTAGCTGGTTTCCTATGCAAAGGGGAGGTTACTTTTATTCTGTCCAATCAACTTTCCTCTTGCATTTTCTTTGTTGTGTTAACAAAGAAGGGAAAAGATAAAGCATATAAAAAGAAGGGAAACATGGGATTCAAAGTTCTCTCTTTTCTTTTTTCATAGAGAGATCCACTTTATAAGGGTACCCTAATAAGCTGCTTTTAAACGATCTTCCAACTCAGTTGCTTATTGTAAAGGTAAACTGAGGCAGAATTTAGAGCCAGATTTGGCTTTCAAACGGCACCCCAGATGATACATCTTCATCTTTCTCAGTTCTTTCTTGGCTACAGATCATTATCAATGGAAAAGTATGCTTCAAAAGAATTTCTTTTGACTGATTTTTTTATCTGAGGTTTAGAGGACTGCTGTCAGAAATGCAAAAGATGTTTTTAAGGGAGATTGTGAATTATAAAGAGGTACTAAAGATTGAGCAGGCATCCATTCAGATGAAGTTTATTCAAAAGAAGCTTGGTGAGTGTTGAGAAGTTCGTTGAGTTATTGTTTCTTTCAGTTTCTAGTGTGTGATACTAGTTGACTCTGAATAAATCTTCTGAGTTGTAAACCTAAGATATTCTAATTAGCAAAGTAAGTTCATTAGTTGTTCCTGGAGAGATAGAAATCTCCTGGATGTAAAACAATTTGGGGCCGATATGACATGAAAAGCCATGAGGAAAGAAAAGTATTGTTGTCCTTCCCACCTGGGATTCAGCAGGTAAGTTTAGCCTGTCTGAATGGGAAATTGGAATATTGAATATTCAGATAATTTGGATGTGACTTCTGTTCTGTTGATGTGTCTCTATAATAATTTTCTTGAAGCTAGCAGGATTGGAATTGAATTAAAATACAAGATAAGTATGTTAGTGAACAAATAACAAAACCCATGTTATTTGCCCCTCAGTGTCTTCACCTCTTTTATCTTGGCATAAATAATTCCAGAATATCCTATTAATTATTACCTTTGATTCAAAATCATCTTGAACTGACTGTTTTATTGTCTTGATAAATTAAGTATTGTTTGAATATTCTGCCTATAGACAAGATAAAAAAAGCCAACTTACTATTGAAAGGGGTAGGAGATATAGAAGCATAGCTAGCCATACCAATAGGCTGAAGAACAGTTTCTACCAGTGGGCTGTCAGACTTCTGAACAGAAAATAACACAGACTTGCAGGGCCAGTGCATTGTGCAACAAAGTCACATAGTGTGATAAGATTGGGACTGGGTTAGGGACTTCTGTCCTCTGTGAGTTGTGTTGGGGGTGTGTGCATGAAGGGAGGCTCAGCCAATCTCATATGTTGTACTCTGACAATAAAAGTAATTTTAAAAAAAGAAACTTTGAAGGCATTATCATAATAAGAACTACTCTGTTGTATGTGAAGGCACTGTTGCTGCAGTAAAGAAATTAAAGAGCTTTCCTGTCTAGCACTCTCTTGGTTCAGGACACAAATCAATTGCTTCTCTGTAGCATAGCAAAATTTAATGGTTTTAGATTCTTTGGTTCTCAGAAGAGAAAACTTTAAAACATGCCCAGATTTGTACACCTTTTAGAATGAATGAAACATAAGTTGGGAATTTGAGAAGGAAGGACATGTTGCTCTATAAGTCAAGAAGGGAAAAATAATGGGTTTAGGTAGTGGCTCACAATTTTAGAAACTAAACTCAGAAATTATTTCCAACTTCCCTAGGTCTGTTTTTTGCCACCATTTTTGAACATTAAAATAAAAATACTGTTTTAGACCTGGAGAAAACATATTGTACTGTATAATCTGTAAAGATAAAAGTAAATTAAATCGATTTTCTTTTTAATTTGTGACCATTATATAGTCCTGAATAAATGCACCCACATATACATATACATATACATATACATATACATATACATATACATATACATATACATACATACATACATACATACATACATACATACATACATATATACATATACATATACATATACATATACATATACATATACATATACATATACATATACATATACATACATACATACATACATACATACATACATATATATATATATATATATATATATATATATATATATATATACTTTCTTCTATGGGTCTACCATGTTTGATGTGAACCAACAAACAAGGCTGGTCTGCAGAAACAGTTGATAAGCCCCATCACTCTAGAACCCCCAGAGAAAAATACTTTATATCAGCATCTTTCCAGAAAAAGGCAATAATTGTTTTCTCAACTATTTCCATTTATATAAGCTAATTTAATATAGCACTGCAAATTTGATTTGTCTCTTGTCTTTAATTTAATGGTGTAGAATTGTCCTCCTCTACAATTCTGTATTTAAATGTGACTTTTTGATTCTATGTTGTACTTAATTTGCTATGTCTTATTAAATTTTATTATAATTATGATTAATTTAACTTATTCTTAGAGAGTCATGTATTCTTAGAGAGTGATGTAGTGGTTAAGACAACAAGCTAGAAACTGGGAAACTCTGATTTCTAGTCATACCTTAGGCATAAAGTCAACTGGGTGACTTTGGGCCAGTCATTTTTCTCAACTTTAGGAATGAAGCAATGGCAAACCACTTCTGATAAACCTTGTCAAGAAAACTGCAGGGATTTATCCAGGCAGACTCTGAGAATCAGATTCAGTTCAATAAATGAATATATGTTCTTAATTTATATGTATCTATGAACATACATGTGTGGGGGAAAAACCTGGCTGTATTCCTTCTCGTGTCTTTTTAAATATAGCCCAACCACTGCCTATTCAGACATAAATGCCACTGAATATAATAGGAATACACTCAAGCAAATATGAATCACTGGGGTCTAACTTTGGATAGAAAATGTAGAAAATATAAGGAAGTAATACAGTAATTTATGGGCAAGTGGTACAACTCATAAGTTGTCTTAGCATATATGTTGAGTCTCTAGATGCTCTTATGCATCAAAAAATAGGCAACCTTTATTGATCATGTGTAATTCTTGTATCTTCTCCCAATTTTCCAAATTTAAATTGTATCTTGATTTTCAGACAATTTTTCACTACTATGATAGGAATCAATTTCCTTCCTATATTCCTAAATTACTAAACTTAAGACTACATGCAGTGTTTAGCTCCATTGATGCCAAAATTGTAGGCACACCTGGAACAGAAGGCAGCAAATGGTTTTTGATGGAAATAGTGTGCCATATGTTGTTCCTATCATGGCCTTTGGATGCAAGATCCCAGAGAAGACCAACAAATGCAATATATTGTAAAGCGTCTTCATGGTCTCTTTTTATCTTTCAATGGAAAATAACTAGGCATTGTATCCCTTTTGTAAATTTGTGATTCAGTAGAAAGGTGCATGGTACTACAAAACTTATAATGGCCAATAGTAAGACAGGTACCATATCACGACTCACCTACTGCACAGATCTTATAGTTGACTAATTATTGTAAATGATAGAATTATTCTTAAGAGACAATGCTGGATGATGTGGCAATATGGCTTGCCACAGCTTTATGGGATGATTTCATTCTGATTGGCATTGACAATATACTTACTGGATGATTGAGCCAATTAAATGTCTCACTAACCCACAAAAACCATGTTGCCATATGCCATATTTTATTGAGTAATCAAGTAAATGGAATGGGTGAATCCTACTCCTGATTGTGGGATGTGGATCCATGATATCTAATACTGATCTGAAAGGAAACAAACCTGATTTCTAACAGCATTAATTTGATTATTGGCCAAACCACCAATATGCAATTTACTATTTAGACTGCTGCAGGTAGCTGTAACGGGATCCTTTTATATTTTTCCTCCTTCTACTGCCTGACCAAGAGTGGACAGAGAAGAAAAGAAATAATACCATAAACTATGTTAAAATATTTCTATTATGTATTATATTTCTATTACTCTGAGGTAAGTGAAGGTCCATTCTGCTGAATAGTGTAAGAATTACATATATTCATGTGCATGAGTGTAAAATCCTTAAATACTCTTACCTGTACACTTTCAATAAGATAGCAAATAACATCTCATTGGCTACTGCAGTCTTTCTCAATCTAGTGTCCTCGAGAATGTTTGGGCTATAGTGCCAATTATCTGCAGCCAGATATAGGGATAGGACAGATCATGAGAATAAACTAATAATATGACATAGATGATAGCCTGCTCTTCATTAGATGAAAAAAAAATCCTTCGAAAAATGTTTGCTGTAGAACTCTAGAAACTGCTAGATCAGCCTTAGAAAGATAATTGTTTAAAAAGATAACAAGGTGCAGGCTGGCAGCATTTGAAATAATCTGCCACACAAATCTGTGAAGATCTTTTGTCGTTCATTAAAAGGATCTTCTATTTTCCAAACTTCCCTGCCTGGTGCAGGAGATATTCCAGTCAGATTTTTAATAAGTTGGTTTTGGCTATATTCAAATTTGGCTAAACAATCCCCTTCTGAGGCCTGGACATCTCTTAAACACACACATATATGGATTTTTCTCTCTTCTATGCTCTAGCCAACTGAATGACAAATGATAAAGATTATTTCCATCCAAAATTTTTGACAGGAAAAATTAGATCTACCATATGTTAGAATTTTTTTTGTACCTCATTCTGGCCATCTAGCAATCATCCAAATTTTTGCACTCCAGTTACTATTTCCCTAGATAAATAACTGTTAACCAAATCAGTTATTATTACAATGTAGAAACAAGTATAATTGTAATTCATCATGAATGGTTACATAATCAGGCTTCTCCTTTAACTGGGACAGCCTTCCCCAATGTGTTATAGTTTGGAATTACAAGATTAATAAGTAATAACTTGATTGTTATGACTGTAAGTTGTAATAACGTAGCATTGCATAAAAATATGATAAAAAAAATTCCCCTGAAATATTTAGGGACAACCAAGATCAATAAAAACAAGTGAGTATCTGGGAGACTAGTAAGATTATTATTATTTTGAAATACAGGTGTGTTGCAGCAGTGTAAAAAATATTTAAATATGCTCATACACAGTTGTGCTTATTCAACTATGGTTTAGAGAATAAACCATAATTAGCAGCCTTTGGAGAGCCACTCAATTCATACATCTGGGGGTGTCATTGGCAGTGAACAGCATCAAAGTAAGCACCACCCATTCATTGAAGCCACACTCTTTAAAAATAGTTATTAAAGGTGTGTCAGATGTGTGCATGTAAAAAGGAGCAGAGCTTTGATCATCCTAGTCTCACCCACAATTTTGATGCTGCCAATACCCCACCCCAAAGATACTCCTGCATACATCACACTTTAGCGAAATTGAACTGGTTGCGAGTTAGCAGCCTGATGAATGAATAATTGTGTCAGAGCAAGCTAAGTTTGTGTTTGAAATCCATCTGTGCCTTTTTGGATCCTTCATATGGACAAGATTTTAAAGTCAATCTGATGTAATGTCAGGCTCAGATACAATAACTCCATTTGTTTGAAATATTTGTATGCTTCTTCCCATTATATATCTCAAAGCATTTTACAGTACTTCAAAGAAAGCACGGAATAAGCCTTTCTTCTGCTAAATGGTGAGGCTTCCAGCTGTGCAGTTGTGACTGAATGTGGTTTTTGCTTCTAAGTTATTCCGGGCTGCATTAAAATTCTTCATATTGTTTGTATGTGAATCAATGTGTGTTTCTTAATGCTGGCACTTGACTAATTTGACTAGACAGACATCATCATTTCTTTTATGTATGCATTTGTTCTAAACCTTTGGAGTGAGACAGAATGCAGCTGGCCCTATGTGAAGTTTATTGAAGCATAATAACCCATTTGAAGAAATAAAGAAATACTTTCGCAGCATTTATAGAAAGGATAGGGAGCTATGGCTTGACAAGTATTGCTGAACTCTTAATTTCTAACGGTTCCAACCAAATGGTCAAAAGGTTGGGGATGATAATGTGTAAGAACACAATTTAAAGTCAATGTTTGTTTCCTTCACTCAAGCTTTGAACAATACTTTTCTCTTGTTTAAAAAACACCTCATCCACCTGGATCAAGAGGTTGGGAGTCAGAATGAAACAGTTACCCAAACCCACCTTAATCTATAACTTGGTTTTATGGTGTCACGAGACCCTTTGTTGTTTTTCTTAAGTACAACAAATACATTGACCTTCTAAAATCTTTGAAGAAGACTCCTAAGAATACTGTGGACGACCAAGAAAACAAAAGGAACACTGAACAGGGTTTTCACTAGAGGCACCAATGACCAGATCAAAACTATCTTCAGTCACATTATGCAAAGACTCAGCTCCCTGGAGAAGGCTCAAATGCTGGGAAAGATGGAAGAAAAGAGAAGGAGGATGAACAGCAACAAAGTGGAAAGACTCAGTTGCAGTGATGAAGGGTGAAGACATCAAAGAACAGGTTAGGGACAGATTGTAATGGAGAAAATCTGTCTATGTAGTTGCTAAGAGTCAACACCAATGCAATGGCACATAAACAAAACCATAATAAATATATTAGTTGTACTGACCTAACAGTGCCAAGCCTCCAGAAAAATTCTGGAATCTGTTTAGAAAGATCATCTAGAAGTACGAATCAAGTCCTAACAACTGCAGTTTTTTAAAAAAATAATAGAAATTTTCTCTTCTAGAAAAATAGAATAGAAAAAAAAAAGAATTATTGGCAGTTCACTTCCTTCTATTCAGGACATAGCATATTGTATTGTCTCAGATGCTACACATGACCTGTTTACCTTGTTACCTTCTGGGAGGGGGCTCCGTAGTATCCAAAGCAGAACATCCAGATTCAGTCACAGTTTTGTTCCATACAGCATCAACCTTGTGAATGCTCAAGCTTCCTCTTTCCACTATGTCTTCAAAAGGGACAGGGATTAATATGTGTGTGTGTGTATTTGTATGGGTGTAGGTATACAGGTAGTCCTCGACTTACAACAGTTCACTTAGTAACTGTTCAAAGTCACAACGGTATTGAAAAAAGCGACTTATGACCATTTTTCACACTTATGACTGTTGCAGCATCCCCATGGTCACATGATTTACGTTTGGATGTTTGACAATTGGCTCCTATTTATGATGGTTGCAGTAGCCAAGGTCATGTGATCAGCTTTTGCAACCTTCTGATAAGCAAAGTCAATGGGGAAACCATTTAACCACTTAACAACTGTGTTACTAATTCAACAACTGCAGTGATTCACTTAATAAATGTGACAAGAAAGGTTGTAAAATGGGGAAAAAAATCACTTAACAGATTTCTTATTTAGCAACATAAATGTTGGGCTCAATTGTAGCTATAAGTTGAGGACTATCTATCTATCTATCTATCTATCTATCTATCTATCTATCTATCTATCTATCTATCTACCTTCCTACCTACCTTCCTTCCTTCCTTTCTATCTATCTATCTATCTATCTATCTATCTATCTATCTATCTATCTATCTATCTATCTATCTATCTATCTATCTATCTAATAGCATGTCTACATATGTGTATCTATGTGTATGAGTTGATATATACTTTCTTTTGAGAGCAGGCAACAGAATTTCATTTTTAATGTGTGCCAGTGTGTTCATAGTAAAAAATGACAATTAAAGTTATTTTATCTCATCTCATTCTCATCTCATCCTATAGCTGAGTTGGTTCATGAGAAAAAAATAAAGACCAAAATCCATAGCTGACAATAACTTTCAGTCAACCTAACTACCCAAGAGTTTGCATATTCTTGAGTCCTGAAAGTTCTTCATTACCAAGCAACATGAAATAAAAACATGAAAATTTCAAAATTAAGACATGGAATGTACAGCTCCAGGCTAAATAAAATAGTAATGGATAAAAATCGGGGGTATTGAGTAATCCTATATCCTACTTTCATTTATGACGACCAATTCAGGATCCACACAATGATAGACAGATAAGCAAAACCTAAGTATTCTCTCCATACCTTTTAAAAGAAAGATTAACAGGTTTGTGAGTGAAGACATTTCCTTTTTCATTGATGCCAATAGAGATTTTTAAAATACAGTATATCTCAGGCCTGTTTATATGCAAAAATCTTTCTTTAAAAAGAGGGATGAAAAAGCTTTGTGGTCTTAGTCCTAACTAACACATATATCCTTGCACTAAAGAATCTAGAAAAAGGGAAACATAACATGCATGTACATATTGTTTGCTGCAGCCTACAAAATTAGTTTCAAGATGAGGATCATACATTGAATATGTTAGACCATAATAGGTGTACTTGACTGAGATTTTTAAAAAAGTATTGCATGGTCAGTCCTCCCTGCTTCTCCTATTTAGATTAAACCTGTATTAAATCTGTCTCTTGCTTTGAGTGCAAACACAGGATCTTAGATTGCCAGAGAACAGCAGTAAATGAAAGAAGAAATAAAACAACATCTTTCTATTAAACTTCAGCCCATATTTGCATGGAAGCAAATGCAGGTTTGTAATAAATTATAAATTTGTAAAGAAACAGCAGCCATAACATTACCCTGCTATTAATTCATGTTGGGCATTTTTTCTTTTTAAATATGAAAATAAGCTTGGTAGCAACCCTACATACAGGAAGCTTCTATTTATTAACCAAGCACTAATGCTACAGGCAAGCTAGCTGTACTTCTGAGTCACAACCCAAGGGAGATCATGGAAGATTTGGATCTCTCAGGCCATCACTCTGCTCTGCAAAAAGAAAAAGGAAAAGAAAAAAGAAAAGAAGGACATTGAGGAGTAGAAGCAGCAATGGAAAATGAAAATAGCATAACCCTTGTTCCCTGCTCAGATAGCAACAGGAAGTTGTTTTTACATGAGTTTTTATTTATGAAAATGATAGCCAGTTGGCTCAGAACAGAAAATCAATGATTATTTGTTTAATATTCAGCCATGCTGGATTAAATACCACAAGAAAACAATAGCCTTCTGGGATACGGGAATGTGTCCCTTATATGAAATCAGATTATTAATCCAGACAATAGAAAATGGTCAAACAGTAGCTATCTAGAAACTGCAGAAAAATTGTTACCAGCACTGAAAGGAGACCCAGAGACTGAACATCAGGCCTTCTATATGCAAGACAACTATTACACTGATTCATAATTTTTCCTTTAAATGGTGTTTTATAAATGTAAACTGAAGAAAATTAATCTCCAGATATTTTGAATGACACCTTCCACAACTTCTTGTCATTGGCCATACAATCTCTGGGCAGATTGGATGTTAAATTCAAAGACATCTGGACAACATTGGCTTGCTTAAGCCAGCTTCCATTTTTCATTTCTAAAGATGGGTGTCTATTACTGAATTTAGCAGTACTCCACTTACAGAATACAGAGTAATAGAGTTGGAAGGGATTTTGGAGTTCTTCTAGTCCAGGAGTTTGCAACCTGCGGCTTTGGAGCCATATGCGGCTCTTTCGGCCCTCTGCTGCGGCTCTCTGTTGACTGATCCCACCACTGACTGGCCCCTCCCCTCCCATTACTCCTTGCCTGGCCTGAGAAGGTAAGGGTGAGCATGTGGGATGGAGACTCGCTCCATATTCCAGAGCAGGAGGTGACTGGGTGGGAGTGAGTGATGTAGAGTTGGCCACACCCACCCAGCCACACCGGTTGTTAAATTATTGGTTCCTGGGGTTTTCTTTTCTGTGGGAAATGGGTCCAAATGGCTCTTTGAGCGTTTAAGGTTGCAGACCCCTGTTCTAGTCTAACCTTTGCAGGAGACCCTATCCCATTTCAGACAAGTTGCTGCCCAGTCTCTTCTTAAAAGACTCCAGTGATGAAGCACTCACAACTTCTTAAGCAAGCTTCTTCCACTTGTTAATTATTTTCACTGTTAGGACATTTTCCCACATTTCTCCTCATTGTAGATGTAGTACTATTAAGGACTACTCATTGAGTGTGGTTTGTCAGCCAGTTACAAATCCATCTGGTGGTGATGCTTTCTAGCCCATATTTTTCTGGCTTACCAAGAAGTAAGTTGTGGTCTACTTTGTTGAATGCCTTACTGAAATTCAAGTATACTCTGTCCACATAATATTCTTCATAGAAACCAGTTCTATAAAAACCACACATCATAGAAACCAATGGCCCAACCCTAGTTATATAATTGAGACTGTTTTCTTTACTTGAACATACTACATTGCTAATATAGCTGAGAATTTTAATCCTATCAGCCTGAGTGGATAAATATCTTCTTTTCCAGAATATCCTCTGGAAAAAATTACCAAATAAAAGACCAGACTTCTGATTAGGAGGCTTGAGTATACATACTAAGTAGAATGTTTTGCGATATTTAGTGCTGTCTGATCTGGGCACATGTTTACCTAGGGCAACTGTATGAAAAAGAGATTAATTCCTAAGCAAAGTTTAATATTACTGCAATCTTAAAGTCTTAACAAATCATGGCAATGATAAGATATTTCCATCTGAATACAAAGATAGTTAAGCCCGTACTAAGCTAGTTCCGACATTATTTCCATTGCAATGAAGTCAAAACCATAGTTCATATGAAGAAAAATTTGGCACGTTCATTCATTTCCCATCTTTGCTTCAAATAATTCTCCAGGTTTCAGACTGAAATTTGAAACTCGTCTGCACACTTGTCTACATAATAGGATGGTAAAGAAGTGATTTGGAAAAGGAGTTATGGAATAGCATGGCAATACAAATAGAACACCTCTTTAAAAAATAATATCTTTTTTCCAGGCTTCCATATCAACTTAAAAAAATCATTAAAGACTTAACTTTTTAAAGAAACTGAATCTCTAAGGTGATTCTTTAAAGAAGCCATATCTGCTTTTAGCGTTGTGCAGAAACCATAAAAATAATTGCATTAAAGAGGTCCTGCCCTTAAGAGACCATATATAATATTCTAAAATTCCAAATCATTTCCTAGGCCTCTGCTCTTTTTCCGGCAAGTATGGTATAATAATGGCCCACAACTCGGTTGTGCTTTCTTTCAAAAATGTACTAAATGTAATCACAAGAACAACCATATCACCTTGGGTACTAGCTTCTGTTAATGCCAGACTCTGTCTGTGCTTTGACTTCAGTTGCTGCAAGAACAGGAGTTGTTATTGAACCAGAAATTATATATTACACGACAGCCAGCTGTCAACACTACTCCAAAGGCTACCTTTATATTACTAATGTTCCTCCCCCAAAACACTGCCAAAACCCCAAAAGAAAACCCAACTTGATTGTCATGCTTCCATCAAGGGACACTGGTAACAGCTGCTTAGATTGTGAGGGAAATGCTGGAAATCAGAGTACAATATTTTGCATTTGTTTTTTTAAAAATAACAATTTGTATATTTTCCTGTTTCTCAAAGCACAAGGTATTCCCAGGAGAGTGTGCCTGAATCTGCTTTCCTTTTGGAGGCAAGTCTTCCAGTATATGTGTAGTATTAGGTTTGTTTATACATTAATTTACTTATTTTTTTAGAGGTACTTCTATACAGACCACCTTAAGACTGACTTCTGGCAGTTTACATAGAATAAGTCAAACAAGATTATTACAAATGCAAAGAGTCCTTTGCAATTTATACATTTATAAACATATAAGTAGAATGCAGGTAGGGTGACTAGCATGGAAACATCTTACCTGAAAAGAGATCCAGGCTCAATGTGAGCTTCCCAAGGGGAGAGAGATGCATCTCCAGCAAGTCTTCAATTCAGATTTTGCTTCTAATCAAACGTGTGTTTAACATAGCAAGAACATCTATACCAAACTATCAATTTAAAGGGGCTAGAAAGGCAACAAGCCCTCTAATGGGAACCATGAATACAGATAAAAGACCTCTGTAGATTAAAGAGGTCTCAAATTCAGAGTCTTGTGCATTAAAAAAAAAAAAAAACCAAGGAAGAAATGCACCCAGTTTTGTTAAAGTAGAGGAAGAAACAAAAAAAAAAAAAGCAATAAATAAATTATACCAGGAAGGGAGATTTGGGATAGGGTTATATGTAGACATACCTAGCTAGGGTCCCTTCAAATCTAACAGCATTGTTGGAGATTTTTATTTTATTTTATTGCCTTTCCACTTGAAGAAGCATTTCATTCTGTCCTAACTCCTAATGCATCAACACCCTTCCCCCACCATTCTAAGTCCATCTGTATCTATGATCAATATTATTTCAAGGCCAACCCACACTCAGTAAACAAACTACTGCTCAAGTGTAGTAATACAGTAGATTTCTCTCTCTCTCTCTCCCTCCACCCCTCATGCATCTTTATTCATGCTCTTTTATTTTCCCTTCCTTTTGTTTTGCTCTTGTTTTAGGTAGCTTTCCATAGCTTCTGTTATTTTCCACAGGCTCTCATTAAATATGCTTGCTTTTATCATTTCCCCGTTCCCCTTCATAAGGAGATTCATTCATGGCTATGAATCCTTCTGACCTGTATTTATTGAAAATCTGTTATTTGTGGGTAAAGGAGAAAAAAAAAAAACTAATTTCAAAGCCAAAGCAGTAGTTGGAAACAGTATCTTATCTGAGATAATAACAGATCTAAAACAGCCTATTGTATTTCCCTATGGCAGGGGGGTCAAACTTGCAGCCTCTGGGCTGGATACGTCACATGCTGGTCCTGCCCCCTCCTGGTTTAGCAAATGGGAAAAAAAGTCCCGATATGTCACAAGATGCCACCATGACGACACGAGTTTGACACCCCTGCCCTATGGGAATTAAAATCAACACATCTGGGGAGCACCACATTGGAAAAACATGATTTACTACACTACGGTAATTATTTAATTTGCAGATGAATATAAATTTATATCATTTTTATTTCCAAATGGATATACTAATCAAGCTATGTTTATTGATTATTAAAATGCTATGATCTTACTGTGCAGTTTTCAAGTGTTTTTTTTTTTAAGATACTATATTAGGGAAAAATCTGCATAAGAATGCATATAATGTAAAAATACATTACAACTCGCCCTCAACTTTCAACCACAATTGTGCCCAAAATTTATGTTGCTAAGTGAGAAAGTTGTTAAGAGAGTTTTGTCCCATTTTTCTTGCCACGGCTGTTAAGTGAATCATTGCAGTTGTTAAATTAGTAACACGGTTGTTAAGTGAATCTGGCTTCCCCATTGACTTTGCTTGTCAGAAGCTTGCAAAAGGAGATCACAAGACCCTTGGACACTGCACACATCATAAATGTGAGTCAGTTGTCAAGCATCCACATGTAAATTATGTGACCATGGGGATGCTGCAATGGTCATAAGTGTGAAAAATGGTCATAAATCGCTTTTTTCAGTGCCATTGTAACTGAATGGTCACGAAGTGAATTGTTGTAAGTCAAGGACTACCTGCATAGTTAAGAAGCACTTATTAAAAATTCATACCATAGGCAAAATTTCAAATACAAAATGCATGCATTTGGAAAATGTGTACAAAATATGTAGAAAGATTACTACAAACTTTATAAACATAAAAAGATTCCAAACTGTAAGATAATAGGATACTATGAGAATCACTTCATGAATGGGATAAGTCAATATTATGAATGAAAAAATAAAAAAATTGCCAAACAGAAACTTCAAGAGTTGTGAAAATGGGAAACTGGGGGGCGGGGTTGTCTGCTTGATTCATCCATCTCTCTAATCTAAACTTTTACTTGGCTTTTTAATTTGTTCCTGTAAACCAGCAGCAGGTGAAATCACAAAGTTGGTTCATCATCAGTCATCACCAGATGATTAGCTTAGTAGATAACAAATTCCATTCTGCTACCTTGTTTTATTGAAACTAATTAATGTAGGGCAAGGAATGGGTGTTGTGCAGGATATTCTTATATGTAACATAAGTTAATGAGCTCCATATTTTTTAATTGTAAGACCTAATCACCATACTGTGCCAGAAGAATTGAAAGACCTATTCACCATACCATGCCTAATCACTCATACAATGCCAATGGGAATTTGCCTGCACTCTGTCATCACAAGGAGAGGGCATCTCTTCAACATGCAGACAGAAGAAAAACAGTGCTGGATGATGAGAAGAGGGCAGGTGAAACTGGCATGCTTATTCTACTCTTCCTTCTTTGTTGTAGAGTTTGCATAGGTTCAAAGGTCTGAAGAGGGCTTTAGTATATGTCTCTTGTTCCAGGTTCTCCAATAATATACATTCAGTAGCTCTTAGCTCTGCCTTTTCCTATGATGGGTTTAGTGCTGTAATACAGGAGTCTAGAACTTCCATCAGTTCAAAGCCAGATTAGACTTTATGCAATAGATTGAGTGGAGACCAAATTCATTGGGGAGCCCAGGAACAATGAAACTGGCAACGATGTATGACTTAAAATATCTATGTAGTCCCTTACCTCTCTCCCTCCTCAATTTAAAGAATGGCAGAAAAAGTATTGACAAGTTTATTCTTATATATGGTGGCTCTGAAGGCTGTCAAACAAATGCAAATTTTCAGAACATAAACATCAGAACATACTTTTCATCCCCAGCATCAGTCTCTCTTGCATATAATGCTTTCCCATGAACAGTGTATCTTACATTGTTACCTGTGGCTCACATTAACCACAGCCCATTTTTCCATGCAATGTTTCTATTAGGAAGTTCTACTGTACAAGTTCCTCTTTCTTTGGTGGGCTTTGGTTGCTCCTCTCATATTCGGTAGAATAAGAACTGGAATGTACCAGGCAGAACTTCCATTTGTTATATTTGAATATCCAGTGACTTAAAATCTAAATCAGACCCACACAACTTGGCTTCCACCAAATGTATCAGTATAGACTACATTTGGTGTAGTCTATTATAATGGCTAGTCAGAAAAAAACACAGAGAATCAGAAAAAACACAAAGCATCAGCAAGAAATGCTCCAAGGAGGCTGAAGCAAGTTTTACATATTTGGATACCCATGATATTTATTAAGTACTACAAGTGATCCTCACCTGATGACCACTTATTTAGTGACTGAAGTTATAACAGTGCTGAATGAGTGGTAGTTATGATGTAATACTTCCTGGAAGATTGCCATTTGCAATATTCTTTGTTAGTATTCTTCAAGCAACTTCAATGGAGGAAACTAGCAGGAGGCTATCAGAATTGCCATCGCTAAGTGGCATGGCCACATGATTTCACACTCTATGAATGCTTTGCTTAGCTATATGGAAATCTCAGTTCCAATTACTGTTGTTAAATGAAGGGTTCCTGTACTTGGAAAAGTGGAGAAAACCCACTTCTAGGTTAAAAGTGGGAGGGATGCAAAAAAAAAGAGAATCAGAGGCATT
This sequence comes from Hydrophis major, assembly GCA_033807585.1. Classification (NCBI taxonomy): domain Eukaryota; kingdom Metazoa; phylum Chordata; class Lepidosauria; order Squamata; family Elapidae; genus Hydrophis; species Hydrophis major. The sequence continues at coordinate 183,643,311 of CM066331.1, read as the reverse complement.
GTTGTGTTTGGTTGGAGAACTTCCTTGCAGCGAAAGACATAGCTGAGTGGCTGGGACTAGATTTGCTCTTGCCTAAACCATTTCTGCCACTGGATTTCAGTCTGCATCTGAAACAGGAATTCCAGTTGTAAAAGGCCACTGTGCCTTTCTCTGAAAAATTACATTGAGCTGCATAATCGAAAGAAATGGAATAAAGATGTGAAGTCACTGAATGGCCTCCATTTCTCAGACTCAGTGCAGCTTTGCTTTCCCTCTTACCTACTCTTTATAAAATATTACAGAACTGCTGAGAGAATAAGCCTTAAGGACTCTGAGCATTTATAAACAACACAGGAAGAATAGAGAAGCTGCAGCACAAGGCCAAGAAGCTCACAACAGTTACAATCAATAGAAGGAACTTACTTTTCATAAAGAAGTATAGGATGTTCATGAGCACTCAGTAAAATTGGAAGTTAGAGCATCTCTAAAGGGATGGTGGATAAACTTGCATTTTAAATATTCATAAAGTAAAAAAGTAAAAAAATAGAACAAGTATTCAAGACTTCCTGATGGTCATATGTTTTAAGAAAATTATTTTCTCTTTCTCCAGAGCTATTACTTTATTTAAAATAACATGTTAGGAAGAGAATGAGATACTATATCCCTTATATTAGGAGTGAGGAACTTTGAGCTTAATAATTGTTCTTTATTTTAATTTTGCTTTTCCATTTTTGCTTCCGAAGGCAGTAGGAATATGACAATGATGTCATTGGAAGGCTTGTGGTCAACCATTATGAGATCTTTCAGTTATGAATTACAAGATTTCCCCTTATTTTACTTATGAGAAGAGGTTGAGCTTCCCAGAAATCCAGCATCTCTGAGTTTTATTTTGAAAGAAAATCCAGGAAAAAAGTGCTAGAGATAATTACCCTCCTGCCAATGACTTTCAACAATATAATATTGAGAGTTTTGAAGGCCACAAATATGGGGTTGGTGGCTTCATGTATTCCATGGGTTTCTCATCCTTAATAGTGGAAGCCTATCCTGAGGCTTTCTTTTTTTTTTTAAATAAAGTTTTATTTGGGTTTTCACATGTACAAAATACAAGTAAAACATCTTTTTTGAAAATAGCATGGTCCCAGGTTGAACTTCTTTATACAGACACAAAACTCAATTTCATGCTCCTTTTTATATTCCATTCCATATCTTATACTATTTTACATTTTCTGTATAGTTTTCCCCCTCTTTTGATTTTCTCGATTTTAATTTGATTATCTCATCGCAATTCAAATCATTATATTTATACTTTTGTCTGTTCTGTTTCAATTTCATATTATCTTTTCTCATTAAACAAGTTTCTCTTGTAGTTACTAATTGGAGTATGACACCTTTATATCTTTTAACTACACCCATTCAACTCTTATTTAAACTTCAAGTTTATGACCTTCAATATAATACATTATACATAACTTGGTACATTCTTATAATACACACTATATTCTTTAAAAAAAAAAGATTGTAAATATATATAATTATAAACCCTCATTCCGTTCCAGTTCAGTTCTATCATTAATAATCATTAAAATCTTAACATCTTTAAAACTTCCTTTTCAATTAAATATTATACTTCCTTAAAAACACATATAATCTCCATAATTAATTTTCCCTTATTTCTCTTCACATATATTTTATAAATCATTAAATATACCTTTTATTACATTTATTTATTGACAAGCATTCCACTGAATTACGATAGCTATTTTATCAGACATTTTAATCATACATTGTTTCATATTTTCTAAAATTATTTCGATTTCTAATATAACCATACTATCTTATGTACCTTTGCAGAATTCCTTTTTCCATTAAATTTTCACCCATTATCTCTAAATAGGCCCTGTTTCTCTGTATTTTGTTTCTGTCCTTTATGACTTCTTTTCCTTTCTTTCTTCCCTCTCATCTTCTCCCCCCGCTTTTTACCCCCTTGTCTCTCTATTTCTAATTCTCTCTTCTGCATTTTCCTCTTCTGTTGCTTTTGATTTTATACTTATTTTTCACTCTAATTTTTTTGGAAGTTGCTTTTTCCAGCCTTAAACTTTCCATTCTCTGCCCTCCCGTTTCCTTTTTTCCCCCATCTAAGATTACTTGTTCATTAAACATGGCTTCTTCTTTGTCGCAATCTTCTTATTCTGCAGGCATTTCTTGTTGTTTCTCATAATTCCAAATCTCCATTTCTAAAAATACTGAAATATTTTTAGTATTTCGTACTGAAATACGAAACCAAAAGAACCTCTCCCTTCTTGTGCATCTTCTTTGTATTTTCAGTTCTTCTAAAAGTGGAGCCATTTTCAACAGTTTTAAACAACCATCCAATTGATTTTAGTCATTCAAAACAATAACCCAAAATCCAGAAATCATCAAGCAATCCAAATAGTCTTGAGTTATTTCTTCTTATTTCTTTTTCAACTTTCTCTTCCTGGGGTTTTGTTGTGATTATTCAGTTAGAATGTATCTTTTGGAAGTCTTGTTGAGATTTTGCTATAAGCTCTTTTTTAATTCCAGGCAGTCTCCTCCCTTCCAGATCCTGCCCTTTTATTCTTCCTCTCTCCTTTCCTGTTTTCAAAAGCTTTTAATTATCCAGAAATCTTTATTATCCCTTTGACATTTTATTTTCAGCATTAAATGCCTATTGATGTCAAAGTGGATTTTTTTCCAATTTCTTACTTAAGTCTCTTAGCTGTTAGTATAGGAAAAGGAGAGAAACCCCCCCAAATCTTTTCCCTTTTCTATCTCCTTTGCAGCTTAAAAATCTTCTTAGGGAATAATGATATTGTTTTTTAATAGTTTCAATTCCAGGGTACCTTATTTGTTGCTTTTGCTGTTTGACCTGGTCAACCAAAACTTTGTCCTCTTATCTTCCTCCTGCACATTCTTTTCCAGTCGAGTTCTTCTTTGTGGTGGCCATTTCTGGCCACCGCTGCAACCGCCTTCAGGAAAGGGAGTAATGGCCAGCTGGGGAGGAGAGATGCAGCTCTCCTCAAACCTGCAGGCAGTCTCCCCCCTCTTCACCACCTCTATGGAGTGGCTTAGCCCCGAAGCCAGCTGGCTTGGGGCGCTCCAGTGGTGAGCATGGATCGAAGCCTCGCAGAGACGAGGTTTTGGTCTGTCGCTGAAGAAGCTCAAAGTGGAAGTCCATCCTAAGGCTTTCTATGGATCAAAGCACAGACTGTCTTTTAATGTGAGTGAGAATCTGAGAAACCTCCTTGTTCTTCCCCCTTAGCCAAACAAACAGCCCAGAAAATGTTATTCTGTATCTATGGCCTAGTTTTCTGCATATGCCATTTCTCTCCTTCTGTTATTGGATTATTTGTATTTTTTGAGTGAAAGAACGTCCAATTACTTTAGCTTCCACAAACTATTTGTTTATTTTAGTAGGTTTATACGATGCTCCAATTGTTTCCCAGCTCTATGTGGCTTACACTCTTACTATGTGTACAACTAAGAAATAAACAACTAAGATTTCGCAAAGAATAGAATGTGCAAACCTGAAATTTTAAGCATCCTTGATGACTAAGGGAATTCCCTGTAAAAAAATTAAGTGATTTCTAAATTGGACTTTAAACTGTGCTAAAACTGAAGTACCCTCATAACAGTCACCTTTAAAAAAAATCTTTCATTTAAAAAAAAATCTACTATTTCATGGGTTTCAAACTGGATTGCATCATGTGATGTATCATGATGGTTTTTTGCCTTTGCAGAGCTGGGGTGGGCGTGGCCCGCGGGCTGCCAGTTTGACACCTCTGTTCTATTTTAACTAAATATGCTCCTATTTTTAAATTTCTAAAATCATTGAGTTAGTTGGAGATTTGTTTTCCACACAAGCGAAAGGGCTTATTCTGTCCATTGAAACTATTTGCTCCAAGGATACAACCCTCCTGATGAGAATGGACCAGTTTTTCCCTTCAGGTCTACTTTCCACATCTGATTTTTTTTTTGGGGGGGGGAGAGAAATGAACAGAGAAATAGAAATAAGCAATCTCCTTTCCTTGATGAAATTTCCAGAGTGATAGCAAATTTTGGATCACTCCAGTGACTGCATAGCAGGGTTTCCTTTATTCCCCATTCTAATTCTAATTGTGATTAAGGAAATCTGTTTGAACTTTACTCTGAAATTCTGGGCTACTGCCAAAAGTTCTCCAATCCAAAGATAGGAAACAAGTTGGGCACGCCCAAAGTCTATAATGATGTTTCTTAACTTTGGCAACTTGAAGATGTGTGGCCTTTTTGGAATTCTGGGAGTTGAAGTCCACACATCTTCAAGACAATGTATCTAATGAGCAGTAGTGTATTAACTATTAAGCAGTCTAAGCCCGTGCTTAGGGCACCAGGCCCAAAGAGGACACCACAAAGTTGAGAAAAAAACAACAATGAAGATTTATAAAAAATCTTGTATGCACAAAGGAGGGGGACATCAAGATTTGTCAGTGCTTAGGGCACCAGTGAGCCTTAATTTGCCATTGCTAATGAGGAAGGAAAATGGAAGATACAGTGCAACAATAACTGCAGTGTCACTAATTTTCCATCCCTGCTTTAATTCAATAGTTTACATATAGATTGAATAGAGAGAGAAAGAGAGAGAGATTGCTAATGATTCTTGGTGCACTTCATGTGGTCTTCAAGATTTTGATTAAAATAATAAACAGGAAAAATTAGCAAGTGGTGTGATTAAGTAATTGCAAAAAACAGACCTAGTGGCCTTATGGGACATTCTTTTAGAATATTAACTTCATCTGTGAAACATGCAATTAACATTCTTTTTCTCCCTATCTTCAAAGTCAATCTATGCTTAAAAAAATCTCCTAATAAAATTTAACATAAAGGGCATGCACACAAACATGTACACAGACAGATGTGTATCTTGCCATAACACCCAGCCTATTTAGTCTCATTAATATAGAAAATATAAAACAATGTGAAATGTATTTTATTAATAGCAGAATTCCCACCCACCCCACAGAATGTTCTTTGATATAGTTTGATCCCCTAAAGCAGCTGGAGATTTGGTTGATTCCTAGGAGACAGAACCTAGGCTTGTCCACACTGCAACCTTAAATTAAACTTCTGTGAATAAATCAGCTGGCAATGAAACAATTTAAGAAATCTCTTTCCAGATAATAGTCCTTTTCTCTGCTTTGGCCATAATGATGGCTTTGTGTGTGTGTGTGTGGGGGGGGGGGTTGGACCACATTTACCATAGCCCCTGACAGGTGGATTTTCTTGCCTCATTCACCATTTTTTCTGTCAGTTGGGATAGAAGGAGAAAGTGGCAGACTATTGGCAATTTTTCCTCACAATCAAGATAGACACAAGGAGAATTCATTTTGTTGTTCTACCAATTAGTTTGTTGAAAAAAAACAGTGTCTCACTATTATACTAGTGAATTTGTAAGGAAAAAAAAAAGCTAAAGAGGACAGTGACTGGTGATTTGAGGGGAGGAGGTATTCCTGTCATGCCAACCAAGTGGAATAGAGTAGTTTGTGCCTACAAAGAAATGAAGCACAGCAGGTGAACCAGACAGCACTGCTTGAGTTGGCACAAGGCACGAAGCCCTACTTTTAACTCATAACAAAAAATGGCAGGCAGGAGTTGCTTTCCCAGGGAGCTGGGTACAGGTAGAGGACAATGCCATGTGTTTCTGCCTCAGAAAAATGGTCAATAGTCCATACTCATGCTGAGGCAAGGAGACCACATGAATCAGCCTGATGTGGTAACTCTACACATGTTCATTTGTGTCCTGATAAAGGAATGATAAGTTCGAAATTTATTAAAATAAATGAAAAACTGTGTGTCGCCTAATGAATTCTATACATTGCAAAAGATTCTGGAAATTAGAGATGATGCTAATTGTGAGTAGAGATAGCATATACATTTATTTCTAAAAGGGATCTGAAGCTAAGTAGCTTCCTCCCTCCCTCTCTTTCTCTTGGTAAAGGGCAAACGAGTGAGTGAATGTAAACATAAAATAAATAAGGGGGCAATGAGGAATTTGGAGGCAGAGATGCAGAATCAAGAAATTCCATCAACAATGAGAAATAATTAGTACTTATATATGAAATATAGGGTGGAGCTTAATCTTCTCTTGGGCCATATAGGGTACCATGTTGCTGTTGTTCATCCACATACTATTCAGGCTTTTTAAATGGTTGTCGAGAGTATGTATTCTAACTAGCAGTTGGCAAGATTATATCTGCTGAGGCTAATCATCAGACAACCCTTTTTCTATCACATTTGCCCTTTTATCCGCTTGTGTCCTGAAAGCGGGGGTGGGGGTGAAGCTGATATTGCAGTCACGTTGGCCATTGAGATACCATGGAAGGTTTCTCAGAGACCTCAAATAACCTTTGATCATCAACAGAGTCCAAGGTAGCTCCTAGTGGAAATATATCACCTGTCACTTCTCCCTGATATAGTCTGGCCTTATTAGCTCATATTTCAAATTGTACTTTTCTCTTAAACGCTGCCTACTTGTATACCTGACCAATAAGATATTTCTTTTTCTCTTATATCCAGAGGGGCATTGGTTTTGAAGGAAACAGCTTGCCACTTAGGATGACCTGGATTTTTATAATGAAGCATGCAGAAAAATAACAACTGAGATCCAAGTCGCTGTGTTTTTCTAAATCTTGTGAAATATTGAAATGCTTCTCAATAATGGAGGAAGGGAAGATAGTTCAAAGACTATTCCCCCCCCCCCAACATCCAACAATAGAAATTTAGTGATAAACCCCAGCATTTTCAATGATGACCTGGTGGGTAGCAAATCAATGCTATGCATTTTAACGTGGATAGTTTGTAGAACATTGGTCTGATTCAATCTATGCCAGTAATTCTTATGTAAGTACCCAGTTTTCTTCAACAGCAAACATAAAATCATCTCTCTCTCTGTCTCAATCTTTTTTTTTCTCAGCAGAGTGACTCATGATTTATACTAATCTGTGAGAACAAAAACATACTAAACAACACATACTCTGCCTTGCGGGTATTTAGAGCAACAAAAGCAACATATGCCATCCAATGGCACTAATTTCAAGTTCATCATTTAGCAGACATGCAGACTCCTGCATGTCTACCAAAGGAATAAAAGTAGGAAGTTCATCTGGCATACTGAAACTTAGCCAGTTCACCCAACAGCATATAATTTCTGCAGCATCAGTCCTTTTATCTGGGAAATAGCATGATTGCCTATACTAGAGGGATAAAATGAAGCCATAAGGTACTCTGGCAAAGAAAAGCAATAGCAATAGCACTTAGACTTATATACAGCTGCGCAGTGCTTTACAGCCCTTTCTAAGCAGTTTACAGCGTCTGCATATTGCCCCCAACAATCAGAGACCTAATTTTACAGATCTTGGAAGAATGGACGGCTAAGTCAGGATCAAACACCTGGCTGTGGGCAGAATAAGCTTACAATACTGCATTCTAACCACTGTGCCACCACAGGGTAAGATGTGGCATACTTTTCTTTACCCTAATAAATATATGTTCATATGTATTTTGATCTAAATTGGGCAATTTAGTGTTCACCAGATATGTTGGATTAGCAGCCTTGACCAATCTGGTTGGGCTTTCTAGGAATTGTAACCACAATAAATTTAAAGACATCAGATTGCAAAGAATACCTCAGAGGACCAGTAGTACTTGCCTTTCAGAAAGCAATATTTTGTCCATATAAAAAACCCTTCTCTTCCCTCTCGTCTTATCAAATCCCACAGAAAACATTCCTTTTCTTACTTGGGTCTGTCCTTACTTTCATTTCTTTCCTTAGGTTACAGTTCAGTGGAAACATCCAATGCCAGTGAGATCCTAAGAACATTGGTTGATATAGAATGCTGGATTAAATGGGCCATTGGCTTGATCAAGTAGGAGTCTTCCTATGTTCTTGGCTTGCCAGTGCAGTGGTTTAAACTAGGATGGATGATGGCTATTGTTGTGTCTTCGGAAATGATGCCAGGAGTCGGTGACTTCGTATCAAGCTCTTTTATTTATGTAGGAACCGAACTGGCGCTATAGGAAAAGTTTGCGGCTTTTATTCCTTGAGCCGCGGCGGCCGCAGCCAATGGCACCTCTTTGAATCTCCCGCGATTCGAACCGACCAATCATGGGAGATTTCGAGCGAGCCAATCGGCGCGGCTCGCCTAACCAATCAGAGTGCCCCGCGCCTTGGCCAATCAAGGCACGGGGATCTCAAGAATGCTAATGAGGGGACAGAACACCCCTCCCCTCTTGGTTTAGTCCTTACGTCGCGTAGTCCCATAGGTAGGCGGGGCTCCGTCTTAGCCTACTGGACCTGCGCAGCTCAGTCGTAGGTTGGATCCCGGCCGGTTCGGTCGGGGTCTCTGCTTCTCCGGATGCCGTTGTGGGAACCGGCTGGTCGGTCAGGTCGGGCTGCTCTCCGTAGCTCCCTCCTGGGCTTCCCGGGTTGGTTGAGCTGCGGGTTTCGCCGCTCCCGCTCGGTCTCCCCGGGTCGGTCGAGCTGGCCTGGCTGTCTCTTCCTGGCGAGGGGTCATGCTGGCTGCTTTCTGGTAAGTATGGTTGGTTTATTCTTCTTTGGTTTTGGTCCCCTGGGTATTCCCTCCCCCCTTGGTTTGTGTTGTGGGAGTTGGTTTTGCCTGCTTGTGTGTCGGTGGTCTCTTGGGTGGTCGCCCTCGATCTTAATTGGTCGATGTGGCGTTTCCATGCTCGTCCGTCTGTTGTTTGTAGCCGGTACGAGTGTGGGCCTGTTATTTGTGTGATGACGGCCGGTACCCATAACGGGTCTCCCGTCAGGTTCTTTGCGTACACTGGGTCGCCTGGTGCGAAGGTTCGGTGTTTGCTGGTTGAGTCTGGGGGCTTCTCCGGGTTATACGTGGGGTGTAATCTGTCGAGTGAGGACCTTAATTTCCTCCCCATTAATAGTTCGGCTGGGCTCTTATTCGTTGTGGTATTTGGGGTTATGTGTTGGGTGAAGAGTAATTTATTTATTTTATCCTGGATCTCCCCGTGGTCTATTTTCCGGATGGTTTTCTTAGTGAATTGCATCATCCGTTCCGCCTTACCGTTCGCCGCCAGATGCACCGGTGCTGTCAGTGCGTGTCGGATGCCCCTTTCCGCTAGGAATTTTTCGAATTCTAGCGAGGTGAATTGGGGCCTGTTGTCAGAAACGACGACGTCTGAGAGGCCGTGTGTTGCAAAAAGTTTGCCGAGTTCCTTGATCACGGCCTCCGTGGTTGTTGTTCTCATGTTGCTTACCTCCAGCCAGTTGGAGTAAGCGTCTACTGTTATTAGGAAGGTGTGTCCTTTTGTGGGCCCGGCGAAGTCTATGTGGGTCCTAGACCAGGGTCCCCTTGGGGTTTCCCACTCTAGGACGGGTGCTGTGGGTGGGCTTGGTCTAGTTTCCTGGCATCGTTGGCACCTTGCTACCCAGGTCTCAATCTGTTTGTCCATCCCTGGCCACCAAGCGTAGCTTCTGGCCAGGGCTTTAGTCCTAACGATGCCAGGGTGCCCCTCGTGTAATAGTTCCAGAACCTTCCCTTGTAGTTTTTCTGGAATGACCACCCTATCTCCCCATAGTATGCACCCTTTTAATAATGAGAGTTCCGTTTGCCGGTTCCGGAATGTCTTGACGGACTCGTCGTTGTCCCTTTCCGGCCACCCTTTCTCTACCCAATGCAACACCCACGCCAGTCGTTTGTCTTTATTAGTCTCTCGGGCAATGTCTGAGCGGTTATGGGTAGGTTGGGTAGAGTCTCTATACTGAGGGTGGTCGTTGTCGGTGCTGGGTCGGTGTCAGGTTCTGGTAGCGGCGAGCGGCTTAAGGCGTCTGCATGGGAGATCGTCTTACCCGGTCTGTGTATGAGTCCGTAGTTGTAGGCCGCCAGGAACTCGGACCACCTTGTCATTTGGGGAGACAGAATGTTCGGGGTGGCCCGGTTCCCTGCAAGGATTCCCAGCAGCGGCTTGTGGTCGGTTATGATGGTGAATGTCCGGCTGTAGAGATACTCGTGGAATCTTTTTACTGCGGCAATGATAGCCAGAGCCTCTTTGTCCAGCTGGCTGTAGTTCCGCTCCGGTTTGGTGAGGGTCCTTGAAAAGAACGCGATGGGTGCTTCTTTTCCGTCGGGGAGGGTATGGCTGAGGACAGCGCCGACACCGAAGGGTGATGCGTCGCATGTGACGGCCAGAGGTAGGGTCTCATTGTACTGTATAAGGACGGCGTCCGAAGTGAGGAGGTCCTTTGTTCTCTGGAAGGCGGCTTGCTCGCGTTTCCCCCAAGTCCAGGTCGCCGCCTTGTCCAGAAGCCTATGCAAAGGCTCCGCCACCGTCGCCTTTTGGGGCAGGAAAACATTGTAAAAGTTAAGTAGCCCCAGGAATGCCTGTAGCTCCGTCTTCGACTTGGGTGTGGGGGCTTCTTTGATGGCCTTGATTCTTTGGTTTGTGGGGTGAATGCCGTGACGGTCTAGGAGATATCCTAGGAATTCAACCCGTTCCGTGTATAATTGGCATTTCTCCCTCTTTACCTTGAGCCCGGTCTCTTTGAATTTGGTTAGGACCTCCCTTAGGCGACCCTCTAGTTCGACTTGGTTGGTTGCCGACACTAAGACGTCGTCGAAGTAAGGTACCACCCCCTTGATGCCTTGTAATAGTCTTTCCATTAGGCTTTGGAATATTCCCGGTGCCACGCTGACTCCGAATTGGAGCCGGTTGCATTTAAATGCTCCCCGGTGGGTGACTATGGTTTGCGCTTCTGCCGTTTCCTCGTCGACTGGCAACTGTTGGTATGCCTGGGCAAGGTCGAGTTTGGCGAAAACCTTGCCCCCTCCCAGTGAATGCAGTAGGTGTTGCACTACTGGGACGGGGTAGGCGCTTTGTTGCAACGCGCCATTTAGGGTGGCCTTATAGTCCCCACAGATCCTCACTGACCCATCGGGCTTGATCGGGGTGACTATGGGGGTCTCCCACCGGGCGTGGTCTATTGGTTGTAGGACCCCTTGCTTGACGAGCTTGTCAATTTGCTCGTCTATCTTGGGTTTAAGTGCGAATGGCACCCGCCTTGGTTTCAGGCGTTTTGGGGGGACGTTTGGGTCTAGGCTGAATGATATAAGGGGCCCTCGGTACTTGCCTAGGTTTCCGTCGAAGACCTCTTGGAATTCCCGGGCTAGTTGTTGCTCCCAGCTGTCGTCGGTGACGTGGTCGATTCCCGTGACTGCGATGCCGAGCGGGGCGAACCATTGCAGTCCCAGTAGGCTTGGGCGGTCGCAATCGATGATTGTCAGGGGAAGCCTTTCGGTGCGCCCTTTGTATGTTACGTTGAACTGTCCGGTTCCGACTACCGGGATGCGGTTTCCCTGGTAGTCTTTTACGATTAGTCTCTGGCTGTCTAGGCCTTTCCTTTGGATGGTAGGCACCAAGCGCTTTATTTCTTGCCATGCTATCATGGAGAGGTAGGACCCGGAGTCCACCTCCATTTTGCATGGCTCGCCTTCGATGCCTACCTCCACGTAGACCTTCCGGGCCTCATTGGTTGTGGCATGGCCGATGGTGACCGTCTGATGGGTCTCCTCTCTTCGCCGGGTCTCACTGCCTCGTAGGGCTCATCCGTTCCGGTCCCATCTGTTGTCTGAGGGGCAATCTCTGGTCCGGAGTGGTGTGCTCTCTCTCCTCCGTTCGCTCTGGTCCCATCTGGGCGGGCTGCGGTTCTTTTTGAGGCGGCAGACGCGGGCGATGTGTCCCTTCTTGTCACAATGCCGGCAGATCGACTCGAAAAACTGGCATTCGGACCTGGGGTGGTCGCCTCCACAACCGGCACAGTTGGTCCTCGACTTACGACCCCGCCGGTTCCGTGGGTCGCGGCCTGCCTGGAGGCGATGAATTTCCTCCTCCTCGTTGGAAGTGCCCGATGCCGAGTGGAAATCACCCTCGGCTTCTCGGGTTGGGCCTCGGCTGACCTTGCAGGGTGGTTGTTCCTGCTGCGGTCCCCAGCGTTCGGTCGGCGCATGCGGTCGGCGGATGTTCAGGTCGCTTCAGCGGCTGCGGCTGCAGTGAGGGTATCTGCAAGGCTGATGTTGCCCTTGGCCATCAGCCGACTCTGGAGGACGGGGTCCCACAGGCCAAGCACGATTCGGTCTCGCAGGGCGTCGTTCAGGTTGTCGAATTCGCACAGCCCCCCTAGGCACTGTAGTTCGGTGACGAAGTCGCTGAAACTCTCACCCGACCGTTGGTCCTGACGGTAGAACTCGTTGCGTCGGATTAGGATGGGCACCTCTGGAGCGTAGTGCCGCCGAAGTATTGGCTCGAGGACGTCCCAGTCCATCGCGGTCACGTCGGCGGGTTTGGCAAGTGCCTTGGCCATCTTAAATACCTCGGTCCCACAGTGGGTCAGGAAGACGGCTCGCTTCATGGGGCCGGTGGCGTCCTTCAGATCGCTGCACTCGAGGAACATGTGGAATCTGTCGGAGTACAATTCCCAGTCCTCGCTGGCGGGGTTGAAGGGTGCGGGGGGTGCGATTTTCGCCATCGTGGAGATTCGTCTGGCTTCCGTCGGACACGTGGTTCGGTTCAGGATCTGGATCCCACCTTCGTCGCCAGTGTTGTGTCTTCGGAAATGATGCCAGGAGTCGGTGACTTCGTATCAAGCTCTTTTATTGATGTAGGAACCGAACTGGCACTATAGGAAAAGTTCACGGATTTTATTCCTTTAGCCGCGGCGGCCGCGGCCAATGGCACCACTTTGAATCTCCTGCGATTCGAACCAACCAATCGCGGGAGATTCCTAGCGAGCCAATCGGCGCGGCTCGCCTAACCAATCAGAGTGCCCCGCGCCTTGGCCAATCAAGGCGCGGGGATCTCAAGAATGCTAATGAGGGGACAGAACAGCTATGGCATAATTAGAAGCTTTATTTAAAAGCTTTTAGCCTACCCTTAGAAAACTATAAGCCTCTTAAAATTCATAAAATTCAAATTGTCACTCCAATGAGAATTGCCTGGGCCTCTCACCACATATTAGTGGAATTGCTGAAATTTTCTTCAATAGTCTGTTTTTCACTGATTTCATAGGAATTTTTGTTTGATTAAAAACACACTAGGAGAAAAGACATTATTGTCAAGCTAGGAAGTTAGAGTGAAGTGCACCAAAATAGATGCAAAGCTGGATGTGCATAACAGATTTATTCCACATTAATTATACTCACTCCCAACTCAAAAATTAAGGTTTTGGTGGTGAGTGTGAGAAGATTAAAAAAAAAGAAACTCTTATCTATAGCTGTTTACATTACAAGTAACTGACCCACTAAGAGACTCAGTGGTTAAAGAAGCTGAGTTTGTCAACTGGAAAGCTAACAGCCCAGGTTCAGGACCCAAGTGCCATGCAACAGGGTAAGCTTCCATTACTTGTCCCAGATCCTGCCCAACTAGTAGTCTGAAAGCATGCAAATGCAAGTAGATTAGTAGGTACCACTTTGATGGGAAGGCCTTTGGGCAATGCTGGCTCCCTTGGCTAAGAAATAGAGATGAGCACCACCCTCTAGAGCAGGGCTCTGCAACCTTAAACACTCAAAGAGCCATTTGGACCTGTTCCCCACAGAAAAGAAAGCACCGGGAGCTTTCCAACTCAATGTCACTCCCACCCAGTCACATGACTCCCCTCCACGCCTACCCAGGTTTTGTGGCTCCCCGTGTTTTCTGTGAGAAAGGGGTCTCTTTCTCTCTCTCTCCTTCCCTCTCATTTCTGTTTTTTGTGTTTTACCTTCTCAGGCCAGGCGAGGAGTGACTGGGAGGGCAAGGGGCAGGGCCAACCAGTGGTGGGATCATCCACAGCAGAGGGCCCAAAGAGCTGCATGTGGCTCCAGAGTTGCAGGTTGCTGACCTCCCTAGAGTCTGGAGGACAGTGGAAACCTTTACCTTTCACTGATCCATTAAAGTAATCTATAATGGAGGTTGATGTTGGTTTATAGTATAAACCTGGTTAGTAAAGAGTTACATATTGTCTTTCTCCTGAAGTATAGACTATAGAACAGTTCCAATCATTGCCACCAAATTGTAAATGTTTAATTAACATATGTAATTAATTCCCATTATTTATTTATTATTCATTTTGTATTAAATAAATAATCTCATCTCAAATTTGTATAGTGGTAAACAATTATAAAACAATTAAAGCACTTAAATATAATAATAAAAATAAATAAACAAACTGCCAAGAGGTATTAAAATTTATTGGATTATATTCAAATTAAATTAAATAAAAGTATTTTTTATTTTGTTCCCATTTACTTTGTCCTGGCCTTCCCTACAATTTAGAGGTTGGTCCTGGCATCTCATTCAAGGGTGAGTCCAGATGATTTATACTATAACATAATGTGTTAATCTAGCCAATTGCATTATTATTAAACCATATTTCAGCAATCCATGGATTGAGTTCTCAAATTTAAAAGATGCCCTAGCCTGATCCTATGTTTATTAGGCAGAAACATCCATCTTTTTATTATGGATAGTGGTATCATTTGTTAATTATTATACCCCTAGTATTAATAATAGCAATTATAGCAATTGTTACTAGGAAAGATGTATATTTCCAAGCTTGAAAGTCAGAATAACTGCACTTCCTGTGGATACTTGGGACAAGAAGTGTATTTACTGCTCTTTCTCAGACAGCCAAATGTTTCAGTCTGGACATTTTTTCAAAAGGAAGATGGGGCAAAACATGAGGAATGATTGGCTGAAGAAACAAGATGGAAATTGCCTCAAGATGCAAAGGAACAAGATGGCACTTGGTAGGATAACAATGAAGACCTCCCTAAAGAGATATTCAAATTCTAGATGTGTCTCTTTCTAAAAGATCAAGGTCAAGAAAGCACTAGTATTCCTAGTGATCTGCCGTGGAGACCAAAGATGGATCTTGAAAAGCAGTACTGGATGCTTTGGAAGTTGGTGTTGGAGAAGACTCCTGAGAATATTGTGGACAAAAAAACCCCCCAAAAACAACAACAAATGGATCATAAAGCAATTTTCAGTTATGGCACAAATGATCAGGCTCCACTTATCTCACTTTAGCTGCATTATGTGAAAATCTAGTTTCTAGAGAAGAAGAATCAAATGCTGGACAAGGCAGAAGAAAAAGAAGACGAGGACAAGTAGCCAACTGGGGTGATTCACTTAAAGTAGCAATGAATGTTCCATTGGAAGACCTAAAATCTATCTATGTGGTCACTAAGAGTCAACAATGACTTGATGTCACATAATCAATCACTTATTTTCTCACTTCAGCAACTTCCCAAGATAAATCCTGGAGAAGTAACAGAAAAGCAGCGAAGATAAAAATGTAAATGGGGGGATGAAGTTGTAGAAGGCAGAGAGGGAAGGGTGGTTGGTCTTTTTATTAAGTGCAAATAAAGACACAATTTTCCCCAAGTTATGCTCCACCACTTAAAAAACCACTTTTTTGTGACAGTATAAAAATATTTTGCCATTGTCTTTTTCTGGCTGCTTTTCAATTCCCAGTTTAGCCTACAGCTGTGGTATTTCCAGGTCATTTTAAAGACATGCATTTCCTTCATTTTAAACCTTGCTGTACAATATTTATTTATTGGACTAAGATGGGATAGAGCTTAAAGAGCATTCATCTTAACTTTATTAGATGCATGTTTTAAAAATGTTCCACAATCTATCAATTCATTTTCATAGCCTTAAAGAAAGAAAAGACAGAAGAAATATAAAGCACCATTTTCCTTTGTAAATGGTGAATGTGGAGTATTCAGCAACAATACAAGAATAGTTCAGATCTGGACAAGATTTCCATGAAATTAGTAGATCCATTGGGTTGGTGGCTTACTGGTTGAAACAAAACAAAACATGCTGAGGCAAATACTTTAGTACTCTGAGATTTGGAAATATCTTGCCTTAGTCTTCCTGGATCATAGTAAAATCATGTGTATGTGTGTGTGTATGGAGAGAGAGAGAGAGAGAGAGAGAGGTTACTCTATTTCACATGAAGTGAATCAAGTGCACAAGGCAGTGAAAAACAAGAGAGGCTATCAAAGAGCTTGTCCTTCAGCATTCCTGAAAATATTAGAAAGCTTCCATTATTTTTCATCCAGTGTTGTCGAGAGTGTTGTTGTTGTTGTTGTTTGAGGATTGCATGTTACACTGTAATTGTTTTTCTCTACCATTCAAACCAGTCTACAAAAGTAAGAGCTGTTTATAAAAGCAAATCAAGCACATATGTGGAGATGATCACCAAGTTTACAAAAATCTGTATCTCCACATCAGTTTTTCAAAAGAAACTCTGTCTTTTCTCTACTGTCAGGCATTTTTGGAAAATGAAGGAAAATGCAAGAGATATTCTGCAAGCAAGCTTATCCTTCTGCAGGAGAGGGGGCTTCTTCATCTAGGCCGCAGCTCTAAAAGCAGTTTGTCAAATCAGTCCTGATGTTGAAGGACATTGTTTCAGTCGGAAATGTCAACGACTGGACTTCATATCTGCACAGCATGACTGAGCTACATCTTCTCCCCAATCTCTGCTGCATCTAGACAACAAGCCATTGGTGTGCACAGTGTGCTCAGCAGTTGCTTGCTGCTCTGTGTGCAACACAGTGCTGCATGCAGCAAAGTTACAACCATCCTGCCTTCATCCACAGCAGCTAAGAATGTTGTGCTCCGAGGAGATCTCAGGCTGAAACAGCAGGTTGTATTATAAATCCACCTGGATGTGCAAGAGCAGAGCTGTGCAAGTTTTAGCACTATTTGCAGGTATTTGGGAATGGCAAAACAGAGGAAGCCATGCACAGCAGGTTACAAAAGTGGAACAGCATGCCCGTCGCCAGTCACAACTGGTGTCTACCAGAAAAAAAGGCTGATGACCGACTAATATGAAAGACATTGGAAAACTGAGAACAGACTGAGGCTGAAGGGCAGTGGCAGAATTCTATAGGGGCCTCTGGGTGTGTGTCTCAGTGTGTAAAACACAGATGACAGATGCAAGAGAGGAAGAGAAAAGGACGAGAGACTGAAATTGAATAATAGGGGTTTGGCCTCAGTAATGTGAGAAAAGTGAGAAAGAAACTAGGTAACAGCTGTCTGCTTTCTATCCCAGTTTCTGACCAGAACTGACTTTTGTCCTGGTCAACATTTCCCACAAAAGAGAAGCAGGGAGTTTATTAGCATTCTTCAAAAAAGAACATTTCCTAGACGGCGTTTCTTTCCAACATCCGATTTTGCATTTAGCTTCTTGTCATCACTCTAGGCAACTCACCTGTGATGTTTAACTTGCTTTACATCTCCCATATTTCCTCTTAGTAGATGTTCTTTCTGTCCTCTGCAGGTCTCAGTAGCCACTTTCTTTGATAATAATGACATGACAAAGCCTATAACCCCAAAGGGTTTTTAAAACAAAAGCAAAAAAAAACCCCACCACATTTATTCCTATGTGCTTCTGAAGGCACAAAGTTATCTTTGTTTCCTTATTTCTGGATCTCTTTAGAAGGGGACCACATTACTATCTACTTATGAGAAGTTCAGATCTAGCATCAAACGAAAACAATAGATAAAAACTACTGAGAAATAGCCATGAGAGAGAAAGAAAACAATTTCTGCAAGAACAAACAGCGTGGCAGAAGGAAGGAAGGAAGGAAGGCTGCAGATTTCATCTCCTTGACATGCAAATGAGCAATTAAAAACTGAAATTATCCTTTCCAAGAACAAGTACAGAAAATTAATCTGCTACAGGAAAAAAAATAAAAAATAAAAATCTGCTACCCAGCAAGAAGCTAACAGCTTACTTGAAATAAGGCTTCTCGAATGCAGCTGAACTTACACCTAAGTAAGTCCCTGTAGCAACCTTTTTCAACCTGATGACCTCCAGAATTTTTGGGATTGCAATTCTTATAATTCCTACCTGGATTAGTGGGTTATAGTTGAACGGAAGGCTGCTTTAGACATAAGTTTTTAACTTGCCTATTTAGTCAATCCTAACAATCTCCATTTGTAAGAAGATCACAGATGTAGATGTTAATAGCTCTGAGTATTTTCTACATATCTATAATCAGCAATCAAAATTACATCAATCATTTTAAAATATTTTCCCCTCAGATATTTTCATAAGAAGCTGGGATCAAACTTGTCCTGAAAGATTTTGAAATATTTTTTTCCTTGGCATATTATCAGCCTTTTTTTCTAAGAGTTTCTATATCAGATACTTCTTCAACTTGGGAATGGTTCTCATTCTGTCCTTCAGGCATGGCAGAGGGAAGAGAGTTGATTAGCTACAAAAATATGACTATTCTCCAAATATTCAATATCCATTCTAAAGTTATCAACATCCGGCAGAAAAATGTTTGTGGGTTTCAGTTTGGTTTATAAGCCAAAGATCTCAGACTTTATCCACAGCATCTCTAGATAGCTCTAGAAAAAAAAAAACCCATTGTCTAAAAAGCACCACAGAAAGATGTTTGATGGTTTGAATGGGTCTTGGGTAGCTTCCTAGGATCCTATGCTCATACAAAGATGTTTTTGAATGCACAGGTGGAAAACAATTGTGAGTTTTGATTAGGAGAAAAAAATGAGTGAAGGCATTAAATATTACAATTCCCTCCCTGTGAATTATGCATTCCAGATCATTCTTTTGAATCTTTGAGCAAGCAGCTTATGGAATAGGTGCTGGCCTAGAAAAAAAGAAAGTATGAATACTAGGCTTGCTTAAGCTTGAAATCTGACTGGATAACTCTGGGCCAGTCACTTTTTCTCAGACCAACCCACCTCATAGGATTGCTGCTGTTGTGGGGAAAATAGGAGGAGGAAGGAGTATTAGGTATGCTTGCCATAAAGATAGATAATAAGAGAGATAGATAAATGGTGAGGTAGATAGGCAGACAGATAATCAGACAGGAATATCTGCGTATTCTAAGTCCTTGGGAAGGACTCAATAGGTAGATTAAAAATGCCATATCCAGTCTAAAAATCTGGCTGACTGTGCGACCAACCATAATAATAACTCTATGAGTTATGGAGCACATGTGCTGAACCAGGACATTATATACAAAAATGTAATTGTATATGTTACATTCAGAACCCAAAAAGGAAATACAACATAATTTTGAAAAACTTTAATAGAAATACATGTTGTCCTTATGGGTATAGGTTCTACTATATGGTATTAAGTTTTTTTAAATTGTATCATTAGGGCTAGATAAAATTGCTTCTGGTGCTACATTCAGAACATACTTCAATCTATCTAACTCTGACCCAGAGGGGTGTTACATTCTACTTGACTGTCCTGCCAATCTCAATTCAGTGCCTCCCATAGTATAATATTAAGTTGCCATGTAATAATTGGATAGCGACTCGTACTCCTGTTGAGTATATTTTGCAGAGAGAGAGAAAAAAGAACCAATAAGCCCACTGTGTCTGATTGGGCTTAGTTCTGGCAGACTGCAGCTCTAAAAAGAGAACAGTTTGTTGTAACTATTAACTAGTAATATTAATCAATCCCTATCCTCATTCATTTGAATTGGAAAGACCACTAGGGCCAGTCAGAGGTCATCTTAACTTAGCTGTAATGTTGAGGGGACAGGCAGAAGGACCTCAATGGCTAACCACAAACTCCTATCCCATATTTTAACACAAAGGACTCTGGCAGTTTAAAAAGAAAAATCCAAGAAGATCTCTATCTTGGTATAGGCATAAATATACTGCATTTCAGAGTTTTTGTGTGGGTTTTTTGTTTTTTGCATTTTTTTACATTTTCAGAGAAAAATCAGATTCTTCCTTAAAACAGAAATCTAAATTAAATTAAATTAAAAATGTTCTAAATCCCTCTTGCCAGGAACTACAGACTCTATAACAAAAGCTACTTTTAAAAATGAAGTTCCAGTTTGAAGATGTTATTTCAGTATTCCTTCAGATATTCACAATGAAGGTGAAGCTTCTTTAATCATGTTTTATTCCATCAATCACAATTATCTGGGTTCAAACACATTAAACTACAACAAAGTTTGCAGACTAAAGTGACTTGCCTCATGCTCATCCAAACCCAGGTTATGTATTTAACCTGTGTCTGCATCCTATAAACCAGGTCAACGGTACAAAAAGTCATTAGCTAAGCTCACACAATATGCTAAAGCCTAGATCTGGGTTAATGAAGCACAATTTTGATGTTTACCACAAATCACATTGTGGTTTAAGATGATGGTTTAGTTCAAAAGCATGCTAAGACAAGGTCTGTGTTCTGAAAGCATAGTGCCTACTGATATAATCTGGTATATATATAGTATTTTATATATATATAAAATCTGGTATATATGTAGTGCCTACTGATATAATCTGATTGTATCCAGCCAATCAAACCTTGGCAGGAAGCAGAGGCACTGAGTGACCTCTCCCTTCCTGGGGTTTCAACTGGGGTGGAAAGGAACATAAGAATTTCTCAGGGAGTGTATGTGTGGAGGAGACCGACCTCTGAATTGAAAGGGGACAGATCAGAAACACCCAGAAGGCTTTTCTTCTGGGGCCAGGGGCTGAGGAAAGACCAACAGTCTTGAGAAATGAGCCCATTGGGAGTAATAAGATCTGTGGTCCACTAGGATCTCAGCTTTTGGGGCAACTAAAATCCACTTGGATCTCAGGTGAGTTGCGCAGAACCAAGAGCAAGTTAAAAGCAGAGAAGCTCCCTGACCCTGAGCTGGCGTAGGGCGCACTCTGTCTAGGCGCTGCTTTAGGGAATGGACAGCAACAGGCGGAGGAGGAGCCCGCTTGCTTATTTTCCAGGGTCTTGAGGAAACGGAGTTGGGGAAGAAGAGTGGCGAATAAAACAGCTTCCACGCTTGGCTCGTTCGCTGCTCCTCAACCGGGGCTGCAAAGGCTTTTGCGGGATGGCATGCGGCCACGCGCATGTAAAATAGTTCCCCGGTCCAGGGAAGCTGGGAAGCACCGGGTAGGCCCAGAGCCAAGGCTGCTGCTCGTACATCACACACCCGTTTTGCTGGGCTAGAACGAAGAGCCCGAAGTCGGTTGAGAACAAGCGTACGCACAACGAGCCCCCCCCCCCCCAATTTCAAGAGACTGGCGACGCGGCGCGTCTTGAGATGGGGACAATTAGGGGCTTTTAAATAAAACGTCCTTGCTTTATTTTTATTTTATTCAATCTCCGGGCGATCACAGTCCAGGCGAGCGGGAGAGGGGTGCGGTGGGGAGTGGAGTGGAGTGGACGGAAAGGGGGAGGAGGAGAAGAAAGGGGGGAGGAGGGGAGAGAGACTCGTACAGAAATGAGCGAAAGGAGAAAGCCCCTCAGCTCTCCTCCTTGACACCCCGCCTCCTCACCTCCCCGCTCCGCGCCAAATGTCCTGGAGCCAGAGGTACGTGCCCGAGGATCTAGAAGCGCAATCACACAACCACAAAATATGGCAACAGCCCCCTCCCCTCCTCCCCGATATAAGGGCGCCGAAGGAAGAAGGGCTTTTCTCCTTTCTTGCCCCTGGTTCTCCTCCTCCTCCTCCTCTAAGCCCCCTTTCTTGAGCTTTTCTAGCGGGCGGCATTCTTTCATCAAGAGGTCACATCACGCTTTCATTTCGCGGTTAAGTAACGGGCTGCCTGCCTGATAGGCTGCCGGGTCGGCTGGATGGATAAATGTCCGAAGGAACGTATAATCTCACTTCCCTAGAGGTGGACGCGCGCCCTCGGGCGTGTATTTGAAACACCCTCGATTAATTGGCTGCTTTGGCTTCCCCACCCCCTACCCCTGGCTTGAAGATACCCAGGCGGAAGGTCCTCTGCAGAATATGTTAAAAGGCAGCAGCTTGGAGAGAGAAAGGGCACCAAATGCAGTATGCGTCAAACAGACCATCGCTCAATGAAGTCACTTAGCTATTCAAAACATGTTCTGCCATCACTCAACCATTTGCACCAAGAACGGCATGCGGGGCGGGGGGGCGGGGCGGGGAGGAGGGTGGAAGATGCTCTCTTTTCCGGGCTACAATCGTTTCCAAAGAACCGCGTTTGCTTTCTCTTTTCCCCTTTCGGTGAGCTGGGGCGAGAGAAAAGGGGATTATTAGGGCAGGTCGGCACATTTGATGTTCTTGTTCCTGCTTCCACAGACGATCCCGCTTGCAATTTTGCGGGGTATGTTTCCCGTTCTCAGCCCTGGCATCACTGGCAGTTATCAGGACTAGCTCACTTTTGAGGCGGGGACACAACACAAGCCTGTAGACGCGTGTCCACCCGGTCCCCTTCCCCATACGAGTTCTAACCTTAAAGAGCACGGGTAATTAGGAATTCCTACCTATCAAGCACCCCTACGCTAAGAGGATCTGAACTGTCAACATTTGATTTTCCTTTCCATAGTTCTCCTCCTCCTCCTCCTCCTCCTCCTCCTCCTCCTCCTCCTCCTCCTCCTCCTCCTCCTCCTCCTCCTCCTCTCTTCTTGCACACTAATACCGCTACATCTTTTGCACTCTGATTCTCTCCTCTTCCAGTGCCTGATTTTTCAGAAGCTAGCTGCCTGCGGCTTCTTCAGCTGCCACCCTGGCATATTACGGGTGAGAGCAGACTTGGCATGTTCTCCTTCACTTTCCCACTAGAGGAGGAGGAGAGGGAAGAGTTAGAAAGGGTGTTCACCCTTCCTGTTTCCACCACTTGTTCATTTGGAGATTTGAGTGTATAAATTCCCTTCGCCAGTCCCAAGTTCTAGAAAGAGCAAACAAAACCATATCTATCCCAAACTATACGATGGCTGCCTGGAGACCATTATGAAAGCTCCCTTTCTCATTACTTAAAAAAGAAACTCTACTGGACCAAGGCAACGAGGGACATTTGAGCTTACCAAATGAGACTGCTGCCTAGACAATAACAAAATCTACAGTTGGAGAATGACTTTAAGAATATCAATGGCTGCAAAGAAAACCAGCTAGATAGGAAGTTTGCTTTTCTTTCTTTGATTTCCCTGTCCCAGATTTCATCAATCCAGTTCAAAAAAGAAGACCACTTATTTCCCACTGTTGTTATAAACCCAACAACCCAATTCCAGTTATGCAACTTTTGACTTGCATTTTATAAAGGAACTCAACAGAAAGTACCAAGCAATTCAGGGCATAAAGAAACAAATGGAAGGACAGGGGAGGGGGGAATAATGGGAACGTGTCTGCCTTATATTGACAACTTGACTGCTTCTCTTCTGTAACTAAATCAAACACCCTGCTTTCTCTGTAACTGGGATTGAAGTGAGAAAATGGTGGAATGGGGAGCATGGGGGGGGGGAGGAGAAAAGATGAAAGAATTGTAGAGATCAAGATTTAAATACCTTCCAAGCAGCAGGTTCTCCATAATCCAGAATGGGTCATGACTTCTTCATTCTTTTTGCTGGTTTCATTATCTCCGGTTCCTTTCATCTTGCAAACCCCTCTGGAGTAAAGCCAGTAATCGGTTCCCACAGCTATGGTCATGAGGCTGAAGGCAGCGAAAGCACCAACGGTGGTTAAAAGCATCTGAACACCTCTGTCAAAGAGCCCCATAATTCTTCATTATACAAATACCCAACTGCTTTCTGATTCTTGGGCTGTTTGTGTATATGTGTGTGCGTGTGTGTGTGTATAATATTAGTAAAAGAAATGATAATCTTAATAACTATTTGAGATCAATAGAGAGAATCTATATATATATATAAAAAAGAGGTAAGAAAGCCCACACCGAATCAGTGTAAATGAAAAAAAAATCACAGAAGAGGCTTGATTTTCAAAAGGAAAAAAAAAACGTTCCAGTTGTTAATATTTTGTATAATATTATAAAGAAAATAAGAAAGAGAATAGCTAACCCTCCCCACAAAATGAGATGCCTTAATCCCTTTTTCTAAAATTCTGGTCTCCAGTTTCCATATGTGATGGCTAATTTGGAGATGGCTTCCACAGTGAACAGGGGAGCAGTAGCAGCAGCAGCAGCAGCAGCAGCAGCAGTGGCAACCGAAGCAGCATTCTCAACACACTCTCTCATGATCTGGACCTAGACAGTTAGAAACTGTAAGAGTAGAGATGCAACCTTCAGTCTTCTTGCTTAGCTCTGCAGCCTGTGCCATGAACGATCCTTTTCTTCCCAGTGTACATTTCTTGGATTTTTTCCCCCTTACTTTGTCTGTTTGCTGGTTTTAGTTTCAATTCTTTTCTTCTCTGACCCCGTTTTTCTTTTTCTTTTTCCCTTTTTACCACCAAGCCAGACTTGCCAGTTTCTTGTAAGCCCTTGCTTTCAACTGAACAGGTGCTGAGCATTTGCTTTCCATGGCTCTTCCTCCAAGGCAGTGGTAGAGAAGTAGTTGTTACTCTTTTTTTTTTTTTTGGAGATGGTGAGCTTCAGGAGTGGTAGTAGCTAACAGTTGAGCAGGGAAGGGGGGGGTTTCTTCCAGATGGATTTTCAAGATAGATTTCCCCTTCCTGCCTGCTCTCTGCAAAGCTTCTGAAGATACAGAATCCAGAAAGGTTTGCTGCAGGATATGCTACCCGTCGGTGTCTCTCGCCTCGCTTTCCTTGTGAATTCCGCTCTCCACCTACTGCATTAACGTGGTGGTGCTGAAATGGACAGCTCCCCTGCACTGATCACTCCGCGGTGCTGAAGAACAGCTCCGTTACCTCTTTGCTGCCGGGAAAACCGAGGAGGCATTGGAGATTGGGGTGGGGTGAGGGTGAGGGGAATCTTTCACTTCCTAGATCCTCTTCGCCAGCATCTGTAAGTGAGAATAATTGTCCTAGCTCTCAGAAGCAGGAAGGGCGGGGCTATTAGCCTTCCTGCTTGTCCTTTTCCATGTTCACTCCTCTTCTCCCAGTCCCTGAAATTATCTCTCCAAAAGGTTTCAGAAGCTCAGAGAGAAACATATCTGGATCTTCCCCCTCTCTGTCCCCCCTTTATTTATATTCCAGTCAAACCTTCCCAATGCTCTAAATTTAATTGTCACATCAGAATTAGATGAGCAACAAACTTCAACTAGAAGACAGTGAAAATGAAATAGAGAAGAATATAGTGCATTATGTGTGTCAGCAAAACAAAATAAAAGCAAGAAAAATCAATACTAATTGTTCTTCAATGTGTTACAGGGAAAAAGAAGAAGAGATAGGTGCTATTGCTCAATGTTTGTTGTTTTATTCCTTCTTTAATAGCTGGAAATCTCTCTCTTTCTCTCTCTCTCCCTCTCTCCCCCTCCCCCTCCCCCATTTTAAAAGATTCTTCAAAGAACTCAGATTGGTATATATTTTCTTTGTGGAATATAGAGTAAAGCAGACAAAAAAATTATGAATATTGTATTTGCAACACCTTTAAATTCTTAAAGAGAGAGGAGAGCATAAGGTGATAAGAAGAACCCCGCAGGATCAGATCAAATCACTGCCAATCCCATTACTTTGTTTCCTGACATGGCCTGGGAAACCCATGAGTAAAATTTGAGGATGATAGCTCACTCTCATTTAAATCATTGTGTAACTTGAACATATGTGGTAGTGAATCTGGATGTAGCATACAGAGAACATGACTTAAGTTATCCTCCTCAAAGTAGCTAAACTCCTTCCTCTTTAAGGCCATGTAAGTTATTTTAATTTCTAATTATGTTAGTGTAGTATGATAAAATAACATTGGACTGATTGTGATTCAGTGTTATGTGCTTACCACCAAGTTAAAGCCTAATGTAGTTTATTTGTTTGGTTATAGAAACTTATGTGATCACAATTGCATTCCTTTCCTAATCCATGTTAAGATTTGACATGCTGTCTGAATAGTGGATATTATGAACAAAGTAGTTAATTTAAGGTGTTGTGAAATTCCGACATTGAGATTTCTTATTAAACAAGGATTCTATTACAATACAATTAGGTGATAAAGCATTTAACAAATAAATCTGCAATAGTTCAGTGCCTTTCCATTGTTTTCCCAATTGTAATTAGTTAATAATGGACCCAAGAAATATTTGAAAACTCTAAAACAAATAATCACTAATTAATATAATAGTAAAGGATACTATATGATTCTCATCTGCTTTCTGATCCAATCAATTGTATTTATCTCTAAACAATTCCATATATCAGACAACTAGATATACTGGAAAGACCAGCATAATTTTGTCAGAAGGATTTGTGGGGAAGTTGAATTTGTAGAAGAGATTGCTATGTGTTCCATTTTCATAACCCTGTTAGCGTTTCTTGTTCTCTCTCCTTCTCTCTTTAAAGGCTGAGCAGGTTTGGTTAAACAATCATTCAAGGATCTAATCTCCATTAATCAGTATGTGAAAGATAAATGACTTACCTGCCAGAGTAATATACAATATGAGAAATATCATCATTCTTTAAGATTACTTTTTTAATGCTCTTAAATTGATAAAGACCTCAAGGTTTTCCCATATAGTAATTAAACACCATTTAATCATTGGTGGCCAGTTTGTCCCATTCCACAAGTGGCTATCTGTGGAGTTGGATGCCAGGCTAAGGTAGAAATGTTGTTGGTGTACTACCTCAGCATCCTTAGTAAAGTTGTTTGATTTCATGCCTGGGATAATAATGGGTCCCCCAGCCTCTGGTGGAGGGAATTTTTAATTTAGATACCCTGGTGGGAGAACAGGATTGGTTTAGATTGCATGCCAACTGTGGATTCATCACATCATATGCCTGAACTGCCTAGGGAAACCATTTTAAGCCAGTTTGGTCTAGTTAGTAGTTAAAGCAGGAGACTATGAGTTCTAATTCTTTAGCAATGAAAGCCAGCTGGATGACTTTGGGCCAGTTACTCTCTCTCAGCCCAACTCAACTCAAAGGGTTCTTGTGGGAAAAATAAGGGGCGAAGTTGTGCTGGATATTGAATTTTGTAAAAATAATAAAGGTGGGAAACAAATTAAAAAAAAAAAAGACCTTGGATCCAACTTTTTCTGTAAAATAATGGGAATTTGATTTGGAGGTGGAGGTCATCTTCTCTGCTCATTTGTCATGGACAAGCCACTTCCTGTTTAAGTTGTGGTTAGATGACTCTGTTAGGAAGCTAAATTAAGAGGATGTGCCTAAGCTGCCTTATGGGTTCTGATCATTTTCAGAGTGAAGTTGTGGAGTTTGCCAACAATCTGACAGACTGTTCCATCAGATGCCTGGCTGAGAGTAAGGAGGGGATGAAAGTGCTTAACAGGATTTCTCTTGAGTGGCCTCTCTTGGTAATCAACCCAGGGAATTTCTTGAATTACTGAGAAGATGGAATGTCATAAGAGACAAGCAGAGTTATATGGAAAAAGACAAAGTGCAAATATAATTAACCATAACCTGGAGGTAAGGGTTGACATCTCCCTATAGTTATTGCATCTTTGGTTACAAACAAAATACCTTGTTTAGGGATACTTATTTCCTGTTGGGAAGTAATAAAGTGGAAAATTTTCTTGCATGGCAAGAAACACTTTCAAAACAAAATCACCCATATTCACTCAGAATTGGAAGTTGGCTCCGTGAAGTCTCATGACAGGTGATTTGAGATTCAAATTTGTGAACTCTGAGGAAATGGTCAGAGTTGTTTACCAGATTAACTCCATCAACTATATATTTGATCCTTGCATTGGAGTGGAAGCCACAAATGGCCATGCATGAAGCAATGTATATGGATCCCTTCCAGTATGGATTCGGTACAGGCCAGAAAATAGAAAATGCTTGATTTGTTCTTGTAGATGAATTGCAGCAGGATCTAGATTAAGGAAGTACACCTCTTCTTGCCCTGCTTGATTGCTTGATTGCACTTGATACCACTGGTCATGGTATTCTCTGGATCATCAGTGAGCATGGGATTTGGGTATCGTTCAAACTTTCAGTATAAGCACACTTTCTGTGACAGGGCTGGGTTTCCTGAAATTCTGGCATACTTTTCAAAATTGCTACCGGTATTATTCCTTTCTATATCTGTGTTCCACAAGTAACCTTGCCAGTTTACACAACTGATGCTATTCTCTTACCCTGTTTGCAAAATTATCAGTACGCAAATGGGGTCCACTGAGAAGTACAAGATAATCTCTGATCCCACTTGCTTTGCAGAGGTGCTAGCCATTCCAATGAGTTCTATGCACCATTTCTTTGCTCATAAATTTAGCACAATATGAATTAAGTCTGGGAAGAAAACTATTGTTTCAAAAACATAAACTGATTCTGTCTTAATTCTATTTGATCTAAGACAGAAGGAAAGCTGAGCTGCTTGTGTTTGAGATCTTAGCACTTCACAACAGGGTGAGCTTCCATTACTTGCCCCAGCTCCTGCCTACCTAGTTGTTTGAAAGCATGCAAACGTGAGTAGATAAATAGGTACCATCAGTGGGAAGGTAAGAGCATTCCATGTGCCTCAGAATATAGTCAAGCCAGCCATATAGATATATATGACCACATATATATCTAACAACATGGCAAAACAGAAGCGCAGACACACATTTGAATCCAAGAAGGAGAATAATTTGTTAGCGAGAGGGAGAGGTACATGGATGGAGAAAACAACAGATTTGGAAAGGATTACACTTTCCATGTTTTTTCCCTTTTAACAATGTATGTATTTTCATCTGTGCATTTTTCCATTTCTTTTTTGTCATTCTTTTGAAAGCAATAAAATAATAAATTAGAAGTCTCTGAAAGAATTAAATAGTTCCATTGATTGTCATCATACTAGTACAAAACTCTCCTTCCAGTTGTTTTTCTTACAGCAGAGAAAGAGAGGGAGATTATTTAAATAACACAATGAATTGTTTGCACTGTAAAATATAGTTTTGCAGAGTTTTGGCTTGAAACTTTATATCACATCATCACCGGATGCTCTCTAAATACCTCTAGGAATTGGAGTATTTATGAAATTACAAAAGTTGAATAGTTGCTTGCATAAAATGTAGATCACGACTGCAGAATTACTGTATTAATTGCTTTTTATGCTGGTAGTGTGCTAACTGCTGTTCATTGAACTGGCTAGTAGGATCTGAAGAAGCTATGCAGCAGACTTATCTAAAACAGTTCAGTTGAAGCCTTTCTTTATTCATGGATGAGCTTAGATGTATGTCAGGACTAGGTCATGGCCTATAATAGCTGAACAGAAGTATTGTATAGTTTAAGGTAAAAATTGGGGTGATTAACTCTGAGCAGAGATTTCCATCTTGCCCAGCACTCTATTTCTAATTCTTTTGACACTCATCAAATTGCTCCTGCTTTGGGTGATGTAGCACACAGATTGAGCCAACAGAAGCCTGATTGGCTTTATTGTAAGAAAGCCTCCATTTGAACCCAAGGTAATATACTTGTCCTGAGATTTTAGTTCAACATATTCTGTTAAATGGAAGAATTCTGAATTGGGTATATTTATATATTTATATCGGAATAACTGTGATGAACTTGAATGGCATTTTGAAGTCAGCAAGAGGGCAACCTTTATGCCAAACTGAAATAATAAAGGCACTTTAAATCTGTAGTCCTGACAAGAAGAACCATTACTGACACCTGTTCTGTTTGGAAGTGATTTTAAACTTCTCCCTCTTTTTTATATTCACACATTAAAAACAAATGGCAATCTGAGCACATGAGCTTCACTCTCTCCTTTAAGATATTATAGCTAGGAAATTCATGAACAACTAAACTGCTGACACTAAATGGTCAGATTATCAATAACATCAACAGAAAATGCAGTTTTGCCATTTAAAAAATATTGGTTCAGAATTCAAACTCTTAGTATAAGTATACTTTCTGTGACAGGGCTATGTTTCCTAAAATTCTGGTGTACTTTTCAAAATTGCTATTATTCCTTTCTATATCTATGTTTCCAAATTAACCTTTCCAGTTTTCACAGCTGACGTTATTCTCTTAACCAGTTTGCAAAATTATCAGTAAGCAAATATGGTCCACTCAGAGGAAGAAGATAGTCTCTGATCCCATTTGCTTCACAGATATGCTAGCCATGTTTGCTGTTGGATATACTCAATTTCTTTGCTCATAAGCGAAAATATATTATAGCATGGGAAGAGAGGTGGGTCAGTCCATTCTTCAGTCCTGGAAAATACAATCACCAAAAAATATGTATATATTTTTTGCAAGCTGCAGACATCAGTTTCCATAAGGAACAAAGGGAATAAAGAACATCAAATCACCCTGTACATAAATAATGTTTTTGTATCCTTGAGTTGTTCTGTTCTCACCCACCAAATTGGTGGTATATTCACCTACAATTCACACCATCAAACACAGTGAAAAATTGGGAGGAGGTATTTCATAACTGCTCTATTTAGGTTTGTTCCATTCGCAGGTTATAGGCTTTACAGGGAGTCTGGATAATGGAGGCCAGTTGCTTGGGATTGCAACAGCTAACTAGGAGGCCAACTGTTTCTTCAGCTTCTTTGCTGAGGCAGCATTTGCTGTCTCTTGCTGTCATCTCAATTCTGGCTTCTTATGTATTTGTTCTTAAGACTTGGTCTTGTGCAAGCAGGAGTAGCCCCTTTGTCTCCTTCAATAGTCCTGCTCTTAGCCATTGCCAGGGTTTGTTATTCTCTGCTTTTCCTGCTAGTTTTTAGTTAATGTTTGTGTACTAGCCACGTGATACTTTGCATTGCCCTGTCTCTTTTCTATTCTTCTAGTAGGTAATTTTTGTCTCTTTGATATTCAGTAAGCTTTCTTAGTGTACTAGGTTCAGTGCATCTTCTCCCAATGACCTTTTATCTTCTTCAACTGTCTGGTCTACTTACAAAATTCCACATTCATTTATGCTTCTTGGTAAGTCAAATCTTCAACACTGTTGTGCGGATGAAAGGCATGGTTCATTACAGAGGTGCTATTCAACCAGTTCGCACCTACTCGGGCAAACCGGTAGCGGTTATTTGGTGTGGGTCACCAAACTGGTGGCAATCCCTGGCTGGCCATGCCCCCAACCTGGTCGCCTGGTTGCTCACTTGTGATCACTCTCCTAGCTTTCGTTCCCCATGTCCTCTTTCTCCCTGGGGAAAAGGAAGAAAGGCATGGATGCTGCAAGTATTGCTTTCCCCATGTGAATTAAAGCGTCGGGAGTGAGAAAGAGTGCGGTCTGACAGAGGGGTTGGGGGTGAATCGAGCCTTAGAGCACTTTTGCAACATAAATTGAAATGCATTTTGGAAGCAGATCTTTTAAAAACTTCTCCAAGGATTCCCCATGGACACTGCAAGTATCGCTTTCTCCTTGTGAGTTAAAGTGGTGGAGTGAGAAGGAGTGTGGTCTGACAGAGCGGGTGGGGGAATCCAGTCAAGCCTTGGAGAAATTTAAAGGAGCTACTTCCAAAATGTTTGTCTGTTAAGTGCTGTGTGTGTGTATGTGTGTGTGTGTGTTTGAGAGAGAAAGAAAGAAAGAAAGATGAAGGTAGAGAAAGAAAGAAAAAAAATAGGAAGAGAGAGAGAGAGAGAGAGAAAACTGTGCTATTATTTTTAATTGTTCCATTATTTATCATGTGTTAATATTTTACATTGTCCCTTCACCGAGTCTGATTTTTCTGCCTTTCTTTTGTCCAGGGCTACCACATATTTTTCAGGGTTTACATGCATTCAATGTCAATAGTCCAGAGCATAAAATATACACATGTTTAACAAGAATTGAAAGGAAGCTTGGAGGTCTTCTACTCCAACCCCCAGCTCAGGCAAGAAAACTGAGGATGCCATCCTGGGAAAGGTGTCAGAATAATACTTAGAAGGGACCTTGGGGTGAACCCTATACCATTTCAGAGAAATGGCTGTCCAGTCTTTTCTTAAGAACTTCCAGTGATTGAGCACCCAGAACTTCTGGAGACAGGCAGTTCCACTGGTTAATTGTTCTCACTCACAGGAAGTTTCTCCTAAGTTTTAGGTTGCCTCTCTCTGTTCAGTTTCCATCCATTGCTTCTTGTTTGCATTCTGCTTCTTTGGAAAATACATTGTCCCCCTTTCTTTGTGGCATCCCCTTAAAAGCCTGTTGCCTATCGCACTCTTGAGTAAAGCATGTGAGCCATTTCCTCCTTTCAGTGGTCCATGAAAGTACATCTATAGTATACAGATAATAAAGTCAAAAAAGGTGAACATATTTACAGAAGTATAGATAAGTTGAGGGTGGGTGACAAGGAATGGCTGGGGGGGGGCTAGGTGAGGCAACCCTTGATATGAGTGACATTGAGTTGGCCACGCCCACCCAGTCACATGACCACCAAGCCATGCCCACCCAGTCACATGACCACCAAGCACACCCATCCAGTCCTATGACCACAAGCCATGCCCACCAAATAAGCCACACCCACAGAACCGGTAGTAAAAAAAATTGAATTCCACCACTGGTTCATTATCATTGTTTTTCTAGTCTTCCTATCCAGTGCTTCTAATTCAATGCTCTAGTCTAGCTGTGTATTTAATGACTGGATTTACCCAGGTGTTAATTATATTAATGGCATTTCTGCCACTGAATTGGACTTTTAAGAATGTTCAGGTATTTGGAGTAATCCAGATGCTTGTTATTTCCATAAAACATCTTGATTTCTTCGCTTTTCACTTGTTTGCCCATGTTTTACAACCATGATTGAAAAATGCTGGTTAAAATATGAGCTCTTGAGCTTGCCATCTTTAGCACATTCCTTTTTGTTGAGTTTTTCCTGGTGAGTATGCCTTGGGAACCAGAGGAATCCAGGATATTTGGAGTTTCTCTTTGACTGAGGAAGAACTATCTTTGGAAGCAGATATCAAGTTGCCTATTTCAACATTAAATTTAGGGTCTAGATTTACTTCTCACACTAGAACAGACTTTGATGTGATGATTCAGTAGACTCTTTTGATTCAACATTTGTTCCCAAGGAATGAACACTAGGAAAGATACTATGGCATTAAATACATG
Source organism: Hydrophis major (assembly GCA_033807585.1). Taxonomy (NCBI): domain Eukaryota; kingdom Metazoa; phylum Chordata; class Lepidosauria; order Squamata; family Elapidae; genus Hydrophis; species Hydrophis major. The sequence continues at coordinate 183,610,479 of CM066331.1, read as the reverse complement.
AAAACATTATTTTTCTTGATGCGCAATCCTGCAAATAAGAGTAGAAATAATCCACTCCACTGGGCAGTCCTTGAAAATAAAATCAATATAGCTGATCAATATCTAAGTCTATTTTTCTAAGTGTATGTCTCCACAGGAACCACCCCAAAGGCATTCATTTGAAGGAAAGTATTACAGGTAGTCCTCAATTTAAAAGTATTCATTTAGCAAGCCTTTGAAGTTATGATGATGCTGAAAAGAGTAACTTTTGATGCATTCCTTGCACTTATCACTATTGCAGCATTCTTACAGTCATGTGGTCATGATTTGAATTCTGTGCAACCAACATATATTTATGATGTTTAGAGCATCCCAAGGTCATGTGATTACCATTTATGACCCTCCCAACCAGCTTCTAATATGCAAAGTCAATGGGAGAAGTTGGATTAATTTAATGATCACATTTCACTTAATGGCCATAGCAAAAAAGGTCATAAAATCAGGCATGACCATGTAATGGCCATGTTGTTAGGAACAGAAGTTCCAGTTCAACTGTGATCATAAATTGAGGATGACCTGTGGAAACTGGCAATATGTTTGTATACAATATGTTTGTATATATTGTAAGTTTGGAGTGCCTTAATTTTGCCATCTCATATTGCTTTGCACAAATTTCAACTGCAAGAACACATGCTATGGTTCAGCAGAGTGTGTCAACTCATAAAATATTTTGTATACACGTTTTATAGTTGACCACAGTTCCTTCTGAGCTGAGCACATGCCAAAACAAGAAGATGAGCGCAGAAAGTGAATAAGAGAATAGTAGATCCACAACATATAATGTTTTTGCTGTGCTTTTCTTCTATTCTGTCAGTGTTTATTTGCAATAATGGTGAATATATGTAACTCGGGTTTAGGATGAGGGTGAAAGGTCATTCTCTGAGCTTGCGAGTTGGTTTCCAGATGTTTCATTATCAAGCTAGGTAACATCTTCAGCAGAATTTAGAGGATGTCAGTGTTGGTATTCTTTTGTTTATAAGGCTACAATCAGATTACGAATCCAAATAAAACACACAGCTAACCAGAGACAGCACCAACCCTCAACCAACCTATGCAAGTCTGCACCCTCAATCAGCACTTCACCTCCCAACAACCCACACCTCATGCAACTTCCCCATCACAAGACTCCCACTTATGACTCACACCTGACTCCTCACAAGACCCATCACAAGACTCTCCCTTGACACACCCACACCTGACCAATCACAAGACCTTATGATTACACAAAGCCCTTATAAACAGAAGAACACTGACATCCCCTAAACTCCACTGAAGATGTTCTAGCGTGGTAATGAAATGTTTGGAAACCAACCCATGAGCTCGGAGAATCAACTGTCAGTGTTTATTTTCATTTTTGCCCCTAGATTATTTTCCTGTTTCACTTCATTTTTAATGAAACCTACAATGAAATAATTATTTCATATATTTTTTTTGCTTTAAGGGTAACAGCATGTACTTACCTGATGTCAGAATCTAAGCAGGATAAGTCCTGGTCTTATCTGAATGGGAAATGAAAACTGAAGGAAGACAATGGCGAAGCATTTCCATCATAATGCTGCTTAGAAAACTGTGTGAATGTAGTTCTTAGGAATTGGGCTTAACCTGAGAGAATTGTTACACAGTATGTACATTTTAAAATAGCTTGCTCTGATTTTCCTTATTTTACTATCTTTTGGGGTGTGATATATAGGACTGCTAAAATTCCCAGGCAGTATGGCCCTTAGTATCATGTGTATATGGAGCTCCCTGAGGAGCAAAGTGCTTCTGGGTACATTGAAGCTAAATAGAGGATTCTGATCTTTTGAGATATTCCTGGACCTGACATTCTCTGGATGTGTCAACCCTTCAAGGTAGATCAGATTAGCATGATATCATGTAGGTCAGTACTATTTATATTGTAAGGCTTCAGTAACAGAAATTTGCAACTCTGAGTACATTTTCTCTCTCTTTATCTTTGTCATAAATAGGGAGGCTCTTGTCTGAGATGTTTACTCAGGTTAAATTCCTGCTCCGGACTCGGGTCTCTTATCTAATTATGGCCTTGGTAGCATCTCCTCCTTCCATCCCTCAGTGCCCTCCTATTTGTTTTAGAAATGCAGGTTCAGTTAGCTGCCCTTTATAGAATGAGTAGAATTTATACAAACTGAAGTTTATTCATAAGTAATGCAAGAGCCATTTTTGGCAATCTGCAGTTGAGCTCTCAATAGGATCTGAGACTCAGACTTAAAAGATTTCTGTAAAACAGTGACTTATTTTAATCACTGAAACCCTGAATCTGATATACAGACTTTGGCCTAGCTTATTGTAGTAGTTCAACAAAACAATTATACTCTAGGGAGGTCAGCTGATCATTCCTGCTAGGAATTTTGGAAATTAAAATCTGAGTACTGTACATCCGCAGGTTATCACAGTGTGGAATTACTCCAATTCCACAACACAGACAAGTGTTAGAGTGCAATGTGTCATCCCACTTAAGAGGAGTTTGTGAGAATGTTTCTCTTCACCTCCAGATGCAATTATTATATTATTTATCCATTGCTGGAGGCACCCTCTTTTATGATATATAGAAAGTCAGTATGACTTAAGTGAATGTAAACTGTATGTTAAAAAAAGAAATGCACAATCTTTGTTCAGAATACACCAACTTTTAATTATAATGAATCCTATATACCTGTTGTTATATTGCAGGTGAAATTTGAGATGCTGGTTATCATCTATAAAGCCCGAATGTCTTAGGTCCAGTTGATTTCTTGGACTGTCTCTCTTTAGAGTATCTGCATGTTCCACTAGGTCTGAAAGGGTGGGCTTTCTTCTGGTTCCTTGTTACATGTTGCCATCTAGTGGGACATAGGTATTGCACCTTCTCCATAGCTGCCACTGCCCTCTGCAATGCCCTTCCTCCTAAGATCTGGCAGGCACTCACCTCTTAGCTTTCTCCAGAGATTTAAAAACCTGCTTTTTCACACAACTCACATTGATGTAGTGTAAGACTATTGCAATTGGTACTATCTTTGCTTTCTTTTGCCACAGTCGTTCTGTTAGTATTATCATTACTACTATTTTACTATTGTTTGTGATATGCCCATGGTTATGCTGCATAAAATGAGTGCTTACATAATTTCACTCTCTCCTCTCCCAAATCAATCAATCAATCAATCAATTTGGATCCATGATTCGACATTTCTGAATTATTCACCTCCAGTATCTTTACATTATTATTCAGACATTGTTGAAATAATAAAACTACCCACATTGTTGTTATTTTAGCACAGTGTAACAGTTTGGATGACTCTAAAAGTTGATAGAAATCATTACTATTGTGCAACTGCTGTTAGTAAAGCTATTACTATTCTGAATTTAGCAGCAGAAACAGAAATCATAGTAAAGAAGCATATGGGATTGCAGTGGAGAACAGCAGTGAATATCAGAAACAAGTTATAGGGTCAATAGAATTTATATAATGTGTTTTTCAAAATAATTTTGCTTCCTTTGGTTGCAATAATTAATTAATTTTTAATAAGGAGAGCCAAAGATAATAATAGACTCTGGAGCAAGAGGGGACAGTCCACTTTGGCAGTAAAATCTAGCAAATTCAGAGGCTTAGGTGAAGAATATTAGCATTCTAACATCCACAATTATGGGAAATGAACAGAATATCTTCCTTCTCTCAAAAATATATGGTACTCCAAAAAAGATTGGAGGATGCAAAGAGATTCCTGAGACAGAAAACAGTGACAATTACTCTGATCACACTCAGAGTAATTCTGCAGTGTAATTCTACATCAATTATTTATTGATGGATTTTTCATTAGCTTTCAAAGAGAGATGGCTAGAAAATGGGATCACATAATCCCAAAACGCCAAAGACTGAAATCCATTAAATTTGTGGTCTCAAATCAATTTCAGCAAATATACAGCACTTCGGGACCTTTTCACAATATCCATACAAGTTTAATGTGCTTTTACTTATTTTGAAAACATTCACAGATCTGAGTGCATATTCTAATATACACTCAGTAGTTGTTAAACCAAACCATAAACCTAGGATAGTTTTATAGGTACATGTAAAATGCAGATCAGGGAGAGAATAAAATGATTTCTCTTTTGAAAATGGTGATTTCAAGCAGTGCTGTTAAATTTTATTTCCAATAATTATGGCAGAAAGGAATTGCATGAGATGGATGAGGGTTAATATTAAAAAATAATAATATCTATTTTAATTTGCCTTTTAAGTGTGCAATGTAAAATGCTATGATTTAATTTGGACATTTTAGGGATTCTGCTGACTGATTAAATAAAACAGGGCAGGAAATTTGTCAAGTCTAACAAATACCAGAATCTAACAGCATCTACATTTTTACAGTGCTAGCAAATATGTTGAACCTATGCTTGTAACTGAATTTAACAATTGTAGCTGAATTGATGAGAGATAATAGAATTATTTTATTGGCTTTGTTGCTTTTGTGGCCCTTTCCATTTCTGAAATTCTGCTGAAGTGAACAGGAATACAGCAGTGTGTTCATTCAGACAAACATTTCTGCCAGTATTTTTAATAAATTACCAAGAGGCCTCAACCGTACATAAGTCTAATAATAACAATAATAATTCTTGTATAATAATAATTATTAATAAAACATTACACCCCCCCATCCATAATTGTCTTCTTAACACCATTTGTTCATATTGCTATCTGCCAATGAATAGAACTTCTGACCTTTAAGAGTTTTCACCAACCATTTCAACTTTTCAGTTCACCGATTCAGTTTTATATTTGAAAGGTCAGTTTTGGCTCCTAATTCTTATCATAATTCACTGCAGAATTTTCCTTGCCATTCATATGGCTTTCTCATGTGCACCATTCACATTATCTGATAAATTCTGTCTGACTCTTGTGAACTTACATGTCCTATTGAATGCAGTACGATTTATGGCTTACAAATGTTTTAGTGCCACACTTTATTTTTCTGATCAACCTGCTTTCTTCCCATAATTTACCTATAAGCTTCTCCTTTTTAAAAATTATTTCTCACATTTATAAATTCACATTTCTCCCATTCCTGAATTATTCTAATGTTTTGCAAATATCAATATCCCCTTTTCAAATTCCATTTCTCTCAGTTTTTCCCTTGCATCTTGTTATGTACAATACTATGCAGAGATTTACTTGTAAAGAACTCCCAGTAAGTGCTTTTTAATTTAAGTTTTAGCTAGCGAGGTTCATGTTGTCTTCTCATACTTTTCAGATTACCTAGGTTTCTTTTTATTTGCTACTGTATAAGAGTGCTATACTCTACTAATAGTAATTAAGAAGTTTAATTATAAGCTATAGCTAATCATTAGCTAAATAAACAGTGTAAAAATTACAGAGAAAAGGTAAGGGAAAGGATTAAATCTAGTTTTCTTCAAATTCGGACAATCATATATACTTTTAACCTATTAGAAATAGGAGCTAAGTAGACCATCAAACAAGCAAAATAACTACTCTTTTTAGACTCCCTTGCTGCAGAAGTTCAAACAACATAAGTAAACATTTTGTAACTTTACTAGAAAATGTTAAAATTCTTTCCAAATGCCAACTGGGATAATGCTATTTTATTGTGGAGACAATTACCGAGAAATTGTTACATGAATTAGACTCTTCATTACCATGAACTGAGACTGGACGGTGGGATGCATATAATTTAATGAGCATTCTGGAATGTACCAAGTATTTTGAACTAGCAGGTGTAAAATTGATCTATCCCATGAAATATCTATTCCAAATGAGACTTCTACACACTATTCTCCCCCTTCCTTTAAATAGCAAAGCACTTCTATGTTGTTGCCAAGAAAACTGTGTTCCTTTTGGCCTCTGTGATTGAGCGCCCTAATGAGTGGAACTCAGACAGCCCTGTCCTATTCCGTGTAGTTTTGGAACAATGAGTCAGGCTCTGCCAGGCACATTATCTGCATGAGAGTTTGTTTCTGAACTGTTTTTATCTCCTTTCTCTTTGCATGTTTTAGTGGAATGTGCCTAATCAATAACAGAAGGGGGAAAAAATCAATGCATGTCAGCCATTAGTTCTAAATAAAGGGCAGGCTGTTAATAAGGCATACCAGCTGAAATAATGGTTTTCTGTGGGTTTATAGGGAGGGAGAGAGGAAGTTTGTCAGAAATATAGGTAAATTCTGTGAGAGAAATCAGACTAAAGATTAAAATTCATATTTATAAATTCTTATGCAGTTATGGCAAAAGCTATGGTCCTCTGATCTATAGATATGCAAGAACAGAGAGATATTACAAATCAAATACTTTTTTTTGGCTGCAAATCAAATCAAGCAGGGCATTCTCTATTCTTAAATGAAGATATGTGTACAATGTACAATGCTATGAAACTAGAGGAAGATTTACTCTCAATTTATACACTGCTGAGAAAAGTTGATATACCCACAGTCAAAACATCTTTATTACAAATATCTGACATGGAAATCTTAGGGACTTTTTCTCTGCAAACAGGAAGTAAATACTTAGGATACTTCCAAGTCCTTTAGACTGGAAGATTTGCAACTGATCTAATCCTTTGCAATGCACGTAAAAAAAATATATAAGCCAGCATTGTAACTTTATGTAAAGAAAATTACAGTATAAAATAGAACAGTGAGCATTGATGAATTGTGTTCGTTTTTGGATTTTGACTTAATGTATCAGGCTTTGTTAGATGTTGTAAGAGACATACAGTATAGCTATGATTAAACTGTAGTACAGTACAGTAAATATAACTACATTATCTAACAGGCTGCATGATGTTAAACCTTGATTCAGACATCTGATGGTCTTACTGTAGAAAAGACATGGTTGGAAAGAGTATATACCTACAGCGGTAAACCCAACAAAAATTATCAGTGTTTGCTAAAGCAACCCATACCCAAGAAGAACACTGCCATGGTAGAGGAGAAACATTAAGGAACATATCTCATGGATGTTTTTCAAAAAGGTGATGTAATGTATTGAAACACCAAGGTAATTGACAGATTTTGTTAACTGATTGATTTGTATCCAGCCTTTATAATTTTTACAAATAATTCAAGGCAGCAAACATGCCAAACAGAGCTTACTTCTATTGTCCCCACAATAACAACCCTGTGAGGAGAGAGAGAGAGAGAGAGAGAGAGAGAGAGAGAGGGGCACAGAGAGAGGAAATGTTGACAATCTTTTCCAAAGAAAGTATTATTTATGACAGTTTAATACTGAAGGAATCAGAAAATGAGGAAGAAAAATCTAACAGAAACTAATGTTTCTTTTTAAAAAGCTTTTCATTGTACCTTTTTTGCAAGCTTGTTGGCATTTTTAAGAATTGAAGTGTACATTACATATAGCTAAGTCAACCCTATGTTGTTAAAAATGGAGTTTTAGATATGAATGTAAAAGATATATATGAACTCTGGAATACCTTTTGATTTTCTAGTAAAGGCATCTTTATAATTTAGAGGATTTCTTTTGCATTCTCCCAAAGATGCCTTACTTCCTTAAAAAAAAAGTCCAACAAAAGTAGAAGACTCCAGGAGCCATGTTATTCAACATGCTGATAGAATGAAGTAAGATAATAATTTCTGATTAAATAAAAATGTATGATGCAGCTATGCTTAGATTTTTCCATTTAAAGGGCAGGAAATGAGAAATATGAGAGAATCACAAATGAGAGGATATTATATATCTATGTGAGGAAAATAAAAGTGAAAATCCATTAAAGTTGGAATCAGGCTAATTCACAAGGATTCTTACAGAGCAGTGACATTGCATGCATTTTTATTTAACATTTCTTTTCTGCCATGATGTGCAAATCTGAAACTGTCCCTACTCTTTAAATAAAAAAATCCCACATCTTTCTATGCTGCTTTAACTACAAATATACTAGGCCTACTTTCATTACAAGCTCAGCTGTCAGCATTTTTATGTATTTCATCTGTTAGTGTACAAGGAACAATTCCAAAATTGTTAAGTTTTGTGCTAGTTTGTTACCTGTTAACAATTGTTCAAATGTTGAATGCAGTCATTGATGTGTCACCTTTTTATCCCTTTGATTTTAATTTAGCTTTAATTTTGGTACTTTTTATTTTATTCAGGTTTTTTAATTGACTGTGTACACTGTTGGCAGCGCTGGACCAGAATAAAATGATATGAAAATGAAATGTTGGTTATTTCTCATGTGCAGGGGTCCACAAGAAAGACAAATCAGTTGAAGTAGCTGAAGCTACTTCCCACAGTTTCCATCTCGGCTTAATACTTACAAACCAGAAACCCTTCTAAGAAACGTCATTACCTGAATTCTGTACAAAGCAGACTTGCTTGCCAGAAACAGCTTGTGGGGAGTAATAATAAAAAACTGTCACCATATATCCTTGAAACTCAGCTCACAATTTCATCATAGACACTGGCTAACCCTGAATTTTTCCAAGAGAGCTATAAGGCTAACACAGGGGTGGGATTCAATTTTTTTAACAACCCGTTCTGTGGGGCATGGCTTAGTTGGTGGGCGTGGTTTGGTGGTCACGTTATTGGCTGGGCATGGCCAACTTAACATCACTCATATTGCGGCACACATCTCCTCGCCTGGCCTCTCGTGACTGTGGGGATGCTGCAACTGTTGTAAGTGTGAAAAATGGTCATGTCACTTTTTTCAGTGCCATTGTAACTTTAAATGGTTACTCCACACAAGCAAAGTAGCAGCAAAGGAGGGAAAAAAAACTGCAGAGAAGTTCCAGAGACAGGAAGTTTAGTCCTGCCAAGAATGTAAAAAGGGCTAATGGAGAGGCAGTTTCTGTAAGCAACACCAGAACATTTCCTTCCTTCCTTCCTTACAGGATTAGGCCAGTAATTTCTTCTAAAAACCAGTTCTCTGAACTGCTTAGAATGTTAACAACCGGTTCTAGAAAATAAGTGTGAACCTGTAGAATCCTACCCCTGGGCTAACAGAAGAAACTCTTGATTTTGTTCACTCAAAATTTAGGGACAAGCCTGCATTGTCAGAGCATCATGGCTAACAGCAACAAATGGACTTTTCCATTTAGATCCTTCCTGAAAACTCTAATCAAAAGGTTATTGCTTGGTCCCATTCTTTCTGTCTTTGGTCATCAGATGCTGAACTAGGTTAGGTGGAGGAGTAAGTTGCTATAGATTCTTCTCATTCTCTGATATCCTGAGCCTAAAAACGTAATTTCTAGAATGTTGTCAGATAAAAAGCCCAATGGTCAAAGAGAATTATTGTAGTGAACTTATTTAAAGCAGGGCTGTCAAACTCCCGACCCACAGGTCAGATGCATCATGTATGGGCCACGCCCATGCCCGATTTAGCAAAGGAGAAAAAAGTCCTGATATGTGACATGACACTGCCATGACGATGTGAGTTTGACACCCCTGATTTAAAGAGACCAGTAATTGGGAAAAATTTGTAGACTAGATTGGGAAGCCAAAAAAGTCCTGGAAGAAACCAACAGCCAATCATTTTGGTACTCTCCCCCCCCCCCCAATGAACAACATGTAAACCAGGAGTTGAGTTTGTTTCAATGGAATCTTTATCTAAGGAAATACTAATTCTGGATTTTATTATCCGTTTGATTTTTCAGAGACAGATACAATCTCAGAGAGAGAAACAGACAAATCAAAACTATGAATTCAGTAAGAACAGGATTCTACAAGGACTGTTCACTTAGAAGACAAACAGCACACAGGTAGCCCTCATTTAGCAACCAACTCATTTAGCAACTGCTCACAATTTTAAAGGTGATCAAAAAAGTAAGTATGTGCCAGTCTTTGTATTTACAACCTGCAGAGTAAAAGAAAGTTTGTAAAATCATGATGTTTACTTAATGCTTGCAGGTCCCAATTGTGGTTGTTAAAATGAAGACCTTATTTTGCATCAAAACACAGATATAATACCAGGGAAAATTAACAACTGACAAACTAACTAAAATAAGAAACCTGACAATTAACATATAGTTACTGAAGGAAACTCAAAGACATAACAAAAAGCGGTTTGGTGTACAGGTTAACCTGTTAAGACTATAAACTAGCAAACCATAAATGGCATCCTTCCAGTGACATTGGGCCAGTTGCTCTTTCTGAGACTTATGGGGTAGTTGTTGTGAGAAAAGATACGAGAAACAGCAGGTTAAAATCACAAAAGTGAAAATAAAAACCCTATAATGTAGAAGCAGCAAATAAATAGAAAATGCTATTTCTATAGTGTTGCCACTTAACTGATTTGCATCAAAAGCAAAATGTGGGCAGTGCTGAATTTCTAAAATTAAAAAAGTACTATGTTTTTAATCAACTTGGAAGTCATTTCAATCCTTTCCCACTGGCTCAATTTTTGTGATTAGTTTTTGATAATGGGAGGTGGGGAGCCAGGGTATGGCCAAAGAAACATTTATCAAAATCTGAATTCTTTTAATTTAAATTCAGTTCAGAGTTGAATCCTGGCTGTAATCCTAGGAAATAGGCAGAACGCCCAGTGTTGTTCTAACAGTTGTTCTCATTAATATCGTAAGTATGGATGGGAGACCAAGTGTGGGTTGAAGCTCTGTGAAAGAGTGTCTTGCTTTCTGCCTTTGAAGCACATGATTTTTAAAAAATTCATTTGTCTCATCTATTTTTGACTCTATTTCATTTCCAGATGCTTCTGAATGCATGGTTTACCATGTATAAAGCTCTAAATTGGTGTAAGGACCACGAGTGGAAATGGTCTACCATATTAATAAGCAAATGAATCTGATCTCAATAGTTAAATGTAAGTGCAAGTGGAATTCCCTAATTTTACAGAAAACAATAGCTGACTCCACATTTGCATAACAATGTGTATTGACGTAGCTGGTGTTTATTCATGGGCAGTTTTTAAGCAATCCTGTTAATAAAGTGGCAAGAATTTAAGTAGCTGGGTTTTGATGTGTAATCATTTGTTGTCATTATCATTCTTCCTCTTTAGACCATTGTGCTATGTCATGTTATTAAAAATGCCATATGTGTTTAGCAGAACTGTGTGGAGGTAGAAAATCTGGCAGCATGTTTATACATTTTGTAAAATAAAAAGTATGTATATGAAGAACTTTATTGTTGCCAATTTACTGAAATATCCATTGAACTACTGGGTATTGTAAGAGAATCATGAGGGAAAATAGGCATATTTTTGAAGATTTGGATGGAAAATTACAAGCCCACAAATTAACTAACCCACCTACTGGATGGTAATGTGTGAAATTCAAGGCTACTTTATTTGACCAAGTATTATATGTAGTTATCTCTGAATTAGAACTACAAGATGTTTTTTCTAAAGCTATATCTTTTCATAAATAAAGAAAAATATGTCTATTTCAATAAGACATTTTAATATTCCAAAGTAAAAATATTCAAAAAATAAAATTTCACAAATATGTAACATTTTTCCACAACACAAAAATGGCCAGCTGTAGAGTGACTACAAACAATGGATGATAAAATAGCAACAATGGTGCAATGGAATATTTGCAAGGAATACTATTTATCTTCAAGCAAAAACTGGTGGAACCATAAAATAGACAAAGTAATAGAAAATGAAGAAAATAAAGTGCTCTGGGACTTCAGAAATCAGACAAGCAACAAAAAAAAAGTCTGAATTATGGATGTTGCAGTGCCTGGAGACAGCGGAACGGAAGAAAAATGTAGATGAGGCTCCAGATATGTTTTGGGATTGCATGCAAAGGGCCCATTACCATTGGTAGTATCTTCGATGTCTTTTGCCACAGTTGCTCTACTTCTATTTGCAAGCTTTTTGTATTTTTAAAAAAATCACAAAAACACAAACTTGCAAATAGAATAACTGTGCTCCAGACAGCAAAAATAGTACCAATAGATAATAGACTCTTTGTGTGCAATCCCAAAATACCGGGAGAATTATTTGAACATCATCTACACTGACAAATCACAAACAGTGATTTGCAAAAGGCAACTTTACTTGGAACAATTTACAACCTGTGATCATATTTTTAACACCATCAAACACCCACAACTGGCTGGCCCAGGTCCTTGGGAAGGACTCTGATGGATAAAAATGCCAAATGTAGTCTAAACATCTGGGTGACTGTGACTAACCATTATCTGTTATGACAAAATAATCAAAAAGTTAATCAGTACAGTAATATTGTATATATAAAACTCTTTATACTCTCCCCTCTCAATTTATGTTACAATTCCATGTGTTTAACTCAGTAAACCTCAAGATATTCAAAAGGATTATCAAGTGTTTTCAGGGCCACAGCCTTAAATATAATGGAAAGGGATACAAATAAAAAACACATGTCATTCCAACTGTTCTGTTGATAGCCATAACATCAAATAGTCTCCAGGAGCCTATCTATTCACATTTTATAACCTACCTTTCTTCCAGTGGTTCAAGATGTATTGGTTTCAATGGAGCTTCTCCATACAGGTAGTGGTGAAACACAAATAATTGCTCTCATTGATTATGCTGTATGAATTTTTCATAACGTATAGTCAGATGTCTTTTCCAGTACTGTATGCTTTATTGTTCATTTCATAAGACTGGAAACAGGAGGCTGCCTCTGGGTCTGTTTTCTTAAAAACAATCATCTCTGGAGCCATGAAGTTGAAGTTTCTCAGTTGTAGTTCCCTTTGGAATTGATCAGCTAGCTCTCATCTTTGACTTTTAAGAAAGCCATTAAAACCAGATTAAGCAGATCCTGGGAATGACTGATAAAAGTACCCCTTGGACGGATTATGTTTTGTTATTTTGAGTATCGATTGGATGCAACACCTTTTGTGATTTTAACTGAATTTTTAAGTTATCCTGTGTTATTTTTTTCCTTTTTAACCTTTTTAATAGAAAAGGGGAATGTAAGATATCCATAGACATTATGGATTTGAGTGAACCAAGTGTTTATGAGAAACCAAACTAATCTTGAGACAACCTTTATCTTACATGCAATAAATCCAAGAATTGCTATGATTGCCTTTTGCAGAAAGTAGAGGCTGTACTTTTACAACAGCCACACATGCAACTGACACATTTTCAACCGAAGGATAAAGCATCCATTATATTTTATCCGTGTGATTTCTGCTATATACTATGTTCTTGGTAGCTTGCCCAAAGCCACAAGATACTCCAGTTTTACATAGAGTCTTATCTATAATTGGCCTATATTCATCGTTAGCTCCATTTGTTCTAGGCTGTATTCTCTTTTGACACAAATACAAGACAGCCCCTCCCCCTTGAACAAACACCTTTGCACATTCAAGGACAAAGTAGAAATGAAATGGATCACAACTTAACCCACTGGGATTTGCAGTTTTACAGCTTGTCCCCTTATGATGCTGACAGTATTCTCACTTTACTTCAATAGCAACAGAAGGAGATGGACTAGAAGGAGGCAAAAGGGACCTAGAAGGGGTAAACAGAAAGCTGAGAGTAATATTGTATATGAGAAGAATTATATAAAGGAATAGAAAAAAGTGACATGCTTTAGTAGAGGAGGAGAAGCCAGGTAGAATGACAAGGTAATACTAATAAATTAACAGAAAAAGAAAAAAGAATATATTTTCACAATGTTCCTCTGAATGAAATATTTAAAAGTAACTAATGTGAACTGCAGTTTGAAATGCACAGGCAATAAGCATATCAGCTCTTATTGCTCATTCAATGCATAAGCCAGTGCAATGGAGTGATTGAAGCATTGGACTGGAACCAGAGACCAAAATCAAGTCCCAATTAACTCCAGAGTTCTTTCAGTAGCTTTGTGACTGTCACTTTTAGCACAATCACCTCCTAAAGTTGCTGTTCTGAGATAAAAGTATGAAACTTTCTGTGTAAACTACCTTGGGCTGTCATGTCATGAATTTTAGCAAAAAAAAAAAAGTGAAATAAAACATATTTACAACAAAGTTGGAGCTGTTTCTGTAAAGCTGATAAAGGGAATTCCATATTATCGATGAAGACAGGAATCGTTGTGTAAATAGTGGAGATAGACTTCAACACATTAAAATGAGAGATGGAGATGTGGAATTTGGATAGCAATTTTTTGGGGTCAGCTTTGAAAAAAATGCATTCAGGCTACAGGAATAACACCATATATCAACACTTCATAACTGATTACAAAGTGCTTTCTAATTTGTTTAGAATGCTAACATTTTTGTCACACAGTCTCTTTGACTGCTGTAACTTGCATATAGACCAACTAATATGGATTTGATGGAAATATTTCTCCCTGAAATTGCCACTACTCATCAATTATTTGTATGACCAAACTGATATGACATCTATAAAATTAAAAAGAGGAACCTTAATTACTTTTACCCTTTTAAACTACAGCTGAGTTAATGTGTCTCCTCTATACAGTTGAGTGGCATATTAAGATACACAAGCATGAAAAGCAAACTTGAGTAAACGAGGATGGATCATGTGGATTTACAAAAGCAAGCAGAACTGCTTTGTCAAAAAATACTTAATAGCTCACTATACACATACACTATCTTAGAAGAAAATAATCGAAAATATAAATGAGCTTATGAAACATAATCCTAGCTAGACTTCAGTTTTGAAGACATTAGTTGCTAAGAAATGCACTATAAAGCTAAATTTCACTACAAACAACATTAGCTAAAACAAACTCTACTAGTTAAAGAGATCAGTATTTATTCATAAGCAACAAGACAGCAGGCCCTTAAAGACAAACCATTTATATTTAGACTAATTCCTAATAGTTTGATTGGTATTAAAAGTATCATGGGATCTAAACCTGGTTAACAATTAAATTTTAAGTAAAAACGAAATATCACATTATGCATAAGTGTCCATGTTTAAGGAAATGACTGGTTTTGTGGACAGTTAATATAAACATGACATATACCACAGAAGTGCTTTTATGTACATTCTCTACATATTTGCAGAGGGATAAAAACCACTATTACAGATAGTCCTCAACTTATGACCACACTTGAGCCTCAAATTTCCTTTGCTAAGCGAGACAGTTAAGTGAGTTTTGTCCCACTATAGTCTTTCTTACCAGTCATTAAGCAAATCACTGCAGTTGTTAAGTTAATAACACGGTTGTTAAGAGAATGTGGCTTTCCAATTGACTTTGCTTGTCATAAGATTGCAAAAGATGATCTCCTGACCCCTGGACACTGCAACCATCATCAATACATGCCAGCTGCCAAACACCCAAATTTTGATCATATGATCATGGGGGGGGGGATGCTGCAAGTCATGTGAAAAGCAGTCATAAGCTCACTTTTTTCCAGTGCTTTTGTAACTTTGAATGGTACTAAATGGCTTTGAGGACTACCTATAGTGAGTTATGTAAACTGAGTACAGCTTTTTGGTTGTGTTTAAGCAAAGTTTATTCATCATTTGCAAAACCATGGTTTATTCAATTAATCCAATTTTCTGGATTCATAAGACACAATGAACCATAAACCAGCACATAGGCTGCATTCAACTTATGTGAGACTAAATATAGTTCTACAAGTTGTAGGAATGTAGTATTTAGGTCTTTGTCCAGAAATAAGTATATCATCCATACTGGAATGGATGGACATTTGTAAAATATAAGGGAAGCCTAGCTTTAGAAAAGAATTAGCTCACCTTGTTATGGTCTTGAGGTATGGCGTATAAGCATGTGTATATAGTGATATAAATAAGGGTTCCTATTTATAAAGCATTTGTGGCATCTTCCCCTCCTATTTGTTTAGGCAGAGAAAGCTTTTCTCAATCATTTTAAAGAGAGAGAAACTAATCTGATTTTACTTTAACATCTAGAGTATAATAAAATCAATTCCCCTTTCTCCCCATGCTATGATGCCTATCTAGCTCTTTAGAACTTGTCTAAGTATTATAATTTGGCCCCTGATGTTCATCTACTGGGATGTAAGACATCTTTTCTTCCATGGACTATGGGTCTTGAAAGTCTAGCCTCAAAGAGCATCTTTGGTTAATGAGAAGCAATCACTGTTCCTTTGGCTATCAGTTCCTCATGCCATATAGTCATGGAAATGTTAGGACATCTGTATACATGTTCCAACAGATATGTCAATATATATCATCTGATGAAGTAAAGATGCATTAAAATGATGTATTAACAGCTTGAGGACTTGTGGTGAAGCCTCCATTCCAATTCTAACATCTTCTCTGGGCTTACTCTGCAGATGTTGTTAGAAAATCTATGCAGCTCATCCATTTCATCCTGCTCCTTCTTCATAGCATGGAAACGGAGATCTTAAGGAGCAAAGAATCTTTTTAAATGTTAACTCAGTTGTCAGCAATCAAACTAACTGTTGGGTCTGCTTTTATTTCATCAGCCATATAGTCCATCCAAACACGCTCATTCCCTGTTTAAGTTCCAATTGCTTGGGCAGATTGTGGGATTCCTACATGATGGTGAAAAGATGTTAACAAAAGGGGCTGATGCTACCCAATGCCTGGTAACCACTCCCTATTTATCTGTGCATTAAGGCCACACCTCTGGAGGCTTTCCTGGTGGTACCTTTACTTCAGAAGAATATTGATATATTACAATACTGATTTTACAGCCACAAGAACCATTTGCACAAAATATCCTCATATAATAAAGAAATTCAAAAAGAAAAAAAACCCCACCCTGCTCTCTGGGTCATGTAGTAGTTGACCCAGATGCCATTTTGCCATTACAGCTTATGCTCCAATTTTAATCTCCCAATCTGACATTATCAAGATTTATTTTTTTCCAGTGTTGTGACAAGTTTGCTTTTGCAATTGTTAACAAATATCTTTGCAAGCTGATTTGTTTTTTTGTTTTCTGGAATCATACTTAATAAACATATATATGGCTGCAGTTTGAAATGTATTGTTTGGAATTTTTTTGAATATGTTGATTATTTCTTTACGGTACCTTTGAGGTTTTTAACATAACTGCCACATGTGGTAGAATTGTTCTTGCTTTCTTGTAGCATTTCCAACCATTAGTCTTGATTCATGCTGTTCCTATTATCTCACTGCTAGAGGGACAAACGAAGTCATTTTGTCAGCAACTACCAACTCTGCATATCCCTGTCTTCTAATATTTCAGTATCTTTAAATGATCTGGTTATTTAATCTATTTTATTACATCTGTATGTAGCCTATCAATCTGCCTTCATCTGGCTGTTGCTTGTCTCCTCTGACCCTCCCCAAATCTTGCCTTCCTACAGCCCATCTTGTTGCATCTCAAATATTTCCAAGCCTTTGCTCTCTGATATGGCAGCAAATTTTTTGTTGCTGACCGCTGCATTGCTAGGAAACAAACACATGCCTGGCCTTGTGCAGGCCAGTTTCTGCCTGAGTGCCCCAAGTCACATATCTCCAGCATCATCTCCAGCACTGAGGAGCAGATGGTAAAATAAATGAAAGCAGTCTTGCTAGGAGAATGAAGGGGATGTCTGTTTAGGATAACCCTAATTCAAATATATTTTAACTCATATTAATACTCTATTAATAATCACATTTCAATCCTTTCCTAATGCTGTGAAGTAAATAATAATTTTGGTGTCGATATCAACTGGAACATACCAATGGCAGGGGAAATCCTAGACTCTATCTAGGATTTTATATAAAAATATTCTTGGTCAGCTAAAAACAGGATAACATTGAGAGAGAGATGGTGGGCTTTACAAACAGGGTAAAGACTCATGCCCAGTGCTAAAATTTGTAATATTTTCCACAATGATGACATTCATAAGTAACAAACCCAGAGCCAAGAAATTAGTACAATTTCAGATGGGTGAAGAAAACCAAAGCTTATAGAAAGTAGCCTGCTCCCATGAAGTCTTCTTTATCTATGTGCTCTCTATCCCTTCTCTTCTGCTAGCTGTCACATCTGTTTAGCCATTTTTGCTATCCATAAGGAATGAAAGCCACACCATGTAGTGTAGTATTAAAGGAGCATTGCAAGAATGATTACATAAACATCAACGAGAGAAAGAGGGGGAGAGGGAGGAGAGTGAAAAATAAATCAAGGATATCTCATTGGATTCTCTTTGATGCAAGAGGGAGCAATATTCATTTATTATACCCTAAAAAATGAAAGGTTAGGGATTACGATTTTAATCTTAAAAATCGTCATTTTTACCTCTGTACTCAAATTCAGTGCTAGGCTGAATTCGAGCACTATCCACTATCAACAGCAGTAGAAGCTGCTGTGGTTCAATTCTTGACTAAGAAAACTGTTCTTAGATCTCCAACCATGAGACTATAGAGAATAGGAACAGCTTTGTTTAGAGACCCAGCTCTGCCCCTAAAGCAGAGTTTAATCTGCCCCTTTGACACAACCATACATTATTTATTCATACAGTATTTAAGAGCTGTGCATCTCTCTCAGAAGTTTGTACAATAAAATATTAAAATCAATATATAAAATATATTTCTAGGCATGCTAGAAATTAATCAAAGGGGGGGGGCTTATTAGCCAGAAATGAAATTTAGAATACCAATGTAAAGACTATTATTGTTGCATCATTTATTTGTTAATTGTCCCCACAAAATACAGACATTTTAAAGAAAATTATGTTTTAAAGAATGGTGGCTAAAAAAAATATGTTCACATATTGATGTGAATCTTGGTAAAAAGCTTTGATTACATATAAATATTATATTTCAAGTAATAATGTTTTTGTTTTTTTTGTGATTATGGATTTTGCTTTTCTTAATGTTAATCCAGAAACAAGTATGAAGTTGGACTGGGCTATTTCCATTATGATTTATGAAATAAGCCATTTCAGGTGTAGATCGCTCTGTCAATCATATCGTGTTATTTCTGCAATCAACCATATGTAATGTTCTACGTGGCCTCTGAGCTCATTATACAATCACAATCAATGGTTATCAATGGCTTGGATTCAATTCATTTACATTTTACTATATGAATGGGCATAATAGATCAATTCTAAGAAATGATCTGCTACTTTTTAAAAAACTTGTACAGACTTTTAAAAGCACAAATTCATCAAATCCACCCAAGATTCCATGTTTGCCTGCTTGCTTGATGACCTGAACTTGACCTCTGTTCCTTTACTCCTTGGAGAAGCAGTATCGTTCAAATGAACCTCACACACAATCACACATTTTTTCATTCATGCTGCCATCTGACAAGTACAAATAGGACTGTAGCTCACAAAGGTTAAGAGAACTTCATATCTGGCTATCCCAAATATAAATCTTCCTTCAGGATCATAAAACCAGGAATGGAAAACCTTTGACAATTCTAACTTTTAATGCAAGACTGGAAATATGGCATTTGCCAAACTGCTCAACATTTTCAATTTGCAATTTTCTCTACCAATCATTTCAGCTTAACAAAGTAGACTTAGAAAATGGAAGTCAACAATGGTGGTAGTTCTTGGAATTACCCAAACACAGCTAACTGTATATACTGAAATAATTAATGTACTCATTACTTGTTGATCTCTTCTAAATATCCAACAACATGTAGCAACATTAATAAGTGTGCACGTGGGATACAGCAGGGTACAGCTGGGCTGTGAAAAGCACTTTGTGAAATAACCAAAGTGTGCCATCAAACCTACTGCTCAAGTGTCAAGAAAGCTGTATCTCTCTAAGGTTGTGTGCAGCAATTTCAAGGGTCATTTAAAATTGGTTTGTGTCTAAACATATAGATTCAGAAAAGGTGCACAGCCCTAGGGTACAGTTACCGGATTTAAAACTGAAAGATACATTTAATTAAATATTGATACACTTAGAATAGTGTAGCTTGTGACCTAACTATTCAACTCAAACTTGTTGAAAAACGTTTGATATGGTCTTTAAATTGCAGATTTTGCTTTCTTAATGAGCCAGATGACCTTTTGCAAAGAGCACTGAGCAGCCACATAAGAAGAAAAAAAAAAGAAAGCTAGTTCAAGAAGAGCAACAGTTTTGGAAAGCAACTCTAAACTGAAATAAATTAGAAGCAAGTAGACTTAGGCAAGAATTATTCATTTCTTGCAACAGGAATAAAATGTTTTCTCCTCTGGTAGCATTGGAGGCCTGACAGTTTGAAACCCTGCCCTTTTCATACAATTCAAATTTACCCAAGCAATGCACCATCTTCATTTTTGGTTCACTCATTTTGTATGTGGATTTCTATCATTTTTGTTTGAAATCTAGGATGGATTTCTGTCCCTTTCTAACTGGCAGAATCATTATTGAAAGCCTCCCCCCCCTTTTTTTTTAAAAAAAACAAACAAACAAACAATAGGATATTTTGGAACTATGTGCTATAACCTGCTCTGAGCCCCCCCCCCCCCCCGGCTCACTATGACAAGTCTTTCCAGTATAATTTTTCAGTTTAAAATAAACACACTCTTTATTATTTCTAGCAGATTCTTTGAATACCATTATGGAGATGTCAAAAAGTCCACCAGTTGTTTGAACAATACTAATAACAATATTAATAAGATATGAAAAAACCCTGAAAAATTGATCTACTAAGCTGCAATGTTTTTAGAACATAGTATTAAGAATGATATGTGCAAAGTGGTGTCTCAATATTCCTCCATTAAAATAATTGGTATCCCTGCAGTTAGAAAAGGCAACGAAAAAGGCCTATAATAATGGTTTAGTTACTAACATTCAAAAAAACCCTCCACCAAATGATATTTTGAGTTGGCAGAAAAAAAGTTGCAGAAAATTCTTAAGGATTATGAATTTCTACTTTTAGAAAACTGAAGTTGAAATATATATTTTTATATTGATTTCTGAATAACAATTACTTGGTATAACTCAATTGTAAGAAACAGATTGTTTGGATTATTAAAATATCCATAGTAATGGCATGTTTTTAATTTTTGATAGATTTCTCCTTATGAAATTTGTCAAATATTTCACAGTATTTAAACTCTGAATTCATGCAAAAATGCTAACAATGTTTCTTCTAAAAAAAGTCCACCACAGGATAAACAATAAGCAGATGAGATCTGAAATAATAGTTGAAGAATTATAATTCTCTATGATGGAAAGCAAGTGACTATACAACAAAAACCTACTTTCCATTTTCATATGATTTTGCCTGTTAGTGTGTTTTCTTTTTAACCCATCATACTGTACTTCATGCCAATGAATGGAAAATTTCTACTTTCTCTTTGTACAATCGGTGGAAAGAATTTGCCACAATGTGAAAAGGAACTTCAAAATTTTCCATCTCTTTCTGTAAAGACAAAAATAAACAATTACAAATGGATAGAGTTATTTCATCAAGCTACTGCATAAATCAACTAAAATAATCCAGCCTTTCCTCAGAATGAAAATAAATGCATTTACATTGCATATCCAGTAAAGTAAAGCTACTCACTACTGATATTTCACAGTATTCCAGGCCATTTGCTTCTGCCCACTGTTGTGCTTCTTTGCACTCTACAACTCTCCTATCACTTAAATCAATCTTATTGCCCACCAGGACACCTAAAAGAAAAAGAAAAGAAAATATTGGATTGTTACAGATAAGCAAAGCTAACAAGTTAAAAAGAATTGTCTGACATTTATCAAGAGAAAAGGATCACAAAGAATAAGTTAGAATATAAATTTTACAATTCTTCAATACATGAAGAAAATATAAACTGAAGAAAGCAATTGTTTGGAATCAAGGTTCTGTTTTCTAGCATATTTGAGGAGTATGAGATGTAGAAACAAAATATACATGCAAAGATATTTAAAATTTCCTACCTGGAGTATGAATACCTGATGTTTGGATTCTCAGCCTTTCTAGCCACTTAGCAGAGTTATTGAAAGATTGCTCATTGGTGACATCGTACACAATGCATAGGGCATTGGGCTGTTCCCACTATATAGTAAAAGGAAAACGATATAAATTTTGCTGAAATAAATCACCCATATAATCTTACATCCTCTATAAGAAAAATGACAAAATGTTGTTGGAAAAAATAATAATAAAATCCAGTTTAAAATAATCCATTTTTTTTTTCAAAAATCCAGAATTCATCCATTTGGAAATTTTATTTACTTATAAAAGGGAATGTTTTTTTAATTTTTAAATATCCAAAAATGTGTGAATGAACACAACAACATTTGATAAGAATACATTTAATTTAAAGTCTGGAATATCAGCCACGTCCAAGGAAACAAAGCGATTTGATTCAAGACAGAAATAAATTAGAGGAAGAGAAAATAATGCCTTTAATTACAATTAAACTTTCTATTTTTTAAAAAAAATTAGAGACAGTTTAAGTAAATGTGGGCTACCTTTATTCTTTGAATTGTCAATTAAAAAAACAAATTAAAACAGTTACAGCTACTTCTGTGTTTTAAAGTTGCAAAACGAGAATACATATTCAATATCTCTAAAACAATTAAGGTATAGAAGATAACACAACTGTATTTTCTAGCACAAGTATCAGATCAGCTACCATTGCATGAAGACGTATAGAGTGTTTTCTTTCTAAAGGGGCATATTTGCACTCTGGGATACCTCCTAAATGATGGGTTATGGTTTTCTTCTACAAAACTGCACCTCTTAAAACAATCCATCTCTACACTTTTTTTCTATGTAGACACAGGCAAGAAGTTAAATTTACTCAGTTAAGAAACTCAGCAAATAAGGCAGTTCTAAACAGCCATTTTCATTCTTGTGACGTTTTTATACTGGGAAAGGTAACAAATGAACAAAGGCTTGGGACTGCCATAATGAGGAATTTGGTAATGCTTTCCATTGGGAAAGAAGACTTCAGGGAGGGAATGGCCTTGGTTTCATAGGCCAGGTGGGAGTCCTGTTGGGCGAAAACAAAAAATGAAAGTCAGAATTGCTTACAGTTTTATCTAATTAATT
This sequence comes from Hydrophis major, assembly GCA_033807585.1. Taxonomy (NCBI): domain Eukaryota; kingdom Metazoa; phylum Chordata; class Lepidosauria; order Squamata; family Elapidae; genus Hydrophis; species Hydrophis major. The sequence goes on along the minus strand of CM066331.1, from coordinate 183,587,625 downwards.
TGGACTTGAGCTTTGGTTATCTTGCATTTGAGCCACTGAAGTGTGCTCTGTCTGGGGTTGTTCTTAAAGACCATTTTGGAAGCTGTAGCTGGTCTAGAATGCAGCAGCAAAGGCAGTTCTGGACATATTTAATATAGCCATGTAAAACCAATGCTTCATGGCTCCCAGTTGGCTTCCAGGTACAATTGAAGGTGCTGGTTATCACCTATAAGGCCCTTCACAGCATACAGACTAGATACTTTAGGGACTATTTGTTGATCTGGCATACTGGGAGTCTATTAAGCAGTTCTACCTAATGGAACTCTGGAAATAGAGCCTCTTTGTGACAGTGACTGTGCTCTGAAATGACATTCCCCCTAGAGAGTCCTATGTCTGTTTCCCCAACCTTGTTTAGACAAGCCCTTAAGATCTAGCTTTTTCCCTTGGCCTTGGGGTAGAATGAATGCACGGTGCACCTCTTCTAGATTGTCTGATTTGGGAGATAGTGTTTATTTTTTCTGGGTATTTTTCTTTTTTGTGAAAAAATTTGTTCTATATCTTCTATATTGTACACTGTGCAGTCTTAAAAATTAGATGGCATATACTGTAACTGAAATAAAACAAAACAAAAACATTTTAAATAAGAATCATAGCATTCAAACAAACAGCAAATCTTTCAGGAGAAAAGATTTTTACACTTGCCAATTTATCTAGTATTTCGGAAAAGAGTTCTTTGCCTGCTGAATCGAAGAGGAAGAGTTCCTGAAAAGAGAACAAATATATTGCTTAATTAAAAAAAACATTCCATAGTTCAGAACAGCTTTTGAATTTTAGCATTTTCAGACATAGCTGGGGGGAAACGTCTCTTTCTGCAAGTGGCTAATCAGCTTGCAGCATAAAAAAGATAAATGTAATTTATTGAGTTAAGATCATAAATTCACATTCCATAGACAGAAGAGCTCCAGGCCACAGCTAAGTTGCAAAGATGCCATTCTCTCATGCCCCCTCTTCCCTCAAGAACTAGCTGAATCACCACAATACACAGCTGCAATGGAGTGAATTCAAGGAATGGCCCATAGATCTTGAACTATTTTTCTTTACATAAACCAATAGATCCAGTTATTATTCCCAGTTAACTTAATGCACACTGTAATGAAAATAGCAATTTAACAGTTACATATTTTTGATGCAAAAATACAAGACTTTCAATAACTATGGGACCTTAAAATAAATTTGACACAAAATATGTAAAATAAATTCATACAGGTTGTGATGCGAGTATATTGATGAGTTCTCCTCTTACTGGGTTTTCTAATGACACAAATACCACCTTCAAAACATTTGGCTCAAACAAAAATATACAAAAGCCAAAATACTTCTAAGAAAATATTATGTTGAATATTTCATGTAAATAGAGATAGTTAAAATATTTATTAAGCTTACAAAATGTAATTTGTATTTAAAGAAGGCTGGATAAGGCAAATACAAGTAGCCCTTGACTTACGGCCACAATTGAGCCCAAAATGTATGTAAAGTGAGAAATTTGTAAAGTGGGTTTTGCCCCATTTTCTGGCTTTTCTTGTCACTTTTGTTAAGTGAATCACTGCAGTTGTTAAATTAACACATTTGTTAAGTGAATCTGGTTTCCCCATTGACTTTGCTCATCAGAAGGTTGCAAAAGGGGATCACCATGACCTTGGCTACCGCAACCATCATAAATATGAGTCAGCTGCCAAGCATACCTATATTACTCACTTGACCATGGGGATGCTGTAATGGTCATAAGTGTGAAAAATGGTAATGTCACTTTTTTTCAGTGCCATTGTAACTTTAAACCGTCACTAAATGAACTGTTGTAAGTCGAGGACTACCTGTATAGTACCAAAAATGAAGTCAGTAATTTGCACAACTGGATTATTGTAATCATAGTAATAATTGTATTGTGTTGTACAAGGAATTGCCCCTGAAGACCATCTGGAAGCTAGAGTTGGTGCAAAATGAAGAAGTGCAAGCATTAATGGATGCCTCTCAGGATACCCACCAGCATTGCTGCTATGGTGCGATATCTGCCATCCCGCATTAGATGGGCGTCTCATGAGAGGGAGCAAGGGAGAGAGAAACGACATGAGACGAGGTTTCCTCTGGATGAGCGCGCCAAATACCTTGACACAGGCTCTTTTATTATGCTTTTTCACAGGGGGGTGAAATTCTTCAAAGCCCAGGGTAAACAAGACATTCATGAATTATAATAGCTTAGGTCAGCAGGAAATACATAAGATTTATAATAGCTCAGGTTAGTAAAGACAACAGGGTATCAGAAAGTGTAATTTATAGGAATTCAGGTCAATTAAAACATCATTCTGTATTGACAGCTGTTTAAACTCCTCTTCTCTTTTGCATGCCTGGCAAAGATCACTGAAGAGATAAGAGTTTTATGTTTACAAAAAGATACAATGCAGACAAGAGTCTGATGTTTACATAAAGATACAATGCTAGGATGGTACAGAATTGCACTGATAGTTACAACACTATGGTCATTGGTTGCCAATAGATTTCAGATGCAATTTAATATGCTGGTTTTTCCCCATAAAGGTTATTACCTTTATAGCTTAGGGCCTGGATATCTTAGGGCCTGCCTATCTTCAATCTTTACAGACCACCAATATGTTCTGGCAGAATGGGTGTGCTCCAGATCAATATTAAATGTTGTCATTTTATGGGGCTAAGAAGCATGCCTTTTTGTTATGGCTCTACTCTCTGGACAGCATCTTTCCAAAGGTATGGACATCTCCCTCTCTCTTGGGGTTATGAAACACCTTTAAAACTTGGCGGGATGATGTTTGTGAGCCTGTTTTGGTTTGGTTTGTTATTGTTGTGACTGTCTTAGTTTGTGGTCCCTATGGGGCTATGTATTTTTAACTGCTTTTATTGTTTGGTATTTATAAGTCACCAGAGTTCATGGGAGTGGGTGGCTATAATAAAACTTAAATAATAATAATGCAACTAATTATGACCAGTTCTATTTTTTTAATCTCTGAGAAATTCAGATAAAAAAAATTCTTAGACAATAAAGTGCCATCCCTATTTCAACACAGCCAATATTAAAGTTCCCCATACAGCTGAACAGAAATAGCTGAACTTAACAAAACATAAATAATATTTCTGAGAAAACTGTTCAATGAGTTTTAAAAATATATAAATCTAAATCATAGCCAATCTTACCACGCTATCATTTGTTCCTGGAATAGATACTGTCTTCACCAATAGTTCCACTCCTGCTGTCTATCAATCATAACATGGAAAAATATATCAAATAATAATAAAATCAGTTTATTTTACAACTTGTTAGGTCTCTCAAGTGACCCTTCACAATACCCAATGCTAGATATTTTTCAGACAGAGAAACTCAAATTTAATTCTTTAGATCTTGGCTGAAAAAACAAAATTAGGTTGAAAAATGATTTATTCATTTAATTTAAATGTTTTTTTTACTAAAAGCCTTTAAAGTTTATTCCATATTACTTGAGGATGGGTGATACATATATTTAGCCAACAATCTAAAGTAACACAAATACATGTCAAATAGAAAATGCACATATACAGGTCAGATTGGAATTATATTTGCCAGTTCCAGCTGAGCTTCTATATATACAGGCCACTGATGCCCATTCTTTTTGTGTATATATGTAAAATGGAATGGAACAGTTTTCCCACTTGAAAATAATAACTGGTTGGATAAAAGTATAAACTGACTCTAACATTTTTTTAAAAAATGTTCTAATATTGATCTTAAGGATCATAATTAATACTCAATTCCTCAGTATCTCTCAGTCTATTATAAGGCTCACCAGGGTATAGTTTTTCTGAAAATGAGCCCCATCATTGCAGAACATCTGGACCAAAGCAGTCTTCCCCACAGTTGAATCACCTGTATCACAAATGGATGAAAAAGCTCTTTGATTAAGCCATGTCTAATTAAGAAATCATGAGTTCTCTCCCATTTTATTATTATTGGCTATGTTAAACAAGCCTATATTTATACTAGGTTTACACAGAAAAGGAAAACTTAAACCCATAGAAATTCAAGGGTAAGTCAAGGGTATGCATATAATATCCCCCAGGTTTCCTGGCTGATTGGAATTTAATTTAATTTTTTTTAATGTTTGAAGTTAAATAGCGAGTAGGAATGCTACAGAATGAAGCACCAACTTCCAGCATCCTATTTAATATCAGTATGTGAGACAAATTCCATGCTTGGAATAAGGAGAAACAAAATTAAACAATAAAGGTCCAATTTGAATCCTATTTTAATCTATGATGACTTGGCAGTAGAAATTTCATATGTAGTTCTAATCAACAAACACCTCAGAACCGATACTATGAAGCTGAAAATGGGCAAAAAAAGGCACAAACAATAAAAAGAGGTGCTTTTTAGGGTGGCAGTTCTTTCTAGTGATATTTTTTTAAAATGCCAATGGCCCACCTGGTGGCCTGTATGTGGTACAAAGCTTATTTAGAAGATATATAGCTCATAATTTGGGGTTCAGGTATTTCTTATACAATTATCTATGTCATACTACAGCCATTTACCCAGCTTTCCTTACTACCTTTCTCCACTATTAACACACCCCATGTGTTAACTTACTGTTCTAATCCACCCTGATTCTCATCACCCACTGCAGTGCAGACCCTGTGCCAATGCAGTGTAGATCTTGGCAATGTAGATATTTTGACAGGTTTTGAGAGAGGCTATTAGAAAGGGGGGAGGGGGTTTATTGGGGTACTTGGAATTATTTTTCAGCTAACAGGTTCTACAGCCTTAAGTATGAAAAACCCTGGATTTAGAGATATCAAAAGACTCTCAAGTTAACAGGCTTGTATGGAAAGACCCTGTCCTATAAAGGCAAGGAAATTATGTGTGCTCCATCAAACTGTCTTGGAAGTAATTCTAACTGGTTAAAAATTTTAGCACAACAGTAGAACACAGGATTTGCATGAAGGAAATCTCAAATGTTTTAGATTGGGGCTGGCATCTTTAGGTTCAAGTCAGGAAAAACTGCCTGAACTGTTGCAAAGCAGCAGCTAGCAAGTAATGGGGTTCACAATTCCCCTGAGTTTAAGTACCCAGCACTGACACCAAACCAAACCTTATAGCTTGGCTGCTCAATTTAAGGTTAGGAAGAATCTCAGCCCACTGTGAGTCAAGCAGATTCCTCGTCCTTATTTCCAAATTACCTAATTTATTTTAAGTGCAATTTTAGATCAGGAACCGCTGGGAAGTAACTGAGTTTCCTGACCCGAGTCTTGATTTAGGATAATCCAGGCCCTATTAAAAAAAAAAAAAAGATACAACTGAAAACCGTGGTGGCCAATTTGGGGACTCACCCGCCACGATGCATTTGGCAGCCAGTTTCACCATGGCCTGTATTGATCTTCACCATAAAAATGGGCCTTCGGGGGAGCTGGAGGAAGAGACGTGCATTTATTAGGACTGAGATTTTAAAAATTAAATGGAGCCCAGAGACATCACATACTCATGGAAGCGGAGGGGGGGCGTTGATGTAGGAAAGAGAGAGAGAGAGAGTCCCTCTGGAGACCCTGCTAGAAAGAAGGCTGGCTATGAGTTCCACTGTGGAGGACACAATAACCGCCTTCCCTTCTCAGTCGCAGGGAAACACAAGCCGAAGCTCTCTTAGCAACAGCACATGAAGAACCCCGCTACCCTTCCCATTCATTCGCCGATGCCTCCATCGGAGGATTCCAAATAGGAAAAGTCGATTGGTTAAAGCGCTACGACAGACCATTTTCATTGGCTGTCCCTTTCATTTTTCCCGCCTTTAGGCCAGGGCAACGCCTATGGCCTCGGTGTATTGGTTTTCAGCATGTGCCGCTCAAAAGTAAACCAGTTTGTGATTGATAAGGTCGCTGGTCAATCTCTTCTCCATCGGCGTGACGCCGTCCTGCCCCCTCCAACTCTCAGGAGAAGGATGATGTCATTCGAAGCTACAAATTTTAGGGTGCGTTGGCCTTAGCGTTTTCGTTCTACCCGGTAATTTATGATACCCCGAAGAGAGTATTTTATGATTGGTTAAAATGCAGATGGATTGTACCATTTGGACAAAAAGAGTCGTTTTGTTTGCTTATCAATTTTCAAAGAAAAGTTTGATCAGAGAATCCTTTGCATATTTAGTTGTGCTTTAACAGGAGTCTCCATGTGGGACCCAAAGCTATGGAGAATAGAATGAACCATCTCTTTCATTCCTGCCCCCCGCCGTTCTAAATAATGGACTTTCTCACATTGGTCTTTAGCTCTCATGTACTTTCTCGTGTTTGGCTCGCTCCACGCAAGGTTAACTGAGTTTTTGACGCCTGCGTACTCTGCTGCAGCCGCTCCCTTCCCCCCATCCCGCTTTAGGAAAGGGCAGAGAGGGGTTGAGGCTGATCTGCGTTCGAGGCATTTGTCCAACGACCGTTGGCCTCAACCACTCCTGCCTTCCCCCTTTCGTTGTAAGTGACTGACAGCCGCATTTAAGGCTTGTGCAAGCCCCCTGCCCTCAAATCTGTGAGGAGCAGAAATGGCTTCTGGTTGATTTATCTGCTGAATAGCCTCTGCTATCAACCCACACAGGGCTCCCTTCATGGTTTCTCAAGCAAAATCCGAAACGAGATCATTATTATTATTAGTATTATTTTACCAGAATTTTTCCCTTTTCTTTGAAAGAGTTCAAAATGGAACAGTTGATCTTGATCTCATAAAACACACTAAGGCCAACATATATACCCTTTGCAGGAATATTTTCTCCTAACTTCCTTACCTGTTCCAGCTTCTGTAAAGCTGCCCTTATTGTCAATATCGTTTTTGGCAGACAAAATGAAAGATGATTTAAGTCTGCCTCAAAGTCTGAATCCAGGGTTGATCTCAGACCATAACAGCAAACGGAATCTCTTATGTAAACCAAATGCCGTAATGCATTTTGGATGGCGAAATTTAATAAGCAGATCAGCTGAAATAAGAAAATGCATCTTGGATTGTAAAATGGATGCTTCTTTTTTTCCATCATCGCAGATTGATGCGTTTTTTTTTTCAAATTGGAAACAGTTCTGCAGTAGCAAAACCTTTTAAGATGCATTGATTCTCTGACTGACAGGGTCAAGGTAGCAGCTCTCAAGGAAGTTTGGGAAAAGCTTGGCATAACAGAAAAGTTGCCTATAATATTCCCTTGGAACTTCCAAGATACAGTTCAATTCCCTCTTGTACTCATTTCTTAAGAGTCAGTTCACACTATGCTTCATTTTCTTTTCTGAAGAAGTTAACAGTTTTGTTTTTATTTTATAAAATGGTGAGGCAGTGTGAGACAGAGTATAACTACAGTGCCAGTATAACTTATTCTCTGGGTATATTCTAAAATCAGTGCCTTCAAAAACCTGTCAGTCCACCCTGAGAAGCAGTCAATCAGTGATAAAAAATGAGTGGGGAAAAAATGAGAAATTCCAAAAGAAGGACAATAGCCAAACAAAAAATGAAAATTGTTAATGATGAAACCATTACTCAAGGTTTAGAACTTTTGTTATTACCATTTATATTAAGAATTTTATTTGCAGGGATTATACATTTATGAAATGCAAACTTGTGAATTTGAATATGATACAAGAGAAAATACAAAGGCATATTTGTGGGTAACTTAATCAGTTTATTCAGCTATTCAGCTCTGGATTTGGGGTTTACATGACATAATGTCCATAGTATTGATATTTGAAATTCATTTGCTCCATCTCTTTGTAGCCTGAACTGAACACCATATTTTTATGGTCACAATATTGAGCGAGTCTAAGCCATCTTGTGTTGTATTCTTGCCTTGTTTTTTCTATTTTCTATTGCCTTCAATTTTTCAAGGTTCATAATACTTCAGATTAAATGTGCTTAGCAGTTTTCAAATAATTGAAAGGCTGTCATATAAAAAAATAAACAGTTTGTGAACATTAAAAAAGAAAAGGCAGATAAAGCAACTGCAGACACTTATGTTGTGGTTTGCCGGCAGCCAGTGCAGACGGCAACAGAGTCAGACAGTGAGGAAGAAAGGGGACTAGGCAAGGAGTCTGGAGAGGACTTGGACGAGGGTCCTGCATCCAATGCAGGGATTGGGCCAGGACCATCTGGGAGTGGGGTGCTGCCTTTGAAACCTTCGTAGCCTGGCAGCAGTGAAGCAGAGGAGCTAGGGGAGTCTGTTCCCAGTGCGCGTGTGCGCAGAGCTACTAGAAGGCGGGAGCAGCTGAAACAGAAGGGGCGACTCGGGAATAAAGCTGGGAAGTGATTGCCCCTCCCTTAAGGGATAAAAGTCAGACCTCAATGATGAAACCTTTGCAGGAAGCAAAGTAGTTCAATAGATTCCGAATTATCCTTGAACCTCTGCTGGTTTTTTCTGGTACTTCTGGTACTTGTTTTCTGTTATAATTAAATTGGATGCTTCTGTTTTTGGCAGCATTCCACAGCATTGAAAGGCATGTGCTTATTCTGGGGAACTGTTTACAATTAGTTCTGGCTGGGAATGCAAGGAATTCCCAGTATTGCAATAAAATAGGTTTTGCTTTTAAAACAAGTTTGTGTTTAATTATGTTTGACGAAGTCTGGGTCAGAACAACTTAAACTAAATAGACACTACACTCTAAGCCAAGGCTTGTTTTAATCTATGATTTGTTAAACCACAGTTATATTTTCTTCTGATTTATTCAATTTATATGTTGAATGTATATTGAGGAATTGGAAAAAAAATGACCACGATTTTTAAAACTGGAGGAAGAAACATCAATAAGCAAAGCTGTACTGATGATACTACTCTGATAGTTGAGAATATGAATTATTTCCAATCTTAATAATGAAAGTCAAGGAGCACAGTGAAAAGAGATCTAAGATTAAGTGTAAAGAAGTCTGGGAATTCACAGTAAAATTATGTTGAACAGCTTTACCTTTAGGATTAACAATAAAGAAACAAAAAGTCAAGGAATATACCATAGACTAGCACTTGATGGTGTAGTGTAGCAAGTTAGCACCCACACTTCTCCTAGAAGAATGAAATATTCTAGGAAATGTTAAAAAGGCAGAATATTATACCTCCTTGGGTGAGAAAAGGAGAAACTTGCTCTTGGAAAGTAGCCCCCACCTTTGTTAATAGCCCCAGAAAAAGTGGGCCATCCTATCTACAAGACAAAAGGCTGGACCAGTTTATCTGCAAAACAAAAGACCTTCACCCTCTGGACATAATAGGATTACCCTCTACTCATCTCACCACGTGGCACCTGGGAAGATTGCATCACCCAGCAAGATTCAGCCAACCCTGGGATTCAAGACAACCTACAAAGTTTCCCCTGCATAGCCTTGTGGGAGTCTGACAACCAATCAGAATACATTTCTTTCACAGGAATAGAAAGCAAGTTCAAAGCCCAAGAGAGGGTATAAATCTCTCTCCCACCCATGTGCTTGATTGCCCAGGATCTCAAACCATGTGGTCCTGTCTACCATTAAACTATCTTTCCAAATAGCCTCCATATTTCCAGTGTCTTTCTTCCCACTTGGAACTGAACCCAGATGGACATTTCTTCCAACAATGGTGTAGCAATGAAAGTCTTGAAAAAGTTACTCAAATGCTGTGATGCGCCTGCCCACAAAGATCAAAATTATGTAAGCAATGTTTTTCTGTTATTTTACGGAAGAGAAAGTTGGACTCTAAATAAGCAGAATAAAAAGAGAATTGATCCTTTTAGTATTGAAGAAGACTCCTCAGCATGCCATGGAAGCAAACTAATGAGTCATAGAACAAATCCTTTTAAACTTCTCACTTGATACCTAAATGGCCAGGTTCAAATTATCATATTTTGGATACCTAGATCTCTTGATAGTTTATAATGCTGGGAAAGGTGAAATGAAAGAGGGCTCTTCAAGAGTTTAGGATAGGAAACTTAGTACTATTTTAAAACTTGAATTGAAATATATAATCATGATCCACAACCTCTAAAGTCTGTTTCTCCCTGTGAGGGAGATGGGCAGTTTCTAAATGTGATAAATAAAATATATGCTGGGACTGCAGAAAACATAGTCTTGATTGAGTTTAAGCAACTGTGGAATTTAAGCTTATTGAATTAAACAATCTACTCAGTACTAGTTTGTAATATCTGCAGTAATATTGGTATAAACATTTTTGCAAGAATAGATAATCATTGCTCTCCTTAATCTCTTACTAATGGCCATATTGGAGCTTATAGAAATTTTACTTCAAGCTATCTGAAGAGCACCAAGTTGCAAATATATTATCCCTGCATTTGCATATGTAGACTGAGGAAGGAAAATCATCATCATCATCATCATCAATTTAGTTATGAATTATATTTTGATAGTGTGAAGCACTTGGTAGAGGAAGCAAGAGTTAATACACTGTAATGCTTGGGAGCTGCTTAATAAAATATAAAGAGGATAGTGTTTACTAATAATCTTTTCTTGATTATCATTGAAGATTAAAGGGCAAGGGCAGAAGGACAGTTCTGATACAGCAAAAAACCGCTACGTATCATCTAAACTGCTACATGTCCAGAATGTGAGAAGTATTTTCATGAGCCAAAAGAATAAAAACCTTATGTAAATTCTGATCACATTTCTGCCCAGAATGTTCTCTAATGAGAAAGCCATCCAATGTGAATTCTAAAGTTAGTATGAATTGAAGCTGGAGTAAATCACAAATGTTAAGACAAGCAGCCAAATGTAAAAGTATCAGCAAAGCAAAATACTTGGATGAGAATAGCACAAAATCTTTATTTTCATTTACTTGTAATTCATGCTTTGATTTAGACACATACAAGGAGTTAGATGCATTGAAACATATCTTAGCAGCCAAATGAAGTAATGTTACTCAGTGTTTCTGTAAAGCGTCTTCATTTGTTGTTTGATATATGAAATTTACAACACAATAGGAGAGATTTCTGCAGGGGAGTAGAAACCACCAGGATTACAAATGTGTGGCACAGTCTCTTATTTTTGTGGAGTTCATTGGTTCCTACTGATCTCTGCAGAGACGGAAGAGATGTTCTACTGTATTAGTTGACCCCAAATACCTAACAGGGTTTATTGGTTTCCAAAGGGCATTTGGATCAGTTTATAAAGATGTACATTTTTATTTCATTTAACTTTTTACATTTGTTTTTTCAATGCTACAATCATTCATCTGTATGCCTGGAAAAGGGTATCTGCATCTTGAAAAAAATCAAAATGCAGCCCCAGACTCTGCTTCTTTTTTATGTGTGTTGCACATGGTGTTAAGATATGTGTCAATTTTATCCAAAAGCTAATTGGGATAGCAGCAAATTGCTATCTCGGTAAAATTATGAGGTATCTGATTCACTAGACAGAATACATTTTCTTATTCTTTTCCCTCTATGACTGTTATATTAGATACTGATTCTCACAGCTGGAAAATATTGAAAATAGTATTCAGGGTAAAGTTCCAAGGTTCCATATTCCCCATTATTTGCAATGTCTGAGTTTAGGTTGTTAGGCTAAGCGTAACTCTTGTTCTTGCATAATCACACATCAATAGATTATTTCAATCAATACTGTGCCTACTTTATGTGCCTAACAATCATAGTTTACTCCCTGTGTGAGCAAGATTGACCTACATTTCTTTTAGAACTGGCTGCATCTTCCAAAGAAATTGATTACTAATTCTACAGTAGCAGGTTGTAATTACTGAATATAATACTGAATGATGCCTCCAAATATCATTTTTCCTTTTTTGTAAACATTTCATGAAAATGTATGAATTAATACATTTTAACAGGCAGACAATATTTTTGTTACTTATAAAGAAGAAAGCTGATTATCTTGAAAGTGAAGAAAACTTGGATGTATGATCTGAAGTAGGTGTGTAAAGTGGATTTTTTATTTTTTTAAATCTCATAATGAATGCTGTGTTGCACCTTTCTGCTTAATAATCTGGCCATTATTTTTTTTTCTATTACTTTTTTCCCACTAGAAGATAAGCATGGTTTTTCTTGACTGTGTTTCAAGGACTGTCTGATTAGCTTTTCAATATAGTGTGCCAGATGGATCATATACATGACAGGTAGGGCAGGTGTCTTGCTATGTGGCTGGCAGTGGCAAGGGAGCATTTATCTGAAACAATGCTGTCTTTAAGTAATCTCATAGACAAGCCATGTAATATGTGTATGCTCAGTAGGGTCTAGGAAATGCATTGTACCATAGTTCCAGGCTTATACTGCTGTAGTTAATTCTCTGTAATGTCTTTTCTATCAGGTTAATTTCAACAATATTGATTATAAATTGACTTTTAAAAATGGCAAATCAACCTGTTATTGACCAATGTGGAACAAATAATAACACCACAATTTAGAGCCATTGAAAAAAAAAATCAAATGAAAATTGTATGGAAGTAATTCATACATTTATAACTTGATTAATGAATTATTATTATCCCATAAACTTAGCTGCAGGTGTGAATCAATCCTAGTCAAGAAGTTTGTGCAGTCATGTGGAAGCCAGTCCTACTATAGTTCTTTATTACTTTCAGTAGAAGTATACATAATATCCCAAGTCCACAGAGAGATGATCTAGGGTAGGGCTGTCAAACTCATGGCTCATTCCCACGCCTGGTTTAGCAAAGGGGGAAAAGGTCGCAATCCGTCACGTGATGCCGCCATGATGATGCGAGTGTGACACCCCTGGTCTAGGGTACTAGGGAAGGATCAGCAGCCAAACAACAGGGGTATACGTTTAAGGCTTCAGACTGCTGTTACTGTATGATACCCCATCATCCATAACAAAAGGACATCAGAGAAGAATAGTTCCCTCACTATTACATGAGTGCCCTGTGTCTCACTTAAGACATCCAGATATGGAGGCAACCTTCAGAAAGGATGAACCTTCTCTCTGAACAATACTTGTGCGCACTATTGTCTCCGGCTATGCACATGTCCTATCAAACAGTTAGACAATATTGCAATTCAGATTGGACATGCATGCAAAGGAGACCTAGATTTTCTGTCAGTTTTCCTACCTGCCCCCATTAATGCTGGTAGCTGCCATAAAAAGTAACTATCTGATCCATACTGAATATTGATGAAGAATCCAATATTGATACAAATTGATACTACCTGATTCTATCGTATTAGTTTTCTCTTCTCTTTATTTTAATCATTATGGTGGATGTAGGATTTTTATATTGTCACTATTGCATTTTATTCCTGTGTAGTTGTTATATTTCACCAATAAAAATATTTTCTAAAATATAAGAAAGACTGGCTTTTATTCAAATGCTCCCCATCACATTAAGACATCTTTAAAGAAACCAGAATGAGCTTGTGTGGAACTGATTTTTCTCCCTTGCATATGATTACAAAAATGTAATATCATTGTTTATCACTAACCTATCCCATTGCCATAATTTTAAAGAGAAGGAATGCAAATAATGCTGATTTGGCATAAGACTGTTTCACCTAATTATCGCCTTAAAATTAATGAACAAGAGTTACCTTAAAAACACTCCACAATATCCATTCCTACTATATGTTCAACTTTATGCCAGTTCTGATCTCAGATAGCAGGATGGGAAATGCCTTAACCTCACTGGCTCCCTTGAAATTGCTGCTAGTCATGATTGATGATGCTGGACTTAGAACAAACATCAGTATGACTCAGGAAAAAAGTCAGCTCTTTTCAATACCTCAGGCAGAATAAGAAAAATAAAGGTAATCTCTGTGTTTGTTATTATTGCAAATGTTCTGCTCAGTTGGACTGCGCTCAGGCAGAGCCCATTTATTACCATGAGAGAAAGATGAATTAAGATAGAAAGATAGAATTGTCCATAGGGAAGGCGAATAAAAACACCAACTGCATTAACAATTTAACCTAGTTTTGTTGATTACAAGCATTTTGCATTGGACTGTAATTATTGCCAAAGGCCAATAATTTGACTTAAATATAATGTAATGCCACCTTTTGGCCATGGGAGGTCAGTGGTTGCTGAAAAAAAAGATGCTTTAAGACACTTTCTGAATTCATAATCCTGCATTGAAAAAAGGAAAATTAATTTTCAAAACCTGAGATTACAGTCTTGATCACAGGAGAGAGAAGAAATCTGCTGGTATGTGTCAGCCTAAAGAACTGAAGAATGATCATCTCAGATTTTGGAGACAGCGTGTAGATTAGATGTAGTGGCCCAACAGGCCGCAGTGTTGCACGAGCCTGTCCAAGACAGCCTTATGCTGATCTGTGACAGCATTTGGGATGTATGAATAGTATTTGCATCTGTGATGTAGATATCCTGCCAGGTAGAAGCCAGCTGAACCAATCCTGAAAAGGTGTGTGTGCATGCAGCATATACGACTGCCACACATAATCACTGGAGGAAAGGTCTTCCAATTGCATGAGGAAACAGTTTGGTTACGATCCGCATTAGCTCAATGACATACTGGTATTTCCTTTCCTCTAAGCAGAATTTTAGGACTTTCAGTGGCTTATTCTGCATCAGGAAGACATCGCTTTGGGTAAGCCTTTCTCTAGAGACTTCTGTTTTCTGAACTGAATCAGGCTATAAAAAGAGCTTCTCCGAGGAGGTGGACTTGTGAAAGGCTGTTTTCCTGGAGACTTACCTGACACAGAGTTCTTTTTTTTTTTTTCCAGTAAAAGAACTTACTTTTTTAAAAAAAAAAATCTTTACATTTTCAAAGTGAATTCTTTTGCTTTAGCCTGCTTTTTATGTGCCACAAAGAAAATAAAGTTCAATGCTTTTAATGGCCCCCTTCCTCATGGTTTGCATTGTGTGAAGAGAGCAGCTAGGCTTCCAGGCTCATCATCTTCCATGAGTCATATGGTGAACTCCTGCAACAGAAAGCCTAGGTATCCACCTATATTTCTCTCTCATTTTAGAATTATGCACAGTCGCAGAATGAAGTTACACGTAGACTCTTCAGAAATAGAATAGACTCCAGAAAAGAGGGGGGGTAGAACAGATTCTCTTCCCTCCCTTCCAGGAGAGATCCACCCAAGGTGTCAAGTGTCAAACTTCAAAAGGCACTTTTCCTGTCAAGTGTCAAGCTTCAAAAGGTGCTTATCACTCCTCAGCCTGCCAACAAACTATGGGGGGAGGGAAAGGGGAGATAGAACTTAGGATCTAGACATCAAGATGTCAACCGTGAGAACCAAGAACATTTTGACAGGTGTTTACCAAAACCAAAAGGCTTTCTTACAACAATACCAGAGGACTCCAGTGGACAATGTGACCTGGTCTAATAGAGAGGAGGGAAAACCTGAACTTTAACTATGTGGGTTTTCGTGGGAAATGGTGGGATTTGGTTTTGCCCTCATCTTTACCAATATGATGTACTCAGTAAAGTTTTGCAGAAAGAGATTGGATTGCCTCAGCCGTGCTTGCTTTGGTTGGGTTTGTCAGTTGGTACTTTGACATCAAAAACCAATGAACCAATCTAGAGAAGGGTAGAGCCAATTAAAATTCTTCCCATTTCCCCTTCCTATGATTCCTAGGACATATAATGCTTGAAATGGCATGAAT
The DNA here is from genome assembly GCA_033807585.1 of Hydrophis major. Lineage (NCBI taxonomy): Eukaryota > Metazoa > Chordata > Lepidosauria > Squamata > Elapidae > Hydrophis > Hydrophis major. The sequence continues at coordinate 183,572,074 of CM066331.1, read as the reverse complement.
CCCAGAAATACTTTTTCTGTGTTCTGTTGGTTTATTTATAAACTAGAAGTACAATTTTTAGGAAAGATTGATATGTACGTGTTTGTCATAGCTTACTATTCAATGACAGCACAATTCTAAATGGAGAAAAATAAATTACAGAACATCTTTTAATAGGCTTTTGATGCCGTTGCTTAGATAAGCCATTTCATAAATGGCTGTGAAAGTATTATCTTGATTTTTTATCATATTTGTATTTGTTATTCTTTCATGTAGTTCAAGGCAATATGCATTGATTTGAACTTATTTGATGCCATGGTAATCTACTGAGGTTAGACAGAAGGAAAGTGCTCTGGGGTTTTGAATACGTAGCATATAAATCAAAATATTCAGTGGTGACATTAACACTGTTTCCACCATAGATTTCACCCCTAGTTTGGGGAATGATTTCTGAATAGTATTATATATTACTGCTAATATTCAGATAACTCTTCTGTATTGTGCATCTATTGCATTGTAGATATGGTGGCAGATAAATGAATTGTCTGGGCAATGCAATTACTTCTTGGCTGACAATCCGATGGAATTCTATATGTCCTTTGTCCCTATTGATTCATGGTAATCTTTATCCATAGCTATTATTTTAACTGGAGGATATATTATGGCTCTTGTGGCTTTACTATATGTATTTGTTCCATAGAGTCCAGAAACTATTTCCTAATACTTTCTCATCCTGTCCCGAAATTACATAGATGAGAACTGAACTGAAAAATAAAATCCCACTAATTGCTGAAAATTAATGGAAAGTGAACTACAGTATTCAGTAAAATACATGCTAAAGTGCAGTGTGCTTATATATATATATATATATTTGTGATACCCCTACTCACCAGCCTCTTTGTAAATTCCAATTCTAGTAATATTCTTATTTTTGCTTTTTATTTCAAAGGGAAAGCCTCAGAGCTTTTTCTTTATGTTTCTTTTTTTCTCTTATTTTTACTGGGATCCTTTTGCTTTTTCTATCCATGTTTTTGGACCACTCTGTTTTTTCTTTTTGATTATTGAGACTTCTCAACTGGATTAAGGTGTGAAGAACCTGAAGGAATTTCTTCTTTTCTTTTTTCTTTTTGTTCTTTTTTTTCTTAATCAATATTATTATTTTTGGGGTTTTTTTTTCTTTCTATTTTTCATTTTTTATGGTGGACTACTTCGTAATTGGATTAGGGTCTAGAAGAACCTGAAGATCTTTCTTCTTCCTTTTTTCTTTTTCTTCTTTGGTTTTGGGCCTTTTACTATTGGATTTTTCCATTTTGGATTATAATTGGCTATTCTACCAGTTGGATTAAAAGTTAAAAAGAATTTGAAGATTTGGAAGCATTAAAATGAGCAGGAAACCAATATCATCTGGCGTTTCTACTTCTACCTCTGCCTCCCCACCAGCTGGAGGACAACGTTTAATTCAGACAATGTTGAAGCAAGATAAAGAACAAGAAAAAGTAACTTTACAGATGATTATGCAAGGAATCCAAGATCTCAAGACAAAATCAGACACCATTGAACAAAGAATAGAGAACATTGAACAAAGAATAGAGAAGACTGATGAAAAAGTGGAAAATATTAAACAAATGATGGTGAAGTATGAGGAGAGATTCCAAAAAATTGAGGAAGAAGGTAAACAAAGAGAGGAGAAGATTGGAAATATTGATAGTAGATTAACAGTGGTTGAACAAGATAAAAGTGGGATGTTGAGGTGGGAGATGGAAAGGTCAGAATTTTATCTCAGATTTCAAAATATAGAAGAAGAAAAAGGACAAAATTTTGCTGCGATAATGATAGAAATTTTGGCAGATGCTTTGGAAATTACAGAGGAAAAGATGATGGAAGGAGTAGATGAGGTATATCGAGTTTATACAAGATACGCGATGAGAAATAAATTAACAAAGGAAGTCCATATTAGATTTACCAAAAAATCCATTAAAACACAAATACTACAAGTGGTAAGAGAGAAGACATTGAAATACAAAGGCAAAGAGATTGTGGTTTTAAAACAAATACCCAGAAGAGTGAGAGAGATGAGAAGAGAATATCGATTTCTGACCAAAATGCTCCTGGAAAACGAAATGAATTATAGATGGCTGATTCCAGAAGGATTAATGTTTACGTGGCAAGAGCAGAGACATAGAATTAGCTCAATTGAGAAAGCAGAACTTTTCCAAGTAGAATTTTTTGGAAGAAGAAAAGAGGAGGCAGAGAAAGAGGTCTCATTAAGTTTCAAGAGGAACAACTGGACACTGAAAAAGAGAAAGGTGCAGTAGGTGGACAGGTGGATAGTAAAGAACAGCGTGAAGTGAGATCCACGAGAGCAAGAGCTGTTAGACCTAAATATAAAGCATAATCATGGAAGAAAAAAAAACTGATTACAATGAATATAAATGGACTCAATTCAACTGTTAAAAGAAGGAAAACCTTTCATAAATTAGAGAAATTAAAATTCGATGTAATTTGTCTACAAGAAGTTCATATTAAAAAACAACATGAACAATTGTTAGTACAGCCAAAACTAGGGAAAATATTTACTTCTTTGACTCAATGTAAGAAAAGAGGAGTGGTTCTATACATTAAAGAGGCTATCCCAGCAAAACTGATCTACATGGATGAAGACGGAAGAGTATTAATGGTGGAAATAATGGACAATAATATAAAAATACTCTTGATTGCAATTGATGCTCCGAATGATAAACAAGAAGAGTTTTATAAAAAAACTACACATTAAAATAATTGGACTGGACTATGTTAATATAATTATGATGGGAGACTTTAATGGAATTGTGGACAATAAACTGGACTATATAGCAACAACAACAAAGCAAAATAGAAAGACTCTCCCTAAATCTTTTTTTAAAATGACAGACGAATTAACTTTAAAAGATATTTGGAGAGAAAGAAATGTTAAAGCTAAACAATATACTTTTTATTCAAATAGACATTTATCATGGTCCAGATTAAATATGATTTGGATCTCAACAGAATTAATATCCAATATTCAAGAAACAAATATTGAAACAAGTACTTGGGCAGATCATAGCCCAATGACAATTAAATGGAAGGGACAAAAAAAAAAAGATTGAGATGGACATTAAATAATACTATCTTAAAGGTAAAAGATTTTAAACAACGGATGGAGAAGGAACTGGCTTTTTTCTTTAGAGAAAATAAAAAAGAAGATACTTCAATGCAGAATGTTTGGGATACAATGAAGGCATATGCTAGAGGTTTGATAATAGATTATACAAGAAAAAAGAATATAAGGAAAAGGCAAGCTTCTAAGGCCTTGGAAGATGAGTATAAAAGACTTGAAAAATGATGGAGGGAGAACTTACAGACTTTATTAATATAAGAAAAGGCACAAGACAAGGATGTCCCCTATCTCCTTTGCTATTTGTGTTGACTTTGGAAATGTTGAATAGAAATATTAGGGATGATAAAAGCATAAAAGGAATGAAAATTAAAAAGGAAGAATTCAAACTACAAGATTTTGCTGATGACTTAGCTTTTATTCTGGAAGATCCACTAGAAACAGCTCCAAAGTTATTGGAAAAGATAGAGACATATGGTGAGATGGCTGGTTTGAAAATAAAAAGATAAAACAAAGATTTTGACAAAGAACATGCTACTGAGACAAAGAGAAGAACTGGCAGACTTTTTGAAAATCCAAGTTACGAATAAGGTTAAGTATCTGGGGATATATTTGACAGCAAGATGTAGCACATTAAAACATTAAAAGAGAATAATTATATTAAACTTAAACAACAGATAGTTACAGACTTGAAGAAATGGGAAAACTTGCAATTGTCATTTAATAGGGAGAATTTCAACAATTAAGATGAATATTTTATCCAGAATTCTATTTCTGTTTCAAACAATACCAATTAGGCTTGGAAAAGACTATTTTGAAGATTTAAATAAAATCATGTTGAAGTTTATATGGCAAGGTAAAAAAGCGAGAATAAAGCTAAAGCTTTTGCAAGACGCTAGAATTAGAGGAGGTTTTGGCCTGCTTAATTGGGAATTGTATTATCAAGCTGCAAGTTTGATGTGGGTCAAAGAATGGATAACATTAAGAAAGGCTAGATTGTTGACACTAGAAGGTCATGATTTGCTGTTGGGCTGGCATGCTTTTTTATGGTATAAGGGAACTAAAACACAGGGTTATTTTATAAGACATTATATACAGGAGTCTTTGTGGTTAAACTGGGAGAAGATAAAAAGACAATGTTATTTGAAAATTCCAGTTTGGTTATCGACTATTGAAGCATTTTCCTATCCTATAATTTATAAGAAGGAACAAACAGTTAGATATGGGGAACTATTGGATGAAAAGGGTGAACTTAAATCGATCCAAAACTTAGAGGAACAAGGTATAAGGATGAATTGGTTTTCATATGCGCAAATACATTCAAGGTATGATGAAGATTCTAAAATGGAGGGAGTCTATGATAAACAGACTGATTTAGATAAGATCTTGATGGGTACTGATGAGTAGGTGATTAAAAAATTATATGGTTATTTACTGGGAATTAAATTAGAGGAAGAACAAGTGAAAGAAACTATGATTGTTTGGGGGAAGAATTTTGGATATGGGATTGATTTAGAGAAATGGCAAAAATTCTGGTCTCAAAATTATAAAATGACAATGTCAACAGCATATAAAGAAAATTTGTATAAGATGTTTTACAGGTGGCACTTTCCCCGGACAAGAATAGAAAGAATGTTTAAGAACAAATCTGAAAAATGCTGGAAATGTCATCAGATACCTGGCTCATATTACCATATGTGGTGGACTTGTGAGGACGCCAGAAAATATTGGACAAAAATTCGCATGTGGTTGGAAAAAATGACAAGGAAACACATAGACTTGAAACCAGAGATCTTTTTATTGGGAATTTTACCTGATACATATAGTAAAGATTTGAAATACCTGATTGTAAATGTATTAACAGTGGCCAGGATTGTATTTGCTAAAAACTGGAAGAATGAGAAAATACCATGACAGGAAGAAATTATTAAGAAAATATTGGAATGTGCTGAGATGAGTAGATTGACATTTGAAATTAGAGAGCAAGAGGATAAACAATTTTATGAAATTTGGGATCTTTTTTATCAATGGCTAGATGATAAAATATGATAATAGAATATTTAGAATGTTAGACAGTAAGGAATATCTTTATTTTTTCTCTTGTCTTTGTTATTTGACACTATATTTATAAAGTGTTTTTAGGATTGATTTGGTATGATTAAATGATTTGTTACAGAATAAACTGTTTAAAGTATTGTTATCTCATAAAGCATGAATGATTAAAAGTATAGTCAAAAGTTTCTTTTTTTTTTTTTATAGCGATATTAGGAAATATAAGTTTGGATTGACAATATGAGTTGTTATGTAACATAATTGTTATTGAGACTACAAAATGAAGGCACAAAACTGATGAACCAACCGACACGCTGGATGTACATATGAGAGTTGATGTTTTAATGTTTTGTTTGTCTTGTTTGTTTGTAGAAAATCAATAAAATTCTTTTCAAAAAAAAAAAAAGAACAGAGCAAAATACTTGGGCAGCAGCAGCTCTTTTATAGAGCTGGCTGTTGTCAAAACAACCAATGATTTGAGTTTACCACTCTAACAAGCGTCCAATCAGAGAGACCCGCTGTCAGCCAATCAGATTGGCCAGAAATGACCAATCGCGACTCGCTGTTCACGGGCCAATGAGAAGTGCAGGATTATGAGCCTGCTGTTAAAGCAAAGCTATTAGGGTTGTTACTGATGCGTTGGCTTAGTCCATAACACCCCTCCCCCCTAGGTTCCGTCTGAGGGGTGGGGTGATGTATTCTCGTAAGTAGGCAGGTCGCTTCACCTGTCTGCTTGATCTGCACCGTTCCACCAGTTTCTGTCCTGGCTCTGGTTCCGGTGGGCTGCTTGCTGAGCTGGATGGCGAAAATGGTCCCGCTGTTTCGTTGAATGGCTCTGGGCTGTCCTCTCTGCTCTCGCCAATGCTGTCATTCAGGTTTCCTGGATCTGTTTCCATTGCGGTGCTGTCATGCGGTGAAGCAACTTCCCGGCTCGATTCTCCTTCTGGAGGTGAGTATCCCATGGTTGGTTGTGTAGACTGCTGGGTTCCGATTGTTACGTCATCTGTTATTTCTTTTTTAGCCTCCTCGATGTCCCTTCCACCCCCAGTTGGAGATTCAGGGGATGAGATGGGAGTAGGTGCTATCCTGGATCGAAGCTGGTCTATGTGGCGCTTCCACATTTTGCCATCCGCAGATTGTAGACGATAGGATCGGGGTCCCGTAAGTTGCGTTATGGTTGCAGAGACCCACAATGGGTCACCCGAGAAGTTTTTCGCAAAAACGGGGTCACCTTCCTGGAATGATCGACACTTGCTGCTGGATCCCAGGGGTTGTTCAGGTGTGTAAGCAGGGTGGAGGCGATCGAAATGTGAGTGAAGTTTCTGGCCCATCAGGAGTTCAGCTGGGGTTCTGTTTGTGGTGCTGCTTGGGGTAATATGTTGGAGGAGAAGCATCCGGGTTATCTTGTCATCAATGTCACCTGGTCCATTTTGTGTACGGTCTTTTTTACAAATTGAACCATTCGCTCAGCCCTACCGTTGGCCGCAGGGTGAGCTGGCGATGTTAAGGCACGGCGGATGCCCCGGTCTGCTAGGTACTGTTCAAATGCCAGAGCAGTGAATTGAGGGCCATTATCGGAGACCAGGACATCCGGCAATCCGTGGGTAGTGAATAGTTTATTCAGTTTTTTAATGACCGCCTCCGTGGTGGTGCTTTTCATTTTGTGGACCTCGAGCCAGTTAGAATAGGCATCCATGGTTAGAAGGAAAGTGTGTCCTATTGTGGGTCCCGCAAAATCGATGTGGATATGGGGCCAGGGACCTCGAGGCATTTCCCACTGATTGGGGGTGTTTTTGGAGGAGCAGAGCGAGTCTCCTGGCATTTGCTGCACGTCGCCACCCAGGTCTCTATCTGCTTGTCTAAACCTGACCACCATGCGTAACTCCTTGCCAATGCCTTCATCCGCACGATGCCTGGATGTCCATCGTGCAATATTTTTAAAACTTTATGTTGCAATTTCTCCGGGATGACAACTCTGTCTCCCCACAAGATGCAGCCCTTTTGAGAGAATAGTTCTGTCTGTCGATTTCTGAACGGCCTGAAAGTGTCGTTGGGTGCGCTGTCCGGCCAACCCCGTTCCACCCAGCTGAGCACTCGTGCCAAAGAAGGGTCCTTTTTCATTTCTGAGGCGATGTCTTGAGCGGTCAATGGCGGTGATTTAAGAGTTTCGATTTGCAATACGACTAGGGTTGGAGCTGGGTCATCTATGACGTCTGGTAGTGAAGAGCGGCTCAAAGCATCAGCGTGGGGAATGGCTTTCCTCGGGTGGTGTTGCAGTTGGTAATCGTATGCGGCTAAAAACTCCGACCAACATGTCATTCTTGGTGATAAGATGTGGGGAGTTGGTTTGTTTCCCACTAAAATGCCATGTAGCGGCTTGTGGTCTGTAATTATGGCAAAGGGTCTCCCATACACATATTCATGGAAACGTTTAATTGCGGATACAATGGCGAGAGCCTCTTTATCAAGTTGGCTATAGTTCCTTTCAGTTTTAGACAAAGTTCTTGAAAAGAATGCAATAGGTGCCTCATTACCGTTTGGCAGGACATGGCTTAAAATGGCTCCCACTTCGAATGGTGAGGCGTCACAGGTAACCGTTAAGGGTAGAATCTCGTTGTATTGTATCAACACAGCATCAGAAGTTAAGAGGTCTTTTACTTGTTGAAATGCTCGTTCTTCACGCTGTCCTCAGACCCAGGAAGCCTTTTTGTCGAGAAGTCTATGTAGAGGCTTGGCTACGGTCGCCTTTTGGGGCAAGAAGATGTTATAAAAGTTAATGAGTCCCAGGAAGGCTTGGAGGTCTGTCTTATTTCTAGGTCTTGGGATGTTTTTGATTGCAGTTAGTTTTTTTTCAGTGGGGTGGATTCCCTGTCTGTCGAGAAGGTATCCCAGGAACTCCACTCTCTCCGTACAAAGTTGACACTTGTTTCTTTTTACCTTCAGGCTAGCATCTTTAAATTTTTGCAGAACCCTTCTGAGTTGTTGTCCTAATAACTCTTTAGTAGGGACAGCTATTAAGACGTCGTCAAAATAAGGCACGACGCCTTTTATGCTTTGTAATAGTCTCTCCATCAAACTTTGGAAAATGTCCGGCGCCATGCTTAGTCCGAATTGGAGTCTATTGCACTTGAAGGCACCTCTATGTGTAACTATTGTCTGAGCTAAGTCCAATTTCGCAAATATTTTTCCATCACCCAGGGAGTGAAGAAGGTGTTGGACCACCGGTACTGGATAAGCGCTCTGCTGAAGTGTGTGATTTAGGGTGGCCCGGTAATCCCCACAAATACTTAACGAGCCATTTGGTTTTATGGGTATTACTATTGGAGTTTCCCATCAGGCATGGTCAATCGGTTCCAACACACCCTGGGCTATTAATTTGTCTAGTTGCTCGTCGAATCTTTGGCTTGAGGGCAAAAGGCACCTGACGAGGCTTAAGGCGAATGGGGGCCACATCGGGACTGAAATTAAATGATATAGGGGTCCCCTTGTACTTGCCTAATGTACCTGTGAACACGTCCTGGAATTTCTGGATGAGGGCCTCTTCCCAGTCATCGCTTTGGTGTATGCCAGCTAGTTCAATTCCGAGTGGTGCGAATCACTGTAACCCTAACAAACTGGACCAGTCACGATTGACGACAGTCAGGGGAAGTGTTGCGGTGCGGTCCTTGAAGGATACTTGGACGTGGCTGGAACCGACAACGGGAATTCTGTTTCCCTGGTAGTCTTTTAGGATGATTCTTTGAGTGCTGAGGTCCTGGCGACAGATGGCAGGGATCAGCTGTTTGAGGGTTTTCCAGGAGACCATCGATAGGGATGACCCCGAATCGACTTCCATCACGCATGGTCAATTCTCAATCGTGACCTTTACGCGGATCTTTCTTGCATCTAGCGATGAAGCATGGCTGATAGTAATAGTTTGGTGTGCCTCTTCTTGTCTCGTTGAAGCGGCAGGTGCTCAATTTCTGTAGTAGTGGTTGTTCCATTGGTTGTTCGGGCGGTCCCGATTTCCAGGTGGTTTGCCTGTCTTCCGGAGGAGGTTATTCTTCCTCTGGATTGGACTGGACTCTCGCTTGCTTCTGCAGACCTTTGCTATGTGGCCTCTTTTCCCACAGGAACGGCAGAGTGCATCGAGGAATTTGCAGTCTGATCATGGGTGGTTTGCCCCGCAGCCAGCACATTGGCGCAGGAGCCTCTGGTTCCTTTGCTCTCGTTCTGAGCCAGTTGACCTGCTCTTCCTCACTGTCTGAGGATGACTCGAGGTCTTCATGATGGGCGGTAATAGTGTGCCTCTCAGAGGAGAGCAGACTATCGCTAGCGAGTTGGTGCGGTGCGTTCGCTCGGCGCATTCGAGCGGCTGACTTCCTGGTTGCTTCTGTGGCAGTAGCATCGGCGATGACATCTGCAAAGCTGATGTCTCCTTTCGCCATGATTTTAGTCTGCAATGTGTGGTCATCTAATCCCAGAACTATGCGGTCTCTCAGGGCTTCCTTGAGGTTTGCTTCCTCCCAGGTTCCGGAGGTCGGCTATGAAGTCCCCAATGCTCTCGTTCTTCCATTGGTCCCTCTGGTAAAACTCGTGTCTTCGTATCAGTGTAGGTACTGCGGGTGCATAATGGGCCTGGAGGATCGGCGCGAGGTTATCCCAATCCATGGTCTTCACTTCCGCCGGTTTGGCAAGTGCTTTAGCCATTTTAAAAATGGCGGGGCCACAGTGGATCAGGAACACCGCTCGTTTCTTGCCAGGCATAGCATCTTTCAGATTGTTGGTCTCCAGGAACATCTGGAAAGAAACGGTCTATATATGAGTCCCAGTCTTCGTTTGCCAGGTCAAATGGAGCGGGTGGTATGACGCCGCTGGTCATTCTGCCTTTTGTTGCGTGCGCTCTCAGCCACGTGCTCTGTCTTGTTCGATGAGTATTTAGTCAGCTCTATCGTCTCCGCATCCCATCCTCGTCGCCAGTGTTATGTCCTGAGCATGGGCACAAGGAATGGAGACGAGACATCGAACTGTGACTCTTTATTCGTGATTTCAGAACAGAGCAAAATACTTGGGCAGCAGCAACTCTTTTATAGAGCTGGCTGCTGTCAAAACAACCAATGATTTGAGTTTACCACTCTAACAAGCGTCCAATCAGAGAGACCCGCTGTCAGCCAATCAGATTGGCCAGAAACGACCAATCGCGACTCGCTGTTCGTGGGCCAATGAGAAGTGCAGGATTACGAGCCTGCTGTTAAAGTAAAGTTATTAGGGTTGTTACTGATGCATTGGCTTAGTCCATAACAACTTCCTACACTTAAACCTTGCTTTATTCCTTATTCTAACATAGATATAACCTACCTGCAGTCCATGGGCTGTAATATGGCCCTGCAGAACTAATAATGTGGCCCCACAAGATTATAAAAATAAAGGAAATGTGTTAATTAAATACATTAACTATATTATATGTTTTATATGTGACCCAAAACAATTCCTCTTCACTCAATGCAGCCCAGGCAAGCCAAAAAGTTGGACAACCATGTTATAACACAATCTCAGTTGCATTCTTTTTTCAATCAAGAATGCAATATATGCAAGCTCCCTGGGGCAAAGGTAGAAGGGAAGAACTGAAGTTATACAGAAGGACTGCAACTAAGATGCACTATTTAGGAAGTAGGACTTCATTGTACAAAGAGTACAAGCCATCCTAAGGAAGGAAGCTGTTTTGACAAGGTCCAAAGTTGCTAAATTTCTCTTCCTTGCAAGAGTTAAAAATGCATTGCCTTTTATATTGTCTCGGTGAATACATATGAAAGTTATATTCATTTCTGAGTGAGGGTTGGAAAGAGATTTCTTGCTTGCTTTATTTATTTATTAGATGTATGTAGTCACCCATCTCACTACTATGATTCTGGGCACTATACAATAAAAAACAAAAAAAAATACATTAAAACAATAAAACATGCATATAATAAGGCACAGGAGAACTTTAAAAACTCATATACAAAGTCATCTTGCCAGCTTCCTGTTCTCGAGAGATCATGGGCCTGCTGATTAAACCAAGGGCCTTCTAGAAGTTCAGTAGGGATGAGCCCAATCGCTTGTCAAGGTAAGATGTTCCACAGGGTGAGTGCTACAACAGAAAAGGCAGAAAAGTCTCACTTCCTGGATCCCATCAGAAAAACTTCTTAGCAGATAGGACCCATCATTTGCCCTTCCTACCTGGCTGATGGAACAGGTAAATGTAATAGGGAAGAGTCAATCCCATGCCATGTAGTGCTTTAAAGGTCAGAACAGGATCTTAAACAGTCCTGGAAGCAAACTAACAACTGTAACAGGTTTCATAATGTGCCTTTTTTGAGGCCCTCGTAACTGCACTGTATTTTGTACCACATTTTGAAGCTTCAAAATACTTCCAAATATTCTTCAAGGGCAACCCCGTGCAGAGTAAATTACAGTAGAGTAAATTTTCTTTCCAAAGCACCTTTGGGACAACCATGACATGGATGACTGAGAATCTCCATAGACATTACAGTAGTCCATTCAGGAGGTGAACAGGACATAAGCAACAGTGAGCAGAAATATCTAGAGGAAATAACAGGCAGTTCTCAGTTTCTGATAATAGTTCAGTGTCTCAAATTTGCTACAGAGAGTTGCAAAGATTCAGGAGAAAGAAAAATGGTTGGGCAAGGTTTCACATGAAAACTTCTCTTACAATGGATAATGTTAAGTACTGATCATGGGTCAGAGTAAATGGAGACAGCCTCTGAACGGTGAACTCACAGCTCTTTATTTGCATAGTGACTTCTCCCAACAACAACAACAGTGAACTCTGCCTTATATAGACAACCCTTGTAGGATTCGTCCAATAACGAGCTCTGAACGTAGCTCTTTTAACCAATAAAGAATCTCCGTTAAGGGCCAATCGGATTCCTCAGAACTAACCAATCCGAACTGGCCGCCTAACAGCCAATCAGAAGTGCAGGGCCAGAACCCTGCACTTTACCTCAAGCTCATACTTTATTAACTATGGTACATACACAACAGATAAGATCTAGAATAAGTTTATGTTGCTTTGGGAGGCTAAATTCTACAGCATTTTACCCCCTAAGGCAGGAATGGTATTAACTGCAGAAAAATCTGAGTGAAGCTATCTCTTTTCTGTTCATCTGAATTTTGGGGAAGTAGTATGATTCATTTTGTTTCCCATACAGGCTACTTACTGGCACTGCCAGTAAGACATGCCCTATTGTCCATTCTAGAACCAGTCTGACTGCCTTTGGTTGAAATAGTTGCAAAGGCTGCGTATAAGGTATCTTCCAGACATACATAATTTTCTGAATATATGAATAGGGGAATAGTCATCTATCATTTTTGTAAATAAGCAAAATCCGAGGCAGGTAAGAAATATTGTAAAGTATTGTGACAATTTCACTAAAAGGAATTGGCTGTTAAATAAAGTTTTGTAACTGATATCACTGTAGATTTGTAAAGTTCCCATGAACATGTGTATGTGTACATGTGCAGGAAAGTTTCTGGAAAAAAAATCAGTCTTGCCAGAAAGCAATAACAAGATATGATGAGATTAAATTAAGTACTCTTGCAATATACCTTTATTGAAATAATATCTTCCCAATCCTTTCATAGTGTCCCTTCCCTTTCATGCCAAAACAACATAAGAGAAGCAATGAGAAGAGAGTCCAGATTTATGTGACCTTTATTATTTTAAGAGCATTTCCAGCACAATTACAGAGTTACAGGACTGCAGCAGACAGTTGAAGTATAGAACAAGATAGATGAACAGGTGGAGAATAAAAGAGGCCCATACAAACAAGTGGAATCAGGTGATAAATGATAAGGATTCAGATGATTCCAAACCTTTATGATTGATTCACCAGGATGATAAATTCTGGAAGAACGATAAAAATGAGAAGGAAATAAATGATTAATATACAAAAGAGATAGCTGTGGCAGATGCAACCAACGTTGTTGGTTTCCCTGTCCCATAGCAATCGAGAGGTAAGGGATAGATCATGCATTTCCTATGCAGAAGGTTGTCTCATATTCAATTTCTACACTATCCAGATAGGAATGGGAAAACATCAACCCATCTAACAACACCAGATCTGAGTTAGTGTTGACTATACTAGGATAGATGGACCAAGGATGAAACTTATAAAGCAGCTTCTTATGTTTTTATATTCCCAGATATTATCATTCTTAACCATCTGTGGCTGCATTGCTGATTAGGAATTTCAGGAGATGTAATCCTAACATTTCTGGAGAGCATCAGTTTGGAAAGATTTGTGAGCTGACAGGAAGTGCCTCTTTGAAAGACATTGTGTTATCTCAGGGAGAATTGCATTGCTTGCCTCTGGTAAAGTGGTTCATCACAAACCAGCCTGGCCTGTCACTTATAGGCCTAACATTTAGCCTTGAGAAAATGGGATTTGACTAAAGTAATTGATAAACTGAAGCTGTACATATCTATTGACACTGAAACACCTTAATAGTAGAACCATTTCATGAGAGAGGGGTCAAACCTTTTCACTGCAACTGCTCAAATACTCTGAAATCTAAATTATAGTATTTGGGAGATACTATAATTTGGATTTCTGGACCAAACAAAGGATAAGGCTCAATGGTCTGAACAGCCCCTTAAGACTTTATCACTGTCTTTGAATGCATAATGAGGTTATTTATATTATTATAATCAGGTTATTTAATTCTGAACTTTTCTGGTACGAAAGTTGATTTGTCCAGGACAGCAAACTTACCATCAATACCTATTTTGCCATCCTCATCTTTATCTCCAGCACCCATGAATTCCTGGGTTTCTTTTTCAGTGAGATGCCTGCTATTGGGGGAAAAAATCTGCAACATCACCCTGTGAATGGAAAGGAAAAGAACAGAAGAACTGATTGCAGAAGTAATGGTTTTATAAACATTTATATTTGTTATATACATATAGACTTTTATTTTCTTTCAAAAAATGGTAAAAATTAGTTTTGGGGAGAAAACTGAAAAAATATAAAAGCTAATCTCATCTGGATCTTAAGAGTCAGTAACTTCTGAATGCTTGAACAACAGAAAGAAACAAAATGTATTTTTATAAAGAAAAATCCACGCAAATTGAAATGGAACTAAAAGATGTAACGGAAATTAAATCTTGTACAAATCCAGGCAGAATGAAAAGGATTTTAAATTGACAATGAAAGGCTTCAGTGTAATGTATCTAGTAGACAGGTATAGGTAGTCTGTACTAAATTCAGGCTTAATCATAAAATGAAATTGATTTTTAAAATACATCTTATTTGTATAGTCTAGTTTCCCCCAAAAATTATTTCTGTGTATCTTAGCTTATTGAGGAGGGAGGTCATATAAGGAATGAGATAGGTTGTTTTGTGTGTGAAGCCAAAAAGTACAGAGGACTTTAATGATCGACCACCCTGGAACTAATGGCAGCAGCTGAACTTCATAGGACAAATGCCTTGTGTTTGCAGAAGTCATCACCCAATAAAGATCACTCTCCTTCATTTTGGACCACCTCAAATTTCTACATAGTCCTGAAGGTCATCTTCATGGAAAATGGATATTCAAGTGGAATGTCTGTGGAGATTCTCAATTATCCAGGTCATGGTTGTCCCAAAAGTGCTTTTCCAAAGACAACTGAACTTTTTTGTTTTTTGCTTAAAAATGTTTCACTTCTCATCCATTTAGTTCTTCATGAACTGAAGAGGCTTCTTGGGTGAGAAGCAAAACATCTTCAAGAAAAAAAACCTCAAGAAAGTCCAGTTGCCTTTTAGAAAAACACCTTTGGTTCAAGTAGAATGGATTACAGCAGAATGCAAAGTGGTTTGATGAGAAAGTATACTTCTGACACATTCATGAACTGAAGAATATTCCTGGACTACTGTATTCTCATGTTTAAGCCATCCACTTAATTCTTAACAGGTTGTCATTAATTCCTAGTCATCACCCTCAGCATCTTCCTTTCTGACTTGTCTAGATTTATGTGCTTTTTCTTTAGTTTATATTTATGTTTTAGTACAAGACTAGAGGGGGAAAAACCTTGAGTGAATGACCTTAAATTTGCCTAGAAAAGATATTGTCACATGTTTGGTACTTAACAAGGAAGAGAATGCAACTAGAAAAAGCACAATTCCAGATGCTATAGTGGCTATTTGAATCTATTCTCAGTATCTGTAATTCAAACTCTATTGGTTTGAAGCTGCCCTACAGAATTTTTCCACAGAAAAGAGTAGATGGACTCTTAATGGACTTAAAACCAGAATAGAGTTAATGGAGTTAGGTTTCTGGAGAATAGATTTTAGTTGAACATCATGAGAAATGTTTGAAAAGTCAACACAAATAAAGAATAGATTTTACCTGTTTGATGGGCTGGAGGGAAATTTATTATTTTGATTTATTTGATTTTTATGTCTGCTCATCTCATCTAAGTAATTCTTGGTGGTTCTTAACAGGCAAAAAAACAAGTTAAAAACCAATATGCAAACATATAAAACTGTCTACAATTAGTTTAAGAAATAGAAAATCGTGATCATCAGAGCTCCCCAAATGATATACCTCCCTTTCCTTTGGCAGTTGGGGATGATGATGGGCTTGGACAATTCCATGATTTGGTCATATGTATAACATAGATTGTATTCTTTAACATAACATTAACATTTTCTCCTCTACTGCCCTGCCCTGCAAGTTAGTTAGATTTTGTATTAGGAATAACATTTAATTCAGTTCAGAATTTTAGATTCAGTTTCCGTTCTGATTTTATTTCTTTAATGAGAATAGTACATCTGATTTATTAGTAACAGAGTAGTATAGATAGCTATACTTTTAGTATGGCTAGAATTATGGGAGATTGTCAACTATGTCTGCATTTTTCTACTAGTAGTCAGATAGTGTCAAAAAAAATCAATCTGTGTTCCACATTACTAGCATATAGCACATTTCAATTGGTACATATTATGAAAGGAATATTAATCTTTGCTTACTGTATTTCACCGGTTTCAAGATAGCCATTTTTATCTGTATCCAGAATGCTAAAAAACATTTTCAGTTCTTGGAGGCTTTTATTTTTCAATCCCAATATCTCAAAGAATTTCTTGTAGTCAAAAGAATTGGTAGCTGCAGGAAAATGAAGAGAATTCAGTTTGCATGAGCATTTTTCCCCTTTTGTAGAAGACATGGTCCATTCATTTTCACAGTATAGGAGCAAATGATTGATGCATGATTGTTCATTTTTGGGGGAAAGCAACGTTAGGTGATTTAACTATGCCAATGAGTGCCATTCTAGCTTGAGCCAATAATTGAAAATAGAATACTTCTCAGGAGAGATAGTTCACCCACCAAATGTAAATAACATTGTAACCAAAAATGACCAAATATTAGTACCTATTTCAGCTTTGCTTACTCTAGTTTCTTCCGGATATGCGGGACTGCAGCTTCCCATACAGATTGCAGAAAGCCAATCTATATGCATATATATATCTTGCAAGAGGAGACCCTGTTAATCTAGGGTAGCCAAACATTAACTTTATGTGCTACACCCTGTGCCATTACTTTGCCCTTCAGTGGTTTGGTTTTCTTTGTTATTGATTGGTAGGTTGATTTCCTTTTTTTTGAGGACAGCAATCTTCCCAAAGCAGCTGTCAAACAACTAGTCAACAGTAGTAAATAAAAATATAAATACACTAAATACTGTTTTAAGTACTGTTTTAAAATAAATTATTTGTATTATTTCCACATGACAGATAGTAGTAATGGGCTTCTATGTCATTTGTCTTCCTCCACTTCACTGCATTACTCAAATTATCCAAGGTCTGCAGGCTAGAAGATACCTGCAGAAACCTGGGCATCACTATAGCCATGACTGTCTTGCCACAGTCAATTTGCCACGGTCCTCACTGTGGGACCACTCACCAAGGCCAACTCATCATGGGCCAACTCTTCACAGGGCAATCCAACAATTCAATTATTTAAAATCATTAAAACATTATTTTAATTTTTGTCATTCACATTTAATTTTGTCTCTCCTTTGGCATCCATTCTATTCTATTTCACCATTTTTAAAAATATATTAGTGTGATTCTTGTCCCGTGGCAAGTTGGCCAAGGAGAGTTGGCCCATGGTGAGTTGGCCATGGAGGGCTAGCTGTGGAGAGTCGGCCACAGTAAATTGTCTCATTCTGTGACTATAGTGCTTGAAAATGGGATCCAGGCATGCACTTCTCAGGAGAATCAGAGAGAGAAACACCATGAAATGTATGTAAATAACAAGGACATTTATAGAAATAAGATTTATGTAAATAATGTGTTGATTGAGAACAGAACTTTGTGAAGATATGGTATAGCTATACAGTGATCATATAGATCATATACAGTGAACAAGAAATTTCTTGCATCTCTGATCTATTGCTTCTACTGCTGAACAGTTGCAATCCTGTGGTGGAACATGTATTCAAGAGAAAAGAGAAGGAAGCGATGGCTGATATGACTTTATTGGTATTGTAAGGATATTACAGCAGAGCATAAATCTAGAAAGCTCTATCCGACTGCGAGAAATGATGATAAGTATATTTGGGGAGTACTGGGAAGTGCAGGCTAACTCTCTTCCCTGTAGTCACTATCCAGCATTCTCTCTATGCTTTTGCCCTACCTCCCTACTTTCTAGGACTGTTTCCCTCCCTCCCACCCACCCATCCACCCTGGGAGATGATCAACTTGTGCAAAAGTGTTAGAAAAGCTAGGCTGGACAAGCCTTGCAAAGTGTTGCAGGCAAACCAATCCCATTCCTCTTAGTGAGCCCTGGTTGCTGTATCTTTTCCCACTGGTTGAAACAGGAAGCAGGCAAGATAGAGCAAATAACTGTGAACCTGTTGCCTTTAATGATGGGCGCGCTCATAAATAACTAAATAGTGTTTGGCAGTGATTTGAGACAGATGCAGTGGATGCAGGATAGGGACTGGCAATGGAAGCAACAAAGTTTATGATTCATGGATGGATGGATGAACGGATGGATGGATAGTACTTTAACTCAATAGTGTAAGACATCACCAAGTCAAGGTCATCTGTTGGCAGGAAGAATGCAAAAATTAGGTGACTGTAACAAGCAAAATTGATGCTGCTGTGTGTAATCTGTCACTAATATTTATTTATTTATTTATTCTATTGCTCATTTGTATCTTATCTTTATTATTTTTGCAAATAGTTCAAGGCAGTGAACACGTCCAACACACCTTCCTCCTCCTGTTTCCTCATAACAACAACCCTTTGAGGTGGGTGTGGTTGAGAGAGAGTCACCCAGCTGGCTTTCATGGCTAAGGTGGGACTTGAACTCACCATCTCCTGCTTTCTACCCTTGTAAAAATTCACTTTGCTCCTTGCTTTTCTTCCTTCTTTTATTTGTAGGAGTACCTAGTATTTTACATAACACAAAATGCTGGCTTATTCACTTGGAAAGCATCATGGACTAGATAGTGAATAGATGACCATATAGATGTACATAGATAGATACACACTTATGACAACTCCAGAAGCAAGGCTTCTTATCTAATTGCTTTGAACACAGGCATGGATTGTACCTATCTTATTATAGCAAGACCTTGTCACTTTATATGAAATAAAACTGCTTTTAATTGGGACTGCCAAGGGATGACTGCAAATTGATTACTCTACAGATTAGATGTGGCCACATTATGTGAACAAAAGAAACCATTAGGTTGCAATTACATCCTCATGCCAATTGAAACTGCAATTGGGAAAATGAGCCTATGAATATCAGGGAGTAGTCTTTGGATGTGCTTCGGTGCCCGCAGGATTATGAAGATAACACCTATCTTCAGTTCTGTAAAGCAGCCATGTCTTTTCCAAAGATCAGACCACAACCACAGAGGGCACCTTCACAATCCTAGGAAATGATGTGGTTGCTTTAAAGAAGTGCTGTTGTCTATTGAATACTTATTTTCATCTTCTACCTTGCTGGAAGCACCATCTCCAAATTATTTGTGAAGCATTGCACAGCCATAATGGAGACAACAAGACTATTTTTGTGGTATTTTGAAAAGCATAGTAGGAATCTCAAACCAAAAAGGATGCAAATATAGCATTTAGTTTTTAAGAAGGAAGAGGGTTAAGATAGTGTTAAAATGGGAATTGTAAGAACCTACCATCTGTTGACCAGGGCATATATGTATTGTCATTCTGAATTATGTAGCATTTAGACTTACATACTGTTTTCACAGTGCTTTACAGCCCTTTCTAAGTGGTTTACAGAGTCAACTTATTTCCCCCAACAATCTGGGTCTTCTAATACTGACCCCAATACTGGAAGGATGGAAGGATCAATGTTGAGCTGGTGAGAATCAAACTGCCAAATTTCTGGCAGTTGGTAGTCAGCAAAAGTAGTCTGCAATGCTGCCTTCTAACCAATGTGCCAACATGGTAATTGTACCATTTGCAGTAAAGATCCCTGCTCCATGGTATTTACAGCTGATATTTCACCTTTTTGTTTTATTTTTGTTTCCTTATTAAAGCCAGATGTAGTAATGATGTCATAATTATTAACAGATTTATATTCCAACTGTATTTTACAAAATCCAAGGTACTATAATGAATGCTTTTATTTCCTATTTTCCCACTGCAACCATCCTGAGAGGTGTGAGCTCTGCCACAAGAGGCTGACTGACCCAAAGTCATCCAGGTGACCTAATTTGCCTTCAGCTACATTTTAGGACCTGATCAGAAAACCAGCCTAAGATGCTGAAAGATAATCACTTCTCTTCCTCTTTCTCTGTCTCTCATCTCTCTGTCTCTCTCCCCCTCCTTTCAGTCTACAGATATGTCCCAACTGTGAACTTTTGCAAATGAGGACTAAACGAGATGTAACACAGGAGATTAATATATTCATGATTGCATGATATTCACAGCTTCACCCAAAAGATTCAAGACACTTCAGATTGTAACAAAAGAAGTACTTTAAACATCAAGCAAAGAATTTAAGGGTTTTTTTGGTTGTGTGTGTGTGTGTGTGTGCGCGCACATGGATACAGGATCTAGCAGTTCAGTGGCCTGGTTATAGCCCAGAGAACAAGAGAGGAATTTTTCTGAAGTCCAATGGATGTCCAGGGCATTGGCAGAGTTCTACAAGAAAAGAAGTATAGTTTCAAGAAAATGAGAGAAGACAAGGCAACAGATATTTTAACCACCATTCTGTAGCAGGAAAAAAAAATCATGGGAGAATTTCCCATTGTCAGTCAAGAGTTCAGAAGACTGTTTCCTTAATTTCCATATTTTAACATTGCTGTCTGCATCCTAAACATAAGGGAAGGCTATAATTAAAAGGGGTTGGCAAATAATGATTTGTTTAAGGTTTTCTCCAGTGTATATTTTGTATAAATTATCTCACAGTGCGCATGGAGGTGGTGAGATATTATTTAGGAGACTGCTATAAAACAGGCTTTGTACTATATCACAGCCGTGAATGAGCATCTATCTTGTTCCCCCCCCTCTGTCTCTCTCACACACACACCTCACACAACAACAGTAAGAACAACATTAATAATATTGATGATAATCCTCAAGAGTTTAAATGGCTGAGTTTAAATACTGAAATAATAATTGTCACCTTGGTTTTTACATCCAGGAGAGGTAATGGGGAAATCTGATACAGTGACTTTAAGAAGTGCTCTGATTGGCAATGTCTTTCATTTGGACAGATTTCTTTTTCTGGCACTGCATGAAAATTTAGAGGAAATCAATGAACAGAAAAAAGAGGAAGATGTGAGTTGGAAATCAGTCCACTCCAGGAGGAATCTGTTCTATGGCACACTTTCCTTATGCAAGTGCTACTGTTTCATTCAGGGCATTTATCCAAGGTCACAGCAAAAAATTACACAAAAATTGCAGTGTTTAAGTAAAAGGAGGAAGGACACAATTTAGCTGGTTGCTTGCATTAAGCAAATATACACAGAGAAGCATATATTAGCCCATGACTGGACAATTAGAAGCCCATTTCTCTCTCTCTCTCTCTCTTTTTTTTGGTGGAATGATCAAATTTCTGCCTCTCAGAATAAACAGGCTCCTCTTCCCCAATTGAGGGGATGAAGAAAAACCATTCCATAACTAAACTGTGAATTCAGCCGTGTTGCTGAAAATAAATTCATGGGTTAAGAATTTTTTAAATTGCAAGCATAGGTCTAGCCGTCAAGCTGCTATGCTTTTATTTGGGGTTGATTCATAGATCATAGGTTTTGGGGGTTGTTGGTTTTTTTGCAAAAAATAAAGTGGATTTTGTAAGTTTGAAGTCTGCTCATTCCTGTCTCAACCATATGATATCAGATGTGACAGAGAGTGACAATTCCAGAGAGCTGACTTGGGACAGTACTTTAAGATACTGGAGCAAAGCTGTAAGACTCTAAGTTCTAGCCTTGTGGATGGCTTTGGATCATTCACTCCCTCAACCCAATCCAATAGCAATCACAGGATTGCTATTGTGGGGAGAACAGGAAAAAGGAACATTACATACACACCCTGAACTGTAAAAAGAAAAAAAAAAAAGGTGGGATATAAGTATAATACAGAGAAAAATAAAATCCCATAGAAGTGAAGAGCCCTGAAAAACTTGGGTGAAATAGCAAGGGCTTGCTTGAATGAGATTTTTAATCCAGATTTGTCTTCCAGGTAAACTAATCCAGATTTTTTGGGGAAAGAAGGCTATGCCAAACAGACAATGTTGACCATGCAGTCCAATATATTTGGAGGGCACCAGACTTCCTAATGCTAAACCAAACAGTTCTATGTTCAGCCATGCCTAATGACAGTAGTAGAGCCATCTGCAGTCTGGGCACACTGAAGTTATATGGAATTTCCCAGAGAATTGTGTAACTTAAAAGTTCATACAACAGAAGCAAACTAAGGAAGAATAATTGTATTACCAAGGTATAGTGATGCGTATAATAGCAAAGGAACATATACATCGAAGAGATGTTCAATAAAGGGAGAATTGGAGAGATTAGTGTGGCCAGATATCGGAGAAGGCAGGAGATGAGATCTTTTACATCCTTGCTAGAAGGAAATTCAGTGGATGTGGTTTGCATGCTGAGCAACACCAGGAGAAATAATCTTTCTGGATGCAGCTGGCAATGTGTGGGAGCTTGCCATTCTTCTTTCTTGCATCAGACCTCTGTGGATTCTTTCCCCCTCCCCCAGAAGAAGTAGAATAAGCTGACCCTGGGCCTGGTTGTGTTTTAACCTGAACTTTCTGCCCCTTGAGCTCATGGTCGCAAGGGGGCATCTATTGTGTCCAGAATCCCCATTTAGGGACAAAAACTAATCACTAGGTGCCAGCATCAAATATGGAAACTTGCAAGGAAATTTGACCATTCATATCTTCATTTTGCCCTTGTATGCTTTCAAGAAGAGACTGGACTGCCATTGGTCAGAAATGGTGTAGGGTTTCCTGCTTTTGGGGGGAGGGGTTGGACTAGATGACCTACAAGATCCCTTCCAACTGTTAATCTGTAATCTGTGAGAGATTTCATTGAAAGTAATTGCTTTCCTCCCCCCTCCTTAAAAAAAAACAACAAGTAAAATAAATAAATAAACCAAGTCTATGACAAGAAATTGAAACTGTTGGAAAGATGGGGAAGCAGAGGGGAATATTGCTAAAGTGGCAACTTTGCATTCTCCAGGTTTGTGGCATGGCAACTTTTCTATGCCCGGGTCGTAGAGTTCGACTTTGCGGGAGCTGCAGTGCAAAAGATCTAGCTGGGTGTCCCTGGCTGAAGGGTAAAGCCAGAAACTTCCTTTGGACTCTCTTCCTCGGGCTGATAAAACGTGCGGTCTCCGCTAGCGCAGCACAGCAGTCGCCTCTCCGCGTCTCCTTTCCGCTCAAGGAAGTTGGCGCAGGGAGATTCGTCCCCGGACTCTTCCCGCCTGTGCCCGCTTTGGCTGGGCACCCAGCCCCCCCCCCTTCTCTCCCTTCTCCCCGCGCCTCCGATCCCCTCTCTTCCTGCTTGAGCTCCACTTTTCAGCAACGCGGGCACCTTCCCCTGCTCCCAGCCCTTCTGCCCCGTTGGAAAGGCTCACCCGCAAAGGCTCTCAACATCTTCTTGATCTCCTCGCCGGCGAACAAGTCAGCCATCGCCATACTCGCAACTGTTTGGGGGAAAGAGTGGGAGAGAAAGTGCAAGGAAAGACTTCAGGTGGAGGGGGGAGGGGGGCAAAGTGCCCTTCTCCTCGGTTTTGCTCATATGACCAGAGCTGCAGTGCTGGGCGGGGATGGCACGCCGGGATAAAGCTGGACCCGTGCCAGCCACCATCGCTGCCAGGAGCAGCAGCAGCAGCAGCAGCAGCAGCAGCAGCAGCAGCAGCAGCAGCAAAAGGGCGGCGAGACGCGCGCCGAGGACAGTTCTGCGGGTCGCTCGCCCAGGCGCGCCACTTTGCAACAAGGACCAAGACCCGGTCAAGAATCAAGACTTTGTTTTGTCTGGGCTGGGGAAATAGCCATTTAGGGCACGGAGAGACGGGAGGGGGGTGAAAGGGGGTGAAAGGGGGTGGTGGGGCAGCAGTGCAGCAGAAAAAACGGGCCAATGCCAAAACCAGAACTATTCAATAATAATAATAATCAGGGACTGCTTGTAAAATCGCTCCTATCTTTCATCGGAGCCCGGAAGATCCTTGCAAAGAAATAGCTAAGTTCTCCCTTCCTTCCTTCCTTCCTTCCTTCCTTCCTTCCTTCCTTCCCTTCCCTTCCCTTCCCTTCCCCTTCCTTCTTTCTGTCCGTCCTTCCTTCCTTCCTTCCTCCCTCCCCCTCTCCCTCCCTCCCTCCCTCCCTTCCTTCCTTCCTTCCTTCCTTCCTTCCTTCCTTCCTTCCTTCCTTCCTTCCTCCCTTCCTCCCTCCCTCCTTCCCTTCCCTTCCCCTTCCTTCTTTCCTTCTTTCCTTCTTTCCTTCTTTCCTTCCTTCCTTCTTTCCTTCCTCCCTTCCCCTCCCTCCCTTCCTCCATTCTTTCCTTCCTCCCTCCCTCCCTCCCTTCCCTTCCCTTCGCTTCCCCTTCCTTCTTTCCTTCTTTCCTTCTTTCCTTCCTTCCTTCCTTCCTTCCTTCCTTCCTTCCTTCCTTCCTTCCTTCCTTCCTTCCTTCCTTCCTTCCTTCCTTCCTTCCTTCCTTCCTCCTTCCCTTCCCTTCCCTTCCCCTTCCTTCTTTCTGTACGTCCTTCCTTCCTTCCTTCCTCCCCCTCCCTCCCTTCCTTCCTTCCTTCCTTCCTTCCTTCCTTCCTTCCTTCCTTCCTTCCTTCCTTCCTTCCTTCCTTCCTTCCTCCCTTCCCCTCCCTCCCTTCCTCCATTCTTTCCTTCCTTCCTCCCTCCCTCCCTACCCTTCCCTTCCCCTTCCTTCCTTCCTTCCTTCCCTTCCCTTCCCTTCCCTTCCCTTCCCTTCCCCTTCCTTCTTTCTGTCCTTCCTTCCTTCCTTCCTCCCTCCTCCTCCCTCCCTCCCTTCCTTCCTTCCTTCCTTCCTTCCTTCCTTCCTTCCTTCCTTCCTTCCTTCCTTCCTTCCTTCCTAGTCTCTGCATTCATCCACAAGGCAGACTCCTAGACAGTAGAAGGAATTCGCCCAAGGTCACCCAATGAATGAACTCCCGATTCCCGCCCTGTAAATAAGAACCTCCCCCCCAATCTCTCTCTCTCTCTCTCTCTCTCTCTCTGCCTAGTTCTAAAGAGGAGAAAGGCTTTTCCCATGCCCACATGCAGAGCTGTACCTCTCCATTCACCTTTTTTTGGGTATTGTGAATTAAGTACCACTGGGGGGCGGGGGGGGGGGCAGGGCAGCAGGAGGCAGGGCATGTATTGCATTCGCTCTTCTTTGTTGCTCCAGACAAGACTTGCATTGTGCAGCCACCTCACTTTTGCTTCATAGGCCAGAAGAGGTTGCCTTCCATATGTAGAAGCCTTTGCTTATTTCCCCACCATTCGGGTTTTTAGAGGACGGGCTCCACCTAGCTTCCCCAACTCTGTCCAAGATACTGGGGTGTGTGTGTGTGTGTGTGTCTTCCCTGCTTCTCCTCCTTTAATGGATTATTTCTAGTAATGGAAGGAAAATAGATGGAAGGAACTGCAGGGAAATATGTATGGGAGCAAGACTGTCCAAAAGGTTAACTCTTGAAACCATATTCAGCTTCATGATAGAAACCAATCAGGTTCAAAAATCTGATAGATTTGTTTTACTAGATCTTATGCTTTTGCTTCTCAAACATCTATAACCTGGATATAGGATGTATTTCCCTTCTATAGTTGGTCCTTCATATTCTAAGGCAGAGTGACTTCTTTCACATGAGCCACATGTCGTACTTTAAATAAAATAAGTTACAAATACCTCTTTTGATTTCATTTTAAGGACAGCTTGAGTTTGTTCAAACTTTTGTTCAATCGTTTGTTCAAAGGTTCCGTTTTAGGCCCAGTACCCTTCAATATCTTTATTAATGACTTAGATGAGGGAATAGAAGGGGAACTTACCAGATTTGAAGATGATACTAAGGTGGCAGGAGTAGCTAACACCCAAGAAGATAGGCTCAAGATCCAGATGGATCTTGACAGACTAGAACACTGGGCCATATCTAACAAAATGAAATTCAATGTAGAGAAAAGTAAAGTCCTACACTTAGGCAAGAAAAAACAAAAGTTCACATATAGACTGGGTGAAACCAGGCTCAATTAGCAGTAACTTTGAGTGAGATCTTGGAGTCTTAGTGGACAACCAGCTAAATATGAGCCAGCAGTGTGCTGCAGCAGCCCAAAAAGCTAATGCAATCCTAAATTGTATTAACAGAGGGATACAATCAAGATCAAGGGAGGTACTAATACCACTCTATAAAGCCTTAGTAAGACTACACCTAGAGTACTGCATCCAGTTCTGTTCACCACATTATAAAAAATATGTTGAGACTCTAGAAAAAGTGCAGAGAAGAGCAACCAGCATGATTAGGGGACTGGAGACTAAGGCATGTAAAGAATGGTTACAGTAACTGGACTTAGCTAGTCTAGTGAAGAGAAGGATCAGGGGAGACATGATAGCAGTCTTCCAATATTTGAGGGTCTGCCACAGAGAGGAAGGGATCAATCTATTTTCTAAAGCTCCTATACGCCAGACAAGGAACAATGGATGGAAACTGAACAAGAAGAGATTTAACCTGGAAATAAGGAAAAACTTTCTGACTGTTCTGTACCTTCATTTGAATTCTTGAGATCCCCGCGCTTTGATTGGCCAAAGCGCGGGGCGATCGGATTGGCTAGGTGAGCCGCGCCGATTGGCTCGCTGAGAATCTCCCGTGATTGGTAGATTCGAATCGCGGGAGATTCAAAGCGGTGCCATTGGCCGCCGCGGCGGCGGCTTGGGAATAAAAAGCCGCAAAGTTTTTCTAAGAGCGAGTTCGGTTCCTGACTGCAATAAAGAGCTTGATACAAAGTCACCGACTCCTGGCTTCCTTCCACGCGGACTTAACACTGACAGTGAGGACAATCAACCAATGGAACAGCTTGCCCTCAGAAGTTGTGGGAGCACCATCACTTGAGACTTTCAGGAAGAGATTGGACTGCCATTTGTCAGAAATGGTGTAGGGTGTCCCGCTTGGGTGGGGAGTTGGACTAGATGGCCTACAAGGTCCCTTCCAACTGTGATTATCTTTTGTGATTCTTTTTCCTGAAATTGCATATGATCTTATTCAATGTTCTCAGCAATTTATCCTTTACACACCGGCTGAAAAGCAGCTCTTTTCTAATTGTTTTCAGTCAGTTTGATTCAGAATTTAGCCCAATGGGTTGCCTTCCCTTTAATGTGCTCTGTTCTAAAACTGCAGTTACCTATCACAAAATAAGGCCTCTGCACTCAATATGATGCATAGCTGAATAAATGTCCCTACTATTCACCCTAAAACATTTTTCCAATATATTCTTTTGGATCCTGAATATATATCTTAGTTAAAATCGCCAGGTATTTCTTCTTTCTTCTTCTTCTTCTTCTTCTTCTTCTTCTTCTTCTTCTTCTTCTTCTTCTTCTTCTTCTTCTTCTTCTTCTTCTTCTTCTTCTTCCTCTTCCTCTTCCTCCTCCTCCTCCTCCTCCTCCTCCTCCTCCTCCTCCTCCTTTTCCCCTCCCCTCCCCCCTCCTCCTTCTACCTCAGTAATAATAATTATAACAACAATCCCTGATTCAGGGACTATAAAATCAGGAGACAACAAAAGCTTTAAAGACTGCATTAATCACAAAGGAAATGTGGAAATGGAAAGAGCAAGAAATTTCAATAAATGTGCTTAACAATAAAAAAACCAGTAAAAACCAGTCAAAGAAAATTTGAGAAAAAACATAGATCTTACAAAGTCATTTATACAAGGACAAAGAATATCAGACCAATTTTCAGTAGGAAGAAAATTACAAAAGTAAGGACTTGAGGAAATGTAATACATTATTCTTGCTGATCGTTCTTGGAACAAAAGGGACATACTCCAGAATAAAGAAAGGAACACAGATAGAGGATAAAAGGTAAAGAGATCAAAAGTATAATGCTCTGAAATATAATGCACCAATAGCAGAAGCCAGTGGGGCTTGCAAAGGGAAGCTGTATCCAGTCTAAATAGAAAGAACAAAAAGTAAAGTATGCTGCGCCATTTGCAAAATGCGGATCATTTAGAAATCACTCAGGGAAGTCATAATTATATCCTCCTGCTTTGTACTTCAAAATTATTCTCAGAAAGTTTGCCAGATGGCTAAAATCTTTTTAGTATTATGCGCCACTGGCGCTCTCTCTCTCCCTCTCTTTCTCTCTCCCTCCGTGTGTGTTTGCGCTCACACATGCTTGCATGCACATACACAGGGAGCAGGTGGAGCACTGGTATTTCTCACTACAACCTTTCTAATAAAGGAGAATAGTTGTAGCTTGTGGCTGAAATGTGGGGTCCTTGGTTGTTTTCTTGCAGATATTTCATTATCCAAACTGGATAACATCTTCTGTGCTAGTCATGCTAGTACAATGTTTCTGAAAAGATGCTTGTATAATTTCACTGACTTTTGGTTGTTGTTTTTACTTAAAGGAAACCACCCTTTTTGTGTCCTTTGGGTGTCATTTTCTATAGGGAGAGCTTCAGATAGTTAACAGAATAACAGAGTTGGAAGGGACCTTGGAGGTCTTCTAGTCCAACCCTCTGTTCATACTGGAGACTCTGTATCATTTCAGACAAATGGTTGTCCAACCTTTTCTTAAAAGCTTCTAGTATTGGAGCACCCACAACATATGTACTGTACTTATACTTTTAGGGCCATCAGATTATTGATGGTACCAAGTTATTTGCATGCTCCTACCTTGGATCTGATGCACAGGCATCCATGTATGCCAGGAGCAGCAATCTATGATACTCTTCTCCCAAATGCTAGATTATATTTTCCAGTATTCTTTTACAGTAGCTACATTGTTGGGATTTATGGGAATTGTAATTCAGCAGTGTATTGTAGAGGCCATGAATTTATTGGGATTTATGGGAATTGTAATTTGGCAATATATTGTAGAGGCCATGGATTTGTCATGCGCAGTATGCATATAAGGATCTTTTTAATGTGAATTCTTCCCCAATAATTCTTGGTTGCTTTTATTTATTTGCCAAAAGGTTATATCCTAATCCAGGCCATAGATATTCTGCTTCCCTCCAAAGAGGTGTTATTCCCCCATTTTACCCTATCAAATGACCCTAAGAAGGCATTTGATAGCAAAATAATGACTATTCTAGATTCATATGCTTTATTGAAGGTTTGTATTATATTTGAGATTGAAATTAAGTCTTCTCCATCTTGGTCACGTATTCTAATCATTAAACTACACCAGGATCAAAGATGTCCTTAATCTCTATAATTCATCTGTAGTTTACAATGATGTTCTTGTTCAGATTTCAAATTTGACTCATCTGGGTATAGCTTTACTCAAAATGTATTTATTTATTTATTTGTTTGTTTGTGGGCAGCTAACAAATAATAAAAAAGATAAATCTATGATGACCAAAAAATCCAGTTTAAATGCAAAGAGCCAGTTTGTTGTATTGGTTAAGAGAAACCAAGAGATTGTGAGTTCTAGTTTAAGCTTAGATATGAAAACTGACTGGATGATATTGGGCCAGTCATTCTTTCTCTACCCAACCCACCTCACTGGATTGTTGAGGGAGGAGGGGACCACGACAGAGTATTACTTTTTGTCTGGAGACAGACATCTATGGAAATTGTCAGTCATTCAGGTTTTTCTTTGAAGACTTTTGTTTCTCATCCAAGAAGCTTCTTCAGCTCTTCTTCAGAAGTAGCTTCTTGGATGAGAAGCGAAATGCCTTTTTTAAAAAAACCCAGAAAGTCCAGTTGCCTCTTGAAAAAGCACATCTAAAGATGGATGCATTGAATATTACCAGGAGAGAAAATGCAGTTAATGAAGCAAGAATATCTGTAAACTGCACGGGTAAATAGTTCCATAGGCATGCTAATAAATTAAGGAAGATCAAGTAAGAAAAGACAGCCAACTTGTTTTAGGGGTGAAGGCATCAGGCCAGAACTGGGTGACCTTGGGCCGGTCCCTCTCAGCCCAATGAAGGCAGTGGTAAATTAATTCCAAAATCTTGCCAAGAAAACTGCAGGGATTTTTCCAGGCAGTTTTCACAAAGGTATGTGCCTGTGCACACTCAAGCATGCACACACATAGACACACAAAAGTTGCAAAATAGTTTCCCCTGCAGATGCTTAATAGAGAGGCAAGTGACTGACAGGAGTCATATAACCAAATGAACTCCTAGGAGGGCTGAGGGGGGTCTCCTAATAAAATGCAATCCCCTGGAGAAGCCACCTCATTTCTTTTATACCTTCTGATAAAACTGCAGCAAGGACCTTGAATTATCAGAGTTCAAGAGATATATGGACAGCTGGAGCTCCTGGAAGCAGACACTTCATAGAAGACACAGCCAAATGAGAAGAACTTTCACAAGTTTTCACCCACTAAAGTCAAACAAGGATCTTTGAAAACAGCCTTTGTTTTATTAGATTGGCTGGAATAAATCAAGAGAAAAAGCCATTGCAATTTAAATCTGTGAACTGGTATTGCTAATTGGAGATGGGGACGATTGCCCCAAACAGCTGTCCTGTTTAGTCCAGATGAGTTTTGTACTCAAGGCAGACAATCAATTCAAAGAGATAATCCCAAACATTATGTCAGTCTTTGGTTTTTACCTCCACACTTCCAGATTACTGGCTTTAAAAGACAAACAAGAAAAAACGAGGTGAAAAAAAGCAGTGTGGTAACTGTTTGTGTGTATATATGAGGGATAAGGATGGACCATGAAGATTTGGTCCCCACCTTCTTCAGAGGTATGGATGATAGTTCTGGAGTATATCAGGTTGAAGACCTGAGTGAGTGCAGGAGGGATGCCTACTCTTATTATCAGGGGATTGCTTGAGGTCCCAGGAAAACAATGGAAAGGGATGCTCTATGGCAAAGGTCTCCAAACGTGGCAACTTTCAGACTTGTGGACTTCAGTTCCCAGAATTTTCCAGCCAGCTGGTTGGAGAATTCTGGGAATTGAATTCCACAAATCTGAAAGTTGCCAAGTTTGGGGACTCCTGATCTATGGGAATTACAGATCTCCGAACCAATATTTTTCCACGCTTCAGATTCCCCTCCCTTCCCCCATTCCGCTCCGTCCATTTCTATTAACCGCAAGAAAAATGTGTGAGAGGTACATTAAAAAAGCCGAGGAGGAAGGGCAAAAACGGGAGAAGAAAACTTCTTGCGCCTAACGAGGCGTTTCTTTCTTTAATACACAAAATAGTTTTGTTTTGTTTTTACAGTCGCGCGTTGTAATTGGCACTCCCTCCCTTCCCGCCCAGTTGGGTTGCACCAAATTCTGGTATTACAGCATAGATTTCAGGTGTCGGGTCGCCCTGCTTGGTTAACACCGAATTATCTGCCCGTATATTCCTGGCAGAAACGCTTGTCTTTCCAAGAAAGAAAGAAACCGCCTGCCGCGCCTTTTCTCCTCTTTGGGAGACCCAATTGCTGCCTCCCCCCGGGGCAGATTTATTCAGTAACCCTTGGGAGTCGAGATCTGTCCTGGGGCGAGGCGAGGCCGAGGGATGCAGCCAGCAATAGAGGTGGGCTGTTTGCTGGTGCTTAGGTTCCTGTCCCGCTCCACTTAGAGGAGAGTCTTTGTTGGGGGAAAAGTTCATGTCGAAAGGGCAAAAGGAACTGAGTCCCTCCAGACAACACGCGTTCTGCGGGACAGATGTCATCAAAGAAAGCAAAAAAAAAAAAAAAGCTTTCTCATAAATCTGAGCAAAATGTGCAGGTATGCATTTAAATTGTTTGCTATGATGGACAAGATTCCTAGTTCTGAATAGAAAGAAAGAAGAGAGAGAGAGAGAGAGGGAGAGGGAGAGAGAGAGAGAGAGAGAGGATGAAGGGAAGGAGGAGCAAGGGAAGGAAAGAAAGAGAAAGGAAGGAAGAATGAAGGGAGGGAAGAAGTAAGTGAGGGAAAAGAAAGAAAGAAAGAAAGAAAGAAAGAAAGAAAGAAAGAAAGAAAGAAAGAAAGAAAGAAAGAAAGGAAATGGACGTGGCATGTGCAAATTTCATACCAAAGGGACAAACATTTGAATGAACTCTTTACTCAAGACTTTATTTTGAGTGCCTGTTCCATATGCCTGGCCTTCGCTAAAGAAGCCTCAAGGAAGCCATGTAGTCTTTAACTGTTCAAATATTCCACTACAAGTAATCCAAACCCAAATCTAAAAATGACAATGGCGGGAGGCCAGAAAAGAAGCGAGTGCGCCCATTTCCCAGCGTCTCAAGGAATGAATGTACAAAACGAGGACGTTAAGAAATGGATGTGTGTGTGTAGATGGATGCAGGTGGCGTCTTGAGAGTGAAATTCCAGCAAGAGCAGAATTTATTGCAAGCTAGGTAGATCATGTTCGGGCTATTGTTGCTTTATTTAGAGATTTAAATTGTTGCTTTATTTAGAGATAAAAAGATTTATCTTTTTTATTATTTGTTAGCTGCCCACAAACAAATAAATAAATAAATACATTTTGGGCTATTGTTGCTGGTTAAGTGAGGAACAAAAAAGCTTTAGCGTTCAAGAGGAATCTTCTTCACGGGTGAAAGCTTTCGTCCATCTCCAAGAAACCGGCGCTTTGCAAAAAAAAAAAAAAAAAAAAGTGCCGCACGCAATAAGAAGCAGAGCCCAACCTATTTCGTTCCAACGGGGAGGCACACGAGAGAAACAAACTTCTTTGAAGTAGGGGGCTGGACAACGTTAAAGGAGAAGCGCGGTTAGCAGCGGTAATGTAGCATCCGTGTTGCAAGTCGATCAGCCGCCAATGGGCCAGTCCTGATTCTGCTTTTTTTTAAAAAAAAAATTGTAAAAAAAAAAAAAAAGCTACAGTACATACTTGGCGAATTTTAAGGAAGCGCGCGTCCAGTCCTCCTCCTCTTCCTCCAACAGAGCTGAATGAAAGAAGAGTGACTGGCTGGCCTGTATTATCCTCAGCCCTTTTGGCGCTTGCGGCAACCAATAGGAAGGCTCCTGCAGAGATCCTAGGGCAGAAGCTTTCAAAGTTAAGCCGGACAAACACGATAGCAAACAAACAAACAAACAAACACGCACACAAACAAACACACAAACACATAAATAAGAAAAAAAATCTAGAGACCGAAGGGGATTGAGTGGTGGAAGGGTTTTTTGTTCTCGTTTTGCCTTTCCTCAGTTTACAGTTTAACAGAATTGGAAGGGACCTTGTAGGTCATCTAGTCCAACCCACGCCCAAGCAGGAGACCCTGCAGCATTTCCTCTTAGAGATCCTGCCCCCCATGGAGAAGTTAGGGAACTGACCCCCCCACGGGGGGGGGGCGGAGTCCGATTATAGCCTTCCTTCTCTTTGCTCTGCTCTTTCCAGCTCTTTCCTTTCTTGCTTAAAGTCCACTAAGTCTTAAAGTTGCCAAGGTTGGAGACCCCTGCATCTAGTCTATGCACCTTTGTCAAATGCCCTGGTAGTCAGTGGTAGTGATATTACATTTACCTTTTCTAAATTAATTATTATTATTCATAATCTTTGGCTTTTCTCTGTAACTCAAGGGGTCTTCAAACTTGGCAAGTTTAAGAATGCCTCCTCCAGTCTTGTTAGCTCAGGAGTTCCGGGAGTTGAAGTCCACAAGTCTTAAAGCTGACAACTTTGAAGACCTCTGCTGTAATTCATCTCATTGGCTTGAAAATGAGACCTGTTGACTTTAAACTAATTTAGGATAAATTACACATTTGGCACATTTATTTAGGGGTCAGATGTGACATGCCTGTCCCCTTCATTTTGCTCCAAAACAGGATTTAAAATGGAAAATAGTAATAAATTACAGATATTTAAAAAACACGTAAAATACCAATTATTTGGTCAAGAGATCTTAAAACCCCATCAGGTGAAAAGTTTGCTCCTTCAGAACCAAAATAAACAAATAATTTTTGAATACTTTTTTAAAGCCAAGTAGACTAGAAACCTAGGAACTGTGACAATGCTGAACAATGCTAATTTCATACTGTAGGTAGGAAATTTTATATTATGTCAGAAACTGTGTAAAAAAATTGGGTTTTTCCTTCCAAATATGCTACCTGATTACCATGACTTGATTTATCTGGACTGACTTGAGACTTTGCTATATGAGTTTGCCTGCTCTGCCATAAGCTTAGTTTTGCATCCAGCAACATATGTATTGCATTCACTTCTTAGATTAAATCACTTTAAAAAAATTCATCTAGTAAGAAAATAGAAGGTGGGAATAAACAACCAACTTTAGTCTTTTCTCTATTAAGAATTCTTCAAGCTCTAAGTGCAACTTTTAACATACCTATAGCAATCACAATTAGAATAGAGAGAGAGGGGAGAGAGGGAGAGAGAGAAGAGAAAATGAGAATGTGTGAATAATACAGTAGAACCTTTGGTCATGAATGCTCCTGACCACGACCAAATCGAGTTCCGACCCAAAAATTCACAAAATTTTAAAAATCTGGGCATGAATACATACTCAGCTGGTGATCAAACACAACCCCTGACCCAGAAATTCCTGAAGATGAAACATTAGAAGACGAAGAAATTGCCAAAGTTATGGAACAAATTATGGTCATGACTAGTGACGGATTAAGGCTCACTGGTGCCCTAAGCACTGACAAATCTTGGTGCCCCCCCTTTGTACAGCTGTCTTCCTTTGTACATAATATACAAACAAAGTCATATTCTCAACTTTGTGGTACCCCCTTTGGGCCTGGTGCCCGAAGCAGCTTAGTCCACTTAATGGTTAATATACCACTGGTGGTGACCAAAGGTTCTACTGTACTATTTTATTCAACTTCCAAAGTAAGAGGAAAGGATATATTCTTTCATCATAGCTGTCACAGTTTTAACCATATGCAGAGATCTGATCACTTCTGATAATGATTGAATCTTCATCAATAAATGGGTTCTGTCATGCCCCTGTTGGAATCTGATTTGCAGGGGGAGGCCAAGCAGCTGACAAGGAGTGGGAGTGTGGCTCTGTTGGCCGTGGAAGAAACTGGGAAAGGGCACAGTCCAGCTGGGCAGAGCAGGGAAGAGGTAGATCAAGGCAGAGGGAATTCAGAGGAAGACCCAGGGAATTCCTACCTACAGACCCACCCCCTCTTTATCCTAGGGCATGCAGGGAGGAATGGATAAGGGAGCAACGTGAGTTGCATGGCTTATGGGGGAGGAAAGGGCCCTGATTCCCTTCATTAGCTGCAGCTGGGAACACAGTGTTTAAAAAGGGAAGCTGCGCACAGCAACTTGTCTGACTTCGATAAGCAGTAAATACTTCAGGCTTATTTCAAGGTCAGCAGTGATTCAGCCCGGGGATCATGGCTTCAAAGGTGGAATCACTAGTGGACTCAGTCCATACAAGCAGCAAGAGAAAAGAAAATACAGATTTCCAGGGTTTCAGAGTTCCAGGCAAGAAGTCTTGGCAGCATTTTAAAGCAAGAATAAATGAACTTCATAAATTATTTTTCCTGTTTTAGGCAAAAAGTCCATAAAGGGTTTCCAGTCAGCAATAAAGATAGATGTTGCTGCTTCTCTGACCAAAAAAGTCAATTTAGCCATCTCAGCAAGTTCCATCATCTTCACCAACCATCATCCATTGTGTGTAGTACAGAATTATTCCATCTTTGTGCATGCAGTAATGTATGCAATGCAATAATCATGTTGCAGTGGTAAAAACAAAACTCTATGACTTTTTTTTCCCAACTATTTGTTCATCAATCCTTCCAAATTTTTTGTATAATGTCCACCCAAACATGATAAAATAGCCTTTCTTGTTCAAATTTTCAACATAAATTTGAAGTATATTTATACATTCTACATAATAGATTATAACATATTTACATTACGCTAATGTAAATTTCAATTCTTTCAGCCACATATTTCCCATTGTTTCATCTGTATATGATAACTTAAATCTTTAGTCTATTTTATCATACATTCTCTTGTACTTCTGTTTCAAATTTCAGTAGAAGCTTATGCATTTTAGAAATTACATGTTCATAATCTCTACATTCTTTTTATAAACTGCTCTCCAAATTTGTATCTTCTAAAACCTGGAACAAGAAAGCTAAGTTCCAACTTAGTCTTCTCTAGATCTACAAAAATCAGTGGGGCTTGTTTTTCATTATGTTATTCCAAATATTCCAAAATGTTCAACACATTTCTAAGATTGACTTTTAACAATCTTTTAAATAAATATCAACAATGATTCTCTGATGGCACTATAGTTACAGTGAACATTACAATCTGGCTTACATTACCATTATCTTTTGTTTTGTAAAATCCATCAATTGTCTGTCTTGTTTAATAGTAATAGTAACAGCTGTTTAATAGAAGTTCTAATTTATTGTCTAATTCAACTCCAATGAATTCAAATGAGTCTTCCTCATTATCTTTTTAAAATCTCCTTTCTGTGATGGAATAAACTTGCTGATGTTTACACTGATAATGAGGAAGTTTGCAGGTGGCTATTTATCAAAACATATCCTGAATCCTCATCAGACTGAGATATAATAACTAGGTACAATAACTACAATACTTGCCACACAGTAACTTAACTCTGTTGGACTTTCTCTATTAAGAGAAAAATTCTACACTTCTAGTTTGTACTTTTAGATCTCATTTAAAAACATTGTTCAGAATTGCAAATAGATATACATATTAACAAAGTAAGATGCTATCTAAATGGGTGGCGGGATTAGGCCTTTACTCTATATTTCTTATGGCTTCAATTTCAGCTGTAGCATGAATTAGAGGATTTAATTGAGCATTAAAAGTCAAATTGTGCAATCCTTCACTAGCAAAAATAAAAAAAAAAACCTATGATTTTTATATGACAATGTATTGAGTGGAGAAGAGGCCACCATTTTTAAAACCATTGAGAAAGAGGTTCCCTGAGGATGGCTACTAACATCAGCCCAAAAGCTTGGAAGACTAAATTTCTGATCCTGGTGACTGAGTCAGTTTGGATCCTGCAACATTATCCTGGGGCATACATATTTACCTTCATTTGTGCTTAATATGTGATCAAAAAGACCATTGAATCTTTTTTTAAAAATTAAGTAAATATTCAGTTTCCTCCCCCTTCATCTCATATTTTATTGTGTGTTCATATGCATAGATTTGTACTTCTTTCAATAATTTTAAATGTGTATTTTCCCTTTAATCTTTTCTGTTCATATTTTATATTTCTTTGATTTCTTAACCCGTTTGTTCATTACAGGTAGTTCTTCATTTACGATCACAGTTCAGCCCCAAATTCTTGTTGTTAAGTGAGACATTTGTTAAGTAAGTTTTGCCTCATTTTACAAACTTTTTTTGCCACAGTTGTTAGGTGAATCACAATTAAGTTAATAACACTATTATTGTTAAGTGAATGTGGCTTCCCCACTGAGTGATCACGTGATTTCGGGACACTATGTAACCATCATTTCATATTAATATGAGTCAGTTGCCAAGCATCTGAATTTTCATCATGGCACCATGGGGATACTGCAATGGTAAGTGCCAAAAATGGTCACTTTTTCCAGCAATGTTGAAACTTTAAATGGTCACCAGATGAACTGTTGTAAGTTGAAGACTAGCTGTATTAATATTTCTAGGCTTTATCGATTGCCAAGCATAATACTAATTATGTGAACTTGCAACTGACAGCTTGGAGAGATATCTTATTTTACTAATATATGACATATTTGCCAACAGCTAGCAGCTAGCTAAAAGGGACATGGTGGCTCAGTGGCTAAGACGCTGAGCTTGTCGATCAGAAAGATTGGCAGTTTGGCGGTTTGAATCCCTAGTGCTGCAAAATGGAGTGAGCTCCCATTACTTGTCCCAGCTTCTGCCAACCTAGCAGTTCATAAAGCATGTAAAAATGCAGGTAGAAAAATAGGGACCACTTTGGTGGGAAGGTAACAGCGTTCCATGTGCCTTTGGTGTTTAGTCATGCCAGCCACATGACCACGGAGATGTCTTCGAACAGTGCTGGCTCTTCGGCTTTGTAGCGGGAGATAAGCTGGTCTGTGACATTACCAAGGATGAAAATGGTCTGCTTATTCAATAGCCAGAAGAAAATTCCTTCTTATTGCCATTCATGGGCAGAGAAGCCAATTCAGGTAGACCCTTCCTTTCATTTTCCTATAAAGTTCCTCATGGGGGCTTATTGGCAGAGCAATCATATGCAAAGGAAAGGAAATCTATAACTTTCATCAGCCACTGTGAGAGAACACAAGGACTCTGTCAAATGGTAATTTTACCTTGGTGATATTTTATGAGCCAGCAAGTACTTTTTCCACCTGACAAGGCTGGGAAAGAAATGCAGAGCTTGATATCTCAGGGTCACCCTTACAAATCCAAATCTAGTTAGGAGTTATTGAAAACTGTCACTGACATCTGTGTCCAATTTAATTGGTGGCTTTGATAGGAATCCTCTAGCGATGATTGGAAGCCTGGTTTTTCGTATGCTGATAAGCCCTGGGGTTCAGATACACAGGATACAACTTATATTAGGGCAGAAGGAGGGTTGTAGCACATGCAAATAAGATAGGATCATAATCCCAACTCCAGAAGTTATCTGATCATTGCCTTGGTAGTCTTTTTTTTTTAAAAAAAACTTCTACCCTTCAAGGCCATTTCCTATGCCCTCTATAGGTCCTTGAATACAAGTTTAATAGTTTATGTGAATAAGTGAACATTTCTATAAGATACATAATATTTGCATGCCAAATTTGAATGCCAAAGTGAGTGTTTTAATAACGAAAGACCCTTACTCTTCCTTTTTATCATTTAGTTATGCCAGCCAAGGTCATAATTTTAATATTAGACAAAGATACTCTGAATTCAAATGATCAAGCCTTGGCTAATATTTTAGAAAATATCCTAATAGAAGAACATTTGATAAACTGTTTAGTCTCTTCTCAGGGAAGGAATAAGAGGTGATTATAAATATCCTGTAGCATCTAAAAAAATTAATTTTCTGTACATTCTATTGCAAAATCTTTTTCATTAGACATTTTGGGGAGATAATGCATCAAACAACAAAAATAATGCAAGGGAAATGTTCCAATAATACAGAGTGTCCACCTTTACCTTTTATTGTATTTTTCTATCAAAAAGATACTTAGGGAAATTCCAAGTCATCAGCCCTAGTAAAGCTGTAGTGCCTTTGATATTAGCTCCCTCCCATCTAACATGTTCAATCCAATATTGACCTTTTCCCCATTGAGCCCATACAAAATATGTACTTTCAATTAGAACCTCTTAAAACCTCACAATTGTATCAATAGTCACAAATTGAAAAATTATAATTATGAAAGACCAAATGGGGGCCTTTAATAAGATTAATTATTCCCATGGTTTTGATCACAGGAAAAACAACTAATGGATTTCTGGGGAGTCCTTTTTGAGTTTTGTTCTGTGTGCTCTACTATCTCAGATAGGGAGTAGACACATTTTTGGATCTGCCACTAAACCTGCCAACGATCTTGCTGGATTATTTTTCAGGGGAAAAGAAACGATCTACATCCATCACTTGTGTGGTACAGAGACGGCTTTAATCAATCCTGCCTCTCCCAGAAAGAGTTGCTCTCTGTTGATGAAGGTAGAGAGGTGACCAAGAGGAACCTCCAGAAGGATTGAAGAGAAAGGGGAGGTTATAAGATCAGATGATGAAGGGTAATGAGTCCACCTGTCTAGTCTGTGACTCAGTTTAAAATCATGAGAGAAGAAGGAAGTTGTGGGCAAAAAAAGGCATAGCATCTACTTCTCAGGAAGGAAAGCTGTTCAAAGGTGGAAAAAAAAAATGCTTAAAATGGTTGTCCAACTTTGGCAACTTTAAGACTTGTACACTTCCAGCTCCCAGAATTCTTCAGCCAGCATGACCAATTGGGGAATTCTGGGAGTTGAAGTCCACAAGTCTCAACATTCCCAAGATTGGATACCTCTGGCTTAGATCACTACTGCCTTACTTTTTTTTGATTCCTGGTAAGCCTACATGACTTGCTGGCCAGCACCACTGTTACATTCAACAGCAAAATCAGCTGGTATTTATTCTGTCATCTCAGGATAGCAATTTTACTAGCCTTGGTTTTGAGACACATAAAAGGTAGACTGTAGGGGAATAGGCACAAGAGGAAAACACATTAATATGCCTGTGTGGATGAGCTCCAAGATGGAAAAAAAAAGAGAAAAAGATAAAGTAACATGTTAGGGAATGGTTATGACCCAAGTTATTTTGAGACTTAGCTGTGATGCAACAGTTGTGAAAAGCAACAATTCCAAGACTTGCCTTTCTTGTTAAAGCTGTGGGAAAACAAAAGTGTGGCTTAGTTATTGGGAACAAAACCAAACCAAAACTAGAAATGTGTAAATGTGCGTGGATAGAAAATCCTACTGGTAGTAACCTCGCTGATGTCAAAGAAGAAAAAAGAAGTGCTATTAAAATGAGAGAAGAAGGTGTAATGTGGATTGGGGATAATGAAGTGGATTAGTTTTATAAGCTGAGAGTTGTGTTCCATCAGGCAAGTTGGTGTAATTGCTACTGTGGTTTTATTTACATCAGGATAAGAATGCTCATGCAATTAAGTATGTATCAGGCTAGCTCTGTAGAACAAGGGTCTTCAAACTTGGCAAGTATAAGACTTGTGGACTTCAACTCCCAGAATTCCTGAACTAACATGACTGGAGGAGGAATTCTGAGACTTGAAGTCTACAAGTCTTAAAGCTGTCCAGTTTGAAGACCCCTGCTGTAGAAGCTACCACTTTGCTCTCTGCCTACTTTGAGTGAAATTTAACATTTCAGACTGGAGGAGTGGGTGGGTGGAGGAACATATTTCTTTGGAACAACTATTGGGCAAGTTATGTTGGACATAAGTATTACGAGAAGTTGGAATAACAAAAATGTGGTAATTAGGATGAGTAAG
Source organism: Hydrophis major (assembly GCA_033807585.1). NCBI lineage: Eukaryota > Metazoa > Chordata > Lepidosauria > Squamata > Elapidae > Hydrophis > Hydrophis major. The sequence goes on along the minus strand of CM066331.1, from coordinate 183,531,399 downwards.
GTTCTTTCCCTTGAGTACCACGTACTAAGATGGAATAAAGTCTATCTTAACTAAAGTCCCAAATGGGAGCATATATGCTTTTTGATGTTTCAAGCAAATATACTTCCATGTCCTAATTAAATTATCACAGTTACTACGGCAGCTAAGAGCTATCATAAAACTCTTTGACGCAGGTTTACACTGCTAAAATTGAAAGTGCAACTCTTTGAATAAGGGCTTAATTTTAAATGTTTTAATTTTTTTTCAAAAAATATTCTATGTTTTTACATGGTTTTATCTTATTAAAAGCACCAAGAGACCTCGATAGCTGGTGAAAGTTAGGACTTTTCTGTCCAGATAATTAAACTCCCATAACAATAGTGCATCTGTTTCTTTCTCCTTTTATTCTTAGCCACCCTCAATAGGATTTCCATGCCATGATCCATAAACTTCTGGGCAGGCATATGTTCTTTTATGGTTTTTTTTAAAATAAGTTTTTTATTTTATGTTTACAATAAATCCATCTTTCATTTAAACTGTGTGTTGACTGTGTACATATATCTTGTGCTAACAATTACAATTAATATTTTTTCTTACCAATATAACAATAATCACATTTTCTTTATAAGCCATTATTTCTTCCATCTATTATCTTTATAATGATCTATATTTTCGTCTATTCAATTTTGACTTATTTTATTTTCCAACCTTTGATAAAATAGATCCAATACCATGTAATATTAGGTTTCTTCTTTTTCTCTTATTGTCAGTATTAATCTACTCATCTCTGCACATTCTAATATTATCTCAATCACCTTTCCCGCTGATGAAATTTTTTCACTTTTCCAATTCTGAGCGAATATAATTCCAGCTGCAGTCAATACACAAATAATTAAATATACTTTTTCTTTGCTATAACATTCAGGTACCATCCCTAATAGGAATATTTCAGCTTTCAAATCTCTTTGTTCTTTTATGGTAAAATTCCACATTCACTGCCTTTCTGTAGAGGTTATGCTTTTGAATACCTTGTACCAGTTCGCACCACTTTGGAAGAACTGGTTGTTAACTTTCTGAATAGTTTGGTGAACTGGTTGTTGGGAGAAATCCTTAGGGCAGAGAACCAGTTGTTACATTATTTGAATCCCACCACTGCCTTGTAGCCTTCCATAATTATTTGTATATCTCATTCCACCAAGTTTGAGGGATTATTAGGACATCATATTTTTCATCCTGTATTGAGATTTAGGTTTGTTTCCCTTACTTTATGCATTGGTGTGGAAATATGAGAACATATAAAGTGTTACTCTATATAATGTTTCTCAACCTCAGCCATTTTAAAATGTGTGGACTTCAAGTAGATATGCTGGTTGAGGAATTCTGGGAGTTGAAGTCTACACATCTTAAAAATGGCTGAGGTTGAGAACACTGCTCTAGTAACCTTGACTGTCTCCAATACTCTCAATCCTATTTCCAGCAATGCCTAGCAGTCTACTAAAGAGCTGCCTCCTTAACCTTGAGGACTAGCTGTCCAACAGAACTGTTATGAGGACAGGTTTATCACAGTCATAACCTGTTTTTTGAACATTGCTGTTTTTTTACAACAGCAATGAAGTTTGGCTACATAACAAACTGAAAAAATATGTTGTTTAAATGAAGGCCTGAACTAGAAGCACTGCTTGCCTTGCTCCATTTTTCTTTGCAATTACTCTCCCCAATGTCAGCTCTCATTTCTAAAATATGGCAGTCAGTTCCATTAAGGAAGACTTTTAAAAAAAATGAGGGAAGAAAAAAAACACCTAACTGCCTTCTCAATCAGTATAAAGACTAATATTCACTAATTAAATCACTAAAAACCAGATATAAACCTTTCTTACAAACCAGTTAGAAGAATGACTTTCTTTATATTGTATCTTAGCTTCTAGAAGGGCCTCAAGTTATCTCCTATTTTAAAATAGCTTTGCTATAATAAAATTACACTATAGACAATAAACAGGATGATGAAAAAGTTAGTCTGTGACCTCCAAACTAGGAGGCCTCAGAGAAATAGCAGCAAAATATACATTAGTTCATCTAAACTCATAATTGTAAATTAGCTTTCTTTGCCTGCTTAGCCATCTTTATGCTTTTGCTACTTATGTGGTTGGCATCTTTTATCCATTCATTCTTGATTTTCTAAGCTTGTACTGGCTCATGATAGCAAATTGTTACATTTTCTGGAATTCTGTGAATCAGTTGAGACCAGAGTCACTACAGCTGGCCCATCAATCAGCTGTTTGGTGGCTAGCGGTATGGCATCGTCAATGAAGATTGTCTGATTAAGGTCTAGTTTAGTGACATTAGATTATGAGGAAAGCTCATCATATTTAGCTGGTGTGGCTGTTGAGCAACTTAGCCTTGCCTAACTGCATTCCTGGCTTGACATCTCCACCCCATCTCCACCCCAACTGCAACTTGACCAACAATCCTTTTGAAAGGATTTTTAGCTGCTTCACTCACTAGCAAATTTCTACCTAGACACAGGTAGAAAGAAAACAGAACTTGCATTAAAGGCTGGCACATATCCACCCAGACATACTGGTCATGTGAACTTATTGGACAGCTGGGCAGCATTCCTGGATTGGCTTTCTGTCATGCTGAGATCACTAAGTTAGAAGACACGAGAAAAAACATTTGATATAAAGGTAGCCTCCTAGCAAGTCTGTTTATACTTACTGGTTTTCAGTTCCACCTTCCATTAAGTTAGCTGCATCCAATATACGCATGATATGAGATTCCAAAATTTAATTTAGTTTAACTGTTGGTTGCAGCCTGCAAATAATGGTTAGAAGGACAAATTTACTTAGAAGAGTGTAATGAACCTAAGACAAAAAAGATGACCAGCAGCAAGTTGGATGGACTCAGTTGCTGTGGCCTGGAGTGCACAGCTGGAAGATTTGAAGGACCAGGTTAGGACCAGATTGTCATGGAGAAAAATCTATCCATGTGATCACTAAGAGTTGATAATGGTTTGATGGCACATAATCAATCAAAAAAGTAAAACAAAGCAAAGGCTAAAAGCTACTCTTTACTGCCATCTATTGATCATTTAGGTTTTTACAGCCCAGATCTTGTGGTCCTATTAATACCCTCATAAAAAGAATCTGACAATTGAGGAAAAACAAAACAATCTGCATTTATTCAAATCCTACCTTGTAAAATGGATGAAAAGTTCACCCCTGTTTTGTAGAGAGAGAGAAAAGCATCACCAATGAATGACAGGTAAGGTAATGGGAGAAATATGGTATCAGGGAAAATGAGGCCAAGGAGTTTGCACATAGAAACACAGAGAACATTAGAATGGAACAAGCATGATGTAGTAAACTGTGTTTCCTCAATACTTCTATCCAGAATGGTCAGTGGCAGGACTACAGAGGAAATTACAGGAATTTTGTCCAGCATTACTAGAGAACAGCATTTATGGAAAGCTATAAACTACTGCTTCATTTCTTAGTCTTCTTTTTGACACCGGAATTTATTTGTGAAGGACGGGACATGATGGTGGTAGTGATAAGTAAACATAAGAAGCTGTCCAGTATCAGTGCAAATTTATTAGATATTCTAGCATTTGCCTTCCCTTGATTTCCCCCTTCTAGTCTGGAATTAGAAGCAGCAGCAACCAAGGATTTGGGAGTAGTTTTCATACAGTGCCTCTGAAATAGCTTAGTCTTGGAGCATGTGGGGAACAAGAGAGGAACCAGTTATCCTCATTGCTTGGAACTGACCCTTCTCTTGTTCCTGATAATCTCAATTAGGCTGTGTACCTTAGGCAAGCTTTTCAAAACTACAGAATAATAACCTTCATTTTCCGAAGTCTTCCCTAATGCTGGATGAATTACACTGGAGATGTTCAGAAACCCTGGGCCTGTAATTAGTTGATCTTAGAAGAGGAGAATTCTGTGTATTAACACTGGGACATTTCAGCTACTTTGATGGAGAATGTAATTGCTCTGGGGTATCCAGATAATGAAAAAAATCTCAGTGGAAAATGTAATACTCTTTGTGGGGCAATTTCTACTGGATACCTTGAACAAGCAGTTAAGTAAAGCTTAGTAGATGTCTTCATAAATGATCATCCACTGGCTGGTAAAAGCATGAAAAAGAAAATGAAATTTTTGTCCAGGTTAGCGTCCTTGGTTTCACTCAGGTCAGAAGAGGCAATCTGTGTAAGACTGATCATATACCTTATCAAATATTAATACACACAGGCCCAGTCCTAGGGGATGGAGATTGATCAAAAAGTAAAGTCTTGAGGAAGTTCACACATTGTGCTAAGCTACACTAGTCTAAGTCTAGTAATTATAGTATATAACCCATATCATGGTTTAATTTGTTGTCTGAACTTGGCCATTGTGGCTTATTCAGCAAACCATGAGCTGAGCTGCATGGGAAGCCATAGCTCCCTCCGGCCTTGTTATCAGTTTACCTTTAGCCCTCACTCTTTGGGCTGGGGCAATGGTAGATTTGAGATCCTGAATCTAATTGCCCACTCCAAAAGGTGACATGAAAAAAACAAAATGTGTGTGAGTGTGTGCACATGCACATGTCTCTGTATGTGTCTGTGTAAAATAGATGAGCAGGGCTGAAGTGACTCAGGGCTGTTACCTGGGAATGTAATTACATAGAATGATTCTCTGAATTCATTGCAACTGATATCAGGGACCTGACAGACTTAGCCAAGAAGCCTAAGTACCAGCTCATTCTCTCGGACTCAGAATCCATCTTTTACCACAACTAAATATAGCTGTCGTCCTTCATCTCTATGTCTCTTTCCTACTTTCTTTGCTGACTGTGTTTCTTAGATGAGCCTTCATTTCAAAGATTACTACATGTTAAGGCTGTTTCTTTCTGCAGGATAAAAATGGTCATGCAAGAATGTAAAATCAGTTTATCTTCCACTTTCTCTCCTTCATTAACATTCATGTGTGACAGAAATGTATACAACAGATTCACACATTCCCATTTAATAAATGTAGCTTTATACATAGCTTGATGCATGCAAACCTCTTTATTTACACTTTAAATTTTATCGCTTGACTGGATTTAAGATTTACTTGATAAAGCTTGTCTGATAGATTTTAGAGGACGTATTTCCAAATTAGTAGACATACCATTTCAGCCTCTAACACAGCTTGTCCTAATCAGTCCACCTACATCGTACGAACAAGAGTTGACTGTTGAGATCGTTTTAAGTCCAGAATACAGCAATATTGTAGAAGAGAGCTGTGTTAATCTATGGGGGCAAAAAGTCAGAAGCCAGGTAGCACCTTTCTTTTTCATTAAAAGGCATAAGCTTTTGTGAGCTTATCACTTTTAATAACATGTGCTGTGCACAGAAAAGATCCTATCAGTTTTCTCCTGATTGAATTCAACAACATGAAATCCACAAATGCCCAAACATTCTTGAATTACCACCCCAAAATTAAATCATGTTTTAAACTAAAACATTATCACTGCATAGGACTTCTAATTTTAATAAGTTGTCACAAGATTTCTGCTGGAGAGCAAAATTAATTTTTGGTTCTCTCACATCAGATAAATTGAGCAATGGTGCCTGTTAACTGATAAGTTTGCTGGCCCCTTCTATATAAGAGGCCAAACACACCATAAATGCTGCCCCTACAAAGTAGAGCTATCCTTTATTATACCTCTGTAGTATGGAATAATGGGCTGAATTCTGATTTCACTCATCTTATATCCTTCCCTCCTAGCCAAGTTTATGCTGACTGGTTCACCTTGTTGCTTCTCATAAATTAAAAAGCACAAGATATGGGTCAAGTTCTGAAGCTGTATTATATGCTGCGGGAGAACAGTTATTCTCCATCTGTTCTCTCCTGTGTTTCCTTCTGGTTCATTTTTGGCTTCTGTCCTATATAATTTGTAATCTGCTCAGAAGCTTTCTTCCTTCATGATTCCATCTTTATCTCTGGAATGTTTGTCCTAAAAGTAAACTTGGTGTTTTTTTTAAAAAAAATAACATGTCAGAATGTGAAAAATCGTATCTAACACAAACAATACAACACATTTTCATCTCATCGTCCTGGGAGTCATAGAAGCAAATCTGCCAAAGTACTGAAAAGCATCAGAAAATCCCTACCAATGGATGCAGAGATAAGTGGCTGTTAAATAAGCTGCAGGCTGAAGTGTTACTGAAGTGTTGTTCTCTAGTAACCCCCCAACTGTCTGACAAATTTGCTGTTGAGACAATCTGGGTCACAAAGAAAAGAGAGTGAAGGGGAAGGGCAGCCTTTCTGGATAGATTTTGTTGGACAAGGATAGAAATCATCCAAAGATCCCGATGCAACCCTAAACATTTCTTTCATGTTTCCCTGTTCTATGTATTTTGCTTGTCAACACCTAAGATGATAGATGTATATGTGCAAAAAGATGTACATCTAAGATGTATATGTGCAAAAATATGCATTATTTCACAGTTTGGATATCTTTTTGCAGTTGAATTCTGGCAGGCCATCTGAAAGAATCTCCAATGATTTCCCATTAGGACCTAAACATAAAATCAGCACAATTTTTGGAGTTGGATAGAGAGAAAAAATCCATATGTACAGTGGCAGAATAAAGGAGCATAGTGTTACCAGAACTGGATTGCAGAAATCCTGATGCAGAGAGTGTCAGGTGGGGAAGGGATCTTTAAGAATTATTTCTGACCAGGCCATCTTGTGGTTCCCCCATCTTTTCCTTCCCTAGATTCCCATACGGTCCTGTGGGAGCCCAGAACGTATTAGCTTCTTGACACAAAGTGCTTGAAGATAGATAATTAGCTGCTGTGGCCTTGAAAGCCCCCTTAAAATTGATTTAGGTGTATATTTTGGTTCTCTCTCCTCCCTTTTCATTCACCAGTATGTGCTTCCAGAATTTGCAGGCTTAGTTTAGTGAATCACCTATTTCAGGGGTAGACAGTATTTATTGTAAGAGTGCCTTTTGACCCTTTTCCTACCAGATTCACCTCCCAATCTGACTTTTTAGAATTAAAAGACTGAAATAAAAGCTGGCATTTGGCAATGCAAAGTGGCAACCTTACTCAGTTACTGTCTCCTTGTTGTTTATGTTGCTTGCTAGCTTTGAACTCCAAGACTGAATTTCTATGCCAATAATTTTCCTTTCTGATTAATACAATTCTTTTATATCTTCTTTTAAGAGATGGGGAAAGGGAATGCATCTTTTCTAAATCTTATTTTCTTTTTAGTTTAGTTTCTCCCCTGAAAACTCCTGCAGAAAACTTCCCATCTTCCCAAAACCTTTTTTTTTCATATTGTCTTGATATCAAAAGCAACTTGATTCAAATTTTCTCTAGCAATACTCTTCTGAAGGTGTTGCATTGTGTAATGCAGAGTAACATACATGTAACTCTGCATTTTCTTCATCTCTTTTCTGCCATCTAGTGACTGTCCAGATGTCTGTGGCCTGGATATAATAGTCCTAATTATGTAATAATTTCCTACATAGTTGATTAACTGGGACAATTATAGTCTTATTGGGTGACCTTATTAGGTGACCTACCTAAATTAACAGCTTTGTGGATTCCTACTCGAGGGTGCAATACGGCACTGTATAAGTAGCATATTCCCAATGGGAGCAGGTACATTAGGTTTTTTTTTTTGAGATAAAAGTGTTAGAGATTATTAAAGATTTAAAATAGCACACATTAATTTGCATATACTATATGATTTACCCAATGCATTATTCCAAAATCACAGTGAAAGCCTTCTTTGCACAGGATTCTAATTTGGCGGTTTATGTTGGTCTTAGTAAATTAAGGTTAGATGTAAGATAAGATTAAGGTAAGAGCCATGGTGGTGGTGCAGTGGTTAGAATGCAGTACCGCAGGCTAATTTTGCTGACTACCAGCAATTCAATTCTCACCAGGCTTAAGATTGACTCAGCCTTCCATTCTTCCGAGGTTGGTAAAATGAGGACCCAGATTGTTGGGGAAAATATACTGATTCTGTAAACGGCTCAGAGAGGGCTATAAAGCAGTGTATAAGTCTAAGTGCTATTGCTACTAGTCCTTCTTCAATTGATGAAATATGGAACCCTCCTCACTTTGGGATAGGAGTAGCATAAAGTGATGAGCATAAAGTGATGTTTGGCCTGGTTTTCTTTTTAGCCTTATAATCTGTAAAATGGGAATATGGTCAGTATTCCTAAGAATGGACAGAGAATGAGAGCTGTCACTGGGCATTTATTGGCAAAGTTAATTTATTGGTAAATGAGAGTAATAAGTGAAGAGGCAACTCTTTTTTCTTTTTATGTTGTTATAAATCTTAGAACACATGGTTTTATGTATGATTTCTATACATTGATGTTTGTATAATCTATTTAAAATTATTAGCATTCTATTATTTAAATAATTTATTGAGGAGAGAAAAGATAAAGAAAAACTTATTCCATCAACATTAATTAATATTTAGGGTGGCAATATTACAAGTGTAAAATTATTTCGCTTTTCCATCCATTGAAAAATAACCATTAAACATCCAATTAATTTTATATATTAGAGATTTTGATCTTAAGCTGATTACTTATTAAAGTTTACTTTGTATTGTTACTTAATGTGCATGTGTTTCTGTGTTTCCTATTAATAAAAGGAAAAAAAATAGATAAACCGAGCAAATTTAACAAGAATTAATTACAAGAAAAGAGAGAAAAAGATAAAAAGGGAAGGGAAATTATAATATAAAAAGAACTATGGGGTTGTTTTTGGACTTCCCCACTCTTTTATATATCTGTTGATCTGCAATATAGAACTTTCAGCTCTCATAAAACCTGTCTGTAAGTGATTGCATTTGTATTTGCCTGCTACATGATGTTGACATATGGGAATTTCCTAAATTGAGTCAAACCCTTCCCTCATCAAGAGGCAACTTTCTTGTCAGAGCAGCTGTACCAGATTAGGACATTTCTCTACCACCAGTGCATTAAAATACAATTGACTCATATATATTTGAATCAGTATGACACCACTGCCAATCCCTATGCTAGGTCTGTTGCATCTGTTCTGAGTTGCTGTTAAATGGAGTTGTCCTGATTGCAGGGACATTATAGGCAAGGTGACTGGTTTTCTTATCTTGTTCCTCTGCCATCCCCTGTGAGCAAGTCATCTGCCTGGTATTAAACATCTACTAATCCAGATATTGCAACAGAAAATGGGTATTCCCCCAAGTACAGCATTGTGCTTGACTTTTTGGATTTTTGTCCTCCTGCCACATTCCATTTGGGCATCTCTCAAGTAAAATTGATAAGAAATGAAGGAAGATCATTTTGATAAGAAATGAAGGAAAAACAGATCATTGATAAGAAATGAAGGAAAAACAGAGGAGAGATGGCCAAAGAGAGGAGGAAGATAGACCCTGCCATAATATTGAAATAAACTTGCTACTGTACTACAGGAATATGAATTTGATAGCGGAAGAATAACCATATCTCTTGCTACTGCAAACAATAACCACATCTCTTGCTACTCTTGCTATGTAGGTATGGGGCTCTGCAGAACAGGAGCAGGGGGATGGTGGATTTGTGGAAACTGACAAACACAAGACAACTGGAAGTAAGCAACAAACTCTATTAACATCTTAATTTTTTTCTATGATGCCATGAGGAAAATGAAGTTTAACTTTAAAGTTAAAGGTACATATCAGAAAAAAATACAGTATATTAAAATGATACAATGCAAATATACTCACTCTTCTTTCCCCAAAACAATTTTAGAGATCTGCTCTCATCTTGTTGGGAAACCAGAATTCAGGTAAGCAGATGAAAGGAATTCAGGTAACAGAGTGCCAACAGAGAGAGCAAAAGAATGCTGGCTAGAAAGCATAAAACAAGGGATTGGTCTGCACCTCCCGGCACTCCCCAAATACATTTCTGATTGCTTCTGACAATGGGGCAATTGGCAAAATATTCTACATCAGGGGTCTCCAATCTTAGCAACTTTAAGACTGGACTCTGGGAGTTGAAGTCCACAAGTCTTAAAGTTGCCAAGGTTGGAGACCCCCTGTTCTAGATTTAATCTACCTTGTAACTGTGATGAGGACAATATTGTATTAAAGAGTATCCTTTATGATACCCTTCAAGGGGCACAACTAATAACAACTTCAGAGTGTTTCACTCACAGCTTGAGATTAGATGAACAAAACAGAACAGTGACATTCTCACAACAATATTATGCTGGGGGCAATATTGAACTCTAGAGCTTAGAAGAAATGCAACACACCACAAGGATGATGTGTGGCTTCATTACATTCACAATTTCAACAAAAAATGAATTCCAGCTTCATGATCTCTCCTCATGTATACATATAACGTTAGATGTTTAAAATAGCCATTAAATTAGTAGAAGTAGATTTTATGATGTGTTGTAACACTACTTACACTATTACCAAAGTCATATTGCCCATCACTTCCTTCTCTTTTTTTCTTGAATATTCATGCCTCAGAGCAAGATTACTTTTGCTTAGCAATGAGAGCAGTAGATTCAAGATGGGAACGGTTGCATCATTTCTAGTCACCCTCTATGTATGAACAAATATCTTCACATGATTCTGTTTCTAGTAAATGCATGAATAAACCACTTGAATATTATTTGTATACTGTAGATCTCATGAACTGGATCATGTTTTTTCCTTCTGATTCCCCTGTGAAATGCATGCCCTGGTCTCATTTTCAAACACAAAAGTCATGCACAGGTTTCTCTGGGCATTTCCTAGTCTGCAGTTGTACAAAATTAAGCTTCCCCATGATCTGCAATGGTGCTCTATAAATCATACCATTGAATAACTTGCAGAGAAGAGGAGGAAGACAGACAAGGCAAAAACTTGGTTCAGTTGCAGAGCTACCTGCCTTCACCCATCCAATCTGTTTTGTAGAAATAACCACAATAGATTACTTTAAGACAGTATTGTCCATTTTTAGTCAGTACTGCTTACTTACAGCTTGTCAGCTGCCTTGGAAGACTGCAGTTCTGAAAAGCAAAAGATCAATAAACAAATAAGTAAACCAAGAAAAGTAAACACTTCAAAGGTGATGTGAGGATTCAGAATGTAGCACCTAAAACTGGAACTCAGTGAAAAACTCATTTCAACTGTAATTTGTCCTCATGGGCTTTCTTTTAAGGGAAAGGTATTTTTGACACAGGCAGGCTTGTCGTGCCTTGTATTCTGTTTCAAAAGGTTGCTTTCAGTTGCACTTCCTCAAACGGCCAAGGGTAGAGAGAATGAAGCAAAAGCATATTTCCGGAAAGTTCGAATCAAGCTACTAGGCAGAGATTGCTGAAGCCTTGCAGTATAGTTACAGTGCATTAACCAAGATAGAAAGTTTGGGTGCAACACCCCTTCTTCTCTTGCTCACCTCCAGCCCACAGGTTGCTGCTGAGCTGCTTGAAGTGCAGAGGAAATACTTTTAATTTACTGGCTCTTTTGGGGGTCCTGCAAGGCAAGCCTGAAGGAATGTCTCATCTAAGGCAGCTACGAGATGAGAGGTGAGTCGTTTAGATACTTTCTCCAAAGGGCTTCTTAATGTGCCTCTGCCTTACCTTTTCAAAGTAAGTGGTTCAGATTTTTTTTAAATATGTGATGTAGCTTCAGTTGTGGTAAGAGAGGAACGTCTGTGTATTGGTGTTCCCTTTGTTCTGATTGTACCCTACTGCTTTTTCTTTTTCTTTTCCTTTTTCAAATGTGCATATGCCAGCTCAGCCCAAGATATTTACCTGTCTTGAGAAAGAGTTGCAAATAGAAAGTCTACTGTAAAGTACCTTTGGCACCTAAAACAGGAACTCCCACAGCCCTGCCTCCTTGCTATTAAAGGGATAAAAATAATATGTCAATAACTTATCGTTGCTGCTTTCTGACCTCCTTAAGGTCTATTACGCAGAAATGCACCCACCTACCCCCCACACACCCCCAAGAAAAATATTGGCAGGAAGTTGTAAGCATACATCCCAACCTAGTATCTCCTAGTTCTAGGCTCCTTTTCCCATAATTCCCAATCAGAGTGGCCAGAAGGGCAATATAACCGAAGGGAACCTATCAGAGGTGGTATTCAGCAGGTTCTGACCAGTTCTGGAGAACCGGTAGCGGAAATTTTGAGTAGTTCGGAGAACCAGCAAATACCACCTCTGACTGGCCCCATCTCCATCTATTCTCTGCCTCCTGAGTCCCAGCTGATTGGCTGGGTCTTTTGTTGCCCTGCAAGGAGAATGGAGCTGGAAAGCAGGTTAGTGGGGTTAGGAGGGAATGGGGATTTTGCAATAACCTTCCCCTGCCACACCCACCAAGCCACACCACGTCCACCAAGCCACGCTCACAGAACCAGTAGCAAAATTTTTTGAATCCCACCACTGGCACCTCTATTTCAAGATTGGTGAATTATATGGATTTTAATGAAAAATATGCATTTAGAAATGTATGATCATCAACATAGGTCATCACCTGCTGCAATAATTGCTTTAATGTATATTTTAGTGACTTTGACCAGCTTCCAGATGATGTACCAGTTTCTGCAAATATTGCAGATATTGAAGAGAAGAGAGGTTTCTCCAGTTACTATGTAAGAAAATATTTTTCTTGTGTATGTTAACCTATGGTTATACCAGGGATGGGGAGAGTGGAAGTAGAGAAAACCCACTATTTTATCAAAGGGGTCTTAAGATGAAATGACTAGTTTCATTGGATTTGTTTCACTTGCTTTGCTGGTTTCAACTTAAATGACTGATGTTTATCACACTATGGATACTAGAAACTTTGGAGATTCCAAAGGTGATTTTTCAAAAGGCAACTGGACTTTCTTTGTCTTTGCTTTAAAGTCTTTCACTTCTCATCCAAAAGGCTTTTTCAGAACTTCTTCTTCTCCCGAGACCAGGAAATACTGGATTAAAATAAAAGATTGGCTATATGAAATTACCAAATATCAAACTGAACTTAAACCAGAATTTTTTCCTATTAGGAATAATTATAGATCAATATCCAAAAAAGATAAAATACATTAGTTTGCATATTCTGATGGCAGGCAGAATAGCTTTTGCACAAATGTGGAAAGAACCCAACATTCCCTCAGACAAATTAATTATACGTAAAATACTGGAATGTGAGGAAATGGATATGCCCACGTTAAAATTGAAAGAGAAAGAAAACTCTGAATATTATGCAATATGGTATAAATGGTATGAATGGTTAGAGAATAGATACAAAAAGGAAGATTAGAGTAACGTAACCAATTTATGAAGCCTTAAGAGAGTAATATGATAGACATATAGAATATAACTTATATAACCTATATAAGATAGAAACAAATATAGATAAGATACAATAGATATGTGTTGATGTATGTAAATATATATATATATGTGTATGTATGTATGTATGTATGTATGTATGTATGTATGTATGTATGGCATTCAGCTTAGTTCGGGTATTTTCCCACGTCATAATAGATGCACTTTTAAAGTTGTAGCAACGTTTCAGCAGAATCTCATCTGCCACCACCAGGCTTCTGTTGGCAGATGAGATTCTGCTGAAACGTTGCTACAACTTTAAAAGCACAACTATTATGATGTGGAAAAATACCCGAACTAAGCTGAATGCCATACATGTAAGTACCTGCGAAAACTTAAGAAAACAAATACATACATCAACTTCAATGGCACCAAAACCCTAGCCACCATAGAAAATCCCAGCCACAGAATCATCAGAGAAGCCATAGAGATTGAAAAAAGACCAGAAAGCATGAACAGAAGAGATGATTCCACCAGGCTGTCAATCATTTGGAAGCCTGCACTCACAAACAAAAAAATCTCCACACCACAAGCCAGGCAAACACCTGGGCACAAACAGATCCCCCCTGATACCTCCAGCTCAAACACACCCCAACCAGGCACCCAGATGAAACCCAGCTTCCTAACGAATGATAGCCGTCCATTTACCCGAAACCAAGCTACACTAAAGGCCTCCAATAAAGTAACACAATGTTGCCAGCCAATCAAGATACAAAAAGAGCCCCCCCCCAAAAAAAAACAGACAGAAGATACTAGTAGCAGAACACAGCAAACTCCAAGACCAATAAACACAGACCAAGACTCTCAACCAATCAGGAGGAAGAAAAAACCATTCTGACACAGCAATAGGCTGCCCCAAATTTAAATCTGAAACCACTGTAAAAGTCTGACTCACAGACAAACACCATACAGAAGCCTGATGATGGCAGATGAGATTCTGCAGAAACGTTGCTACAACTTTAAAAGCACCACGTGGGAAAATACCCGAACAAAGCTGAATGCCATATATATATATATATATATATATATATATATATATATATATATATATATATATATATACACACACATATATATATATATGGATCTTTGGTTATTCGGGTTTTCTCCTGCGTAAGATTGGAATCTTACGTGGGAGAAAACCCGAATAACCAAAGATCCACATACAAATACCCGCGAGAACCTCAGAAAACATATATATATAAAGATTTACAGTATCTGTTGATGCCAATGCACTGTTTAAAATATGAATGAGATTTGTACTTGTAGAAAAACACAATAAAAATTTATTTAAAAATTTTTTTTTGAAGAAGCACCTTTGGGATAACCATAACTTGGATGATTGGGAATCTCCATAGAACCTGTGGAGATTTATAAAACTGTCTGAAAACTGCAGGTGGAGGTAATATCAAACCAAGATTCACTATTGCTTAAAAAAGCTCATAACTTTCTTCCTCCTCATTGAGATGGGAAAGTTTAAAAATGTTTTCCTTCATTATCGGAATTTTAACCTGAACAGTCTGTAAATATGATCCAGGAAAAAATGCCCCATTTAAACTATGGTTAAGATTGTTCGCTTAAACCAGTCTTCTTCAGTGCTATGTTCCAGATATGTTGGATTTTACTTCATTAACTTTCAGCCAACATACTCAGAGAACACATCTGAAGGGTGCTAAGTTAGGGAAGATTTTTCTTAACATTAATCATAGTTTATTAAAAATGGAAGCAAAAGCTCAAGGTAGATCCCTATGTCATACTCAACAAAGTTGACTCTTACTATCAAGGCAACCCATTGGGAATAAAGGAAAAACATCCCCTGATAATCTTGCTTTGCTTCCTCTATCCTGGTCTGTAAATTATTTACTGGGAAGCTGGAGACATGGTGAAGATTCAGATTCCCCACCATAGGTCAAACAACTGACCACGTATGCAGATAAATATTTTTAAAAATATCTAAAGTGGAGGCATAGCTTTGACTGAACCCTGATAAGGTTGAGTGGCTATGGACGTATGAGGCTTTGGGACCCTTTAGTTCTGTCTGGGGTTGCATTGCCCCAGACATCCTGTGCACTCATGACTCCTGTTCAAAGAGCAGGTGGCAGTCGTTGCTAGGAAAGCCTTTGCACAACTTCATATTGTGCATCAGTTGTGCCCTTTCCTGGACTGTGGGTCCCTGTGTTCAGCCATTCATGCCTTGGTGATCCTATGTTGGGACTACTGCAATGTGCTTTACATGGGGCTACCCTTGAAGAATATTTAAAAGCTATGGCTGGTGCAAAATGCAGCTGTATGGATAGTTCCTTAGTGTGGCCCATGTAACACCACCAATGTGTGAGCTTTACTGTTTTGCCAGTCTACTTCCGGGTTCAATGCAAGGTGCTTGTTATGATCTTTAAAGCCTTTTATGGTATGGGTCGACTCTAGGCTACTTGAGGAACCATCTCACCCAATGGAATTGATCCACTCCACTCATTGTAGTGGAAGGGACATGCTGCAGACTGCATTACTCAAGAAATTCCAGCTGTGGGGGGGGGACTCCAAGAGAAAAACCTTTTCTGCCATGGTTCTTGTCGTCTGGAATATCATGCTCCTTGGGGTGAGATCCGCTCCCATCCTCTTGGCCTTCTGTAAGAGCCTATAAACCTAACTTTCCTGATTGGCCTGGGTCCCCAATGTGGATGTCCCATGTTGGAGGTGGTTAGTGGACTAGGAAGAATATCTCACCTCCACTCCTTAGTATTCTGATATTTTAATTTATTTAATCTTTGTTTACTATTTACTGTTTTAATATTTTGTACCTTAGTTTTTTATATATGTTTATAAGCTGCCCAGATTTGTTTGACAGTGAGATAGGTGGCATATGACCTTAATAAACAAGCAAGCAAACCAACCAACATGCAGTATAATGACTTAAGGCATTGGGTTACACCTGGGTCCATCTTCAGTTTAAAAACTCACTCACGCACCAGTCATTCTCAGCTCAGAATAAACTCTTAGGATTGATGATGTGGGGAAAAAAAATAAAGGGAAATCCTCATAAGAAGTAACACTTTGAATGGCAGATGGGATATAAATCTAAGGAGGAAATTAATGGAAATTTACATTTTTGGAATATTTGTTGCCTGTAACAAGATTCCAGCAAGTTCCAAGCAATTCTGCTAGGGTGGCATGAGTGTCTTTTGGAGCAGACATAGATATTCATACTTGTTTTTATTTTTGCGAAATAACATGAAGAACTCAACTATTTTGATTTGTAAACCACGAAATGGCTTAGAATAGTCTACTCCAACCTGGACATCCAGCAGATATGTTAGGCATACAAGACCCAGACTTCCTAGCCAGGGGTTGGCATTTGAGAGTTGTCCTCAAAAATTTGGAATGCAATGATAATTTCTAGCCCAAAATATTTGGGAGGCTAGAAATCAGCACATTATGGTTAAAACAAATAATCTTAGTATGCTATGTGATTCCAGCTACAATCAATCTTGTTTTTGTTCGATCAAGAAAAGATAGAAAAGGAGCTGTACGGGCAACCAAGGTTTATTCATTCAATTGAACATTATTCTAAACTAAACCAAGCATTAATGGTCATAGTATATAATTAGTATTGAATGAAAACCATCTTGTCTGGTGGAAGACACATATAGAAAAGATATTTACATATTTCGATATCCTGAATTCCTTTGCTTGTATGAAGAAGTTAGGAAGAAGTTATGAAGACTAGACTAATTCTTTAGCATTTTAGGTAAAAATGTATTTGTGTTGTCTAAAATTCTTTTAACTGGAGATGTCAGGAATTTTGAATTCTTCTTTTCTAGGTATTTGTGATTGAGGTGAAAACAAAAGGCAAGAGCAGATATATGATATTTCGACGTTACAGCCAGTTCTATAGCTTGCATGCCAAACTGGAAGAAAGATATGGTGCAGAAAGTAAAAATAGCAGCTTTACCTGCATACTTCCTACTCTTCCAGGTAAACCAAAAAACCTTTCTGGTCCTGCATCTAAATTTTCTTCCTTGATTATGTGATAATGGACCACTTAACGGTCGCATAGTGAAAGATTTATCAATGCAGAAGATTTTAAGATTATGATAATACAGTGATTCAAATGATGGATAGCTTTGCCTTTGCACTTTGTTCTGAACTTCCAAATACGATGCTACCCTAATTTGAATATCACTTTTGAAATCATCCTTATGGTGTAACTGCTATATTTTGCAATAATAGTTTTTGGTATCCTTAGTCATTGTTTTTATGTTCTTTTATATTTTGTGAGCTGCCTACAGTCAGTTGGGGTCTGGGATCAAAAATTAAATGAATGATTAAATATATAAAATTTAGGTAATGTGGGAATGCTTACGTTTGCCATATATTCTTAAGTGGCTTTTCCAATAGATGTGTCTTATTATTTTTGGTGGCCATTCCCCCACTTCTAATTCTAAATGAAAAGCCATGTTAAAAATAATCAGATTCAGACCTACAACTTTATTTGCAGCAGAACAATTATGTACATTTCCACAGGAGGTCCTCCTCTAAGTAGAATATCTTCAGCCCCCCACATACTAGCTCCAAATTATCTCAGTCTTGATTATGTAAACCTCATATGTTTTTAGAAACACAGTTTCCAAGCTGTTGTAACATGTTAATTCTTTTTCACATATGGGTGCACTCCAGGTCCAATCAATTAAACACTGTAATTGTTGAATACTCTAATAAGTTGTGAAGCTGAGGAATGAAGGCTTCACTCAGATCTGCCATTATGGTGAGAAAAATGGTTAAATGTGATTGGCTGAGCCTCCTGACAGCTCCCTATAAAAGGGCGAGCTGTCAGGCAGGCAAGTTGCTGGGTTGTACTGATCTACTGGATGAATAAAGAGCTGTTAGTTACTGATTTGTGTCCTGCCTCTTCAATCTGCCCCAATGTAACAGTAATTTTGTGGGATTAAGGAAGCAAGCCAGGGGGCTTTCTGGAAAAGTCCCCTGCCTCTTAAAAATGGAGGGCTTCCAGTGTCTTTGCTTTCCCAAAACCCAGGGGCTGTGGCATCCCTGTTGAGATTCTGCATGTTAGGGAATGTGTTCAGGTAGCTTTTAACACATTTTTATTCTGTGTTTGGACCTAGTGTACATTATCCTGGAGTTGGGTGGTTTTAACAATTTTGCCTGCCTGCCTGCCTGTCTCTCCAGGACATGAATATTATGTTAACTAAAAAATTCTCAAAAGCAGAATCTAAATCTTCACCTTTCCTGTATTAGTTTAAAATATATCATTTCACCAATGATACTTCAACTTATGCCATTGTCTCTCCTGTTACTAAGGAAAACTATTTTTGCTGCGTGAGACAGAGCCTGTACTGTTTTTCACACCATCAGTTCCTGTTCTTTAAAACAGTCCCTCCCTTGTTTTTTTAAAACACATACAAAGAAGGCATTCTTATGCTGAACAAAGCCCCCAATTCTTTTAGTTATCTCTGTCAAAGGTAAAGACCCTCTGCTACTCTTGAGCCTTAGGTTCTTTTGTTTATAGAGAATTGGTTTTCCCTCACCATCTGTTCTATTTGAAAATAAGTTGGTCTTTGCCACCCTATTAAAACCGTTGTCAATATTGTGAATTTAAAATGGGCATTTGGTGATCCCAGCACCATAGAAATCATTAGTTCCTTTCACAGAATTATTGACCACAGGATTCTCAGTAGGAAAACATTTTGCATTCTCAGTGAACTGCAGGTTGCATGAGACAGAGCATAAGTGTTACATTAATACAGAAACAATGAGAATTTATAGTGTGATTTGTAAACACCTCCCAAAGGGGGAAAAAATCCTATACAGGTAGTCCTTGACTTACAATTGAGCGCAAAATTGATGTCACTAAGTGAGACATTTATTAAGTTTTGCCCCATTTTATGACCTTTCTTGGCACAGTTGTTAAATGAAACACTGCAGTTATTTATTTAGTAATACCGTTGTCAAGTGAATCTGGCTCCACCATTCACTTTGCTTGTCAGAAGGACCCTGTGACACAGCAACCCTGAAGCAGTTGCTATTTTGATCACATGTGAAAGTGTGAAAAATGGTCCTAAGTCACTTTTTCTGTGCCATTGTAACTTTGAACAGTCACTAAATGGACCTTTGTCAGGGATTACCTCTACAATCAAACTTTCTAATGTTTTTTTTCTCTACACATTCCTTCCATGGGATCTTTTTTTACAATGATGCTTTTCAGGAAAAGTTTATGTTGGTGCAAAGAAGGAGATTGCAGACAGCCGAATCCCAACGCTCAACATATACATGAAGGTAAGTATTAATTTTAGAATAGGTTTTCAGCTTTGATCATGGAGCTATTTAGTGTAAAATATTGTTATAGAATACTGCCTACTTTTACACAATTGTATACGTTACTACTGAGCTTGTAAACTAGGGTAGTGAAGCTTGCTGTGTGATTAACTTTTGTTGCAGTATTAATTTGCCATGTTCAGCGTATACACTAGTACACGAGGGAAGCTTTTGGATTAGAAGCTTTAAGATAGCACATGAAATACTGCCACTTATCCTATAGAAATTGGGAAACTTTCCAAATTAATAGACTCCATTTTATATTTCCTTCCTTTATTTGCATTATTCCACTAAACTCAAAAACATTTGAGTCTTTATGGATTTTTGCATTATTTCCCCTTGTATATAACATTAAGTCATTTGCTGCTGGGTGATCTTGATGACTTTAGTCTACTTGCAACCTATAGCATGGCAGGAGAAGAGAAAAACTTAAAGGGAACATTTATTTTTCGTGCCTTTCATTCCTCTAATCCATTTAGAAACCATTTGACTGAATTCTGCAACCTCTAAGAGCAGAAACCACTAGCTAGAATACTTGTAGACCTGCCCATTAAATCAGGAACAGTCACCCAATATTTGTGCAGGAGTTGGCATCATAAAGATTGAGGCTGTTAGAGTATCCATTAGCACTCCAAATGATTTTTAGTGTCCCCAACAAATTGAAAGCAGTCATTTTGAAAAACAAATGTAATGGTGAAGATTTTTGGATGCCTGGGACATAATGCAAGATTACACAGTTGTCCAGAAATGGGTGCACATATCTAGCATCCTATGCAGCCTTACATAGTCCAAACATAATTTAATCATAAGAAATTAGAGACATTTCTCAGTGTCACCTCCCCAAGATGTCTGGTGACATGAGACAGGACATTATAACCAAAGCTGTTAATCCCACTTACAATGCCAACATAACTATAGATCATTCCAAAGTCCCCAACAATCCTGCTGGATACCTGGGGGAAGTTGTTAAAAAAAAAAAAAAAGGAAGGAGGGTTTGATTTAAAGGGACAAGGGCTTCAATTGCACAATTATGGTTGTCATTTCAATTTTTTTTTTTTTACTGTCCCAGCAGACGCTCCAAGCTTGTTACAGTATTGATAATAAAGAGCTCTCATCAACGAAAAGCACATGTCAGGCTTAAGGAATAGGGATCTTGGGAACTTCCCTCTTGCATGAGGTGAAGATGGAACAGGAGGCGAGTGTTTTAACTCGTCCCCCAGAAAGATTTCTTCTACTTGTAAAATACCAAGGCAGAAACTGTCCATTTCTCAATTTGATTTTTTTTATTCATTGACACAGAAGCTGCTTAGCTTGCTACCCTGTGTGTTTCTAGATGAAGATATCCGCTTATTTTTCTGTCAGTCAAAGTTTGATACTGAACAGATACCTCAAGGACTGAGAAGGCTACGCCCTCGCACTCGCCGTGTGTGAGTATGCAACAAACTTAGGAGACAGTTCTTACTAATTTCCTAGCAAAGGTGGTATTCAGCAAGTTTTGACCAGTTCTGGAGAAGCAGTAGCAGAAATTTTGAGTAGTTCGGAGAACCGGCAAATACCACCTCTGACTGGAGATTTTACAGTATCCTTCCCCTGCCATGCCCACCAAGCCACACCCACACAACCGGTAGTAAAAAAAATTGAATCCCACCACTGCTTCCTAGCCTAGTTAATAAACATTCAGCTGGTTGAAATACTAATTCCGTATTGTTCCCCAGTGGACCTGGTGAAATACTCTTTCTCTCTTCTTTATGATAGGAAGAGTGTGAGTCCTCAAGAACCAGGGTTTGACAGATTGGCAGCTCCACGAGTGGAGGTGAGTGCCTCACTAGCTATGTGGTCTAACATTATTGTTAGAATATATGCTTTTTATGTATTTTGTGAAACTATTATAGCCAGATGGCAATGTTTATAAATTTGTATCTATAGCATACACTCTATGCCTTTTCTCTGTATAAATTTTCTTGTTTCCTGTCATAGTTAAACAGTAAAGCACATGGTGACTGTGCACTATTTGTTCTGTAGGGCTATAAAACAGAATTTCTAACAGCTATAAGGTTATTTCTCTGAATGTGTCATTATTCAGCCACTACCTGGCCAGAGGATCCTCTTTCAATAACAGAGCGGGAGTTTGTGAGCCAGTAGGAAGAACACACACTTCTTCCTTTCCACTTAGAAAGAATTGTCCCTATGACAACTGAAATGTATTGTATAGAAGGTTAGAATCTCATTCTTAAAATTACTTTTGCTAAAACTGTAATTTACTGGTGATTTTCTTTCAGAGCCATGAAATCTATCAATCAGTGTTATCATGGGCATGGTATAATTCTGCAGTAGGGAAATATTAGTAGAAGCCTGTAAGAGGGCAATGTTGCTACACATAGTGGTATTAACTGGTATAATCCAATTACAGGTTTTCTAATACAAGACTTTTACACAAATATTTTCAAGGTCTTTAAACTATTGTGATGCAATGCTTCCTTTATGTGAATATAGATTATACCCAATTTTTGTAACTTGGTAATCTGATCTCCTACAATTGGATTCTTTTCCATAGGCACTGTTTGATTTTACTGCCTCCAATAAACTGGAATTGAGCTTCAAGAAAGGAGACTTGATCTATTTACTCAGCAGGGTCAATAAAGATTGGTTTGAGGTAAATATTATGGGGTCCTCATGTGGCCATAATTTACTGATCTGAATTGATTGGAATTGCAATATCTCCTAGTGTGGCCAGTGTGGAATTCAAGCATGATAGAAATTAAGGACTTGCAACAACTCAGGTTCAGTCAGGGATTCTTTAATCCTTCTCATCATTGCATGGTGAATGGAACATAAAACAGCATGGATTATCTTTCAGGGATTACACTTTGGGGGAGTAAAAGTATAGAAGTTTAGATGGAGGACAATGAAAGCATTAAGAAGGCACATCCTGACACCATTTCTTCACAGGAACCCCCTGAAGGCACTGAGATGTGGTTGGTGGATTAACATAGTTACATTGTCATGCTTAGAGCTAGAACTTTTGCCAATTGGCATCATACTGTATATATAAGACAAGTATACTTATTTTCTGTCTTTGGGTTCTTCTAATGCTGTTCTTTCTTTTAGTGGCTTACAGACTCATATCAATATTTTTTTCAGGTTAACTGGTGAGGCTATCCTGGGCCATATCCATGGGCAATAAACCCTCCTCTTCTGCTTTCATATAGTTAATAAGAGGGAGTTATCTTAAAAAAACCTCCCCTCTTTTATTCCAGGGAACTCTTCGAGACGCTACTGGAATTTTTCCATGTGACTTTGTGTCGGTCATTAAAGATCTCCCTCAGGAAGAGGATCCAATCAACTGGCTGCGCTGCTATTACCATGATGACAATGTCAGCTCTATTAGGTAGTGTGACAAAGCAACTTTCTGGACATTGTACTTTATATAGTTGTCAGTGCTTTGAGGTTCAACATCAGTCCCGCTCTGAGAATCGTTCTCCTTTTCCCACTAAGAACAGGAGATTGTGGAATAATATTTTTGTTTTACATTTATTTATGTAGCACCGTGGGCCAGCATTACATGTTACAGACTGCAAGATGTCAGATCTTGATTTATAGTGCCTGTGTCATGAACCAAATTCAAATCTTCCCTCCACTAAAACCAGTGATTTCTTTAGGGTAATCTCTTAACTTTTCCCCTTGCTAGACTGACGATATGATTCTAGACTGATGATATTATTCTATCTTGCAGAATTAAGCTATGTATGTGATATAATTTGAACATCTGAAATTTTTAATGATAGTTAATTAATTTTATCACTGAAACCTCTCTATGCTAGTTTGGTTATACTTCATGGTCCTTGGAAGCTGTTTGGTGTAGAGATGCATTTCAACTCTCCCTGTTGGTAAAGGACACACTACATGTTACAAGCAAATATATATGCCTAAAAATAAAGGAAAGATTGTTTTTGTGAGTGGGAAACACACACACACATTTCCACCTTATTGTTTTTGCATTCCAAACAGCCTTATCCAGTGGCCTAACCATTCATGTGAATGAATTTCAGAGTCCAAAGTGGGAAATCTCTTTGAAGGCAACAAAATTTGGAAGAAAGGTTTTTATGTCTTCTGTGGTACTAATTCCACATCTCCATTCTTAATGCTCCTTCATTTTTTAATAGTCATTTTATTAAAGATTACAGTTAAACATCTAAAAACTATTGCAAACTACAAAAGTAAAAGAATATAAATAAAAGTAGAAACTTCAGAAAAAATTGAAATAAAAATTGAAAGGAAAAAAATAATATAGTAAAGAAAGAGAAAAGAAATGTATAAAGAAATAACTTCATCACATCAAATATATACAATGTTGGTAACTCATGAATGAAGGCAATTATATGTGTCCCAAGATTCAAGATTTGTTCTGGAGCTCCTCCTCAACTCTGAGGATGGACTGTAGCATGAGTCTGAAAGCTTGGAAAACTAAACCTCTGTTCCTGGTGACAGACCCAGATTGAATCCTACAATATTGGTAACTTATCACTTTGTCTTAAAATATAATAAATGGTTTCTTCCCATAACCAATGTCTTATGTATAAACAAATCCTTAAAGCCTCATTGTTCAGTCCTGATCACCAAAAGTCCATTAAAGGTAACCAGAAATAGCAACATTCCATTTAACCTTGATCAAATATATCAACTTTATATTCTTTCTTTTTACTTTTAACAATCTTGGTCTTTATTCCTTCAAATAATATCCTAAAATTTGATTTATTTTCATTCTTTTTATCCCTTTTCATAAAATTCTTCAAAGCTTTAAAAAGGCTCTTTTGTAAATTGAATATAGTAAAGTTATCCAGGTGATTCTTTTGATTTGTTGTTTGTATATCCCTTAAGGCATGGGTGCCAAACTTGCGATATCATGTTGCCATCACGTGACATTTTGTGACTTTTTTCCCTTTGTGGAGCTGGGTGGATGTGGTGTGCATGATGCATCCGGCCTGTGGGCCATCAGTTTGACACCCCTGCCTTAAGACATCAGAGGTTTTCATTTTATGTCTGGGAAAAGATGGCTATTCTGTCAATTTCCAGAACTCTAAACCCATGGGAGACCACTGTCTTGTGGCCTTTTCACAACAGTAACTGCAAGGAACACTTATGGGAGATCTCAAGTCTTCTCCTTGTCTGGAGAGGAATTACAAAGAACTGGTTTACTTGCTAGTTCTTCATTCTGCCATAATTCATTGCTTGAACTTTTAGCAGAGCTGTCTTCAGTTCATTATTTCTTACTGAAAAGTCCCCTATTCTTAATCCTCTTTCTTGAAAATATATTCCTTAAAAAAAATAAACTCCTGATTTGTAATTTAGGGTCTACTTTATTAGTTGAAAAGTATTGTGGTGATAGGATTTAGAGCAAAGGGCAGGATAAATGTGTGGACTTTAACTCTCATAACAAGTCATATTGGCTAGGAAATTGGGGGAGTCACTATCCATACGTCTAGAAGGTACCCTAGTTGGAGAAGGCTAGTCCCCTATTCATCTCTTTATAAAACTCTTGACACATAGCCAAGAACTTCCTGTTTTAAATGCATATCGGTGAAATCATTTTACATTTGCACTTCTGGAAATACTGAGTTGCCTAGAACTGAAAGAAAAAAATGTGGTTGCTATTAAGTACTATCAGATTAGAGGTATGATGCTGTGCTGATTGTTACTCCTATCTTAATTGCCCCCAAAGTGTAAATGTGCATGTTAATTCTTCCTTAGCGGGCAAGAGTACTGTGTGTATATATTTCATTTTTTAATTTTTTTTGTACTTATATTCTAAATATGTCATGTTTTTTTACTCTCAAATTTCCTTTATGACATTTCTGCAAAAAATTATTCTCTCCTCCCCTCCCCTTTAGGGATATATCGGTGGAAGAGGACTTGAGCAGCATCCCATTGTTCCAAGACCTAATGGAGTTAATCAGGTAAAGATATAAGCTGATCAACTTGCAGTCTGGATATCTCCAAATATTTGCATTCATATCTGTTACATTTATATGCTGCCCATCTTGCTGTCCAAAATAACTCCAAAATTAACCAAGAATTCAGGTTTTTATATGAGCGTATCTGCGCCTTATAGACCAGTGGTCCCCAGCCTTTTGGCTTAGCGGCCCAGCTGGGGGGAGAGGAAGGAGAGAGGATGATGCCACATGAGTTGTAGGTGTGTCCATGTGTGCATACAAGTCCATTTGCACAAGTGGATAAAGGAAGGTTTGGATAAAGGAAGGATTAAAAACAATTCCTGTTTGGACCGATTCTTCGATTGAGCAGCAGACTTTTAGCTCTGATGTATTTCTCAGCTCTGGTTCTTGGATCTGAGCTTATTCCTCACATCTACTTTAAAGCAGAAAAGTATATTGGCAATTGCCAATCTCTATTTTGCTCTATTTTGCTTCAAGAGTATTGATCCTCCTAGTCTTAATGCTGAACAAATAACAAAAGTGTTGGTAAATCATACTACATTCATTTGTTCTTCTACCAAATGTCATCAGTTGATGGGAAATATCTGCCAACTGCTCTTCTAATTGTGAAAAGAAGTGCATTTTGTCAAACATAGCTTTGGTTTTGTGCAGATTGTTTGTGTTGCTGTGTTCAGCTGAGAGTCAGGCTCTTTTTGGATATGGATTTGGTATTATTTGAAAATAGTGCCATTCCAAAATGATACCAGTTTGGAATAGTGCTAATATGGAATAATACTATATGGGAACAGTGCTAAACTTTGTTTTTTTAAAACTGTTCTGTACTGGAGAAGACATCTCTGCCTCTCCCTCTTTCCTCAATTTTTGATTAGAACTTTTGAAGGAAAATGGAGTAAGTCATCTATGCTTATTCAATGTATTTAGGGTGGTTGGAGAGGGTGAAACAACAGATGAGGGCAGGTAGGGGGCATAAGAGAATCTGCACAAAGATCTCTCAGCCAGATATCTCCTTCACTCAGAGTTGTTTCCAATTTCCAGAATGTGCTTAGTTTTACTCTCCTATCTAGTCAATTTCTCGGCAGACTCTTTTAATAGCTTGCTAAAAGAATTGTGGGAGAGACAGAAGTGACCAGATCAGTTATTTCTTGCCTTTCCTCTCACCTTTCACCAGTGGTGGGATTCAAATAATTTAACAACCGGTTGTCTGCCCTAATGATTTCTTCCAACAACCAGTTCCCCAAACCACTCAGAAAGTTAACAACTAGTTCTCCCGAAGTGGTGTGAACTGGCTGAATCTCACCACTACGTTTCACGCTCCCCTCTTTTCTTGTACACAGACATTTTCAAAGATTAGGGCTTTATGAAACAAATATTTGCCCTGCCTTTGAAAAAACAAAAACAAAAGGGTCCCTCCTCCATTCTTTAGTTAGAACATTTATATGGTCACATAACTGAACCAAAGTGACTTTGTGCAGCCTTCAGAAAAGTCAACAGAACCTAACGAAAGTGATACAAAGCCACAATGTGTAAACGGATAAACAACAGTTGAAGAATAGAATGGGGATCCAAACAGAGGTGGTGCCATCATTTCAATCTGGGCTGAAATATAACACAACTTTCTAACCTGGTGAAGGAGCCAGGTCTTTCTAAAAGACAGCAAGATCAGGCAGAAGCACATTCCACAAGATAGGGGCTCGATTGAGAAGGTTCATCTCCTACAATAACTAAGATGGCATGGCTTCAGAAAAAGGTCCTGAAGTGTATCTACTCTATATGAGCAGTCTCATAAGTGCTGTTACCTGATCCTATGCCATATTGGAGTTTAAGGAGGATAACCAGCACTTTGAATTGGACCCAGAAGCAAACCAGTGTAGCTTGTGGCATAATGGCATGAAGCACTATGTGAAGCATTTGCAACTTTTGGTACCACTGCATTCTGGGTTAATTGTAGCTTCCAGATGGTCTTTAAGAGCAACTCCACATAGAGTTCATTGCAATAATCCAATTGGGAGCTGAGTAAGACATAGATCCAGAAAGGGGCACAATTGGCACAGAGGCTAAAGTTGTGCAGAAGTCCCTCTGGACACAGCTACCACATGCTTTTCAGGCAAGGTCTGTTAGTCTAAGAGAACTCACAAGTTGTGCATTTAGGCTGAGCAGGGCAATACCATGCTGCCGAGAATCAAGGATGAAACACTAATTCTGAGACCCAAAGGGTCCAAAATTCAGAGTCATCCAGACTTGGTATGACTGACCTGAAAACTTATTCTTCCTCACCCAGGCCTCCACAATCTCCACCCTCCTGACAGTTTCACCAGGGTGACTGGAGCAGAGATGTACAATAGATTCTAGAATATCACTAGCATATTGATGATACTGCACCCAATGAAAATATCTGACTTCTCCTGGCAGCTTCAGATGTTGAAAAAAAAGGGAGACAAGGAGGAACACTAAGACCACCTTGCAAAGTAGAGATCTCCAGCTAGACCAAGGGTGTCAAACTTGTGTCATCACAGTGGCGTCACGTGACCTATCACAGTTTTTGTCCCCTTCAGTAAACCGGCCATGGGCATGGCCAGCATGTGATGCATCTGGCTGTGGGCCGCAAATTTGACAGCCCTGAGCTAGACTATTTCACCCACTAACACTGACTGGAATTAGTCATGGAGGAAGAAGAACCATTGCAAAATAGTGTTTCTCATTTCCAATATCCCAAGCCAGAAATTATCATGGCTAATGGTGCTGAAGGGAGCTCAGAGACCAAGGATGCATTACCTATTCCAAGCCCCTCAAAGGTTATCCACTAGTGTGACAAAATCCAGTACTGACTGAAAAAGGTCTAGATAATCCACTTCCTCTAGAATCTTCTGGAGCTATAGGATGCCACCTTCTAGCCACCTTCCCTAAAAAGTTCTCCAACTGCTTTACTGTATTGGAAAATAATTTATTTCTCCCCCACTAGAATCTAAGTTTCCTCCTTTCTCTTCACATTGTTTATTCAGTCATTCTGTTTTTAACAAAATAATTTCCAAGTGATCCAGCTTGATTGGATTTCCCAGTATGCAAGAAGAAATTGGATGTGAGCTCACATTTTCTCTTAAAACTTGTTCTACATTTGTTTGTCAGCTTTCTTGCTAGGGCAATCATATATTCTTGGCATTGTTGGGAATTGGCTTCCAGCAAGTGGATTGGTTTCTTGTTTTTTGACAATGGAAAACTAACACAGTTGGTTGAAGGTAGCCTCTACACACACACACACACACACACACACACACTTTTCTCATGCAAGGAGACATGGATATGAGTGTATTTGTCAGCAAGCCATTCCCAGATTTGCCTTTTGAGATTGTGAAGTTCTGTGACAGATCCGAATCAACTCAGCAGCGAAACATTTGAAGAACGTATCTGATAATGTCATTTTCTTGCCTGTCTAGCTTGGCATTTTAATATTAACCAAGAAAGCATCTCCAGACAAAATCAGGTTTCTTGAAGATATTGCAGTGACTAAGCTGATAATTGCTTATCTGTTGTTACTAACTAACAGAGTCTAACTTTGGCACTGACAACAAAAAAATAGGTGAGAGACTGTGTATATGCCAGCATGGGATGGGACACACTTCCAGACCAGAAAGTGGAAATGTGTTTTGGCACATTCTTCTTGGTGTGATTCTGATTCTATAATGAAATATCTTGTTTTGTTTTTTTTCCTCAGGCGTGAATTTAAGCGGAATGATATTGCTTTGAATTACCGTGATGCTGAGGGGGATTTGATCCGTCTGCTTTCTGATGAGGATGTTGCACTTATGGTGATGCAGGGCAGAAGTTGGCCTTCTGAGAAACATATCTTTCCATGGAAACTTCATGTTTCCAGAGAAGATGATTACAGCATTTACCACTCAACAAAGCCTGCCGTTTCCACATAAAAACCACTAAAAACCATTCATAAGGGAACTTGATGTTTTGACAGAAAGCAATAATAATTAACTGATTAGACCAGTGTGGAATTGACCCATTAAAAATGAATTCTGTACAACTGCTTACAATGCTTTTTTCCCCTTAAAATTATGAAGCGTGAAGAAGTCTTAAGGACTCCTAGCCATTACATTAATGTCTGAAGGAGCCATTAGCTCCTTATAGACATTACCAGATTTCATTGTACCAGACTACCAGTTTTAGTAGTTAGCAGATTAAATGCTTGATTTAGAAAAAAATGGATATTTTTATTTAATATTGAGCTGTCATAGAACTAATGTATATTATTAGAAATAAAAATATATATATTAAAAGACATTCCTAAACCCGATACTATTGTCTTCCATCACTCCTGTTTTGACAAGCTACTAATAATTTTGTAATGTTTCATTGCAATTGATGTTGGTTTTGCTGTTGTTATTAATATTCAGACCCATAAATACATTTCCTTACATTTTAGAAAAAGCAACTATAGGCTGAAGGCTGTACCATATCTTGCTGAGTTATCTCTATTTTAAAGAGAGAGAAGTCAGAGAATACATGACATTGACATTTAAACTTAGAGAAAAAAATTGAGGGGGTGAATCACTTTCCTTTCCGTTTTTTTTTCCCAGCACATCTGCAAGTATTCAGTCCAGGCATGTATTAGTTTATGCCAAGATTTATTTTTTTAGAAATATGTGAGTGGACATTTCTACACATTTTCCCAACAAACTATGCATTTTAATATATTTTAATATCTGTTAAGAACAACTTATTACAGATACAACCAAATTTCATGACATCAGCTCGTGTATTTGAGGAGAGTTTATATGATAGCAAGCATCTGCAGAAATTTGCACTTTTTGTGGATGCCTTACAGAAAATATATGTAAAGTCATGGTGTTGAACCATATACAGGTAGTCCTCAACTTACAACTGTTTATTTAGTGACTTTTTAAAGTTACAACAGCACTGAAAAAAGTGACTTATGACCATTTTTCACACTTATGACCATTGCAGCATTTCCATGGTCCTGTGATTTACATGGCTTGACAACTGGCTCATATTTGTGACCGTTGCAGTGTTCCAGGATCATGTGATCACCTTTTGCAAACTTCTGACAAATAAAGTTACTGGGGAAGCCAGATTCACTTAACAACCATGTCACTAACTTAATAATTGCACTGATTCACTTTACAAATTGGCAAGAAAAATCGTAAAATGAGGCAAAACTCACTAACAAATTTCTCACTTAGCAACATAAATTTTTGGCTCAATTGTAGTCGTAAGTTGAGGACTACCTGTACAAAAATGTAATCTGTGCAAATATGTATGCAGTTTTTCCACTCAACTGCAAATAGAACTTGGGGTTGGTAAATTGACAAATCAGAGACAAACAGAATTGGGAAAATCACCTCTTTTTTATACTATATATTTCTGAGGTGAGCATAAGGAAGGCATTTTTAATTCCAGTTCTTAAACGTTCTGAGCTACTGTTTTCTATTTAGCTCCAGTTGGTAGATATTGACATTCTTGAATTTCATCCTTGGACTAGAAGGAATGATTTAATCCCTGATGTAGTGTGTAGTTAACTGGGGAGGGACCTATAACTTTTACTATCCCTGATCCTTGACCATACTGGCTAGACTTATTCAGGAAGCCCTGAACCTCTCTGAGATGCCTATCCTACTATTCCCATTTATTCATACTCATTTATTATGTATATATTTGTATCCATTTATACTTATATGCATATATGTTATGTTCATACTTATAGTTGTTTTCTCATACATGCTTGACAAACTAAACTAACTAACTAAATAAATAAAGATTTCCCACTTCAAACTAGAGAAGAGGCAGGTTGAAACTAATACTGTATAAAAATCCCTTTCCCAAATTCCTCAAAAATGTATTCCAAACAAAAGTGTTGTGAATTAATAAAAGTACTTGAATAAAGATTATTAAGAGCTTGAAGTAAAGTGCAGGGTTCTGGCCCTGCACTTCTGATTGGCCGATAATAGCGACATCGGATTGGTCCGTTCAGGAGAATCTGATTGGCTATTAACGAGCCTCTCCCATTGGTTAACGGAGCTAGCACTCCCTGTGTTTTCATTGGTTAAATACTCAAGAGTTTGCCTATATAAAGGGGGCCGTTGCGGCCATTAAGTTTGAGCTGTTACACATGTAAATAAAGAGTTTGAAGTTCACTGTTCACCGGCTCGTCTCCATTCTTAGCGCCCATGCACAGAACTTAACACTGGCGACGAAGGTGGGATGTGGAGACGTCAGAGCTGACTGAACGATGAAGAACTATAACAGAGCATGTGGCTGAAACGCACCAATGGCGGAACCATGTCCAGCAGCGTCATACCACCCGCTCCATTCAACCCGGCACAAGAAGACTGGGACTCATATATGGATCATTTCCAGATGTTTCTGGAGACCAACAATTTGAAGGATGCCACTACCGGAAAGAAACGAGCGGTATTCCTAACTCATTGCGGGCTGACCGTATTCAAGATGGCCAAGGCACTAGCGAAACCGGCAGAAGTAAAGTCTATGGACTGGGACGTCCTCGAACCACTGCTGAGGGCTCACTATGCACCGACTGTGCCAACGCTTGTTAGGAGGCATGAATTTTACCAGAGAAGTCAGCAGAAGGGCGAAAGTGTTGCTGATTTCACAGCGGATCTCCGGAATTTGGGAGGCCTATGCGAGTTTGCTAACCTAGAAGAAGCCCTGAGAGACCGAATAATTCTGGGATTAGATGCTCCAGGCCCTTAGAGCAAACTAATGGTGAAAGGCAACATTAGCCTTAAAGATGCCATCGCTGAAGCTACTGCAGCAGAAGCAACCAGGAAGTCGGTTGCCCAAATGCGCCTCACCCACGCCCCGCTTCGCCAACTCACCTGCGGAATTTCACCTCAGTCAGAAGGTCAGCTTGAAACAGCCCACCACGAGGACCACGAATCATCGTCAGAAAGCAATGAAGAAGAGGTCCACTGACTTCGGTCTGAACGAGACCAACGCCAGAGATCGCAGTACCAATGCGCTGGTTGTGGAGCAAGCCACCCCCGGTCAGAATGCAAATTCCTTGACGCGCTCTGCCATGTGTGTGGGAAAAGATATATCGGACAGGTCTGTAGAAGCAAGCTAGGACCCAGCCAGCCCTCGAGGGGGGCTAATTATCGCCAACTGACAGGAAGCCGTCCTGTAAAGCGAGAACCCATGAACCACCAATGGAACAACCACTCCTACAGAAACAAAACCCTAAACCACCCAACGAAGCGAGAAGAGGCTCACCAAATGATCACGATTGGTCACGCCTCATCTCTTGATGCCAAGAAGATCCGAGTGAAAGTGGCCATCAAAAACCAGCCCTGCCTGATGGAAGTCGATTCAGGATCGTCCCTCTCGATGGTTTCCTGGAAGACCCTCAAGCAGTTCATCCCTACTGTCCAGCGGCAAGACCTCAGATTCCAAAGACTCATACTCAAAGACTATCAAGGAAATCGAATCCCGGTCGTTGGATCCAGCCGAGTCCAGGTATCGTTTAAGAACCGTACAGCATTCCTACCCCTGACTGTAATTGACAGGGATCGGCCTAGTTTGTTAGGCCTCCAATGGTTCGCTCCACTCGGAATTGAAGTAGCCGGCATTCACCGAACCTGCAGCAGCAACTGGGAAGAGGACTTCGTCCCCAAATTCCAGAACGTCTTTGCAGAAAAACTAGGCGAGTACAAGGGGACCCCGATATCATTTAACCTCAATCCCGAAATAGCTCCCATCCGCCTTTAGCCTCGTCGAGTTCCATTTGCCCTTAACTCAAAGATTGATGAGCAGCTTGATAAATTAATAGCCCAGGGTGTGTTAGAACCAACCGATCACTCTCCCTGGGAAATCCCAATTGTGACACCCATCAAGCCGGATGGATCGATAAGAATTTGTGGGGATTACCAAGCCACCCTGAACCACGCCCTTCAACAAAATGCTTACCTGGTACCGGTGGTGCAACACCTCCTCCATTCCCTGGGGGGTGGAAAAGTCTTAGCTAAACTAGACTTAGCATACCAACAACTGCCTGTAGACAAAAAAACGGCAGAGGCCCAAACGATCGTTACGCACTGAGGTGCGTTTAAATGTAACCAACTCCAGTTTGGAGTAAGCGTAGCCCCAGGAATCTTTCAAAGTTTGATGGAAAGACTATTACAAGGGATAAAAGGTGTTGTCCCATATTTTGATGATGTGTTAATCGCTGCCTCGACTCGGAAAATACTAAAGGATCGCCTGAGGTTGGTTCTCCAGAGATTTAAAGACTCTAGTCTCAAAGTTAAAAAAAACAAGTGTCAATTATGTATGGATCGTGTAGAATTTTTAGGATATTTAATTGATAGTCAAGGCATTCACCCCACTGATAGTAAACTTAGGGCAATCAAAAATGCCCCAAAACCCCGAAATAAGGCCGACCTCCAGGCTTTTCTAGGCCTTATCAATTTTTATAACTTTTTCCTGCCTCACAAAGCAACCGTAGCCGAACCCCTACATCGTTTGTTGGACAAAAAAGCAACCTGGGTATGGGGACACAGAGAGGAGCAGGCGTGCTGTTTTAATGCAGTATAACGAGACTTTGCCTTTAATGATCACGTGTGATGCATCACCATTCGGAGTGGGCGCCATTTTGAGCCACGTTTTGCCAAACGGTAGTGAAGCCCCTGTTGCCTATTTCTCAAAGACGTTATCAAAAGCAGAACACAATTACAGTCAAATTGATAAAGAGGCCCTTGCTATTGTGTCTGCTGTTAAGAGATTTCATGAATATGTGTATGGCCGAGCCTTTACTATAGTGACTGACCACAAACCTTTGCTGGGAATAATAGTGGGAGATAGGCCAACAACTTATATATTATCTCCCAGAATGACTCGCTGGTCAGAATTCTTGGCTGCATACAATTACAAGTTGCAACACCGCCTGGGGAAGGCCATTCCCCACGCCGACGCATTGAGCCGTGCACCACTTCCAGAGACCATTGATGACCCCGCTCCAACAGTTACAACACTGCAGATCAAGACACTTCGAACACCACCATTAACAGCCCGAGATATCACGATGGAAACGAAACGTGACCCCATTTTAGCATGAGTCCTCAGTTGGGTCGAGCGCGGATGGCCATTGGACCAGATACCTGACGATTATGTCCCATTCAAGAATCGACAGACGGAACTATTTTCTCAGAAGGGCTGCATTATCTGGGGTGATAGAGTCGTTGTCCCAGAGCGGTTATGACGAGCGATACTAAGAACCTTGCATGATGGCCACCCCGGCATCGTGCGCATGAAAGCTCTCGCACGAAGCTACGCGTGGTGGCCGGGTATCGACAAGTAGATCAAGACATGGGTAAAAGCTTGTTACAAATACCAGGATGTAAGCAACGCCCCTCCGAAAGCAACCCCAACGGAATGGGAAACACCGAGGGGACCATGGTCCCGTATTCATCTGGACTTTGCGAGACCTACCAAAGGGCACACATTTTTATTAACGGTGGATGCCTACTCGAACTGGCTTGAAATCCATGAAATGAGGAATACAACAACCGAATCAGTCATCAGGAAACTAGACAGACTCTTTGCAACACACGGATTACCAGACGTTCTAGTATCCGACAACGGGCCCCAATTTACCGCGCTGTCCTTTGACCAGTACCTGGCGGACCGCGGTATTCGCCATGCGCTGACTTCGCCGGCGCATCCTGCGGCCAATGGAAGGGCTGAGCGCATGGTACAATTCGTCAAGAAAACCTTGCATAAAATGGACTATGGCGATATAGAAGACAAGATTAACCAGATACTCCTTTTGCAGCATATCACTCCGCACAGTGTCACCAACAAAACTCCCGCTGAGTTATTGATGGGGCGGAAGCTCCGCTCCCACCTCAACCGTCTGCACCCATCATATGAACCTGAAAAACCACACGGATCCAGCGGGAAATGCCGTAACTTCCAGGTAGGCGACTTGGTTTTCGCTAGGAACTTTTCAGGCGATCCATTGTGGGTCGAGGCCACTGTAGTCCAAGTAACCGGCCCTAGATCGTACTGCGTGAGATCTCGCGACGATAGAATATGGAAGCGCCATATTGATCAGCTGCATTCAAGGCTACAGTCTGGGATCTCTGAGTCCCCTGACTTCCAAACCGAGGGGGGAGGAGATACCGAGGAAGCTGAATTTGAAACGGCAGAAAGCTTAAGCGAAAGTAATGACCGCTCAGAGGCAACACGTGAAGAAGGATCGGGAATGGGGGTGATCTCGCCTCGAGGAGATGCCAAGAATATTAGCAGCAATGAAAATTTGATTACAGAACGAGAGGCACCCTCTTCACCAAATAACGTCCTACTCCAACAAAACTGTAGCCAAATACTGGGAGAACAACGTAAATCAAATAGATAATCAAAACAACCTGGCTACCTCAAAGACTACGTGACCGCACCCCTTAAATGAAACCCGGGGGGAAGGGGTGTTGTGAATTAATAAAAGTACTTGAATAAAGATTATTAAGAGCTTGAAGTAAAGTGCAGGGTTCTGGCCCTGCACTTCTGATTGGCCAATAATAGCGACATCGGATTGATCCGTTCAGGAGAATCTGATTGGCTATTAACGAGCCTCTCCCATTGGTTAACGGAGCTAGCGCTCCCTGTGTTTTCATTGGTTAAATACTCAAGAGTTTGCCTATATAAAGGGGGCCGTTGCGGCCATTAAGTTTGAGCTGTTACACATGTAAATAAAGAGTTTGA
The DNA here is from genome assembly GCA_033807585.1 of Hydrophis major. Lineage (NCBI taxonomy): Eukaryota > Metazoa > Chordata > Lepidosauria > Squamata > Elapidae > Hydrophis > Hydrophis major. The sequence goes on along the minus strand of CM066331.1, from coordinate 183,495,078 downwards.
AGTTCACTGTTCACCGGCTCGTCTCCATTCTTAGCGCCCATGCACAGAACTTAACAAAAGAAACTTCTGTTTTCTAGTTCTTCCTCAAGCTGATTTAGATTTTTTTTTTTTACACTTGGGTGGCGGTGGTTAATTTTTGTGGTAATGTAATAGGTTTCTTCTCCATTGTTGGTGAGATGGGTGGCATCGGAGTCTAATAATATATACATGCATATGTAAATAAATAAAAGTCTTCCTTGGTTACAGCATTTCTTGTTCTAAAAATCCCCATTGATAAGAATATCCTCATGATTTTTAGGAACTCAATTGAAGCACAGTAAGCTAGGGACGTCGCAGACTGCTGCAATTGTATAAGGGTGGGCAGGACCCTTAAACCTGTGTCTTGGCCAACTTGTAAATAAGATAAATGCAAAATGAGGATTTCAACTTTCATTCTTTGCTCTCTTTGGAGCAATCAGAATGAGATGGCAGGAGGCAACATATAAGGAAAAGGGAAGTCATAATTAGCACATAATTGTAGATTGAATAAAATCTTCCCATATGAATACAAAGCCTCCCAACTTCCTATTTACTTGAAGAAATGGAGAAACCACACAAATGCTTTAGACTCTGGAAGGATTTCATTTTGTAACTTTCAACTGTGGAACTTTCTATTCCCTGTCAAATATCACATGCAAGGTATAAATCTAACTATTCCATATTTTTTATGAATAACAAGTTAGCTATCTTGGCTGTTTGTCTAATAAATTAGTGCCTCTCAGGAGCCCTTGGGGAAATTTTACTGGCTGACATGTTGGAATGCCACATTGCTGCTAAAAGCAAAGGAAACCTGACAGAAATAAGGTATGTATGAAGTAGCTGATAATTCTAATTATGTGCCTTTTTTTTTTTTTTTTTTGCATTGACTTTCTTCTGAGCCCATAATTACTTGAAGGTTTTAGCCTGCGTTTCTTAGATGGGTTTCAGTTTCTACTTCCTCTCTCATTTCTTCTGCCAAACTTCTTTCAATCTCTGAGAAATAACTCTGGTTCTTTTTTTTTTTCTTGAAAGAATAGAGAATAAGCTTTATTGTTCTGTCTGTTGCCTTGCAAATTTTGCAGCTGATTCCTATTCTCTGCTATTTAAGGGGGTGGAGACCCAATGGTATAAATTACCTTTATCCTTTCCTTAGAAAGGAAATTCTTTAACTGTCATTGCTCCTGGGGCATGTTGAGAACTTGCTCCAAACCAAGAGTATGGGATGAAAGAAGAAATGTGAATTCAGCTACTCTTGTGGGAGCATATTTCTTTCAAGCCACTGGGCAGACACTTCAAGCTGTCTGATCCCCAGAAGCACTTCATCAAGATCTTTTTCATTGTTGACAGGCAACGTAGGGCGGCTTTGGTCCTGGGATTAGATCAGTTGACATTCAACATTACACTGGAGAAATGATAGAAATAAAATAATTAAGTTAGGGAATTGGTGAGGCAGTGCTATGTTTTTTTTTACAAAGGGAAGCAAGGTAGCCCCTCCAGATTCCAGAACTGAGATGACAGATAAATGCTGTCCACCCTTTTTTTTAATAAGTTTTTTTAATTTTAAGACGAACACACATAGACAATACATTAAAAAAAACCATAAAACCATCTTCCATTTTGTACATACAGTGTGTCAGTTGGTTTAGAATCTTTTGTGTGATCCTTTCATAATCATTGTTCACAATTTATATCAGTCTCACATTGTCAAACTAACATATGCTTATCTATTTATCAATTATTAATTATTCTGCTATTTATTCCATCAATATTATATTATGCTGTCATCCAATGGTTATATATGTCTACATTATATTTTGTATCAGTCTATTAAACTTCTATAACAAAATTATCTATTCTGTTTCCTTACCATGTCTTTTTATCCAACCATTGATAAAAAAATCCCGTATCATATAAAATTGCTTTTCTTCTTGTTCTCTAATTTCGAATGTCATTTCAGCACAGTCCATAATTTTTTTAATAACTTCCTCCTGCGTAGGTATTTTGTCATTTTTCCAGTTCTTTGCAAATACAATTCTAGCCGCTGTTAAAACATTTACAATCAAATATTTCAATTCTTTATTGTATATGTCTGGTATGACTCCCAATAAAGAGATCTCTGATTTAAAGTCTATATGTTGTTTTATCATTTTTTCCAACCATGTGTGGATTTTAGTCAATATTTCTTCGCGTCCGAACATGTCCACCACATATGGTAATATGAACCAGGTATCTGATGACATTTCCAGCATTTATCCGATTTATTCTTAAACATTCTCGCAAGTCTCATCAGAGATAAGTGCCACCTGTAAAACATTTTATACAAATTTTCTTTATATGCAGTTGATATTGTCATTTTATAATTCTGAGGCCACATTTTTTGCCATTTTTCTAAATCAATCCCATATCCAAAATTCCCCCCCCCAAGCAATCATCGTTTCTTTAACTTGTTCCTCCTCCAATTTAAATTCTAATAGATATCCATAATGTTTTAAAATTACCTTTTCATCAGTACCCATCAAAATTTTATCTAAATCAGTCAACTTATCATAAATACCTTCGGCTTTTGAGTCTTTATCAAGCCCAGATTGTATTTGCAAATATGAAAACCAATTCATTTTTACACCTTATTCTTCCAACACTTGCATAGATTTAAGTTCACCCTTTTCATTCAATATCTCACCATATCTAACTGTTTGTTCCTTTTTATATATCATTGGATAAGAAAAAGTTTTAATAGTTGATATCCATGTTGGAATTTTTAAGTAATATTGTCTTTTTATCTTCTCCCAGTTCAAAAACAAATATAATATAATGTCTTCTAAAATACCCCTGTGTTTTAGTTCCCTTATACCAGAGAAAGGCATGCCATCCCAACAGCAAGTCATGGCCTTCTAAAGTCAGTAATCTACTGTTCCTTAGTGTTATCCATTCCTTTACCCACATCAAACTTGATGCCTGGTAATATAGCTCCCAATTGGGCAAGGCAAACCCTCCTCTTATTCTTGCATCTTGTAACAGTTTTAATTTTATTCTTGCTTTTTTACCCTGCCAAATATATTTCAATACAATTCTATTTAAATCTTTAAAAAACTCTTTTCCTAGTCAAATTGGAATTGTCTGGAATAAATATAAAACTGTAGGCAATATATTCATCTTAATTGTAGATATTCTCCCAATCAATGATAGTTGCAGTTTTTCCCATTTTATCAAATCTGTCTCAACCTGCTGTTTGAGTTTAACATAGTTATCTTCCTTCAGTGTACTACATCTTGGCGTAACATGTATCCCTACATATTTAGCCTTGTTCGTGACCTGTATTTTTAAAATTTCTTCCAACTCTTTCTTTTGTCTTGATAACATATTCTTTGTTAATATCTTTGTTTTGTCTTTATTTATTCTCAAACCTGCTACTTTTCCATATTATTCTGTTTTTTCTATTAATTTGGGTGCTGTTTCATTGGTATAGACATCAGGTCATAATATAAACACCAGGTCATCTGCAAAAGCTTGCAATTTATATTCCTCCTTTTTAATTTTCATTCCTTTTATTTTTCTTTCTTCTCTAATATTCCTGTTCAACACTTCCAATATTAACACAAACAGCAGAGGTGACAATGGACAGCCTTGCCTTGTCCCTTTTCTTATATCTATAGATTCTGTTAATTCTCCATTCACCATCACCTTTGCAGTTTGTTCGTCGTATATTGTTTCAATGGCTTGGATAATTTTTTTATCAAAGCCCACTTGTATCAATTGCAGTAAAATAAATCGCCAACTCACATTGTCAAAGGCCTTTTGTGCATCTAGAAACATCAAGGCCATTTGCTTCTCAGAGTGTGCTTCATAATATTCCAGAGTATCTAAACTAATTCTCACATTGTCTTTGATTTGTCTCTTTGGCAGAAATCCATTTTGATCAGTATGAATAAAATTATTTAAGTATCTTTTTAGTCTTTCTGCCAAAATTGAAGCAAATATTTTATAGTCTGAGTTCAATAAAGATATAGGATCAACCAGGGACTTTGTGATGTCCCTGGGACCAACAGGACATGCTCTTGTCACTCACCGTCTCTATGGGACGGTTTAGATCCGTGGGGACCGACCAGCAGCTGAGATATTGGCGGTGATCTTGGAGGATCAAGATTGCCCGTCCAACCACTGTGACGCCAGGTCCGCCCTCAAATGCTGTCCAGTTTTGAAAGGACATTTTTTCTGTTGGGAAGGAAGGAAGGATGGATGGATGGATGGATGGGTGGATAGATAGATGGAAGGAAGGTTTGATGAAGGGGGAGGGAGTTCTGGTTCAGGGAGGGATAAGATTGAGTGTCATTAGTGCAAGCATTGCCCCAAATAATAAAATAAATTAAGGGTATGCATTAATATAGTAAGTTTGATTATAACTTAAACAGAAATGCAATCCATCACACTATAATGGGAAGACTGAGATCCTGCTTCATCTCTATCCAGATGCTCAAGGTTGATGGGCAACCTCCAAGCAACTCCACTTCTTAGAATTCTTGACTTTTACATCTGTTAAGAGAGTCATTTAAAGAGTCAAAAAACATGGAAAGTCCTCCACACCATATATCCTGCACACACCAACCTTTGAGATTGTAGGGAGGAAAGATATAATTTCAGACAACTACATCTTTCCAATGAAGCTTTCAGGATTTATTTTCTGAATCACATTATGCTCTACTCAAATTGCAATATAAGGAGGATAGAGAGCAAAAAATATTCTCATTATTACTTTTTGTGCTGGCCCCTTTAGCTACTAGAAAATTACCAGGAGATGTAAGAGTTTTTGGTGTTTTATTTGTTTTTCTTTTAGTTGCATGAATAATCTTTGGCCAGCAACACTGACATTTTGTATTGGCTGAAACTTTTCTCTCTTAATTGAAAAAGCTCTGGAATTTAATGGAATTAAATCCATGCAAATTTAATTCCCCAACCAATTTGCATTTCTTTCTGGCATGGGGATGGATTAGATTTTCTGTTTTCTATTAAACTCTGAGAAAACAGATGTGTTCTTTTATTCAATCAAATGCACACAATAGTATAGAAAGATAGGAAACTGGTAGCAACTTGCAACAGCTGAATATCATAATGAAATGTTGAATCCAGTGTTGTATAAAGTAAATCAGAAAGACAATTTCAAATGAAACTTTATTCCTGAATGTTTGAAGCTGGCTGCTAGTGAGGCAACTGGTCCATCTTGACTAATTCTATTAAATCGCATCAGTGTAATTTTTGTGTGATTGATTTCTCAGCATCACTTAGCCTTTGCTGAAGTTGGTCCACATTAGTTGTTGAATGTGGTTGGTTTATGTGTAATGCAAACTCAGGCTATATTGATAGTTTATTGTTCCATATGATTTGCAAAGTTAAAAAAAATCACATCGGAAAACCATTGTTAACTTGGGGATAGTGTGCTAAGTTTAATGCAGTCTCAGGTAGCATCAGGTAGCATCTGGTAGCATCTGCAGTCTCAGGTAGCATCAGGTAGCATTTGTGCATGTAGGTTTTGTAGGGGTGTGTGTATGTAGGTTTTGACTCTATCTCTTCCATCTTGTACATTTTGACTATCAGTCTCCCCTCTAGATACCTATGAGCAGAGGGCTATCCAAATAGCTACCATACAAAAGGCTGGAAAATAAGTTGATAGAACTGAATTTTCAGTTTATGAAACATGGAATCTGCCAAACAGCTCCTTATATAGGTCAAATAATAATGACCCATAACTTAGTTGAAGACAATATTTTAATTTTGTCAATATTTTAATTAGGCATGGTGTCCATGCTCACTAATAAGCCTAAGAATCCTTCTTTGGCATGCACCCAGCCACATTCTTTCTCAGAACTGTTCAAAAATTTATTTCATTTAAAATAAATGAATGAAAAGCTGGCACATTAAGACTTAATATTGCTCTCCTCCACCCTGTGGTGGTCTCCCATGGAAAGAATGAGACACAGAAGCTGGTGTACTCGGGATGGGAGTTTAGAGCAAATTCTAGTGCTCCCTTTCATTGAGAATTTCGTACATAGTAAGCATTCACATTGTGGATTACAATAATTAGATACAGTACACAGAATTGTTTACAATTGTCTGAGCTGCTTAATTGTTCCTGGTGCTTGTTTTTAATTTCCTTGCTTATCTCAGTGACCCTTAGGCAGACATGTATGTATAAGGTCTTAGACTAATCATTACCCAATACTGAAGTCAAAATTTATTCCCACACACCCTTACATGTGGAAGTTTGGTGTGTTTGTTTTCCCTATGGATGTGGGTATGTTTCACCGTCAACACTTTGCCTTTTGTGAAACTTGTATTTTGATATATTTTGTGGGAAAGAAAATGTGATTTGGCATTTAGAATTCATATTCTACCTCTGGTTTTTGGTCTCCTAGAATAGATTTGAGAGGGGGCTATCTAGCCAAATCCCCTACTTAGGACTGGTATCCAAATTAAAGTGTTGAAAACATCTGACTATGCTTTTCTTCTTGGACACATCTGGCCTAAAGGTAATACTCAATGCAGAATAAGAAGATTACAGTTTGTGTCTCATGGCCATTGTTGAATCAGGGCCATCAACAAGGGTGGCAGGTGATGAATTTTTTTAGTGAAAATAACAGAGATAATTACACCAAAGCCAGATGGATCTTCGAAGAGAATTAGCTGGGAGGTCATAAGTATTTTGTTGCCTTAAAGCAGGGGTGTCAAACTCATGTTGTGATTTCATTGTCATGTGATGTATCGGCACTCCCCCCCTTTGCTAACCTGGGTGTGGGTGTGGCCAGACATGATGCATCTGGCTCACCAGTCGTAAGTTTGATACCCCTGCCTTAAAGTATTTTTCCAGGGACCATGATATGGCAAACATGAATGATGTTACAAGAACTGGTGTTACTAATTGTTTAAAATACATACCAGAAAATTAGGGATAACCTAATGTCCCACAGTTCATTGAAAAAGAGCTTGGACTATTTATAAAGAAATACAATTTTAGACACATTACAATCAGTCCCAGCCACTCATAAGCCAGTAATGGAACAGAAAAAGTAGTTCAAACTATGAAATAAATTTTAGCATTAACAAGCTTTATTAAATTATGATTTATGAATCTTATTTCCAGACTTGGAAATAGACATACATCCTAACTGAATCAATGTCAAGTTCTATGCATCAAATGCAAAAGCAGCCTACAAATTCCACTTTGAAGATATCACAGAGTATTCTTTGTCAAAGGCACAGTCTTAACCAACAACTATGTAGGACTTTCAATGTTATTTTCTCAAGATGAAGAGAGGTAACATTAAGAAACGCAGAAGACATTTACAATTAGTACAGAAACAAGGTTAAGCAAGGTAAACTTGGCAACAGATGGAATTATTGAATTAATGTACTACTAAGAGATAACAATAGCAATATAACCACACCATCAGATTTGAGCATCTCATCTTAAGGCATAAAATTTACAACTTCCAGATGCAGCCCAGTTGAAAGTTTGTATGAAACTAATTTATGCAGATAAAAATACCACTATTTATTCTGGCAGAATGATCTTTAAATTAATTAGATGTGATTGCCAGCCTATTCATCACCTCAGAGTTAGGACACTGAAAACATGCGCTGGGTTTTTGAAGGTTACATAAGGTTCATGATTGAATTGAAAAGCAATGTAATGAACTCTGATGCTAGTTAGTGAACAGGGGAAGAAGGAGAAGCCAGTTCTTTATATGACAAGGAAGAACCCTGGGAGAAAATAAGCTGCTGGAGAGAGAGTTCCTGCAAAGAAAATTAAATTCAGATATGCAAGCAATTGTACAATTTTGTTCTTGTAAATAAATTAAGTAATTATTGTTTAATGGAGTCAGGTCATTTTATAAAAACCAAACAGTTGTTTTATTTTTCAGAATGCCAGCTTCCTGATTCAGTTTTTTAAATTAAAAGAAATGTTTTAAAAGTTTAGTAGGGCAGAGAATATAGCAGGGCTCTAAGGAGATATTCAGTAGTGAATTTATAAAAACTACTTAATGAAATATGGATAACACTTGTTTGATTCACAGTTGCTAGCTAAGCCTCTCTCTCTCTCTCTCTCTCTCTCTCCCTCCCTCCCTCCCTCCCCCTCTCTCCTATGAATGATTATATAATAACTTTTTCTTATTTATAACAATTTTATGTAACCAAGATGATGAACTTTATCAGTCTTTAGACTGGGGTCGCCAACCTTTTGGACCTTAGGGACCATCAAACTCATAATTTTAGATCCCAGGGACCATTAACTGGTTCTGTGGGTGTGGCCTAATTTGTGGGTGTGGCTTGGTGGTCATGTGACTGGCTGGGCATGGCTTGTATGTAAATATTATAAATATTTAGACAAATATTGAATTTTTTTATCAAAAAAGAGCAACTTTTACCCAAAATCAGGCAAAGCAGGCAGGCAGATTGAGTTGCTCATGGAATCACAGGTTCATTCAGAGATCTATCTATCTGCCATCGGCTAGCTCAGTCTGTCACATAAAATTTGCTCGCAAGTAAACTCACAAAAATTAGCTCACAACACACCATGCATGTAAATATTGATTTTTTTTATAAAAATCAGGCAAAGCAGGCAGGTTGAGTTGCTCACAGAATCATTCAATGATCTATCATCTATCTATCTATCTATCTATCTATCTATCTATCTATCTATCTATCTATCTGCCATTGGCTAGCTCAGTCTCTCAAATTTGCTTGCCGTGAGTCTGCACTGAATTTGCTTGCAAGCAAACAGTCCTAAGGGAGGTCAGGCTGTACTTAAAACAGTCCTAAGGGAGGTCAGGCTGTACTTGAAAGCAGAGCCGAAGATCTAAAGACTAGCTAGAAAGCAAGAAATCCAACCATTTTCTGCTTCCTAGCTAACCTAAATCTTCCAGCACAGCAGAACAGAAGATGGTCGGAAAAAGGAAAAATAGAAATTTAGCAGGCAAGTAAGGAGTAAGTGGGTGGGAGGGTTCCTGTGGGGCATGTGGGTTTGTGTTTCTGCACAGCCTGGATTAATTGCTTTGGGGGGGTGCTCTGGGGGTGAGATTTCTCTGCAGCTCTCCAAAAAATTTTCACGGCCCACTAGTTGGTGACTGCTGCTTTAGACAACTTGTCATTTAACTCAGAATTGTTTGAAATGGTAACCTTAGATTAATAACTTGGTAAAAATTGGCAGATTCTGAGTGAATATATGCAAAGAAGCTAGGTATACATCATCACTTTGAGAAAAACTGAACAGTCTATGCGGATTTTTTTTTTGTAAAAACCAATATACTTTGGAACCACATTTTAATGGACAATTGTGGGAAACAGTCCTGCCCAAAATCTCTCTAACCTAGGAATATTTCATTTTAGTGACTAATGTTGCAACTTTTGTCACTTGAATGTTGATATCATTAAGAAATGGTATAAACTATATAATCTGTGTTATCTATGTAAGGATATTATGTAAATATTATGAATCACATCACATTTTTCTCCAACCATTTTGTCCAATAAAATTATAGTTTGATCATAATAGTCTAGATCAGGCTTAGCCAACCTTTTGGCTAGCCTGGGCCACATTGAGTGAAGAGGAATTATCTTGGGCCACCTATAAAATATGCCATATAGTTAATGTGTATGAAAAACAAACTTCCTTTATTTTTTTGAGATCTTATGGAGTCACATTATTAGTTGTTCAGGGCTGCATGTGGCCCATGGGTCATAGGTTGGACACCAGATTGTTAGATTCTTTGATGAAGTACAATGCTTTCTTTAAAATGTTATGCAATTATTATAAACATGAAACATTTAGTTTCTCTTCCGTAAGCAAAAGAGATGTTGAAATGCTACTTTGAAAAAAGGAAACTACCAGAAAAGAAAAACAGAAAGAAACAAATGATACTTCACTAGAAACTGATCAACATGCAAACTGTATGGTTACACTATCAACGTTTCTTTGGAAGATTGCATTTGAAGATTCCTGTAGTTATGAAAAGTTTTAATTGGCAATGGTGGTAACATGGAGTAAAAAGCTTAATCCTTTACTACTGTTTGTGTAGTTTGAAACTATCGTCAAAAAGAAGAAGAAAAAATGAGAAGGTGAGCGCTTATTAGTACTTGTTACCACATATTGTTATGTTATGTCAGAGAAAATGTCAATACTTTCAAACTATTTTTGTTGCTGTTTTGTGTATGTTTGCATGCATGTCTTTGAGTCAATTTTGATTCCTGGCAACTGCCTGGACAAGTCTTTGCAGAATTACAGAAGTGGCTTGCCATTACCTGCTTCCTAGGGCTGAGAATGAGTGACTGGTCCAAGGTCACCCAGTTGGCTTTGTGTTTAATTTATTATCTCCTTGGACTTAATCTGAAATGGTATAGGATTTCCTGCTTGAGCAGGGGATTAGACTATAAAGAAGAACCCCAAGGTCCCTTCCAACTCTGTTATTCTGAGAGGTGAATAAAAATCCAATCTAATCATTTAGCTACATGTGTGACCAATCTAATAATTGTAAATTCATTCGCTACCCATCTCCAGTAAATTCTGGACAGCATTCAAAAGTAAAAAAGATATTAAAAACAAAAAAATTAAATCAAAAGACAGCTCTCTCTATTATTTGCTTCAATAACAAAATCCATAAAGTGAGAGTCTTTAGACAAATAACAAATATTAACCCCACTGGTGTTGAAGTGAACCCAAATACATCCCTTATTCTGATCTGACAGCTAATGGAGGCTGAGGATCAGCCTCACAGAATCAGGGCCTTTGGTGTCATGTCTAACTGGTCTGATCTGGAATTCTCAGAAACATGTATGGAAAATTGCTCTGAGGAAGAGAAGTGTTTCTGTCTCTTCTATCTTTTCTCACTTCTCTCTATAAAAGATGATACTGGTCTACGAAATAAAGAGAAACTAGAACAGTTCTCTCTGATGGTAGAGAATTAACCTTAGAATTGCGATTCTGCCTTTCATCTGTGCTAATCTGATTGGAGGTTTTAAGGCTAACTATCTTTGGAGAAATCCTGGGAAATTGAAGGGAATTTGGGAATCCATAGAAGTTTTGTTTTATTTTTGTCTTCTTGTTTCTTTTAATGAATGGATCCAATAGCAAACTTCCTTGGCAAACATGTAGCTCAATCTCCCAGTCTTAGTGATTTTGTGGCAAAACTGCAATTTGTTAAGAAGCAGCAAGGGAGTGTGGGCAAGTGAAATGAAAAAGAATAATTTGGGAATTAATTAAGTGGAGTTTAATTAATTGTACTGAATGTTTTAATCACATATTCAGCAGAAGAAAGAGCAGCAATGGGAAAGTAGCCATCACTCAACAGTACCTTGTTTAAAAAAAATCTATCTTGCCCACAGGTGAGTTCTTCAGGCAACAAAGTGTATTTAATGAACATGAAGCTCTACAGTATTGCTCTGGCTTTAAGACTCACTGTTATCATCATTGAAGCTCGAGGTAGGTTTTCTATTGATATATTTTACTCTTCACTTCCATCTTTGCTCCTTCTCATTTTTTTTTCTTGATAAACAATCAGGAGGCTCTTAGATTAATAGTCAGTTGCAAGCCTCCTCATTATTAGTGAAAAGACTATATCCTTACCTGATAATGGGAAAGCCATTAAGAAAAAAAACCCCAAACCATTATGTCCGTGGGGTAAATTGATCCTAAATATAGTCTAATTCAGTCACTGGAATTCTTACTCCATTCCATTCTTCTTAATAAATCTTGCCATAAAGAACTATGTGAGATTCATGCTTGGAAATATTCTCATTCAGTTTGAAGTCACACCAATTCTGACCAATACAAATATTCCTTCTTCAGTAGAGACCAAAACTTGTGTCCCCTCATGAATCACTGGAAATTAGATCTAAAAGACCTCCTGAAATCCTAGCAATGTTGACCTACCCTGATCTTTGAGGTATTGTTGTTTCAAAAATGGTGGCTGAATAAAGAAGACTCACCATCATAGTCCTAATAGCAACATTCTTGAAAATTCCCTTCTGAGGTGACGATTACAGAGGGATCCCCTGCCTGTCCCCTGAGACTATTTTGTGCAGCTTTTTGCTGATAAATTGTTCAAATTAACAAAAATCTTGACTATTTGTGGGTGGGGAGTTAATGTGATAACTGAAGTAATGTCTTGCCATGTGATCTGGAATTCTGATTCTAATGATGCTTTTTGGGATGTCCCCAGTTATTTATGGGCTAGAACCTAGCTCTTAGGTGGATCTGGAGAAAGTGTGACAAGCTGAAACTGGGAGATGATCAAAACTTCACTCCAGAAAGGAATGGTGCTAGCAGATTTCAATAGGATTGTAATGGTCCTTTTTCCTTAAGAGGCACTCCTTGAATGTGACTGACAACTATTGCCTAGTGAGGAGGTTTGGAAAAGAATGGAAAGGGTATAGATGTAAACTATCAAGAGAAAAGCATGAGTTGGTTGACACCTTATCTCATAAATGGCCATTTAGCCCAGTTAGAAAGAAACTTAGGAAAAATCTTTTTAAATCATTAAGAGAAATTCCACCTTAATTAATATGCTATAAACAAAAGTGGGAGATGTCTTTTACAATTTACAATATTATCTATCTTAATCTAGTATTAAAGTTATCCTACTGAAATCTGTGTAATTCTTGCTTCCCTGATCTTGCCCACCTGCATGGGGTTTGACTGTACGATTGCCACAATAGATAACTTTAATTGGGATCTGAGATCCCATCTGTGCAGCCTATACCATGAATATAATATTCCTCTGGACCAAATGCAAAGGCTTGAGCTCCTGCTTTAGTGGGTAGTTTAAAATGGTGGTTGTATTGGACAGAGGGGCCTAGGTAATCATTTCTTTGCGGGGTACTGTAGGATTTCTCCCCCTTTCCCTCAACCACCAATCTTCAACATTAATATGAATGTACTTAGAATGTCCTCTGAAAGTTCAGGATATGGTACCATTAGTATGAAGATGATATTTATGTGTACACACTTGTTTTTGGAAATTACCAGAACTGAATGGGACAAAACAGGCTAAATCTGGACCCATTGCTGCTTTGTTCAGTGATGTGCTTTGCCAATTCCAGTTCTGTCTCTTGAAAAGGAAGCTCTACCCTCCAAGAAGCTAGACTGTAACTTGAAGGTTCTCCTAAATTTATGGTTACTATTGGATGGGCAGGTGGACTCTCACAACATCTTGTCTAACTTTGGATGGCTTGCCAGTTGCAGCCCTACTCGAAGCAAGAGAGACCTTTGATGACAACTCGGTCCATTGCAATTACCTGTATAGACTACTGCAAGATTCTCTATATAGGGCTGCCTTTGAAAACCATTCAGAATGTTAAATTAGGGCAGAATTTGATGGCTGATTAATTAGCTGGCATTCCTCACTTTGAGCATATTACATCAATGTTATGAGCTCTGTATTGAATGTCAATTGGTTTCTGGATATAATTCAATATGTAATTTAATAAAGTTTGGCACCTGGATACTTCCAGGGCTGTCTTTTTCGATCAGAATCAAACTGATATAATCTTTGCAGAATGTTAGTTTCCCACTTTTGTGAAGTAATGGGTAAAACTGCAGTAATGTGCTCAGAATCATAGTTTCTCAGTAGAAGCACATGTGCTTTGGAACAGTCTCCCAATGGAGACTCGAATCACCTCTGCTATTATTTGGGAAGTTATTGAAATGGACCTCTTCAAAGGGTGTATGGAAATTTAGATGCTCCTGCCTGTGTTTGGTCAATGGAAATTATGTTGGACCACCATATTATATTACAGGGTTATTTTGTTTCTTAAAGATTCTTTTAATGTATTTAATCTGGGGTTTTTAGCTTTATAACATGGATGTTTTAAACATATTATTGTATGTGAATGTTAATTATTGGGATTCTGTCTAGATTACAGTGGTGTTCAAATACAATGAGTAAATAGAAACACATGACTTATTTTTATGGAAATTAAAAGAATGAAGCAAGTTCTCAGCTTCAGGGGACAAAATATTTTGACCAGCCTTACCAGCCCCTCATCTTTGGTACACTTTTCCTGGTTTTCTCCCAGCAGGGCTCCTACCCAAAATATCATACAAGGTACAGAGACACACTCTTCTCCACTCTTTGCCATTTACACTGTTCATGAGAAGTCTTCTACTGTAACATTTATGCCTACAGTAGTGAGCAATTTGACCAATTTTGTGTCCCTTCTCTTGGGATGTCTATGTGAACTTGTCATGTCCAGTTACTTGTACTGTTCATGTTATTTAAGTTCACACTCAGATAAGAGTGTTAACATGCATGTATCCAAACATAGGCACTGGCTTTTCAATTTTGGCAGAAAGAAGCTCATATAATTTGAAAGATGCAAACTCTTCCTCCCTGTTGAATTTTTTAAAAAAATATGGCTACACAAGCCTGGAGAAGAGCAATGGTTTTTACTTCACTGGTGGCTTTCTGTGTGTATGTGAAAAGATGTATTTGTATGTTCAGAGCTGGTGAAAAGGTTTGCATTCTAGGCATTTTTTATCAGTTAGGAGATTGGTGTCCTTGCTGGTTCATACAAAGCCCTTGGTCAACAACTGGAAAATATTAATCAGATGAGGGATGAATTGGATTCTAAAATTGAATGCTGCACAAGCGCTTAGACCATCCTCTAAGGTTCTGCTTCACATGCTCTCTCATGCTTAAATATGGGCAGGGACAGCTAGGAGCAAGCTTTCTCAGCGATGGCCTTCCCTCTCCTTCTGTGGCATACATGTTTATTTTCCCCAAGTCTTTTGATACATTCAACTTATTCTTCTTATCAGTCTTTATGGTTATATTTACTCTGGGTCATTAAGTTTTTTCTTTCTGTTCCGTTTGAATTTTAAAGGGCAATTTTAGAATGGAAAAACTTTGTGGGATGGTATAAAATTAAACAAAACTGAAACACTGATTACTTCATTACCTCAAAACTTATAACTTTTCTACTTCATGACCTATATCAAAGATTAGATAATGATGTCTCTAAAACAATTTCTATAAAATAATTAATCAATTGATTACTTGACTTATTGTTTGATTGATTAGTGAGATTAGAGTGTTTAATGCAAATAGTGTGGTTACTGATCAGTGTAAAAGATCAGTGATTTGTGTAATTTAATTGATTAGTGAAAGTAGTGATTTAGTGAATTTAATTGATTAGTGTGATTGGTGATTAGTGTAATTAATTGATTAGGCTGATTCTTGTTTTGTGAAATTATTTGACTAGTGTGATTATTGTATTTGATTAATTGGTGTGGTATTGGCTATATTGATTACCCAAATATTTTGTCTGATTGAGCAATTTAATCAATTCACCATCTCAACAAACCTACCATGCAGGGGGAAAAAATCCAATGCCAAACCACAACCCAAAGAGAAAGAAATCCCCACCAATGAACCACAAGACTCTTGCACATGATTTATATGTAAAGAAACTTTAAAGGATAATGAAAATTCCACCAAATGTTCCCTATGTGACAACTACGCTCACCATAGCTGCTTGGGATTACCCAAGCAAATGACTCAATTCCTAGAATCATCCAACCATGAATTTCCATATTTCTGTCCATCATAGAAACATGAATAACATCCCTTGATACCATAGGAGCATCCCTGGACATTATAAAAGCAAGATTAACTAACCTTGAAAAAAAAAGACTCAGCACAAAAAAATGAACCTCCACTTAGAGTCAAATAACTTACTCTCCAAAAAACAATTTGGTTTCAGGAAAAAATTGTCCTGCAATCTTCAACTCCTACACTGCAAAAACATATGGCATACATAAGTGCACCAATGTGCCTACCATTCCTGTCCTATTGTTTCTTTTATTTCTTTTATTTTTCTCATATGTATCCATGTATTCATAACTATGTTTTTACTTATACCTATTATCTTGTAAGCAATTGACAAACCAAATAAAATAAATAAATAAATAACTCTACTTGACCAGGATACAGCTATAGATGCAATTTACATAGACTTCTGCAAAGCCTCTTACTTATATTTATACTTATGTCTATTATCTTGTAAGTGATGGACAAATCAAATAAATAAATAAAATAAAAATTTCTGGATATGTGCTTGTGCGTATCTAGACAAGCCCTCTAAATTAATAAAAAAGCTTTCTGTCTTTCTCAAAATGATGCACTTGAAAAAACAGGCAATTTGTATTCCTTAATAGTGCTTAAATACCCAAATAAATAACATTTAAAAAACATTTATTTTCATTTCTTGTCATTGCTGTTTTTGCTCTTGTGGAGCAAAACCCAAGATAGCCCTTTAATGTCTTCTTCTTTTCTTTTAGAGAGCCGACTGAAGGAATCCTTGAGCTGTTCCAATGACTACAAATCATATATGAACTGCACCTGGTCTGAGCCTCGGGAGGGAAATGCCTTTGTCAAGATGCACCTTTTCCACAAACATAACTATTCGTGAGTGGCTGAGCACTGATTCATTTACAGGAATTTGGGTGCACAAAAAAGAAAAGGCAGGGCAAAAGAGGATTTCTAGAGGGGTGTCATGCTAAGGGACAGGAGCAGGGATGGGATCCAACTGGTATAACTACCAGTTCTGTTGCTCTGCTTTGCAGGTGCATGCGCTAGTCACGCAAGTCATGTGAGTGTAATTTACGACCTGGGCTGCCCAGACAGTTGAGCAGCGCTGCATGTAAGTGTGCAGTGGGTGGAAAAGCCCCTTTTTCCTGCTTTTTCAACTGCAGCTGTGTCGCACAAAGCAACTGCGGTTGAAAAAGCAGGAAATAATGGTCAGGTAAGAGCCCAGGCAGGAGGGTGGGCCAAGAGAGCAGCAGACATAAAACCAGTTCTCTGTCTGCTGCTCTTCAGAACTACCAGTTCTATAGAGGTGGACAGAACCGGTAGAATCCCACCCCTGGACAGGAGCTTGTGAAATAGATGCAACTCGCAAAAGGGCAAGTTTGAACTGTATCTCCACTGGTGCTTCACATGTTCTTATGTTCCAATGTCATTTTTATTTGTAGGAAATAATTCATTCAAGTAAATAATTAACAATGAAAAAATTAAACATTCTGTACTTTGGGAGAAAAACATAGAGAATAAATGTTAAGAGAAGTACCGTTTAAACATAAATTATGTATTTTTAAAAGAAATCTGCCCTTTCAGATAGTGTCAAGAGGGAATAGATTTATGAGTGAATGCTTAGAAAATTACTACTGTGTCAGCTTGGCTTTCTGAAAGTTATTTTTCCCCTGAGAAAGAGGAAAGAATTCTCCTAGCAAGGTTTTTCTTAGTAGTCTTCTTGTAGGGTTTAATTGATGCATAGGAAGACTAGAAGACATCAGACTGCAAGCAATAGAATTAAAAAGGGAAAGATGGGGCACTTATGGACTCACCAGGACATGCTTTTCACACATTCCAGTTTATCTCTGGAAACTTTGCTGAAATTTTCTTCTCCCCAAACAAGAAATCTCAGTATAATTCCTTTTTAAATATATTGAATGAAAAATATGTAGGGGAGAGGAAGAAGAGGAGGAGGAGGAGGAATAATTTTGGCATAGAATTATGCAGACATGTCATAAGCACAAATATGGTGGATACATTTATCTATTCTAGTTTAAGGGTTTTTCCTTATGGCTAAGTTAAAGTGTTACATACCTCAACACTAGTCAATATATACTTTTACGCTCTCACTGGTGACCTCTGTTCTGCCACAATTAATATTAACAAAAGGTCTGAGCTATTTTTTTTTAAAGTCATATAAGAAATTTCAAAAAAGGATTGTTTGATTTGCCAGTTTAGTTTTACTCCTTCTAAATGTGACCAGTTGCTCAGAAAATATCTACCACTCAATCACCTTTACCTGGGATGTGGAGGCATAGTAGGTGAATTTTCAGAGAAGGTTAAATGAATGGGTTTAGCCACCTGTTAAAATTTGTTCTGGTTTTGAACAAATGTTTTGCATGGTGCATTCAAAAGGAGTCCAAATGAAACCTGATACAATTTCTGGATTAGCTCTGCTAAATTTGTTTTCAAAAACAGCCCAAATAATAACTCATAGGCACAATGAGAATTTTTTTTTCATGAAGAAGCAGAAGAAAGCCTGTGGTCTCCCAAAACTTTAACCTTAGACTGTCTACCATTAACCTCAACCCATTCTTTTTTAATATATATATAAATTTTATTTGGGTTTTCACAAAACATAATACAAGTATAATTTCTTTTTTTGAGAATAGCATGGTCCCGAGTTATCACTTCTCCATACAGACACAAATTCAATTTCATATTCATCTTTGTGTTCTATTCCATATCTTATTACTATTTTAAGATTTTCTCAATAATTTTTCCCTTCCCTTAGTTTTCTTAATCTTACTTTTAATTATCTCATTCCTTTCTAAATTCAATTATATATATATCTTTTTCTAAATCCCTATATCTTTCTAATCATTATATTTATACTTTTGTCTGTTCTGTTTCAATTTCATATTTTATTTTCTCATTAAACAAAACTTTCCCCTGTAGTTACTGATTGGAGTATGACACCTTTGCATCTTTTAATTTTTTTCCCTTCAACTCTAATTTAAACTTCAATTTATGCCTTTACAATTATAACATGCAGTATAACACATAACTTCCAGTCGAAATCTGCTTGGTACATTCTTAAAATATGCACTAAGTTCTTAACAAGAAAGTATATATATAAAAATAATAAATAAAATACTTATTCTATTCCAATCCAGTTCTATCATTAATGTTAGTTATAATCTTTAACATCTTTATCATTTCTTTTCAATAAGATATTATACTTCTAGGAACACTTATAATATTTCCATAATTGTTTCATATTTCTTTCATATTCCTCTTCACTTAAATTTTTATAACACATTAATAATAATTAAAATGTTCCCCTCCTTTACTAATTTCATTCTCTCATTCTCTTTATTTCATTTATTTATTAAACATTCCATTACATTACAATGAGTATTTTATCTATCATTTTAATCACACTTGTTTCATATTTTCAAAGTTCATTTCTATTTCTAATATAACAATACTATCTTATGTACCCTTACAGAATCCCCCTTTCAATTAAGTTTTCACCCATTATCTCTGTGTCTTCTAAATAGGTTTATATCCTTAATCCTTGTACATTTTCCCTGTTTCTCTATGTCCTGTTTTTGTCCTTTATAATTTCTTTTCCTTTCCCTCTTCCCCCTCTTCTTCTCCCTTCCCTTTTTGATCCCTTCTCTCTCTAATTCTGATTCTCTCTTCTGTAATCCTCTCTTCTGTATCTTCTTAATATTGTAATTACTTTTCAAACTATTCTTTTTGGGGGTTGTTTTTTCAAATTTTAAATTTTTCACTCTCTTTCCCCCCTTTCCTTTCTTTTCCCACATAGAAATACTTGGTCATTGAAGATGGCTTCTTCTTTGTCCCACCCTTCTTGTTCTACAGGCATTTCTTGTTGTTTTTCATAGTTCTGGATCTCCATTTCTAAAAATTGAAATATGAAGCTAAAAGAACCTCTTCCTTCTTGTGCATTTTCTTTCTGTTTTTTAAGTTCTGTTCTCAATTCTTCCAAGAGTGATACCATTTTAAAAACTTTTAAACAAATACCCACTTAATTTTAGTCCTTTAAATCCAATAGCCAAAAATCCAAAAATCACCAAGTAATCCAAATAATCCAAAGCTGTTTCTTCTTGCTTCTTTTTTCCACTTTCTCTTCTTGGGGTTCTATTATTTTGTTACAATGTATCTTTTAGGAATCTTGTTGAAGTTTCACTGTTAATTCCTTTCACTTGCAGGTGGTCTCCTGCATTTTTCCAGATCCCACCCTTTTGTTTTTTCCTTCTTTTAAAAGTTTTTGAGAATCCAGAAAATGTTCCTTTGACATTTTACTTTCAGCTTAAATACCTATTAATGTCAAAGTAGATTTTGCCTATTTCTTGCTTAAATCTCTTAGTTGTCAATATAGGGAAAAAATTTTAAAAAAACCAAATCCTTTCCCTTCCCTCTCTCATTTGCCACTTCAAAGTCTTCTTTGGGAGCAATGTTATTCTTTATAATTCAAATTCCAGGATACCTTATATTGTTGCTTTTTCAGTTTGACCTGGTCAGCCAAAACTTTCTCTTCTTATCTTCCTCCTGCACATTCTTTTCTGGTTGAGTTCTTCTTTGAGGTAGCCATTTCTGACCACCACTGCAACCGCCTTCGGGAAAGGGAGTAAGGCCAGCTGGGAAGGAGAGATGCGACTCTCCTTGATCTTGCTGGCAGTCTCTGCCCTCTTCACCACCTCTATGGGGTGGCTTAGCCCCAAAATCAGCCGGCTTGGGGCGCTCCAGTAGTGAGCACAGATCAAAACTGTGCACAATCGTGGATTTCAGTCTGTCGCTGAAAAAGCTCAAACTGGAAGCCCTCAACCCATTGTACGGGGCATGCATAAGAGCACCAATGTGCCTAATGTCCTTTTTTATTTGTACCCATTTCATGTACTCATAATCATGTTCCTAATTATATCTGTTATCTAAAACATGCTTGACAAAACAAACAAATACATAAATAAATAAACTCTCTTCCTCTCATGTTATCTGCAATTTGTCCAGCCTGATTGCTAGTAAGCTGTTATTCAGGCTGATCCAAGAATCCAAACTGAGGGTGGGGTCAGAAATCTGAAAGGTACAGAAGGAAAGCCTGTGGGAAACAACTAGATTTTCCTGCTGCCCAAAGACAATGGACTTGGAAGATTCCATCTATGGATTGGCGGGAAAAGAGCATGTCTATACCAGTAAAAAAATTGCTACTGTAATAATAGCTGATACTATTCCTTGGGTTTACCAGGCTATGCTATCAACAGTATGGTGAGGAAGGAGCCCTGGTGGCACAGTGGTTAGAACACAGTATTGCAGGCTAACTCTGCCCACAGTCTAGAGTTTGATCCTGACGAGGCTCAAGGTTGAGTCAGCCTTCTATCCTTCCGAGGCTGGTAAAATGCAGTGCCAGATTGTTAGGGCCAACATGCTAACCTTGTTAATCACTCACAAGAGTGTTGTAAGGCACTGTGGAGCAATATATAAGTCTAAATACTATTGCTATGGCTATTGCAATGGTGAGGAAAATGTGTCATAGTAAATCCATAGCAAATTCAGTGTTGGGGTAAGAGGAGGAATAATGCAGGTAATCCTTGACATACAATAGTTCTTTTAATGACCATTCAAAGTTACAATGACGGTGAAAAATGTGATTTGTAGCCATTTTTCACATTTACAACTATTGAAGCATCTCCATGGTCATGTGATCAAAATTTAGATGTTTGGCAACTGACTCCTATTTATGATGGTTGCAGGGTTACCTGGCGTCATATGGATCACCTTTTGTCGCCTTCTGAAGGCAAAGTCAATGAGGAAGCCAGATTCACTTAGCAACCTTGTTACTAACTTTACAATTACAGTGATACAATTAACGGCTGTGGCAAGAAAGGTCGCAAAATGGGGCAAAACCCACTTAACAATTGTCTCATTTAACAACAGAAAGTTTGGGCTCAATTATGGTCATAAGTCAAGGAGTACCTGCACTGCAAATTGGTACAGTTCAGGATGACTGCAGACTAATTCAGGCAAGGGCTAGGAGTCAATTGAAGGAGAACATCATGAGGAAAAGAGACGGTTGGGAAATGTTTGTGCTGTAGTCAGATGAAAGTGAAGAAAGCTCTAAGGCTGATTTCAGACAAAGTGCTTCTTTCTATTGCTCTCCCCTTAATGAGTAAGCTATATTGGGAGACATCTTTGAACTAAGGAGTGCTATTGATTTTGGAGGAGCTGATGGTACGAAGTACTTCTCCTATCTCTCCAGTAGCTACTCAAAAGAGGTATGTAAGAACATGAGATCAAGGCTTGCTGAATTAGGCCAGAGTTCATGAATCCAGCTTTTCCTTTCTCTCAATAGTTAGTCAGATGTCTCTGGGATGTTTTCAAACAGGAGAGGGAGACATAGCCGTTCCCAGGACTTGCTGGAACTTTCTGTCACAAATTTATCTAATGCCATTTCAAAGCCATTATTGGCTATTATGTCATTTTTTGGTAATGAATTCCATAATTTTTATTTATGTGCTGCATAAAGAAGTGTTTTTTCTTATTTATTCTAAATCTCTTCACTGGTTAATCCTAGTCATCCCTGTTCATTTACTCCTAAACATGCATCATTTAATAAAGCCCAATAATTCTCCAACCTAATCATTTTTTCCCTAAGCTAATGAATCCCAAATGTTTGGACTGGGTTTTCTTTCCTTTAAAAAAAACATTTTTACTATTTTTTTTCTTAATGTAAAATACAAATAGAAATAAAGGCAATGGGGAAAATGGAAAGGGGAAAAGAAAAGAGGAAGAGTGAATAAACTGAGGAAAGAAAAGAAAAGAAGGAAACAAAAAGCAAGGACTTCCAATTTCGTTTGGTGCATTAAGATCACAGGTGGTATTCAGCAGGTTCTGACCAGTTCTGGAGAACCAGTAGCGGAAATTTTGAGTAGTTTGGAGAACTGGCAAATACCACCTCTGACTGGAGATTTTACAGTATCCTTCCCCTGCCACGCCTACCAAGCCACACCCACAGAACCGGTAGTAAAAAAAATTGAATCCCACCACTGATTAAGATACATAATGCAGTTATAACATCACATTTTACTAAAATAGTAAACACTAGACATTCCTATAACCATGACCTACTTAGTTGTCAAAACCTAAAATCAAATGTCATCTTTTCTCTCTTTCAAAGAGAAAGTCCAGAAGCAAGTGGAAACAAAACTATTTACATTCTTATCTTATCCCTAATGAATGCAATCAAAAATGCCATCTCCAACAGTTCCACCATCTTTTCAATCCATTCTTCTGTTCTGGGAATCTATGCCTCTTTCCTTTTATTTATTTTTATTTTTTTTAGCATATATGGTTCTTGCTGCCTTCAATATATATAACAAAGTCCCATTTCCCCCCATAACATTATGTAATAATCCCAAAAGGAAAACTTCTTGTTTCCATTGTAAATCCATTTTAAGAATTTTAAATCTTCAACAACTTTCCCCTTTCCAACATTTCCTTGAGAGAAAGAGAAAGACCCCATAGGAGAGGTTTTGCTGTTCTCAATGACTGGCTTGATCCCTTCTCCTTCACCTGAAGACACAATGAGCTAACTCTACCAGGCAAAGAGAAATAAAAGGCTCTGACACCAGTTTCACAAGGAAGAAATATTGTCTCAATGCTGTACAACAGTAAAAAAAATGTTTAAAATTGGGTGGTGGTGGTAAAACCAGCAGTTGTATTGAATATTGTGTTGAACAGATAGATTGTGGTCCAATCAAAGCATTTACCTAAACTGAAGTGTTGTGTTTACTTCTTTCTGGATGATTAGAAATTTTGTTCATCTAGCTCTCTCTGCATCATGGATGTCAAACTCAATTGCATCACAGGCTGGATTCTGATGTATTGTGACCTTTTTTGCCTTTGTGGAGCTGGGATGGGTGTGGCCTGCACGGGACTTATCTGGCCCATGGGCTGCCAGTTTGACAGGCCTGCTCTACATGATTGGAAATCATTGTCAACAGTAGCTTGGAAATTCCATTCAGTTTTACTTATACATAATAGAATAGAATAGAATAGAATAGAATTCTTTATTGGCCAAGTGTAGTTAAACACACAATGAATTTGTCTTGGTGCAAATACTCTCAGTATACTTAAAATAAAAGATACATTCATCAAGAATCATAACTTACAACACTTAATGATAGTCATAGGGTACAATAAGCAACCAAATCATACGAGGAAACATGTGTGGGTTTTCCAATGAATATGTACATCTGATCCTGACAGTGAATGCAATCATGCTTCCTTCATCACATATTATTTATAGTTTGAGGAAATACAAGTTGAAGTTCCCTATTGTGGAGATGAGAAAATATAGTTCATTAGCAATGAAGAAGTGGCCCTTTTGTTCTTTTTAAGAAAATGAAGAAGTGGTGTTTCAACTATTGTCTTCTGCCTGTTCCTCTGAAAGAGGAACTGTTTTCCAATCTGCCAGGGAAGAGGGAAAAAGGAGGGTGAAAGAGGAGTGGATTGTCTTATGGCGATGTAACGTTTCACATATGGAAACCAGGAATATCTATGACAGTTTTCCTAGAAGTTGGTAAAAGCTAAACTGTAAGGGATTGATTGTTCCACATCAGTAATTATTCTCTTGTGTAATTATTTACTATAATTGTTTATTATATATATATTTATTATATATATTTATTATGTACTGTAATTGTTTATTATATTCCTTATCCCATGGTCCAAACCACAACTATTTTATGCTGTCTGGCTTGATGGAAGAATTATGGAGAATGTGAATGCATGCACATTTCTTTATTAACTTTGTTAGTATAATAAAGGTATTGACTTAATTATGGAATTATTCATATTGTCAATGTAAAAATTTGTTGCTTCCCCACCCCCCAATAAAACAAAGCTCTGTTGCTTTCAGAAACCTCACAAAGATGATCTGCAATAGCCAGAAAATAGATGCTGAGATACATTGGCACTGTAGGAGGAATGAAACCAATTTCAATTCCATGCAGATTAATACGTTCATTTTCAAATCTGATCGGAAGTTGGAAATCCAACTGAATGTTGACCTCTTCAAGAACAGTATGTATCTGCATATTCATGTGAAAATATTCTGTGTCCACCTTCCTCTAATCAGGTGGAGACCCTCTGATCAATTTTCCTGCTCAAGTAATTTGAAACAATTTTAAAAGGGGACTACCCTGAACACCTGCTGAAAAGATAGTTTCTGGGACTACTTTGAAGTACAGCAACTTCAGAATGATCATCAACTATAACAGGGCTGTCAAACTCATGTAGTCATAGTGGCATCATGTGACATATCAAGATTCCCCCCCACTTTGCTAAACCAGGCATGGGCGTGACCAGAGTGTGATGCATCTGATCTGTGGGCCAGGAGTTTGACAGCCCTGAACTAAAACATCACAGTCAAGGGACTTTTTCTTGCGAGCTTAGTTGTTAGGTAACATGGTAAAAAAATCACAAAATAGAACCCACATCTTATATTCCAAGAATTAGGTACAGATAGTCCTCGACTTATCACCACAATTGAGCCCAACCTTTCTTTTGTTAAGTGAAACATTTGTAAAGTGAGGTTTGTCCCATTTTACGATCTCTCTTGGCACAGTTGTTAAGTTAATAATACAGCTAAAAAATGACTTCTCCATTGACTTTGCTTCTCAGCAAGGTCGCAAAAGGTGATCCATATGACCCCAAGTAACCCTGCAACCATTATAAATATGAGTCTGTTGCCAAGCATCTGAATTTTGATCACATGACCATGCAGATGCTGCAATGGTCATAAGTGCAAAAAATGGTCAAGACTTTTTTCAGTGCTATTGTAACTTCAAATAGTCACTACATAAATTATTGTAAGTCGAGGACTACCGATGTAGACACTTAAAACTGACTGCTAAGCACAATGGTGCTCTATCCAGATGAATTGTAGACCTAAGCTTCTCCATTCATTTCTCTCAGACCTACCTTGGTGTTGTGTACTATACTGTTGGGAAATTCCCAGATAGGGAAGGAGGAGGGATCAAGTGGGAGTTAGCCTTGAGTTATTGGAAACCTAGAACTGCCCCACTCCCTAGGTTCCATGGAACTTTAACTATTTGTTTCTAAGGGAAAGTTAGCATTCTGGAGAGTTTCTTCTACTATAGGTAGAACACAATGAAAGTCACCTTCAATCTTTCATGTGTGGATCTGGTGGCTTGGGCCTGCCATTAATCTCCTGACTCGCATCTCTCACTCCTGAAGAAAGGGAAAAGTTTACCTTGATGGTCTTGGACTCACAAGCAGCTGTTAGGCTGGCTCCTAATGTAATGGATGCCTTGCTACAGCCTCAGAAGGGGATGGAGACGAAGCCAGGAACTTAGTGGCCATGATGCTTCAGTTGATTCAGCACCAAGTCCAGAATGCCCTGCTCCTGGCAGCAATGGCTACTCCTCAGCAGTTCCACTTGCATAGCTAATTTTGCTGGGTTACCATGGAGGCTTGTCAGAGAGGTTTGGGGGAAAAACAGACAAGATAAGAACCTTAATTGCTCAGGGTGAGTTGATTATGGGAACCCAACCTGCAGCATTCCCTACAGAGCACACAAGAGCGTATTTTGTGTTAAGCTAGTTACAGGAATTGGCAGCTAAGTGAGTCCTGCCAATCATAGAATGAAACAACTGAGTCATGGACAATTACCAGAACTTTATGGACAGATTCAGGGGTCATTTTGGAGACCTGATAAGAGTCGCAAGAGCCAGCTGCAACATTTGGCAGCTCAGACAAGGCAACAGAAGGGTGAGGCTTTACATAGCCGATTTCAAGTTTTTGGCAGCAGATGCAGATTGGAATGAAACAGCTTTGATAGACCAGTTCAGGCAGGGTCTGCATGAATTAGTTAGACAAGGAGTTCCATGGAATCTGAATTAGTTGTACCAACTTTGCTTGCTTCCATTTGGAGCAAATGCAAGTGGAAGCCCAGTCCTAGGTCTTACTTTGTGAGGTTTCTCCCCCTCATGCCGCTCACGACTAATTTGGAAGAGGGCTATTGTGGGTGAGGAAGAGGGATCAAGTGGGTAGTTAGCCTTGAGTCATTGTGTAACCACAAGAGAACTAGGGCTCACCCCCTTCTCTTGCCCCTCCTCCCCAATTTCCATGAAATCTTACTGTTTGTTCCAAGGGAAGATGAGCATTCTGGGGAAATTTTTGTACTATAGGTGGATCAGCTTGAACCTTTCACATGCAGATCTGGTTTCTAGGACCTGACAGTATTTGTGAGAAGCTTACTATCCTCTTTATTTAACCAGATGCTTTCCTTTGATCAAGTTGGAGAGTGACACCCGTTTTTTTCATCACTTGATCCATGGGATTAGATGGCATTTCGAGCTTGCATTGTTAGATTCTTTTTTTCTTTCTCCATATTGCTATATGGAACATGCAGAAAAGTTATCAATGATCTGATAATCAAAGATTTTGACTGTTCCATCTAGCTTCTTACTCATTTTTCTGACTATGATAGTGATATTTTTATTGCATTAAATATTGCCTTCCCTAAGTAATGCCTTCCAGATATATTTCACTGACACTCCCATAATTATCATCAAACATGACTATTGGTCATATTGTAATCAGAACTGATATCAAACCCAACTGGGGGGAATCAGATTAGATAAAATTCTTGATATGCTGGTGTAAATGTACAGAAAACTGAGATTTGATGACAGCATCCTATATTTACAGATAAGTTTTTCCTAGTGACATTTGTTTTTCATACAACCATTTAAGGGCAAAATATTGGCCTTCTATGTGTGACTTTTATGTAGGCAAGAATTAACTTATGCCTTTCCTTCATTTTTTCTTTAGTTCAGCTTCTGCCACCTGAGAAATTAAATGTCACTGCCACAGAAGAATGTGATTTCCTACTAGAATGGAAAGCAGATGGAGGAACAAACAGAAATCACTTGTTGCAAAGCCTTCCCCTGGATTTTGAAATAAGCTATAAAAGAACTTGGGAACTTTGGGAGGTATCTATAGAAATCATTCTAATCACATAGCTACAGTGATTCTGTTTATATTTACAATATATTAGGAAACTAGAAGTAGGCAGTGAATGTCCTCCACATCAAAAATAAATTAAATTTTGAACGGAGTCTATAGAATGGATGTATTCATCTGTAATTTAAAAACAAACCCTAATTTTATGACATCTTCCTTCCTTCCTTCCTTCCTTCCTTCCTTCCTTCCTTCCTTCCTTCCTTCCTTCCTTCCTTCCTTCCTTCCTTCCTTCCTTCCTTCCTTCCTTCCTTCCTTCCTTCCTTCCTTCCTGATAGCTTAGAATCCCTAACCTCTTTGAATTTTGATCTTTTAAAAGTTTGCCAAATAAATAATCTATCTGATAAGGCTATGAACAGAAATGAATCCTAAAACTACATGAGTAGATTAATCAGAAACCAAAGATGGCTGTATTTATGAAAGTTTATTTTTAATATAGACAAGCCACAATCTGGTGTTTGGTTCCCCAACCAAGTTGGGGAAGACCCAAGTAGACCCTGGATCCCTAACACTGGGCTACCAACATTCAATAAGGTCAGGATGAACTATAGTGCACAATTTATTTTTAAAATGAAGCCAATATAAAATAAGTACAGAAAACCTCTTGTAAACTTAAATACAAGCATTTTATTTTTTAAACTAAGCCCCCCATTTGTTCATATTCCCAAAAATAATGGGAGAAAATTAATTTTGTTCATTTAGTCATTAAATGTTTATAACCATCCATCTACAAACATGACTCTGGGCAGTTTACCCATAAAAATACTGTAGTTAAGAAGAGAAACAATTATTCCCACCCAATATTACTACAATTTTCCATAATTTTCCATCGCATAAATTAGATGTTCTAAGATACTTAATACCCAATATTTGAAAAAGGAACTCATTGCATTAAATAAAAAATAAGTTTAGAGTGTTTCTTTTCCTAGAATACATAAATGTGTTTATTTTTTTCCCATATTTTCATACCAATCTCTCTTCTTATACACTCTAGGAATCTTCCTCTGTATTGGTATCAAATAAGTCTCATTATTGTCTCCAAAACAGTAGCCTTGTGCCTGGCAGCAGGTATATTGCCAGGGTTAGAAGCAAGCCAAGTCCAGACAGTGGATTTGCTGGCCGTTATAGTGACTGGAGTCCAGTGGTTACTTGGCAAACACCAGAAAGTAAGTTGAAAAACAGGAGAACTTTGTGTGACTACTGGCTGAGAAAAAATATACGAAAATTTGATGTTTGCAAATGCTTTAAATTTCTGGAAAGGATCCCCACCAATTGAATAAGTACATAATCGTGCCTACTGCCCCTGACCTATTGCCTCCAATTAATAGTACCTATTTCATGTATTTATACTGATGTTTATTCTTATTTCTATTATATTGTGTTTGATAAAATAAATAAGCATAAATAAATAAAATTTAGGCCAACTACTGCAATGTATGGCGATTATGATTTGAAAAATTTAACCGCATGAGCATCTTTAGTGAATCTTCTCAAACTGCTTGTGTGTCAACAATAGAATGAATAGTTTTAGAAAAGGATGTTATCTAGAATAATTGACATAGAAGAGACTAAAACTTAAGTAATAACTTAAGCAACATAGAACTTCATGTGAAAAAAAGATTTAATGCAAGAAACTGATGTCACACATTTTTTGTAATACCGGCAGTGAGTTACTCCAGAACCTTTGTCAATCAAAGGAAGTGGCTGAATACAGTAAATGTTGCTACCACAACCTTTTTTGTTCCACTTGAATAGAATAGAATAGAATAGAATAGAATAGAATAGAATAGAATAGAATAGAATAGAATTCTTTATTGGCCAAGTGTGATTGGACACACAAGAAATTTGTCTTGGTGCAAATGCTCTCAGTATACATAAAAGAAAAGATACATTTGTCAAGAGTCAAGAATCATCAGGTACAACACTTAATAATAGTCATAAGGTACAATAAGCAATCAAATCATACCAGGAAACAGTCAATATAAATTGTAAGGATACAAGTGACAAAGTTACAGTCATACAGTCACAAGTGGGAGGGGATGGGTGATAAGGAGTGATGAGAAGATTAATAGTAATAATAGTGTACACTTTGTAAATAGTTGGACAGTGTTGAAGGAATTATTTGTTTAGCAGAGTGATGGCATTTGGGGAAAAAAACTGTCCTTGTGTCTAGTTGTTCTGGTGTGCAGTGCTCTATAGCGTCATTTTGAGGCAAGGAAGTTTTATCCTTTTCAATGGATATCAATGAGGCTTCATTAACAAAGTGACAGCCAGACTCCTCTTCCCATTTTTAAAAATCCAATATGAAAAGTTCACAGAGCAAGAAGGGTGGCTACTTTATCAAGTTTTTACATTATGGTTTTCAAGAGAGCTTCAAGTCAATTTATTTTAATCAAGGAAAAGAGATAAAGACAATGGTTGATAATAATTTCCTTTTTGTTTGGGTTTGTAATAATTAATTCTATTACACTTAGAACTAATCCAAAATGAACTCTTAAGATTTTCCAAGTGAGCAGTGAATCTTGAAAGGCCATTTCAAGATACCTTTTGGAACTTCAAACCTTTCAGCATAGGAAGAAGAGTTCACCAACTTATCAACTACTGTCTTTCTACTTTCCCATTCTCTTTCTCTCTCTTTTAACTAACTGGCATTTCTAATAAAGCTTTCCCTAGCTAGGGAAATGGTACTTATTCATTACATACGTTACAGATTATTGAAATGGTACTTATTCATTACATGCAGCTGTTCATTAGATTCTTCTTCAAGGCATGATACACAAAGCATTTGTGGATTCTGTCTCACAAGTAGTAGTGGGAGTTGTTAGTTTTGTATATGTTCAGATGGCTTTAAAAGTTGATTAGGGAAATTTACTAAGGCTAAGTTGAGCAGTGACGTTTAAATCACGAATACTACAGAAAGCCAGCCACAGATGCAGTAGGCCATTGGAGAGATATTCCAAAAAGCTTCAGTTCCACATCAGTTATGAGATGAGATCCTTTGTGTTTAGGTGACATTGTTACTGGTGGGTTGTCAGTGAAGAATGTTCCAATAAATTTTTATTTTTAACTAATAATGAACAGCCATTTCAAGTTTGCTTCTGATGGGTGTTTTGTCTGTTCATGGGATAACTCTGATGAGTCTTTTGTCTGTTCATGGGAGAGGAATTGGTTCCTTTATCAAGGGGCATTGAAACAAAATTGCTATTGCATTAGAATCTGATCAGTTGGCAGGAGAGCTTTGCAACCCTGAGAAATACAGAAACAACTACAAAAAACATTTTCCTTTCTTTTTGTGAAAGGATGAAATATTTTTAGGATAAAAAATTGGACAATAGGGTAGTGGAATGAAGTTCCTTGGCAACCAATGACAAATTGTGTTCAACTACTAACCAGAAACAGCACTCAAATGAAATAATCAACTATTCTGAGAATAAGGAGGCAAAACAGAAGCCTCTCTTGTCAAGGAAACAGCCCATGAGAGAGAGATATTGGCTGGTGGCCACTTGAAACAGGTTCATGCTGAGAGACTCCTGAGGCCAGGTTAGATCAGAAAATGGTCAGAGTAACCCAGGTGAGTCTCAACTGAACTTTAAGGTGAACATTCAAGAATCACAAGAAAAAGATTCTTGACTTTGTACAGATTATAAGGCAGAAACAGTTACTAGTGTGGTTTTGTTCATGTGTGTCAATGTTATGTTGAAAGCTTGCCATTTCTCAAAGGACTGTTTCCTCAGGGCTTCTGTTTTGCCTCCTTATTCTCAGAGTACTCAATTATTTTGTTTGGGGGCTGTTCTTGAGCTTGATTTATGGTTGAAATTGGCAAAAATTTCATTGCTGGCATTGTCCATCTTTTTACATGTTTCTTTGAATGTCTTTGTCTCTATTGTATAAAGGTTCTTTCATAGTATCTTCCCTTGGGTTTTGGTTGTGCTAAACCAAAAACTGCACAGACTGCCAGAAAAAGAAGCACCATTCTTATATACACAGAAACATCTTTTACCCACCTTGTAACTAACTAGATGCAAGAACAGCAGATACCCCACCTGTGATCATTTCATCAAAGTGTTTCTCTTTTTTGAAAGAAAGAAAGAAATCCCTGAAAGCAAATTATCTTCCTTCAATCAAGTGAGAACTGCTACAAGATAATTTTTCAACACAATAGTTATTGTGTTTTATTCTATATGTCTTACTTACACCCTAAAAGTCCATCTTAGTTTGAATCTTTGCTAGAACTGAAACATCTATTTGTTCTTTTTTTTAAAGCAAACTTTATTGAATATACAATTAAAATAAATGAACAAACACATACACAACATAGAAAAAGAGAAAAAAATGACAATTTGTGGTTCCTTATTTGTTATCATTATTGGTGTCATATTTACAATTAAATCTTAATGTGAGTATATAGATACTACCTCCTTTACGGTTTAATAATGTTTACTATTATATTATCTATCTTTGTTCTATCCACTCATCCCAACATTCCCAACTCTTGTAATATTCTGATGATTCTTATCCTTAAGTGCTAGGGTAAATTTATCCATTTCTGCACAGCTTACTATTTTCTGAATAGTCATTTCCTCTGTTGGAATATAGGCTTGTTTCCAACATTGTGCAAAAGCTAATCTAGCTGCAGTAAGTATGTATAATACTTATGTATTTGGCTTTTTGGGGGGAGTTGTCTATTGAATATCCCGAATAGGAAGAATTCTGGTTTTAATTCAATCTGCTCAGCTGTTATTTCCTCCAACCATTTTTTAATTCTCCACCAGTATCTTTGGGCTTCTGTACAAGACCACCACATATGATAGAATGTTCCGTGTTTCTTTTTACATTTCCAGCAATTCAGATTCATGTTAAGAGACATCTTCGCTAACCTCGAAGGAGAGAGATGCCATGTGTAGAACATTTTATAGGCATTTTCTTTATATGTTGCCGATTTTGTGATTTTATTATTCCTGATCCAGACCTTTTCCCATTCTATTAAGGTGATGCTACGTCCTATATTTCTACTCCAAGCTATCGTATTGCCTTAGCTACTTCCTCCTCTAGTTCAATCTCTAATAGGTAGTTGTAAAATTTGGTTATATTCTTTTTGTCTGAACCTAGTAAGATTTTATCTAATAGTTGTGGCTTACTGTAAATTCCAAAAGCTTTCTTATCCTGTCTATATCTATTTTGTATTTGGAGGTAAGCCCACTGGTCAATTTGTAGCCCTTGTTCTTGGAGATCTTGCCATGATTTTAAAATTCCTTGTGCATCCAGTAGGTCTTTGTATTTTATCATCTTGTTAAGATCGAGATTGTTTGGATGTATCATCATCTCCATCGTTGAGATCCAAATCGGGATCTTTAGACAGTGTTTTTTCTTTATTTTATTCCAATTAGCCAATAAAGAGTCTCTAATTACATGTCTGTGGAAGTAATTCTGTTTGGTTTTCCCTGTGTCCCATAAGAACGCATGCCACCCCCTCTGTAAATCATGGCCTTCTAGAAATAATATTCTTTTATTCGATAAATTTATCTATTCTTTCAGCCATAGTAAGGAGGCTGCGCTGTAGTTCCCCATTTGAGAGTGCCATACTCCCCCTGCTCTTCATATCTTGTATTGCTTTTAAATTTATTCTCGGTTTTTTTCCTTGCCAAATAAATTTTGCAATTATCCTATTGAGTTCCACAAAGTAGTTTTTAATGTATTTTTATTGGTATTGTCTGGAACAAATAAATAAATTTAGGAAGAATGGTCATTTTAATAGTGGCAATCCTCCCTAATAGGGAGAATTGCAATTTAACCCATAGCTCTAGGTCTTTTTTAACCTGTTGTAGTAGTTATAGTTTGTTATAGTTATTTTCCAATAGTGTCTTACAATGAGCCGTCAGCCATATTCCTAAGTATTTAATTTTCTTTACCACCTGTAATCCCATTGCCTTTTCCAATTCTGATTTCTGTTGTCCTATTAAGTTTTTGGTTATTGATTTCATTTTTTTCCCTGTTAATTTTGAGTCATTTTTTCCCTGTTAATTTTGAGTCCTGTGACTTTCCCAAATTGATCTAACTCTTTCAACAGTTCCTGACCTACTTCAATTGGGTCCTCTGTGAAAAAGACCATATCATCTATGAATGACTGCAATTTATATTCTTCTTTCTTAATCTTTAACCCTGGGTTCTGCCTAATTCGCGTAAGCAGTGTTTCCAAAGGTAGTATGAAGAGCAGGGGAGATAATGGACATCCTGCCTAACTCCTTTCTCTATTTTTATTGAGCGCGTATATTCTCTATTAATTATGATATTCGCCTTTTGTGAGGCGTAAATTGTGGTTACGAGAAACATCTACTTGTTCATAGGTATTAAAACATTAATGAGGACTTGATGTTAGTGGACGTAGTGATGTCTTCTAGAACAAAGACATTCTGTTTTTGTCAAAAAAATAAGAACTTTCTTCACTGTATTATATACACTGTATACGTTATACTGAATACATTCTTTTAAAAATCCTGACATAAATGGATAGCTATTTTTGTGTGCGTCAGCATGTAGTCATGATGGCCACATGATTACAAAAGCCTCTTTGGACAATGTTGGGTCCCTTGGATCGGAAACTGAGATTGCCCCCTAGAGTCGGACACAACTGGAGAGGGGAAATCTGTACCTTTTTTTTTCCATTTTCATTTCAGCAATGTTCTCTATCAAATTCTTCCTTCTTATTGTTGTCACATTTTGCACAATTCCAATAAATGTAATTCTGATTTCTCTGTCAGATGATGCTGTGCACAAGAATCTTCAATGTTATTTTAATGGAATTGATCGTCTCAAATGCAGTTGGGAGGTGAGACAAGAAGTCAGCAATTCTATTTTATTCACACTCTTTTACAAAGACAAACCTGGATCAGAGTAAGAAACTAACTTTAAATCAAATATTTTCCCAAATGACTTACTTTTTAATTTAATATATGTATTTACAAGTTCTCTCTGTCGTGTTCATTTATATGCAGAGAAATGGAATGCTCTGAAAT
The DNA here is from genome assembly GCA_033807585.1 of Hydrophis major. NCBI lineage: Eukaryota > Metazoa > Chordata > Lepidosauria > Squamata > Elapidae > Hydrophis > Hydrophis major. The sequence continues at coordinate 183,460,415 of CM066331.1, read as the reverse complement.
CTATCAAGTACCCCTTATAAGCAATAATGCCACTTATTATATATTGCAAAGCTGTGAGATCAATGTCACTAATCCCAACAAGCAAAGCCAATATTTTGTTCGTGTGGTACCAAAAGAAGAAGCAAAAGATATTGAGATGTATCTGAACAGTAAGTCTTTTTAGAGAATTTCACAGAAACATGAGCTGACTCCTGTAATTCTTGATTCTCTTATTTGGATTATAACCAATACAAAGTCATAAAAAAGCAAACATGCAGAGAAAATGGATTGTACTCTTATGATCTTCTCTAGGATATGTCTAGCAGATTAAGGAGGATTTAGGTATAGCCTGAAGACACAATCTCACAACTTCACTGAAATTTTCTGAAAATTCACTGGATTTTATCAGTGCCTAAATGACTAGTCTTTAAACATCTCACATACTTTGAATTGAACTCCACAATAAAGATGGGAGTTAATGTAATCAAAACAATAATCATCTAACTGACTACTGTGGCATGTACTGTATGAAGTAGAGACTAGATTAAGATTGTGAACAATCCATGTTCAAGTTTGTCCTCAGAAGTTTACCTGGCAGCTTCTCATATCATCATTGCAATGTTTAACATATTTACTTTGTAAGTTGAATTGTAGCAGCCTTTTATAAACCTTGTCTATAAGATGTTCATCATTAGTATAAAGTACAAAACTTTTATTAACAATATAATGAATAAAGGAATGCAGGCATCCTGTTGTTTTTTGCTTTCATGTTTTAGCATCAAAACAATAATAATTCAATGGGTGCACAAAAGAAAGGGTCTGCGTTAGTATTAAAAGAGAGAATGCAGGGAAAAGGATGATAACATATTCAGAAAAGACGAAGGAAATGTCCACAAATGGCATTTGACTGGATAGGAGACTTAACCATATAAAGGGCAGTAAGCCCCAGAGACTTGCTGTCTCAGTCTGTCCTGTGGAATTGTCCAAAACATAATTTCTCAATCTTGGCAGGGTGAAGATGGGTACACTTCAACTTAGCTTAATAAAGTTGTCTAAAACTCAGAATTAGTTTCTTTTGCACATGATAGAGGGCAGCAAAGGATGTTTCATGAGTGATTGTTGTTCCAGCTGACTAAGGCTTTTGCTCGGTTTTCTATTGATATGAATTTACTAGTATTTGCATATTTCTGGTAAAAAACACAAAGCTATTGGTATATATATTTCAAATGAAAGAAAGTAAAACTCTAATTCTTTCTTATATGTTATTCTTCTATCCTTATATGTTGTTCTTATGTTTACAATGCTGAATTAAAGTTGTCAGGGTTTTTTTTCCTGGCAAGTTTCTCTTCCCAGATAATTAAAATTATATATTGGGGTGTTATGAAAAACTGATTGAATCTGACCTAGGCAGATTTACAAGCATATCATCTGGCTCAGGTTTTTTTTTTGAAGTAAAAGCTTACCAATATTAGGAATATTCCTCTTCAATGTGAAATTCAGAAAATCTAATGAAGGAAAGAATTAGAGAGGATGTAATGTATTTAGAGCCTGAAAGAGAGTTAGAATCTTATAATAATTAAATTGAAGAATCTCTTGATACATTCTTTTGTTTCTTCTAGTCAAGCCAGACCCACCTTACAACCTGTCCATGTCAGTAACTGATGGTCCTAAATACATCCTCCGCTGGCACTCCAAAATCATCAGTAGTTTTAAATTGCAAAAGACACATGAGATTTCATATTGGGAATCTGGGAAACCTTTAGAGGTAAGAGAGAATAGATTGCTTCCTATAGCAATCAGATTATGTTTCTGTTTGCCCTATGTAATTTTCTTTTTTCCTCTCTTATCTTTTTTTCCCTTCCTCTCAGGCCCAAGTAGAAAACATTACAAACCAGGAATTTACCTTCACTTCACAGTTCCTGGAGCTGGGCAAAAATTACAAAGCAAAGGTGCGAACAATAGTAAACGAACCTTACAAAGGATATTGGAGTGAATGGAGTGAGGAATTTGGCTGGCAAACCACCAGTGGTAAGTTAAGAGTGCACACTAATCTTATTTTGGTCTATATCGGGAAATAGTTTATGTTATCTTCAGGAGACAAAATATAATGCGTGCATTTGGCTTTGGTTGTGACCCAGAATAACTTTGATTGTGATGAACCCCATATGTAGAAAATTGATGTATTTTTTCCAAAACAATATCACTGTGTGATCTTTTATAGATGGAGTGGTATGTGCATGCACACATCTCATTTATTTATTTCAAAACATCAGTTCAATACTGCTTTTCATCAAAAGTACTGAAATAATTTAGAAACAAATGCTCTGAACTAAGGAACAGAAATAATGAAAATAGTAAAATAAGCTGCAATTATAAAACTATTTAAAAAATAAATACAATCTGTGCAAATTATGTGATTGCATGCAAAAGATCACAGATTCAGTCCCTGAGATCTCCAGGTAGAGCTCTGAAAATTCCTGCCTAAACTCTTGAGCTATCTTCTCTTTGCCAGTTTGTAGTAGAAGTGGAACTGTACCTTGGATGGCATAGTTTCCCAGGCATCTTCAAAGGCAGCCCACTTGGATATAATTCCACACTGTACTGTGTTCTGATCTGATTATTTTTGTTCTTTTCTCCCTAAAACTAGCTTTAATAGTTTATTTAACTGATTTTCTTCTTTTAATCCTCTATTCTGTTTTAGGTTTTCCTCTCTGGGGTATGTTGCTAATAACAGTAGTCTGTATCATACTGATGATGGGAGGAATTTGCTTTTGCAAAAAATATCTTCTCAGGTATGTCTGGTGTACATTTTAACATGTTGGCATAACAGAAGGGGGGAGGGGTTTAAAAAAAGTATTGAGTTCGAAATCTGACCAGATTATCCAAAGAACACACTGGATAGGTCAGTTGGAGCAGAGGCATAGTTGATTTGGGAGCTTACATGAAGTACCCAAATCAAAGCTTGCAACAGAGTTATAGCTGTCAAGTGGTTATCTTTCTATCTTATCCTTTATTGCTCACAGAAACAGAGCCCATTCACTGGAATTCATTGGAACTATGATTAGCTGCATGACCAAAAGAGAGGCTTGATGGTTAGGCACCCTGCTGATTCTGTGCTGGTTTTCCACTTATTTACCATATCAGCTGACTTCTTGCTTAATTAACAGTTACAGCCAGAGGTGGCAAACACAGAAGAAAGGATCTTTTGTCTATCATGAAAGGAATGTCTATCTCCACCTCTTTGTCAAGTTCTTTATCTTTTGTTTCAGTGTAATTTCTTATGTTTTGTCCTGGAAATAGCTGTGAGGTTGAGATTTTAGGAGCAAAGGAAGATTGAATGGGAGATTCCTTCCCACAATAGCAAGCAGCTATGCTAAGAGTGTTCTGTTCATCTCCCTTAACCCTGTTAGGTAGGGTGACTTTCCCCAACTTGTTACATTCAGATGTGCTGAGATGACAAGTTACAGAATTCTAGCTGGGTATTCCAGGAATTGTAGTCACAATGCATCTAGAAAGGACTAGGCTGGAGTCAACTGTTTCAGAATTTGAGGGCAATTTCAAGCATTATATGAAAGTTGCTTCACTATATAGACAAGGATCTCAGGGCTGCTTGGATTGGTGGTTTCAGAAATTTGCAAAGTAAACAATTGACTGAATTTTGGGATAGTAACTAAGTATTAGGTTTCAAATAAAATAACTCTATTGCCATTATCTCATCACTTTCCTCTTGACTGAACCTAGCAAATGTTGTTTAGAGAAAACCTAAGAATTTCTGCTAGCTCAACAATGTAATGTCTATTTTTTTATAGAATTATTTTTTTGAACATGACATAACTGGGTTAAACTGAGCTTTCTTTGCCTCATTGACTTTATCTGCAATTGTCCCAAGCCTCTGTGAAGTCTTTGCAGACTTCACTTCCATTATACAGCCTCAGGTCTGAATAGTTCTCTGTAGTCTTGTTCCAGTAGCTGTACTCTTTGGGAGTAAATACGTGTACACTGCTATCTACATCTTTCCCAGTGAAAATTCCAAGCAACACAAAGCATATTCTTTTTCAATGTGTTGTTCTAATCAGTTTGTACCAAGCGGGATTTAAACATGAACTTATTTAAACAATAAGCTATTACATGACACCCAGGATCATTTTCTTCATTCCATTCATCCTCACAAATATCAGTTCCATTAGTATTACATAATTGCTTTGCATAATTTCTCCTTCCAACAATGCTGGCTTCATTCAACCTGTCAAAAGTTGTCAGAATTCTGAGAAACTCAGTGAAAATTTCACTGTGGCTGGGAGGCTGCATGAAAGCTGAATCTTAAAATCCTTTATAAGAGTATTTGTGGTCAAAGTTTTATTTCTGTCGCTTGTTGCTGTTTATTTTATTTTATTTTATTTCTTTAAAAAAAATCTTACATTTATGATTAAGGACTGAAGGCAAATTTACATGGTGTTTTCAGACATGTTGGTCTGAAGGTCTCTAATATTTACAAATTAGTTAACAAGCAATTTCTGAAAGTGATTAGAAAAGGAACTTTGTGAGCTTAGTAGTCTTTAAAAGGCCCAACTGTGGTTGCAAGTGAGATGGCTATTTCCGTTGTCTCTGTTGTGTATGCAATAAGATTAATAAAGTGTGAGCTTGGAGTAAGTGCAGGGTTCTGGCCCTGCACTTCTGATTGGCTGTTAAGCGGCCGGACTGGATTGGCACGTTCTGGGGAATCCGATTGGCCCTTAACAGAGAGTTCTTATTGGTTATAAGAGCTAGCATTCCTGGCTCGTTATTGGTTAAACGTTACAGGGTTTGCCTATATAAGGTGGGTTTTACTGCTGTTGAATTGAAGAAGTCACTATGTAATAAAGAGCTGAAGTTCACCGTTCAGAGGCTTGTCTCCATTCTTTCTCGCCCATGCTTAAAACTTAACACTGGCAACGAGGATGGGATCTGGAGATATCTGAACCAACGAAACTTCGAAGAACACTGAGCACATGACAGACGACGCCAACAACGGAACCATGTCCGGTGGCATCGTACCACCCGCTCCGTTCGATCCAGCACAGGAAGTCTTACATGGATCGTTTTCAAATGTTCTTGGAGATGAACAACTTAAAGGATGCCACGCCAGGAAAGAAACGGACGGTATTCCTAACGCATTGCGGTCCAACCGTATTTAAGATGGCTAAAGCACTAGCCAAACCCCGAGAAGCAAAGGCGATGGATTGGAATGACCTCGAACCTCTCCTGCGAGGTCACTATGCCCCGACTGTGCCTACGCTTGTGAGACGGCACGAGTTTTACCAGAGGAGCCAGCGAAAGGGAGAAAGCGTAGCCGACTTCATAGCAGACCTCTGAAATTTGGGAGGCCTCTGCGGATTCGCCAATTTAGAAGAAGCACTAAGAGATCGTATAGTCCTGGGATTAGATGCACCAGGCGTGCAAAGCAAGCTGATGGCGAAAGGCAACATCAGCCTTGCCGACGCCATCGCCGAAGCTACAGCAGCAGAAGCAACCAGGAAGTCTGCTGCACAACTACGCCGGAACTGCGCTCCAGTACCACCACCAGCCAGCGAAATCTCACCTAGTTCAGAAGGGCAGCTTGCGACAACGCACCACGAGGACCTCTCTTCGTCGTCAGACAGCGATGAAGAAGGGGTCCATCGACTGCGGTCCGACTGGGACCCTCGCCCAAAGCCCTTACACCCTTGCGCTAGCTGTGGAGCCAACCATGCCAGGTCCGAATGCAAATTCTGCGATGCACTCTGCCACGAGTGCGGGAAACGAGACCACATCGGACGGGTCTGCCGCAGCTTGCCAGGACCCAGCCAGGCCTCAAAAGGAGCTATCGCCAATCGCCAATCGACAGGAAACAGTCCTGTAAGGCAAGAGCCAGTAAACCACTCCTACAGAAATCGAGCCTTGCAGAGAGAAGAGGCTCACCATACTATCACTATTGGTCACGCCTCAGCCTTGGACACTAAGAAAATCCGAGTCACTGTAGCCATCGAGAACCAGCCTTGCCACATGGAGGTTGACTCGGGATCGTCCCTCTCGATGGTGTCTTGGAAGACACTCAAGCAACTCATCCCCACAATTCAATGCCAAGATCTCCGTTTCCAATGCCTCATCCTCAAGGACTACCAGGGGAATCGAATTCCCATCATCAGGTCCTGCTGAGTCTGAGTCTCCTTCAAGAAGCACACAACGTACTTACCTTTAACAGTCATCAATAGAGATAGGCCTAGCCTACTGGGCCTCCAATGGTTTGCGCCACTCGGCATTGAAGTGGCCAGCGTAAACTGAGTTGGTGACTGTGACTGGGAGGAAGACCTTATCTCTGAGTTCAGGGACGTCTTTATGGACAGCTTAGGCGAGTACAAGGAGACCCCGATCTCATTCAGCTTAGATCCCAAGGTAGCTCCCATTCACTTAAAGCCCAGTCGAGTTCCGTTTGCCTTAAAATCGAAAATCGACGAACAACTCAACAAACTGATAGCTCAGGGGGTGTTGGAGCCCATCGATCACTCCCCGTGGGAAACCCCTATTGTAACACCCATTAAGCCAGATGGGTCAATCCGAATTTGTGGGGACTACCGGGCCACTTTGAACCACGCCCTGCAGCAGAACGTGTATCCAGTTCCGGTGGTGCAGCACCTCCTCCATTCCCTGGGGGGCCGGAAAGTTTTCGCTAAATTGGATTTAGCTGAGGCATATCAGCAATTACCAGTAGATGAAAAAACGGCACAGGCCCAAACTATTGTAATGCACTGAGGTGCCTTTAAATGTACCTGGCTGCAATTCAGAGTGAGTGTAGCCCCGGGGATTTTTCAGAGCCTTATGGAAAGGTTATTGCAATGAATTAAGGGCGTGGTCCCCTATTTTGACAATGTATTAATTGCAACCCAGGGATTACCAGACGTCCTGGTATCCAATAACGGCCCACAATTTATTGCACTAGCATTCGAGCAGTACCTCACTGACCGCGGCATCCACCATGCGCTCACCTCGCCTGTGCACCCTGCGACCAATGGCCGAGCAGAACGCATGGTCCAATTTGTGAAGAAAACCTTGCAAAAGGTAGACTACGACAACATTGATGACAAGGTCAATCAAATCCTCTTCTTGCAACACATCACCCCACATAGCGTCACCAACAAAACTCCTGCTGAACTGCTAATGGGACAAAAGCTCCGCTCCCACCTCGACCGGTTGCACCCGGCTTATGAACTGGAGAAACCATTAGGATCCAGCGGCCGCTGTCGCACCTTCCAGGTAGGAGACCTGGTTTATGCAAAAAACCTATCGGGCGACCCGCTGTGGATGGAAGCGACAGTAGTACGTGTAACCGGCCCCAGATCCTACCTTGTTCAATGCCTTGACGATAAACTTTGGAAATGGCATATCAACCAATTACGATCACGACTGTCAGCGGCCAGTCCGCAAATCCCCTTTGACCAAACTGAGGGGGGGGGAGGTACGGAAGAAGATGAATTTCTAGGAAACCCGTTCGAAGGAAACGACGGTTTAATAGAAACTCAGGAAGCGGAGCCGGAGGGAGAAACGGTTGCACCTCAGGGAATTGCAGAAAATGTGGGCAACGATGTAGAAGTGAACTCTGAACCAAAAACAGCCCCACTACCAAACAACGATCTACCTCAGCAGGATTGCAACCAGCCGATACAACGAAAATCAAAGAGACTAAAAAGACAGCCGTCCTACCTAAGGGTCTATGTAACTGTACCCTGTAATAAGAAGCCAGGGGGAAGGGGTGTTGTGTATGCAATAAGATTCATAAAATGTGAGCTTGGAGTAAGTGCAGGGTTCTGGCCTTGCACTTCTGATTGGCTGTTAAGCAGCCGGACCAGATTGGCCCGTTCCGGGGAATCCGATTGGCCCTTAACAGAGAGTTCTTATTGGTTATAAGAGCTAGCATTCCTAGCTCGTTATTGGTTAAATGTTACAGGGTTTGCCTATATAAGGCGGGTTTTACTGCTGTTGAATTGAAGAAGTCACTATGTAATAAAGAGCTGAAGTTCACCGTTCAGAGGCTTGTCTCCATTCTTTCTCGCCCATGCTCAAAACTTAACACTGGCAACGAGGATGGGATCTGGAGATATCTGAACCAACGAAACTTCGAAGAACACTGAGCACATGACAGACGACGCCAACAACGGAACCATGTCCGGTGGCATCGTACCACCCGCTCCGTTCGATCCAGCACAGGAAGTCTTACATGGATCGTTTTCAAATGTTCTTGGAGATGAACAACTTAAAGGATGCCACGCCAGGAAAGAAACGGACGGTATTCCTAACGCATTGCGGTCCAACCGTATTTAAGATGGCTAAAGCACTAGCCAAACCCCGAGAAGCAAAGGCGATGGATTGGAATGACCTCGAACCTCTCCTGCGAGGTCACTATGCCCCGACTGTGCCTACGCTTGTGAGACGGCACGAGTTTTACCAGAGGAGCCAGCGAAAGGGAGAAAGCGTAGCTGACTTCATAGCAGACCTCTGAAATTTGGGAGGCCTCTGCGGATTCGCCAATTTAGAAGAAGCACTAAGAGATCGTATAGTCCTGGGATTAGATGCACCAGGCGTGCAAAGCAAGCTGATGGCGAAAGGCAACATCTGCCTTGCCGACGCCATCGCCGAAGCTACAGCAGCAGAAGCAACCAGGAAGTCGGCTGCACAACTACGCCGGAACTGTGCTCCAGTACCACCACCAGCCAGCGAAATCTCACCTAGTTCAGAAGGGCAGCTTGCGACAACGCACCACGAGGACCTCTCTTCGTCGTCAGACAGCGATGAAGAAGGGGTCCATCGACTGCGGTCCGACTGGGACCCTCGCCCAAAGCCCTTACACCCTTGCGCTAGCTGTGGAGCCAACCATGCCAGGTCCGAATGCAAATTCTGCGATGCACTCTGCCACGAGTGCGGGAAACGAGACCACATCGGACGGGTCTGCCGCAGCTTGCCAGGACCCAGCCAGGCCTCAAAAGGAGCTATCGCCAATCGCCAATCGACAGGAAACAGTCCTGTAAGGCAAGAGCCAGTAAACCACTCCTACAGAAATCGAGCCTTGCAGAGAGAAGAGGCTCACCATACTATCACTATTGGTCACGCCTCAGCCTTGGACACTAAGAAAATCCGAGTCACTGTAGCCATCGAGAACCAGCCTTGCCACATGGAGGTTGACTCGGGATCATCCCTCTCGATGGTGTCTTGGAAGACACTCAAGCAACTCATCCCCACAATTCAATGCCAAGATCTCCGTTTCCAATGCCTCATCCTCAAGGACTACCAGGGGAATCGAATTCCCATCATCAGGTCCTGCTGAGTCTGAGTCTCCTTCAAGAAGCACACAACGTACTTACCTTTAACAGTCATCAATAGAGATAGGCCTAGCCTACTGGGCCTCCAATGGTTTGCGCCACTCGGCATTGAAGTGGCCAGCGTAAACTGAGTCGGTGACTGTGACTGGGAGGAAGACCTTATCTCTGAGTTCAGGGACGTCTTTATGGACAGCTTAGGCGAGTACAAGGAGACCCCGATCTCATTCAGCTTAGATCCCAAGGTAGCTCCCATTCACTTAAAGCCCAGTCGAGTTCCGTTTGCCTTAAAATCGAAAATCGACGAACAACTCAACAAACTGATAGCTCAGGGGGAGTTGGAGCCCATCGATCACTCCCCGTGGGAAACCCCTATTGTAACACCCATTAAGCCAGATGGGTCAATCCGAATTTGTGGGGACTACCGGGCCACTTTGAACCACGCCCTGCAGCAGAACGTGTATCCAGTTCCGGTGGTGCAGCACCTCCTCCATTCCCTGGGGGGCCGGAAAGTTTTCGCTAAATTGGATTTAGCTGAGGCATATCAGCAATTACCAGTAGATGAAAAAACGGCACAGGCCCAAACTATTGTAATGCACTGAGGTGCCTTTAAATGTACCTGGCTGCAATTCAGAGTGAGTGTAGCCCCGGGGATTTTTCAGAGCCTTATGGAAAGGTTATTGCAATGAATTAAGGGCGTGGTCCCCTATTTTGACAATGTATTAATTGCAACCCAGGGATTACCAGACGTCCTGGTATCCAATAACGGCCCACAATTTATTGCACTAGCATTCGAGCAGTACCTCACTGACCGCGGCATCCACCATGCGCTCACCTCGCCTGTGCACCCTGCGACCAATGGCCGAGCAGAACGCATGGTCCAATTTGTGAAGAAAACCTTGCAAAAGGTAGACTACGACAACATTGATGACAAGGTCAATCAAATCCTCTTCTTGCAACACATCACCCCACATAGCGTCACCAACAAAACTCCTGCTGAACTGCTAATGGGACGAAAGCTCCGCTCCCACCTCGACCGGTTGCACCCGGCTTATGAACTGGAGAAACCACTAGGATCCAGTGGCCGCTGTCGCACCTTCCAGGTAGGAGACCTGGTTTATGCAAAAAACCTATCGGGCGACCCGCTGTGGATGGAAGCGACAGTAGTACGTGTAACCGGCCCCAGATCCTACCTTGTTCAATGCCTTGACGATAAACTTTGGAAATGGCATATCAACCAATTACGATCACGACTGTCAGCGGCCAGTCCGCAAATCCCCTTTGACCAAACTGAGGGGGGGGGAGGTACGGAAGAAGATGAATTTCTAGGAAACCCGTTCGAAGGAAACGACGGTTTAATAGAAACTCAGGAAGCGGAGCCGGAGGGAGAAACGGTTGCACCTCAGGGAATTGCAGAAAATGTGGGCAACGATGTAGAAGTGAACTCTGAACCAAAAACAGCCCCACTACCAAACAACGATCTACCTCAGCAGGATTGCAACCAGCCGATACAACGAAAATCAAAGAGACTAAAAAGACAGCCGTCCTACCTAAGGGTCTATGTAACTGTACCCTGTAATAAGAAGCCAGGGGGAAGGGGTGTTGTGTATGCAATAAGATTCATAAAGTGTGAGCTTGGAGTAAGTGCAGGGTTCTGGCCTTGCACTTCTGATTGGCTGTTAAGCAGCCGGACCAGATTGGCCCGTTCCGGGGAATCCGATTGGCCCTTAACAGAGAGTTCTTATTGGTTATAAGAGCTAGCATTCCTAGCTCGTTATTGGTTAAATGTTACAGGGTTTGCCTATATAAGGCGGGTTTTACTGCTGTTGAATTGAAGAAGTCACTATGTAATAAAGAGCTGAAGTTCACCGTTCAGAGGCTTGTCTCCATTCTTTCTCGCCCATGCTCAAAACTTAACAGTCTCCCAGTGTTAAAAAATAAAAATAAAAATCTAGAACCAAGAAGAAACAAATATATAGAGCACTTTGGGCAATTTCCCTTTTCTTCCGTACCTGGAGAGGTTCCAGGCCTCTCTTTGTTCTTTGCTACAATCATCAACTCCATGTTTCATGGAGCCATCTTCAGTCTGCCATTTCTACCTCCAATTCCAAACCAATTCCATCAGTTCTTTGTCCTGTCCTTACTCATTTTGGGGAGGGAGGCCCTCAAAGGCCATGGGTAGAATGGAAATGGATAAAGTACAGGTGCAATCAATGGGAGCTAGGTCCTCATTTAAGATTTTGAAATGAAACTGATAGGGTTAAGGATTCTAGAGCCTAGGCCTAATATTGTCCTTTTCCATTTTGCAACTGGCTCCTGCTTCTTTGGTTCATACCACTCTTTTCTGCTCATCTCAGTTTCAGGATTTCGAACAGGTCCGTCATTCAGATTTTATTGGATCCCATCTTTTAGCAGCTCGGACAATAAGATGATTTGAAAGAATGATAGGAGATATCTGGTAACATCAGGAAATTACCAGTACCTAAGATAAGTAGAATAGCAGCAAAAACTGGTCTGGCTATCTGTGAATATGGAGTGGGGACTTGACTGCCCACTCACTATTGCCTTAGTGTGGCAGCTGCCAAAGTAAAGGTGAGGTTTTGGTGCTGGTTGAACAGAAGCAGTTATAATCTTGGTGAATTCTCTGAATTAAATATACACTTTTGCTACAGCATGAAAAAGGAATGGGAAGCAAACATTCCAAGTCCTCCGAAGACGTTTCTTCTCCCCAATTTTTTTCCGGTAAGAAATATTTTCCTAAAACATGACTTATTGGCATTTAATACACTTTTAAGCTAAAATAACAGGGTTGTAAAATGAAAAAAAAATGAAATATGAAATTATCTAAAACAGATTCTTTAGCAGACAAACAGAATCTAGGCTTGATGTTAAATCACACCCTGGCCAAGGGCTAGCTGTGGTGGGAATGATATCCTGGGAGCCAAATTTGAGAAAGGCTGTTCTTAGGGCACACCCAAATAACTGGGGGGAAGTTGCTACCTTTAAGTCTACAAGGTTGTGGAATCGAAATCTAGAAGGAGATAAGTATATGGCCCATATGGTGATGTAAAAGAAGAAACAAACCCAAACTGAAAAAAATTACATGGAGCCTCCTAAAGCTGAACAATGCGAGTTTGCACATGGATGATATTCTGCTATACCATGAAATAGGCTGGATTTTAGCACCATTGCTGGACCTAATTTTGGCCAATCTTGTGTATCACCATACAATGGCTTATAATTTCACAAACAGCCTTCCCTATGTTTTAGACGTTTGGTAATCTCTGGCCAAATGTAATACTTGGCCAGAGATTTAATCTTTTAAAATCACCTCCCTAAAGATCAACAGTTAACTACTGAAGTCAATAAGGAAACAATATACCAGTACTAGCATAGCTAATGTTGCACCATCTCTCTTTCTGCTATCTGTACCTTTTGATTTCTGGTTTCTGCAGAACGGCTAGTATTGTGGACAACGTGCAGCAGCAAATAGCTGAGGAGGAGAACTGATGGTTGATAAATCCAAAAAAGATAATCTTTTGATTTAGTGTTTAGTTAAAGTTTATTTATTATGTTTCGTTTTTTGGATTACTAAGGATTTTTTTAGGAACTGGGGGAATCAAATGGCATGTTGTGTTCCTCCCCAACATTCACTTATGAAAAATGTAAAATGATAGATCAGGGAAATCTGGGTAAGAAGGATAAATCAACCTAGGAAACAGGCAAAAGCGTGCTTAAATCTGTTTAGCTTGAAACTGCTGTTGTAGCCCCTTTCTATTCAACTCTCCCAGATTTACCTTGCTTTATATGAATTCTAAACAAGCCATGCAGTGTAGGAGAGATCAATTCTATGTGTGTGAAGTCAGTTGCATATGAATATCAAGTCTGCAGAAACAGAACAGCTGTAGGTCACTACTAGATATGAAAAACATGTTGAGATGGTTAGGTTTACAGAATACAAAATAGTAGGGACCTTGGAGATCTTCTAGTCCAACCCCCTGCTCAAACACAGGACCCTATACTATTCCAAACAAATGGCTGTCCGATTTCTTCTTAAAAACCTTTTGTGATAGAGCCAAGCCATTCTACTGATTAATTGTTCTGTCAGAAAATTTCTCCTTAAGACTAGGTTGGATCTTGCTTTGAGAAATTTCTACCTGTTACTGCTTTTCCTGCTCTCAGGTGCTTCAGAGAATGTTGGCTTTTCCACGTGACAGCCCTTCAAATCTTGGAAGATTGCAATCATATCTCCCCCTAATCCTTCATCATCCCCTAATTCTTCATCATACCCAGTTCTTGCAATTGTTCATTAGTCTCTAGCCCCCTAATCATCTTAGTTGCTCTTCTCTGCAATTTTAAAAAGTCTCAACATCTTTTTCATATTGTGGTGATCAAAACTGGAATCAGTATTACAAATGTGTTCTGTGTACAGGTCTTTTTGAATCTCTCTTTCTTTTAGCATTTTAATCTAGACTGGGCTGCAACCTATTCTTGTTTCTTTTTAGAAAGTGCAGTTGGTAAACCATTCAGAAGATACCAGTGCTTTAGCAAAGGAAGGAATCCACCATTCCAGTAAACTGGAGAAGTGAGTATAAAAAGCTGAGGTTCACACTATTGGAAGTCCAGGTCAAAGCATTTTCACAAAACTATAAAGGAAGTGAATTACTGTATTAACTCAGAAATTCCTAGTATTGTGTTTGGTGTGGAGCTAATTAATGTTCAACACACCAAGAGTCCAAAGAGAGGAAATTAGAGCTCAGATTAATCTATGAAAGCCTAAATTTGTTTATTTAAAGAGCCATAGTAGCGGAGTAGTTAGAATGCAGTATTGCAGGCTAACTCTGCCACTGTCAGTAGTTCGATCCTCACGGGCTCAAGATTGACTTAGCCTTCCATCCTTCCAAATGTTGGAGGCAATATGCTGACTCTGTAAACTGCTAAGAGAGGGCTGGAAAGCACTATGAAGTGGTATATAAGTCTAAGTGCTTTTGCTATTAACAACTAGGATTTAAACAGGATGCATGCTAGGCAGGATTTATGCTTCGTATGTGGAAATAATTTCACTCACAATATTTCCCCAAAATTCAATTCACTTTGAAGACACAATAAATATATTTTTAATTATTACTGTATATAAAAATCTGAAACTGACGCCAAAACCAAAATATTAGGAATGTACAAGGAAGGCCAAATGTTTTTTAATCATATCAGAACATATCCTTTGTGGATTCTAATTGCTTCCATTTTAAAAAAGTCATATAATTTTATTTAGTGTTCAGATTTGTGAAAAAGTGAAATGGAAAATGGAAAATTATGGCATTTGTAGGCAGGCTTATATTTTTGTATTTGTACATCTCAAGTAACTTTTCAGTAAGAAAGTCAATACTTTTTTGCCTGCTGAGGTTTCTGACCAGGTGAGTTTTGAGTACTCTGTTTTGTAGATTTGTAGAGTTACTAATGGTTTGCACTTTATACTTGCAAGCAGGCAGTTGGCCTTTGAAACAAATCTATCTAGGAATAGTGCAAGACTTACAGTTTACTTAGCAGTCCATAGAAGCTGCAGTCCCTTTGAAAAAAAAGTTGTAAATGTTTATAGAGAAGCATCAAATATTACAAGAAAAATGTAACCAGGAGAATGAATTAGGCTGTTTGCTTATGGAGGAGCCAGAGATTACAGTGTTGAGCTTAAACAAAGCAAAAACACTGATCTTAAATTTGGATCTTAAATTCAGCCAATGAGAAAGATTATGAAATTGTAAAAAAACAAAAGAGTAATTTGACCATAAATTCATGAAACTGATTTCTGAAGAAATACTACATAGTAATGCAATGATTCCACCCAGCACAGGAACTTTATTTTTCTCTATGAACAGGTCCCCAAAATTCATGAGACTGGTACATAAGTTTGACATTTTGGAAAGGCTGGGCATCATCACAAACCTAGGAAGTTTTGGGGGCAAGTTCTAGTCCATGAAGGAGAAGTAAAAAAACCACTGTTACTATTGCAATGAATGTTGGATAGTCATATACAGAAGGTCCTCAACTTAGAATAGTTCATATAGTGCAGTGGTGGGGTTCAAATATTGTTGCCACCGGTTCGGTGGACGTGGCTTGGTGGATATGGCTTTGCGCACATGCAGAGGTATTTGCGCAGGCAGAGAGGCATTCCAACTCACCTCCTGCAAGCCTGCACGATTTCGGTTACTTCAGCAGCTGCCACGTGGCACTCTTCTGTGCCACGCAAAGCAGCTGCACTTCAAATTCAGCGGATAAAGGTGAGTATGGGAGCCTTGGCGGGCGGGTGGGTCCAACAGCAGAGCCATGAGAGCAGCGGAGAGAACCGGTTCGATCTTTGCTGCTCATCGCTCCTACCGGCTCTCCAGAACCAGGCAGAACTGGTCGAATACCACCGATATAGTGACTGTTCAAAGTTACAGCAGCACTGAAAAATGTGATTTATGACTGTTTTTCAAGGTTACCACCTTTCCAGCCACCCCATGATTGTGTGATCAAAATCCAGATGCTTGGCAACTGGTTCATATTTATGACTGTTGCTGTGTCCCAAGGTCATGTGGGGAAGTCAGATTCACTTAACAACCACATTACTAATATACCAACTGCAGTGATTTACTTAACAACTATGCCAAGAAAGCTTTAAAATGGGGTAAAATTCACTTAACAAGTGTCTCATTTAACAACAGAAATTTTGGGCTCATTTGTGGTTGAGGTAGTCCTTAACTTATGACTGGATGCTAAATGAATGTTTGAACTTATGATGGACCCACCTCCAAAAGCTACCTATGACTTAATTTTGAAGTTATGACAGCCACACTGCCTGCAGTCAGGGGGGTAATTTGGGGCCACTTGACAACCTGCTCAACTTCATGGCCATCTGCAGCATCCCAGGGTAGTGTGGTTTTTGATGTTTTTTGCTAGTTTCCAGCATTTTCTTCCAGTTTGTGGCAAAACTGGATAACATGGATTTGCTTAATGATGGTAGAGTTTACTTAATGACCACTGCAAAAAATGTCATAAAATTGGGTCCAATCGCATGGTGGCCCAGTTAATGACAACTTATGGCTATAAATCTAGACTCAATTAGAGATCTAAGTCAATGACAAGCTATAGTGACTGTTTTGATGGTTTTAAACACTGATTTGATCAAGTTCTGTGTAACTATTAAACTAGGAGAGCAGGTATTGTTTATAAATCATAAAGGTTTCAATAACCTTTTTGCCTTATATCTGGGACCATGAAAAAGAGTCTTGGTGCAAAACGTTTCTTCTACCATTTGAGAATTCTTTTAAAACATTGAATGCTATGGCTGTCTGTGTTATTTCATTTGCCTCTGTCAGTCTTCACAGGCCTGGTTTCATATACCTTACGTTTGACAAATCCTGCTCTAAAGCATCCTGTGAATGAGGTTGAAATACGAAATCCTATTTTGCAAAGAAAATGCAAACTTCCAGGAAACCGGAAGACTTGGTATAGTTTTAAACACAGGTACTCCTCGACTTATGACCACAATTGAGCCCAAAATTTCTGTTGCTAAGTGAGATGTTTGTTAAGTGAGTTAAGTGAATTACTGCAGTTTTAGTAATGCTGTTGTTAAGTGAATCTGGATTCCCCATTTACTTTGCTTGTCAGAAGGTTGCAAGAGGGGATCACATGACCTCAGGACATTGCAATCATCATAATTATGATTCTGTTTTCAAGCACCTGAATTTGTATTGTAAATGGTCATAAGTATGAAAAATAGTCGTAAATCACTTTTTTCAGTGCTGTTGTAACTTTGAACGATCACTAAACTGTTGTAAGTCGAGGACTACCTGTACAAAGTATCATTTAGTTCTCTCTCTTAAAGACATTTTCTATAGTCCCACCTGCCATTTCTTTCTCATCTAAGCCTTGATGTGTTCTACTTGAGGCTCTTTTTATAAATGATCATTGACCTTTGGTTACTTTCTTCCCTGTTACAGAAAATTACTGATTGGCAGCCCAGAAGCTATTGAAGATGGGTTAAAGAAAACGCCACAGTTGCTTTGGTCTCAGAATATGAAAAAGACAGAGCCTCTTAACAAAGCCAACACTGTCCAGATTTGTACTAATCCCAATACAGAAATATTTGATTTTAATGGCCCATACATATATTCCTCTGCAGAGTCTGTTGCACATACAGTTCAGCAGGATTTGAAAGTTACTCCTTCAGAATTGAAGGAAGCGCCAGTATCTTTGCAGTCTATGGGATTACAGCCTTCTTTGTTTCTTCAGCAACAGCCAGAAGTGGGAAAGGAAAATACTTTATTGTCTAATGTACATCAGCAGGTAGAAGAGAAGCTGTCATTTCCTACTGGACAAGAACCAACTCAAATCCAGGAGACAAGTGGACAGTTGAAGAACGAGAAAACTACAGGGTGTCTTTCCAGCTCAAATAGCCACTGTCAAAATTTGCCACTAGATTACATTACTACAGTAGATCTATCAATAAGCAAAGAAAAGGGATGTTTATTGCCATTACCTGAGCTGGCCTCAGAGGAAGGGATGCTTTCTTGTGCTAATACAGCAACCGTTTCTGCACACATGCCCAAAACTAATGAAAATCTCTCAAATGCAGAGTTATGTCAAAATAGATCAAAACCAATCCTCCCAGTTATGGATCAAGGTATTGGTGATCCCTCAGCAATATCCCAGGAAGAATCTAGTGACTATCTTATGAACTTTTCTGCTACCTCAGGTTCTGTGTCAAAGGATGGATTACTTTTTGCCATGGAGGAATCTAAGCAGGACATTCTAATATTCAATGTTGAAGGCAGAAGCCCTATTTTCTTACATCAAGAAGGTGAATACTGTTTCTTTCCTGGCTCTAAGACCAAGGGAGACTGCAGGGGTCAAGGATCACCTATGGGCCACCAGCCTTCAGAAATCTTTCAAAAAGTCACCAAATCCCCTTTGGAGACAAAATTTGCCGACAGTAAACTACAGGTCACTTCCCAGACCTGCCAAGACATGTGAAACATGTTCCTCAATAACTTCCCCCTGGCCCTTGAATACATAATCTCATTTTCTTTTGTGCTATGGAAGGATTATCCTTTATATAATCAAAAGAAAACAAACTGATGTCAAATATATATACTGCCAAAGTTGGAGAGAGAAGGAAACTTAAGGCTTCCTGCCTGAAAGGGAAGGCCATCCAATCTGCTGCATAGAAGATACAGGAGAAAGTGCAAGTATGGATTTTTAACATGACAATCTGACTTTGTTTTTGACATATAACAGTCATTGGATTTCTTTCATATTATTTTCAACAATGCAAACTCTTATTAGAAGGAAAATGCCTGCTGGGAAGAAATCAATAATTATTGTCTTGTGCAATGAATTTTGTTAATAAAAACTTTACCCTGCAAAAACATACTTTACTATGGAAAATGTCCTCATTGCAGAGGCAATATTTTGGGCACTACTGCATTGTTTTCATACTACATCCACTTCTATCAAAAAAGATTGGACTTCCCTATGCAGATATAGCCTGCAGTTGGGCTGATTATTTAGGATATCAACTACCCCAGAACTATCCAATTCTTTTTATGATATTTTAAATGTGCAATTAAAAAGAAGTCTGTATCTTCTGTATAACATTTTTGCAAAGCTTTCATCATTACATGACTAACGAAAAGTCACCAACTTATAAACTGGATCCATGAACAGTACATTTGGTTGCCTCTTGAAATGAGCAAATAGTGATCTAATTCTGTACTTTGAAAACTTTATATGCTGATTTGTGTAATCAAGTGTCTATAAAGTGTCAGTAGTAAGACAAACAGACTTTCCCTGTTCAACTGAATTGAACTTACTTGTAGTGTTATCAATATAGATAAGTACATTTAAGGATAGAGACTGCAATGAGATTTATTTCCCTGTGAGGGAGAGGCAGATAACTTTTACCAAGGCTCATATGCCTCTTTTATGCCTTTTTAGGATTTGCTGCCTTTGTTCTTTTCCCCATATTTCTGCTCCAAAGCTTTCTGCAGGTTAAGATTTAGAGCATTTTTCTGGAACCATCTCCCTGATGATACAAAACAAAATAACAACAGCAACAATCAATATTGTCATCAAAAGTTATTGGAAAGCTACAGATTCAAGACTTTTCTACATAATTTTTGATGCTAAAAAAACACTATGCTAATTCAGAATCATTGCTGGACTGAACTGGGTTTTTTTTATTGAGCTCTACATCCTTAACTTCCTGAAATTATGTAAGGATAGCTGAAAGGGAATACTGTACAGAAAATCATGTAAACTATTTTAAATCTGTTCCTGAGCACATAGTTTAAGGTTTGTAAACGGAGAAATGGATGAAATCTAAATATTTAGATTATAATAATACTGAAGATGTATATATAATCTACTCATAACATTGACAGGAAGAGAAGCTAAGCATGTCACTTTCTAGTTTTCCTTTATAGTTCCTAGATTTCCTTACCTAGATCATCAGTCTTCCTTCCATGCCAACGTTTGGGATCCCGAACTGCCCTCTTTATTACATCAGGAGTATAAGAATCCTTCATCAAGCTTTTAGTTTCTAATGGTCCTCCTAAAGAAAGAATATTTGGACATTGTTCACTTCTGCTATAATAATTTTTGCCCTGAATTACTGGCATCAATAGAGATTGAGGACAAACAGGAACAAGTTAGTGATACTGTATCGAATTTTAAACAGTGACAGGTTTTTATACCTGATACTGATTATAATTTGGGGTTGGTTTCAAATCTTTTGTTGGGAGAAATACTGTACTTTTTGGTATGACCATTTGCATATTAAGCAAAAAACAAAACAAAAACCCATACACATACAAAAGGCAACTTTAGTGTTTTGAATAACAAAGCTCAATGTCCCTTGCCACTGAGTTGTGACTGGCACAAGCAGAAGCCTGCGAGACACCATGTTTCTAACTCCCAGACTACATTGAAGATGACAATTTGATTCCACAAGCAGAAAAATTAAAAGCAAAACAACTCTTAATTTGTGAAAATGATTCCTCTAAAGGGAGAAGAAAGGGTCTCTTAAAGTACTAGCACCAAATCATGCTATTATTACAAGTAGTCCTCAACCTGCAACCATTCATTTAATGACTGTTCAAAGTTACAACAGAAAAGTGCCTTATGAACTGTACTCACAGTTATGACTGTTGCACCACCCCCATAGTCAGGTGATTGCAATTTGGGTGCTGGGCAACCAACTTGCATTTACAACTGGTTGCAATGTGTCCTACAGTCACATAATCATGAACTGCAACCTTTTTGCCAATTTCCAGCAAAGACACCCATTGGGAAAGTTGGATTTCCTTTGCAACCATCTGATTTGCTTAATAACCATGTGGTTTTCTTTACAGCTACCATAAAAATTGTCTTAAAATTGGTTCTGACTCAACTTACAATGGAAATTCTGGTCTCAGTTGTGTTCATAAGTCAAGGACTACCTGTATGACCAAAATAGGAAACGTGGATATTTGTCTAGCTCACCTTGGAAAATGTTGGCTCTCAGATTATAACCCAGTTCATAATAATCAGCATAAGGTGAAGCTGTCATAGGATTCTCAAGAGATTTGAATGGCCAGTCACTGAGTCTTTTTTGTCCTTGGATAAGTCCAGCTTCACAAAGAGCACGCCGTGCCTGGAAAATATATATATATATATATATATATACACATGTGGGTGGGTATGTGATATGATAAAATTTAAACTCCACAGTTGCTTGCCATTATCAAATATGTTTTAGTATACTTAGAGAATTAGTGATAATTTCTACTCCCCGGATGGTTAAATTGATCAAATTTGGCCAAAAGTAGGCTTTTCTTGGATTTATGTCAAAAAGAAAAAGAAAAGAAAAAAAAGAAAAACAAACAAACCCTAACTGGACTGCAGCCAATTTTAATGGAGTTTTTCCTCTCAAAATCAAGATGTATAAAATTCAACTTTTTAAAATCAGAACTGTACATTAGCCACTTTACTTGATATAAGTGAAATACTTGGAAGACTGCTTATCAGTACAAAATGCCTTCATGTTGGTGGCTGAGAAATGTGTCAGTCCTTTTACACTATATTGTGATCTCTTTTTAAAAACAATCAATAGATTTCAGAGTTCAAGTCACAGTATTGCTTTTTATTTTAAAGCACTACATGACTTGGCTCTAATAGGACCATCTTCTCCAGAGCCAGCTGGAGATCTTATCTTCAGTGTGAAAATTTAGATTGCTGGATGCTTAGGGCTGGTACTTCTCTGTCATGGCCCTTTTGCTATAGAATGGTCACCCCATGGAAACTAGACTGCTGCATAATTAGAACATTGTTCCATAAAACTCTTAAAGCTGAACTCTTAAAGCTCAATTTAAAAAATTTGAGCTACTCTGGAACACCACTTCATATGGATTGGATAATATGATTGCTGTGATCAGAAATGGATATGTTTTTATTGAATCATTTTGCCTAGTTGGATGTATTTATGTATTCTTTCTATTTCAATATGTATTTTTGTGCTTTTATTGTTGTAAAGGATTGTGAATTGTAAAATTCGGTGACATAGCTTTAATAAATATAAATCAATATTGTAAATATATGTGACATTGGCCTTGTGATCTTTTCAGTTATATAACTGAACATTTTTTAAACATTTCTTATACAAATATACATTTTTTAAATTATATTGCTCATGATGTAAATAAGGTCCTGCTTTCCAATTCCCTGGTTAATTATTCAGCTAATATTTAGCATTACACAAGAGTTACATAAATTCCTTACAATATAATATCTGTCACCTCAAAAGACAGGTATAAATTCAAGAGGTGCTCTTCAGATAAGCATCATGGAAGTAACCATAATTTTCCAGGTGAAAATAAAAAAAGCCTAGCACCATTTTTCTCAGCTTGATACCATTACCTATGCTGGTTGGAAGGGATGTACAGTATGGGTGTGATGACTCGGGGTGTGGCACAAAGGCAACAGATAAGCAATAAGAGTCCCTTTATTATCTCCAACTTTGCCCCCAATGTCCAGGTTACCTTCTGGCTGGAGAAAAACTCTCCCAGGAATAGCCTTTGAGTGCAGAAAATTAAGTCCAAAACATGGTCAACACAAACTGTAACTTAAAGTCCAAACAATCTAAACTAAAGTAATTAGTTTGGCAGGGAAGAAGCAAGAATCTCAGGCTTGAAGGCACGGCAAAACTCACACGGTTGGGAAGACGCCAGGAACACATATGAGCCACGAAAATACAGGATAAAGTCACTTTACTCCCAGCAGCCTGCCGCATGCAGCCTGCCTTTTTTATCAACTGTCTTCCCAGCTGTGGTTAATGAAGAGAATCAGGGCCCTCTCCCTCATAAGCCACGCAACCCACATTGCTTTCTTCTCCGTTCCTCCAAGCGTGCCCTAGGATGAAGAGGGGGTGGGCCTGGTTCTTCCTCTGAACTCCCTCTCCCTTGTTCTATCTCTTCCCTGCTCTGCCCAGCTAGACTTTGCCCTTCCCCAGCTTCCTCCACAGCCAACAGAGCCACACTCCTACTCCCTGTCAGCTATCTGGCTTCCTCCTCCCATTCAGACTCTGAAAAGGGGCATGACTATGGGTAACATACTTGGACAGCACCTGGAAGGCTGCCCTAGCTGGAGAATGCATTTCTAAAAATGAATTTCTAAGCTGTAGATTAACAAAAAGCACATGTTTTATCTAATTTACAAACTATACAAAGATATTATTATAAATAGAATGCAACACACATGAATCTCAAAATTAGCCTTGCAAGGAAATGCAATGTGTAAAACACAGGAATAGTTGGCTATCCAATATTGCTTTTTCTGGAAATACTTTCTCATCTAACATAACAAATACCCTATGCTAATTTCAGGAGAGTGATTATTGAACTTGTAAAGCCTTGGGAGCATATCAAGACTTTTCTGCACCATGCAGTTCTAAGGGCCAGTTTGGGAGTTTCCAAAAGTAAATCCTCCAAATTTGAAACTATTTGGAAAGCTTGAACTGCTTTCTAGATGAAACAAGCTGAGTGGCAGTGGAAGGGGCTGAATCAGGCTCCAAATCTTTTCCATTTCAGAGTATTTATTTTTAGAAACCATAAGACCAGAAGCCATTGTCACATAGCACAGTCCAGATCCAAAAGGAGATGGGGTGTTTCATAGTTGTCTGTCAGATTAACACATTTTACATCTATGCTAACTATGTTCGGTTGCAAGAATGTCTGTACCATGTTTAATTTTCTTGACTTGCTTTCTTTATATCTGATAATAGCGAATTCTGACTTTTACCTCTCCTTTCACCATTTGCTCTTCATTTCTCACCCTTGCCAATAGATACTCCATTATCTACACTATGCAGGAAGCCCTCGACTTATAATAGTTCATTTAGTCACTGTTCGAAGTTACAACAGCACTGAGAAAAATGACTTATGATGACTATTTTTCACAATTATAACTGTTGTCCCATCCATGTGATCAAATGATCTACATTCAGATTCTTGACAACTCACTCCTGTTTATGACAGTTTCAATATGCTAGGCTCATGTGATCATCTTTTGACAAGCAAAGTCAATGGGGAAGCCAAATTCACTTAACAACTGTATTACTAACTTAACAACTGCAGTGATTCCCTTAACAAATGTGGTAAGAAGAGTCGTAAAATGGGGCAAAACTCACTTAACAAATTTCTCATTTAGCAACAAAATACTGGACTCAGTTGTGGTTGGCAATCAAGGATTATCTGCATTCTGTGCATCTGATGGCAACAATGGGCCATGAAAACTTGTGTGATAGTAGAGTTATTATTCTTAAGACGACCCAAGATTTGGTCTCTTAGAGGCTTTCTCCCTCTGAAATTTATACGAGTTGAAATTCAAAACATCTAAGGGCACCAGTTATGAGTGCTTTTAATATTCATGCCCCCAATTGAAATTATTTCGTTTACCTGTTCCTCTGATATCAGCTTCTCCACTACTGTGGTGCCATATTTGGCTTTGATATTGGCAGGCATCAGACTGCTTCTCTTTTCATGAAGGGGCTTCCCTTCTTCTTTAACGTTTTGTATACCTGAAGCCAAGGAGTCTTTGGTATTCAAAACAGTCCTGGCTTCTTCAGTGTCATCATAGCTGCTCTTCATATTTTTGGTGGGAGAGCTGAACAACTCAGTTTGTACAGAATGATGTAACTTGCCTGTTGATTCATCTGGATTAAAGCTGATGGGTTCTGCTTTTTCCTGGACAAGCTTGGCATGTTCTTGGGAACTTGTAGCCCTTTCCTTCTGGTGATTTCCAACATAAATTTTGCTTTCGAAGCTATCCTTTCTTCCAACACATATTTCAGGTGATTCATGGTGAATATATTGGAAAGAAGGAGTTTTGGAATTGTGATCCTGTCTATTGTTGTTTTTTGCTGGAAAGTGCTGTGTGGAAGGAGGTGTTTGGCAGATGAATTCACCTCTTGTTTTATCCCCTTCCAGATTCTTGGAGCTGTCCCAAGAGTTTGCACTGGAGGTCCTTGAGGAAAGTGCTTTGTTGGATGGCACTCCAGCCTTGTTATATGTGACCTGCTCCTTGTTTTTATAGCCAGGCTTTTCTGGAAGACAAAGAATAAAATATTGGAGGTATTTATATATTACAAGTCCTCTAACTCTAGATGATACTACCAGCCTGCTAGTCTTGACCTCTTCTCTGATATTTACTTCTATCCTCCAATCAATATTCTCTCTCAAATCACTTTATATTCTAACCTTCCCCAATTGGACTCCTTCCTAAGCGATTACATCTATTGTTATAATAACTGAAGAGTATTAAAATTGCAATCTATAGCAAAGGAGAAGTATACCAGGCTGGAGAAACTTTATTGCCTTCTTTTTCTTCCAAAAAGGCATTCAATAGCACATCTACTAAGTGACATATAGAGTAATAAACAAGAAAATCATTTCAATAACCCCATCTTTGTGTATGATGTTCAATTGTCAAGGATCTTCCAGGAATGTATTTTGGGGGATTGCATAATCCATTTTTTATGAATTATGCAAAAAGTTCTACAAAACAATGCAAAAGAAAAATGAATTTTTTCTTTCATGGGAGCTCTTTACTGGAATTGCTTGGATAACAATAGATAGTAAAACCACTAATGCGGTATATTGTTATTATATAAATTTATGGTAAAACCAGACTTGAATAATATTAACATTTATTGTTAAATTTATTATAGAACTTTGAAAGGTAAACAAAACACACAAACCTAAAACAAAACTGAACAATTGGCTGAAATAATGGCGTGAAATGATTATGTGAAGAAAAAGTAAAGCATTTAGTCTTCTTAGCTTGAAAAAAAGTGGACGACAAATTATGGAGGAATTAGTAAAATCATGCACAATGTTGAAAAAGTCAATAGTGTTTCTCCCCCTTTCACATTAGCACTTGAATTCATCTAAAGTGTAATGTTCCAAGTTTCATTTTAGAATTGCTTCAATTGCTTCTTGTAGTTTCTTGTGGGACTATTTCTTTTGCACCCTATTGATTTGTTTGGCAATGAAGTTGACCAGACCCTAGCTCCCATAGCCATTTTTCCTGTTTTTTAGTGAAAAGAAGATTTATCAGACTGGACATTGAAGGTACCTTCTAGAAAAAAACTTCAAGCTTGCAACATGGTGATTGATATCTTCACATGGATGGCATTATCAGTATATAGCAGTGCACAGCAAACCACTCAGGTTGTATTGCAATGTCAAGTTATAAAGTGCAAAGATCAAGCCTAAATTGTATAAAAATGTCACAATTTAAATTGGACTCAAGTCTTTAAGGGATCTTGAGTTTCTCTACACACCATCATCTAGTATTAAAGTATGGATTGCCAGGTTTGAACTAATAATTTGAATTGCATGAATGAATTCTTTATTGGCCAAGTGTGATTAGACACACAAGGAATTAGTCTTGGTGCATATGCTCTCAGTGTACATAAAAAGAAAAGATACATTCGTCAAGAATCATAAGGTACAAACACTTAATTCAGCCATCTTCCAGGCTTATGGGAATATAACTTTCAGAATTCCTGCCCGGCTAGGGAAGAAATTCTGAAAATTACAATCCAGTATGTCTGGAAGTAATGGTTAGGATAATGATCACATATTTTGCTTTTCCTTAGCTTCAAGCAAAGATCGATCAGACATTAGCAAATAGCTCATAAAAACTAGGCATCTATTTCAGTCTTCACTAAACAGTAGAGAAAATAGAAACTTCCCATCAATTATATATTTCCTACCTGGTGAACGATAGGCCATTTTGTTTACATGATATGTGGTGGCAGGCATTGGGAAGGCTGTGTCCATGGGCACCTGTTATAACCCCCCAAATAAATAAAGTATGGATTATTTACAGGTGAAATACTTCTAAGTTCCAGCACAAATAAGAATCTGAGGATTTGTAAGCCCAAATAGCAAAATCATTGTTTAATATTTATAATTAATTAAATCTGCAATTCACTCTTAATAACTGATATTTCTATAGACATTTGAACATCAGCTTTTATTGGATGCAACTATTGTGTTTTATAATTGCATTTAATTATGCAGTATTTTATTATATTTTTAAAAGTAGTACCATGTACTAAATACACTGAATGCATTGTATTTTGGATGAAATAAAAAAAACATGTTAGCATTTAACCTCCTTTAATGTCCCAGGTAACCAATTAAACAGAAGGTAGGAGGGCAGGTCTTGAAAATAGATCCCATAACCGTTATGCTTATTGATACTGAACTGAAGAAAACATCATAAAAATAAGTCTGACATGCTTTCTGAAGTTGCTTCCTTTTTCCAAACCATTATGTCAAGAGTCTGGGGACAAAGGAGCTCCAATTATGCTGCTGCATGACCATTGCCAATATTTTCAAATTATTATTTTTCAGGGGAGGATAAGAAGGGCCAAATGTTAAAAGAAGTATAATAAATATATATCTCCCACTCATAAAAATTCTAGCACAGTAATAACTAGTAACACAAAAGGCAAAGAAACATCAGAATTGAAACATACCTCAATTCCCAAGTAAAATCTTACCACTTAATTAATTTAAAATTGTAAAGCCAGGGTTGTAACAATCCAACCGTGTCAAAAATGTAGCCCACTACCACCATTAGTACCTGAATCCCCAGGACAGGACCATTATATGACTAAAAGGCAGCAGGCAAGAGGCCAAAAGCAACCTGAAAGTAAGTATAAGTAATATTGGTAAGCATCTCTGAGGAGGCCCTCTGAACCCTTATCCTCTTGATCGCTTATGAAGCATGCCCCCAACTTCTGGATGATTATGTGGCTCGGGCAGATTCTATTCTAGGAAACATAAATGTGAACTGAACCATCTAAAACTTTGTAGGTTAACACCAGGTCTTGGAATTTGACGTGAAGCATGCCCCCAACTTCTGGATGATTATGTGGCTCGGGCAGATTCTATTCTAGGAAACATAAATGTGAACTGAACCATCTAAAACTTTGTAGGTTAACACCAGGTCTTGGAATTTGACTCAGAAACATATTTCTAACCTATACCATGACGATTACACAGGTATTTTACTATTAAAATGGCTGCCCTTTATTAGCAGCTGCATAGTCTTTAAAGGTAACCCCATGCAGAGTGCATTACAATACAAACTGCAGCCAGAAGTGTACTGGAAACCAGAGCTGAAGATGAAACATATGTTTGTGGCATTTAACACCAATTGGCAAAAAGATCACTGCACTTGGTACCAACTGTAATTTCAGCTTGCTTGTGTTGTTCAGCTTTAGCTTGTTTCTTCCCCATTACACACTGGAATAGAACTTCAACCTTATCACCACAGCTTCTCAGAGTGATGATGTATATACTGGGTATGGGTATAATTGGTATATTGATACTAATACATCTTGAACTGTAAATGTGGGGGGAAAAATGAGGGAAAGAGGATCAAATCTTGCATATTTCACAGGTAAGAGGCCAATGGTTGACCTTTTCTCTCCTATAACCATTGATTATGGTTTCAGAAGTAACCACCCTTATTCTTCAGCCTAATCAGTTCTTCCTAAATACATCAAGCCTGTGGTATTTATTTGTTCCTTCTCCAGTAATTAAAGAAAACAGATGTCTTCCAATTTTGGATTTGTAACCAGCAGTAACAGATAACTAATTAATCAGTCCTGGACCAAATAAACATTGTTCTCTCTGATGTCATAATCAGTAAGCAGAAATCATCCTATAAGCAAATAATAGAAAAATATAGAAAAAACAATCACCTTTAAGAGATTTGATGGAACAGGAAGGAGAAGACAATGAATAAGAAAGATTAATGGAATCAAATAATTACAGAAATGTCCTGTAAGAGCTGCAAATTATTATTAGGGACTAGTGACAGCAACATTTCTTCATGCATTCATGAAGATTCAAGCAAGATTGTGGTCTATACTAACTACTGTAGTTCTGTTGGTTGGGATTTGGATGTACAAATAAGCCAATTATCCTGAAAAAGACTAGGAGCATTATTAGGAAGTCAGAGGAATAATGAATGAGGAAGTCGTAAATGTCTTGCAAAGTATCTGCAAGCACATAACATAATAGGTGTGAGAGAAATCTGAAGTTGTTTGGCTATTGACTAAAAAGCTTTTCCATAAACCTCTTTTTCAAAATGATATGTGTATAGAACATGAGCTTGCTTACAAGATTTTTGAAAATGTGAGTAAGAATTAACTTTTTATTTCTACAAAGTTATACCCAACCCACCCAAATCATTTTGTCAATCCCAAAAAGGATAGAGTTGTATATTACATAAAATTGTATTTTATGTTCTGAGCACTGTATAAAATTAATCAAGTTCCTATTTACATTAAATAGCAAAAATAATCTAAGCATGATACAAAAGGAATTTAGGTTTAAAACAAAATATGAAAAGAGAATAGAGGATATTTTCATCTGGAGCATCTAAGAATAAAGTGGGATAACTGCTTGATAAAAATTTACTCTGAAAGGAAGGATTTTAATTCAGGAATAGAAACAGAATGGTGGGAAAACAGAATAGATTAAAAAAAAACCTTAACCACATTACAAAGAATAGATCTTCCAAATATTTAGAGTTCCATTTACAGAGGGATATGAGTGAGAAATTATAAAGTTAAGAAGATCAGGCAGGCAACATTTAATAAGATCAAATGATACAACAATTCCAACTCTAATGTGTATGATTTCTATAATTATATTGGTAATTGAAGTGGCATATACATTCAAAAATTAAAAAAAGAAAGACACTTTAGTAAGCTACATGGGAAATGACTTACCACAATTCCCAGCCTTGTTATTACCTTCATAATTATGACAGTAAGATCAGCAAATTAGCATCTCCACATCCTGACCATTTTATAATACAGACAGGAATATTATCTTTGTACTTTACTTAATATACATATTAATGTGTGTGTGTGTACACACTGTATATTTACTTTAGACATTTACTGAACAAATGTAACATAATAAACATGAGCTTAAGAACTGCATCAGTGTTGAGAAGGATTTTCAGGACCAACAAAACTATCCTTTATTATTTCAGTGCTGAAATGGTTAATGTCATTTGCTTAGTTGTATTGGAAAGATAAAACTAAGGCCTTTTAGGATTTAACTCATGGAGCTTTGCTGAATATAGATCTTTATTACCTTTCCTTACTTCTTTGTCTCCAAATCAGCACTATAGGTACAATATTTTATTTGCTTTCCCCCTGAAGATCCTGAAAAAAATTGCAAAGATAGACTTGGCCAGCCCCCATGTATTTCACCTGAGTCACAGTCTCCACTTTCTTGACAATTCTTGGGCAGGAAGATATGTGGCAGCTGTCCTGTTGAAGCAGGTTGCTGCCAATTTCCTCCAGCTGTTGTAGATACTGCAGCACAGGACTGATTTCCTCTGACTGCTGGATTGCAGTATCAATCTCTGCCTCAGATTTTGGTGGTTGTTGGTACAAGACAGTAAATTCTTCAGGATGCTGTAGGTATCGGAGCACTGGGCTAATCTCCTCAGGGTCATGTCCATAGTGGAGGAAGGGGCTAGCCATCTCTGGTGTCTGCTGGTACTCAAGTAAGGGACTAATTTCCTCAAGCCCCTTCTGACCCTGAAACAAGCCACTAGTCTTTTTTGGCTCATACAGATGCCTGGCCAGGTTAACAAAACCTCTGGCTGGGAAAAGCACAATGATGATTATGAATGAGCTATATACATGCCAGGCATGTCCCAGGGTTGCCAACCATATGTGGCTCCAAATCAGTTGCCAGAGGTGGCCAAGGAGAGCCCCACATGCCTGCCACATGTGGCCTGGAGTGGCAGCAAGAACACAGCAAGGCTTACTGTTCTGACCTGGGCCTAAAAACCAAGAGGCTTTGTGTGTAGGTCATAGGACATCAGCACCTTTGTGTGTAATTGCCTGGCTGGGAGGGGTTACTTTTTTTTCTAAGATGCACAAAGTTAAGCCCTCCTCACAAACATGTATCTCACCTCTGCTGCCATGGTCTCAACTGAGGTGCCAGTGGAGTTCTCATGAATCAAGCAGGTCCTTGCCAAGTCTAGGGAGACAAAGAAGTGGAACTATGTGCAATTACCAAGGATGGTTGCTAAGAAACACATTCCCATCTGTGAGCTAGAGTTGCTACGGGGACTCAAGTAAACAGAGTACCCTTCTGAGAGAGATGTTCAGTAGTGAAGTTTGCCTATCAAAAGTGTCGGAGCTTTGGTTTTCCATGTATTGCTATAATATGAGTGGTTATTTTAAAAATAGTGTTTTGAATA
Source organism: Hydrophis major (assembly GCA_033807585.1). NCBI lineage: Eukaryota > Metazoa > Chordata > Lepidosauria > Squamata > Elapidae > Hydrophis > Hydrophis major. Next base: position 183,429,285 of record CM066331.1, on the reverse strand, counting down.
TCAAATTTCATACAAATATATTTCTCAGGCAGGGAACATTTCACTTGCATAGTTTCGAGGAGAACACAACTCAGTGATTACACAGACATAATTATTGACAGCAATCTAAAAGTGGTTTTTTTTCTTTTTTCTGCCATGTTTCTTTTTATCTCTTGGTAGAGCTTACTGTCCTAAAAATACTTTGATTAGCTATGGCAACAATTTTCAAATATTTGAAAGGATTTTTCAAAAAGACCTTTTTTTCTTTATGCATGGTTCTGACTGCCATCTACACAGCTCTTCATGGCATAGGGCTGGTTTATTTGCAAAACAATCTATTTCTTTTTTTTTTCCTGATTATATGAGATCCAATAAGGCATGTTTTGGATCCCTTCTAGGAAAGTACGTTGGTGGGACAAGGGGCAAGCCTACTCTATTATGATATTTGAAACAACATACCCCCAAAATCCAGGTAATCCCAATTTTATTGGTCTTCTAAAGACATTGAAAATTGGTTCTTTCTTTCCCCATGCATTGGACCCAGATGTTGCATAAGCTCTCTTGCAATGATTTGGGACCATGAATGATTGTGGTTTGATCTCAATTATACTATACTAATAGTGTAGAGTATAATACTGTACTGTACTGTACTATACTATACTATACTATACTATACTATACTATACTATACTATACTATACTATACTATACTATACACACTATTTTAACACTGATATACCTAATGCTGGCTATGTTATCATATTCATGGACCATAGGCCCAGGAGGATATCATGTAAACCAAGAAGAAAATTTGGATTGTCAAATATAATTCCATAGCAAATTGACGTGGAGACAGGAGGTAACCAGGAAGCGTGCATCCATCTGCATTTGCCCGCTGCCTGCCCCCCCCTCCCTCGCCTGGCTGAGCATTTTAGCCAAGTGTGGGCCGCCGAGAAAGATCTGCTCTCAGGAGGTTGACTTGTACCATTCTCATAGAATGTGGCCCTCATTCAGCCAAAAAGTGCAGGCTGGCAGCAGGCAGCAGAGGGAAGGAGTGGCAGGCAAAAGGTTGATAGGGGATCAGGAGGCATAGTGTTCTGCTCCCTGGTTGCCCCCTGTCCCTAGCAGGCAAGGTCAAGCAACTGCGGAAAATCCAGGCAGGGGGTGAGATGCAGACTGGTGGGGAACCGAGTGGCGATGGGTCAACCCTGGCTCACCTTCCTCTCTGACACCAGCAAGCCAGGTAAGATGGAGGCTGGGGATGGTTGGGGGGGAAGCTTGCTAGGCTGCGAGTGCCACATGCGTGGCACTGGCAGCTAAGCAAGCTAGGCAAGTGGTGGGGGAAAACTTGCTAGGCAGTGAGTGCCGCATGGGTGGCGCTGGCAGCTAAGTAAGCCAGAGAGGGATGGGGGGCAGCTAGCTAGGTGATGAGCTCTGAGGGAGGCAGCGGTACAACTGTGGCAGCCTAGGCCAGCCTGGGGGTTGGGACTCAACCGGGGCTTGCGGCAGTGGTGGTGGCAAGGGCGAGGGTGGCAGTGGTAGCATGGTGGTGGTAGCCTAGGCTGGCCCAGGAGTCAGGACTCAACTGGGGCTGGCTGCAGCAGCAGCATGTAGGTGACTGGGGCTTACCTAGAGAGGTCATGGTGGAAGGCAGACAGCAATGGCTGGAAGGTGGGTGAAGGCAGGCTGCAGACAGTGATGGCACATGGCTGAGTTCAGGAGGGGAAGGGCAGGGCAGGGTGGGCAGGGTTAGAATGCAGTCAGCTTGTTGTGCATGTGCACCATGTCACACATGTGTGATAAGGACCTGGCAGGGAGCAGAGAAGTGGACAGACAGGGACACGGGCAGCCAGGGCTCGTTTTATCAGTTCTCTGAACTACCAGGAATCATAACAATTGGTTCTACCGAACCGGTCCGAACCAGTAGAATCCCACCCCTGCTATTAGTATATATATTAGTATATATTAGTACTTTCAAAACTCTTGCATTTCACCAGGAATGTGAAAAGTGTTATTTTGGTGGCAATTATTCCCAAATATTGAAAATTGAAGGCATGATGAATCTATGGGAATAAAGGTGGCCTTGATTTATAAATATTAACATTTTAACGTTTGCTAGCTTGATACAGATTTCTTGCATTGTATGTACATATGTAGAATAATCAGTGAACTGGTTTCCTCAGTTTTGTACATTTGAAGATTGAACGTAACTGCTTACATTATAACAAGGTACATACCTGGAGCCTGACCTCATCATAATAATTAAGTAGTAAGGCATAATGATTTCTAAAATAACAACTTCTGAGTCCATGGACAAGCTACCTTAATTTATAACGTGCAAAGCAACTTCGAAGATGTCTGCCTTAAAACTCCTGGATATCATCTTTAAAGCCTAAATGACAAAGCCTAAAATATATAAAGCATCATAACCTTCTGCCTGAGTGTATTTCTCAGAAGAGGATTCTTTACACCTTACCACTGTTGGAAATTTGGTGTGTAAATTCACAGGAAACAACCTTTGAAACAGTACCAAGGTTACTTGGAATTGGAATCCAATTTCATGAAATCTGTTGGTCCTATCCCTAATAATATTTTAGCTCATTAAAATGATTTGTTTCAGTGAGTTAATGGTCTTGATTGAGTTTTATATGCAGTTCCTAAAACTATTGAAACATAACATTGCTGTTCTACTTATGTCAAGATAAGATTCAAGTTACTCTGTACTTTTTGCTAGCTTTCCACAACTTGGCCACTTCCAGATATGTCTAATTCCTATCATTGACCACTATCATACTGTTAAATGGATGATCTAGGGACAGTAAGAATTGTAATCTACATGTATTACATTTCAAAGGCAGCAGCAAGATGCTGGACATAATGGAAAGTCATGATATAAATATTAATACTTATAATAACAGTGAATAATTTCTCTTGTGTTATTTGCTGTGGACAATAAAAAAGGACACAGAATTGAAAAAGGTACTTGACTCAAGATTCAATTTTATTTAATTACCAGTTTGCAAAAGCAAGCAGCAACCATGGATTAGAAAATGATAAAATTATAAAAGAATAGGAACTTAATTTATTTTCCTATGTTTTTATCATGCTTAATATTAGGAACTATGTTTCACAGAAAATTATTATGCCTATGGCGATTCCATTCAGACACTTTATACTCAGATGGGGCACGACGAAACCACTCTGACCAAGATCCATCATAGATGGCCACATCTGGTTTACCACAGAGAAATGCTCCCAAGGCAATATGGCAGGCTGTAATCCCCTTGTGGCATGTAGCAATCAAAGGCTTTGAAAGATCCACTTTCTTTTCCTGGAACATGCTCTGGATTTCTTCTTGGGGTTTCTCAAAACCTTCCTCAGTCAAGAAGTTGAAGAAAGGAATGTTTATGGTACCTGAAATGTGACCTGGTTCTATCCCTGGAATAAGAGAAAGAGTAATCACTCAATCAAGTCATAAAAAGTACTTCCTGTAACTATTATGATCAAATTCAATTCAATTTTATTATAGCCCTAAGGCTATAATACAAACAAAATATTGAATAAAAGAAGGATTACATCTTTCTACATATATGTATGCATGCATAAGAGGAAAAACCATGAGCATTATAGAGTCTAAAATAAATGCAAATAAAATAGTATTATAAGAAGTTCTAATCCTAAGTAATGGTATGGCATTTAAATGGTAGCACCTAATTGGGGTACAAATGGTAGCACAAAACTGGGATTGTGGTTAAATAATTTGAAATTATCAATGATTTCTAATGCAAATAAGTTGAGTAAAATATAAGAGATAATATTGGTTATATGGGTGATTGTTAAACGTAAAATAAAAAAGCTTTACAAACATCTGTTTCTAATAAGTCTCAACTCCAGAATTTACTGCATTTAAATATAGATCAAGATAATTGCAGATTTTTGTAAAAGATGGATGAGAATTGCTGTTAAATCTATATATCTTAAAAAGCCACATTTAAAAAAAAAAATAACAGTCAAATTTAAAGAATGCTTTAATCCTTCATTTAATAATGAAATGAAATGCAATATCCTAATTACAATTACTTCATAATCACTTCCATAATTTAACCTTAATAGATGAGATGAAACAATACCCATTCACATCTGGGGCATCAGCAGAGTAAAATAGACTGGAATTGGACAACCTTCAGTCTGAAGATCATAATGTAGTGCTCAAGACATGAAGCAGTCAGGAAGAAAATGGCTTGAGTACAATGCAGTCAATGATCAAATATCTGTTAGTTTCTCACCTATAAAGTCCTGGATGGAAAAGGCCAGGTTACTTGTGGGATCATGTCTCAACTCTCTATGGTTCCTGCCCCATCTCACCAAATTTGGCAAGGTGGACAATGCACTGGGTCCTTTCTATTAAATAATGTAATTTAGATGACACTAAGCATGCTTTCTTGATTCTGGAATCTAGCTTATAATACAATCTTCCCCAAGATTTGGACAGGCCTGACCTGTTAGCCTTTCAAAGACCTTGAAAAGCATTGGGGCCAAGGTGTTAGATAAACCTGGAAAATAAGGGGGAAAATGTGCCTCTGCCTACCAGCATCCATTGGTATTCATCTGACTAGCATCCAGTCAGTGTGTGAGAGAGTTGAGGACTCTTTGGAAACAGAAACAGTATTTGCTCTGTGAGCAAGGAGACAGCAAGGAACCTGGGCGTGACTTAGCTCAACTGTTCTGTACTAAAGCTGCTTGGTGCTCTGAAATTGAAACTGAAACTGAAACTCCTTTCCTCTGCTTGTTTTGCATTTGGAACAGATTTCTTTTCAGGTGGGGAGGGGGAGTAGAACTCCTTAGCATTGGAGTGTGTTAATAATAATATACGAAATACTAATGCTTTGATGGTCATTTTGAAAAATCCTTTCTTCGTGAGCACCTAGAAGCCAAGAGCAACGTACAGGCCAAATTTCAAGTTTGTAGGCTTTACGGTTCTGGAGATTTTGTGATGATGCTTGAATGGTATTTCATTTATATACATATAGATTAGCTGCCCAAAGCCACTAGGATGAGACTGATGGCTTTTGAAACAGTAAAGAAATAAGCAATAAATAAATATGTTGCAATCTTACACAGGGCTGTCAAACTCTGCCCCACAGGCCAGATGCATCATGGGCTGGCCATACCCATGTCAGGTTTAGTGAAAGGGGGGCAAAGTCCCGATACATCACGCTACTGCCATGACACTGCTATGACAATGTGAGTTTGACACCCCTGATCTAGCACCTTATGGTAGCAATGAAGGGCTTAGGGAAAAAATATTCAGATGCTGTGACGTGTCAATACCTATAAAGATCATAACTGTATAGGCAGTGGCTTTCTATGGAAATGAATGTTGGACTGTGAAGAAGCAGGACACTTTTGGTGTTGGGGAAGATTCTTGAGAACACCATGGATAATCAGGAAAAAATAAATAGACCATATAACAAATTAATCCAGAATTCTTACCTAAAGCACAAATGATCAGGCTCCAATTGCCATATTTATTTATATTCAGTGTTTCTAGACCACCCATCTCCCTCAAGGAGTTTATGCAAGCATATTATACAAAGAGCCAACTCCTCTGAGAAGCCAAAATGGGAAAAATAGAAATAAAAACAAGAGGGCAACCAGCAACATAGCAGATGGATCTGATTATAACAGTAAGAGTATGTATGACATTGGAAGACATAAAGATTAGGTTGTGGACATGAGATCCCAGAGATATAGCTCTAAAGTGGTATTCAGTAGGTTCTGATCAGTTCTGGAGAACCGGTAGTGGAAATTTTGAGTAGTTCGGAGAACCGGCAAATACCACTTTTGACTGGCCCCGCTCTCATCTATTCTCTGCCTTCCTGAGTCCCAGCTGATTAGCTGGGTCTTCCTTTGTTGCTCTGTACAGGAGAACGGAGCTGGAAAGCAGGTTAGTGGGGTTTGGAGGGAATGGGATTTTGCAGTAACCTTCCCTTTGGAGTGGGGTAGGAATGGAGATTTTGCAGTATTGTTCCCCTGGAGTGGGGTGGGAACAGAGATTTCATAGTATCCTTCCCCTGCCACTCCCACCAAGCCACGCCCACAAAACCGGTAGTAAAGAAATTTGAATCCCACCACTGATCTCTAGGGTCACTAAGAGTCAACCCAAGGTTGTTGGCATGTAATCAGATTCAACCTTGCTGAACTTTCTCTGAAATTCTTATCTGACCATAAATTTTATTGTTGGGTTGGTTGGCATAAAGAAAATGAATGGCTAAAGGAACCGCTATCTTGAATATTTTGTGACAGTAGTCCTTTAACCCAACATTATGACCTATGATATATTCATGATAAGACTTTGGCCATTCATATTTTGACTTACAGCATGTTTGAAGTACTTCCCAATAAATGATGAGCTACAAGTTCATTGTCTACCTGATCAATTTGTTTACCCTTTGTGTAACAATACTGTTAGAATGTGGAAAGAAGACAAATTCTTTTATTGGAAAAGGAAGACAATTGTTGAAATCAGAATTTTGTTTAATTGGGACTTATGGATAGACAATAAGAAGAATCTCATGGAAGATTGATTTTTTTATATGGAAATTCCAGCGAGATTATTAGATACACAAAATTGGATACTTCTGAAATTCCCACAATGGAGAAGTGGCATGTTAAGATTATTAAATTGGCAGAAATGACAAAATTGACCTATCTGATCAGGGGATAATATAACAAATACTTTGATTGTAACTGCTGTAAGGAAGACTGGCAGTCATTTCTTTATATATCTTTCCTTTTTTCCTATTTGTATCTCTCTTTGTATTTGTTACTTCATTACTCTCATTATCTCACATTTTCTTTTTTCTTTTCTTCACTCTTTATATTTTTCATGCTTATCTTTTATTTCTGTGAGAAATTTCAATAAAAATTGAATTAAAAAAATTAAACGGAGAGACAATTTCAGTGGGATTTTTAAAAATTACTGAGCATATTTGAGAAATAATGTTACTTGCCACCAATCTTAAAAAGCCAGCTGGCTGCAACCAAGCCTAGGTAGTCACCTCTGTAGATGAAGCTTTGCTTCTGCCATCACAACATGGCACTGTAGCAACCATGCTGTGTGAGTGCATCCTATCCTGTGTGTGACCCTATAAAAACAGAGGCATATGTGGCTCCTTTTAAGTACACAAACACTTCTCTCCCTAGAGTGAAAAGGGTTGAGCTAAATGGTGAACTTGCATAAATTTCTTGTGGAAACACATCTCAATTGATCTCCTGCCATTCTAGATGGACGTTTTCATCTCATTAGGTTTTGGGTTTGTCTTTCTGTGCCCCATAGGAACTGGTTCAAGACTCATTATTTTTCTTAGATATCATTTCAGGATTACAGAGCTAAAATATTTATTTACTTTAGCATCTCCCTTTAAAATATTTTATTAATACTTATATACCATTGCTCTCTGAAGCAAATAACCACAATTTAAGGAATAACTATCTTAATTCATTGCCCTTTATTGGATGGGTTTCTGTTTGATTTTTACTGTGTGATTAGATCCCATCTTGTTTCTGTTTTGAGTTAAGATATTTGTTAAATAGTTTTGCCCTGTTTCTTGACACAGATGTTAAGCAAATGATTGTAACTGTTAAGTTAGTAGTATAGTTGTTAAGTGAGTTGGGCTTCCCCATTGTTGCTTGGTAGAAGGTCGCAAAAGATAATCACATGACCCTGGGACACTGCAACCACCATAAATATGAATCAGTTGCCAAGCATCTGAATTTGATCAGATGACCATGGGGATGCTGCAACAGTCATAATTGTGAAAAATGGTCATAAGTCATTTTTTTTTCAGTGCTGTTGAAATTTCAGTCACTAAATGAACTGTTGTAATTTGAGGACTACCTATAATGAGAAGTATTGGCAATACTCTTTGGCAAATTTCTGTATTTTAATGGTCTGAATGCTATGGGACTTCTTGGAAAAGTTTCTACAAACAGTAGGGTTCCTTCTTCATTCTGTATTGCGTTCTTTCTATTGGATCTTCCATAAATACAACAAATTAGTTCACTCAGACAAATGCTATGCAATCTTATTGCATTCTTAGCTATTTCACCAGAACTCTCAAGGACAATTCCTGCCTAACAATAATATTTTGTTGCACTCCTATCAGGCAGGTGAATACATAATCCTCTCAAGCTTTTTCAACAGAATGAGGTGAAATTCCTTTCTGCCAATTTTATATCAATACACCCCTGAAAGTTCAGTGTCAGCCACTTGTGTGCGTCAGCCACTTGTCTTGCCCTAAAAACCAGTCCTGCCAGACTGAGGTTTCCTGGGAAAATCTCAAACTAGAAAGAACATTGTGAAGGTTGTCATATTAGATATCAGGTTTGCTTCAACCCAACCATTCCATAATGAGTCTGACACAATGACTTAGAGGCCAGTTACTTTTGAAAGAAACTTGCTGTGTGGTTCTAGTTGACATCATGGGAATTGACCTAATTGTGTAATGTTTGCAAAATGATCTTGTGTCTCTATCACAGTCTTCTGATATTTGGTGTATCCTTCCCAAACTCTCTTTGTCTGGACCCTCATAATGCCTGCATTTAGGGATCTAACCACCCATTTTCCCTATCTGGTTTTTACTTAACGGTAAGTGCTTATGAGTCCCTTATGAGTTCTAAATACTGAAACAAGAAAAACAGAGCAATAATACTGAATAATAAGGCACAGAAGCTTTTAAGATATAGTACAATTTGCACTCCTCCCATTTCCTTACAGAAAAATACTTATTGGAAAAACAGTCCAGCAGATGAAAAATCAATCAATCTGTGAGATTTTTATGCTGATAGATCCTGGATTTGCTGAGTGTGGCAACCTGGGAAATCATTAGCTTGGAGTTGATCAATCCGGGTTTTGTTCTAGAAGGCTGTAATTCTTCTTTGACACATGCATGTGTACCTATCTTCCACCAATTTCCATGTCTGTGTCTTCTGCCCTTTGTCCAAGGGCTCAAAGGTTTTAGCTTAACATTCCCTTATACATTATTGGAATGGGGAAAACCATATAATAAAGTGAAAAATATCCTAGATGTTTTGTGTAATTCTTGGGAAGTTTGGTTTTTAGACAAGCAGACTCTATTTACTCTAAATATATATATATATATATATTTTAAAAAAGAGCAACAGTGTATCTGGGGCAGTGGAACACCCACAAATGTTGATAGCAGATCCTACTGGTATGGAATCCCAAACAAGCAAACTTAAATGGATCTTCTGTGTGTGTGCATGTGTATAGTTCTTACCACATGAGAAAAAAAATAAAGGCCAGGAAAATAGTAAAAGTTCTTAGGATCAGTTCTTAGGTCTCCTACATAGGAGTTTATCCACATGTACCAGTTTTGGAAATCTATGGATTTCCTCCGGGGCACCGTAATTTCAAACTGTTATGAAAGTGCATTTAGAAAGTATTCCACTTTGTTTAGTGGAGGTTGATTACAAATAAGTAAACTGAAAGTATGCAAGAGGGACATAAAGGCTGAAATATCATTAGCAGATAAAGAATATGGAAAGTGGGCCAATTATCTCAGGTGCACTCCTACCTTCCTTTCCTGGCTCAGGTTCTGTTCCTTGGAATCGCCCTTCAGATCTGGCATCCACTACCTGAAACCGCTTGGATTCCATGTTCTCCACCATCTCTTCATAGGTCTTCAGGAGAGACCTGTTAAGACTGGCTTTAAAGGCAGATGGCTCTGGCCGGGTGATTTCTGCTGTTACTGGATGACCTTCCTTCAGCCAGTTTTTAAATCCCCCATTCAGCACTGAAACAGTTCGATGCCCAAAGACTCGGAACATCCACCATGCACGTGGTGCATAGAATGTGCCCAGGTTGTCTCCATCATACACAATTACATGTGTATCATTCCCAATGCCCAAGTGGCCAACATAATCGGCAAAATGTTTCTCACTGGGCAGCATAAGCTCATAAGGTGATGACTCGTCTTTGCATTCTTCAATATCAAAAAAAGAAGCTCCGGGTACGTGCTGTTCTTGGAATTCTTTCTGGGCATTTCTCGTTCCAGGTTCATACCAGGAAGCATCCAACACCCGCAACTCAGGGCCAATCTTTTTGACTCGGACAGCTTCTGCTAGCCATTTGGTGGAGACCAAAGCTCTGTATAAAGCTTGCTGCACCATGTTAAGGAAAGCTTTCTTGATGGGTGAACTCAAAAGTGAAAAATGGTATGTGAAGAAAAGGGCAGCACCCTGTCCAGGCTCCGATGTCTTGTTCCCTACCAATCAACTAAGAAAGGGCGGAGAAAGAAACCCTAGCCGATTCATTTCTATTCAGGTCTGCACTTTGGACTGTCATAGGCATACCCACATTCAGCTGAAAATTCCCTCCCTCCTCTAGTTAGTTCTAGATGACAAACTGAAGTAACTGTTCAGAGAAAACTTCCAGGGCTTTTTGTAATAAATTTTCCACCCATTGTTGCCCAAGAGTGAAAATATCAATCAGCTTTTCAGGACCTGCTGTAACAAGAAATGCATTACTGTTCACAGTGACGGTGCAAAAGTAAATTGGCTTGGTCAGAAATGGGGCAAAGGGCAAGCTTGAAAGAGAAAACCAGCCCTGAGACACTCAATAAGGTTGAGAGTGTGGGGTCCCAAAGAGCAGTGTAAAAGAGCAGCTGGTATACTGACCCCAAACTCCCAACTACTCTTTCCTAATATATCCAGCTTTGTAAGTGCAGCAATCTGATTACGTAGAAATGGTAGATATAGCATACCTGCGTTATATGCACATTTTTCAACAGTGTTTTGTTCAGAGGGGCCCAAATGTTAAGAGGAAGAGCTAGCAAGATACCTTTTACTTCAGAACTGGCGAAGTTTAGGACTCAACATACTGTTGAGTCCTAAACTTTGCCAGTTTTGAAACAAAAGCTATATTTCCCCTATCCTGAACATGCTAAGGGGAGGTAGCCAAAATAGTGGTCTTTATTTTGAAAGACAAATGAGAGGCTTGCAGTTTTGTGAGGTTGTGGGAATACAGCAGCCTGCAATGATCTGGAGTTGGTATGGGTTGAATCACAATTCCTATTGTCCGGAATTGTAACCACACTCTTTTGGAGAAGAGATACACCTTGGATGGTGATGGGATTAAATTTTTTTTACTAGTTCTGTAGGCGTGGTTTGATGGGCATGGTGTGGCTTGGTGGGCATGGCAGGGGAAGGATACTGTAAAATCTCCATTCCTTCCCCACTCCTGGGGGCAGATTACTGCAACATCCTATTCCCTCCCCACCTCACTAACCTGCTTTCCAGCTCCCTTCTCCTATGCAGGGCAACAAAAGAAGACCCAGCCGATCAGCTGGAACTCGGGAGGCAGAGAATAGATGGGGCTAGGGCCAGTCAGAGATGGTATTGCTACCAGTTCTCCAGAACTGGTCAGAACCTGCTGAATACCACCTCTGACCTTGGATAAAAGGTATTTGGTTGGAAGATACACTTTGGATAAAAGATGAGTTGGAAGTTGTGCGTGTGTGTTTGTGTGTTATTAAACGATTCACTCGGGGTCGTGAGAGAAGTCCATGGCTGAAAGAAAATTCTACAGCAAATGACAAGTATGAGAGGATCAAGATGATCTCGCCCGTCCAAGGTTGTCTGCAACATCTCTTCTCCAGATTCTTCTTCCTACCGAGAGAGCCAAAGACTAAAGAGTTTATCGCAGCCGGGGCAAGTGCACCGTTTGCCTTTTCAAACATCGTTGCTGGCGGAGAAGACCAGACAGTCTGTGAGTTTTCTTCCGTAATCAACCCAGGTTCTCTAGCAGAAACCCAGGTAGGGCGTCAACTGGAAAGCATCCGAGGAAAAGCGCCCCGCTTCCAAATGACCCGCGAGGAAGCAAAGCGGTTCTTATTCTTCTGGATGCCGCAATCTGCTATTCCAGAAAGTGGCTGGTAAAGGGGGGGGGAAGCAAATCAAATATTTATTTTCTCTGCAAAAAATGAGCAGCTCACGGGGCGAGCAGTCAGACAGATGTCGTGAGGATTAAAGAAGATCGTGAGTGATTCCAGTTAGATGCGGGACCGATCTCCACGTGAGAGTTAATGGCTTTTCTGTTAATTTCCTCCCCCCCTTTTTTGTTCCAGTTGGTTCGCCCCGGCCAGCCTTGCCTTTCACTGGATATGAAAGTGGGACGTGGTCCTTTTCTCCGCCCTGGAGGGAGAGTAAGGAAGGGAAAATAAGCTGCTGGGCGAGGGGCGGCTTGCGCGGAACGATTTGAAGATTCAGAGAGCCATCCGAGGTAAGAGAAGAGGAAGTAGAGAGGTGGGGACTTGTTGAAGATTTAAAGGCAAAACATAAGATAAACTGTCGCCCAAGTGCCCAGGGGTCATTTACCCCGCTAGTTTTCCTCTGGCGGCAGCATTTACCTAAGCGTTGCTCTCCTTCTGAGCCAACTCTGGAAACCTTTGAGTGTTGGGTTGTAACTCTCAAAACCTTGCTGGCAGGGACGAGGTTTAATACTGTTCCCTATATAGGTTGGCTAAGGAGGATGGGAGCTGCACTGTATCACCTGTTGGGATTCCCAGATTGGGCCAGCTCAGAAAAACTATCTTTCTTGGAGAAGGAAATAAATGGTTTATTATACAGTAGTTGGTTGCTTGGTGCAGTGTTTCTATTGTCTTCAATTGGGGATTAGTGTTTTTGTGGATGGCGAACTCTTGGGGGAAGAGAGAGATGGGATCTTTTTTCCCTTTGGGAAACTTGTCCTCCCTGTTCCTGTCAAAGAAACTGTCTAATCTGAGGCAGCAAAACCCATTTATATGAACAAATCTGCTCTGAACAAAATGGGAGTGCATAGCATCTTCCTGCTTGGCTTTAACAAAAAGACTCCCAGTTCTGTAAAGTTGCAGATGTGATAAAAAGAAAACTGTTTTTCAAACAGACTCTTGTTCAGGGAAATCTGTGTTTAACTGATTAATCAATCAAAACAGGAAACCACTGTTTACTGATTAATCAAGCAACAGCTATTAAAAACAAGCTTCTTTTAAACTACAAGAACTTACAAAGAAAATGAGAGTTAGTAGAACCAAGCTATCCTTTTTTCTCCTGCTCATGGGATAAGAATTATTGTTATTTCCTTATTGCACCTATGAACTCCATATTTCCATATTAGAGTTCAAAGAGGATTGTGTTAAAAAGCAATTAAATGCAACACAATCATATAAACAGCATTTAATCATGATAAAATAAAATTAAACTTTGAGGTGCATTTAAAAAAAAGAATAGATTAAAAAGAAGATAAATAACAAATGTGGTGTCAATACTGAGAAAGCAGCCTACTCAGCTGCTGTTATAGAAGTTATGACTTAGATCATCATGGAGAATGTGCAGGATTTGACCTTACTTCTACCTTTATTTTGTAAACCCTGACTTCTTTCTTATTTGTAAACCTTGATTTTTTTTCTCATTCGCTAATGAATATAGACTTTATGGATGTTTTGGACGAGGTAAAGAAGAGAACAGCATTACTGTGACAAAAGGTTTTAAATAAAAGTTTTAAATAAAATAAATCCTGCATCAATCCAAATATCCTTTTCAGAGATGAGTTCAAAAAATGAGAAAGTCAAGCATCTGTAGGGGCCCTTTTCACTTTGTATGGATCATTTGTTTCATCCATAGTGAGGTGGTGGACTGCTGAAAATTTCTGGAGCTTTCCCCAGGAGAATGGTTATTCTATTAGAATTCATTTTTATTATATGCAGAAATAACTAGGTTTTTTAGTGAAGAAATTTATGACAGTGATATTTTACCTTTATTAATTAAAACTGTTGTTATAACAGTCTAATTTTACCCCTGAGTTTATGCCCATAACTTTGTTTACATAATCCTGTTGATGCTTGGATTTATAAATGGTTTTATATTTTTATGGCGTAATAGTACAGAAGCATTCATTGTCTCCAGGGGTGGGATTCAACTGGTGTTACTACCGGTTCGGTGATGCATGTGCATGTAAAAAAAACCTTAAGTTGTGCCGCCTGATAGCTGAAAAACACTGCGCGCAGGTGCACAGCATTTGAAAAGCCTCTTTTTTTTCCTGTTTTTTCAATCTCAGCTGTGCTGCACAAAGCAGCTGAGGTTGAAAAAGCAGGAAATAAAGGACAGGTAAGAGCCCAGGTGGGCGGGCAGGCCAAACAACAGCAAACACAGAACCGGTTCTGTGTCTGCTGCTCTTCAGAGCTACCGCTTCTATAGATACGGGCAGAACCGGTCGCATCCCACCCCTGATTGTCTCTCCCTGGAAAAAAAGCAAAAATATTGCACTGTTATACTTTGTTAACATTGTTTAACCATAGTGTTCTTTGAACTGTAATAAATCATATCTATTATTTGATAGATCTGTAGCAATAGCAATAACACTCAGACTTATACTGCTTCACAGTGCTTTACAGCCCTGTCTAAGCGGTTTATAGCATCAGCATATTGCCCCCAACAATCTGGGTCCTCATTTTTTCAACCTCGGAAGGATGGAAGGCTGAGTCAACCGCGAGCCAGTGAGGATCAAATTCTTGGCAGTCAGCAGAATTAGCCTGCAATACTGCATTCTAACCATTGCACCACCCCAGTATTCTACTTTTCTTCTAGGAGCTCAAGATAATGTACATTATTCTCTGTCTTCTGAGTTTTCCCCTGCATCAATCACTCTATGAAGTCGGGCTGAGCAAGAATGATCATGCAAAGGCCACACACCCACCCACACACCTATGGTTTTCTATAATGGCTTCCCCAAATGCCTGCTTCAGATTACATCACTTGTGAGATACCAACAATGTGGGTGAGGCTTTTTTCAGCATAGATGGAGATTTGGCAGTAAATTCCCATCCTCCTGGCAAATGTTTTCCCTTCCACCAACAAAGCAAATATCATATTGATTATAACAAGAACATTACATCTTAACTTAGCCACAGAATGGGCAGAACTTGCTGTTTCGTTCAGATGTAACTGCCTACTTATTATAATGCCTGGGTGTCTTCTTGTGAGGATGGTCCTAATTTTCTGTTTTGTCTTCTTTCACCTCAGTGCCAGTGGAAACCCCAGGTGACATCCAAACACAAACAGCCTGTGAGTGCCATGTCTCAGCAGCTTCTCTACCGGGCATTGGTGACTGCTAAATGGGTGTCAGAAGTTATCAAGTCTCCTGAAATGGGATCATCTGTGAAGCTCTTGGATGCCTCTTGGTACCTTCCCAAAATGAAACGTAATCCCCAGAAAGAGTTTGAAGATCGCCATATTCCAGGAGCCGCTTTCTTCGACATTGATCATTGCAGTGACCGCACATCACCTTATGATCATATGCTTCCCAGTGCAACAGATTTTGCAGAGTACGTGGGCAAACTAGGAGTGAGCAGTGATTGTCATGTTGTGGTGTATGATGCAAGTGACCAGGGCTTGTTCTCAGCTCCCCGGGTCTGGTGGATGTTCCGAGCTTTTGGCCATGATGCCGTTTCCCTTCTAAATGGTGGGCTGAAGAACTGGATGAAAGAGGGGTATCCTGTCAGCTCTGGAAAGAGTCATCCTGCTTCTGCTGAATTTCATGCTTCTCTGGATAAATCAATGGTGAAGATCTATGAGCAGGTGAAGGAGAACATTGACTCACACCAGTTCCAGGTAGTAGATGCACGATCTGCTGGAAGGTATGCTGGGACAGAACCAGAGCCCCGACAAGGTAATGGTTTTCTTTAAGTTTGGAGGGTTAGATGTGGTAGAATGTAGTCTCGATTCCCAGGAGGAAGGGGTTAGAGTTCCAGAGGAGCAAGAGGCAGTGAAGTTTGGATAGTTTGAAGAGGTAGAGGCTCAAGACAATTCGTCCCGTGAAGTTCTCAAGAGTATATCTTTATTAGTGCAAACAGTTTCCTTTAGTTTAGCAAGATTTCTGTCTGTAGTTAAGGAACAATAAAAGAGGTTGCATTGAGTAACTCAGTGTGTCTCTTTTCATTTTGGAGCCTGACAGAATTGTCAGGCTAGTTTAGCTCTGAGATAAAAACCTCTGATTTTAAAGCTTTATGTTAAAAAAGGAAAATTGTAAATTGTCAGCACTTCAAGATAGAAGAGATTAGAAAAACAATGACATGTAGGTCAACACTACTTTTACTGTAAAGCTATGATAACAGAATCTTGTAGGTCTGATTATGTTTCCCCACTTCCTCCCCTTATCTACGTGTGAACTAGCGAGGGGCTTTGTCTGAGGCAGTTTTTGCTGGATTCAGGCTCCCTTTCATCTGACTGTGAATTTGATAGCGGCTCTTCCTGCTGTCTTCCAGGGACATTTCCTCTGACTTCTCCACAAGTCAAGAAACAAGAAGAAACTATATACCAATAGTTTCCTCCTAATAAAGGAGAGGACTGGGCATTATTTATTTATACAGTATATCAAATGATTGCACTTTATACATTACTACTTTGTATAATAAAATGTTTATAGAATTCTGTTAACAGGCTGAGGTTGGGCTGTCATTATTCCTAATATCATACTAACTGCATTTAGTTTTCATCTTTTCTGCATCTTTCACTCCTTCTAGGAGAAAGATGAAGTACAAGGTGACAGGACTTCCCATAATGGTAAAATGTCTTCCCACATTGGAAAAGTACAGCATGGCTCCTAATTTTTTTTACAACTTTATTAGCTGTCCTTCCCCAACTGGGGAAGATGTGGAT
The DNA here is from genome assembly GCA_033807585.1 of Hydrophis major. Lineage (NCBI taxonomy): Eukaryota > Metazoa > Chordata > Lepidosauria > Squamata > Elapidae > Hydrophis > Hydrophis major. The sequence goes on along the minus strand of CM066331.1, from coordinate 183,412,590 downwards.
CAAATAAAGTTTTTCCCCCCCCTGCACGCTAGAGAACTAGAAACAGTCATTCCTCATGTTCTCCAGCAGATGGGTGATATCAGTTAACCTCACCTTATATTCTGGCTTATTGGGGTAAATGGAAAGGGGAGAGATTCATCCTTTGCCATTAATATAAACCAGTATTTTTCAAACTGACAAGTTTCAGATACATGGACTTTAGCTCCCAGAATTTCCCAGCCATCATGCCTACTTAGAAACTTAGTGCTATGTATAGGATTTCAAGGTTTACTACACACAGTATTTGTGTGCGTGCACATTATTTCTAAATTGTGCTTTTCATTTTGCAATTTTGTTGAATGAACTTTAATAGTGTTTTATTTTTTCAAACTTTCTCCAGGAATCGAATCTGGTCACATCCCTGGCTCTGTGAACTTTCCTTTCACAGAATTCCTCACTGAGGCAGGCTTGGAGAAAAGCCCAGAAATTATCCAAAGTTTATTTCAGGAGAAGAAAGTAGACCTCTCCAAACCTCTTGTGGCTACTTGTGGATCAGGAGTCACCGCTTGCCATGTGGCATTAGGAGCATATCTGTGTGGGAAGTCAGATGTGGCCATTTATGATGGGGCTTGGGTAGAGTGGTTCATGCGCTCACAGCCTGAAGACATTATCTCAGAGAGGATGGGGAAGAGCCTCTGAAGCATAGCCTTCTGCTAAGACAAAAACTTCAAGAAGAGGATGGCCTTCAGGATGTTCTACCTATTGAGTGAAATGTTTTAATGATAAATTGTGGGATTTGCCATTCTTTTGCTTGTCTCCATTGCTATGTATAGACACTGCCCATTTTTGAAAGCAAAGAAAGCACTAATTATGGGAAGATTAATTTTGCATTGTAGTTATGGCAAATTGTGTCATACTTCTGGCTATTTAGTATTAATTGTTCCTCCACTGAATCCTGTAATTTGGTTTCTATTCATTTTCATGACAATGCCATAGTACAAATATTTTTTAAATAAAAAGCATTTTAGTGTCCTTAAAGATTCATTGCTTTATTTTGTGTTCTCATCCTGAAGTGGATCATATTCAGAAAACTTCTACCCGTGACAGTTTGTGTGGTGAACTACAGTTTGAATTCAGCTAGTTCTAGACTATACCAAATAGAAAATGTTTGTTCAGCGACCTAGTTTCTTTAGCCATTCTTCATAGGATTTAGTCGCCAGACTCCTTGTCATCTTTAATATTATCTGTTGTTGGTCATTTTTTTCTCTCATCTCATCCCATAAAAACTTTACGCCACCAGAAACCAATATCTGAAGGAATACGATGACATATCCTGACATACCCCACCACAAATCAAATTATTAACTTTCTCTTTCTTCCAAATCTCCACTCTCTAACAAAAGCATCATGTCACTCTTTGAAATCCAACCTCACTAAAGCTAAAATATAATTTTACTGGCTCCAGAAAATTCTACCCCAAAACATCAATTCTGCCCCACTTTCAGTTCCATCAAGTTTTAGTCCTGCCAAATTCTAAACCATGCTACACAATAACCCAACCACAGAAGTACTGATCTCTCAATACTAACTACTAACTCCAGCTTTTATCCACATAGGTCACCTGGTAGTAAACCAAATGTAAGTAAGTTAGAAAGATAAGTTGTGTGATGTGGCATTTGCTATGAGGGGAAAATGCAAGTTATGACATATACTTTACTGGGCTCTGAGAATTATCTTAGTGCATTGGAGAAAGATTTCAGTCTAGACCAGGGGTGTCAAACTCTCATTGTCATGGCATAATCATGGGATATATCATGACTCCCCCCCCCCTTCGCTATATCAGGTGTGAGTGTGGCCAGCACGTGACACCTCTGGCTGCGAGTTTGACAGCCCTGGTCTAGACAATCTAAAAGAGAAATATGAGTCCAAAGCTAGCAATGGAGAAAGCATATCAGAATTGATCACCCTGCTCCAAGTCTCTGGAATTAAAGGCAGAGGAGGGAGACTTTCAGACTTGCAAGATTCTATTACTTTAACTTTACAATAGGAATAACTGGTTTTGGTTGTCTGGTCTGCATTTGAAAAGCTGACATATTCTTAGTTAAGCCCCATGCTTTTCAAAGGATAAATGAACGCAGTGGTTTACAGTACAAATCTAGAGAATTGTGGTTTTGAGGGAAAAAAATTACATGTGTAGGGCATCCCTGAACTGCAGAGTTTACTAATTTCCAGTTTACTGAACGGGGCTTAGGAGATTATGACATTATTGTTTTAGAAATGACCCAATACAGATATCTCTGGAAAGAAAAGAGATTCTGAATCTTACAGCCTTCTTTGAAAAACAGAATGGAGATGTAATGATGCTATAAATAATATTTAGCTCTGGCTAAGTTTGTCCAGGAGACAAACTTTATCAATTCACCAATTCCCTAAGTGGCACTCAAGGAGCCTCATGGTTAATTTAAAATTTTGGAATATCATCCAGTTCCCAGATCTAGTAAAAATTCATTCACCTTGTAGGAGGCTTCAGTAAAAATGTCAAATCTTAGAAGTTCTCAGCCGTTAAAATGTATTTGAACAGCATTTTTCAACCTTGGCAACTTTAAAATTGAAAATCCTTCCATTCCTCACTATCCTGTCAGAGCCGAAGAAGCTTCTTGGATGAGAAGCAAAACACCTTCAAAGAAAAAAACAAGGAAGTCCAGTTGCCTCCTGAAAAAACACTTTTGGGAAAACCATGACCTGGATGACTGAGAATCTCTACAGACTTTAAGATGAGTGGACTTTTATTCAAACATGCTGACTGGGAAAATCCGGGAGGTTGAAATCCACTCATCTTAAAAGTTGCCAAGGCACGTTAAACACCGCTTTAAAATTGTTTTTGCAACTTTCTGCTTAAAAGGCTCGCTGAGCTGTCATCCAAAGGACGTTCGGCAAAGAACGCTCAAGTACCACAACACTGGGCAAAATAACCGCCTCCGTGAATTTTGGGTGCCTGTTTAAGTCTGAAATGCGCGTTAGCCTCGAAACAAACTACAAGCCCCAGAATCCTCCGGGGCTCCACACCTGCAAGCCGAGTCCCGCCTCTTTGTGAAAGTAGGAGGGGATGCGACCAGAGAAAAGAGATGAGAATGGAACGAGGGGAGGACGCGCCGGCGGCGCAGAAGGCAACTTTGTACGCGTGGGATTGCTCGCAGCAGCCGCTTCCCCCCAGCAGCCGAGGCAAATGGGTTCGGCTGAATGTCGGGGGCACCGTTTTCTTAACCACCAAACAGACCTTATGCCGCGAGCAGAAATCCTTCCTCTGTCGCCTGTGCCAGGGAGAGGAGCTGCAGTCGGATCGGGTAAGCGCCCGCGCTCCGCCGATCCTCCAAGGGAAGCGCGGTGGTTTTGCTAACACGCGAGCATTTCCCCTTCGCTTAAATCGCAGGGCGTGGAAAACGCCGAAGCTCCTGCTGTGGCCAGCAATGAAAAGAGGCGGGGGAGGGGGGGCTTTGTTTCGGAAGATCTTGAACCCCACTTGGGAATAATCTTGCTAAGAGATCGAGCCTCCCCCCCCCCCCCCCCGCTTCATCCACTTTTCTAGTCTGGCCCCATAAGCAGAAGTTATGTTTTTGTTGTTGTTTTGCAAAGTCACACTCGCATGTTCAACACAAAGTTGGTCAGGAGGCTCGAGTCTCGAGTCTCTTTCTCCCCACCCCACCCCGCCCCCGGCCATTCCTCAGGGGTTTGGGAGCTTTACGTTGGAACGAGGGTTTCTTTCCCGGTATGCTTGGGCTTACATGCATAGCGTTTAAAAAGCGAGGCAAGTCCTTATAGAAGCATCCCGTTTTCTGGCCGGGCGTCTCTGCCTGCCTGAGCAGCGACAATGTAAGCGATGCGATTTGTTTTTGAAATGCCTGCAGGCCACTCGCTCTGCTAGTGGAAAAATGCGTGGAGAAACCCTAAGCTTCTGCTCTTTGCACGCGAGGGTGCTGATTAAATGGAGATAAAGGTGGTTGGTCGCCTCTTATCTCCGAAAGCGCGTCGATTCCCGTTAAAAGGACCGAGAAAGAATTGCGAAAACTCCACTTGTCTACCCCAAGGGGGCTGGTTCGCTTCCAAGAAATCTTGCCCAGGACTCAAAATTAACCGCGAATATAGGAGTCGTTTCCTTCCTCTTCCTCACCGTAACACCCTTTGTGGGTCCTTTGCCAGTGATTCCAAGAGTTTATCTTGACGCTCGATGCAGCTTTTGCTAAGGCTTAATGTAGTCTTGGGCAGCCGTTCAAAAACTTCATCCGCAGGATGTTTTTTTGGGTTGTTGTTGTTTTTAAATGGAGTCAAAGCATGCGGCTCAGTCAGGGCAAGGGCGGTTGGCTTCATTGTTTCTTCTCCAAGGATAGACATAAACAATACCACCTGGAAAGAGTTGTTATGACAGGATCAAAAAGTTGCTGACTTTGGACATGTTAGGCTAAAACATGTCCTTTGTATAGTTGGATGGCTGGATTTACACACAACTAGGCTAGGTGAAAGAAGTGCTTTAGCACAATGAAGAAATCCAGCCATTGTGATAAATACATCTTGTGAGCCAGATTATCAACTAAAGCCATCATATAAGGATAATTCATTTAGGTGCAGCATGTTATGAGATACATTTTAGTCACCCTGATTTACACTTCCATTCCAAACTGAATAGGATTTATATAAAATGTAGCTTGTTGGGTGAACCCAGCCAATTTGATTAATTCAGAGCACATCATAATCTGTTTTATGAATATTGTATGGTCTTCGTGACGGCATTGTTTCAAATTGGCCAATATTATTTGGAGGAAGTATATAGTTGTGCCTGCATAAGCAAGCACAAACACACAAAGAATGGGGGCCTTGCCAAATCCCTCTCCTATTTTTCTTGGCAGCTTTACTTTTCTCCCCCCTCTGATCCTGCAGATACATGCAATTGGTTTTGACTTTGTTTTCGCAAACTTAGCCATTGTGTTACGTAAATAATAGTTTATGCCATAGCACAAGTCTTGAATGAACTCAGTATATTGATGTAGTGCACTCATCATTTATCTAAGAAATGTTTAAATACTTAGCAGCTTAAATATTTTTATAATTATTTTCCCTGAATCTCCTGCTATTCAGCTACATTTAATGACTTAGGGTCCCCATAAACATGACAGAGACAAAAACATCTTTTGCTGAGTGTGCATAGTTTTATTCAGACTTTCTTTTTTGCCCTTTATTCCCCCAGTCAAAAACAAACAAACAAACTTCTGCAAGATGTTTTCTCTTTGGAGAGTTGTTCCTGATTGGTTTTTTTAAAAAAGCAATTTTGAGATACAACACTTTTTGAGATATAATAGTCATAGGTGAACAGTATATCTGTGTAACACATTTAATGTTGGCAATGCAATTTGGGCCAGTCCCTCTCTCTTGCTTTCAGAAGATGTGGGAGCTTCATCACTGGAAGCTTTCAAGAAGAGACTGGACTGCCATTTGTCAGAAATGGTGTAGGAACTCTTGCTTGGGTAGGGGGTTGGGCTAGATGACCTACAAGATCCCTCCCAACTCTGTTAATCTGTTAAAGGTGGCTGTTGTAGAAAAAATAGGAGCAGGAAGGAGAATTGTAGGTGTTCATCACCTTGAGCTATTTATAAAAAATGATAAAGGCAAGGTATAAATAATAAATACCTTCACACTTTGTAGTTTTATCAAGATCAGTTTCTGATCAGTTTTTGCCATTTTATTCTCATCAATATGGTATGTATGAATCTGTCTTATTTCTCTCTCTCTCTCCCTCCCCCCCCCCCTCTCTCTGTGTGTATAAAACATTTCAAAAAGTTTTGTCCTTTGTTGTATTATTTTGAATATAAACTTAGGTTATTCAACCTTTTGGAGAAGAATCCTTGAGCTCGTGTTCTTTTACCACTCTTGAGTAATGAAGGCTCAGCTAAATTGGTTACCGGACTGCTGATTTCTTAAATGATTCTCACTGGTTTAAGTTCAAGGCTTACATAACAAGCACATATCCCAACTGGTGTATACTCCTTTATTATTGAAGCTGACCATTAATTATTTCTCTCTGCTCTATTTTTAAGCAGTTAATGATCCATCATAATGTTTCATTTGTTATCCCTGAAAACTACATTTATTCAGTGGTTTGGGTGAGGGACTGTATTCAAAACCTTTTGAAAATCCAAGTAAATAAAGAACTCAGAAAAGTTAGTGAAACAGGGATAAATGCAAAATATTGTTTAACACAGAAGCTATACTGTCAAGAATTAGTACTAAGATAGAAATTAGAAATGGGGAGAAGAAGATCACCTTTTTGATTCAGGAATTATTCTATAGTAGAAATAATGGCAGAAGTTAGAAATCTAGATATGTAAACATAGATGCCTAATGAATAGAGAATAACTAAGATAAGTAAACATTAGGATTACTTGGCTAGTGAATTGGCTATAATTGTGATGTCAATTTGATGTCTATAGTTGTTTGATAGTATTAATGGACGACAGAGAAAAATGAATAGAGGGCCTAAACATGCAATGTAAAATTCATAACAAGGATAAGTGAATAGATATTGAGAATAATAGCTATAACTATTGTACGTATAAGATTTATTATCGGTATGTAATTAAGAATGTAGAGATTGTACCCGGACAATATACTGTTACTGTGAATAATGAAATCCTATATATAACTAAGAAAATTGTACAATAGAAAGTATTAATATGTGATGTATAACAAAGGAAAAGTACAATAAAAATATTTGAAAAAAAAGTTAGTGAAACATGGCTTTGTTTGATGGTTTGCTTTTGGTTTAGGACGAGACTGGTGCGTATCTCATAGATCGAGACCCAACTTATTTTGGACCTATTCTGAATTTCCTCCGGCATGGGAAACTGGTACTGGATAAAGATATGGCTGAGGAAGGTAAGTCTATAGATTTGTACGTTCTGGAACCCAAGTGTAGAAATGTATATACAGGTATTCCTTCACTTAGAACCATTCGTTTGGTAACCATTGGAAGCACTGAAAAAGGTGAATTACAATTCTTTTCATTGCCCTTGCAGCATCCTCAAAGGTTTATGTGATCATTTATGACCATTGCACTATTCTGGAGTCATGTGATCATCATTGGTCATCTTCCCAGCCAGCTTCTGACAAGCAAAATCAATGTGAGAAGCCAGATTCACTAAAGAATCACACGATCCATTTAACAACTGCTGTGATTCGCTTAACGGTGGAAAAAAAGGTCATAAAGTGGGGCAAAATTGAACAACTGCCTAACTTAGCAATGAAACTTTGGGCCCAATTATGGTCATAAGTCGAGGACTAGCTGTATTGTTTATAGTGGGCAATGAACGTACAATAATTGATTGCTAAGGGCTGTTTATTCAAGTGCCTCTGAAATACACTTGAGAATACTCTTGTCTCTGTGTCTGTTGTCTAAAATCATATTTCATGACAGTAATATAGCAGGACCTTAAGAAATATTTAAAAATGTTAAATATTTTCTGGCAATATTTTTTTTTTCTTTCATGAGATTGAACACTTCACATATTTTCTAAGGAAAGATTTCCCATGTTCTATAACAATAACATAGAACAATGCATTATACCAGATTAACTATTTGTCTGACACAGTAATAAATACTTATGCAGTAAAACTCTCAAGCTTCTTTTTACTGACCAAAGGCCCTTTCTTTCCACTATTGTTTCTCTTCTTTAAAGTGGGTAAAATGGTTCTTTAAATTAATGAACATGAAAAACACAAAGTAACATAAATCTTAAAGGTAGATATAACATAGTTAAGAGACAAACACCCCCTAAACCAGGGGTCCCCACTATTGGGTGTGGGTCCCCACAGCCCATTTGGAAGCAGCTCATGTAAGCAGGGGAGGGTGAGCGTGTATGCGTGTGCAATTCCTCTCATGCAAATGGTGGGCTCATGCGCAAAGCTCTGCTTGCACAAATGGAGTTGTGTGCTTGTGTGTGTGCCTACCATTCACACAGAACCATCCCCTCTCTCCCTCCTCCCACGAAGCATCCAGCCGCCAAGTTGGAAAGATTGGGGACCACTGCCCTAAACTGTCCCCAATTTATATGAAAAATTCTCCAATATTTGTTTTGCTCACATCTGAGATTCAGCCCTATCTACTTTTTATCCTGTTTATTTTAATTTTATTTATTTATTTGATTTGTCAATCGATTCCAAGATAATAGGTATAAGTACAAACATGAGTAAGAATACAGGAAATAGGTATGAATAAATGAGGACAAAAGGACAGAGATGGTAGGCACAATTGTACACTTATGCACGCCCCTTACAAACCTCTTAGGAATGGGGTGAGGTCAATAGTGGTTAGCTTGAGGTTAAAGGAGTGGGAATTAGAGGATGTTACAAGAGAGTCAGGTAGTGCATTCCAGGCATTGACCACTGTGTTGCTGAAGTCGTATTTTCTGCAATCAAGTTTGGAGTGGTTTACATTGAGTTTGTATCTGTTGTGTGCTCTTGTATTGTTGTGGTTGAAGCTGAAGTAGTCATTGACTGGTAGGACATTGTAGCAGATAATTTTATGTATTGCGCTTAAGTCCAACTGTAGGCGACGTAGTTCAAGGTTGTCCAAGCCCAAAATCTCAAGCCTGGTATATCTCTGCCCTTTATGGTCCACAACCACCCTGCATAAAATATTAACTGTTGCTCAGGTTGCTAAGAATTTCTTAGTTCTGGTTCATGATAATTTACAGCAAAGAGTCTCTGTGGTTCAGAATAGAGTCTGTCTTAGTCTTGAAGGGGTTAAGATTAAAGCCAGATGTTAACCCAGAGGACTTCTGGATGAAAAACAAACAATTTTACTATTGAGTAAATTACTCCTTTATTTTTTTAATCAGTTCTTTCTCTTGTCCTTCTATTATATAGAGATATGTTTATTCAAATTAGCATTTATATTGGTTTTGCAATTTTAATTGATTATGTACTTTTTTCTTCCTATATAGTAGCTGCTTTTGTTTGATTTATGCATAATTATTGTTTTATCTTTATAATATAACTAAGGCCACTTTGGTGAAGAAGACTGGATAAAAAAAATTAAAAAATAGATACTGCTTAGTTATTTTACCTATCTAGTGGCTTATAACTTGGTATCTCTTTGCTGGGCTGTACTTTCCAAATAGCTCTACTAAAATGTAGATATCTTCAGAACATTTTCTCCAGAGAAAACTTGAACTTCTTGCATACTTACTGAACTAGCAAACTGCCTTAGTTTAGTACTAATACCTGAACTAGTGCAGAAGGGTGACCTTATCTTCAAGAGGAAAGAAAAATGGCAGATTTCTTGAATAATTCCCATAGACACAAACCTGTCTCGTCATAATAATTAGCAATCAATTTCAACAACTCCATATCTAGGTAATCCTCAAGTTATGACAATGGAGGCCAAAATTTCTCTTGCTAAGTAAGAGTTAGGTTAGTTTTGCCACATTTTTCAACCTTGTTGCCACTGTTGTTAAGTGATTCACTGCAGTTGTTAGGTTAGTAACATGGTTGTTAAGTAAACCTGGTTTCCCTTTGACAGAAGGTCGCAAAAAGTGATCACATGACCCCAGGACACTGCAACTATCACAAATACATGCCAGTTGCCAAGTGTCTGAATTTTGAGCACAGGATCATGAGGATGCTGCAATACTCATAAATGTGAAAAAGGGTCATAAGTCATTTTTTTCAGTGCTCTTATAATTTCCAATGATCACTAAACAAATGGTTGTAAATTGAGGACTACTTATACTACATTTCCCTTAAAAAATTAGTAGAACATATAAGAGTACTACGCTAAACCTAGAGCTAACATACCGTACATACTCGAGTATAAGTCGATCCTAATATAAGCCGAGGCACCTAATTTTACCACAAAAAAACTGGGAAAACTTATTGACCCGAGTATAAGCTGAGGGTGGGAAATGCAGCAGCTATTGGTAAATTTCAAAAATAAAAATAGATACCAATAAAAACTTTCACTAGGACAGTTGAGAATAAGTTTGATGTTCACAATTTCCTCTTTGAAAGAGACCAGTAAATAGGGAACAAGAAGATGAAGAAAAAGAAGTGTGTTTTTTCACACTGCAGTGAACAAAAATGGCATCATAGGAACAGGCTTATTCTCAGTCCAAAGGTTTGTTTCTGATTTTTTCCCTGATTTAAGGGAAATTTGGGAAACGATCTCACTATCATGAAAGGTTTAATTGATTCACTAACCCAAAAGAAGATGTTGATGACAGTGGGAGGCAGGAGTCACTCTCTCCCTTGCAAGAAAAAACCAAGAGCCGTTCTTATGATCTCTCTCTCTCTCTCCCCCCGTAATACAGTCAAGCCCTTTCCAGCACGCGCAATCTGCCACCGCCGCTTTGCACCTTGCAAATGCAAAATCCCAGGGTTTTTGCATTTGCAAGGTGTAAAGCGGCGGGGGTGGATCCCGCGTGCTGGAAAGGGCTTGACTGTATTACGGGGAGAGAGAGAGATCATAAGAACAGCTCTTGCTTTTTTCTTGCAAGGGAGAGAGTGATTCCTGCCTCCCACTGTCATCAACATCTTCTTTTGGGTTAGTGAATCAATTAATTTGGGAAATGATCTCACTATCATGAAAGTCAGTGTTCTCTGCCCATGGGGCGTTTGGAAGAAAATGCCCCGCGGCATATCCACACACATGTAAGGGGAATCAGAAATCCCCGCGTTCAATGCCTAGCACGGCAGAAGAGAAAACGCAGCTGTGAGCAAATACTGGGAAAACCTGATTGATCAGAAGGAAGGAGGCAAAAGAGGGAGGGGTGGTGGTGGATGGAGGTCCCACTGGTATTTGTGAAACACTTGGTCGGCAGCGCTTAAAGTCAACGTCCTCGCTCCCACCCACCCAAAGCCACGAAGTCCCCCAATTGTGCAGCCCAGAATCGCCCTCCCCTCAGGGGGCAGCAACGACGCCCGGTATTTCCCGAGACAAGAAGCTTTGCCGTGCAATGAAAGCGCCCTGGGTCTAGGCTCGCGGGCTCAGAAAACAACGCGAGCTGCCGCCACCACCTCCTCCCCCTCTTCCCGAGCGGACTGAAAGCAGCTGGGGCTGAGGAAACGAAGCTGAGAGGAGCCTAAGCAACCTCGGCTCGCGCTGTTTTCTGAGCCTAGAGCCTAAAGCCAGGGCGCTTTCATTGCACGGCGGAGCTTCTTGTCTCGGGAAATACCGGGTGTTGTTGCTGCCCCCTGAGGGGAGGGCAATTCTGGGCTGCGCGATTGGGAGACTTCATCGCTTTGGGTGGGTAGGTGGGAGTGAGGATGGACGGAGTCCGTGAAGTGGGGCTTGCCTGCCCTTGCTGGCTGCCTCTGCTTCCTTAGGGGCGGGGAAGGGGGCTCATCTCCCCCTCAGATTCCCCGAAGGATCTTCCGTCACTTTTGCCTTCTCCCTACATCTTCCCTCTGTTAAAATCCCCCCCCACACACTTATTTTCGATCGGATAGATTTCGTGTCTGAGCATTCTCACATGACGGTGGGTCTTTCCCCCCCCTAAAAACAGTTAAAAAAATAAAAAAAACAATATATCCTCATGCAAGAACTTTTCTGCTTCCGATTACCCCCATGCTTAAAAGTTGCAAAGGAAACACGGAAGCAGGGAAGCGGCTGCCCAGCTCCGGAGCTCCATACCATTTTTTTTCAGAGGGGAATCTGACTCGAGTATAAGCCGAGGGGTTTTTTTTCAGCACAAAAAAATGTGCTGAAAAACTCGGCTTATACTCGAGTATATACGGTACTTGTTTTGCTGCTAAGGTACAGTTTGGAATTAAGGCATCAGGCTAGAACTCAAGAGACTGTGAGTTCTAATTTCATTTTAGGCATGAAGTGAGTTGGTTGACCTTGGCCAGTTGTTTGCTTTCATACTGAGGAAGAAGGAACTAGCACGGCACTTCTGAAAAACGCCACAGGGGGTAGTTGCTGGGAGACAATACTGACTTGAAGGCACATTTTCTCCTCCCATCACTGCTGTGCCACATCAACTAGCTGACTACTGTGCACCTGCTGCTAGCTGCCTTCTGATCTTCGGCCTCACCTCTTTGTTGCTTGCACCCAAGGTGGATGCCCTTTCTTCCCCCACTTTGGTACACTACTGGACATTAAGCTAGCAGCTGAACTGGGGAGAAAAAAGGAGAGGCAGGCCAAGCTAGTTTCTCACAAAATAAATGGTGGAATAATAGTAGCATACTTTATCTTAATGTGGGACAGAGATTGATGTCTTTTTATAATGAAAGTTGGCAATTCCTACTTATTGTACCCTATGACTATTATTAAGTGTTGTACGTTATGATTCTTGACTCTTGACGAATGTATGTTTTTTTTTATGTATACAGAGAGCATTTGCACCAAGACAAATTCCTTGTGTGTCCAATCACACTTGGCCAATAAAAAGAATTCTAATTCTACCTCACTTGGGGATGCAGACATGGATATAGTCCTCACCCATCACAACCATGCTGAGTTTGAGACTCTGAACTTGAAAATGATATTAAAGAGCAATTGTATTTATTTACTTCTGTACTGTGGTCCTTGCTTTGCTTTGGCTCTACCATCTATTTTTAATTGCCTGCATTCCCTTGGTATAGTTCTGTCTTGGGAAAATGAGAAACAGGCCAAATAGCGCATCACAAGGGTGTTGGTTTGTACCCTTGTAAATGCACTGATGCTTGGTATTCTAAATATTTAGTTTTTGACTTCGTAGGAAGCAGTTTCTTTCCTTCAAAAAAGTTATCATTTTGCTGAATGCTGTTTATTACTCTGTGTTCAGAAATCCTAACAACCAGCTGCAAATGACATATTATGGTTTATTGTTTGTGATAACAATCAGCTAATTAAACAGTAGAGCAAACCATCCAAATAGATACAAGCTATAATTTCCAGTGGTCAATGAAAAGAGTGTACTGTAAATGTTTAAAATGTTTAAAGGAGGAAGTCTGATGTAACATGAAAGCTACATGTTATGTTTTTATTTTTTTACTTTGCTTTTAGTATTTCATTCTCTTGTATCTTTTCTAATTTTTAACATCAGCTTGAAGAATGTAAAGTGATTATATGCTTACAATAAAGTTTTTTTCCAATTTAAAAAGAAGCTGATGAGCTAATTCACAGCCTTACGCCATTTTCAGTTTCTCTGTTCTGACAGTTTCCTTTCCTTGTGGGAGTAGTTGGCAGTGGTGAGAGTACTTGTCTGAATTATTCAAAGAACAATTTTCTTATAGCACAAAAAGGAGTAAGAATAGGGAGAAAAACTGACTTGAGTTCAGACAACAGTACATGAGATGAAAGGTGCAGTATGTGTCATAAGAATTCAGCTACATGTTATGGGAACCCATGTCTGGTTTATTTGGGGACATGTTATGTGCAAACAAAAACCATGTCTTGGTAACCTAAGTTTAGAATTAAGCATGTTACAAGAAGCCAACTGATTAGTCTTGAAGAATCTGAAATTACAATATTTCATTCTATTGCCGTTCTGGTTCTGGATACTACTCTAGTATGGGAGGTGAAAGAAAAGAAGAATAACAACATCATTGTCATGCTGATGTAATTTTCTATGGTGCTTCCTCATTTCTCTCCCCACAACTTACAGTGGCTGTATTTTTACCTTTGTTTATTAATATATTCCCCTAGTTTGCTGAAGAAGGAAAATGACAAATTGTAAGGACTAGGTATCATGTCCAAATAGATTATTCTAGTGAATAACAAAATGCTAGTTGTTCCTAATTGTAACTTTAGTTCCTCAGGGGGTTCATCAAATGCCTGGATCCCACATGCCCGCTGCTGAAATGCATCACGTGTGTCCCTCTAGGGAAGAGATGTGAGATGCAAAAGATGACAGATGTACAAAATGGAAGGCAACATTTTATTTGCTTATGTAGCAATGCCAGTTTCCCTTAGGCTAATATTTCTCAACCTCAGAAACTTTAAAATATATGGATCTCAAAACTTCCAGAATTCCCCAGCTACCAGATGCAACCTGATCTCAGATATTTTGGGCTAGAAATTCTCAATTCCTTCATATTGCTCTTCTGTCTGGTTGATAATTCCGGTTAGTGGGTATACACTGTGATAAAAATAACAAGAGCAAAATGGATCCAAGAAATTTTAATTTGGGCATCATTGGATTAGAGCTAGATAGTGGATATGGCTGAAGATTAAATTTTGGGTGTTTCTTCATGAATCAAATATCTGTATGATATAATCTGTAATGATATAATCTGGCTAGTTAATTGAGGCTAACTAGATCATATGGATTGAATCCAAGCGGTGATTCATCCTTGAAAGAGGGGGTAGTCCAACCCATGCTGAAGAAGACACCCCCCCCCCCCATGAAGTCATGCTGGATCTGACTGTGCTAGTTAATTTCTGAACTGCTTCCTTTTTAGGGAAAGTTGTTAAGAAAGTAGTTAGGTTGCAGTTTCAGAGGGCAAGGTGAGGTGGATTTCTGGATCTTTCCCAGTAGGATTTCAAACCTGGATACAGCGTAGAGATGGTATTGATTTCATTTGTTGACTTGTGGCAGGACTAGTGTAGAGGTGGTATTTCTACTGGTTTCCTTGACAGTATTGATACCATTGATCATTATATCCTTTTGGACTGACTTAAGTATTGGAAGTTATAGAGTTATTGTGGTTCCCTTTCCTCTTGGGCCATTTCAAATTGGTGATGTTGTGGAGACGAGGGTAGAGATCTATCTCAAGGCTCTTGCTTTTGTAGGATAGCTCGAGACTTGATTCTTTTCTGACTCCTGTTAATACGAGATTGCTGGATGGGGTCATCCACAGGCATGGAGTTGGATGTACATCTCAACACTGGGCCTTCCAAATGATAGCATCAATTTTTCTGCCTTGATGTCTAGAGGCTCTAGGGGCCTGGTTGAGGGGGAGCAGCATCAGACTTAACCCTTATAATACAAGTAGCTGTGAATTTTGGTATCACCTGATCTAGAGACTTTCTATCTTCTTTCTGGATAGACTAGCACTGCTCCAAATCTACCCAGTGTGCAGTTTGGGAGACATTCAGCTCTTGTTCTAAGAGGAACAACACCAGTTGTGCCTATGTCTGAATCAGGAGGCTCTCCTCATAGTCATTCATGCCTTAGTCACCTCACAGTTGGATTACTGTAATGGTTCCATAAGGGCTGTCCTCAATGACCTCTCAGAAGCTGCTGCTGGCCCAGAATGCAGGGATGTGAAAGGGGTACCTCTTTACTTTATGAGCTGCATTGATTACCAGTGAGCTTTTGAGTGTAGTTCAAAATGAGGTTTTTCATGGCACAGGGCTGGATTATTTTCATGACTGAAAAATAATTGTTTATTTTTACTCTTCTGGTTAGATCTGGCAGAGCCCAGTTTGATCAGACATGGTTGACAATGTGATGTCACTTAGACAAGTGTCATGAATCAAGACACAGGATTTGTGCCTTTTCTGTTACTTTCCTGATCTTTGGAACACAATTCCTCCTTGAGATTAGGTTGGCCCCAACTTTTCCTGCCTTTCAGAGGGCATAAAAACTTGAACCTTTTCCCAAGCAGTGGGGAAATTAGCCAACAGAATAATTTTGTTGGTTTAATTTTTCCCAGCACTGAATGTCCTTATGTTTTGAATTTTGTTGTTATTTTTAAGTCATTTTATATGGACTTAATCATTGTTTACTAATGATGTACACTGCACCAAGTTATGTGTTGAGTGGGAGGCTTTATAAATCAAGTTAACTTAATAGATGAAAATTTATTCTTAAACCATCTGTCGAGTTGGTTAAGTTATTTTTCTGATAGGCATGGTTTTGTCACATTTTCATATGGTAAATCAGTTGATTTTAGTAACTGAACAGATATAACTCACTGGATAGATTTATACATCAAATTAAGACATAAGACATAAGAGTTTATTTGTCATTACACTCGCAAGCGGGTGCAACGAAATGAGGTGCTCTTCCACAAGTAAAACTGGACAAACACCACTAAAAGAAAAAAAAAATTAAATTAAAACTAAACACAACCGACCATACAATAATCTCGATGCAATTTAAAAATGTAAAACCCCATTACTCTCAGCCATTCACTTCCACATAAATCTTATGACCCTGCATTCAAACTCAAAACTGCACTTGGATAAAAACTGTTCTTAAATCTGGTCGTCCTTGTTCTTAATACCCTAAATCTCCTTCTCGATGGTAATAGTTCAAAGAGCTGATGTCCCGGATGAGAGGAGTCATTCAATATATTAAGTATTTTCCTCCTACATCTATTCCTATACAGTTCTTCCAAAGAGGGAAGTGAGCAGCCAGTGATGTTTTGGGCCGTCTTAATCACCCTCTGAATTGCCTTTTTCTCTGCCACTGTGCAGGTCAAGAACCATACACAGAGATAGTAGGATAATATACTCTCAATTGAACTCCGATAGAAAGTTGTCAATAGACTCTCAGCCAGTTGTTTCCTAAGAATCCTTAGTAAATACAACCGTTGTTGTGCCTTCTTAATTAAAGCAGCGGTGTTTGCACTCCAGGTCAGGTTATTTGTAATGATGGTCCCGAGAAACTTACATTCAACCACCTGTTCCACACGAACTCCCTCTATATACAGTGGCTGAATGTCTGCTCTTTTTTTCCTATAGTCCACTATAACCTCCTTGGTCTTCTTAATATTAAATAGAAGATTATTATTTTTGCACCAACGGGATAGCTGTAATACCTCATCCCGATATGCAGACTCATCATCCCCAGAAATAAGTCCTACAAGCGTAGTATCGTCTGCAAATTTCATTATCCTATTGTTGGGATGTTTATTTGTGCAATCAGATGACTAGATGGAGAACAAAAGTGGACTAAGGACACAACCTTGTGGAGTGCCAATGTTAAGTGTCTTGACAGTAGTAATATAGTCATTCAATTTAACTCTTTGTGGACAATTTGTTAAAAAATCCAATATCCATAAACAAATAGAATCTGGAAAATCTAGATCTTTAAGCTTAGCTATTAATCTGTGCGGCATGATGGTATTAAAAGCAGAACTAAAATCTGCGAACAACATTCTTACATAATTCCCTGGTGTTTCCAAATGGGTTAAGGCCATGTGAAGCACAGTGATAATTGCATCCTCGGTTGATCTATTTTCTTTGTAAGCAAACTGAAGCCCATCAAAGGAATCGGGAAGGCTGGAGATAATATAATTTCAAACTAGCTGCTCAAAGCACTTCATTAAGATAGAAGTTAGTGCCACCGGCCTATAGTCGCTCGGACCATTTATGGGCAACTTTTTAGGCAGTGGAACAATGGTGGAAGCCTTGAGACAAACAGGAACCACACATTGTGTCAAGGATCAATTAAAAATTCTGGTCCATACCCCAGCTAACTGTTCAGCACAATCTTTTACCACCCAACCAGGAATTAAGTCGGGCCCAGCTGACTTTCAGGAATTAACCGCCTTCATTGTCTGCCTCACATCCTGCTCATTCACAATGAAGGGGAGGCTCTGCTGAGTAAATGATGGCAAAGGGACAGTTTCAGTTTGATGGATTTCAAATCGAGCAAAAAAGTTGTTCAACTCCTCAACCACTGCCGCACTACCATCCACAGAGACCTTTTTTGCGTTATAGTTTGTTAGTTGTTGAACCCCCTGCCAAACCTGCCTCATGTCATTACTGAGAAAGCAATCTTCAATTCTCCTCTTATATTCGGCCTTAGCCTGCTTAATGCCTCTCCTCAAGTTCGTTCTTGCAGCACTATAATCCAGATCATTCCCAGACTTAAAAGCCTTGTTTCTTGCATACAACAAGCGTCTAACCTTCCCGGTCATCCAAGGTTTTTGATTAGGATAAACCCAGATTTGTTTATCCACCGTGACAGTATCAATACAGTGTGCCATATACCCTAACACCGCAGCCGTGTGATCGTTGAGATCAGGATGATCAAAAACTTCCCAGTTCGTCTGTTCGAAGCAGTCCTTTAGCTGCTCCATTGCTCCCTCTGGCCAGCTTTTCACCGTCTTGACTACCGACCCTGCCTGTTTTCTCAGA
This sequence comes from Hydrophis major, assembly GCA_033807585.1. Classification (NCBI taxonomy): domain Eukaryota; kingdom Metazoa; phylum Chordata; class Lepidosauria; order Squamata; family Elapidae; genus Hydrophis; species Hydrophis major. The sequence goes on along the minus strand of CM066331.1, from coordinate 183,394,550 downwards.
GGAATATACTCCGGGGCTAAAAGCAGGGACAAGTGATCCGACTGGCCCAGATGTGGTAATTGTAATACCCTGTATCCATTTACAATATTCGTGTAGACCTTATCCAAGGTGTTCGACCCCCTAGTAGCACACCTTATATGTTGATAGAATTTAGGGAGGACCACATGAAGATCTACATGATTAAAATCTCCTGCAATAATGTATACAGCATCTGGAAATTTGCTTTGCAAGTTGCCGATTTCATCACCCAGGAAGCCCAAAGCCAAATCTACATTTGCATCCGGCGGAATGTAAACAGCAAGAATAATAACAATGCTGAATTCCCATGGAAGATAGAAAGGTCTGCATCTAACAGACAGATATTCCAGCTCCAAAGAGCAGTGACGTGTTATAACCTCTGAGTTCGTACACCAAGTCTCTTTAACAAACATACACACTCCACCTCCTCTACACTTCCACACATTTCTGTCTCTGTCCAGCCGATGTAATAAAAAACCGTCCATCTCAATAATAATGTCCGGAATGGTGGGGTTCAACCAGGTTTCAGTGATTAACAACACACAGCAGCTTTTCACGAACTTACTTGAAGAGACCTGCAACCTTAAATCATCCATCTTATTTGCCACGGATCTAGCATTAGTCAGAAAGAGACTTGGGAGCGGTAGCCGCTTCGTTTGTTTTTGCAGCCTGTATAAAACACCAGCCCTGCAGCCTCTTTTCTTCCCCCTCTCCCTTCATCTTCTTTTCCTTCTCACCCTCTCTCTCACCGGAACCACAATCCACGGAGAGCCGGGGAGCCTTGCAACCTCTGACGGTATGTTATGTTTCCAAATAAACTTAGCTGTTATCTCTTGTTTGCTTTGTAGTCCAATCTTCACAAGCTCACAATTGCTGTAGAGTATGTTCACCCCACAGGAGGTATTCACAATACAAGATAATCCATACAAAAACATCCATAAAAAACACCAAGCCGAAGAGCACTGAGCTGCAGCATGTGAATGCGCGGCCATCTTAAATTAAGTTAGGATTTTTAAAAAACCCTATATATATTGAATAAGCCAGAATAGCTTAGTTGGTATATAAAGTTTGGGTCTAAACAAGCTATTGGTATGTTCTATTATGGATGACTTAATGACCAACTAGCATTTACTATATTTACCCAAAAATAATCTAGCTTTCTTCTCGAAGAATTACTTATGGGTGTAGTATACTTTCTTGAGAGAGTTAGAAGACAACTAACATGGTTCCTGTATAACTGCTGAACGTGAACAAATGAGTGGGGATGCGAAGTGTGAATAGATATGCTAAACAAGGTTAGTCTTGATCACCTCTATTTGCTTATTTAGTTTGTTCATTTGTTAGATTTGTTTCCCACCTTTCTGTCAGGAGGTCAAGGTGAAATACATAGCACTTTGACCTCCCATTTTTCTCCAAAACAACTGTGAGATTGTTTAAGCTAAGAGATTTAAATACACATATGTGAGAGTCTTACATGCATATATTTGTTGAGGGAAAAATATACTTCAGAATTGGTTTCAATAAGAGTTGGACATGAATGTTCTGGAATGTTCCAGAATACATTGGAACAATTTATGGTTTTCTAGATTACATCAATCCAGGAGATGACGTAGTAGTTTTCCAAAAGTTGATCTTTTGAAACAATATGTTTATGATATATCTGGTCATCTTAAGTTCAGGTTCACCTTTCTTTTGTGTAAATATGGAGTTTTCTTTTGTGCTGGAAAAAAATCAGAGAGTGAAGCCTCTTCAGAATTTGCTATGAAGAAGATAAGAAGCTAGTAGCTCACCTCAGTTCTATTTACCCAGAATTTCAGCTTATCATGAAGACATCATTAACAATGGAATGGGTACCTAAGGATGTGTCTAGAATAATTATATTTTGCTGACTTTCTTAATGGATTGCTGGAATTATATTTTAAAGCTAATGGAGATATCTGGATTTTAAAAAAATGCTGCTGTAATTTTGTGTTGGAGAATTAGGAGTGTGCATTTTTAACTTCTTACTGTGTAAGAATGTTATGACTAAGCTGCCAAGTATCTTCTTTTTTTATTTTTGTTTTCCCTTTCCCAATTGGAGGAAATTAGGAAGAACAAAGCCCTTCCCATCCCATCCCATCCTCTCCTTCCCTATCTTAATGGAAGTAGAAAACTCAGAGAAGCAAACTTTAAGCGTGCTATTTCTGTAATAAAATGTCCTTTTGAATCTGAAGCACTTTCTGGATTGTTTTAACAGGCTTGGTTGTACTCATATCCACATATTCTACTAAATATAGATTCACTGAGCTGGAGAAACTCAAGAATTTCCCCTATGCTTTGTTGCATAACAGTAATCATTTATACACTATTAAGTGCCATGCTATTGAGAATGGTTTTGAAAAGACCATTCCACCATTCTACTCATATGTTTAGAAATATTTTTCTCCATGGTTTTTTTTTTTTTTTGGTCTTATTTCATGCCAAGGCAATAACAAGTTACTGAGATAACTGATCTACTTTCAAATAAGGTAGAAAGGGATCATACAGAAATGGTGATTAATTTATTTTCTCTTTGCCAAATTCTTTCTAGCTATGGAAGAAAATCATCCTCTTTTATTAAATTGTTTATTCAGAAATAGGGCATATTTATTATAATGAAATAAATATGCATTAGAAAATGAGAAAATCAGATCTTTGAGAATAAATGTATTGAAATATGAATAATATTTATCCTCTTCTGAAATGATGAATTTCAATGCAAGTATTTTTGCTTGTTTGATTGCTTTCATTAAGATTCAGTGTGATCTGTAGCAATTTTATAAGTACTATTTCTTTTTTTGCATGTATATGACAATTCTATTATCCAGGCTGGTATACTAAAGTAAATGAAAGTTATGAGGTATTATGCCACCTTTAGTAATATGTATCTATTTAGGATGGTCACTTCTTAGTTGAGTATTGGACTCAGTGCTTCTTCTCTTTTAGCTTCTAAAATCTATACTCCTTCAGTCAGTTGCACATACTGACTTTCTATTTCTTTCCCCTCTTTTGAGGTCGATTTTTTTTTTTGGGGGGGGGGGCAGGCTCCAATCTGATCACTTTAAACTTCCTTGTCCGTTTCTTTGACCTACGGTAGTGGGGGGGGGGGGAGAGAGACTCGTGCTATGTTAATGATCAGTATATTAATTACAAGCTGTTCAGTATTTATTTGTCAGATCGTTTCTCTCTTACTCTTTCTTTTCAGTCTTTTTTTGTCTTCATCTTTTGTCTTTGACCTGTGTTCGCATTTGATATTCCCCTAAAATATCATTTCGTCTAGCCCAGTCATAGCTTTGTTTCAATCAAAAATTACCATATGGTAACTTTGCATATGCAAACCATAGCATTTGCAAAACACAGTATATGCAACTGTGTTGGAAAATATAAGAATTAAGATATAAATGGGCTGTCAAGCTATATTCCTAAAATATAGAATTTGTCATTTTATGAAGATTTGGTTTTATCAAGCCTGAGGTTTGGCAAAGAGGATAATCTTATGTAAATGGAAAGGAATATATTTTCCTGATGAATTCAGATAAGAGCCTTATCTATTTTTGAAAAAAAATGCTCTAAAAATAAGAACATAAAGCAATAGATTTCCATATGATCCAGGCTGAATAATAAGGTTGAGGATTTAATGTATTCTATGTTGATCGAAATGAAAAAAAATATATGGACATTTCTTCTTTTTTTTCTGTTATTAGTTCTCCCACATTTTCTTTTTATTGTGTTTAATCACCTCCATGTACATTTTTTTCATTACAAATCACTACATTTTACTAGTATTGTAATTGCTTGTATTCTACTGTTAATAATAATTAAACAATTAAAACAAATAAAAGAAAAATAGATACATGTGCTTATGTGAAACTATGAGAAAAATGTAATTGTAATAGATCTGATTGAAGGTGGATTAATCTTACTGAGTGGAATGTGGAAAAGTGAAATTAAGTTTAATAATTAATGAAAGGATTAAAGTGTATGTCAGAAAGCATGAATTGGTGTCATTAGGTAGTGGTGAATGCCCATGAAAGTAGGTATCTGAAGTAATCTTGAACTGAGCAATATTACAAATCTAATATATTAGTTTTGAGGTAATTAGTTTTGGTTAATGTTACATTCAAATGACAAAGGAAGAACCAGGCTTAATTGAATGTGATTCTGGAGAAAAATGACTTGGTCTGATGACTTGAATGAATGAATGAATGAATGGGAGTCAGATAAACATTGGGACTATTCAGAGTTGAATGAAAATGATTGTTTTGCTAAGAAATATGTGTTTGTTATGAATTCAGGGTTTATGTTTTAATCTGTTCACATGTACAAATGGAAAAGGAAGGAATACAGGTAGTCCTCAACTTACTACCACAATTGAGCCCAAAATTTATGTTGTTAAGTGAGAAATTTGTTAAGTGAGTTTTGCTCTATTTTATGATTTTTCTTGCCACATTTATTAAGTGAATCACTGCAGCCATTATATTAGTAACATGGTTGTGACGCAAATTTGGTTTTCCCATTGACTGTGCCTGTCAGAAGGTCACAAAAGATAATCACATGACTCCAGGACACTGCAACTGTCATAAATGTGAGTCAATTGTCAAGCATCTGAATGTAAATCACATAATCATGGGGATGCTACAACGGTCATAAGTGCGAAAAATGGTCATAACTCACTTTTTTCAATGCTGTTGTAACTTTGAGTGGTCACTAAATGAACTGCTGTTAGTTGAGGAGTACCAGTATAAATCAAAAACTTCACTGATTTGTTTATGATGAGGGATTGAAAGAGTTAGTGAATAATATGATGAGAGATACTGAATGTGCCAACATTCTTGATAGTTTTTGATTGCTTTTTGGAAATTTATTAATTTAGCATGGCAAATACATGGACTTATAGTAGTTAAAATGTTAATATCTAATCCACCCAGCCATTCAAGGACAGGGTGGTCTATGTTAAAAAAAAATCAGACATTGGGCCGGTGTAAGCTCTTGATGGACATTCGGACACAATGTGATGGATATTTTGTTGAGGGGCACCACAGTCACACAGAGGCATAGAGACAAGACCGCACTTAAACAATGAGCCCTGGCAGGCACCATGTTGGGTATGGATCCTGTTCAGAGTTGACCAATGCTGGCGAGGAAGGTCAAAACCTGGCACCTTTTGTGTAGGGTCATTTATGTAACTGCCTGTATCTGGACGTTCAACAGTCCATGTGGCTTTCCACTGTGAGTTGATGTCAAAGTTGTCAGACATCTGTTGAGTGAGTGCCAAAGAGGGCTTCCTGGATTTAAGCCTGCCAATTGATAGATGAGGAAGATCAGCATGCACAGGAAGAAGTGGTTTCTTATAATTTTGTTGTACTCCTACACTAAGGTTTCCTGCCTTCATAGAAGCAGATTTTATGCAACGGCTTATGATCCTCATTGTTTCATTTAGTTTATCATCGATCTTGCTAGTTTGTCAGCTATTAAGCCCAATGGGGGTGCAGTATTAAGCTGTGGAGTAGACCAACTTAGTGCTGATATTCTGAGAGTAGAGGCTGAGGCTTCCCAACTAGGTCTTCTAAGTTTCTGGAGTAAGTTGTTCCTGGTATTTATTTTAGCAAACATGTTCTCTAGGTGTTTCTTATAGGAGAGAGAGTCCGATCCAAAGTTACTCAGAGGTATTATTATTCAGGTAGGCCTTTGGGATGACATTGGTGAGTTTGTTGTTGAAGTGGAAACAGGTAGTCACCGTTTTGCTGACACTGGGTATGAGTCTCCGGTCAGCAAAATATGTTCCCAGGGTCTTCAGGTCCTCAGAGAGGAGGCAGTCCAATACTTCCAAGTTTTTGTCTTGCGCTGCTAGGACAAGGTCATCTGCATACCCAAATTTATGTAGCTGGATATAAAGATTGAACAGTGGGTGCCAATACAGAACCTTGTGGAAGGCCATTGTTGAGTCTTCTTCACTTACTAACATTGTCCCCCATAGTGATCTGAAAGGATCTATCGCTGACCATGTTGTTAGTTCGGTGATAGAGGATTTTACAGGGGGAATGATGTGACTCAGTTTGTAAAGCAGACCCTTCTTCCACACAGTATTGTATGCTGCAGTAAAGTCGATGAACACAGCTGTGGTTTTTAAGCCTCACTGGAAACTAGCCATGATATGTCCTATTAGGATCAGCACCTGATCAACATAACTGTGTTTATGACAAAAGCCAGGTTGTTCCATGGGTAGAAATGTATCTATTGTGGGTCCAATTCTGTTTATGATAAGTTTCTCCAGAAATTAGTAACCAGAACTGAGAAGAGCAATGGGGCGGTAGCTTTCTACTGTCTCTTATGGTTTGCCAGGTTTCAGAAGCGATATTACTTTAGCTTTTTTGAATTCCAGTGGGAGGTGTCTGCTAGATTTAAAAAGTATGTTTGAAAATAATTTGCTGAGCCAATTTTTTGTTAGTCTCCCAGAATGAATTACAAATTAGGGTGGATGCCATCAAATCCTGCTGTTCTCCTAAGAGCCGGTCAAATCATCCAGAGAGTGGGAGGTGCTTCAGTCTGCGTCGTTGAAGGCTGAGCTTAATTACTAAGGAATGCTCCGCCCTCCATCACGTGGCTCCTTGCATTCCCCAGTTTATGCTCAGCCTTCGTGAGAGTAGGCTGTGTATTTCCACTCCTTGGCCGATTCAAGCTAATTGCTGCAAAGTCCTTTACTTTTTCAGGTTTGCCTTTTATTCTTGGCTCTTCCTTAGCCTCTGTGCACTTCAGGTAGCTGTAGCAGGGGAGTGCATTTTTTACCCCCAGGGGGGATAACGAGCGGGCAGCTTTTGCGCTCCAACGCCAATCCTCCCCCCCCAATTCGGCTCCTTTCCCTGCCGCTTCTCCGCACCGCAATCGCAGCGGCTCCATTCGATCGCGCTGATAAGCGCAGCTGGTGTTCCCCCCCCCACCGTGAACGCCGATCGCCCCAGGAAAGGGCGAATAGTTTACCTGGCTGCCTTTCCAGCCTCTAGACGTGCCAGAGAGGCTTTTTAATTGCTCTGAGCGGCCCGTGGATAAGAGATCGTGGGAGACCACCATTTTGGGTGTCGCCGCGTGTTGGGCGCTATATTTAAAGGCCTCATTGGGCTGCGAAGGGACTAACTCTAGTCATAGGCCTTCCAGACTGTGAGAGCTACTAGATTTTAATCACAATTGACATACACTAGTTGGCTTCCGCAGCATGCTCAGGGCAGAAGCTTGCAGCCTATCCCTCCCGGTTGTTGCCTGGGAGCTCCAGCTGCCAGAGGCCTCATTCCAGCCTCAGGTGTTCATTTGGCAGATTGGTGATAACTTACAACAACCTCTGGGGCCACTCCTTCCTAGGAGCATCGAACCAGACCCTGAATTGAATATTATGAAATAAAAATAATAATAATAACAACAACAACAATAATAATAATAAGAAATATAAATAGATATATAAACTTTCTCACTAAAGGACTATTACACAGTTTCAATACTAATTGTTTTATATATATTAATAATTATAACAATATTAATTTTATAGGCTGTATACATCTAAATTCCAAAACGGGGCGCGGGCCAGCTGAAAGGACACCCGGCCTTTGTTGTAGGTTGAACCCTTGGTGAGCCAACCGCCTTAAATTGGTATTTTAGTCCTTTCTTCTATAATGGTACATGACATTTCCACAAAAGGCCCTTCTTTGAAGGCCAGATCTAAATCCTACCACCTGCGCAAACAGGCTAAGGAAGCCTCTAAGGATACTTCCAAGGCTTCTCAGAGAGACACCCTAAGATGTCATAGGGCAATCTGGAGAAAGAATTTGACAGGCACAACCCATGCTTCCAGCCCTACCATCCTCCGTTCCTTCTACCTCCAGACACCCCCCCTCCTCCAGATTGCTCTTCCCTCTCCAGGCACAGCTCATCCCAGGGACACCAGATCCCCGGACCAGCCACCAGACGGCTGCCCGAAGCTACATTCACAACCACGGCTGCTGGTCTGCGCCAGGAGGAGGACGCCACAGTCGAGATCCCTGCGTACATGCAGGCAGGGATGGAACGGGCTATCCGCCAGGGGATAGCAGACGGCCTTCAACTGATGTCCAGACTCGCCATCAGCCAGGTCCTCGCCCAGATTGGACCCTACTCATGGTCAGGTACCTTTGCAGGGGGACAGTCCGCTCCCAGAAGGGGAACTGGAGAAGGCCATAGAGGACCTGGATTGGTTCGGGGAGGAGGAGGAATTTGAATGGGGTTGTACACACCAAGGGGAAACCCTATCAGAGATAGACCTGATGGAAGGAGACATGTCCGAGGACGAGAGTCTCACTCCCGATCAACCCACCATTGTGGGTCTGTTCAAGCCACACATGTTTAAATTGCTCCTATTTTAGGCCAAGAACATTTCAGTCCTCCTTGGTTCTCCTTTCCCTGGCGGAGGGACAAGAGGACGCCATTTTCAGGCAGCCCATGGTGGAGGCGGAGGTTATTCTGGCCCCACCCATATTTCACGACCTAGTTTCAAACCATTTGGACTCTACAAGGGCCCCTCCGGCCCCATCCAACCAGGACAAAAGGTTCTTTAACCTCGAGTCGAGCTTCTGCAACCTGCTTAACACTCCCGAGGCAGATGAGCCCATCGTGGGCTTAGCACCCTCGTCCTCCCCCAGTGATCCCCTGGAGGCTCTGAAACCCGAGGACAAGAGGTCCGAACTGGCCTTACGTAGGGCCCATCAAGTGGACACCTGGGCCATTAGATCGGCCACGGCCGCTTCATTCTTCAACAGGTCTTCGATTCGGTGGCTCCGCCAACTGAAACAACATGTTCCCCCCTCTAACGCAAGGGCACATCAGGACATTGCAAAATTGATGGCCGCGGCAGAATTCTCGGCTGATGCCACCTACCACGCAGTTAATTTCTCCACCCGTGCAATAACCTCTCACATTACAGCTCACCGCCTGCTCTGGCTCAAACACTGGCAGGTGCATGTGAAAAACAAGGTTAAGTTGGCCACTGCCCCCATTAAGGGGGACAAACTGTTCGGTACTGCCCTGGAGCCATTGCTATCCGAAACCCGAAGCAAGAAAAAAATTCCTTCCTCCCCTCTTTCAGAGGTCAGAGTCAATATTTGGAACAAACTCTCCTTCTCAAGCAGGGGGTTATACTTAGATGACCCAGATAGATCCCATCCCTCCCTTCCCATCGGTGGACACCTCAAGCATTTCGCCGACCGATGGGATTCCTCTACCTCCAATGCCTGGGTCCGAGACACCATCAGACTGGGCCTCGCGCTTGAATTCCAGCGCGCCCCCCCTGATTTTTTTATGGCATCCCCCCCTCCAAGGATCCCAATGGATTCAGCTATCCACCATCTCCTCACCATACAGGCCATACAACCTGTACCACCATCCCAGCGGAGGCAGGGGTTTTATTCCCACCTCTTCGTGGTCCCCAAATCCTCAGGGGGATGGAGGGCTATTCTAGACCTGAAACGCCTTCACTGTTACCTGACCTACCGCAGGTTTAAGATGCACAGCCTACAATCCATTCTACTGGGCATCAGCAGGGACACTGGCTATCTTCTATGGACCTTTCAGAGGCGTATCTTCACATCCCAATCCGGCCCTCTCATTCCAAATTCCTCAGGTTCTGCTACAACCATCGCCACTTCCAATATGTGGCCCTTCCCTTTGGATTGGCCTCTGCCCCAAAAACCTTCACTAAGGTCCTCGTGGCCCTAGTGGCCCACCTCAGGGACCTCCCGGTTCATCTCCACTGTTACCTGGAAGACATCTTCATCCTGTCTCACTCCAGAACCCAAGCAGAAAGGGATATCAGAGCTACTCTCTCTGCCCTCCAAGACCATGGGTTCCTAGTAAACTGGCAGGAGAGCCATCTGTTACCATCGACACGGATCACCCACTTGGGGTCTGTCATTGACTCAGTTCAGGGAAAGGTTTTCTTTTCCTCCAAGAGATTCCATAGCATCCAGGAAACTGTCAAACATATCAGACGATCAAGGAAGGTAACACCTTTAGAATCATCTAAATTACTCGGTAAAATGGTCTCATGTATCTCCATTGTTCCCTGGGCCAGTTTACACACTATATCCCTACAGTGGTTCCTGTTCCCGTTCCAAAGGACCGGCAGAAGCAATTCAAAGGCCCAGGTCAAGGTACCTTCAAGAGTCCTAACGTCTCTCCTCTGGTGGACCAGTCCCGCCATCAACAAGGGACACTGCTTCAAGGAACCCCAACGCCTCACCCTCACCACAGACGCCAGCCTGTCCGGATGGGGCGCTCACATCCACTTGCTCTCGACACAGGTCAAATGGTCACAGGTAGAACGGATACGCAGTATAAAATGGTTGGAACTTCACGCCATCCACCTGGCCCTGCGCAACTTCCTTCCCCATGTACACGGGCGGCATGTCCTGATACTCTTGGACAACGTCACCGTCAAGGCTCACGCCAACCGACAAGGGGGCACCCAGTCCATAAGTTTGATGAGAGAGGCTGAGCGCTTCTGCCATTGGGCGGAGCGCAATCTCCTCTCCCTCAAAGCTGAGCACATCTCAGGGGTCTCAAACACCCAAGCAGATTGGCTGAGCAGGACCACGGTGGACCAGTCCAAGTGGCGCATCCACCCGTCACTGTTCAGGGAAGCGACCATGATGTTCGGTCTCCTGTCAGTAGACCTCTTCGCATCCCCGCTCAACACCCAATTCCCCAGGTTTTTCTCGAGGTACCCCTCCCACAGGGCTGAGAATCACAACGCCCTCCATTGCCCCTGGCCCACAGGGTTTCTAAATGCATTCCCTCCATTGGCCCTGGTCCCCAGAGTCATCCAGAAGCTCATCTCCGAGAAAGCAGAGCTGATTCTAGTGGCACCCTACTGGCCCAGGCGCCCATGGTTTGCGGACCTCTGCAACCTATCGGTGGCCCCCCCTTGGAAAATTCCCCTGCACAGGATATCCCTTTCCTAGGGGCCCCTCCAACACCCGGATCCTCAGTGGCTCCAGTTAGCCGTTTGGAGGTTGAGCGGGAATGTCTAAAGAAGGAGAAGTTCTCTGACCAGGTTATGGATACCATTTTAGCCGCCAGGCGGCTCTCAACAACCAGAATATACAATGTCACTTGGCAGGGGTTCTGCAAGTAGTGCCATAGTCTCTAGGTCAACCCACTCTCACCCTCCATCCCTCAAGTTTTGGAATTCCTCCAAGAGGGTCCGAGGGAAGGTCTTTCCCCGAGGCGTCAGGTCGCAGCCCTCTCAACTGTCATTGTTTGCGACAACCTGGGTTCCCTTTCCCTCCACCCTCGCATTAGGGCATTTCTCAGAGGAGACTCTAACTTGTGTCCCCCAACTATACATAGATACCCTACCTGGGACCTCAATTAGGTCCTGGTGTCCCTTACTAAACAACCCTTTGAGCCTCTAAGGGAATCCTCACTCTAGTTCCTAACATTCAGAGTCGTGTTCCTAATGGCCATTACTTAGGCTCGCTGAATATCAGAGATAGCAGCCTTGTTGGTGAGGAGGGACCTTTGCATCTTCCATGCCGATCGGGTGGTTCTCCGACCGGACTCTGCTTTCTTGCCAAGGTCAACTCAGCCTTCCATAGGAACTTATACTTCCGAACTTCTACCCCAATTATTTGCGAGTAAGGGAGAAGCTTTGGCATACCCTGGATGTAAGATGGGCCCTCCGCATTTACATTAAGTGTACCCAGCCCTTCAGGAGGCCCGAATCCCTATTCCTTTCCTTTCAGCCCAAATCATTAGGCCATAAGGTGTCCCCATCAACCATTGACCGCTGGATTAGAGCTACTATTTCCAAAGCGTACTTGTCCCAGGCTCTGCCGGTTCCCAGCGGAATAACAGCACACTCCACCAGAAGGGCAGCCACCTTGGCAGTTTGGGCCACCCAGGCTCCAATTGCGGATATTTGTTGGGTAGCCACCTGGGCATCCCCATCTCCCTTCATCAGGCATGATAAGATTGACATATTTGCCTTGGCGGAGACTTCGTTTGGTAGACGAGTTCTCCAGCGAGTCCTCAAAGAACCGCAGGGACTACAGAACCAGACGGAGTTCCTCCCGTAGGACAGCCAAGCTTTGGTATGTCCCACTCTCTGGATGATCTGACTGGCTCTCAGGAGAATGGGCGTTGGTCCTTACCTGACACGCCATTTCTCTGGAGCCGGGAGGATCATCCAGCCCCACCCTTTTATTTCACCGTCTGGTGGGGTCTTGTTTTGGCCAATGAACCTTTTAGCATAGTAAGATGAGAGCACGATCTTCTCTTCACTCTCGACTTTGCATAAACTGGGGAATGCAAGGAGCCACGTGATGGAAGGCGGAGCGTTCCTCAGTAATTAAGCTCAGCCTTCAACGACGCAGACTGAAGCACCTCCCACTCTCTGGATGATCCTCCCGGCTCCAGAGAAATGGCGTGTCAGGTAAGGACCAACGCCCATTTTGTTGGACTTCAGACTATTGATGGCTGCATTGATTTATAAAATGAATTGCTGTAAGTTATGGACTACTTGTATAAATAAAAAAAAATTACTGATTTGTTCATGATGTGGGATTGAAAGAGTTGGTGAATAATATAATGATGATGAGAGATCCTGAACATGACACAGAACATTCTTGACAGTTTTTGATTGCTTTTTGGAAAAAAATAAAAAGCACAGAAAGAAGGAAAAATATGATGGAAATATAAGTAGAGGAAGTGGAAGAAGAATAAGAACCATAGAGCTGGAAGGAACATAAGAATCAAATATGATGATCCTGTATGAAAAGTATTGGAAGATAGATTAGTGTTGTAACCGAAAGAATGAGAAGCATACATAAATTTAATACTAAAGCTGCTTGGAATGGAATGAAAATAGATATTAACATCTATGTGGAAGAATTAAAATGGGAAGTATGAATAAGGCTAATTATTTCTCATACTACATTACTAATTTTTGTATTGATAGACTTGGGTGATTTATTGAGCTCTATCTCAATTGTATGTTTCTATGATAATCTGATTCTCTTAAATCAAAATTTCTTCCTCATTTTGCAGCAGGCAAGAGATGCACTCACAAGTTTACTATAATGTTGGTGGATAAAGTTCTGTTTCTGATGTCATATAGTTTCTTCCTTAAAAAGTCGATTGTGTGGGTTTGAACATATTTATTTATTTATTTGTATTCCACCTTTATTATTTTTACAAATAACTCAAGGCGGCGAATATATCCATCATACCTTCCTATTTTCCTCACAACAATACTGAAGTGAGTTGGGGTGACATAGCCATTGAGCTATAACATACATTTAGTATTAAATGTGTCCCAATATTAGAATTATTCCCTTACGTGATTTTTCATTGTAGTCTTGCCTTCTCCCCATAGATTTTGATTGCCTTTCCAGATTTGATCTCTGTGAAAGATATCACAATCTTGTCATATCGGCATATAATTCTGATGTGAGTTAAGTTCAAGAACTGCCAACTGTTTTCTGTTTAATAACCAAATGTTTATATTTTAATTAATATAATTTGATAATAATATTGTATCATACTTAGTGATTTATTGTTATGCTCTCTCCTATTATTATTAGGAGTTCTGGAAGAAGCAGAATTCTACAACATTGGCTCTCTAATCAGATTAATAAAAGACAGATTGGAGGAAAAGGATCACACCATAACCCAGGTGGGTTGGGAAATGTCAGAATTATATTTAAGAGAAATTGAAAGTTTCATTCTCCTGAGAGCCGGTCGGATCATCCAGAGAGTGGGAGGTGCTTCAGTCTGCGTCGTTGAAGGCTGAGCTTAATTACTGAGGAATGCTCCGCCCTCCATCACGTGGCTCCTTGCATTCCCCAGTTTATGCTCAGCCTTCGTGAGAGTAGGCTGTGTATTTCCACTCCTTGGCCGATTCAAGCTAATTGCTGCAAAGTCCTTTACTTTTTCAGGTTTGCCTTTTATTCTTGGCTCTTCCTTAGCCTCTGCGCACTTCAGGTAGCTGTAGCAGGGGAGCGCGTTTTTCGCCCCCAGGGGGGATAACGAGCGGGCAGCTTTCGCGCTCCAACGCCAATCCTCCCCCCCCAATTCGGCTCCTTTCCCTGCCGCTTCTCCGTGCCGCAATCGCAGCGGCTCCATTCGATCTCGCTGATAAGCGCAGCTGGTGTTCCCCCCCACCGCGAACGCCAATCGCCCCAGGAAAGGGCGAATAGTTTACCTGGCTGCCTTTCTGGCTTCTAGACGTGCCGAATAGGCTTTTTAATTGCTCTGAGCGGCCTGTGGATAAGAGATCGTGGAAGACCACCATTTGGGCTGCTGCCACGTGTCGGGCGCTATATTTAAAGGCCTCATTGGGCTGTGAAGGGACTAGCTCTAGTCATAGGCCTTCCAGCCTGTGAGAGCTACTAGATTTTAATCACAATTGGCATACACTAGTTGGCTTCCGCAGCACGCTCAGGGCAGAAGCTTGTAGCCTATCCCTCCCGGTTGTTGCCTGGGAGCTCCAGCTGCCAGAGGCCTCATTCCAGCCTCAGGCATTCATTTGGCAGATTGGTGATAACTTACAGCAACCTCTGGGGCCATTCCTTCCTAGGAGCATCGAGCCAGACCCTGAATTGAATATTATGAAATAATAATAATAATAATAATAATAATAATAATAATAATAATAACAACAACAACAACAACAACAACAACAACAACAATAATAATAATAATAATAATAATAATAAATATTATATATATATATATATATACATATATATATATATATATATATATATAGGCATATATAGATATATAAACTTTCTCGCTAAAGGACTATTACACAGTTTCAATACTAATTGTTTTATATATATTAATAATTATAACAATATTAATTTTATAGGCTGTATACATCTAAATTCCAAAAGGGGGCGTGGGCCAGCTGAAAGGACACCCAGCCTTTGTTGTAGGTGGAACCCTTGGCGAGCCAACCGCCTTAAATTGGTATTTCAGTCCTTTATTCTATAATGGCAGATGACATTTCCACAAAAGGCCCTTCTTTGAAGGCCAGATCTAAATCCTACCACCTGCATAAACAGGCTAAGGAAGCCTCTAAGGATACTTCCAAGGCTTCTCAGAGAGATGCCCTAAGACATCATTGGGCACTGGAGAAAGAATTTGATAGGCGATCTAGAGAGGCACAATCCATGCTTCCAGCCCTACCATCCTCCGTTCCTTCTACCTCCAGACACCCCCCCCCTCCTCCAGATTGCTCTTCCCTCTCCAGGCACAGCTCATCCCAGGAACATCAGGTCCCCGGACTAGCCACCAGACGGCCGCCCGAAGCTACATTCATGCTCACGGCCGCTGGTCTGCGCCAGGAGGAGGCCGCCACAATTGAGATCCCTGCGTACATGCAGGCATGGATGGAACGGGCTATCCGCCAGGGGATAGCAGGTGGCCTTCAACAGATGTCCAGACTCGCCATCAGCCAGGTCATCGCCCAGATTGGACCCTACTCATGGTCAGGTACCTTTGCACGGGGACAGTCCTCTCCCAGAAGGGGAACTGGAGGAGGCCATAGAGGACCTGGATCAGTTCGGGGAGGAGGAGGAATTTGAATGGGGTTCTACACACCAAGGGGAAGCCCTATCGGAGATAGACCTGATGGAAGGAGGCATGTCTGAGGACGAGGGTCTCACTCCCGATCAACCCACCGTTGTGGGTCTGTTCAAGCCACACATGTTTAAATCGCTCCGATTTTAGGCCAATAACATTTCTGGCCTGTCTGTTCAGTCCTCCTCGGTTCTCCTTTCCCTGGCGGAGGGACAAGAGGACGCCATTTTCAGGCAGCCTGTGCTGGAGGCGGAGGTTATTCTGGCCCCACCCATATTTCACAACCTAGTTTCAAACCATTTGGACTCTACAAGGGCCCCTCCGGTCCCATCCAACCAGGACAAGAGGTTCTTTAACCTCGAGTCGAGCTTCTGCAACCTGCTTAACACTTCCGAGGCAGATGAGCCCATATTGGGCTTAGCACCCTTGTCCTCCCCCAATGATCCCCTGGAGGCTCTGAAACCCAAGGACAAGAGGTCCGAACTGGCCTTACGTAGGGCCCATCAAGCGGACACCTGGGCCATGATCGGCTGCTTCATTCTTCACCAGGTCTTTGATTTGGTGGCTCTGCCATCTGAAACAACATGTTCCCCCCTCTAACGCAAGGGCACATCAGGACATTGCAAAATTGACGGCCGCGGCAGAATTCTCGGCCGACGCCACCTACCACGCAGTTAATTTCTCTGCCTGTGCAATAACCTCTCACGTTACAGCTCGATGCCTGCTCTGGCTCAAACACTGGCAGGCGCATGTGAAAAACAAGATTAAGTTGGCCACCGCCCCCATTAAGGGGACAAACCATTTGGCACTGCCCTGGAGCCATTGCTATCCAAAACCCGAAGCAAGAAAAAATTCCTTCCTCCCCTCTTTCGGAGGTCAGAGTCAAGAGCACCCCAGCCTTTCGGAGAGGTTCCCCCGTCCTTTCTAGCAGTATCCTTTCCCACCCAGGCGTCCGAGACCCCCCTCCTACCAGCCATTCCAGCCCCAGGATCGAGCCGATCGGGCGACAGGAACAGGAGCGGGGCGGCAGCTACAGGCGCCCCTTCAGGGGTTCAGGAGGGAAGCCTTTCCGACGCAGCCCTTTGGCAGGTGGCCTAGAGGTGGAGCACTTGCCTCACAGTTAGGAGGTTGTGAGTTCGATCCCAGACAAAGGCAAATATTTGGAACAAACTCTCCTTCTCAAGCAGGGGGTTATACTTAGATGACCCAGATAGATCCCATCCCTCCCTTCCCATCGGCGGACACCTCAAGCATTTCGCCGACCGATGGGATTCCTCTACCTCCAATGCCTGGGTCCGAGACACCATCAGACTGGGCCTCGCGCTTGAATTCCAGCGCGCCCCCCCCTGATTTTTTTATGGCATCCCCCCCTCCAAGGACCCCAATGGATTCAGCTATCCACCATCTCCTCACCATACAGGCCATACAACCTGTACCACCATCCCAGCGGAGGCAGGGGTTTTATTCCCACCTCTTCGTGGTCCTCAAATCCTCAGCGGGATGGAGGGCTATTCTAGACCTGAAATGCCTTCACTGTTACCTGACCTACCGCAGGTTTAAGATGCACAGCCTACAATCCATTCTACTGGGCATCAGCAGGGACAATGGCTATCTTCTATAGACCTTTCAGAGGCTTACCTTCACATCCCAATCCGGCCCTCCCATTCCAAATTCCTCAGGTTCTGCTACAACCATCGCCACTTCCAATATGTGGCCCTTCCCTTTGGATTGGCCTCTGCCCCAAGAACCTTCACTAAGGTCCTCGCGGCCCTAGCGGCCCACCTCAGGGACCTCCCGGTTCATCTCCACTGTTACCTGGATGACATCCTCATCCTGTCTCACTCCAGAACCCAAACAGAAAGGGATATCAGAGCTACTCTCTCTGCCCTCCAAGACCATGGGTTCCTAGTAAACTGGCAGAAGAGCCATCTGTTACCATCGACACGGATCACCCACTTGGGGTCCGTCATTGACTCGGTTCAGGGAAAGGTTTTCCTTTCCTCCAAGAGATTCCATAGCATCCAGGAAACTGTCAAACATATCAGACGATCAAGGAAGGTAACACCTTTAGAATTGTCTAAATTACTCGGTAAAATGGTCTCATGTATCTCCATTGTTCCCTGGGCCCGTTTACACACTATATCCCTACAGTGGTTCCTGCTCCCGTTCCAAACGACCGGCAGAAGCAATTCAAAGGCCTCGGTCAAGGTGCCTTCAAGGGTCCTAATGTCTCTCCTCTGGTGGACCAGTCCCGCCATCAACAAGGGACACTGCTTCAAGGAACCCCAACGCCTCACCCTCACCACAGACGCCAGCCTGTCCGGATGGGGCACTCACATCCACTCGCTCTCGACACAGGGCAAATGGTCACAGATAGAACGGACATGCATATAAACTGGTTGGAACTTCGCACCATCCACCTGGCCCTGCGCAACTTCCTCCCCCACGTACGCGGGCAGCATGTCCTGATACTCTCGGACAACGTCATCGTCAAGGCTCATGTCAACCGACAAGGGGGCACCCAGTCCATAAGTTTGATGAGAGAGGCCGAGCGCCTCTGCCATTGGTCGGAGCACAATCTCCTCTCCCTCAAAGCCAAGCACAGCTCAGGGGTCTCAAACACCCAAGCAGATTGGTTGAGTAGGGCCATGGTGGACCAGTCCGAGTGGTGCATCCACCCGTCACTGTTCAGGGGAGCGACCATAATGTTCGGTCTCCCGTCAGTAGACCTCTTTTCATCCCTGCTCAACACCCAATTCCCCAGGTTTTTCTCAAGGTACCCCATGGGGCTGAGAATCACAACGCCCTCCATTGCCCCTGGCCCACAGGGCTTCTAAATGCATTCCCTCCGTTGGCCCTGGTCCCCAGAGTCATCCAGAAGCTCATCTCCGAGAAAGCAGAGCTGATTCTAGTGGCACCCTACTGGCACAGGCGCCCATGGTTTGCGGACCTCTGCAACCTATCGGTGGCCCCCCCTTGGAAAATTCCCCTGCACAGGATATCCCTTTCCCAGGGGCCCCTCCAACACCCGGACCCTCAGTGGCTCCAGTTAGCCGTTTGGAGGTTGAGCGGGAATGTCTAAAGAAGGAGCAGTTCTCTGACCAGGTTATGGATACCATTTTAGCCGCCAGGCGGCTCTCAACAACCAGAATATACAATGTCACTTGGCAGGGGTTCTGCAAGTAGTGCCATAGTCTCTAGGTCAACCCACTCTCACCCTCCATCCCTCAAGTTTTGGAATTCCTCCAATAGGGTCTGAGGAAAGGTCTTTCCCCGAGGCGTCAGGTCGCAGCCCTCTCAACTGTCATTGTTTGCGACAACCTGGGTTCCCTTTCCCTTCACCCTCGCATTAGAGCATTTCTCAGAGGAGACTCTAACTTGTGTCCCCCAACCATACATAGATACCCTACCTGGGACCTCAATAAGGTCCTAGTGTCCCTTACTAAACAACCCTTTGAGCCTCTAAGGGAATCCTCACTCTAGTTCCTAACATTCATAGTCGTGTTCCTGATGGCCATTACTTAGGCTTGCTGAATATCAGAGATAGCAGCCTTGTCGGTGAGGAGGGACCTTTGCATCTTCCATGCCGATCGGGTGGTTCTCCGATCGGACCCTACTTTTTTGCCAAGGTCAACTCAGCCTTACATAGGGCACAGGAACTTATACTTCCGAACCTCTACCCCAATCCCTCGCGGGAAAGGGAGAAGCTTTTGCATAACCTGGATGTAAGACAGGCCTTCCGCATTTACATTAATTGTACCCAGCCCTTCAGGAGGCCCAAATCCCTATTCCTTTCCTTTCAGCCCAAATCATTAGGCCATAAGGTATCCCCATCAACCATTGGCCGCTGGATTAGAGCTACTATTTCCAAAGCGTACTTGTCCCAGGCTCTGCTGGTTCCCAGCAGAATAACAGCACACTCCACCAGAAGGGCAGCCACCTTGGCAGCTTGGGCCACCCACCTCCAATTGCGGATATTTGTCGGGCAGCCACCTGGGCATCCCCATCTCCCTTCATCAGGCATGATAAGATTGACATATTTGCCTCGGCGGAGACTTCGTTTGGTAGACGAGTTCTCCAGCGAGTCCTCAAAGAACCGCGGGGACTACAGAACCAGACGGAGTCCCTCCCATAGGACAGCCAAGCTTTGGTATGTCCCACTCTCTGGATGATCCGACCGGCTCTCAGGAGAATGGGCGTTAGTCCTTACCTGACACACCATTTCTCTGGAGCTGGGAGGATCATCCAGCCCCATCCTTTTATTTCACCGTCTGGTGGGGTCTTGTTTCGGCCAATGAACCTTTTAGCATAGTAAGATGAGAGCACGATCTTCTCTTCACTCTCGACTTCGCATAAACTGGGGAATGCAAGGAGCCACGTGATGGAGGGCGGAGCATTCCTCAGTAATTAAGCTCAGCCTTCAACGACGCAGACTGAAGCACCTCCCATTCTCTGGATGATCCTCCCGGCTCCAGAGAAATGGTGTGTCAGGTAAGGACCAATGCCCATTTTACAAAAAAAATTGAACAACAATCAATGTTACAAGACTGGGAATAAACAAGCCAGCATTTAATTGTTAAAGCAGGGGCTGTTTTAATTCAGCTAATTTTGTGGTATTTATTATTCAGTGTTAATTATGCAATTGAAAAGAATGAAAGAATGATTCCTGAAAATTCAGTCTATATTTTTGGGGAAAAAGATCATATGGGGGAGCTTTGAAAAGGTAGTTCGTTTGGTACTTGGCCTTTGATTGTTGTTATGAAAGAAGTGAGAAGCTGGAAAACTTCTTGTATTTCACTCCTCCTTCCAAGTTCAGAACTGCTCACTACTTTTGCCTTATATTTGTCCATATATCTCCTATTCTGACTGGCAGCAATTCTCATATAGTACTGCAGCTTTTCCCAACCAGGTGCCTTCCAGATGTTTTGGCACAATCAGTTTCATCCTCAAATGATTAAAGCAATATGGGCTGGGAATGCTGGGAAATGAAATCCCTCCCCATCTGGAGGTTGCTGAAATGAGGAAATCTGTACTTCTGGATGCTTTTAATGGGAGATAATGACTAAATCTTTTAAGGCAGATTGCACTTTTTATTCTCATGTGTGGTCTTGCTCTGAATCTCCATGTGAGAATAGTGCAAAATGTTTTATTTCAAGGCATGGCATTTTCAGGCATGAAATGTCATGTCCTTCTCCTCCTTCCAAGTTCAGAACTGCTCACTCCTTTTGCCTTATAATGAATCACATCATTCATATACCAGCACTTATTTTGATTGCCAGAAAATTCTGGATCCTTAACCCTTTGCCTAGCCCTGCCATAAAATATTCACTTGGTGAGCTATCCTTGCTCATGTAAAACTTTTCAGTCTAATGCACATATGCAGATGCTTCTGTCTTTATGCTATAAAAAAGTTCTCTTCACTAGGATCGAGAATTGAGGATAGAAAGCAACTGCCTGGCTTTGTTTACGAAGAGAAAATATGGACAGGAAAGCCCTTGCTGATATGGTCTATTGTTCTTTCTTCTGCTTCTTCTAGGTGCCACCAAAGCATGTCTACAGAGTACTGCAATGTCAGGAGGAAGAGCTCACACAAATGGTTTCTACAATGTCAGATGGGTGGCGCTTTGAACAGGTATGCAAGATGATTTCATTTATTTATTAAATTTATTAAAGTATTGTGAATATAGATTTCCCAGTGATTTCAGAATCTTCAATTTTTTAAAAATAGAATAGGCAATCATGCTTCACATGTGGCTCTTATAAGTAATTCACAAAGCAGATTCAAAGAAGGAAGAAATATGCTATCAACTTAATAAATTTTATTAGTCATTTTTTCCCACTTCTGACTGCATGCCTGGGAATAAATTCCATTAAACTGTATGGTGCTTACTTTTTAATAAACCTGTGTTGTTGTAAAAGACATTTTATGTAATCCTGTGCCCAGTTATCAGGGTGTCCCACTGTTTTCAGTGTTTTTTAATAAGCAACACTGGTAAGATTGCAGGCATAAATTGTGAATTGGCGATACTCCCAATTCTTAGACTGTATAAGTTTAAGATTTATAGATTTTTTCAGATCCTTGAACATTCCAAACTTAATTGGAGATCGAGGGGAAATATTCGTTAGCTCTTTCTATGGCATGATAAAAATATTTTTGGCAGATTGAATCTTTCTGGCTCTGTTGAAAAACACAGTTAAATTTCTTTCTTGTCATATAAAGACCACCGTGGAGGACAAATGTACTCATATGAAGTCTTCTGCACTAATCCTAACATTTGCCCTCTTCAGACCTTTTCAGACCATAAGTGTTCCCAATTTTGCATCATTTGGCATAACATTCATCTCTTTCTACAGTTGGTGAATATTGGGTCATCCTATAACTATGGGAATGAGGATCAATCAGAATTCCTGTGTGTTGTCTCAAAGGAACTGTGCAGCTCACCCAGTGGCCTCTGTTCTGAGTCCTGCAAGAAACTCAAGGTTAGATCAGTCCTTAAAATCCTTCAGTTCTCAACTTTCTTTTCAGCTATCAAATGGCAAATGTGTGTTAAGACTTATTCTTTGTTATTCCCTGTCATGTCCAACCTGGTTTTGGAAATGTTTATTTCTAAGCCAATGATCCATGTTTTCTGACTTTTACAAATATTATTTCTGGAGTGAGTGAAGACTCTTTTTACAAGGAGAGATGGAGCAGAATTACATTTTGATACCTATTTCCTTTCATACAATCCAAAATTGAAATAAATTTGTACTTCTTCAGAATTGCAAGCATTTTGCTTACATCTGTATGGTATTGTCCTGCTTTCTTTTCTGTTACCTGATATTCCAGAGTCAGGGATTTGCTGAAGTGAGGCAATTAGTCCCAAGCTTTTCATTAACAAAATATTAATCATATAATGTGCTTATGTATTTACATTCATGTACATGATTCTAGTTCAGCAAAGGTAACATGATGTCCACAAGTCTCCCTATTCCATCTCACTTTTTAAAAGATTTCTAATTAAAAATTAAAACAGGAAGAAGATGTAATATTGCAGAACAAAGCACAGATATTTTCAGGAATCCATTTGGATCCCATAAAAGATTATAGGAGGCATCTTTTAGAAAGGATACTTTGCCTTCTGGTAGACAGATGTTTTATGATTGCTGGTGTCCATAACAGCAGCCATTTTGTGAACAGGAATATTTTCCCTGATAGCCATTTTGCCATACCATTCTTCTGAAATTCCACATATATTTTCAGTTCCGAACAGTTGCTTATCCCTGATGTAATTGTAACTCCTATAAATAATAATGTAAGATAAACTTATGTTCTTGCTTCTTCTTTTAGCTGGACTGGCTGACATTGTGAGAGCTGAAATGCAACCCAGAGCGAGTTGATGGCAAATGTTAGATATGATGTGGGGGATAGATAGGAAACTCATCAAGGTTGTAGATGACATCAAGCTGGCAGGAATAGCCAACACTCCAGAAGATAGGCTTAAGATACAGAAGGATCTTGACAGATTTGAACATTGGGACCTATCTAACAAAATGAAATTCAATGGTGAAAAAAGTAAGGTTCTACTTTCTAGAAAAAGAAAAACCAAATGCACAGGTACAGTATAGGTGGTACCTGACTCAACAGTAGCAACTGTGACAGGGATTTTGAAGTCCTAGACAATCAGTTAAATATGAGCCAGCAGTTGCCAAAAAGCCAGCATAGTCCTAGGCTGCATTAACAGAGGGATAGAATCAAGACCATGTGAAGTGTTGATACCATTTATAATGTCTTGGTAAGGCCACACTTGGAAAACTGCACCCAGTTTTGGTTGACACAATGTAAAAAAGATATTGAGACTCTAGAAAGAGTGCAGAGAACAACAACAAAGATGATTAGGGAACTGAAGGCTAAAACACATAAGGAACGGTTGCTGGGATTGGCTATCTCTAGTTTAATGAAAAAAAGGAGTAGTGGGGACATGATAGCAGTGTTCCAATATCCAAAAGGTTGCCACAAAGAGGAAGGGGTCAAGCTATTTTCCAAAGCACTTGAAGGCAGTCCAAGAAGCAAGGGATGGAAACTAATCAAGGAGAGAAGCAACCTAGAACTAAGGAGAAATTTCCTGACAGTTAGAAGAAGTAATCAGTGGAACAACTTGCCTCCAGAAGTTGTAAAGGCACCAACACTGGAAGTTTTTAAGAAGAGATTGAACAACTATTTGTCTGAAATGGTATAGGGCTTTTTGCCTGAGCAGGAGGTTGGAATAAAAGACCTCCAAGGTCCCTTCCAACTCTTTTATTCTGTTATTTCTTAGTCTTAAAACTATTCTCTCTGTTCCAGAATCTTTACAACAGAGGTGGAATCCCCTGGCCCCTACTGGTGATATTCCTACTTCTGTTGTTCTTTCCTTAGGTGCCGTCTGCTGCAACACAGAATCCTGAGGAAGACCCAGAAAAAGAACAGCAGAATGACGAGGAGCTGCAGCTACAAGAAGTTGAAGAGCAGGAGGAAGCACCAATAAAAGCCGAGGGTGGAGGAGCTTCAAAACAGGGTGCATGGAATGCCTGTGTGGGCATCAAGCAATATACAGAAGCTTAAGGCTGGTGAGAGGTGGGGGAAAACGGTGCATTTGGCAGCTGTTGCACTTTGGTCTAAACTGTTTTTTTTTAATACTACATTTGTAGCAAGCGCCATCAACCAAGATTCCACTGATTCTTTTTGTTCTTGTGACCTTTTAGAGGCCTTTTACTTTGTGCTCTTTCCATTTTGCACTCCTTCCCCTTTTCTTGTTAATTTCCTTTTCTTGTGATCCCCCTTCCAATATTGTCTTTTCCTCCATGAGCCAAGAATCCTGCATTGTAGACTAGTTTAAACTTCCCTTTGGGCCTCTCTTTCCCATTCTGTTTTGATAAAGACAACACATCATCTGCACCTTCACACCTTTTATCTGTGACTCACCTTTTATGCAATTTTTCTTGGATTTTTTTTTTTTTGCTAAGGTGTAGGTATCTGGACTGAGACCATTTTGAATTTGTCTTCCAGAATAAGCTTCATGATTCTGAGAAATGGAGTATCACAATAGAAGATTAAAGGCAGGAGAAGAGGGGCTGTTAAATGACTTCTGAACATACAAAGCAGCCTTTAAAAAAATGAAATGGAAAATGACTTTTCTGATGGCTGCATCTTTTCTTATGGGTAGTACTTTTCCAGGGTCTCATACAAAAGTCTTTTCTACCTCTGTTCTTTGAGATATCATTAATTGGAGAAGCCAGAGTTTGATTCTTCTGCATAGCAATTGTGTACTACGCTTTTGGCAGCCACGCATCCTCTAATTACCTTTCTATTATTACTTATATTATGATCTAAAAGAAAAACCAAAGTTTTGTATTGCAAAAAAAAAAAAAAAAAAAATCAGGCTGTCTTTGCTGAGGGTAAATTTTGCAATCTGCATTTTCTTACTATCTTCGTTACTCAGCTATATCAAGGCACTTCCTGTTTCTTGCCAATCATCCTTTTACCTGGAAACCAGAATGTTCTGTAATGTGATATCTCCTTGCTGGACATGGAAGGGTTTTGATATTGCTTCTGCTGAGAAGATTATCTCCTTTCCTGCTTGAAGTCCTGTTTGCTTCAGAGCATACATTGTCTGTCAGCTCTATTATGCATTCCCTCTACTTTGACTATTTTTCAGCTCCAGGTTTTTGTTTTTTATTTGGCCTTTTCCTTAGCTTTTCTCTTTGATCCTATAAATTCAACAGACCTTCTGCCATGGCCATCAGTCGCAGTTTATTTGTGGAAGTATCTTCCCCAATGGCTGGGGTCAAACGAGGGCTAGCCTCCAATAGCATATCAGTGCATTGTCTTGTTTCCTCTTCCAAGATGTCTCCTGAGTCAGTGACCACAAACTATGCAGCCCCTACTTGGTTGAAGCTGCAGTAACCACATGCCATGGGGCAAATTGGGAGACAAAAGAGTGAGATACTGCATTTTTGGATTTCCTAGCTGGATCCAAACATGGAATTGGGCAGAAGGTATAGCACCTCTTCTCGTCCCCTTCTAGATCTTAACAAGGGGAAAAGCCAGACAAACAAATGAAAAAGGGGTGGCCAGTTCCCACCCCACACTATACACTCTACTCAGGTGTCTCCCTTCAGGGCTGGATAGATGGGGAAAGGGTGAGTTGTCTCTGGATGAGGAAGAACAACAGTCATTTCCCTCAGACTAGAATGTCTCATACTCTGCATGTTCCTGTGGCAGAAATTACTTTTCATTTCAAAAAGATGTCAAAGATGCACCCACAAATCCCTGAAGACAGGAAAATTGAGGTCCCCCAATATAAAGCAAATATGATCCCAACTATAAGAACCACCCTCTTTGTGAGGGGAAAAGTAGAATTTGCTTCTTCCCCTCTTAGGATATTTTTGGGTACAATCAACTCATAAGGCAACAGTATACAATACAACAAATATGTAAATGTATTGAATAAAAGCTTGGATATAGCTGTTCATTTAGTATATTTTTCAATTCTAACCCAGCTAAATAGAGGTACACATTGCTGATCAATCCAATTTCCCCAAATAACGTAAGCAGAGATGTCATCTAAATAAATTGTCAGTTACTAAAAGTCCTTGACTGGATTTCCTAGAGTGGAAAAGACAGTAGGAGAAGTAGAACGCAAAAGTATCAAACAAAATATAATAAACAAGCTCTTAATCTCTACCTGCACTCTTTGCATTAACTCTTCACTCAGAGTTCTTCTTCATCTCCTGTTTCATGGTATTTATAGTATTAAACCTTGATCAGCTACTTTTCATCAGTCCTATTATAAATATTGTTACAATTTCCAAATTGTAGAAAAATATTTGAGCAGTACTTAATTGTGGAGGATATTTTTTTTATTTTTTATCCTGCCTTTCATTATTATTATAAATAACTCAAAGCAGCAATATATCTAATACTCCTGCCTCATAGTAGTTTCCCAACAATAATCTTGTGAGTTGGTCTGAGAGAGAATGACTGGCCCAAATCATCCAGTCAGCTTTTATGTCTAAGGTAGAACTAGATCTTACAGTTTCCTGGTTTCTAGCCTGGCTGCCTTCGCCACTAGACCAAACTGGCTCTTTAGTACATTACAAGTGGCATTTCTTGATACTTTTAACCTTTTCATCATTCTTTGATATTCATTGCTTTAGTGTACTCAGTCATGCTATTGAATTTCCATGCACCTAGATTTTGGATGGACTGTATATATTTATTAAACTAAATATTTATCATATAGTTTATTAAGCTTATTATCCATTATGATTATTAGAAGAAGTTGTTTGCTGGTCATACATTCTACAAAATGTATGCATTCAACTGAAATATCAATTGTAAATGAATCAGCTAGCTCAAATCACTTTTCCAGTATACTTTTGCTCAGTCATGGCCAAGGCTTCTACTCTATGATTCACACAGAAAATTGGATCCAAATTATCTCAAGAAATCCATCTGGGAAAAGAAGAACACAAGTTATGAACAACTAGTTAAGACTTCTGCTGCTTTCATGGTGGATTCTTAGCCAGAGGTAAGTCAGTTAGTGTTGCCTCAAGGAAGTAATAGTGGATGACAAATAGGAAGGTAATCCTAAATTCAAATTGGGCCTAACATTGGGTGTGTATATATGGTAACTTTGGTCAATCAGAGATAAGGACACACCCAAGCAAACACACCCTACCGTTTGTCTTGGGATGATTTCTCAGAACTATAAAGCCACATTGTCCATACTCACCAGGTGGATCAAAGCTCACATCAAACATCCCCATGAGACCTAGAACAAGGCTTCCCTATAGGGAGCTGTAGTCCACTCACCCAAAAGAATTCCTCTTTTGGCTTCCCTTAATGCTAGTGCCCATTTGGGAGACATCTGTGGGGTTTCCACATAGGTCTCTGGGTCTTTCTTTGTAAAACAGTGTGAACCTCACTCGCACCTCTTGTTCAAAAGCATTTTAAAAATTACAGTAGATAATTGATAACAAGAACTACTAGGATTCCATCTTCAGAGACATCCATGGTACATTTCACTGTAGGAAAAATGTATAATGAACTTACTGTGACAGATTTTTTTTCTACAGTGGGGACAGAACATTCAACCCATCCTGATACATTAAAAAAGAGAAAATATTTTCCTGCAAAGATCTGTAGTCTAATGTTTAAACTGTTCATGCACTTCTTAGGGATTCTTTTCTTCCTTTGTGATCTGGAATATCAGTCCAAAACTGGGAAGGAGCTATATACTCTCACAGAAAGCAATGTCAGATATTTTATAGCTTTGCCTATGGAAAGAACGGGAAGGAAAAATGCCCTTTAGAAGGCCATGTCTTTGCTGGGAAAAAAAAAAAGGAGCTTCATTGTATATCTAATTTCCTGTTCCTATTTTCCCATCGAATAACCTTGAAGAGTTGGAGAAAAGGAAATTTAACTACAAAGTTAAATTTGATATTCCCAAGAAAACCAGGTTTTGGATTAGATTACCAGCAGCTATCCAGTACTGATTTAAGCATTCTTTAAAAGCATTGATTTTATTTGTAATCAGAATAGAGAATATGGTCATCAGCCTTACCATTCAAGGTGTTCTAACACTGTCTGGCTCATTCTCTAGCAAGAATACTGTATAGAGGTACTGACATTTACCATCTTCTCAGTATATAAATACTTTGCTGTTGAGCAATGTTGGCGTTTTCCAAGGATTGTGGGCTTGACACATAGATGAGCTTTGTCTTTTGTTGTAAAGGAAGGATGAAGGCATCCCTAAGACTCAACTCACAAAGCTCTTCTTTCTGTGATCTGCAATGGGAGGTTCTAGCAGAAAAGATTTCTTAATCTTTTATCTCTGCAGGAATGTCTTGGCTCTGATAGTCTTTGAGACCACTGGTGCTCTGTATTCACCTGATTCCACCTCCACTCACCCCCAGCTGCTTTTCTAGCTACTCCTTCTGGCTTCGTTCTTGCATCCTGTTTATTTGTTTTGTCCTCACTTCTGTTTCCTGCCCTTGTTCCTCCTTTCTGTTTTTTTTAAACTGTTACAAACCAGATGTCTCAGGATATGATGCTAATGATGATCAAATGTCTCTCTCTTTTTAAAGTTAACCTTTAAATCTTTATTTTTGTACTGTTATTTAAAAAAAACAATGGGGTGGGGGTTGTTAGAATAAGATGAAATATTGTACTTTCCAGTTTCTAAGCAGCACCCTTTAATTGCTGTACGTTCTGCTATTTGGCAAAATACTGGATTACTTTTCTTAACCCTTGTGTTATTGTTGGGAGACGTGGCATGCACTTTCAGGAACTAATTTCTTCATGGCCCCCAAAATTGACATTCCATGCTGTAACAGCCTCCCCTGCTGGGGAAAACAAAGTAAAACAGACAAGACCTTCTAGCCCTGCAAGTTTCAGGCTTGCTCAATGTGGGAATAAACGAGGTTCTGGAAAGGACCTCATGAGTTTTTAAACAATGAATGTCCTGCAATTCTTGTTCCTGTTTGTGGACAACCATCTCTATTAAATGAGTTTTAACATTTTGGCATGCAGGAATACCCTTGCAATTTGAAAGAGAGGAAGCATGACGAGATGCAGAACCTCCATCTTTTGCTCTTTGCATTGCATATGGTGTTTTTCGAGAGTTCCATTTTTAGTTGCAAAGGGCAGCATAAGAAGTTGTGTAAGAAAATACACCCCTTTTTGTAGAAAGAAACCAGCTGGAGTGTTTCTCCTTCGGTAGTTCTGCTTGTAGATGGAGAGCTTGGCTTATGTTCAAATAACAATTCTTCTTCGGGAGCAGATCCAATAATAAACCTTATGCCTTTAGACTGAGGAGAAGAGTGTTGTCCTTCTTGAACAAGATTTTATTGTTCCTGAAAGTACATCACTAAGCAGATCACATTGTCTTGGTGTGAACTGCACCAGATTTTACTGAAACACAGGAGTGTCTGAGGAGAAAGTCAAGAGAGGCGTTGGGAGGGTGGGGCAGTGTCTATGTGTGCAATCTTTCAACACAAGCCCCATCACTTTTGTACACATGTTGTGACATTCATTGTAAGATGTACCAAAGGACTTTGCAGTGCAGTTTGACTTCTTTTTTCATCTGATGAAAACAAGCTACAGTGGATGTTGCTGTTGAAACTTACCTCATGAAGATCTAAAGGCAAGCAAATTGTAACTTGACAAATATTTCATTTTTCTTCCAAATCTCCTGTTGCCAGAGCAATTTTCCCAGTCACTGGTTTCCCAGGTCTGTTATAATTCATTAGCTTTTCCAGATTTGCCATCTGCTAAGCAGAGCAAGGGAGTAGGTGGCAGGAACTCTAAGAGAACAGCCTAGAGAAGAGAGGCTGGTGTTGTTGTCTTTATATGTGTACCATTCCTTGGAAGGCCTGCTCAAAAGAGGGCATGTCCACGTGGGCAGCTTTAGAGATGTACAAATGTCCTCTAGTGTGTAACTAGCCAGACCACTAGGGAGAAGAAAACATTTGACTCAGCAATAACTTTGGTTTTATTTTTACCTGGCTGATCAATTTCACTTCTATCTTGCAGCTGCCATCTCTATGGCTGTTTGGATATACCTTTTTTAAAAAAGGTCCTTATAGAATAGACATCAGGAGCAAAAATATATAGTGGGGAGATGGAGTTATGTGTTCGCTAATCCTGCCCTTTCCAACCTATTGTATGATTCTGTTAAATTTGTATGGGATTGAGGATGGTTCAAAAATTCAGGTTCCCAGATGTACAACTGCAATAAGCCAAATACTTTTCTCACATAAGTATTCTCCAAATACTCACATTTTCTCCATCCCAAAAGGTCTGAAGGCTGAAGGGAAACACATAAATTCTTCCCTATATCCTTTCTTTCTTGTGATATTTTGAGGAGAGTTAGTAACAATACTCTATTCTAATGGATGAGCATCTGCCCTTTGATATACTTGAATGCATGTGTTTCTGCATAAACATACAGCCACCTATGTACATGTTTCATTTCAATGCTCCACGAAATATAGCCATTTATGTAAATCAACGGGACAAATATTACTTCTAATATAAAGCCACACATTTACTTACAAAGATATCTGTTAATTGAGAAAGCAATTTTTAAATTGTGTCCAAGGATGCTGTGTAAAAACTCTTGAATAAATTTCACTATCTCATTACTGTGTCTCATGTTCTCGTGCCCTTAGAGAATATGCACTTATCAGAATGTACATAGGAAACACATCCTTCCATAATGGCATTTGAGTCCACCAACTCATTTATTTTGCTGGAAAGATAACTTAAGATTCTAGATGGAGGAGGAGGAGGAGTAGGAGAACAGCTAAAAGATTGAAACCCAAGGAAATGGAGATTTGGTCTGCTTCTCCTTGGTGCCAGTAGGGCCTTTTTTCCAGCAAGAAGAACAGGCTGGTTGGGCCTGAGGTTGTGGGTCTTGAGCTCTAGTTATGTTAAGGTGATCTCAGGTTAGGATGCAACTTTCAGATCTTAACATTTCCAGTGCTATAAAGAACAAGGAGATCTATTTTTCCAGCTTCTTATATTCAAGAGAAAGTATGAATTCATGAAATTTATTTTCCTTGAATGTAACTGTCCATTCATACGGCTCAGGACCCTTAGTTTGTATTCAGGAAACATGTTAAATGAAATGTGTTTTCCAAATATAGATAATAACTGGAATTTGTTTACTAAACCATATCTCATTTAAGGAAACCATGACTTAGTATGGTATACAATCTCACCCATAATTTTATTGATTAAGGACTTTGGTAAACCTTTACCAAAACACACAGTTTTAATCTCTCTGAAGTATTTAAAATTAGGAAAGAAATATTCCAAGTATGAATTCTGTCTTTCATGTGCAACTATTTACTTCTTTGAAAACATGAGTTCAATTTTGTGACTGAAGGAGGAACTAGGAACATTTTCAGTATTAAAGAATGTACTCTAAAAGGGCTGTTGATTCAAACCAGGCATGGATGGTCTTAGATTGAAATAACAGCTTCAGAAACCAGCTATATGGTCATGGAAGAATAACAAAATAGTTACTGGTTTTGAGTTTGTGTGCTTTTTCTGCCCTCTGGTGGAAAGCAGAATTTCTAAAAAGATTTGGCCCCTTTCAGTGCCAAAATAATTTGTACTAGCTTAGAATGCTATGAGCGGTTTCTGGTGGTACCAGAATTGTATTTATTTATCAAATGTATATAACCACCCATATCACACGAAGTGTGTCTTATTTCTGAAACCGTTGATTGGTTTGGAATTAATAGAATAACAGAGTTGAAAGGTGTTGTGTATGCAATATAACTAATAAAGTATGAGCTTGGAGTCAAGTGCAGGGTTCTGGCCCTGCACTTCTAATTGGCTGTTAAGTGGCTGGACCGGATTGGCCCGTTCTGGGGAATCCGATTGGCCCTTAACAGAAATGTCTTATTGGTTTAAGAGCTAACGTTCCTAGCTCGTTATTGGTTAATCGTTACAAGGTTTGCCTATATAAGGCAGGTTTTTCTGCTGTTCAATTGAGCAAGTTATGATGTAAATAAAGAGCTGAAGTTCACCACTCAGAAGCTTGTCTTCATTCTTTCTCGCCCATGCTCAAAACTTAACACTGGTGACGAGGATGGGATATGGAGACATCTGAACCAACGGAACCAAGAAGCAACACCGAGCACGTGACAGACGGTGCCAACAATGGAACCATGTCCGGTGGCATCATACCACCCGCTCCGTTCGATCCAACACAAGAGGACTGGGAGTCCTACATGGATCGCTTCCAAATGTTCCTTGAGAGAACAACTTAAAGGACGCCACACCAGGAAAGAAACGGGCGGTGTTCCTAACGCATTGCGGTCCAACTGTATTTAAAATGGCTAAAGCACTAGCCAAACCCCGAGAAGTGAAGGCCATGGATTGGGATGACCTCGAACCTATCCTGCGAGCCCACTACGCTCCTACCGTGCCTACGCTCGTGACACGCCACGAGTTTTATCAAAGAAACCAGCGAAAAGGAGAAAGCGTGGCCGACTTCATAGAAGACCTCCGTAACTTGGGAGGCCTCTGCGGATTCACTGATCTCGAAGAAGCACTAAGAGATCGCATAGTTCTTGCATTAGATGCTCCAGGCGTCCAAAGCAAGCTGATGGCAAAAGACAACATCAGCCTTGCCGATGCCATTGCCGATGCTACCGTGGCAGAGGCAACCAAGAAGTCGGCTGCACAACTACGCCGAAACCGCGCTCCGGTACCACCACCGGCCAGCGAAATCTCACCTAGTGCAGAGGGGCAGCTCGCGACAACACACCACGAGGACCTCTCTTCATCATCAGATAGCGACGAAGAAGGGGTCCATCGACTGCGGTCCAACCGAAACCACTACCCGAAGCCTGTACGCCCTTGCGCTGGATGTGGAGCCAACCATGCCAGGTCTGAATGCAAGTTCCGCAATGCACTCTGCCATGAGTGCGGGAAACGAGGCCACATCGGACGGGTCTGCCGCAGCTTGCCAGGACCCAGCCAGGCCTCAAAAGGGACCAACTATTGCCAATCGACAGGAAACCGTCCTGTAAGGCGAGCGCCAGTAAACCAATCCTACAGAAATCGAGCTTTGCAGAGAGAAGAGGCTCACCATACTATCACTATCGGTCATGCCTCAACCTTGGACACTAAGAAAATCCAAGTAACAGTAGCCATCGAAAACCAGCCTTGCCACATGGAGGTCGACTCGGGATTGTCTCTCTCGATGGTGTCATGGAAGACACTCAAGCAACTCATCCCCACAATTCAACGTCAAGATCTCCGGTTCCAACGCCTCATCCTCAAGGACTACCAGGGGAATCGAATCCCCGTCGTCGGGTCCTGCCGAGTCCGAGTCTCCTTCAAGAAGCACACAGTGTACTTACCTTTGACAGTCATCGATAGCGATAGGCCTAGCCTACTGGGCCTCCAATGGTTTGCGCCACTCGGCATTGAAGTGGCCGGTGTAAACCGAGTCGGTGGCTGTGACTGGGAGGAAGACCTTATCTCTGAGTTCAGGGACGTCTTCGCGGACAGCTTAGGCGAGTACAAGGGGACCCCGATCTCATTCAGCCTAGATCCCAAGGTAGCTCCCATTCGCTTGAAGCCCCGTCGAGTCCCGTTTGCCTTAAAGGCGAAAATCGACGAGCAACTCGACAAACTGATAGCTCAGGGGGTGTTGGAGCCCATTGATCACTCCCCTTGGGAAACCCCTATTGTAACATCCATTAAGCCAGATGGGTCAATCCGAATTTGTGGGGACTACCGGGCCACCTTGAACCACGCCCTCCAGCAAAACGTGTATCCAGTTCCAGTGGTGCAGCACCTCCTCCATTCCCTGGGGGGCGGGAAAGTTTTTGCTAAATTGGATTTAGCTCAGGCATATCAGCAATTACCAGAAGATGAAAAAACGGCACAGGCCCAAACTATTGTGATGCAACGAGGTGCCTTTAAATGTACCTGGCTGCAATTCGGAGTTAGTGTAGCCCCTGGGATCTTTCAGAGCCTTATGGAAAGGTTATTGCAAGGAATTAAGGGCGTGGTCCCCTATTTTGACGATGTATTAATTGCAGCCCCAACCAAAAAAATCTTACAGGACCAGTTAAAATTAGTCCTAAGAAAATTCCAAGAAGCCGGTCTTAAGGTTAAAAAAAATAAATGTAAATTGTGTACTGACAGTGTTGAGTTTTTAGGGTACTTGATTGATAGCCAGGGCATTCACCCTACCGAAAGTAAACTAAAAGCAATAAAAAATGCTCCCAGGCCACGAAACAAGGCCGATCTCCAGGCGTTCCTAGGCCTCATCAATTTTTATAATGTATTTTTGCCCCACAAAGCAACGGTCGCTGAACCGTTACACCGGTTGTTGGATAAAAAAGCAAATTGGCTGTGGGGTTACCGTGAAGAACAGGCATTCCGAAATGTTAAAAAACTGCTCACTTCTGACTCTGTACTCATGCAGTATAACGAGACTTTGCCGTTAGTTATAACCTGTGATGCATCGCCTTTCGGGGTGGGCGCCATTTTGAGCCACGTACTGCCTAACGGGAACGAAGCCCCTGTTGCATATTTTTCAAAGACTCTTTCAAAAACTGAGCGAAACTATGGACAAATTGATAAAGAAGCCCTTGCAATCGTCTCAGCTGTGAAAAGATTTCACGAATACGTGTATTGCAGGCCATTTACTATTGTGACTGACCACAAACCGTTGCTAGGGATAATAGCCGGAGATAAGCCGACTCCCTACATATTATCCCCTAGGATGACCCGATGGTCAGAATTCTTAGCTGCTTATAACTATCGGCTGCAATACCGCCCGGGGAAAGCCATTCCCCACGCCAACGCATTGAGCCGAGCAGCACTGCTTCCAGAAACTCTCGACGATCCGGCACCAACGGTAACCTCGTTGCAAATCGAGGCACTCAACTCGCCGCCACTGACCACTCGAGACATCGCGAGAGAAACCAAACGCGACCACATCCTAGCACGAGTCCTAGGCTGGGTAGAACGCGGATGGCCATTGGACCAATTGTCTGATGACTTCACACCATTCAAAACTCGACAGACCGAGCTCTTCTCCCAGAAAGGCTGTGTCATCTGGGGCGATAGAGTCGTTATCCCAGAATGGCTCCGAAAAGCACTGCTGAGAACCTTGCATGATGGCCACCCCAGCATCGTGCGAATGAAAGCCCTTGCACGAAGCTACGCATGGTGGCCGGGCATTGACAAGCAAATCGAACAGTGGGTTAAAGCTTGTCCCAAATGCCAAGAAGTCAGCAACACCCTTCCAAAAGCCATGCCTACTGAATGGGAGACACCACGTGGACCCTGGTCCCGAATTCACCTGGACTTCGCGGGGCCAACCAAGGGCCACACCTTCCTGCTTACCGTCGATGCCTACTCGAATTGGCTCGAGATTCATTGTATGACTACTACAACCTCCGAGGCAGTCATCAAGATCTTAAACAGACTCTTTGCAACCCACGGATTACCAGACATCCTGGTATCCGAAACCGCCCACAATTTACTGCAGTAGCGTTTGAGCAGTACCTCGCTGACCGCGGCATCCGCCATGCGCTCACCTTGCCTGCACACCCTGCGAGCAATGGCCGAGCAGAACGCATGGTCCAATTTGTAAAGAAAACCTTGCAAAAGGTAAACTACGATAACATTGACGAGAAAGTCAATCAAATACTCTTCTTGCAACACATCACCCCACATAGCGTCACCAACAAAACTCCTGCTGAACTGTTAATGGGACGAAAGCTCCGCTCCCACCTTGACCGGTTGCACCCTGCTTATGAACCAGAGAAACCAGTAGGATCCAGCGGCCGCTGTCGCACCTTCCAGGTAGGAGACCTGGTTTATGCAAAAAACCTATCGGGCGACCTGTTGTGGGTGGAAGCGACAGTAGTATGTGTAACCAGCCCCAGATCTTACTTTGTGCAATGCCATGACAATAAACTCTGGAAACGGCATATTGACCAGTTATGGTCGCGGCTTGCAGCAGCCAGTCCGCAACTCCCCTATGACCAAACTGAGGGGGGGGAGGTACGGAAGAAGATGAAGCCCTAGGAAACCCGTTCGAAGGGAACGACGATTTTACAGAAACCCAGGCTGCGGAGCTGGAGGGAGAAACGTTTGCACCTCAAGAAATTGCGGAAAATGGGGGCAACGACGCAGAAGTGAACTCTGAACCGGAGGTAGTCCCACTACCAAACAGCAATTTGCCTCAGCAGGACTGCAACCAACCAATACAGCGAAAGTCAAAGAGACTAAAAAGACAACCGTCCTATTTAAAGGACTATGTAACCGCGCCCTGAACTAAGAAGCCAGGGGGAAGGGGTGTTGTGTATGCAATATAACTAATAAAGTATGAGCTTGGAGTCAAGTGCAGGGTTCTGGCCCTGCACTTCCAATTGGCTGTTAAGTGGCCGGACCGGATTGGCCCATTCTGGGGAATCCGATTGGCCCTTAACAGAAATGTCTTATTGGTTTAAGAGCTAACGTTCCTAGCTCGTTATTGGTTAATCGTTACAAGGTTTGCCTATATAAGGCAGGTTTTTCTGCTGTTCAATTGAGCAAGTTATGATGTAAATAAAGAGCTGAAGTTCACCGCTCAGAAGCTTGTCTCCATTCTTTCTCGCCCATGCTCAAAACTTAACAAAAGGGACCTTGGAGGTCTTCTAGTCCAACCCCCTGTTTAAGCAGGAAATCTTATATCATTTCAGACAAATGGTTATCCAATCTCTTCTTTAAAAAACCTCCAGTGTTGAAGCATCCACGATTTCTTGTTGTTCTACTGATTTATTGTTCAGTCAGGAAATTTCTCCCTAGTTCTCTGGTACTTCTCTCTCCTTGATTAGTTTCCATCCATTCCTCCTTGTCCTGTCTTCAGGGTGCTTTGGAGAATAGGTAGAGACCCTCTTCATTGAATAGGAATAAGCACAGGGTAATTGCTAGCAGTTTATCAGTTTAAAACCAGGGGTGTCAAACTCGATTTCATTGAGGGCCACATCAGGGTTGTGTTTGACCTCAGGGATGTATGGCTAGGGTGGGTGCTACTCCTCCAGGCCCCAGTTTCATCTGGGATGGCCTTCTGCAGTCCTCTTCCAGTAAAAATGCAGCCATGGGGGGCTGCACGTGGCCCTCCCTAGCTTCATTTTTGCAGGCAGAGGCAACACGGCCCAGTCCTTTGTTGTTTCCAGGACAGCCCTGCGGGCCAGATCTAAGCACCCCGCAAGCCGGATCCGGTCCACGGGTTTGAGTTTGACACCCTTGCTTTAAACAAAACATGGGGAAGTATCATCCAAGGGTGATACTTCTTGAACAAGCAAGTTACCAATTTAATAAGATTGTCTTGTGTTTACCAGCTCTTCTATTTATCAGGAGGTGGTGGTAATTCTACTTCAGAATGAGTCCAGTAGCTTCAACCCATATCCTAATGCTAGCCTGCCACAGTCCTGCTACATTTAAAGTCACCGTAATATCATTGTAAGGAGTATGTCCAAGTTGATGGGATGTTAAAATAAAAGCTCTTAACAATTTTTACTAAGGACAAATATACCATACATGTGCAGATTCAAAAAAGAAGATAAATTTATGCTGTGCAACAAACATCCTCTTGTTGGCAAGAGGCACACTAGTATTGGAAACCTCTGAACCATTTTCAGAATGGTTTCATTATAATTTCTGTACAAAGCTATAGCTCTGAAGATAAGCTGAGGTTATTCAGTTACAAGATCCCTTGCATTTATTGACAGAATTTCTCTTTTGCTGTCAAATATTGTAAGGTGCCTAAAATCTTATTTAAATTTTCAGTAAACATTTTGACTGCAAAACATCTCTGCTCTTCAGTCCAGATCAATGAAATGATCTAATGCAAGGAATGAATCTTAATTTTGTAAAGGGAATCAATCTACCTGGATGCCTTAAAGTAGAAGTAGGTTGTTTTGATCTAGCTGTTCACTTGTTTCCTGCAGAACTAAAGAAAATGGCCGTCAGATATCGTGCACTGTCAGGACATAATAGTGGATCATTTGGCCAGGGAATGGGATCACTAGACCGGCCAATTTGTGCAAGCAGGGCCATTATGCAAACACGTGGGACAACAGTCTCTGCTTTCTCATTTGGCATTTTAAGGATTTTTATTGCCAGTCTTAAATTAAGAGGCATCTGTTCCTACCTCATCCACACAGTAGTTTGGGATGAAGGTGCAGTAAGTGGGTGACTACTGTTGGATAAGGATGTGACCTTGAAATACATTGAAAACTCCAATAATCTTAGCAGTAGGAAAATCCATGCCTAATTTTTTTCAAATAATCAGCATGTAGATAAGACATGAGTTGTGTAAGTAATAATACAAAATTCACCTGATGCTCTTCCCTTAACATTCCACAAACCGCTTCTCCCATTTCTCAGTGTTTTCGTCACTACCATTTGGGAATTGATATAATACAAGAAAAACTGGATGGACTTCCAATTTCTACTTCCACATTTAACATTCAAGAGAATCAATTTCCCTAATGCCTTGGAGTTTCCATCCAAACTAATATAAGAGCCAGTCTACAGTCAATACCTTTTGAAGGAGAACACCATACCTCTCTGTTACATTGGAGCAGCTTCTCAAATTTCATATTTATTTTCAACAATCTTTCTTCAGTGGCCTTCGTTGGCTTTTCCACACATTAAAACATCCTTAAAGACCAGTGCTTGAATATCAGGTGCAACAGGAGCCAGGTGTAAGATGGGATATCTCCACAGGTTTGGCTATTTGAAACAGTGGGACAAAGACTAAAGGTGTCTCCTTAACAGTGTTTCCTTGTAACAAAAGGAGGATTTGGAATGATGCTCAGTTTGACATAGTTTGTTTCATCCATTCCTTTACACTAGTGATTCTGGTATACACTCCATAGTCTTTGGGGCGTGCACAACCCATTCCCCAGCTCACCACTCCAGCTAGAAACCATTTGCCACTGGCTTCCTGGCAAACAAGGGGGCCTCCAGAATCTCCCTAGAAAGTGAAACCAAAGAGCAGTCAGGGCAAAAATAATTCAAATAGAAAGAAAAGAGAAAGCTCTGTGTAATGATCTTTGCAACACTCAGTGTGTGACATTGCATGCAAATAAGGCAGCGTCACAGGAGAGGGAAAAGTTCTTTCTAGATCATGGAAACTAGTGCTTAAAGATACCTGACAGGAATCCTTTTTGCCCTCCTGGTAGCCAGCACAAAGCATTCTGGGAGAGACCTGATAGCGATAAGCTTCACTGCAGATGTCTTGCTGAACTAATTGCACATCCACCTTTTGCAAAATCTTGCTTGTAGGACCTGTGGGAAAGGAGCTACAGGTTAGCAGAAGTGACCAGAGGAAGAAGATATTTCCTGTTCCTATGAAATTCCAATCTACATATTATTTGGCAAGGTTTTTAACCTTGGCAACTTAATGACGCATGGACTTCAGTTCCCAGAATTCCCCTGTATGATGAATTCTGGGAGTTGAAGTCCACAAGTCTTAAAAAGTGCCAAGGTTGAGAAACCTTGCTATAGAATATGTGGAGATTGGAATGAAATCCTGTTCTATAGGGATGCAACAGTTTTTTCAAGTCAACATTTATCTGCTTCATGCTAAAAAGTGTGTGACATCATCATCACATTTCTCTGTTTTAGGAAATTTCAATTGAATAAGAAATGTAGTGATACTGTTTAGTAAGGCAAAAGAAGAAGGGGATGGCAGAGAATGAGGTGGCTGGATGGAGTCACTAAAGCAGTTTGCGTGGACTCCAGGGGATGGTAGAGGACAGGAAGGCCTGGAGGAACATTGTCCATGGGTCAGACTGACTTCGCAACTAACAACAACAACAACCATTTAGAAAATAAGATGGCCTATTGAAACCTAACAGAATGGGTTGAATCCAGTGGTATTATTCCTCTGGCTGCTCTTCTAGAATGAGTAGCTTTTGTTCCAGATGTTTGGAAGAACATCTTGAGCAAACCTAATGTACTTATGGAGGGGAAAGAGAAAAGGAACAAATCTTGAAGTCAACTCCCTGGCATTCCTAAACATACTGCAATATTTGCATGATTTATGCAAGGATCCACTAGAGGGAGCTTGGGAGCATCTTGTTGCAAAGCTCTTGCAATGCTTGGCATGAGTTTAGCACACATGTATTCCTATGAGGCTGAATATGCTTTCACTGGCCAACTTTTAATAAGTTTTGCACATTCCTTTTGGCAAAAGCTTAGGATGCCTTTTTGACCCTATGATTATATCTGATTCATCCTTTTAAATTAAAAAAAAAATGGGGGCCCTTAAGGACAGACAAACCAAACACTGTACCTCCTTCCTTGACTGCACCCCAGCCTGTTACCCAACACAAGAGGCCAGGCTCAAAGAGATGAGAGCTGGCAGGCAAGCAGATGGGTTGGATGAAAGCAGAATAGATGACTGGATGGTCAAGCTGCAACAGAGCCACATCATAGTCGTGGCTGTCTTCTTCATAGTAGGGATGCTGCAAGATACGGTTCACTTTGAAGGAAACCTCATTGTGGCTACTGACATTCAGAAAGTGCTTGCCCAGGTATACAGTCCAGACTGTGGGGGAAACCTGACTGCAGACGAAAAGAGTGGGAAATAGCATAAGCAACTTTGGTTTTTCTCTTGATACTATATGTGTCCAGCTCCCAAGTACAGCTCAAAGGACTCTGTTTAAGAAAGGAAACTGTCTTAATGCCTTGTCAAACTCTGCCCCAGACCCAAAATTTATGGAACTGGCTTTATTAATGGGTAAGATTTTGTTAGTCACAGGTCATTGCATCTTCTGTAGGGAGGCATATCTTAAAGAAAGAACATTATAAGCACATAGTTGCAGGGAGAAAAGGGAAAAGAGGAAGAGAGAAACTAGGAGCAGTTAAAATTAGCTTAGATAGTGGCTATAAGTAAAGGAGTATACGTATTGGTTTTATGCAAGAGTCCTATAGTATCTCAAAAGACCAACAACATCTCTTATCATGAGAACCTAACTTGAAAAAGAAACGGTGAGAGGAAAGCAATGGGGTGGGGCAGAATAACAGGTGGGATGTTATGCAGTATTCTTCCAGAAGCAACCCTACAACAATAAACAAGGAGAAACAAAAAGCTAGCAAAAACATTACTACAAGATTGTGGATTTGCTATAGGCTAAATGCAGGGGTGGGATTCTACAGGTTTACACCTATTCACTAGAACTGGTTGTTATATTCTAAGCAGTTTGGAGAACCGGTTGTTAGAAGAAATTATTGGCCTAATCCTGTAAGCAAGGCAGGAAGGAAACATTCTGGTGTTGCTTATAGAAACTGCCTCTCCATTAACCCTTATTACATTCTTGGCAGGACTAGACTTCCTGTCTCTGGAACTTCTCTGGAGTTTTCCCCCCCTCCTTTGCTGGTACTTTGCTTGTGTGGAGTGACCATTCAAAGTTACAATGGCACTGAAAAAAGTGACTTATGACCATTTTCCACACTTACGACTGTTGCAGCATCCCCACAGCCATGAGAGGCCAGGCGAGGAGATGCGTGCCTCCATATGAGTGATATTGAGTTGGCCACGCCCACCCAGTCACATAACCACCAAGCCATGTCCACCACCTAAGCCACGCCCACAGAACCGGTTGTTAAAAAATTTGAATCCCACCCCTGGCTAAATGTATATATTTAATTGTTTGTTCAGCACTATTAATTTATCTGATTAAGGAAATGCAGTGCATCTGATAGTGTGACAAAAAGCAAATGTCAAAAGATGAGTTTTAAGCCACCCATCCTTTTATTTACCTATCTTCCTGAAAACAGTGAGCTGCAGTGATCACCCAGCGATCTGCAATCAATGTTCCCCCGCAAAGGTGGTGCCCCCGCACTTGCAAACTTGCTTGCCAAGGCCACTCCCCTTCCACAGAATGAGCACCCCCAACAATTCTGTGTGTTGCTGTTTCCTGCACTCCACAGTCTGGGAAAAAAAGAGAAACATTAGGAAATAGAAAGAACAAGAAGAATGAAGGCTAATGGTAGAACAGAGTGGGGGAGAGGAAAAAGTGTACTTGCAAGATTCTTTATGATGGATTTTGTTTTCCTGTTTTGAAAAATAATACCTACAGAAAAACCTAGGTTTTCCTTTATGATTACCACTCATTTATGCCTCAAGCTTTGGGCTCTGGGAGGAAGTTTAAGTTGGTATACTAGGGCAGTGGCATCTCCCATCATTTTATCTTCACAACCATTCTTGTGAGCATATACAGGTTGCCGATGATTGGCAGATCCAAACTTGAGTTTCTCTGGACTCAGTTCAAATCCCTAATTACATTGAATTGGCTCTTATACATTAATCACTTGGCATATAATGTGGTGAATAAATTGTGAGTGTGCAGTTTGATGATTGACTCCATTAGGAACAGCTGGTTGGTTTCAGTTTGAATTCTTGGATTGGCAATCCAATTTGAGCATCGAATTAATCTAAAACATTTTCTGAATTTTGAAAAAACAACAACACCCAATTTGATCAGAATCATTGGTCCAGTTCAAAAAGCCGGTTCAGAGTCTTGACAGTATTTCCTTCTAACTGAATCTTGAAACCAAGTATTTTCATAACCATTCAAATTATATGAAATTTTTAGATTAATTGCATCTCTTTATTTCTTGTGAAATCGGAGCAGATTCTGTGAGAACATAGTCCAAGCTGTGCATTGTAAATATGTTTATAATGAGCATGTTTTTTAAAAATAAAAAGTTGCCCCTAAGACTTAACTTTGGAATGAGTTTCAAATGTCAAAGTTTTCTACCCAATTACCAGCTGAGAAATCGACTCTCAGCCGCTTTTTGCCTACAAATGTTGATGTAGACCACAGTACACAGTAATAATAAAAGAAATTGGACTAAGGACAGACATATCAATTCACTATCAGCCATAGAAAAACAACAGTCTGTTGTTTTAAATTGGGGGAATGGAGGAAAGAATACTGTATCTGTCACTTTTCTTAGAGCAGGGCTGTCAAACTCACGGACCATGGGCCGGATGCGTCACGCACTGGCCACGCCCATGCCCGGTTTAACAAAATGGAAAAAGTTGTGACACATCACGTGACAATGCCATGATGATGTCAGTTTGACAACCCTGTCTTAGAGGAAAAGCAGGGTATAAATCTAACAAAATAATACATATGGATTTTTAAATATTTCTGCCACAGGAAACTGTGCATATCATCTTCATTCACCATTTTATATTTCTTGCCAAAACAGTCACACTCAACCTTTGGAGCCGTGTAAATGCAAGTGGAAAAATGGATTAATCTATGTGGGGAAATGATTATTGGAATAGAAAGGGGTAAAATGCAAGTTTTGATTTCAATGAAAAGGAAAAAATATACTTTGTGTATTATTATTCTTTTGACAAGAATGATTCAATATATACATGATAATATCCATTCCTATAAACTTTCCCACTCATATATTATTCCTCTCAGAAGGAGGGTGTTGATACTCTGCATGATAGCCGTTTGATATTGAGTTCCTCCGAACTGCTGTAGCATTTCAGGCCACCCAGAATTACAGATTTTATCAACCCAAATTAGAAAGCACACTAATATCCTCCAGGTAAGTTACGCATGATCATGCTTGCTGGAAGTTCTGAGAACTGCAGTCCCAACAGTTGGAAAAGACTAGTGCATAGGACTGAAGCCTAGTGCCAGCCACCCTTGACAGAATGAATAGCAGAATGGCTCTGCTATTAAGATCATTCTAATCAGAAGAAACTGAGATGCTTTTAGATATTCCTCTGACAAGGATGGATCTCTTCCTCTGAGTTGCTTAGTTGCTTACCACATTGCCTTTCATCTGATTGATCCTTGCAATCAGGGACTGAGTCACATTGAGGGTTGGGCTTTTTCACACAGTTCCCATCAGCACATTGATAAGTGTAAAGTCCACAAGGGATTCCTGCAAAAGTATATTATGTGGTGGAAAGAGAATATGGTTTTATTCTTACCATTTGTTGCACTTAGTATATTACTGCAATTTTCTCACAA
Organism: Hydrophis major; assembly: GCA_033807585.1. Lineage (NCBI taxonomy): Eukaryota > Metazoa > Chordata > Lepidosauria > Squamata > Elapidae > Hydrophis > Hydrophis major. The sequence continues at coordinate 183,350,348 of CM066331.1, read as the reverse complement.
GGTGGAGAATTTGTGACCTTCCATATGTGCATGAATTACCATGTCCAGAAATGTTAGGAATTAACCATGTTGGCTGAGAGTTATAACTTGGCAGTATTGGTGGTTCCACAAATTACCTACCAGCTGCACTTGATTATAGTCATGAAGCTCAGCCTCAAAGGTATGATAATGGTGGAAAGAAAGTGACAATCACAACATCGGTGCCCATTGCATTTATATTAAGGAGCAATTTGTCATCTGAAAACAAAGCTACAAGTAAGGCAAGCTAGACTTGTTTTAAAATGCAGATGGAATCATATGGAAGAAGTCACTTAGGTCATCAAGTCCAACTTTCGGGAATCCAGATCAAGATTGTAGAGCCTCTGCTTGAACTTCCAATTAGTTCCTCTACTGAGCTGCTTTAACTGTTAGGAAATTTCTCCCCCTTAACATTTAACTGCAATTTGACTTCCTATGTCTTAAATCATTCATTTCACTTCCTGTGTTTTGGAATAAAAAAGAGCAGGTATTGACCTTCACTCAAGTGGTTTCCTTTCAGGCATTTCAAGAATGTGGTACAAAATAGGAAACAACAGGGCAGCTGATCGGTTCAGAATAGAGTGGAATGATTCCTTCCCTTGATTTGAAAATTATACGTTCTATTGATGTAATCTAAATTTACATTTGCTTTTTTGCAGCAGCATTGCATGTCAGCTCTCATTAAATTAACTAATATGCATATATATGTGTGCGTGTGTGTGAATACTGTATATCTTATCCTATATATCCTATACACAGTATATAGATATAGGAAATGCAATACATTTACATTTCCCCTCAATTTAGTGTCCTCCAAATATGTAAAACTTCATGTCTCATACTATAGCAACAGTACTTCGTCTTATACACTGCTTCACAGTGCTTTATAGCCCTATCTAAGCAGTTGGCAGAGTCAGCATATTATCCCCAACAATCTGGGTCCTCATTTTATTGCTCTTGGAAAGATAGAAAGCTGAGTCAATCTTGAACTGTTCAAACTGCTGGCAGTCTACAGAGTTATCCCACAATACTGTATTCTAGCCACTGTGCCTTCATGGCTCTATCTCGGTTAATGGGATTTCTGAGGATAGATAGCAGCTTCTAAAAAGTTTATTTAATAGATGGTTCTGGATTCTATACCTTCGTTGCATTGCTCCTCGTCACTCCCATTGATGCAATCCAGATGTTTATCACAGATCTTGGAGAACTCGATGCACATGCTGTCTTCCTGACATTGAAATTTTGCGGGGCAGACTGGCAAATTTCAAAGCATAAGGAAAAGAAAGAAGAACAATCAGGAAGAAGAACAACAGGGATGAAAAAGTGAAATAATACAATTGGCATACAATACCCAATGTATTTTCATATGTCTTTTTGTGTCGGTGGTCATTTGAAAGGCCTTTGCCTTTATGCTGTTTTTATAGAATAAGTGAATTTTCACTGGCCATCCAGTATAACACTGCTTTTGAAATTCAGGCAATTGTACTTTATATGAAAATATACTTTACAGTTAGATTTGCTGTTTTGTAGCAACTACATGTCAGTTCACATTCAATTAACTATCCCAAGATCTTTTTCACCTCTATACACACAGATGCACACACAAACACACAGACACAGACACAGAGACAGACAGAGAGAGAAATCACATAACCAATAAATGTTTCATAGAGCATAGTCTCTTTGGATATGTTAAAAAAAAAAAAAAACAGGAAAAAAAGCAAGCTAGAATGTGATTCCTTGAGTTACAGACTTAAATCAACCAGCAATGATGTTAATCAATCCACATTATAAGATAGTGTGGGTTTTTTTTTTTAGATTGTATGTTTGATTGGGTGTGAAAATATATGTCTACTCTTCCATGTCTAGGTTCTGCCAGCGGGGTTCATAGCTACATGACAGAGCAGTTCATGAATGTAGCTTCTATTTCTTCATTTATAGATCTCCTTTCCTATAGTAACCAATTGTTTCTCACCATTGGCTGCATCATAGGAACTTCCGGTGATTCTGAAAGTGTAATGTTCAGTATGTTTTGGAGAAGCTGACTCGTAGATAGGAATAAACTCTTCTGTGAGGAATAAACTCTTTGAGAAAAGCTCACCTTCAGGGATCGTCTTGATCAAAAAGGACGATTATTTATTAAGTCAAGTACGATGTGAAGACGAGGGAAATGATAAAGCATTGCTCACCACAGTTTCTCTCATCTAATCCATTGGGACAGTCTTCAATTCCATCACAAGCTGGCACACATAAACCATTCACAAGGCAAAGGAATTCTCTGGGGCATGCTTTTTTTTAAAAAAAAAAAGGAAAATAAAGTGGAATATTAGTTGGATTATTATATTAATAGGATACAGTTTCAAAATTTAGTTTAAATATTGAAATATTGTGCTGTGCTTCCAATCTACTTCTAATTCGATGTGAAATTGAATCTATAATATAATTTTGAAACATGAGAATGAAAGAGTCCCCAGTCAACAATAAATGATTATTATCAATATGGTATTAAATCCATAAAAGTCTTTTAATTCATGTAGTATCAGCTGTAAAATTAGAAACTAGGAAGCTCACTTTTAGAAGAGTGAGTGATGGTGTGTGCATTTCACTGCGTGCATGCATGCATGCATGTGTTTGTGTGTGTATGTGTGTATGTGCCTTCAACACAGTCTTGTGCATTTCCCGGTGATTACCTAGACTAGTGCCTGCTATTTTTTTGGCAAGAATTTCAGAAACAGTTCCTAGAGCTGAAGTTAAAAGAGTTGGCCAACAATATCTAGCTGGTTCTGTGCTAAGGTGAAACTAAAACTCATTGTCTTCTGGCTTCTAACCTGGCACCAGCCTTAATACTATACAAAAACTGACAGTCACATTAGAACCTGGAGAACAGTCCACCACTATCTATGAGTTAAATCTAAACTTGGTCTTTGGTGTTGCATTTAGTTCTGACATTTTAGTGGGATCTAAAGTGAGGCCTGCCCATCACAGAAGAGAGCAGAATATTACCTGAATTTTTTTCAATTCAAAGTACCAACTTGTATGGTAAAAATACTATGCTTATATTAATTTATTAGGGTATTAGTTTGTGTGGATGGTACTAGAAAATAGCAGAAACTCCCCTCTCCCACCTCTTTTGTTAGATCTGGCAGCAAATTTGAGGCAGGAGTCCAGATCCATAGCAGAATATTGAAAACCTGCAAGCGTAGTGCTGATCACGCAAAAGACGCCATTCTAGGCCATTTAGGAAAATGTCCCCTGCAATTAAATAATATTGATGTTCTGCTGTAAAGCATCCAGTTCCCCATTAGTCTGAAACAAGTTTAGCCCTTGATTCATGGCAACATTATTAACAAGGCATGCGCTGGTTTTTCCACAAGTTTCCAGTTAGCTGAACTGCATGTTTCAGAGACTACTATATACTTACGGTCTGACTGATTATATAGACTGTAAGCAGCCCATACTCCAGGCCCTGTTAGGGAGATCTGAGAAGTAAAGTTGATGGTGACACCAGCTCTAGACATCACAGGGATTCTTTCAGCATAGGCTTGCAAAATCCGCAGACCACAGAATCTAGATTTTTAAAAGAGACTAGGGCCATAAATCACAATCAACCATCTTGCCTTTGAAAACACCAGGAGTATCAGAAGAAAGATGCCATGAAATTTAGGGAGCAAGAGAAGGTCAAAATCATCATCTTCTGGATTCCTTCCAACAGCCAGGCTTGCTGGTACACAGCAACTGTGAGACATCTGCCATCGTAAAATTACCTACAATTCCCCCAGTGGATAAATTTAGAATAAGTTACTGTCTTCCAGGATCAGCTATACAGTATATGCACCCGGAGATTGGCATTAGTTGTGGACACAACCAGAACACTACAACCCAAGTTGCTAAACACTCCCACCCCGCCCCAAAATTAAAATAAATTCTGGGACCATCCAGGCCTTGTTTTAAAAAATGAGGAAAAGGGCATAAATTATGGCAAAGGGAAGAAGGCTCACCTGATGAAAGTATAATGTTGAAAAAGTGGAGGAAATGAATTACAAACCTGAGACCAAATTCAAACTTTGATTTCTTTTTAAAATTGAGCCAATTTAAGTAATGTAGCTATACATTACTTAAGAATTGGATATTGTTTTTCAATATCTTTAAAGCAAAAACACTTTTTCTTTTTAAAAATGAATTATTACCAGAAATCTAGCAAGTGCAATTTTCCTTAGCATCGAGAGTATAGCAAAAATGGAAAATTGTATATTCTGAATATCAGTCCATCATGCAGTTGTTAAATGCACAGTCCCAAGAACTCAATACACTGAAGATATGATGCTGCAGAAGCAGATAAAGAAATCATTTCTCAAGAGTCACATCCTTGAGTGATGGATAGCAGAGATGAAGGGAAACTCAGCCTGAAATATAATTCCAAGTCATTTAACAATGAGCTAGAGTATTCGTGAAGAGAGCAATTTCATTACAGAATTTAACTTACAGCTAGCAAGAGACTGATTTTATAAAAGTTATGAAACCATCCAATTTCTTTTTGGAAAAGTTGTTTCGTGAACTCAGATGCATTTTGTAAATGTAAGTCCTGCTGAATCTATTGAAGCTTACTCTGATTAAGCATATCTAGGACTGCATTGTTTATCTTTAATTGCTTAAGTCTTCTCTTCCACTTCTAAAATAGAACAAAAGAGACTTTTAAATAGAGAAAATTTCTCAAACTCTTTATAAATCCTAAAAAGCAGCTTGCTGGCTAGGTTGGGTTGTTGATATTCAGCATGTTTGAAGGATATCAGATAGGAAAGTCAAGAGGTGTTTTTTTTTAAAGCTTTCCTATTTGTTTTACTATCATAGATATAGTTTCTTGTATGTCACTCCTGTAAGATGAACATACCAAGATGTTTGTAGATCCTTACTTTCTGTTCTGGATGGTCCACTGGCCTTGAGTACATGGAAGGTCGTACTTCTGCCTCCTGAGAGTATAAGCATCAAACCAAAGAACAACTCCATATTCCAGAGATGGGACCTACAAAGAAGGAAATGCGTGGATGGCAGAGGCATTTGTGTGAGTATGTGCCTTTGAATCAGTCTGGATAGTCTCTGCTTTTTTGATGGCAAGGTTTTTAAGAAATGCCTCCTTCCCAGGGATGAGAGAGACTCGCCCAGCTGGTTTTAGGCCTAAGAGAGGGCTTAAGAGGGCTGTAAGGCACTATGAAGCAGTATACAAGTCTAAGTGCTATTGCTAAGGCAGGACTAGAACTCATGGTCTCTTCAGTTTTTTAACCACTGTGACTAGTTCAGGGTGATCAAACTCAAGGCCCATGGGCCACATCTGGCCCACAGGGAACTTAGACCTGGCCCATGGAGCTACCCTGGAAATAGTGAAGGGCTGGGCCTATAGTGCCTCTGCCAGTGCAGCCGTCATGAGCAGTGTTTTCGCTGGCAGATGATTTCAGGAGACCATCACAGCCAAAAACAGAGCTCACAAGGGCCGTGGGCGGCCTTCGCAAGTTCCATTTTCGCAGCCGAGATGTCAAGTTGGCCACGCCCAATCTGGCCTCCCAAGGTCAAACACAACCTTGATGTAGCCCTCAATGAAATCGAGTTTGACAGCCCTGGCCTAGTTGGATCTTTTATGACACTGAAAATTACTGAGAGTTTTATTTATATACATACAGAAATGGAGCTTTGTCCCTGATTCTTAAATACAAAAAATGAGTGTTACAAAGCATGAGGGCTGAGAAACAGAGGAAGAGGAAAACAGTTTTCCTAAAATACAAAACAAATTATATTAAAATACATCCTTGGTAAAATCAGTAAGAGCTTATAAAATATGACTATACTGCCACTTTAAGACTTTTCAATACAGAGAAATTCAAATCTCCATTCTTTCAACTGAATGGTGTTAAATGTCTATATGGGCAGTGCTCAGTGCAACTTTTGGGGAAGAGCAGAATATAAAGACAATAAGAATTTATTAGTATATTGTCTTCCGGTTTGAGCTTCTTCGGCGACAGACTGAAACCTCGTCTCTGCGAGGCTTCGATCCATGCTCGCCCCTGGAGCACCCCGAGCTGGCTGGTTTCGGGGCTAAGCCACCCCATAGAGGTGGTGAAGAGGGGAGACTGCCTGCAGGGTTGAGGAGAGCTGCATCTCTCCTCCCCAGCTGGCCATTACTCCCTTTCCCGAAGGCGGCTGTAGCGGTGGTCAGAAATGGCCACCACAAAGAAGAACTCAACTGGAAAAGAATGTGCAGGAGGAAGATAAGAAGAGAAAGTTTTGGTTAACTGAGTCAAACAGCAAAAGCAACAAATAAGGTACCCTGGAATTTAAATTTAATAACATTGTTCCCAAAGATTCTGAAGCTGCAAAGGAGAGAGAGAAGGGAAAGGATTAGGTTTTTTTTTTTCTTCCCTTCCTTATACTGACAGCTAAGAGACTTAAGCAAGAAATTGAAAAAAATCCACTTTGACATTAATCGGCATCTAAGCTGAACATAAAAGTCAAATGGATAATAAAGATTTCTGGATATTTAAAAGATTTTAAAAGCAGGAAAGGAGAAAAAAAAAGAATAAAAGGGCAGGATCTGGAAAAATGGAGGAGACTGCCTGGAACTAAGGAATGGAACTGTAACTAAAAGGAACTTACAGTGAAATTTCAACAAGATTCCTCAAAGATACATTTTAATTGAAACTTGGTAACAAAATAATAGAACCCCAGGAAGAGAAAGTGGAAAAAAGAAGCAGAAGGAAACAGCCTTGGATTATTTGGATTTCTTGGTGATTTTTGGTTTTTGCATCTGGATGACTAAAATTAACCAGGTGGTTGTTTAAAAGTCTTTAAAATGGTATCACTCTTAGAAGAACTGAAAATGGAACTTAAAAAATGGAAAGAAGATGCACAAGAAGGGAGAAGTTATTTTGGCTTCGTATTTCAATTCTTAGAAATGGAGATCTGGAACTATGAGAAACAACAAGAAATGCTTGCAGAACAAGAAGATTGGGACAAAAAAGAAGCCATCTTTAATGATCAAATAATTTTAAGTGGGGGGGGGAAGAAAAGGGGGGAAAGAGAGTGAAAGGTTTAAGACTAGAAAAAACAACCAAAAAGAAGAATAATAATTTGAAAGATAAGTATAATATTAGAAAGCAACAGAAGAGGAGATTACAGATGAGAGAGTTAGAAGTAGAGAGATGAGGGGGTAAAAAGGGGAGGGGGAAGAAGAGGGGGAAGAAGGCAAGGAAAAGAAATTGTAAAAGACATAAACAAGAAATGGAGAAACAGGGAAAAGATATAAGGATTGTAACCATAAGCTTGTTTAGAGATAATGGGTGAAAATTTAATTGCAAAAGGGATTCTGCAAAGATACATAAGATAGCATTGTTATATTATAAACAGAAATAATTTTAGAAAATATGATTAAAATGATGGATAAAATATTTACTGTAATGTAGTTGAATGTTTGGTAATAAATGAATTAAAATGATTGAGAGAATTAAATGGGAACATTTTTACTTATTAGTAATGATTTATAAAAATATAAGTAAGAAATATGGAAAAAAAAGAATTAACTATGGAAAGTTTATAAGTGTTCCCAAGGAAGTACGATATTTAATTGAAAAGAAATGTTAAAGATGTTAAGATTTTAATGAATATTAATGATAGAATTGAATTGGAATGGAATGTGTGCTTTATTTACATATATATATAGTTTTTTCTTTTTAAGAATATAGTGTGTATTTTAAGAATGTACCAAGCAGAATTCAATTGGAAGTTATGTATTATATTGAATGCTATAATCTTAAAGGTATACATTGAAGCTTAAATAAGAGTTTGAATGGATAAAATTAGAAGATATAAAGGTGTCATACTCCAGTTGGTAACTACAGGGAAAAATTTGTTTAATAAGAAAAGGTAATATGAAATTGAAACAGGACAGACAAAAGTATAAATATAATTATTTGAATTGAGATGAGATAATTAAAATAAAGTTGAGAAAATTAAAAGAGGGGAAAAACTATGTAGAAAATGTAAAACGGTAATAAAATATGGAATAGAATATAAAAATGAGCATGAAATTGAGTTTGGTGTCTGTATGAAGAAGTGATAACCCGGGACCATGCTAATTTCAAAAAAGATGTTTTATTTGTATTTTGTTTTGTGAAAACTCAAATAAAACTTAAAAAAAAAAGAATTTATTAGTATATTGTCTACTACATTTGTCTTCTTTTATTTAAGTATAAAAGTACACACAGCTCAGTTTTGTTTAAGAACAGCCAAAATCATACCATCATGTGCCAACTGCATTGTGTATTTGGTGCATAGTAACTTGGGTAGTAAGGAGTCTTGATGTTCCCTTGCCGTCCCCAGCTTTCCTGCAGTGTTAGATTCATCTGGCAGGCTGAAAAGACAGAAGTATTGTCACACTTACTGGGTCTCACAGAAAATGTTATTCATGTTTATTATTTTGACAAAAGGATATTTAAGGATATTTTGACAAAAGGGTGAAGATATTTAATACAAATACTAACATACCAGGGCAGTAGTTCTCAACCTTCCTAATGCCGCGACCCTTTAATACAGTTTGTCATGTTGGGGTGACCCCCAACCATAAAATTATGGCTCGGTTCCTAAGACCATAGAAAATATGTGTTTTCTGATGGTCTTAGGCAACCCATGTGAAAGAGTTGTTCGACTCCCAAAGGGGTTGCGATCCACAGGTTGAGAACCACTGTACTAGGGTATGATAGATATGAGCCACGGTGGCACAGTGCTTAGAGTATACTACTGCAGGCTACTTCCTCTGACTGACTGCAATTTGGTAATTCAAATCTCAAGGTTGATTCAACCTTCGCATCCTTCCTAGGTGGGTAAAATGAGGACCCAAATTGTTGGAGGCAATGTGCTGACTGTGTAAACTGTTTAGAGAGGGGAGAACTACAGTCAATCAATGTACATCCAAGATGCATACCTATCTAAAGCCTGCTAGTTATAAAGACATTTCCCCATAATTGGGGTTTGATTGACTATTCGTTTGGTGTAGCTTTGTCTATGATTGGTGCACATGTACAGATAGCCCTCAACTTACAAGTACAACAGTTCCTTTAATGACAATTCAAAGTTACAATGGTACTGAAAAAAGTGACATATGACCATTTTCCACTGTTCACTTACGACCGTTTCAGCATCCTCATGGTCATGTAATTAAAAGTCAGATGCTTGGCAACTGACTCAAATTTACAATACTTGCAGTGTTCTGGGGTCATGTGATCTGCTTTTGCAACCTTCAGACAAGTCAAGCAAGAACCCAGATTCACTTAACAACCATGTTACTAACATATGCAATGATTCACTTAACAACTGGGGCAAAAAAAGTCATAAATTGGGGCAAACTCACTTAATAAATGTTTCACTCGGCACCATAAATTTTGGGCTCAATTGCAGTCGTAATTCAGGAACTACCTGTACCTACCATTTTCACCAACAGTACTCATAAGCCAACCATCCACTATTTTCTTTTCTGAAACTGGATTCACACATTAATTTTAAGCAAACTCCTTAAAGTTATTATGCCAATACTGAAAGAGGACTCTGACTAAAAAAATGAAATAGCCTTACGTTGAATCAGACCATAATTTATCCAGCTCAGCATTATTTATTTCCTGCCTTTTCATACTAGGTGACATAAAGAAGTACGAGACCAGGGGTCTCCAACCCTGGCAAGTTTAAGACTTGTGGACTTCAACTCCCAGAGTCCACAAGTCTTAAGGTTGCCAAGGGTGGAGGCCCCTGTACTACACAACCCTCTTTCCATAATTCTCAATACACAAAAAGGTTGAGTAGCCAGCCTACTCCAGCAGGCAGCTACGTGAACCTTTCCCCCAATCAAGCAAAAAATTCCATCTCTCAGTTCTGCTGCCTAAAAACGGGTTAAATTTGAATTATTGCAGGCTTTATGAGCTATGCTTATGATCTCAGGGTACAAGAACTCCCACACAGCACTGGCTTTATTTTTTTCAACTATCTTCAGCTGTTTCCTACCACAGCATACTCTGTCCTACTATGCTGCCAGCCACTGACTGCTCCTTCCAGCTAACCAATGAGAAGATGCAAAACAAAAGCAAAACACTAGGTAGCTTTCTACATTTATATTTACTTATTGTAGCAGGAGCCGGGGGTGGGGAAAAGTTTTGAGAAAAAAATCAAACTAGTTCCTGTCCCTTTTGTTGTTATGATAACAACAAAACTTCCCATTAGAGGAAGACAACTGAGGTATCAAAGTACAATTGCATAAAGAAGACAACCAGGGAGCAAAGTACAATTGCAGCTTAGCTGAGGGAAGAACCAGAGTTCTCCAAGCTTTTGATATTCCCAGTTCAGTCATGTCAAAGTTCCTCAGTGTAATTGCACAATATACTGCATTTATATACTGAATAGGCCTATATACTCAGTCTATGCTGTACTGAAACACATCCTTCTTCTCTTACCTAGAGTGTACTATGTCTAATCACAGCATAAGTTTTCTCTTTTTTACAATAACCTTTATGTCAGATGTCCTTCTTTATTAATACCAGATTTGATCCGAACTTGTCTTCCAAATGTTTATGAATCCTTTTGCTTAGCCCTACCCTGTGGCAGATATGCGCCACCTTAAAGTTAACAGAAGCAGTAACTGGAAAATATAAAAAAAGATAGATCTTTAGAAGAACACAGATGCAATCTACATTTTCCATCTCTTTCTATCCATATCATTGTTTACCTTCAAAGGGTACAGCCTGAGCAGAGAGTATGAAAGGATCATAGTAGCTGTACATCCCCTTCTTCCATACGATAGACATGACTGGGCCAGAAGATAGAACTTCAACCACAGGTTCCTGCCGGCTACACCCATATAATCTAAAGAATGAAAACAGATTGTTATCATATTCGCAAGTTGAAAAGGAAGAGGGAAAGTATTTATAAAGAAAGAAGTACAAGAAACAAGGAGAGGTAAAGAAAAGTTGTTACACAGCAAAAAAAGGCCATGAAATAAACAAATGTTCCTTGATAAATAAAATATTTTTGCAACAATAAATGATGGTGGCTAGATAGATAAAACACACAAGTGTCTTCTGTCAAATATTTACCTCGCTAGGGGCTAGAAACATATTAGGTATGTAAGAAAATGTAAATATGGTAGCTTCCATATTCTTGTCATATCTTTCTGGCAAAATGATGCACACAAAACCTTTTGGCCAAACTTGTATTTTGAGAAGGAGAGATTAATGGTAACTGTGCTTTCATGTCTTGCTGTACATTTTGTTTTGTTTTTTCAAAATATCAGATTTCAGTGTGTAGAAGACATGGCTAAGAGTGGTTAGAATCCACCAGAATGCGAATTTTGATTTTAACTTCAAGGATCAATGCAGGACTAGCTTTGTAAACCAGTCGCCACACGAAATTGCACCAGATATTGGTTTTCCCTGCCACTAATGAAAACCAAAACTAATTGCTCTGGAGATTGGAAAACCACCTTAGTATATTCTACAGGATTTGTAATCATTAGTAGCTTTTCATGAGTTCAATGTGTATTGATTGATTGATTATCTGGATCACCATTTTGCAAAATGAAATTTCTTGTATATCCTAAACCTAAATTGAAATTTTCATGTAAGTGGATTATGAGAGAGAGATAGAACTCATGATTGCTCTTCTCCTCTTCCCATTTTTGCTGCTACAAAATGAAGGGTACCTACGAAGTGATGAGCTGTTTCTCCAATGGCCCAGCAGCATCATACATCGCCAACCGGTCCCTGCATTCTGAGAGAGTCCATTCCAGGTGAAGCTTGATCATGTGACCTTTGGGGCCATGGAGATGCCAAAGGCAACTGGAGGCTAAATAGTCTGGACCCTTCAGTTTTAGAACTACATCCTCTCTGATGTAGCTATACCTATAGCAGCCTAAACAGATGACACAAACAAAATTGAAGAATGCACAATGCAGTTGATAAGAGATGACATGGAAGAAACCAAGTACAGTTAATCCACCCACAGTTTTAAGGGGGAAAAATAAGTTTTGCATAAACCAGGGCTTTTGATGTGCTTGTTTAACTGATATATCCAATTTTTTGCACTGCTCTTTATTTTTATGTAAAGTCTTGCTAACAATCTATTCTGATTTATTTCCAAAATCTATATATAATTTATCCCACATAGATTATTTTGTACCAAGGTGACCGATTTCAATCATTCTTCCATTGAAAATGAGTCTGCACCATCCACCTGCCTAATCTCAGGTTTAAAACTAGGACCATTTAAAGGGTTTACATCCTTTTATCATGCAGATGGCACCTTCAGCCTTCATGTACACAACAATAGCTTTCAGCCCTGGAGTATATTTACCGAAGCCTTGCTTGCACTAATATATACCGAGAATCATAAACATGTTTTTATTTATTTATTTATTTATTTATTTATTTGTTTGTTTATTTATTTATTTATATATTTATTTATTTATTTATTTGTAGTCCTTGACTTACAACAGTTCATTTCAGTGACTATTTGAAATTACAACACTGAAAAAAGTGACATGATAATTTTTCACACTTACAACCGTTGAAGGATCCCCATAGTCACATGATTTACATTCAGATGCTTGACAATTGACTCACATTTATGGCAATTGCAGTGCCCCAGAGTCATGGGATCCCCTTTTGTGAACTTCTGACAAGCAAAGTCAATGGGAAGCCAGATTCACTTAACAACCATGTGACTAACTTACCAAGTGCAGTGATTCACTTAACAACTGTGGCAAGAAAAATTGTAAAATGGGGCAAAACTCACTTAACAAAATGTCTCACTTAGCAACAACCTAAATTCTGAGCTCAGTTATGGGTGCAAGTTGAAGACTTCATTCATTCATTCATTCATTTATTCATTTGTTTGTTCAATCATTCATTCATTCAATTTCGATAGCTGCCCAACTCAAACAAGTAACTCTGGGAATCAAACAATCATCAAACAGTTAAAAAGAAGTTACAGTATAGTACAAAATTAAATATATATGGCAGCCAAGAAAGAAAGAAATGTCACCATATTTACTAATATAGTCAGGAAATGGGGCCCTTCGCATACTAGAGTTATTGGAAAACAAGCTTATTGCTGGCACTGAGGAATAAGTATCCATTTATTGAGACCTACCTATTAATATGCACCACCAAAAGCAGTTGTTCCTACATCCTTGAACTACTTATTTCAACTAGATTTGTCCCATGTAAAGAAGTTTTTTCCAGGAGAAGCTGCTTATCATAACCCAGTGTCACAAGGCCAGATGAGATAAAGCTAGAAAATATCTACAACAGCTTTCCTCTGGAGTGATACTGGTTCCCCTGGTGATCACTTTCCAAAAGTTAATGAAGACTGAGTTTTTTCAATTTACATCATTTATTTATTCTATATTATACCATTTTGTTTTTAGTTAATGAATTGTTTGTGTGTTACTTTCCATCCTTTATTTGGGTGTTTTCTTACACTGCTAGATAAGCCTCTGTGAGTCTGGAAAGAGTTGGTGGCGGACACATTTAATACATACATACATACACACTCAATTAACTTGGTACGTACAGAAAGAAATTTGCTTTAAGATGTTTAGATGTTTTTCACTTAATTTGTGAAAGTAGGTTCCTTGCTGAAACAACTAGTGAAAGAGGTTTCGGGAGCAGAATTATCATCATGCATGCTGTTATGATTCATATTTCTTATTAACCATCTTTTTATGTAAGGTGGACTTAAAGAGACACCAACAAACATTAGATAAAAAGTCAGCCTGTGCTAAAAATGCATCAGTATAAAAACACAAGCACAACATTAAAGTGGTACATAACATTACAAAAATATTTCAGTTTGGTCCCTGATGTCATATTAATTGATGGGGCTGTCTGCAACAATTTTTACTTTCTACTTTACAATGCAACAAACATAACCAAATAAATTAAATGAATAAAAGAAGGGGGAAATAAAGAGCCTACCCAAGGTAGATTTCAGCACTATTATGTCTTTGAGGCTGGATTCTGTGGAAAAGAAAAAAAAAAGGAAAAAAAGAAAAAAAAAGAAAAAAAAGAAAAAAGGAAGACAAACACATGAGATGCCACAACTAAACTACCTAATGCTCCTTACTCTGGTTCATGTCAGTCGCATTCATGGTCTACTTTACTCTTCTCTGTCTTGCAATAACACTACAATTCAGACCTATTTCTAAGCCATGGTTTAAACATTCTGCAAATTCACATTGTAAGCATCACCCTCCCTCTCCAACAGATGCCAAAAGAAGAGGAGCTACATAGGCATCACCTCCTACTTTGAATTATGTGAGATTTACTATGACAGCTGAATTGGTAGTTATGATTAGTTTAAGGAAAGTGTGAGAGATGGCTTCACATATTCTGCTAATTCGGTTAGTCACACTATCTTGAAGATACATTTGGATATTTCACACACCATTCTAAGCTCAAAACCAGGATCTACAATGATAGGTTCACAAGTTGGGCTACAATAAAGTCACATCACAATATATTTTAGCAGTAGAACACAAATATGCTCAGAGACATCTCCCTCGGCACACAAAGGCTCCCATTCTCACCTGACCTTTTGCTTTAAAAAAATATGAATATAAAAGAAGATACATGCTGCAGAGCAAAATGCCAATTTCCATTTCCATCACTATTTCCCCAAACAACTTTGACCTGAAATGTGCCCAATAAATTTTGTTAGAAAATAAACATGATATGCAGCTGCAGCCCAGGATTATGGAAGGGTGTCAATTCCTCCAAATAAAGGACAAAGATAAGCAGGGATAGTAGGAATCACCCTGTTGGTAAAGTGGGCATGGTACACCAGACAGGAACTATGTGAGTATATCAATGCTTTTAACAAGCTGGTTTAGTATGACAGTCATTTTGTGAATTAGGAAATCTTTATAATAACCACATTTATTTGTATTGGTTTGTTGTATTTTTATTATTGATTTTTAAAGTTGTTTTTAATGTTGAAGTGAGTGGGTGACCGTGCAAATTAAAGGGATTAAACTGAATTTTACAACAACACATGCAAATATTCCAAAGGTGCCCTCCAGCACAAAACATGTGGAATCCATGAAGTATGGAAACCCTACCTGAGGATGAAAAAGATGCACCACCTGAAAACAAGCCATATAGTTTGAAAATGATTATAATTATATTACTTATGGCATTTTTTGAAATTGCAGAGGTGGCATATTGATACAAAGGACATATCTGTATTGCAGTTGTCCCTTGTTGCCCCCAAGGTTAGGGACAGACCCATTAACAGAATGCCAGTCATTCAACTTCCAGTCAGTGGTTTATCACCTTGATGTTGGCCAGTATCTACTGCTGAGTTTATGGGAATAAAGCAAGCAGTTATATTGACCCATCACAGTACTGGTGCATCTCAAGGTAGAGTTTTTTCTTCAGGCCTGAGCAGCCACAGCCAGAGCTAATGATACAAACATCATCATCATCATCATTATGATCATATCAGCAGTGGGATTCTACCTGTTCACTACAGGTTTGGTGATCATGCATGCACGCAGCTTTCCACACACCAGCTGAGGCCTGCAGCGCCAGTCAGCTGAGAGGATAAAGAAGAGAAAAGCGTAGGGGCGGGTGGGAGGACCGATCCTGAACTTTTCTCTTCTTTCTCCTCTCAGCTGATCCTTGGAGGCTTTTTTACTACCAGTTCAGTAGAACCAGGCCAAACCGGTAGCTTACCAACACGGAATCTCATATATATAGTATTCAGCTTTGTTCGGGTATTTCCCATGTCATTATAGTTGTGCTTTTAAAGTTGTAGCAATGTTGTGCTTTTAAAGTTGTAGCAACTTTTTGGCAGAATCTCATCTGCCAGCATCAGGCTTCTGTATTGTGTTCGTCAATACAGAAGCCTGATGATGGCAGATGAAATTCTGCTGAAATGCTGCTACAACTTTAAAAGCACAACTATAATGAGGTGGGAAAATACCCGAACAAAGCTGAATACCATACATGTAAGTACCCGTGAAAACTTAAGAAAACAAATTCTATCTATCTATCTATCTATCTATCTATCTATCTATCTATCTATCTATCTATCTATCTATCTATCATCTATCTATCTATCTATCTATCTATCATCTATCTATCTATCTTTGGTTATTCGGGTTTTCTCCCATGTAAGATTGGAAGTATCTAGGCAACGTTTCGATGAAGTCTCATTCATCATCCCCAGGCTTGGTCTTCAGCTCTGTGCTTCTCAGAGTGATGTGAGCTTGCAGCTGCTTCTTCCTTTTAACTGTTAGTGGGGGGGTGACTTGATTGGGTGGGGGCTTGGCTGTGTTCTGATTGGGTGGAGGCATGTTCTGTTCAAGTGGGGGCTTGGCTGTGCTCAGGTTAGTCTTAGTTGCTGGGGGATTTGAGCTGGTGAGCTGTGATCTTGCTGTTTGGCTTCGAGTTCGTGGTCGTGCTGCATCTTCATGGTGGGGTCAGTTCGCTTCATGTATGGCTCAGAGGAGTTTGAAGTGGGTAGTGATGTAGCTGCAGTGCGACTTCTGGTCCGTGGTCGTGTCTCATCTTCTGTGTGGGTGTGAGTCTGCTTTCTACGTGGAAGTCTGGTGGTAGCATCTTGAATGGCTCTCAGGGGTGTGGGTCTGGTGTCATTCTTCATGTTAGGTACTTGTCTTTTCATGAGGGCGGGTTTCTAAATGGCTGGTAGGCGGGAGGTATCATCTTGTTTATTCATGCTGTGTGGGCGTTTTTCTATCTCTATGGCTTCTCTGATTATTCTGCTGCTGAAGTATTCGGTTTTGGTGATAGTTCTGGTATTTTTAAAGTCAATCTCATGTCCTGTGGCTTTGAGATGTTGGACCAGGGAAGAGGTCGGTTCTTCCTTTTTGATTGAGTTCTTATGTTCTTCAATGCGTGCGCTTATTCTTCTGTTAGTTTGTCCAATGTATGTGGTGGGGCAGGCAGTGCAAGGGATTTCGTATACTCCTTGATTTTCTAACTCGATTTATTCCTTAGGGTTTCTTAGGATGGTGGATATCTTTTTGTTTGTGCAGAATGCTGTCTTAATGTTGCGTTTTTGGAGGATCTTGCTGATTTTGTCTGTAGTGCCTTTTATATATGGGAGAAGGGCTCTCTTGTTCTCTGTCTTGGATTTTGGTTGGGGTTTCTTTTTGGATTAGGTGGGTGATCTTCTTTCTTTGGAATCAGTTGGCTGTCAGCCCGTGAGAGTGTGTAGTTCAGCCTCTAGGTGTTGTTCATCGGCTAAGCATTTTGTTCTGGAGATGAGTGTCTCAGCTGCGGAATTGATCTGTGCTGGGTGGTGGTGTGAGAGTGCATGTAGATAGTGGTTTGTATGTGTTTTCTTCTGGTAGATGGTGTGCCCTAGGGAGCCATTAGATTTTTTGTATACCAAGACATCTAGGAAGGGAAGTTGGTTGTTAGCTTCTGTTTCCATGGTGAATTGTATTTTGGGGTGTAGGCTGTTGAGGTGTGTGAGGAAGTTGTTCAGTTTTTCTTTTCTGTGTGGCCAGATTATAAAGGTGTCATTTACGTATCTGAGTTTGGGTTTGTGATCATATTTTTCTAGAGCTTGTGTTTCAAAGTGTTCCATGTAAAGGTTAGTGATGACAGGTGAGAGGGGTGATCCCATGGGTGCTCCTTCTATTTGTTTGTATTTTTGTCCGTTGTAGGTGAAGTATGTATTGGATAGGCAGTGGTTGGTCAGATCTAGGATGTGCTTGGGGGGGTTCTATTTGTTTTGGATGGCTGCCAAGGCTTCTTTTATTGGCACTTGGGTGAAGAGGGATATGACATCGAAGCTCACTAGTAGGCCACTGGGTTGTAAGTTTTGTTTCTTTATGATCTCGATGAACTGGAATGAGTTTCTTACATGTGAGTTGATGGATTCTGCATAGGACTGTAGTTGTTTGGCGAGAAATTTGCCTAGGTTTTGTAGAGGTGAGCCTATGGAGCTGACTATTGGTCTAAGTGGGGTTCCTTCTTTGTGTATCTTGGGGAGACCATAAAGTTTAGGGCATCTGGATGATTTCTCTCTGGGTATGATTCTTTGCTGGATTTCTTCACTGATGGGGGAGGCTTTTATTTTGGATCTGGTGGTTTTTTCCAGGTAGGTGGTGGGGTCTGTCTTTAGGGGTTTGTATGTGGGGTCTTGGAGTAGGTTGGTTAACTTGGATTGGTAGTCAGATGTGTTCATAAGCACTGTCGCTTGTCCTTGTCTGCTGGTAGGATTATTATGCTATATATGTGTGTGTGTGTGTGTGTGTGTGTAGGTCTAGGTGTGTTCGGGTCTTTTCCCGTGTAAGATTAAGAGTACCTTGGCGATGTTTCGGTGAGGTCCCACTTGCCATCCTCAGGCTGTTGCTTTCGGCTTCATGCCAGTGCAAGCACGAAAGCACCAGCCTGAGGATGGCGAGTGGGACCTCATTGAAACATCGCCAAGATACTCTTAATCTGACATGGGAAAAGATCCGAATGCACCTAGACCTACGTACCTGTACCCGTGAAAATCTACGAAAACAAATAAATGTGTGTGTGTGTGTGTGTGTGTCTGGCATTCAGCTTTGTTCGGGTATTTTCCCACGTCATAATAGTGGTGCTTTTAAAGTTGTAGCAACGTTTCAGCAGAATCTCATCTGCCATCTTCTGTATGGTGTTTGTCTGTGAGTCAGACTTTTACAGTAGTTTCAGATTTAAATTTGGGGCAGCCTATTGCTGTGTCAGAATGGTTTTTTTTTCCTCCTGATTGGTTGGGAGTCTTGGTCTGTGTTTATTGGTCTTGGAGTTTGCTGTGTTCTGCTTGATTGGTGTTTCTAATATCTTCTGTCTGTTTTATAGCTTTTTTTGTCTTGATTGGCTGACAACATTGTGTTTCCTGTATTGGAGGCTTTTAGTGCAGCTTGACTCTGAGTAAACAGATGGCTATCATTTATTAGGAAGCTAGGTTTCATCTGGGTACCTGGTTAGGGTGTGTTTGAGCTGGAGGTATCGGGGAGGTCTGTTTGTGCCTGGCTTGTGGTGTGGAGATTTTTTTGTTTGAGAGTGTAGGCTTCTAGATAATTGACAGTCTGAAGTCATCTCTTCTATTCATGCTTTCAGGTCTTTTTTCAATCTCTATGGCTTCTCTGATAATTCTGTAGCTGGGGTTTTCTATATTGGCTAGGGTTTTGGTGCCATTGAAGTTGATGCTATGACCTGTGTCTTTCATGTGTTGGACTTGTGAGGAAGTGTGTTCCAGATTTTTTACTGCATTTTTGTGTTCATCTAGGCGGGTACTTATTCTTCTATTGGTCTATCCAATGTATGTGGCAGGACATGATGCACAGGGGACTTCATATATGCCTTGTTTTTCCAGGTCAATTTTATCTTTGGGGTTTCTTAGGATGGCTGCTATTTTTCTGTCTGTTTTGAAGGCAGTCTTGATGTGATGCCTGTGGTATCTTACTGATTTTGTCTGTAGTACCTCTTGTGTAGGGCAGGACAGCTGTTCCATAGGTTTGTTCATTTTCTAGGTCTCCATTATGTCTCAGTGTGTTTTTGTGGATCAAGCCAGTGATTTTGCTTTTGTAGAAGCTGTTGGCTGTCAGTACTTTAGTCAGGGTGCATAGTTCAATCTTTATGTATGTCTTGTCTGCCAGGTATTTGGTTCTGGCAATTAGAGTTTTGGCCATGGAGTTTATCTGTGCTGGTGGTGGGATTGGGCATTGAGGTAGCCAATTATATGTATGGTACACCAATCAAGCAGAACATAGCAAACTCCAAGACTAATAAACACAGACCAAGACTCCCACCAATCAGGATGAAGAAAAAAACATTCTGGCATAGCAGTAGGCTAGCACCAAACTTAAAACAGAAATGGCTGTGAAAGTCTGACTCACAGACGAACACTACACAGAAGCCTGATGATTGCAGATGAGTTTCTGCCGAAACTTTGCTACAACTCTAAAAGCTAGAATGACGTAGGAAAATACCCGAACAAAGCTGAATACCATACATGTAAGTACCACGAAGAAAACATATATATGTATGTGTGTGTGTGTGTGTGTGTTTGTGTATGTGTATGTGTATGTGTATGTGTATGTGTATGTGTATATGTATATGTATATGTATATGTATATGTATATGTATATGTATATGTATATACGGCTGTGAAAGTCTGACTCACAGATGAACACAACACAGAAGCCTGATGATGGCAGATGAGATTCTGCCGAAACGTTGCTACAACTTTAAAAGCACAACTATAATGACGTGGGAAAATACCCTAACAAAGCTGAATGCCATACATGTAAGTACCCGCGAAAACTTAAGAAAACATATATATATATACATATGCACACACACATACACACACACATATATATATATAAACAAATTGATTACATCCCACTTGATTTCTGAAACCTTTCTGTCCAATGTGCTGATTTTGACTCAAGATATGCGTTTTCATGAATTTCCAGCAATCCTTTGATTTATACTGTAATGCTGAAATGATATATGGGAAGCACTGCCTGTTAAAATATGGAAGCATTCACCTCTGAATTAAATTCTGCCCCTTCCTCTCCCAAATTACATACAAAATCTCTGCCAGGCATGCTAGCCAGCTTTAGAGTATCTAGGGAGTCAGTGTCAGAGGATAAAAGTGGCTAAAGCATTACAGGTTGTAATTAATGCTACCAAATTCTTTTTTGGGGGGGGGGGGCAGGAAGAAAGGAGTATTGAAGGATGGATTGAAGAAGCATCTTGACACTCACTAAAAAATGTATATTGATAAATCACTATAGGGCACAAAAACTATCTGTAGAACTTAAGAGGATGTAACACTGAAGCAAAAGGGTGAAAAAAAATAGAAAGAAAATGGTTTAGGTAAGTAAAGTAAAAATACTTTCCATTAGTCTTTAATATCAGCTATTTTGAGAAGGGAAACCAAGCAAGAGGCAATTAAGGAGGTCCCTGGTTGCTTAGCATGAATAAAAAGGGAGACAAAATAACCACAACTATAACATTTTAGAAAGAATATTAACCATTTGTGCACGTTTACTGAGCCTTCAAATATAATGCTGCTAGATTTCTGTGTTGGTATAAAAAGTTAGAGGAATAATAGAGTTACTTTAATGCAATCGTCAGCCTTGCACAAGCCTCCTTGCAAAATAAATATGTGACAAACATTGAAAGCAGATCTGGAGATAAGGACCAACTCTCTAGTTCTGGGTAAAAAAGGGAAGGCTTTCCCCACTCTTTTAGAACAACTGCAGATCATCTGGGAAGTCCAGCATGGAGATCAAGTGTCCCATTTTCAATCTCCTTCTCTTTCACTCTCATTATTCAATTTCTTTCTGTATGCAAAGCAGCAAGGGAGATGAGAGTGCTGCAGAAATGCCCACTCATGGAGTGTGAGGTTCTACCTGGTTATGAAATGTCCACAGACTTGTGCAGATACCTCGAATTTTAGTATGCAATCATTTCTCCTGGGCTTTTCATGCTGCAATTCAGACTAAAGAACGTGAGGTAAATAACACTTCCATTTGCTATTATTATTAAGGGAGGAGTTCTTTCCCTACAAAATTGTTGAAGTATTTCTCCCTCAGAAGACATTCTGGAAAAAATGTCTTACTGTTACCTTAGTAAGATTTATCACCTTATCACTTTGGTGATAAATCTGATGCAGGATCTTGTGAGGCTATTGGTGTCCAACTCTAGTTTGCACAGAGGCGTTAATACCTGAAATATAAAAGTTTTCAGCTGCTCTTTAGGTAAAAAGCAAGTGTCTTTGCACCTCACACGTGATAAAGATCTTATCATCTTTTCCTGGATGAAAAGACACTTCCATTATCAATGTAGCACTCTAACCAATTTATTGACCTACAATCCACCCCTGAGAGTTTTTCAAATTCTTTTCTCTTTTCATAAATTTCTTACTTATTTTGGAAGTAATACAAACAAATTGAAAAGGCCTAGTCCCTAGATCTAGATCCAGCTCTCTTCATCTTCAAACAGTACTAGTAGAAAGCAACAATGCTCCTCATTTGATGATACCATATAGGGATCCATATAAGGAAATTCAAAGAATTGGAAATAATGATGCCTTTTCAAAGAGATGATATAATCCTTGTTATAAAAGAAGGGAAACCTGTAGTGCTTTCTCACTTATTCCAATACTCAAAAGGGCCAAAACGTTCAAATAGTCAGACAACCAGATAAATATAAAATACATAGAAGATTTATCTACTTACTTCAATGGGATGTTCAGTTGGATCAGGCTCCTATGTATACCTTTTAGCATGTTTAATCTAGTAACAATTATTTTGGTTTAAAAATATTTTTTCAATGCGTTTTATTCTAGAAAAGACAAGATTAATTGCTCTTGAAGATTATTTCTTCTTTATTGACAATACAGTAGATATATTGATATATGATCCCAATCTACAGGATGTCATTGCACTCCCTTCCCCCCAGTATAAAGAGATCTGAATTTCAAATTTGGAAACTGCTTTCTTGGAAATATTAAGGGAAGATATATAGTTAGTACCTACCCAATAAAATTAAAGATTTTGGATCAATTTTGTATTCATTCTGATAAGAGCTGTACCCTGTTCTGTTGAAGCTGGTAAGAAGTTCACTATAGAGTGTGTCTTTTACTTCTTCCACTGCTACCTCCACATGCCGATCTTTTGGGACTTGAAGGGCGAGCCAGAAGAAGCATGTCAAAGACCCTTCTCTATTAGAAAAACAATTTTTACATTTATCACATCTTTTCTAGTTTTCTAGAAACATCATGAAACAATGATAACTAAGTTAGGAAGCTAGAATATTTCCAACCTTCACAGGAGATAACTCGATCCAATTATCCATATCCATAATAAAAATACATCCAAAATTGTTTAATGTTTATATTGCAATATCTAAGGCAGATATAAGCAGGTGTCAGACTAGCCAAACCCACTGAGAGGGAGGGCAGGAAGCAGTTGCTAGAAAAATCATCATTAAAAGGCCAGATGCAAAACTATAATTCAGATGAGATAGAAGAGATTTCTTTGGGTGAAAATAATACTTTCCTGCATCCCATGAAGCACAAACCAGAATAACTTATATATACAAGTGTAAGTTCACAAATATCCTATTATTATGGAGCAGTAAGTCCATACAAACTCTAAAACCAGGTTGCATAGATGCACACCAGAGCATCTATAAAGCAGTTAGATCAGGTTCTACTTCTGGCCATCCATGTTCTATGATCTCTCAAAAAACTAATAATGCTTCACTTACCCAAAGGCATAGACAGCACTGGAGTTGTAGAAAGAGGCCAAGTTAGTGGCATGAATTAGATCTTTTAACTGTAAAGGAGATTGTTAAAACATCAGCTGAAGTACCGGTATGTTCCTCTTCACAATGCATGTCAACTCTCATTTAGTGTATGAAACTAAGTCATCTAGCTTTAATGAAGATTACCATATATGTAAATTATATATGTTTCAATTATTTTTATCCACAACCAGGTACAAAACACATTAGCAATATCTGAGTAGATGAAAATGATAATAGGAGAGAGAATATGGACATATTCAATTTTGCATGTTATATTGCTACAAAACTATTGAAGCAGATCCAATAAAAAAGCTGTTGAGGTTTATGCTCATATCCATTAAACCACCTAGTCAAATATGCTATTTTACTCATGAAATCTCACCATCTTCTGTATCTTTGATCTCTCTGTCCAGAAAGCTCTGGATTCCATTCTCCCATGATCCTGGGAATACTGCCGATTGATGATCCTCAAGCTGCCAGAGTAGAAATGCAGATGAGCAGAATTCAGATACCACGGTCTGTAGTCTGCCACAAAGAGATATGGATGCTAATTATTTCTAGTCATGGAAGATTATAAACATTGCCATTAAATCATAGGCCCAAAGTAACTAGAAAACTAGGCAAAAATCTTGTTGTGTTTGTCGTGTAATAATTCCTTGCCTGAAGTGTGCTACCTGGCAATCTTAGAAAATGCTAGATCAACTGTATTGGACTTAAATGGAAAATAAGATCTACATACACACACATTATGTCAAAATAATCTTTGTACTTTATTTTTGTACACCTTGACCATAGATGAACTAAATAGTCACTTGATAAGGCCATTAGGCAGGTCATATGCCGCTATACAGACTCCTCTCCCTGCAAAGATTTCCCTGAGCACTTTCTCTCCTTGACCCCCAATATTGGATCAGGAATACAAAGAATGATGTATTGCATTTGTTACCTAAGAAATACCAAGTTATTGCTCCAGCTCCTCCCAACAGCACCAAGAGTATCAAAAGTGGGATGCAGCGTTGGCAGATAATTGCTTTATTCTTCTGTCTGTTTTGTGGTGGTAATTCCACTGGATCTTCCTCCTGTTCTTCTCCCTCAGTCATGGTTACCTTACCAAACAGCAAAGCAAGAATTAGGATCCACGATTTATATTTATGTTCTCCAAATATGTGAGATTCCCACCTAAATACTTCTGGGGCACATTTATAGATAAGAAAAAATGGAAGCAAGCATGATTTCGAGAATGTTGAAGTATTACTTTCTTATGCTTAGGGGTACATTGAGTCTGCAAGGAATAAAAGGAGTAGGGGAAGACAAAATGCTGTCTTTCTCAATTCAGTAAACAGCAGCTTACTGGCATGTCACTGAATTTTATTTCAGTACTATATATATGCTAGCATCTGATGCTACATCTGAAGGCTGCAGGCTACTTCAAGGATCAAAGCAAGGAACATAAATACCCAGAGCAATATCTTAACTGCTTCCCCCTGGAGTGACCTACTGAAATTCAATATTGAAAGGCTGAAATTCATTGTAAATTTATCTGAGAATAAGCCACAGTAAACATATGGACATCTTTTAGTGTAAATGTACATTGGATCAGACCACATGTCAGCATATAAGCCATTCCTTTGCATAGTTTTGTGGTCATTTGATTATATACATATTGATGATAGGATAAAAAATTAAGTAGCAAGGCATGGAATTCAATATTAGCCCTGCAAGGAGAACAGAAAAAAGCTCACTACATTATGACAATGCCTAGGAGGGAAATATTACTAATCAAAGTGATTTCATAAATTTACCATAAATACAGGTAGACTTGACTTACAACAGTTCACTTAATGACCATTTGAAGTTACAATGACACTGAAAAAAGTGACTAAGAATCACTTTTCACACTTATGACCCTTGAAGCATCCCCATGATCAAAATTCAGATGTTTGGCAACTGACTCATATTTATGACGGTTGCACTGTCCCAGGGTTATATGATCACCTTTTGTAATCTTCTGACAAGCAAAATCAATGCGGAAGCCAGATTCACTTAACAACCGTGTGACTAAATACCTGTAGTGATTCACTTCATAACTGTGGCAAGAAAGGTTGTAAAATTGGGGCAAAATTCACTTAACAAATGTCTCACTTAGCAAGAGAAATTTTGGGCTCAATTGTGATTGTAAGTCGAGGATTACCTGTATGTATCAGGGGATGCACTTCTGACAAGGCTTATACTTGACCTGAAATAAATTAAACAAACTTATGCCTTCCTTTGTTTTCCTTTTGGTATGGTGTGTGTGTGTGAAAATAGAAAGATTAAATTGTCCTCTTGAAATATTTATTACGTGCTCTTCCTTTGTGCCTTTTCTTGTCACAGAAAGTTTAATATTATATAGCAGTCCCATTGTGAAAATAGCAACTGAACAAAAATGTGAAAAGTATAAAACCAGTCCATGTCTTCTAAGTGTGCTAAATTCAAAGACTACAACTTCCAGAATTCCCAATCGATACAGCTGATGCTGAAAACTGTAATCTCAACATATGGAGGGCATCAAGTTTGGGAAAGCTTCTTGAGATGAGGCTGTATCAGTTCTTCAAAAGCAGTTATTCTGGGCAATTAAAACTGATCTTGGGATAAGTTACTGCTACATGGTTGGCTAATTCCAGAAGTATAATTGGGCTTCAAGCTTTCCAGGTTTCTTTTTTTTTTGCTTTCCAGAACAAAATCTAAAATGTTAGGCTCAGCAAAGACATTCTCATGATCCAAACATGGAAGCGACAGAGTTTCTCGACCATATCACCACCAGAATTAAGGCAGGAAAAAGTCTACTGGTCATTATCTCCTTATATAGGGATACACAAGCATCTACTGTACATTCAGTAATCCATCCACTTATACCTTGCCAAAAACCAGTTTGGGAGACATCTCAGCTGCCAATCAGAAAGGCCAATACTAGCCTAGATAAATCAATACTCTGACCCAATATTAGGTAGCTCCTCATGTTCTTCTATATTATTAATGGTGGGGTTGTTTATGTACCCATATTTAGGAGTTTTCCTCATTGGTTCCCTTCAAAAATTGAACTTCCTCCCCTCAGCAAAGTTCAGGGCCTCTTCCTTCCCTCATCACATATTTTATTAAATAAGACAGTAATTATCTGGAGAGAAAAGTTGGCATCAAGCCCCGTGCCCCCTCCCGGTTCCTCCCCCAAACTACCTCAACTATGCTGTCTTCTGCAAGCGGCCTAGTCCTGGAAACAGGACTCCCACCTGCTCTGTCTTCCCCCCTCGCTTACAATTTACTTCCCACCTTTATAGCCTCTGTAGTCCAGATTGCAGACCAATAGTTTGCTTTTCCTATTAATGCACAAAAATGCACAGTATTTTCTTTTTGGAAGAACTATAACAAAATGTGTAAAAGAAAATAATTTGGGCTTTCCGTAATTGCTAATTCCTACCAACAACTAACAGTTAATCTTTTCCTTCCTTCCTTCCTTCCTTCCTTCCTTCCTTCCTTCCTTCCTTCCTTCCTTCCTTCCGTCCTTCCGTCCTTCCTTCCTTTCCTCCCTCCCTCCCCCTCCCTCAATTTTATAAATACCCACCCACATCCACATACAACTCTCCCTCTCCACTGGTGTAAACATAAAATTACTGTCTTACCTTATTTGAAGCTTTCTCTGGTATTGTTCACCTGATACAGGCTCATCCAAAATGAGGCACACACAAAGCCATGTGTAAACACCGGTGAGATTTAATATTTACTCAGACCCAAGGTCTTCTTTGAGATGAGTTGTCCAATCCTCTGTCCTGCTTTTTTGGCCTTTGCCCTATGCTCCATGGAAAGCAGAGCTGGTCTTGGGAATTGTCTATCACATGGCTGTCGGCCAAAAGTTCTGTGTCACTTAACAGCTATGCTGGTTTAACCGGTTTGTTGAAAACAACAGCACCACCATACCTGTTTAATATAGTTAATTCCTGAGAAAATTGTAATAATTTTCAGTACCAAGTGACCTGATACCTCTCCAAACAGCAGAACAGAGAACTAGAAAACCTAATGGCCCTCAAGAGCTCAGAAGTAGTTAGTAAAAGATTAAATAGATAATGCTCCTACCTCTCCCTCCCTCTGGACCCTGCTCTAGAAGCTGTTACCTAGTTGCCCAGCAACTGTTCCCTGTCTTAGTTATACCCCTTGGCTTCCAGCATTGGTGGAAAATAATAAATAAAGCCAAAATTCTTGATTTTAAGGAAATGTGGAGTTGAGTGAAATCAACATGTTGTGAACTTCAAAGCAAATAGAGTTTAATAAACTCAGAGAAATGCTAAGTAAGACTCCAAAACTGGACACTGGGGAAGTGAGCTTAAAGGTGGTTGAGAAATTCTAAAGCAAAGAAATACCCAAAGCACAATTACAAATGATTCCATTGACAGAAAGAACCCTCAAAGACAGCAGCAACAGAAACCAGTGTGTCTGCATAAAAAGTTTGTGAAGTTTCAAACAATAGGAAGGACACAAATAGAAAATAGAAAAAGGGAGACATCACCAAAGGATTCTGTAGAGAAAAGTGAATGTGTAAGGTATAATTTTGCCAAAAAAGGGTAAAAACAAAGTTGGTTTTTATTTGTATGTTATTTTTACTCTATTGTTAGCTACTCACTATAGCAAGGTGGATGGACATATGAAAATATGAAACAAATAAAAAGTACTTTTTAGATATATTTAAAACTAAATAAAAAGAACCAGTACTCCAGCTGTTCAATGCAATCAAGTGCTAATAAGAAAAAAAGACAGAACTCTTAAACTCCTTTTTAAAAAAAATATTATGAAGATGGTGATTTTGTAAGCTGGTCTAAGAAGCAGCCAGCCACCAATATAAGAGAATTTGGAAGCAACATTTAATGCCTTTCCCTTCTTTTTCCCTTTCCTCTCCCTTTCCTCTCTCTTCCCTTCCCTTTCCCTTTCCCCTTCCCTTCTAACTAAACTAAAAGTAACACTGGTTCCACATTGCTCTTTAACATTATCTCTGGATCATTTGAAATGTCTGCTGACTGTTCCTCCTAAGCCACTACCAGATGGGCAATGCAAATCCTCCAATAGTTACTGAATTCCACACATGCCTTATCAATGGCTAAAACAGTGAGTAAAGTTACAATAATATGTTAAAAGATCTTAAAAGATTTAAAGTCAAGTCAGATATGCAGCCTTGTGATTATCTTTGACTCATTTGAAAACCATGTTAGGTTCCTTATTATAGTATTAACATTTTTCCTCACAGAAATCTGAGGCATGAAGTTTTTCCCATTTCTAAATTTGTCCCGAGGAGAAATTTCACAAGCAAAAATAAAATAAAATAAAAAAATAAAATAAAAAAATAAAATAAAATAAAATAAAATAAAATAAAATAAAATAAAATAAAATAAAATAAAATAAAATAAAATAAAATAAAATAAAATAAAATAAAATAAAATAAAAGTAAATAAAAGTAAAGTAAAGTAAAGTAAAGTAAAGTAAAGTAAAGTAAAGTAAAGTAAAGTAAAGTAAAGTAAAGTAAAGTAAAGTAAAGTAAAGTAAAGTAAAGTAAAGGTTTTCCTGTCTAGTTGTGTCTGACAGTGGCTCTGTTTAAGATGGCTCATGCCCTGGTAGATAAGGAAAGGCAGGAATACCTATTGACAGACATCTTTGCCAAACATTCTACCAATGAAATCACTCATGTTGCTCTGGTTTGGATTCCACCTGGACAGATTTTGCTGACTAGTGCAACATCTTGAAAAGTCATCTGGATTTTACTTGCAGTCCTGATCTTCGAAACAGTGGAACTCTGTAGAATGCAGAATCCATGGTCTGGATCCTGGACCAATTAGATCCTTTGGGTAACTAGAAAGGACATGTTTATTTGGGAGGTGTTAACTGCTTCTTTGAGAGACAAAAATGTACTGTTTGCCTTGAAGG
This sequence comes from Hydrophis major, assembly GCA_033807585.1. NCBI lineage: Eukaryota > Metazoa > Chordata > Lepidosauria > Squamata > Elapidae > Hydrophis > Hydrophis major. The sequence continues at coordinate 183,321,036 of CM066331.1, read as the reverse complement.
AAGCAATAGACCGCACTATATTGCAGAATCTGTAAATAAGAAAAGAAAACTGAAAGGCTGTGTGGCCCTGCCTCTTTAAATCATCTCCCTCAAAAACATGTACATATTCTGCCACAGTGTTGGAAGTCCTGTTGTCAGATACCTGCCAAGTCAGGTATACAGTATCTGCTAACACTTTTATTGTGGCTCTGCTGTTCTTCCTGGATTTGTCTGTCCATTCTCTTGTTTGCACATCTTTTCTCTAAGGGAGGCAAGAAACAAAACAGCAGCTCCTCTTCTTTTAGTGCTTACTCATTTAAAGACTGCACTGCTTGGATTTCATTTTAGCCCGCATTATTGCTTTTATAAAGATTTCATCATACAGAGGTAGAAAACCTGCAGTACCTTTTAATGCACTTTTTTATTTATTTGGAAATTTATATTGCTGCCTACATGGTGACTTAAGGAGGCTTACAAGAATATCATATATAAAAACAATAAAACTCATAAAGAAAATCAATAATAAATGAAATAATGAAATCGTTAATGAAATAACACTCTACCCCGCTACCCTGCTCCAGCAACAACATATCACATGCGCCATTTAATGTGCTCCATCCTGCTCTGTGTTTCCAGGCCCGCTGGCAGAACCAGGTCTTCAGAGCCTTCTGGAAGAGTGTTAGAGTGGGGGCCATTCTAATCTCTGGCGGAATGATGCTTCAGAGAGAGGGAGCCACCACGGAGAAGGACCTTCTTCTGAGTCCCACCAGCTGTATCTCTCTAGGGGATGGGACCTACAACATTCCTTGCTTCCATGCTCTACTTTTATATAATAGTTACTGAGAATTGAGGTTAAACTTTTCCTTCAATCCAAGTCTTAATGCCAACTAAATGTAGTCAAATAGTCTTTTCTTTTCTCCCAGATTTTAGATTTTAGATTTCTCCTGGATATTTAGATCACAAATTTGTTTGGGTAAAGAACTTTTCTCATATGCAGTATGCTAGGCTTAATGTAGGCATATTGATAAATAGCATTTTGTTCATTCTACTAATCATGTGGCAAATTAGAAATTGGCTGCATATTTAGATTCTTATTATGTAAAATGCATCAGATGGGAATGTGTTTATTGAGTGTGAATGTTAATGGGAAGAACAATTACAACAAGCAAGAGAGCTTGCTGTGATTAGAAAACAGGAAAGCAGGAAATATCAAGTCATTTCAATGCTGTAACCTCTGTATTGTTGCAATTGGCAAGCAGTTTTCAAATTACTATTGTGCTGGTAATGTTAACCTCATTTTTGTTCATAGATTCTTTGTTCTGAGAAAAGCAGAAAATATACATAAACAAGTTGTTGATCGACAAAATATGATGAAGCAAAGAAGCTCCCACCACCTTCATCCACATAGTACGGTAGCCTGTTTTGTACACTATGGAAAAAAAAATCAGGAATTGATGATCATATCCTAATGAGAGATTCCTCCAGTTTGAATTAAAAAGTTTTACTGTCAGTTTACCAGGATCTTGAGTCAACCAAACACTGAGTGGTGTATTGTGGATTCCACTCCAAAATGATTGTTTGGAGGCAGAACAAAAGCTCCATTTGAATCTTTTTAAGTTGTCATTAAATTAAACTTAACTATACTTAGCCTGTTTATAATCTAGCCTAGTATTTAAAATTTCCCCTTTAGACACATTCAAAATATCATTTACATCAAAATCTCTGAAAGAGATAGCCAGGACTTGGGGAGGGGGGCACATGAAATCTTGGAAACCTCTGATTGTGTACTGTTGATGTAGAAGATTAGATAAATGGCCTTGATTCATCATGAACTAGAAGAATGGGCACAATGGAAAGTATGCTAATGATATGTTACAATTTATTCTCTTTCATTGTGCTATTATTAAAAGTACCACCACACTGCATGACTATGGCAATTCTATTGTTGCTTCAAAGACGGAGGAAGTCTGACAAACCTTGACATAATTTGTATTTGAAATTGGTTTTAGTTTTAGGCACAGGTGCAGATCTCCCTGTTTAAATGAGCTGATCCACCCATCTCCTTAGCTAATGACTTGATGTTTTCTTCAAACAAGGGATACAATGAAGATAATTATCAGATTTTTCACATGGGAACTGGGTTATGTTGCTCCATGAGAATTATTGTTAATCAAATGAAAGATGGATCATTTGTCTAATCAAACAAAGATTTTAATATTCCAACTGCAGATACTTTTTTAAAAAAACAACAACTGTGAAACATTTTCCTCTATTCACTTCACAAGGAATAAAAAAGAACATTTAATATGTTTATGAATATTGAAAATATATAATTAAAGACCCCACTTTTCTCATGTGAAAAAACTCAAGTTAGCTGATGGCATGAAACGCAAAATAATTAAAACAGTAGTAATAATACATTTCTGAGATAGTCCTGCAAAAAAAAATAATTCAGCTCATTTTTGTTTCTCCCCACCCCCACTTCATTACAATGTTGCATTTAATTTTTTAATTTTAAAGAACAGATTCATCCTGTACATTTTGTAACAACCGGTTCTGTAGGCATGGCTTAATCTGTGTGGGTGGCTTGGTGGTCATGGGACCGGGTAGGCATGGTTTGGTAATCACGTGACAGGATAGGCGTGGCCTGGTGGCCATGTGACTGGCAAACCAAATATAAATGGTCCTCAGTTAATGGCTGGTTGCTTAGCAAGTGTTCTAATTTGGGACTGATCTCCCAAGAGCTACTTGACCTGTTTTTGGAGTTTTGACAGCCATGCACTCCCACCCACCTACCCACACACACTTACTTCTAACCCTGAAATTCTTTGATTCTGTAAGGATCTCCTACTGGAGCAGGGGGTTGGACTAGATGACCTCCGATATCCCTTGCAGGCCAGCCTAGATTGCTGTGCTGCTTCAAAAAGTCTTCTGAAACTAGGGTTTGGGTCCTTCCTTCCTCTCTCTTTCTCCCTCTCTCCTTCTATGTATTTATCTATCCATTCATATATCTTATTCACTTTCTCCTCTCTCTCTCCCTCCCTCCCTTCCTCCCTCCCTTCCTCCCTCCCTCCCTCCCTCCCTCCCTTCCTTCCTTCCTTCCTTTTTCTTTCTGTGCCTTCCTTCCATCCTTCCTCCCTTCCATCCACCCTTTCTTCCTTTCACTTCCTTTCTCTCTCCCTTTTTTCTTTCTTTCTTTTTCTTGTCTCTTCCTTCTCTCTCTCTCTTTCTCTCTCTCCCCATCTCTCTTTCCCTCTCTTTCTCTCTCTCTCTCTCTCTGTCCCTTCCCTTATTCCTTCCCTCTCTCCTTCTAAAGCTAGCAGACCCACCTGAAACACACACAGACACACACGCTTCCAACATTGCTTGTTAACTTATGTTCTTCCCGTCCAGTCTCCTAGAGTCCCAGGGACTGGATGCAATTGTCTGTTCGCACCCGGTCCCACATTGCCCGGAAACCTGGTAGGCAAAGCTTCCGGGTCCAACAAAGGGGCCAGGGGTGAGACTTCCTTCACAAGCGCCCACCCTGCCAGCATCCCAATTGAAGGTAAGTGAAAACTTACCTTCCTCCTGTGGCTCATGGCAGAGGGAAAGCTGAGTCAGCCAGGGCAGAGTCATCATCATTCGCTGCCCGCCAGCCCGCATCTCGTTCCCTGCTCAGATTCTCTGCAGCTGTCAAGGCTCATGGCTGCCGGGGTGTGTGTGTGCAAAAGGCAACCAGGAAGCACGCGTCCGCCTGCATTACCCCTCTGCCAGCCACCCCTCTCTTGCCTGGCCAAGCATTTTAGCTGAGTTTGGGCCTCCAAAGAAGATCTACTCTCACGAGGCTTGACTTTTTCATAAATACGGCCTGCATTCAGCCAAAGCGCACAGGCTGGCGGGTGGCAGAGGGAAGGGGCGGCAGGCTCCATGATTGACCACCCTCACCTCTAGCAGATAAGGCCAAGCAGATGTGGAGAATCCAGGTGGGGAGGCGAGATGAAGGCTGGTGGGGACCTGACCGGTGACGGGTCAGCCCTGGCTTGCCTTCCTCTCTTTCACCAGCAAGCCAGGTAAGCTGGAGGCTCTTGATGGTTGGGGGGAAACCTTGCTAGGCTGCGAGAACTGCATGGGCAGCCCTGGTGGCTAAGTAAGCCAGACAGGGATAGGGGGAAGCTAGCTAGGCCATGAGCACTGAGGGTGGTGGCGAAATGGCGGTGATGGCGTAGGCCAGCCTGGGAGTCGGGATTCAACTGGGGCTTGTGGCAGCAGCAGCAGCAAGGGTGGTGACAGCAGTGGTAGCACAGTGGTGGTAGTCTAGGCTGGCCCAGGAGTCAGGACTCAACTGGGGCTGGCGGCAGCAGCAGCAGGTAGGCGACTGGGGCTTGCAGAGCCTCACTCACCTCGGGAGATCATGGTGGAAGGCAGACAGAGGTGGCTGGCGGGTGGGCAAAGGCAGACTGCAGGTAGCGATGGCGCATGGCCGAGATAAGGAGGGTCAGGGTGGCGGGGTTAGAATGCAGTCAGCTTGTCACTCATGTGTGCAATGTTGCGCATGCACGATAAGGACAGGCTGGGCAGGGAGCAGAGAAGTGGGTGGACAGGGGTGGGACCAGCCAGGGGCCATTTCATTGGTTCTCCGAACTACTGGGAACTGTAACAACCAGTTCTATAGAACCAGGCTAAACTGCTGGAATCCCACCCCTGATCCTGTAAATAAAGCTGGTCTCTTACAAGAGGGGAAGATGGGAAAGACAGCCAAAGTAATACCTGGATATTACTATGACAAATAGGAATTGTATATTTTCAAAAAATTATGGTTAGCCATGGGATGAAATTAAGAAAAATATTAAGGTGGAAGAAATTGAAACAGTCAGTGTTGTGGAGAATATTTGTGATAAAAATAAATCTTTTGCCAACAATGTTTTTGTTTCAGATATTACTTGTTTTAATAACTGATGTAGCACTTAAACAATGGCAAAAAGATATATCTAAATATTATGTACTTGGACATGGGTCGGAGTAAATGGAGACAGCCTCTGAATGTGAACTTTCAGCTCTTTATTGCATAGTGACTTCTCTAAACAATAACAGTGAACTCTGCCTTATATAGGCAACCTTTGTGAGAATTGTCCAACAGCAAGCTATGAATGCTAGCTCTTTAAACCAATAATAATCCTCTGTTAAGGGCCAATCGGATTCCTAAGAACTAACCAATCCGATCTGGCCGCCTAACAGCCAATCAGAAGTGCAGGGCCAGAACCCTGCACTTTACTTCAAGCTCATACTTTATTAACTATGGTACATACACAACACCCCTTCCCCCTGGCTTCTTAATTACGGTGTAGTTATATAGTCCTTTAAATAGGACGGTTGTCTTTTAAGTCTTTCGGATTTTCGTTGGACTGGTTGATTGCAATCCTGTTGAGGTAGATTGTTGTTTGGCAGTGTCTCTGCTTCTTGCTCAGGTGCAATTTCTTGCAGTGCAAACAATTCTCCTTCCTGCTCCATTTCCTGAGTTTCATTTGATTCATCGCTCCCTTCGAGCAGGTTCCCTGGAACGTCATCTTCTTCTGTACCTCCCCCCCCCTCGGTTTGGTCTTGGGGGAGTTGTTGACTGGTCGTTGTGAGTCATGACCATAATTGGTCGATATGCCATTTCCACAGTCTATTGTCACAGCATTTCACTACGTAGGATTTGGGGCCGGTCACTCGCACTACCGTTGCCTTTATCCATAATGGATCGCCTGATAAGTTTCGTGCGTAAACGCGGTCTCCTACCTGGAAAGTGCGATAGCGGCCACTGCATCCTATTGGCTTTTCCGGTTCGTAAGCAGGGTGCAACCGGTCAAGGTGGGAACGGAGTCTACATCCCATCAGTAGTTCTGCGGGAGTTCTGCCAGTGACGCTATGTGGAGTTATGTGTTGCAAAAAGAGAATTTGGTTGACTTTGTCATCGATATTGTCATAGTCCATTTTTTGCAAAGTCTTTTTAACAAATTGGACCATGCGTTCTGCTTGGCCATTGGTTGCAGGGTGCACAGGTGAGGTGAGCTCATGGCAGATGCCGCGGTCAGCGAGGTACTGCTCGAACATTAGTGCTGTAAACTGTGGCCCGTTATCGGACACCAGGATGTCAGGCAATCCGTGGGTTGCAAAGAGTCTATTTAGGATCTTAATCACTGCCTCGGAAGTTGTGGCCGTCATACAATGAATTTCTAACCAATTGGAGTATGCGTCGACTGTCAGCAGGAAGGTATATCCTTTGGTTGGCCCCGCGAAATCCAGGTGGATTCTGGACCAGGGTCCACGTGGCGTCTCCCATTCAGTAGGCATGGCTTTTGGTGGGGCGTTGCTGGCTTGTTGGCAATTGGTACACGCTTTGACCCACTGCTCGATTTGCCAGTCCATGCCCGGCCACCATGCGTAGCTTCGTGCAAGCACTTTCATCCACATGATGCCGGGTGGCCCTCGTGCAGAATTTGTAGCAGCGTCTTCCGGAGTCGTTCTGGGACAACGACTCTATCGTCCCAGATGACACAGCCTTTTTGGGAAAAAAGTTCAGTCTGTCTTGTTTAAACGGCGCGAAGTCATCTGGGACTTGGTCCAATGGCCATCCGCGTTCTACCCAGCCTAGGACTCGAGCTAGGGTGTGGTCTCGTTTGGTTTCTCTCGCACTGTCTCGGGCGGTCATAGGCGGCAAGTTGAGTGTTTCGATCTGCAACGTGGCTGCCGTTGGTGCCGGATCATCGAGAGTCTCTGGAAGCAGTGCTCGGTTTAATGCATCGGCGTGGGGAATGGCTTTCCCCGGGCGATATTGCAGGCGATAATTATAAGCAGCTAGGAATTCTGACCATCGGGTCATTCTAGGGGATAATATGTAGGGGGTTGGCTTGTCCCCGGCAATCATCCCTAGCAACGGTTTGTGGTCAGTTATAATGGTAAATGTTCTTCCATATACATATTCATGAAATTTCTTTACAGCTGAAACGATTGCGAGAGCTTCTTTATCAATTTGTCCATAGTTCTGCTCTGCTTGTGAAAGAGTCTTCGAAAAGTAAGCAACAGGGGCTTTGTTCCCATTAGGCAGTACATGACTAAAAATGGCGCCCACCCCGAAGGGAGAGGCATTGCAGGTTATAACTAATGGTAAAGTCTCGTTATACTGCATAAGTACAGAGTCAGATGTGAGCAATTTTTTAACATTCCGGAACGCTTGTTCTTCCCAGTAACCCCATAACCACAATGCTTTTTTATCTAATAACCGGTGTAACGGTTCAGCAACAGTCGCCTTGTGCGGTAAAAATACATTATAGAAATTAATGATGCCTAAGAATGCCTGGAGATCGGCCTTGTTACGTGGCCTGGGAGCATTTTTTATCGCCTTTAATTTACTTGCCCTGGCTATTAATCCGATACCCTAGAAACACAACACTGTCAGTATATAAGTGACATTTATTTTTTTTCACCTTAAGTCCTGCCTCTTGGAATTTTTTAAGAACACATTTCAAACGATCCTGCAAGATTTTTTTGGTAGGGGCTGCAATTAATACGTCATCAAAATACGGAACCACACCCTTGATTCCCTGTAACAACCTTTCCATGAGGCTTTGGAATATCCCCGGGGCTACACTAACCCCAAATTGCAATCGAGTACATTTAAAAGCACCTCTGTGCTTTACAATTGTTTGGGCTTGGGCTGTCTTTTCATCAACTGGTAGTTGTTGATAAGCTTGAGCTAAATCTAATTTAGCGAAAACCTTTCCGCCCCCCAAGGAATGGAGGAGGTGCTGCACCACCGGAACTGGATACGCATTCTGCTGTAGGGCGTGGTTTAAAGTGGCTCAGTAGTCCCCACAAATTCGGATTGACCTGTCTGGCTTAATGGGTGTTACAATAGGGGTTTCCCATTGAGAGTGATCGATGGGCTTCAACACCCCTTGAGCAATTAGCTTGTCGAGTTGTTCATCGATCTTAGTTTTAAGAGCGAATGGAACTCGACGGGGCTTCAAGCAAATTGGGGCTACTTTTGGATCTAGACTAAATGAGATTGGGGTCCCTTTATACTCGCCTAAACGGTCCGCGAAGACGTCGCTGAACTCAGAAATAAGGTCTTCCTCCCACTCACAACCACCGACTCGGTTCACGCCGGCCACTTCGATGCCGAGTGGCACGAACCATTGGAGGCCTAATAGACTAGGCCTATCTCTATCGATGATCATTAGAGGTAAGTACGCTGTATGCTTTTTGAAGGAGACTCGGACTCGGCAGGACCCGACCACAGGGATTCGATTTCCTTGGTAGTCCTTGAGGATGAGGCATTGAAATTGGAGGTCTTGGCATTGGATTGTGGGGATAAGTTGCTTGAGTGTCTTCCAAGACACCATCGAGAGGGACGATCCCGAGTTGACCTCCATGTGGCAAGGCTGGTTCTCGATGGCTACCGTGACTCGAATTTTCTTAGTGTCCAAAACTGAGGCGTTACCTATAGTGATAGTATGGTGAGCCTCTTCTTTTTGCAAAGCTCGATTTCTGTAGGAGTGGTTTACTGGTTCTCGCCTTACAGGACGGTTTCCTGTCGATTGGCGATAGTTGGCCCCTTTTGAGGCCTGGCTGGGTCCTGGTAAGCTGCGGCAGACCCAGCTGATGTGGCCTCGTTTCCCGCACTCATGGCAGAGTGCGTCACGGAATTTACATTCCTCCCTGGCATGGTTTGCTCCACAGCCAGCGCAAGGGCGTAAAGGCTTAGGGTGAGGGTCCTGGTCAGACCGTAGTCGATGGACCCCTTCTTCATCGCTGTCTGACAATGAAGAGAGGTCCTCGTGGTGCGTTGTTGTAAGCTGCCCTTCTGAGTTGGGTAAGATTTCACCGGTCGGTTGGGTTGCCGGAGTGCGGCTTCGCCGTAATTGTGCAGCCGACTTTTTGGTCGCCTCCACAGCCTTGGCTTCAGCGATGGCATCAGCAAGGCTGATGTCGCCTTTCGCCATCAGCTTGCTTTGCACGCCTAGTGCATCTAATCCCAGAATTACTCGATCTCTTAGTGCTTCTTCTAAATCGGCGAACCCGCAGAGGCCCCCTAAATTCCAGAGGTCCGCCACGAAATCGGCCACGCTCTCTTTTTTTCCACTGGTTTCTCTGATAAAACTTGTGGCATCTCACAAGTGTGGGCACGGTTGGTGTATAATGGTCCCTCAGGATGGGTTCGAGGTCATCCCAGCTCATGGCTTTCACTTCTCGAGGTTTGGCGAGTGCTTTAGCCATTTTAAATACAGCTGGGCCGCAGTGCGTCAGGAACAGTGCCCGCTTCTTTGCTGGTGTGGCGTCCTTCAAATTATTCGTCTCAAGAAACATTTGGAAGCGATCCATGTAGGATTCCCAATCCTCTTGGTTCGGATCGAACAGAGCAGATGGTACCATGCCGCCAGACATGGTTCCGTTGTTGGCGTCGTCTTATCACGTGCTCGGTATCGCTTCCTAGCTTCTTAGTTTCAGATGTCTCCAAATCCCACCTTCGTCGCCAGTATTATGTACTTGGACATGGGTCGGAGTAAATGGAGACAGCCTCTGAATGTGAACTTTCAGCTCTTTATTGCATAGTGACTTCTCTAAACAATAACAGTGAACTCTGCCTTTTATAGGCAACCTTTGTGAGAATTGTCCAATAGCGAGTTATGAATGCTAGCTCTTTAAACCAATAATAATCCTCTGTTAAGGGCCAATCGGATTCCTAAGAACTAACCAATCCGATCTGGCCGCCAAACAGCCAATCAGAAGTGCAGGGCCAGAACCCTGCACTTTACTTCAAGCTCATTCTTTATTAACTATGGTACATACACAACACTAAATTTATAGAGGAATAGGGAAAACACAAGTTAAATACGAAGAGTTAAAAGACACATAGAAAAAAGGGAGATTGCATTTACCAGCTTTGAAATTGTATTTTTCTGCTTCTTGTTTGGGCCTGAATAAAATAATGGATGTTGCTGAGAAATTGGACTTTTAGAGCTAGAAGGTCACAATATTAGATTCAGATGGCATGGATATTTATGGTACAATAAAATGAAAGTTAATGTGGATTTCAAAAATAATTTTGACATACCGTATTGAAAATATGGAATAAATATAAATCCCCAGTTGGTCCCCAAACATTGTTATGGATTTCAGCTCAGGATAAGATGAAGTAAATGGTGAACTTTCCATGAACTTTTTAAAAATAATATCTTTATTAGGTTTTAGTAACACATATCAAAATCCAGAAAAAAGTTTATATTTGGACTCAAGCCAAGGTGTTGCTCCTAAGGGAATCCACAGACAATAAAGCAGCTTATTGTATGAAACAGTATAAAGCAGTTTAACAAAAGTTAGACTCCACATGCAGCCTTGTGGCCCTATAATGCTCCTTCTTGACAACTGAGTCAATGTATCTGAAAGCATTGTGAAGCTCCTTTATGTTTTGATAGGTTGCAGCTCTATGCTTTTTATGGCTGGCTTCGTTTCTCCTCTGCTGAGTCTTCTGCCTTGGTTTCTGAAATGCAGGAGAAGACTTTTAAAGGGAAAGGTGATTTGATGGCTTTTTAATCCCTTCATGGAACAAATTGGGTTTTCTGTTTGCTTTTGTTGCTGACGGGACTGTAAGAACTCAGAAGAGAGTAGTGTGACCCTTGTTCAGCATTACCAGGTCAACAAATTTGGAAATAATTGCTGAATGTCTTCAAACTTTTTTCAGGGATTGGGGAGTAGAAGCAATGATGATATGGAAGTGCTCAAATTCAGAGCAAGGAGCAATGAAAACAGCAGCAGAAATTATCCTATAGTTACTCCTCCAAGACTTGCATACAAGAGACAGGAGAGGAATGTAATAAACACAGAGCAAGACACCTTTTTTTTAAAAAAAAAAAAATTTTTTATTGATTTTTAAAAACAAACATAAACAAACATAAAACATAAAACATCTTTTTTGAAAGCAGCTTGATCCTGGGTTACATCTCTTCGTACAGACACAAATTCAAATTCATGTTCATTTTATATACCATTCCATATCTTACTACCATTCTCCATTTTCTATATAGCTTCTCCCCTCTTTTAACTTTCTTAATTTTATTTTATTTACTTCATCTCAATTCAGATCATTATACTTACATTCTTTGTCTGTCCTGTTTCCAGCTGTCTATTATCTTTTCTCATTAGACAAAATTTCTCCTGTAATCACTGATTGGAGTATGACGCCTTTATATCTTTCCCCTAAATTTATAACATTTAATATAATACATAACTTCCATTCGGATTCTGCTTAGTACATTCTAAAGTTACACACTATATTTTTTTAAAAAGAAAAAAATATAGATATATAATATAATTAAAACAAAAAATCCATGCCAATTCAAATCTATTGTTAATATTAGTATTTATTTAAATCTTAAACATTTTACACATACTTTCCAAATAAGTATCTTATTTCTATGGGAACAGTTATAAACTTTCCATAGTTTATTTCCCCCACTTCACTCATATTTTAAAACATCATATCATTAAAATGTTCCCATTCCTTCTTAGTTCAATTCTCTCATTTATTTCATTTCATTTGTTTTGTTCACAAAAGTTTCACTGAGTTACACTGAGAATTTTATCCCACTTTTTAATCATATGTTATTTCCAATTTTCTAACATAATTTCTAATACAAATATAACAATGCAATCTTATGTACCTTTGCAGAATCACCTTTTCAGTTAAATTTTACCCATTATCTCTAAATAAGTCTTGTTTCTTTACATCTTGCTCCACACCTTTGTAGCTTCTCTTCCCTTCCTTCCTTCCTCCCTTCCTTCTTCTCTCTGCCCTTATTACCCCCTTGTCTCTCCACCTCCATTTCCCTCTTCTGTCTTCCCTTTTTCTGTTGCTTTCTAACATTATATCCACTTTTCACCTTATTTTTCCCCTTTTTGGTTGTTTTTTTAGATCTTAAAGTCTCCATTCTCTTTCCCCCCCTTTCCCCCTTCTTCCCTAAGTAAAGTTACTTGTTCGTCAAAGATGGCTTCTTCTTTATCCCAATCTTCTTGTTGTGTAGTCTTTTCTTGCAGTTTCTCATAGGTACAAATCGCCATTTCTAAGAATTGAAAAACGGAGCCAAGAGAGCCCTCCCCTTCTTGTTCCTCTTATTTATATTTTTTAAATTCCCTTTTCAGTTCATCCACAAATAATGCCATTGTAAAAATTTTTTCAAACAACCGCCCAAGTGTTTTTAGTCATTCAAATATAATTTCCAAAAATCCCAAAGTCACCAAGCAATCCAAATACACACAAGCTGTTTCTTTTAACATTTTCTTCTTTTTTCACTTTCTCTTCCTGGGGTTACTATTTAGTTACAAAGTTCCAGTTAAGATGTATCTTTTAGAAGTCTTGTTAGAATTTAATCAGATTCTTTTAAATTCCAGGCAGTCTCCTCCTTCCAAATCCTACTCTTATTCTTTTCCTCTCCCTTCCCACTTACAGCAATTTTTTTTTTAATGTTCAGAAATCCTTATTGTCCCCTTGACATTTAATTATCCAGTTTAATTACCTCTTGATGCCAAAGCGGGTTTTTCCGATTTCTCATTCATCTCTGTTCGCTGTCAATGTAAGGAAGGAGAGTGAAAGAAAAAAAACTTTCCCTTTTCACTTTCATATGCTACTTCCGAATCTTCTTTGGGAGCGATGTATCTTTTTAAAATTTAAATTCCAGGATATCTTGATTGTTACTTCTTATCCCGGGCAGCCAAAACTTTCACTTCCTAACTTCCTCCTGCACTTTCTTTTCCAGATGAGTGCTTCTTTGAGGCGGCCATTTCTGACCGCTGCTCATTTGCCTTTGGGAAAGGGAGTTTAGCCAGCTGAGGAGGAAAGATGCGGCTTCCCTCGACCCTGCTGGGATCTCCCCCCTCTTTGCCACCTCTACGGGGTGGCTTAGCCCCGAAGCCAGACTGGCTCACGACGCTCCAGCGGCGAGCTTAGGCAGAAACCGTGCATGATCACGGATTCCTGCCTGCTGCTGAAGCCCTGCAATCCGGAAGTCAGCAAGACACCTTTGAATAATAACCATAATACTATTTTTTTTAAAATCCCACCTTGTTTCAATTAGATGCTGATTTCAGTTTTTCAGACTGACTTGAATGTCATTGGGCAGAACCCTGCCCCAATTTCTCATAAAACAGTTTTTATAAGAGTTTCATAAGCAATTTTTATCCATTCTGTTACGTTTTGACAGAAAAACAGGCCACACTTTACAGTGTTCAACCTTTATAGAGTGCAGGGTTCATGGTATTATGATCAGAGGTGGCATTCAGTGGGTTCTGACCAGTTCTGGAGAACCGGTAGCGGAAATTTTGAGTAGTTCAGAGAACTGGCAAATACCACCTCTGACAGGAGATTTTACAGTATCCTTCCCTGCCACGTCCACCAAGCCACTCCCACAGAACCAAAAAAATGTGAATCCCACAACTGATTATGAAAGCATCAAAAATACAAGGATGACATTTTTTAGTGTGGGGTTTTTGGAGGTATCTGTCAACTTCATAAGTTTCAAAAAAGAAACATGAAAAATAATGCAGCTAAAGTTTGGCAATTTGCCATCAACATTCAAAAAAACATTTCAGGATTCTAGTGAGACAAGAAAAGGGGGGATGACTGGAAGCTACATGGCTCATGAGTTGTCTAATTTCCAAGATGGGAAAAGTTATTCGAGAAATAATCAGGCCTTGATATTTGTAAGATGTTGATGATGAAACCTTGAGCTGAGGCCACAAACTAACAAGAATCTACCTTCCTAGTTTGCTCTTTGGATTGTTTCTTGTCTGATTGACCATCTAGCAGGTATTGCTAGCATGAGATTATATGGCTGTCTAGGACAAAAAGTGGGGTCTTCCTTCTTCCTTCTAAAACTTTAGACATTTACTTGGAGTAAAACAGCATTGTCAAAGCTACACTCCACTTCTCCATGTAACATCAGAAGCAAATTTCAAGTTAGCTGCATTAAATGACCCCACCCCCACTGAAGGATACACATGCAATGGTCAATGAATGCAGAAATAATGGTAACTGGTCATGGTACTAATTAGCAGATTTGCAGAAATCAAATCAGGCTGTCAAACTCCCATCTCACGGTGTTGTGGTTCATCGGCAGCTGGTGCAGATGGCAGCGGAATCGGACAGTGGGGAAGAACAGGGACCAGTCAGGGAGTTTGGAGAGTACTCAGATGAGGGTCCTGCATCCAATGCAGAGATGGGGCCAGGACCATCTGGGAGTGGGGTGCTGCCTTCTGAGTCTGGCAGCAGCGAGGCAGAGGACCCAGGAGAACCTGTTCCCAGTGCACGTGTGCGCAGAGCTACTAGAAGGCAAGAGCAGCTGAAACAAAAGGGGCGACTCGGGAGTAAAGCTGGGAGGTGATTGCCCCTCCCATAAGGTATAAAGGTTAGGCAGAGATGATGAAACTTGCAGGAAGCAAAGTAGTTCATTCGGTTCAGATTCATTCTTGAAGCTCTTTGTATTTCGGTTGGGGTTTTTTGTACTTCAGTTGAGTTTTTTTCTAGTTCATTTGATATTTCTGTTATTGGCAGCACTTCACAGAAAAGAAAGGTGCGTGCTTATCTTGGGGGATTGTTTGAGATTAATTCCAGCTGGGAATGAAAACAATTCCCAGCGTTGCAATAAGTCTTGTTTTTAAAATAAGTGTGTACATAATTACAGTTTAGGAAGCCTTGGTCAGAACACATGAGCTGGATGTGTCACGGGCTGGCCATTCCCATGCCTGGTTTAGCAAATGGAAAAAAAGCCCTGATACATCATGTGACACCTTTGTGACAACATGAGTTTGACACCCCAGTGCTAAGTAGTCATGGTGCTAATTAACAGATTTGCTATACCTAAGACCCAAAGCATGAATTGATCCAAAGCATGAAAAGCAGTATTTGGATCTGGATTTGCACGATATATTTTTGATGGAGAATTTACATCCAAATTTACAGATACTTCTCAATGCACAACCATTCATTTAGTAACCTCTTGAAGATACAGCAGCACTGAAAAAAAACAATTTCCTATCATGGACTTAGACAGAATGATGACTATAATGTCGCTGAAGATCCCGCAAGGACAGATAGGCTTCTGAGGAACTAGGGATCTGGCTGGAGGATGCAGTTCTGCAGATATCATTGGATTGGCCTTGATTTGAAAACGTGAACCTGTTATTTCCCATAACATTGTTAGATAACTCTTCATTTCTGAGTAATTCTGTTCTATCAGTCTTGTCGCTAAATGATTTTGGCTCGCTTAAATCATCTATGGAATACTGCTCAGGGGGTTTTGAAGACAAGACAAGAGGATTTCCCTCTTCTGTGTTCTCATTCTGGTCTACAGCTGATGCTATTGGGAAGTCGCCCTCTGATGGAAGACTGCCTGTTGAATAACCTTGAAGAGAAGTATCGTTTTCCTGGTTTGTCATGATGTTGGTAGATGATGGGAAATTGTGACTCGCTTTATGGAGTTCTTTGTGGAAATAGGAATCACTATCTTCACTACGAGCCAGAGCATCGTAGGTAAAATACACCTTGCAGGAATCAATCTCAAGGGAATCAAGATGATGGAAAAAGAAATAGCCACGGTTCATAAAGCAGCTGCTTGAGGAGTGTCCACTGGTCTTTGTTGTGTCCTCAATATTTGTGAAGTATTGCTTAGGAGGGAGAAGGTAGGATTTCTTGCTGCAACTTTGCATTATCTCTAACATAGAGACATTGGGAGCTTCATTTGTAACATGGAAGGAAGTAATGGATGCTGGGGAGGACAACCACTTCTGCTGGTTGGAAAAGTACAGAAAGGGGGATTAGTATTCAAAATGAGCTGCAGTGCAGACTTCATACCTTAACATATAGCTGCTCAAGAACTTTTATTCCATTCCCACACACAATTGAACTGTAACATATCTGTTTGGTATATTTCATAGATAATAATATCAAGTGCCATATCTCCCAAGAGCAACTCCAGCTAGCATGGTCATAACTAGAAGATACTGGAATGGAGAAGACTGAAATAGGACAACTTTGTATTTGAAATTTAAATTTAAGCTTGCTACAAAAAACTGGTCAAGTGTCCGTTAAAGGAAATGCATGGGAAATAAGAATAGAAATGAATTCAAGGTGGCTGGACTTAGATCACTTGCAAGGGCGAAGGGACTCATGACTTAAGATGTATTTGACCTCTCCCTTGGGCTCAGCCTTGTCATCTCCTACAATCTCTTTCTTCTAAAAGTGAAGTAAAGTGACTTCACTCCACTCTACAGTCTCTTTGACGCTTCTAAAAGCCATTCAATGACTGACAGAGGAGGCTAAGAGGTGATGGGAAATTCTTCATAACATTTTCCTAAATCAAATGGCCCTTCCTTTATTACACTAAAGTAGATAAAAGCAATCATTTTTACTCTCATTGTGAATGGATGTTCTCACTGAGGTAATTGCTATGCAGCACATTAACTTTATTCTTCTCTTCTCTCATTGACATCTATACATAGGATGTTCCCTGGAGCTTTTAAGTTTCCTAAACCTTAAACCAAACTAAAAAATGTGAATTAAATGATTTGCAAAAAAGGGGGATACCTGATGATTTTGGACACATTTAACACAGAATTGACCAGATTTGCATTTTTAAATAAATGTGCAGAACAGCTTTTAATTAGATTGCTAACATTTATTCTGCAAATATGGGTAGATATCTTAATGTTACCCTTTCATTTTGTACACATGAGAAGGAATGCATTGTGAAATTAACTTCTAATCCATTTAGAAAAATAAAAACTGTTTGTGATGCAGATGTACTGCATATTGATGACATTAAAAAGACACTTTTTAGAATGCCTATGCATTCTAACAACTATCTTAGGGCCTTTAACTTTACTGAAGTGGGGAATGTTGGCCTTTACCTTATTCTAAGTGCTAAATGTTATTGGCAAGGAAGGGAGGCAATTTCCCTTTTTTGTTTCAGTTTTGTTTCAGAAGAGAAAAGCAAAGGTTAAACATTTCCTATTACTCTGATAAAAATTAAAACAGCAGCATTGGCTTCCCAGTTTAGTTTATTTTTATAATATTTTTTCAGCCAAACATGTAGTTTGACCTAAATTTTGAAAGTGACGTTTTGAATATTATACATCATTTTGATTGCTTTGATTTTATCAGACAGTTGACCTTTGTCATCTATTACAGACTCCTATTACGCTAGTGGTAGTGACATAAGTACAACTTTAATTGTCATTATACTCTCTAAGTAAAGTGTTCCTGCAGAATGTTTTGATTCTGTACTATTTAGAGCTAGAAACTACACTTAAAAATAAAGCATGTCCATATATGACAAGGGGGGATGGGAAGGAAGGGCTAGAAAAAAACTCATCCTCCTGAATTTATTAATTGCATTGCTAATTTGCTAATATGATAGGTTGATATTGAAGATGTATTTTGATCTAAATACATACACCCAAGTAAAATGTAGGGATGTATGAGAATTACACACAACCCATTTCAAAGTTTTCCAACAGTTTGGAGAATCCCAAAATATATAGAAATTTGGATACTTCAAAATTGTACAATTAATTCAAAACCATTGATAAAGTAGCACTAGTTACAAAAATGCATACAGTGTGGGTAAATATTTATTTAGCCTTTTTTTCTTGATAAGTATATATACAATTTTAATAAAATCAGTAATATTGCTAAAACTAAATAAGACAATTGCCTACTGCTAAACAAATATCAACATTCAGTTAGTAAACAATAAACAGATTTGTTTATTAGGGCTACACTGATTTCACCAAGAATCAGTGATTACAGTGTACCGTATCTGTGATTACTAATTTAAGGAAAATCATTATTGTACAATATTTACATTATTTAAAATAATGTAAATTATTTTACAATTTATTTTGTGCATAATAAAGACATAATTATGTTGATTCTCCATTTATTTGGCAGTAATAAATATTACTTATTAACAATAGTATTGCTAAATTTCATCTTAGGTTAATTATTTAATCCTGCACCTAGATGTTACTCTATGTGCAGTGAGAAGCATGCATCAGGTTAAATCTAGCCTATTTTCTCTTTTCCAAATAGAAGTCAATTTTTAATCCCCCATCCCACCTCCATACCTGGATATCTCCTCCATGGATACCACTGAGAGATGGAAAGAACTTAGCTGGATTTGGCAAATTGATATTAAACTTCTTTCTAAATCTAAAGCAAGCATATTTTGGAAGAGAATGAAAAGTACTATAAGTACGAGTTTGGAGAACAGTCACAAGCAAGCACAGAAACAGCAGATTTGGATCAAAACAGTAAATTTCTCTATTTATTTTTGCATATTTTTAATAATGCTTTAGAGCAGGGGTGTCAAACTTGTGTAGTCATGGCATCATCATATGATGCATCACTATTTCCCCCCTTTCACGAAACCAGGTGTGGGCATGGCCAGTGCATGATGCATCTGGCCCACGGACTGTGAGTTTGACAGCCCTGCTTTAGAGGTTGGGTGTTGGTATTTCTGGCCTAATCCTGTTATATAGTAGCAAACTGTAGTATGGGTTTCTCAAATGTATTTATAATGTTGTTCTGGTTTCTAGGCTGAGATGGCCATATTTCCTGATGGTGGCTATCCAACTTCACAATAATGAGAAATTACAAATTCTGCAGTATAAGATTTCAGAACTTCAGAAAAGTGAATTATTTTTTCATTAGACAAAAGTTAAATACAAACTATATTCAGAATTAAAAGATGTAATCTAGTGGAACAAAGGACAAAATGTTGCAGCACTTACTTTGTCACAAAAGGTGAAGGGAAGATAAAGATCTAAATTTTCCCAATATTCATTTTAAGAAACAACTGACCATATTTGCTAGTATGGTTCTTTAGATGGGCTTGGCTTCTATTTCCTAAGTATGCTAATTAGGGATAATAGGACCTGGACTCCAAAATATATGAAGGGCAGCAACTAAAGATTGGTGATGATCACTTATGTTTACACTCATACTTTGATCTTATTTATCCCATATGTTGCCAAAACTTTCTTCTGTTTCACATAGCAAAGAAACATTTAAATCATATGATTTCATGCAATTGAACAGATATGATGATAGAGACCACATTTTTATTCCTTAATGGAGCTGTCCCTTATATGACTCCATATGCATTGGGCTACAGCTCCCACATCTGGACCACATCAACCGCTTTAGAATGTCCATCATAATAATCAACCTGTGTTCCCATGTAATTAATTCTACATGACAACTACATGGACATTTGAACCAGGTTTAAGATCTTTTAGGTCTCTCCAAAGGTGGATTCTTCTGTGTAGTGCTTTCTGAAATCTTTTTTCAAGAGGCAACTGGACTTTCTGTTTTTTCTTTGAAGACGTTTCACTTCTCATTTTCAGTTCTGACTGGATGGTGAGGAAATGGAAGAATCCATCATCCAGTTAGAGCTGAAGAAGCTTCTTGGGTGAGAAGTGAAAAGTTTTCAAAGAAAAAACAGAAAGTCCAGTTGCCTCTTGAAAAAAGCACCTTGAGGACAACCATGACCTGGATGACTGAGAATCTCCATAGACATTTGCTTTTTGAAATGCTCATGTAGTCACACAAACTAATGTGATCATACTGTCAATCAAGAAAGTGTTACAGAGAATAGTTTCTGAGGAAATCCCCCGTAAATATAAGAAAAAGTGTGTGCTAAACATGCAGGGCATTTTTGATTCAAATAAAAGAATGGCCAAGCACCCTTGCCTGTCAGTACATACAGAGCCATAGTGGCACAGTGGTTAGAATGCAATACTGCAGGCAACTTCTGCTGACTGCCAGCTGCCAGCAGTTTAGAAGTTCGAGTCTCACTGGCTCAAGTTTGACTCAGCCTTCCGTCCTTCCAAGGTCAGTAAAATGAGGACCCAGATTGTTGGGGACAATATGCTGACTCTGTAAAACCACTTAGAGAGGGCTGTAAAGCACTGTGAAGTGGTATATAAGTCTATTGCTATTTTCAAAAATAAATAAAACTTTTCTGTCTTTAAGTGGACCCCTTAATTTATGTATGAATACATCTTATCAATTTGAAATTTTGCCAAAGTAGAAACCTACATTAATGGACCTGAAGACAATGCTCTTCATAAAACTAGCAATAGGACAAAAGTAAATTTTCAGCTCACTTTTACCGTTTTGATGCTGAAGATACAATCACCAAGAAAATGATAAGAATGATGATCCCGGCAATGGATACAACTGGAAGGAGTTGTGATGCTCCAAAAACAACCAGAAACAAATAAGTAGAAATTAGCTATTTGTTGAGGATAAGGTGATCTTATCTGGGTGTACAGCTCAATACAACACTGCAGACTTGAGTTTTTGTTTAATGAATAAGAGGGAAATAACTTTTTATAAGTTATAAGTTATTGCTTTTGTAATTATTTTCTAATTATTCTGGTCTTGCATTTCCTTCAAATAGTAGAAGATACAATGTTTCTTTCTACCACTTACATCCCTATTGGAGATAAATGTTGTTTGCTCCAAACCATTATATGAAGTTCAGAGTTGATTGATGATCTGAACTGGTCCCCTTGGCCCTATTTTGGTATACAGCAGCCCTCCCTAATGTGCATCATGATCCTTACAGAAAACTCATCAGGCTCTTTGTTGTTTTTGAGATTAACCACCTCCGCAATAAAAATTAGTATGAGATGTGGTAAAGGGAAGCACTAATCTTTAGCACAAGCTTTACTTCTAAACACTTGCTAAACCCTTCTTTTAAAAAAAAAAAAAAAAGATGATTGGCTGCTAGCCTATGCTTTTCATGTTCTATGTTTTGACTGGATTTGTGTTGAACTTATTTTCTGACAATCATCATTGTCTCCTTCCTTGTACATTTATAGGTACTAATTTATTGAGCGTGAGGAACTTATATTCTATCTTTGACTTGAAATAGTTTTGTGAACTAGTTACTTGGGTTTGGGTACTATCAGTCTATATCTAACATAAGAGTTGGAACCTAGCATTCTGAAGTCAAAGAACTGATTTGCAATTCTAAATCCATCTATACCCAGAGACACCCATGGGAAACAGGAAACCAAAAAAATCAAGATGGCACCACAACTGGATGACCAAGGCTATACTTTTGTTACATTTGCCACAGTTGCTACCAGTCTCACTTTTTTACCTCCCCTGTTGACACCCTTGGTTGCACTAGCTTTAGGATAAAAATAGCAACTATTGTGTGAAAAAATGGAATGCACATTGAAGCTAATATTTGTTTCTTAGATTTATATCCCACTGTTCCTTCAGGAATCAATGGCAATAGCATATCAACTCCATTTATTTTTTGTCCACATCAACAATTCTTTAGGATTGGTTGAACTATTTCTTAGTTCAATATTTTCAGTGACCTTCCATGTCTGAAGAAAGATTTGAACTTGTGTTCGTCCTAGTTCAATCCTAACGCAACACATAACCATTATATCATAATTGCTCTTATAAATTACAGATGTATCCTGTAGTCCCAAAAGTTGGGAACCCATCCTGAAAAAGTATACTGATTAAAAATTCCTCATGAGACCTGAAGCAAAAGGTCTGAATCCAATCTTTGACACATCTGACATTTAGCAGTTTTAAAAGAGGCACATTAACATCATGTGGCTCAACTACTCCTTTTTCCAGCTCATGCTGAAGCCTAAAAAAGACTGGTTGTTTTAATTAACAGCAGAGAGGTGCTATGTGTGTGTGATCCAGTCAAAAGCACTTCCTAATTCAGATTTTAATTTAAGTTTGTTTTGTTTAATGGAAGTGTTTTTAGAGACGTTGCTTTAAAATAATGTTCAGTGCTTTGTTTTATAGAATATGTTAGGATTATAAACCATCTAAACCATATGGAAGATGGCACTATATGAATATTATAATAAATACATTTCTGAAGTGTGTTCATTCCTAAGAAAAAGATTGTGAACATGGACTAAAAATCTCAAGTGTATAAATGCAATATTTTAAGAAAACTAGGCTTTTGAGTGAACATCTGCAAGAGTAGTCAGGCATGAAATTGTCCCTAATTTTGCATGTGTGAGATGTATGTGCTCATTCAACATGCTGTACATTAAATTGTAGATTTGTTTGTTTGCCTGAAACTTCCCTCCAACATTCTAACTCATATGTGCATCACTAGATTTCTTATTTAAAATTCTTTTTAAAGTCAAGCATTATTGTTAAACATTATTCTTAAGACTTCTACTTATGTCCTTGAGACTTATCATCTCAACAGGTTCTCTAGAGATGACCCAAGCCCTCTATTATGCGCCTTACCTTCAGGATCTGTCCTCCATCTTAAAGGAGGCGTGCTCCATCTGCTCCATACGCTTTTGTAAAATCCAATCCCTTTTACTTTGACACGAATGGCCGCCTCAAACATTGTGTCAGGGGAAAGGTTCTCAATTACTAGCCATTTCTGATCTTGAGTTATGGGCAGGATTGTGTCATTCTGCAAAATGAAATCAAAAGTAATGATATTTGACATGTGTAGTTGTAGTATATATAACCTTTGCATATTTCCCACCAAAATATGATGTACAATCCATAGCCCTATAGCAGGGGTCTTCAAACTTGACAGCTTTAAGACTTGTAGACTTCAAGTCCCAGGAATTCTGGTAGTTGAAGTCCACAAGTCTTAAACTTGCCAAGTTTGAAGACTCTTGCCCTATACCTATAGGTCTTAAGGCATAAAATATATCCCTCCCACCTTTAAATATTCCTGCTTTGGCCACTCTAATGATACTACTGCAATACTAGCTATAGATTTCAGTGACTGGAAAACATACACAGAAGCATACATACACATACAAAAATACACAGTGCAACTAATTGACTACAAGAAGACTGCCCAACCTACAGTGTCTTCTAGACAGACTTATCTTCTCCATATATGTTAGGCTACAGTTCACACCAAACCTGGGTATTATAGGGATGTAACACATTTCAACTGTGCTCAATTAGAGAATTCAGTTCCTTCTGAATGTTATGTTCATCGCTGGGAGGAAACTCGGGAGCCCGTGACTCAGTTCAGCTCTTTTATTAAGTCCCAAGATCGGCTCGGGTTCCGAAGGAAAAGCGGCGGCTTTTATTCTCTGGCTGCGGTGGAAACGGCCAATGGCACCGCTTTGAATCTCCCGCGATTAGTTTCCACCAATCGCGGGGATTCACGGCGGGCCAATCAGTGCGGCTTGCTCGGCCAATCAGGTTGCAGTGTGCTTTGACCAATCACTGAGCAGCGCTTGCAAGTATGTTAATGAATTGTACAGAACACCCCTCCCCTCTTGGTATGGTCTTACGTAACATAGTCCGGTAAGTAGGTGGGGCTCCGTACTTGTCTACTTGACCTGCGCAGCTTAGTTGGTGCTTGGCTCCCAGCCGATTTGGTTGGGTTCTGTGTTGCTCTCTGCCTTGTCCATGGAACCACCTGGATGGGTGAGCTGGGCCTTTTGTCGCAGCTCCCTTCCGGTCTACCCAGGCTGGTTGAGCTGCTGCTGTTGCTGCACCCACCCGGTCTTTCTGGGCTGGTTGAGCTGGCCTGGCTGCTTCTTCCTGGTAAGGCTTAGAGCTGGCTGCCTATTTCTGTTTCAATAGGTGAGTATTCCTGGTTTCTTTCTGGTTGGGGTTCGTTCTCGGGGCCTTCCCTCCCCTCTTGGTTTGTGCTGGGAGGGTTCCCTTCTCTTTCTGGATGTATGTCTGTGTTTGTTTGCGTGTCGGTTGTGTTTCTCGTGGTTGTTCTTGATCTTATTTGATCGATGTGTCGCTTCCATGCTCGTCCGTCGGTTGTTTGTAGCCGGTACGAGTGGGGACCTGTTACCTGGGTTATGGTTGCTGGCACCCAGAGTGGGTCTCCGGTGAGGTTCTTCGTGTATACCGCGTCGCCTGGTATAAATGTTCGGTGTTTGCTTGAGGAGTTTGGGGGGTTTTCTGGGTTGTACGTGGGGTGTAGTCTGTCGAGCGGGGACCTTAATTTCCTCCCCATTAATAGTTCTGCCGGGCTTTTGTTGGTTGTAGTGTTCAGGGTTATGTGTTGTATAAAAAGCATTTTGTTTATTTTTTCTTGGATTTCCCTGTGTTCAATTTTTTGCATTGTTTTTTTTTGTAAATTGAACCATTCGTTCCGCCCTCCCATTCGCCGCTGGATGTGCTGGCGCTGTCAGTGCATGCTGTATTCCCTGTTCTGCTAGGAATTTTTCGAATTCCAGTGAGGTAAATTGGGGCCCGTTATCCGACACGATGACATCTGGGAGGCCATGAGTTGCGAACAGCTTGCTGAGTTCCTTGGTCAAGGCCTTCGTGGTAGTGGTTTTCATGTTGCTTACCTCCAACCAATTGGAGTAAGCATCTACCGTGATAAGGAATGTGTGTCCCTTCGTGGGCCCGGCAAAATCTATGTGTATCCTGGACCATGGTCCCCTGGGGGTTTCCCATTCCAGGATTGGTGCGGCGGGAGAGCTCGGCCTGGTTTCCTGGCAACGTTTGCATGCTGCCACCCAAGTCTCAATCTGTTTGTCCATTCTTGGCCACCAGGCATAACTCCTGGCCAGGGCTTTTGTTCTAATGATGCCCGGGTGCCCCTCGTGTAACAACTCCAATACCTTCCCTTGTAAATTTCCCGGGATAACAACCCTATCCCCCCATAGTAAACAGCCTTTTTGTAATGACAGTTCTGTTTGCCGGTTTTGGAATGTCCTGAATGTTTCATCGTCGTCTTTTTCCGGCCACCCCTTCTATAACCAATGTAACACCTGCGCCAGATGTTTGTCTTTATTAGTTTCACAGGCAATGTCTGACGCGGTTATGGGTAGATCGGGTAGAGTCTCTATGCTCCAGGTGGATGTCGTGGGTGTTGGGTCAGTCTCCAGGTTGGGTAGCGGCGTGCGGCTCAAGGCGTCTGCATGTGTGATCATCTTACTGGGTCGGTGCGTGGGCCGGTAGCTATAGGCGGCAAGGAACTTGGACCACCTTGTCATTCTTGTTGATAGAATGTTCGGGGTGGCCCTGTTCCCTGCCAGTATTCCCAGAAAGCAGCTTGGGGTCAGTGATGATGGTGAAAACCCTGCCATAGAAGTACTCATGGAACCTCTTCACTGCAGCGACGATTGCCAGGGCCTCTTTGTCCAGTTGACTGTAATTCCTTTCTGGTTTGGAGAGGGTCCTGGAGAAGAAGGCGATGGGTGCTTCTTTTCCATTAGGGAGTGTGTGGCTGAGCATGGCGCCGACGCCGAAAGGTGATGCGTCGCATGTAACTGCTAGCGGTAGGGTCTCGTTGTATTGGATGAGGACGGCATCCGAGGTGAGCAGGTCCTTGGTTTTGGTGAAGGTGGCTTCCTCACGTTTCCCCCAGTTCCACGTGGCTGCCTTGTCCAAAAGCCTATGCAAAGGCTCCGCTGCGGTCGCCTTCTGGGGCAGGAAAACATTATAGAAATTAAGCAGTCCTAGAAATGCCTGCAGTTCCGTTTTATTCTTTGGTCTGGGGGCTTCCTTGATTGCTCTGACTTTTTTCTCAGTGGGGTGAATTCCATGCCGGTCTAAAAGGTAACCCAGGAATTCGACCCTCTTGGTGTGCAGTTGGCATTTTTCCTTTTTAACTTTTAGCCCTGTATTTTTGAACTTCGTTAGTACCTCCCTCAGGCAACCCTCCAGTTCTCTTTGGTTAGCTGATGACACCAGTACATCGTCGAAGTAGGGCACTACCCCCTTGATTCCTTGCAGGAGTCTCTCCATGAGGCTCTGGAAAATTCCCGGAGCCATGCTGACTCCAAACTGGAGTCTCTTACAGCAGAAAGCTCCCTGATGGGTTACTATGGTCTGCGCCTCGGCGGTTTCTGCGTTGACCAGCAACTGTTGATAGGCTTGTGCCAGGTCGAGCTTCGCAAAAACCTTGCCTCCCCCCAGTGAGTGTAGGAGGTGCTGCACTACTGGGACGGGGTAGGTGCTCTGTTGTAAGGTGCCATTTAGGGTGGCCTTATAGTCCCTGCAGATTCTCACCGACCCATCGGGCTTGACTGGGATGACTATGGGGGTCTCCCACTGGGCATGATCAATTGGTTCTAGGACCTCTTGCTTGATGAGCTTGTCGATTTGCTCATCGATCTTGGGCCGGAGTGCAAAAGGTACCCGCCGTGGTTTTAGGCATATCAGGGGGATGCTGGGGTATAAACTGAAGGAAATAGGGGGCCCTCGGTACTTGCCCAGGGTGCCATCGAACACTTCCTGGAAGTCCCTTGCGAGTTGTTCTTCCCAGTCTGCCTCTGTGACATGGTCGATGCCCATTACTTCGATCCCGAGCGGCGCAAATCACTGGAGTCCTAAAAGGCTGGGGTGGTCTCTATCCATGACCGTTAGTGGGAGGCTTGCTGGGTGCCCCTTGAAGGTCACTTTAAAATGTCCTGTTCTGACTACCAGGATGCGGTTCCCTTGGTAGTCTTTGAGGATTAATTTCTGGCTTTCCAGACCCCTTTTATGGATGTCGGGCACCAGGCGCCTGATTTCCCGCCATGCAACCATGGAGAGATAGGACCCGGAGTCCACCTCCATTTTGCATGGCTTGCCCTCGATGCCCACTTCCATGTACACCTTTTGGGTGTCTGCGCTTGAGGAATGGCCGATGACGACCGTCTGGTGGGTTTCCTCTCTCTGCTGGTTCTCGCCGTCCCATCGACCCCGTCCGTCCCGGTTCCAATGATTCTCAGTTGGGCGGTCCCTGGGTCTGGGGGGGGGGTGCCATCTCGTCTCCGGTTGCTGTTGTCTCGCCGTCGGGGGCTGTAGGTTTTCTTGAGTCGGCAGACTCGGGCAATGTGACCTCTTTTGTTGCAGTGCTGGCAGATTGCATCGAGAAACCGGCATTCCGATCATGGGTGGTCACCTCCGCACCTGGCACAGTTGGGTCTCGACTTACGACCCCATCGGTCGCGCCAGTCTCGCTCTGCCTGGAGTCGGTGGATGTCCTCATCGTCCATGGTGTTGGTGGTGGAATCGAGGTTGCCATGGTGGGTGGTGGTGAGTTGGCGGGTTGCTTCCGGCGTCATCTCAGTGGTCGTGGCTGGATCCCCGGTACCTGGTCTCCACATTCGGGCCGCAGATTTTCGGGTCGCTTCGGCGGTGGTTGCTTCGGCGATGGCGTCGGCGAGGGAAATGTTGTCCTTGGCCATCAGTCGGCTCTGTAGAACCAGGTCCCTGAGCCAGAGGACGACGCAGTCTTGGAGTGCCTCATCCATATCGGTGAAACCACACATGCCCCCCAGGTTTCGGAGGTCGGCTACGAAGTCGCCGATGCTCTCACTCCCCTTCTGATCCCGGTGGTAGAAATGTTGCTGGATGAGGGTGGGTATGGCAGGGGTGTAGTGGCTTCGCAACAATGGCTCGAGGTCGGCCCAGTCCATCTCTTTCACATCTTTGGGCTTTGCGAGAGCTTTTGCCATCTTAAACACTGCGGGAGCGCAGTGTGTCAGGAAAACGGCCCTTTTTTTTCTGTCTGTTTGCTTCCTTGAGGTTGCTACTTTCTAAGAAAATCAGGAACCAATCTATGTAGGATTCCCAGTCCTCAGTAGCTTGGTTGAAAGGTGCGGGTGGTGCGATGCTGGCCATCTTGTCGGTTTCTTGTCTGCGACGCCACGTGCTCGGTGGGTTTCAATTCCGCGATCCCATCTTCGTTGCCAGTGTTATGTTCATTGCTGGGAGGAAACTCGGGAGCCCTTGACTCAGTTCAGCTCTTTTATTAAGTCCCGAGATCGGCTCGGGTTCCGAAGGAAAAGCGGCGGCTTTTATTCTTTGGCTGCGGCAGCCGTGGCCAATGGCATCGCTTTGAATCTCCCACTATTAGTTTCCACCAATCTTGGGGATTCGCGGCGGGCCGATCAGTGCGGCTCGCTCGGCCAATCAGGTCGCCGTGCGCTTTGACCAATCACCGAGGGCGCTTGCAAGTATGTTAATGAATCGTACAGAACACTGAATTTGTGGGTGTATCTCCATGAATACAATAAACCTCACAAACTAATATTATATAAATAATGCACCACTTCTATTTTTAAAATTTTCAATAACTAAAGATGCATCTTATCAAGATTAAAATTGGAAAAATGTTCCTTTTTTACCACTAAAAGGTCCTTCCACCAAGGAGCACCAAGGTTTTATTCATAGTTTTCCCCATTGTCCCATTTCATCTTCCTGGCAACCTTGCAAATTAAAATGAGCTAGATCACCCTGAAGGCTCCAAAGTATAAGTGGGGATCAGTAGCATTTGGGGGTGCAGGAGGATATAAAGAAAAACCAAGGCAGCTGAAGCAACATGACCAAAGCCTTGCTCCCTTTATCACTATGTCAACTCTTACACCTGGGTTCCCCAACCAGGGTTAAGGAGACAAGCTAAACAGAATGTGCAGCATTAGTCAGATAGGCACACAGATAAATGAGTGATATAAGTTTGTATGTTTATTAACATACAGTAAAAATAACAGATACGCTTGTGCTATCAAAAATATAGTTTATTCCATTATGAGTTCATAGCATAGTCAAAATAACAGTCCAATAGTCATGTATCATTTAGTCAGTCCATTCAGGGATATTCAGTTAGCAAAGTCCGTGCAGAATATCCTATGTCAGTTCACTTACAAATCAGTCCTTTGTCTCTCTCCCGTTCGAGTAACGCAGTCTTGAGTCCATGCAGTAATTAGGGATCATCAAAGCCAGAGAGAGAGCAAGCTGTCGTCTTGCTTCTTTTAAAGTGCTTTCACAACCACTCCCTTAATTACATTCCTATATTTAAAGTTGCAGACACTTTAACTTATAAACTATGATTACATATTTATTATTTTACCTAAACCAGTTAGGGTAAACAATGTTATCCCTAACACCATTGGTGAAGTTTTGAAACTGGATATCTCTTGTATCAATTCAGGCTAGGCAAATATGTCAGCTTTTAATTTTTCCCAGTTTTACAACCAATACCTTGGCTTATACATTGTATGAAGCCATTACTGTGGATTTAGCAGATTCAACTTGACAATTAAGTCACAACTGATTAGAATTTGACAACTAAGTCACCTTAAATCTTGATTTATAAATCACAATATCTGGGTTAACATATGTGGACCCAGCCAACTGACCAGCTAAAGATGTCTCAAAAACATCTTCAATCTCTTCTTGCATGAGGCCATGGTTCCATCATGTTTTAAGACTGCAATCTTTGTACAAGTACCCAAAACCCCCGTATAATTACATGCCTTAATGATTACCATCCAGTCACAGTCACTTCCATTATGATGAAATGTTTTGAAATATTAATAAAGCACTATATGTTTTCATGCCTTCCCCCTACATTTAACTCATTACGATTTGCCTATTGAAAGAACCGCTCTATAGAAGATGCATTTTCCTGTGTGCTTCATCTTAGCTTGGCACACCTGGAGGAGAAGTATACTCATGTGTGAATGCTATTTGTTGATTTTAATTCGGCATTCAACACAATCATTCCTCAGCATTTCGTGAACAAAATGAGCCTATTAGGTTTTAATACTCTTATATATAATTGGATACTGGATTTCCTTATTGATGGGCCCCAGTTTGTGCGAGTTGGAAGAAAAGCTTCCAACTCTATCTACTTGAGCAGAGGTTCCCACAAGGCTATGTCTTGAGTCTGCCTACTGTTCACCTTGACAACCCATGACTGCTGTGCCAAATCTGCTATGAATCATAATGTGAAGTATGCAGATGACACAGCAGTGATGGGTCTTATCCAGGACAACAATGAAGATGCTTATAGGGAAGTGGTGAAGGTTCTGGTGGACTGTGCAATAAAAGTAACCTGGTTCTAAATGTGAATAAAACAAAGGATATTATTGTAGATTTTAGAAAGAGATGGCATAGACATACTCCACTCAGTACCAAGGATGCAACTGTAGATGTGGTCAACAGTATTAAGTATCTGGGGGAGCAGATAACTAACCATTTGAATTGGTTTCTACACACATCATCCTTAGTGGAGCATGGTTTGGTGGCAGTAGTGGCTCAGATAAAAAGTCCATATAGAGAGTGGTAAGGACAGCTGAGAAGATTATAGGAAGCTCAATTCTTGTTATTCAGGATACTGCTTATAAGTGCTATGTGCTTCAAAGCATTGTTAGAGACCTCACACACCCACTTTACTGTCTGTTTCTGTTGCTCCCTTCTGGGAGGAGGTTTCAAAGTATTTCTAGCAGGACGACCAGATTGTGTAGCAGCTTTGTTCCCTATGCCATCCATCTGGTAAACTCTCAAAATTCGTTTTTCTTGCCACGTACATGTATACATCCAAATTGTGTTGTTTCTCTGTGTCATATAATAAGTGTGTGTCATATACTATATGTGTACAAAATGCATAATTTTGTATTTATTTATTTTGTCATGTTCATGTAGTATATATTGGAGGTGGTGACCCTTTGAGAGCTGTGTGCATGTGAAATTTTATTTTAATATATGCCAATTAGTGTATATTCAAAATGACAACACAATTATTCTAACTGTGATTTATTCATCAAAGCATGGTTAAGCATAGAGCAGCTTAGACTGGTATGTAAAGTAAGCCAAAAATGTGGGCTGCAGCCGATTGTTATCAAGCTTCAAGAATAGTTGATATTTCTTCCATGCCTTTGTACTTGTACAGTATTATTTTGTTTTCCTACACTATATTGCTTATAATTTTATTATGTGTCCAAAGCAGAATTACAGAATGAAAAATAACCAGGGGTATCAAAGTTGTTGCATTCCACAAAGAAATATTCCTGCTTACCTCACCAGGAGAAATTGCTCTATACCGAATTTCATATTCCAGTTTTCCATTTAGGTAGTGGGAGACAACACAAAGTGTCCACGTTAAATTGTAGGAAGGCTTGTGGGCATTTTCCAGTTGAAAGTTGCAAGGAGGCTGAAGCTGGACTATTTTTGAAAGCGAAAAATAAATTGATAACTAACTTTCTTAATAGCATACTGTATATTTTAAATCTTGTGGCTATCACAAACTTCAATAAGGATAAAATTATTTTCTGACCACTTCCCCCATTTCTGAGTAAAGTTGGCCACAAAGCAGCAGTCCAACAGCAAGAGATGTAATTGTCCTAACTACCTAATAAACCTAATTTTTCTCCAATCTACTACAATTATCATCATTAGACAAACAGAGAGTTTGAATTAGAACACTTTTATGGGCAAAGAAGTTTTATCTAGCTAAGAAGCAGAACTGAAATAGTACTGCACGCTCAGGAATCAAGTGATACTTCCTGTGGATTGTGGAGCCTTTGTGTAGCCACTTGCTGGGGACATAATCACAACAGCAAGGAGATGGGGAGGAAGAATGTGCTCATGCTACCCCCTTTTCTAACTCACACCAGTTGTTGCTGGAGCTATCCTAAGAGAAATATTTTGGTGAGTAAAGAAACCTTGCCACATCAAACAAAACCAAACTAGGGAAACATTTAATGTGTATATGCACATGTGTGTGACAGGGATTCCTTTGGGGGCTATTGCTTCTATAGACTCAGCCACAACAGCTGCAGAAAGAGAACTAGGAAGAGAGGGCTTTTTTAAAATCCACCCCCCCTCTCTAACTTAGAGCTGTTGCTGCTGGAAAAATTTGGAAGCGTATTTTCTTTGACCAACCCTCCCATTCAAGATGTTCAATGATGTAGCCTTTGCTACTTCCTAAAAAATTACTCATATATCACATTTTCATACTTGCCAATCTCATGATTCTCGGCAGGGAACAACAATGCAAACCATAGAAAGGCATGAAATAGAAGCTTGAATGAGGAAAAACAGACTCCAGCTCATGCAGCTTTATCAATTACTAAGTGTAGCCCTAAGGCACTGGACATGTAGAGACCTCAACTTTGATTCTGAGTAGGCTTTCACCATCTCACTCACATTCATTGTACAATTTTGGAGTCCTTCTGGCCTCATAGTTCTTGTTTGAAGAGTGTGCCCAAAGCAGGGGTGGGATTCAAAATTTTTAACAACCAGTTCTGTGGGCGTGGCTTAGTTGGCTGGCATGGCTTGCTGGTCATGTTATTGGCTGGGCGTGGCCAACTCAATATCACTATATCAAGGCACACATCTCCTCACCTGGCCTCTCAAGACTGTGGGGATGCTGCAACAATTGAAGTGTGAAAAATGGTCATAAGTCACATTTTTCAGTGCCATTGTAACTTTGAAAGGTCACTCCACACAAGCAAAGTACCAGCAAAGGAGAGGAAAAAAAACTCCAGAGATGTTCCTGAGACAGGAAGTCTAATCCTGCCAAGAATGTAATCAGGGTTAACGGAGAGGCAGTTTCTGTAAGCAACACCAGAATGCTTCCTTCCTGCCTTCCATACAGGATTAGGCCAGTAATTTCTTCTAACAATCGGTTCTCTGAACTGCTTAGAATGTTAACAACCGGTTCTAGCAAATAGGTAAAAAACCTGTAGAATCCCACCCCGTTGGGGTATTTGTGCCAAATATATCACTGCAATGTCCTGTGTATACAGTAGTTCCACAGAGACAACTATCAGAGACCTAAAATACAGAGCATGTGGCTTGTAGCAGAGAAGTCCCACTGACAGTAGGGCAGAGCAGTTTTTATGAAGTCTACAACAATATCAGAAATAAATAAAATAGAAGTAATAACTATAGCACTGAGAAACAAAATGGTTACTTCAGTGTGCAAACCACCACTAACTAAGATCAAGGATGATGAATGTAAGATATTTATTAAGGATAAAATAAATTTTGTCACTGGAGACCTTAATTGTCACAGCAGTATCTGGGGGTAACCAGAATAACAGAAATGGGGAGGCTGTGATATAGTGGGCAGATTTGAACAACCTGGCTCTTTTACATGACAACAAATGATCAGCTTCATTTTAGGTAACAGAGGATAGAATCCATACTAGGCTGGTATGAATCAGCACATTTTGGGAAAGTAGAAGTTGCTCTGGATCAGTGGTGCATTTCAAAATAGTTTATCACCGGTTCGGTGGGCATGGCTTGGTGGGCGTGTTTTGCATGCACGCGCCAAATGCATACTTTGCACAGATGCAGAGGCTTTCCGACTCACCTCCTGAAATCCTGCACTCTCCCTGTCTCTTCATCAGCTGATGTGTGGCAATCTGCTGTGCCACACAAAGCAGCCGTGCTTCAAAAGCAGGGAATAAAGGACTTCTAGTTTGAGTTCCTTTGCCGACAGGTTGTGTGTGGTTTCGATCCGTGCTTGCCGCCGGAGTGCCCTGAGCCGACTGGTTTCGTGGCTAAGCCACCCTCTAGAGGTGGTGAAGAGGGGGGAGACTGCCAGCAGGGTTGAGGAGAGCCACATCTCTCTTCCTCAGCTGGCCATTATTCCCTTTCCTGAAGGCGGTTGCAGCAATGGTCAGAAATGGCCACCTCAAAGAAGAACTCAACCGGAAAAGAATGTGCAGGAGGAAGATAAGAAGAAAAAGTTTTGGTTGACTAGGTTAAACTGAAAAAGCAACAACGTAAGGTACCCTAGAATTTAAACTATAAAAGATAACATTGTTCCCAAAGAAGATTCTGAAGCAGCGAAGGAGAGAGGGAAAGGAAAGGATTTGGGTTTTTTTTTCTTCCCTTCCCTATACTGACAGCTAAGAGACTTAAGCAAGAAATTGAAAAAAAAAATTCACTTTGACATTAATAGGCATTTAAGCTGAAAATAAAATGTCAAAGGGATAATAAAGATTTCTGCATACTTAAAAGCTTTTAAAAGCAGGAAAGGAGAGAAAAAGAATAAAAGGGCAGGATCTGGAAAAATGGAGGAGACTGTTGGATCTGGAGTGTGGGTGCAAAGAACGGAGACAAGGCATCGAATAGTGACTCCAACTCTTTATTAGTGACTTCAGAACAGAGCGAAATACTGGGGCAGCAGCAGCTCCTTTTATAGAGCTGGCTGCTGTCACAATAACCAATGATTTGAGTTTGCCGTGCTGGGAGCGTCCAATCAGCGGCAACCCGCTAGCAGCCAATCAGATCAGCCAGAAATGACCAATCACGATCCGCTGTTTGCGGGCCAATCAGAAGTGCAGGATTACGAGCCTGCTGTGGAAGCAAAACAATAAGGATTTTAAAATAACGCGTTTGCTTAGTTCGTAACAGCGACTGTTTGAAACTAAAAGGAATTTACAGTGAAACCTCAAGAAGATTCCTAAAAGATATATTTTAACTGAAACTTGGCAACAAATTCATAGAACACCAGGAAGGGAAATTGGAAAAAAGAAGCAAAAAGAAATAGTGTTGGATTATTTGGATTACTTGATGATTTTTGGATTTTTGGTTATTGCATTTAAATGACTAAAATCAATCGGGTGGTTGTTTAAAAGTGTTTAAAATGGCATCACTCTTAGAAGAACTGAAAATGGAACTTAAAAAATGGAAAGAAGATGCGCAAGAAAGGAGAGGTTTTTTTGGCTTCATATTTCAATTCTTAGAAATGGAGATCTGGAATAACAAGAAATGCTTGCAGAACAAGAAGACTGGGACAAAGAAGAAGCCATCTTTAATGATCAAGTAATTTTATGTGGAGGGAAAAAAAGGAAAGGGAGGAAAGAGAATGAAAAGTTTAAGATTTGAAAAAACAAACAAAAAAAAGAATAGTTTGAAAAATAAGTATAATATTAGAAAGCAACAGAAGAGGGGATTACAGAAGAGAGAATTAGAAGTAGAGAGACAAGGGGGTAAAAAGGGGAGGGGAAGAAGAGGGGGAAGAAGGAAAGGAAAAGAAGTTATAAAGGACAGAAACAAGATATAGAGAAACAGGGAAAAGGTATAAGAATTGAAAGTATAAGCCTGTTTAGAGATAATGAGTGAAAACCTAATTGTAAAAGGGATTCTGCAAAGGTACATAAGATAGTATTGTTATATTACAAATAGAAATAATCTTAGAAAATATGATTAAAATGATGGATAAAATATTTATCATAATGTAGTAGAATGTTTGTTTATAAATATATGAAATAAAGTGAATGAGAGAATTAAATTAGGAAAGGATGGGAACATTTTAACTATTATTAATGAAGATGTTAAAATTTAATGAATATTAATGATAGAATTGAATTGGAATGGAGTACTTTATTTACATACATATATACATACATATATAAAATCTTTTTTTAATAATAGAGTGTGTATTTTAAGAATGTACCAAGCAGAATTTGATTGGAAGTTATGTATTATATTGAATGTTATAATCTTAAAGGTATACATTGAAGCTTAAATAAGAGTTGAATGGATAAAATTAAAAGATATAAAGGTATCATACTCCAATTAGTAACTACAGGGGAAAACTGTTTAATGAGAAAAGATAATATGAAATTGAAACAGGACAGACAAAAGTATAAATATAATGATTTGAATTGAGATGAGATAATCAAAAATAAAGTTGAGAAATTAAAAGAGGGAAAAAACTAAGTAGAAAATGTAAAACAATAATAAGATATGGAATAGAACACAAAAATGAGCATGAAATTGAGTTTGTGTCTGTATGAAAGGACCATGCTATTTTCAAAAAAAGATGTTTTATTTGTATTATTATTATTTTTTTTGTGAAAACCCAAATAAAATTTTCAAAAAAAAAAAAAAAGAAGCAGGGAATAAATGTCAATATGGGATCCCGGGCGGGGGTGGGGGTCCCATCACCATCTCCTCAGAGAGAACCAGTTTGGTCTCTGCTGATCTTCGGTGCTACCAGTATGCCAGAACCAGGCCGAACTGGTAGAATAGCACCACTGCTCTGAATGAAGTTAACAGAATTATTACCAGATGCCTCTAGATAAGATCTACCACCTAGGCAACATAGTATGGTCATTATGATGAGTAGCCCTCAAAAATAAGGACAGTGGGAGATGATAGAATTTGAAATTAGAAGATAAGAGATAAATTGAGCTTGTTCCTAGTCTTAATACTATGACAGCAATATGGATTGTGTAGTCCCTGCACTATTATCTTGATACCAGATCAGTTAAAAACAAATATTAAAGGAAGACATACATTTGGCAAGTTTTACTGAAATTTGGATAGACAGTTAGCAAGTGGACTTTGATCTAATCATGAGTGTATCAAGTACTTTCCTTTGCTAAAGTGCAACTTTCCTTGCTTGGCACCCTCTAATTATGTTGCAACTATAACTTTCACAGTTCCACTCACATGGCTTTTAACCATGTTGGCTGGATTTCTGAAGGAGCTGTAAGTGCAATATATCTGAAGGACCTCAGAATTGGAAGGTTATTTAATGCCTGTATAACTGGTATTCCTTCGTGAAAAAATAATGGTGGTCTCAAGTCCTTTCCAGAACTTGGGAAACAACAATAGTTATGCTGAGTCTAATCTGATTCAGCATAAAGTTCACAGTGCTCATTATTTCATTTCATCAATGACCCTGGCAGAATGATCATTTGAGCTGTGGGTTTGGATGAGTGTTTCAGTTGCTTTGAGAAGCTACAAGCATTCATTATAGTACTAAATTATGACCTACTTGTGTTTCCTTTTTCTTCTTCTTCACATCATTATTCATTATTTCAGTCCAAAGCTATCATTATCTTTGAGTTTCCACTACCAGTTTAGCAAAGACTGTATTTAACTGGTTGAATGTCTCTCACTGATAGCTAAAATAAAGATAACAGCTGTTGCCTATATGTTATAATGATTGCTATACTTTTTCTCTGGGCGGAACTTAATTTCCATTGCATAATACTATTTTGGCACATGGAATCATAGGAATGGAAAACAGGAAAATATATCATACAATTTAGTGAACTAGCACATGGCAGAGTATCAAATATCTCAAACCAGACATTTTCAACTTACTGATCTTAAATGGTTCTATTCTCTGATTATGAACCTCTGTCCACTTCTCCCCAGTATAGTAAGATACAACCAAGAGAATAGTGTCTGTGATAGTCAAGCTGTAATCCTAAAAATAAATA
Source organism: Hydrophis major (assembly GCA_033807585.1). NCBI lineage: Eukaryota > Metazoa > Chordata > Lepidosauria > Squamata > Elapidae > Hydrophis > Hydrophis major. Next base: position 183,284,070 of record CM066331.1, on the reverse strand, counting down.
TAGCACTGTTAATTAAGAACAGAATCAGATGTTGTTGCAAAGAATAGTACATAAAATGAAAGTATGTCAGATAATGTTCTGTAAACTCATGATAGGTATGGCGATTAAATGTTCTGAAGTAAAATGGAAGATTTACTGTTCAGTTATATAATTTGCAAGGAAACTTTCATACAGACATACTGTAATATTATAGTGGGTCATCTTCACAATGTTATTTTGGGATGCATTTCTGTGTTGTAGCATATGTATGATTTTGTGTGTATGTGTGTTGTGTATCTTGATACATTCTTCACAATCTCAAAAAAAAGTGACTTTAAATAACTTTACTTAATGTTCCTAGAGCTGGCTTTTATTTATTTTTTTGAAAGATTTTGATACTGTTACTATATAAAAAAATTTTTTTTAACGTAGTCTTATAGCAGGGGTGGGCAAACTTTTGGCTCAGGGGCCGCATTAACTTTTAAAATTTGACAGACGGGCTGGGTCAGCACAAGATTTTTTGGAAATTGCCCCCCCACCCTTTCCCCCCCATCTTTTCCTCCTTCCCCTCCCCTTGGAGGCCCCCTGAGTCAGGAGTTGCTACCGCCGGCGCGGCTCTGCGTGGCTCCAGTCCCATGTTGCCTTAGGAAGGGAGGGAAAGGCAAAAAGGAAGAGCTGCGGCGGTGCTTTGCAACGGCAGCAGCGGCACCGGAGGCTTAGGCTCAGCGGCTCCTAGTTTTGCCTTTTCCTTCCCAAGGCAACGCGGGACTGGAGCCGCGTGGAACTGCGCTGGCGGTAGCAACTCCTGACAGCCCCAGCCGGACACCTGAGCGGAGCCCGGGTGGAACTGCCTGTTGCTGCTGCCAGAGCACCACCTGGTCGCCTCTTCCAAGCAGCCTGCCCACCTGCTGGGCTTCTCCTCCACCACTCGGGGCCAGGCGTGAGTGCCCACAAGTTAAAAAGAAGCTGAAAGTTGCTGGGAAGTTGCTCGGGTTTCTGGGGCTTCCAGGCTTAAACTTTGCACAGGCAAAGTTTGCAGGCTGGAGCGTCTTCCCGCTGAGGAGCGGGAAGAGTTCCGCCTGGCGGGTGGGTGGGCTGCTTGGAGGAGGTGACCTGGCGGTGCTCTAGGTTTCCCCTCTGCCGCGCGACTCGGGGCCAGGTGCAAGCGCCCGCGAGGAAAAAGAAAGCCTCAAGTTGCTGGGAAGTTGCTCAGGTGCTGGGAGCAGGTTTTTAAAGTGCCACCCAAACAGGACCGCTGAGCCGGGAAACGGGGCACCAAGGCAGGGCAAGTCTCCACCAGCAGCAGCCTAGCTTTAGGTGGCTCCAAGCAGCCCTCTCCAAGCAGCCCGCCCGCCTGCAGGGCGGAATCCTTCCCGCTCCTCGGCCGGAAGATGCTCCCACCTGCAAACTTTGCCTTTGCAAAGTTTAAGCCTGGAAGCCCCGGAAAAAAAAAGGGGATCAGCGAGGACTCACCTTCGGAAAGGTTGCACTCGAAGGTGATTTTGAACTCCCAGCTGAGGTCTTTGCAAAGTTCTTCTTTTCTTTCCTACCCCGAGAGTGCTCCACACTGTTTTGCAGCTTTGGAGGCCACGCGGTGCAGGGCAATACGCCACGCCCAGCGATTTTTTTCAGGGGCAGGCTGGATTGGACAGACCAATGGGCCGGATGTGGCCCGCGGGCCATAGTTTGCCCACCCCTGTCTTACAGTAATCTATTCTACATGGACTTTTTGAAGAATGTTTGAAAAGTCTGGTTGGTTCAGAATACTGATCCAGATTTCTATTGAAAGTTATAGGTGACTCATCCCTATTTTTTTTAGCATTTTAATCTAATGAAGCTCAGCCTTTACTAGCTTCTGGTTTATTTAGGATGGAAATGTAATCAATTTATTTTAAAGACCTAAATATTTTTTACACAGGGAGCTTAACATTGTGTCTATCTATTCAATTATTCCAGAGAATCAAGGCCAATATAGGTACGGTATCTAAGTCAAGATTCTTGATAGAAGAGGATGCAACGCAGAGATGAGGCTTCTTCTCAGTTATGAACATATGCTAGCCTGACTCTCCGTTCCATCTCTGATTCCTAATCTGGAATTAGGCCGGTGTTCATAAGAGAGAAATGACTTTCTATGAATGAATGAATGAATGAATGAATGAATGAATGAATGAATGAATGAATGAATGAATTCTTTATTAGCCAAGTGTGATTAGACACACAAGGAATTTGTCTTGGTTCACATGCTCTCAGTGTACATAAAAGGAAAAGATACATTCAAGAATCATAAGGTACAACACTTAATGATAGTCATAGGGTACAAATAAGCAATCAAATCATACTAGGAAACAGTCAATATAAATCGTAAGGATACAAGCAACAGTTACAGTCATACAGTCACAAGTGGGAAAAGATGGGTGATAGGAACGATGAGAGGATTGATAGTAATAGTAATGCAGACTTAGTAAATAGTTGGACAATGTTGAAGGAATTTGTAATGGCATCTTGGTTCTGAATGAATTTCCTTTTCCTGGAACTGTATTTTAACTCCTTTTTAAAGAAGAGATTGTGAAGACAAATTTTACAACTCTTGATTTTGATAATATTTTGTGTCATATTTTGTGTTATAACTTTCTATTCATTTCTTTTCTCTAATTAATGTTTTGTGGAAATTTGGTAATTTTTTTAAAATGACGGAGAGATGGTGTTTGCATGTTTAATTATACATTTCAACATTATTCTTAATTTATGAATTGTGATATTTAGGTTGAATTCAATTTCTATTAAAATAAGTAAATAAAATCATTCCACAACTGTTAAATCAGTTTTAACTATTATACTCTATATATCCTTAAAAATTTGGTGGCTTTGGTGATAGTTGACATATTCTTTTTTTCCCCTCTGCCAAAGTAAAGAGAATGGATCAAAGTAATATGGAAAAGAATAAGAGTGGTATATCATATCTGAGTTTTCACATGTCAATATCAGTGAACAAGTCAAATTATTATTGAAACAGAAATTTCAGCCCTATATCTTGAAATGTGGCAATTTTAATATGCCAAAATATTCAGCCAAAGGACAAAGAACTTTTTGGTGTTGGAGGTTTAATCACTTTATAGCTGTAAATTTGCTTCATCAAATACTGCTTTTTCTAGCATCATATACTGAAAAAAACTTTTGTAAAAAGTTTGTTCACATTAGCCAGGATTTTGTAAAAGGCTTACTCACCTCAAGAATTAGCTTACAGCTCCTTATGCTTGTGCCATTCATTTGACATGTCTTAGGTGGTTTCCTGCAAGGAAGACTTGTCATAAAGCACACAATTTTCTAATTGTAAACAAGTTTACTTTTGAATAACAGCAAATTATAGAACCATATCAACATATTAATACATAAATTTCAACTGACAAATTTTAATGCATAAATTTAAATATTTTATAAAACTAATAGGCAGGTATACCAAAAGCAAACTCACCACAGCCAACTGGCTGCAGCCAACTTGCCACATCCAGCTTACCACAGGACAATTCAACAAATACAAAAGTTAAATTAATTTTGATGGAATGATGGCCAATAATAATAAAATAAAGTCAATCCAGAAATACAAGAGTTACAATACTTTTGACAAAAACATGGTCACTAACAATAAAAGTAACTGAATGAAAGAATGCAGCATTGAATTGTCCCCTGGTATGTTGTCCTGTGGTGAGTTGGCTATGGCAATTTGGCCATGGTAAATTAGTCAGAGCAAGTTGGCTGTGGTGAGTTGGCTGTGGTGAGTAGACTATGGAGTGGTTATTATCCACATTTTGAGATCATGGTGAGTTATCCTAGACCCTTCTCCTAGGGCTCCAGAAAGGTTTTATAGACCTGGCTTTGGTCCCAGGCCTGAGTTTAATGCTTATGATTTTTTTAAGGCCGCTGTTTTGTTTTGCTGATTGTCATTTATTACATTTATTTGATTATGTGATTTATTATATTATTTTAGTTTGGGCAATCTGATTTTATATTTTAGCTGGTTTTGGGTTTTTTCTAGTTTGTACATATCCCAAAATCCACTGGAATTGGGTGGCTAATATATCTAAATAAAAAAATAGGAAAATAACTCCCAGCATCCCCTAGCCAACATGGGGAAATTTGCCAATATTGAAAACCTGTTTACAGATTAAAATGTTGTCAATTGTGTTACAAGTTAACTTGTGACTTAACTTGTTACAAGTTAACTTGTGATTTAACCAAAAATTAAGAATACTAAAAAAAATTGAGCTTGACTATTTCGATGAAGATTGTATATGAAAAAGTTTTACTATCAACTCCGAAATAGGCGTTTATCTCTTGGAGTAGTTATTATCCACATTTTGAGAATCTCAGGGACTAATAAAATACTTATAACACAGCAATTGCAAATTATTAAGGTGCAGGGTTGTAAGTATTCAAAGTCAATATTTTCCTAAGAGTATTGAAGACAATGTTCTTGGTGGCTTTATGAAAGTCATTGGAAACGAATATTCTATATATTTCTTTGACAAGACATTAGATGATTTTTTTTCGATTGGTGAATGACTTGATGAGACCTTGGACAAGGCAAACTGGTTTTTATCTTCTAAATGCATTTTACTGATTACTTACTCATATTTGACCGAAGCAGTGAGTTGGTATTGCTCTTTCATAGCATTTTTCACAGGGATCCAGGTACAAATGATTGTCTCAAATGAGTCATATAAACAATCCAGATTTGAAGATTCTGTTAGTAGAGAGGTGAAAATCTTTTGGGTCATTTCATTCTGTGTTATGTGAAACTCACTGCGCTGGAAGTTCTGCTGAGTGGGCAAAAGAAGGCTTATTCCTTTTCTTTTCTTTTCACTGGATGAGCAGATTTTGTTATTGGAAAAGATATTATGGATATGACCACCAATGGGCAACACTTTGGTTATGAAATAAATATTCATTACATCATGGGGTACTTTTTTTTTTTAACCAATGATAGGTAAACAATTATGTTGCCCTTTACTGTTTTTCTTATAAGCTAATCTGAGATGTTGATTTCAATAACAAATTATATAAAATGTTTCTGGAACTTAGCCTGCTTTTTCTCATGGAAACCTCACACCTAAGGTAGCTCCTGCTTCTATTCCTTCTGGCCTTCCTTGTCATATATAAATTATTAGCTTTCCCTTCTATACTCACTTACTTGAAGCATAGTTTTCTAATTTGGGTTTGGGTCAGAAAGTAGTGGGGTAGTTCTGCTTTTTTATAAAAACAAATGTGGGATAAAGCCTCTCTCATCTAACAATCCATTCAATTCAGCCACTTCCCCATTATCCCTGCAACCCTTCTCTCCTCTTCCTTTCATATCACACTGAACAAGAAGAAAAAGTTGAGGCTCAATATCTTTACACCTTCCGAAGCAAGGGCCCCACTTTCCATCATGATAATTAGTTAGTCTAGTTATATTATCACCCTGTTGCTTAGCTGGGCCCTGCAAGTGAACAGTTGAAAGAACAAGGTGAAAGAAACATCATCTTCTGCTCATTTTGGCACCTTCTTTTATGTCTGAATCATAAGGAGACTGCAAGCAAATGGACCAAAATACTACCATCAGGCAACAAGGTGAAGAGAGTCGCTGATTGCATCTTTACTCAGAGATCCATTTACAAAACATGCAGATGGCTGAACACTGGGTTTAAGGACAGGGGTGTCAAACTGGATTTCTTTGAGGGCAGGATCAGCATTGTAGTTCTCCTCCATGAGCTGGCTGGGGAGGGGAGGAGATGGGATGGATGCCTCCTGCAGCACCCTGCTGGCCAAAATGGGGTGCAGGGGAGCTACAGGTGTCCCCCCCCATGCCCCATTTTGGCCAGCAAAATGCTGCAGGAGGCCATCCAAGCTGAAAATGGGGCACATGGGGGCGGAGTGTGGCCCCCTCGTGCCTGTTTTGGCTGTCAAAGGTACCACTGGCCGGTCCATTGCTATTTCCAGGCCAGTCCCATGGGCCAGATTTAAGCACCGCACAGGCCAGATTTGGCCCATGGACCTTGAGTTTGACACCCCTGGTTTAGGAAATCTCTTTGGTGGATCATTGCACCTACAATATTCAGAATATGCTATGGTTTTTGATTGTATTTTGCACTGGAAAATTGGAATTTCAGGGGTACAACTTAAAAACTACTAAATTAGCATTTGTCCCTGACATGGCTCTAGTGTTCATTCTGAAGTATATACAGAAATCAAACTTACTCTGCCTGGCTTCTGATGCTTGGAAGAATGAAATAATATAGAGCAGAATGAGCAGGCCGGTTTCCATAACCACAGATTTGAAAGGCTGAGGGAAATAAAAGAAGCAATCTCAATGAACCTCACTTGCAAAGGTGTGCATATTCCAGTTCACTCACTGACTCTCCCACTAATACATTTCCTCATTCATTTATTCTCCAGACACATCTGGACACGTCTCACAGAATTTGCAATTTGATTTCATTAGTGAAGCCATTCTGTTGAACCTGTTTGATATCTCAACAACTTTGGATAATATCAACATGGATAAGTTATTGGATTTTTTTTCGTGAGGAGGGAGTAGGTTTACTCTTGTGGGACAATAGTTCTGTTCCTACTTACAGGAATTGTATAAAAAAGTATTTATGCCTTTGAATTCTGACAACTGTTGTATAGCCATAAGGCTATTTTGTCCTGAGAGCTTTTTTTATCTCTATAAAAAAAAGCACCAGACTTCAAAATCAACTTTATTTCTAAGAACGTTTCTGGGCACCACGTGGTCTGTGTAATTATTTCACATGGGCTCATTAGCTTGGTTGGAAAATAAAATTGTTGAATAATTGCAGCCTGATTCTTCTGCTTATTTTAGAAAACAATTTTGGAAGGCTAAAAGGAGATGGAGAGCATATTCATCAGTTTAACTGTTTAGTTGTTTTGTGAATGGCCATGCCCACCATGGTGGCTCTTTTGTAAATGGACAAAGTCTTCAATGGCAGCCATTTTATAAGTGAATCCAAATGGTTCTCAAAATTCCAAATGGATTTATGTGTTTGCTGCACAAAATGTATAAACCTTCTTAGTCTCCACGATCTGGCAGTGTAAAAATGTATTCATAACCAAAAATACATCAGGGGACATGGCCATAAAGCATCATGAAGTGTCCTTTTCAGACATTTTTTCTGATCAGGAACAGCTTAAAAGATGCTATCCATTGACTATGCAAATGTTCATTGTACTTCATTTCCTGAGTACATTTTCAGTCATTATTCTAATCACCCTGACATTTTCTGTACTCTTGAAGTGGAAAGTTTCTCAAAATGAATTCTTCTTTAAGTAGAAGCTATCTCAAAATGAATGGATTCTACACATCACTTGGTTTTCTTTAGGCAGCTGAGTATTTTCTTTTGAAACCTAGGATTTCTTCAGAGCTGTTTATTTGTCTTCATCAACAACATATACATAAGGAAACAAAGCAATAGATAACAGGATTCTAGAATTAAGAAGAAGTTGATTCTCTTTTTTATGAATGATAAATAATTTCAGGATATTTTTTAACAAATTTATCAAATATCAGATTTCGGTATTTTGATATAAACATCAAACTATATGCTAAATCTGAAAAAAAAAGTTCTATCTAATTTACTGTATTGACCTCAGAAATCACCAGTCAAAATAACCTTTTGGATTGTTTGCCCCCAAAGATGCTGAGAACAGTTTTCAAAAATTGAACATTAAAATAAAATGGAGAACATCCAGAACATCAAAACATAAAAATACCCCTTAGGAATCAAGCCAGTATTATCTTTATTGAGTATTTTGTTTTTCATAATGACCACTCAGATGTCTTTGGTTTGGCTCACAAACAGGAGGCGAAGATATATGTCTCACTTGCTGTTGTTCTCCTGCATTTGGGGATGGATTGCCATCAGCCCAGGGGTAGTCGACTCAAAACTAATATTTCTTGATAACACCTCTTTTCTCCAGGAATTTACTTAATTCCCTTAAAAGCCATTCTGGATAGTGACCTGATATTAAGGACACCCAAATTCAAGGTCACCCTCAGCCATTTAAGATCACTGGGTAGCCTTTTCAATCAGCCTTTCTCAACCAAACCCCCTTCATAGAGATTTGTTGAAGGTCAGGAATGGAGCACTGTGTGTATTATCTTTTGCTGCAGCACCCAGAACAACATGTTAAAAATCAAACAAATGTATAAAAAAATAAAGCAAGTTAAAAAAGTGTTCATTCATTTGGGTTTGCCTAGCACATGAGGAATCTCTAATTAATAAATTCCAATTCTTAATCCTGTTTCTTTGAGAACTTTGAGGGAAGGATGAAGCTGCCAGCTTCATTAAAAGTTTAAGACACCCTCTCTTAAACTACCCCATTTAACACATGCATCCATTACCTGCTTTTATGATAATCCTCTTCTAGTCTCATCAGTCAGGTTGGAAGTTCAGTGCTGTGTTGATCCTGGTTTTTGGTGTGACATCCCAATAACAATAGCAGCTGCCGGATTATTAGCCTACCTATGTGCTACCATCAGAAAAAAGAATGTTCTGATGCTAAGGCATATTTTCAAACTTTACCTTCACACAGGAAACATCAGAATGAGACGAACCCTAAAGTGTAAATACTGTGTAAAGTATAATATGTTTAAAAGATGACAGTCAAAAAGCCCCAGGCCACATCATAGACCACTTCCGGATTTGTAAAGTGAGAAAATAGAGGTCTGATATCAAAGCTACAATTCAAGATGAAAGTCTGTAGAGATTCTCAGTCATTCAGGTTATGGTTGTTCCAAAGGCAACTGAACTTTCTTGTTTTTTCTTTTGAAGATGTTTCACTTCTCATTCAAGAAGCTTCTTCAGCTCTGACTGGATGGTGGGGAATGGAAGGATTTATACTCCTTGCAGACAGCTGGTCACTTGCATATTTTTAGAGGGTTGTTGAAGCACTTGGAGGTTTATCTGTGATCTTGGATGAGAAGCAAAACATTTTCAAAGACGACAGTTGGTAACCCTGTGACTATGCAAGCTACTTCTTAAAATGTCCAGATATTCCTCAGTTCTTTCTATCCAGTGACCGTTTCACTCTGAGCCAAATTTGGTTGAAAAGAGCTTTTTTGAAATTACAATAAAATATTGAAATATACTGTAGAATATGTTAAGCCTATGTTCCCCAACCTGGGTTAAGGAGACAAGCTAAACAGAATGTGCAGCGTAAGTCAGATAGGCACACAGATAAATGAGTGAGATAAGTTTGTATGTTTGTTAACATACAGTAAAAATAACAGATATGCTTGTGCTATCAAAAATATAGTTTATTCCATTTAGAGTTCATAGCATAGTCAAAATAACAGTCCATTAGTCATGTATCGTTTTAGTCAGTCCATTCAAGGATATTCAATTAGCAAAGTCTGTGTAGAATATCCAATGTCAGTTCACTTACAATAAATCAGTCCTTTCTCTCTCCCTTTCCAGTAGGAGAAAAACGCAGTCTTCAAACAATCCAGTAATTAGGGATCATCAAGCCAGAGAGAGCAAGCTGATGTTCCTTGCTTCTTTTATGGTGCTTTCACAACCACTCCCTTAATTACATTCCTGTATTTAAAATTGCAGACACTTTAACTAATAAACCATGATAACATATTTATTATTTTACCTAAACCAGTTAGGGTAAACAATGTTATCCCTAACAGAATACACATCATCTCCAGTCCCAAGATGGTTACCTCTCCTGTTTTCTTCAGCTTTTTGGGGAAGCCTTATCAGGCTGTTGGCGCAGAGCAGTTTTAGGTAGCCTCCAACACCTTACTAGGTCATTACACAGAAAACCTTTTTTGATCCTCTTTAAACTTCCTCTGATGAAATAAATTGACTTGAACAAGGCTGTTTCCAAGAACTGGGTTGCTCCCAATTGCCACTTTAAAACTCAACTACTGTATTCCTTTGGAGGTGTCCATGGAGCTTCTTAGTTATCCAGGTTGTCCCAAAGGTGCTTTTTCAAGAGGCAACTGGATTTTCTGGGTTTTTTTTTCTTTGAAGACATTTCACTTCTCATCCAAAAAGCTTCTTCAACTCTGACTGGATGGTGGGGATTGGAAGGATTTATACTCCATTCCATCACTGTTCTGAAGCACTTTGTAAGAAACTTCATCAAAGTCTCCTGTTTTTGTACTGCCCTAAGAGAGATATTATAGAAATACATGATAATCACACCACTGTAAGTTTTGGTGGTTTGCCCTTGGATTTTGATTAATGTAATTTGGGGGGATTTCATGGACAATAAAATTAATTACATTGCCCACCTGTACTCCAAATGTTGATGAAGGACAAAACATCAACATGAGCAATAAATAAAATACACCTATTCAGAAAGTAGTTCCAAAGAACACAGTAGAATTTACCTTATTAATAAATGTACAAAACTTTGCAATCCTAATTATTTGGAGGGTCTGTTGCAAATCAGACAGCAGAGTGATTAGCTTTTGTTATTCCGTGAAATGATATAATAGTTAAGATGAGGGACTTGGATCTTGGAAACCTAGGTTCAAATCCCCATTCAAATATGTGTGATATTTCACCTCAAGTCACTTCCCAGGTGAGTTCAGGCTTTCAGCTGACCCTAGTGTTCATGAAAAAATCTATTATAAAGACAAGTTTAGAGGAAGCATATATTCCAGTTGAAATTTTAGAGAAAAAAACCCTCTACATAAGTGCAGTGCATGAAGTTAGCTGTATCATAGGAAGCTTAATGTGGGAACAGTGGAATTTGGACTATGTATCATAGTGTTTAAGACACATAGAATACAAGCCAAGTCTACAACTTTGACCAATCCACACAATTTTCCTTTTCACTTCTGAATTTCTTCCCATAAAAGTGCATAAAAATGTACAGGTTTTAATACAACTTCAAATATTTTTTTTAATTGAGCAAGCTCAATTTAACAGAATTTTAAAAATTGATAGAAATGGTAAATAATAGAATTCTGCCTTCCCAATTCCCATCATTTGAAGAATTAGATTGTTTCTCCACATACACATAATGCAAAGATGGTATCCTATCTTATATAATGTACAGATACCAGTCCCAGGATTTTCAAACCATTCCACACTGAACTCTCATAGACAAAAATACAGTGGTACCTTGTACTCAACTGTTTTGAAACTCATCAGATTTGGTACTCAACACATTTTGACATGAAAAATTTGTCCTGGTACTCATTATTTGTTTAGTACTCAATGCACAAGCTCAAACTTATTGGTATCAGCTGCCTTGTGACTCACTACATTACTTCTTATGGGAAAAAATTGTTTGGTATTCATAGTTTTTGGTAGTCCCAAAGGTTCTTTTTGAAGAGGCACCTGGACTTTCTTGTTTTTTCTTTGAAGACGTGTCACTTCTCATGCAAGAAACTTCTTCATCTCTGACAGGATAGTGGGGAATGGAAGGATTTATATTCTTTGCAGACAGTTGGTCATTTGCATCTTTTCTGAGGGTCACTGAAGCACTTGGAGGTTTATCTGTGTCCTCAGGATCTCCTGCTTCCTGTAGTCTGCAGTTTTTTCTGAAAATCCATTCATGCTCCCACAACATGCACTCTTGCCCTATTTTGGTGTCAATTTAACAGAAAGAAACCAAATTGTCTCAAACTGTTTGTAAGTCATCATAATTCCATTCTGCATTAAACAATTTTTTATTACAGAGGTGTTTATATTTCAATTTCATAACATTAACAAAAAACATTAGAAAAAGAAAAACACTACGGCAATGGGGATGAGAGAGGGAGGACGAACTGAATCATGCAGCTCTTCTTCAAGTAAAGGTCCATTTCTGCACAATAACTGATGCTATTTGTTTGGAATCTAGCTCTAAAGCTAACTTTTTCTGCTATTTAACAGTTATGAACAAAAAAATATATGGAAATACCATTTTCAGATATTCCAAGAATGTATAACCTTTCCTACCCCAAATGTTAATTAATCTCAAATTACCAGCAGTACCCTTTTTAAAAATCCAAATTTAAAGGAGTGTAGATCCAATCCCCATGATCAGCTTGTCTGTTTACTTGTTGGACATGATTCCTAGTTGCACATTTCAATATTTTAGTTTAATTTCAAAAGAGCTCTTTGCAACCAAATTCTGCTCAGTGTGAAATGGTCACTAGATAGAAAGAACTGAGGAGTATTTGGACATTTTAAGAAGTGGCTTGCATAGTCACAGGGTTACCACAGGATTCTTTGAAGACATTTCGCTTCTCATCTAAGATCACAGATAAACCTCCAAGTGCTTCAACAACCCTCTAAAATATGCAAATGATGAGCTGTCTGCAAGGAATATAAATTCCTCATTATTCTGTCAGAGCTGAAGAAGTTCTTGGATGAAAAATGAAAAGTCTTAAAAGAAAAAACAGGAAAGTCCAGTTGCCTCCTGAAAAATCCCCTTTGGGATCACTGTGACCTGGATGACTGAGAATCTCCAGAGATAGTTTTTGATGCTTATCAGACCTTCATTAACCAAATAACAATGAGTACCGAGGTACCACTGTAATATGTTAATATGTACAAAAATAGCCTTCTGATATTTAATGGATTCCAAATATAGTCCTGGCCAAAGATTTTGAGAATGACACAAAGATTAATTCTCACAAAGTCTGCTGCTCCAGTGTGGAAGATGGCTATTGTCCAATCAAAAGAACCCTCCTAGGCCAGTAACCTATAAACGCTAATCAGTAGACCTGCACCAAGGCAGAGGTTGTCCTAATAGTGGTTATTTTCCCCTCACATTATGAAGAACAATCAGATTAATTGCAATTAATTGCAAAGTCCCTCTGTGCCATGAAAATGAACTTAATCCCCCAAAAACCTTTCCACTGCATTTAGCCCTGCCGCAACAGGAGCAGCTGACACCATGTCAGTGATGCCCTCTTTAACACAGGTATCAATGTTGACCAGGAAAAGGTTGGAGATCGCTCTGTCATACTGATTGAGTTAGAATAACAGACTGGACGCTTAAAAAGGAGTATGGTGCTTGAAATAACTGTTCTTCCTTTGTTCACCATGGTTATCTGCAAGGAAACACATGCAATCACCATTGCTTTCTACAAAAAGGGATTCGCAGGCAAGAATATTGCTGCTACTAAGATTGCACCTCCAACAACCATTTATTGGATCATCAAGAATTTCAAGGAGAGAGGTTCAATTGTTGTGAAGAAGGCTTCAGGGTGCCCAAGAAAATCCAGAAAGTGTCAGGATCATCTCCTGAAGGTGATTCAGCTGCAGGATTGGAGCACCACATGCAGAGCTTGCTCAGGAATGGCAGCAAGCAGGTGTGAGTGCATCTGCATGCACAGTGAGTTGATGGATGGCCTGTTGTCAAGAAGGGCAGCAAAGAAGCTACTTCTCTCCATGAAAAACATCAGGGATAGACTGACATTCTGCAAAAGGTACATAGATTGGACTTCTGAAGACTGGGGTAAAGTCATTTTCTCTGACGAATCCCCTTCCCAATTGTTTGGGGCATCCAGAACACACCTTGTTCATAGAAGAAAAGGTGAGCACTATCATTGGTCCTGTGTTATGCCAAAAGTAACGCATCCTGAGACCATGCATCTTCGGGGTTGCTTCTCAGCCAAGGAAATGGGTTCACTTTTTTGTTGAGGAACACAGCCATGAATAAGAATGGTACAAAAAAATCCTCCAGAGCACCTTCTCTCAACCACCCAAGAACAGTTTGGTGACAAACAATGGTTTATCCAGCATGATAGAGCACCTTGCCATAAGGCAAAAGTGATAATTAAATGGCTTAGGGACCAAAACATCGAGATTTTGGGTCCATGGCCAGGAATTTCCCCAGACCTTAATCCCATTGAGAACTTGTGGTCAATCCTCAAGAGGCTGGTGAACAAACAAAAACCCGTGAATTCTGACAAACTCCAAGCATTGATTATGCAAGAATGGGCTGCCATCAGCCTGGAAGTTGATTGACAGCATGCCAGGGTGAATTGCAGAGGTCCTGAAAAAGAAGGGTCAACACTGCAAATACTGACACTTTGCATTAAGTCAATGTAATTGTCAATAAAAGCCTTTGACACTAATGCAAATACTTGTACTTATACTTCAGTATACCATCGTAACAACGGCATGAAGGTCTTCCAATACTGGAGCAGCAGATTTTGTGAGAATTAATCTTTGTGGCATTCTCAAAACTTTTGGCCAGGATTATATATGCTGAGATGCAAATTTTAATAATGGAATTTGTTGCTTCAAAGAAAAACAAGATGTTAGTCTCTCTACAATGGTATGTTTGTTATATGTTGGTAAAGGACTGGAAACGTTGTTTTTTCTGCATCCACTGTGAGAAAAATATCTTTCTTTTTCCCCAAGTGTTCTTACTGCAGCAATATTTCCCTTCCCTATGTCAGCTGCTTCTAAGAAAAAAACCAGCCAAGCTAAACATCAATGTGTAATATAATTAAGGAAGTATGTTTATATTTGCCTTTTCAAAAAGTTGTGTTGTTTGTTGCTTGAGGAACATTTACACTCATGTGAGCTCACACATTTTGGTTGGCTGCAGTTCTTGGGAGGCAGAGGAAGCAGTGTGGGTGGTGGAGGGTGTTGTGGTCCCCATATGTGTGAACTGTAGGCGAGTTTTAGAGCTAAAACTGATAAAAGTGGAAAGCAGCTGAAGTAAGGTACGAAATGTTGGCCTATGAGTTTGGTGTTTGCATCAATGACCATTCCACCTTTTTTTTTTTTTAGCAGCTCATCTGGCCACCTCAACCTCCTCCTCCTGCGGTTGCCTGTATGTTTTCTTCTAAAACTCAGAAATAACTGGGGCCATGTTCAAAAATAAGTAATGCATGTGAAGAGGAAAGAGGAGATACATTTTATGCAACTTATTTCTATCTTCCTGGATCGTGTTTCTCTCTTTCCACATTTGGCCTGATTAAGATTAATCTTTTTCAAGCTAGCTGTCTGCAGCATTATTGGACTACAATTTGGGTACTACTTGGAAACAAATATGCAATACCTTATTTTCTTCAGTATATGCTTCCAACAGTTCCTCCTGTTATCTGGCTTTCTGAACCTATTGCTTTCCCCAGATGTTTTCAGACAGCAGATCCTGGCCTGGGAAAAACCTCCATAGCTGTTTTGAACTTAATATTTACATGCATGTCAAACTGTATTGTTAGAATTATTGAGGAATCCAGCAACATCTTTCACTATGTTTATTTATAAATAGTGAAGGTCACAGATTGTTTCCACCGCTGGTGGACACCTCACTTTTTTCTTTTTGTTATTGTGTAAAATAATAATTCTCTATTCCTTATAATTAATAGGTTAGTTAATTCTGAAGTGGGTTCAACTGCTTCTTATAGAATTCCCCACATTCTGTTGAAATTCTGAGAGCCTCAACCGATCTTGCAAATACCAAGTTGGGAGAAGCTGCCTATAGGAATTTGGAATAGGGTTAAACAAATCCTCACCAGTATGGCTCTATCAATGACAATTAACTGGGCTGCCTACATTAAAATCCTTTCTTCAGAAGTAAGAGATGGTGATCTTGTGGATGCATCTTATTGTCTTCCTTTAGAAGTAGGATATTGGTTATGATGAATCTGATCCAGCATGCCTTTCTGACTGTCTTTATCTCTGCCTCTATCATTTCTATCACTATCTCTATCTCTGTCATCTCTATCTT
This sequence comes from Hydrophis major, assembly GCA_033807585.1. Taxonomy (NCBI): domain Eukaryota; kingdom Metazoa; phylum Chordata; class Lepidosauria; order Squamata; family Elapidae; genus Hydrophis; species Hydrophis major. Next base: position 183,268,395 of record CM066331.1, on the reverse strand, counting down.
TATCTCAGTTTCTAATCTATCATATATCTTAATCCGTCTAACCAACATTCTAAGACAAAGGAAAACCATACAAGCCATCTGGAGCTTGGCTTCTGAGAAAAACAGAGAAGCTGAAGTTTGATCTGGAAATTTTGCCTTCAGATAGGATATGGTATTTCAGGGTCTACATGGCAAGTCTTTGCAATGAATCACTTAGAGTTGCACTTCCTACATTAACAGAATAGACGGAATAGGATATGCTCTTCACATATTACTTGACTGATGTTCCCAGTAAGAGCTGGGATGTTTATATTTTACTTCTGGTCAAATATGGACCGCTATTAAACACTATACTAGCAAAGATATTGTTCTTCCTAGCATTGCTCCCGATTATCTAGAACCAAACTCTTGCTCACATCAAATCGTGGCTAATCCTGAACTCAAATGATCAAATCAAATCAAAGAACTCAATCTTCATTCTCCTCAGTAATGCTGTAGCTCTAGGACTGAAGAAATTTGGGTCAGAAGTAAGAGGGAGAAAGGACAATAAGGTTGTTATCTGTTGAAAAAGGTCAGAAGTCACTTAAATATTGAATTTAGTTTTTCCCCCCATTTCTTGTGCTTTCTGTTTTTCTGTTTTGTCTTTTTTTCTCATTAAAGAACTCTGAATAAACACACATTTTAAAATATACTGTAGCTGTAGATGCAAAGAGGAATTTTGCTCAATATGGGAACCACTTTATCCAAATCTATTCAGGTCTGCAAATCAGGACAAAATATTACCTTATTAAATCTTACCTTATTAAAATCTTACCTTATTAAATATAATCATATTAAGAGAACTTTGTTCAAAGATACCAAGTGTGAAAATGCATGTTAATCTATACTGAATTATTTCCAATGGATATTTGGGTTTTTACAGACTATTATATCTTTCTTTTCCTATATAATGCTTTTGCATTCTCCTTTCTTTTTCTTTCCTTAATTCTTTAAAAAAAGAATTACAATAATTTATCCTTTTAAAGAAGGCCTGGTGTCTTAGAGGCACCAAATTCAATTCTGGGGCATCACTCATTTCTAAGACATTTGCTCAATAGACCTGTCTCCCAGACTTTAAAAAGTTTTAGCTTTTATTATGACTAATAGAATTCTGTCAGAAAGGATAAGCTTTCCTGAATGTATTAATTCCAACTTAATTTAAAACACATGTATCCATTCCTTCATTTTTATTGGTTTTATTATAAAAATTGGATACCATGAAATACTATATTAGCAGCACATGGTAACGTACCATAAATAACAGAACAGAAATTTTCTATATATATATATATATATATATATATATATATATTCAAAGAGTGAGCAGGCAATGAAAAGTAAAGTTCTCTTTTTGTCTAATTTATTTTAACCATTTTTCAATTAAAGGTCAGTTTGTTTCCCCCTATCTTCTAGCAGTTGGCTTTCTCACTTATTTCATCTCGTAGTATGCTTCACACCATGATTAAATTGGATCAACTACTCTCATATCTTGAATTCCAACTAGCACAACAATAAGTTCTTTATGGAGCTCGTTCTTTCCAGTCTTACAAAGGAAATTTCACGAATGAAAAGAGATACAATGCCAGAAAACTTTTTAAAAAGAATATTTTTACCCCACCACCAGAATGGGCCCTGCACAACATTAAAGGAGCTTTCCAGATGTATCTTAGGGGTGGCTCGAGTTTTGCTTTTGTATCTCTAGTTGTTGGTACAATCAGTATGATTTTGATTGGTTCCATTCCTGCCAACTGGATTTATTGCTTGAGGCAATACATCCATCACTACATGGATTTGATAGGATCTGTCATATAGGTATAATACAACATAACATATAATGAAAATCCTTCCATTCCCCACTATCCTGTCAGAGTTGAAGAAGCTTCTTGGATGAGAAATGAAATGTCTTCAAAGAAAAAAACAAGAAAATCCAGTTGCCTCCTGAAAGAGCACCTTTGGAACCATAATGCAACATGTTTGAAGGATACTAGATTGGCAAAGACTGTCCTAAACCATGATATAACAGTATACTCATGAGTTTTTGTAAACACCAATACAGGTGGTCCTCAACTTAACAATAGTTTATTTTGTATTGTCACCTTTTTAAAATTCTTTTTTCAGCTCAGGTATTGCACTGGTTGAACATTAAGGTAGACCCTTTAAAAATTCCCCTTTCAGACAGATGGTGCATAGAAATGAGAAACTGGATAGATGAACTTGTAAGGCCTCTGTTCACCATCAAGTCTTTGGTGGGACATAATATTTGAGCAGAACATTCTGTAATGTCTCAACAAAACAAAAGGTCTGTACTATGCATAGAACAAATAATCAAAAGCATCCAATTCTTATTTTGTACAAACTCGCAGTACCTTGATTAGTATCTACTAATTTCTGTTTGCAAGACAGAATAATAAATGATAGCATGTTCTTGGTTTCCTTTTGCTATGAAGACATCTATGCACTAATTTGGGAATAATAAAAGAGTGACATATAGACTAGATTTCTGCCTGAAAATTCTAGAGCAGTTCTAGAGAAATTTCCCCTTTCTGGATGTGATGATGACTTTGGGGAAGGCACCTACCTATTTGAAGATCTTCTGATCTGCATGGCTAAAGTGGGAAGCATTTGGCAGGACTAGGTGGGAGTAGAATACAAGTGGGCAACGTAGCAAAATTTAGTTATTTTGCACTTCTTATAGAATCATAGAATTCTTTATTGGCCAAGTGTGATTGAACAACAAGGAATTTGTCTCTGGTGCAAAAACTCACAGTGTACATATAAACAGCAAATAATAGGTCATAGATCATAACAAACAACAATTGATAAATGATAAGAAACCAACAGGAGAAGATACTAGGACTGATGAGAGAATGAGAAAAGATATACTCCCCAGATATGACAAAAATCCAATTGTCTTTTATTGTTATGCAGGATTTAGAAAATAAACTAAGAGAAAAGGGAAGAATAATGGAGGATCTTTCACTTTCCATTTATTGACGAATATGTGGTGATGTGTTTTTGTTCCCGTAATAAAGAGGCCTATATCTGGGTGTGGTATACCACTATGCTTTTAGTTGCACACAATTTACTTACCTGGTATTTTCATACTGGCTCCTTTAAACTAGTGTGGAAACCACAAATTACCAGAAAAGCTGCAACAGTTGAAAAAGCTGGTCCTAAATATGATCAGAATAACAAGAGTTGGAAGTCCAAGCTCCCGCTCAAACAGGCAGCCCAATACCATTTCAAACAAATGGCTGTCCAATTCCTTCTTAAAGAGATCTGTTAAAGCAGGGGTCTGCAACCTTAAACACTCAGAGCCATTTGGACCCATTTCCCACAGAAAAGAAAACCCTGGGAGCCAATAATTTAACAACTAGTGTGACTGGGTGGATGTGGCCAACTTGACGTCACTCACTCCCACCCAGTCTCCTCCTGCTCTAGAATATGGAGCAAGTCTCCATCCCTTGCCATCACCTTTACCTTATCAGGCCAGGCGAGGAGTGATGGGGAGGGGCAGGACCAGCCAGTAGTGGGATCAGCTGACAGGGAGCCGCAACAGAGGGCCGAAAGAGTCACACATGGCTCCAGAGCCACAGGTTGCAGACCCCTGTCATGAAGAGATCACTCTAAAGCAGGGGTGTCAAATTCATGGCCGGCAGACCAGATGTGTCACGGCCATTTTAGCAAAAGGGAAAAAGTTGTGATACGTCACATGATGATGTATTGTCATGTGACAATCTCGTATGACCACGAGATTGACACCCCTGCTCTAAAGCATGCTGGCTGGGGAATTATGGAAGCTGAAGTCCACTCATCTTAAAGTTAATGTTGAGAAATTTTACTATAAAGTTATAAATGGCAATTTAATTGAACTAAATGGCTCAGATTTAGATAGATAAGGTCCTTCTTATGGGTACTGTTTTATCACCAGCTGCGGTAATTGGAACAGGATACCAAATAATGGAACACCCTTTTAGAATCCATATGATCCAATAAAAAAAACAAGTTCATTTCAATGTTTGGACTTCAATGCTTTCAAGTTGGAAGGCAATTGAAAGGCAAAGGCATGATAGTCAAGCCATCACATCCCCCATTTAGAAACTGTTACTGAGTGGGAGGTTAATAAATCTTATAAGGAATGTTAAAATTACCCAAAGAATCTGGAACCGATTACTGTCCAAGTAATAGAATATAAAACTAAAAAATACTAATGCAGAAGCCTGATTAATCAAATATTTTTACATTGCTAACATAAAAAAGCTTTTATATGGGACTCCAAAATTTAATGAAGCCAAAGAGTTCAGAAAGGGAATATTTTAATTTAATTTAATTTTTAATTTAAATTATACAATCCTGTTTTTTCACTAACTCTTTAGTACCTATTATAAATCAATACAGTATCCTTTGTTATTTGTATTGACCTTGGAAGTTTTAAATAGAAATATTAGAGAGGATATAAACATAAAAGGAATGAAAGTCAAAAAGGAGGAATTCAAATTGCAAGCCTTTGCGGATGATTTGGTCTTTATTTTGGAAGACCCTTTAGAGACAGCTTTAAAACTATTGGAAAAGATAGAGACGTATGGTGAGATGGCTGGTTTAAAAATAAATAAAGACAAAACAAAGATTCTGACAAAGAACATGTTATTAAGACAAAAAGAAGAGCTGGCAGATCTATTGAAAATTCAAGTTATGAACAAAGTTAAATACTTGGGGATATATTTGACGTCAAGATGTACTGCACTGAAAGAGAATAACTATATTAAGCTTAAACAGCAGATAGCATCCGACCTGAAAAAATGGGAAAACCTACAATTGTCATTGATAGGTAGAATTTCAACAATCAAGATGAATATTTTACCCAGAATTTTATATTTGTTTCAAACAATACCAATTAGGTTAAGCAAGGATTTCTTTGAAGAACTAAATAAAATTGTGTTGAATAAAATTAAAACTTTTACAGGATGCTAGAATTAGAGGAGGATTTGGTCTTCCTAATTGGGAGTTGTATTATCAAGCTGCAAACTTAATGTGGGTTAAAGAATGGATAACGTTAAGAAAGACTAGATTGTTGACATTAGAAGGTCATGATTTATTATTGGGTTGGCATGCTTTTTTATGGTATAAGGGAACTAAATCACAGGGTTATTTTAGAAGGCATTATACATGGGAATCGTTATGGTTGAATTGGGAGAAAACTAAGAAACAATGTTATTTGAAAATCCCAGTTTGGTTATCAACTATTGAAGCTTTTTCATATCTTATAACTTATAAGAAGGAACAAACAGTTAGATATGGGGAAATATTGGATGAAAAGGGTGAACTTAAAACGATGCAAAATTTAGAAGAACAAGGTATAAAGATGAATTGGTTTTCATATGCGCAAATACATGCAAGGTATCTTAAAGATTCTAAAACAGAAGGATTTTATGATAAATTGACTGACCTAGATAGGATTTTGACAGGTACTGATGAAAAAGTGATAAAAAAACTATATAGTTATTTGTTGGAAATTAAATTAGAGGAAGAACAAGTTAAAGAAACAATGATTGCTTGGGGGAAGAATTTTGGATATAGGATTGATTTAGAGAAATGGCAAAAATTGTGGTCACAAAATTATAAAAGGACAATGTCAACAGCATATAAAGAAAATTTGTATAAGATGTTTTACAGGTGGCATTTTCCCCCGACAAGAATAGCAAGAATGTTCAAGAATAAATCTGAAAAGTGCTGGAAATGTCATCAGATATCTGGTTCATATTACCATATGTGGTGGACTTGTGAGGAGGCCAAGAAATATTGGACAAAAATTCGCATATGGCTGGAAAAAATGATAAAGAAACACATAGATTTGAAACCAGAGATTTTTTTTATTGGGAATCGTACCTGATATATATAATAAAAATTTAAAGTATCTGATTGTAAATGTATTAACAGCAGCTAGGATTGTATTTGCTAAACATTGGAAGAGTGAGAAAATACCATTAGAGGAAGAAATTATTAAGAAAATATTGGAATGTGCTGAAATTAGTAGATTGACATTGAAATTAGAGAACAAGAAGATAAACAATTTTATGAAGTTTGGGATCTTTTTTTTATCAATGGTTAGATAATATAATATGATAATAGAATATTTAGAAATTTAGGAAATAATGAATATATAATTTTTCTTGGTTTTGATAATTTTTAATATTTTATTAAGATAGATTTGGTATGATTTCATGATTTGTCATAAAATAATTTAACTTAATTATAGTTATCTCGCTTAAGTATAAATTAGTAAAATTATAGTCAAATGATTGTTCAATAATGATATTGGGATATTTTATTGATGATTGATAATGTGAGTTATTATGTAATATAATTATTCTGATGGCTATGAAATGGATGCACAAAAGGGAGTGGTAAACCAACCGATACACTGTAAATTTATGAAGAATGTTATAATTTTTTTATTTTTTATTTTTTTATGTCATGTTTTATGTCTTATATGTTTTTTGTCTGTTGTTAAAATCAATAAAACTTTTACCAAAAAAAAAAAAAAAATACAGATTGGATAATATTTAGACAGAGGGTAGTGGCACAAAAGATATTTAGCTCAAAATTTCAGAACTCGGTCTCCTTCACAGTTGGTTTTTTTGACTGATAATCCCAAAACATTGAGGTTCAGTTCACATGACACTTTTATTTGTGGTTAATCATGATCTATTTATTAACATTTCTAGGCTTACATAGCAATTGAAGTATAAACAATATGGCTAAGGATGTGGTACATATACAACTATCAATCAATTTCTTCTATAATGAAATTAGTTCTTAAATTAATTTATTTAATCCCAATGTTATATTTTGGCTTCACAACCCAAGAAAAAATCAGACTCTAACTATCTTCTGATTATATGGGAACATGAGTACTTGCACATATGTATTCTTCCTACTATGTGTAGGAATTGTAATTAAGAATCACATTATAGTTCAATACTAGACTGCAGCAAGTCTTCAACATATTGGCTAGAACTCACAACTGGTCTATTATGGATTTTAATAATAGAACTATTATCCTGCCACATGGATTTTGCATATTGCTCACTCCATCAGATCCCTGGTTTTGCTATCATCTAACAGACTTACTAGGAGTGACAGATGGATGAAGTAACTTGAAGAAGACACCCAGTCCAGGCTATTCTTGAGATAGCCCTGGTTGGCCTAGATTAAGTGTAAAACCCCAACCACCTCTGTTCCAAGAAACATTTTCTTTCAAAAACTACTTCTGTGTATGTAGATTTTTATCAGATGAAAAAACATGTAGGAAAGAGGAAACCACAAATTGGGGTCAATATTTAGGGCCAAAATAGACATACTACCACCAGACATATTTTGTCAAGACATCCTGTATAAATAACATGCTTGGTTTTTTGAATGTTGAAAAGACAGTTGAACTGACCTACCTATCATCTTATCACATCCAATCATTTATTTTATACAACTACAATGACACCTCAATTACAAGACTCTGGTGGGAGGGAGGGAGGGAGGGAGGGATGGAGAAAGGAAAAGAGAAAGGGAGGTTAAGGCTAGAGATTGTGTCCTGCCTTAGGCACAAAGCCAGCTTGAGCTAACTGCTCTCTGCCAATCCTAGACAAACTAATTCTGACATCTTGCCAAAAATACTGCAGGGACTCCTTCAAGCAGTCAAGTCATGGAGTCAAGACAATTCATGTATATTTGATGCTAAAATCAGGCCTTTATCTATTTTATATAGGCAAAAAAAATAAATATACATGCAAAATAGGATTGCCAGTAGCATATCTGATTTCACACAAATTCTTAGCTGGAGCCTATGACTATTTTGGTTCTCCAAAAAAGAAAGAAAAAGAATATTAAAATGAAGTATGTTTTCATAATGCTTTTATTTTCTTAAATTTAATATGTTGATTGTAAGTCTTAATACAATGTATGCATTGTACATGACAGTAAATTTAGTATTTGGAGTGATATTTGTTAAAATCCTAGAAAAGACATTTATTTCAATATATGCTGAAGAAAAGGAAAATGGGACATACATTGCATTTTCACATAAAAACTCCCATTTTCTGTAAATTTTCATCCTACAACCTATGAAGTGATGAATATTTTTCAGCACTTGCAAACTGTACAGAGAACACTGATTCTCCATGCAACTTATTTAAGAACAGTATTTTAAGGATTTTCCCACAAATGGTCAGTAGCTGAATTTGAGCACATATGCCCCAAAACTGAGCAGATCTTGTTTTTTAACACTGCTATCATTTTACTACAAAGACTGTGTGATACAAGGAAAACAACTCTACACAAAATCATAAACTAGATTTTTTTCCAATAGTTTTCCTAATCAAAATTCCAATTCATCACAAATTTACTACATCTGTGTGTAGTTGTGGAAGAATTTGGGGATTTATTTCTCCCTTTGTATCTCTTTTCACCCCTTTTGTAGATACTTGGCACTCTACTTATGAGTTTTTTACACATGATCAATCTGAGCCTTAGGCAAAGCTAGCCACATTTGAGGATGCTTCCAACTAAATAACTCCTAGTAACTAGTAATCAAATTATACTGTCTTCTTTTCAATCTTTTCAGTTCCTGCAAGGTAGGCCAATGCATTAAAAGAGGATCCCTGGGGTGTTTGAGAACAAGTGTAAATTGTTTATTATTCTCATTTTCTTTATGCCTTAAACACTCCTTTCACAGTTTGTGTAAAATGGCTTTCTCCCATCATTCCGCATGCTGGTTTTCCTATATTTTAGAAATATTTCCACCAAAAGTGATATTTGTACTCTTCCCAAGGATGCTAAAATCTTGTAATAGAAAATCTTTGTCGTAGGAAAAAAAAGCCCCATGAAGAGAAGGACAACTCAAAGTGCAATCAAGAAGTTTTAATATTTAAAAGATACACACATATATACACACAAACCATTGTTTATTTCCACAAAGCACCATAAATTCCATAGGCCTTCTTGTTTATGTTATCCCCAATGTATCTCCCAGCAAATTAAAAATATTTTTCAAATTTTGCATCAAAAAGGCCTCTTTAGCACCAAGAATTATAAAGGTTTTATATAGCACCAAAAAGTAGGCCTATAGCCTCATATCAACTATACACAAACTTTGTCCTTGTAACATTAGACACTGCTTCCCAATAGAAGCATTTCTGCTGAGACAGGAATGGAGGCAAAGGCTCAAAGAGTTCAGTTCTCACATCTGGAAGCAATTCATTCTAGAAATTCTGGTTGTTCCCTCTGGAGACACAGGGACGCCATGTGTTGCATATAGCCAACAGCTGGTTTTTAAAGTACTACTTTGCAGAGAGAAGGAATTCAGATTGTTATGCAATCAGCTACAGCTTTCCCTATATTACAAAAACAGGCATCTTGATACTTCCCATAGCCTACCTTACAAGGTTACCCACTGGGTCAAAATAAAAATGCATGTCCTGTCCATTTCCTTTAAAAAATAAACAGAGAAGCCTCTTGGTTTGCAATTACTTGGTTACCTGTGAGTGGAATAGGCAGCAAGTGTATATAGCAGGGTATGTGTATGTTCCCCATCTATACACAAAAAAATATTGTTAACATACAGTGCATTGTAATAGAAATTCTTTAGCATCTAAGTCACATTTAGGAAATGCTCAGTGCTTTACTTAAAGCAATATTCCCCAAACTGGCATCTCCAGATATGTTGGACTGCAACAGATACATTGGAGGTTATCTGCAAGGTGCCACATTGATAGAAGATGATTGATAATATCCTGACCACAACTCTCCAAAGTAGGTCAGCATTATAATTCCCATTTAACAGATAAGCAGTGCTTTGGGAAATAAAAGAGGGGTGGTGGTGATGGTTCATCTAACTTATACTTAATTGCAGAGTGGAAATTGGGATTGTTAGGAAAAGAAATGTGCCTTTATATCCTCTTGAACAACTATGATTTATCCTGCTGTGATGGAGAAAAAAAAATCTGGATGGACACTTCTAGTTGGAAGGCTAAGTTTCAGGCCACCCTTTGAATTACTGCATGGATGGTTCTTCCAAATGTTCCATTCTCCAGACAACATATTTTGCACTTATTTGACAGTGACTTTTGGGAGAGCAGGGAAATGGAAAACTAAGAAAGAGGAAAAATAAAACGATCTTTCCTGGAAGAGGTATGCTGCATCTTGAATGAGTATGCATTTTGCCATATTTTATGGCAAGGCTCACATGTGGAATCAAAATGTAAAAGTTCCTTCAAGAAACCTTCTTTCCTTCATGTTTTTTTCCATCCTCGAAGTAGCCTATTTCTTTTGTAGCTTTAACAAGAGAATTCTTCCTATGTAGAAATGGCACTTGCTGCCCTCAATGAGAGAAGCTGATATGCAAGCAACTTGTATCTTTCTTTTGCTTATAATTCTTTGGGATCCTTTGCCCTTACAATTAATTGTTTACCCAGCTAACCAGTCATGGCTGCATAGCGTCTTAGGTTTGAAGGGTAAAGATTCCTCGGAGCATCATATAACACATGTTGGAAATATCTTAAAACAGCTATATCTTTTCCTAGTATTGCACAGTTGCAGCATGATCTCTGAAACAGATCTCTTAGCTTTCAGAAATTACTGCCAAGTGCTATGTAGACATCCTTCAAAGAATTCACCTCTTTGACCCAGCCCCAATCACTAATTCTATCATGGACCATAGGTCAGATCACAACAATACTAAAGGAAACCCCACTGATTATTTTGCCCATATCATGGCCTTTGTGTGACCTGCCTATGGGAAAATCTGTAATATCAATCTAGGTTAGCTGAAGAAAAATGGAACCTGTTGTCATACATTTATAGATTTGTTGCACTTCAATCAATTAAAATATAAATTTAGGCACTAGCATGGAACCTCTTTAGGAATCTTCTGATTTGGAGGATAGGTTGGAAGCATTATTTCTACTCTTTTGCCACCCTGGGTTAAATCTTAATCTTGCATATGTTTAACATAGTGATGGAAAAGATCCCTGCAGTGTTATACAGTGTATTACATGTCCATTACACCGATGCACAAATGCACATGTCCATTACACAGATGCAGAATTACATTTTCTAACCCTATAGAACTTTTACAAATGTAAATTTTGTGAAGGTGATGGCAACTATCAGTCATACAAGGCTTCCCACCAGGAATTCTTAGCAAAAAGAAGAGGGCTGTCAGGCACTTGAAATGCCAAAATAACATATTTTGGTTTATCTACATTGGGTTTGTAGATTTGTAGATAAGATATGGTAGCTTATCTCACTTGAGATACCTCAAAGAGTTTACTTCATGTAAACAATCTCATTAGAACATTCTGCTTAGGAAGTGTTATGTCCAAACAAAGATGTTTACGAAATGATTCTGAGTTAGCAGAATTTTTATGAGGCTGCTTAGAATTTCCAGTCCATACCTTACAATCAGATCTAGTGTTGAGAAGGACACATAAACCAGCAAGACTTTTCTGGAATCTTTTTTGACCCATGAATATATTTTTTTCAGTTGGCATTTTCAAAAGAAAAAAAAAAAGTTTTCTTCAGTGCTCTCTCTCTGTTTTCAGATCTGTTGGTCATATTCTGTACTATTTGCAGACGTTCACAGGAAATCAAGAGGATGTTTAGAGGTTGAATTTGTGCTTTGGATGGAAACAGCTATTCAAGACTGGGCTTGATCAAATAACCACTGAAAGTGATGTAGACATCCACATCGTCACTGTAGATGGCATTGTCACGCTGTCGCTTGTAGAGGCGCACCCAAACCTCGTCGTTCTCCCGCAGCTCCAGCATCAAACTCTGGCTTTGCATGATGCTGCGGTCACTGGGCTGAGCATAGAGAATGACTTCCTCTTGGTCATTCCGCATGACATGCATGTAGGTCTCCTTGAAATTCCAGGTGTGGACATTGAGACTGAAAAAATACAGGCCTGCCACGTAGCAGTAGAACTTACCCTTAAACATGTCAAAGTGGCTATAGAGGTTCACAAAGACAGTGTCAAAGATCAAAGCCTGGTAGCCTTCATTACTGTGAAGAGCCTTCTTCCTGCCCACTGAGAAAGCGGCATACTGGTGCTTGCAGGGATCTCCAGGTGCCCCCATTTGTCCCTTGCTGCCCTTTGGACCCTGGGGTCCCCGATCACCAGGGGGTCCCTCTTTGCCCCATTTCCCAGGAACTCCAGACTCTCCTTGATCTCCTTTTTCTCCTGTGGAAAGGAGAGGGGAAAAAAGGGAGAAGCTGTGGAAGACAACCATTGCTTATGGGTGGTTCCAAAATCCTTCCATACAATGTATTTTCATGCATATATAGCATCTCTAGCAACCATAATTAAAGGATACTATAAAATTCCAGAAAGGGAGGTGGAACATTGAGGTATGTGTGTGTGTGTGTGTGTGATGCAGGATATGATAGAACATGTGGTAACAGATCTTGCCCTGAGGAGATGCTTGAATGACCCAGATGGAGAAGTTTAACCTGCATCTAAGTAAAACATACAGGCTACACTTTCTCTAGCAGGCCTCTGTTTTATCTTTATTAATTGTGCTTTAATTTTGCCTGAAGAAATGGCATGTTTTGGTCCTACCTATGTTAACTGTAGACTTTTTAACCAAATAAGAGTTTATAGCAGAATTTTCCAACTTGTCATTCCAGAGGTTTTGGACTTATTTCCCAACATGTTTGGCCAGTACAGCTGAGGGATATACAACTAAAGGTTTCATGTGGGCAATTATTCTTTCACTAAATAAACATTTCGACGGTGGTTGACAATTATTGGCTTGGGAAACAGGATGCACATGTATACATGATGACTGACTAAGGAAAATAAACAAATCACAAGACTCTGCCAGGGAAATTTCCAATTTGATTTAGGTGAATAGGTGAAATGAAGAGGAAAACAATGAGAAGGAAGCACGAGTCAGAAAGTAACAGATGATAATTGCTTACCTTTCAGAATTGTGATGTTGATATATGGACGAACTTCTGGCATTACGAATGGCAAAGCTTGAGGTCTGTCTCCACCTTCGGAGGTCCCAGGGACATCTAGAGAATCACAACATCTCTTGCAACCACTCAAGTTGGTAGGGACTTCTTGGCGGCCAAGCTCCTCACTGGGAGCCCCAAGCACAATGAATGGGAGCACAAGAAAAGCCAGGGGCATGCTGATTTGGAAGGCTTTCATTGTGAACTGCCAAAAAAAAAAAAAATCAGTGAAAAGGACAGGACACCAGAATGGAGCCGCTTTTTCTATGAGAACTGTTCAGAAATAATAAGGTAAGCAAGCAAGCAGGCAGAGAATCCCCTTGCCATTGAAGCAGAGGTGGTATTCAGCAGGTTCTGACTAGTTCTGGAGAACCGGTAACGGAAATTTTGAGTAGTTTGGAGAACTGACCCCACCCCTATCTATTCACTGCCTCCTGAGTCCCAGCTGATCAGCTGGGTCTTCCTTTGTTGCCCTGCACAGGACAATGGAGCTGGAAAGCAGGTTAGTGGAGTGGAGAGGAAATGGGGATTTTGCAGTAACCTTTCCCTGGAGTGGGGAGGGAATGAAGATTTTACAGTATCCTTCCTCTGCCACACCCACCAAGCCATATCACACCCACCAAGCCACGCCCATAGAATTGGTAGTAAAAGTTTTTGAATCAAATCACTACATTGAAGTTTTACAGTGACCAACTTCATCCCCCAAAAGCTGACTTAAAAGCCATTAGTTCTGATATTTATCTTTGTTTAACACATGAGAAAGTCATTATCCCATTGCACTATGCCAATCAGTGGGAAAATGTTTTGTGCCACACCAAACAACTATTCTATGAATGGCTAGTATCTCTATAAGTAACATGTCCTGACTGAACTCTTTATATTTCATTTCCCTTTAATTACCTGTGGAGATTCTGAGTCATATCACAGTCATGATTGTCTCAAAGGTGCTTTTTCAGAAGGCAACTGGACTTTGTTTTTTTTTCCTTGAGGAAGACATTTTGCTTCTCATCCAAGAAGCTTCTTCAGTTTTGACTCTATTCAGAACAGAAGAAGCTTCTTAGATGAGAAGCAAAATATCTTCAAGCAAAAAACAATATCCAGTTGTTTGAAAAAACAATATCCAGCTTTTTACAAAAGCACCTTTTGAGATTTCCCTCTGATCTTCCTTTTTATTGTTCTTATCGTTCAACCACTAATAATGCTCCCTTAGGACAACACTCAAAGCATCTATACAGGAGTCTTCAAACTTGACAGCTTTAAGGCTTGTGGACTACAACTCCCAGAATTCCTCCTCCAGTCATTGTTAGCTTAGGATTTCTGGAAGTTGAAGTCCACAAGTCTTAAACATGCCAAGTTTGAAGACCCTTGATCTATGAGTTCAAAATGAAGTATAGGTAATCCTCAACTTACAGCCACTCATTTAATGATAGTTCAAAGTTACATTGGTCTCAGAAAAAGTGACTTATGACCTGTCCTCAAAATTATGACCATTGCACCATCCCCTTGGTTACATGATTACAATCTGGGTGATTGGCAACCAATTCACATTTAAAATTATTGCTATATTTTAAATGGTCACATCATTGCAATTTGTGATCTTCCTTGCTGGCTTCTAACCAGTGGGAAGCCAGATTTACTTAACAATCATATGATTCACTTAACAGCCATGTGATTTGTTTAATAACTACAGTTAAAATAATAGTAGAATTGGATCCAGTCGTGCAATGATTTGCTTAACAGCCTCATTTCTTAGGGATCAAAATTCTGTTCCCAATGGTGGTCATAAGTCAAGGACTATCTGTACTTTAATAAATGTATTGATCCTGGAACTTAGTTTGGGGGAAACTAAGAGCAAATAAATTCCTTTCGTACAGATATTTTCTCCCTCCATTGTGTACAAATTATTAATTGATGCTGTGATGGAAGGGAAAATGTTAATTTCTCAGTTATACAATACAGATCACAAGGTGATCTATAAACAAATTACTTCTTATAGCAAGTGCAACTGACTGTAAAACTGAGCCTGATAGGATGGGTGTATCTTCTTCCATGTAGAGTATCTCTGAATGGAAATAGAAATGTAAGATAAAAAAAAAAAAAAAACCTACATTGGTAAAAATATCTCTAGCATTTACACCAAAGATCCAGTACTGTAAAAATCCCTTTCTATTATTTCTGCAAAGCCTCCTGATTTCCCTTGCCACGTCTAGCTTGTTGAGGCAGTCTCCAAAAATTGGATGCAATTGAACAGAAGGAAATAATATATTGTTTTGACTTACAACTGACTGTCTGTAAATAGTTTAGCTACAGAAATCCATAAAATGAGCAGTCATCATTTTTAGCTTTTAGTTTTTCAAAGTAAGCAATCCCTGAATTGAGCTCAATTCCTAGTAACACACATGGTCATTTCAGTATAGTTTTTTTGATAGTACAAAAGTAGATTGCAACAACCTTCTTCAAGGTTTGGATTGGATTGTTGTTTTTATACCTTTTGGTTTGCCCAGGGTAGTCTACAACCTAGAGTTCGTCTCTTTTTCCAAGTACTGATCAGACCTTGTCTACTCACCTTTCTAAGATCAGCCAAGATCACCTTGGTGCTGCTGCCCTCTAGTTCCCATCAACACTTTTTAATTAAGGCTGTCCTTAAATAATTAACTAGTTTCACTGACCTTTACCCTCACTTTAACCTGTACTTTAATTAAAGCCAAGATTTCAATCTCTTCACTTTGATGACTTGATATTGTCCTTGGAAGGAACTCCTAGAATGAAACAGCTGAATAGGAAGTTACTAAAATATTGATTACTGGTGAAGAGATGATGGGAAAATAGTTCTCCCAATTTCCTTAAACAACAACATTCCCTCTCTTTAAATCAATGTCATTCTTTAAATTGACATTATGATAAATTTAAGTTATAAATGTTAAAAGTAGAGCAAAAACTTATTTGGAGTGATTTCTCCTCAGGTTATCCATGTGGTCATTTGCTTACCTACTAAAGGGTGAAGTTTATTATAATTTTTCAAGTAGGGCTTATCCATGTGATTATCTTGTGGCATTTGGCTGAGTCACTTACTGTTTGGGAGCATTTAAAAGCCATGGTGGTGCAGTAGTTAGAATGCAGTATTGAAGGTTGACTCTGCCCACTGCCAGGCGTTTAATCCTCACTGGCTCAAGATTGACTCAGCCTTCCCTCCTTCTGAGGTCAGTAAAATGAGGACACAGATTGTTGGGGGTCTGTAATTTGCTGACTCCGTAAACCGCTTAGAGAGGGCTGTAAACCACTATGAAGCTGTATGTAAGTGTAAATGCTATTGATCTTTCTTCATACTGGGATCTTAATCTTGTACAGCCCGCTGCTGGTGTTGGGCTGAGGCATTTTGATATCAAAGTATTTGATTTTCCCTTTTGCAACAGCTAATACTTCCTCAAGTGGTGGGATTCAATTTTTTTTACTACTGGTTCTGTGGACGTGGTTTGGTGGGTGTAGCAGGGGAAGGACACTGTAAAATATCCAGTCAGGGGTGGTATTTGCCTGTTCTCCGAACTACTCAAAATGTCTGCTACCCAATCTCCAGAACTGGTCAGAACCTGCTGAATACCACTTCTGCCTCCTTCCTCCCCTATGAATTGCAATCTACATAGAGGAGATGGTTTTGAATGATGCCTAGGGATGTTGCTGCAAAAGTAGAGATAAGGCATGGGCACACTTTCCTCACTGCTCTGGCGGTTGGAATCTAACTTTGGTCACTATCCCACGACTCACAATTAGGATGCCTGCTATATTCTGCAGGAACTCCTGGCCTACTAATCTGCACAAGACTTTACTGTTATTTTTGTGTATCTTTATCTATTGGCCATAGTTGCCCTTCCTGATATCATTCCCACGCTTATGCCTCTTTATAGTCTACTGCAGTATTTCTGAACCTCAGCAACTTTAAACAAAATGTGTAGATCAACATCCAAATTTCCGAAGCATGCTTTAAGATGCATGAATTCCAATTCCTGGAATTCCCCAGCCAGCAGGCTTTAAGATAGGAGGACTCCAATTCCCAGAATCCCCCCCGGGGAATTTTGGCAGTTTGAAGTTCACTCCTCTCAACCTCAGTGAACTTGAGAAACGCGGCACTTTTGGAACTCTCAAACTTTATGCTTTCATTCTGGGCCACTATCCAAGCCTTTCCACACACACCCCCTCCACACCCCCTCTGCATCCCTAAGATGTGACTGAGGAGAACCCCACGTACGACATCTACAACAGTAACCCAAATCAAACGCCAGTGGGTCAATCTGCTTTCGTATCCATCGCGGCGTTGTTATTTGTGCTTGTGTAGGGATGCTGGAAATAACTACCGGTATTATTCACCCAAACCGTCCCTTTTAAGAAGGCGACCTTCCGAGACACTGAAGCGTTGCTTTCCGTTTTCACTCTGGGAAAGGTCGGCGAGCGCTTCGGAAAGCCGAGCTGCGCGGGTTTGCCGAAAGGAGCGGAAGGGGTATTTGGCGGAGTTGCAAACGCCGCGACGGGGGAGGGCAGGAGGCAAGCGAAGCCGGGTGGCGTTTGATCGCTGGCACTTGATTACTGGGGAGTTTGCAAACTCGGGAGGGAGGAAGATGAAGCGGAAGAGTTTTTGCAATCTGCAGTGAGGTCGGCCGCCCGCGGGTCCCCTAACTCCCTCAGTGCAACAACCCGGGAGGCTCACCCCAGTGGAGATGCACGTCGCCGCAGCTCCTTAGAGCAAGCCGTTTTCTGCTCCTCCGCTCGCTGCTCAGTCCCTCCTGCTCGCGAAGCCTGCCTGGGGTTTCTTTCACAGCTTCTTGCTGGCACACAGGCGCCTCCAACCACCAATCCCGCCGAAGAGACTCTATCCCTTCACGCTCCCTTCCCTTTTCTCCCCTCTTTGGGCTCCGCAGGGTGTTAGGTTTCGACCGCCGTTAACTCTTTCCTCGGCGATAGGAGCCGTTCCCCCGCCCTGCTCTTTCTCCCGGCCTGGCCCATCTGCGTTTGCTCAGCGCCGGCCCCTCACTCTCTTTTGGGACGGCCGGAACCCGAATAAGAGGCGCTACCGAGAGATGAAGGAGAATGGCTTGCTTCTCCGTAGTTAACCGGAAGATAGTCCCAGGTAGCGGGGAACAGGATTGCAGCTGCGGAGCAAATGGTTATTGGCAATTATTAGCAATTAGCAAATTATTAGCAGGGGGGCAGGAAAAAAACCTAGATTGAGGTGTCTGTTGCGACCCGATATTCTAGATAACTTTTCTAAACAATAAAGGATATTAGTATGTCAAGGTTGAAATGAAGGATCCTTGGTGCTCTCTGAGCTTGGTTGTTTTCCTGCATACTTTGTTGCCCAAAGGAACATCAGATGAGGATGAGGATACTTAGTTTGGGTAATGAAACATGCAAGGAAGCAAGCTCAGAGAGCACTAAGGACCCCGAACGTTTCCAATCCTTAACCACATGGATGGTGTTCGGAGATGATGGGAGGGGTATCTTTGTGGACAGAAGGTGGGGAAAAGGATAACACCTCCCCCATAAAACCAAAATATTCTTCCCAATAGGCAACATAGCGCACAGCTAATCAGTCCTGCTATAATGTTACCTATTAGTCCTTATCCTGGCAGAAAAGTCCTTATCCTGGCAGCCCAAGGCCATGGTAGTGCTAGCAAGAGATGCTATATAATCTGCAACATCCATAAGCCACCTAAGGAATAGGCAAAATGAGATAGGAGTAGATAAAATGTGCTGCTACCCCGAAAAGGAAAGAAAAAAAAAAATCCCCCATGAAAAACAATTTGTCATCTGAAGCTTTGGACAATTTGTAATTTGCTGGCAGAACTACCATCCGCAGCTGGCAAAGTTCAGCTATTCTATGGTTTAAATTCACCTTCAGTAAGATACACAACTGGCGGGAGAAGGAAAAAACATCCTCCAGCATGACCGATTTGGCAGTGGGTCAGTAATGGTGTGGGATGGCATTTCTTTAGAGGGCCACACAGCCCTCCATGTGCTCGCCAGAGGTAGCCTGACTGCCATTAGGTACCAAGATGAGATCCTCAGACCCCTTGTGAGACCATATGCTGGTGCGGTTGGCCCTGGGTGCCTCCTAATGCAAGACAATGCTAGGCCTCGTGGCTGAAGTGTGTCAGCGGTTCCTGCAAGACAAGCATTGATGCTATGGACTAGCCCACCTGTTCCCCAGACCTGAATCCAATTGAGCACATCTGGGACATCATGTCTCGCTCCATCCACCAATGCCACATTGTACCACAGACTGTCCAGGAGTTGGGGGATGCTTTAGTCCAGGTGTGGGAGGAGATCCCTCAGGAGACCATCCGCCACCTCATCAGGAGCATGCCCAGGCATTGTAGGGAGGTCATACAGGCACGTGGAGGCCACACACACTACTGAGCCTCATTTTGACTTGTTTTAAGGACATGACATCAAAGTTGGATCAGCCTGTAGTGTTTTTTGCACTTTCATTTTGAGTATAAGTCCAAATCCAGACCTCCATGGGTTGTTAAATTTGATTTCCATTGATAATTTTTGTGTGATTTTGTTGTAAGCACATTCAACTATGTAATGAACAAAGTATTTAATAAGAATATTTCATTCCTTCAGATCTAGGATGTCTTATTTTTGTGTTCCCTTTATTTTTTTGAGCTGTGTGTGTGTGTATATATATGTATGTATGTATGTATGTATGTATGTATGTATGTATGTATTTTAATGAGAGCATTCTTGGCTGCTGAAGCCATGTAAATATTCCTTGTTCCCATCTTTATTGTTTGATGCTCTTTTACTGCCCTGGTTTTCTGTAAGCAGACCAATCATGGAAGGGAAGTAAATACATATAGTTATCAGCTATTTATGGCTATTTGCAGTGACCATGGTTTATGTCATTTTTGCCAAAACCCAGCATTTACTTCCAAGTTTTGGCAACTTCCCACAAAGAACAAGGGATTCACTGAATGACCACTGCAAAAATGGTCATAACATTGGATAACAAACACGACCTGGTCAAAAAATAGAGGACCACCTATAAGCTTCTGATGTACACCAACTTGGGTATTCCTCCCCTCCAATCCTAACTCCATTATAACTCCCATTATAATGTAGAATAAGCAAAAATGTGAACTTGGCTCTGCTGTATCTGGCTTTCTGTTGGTAGTTGAAATACCAAGGGACATACAGTGGTTTCAGAGGAACCCATAGAATCCCAGTGAGTAGAAGATAAGTATAGAAATATAGGAATCCGGCACACATAACAACTTTTCAAAGACAGTGTGAGTCATTCAATATATTTGCTGTATGGGACGGGACACTTTGTTTTTATATCAGATTCAGATAACAAAATATAACTTGGCTGGTTCTACCCCTTGACTTGAAAGCAGCGCATTTGCTAGGCTGCCTCTAGATTAGGGGTTCCCAAACTTGGCAATGTTAAGACTTGTGGATTTCAACTTCCTGAATTCTCCAGCCAGCTATGCTGGAGAATTGCTGGAGAATTCTGGGATTTGAAGTCCACTAGTCTTAATGTTGCCAAGTTTGGAGACCTCTGCTCTAGATGTACAGCGTCTCTTGCCAGCTGCAGGGAATAGTGGGTTGACTTTTATTTTTTATTTATTTATTTATTTTTATTTATTTATTTATTTTTGTCAATTGCATACAAGATAATAGGTATAAATAAAAACATAGTTATGAATACATGGATACATATAAGAAAAAATAAATAAAAGAAACACTAGGACAGGAACGGTACGCACATTGGTGCGCTTATGCATGCCCCCTACAGATCTCTTAGGAAAGGGGTGAGGTCAATAGTAGACAGTCTAAGGTTAAAGTTTTTTGGTTTTGGGGAAGAAACCACAGAGTCTGGTAGAGTATTCCAGACATTGACCACTCTGTTGCTGAAGTTGTATTTCCTGCAATCAAGTTTGGTGCAATTAATCTTGAGTTTGTATCTATTGTTTACTCTTCTGTTGTTATGGTTGAAGCTGAAGTATTCATTGCAATGTATGATTTTTATATACTATACTTAGATCGGACTGAAGGCAGCATAGTTCTAAGTTTTCTAGGTCTAGAATTTTGAGTCTGGTGGCATAAGGTATTCTGCAACGTATAGAGGAGTGGAGAACTCTTCTTGTGAAATATTTCTGGACTTTCTCAACTGTGTTAATATCAGATACGTAATGCGGGTTCCAGACTGATGAGCTGTATTCGAATATTGGTCTAGCAAATGTTTTGTATGCTCTAGTTAGTAGTGTAATATTACCAGAGAAAAAGCTACATAAGATAAAGTTAACAACTCTTAACCCTTTTTTGGCTATGTAGTTACAGTTGGATCTAGCACTTAGGTCATTAGAGATGAGTACTCCAAGATCCTTAACAGAGTTGGGATCATCAACAAGGTCTTGACTATTCAGCCTGTATTTTACTTTCTGATTTTTTTTGCCAATATGTAGGACAGAGCATTTATTTGTTGAGATTTGAAGTTGCCATTTGTTTGACCATTCTGATACATAGTCAAGGTCTTTTTGAAGAGTAGCAGTATTGTCGATGGTGTTGAATAGCTTTACATAATCAGCAAAGAGAACGCAGTTGCTCTTAATATGATCACAGAGGTCATTTATGTAGAGCATGAAAAGAGTTGGTTCTAGAACATTGCCTTGGGGGACACCACTGTTGACAGGCACAGAATTTGATAGGATGTTCCCAATTTTGACCATTTGTTGTCTGTTTGACAGCTGTGCTTCTATCCAGTTATGCAGGTGTCCAGAGATACCATAAGATTTTAGTTTTAGGAGTAGTTTGTCGTGTACCACTGAATCAAAGGCTTTACAGAAGTCTATGTAGATTGTGTCTATTGCTTTGCCCTGATTGAGTTGTGTAGTCCATATATTTTGCAGTGTAAGAGTTGCAGATTACATGATAGTTTTTTCCTGAAACCAAATTGTTTATTAGAGAATAGGTTGTTTGTTTCTGAGTGGAGGATGATGGATTGGTTAATAATTGATTCCATGACTTTACAGGTGACGCAGAATAAAGAGATTGGTCTGTAATTTTCAACTAGGCTGGGGTCTCCCTTTTTGAAGATGGGGATGACCGTGGCTTGTGATCATAGTTTTGGCAAGGAGCTGGTCCTGAAAGATTATGCTTAGAGGTTCAGCTATGGCAGTGGATAGCTTTTTTAAGAAGTAGGCACATATTCTGTCCCATCCAATAGATAGAGATGGTTTTAGATTGTGTGGTATTTTTTCAACATTGTCTTCTGTAAAATCGATATGTATTAGATCTTTGTAGTTGTCTGTGGTTCAACTAGGAAATACTGGGCATGACCCATTGCTGTTTACAAATACTAAGCCAAAGAATGTGTTAAAGAGGTTGGCTTTAATGGTGTCATCATTGCAGTCTTTACCATTAGGTCCTTTCAGGGGTGGGATGGACTTTGAGTCTTTTAGTTTGTTGTTTACAAAATTGTGGAAAGCATGGAAGGAATTAGTGTGTAGAAGGTTTTCTTCTTGTTTAATGTGATAATTGGTGCATTCAGTCTTTATCTGGTGGCATAAATTTTTATATCGGCTTTTGAAGTTGGCAACGTGACCAGATTTGTTTTTCCGCCAAAGTGATTTCTTTTTGGATTGAAGCTTCCTTATTGTTTTGGGTAATTTTTTTTCTGGTTTTGGGAGTTGTTATTGGTACATATAGTTTGATGACTCTTTTGACTTCAAGTAAAAATATGTTGTAATGATCTTCTACAGTACTGCATCCAGTGAATAGAAATTGCCAATCAAGGGATGAGAGATCATTGTTTATAAGATCATAATTGCCTTTTTTGAAGTTATAATTGGGGATTCTGTCATTGTGATGATTTTTGTGTGGACGTATGTTGAGACAAAGTCAGTCATGTTAGTCACAGTTGGAAAAGGGTTCTTTAATTTGTATTCTGTAAATTGAATTCAAACTATTGCAGAAGATGAGATTGAGGCAGTTGTTAAGTCTAGTGTTGTTGGTTCCTACTTGTTCTAATTTCAGATTTGTTACTGCATTGTAGAAGGTTGCATATGTGAGTTCAGTTGTACATTTGTTAAGGATCCAGTTAATATGAGGTAGATTGAAGTCACCAAGAAAGAAATGCGTGTGGGCATGTCCATGTTAGTAGTGTTTTTAGCTTGTTTGCATGTTCAATGTCACAATCGTTTAAATAAAATTAAATAAAATAAATAATCATTTATTTTGGCTTTGTTCTCTTTTGTTCTGGCAATTAAAGAAGATGAGAAAAAATGGATTGGCTGACAATCAGACTTTAAATAGAAACTGGGGAGAGGGGCTTCTAAGAAAGGAGAAGCCCCCACACCTGGTTAAATATTAGGGAAGGAAAGATCAAAGAAAACCAGTTTTGCTTTTCACTGAGGGAAGAATTGCAAGGTCAGCAAGTTTACTGTAGCCCTTTCAAGTTATTGGAGGAAAAGCTGGATAACGCTGTACACGAGGCTCCGAAGTGGACAAATTGTTTCCATTTGTTTAGATTAGGGAGTCTGAGAATGCGCTGGTGCCAAATTTGGTGTGCTTCCCACAACTTGGCAAAAGAAACTGAGAACAGAGAAGCAAACAGTAAGGCTGGGGAAGTATAAGAAGGAAACGTGGCAGGGAGGAGAGAACAGAAGGTACTGAGGGAAATTGCTGGTTTTTAACACTATCCAGAAGCCCACAGTGAAGGAAAAATGGAGACGATTTCTTTGAATCTTGATGGTGGGGGAAAAAAAAGCTTCCCTTAAATAAAAAACAACAACGCTGAGATGTGAATAACAGAACAATGTCCAATCGTTTTGTGATAGTAGTTAGGTCACTTTAACTCTGTTCTTACAGTTTGTCCTTCGGAATTCCTAAACATACTGAGGGGGAGCATTCTTGCCTACATCCCTGACTATTTGCACTCTGATGCACACAGCCAGTTCCAATACTATATTATTAGTGTTCCACAGTTAAAAAGCTGTTGAACTCATATTTTGTTTTAGGAACTGGCAGCTTTTGTGGCTTCATTGTTTATCTGTATACGTTTATCCTAGGTAGCCCTCCTGGAGCAACCTTTAATAATATAAAGCAGGGTTTCCCAACCTTGGTCATTTGAAGGCATGTCTTCAAGTGACCAAAGTTGAGAAATCCCAATTTACAGGGATCTTGAGGAATCCTGATATTGTTGGTAATGACCAGGCTGAGCTCGAGGAAGGGGGTCAAACACACCATCAGTCGTGAGTTCCTTCATGCTGATAAGAGATCTAAGCCCCCCACCCCCTGAATTCCCGTGACTCTTTTCTACTACCAATTTGCTGGGATCATTACTGGTTCAGATTCTTGTAGAGAGTTTAAGCTTGCAATGAATCTTTATACTCATTTGATCTCCCTGGCCCTTGACAGGGAGATCTTGGGATTCAAAGAGCTTCTAAAAACTACATGACATGGCATCTTAATATACACCTTAATATACATTGTTGCAACAATGCAACAAACTTCTGATGTGTGCACTGCAAGCTGGGATGGCAAAGGCAAAAGGCAAGTCTCTTCAAAGCCCCTAGTCTAGGGGTCCCCAAACTTGGCAACTTTAAGACTTGTGGACTTCAACTCCCAGAATTCTCCACCAGTCTTAAAGTTGCCAAATTTGGAGACCTCTGCCCTAGTCTTTTCTAGAAAGCAACAAGGGAGGAATGGTTTAACATCTCCCTGCCTGCTTCAACACTTGTAATCTGTGTGTGATTCTGAACCTGCATATTACCTGTGTAGGAGAGACGAAGGAAGGTCCTTTTAACCTGGTTTTTTGTCTGAATGTAAGATCTTGAGGCCCTAACACTAAGGCCAATGCCTGGCCCTGCAAAGGTTATTGTTTTGTATTACTGTAGCCAGCAACAGTAGAAGAAAATGATCAAAATAAAGATGGAGGTTGCAGTTCAGTATTTGTATGAACGTACATTATCTACTTGTTCCTTAACTGAATGATGGACAATGTTATTTATTTATATCTTGCCTTTACTGTTGAATAACACAAGGTGGCAAACATAGCAAATATTTTCCCTCCTGTTTTACCCACAAGAATCCAGTGAGATGAGTTGAGCTGACAGAGTGTAACCAGGATCACCCAGCTGGCTTTCATGAATACAGCAGGATTAGAACTCATAGTCTCCCCGTTTCTGTTTTTAGCCTAGTGCCTTAACCATTAGATCAAGCTGACTCTCATTCAGACGAATGGCATGTGTGTATCTGAGATATTTTTTTACACTAAAGTTGGGTCATCTGTGATTCTCTTTGCTGAACTACATCTTCAGGCATTCTCCACTAATAGCCATATTGACTTTGGCTTCTGAGACTGGTAGTTTAATTGTATCTGTAATGTGGGGCAGAGTTAAGCACTCCATCCAGCTTGCTAATGACATTTCAATATTTTTGAATGTTTAAAAAACAAAATGTTTTCTTTTAAATGCTAGAAAAGGTGGAGGATGGGGAAGTATGACAAATTATTCATGAAACAACTATATGAAAACAATATGTATAGAGTATAAATTAAATCCAGATAATATTCAATTTTAATAATAATAAAATAATCAAGCCACCGCCTCCTTGCAGCATCTGGTGATTCTTTGAATTAAAGCAATAAATGCATTCTGGGATAGGATGCTTCTGCCCTGAATATACAAAAATATTAGGGAACCACACACAAAAAAGTCATAATGGATAACAGCAATCCACAAATAATAAACTACTGAATGCATTATTAAGTTTAGAAAGAATAAGCAGAAGGCAAATTCCTGCCAATATGGTTTGAAACAAATGAAGCAAAAAAAGTGAATGAGAGATGGGAAGAGGAGGAAGAAGGGACAAAAAAGGAATTATTTGTGGAAGTTTTCAAAAAGCTTCAAAAAGTAGGGTGTATCGATAAGCAGAGTCAAACCCATTTGTTGGATAGCAGATAGATTTATGCAGTGGAAAGAAATGTATGGAGAGAGAAACACTAACGTTAGATATATAAATTTTATTTATAAAATTGAAGCTGGTGCATATAAGAGTAAAATAAATATGTTGTTTAAGAAAGTACATAGTGTTAGGAAAGCCTATATTATTTAAATCTATCCACAGCCAAGATCCTGTATTAAACTCCTAATGAAGAGAGAGAAAATAAATATCTGAACTGCATAACACACACAAGAAAAAAAGAAAAAACCCAAAGGAGGTTGAATTGATAAAACTTACTCAATTAGAGGCATGTTAGGGAGAGATATGCAAAGTATAGATCAGGAAAAGTTTAATAAATGTGTAATTTTCTCAATATCTATTGCCCCTAGTGGTCAATATATTTATAGGCATATACAAAGTTGATTTTCAACACCCTTTGTTTTGCAGTGTAACTTTGCTATTTGATAGGTTTCATACAGGCTTTTGGTTGGCAATTTGAATCAGTAAAGTTTTGGATTTAATGTACCCTTGGACCCATCCATTAGAGTTCTTCTTATGCATTTAAATGAGATTTCCTTGAAATGTTAAGATGCACAATTCTGATACTTCAGTTGTTAAATATCTCAGTGATTTCTAGCTAATTGTAATACATTTTAGCTTCCTGGTGGTATTATGCTTTCTCATAAATATTAATATGGTTGTGCATATAGATTTGCATGAAACTTTTATGTTCAGTACTTACTACCTTTGATTTATAGCTGAATTTTGAATCAGTTCAGAGTAAGGAAAGAAGCAGAACTTTACTTTCAAGCAGAATAAGGAATGAGACTGCTTTCTCCACTCTCAAATTTTGGTAATGAAGATCTATCATTTAAAAAAATGACCAAGTTTGTAATTCTTGATAGCCAGCATTCCCCAGTTAAGAAATACTGGCTTAAATATTTCTCGGGAGGGGCTTTATTTAATTTTCTCTTGAAAGCAACAGTCTTTTTTTGTGTGGTAAAGCTGAATCCAAAGCAGCTGCTCCTTCTTAGACTGGTGACTCTGATACAATGCTACTATGAGTCTCCATCTTGCAGGTTTTCATTATAATAACTTTCTTTATTGTCAACCTAGACTCAGGATGAAATTCCTCTCTACATTTTTTTAAGTGATTAGAAAACCTAATTCAAAATGCTATTGTGTCCATTTGGTCACCATTGAGTTTGGAATTGTCACATCAGATATGTGTGTGTTTAGGAGGGTCCAGGTATCTGTCAGCAGATGTAGTGAGAAAGATTGATTCAGTTAGTAATTGGTGAAATGGATCTAGTCATTAATGGATCGAGTCAAAAGGTTTCAAGAAATTGCTACCCTTCAGCTTCCTGTTCCATTCAGATTCATGGGATTTGATTCTGGTTTGCAGTATTGATATATGATCCCCTCTTGCCCTCACAGCCACTTTCTTTCAGTACTAGATGGCTTTTAAACGTTTTTGCCTGCTTCCAGATAAAGTATATTTAGCAAAGTATTTTCACTATCACATACCTATTTTCACTATCACGTACATATTTTAATTACCGTATATACTCGAGTATAAGCCGAGTTTTTCAGCCCATTTTTTGTGCTGAAAAAACCGCCCTCGGCTTATACTCGAGTCAGCCGCTACGGCACCGTGCCTGGCCTGTGCTGGCGTGGCTGCAACCGATCGCGCCTCCAGGGCAGCATCGCCGCCGCGGCTGTCTACCCGCTGAGGGCCTCACAGGCGACCCCAAGCGGCCTCTCCTTCCCCATTAACGGGCGCCCGGGGCCCCTGCGAGCTCCTGCGTTGCGCGCTTCCAGCTTTGCCAACAAACTGCCAGGCTCAGGCAGCCTCCTCCGCCCCCTACCCTAGCAGCGAAGAGCTGCTCCGGGGGCTCCCCTTTGTCTCGCTGCCCCCGGAGCAGCTCTTCGCTGCTAGGGTAGGGGGCGGAGGAGGCTGCCTGAGCCTGGCGGTTTGTTGGCGAAGCTGGAAGCGCGCCCGTTAATGGGGAAGGAGAGCCCGCAGCTCCGAAAGTCTTTTCACCGTTGCGGACTGAACAGGAGAACCGCAAATGCCGCGCACCCCAGGAAAGGGCGGCCCTCTTCCTCTTGGCGGCTCCCGCCACGGCGCAGCCAGGCACTTTGTCTCGCTGCCCCCGGAGCAGCTCTTCGCTGCTAGGGTAGGGGGCGGAGGAGGCTGCCTGAGCCTGGCGGTTTGTTTCCTGGGGAGCGCGGTGTTTGTGGCTCTCCTGTTCAGTCCCCAACAGTGAAAAGACTTTCGGAGCTGCCGGCTCTCCTTCCCCATTAACTTCCAGCTTCGCCAACAAACCGCCAGGCTCAGGCAGCCTCCTCCGCCCCCTCCCCTAACAGCGAAGAGCTGCTCCAGGGGCTCCCGCCACGGCACAAACGCTGCGCTCCCCAGGAAACAAACCGCCAGGCTCAGGCAGCCTCCTCCGCCCACTCCCCTAGCAGTGAAGAGCTGCTCTGGGGGCTCCCGCCACAGCGCAAATGCCGCGCTCCCCAGGAAACAAACCACCAGGCTCAGGCAGCCTCCTCCGCCCCCTCCCCTAGCAGCGAAGAGCTGCTCCGGGGGCTCCCGCCACGGCGCAGCCAGGCACTTTGTGTCGCTGCCCCCGGAGCAGCTCTTTGCTGCAAGGGGAGGGGGCGGAGGAGGCTGCCTGAGCCTGGCAGTTTCTTGGCGAAGCTGGAAGCGCGCCCGTTAATGGGGAAGGAGAGCCCGCAGCTCTGAAAGTCTTTTCACCGTTGGGGACTGAACAGGGGAACCGCAAACGCCGCACTCCCCAGGAAACAAACCGCCAGGCTCAGGCAGCCTCCTCCGCCCCCTCCCCTAGCAGCCAAGAGCTGCTCCGGGGGCAGCGAGACAAAGTGCCTGGCTGCGCCGTGGCAGGAGCCCCCGGAGCAGCTCTTCACTGCTAGGGTAGGGGGTGGAGGAGGCTGCCTGAGCCTGGCGGTTTGTTTCTGGGGAGTGCGGCATTTGCGGTTCTCCTGTTCAGTCCCCAACGGTGAAAAGACTTTCGGAGCTGCGGGCTCTCCTTCCCCATTAATGGGCGCACTTCCAGCTTCGCCAACAAATGGAGCTGCAAATCTGGTAATCGCTTGCGGAGCCTCAGCACGAACCCTCTTTCCCCGCACTCCCCCCCCTGCACTGCTCTGGCAGCAGCAGGCGGAGAAAGCCCCGCTTCCCCCTGGCTTTGATGGCACGCGTGAGTTGGCTTCCCACTCTTTTTTTTTTAACTCTCCTCCTCCTCCTCCTCCTGTCCTCTCCCCTTGTTGTCTGGTCTTCCCTAAGGAAACTCGAGGACTCACACTTCCAGGTGTTTCTCCCTGTCTTTCTCCCTGATCTTTTCTTCCCTTCCCTTTTCTCAGCCCCATCCTCCTTCACCTTTGTCACCACAATCCTGAACAGATGAAGTTTGTACTTCTCAAGAAAGGTTGAATGTTCCTTTTGAGGAGGGAACCTAGTGTGACATCTGTATGTTGACCTACTACTGAGCCATGGCATGTGTGCACATGCAATGGAGGCATAAGGGAGAGCTGTGAAAGAGATGGTGGCTCTCCAAAACAGGATGTACATGCAGCACATACACATGCTTTTTTCTTGCAAGGGAGAGAGTGACTCTATTTGGACATACAGATGATGATGAGGAATCCAGTTTTGAAGGATTTTAACTCTTGTGTTTTAGCTTGGTTGCTGATTGAGCTAAGGTTTTTGTACTTTTAAAGTTATTGTTGATACCATATTGGTTTTGTTGGCTCTCTTTTCCACTTACAGAGCTAGTTTACTGTTTTTCTTTGAAATAAATATTCAAAAACATTTAACCTACTGATGCCTCAATTCATGTAATTTTATTGGTATCTATTTTTATTTTTGAAATTTACCAGTAGCTGCTGCATTTCCCACCCTCGACTTATACTCGAGTCAATAAGTTTTCCCAGTTTTTTGGGTGCCTCGACTAAAATTCGGGTCGACTTATACTCGAGTATATACGGTATTTAGAAAACGATCATTGTTATTTCAAACCATCCATTCTTATATGTAGAAAAAGAGCAACAGGAGCCTTCTTACTACTGTTCTAGATTTTCCTGCTGGGAAATATTGAGGAAGAAGGTTCTCTAAATACTTTTGAAAAGTGAGATCAACATGGCAAACAGCTCTGCAAATTGCCAATCACGCTGAGTGGTTCCAAATTGTCAGAAAGCCTTGCATCTTCTTTGTTGTCCCTTTATAAACGCAAAAAGGCATAAGGATAATTTTAAGAGATCAAACTAGTTTCTTTCCTAAATCCAGCATTGTGTCTTCAGCAGCATTTAGATTGTACACAGCGTTATGGTGGTAATGGTCTATCCTTGATCAGATTTTTATCATTAGAAGTGAACTTTCCCAGAGCCTGGTAAATCATTCTTAGCTATACATGTCTATACTGGTAGCTATTTGGGCATACTTGATGCACATTATACACAGGTTATAATGCTTTTTATTTCCTTTTTTCAAAAAAAAACCCTACACACATAGTTACTTTGAACTCTAAGGATTAAAGGAAGAAAATCATTCCTTAAATCTTTCTGTACTGTTGCACATAATTTCCTTCTGTGATTCCATATCATTAGAACGGAACAGGTTTAACATGTTGTTGTGCATCAGCAGGCAGCCAAAGCATATCTAATCTTGGATTACATTTTGAACAAAGAATCAGGCAGTGTTTTGAGAATGACCAGTGTTGATGCTTTGTATCATATGGAATGGAATAGAATAGAATAGAATTCTTTATTGGCCAAGTGTGATTGGACACACAAGGAATTTGTCTTTGGTTCTCAATATACATAAAATAAAAATAAAATACATTAATCAAGAATCATAAGATGCAACACTTAGTGATAGTCATAGGTTACTAATAAGCAATCAAATCATACTAGGAAATAAATAAACAATATAAATTGTAAAGATACAAGCAACACGGTTATAGTCATAAGTGGGAAGAGAGAGGTACTAGGAAGGATGAGAAGAATAATAGTAATATAGCCTTAGTAGATAATTTGACAGTGTTGTGGGAGTGTTTAGCAGAGAGTGATGACATTCAGGAAAAAACTGTCCTTGTGTCTAGTTGTTCTGGTGTGCAGTGCCCTAGCATTTGAGGGTAGAAGTTGAAAAAATTTGTGTTGTGTCCGGCGCGGCAAGGAGACCAGGACTCAGTGACTTGGTTCAGCTCATTTATTGGTCCCGAGAACGGCTCGGGTTCTGAGGGAAAAACTTCAGCTTTTTATTCTCAAGCCGCAGCGGCCGCGGCCAATGGCACCGGTTTGAATCTCCCATGATTAGTTTCCACCAATTGCAGGAGATTCCCAGTAGGCCAATCAGAGCGGCTTGCTCGACCAATCGGATCCCTGCGCGCTTTGACCAATCACAGCATGGCATTTACGAGAATGTAAATGACCATACAGAACACCCCTCCCCTCTTGGTTCGGTCCTACGTGACGTAGTCCCGTAAGTAGGCGGGGCTCCGTACTTGCCTACTGGACCTGTGCAGGTCAGTCGTTGTCTGGCTCCCGGCCGGTTTGGTCGGGTTCTCTGTTGCTCTCAGCTTCGTCGATGGAACCGCCTGGAAGGTGTCGCCGGGCCTCTCGTTGCAGCTCCCTCCTGGTCTACCCGGGCTGGTTGAGCTGCGGTTTCCGCCGCTCCTGCTTGGTCTTTCTGGGCTGGTTGAGCTGGCCTGGCTGCTTCTCCCTGGTGAGGCTTCGAGCTGGCTGCTTGCCGGTGAGTATGGCTGGTTCCTTTCTATTAGGTTTTGGCTCCCGGAGTATTCCCTCCCCTCTTGGCTTGTATTAAGGGGGTTGTCTGTGTTTGGTTGCGTGTCGGCTGTGTTTCCCGTGATTGCTCTCGATCTTAGTTGGACGACGTGGCATTTCCAGGCTCGTCCGTCAGTTATTTGCAGCCGGTATGAGCGAGGGCCTGTTAGTTGGGTTATAGTTGCTGGTACCCACAGTGGGTCTCTGGTTAGGTTCTTTGCATAGACGGCGTCGCCTGGTGCAAAGGACCGGTGCTTGCTAGAGGAGTTGGGGTGTCTCTCCAGGTTGTATGTGGGGTGCAACTTGTCTAGTGGGGACCTTATTTTCCTCCCCATTAGTAGCTCTGCCGGGCTTTTGTTCATTGTTGTGTTCAGGGTTATATGCTGTATGAAGAGCATTTTATTTATTTTTTCTTGGATTTCCCTGTGTTCAATTTTTTGGATGGTTTTTTTTGTAAATTGAACCATCCGTTCCGCCCTCCCATTTGCCACCGAATGTGCCGGGGTTGTCAATGCGTGTCTTATGCCCCGTTCCGCTAGGAATTTTTCAAATTCTAGCGAGGTGAATTGGGGCCCGTTGTCTGACACGATGACATCTGGGAGGCCGTGGGTTGCGAATAGCTTGCTAAGTTCTCTGGTCACGGCCTCCGTGGTGGTGGTTTTCATGTTGCTTACCTCCAACCAGTTGGAGTAAGCATCTACCGTTATGAGGAATATATGTCCCTTAGTGGGCCCGGCAAAATCTATGTGGATCCTGGACCATGGTCCCCTGGGGGTTTCCCATTCCAGGATCGGTGCCGCGGGAGGGCTCGGTCTGGTTTCTTGGCAGCATTCACATCTTGCCACCCAGGCCTCGATTTGTTTGTCCATCTCTGGCCACCAAGCGTAACTTCTGGCCAGGGCTTTCGTTCTAACTATGCCCGGGTGCCCCTCGTGTAACAACCCTAATACCTTTCCTTGTAGTTTTTCTGGAATCACAACCCTATCCCCCCACAGTATACATCCTTTTTGTAGCGAGAGTTCTGTTTGCCGGTTCCGGAATGTCTTGAATGCTTTGTCGTCATCTTTTTCCAGCCACCCTTTTTCTACCCAATGTAACACCCGCGCCAGACGTTTGTCTTTTTTAGTTTCTCGGGCAATGTCTGACGCAGCTATGGGTAGATCGGGCAGAGTCTCTATGCTGAGGGTGGTCGTCGTGGGTGCTGGGTCGGTGTCTAGGTCGGGTAACGGTGAGAGGCTCAAGACGTCTGCGTGGGTGATAGTCTTACCGGGTCGGTGTGTGAGTTGGTAGCTGTAGGCAGCAAGAAATTTGGACCACCTTGTCATTCTGGGAGATAGGATGTTCGGGGTGGCCCGGTTCCCTGCCAGGATGCCCAGCAGCAGCTTGTGGTCCGTGATAATGGTGAACGTGCGGCCGTAGAGGTACTCGTGGAACCTCTTCGTTGCTGTGACGATGGCCAGGGCCTCCTTGTCCAGCTGGCTATAGTTCCTCTCTGGTTTGATGAGTGTCCTCGAAAAGAACGCGATGGGTGCTTCTCTTCCATCCGGGAGTGTGTGGCTGAGGACGTTGCCGACGCCGAAGGGTGAGGCAACGCATGTGACGGCAAGTGGTAGGGTCTCATTGTATTGGATGAGGACGGCATCTGAGGTGAGCAGGTCCTTGGTTTTCCTGAAGGCGGCTTCCTCATGCTTCCCCCAAATCCAGGTGGCCGCCTTGTCCAAGAGCCTATGCAAAGGCTCCACCGTGGTCGCCTTTTGGGGCAGGAAAACATTGTAAAAATTAAGCAGTCCCAGAAATGCCTGCAGTTTGTTAGGGATAACATTGTTTTACCCTAACTGGTTTAGGTAAAATAATAAATATGTAATCATAGTTTGTTAGTTAGTGTCTGCAGCTTTAAATATAGGAATGTAATTAAGGGAGTGGTTGTGAAAGCACTTTAAAAGAAGCAAGATGACAGCTTGCTCTCTCTGGCTTTGATGATCCCTAATTACTGCAAGGACTCAAGACTGCATTGCTCGAACGGGAGAGAAACAAAGGACTGATTTGTAAGTGAACTGACATAGGATATTCTGCATGGACTTTGCTAACTGAATATCCCTGAATGGACTGACTAAATGATACATGACTATTGGACTGTTATTTTGACTATGCTATGAACTCATAATGGAATAAACTATATTTTTGATAGCACAAGCGTATCTGTTTTTTTTACTGTATGTTAATAAACATACAAGCTTAGCTCACTCATTTATCTGTGTGCCTATCTGACTAACGCTGCACATTCTGTTTAGCTTGTCTTCCTAACCCTGGTTGGGGAACCCAGGCTTAACACTGGTTATGGGCCCAGAGGCTGCAAAGTCAGTTTAACTAGGATAAAACAGATTTATGTAAAAAGTGAGAGTTTGTGTTGTTATACATTACAGAAAACAGACAGCTGTGTTTTATAAATTATAGTTTTACATCCATATCAGAAAACATGGCACAAGTCAATCTACAAAGTTTGTCCCTTATATCCAAGTTTGATGGAACAAACTATGTATCATGGTCAATGAAATGTAGTCTGCTTCTACGAAGAGAAGGTTTGTGGAACATAATTGAAAATCCACCAAACGTAGAAGAATGGGATCCAGAGGATGATGAAGATAAACTAAAGATAGAAGAATTTATGCATAAAAATGAACATGCTATTTGCATAATTGCTTTAACCTTAACTGACCAACAGCTTGTTTATATCCATGGAGAGAAAACGGCTGTTGGGTGTTGGCAGAAGCTGAAGAGGATTTATGTTTGAGATAATGTTGGTGCTCACATAAATCTAACACGGAAGCTTTTCAGTACGCATCTCCAGAAGAATGGTGATATGCTGAGTCATTTGAAAACTATGCAAAGCATTTTTCAAGAACTGCATGAGAAAGAGCTTATTTTCTCTGAACAACACCAAGTCTACATAATTCTATCTTCCCTTGATGAAAGTTATGATAACTACGTAACTTCCCTTGAAATATTGCCAAAGGAAAGCCTAACTTTAACTGATATAACTGGCAGATTGATTAAAGAGGCCAGAAGAAGGCTTGAAAGAGATCAGTTAAGGAGGCAGCAACCTCAAAAAGAAGATAATGAATCTCCTACTGCATACGCAATTAAAAAGTGCTTTCATTGTGGAGGAAGAGGACATTTGGCAAGATTTTGTAAAAAAGCAAAACGTCAGAACGTTGGCCAGAATACTAAAAGTCATCAAAATAAAAATAAAAATTTAGAGTTAGCCATGTATAGTAACGAAGCTGTAAAAAATAATTTATGGGTGGTTGACAGTGGAGCATCCCACTGTATAACAAATGATAACAGAATTTTTTTTTTAAATGTCCCAGAGTACACAGCAGATATCGTTAGCCAATGGCTGGAAACTGAAAGCTAAAGGTCAAGGTATAGCATATTGTTCTTTTATAAAAGAGAATGTAAAAATTTCAGTTAGAATTTTGGTTAAACTAGGATATGTAGTTACCTTTAAAGGAGATAACTGCATAATTGAAAAAGAAGATAAGAAAATTACTGCATCTTTAAGAGGTGAATTATATGTGTTAAATGATGATGGTTTAAAGGTGGCTAACACAGTTTATGAAAATAAGAAACCTCATGATGAATGTATTCACTTGTTACACCGAAGGCTAGGGCATTTAAATTTTAAAATGCTTAAGAAAACTGTTGAATTATCTAAGGGAATAAGTTTGAAACCTTGTAATAAGTATTTGCAATGTAATGCCTGTAATCAAAGCAAAGCCAGGGTCACACCGGCTAATAGAGTTGATGGATTTACTACTAAAGAGCCTTTAGAAGTAGTATTTGCAGATTTAATAGGTCCGAAAAAACCAAGTGTAGGAGGAGCTCGTTACATATTAAGTATAATGGACCACTATTCTAGATATGGGTTTTGCTATTTAATGAAGAGCAAAACTGAAACGTATCAAAATCTCTTTAATTGGATAAAATTTGCTGAAAGGAAAACTAAAAAGAAATTAGTAACTCTTATAACAGATAATGGTACAGAATTTACAAATAATAAATTCCAGAACAGACTAAGAATGTTAGGTATTCAACATAAAAAGTCTGCACCATATAGGCCACAACATAATGCCTTTATAGAGAGAAGAGGCCAAACATTACAATCAATGACACGTACTATGTTGTCTGATTCAGGATTACCTGACAATTTATGGGGAGAAGCAATAATGTGTGGTAATCATATATTAAATAATGTTGTTAATTCAACAACAGGTGAATTACCATTCACACTGTGGCATGGTACAAAACCTGATTTAAGTTACATGCACACATTTGGAGCACCAGCATGGGTGCATATCCCTACACAACTTAGACACAAAGGACAACATAGAGCTAAAAGATTATATTTTGTAGGATATACATCTAATCATAGATCTTATAGATTCTGGGAACCAGGTACATCTAGAGTTTACACCAGTGCCAGTGCTAAATTCCTAGAACATGTAGGATGGAATAGATTAGAGCAAGATTTAAATAATGAAGTAATTATTGAACCCTACAAAAGGCAGAAAGATCAGATAAGAAGAGTCCAATTAAAGAAGAAGTCCACGAAGAGCAAATAGGACCAGAACAAGAGGAAACAGATGATCAGGAAGAGTTAGATAATCAAGAAGAGTTAATAAATGAAAGTCCACCTCTAAATCCTGTAATACCTAGATGTACTACATGTGTAACTAGACCACCTGATAGGTATCAAGCAAGTATAGTTTGCCAAGTAACTAAAGTTCCAACTAGTATAGATGAACTTAGGATGTATCCTGCTAAGGATCAGGAGAATTGGCAAAAGGCAATGGAAAAAGAACTAAATTCATTAAAGGTAATGAAAGTTTATGAAGATGCTAAATTACCTCCAGGAGAAAAATCCATTGGGTGCAAATGGATATTTAAAGTAAAAACTGGAAATGATGGGACTGTTACCCATAAAGCTAGGTTAGTAGCTGAAGGATTTAATCAAACTGCATCTGATTACGATGAAGTTTTTGCACCAAGTCTTAAAGCAACATCTTTAAGAGCAGCATTAGTGTGGTCAGCTAAGAAAAACTATATCATTAACCATTTAGATGTAGAAACTGCTTATCTGCATGCACCATTGCAGCACACTATATATTTAAGAAAACCAGTAGGTATAAAAGACAATAAAGTAAATAGTAATGATTGTTGGAAACTCAAAAAGAGTCTTTATGGATTGAAACAATCTGGCTTTGAGTGGAATCAATATATTGTGAAAGAATTAAACAATATAGGTTTTAAATCTGGTTTAGCAGATCCATCTGTGTTTAAAAGAGAAAATAATGGAACGGTGTCATTATTGTTATTATTTACAGATGATATTGCTTTGATAACTAAGACTAATAATGAAGCTAATGAGATTATATCATTATTAGCCAAAAAGATAAAATTAAAGCATTTAGGTGAAATTAAAAAGTATCTAGGATTGACAATTAACAAAACAAAAAATGGATTTAAGATATCTCAAGAAGATAAAATTTGCCAATTAATTAAAACGTATAAAATGGAACTTTGTAAACCGGCAAAGACTCCAATGAGTCAAGAAGTTTGCCAAACTAATGATCAAAGTCCCAAATTTGATCTGTATATCAATCTTTGATTGGCAGCTTATCATATATAAGCAATTGGTCAAGGCCAGATATAGCTTATAGTGTTAATCAGCTGACACGTTTTAATTCAGATCCACAACAATGTCCTTGGCAATCATTAAAGAGAATTTTAAGATATCTTAAAGGAACAATGAACCATGCATTGTATATAGAACCAAAGGGTGATTTGAGTCTTAGTGCCTATGCAGATGCAAGTTTTGCCACTGATATAAACACTAGAAAATCAACATCTGGGATGGCTATATTATTTGGTAAGACACTAATAGGGTGGAGGTCAATCAGACAACAGCATATCAGCTTGTCCACAATGGAAGCGGAATTTTCATGTCTGTCATTACTATGCACTGACTTAATTCTGTACAAACAGTTATTATTAGACATGGGTATAACTGTTAAAGATTCCATTATTGTGTACGAGGACAACCAGGCAGCTATAAAGTTAGCTACTAGTATTGCTGTAAAAACTAGATCAAAGCATACTGATTTAAGATACTTAAATGTTAGAGAATCTGTAAAGAATGGGCTAATAAGATTGGAATACTCCATGACAGAAGAAAACATTGCAGACCAATTTACAAAAGCTCAAGGAGTAAGCAAGTTTAAAGAGAGTTGTAACAAATATGATTTAAAGATGTAAATAGTTATATTTATTATTATTTCCTAAAAGGGGGAGAATGTTAGGGATAACATTGTTTTACCCTAACTAGTTTAGGTAAAATAATAAATATGTAATTATAGTTTGTTAGTTAGTGTCTGCAGCTTTAAATATCGGAATGTAATTAAGGGAGTGGTTGTGAAAGCACTTTAAAAGAAGCAAGACGACAGCTTGCTCTCTCTGGCTTTGATGATCCCTAATTACTGCAAGGACTCAAGACTGCATTGCTCGAACGGGAGAGAAACAAAGGACTGATTTGTAAGTGAACTGACATAGGATGTTCTGCACGGACTTTGCTTACTGAATATCCCTGAATGGACTGACTAAATGATACATGACTATTGGACTGTTATTTTGACTATGCTTTGAACTCATAATGGAATAAACTATATTTTTGATAGCACAAGCGTATCTGTTATTTTTACTGTATGTTAATAAACATACAAGCTTAGCTCACTCATTTATCTGTGTGCCTATCTGACTAATGCTGCACATTCTGTTTAGCTTGTCTCCCTAACCTTGGTTGGGGAACCCAGGCTTAACAAAGGCTTTCCTGAAGGCGGCTTCCTCATGCTTCCCCCAAGTCCAGGTGGCCGCCTTGTCCAAGAGCCTATGCAAAGGCTCCGCCGTGGTCGCCTTTTGGGGCAGGAAAACATTGTAAAAATTAAGCAGTCCCAGAAATGCCTGCAGTTCAGTTTTATTCCTGGGCGTGGGGGCCTCCTTAATGGCTCTGATTTTGTTTGCGGTTGGGTGGATGCCATGCCAGTCTAGGAGGTATCCTAGGAACTCGACTCGCTCTGTGTAAAGCTGGCATTTTTCTCTCTCTTCACTTTTAGCCCAATTTCCTTGAATTTAGTTAGCACCTCCCTTAGATGACCCTCTAGTTCTAGCTGGTTGGTTGCCGACACTAGCACGTCGTCGAAGTAGGGCACCACCCCCTTAATTCCTTGCAAAAGTCTCTCCATGAGGCTCTGGAAAATCCCAGGTGCCACGCTGATTCCAAACTGGAGTCGGTTACAGTGAAACGCTCCCCGGTGGGTGACTATGGTTTGCGCCTCAGCGGTTTCTGCATCGACCGGCAGCTCTTGGTATGCTTGTGCCAGGTCGAGCTTCGCAAAAACCTTGCCTCCCCCCAGTGAGTGTAGAAGGTGCTGCACAACTGGGACGGGGTAGGTGCTTTGTTGTAAGGCGCAATTTAGGGTGGCCTTATAGTCCCTGCAGATTCTTACCGACCCATCGGGCTTGACTGGGGTGACTATTGGGGTCTCCCACCGGGCTTGGTCGATTGGTTGTAGGACCCCTTGCTTGACGAGCTTGTCAATTTGCTCATCTATTTTTGGCCTGAATGCAAATGGTACCCGCCTTGGTTTTAGGCATATCGGGGGAATGTTGGGGTCCAGGCTGAAGGAGATGGGGGGCCCTTGGTACTTGCCTAGGGTGCCGTCGAACACTTCCTGTAAGTCCCGTGCCAGTTGCTGTTCCCAATCGGTCTCGGCAGTGTGGTTGATGCCGGTGACTTCGATGCCGAGCGGTGCGAACCATTTCAGTCCCAAAAGGCTGGGTCGGGTCTCGGTCCATGATCGTCAGGGGGAGCTTTGCTGTGCGGCCCTTGAATGTTACCTGGAATTGTCCGGTTTCAACTACCAGGATGCGGTTTCCTTGGTAGTCCTTGATTATTAGTCTCTGGTTCTCCAGTCCCTTCTTGTGGAGGGTAGGCACCAAGCGCTTAATTTCTTGCCAGGCGACCTTGGAGAGGTAGGACCCGGAGTCCACCTCCATATTGCATGGCTCGCCTTCGATGCCTACCTCCATGTAGACTTTTCGGGCGTCGGTGGTTGATGCGTGGCTGATGATGACCGTCTGGTGGGTTTCCTCCCTCCGTCAGGTCTCGCCACCTCATCGGTTCTGTCTGCTCCGGTCCCATCGGCTGTCGGCTTGGCGATCTCTGGCTCTGGGGGGTGTGCTGTCCTGTCTCCGCTCGCTGTGGTCCCGCCGTCTGGGGCTGTAGGCTTCCTCAATCGGCAGACTCAGGCGATGTGACCCTTTTTGTCACAGTGCCAGCAGACTGTATCGAGAAAACAGCATTCTGCTCAAAGGTGGTCACCCTTACACCCGGCACATGCAGTCCCCGACTTACGACCCTGCCGATTTCGCTGGTCACGTCCCGTCTGAAGCCAGTGGATCTCCTCCTTGTCCATGGTGTCGGAGGCGGAGTGGAATTCACCATGATGGGTGGTGGTCTCGTGGTGACTTGCTTCCGGTTGGGCCCCAGTCGCCTTTCCTGGGTCAGCAGTCCCGGTGCGGTATCCGGTGTCTGGTATTTGCATGCGGTTCGCCGATTTCTGGGTTGCTTCGGCTGCAGTGGCTTCAGCGATGGCATCGGCGAGGGTGAT
Organism: Hydrophis major; assembly: GCA_033807585.1. NCBI lineage: Eukaryota > Metazoa > Chordata > Lepidosauria > Squamata > Elapidae > Hydrophis > Hydrophis major. The sequence goes on along the minus strand of CM066331.1, from coordinate 183,227,895 downwards.
GTCTCCCTTGGCCATCAGTCAGCTCTGTATGACTGGGTCTCAGAGTCCGAGTATGACGCGGTCTCGTAAGGCCTCGTCCATGTCTGAGAACCTGCACATGCCCCCTAGGCTTCATAGCTCAGCCACAAAATCTCTGATGCTCTCGCCCGCTCTCTGGTCCCCCTGGTAGAAGTTGTGCCACCTGATGAGGATGGGCACAGCAGGGGCATAGTGGTTCCGGAGCAATGGCTCGAGGTCAGCCCAGTCCATCTCCTTGACGTCCGTGGGTCTCGCTAGAGCTTTTGCCATTTTGAACACTGCGGGCCCGCAGTGTGTCAGGAAGACGGCTCTTTTCTTTGGCCCGGCAGCATTCTTCATGTTGCTGCACTCGAGGAACATGAGGAATCTGTCGGTGTATGATTCCCAGTCCTCGGTAGGGGGATTGAAGGGCGCGGGCGGTGCGATGCTGGCCATCTTGTCGGTCTTGCTTCCTCCGGACACGTGTTGGTGGGGGGATTAGCCTTGGAATCCCACCTTCGTTGCCAGTGTTGTGTCCGGCGCGGCAAGGAGACCAGGACTCAGTGACTTGGTTCAGCTCATTTATTGGTCCAGAGAACGGCTTGGGTTCCGAGGGAGAAACTTCGGCTTTTTATTTTCAAGCCGTGGCGGCTGCGGCCAATGGCACCACTTTGAATCTCCCACGATTAGTTTCCACCAATCGCGGGAGATTCCCAGCGGGCCAATCAGAGCGGCTTTCTCGACCAATCGGATCCCTGCGCGCTTTGACCAATCACAGCGCAGCGTTTACGAGAATGCAAATGACCGTACAGAACAATTTATGTCCAGGATGTGAGGGGTCTGCAGATATTTTCACAGTCCTCTTTTTGACTCGTGTAGTATACAGGTCCTCAATGGAAGGTAGGTTGGTAGCAATTGTTTTTCTGCAGTTCTAATTATCCACTGAAGTCTGTGTCTGTCTGGTTTGGTTGCAGAGCTAAACCAAACAGTTATAGAGGTGCAGATGACAGACTCCATAAGACCTGAATCAGCAGCTCTTTGGGCAGTTTGAGCTTTCTGAGTTGGCACAGAAAGAACATTCTTTGTTTACTTTTTTGATGATGTTTTGGATGTTTGGTGTCCATTTTAAGAGATATGATAGAACCTAGAAACTTGCTTTCTCCAAACCAAGAGTTGTGGTTTGATGAGAAGGCTTAGGACTTTTATTAGACTTTTCTGGTACTTTCAGAATTATTATTCCTAGTGTCTGTTGAGAGCCGAAGTGGCTATTGGCCTGGATAGAAAAGGAGATGTGTGTACTTTATATTATCAATGACCTTATTATCTATAGTAGACAGTATAGTCTTCGGTGATATATTCTGTGGTATCCTGCTGGCCAGTTTTCTCTGCTGCTTCCCTGATGGCACTGGATAGAATAATGGTTACCACTTCACTGCTTTTCCTTCCCTCACTACATTAAATCAGTTTTAAGCCTGCAATGTAGACACTTCCTATGAACCAGGACTTTCTCTTGGCTTTCTCTATTAATGTCATATTAATTATCTTGCCTGTGTCCCGTGACCCTTCCCTTTATGTTTCACTGGTTCTGTGTTATTTTTTAAGCTGGCTTTCAAGTCAGCTGCTGAAGAAGAGCAGGTTGGTGTTTGGGTTAGGGATCTGTGAGAGAATTGTTCCTCCTACAGGACAATTGGAGATTCACACATAATGATGCCTCAATCTGTCACCATAACCTAACAGGCTACTTTATATTTGGAGGGGAAAAGATATTTCAAACTTAAGTAAGATGAGCTTTGAGGCAGAACGGCTGTGGTCTAATTTTCTGTGTCCTGGCATTTTGCCAGCTACTATGGCTGTACTCTTTAGAGGCAGAGTGACTGTCTTGTGGCATACTTCTCAATAACTGAGAGGCAACTGAACAGGGTTTTTCGTCAAGACATCAGAAAACTAGACCAGGGCCATTCAATGCGAAATCTCATCACTCCTTGATGGTTATTAGCTGTGAAAGATTATATCGATGTATTGTACTTGTACTTCAGAGCATGCATGAGTGATGGAAACTTCTTAAGTCATATCTTTTTCTTAGGATTTCCCTGTAAGTTCAGAAGGCAGCCACATGATCCTGGACAAAGATACAGCTGCTATATAAACATATTCTTGAGCATTTCCCCACTTTGGATCTGAAATACTGCTCCTTAATTCAATATACAACTTCTTGTTTTACTAGAACAGCCTACAAATTTTGTTCTAGTGTTTTATCTGGATTGAATCCCATGCACTTCTGCATTTATTAGAAACTACTGCTATTTATTGGGAACCTCGTGATCCTGAAATATGACTCAGTAGAATGCGGTTATTGTGGATAGTTTATGTTAGAATGAATCATGTTAAAGGATGGAAGAAAGGTTGGAAGAAATATGCTGCTGGATCAGTCTCTAGTTGTGTGTTCTTATAATAGCTAACCAGCTGCTTCCAGAAAGTCCAAAAGCTGGACAGGAGCATCCAGCAATCTTCCCACACAGGCTCCCCAGCAAGTGGCATGCTGCCTATGATACTGCCGGTAATAATACAAGTTAAAATGAAGTATGCTTGAAGTTGGCAAAGATATGTCCTTAAATGTATTGTGCTGCATCCCTGCTGCCATAGTAAGTGCTATGCACAGTTTGACGCTGAGCTATAAACTTGAAAGGACATTTTTAAAACAACTTCTTTCTCCTTGTATATGTAACGGTCTACATCTTTTAGATGAATTTATACAGGCCACTGAGTTTGATGGCGAGAGAATTATATTATTTGATTTTATTTGGAGTAGAGGGTTAAGGTAAAGCTGGTATTTCCACACTCTGCTGGCAATTACAATTTGTTATCTTTGAGAGCAGCTGCATCTGTTGTTGAGAAATAAAGGCACATGATGTACTAAATGAGACTAGGGTTGCATTGCCTTTGAAACACTTGTCTTTGGCCTAGTAAGGAACCTTGGCATCAAGCAATCAAATGGGGAAAGGTACACATTGCAGATGCATATTTATTTGACTGTATGCTATGATGTATGCTATGTAAGATACAAAGCATACAATGATTAAAGCAAATCTATTTCTATTTGTTCAGCATAGATATATTTCAAGAAACTGCCAATTAAAAATGATTTGCCCAATTAGGGGAGTGTTAAAATTAAATAGATAAATACATTAATTATTCTGCAATATCCTTTAGATCTAGAAGTGGAAGAGCAATGTGGTACACAACAATGTGACATGAGAATACTCATTTTGGATATGCCAACTAGGTATGAGGTATTGCAGGAGATGTGCGTGTCATATTTCACCTCTCAACATTTTAAGGACAAGCTGAAGATGCATATCTTCAGAAATTGTGGGTGCTCCATCATTGGAGGTTTTTAAGAAGAGACTAGGTAGTTTGTGATCTGAAATGGTATAGGTTCTCCTGCTTGAGCAAGGAGCTGGACTAGAGACCTTGACCGTCCTTCCAGCTCAATGCTATTCTACATACAAAGCATTGTGCCTATATGGAAAAGCAAGCCCCACTATATGGATTTCCACATGCAAGTTCTGTCTATTCTAAAAGTTTGAAAGATACAATTTTAACATTAGGCATCGACACAGATGACCTACAGAAGGAAAAACATACACAAAAATGAATATGAATACACTGGAAACCTTTTTTGTCAATTGTTAAATGGCAAGAGCAATAATTGGTTGAAAAAAAAAGATCATGCAATCTAGACTAATACTTGCATACTTTATGGCTTTTGAAAATGTTCTGTGTGAAGTTATTGATATATAACTTGTGAGGTATGTGGCTGATGTATATATTAATTTACAGAAGACAGGTCTAAATGTTCAGACCCACAATCTACTTGTGCATACAGTTGATATGTGAAGACTATGTAAGAAGACTGTCTCTTGCAAAAAAATCCATATGAAAAGCTGGTGTAGAATTTTATATCAGTGTCATACATTGTTTGAGTGACATGCCATGAGCTATACTACAGGAAGGATAAGAAATGTTAAAGCATTGACAGAAATGGTTAAATTAAAATACAATAACTAAACCAATAAGTATAATGACTCTTGGTGCATTTAATGATTTCATTCTTCTATCTTGACCTCCAAATGTGCTTGAGCCTCAGTTTCCAAGCATAAGTCAGAGGATCCAAGGACTATATATGAAGGACCCTAACCATTTTTTGCCTGCTACACAACTGTTTAACATCCAAAGAGGCTTTCCTATGGTAAGAAAGCTAATCATCATTATAAGTATTATCACCTTCCTTTTCCTGAAATTTTTTTCCAACTCTTCCCAAAGCTGTACCCTTGTGATATATTCCAACATTACTTCTATTATCATCTGGTGATTGTGAGGAAAACATCATATTTCAAATTTCTGCTTCTCACAGGTGGCCATGGAAAAAGTCAGGCTTAAGGAAAAGATACCTCCTCCCAGATATTCCAGTGCTAGACCTCAGTGAATATGCACAGGCAGAGAGGACGTGTCCCTCCAGTTATTGCAGAATTATAATTGCCATCAGCCTCAATGGTAAAGGAAGCACTTTGGATTCCCCCACTTCTGACATCTGGCACACACAATGAATATCTAGGCGTGCACTGGTTTTGCATAATGGGCTTGAGAAGTGAAGTGGCAGCCAGATGCTCAGTTTGAGGTTCCTGCATAGCCTTTGCTTGAGAAAGCAAAGAACAAATATTTGCATATTTTCTACTCAATCAAGCAGATGAAGAGTTTTAATTCTAACCGGCATTTACAGAACAGTGATATGTCGGTGTATCTTGGGGAGGAAAGAGGGAACGTGATTTCTCTCTGAAACAGGAAGCCCTAAAATACCTTCCTTCTCTTCCAATCTCAGGATCCCCACCCTTATTTCCCTGGATGTACTACATTGCTGTTTTGTTCTTTATAGGACCATGCTCTTCCAAGAAAAGATAACAAAGAAGATCAGCAATGGAGATTTTGATAGAAATAGCTTATGTGGGTGCCAGTCCAATCCACTCCAATGCCATGCCCTTCCCCTTCTTGAGAATCCCGGCAAAGGACTTTTTTCAAAGGCATTCCAGTCTTTAGCTTAAAGGGTTGCAAAGCCACCCTGTGCTGAAAAGATGTGACTAATTAATTTTGTGGGTACGGGTAGTTGAATGTGTGCTACGTGGTGCATGTGCTACGTGGGTGACTCTTGTTTGCATGCAGGTATAGTGCAGTTGTGAAGTTTGTGTGGGTGGTGATAGTGGTGGGCCAGCTTAAACATTTAGAGACATGGGCACAAAAGAGGTGCCTTCTGCTCTGTTGCTTTTGCCTGTAGAATAAAGAATGCGTGTGTGTGCTTTTGTGCGCTTGCGTGCGAGTGTACATAGAGGTTGGTTTGCTTGTTTCTATGCAGCCTGGCCTTGATCAAATAGAGCTAGAAAGAAGCACTACAACTGGCTGCTATAGCACCAGCTGTGGTCACTTGCTGATAATAATTAATTTAAAAATCCCTTTGCATCCTGGAGGGTCTGATATGCTTATCTCTCTCAGCTTTTGTACCTGGATTTTTTTAAAAAAATATTGTTTCCATATCAGCCTGGTAGGCATAAGTACTAGGACATGTCCAGAATGCCACTCAAAGGCTATCCCCCTTTGTATCTCCATGTGAATCTGCATGATTTTCCTTTGCCGTCATCCGCAGCATTTCTGTATTGCACAATATGCAAGTAAGATTGGACCCTTAAGGCTATTCAGGCTGGAGGAGCAAAAATGTGAAAGTCTGGAGCTGTGAATATCAAATGGAGTAAGAAAAGCCTGACAGTTCACTCAACCTCCCACGCCATGCTCTCTCAGTCTTGTCCAGATGGAAAACTAAGGAAGATAGAGAGTACCAGACCTTGCTTCAACTCACTCTGCAGACTCATCTAGGGATATTTTTATAGAAATGTAAATCTGCTAATTTACTTCCCAATATAGGACTTCAAACATACCCATGGAGGCATATAGAAGTGGGTGAGAAACAAGTTTACACACTCACACACACATATAATAAATGACATTTTTCTGTGATGTAATGCTTAAATTCAGACCAAAAAAAGGCAGTTCTTGACTCATAGTGTTGAAAAAATATATCTTGGCTTTGGAACCTGGCTCACATTGCACTAAGTTGCAATAACATTATTTGGTGACTTTTGTCTCTTCATTATCTTTCCATCTAATCTATGTTGAAAGGAAGAAAATTATCCCATACACCATACATTTTCATAGGAAAGACACAGTGCAAATAGAAAGCATGTATTGCTACATTTTGTCCTGCAGTTATGTGCCAGAATTCATGTCTTTTGTTTATTTGCTTTAAAAATGAATCTTCCGTGTAGTTTTCTATTAATTAAACAAAATGAACAAAGCTGATTAAAATATCAAAGGTAAAATCCTTTTGAAATTAACTACATGTATTTTCATTCATACAGAGGAAGTTTTGAACTTTTATTTCCGGAGAAAACCCTTAATCCCTTCCTTCCTTACCTCCCTCCCTCCCTCCCTGAAAAACAAGTGCATTTTGCAGGATTTTTAACATATTTTTTTCTGTCCAACTTTTAAATTACTTCTCTCTCTACAGAATCTGTAATGATGCTATACATGTATACTCACAAAAGATATTGAATGAAAGCGGGGATATCAGATAGTTATTGCTATTAATCTATTTACAGAGTGGGAAAATGAATGAACAAGAAAAAGGAAAGGGGATTTTAAGAAAAAAGAAATCAAAGGAAAACTGGATGATTGCACTGTTAATGACATCTTGTCAAACCTGGTGAAATGAAAAACTGATCCCCTTCAGTTTCTCCATGCACATACAGAGAATGTGGAAAGGGTAGAACTGTATACATCAATGTTTGATCCACACTTTTCCACTCTTTTCCTTTGGGGTGCACTTCCTTTGTTGCTGCATCTTCCCCCAATGTTAGTCCCCCCTCAAGATCTTGATGGCCCCAAACTTGTTGGCCTCTCTCAAAGCATTAGATTTAGTAGTTTTTCCAGGCATTGCAGTCAGGAGGTAAATGAGACTTGTTGGATGATTGTGGAGTTATCGTTTCAGTGATATAAGTGGCAGGATTCCTTTTTTATTCCATGCATGTGACATATATTATCATGTCGGTATCTTGCTTCTTGAATTGCACTATTGTTTTAGTTTTAGCCCTCCATGCCACTGAGAGTCACTTCAGTGAGCTGAGTGGCTATATAAATTGTTTTTTAAAATCAATCAATGCTTGATGGTTTGTATACAAGAATCTTGTGTCTTTGACATTATCAGTCAGTCTTGTACTGGGTGGGAGTGAGGTGTGCAGGTGAAGTTTGGAACTTTTGAACCTTTTAAAATAAAGTCACTTTTAAAACAAAGTGTTCAGGAATATTTCTTGTTTTGTTACAAGCATTCCAAAATGGGAGTCTCTGAAATTAAGTACCTTTCTACTTTCAGCTTATTTCAACTTATCTCAGGGTTGTTATGGCTGCAATAAATTATTTTTCCTATTTTTTTCACCCTTTTATTTCGTAATCCATTCAAGAAGAGAAACGTTCCATTCTCTATAAATGTAAATACTTAACCATCTTGTTATCTTGCCTAACTCTATCCTATTCCATTCCATCCAAAGGCAGAACAATCTGTATTTGAACCCATGCCAGAAATATTGTTTTTATTTGTGTATCAAGACCTTCAAGTTAGCTCCAATGTTGCCTATTGATAACAAAGCACTTGGAACCCTTTTTTTTAAACAGCTGAGTTTCAAATTATACAGTAGGTCAAACTTAGGAGTTTTGTGCCCCTCTGATGACAGTATAATGTAATTTGGGAGGATTTGCAGAGGACAATTGTTGGGAGGGTTTAAGCTGATATACTGTTCCCAGTCAGATGCCCAACAAAACTTAAAAGCAAATTGGGAGATAGCGAGAAGACTTTTGCAGGAAGCAAGCTGTGTTTGGTGTTTTCATGTTAATGTCTTAGGGATTAGGGAACAGAACCACAAGGTGAAATACCACACTAATTTGTGTATGACCTCCAGACATCCACAGACATAAGGGATCCCCTGCAACTTTAATTAGAAGCTTGTTTTCACAACTTCTGTTTTTTAATGAGCAATTTTCTGATAAGCACAGCAATATATTACCGATGAAGCAGCACCCTCCCATTGTGACCCTGCAAGGTTTCACACAATCAGTGTGGAATTTTAAAACTCATAATAATACTACAGGCATGATTATATGCTGCTTGTTCAGAAATAAGAGCCACTGAATTTTCTCTCTGGTTTATGAGAGTTTTGTTGCTTTTTATACATTTATTATGCTCCCATTGTTCCCAGAATTCTTTCCAAAGCGACAGTAATAAATGCCATACCCAGACGATAACCCTTACAATATTGCCGAACACTGTAATTATATTGGCAGTGCAGGTCAGGACACATATTTGATCAGTTTTGTTTCCTTTAGACCAACAACACTGAATCAGCTGTGAAATTGCCACCATTTTAGCAACCTCACCCATAGGCACATTTGAAAGGGCATGTGATATTCTTTCACTTTTTCATCACCCCTTAACTATCTAACTTAAGAGGCTGGGATATGGTGGAGTAAATTATGGCATTTTAAACGATATGTATATGGGCTCTTTGGGTGTGTCTGCATATTCTTCCTCCACAACCCAAAGCAAGATAAAATGCAGGACAAAGACTGCTTTTACATCAGATAAAACTTGTGTCTTTGATGTATTCAGGGTCCTTTACACAGTTATTTTTAATTATTATAAGATTGAAAAGATGAAGGAAATGCCCAGATTCCATCTAACTGGAGTCTCAAAGACAGAAATTGACCATATGTTAAGTATACAAACTGTGCTGTGAGGAAAAGGTATAATTTGAGTTGATTGCTGTACAAGTACAATATTTTCCTCAAATCCCTTCTTGTCACTTCAAACCCACTAGATGAAGTGAATCTTGTATGGTCTCCTTTTCTCATGTCTTCCAAAGTCTCCTCTGAAGGATGGTGTCCAAAATCACATACAGAAATCTGGATTATAGTTGGGTATCTTAGCAACCAGAGAGATGGAAAAGTTCAAGGTATAAAGCTGAAGTAAAGCCCTATAACAACTGAAGGAGATGGGACTGTGTGCTCACTTGCTCACCCTCCCACATTTTTTAAGCCTTGTATGTAATGTCCCATGTGCGTTACATGACTTCAGAAGTGCTGCTTTTTATATCTGCACAAAAGGTAGAAATTCAAGAAACAACAATTTCCTGATAGGAAGAATGTTACTATCAAATTTCAGCTTACTAGGAAGATTCTGGTTCAGGCAATTTGATTTGAAAAATATCAATAAAATTTAAAGAAGCACAAATGACAGCACCAAATATCTGTGGGGAGTGGTGACGATTTCCAATGCATCCATTTCCATTACTCTATTGAACTGTTGTTAATACAATAAACTTCTATCTTATAACCTTTAAAGACATAGAACTATTACTGGAGCGGAAAAAGGGGGATAATACCAGGGGTGGGATCCGACCGGTGTAACTACTGGTTCAGTGATTTTACGTTTTGCACGCACGTGTATATCGTTGTCAGCTAGCTGCCTGGACAGCTATGCAGCACTGCGCACAGGTGCACAGCATTTGAAAAAGCACTTTTTTCCTGCTTTTTCAACTGCAGCTGTGCCATGCAAAGCAGCTGTGGTTGAAAAAGCAGGAAATAAAGATCAGGTAAGAGCCTGGGTGAACAGGTGGGGCAAAACAGCAGCAGACATAGAACATATTTATGCTCTCTGTCTGCTGCTCTTCAGAGCTACCATTCTACAGAGGTGGACAGAACTGGTAGAATCTCACCCCTGGATATTACTATTCCACTAGAAGAGAATCATGTTGCTCAGGTTGAACTGTGTAGCCCCTAATTTTCAGGGCTTTGGTCTTTCAAAGATTTGGTTGTGAGACCATGTTTATGAAACTGGACTCATCAGATCAGTTGGGATTGTTGCTAGTGTACCAGTCTCCCTGTTGCATGGCAACCTCCCTGCCTGAGCTGCTTCGGGCCATCTCAGAGTTGGCAGTGAAGTTCTTCAGGCTTATGGTCCCAGGAGACTCCAACCCACCATGGACCTACCCCAAATTATCTTGGTTCTGACTCAGGACAGTGGTCACACAGCAGATATAATCTTGTTGGAGCAATGGCAATGTGATCTGATGGGGATTTAGCATTATCCTCCCTGCAATGTGCTCTACACGGACTACACTTGTGCAGAACTCAACTGCGCTGGCCCATGTTACATCACTGTTCTGTGAACTGTACTATCTGTAAGTTTGCTTCTGTGGACTTCAAGTGGACTTCAAACTGGTCCACTTCAAGATGTTGGTTATTACCTTTAAAACCTTCCACACCATGGCTTTCTGAAAACCAGCTCTCCTTGAAGGGATTAGCCACTTGACCCGCACCGGCAGAAGGAGCATTCTGTGGACCCCAACAGTCAAGGAATTTTGGCTGGTGGGGTCCAGAAGAAAAGCCTTGTCTCCTGTGGCTCCCACCCCCTGGAAAATTCCCTCCCCCTTTCACATCCTATTTGGCCTTCCAAAAGTCCTTGAAGTTATGGCTATGCCAACTAACCTGGGGTCCCAATGGGAATGTGGCACTTTGGAGGTGGCTAATGGAGTAGACAACACCCAGTTTCTCCCTGAGTGCATTTTGCTCCCTCCTTCTCTATCCTGCTTGGTTTTATTTTAATTAATTTTTAAATGTAAGATCCTAATGTTTGTTTTAATGTTTTATAATGCATTTTATTCAATGACTGTAAGTCGCCTGGAATTGCCTTTGGTGAGATGGGCAATATACAAGTTTGATAAATAAAATAATAAATAAATAATAGATTAATATGCTGTGGGAAAATATTTATTGTATTTGCTTCCTGAAATGAATTGTATATCCAAAACACTGGATATTAGTGTTTCTTAAAAACAAATATATCTCATTTTTTGTTTGCTTGTTTGCATGTTATTAAAAGACTGCATTGCAGGTGTGGGCCTTTATGTTTTAAAAGAAATATTTTACTGCAATAACCAGTCAGCAATATAGCCCAATATAGTTCTGAAGCAGGAAAGTTGTTTCCAGTTTGTCACAGGTTGCACTCATAACTCTCAGCAGCACTTTGAAGAAGCCCCACCCTTTTCTTGATTTTGAAAGGATGGTTACATGTTGGATGGCTACCATTGATGGGCAATAACACTTAATAAAGGTAAAGGTTTTCCCTGTCCAGTTTTGTCCAATTCTACGATGCGTGCTTATTTTTGTTTTTCAGCTGAAGGAGCCAAGCATTGTCCAAAGACATTTCTGTGTTCATGTCGCCAGTAGGACTATACGCTGAGTGCATGAAATGCTGTTACCTTCCCATCAAAGTTTACCTACTCACATTTGTGTGCTTTCAAACTGCTAGAGGGGGCAGGAGCTGGAGCAAGTAACAGGAGCTCACCCCATTTTCAGCTGACAAACTCAGCGTCTTTAACCACTGAGCCATCATTCCCCCTAAGTACAATTATACCACATCCAAAAACATTTTCTTTTTCGAGATCTGAATACTGCATATTAGATTGCAAAAACTCCAAATAACCACTAAAAGGCAAAAAGGAGACATTTCTATGTTTCCTTGTTGACATGTGATAAGGATCCAGAATTTGAGACCAAGATGTACTAGGCCAGGGATGTCAAACTGGTGGCCCATGGGCCAGATGCCTCATATGCAGGCCACGCCCACCAGAACTCTGCAAAGGGGGGAAATGTTGCGATACCTCACGTGATGGTAACATGATGCCACACATTTGACACCCGTGTACTAGGCCTAATTGTAAATAGACTTCTGTTTATCTATAAGGAGTAAGGAAGATGACTTTGACAAGATATGTGGGGACCTATACCAAAGGAATGGAACATTTTTGAATTCTGCAATGAGATAACATTTGGAAGTGCTTCAGTATTCCTATTTAATTAAACAATATGATGGAGGAGGAGGTACAATCACACATGCAAGCTTCTGTTGTTGTAGATGGACTCAATAAAAGTAGCTTAAGCCTTCCAGTGGAGTGGAATTTCTATGTCTGATCTCTCCAGAACAGCTGGCAAATTTAGTTGAACTTTTGCTCAGCAGTTGATTCCAATTATCAATTTCTGAGCATTTAAAAAAGGACAAAGACAATTTTACCCCTACTTCTAACCTTAATGATGGGTCAACTCCGTTCTCAGAAATACCATTCTGTTCAATTATTCTGTTTTATAGAAAAAGTTATGGTCATGTTAGTAGAGTACCTTGTTTCAAAAAGACATCACATGACTGGTTATTACTATAAAACTCCTTAATTTATGAATTATTCTTTTTTAAAAAAAACATTAACATGAGTCCCTGCCAGGCAATTTCAGGAGAAATTTCCCAATTACTATAAACAGCTGATGTTAACTATGTTGGGCTTCTCACAACTTATGGGCTCCTCAGTGTTTGGCTTGTGTTCACTTTCTCTTCCTGGCTCGCTGGCAGATTCACTCTCTTGCTGTCCTCCATTACCATTTTGGGTAATCTTGCTATTCTCCTTTACTTTAGCTAACATTTCTTCTTCTTCCTCCCCCTCTTCCTCTTCTTCCATATTATCTGCTGTTGTTGCCATGACTACTTCTTGATTCTGCACTCGGCGGGAGGTTCTCAAGATGGCTTTGCGAAAACCCTGTTTGAACCGATAGGAGAGGAAGCCATAGATGATAGGATTGGTGCAACTGTTGGCATAGGGCAGGACAACAACCAGAAAGTAAATACCAAAGAGTGATGGTTCCTCAGGCAAAGTCCAGATGACATTGATGATGTTGAGCATATAGAAAGGAAGCCAACAGAGCACAAAGACTGCCACCACAATTACTACCATGCGGGTAATCCTCCGTTCAGAGCGTTTGCGTTTAGCTGTCAGTGCTCGCACCTTTCTGCCTGATGAACGAACCTTGATGACAATAAGCAGGTAACACAAGCAGATAACCAGCAGTGGACCAAAGAAGCCAAGTGTAGCTGTGTAGATGATGAAACCAGCTTTCCATACTGAAGCAGGCTCAGGCCATTTAATGTGGCATGTACTCATACCATGGGGGACTTCTGAAAACACTACCACAGGCAGCACCACCACAGATGAGATTACCCACACAGTGGCACTGACAGTCTTAGCAACTCGGACTGTCCGCCATTTTGAGGATTTCACAGGGTGCACCACAGCCAGATAGCGGTCAATGCTCATCACAGTGAGGCAGAAAATACTAGTAAATTGGTTTATGGCATCCACAGCCATCACTAGACGACACATAAATGAGCCAAAAGGCCAATATGATAAAGCATTTTGTGCTGCCAAGAAGGGTAGGCCAAGCATAAACAATTCATCTGCCAGTGCCAAGTTGAAGATATAGATGTTAGTCACTGATTCACTCACGGAATGGCACAACACCACATAAATGACTAGAGAATTTCCAGCTAGTCCTACAACACAAACAATGAGATATACCAGTGGAATAAGGACACCGCTAACATCTAGACCCAGACTAGAAGCTAGGGATAAATTTCCAGAAAGAAAGGCTGTACCAGATGTTGTTGAATTATCTTCCCAAAAAGCCACTGTGGTGGTGAAGTTGAAATTGTCCATGGCAGAAAAAGGAGGGGCAGGAAATAATTATCCACAGGATCCCTTTGGAAGACTCTGCATTTGAAAAGAACAGAAATAAATAATTTAACATTCATCTTATAATCCACAAGCATTCTAGATAGTTAATATGTAACTCTGCAGAGGACTCAAGATATGGAATAGCAAGTAATGGCCAGTGAATCTCATGACTACAGGCTAGAATTGTTTATATATCTCCATTGCTTCTAATTTTAACCATAGTGGAGATTTCTCTTTCAGCAACTCCTATTCCTGAGTTAAGGGACACTAAGAATTGAAATCAATGGTAAATTTTCAGAGAAAATTAATAGAATCTTGAAAAATAGGACAATCTTTACCTTTAGGATATCACAAGAGAGCAGATTGTTGTAAATAAAGAGGTTGGGCATCACACAGATCATGGGAACAACATGAAATCCCATCAAGTGGCTAGGCTTAGGTTCCATACTTAATAAAAATGAAAGTCAACAGCTACAACAGATAGAAGTTTAATGTACATTAAGACATATTCTTCAACCAACTCAATCATCTTGCATTGTCAAAATTAAAGGCAAATTAGATCCAGGAGCTCATTCATATCACATGCTTAAGATGGTGTCTCTAAGAAGAGCAAGTCTTGTCAGCTAAATATTTAATTGATGCCAGTGTAGCCATAGAGAATCAGTTTGATATTAAAGGCTCTAGCTGCAAATCAGGAGACTGTGAATTCTAGTCTTATCTTAGATATAAAACTGGTTAGGTGATTCTGAGCCAGTCAATCTCTCTCAGCTCTAAGGAGATAATGGCAAACCCTTTCCAAACACAATTTTTTTCAACCTGAGGACCAGAATTGAACTTAAATAATCTACCAAGAGACACATTCCAAAATGTCAGTCAGGTAATGACTAAGAAGTGGATGATCAGGGCAAAAACTACATTTGGATAGGTCAGAAAAAAAAACCCCAGAATATTTTCAGACAGGTATTTAAATTGCTTTCATTTAACTGATTATTTCCCATGTATTTCCCAAGTCTTGTTATTACTCCATTGTCAGTGAAAACCTTTAAAGGGACTCTTGTAATAATATCCCAAGGTTTTTTTTTAATGGCTGCATGCAATACTGGCTCTCTAGTTATATATCTCTAGTTATATGTCAGTCTACTTAAGAAAACAAAAAGAATAATGATTACAGGAGATTGCAGGGCATGGAAAGAATGAACACATGGTTTTATGATGGAATGAAACAGGGATAGGAAACTTAATTTCAGTTAGCCACTCCCAAAACACAACATAAGCCTAAGTATGATTGTCTAACCCATTGTATGTACAGTACTTCAAACTTCGGGATATACGTTCTAAAAAAAACCAAAACACTTAAACACATATATTAGAGAGCAGGCAACAAAAGAGGCACTAGAGATGCATATATAGTAAAAAAAATAACATCCAGAAATGCTTTGTATTAGGGGACTTTTTACAACAAAATATTTGAAGCAAAACTGAACATAAGAATTACGAATTCGATGATATCAATACACAAACATCTATTCATGGCAAATGTTAAATCAGAAACTTATGGAAACTGAATAGAATACAGTTAAGACTTAAAATATGAAAATTGGTGATTAGATTATGAGTTATATACAGAAGAGCCCATTTCCAGTCTAATGGAAAGACTAAGGCCAAAGAATTTGATCTTAACCTGGAGAATTCCTGAGGTGACTTCCTACCTCAGTGGAGAAATACTGTCATGATGTTGTCCTTCCCTTGGGTGATAATTGAAGAGTGGGAAGCTGCTGCCAAGAGAGGACTGTGCAGTGGAAGGATAGGAAGCAAGGGGAGCTGCAAAGTGCAGGACATGCACTCAGTCATTAATAAGGCAAGTGTTGGAACAACATTACCTACTCAACATTTTTGTCTTTTGAAATAAAAGTGAACCCATTATTTATCAGGGGGGTAATGGATGATCACTTTTCACACAGTACAGCTAAGTGCTTTATTTCCTTTACCTCAAATTTTTACTAAGCAATTTTCTTGTATTTGGAAGCCTGGGATTTCTTCTGCAAAGTCCTACCCAGGCAGCCTCAAGTTCGGAATACACAGCTCTGGCTGGGTTGTAGTCTAAGATAGTTGGAAAGCATCACATTGGGAAGGCTAGAATAGACAGGAAACAATTTCCTATGATTATAGAGAATGATCCTTTCCCAGTGTTATGTGGGAAAAGTAGGACTTAAGCTTCTGCCTTCTGCATCCAAAGTTGACATTGTTCTCTTACCCAATGCCAAAAAGCATTTGGATATAAAGCCTATAGATCTACCATTAGAATAATAATGGTGATTAAACTATCAAAATATGACATTTCCATTTTTAAACACATACACACAGAGCATGCATATACAACCACAATATTTAAGAACAATTAGAACATGCTGTTTGAAAGTGTGTCCCTATAAACCCTATAAACACATAGCTGGAGATGATGAAAGCTGAAAAGGATTATGTTTTTCTGCCATAAACATGTGCTATATATAAAACATTATCTGAATGTAAGAATTCTAGAGATTTTTTTTTACCACACGATCAATCTATGGTGATAACATATATAAAGAACCCTTTCTTATAACAAGCATTGTGTCTACTTGCAGTTGGCTGAACAACCACAATCTTTCAGATGCACCTTTGTAATTAGCTATGGATTGTATCATTGTATCAGATAGCGTTGGGAGGGACTGCAAAGAACAAGTAGTCCAACCCATTGCAATGGGCCAGAAAACCAATTAAACCATCCATTAGAGACTCATCTTAAAACCCTCCAGAAATGAAGAACCCACGCCCTCCAGAGATTGACTTTTGTATAGGATTACTTGTATGCATTTCATTGTGCAGGATATACAATCAATCTTATTTTGTACTGTCCATATTCTTCAGATATGTAATGGTGCTGCCACCACACCAGGTGGTGTAATGATAAGTTTGAAAACCAAAACAATAGTAATGTAGAATAGTATCTCCATACAGCATTGGGAGTGGGGCGAAAGCCTGTTGTGTACCCTGAACACTCTCTGCATATATGTGAAGGTGGGAGATGGAATGTATATATATAAGGATTAGCAAATCTGTGTGCCTTGGATATGTGGATGCACCGGATAGTCTTAAGGCAGCCCCTGGAGAGGAAAATGTTGGCTACTCATGGTTCAAAACTTCCAGAGGAGTTGTACCCTTCTCTTAGGAAATATTGAACACATGTAATATGTCACTAATATATGCTAAAATACATTAGTTTAGCTTTGATTATAATGTAGGACTTCTTCAAAAGCAGAAAAACTTTCTCAAACCATGGCTTAAAGGCTATGAAGGATAATGAAAATACTTGGTGCATATTTTTGAACATTTTGATATCACATGCTTATTGATGTTTTGGTCTTCATCACTCCAATTCAGCATGGAATAAAAAAAAAACATTCCTCCTTTATAAAAGGTATATCATTAATTACTGGGGTGAAAATGCCACAAATTAAGCTGTTTAAATTATTTTTAAAAACCAAATAGAGAATTAAAATATGCATTTTTTTCTTAATATAAAACATTCTCCATTATTCTAATGTTAATATTCAATTTGCAGCATGGCCATAACATTCTCTTCTCTCAGTATCATTCTGTCTTTAAAATAATAGGTTATTTTCCTCCTCCCCATTTCCTAGCTCATTTGTAGAAATGAGTGTAACATATTGTGAAATCCCTAATATCCAGCTAAATTCAGTAATTCGTGTCTCTTAATTAAATTAAAACAAAATGCAGAAAAACCATTGTCTTTTTAAAAAATGATCACCATTCTATGAATTGGGTTGACTTAAATATTGGACTTACAGTGAGTTAATTGTCTTCTATTACCTTCTTCATTAAAAAAAAATCTGATGCTTGCAATAAATTATCTGATAAATTATTCTAGGGCAAGGCGGCTAGCTCAAAAGCTGCAGAATGATGGTACAGTTCCAATTTCCCCTTAACTACGTATATAGTTAGCCTAGAGAACATTCTCTCTAGCCACTTATCTATCACTTAAAACTTGTATATATTCAGACAATGGTTGTAGCGGTTTCTGTTGTTATTTCTCATTATGAAATGTATAGAAAGGTGAATGAATATAACTGAAGATTTGGTAGACAAATGAAAACCATGGTTTTGAACCAAAGCATTAACAAGTATAAATTATAGGGGTTTTCTCATGAGCTTATCTCGAGGGGAAGGCCAACGACATAATGACAGAGCATTGTCATACATACAGAAGATGCCAGATCAATAACAATGTCTCTACATTAGTTTACAAACAGACTGAAATTCCTATTTAATAATGAAGAGCTGGACTGTGCAAACTTTTTGAAGCAAAAAGGATCTTCAGATGGTATGTGCAGTGTACAAAGCCAGGACAAAACATAAATTGAAAATTAACCTTTATGGTAAATTAAGTAAAGCTAACATTATTAAATTGGTTTTCTTAATGTATTTTTCTCTGATCAAATAAAAATTACAGCTCAAGATAACTTTTAAAAACGATCTGGGACCTGCCTGTCTTCAAAGTTTAAATAACTGCATGGACTCCCAGGACTCGGATTATGGAGCTTTAATGTGGTTACTTAGTAATACAAGATGGCTTGTTGTCATGCTTATTGAAGAAAGCATTTGACATTCTGAACTGCTATAGATTTTAATTACACTTTACTTGCTGAATCTCTGTTGGTTTTAATTGGAGGTATCTATGGGGAAATATTAGAAATAAAAACTTGTAAATGGTGACAGCAGTTCAAAACACGGTATGAGTGCTAAAGTTGAGATATAACGCAATGCTTTAGGTAAGAAGTTTTTTGGGACATATATCTTAAGAATATTTTCCAAAGTTCTAGAAATAGCACTGGAAGCCTGGCTTGGAAATGGGAATGTTATGGGGAAAAATATAGTCAAAACTAAAACTAGTATATGTTGAGGAGGAATAGCAGTGGGGTTTTTAGAGTGAGCCCTGAAAAATCAGCAATGTGGCTGCTCATTGGAGAAACATTAAGAGCATTGTTTAAAAAATACCAATCATGATACAATTTAGAATGCTTACAAGGAGAACAAAGAGAATGTGGTTTCTTACCAATACAGTACACTATTATTTGTTTGTAATTCTCCCCATCAGCTGTTGGACCATTAAGCCAGGAAGCATTTCTAACTGCTTCAAGCTATATGGAAAGTAGGGGAAAATATTTTTTTCCTGGGAAGAACAGTGAGTGGTTAACTAGGAATTTGCAGTGTTTCAGAAATAAACCATGGCCTTAAAGAAAAACATTTGGATCCCAAAGCATAAATTAGTAATAACCAGACCTTTGTCTTGTCCTCTCCCACAAGTCAACATATGCAAAATTCCAAAATGATGAAAATCAGATATGTTTATAGAATTCTTCAATCAGAACAAACCCATGATAAAGTATTTGTGCAAACAGACCTAAAAGCTTTTGATTGACTGATTATGTGCCATCAATTCATTTTTTTAACTCCTAGTGACTACATATATAAATTATGAGCATATGAGTTGCAACACAACTCTGGCTACTTTTTTTATAGATGTTCCACATTCTTTGCAAATGCTTATGTGTACAATTATTGGGCTCCATTTTGTCTAACAGTTTCTTTTAAAAATAATAATAATCAGGCATTCTTTTGTTGCCTCTACATACTTTTGCCATATTTTTACTGCATAGAAAAATAAGAGCACAAGGCTGGACTGCTAATTGTGAGACCATTAAACTCACCAGTGAGAAAATACTGTCACTGACTTATAAAGAAAAATGCCAAATTGCTTAAACGTGTATCTGAAGAAAGAAAACTCAAAGAATTCCATCTATATGACACTCTGAGCAAAGTCAACAATTTTGAACCATTGCAGTAGATCCATATATGCATAAGTGTGTTTGATATAGCAGTGGATACTTATTACCTTCCTTTTTTGTGTGCCTTGGTTCCCAGTGACTGCTTGGATAGGCCCCAGTTACCTCCCATCAATTTCAGAAGTAGCTTACCAAGGGATTCTTCTTAGGGCTGAGAGAAAGTGACTGACCCAAGGTCATCCATCTGGTTCCATGTTTAAGGCAGAACTAGAAGTCACAGTCTCCTAGTTTCTGGTCTAATGCCTTTAAGCAACATACCAGATTGGCTGTCATGTTATGTTCCTCAGTAGAACCTTATCTAAAAAGACATGAAATCTGTTTCTGAAATTATTATGTCATCATGACTCTCTCCACATTGCCCATAATTTGTACTGGGGTTACCAATTTTTAAACTGTCTTGAAGAAATAGATGGGATATAAAGCTAAATAATAAATAAATAGAATTGCTGCACTCTAAACCAACCTCTAACTACTCCCCATCCCATCTACTCACCTATCCCCGACCAGGCTACTCTACAGATAAAGCTTCTGTCCTAAACATTTTTACAATCTCAAGATTGTAATCTTCTTCCTACCCGTTATTCAGGGAAAAACCCTTTAAAAAGACAAGGAAATTTTCTGAAGTACATAGCCAGTTGCATGACAGAATTAAATGAATGACAACAGGTAGGTATACAGTGGAAAGATCTGGGAAAACATAAACTCGTGACAAAAGTGAATTTGATAAATCAGGAAACCCCCTCATTCATCCACCTTACCCTTTTCCCTCTGTGATTCAAAACCAATAAATATTAGAAAGAACCACCACCACCACCCCAAGTAAAAACTTTACTTATCAGAAGGAGATGGAAGAAGGAGAGGCACAGAACAGAAAGCACCAGTTGCCCAGGTCTCAGAGTAAAGTTTTGCATGCAATTGAATGTGAAGGGGAAAAAATCAGGGACAGCAGGCTGTGCCAGATACTCACAGATTCAACAAATGAAGGGTATCTGCCTTCACTTGACAGGATGATATTTCATCTTCTTCTGTCTTCCTCTTTCTTTTATATCAGGAAAAAAATGGAAAGGAATGCCTGAATCCAGTGTCTTTTACATCAACCAAGAAGCCTTTTTATCTCTTTAACTTTCCTTCTCCTTTCAAGCACCTGGTTATCTTTCTTTCTGTTGGCTGCTCCTCCTGGGCTGACATACCTTCTCCTGGCCCCTTTGCTCCCACATCGGCCTGCCTGCCTGCTTGCTGCCTGCCTTTAATACTCTCCCATCTGGTCTTCTCCAGTCACTGCAGGTAAGAAAAGCTCTTTTCTAGCTTCTAATGAGTGGAGCCCAGCCTGGCTCTCCCGCTGAATGAAGGGAGAGGGGGGGGTGTAGAGGGGGGGCTGCTTGTCTCACAGGGTTAGGCAGATCAAGATGTATGTCAGTTGCGCCTGGGAATGGTGCCACCAGCCAATCAGCATCGATTTAGAGAGAGCAGGCAGGAGGAAAAAGAGAGAGAGAGAGAGAGAGAGAAAGAGGGAGAGATTGGTGGAGTGGCAGAGGGATTATGATAGAAGGAAAGCGCATGGAGGGGAGGAGGAAGAGGGGGTGTGAGGGGGTGTAAGAAGAAAAAAGGAAGCAGGAGGGAATGTGCAATTATAACAGATGGTGACAGAGCAAGAAAGAGAGGAGTAAGGGGGGTAGGGAAAATATGGAAAGAAGCTCAGTGATGCTCCTGGAGGGTTGCGGAGAAGAAAGGTCTCCAATCTAGAGCTAAGCATTCATGGTGAAGGCTTTCTTGCCTGTGCCTATTGATTTCTATTTGTGATTTTATTTCCATCCAGGATTTCCGTGAAGCTTTACAGACTTATACATTCAGAATTCCTTGCTATAATGCCTGCCTGTCAGGGATGCCAGGTATACCTCCACCATCCAACTTGTTAATTTATAAATATGCTTTGGCCTTTCTTAATGGGGAGGGAGAGGGGAGGGGCAGCACTTTTATAAGTGATATTTAATGCAAGTGCTTTGTATTTCTAATCTCTCTAGCTGCAGTAATAAGTCATAATTGGTTCAAAAAGTAAATCTGGTATATTCATTTGTTTTTCTTCAATTTCTTCTTATGATTAATAAGCTATAAATTGATTGCTTTGCTTAATCTAACCAATGTTATTCTGCATTCTCTTTACAGCTGCAATATCCAGAGGAGATTCATTCTGAAGATGCAAATGAAGAAAACATGTCATTAGTAGTTCATTAGATATCCTATAATATTTAAATTGACAGTTGTCAATATTTTAACATGCAGATGTGCTATGAATGCTCTCCTTCCCCCTCTAACAGTGATTAGCCAATGTGCTACATGGAAAAACAGTTGTGTGATTGCCTGTCATATTCTGGGCAAAATCATATGTGAATAAATGTCAATTTTTTGACTGCTTTTTAGGATTATAAATTAAAATATTCAAAGGGTCCCCCACCCCCATGCACAGAGTATGCTTCTATGAATGGACTATTACAAAGTGGACAGCATTTTGCATTTTGCTGACATATTTGTCTAACCACACTTTGGATTAATAAACTGAGATGTCTTTTCTGTCCTCCTTCATTTTATCATAATTTCATATTACATCTTTAAAAAAGAAACAATGGTTACCAGTTTTGGAATAGGTTTTGACTTGAAAAACCATATCATGAGATGGATTTCTGAATCAGAATTGTGCTAAAGCTGACAATTGGAGATCTCTAATTTGGACAATGCAAGTAACTGTGACAAATTGGAGATTTCCCAAAGAAGGGAGGAGATAAGAGGGTCCAAATGAACATCTATCTGACATTATCATCTGCATGTGGTTTATCATTATCATTTCTGCCTAGTGGGTTAATTCATAATTAACTTCATGATATATCTAGATATCTAGGACTTGTTTGCCTTCTGGTTTATCCTGAATGACAATTTTGGATGAGGGTACCATAGTTTACTGGTGGATCTCTGACCAAGCTTAGCTAGATGAGCTGCTGATGGCTAATTTTTTTTAAAATAATATGAAATTAACTGGACCTTGTTTTCATCTTTTCTCATAATTCTTGATTGCTTATTACAAATTAGCTATGCCTTAATTATCAGGACCTTACCTACTGTTTTATTAGGTAGCAACATCTGGCTGCCTTTGGTACAGAAGCTAAAAGTGTCAGAGCTCATTAATACTTGGTTGGGAAATTACGAGAGAATATAGTGTCATAGGCTAGGGTGGAAATATGGCAATGGCAACAAATTAATTTACTTAAATGAAATCAGCATGGTTTTTGGTCAGATTTGGAGACAATGTCTTTATAACAGTATAAGAGTCCCTAGGTATGCAGTTTTGTTCTGATTACTCTAATTTCAGAGGCAGTGAAGACAAAGATGTGAAAGAATTGCAACTTATTTTTTAGGAAACTAAAATATAGCCCTATCCTGGTCATTTGATAATAGATAACGCTGCTCTACTCTAAATCCACTTTACTGTAGGATGTAATCCTCATAAATATGCAGAGGGGAAGATTTTTTTGCTTCACTGTTTGATTATATAGATAGGCTGCTGTTATGATAATGATGTAATTCTTAAATATGAATTTCTATGCATGTTCACTTTTTAAAAGAATCATCTTTTCCAAGACACTTAATATTATCCCCTTTGCCCAAAAATATCAAGGAAATTATACTTGTAAAACACAGGATAGGAGAATGTAAAGGGGTGCATGGGATGTTTATTGTCTGTTCCACCTTTGAAATAAGTAAATATATTATTATCTAACCAAAGGATGTCCTTTAAAAACCATGTGTTCAAGGCAACCTAAGTGTGCCATTAAAAAAGAACAGAATACATCAGCTATTTTCTTCTGTCTCTACATGATTTGTGTGTGCGAGTGTGTATTTTCAGAGAATCTGCCTTTTGATTCCCTTGGCATTTATCTAGAGATCAACAACATCATTTTGCTTCTGCCTATCTGTTTCTTTCCAGCTCCTGGATTTGTCCTTCATCTCCTGCTTATAGCCCACCTTTTTCTGCTTTGCTTAAGGGAGTTTGTTTGCTGTGTTTATACTGTAACTGCAAGGTTCAGAAGACCCAGTGTAGAAAATATTCCACATGAATGTGGAACAGAGCTTAGCTTTGTATTGTTTTTCTGGTGTCCACTAAGATAGCATTAATGTTTTGATAGCTACACTTTTTCAAAACAGTAAAGTTACTCTGTCTTCTATTTTAATACATTTGAGATTATGTTGCTCCATTTAAAGATAGACTATGAAGAAAAGGAAAACTGTCAGTCAGAGCTGAATTTCCATTTTCTTCCCAACAGTATTTTACTTTCCATGTAGCAAGAGTTATATACATTTTTTAAAAAAAGAATGTAAATAACTTTTAAGTACAAGAGCTGCATGCCCCAAAATGGTGTACACTGAGAAAAACGATAATGTGGTCATTTCCCTCTATAAATCTTGAAAGAAGCATATGTAGAATCTCTTCAACCACAGTCTAACCCCCCAATTCATCTAAAATTGTATGCCCTTAACAATATTTTTCCTTCCCATCTTTTTTTTTCTTTTTAACTGTTTTACCTTGGAAAGACCTTGGAAATTCTGACGCATACAATGGGTTTATCCAGTTGTCTCGCCAGCATTCTTGCGTCCCATTTACTTGAGATGAGATGAGATGCGATTCACAGGGGCTTCTAATCACATATGTTTGAATGCACATAAAGCATTTCATCATTTGGAAATTTATAACCCAGATCCCATTTCTACTTGTGAGTAAAGGAAGGAGAATAGATCAACTCATAACTCCCCATCAAACACAGGTGGGATCCTTTGATACGGTCTGGTAGGAGGTTTTGGAGAGAAGGTACCGTATACACTCGAGTATAAGCCGAGTTTTTCAGCCCATTTTTTCTGCTGAAAAAACCTCCCTCGGCTTATACTCGAGTCAGATGCCCCTCTGTATGTGTGTGTGTGGGGATTTTAACAGAGGGAAGATGTAGGGAGAAGGCAAAAGCGAGGCTGAGAAAACAACGCGAGCCGAGGTTGCTTCGGCTCCACTCAGCTTCCCTCTCTCTCTCTCTCCCCGTAATACAGTCAAGCCCTTTCCAGCACGCGGGATCCGCCCCCGCCACTTTGCACCTTGCAAATGCAAAAAAGGATTTTGCATTTGCAAGGTGCAAAGTGGCGAAGTGAGTGTGTGTGTGTGTCTCTGTCTGTCTGTCTGTGTGTGTGTGTGTGTGTGTGTGTATGTGTGTGTGTCTTTCTCTCTCTCTCTTCCTCACACCAGCGCGCCTTCCTTCCATTGCTACGCGTTTGGGCTGCTTTGTGCCCCCCTCCCTCCCCGGCTGAAACTCTGGACGGCTGCTCCGGAGGCAAGCGCGGTAGCTCCCATACAACAGGCGGGTAAAGGAGCTGCTCGCCGCCAAGTCGAGAAGAGCGAGAGAAGGAGGTGAGGACATGAGGTGAGGCGCGGCCCGGCGCAGCTCTGCAAAAGGCTGCGCCTGCAATGCTGCCCCGGGCGCTGAGTGAGGCTGACTAGCGGCGCCCGGGCTGTTCGGGAGTGGGAAGCGGCTGTGCCCCTGGCCGGCCAGGGGAATGGGGACCCTGCCTGAGCGGGAGGCGGCGGCGGCGGTGGGGTCTTTCCAGTTAGGATCCAGGGGCGGCAGCCGTCCGGGCGTCCTCCTCTCGTCTTTCGGCCGGCCGTTTGCAGGGCTCAGCGAGTCACTCGGACTTCGGGCCAGTCTGCGCCAGGAGTTGCCCCGCCGCCGCGCACCGGGGAAGTGGTGGCCGCTCGCCTTCGCTGCAGTCAGAGCTGTTCAGGGGCGCCCCTCGTCTCTGTCTTTGATCTGTCTCTGATCACGGCTGCGATTGCCTCCCGTCAGGGCGCTCGTCTGGAGGAGGCGACCCCAAGCGGCCTCTTCTTCCCCATTAACGGGCGCCTGGGCCCCCCGCGAGCTCCTGTGTTGCGCGCTTCCAGCTTCGCAAAGAAACTGCCAGGCTCCTCCACCCCCTGGCCTAGCAGCGAAGAGCTGCTCCGGGTTCGCTGCTAGGGGAGGGGGTGGCTGCCTGAGCCTGGCAACCCCAAGTGGCCTCTTCTTCCCCATTAACGGGCCCCCGGGGCCCCCGCGAGCTCCTGCGTTGCGCGCTTCCAGCTTCGCAAAGAAACTGCCAGGCTCCCCCACCCCCTAGCCTAGCAGCGAAGAGCTGCTCCAGGGGCAGCGAGACAAAGTGCCTGGCTGCGCCGTGGCGGGAGCCCCCGGAGCACTCTTCGCTGCTAGGGGAGGGGGTAGCTGCCTGAGCCTGGCGACCCCAAGCAGCCTCTTCTTCCCCATTAACGGGTGCCTGGGGCCCCCGCGAGCTCCTGCATTGCGCGCTTCCAGCTTCGCAAAGAAACTGCCAGGCTCCCCCACCCCCTAGCCTAGCAGCAAAGAGCTGCTCTGGGGGCAGCGAGACAAAGTGCCTGACTGCGCCGAGGCGGGAGCCCCTGGAGCAGCTCTTCGCTGCTAGGGGAGGGGGTGGTTGCCTGAGCCTGGCGACCCCAAGTGGCTTCTCCTTCCCCATTAACGGGCGCCCGGGGCCCCCGCGAGCTCCTGCGTTGCGCGCTTTTAGCTTCGCCAAGAAACGGAGCTGCAAATCTGATAATCGCTTGCGGAGCCTCGGCACAAACCCCCTTTCCCCGCACTCCTCTGGTGGCAGCAGGCGGAGAAAGCCCCACTTCCCCCTGGCTTTGATGGCATGCGTGAGTTGGCTTCCCACTCTTTTTTTTTTTAACTCTCCTCTTCCTCCTCCTCCTCTCCTCTCCCCTTGTTGTCTGGTATTCCCTAAGGAAACTCGAGGACTCACACTTCCAGGTGTTTCTCCCTGTCTTTCTCCCTGTCAATGATCTTTTCTTCCCTTCCCTTCTTTCAGCCCCATCCTCCTTCACCTTTGTCACCACAATCCTGAACAGATGAAGTTTGTACTTCTCAAGAAAGGTTGGATGTTCCTTTTGAGGAGGGAACCTAGTGTGACATCTGTATGTTGACCTACTACTGAGCCATGGCATGTGTGCACATGCAATGGAGGCATGAGGGAGAGCTGTGAAAGAGATGGTGGCTCTCCAAAACAGGATGTACATGCAGCACATACACATGCTTTTTTCTTGCAAGGGAGAGAGTGACTCTGTTTGGACATACAGATGATGATGAGGAATCCAGTTTTGAAGGATTTTAACTCTTGCATTTTAGCTTGGTTGCTGATTGAGCTAAGGTTTTTGTACTTTTAAAGTTATTGTTGATACCATATTGGTTTTGTTGGCTCTCTTTTCCACTTACAGAGCTAGTTTACTGTTTTTCTTTGAAATAAATATTCAAAAACATTTAACCTACTGATGCCTCAATTCATGTAATTTTATTGGTATCTATTTTTATTTTTGAAATTTACCAGTAGCTGCTGCATTTCCCACCCTCGACTTATACTCGAGTCAATAAGTTTTCCCAGTTTTTTGTGGTAAAATTGGGTGCCTCGACTTATATTCGGGTCGACTTATACTCGAGTATATACGGTACTTAACTTCCTTCACCAAATTCTGTCAAGGCATAAAACTTAACAATGGCATAGGATGAGCATGCTCCTTGGAGCATAGGCCAATTGTGGCATCTTTGTAAAATTCTAGTTAAATAATCCATAGCAATAACAATAGCACGTAGACTTATATACTGTTTACAGCCCTCTCTAGGCCATCTACAGAGTCAGCATATTGCCCCCAACAATTTGGGCCCTCATTTTATTCACTTTGGAAGGATGGAAGGCTGAGTCAAACTTGAGCCTGCTGAAATTTGTAATTGTAGTCAGCCAGCAATGAGCAGAAGTATCCTGCAGTACTGCAGTCTAATCATTGCACCACGGCGGCTCAGTGACATTATTTTGTTTTGGGAATGTTTGCTTTATGTCCAGCTTTATAAGAAGAAGATATAATATGGGTTTCATCTGAGCAGCAATCTCCAAATTTTCAGTCAGGTGGCCATTCCCATCTTTTGCTAGAGATTTGGGGTGATTTTTTTGCACACAAAACATGTAATTTGACAAGTGAACGCCACTTAATTTTTGCATGCAAACCTGTAATTGACCACTCAATTACAGTCTTTGTCTCATCTAATTCACATGAAAAAAGAACATAGACAAATCAAGCATTCTATTTGGCACAGCAGGCTAGGCATTGCATCCATGTGGTACTGATGAAGAATTGGCATTAAGCAAATTGCAGCAGTTAATCTATAAAATGCCTTATAGGTATAATTTTGTGCTTTTTTTTTGTAAGAAGTGTTTATCTGGGTGAGGATAGTGTCTTCTTGATTGTATCTGAACTTTGTTTCAGCTAATAAAGTCTGTAGCAACAAAGCTATGAGAAAATGGCACCTTTGGCAAATTAGCCAAGACTATATCTTACTGATCATTTAATACCATGCCCCTTTTCTGGTCCTTAGCAGATCCAGCAATACAAGTGCCCATAGCTGCCAATTGTACTGCACCATAAGGATAGCTGTCAACAGTTTTATTTTAGCAACCCGTAGGCTATTAGTCTTGATCAGTGACTCATTCTATTGCTTCCTTGCTCCTTCCAGCGCTCAGTTTCCATCTCTGCTTCTTGCTTGCAGATTAGTGCAAGCAGAGAGATTGGAATAGCGGCAGAGTTCTGTGCCATTCTTTGTAGGGGCCCAGAAGCACTCTAGCAGGAGGAAATTGCCACAAAGGCATGGGTCCTAAATTAAGAAAGTCCCTAATAATGCAGACTTATTCATCGCCAAAACCACTGGCTTGTAGAACATATAGTCATTTATGCTCTTTGGGAGCATTCTGTGGATAGGAGAGAGCTGTGGGTGCACTGATACAGAACAGCCTGGCATATAAGAAACAAAGAATAAGGTTGCCTTCTTGCAGAAATGATTCTTACCAACCATCCCACTCTCATACACATGTCGTTTATTTGTCACACGCATTGTAGTAAGGTCAGGAATTCATACTGTGAATGAAGAAGTTGAGACCAGAGGCTTCTTGGTGAACCTAATTTAGTTCCTGATACATTTTATGTCAGAAAGACAGATTTATGGATCTTAAATACTATTTAGAATGGCTGAAATGCATTTCTTAGTATCAGGGGTAAGGTAAAGTTAAATTAAGATTTGCTAGTAGCTCACTGGATGGCTTGAAAGGGTTTCTGATTGCTAACTGTTCAAGAATCATTTAACAATAGCAGCAATTTTCTTCTACCTTCTTGTTCAGACTGTAATTAGACAGTTGTTGATTTGTGCCTGAATATGCCAATAATACAAATATATAGCTCACAGCTTATAGCAGGAAATTGTCTGTCCTCTAAGCCAGCATTTTGCAACCATGACAACTTAAAATGAGTGTACCTCAATTCCCAGAATTCCCCAGCCAGCATGCTCTAATGCATCATCTTTCAAATGTTGGTTCCAGTTCTGGAATTTGGAGTTTTAGAAAAAAGCAATGCAGTCCCTATTGATCCAAAATCAGCCCAATCAGATTTGATTGATTTAGTGGTCTAGATGTTAGAAGAGATCTCTTTAGTAAATGTTTTCAGTGAGCTGGGCTCTTCCATAAACGGGAATTATATATAAAAAAGGCAAGACCTTTGGCACGGATGAAAACACAGCCAACCTATACCTTCACAGTATGGAACTGTATCCATTTGTTAATCCACAGAGATATATCCAATGTAGGCTTAATCACATCACTCACTTTGGCATGTTCACGTGGTTCTTGCACTTTGAATAGGTTGCCATGCAATTATATATTGTCAAGAGTCACATTGTTTTTGCCACACAACTTGTCTGCCATGAACAAATATTTGCAATTCTAGATCAGAATTGATGCAACACTACCAATATGTAGGCAACCTGGCTTAGCTAAGAGCCTTATTAAAAAGCTTCTTGAAAGACAGAAGACATTGAAGCAATTTGGAATGTTTGGTTTGAGGGCAAGTGATACTGGGCAAGGAGGTAAAAGGCAAAGAACCAGCCTCACCAGAAGACCCACTGGTAAAATAAAATATAGCAAGAAGTTAGCATCTTCCAAAACCATTAAATCATGTCCAGGTTACATCTCAGAATGGCTACAGGAACAATACAGAATGGAAAACCCAAAAATGAAATTATGGACCTGTGACTATGACATCTTATGTACTAAAAATTGGGATCATGCCCTCTAACGATCATAATGTCTGCCCAGGGCACATTACTTCTCAGTAATGACTAAATTCTCATTCAGTATTTATGAGGAATGAGCTTCATCTGTTGTGTGCTCATAATATTGCCGAATGAGATAGATTGGTCAATAAATAGCAGAACAGCCACCATCTCAGCAACCTATCTCTGAAAATGTGTATCTCTTTTAGCATCCATACACATTATAGGTAATAAGAACAGATGGTTTATGATTATATTTTGATTGAATCTCATTTGCAATACAGTGATCAGTAATAGGAGCAGGTGGGGAATGGAGGAGAATACTTTAAATAAGGATGGTCCCATGCTAAAACTCTTTCGTACTGAGGAAGCATCATTTTTTTCAGTACAGGAATATTTTTTAAAACATGAAGGATCATGCAGCACATTATACATTGCTGTATTACCTGGCACTTTACTTAGCAAAGTCTTTTCCCATATTCCATAGCATTTATTCAAAAGCAATGTTTTTTTGTAGCCTGTATATGTTAATAGAGCATGGGGATAATGCCGAGTACAAGTATTCAATTGCCTCACTACCATTTTGATTTCTCATTGGAAACTAAAACATTCTTGGTTTCACTGCATATTTCTTTGCTTTGTATAATGCAGGAAGAGTTTGTTTATACCACTAGTTTACCATTCAAAAGAAAAATAAGAAAAATGAGGGAGAGAATCAATAGTTAAAAAGAACCCCCATACACACATTCATACCAGCACTGGGGAAATTTAGGAAATGTATTCAGGACGAAAATGAAAATTATTGATTAAAAAAACCATTAGTTCAGATCAACAGGAGGCATTAACTGTTTGAACCTGCAAAGAATATGTACAAAACAAAGACCCTTTTGAAAAGCTTTCATAATACTTTCCCTATTACTAATGAATATATTGCTGTAACTGTATTTTATTTTTTTAAGCACAAATTAGGTCAGAAAGAGAGGGGGGGGAAGCAATTTATACTGGAATGCACCTTGTTAAGAATAAAGTACATACATTCAGATTTTTTTAAAAGTGAACAAATAGCTGGTTGTTGAAGCACTGGGCTATTCAGAGTGAAACAAGATTAAAAATCCAGCAACCTCTAAAGTTTTCTTTCTTCATCTCCTCTTCAAAGTCGAGAAAGGTCTGGACTAATCCAAATTCTGTATTGGAAAGAAAAAAAGAGAGAGGGAGGGAGGGAGGGAGAGAAATTGTGTTACTCTAGTCTGCTAGCTACATGACAAACTTCTGCAGTCCAGGGCTCCTTCACATATGTGGACTTCAACATCTAGAATTCTTAGCTAAGACAATGATGGATGGGACATTGGGGGTAGGTTAAACAATTGGGGGAAAACCGCTGTAAACAATTGCATTCTCCACTCTTTATGAAGCAGTAGATAGTTGCAGACAGCCATTAAAATTGAAGATTTCTTTAGGGCAGGAGAGAAACTGGCAGACTTAGGTTCACTTCCACAACCCAGATGGATCATTGAATTGGTCTGTTGTTTTGGGGAAAAAAAGTATAACGATTAACTCTCTTCATTTGGCCAAAAAATTACCTTGCTACTACAAATACCAGCCCAGAAACCCAGCAAGAGTTGGCTTTTAGGAAAGCATTATCCTTTTATACAACTGAATCATAAAGTTGTGGTATTGCTGCTCAGAAACCTTATCCTCTAGTTTCAGCCCCATAAAACCACTTCAGTGACTTCATTAGCTGTCAAGGTGAATATCCTGCTGCTCCCTAAAGGCCTGCCTGAAGAAGGCTGGAGC
Source organism: Hydrophis major (assembly GCA_033807585.1). NCBI lineage: Eukaryota > Metazoa > Chordata > Lepidosauria > Squamata > Elapidae > Hydrophis > Hydrophis major. The sequence goes on along the minus strand of CM066331.1, from coordinate 183,196,311 downwards.
ACAAATGGTGTCATCAGACTTGGAAAAATCTCAGAGTTTGCAGAAGTACAAAAATAATTTTAAGAGTTTTATATGGCTAATGTAAAATACAATACAACAAGGTAGCAGTATATTTAAAAAAACCCAATAAAATGCTAGCCAAGGGGAGATAGGTGGGTGGGATTTGAGAGTGGGAGAGTGAGTGCAAAAAGCCAATGGAATAGGTGAAACATCTGAATCCCAAACATAGCACCCTATGCAGGAAAACATTTTGCGTGAAATTTTTTTCCTTGTATAGAACTGGTGCTGATGACTTTTATTGATGCATTAGCATTCAGTAAAATAGTTATGAAAAGTAAGCATGGGGAGAATTTTAGTGGGCTATAGAGTTCCTTCACATTGCGATAGAAAATAAATAGATATTGGGATATAGCAGCACAATGTTTTTCCCTCTCTTATTGGTGAGAAGGGGAAATAAGAGAAAATAATCCAATCTACCTACTCCCCCAATGACAGTGTATTGGGTTGTGCTCCAGACTACCTACATATATCACACTTCCTGCTATTCTTGTTCTTAAACACAAATATACATTCTACTCCTGCCAAAAAAATTATGTTCTACATGCTAAACTGAGGAATTTTCCTGCAATTTTTTCCCCAATTGGTTGCATTTGATTTAATAAAAAAAGTATTTGCTTTGGAAACTCTGAACAAAGAAGAGAATTTAGAAACATTTTTGTAGCCACAATATAAGTTTCATTACAGCTTAGACCAGGGATGTCAAACTCGATTTCCTTGAAGGCTGCATCAGGGTTGTGTTTGACCTTGGGGAGAGGGGAGGGGTGTGTGTCCAGCTCAACGTCTCTTGAGTCAGGGGTGCCTGTGATGGTCTGAGCACTCTGCCAGCGAGAATGGGCTCCTGAGCTCCATTTTCTGCTGTGATGGCCTCCTGAAGCCCTTTGCACGGGAGGGCCCTCCTGAGCTCCATTTTCACTGGCAGAAGCACCGCGGGCCAATCTTTTGCTGTTTCCAGGGTGGCCCCACAGGCCAGATCTAAGCACCCTGTTCAGCCCCCCAGGCCTTGAATTTGATAGCCCTGGCTTAGACTAACCATTATATATAAAATCAACCCATGGAGCAGCTTGCCCTCGGAAGTTGTGGGAGCGCCATCACTTGAGACTTTCAAGAAGAGATTGGACTGCCATTTGTCAAAAATGGTGTAGGGTCTCCCGTTTGGGTGGGAGATTGGACTAGATGACCTACAAGTTCCCTTCCAATTCTGATTATCTGTCTGTTAAATATACCTACAATCTTCCACAATATTTTTGCATTTATATAGTGAAAGGATAGACAAAGTGGATGTATGCCTATATATGTCTTGTTTATTATACATACAATCATCTTTCCAATGGTTTTCAGCTTCTCTGATGTTCCATGTTTCAGTTAAATCCTGGGGAAATTATCACAAGACAATTTCTCCACTGGGAATTTAGCAATTGCAGTGTGACTGTCATTACTAAGGGGATATTTACAGAGACGTTGTTTCCCCTTCTCTGGAGAGGTTTGGAAAAATCTTCCAAATCAACTTGACTGTGAATAAATTGAGCAGAAGATTTTGAAAGGGTATGTGTGCCCAGTGATACATCTGTGTGTCAGCTACCATCCTCTGCTTCATTGACAATCCTTGATCAAAGATGGTAAGTCTAGCACAAGAAATTGTAATGCAACCCATCTGCAGAGTACCATGTGGCAAAGCTGATGTGTGGATTATGTGTGCAATGAAACCCTTGGGCTTTTTTTTAAAACCCCGTGTCAAATTATATTGATTCTTTTATTCCAAGCTCAAGTTTATTTCATCCAGACTTCTCATATGCACTGGTCCTTTGTAGAGTTTGGAGGAATGTATTTTCAGATGTCTGGCTCATTAAATCACAGCAGATTTTCTACAGCACATTAGTGGAAATATATATTCATATATATATATGTATATATATGGATCTTTGGTTATTCGGGTTTTCTCCCGCGTAAGCTTTGTTCGGGTATTTTCCCACATGGTGCTTTTAAAGTTGTAGCAACGTTTCAGCAGAATCTCATCTGCCATCATCAGGCTTCTGTATATTCCATACAGAAGCCTGATGATGGCAGATGAGATTCTGCTGAAACGTTGCTACAACTTTAAAAGCACCACGTGGGAAAATACCCGAACAAAGCTGAATGCCAGACATGTAAGTACCCGCAAAAACTTAAGAAAACATATATATATATATATATATATATATATATATATATATATATATATATATATATATATGTATATATATATAAGTTTTCGTGGGTATTTATATGTATGATATTCAGCTTTGTTTGGGTATTATCCCACATTATTATAGTTGTGGTTTTAAAGTTGTAACGACGTTTCGGCAGAATCTCATCTGCCATCATCAGGCTTGTGTACAAAGCTGAATACCATACATGTATGTATGTGTGTATGTATGTATGTATGTATTTATGTATGTATGTATGTATATTCCTGCTAAAATCACAATAGTAGCACATTATAAACTTTCTAATTTTTCAAGTTCTGTGGTGAGGAATTGAGCTGGTATTGATCCATTCTGGTTGAAAGCACAATCAGGGAGCCTTTTGATACTTACCCCTAAAGGATGTTGCACCCCCTTTTCTTTGTCTTTGTAGGTTGTGGACAGAGAACTGCTCGAATGGCCTCATCAAACACTGTTTTCAGGCCACGCTGGGTGAGGGCTGAACATTCAAGGTACTTCACTGCATCTGCAAAGAGGAAGAAGCAGAAATGAATAAATTCTCTCACTTGTCTTGATATCAGCTTAGGCAACTCTATGGATAGTAGAACTACTTAAGAATATAGGGGAAGACTAACACGATCAGACCAAAGCCTTGTCGCAGGAAGATGGCTTATGTAGAGCCTAACCATTCAAGAATCTACCTCTGTATTGTTTGCCCTGACAATAATTGGTTGTCCAGGGTTTCAAGCAGAAATATTGATCATTACTAATTGTGAGACGGAAGACTAAACAAGCATATTCTGCATGTTAAGTAGATGCTTTACCACTCAGCCAATCAGATGGCTACAGGAACACATCTTACATCAGATGGCATAAGGAACACATGAACACAAAACTTGAGCTTGCTGTTGCTTTGCAGCTTGCATTTGATGTGATAAAACTAGATGTCTTTGATGTAATAAGGAAGAAAATAAATCCTTTAATGGATGTCCAGCACAAATTAATAAAAACTTTATTTCATATGCAGATTCTAAATTATCAGGCAGATCCCAGGACAAGCCAAATTTTGTTGAAGCATAGCAATCCTAAATCCACCCAGTGGGACATCTGTTACTGAAGAAAGCAAGAGACAACTGCTGTCCCAAAGAACAGCCCCCCTCCAGAATTACCATTTAAGACAGTGGCCCCCAACCTTTTTTGTGCCACGGCCCGGTACTGGCATCACAAATTATCCGCAGCCCGGTACCGGCATCAGCACGCATGACAAGGCAAGGCGAGCCAAGCGACCGGCCAGCCAGCCGCCCCCCGCTTCTCCCCGCCACCTTCAACTCCTCCTTTGTACCTTTTTTGTGCTTTCTTAATCTCCTCCACCATCGGGATGGCTCTTCGTTCAAAGCCGCCCCCCCCCTCGATGAAACTAAGGCGCGAGGATTCCTTCAGGACCCAAATGCCGCTTTCCAACCGGAAAAGCTTGTCCGGAAGCACTTTCTCACCGAAACAAGATGGCGGCGCCCAGCAAACCGGTGGCCCGGTAGAAAATGATCCATGGACTGGTACCGGTTCGGGGCCCGGTGGTTGGGGACCCCTGATTTAAGACACTGTATCATTCTCTTTTCTCACTCTGCCTGTGCCTCACCCTCTATTTAGGCCTTGGAAGGTAGTGAAAAGGAAAGATATATTGTTTTTCAAGAAAACACGAATGTGCACTGGTAAAGATTCTTCAAGAAAGAAAGCAGACTTTTAGCTTTTGCTGATGTGTCCCCAGAATACAGAACAGGAAGAGGAAGTTGTGGTTCAACATTATTTCAAGAAATAGAAGACAAGTTCCGGATACAGAAAGTTGAGAAGAGGAGGGTGAAAATATCAGCATTCTAATGTGCTGAGTTAAAGCCCTAATCTTAATCTTAACTGCAAGAAACCTGATGCCACTTTAATCCTTATATATAGATCATTGGTGTCTTTGCTCGCAAACCAGCAAAGATGTACTAACAAGATCTGAGCACGAATGAGTATAAGTTTTCTAGTGTATTCATAGAAATAAACAAATGGTTTCTTTTATGTCCACGGTTTTTCAAACACATGGCCACATACATTTTACTTTTAAATGCAGAAACATGTGCATTTTGCTACACATTTCCTAGTGGACTTTCTTCTATATTTTTTTTCTAAATTCTCCAAATACACATTCAGGCATGCATTTTCTGAAGTGGCACTGGAGCACATCATTAGGAAAAGTGTGAAATTTCAGAGAAAAGTTTCTGATTTGCATAACAGTTCAGAATTGGTTGGCTCATTAAAATGTGAACCCAAATAAGAAATACCTGAGCATCCATGTGGACCAAAATATTCAAGTTAACATTTCTTTGGAGTAGCTCATGTGAGAGATACCTTGGAAAAACTTTCTTCCCTTATCTGTCATGCATTGTGGCTATTTTAGCCCAACATACAGCAAACACTACTGTTCTCCTTATCTGAACTGTCCTTTTGATTTAATGAACTGTAATCTTTAATCCAATGCTGGATGAAAAGAATTCCATGCTACTGGGATTCTTAAGATTCATCACAGCCTCCTTCAAGGAAAAGAAGACAAAACCTCCGTAAAAGCCCCATCAAAGGTCACCTTCTGGATCTAATAAATAAATAAAAGATGAAAACAGAACCAATAAAGGCAGGATCAAGACTGGAATGGCAATGCTAATTTTTAACAGCTGTATATTTTCTGCCAATTCAAGGATAAATGAACAGGACTTAATAGTTAGAAACTGCTCTGTTCTATCAAAAGAAAAAGAAAAAGGGTTTGTGAGCTTGGTAGATGATATTTACATGCATTTGCCTTTCTGAATTTCTCAGCTGCTTTCTAGCTCTTATATCTGCACAGGTTTCTGCATATTGCACCAGAGTTAGTTTCTAAAGGCTAAAGTGCAGAAAGTGTAAAATAAACAAGCCAAAGAAAAACAGATAGAAGATAAATACCAACCTAGTCTCAATAATGGATAGCAATGTCTGACTGCATTTGATTGGTTTGAGAGAGATGGGAATCCACAATTGAATTGGCATAAGTGAAACCAGCAAACTTTTCCTGTCCCTGCAGTGACTCTTACCAATCTCTTTGGCTAGGGCAAGACCTTGTGGGTATGTAATAGGGGCCAATTTCTTTTCCTTCAGCTTCTCAATAGTATCCTTGTCATCCCGGAGATCCAGCTTCGTGCCTACCAGGATCATGGGAGTGCTAGGGCAGTGATGTCGTACTTCAGGGAACCACTAAAAGAAAGTTCGAGATTTTATTGAAGTAACACAAAACACAATGATGCAGAACAGCGGGTTGATAAATGACAAACCAAATGGGCCATTTCCACCAATGCAGCCTTCTTAGATAAGGACTAGAAATCAAATGCCCATATTTGTAATAATACACAGGAAATAGATTTTGGAATGGCAGTTGATAACAAGATGAATATGAGTCACAGTATATAATGTAGCTGTTAAACCATGGAGAATTGACTCTGATTGTGGTGGGTATAAATGTTATAAACAAACATTTAGCAAATGCACCTTGGCTCACATCCCTTGAAGTATTTGTAGTTGATCAATTTATATAGCTGCCCATCTCACAATTGCAATTCTGCAATTGTGAGATATACCTGGGGTTAAAAAACAGACATTTTTTAATGGAAAACAAACATAGTGGCATCAGAAAACAAACCCAACTCTGATCATTAAACATTTACAATGAAGGGCTCACCTAATCCCTAGATACTTTTAAGAAGGATTCAGACAAATTGGAACTGTTACAAGAAGGACCTAGCCTCATGCTCTAGTGTTGCTGAACCCTGACTATAGACTGTGATGCAACCTCTGATAGATTTGAAGAATTATGTTGATGTAAAGGAGACTTCATCCAATACATCCTTCAGATATATTGGACTTTGACTACCAGAATTCCCAGGAATTGGGAAGGTGGAAAATCCCAATATGGAAAATCCAGCATAGTCATGGGAAAAGTTAGAAATCTTCATTCAATATTTTCAATGAAATCCTTGACACCAGTCCAATTTATACATTGCATGAGGATCCAAATATTTTACTGTCACCGTATATTTTTCATGCTGTGGCAATACCAAGACTGAGTATTGCTTCACTTGCTCTGCATGCAGAACCTCGAATGATCTCACCTTAGCGCGAACATTTTCGTAAGATGCAGGGCTGACAAGAGAGAAGCAGATGAGAAAGACATCCTGTAGGCAGAAAATTCAAAGACAGGTGAAAAAAAAAATCATGTGAACATTTGGTGCAGCCAGGAAAAAAGTCACATTATGAAGCAGAATGTACTAAACAAATATTGATATACATTGTTGCTCAGGTGTTTAAAGCATTTCACAGAACATCTCTTCAACTCTCACAACAACCCTGTAAGCTACATTGGTATTGTTAATGAATATTTAGTCCAGTGATTTTAGTTGATTTGAAAGATGCATCTAAGGAATTTTGAATCTTTACTAAATGCTTTATGAATGCAAAGGACTTTTGAAACAAAGAACAGTACACGAAAACTAGAACAGGGGTGTCAAAGTCAATTTAATTGAGGCCGCATCAGGGTTGTGTTTGACCCTGGGGACTGGAGTGGACATGGCCAGAGTGGGCGTGGCCAGTTTGACATCATTTGTGTTGGGGGCACTTGAGATGGCCCAAGTGCTCTGGCAGAGAAAACATGCTCCTGAGCTCCGTTTTCTGTTGTGACAGCCTCCTGCAACCCTCTGCCAGCAAAAATGGAGCTCAGGAGGGCTGCATTTTCACTGGCAGAGGCACTGCAGGACAGTCCTTCACTATTTCCAGGGCTCCTCCATGGGCTGGATCTAAGTACCCCATAGGCTGGATCTGGCCTACCAGGCCTTGAGTTTGACATCCTTTACCTAGAGGATCTATTATATAGACACCTAAGAATTACTTCTTTCACAAATAAATCAATATCCACAATACTAAAAAAGCAAATTGTCACATTATCTTAATTTACAAGAATACCTCTTGAAGAAGCCATCCTTTGATAAGGCATGCCCTGATGGTTGCCATTTTCCACAAGCACCCCGAACAAGTTCACAGCTATTCTACAGGCTGTAAAATACTAGCTTGTTTATCTAATCAAGATTAACTCAGAAAAATCTTGATTTGATGCTTTCTTCATGTCATCATCACGTTCCCCCATCTGAGAGTTACATTTAATATTGTATTGTACAGTTCTTACTATCAGTTAGAGAAGCCTAAGGATTTTGTCCAGGACTCTTGAAGGACCTCCTTAAATTATGTAAATATTGTTAGGGATAACATTGTTTACCCTAACTGGTTTAGGTAAAATAATAAATATGTTATCATGGTTTATAAGTTAAAGTGTCTGCAATTTTAAATACAGGAATGTAATTAAGGGAGTGGTTGTGAAAGCACCATAAAAGAAGCAAGGAACGTCAGCTTGCTCTCTCTGGCTTTATGATCCCTAATTACTGGATGGATGAAGACTGCATTTTTCCCTACTGGAAAAGGAGAGAGAAAGGACTGATTTGTAAGTGAACTGACATAGGATATTCTACACGGACTTTGCTAACTGAATATCCTTGAATGGACTGACTGATATGATACATGACTAATGGACTGTTATTTTGACTATGCTATAAACTCTAAATGGAATAAACTATCTTTTGATAGCACAAGCGTATCTGTTATTTTTACTGTATGTTAACAAACATACAAGCTTATCTCACTCATTTATCTGTGTGCCTATCTGACTAACGCTGCACATTCTCTTTAGCTTGTCTCATTAACCCTGGTTGGGGAACCCAGGCTTAACACATATAATTTTATTTCCATCTTTAAAAATGAGAGGAAAGGCTTTCTTAAGTCCTGGATCAGCTGGGTAAAATTATTAAACATTCCGGGTTTTTTGGCTATGATGACTGTTATATTTTGCACTGCCACCATCGAATGTAATTAGGATTTTGGAGGCCCAGATATAATAACATTTATTAATATAATATTGTCTCCTGGTGATAATGTGGTGCTAACTCATTGCCATTGATTTCTTTCAGAATGCTCTTTTAAAATCTCCACTCTAGTCTACAGTCTAATGATTTCTTAATGGTCTCTCATCCAAATGCTGGCTAGGTTTACTCCTAGATAGTTTTTTCTTTTTTTTAAAAAAATCAGCTAAGGTTAGGTAGAAGTTGCCATCTGTGTGCTAACAAGGAATATGAACAAAGCTCTTCAGAGGTAAGTAAGGCTGTCAAACAAACAAATCTGGATGTCTACTAAATAAGGAGAACCAGGGGTGGGATTCTACCAGTTCACACCTATTTGCAAGAACCGGTTGTTAACATTCTAAGCAGTTTGGTTAAAAGAAATTACTGGCCTAATCCAGTAATTACTGGCCTAATCCAGAATGTAAGAAGCAGTTTGGTTAAAAGAAATTACTGGCCTAATCCTGTAAGGAAGGCAGGAAGGAAACATTCTGGTGTTGCTTACAGAAACTGCTTCTTCCATTCTTGGTAGGACTAGACTTCCTGTCTCAGGTACGTCTCTGGAGTTTTTTCCCCTTCCTTTGCTGATACTTTGCTTGTGTGGAGTGACCATTCAAAGTTACAATGGCACTGAAAAAAGTGAGTTATGACCATTTTTAACACTTACGACTGTTACAGGATTCCCACAGTCATGAGAGGCCAGGCGAGGAGATGCGTGCCTCGATGTGAATGATATTGAATTGGCCACACCCAGCCAATAACATGACCACCAAGCCATGTCCACCCAGTCACATGACCATCAAGCCACGCCCACCACCTAAGCCACACACACCAAACCAGTTGTTAAAAAATTTGAATCCCACCCCTGAGGAGAACTATGGCTCTTTGCAGCTTCTGCTGGTGGTTGCAACTTTGGGTTGTTGTAGTCCATATCCAATAGCCGTAAGCAATTACACAACGCTTCAGAGAAAACTCATGACTTACAGTCTGTGGGTAGGAGAGAGGCCTCAAGCGGTCATAATCTTCCTGGCCAGCTGTATCCCACAATCCCAGGTTTACAGGTTTGCTATCAACCATCACATTGGCAGAATAGTTATCAAAGCTGTAACAGATATCAAAGTTTATACTGATATTAGAGGGAGAAGGATCTTACTCTTTTACTTAGACTGAAATCCTAATCCAGGAGAAAAATCCAGGGTGCTAACAGGTATTTCTCTTGGCACCCTCGGACTCTTTGATTCAGTTGACTTTATTTCATAAACATTAAATGGGAAGTTTGGATTCTGCAAATCCCATTGGCACCTTCTGGTGCAGCATACCCCAAAGGTATTCTGTGAAAATAGAGGATGGTTCATCTCAGTGATTTCTTTATGTGTGGGCTCTTGGTACAGTACAACAACAAAGATCTTCTGAGAAATCTGGAAGATAAGGGTGCCTAAAGGGAGGAAGTCAAAAGAAGTCAAGAGGGGGTACCACTTTGCAATCAAAACTCCTTTTGTGTTCCTTTTTTTATGCGTATCGCACATAAAATCTGCATGGCTCAGATTGCATTTTTGTAGATAGCCATCTTGAGTTTTTTATACCCACCCACTCCCCTTTCTGGAAGGCTAGAAAAAAAATCACAGCACTTAGTATCTCTAATAAGTCTTTGGAAAAATGGGTGTTTTGTGACTGCTCATGCTACAGTCCCATTTCAAATCAGATGAGTGTTTATGTACCTCATTTTTAGTTCTTTCCCTTCTTAAGCAATAATTCCTCACAACATACAATTAAACTGACACTAAACCAATCATTTCATAAGATGTGAAGCCCAATTCTATATTAAATCAGTATATTAGAAACTATTGAGGGCACAATACCAAAATGAAGCTCTACTATATGCCTCTTTACTATCATTTTTCCTAGATGTATTGGCAGTGACAACTCCTATTCTCGAAAGTTGTGATTCTATGAAATTGGATGAGCACCAAATTAATTATTGTCTTATTCCCAAAACGCAAAGAATAGGTGCAAACAATTTCTTAATCAAATTCATTTGTTTTTCTTAATATTCCCATCTAGGAATATTACAATGCTGAATGCTCTTGATTCATGGACATCTGATCTTATGTTGTGCTGATATTATTTACACAGCAAAGTTGCATTTCCTTCAGAAACAGGAATCCTAGTGAGATCTAACTCTTTCAAACCCAACATTATTAAACTAAACAATTTCCATACTCACACAGTAGGAATATATTCTCCTGGGAATGCATTGGTGGTATAGCTGATCAGGAGACAAGTTTTACCTACAGCTCTGAAGGGGGAAAAAAGGGAAAAGGCATATAACTACAATTATTTTTAAAATATGTGTCAAGAGTAGATTTAGAGAGATGCTTTGCTTATGAATGAAGTTCCTGGTCAAATGGTTTGCATGGCAGTGTCGCAATAGTGTCCAGAAATTGAACACATCTTTAAGTTGCCAAAGTTGAGAAACACTGCCCCAGGTGCCATGTTGAACAAGTGAGATAGAAGCATGAAACATGTAGGTAAGAACAACTTTAAATTTATCTTAAATATAGATGGGAATGAGATGGAGGCAACTTCAATAAAACATACAAAAGAATCAAAGAGAGAAAGATTACTAGGCCATGTTTATTCTATGCTTAGGTACTAGTGAAGAAAATTCATTAAAATCAGGAAGGAACCAGAAGCAAATTGTCACTTCCTCATCCATTCTTTAGTTAAAAAAATGTCACCCAATTGCTTAAGTCAGGCTTTTCTGGCATAAGACATGGTTATTTAGAGCTCACATCAAGTCTGGCCATGCTTATTTCAGATAATCACAGTTCTATCCAAGATACCCAGAATTTTTCAGATGGATGAAAGCTGGTCTATGCAATTTGCATGATGTTCTGTAAACTTTTCACATAGTTGTGGATGACATGCTAAGACCAAGTATGCAGAAATACTCTTTTGTTAAACCCTGTGCAATGAGTAAATGTTGTCCATGTTCTAAACATCTGGTTAAAAAAAAACACGTGTCAGACATGAAGCCATAGAAAGGCTTGTGAAGTTGAGCATGAATGTGTCTGTTTGGATAGTTTGAGCAAATAGGATGACCCAATGGAAAATGTAGTCCCAGCCTAGCTCCACGAGTGGGAAAAAGTCATGAAACCTTATGTGACGGCAACCATGTAACACAGCGAATTTGACAACCATGATCTAGACATGACATAATGTCTGTTAGATCGGAACTACAGTAGAAGGAAGAGCTACATGTGTTTCTAGACAACTGTCTATCTGTAAAGTTGTTGTTTTTTTTTTTTTAAAAAAAACATCCATCTTGCCCTATGCTAAGAGATGACAAAAGTGGTTTTAGTATCATCTTGGTACATCCATCTTGCCCTATGCTAAGAGATGACAAAAGTGGTTTTAGTATCATCTTGGTATGGCACCAGATGGTAAAAGCTGTTCTCGGGTATTCATCCTCAGCTCCCTTAATTAAAAATACAGTAAGATGGCATTTGTGGAGTTTATATCTAGATAATCCTCCTTGGGATTCAGCTGAAATATTTGTAGATTTTGTAACCAATAATTGGAATTGGCTTTTAAAGGATGTTCTCATTTTGTTCTTACATGAACATGAGAACAGTGCATGAGGAATGGTGGTGGATGTTAGATCTGGAGCGTGGGCGCAAAGAACGGAGACGAGGCATTGAATAGTGACTTCAACTCTTAATTAGTGACTTCAGAACAGAGCGAAATACTAGGGCAGCAGCAGCTCCTTTTATAGAGCTGGCTGCTGTTACAATAACCAATGATTTGAATTTGCCGCACTGGGAGCGTCCAATCAGTGGTGACCCACTGTCAGCCAATCAGATCAGCCAGAAACGACCAATCACGATCTGCTGTTCGCGGGCCAATCAGAAGTGCAGAATTACGAGCCTGCCGTGGAAGCAAAACGATTAGGATTTTAAACTAACGCGTTTGCTTAGTTTGTAACACCCCTCTCCCCTAGGTTCCGTCTGAGGGGTGGGGTGATGTATTCTCGCAGGTAGGCAGGTCGTTTCACCCGTCTACCTGATCTGCGTTGCTCCACCAGTCTTTGCCCTGACTCTGGTCCCGGTGGGCTGTTCGCTGAACTCGGCAGCAAAGATGGTCCAACCTCTCCGCTGGGTGACTCGGGGTTGTCATCTCTGCTTCCATCAAGGCTGTCATCTGGATCCCTTGGATTTGCTGTTGTCGCAATGCTGCTTTGTGGTGAGGTGATCATCTGGCCCGGCTCTCCTTCGGGAGGTGAATATCCCAGGGTTGGTTGTGCTGATTGCTGATTTTCAAGTACTGGGTCATATGCTAGTTCTTTTCCGGGCCCCTTGATTTCCCTTCCCCCCCAGGTTTGAGGTTTGGGGCGTGTGACGGGGGTAGGTGCCAGCCTGGAGCGCAGTTGGTCGATGTGGCGCTTCCACATTTTCCCATCAGCAGTTTGTAAATGGTAGGAACGGGGACCCATAAGTTGAGTTATGGTAGTGGGGAACCACAATGGGTGACCGGAAAAGTTTTTTGCAAAAACTGGGTCGCCTACCTTGAAGGTCTGATACCTGCTGCTAGACCCCAAGGGCTTTTCTGGTGTGTAGGCAGGGTGCAGGCGGTCAAGATGTGAGTGAAGTTTCCAGCCCATCAGGAGTTCGGCTGGGGTGCTGTTTGTGGTGCTGTTTGGGGTAATATGTTGGAGGAGAAGCATCTTGGTCACCTTGTCGTCGATGTTCCCTTGTTCCATCTTGTGTAAAGTTTTCTTTATGAATTGGATCATTCGCTCAGCCCTGCTGTTGGCCGCAGGGTGAGCTGGCGATGTCAAAGCATGGCGTATCCCCCGATCTGCTAGGTACTGTTCAAATGCCAGAGCGGTGAATTGGGAGCCATTATCTGAAACCAGGACATCTGGCAACCCATGCGTAGCGAATAGTCTATTTAGTTTTTTAACAATGGCTTCTGTGGTGATGCTCTTCATTTTATGGACCTCCAGCCAGTTGGAGTAGGCATCCACTGTTATAAGAAATGTATGCCCCTTGGTAGGTCCCGCAAAATTGATGTGAATACGGGACCAGGGACCTCGGGGTGCTTCCCATTCAGTTGGTGGTGCTTTTGGTGGAGCTGAGTGAGTTTCCTGACACTTGCTGCAAGTGGCCATCCAGGTTTCTATTTGCTTATCTATACCTGGCCACCAAGCGTAGCTCTTCACTAGTGCCTTCATTCGCACGATGCCCAGATGTCCATCGTGCAATAGTTTTAGAACTTTATGCTGTAGTCTCTCTGGGACGACGACTCTGTCTCCCCACAAGACGCATCCCCTTTGGAAGAAAAGTTCTGTCTGCTGGTTTTTGAATACTTAAAGGTGTTGTCTGGTTCATTGTCAGGCCAACCTCTTTCCACCCAGCTGAGGACTCGTGCCAAACAAGGATCCTTCCTTGTTTCTGAGGCGATGTCTTGTGCAGTCAGCGGTGGTGAAGGAAGATTTGTAGCGTAGCTAGGGTTGGAGCTGGGTCGTCTATGACTTCTGGTAACAGGGAGTGGCTAAAAGCATCAGTGTGGGGAATGGCTTTCCCCAGGTGGTGTAGCAGTTGGTAATCATATGCAGCTAGAAACTCTGACCAAAGTGTCATTCTTGGTGATAAGATGTGGGGAGTTGGTTTGTCTCCTGCTAAAATGCCAAGTAATGGGTTGTGGTCGGTAATTATGGAGAAGGATCTTCCATATACATACTCATGGAATCGTTTGATCGCAGACACAATAGTGAGAGACTCTTTATCAAGTTGGCTATAGTTTCTCTCAGTTTTAGATAAAGTTCTTGAAAAAAACGCAATAGGTGCCTCAGTACCGTTTGGCAGGACGTGGCTCAGGATGGCTCCTACTTCAAGCGGTGAGGCGTCACAGGTGACAGTTAAGGGCAAAGTCTCATTATATTGTGTCAATACAGCATCTGAAGTTAACAGGTCTTTTACTTGCTGAAAAGCTTGCTCTTCGCGATATCCCCAGACCCAGGAAGCCTTCTTATCGAGGAGCCTATGCAGGGGTTCAGCAATAGTCGCCTTCTGGGGCAAAAAGATGTTATAAAAGTTAATGAGTCCCAGGAAGGCTTGGAGATCTGTTTTATTTCTAGGTCTTGGGGCGTTTTTTTTATTGCAGTCAGTTTTTTCTCCGTAGGATGAATTCCCTATTTGTCAAGATGGTACCCAAGGAATTCAACCCTCTCAGTACATAGTTGGCACTTGTCTTTCTTGACCTTCAGGCCAGCATCTTTAAATTTCTGGAGGACCATTCTGAGTCATTTTTCTAGTGGGGGCAGCTATTAAGACATCATCAAAATAGGGCATGACCCCTTTTATGCCTTGAAGCAATCTTTCCATCAGACTTTGGAAGATGCCAGGTGCTACACTCACTCCGAATTGGAGTCTATTACACTTGAATGCACCTCTGTGCATGACTATAGTTTGGGCTTCTGCAGTCTCTGTATCTACGGGCAATTGCTGGTACACCTGAGCTAGATCCAATTTTGTGAATATTTTCCCACCTCCCAGGGAATGAAAAAGGTGTTGGACCACAGGTACAGGGTAAGCGCTCTGCTGAAGCGCGTGATTTAGGGTGGCCTGGTAATCCCCACAAATTCTCGAAGATCCATCAGGTTTTATGGGGGTTACAATTGGGGTCTCCCATCGGGCATGGTCAATCAGTTCCAACATGCCCTGGGCTATTAATTTGTCCAATTATTCATCAATCTTTGGCTTGAGTGCAAAGGGCACTCGACAAGGCTTAAGGCGAATGGGCGCAACATCAGGACTGAGATTAAATGATATGGGGGATCCCCTGTACTTGCCTAGCTTCTCGGTAAAAACGTGCTGGAATTCCTAGACGAGGGCCGCTTCCCAGTCATCGCTTCCGGTCTGGTTGATGCCCGCTAATTCAATTCCTAGTGGCGCGTACCACTGCAAACCTAGCAAGCTGGGCCGATCTCGATCAACGACGGTAAGAGGTAGGGTCGCGGTGTGGTCTTTGAAGGTTACTTGGATGTGGCTGGAACTAGCAACTGGAATTCTGTTTCCTTGGTAGTCCTTTAATATGATTGTTTGAGTGCTAAGGTCCTGGCGACGGATGTCAGGGATCAGCTGTTTTAAGGTTTTCCAGGAAACCATTGATAGGGACAACCCGGAGTCGACCTCCATAACACATGGTCGATTCTCAATGGTGACCTTCACTCAGATTTTCCTTGCATCAAGGGATGAAGCGTGGCCGATGGTGATGGTTTGATGGGCCTCTTCTCGTCTGGTTGAAATGGTGGGTGCTCGATTTTTGTAGTAGTGGTTCATTGGTTGTTTAGGCAGTCCCGATTTACTGGTGGGGTGCCTGTTGTATGCCGGAAATTATTTTCTCTTCAGTTTGGGCTGGACCCTCGCTTGCTTCTGCAGACCTTTGCGATGTGGCCCCTCTTTCCACAGGAATGGCAGAGTGCGTCTAGGAATTTGCAGTCTGATCGTGGGTGATTTCCCCCGCATCCAGCACATTGACACGAAGGCTTACGATTCCGCTGGTCTCGCTGGTCGCGTTCTGACCTGAATCTGTTGACCTCTTCTTCCTCACTTTCTGATGAGGATTCGAGGTCTTCATGGTGGGTGGTCATTGTGTGCCTCTCGGAGAAAAGCGTAGTGTCACTGGCAAGTTGGCGGTGCGGTGCATTCGCTTGGCGCATTTGAGTGGCTGACTTCCTGGTTGCTTCTGCTGCAGTAGCATCGGCGATGACATCTGCGAGGCCGATGTCTCCCTTCGCCATAATGTTGCTCTGGGTCATGGGGTCTTTTAGGCCCAGAACAATTCGATCTCTCATGGCTTCCTCGAGATTTGCGAAGCCACAGAGTCCCCCCAGGTTTCTGAGGTCAGCGATAAAGTCTCCAACACTTTCGTTTTTCTGTTGGTCCCCGTAGGATTGGGGCAAGGTTGTCCCAAACCATTGTCTTGACTTCTGCTGGTTTCGCAAGTGCCTTCGCCATTTTAAAAATGGCGGGCCTGCAATGGGTCAGAAATACAGCTCGTTTCTTGCCAGGCATAGCATCTTTCAAATTGTTGGTCTCCAGGAACATCTGAAACCTGTCCATATACGAGTCCCAATCTTCATTAGCCGGGTCAAATGGAGTGGGTGGTATAGCACTGCTGATCATTCTGCCGCTTATTGGTGCGCTCTCAGCATGTGCCCTGTTAGCGTTCGGTGAGTGTTCAGTCAGCTCTATCGTCTCCGCATCCCATCTTCATCGCCAGTGTTAGATTTGGAGCGTGGGCGCAAAGAACGGAGACGAGGCATCAAATAGTGACTCCAACTCTTTATTAGTGACTTCAGAACAGAGCGAAATACTAGGGCAGCAGCAGCTCCTTTTATAGAGCTGGCTGCTGTCACAATAACCAATGATTTGAGTTTGCTGCACTGGGAGCATCCAATCAGTGGCGACCCACTGTCAGCCAATCAGATCAGCCAGAAACGACCAATCACGATCCGCTGTTCGCAGGCCAATCAGAAGTGCAGGATTACGAGCCTGCCGTGGAAGCAAAACTATTAGGATTTTAAACTAACGTGTTTGCTTAGTTCATAACAGTGGAAATAATAATAATGATAATAACATTTAAGTATTTGTACCAAGTCACGGTATGAGCACGGAAATACAAATATTTCATGCAATACAAAAATGTTCAGAATCTAATGAGCAACTGAACAGATATTTAGAATTTAAACAGCCACCTGGTACTGTACCACAACACGTATTTACACTATGCTTTTATCTATCTATCTACCGATTATCTATCTGTCTGTCTATCTATCTTTCTATCTATCTATCTATCTATCTATCTATCTATCTATCTATCTATCTATCCATCCATCCATCCATCCATCCATCCATCCATCCATCTATCTATCTATCTATCTATCTATCTATCTATCTATCTATCTATCTATCTATCTATCTATCCTTTCTCTTCCATTCCCTCCCTCTCTCTTCTCAATAACCAGAACATGGCAGCAAGAATTGCAATATTAACATTTCTGGGAATTGCAAAAAAGTACGGTGGAACAAACAAGCTCTACATTAATCCACAAATCAAGATAAGGGGCCTTAAATCCTTTTTGAAATCTGCACAACTTACACAGATATGAAGGAAAAGAAGAAGCTCATTTAGAATGATGAGCCCATCTCAAAATAGCAGATAACAACCCTGGAGGGTGAACGAGGGATAAAGATTTGCACAAAGGGATAGAAAGGATGGTTGGGATTGTAACATAAGAGCAGATACTGGAGGGCTTGAGACCAGCAAGTTAAAGAAAAAACATCCCAAACACCAGTATTTTAAATTCAGCTCTGGTTCAAATAGGAAGCAAGTAATGTGCCATATTGTATAGCAAAATAGGAGAAAAGCATTAGAGGTCCAGAGCAATCCCCAAAACTAGTGTTTTGACTGACCGCATGTGATAGAGAGAGGAACTGGGAGCACTTTCTGGAAATCTATTGTATTAGTCCAAGCATGAAGCAATTGAGGCAAGCATCAATATAGCCACCAAGAGCCTAAAAATGCTCAATGACTGAACTTAGCCCTTTTATGACTTGTGGATTTCAACTTCCAGAAGCATGGCTGGCTCAGGAATTCTGGTAGTTGAACTCTACAAATCATAAATGGGCCAAGATCCCCCCGACTCCTGTAGTATTGAATGATCAGAGTTGCCTCTGATTTTGTGCTGTCCCAGCCAGTCTATGGAAATTGGATAGTTACTTAGAAATTATGAGCTATTTCCTTAAGGGAATGCATCATGGTAAATGTAGTTAAAGGCATCCTGGGAAATGTAGTTCATGTCATGTGGCCACATCTGTAAACCTGATTGGTCACTAAATTGACCCCCAAGGGGTTGGGGAGGTTTCCCTCCATTCTTGCTTGGACTCATGAACTGCTAGTAGCTTTTTCTACCGCTACAAGATGGGTTAAGAGATAACCATCTTTTACCTACAAGGCAGATATACAAAGGATTGGTCATAAAGGAAGAACTTCATCACAAACGTGAGTTACGGCAGAAAGCTGAAACGGCCAAACAACAAGCAGAAATGGCCAATCAACAAGAAGAAATGGCCAAAGCTCAGGCCAAACAACAAGCAGAAATAGCCAAAGCTCAGGCCAAACAACAGGCAGAAATATCCAAAACTCAGGCCCAAGTAGAGTTACTCGAATGACAAAGAGAGATGGCAACAAAAACAGCACAGGCCGCAGCATGGCAGAAGATGGACGACAACACCTCCCTCCAATTCAACCTCGAAGAGTTGGGAGAAGAGAGCCCAGATACATGGGTCAAGGCCTACGTGGATGAGCAGCACTCACTTCGTAATGAGCAGATGGAACCACCTCCGTTGCCTAGCAGTCTCCCACAACCAGGGAAGCACAGGGATGAATCTCAACCACAGAATCTACACGTTACTTACACAACTGATGTATGACCTAAAGCATGAGATTCACTTTCCACCAACAATTGACGTTGTACATACTAAGATCTGAGATTCTCTTCCCAGCACCAGCAACCCTACCACAACGTCTCATGCCCTGCTGGCCGAGTAACTTAGCCCACCAGTGCCTACAACAATTTCTCGATGAGTCGACATGCCATCAACGACAACTGCCACACTCAATCCACACTTAGCAGCATTCCTGCCACAACCTCAATACCAATCTGCCTTCCAGGCACCACAAGGTGACCATGCCCAGCCTACACAGCAGTGTGACGCTTGACCATTGTCCCCAGTATGGGAGAACGACATCTTCCATAAGTACTGGGAAGAAGACTACAACCTGTCATTGACTTACAACCCGAGAATCTAGGGGGAGAACCCTCAACGTCAGTACCTCCCCCCAACTCAGCAAATGCTGAAGATTACTGGAGAAACTTGGTTGTACAGAGTGAAAAGCTAAATTTGCATACCAATGGAGTTCGTAGATTCTCTGACAAGCCAGGTGGCAAATATCTAGTATGGAAGAAACTTTTCTGTGCCCCGTTCAGGTGGCACGCCTGAACCCTGATGAAACAATCAGACACTTGATAGCATGGCTAGGGCCACAGTCTGCTGACATACCAAGGGAACTTTTGACATCCCACTTAGATGACCCGACTGCTGCCCTATGGTTATCATGGAAAAGGCTCGACAAACTGGCATTTCTGAGGACGTAGAAGCAACACTCCTGGATAGCCTCATAGGTTTTCCTAAAATTCCTATCGACAAGCCTTGCTGAATCATAGACCTTGCTAACATACTTGTCCAGCTGAGAATGGCACAACGGGATCCCAATTTACCAGGACTCGCTTGTCTCGATCACGTCGACACGCAGAACAAAATTGTTCAAAAACTTCCGCAGGTGCTACTTGAAAAGTGGTTCCAGTTGACTGACACCTTCATGGTCAAGGATTGCCACCGCTTTGTACCCTTCACACTTCTTGAAGAATTTGTGTCCCACCAGGCGACAGTGTGCAACACACATCGGACCCGTGGACTCAGAGCTGTTAGTCCTCCTAATGACAGAAGATACAACAGCAACCATATATTGCCCTCAGGCCCTATGCACACTACCAGGGAAAAACCCTTCATGGCTGTCCATAAGACCGAAGAGGTCACCTGCTACCTCATCCCATCAACCATCAAGAGGTCACCTGCTACCTCATCCCATCCACCCCAATTTAGATCTCCCACTACAAGGAGAAACCAGTTTTGTCCTATGCACCCCACTCGTCACTCACTGAACAGCTGCACTGGGTTTGCAGCAAAACCATTGACCCAACGAAAAGAGTTTATAAGGGAGTACCAATATTGCTACAAGTGTTGTGAATCTAAACACCCATCCAAATACTGCACAGCCAAGGTGCGATGCGACTTATGCCATAGTGACCAGCACCCGACCGCACTGCATCCAGACTCTGGGCCGCCAATGCAGATATCTCGTAACCCTCCTTTGGACAAGGAGCCTCAACGTAACAGAAGCATACAGGGCTCCTCAACAGACTGCCACACCACAACCAAAACCAAGGGTGAGTGTCAACTGCACAGCACTGTGTGATGACTCACTACACTCTCATTCGTGTCTTACCATCTGCTTAGCCAAAGTGTACGCTGAAGGGTGCCCCGAAGATGCCGTGAAAATGTATGTGCTGCTAGACACTCAAAGCACCTGCACCCTGGCCAGACCTGCATTCTTTGAACACTTTGAGGTGCAACAGGGTGAATTTCACTTCACTGTATCAACATGCCATGGACCAAGAAGCAAGGTGGGGAGGAGAGCTACTGGACTCTGCATAGAAACATTGAATGGAAGTTCCCGGTACTGCCCATGTTTGAATGCAATGGGGTACCGAACGATTGCAGTCAGATTGCAACACCTGAGGTCATAAGTAGCATGCCTCACCTACAGCACCTGGCTCATCACTTTCCGGCTCTAGATCCAGAGGCTGATATCCCACTCTTGCTGGGAAATAATGCCCCATGAGCCTTTCTCTTCTCTGAGTCAGTCGGTGGCCTTGTGGCCCCAGTGGTCATCAAATCTCCACTAGATTGGGGGATTGTAGGCATAGTCTGTTTCAATCACCTACAGGCCCCAACCCAGATCACTGCCTTAGCTACTTCCATTCTCAAGAATGGCAGATCACCTCACCTGACGCCATGCCTATATCACTTCACGCTTTTGACAGTTAAAACTGTCTTGGGAGAGGCACTATTCCAGACCACCAGAGAAGATAATGACTTCGCTTTGAAGACAACAAATTTCTTCCACTCATGGATAAGGAATTTCAACGAGATGCAACTGGTGGTTGTGTCGTGCCACTACTCTTTTGCACTCCCAGACAATGCCTGCCAAACATCCAGAAATATGTGCTCTCCCGCCTTTTCAGTCTCAGATGAATCATGAACCCAGAAGCCAGAGTTGAAAGCTCATATGGTGGAGTTCTTGGACAAAATGATAAGGAACGGACACGCTGAGTTGGCTCCACCCCTGGAACATGATGAAGAATGTTGGTACCTGCCGTTCTTTGGAGTGTACCATCCACAGAAACCAGGCCAAATACGTGTAGTCTTAGACACCAGTGCACAGTTCCAAGGCCACTCTCTAAACAAGGCCCTTTTGACCAGACCTGACCTCATGAACAGTCTCCTTGGGGTGCTTATCCGCTTTAGGAAAGAAGCTATAGCAGTTATGGCCGACATATAGCAGATGTTCTATTCCTTCCTCGTATGGGAAGATCACCGCAACTACCTCTGTTTCCTATGGTTTAGTGATGATCAGCACAACCAACAGATTTCCGAATACCAAATGAATGCATGTTTTTGGCAATGGCTCTTCCCCTACTATTGCGAACTACGGTCTCCAATGTACTGCTTGAGAGGGAGCAGACAAATACGGAACAGAGGCTGAATGCTTTGTAGAACACAAATTCTATGTGGACGATGGCTTGAAATCTGTAGCCACCCCAGCGGAGGCCATAAACCTCTTGAAGAATACACAGCAAATGCAAGGGACAGCCAACCTCAAGCTACACAAATTAGTGTCAAATAGTGAAGAAGTACTAAAGGCCTTTAACCCAAGGACCATGCCAGGGATTGCAAGTCCTCAATTTCAGCAATGATGCCCCCTTCACCCAATGCAGCCTCGGCTTGTGTTGGGACTTGAAGAAAGACTTCTTCACCTTCAAAACCCCAGCTCTAAAGACTGGCTTCACGAGGCGAGGAGTGCTGTCAACAGTTAACAGCCTGTTCGATCCTCTAGGGTTTGCAACTCCTGTCACCATTCTTGGTAGAATTCTACTGCGCACACTCTCCCAAACCACCAAAGATTGGGACAAACCACTCCCACCAGAACAGAAGCAAGAATGGGAGTCATAGTGCATCTCTCTCCACTGTCTCCAAGATGTGCACCTACATCACACGTATGTTCCCATCTCACCATATCGAAGTCATCAAAACTATGGACACCTCTTGCTTCATCAATGCCCTGAGAAGGTTTCACACCCACAGAGGCCCAGTCAAGGTATTCAGATCTGACTATGGAACGAACTTTGTAGGCGCTTGTAAAGAACTGCAGATAGAAGATGGCATTCGCCTAGACTCACCACTCAACGACTACCTTAAAGCCAACAAATGCACATGGATATTTAATCCTCCCCATGCATCTCACATGGGAGGAGCGTGGGAACACATGATTGGAATAGCTCATCAAATCCTTGATTCGATGTTAGTGAAAGCACCTAAACTGACACATGAGACTTTATTTACCCTTATGGCGGAAGTCGCAGCCACTATCAATGATCGACCTTTAGTTCCAATCTCTTCAGATCCTGAGAATCTGACCATTCTCATTCCTGCTGCCTTGCTGACTCAGAAGATGGGTGATTGGCCCGCATCGTTAGGGAACTTTGATTCTCAGGCCTATGGGACTTGTGTATCAAACCCTGCCCAGCTCTGATGGACTAATCCACAAAGTCAATGTTCTGATAATGGGGTCATTAGACTCTTCCTGTGACCAGCAGACTTTCACCAAGAAGTTCTACACCAGACCGGTCACCCACCTTGTGCTGCTGTGGAGAAAGGTCGAACTTGAAGATTGAACCTCAAGCTTTGCATGCTTTGCTTTGTTTGATGCTTTATTAATGTTTACTATTTTTTCTTAGTTATATAGCTAACAGTTTATCTTAGTTATATAGTTATATGCTATTCAGTTAGTATTACTGTTTACTGCTTATCTTAGTTTATACTTAATTTTTTTTTCTCTTCTCTTAAGAGTGGAATTTACAATTCCAGGCAGGGAGTGTGCTGTCCCAGCCAGTCTATGGGAATTGGATAGTAACTTAGGAATTATGAGCTATCCTCTTAAGGGAATGCATCAAGGTAAATGTAATTAAAGGTATCCTGGGAAATGTAGTTCATGTCACGTGGCCACATCTGTAATCCTGATTGGTCACTAAATTAACCCTTGAGGGGTTGGGGGAGGTTTCCCTATATTTTTGCCTGGACTCATAAACTGATAGTAGATTTTTCTACCACTATGAGATAGGTTGGGAGATAACCATCTTTTACCTACAAGGCAGATATACAAAGTATTGGTCATAAAAGAAGAACTTCATCACAAATGTGAGTTATGAGGATACCTGATGAACCAATAAATGTTCTTTGTTGTGGATGTCTTGTTATCTCTCTGCATCTGTACAGTTTATGAATCCACCTCTGTGCAAGATACAGAAAAGATTTAGAAAGGCTGATCTAATTCTCATTTATAGGAGCATCAAGCCTTTTTAACTGGAGAAATTCAAACCTGAACCACTGAAATATGACCCCTCCCTCAACTTCTGCATGCTTGTTTTTTTAAAATCACAGGTGTTCAACACTTCAAGGAAACTTCCTCATTGAGGTTACAGCAGAAGAAAAGATACTGGTGAAATATAGAAGCTACAAAAGTCCCTTTGTCTGTATCGGCTCAAGGCAAATAATTTCAAGAAATCCTAGGATGAAGGGACCAAGCTGAATTTAATTCACGGCAACTGTCCTTCTCTCCAAGGCATAATATTGTTCCTTCATAGATTTGTGCGTAAGACCCTCCAAAATGCAAGAAACTAAGGCGGTAGTTCATTGAACAATTAATAGGAAGTCCAAAACTAAATTTAACTTGTCATATTCCACCTAGTGGGCATAGGAGCTGTCTTTATATACAGGCAACCCAAATTTTGTTTTTGAGCTGACTCTAAATCATGGGGAAAAATATTGTTGAGTCATCAGGAGCATATTACCAGGAAGGAGGTGAAGTTTATGTCTGCTGCTACATTTTTTGCTACAAATTCTTTCA
The DNA here is from genome assembly GCA_033807585.1 of Hydrophis major. Lineage (NCBI taxonomy): Eukaryota > Metazoa > Chordata > Lepidosauria > Squamata > Elapidae > Hydrophis > Hydrophis major. Next base: position 183,172,193 of record CM066331.1, on the reverse strand, counting down.
GCACATTATTACTTAACATATCACTTTACGAATCCCTTTCTCATGCTGATTTTTTGTATCTTATGCAGCTATCATACTGCCATCTGATTATAGCCACCTTCCTCTTACAAGTAGATACTACAAGAAATAGTTGTAGCTGACAAAGGGACTGACCCTAGCTCTATCCTAAAAGCAACCTCACAGCAAACCTAAAAAACACCCTATTTTTACGGTGCTCTTTCTGCTTTATGGTGTTTTTTTTCCTCCCTTTTCTGCTTCTTAATCAACAGCTGTTGTATTAGGAGGCATTCTTTGGCGTCTTCAGTTTGTTTTTGAGTGTGGCCCCTAATCCACAAATGACATCTAGAAATGATGATCACAACAAATAGACCTTCCTGGATAACAAGTGCTTCAGAGAAAATTGCTTTCATCTTAGTTTTATAGGGCTGCATAGAAAAAAATTTTTTTTTACTAGTTTCATAAGCCAAAGGGAAAAAAAAAGCCATGAAAATTTAACAAGATCACTGGTACAGTAAACCACAACCTAGGCAGAAAGCTATGAAATATAAGGCCTGTATCTCCATTTTAAATCACCTGAAAGATAGTTACATTATTTCAGGCTTGCAACATTTAACTCCCAAAATGAAACTATTATAATTACATCAAAATTTTCCCAGGTTTTGCTCTTCAAATGCACAAGGTCTTTGGGCCAATTGACTGGAAATTCTGGGAACTGTGGTCCCAATTACCCACCTGGAGAGCAGCAGGCTGGAGAGGTTCTGCCTTAAAGTACTTAAATAAAGGAGTCATGGTTTATTTGAGAGGTAACAAGTTATCTGGTAGGCAATTCCACAATTAATCATATTGTATATGTTTTATCCAGGCTGACTTTTTAAAAAAAATCACATTGCTGAAAAATAAAAGTATTATTTCCCCATTCATATTGCACAGTAAATAAATAAAATTCCTCCCCTGGTTTCTATGATCTCTCTCTAAAAGAAAGATGGAGATTAAGAAAGAACAAGGATGCACACATTTTGTCAGAAGAGTAGCTGAGGGAAAAAAGACCCACTCACTCCCTTGCTCCTCAAATGAAGGGTACGTACCCATCTCCTACCACCACACATTTGATGGCTTGCATGTCTCCGGCCTAAAGCACCGTGGAGTTCGGGAAGCCTCTTGAGCAACAAAGCAGCTCAACAAATGTTGATGGTGGAAAGTCTTCTATAGATATGTCAAAACTGAAGCTGAATTAACAGCAGGTTGTGGGTTAGGGAGGAAGCGGAAGGGAGAATATTTCTCAGCCCGCCTACTAGTCTCTTCCTTTACCAGGCAGCTTTAAGTGTTTGCTGGGGAAAGGCAAGCTTGCTATTTGAAAGCAGAACTCTTTTTACAGATCGCAGATTGTAAAGCATTTCCTCGCAGCATTTCCTCTTATCTGTGACGCTACACTTTGGATAGTAGGTAAAAGGGTTGCTTTGAATTCTGTCCCCAACATAGATTGCCCAGAGCAGCAGATGGAGAAGGTGAAGTAGAGAGATGTTTAGAGAAGGAAGGCCTTTTTCTCTTTCCAAGAGAAGATCTGAGGAATCGTTTGGCTTGGTGTCATTGCAAAGAGAGGGAGAGAGAACAAGTCAGATTGGTCTAGTGCAAAACAAAGTGTGTATTTTGTAAAGAGGGGACCTTGTTGTCTTCTTTTTAGGAGTAATGTTTAAGAAGATTTTGTTTGCTTTTCCACAAACTTGAATATTCGCAGAAAATTGTGAAATGTTTTGCATGTTTTTGCACATTTGAACCAATCTCATACATGCAGAATTCTTGGTTCCCTATCTCCCAACATATAAAGCAAAGTGAATACATTATGATGATATGCATGCTGAACAGCTCCACAAGTCATTATAATATTCATGTCTATAATATTTGCCAGTAAAATTTATTTAACCATTTAACTCTTGACAAGCCACATTTATGATTGAAGGCAGCAATAAAGTGCCTGTAGGAACAAACACATGAAGTCCTACATCACCGAAAAAAAGATATGCAATCCAATTTATCAAATTATAGATGAAGCAGGACAGATGACCTGAAAAAAAACTATGAAATGGAGAGATACACGATCTGAAGATACCATATTAGAGCAAGGGCTGAGAATTGGAACCAAATGTATTTGGTTCAGTGTGAAACATTTATGTTTATAGCAGAGGTCTCCAAACTTGGCAACTTTAAAACTTGTAGACTTCAGTTGGGAGTTGAACTCCACAAGTCTTAAAGTTGCCAAGCTTGGGGACCCCTGGTTTATAGCATGAGTCTTGCAGCATGACCCCATGTCCCAAAGCTGCTAGTAAGCCTCAGCTATGTCTCTAGTTGTATAAACCCTTTGTTTCAAGAAGGCAGTCTGTCTGATGACCCATATTAACCTTTAGGCTCTAATAAATTCACCTTTTGCTGTTGTCTTTCACAGCACCCCTTGGTTCACCTACTGAAAGCTATGAGTCTTCCTGGGCTTGATACTTAATTTTCTTCTTTTTTTTTCAGGTGGGGGAATTCTTCAAGAGAGAATATGATAGTGCTATGACATTTCATTCCAGTAAGAGAAGATCGGAGTCTTGTAATACACAGGGTAACTTCTAAGCTATGGATATCCAAATTTCAGTCTGGGTTGGTTAGCATGTTAGTCGAGGAGGAATGGTACAACTGATGAAATCAAGTAAACGGTTACATAAAACATACAGTGACTACTTGAAGCAGAATAGGTCACAGCAGTGGGGTACCAGGGAGAGTGGTATGTGGCAGGCAGGTACAGGTAATAAGGGGGATGCTTCTGAAGACAATAAGGAAGCAGGTGCAACATTGGGTGGCTGCTGCCAGCATGTTGATAGTCTTATCAAAGGTGAGTAGCAACAGAGGAAAATAAATTGCAGCCTCAAGTCAGTTTTGAGTCATGGTGACCAGCTCCTATAGTATTCTTGGCAGCATTTTTCAGAAATGCTTCTTCTTCCTTGGGCTGAAAGAGAATGACCGGTCACCCAGCTGACTTTGTGCCTAATGCCAAACTAGGAGACACTTTTAGACTTAGGATAACTTGTCACTTTGAATGTACAAGAATTGGAATACATTAAAATGAAATTTCATTGGATACAGCTCTCTTAACTAATATACACTACATAAACATGACAAAATAAATAAAATAAATACAAAATTATGCATATATCCACATATATTATATGACACAGAGAAATAACATAGTCTAGTTTGGATGTATACATGTAAATGGGGAGAAAAACGAATCCTGCGAGTTTACCAGATGGATGGCATAGGGAACAAAGCTGTTACAGAATCTGGTCGTCCTGCTAGAAATACTTGGAAACTTCCTCCCAGAGGGGAGCAACAGAAACAGTCCATAAAGTAGGGTCTCTAATAATGCTTTGAGCTCTAAGCACAGAGTGCTTGCAAGCAGTATTCTGAATAACAGGAAGTGAGCTTCCTATAATCTTCTCGACTGTCCTTACCATTCTCTGTATGGACTTTCTATCTGAGGCACTTCTGTCACCAAACCAAACAGTGATGCAGTTTGTCAAAACACTTTCAATTGTGCCTCTGTAAAAAGTGGCCAGGACAAAAGGAGAAAGATGTGTTCTCCTCATCCAATACAGGAAATGCAGGCGCTGGTTTGCACACTTCACTAAGGATGGTGTGTGAAGAGACCAGTTCAGATTATTAGTTATCTGCACCCCCAGATACTGTTGACCACCTCTAGCTGCATCCTTGATACTGAGTGGAGTATGACTATGCTGTCTCTTTCTAAAATATATAGTACAATGATCTCCTTTGTTTTAGTAACATTTAGAACCAGGTTACTTTTATTGCATCAGTCCACCAGAACCTTCACGACTTCCCTATAAGCATCTTCATTGTTGTCCTGGATAAGATCCACCATTGCCATGTCATCTGCATACTTCACAATATGATTTGCAGCAGATTTGGCACAGCAGTCATGGGTCATCAAGTGAACAGTAGTGGACTCAAGACACAGCCCTATGGGGAACCTGTATTCAAGGAGATAGTGAGTTGGAAACTTTTCTTTCAACTCACACAGTTTCACAATCTCCTGGTTTCTAACTTGGAGCCTTATCCATTATACCAAACTGGTTCTTGGTGATGGAGGAGGTGGATCTAAAAATGGTCTCAGATGTGTTGAGTATACTACTGAATCATAGATTCAGAATAAGAGCAGATGATATTTGTGGATGCTTACTTAGTTGCTGTTACAAAATTTTAGAGAGCTGGGCTATTTAAATCAGACTTATTTAAGAGCCGGTTAAGTTCTTATCCTAAATTTCCTATGTAATATTTCACCAAATATTGTTCTTCCAACTGAACTATGATACTCATGCCCTGAATGGTTCAATGTGGCTGATATGATGTCTGAGATAGCCACTTCCTGGGCAATTAAGCCAACTTTTTGTATTAGTCAACTTCATTGCCACAAGATGTAGTGTTAGCTAAAGGCTTCATAGAAAGAGTTGAACCAATCCATGGCAGTAATGGGGATCAATCACCCTGGTGACATTATGACTGCCTTGGAAAAGTTACCTCCTGGGAGGCTAGTGGGCTTCTTTTGGTCACTGTGCAAACAGACTGCTGGATTAGATGGGCCAGGCATCTCAGCTTACATTTTTATAGGACACCCTCTGGTATTTGGGTAGAATGGAAAAATGAATTCTCTGTGCCCACTGTCTGCAAACCACACATGAATTTATCAACTTCAATCATATCCTGTCTAAGTTGTTTTTTTCTTAGCTAACATGTCTCAGACTTACTAGCCTTTTCTTGGAAGTATATAATAAGTTGGATTTAGAATAACATTTACAACCTTTCCATTTTTTATACACATACTTTTTATTAAAAAAAAATAAACAAGATAAAAGCTAATACAAACTAACATAAAGAAAGCAAAAGAAAAAATAAATTAAAAGTGAAAAAGAAAGTTTAAAAAAGTGGCTTTCAATATTCTTCACAGCAGTTATAATGTTATGCAGTTATCATGCAAATATATTTTGAACTCTCTAAAGTTACATCATATGATTCTTCTTTCTACAATCTGTCTATTAATCAAAACCATGTCACAAGTTCCTTTTATTCTTTTTATGCAAAATGTCCATAAGAGGCTGAATAATATCCACAACTTTTTCCTATAGCATGGTATCTTTCCAATTATTGTCAATTAACCAATCATCATAATATATCTGTCCACAGAAGCTGCTTCTGATAAAATTTCTGATAAAATCTATCTATCTATCTATCTATCTATCTATCTATCTATCTATCTATCTATCTATCTATCTATCTATCTATCTATCTATCTATCTAGAAGGCAATGACAAACACTTCCAAACACTGCAGGAATTTGCCCAGATAGTTACCAGAAAGCAACAGTATTTTGAAATCATCCCCATCCACTGTGAAAATTTCAAAAATTTACAGTACTAAGTTATCAACTGAGTTGTCAGGACTATCCTTTGCCATTTCTCTGTGTTAGAGATGTGATTGTGAGTGAAGACTTATTCCAAGGAAAGCCACTGAATTGCTGCGCTTTTACCAAGCTTCTTCTTCTTTGTATTATCTTCCCACCCATTCCCCAGAGAGAATTTGATAGTTCCTCTCTCTTGAGTAACTATATATGAACTTGTTTGCAGGACTAGAACACCCAAGAAAAGATTATATACCTCTGCTTGAACTATATTCCATCAAAGGCAAATGGGTATATTAACTAGGGGAATGAATTATTAATATGATAATGAAGTTATATCATTTAATCATTTAAATAACTGCTTTCATTAGCCATGAATCTTCCTGGCTAACATCAAATTATCACATGATTAATTACTGCAGTTTCCTCTTATCATATCAAGGAATTATGAAAGAAAACTGCTGGTTATCATTTGATCATGTGTTGACTACAGAATTACATAGAGGTAATTTTGCCACTGCAGAGGGACAAGGGAGTTGCATCCTCAGATAGTCTGAGAAGGACATTGTTTTTTGTGGTATTCTTCACCTTTCAGAAGAGGATATTGTAACAACAAAGCAATTATTATGCAGCACAAGAGGAAATTGCTCAATTACCCTCAATCTGTCTTCCTGTTCCAGTGACTTATGCTTTAGTCTTCAGTTCTCTTCCCCTCTAAAGATTTCTGTCTTGCAATCTTTCTTTCCATCTGCCCTCAGCAGAAAACACATTTTAGCTATTATTTAGCTCTTTTATCATACAGACACCACTTCGGCCCTTTTTCTGGCTAACTGACTGCCATGGACCAAGGCTGAAACCAAATGTTATTGCCAAGAAAAAGGCAATAAAAAAATGTTTTTCCTTTCATAGTCTACAGGAGATAGTGGTAGATTAAATATTTTGCTGTTTCTGTGCTCAGTGTGTAAATTCTTGGAAAACCCCAAGCTCTGAAAAGGGAAGCTTGCTTCATCTAGACTCCAATCTCCTAGGACAGAAAATTCAAATTGCTAAAAGCAGTTGTGGGGGGATTTCACTGGATTTGTGAAATAATCTTCTACATTCTTGGACATTTTAAATGATTAGAATTTATTTGCTTAAAATGCAATGGAAATGAACTATCAACACAATGGCACACTTTTCCTTAAGATGAGTCATGATATTATAATTTGGTGGATCACCAGTAGAATTCTTGAGCACTCTGTGCTTTGTCAAAAGAAGAGGGGATAATAAGGCTTTCACGTTTCATCTTATTTTGTCATATTACCATTAAAATAATCAGTGAATGAAGAAAATACTAAACGTCTACTTTTTTCTCAGTTCTCTTCATTCCTCAGTTCAGAATATCAGGGGTGAGCTTCAAAAATTTCAGCAACTTGTTCTCTGCCCAGTTGCTGGGTGGGCGTGGCCACTGTGGGTGTGGCCTAGTCAGCCTACTGCATCATGGCAAGGGGGTGTTTTGCCCTCCCCGGGCTCTGGAGGCTTTGCTTGAGCCTCTGGGAGAGCGAAAACAGCCACTCCCGGGCTCTGGAGGCTCTTTGGAGGCTGGTAAATTCCCTGAGGCCTGTTTTTCACCCTTCCCAAGCCTCTGTGTGGGCCCTGTACTTACCTCACATCCAAAATGGGCTCTGTGGAGACTCCTGGAAGGAGTGGGGCAGGGCAGGATTGGAGGGCCAACCAGAGGTAAGATTTGCCAGTTCAACGAGCTGGCAGTAACATTAGCTTGCCCGAACCCAGGTGAGCCCGTAGTAGCCCACCCTTGGTTCAAATTCATAGACATCATATATTCCCCTCTCCCACGCCACACACTTTTATCTCTCTGTGCTTCTATATTCAGCATTTTTTAAAAAATAATTAAACATTTTATTAAACAAAACAATTAAAAACATTGAACATGGTAAAGTCGGTTTGATGTGATTTTGGGTCAATATCGCATATTTTTACATTTTCCTATAAACAATTATTCAACTATATACATATATACATTTATTCTTTCATATAATACATTTCTAACATCATTCGTCTTCTTTTCATCTCATCCAATCATCTACCCTTTCAACAACTCCTTTCCCAACTTAAGACCTTCTTCTCTGCTCCCACTGTTAAGTACTTGGACATGGGTCGGAGGAAATGGAGACAGCCTCTGAATGTGAACTTTCAGCTCTTTATTGCACAGTGACTTCTTGAAACAACAACAGTGAACTCTGCCTTATATAGGCAACCCTTGTGAGAATTATCCAATAGCGAGCTATGAACGCCAGCTCTTTTAACCAATAATAATCACCAATCGGATTCCTAAGAACTAACCAATCCAATCTGGCCGCCTAACAGCCAATCAGAAGTGCAGGGCCAGAACCCTGCATTTTACCTCAAGCTCATACTTTATTAACTATGGTACATAAACAACACCCCTTCCCCCTGGCTTCTTGATTACGGTGTAGTTATATAGCCCTTTAAATAGAACGGTTGTCTTTTAAGTCTTTCGGATTTTCGTTGGACTGGTTGATTGCAATCCTGTTGAGGTAGATTGTTGTTTGGCAGTGGATCTGCTTCTTGCTCAGATGCAATTTCTTGCAGTGCAAACAATTCTCCTTCGTGCTCCATTTCCTGAGTCTCACTTAATTCATAGCTCCCTTCGAGCAGGTTCCCTGGAACGTCATCTTCTGTACCTCCCCCCCCCCTCGGTTTGGTCATGGGGGAGTTGTTGACTAGCCGTTGTGAGTCATGACCGTAATTGGTCGATATGCCGTTTCCAGTCTATTGTCACAGCATTTCACTACGTAGGATTTGGGACCGGTCACTCGTACTACCGTTGCCTCTATCCATAACGGATCGCCTGATAAGTTTCGTGCGTAAATGTGGTCTCCTACCTGGAAGGTGCGATAGCAGCCACTGGATCCTATTGGCTTTTCTGGTTCGTAAGCAGGGTGCAACCGGTCGAGGTGGGAACGGAGTCTTCGTCCCATCAGTAGTTCTGCGGGAGTTCTGCCGGTAACGCTATGTGGAGTTATGTGTTGCAAAAAGAGAAATTGGTTGACCTTGTCATCAATATTGTCATAGTCCATTTTTTGCAAAGTCTTTTTAACAAATTGGACCATGCGTTCCGCTCGGCCATTGGTCTCAGGGTACACAGGTGAGGTGAGTACATGGCAGATGCCGCGGTCAGCGAGGTATTGCTCGAACATTAGTGTCGTAAACTGTGGCCCGTTGTTGGACACCAGGACGTCAGGCAATCTGTGGGTTGCAAAGAGTCTATTTAGGATCTTGATCACTGCCTCGGAAGTTGTAGCCATCATACGATGAATTTCTAACCAATTGGAATATGCGTCGACTGTCAGCAGGAAGGTATATCCTTTGGTTGGCCCCGCGAAATCCAGGTGGATTCTGGACCAGGGTCCACGTGGCATCTCCCATTCAGAAGGCATGGCTTTTGGTGGGGCATTGCTGGCTTGTTGGCAATTGGTACACGCTTTGACCCACTGCTCGATTTGCCGGTCCATGCCCGGCCACCATGCGTAGCTTCGTGCAAGCGCTTTCATCCGCACGATGCCGGGGTGGCCCTCGTGCAAGATTTGTAGCAGCGTCTTCCGGAGTCGTTCTGGGACTACGATTCTATCGCCCCAGATAATACAGCCTTTTTGGGAAAAAAGTTCAGTCTGTCGTGATTTGAATGGCGCGAAGTCATCTGGGACTTGGTCCAATGGCCATCCGCGTTCTACCCAGCCTAGGACTCGAGCTAGGGTGTGGTCTCGTTTGGTTTCTCTCACGATGTCGCTGGCGGTCATAGGCGGCGAGTTGAGTGTTTCGATCTGCAACGTGGTTGCCGTTGGTGCTGGATCGTCGAGAATCTCTGGAAGCGGTGCTTAGCTTAATGCGTCGGCGTGGGGAATGGCTTTCCCCGGGCGATATTGCAGGTGATAATTATAAGCAGCTAGGAATTCTGACCATCAGGTCATTCTAGGGGATAATATGTAGGGGGTTGGCTTGTCCCCAGCTATTATCCCTAGCAACGGTTTGTGGTCAGTTATAATAGTAAATGTCCTTCCATACACATATTCATGAAATTTCTTTACAGCTGAAACGATTGCGAGAGCTTCTTTATCAATTTGTCCATAGTTCCGCTCTGCTTGTGAAAGAGTCTTCGAAAAGTAAGCAACAGGGGCTTTGTTCCCATTAGGCAGTACATGACTCAAAATGGCATTGCAGGTTATAACTAATGGTAAAGTCTCGTTCTACTGCATAAGTACAGAGTCAGATGTGAGCAGTTTTTTAACATTCCGGAACGCTTGTTCTTCCCGGTAACCCCATACCCATAATGCTTTTTTATCTAATAACCGGTGTAACGGTTCAGCAACAGTCGCCTTGTGCGGTAAAAATACATTATAGAAATTAATGAGGCCTAAGAACACCTGGAGATCGGCCTTGTTTCGTGGCCTGGGAGTGTTTTTTAAAGCCTTTAATCCTACTTTCGGTAGGATGAATGCCCTGGCTATCAATCCGATACCCTAGAAACTCAACACTGTCAGTATATAAGTGACATTTATTTTTTTTCACCTAAAGACCTGCCTCTTGGAATTTTTTAAGAACACATTTCAAACGATCCTGCAATATTTTTTTGGTAGGGGCTGCAATTAATATGTCATCAAAACACGGAACCACGCCCTTGATTCCCTGTAACAACCTTTCCATGAGGCTTTGGAATATCCCCGGGGCTACACCAACCCCAAATTGCAATCGGGTACATTTAAAGGCACCTCTGTGCATTACAATTGTTTGGGCTTGGGCCGTCTTTTCATCCACTGGTAGTTGTTGATAAGCTTGAGCTAAATCTAATTTAGCAAAAACCTTTCCAGCCCCCAAGGAATGAAGGAGGTGCTGCACCACTGGAACTGGATATGCATTCTGCTGTAGGGAGTGGTTTAAAGTGGCCCGGTAGTCCCCACAAATTCGGATTGACCCATCTGACTTAATGGGTGTTACAATAGGGGTTTCCCATGGAGAGTGATCGATGGGCTTCAACACCCCTTGAGCAATTAGCTTGTCGAGTTGTTCGTCGATCTTTGCTTTAAGAGCGAATGGAACTCGACGGGGCTTCAAGCGAATAGGGGCTACTTTTTGATCTAGACTAAATGAGATTGGAGTCCCCTTATACTCGCCTAAGCGGTCCGCGAAGACGTCGCTGAACTCAGAAATAAGGTCTTCCTCCCACTCACAACCACCGACTCGGTTCATGCCGGCCACTTCGATGCCGAGTGGCATGAACCATTGGAGGCCTAATAGACTAGGCCTATCTCTATCGATGATCGTTAGAGATAGACGCTGTATGCTTTTTGAAGGAGACTCGGACTCGGCAGGACCCGACAATGGGGATTCGATTTCCTTGGTAGTCCTTGAGGATGAGGCGTTGAAATTGGAGGTCTTGGCATTGGATTGTGGGGATAAGTTGCTTGAGTGTCTTCCAAGATACCATCGAGAGGGACGATCCCGAGTCGACCTCCATGTGGCAAGGCTGGTTCTCGATGGCTACTGTGACTCGAATTTTCTAAGTGTCCAAAACTGAGGTGTGACCTATAGTGATAGTATGGTGAGCCTCTTCTTTTTGCAAAGCTTGATTTCTGTAGGAGTGGTTTACTGGCTCTCGCCTTACAGGACGGTTTTCTGTCGATTGGCAATAGTTGGCCCCTCTTGAGGCCTGGCTGGGTCCTGGTAAGCTGCAGCAGACCTGGCTGATGTGGCCTCATTTCTCGCACTCATGGCAGAGTGCGTCGCGGAATTTGCATTCGGCCCTGGCATGGTTTGCTCCACAGCCAGCGTAAGGGCGTAAGGGCTTAGGGCGAGGGTCCCGGTCAGACCGCAGTCGATGGACCCCTTCTTCATCGCTGTCTGTCGATGAAGAGAGGTCCTCATGGTGCGTTGTTGAGAGCTGCCCTTCTGAGTTGGGTAAGATTTCGCCGGTCGGTGGTGCTGCTGGAGTGCGGCTTCGGCGTAATTGTGCAGCTGACTTTTTGGTTGCCTCCGCAGCCGTGGCTTCGGCGATGGCGTCAGCAAGGCTGATGTCGCCTTTCGCCATCAGCTTGCTTTGCACACCTAGCGCATCTAATCCCAGAATTACTCGATCTCTTAGTGCTTCTTCTAAATCGGCGAACCCACAGAGGCCCCCTAAATTTTGGAGGTCCGCCACTAAATCGGCCACACTCTCTCCCTTTCGTTGGTTTCTCTGATAAAACTCGTGGCGTCTCAGGAGTGTAGGCACGGTTGGCGCGTAATGGTCTCTCATGATGGGTTCGAGGTCGTCCCAGCTCATAGCTTTCACTTCTCGAGATTTGGCGAGTGCTTTAGCCATCTTAAATACAGCTGGGCCGCAATGCGTCAGGAACAGTGCCCGCTTCTTTGCTGGTGTGGCGTCCTTCAAATTATTCGTCTCGAGAAACATTTGGAAGCGATCCATGTAGGATTCCCAATCCTCTTGGTTTGGATCGAACGGAGCGGGTGGTACGATGCCGCCGGACATGTTCCATTGTTGGCATCGTCTTATCACGTGCTCAGTATTGCTTCTTGGCTTCTTAGGTTCAGACGTCTCCACATCCCATCCTCGTCGCCAGTGTTAAGTACTCGGACTTGGGTCGGAGTAAATGGAGACAGCCTCTGAATGTGAACTTTCAGCTTTTTATTGCATAATGACTTCTCGAAACAACAACAGTGAACTCTGCCTTATATAGGCAACCCTTGTGAGAATTGTCCAATAGCGAGCTATGAACGCTAGCTCTTTTAACCAATAATAATCCTCTGTTAAGGGCCAATCAGATTCCTAAGAACTAACCAATCCGATCTGGCCGCCTAACAGCCAATCAGAAGTGCAGGGCCAGAACCCTGCACTTTACCTCAAGCTCATACTTTATTAACTATGGTACATACACAACACCCACCAATGATAGAATTTATCCCAAATTGCATAGTATGCTGATTCATCTTTGTTTTTCATTTCTTGAGTTAACTTGTCCATTTCAGTGCATAATAAGATTTTGTTTATTACTTCTTCTTCACTTGGTATAACTGTCTCTTTCCAGTTCTGGGCAAATGTTATCCTTGCTGCAGTAATAATGTGTATAATCAAATAAAGCTCATCTTTTTAATATTTTTTTACATAATTCCTAATAGAAAGCATATCTACTTTAAAACCAACATTTCCTCTAGCTACTTCCCTGTCCTAAGCCAATACTCCTGCGTTTTTTTTGCAGCACCACCATGCATGTAATACATTCCTCATTCGATTGAACATTTCCAGCAATTTGGGGACTGTTTTTTGAACATCTTGGCCAGTCTGGCTGGTGGAAGGTGCCATCAATGGAACATTTTGAGCAGATTTTCTTTATATGCAGTAACCATGGTGATCTTTTTACTTCTGTCCCATATTGTTTGCCGTTGATCTAAATTAATACTGTATCCAAAGTCTTTGGCCCATACCACCATAGCCTCCTTTACTTGCTTTTCCTCTAATTTATAGGCTAATAAAAATTTGTAGAGTTTCCCTATCAATTTATCCTCTGCTCCTAAGATAATTTTATCTAAGACTGTTTCTTGCATGTTAATTCAGCCGAACCCATAGCAGCCCATCCCTGATTCATAGACATCACATATTCCCCTTCTCCATGCCACACACTTTTATCTCTCTGTGCCTCTATATTCATCAATTTGCATGACAGTGACAAAGTGTTGGCTTAATAAAGTCATTTTTTTCCTCCATCAACATAAGTGTTCTTGCTATATCTATAAGAGTTATTGAAAAGATTGCTTGCATTTTTTAAATTAAAAGCTAAGTGGCAAAGTATTGGCTTAATAAAGGTATTGCCATTTTTTTCCGTCCATCAACGTAACGGATTTTGCTTTACTTATAAGAGTTTGCTTGCATTTTTAATTAAAAGCTAAAGGTTGCATTTGAGCTTCCCAAAGATCTTTTGTTAAAACTCACTATATTTTACAAATTAAACATTTCTGTAGTCAAATGTAAGCCCAAGAGAGTTAAATGTTGCTTATTTCCGGGTATCTCTGTGCAGAATTGTTGTCATGCTCCATAAATTTAATGGTGCTATTTTATTAGTAGTTTGCTTGTTCAATTTGTCTGAATGCTTTTGTTTTTTAACCATTCAGGAACTTGTAAGAGAGCTGTTGTTAGTCTATAGTAGCCAAAAATCAGAAGCTTTCACGTAGCTAATGACAACTTATGCCTTTTAATAAGATTTGTAGGGTCTGGAAAGTGCCTACAGATTCCTGGTTTTCTTTTATTCTTCTTTGCATATAAACAACAGGAATTAAAAATAAATATGTTCATAAATCTTGATTGTAGTATCTTCTTGGTGACAGGAACATTATTTTCAAAATTTTACCACTACACTTCTGATTTAAAGGTGAAACGTGAAATGCAATTTTAAACATAAAATGCAAAAAGAAGTTATGCATCAAAAAGTTCCCTATTTTCTTTCCATCTACTTTATGCTATATAATTCCTTCCTTCCTTCCTTCCTTCCTTCCTTCCTTCCTTCCTTCCTTCCTTCCTTCCTTCCTTCCTTCTTTCCTTCCTTCCTTCCTTCCCAAGATGAAAGACAAAAAAAACCCTAGATAGCATTGAAAGCCTGATGAAATATAACTATTTTTGAAAATCTCCTGAAAACCTCTCAATTCTTTTTATTATTTTATAATATAAAATACAAAAATACAAAGCAAATAATAGGAAAAATAGGGGAAGGAAAAGGAAAAGGAAAGTATAGAGAAGAAAGGAAAAAGAAAGAAAAAGCACTGACTTCCAACTTTCTTTGGCGCAGTAGAATAAAATAGTAACATCAAACTTCAATTTTTTACTTTTATATAATAGCAATAGCCCTTAGCCTTATATTCCTCTTTACAGTGCTTCTTAGTCCTCTCTAAGTGGTTTAAGAGTCAGCATATTGCCCCCAACAATCTGGGTCCTCATTTTACCCACCTCAGAAGGATGGAAGGCTGAGTCAACCTTGAGCCTGGTGAAATTTGAACTGCCAAATTGCAGGCAGGCAGCCAGCAGGCAGCAGAAATAGTCTGCAGTACTTCACTCTAACCACTGCGCCACTGAGGCTCAATATCGTAATAGCACAAACTAGCCATTTCTATAACAACAGATCTATCTAATCAGTAAAACCCCAAATCAAGGTTTCATATTTTTCCACCTCAAGAAAATCTGAAAACCAAGATGGAAGGAAACTTATGGATCTCTGGAATTTGAGGGTTTAAGAGTGTGGTAGTGGCCACAGAGGTGGCCTACCATCTTATTCATATCCTTATCAATTCAGACAGATGCGAGACAATTAACATGTCTTCTTGAGATGGACTCATTACACGATTAGATTCTAAATAATGACATGTTATTTTTAATACATCCAATATATGTTATTACATATTGTCATAACCACTGCCATCAGATCCTAAGATGGAAACTTTAGGAACTTGGTTTCTTTGAATTGTAATTGTTGCATTACTCTTTTCTTTCCAGCTGGTGGTGCAGCTTCTCTGGATTGTCCTGAAGAAAGGAAATAAAGAATGGTGCTGCCTTTTGAGCATTTCCTTTTTTCACCCTTACTGATTGAGGAAAATGTGAAAGAGAAGCAGAAGTATTCTTGATCTGCTGACTCCATTTAACTGCCTTTTAAACAACACTATTGCAAAATGGGATGAAAAGATGGAATGAAAAGTTGTGGGAAGAGTTGCATTGAATCACCCAAAGAGAAAGCTAGGGAGCTGGATGCAAAATAGGACCTTTTGTCCCCTTCACAGTTGTGGAGAGAAGAGGAAATGTCAGATACATAGGTAATTAAAGGTGCAGTGTGGTTTTCTGTTTCATTTGGTTTGTTAAGGAAGCCAGATGTAGCATACAATGTCATACAGATGGTTATATTTGTCAACAAATCAGAACTGCCTGGGGCTCCTTGCTTATGGATTTGTGGAGCTAAATTTCTTTTCAATGGATAGGTGTACAAACTGTGCAAGTGTCGAATATGTTTGACTTGCATTGAATGAGGAATAAAGAGATTACAAAATAACAGCAAGAGATGGGAGCTCAGTACAATTTTATCACAACTGAATTTTAATGAGCTACATGGGATTTAAAGAAAGCATGCTCATACTGAAAAAATAAAAATAAGTTATACATGTAAGGCCCAGATTCTTTTTAACTGGCAAAAAGAACCAACAGGCAGAAATGCATTCTTTTATTTCTAGTTCTGGCTTTCTGGAAGGAACCCAAAACCTACAACAGATAGTGTTTCATCTAATTAGCAACATAAAAAAGGCTCCTTAATTGTCACACCACTTGAGGTTTTTCATACTTTTGCTACCATTTTGTTCCTGAACATGATTCCTGAGCAAAACAACCATTTTAAACTCAATGTAAATCATTCTAAACTTGACTGTTAAAAAAATGATTTCTGTAATAAAACTGTCAAGGTCTGGAATATCCTAGCTGATTCGTACAAATTTTCAGTTTCAGTCATAAATTGACTTCTGTGGACCTTACTTCATACTTAAGTGGTTAGTACAGGGGGTGTACATAAGTGCACTAATGTGCCTATTGTTCCTGTCATTGTATTTTAATTCTTTTATCCTTGTTCTCATTTTTGTTTGACAAATTCCAATAAATAAATAAATAAAATAAATAAATGGTAGTTTTAACTATAGAATGGTTTACACTTACAAATGAGCACATTGAACTCAGTGGGAATCACTTCTAAGAGAGGAATATATTTCTGTGATTCAAGATTCCTCTTAACAAAGACATTCATTGCAGTGTGAGCAACAGTGCTGTGGGTTTGCATTTTGTTTTCCAGGAAATAACCAAACTACTTGTGCACAGTTCTGAATTGTGGGTAAATGGCTTCCTCTGTCGATCTGAATCGTCACGGAGGAACCAGAAACAAAGGGTGGAGTCACTTGGTTTAGTTATTATTATGTTCAAGTCACCTTAAGTTTGAAGAAAGGGAAGAGAAATCAGAGGAGCTGCTGTCTTGCCCTTGGAACATCTTCAGGATGGATGCTTGTCTCATCGGTAAGTCTTCTCTGAAAAGAAATAGAGAACTTTGGGGTTGGCTTTCCATATATATAGGATTCCTAAGAGATCTGTCTCATAGGAATTTCATCAGCTTTAAGTACCAAGAAGAAATGAGACAACTGGGTAGAATATAAGCTTGTCCAACTTGCTTGGGGATGTTTGTTGTTCTTTTGTTTCCTTAATTCCAGTCAAGGATATGTTAAAGGGAAAGAATTCCAGCTGCTATATCATTTTGTTATTTTGTGTGTGTTCTCATGGATATTTGTATCACTTTATAACACATGAGCTTAATGATTGATGGAAAGATATATAAACATTGCAAAAGTGAAAAAGAACTACAGGGCCATGAAGACTTGTTTGATACAACTTTTTAAATGTCTTTTCATTCATCTCCACTTGGGTGATATAGAAAGGAGGCTTTCAGCAGGTGTGGCAGGTAATGCTAGATAGATATAATATCTTCATATGAAGTTATAAAGAGGCAGGCCAAGGACTAAGGAAAATACTAACTATTGGAGAGGAAATAATTGGATAGTCCAAACTGTCAAGTCTTTTATTTCAAACACACTCTCATAAAGGTACTGTTCAGAGATGGGAGTTTTATGCCAATCATTCAGATCAGAAAATATGAAATAAGATCATCACCGTAACTTCTGAAGTATCTAAAATCTGACAGGGACACACACATCTTAGATATGTGCAGTTCCCAGTTACTAGATGCAATCAGTTGCATTTTATTTTCAATCCTTTCCTTCTTTCCAAGAGCTCTTGGCTGTGTACATAGTTTTCTTTTCAATGTTATCGTAGCAATATTAAATGAGAGGCAACGATGGCTACAGCCCATTGTATCTGTAAGCTATGTCAAAACTGTAATCAGCTGTCCAAAATGGCTTACATGATCTTTTTGGGGAAGTTTTTAAAACCAAACAAGTTTACATGCAAAGACTAAAGCTAGTGCTCCCTGCCCCAAATAAAAAAAATAAATAGGGAAAGTGCTTGTGAAATGGATAGTCATTTGATTGCCGGGTCATCCATAATCTTGATTCTTCTCCAAAAGCCTCATTTTTTCTTTGGCTTTGGCATGCAGGGCAGCCACTCAGGAACAGGGGGGATGGAAGGTTAGTATCTCTTCTACGCTGTAAAAGCTTTGTGTCTCCATCTGAGAAAGTTTTTTTTAAAACAAAACAAAACAAAACTGGCTATCCTTGTTATATCCAGTAACGCTGCTGAGTATGAGTCTTGTTTTTCAAGGAGAGTATTACATTTCTTCCTGTTGAGGCAAGTAAAGAGAATCTATTGCTACAATGGATGACAAATAATCTGGAGGACTTTCACAGCCAGCTAGACCAGGGTCTCCATTCTTGGCAATTTTAAGACTTGTGGGCTTCAACTCCCAGAATTCCTCAGCCAGCTTTCCAGTTTCCTAACAGACTACCTACACCTCCTTTTCTCTTTTGTGTTTCATTACTTTTAGTGGTTGCCTATCACTGATATTCTGAAAAGGCCCCAGAAAAATTCTTTCATATTGACTTCCATAGAATATAACTGAAGGGAAGGCAGGATAGCTTCAGCCCATCCCTCCAGATGGTCAAAAGAACTGAAGCTACTGCCTCCTAGTAATCCTATTATTCCAGTAAACACAATTATCCTGCAGTCCAGCCATCAGGATTTTTCTGAAACTTTCTCCTCTTCTTATATTGAAAGTACTTTTCCCTCATCAGAATGAATTAGAATAAATCATTTTTTTAAAAAGGATAATTTTTCAGCAGAGCACTAAATTCTAAGCATCATTGTTAATGCGGGAGTATTTTAATCTCACCTTTTTGTGATGATTTTTCATTAAAAAAAGGTTCCTAACAAAAGTTAGATCATTGACAGGCTGAAGCCTGACAGATTCTAACAAGGGTTCCACTGAATTAATAATAATGAAAATAAAATGCATTTCCCCTCCCTAAATTAGATTATTAAAGCACAGAAAGCTTGAGGAAAAGAGGATTTATATGTAAAAATATTTATGTATGACCTGTGGTGCCAGTACTAAAAGCAACTTTATCAGCTGAAGACATGCCTGGAGGAATTTTGCCCCTTACAAAAGCAAATCCCAATGAAATAGAGCTTTGTTTCAGCCGTGCTCTAAGTGAAGCACCTTTCCAAAGTGAACACCCCTGCAAAGACAATGGAAGGCCTTATTTCCAAGATGTAGTTTCACATGATCTCAGATTTCAGATAAAAATAAGCTAGTATCCAATATGGCTACTCCATATCCAGATGTTCCTAGCATTCCTAGCCAGCAACATTATCTGGACATTACAAAGCAAAATAGAAGAAATGTAACATGCAGTAACTTACAGGATCACATTTTCTTTCTTGTAGGGATAGAAAATTAAACAGCTCAGATTTAGACATAACTCCAATAAGAAGAGATTCAGAAAATTTCTGAAAGTATAACACAGTCTATGCTTAGAAGCTGCTTTAACTGGAAGAAAGCAGCAGATCAAGTGAGATTGGCCTTGGCTTGCTGCTTGGAGGAAGCAGAGTGTCTCACTTTTGTCATCACATCAAAGCAATGATGCATTTTGGTGAGGCAAAACAGAACATTAAGGTGGATTCACTGCAATCTCCACAGATTTCATCCTTAATTTCCTGCCTGCTCCCAAAGTCACTATCCTATGTCTGGTTCCATTTCAGTGCCACATATAATGCGCTAGTTGGTGGAAACTTGGCCCATGCAATGCCACATATATTCACATTTTTATTCTGACAACTTTCCCACTGAATTATTTGCAGCTGTTTTCATAGAGAAGTTGTCTGTTCTTTTTTCCCTTGTAGTTTAAAACTATTCCTATGTGACCTATATGACTGCTCTGTTGTATACTTTTTCTAAGCAGCCAACTTTATACAGTATGTATTGAAACCTGGCATATATTTTAAACATAGCTTTCTAGAACATCTATTGATTTTCTGCACCATTTTGGAACATATTCCAGCTGTTGTAAACCCCTCTATCTGGAGGTGATAGAAAATTGCATTTATTACAGTCTTTTATGTCACAGTATGTAATGGTATATGAGAATGACCTTGAGAGACAAGAACTGCAGTCAGAACAGTCAGATAAAGGGAAGTTTAGTTGATAGTAGAAAAATGGCAAACATCTCAGAAGGGACCATCCTTAATTTTTTGGGCTGCAAAAGTAACAGGAGAGAGATATACTCTCAAACTTGCAAAATTCTGTTAATGTAACCAGCTAATGTCACCTTAATAAAATAGAACTAGTTCTTCTGGATGTGCTTCTTGTCAGGACTGCCTTGCATGGCTGATACAATGATTTTCTATTAATGCATTCTGATATTTCTCTGGGAAAGAGAACTGTGGTTGTTTTTTTTTTTTTTTTTTACCTCTTTCACTCTTTTGAGTTCTGTTGGAAAAGAAGTTCCATCCATAGCATTTTTCCAGGGATCCTGTTTGTTCCAGGAAGGGTTTTGCCACGTAAGACTGGAAACAGGGTATTTCTGCAGATATATATTTATATTGATCAGACAACTCGTGCTTTATCACAACCAAGCCAGTTCAGCTATGCCCAGATTATTTATTTATTTGTAAAATTTATTAGCCACCTGTCTTGCTACATGGTAACTTTTATCTCAGAGTTCAACTCAACCAGAACCAAGAATTTGAAATGTCCACTGGTAGCTCTCCAGGTTTTTAGCAAATATATTTCTTATCATTTATTATTTTATGCTTTTAAGTGAAAATGTTTTTGATTGAATTTACACATGGACCACCAGGAGGCAGGTATTATGTGATTGGTTTCACCAAATTATCCAATACAGCTAGCCAGATATTGTTTTGTGATGTTATGTAACATCTGTATGGCTGTGTTCTGAAAACTCAATGGAATAGCCTTTCATTTGCAAAATACCTGATCTGCTATTGAGCTTTTCCTCCTGTTGAATATTGTGTGTATGTGTGCTGGTCAGGAGGTCCTGGAGAAAACTTGTTCTGTTTGGTGGGCAAAAGATGTAGAGTCAACTCATTCTGAAAGTAAATATTTTAAAGTGTGCTATAAATACATTACTCGTAAATACTTAGCCAAAAATATGCAGTGTGTGGCAAGTGGTTGCTTTTATATGATGTAAAGCTTCTGCCTTTTTAATTTGTGCATCTGGAATACATTGCTACCTTACTCATAGTGCTACCATATGAACTATGGTGACTGTAATTCAGTGAGAAACTTCTCTCTCTCTCTTTGCAACTATCATTAGTAACTCCCTGTCCCCAACCCTCAGTAATTGGTTCCACTGTTAAATTTCTCTTACTGTCACAAAGTAATTCCCCCCTCCCCAACACGCAGTTGCCTTCTTTTAAACTCAGTTCATAGAAATATGGTTCTGTTCATGCAATCTAAAATTCTATTTCTCTTCTTTGCAGCCATACCACAGTTCTTATTTATATTCAGTTTGCTATTAATGACTATTTCAAGATCTTTTTCACCAACACAATCACTAAGCCCAACTTTTGGGTTTATATTTCCTAAGTAAACAAATTTCTATTTCCTAAGCGGAGAACAAATCCATGTGCAACTTTCCCATTCTGGGAATTATTCCTCAATTTTCAAAAAGCTCTTTGAAATATTCCAATATTCACTGCATTTCTGGATGAAGACAGAAATGCTGATTTGATCTTCAGAGAAGGCAGGGGCCACCATCAACAAACATTCTGAGGCCATCCACGGTTTCACTGCATGTGAAGTCAAAACCCATAACATTTCCAGTCAAAACAAATGTAAGTTGGTTCTACACAGAGAAGGTAGTCCTGCTTGCATTTTAAGAACTAGACTCTTAAGTCTTTAGAGGTCAAAACCAAAACATTGAATTGCATTTGGAGGCTTAGTGGAAACCAGTGGAGTGCCCACATTAATGGTCATCTGTAATAATTTTCACTGATTGCTGCTTCCAATTAGTCATCAAAAGTAGATTCTTGCATAGCATATTGCAATATTTTATGTGGGTGGTGATCAGGGCATAAGGCTGAGTCAGTCTCAAACCCCAACAGGATTGAACTCCTGGCTGTGGGCAGAATTAGCTTGCTATAATGCATTTTAAACAGTGCACCACCATGGTTTTGGTATCTTTTAACCTGCTGTATCTTTTGTTGACTCCATTGCTCATCCCAGCTGTGGCTAAAACATTATATCTCTGCATTACCAGATGAGTAAACTACATATAGATAGTACTGTACTATCAGGAAGTGACATAGTAAGTTGAGGCAATCATTAGGCAATAAATTCTCTCTGAATGCCAGTGAAATATATGAGAATATGAATGTTTCCTACTCTAGAAAAGGGAGTATGCCATCTATGAGAGCATTTGGAACTTTTTTTTTTTTTGTTCAGAAATCATGCTGCTGAATTTAATTGAAAAACACAAACTTGGAAGTTTTTAAAAAAGATTTCATTTATCAATAGCCCTCCCAATGACAAAAGTTCATTAAAAACAGTTCTTCTATGTTGATATCACCATTTCTGTCAGGCTTTACATCAGGGCTCTGAAAAATAATTACACATCAGCCTTCCTCTTTTTCTTTTTCTTTTAAAAAATGTAGCCAAGAAAAAATGGGCATGTTGAATGGGATTCTTGTTTCTCTTCCTCCTTTTTCATATCCAAATTTCATCTTGGGTCTAGGTGGTGGCTTCCCTTTTTCTGACCATATTTAGCAATTATCTGTATGTGAAATACAAAGTAGAGAAAGAGTTTCCAGGACCAATGGATTATACTTCCTTTTTTTCTACACTGACAGCAGAAAATAAGACAAAAATAAAATGATATGCTACTTAATTACAGAGTGTGCTTGCAAAGAATATTTGTTCTAATGTAGCAGAAACCAATCAAATAAACCAATGTGGTGCAATTTAAAATATCCTAATAATTACAATAACCACGGTGTATTAAATTTGCAGAACTATTAGAAATGAACCATTTCATTTTCTCTAATGGAAGAACTAATACTGACCCCTGCTAAACATTAATTTCCCTAAACTAACTAAGGTCCATTCTGAATATCAGTATGCTAAAGCAAAGCACAGCCTTCACAGAGAGATCTGACATTTACATTTGTGTGATAAGTTTCTGTGACACCTTTATTCTACATTAGAGTATATGCCTCATAAATGGTACAATTTATAATCAAATAAATACATTTATTTGCAATTAAAATAGCTGTTTCTCCTTAATAGATAAATATTTGCTAAGCATTCATGATTTAACTGTAGTATTATCCTCCACCACCACACTGCCGGCTTGCTACTTCTGCTTCTTTAGTAAACCATTTTGTGGCTTTTATCTCTGACATCAGCCACCCCATTTTGGAGAACTAAACAGAAACTCTGCATAGCCTAGAGTAAGATTTATGGACAGTTTCTGATAAAGCCTCCATTTCTTTCAAAATCTTCTACCATCTTTGTTATGTATGTAAATAGTTGAATAAAGGCAAGCTTGGGGTAAAATGCAGGGTTCTGGCCCTGCACTTCTGATTGGGTGTTAAGCGGCTAGATCGGATTGGTTGGGTTCTGAGAATCTGATTGGCCCTTAACGAAGGACTCTTATTGGTTCTGGAGCTAGCGTTTTACAGCTCCCTATTGGTTATTTCACATTAGAATTGCCTATATAAGGCAGAGTTGTTGTTATACAAGTCAGAAGTCACTATGCAATAAAGAGTTGAAAGTTCACCAACTAAGACTGTCTCCATTTATTCTACCCATGCCTGAATCCATAACACTGGCGACGAGGATGGGATTTGGAGACATCTGATCTTAAGGAACTTGGAAGAAAAACAGAGCACGTGTCAAAATGGCGCCACCAACGGAAGCCATGTCCGGCGGCATCATACCACCTGCTCCGTTCAATCCAAACCAAGAGGATTGGGAATCCTACATGGATCGCTTTCACATGTTCCTCGAAACGAACAACCTGAAGGACGCCACACCAGCCAAGAAGCGGGCACTGTTCCTGACGTACTGCAGCCCGGCTGTCTTTAAAATGGCAAAAGCACTCGCGAAGCCTCGAGAAGTGAAAGCAATAAGCTGGGAC
Organism: Hydrophis major; assembly: GCA_033807585.1. Lineage (NCBI taxonomy): Eukaryota > Metazoa > Chordata > Lepidosauria > Squamata > Elapidae > Hydrophis > Hydrophis major. The sequence goes on along the minus strand of CM066331.1, from coordinate 183,148,552 downwards.
GACCTCGAACCTCTCCTGAGAGACCATTACACACCAACCGTACCCACACTCGTGAGACGCCACGAGTTCTATCAACGAAGCCAACGAAAAGGAGAGAGTGTGGCTGACTTCGTGGCAGACCTCCGACACTTAGGAGGCCTCTGCGGGTTCGCAGACTTAGATGAAGCATTGAGAGACCGCCTAATTCTGGGATTAGATGCGCTAAGCGTGCAGAGCAAGCTGATGGCGAAGGGCGACATCGGCCTTGTTGATGCCATCGCCGAAGCCACTGCCACTGAGGCGACCAAAAAGTCCGCAGCGCAACTACGGCGAAGCCGAAACCCAACAAACCCACTGACAGGCGACATCTCACCCAGCTCAGAAGGGCAGTTGGCGACAACGCACTACGAGGACCTCTCTTCGTCGTCAGACAGTGACGAAGAAGGGGTCCATCGACTGCGGTCCGACCGGGACCCTCGTCCTAAAACCTCACGCCCTTGCGCTGGCTGCGGGGCAAACCATCCCAGGGCAGACTGCAGATTCCGCGACACACTCTGCCATGAGTGCGGGAAACGAGGCCACATTGGTTGAGTCTGTCACAGTTTACCGGGACCAAGCCTGGCTTCAAAGGGAACCAACTTTCGCCAATCGGCAGGAAACCGTCCTGTAAGGCGAGACCCAGCAAACCACTCCTACAGATATTGAGCGTTGCAGAAAGAAGAGGCTCACCATACTATCACTATAGGTCACGCCTCGGCCATGGACGCGAAGAAGATTCGAGTTACAGTAGCCAAAGAGAACCAACCCTGCCACATGGAGGTCGATTCGGGATCGTCCCTCTTGATGGTGTGGTGGAAGACATTAAAGCAGCTCATTCCTACCATCCAACACCAAGACCTTCGAATGCAACGCCTTATCCTTAAAGATTACCAAGGGAATCGGATCCCTGTGGTCGGGTCTTGTCGAGTCCGCGTCTCGTTTAAAAAGCATACGGCATACTTACCTCTAACGATCATCGATAGGGACAGGCCTAGTTTGTTGGGCCTCCAATGGTTTGCGCCACTCGGCATCGAAGTAGCCGGCGTGAACCGAGTCAGTGATTGCGAGTGGGAGGAGGATCTTATGTCTGAATTCAGCGATGTCTTCGCAGATCGTCTGGGCGAGTATAAGGGGACCCCAATTTCGTTCAGCCTCGACCCTAAGGTCGCCCCGATCCGTTTAAAGCCCCGTCGAGTTCCGTTCGCCCTTAAGGCCAAGATAGATGAACAACTTGACAAACTAATTAAACAAGGGGTACTGCAACCCATTGATCATTCCCCATGGGAAACTCCTATTGTAACCCACATTAAACCAGATGGGTCAATCCGAATCTGTGGGGACTACCGGGCCACTCTAAACCACGTCCTCCAGCAGAACGCGTATCCAGTGCCGGTGGTGCAGCACCTCCTTCATTCTCTGGGAGGTGGAAAGATTTTTGCTAAGTTAGATTTAGCTCAAGCCTATCAACAATTGCCCGTGGATGATAAAACAGCCCAAGCTCAAATGATAGTAACGCACAGAGGTGCTTTTAAATGTACCCGATTGCAATTTGGAGTAAGTGTAGCCCCGGGAATATTCCAAAGTTTAATGGAACGATTGTTGCAGGGAATCAAGGGCGTGGTTCCGTATTTTGATGACGTATTGATTGCAGCCCCTAGTAAAAAAATTCTGCAGAATCGTTTAAAATGTGTTCTTAAAAAATTCCAAGAAGCGGGATTGAAAGTAAAAAAGGATAAATGTCATCTGTATACCGACAGTGTTGAATTTCTAGGTTATCGCATTGATAGTCAGGGTATTCACCCAACTGAGAGTAAATTAAGGGCGATTAAAAATGCTCCCAGACCTCGTAACAAAACTGATCTTCAAGCATTTTTAGGCCTTATCAATTTCTACAATGTGTTTTTACTGCATAAGGAGACTGTAGCTGAACCATTACTCCGGTTATTAGATAAGAAAGCATTGTGGGTTTGGGGTTACCGAGAAGAAAAAGCGTTTAGAAATGTAAAAGATTTACTTACATCTGATTCTGTACTTATGCAATATAATGAAACATTACCATTGGTTATAACTTGTGATGCCTCACCGTTTGGGGTGGGCGCTATTTTGAGCCATGTGCTGCCTAATGGAAATGAGGCTCCCGTTGCATACTTTTCGAAGACTCTCTCCCAGGCAGAACGTAACTATAGACAAATAGACAAGGAGGCTCTTGCAATTGTGTCAGCCGTAAAAAAAATTCCATGAGTATGTATATGGAAGGACATTTACAATTGTAACTGACCACAAACCTTTACTTGGGATAATCGCTGGGGACAAACCAACCCCCTATATATTGTCCCCAAGAATGACTCGATGGTCAGAGTTCCTAGCTGCACCAAAAGTATCGGCATTACAAATCAAAACGCTCAACTCGCCTCAACTCGACCGCTCGAGATATCGCGAGGGAGACCAGACGAGGTCACACCCTAGCTCGAGTCCTAGGCTGGGTAGAGCGTGGATGGCCATTGGACCAGATCCCAGATGACTTCGCGCCATTTAAAACAAGACAGACTGAACTTTTTTCACAAAAAGGCTGCGTCATCTGGGGCAATAGAGTCGTCATCCCAGAATGACTCCAAAAGACGCTGTTACAAATCTTGCACGATGGACATCCCGGGATCGTGCAAATGAAGGCACTCGCATGGAGCTATGCTTGGTGGCCAGGCATGGACCGACACATTGAGCAATGGGTCAAGGCCTGCACCAAGTGCCAACAAACCAGCAACGCACCGCCAAAAGCTGCACCGACCGAATGGGAGACATCACGTGGACCCTGGTCCAGAATCCACCTGGATTTCGCAGGGCCGATCAAAGGACAGACATTGCTGTTGACTGTCGATGCATACTCTAATTGGTTAGAAATTCATCAAATGGCCAATACAACCTCCGAGGCAGTCATTAAAGTCCTCAATAGACTCTTTGCAACTCATGGATTGCCGGACGTCCTGGTATCCGATAACAGACCACAGTTTACAGTGCTAATGTTTGAACAGTACCTTGCTGATAACGGCATCCGCCATGCACTCACCTCGCCGGCGCATCCTGCTACCAACGGCCGAGCGGAACACATGGTACAATTTGTAAAAAAGACTTTACAAAAGGTGGACTATGATAATCTTGACGAAAAAATAAACTGCATTCTACTTCTACAACACATCACTCCGCACAGCGAAACCGGCAGAACTCCTGCTGAACTTCTCATGGGGCGAAAACTCCGTTCCCGCCTCGACCGACTGCACCTGCTTATGAGCCAGAGAAGCCTCCAGGATCCAGCGGACGTTACCGTACCTTCAAGGTAGGCGACCCCGTTTATGCAAGAAATTTATCGGGCGACCCAGTTTGGATTGAAGCAACAGTAATACGCGAGACTGGGCCCAGATCCTATATTGTAAAATGTATTGATGAGAGACTATGGAAAAGACATATTGACCAATTACGGTCATGACTCATAACGGCCAGCCAACAACTTCCCAACGACCAAACTGAGGGGGGGGAAGGAAGAGAAGAAGACGACATGCCAGGAAACCTGTTCCAAGAAAGCGATGAATCAGGTGAAACCCAGGAAATGGAGCAGGAAGAAGAATCGTACGCTCCAAGGGAAATCACACCAGAACGAGAAGCCGAGCCACTACAAAACAACACCCTACCTCAACGGGACTGCACGCAGCCAGTCCAAAGAAAATCTGACAGATCCAAGAGACAACCGTCCTATTTAAAGGACTACATAGTCACAAATTAATTGTGGAGCCAGGGGGAAGGGGTGTTATGTATGTAAATAGTTGAATAAAGGCAAGCTTGGGATAAAATGCAGGGTTCTGGCCCTGCACTTCTGATTGGGTGTTAAGCGGCTAGATCGGATTGGTTGGGTTCTGAGAATCTGATTGGCCCTTAACGAAGGACTCATTGGTTCTGGAGCTAGCGTTTTACAGCTCCCTATTGGTTATTTCACATTAGAATTGCCTATATAAGGCAGAGTTGTTGTTATACAAGTCAGAAGTCACTATGCAATAAAGAGTTGAAAGTTCACCAACTAAGACTGTCTCCATTCATTCTACCCATGCCTGAATCCATAACAATCTTAATCTCCCTTCAAGTGGGGAGGAAGTTTTATGTAGATAAGGATATTACAACAAGTGTCCTGCTATAAATGTTAGGTTTTATGCTTACGTAATTGTATAGGTATACTGTCTCAACAAAATAGTTACCCAATTTGGATCATTTTCAGGATATACATGGAAATGACTAACGAATTGTTCATTCAGCCCTCCATGTTGTGAGTTTTCTGGAACCCAAGCACTTTACACAGAGGATTTGTTTTCTTTGAAAGAAATTGTGAAATATTAAAGCCATTTACTGGAGCAAACGGTAGCAGCTACCAGCAAACTCACAGCAACTCATCCAAGCTTCACCTTTTTGCTGACTGTCTCCACTAAAGCTAAAGCCTGCTTGCTTTTATGCAAATCTCTCCATAAGCACACCTGGCAGGAACAGAAATAGATCCCCCTACTTCAACTCTTCTTCTTCTCTAGCTACAGGCTATTCTCATAACACAAAGTACTTGATCATTTACTAGATGTATTGCTGTAATTTCCATTTGGTTATCTATTTGTTCTCTTCCCTGGTCCCCCCCCCCCATTCAAAAAGGCTTTATTGAGTTAGAAGGGTCATAAGATGATTATGCTCAACCTCTCATTTTGACTGATTCATTGACTGACTATATGCCATCAAGTTTTTGACTCTTAGCAACCACATAGGTTTTCTCTATGACAATCTGCCCCAATTAGGTCTTTGTTGTGGTTAGCTGGCAGCAGGTGTGGATGATGGAGGAGAGCAAGGACTCGGAGGAGGGACTGGGACCATCAGGGAGTGGACTGCTGCCTTCAGGGATTGTGGGAGCTGGCAGCAGTGATAAGGAGATTCTCAAGGAGCCTGTGCCAAGTGTGCATGAGTGCAGGATGATTCGTAGAAGACAACAGCTGGAGCTCCACAGGCAACTCTGGGATAAGGATGCAGTGTAATGGCCCCTCCCTCCAGGGAATATAAGCCTGGTTTCAAAAGGTGTTTGCCTTTGCAAAAGGCATCCGGTTTATCTGAAGACTTCTGTCAAGGTTTTTCTAGTTGGACTAATTGGCTGCATGCCATCCATTATCTACAAAGAAGTTTATTTGTAAATTAAAGCTGTGAAAGTTTGAGTTACTGAGTTTATCTGTGTTTGCTCTCTGGGAACCTGGCTGGGTCAGAACAGTCTTTCAGACCTTCCAATGGTGCACCCATTGCCACTGTAACAAAGCCCACATATCATGCAGTTGATTATCCTCTTCTTCTCATTCCTTCCATCTTTACCAACATTACAGACATCTTTAGGAAGCTAGATATTTGCATAATGAATCCAAAGTAAGATAATTTCACCTTGATGCTACATGTCTTGAGTGAGAACACTAGATTGATTTGTTCAATGATCCATTTTTCTTATTGTCCATGATATTGTGATGGATTTTTTTTCCTAGCAGCAGAGTTCAAAAGCATCAGTATGCTTCATATCCTGCTTCTCCAAAGTCCAACTTTCACTTCCACAGAGCATCACAGGGAATACTCTTGCTTGCACTATTCTGATTTTTAACCTGTGGTGGTATTCAACCTGTTCTGCTGGTTCTGGAGAGCCGGTAGTGGGCGATGAGCAGTGGAGACCAAACTGGTTCTTTTCGCTGCTCTGTGTTTGGCCCACCTGCTCTGGGCTCCCAATACTCACTTTTATGGCCAGAATTCAAAGCGCAGCTGCTTTGCGCGGTGCACAATTGTGCTGCACGGCAGCTGCTGCCACGACCAGTATCGTGCAGGCTTGCAGGAAGCAAGTTAGAATGCCTCTGCGCCTGCACAAAGTGCGTGTTTGGCACACATATGCACGCAAAGCACTACCACCAAGCCACGCCCACCAAACTGGTGGCAACTTTATTTGTATACCCCGCTGTTTTTAACCACTCACTTTGTTAGGATTTGATGACAGCAATTCCCAAATTAAGTTTTTAATTAGCTTTGTGGAAACAGATCTGTCATTCCCACAATGCTAATTTTTAAAAATTAAGTGTACGGAGATAGAATTTAGTAGAATAATTCAAATGGCAGACTAGGACTTCAGAACCTTGGGTTCAAATCCCTGCTCAGTCATTGTTGTGGTTAGCCAGCAGCAGGTGCAGATGGCTGAGGAGATCAATGACTCTGATGTGGGGCCAGGACCATCAGGGAGTGGATTGCTGCCTTCAGAGATTGTGGGGGCTGGCAGCAGTGATGAGGAGGTTCCCGAGGAGCCTGTGCCAAGTGCACGTGCACAAAGGATTACTCAGTGGAAAGAACAATTACAGCAGCACAGGCGACTTGGGAGTAAGGCTGCAAGGTAATGGCCCCTCCCACAAGAAGACAACAGCCATGTTTGAAAAAGCGTGCTTTGCAGAAAGCAAGGAAGCTCTTAAACTCAACTGATGGACATCTTAGTTCATGTTTGGAGAATTTTGTAAATTAGTTCTTATCTCTGGGTTTGTGGCAGCCTTGACAAACAACTTGGCAAAGCTCTTTCTTGTCAGAGCTAATTCGTGGAAAGCAGCCTTCAGAACAGAATTTGTTATTTAACCTTAAAAGGTGGGGGCTGCTGCCTTTGTCTGTGTTTGCTCTTTGGGAACCCAGTTGGGTCAGAACAGTCATGAACTTTACTCTCTAGAACAGGGATCCTCAAACTTGAATTGAATAGCTGGCTGGAGAATTCTGGAAGTTGAAGTCTTAAAGTTGCCAAGTTTGGAGACCTCTGCTCTAGAAGAAGATATCTATTCAGAGAAGATGGCTCAGCAGGCATCATGACATGGTAACAATAGGAAAGAATAATCAGTTTAGCTTGCCTTGCATTTAAGCCAGAAAAGAAATCTGGAACTCCTCTTAAATTCTCAGGAATAGAAGCATCTGCATGGATTTGCATCACAGCTTCTGCTTTCAACAATGAAAAACACATAAATGGACTTTTCAATAACATCCATATGGTGTCATTTATCTGAGAAATAGCTGAAGCAGAAGCATAACCAGAAAAACTCTCATTATACAAGTTTCTAGTTAATGTAAATTCAGTTTGTGGGATCAACCTCATCAATCTACTCCAGGCCTTGTAATGTTACTCTTCTTTTCCAAACTTATCTTCTGACTGCCCACTTGAACTTCAACACTGCATTGTCATTTGCCCTGGTCCCTGGACTTCTCATTCATTGACTCGGGGTTGTCTGGCAAATTTCTTTTCTTGTGAGCACTTTATGTTACTTGTTCTGTTAATGACAGCTCATGGGTTTTGTTCTGGAGTAATCTAACAATTTTGCCTCCTGAAACTTTCATGACCATCTAGATCTGACTGTTTTTCACTGAAGATGAATGAAAGAATCTACATGTATGTGAGGGTGTTTTTTTTTTCTTTTACCACATATGTCTTTTGGGATCTTACTCTTATTACTGCAGTGAGTTTCATAGTGGGAATAAAAAATGTTTCTCTCTTTCAGATTCATCTAACTTGAATGACGCTGAGGAGACTGAGCTAGAGATAGTGGAGAAGCATCAGAAAGACTTTCTGGATGATATTCAGGTAGGAATTGCTTTGGTTCACCAACTAGATAGGGTAGACTACAATTGGCAAAAGCCCACTCCATATGCCTACTGACTGTGGAGTGGAAATTGTAGGAGGTGTAGTCAAGAGCATTTGGACTACCCCAGGTTGGGGATGGCTGAGAGAAAGCAAAGGATTATCTGAATCAATGATGCCCCTAGGTAATTTTTGACCCTAGGGTCAAAGGGTTATAGATAGTAGAAGAAGTCTTTTAAAGTCAAGTGTATTGCACTGAGTAAGCACTATTTTCCTGTGAGATGGAGCAATATATTTGGATAATGGCTATGCTTCTGGGAAAAGAGTCCTGGTATTATTATGAGAAGTTTGCTGCATGACTATCTCTACTTGGCCTGTGACTTATTGATCTAGAGAATCTCTACCTTTCTACACATATTTTTCACTGTATCATGGACATAGTAACAATATATCTTGACAGATATTCTAAGGATAGATAAATGTGTGTATTGCATCTAAGTGAAATGACTGAAAAATGCAAATATCTGTTTGTTTGGCATGTAATTGTTTTTTTTTTTTTCACTACCTAGTCTTCTGTACAGAATATTTGTAAAACATTCAGTGTTGTCACTGTTTTTCTCCCTACATTCATTCTCATTGTTATTCTTGCTTCCAGAAAATAAATCAAGAGATTGCTGAAATATTTCTGGAGATTGATCATTTCCAGCAAGCACAATCATGGTAAGGTGCCATCCACACACATACATACAGTAAATATATTTAAAACAAAACTAGGAAATTCTGAATGTTCCACACAGAAGGTCTCTTTGGATATAAAAGGGGGAAAGGTTTTTTTTTTCAAGCTATACATTTCAGGGGTCTTGAGAACAATTTATACAAAAAGGATATTTCCTATTGCAGCTAACAGCCTTTACTATATTAGTTAAATTTGTGGAGAATTGAGTTGAACCATGATCAAGAATGCTGACTAAGGAATCTGGGAATTGAAATCCATATATTTTAAAAGTTGCCAAAGTTTGAAAAAAAAAACACTGAATTAGCCACTTTAAGCAACATACGCTAAGGGAAAAACAGCAGCAGTGAGACTTAAGAGCACTCAGAGTTATACAGCTTGCTTTGCACCCTAACTTCTCTTCGATTAATCTGTTTGCCTGAAATGAGAACTGCCATTCTGTCATTTAACTCTGCCTGCAATTTATAACAGCAATTCTTGGTTGTTGTTTTTAAAGCTAGTTACGGGCTGCCTGTGTCAGGTATTCAGGACCTGGGAGAGCTCCATGGGGAGATTAGAAACTGATCCAATAAAAACAGCTGGATTTTATATGCACAAGGAACACAAGCAATCTAAATGGTTTTTAAAACCAGACTAGTCAAAAATGCAAAATGTTTCTTCTTTAAATTCTAAATTTAAATTGCCATTTTGGCTTGCTTATTTGCTTAGGATAGGCATATCTTTATGAACATATGACATATCTATATGTCATCCACTTGACAAGTCAATTATACAGCATTCCCCAGTTTCTTTGAAAACATTACTAATCCAAAATTACAAAAATACTTAATCAAACAAGTGCTTAAAGAGATCTTCTAAACAATATATGTAATAGAAACTTTGATTTGAAACATAAGACTACAGAGAGCAAGAGTAGTATATGTCTGATTTATACTATACTATAGTAGTAGTAGATAGTAGAATAGAAATATTTATTTATATACCAACTTTATTATTGTTTATAAATAACTCAAGGCGGCAAACTTATCCAACATAGCTTCTTTCTCCTATTCTCCTCACAAACAATAACCCTGTGAGGGGAATTGGGCTGAGAGAGAGTAACTGCCCAAGATGATCCAGCTGGCTTTCATGGCTAAGGCAGGACTAGAACTCACAGTCTCTGGTTTTCTAACCTGAGGCCTTAAGCAGCAGACCAAACTGACTCTGGTTTTATTGCTTATAATATTGTTTATAATTAATTAATTTTTGCATGAAAAACTCCATAAGATGGGCACAGAGCAAACGGGGAGATTTACTCTGCTTCATACTGTTCCTTTTATTTCATAAATTAGTAATGTTTAATTTGTACCTATATTTTGTCTGACATAAAACAAGTAAGCAACTGCGATTTAATGTGCCTAAAATTAAGAAAATCTGTTGTATAAACTGAACTTAAAAACATCCAATGGGGGGAGGTTGGTCTATATTTCTGGGACTTAGCAAACAGCTAGAAAAGACAGAAGGTGACTTTCCTTTGTTTTCCCCCATGCTCTGATCCTATCTTTATATTTGCAGCAAACTTATTCAGAGGGATAAGAACTTGAACATTGGACGGAAGAAATTTAATATGGATCCTGTTAAGGTAGGAATAAGTCTGTACTGAGATTTAATTTGAGATTTAGGTCCTTGACAATCTCAGCTTTCATGATTCAAATAATCGAAGGAAGGAAGGAAGGAAGGAAGGAAGGAAGGAAGGAAGGAAGGAAGGAAGGAAGGAAGGAAGGAATGAATGAATTACTCTTGTGCCTATCATGTCTCAAAGCCAATCTACATCTTAGGAATCAGCTCAAATAGTGGTGGAAACAGAGGTGATGGTACTTGGGATGGGTGGTTAAGAAGGAGAGAGAAAGTGGCATAATCCCCACCCAGTTATCTATTGTTTGCCCTGCTTTTGAATATGGGTTTAATTGTCTTTGAGAAAAGCACTAAAGCTTTTGTTCCTTTTGAGTGTGGATTTAGTGCATTAAACCCATCTCACAATGATCCCCATTGTCAGATAATAGTTGGGATCCTGTTGAACACAGGTATGCAAAATATTTGCTCAAAGTCAGTGTGAATTTTGACTAAAGATTACTAAAGTGGCCAGACCAGCCTATGTACAATATACTACATGAAAAAGAGAATGGAACAAATGAGAAAACTTGAATGAAAGTTTTGAAGGCCAAGTAATGAGATCACTATGAAATTATAAGAAATGAAATAAGCCATGTGATGAAAGACAGATCTGGCTCTGAGAAATCCAGATCCTCTTTCTAATGAATGACCCCAAAGCACCCCAGATCCTCTTTCTGATGAAAAGTGCTAGGAATACACATAATATTCTGCTCTTTTGTGGTTCAGATCTATTCTTTCCAACATCCGCTTCCTAAAAACAAACAAATGAATAAAGAGCACATTGGTATTTCCTCCAATCGTCTTTCTCTTCTTTGGAATTGATAGCTTATACTCAGGGGTAGGATTCAAATTTTTTTAACAACCTGTTCTGTGGGTGTGGCTTAATTGGTGGACATGGCTTGGTGGTCATGTAACCAGGTGGACATGGCTTTGTGGTCATGTTATTGGCTGGGCGTGGTCAACTCAATATCACTCACATCGAGGGACACATCTCCTTGCCTAGCCTCTCATGACTGTGAGGATGCTGCAACAGTCGTAAGTGTGAAAAATGGTCATAAGTCACTTTTTTCAGTGCCATTGTAACTTTGAATGGTCACTCCACACAAGCAAAGTACCAGCAAAGGAGGGGGGGGGGAAACTCCAGAGAAGTTCCAGAGACAGGAAGTCTAGTCCTGCCAAGAATGCAATAAGGGTTAATGGAGAGGCAGTTTCTGTAAGCAACACCAGAATGTTTCCTTCCTGCCTTCCTTACAGGATTAGGCCAGTAATTTCTTCTAACAACAGGTTATCCAAACTGCTTAGAATGTTAACAACCTGTTCTAGCAAGTAGGTATGAACTGGTAGAATCCCACCCCTGCTTATACTTGAAAAGGAAAATCAAAATTACTAATTAGCAGTTATGTTAACTGCAACTAATTCCACCCTGGAGCTCTTATATATGCCCATGTTTTTGGTTTCACCATATTCCTTTCTATTTATCACAATCAGGTACTTGCCTACACAAAGATGGAACTGAAGTTGTCTTTATCCTTATCTTTCTTTTTTAGATGTAATTATCTCTGTGCATTCCACTAACTGTAACATATTGTGAATTGCACTTCACACTGAATTATTTCTTTCTGATACTTTCAGTGTAATTACTTCCTTTTACTAACAACACTACAGTCAAAAGTGACCATTCAATCATTAAATGGTGGTTAGAATCTTAATAGAAAAGCAGCTGCCTACATTACTACATTGGGGTAAAGGTGCGCTGAATATGAACAAGGCCTTTAAGAAAAAACATGGAGGACAATTTGATAGGATGATTGATATCCATTGTGTTTTATTAGTTGCATTATTATTTCTGATTGATTTGTAGGTTATTAAAGAACCTACCTATGCAAAACTAGTTCAACTAGAAAATATGTCCAGCCCTATTTAAAATCCCTTTTCTTCAAATAAGAATGTGTGTGTAAACACTAAAACATCGACATTTCCCACTTACCTTCACATTGAGGAGTGCTATCGTAAACACAGCTGCAAGTTGAAGACAGTTGAACATGTTGAAAAATAAAATAAGGAACTGGTGGAACAAAATATTTTCACTTAATTGATGCAATTAATTAAGGAAGTTATATGTGCATAAAAGAGATTCCTATGGTAATGATGTCACCACAAAGAAATATCTTGAAGAATCTCAGTTCTGATTCCCCATAATCACAGGACCTAAACAGAGCTCCAAAATCCGTCTATACTTTGCTTACTAGGAACATATGGCCCAACTGTTGTAAGTTAATTTTGAGAAAGAAAACTGGTGGAAATCTTAAAATATACAGAGAAGAAATTATTAGCCAGTTATACAACCTATTATCTCTTTCTATTGGCAATTGTATATTCCTGAGACTTGAGATAATGGATAATTCATGGCTTAAAATAAATTCAGGTCATAAAACAAAGAACCTTCTGCTCATTTAGGAGAATTTCCATTGGTCCAGACAAGTGGTTGTCCAATCTCTTCTTGAAAACTTTCAGTGATGGAGCATCCACAACTTCTAGAACCCTAGTCCCTCTTTTGCATGACAGCCCCTCAGTACTGTAAGACAGTTATCAAGACCCTCCTAATCCTTCTCTTTGATAGGCACTTATCATCTTTGTTGCTGTTCTCTGCACTAGAGCCTCAACATTGTTTTTGTATTGTGCAATCAGAACTGGAACTGGTAGTATTTAACTAGAACCAGTTAAGTTAAGTTGCCCACATATAACAATAACTATCACTCATTGTTATAGTCCCTTATTTTACATGTTCTTGTTTGCTTCTTGGAACCAATAGTCCATCCACAGTGAACTCATCGGATCCTCTATTTTTCCAAACAGGGTATTCAATATCTGGTTGAGCACAAGGTACTCTCCTTGAATTCACAAGAAATTGCTAAATTTCTTTACCAGGGAGAAGGACTCAATAAAACAGCCATAGGAGATTACCTAGGACAAAGGTAAGTGAATTGTCAGTGAATAAACACAGTTATGTTTCACTTCTGGCCTTCAGGTCACAATATGCTTGGGGGTGGGAAAAAAATCCATGTATCTCATCTTGCTCTTGTTCTCCTACCAGGGATCCACTGAATCTCCAGATTCTTCAGGCTTTTGTAGAATGTCACCAGTTTGGCAATCTCAATCTTGTTCAAGCACTACGGTAAGTTCCAAAACATGCAAACTAACTCAAAGATTGGGACGAGGTGCTAGATACTAAACTAATCAAGGAGAGAAGCAGCCTAGAACTAAGGAGAAATTTTCCAACAGTGGGAACAATTAATCAGTGGAACAGTTTGCTTTCAAAAGTGGTGGGTGCTCCACCACTGAAGGCTTTTAAGAAGAGTCTGGACAATCACTTGTTTTGAATAGTTCAGGGCCTCCTGCTTGAGCAGGGGGTTGGACTAGAAGACCTTTAAGACCCCTTCTAACATTGTTATTCTATGGCTCTCTTTTGATCTTGATGCTCATCTTCCTTCTCTAGAGGGGAGCCAGTTGAGATGCTACCAATGTGAATCAAATGGATAAATTCGCTCATGCACTTAAGTGGTTTCTGTTCCATTTCTATGCATATAGATAGATAAATAGAGAGAGGTGGGAGGGAGGGAGAGGGAGAGGGAGAGAAATTCCAGCCTTGTTATGCTAAATCAGTAAGAATTCAAGACTCTGTCACTGTGAAAAATGATTCTGAATTTGTGGAATGGAAGAGAAATCCATCCAATAGTTTAGCACTTGGCTGCACTCACACAAGATGGTTACTGAGTTTGTATCATAACTTAGACCAGAAACTATCCAAATGTCTCAAGTTCACAAAATAAGTAACTAAGCCACAAAAACTAACCTAGCTTTTAGTATACTGTGGAAATGTAGCTTCTAGAATCTAGACTCATCTGAACTGGTTATGCATCCAAGATAAACTGCTTTGTAGAAAGAAAATCCTAGGTCATGAATGTGAAGCCACAATTATAACCCTAGCTTCATTTTTTTGCAAAAAGAAAGGATTGTCCTCTTCATCTCAACTAAGTCAAAAGATCTATACAATTAATAAAACATCAGATAAAAAACATTACCCAAAATAGTAAAATTGTTAATTTAATTATTAATCCCAATTTTAAGACCATCTAACTCCTGAGTGACTCTGGGCAGCTTATATATTTAACAAAAAAAAAATGCATATAAAAGTGAAAATGTCTCACCAGAAAAACAAAACTGGAGTTAATTAAAAAGGGTTCCAACAACCAACCTTTACCAAGGCCTAGGAGGAATGAAGTTGTACACATTTCTATTTTCCAGGAAAAACATTGCCATTTTCTGATAGAAGATTCTGAAGATATGGTTTTCTTTACAGGCAGTTTCTGTGGAGCTTCCGTTTGCCTGGAGAGGCCCAGAAGATTGACCGTATGATGGAAGCTTTTGCCAATTGGTATTGTCAGTGTAACCCAGGCATTTTTCAGTCAACAGGTGAATGGATGGATGGAGATATTTATTTAGGATCCTAAAACACTAGTCCTAATAGCGTGGATAGAGATGCCTGTCTGATTTCAATATGAGCTTCAGATCAATGGGTCTATACTATTTCTGTATAGAAATAGTAACTAACTTCAGTTAATGTATATTTTCTACACTGCCTTTCAACTCATTGAGTGGCTCAGTGGCTTAAAAGATGCTGGAGAAGGTCTATACTCCAGTGATTCAAGTCCTACCACTGGGGGATAGGCTGAGCTCTCATCACTTGCTTCTGCAACCTGCTGCATTTCCCCCCAAATAAGATCTGGTCTTATTTTTGAGCTACAAAATAAGCACTAGGGCTTACTTTCGGAGGAGGCCTCATTCTTTGGAATGCCACTGTCGCAAGTTGGGGGTGGTGGAGCTGCTCCATGGGCCCCACACCAGCTTACCTCAGGGTTCCCGCAGCCAGGCCATTCCTGCCATGGCAACTGCCTTGCCTCATGGTCCACTTATTTTGGACCATGGGCATTCCTGCCATGGCAACTGCCTTGCCTCCAGCCCACTTATTTTGGCACTGGCGCAGCAATAATGCAGGAGGCTGAGTAATGTGTTGGTGCCTCAAGGTGAGGCAGTTGTTGGGGTGTGAATGAAGTAAGCTGTGGGTGTCCTGAGGTAAGCTGGTGTGGGGCATCTTCGCCACCCTCACCTTGCAATGGTAACAATTTTCCATGTTTTGCTGTACACTTAATGCTGCATGATGTCATGCTGGCCACATAATCCACAGAAATGTCTTTGGAAAGTGCTGGCTCAATGGCTTAAAGAAATGGAAATGAGCACCATTCCTAAGGTACTCTATGACCAGTGGAGCAAAACTCAAAGGGATTCCTTTAACTTTACCTTACTTTCAGCTTATTGTTAGGGGAGTAAATAAAAGTAACAAAGAAGATAAGGATAACACTGATCAAATCCTGATAAGTATTAACATGGACGAGTGTGCTTTGCACCCCTAAAATAAAAAGGACTTCCTGAAAATTATAAAAGACATTAAGGATCTAAACAAATAGGTGCCAAGCTGGGCAGAGAATATCTGAGATAGCACAATACCTTTGAAAAGGGTTAGAACATACTGTTACTGTTTTACTTATTTAATTTATTATGGATGCAGCTCCAGAAGACTCTGGGCTGTTTTACTTAAGCTACTTTTACTGTCTTTCTGGTATAGTAGCCCCAATATTTTTATTGCACTGACCCAGAAATAAAATATCAATGTAAAGCACCACTATTATGACGTGGGAAAATACCCGAACAAAGCTGAATGCCAGACATGTAAGTACCCGCAAAAACTTAAGAAAATATATATATATATATATATATATATATATATATATATATATATATATATATATATATATATATATATACATTTTTCTTTGCCAGATGCCTGCTACATCCTTTCATTCTCAGTCATCATGTTGAATACCAGTCTCCACAATCCAAATGTCAAAGATAAGCCGCCATTTGAGCGTTTCATGTCCATGAACAGGGGGATCAATAATGGAGCAGATCTTCAAGAAGTGCTTCTAAAGGTAACATAAAAAAAAACAAAACTAAAATGTCATCTGTTTTATTGATATGAACATACTTTTTCTAATTTCTGGTGGTATTAATAATTGTGTGCACTTCAGAAATTCATTTATTTCCAGCATACTCATAGGATAGAGTGATAGGAGAGTTTGCTTAATTGTATCTATAAATAGCATTGTTTGCTAAGGAAAAACAAATTACTGTGAGCCTATTAGACATACACTGTCATAAGTCTAAAGAAGATGCACTAATTGCCAAGTACCCCAAAGAACTAGATTTGTTTTGCATTCACAGTTTGTAGACTAGTTTGGCATATTTTAATTACATTAAATCCTAACAACAACGAAGGGAGTATGTGAGATGAGACACAAAAGGAAATCATCATATATTCAAGTAAAGAATTCCATCTAGATGATCTTACTTTTTTCAAACTTGGTTAGATTTGGATGGAACATTAAGAAAGTACAAGGGTGTAGGCTAGATAAGGAATTTTAAAAAAAACCCTTAGAAAAATAAATGTCAAACCACTTCTGAATTGTTGCTAAGAAGATGACATGGATGTGTCTATGTAATAATTAGGATCAGTAGCTTGTGGTATTGTTTGTATTTATTCTATGATCCCTAAACTAGATAGGGATGTTCAAATTGTAGTGTGTTGATCAAATATATGAAAGATAAATAGAATCATACTGGGTAGCCATAAATGAACATGCTCACTAGCAATGCTCTTCACAGTTATGTTTTATTAAACATTTGTATGCATATAGGCCTCCTTACATTAAGAGGAACTCTTGATTATCACAGTCATATCTTCATTTATATATGACCTTTTCAATTTTCTACGGAATGTGGGCAACTGTTGGAATTATACAGTCTTTTGCATTTTTCTTCTCGCAGTGCTTAGGTTCTTAAATAGGGTTTCATAGCATGTTTTATTTGTACTATAGAGCTACTTGTATTTTCTGTAAAAGTTTGCAAATTTGTAGAAATTCAGTGTTGGCTTTCAAAAATTATCTTGAAACACTTCTATGTAACTTTGCATAAAGGTAAAGGTTCCCCTCGCACATACATGCTAGTCGTTTCCAGCTCTAGGGGATGGTGCTCATCTCCGTTACAAAGCCCAAGAACTAGTGCTGTCTGAAGACGTCTCCATGGTCCTGTGGCCAGCATGACTAAATGCTGAAGGTGCACAGAATGCTGTTACCAAAGTGGTCCCTATTTTTCTACTTGCATTTTTACATGCTTTCGAACTGCTCGATTGGTAGAAGCTGGGACAAGTAATTGGAGCTCACTCCATTATGTGGTGCTAGGGATTCGAACTGCCAAACTGCCAACCTTTCTGATTGACAAGCTCAGCATCTTAGCCACTGAGCTACCACGACCCTTTGCAACTTTGTATAGAAATCTGAAATTACCTTGTGAGTAAAAGCGGAGCTTTCTGAGTGAGCAATTTCAGGAAGTTGCAGGGACATTACATAATATATGGCATCATATTCCAGTAGTCCAATGTTATTACTTCATTGAGTGAGAAATCACTTTTAAAAACCCTGGAAACCTAGCAATAAGTTACATGCATATACACAGAACTTATGTTACTCCCAGATTTAAGAAAATGCTGTAAAATGGAAATCCACTTCCTGAGCATATTTGTGTGTGCTTATCTTTGGCTCATTTTTTTTCCTGATGATTGACTGGCCAAGTTCTTGCAGTTTTCTTGGCAAGATTTCAGAAGTGGTTTGCCATTGTGTGCTTCCTATGGCTATGAGAGAGTGACTGGCCCAAAATCACCATACTGACTTTGTGCTTAGACAATCTCCTGATTTTTAGCCTGATACCTTAACCACTCCACCAAATTGGCTCTGGAGCATAGAGTGAGTTAATTTTTAGTAGTGATGAAATGTTCTTCTCTTTCACTTTCCATCCATTTGTTTCAACTTACTTATTAGGACTAAGTTGGTGGGGCTTATGTGTGATTCACAGCATATGCTTTAAGATTGTGGTTTCCAATTAGAGTGGTTTCCAATTAGATTGAGAGGAATGGCAGGAAAAAATAAGTTTCATTGCAGGAAGTGACAGAGAGAGAGAGAGAGAGAGAGAGAGAGTAAAGAGAGAACTGATAGAATGAAGTGGTTTAACTCGGTGGTCGCCAACCTTTTTTGTATCAGGGACCAGTTTCACGCAGAAACACTTTTTCAAGGACCAGGTAGGGGCGTGAAGGTTCCAATAACAAAAACCTTAATCAATGCTGGGTGTTTTGTCTCCATGTGGTGGTGCAGTTTTGATGGTTTCATGGCTTCATCATTGTCTCGTTTACCCTTTCCAAAAAAACTCTCCAGTGAACTGTTTCTGGCTCACTTTGCGAGGGCTAGCTTGCATTCCTGATGCAGGATAAATACCCACCAAAGAGTCAAGCGCGGAAGTTAGGCGAGGGCGGAAGTGGTTGTCTTTCAAAATAAGACACCCGGAAGCAAAAAATATTTTTATATATATTTTAATCACGATTATTCATTCTTTGCGGCCCGGTACAAAATAATCCACGGACCGGTACCGGTCTAGGGCCCAGTGGTTGGGGACCCTGGTTTAACTAATTTCTTTCATTTTTTTTAGAAACTGCAAAACCTATATCTATCTCATTTTGATGAATGAAGAAGTTTGTTTAGATTCCATTGTATCAGTAATAATACTAAGTGTCTGATGATTCAGTCAAAACTGTATGTGTACTCACACAACTATATTACATATGTTTAGGGACTCAGGTTGCTTTGGTCTATATCAGGGGTGTCGAACTCGATTTCATTGAGGGCCACATCAGGGTTGTGTTTGACCTTGTGGTGGGTGGGTACGGGTGTGTGGCTATGGGGCCTGGCCAGCTTGATGGCACTCGAGGCTCTGTTTTCAGCCATGATGGCCTTCTGCACTACTCTGCCAGCGAAAACAGAGCCTGGTGGGGCTTCACGCAGCCCGCATGAGCTCTGTTTTTGGCCACAACAGCCTTGTGTAGCCCTCTGCTAGTGAAAACAGAGCCAAACACAGAGTCAAAACATGGTCAAACACAGAGTCTGGGAGGGCCACACATGGCCCTTCCGAGGTCCATTTTTGCTAGCAGAAGCACCACGGGCCAGTCCTTCACTGTTTCAAGGGAAGCACTGTGGGCCAGATCTAAGCACCCTGAAGATCGGATTTGGCCTGTGGGCCTTGAGTTTGACACCCCTGGTCTATAGGGTTAATTTTAAGAAAGTGCAAATTTGCCAGTTAATAACAGAAAGGACTGTCCCTTGAAAGGGCTGGTTTGAGATCTGCTCAAGGTCCAGACTAATCAAAAGGAACAGATGGCATAGGAAGGGAAAGATTCTCCCTGAGATCTCAAATCAGGAAGCCTATCAACTGCTCCACAGAAATAAATACATTGACCTGGCAAACCGAACATTAAAACTCATCAGGATTTTTCCTTGCTTTCTCTTCTCCTTTTCCCTGGAAGAATTTATTTGAGAGTATCAAAAACGAACCCTTCTCCATCCCAGAGGACGACGGAAATGATCTCACCCACACTTTCTTCAACCCAAGCCGGGAAGGCTGGCTCCTCAAGCTAGGTAACCTGCTTGTAATTTGCTAATAAGGGGGAAAAAAAACCTTGTTCCTCAACTTCTACTCAAATTTAAGTCTTTTTTTTTTTTTCAAGGAAATGGGTTGTAGCAGAGGACTACAGCAGCAGCAGAAGGCAGCCAGCCAGCCAGCCTTCAGCTATGGGGCGAGAATGACCCCTGGTGTTTGGCTCTGGTATATATTTCTCTAGAGACTCCTGCAGATGACACAAAGCCCTAACAGAGTGGCTGATTTTTTGCTCCTCACTGGGCCTGGATAACTTGACTGGCGTCATTTAATGGGTTGGAGGAAAGCCACCTGAAGGGCCAATTGCTTCAAAGAATGCTGGGACACTTTTTCAAAGGATAAATTGAAAGCTATGTAGCTATGTTGACAGGTGTTCCAAGCCTGCATAATAAACAGAATTTATGAACGGGAGATTGGAACCGGAATTGTCAAGAACCAGTAATTTAACCAATAATTTGTAAAGCAGCCCACCATTCAAAGACAGATGATTTAATGAAATGCTCTTTTCTTTCCTTTCTCTTCAATATACTTTGTTTCACTAATTCATCAACCTGCTTGTTAGGATTAAGGTGGTGAGGCTTACTTCTGATTAACAGTGCATTCTTCTGCCAGGCTGCTCTTTGAAGTTCTCCTCTGTGCTCTTTAAAGGTATAAATCAAAAGCCATAAAGAAAGAATAAAATATTTTGGCTCCAATTGAATCAAATCCAATAAGCTTCCTGGGGCAAAGTCCCAATTTTTACCTAAACATCATCTATTCCTTCTTCCTTCACCAAGAAGCCAAGCAATACTGTGAAACCTTTGCCATTCCATGACTTGTTTTAAAGGGAAAGAAATGTACAGGAAGCCCTAGATTTATTACCGTAAGTCAGAATTTCTGTGGGCAAACAAAGTGGTTGCCAAGAACTGACCTATTTCATAACCATTTTTGCCATGGTTAAACAAATCACTACAGTTATTAAATGAATCCAGCTTCCCCATTGATTATGCCTGTCAAAAGCTGTCTGTAAAGCTTATAATGATAAACACACAACCCTGGGATGCTGCAACTGTTATTAATGCCTCCTTAAAATGCTTTAATTTTTTAAAAAACTTTTAATTCTAACTTTTTAAAATTGTATATACTGTTTTGTATTCCCATATTTTATTATGCACTGCTCAGAGTCCTTCTCTGAGGGAGATGGATGGTTCAGAAATGTGAAAAACAAACAAACAGACAAACAAACTGGTACTTAACTTTTGATGTTTTGATGAAGTTTCTGACCTCTGGCTGTACTAGCTACAGCAAATATTGTTTGTTCATTAATTCATATTGAGATATATAGTACCTCACATTTTATGGATTTATGAAAAGAAGCTTTACCACTATCTCTCTCTCTCTCTCTCAAAAAAAATAATCTAATTATCTCATTTCATTCTTTTTTTTGTTGCAGGAGGCAGAGTGAAGACCTGGAAACGCCGCTGGTTCATTCTGACAGATAATTGCCTCTACTATTTTGAATATACCACGGTAAGAGCATCGTCAGGGATCATCTTCAGTGTATGATTTTTTGGCTAGAAATTAGAGCTGAGGTGAATCAGAAAGTTGTCCAAGTTCCACGTTGACTGTTCTGTTGAGCTATAACTGTATTCAGGAAGAGCATGGAGAAAAGCCAACTACCGGCTGATATATCCAAGCAGGAGTCTTCCAGCTTTATGTTCTTCCATATTACCACACCTCAGGTTTGGTAATGCTTGGTTCACTACTTCTGGTTGTAGAGGTAAGCAATCAACATGAGAAAACACTGATGAAAGAATGCAGAATCCTTCATGACACAGAGATCATGGTTTCAATTCATGGCGAAGTGAATGAATATCTGTGTTCTGATCCAGCTCCCCAAACAAGACAAACCCTCTGAAGTTAACTCAAAGATTCCTTTATTAGGAGCACCAGCAACCCTGGCAAAAAGTTTCTTTCCAACCGCAGGCTAACAAGTCTGTCCAGCTGGAAGATGCCACATCTATTCATCTCCACCCCCTGCCTTTTATCCCCAGAGCTAGGTGGGTCTTCACTAGCAACAGTGGCTCTTCCTTCTCAAGGATCGGCACATGGATTTCCACTACTCTCCTCTCATCTGCCTTCTGTGCATCCATGCATCAGGCACTGGACCCAGCTGTTCCTCCTCTTCCTCATCAGCCATTTCCAGACATGGGGGCTGTTGACTCTCCATCTGAGGGCTGACGGATGGCCCAGGCTCCGCCTCTGTCTCTGTCTCTCTCTCTCTGCCAGCTCCAGTCCCCCTTCCCACTCAGAGCTCTCAGGTTGCCTTGATGCGGACCCTGACTCCCACACCTCCTCCTCCTCTGATTCAGCTGCTGGAGGGGCTGGCAGCTGACAGGCCACAAGAATCTGATTGCATTTGCAGAAGGCTCTGTAGCTCTCCAAAATTATATGGGGGAGTATATATCACCTACCAATCATATTCTCCTTACTTTGTCTTTCTGGAATGAATTCTTCCCCTGATTCCTTTCTAAAGCAGAAGTTGTATGACTTGGTTTGTCTTTCCTTGATGTAGCAATGTGTGTGTGTATGTGTGTGTTTGTGTATGTGTGCATGTATGTATGTATATGTAAATGGATATGGATATAGCACGTGTATATGTGTGTTATGTATGTGTACTTTCTTTTGAGAGCAAGCAACAAAATTTCATTTTTAATGTGTGCTAGTGTGCTTACAGTAAAAAAATGACAGTAAAGGTTAGTCTTAATCTTAATTCCACACTCTTAAGAAATTATTATTTTGCTTCCCATTTCAGCTGCAAGGCTTTTTCTAAGATGAAACTTTTTTTTTGCTGAACTGGAACCCCATGCAAGAAAAAGGATTAAGTCTTCTATTAGACATCTTGAAATGGAGACTTAAGATTTACCTTAATTTCACTGATATGATGTGCACACTAGGACAATTCACTTATAATTTTTGTTGTTTATTAGGACAAAGAGCCTCTAGGGATTATCCCACTGGAAAACCTATCAGTTCGACCAGTAGATGATCTCAAGAAACCAGTAAGTCATTGCCATTAGGTTTGTAAAACATGCTAGATTGTGATAAAATTTTTGCTTTAGTGCATTGCAGGAACAGTTTGATTAGATGCAGCCATAGCACTTTTTATATTTTTATTATAATTTTGTGTTTTAACTGCTGTTAATTTATTATTATGTTTTTATCACAGAAAATAAAAATATAATCAATATATCACAAATATACAAAAGGTATGTGAGAACATGTTAAATACATGTTTTATTTTTTTGGCTATAGCTTGATATGGAAATTCAGCAATTATATTTTATTATTCCATGTTTACAATTTAGTGTGTTATGTGAACCATTTAATTCTGACTGAATTGTTAGGAATTCGCTTGCTTGCTTTTTTTGCTTATATCCCCCTTTGCCCACACACACACAGACAAACACCTTTCTTCTTTAGAAGTTAGTCATGATCATGAAGTTTATGGAATCCAATCCCTAAATTCCCTTTGTTCCTGTGTTATACATTGTTGATTTAGGATTCCAATGTATCATAGATAGAAATAACATGTTGCACTGCAGAGCATTTCAATTCAGGCTTCATGCTATTTCTCTGTTCAAGCATCCTCAATCTGGGGGAAAGATTGCCTCTCAGGACATCTCTTTGGGATTGGATTATAATAACTCATCTGCAAACTCCAGCATGATTGATCAGACTGGAAATTCCAGGGGTCATACTTTCAGAATGGAGGTTAATAAAACTGGACTGGTTATGAATTTCTTAAAGGTATCTTTCTCCCATAAGGCCTTTTCCTCTGTAATTTCTTTGCTCCAAATCCCACCAAAGAAATGTATATTTCAGGATTGAAAACAAAGCAATATGAATCTCAAGATCTCAAATTCTTTACCTTTTTGTACACATACTTTTTTATTAAAGGATTCCAATTTTTAAAAGTGTTTACCTTTATGTTGTTAAGCTCAGACGAATCTATTTTCCACATGAAAAATTCACTGTAATTAATTCCAAAATCATACAAATTTAACTGGATTCTTAATCCTTCAAATATGCAGCTGCCAAAAAAAAGCCAATGCAGTCCTAGGTTGCATCAATAGAGGGACAGCTTCAAGATCACAAGAAAAGATAGCACTGCTCTATACTGTGAGGCCACACTAGGAATATTGCATCCAGTTCTGATTGCCATGATAGAAACAAAGACCCTAGACAGAGCAACAAAATGCTACGCAGTTTGGAGGCTAAACTGGCCAAATGAGGAGTTAAGGGAAGTAGGTAAGGTAAAGATTCCCCTCGCACATACGTGCTAGTTGTTTCCAGCTCTAGGGGGTGATGCTCATCTCCGTTACAAAGCCAAAGAGCTAGCAGTGTCCGAAGACATCTCCGTGGTCATGCAGCCAGCATGACTAAATGACAAAGGCACACAGAACGCTGTCACCTTCCCACCAAAGTGATCCCTATTTTTCTACTTGCATTTTTATATGCTTTCGAACTGCTAGGTTGGCAGAAGCTGGGACAAGTAACGGGAGCTCAGTCCGTTACATGGTGCTAGGGCTTTGAACTGCCGAACTGCCGACCTTTCTGATCAACAAGATCAGCAACTTAGCCTAATGAAGAGAAGGGTTAGGGATGACATGATAAAGAACTTTCAGTACTTTAGGGCCAGTCACAGAGAAGAAGTGATTAGTCTTATTCTCCAAAGTACCCTGAGGGCAGAGCAAGAAGCAATGGGTGGAAGAGAGAGTTCCAACCTGGAACTAAAGATAAATTTCCTGACAGTGAGACCAATTACTCAATGGAACAGCTTGCTTCCTGGAATTGCAGATGCTACATTTGCTGGAGGTTTTCAAGAAAAGATTGGCCATCCATTTGTCTGAGATGGTAGAGGCTCTCCTGCCTTAGCAGGGGTTTAGACTAGAAAACCTCCAAGGTCCCTTCCAGTCTTAAGATGACTCTATGCTTCTGTGTTTCTTCTTTTTGTGGAGCTGCCTTTAGTCCACCATTTCCTCATCTGGAAGTCCAATTTTATGGCTTTTTTTTTACAAGTCTACCAAGCATGATAAATACAACCCTTTTAAAACTAAAGCCCTCCTGCAACCAGTTATTCTCTTGAATTCATTTTATATTCTCCATGCTCTTGTTTGAACAGCTCTCAAAAGGTTAACAATTTCTCTCTACCTGCTGTTTCTTTCTTATGAAATGCTTCTTGTGCTAAGACCCATAAAGGCATTTATAGGCACAGTCTGGGTTTATATTTATTCCATGTTTTTAATATGGAGCTTCTAATATTTTGTGAAATCTACATTAAAATTGTCTTTCAAAAGATAAGAAGAAGCCCTTTATTTCAATGTTTGGACTCATCAAGGACCCAAGATACAGACTTCACAGTGGTCAGGATGATCTCATCAGAAAACTTCACTGGAGAAAAAGCTAATACCAGATCAGAAGCCAGTTTCCTTCCTTGTCTTCTAGTGTACATGTCATAATGGAAGGGAGAGGAAATGTCATCAATTATACATAATGCCATATGCCATGCTGGAAAATTATTAAAGCAGTAGACCAAGTTAAAGCAGCTAAACTGCTCTACAAATCTGATATCAGATCTTTTAACTTCTTGCATATCATTTGGGTGGATAATCCTAATGAGACTAAATGGCTGATTCTTGCCAAGAACCAGCTAAGTATGATCAAAAACAGATTCCTGGCCAGTATTTTCCTTTAATTAAACAGCTGACACTATGCCAAGCCTGCTGGGAGTTGCTTCAAAAAAAAAAAAAAACCAGCATAAGATTGGGTGGTAGAGCATAGATATATTCCCAGATCACAAGTATTCTGAAGATCTGGGGTTTAAGTGAAACCTCAACTATGGCTTTTTCCAGAAAACCAGTTTTTCTGTATCCCAAATCTTCAAAATCTAATTAAAAATGGACTAAACATTGGATCTGGGCTGTTCTGATTATTTTCAGATCCATTCAGATAAGTATCCAATGAAAATGGGCTTATTTATATGTTGATGCCATTATCCTTCACTCTCTGGTTTGGTTACTTTCTTATTTTCAGCAAATCAAAAACCAAGGTTAGAAAACAGGAACAAAACCTAATGTCTATTACTGGTCTGCAAAATACGCAAGTACCATAGTTTGCCGGTCCAGCAGTAATCAATTGTTCTATTTAAGATGCTTATTTTCCACTTTTCCTTGTATGGTCTCAGGTGGCTAATACAAGAATGGTAAAATGCAATTAAAACTGGGGTATGCTGAAATCCATCAAATGACTAATGGAAGGGAAAGAAAGCATGGGAGGAAAACAGAGAAGGGAAAGTGCTCGGGCAGAGGACTCTTTCATGTAATATCTTCCATGATTTAGCATTTTATTAGAATTGAATCTAATTAGCTCCCAATATCCTCTTATAATGTACATTGTAAAATAAATGTTGGTACTTTATGGATGGGGGTGGTCCAGGAACTATGCTGCATCATTTGGATAAATGTAAAATTCTCATTTTGTAAGATAATAATTGCAATAACTAACTGCACTCCATTCTGCATATTAGTCCATACGTGGCAGACTAGATGAAACCAGTTGAATACATAAATCCACATGTAAATGAAATAAGTGTGCAAAAAGCATCCTCTTCCAGATGCATTGGATTAGCAGCCCTATCATCCCTAGCTATCCCGGTCAAAGTAAATGAAAGTCCTTTAGGATCTGCAGCACAAAAAAGATGTGCATATCCATATCAGATATTGGAGAGAGTAATATTGTTGATTCTCACTACTTTCCACATTTTTCCTCTCAGAATTGCTTTGAGCTCTTCAATGCAACCTGCAAGGGGCAGAAGATCAAAGCTTGCAAGACTGATGGGGATGGAAGGGTGGTTGAAGGCAAGCACCAATCCTATAAGATCTCTGCAGCCTCCAAGGAGGACCGTGACCTATGGATTGAAGCCATACAGTAAGGAGGAAAGGCTGTCATTCTATGATGGAACTATGACATAGAAAAGGAGAGAAATGTTCAGTAATAAGGAATATCATAATAATTTTAGTAGGGACTTAACAGAGGCACCTATCATTTTATGAAACTGTTCTTCTGTGAGATATTGCATTTGAAATTATTGTATTATTCTGCCTCTGGTGTTTTGACTTCCTATGCAATCATCAAGTAAGAAACATGCATGCATTAACCACCTGACTTCATTTACTTTTGAGGTCTCCCCTACCCCTCAAATTATGACACAAAATGGATAGTTTTGGTGATGAAAGTTGCCAAGGAATGAGAAGTGATAGAAAGCAACATTGTGAGAAATCATTTCATCCTATAAATGAAAGAAAAGAGAGTACTGGCAAATATTTTAAATACTGATAAAAATATCAACTTCATTACCAAAAACTGGGAGGGAACAATGTTTTATATTCTTTTCAGCTATACTATCTTCCTTATTTCCTACTTTCCTTGCCATGATCATTCTAAGTATGAAAAGAAGCTCTCTAAACCCACTATCCAACTTTTTAACCACCAAGGTTCCCTAGAAAGAATATGAAAGCCTTTGTCAAGCCCACCTGCCTATATAATTTTATTGACACATTACCTCTAAGCATGAAAGGTAGCTATCACATGGCCTGTTGCTTTTCCCAGCTTTAAGCTTAAAGTTTCCCTTGTGTTCTGTGAAGGAGACAATCAGTGCTTTGCTAACAGCCAAATCTTAATATTCTTTCTATTTTGCTTTATTTTAGAACCAGCATCACTAGAGATCCCTTCTATGACCTGGTTGCTGCTCGTAAGAAAAAAGTTACCAGCAAAAAATGAACCTTCTGGTTTGTACCACCTTGTTCAGTGGATGATTAACATCAAGAAAATATTTCTTTGAAATCTGTAATGGCAATATTCCTCAACCATCTCTGAGACAGACAAGCAAATGAAAGGATGATCAGTGGCCTGCTTCCATTCTCCAGAGTCAAAGTATGCAGAATCAGAAACTGGGACAGGAATTCTTTCTGTACAGAAAACAAGCATGGGTTTCTGAGTAAATGGAGCAGGATATACTTGTGTGAGTGTGACTAGGTATGGGTGTGGGAAACCAGGAAATGGTTTCAACAGTATTTTTATACTTGTAAGACTAGATTTTTCTACATTGACACCTGCCTCCTCTGACTCATTGACTTGAGGTTTCTTGAATAATGATGCTATCTGAGATACATTTACTTGGAATAATAGGATGAAGGACAAAGTGAACTAACAAACTCAAGGGATGCTATGAAACCTGGCCAGAATAAACACATATTACTGTGTGGTTGAGTTTGGCAAATGGCTGGTTTGGACCTGGAATTATTGCCAAGTTGATGGTAATACTGAATGTCAGTCTTTTTATGACAGAACCTTCCAGCCAAAGTTAGGCTCTAAACAATAATCAATGCAATGAGTTTTTAGTTGTTATATTCTTTGAATTAGCTGGTTCATCAGTGCTGGAACAGTTGAAAAGTGTGTTTACAGATGGATATTTGTTTACTTCTCTTCTCCTCTGAAATATTCATTAGCCTAGAGGATCAAAAGCTAGTTTTTTTGTTTTTTGTTTGCTATGGAAGACTTACATTCAAACTCCATCTTGACAATAGTGATCATGGGAAAATCGTTTCCATCTCCTCTGAATTTTTCATCTATACAATGAGTTCTGTAAAATAATAAAATTTGTTTAATGTGGTTATGAAGAACTGCATTGTTGTAAGAATGATGCCTGCATGCAAATGAGTAGTATAATATTTTGTTTAAGGAGATGTAAAGAGTTGTTTGTTATTAAAATACACTCCCATATGCACACTTAGCCAGAATTTGGGTGTGCTGTTTTCCACACTGATTCAAACAGATGGAGAATTAACCGTTTTTCTTTTCAAATGAAAAAAATGAAAAACATCTTGAGGCCTTTTACACTTGTGGTTTTGTTTTTATTTTATCAAGATAAAACAGAAGCAGGAGGTATGTTATATGTCTCTGCTGCTTTTCTTTTTTCTAATGAATTCCACTATACAATTTGGAAAAATACCAAATATTTGTTACATGTGAAAAGTCTTAAATTCATCAAATGGTAACCCTATTCAACCCTATGAAAATTCAGTCAAGGTCCAGCTTGGATGACCCAACAAATAATTTGGTATAAGATAGATTCTAGTATTAACATTGATAGGTTTGGAAGCTGATGATACTCAGGGATATAGAGGATGTACTCATATTCAGAATAAGGAATATACACAGCGCAAAAATTATCTAAGTCAATTTTGAGTCTTATCAGCACCCCTAAAGCATATTGCTTGATCTAATTCACTACAAAGATCCAATCTGACTTTAATCCATGATCTTAAATGGATTTTGAGAAAAGAGAGCTCAATACAATCTTGTATAGAGATTGCACAGTATATATAGTTCTAGTATATGGAAGAAACATGTGCTTGTTTTAATTGTTACAGAATAAAATGAGATTTGCGTGAAAGCTATACATGTAGTAGATGAATGAAATACAACCACTATCGAAAGAATTCATATAAGGGGATTGAATTAATAGCCTTTAAATTTGGCTTCTCTATTTAGAAAAGTGCCTACAATTTTGTCATTTTAGAAATAGAATAATAACCTCTCTGGCTAGAAACATCCCTAATCCTCAGATAGGTTGAGAGGTATTTTGCAAAGAGAAGGGTGCTCTGAGGAACCCAAAGGTGCTTTTTCAAAAGGCAATTGGACTTTCTTTTTCCTTGAAGATGTTTTGCTTCTCTCCCAAGAAGCTTCTTCAGAACTGAAGAAGCTTCATTGGATGAGAAGGGAAATGTCTTCGAGGAAAAACAAAGCCCAGTTGCCTTTTGAAAAAGCACTTTTGAGACAACCATGAGCTGGGTGACTGAGAATCTCCATAGACACCATTAAAGAATGGTGATCCCCCTTCTGAATGTAGTAGAGGTGATTTGGGGGGGGGGGATTAAGGTAAAAGTATAAGTCATAAACCCATCATGGGTTAGTTTATGCATAGCTGAAAATACCAGACAGCAATGATGGGACAAACAATGAATACCATCTGCTGGCCAGTGAGTGAAATATTTATCTGAATTTGAATATTTTAGAGAATGAATATGCAACGCAGTGTATGATTCAGAAACTTTGGATACAGTGTAATACAGGAAGAATGGGAGACTATGTGGACAAAAGCTCTAAAATTTACACAAAATTAAAATTTAAAAGAAACATTTTACAAGATGATGTACTGTTGGTATTTAACACCAGATAAGTTGTCATGAATGTATAAAGGTATTTCAAATGAATGGAAATGAAAGAAGGGGCCTTTTATCATTTATGGTGAGCATGTGATAAAGCAAAGAAATACTGGAGAAGGATTCACATCTTAATACAGGAGATTCTCAAATTGAATATAAAGATAAAACCAGAAACTTTTATTCTGGGTTTAATGGAAAAAGACTTGGGGGGGGGGGGGACTGGAACTTTGATGTTATATATGTTGACGGCAGCAAGATTATGCACAAAAATGGAAGGACACTGTGATTCCTATAATGGATTAATGGTTCCAAAAGTTGATTGAGTTAACAGAGATGGACAAATTGACTGCTTTGATTAAAGAAAAAAAAATACAATTACTTTTGTTTCTTCTTGGAAATCACTTACAGACTTTGTGCTTGAGGTAGAAAAAAATGAAACTTTGATTTTGGGTTTTACCAATTAATAGGTTTGTTGTTGTAGAAATTGCTTGTTTATAATATTATTATTTTAAAAGTTGAGGTTTGATATTACTATCTTATTTTACTGAACCAAAAGGAGTTGGAAGTCAATGCCTTCTCTTTCTTCTTTCCCCTTGCCCTACAGTTTTCCCTTCCACTTTTCCTCCCCTATTTTCCTACTATTTTCTTTTATATTTTTTGTATTATATATTATAAACTAATAAAAATTTGAAAAGCATAAACATTTTTTTAAAAAAATAACATTTTATACCTACCTAGTTTACAAACATTTCAGAGCTTGTTTTTTAAGATCACAGATGTGGGAAATGCTAGCATGTCTAGTGTGATCCTTTGGCTTAATTTCTCATGTTAAAATTGGAGATACATGAATTGACTTCCCTAGATTATTGGGAATATGCATAATAGAAAGACTGTGACGTTAACAAGCAACTCCAAACAAATGATAGATAATATTGAATATAATCAAGGTTTGATGCTGGTAGCAATTCCACAGCTATGCTATATGAAGTATATAAAGGGTACTTTTTTGGAATAATATCATTAGTAGTAGCACTGACTTATTATTCAATAATTCTGAAATAAAGCCTGCAAATGTGTGAATATCAGAGTAGAAATAATTAAAGATTTATTGATGCCAATCTATGTACAATCACTTTCTGTTCTAGAACCCTCTGTTTTAACTAATATATAATCTGTTCCACTTTCTATTTACTTGTTACTTCAATTATTTATGCATTATTGTTCTTCTGACTTAATTAGATTACTTTGTCTTTATAGTTGCAGTGATTACCTTGTCCTGTAAGTACTATATTATACTGTACTATAAATTAGTTTTTAAACAAACATTTAGGGCAAAATTCAGGCTGTGGTGACTTCTGCATTTCTTTGCTGTTCTTTAAGTTGGAAAGACAGAACAATCCTAAAGAGGAATTGTGGGTGCTATTTGCATAATGTGTAGATGGTAGCTAAATTTAGATGGTGGATTAATTATGTGCATGGTGATTATAATAATGAATTACAGCTAGGAAACCAACAACTCCTTTTTTCTTGCGTATGGATAAGCAGTGACTATTCCATGTCTTGCTTTTCCTTTTTGCAGATAATCTCTCCTCTTTCATCTCCAGTTGTGGTTATTCTTTCTCTCTTTTCTTCCTGAAGAGGGCTCTGTGCACAAGGAAATTCAGACACCAAGTTCTTTTTCTTCTGTTTGGCACTGCAACAGGGCAGGTGAATTAATTCCAACAGGCACAGTGAATAGATATTAGAGTCAAATCACTTGCGAGCACAGGAGATGAATGTGAAGGTTTTTCTTGAATGAGGCTCCTGTGTTGCTCTTCCTTTTTGCTAATGGTGACAATCCTCCAAGGAGTTTGCTTATTTATTTATTTAGTTGGTTAGTTGACTAGCATGTATCATACATCTCCCCATAGAACGAGGATGAAGAAATCTCTGTGGGGGAAAAAAGCAACTTTGCACAGAAAATGGAAATAAATTACCAAATATTCTGAAAAGTTTATACATGCCAGGAACTTTCTAACCAATTTAGCTCAACACAGCAACTTCAAGAAAGGCTTGGTCTGTAACCACCTGTTCAAATACTTGAGGATGTGCAAAGAGACTACATTTTCAGGTACAAAATAATTCCAGCTGGATTTCTTCTTCCCAGATCTCCTAGGCTACTTTGGAGCTTCTTCAAGATGAAATTAAATCTATTTCTAGTTACTCCCTCTCCACAATGTTTCCTCAGTAAAATGAATAAATCCCTTCAACATGACAAGAAATTGTTTTTAAGCCTTAAAGAACATTATGTCAGGCAAAAATTCAGTCATGTGAAACTCTTGGTGCATTCTGAACTAGGTTGTTTGCTTGCAGACATTTCATTACCCAACTGGGAAACATCATCACTGTAATGCACTATATATAAACATATATAAACAAACTATATATAAACAGGTAGTAAACTTACACTCATACTGATGATGTTACTGGTCAGGGAGTGAAACATTTGCAAGGAAATAATTAAGTCAGAGAGCACCAAAAACCTCATATTTCAGCCTTCAGCCATTTCAATACAATTTCTCAATTTTCTATGCTCCCAAAGTATTTCATCTGCTGTTCAGCCAGCTCTTGATATTTTGTTTTTAGGAACCATATAAGCCAGGGGTGTCAAACTTATGGTGGTGTCACAGAGACAGTTTTCCTTTCGCTAAACTGGGCAGGGGTGGGGCCAGCTGAGTCGTGGGTTATGAGTTTGACACCCCTGATATAAGCCCTCTTCCCTTCAAATCAATGTGCAGGATTGTATATAATTTTAGTACCCGAGTGGAAAATCCTATCAGTGTTTTGTCATAACAAATGAAATGTTATGTTACTCTCTTGTGTTATCACAGCACACACCCCGCCCAACTTGGCCCTACCCTATAATATGGCTGACCTGGACCCCTTAGCATAAATTTTCAAAATATGCTTCAGCTATATTTTCTTTTTGAATATTTCTAACTTGGTAACATGGCATTTACAGAAGTCATAGGGCCCACAACTCTAACTGGATCTCCAAAATTAAATATTTTTAAAAGGAATCAAATGATCCAAATCTGAAGGATTTCTGCCACCTGGGCAAAGTTTTTGTTATCACATAAAAGTTTATGAGATTTTTACTGATATTTAAAATTTAGAACCAGTTTGTGCTCATAACCTTGAGGGAAATAGCAGTGCCTGTGTCCTGAAAAGTTTGCTATTGCCTGAGAAGCAGGGGTGGGATTCTACCAGTTCCCACCTATTCTAGAACCCGTTGTTAACATTCTAAGCAGTTTGGAGAACTGGTTGTTAGAAGAAATTACTGACCTAATCCTGTAAGGAAGGCAGGAAGGAAGAAAATATTCTGGTGTTGCTTACAGAAACTGCCTCTCCATTAACCCTCGTTACATTCTTGGCAGGACTAGACTTCCTGTCTCTGGAACTTCTCTGGAGTTTTTTTTTTCCTCCTTTGCTGGTACTTTGCTTGCGTGGCGTGACCATTCAAAGTTACAATGGCACTGAAAAAAGTGACTTATGACCATTTTTCATACTTACAACTATTGCAGCATCCCCACAGTCATGAGAGGCCAGGTGAGGAGATGGGTGCCTCGATGTGAGTGATGTTGAGTTGGCCATGCCCAGCCAATAACATGATCACCAAGCCCCGCCAACTAACTTAGCCACGCCCATGGAACTGGTTGTTAAAAAATTTGAATCCCACCCCTACTGAGAAGTGATCAGTTTTATGTATAATTTGGATAAGGATCTTGAACATAGTGCAAACTAGATAGCTTCTTTTTAAAATTTATTTTTAAGAATGGGTAAGAGTTGCTGCTGCTGAGGAAGAAAAAGTAGCTTTCAAAGGTAAAGAATTTCCTTTCATCCCCATGACAGACATTGCTTGTATTTTCTCATGTATTGAATATAACATTGATATAATTTCATATTTTTACTACCTTAAAGGTTCAGAAAGGGTCATTTATACCTGCAGAAAGTTCCTACACATTGCCAGTAATTCACCCAGCTGAAGAGCTGTATATAATACTGTATCTAACATTTTAAACTATCTCTGGTAACGTAGCTTCATTAAGCAAACAATATAGATTGTATCTGGGTTGTTGATTTATGCTCTCCACCTTCTCACTGGTAAGGGGAAGAAAGTGAGGGATTGTATTGCTATGCTATTTGATATGTATAAAAACAGAGAGAAAGTTTAAATTGAAAGAGGAGTAGGAAGTAAGTCAGAATATTATTTCCTTAAGCCATTTTAGAGGCAATAGTCTGAGCTGGGAATAGATCTCAAGAGATTAATCTGAAAATAAAAGGTCTGAGATTTTAAAAGTCTCTTTTTTTAAAGTACAAACCTCACAGAACTATAGGTGATCTTCCAAATGTTGATGGTCTAGACATTCCTGGAAGTTGGTCAGGTTAGCTGTGGCTACTGGAAATTGGTGATTATGCAGCATTTCTGGGAAAATGGAAGACGGAGGATAATCCAATTTATTTAAGGCAAACATTGTTATAAACTAATAAAGGCGTTTAATAAAGTTTTAACAATCTTAAGTAAAAAGCAGGGATCTAATCCTGCACTTCTGATTGGCTGATAATAGCAACATCGGATTGGTCCTTTCTGGGAAATCTGATTGGCTGTTAACGGGCCAACTCTCATTGGTTCAAGGGTTTAACACTTCCATGTTTTTCATTGGCTAATAGGACAGCAGCCAACCCTATAAAAGGGCTGCTGCTGCCCTAGGTGATTGCTCTGTTCAGTATGCTTAATAAAGAGTTGAAGTTCACTGTTCACCGCCTCGTCTCTGCTCCTTGCACCCATGCGCAGAACTTAACACTGGCGACGAGGATGGGATGCGGAGACATCAGAGCTGACTGAACACTTACAGAGCACCAAACAGAGCATGTGGCTGAAGGCGCATCGACAACGGAAACCATGTCCGGTGGCGCCATATCACCCGCTCCATTTGACCCGGCACAAGAAGCCTGGGACTCGTACATGGACCGGTTCCAGATGTTCTGGAGACCAACAACTTGAAAGACACAACTACGGGGAAAAAGTGAGCAGTGTTCCTGACCCATTGCGGGTCTGCCATCTTTAAGATGGTAAGGCACTAGCGAAACCAGCTGAGGTGAAATCCATGGACTGGGACGTCCTAGCGCCTCTTCTACGAGCCCACTATGCACCCGCCGTACCAACGCTTATCCAAAGACATGAGTTTCATCAGAGGGACCAACAGAAAGGAGAGAGCATTGCAGATTTCATCGCGGACCTCTGGACCCTGGGAGGACTCTATGGGTTTGCAGACCTCAAAGAAGCTCTGAGAGACTGAATAGTTCTGGGATTAGATGACCACTCGGCGCAGAGCAAGATCATGGCCAAAGGGCACATCGATCTTGCCGATGTCATCAAAGATGCTACTGCAGCAGAAGCAACCAGGAAGTCGGCCACCCGAATGCGCTGCATCAATGCACCGCTCTGTCAACTTGCCAATGATACCTCACCTCGCCTAGAGACGCATACAACAGCGACCCACCACGAAGACCTCGAATCTCCATCAGAAAGTGATGAGGAGCAGGTCAACCGGCTCCGGTCCGAACATGACCAATGCAACCCGCGGAATCGAAGATTACCGCACCAATGCGTGGGTTGTGGGGCAAACCACCCGTGATCAGATTGCAAATTCCTCGACGCGCTCTGCCATGCCTGTGGGAAAAGAGGCCACATCGGGAAGGTCTGTAGAAGCAAGCGAGGATCCAATTCGGAGAGAAAACAACTAGCGAGGATCCAATTCGGAGAGAAAACAACTACTGCCAGACCACAGGGAATCGTCCTATGAGTCGGGAACACTTGAACCACCAATGGAACAACCACTCCTACAGAAATAAAACACTTGCCACTTTAACACTTGCCAACCTTAACCCTGAAGTAGCTCCCATCTGCCTTAAGCCTCGTCGGGTGCCTTTTGCTCTAAAACCAAAGATCGATGAGCAGCTTGATAAATTAATAGCCCAGGGTGTTTTAGAACCAACTGACCACGCCCATTGGGAAACCCCAATCGTAACACCCATCAAACCGGATGGATCGTTAAGAATTTGTGGGGACTACCGGGCCACCCTCAATCACGCCCTACAACAGAACACTTACCAGGTGCCGGTGGTTCAACACCTTCTTCATTCCCTGAGGGGTGGAAAAATCTTCACTAAATTGGATTTAGCGCAAGCGTACCAACAACTACCCGTAGATAAAAAAACCGTGGAAGTGCAGATTATCGTTACGCACCAAGGCGCTTTTAAATGCAACCGACTCCAATTCGGAGTGAGCGTAGCCCCAGGGATTTTCCAAAGTCTGATGGAGAGACTTTTACAAGGAATCAAGGGAGTCGTTCCATATTTTGATGATGTTTTAATTGAGGCCCCTAATAGAGAAGTACTAGAGAAGCGTCTAAGAATGGTTCTCCAAAAATTTAAAGACTCCGGCCTAAAGTTTAAAAAAAATAAATGTCAACTGTGTACAGAGAAAGTAGAGTTCCTGGGGTACCTCCTCGATAAGCAAGGAATTCACCCCACTGAGGGCAAACTAAGAGTGATCAAAAACACACCAAGGCCTAAGAATAGAACAGACCTCCAAGCTTTCCTGGGGCTCATTAACTTTTACAACATCTCCTTGCCCCAGAAGGCGACCGTAGCTGAGCCCCTACATCAACTTCTCGACAAAAAAGCCACCTGGGTCTGGGGACACTGAGAGGAGCACGCATTCCAACAAGTGAAAAACTTACTAACCTCCGATGCTGTTTTAATGCAGTATAACGAGACTGCCTTTAACCATTACATGGGATGCATCACCGTTTGGAGTAGGAGCCATTTTAAGCCATGTGTTACCAAACGGTAGTGAGGCCCCTATTGCTTATTTTTCAAGGACCTTATCGAGGGCTGAACACAACTGTAGCCAAATTGACAAAGAGGCTCTTGCTGTTGTATCTGCTGTGAAACAGTTTCATGAATATGTGTATGGATGAGCCTTCATGATAATTACTGATCACAAGCCCTTGCTGGGGATTATTGTGGAAGACAAACCAACCCCTTATATATTGTCACCCAGAATGACTCGTTGGTCGGAGTTCTTAGCTGCGTACAATTATAAATTGCAACATCGCCCGGGGAAAGCCATTCCCCACGCTGATGCATTGAGCCGTGCCCCACTTCCGGAAACCGTCGACGACCCAGCTCCAACCCTCACGACACTCCAGATTGAAACCCTACATTCACCGCCGCTAACAGCCAGAGACATAGCTGTCGAAACAAAACAAGATCCTGTCTTGGCACGAGTTCTCAGCTGGGTCAAATGAGGATGGCCAGCAGACCAAACCCCTGATGACTTCACCCCTTTCAGAAACCGGCAAACAGAGCTTTTCTCGCAGAAGGGCTGCATCCTATGGGGAGACAGAGTTGTCGTCCCAGAGCGGTTACAATGAACAGTTTTGAAAGCATTGCATGACAGTCACCCCAGCATCGTGTGTATGAAAGCGCTCGCACGAAGCTACGCGTGGTGGCTGGGCATCAATAAGCAGATCGAAGCCTGGGTGAAGACTTGTCTAAAATGCCAGGAAGTCAGCAGTGCCCCACCTAGAGCGATTCCAACGGGGTAGAAAACTCCCCGGGGGCCCTGGTCCCACATCCACATTGACTTTGCGGGACCTACTAAGGGACATACGTTCCTCCTAACAGTGGATGCCTATTCCAACTGGCTCGAAATCCACAAGATAAATACTACTACAATGGAATCAATCATCCACAAATTAAATAAACTATTCGCAACACATGGACTGCCAGACGTTTTAGTCTCTAATAATGGACCCCAGTTCACTGCCCTGGTGTTTGAACAATACTTAGCGGACCGGGGCATCCGCCATGCGCTAACCTCGCCAGTGCACCCTATGGCCAATGGAAGAGCTGAGCGCATGGTCCAATTTCTTAAAAAAATTCTCCACAAGATGGACCATGGGGACATTGACGACAAACTGAACAGAATACTCCTACTCCAACACATCACCCCACACAGCGTAACTAACAAAACACCAGCTGAACTGTTGATGGGACGCAGGCTTCGCTCCCACCTCGACCGTCTCCACCCAGCCTACGCGCCAGAGAAACCCTGTGGATCTAGCAGAAAGTGCTGCAAATTCAAGGTAGGCGACTTAGTCTTCGCTAAAAATCTTTCTGGTGAACCGTTATGGGTCGAAGCAACCGTAACCCAAGCCACCGGGCCCAGATCATACCGCATACAAACAATGGATGGGAAAATATGGAAACACCATATAAATCAGCTTCGCTCTAGGTTGCAACCCAGTTCTCATGACTCCTGTGACCCTCAAACTGAGGGGGGAGGGGATGTCGAGGGAACCGAATTCGAGATGCTGGATGACGAAATCGAAGAAAGTCAGCAGCCAGGCGCATTCCATGAAGAAGAATCAGGAAGGGGGTGTGCCTCGCCACAGAGAAATACCTCAATGGAGGCGAGCCCACAGGAACCAAAGGACAACGATGACAGAATTAGCGGCGCTGAGTCGTCCTGTGGGGATGGGGAACTGCCTGTACCAGATAAATCAAAAAACGTTCCACCGGAACCGGACTACAGACAGGAACTGGTGGGACAGTGCAAATCTAATAGGCAATTGAAATGACCTGCATATCTATGTGATTACGTTACCGCACCCCTCAAACGGAACCTAGGGGGGAGGGGTGATATGAACTAATAAAGGCGTTTAATAAAGTTTTAACAACCTTAAGTAAAAAGCAGGGTTCTAATCCTGCACTTCTGATTGGCCTATAATAGCGACATCGGATTGGTTCTTTCTGGGAAATCTGATTGGCTGTTAACGGGCCAACTCTCTTTGGTTCAAGGGTTTAACACTTCCATGTTTTTCATTGGCTAATAGGACAGCAGCCAACCCTATAAAAGGGCTGCTGCTGCCCTAGGTGATTGCTCTGTTCAGAATGTTTAATAAAGAGTTGAAGTTCACTGTTCACTGCCTCGTCTCCGCTCCTTGCACCCATGCGCAGAACTTAACAAACATATACAACCCTTTTTTGTAGTGTTATTTTCTTATAGAAATAATTTGCTGGAGATGGCACTGGTGGGCAGAGCAAGAAACAAAAAGTAGATGTGGACAGAGACATCAAGCACACACACACACTTGTTTTTCTGCTGCTGCAAAGAAAAGGATAAATTGCTTTTGGAAAAGATCTGATCTGACTTGATTACTTACAAAGGGGTTTTGAAATCAGGCCGAAGGCCCCAGGATTCTGAAGCTGTAGATTGCCACTTTTGATTAAGGGCATCATGGTGCTTTGCATATAGAATAAATCAGGTTCCAAGCATAGTATCTGCAGGTTTGTTCTGCCCTACACCTCCCCCTGCAAGCATTATGTGGTAGAAAAGTTCTTTTCCTGAATCCTGTTTACAAAAGCTTGCACTCTCTTGCATTAGGCAGCTTCCTAAATTCATACGCTTATTTCTTATGCGTCAGGCTCTTTTCCAAACACTGAGTATAGTTTCTGGAGCAAAGCCCTGATGAGACTTGGTAAATATAAAGCCCCGGACAAGCACTAAATCTTTATGTTTAAAATTTGATTGTTTGAAATGTAAGGTGGGGGAAAAAAGGTAAACGATGCAGGGCTAAGTTTCTTGTGGTAGGATTTTGAGTATCGGTTTCCCAAAATGGCTTGAAATAATAGTAGGCATTCTGGAAAATGAAAATGAGGACAATTTCTGATGCCTTTGATTGGAACATTTTTCTTCACTGACAGAGCTCAGGCATTACAAACAGGCTGGACCAGAACATTGACCAGCTCAGATTTATATTTCACTATGTTCACCTCTTTGACTCAAGATGTAATCTGTGTTGACCTTTCATCATTAATTCGGCAGAAAATTTGCCTCACTACCCATGCACACTTACCTACCTGGGTGTGCAATGCACTGTCGGATAGTAAATTTGATAGATTGCTGGCTGGCTAACATGCTTCTTTCCATGCTTGGGAGCACAAGCATGTCTGAAGACAGAAAATGAAGCTTGACACCTTGGGCCTTTTTCCTATCAAGGGCTTTGGAGTGCAGCTGGTAATTTATTTTCATAATAAATGCCTATATATCTTCATAAAGGGCCAGGAAGCAATGGGCATAAAACAGAGGAATATGGCAAGTTCTAGCATTGTCCCTCCTTCTCCACCTCGGCTTATCAGTTCCTCTTTTGAAAGATGATAACAATTTCAAAAGGCTTCAAGAAATCATTTGACAGTGAGGGAGAATGAAACTGGAAAACCAGCCAGGAATTATTTTCAGCAGACTTCAGAAAGGATATGCTAGCAGGAAATGCAAAGGTGGAGAGAGGGGAGGAGGAACAGCAGCAAGAACAAGTCAATAGCTTTGAGGTTCTGCATCTTGTTCTAATTCAAACAAGCTTCATAGTAAAACAAATCAGACTTTTCAAACCTAGGATTGCAATAAGCCAGATTTTGACCTAAACGTGGTCTTTGGAAGGAATGAAGATAGACAGAAGCTCCCTGGCTGCAGTAGATAGACCTCAGAAAATGCTGGAGTTTGTGAATAGTTTCAGATGCATCAAATAACTGTGGATACTTTCACACTACTCCATTTCAAGCTCCCAATCTTTATAGCTATTGTGTCAATTTTCACCTCTAGAACTGTCAAAATTCTGAAGACATGAGGGAACTATATGGACTGGAAATAAAACATGGAGACTGCATTACAGAACCAATTAAGATCTTCTCACTTCTATTCTATGTGAAAGAGGAAGAAACAAAACTGCTAGACTGAATCATCACCTTGCTGCTCTGTATTTAAGCATATATTGTGTACATTTTCCTTCATTTCCTTTTGGGGGGAGGGGAAACTGATGACTGCTATCATAGGAAGCTTCAATCTGCTGCATTGAAAAGCAATAGATCTCTCTCAAGCTGTGTCCATCTTTATAGTCTGATGTCTATAAAGATATAGAATTTTAAACCCTGTTAAATTTTAGACCCCCATTAATATGCCATGTTTTTGAGATGTAAAAATATCAGACCAGGAGAAACCACTTCAGAATTGTTTCCACCTTTAATATGACATATAAGCTATACCATTCAATTGAAAAACAAACTGAAATCTTTTAAGAGGGAAAATAACAATAAAAATGTAGAACAAAGCCCAGTACCTGAGTAGCACTAATCAATATTACACCCATGCAATGCTGGTTAGATCTGAGATTTTCAACTGCTCATTGTTCTTTTCTTCTTTTCATGTTCTAGCACAGTGTGAGACATCAATGGCCCTTCCCTTGTTTTTTAACTGCAGCTCCTGCCATTACTATTGGCCATATTGATTGATGGATGATGGAATTCAACATACCTGCTTTCTATCTCAATCTAATAACCCCCCTGACCCTACTATAAAAAAGTATCTTTTGAGTACCATTATTACTGTGGGCCCAATTTTGTATTTCCATTGGCTAAAGAATGAATGCAAGTGAAGGCATCACTGTAAGCTACCGTGACAGGTATATGCTGCAGTTTAATCTTGCTGTGCCATTTCCAATCTTCCTTTCTCTTTTTGAAGTTGATGAATGGGGCCTCAGTAGAAGGGAAAGATAGAAAGGAAAGAGATTATATATGGGAAAGAAATGCATGCATATATTCTTGTATCTTCAGTATACAGTGTCACTCCATTTTATGAAGGTAGTTGAAGTTACAGAAGTAACACAAATAGGAAATTCTCTAGAAGAAATAGGATAATATCAAGTTGAGGGCAGGCTGTTCTTAGCCTAATTCCTTCTTTTCCACCTCATATTTTAGCTTGTAAAAATATAACTGACCATTCACTTTTCTAAGAGCATCAGAAATATGAGGGAGTCAGCACTGGTGAACATCCTGGTGGATTGATGGCTTTTTCTTTGTTGCAGCTATGATCCAGACCACTCCTTTGCCCATCTTATATGTTGATATATATATATTGATTATATATTATATCATCTGAGATCTCCCCAATAAAGCATTTTCAGGAGCAATGATGTTGTCAGAGCTAAACGAGTGTCCTGCCCTTGTGAAATTTTTGGAGAAATGGTGCTGCTATTGACAAAAA
Organism: Hydrophis major; assembly: GCA_033807585.1. Taxonomy (NCBI): domain Eukaryota; kingdom Metazoa; phylum Chordata; class Lepidosauria; order Squamata; family Elapidae; genus Hydrophis; species Hydrophis major. The sequence goes on along the minus strand of CM066331.1, from coordinate 183,106,433 downwards.
ATGTGGAAATCATCTATCATGTTTTCCTATCTGGAAATGTGAATAATTACAAGTATGGCCAGCTGCCATTTGTAGTAGTTTTTCACTTTGGCCTAGGAGAATATAACTTTGTAGTAATTTATTATATTATATTATATTCTGTCTTTTCTTCAAGAGCTCAAGGTGACATACAGAGTGCTCCTTCATTGGTTGGGCTCAGAGAGAGAACCAATGGCCTCAAAACTCTCAGTGAGCTTCCTTCCATCAGGCCTTCAGTTTAGGCCTTGGTGCCAGTCTTGATGCCTGAACTTGAACACTGCATGCAAAGCAGTGACACTTTCCCTCTGCTTCCCTTCCATGCTTGTCCCCCACTTGGTGGTTCAGATGGGCAAAAAAGTATTTGAGAATATTGTTGAAAGAGAGGATGAGGAAGAGCCATAGGATAAGCAATAAGAACCACAATGCGAAAAAGATGTTGACACTCTAGAAAGAGTGCAGAGAAGAGCAACAAAGATGATTAGGGGACTGGAGGCTAAAACATATATAGAATGGTTGCTGGAACTGGCTATGTCTACTTTAATGAAAAGGACTAGGGGAGACATGATAGCAGCGTTCCAATATCTCAGGGGCTGCCACAAAGAAGAGGGAGTCAAGCTATTCTCCAAAGCATCTGAAGGCAGGACAAGAAGCAATGGGTGGAAACTAACCAAGGAGAGAAGCAACTTAGAACTAAGGAGAAATTTCCTGATCGTAAGAACAATTAATCAGTGGAACAACTTGCCTCCAGAAGTTGTGAATGCTCCCAACACTGGAAGTTTTTAAAAACATGTTGGATAACTGAATGTGGTGTAGGGTTTCCTGCCTAAACAGGGGGTTGGACTAGAAGACCTCCAAGGTCCCTTCCAACACTTCTATTCTATTCTATTCTATTCTATTCTATTCTATTCTGTTCTGTTCTGTTCTGTTCTGTTCTGTTCTGTTCTGTTCTGTTCTGTTCTATCCTATCCTATCCTATCCTATCCTATCCCATCCTATCCCATCCTATTCTATTCTGCAGCTTAACAATGGGGTTGTAGCAAACATCTCAGAAGGGACCTTCCCTAGTTTCCTAGGCTGTAAAAGTGAAGGGGGAGAGATGTATTTTCAGACTTGCAAGATTGATGTGAGACCTTAGAAGAAATCCAGACAAGAAGCACCAACCATGAGTGTGAACACTACATATTTCGTTATTACCTTTTGTTCTTGAGCAGCTTGGTTGGTAGGTGAGCACTCATCATCCTGGCAGCACCAGCAGCTGCAGTCCTTCCAGTTGACAGGACTGCCAGTTTACTATAGATCTGGCACTTAAGGTACTAGGAGTCTGTCTTCTTGTCACAACAGAGGAGCTCTGGGAGGCCTCCAGGAGAGGAGGAAAAAAAGCCTTTCCATTATCACTCAAAAGCACACCACTAAATCTGAGTCAAAACACTATAGCACCTGCAGGTTATCTATCATTTTTATCAATGCTGAAAGCTTTCCCAACAGATGGTTATTACTTAAATTGGAAAGAAACATAGCTTTCCTCAAGTGGAAGGAATGGAAAAAAAGATTATAGTGATTTGTCTGGAATCAGCAGGGTTCGTTTCCTTCAGCTGTTGGAAGTTTGGTATGCAGAGAGAGGCAAATCACCCTCCAGATACATTCAAGTGCTCAGTCCTGCAACACTCAGAAGACTGAATTCAATGATATATTGACATTAATCCTAATATGAAGAAAGGAGCCACTAGTGAGAATACCACAGCTATCTATTCATGTCCCCGCCAGCACTGGCTTGGGGCCTGTTAATACAGTAATATTTGCTGGTAGTTATAAAAACAAGACATCACAATGACTTTTTGTATCAAGGGAACACAACTGAGGCTAGCACCTTAGTTGATAGCAGTTTAATTTTTTTTAAAAAAATGGTCTAAGATAAATCAGAACCAAGCGGCAAGATTGTTCCACACTGCCAAGTCTGATGGCTGTCTGCTCTGTGTGAGAAAATGAATCTTCTTCATATTTTACTGTTTCTGTTCTATTCCCTTTTGATTCTGTCTGAATTATCCCTTTTGGGCCAAAAGCTTATTAACTGTTCAGAAGGTATATTCATAGGGAGCTTCTCTTTTTCTTAGACTTTTTTTTAAACTTTAGACCTTTTATTACTTTTATAAATAACTCATACCTAATATTCCTTCTTCTTCCACTTTTCCCAAAACAAACAATCCTGTAAAGTGAGGTGAGTTAGGCTGACAGAGAGTGACTAGAAAGCGACTGGTCCAAAATCACGCAGTAAGGTGGGACTAGAACTCAGTTTCCTGGTTTCTAGTCTAATATCTTAACCTTAATTAATATCTTAATTGCCTCTCATGCAATCTAAATAATCTGGAGTAATATCATTTGGAGTAATATTGTAAACCTCCTGGTGTATTTGCAAATATGTTTTCCCACATGCAAATAATTCTATTATTTATTATTTATTTATTTGTTTGTCAAACGTGTACAAGATAGCAGGTATAGGTATGAACATAAATAATGAACAAAGGAAGTAAATACAGATAAATGGGGGCAGTATGACAGTAACGGTAGGCACGCTGGTGCACTTATGTATGCCCCCTTTAAAGACCTTTTTGGAATGTGGTGAGGTCCATGGTAGACAGTTTGAAGTTGAAGCTGTGAGGGTTTGAGGCTGAAACAAAGGAGTTGGGTAGAGCATTCCAGGCATTAACCACTCTGTTGCTGAAGTTGTATTTTTTGTAATTGAGTTTGAAGTGGTTTACCTTGAGTTTGCATTGATTGTTTGCCTGTGTATCATTGTGGTTGAAGCTGAAGAAGTCATTGACAGGTAAGATGTTGTAGCAGACAATTTTGTGTACTATGCTTAGATCAGACCACAAGTAGCACAGTTCCAGGTTGTCCAAACCCGAAATTTCAAGCCTGGTAACATAAGGAATTCTATTGTGAGTAGAGGAGTGGAGTACTCTTCTCATGAAATACTTCTGAACCCACTCAATCATGTTAATGTCCGATAAACAATGTGGGTTCCAGTGGACGAGCTGTATTCAAGAATTGATCTGGCAAAGATTTTATATGCCATAGTTAGCAATACAATGTTACCGGAGAAGAAGCTTCACAAAGTTAGGTTAACAACTCTTAATGCTTTTTTGGTAATGCTGTTAGCTCTGGGACTTAGATCATTTGAGATGAGTACTCCTAGGTCCTTGACAGAATGAGGGTCATCTATGAGATCGTTTCTGCCAAACTTGTATTTGGTGTTCTGAATTTTATTGCCAATGTGTAGGACAGAGCATTTATTAGTTGAGATTTGGAGTTGCCAATTGTTCGACCATTCTGACACATAGCCAAGATTGCTTTGTAAGGCAGCAGCATTGTTAGTGGTGTTAAATAATTTTATGTCATCAGCGAAGAGCACGCAGATGCTTTTAATATGATCATGTAGGTCATTGATGTAAAGCAGAAAGAGTGTGAGTGCCGAATTTGATAGGGCCCTCCCTATTTTGACTATTTGTTGCCTGTTTGACAAAAATGCAGCTATCCACTTGCGCTGGGATTCAGAGATGCTTAAAACTTAGTTTCAACAGTAGTTTGTCATGAACCACTGAATCAAAGGCTTTACAGAAGTCTATGTAAATTGCATCTATTGTTTTACCCTGGTCAAGATGTGTGGTCCAAATGTTTCTGGAGTGTATGAGTTGCAGATTACAGGACAATTTTTTTCTGAAACCAAACTGCTTGTTAGAAAGCAGGTTGTTTGTTTCGAAATGGAGGATGGTGGATTGGTTTATAATTGATTCCATGACTTTACAGGTGATGCAACACAGTGAGATTGGTCTGTAATTTTCTACTAGACTAGGCTCTCCCTTTTTAAAAACAGGTATGACTGTGGCTAATGTCCATAGGTCGGGTAAGAAGCAGTGGCAAGCCTTTTCAAGAATTAGCTCTGGGAAATGGGTGTTTAAGGTGTGCCTAATGCTAAGTCAAAATACAACCCCAAGTACATTATTTTCCCATCCTGAAATAAAGCACATCCTCTTCCATTTCCGTGCTACAGACTGTAACTTTCTATAGTATCAACTGTGGAATAGTATCAGATTTGTTCCTCTGTTCTTGTTTCACTCAGAATTTGATAGAGCAGCATCCCCCAACCTTTTGAGCACCAGGGACCAGTTCCATGGAGGGCAGTTTTTCTACAGACCAGTGTGGTTTCTCACACTACCTAGATCCCGCATATGTGCAGATGAGGCTTCACTTGTATGCATGGCCTGGTTCTTGGCAGGCCACAGACTGGTGCTGGACTGCAGCCCAGGGGTTGGGGACCCCTGTGCTTGAGTACATTGTTACCTTCACTCTGACTTGGTTTCGTTATTATAGCACTTAGCACTTAGACTTATATACTGCTTTACAGTGCTTTACAGCCCTCTCTAAGTGGTTTACAGAGCCAGCCTCTTGCCCCCAACATTTTGGGTCCTCATTATACCCAATCAGAAGAATGAAAGGCTGAGTCAACCTTGAGTCTGGTGAGATTTGAACTGCCAAATTGCAGGTAGCCAGCAGTCAGCAGAAGTAGCCTGCAGTACTGCACTCTAACCACTGTGCCACCATGGCTCATTATATTTTGCTATTTATATATAAGTCAAGGCAACAATGTTGCCCAGTTCACCCAATTAAAAATGGGGCAAAGATTATTCTAAGATACTAAAACAATAACTATTTTCTACAGTCACCCTGATCTTTCCCTATGTTCTTTTCTGTTATTCTTGCTTGAGTGTTCATTAACTCACTATTTTATTTTCATATTTTTCTTTCTCTTGCATTCCTGGATCTATACCTCCTCCTCTTTTCTCCATGACAACAACCCTGTGGGTTGGGCTGAGAGAAAGAATGATTGGCCTAAAGGCACCCTGTTGGTTCTAATTTTTAAAGAAAGTTTTCTGATGCCTTCAGTGACTACCCTTGCTGTTAACATGAAGAGATAAAAGCACTTTAGATTTGGAATTTTAGGAATCAGATTTATGAGTAGGAGAAACAGATGCACATATGTGCACAGAAATTCACCATGAAGTAATCCTACCATTTGCAGAAGAGAAAGAACCCTTTATTAGTAAAAAAATGTAATCAAGCATAATCAAGATAGATAAGTATAATGCATAGCTGTGCAGACAGATTCTTAATGGAAGCTGAATAATGTCACCATGAGACAAGTAAGACAAACATATTACATTACTGTGACTATTCAGTGATGGAAAAGTAAGCTTATATTCCTTTTTCTTGAGTAGCGTAGCTGAGCACGTTGGATCTATGATAGGTGAGTATAGCAGCTTCCCAAGTTTAATGTACAGTCAGTTTCAAAAAAGATAACCCTGGGATCCGTCTGTCTTTTATAACTTCTCACTGCATAAATTGTTTACAGTCAAAAAATGGAAGGCATGACCTTCAGCACTAGCCATGAGTAGTGTAAATAACTGAGATAAGGTGTAAAAGCAAGGATGAGAAAGATGACCTGTCAAACTCCCAGAACAATTAATCACGTGAGAAGACAAGAGGGGTGGTGGAAACAGACGGGCAGCTAACCGAATAATTGTCTCAATATTATTTCCTCAAATAATATTTTCTGTTATTCTACTATGATGGAGTCAGAGCTAAAAAATATGGCAAGGTATCTTTCTCTCTCTCTCCCTTTCACATAATGTAGTGCCTAAGACAAATAACTTTTTACAGAGGTCAAAGCTGATTCTTTTTTTAAAAAAAAATTAAAAGTGCATCCAATGACAGTAAGCTGCCCTAGATTTGTAAGTTGCTTATCTCTGATTTATGATATAATGCTTTCTTGAGGGGAGCGTGGGTCACTAATCCTTTCCTTATTTACCTCAGTCTAATTTTACCCAGTGTCCTACTGACATCAATGAGATGTTCAATTAAGTTTGGCTAGGATTGACGGTACTATAGAAGAGTTCATAGCATCCATCTGCTCTTTTGCAAATTGCACCTGGGGAGATAAGCTATGATAGATCAGTTACATTTTTCTAAAGGTATTTTTTTCCAGTGAAGAAGGATGTCTTCCCTTATGATTAATGTGCACAGCATCAGTACCTCAGAGTGTAGCTGACAGGAGAAGGTATTTCCAAATATGAAGTATATGGTTAGGGGGGATATGTTGGGGCTTAAGCATGTGATCTTGCCACAAAGCAGATTAAAAAGAAAACAAGAACACTATTATTTCTCTTATGAATGGCTAAACATAGTAGATCATGGTGGTAATAGCTAAAATGACTTTTGGTCAGGGAGGGAATGACAAGTACTCTTATAAAAGACCAGGAAATATTTTATGGATTTTTGCTGAAAATGAATCAAAATAATTTGTGATTTCTGGATTCATTAATTAAAAATGGAGATGCATGTGGGAGAAGAGAACTCTGTTATGTAGTTTTGAATGGGGTATTCACTATGTCAATAATTGTGATAAAGAAGATTGAACACTGCATCTTTAAATATTTGATTTCATTTTCATTTTCTCACCTTCTACTGTTTTCAATATTTTTCTGTCTTTCTTGTTTATTTTTCTTTTTTGTGTTTATCTTTTAATTTTGTTTAAAAATCTCGATATATATACATACATATAAAGATAAAAGTTTTCCCCCATCCAGTCTTGTTACTCTAGTGGGCAATACCCAGCTCCCTTTCTTAGTCAAGGGAGTTGTTCAAAGACATTTCCATGGTCATATGGTAGCATAGAGGCACCGAAGTGGTACCTATTTATCTACTCACATTTGCATGCTTTCGAGCCGTTAGGTAGGCAGGAGCTGGGGAAAGAATGGGAGTTTACCCTGTTGCTCATCTTAACCTTTGAGCCATCACACTCCACCTACCTTTCCCTCAATGTCTACCTCTACATCGTTTACATCCGCATCCACATCCTCATACGTACACATGTGTATATATATATACACACACACACACACACACAACCGGGATGGTAATGCTACAAAGAGACAAACAAATGAATCTTACAGTGTGTAGCCCTCACTGACACTAAGATTTCTAAGCTTTGGAGCAGGTGTTTTACTCAGCCTTACCTGAAGATGCCAGCCTTTGACCCAGAGACATTTGCCTCCAAAACTTGTGCTATGTCACTCGCATGACCCTTCCCAAGGAAGGATAGGATTCCGGGGGGACATGTAGGTTCTGAGTGAAAGAGCAGTAGTTGTTGCTTTCAGAAATAAAAACAGAGCAAATTAAACAGAGCGTAAGAATTGAACTGAAATTGAAGAAAGGTAAGAGAGTGAAAAAGTGGAAAGGAGTTAAAACATAAAATCCCATGATTGCAGAGGTGGTATTCAGCAGGTTCTGACCAGTTCTGGAGAACTGTTAGTGGAAATTTTGAGTGGGTCAGAGAACCAGCAAATGCTACCTCTGACTGGCTCCGCCCGCATCTATTCTCTGCCTCCCGAGTCCCAGATGATCAGCTGGGTCTTCTGTTGTTGCCCTGCACAGGAGAATGGAGCTGGAAAGCAGGTTAGTGGGGTGGGGAGGGAATGGAGATTTTGTAGTATCCTTCCCCTGCCATACCCACCAAGCCACGCACACAGAACCGGTAGTAAAAAGAATTGAATCCCGATTTCCGGTTTCGCGTGGCTTCGGGGCAGCAGGAATTTGTGACTGCTCGCGATTCCTGCTGTGCTAGCCGCCGAGGTACCCCCGATCCAGATGGGTCAGGGGGATATGGCTGCCCTGTAGGGACAGCCGAAGAGAGAGAGGAGCCGGACAGGGGGTTGGGGGTGTCGCAGATCCCCTCCTCGTCCTGGAAAACCCCTTTTTCCCAAGGCAGTGGAGCGGCGGTCAGCAATGGCCGCCACGAAGAAGCCAGCAACCGGGTAAGATTGCACTGGAGGAAGCAAGAAAAGTGAAAGTGCTGTCTGAGCCGGGTCAAGTAACATCTTTCAAATTTGTTGGAACTGAGCTGTTTGAATTGCTGGAGGATACATTGTATTCCTAAGAAGATCGAAAGCGGCGGAGAAGCTGTTAAAGGGAACATTTTTTTTCTTCACTCTCCCACCCCATGGAAACAGCAGATATGTTTGGACATATTGGACATTGAAGGTGAATTATTCTGAAAGTTGAAGCTAAGGGACAAAAGGGTTCCTGGACATTGAAAAACTTAAGAAATTGGAAAACTCTTATTAGAGGTATGGATTTCTGATTATTTAAAATTGATGTTGCAAGTGGGAAGGGAGAGGAAAAAAAAAAATTGGAGCAGAAGCTGAAAAAGGAGGAGATTGCCTAGAATCCCAAAGAAAGGTATATGGTAATTGGACCTCTTTGATTAAACATTAACCCCAGAAAGAGAAAGAGAAGAAGGAAGAAAAGTATTAATTTTTGGAATTTTTTTTTGAATTATTTTTGATTAAAAATATTTGTGGTTGTTTTGGGAAAAGTTTCTCTTTTCATGATGGCATCGCTTGTGGATGAACTAAAGACTGAATATCAAAAATATAAAAAGGAAGAACAAGATGGAAAAGATACTTTGGGCACTCTATTTCAATTTTTAGAAATGGAGTTATGTACTTATGAAAAGTTGACTATGCAGCAGAAGGACTGGGACAAAGAAGAAGAGGAAGAAGAAGCCATCTTTGATGAACAATGAGTTCTTTCCGGGGAGGAGGAGAAAAAGGATAAGAAAAAGGGGATTTTAAGAATTATAAAAACAACCAAAAAAGAGAAAAATGAGTGGAAAGGTGGAGGCAAGGTTAGAAAGCAAAGGAAAGGGAGTAAGAAAAGGGAGGAGGAGAGACAAAGGGGTAAAAAGGGCAAGGAGAAGAATAAGCAAGAGAGAAAGGGGGGGAGGAGAAGCCTCAATGGGGGGAAGCAAGATCTAAAGAAAAAAAGTTTATTCAGAGACAATGGGTGAATTTAATTTAGATTAAAAGAGGGATTCTGGAGGGTACATAAGATTGTGCTTTTTATATGTGTATTTAGAGTATAAAATTCATTGTGTAATTTTAGAATCTATTAAACAGTATCCCAAGAAAAATTGTTATGTGAAGTACTTTTAAGTTAGGGTAATGAGTTATAGACGTTACTCCAATTGGTGTATGGGAGAAGTATAGTCAAAGAAAAAAGATGAATGGATAGTTGGAAATAGAACAGACAAAGAATGTTATTTAAAATGGTAATAAGATATGAAAGGATATATAAAGGTTTTGTTATGTTTTTTTTTTTTGGATTTTGTATCTTGATAAAAGGCAATAAAATTTTTATTAACAAGAAATAATTTGGATGAAAAGGAGAAGCTGGGATAAGATATGAAGTTAAATAGATAAAGTATTGATACTATAATTTGGAATTGTTATGTTCTATTGGTTTTCTTCTTTTATTATTTTTTCTTAGAAAAGAATTTATAAGCTGTTATGCCTTGATTCTTTGTGCATTGTTTTTATAAAATTGATAAAAATGGTTTATATATATATATATAAAAAGAAAATGATAATAAGATATAGAAGGATATATAAAGTGAATATGATGTTTGAATTTGTGTCTGTGTGAAGAGTTTCAACCCGGGATCAGACAACCTTCAGAAAAGATCTTTTAGTTTTGTTTATGTTTGTGTATTGTGTTTTCTGTAAAATTAATAAAATTTGTTTAAAAAAAAAAAGAATTGAATCCCACCACTGCATGGTTGTCAATATGAAATTTAAATTTAAAATGACAAAATGCTTGAAAGGTTTCTGCACCCTTGCTGCTTTCAGAGCATTATCTATCTCCATAGCACTAGAGATGGGTATCATAGTGTCGTGTCCGCAAAAGAATGCCAGGAGTCGGTGACTATGTTTCAAGCTCTTTATTTAACAGTTGTGAACCGAACCGGCGAAAAGGAAAAAGCCCGCGGCTTTTATCCTTTTCGCTGCGGCGGCCGCGGCCAATGGCAGCGATTCAAGTCTCCCGCTCTTGGAGTGAGCCAATCGTGGGAGACTTCAATCGGGCCAATCAGCGCGGCTCGCCTGGCCAATCAGAAATCCCCGCGCTTTAGCCAATCAAAACGCGGGGATTTCAAGTATGCAAATCAAGGACAGAACACCCCTCCCCTCTTGGTATAGTCCATCACGTTGCGTAGTCACGTAGGTAGGCGGGGCTCCGTCTAGTCCTACTTGACCTGCGCAACTCAGTTGCAAGCTGGATTTCGGCCGGAGCGGTCATGTTTTTGGCTGCTCCCTCTTCTGTGCGAACCGGCTGGATGGTCGGGCCGGTTCTTTCTCCGTGGCTCCTACCTGGGCCTTCTGGGTTGGTTGAGCTGCGGGTTTCGCCGCTCCTGCTTGGTTTCTCCGAGTCGGTTGAGCTGGCCAGGTGGTTCTTCTCCGGTGGGGAATCGCGATGGCTGCGTTCCGGTAAGTACTGCTGGTTTATTTTTTCTTGCGTTTGTTTATTCGGGTATTCCCTCCCCCCTTGGTTCGTGTTTTGGGGGTTGAGGTCCGTTGCTGTGCGTGACCTGAGCTGGTCAATGTGTCATTTCCAGGCTCGCCCATCGGTGGTTTGGAGCCGGTACGACCGTGGACCTGTGATTTGAGTGATGACGGCAGGGATCCAAAGGGGGTCCCCTGTCAGATTTTTTGCGTACACTAAGTCACCGGGGGCAAAGGTCCGGTATTTTGTACTTGAGTCTGGGGGTCGTTCCGGGTTATATGTTGGGTGTAACCTGTCGAGCGGGGACCTCAGCTTCCTACCCATCAGTAACTCGGCTGGGCTTTTGTTGGTAGTGGTGTTCGGGGTGATGTGTTGTATAAAGAGGAGTTTATTTATTTTGTCGTTGATCTCCCCGTGGTCCATTTTCCGGATGGTTTTTTTGGTAAATTGTACCATCCGTTCCGCCCTACCGTTCGCCGCCGGATGCGCCGGTGCTGTTAATGCGTGGCGGATGCCCCTCTCCGCCAGGAACCTCTCGAAGTCGAGGGAAGTAAACTGGGGCCCGTTGTCTGAGACGACGACGTCTGGGAGGCCGTGTGTGGAAAAGAGTTTGCAAAGTTCTTTGATAACGGCCTCCGTGGTAGTGGATTTCATATCGCTTACCTCCAACCAGTTGGAGTAAGCGTCAACTGTTATCAGAAAGGTATGCCCATTCGTGGGACCGGCAAAGTCTAAATGGATTCTGGACCAGGGTCCCCTTGGTGTTTCCCAGTCCAGGATGGGTGCTGCGGGTGGGCTGGGTCTGGTCTCCTGGCATCGTTGGCATTTGGCTACCCATGCCTCTATCTGCTTGTCCATCCCTGGCCACCAAGCGTAACTCCTGGCCAGGGCTTTAGTTCTGACGATGCCAGGATGCCCCTCATGCAGCATCTCTAAGACCTTCCCTTGCAACCTGTCCGGGATGACCACCCTGTCACCCCACAAAATACATCCCTTGAGTTGTGAGAGTTCAGTCTGGCGGTTTCTGAATGTCTTAACGGATTCGTCACTGTCCCTTTCAGGCCAACCTTTTTCCACCCAATGTAAAATTCGCGCCAGACGCCTGTCCTTAATAGTTTCCCTGGCAATGTCTGACGCGGTAATGGGTAGGTTGGGCAAGTTCTCGATGGTAAGGGTGTTTGTCGTTGGTGCTGGGTCAGGATCAGAGTCTGGTAAAGGCGAGCGGCTTAAAGCGTCCGCGTGCGAAATTTTCTTACCTGGCTTGTGTAACAGTTCGTAGCTGTAGGCTGCCAGGAACTCGGACCACCTTGTCATCCGGGGTGATAAAATGTTCGGGGTGGCTCGGTTTCCTGCGAGGATGCCCAGCAACGGCTTATGATCTGTCACGATGGTAAACGGGCGGCCATAAAGGTATTCGTGGAATCGCTTAACGGCGGCAACTATAGCCAAAGCTTCTTTGTCCAGCTGGCTATAGTTCCGCTCCGGTTTAGTCAGAGTTCTGGAAAAGAAAGCGATGGGTGCTTCTCTTTTGTCGGGGAGAGTATGGCTGAGGACAGCGCCGACGCCGAAAGGTGATGCGTCGCAAGTGACAACCAAGGGCAAGGTTTCGCTGAATTGAATCAGGATGGCGTCGGAGGTGAGGAGGTCTTTGGTTTTTTGGAAGGTGGCTTGCTCTCGTCTCCCCCAAGTCCAGGTTGCCGCCTTATCCAGGAGCCTATGCAAAGGCTCCGCCGCCGTAGCCTTTTGGGGTAGGAAAACATTATAAAAATTCAGCAACCCTAAGAAAGCCTGTAGTTCCGTTTTAGACCTTGGGGTGGGGGCTTCTTTGATGGCTTTCACTTTTTTAATTGTAGGGTGAATGCCATGCCGGTCTAGAAGGTAGCCCAAGAATTCCACTTGCTCTGTGCATAGTTGGCATTTTTCTCGTTTTACTTTAAGTCCCGTTACTTTAAATTTTGTTAAGACCTCCCTTAGTCGGTTTTCTAATTCGGCTTCGTTTGGCGCCGCCACTAATACGTCATCAAAATGGGGCACCACCCCCTTGATGCCCTGCAGTAAACGTTCCATCAGGCTCTGAAAGATGCCTGGTGCCACGCTGACTCCGAATTGGAGTCGGTTACACTTGAAGGCCCCCCGATGGGTAACGATGGTCTGGGCTTCCGCTGTTTTTTCGTCGACCGGCAACTGCTGATATGCCTGGGCGAGATCGAGTTTGGCAAAGACCTTGCCCCCTCCCAGTGAGTGCAGTAGGTGTTGCACGATTGGGACGGGGTAGGCGCTTTGTTGCAATGCGCCATTTAGGGTGGCCTTATAGTCCCCACAAATTCTCACGGACCCGTCTGGCTTGACTGGGGTCACTATAGGGGTCTCCCATCGGGCATGGTCTATTGGCTGCAACACCCCCTGTTTGACAAGCTTGTCGATCTGCTCGTCAATTTTAGGTTTTAGGGCGAATGGTACCCTCCTAGGTTTTAGTCGTTTGGGGGGGACCCTAGGGTCTAGGTCAAATGAGATAAGGGGCCCCTGGTACTTGCCCAGGCTTCCGTCGAAGACCTCCCGGAACTCCTGGGCTAGCTGCTGTTCCCAGCCATCGTCGGCGACGTGGTTGACTCCTGTCAGCGCGATGTCAAGCGGGGCGAACCATTGCAGGCCCAGCAGGCTTGGGCGGTCGCGATCGACGATTGTGAGTGGGAGTTGTTCGATGCGGCCCTTGTAAGTTACATTAAAGTTCTTAGTGCCCACTACCGGGACGCGGTTTCCCTGGTAGTCTTTTATAATGATTTTTTGGGCATTAATGTTCCTCTTATGGAGGGTGGGCACTAGCCGTTTTATCTCGTGCCATGCAATCATGGAGAGGTAGGACCCGGAGTCCACCTCCATCTTGCATGGTTGGCCTTCAATATGGACTTCTACGTGTACCTTTCTGGCTCCGTCGGAGATGGCGTGGCCGATGGTTACCGTCTGGTGGGTATCTTCCTTTCGCCGACTGTCGCCGCCTCTTGAAGATCGTTGGATTCGGTCCCACCGACCGTCCGATTGGCGATCTCTGGTCCTGGGCGGGGGGCTTTCCTTCTTTCGGTCGTGTTGTTCCCATCTGGGCGGGCTGCGGGTCTTCTTTTGGCGGCAAACTCGAGCGATGTGTCCTCGTCTTTCACAATGCCTACAGATAGAGTCAAAGAATCGGCATTCTGATCTGGGGTGGTCGCCGCCGCATCCGGCACAGTTGGTCCTCGACCTACGACCTCTTTGGTTCCGTCGGTCGCCGCGTCCCGTCTGCACGCGATGTATGTCCTCCTCGTCTTCTGACGTGCTGGATGTAGACTGGAATTCTCCGTAATGTGCAGTTGATTCGTTTTTAGGGTCGGCCGACCTTGCCGGGTTGTTGTTTCCGCTCTTCGCGTCTGATTTTCGCATGCTGTCAGCGGAAGTGCGGGTTGCTTCTGCGGCTGCGGCTGCGGTGAGGGCGTCTGCTAGGCTGATGTCGCCCTTGGCCATAAGTCGGCTCTGGAGTGTAGAGTCCCATAGGCCGAGTACGAATCGGTCTCTTAGGAGGCTGTTCAGACCTTCAAAATCGCAGAGTCCTCCTAGGCGCCGCAGCTCGGCGACGAAATCGCTCAGTTTTTCGCCTGGTTTCTGATCTCGGCGGTAAAATTCGTTGCGCCGGATCAGGATGGGGACCTCGGGGGCGTAATGGCGCCGCAGGATAGGTTCGAGGACGTCCCAGTCCATGGCGGTTGCGTCTGCCGGCTTGGCCAATGCCTTGGCCATCTGGAAGACCTCGGTTCCGCAATGGGTGAGGAAGACGGCGCGTTTTAGCGGGCCCGGGGCGTCCTTCATTCCGGTGCACTCGAGGTACATGAGGAAACGGTCTGAGAACGATTCCCAGTCCTTGGTGGCGGGGTTGAAGGGGCGGGCGGTGCGATTTTCGCCATCTTCGTGCTGAAACTGGCTTGTTGGACACGGGGTTCGGTTCAGGGTCGGGATCCCACCTTCGTCGCCAGTGTCGTGTCCGCAAAAGAATGCCAGGAGTCGGTGACTATGTTTCAAGCTCTTTATTTAACAGTTGTGAACCGAACCGGCGAAAAGGAAAAAGCCCGCGGCTTTTATCCTTTTCGCTGCGGCGGCCGCGGCCAATGGCAGCAATTCAAGTCTCCCGCTCTTGGAGTGAGCCTATCGCGGGAGACTTCAATCGGGCCAATCAGCGCGGCTCGCCTGGCCAATCAGAAATCCCCGCGCTTTAGCCAATCAAAACGCGGGGATTTCAAGTATGCAAATCAAGGACAGAACACATAGCTTCTCTCCTCTAAAACTTTCCCTTCAGTTTCCTGCCTGAAAAATGCAAGAACATTTTGCATAAGAAGAACCTCTGCAGTATAACTTTTTCCATTTAGAACACGAGAAGGTGAGAAGTAGTTTTTTTTCCTCCTCACTTCCGAAAGCTTCGGCCTTTGACATTAAACAGAAAGGAGAACAATCATAAATCCAAACAAAAGTGAGCCATTGTTTGCTTCACAGTGGGACAAAGAGACCAGGGTAAGGAGCAGGAAAGCAAGAATGGGAAATATGAAAAATTAATAAACAAAATAGGTCAGAGGCAAAATGACTTCCTTATGTTTTATATAACAACATGGAATGAAAATGTGTAATACATTCTTTAGTGCCCAAAATCCCATATTCCATAGCATTAATGTAGCATTCTCTGACAGAATATCTCCTATTTGTGGTCACTTTAATTTGTCATAGTCACAGTCACTGTATGAATTCTGTAATTTGGAAATCCATTGAATGTGTATTGTTGCTTGGTCAAAGATACCCCATACTAATGATAGTTCAGGTTTTTAGTGCATTATGTCAAAAATTCAGAAAAATGCCCAATGACTCTTTTGGTGTGTCTCACACAAACCCAAACTTATCTAATGAAAGAGAAACAATTCTTTAAATATTCGTTTATTTAAGAAAAATGTAGTCCAATCGTACTGGTAGGTATTATGTATTACATAGAGAAATGTTAAATAATTACAAAAATGGAACATGAATAAAACAAATTCAAACATATGTAAAATAATAATTAAAAAACAGATTCATTATTAAATGAGTTTCATATTAAAACAGCATATTAATCAAACAGAAGGAAAACTGCAGTTATTCAGAAGACTAAAGTGTGAAAAACTGAAAGAAAAGAGAGACTTAGACAGAGAAAGCAATAGAGTATGCCCAGTGATAATTGGGCTTAAAATAATACACTTGTTGTGGCTCGCCAGCTGCCAGCAAAGCTGGTGGCAGAATTGGACAATGACAAGGTTGAGGAAGAACTTGGGCCAGTTCTGGAGTCTGGGGAAGGCTCTGATGGAAGCTTTGTATTGGACACAGAGATAGAGCCAGGGCCATCTGACATTTCCCAGCCATCGGAGAGGCAGCTGCCTTTGGAGGCTGATATGAGTGAGGAGGAAGAACATCTGGGGCCTGTTCCAGATGCATATATGGGCAGAGCTGTTAGGAGAGGGGGAAAATGGAGTTCAAGGAATCGACTTGGGAAGCAAAGCACATGTGATGTTGAATGTCCCCTCCCTGGCTGGGGAATAAATAGAAGGAAAGGAGAGTAATTGTTGTAGGAGACAACAATTCATATTTCGGAAGATTTTGCTCATTGTATTTAGTGCCACAGAGACTGCCAGAACTTAATTTGTAGCTTTACCAATGTAGCTTTACCAATTAGTGTGTGAATGCCATTAATTCACAGGAGATAAATAAAGAGGGTTTTTTCAGGACAAGGAATCTGTTTCTTGTTTTTGCTAAGGCTGTGTCAGAACATCAATGAAGAATGCATTATTGTTTGAAATGGTACAATACTTCATCAAATCAACATTCTGCCCCAGTCTCAGAAGAAGAAAAAAGCTAACTGAAGCAGTGATGGATCACATGAAGCCTTCACTTTGGGAACATTGCATCCTTGGAAAAGAGTGGGAAAATGTGTCCCATTCTTGTGTACTTTTTGGAGGCCACAAGAGCACCTGTGACTTCTAGTGAGGCTGGAGCAGAGGTGGTATTCAACCAGTTTTGACAGGTTCTGGAGAACCAGTAGTGGAAATTTTGATTAGATCGGAGAACCGGCAAATACTACCTTTGGTTGGCCCCTCCCCCATCTATTCTCTGTTTCCTGAGTCCCAGCTGTTTGGATGGGTCTTCTTTTGTTGTCCTGCACAGGAGAATGGAGTTGGAAAGCAGGTTAGTGGGATGGGGAGGGAATGGGGATTTTACAGTATCCTTCCCCTGCCATGCCCACCCAGCCATGCCACGCCCACCATACCATGCCCACAGAACTGGTAGTAAAAAAAATTGAAGACCACCACTGGACTGGAGGCTATTTGAGAGCACACCACATTCTTGTGTAGCCTCTACAGCCTCAGAAAATTGAGCAAAAATGGGCATGTCAGCAAGTCACTGAAAATGACATGGTCAGTGGTGGGATTCAAATTTTTTACTACCGGTTCTGTGGTAGCTTGGTGGGTGTGGCAGGGGAAGGATAGTGTAAAATCTCCAGTCAGAGGTGGTATTTGTCAGTTCTCCAAACTACTCAAAATTTCCACTACCGGTTCTCCAGAACTGGTCATATCCTGCTGAATAACATCTCTGGACATGGTTTGTTACCTGTGTCACACATGTCATAGTTCACCATCAACATTCTTTACTGTGGAGAGCATTAGGTTAGGGAAGGCTGACTTAATTTTATAAGAACCTTTCATAGTTTATGGGTACTTTCCTTAAGATAATTGTAATCACTGTGTTCACCCTCGCATTAAGCCAGGCCTTCCCAATCTAGATGTCTGAACTCCAGTCCACCCAATTCTCAATAATGGCCATGCATTCTGGGGAATTTGGAGTACTGGATGCAACATGCTATTAGAGGCCACAGGCTGAAGAAAGCCACATTTAAGGTTTATTAACCTTATTCAAGGTTTATTTTTTAGATTTTCACATCATACCAAGCAATAAGCCATTATTTCCAAGTAGAATGGCCAAAAAAAAAAAAAAAGCAGAAGGCCGTTAAAACCACATTTTTGGCTAGATGGGAAATATGATATCAGTCTTTCTGTCTGCTTACTTTTACAATGACAGCAGTGGCACTGATCTGATTTATTTATTTCTTTATTTGTTTATTTTACTGTTCATCTTACTATCCAAAATTGCTGCCATTAGAAATAGAAGTCCATTTAAAAAAACAGGCAGGATTCTAAAGTAATGGATAAGTAGCGCTGAACACAATGAGATATATAGATACATAGAATTGGAGTATACAATTAATCTACAGTAGATTGGACAGCCCTCAGACAGTCACTCATGCCTAGCCACTTTACAGATTGACTATTGTGATGGGACTGCCTTTGTAGACCATCTACTGTGGAAGTTTTAGCTGGTCCAGAAAGCAGTGACATGAATATTGGACATGCCTTGGTATGCCCCTGTAACATCTATCTTTGCAAGCTACATTGCTTGCCAGTTTCCTTCTGGGTGTGGTTTAGAGTCCTGGTCACTCACTTCCTATAAAGCCTTATATGTCATTGGGCTCAGGTTCTTAAAGGACCACCTGTCTCCCATAGAATCTACCTAGCCAGATGGATCTGGCAGGATTGATAGACTGTGGGTTCCTTTGATTAAACAATGACATTTATTGGAACCATAGAGGCATTCAATTCTCAGCAATATGTGATATAAACCAGTTCATTTGATCAGCATCAGATTGGAGAATGTCACAAAATGGAACTAGCTTTCTGTCATTGTTTCATTTAAAATCTATCCCAAGGACAAGCCCCATCATCATGATCATCACGACCACATTTTATCTGTTTTTTTTAAAAAAAAAAAAAAAAAAACATTCCCTCAGAAAGTTTGTTGAAGCACTATTATTATGTGTCATGAGAGAAGAATGGTTTTTTTGCAGCAGGTACTTCAAGAAACCATTGTTTGTAGCATGCTTGTCAGATCAATAAAACAAGAGAGAATTGTGCCGGAGAGAATCTGAATCATGAACTAAGAGAAATGAAGCACTGATGCTTCATTTTTGAAGATGAAACCTGCTGAGGATGAAAGAACGTTCCTTAAAGCATGAAAATCTAGTCTGGGATAACTGATTATTGCTGTCAGTGTATGACTCATGAAGACTGGTATAACATGGTGATTGCTAGTTTTTAGACAGCATGTTTAATACAATGGCCAAGATTCTGATGTGTGAACTATTGAATTCTTTCTTCAAATGTCATGTGTCTTAAGTGAGTTGCATTCAAGGCATTGGTCCTACCATTGGTCTGAACCAGACAATTGATTCTGGCTTCCAATGAAAAGGTCAGGGAGCACTAGCAATATTGGAATATGCAGCTGCTACTATCATTGCAGTAAATGACATTCTTATAGCACCAACGTGAAACCTATATGCCGTTTCATATCCAACTAAATATAGTGCTCCAGAAGCATACAAACTAGGGATTTATCTTACAGAATTGTAAGGAACTTTGTTGAAATAATCCTCAATGATTCTTATAAATTTTAAATATCACCACCATTCAGCAAATGGACAAAATGTACTCTATATGTATTTAGTCAAATGTTCTCTTTTTTCACTGCTTCGTATAGTCTGAGGATAAGATGTGGCATTAAAATCATTTCTTTAATCTCCACATTAGCATAATTTGAGTAACAACACAAAATATACCAATTCCTTTAAAATTTGTAACTCTCGATAAGGCTGGTATATTTATTTAGAGTCTTCTCATCCCTTTACTATATATTTCATTTTCTTTCACAGATTCTCTTGTGACCTGAAACATCACATAATCAGTTGAACACCATTTGCTTTAAAATAAGTAGTGTTGAGTTAACTTTGTTTAGTACAAATAGAGCATAGCGTGGAAATCACTTTTATGGATGATCTTTTTCAGTCTCATTAAGCACAGCTAATACCAGATTTCCATCTGCCTATTGGCTAAGACAATTCATTTAACCTCTGCAGATATGTTCAATTATTTTGTATCAGCCCCAGCTTAGAGCTATAGATGATACATTAGAGGGGATCCAGTTGGAAAAGATTAAGTCAGGTGAAATTTGAAATAACCCATTTGATATTCATCTCAAATCTAACTTTCTCCTTAACCAGAAATAACTGAAACCTATATAACTCTCTTATTCAGGGGTGTCAAAGACCATCCCAGTCTACTTCAGGGCTGCCAACCTTGAGTGATAGTTCGGAGTGAGACACTGCGAGGGAGTGAAGCGACCGAGGGGGGGGTGGTGGTGTGGAAGGGGGGTGTCCCCCCTTCCACGGTAGGGAGCTTTGACAATTTTACATTTTAAATGGTGCAATCTGATGCATACTTTAGTCATGATTTGGACATATACATACATACATACATGCAAGCAGCACCAATGTACTTGAACCGGATTTGTAAGATATTAATAATGCAGTTCACTGACCATGAATAATTGAAGTTCCTGACTTGTAACTGCAGTATTCTACCTCAACTGACTTTATTAGCTTAGTGATGTACTATAGACCACTATAGGATGAATTCAATGTGCAACAAAAAGACAAAAACCCGAAACAACTACAGAGATAATGCAAATACATCAATGGGTATTCTTCTTTCTGTATCAAATACCATACTACATGCCAATATCAAATGCTATAGTCTCAGTCTTTAATTATATATTAACTTGTTGACTGAAATAGGGGTTCATAATTTCAGACATGTATAAACTAAACATTTAATCAAATAATGAGTGCTTCATATAAATATACATATTGTTAACTGTAAAACTCATCTACTGTATTCTGAAGCTTGAGCACAGTGAGGAAACAGTATATTATTTATTGGGTAAGATTCTGAACTTAATGGTCTTACTGCTCTTTGGATGGTAAATTGTGTTAAGATTAGAATATGTTCTAGTTGAGTCAGGGCTATCCCAATTTGGGGCTGAGAAGCCTACTGGCATCAAAAAAAGTCCTTATTGAGTCCTTATCTAAGGGTTTGAAAATATGATAATAATGTAGTACAGTCCTGTCGATCTGGTGCATGGAGACCTAGGATTTAAACTCAAAGGAGAAAGAGGAAAAAGTGATTCCTTCATCCACTGCCAGAGATGTAATCCTGTCAGTCCTCCAACCTTTCTATTAAGTATTTTGCAAAAAAGCTGCCCAGCCCCTTTATAGATCAGCCTGGCGCGCTTCTCGCCTTGCTGGTTTGGGAAGACTCTTTTGGATCAGCTAAAAGAGATCATAAGGCGTGTAAAGGGGTGGTAATAATAATTATAATAATAATAAAATTTAAAATAATAATAATTTTATTCAGAGTTGTGTTGGATCTCTTTTTTTTGGGGGGGGGGGGTTTGTCCCATTCTTTCTTGGTGTTCTTTCTGTCCTTTTTGCTTTTTTAAATGGTCTTTCTCCCCTGGGTCAGAAATCCAGCCAGAGAAAATAAAGAAACACCACCAAAGATTTAAACACCAAAGGGTTAAATGGAAGCCACTCCGTTGGCTTTGCTTACCATTGTTATTACTGGCCGAGGCTGTAAAGAGGCTTTGCCAGCCCCCTCGTGTCCTTCTTTGGAAAGCCTAGGGCAGCTGGCTTGTCCCAGAGGACATTGCAGAGAGGGAGAGGGCGGGGCAAAGTGGCTGCGAGCGCCCCGGGCGGCGAAGAAGCCTCCTGCTCTTCGCTTTCCTGAAGCGAAAATGATCGGCATCGTGACAGTTACGGGACGCCGGCAGAAGGATTAAGGCGGGAAAAGAGGCGCGGTGGGGTGGCTGGGCAGGGCGGGGTGGCTGGGCAGGGCGGGGCGGCGCTGGGAGCTCATCCTTCTCCTAAGCTAAGGGGAATATTCGGAATATAATCAGAGAATGTAGGGATATTTTTGTACATTCCATGATTTTGGGGGTTTAGCGTGAGATTTTGTTTATCAGAGTGAGACAGTCAAAATTGATTGAATTGCGTGAGTCTCACGCTGATTGCGTGAGAGTTGGCAGCCCTGCTACTTGTGTTGCTTTGGCCTGGTCTACCCAATGCCGAGAGGAAAGATCAGGCCAGTGAAGCTTCAGCTCAGTCTATCTGGTGTGAAGAGGAAAGTTCGGGCCAATGTAGCTTTGGCCTGGTCTACCCAATTAGGCAGTGTGACTTTGGCCCAGTTTACTCAATGCGAAGAGGAAACATGCCAGCAGTTTGGGAAGTGGTGTCAAGCTGGCCACGCCCATCCAGCCATGCCCCCACACCCCTGAGGTCAACTACAGTCCTGATGTGGCCCTCAATGAAATTAAGTTTGACACACCTGCTTTAACTCATAGAAAATGCAAGCAAAAGGGAAGCAGATTATATTTTAGTATGCATCATACATGAGTAAATCCACAAGTGGAAGGGAAGGAAAAGTGAAAAAATATGTGTCACAATGTGGAAATGCAAACTCCATCCTTTATAAATGTACACACATTACAGTATGGTGTGAAAGAGTACATTTCATCACTTCTGTATTGTCATGATTTGGAACAGAAACAAAAAAAAAGAGTCATGAATATTTCACACAGCTGGCTTATCCAACTATGTATCAAAGTGCAAAACTTTCTGTAACCTATTTCTAAGCTCATTAGTGACCCATCCTCAATATGTTGCAGTAGAATTGCAAGTTTAGATGCCTGCATAACCTCCATCTGAGTACAGATGCTTTCATTTTCCTTGAATTCCTTCTTTCTTTGGGGTGTGAATTAATAACTTTCCAATCCATTAGCTGCAAGCCCTTCTTGGATGCCATTTTTTTTAAATTGCCAACTCTTATCCAGCCTGCCTCCTATTTTCATGGCTGCCAACTCTCACGCAATCAGCGTGAGACTCACGCAATTCAACCAATTTTGACTGTCTCACTCTGATAAACGAAATCTCACGCTAAACCCCCAAAATGGAATGAACAAAAATAAATATATCTCTACATTCTCTGATATTCCGAATATCGATATGCCCAAGCCCAAAGTTTCGAGAAGTGAAGCCTCCGATCCTGGGCGGCTTCAGAGGGCGAACAGAGCATGTGCGAGAGGACGTTGCCCGCATTGATTTCTGTACTGGGGTGAGGAGAGAATTCCACGCTGCAGGAAGCGGTTGCTCCTTTCCGCTCTAGGATGTCACAACTCTCTGGGCTTAACCCTTGCGCTGCACTCTGCTCTGGCAGGCGGAGATGAGAGAGACGAACTCTCTATCCCCCATGAAGTATGACTACAGGGCATCCCTGGGCCTTTCTCGAGAGCTGAGCTCCCATCATCCCCTCCCCGCACCCGTCTGGTCTCAAGGCCGCTGGGATTGGGGCGCAAAGACGCGTCCCTCTCTGGCCTCCCTCTCGCAAGGGGAGCTGCCGTGGCTGGCCTCTTGCGCGCCTCGGCTTCTCTCACTCCCCAGCCTGATGGGAAGTCCCTGGAGAGGGAGGGGGAAGAGGGGGGGAGGGCTCCTTCCCGGGTACATTGTGTCCCTCCCCCCGCCCTTTGCACCTAGATATGAGCCCCCCCCAGCCTCCCCTGGGTCTAAGAGGCTGCAAGAGGGTCTGGCAGGGAGGAGCCTCTCCAGGAAGGGGGTCCCGCCAGAGGGCAGGCTGGAGCGGGGCGGGGGGGGCTCGCAAGGAGGGGGGGTTCCTGTCCCCTCCGAGCCCCAATCGCAGCCGGTGCAGGAGTTTCTCTCTTTTTAGGCTTCTTTCCCCACTTGATGCCAGGAACGTTTGGATGCTCTTTGGAGCCCCTGGGAAGGAATCTCGCCTTGAGGGGTCTCCCCACAAATGCCAAGCAAAGGGGGGGGAGTGGCCACTGTCCTCTCCTCTCCTCCCCCAGACAATCCAGGACTTCCCTGCAGGGGAGCAGCTGATGGCAGCATTGCTGGGGGTCCCATGCACAGACTGGGAGGGGGGCGTTTGGGGAGTGAAGGACACCAGCCTCCCCCCCCATTCTGTGTGTGTGTGTGTGTGTGTGTCCATCTGCCTGCCTGGCCCTTTCCGACCCTTCAGCTGGACTGTGAGGCTGGTGGGTCCAAGACTCAGCCTGGATCCCCCTCCCCTCCGCAGGTGGGAGGCCCAGAGGGTGGGAGAGGGCTGGGAAGGGCCGTTTCTGCCCAGCTCCAAGGCCGGGAACCCTGGCAAGGCCCCCTCCACCCCCGGGGCCATGTGAGGGAGGCTTCTGTGGCCCTGAAGAGGCAGCCTGGAGGGGCCGGATCCCAGGCACTTGGGACGCCCCTCTCAGCCAGGGACCCTGGAGGAGGAGGAGAGCCGGAGCAGCCCAAAGGGACGGAGCAGATGGGCAGAGGCCCAAGAATGTGGACCCTTTCCGGCCAAGATGGTCAGTGAACTGCATTATTAATATCTTACAAATCCTGTTCAAGTACATTGGTGCTGCTTGCATGTATGTATGTATGTATATGTCCAAATCATGACTAAAGTATGCATCAGATTGCACCATTTAAAATGTAAAATTGTCAAAGCTCCCTACCGTGGAAGGGGGGACACCCCCCTTCCACACCATCCCCCCCTCAGTCGCTCCGCTCCCTCGCAGTGTCTCACTCCGAACTATCACTCAAGGTTGGCAGCCCTGTATTTTACAGATAACTTTCCATGTTTCTAATCATTTTATGTAGAAGGAGATGCCCCACAGCATATTTTGGTTGTTATATAAGGACATAATTTGCAGTTTGCTCACTCTGAAACAATTTAATGAAGAACATCTTTCAAACCTCCTTCTGCTTCTCAGATAGCTCTGTTGTCAATTTTAATTAGGACAACAAAAAGTTTAGTGGCCTAATAAAGATTAATAGAATGGTGTTTTTTTTAAACAAATTTTATTAATTTTACAAAAACAGTGCACAAACAATCAAGGCATAACAGCTTACAAATTCTTTTCTAAAAGAAAAAAATAATAATAATTAAAGAAGAAAACCGATAGAACATACAAAATGATTCCAAATTATAATATCAATATTTACGTTATCTATTTAACTTCATAACTTATCCCAACTTCTCCTTTTCATTCTAATTATCCAAGTTATTTCTTGCTAATTAAAATTTTATTGCCTTTTATCAACATACAAAACACAGAACATAGAAAACAAAACAAAAACTAAAACATCTTTTCTGAAGGCTGCTTGATACCGAGTTAAAACTCTTCACACAGACGAAATTCACACATCATATTCACTTTATATATCCTTCCATATCTTATTACCATTTTCAATATCATTCTTTGTCTGTTCTATTTCCAGCTATCCATTCATCTTTTTTCTTTTACTATACTTCTCCCATACACTAATTGGAGTGACTCCTTTAACTCATTACCCTAACTTAAAAGTACTTCATAATTTATCTTGGGATTCTGTTTAGTACATTCTAAAATTACACAATAAATTTTATAAGAAAGGTCAATAACTAAAGAAAAAACCTATATAACCACTATCCATATCATTTAAAAAGAAAAAAAAAAACTAATCATATATATTAATACTCATTTATATTCTACTCTAAATACACATATAAAAACACAATCTTATGTACCTTCCAGAATTCCCCTTTTATCCTTAATTAGATTCACCCATTGTCTCTAAATATACTTTTTTTCTTTAGATCTTGCTTCCCACCGTTGAGGCTTCTCCTCCCCCCCTTTCTCTCTTGCTTATTCTTCTCCTTGCCCTTTTTACCCCTTTGTCTCTCCTCCTCCCTTTTCTTACTCCCTTTCCGTTGCTTTCTAACCTTGCATCCACATTTCCTCTCATTTTTCTCTTTTTTGGTTGTTTTTTCAAACCTTAAAATCCCCTTTTTCTTATCCTCTTTCTCCTCTTCCCAGGAAAAAATCCATTGTTCATCAAAGATGGCTTCTTCTTCCTCTTCTTCTTTGTCCCAGCCATTCTGCTGCGTAGTCAACTTTTCATAAGTGCATAACGCCATTTCTAAAAATTGAAATTGAGTGCCCAAAGTATCTTTTCCATCTTGTTCTTTCTTTTTATATTTTTGATGTTCAGTCTTTAGTTCATCCACAAGAGATGCCATCATGAAAAGAGAAACTTTTCCCAAAACAACCATCCAAGTATTTTTAATCAAAAATAATTCAAAAAAAGTTCCAAAAATTAATACTTTTCTTCCTTCTTTTATTTCTCTTTCTGGGGTTACTGTTTAATCAAAGAGGTCCAATTACCATATACCATTCTTTGGGATTCTAGGCAATCTCCTCCTTTTTCAGCTTCTGCTCCAATTTTTTTTTCCTTTCCCTTCCTACTTACAACAACATTTTTTTTAAAATGATCAGAAATCCATACCTCCAATAAGGGTTTTCTGATTTCTTAAATTATTAAGTCCAATGTCCAAAGAGTCTCCTGTCCCTTGGCTTCAATTTTCAAAATAATTCACCTTCAGTGCCCAAATAAATTTCAAATCTTCATCTGCTGTTTCTATGGGGTGGGAGAGTGAAGAAAAAAAAAAGTTCCCTTTAACAGCTTTCTCCGCCGCTTTCCATCTTCTTAGGGATACAATGTATCCTCCAGCAATTCAAACAATTCAGTTCCAGAGAGTTTAAAAGATGTTAATTGACCCGGCTCCGCCAGCACTTTCACTTTTCTTGCTTCCTCCAACACAATCTTACCCGGTTGCAGGCATCTTTGTGGTGGCCATTACTGATCGCCGCTCCACCACCTTGGGAAAAAGGGGTTTTTCCGGACGAGGAGGGGGTCTGCAACACCCTCAACCCCCTGGCCGGCTCCCCTCTCTCTTCGGCTGCCTCTACAGGGCTGTCATATCCCCATTTGGATCGGGGGCACCTCGGCGGCTAGCACAGCAGGAATCGCGAACAGTCGCAAAATCCTGCTGCCACCGAAGCCATGCGGAACCGGAAACCGAGATTAATAGAATTTTAGGGGTGTAAGCAATTCCCAGACTAGAGCCCATTGCTTCAGATGAAATGGGTTTTACTCCATTTAGAAACTCATGCCACAATCAGTCTGTTAGCTTCTGTGAAGAATAGGATTCCTAATTTTTTTTTCTTCTAACTAACATGGCGATACTTCCCTCTCTTCAAATATACTCCAGGATAAACCCTGAAGGATTCAGCTGTTACATGTCTCCTCCCTCCAATCAGTACTCAAACAAACCACATGATGGCATTTCTGTTCTGCTAAAACACCTTTGAGGATCAGTTGATCTGATTTGGTATGCAAGCAGCCACTTTGCACACAATCTTTTTTTAATGACAGCTTTTTTGATGCTACTTTAAACACATTGATGCACTCCTTGATACCAGACAGCAGTCCCCCTCAGTGAGAAGGAAAAACAGCTACAGTAGCCTCGGCAAATTATTTCCAGTCAGTGTCCCTGCATATTGTTAGAATAGGGCCAGTCTAAACACATCTCATTGTGGTTCTTTAATATTCATACCAAGGAAGGAGAAAAAGGAGCAGTGTAAATCTTCAGATAAGAGGGCACAGCGTTGTGTTGGAAGAAATATCAATCTGGTTCAGCTCCAAGTGGGGAGAAAGACACTGGAAACATGGAGGCTGATTGAAAAATTCATCATTATTGATGAACAGGACCACATGGGTTTGAGCAGTGGTGGGATTCAGGCAGTTCGCACCACTTTGGGAGAACCGGTTATTAACCTTCTGAGCAGTTTGGTGAACTGGTTGTTGGAAGAAATCATTAGGGCAGAGAACTGGTTGTTAAATGATTTGAATCCCACCACTGGGTTTCAGGTCCTGGACAGCTGTCCACATGGAGTGAAGACTGAGGGTTATTTATACCTCTCTTGGGCCTTGTCCTTGAGCTCCCTGTTCCTGTGGCAAGAGGATGTATTCTATTGGTTGCTGTCAGACTCCCATGGGGTTATGCAGAGGTCATAGCTGATTTTATAGGTTATCTGAATCTAGCTTGGTTGAAGCTTGGGCTGATACAATGAAAGGGATTGTTGTGCAGTTGTGCAGTTCCTATTGTGGCTGAATGGCTTTTACCTGAAAGATAATCCTGTCATCTTGGAGCTGAAGGTCCTTTGCTTTGTAGATGGTCTGGCTCAGTCTTTCTTAATGGGCACCAAATGTTTGCTGGGGCAGGGAGCTAAATACCTGCAGGGAGTTTCTGTCTCCCTTAAGATTTCCATTTCTCTTTTAGGGGGAAATACAATATTCTGCCTTTTTTAAATATTTCTCAAAAACATTTCATTTTTCTAGGAGTGTGTGTGCTAACTTTGTACAGTTGTTAGCTATGCAGTTTCACCATCAGCCTTATAACTGCTGTTGATAGAGCCATAGTTCAAAGGTAAGGTCCATGTTTTGTGTTAGGAGATCATAGATTTTCCAGCATCTTCAAGCCCAATTTGGAAGCACCTCTAGAATGACTTCCAGGCAATATAGTGTTGGCCAAGGGTCCAACAAAAGGCTACTTCTTGTATTATACAGAAGTATATTCTTCTATTCTTGTACTGTTTATTATATATAAACAAATTGCATTTCAGAAAATCAAAAGAGTGGGAAATATAGTTGTCACAACTTTTCCTACCACCAAAATCAAGAACCATGGCTTGAGAATTTGACATCTCCAAATTGCATACTTCTCATTCTCTGAATTGTAGTTGTGTTTTGGGAAGCCGTTTCCAACTTTTTGAAATGCAAGTCTTAATTTCAGCCAGGATTAAATCAAGGAATCTTGTATTCAAATTTGAATGCAACTTCCATTGTCACTTCTCTTCTCTTGAATCAATCTAAAATATTACAACTATCCTTTTGTATTCATATTTATATAATTTTGTAACATGCAGCATATCAGAGAGAAAAGTCTATACCAAAGACACACATACTTTTTAAATGTATAAAATGGATTTTATTAGGTTAAAAACTGTAGGTGAAAATTGTGTTCAGCGGCAACATTGAAAAGAAAGATGTGTACTCTATGCCTGACTCACACAAAATACATACACATTTTAGTATATGCTTGTTTAAAAAACAAGCAAGCTGTTATGAGAATAATAGCATCTGTATCAAGACAAACACTGATAATTTGCACACCCTTATTCAACCACAGAATATTCTTTCATTGCCAGATCTCAGACTCAGAATATAGAACACATTCTTGAGGATGGTCTCTCCAGAAAGAAACTGATAGCATTTCTCAAATCATTAAATCCCAGAAACATATAACATACTACAGATTAAAAATATGACTACAACAGATAAGCAGATAAGACTAAAGAGTGTGTTTTCTAACAATTCAGCAACAGATGAAAATAAGAAAACCAATAAGGCTGCATGCCAGTGTTTGACTTGCAAGGGAGCTGATCATATGCCCAAATTGTACATGTTGGGAAAAGTCTCCTAATACCCCTCATTTTGTCTCTGAGATGGACAGAAGAACCCCATTGGGAAATGCCTTGTGTCATGCCCCTGTTAGAGTCTGAATCCAAGGAGGAAGACGAGCAGCTGACAGGGAGTGGGAATGTGGCTCCATTGGCTGTGGAGAAAACTGGGGAAGGGCAAAGTCTGGCTGGGCAGAGCAGGGAAGAGGTAGAACAAGGGAGAGGGTATTCAGAGGAAGACCCAGGCCCACCCCCTTCTTCATCCTAGGGCATGCAGAAAGGAATAGAGAAGAGAGCAATGTAGGTTGCATGGCTTACAGGGGAGGAAAAGGCCCTGACTCCCTTTCATTAGGCACACCTGAGAAGAGTTTAAAAGAGATGCAAGCCGAGAGCAGTGTTTGCTGGGAACAAACATGAGTTTATCTTGTGTTGAGTGTGGTTATCTGTATTCCTGGAATTCTCCCAACTGGGTTGATTTACTGTCGTTCCTTACATCTGGAATTCCTTCTCTTGCCCTGCTAAATTAATTATCTCATTTTACCTTGATTGGACTTATAGTTAAAGTTTTTGTTGACAACATTTTGGACTTGAATCTCTGTAGCCAAAGGCTGTTCCTGTGAGACTTTTTCTCCAGACCAGAAGGTAACCAGGGCATTGGGGGCAAAGTTGGAGCTAATAAAGGGACTCATTATTTGACTGTGTTTTCCATGCCCTGGGTCATCACACTTTGTGTGTAACCAGTATGAGAGCTTTCTTTGCTTGGCAAGCTATTTGCAAAGAAACAGCGGAGGTTGTCTGGGGTTAGCCTCCCAAAATAAACAAGGCAGGAATCACGAGATGAGCTAACTCTACCTTATTGTAAAGCTACATTGACAGGATCTCACAGGTCTGAAAATACAATGTTCTCATTTCATCTCATCTCCTTCACAGTCCAAGAAAGTAATGAGGTCAGCCCCAAACCACTTCTCCTAAAGACCTGACTCTACCAGTTGGCTTGGGCTTCAATGAGGAAAACAGTACAGTGGAGGTGGTTGATTAAGTAACAATAGATCCCACTTCCCCCCACATTCCACTCCCACCTTTCCTACATGTCCTTGATTTTAATCTTTGCTTTTAATTTATTTAGGTTTTAATGTGTATGTATTTTTATGTCTGTAAGCTGCCCAGAGTTGGCCAATAAAGGTCTCTTCTCTTCCGAGGCTCTTGCACTGTTCACCATCCAGGCTATGCTGGTTTCCTTTTCAGTATCTCTTTACTCAGTCTCCCAAGGTTATTCCCATATTCCATTATAACAGGAGGTTGGTGTGTGTGTGTGTATATATGTGTGTGTGTGTGTGTGTGCGTGTGTGTGTGTGTGCAGACAGCTTTCAAAAAATACCACTCAACTCCTGTTCTGGCATTTAAATGATATGCCACATCATTTTTTGCTTTACCAGCAAGGACCCATTCATCAGGATTACTATTAAAGAATGAGAAGGTTCTGAAAGAGTCAAAAACTAAAGAATAGGCCAGAGACAACATTAATGTAGGAAATTGTGGAGCCGTCTGATGGGGACTGGAATTTATAGATATGAGAACTCTTAGATGGGACACAAAGGGAAGCAGAAATTTGCCAACCTTGAAGGGCAAGAACCAAACACCACCTTAGTGGTGACAATAATGTCACCAATGAGAAGGCCATTACGATGAATTGTCTCACAAAGTAGTAAGAAAAGTAATTGTGCTACAGCTGACAAAAATCCAACAGGGTCCAAGACTGCATTAACAGAAGGACAGAATCAAGATCATGTGAAGTGTTAATACCACTTTATAGTGCTTTGGTAAGGCCACACTACATCCATTGTTGATCACCACAATGTACAAAAGATATTGAGACTCTAGAAAGAGTGCAGATAAGAGCAACAAAGATACTTGGGGGACTGGAGGGTAAAATATATAAAGAATGGTTGCTGGAATTGGATATGTCTAGTTTAATGAAAAGAAAGACTAGGGGTGACATGATAGCAGTTTTCCAACATCTAAGGGGGTGCCACAAAGAAGAGGGAGTAAACCTATTTTCCAAAGGACCTGAAGGCAAGACAAGAAGCAATGGATGGAAACTAACCAAGGAGAGAAGAAACTTAAAATTAAGGAGAAATTTCCTGACAATTAGTTAGAACAATTAATCAGTGGAACAACTTCCCTCCAGAAATTGTGGGTGCTCAACACTTGAAGCTTTTAAGAAAAGATTGAACAACCATTTGTCTGAAATGGTGTAGTCCTTCCTGCCAAAGGGGTTGGACTAGAAGACCTCCAAGGCCCCTTCCAAACACTGCCATTCTGTTATTCTGTAACATTAATTAAGAAGAGGAAAAAAAATCATATATTGGGCAAATGTGTTCTGAATCTTTCTAGTTAACCTTTGAAAGGCAAGGACAGGTTGTTTACTTATAAGACTGAATTTCACAGAAGAAGTCTTTAGGTGATAAACATTTCAGATGTTTCTGCACCAAGTTAAAGGGAACAACTAAAATTCCAACTGTTATGATAGGATGGGCAACAATGAAACATGGTGAAATACTACTCATGATTGCCACATAGTTTGGAAGATTACAACGTATTCAAAAGAAGCATAGACATTATAGTCTGTAAGATTGTATGGGGGTGTTGCACTATATGCAAATAATAAAATATATTTGTACAGTAATTCTGGAATTAGAGCATGGAAATTTTATTTAAAGTGTTTCTGTAAGATAAGTGAACAACAAAGATAGTAGTTTGAGGGAGATTATTATGAATTACCTAGGCAGATAGAAGATATTTGTGAGGCCTTTCTGCATCAGATCACAAGTCTTTCAGAGCTTTCAATTATCCAGCTGGGAATCCACCTCTATGAAGAGTCAGAAATCCAAAGAATTTGTATCCGTGTTTGAGGACAATTTCATTTATCAGATGGTGGAATAAAGAACAAGGTAGGTGTCTGAGACCTAATCCTCACTAATAGGGAGAAATTGAAGGTAATGTGTACTTTGAAGTGAAGGGGACATCTACTTTGGGGGGGAAGTGATTGTGTTATTTTTGAGTACATAATATCCAGGAAAGAAGAATCTGAGAAGAGTCAAACTTCTATCTTTGATTTCAGACAAGCAGATTTTGATGAACTGTGAGGGAAGATACTGTAGGTTGGTTCCAATCCCTTGATGTCCTGAAAGAGAAATGTGTTTAGGGAGGATTGGAAATCTAACAAAATGAGATAGTAAAGGCAGTGCTGCCAACTCTCACGCAATCAGAGTGAGACTCACGCAATTCAACCAATTTTGACTGTCTCACTCTGATAAACAAAATCTCACGCTAAAGGCCCGAGAGATCTTCCTCGCAATGGGAATTCCGGCCTCGAATAAAGGCGCGCTTGTGGAATAAGACCCCCTCCACCCCAAATTTTATTTCTAATTCATCTTAGATTTGCAATTTAAAGCAGGCTAATCCGCTTGCAAATTTGCCGAAGAACGGCGGGTTTAACAGAAAGAAACTCCCCTCCCCGTCTCTTTCCCCTGCGGCCACACCTCTCTAGCAAACTAATCTGAATTTTAACCCTTCAAAAACCGTAGCTCCTTGCCTCTAATTTTGCTTTAGATGTGATTTTTCAGAGGATCGGTGGCTCCGAGCAGCCGCTCGCCTCGCCGATAAAAATATATTTGTTTTTCGATTGTACTAAGGGCATTGGTGAAGTGTTCCCTGGTTTATTTTTCCTTTTGCCCTTTTTATGCAAGCTGCATCAGCTATTCAAAAGTTAGAATGGAATAGAATTGGAATGAAACTGGAATGGAATGGAATAAATTGGAATGGAACTGGAATAGAACAGAACAGAAAACTATTGTCACTTTAAATGTACACTAATCAGCATACATTAAAACAAAATTTCATTGCATTCAGTTCTCAAAATATAACCATTACGCATATACCCGCATATACCCGCATATACCCACATACACATACATATATGACAAAGAAACATCACAGTCCATTTCAAATAATTACCCAATTATTTTTTCAAACCTTTTATGAAACTAAAAGGCCTATGCTATGTCTCATTGGTTTTCATAGTCAAGTTCCCTCACTGAAGAAAAATGTGTTTTTGTAATATGTGTCCTCATTTTTTTTCTTATGCCTATGGGTTAAAATGTATGTATGTATGTATATGTCCAAATCATGACTAAAGTATGCATCAGATTGCACCATTTAAAATGTAAAATTGTCAAAGCTCCCTACCGTGGAAGGGGGGACACCCCCCTTCCACACCATTCCCCCCTCAGTCGCTTCGCTCCCTCGGGCTTGGTCACTCCGCTCCCTCACAGTGTCTCACTCCGAACTATCACTCAAGGTTGGCAGCCCTGGTAAAGGTGCAATCAAACAACTTGAAGTTTGTAAAAAGTACCAAAAACGAGTTTTCTGGATGCCTTAGAAAAAATAAGGAAGCCAAAGAGGAAGCTATAAGGAAATAAGGAAGCTATTGCATTAGCAATAGCACTTAAAATTACATACCTCTTCACAGTGCTTCATAGCCCTCTCTAAGTGGTTTAAAAAGTCAGTATCTTGCCCCCAACAATCTGGGTCCTCGTTTTACCGATTTTTCAATTTTTCTATTGGAAGGATGGAAGGCTGAGTTAACTTTGAGCCGGCAAGACTTGAACTGCTGAATACATGGTAGCCAGCAGTGAGCAGAATTAGCCTGCAGTAGTGCATTCTAACCACTGTGCCACCACGGCTCTTATATGATATAAGATACAGGTCTACTGCAAGGAAAAAACACTGAACTGATGATAGATGGTGAGAAAGGAGAAGTTCTTAAGCCTATTTGCATTTGTTTTATCCTAGAAAGGAAGGAGAGTCTAAGCTGGTCATTGTTATGTCAGCAGGGGAAGGTAGAAATGGCAGTTAAGGACTGACAAGGAGAGAGTAAAAAGAACTTAGCAAACTTAAATGAATTCAAAACTCCAGAGCCAGGATTACATATTAGGGTATTGAAAGGAATAAGCAAGGTCCCTGAAGATAGGAGAGAACAAAAATTATCCCCATCTTCAATTACAGAAAGAAAAGGGAACTGGGAAATGACAGGACTGTCCATTTATGTCTATGCTATGCAAAATGCTTGAATGGATTATGAATGTTTGTGAGACTTGCTGTAATTAATAGGAGTCAGCACAGATTTCTTTTAAATAAATTGTGAATCTTATTTATTTCTTTAATAGAGTTACTAGTTTAGTAGATCAGGGAAATGCCACAGCTATAGGGGCACCCAGAGGTCGGTAAAATGAAGACCCAGATTTTGGGAGGGCAATATGCTGACTCTGTAAACCACTTAGAGAGGGCTGAAGAGCACTATGAAGCAGTATATAAGTCTAGGGTATTGCTAGACCATAGCAAAGCCATCTACAAAGTGCTTTTTGGTATTCTCATTAAAACAATGGCTAAGTATTCACTATATAATTCTATTATTTTTCAATAAATTTATTAAGACTTAGATTGTTAAACTAACGTGATGGCATAATACAGAAATACATTAAAATACTTTTTGTAAATTAAAAAATAAGAAAAAAGTGCAGAAGAATAATAAACAAAAGGAAAGGAAAAGAGGAAGAAAAAAGAGGGGGGGGGAGGAATAAGAAAATGTATCTTCCCTCTTTATCCCCAGCAAGTAGGCAACATAACAACTTATCCAGGGGTGGATTGCTGTCTGGTCGGACCGGTTTGGGCAAACCGGTAGTTGTGGTCGCTGGCTGGGCCCGCCCACAAACCCCTGCAGTTTCCTTTCCATATATAACTAACTTTCTGGCTTGTGCCCCCCTTCCCCCATCACCCATGCTGCCCAGCTGTGTTCCGCTCTGTACCTGCTGTACTCATTGGAGCTGCCTGAGTAGATTAGCTGCATGTCTGTAGCTGTGTTACAACCCTAAAGAGGTATGTGTGCATTCACAACCAGCGAATTGGTTTTTAACGTAAATGTGGCAGTGGTAAGATTCAAAAAATGTTTTGCTACCAGTTCTATGGGTGTGGCTTGGCGGGCATGTTAAGGCTTGGCGGGCATGGCTTGGTGGGGGTGGCAGGGGAAGGTTACTGCAAAATCCCATTCATTCCTCACCCCACTAATCTGCTTTCCAGCTCCATTCTTCTGTGCAGGGCAATAAAAGGAGACCCAGACAATCAGCTGGGACTCAGGAGGAAGAGAATAGATGGGGGCAGGGCCAGTCAGAGGTGGTATTTGCCAGTTCTCTGAACTACTCAAAATTTCCACTACCGGTTCTCCAGAACTGGTCAGAACCTGCTGAATACCATCTCTGATGTGCATCCCACCTCTGAACTTATCACTTGTCTCTTAAAATACAACCAAACATTTCTTCATTCCATACATCATCCCATTTTCCCAGTCCATCTCTAAATCTGCAACTCTCCTTATAAATCAGCAAAAGTCCAGCAAAGTTATCATAAATAAAAACTTAAATATTTATATCTCCATCTCGGTTTAGACATATTCCTCCTTATCCCTGTCTTCAAATAATCAAAGTCCAATCCTAGTCAGAAAAAATAAACCAATTACACATTACCAAACATAACCATCATCATCATTAAATATCATCAGCAAAAAGGCAACACATTGTACATATATCAAAAATAACAACTTTGCAAATTATTTCCATTATACCCAATTAAACATTAACAAGAATGACCATAATCATTCTGTAAGTTAACCCATTTGAGATAACTTGGATCAGAAAGCTTTTGCCTATAATGCACCATTTCTCGCAGTTAAATGTTATAGGAACCAAAGTTTTAATAGTATATAGATAAGGAAAAAAAGATAAAACCCAAAGTGATTTTAAAAAGATGAGGATTGGCTGAAACTTGAGTCAGTTAAATAAGGCTATATTAATGACCCTTAGCTTGATGGAATCCTGTAACTCCTAGCTGATCACAAGAAACCACAAAACATCAGTTTCTGCTCTCTGTTCATCAAAACACAGCTGTATGATAAACATATGGGTAATCTTAAGATCTGTCCATGGTTCTGCACGAATTTTTGGCAAGTATGCAAGAACAAGAAACCATATTTGATAAGATCAGTATGAGGGTTATCTGTTAAATACTTTTTATATGCTCTCACAATACAGTTCAGTGTTCTTGAATATATGCACAGCTAGCATATTACATTGCAACCAACACAATATACCTGAAGTTTCATTGATATCAATACCTGCTTTGCCACACATTATCCTTGGGCACACCCTTCATTCAATATGAATTAAAGTTCCAATTATTTCAGCAAATGGAAAGCAGAAAGAATGATAGGAAACAATGGGACACAATAATGTATGGGCAAAGATGGGTCTCAGAATTACAGATCTGGAAAGAGCTATTTAATCTAATGAACTGAATCTCTGCTCAGGGCAGGAATCCAGATTAAAACATTTCTGTCACATTGTTAGGTTAGCCTTCTTTTGATCACTTGATTGAATACATTTCTGATTAACTGGATATGTTGTTAGAATGATCTTTCTGTTAAGAGGTATAATCTAGTATTTAGTTGGAAACAGTTTCCTTAATTTAAATTGATTATTTTTTGTGTCCTTAACTCAAGAATGATAGAGATAGGTCTTGACCTTCTTTGTCATATCCTTGCTGATATTAAAAGAATGTAATTATAATATCTTGTCTTTCTTTTTTTGAAAGCTTTTCTTTGTCTTTGTAGAATGACGCTTCTAATTTCCTAATTATCTTCATTGCCCTTCTCTGAACCTTTTATAGTTATATTTCTTGAAGTATGGAACCTGAAAGTATGGAACCTAGATCTCATTGACATGAGATCTAATCAAAGCAAAATAAAATAAAGTAAAATGAAAACTTCCTGTGATTTGGAAATTGCATGACCCTGCTTGGCTCAAATTTAGTTTCATTCAGCTATGATTCGAACACCATTTTTGCCAGTATTACTTACCAAGTGAAGTATGCTCCAGTCTCTGTACATTTGCTTGCTGTTGCCTCAGCAAAAAGCACGGTCTTTGTCTTTGATGAATTTCATTCTGTTACTTTTTACCTAATCAAGTTCATTTTTAATTTATTTCTGCTTGCCTAGGTTATTAGCTGTACCACTCATTTTGTATTAACTGCAAATTTGATAAGCTTTTCCTCTATCTCTTCACCCAAACATTGACAGCAAATATTGAAGAATATAAGGCCCAAGTATAAGTCCTAAGGCACAATACTGGATACCCATCTCTATTTTTATGAAGGATCACAATACTTGAGCTAGCTTTATCACCTCTTATTTAACTTATGTAACTTATTCTTGTTAAGTAGTGTGCTATGGATACTTTTTCATATACTTTGCTGAAGTCATGATATAATATTTCTATGGTATTTTCACAATTTATTCTTAAACCTATTTGATCAAAAAATTATATAAATTTAATCTGGCATAAAAATGTTTTTGAAAAATCCATGGTTCTAATAATTACCACATTTTTTTCCAAGGTGCTTATATATCAATCAATTCATGAACTACTGTAGAATCTTTCCAGATATCAATGTCAGACTAACTGATATTGATCTTTCTTTCCCCCTTTTGAAGATAGGAACATTTGCCTACCTCCAGCCATTTGGTAATTCATCAGTTTTCCAGGATTTCTCAAAGATAAATATATCATGTTTCAGCCAGAGAATCACCTAGTTGCTTCAGTACTCCAGGATTTAATTCATCTGATCCTGTAGCTGACTCAGAGTGAGGAGAAATCCCTTTACGGTTTTTCAATTTCAGCCTTCAGTCCTGTCTTCAGCCCATCAAAATTTTCTGGTGCAATGCATGACTTTTGTTAGAGAAGATTGAACTGAAATGGGAGATGAGTACCTCTGTTCTTTCCCTGTTATCTGTTAGCCCTTGATTGTTTTCATTCACCAGCAACTATACTGATTCTTTTCTATTCCTTTATTTTAAACATATCTAAATAAGCCTGTTTGTCACATTTTGCTCCCGTTGCTAACCTCACCTCATTTTGAGCATTTGCTTTTTTGACACCAGCTTTACAGTTCCAGATTACCTGTCTGTATTCATCTTTTGTGATCTGGTCTTTTCATTCCCTCTATATATTCTCTCTCACACACACAGTTTCAAGAACTTGTCTAAGCTATATCACCATTTCAACTCCTTCTTCTGTTCTGTTTCCCCCCAATGAATCATTTGCAAGTCAGTATTCCCTTATTCAGAAATTTCCATTCAATGTGAACTCATTTTCTGATTGATTTCTCCTTCCCTGTGATTCTATTTTGTCACAATCTATCTGATTTTTATAGCCAGAGTTAAATATGTAACTATAATTTATTTCAGTTTCTGTTAAATCAAGAACTTCAATGTTACATGTTATTTCCATTGTTTCTGCAATGCCCGTTTCCTCAGTCCCTCAAACCTTGTAAACTGATTATTATCAAACCAAGAATAGTTGTACTGGTGTCTCTAGCCTATTTGTCTATAACTTGTTTGCCTGAGGTAAACTATATAATTGACACCCTCATCTCCAAACCCTTAGAGCAGGGCTTCCCAATTTCTGGGCCTCAGCCCACTATCAGGCTGCAGAAGTGGTGGGCAAGAGCACACATGTGCACCACTCCATTTGTGTAAGTGGCAGACACAGGGACACACCACTTGCACAAATGGAACTATGTGCACACACACACTCACCCACCACTTATATAATATCATCTCCTCTCCCCCCCACCCCCCCAAGCTGGTCCACAAATCCAGAAAGGTTGAAAATCACTGCCCTAGAGCATATCTAGGTAAATTAAGAAACATTTTGGCACTATTTTCCATTAACATTTTAAATCATATTTTTGTAAGTAGGTATAATCATTGGAGCTGTCCATCTGTCCACCCAATATTTCAAAGATTGGATAAAATAAAAATGCATTTTCCCCCCAAATGAGGTTCTCCACTTAAATTGATACCTTAGAAAACTACTTATTTGGATGGAACATTTCTGATAAACAATACTCTGGGGCCATCTGCCATCCCTTGGAGGAGAAATTTGTCAGCAAGATAATTGATAAAATTTCTGAAATATCAAGCTTGATAGTGTTTATCTTCCAATGCTGAAGTTATGAAAGAATGCCATCCCTATAACTTTTGTCTTTGAAAAATAGATATCATCCACATCTTCTCCATGGTTGAGCAAAGAAGAGTAATTGAAAATAAAAGAACATTTATTTCATTTTTTCCCTGCATTTATTTTAAATTAGGAAGTCTCTATAGTATTCTCAGACTTGTTATATGAAGATCTGGCTTTCTGGAGAAAGTTCTATGCAAGATGGATGGATGCAGTTATAGTGAAATATTGAAAGATCTGAAGGACAAGATTAGGGATAGATTATCATGGAGAAAATCTATGTGTTTGCTAAAAGTCTGCATAAACTTTATGCCACACAATGTATTTTTACAGGTTTGCTAAGAAGATGCTTCATTTGGATTTTGGGGTAAATGAAAAAAAAGTTGTTCAATTGTATTTTAGTCATATAAGTCATCCCACTAGATGTCTGTAACACCTATTTAACTATATTTATCCTTCTGTATTAAGAGCTCAAGGCCATCATTTTTATTCCTATGCCCTGAGATCTAACAAATCAATGGTGAAGATAATGAACTCTGTGACCCAGTGTGATTTTCACTTTATGGTTTAAGAAGCCCCATTTGAGCAATGTTCCTACAATATGGTGCACAATTCTTTCTATGAGGTTTATGTCTTTATGAACTATATAATTAACCCACCACATTTGTTTCAGTTCTTCATAATAATGACTATATGTTAGTATGAGTCTTCTGTGTCTTCTTATAGGATATAATTGCATCCTCTCTGACCCTTAAGGACCCACCCATTTTGAAATGTTTCTTTTACTTCCCTTGTTCTTGTTCATCTGCAAAAATCATCACTGAATTCAAGCCCTGGAGAATATCCTCTATCTCTTGTTTCCAGACATTTTCCTACCCACTTGGCTTGTTCTGATTTGAGTGTCTTTTTTATAGAGAATTGTTTAAACTATCAGTTTCTGCTGTACAATCTCTTTTCTTTGAACAATCTTTCTCCACAGCTGAAGTGTAGCCATTTGCCGCTCCAATCTTTTGTCTTGTTTTTAAGGACTCTTATGAATTTGCATTTGCTGCAAACTGTATATGTGGCAGGTTGTTTCCAGGCAGGAATACAAATATTTTATAATTGCATACTCTTGTTCATTCATCATCACTTTTTCTTCTTAGGGCATCATCAATAGAAAGAGTTTTATTTGTCATTTGTCTCATCTTAGATTTTCAGGTTAGCCAAGAACAAACTCTTGAATTAAAATGAAAACCTCTTCATATTCCTCCCACAATCTCCACTTTGCAAACTTCCTGGGACTGCAATGCTTTATGTTCCTACTAAGCTCTGCTCCTCTATGGTCTGCTCTACTTCTGCTTTTCTCAATAGGAAGAAGGCAGTAGACAGACAATTTGCAATCAGCAGCTATTCAGAAGATGACCTTTTTATTCCTCAAAGCTGAGCACAAAGTTTCTTAGAACATACAGTTTCTCTGTTCATTCCCTTTTCTTTGTTTCTTCCTTTTGTAAAATTATACTGGCAAACTCCTGTTTACTCTCCATATTTGTTTTTTCAATAAACAGTTTCCCTTTGGAGGAAAAGCCAGTTGGTATACTCTATAGCATTTAAAGCCATAAAGAAATTGAAATATATAGATTGATTCACATTTTATTCATTAGGATTTGTCTTAAACCAATCTATTCGAATTCAAGATCATTTAGAAGTAATTAGAGTTTCATTAAAGCAAAGTCAGGTTAATTGTCATTTAAATTACATCAATTTGATTAATTTCTTTTTTAAAAATAACTATTTTTTATATATATTATTCATTGTAGAGACAGGTTCCTTTAGTATTTGGAAAGGAATAGAATAGTATTGCCAACTTTATGAGTGTTGCTTGCAACTCACAGATACACAAACACACAGAGAGAAATAGATGCCAAAGAAACTTAGATGAACTGCTGTTCTGAAAGCTGTCCAACCATGAACCTAATGACAATGTTTTTATCTCATGAACAGCTTCCAGTTTTGGCATTGAAAGGGGTTCATTTAAACCAGAGACCAGGACACATTATATTGGAGGAGGAAATGCTTTATTGACAGAAATAGAGGCAAAGATAAGCTAAGAGCTGCGATTTCTATCTCTCTTCTTGGCTGTGCAAACATTAGAACATCCATGTATTTCATTGAATATAAC
Source organism: Hydrophis major (assembly GCA_033807585.1). NCBI lineage: Eukaryota > Metazoa > Chordata > Lepidosauria > Squamata > Elapidae > Hydrophis > Hydrophis major. The sequence goes on along the minus strand of CM066331.1, from coordinate 183,065,408 downwards.
TCATTGTATTTATTTATCTATTTATTAAGAAAATGTATATGGGTGCAAACTCTAGTGACTCCCGGTGGCTTGAAAGGACAAAACTCCAGGATAAAACCAATATCCCTCCTCCCCAACCCACAACAGACTAGCTACTTGATGAGCTCTGTATCGCTCTGGGATTTGCAAGCCCATTGACTGAACCATCTCCTCAGAGCCTTATGAAAGAATATCATATTGTGGGTGGGGGTGGTATGTTGGGAATTTTATCTCAAGTGAGGCTGAGATCTGATGAGGTTAGGAAAACCATTAGGGTGTAACATGAGGTAATGGGGCATGACTCCAAAGACAGTGGGAAACAAAGAGGCAGTATTCTATGAACATAGTTTCTTTTGGAAGTAATCTTTCTATGTTTTCCCACAGCTCTACTCACTTGCCAGTAGCTTTTCCCAGCTTATCAGCATTCCTTGGACTTCTAAATATTTTATGGCTGAAATGAGAGTTTTGATTTACCTGGGAAGGTGCTTTTGTGATGAAGTATTTGTCTAATTTAATACCATGTAGCAGAGCCAGTGCTTTGTTTTCCCTGGCTATTTAACTTAGGAGCTTTTAACTTATTCTTGTCCCAGATTTTCCTTCAATGATAGGTTCTTGGACAAGAGCACAACTGGTTTTGAACACAGGTTCAATAGGTTCCATGCAGCAAAGAGGAACATGGGTCCAAAAATTAATTCATTCACAACTGAGGAAATTGTGTTTGAAAGAGAAATTGGAAATCAATAGCAAGTTATACACAATGGTAAAATAAAGCTAGATCAACTGGAGGAATGTATAAAAGAGAGCAAAATAGATGAAAAAAGAATTAAGATGTCAAAATGCCAGTAGAAAAGTAAGAATACTATTGTATGTGATTTACAATACTTGCAACTAATGAATGTTTGTCACTTCAAGTTTGTCATTATTGTTCTGTACGGTCATTTGCATTCTCGTAAACACCGCGCTGTGATTGGTCAAAGCGCGCAGGGATCCGATTGGTCGAGCGAGCTGGTCTGATTGGCCCGCTAGGGATCTCCCGCAATTGGTGGAAACTAATCGCGGGAGATTCAAAGCGGTGCCATTGGCCGCGGCCGCCGCAGCTTGAGAATAAAAAGCCGAAGTTTTTCCCTCGGAACCCGAGCCGTTCTCGGGACCAATAAATGAGCTGAACCAAGTCACTGAGTCCTGGTCTCCTTGCCGCGCCGGACACAACACTGGCAACGAAGGTGGGATTCCAAGGCTAATCCCCACCAACACGTGTCTGGAGGAAGCGAGACCGACGAGATGGCCAGCATCGCACCGCCCGCGCCCTTCAATCCCGCTACCGAGGACTGGGAATCATACACCGACAGATTCCTCATGTTCCTCGAGTGCAGCAACATGAAGGACATCGCCGGGCCGAAGAAAAGAGCCATCTTCCTGACACACTGCGGGCCCGCAGTGTTCAAGATGGCAAAAGCTCTAGCGAAACCCGCGGACATCAAGGAGAGGGACTGAGCCGACCTCGAACCATTGCTCCAGAACCACTATGCCCCCGCTGTGCACATCCTCATCAGGCGGCACGACTTCTACCGGCGGGACCAGAGAACGGGCGAGAGCATCAGCAATTTTGTGGCTGAGCTACGAAGCCTAGGGGCCATGTGCGGGTTCTCAGACATGGACGAGGCCTTACGAGACTGCGTCGTACTCGGACTCCGAGACCCAGTCCTACAGAGCTGACTGATGGCCAAGGGAGACATCACCCTCGCCGACGCCATCACTGAAACCACCGCAGCTGAGGCAACCTGGAAATCGGCGAACCACATGAGGAGACCAGACATCGGAGACCGCACCGGGACCGCTGACCCAGGATGGGTGACAGAGGCCCAACTGAAAGCAAGTCACTGCGAGACCACCACCCATCATGGTGAATTCCATTCCGCCTCCGACACCACGGACGAGAAGGAGGAGATCCACTGGCTCCAGACGGGATGTGACCAGCAAAATCGGCTGGGTCATAAGTCGGGGACCACATGTGCCGGGTGCGGGGATTACCAACCTCGAGCAGAATGCTGTTTTCTCAATGCAGTCTGCTGGCACTGCGACAAAAAGGGTCGCATCGCCCGAGTCTGCCGATTGAGGAAGGCCTACAGCCCCAGACGGCAGGACCATAACGAGCGGAGACAGGACAGCACACCCCCCAGAGCCAGAGATCGCCAAGTCGACAGCTGATGGGACTGGAGCAGATGGAACCGACGAGGTGGCGAGAACCGACGGAGGGAGGAAACCCACCAGATGGTCATCATCGGTCACGCATCAACCACCGATGCCCGAAAAGTCTACGTGGAGGTAGGCATCGAAGGCGAGCCATGCAAAATGGAGGTGGACTCCGGGTCCTACCTCTCCATGGTCGCCTGGCAAGAAATTAAGCGCTTGGTGCCTACCATCCACGAGAAGGGACTGGAGAACCAGAGACTAATAATCAAGGACTACCAAGGAAACTGCATCCTGGTAGTCAGAACCAGACAATTCCAGGTAACATTCAAGGGCTGCACCGCAAAGCTTCCCCTGACAATCGCGGGCCGAGACCGACCCAGCCTTTTGGGACTGCCATGGTTCGCACCGCTTGGCATTGAAGTCATGGGAATCAACCACACTGCCGAGACTGATTGGGAACTGGCAACTGGCACAGGACTTCCAGGAAGTGTTCGATGGCACCCTAGGCAAGTACCGAGGCTCCCCCATCTCCTTCAGCCTAGACCCCAACATTCCCGCAATACACCTAAAACCAAGGTGGGTACCCTTTGCACTCAGGCCAAAAATAGACGAGCAAATTGACAAGCTCGTCAAGCAAGGGGTCCTACAACCAATCGACCACGCCCGGTGGGAGACCCCAATAGTCACCCCAGTCAAGCCCGATGGGTCGGTAAGAATCTGCGGTGACTATAAGGCCACCCTAAATTGCACCTTACAACAAAGTGCCTACCCCGTCCCAGTAGTGCAGCACCTTCTACACTCACTGGGGGGAGGCAAGGTTTTTGCGAAGCTCGACCTGGCACAAGCATACCAACAGCTGCTGGTCGACGCAGAAACCGCCGAGGTGCAAACCACAGTCACCCACCGGGGAGCGTTTCGCTGTAACCGACTCCAGTTTGGAGTCAGCATGGCGCCTCGGATTTTCCAGAGCCTCATGGAGAGACTTTTGCAAGGAATTAAGGGGGTGGTGCCCTACTTCGATGACGTGCTAGTGTCGGCAACCAACCAGCTAGAACTAGAGGGTCGTCTAAGGGAGGTGCTAACTAAATTCAAGGAAACCAGGCTAAAAGTGAAGAGAGAGAAATGCCAGCTTTACACAGAGCGAGTCGAGTTCCTAGGATACCTCCTAGACCGGCATGGCATCCACCCAACTGTAAACAAAATCGGAGCCATTAAGGAGGCCCCCACGCCCAGGAATAAAACTGAACTGCAGGCATTTCTGGGACTGCTTAATTTTTACAATGTTTTCCTGCTCCAAAAGGCGACCGTGGCGGAGCCTTTGCATAGGCTCTTGGACAAGGCGGCCACCTGGACTTGGGGGAAGCGTGAGGAAGCTGCCTTCAGGAAAACCAAAGACCTGCTCACCTCGGATGCCGTCCTCATCCAATACAATGAGACCTACCACTTGCCGTCACATGCGACGCCTCACCCTTCGGCGTTGGCGCCGTCCTCAGCCACACACTCCCAAATGGAAGAGAAGCACCCACCGCTTTCTTCTCGAGGACACTCACCAAACCAGAGAGGAACTATAGCCAGCTGGACAAGGAGGCCCTGGCCATCGTCGCAGCAGTCACTGAGTACCTCTACAGCCGCACGTTCACCATTATCATGGACCACAAGCTGCTGCTGGGCATCCTGGCAGGGAACTGGGCCACCCCGAACATCCTATCTCCCAGAATGACAAGGTGGTCCAGATTCCTTGCCACCTACAGCTACCGGCTCACACACTGACCCGGTAAGACTATCATCCACGCAGACACCTTGAGCCGCTCGCCGTTACCCAACCTAGACAGCGACCCAGCACCCACAATGAGCACCCTCAGCATAGAGACTCTGCCCGATCTACCCATAGCCGCGTCAAAAATTGCCCAAGAAACTAATAAAGACAAACGTCTGGCGCGGGTGTTACATTGAGTAGAAAAAGGGTGGCTGGAAAAAGACGACGACGAAGCATTCAAGACATTCTGGTACCGGCAAACAGAACTCTCACTACAAAAAGGGTGTGTACTGTGAGGGGATAGGGTTGTGATTCCGGAAAAACTACAAGGGAAGGTATTGGAGTTGTTACACGAGGGGCACCCAGGCATAGTTAGAACAAAAGCCCTGGCCAGAAGTTATGCTTGGTGGCCAGGGATGGACAAACAAATTGAGGCCTGGGTGGCAAGATGTGAACGCTGCCACGAAACCAGACCGAGCCCTCCCACGGCACCAATCCTGGAATGGGAAACCCCCAGGGGACCATGGTCCAGGATCCACATAGACTTTGCCAGGCCCACTAAGGGACACACATTCCTCATAACGGTAGATGCTTACTCCAACTGGTTGGAGGTAAGCAACATGAAAACCACCACCACAGAGGCCATGACCAAGGAACTTAGCAAGCTATTCGCAACCCACGGCCTCCCAGATGTCATCGTGTTGGACAATGGGCCCCAATTCACCTTGCTAGAATTTGAAAAATTCCTAGCAGAATGGGGCATAAGACACACATTGACAGCTCCGGCACATTCGGCGGCGAACAGGAGGGCAGAACGGATGGTTCAATTTACAAAAAGAAAACCATCCAAAAAATCGAACACGGGGAAATCCAAGAAAAAATAAATAAAATGCTCTTCATGCAGCATATAACCCCGAACACAACAATGAACAAAAGCCCGGCAGAGCTACTAATGGGGAGGAAAATAAGGTCCCCACTGGACAGGTTGCACCTCACATACAACCCAGAGAGACCCCCCAACTCCTCTAGCAAGGACCGGTCCTTTGCACCAGGTGACGCCATCTACGCAAAGAACCTAACCGGAAACCCACTGTGGGTACCAACAACCATAACCCAACCCACAGGCCCCCACTCGTACCAGCTGCAAACAACTGACGGATGAGCCTGGAAACGCCACATCGACCAACTAAGATCGAGAGCAATCACAGGAAACACAACCGACATGCAACCAAACACAGACAACCCCCTTAATACAAGCCAAGAGGGGAGGAAATACTCCGGGAACCAAAACCAAATAGAAAGGAACTAGCCATACTCACCAGCAAGCAGCCAGCTCAAAGCCTCACCAGGGAGAAGCAGCCAGGCCAGCTCAACCAGCCCAGAAAAACCAAGCGGGAGCGGCGGAAACCGCAGCTCAACCAGCCCAGGTAGACCTGGAGGGAGCTGTGACAAGAGGCCCGGCAACACCTTCCAGGCAGTTCCATCGACGAAGCTGAGAGCAACAGAGAACCCGACCGAACCGGCTGGGAGCCAGACAACGACTGACCTGCGCAGGTCCAGTAGGCAAGTACGGAGCCCTGCCTACTTATGGGACTATGTCACGTAGGACCGAACCAAGAGGGGAGGGGTGTTCTGTACAGTCATTTGCATTCTCGTAAACTCCGTGCTGTGATTGGTCAAAGCGCGCAGGGATCCGAATTGGTCGAGCGAGCCGCTCTGATTGGCCCGCTAGGGATCTCCCACGATTGGTGGAAACTAATCGTGGGGATTCAAAGCGGTGTCATTGGCCGCGGCCGCCGTAGCTTGAGAATAAAAAGCCAAAATTTTTCCCTCGGAACCCGAGCCATTTTCGGGACCAATAAATGAGCTGAACCAAGTCACTGAGTCCTGGTCTCCTTGCCGCGCCGGACACAACAATTATCATAAGTAATGATGGTTGTGTTTAAGAGTATGCTGCTGTCAATTTTGTTACATAAAGATGAAAGTTGGGCATGTCAGGAAAAACATAAGTCAGATGCAATGTGAATCCAACTTCCTTTCTGCTGTCCATCTCAACTTTAATAGCATATCTCATGTCCCTCAAGCAAGTTCAGACATTGTTGATCTATTTAACAATTGACTTTTCCTTGTCTATGGATTGCAACATTTTAGTTATAGAAAATTCACAGAGTGTGGCTTGCTATTATTATATAATTGCCTTCCTAATGTAGTTTTCTTCATTTATAGTGAACTGCGTCATGTCTTACCACCTACTAGCACTAGTTGCTGTGATCCAGCACTATGGAGAAATAAAACTGTACTGTCAAAGGTATTTATTTATGTTCAGATATTATTTCAGTTTTCCATACAATAGTCCAACTATCTTTTTACTGCTGTAAAAAATAATCTTCATAATTTGGGTCATAAGAAAGGAATAATCAACCAAGAAGAGTACATATACATAGTTCTGATTGGGGCTTCACATACAACTTCTTTCATATCTCCAAGAGATGGAGCAGATCTCTATCAGTATTTCTTCCATCCAGCTTTCCCTACAAATGAAGCTAAATTGTTTTTTTCTAACCATGTACTGATTAAAATTTGGTATATTCACCAAAGGATAAATAAAATTCTGTTTGGCCACAATTATTCTTTAGACTGCCAGCTGGCCCTCTCTGTTTCAAATAATATATTTTTAAAAAAACTTACTAATCATGTACAGAGTGGTTGAGTGATCACTCTTTAGAATCATTAGATTTAAGCATTTTTATTACTAGCTTAATTGGGGTTTGGGATGCCAGAATGTGGGCTTCAACATGGAAGCTTGTGTCCTAATGTTCAGCTATGGTCCATTCCATATATATCAACTAGGTATATGTGGAATGGATCATAACTGAACAGTAGGACACGTGGTTGCATGTTGAAGCCCAAATTCTGGCATCTCCAGCCGCCAAAATTCAGGCAACTGTTAAATCGGAACAGGACTTTGGAGAGAAGACCTTTAAATGATGGAAAGAGTAGCAAGGGTGTTGAATGCAGAAAGGAATGCTTACCGCATTCTGAAATGAATAAAAATGACATCTAAAAGGAGGCTACAGTCCAAAATTTAGAGCTTCCTAATTAATAATAATAAAAAAGAACCTAGTGATACACAGCCAATCAGAGGGCTATGCTAGATAGGCCAGTGCAAGAAATAATTAATTTTCTATATAAGTATCCTTCTATATCCCAAGAGTGTTAAAAATCTTTTGGTTCCAAGTTCATTGTGGCAAACCTTCCTGCAACCATTCTTACTTAGACCAATAATCATTTAGTATTCCTTTAATAGATTTTTCAGGTTGCCACTTAGCATTTCCAGTTACGGTCACTCCAGGAATCCAGTTCCATGTTGCTTCCACTCAGGTCATACTTTTTTTTTTTTTTTTTTTGCAGGGTTGGTAGATGCAGATCTTACTATTGCAAACAGCAAAAATAAACATCAGTTAGGGATGAGTGTGTGTGGACTTTTCAGAGAAATTACTGTTTAATTTCACTTCTTCCAATAAAAGTTTAAACTTGAAGGCATTGGGATTCTTGGGATTTCTTTTATGAGAAACATTTATACACAGTTTTTATAAGATTTAATATTTCACAATAAATCATCTGCACTGTTCAATTTTTACTTTTGACAGTTTATGCTACACTCTTGCATTTGTAAAGGGAGAATAGAATCTTATGAATTCAGGTCACGGATTTTTATTTCAAATGCCCTGAAACACACTCTACCTGACCCCTCCCAGCTCCAGCATCTTATGCTTATAGTTGTTCATGTGGATTAAAGTAGTCTTTCCCATATACACTTTAGAAAAAGATTAGCAATAGGGAATGCGGGCAAAGCAAGACCTTCTTGAAGTCTTTCCAACTCATTTAACATCATTGCAGGAAGTGTTCTTCTTTTATGGAATGAAATAATGTATTGTATGTGTATGTTTCTGTCCTTCCCTAGTGTTGCACTTCTAAGTGTGTGTATACTGGAAAGTACTGGGCAAGCCTTATAGTTTCTGTTCTGGCTCATATCCCCAAAAAGCAGAAAGAAGGTTTAAAATAGAACTGCCAAGATGCTGAGCCTTACCCATAGAGATGCCTCCAGCCTGATGCAGCCTATTTTCCCACTTACACTTTCTTTTGTTGGCTTTAGTCCTGGTTTCTTTAGGTTTTGGACAACAGACGGAGAAAAACCTGATGTCCTTCACATTATTTCTGTTCTGTCCCTAATTAGCATTCTTGAGATCCCCGCGCTTTGATTGGCCAAAGCGCGGGGCACTCTGATTGGTCAGGCGAGCCGCGCCGATTGGCTCGCTAAGAATCTCCTGCGATTGGTCCATTCGAATCACGGGAGATTCAAAGCGGTGCCATTGGCCGCGGCCACCGTGGCTGAAAGAATAAAAGCTGCGAACCTTTTGCGAAGAGCGAGTTCGGTTCCTACTTTAATAAAAGAGCATGATTTGAAGTCACCGACTCCTGGTATCATTTCGCGGACACAACACTGGCGATGAAAGTGGGATCCAGACCCTGAACCGAACCATGTGTCCGACGGAAGCCAGAGGAACCACCACGATGGTGAAAATCGCACCCCCCGCACCCTTCAACCCCGCCACCGAGGACTGGGAATCGTACTCCGACCGATTCCTCATGTTCCTCGAGTGCAGAGACCTGAAGGACGCCACCGGCCCCATGAAGCGCACCGTCTTCCTGACCCACTGCGGGACCAAGGTATTCAAGATGGCCAAGGTGCTTGCCAAACCCGCCGATGCGACCGTGATGGACTGGGACGTCCTCGAGCCAATACTTCGGCGGCACTACGCTCCAGAGGTACCCATCCTGATCCGACGCAATGAATTTTACCGTCGGGACCAACGGTCGGGTGAGAGCTTCAGCGACTTCGTCGCCGAGCTACGGCACCTAGGGGGGCTCTGTGAATTCGACAACCTGAACGATGCCCTGCGAGACAGAATCATGCTCGGTTTGTGGGACCCCGTCCTCCAGAGCCGGCTGATGGCCAAGGGCAACATCAGCCTAGCAGACACCCTCACCGCAGCCGCAGCCGCCGAAGCAATCTGAACCTCCGCCGACCGCATGCGCAGACCGAACGCTGGGGACCGCAGCGGAAACAACAACCTGCGAGGTCGGCCGAGGTCCAACCCAAGACGACCACCCACCAGGGCGACTTCCACTCGGCATCGGGCACTTCCGATGACGAGGAGGACATCCATCGCCTCCAGACAGGCCGCGACCCACAGAACCGGCGGGGTCATAAGTCAAGGACCAACTGTGCTGGTTGCGGCGGCGACCACCCCAGGTCAGAATGCCGGTTTTTCGAATCGATCTGCCGGCATTGCGACAAGAAGGGACACATCGCCCGTGTCTGCCGCCTAAAAAAGAACCGCAGCCCGGCACAATGGGACCAGAGCGACCGGAGGAGAGAGAGCACACCACCCCGGACCAGAGATCGCCCCTCGGACAACAGATGGGACCGGAACGGACGATCCCTGCGAGGCGGCGATAACCGGCGAAGAGAGGAGACCCATCAGACGGTCACCATCGGCCACGCCATAACCAATGACGCCCGGAAGGTCCACGTGGAGGTAGGCATCGAGGGCGAGCCATGCAAAATGGAGGTGGACTCTGGGTCCTACCTCTCCATGATAGCATGGCATGAAATAAAGCGCTTGGTGCCTACCATCCAAAGGAGGAACCTAGACAGCCAGAGACCCATTGTAAAGGACTACCAGGGAAACCGCATCCCGGTAGTCGGAACCAAACACTTCAACATCACATATAAAGGGCACACTGAAAGGCTTCCCCTGACAATCGTCGACCACGACCGCCCAAGCCTGCTGGGACTGCAATGGTTCGCCCCGCTCGGCATCGCAGTCACGGGAGTCGACCACGTCACTGACGACAGCTGGGAGCAGCAACTGGCCCGGGAATTCCAAGAGGTCTTCGACGGAAACCTAGGCAAGTACCGAGGGCCCCTTATATCATTCAGCCTAGACCCAAACATCCCCCCAAAACGCCTGAAACCAAGGCGGGTGCCATTCGCACTTTAACCCAAGATAGACGAACAAATTGACAAGCTCGTCAAGCAAGGGGTCCTACAGCCCATAGACCACGCCCAGGGGGAGACCCCCATAGTCACCCCGATCAAGCCCGGTGGGTCGGTGAGGATATGTGGGGACTATAAGGCCACCCTAAATGGCGCGCTACAACAAAGCGCCTACCCCGTCCCAGTAGTGCAACACCTACTGCACTCACTGGGAGGGGGCAAGGTTTTCGCCAAGCTCGACCTCGCCCAGGCATACCAACAGTTGCCAGTCGACGAGCAAACGGCAGAAGCGCAAACCATAGTCACCCACCGGGGAGCATTTAAATGCAACCGACTCCAATTCGGAGTCAGCGTGGCACTGGGAATATTCCAAAGCCTAATGGAAAGACTATTGCAAGGCATCAAGGGGGTGGTACCTTACTTCGACGACATCCTAGTGTCGGCAACCAACCAAGCCGAACTAGAGGGTCGCCTAAGGGAGGTCCTAACCAAATTCAAAGAGACCGGGCTCAAAGTCAAGAGGGAGAAATGCCAATTATACACGGAATGGGTAGAATTCCTAGGATACCTCCTAGACCGTCACGGCATTCACCCCACAAACCAAAAAATCAAGGCCATCAAAGAAGCCCCCACACCCAAGTCGAAGACGGAACTACAGGCATTCCTGGGGCTACTTAACTTTTACAATGTGTTCCTGCCCCAAAAGGCGATGGTGGCGGAGCCCTTGCATAGGCTCCTGGACAAGGCGGCGGCCTGGACTTGGGGGAAACGCGAGCAAGCCGCCTTCCAAAGAACAAAGGACCTCCTCACTTTGGACGCCGTCCTTATACAGTATAACGAGACCCTACCTCTGGCCATCACATGTGACGCATCAACTTTCGGCATCGGCGCTGTCCTCAGCCATACTCTCCCCGATGGAAAAGAAGCGCCCATCGCGTTCTTTTCAAAAACCCTCACCAAACCGAAGCGGAACTATAGCCAGCTGGACAAAGAGGCTCTGGCTATCGTTGCCGCCGTAAAAAGATTCCACGAGTATCTCTACGGCTGGACATTCACCATCATAACTGACCACAAGCCGCTGCTGGAAATCCTTGCAGGAAACCGGGCCACCCCGAACATTCTGTCTCCCAGAATGACAAGGTGGTCCGAGTTCCTGGCAGCCTACAACTACGGACTCATACACAAACCGGGTAAGACGATCTCCCATGCAGACGCCTTAAGCCGCTCGCCGCTACCGGAACCTGACACCGACCCAGCACCCACGACAACCACCCTCAGCATAGAGACTCTACCCAACCTGCCCATAACTGCGTCAGACATTGCCCGAGAGACGAATAAAGACAAACGTCTGGCGCGGGTGTTGCATTGGGTAGAGAAAGGGTGGCCGGAAAGGGACAACGATGAGTCCGTCAAAACATTCCAAAACCGCCAAACAGAACTCTCGTTATTAAAAGGGTGCATACTATGGGGGGATAGGGTGGTCATTCCAGAAAAGCTACAAGGGAAGGTTCTGGAACTGCTACACAAGGGGCACCCTGGCATCGTTAGGACTAAAGCCCTGGCCAGAAGTTCCGCTTGGTGGCCAGGGATGGACAAACAAATTGAGACCTGGGTAGCAAGGTGCCAACGATGCCAGGAAACTAGGCCAAGCCCACCCACAGCACCCGTCCTAGAGTGGGAAACCCCAAGGGGACCTTGGTCTAGGATTCACATAGACTTCGCCGGGTCCACAAAAGGACACACCTTCCTAATAACAGTAGACGCTTACTCCAACTGGCTGGAGGTAAGCAACATGAAGACAACAACCACGGAGGCCGTGATCAAGGAACTCTGCAAACTCTTTGCAACGCACGGCCTCCCAGACGTCGTCGTTTCCGACAACGGGCCCAATTCACCTCGTTGGAATTCGAAAAATTCCTTGCGGAAAGGGGCATCCGCCACATGCTGACAGCACCGGCGCACCCGGCGGCGAACGGTAGGGCGGAACGGATGGTGCAATTCACTAAGAAAACCATCCGAAAAATAGACCAAGGGGAGATCCAGGAGAAAATAAACAAACTACTCTTCACCCAACACATAACCCCAAATACCACAACGAATAAGAGCCCAGCCGAACTAATAATGGGGAGGAAATTAAGGTCCCCACTCGACAGGTTACACCCCACGTATAACCCGGAGAAGCCCCCAGACTCAAACAGCAAACACCGAACTTTCACACCAGGCGACCCCGTATACGCAAGAAACCTGACGGGAGACCCACTATGGATACCGGCCATCATCACACAAATAACAGGCCCACACTCGTACCGGCTACAAACAGCAGATGGACGAGCGTGGAAACGCCACATCGACCAATTAATGTCGAGGACTGCCAACCAAGAGACCACTGATGCACAAACAGGCGAAACCAACCCCCACAACACAAACCAAGGGGGGAGGGAATACCCAGGGGACCAAAACCAAAGAAGAATAAACCAGCCATACTTACCGGAAAGCAGCCATCACGACCCCTCGCCAGGAAGAGACAGCCAGGCCAGCTCGACCGACCCGGAAAGACCGAGCGGGAGCGGCGAAACCCGCAGCTCAACCAACCCGGAAGGTCCAGGAGGGAGCTACGGAGAGCGGTCCGGCCCGACCGACCAGCTGGTTCCCACGACGGCATCAGGAGCAACAGAGATCCCGACCGAACCGGCCGGGATCCAACCTACGACTGAGCTGCGCAGGTCCAGTAGGCTCAGACGGAGCCCCGCCTACCTACGTGACTACGCGATGTAAGGACTGAACCAAGAGGGGGAGGGGTGTTCTGTCCCTAATTAGCTTTCTTGAGATCCCCGCGCTTTGATTGGCCAAAGCGCGGGCCACTCTGATTGGTCAGGCGAGCCGCGCCGATTGGCTCGCTAAGAATCTCCCGCGATTGGTCCATTCGAATCATGGGAGATTCAAAGCGGTGCCATTAGCCGTGGCCGCCGTGGCTGAAAGAATAAAAGCCACGAACCTTTTGCGAAGAGCGAGTTCAGTTCCTACTTTAATAAAAGAGCATGATTTGAAGTCATCGACTCCTGGCATCATTTTGCGGACACAACAATTTCTTTCCAATATTCTGTTAGGATGAAAAGAATAGTAAAGTAGAGGACCACACACAAAGGATCGCTTCTAGAATCCTTTCCAGCCTTAGTCCTAGTTCCAATCTGTGTCACATGATCAGGAAAATAATCTTTGAATGGAGGAATTGGCAATGTTCTGAACTGTTACCCCTCCCTATAGGATACAGTGGGAATTTTCTTGCTTTTTTTCTTCTTCTTGGCAGCCCCAAGCCAAAGCTACATTAAAAAAAAAAAATAGCCTTTTGAATGAAGACAAATATTCATGACCCATGTTAATGTTGCAAGATCCAATCTGGGTTGGTCATTTTGGTGGTCCCAGTCTTCTGAGTTTTGGGACTTGTGCTGGAGCCCATCCTCAGGAAACTTCTTTCTACTGGAATGTATGAACAGAACAGAACAAAATTCTTCATTGGCCAAATAGATAGAAGTTTCCTGAGAATGGGCTCCATCAAGAATCCGAAAGCTTGCAGTGACCAACCCAGATTGGATCTTGCAATTTATGGGCTTTCCTAGGCTGACTTCTCTATAATTGCATTTGTTCTCTTTCTGATGAATTGCCCTGCTGGATGGATAGATTGCTAGAAATCTGATCCATTTCACATAATTTTCATTCTCTTGGGTTGGAAAGAATAAACAGATAGGGAACTCATGCATATCATGATTTCTGGAATTCCTTCCATTCTCTTCACCAGCAGCCATACAAAGCACCTATATTTCCTTTTGTGTGACAGAGAAATGTCTTGCAAAGTAAATGTTTCTGCTCTTCCCCTTTGTTCTTCTGCTATATTTGTATGGGGTGTGCTCTGAGAATCACTATGCTTTGGTGGGAGTCACATGACAGGCAGGGAAAAGAGGAAGGGTCTTAATATGAAGAAGCTTCTTGGATGAGAAGCAAAATATTTCAAGAAAAATCAAGGAAGTCCAGTTACTGAAGTCCAGAAAAGCACCGTTGGGACAATCATGATCCGGATGACTGAGAATTTCCATAGACATGGAGGATTGACAGCATTTTGAGCCACTGTCCAACTCCCTTTTCAAGGGATGCATTGAGAAAATATTTTCCGAAATAGTCTCCTTCACAACTGGATCTGGCCCATTTTCAAACTCTAACTTTCTTTTGTGACTTCTCCCACCATCCTAAATTTGACCTTGTATTCAGTTTTCAAAGAGTTATTCTGCTAACAGACAGACAAACGGATAGAGACATTCTGTGGAGTTGGAAACATTAAAAAGCTCAAAAATTGTTAAAAATCCTAAAGTTCTGTTTCCTAAGGTAATAGTTTAAAAGGCTAATTGAACATTTATTCAAGAGTTGTGGGCTTTCAAGTTCCCAAGGACTCTTAATCAGATAAGGAAAATAAAAATTCAGTTAAAAAGAAAAGGTAATTAAATTAACAAGGCGATTGGTCACAATCTTTCTCCAGAATTTATGGCTTTTACTGAGAACTATGGATTGATTACGGAGGAAATTAACATTTTTTAATTAAGTCCCAGTCACTAATTAGCCATTTCTTTAAAGCAAGGTAATAGTAACAAACCTATTCTAAGCAAACAGTGTTACTGTTATTAATAGCAAAAATAAATGATCAAAGATAAAGGTAAAGGTAAACAATACCACAGACAGAAAGAAGCAAATAGGGCCAATTTCCACAATGTATAGATTGCATAGTTCAACTTTCTCTTGGTGCAGAATTTGGATGACCTGTCCATAATGTTGTCCTTTTCTTTAACACAGTAGATATACTTGCATGATGTTTATATTGTTATTACAATGAGTCCTATATAAGGATATATTTCAGCTGATTTGTACCTTATCTTTAGGAATCCAGGTAGTACTCTAATTACAGCCATTTCTCTTAGTGATCCTGTGAAAGCTAAAAGGGCACTGAAAAAAGTGACTTATGACCATTTTTCACACTTATGACTGTTGCATGATGCTTACGATCAAAATCCAGATATAGGCAACTGGTTCACATTTATGATGGTTACTGGGGCCATGTCATTTACCTTTTGCGACTTTTTAACAAACAAAGACAATGGGAAAGCCTCAATTTCATTGAGGAATGCATCAGGGTTTTCCTTGAGGCTGAGGTGGGTGTGGCTAGGGTTGGCATGGCCAACTCAATGTCACTTGTGTTGGGGGTGCCTGTGGGGGCCCAAGTGCTCTGCCAGCAAAAACGGACTCCCAAACTCTGTTTTTGGCTGCAGCAGCCTTCTGCAACCGTCTGCCAGCGAAAACGGAGTTCAGGAAGAGGCACCATGGGCCAGTTCATTGTTTCCAGGGCAGCCCCATGGGCCAGATCTTAGCACCCCATGGGCCAGATCTTAGCACCCCGTGGGCCAGATCTTAGCACCCCATGGAACAGATCTTAGCACCTCATGGGCCAGATCTTAGCACCCCATGGGCCAGATCTTAGCACCCTGTGGGCCAGATTTTAGCACCCCATGGACCAGATCTTAGCACCCCATGGACCAGATCTTAGCACCCCATGGGCCAGATCTTAGCACCCCTTGGACCAGATCTTAGCACCCCATGGAACAGATCTTAGCACCCCATGGACCAGATCTTAGCACCCCATGGGCCAGATCTTAGCACCCCGTGGGCCAGATCTTAGCACCCCTTGGGCCAGATCTTAGCACCCCATGGGCCAGATCTTAGCACCCCATGGGCCAGATCTTAGCACCCCATGGACCAGATCTTAGTACCCCGTGGGCCAGATCTAAGCATCCCATGTGCCAGATCTAAGCACCCCATGGGCCAGATCTTAGCACCCCTTGGGCCAGATGTTAGCACCCCATGGACCAGATCTAAGCACCCCATGGGCCAGATCTTAGCACCCCATGGACCAGATCTAAGCACCCCATGGGCCAGATCTTAGCACCCCATGGGCCAGATCTTAGCACTCCATGGGCCAGATCTTAGCACCCCGTGGGCCAGTTCTTAGCACCCCATGGACCAGATTAAAGCACCCCGGGGCCAGATCTTAGCACTCCATCGGCCAGATATTGGCATCCTGTGGGCCAGAACTTAGCACCCCATGGACCAGATCTAAGTCCCCCATGGGCCAGATCTTAAAACCCCATGGGCCAGATCTAAGCACCCCATGGACCAGATATTAGCACCCCGTGGGCCAGATCTTAGCACTCAATGGGCTAGATCTTAGCACCCCATGGACCAGATCTTAGCACCTCATCGGCCAGATCTTAGCATCCTGTGGGCCAGAACTTAGCACCCCATTGGCCAGATCTAAGCACCCCATGGGCCAGATCTTAGCACCCCATGGGCCAGTTCTTAGCACCCCATGGACCAGATTAAAGCACCCCGGGGCCAGATCTTAGCACCCCTTGGGCCAGATCTTAGCATCCCGTGGGCCAGAACTTAGCACCCCATGGACCAGATCTAAGTCCCCCGTGGGCCAGATCTTACAACCCCATAGGCCAAATCTAAGCACCCCATGGGCCAGATCTTAGCACCCCGTGGGCCAGATCTTAGCACCCCATGGGCCAGATCTTAGCACCCCGTGGGCCAGATCTTAGCACCCCATGGACCAGATCTAAGCACCCCATGGAATAGATCTTAGCACCCCATGGGCCAGATCTTAGCACCCCTTGGGCCAGATCTTAGCACCCCATGGAATAGATCTTAGCACCCCATGGGCCAGATCTTAGCACCCCTTGGGCCAGATCTTAGCACCCCGTGGGCCAGATCTTAGCACCCCGTGGGCCAGATCTAAGCACCCCGTGGGCCAGATCTTAGCACCCCATGGGTCAGATCTTAGCACCCCATGGGCCAGATCTAAGCATCCCGTGGGCCAGATCTTAGCACCCCATGGGCTAGATATTAGCACCCCGTGGGCCAGTTCTTAGCACCCCATGGACCAGATTAAAGCACCCCGGGGCCAGATCTTAGCACTCCATCGGCCAGATATTGGCATCCTGTGGGCCAGAACTTAGCACCCCATGGACCAGATCAAAGTCCCCCGTGGGCCAGATCTTAAAACCCCATGGGCCAGATCTAAGCACCCCATGGACCAGATATTAGCACCCCATGGGCCAGATCTTAGCACTCAATGGGCTAGATCTTAGCACCCCATGGACCAGATCTTAGCACCCTGTGGGCCAGAACTTAGCACCCCATTGGCCAGATCTAAACACCCCATGGGCCAGATCTTAGCACCCCTGGGCCAGTTCTTAGCACCCCATGGACCAGATTAAAGCACCCCGGGGCCAGATCTTAGCACCCCTTGGGCCAGATCTTAGCATCCCATGGGCCAGAACTTAGCACCCCATGGAACAGATCTAAGTCCCCCGTGGGCCAGATCTTACAACCCCATGGACCAGATCTTAGCACCCCATGGGCCAGATCTTAGCACCCCTTGGGCCAGATCTTAGCACCTCATGGAACAGATCTTAGTACCCCATGGGCCAGATCTAAGCACCCAGTTGGCCAAATCTAAGCACCCCGTGGGCCAGATCTTAGCACCCCATGGGCCAGATCTTAGCACCCTGTGGGCCAGATTTTAGCACCCCATGGACCAGATCTTAGCACCCCATGGACCAGATCTTAGCACCCCATGGGCCAGATCTTAGCACCCCATGGACCAGATCTTAGCACCCCATGGGCCAGATCTTAGCACCCCGTGGGCCAGATCTTAGCACCCCTTGGGCCAGATCTTAGCACCCCATGGGCCAGATCTTAGCACCCCATGGGCCAGATCTTAGCACCCCATGGACCAGATCTTAGTACCCCGTGGGCCAGATCTAAGCATCCCATGTGCCAGATCTAAGCACCCCATGGGCAGATCTTAGCACCCCTTGGGCCAGATGTTAGCACCCCATGGACCAGATCTTAGCACCCCGTGGGCCAGATCTTAGCACCCCTTGGGCCAGATCTTAGCACCCCATGGGCCAGATCTTAGCACCCCGTGGGCCAGATCTTAGCACCCCGTGGGCCAGATCTTAGCACCCCATGGAACAGATCTTAGCACCTCATGGGCCAGATCTTAGCACCCCATGGGCCAGATCTTAGCACCCTGTGGGCCAGATTTTAGCACCCCATGGACCAGATCTTAGCACCCCATGGACCAGATCTTAGCACCCCATGGGCCAGATCTTAGCACCCCTTGGACCAGATCTTAGCACCCCATGGAACAGATCTTAGCACCCCATGGACCAGATCTTAGCACCCCATGGGCCAGATCTTAGCACCCCGTGGGCCAGATCTTAGCACCCCTTGGGCCAGATCTTAGCACCCCATGGGCCAGATCTTAGCACCCCATGGGCCAGATCTTAGCACCCCATGGACCAGATCTTAGTACCCCGTGGGCCAGATCTAAGCATCCCATGTGCCAGATCTAAGCACCCCATGGGCCAGATCTTAGCACCCCTTGGGCCAGATGTTAGCACCCCATGGACCAGATCTAAGCACCCCATGGGCCAGATCTTAGCACCCCATGGACCAGATCTAAGCACCCCATGGGCCAGATCTTAGCACCCCATGGGCCAGATCTTAGCACTCCATGGGCCAGATCTTAGCACCCCGTGGGCCAGTTCTTAGCACCCCATGGACCAGATTAAAGCACCCCGGGGCCAGATCTTAGCACTCCATCGGCCAGATATTGGCATCCTGTGGGCCAGAACTTAGCACCCCATGGACCAGATCTAAGTCCCCCATGGGCCAGATCTTAAAACCCCATGGGCCAGATCTAAGCACCCCATGGACCAGATATTAGCACCCCGTGGGCCAGATCTTAGCACTCAATGGGCTAGATCTTAGCACCCCATGGACCAGATCTTAGCACCTCATCGGCCAGATCTTAGCATCCTGTGGGCCAGAACTTAGCACCCCATTGGCCAGATCTAAGCACCCCATGGGCCAGATCTTAGCACCCCATGGGCCAGTTCTTAGCACCCCATGGACCAGATTAAAGCACCCCGGGGCCAGATCTTAGCACCCCTTGGGCCAGATCTTAGCATCCCGTGGGCCAGAACTTAGCACCCCATGGACCAGATCTAAGTCCCCCGTGGGCCAGATCTTACAACCCCATAGGCCAAATCTAAGCACCCCATGGGCCAGATCTTAGCACCCCGTGGGCCAGATCTTAGCACCCCATGGGCCAGATCTTAGCACCCCGTGGGCCAGATCTTAGCACCCCATGGACCAGATCTAAGCACCCCATGGAATAGATCTTAGCACCCCATGGGCCAGATCTTAGCACCCCTTGGGCCAGATCTTAGCACCCCATGGAATAGATCTTAGCACCCCATGGGCCAGATCTTAGCACCCCTTGGGCCAGATCTTAGCACCCCGTGGGCCAGATCTTAGCACCCCGTGGGCCAGATCTAAGCACCCCGTGGGCCAGATCTTAGCACCCCATGGGTCAGATCTTAGCACCCCATGGGCCAGATCTAAGCATCCCGTGGGCCAGATCTTAGCACCCCATGGGCTAGATATTAGCACCCCGTGGGCCAGTTCTTAGCACCCCATGGACCAGATTAAAGCACCCCGGGGCCAGATCTTAGCACTCCATCGGCCAGATATTGGCATCCTGTGGGCCAGAACTTAGCACCCCATGGACCAGATCAAAGTCCCCCGTGGGCCAGATCTTAAAACCCCATGGGCCAGATCTAAGCACCCCATGGACCAGATATTAGCACCCCATGGGCCAGATCTTAGCACTCAATGGGCTAGATCTTAGCACCCCATGGACCAGATCTTAGCACCCTGTGGGCCAGAACTTAGCACCCCATTGGCCAGATCTAAACACCCCATGGGCCAGATCTTAGCACCCCTGGGCCAGTTCTTAGCACCCCATGGACCAGATTAAAGCACCCCGGGGCCAGATCTTAGCACCCCTTGGGCCAGATCTTAGCATCCCATGGGCCAGAACTTAGCACCCCATGGAACAGATCTAAGTCCCCCCTGGGCCAGATCTTACAACCCCATGGACCAGATCTTAGCACCCCATGGGCCAGATCTTAGCACCCCTTGGGCCAGATCTTAGCACCTCATGGAACAGATCTTAGTACCCCATGGGCCAGATCTAAGCACCCAGTTGGCCAAATCTAAGCACCCCGTGGGCCAGATCTTAGCACCCCATGGGCCAGATCTTAGCACCCTGTGGGCCAGATTTTAGCACCCCATGGACCAGATCTTAGCACCCCATGGACCAGATCTTAGCACCCCATGGGCCAGATCTTAGCACCCCATGGACCAGATCTTAGCACCCCATGGGCCAGATCTTAGCACCCCGTGGGCCAGATCTTAGCACCCCTTGGGCCAGATCTTAGCACCCCATGGGCCAGATCTTAGCACCCCATGGGCCAGATCTTAGCACCCCATGGACCAGATCTTAGTACCCCGTGGGCCAGATCTAAGCATCCCATGTGCCAGATCTAAGCACCCCATGGGCAGATCTTAGCACCCCTTGGGCCAGATGTTAGCACCCCATGGACCAGATCTTAGCACCCCGTGGGCCAGATCTTAGCACCCCTTGGGCCAGATCTTAGCACCCCATGGGCCAGATCTTAGCACCCCGTGGGCCAGATCTTAGCACCCCGTGGGCCAGATCTTAGCACCCCATGGAACAGATCTTAGCACCTCATGGGCCAGATCTTAGCACCCCATGGGCCAGATCTTAGCACCCTGTGGGCCAGATTTTAGCACCCCATGGACCAGATCTTAGCACCCCATGGACCAGATCTTAGCACCCCATGGGCCAGATCTTAGCACCCCTTGGACCAGATCTTAGCACCCCATGGAACAGATCTTAGCACCCCATGGACCAGATCTTAGCACCCCATGGGCCAGATCTTAGCACCCCGTGGGCCAGATCTTAGCACCCCTTGGGCCAGATCTTAGCACCCCATGGGCCAGATCTTAGCACCCCATGGGCCAGATCTTAGCACCCCATGGACCAGATCTTAGTACCCCGTGGGCCAGATCTAAGCATCCCATGTGCCAGATCTAAGCACCCCATGGGCCAGATCTTAGCACCTCTTGGGCCAGATGTTAGCACCCCATGGACCAGATCTAAGCACCCCATGGGCCAGATCTTAGCACCCCATGGACCAGATCTAAGCACCCCATGCGCCAGATCTTAGCACCCCATGGGCCAGATCTTAGCACTCCATGGGCCAGATCTTAGCACCCCGTGGGCCAGTTCTTAGCACCCCATGGACCAGATTAAAGCACCCCGGGGCCAGATCTTAGCACTCCATCGGCCAGATATTGGCATCCTGTGGGCCAGAACTTAGCACCCCATGGACCAGATCTAAGTCCCCCATGGGCCAGATCTTAAAACCCCATGGGCCAGATCTAAGCACCCCATGGACCAGATATTAGCACCCCGTGGGCCAGATCTTAGCACTCAATGGGCTAGATCTTAGCACCCCATGGACCAGATCTTAGCACCTCATCGGCCAGATCTTAGCATCCTGTGGGCCAGAACTTAGCACCCCATTGGCCAGATCTAAGCACCCCATGGGCCAGATCTTAGCACCCCGTGGGCCAGTTCTTAGCACCCCATGGACCAGATTAAAGCACCCCGGGGCCAGATCTTAGCACCCCTTGGGCCAGATCTTAGCATCCCGTGGGCCAGAACTTAGCACCCCATGGACCAGATCTAAGTCCCCCGTGGGCCAGATCTTACAACCCCATAGGCCAAATCTAAGCACCCCATGGGCCAGATCTTAGCACCCCGTGGGCCAGATCTTAGCACCCCATGGGCCAGATCTAAGCACCCCATGGGCCAGATCTTAGCACCCCGTGGGCCAGATCTTAGCACCCCATGGACCAGATCTAAGCACCCCATGGAATAGATCTTAGCACCCCATGGGCCAGATCTTAGCACCCCTTGGGCCAGATCTTAGCACCCCGTGGGCCAGATCTTAGCACCCCGTGGGCCAGATCTTAGCACCCCATGGGTCAGATCTTAGCACCCCATGGGCCAGATCTAAGCATCCCGTGGGCCAGATCTTAGCACCCCATGGGCTAGATATTAGCACCCCGTGGGCCAGTTCTTAGCACCCCATGGACCAGATTAAAGCACCCCGGGGCCAGATCTTAGCACTCCATCGGCCAGATATTGGCATCCTGTGGGCCAGAACTTAGCACCCCATGGACCAGATCAAAGTCCCCCGTGGGCCAGATCTTAAAACCCCATGGGCCAGATCTAAGCACCCCATGGACCAGATATTAGCACCCCATGGGCCAGATCTTAGCACTCAATGGGCTAGATCTTAGCACCCCATGGACCAGATCTTAGCACCCTGTGGGCCAGTTCTTAGCACCCCATGGACCAGATTAAAGCACCCCGGGGCCAGATCTTAGCACCCCTTGGGCCAGATCTTAGCATCCCATGGGCCAGAACTTAGCACCCCATGGAACAGATCTAAGTCCCCCGTGGGCCAGATCTTACAACCCCATGGACCAGATCTTAGCACCCCATGGGCCAGATCTTAGCACCCCTTGGGCCAGATCTTAGCACCTCATGGAACAGATCTTAGTACCCCATGGGCCAGATCTAAGCACCCAGTTGGCCAAATCTAAGCACCCCGTGGGCCAGATCTTAGCACCCCATGGGCCAGATCTTAGCACCCTGTGGGCCAGATTTTAGCACCCCATGGACCAGATCTTAGCACCCCATGGACCAGATCTTAGCACCCCATGGAACAGATCTTAGCACCCCTTGGACCAGATCTTAGCACCCCATGGAACAGATCTTAGCACCCCATGGACCAGATCTTAGCACCCCATGGGCCAGATCTTAGCACCCCGTGGGCCAGATCTTAGCACCCCGTGGGCCAGATCTTAGCACCCCATGGGCCAGATCTTAGCACCCCATGGGCCAGATCTTAGCACCCCATGGACCAGATCTTAGTACCCCGTGGGCCAGATCTAAGCATCCCATGTGCCAGATCTAAGCACCCCATGGGCCAGATCTTAGCACCCCTTGGGCCAGATGTTAGCACCCCATGGACCAGATCTAAGCACCCCATGGGCCAGATCTTAGCACCCCATGGGCCAGATCTTAGCACTCCATGGGCCAGATCTTAGCACCCCGTGGGCCAGTTCTTAGCACCCCATGGACCAGATTAAAGCACCCCGGGGCCAGATCTTAGCACTCCATCGGCCAGATATTGGCATCCTGTGGGCCAGAACTTAGCACCCCATGGACCAGATCTAAGTCCCCCATGGGCCAGATCTTAAAACCCCATGGGCCAGATCTAAGCACCCCATGGACCAGATATTAGCACCCCGTGGGCCAGATCTTAGCACTCAATGGGCTAGATCTTAGCACCCCATGGACCAGATCTTAGCACCTCATCGGCCAGATCTTAGCATCCTGTGGGCCAGAACTTAGCACCCCATTGGCCAGATCTAAGCACCCCATGTGCCAGATCTTAGCACCCCGTGGGCCAGTTCTTAGCACCCCATGGACCAGATTAAAGCACCCCGGGGCCAGATCTTAGCACCCCTTGGGCCAGATCTTAGCATCCCGTGGGCCAGAACTTAGCACCCCATGGACCAGATCTAAGTCCCCCGTGGGCCAGATCTTACAACCCCATAGGCCAAATCTAAGCACCCCATGGGCCAGATCTTAGCACCCCGTGGGCCAGATCTTAGCACCCCATGGGCCAGATCTAAGCACCCCATGGGCCAGATCTTAGCACCCCATGGGCCAGATCTTAGCACCCCATGGACCAGATCTAAGCACCCCATGGAATAGATCTTAGCACCCCATGGGCCAGATCTTAGCACCCCTTGGGCCAGATCTTAGCACCCCGTGGGCCAGATCTTAGCACCCCGTGGGCCAGATCTAAGCACCCCGTGGGCCAGATCTTAGCACCCCATGGGTCAGATCTTAGCACCCCATGGGCCAGATCTAAGCATCCCGTGGGCCAGATCTTAGCACCCCATGGGCTAGATATTAGCACCCCGTGGGCCAGTTCTTAGCACCCCATGGACCAGATTAAAGCACCCCGGGGCCAGATCTTAGCACTCCATCGGCCAGATATTGGCATCCTGTGGGCCAGAACTTAGCACCCCATGGACCAGATCAAAGTCCCCCGTGGGCCAGATCTTAAAACCCCATGGGCCAGATCTAAGCACCCCATGGACCAGATATTAGCACCCCATGGGCCCGATCTTAGCACTCAATGGGCTAGATCTTAGCACCCCATGGACCAGATCTTAGCACCCTGTGGGCCAGAACTTAGCACCCCATTGGCCAGATCTAAGCACCCCATGGGCCAGATCTTAGCACCCCTGGGCCAGTTCTTAGCACCCCATGGACCAGATTAAAGCACCCCGGGGCCAGATCTTAGCACCCCTTGGGCCAGATCTTAGCATCCCATGGGCCAGAACTTAGCACCCCATGGAACAGATCTAAGTCCCCCGTGGGCCAGATCTTACAACCCCATGGACCAGATCTTAGCACCCCATGGGCCAGATCTTAGCACCCCTTGGGCCAGATCTTAGCACCTCATGGAACAGATCTTAGCACCCCATGGGCCAGATCTAAGCACCCAGTTGGCCAAATCTAAGCACCCCGTGGGCCAGATCTTAGCATCCCATGGGCCAGATCTTAGCACCCCATGGGTCAGATCTTATCACCCCATGGGCCAGATCTTAGCCCCCCGTGGGCCAGATCTAAGCACCCCGTGGGCCAGATCTTAGCACCCCATGGGCCAGATCTAAGCACCCCGTGGGCCAGATCTGGCTCCCTGGGCCTTGAGTTTGGCATCCCTGTGTTATGCTGATATTTATTTATTTTCCTTTTAGCAATTACTTTATATGGAAAGAAGCAAAGGTGGGTGAAATGGTGTAAAATTTGGGAAGTTGCCAAATGCAAGATGAGGTTACCCTAATACAATTCTGGTTTTGAGACCAGGAAGTTGTCAAGGATTTTATATGCAATTCCTTTTATATATTTGCTATTTAGCAAAGAAGATGAGCTCTCTTGATTTTATTGGGATCTAACTGAATCCTGGAGTAAAGTCCCTAATTACATCACTTCTCATGCTACTAATGTCAAACTGATATGCTAGGTTCACTTTGCTATCAATCATTGCTTAATAAAATGATCATAGTGACAGATAGTGCAGGTATTCATTCACGACTCAATCCAAATGGGAAATACAAATGATCTGTGCATCACTTCATTACTTCATGAGAAAATTCTTCAGGATCCACCATCTGCTAACTACCACTGAATCTCTTGTGATATCTCAATCTGAGTTCTGGGCAGCAGATGGCTCCCCTGGATCCCAAACCGTGGCTCTCTACTGCTGAACAATCTCTGATGCATTTTCAATCAGAGGAACTGTCACTCACTTCTGCTCTGGAACTAGATGGAGAATTGTGTGTGCTCTTGAGTCAAGGCCTTTCTGAAAGCCACTTAATAGGTTGTCAGAGTGGTGGTTTTCGCATCAGGAGGGAATACAAGACCTCAGGATATTTGATCAGAAGAGAAAAATCACCTTTATTTTGGATTCCATTCCCTCAATTAGTTTAAAAATTGAGTCTCATGAGAAGATGGCAGAAGGAATGTTTCTGTACTACTGACTTCTTAAAGAAAACAGTTTTGCCAGGCTGGCTATACACTACCTTTAGAATTATGGATAGATGGCTTATAAATATTAGTTTCTGCGAAATAAAGAGTGATGTTATTATCTTCAGACTTGCTTGTCAACTTTCTAAGGGCATGTATCTAATTAACCACTGGTATGCCTTAGTCTATTCTGTGTATTTGATTTCTGTTTCCCAAGTAAAGAACTTTAGATTTGTCTCTCTAATGTCATTGGATTGTTTTCAGGCCATTTCATTAACCTGTCAAGATCTCTTTTTTAAAAATAGTGTCTTCTAGTGTCTTAGTTGAGCCAGATTGGTATAGTGGTTAACACATCAGACAAGAACCTGCAAAACTGTGAGTTTTATTCCCACCTTAGGCACAAAGCCAGCTGGATGACTTGGGCCAATCATTCTCTTTCAGTCCTGAAGGAGGCATTAGCAAACCACTTCCAAATAATTTTGCCAAGCAAACTGCAGAGACTTGTCTAGGAAGTCATCAGGAATCAAAAACTTACTTAGAAGGTGTTAAGTCCTGAGCATGGGCGCAAGGAACGGAGACGAGACATCGAACGGTGACTTCAACTCTTTATTGTGAAATAAGAACAGAGCAAATACTTGGGCAGCAGCAGCTCTTTTATAGAGCTGGCTGCTGTCAAAACAACCAATGATTTGAGTTTACCACTTTCACAGCATCCAATTAGAGGGGCCTGTTAACAGCCAATCAGACTGGCCAGAAACGACCAATCATGACTCACTTATTCGTGGGCCAACAAGGAGTGCAGGATTACGAGCCTGCTGCAAAGTAAAGCTATTTAGGGTTGTTACTACTGCGTTGGTTTAGTCCATAACACCCCTCCCCCCTAGGTTCTGTCTGAGGGGTGGGGTGACGTATTCTCGTAAATAGGCAGGTCGCTTCACCTGTCTGCTTGACCTGCGCTGTTCCACCAGTTTCTGTCCTGGCTCTGGTTCTGGTAGGCTGCTAGCTGGGCTGGATGGTGAAAACGGTCCCGCTGTTCCTTCGAATAGCTCTGGGCTGCTTTCCCTGCTTACGCCAGTGCTGTCTTCCAGGTTCCCTGGATCTGTTTCCATCGCAGTGCTGTCACGCGGCGAGGCCACTCCCTGGCTCGGTTCTCCTTCTGACGGTGAGTATCCCCTGGTTGGTTGTGTAGACTGTTGGGTTTCGATTGTTATTTCTTGTTCGGCCTCCTCGATGTTCCTTCCCCCCCCAGTTAGAGATTCAGGGCCTGAGATAGGACTAGGTGCTAGTCTGGAATGGAGTTGGTCTATGTGGCACTTCCACATCTTACCATCTGCAGTTTGTAGGTGATAGGATTGGGGTCCCGTAAGTTGAGTTATGGTAGCGGGGACCCACAATGGGTTGCCTGAGAAGTTTTTTGCGAACACGGGGTCACTTTCCTGGAATGCCTGACACTTGCTGCTGGATCCTGGGGGTTGTTCAGGTGTGTAGTTTGGGTGGAGGCGATCGAGATGCGAGCGAAGTTTGCGGCCCATCAGGAGTTCAGCTGGGGTTCTGTTCGTGGTACTGTTTGGGGTATGTGCTGGACGAGAAGCATCCAGTTTATTTTGTCGTCAATGTCGCCGTGGTCCATTTTGTGCAAAGTCTTTTTTACAAATTGAACCATTCGCTCAGCCCTACCATTAGCCGCAGGGTGCACTGGCGATGTTAAGGCATGGCGGATGCCCCGATCTGCCAGGTACTGTTTGAATGGCAGAGCAATGAATTGGGGGCCATTATCGGAGACCAGGACATCCAGCAATCCGTGGGTAGCAAATAGCTTATTCAGTTTTTTAGTGACTGCCTCCGTGGAGGTGCTTTTCATCTTGTGGACCTTGAGCCAGTTTGAATAGGCATCCACTGTTAGGAGAAAAGGGTGGGTCCCGCAAAATCGATGTGGATGTGGGACCAAGGGCCTCGAGGCATTTCCCACTGAGTTGGGGGAGTTTTTGGAGGAGTAGAATGAGTCTCCTGGCATTTGCTGCACTTTGCTACCCAGATTTCTATCTGTTTGTCTAACCCAGGCCACCATGCGTAACTCCTGGCCAATGACATCATCCACACGATGCCTGGATGTCCATCGTGCAACATTTTTAATACCTTATGTTGCAATTTCTCCCAGATTACAACTCTGTCTCCCCACAAGATGCAGCCCTTTTGGGAGAATAGTTCTGTCTGTCGATTCCTGAATGGCTTGAAAGTGTCGTTGGGTGCACTGACCGGCCAACCCCGTTCCACCCAGCTGAGGACTCGTGCCAAAACTGGGTCCTTTTTTGTTTCTGAGGCGATGTCTCGAGTGGTCAGCGGCGGCGATTTGAGGGTTTCGATTTGCAATATGGCTAAGTTTGGATCCGGGTCCTCTAGGATGTCTGGTAGTGGAGAGAGCTCAAAGCATCAGCGTGGGGAATGGTTTACCCCGGGCAGTGTTGCAATCGGTAATCGTAGGCAGCTAAAATTCTGACCAACGTGTCATTCTTGGTGATAAGATATAGGGAGTTGGTTTGTTTCCCACCAAAATACCAAGTAGCGGCTTGTGGTCTGTAATTATGGCAAAGGGTCTCCCATACACATATACATGGAAACATTTAATTGTGGATACAATAGCGAGAGCCTCTTTATCAAGTTGACTATAGTTCCTTTCAGTCTTAGACAAGGTTCTCGAAAAGAACGCAATAGGTGCCTCATTCCCATTTGGTAGGACATGGCTTAAAATGGCTCCCACTCCAAATGGTGAGGCGTCACAGGTAACCGTCAAGGGTAGAGTCTCGTTGTATTGCATCAATACAGCATTGGAGGTCTTTTACTTGTTGGAATGCCTTTTCTTCATGCCGTCCCCAGACCCAGGAAGCCTTTTTGTCAAGAAGTCTATGTAGGGGCTCGGCTACGGTCGCCTTCTGGGGCAAGAAGATGTTATAAAAGTTAATGAGTCCCAGGAAGGCTTGGAGGTCTGTCTTATTCCTAGGTCTCGGAGTGTTTTTAATTGCAGTTTTGTTTTTTTTTTCGGTGGGGTGGATTCCCTGTCTGTCGAGAAGGTATCCCAGGAACTCCACTCTCTCCGTACAAAGTTGACACTTGTCCCTTTTAACTTTCAGACCAGCGTCTTTAAATTTCTGAAGAACTTTTCTGAGTCATTGTACTAATAACTCTTTAGTGGGGGCAGCTATTAAGACATCATCAAAATAAGGCACGACGCCTTTTATGCCTTGTAATAGTCTCTCCATCAAACTTTGGAAAATGCCAGGTGCCACGCTTACTCCGAATTGGAGTCTATTGTACTTGAAGGCACCTCTATGTGTAACTATTGTCTGGGCTTCTGCAGTTGTCGTGTCTACAGGTAGTTGTTGGTACGCCTGAGCTAAGTCCAATTTTGCAAATATTTTTCCGCCACACAGGGAATGAAGAAGGTGTTGGACCACCTGTACTGGGTAAGCGCTCTGTTGAAGAGCATGATTTAGGGTGGCCCGGTAATCCCCACAAATTCTTAATGAACCATCTGGCTTCATGGGCGTTACTATTGGAGTTTCCCAGCGGGCATGGTCAATCGGTTCCAATACACCCTGGGCTATCAGTTTATCTAGCTGCTGGTCAATCTTAGGCTTGAGGGCAAAAGGCACCTGACAAGGCTTAAGCTGAATGGGAGCTACATCGGGGCTGAGATTAAATGATATAGGGGTCCCATTGTACTTGCCTAATGTTCCTGTGAACACGTCCTGGAATTCCTGGATGAGTGCCTCTTCCCAGTCGTTGCTTCTGGTTTGGTGTATGCCGGCTAGTTCAATCCCGAGTGGCGCAAACCACTGTAACCCTAACAAACTGGGCCGGTCATGATCAACAACAGTCAGGGGAAGCGTCGCAGTGCGGTCCTTGAAGGATACTGGGATGTGGCTGGAACCGACAACTGGAATTCTGTTTCCCTGGTAGTCTTTTAGGATGATTCGTTGAGTGCTGAGATCTTGGCGGCAGATGGCAGGGATCAGCTGTTTGAGGGTTTTCCAGGATACTATCGATAGGGATGATCCCGAATCGACTTCCATCACGCACGGTCGATTCTCAATAGTAACCCTTACGCGGATCTTTCTTGCATCGAACGACGAAGCGTGGCCGATAATAATGGTTTGGCGGGCCTCTTCTCGTCTCGTTGAAGAGGCAGGTGCTTGATTTCTGTAGTAGTAGTGGTTGTTCCATTGGTGGTTCAGACGGTCCCGATTCTCAGGTGGTTTGCCTGTCTCCCGTTGGAGGTTGTTCTCCCTTCGGCTGGGACTGGACTCTTGCTTGCTTCTGCAGACCTTCGCAATGTGGCCTCTTTTCCCGCAGGTACGGCAGAGTACGTCGAGGAATTTGCAGTCCGATCGCGGGTGGTTTGCCCTGCAACCAGCACACTGGTGCGGACGTCTTTGGTTCCTTTGCTCTCATTCTGAGCAGAGCCGGTTGACCTCCTCTTCCTCACTGTCTGAGGATGACTCGAGGTCTTCATGGTGGGTGATAGAGTGCTTCTCAGCGGCGAATGGACTATCGTTAGCGAGTTGGTGAAGTGGTGCGTTTGCTCAGTGCATTCGAGCGGCTAACTTCCTGGTTGCTTCTGTGGCAGTAGCATCAGTGATGACATCTGCAAGGCTGATGTCTCCTTTCGTCATAAGTTTACTCTGAACATGTGGTGCATCTAATCCCAGAACTATGCAGTCTCTCAGGGCTTCCTCGAGGTTTGCAAAACCACAAAGGCCTCCTAGGTTCCGGAGGTCGGCTACAAAATCCCCAACGCTCTCGTTCTTCCGTTGGTCCCTCTGGTAAAACTCGTGTCTTCATATCAGTGTAGGTACTGTAGGTGCATAATGGGCCCGGAGGATTGGGGCGAGGGTATCCCAATCCATGGTCTTCACTTCTGCTGATTTGGCAAGTGCTTTAGCCATTTTGAAAACGGCAGGGCCGCAATGAATCAGAAACACTGCTCGTTTCTTGCCAGGCGTAGCATCTTTTAAATTGTTGGTCTTTAGGAACATCTGGAAGCGATCTATATACAAGTCCCAGTCTTCGGTTGCTGGGTCGAATGGAGTGGGTGGTATGGCGCCGCTGGTCATCTTGCCATTTGTTGCATGCGCTCTTCAGCCATGTGCTCTGTCTTGTTCGATGCATACTTAATCAGCTCTATCGTCTCCGCATCCCACCTTCGTCACCAGTGTTAAGTCCTGAGCATGGGTGCAAGGAACGGAGATGAGACATTGAACGGTGACTTCAACTCTTTATTGTGAAATAAGAACAGAGCAAATACTTGGGCAGCAGCAGCTCTTTTATAGAGCTGGCTGCTGTCAAAACAACCAATGATTTGAGTTTACCGCTTTCACAGCTTCCAATTAGAGGGGCCCGTTAACAGCCAATCAGACTGGCCAGAAATGACCAATCATGACTCACTTATTCGCGGGCCAATGAGGCATGCAGGATTACGAGCCTGCTGCAAAGTAAAGCTATTTAGGGTTGTTACTGCTGCATTGGCTTAATCCATTACAGAAGGCACAAAAAAGAACATTAGTTACAAATTGTCCTCAACTTATAAGTTATAATCATTTATTTAATGATCCTTCAAAGTTACAACAATCCTGAAAAAAGTGACTTTTGACCAGGTCCTCCCACTTATAACCATTGTAACATCTCCACAGTCAAAATTCAGGTGCTTGGCAACTGGCATACATTTATGGTGGTTGAACATCCCAGTATCACATGATCACTATTTGTGAAATTCCCAGGGGGCTTCTAACAAGTGAAGTCAATGGGGAAAGCTGGATTCATTTATTGACTGTATGATTTGCTTAATGACTGATTGTGGCAAAAAAGTCATACAATTGGGTGCAATTCAATGACCATATTATTTAACAATGGAAATTCCTCTGCCAATTGTGGTTGAAGCTGAAGACAATTTGTATTCCATATTATTTCATGTCTCTGGCCACCTCTTCATCCAAATTATTATGCCACCTCTTCATACAAATTATTAATACAAAAGTGGAAAATATAGATTCTAAGACCGCATCTTGTTGCACCCAATCTAATAAACTCCAATTTGATGAGGAACCTTTTAGGGTATTAATTGCCAGCTGTGATCCCACTTGATTCTCATGCCATCTAGCCTACACTAAGTGGAGGTATTCAAATTTTTTTACTCTCAGTTCTGTGGCTTGGTGGGTGTGGTGTGGCAGGGGAAGGATATTGTAAAATCTCCATTTCCACCCCCATTTCCAGGGGAGGATATACTGCAATATCTCCATTCTCTCCCCACCCCACTAACCTGCTTTCCAGCTCTGTTCTCCTGTGCAGGGCAACAAAAGAAGACTCAACCAATCAGCTGGGAGTCTGATCAGCTGGGATTCATAAGGCAGTGAATAGATGGGGGCAGGGCCAACCAGAGGTGGTATTTACCTCTTCTCCTAACTACTTACAATTTCTGCTACCAGTTCTCCAGAACCCGTCAGAACTGACTGAATACACTTCAATAATCTGTAAGATTTCTGGAAATCATTCCTGCATGATTTCTAGTTTTATGAATCACCCATTTTCCTCTTTTTGAAGAGAAGAATATATTTCCCCTGTTTTAGTCATCTGACTATTAGTTGCTTCCTTCATTTCCCAAACATACATCCACATGGCCTTGCACAGTACAACTCACCCAAAGAATCTTCTCAAAATAGTCTGGTGGAACACATTTTTACTTTATTGAAGAAACTAGAAATTGAATGAATGTGCATTCTCTTATTACCAATTAGTGTTTTGCCTTGCTTGAGAAACCTTACATACATTTTTTCCTGTTCCTTTTATTTTGAATAAATCCAATAAAACCTTACTTTAGCACAATTGGAAAACTTCACCTTATTCTTAGACTTTAGCTTTTCTGGTACCATCGATGCAGTTTTGAACAAACTTACATATTCTTCCTTGGTGATCTTTCTCTCTTTCCACTTCTTGATAATTATGTCCTATTT
Organism: Hydrophis major; assembly: GCA_033807585.1. Lineage (NCBI taxonomy): Eukaryota > Metazoa > Chordata > Lepidosauria > Squamata > Elapidae > Hydrophis > Hydrophis major. The sequence continues at coordinate 183,032,715 of CM066331.1, read as the reverse complement.
CATTAACAAAAATTCAATAAAGTTCTTTAGTGTCTCCAATGAGCTTTTTTTTAAATAATATTTTTATTGAGGTTATAAATACAATACAAACTAAGAAGAATATTAAAAAGAAGGAAAAACAGAAAGTACAAAAAAAATACAAACAACAAATGAATATGTGTGTGTGTGTATGCATATACATATGTATGTATATGTGTGTGTGTATGTATGTATGTATGTATGTATGTATGTATGTATGTATGTATGTATTTAAAGGGGGAAAGGAAAAAAAGAAATATAGAAAGAAATTACTTCCCTCTTTATCAAGACACGTTCAAATCTTTTGTAATATTTTAATCAGAAGTCTTTTTATCCACATCTCAGCTTTATTTGTCAATCAATTTCATGTTTCTTCCTTTCTTTTACCCCAGAGATCCCCAACCTTTCCAGCTTTTCAGGCTGGCAGGGGGCAGGAGAGGGGATGGTTCAGCGTGAGTGATGGGCAAGTACATGCCTGCGTGCAGCTCCATATCCACGCATGCGTACCTGCTGCTCAGACAAGTGGGGATGCACATGCTCACCTATGACTTCCGGGAGTGGGCCAATAGTGGGATGCAGCCTGGGTTTGTGGGGGTGGGTCCTGCTTTACACAATAGCATGTCATTTTCTCTAAAAATATAAAGGAAAGAATCTCTTCTTCTTATCTCATATGAACAAAACTTTAAAACCTCATCATTCAAACTTAATCAAGAAAAATCCCATTAAGAACTAATAAAAACAACAAATTAAAAAATATTAATCTTTAATCCCTTTGAAAAATGTTCCCTAAATTAATTTCTTATCATCTTCTCTTCATCTCCTCTGGGTCTCTAAAAATATAAAATACACTCGTCTTCTTGTATCTTATCTATAAACAACTATAAACTGTAAATCTATAAACAAATCTTTAAAACCTTATCATCTTTGATGGACATGTAAGAAAGCTAAGAAATACTGGGATCAGATATGTATTTTAATCCATAGAATTCTTAAATTAGAATAGAAACCAGAGTCTTTCATTTTAGGCTTGATAAACAAACATGGGATTTTGGTTTTATATATAAGAGTAGCAAGATGCTTGTATTTACAGAGGTGGAAAGACCGGCAAATTCCTACAGTGGAAGAATGGATGGTGAACCTAATAGAATTGACTGAGATGGCAAAATTTATTACTTTGATCAAAGAAAATAGTTTGTCTAGTTTTGTTTCTACCTGGAAACCACTGTTGCTTGAAATAAATGAAACTGTTATTAACAATTAGGACAACTGTTTATGGTGATAGAAACATTGTGTATTATTGTTGATTTTAAAATAAGAGATGAGTGTTTTTTATATATATGTATCTGTACTGAATAAAATTAAAACCTATTCTTTTTTCTATGTCCCCCTTCTTTTCTGCACTTCCAATTTTGCTTTTTTTCTGAGCTTTTCTTTTTTTAAATCTCATTGTTCTGTTTTGTTCTATTTTAGTTTTTGTTGAAATTTAATATTTTTTTTAAAAAAAGACCCTTAAGCCTCATCGTTCAGTCCTAGTAAATAAAAAACCCATTAAAAGCTGATAGGAAAAAAGGGGTCATATTCAGTTTAACCTTGATTGAACAAGCCAACCAACTCTTTTAATGTTAAAAGTCTTGATTATTCCTTTTAGGTAATATCCCAGAAGCTGATTGCTTTTCTCTTTTCCCTTTCTCAGGAATTACTTCACAAGTATAACATATCTCTTTTATAAAAAAAAAAAATGTCCAAGTCACTTTTCTGAATTAAAATTCACATAACCAAGTTATATGGTTTATGTATATTAAGGGGGGCCATGTTTGCATTTATTTTATTTATTTATTTATTATTTTTGTCAATTGCTTACAAAGATAATAGGTATAAGTAAAAACATACCTATGAATACATGGATACATATAAGAAAAATAAATAAATAAATAAATAATAGGACAAGGACGGTAGGCACATTGGTGTGCTTATGCACACCTCCTACAGACCTCTTAGGAAAGGGGTGAGGTCAAATAGTAGACAGTCTAAGGTTAACGTTTTTGGGGGTTTGGGGAAGAAACCACAGAGTCAGGGAGAGTATTCCAGACATTGACCACTCTGTTGCTGAAGTCGTATTTCCTGCAATCAAATTTGGTGCAATTAACCTTGAGTTTGTATCTATTGTTTGCTCTTGTGTTGTTATGGTTGAAGCTGAAGTATTCATTGACAGGTAGGACATTGCAATGTATAATTGTGTTTAATGTATAATGTTATACGTTATACAATGTATAATTATATGCATAATGTATAATATATAATGTACAATGTATAATGTGAGAGGGTTTCCTCTTTTAAATTCTTGGGAGCGCTCATTAGTCAAGACCTCACCTGGAAAAGCAACATGTCCTTGGTGGTTAGTAAGGCTCAACTTCATTTCCTTAGAGTCCTTCAGAAAAATCAGGTGGAACAATGGCTGATGACTTCTTTCTATTGGTCCACAATAGAGTGTCCTCATATACTGTATAACGGTATGGCACACTGATTTAACAGCTGCGGACAGGAAGACACTACAAAGAGTGATTAATTTAGCACAAGAAACCATTGGTTTCCCCCCTAATACCACTGAATGACATCACCAGGTCTCGCTATTTCAGCAGCGTAAGGAAGATACTTAGGAATGATTCACACACCTGGCCAGTGTTTCTTTTCACTTTTAGCATCAAGCAGAAAACATTGAAGCATAGCCAGCCAGACAAAACAGATTAAAAAACAGCTTCTACCCACGGGCAGTCAGACTCCTAAACACAATGTAGCACCACAAATACAGGTGAAACTTGAAAAATTAGAATATCATGCAAAAATTCATTTATTTCAGTAATGCAACTTAAAAAGTGAAACTAACATTTGAGATAGACTCATTACATGCAAAGCAAGGTAGTTCAAGCCATGATTTTTCATAGTTGTGATGATTATGGCTTACAGCTCATGAAAACCCCAAATCCACAATTGCAGAAAAATTAGAATATTACATGCAATCAATAAAACAAGGATTGTACATAGAACAATATTGGACCTCTGAAAAGTATAAGCATGAATATGTACTCAGTACTTGGTTTGGGCTCCTTTTGCAGCAATTACTGACTCAATGCACCGTGGCATGGAAGCTATCAGCCTGTGGCACTGCTGAGGTGTTATAGAAGACCAGGATGCTTCAATAGTTGGTCTTCAGCTCTTCTGCATTGTTCGGGTCTCATGTTTCTCATCTTTCTTTTGGCAATGCCCCATACATTCTCTATGGGGTTCAGGTCAGGCGAGTTTGCTGGCCAATCAAGCACAGTAATCCCTGGGATCATTGAACCAGGTTTTGGTGCTTTTGGCAGTGTGGGCAGGTGCCAAGTCCTGCTGGAAAATGAAGTCAGCATCCCCATAAAGCTCGTCTGCAGAAGGGAAGCATAAAGTGTTCCAAAATCTCCTGGTAGACAGCTGCGTTGACCCTGGGACTTAATGAAGCACAGTGGACCAACACCAGCAGATGACATGGCTCACCAAATCAACACAGGCTGTGGAAACTTCACACTGGACTTCAAGCATCTTACAGTGTGTGTCTCTCCATTCTTCCTCCAGACTCTGGGTCCTTGGTTTCCAAATGAGATGCAAAAGTTGCTCTCATCAGAAAAGAGGACTTTGGACCACTGAGCAACAGACCAGTTCTGTTTTTCCTTTAGCCCAGGTAAGATGCTTCTAACGTTACTTGTTGTTCAGGAGTGGCTTGACAAGAGGAATACGACATTTGAAGCCCATGTCCAGGATCCATCTGTGTGTGGTGGCTCTTGATCCTCCTCCTCCTACCTCCTCCTCCTCCTCCTCCTCCTCCTCCTCCTCCTCCTCCTCCTCCTCCTCCTCCTCCTCCTCCTCCTCCTCCTCCTCCTCCTCCTCTCTTCTTCTTCTTCTTCTTCTTCTTCTTCTTCTTCTTCTTCTTCTTCTTCTTCTTCTTCTTCTTCTTCTTCTTCTTCTTCTTCTTCTTCTTCCTCCTCCTTCTCCTCCTCCTCCTCCTCCTCTAAAACCTGCCAGTGACCACTACATTTGTGATCTCATCTCAGAGATGAGAGCATATTGTGGAGCATATTGTATGATCCCAAGTTACCTCCTTCCTTGGGAACTGGTTCCTTCACTAACTCACTTTCCATTGTTATGTAAAAAGTGAAGGTGTCTTAATCTACCATTGCTTTTCCAGAAGTCACATATCCTCAATGGGTTTTTGTAGAAAAGTGAAAGGCTGGGTGAGACCATTTACAGAATGCTACATTTGAGATCTGCCACTACTGGGATCTATCACTATAATGGATTGTGCCTTTATAGTTTATATTACTCTCATTTTCTTCTGCTATTTTCAGTCCTTATTTGTGTTGCGTGCTGCTCAATCATTTGAAATGCAGTGGCACAGCAATATCATAATAAATGAAAAATTCAAAACTAAAAGATGATAACTAGCATAGAGTGCAGTGCTTCACACATTTTTTCTTTGTTACTCCAAATTGCTTATCAGAAAGTCCTTTCTACTCAATGTAGATAAAAAACTTTAAGACAACTTAAGTATCCCTCTTGTGATTGGGTAAAAGGTTTGTGTGTTGTTACCCAAAGAAAAACCACTTTTTCCTAATTTTATGCAAACCTTCAAACAATCAAATTTTATGCAAACCTTCAAACCCATGGCAAAAAAGCAATTCATGAAAAAATAGCTTTATGATTTCTAGTAAATGCCAGATAATTTATATAATACAACAAGGAGTTGAAAATTAATGTATATCGAAGGCTAAAGTATTTGTATTTGACAGGGGAACAGAGTGAACAGCTGCAAGCTATGCATAAGTGGTGAAAAACTAGAACACAGACAAATTTGTGTATCTCAGTAGAATGTTCTCTAAAAATGGAAAAATTGATGGAGAAATTTCGAGACATGCAAATTCTGTTTAAAATGTAGCAGTTAGTATATGGTCTATTGCAAATAAAGAAATGTCTATATAAGACAGTAAGAATTGTGTATATCAAGAGAAATTTGCAATTAAGTGCAGTCAATGGAACTTGGTTATTTAATCAGTTCTGTATATGTGATAAAAAAATAAAATAAAGGTTCAAAAAAGAGAAAGGGCCAAGAATGAAAGGATGCTGGATGCAGGGAAATGTGAGGATCAGTATGAAAAAAAAAATTTGAGATAACTTTGTCTTATAAAGAGAATGACTGATGATTAAACTGCAAATTAAATATACAAAAGAATGAATGTGTTGGGAGAAAAGGGAAAATAAAGAAATTTATGGTTTGATGGATTTGATGAGATATTCAATAAGCAAGTGGTGAGAAGTTTAAAGAACAAAAAGTATTATACAATTCATGGGTATAATAGAAGAAAGGATGGTATGTGTGGATTAAAAAGTTACAGAAAAATACAATTGATTTCCTTTTCTCTTATTTTCCACTGCCAATTTCTTTTCCTTAATACCTGTTATATATTCTCAGTATTTTGAATAACATAGCTTACTATGAAAGGGAATAACATGATAGCTGTGTAGATTTATTTTTAGAAAAATAGATCACTCTAAAAGTAAAGGAAAATAATTAGGGTAAACACATTTTTTCCTAGGTTCTAGGCTTTGATTTTAAATGCTTACAGACTAGAATTGTTCTTTAATAACTCAATCACATACATTCTTCACCCAGCCACATTTTTGAAAAGTCCTTGTCTAAGCAATATCTGCTTGGCTGCAAGGCTTGCAAGACATCATATTTAAATTACTCTTTCTAAAATTTATGTTTAACTAGGTAATGAAAAGGAGCAAAGAATAGGAGCAGTAAGTCAGAGTTTGTGATCTTTCTTTAAAAAAAAAACCCCAAACCTTAGTTCATTGTTATTTTGGAAATGTGGTCATACCTCTCTTTCCATATAGCAGTAGTATCATAAAATGAAATTTTTGTTCTGAGTAATATCAGACATTTGAATGACCCTATTTTTAGCCAGGGAAAAATAGTTAATTATTCTAACATTTAAATATGGTAACTCAATTGGAATCCATGTTTATAAGGTTTGTATAAGCCTAAACATATGCCTGGCAACTCATTTACTTTTACATTTTATTTGATTTGTCAATCACTTACAAGATCCAGGTATAAGAATCAATATAGTTTTGAATACATGAGATAGATACTTATAAGAAAAATAAAAAAACAATAGGACAGGGATGGTAGGCACAATTGGTGCGCTTATGCACACTTATTATGCTTATGCATAATGTCATTTATTATGTATTATAGACTGAATTCAAGAATCCGCTGGGATATTGATATTCCCATCTGAGATGTTAATGTTCACATCTAAAACCTTGTAAGACCTCATGTAACAAAGCTGAAACCTCATGGGATGTAGCAATTTTAACCAAGTTTTATTTTTTTCATGAATATAATCTACTTAACTTTGGTGGGCTGAAAAATCCTTATAAGAATATTATGGGCATTGTGTTGCTTGCCCTAAGTGAATGTGTGCATACTTAATAGCAGATGCTAATTTTGCACGAATATATAACTTTTGACTTCTGCTTTGAAGATTAATATCAAAAACTTGGCTGAAGTAATATTTATTTATTTTTTATTTATTTATTCTGTCAAGCAATTATTAAATAATTATTAGGTATAAGTATAAACAAGGTTATGAATACATGAAATGGATATGAATAACAAAAAAGAAAAAAACAATAGGACAGGGACGGTAGGCACGTTTTGGTGTGCTTATGTATGCCCCCTACAGACCTCTTAGGAAATGGGTGAGGTCAATAGTAGATAGTCTAAGGTTAAAGTTTTTGGGGTTTGGGGAGGTAGAGTATTCCAGACATTGACCACTCTGTTGCTGAAGTCGTATTTCCTGCAATCAAATTTGGTGCCATTTACCTTGAGTTTGTATCTATTGTTTGCTCTTGTATTGTTGTGGTTGAAGCTGAAGTATTCATTGACAGGTAGCATATTGCAATAGATAATTTTATGTACTATACTTTGATCGGACTGAAGGTGGCATAGTTCTAGGTTGTCTAGATCTAAAATTTCAAGTCTGGTGGCATAAGGTATTCTGCAACGAGTAGAGGAGTGGAGAACTCTTCTTGTGAAATATTTCTGGACTTTCTCAATTGTATTAATATCTGATATGTAATGTGGAGTGAATGTGAAGTGAAACCATGACTGTGCTTATGATTTTACTTCAGCTTTCCTTTGCTTCATAGAGCTGTGAGAGTCATAACTGTCATAAATTAAATAATTCCAAGGAAAACACAATGATCAGAAAATATTAGCTTTGTTCAGACTTCGGAATTAACCATGGTTCACTCCCCTCTCTGTAACATATTTCTGCTCTGTAAAAAGGAGTTCACTTTGGGTCTATTCCAAACAATATCTTACATTCTTTGCTCAGGCACTGTAATTAGAATAATAAAGAGGGAAATTGCAATCCTAAAGAAGAATCCTAAAGAAGAAAAGATAGATTCAGGCTCTATCACTAATCAGGATGTGATGTATGGCAAAAGAAGAAAAGGCCTCTCACTTCCAGGCTTGATCCTTTTTCCCTTTGTGCCAATGATTCCATGCCGATCCCTGATTGGCATGCAAATAAAGAATGCAAGCAACTTACAAGAACCCCTTTCCCACATACGGCTGCTTTTGAAAGGCCTTAATCACTATGATATTATAAATTACACACACACACAAAAAAAACCCCAGGATGGAAATCTAAGAGAAGAAATCTAAGAAGAAAGGAGGGGGAATGTGCTTTCTGCCCTCTCTGCTCCCACGCACCCTTCTCCTTCTCCCCTTACAGCCTACAGGGAGAAAAGCAAATGACAGAACGACAATGGCTGCAAGAACAGAGGCTGTTGAGCCCAGCTGCGCTCAGCTGCCTTGAGTCAGGCAGCCATGAAAGGCACCGAAAGTGGCAGGCAGGTAACTCACCTCTTTGTGGGACTGTTTCAACTGGACTTTGTATGGCACTCCCAGCATGAGACATGATTACTATACGGAGGCACTCATTTATTCCTCAACAGTGAGCCCTTTTAGTTATCAGTTCACACCAAATCCTTTGCAAGGTACAAGTGGAGACCTGCTGATTCTCGGCAGAGTTTAAAGCTAGGACGTCCTCCTCCACTCCAACTAAATTGGGTGATTTTCTTCTAAGATGACTAGCTTTGCCTAAGCTTCCTCTCTTCTTATGAGGCAGAGAGGGTGAGAAAAATTCAGGGAAGAAAGATGGAGGTTTTAACAGGTTACTTCCAAGTGAAGGAAGAGGTTGCATTCATGTACAGAAAACACAGGTAAAATTACGCCTTATGTACATAAAATTATGTGCATGCTGTACCGATTTTTCCACCATTACCTGTATGCATTGTTTTTGGTTCTTAGATTAATTCTTGTCAGTATATCTCAAATGGATGGATAGGGATATTTTCCATGAATTAAATCTATTTTCTTATGTTGTTGGATTCATTTGTTCACAGAAGATTACTTTCTTAAGTATTACACCTGGTCTAGCTACTTATTTCTTACAGCTGGGGAGCAAAAGCAAGAACACTGTGTATAATAGCATAATCATTAATACACTCTATTGCCAAATACTGCACACCTGTATGGGGAAAAAGTTGTCATACCACAAGACTGGCATTCACCTTAATGATACAATGAGAATATCTGGAACCCTCAAATGTACACCATTCTCATGGCTTTATATTCTTTCTAACATTGCCCCTCCTGATCTCAGACAACAACAGACAACAACACTGAAATAAAATAAACATGCCATCAACTCCTATAGATTTTCCAATACATCAAATATTAGACTCTCTACCTTTCACCAGGCTTAAGTCTAGAAAAGCAATTTGGGATAGCATATCAGAGTCGTACAATCTAGATGAAGAATGGCAATTAAAATGAGCAACTTTTAATAACCAAAACCAAACAGATCACGAAGATTCAACAAAACCACTTCCAGAAATGCAGTTGCCCCAAAATATATGGAGCCACCTGAATAGAACTAAGGCAAAGCTCTTTAATTGGGGAATGGCTCTCAGCCATGCAATGCATCTGTGGGGCTTTGGAACAAACTATAACACATGTAGTTCAAGAATGTATCCTCAGAAAATTTCAAGTCATATGGAATGATTTCTTCGCAGCTATACCAAAAGCAATGAGATGATTAGCTTCCTGAGATATCAATTTACACCACTTATTCCATTGAAAATCTATGGCTCCATATTATGGTCATTTTATTATGATTTTATCTTAATTTAATATTTTACCTCTTATATTGCATTCTCTCTCTCTCTCTCTCTCTCTCCCTCCCTCCCTCCCTGCCTCCCTCCCTACACACATACATATACACACAGGTGTGTGTGTGTGTCACTTCACCAGTGATTTTCCTTATGGCAGGGAACATTGGAAATGGTAATCCATAGCCATTACTGGCCAGCAGTGCAGCAGTACTGAACCAGCCATTACTTTGCTAAATTTCTATCTCATATGAATATAGCTTTTCAAGCTAGCTCATTTGAGATACATTGATTAAAAAACCAATTAATCCCCTCACCCAATTAAAGGATAGAAATAGTCAAACAGGAGAAATTTAGCAGCATTGGTTGGGTCAGGAAAAAAGCAGCTGAGTTCAGCAGATTAAAAAAAAGATTCTGGACTGAAGGGAAACAAGATTAATTACTTTAATTTACATCTGGTGACAACCCTACTGTGGCCTTTTCTGTGTTCCAACAACTTCCTTCCATCCAGGTATTCATAGGGATACTTGTTATAGCTGTTTTCTCCACCCTTTTAATAAATGAAGTTATTCAAAGGAGCCCAAATGAAAAGTGCCGTGTGTACATTTCACTAAGTTGATGCTCTTCTTCAAGCCATTGAACACTTTTTGTGTGATGGCCAGATGTACTCATTTGCAATGGTTTCCTTTTCTGAGGACTGTCAGAAAATACTATTTCATAAATGCATCCTTCTTCTATTAGGCCAGAGTTTAAAGGATAATAACCATGAGAAACAGGACAGTAGTTTGTCCAGTTTTGATTTTCCATCCATTGAGCATCACCTGCTGGTGAGCATAACCACCATTGATCATTCTCAATAATGTACAGTTGAGTAAGTTGGGTGAATTGGGGTGTCAAACTCATGTTGTCATGGCATTATGTGATGTATCGGGACTCCCCCCCCTTCAATAAACTGGGCATGGGTATAGCCAGCACATGATGCATCCAGCCCACGGGCTGAGAGTTTGACAGCCCTGATGTAGGTGATGCCTGGGTAGGATGGAAGATTTATCTACTTTTCAATTTCTATTAGGATGCAGGGATGGGAAAATGGAACCAATTTATTTTTGAACAAAGATCTAGATATAGCACTTACTTAGAAGAATGCTAGATCTAAAAATCCTTTGAGGTAGCCAAGTCAGGATACTGCAACTTTATTGATTTAGGCCAAAGTAACAAAATCTTGAAATCCTGGCTGTGAGTTACTTTCTTCCCAAAGAATGAAGTTTTGTTTCTCAATTTCCAAGGCTTAAAACTTTTTTTATAACTGTCATCACACAATTTCTTTAAGGTCATCCCTGTGGCTCACCATAAGACCTGTGTTTAAATGGAGCACAGATGTCAGGTCACGGATATGGAGGGGCACTGGGTGAATCAGAAGACAGTGCCCTTGATATTCATTGCTACTCTTCTGGTATTTCTGAGACCAGTTATCTGAACTATTTTGGGACATGTATTTTAGACAGGGCATATGCCAAAGAGGGAAGTGGGAGTCAGGAAAATCACATCATTATCCACTTTGTTAAGGAAATATTGTAGTATGTATCCATGGTAAAAAAAAAAAAAGATGTGTTAGGAGAAGAGGAAAATTTTAATACCGAAACACCTTTAACCTACTTTTGCAGTGGATTGACAATGGAGACATATTTAAAATGGTTTGTGGAGTATCTTTATTCATTCAGATTATATGATCACCCAGCTAAAATTGTAGCATCCTGATAACCAAACCAAACCAGAACAAAAACATATCTGAGACAATGGTGAAGGATGGAAGGATTTGAAAGAGATATCAAAGAAGCCATCTATGTTAAGACTGAACAGCCCTATCTCAACAGAGGGGGTGGGATACAACACCCCTATTTCCTGTTTACCATGCAGTCCTTTTAGCAATTCCAAGAAGTTTCCACAACCATTTGCATTATTCAGGTGACCCTAAGGGCAGAGATAACCCTCCAAGTGGCCTCAACAACTCTCAGAAAGAGTGCTAATGATCAGGTGACTGGAAGAAATATAAATCTCCCCATCCTCCACCATTCAGCTACAACTGAACAAACTTCTTGTTTGAGAAGTGAAATGTCTTCAAGGAAAAACGAAATCCTGTTGCCTTTTGAAAAAGCACTTTTGGGACCTTCCAGTTGTGGTGATCCCAGTGCCCGAAGACTGTGCTGATCTGGACAGGGAAAAGCAGACTCAGGCTCAATTCTACCAATACTAAATGTATGGAAATCAAATAAGAACTATACTCATCACTGTTTTATTCTAGATGGGGTTGCACTCCACAAACTGAACGAGTTCATAACTTAGAGGGTCTATTGATTCACAGTTCTGATTGAGGAATGCATTTGTGACTAAAAGGACTATGTAATCCCATCTTGTAAACCAATTAAAATAAATCATGGAGGCATTGCTCACAGTCATTTATATCTTAGCCATCTTTTGATTAACAATGTCAACTCATAGTACAGGGGACTGCTCTTGGAGGCTAAATAATGAAGCAGCTTGATTAGCTAAGGGCACTTCTTTACTTGCCTGAGTAATATTACTACTTCAAGACCTGTATTGATTCCAGTTGGCTTTCAGGTGCAATTCATGGTATTGGGCTTTCACCTTTAAAACTCTATTTAGGGTTGGGGAACTATGGCCCCTTGGCATCTATATGATCCAGGACCATATGGATATTTGTGACATTCTTCCCCCCATTTCCCCCCAGTGTTTTCTGTCCACCCTTAATATCTACTGGAGTGAGCACCCTTCACATTCCTTCCTTGAAGGATCACTATCACTAGGGGCCACTATATCATGCATTTTTGTAGTTATCCCTCTCCTTTGGAAGAAACAGTGGGTCACCTCTCTATAAAAAGTTACAGTTTGCTAGTGCAATTGTTTCCCTTGGAATGACAATTGTTTCTGAGTTTGGGAATTTATTATTTTTTCTTTTTTTTTTTTGAAAGAAAATTTTATTAATTTTCTACAAACAGACAAGACAAACAAAACATTAAAACATTCCACTCTCATATGTGCATCCAGTGTGTCAGTTGGTTCATCATTTTTGTGCATTCATTCTGTAGTCCCAGTTACAATTATGTTACATAACAACTCATATTATCAATCCAAACTTATATATCCTATAATCACTAAACAAAAAAAAAAGAAATTTTTGGCTATACTTTTAATCATTCATGCTTTATGAGCTAACAATACTTTAACCAGATTATTCAACAAATCATATAGCCATACCAAATCAATCCTAAAAAAAAACCTTTATAAATATAATATCAAATAACAAAATAATAGCAAAATAGCAAGATAAAGATATTTCTTACTATCTAAAATATTCTATTATCGTATTTTATCATCTAGCCATTTATAAAAAAGATCCCAAATTTCATAAAATTGTTTATCCTCTTGCTCTCTAATTTCAAATGTCAATCTACTCATCTCAGCACATTCCAATATTTTCTTAATAATTTCTTCCTGTAATGGTATTTTCTCATTCTTCCAATTTTTAGCAAATACAATCCTGGCCGCTGTTAATACATTTACAATCAGGTATTTCAAATCTTTACTATATATATCAGGTAAAATTCCCAATAAGAAGATCTCTGGTTTCAAGTCTATATGTTTCTTTGTCATTTTTTCCAACCACATGCGAATTATAATCCAATATTTTCTAGCATCCTCACAAGTCCACCACATATGGTAATACGAGCCGGGTATCTGATGACATTTCCAGCATTTTTCAGATTTGTTCTTAAACATTCTTGCTATTCTTGTCGGAGGAAAGTGCCACCTGTAAAACATCTTATACAAGTTTTCTTTATATGCTGTTGACATTGTCATTTTATAATTTTGAGACCACAATTTCTGCCATTTCTCTAAATCAATCCCATATCCAAAATTCTTCCCCCAAACAATCATAGTTTCTTTGACTTGTTCTTCCTCTAATTTCATTCCCAGTAAATAACCATATAATTTTTTAATCACCTTCTCATCAGTACCCATCAAGATCTTATCTAAATCAGTCTGCTTATCATAAAATCTCTCTGTTTTGGAATCTTCATCATACCTTGAATGTATTTGTGCATATGAAAACCAATTCATCCTTATACCTTGTTCCTCTAAGTTTTGGATCGATTTAAGTTCACCCTTTTCATCCAAAAGTTCCCCATATCTAACTGTTTGTTCCTTCTTGTAGATTATAGGATAGGAAAATGCTTCAATGGTTGATAACCAAACTGGAATTTTCAAATAACATTGTCTTTTTATCTTCTCCCAATTTAACCACAAAGACTCCTGTACATAATGTCTTCTAAAATAACCCTGTGTTTTAGTTCCCTTATACCATAAAAAAGCATGCCAGCCCAACAGCAAGTCATGCCCTTCTAATGTCAATAACCTATGTTTCCTTAATTTTGGAGAAGGCGGAGCTTCGTTTCGGCGATACAGCTGCGATCTCGGGGCTCTGAGATCGCAGCCGATATTTTCGCCCCTGCTCGGTCCCAATGGACCTAAACCGTCCCGTAGACACGGGGATTGAGAAGGGTACTGTTCCAGGATCCCAGAGATATCGCAAAATCTCTGGTTTGATCCGGAAGAAGCCCTTTTGCTGGTGGCGGAGAGGCAGCCCCCATAGCTGCTGAAGTCGGGACAGCTCCGGAAAGAAAGTGGCTGGAGTGAAAGTGTGTGTGTCCAGTTTCAAGAGGAACAACTGGAGACTGAAAAAGAGAAAGGAGCAGCAGGGGGACAGATGGATAGCAAAGAACAGCATGAAGTGAGATCCACGAGAGCGGTTAGACCTAAATATAAAACATAATCATGGAAGAAAAAAAACTGATTACAATGAATATAAATGGGCTTAATTCAGCTGTTAAAAGAAGGAAAACTTTTCATAAATTAGAGAAATTAAAATTTGATATAATTTGTTTACAAGAAGTTCATATTGAAAAACAACATGAACAATTGTTATTACAGCCAAAATTGGGGAAAATATTTACTTCTTTGACTCAATGTAAGAAAAGAGGAGTGGTTCTATACATTAAAGAGGCTATCCCAGCAAAATTGATTTACACAGATGAAGATGGAAGAGTATTAATGGTAGAAATAATGGACAATAATATAAAAATACTCTTGATTGCAATTTATGCTCCGAATGATAAACAAGAAGAGTTTTATAAAAAGCTACACATGAAAATAATTGGACTGGACTATGTTAATATAATTATGATGGGAGATTTTAATGGAATTGTGGACAATAAATTAGACTATATAGCAACAACAACAAAGCAAAATAGAAAGGCTTTCCCAAGGTCTTTTTTTAAAATGACAGATGAATTAACTTTAAAAGATATTTGGAGAGAAAGAAATGTTAACGCTAAACAATATACTTTTTATTCAAATAGACATTTATCATGGTCCAGATTAGATATGATTTGGATCTCAACAGAATTAATATCCAATATTAAAGAAACAAATATTGAAACAAGTACTTGGGCAGATCATAGCCCAATGACAATTAAATGGAAGGGACAAAAAAAAAAGATCGAAATGGACATTAAACAATACTATTTTAAAGGAGAAAGATTTTATACAATGGATGGAGAAGGAATTGGCTTTTTTCTTCAGAGAAAATAAAAAAGAAGATACTTCAACGCAGAATGTGTGGGATACAATGAAGGCATACGCTAGAGGTTTGATAATAGATTATACAAGAAAAAAGAATATTAGGAAAAGGCAAGCTTCTAAGGCCTTGGAAGATGAGTATAAAATTCTTGAAAAAGAATTACAGAAAATGCCACAGAAAAAGGATATTAAATTGAAGCTGGATGTAATTAAACATAAAATGGAATTAATAGAGAAAGAAGAACTGGCACAGAAAATCAGAAACTCTAAACAGAATTATTTTGAAGATGCAAATAAACCAGGTAGATGGCTAGCATATAAATTGAGAAAAGAGAAGGAATCAAGAAAAATATTGAAGTTAATAGATGAACAAGGCCAAGTTTGTTATGGGAATAAGGAGAAAAAAGAAATTATTCAAGATTTTTATGGGCAACTATATAAACAAGAGAATATTGATGAGGAAAAAGTCAAACAGTATTTACAGGAAGCTAATTTACCAAAGATACCTAAAGAGACTGAAGAAATGCTAGAAAGCAATATAACAATGATGGAACTAAATGAAGCATTTAAGAGACAAAATAATGAGAAAGCACCGGGTCCAGATGGGCTTCCAGCAGAATTCTATAAAACATTTCAAGAATCATTGAGCATCCAATTGTTAGAAGTTATGAATGAAGTTATGTTAAAAAAGATGATACCTAAAACATGGTCAGAGGCTTATATTACACTTATACCGAAGGAAGAGACTGACCCACTGCAAATTAAGAATTATAGACCTATTTCTTTATTGAATGCAGACTATAAAATCTTTGCTTCAATCTTAGCAGAAAGACTTAAAAAATATTTAAATAATTTTATTCACCCAGATCAAAATGGATTTCTGCCAAAGAGACAAATTAGAGACAATATGAGAGTAATCTTGGACACTTTGGAATACTATGAGGCTCATCCTGAAAAGCAAATGGCTTTGATATTCCTAGATGCTCAAAAAGCATTTGACAACGTGAACTGGAGATTTATGTTATTATTATTGGAGCAGATGGGTTTTGCTAAAAAAATTATTCAAGCAATAGAAGCCATATATAATAAACAGACAGCAAGGGTAATGATGGAGGGGGAACTTACAGATTTTATTAATATAAGGAAAGGCACAAGACAAGGATGCCCCCTATCTCCTTTGCTATTTGTGTTGACCTTGGAAGTGTTGAATAGAAATATTAGGGATGATAAAAGCATAAAAGGAATGAAAATTAAGAAGGAAGAATTTAAGCTACAAGCTTTTGCTGATGATTTAGCTTTTATTCTGGAAGACCCGCTAGAAACAGCTCCAAGGTTATTGGAAAAGATAGAGACATATGGAGAGGTGGCTGGTTTGAAAATAAATAAAGATAAAACAAAGATTTTGACAAAGAATATGCTATTGAGACAGAGAGAAGAACTGGCAGATCTTTTGAAAATTCAAGTTACAAATAAGGTTAAGTATCTGGGGATATATTTGACAACAAGATGTAGCACATTAAAGGAGAATAATTATATTAAACTTAAACAACAGATATCTACAGATTTGAAGAAGTGGGAAAACTTGCAATTGTCATTAATAGGGAGAATTTCAACAATTAAGATGAATATTTTACCTAGAATTTTATTTTTGTTTCAAACAATACCAATTAGGCTTGGAAAAGACTATTTTGAAGATTTAAATAAAATCATGTTGAAGTTTATATGGCAAGGTAAAAAAGCGAGAATAAAGCTAAAGCTTTTGCAAGATGCTAGAATTAGAGGAGGTTTTGGCCTGCCTAATTGGGAATTGTATTATCAAGCTGCAAGTTTGATGTGGGTCAAAGAATGGATAACATTAAGGAAACATAGGTTATTGACATTAGAAGGGCATGACTTGCTGTTGGGCTGGCATGCTTTTTTATGGTATAAGGGGAATTTATTATTTTTTCTTTTAGGGTCATTTTAAGTTTGTTTTTGTACTTGTAGGAGTCATAGAATCTTTTTGGTACTGACGACATCATTGGCACAATAATAAACAAATAAAAGGTTTCCAAAGGACTCAAAAAAAAAAAAGAAAAGAAAAGAAATCAGGTATCAATGAGGACAGCAAATGCTAGGAGATAAATTATAACTGGACTGCCTTAGTCATATGGTAAGATAAGATGGAGGTATGATGTAGTTGTGCTGGTTGAATGTAAATAGGCACTGGAGTTTTTCAATCCTTGAACTGTACTGTGGATCAATGAGAGATGCAGATAAAGCAGACAAAAATGTAAGCACTGTTTTTATATGCGAGATCCCCTCCTTCAGTGCTCTGTATGGATATTAGGATTTGTAAAGCAATATATTTGCTATCTGCTTAGTTCACTGGAAGGTCAGCTTCTGTCTCACTGTCCCATCAAAGACATCCAGTTGTAATAAAATATGTCAGGCCTTTCTTCAGTTCAGTGTTCAGATTCATTGCCCTAAGGAATCTGCTGATTCTTGTACAACCAGGTTTTTCTGATTGGAAGGTCTTTATTTAAGTAGGCATTTCTGTTGTTAATCACTGTCTTTGATTAAGCTGACTCCAGCCTCCCATTAGAATAAGGAAAGTAGAATTTGAAGCTATTAATTAGGTCAATATGAGTTACTGCTGTCAAGATATATGTGTGTATTTTACTGGCTGAAGCCTCCAGCTGGCCTTTGAGACCTGGCCTGGGTTCAGCAAAGTACATTTAATGAAACAGAGGAATGTAATCCTAAAATAAGAGGCACTAAAGATAAAGAAACAAAGCTAGTAGCCACAGGTAAACCTGGTAGCACTGGCTGACAGCTATTAGCTAAAATTTTAAATTTCCACAAATGTATCCAAGATGTTGATATAGACATTGTGGAATTTTCCTATCATCCTCATTGCATTGATGCAGCATTTGCAGTTGTTGTAGCTAATGATACAAATCTAGACAGGAAAGTAAGGGGCCTAGTTTTGCAGCACATCTGCACTTCCATCAACCTCCCTGTTTTTTTCTTGCAGTTTTAATACCCAGCTACGAAATTAATCCATTCTTTAAGATCGAAACAAGCTGGATAAGAGGCAGGTCAGTGAATTAAGAATCTGCCTTAGAAGCTTGCCTTTTCCTAATATTCTTTTTTCTTGTATAATCTATTATCAAACCTCTAGCATATGCCTTCATTGTATCCCAAACATTCTGCATTGAAGTATCTTTTTTTTTGTTTTCTCTAAAGAAAAAAGCCAGTTCCTTCTCCATCCATTGTATAAAATCTTTTTCCTTTAAGATAGTATTATTTAATGTCCATCTCGATCTTTTTTTTGTCCCTTCCATTTAATTGTCATTGGGCTATGATCTGCCCAAGTACTTGTTTCGATATTTGTTTCTTGAACATTGGATATTAATTCTGTTGAGATCCAAATCATATCTAATCTGGACCATGATAAATGTCTATTTGAATAAAAAGTACATTGTTTAGCTTTAACATTTCTTTCTCTCCAAATATCTTTTAAAGTTAATTCATCTGTCATTTTAAAAAAAGACCTTGGGAAAGCCTTTCTATTTTGCTTTGTTGTTGTTGCTATATAGTCCAATTTATTGTCCACAATTCCATTAAAGTCTCCCATCATAATTATATTAACATAGTCCAGTCCAATTATTTTCATGTGTAGCTTTTTATAAAACTCTTCTTGTTTATCATTTGGAGCATCAATTGCAATCAAGAGTATTTTTATATTATTGTCCATTATTTCCAACATTAATACTCTTCCGTCTTCATCCATGTATATCAGTTTTGCTGGGATAGCCTCTTTAATGTATAGAACCACTCCTCTTTTCTTACATTGAGTCAAATAAGTAAATATTTTCCCTAGTTTTGGCTGTACTAACAATTGTTCATGTTTTTTGATACAAACTTCTTGTAGACAAATTATATCAAATTTTAATTTCTCTAATTTATGAAAGGTTTTCCTTCTTTTAACAGCTGAATTGAGTCCATTTATATTCATTGTAATCAGTTTTTTTTCTTCCATGATTATGCTTTATATTTAGGTCTAACAGTTCTCATGGATCTCGTGGATCTAGACTTGAAAAAGAATTACAGAAAATGCCACAGAAAAAAGATATTAAATTGAAGCTGGATGTAATTAAAAATAAAATGGAATTAATAGAGAAAGAAGAACTGGCACAGAAAATTAGAAATTCTAAACAGAATTACTTTGAAGATGCAAATAAACCAGGCAGATGGCTAGCATATAAATTGAGAAAGGAGAAGGAATCAAGAAAAATATTGAAGCTAATAGATGATCAAGGCCAAATTTGTTATGGTAATAAGGAGAAAAAGGAAATTATTCGAGATTTTTATGGGCAACTCTATAAACAAGAGAATATTGATGAGGAAAAAGTCAAACAGTATCTACAGAATGCTAACTTACCGAAGATACCTAAAGAGACTGAAGAAATGCTAGAAAGCAATATAACAATGATGGAATTAAATGAAGCACTTAAGAAACAAAATAATGGGAAAGCACCAGGTCCAGATGGGCTTCCGGCAGAATTCTATAAAACATTTCAAGAATCATTGAGCATCCCATTGTTAGAAGTTATGAATTAAGTTATGTCAAAGAAGATGATACCCAAAAACTTGGTCAGAGGCTTATATTACACTTATTCCAAAAGAAGAGGCTGACCCACTGCAAATTAAGAACTATAGACCTATTTCTTTATTGAATGCAGACTATAAAATTTTTGCTTCAATTCTAGCAGAAAGACTTAAAAAATATTTGAATAATTTTATCCATCCAAATCAAAATGGATTTCTGCCAAAGAGACAAATCAGAGACAATATGAGAGTAATCTTGGATACTTTGGAATACTATGAGGCTCATCCTGAAAAGCAAATGGCTTTGATATTCCTAGATGCGCAAAAGGCATTTGATAACGTGAACTGGAGATTTATGTTATTACTATTGGAACAGATGGGTTTTGCCAGAAAATTTATTCAAGCAATAGAAGCCATATACAATAAACAGACAGCAAAGGTAATGATGGAGGGAGAACTTACAGACTTTATTAATATAAGAAAAGGCACAAGACAAGGATGTCCCCTATCTCCTTTGCTATTTGTGTTGACTTTGGAAGTGTTGAATAGAAATATTAGGGATGATAAAAGCATAAAAGGAATGAAAATTAAAAAGGAAGAATTCAAACTACAAGCTTTTGCTGATGATTTAGTTTTTATTCTGGAAGATCCGCTAGAAACAGCTCCAAAGTTATTGGAAAAGATAGAGACATATGGTGAGATGGCTGGTTTGAAAATAAATAAAGATAAAACAAAGATTTTGACAAAGAACATGTTACTGAGACAAAGAGAAGAACTGGCAGGCCTTTTGAAAATCCTAGTTACAAATAAGGTTAAGTATCTGGGGATATATTTGACAGCAAGATGTAGCACATTAAAAGAGAATAATTATATTAAACTTAAACAACAGATAGCTACAGACTTGAAGAAATGGGAATACTTGCAATTGTCATTAATAGGGAGAATTTCAACAATTAAGATGAATATTTTATCCAGAATTCTATTTCTGTTTCAAACAATACCAATTAGGCTTGGAAAAGACTATTTTGAAGATTTAAATAAAATCATGTTGAAGTTTATATGGCAAGGTAAAAAAACGAGAATAAAGCTAAAGCTTTTGCAAGACGCTAGAATTAGAGGAGGTTTTGGCTTGCCTAATTGGGAATTGTATTATTAAGCTGCAAGTTTGATGTGGGTCAAAGAATGGATAACATTAAGAAAGGCTAGATTGTTGACACTAGAAGGGCATGATATACTGTTGGGCTGGCATGCTTTTTTATGGTATAAGGGAACTAAAACACAGGGTTATTTTAGAAGACATTATATACGGGAGTCTTTGTGGTTAAACTGGGAGAAGATAAAAAGACAATGTTATTTGAGAATTCCAGTTTGGTTATCGACTATTGAAGCATTTTCCTATCTTATAATTTATAAGAAGGAACAAACAGTTAGATATGGGGAACTATTGGATGAAAAGGGTGAACTTAAATCAATTCAAAACTTAGAGAAATAAGATATAAGGATGAATTGGTTTTCATATGCGCAAATACATTCAAGGTATGATGAAGATTCTAAAATGGAGGGATTCTATGATAAACAGACTGATTTAGGTAAGATTTTGATGGGTACTGATGAGAAGATGATTAAAAAATTATATGGTTATTTGCTGGGAATTAAATTAGAGGAAGAACAAGTTAAAGAAACTTTGATTGTTTGGGGGAAGAATTTTGGATATGGGATTGATTTAGAGAAATGGCAAAAATTGTGGTCTCAAAATTATAAAATGACAATGTCAACAGCATATAAAGAAAACTTATATAAGATGTTTTATAGGTGGCACTTTCCCCCAACAAGAATAGCAAGAATGTTTAAGAACAAATCTGAAAAATGCTGGAAAAGTCATCAGATACCTGGCTCATATTACCATATGTGGTGGACTTGTGAGGACGCTAGAAAATATTGGACTAAAATTCGCATGTGGTTGGAAAAAATGACAAAGAAACACATAGACTTGAAACCAGAGATCTTTTTATTGGGAATCTTACCTGATACATATAGTAAAGTTTTGAAATACCTGATTGTAAATGTATTAACAGCGGCTAGGATTGTATTTGCTAAAAACTGGAAGAATACGAAAATACCATTACAGGAAGAAATTATTAAGAAAATATTGGAATGTGCTGAGATGAGTAGATTGACATTTGAAATTAGAGAGCAAGAGGATAAACAATTTTATGAAATTTGGGATTTTTTTTATCAATGGCTAGATGATAAAATACGATAATAGAATATTTAGAATGTTAGACAGCAAAGAATATCTTTATTTTTTCTCTTGTCTTTGTTATTTGACACTATATTTATAAAGTGTTTTTAGGATTGATTTGGTATGATTATATGATTTGTTACAGAATAAACTGTTTAAAGTATAGTTATCTCATAAACCATGAATGATTAAAAGTATAGTCAAAAGTTTTTTTTTTTTTTAAATAGCGATATTAGGATATATAAGTTTGGATTGACAATGAGTTGTTTTGTGACATAATTGTAATTGAGACTACAAAATGAATGCACAAAAATGATGAACCAACCGACACGCTGGATGTACATATGAGAGTTGATGTTTTAATGTTTTGTTTGTCTTGTTTGTTTGTAGAAAATCAATAAAATTCTTTAAAAAAAAAAAAGAATCTGACTCTTGATTGCAGCCATAATGATATTTTTTTTAAAGTGCTCACACAAACACCAAGAGAAAGACAATTGGCACTAGAAAATAAATTACTTCGATAAATTATATATTTAATCTGCACTTGGGACTAGATCAGCCCTTTCTTCTCTCACATGAAGGAAACTAATAGGTTTTAAACTATTCCATTATTTGATAATTTCTTCCATTATTAATATAAATAGCATGTGGTTGCTTTCAATTAAAGAGTTTTTATTTTGTAATAAATTCTAATCAGCAAAAATTAACCTTCTCCCTAAAGATGGGGAGGAGCCGACAGGTTCTGCTTGAAAATAATGCATGTAACTAATTGTTCCTTCTTCTCTTTTCTCATCTGCCTTTTCCTGCCATTCTCTCATCCCATTTCTTCCCTTAATCTTGTCTCTAATTCTCTCTCCTTTTACTGACATCTTCAGAAGTGAAGCCAGAGACCCATTCCAGTCTAGAAGATTTCATAGGCAAACTCTGTATATCAGATGTACAAGTAGGACCTGCACAAAATGTTACAATTTGAAATCCTTCTACACCAGGGGAGTCAAACTCAATTTTATTGAGGGCTGCATCAGCACTGTGTTTGACCTTGGGGGGGAGGGGGGCATGGCCAGGGAGGATGTAGCTCTGTTTCTGGCTGTGAAGACCTCCTGCAAACCTCTGCCAGTGAAAATGGAGCCAGGGAGGGCCACATGCGGCCATTACAAGATCCATTTTGGGCTGCAATGGCCTCCTGCAACTCTCTGCCAGTGAAAACGTGGCCCTCCCAAGCTACATTTTGCTGGCAGAAGCACCGCAGGCTGGTCCTTTGCTGTTTCCAGGGTGATCCCATAGGCTAGATCTAAGCACCCTGTGGGACAGATATGGCCAGTGGGCTTTGAGTTTGACACCCCTGTTTTACATAGTGTCCTATCTGGAACATTCTTTCTTCCATCCCATTCAATTTCCATTTGCTTCACATTCTTTCAGGCCATATTTCAGAGGTCCATTCAATATACACATTCTTCATTGTGTATAGAGCTCTTGACCTTTCTTATCAGGTCCATTTTGGCTATACCATAGCCTACATCATGGGGATGATGCTCTAATCCAGCCTGCAGCAATTGCCAGAAAAGAAGCCTTGCCTCAGTGATAACGCACCGAAAACCTGCATGAGGCCACTAGTTTCCAATTTGTATATCCAGAGCACTGTGAGATTGCACTGCCAAAAATTCATAGAAACATTAAAGCAAGAACATTAAAGGGGCAGTGGAAATGGACATGCTCTTGGAGAGTTAGAAAAAGTATCTATTTTTGTCTTTAATCTTTAAATAATCAAACATGCAGAAATGAAATCCCATTATGCAGGATTGTTGGATGTATTGCCAAGAGCAATGTGACAGGAACATTGAAAAGCCATATATTAACGCCTACCAAGGGCTACAAAATGGGTAGAAAAAGTTTAAAACTCAGCAAAATAACAACAATAATACTTGCTTTACATTTTAATCCTGGCTTCTCATTATAATTTAGCTTTGTGTTTTTTGGGGAGAAGATGAAACCAGTGAAACTTTAATCTATTAAAGTTTAATACTTTAATTCTATTGATTTTTATAATCTTTCATCTTTTGCAGAATGTTTTGTTTTGTTTTTTGGGTGATTTTCATATAATCAAAAGTACTGGGGACTGAACAATGATGGAAAACTTATAGTTGTTGTAATTACAATTATGGTGTAATTCTCTTGGCCCGGTTGACAGTTTTTAATCAGGCAGATGGTATGCAAATAGATCTGGATGGTGTTTCATTAACTGAATGGATAGGAAACTATTGAGTGTTTGGAATGAGGAGGCATCAGAGCTTAGAAAAGAAAATGCCCCACTTTCATCATCAGTTAATATTATGGGGTTCATGGTTCTATGATGTATTAATTCTGATATGACCTAGCGTAATTGCTGCTCAGTATGAAAACAGTTATGATCTGTGTGGATCTATACTTAAAGCAAGTTTCAGAAAACCATTGCAAAACTCTCTTCTATGATTTCTCTCTTCCAAGAATTCATTTCAGAGGTGGCATTCAGCAGGTTCTGACCAGTTCTGGAGAACCGGTAGCAGAAATTTTGAGTAGTTTGGAGAACTGGCAAATACCACCTCTGATTGGCCCCGCCCCCATCTATTCTCTGCCTCCCAAGTCACAGCTGATTGACTTCTTTGGTTGCCCTGCACAGGAGAACGGAGCTGGAAAGCAGGTTAGTGGGGTGGGGAGGGAATGGGATTTTGCAGTAAACTTCCCCCAGGAATGGGGAGGGAATGGGATTTTGCAGTAACCTTCCCCTGCCATGCCCATTTATAGAAAAAGGTAATGGGTTACAATGTGAATTCTGTGGCCAAACATGTAGGAATGTTAAGTTCCAGTTTTGATAAATCCGAAATGATGTAGGTCAGGGGTGTCAAACCTGATCGCATCATGGGCTCTATCAAGATGTATTTCTCATGCCCCCTATCAAAGTCTGAATCCAAGGAAGAAGATGAACAGGGAGCAGGAGAGTGGCTCCATTGGCTGTGAAGGAAACTGGGGAAGGCAAAGTCAGTCTGGGCAGAGTAGGAAAGAGGTAGAACAAGGGAGAGGGGGTTCAGAGGAAGACAAAGGCTCTTCATCCTAGGTCACACAGGGAAGAACAGAGAAGAAAGCAATGTGGGTTGCGTGGCTTACGAAGGAGGAAAGGGCCCTGATTCCCTTCCCAAAACACACCTGGGAAGGGAGTTTAAAGGAGAGGTAGTTTGGGAGGGGCATTTGTCGGGAGTTTATCTTGTGTTTGGCTGTGGTTATCTGAGTTCCTTGCATCCTCCCAACCGGTTTGATTTACTGCCTTGTTACTTCATTTCTGCCTTGTTACTTCATTTCTCATATCTTGCTCTGATGGATTTAATTGCCTTATTTTGCCTTGTTGAATTTATAGTTTAAAGTCTTCAGTTTACAACGTTTGGACTGGAATATCTGCAGCCAAAGGCTGGTACAGGTTCGTGGGAGAGTTTTTCTTTAGACTGGAAGATAATCGGATCACTGGGGGCAAAGTTGGAGCTAATAAAGGAACTCATTCTTATTCACTGGCAGTGTTGCCTTTGTGCTACACCCCGAGTCATGACAGTATCACAATGTTTTTTGCATTTCTGAAGCTGGGGTGATGTGGCCTATGCAGCTCATATCCAGCCCATGACCCACCTGTTTGACAGGCCTGGTGTAGGTGTTCTCCCATAAGTTCCTGTTAGGAATAACCATCACAACTTTTTTGTGTTTGACTGAACCTTGGGCTTTTGTAAATTGATCAGCAATATTTTCTTCAGTCATGCAATATTCCAGTCTTATCAAACCATTTTTTACAGATTGCCTTACATTCAGATATCTAAGATCTGTATGCTTAGATCTTGTTTTTACAGCAATATTTGTAGCCAACCATATGGCTGCTTATATACTACTCATATACTACAATGGAATCATTAACAGTTATTCCCATATCCAATAACAACTGTTTATACAGAATTAAATCAGTACATAATA
The DNA here is from genome assembly GCA_033807585.1 of Hydrophis major. Classification (NCBI taxonomy): domain Eukaryota; kingdom Metazoa; phylum Chordata; class Lepidosauria; order Squamata; family Elapidae; genus Hydrophis; species Hydrophis major. The sequence goes on along the minus strand of CM066331.1, from coordinate 183,006,941 downwards.
AAGATAGACATGAAAATTCTGCTTCCATTGTGGACATACTTATGTGTTGCTGTCTAATTGACCTCCAACCAATCAGTGCTTTTCCTAACAGTATAGCCGCACCTGAAGTTGATTTCCTAGTGTTTATGTCCGTTGCAAAACTTGCATCAGCATATGCACTTAAAATCAGATCATCTTTTGGCTCCAAATACAATGCATAGTGCATTGTCCTTTTAAGATATCTTAAGATATGTTTTGTCACTTGCCAGTGTCGTTCAGTGGGTTCAGCATTGAATCGTGCCAATTGATTAATTGATTATTGCTATAAGCAATATCTGGCCTTGACCAATTACTAATGTACGATAAACTACCAATTAGCGATTGAAAAATAGTCTTATCGAATTTTGGACTTTGAGCATCAGTGTGGCCAAATTCCTGACTCATAGGAGTTTTTGCCGGTTTACAAAGTTCCATCTTGTATGTTTTTAGTAATTGATAAATCTTATCCTCTTGAGATATCTTATAGCCACCTTTGGTTTTACTTATTGTTAATCCTAGATACTGTTTTATCTCTCCTAATTGCTTTAATTTTATCCTCTTACCTAATAATGATATTATTTCAGTAGCTTCATTATTAGTTTTTGTAATTAATGCAATATCATCAGTGAACAACAATAACAATGACACTGTTCCATTTGTTTCTTTCTTACATACACATGGATCAGCTAAACCTGCTTTAAACCCTATATTGTTTAACTCCTTAACAATATATTGGTTCCATTTGTAACCAGATTGTTTTAATCCATAGAGACTCTTTTTAAGCTTCCAACAGTCATTATTCGTTTTATCATCCTTAATTCCTACAGGTTTCTTTAGGTATATAGTGTGTTGCAATGGTGCATGCAGATAAGCAGTTTCTACAGTGATTTATGATATAGTTCTTCTTAGCTGCCCACACTAAAGCTGCTCTCAAGGTTGTTGCCTTTAGACTCGGTGCAAATACTTCATCATAATCAATGCAGTTTGATTAAATCCTTGAGCTGCCAACCTAGCCTTATGGGTAACAGTCCCATTTTTACCTGTTTTTAATTTAAATATCCATTTACAACCAATGGACTTTTCACCTGGAGGTAATTTAACATTTTCATAAACTTCCATTTGTTTCAATGAATTTAGTTCCTTCTCCATCGCTCTATGCCAATTTTCTTGATCCTTTGCAGGATACATTCTAAGTTCTTCAACAGTAGTTGGAACTTTACTAACTTGGCAAACTACACTTGCTTGGTACCTGTCAGGTAATCTGATTTCACGTGTTGAACGTCTAGGTATTACAGGGCTTACAAGTGGACTTACCTGTTCCTGGTTATCTATTTCTTCCTGTTCACCTATTTCTTCCTGTTCTGTTCCTATGTGCTCTTCCTGTACTTCCTCTTTAATTGTATTCTTCTTATTACTGATTTGTTGTTTTGGTCTTTTGTAGGTTTCTATGATTACATCCTTACTTGAATCTTGCTCCAGTTTTTCCCATCCTACATGTTCTAGGAATTGTGCACTAGCACTACAGTAAACACTAGATGTACCTTTTTCCCAGAATCTGTATGATTTGTGATTAGATTCATAACCTACAAAGAATAACTTTTTAGCCCTATGCTGCCCCTTATGTCTCAGTTGTGTAGGAATATGCACCCATGCTGGTGCTCCAAATGTGTGCATGTAGCTTAGGTCAGGTTTTCTACCATGCCACCATGTGAATGGTAATTCATCTGTTGTTGAGTTAACAACATTATTCAATATATGATTACCACACATTATTGCATCTCCCCACAAAGTTTCAGGTAATCCTGAATCCAACAACATAGTACGAGCCATTGCCTGTATTGTTTGGCCTCGTCTTTCTATAAAGGAATTATGTTGTGGCCTATACGGTGCAGACTTTTTATGTTCAACACCTGCCATCTTCAGTCTATTTTGCAATTTATTATTTATAAATTCCGTATCATTATGTGTTACAAGAGTTACTAGTTTCCTTTTAGTTTTTCTTTCCGCAAACTTCAACCAATTAAAGAAATTCTGATATGTTTCCGTTTTACTCTTCATTAAATAACAGAAACCATATCTAGAATAATGATCCATTATACTTAATATATAACAAGCACCTCCCACACTTGGTTTTTTAGGATAATATAATATCATAATATCAGCAAATACGAGCTCTAGAGGCTGTTTAGTTTTAAATCCATTAATTCTATTTGCTGGTATTATCTTGCTTTTTTCTTGACTGCAAGCATTGCAGTGCAAATACTTACTGCAAGGCTTCAGTTTTATACCTTTAGACAGTTGAACCGTTTGCTTGAGCATTTTAAAATTTATATGCCCTAAACGTCTGTGTAACAAATGTATGCATTCTTCATGAGGTTTAACGTTATTATACATTGTGTTAGCCACCTCTAATTGATTATATTTTAACACATACAATTCACCTTTTAAAGTTGCAATCACTTTTTTACCTTCCTTTTCTATTATGCAGTTTTCTCCCCTAAAGGTAACTACATAACCTAGTTTAATCAAAACTCTAACCGAAAGCAAATTAAACTTAAGTTGTGGTACATATAACATTTTTACATTTTCTTTTATGCAAGAACAATGTGCAATACCTTCACCTTTTGCTTTCATTTTCCAGCCATTAGCCAACGGTATCTGTTGTGAACTCATGGACATCTTAGAAATCTTTTCTTATCTTTCGTTATGCAGTGCGATGCTCCACTATCTACAACCCATAAATTATTATTCACAGTTTCGTTGCTATACGTGGTTAACTCTAAGCATTTTTTTATCTTTTTGATGCCTTTTAGCATTCTGGCTGGCATTGTGGCATTTTTCTTTCTTGCAGAATCTAGCCAAATGTCTTTTTCCTCCACAATTAAAACATTTTCTAATTGTATAGGCTGTTGAATATTCTTTCTCTTCTCTAGTTTGTTCCCTTCTGAGTTGATCCCTTTCAAGCCTTCTCCTGGCTTCTTCAATTAATCTGCCAGTAATGTCAGTTAATGTGAGGTTATCTTTTGGCAGTACTTCTAGTGAAGTTACATAGTCATCATAGCTCTCATCCAACGAAGACAACATTATATAAACCTGATGTAGTTCTGTGAAGATAAGTTCTTTTTCATGCAGTTCCTGAAAAATTCTCTTCATAATGTTTAAATGAATCAACATGTCTCCATTCTTTTGAAGATGTGTTCTGAACAGTTTCCATGTAAGATTTATATGTGCTCCTACACTGTCTCAAACATAAATCTTCTTTAAATTCTCCCAACATTTCACAGCTGTTTCTTCTCCACGAATATGGACAAGCTGCTGGTCACAGAGTTTCAGTCCTATTATACAGAGAGCTTGCTCATTCTTCAGTTTATATTCTTGTATTTTCTGGGCATCATCCTCATCTTCTGGATCCCAAGCATTTACCTCTGGTGGTTTTGAATTATACTCCACAAACCTTCTTTGCATAGAAGTAGGTTGCATTTCATAGACCATGAAACATAGTTTGTTCCATCCAGTTTGGATATTAGAGACAAACTTGGTAAATTGACTTGTGCCATCTTTTTCTGGATATTAAACTATAATTAATAAAACACAGCTGTCTGTTTACAGTATTGTGTAATTACACTAACTCTCACTTTATATAAGCCAGTTATATCCTGGTTAGTCTGACTGTGCAGCCTGGGCCCATAACCAGTGTTAGGGAAACACCCTAGCAGAATCTGCATGGCAGTCAGGCAGGCAGGCAAATATGTGAGATAAACGTTTTTGTAGCTTACACTCAGTAAAACAGATACATTGTGCTAGTTAAATAGTTTATTCCAGTAAGAGTTTTAGCATAGTCAAAACAGTCCATATATCATTTACTAGTTCAGTCCATCTGCGAATTATTCATTTGCAAAGTCCAGTGTCAAAAAAGAGGTCAGTAAACTTACAAATATCAGTCCAGTAATATATCTCCTTGCAGTAGATATATGAAGAAGTCAAACCTCCTTTCTTCCTTCAGCATCAGGGAACACGCAGTTATCAAACCATCAATCCATCATAGTCAGCAAGCAATCCAGTACGCCAGCAATCAATCAAGTTCTCTTGCTCCCTCTTATGGCGGTTTTACAACTGCACCCAAAATTACATGCTTTGCAGTTTAAAGTGACACACACTTAAAACTCACTATCATAATTTATATATAATATTTTACCCAAACTACATTAGGTAACCTTGTTATTCCTAACAGTTTCTTATATATAAACAACTTCAGCATAATCAAATGAGAAATGCAGCAGAAGAGAAAGATAACGTCATAATATGCAGATCATTAGAAACATTCTAAAAACCTGGACAAAGATTAAACATGATTCTGCTTGCTTGCATTTTCCATAGGAAATTCTTAGACCTGCCCAGGTAGGTAGATTCTGTCAATGTGTTTTGCTCCATGGAAAGTCTGCAGTTCATCTCAATAGTTTAATTGAAAATATCAAAAAGGAGCTAATCTGTCCTGACCAGCTACCTTGCATCTGAAAAAGGGTTTCTGTACATGCAGAAGCTGTTTTTTTATACAAAGCTTTGCATAAATCTAGAATATATGTTGCATTTTTGAGACTTGCAGCACTTTAAAGCTAAGCAGATTCATAGCTTTTACTATAACAAAATATCAATTTGCTTGGCGTGCAGTATCCCCAGGTTAAATCAAATTCTGGCTTTTGCTAGCTGGTCCATATGTGTTCATTAAAGCAAGTTGTCAAGGAGGTGAGTTGTTTGCCTCAGATGGTTTAGAGAGAGCAAATATGTAATATACAGTGGACAGCAGATGCAACATGATTTGCAGCGATTCTTCCTGCTGCTTATATACTCTTTCACTTGGCTGAAACATTCTCAAAGAAAACCTCGCCATTGTGTTCCTGTACAGCAGCTCTAGCTATATGAGCATGTGCTTCAAAACCTTTGATCCATTCAAGAGGATTTCTGCTTCCTCATATGAAAGCTGTTTTTTCAGGAATAGAATTTTCTTGAAGAACAAAATGCTATCATGACTTGATTTCACTTAATTGAGAACCACTTCGGAAGGCAAGGAACAGAGAAATACCTCAGAATGGATCCCAAAGACAGAGGTCAATGTACAGAAGGCGCGACAAAAAGCAATAGATAGAAACTAATCAAGGACAGAACCAACCTAGAACTAAGGAGACATTTCCTGACAGAACAAGGAATCATTGGAATGGGTTACCTTGAAAATTTGTGGGAGCTCCAACACTGAAGGTTTTTAAGAAGAGATTGGACAACCATTTGCCTGAAATGGTATAGGGTCTCCTGCTGGAGTGGGGAGGCTGGACTAGAAGACCTCCAAGGTCCCTTTCAACTCTGTTATTTTGTTATACTTTTCTGTGAGAAGTGCCATTGGTTTTGCAGTCTAACACATAGCCAAGATTATGAGTGGTCATATAGCAGGAGTAGGTAAGCTACATATGGCCAAATAAGTGGTCCAAGCCACAGGTGAAATTCAAGGAGTAGTATCAGTGGGTGGGCTGCAAACGGTTTAACAACCAGTTCTGTGAGTGCATGCTTTGCATGCGCTCTCCAGCTCATCTTCCAGCCTTCCCTGGTAAGTAGAACAGCTGAGGTGCAGTAATCCACTTTGCCTCAGTAATCAACTGAGCTGCAAAAGAAGGAAATGTAAGACAGGATAGTACAGGGGCGGGTGGGTGGAGCCAATTCATCATCATTCATACCGGTTCGCCTGAACTGAACCGGTAGCAGCCCATCCCTGAGTAGTGTGTTATGCAATTTGTTGTTAATGGGATTGATTCCAAAATTAAACTGCAGTGTTTATTATTATTTAGATTAATTATACCCCAAACCAACCTGGTAGGCTGCCACTAATGATTTTGGAAGGTAGACATATATGTGTTTTTTATTTACTTCTGAGAGAAAAAAATGAACAAATCCCAAGAATAAAATAACTCATATGAGAATATAATAGACATTTCTTGTACATTGAGGAATTTAGCAATTACAAATGAATCTGTATCGCTGATTGGTAGACTTATGATAGGCATCAAATATGGTTAACATGATTTACTTGTTACTGGGGAAAAAACACATGGCTATTGCTGAAAGATTTCAGATACTTCATTGGATTTTAAATGCAGATAACTATTCTTACCAGATTAAGATTGTTAGGGATACACACCCTAGCAGAACGTGCAACGGCAGTCTAGCAGGCAGACAAATGATGTGAGATTAACGTTGTTGTAGTTTACACTCAGTAAGACAGATACACTGTGCTAGTTAAATAGTTTTTTATTCCAGCAAGAGTTATAGCATAGTCAAAAACAGTCCATATGTTATACACTAGTTCAGTCCATCCAGGGATTAATCAGTTGCAAAGTCCAGTGTTGAAAATAGAGGTCAGTAAACTTACAAATAATCAGTCCAGCAATATATCTCTTTTGCAGTCAGAGATATAAAGAAAATCAAACCCCTTTTCTTCTCTCAGCAACAGCAGGGAAAACACGCAGTTATCACCATCAATCCAACATTGTCTGCTCTCCAGTACAAGCCAGCTAACAGTGAGCTCAAACCAAGTTAGGTAACCAATGTTATCCCTAACAAAGATAACCTTTTACTCTACAAAGCAATCTGTTTCACTGCCTACAATCTTATATCATTAAGTTTGTCCTGGTGCAACATCTATTTCATTCAAGTTTGCACCACATAGTTTTATCCTTTGAAGGAACATATGTAGACCAGAAATCTTTCAGCCGGTATTTTTCTATACAACTTAAAGTTGTGTTCTCTCTTAGTCTCAGGCCTCCCATCTGCAGTATATGAAAAGCAAAGCTGGCCAACCTAACAACACTTTTGTAATTATGACTGAACACGGGAATCACAAGGGCTCTGAATTCTACAATAGTGCTATGCAATGCAATGGATCCTTCATCCCACCCAAGTTCCAACAAAGCTTTGTAAAATTTGAACCTCTCAATCTGCTTTCATTAGATAATGTGTGAGGCAGAGAAAAGGAAAGATAGGAAAGGAAAGCCTGGTATAGTTTTTAACCTTGGTCTGAGGGAGTCTTATAGTAGCAAATTAAAGGGGAACTTTATGACACTAGAAAACATTTCTCTATTGCTGGAATTGTTGTGTTCCCCAAGGAAGCAGGGCCCAGTAATTCTGTCAGCTACTATGGCAACTAAGAAAGAGCAGGAATTGGGGAAGGAGGGGGAGAAGTGTGTTCTGCTGTGGAGGAATTGATATGCAGAGGTTGTTTTCTGTCACCGACCTTGATCATTAGTGAGCAAGGCGACTGCAGGGGACGGGTGGTTGAATACCAGGAGAGGAAGAAGGAAAGAGGCTGCACAATGGAATAACTGATGCTGAGCAAGGGTATTGGATTCATACACGCACTTTCTAATTGGCTCTTATTTTCATCACATGCACATGTACGCCCATCCCATGGCCGTCTGTAATTGCACTAAATTTATAAGAACGTCTGTTAAGATATATTTGCTTTCATCATATTCCTACCACTTCCTGCCTTACAATATTACTCACTGTATACCCTTCATATAACACACAAATATACATCATGGATGAGTTCACATAACCAGCATAAGCCATAAGTCTTATCAGAAAATAGTAGCTTAGTCAGAATGATGTGCTATTTTCAAACAAGGAAAACACAATGGGACTGAAATTTCCAACCAGTATATCCATTTGTCATATTGATTAGTAATTATGAAACTGTAGTCTAATGTTATAGAGATGGGAATTCTGATGCAATAAGTTTTCAACCTATGATTGTTGGTAAAGACATTAGAATTGCAAGTTCAGGCACCCAAGTGACCAGACCCAATTTTATTCTTTTTGTGGTGGTCATTGAGTGAATCACCACAATCATTAAGCATGTGCTGTGGTCTTAAGAACTCATATTTTATGATGGCCAGGAGTTCTTTACAGTTCATAAAGGGGGTTTAGCAACCAGGGTCTACATAACAATTTCTAGTTAGTAGTAGTGAAAACCTACATTAGTATGATGTAATAAATGGTTAGATTTCTCTTGGTTCATTCATACATTCCCACTTTCTTTCCCACATAAGCATATATATATTATGGTGTTTGTAAGTATTTTACATGCATAAACAGATATCTTAAAGTTCTCTGAAGTCCTGAAGCCCAACACAACTCAACAGATACCAGCCATGAAATCCTATACCAATGATATAAATGGTTAGATTTCCTTTAGTTTTCTCTCTCTGCTCTCTCCGTCTCTCTCTGTCTCTCTGTCATTCTGTCTCAGTCTCTCTCTCTCTCTCTTTCTTTCCCCCCCATATAAACATCATGTCTAGCATTTTACAGGCATAAACAGAGATCTTAAAATTCTACAGTTCATTTCAAAACAATGTACTCAGGAGAGCTTTGAGTCACTGAAATCAGATGCCATAATAAATTTGCTTGTTTCTAAGTGATGTAAGATACATTAAAAGGAAAAAAGATTACATATTTGAGAGAACCATGTGGAAAAACATTGCAGCTTATACTGCAGCCCTACCTTGTAGAAAGTAACAGGTTGTGTAGATACACCATTAATAGCCATCAAGATATAAAAAGACAAAATGGGCTTTGCTGAAGTTTTACCTATAACATGCAGAAGAGAGAGGAGGTGGACATGGAGGTGGAAGGGAAAGGGGGAGGAGGAGGAGGAGGAAGAAGAAGCAGCTTTGTGATTTTCTCTGCTCAAATGATTTCAGTACAAAAGGAGGAAAACAGTTCCTTCTCCTTTGGGCAAAAAGAGATAGCAAAGGATATGCCATCAGAACTGTCAGTCCAGCCACACTACACCTGTGTGTGCCTCTCTTAAACCTGGAAAGTGCATACCTCTTGATTTTATTTTTTTTAAATTCATTTTGATTGTGATGAGTTACTATAACATGAAATATGCCACAAATATCTCAAACATAATGGGGAGAATGAAACTAGACTTCTCTACCTGTTTGGTGAATTCTAAGTATTATTAAGTGAATTGTTAAGTTATTATATAATTATTACATTATAAATTATTGACATAATTTTAAAAAAACTCAAAGGGCAGGTTAATGGATGTCTTTTTCTGCCATATATTTTCTATGTTTTTATCTTTATGTTTCTATTACTCTTTAAAAGAAATTACCTTGCTTCTTTCAGGTATCAGGCCCTTGACCTTTATGAAGATTTAGGACATGTAATTGATGTAAATTAGCATTTAATTAATTAAAAATATATGTTTATTATATTAAATATTTACATCCCATAACCCTAGTTTTTGTCTTAATTTGTCTTAAAATCTGAAATTTATTGGACAACTTTTTTATATTTCCTAACCAAATGTACATTTTCAAATATCAGATTTAACTTCCAAATTTCATATTCTCGGTATTTGAAATATGACTATATTAGATCAGTCTTCCAATATGAGCCAGATGTCTTGGCCACTTCAGAGAGAACTGAGATGTTTTCTTATTTGATACAATCTACAATGGAACAAGTTCACAACATACCTTGTTTTCCCCAAAATAAGACCTATTCAAAAAATAAGACCTAGTCTGATTTTTAAGCATGCATCTAATATACACCCTACCCAAAAAATAATCCCTAGTGAAGATTGTCATCAGCCCAGGAGAGGGGGGCATGAGTGTGGCCAGCACTGGAGGTGGCGAGGGTGCAGTGGCTGAAAGCATCTGGCAGGAGCAGCGGCCTGCGCAGCACAGGTGAGTTGATTAGCTGTCCAAGCAGCAGGTGGAGGCAGATGCAAGGAGAGGCAGGTGATCTGGATGCATTGCATGAGCCATGGAAAAGCCGAGGGTCAGTGGTCTGGAGCAGGTGGGTGGCCATAGGAGGGTCATCGTGGGTGGCCATGGGAGGATCAGCAGCAGACAGGGGAAAGGCTTGGGGGAAAGGTAAGCTGATGCTCTTGTGTGGACTGCAGGAAAGCTGAGATACATGAAGATAAGTCTCCCATGGCCAGCTGCCCACTTAGTCCACTGCCTCTTGGCTTGCCTGCTCCATTGCTGCCTCCTCAAGCAAGCAGAAGAAGTGGGCCGGCAGCCATGCGGGGTCCTGCAAGATGGGGCTGCTGGAGTCACCACCACAAGAGGAGGAAGGTGTTGCAGCATGGATGGCCTGGTTGTGGAGCCCCTGGGGTAAGTTGGTATGGGACATGTGGGTTAGTTTCATGTAGCCTGACTCACAGTAGCAGCCCCTGTAAGCCACACAGCCTCCTGCCCCATTGCAGCCATGAGCAAGCAGAAGAAGTGGCCTCCCATACATGGGGGAAAAATAAGAAATCCCTGAAACTAAACCCTAATGCTTATTTTGGAGCCCCCCCCCCCGATATAAGGCCAGGTCTTATTTTCAGGAAAACATGGGTATTGTATATTTATCACGTTAACATTTCAAAAGTAGATGCTAATGATATATATCAATCACAAAATCAATAAAAGTAAGTCCTTAAAAACTTGAAAGTGTGCATGGATTTTAGACTAAGTGATTCATCCAAAAGTTGCATTTTGTGTCTACTGGTCTTTCCAAAGAATGTACACTATTTGAAAAGATGGAGATTGAATTTTCTTTGTTGAAAATGTAAACAAATTAAGGTATCATTGACTCCTATAATCTGAAATGGTGAACAATTAGTACCTTTTTGGAATAGCATTTCAATAGATAGAATTATGGGAAAACCCCTAAATTTTAAATATGACACTGAATTACCTAAAAACCCCTAAATTTTTAATATGACACTGAATTATTTCCGAAAACTTTGGATCAGACAATCTTTGACAAATTATGGTTATACAGGATATGGGAATTACCAAAAAAAAAAAAAAAAAAGGAAATTGGAAATATAATTGATTGACTTTTGGAAGCATGTAATTTATCCAAATGTAATTTATCCATTTTGGATAAGGCAGTATTTTTACTCAAGCAGAAAGTAGCCAAACATCTACTGTAAGGTGCTGGATGATTTTAATTAGAACATCAAGGATTTCTCACTCCCAGGAACAGCTGAATTTAAAAAGAATTTCCCCAGTTGTACCCCTGAAAAGAATAATTGGAAAAAATATGGAGAATGTGATCTGTGTGTAAGAGTTTGTGAAGTTATGCCAATTAGATATTCTTGCCCTGAGTATCTTATCAAAAGCACCCCATTTGTGATTAACCATATGTTGCCTAATGGAGCCCTTGTCTTGTTCCTACATCAATCTTGCTACTAATATAAAGGATTGCAATATTGTTACCACCAATAGTAATAATTGTACTGTTTTAGCTTTCATTGAGAAAAAGTCTTAAATATGCATATGGAGCAGAATAATATTTGAATAGAATAGAACGACAGAGTTGTAAGGAACCTTGTAGGTCATCTTGTTCAACCTCCTCATTTCTGACAGATGACAGTCCAATCTCTTCTTGAAAGCTTCCAGTGATGAAGCTCCCACAACTTCTGCAGGGGAGCTGTTCCATTGGTTGATTGTTCTCACTGTCAGAAAACTTCTCCTCATTTCTAGTTTGAATTTCTCCTTGATCAATTTCCAACCGTTATTCCTTGTCTGGTCTTCAGATGCCTAATTGGAAAATAGCTTGAGCCTTTCCTTTCTGTGACAGCCCCTCAAATATTGGAACACTTGCCTATCCACATGGAAGAAAGCCCAATTCCAAAATTCCAAGGTGATCAACTTTCTCTTCCAACGTGAAAAACAAAACTTGGGTTGCTGTTGGCTACACAAATGATACCACCACCCATGAAGGAATAATGTATGCAGCCTCCTGGCAGCCAGCCCAGCATGCTAGAGTGTCACTGGCTGAAATTAGTTCTGCAAGAAAGAAATCTGCCTTCCCACATTACTCCTAGTTAAACAGAAGAACAATGTGGCTGCTTTGGTGTGAAATTCTCAGACTCAACCATTTCACACATAGACAGCACAAATGAGTAAAAATACAAAAAAAAAAAAAAAAATCTTCAAGAATTACACCGAGACAACAAAAATCCATTGCTTCTTCTTTCAGTGTTTTGTTTGTTTTCAGAGTGCACTATCCACTGCAAAAACACAGGTCAAAGTGGTCTGTCACAAATAGCCCTATTCATCAAGCCAGGCAGGTTGAACTGTCTATTGCAGGGGTCTCCAACCTTGGCTCCTGGAAGCCTGGTGAACTTCAACTCCCAGAATTCCACAGCCAGCTGGCTGTGGAACTCTGGGAGTTGAAGTCCGCCAGGCTTCCAGGAGCCAAGGTTGGAGACCCCTGGTTCTATTGTAATGACGCTATCCTTTTGACAGGCGGATATCCCAGAAATCACTTTCTAAGTCACTTTAGACTGCCATATTGAAGTTCAGCTTTAGACTACATAATTCCTGAAGTTATTTAATCAGAGGGTGGCTAGCCATCTCTCAGGGGTGCGATACCTACCTTGCATTGAGTGATTTAGAATAGGTGTCTCCACAACATATACCAATTGACATTCAATGCTTTACTTGGAAGAAATGGACTAAGGTGAAAACGCAAGCCTTCTTGTGCTGTTTTCAGAAATAGATAGACATGATAAATCAGAGGGTACAGATATTTCCAAATCCCATTCTTTATCCAGTTTGGGTTAACCAACAGAGGAAAATAAAACAAGATAGTAAGCATTTACAGCCTGAAAACTGGAATTTGTTTTACCTCCTTAATAATTGCCTCTCTGGTCAAGTGATGGGGAAGGGTTGTAGAATGGAGGGATCATAGCATTCTGTACCTTTGTCCCACTGTCTTTCCCAAAGGAAAATATTGGTAAAATTCAGATATCTCTAGGTAAAGAAAACACACAAACACAAAAAATGGTAGGTGCATGCATATAACATAATGGTCATTTATGTTTGGAGTGTGAGGAACATAATAGAATACAGAATAACAGAAGTGGAAACGATATTGGAGGTAACAGATAACAGATAATCAGAGTTGGAAGGGACCTTGTAGGTCATCTAGTCCAACCCCCCACCCAAGCAGGAGACCCTACACCATTTCTGACAAATGGCAGTCCAATCTCTTCTTGAAGATCTCAAGTGATGGTGCTCCCACAACTTCCGAGGGCAAGCTGTTCCATTGGTTGATTGTTCTCACTGTCAGAAAGTTTCTCCTTATTTCCAGGTTAAATCTTTCCTTGTTCAGTTTCCATCCATTATTCCTTGTCTGGCCTACAGGCACTTTGGAAAATAGCTTGACCCCTTCCTCAAATATTGGAAGACCACTATCATGTCTCCCCTGGTCCTTCTCTTTACTAGACTAGCCAAGCCCAGTTCCTGCAACCATTCATTGTATGTTTTAGCCTCCAGTCCCCTAATCATCCTGGTTGCTCTTCTCTGTACTTTTTCTAGAGTCTCAACATCTTTTTTGTAATGTGGTGAACAAAGCTGGATGCAGAACTCTAGGTGTGGTCTTACTGAGGCTTTATAGAGTGGTATTAGTACCTCCCTGGATCTTGATTGCATTCCTCTGTTAATACAACTTAGGATTGCATTAGCATTTTTGGCTGCTGCTGCACACCGCTGGCTCATATTGAGCTGGTTGTCCACTAAGACTCCAAGATCCCTCTCACAGTTATTGCTATTGAGCCTGGCTTCACCCAGTCTATATGTATATGATTTTTCTTGCCTAACTGTAGAACTTTACTTTTCTCTACATTAAATTTCAATTTGTTAAATATGGCCCAGTTTTCTAGTCTAGGTCTTCAAGCAGGAGACCCTATACTATTACAGATAAATGACAATCCAATCTCTTCTTAAAATCCTCCAGTGTTGGAGCATCCACAACTTCTGGAAGATTAATTGTTCTCATTGTCAGGAAATTTCTTCTTAATTCTAGGTTGGATCTCTCTTTATTAAACTTTTATCCATTACTTTTTGTTCTGGCTTTGGGTGCTCTGTCTAGAGAATAGGTTTACTCCCTTCTCTCTGTAACACTCAAATATTGGAAGACTGCTATCAAGTCTCCCCTAGACTTACTCTTTGTTTAGACTAGATATACCTAGTTCCTGAAACTGTTATTGTATTTTATTCTCCAATCCCCTAATTATCTTTGTTGCTTTTCTCTGCACTTTTTCCAGAGTCTCAACATCTTTTTTGTGTTGTGATAACCAGAACTGGATCAGTATTCCAAAGTGTATTCTTACCAAGGCAGTATACATATATGATCCTCAACTGGTTGAGTAAAATGGTTCAAGACTTCTGCACCCATTCAATCAAAAAGAGACTCACCCTGACATGGTGTGGGTCTCTTACTCTTGATAGGCAAATACAAATGATTGGAAACTATCACATACTTTGAACCCCATGTATGACAACAGCCATTCCCTGGCTACATTGATCTTTGTCTTACAATGTTTGGCTGGTTTATGTTTTGATTTTTTTCTACTTTTACTGGATATATGTGATATTTTTTTTTATTATAAGCTGCCTAGAGTCATGTATGCGAGATCAGTGGCTATATAAATTGATTAAATAAACAAATAAATCACACAGACAAAAACCCCAGTTTCCCAGCAAGTTACTATCAGTGGTGAATGTTCTGCGGCTTCCCATTTAATCACTTCCTCACCCCTCATCAGAACCTAAGGCAGGTTCTGTAAAGGAGCAGCCAAACTCCATTTCATCAGCAGGAAAATGCCTGATCTGTCAGAAAGCCACCAATTAAAAACTGTGCAATAGATAAACTGCCTTTGTGTGTATTTCTAGTGGGCTGGGGCCTCCTCCTCCGATCCCCTTTCTACTCTCTTTTAAATCTCGTTCTCCCCCGCAGAAAAAGTTGAACATAAAAAGAGGTAGAAAAATGCTCTGAGGCATGAAAATGATTTTTTTAAACAAAAGAAAAAAGAAAAAGGAACGATGGGTAAAGGAATAATTGTTGATATAATGAGGGAGGGGTGGAGGGACATTCATGTCGGTATTTCAAGAGAAGGAAGGAAGAGAACCAGAGCTTGGGCCAAGTATGTATTCAGCAGATAATTACCAGTTGTCAGGACATAAAACCTCAGGATACAAACTTGGATTGCAAGCCAGGCAAAGAAAGTACAGAGGGGCAAAGAGGTTAATGGCTCAGTGGAGCTATTGCTGATTAGATGCTAGGATCATGGTGAACCAGCCTGATGGGAAACCATCATTGCATTCCAATGGAAGGTCACAGCAGTCTAAAAGCTGCCATCAGAGGGCACCCTTGTCCCCTAGAGGAAGGAAGGCATCTTTTATTTCAGCACTGTGGTCTAAGCTTTCTCCAGATCAAACTAAAACTCTTACCTTATCCCAGCTTTCCCTGTGTGGGAATTATTTTTTGTTGGCACAATATAAATTAATAGCAGCAAGGAGCATATTGATGGTTTGGGGATGCTTCTGACACTCTCATTACTCTTTCTCCTTTCCTGTCTGTGGAAATACAGACTGTGTGAACACTTGATTATTTGCAAAACAACTCATACAGAAAATATGTCATATAATGATGACTCCCATCACCTTCATTGCCAGCCTGTTTCCAGGGTCTGATTCAAAGGGCTGGTTTAAAACCCCAGGTACATAAGTCCCATGTTATCTGAAGAAGCATCACTACCTAAATGTCTTTCACAGCTCTTAGGGTCACTGAAAATTGTATTATAAGGGTGAAAACATGGCCCTACCGTGCAATGATTTTAAATTCTGGGAACAAAGTGTGTTTGGTAGCCTCTTTTTAAAGCTTTAGTTAAATTGCCTGAAACTTTCCTTTTTGCTGCATATTATGTTCATTGTAGAAGCTGGTTATTGCAATTTTTGATTTCTTTCATTCAGATGATTGTGCTTTGGTTTTAGACTCTCATTCTCTAAAGTGTCAGCTATAAGCCTATTTTTAAACTGAGCAAGTAGGATAAAGCCTTTCTATAGATAAGCTTGGTTCACACAATCATTGTCTAAGATATAATGCAGTTTGGTAATTTCCATGACACACTTAATAAGGTCACTGGGGAAGAAAGTTTGCTATGGGAACTCTAATTAAGACAGTCAGCTGACCCTGAAGGGATTAGATCTAGTCCTAATTGGGTTGCAAAAGTGCTCTGCTCACTGATGTGTGTGTATGTTTATTAACTCTCCTCAGAGTGAGATTAAAACCTGGAATGGCATAGCAAAAATAGAGCCTTTCTAGGAATTCCATCTCTATGACTTCAGGCACATGGGATGGAAAGGCTGAAAATCAGTATGTACGAGTGGGAGATGGTTAGGACCCTCCTTTCAATCCTAATTATGCTACATTTTTTTTTAAAAAAATTCCTCTGCCTGGAAGAGGGGAGAAAGAAGTGGCAGAAGGTGATAACCTCCCAACCTCTTTCGATGGCATTTTCTCGTGTATCTCCATGTTGTAATATAATTTGTAGGTAATTGATTAATCAGTTCATAAAGTGTTAATTGCCAGAAGTGGACAACATGATCCCAGCAAAAGTTATACTGCTGCTGAAAAAAGAGAACTTAATACTTGCAACGGCATTGGCAGTGAGATAGTGAGTCAAATAATTTCATAAAGGAGATGGAGAAAATATTACAACATGTACCATTTTACAAATGCTATGGATGGTTTATAATGGAATAACCAGGGGTGTCTGGAAGGGATGTATCATAAAATCAAGCTGTCAGTTACAACGATATAATTGAAGACCACTTATTTTCACAAGTGTTTGAATGATATGTGCAAAAAGAGAAGTGGCTATGGTCATCATCTGATTTCTTTTACTCCAGTCCAGCATTAGAGACTATGTGTAATTTACAACAACTGCTGCAGGTATTTCTAAATATTAATAAATAAATAAACATTTACACTCTGAATAGGAAAGGGGGGGTAACTTAAGCTAAACCAATAAGATTTTCCTTCCTTGTCATTCCTAGTTTAGGAGATTCAAAAAAGTAAAACAGGGGTGAGAGTCATGTGGGTAAAATAAGAGGAGTGTAATCACTTCCAGCACTGCTACAATTCCATCTTCAATGAAGCATTTAATTAAACCAAGAGGACAGCTCCAGGCACACATCTGGAAGTTTTCTTCCCACAACAAAGAGCTGTTTTGTGGGAATGACAGCTGTGAGATCTTAATTTGCTCCTCCTACCCAAACATTTAGCAATGTTTTTTTTTTTTACCTTACTAAAACTATTTGTATTTATTACACAGCATCAACATTAGTTTAATTCTAAGATTCAACGTTTTTTCCCCCTTTTTCAGAAAAAATAATTGAATCCTGTTAAGGATAACATTGTTTACCCTAACTGGTTTAGGTAAAATAATAAATATGTTATCATGGTTTGTAAGTTAAAGTGTCTGCAACTTTAACTGTAGGAATGTAATTAAGGGAGTGGTTGTAAAAAGCACCATAAAAGAAGCAAGGCACTGCAGCTTGCTCTCTCTGACTTGATGATCCCTAATTACTGGATGAATACTGCGTTTTTCCCTACTGGAACGGGAGAGAGTTAATTGTAAGTGAACAATTATTGTAAGTGAACTGACATTGGATATTCTACACGGTCTTTGCTAACTGAATATCCTTGAATGGACTGACTAAAATGATACATGACTAATGGACTGTTATTTTGACTATGCTACAAAAATTCTAAATGGAATAAACTATATTTTGATAGCACAAGCGTATCTGTTATTTTTACTGTATGTTAACTAACATACAAACTTATCTCACTCATTTTATCTGTGTGCCTATCTGACTAACGCTGCACATTCTGTTTAGCTTGTCTCCTTAACCCTGGTTGGGGAACACAGGCTTAACACTGGTTATGGGCCCAGAGGCTGCAAAGTCAGTTTAACTAGGATAAAACAGATTTATGTAAAAAGTGAGAGTTTGTGTTATTATACGTTACAGTAAACAGACAGCTGTGTTTTATTAATTATAGTTTTATATCCATATAAGAAAACATGGCACAAGTCAATCTACAAAGTTTGTCCCTTATATCCAAGTTGGATGGAACAAACTATGTATCATGGTCTATGAAATGTAGTCTACTTCTACGAAGAGAAGGTCTGTGGAACATAATAGAAAACCCACCAAACGCAGAGGAATGGGATCCAGAGATTGAGGAAGATAGACTAAAGATAGAAGATTTTAAACAAAAGAATGAACAAGCTATTTGCACAATAGGACTAACACTAACTGACCAGCAACTTGTTCATATCCATGGAGAGCAAACAGCTGTTGGGTGTTGGCAGAAGCTGAAGAGGATTTATGTTCGAGATACCGTTGGTGCTCACATAAATCTAACATGGAAGGACGCATCTCCAGACGAATGGTGATATGCTGAGTCATTTGAATTCTATAAAAAGCATTTTTCAAGAACTGCACGAGAAAGAGCTTATTTTCTCTAAACTACACCAAGTCTACATAATTCTATCATCACTAAATGAAAGTTATGATAACTACGTCACTTCCCTTGAAATTTTGCCTAAGGAAAGTTTAACTTTAACTGATATAACTGGCAGATTGATTGAGGAGGCAAGAAGACTTGAAAGAGATGAGTTAAGGAGGGAGAAACCTCAAAAAGAAGATAATGAATCTCCTCCTGCATACGCAATTAAAAAGTGTTTTAATTGTGGAGGAAGAGGACATTTGGCAAGATTTTGTAAAAAAGCAAAGTGCCAGAACGCTGGCCAGAATACTAAAAGTCATCAAAAGATAAATACAAATTTAGAGTTAGCCATGTATATTAACGGAGCTGTAAAAAATAATTTATGGGTGGTTGACAGTGGAGCATCCCACTGTATAACAAATGATAACAAAAATTTTGTTAAAATGTCCCAGAGTACACAGCAGATATCGTTAGCCAATGGCTGGAAACTGAAAGCTAAAGGTAAAGGTATAGCATATTGTTCTTTTATAAAAGAGAATGTAAAAATGTTAATTGTACCACAACTTAAGTTTAATTTAATTTCAGTTATAATTTTGGTTAAACTAGGATGTGTAGTTACCTTTAGGGGAGATAACTGCATAATTGAAAAAGAAGATAAGAAAATTACTGCATCTTTAAGAAGTGAATTATATGTTTTAAATGATAATGGTTTAGAGGTGGCTAACACGGTTTATGATAATAAGAAACCTCATGATGAATGTATTCACTTGTTACACCGACAGCTAGGGCATTTAAATTTTAAAATGCTTAAGAGAACTGTTCAATTATCTAAAGGAATAAGTTTGAAACCTTGTAATAAGTATTTACAATGTTCTATTTGTAATCAAAGCAAAAGCAAGGTCATACCGGCTAATAGAGTTGATGGATTTACTACCAAAGAGCCTTTAGAAGTAGTATTTGCTGATTTAATAGGTCCGAAAAAACCAAGTGTAGGAGGAGCTTGATACATATTAAGTATAATGGACCACTATTCTAGATATGGGTTTTGCTATTTAATGAAGAGCAAAACTGAAACATATCAAAATCTCTTTAATTGGATAAAATTTGCAGAAAAGAAAAGTAAAAAGAAATTAGTAACTCTTATAACAGATAATGGTACGGAATTTACAAATAATAAATTCCAGAATAGACTTAGAATGTTAGGTATTCAACATAAAAAGTCTGCACCATATAGGCCACAACATAATGCCTTTATAGAGAGACGAGGCCAAACATTACAATCAATGACACGTACTATGTTGTCTGATTCAGGATTACCTGACAATTTATGGGGAGAAGCAATAATGTGTGGTAATCATATATTAAATAATGTTGTTAATTCAACAACAGGTGAATTACCATTCACACTGTGGCATGGTACAAAACCTGATTTAAGTTACATGCACACATTTGGAGCACCAGCATGGGTGCATATCCCTACACAACTCAGACACAAAGGACAGCATAGAGCTAAAAGATTATTTTTTGTAGGATATAAATCTAATCATAGATCTTATAGATTCTGGGAACCAGGTACATCTAGAGTTTACACCAGTGCTAGTGCTAAATTCCTAGAACATGTAGGATGGAATAGATTAGAGCAAGATTTAAATAACGAGGTAATTATTGAACCCTACAAAAGGCAGAAAGAACAGAATAGTTATAAGAAGAGTCCAATAAAAGAAGAAGTCCACGAAGAGCAAATAGGACCAGAACAAGAGGAAACAGTTGATCAGGAAGACTTAGATAATCAAGAAGAGTTAGTTAATGAAAGTCCACCTGTAAGTCCTATAATACCTAGACATACTACAGGTGTAACTAGACCACCTGATAGGTATCAAGCAAGTATAGTTTGCCAAGTAACTAAAGTTCCAACTCGTGTAGATGAACTAAGGATGTATCCTGCTAAGGATCAGGAGAATTGGCAAAAGGCAATGGAAAAAGAACTAAATTCATTAAAGGTAATGAAAGTATATGAAGATGCCAAATTACCTCCAGGAGAAAAATCCATTGGGTGCAAATGGATATTTAAAGTAAAAACTGGAAATGATGGGACTGTTACCCATAAAGCTAGGTTAGTAGCTCAAGGATTTAATCAAACTGCATCTGATTATGATGAAGTTTTTGCACCAAGTCTTAAAGCAACATCTTTAAGAGCAACATTAGTGTGGGCAGTTAAGAAAAACTATGTCATTAACCATTTAGATGTAGAAACTGCTTATTTGCATGCACCATTGCAGCACACTATATATTTGAAAAAGCCAATTATTATAAAAGACAATAAAGTAAATAGTAATGATTGTTGGAAACTCAAAAAGAGTCTTTACGGGTTGAAACAATCTGGCTTTGAGTGGAACCAATATATTGTGAAAGAATTAAACAATATAGGTTTTAAATCTTGTTTAGCAGATCCATGTATGTTTAAAAGAGAAAATAATGGAATGGTGTCATTATTGTTATTATTTACAGATGATATTGCTTTGATAACTAAGACTAATAATGAAGCTAATGAGATTATATCATTATTAGCCAAAAAGATAAAATTAAAGCATTTAGGTGAAATTAAAAGGTATCTAGGATTGACAATTAACAAAACAAAAAATGGATTTAAGATATCTCAAGAAGATAAAATTTGCCAATTAATTAAAACGTATAAAATGGAACTTTGTAAACCGGCAAAGACTCCAATGAGTCAGGAAGTTTGCCAAACTGATGATCAAAGTCCCAAATTTGATAAGTCTATATATCAATCTTTGATTGGTAGCTTATCATATATAAGCAATTGGTCTAGGCCAGATATAGCTTATATTGTTAATCAGCTGGCACGTTTTAATTCAGATCCACATCAATGTCATTGGCAATCATTAAAGAGAATTTTAAGATATCTTAAAGGAACAATGAACCATGCATTGTATGTAGAACCTAAGGGTGATTTGAGTCTTAGTGCCTATGCAGATGCAAATTTTGCAACTGACATAAACACTAGAAAATCAACATCAGGAATGGCTATATTATTTGGTAAGACACTAATAGGGTGGAGGTCAATCAGACAACAGCATATTAGCTTGTCTACGATGAAAGCAGAATTTTCATGTCTGTCATTACTATGCACTGACTTAATTCTGTACGAACAGTTATTATTAGACATGGGTATAACTGTTAAAGATTCCATTATTGTGTACGAGGACAACCAAGCAGTCATAAAGTTAGCTACTAATATTGCTGTAAAAACTAGATCAAAGCATACTGATTTAAGATACTTAAATGTTAGAGAATCTGTAAAGAATGGGCTAATTAAATTGGAATACTGCATGACAGAAGAAAACATTGCAGACCAGTTTACAAAAGCTCAAGGAGTAGTCAAGTTTAAAGAAAGTTGTAACAAATATGATTTAAAGATGTAAATAGTTATAGTATTATTATTATTACCTAAAAGTGGAGAATGTTAGGGATAACATTGTTTACCCTAACTGATTTAGGTAAAATAATAAATATGTTATCATGGTTTGTAAGTTAAAGTGTCTGCAACTTTAACTGTAGGAATGTAATTAAGGGAGTGGTTGTAAAAAGCACCATAAAAGAAGCAAGGCACTGCAGCTTGCTCTCTCTGACTTGATGATCCCTAATTACTGGATGAGTACTGCGTTTTTCCCTACTGGAATGGGAGAGAGTTAAAGGACTGATTTATTGTAAGTGAACTGACATTGGATATTCTACACGGTATTTGCTAACTGAATATCCTTGAATGGACTGACTAAAATGATACATGACTAATGGACTGTTATTTTGACTATGCTATAAAAACTCTAAATGGAATAAACTATATTTTGATAGCACAAGCGTAATCTGTTATTTTTACTGTATTGTTATAAACATACAAACTTATCTCACTCATTTTATCTGTGTGCCGATCTGACTAACGCTGCACATTCTGTTTAGCTTGTCTCCTTAACCCTGGTTGGGGAACACAGGCTTAACAAATCCCATAAAGCTCCCCACTATTTTCTGGTGTGCTGCAAAGGACATTTATCATCTTATAAAGCTAAGCCAAGAGTGGAAATATTCAAAGCATGTTTATTATGCTTTTTCATCTTGCCAACCCCAACAAACATTCCTAGAGGGGATTATACAGATCAGTATTTTAAAAACCCTTATTCTCAGACATACGATGTAAAAATAATGGCAAAAAGTAGAAATTGCTTAAAATAGAAAGACAAGGGCACCAGTACCTAATTGCAAAATTCTTCTACATGTTCTTTATCATGGAGAGGTACAAGCAAGTGCTTCATCTGTGACACCTGGATGAAACTAGATGATTGAATTCCTTGTTGCTTTGGTTTTTATCTTGGAAAGCTATAGATGCATGCAATAATTGATCTTTTGGTAGCTGGCAGAAGTCAGAGTATGCTACCCTCCAGGTGTATGTATGTATATATGTATATGTATAAATCTATGAAAACAAATATGATATATATATTCACAAAAGAACTAAGCATTTCACTTCTTTTTCTTGCATGGTGCTTTGGAGATTACAAGAGCATATATTTTGCTGATATTGAACTATAACTGTCATCTTCTCTGAGTGTTATTAGAAGAGCCATGGTTGCCCGTTTTCATAGGTGTCTTGATAATGTTACCTAGTTGGGCAATGAAATGTCTGCTAGCAAACAGCTGAGCTCAGAAAGCACTAAAGATTTCACAGTTCCTAGACTTTTCTATAATTATAAACTAAAAAGGGGGAACCAAAAAGGCCCCTTTTTGCTTCTGGGCAAACATTGTTTCCAGTTCTCTTGAGCCTTGTCTTAAAAGGAAATCTTGTACAGCATCTTTGAAAGATAAGCCAGGGAATTAAACTCTGTAACTTAATTGCATAGGACAATAGATTGAACAATTGTCTTGGCTAAAATCCTGGATTTAAATCCCTGCTGGTGAAAAGAATACAAGGTGTTAAGTTTGAGCATGGGCGAGAAAGAATGGAGACAAGTTTCTGAACGGTGAACTTCAGCTCTTTATTTACATCGTGACTTGCTCATTTAATATCAGTAAAACCCGCCTTATATAGGCAAACCTTGTAACGTTTAACCAATAACAAGCTAGGAACGCTAGCTTTTATAACCAATAAGAACTCTCTGTTAAGGGCCAATCGGATTCCCCAGAACGGGCCAAACTGGTCCGGCCACTTAACAGCCAATCAGAAGTGCAGGGCCAGAACCCTGCACTTACTCCAAGCTCACACTTTATTAATTATATTGCATACACAACACCCCTTCCCCCTGGTTCCTTAGTTCAGGGCGCAGTTACATAGTCCCTTAAATAGGACGGTTGTCTTTTTAGTCTCTTTGATTTTCGTTGTATCGGCTGGTTGCAATCTCGCTGAGGTAGATTGTTGTCTGGCAGTGGGGCTGTCTCTCGTTCAGAGTTCACTTCTACATTGTTGCCCACATTTTCCTCGATTCCCTGAGGTGCAAACATTTCTCCCTCCGGCTCCACTTCCTGAGTTTCAATTAAATCGTTGTTTCCTTCGAACGGGTTTCCGAGGGCTTCATCTTCTTCCGTACCTCCCCCCCCCAGTTTGGTCATAGGGGAGTTGCGAATTGGCCGCTGCAAGCCGCGACCGTAATTGGTCGATATGGTGTTTCCAAAGTTTATCATCAAGGCATTGCACGAGTTAGGATCTAGGTCCGGTTACACGTACTACTGTCGCTTCCACCCACAACGGGTCGCCCGATAGGTTTTTTGCATAAACCAGGTCTCCTACCTGGAAGGTGCGACAGC
The DNA here is from genome assembly GCA_033807585.1 of Hydrophis major. Lineage (NCBI taxonomy): Eukaryota > Metazoa > Chordata > Lepidosauria > Squamata > Elapidae > Hydrophis > Hydrophis major. The sequence continues at coordinate 182,982,752 of CM066331.1, read as the reverse complement.
GGCCACTAGATCCTAGTGGTTTCTCTGGTTCATATGCAGGGTGCAACCGGTCAAGGTGGGAGTGGAGCTTTTGTCCCATTAGCAGTTCAGCGGGAGTTTTGTTGGTGACGCTATGTGGGGTGATGTGTTGCAAAAAGAGGATTTGGTTGACCTTGTCGTCAATGTTGTCGTAGTCTACCTTTTGCAAGGTTTTCTTCACAAATTGAACCATGCGTTCTGCTCAGCCATTGCTCGCAGGGTGCGCAGGCGAGGTGAGCGCATGGCGGATGCCACGGTCAGCGAGGTACTGCTCGAATGCTAGTGCAGTAAATTGTGGGCCGTTATCGGATACCAGGACATCTGGTAATCCGTGGGTTGCAAAGAGTCCGTTTAGAATCTTGATGACCTCCTCGGGGGTCGTAGTCGTCATGCGATGAATTTCGAGCCAATTGGAGTAGGCATCGATGGTAAGCAGGAAGGTGTGGTCCTTGGTTGGCCCCGCGAAGTCCAGGTGAATTCGGGACCAGGGTCCACGTGGTGTCTCCCATTCAGTAGGCATGGCTTTTGGTGGGGCGTTGCTGGCTTGTTGGCAATTGGTACACGCTTTGACCCACTGTTCGATTTGCTTGTCAATGCCCAGCCACCATGCGTAGCTTCGTGCAAGGGCTTTCATTCGCACGATGCCAGGATGGCCATCATGCAAAGTTCTCAGCAGCGCTTTTCAGAGCCATTCTGGAATAACGACTCTGTTGCCCCAGATGTCACAGCCTTTCTGGGAGAAGAGCTCTGTCTGTCGAGACTTGAATGGTGTGAAGTCATCTGATAACTGGTCCAATGGCCATCCGCGTTCTACCCAGCCTAGGAAGCGTGCTAGGATTTGGTCGCGTTTGGTTTCTCTCGCGATATCTCGGGCGGTCATTGGCGGCGAGTTGAGCGCTTCAATTTGCAATGGGGTTACCATTGGTGCCGGATCGTCAAGAGTCTCTGGAAGCGGTGCTCGGCTCAATGCATCAGCGTGTCGAATGGCCTTCCCCGGGCAGTATTGCAGCTGATAGTTATAAGCAGCTAAGAATTCTGACCATCAGGTCATCCTAGGGGATAATATGTAGGGAGTTGGCTTATCTCCAGCTATTATCCCCAATAACGGCTTGTGGTCAGTCACAATAGTAAAAACCCTACCATACACGTATTCGTGAAATCTTTTCACAGCTGAGACAATTGCGAGGGCTTCTTTATCAATTTGTCCATAGTTCCACTCCGTTTTTGACAGAGTCTTTGAAAAATATGCAACAGGGGCTTTGTTCCCATTAGGCAGTACGTGGCTCAAAATGGCGGCCACCCCAAAAGGCGATGCATCACAGGTTATAGCTAACGGCAAAGTCTCGTTATACTGCATGAGTACAGAGTCAGAAGTGAGCAGTTTTTTAACATTTCGGAACGCCTGTTCTTCACGGTAACCCCATAACCAAATTGCTTTTTTATCTAACAATCGGTGTAACGGTTCAGCGACAGTTGCTTTGTGCGGTAAAAATACATTATAAAAATTGATGAGGCCTAGGAATGCCTGGAGATCAGCTTTGTTTCTTGGCCTGGGAGCATTTTTGATCGCTTTTAATTTACTTTCGGTAGGGTGAATGCCCTGGCTATCAATCAGGTACCCTAAAAACTCAACACTGTCAGTACACAATTTACATTTGTTTTTTTTAACCTTAAGACCGGCCTCTTGGAATTTTTTTAGGACTAATTTTAACCAGTCCTGTAAGATTTTTTTTGTAGGGGCTGCAATTAATACATCGTCAAAATAGGGGACCATGCCCTTAATCCCTTGCAATAAACTTTCCATAAGGCTCTGAACAATCCCAGGGGCTACACTTACTCCGAATTGCAACCAGGTACATTTCAAGGCACCTCGGTGCATCACAATAGTTTGGGCCTGTGCCGTTTTTTCATCTACTGATAATTGCTGATATGCCTGAGCTAAATCCAATTTAGCGAAAACTTTCCCGCCCGCCAGGGAATGGAGGAGGTGCTGCACCACCGGAACTGGATATGCGTTCTGCTGTAGGGCATGGTTCAAAGTGGCCCGGTAGTCCCCACAAATTCGGATTGACCCATCTGGCTTAATGGGTGTTACAATAGGGGTTTCCCACGGGGAGTGATCGATGGGCTCCAACACCCCCTGAGCTATCAGTTTGTCGAGTTGTTCGTCGATTTTCAATTTTAAGGCAAACGGAACTCGATGGGGCTTTAGGCGAATGGGAGCTATTTTTGGATCTAAGCTGAATGAGATCGGGGTTCCCTTGTACTCGCCTAAGCTGTCCGCGAAGACGTCCCTGAACTCATAGACAAGGTCTTCCTCCCAGTCACAGCCACTGACTTGGTTTACGCCGGCCACTTCAATGCTGAGTGGCGCGAACCATTGGAGGCCCAGTAGGCTAGACCTATCTCTATCAATGACCGTTAAAGGTAAGTATGCTATGTGCTTCTTGAAAGAGACTCAGACTCGGCAGGACCCGACAACAGGGATTGGATTCCCCTGGTAGTCCTTGAGGATGAGGCGTTGGAAACAGAGATCTTGGTGTTGAATTGTGGGGATGAGTTGTTTGAGTGTCTTCCATGACACCATCGAGAGGGACGATCCCGAGTCGACCTCCATGTGGCAAGGCTGGTTCTCGATGGCTACCGTGACTCGGATTTTCTTAGTGTCCAAGGCTGAGGCGTGACTGATAGTGATAGTATGGTGAGCCTCTTCTCTCTGCAAAGCTCAATTTCTGTAGGAGTGGTTTACTGGCTCTCGCCTTACAGGACGGTTTCCTGTCGATTGGCGGTAGTTAGCCCCTTTTGAGGCCTGGCTGGGTCCTGGCAAGCTGCAGCAGACCCGTCCGATGTGGCCTCGTTTCCCGCACTCATGGCAGAGTGCGTCGTGGAATCTGCATTCAAATCTGGCATGGTTGGCTCCACAGCCAGTGCAAGGGCATAAGGGCTTCGGCTGGGGGTCCCAGTCGGACCGCAGTCGATGGACCCCTTCTTCGTCGCTGTCTGACGACGAAGAGAGGTCCTCGTGGTGCGTTGTCGCAAGCTGCCCTTCTGAACTAGGTGAGATTTTGCGGGCCAGTGGTGGTACCGGAGTGCGGTTTTGGTGTAGTTGTGCAGCCGACTTCTTGGTTGCTTCCACTGCAGTAGCATCAGCAATGGCGTCGGCAAGGCTGATGTTGCCTTTCGCCATCAGCTTGCTTTGAACGCCTGGTGCATCTAATCCCAGAACTATGCGATCTCTTAGTGCTTCTTCTAGATCGGTGAATCCACAGAGGCCTCCCAAATTTCAGAGGTCTGCTATGAAGTCAGCTACGCTCTCTCCCTTTCACTGGCTTCTTTGGTAAAACTCGTGGCATCTCACGAGCGGAGGCACGGTCGGGGCATAGTGGTCTCGCAGGATAGGTTCGAGGTTGTCCCAATCCATGGCCTTCACTTCTCGGGGTTTGGCTAGTGCCTTAGCCATCTTAAATACAGTTGGACCGCAATGCATCAGGAACACCGCCTGTTTCTTCCCGGCTGAGGCGTCCTTTAAGTTGTTCATCTCTAGGAACATTTGGAAACGATCCATGTAAGACTCCCAGTCTTCTTGTGATGGATCGAACGGAGCGGGTGGTACGATGCCGCCGGACATGGTTCCATTGTTGGCGTCGTCTGTCACGTGCTCAGTGTTCTTCGAAGTTTCGTTGGTTCAGATGTCTCCACATCCCACCCTCGTCGCCAGTGTTAAGTTTGAGCATGGGCGAGAAAGAATGGAGACAAGTTTCTGAACGGTGAACTTCAGCTCTTTATTTACATCGTGACTTGCTCATTTAATATCAGTAAAACCCGCCTTATATAGGCAAACCTTGTAACGTTTAACCAATAACAAGCTAGGAATGCTAGCTTTTATAACCAATAAGAACTCTCTGTTTAGGGCCAATTGGATTCCCCGGAACGGGCCAATCCGGTCCGGCCACTTAACAGCCAATCAGAAGTTCAGGGCCAGAACCCTGCACTTACTCCAAGCTCACACTTTATTAATTATATTGCATACACAAGACAAGGGTTGATTGGACTGTAGCCCTTGGGATGAAGTAGTTTCCATATAAATAACTCCTACTTCCATTACTTCCTTTGCAATATTTACAACTCTCATAGGAAAGATCAGTTTGATCCCAAGTATTGATTGGAGGGCCCATCAAATCTGTTTTTCTTTTTCTTCCCACTAGAAAGCATTTTCCTACCAGTGAGCTAGTTGCTGTAGGACTGCAGAAAAAACACAGGACTATCACTTTCCATCTGCAAGAAAGTTCATAACATTGGGGAAAGTGACCTCCATTCTCCTCTTTCTTTCTATATTGATTTCATGTTAATCTTACAATTATCTGAGTATTAAGTTATAATTCTAAAATCAAAGGGAGCAATAAAAGTTCTTTGGATGATTAGTCTGTTATGATTGTCTATGCTAAGCAATTAAGCCTCTTAGTGGGATGCTAGGAGTTTTTGTCCAAAATGTGACTAAGGCTAGGACCCCAGAATGGGCAAAGAAAAGCAGAGATGAAATATGCCTTAGTTTACTTTGAACTGAAATATTTCAGATCCATTTAATATTCTTCATCTTTCTAATAATTTCTGTTCTCTTGTCAGTTTTAATTCAGTAGCAATTAGCAGAATGGCTCAGTTAGGGTTGAACTGCATGCAACCTTATCTTTCATTGACCAACCAAGGGTTGCCAGTCAGGAGATTTTTTTAAGCTCTAGGTAGCTTGGATTGAATCTCAGACTTACTGCCTACCAAACATGTAGTGTACTTTTCAGACAGGGTTTTCTCCAAAGCAAAATATATAAGCCATTCAGAGTTTTTAGGTTGTCAGTAACCAAGTAAATACATGAATTTAAATCAAATACAGAAAATCACTCACCTATTAATTTTCTTTTTTTAAAGACTCCTGAGCTGGCAGTGTTTAAAATGAAATTCTACATAATGAATTACTGAAGGAGTGGTTGGTGCCCATAGAACTCTAGAAGAGCCATAAATTATGCCCATAACAACAATAACAATAGCACTTAAAGTTACATACCATTTCACAGTGCTTTTACAGCCCTCTCTAAGTGGTTTACAGAGTCAGCATATTGCCCCCAACAATCTGGGTCCTCATTTTACCGACCTTGGAAGGATGGAAGGCTGAGTCAACCTTGAGCTGGTGAGGATCAAGCTGCTGGAGTGAGCAGTGAGTTAGTGAGTTTTTGTTTTTTCATCTTAGTAATTGCAATTTGGGTACTGGTGGTGAAGCTAAGACAAATATCCAAGCCTGGGCCTAATGCTTTACCAAGACAGTATAGTCCAATGTTCACCTTCTCTTTCAAAACTCAAGGCCACTTCCAACTTGTCCTGATCTACAATCATACCCTGGAAATGTGTTATGTCCCTATGATGTTTTTTTCATCTCATCCCCCATCAGACACAGAGATCAGCAACATTTTATGCCAGCATAATTTTCTGCTGACTCAAGGATGGATAGGTCTCTCAGTCTGTGTGTGTGTGTGTGTGTGTGTGAGAGAGAGAGAGAGAGAGAGAGAGAGAGAGAGAGAGTGCACTTGGGGTATGTTGAAAGTGTAAAATTCATTAGCTGCTGCATATTCATGAGGCCTAGCAAACAGGTGGAGGCAACGAACTTGCCAATTTCTTTTACAGAAACAACAATTTAAATAAATATAAGCAACAATCTCCAATAATCTAAGAAAAGGCCAAATACTTAAGTAGTGATTAATCATTAAAGACAATGGAAGAGAAGAGAGAAATGAATTATTAAAAATTCCTCCTTTAACATTTTTATTTGTTGTCTCTTTGTTTCGGTATTTCAGTTTCTGTATATGCACTACTTTTTAACATCAGCTTGAAAGTAAAATGATTTTATGTTTATAATAACATCTCATATTCAAAAAAAGCAGTTGTGATAGACTGTGCTTTTATGTATACGTTATGTTGTTTTGGGGGTTCTTTGATCTGATCTGTCAAAGACTCCATTTACCAGTATTTCTCCTACCATGCTAAATATATCAAATGTGTTTGTTCAGACTCTGTGTTAATGTGACATCCTTGAGTGTTTGAAAGCTAGCCCATCAGGATGTGATAGGAACCAGACTGTCTCCTGAATGTGCCAATTATTTTACTTGAAGGGTATAGACTATACTTGAAGCATAGTACTGGTATCAAAAGTATGGGAGGGGGTGAATAAAATATATTTGGGACTGCTTTTTTTTTTGAGGGGGTGCTACTGATTATTAAGCCTCAAGAAGAATCTGTCCTAGAACAAGAAAGCAACTGAGTAATAATAAGATACTGGTTATTGTTAAAGATTGATGTAAGCTGTATATAAAGTGGAATCTGATGTCAGATTCCACTCATTGGTCCAGCCACTGGCGGGAAGAATGAAGACCCATCAGTGGCTGAAGTGTTGCATAGCACCGGCTATAAAAAGCCAGCGCTGGTTGGAGAAGGCGGAGCTTCGTTTCGGCGATACAGCTGCAATCTCGGGCTCCGAGATCACAGCTGATATTTTCGCCCCTGGTCAGTCCCAACGGACCTAAACTGTCCCGTAGAGATGGTGGCTGTGAAGGGCACATTCCCTGGATCCCAGGGACATCACAAAGTCCCTGGTTTGATCCGGGAGAAGCCCTTTTGCTGGCGGCGGAGAGGCAGCCTCCATAGCTGCTGAAGTCGGGACAGCTCCGGAAAGGAAGAGGCTGGAAGTGAAAGTGTGTCGGTTGGGTGAGAAATTCCTTCTTTTTTGTTAACTTGCTGAGTTTTGAAAGGACACTCTGAATATAAGAAGAAATCTGTGAGATTTTTTTTTGACAAAACTGTATGAGTGGCGTTTTTTAAAGGGATGTCAAATTGAGGCTTGGACTTTTTTTTCTTTTCCTTACTTTTTGGGGGGGACTTCAGCATGACTTTGTAGTTAACCGGACTGAATTTTCTCTTATATATATTCTTATGCTCCTTTTTTGATTTTTTAATTCTTTTTTAGGATAGAGGCTCCCTTTGGCTATTTTTTTTAAATATATATATATGGTAATGCTTTTTCTTTTTGCTTAATTTAAACTATGTTTTTCTGGCTGGGAGCAGGGAAGTGTATTAAGAAACTTTGTAACACTGCCAACTAGAGGCTTGAAAATATTTTATTTGAATTGGAGAAGAACTCTGAAAAGACTCCTTCTCAAGGACATTTCAATTTGATAAGATAGAGGGAGAGCACAGCAGAATATTATTACAGGTGCTTTCCTGGACTCTTATCAACATTTCAACACTTGAGACTTGGCTTTGAAGCTTGTGGAGAAGGAGTCATAATAAGAGCCTTGGACAAATAAACAAAGTGCAGTGTGTTTTCTTATCTTTTTTCAGTTGTGCACCCCTACTCACCAGCCTCTCTGTAAACTTTAATTCTAGTAATATTCTTATTTTTGCTTTTTATTTTAAAGGGAAAGCCTCAGAATTTTTTCTTTATTTTTCTTTTCTTCTCCTTCTTTTTACTGGGATTTTTTTTTTTTTTTTGCTTGCTTTTTCCATACATTTTTGGACCACTCTGCCTTTTCTTTTTTATTATTGAGATTTCCCAATTGGATTAAGGTGTGAAGAACCTGAAGGATTTTTTCCTTTTTTTCCTTATTTTTGTTTTTTTTCTTTCTAATTATTATTATTATTATTGGGCTTTTTTCTTCTTTCTATTTTTCATTTTTTATTGTGACTACTTCATAATTGGATTAGGGTCTAGAAGAACATGAAGATTTTTCTTCTTCTTTTTCTCCTTTTTCCTTTTTGTCATCAGGTTTTTTATTATTGGATTTTTGCCATTTTGGATTATAATTGGCTATTCTACCAGTTGGATTAAAAGCTAAAAAGAATTTGAAGGTCTTGAAGCATCAAAATGAGCAGGAAACCAATATCTTCTGGCGTTTCTACTTCTACCTCTGCCTCCCCATCAGCTGGAGGACAACGTTTAATTCAGACAATGTTGAAGCAAGATAAAGAACAAGAAAAAGTGACTTTACAGATGATTATGCAAGGAATCCAAGTTCTCAAGATAAAAACAGACACTATTGAACAAAGAACAGAGAAGACTGATGAAAAAGTGGAAAATATTCAACAAATGATGGTGAAGTATGATGAGAGATTCCAAAAAATTGAGGAAGAAGGTAAACAAAAAGAGGAGAAGATTGGAAATATTGACAGCAGATTAGCAGTGGTTGAACAAGACAAAAGTGGGATGTTGAGGTGGGAGATGGAGAGGTCAGAATTCTAACTCAGATTTCAAAATATAGAAGAAGAAAAAGGACAAAACTTGGCTGTGATAATGATAGAAATTTTGGTGGATGCTTTGGAAATTACAGAGGAAAAGATGATGGATGGAGTAGATGAGGTATACTGAGTTTATACAAGATATGCGATGAGAAATAAATTACCAAGGGAAGTCCATATTAGATTTACCAAAAAATGCATCAAAACACAAATATTACAAGCTGTAAGAGAGAAGACATTGAAATACAAAGGCAAAGAGATTGTGGTTTTAAAACAAATACCCAGAAGAGTGAGAGAGATGAGAAGAGAATATCAATTCCTGACTAAAATGCTATTGGAAAAGGAAGTGAATTACAGATGGCTGATTCCAGAAGGATTAATGTTTACGTGGCAAGAACAGAGACATAGAATTGATTCAATTGAGAAAGCAGAACTTTTCCACGCAGAATATTTTGGAAGGAGAAAAGAAGAGGCAGAGAAAGAGGTTTCATTAATTGAGTTTCAAGAGGAACAACTAGAAACTGAAAAAGAGGAAGGTGCAGTAGGTGGGCAGGTGGATAGTAAAGAACAGCGTGAAGTGAGATCTACGAGAGTTGTTAGACCTAAATATAAAGCATAATCATGGAAGAAAAAAAAATTGATCACAATGAATATAAATGGACTCAATTCAGCTGTTAAAAGAAGGAAAATCTTTCATAAATTAGAGAAATTAAAATTTGATATAATTTGTCTGCAAGAAGTACATATTAAAAAACAACATGAACAATTGTTAGTACAGCCAAAATTAGGGAAAATATTTACTTCTTTGACTCAATGTAAGAAAAGAGGAATGGTTCTATACATTAAAGAGGCCATCCCAGCAAAATTGATCTATACGGATGAAGATGGAGGAGTATTAATGGTGCAAATAATGGACAACAATATAAAAATACTCTTGATTGCAATTGATGCTCCAAATGAAAAACAAGAAGAATTCTTTTAAGAACTACACATGAAAATAATTGGACTGGACTATGTTAATATAATTATGATGGGAGACTTTAATGGAATTGTGGACAATAAATTGGACTATATAGCAACAACAACAAAGCAAAATGGAAAGACTCTCCCTAAATCCTTTTTTTAAAATGACAGATGAATTAACTTTAAAAGATATTTGGAGAGAAAGAAATGTTAAAGCTAAACAATATACTTTTTATTCAAATAGACATTTATCATGGTCCAGATTGGATATGATTTGGACCTCAACAGAATTAATATCTAATATTCAAGAAACAAATATTGAAACAAGTACTTGGGCAGATTATAGCCCAATGACAATTAAATGGAAGGGACAAAAAAAAAGATCGAGATGGATAGTAAACAATACTATCTTAAAGGAAAAAGATTTTACACAATGGATGGAGAAGGAACTGGCTTTTTTCTTTAGAGAAAATAAAAAAGAAGACACTTCAATGCAGAATGTTTGGGATACAATTAAGGCATATGCTAGAGGATTGATAATAGATTACATAAGAAAAAAGAACATTAGGAAAAGGCAAGCCACTAAGGCCTTGGAAGATGAGTATAAAAGACTTGAAAAAGAATTACAGAAAATGCCACAGAAAAAAGATAGTAAATTGAAGTTGGATATAACTAAACATAAAATAGAATTAATAGAGAAAGAAGAATTGGCACAGAAAATTAGAAATGCTAAACAGTATTATGTTGAAGATGCAAATAAACCAGGTAGATGGCCAGCATATAAATTGAGAAAGGAGAAAGAATCAAGAAAAATATTGAAGTTAAGAGATGATCAAGGCCAAATTTGTTATGGTAATAAGGAGAAAAAGGAAATTATTCAAGATTTCTACGGGCAACTATATAATCAAGAGAATATTGATGAGGAAAAAGTCAAACAGTATCTACAGAATGCTAACCTACCGAAGATACCTAAAGAGACTGAAGAAATGCTAGCACTTAACTGAATTAACTGAAGCACTTAAGAAACAAAATAATGGGAAAGCACCAGGTCCAGATGGGCTTCCGGCAGAATTCTATAAAACATTTCAAGAATCATTGAGCATTCCATTGCTAGAAGTTATGAATGAAGCTATGTCAAAGAAGATGATACCCAAAACATGGTTAGAGGCTTATATTACACTTATTCCAAAAGAAGAGGCTGATCCACTGCAAATCAAGAACTATAGACCCATTTCTTTATTGAATGCAGACTATAAAATTTTTCCTTCAATTTTAGCAGAAAGACTTAAAAATACTTAAATAATTTCATTCACCCAGATCAAAATGGATTTCTGCCAAAGAGACAAATTAGAGACAATATGAAAGTAATCTTGGATACTTTGGAATACTATGAGGCACATCCTGAAAAGCAAATGGCTTTGATATTCCTAGATGCTCAAAAGGCATTTGACAATGTAAACTGGAGATTTATGTTATTACTATTGGAACAGATGGGTTTTGTCAGAAAATTTATCCAAGCAATAGAAGTCATATACAATAAACAGACAGCAAAGGTAATGATGGAGGGAGAACTTACAGACTTTATCAATATAAGAAAAGGCACAAGACAAGGATGTCCCCTGTCTCCTTTGCTATTTGTATTGACTTTTGGAAGTGTTGAATTGAAATATTAGAAATGATAAAAGCATAAAAGGAATGAAAATTAAAAAGGAAGAATTCAAACTGCTAGCCTTTGCTGATGACTTGGCCTTTATTTTGGAAGACCCATTAGAAACAGCTCCAAAGTTATTGGAAAAGATAGAGATATATGGTGAGGTGGCTGGTTTGAAAATAAATGAAGACAAAACAAATATTTTGACAAAGAACATACTACTGAGACAAAGAGAAGAACTGGCAGACCTGTTGAAAATCCAAGTTATGAATAAGGTCAAGTATCTGGGGATACACTTGACAGCAAGATGTAGCACATTAAAAGAGAATAATTATATTAAACTTAAAATAATTATATTAAACTTAAATTGTATTAAACTTAAACTTAAACTTAAACAGATAGCTACAGATTTGAAGAAATGGGAAAACTTGCAATTATCATTAATAGGGAGAATTTCAACAATTAAGATGAATATTTTGCCTAGAATCCTATTTCTGTTTCAAACAATACCAATTAGGCTTGGAAAAGACTATTTTGAAGATTTAAATAAAATTATGTTGAAGTTTATATGGCAAGGTAAGAAAGCGAGAATAAAGCTAAAGCTTTTGCAAGATGCTAGAATTAGAGGAGGTTTTGGCCTGCCCAATTGGGAATTGTACTGCAAGTTTGATGTGGGTCAAAGAATGGATAACATTAAGAAAGACTAGATTGTTGACACTAGAAGGTCATGATTTGCTGTTGGGTTGGCATTCTTTTTTATGGTATAAGGGAATGAAAACACAGGGTTATTTTAGAAGACATTATATATGGGAGTCTTTGTGGTTAAACTGGGAGAAGATAAAAAGACAATGTTATTTGAAAATTCCAGTTTGGTTATTGACTATTGAAGCATTTTCCTATCCTATAATTTATAAGAAGGAACAAACAGTTAGATATGGGGAATTATTGGATGAAAAGGGTGAACTTAAATTGACACAAAATTTAGAGGAACAAGGTATAAGGATGAATTGGTTTTCATATGCGCAAATACATTCAAGGTATAATGAAGATTCTAAAACAGAGGGATTTTATGATAAACAGACTGATCTAGATAAGATCTTGATGGGTACTGATGAGAAGGTGATTAAAAAATTATATGGTTATTTACTGGGAATTTAATTAGAGGAAGAACAAGTTAAAGAAACTTCAATTGTTTGGGGGAAGAATTTTGGATATGGGATTGATTTAGAGAAATGGCAAAAATTGTGGTCTCAAAATTATAAAATGACAATGTCAACAGCATATAAAGAAAATCTGTATAAGAAGTTTTACAGGTGGCACTTTCCCCCAACAAGAATAGCAAGAATGTTTAAGAACAAATCTGAAAAATGCTGGAAATGTCATCAGATACCTGGCTCATATTACCATATGTGGTGGACCTGTGAGGACGCTAAAAAATATTGGACTAAAATTCGCATGTGGTTGGAAAAAATGACAAAGAAACGTATAGATTTGAAACTGGAGTTTTTTCTATTGGGAATCTTACCAGATACATACAGTAAAGACTTGAAATATCTGATTGTAAATGTATTAACAGCGGCTAGGATTGTATTTGCTAAAAACTGGAAGAATGAGAAAATACCATCACAGGAAGAAATTATTAAGAAAATATTGGAATGTGCTGAGTTGAGTAGATTGACATTTGAAATTAGACAGCAAGAGGATAAACAATTTTATGAAATTTGGGGTCTTTTTTATCAATGGTTAGATGACAAAATATGATAATAGAATATTCAGAATGTTAGATAGCAAGGAATATCTTTATTTTTTCTTTTGTTTTTGTTATTTGATATTATATTTATAAAGTGTTTCTCGGATAGATTTGGTATGATTATATGATTTGTTATGGAATAAACTATTTAAAGTATTGTTATCTCATAAAGCATGAATAGTATAGTCAATTTTTTTTTTAATAGTGATATTAGGATATATAAGTGGATTGACAATATGAGTTGTTATGTAGCATAACTGTAATTGAGACTACGAAATGCATGCACAAAACTGATGAACCAACCGACACACTGTATGTACATAAGAGAATTGATGTTTTAATGTTTTGTTTGTCTTGTTTGTTTGTAGAAAATCAATAAAATTGTTTTAAAAAAAAAAAAGCCAGCGCTGGTTGCGGCTTGGAGCTTTTATTACCTGCATTTTGAAATAAACAGTTTCTCAGAAACCCCTGCTCCTGTTCCTTCCTTTTCATACCCATTCAGCAATTATCTTTTCAATCTCACCAGGACTACTGCATCTTATCCTGCCCAAATATTTACTTTTGCAAATAATCATCACTGATAACTCTTCTTGCTGTGACTGCTTTTAACATGGCATAGAGAGCCGAGAGCCTCCATTCTGTAAGGCAGCAAAAACCATCAGCAGAGTCCCACCAGGGCTTTGAATTTATGCTCACTAACCATGTCCACAGCAGGCTGTGGGACAGTGAGGTCTCTAATGGCTCCAGAGTGCTGAACATGAAATTCAAAGGCAAAATGCAAGCAGACAAGAAAGGAGAAGATGTGAGAGAGGATAAAATATCAGAGAAAAAAGTTTTGACGGCTTGAAACACTTAGTCAGCAACTTTTTATAACTTGGCTAGATGTTTGCAATATGCTTTATGTTAAGAATGTATGAGGCTGTTCTGGAAAATACTGTAGTAGCAATACTATGCTACTATTATATACTTACTACTATTCCATGCTAAGTATGTTATGGATGTATTGTTCTGCCTTGTGAGTAACTTGGCCAGCTGGCATTGTTCCTATCGCCTCTCAGTCTTAGCACTTAGCAATAGCACTTAGAGTTATATACTGCTTTACAGTGGTTTACAGCACTCTTTATGGCCAGTGGAGCTGTCAGACGATTCAGACAGTGAGGAGGTTGTGGAGGAACATGGGCCAGTCCTGGAGTCTGGGAAAGGCTCTGATGAGTGCTCTGCATTGGAGGCAGAGATGAGGCTAGGGCTGTCTGACAGTTATCAGCTGCCCTTGGAGCCGGACATCAGTGAGGCAGAAGAACAGCTGGAGTCTGTTCCCAGTGTACACATGTGCAGAGCTGCCAGAAGAAGGGAACAGCTAAGGAACAAGAGTCGACTTGGGAATAAAACAGGAGCAAAAGGGGACTGGGGTTTTGCAGGAGACAATTAGTTCATTTGGGTGAAGATCTGTTCCTGCATTCTTGCCAAGCATTGTCTGCTACAGTGTGGCATATGAAAGATATCAACTCTCCAAGCCTGATAAAGGTCTGTAATTGTGAAATATCTTGAAAAACTGTTGGCCAGGACTTTGCTGGAAAGAAATTCACTGTAAACTAAATAAAAGGGGTTTATCAGGACGAGGAGTTGGCTTCATGCTGTTGGGGAAGCCTAGGTCAGAACACTCTCTAAACAGTTTACAGAGCCAGTGTATTGCCCCAACAATTTGGGTCCTCATTTTACCCACCTCGGAAGGATGGAAGGCTGAGTCAGCCTTGAGCCTGGTGAGATTTGAACTGCCAAATTGCAGGCAGCTGGCAATCAGCAGAAATAGCCTGCAGTATTGCACTCTAACTGCTGCATCACCATGCCATCTTCCTTAGATCGGGGGTAACTCCTCTTCTTCATCTGTGCTGACCACTGGAAGCTGCTCTCACTCCCTGCTCAGAGCCTCCAGGCTAATTTGTTGCAGCTGTGATTCTCTCTGCCCAAACTCAGTCAGTTTGACTGTCTGCTTGCTCCACCTGCAGTTGCTCCATCAAGCTAGAGCCTGCTACTCTATGATCCACATTTCCAGCAGCCCCCAGACTCACTTTCCTGTCTTGCCTGGAAGTGCCAGGCCCTGGATCATTCTCCTCCTCTGAACTTGCATCTGAAGAGGAAACCTGAGGTGTATTGGTGGGTTAAGGATAACTTGCCACAATCATCTCAACACAGCCAACTCGCCACAGGATAACTTGCAACAGGACAAGAGTTACACTAATATTGAAGAAATGTTGGAATAGAATCATTTAAAAAAGGAAACATTTTATTCAGTGGTTCCAAGATCACATCTGTCAGCTCCTTCAGAACCTTGGGATATAATTCATCTTATCCTGGCAACTTGAACTCATTTAAAGTGGAAAGACATCCTCTTACTATTTTTTTTTTTTTGCCTACTATGACCTTTTTCCCTGCCATGTCTCCCACTGTGATGCTTTTGATAGGTTGGGCTATCTTTTTTTTTTTTTTTGCATGAAGACAAATGGAAAGAAAAAATTAAGCAGTTCCACTTCCTTCCTGCTGCCTGTTAGCTTCTTGCCATATTCTCCCATTGGTGGACTTATCATTTCCTTGACTTTCTTCTTATTCCTTATATACTGAAAGAAACTTTTTCTGTTATTTGAAATATACCTCTTGCATATGAAGGAATCATCAAATCATCTTTGATTCATACTGTTCCTAATCTGGTAAAACTGCAATGCACAGATTGGCAAAATGGCAACACCATGTTTAATAATTCTATAAATAAAGCAGGATTTCCCCATGGAAGTACTCAGAACTCAGGAGAACATTAAAATGTATGCAGAAATTATATGTATTCCAGTAAGTTTTGGGGACAAGGGTGTACCATGGAAGCTAAGAGTGAATTTTTTTAATCCCAACTTGGTTACCTTCTCAAAAGCTAACAGGGTGTCTCTAACATGAAGAAAAAGTTTAAGAAAATCCAATTATTTCAAAGGGTCATGAGAGGCACCTATTATTTTCCTTTTAATTGCACATTTAGGTTTTGTCCAAAACTCTCAAAGGCAGATCCAGCCTCAGATTACTTTTTCTAAATTCAGTTGCAACAATCATAGTTCCAACATTCTAGGAAGGAAAGATAGAGGATTCTGCAGATTTGAAACTGTCCTGGTCTGTAAATCCCAAAACAAGGAAATAAATACTAGCATTGATGTTGCTAAAAGAATTTCCATCCCATTATTTGCAGTGGGAAAGGAACAGTTTTTTTAAAAAAAGGGAGAGGGACTCTCATGTTTCTCTTTCACCTTTCCAGACTCTTGCTGGCAAAGCTCTGTATAATGTGGTGGCTCCAGTATCAGCATTCTCTTGGTAAGAATTAAGATTATTCTTTCCATCATTTACATTGCATTACAAGTTATAACAAAAAGTCTGTAGCATTATCTCATAAAAGTGATAATATGTATGAAAGACTATACCAGGCTACATTTCATTAGAACAATGAAAAATGAAATGCCCTACTGTATGAATCCAATCTTAATGCAATTCATAAGATATAACCAACTTGCAATAATGGTTCATTTAAAATCTATTTTAGGACTGAACTCTGACAAACCCCATTGTCAATATTATTCCAGTTCTCCAAGTTCAATTAAGATAATCTTCCCACTTTGAAAGACAGTATGGTGTAATAGTAAGGCCCCAATCCATGGTCAACCACAGTAGCTAACTGGGAGGTTTGTTCAGTTCCTCTCTCCTCTCTCAGTCCAACTTACTTTGTAGGGATCATTGCTGTAGAGATAATACTGGAGAAAGAAATGCTTCACTGAATTTTTGGAGGGTAGGCAGATATAAATCTAAGAAATAAAAACTAGACCACTTGTGCATTCCAGTTTGTAACGATGAATTTTCATGCAAACAAATAAATATGTACTTGGTGTAGTAACAGTTTACTTTGTGATGCTAGAAGACTTATTGTGAGCACAGAAAAGGGAGCAGGAGTCATCTTGAAAATTACAGTCTGGCTTGACACAATGGCAGCCAACTACCTACCAAAATAATGAGAAAAAATATGCTCCGTGAAGAGAGATTTGTCTTACAGTGTACAGATATTATATACTTAAGAAATAATAATACAACAGGCAGAGACTCTAATGTGCCTTTTCAAATGAAATGCAACATTCTGTTTAGATCAGCAGACAGACATTAACTTTCCCCAAGAAGGCAAACACTGTATTCTTGGACAGAGTTTTGAAATTTCTCTAATTTACAGTTCCTGTAGTTAAGTGCATGGGTTTACCTTTGGACAAATATAATATAAATTGCTTTTTGATCAGTTTGCTTCCTTAATTATGCAACAATTTATATACCACCCATTTTCAAGAACCAAGCTAGATTTAATTGATTAATTCTAAGATTGAGATGTATAACAATCCCAGATATAGAATTGTGTAACATGACATCCTTACAGTCCAAATGCATCATGTTCATTTTTGTCTGGCCTCTATGGCTGTTTAATAGTATCTCTGTCTTCGTAGTTCTACAATTTTCTTGAAAATTAGATTCCAGTGGCTAAATTGCAATTCCATCTTGACCTCACCTCACAACAAAACAATTGTCTCAGCTCTGACAACAAATAATAAAATACCTTACTTTCTTCAATTTGGACAACACTGAAGAATGCTGGCAAGGCAGAGGATGGGGAGAAAAGATGAAGAATGTGCTACTAGAAGATAACGATTCCATCATGTACAGCAGATGCAACCAAGCAGAGATGGAAGTAAGTTTCTGCTGCACAATACAAAATCAGACCTGGAAGAAAATACAAAGCATGCCACGTATTTTAGTCATTCTCATTATGGCGCTTCATCTTTGCTTGCACAGGTACTTGCATGAGGAACTAGCAGTGGACAGCAGAAATAGAAATAAGAAAGATCAGCCCACAAATGGAAGCCAAGTAGATAAACAACCAGATGTCTGTCCATGCTTCCAAGCTCCATTTTCATATGTACTACTCCCTGCTCAACCTCTGTATACATTCCATGTGAACAATATTATTTCTGAACATAGACCAAATGATTAATGGGACTAAATGGGACACACACAGCTATGGAGAGGATTGCTTGTAGCTTTCACAGCAAAACTATCCCTGCTAACCTGCATATAACAAGCACATCAACAAGTGTATACTCCCCAGTTCATCCCTGCTTTACTTTTCTAAAGAAGTGTGTGTCCTAGAATACTTGGCTAGCCCTACAATGCACTCATGCCCACATGGGCTATAATACATCTCCCTCAACACTACTAGTCCTGTCCAAATGCCTCTTGATGGCTTCAGTTCAAGATTCTTTCATGATGATCAAGCTTCCACTCTTTCTTTTCAGGTATATCAGCTGCTCCAGAGGTTGCCACTTGTTCTTTGATATACAGCTTACCATTATTGCAGAAAAAGAAACAAGGAAGCACTCTGCATAGACTGCATGGTTGAAAATATCACGAGGCATTCAGCAGGACCTTCTGCATGAGCTGGGTAGTGAGCATGAGCCTACTGCAACATTCATCAGAAAGTTGAAAGATGGTGCACAGGATCACTGGTACATATACCAGGAAATAACACTTTGTATTTATAGGGACATCAATATCTGAACTGTACAACGTTTCAAAGGAGTGCTTTGCTTCAGTGATCCTTCAAGTGGAGCCTGCTTCAAAATGTGTTATGAGGTAATTCGTGTCTCTCTCTCTCTCTCTCCCCCTCTCCTCCTTCAAAGACTGAACTGGCTTCTTTGCTTTGTTTGATCTCACTTCTGAGGCTTCCTCCTGCAGCACCAATTCATGGTTGAGGTTTTGAGGCAATGAAAAGTGCTTCAGATCATGTTGTCATTTCACCTCAGCAGGAAGAATCCCATTACTTCTTTGGTGACATAAAGCACCCAGTTAAAGCAAATCCAAGCTGCCCTGCACAGGGCTAATAAATTAACCAATTTCATCATCAGAGGACATCTGCTCCTGGGCCACATAAAGGGATTTTAAAAGGCTAAATGTAAATGTTAAAATATGCATTTTTAGATGCCTATGGCAATTGTATGTCTCTATGTAATTCAGAAATCAGCCTTGAAATTTCACTCATATTATCATTAACCCACTTTGCTAGCCATTTTGTGAACCAAAAAGTGTCCAGTGGCAGTCATTTTGTGAGTGTTCCCATTAAGTACTTCCAGAATTCCAAAAATGTTGTTGCATTTTTTTAAAAAATAAAAAATATTCTCCTTTCCTGGTGTAAATACTCTCACAACAGAGTGTGGTGAGAGAAGAACTAGGCAGAATACAGTTACATTTGCTCCGAACTCCTTAGAAAAAGAATTGGTTAAAATTAAAAATAAATAATAATTAAATAATGGACAAAGCAAATTAAATTTAGGAGTTGGAGTAGCCTAGCTCCGTGTTTCTCTACAATAGGGGTATCAAACTCAATTTCATTGAGGGCTGCATCAGGGTTGTTTTTGACCTTGGGTGGCCAGGGTGGGCGTGGCCAAGCTCCATATCACTTGGGTCTGGAGCCCAAAGAGGTCTGAGGGATCTGCCAGAAAAAAATAGGCTCCCATGCTCCATTTTGGCTGCAACGGCCTTCTGCAGCCCTCTGCCAGCAAAAATGAAGCTCAAGAGGGCTACACACAGCCCTCCTGATCTCCATGTTCCCTGGCAGAGGCACCACAGGCTGGTCTTCAGCTGTTTCCAGAGCCAGATCTAAGCACCCCACAGGCTGAATCCAGCCCTGGGCCTTGAGTTTGACACCCCTGCTCTACAAACTGATCTGAAAACCAAAGCAAATGTGATTTGTCTACTCCCAATCCTTCAGATCAGTAGTTTTGTTCAGAGGCAAAATAATTCTTTTTAAACAATGCAAATCTTTCTTCAGATCATTGCACTTTCTGGGCATTGCAACCTCTCCTCATCATTTAGTGTTTCTTCTCAATTTGCCTGCTCACCACTAGTTTGATCAATAATCTCCCAAGTCAAGCTCATCTAACAGCTTTATTTTTGAAGGCCCAAGTATGAATGTCATGGATACTTCTGGATTCACATCCCAAGGGCTGAAAATACCTGCCTTGGTAAATGTGGATTGTGGTTATTAACAGAGGCTGCTCCTGAAATGAAATGGAATGAATTTCAATAAATACTTCCTTAATTTCAGAGGCATCTGAAATGCAGATTCAGTAACACCTATTCTGTTCAGTTCCATGTGGAAAGAAAAACATTTTCTTTTCTTGACCTATTTTTTATTGCCTGGGGAAGAGCTGTGCAGCAGTTCCAGTTCCACTAAGAAAAGTTGATTCAATAAAAGATATCATGTTAGCCTCCTCAAGGTGCATTTTGCTCAGCTGGAGACTATAGGAATCTTTGATGTTTATGCTTGATTAGATTCCAGGTTTCCTTCTTTTTGAACACAGAAATGCAAAACTCTGAAATGTAAGTTCATGATCTTGTGAAAATGAATTTGCCTTTCATTTTCTTGAACATTAGGATCAGATAGTTCAGTCTACAATTTATGGGGGTGGGGAGATAAGAGGAAAGGTGAGAAAGGAAAAACTTCATTTAGCAATTGACTTAAATGAACTTGGAACTTGTTTTCTGGTATCTCTCTACCTTAACTCTATCTCTACCTCTATTCTACTTATCTAAACTGTGCCAATGGGTCCTTTTCCTGTTTTCTCTAATACCCTCATTCATGTGTGTGTGTGTTTGTGTGTGTGCGCGCGTGGGGGGGCATGGTAAATGTCAGCTGCAATGGTGTGATCAAAACTCTACCCATTTATATGAGTATTATGTGTATTTTGCACATAAAAACTGACATCCATTTCACCAATGTGGCTGCCATTTTGATTTTTTCATATCCTACAGACACCCCTATCCCCATTTAATCACATTTGAATTCACTTCTTTCCCTCAGTGTATTCTTACAAACAACCCTTCTTTTGACTGTTCTCTAGAGCCAGAAATGCTAAAAAAACAATCCAGAAGACTGCAGCCATCCCATAACAGGTGTTCATTCTCTGGCAAAATCAAACCTTTGTGAATGGATACCATGGCTTGGTTAATGTCATTTGCTAAATCTTAATTCCAGTCGAACAAACACAGCTCATAAGTTCATAGGTCATGCTATGCCAGAATAATTAAACAATATTATAATTTACTATAATAGGCTGATTCATGCACTATCTTAACAATATTCATTTTAATAATATACTGACCCACAATTGTCTAAGCTCTTTTTTGTGTGTGGTGTATGGATAGGCAATATGTCATAGTTGTAGAATCTACAATGTAGATGATTATTCATCCAATATTAAGGATAACCCAGTTCATAAAACTGCAGAAATAGCTAGCTTTTCAAGATAGAAACTCAAATCTCAGATATGTTATTCCAAAAGTGCTTTTTCAGGAAGCAACTGGATGTCAGCTTTGGAAATCTTATTCAATGCTGCCACATAGCTTGAGAAAGAGGGAGGGGGATGATTTCAATTGAGTAGTTCTAAGTAGACAAAATAAAATTATTTTCTTAGTTCAAGGTTATTAAGTGTGGCAAAGCAGAAAAAATGGATCTTACACTGAGACAGATCGTGATTGGTCCGTGTGATGTGATGATGGGAGAAAAGGGGATGGATTGTAGTTTGGGACATTGTGGGAAGTCTGGGAAACTTTAGTTTCAAGATTCCACAGATGTGCCAGGTGTTATTCTAATAAAGATGATGCTTGTCTTGGAGTTACTGATTGGAATGGAGGTGTGCTGGAATGCTGACACTGGACTTTTATTGTTTTTTTCTTTGATGATGCTTTGCTTCTCATCCAAGAAGCTTCTTCAGCTCTGACAAGATGGAAGGATTTATTTTCCTTTCAGACAGCTGGTCATTTGCATCCTTGTAGAGCAGGGGTGTCAAACTCAATTTCATTGAGGGCCACATCAAGGCTGTGGTTGAACTTGGGGAGCTGGGGGGGGGCATGGCTCACTGGATGGCTGTGGCCGACTAGGTGGGCGTGGCCAGCTTGATGCCATTCCCCAAACAGCTGGCATGTTTCCTCTTCACATTGAGTAGACCAGGCTGAAGCCACATGGGCCTAATTGGGTAAACCGGGCTGAAGCTACATTGGCCTGGACTTTCCTCTTTGGACCAGGTAGACTGAGCTGAAGTTTTGCTAGCCTTTCCTCTCTGCATTGGGTAGACTTGGCTGAAGCAAAGCAAGTAGACCAGGCCAAAGAAATGTGGGTAGACTGGGACTGCCCCGTGGCCTGGATCCAACCACATCATGGCCTAGATTTGGTTCGCGGGCCTTGAGTTTGACACCCCTGTTTTAGAGGGTCATTGAAGCACTTGGAGGTTTATCTGTGTCCTCAAGGTCACCTGAGTATGCTCCTGGTTCCTGTAGTTTGCAGTTTTTTCCCCTGGAAATCCATTCCTACTTCCATACCATTCAAAGGATGAAACTTCTTGGATGAAAAGCAAAACATGTTCAAAGAAACAACAGGAAAGTCCAGTTGCCTCCTGAAAAAGCAGGTTTGGAATTACCATGATCTGGATGACTGAGAAACTCTACAGACTTTTAGTTATGCAATTGGAATGAATGAATTTTGAATGGTGTGGGAGTAGGAATGGATTTCCGGGTGGGAAACTACAGACTACAGGAACCAGGAGCACTACTTACGTGACCTTGAGGACACAAACCTCCAAGTATTTCAACAACTCTATAAAACAGGGGTCGCCAACTTTTTGGACCTCAGGGACCATCAAACTCATAATTTTAGATCCCAGGAAGCACTAACTGGTTCTGTGGGTGTGGCCTAATTTGTGGGTGTGGCTTGATGGTCATGTGACTGACTGAGCATGGCTTGTATGTAAATATTATACATATTTATATAAATATTGATTTTTTTATAAAAAAAGAGCAACTTTTACCCAAAATCAGGCAAAGCAGGCAGGCAGATTGAGTTGCTCACAGAATCACAGATTCATTCAGAGATCTATCTATCTGCCATCAGCTAACTCAGTCTGTCACATAAAATTTGCTTGCAAGCAAACTCACAAAATTAACTCACAACATACCATGTATGTAAATATTGAATTTGTTATAAAAAAAGAGCAACTTTTACTCAAAATCAGGCAAAGCAGGCAGATTGAGTTACTCACAGAATCATTCAATGATCTATCTATCTGCCATCGGCTAGCTCAGTCTCTCAAATTTGCTTGCTGTGAGTCTGCACTGAATTTGCTTGCAAACAAACCTTCAGTCCTAAGGGAGATTCGGCTGTACTTAAAAGCAGAGCTGAAGATCTAAAGACAAGCTGGAAAGCAAGAAATCCAACCATTTTCTGCTTCCTAGCTAATCTAAATCTCCCAGCACAGAGAACAGATGGTGGTCGGAAAAAGGAAAAATAGAAATTTAGCAGGTAAGTTTACTGGGTAAGGAGTGAGTGGGCAGGGAGGGTTCCCGTGGGCCATCTGGGTGGTGCAGCATTTATGTTTCTGTGCAGCCTGGATTAATTGCTTTGGGGGGTGCTCTTGGGGTGGGATTTTTCTGTGGTCCATCAAAATTTTCTCACGGTCTACCGGTGGGCCGTGGCCCACCAGTTGGCGACCGCTGCTCTAAAAGGATGCAAATGACCAGCTGTCTGCAAGGAATATAAATCCTTCCATTCCTCACTATCCTGTCAATGCTGAAGAAGCTTCTTGGATGAGAAATGAAATGTCTCCAAAGAAAAAACCAGAAAGTCCAGTTGCCTCCTAAAAAAGCACTTCTGGGATAACCATGACCTGGATGGCAAAGAATCTTTACAGACTCAGATATGTTAGGACTACAATTTCCCAAATTCAGTATCTGGCTTGAAATTATATGAATTATGGTCCAATGTTTCTGGAGAGCACAAAGCTCAAGAAAATGCTAGTTCAGACCAGCAAAAGTATAAATACATTATTGATTGTAGTGGCAAGGTAGAGATTAATTATTATTCTGCCAGAAAATATTTTGACAGAGGAAAAGGATAGATGCATCCATTTCCTGCTGATAATGACTTCCTCATAGTTACTTTTGTAAAGCATGAGCCAGAAAACTAGCATAAAAGTTGAACATTCAATTAATTAAATCATGCTCTTGAATATAGTAAAAGTGAAAATACACAGATATATGACCCTGCCATACTTTAAAGTGAAAGCTTTGTAGCTCTGCCTTAATGTACTTGCTGAAAAATACAGAATTTAAAGGTTCTTTTACTTATTTGATTTACAAAGAAGTGAAGAATTTACCCTGTTTGACTAGTTCATGTTCACAAATGGGGCATTACCTCTATACAACAGAGAAACTGAACCATTTAAGCGTGCTTTTTTATGATCTAACAAGACACATTTAAATTTATTTGCATTCTAGATTCAGGTTTTTAAAAAATGTAGAAACCTTCAGGTGGCAATCTTTTTATCACTATTCACGAAAATTTGTTAGTACCAAAACTAGCAAATCAGATTCAGAAGTAATAGAAAAACACTAGGTACAAATTAAAAAATATTAAGTTGGTTGCACATGGTTGCAATGTCATTATACCACATATCACATTCCCCCCTTCCCCCCTTCCTCTCCTTATTACTAGATTGTGTGAATTTGGTTATACTTCACCATCTCTGGAGAGGCTTTTAAACTTGGTTTTCTATGTTGCTTCTTTGTTTGACAGCTATATGTCCCTTTCCATCATAATTCTCACAATAGGATATTGGAAATGTATAAACACATGTTTTACAACAGGTAAACATGTTTTTTTCTGAGATAACCTGGGTTTTACAATGTTTTTGCTTTGGATACAACACAACCTTCAGATTTTGAAGGGAAATTACTTTTTGGATAAGAAGGTTTCTCACTTAAGTGTTTGATGTTAAGGATGTTAAAGGCTCTTGACTAAAGCACTTAAGGAGTCTGTGAAAATAAATCTTCTTCCTAGAATTTTCCCATAAATGCAGGATGTTCATCCATTTGAGCCTGATATTGTGCCCAATGTGGCTGCCCATCTGGCTTTCATGGCTAAAATGGGATTAGAACACACAGTCTTCTGATTTCTAATCTGGTGCCTTAGCCATTGGACCAAATTCACTATTAATTTGTGGAATTTCTGAGAATTCTCTGTTTCTGAAAATAAATACAGTAAAGAAGCAATCTTAACCAAGCTGCTTAAAATATTCTTAAAAATAATATAGAAAGGAGTTCAATTTTAGTGCTTACTACTAAAACTAAAAGAGTGATGATTAAATGTCTTTTTAGCTTCATTAATTTCAGTTGAGCTGTGGCAAAGGTCTTCACCCACACTTAACATTGAACCTTTCATCTACTTATGAACAGCAATTCCTGAAATATGTCCTTCCCATCTTCCCCATGCATCTCCATGATGTTGAGAGTGCAGCATCTCTAAACAGCTGCACAGGGCTCTTTTCTCCCTCTCCTTCACAATTAATTAGAAGTGTCAGGATCAGCCCCCAACCTGCTCCCGCAGAGACATCCTTTCTAGTGGATAATTCCTTCCTGCTATCGATGAAAAGCAAAACACTGTTTTCCAGGCTGTCTCTTTTTGCTGGGTTCAGCCTCCAATTGGGACTGATAGAATTGGCCAATCTGATAGAGTTGCCAGGTATGCATGTACATCAAATAGCATTATCATTTAGACTTATGTATCGCTTTACAGTGCTTTACAACCGTCTCTAAGAGGTTTACAGAGTCAATATATTGCCCCCCCCCCAAGAATTTGAGTCTTCATTTTACCCAACCCAGGAGGATGGAAGGCTAAGTCAACCTTGAGCCTAGTGGGATTTGAATTGCCAAATTGCAGGCAGCCAGCAGTCAGCAGAGGTAGCCTGCAGTACTGCACTTTAACTACTGAGCCACCATGACTCAAATCAAGGTTGTTTTTCCTCCATCCTGTCATCTTTGTAGTGGTCCCACTTACTTTCTAGTGAATGCTGAATGTGGGTTTTTAGGTTAAGAATAACCACAAAAATAATAGTGCCTTTCACCAAGTGAAAAGCTGTCAAGTCACAATATGCCTTCATATACTTTATGAAGCTAATCATAATCTAATCTTTACAGCATGTTAAAAGGCTGATAGAAGGCTATTCATTGGTTTTAAAATGCTTATATTCCTCTGTTGGTTGATCTCAGTCTTCACTCTTTGAAATGTATCTCTCAGATCGTACCTACTGTTAAGTCTGGAAGGATGGGTCCAAGAACGGAGACGAGACTCAGATAGCAACAACAGCTCTTTATTAGTGACTTCTGATCTGAGCAAAATATCCTAGCTGCAGCAGCCCTTTTTATAGAGCTGGCTGCAGCTAAGCAGCCAATGACAACGATTTGAGCTTGCCGTGCTTGGCTTGCCCAATCGCGACAGCTCGTTTACTAGCCAATCGGATCAGCCTAGAGTGACCAATCATGACCCGCTGTTAGCGGACCAATCCGAACTGCAGGCTTTCAAGCTTGCTCATCCGGAACACCCTCCCCTCCAGGTTCCGTCTAAGGGGTGGGGTTATATAGTCTCGCAGGTAGGTGGGTCTTCGCACCTGTCTACCTGACTTTCGCAGTTCAAAAAGTCTGTGCCTGGTCTTGGATTCCGATGGGCTGTTGGTTGGGATTGTCCGGAACGGTGATCCGGTTCCATAGCTGTGACTCCCTTCTGGTGACCTTGGGATGATCGAAACGCCTCCTTCATTGCTATCGCTTGGGCTCTCCGGGCTCGCTGAACCTGCTTGGCTGCTATTATTAGGTGAGACACTCGATTGCCATGGCTCTACATCAGCTGGTGAGTATTGTTGGCTTTGATGTGGTGATCGTGGGGTTTGTTCCTCTAGGCCAGATGTTGGTTCTATTCCAGAATCCCCGGTTCTCCCTCCCCCTCTGGTTTCATGGTTGGTGTCACTGATGGGAGATGTGGGCAGCCAGGATCGTAGTTGGTCGATGTGGCGTTTCTACACTCTCCCATCTGTGGTTTCTAGGCAGTAGGAACGGGGGCCTGTAATCTGAGTTATTTTGGCAGGGATCCACAATGGGTCTCCTGAAAAGTTTTTTGCCAATACGGGGTCTCCTACCTTAAAGGTGCAGTGTTTACTGCTGGAGCCCAGGGGTTTTTCCGGGGTGTACGCAGGGTGTAGGCGGTCTAGGGGCGATCTGAGTTTTCTGGCCATCAGAAGTTCAGCTGGGCTTTTGTTGGTCATACTGTTTGGTGTGATGTGCTGCAGCAGGAGCATCCGGGTGACCTTATCGTGGATGTTGCCTTGTTCCATTTTTTGTAGAGTATTTTTTTTGTGAACTGAACCATTCGTTCAGCTCTACCATTCATTGCCAGATGAGCTGGTGATGTCAGTGTGTGTCATATGCCATGGTCTGCTAAGTATTGTTCAAAGGCTAAGGCAATAAATTGAGGGCCATTGTCGGATACCAGGACATCTGGTAAGCTGTGCGTTGCAAAAAGTCTGTTCAATTTCTTGATGACTGCATCTGTAGTGGTAGTCTTCATTTTGTTAACCTCGAGCCAGTTAGAGTATGCGTCTACTGTTATTAGGAAAGTATGCCCTTTTGTAGGTCCTGCGAAATCAATATGGATTCGCGACCAGGGGCCTCTGGGCATTTCCCATTCGGCTGGTGGAGCTTTTGGTGGGGCCGAGCGCATCTCTTGGCATCTGCTGCAGGTGGCGACCAGGTTTCAATTTGTTTGTCCATACCTGGCCACCAGGTGTAGCTCCTTGCCAGTGCTTTCATCCGTACGATGTCTGGGTGCCCATCGTGCAGTAATTGTAGAACTGTTTTTGGGTAGTTTTGCTGGTATGACCAATCAGTCTCCCCATAGCACGCACCCTCTTTGTGAGAAAAGTTCTGTTCGTCTGTTTTTAAATGGTTTGAAGGTTTCGTTGGGTTCAATTTCTGGCCATCCCCTCTCCACCCAGCCAAGAACTTGTGCCAAGCATGAGTCTTTTTTGGTTTCAAGTGCGATGTCTTGTGCTGTTAGTGGAGATGAGGGAAGTGTCTCAATTTGTAGTATTGGTAGTGTGGGAGCTGGGTCATCTTGGCGTTCTGGTAATGGTGAGCGGCTCAAAGCGTCTGCGTGGGGTATGGTTTTCCCCGGGCGATGTCTCAATTGACAGTCATAGGCAGCTAGGAACTCCGACCATCACGTCATTCTAGGGGATAGAATATGTGGAGTAGGTTTGTCGCCTGCTAGGATGCCGAGTAATGGTTTGTGATCTGTGATGATGGAAAATGATCTCCCATACACATACTCATGGAACCTTTTGATTGCAGATATTATGGTGAGGGCTTTCCTGTCTAGGTGACTACAGTTCCTTTCTATTTTTGACAAAGTTCTTGAAAAAAATGCAATAGGCACCTCCGTGCCATAGGGTAGAACGTGGTTCAGGATGGTTCTTACCCCAAACAGTGAGGCATCACAAGTCACAGTTAATGGAAGTGTTTCATTATATTGGATGAGCACTGCATCTGAAGTTAAAAGGTCCTTTACTTGTTGAAAGGCATGTTCCTCCCATCGTCTCCAAAACCAGGAAGCCTTTTTATCAAGGAGTCTATGAAGGGGTTCAGCGACGGTCGCTGGGGTAGGAAAATGTTATAAAAGTTAATGAGTCCCAGGAAGGCTTGAAGGTCTGTTTTTGGTCTCGGGGCATTTTTAATGGCTGTCAATTTTTTTTCCGTAGGGTGAATTCCTTATTTGTCAAGGAGGTAACCAAGAAATTCAACCCTTTCAATGCATAACTGGCACTTTTCCTTTTTTACTTTGAGGCCAGCGTCTTGGAACTTTTGTAGGACTGTTCTTAGTTGTTTCTCTAATTGACTCTTTGTTGGGGCAGCTATTAACACGTCATCGAAGTAGGGCACAACCCCTTTAATGCCCTGCAACAGCCTCTCCATCAGACTTTGGAAAATGCCTGGTGCTACGCTTATGCCAAACTGGAGCCTGTTACATTTGAATGCACCCCAGTGTGTAACTATGGTTTGGGCTTCAGCGGTTTCAGCATCTACTGGCAACTGTTGATAAGCTTGGGCCAGGTCAAGCTTTGTGAATATTCTGCCACCCCCAAGTGAGTGAAGGAGATGCTGGACTACTGGTACCGGATAGCCACTCTGCTGTAATGCGTGGTTGAGGGTGGCCTTGTAATCTCCACAAATTCTCAAAGACCCATCAGGTTTTATGGGGGTCACAATTGGGGTCTTCCATCGGGCATGATCAATGGGCTCTAACATGCCTTGTGCAATTAATTTGTCCAGTTGCTCTTCAATTTTGGATTTGAGAGCAAAAGGGACTCGGTGTGGTTTTAGGCGAATGGGCGCGATGTCAGGGCGGAGATTAAAAGAGATAGGGGACCCCTTGTACTTGCCTAGATTTTCACTGAAGACTTCTTGGAAGTCCTGGACGAGGGCCGCTTCCCAGTCTTTGTTTTCAATTTGGTTGATGCCTGCCATTCCGATTCCTAATGGCGCGAACCACTGTAGACCCAGTAGGCTTGGTCAGTTCTCTGTCAATGATAGTGAGCGGTAGTAATGTGTTGTGGTCCTTGAAGGAGACCTGGAAATGACTGGTGCCAGCGACCGGAATCCAGTTGTCCTGGTAGTCCTTTAATATGAGTCTTTGGATGCAGAGGTCTCGGCAGCAGATGTGGGGAATCAGCTGCTTTAGGGTTTACCAGGAGATCATGGACAGAGAAGACCCGGAGTCCACTTCCATGATGCAAGGTTGATTTTCAATGGTGACCTCTACACGGATTTTTTTGGTGTCCAAGGATGAAGCACGGCCGATGGTGATAGTCTGATGTGCTTCTTCTCGTCTGGGTGTGCCAGTAAACTTCCGGGGTCTGTTGTACTGGTTCCATTGGTTGTTTGGGTGGTCCCGATTTATGGTGGGGTTGCCCTCGGTTTGTCTGAAATTGTTTTCTTTCCATCTGGGGCTGGAACCTCTTTTGTTCCAGCATACTTTAGCAATATGCCCTTGTCTTTCGCAAAAACAACAGATGGCGTCTAGGAATCTGCATTCAGATCGTGGGTGGTTTCCCCCGCATCTGGCGCATTGGAAATTCGATTTACGGCCCCGCTGGTCTCGTTGTTCATGATCTGACCAGAGTCTGTGGACTTCTTCCTCTTCACTGTCCGATGAGGATTCGATGTCTTCATGATGAGTGGCTGATGTGTATTTCTCTGATGGTGTTGCCGTATCATTAGTGGGTTGGCGGTTGGCCCCATTGGCCCAGTGCATTCGTGCTGCTGATTTACGAGTGGCTTCAGCTGCAGTGGCATCGACTATGGAATCTGCGAGGGAGATGTCTCCTTTGGCCATGATCTTGCTTTGGACCGTTGGGTCTCTTAGGCCAAGGACGACTCGATCCCGCATGGCCTCTTCTAGATTAGCAAAACCACACAATCCGCCTAAGTTCCTCAGGTCAGCCACAAAATCCCCAATGCTCTCACCTTCGCATTGATCCCTTTGGTAAAATTGGTGTCTGCGGATAAGAGTCGGTACTGCTGGTGCGTAATGGTTTCAAAGGACGGAAGCAAGGGTATCCCAGTCCATTGATTTGACTTAAGCCACTTTTGCAAGTGCTTTGGCCATCTTAAAGACGGCGGGTCTGCAATGCGTCAGGAAGACTGCTCGTTTTTTGCTGGGAGTGGCCTCCTTCAGATTGTTGGACTCTAGGAACATCTGAAACCTATCCATATATGAGTCTCAGTCCTCGCTGGCTGGATCGAATGGGGCGGGTGGTATAACACTGCTGGCCATTCTGCCGGTGTCTGCGCGCTGTCAGCCACGTGCTCAGTCAATCTTCTGCGAGTCAGCTCTGCTGTCTCCAGATCCCATCCTCATCGCCAGTGTTAAGTCTGGAAGGATGGGTCCAAGAACGGAGACGAGACTCAGATAGCAACAACAGCTCTTTATTAGTGACTTCTGGTCTGAGCGAAATATCCTAGCCGCAGCAGCCCTTTGTATAGAACTGGCTGTGGCTAAGCGGCCAATGACAATGATTTGAGCTTGTCGCGCTTGGCTTGCCCAATCGCGGCGGCCCGTTTATTAGCCAATCGGATCAGCCTGGAGTGACCAATCATGAGCCGCTGTTAGTGGAACAATCCGAAGTGCAGGGTTTCAAGCTTGCTCGTCTGGAACACCTAGGATGAAGCATTTTGATATTATTAAAAACATCTTTATCTTTCTTTTTGTAATCCTCTTCCTTGGCCTAACCTTTTGGTTCCTCTAATATTATTGTTTTCACCACCACAGCTCTGAGTGGATTATTAAGTAGAGATCTTGCCTTTTTGCTTGCTTCTTACTTGGGCATAAAATTCAATTTAATGCAGCTGTCCTTGTAAGCCACAAAGTTATCAAAATTACTTTCCCACACATCATTAGATTGGAGGAAAAAACTCATAGGAGGCATTACTCATCTGCTACAAATAAGCAATGGTTGCATATGGAATAATATTCCTATTCCCTCTTAAGTTTTAACTGCTTTGCCTTTTTGAATGAGAAACAATTTCCAAAAGCCATATTCAGATGTATGATTTACTATGGATTGTACATAAAACCCACCATGGCTAAATTAAATAAAAGACATATACATTGCAATAACGTGTATGCAGCAATCCTTCATTCAAAGATACATCAAAAGATTGTGGAAGCTGAAAATCCAAGCCTGCATGAGACTTCTAAAAAGAGACATGGAGACTTCCAAAAGTTATTGCCAAATTATACTGGCCTAATCCTGTAAGGAAGGCAGGAAGGAAAAATTCTGGTGTTGCTTAGAGAAACTGCCTCTCTGTTAACCCTTGTTACATTCTTGGCAGGCCTAGACTTCCTGTCTTAGGAACATCTCTGGAGTTTTTTTTTCCTTCCTTTGCTGGTACTTTGCTTGTGTGGAGTGACCATTCAAAGTTATAATGGCACTGAAAAAGTGACTTATGACCATTTTTCACACTTACAACTATTGCAGCATCCCCACAGTCATGAGAGGCCAGGTGAGGAGATGCATGCCTCGATGTGAGTGATGTTGAGTTGGCCATGTCCAGCCAATAACATGACCACAAAGCCATGTCCACCCAGTCACATGACCACCAAGCCACACCCACCACTAAGCCACATCCACAGAACCAGTTGTTAAAATTTTTGAATCCCATCCCTGCCTCTATCCTTCTACTCTTCTGAAATGAAATGAACCAAAGACCTTCTTCTTCCCCTAAGCACTGTGGTAGGATGAAGTGTCAGCATTGTTGGAATCTTGACTTGAGCCTCATTTTATTTCTTTCTATGCTTTATGTTTTTAACATTTATATTGGTTTTGTGCTGTGTCGAAAGGTGTCAAAATGCCTTTCTTTTGAGGATTCAATTTTCCCACTGGGAGAGCTTTGGCACAAGGATACGGACAACTGCTTGAAAGCTGGATCTTTTTATTTTTTCAGGAAGGCGGAGAACAGTGAGAAGTCTGCGTTCCTGGGCTAGCTAGCTTCTTATGGTAAGTCCCTGGTTTTTATACCCTTTTCTCCCTTTGTAAGTTGATTTTGCATGAGTGTTTGTATTTGTGCCTAATGTTTCAAATTCTGTTTGAGTTTGTCTTTATTCCCGCTGAAGGGCAAACTCCGCGGGGTGCGGAAGGCAAACTCCGTGGGGTGGCCAGATTGTATTATTGGTTTTCTGTAATCTCTTTTAGGTTTAAGATAGTTTTTCATATTTGTTCTGTGGCAATTTCCTGTCTGTCCCTTTTGTAATTTATATTTTGTGTCTTTTTTCTGTTTGTTTTGCTTATTTGGTATGTCCTGTGTTTGTAAGGGTTTTCTGAATTATCTTTTGTTTCTTTTTTTCTATTTGTCTAGTTTTCTTAATTACTTAGGTTTTTGTCTATAGGGATTCTTTAATACTTTTTATTTGATTCCTTTTCCTGTGTAAATTTGTTTTCTGGCTGGCCTGATGTTCCCCTTGGGTTTTTCCTGTTTTTTTTTTTTTTTTTTGTGACACTACTGTCTTCGTGAAGTTTCCTTTCCACAGCTTCTTTAATTCTTGATTGGGAGCTGCCCAGAATTTGAGGTGGGCAGCTATAAAAATGTTTTAAATAAATAAATAAGTTTGAACAGAAACAAGTGTGTGCCCTGATTTAAGCTTTTAGAACAGAGATGAGTTTCCTGAGAGTCTAGTGCTAATGTCAAACTCCCTCTATAGCCTTCAGTTCCAGCTTTCTCCTTGAGGCAATACACTGGTCAGGGGGAAAAGGTCAGCAGCTGCTGAGTTCAAGGCCCAAGCATGCCCTCACAATCCTGTCTCTGCCCATCATGTTCAGCTTTTCTTTCCCATTTATAATCTGCAACTTTCAGTAGGCTGTTCTTAGTATTGTTCTTTGAAGATAGTTTTTGAGAGATGAGGATGGTGATGCTTACCTTGATTCCTCTAAACATTTCCATCACTACCTTTCTCAAAGAGCCAGTTTAGTTTTGATCTTATTAGCTTTGCTCTTGGACAGAATGAGTGAAATAATTTGATATAATAAAGTCATAAATCATGATATTGGGATTATCAAGAAGTAGTGCAAATTAATGGCATAGTACAGTCTGCAAAGATAACATTTGGGCAGGATGATATTCAAATATCTTCTTTTCAAAGTGTTAAGTATGGTCGGTGGGTCCCATGAATAGACGAGGCTTGAGTAGTTAACAACAGCTCTTTATTTAACAGGTAGATTCTGAGACAAAAAAAACCCGGCGCGCGGCAGCTCTTCTTATAGAGCTGGCTGTGGCTAGGCAGCCAATGACAACCCTTTGAGTTTGCCGTGCTTGGTTTCAGCCAATCGTGGCAAACCCAGTATGAGCCAATCAGGAGCGTTCAAGCCATCCAATTGTGATCCGGCTTTTCCGGACCAATAGGAACACAGGGTTTTAAGCCTGCTAATATGGAACACCCCTCCTCTCTTGGTTCCCTCCAAGGGGTGGGGTAACATAGTCATGTAAGTAGGTGGGTCTTCGGACCTGCCTACTTGACTTGCATGGTTCATAATGTCTTTGGTCATCATCAGGTTCGGACAGGCTCTGCGTCGCTCTCAAGCTTCTTGATGGAACCGCCTGGAAGGGTGAACCAGGCCTATACTCCCGCCTGGTGTATCTGGGTTGGTTGAGTCGTTCACTCTGTCGCTCCCACCTGGATTCTCTGGGCTGGTTGAGCTTGTCCAGCTGCTATTTCCAAGTGAAGCACCCATCTGCCTCAATTCCCTGTTTGTAGGTAAGTATTGCTGGTTTAATGTTTGATTTTTATTTAATGTGTGTGTGGGGCGTTCTGCTTGCGCTGGTTCTATTTCTGAGCTTGAGGTCCCCCCCTCTGATTCCTTGGTTAGAGTCTGTGAGGGGAACAGTGGCCAGCCTAGACCGTAGCTGGTCAATGTGCCATTTCCAGCTCCTCCCATCGGTGGTCTCGAGTCGGTAGGACTGGGGGCCGGTGACTTGGGTGATCTTTGCAGGTAGCATAGGGGATATCCAGTAAAGTTTTTAGCGAAAACAATGTCTCCCATGTTGAAAGCTCGGTGTCTGCTAGTGGATCCAGGAGGTTTTTCTGGAGTGTAAGTAGGGTGCAAGCGGTCTAGAGGTGACAGGATCCTTCTGCCCATGAGCAATTCTGCTGGACATTTGTTCGTGGTGGCGTTGGGTGTGATATGTTGTATTAGAAGCAGTTTGTTGATTTTTTCGTGAAAGTTGCCATGTTCAATTTTTTTGGATGGTTTTTTTTTTGTGAACTGAACCATGTGTTCAGCTTGCCCGTTCGCCACCGGGTGAGCGGGCGATGTCAGTGCATGTCGGATGCCACGGTCTGCCAAGTATTGCTCAAATGCCAGTACAGTAAATTGAGGTCCATTGTCAGATACTATCACATCTGGCAAACCGTGCATGGCGAAAAGTTTATTTTTATTTTTTGTAAAAGTTTTATTGATTTTAACAACAGACAAAAAACATATAAGACATAACACATGACATAAAAAAAATAAAAATAAAAAATTTAAACATTCTTCATAAATTTACAGTGTATCGGTTGGTTTACCACTCCTTTTTGTGCATCCATTTCATAGTCATCAGAATAATTATATTACATAATAACTCACATTATCAATCATCAATAAAATATCCCAATATCATTATTAAACAATCATTTGACTATAATTTTACTAATTCATACTTAAGCGAGATAACTATAATTAGGTTAAATTATTTTATGACAAATCATGAAATCATATCAAATCTATCATAATAAAATATTCTTAAGAATTATCAAATCCAAGAAAAATTATATATTCATTATTTCCTAAATTTCTAAATATTCTATTATCATATTGTATTATCTAACCATTAATAAAAAAGATCCCAAACTTCATAAAATTGTTTATCTTCTTGTTCTCTAATTTCAAATGTCATCTACTCATTTCAGCACATTCCAATATTTTCTTAATAATTTCTTCCTCTATTGGTATTTTCTCACTCTTCCAATGTTTAGCAAATACAATCCTAGCTGCTGTTAATACATTTACAATCAAATATTTTAAATTTTTATTATATATATCAGGTACGATTCCCAATAAAAAAATCTCTGGTTTCAAATCTATGTGTTTCTTTATCATTTTTTCCAGCCATATGCGAATTCTAGTCCAATATTTCCTGGCCTCCTCACAAGTCCACCACATATGGTAATATGAGCCAGGTATCTGATGACATTTCCAGCACTTTTCAGATTTATTCTTGAACATTCTTGCTATTCTTGTCGGGGGAAAGTGCCACCTGTAAAACATCTTATACAAATTTTCTTTATATGCTATTGACATAGTCATTTTATAATTTTGTGACCACAGTTTTTGCCATTTCTCTAAATCAATCCCATATCCAAAATTCTTCCCCCAAGCAATCATTGTTTCTTTAACTTGTTCTTCCTCTAATTTAATTTCCAACAAATAACTATATAATTTTTTAATCACTTTTTCATCAGTACCTGTCAAAATCCTATCTAAATCAATCAATTTATCATAAAATCCTTCTGTTTTAGAATCTTTAAGATACCTTGCATGTATTTGCGCATATGAAAACCAATTCATCTTTATACCTTGTTCTTCTAAATTTTGCATCATTTTAAGTTCACCCTTTTCATCCAATATTTCCTCATATCTAACTGTTTGTTCCTTCTTATAAGTTATAGGATACGAAAAAGCTTCAATAGTTGATAACCAAGCTGGAATTTTCAAATAACATTGTTTCTTAATTTTCTCCAAATTCAACCATAACGATTCCCGTATATAATGCCTTCTGAAATAACCCTGTGATTTAGTTCCCTTATACCATAAAAAAGCATGCCAACCCAATAATAAATCATGACCTTCTAATGTCAACAATCTAGTCTTTCTTAACATTATCCATTCTTTAACCCACATTAAGTTTGCAGCTTGATAATACAACTCCCAATTAGGAAGGCCAAATCCTCCTCTAATTCTAGCATCCTATTTTGAAGATGCAAATAGGCCAGGTAGATGGTTAGCATATAAGCTGAGAAAAGAGAAAGAATCAAGGAAAATATCACAGTTAATAGATGATCATGGTCAAATTTGTTATGGTAATAAGGAGAAAAAGGCAATCATTCGAGATTTTTATGGACAATTATATAAACAAGAGGATCTTGATGAGGGAAAAATTAAACAGTATTTACAAAATGCTAACCTACCTAAGATACGTGATGAAACTCAGAAAATGTTAGAAAGTGCTATAACAATGATGGAATTAACCGAAGCACTTAACAGACAGAACAATGGGAAAGCACTAGGACCAGATGGTTTCCCGGCAGAATTTTATAAAACACTACAAGAATCGCTGAGCATTCCACTGTTAGAAGTCATGAATGAAGTTATGATAAATAAGAAAATACCTGAAACATGGTCAGAAGCTTATATTACACTTATTCCAAAAGAAGGGGTTGACCCATTACAAATTAAGAACTATAGACCTATTTCTTTATTGAATGCAGACTATAAAATCTTTGCTTCAATCTTGGCAGAAAGGCTTAAAAAATGCCTAAATAATTTTATTTACTCTGATCAGAATGGATTTTTACCAAAGAGACAGATTAAAGACAATATGAGGGTAATCCTGGACACATTGGAATATTATGAGGCGCACTCGGAAAAACAAATGGCTTTGATATTCTTAGATGCCCAAAAGGCATTTGATAATGTGAACTGGAGATTTATGTTATTATTATTGGAACAGATGGGCTTTGCTAGAAAATTTATACAAGCAATAGAAGCCGTATATTATAAGCAAACGGCAAAAGTAATGATAGATGGAGAATTCACAGACTCTATTAATATTAAAAAAGGTACAAGACAAGGATGCCCGTTATCTCCTTTGTCATTTGTATTGACCTTGGAAGTCTTAAATAGAAATATTAGAGAGGATATAAACATAAAAGGAATGAAAGTCAAAAAAGAGGAATTCAAATTGCAAGCCTTTGCGGATGACTTGGTCTTTATTTTGGAAGATCCTTTAGAGACAGCTTTAAAACTATTGGAAAAGATAGAGATGTATGGTGAGTTAGCTGGTTTAAAGATAAATAAAGACAAAACAAAGATTTTGACAAAGAACATGTTATTAAGGCAAAGAGAAGAGCTGGCAGATTTATTGAAAATTCAAGTTACGAATAAAGTTAAATATTTGGGGATATATTTGATGTCAAGGTGTACTACATTGAAAGAGAATAATTATATTAAGCTTAAACAGCAGATAGCATCCGACCTGAAAAAATGGGAAAACCTACAATTGTCATTGATAGGTAGAATTTCAACAATCAAGATGAATATTTTACCCAGAATTTAAAATTTGTTTCAAACAATACCAATTAGGTTAAGTAAGGATTACTTCGAAGAACTAAATAAAATTGTGTTGAAGTATATATGGCAAGGCAAGAAAGCGAGAATAAAATTAAAGAAAAGTTTAATTTTTTGATGACGGCTTCTGTGGTGGTTGATTTCATTTTGCTTACTTCGAGCCAATTTGAGTAAGCATCAACAGTGATTAAAAAGGTATGACCTTTGGTTGGCCCCGCGAAGTCAATATGGATTCGCAACCAGGGGCCTTTGGGGGTTTCCCATTCTAGCGGTGGAGCTGCAGGGGAAGTCAAGTGAGTCTCTTGGCATCTGCTGCAAGTGGCGACCCACGTTTCTATTTGTTTGTCCATGCCTGGCCACCAAGTGTAGCTTCTGGCCAGGGCTTTCATTCGTACAACGCCCGGGTGCCCATCATGCAGCATAACTAGAACCTTTTTCTGTAATGTATCTGATGTAACCACCCGGTCTCCCCAAAGAATGCACCCCCTTTGTGAAAAAAGTTCATTTTGCCAGTTCTTAAACGGTTTAAAGAGTTCATTTTTTCCGCTTTCTGGCCAACCCCTCTCCACCCAGCTGAGGACTCGCACCAAGCGTTTGTCCCTTCTACTTTCGCGGGCAATGTCTTGCGCAGTCAGTGGTGGCGTGGTTACTGTTTCTATTTATAAAATTGATAATGTGGGTGCTGGGTCATCTTGCATGTCTGGTAGGGGGGATCGGCTTAAAGCATCAGTGTGTGAGATGGTTTTGCCAGGTCAGTGTGCTAAATGGTAATTATAAGCGGCAAGAAATTTAGACCATCTCGTCATCCTAGGTGATAGGATGTTTGGAGTGGCTTTGTTCCCAGCCAAAATGCCTAGTAGGGGTTTGTGATCCATAATAATTGAAAAGGTCCTACCATAAATGTATTCGTTGAATATTTTCACCGTGGAGACGATGGCTAGGACTTCTTTGTCCAGCTGGCTGTAATTCCTCTCCGGCTTGGATAGGGTTCTTGAGAAGAATGCGATGGGAGCCTCTTTCCCATTCGGCAAGGTGTGGCTTAGGATTGCTCCAACACCAAAGGGTGATGCGTCACATGTGACAGTCAGCGGCAGGGTTTCATTATACTGAATAAGGACTGCGTCGGAAGTTAAAGGTTTTTTATTTGTTGGAAAGCGTGTTCCTCTCGCCTTCCCCAGATCCAGGATGCCACCTTATCCAGGAGCCTATGCAAGGGTTCCGCGATGGTCACCTTCTGGGGTAGGAAAATATTATAGAAATTGATGAGTCCAAGGAATGCTTGGAATTCCCTTTTATTTTTAGGTCTGGGGGCTTCCTTGATGGCTTTTAATTTTTTGTCAGTAGGGTGAATTCCATGTTTGTCTAGGAGGTACCCCAGGAATTCAACCCTTTCAGTACATAGCTGGTACTTCTCTTTTTTTACTTTGAGGCTGGAGTCTTTAAATTTTTGTAAGACCGCTCTTAGCCATTTCTCCAATTGTTTCTTGTTGGGGGCTGCAACTAGCATGTCGTCAAAATAGGGTACAACTCCTTTAATTCCCTGCAGCAGTCTTTCCATTAGGTTTTGGAAAACTCCAGGTACGACGCTGGAGTCAGTTGCATTTAAATGCCCCTCGATGTGTCACAATTTTTTGTGCCTCGGTGGTTTCAGCATTGACTGGCAGTTGTTGATAGGCTTGTGCCAGGTCGAGCTTCGCAAAGATTCTGCCACTCCCAAGTGAGTGTAGGAGATGCTGGACTACTGGCACAGGGTAGGCACTCTGCTGCAGGGCATGTTTCAGGGTGACCTTGTAGTCTCCACAGATTCTCAGGGAGCCATCTGGTTTGATGGGGGTGACAATGGGTGTTTCCCAATGGGCATGGTCAATAGGTTCTAATACCCCTTGTGTGATGAGCTTATTTAATTGCTCGTCTATCTTAGGCTTGAGTGCAAATGGCACTCGCCGTAGCTTGAGGCAGATGGGAGTGATGTCTGGGCTAAGATTGAAGGAGATTGGAGACCCCTTGTACTTGCCTAAAGTGTCATCGAAGACCTCCTGGAAGTCTCGTACGAGCGTCGCCTCCCAATCTTCTTCATCTGTGTGATTGATGCCTGCCATCTCAATCCCTAGCAGCGAGAACCATTATAATCCGAATAGGCTGGGGTGGTCTTTTTCCACAATTGTAAGTGGTAGAATATTGGTGCGGTTTTTGAAGGTGATCTTGAAATGCCCGATGCCAGCCACTGGGATGCAGTTCCCTTGGTAGTCCCTTCTCACAATGTTGGCAAACAGAGTCCAGGAACTTGCATTTGGAACATGGGTGATTTCCTCCGCAGCTGGCACACTGGTACCCCGATTTATGACCCCGCCGGTCTCGCCGATCGTGTTCTGACTGAAGTCGGTGAATCTCCTCTTCTTCGCTGTCAGAAGGGGATTCGATGTCGCCATGGTGAGCGGTGGTTGCGAGTTTTTCTGGTGTGGTAGTTGCCTTGCTGGTCACTTGACGATCGGTTCCATTTGAACGCTGCATTCGGGCTGCTGATTTGCGGGTAGCTTCGGTTGCGGTTGCTTCGGCTATGGTGTTGGCGAGGGAGATGTCACCCTTGGCTATTAGTCTGCTTTGGAGTGCTGGGTCTTTCAGGCTGAGAACAACCCAGTTTCACATGGCCTCATCTAGGTTAGCAAAACCACACAAACCTCCAAGGTCCCTCAGGTCGGCCACGAATTTACCAGTGTTTTCGTCTCTTTGATAAAAATCATGCCTCCGGATAAGAGTTGATACGGCCAGAGCATAGTGGTTTCGGAGGATGGGAGCTAGGTTGTCCAAATCCATCATTTTGACATCTGTGGGCTTTGCTAGCGCCTTGGCCATTTTGAAAACGGCGGGCCCACAGTGCATTAAAAATACCGCCCATTTCTTGCTGCCGGTGGCGTCTTTCAAGTTGTTGGATTCCAAAAACATTTGGAAATGATCAATGCAGGACTCCCAGTCCTTGCTGGCTGGGTTAAATAGTGCGGGAGGCGTGGTGCTGCTGGCCATTTTGCTGGTTGTCTCTGCACCGTTGCCACATGCTAGTTAGTCTTGTTGTCTCAGAATCCCATCCTCGTCACCAGTGTTAAGTATGGTTGGTGGGTCCCATGAATAGACGAGGCTTGAGTAGTGAACAACAGCTCTTTATTTAAGAGGTAGATTCTGAGACAAAAGAAACCCGGTGCGCGGCAGCTCTTCTTATAGAGTTGGACATGGCTAGGCAGCCAATGACAACCCTTTGAGTTTGCCGCGCTTGGTTTCAGCCAATCGTGGCAAACCCAGTATGAGCCAATCAGGAACGTTCAAGCCATCCAATCACGATCCGGCTTTTCCGGACCAATAGGAACGCAGGGTTTTAAGCCTGCTAATATGGAACACAAAGATCACTCCTTTTGGACTAGATGCATCATTCTTTTAATAGTTTCAGCTTATTGTTTTATTTTGTTTCTCATTGTTAGCGACCCAAAGTCATGCAGTTGAGATGGGCAGCCACTGAATTTAATAAATAAATAGAATTCAAACCTAAATCCCAGGGTGAGTTTAAAACAAATGAGCTTTAGAATTCTGTCACAATTGGAGATTTTTGTGCATTTCTTAAAGACAGCTGGTGTAGTATTGGAGAGATGTTTATATGCATCTTATGTAACCTTAATAGTT
Organism: Hydrophis major; assembly: GCA_033807585.1. Classification (NCBI taxonomy): domain Eukaryota; kingdom Metazoa; phylum Chordata; class Lepidosauria; order Squamata; family Elapidae; genus Hydrophis; species Hydrophis major. Next base: position 182,941,546 of record CM066331.1, on the reverse strand, counting down.
TATATTTTTGCTTCATGTTCAAAGTTAGCTGTGATTTGATTATACAAGCTCATCAAATACATAAACAAGTGCCCAATCTTTGTATGTACACAAGCACACATTATAGCGTGTCCATGCGGAAGGAAATTATTGCAGCTTTAAATGCACACTAGAAGACATTATTAGATCCAGTATAGTTGTGAAAGGTCAACTGAATCCTTTTTGGTCTTCCATTTGGTGTGTTTCTGATTGTTTAAAGCACTTCCCTCAGAAATGCAAAATTTACAGGAATTGCTCATTTCCCCTGTGTAAATTTTCCTCTTGGTTTTTTATCCTCATTAAGAATGACAAGATGTTTACATGCATAATTTTAAAAGTCAATGATTAAAGATGTGTATAAGTGAATAAAACAATTGAAGGCTGTTTCCAGACAGACCTTTTAATATATACTGTACATAGTTCATTATGATAGCTTCACTGGGCTTGTGGACTTTGTTATCAACCTTTAGTTATCAGTACATTTTATTTTATTTGACTTCTACCCCACTGCAGGCAAATCACTCTTGGCAGTCTTCAGGAAAAATTAATAAAATTAAAATTTCCACAGTGAGATTAAAGCCAGTCATAACAATGATGATGGTGATAATAACTACACCCCATATAGAATCATAAGGATATAAAAATGATGAGAAATAAAACAATATCAATCAAAGAACCATTATTTTGACTTTACTGACCATGGCTGATCTTTATAAGAAGCTAGAAAATTTAAAAACAAAGACTGTCAACCAGCAAAGCTAGAAAACAATGTGAGAGGAACCCAGGCAACGCCAGAATTAAAAAAAAAAAAAAAGTCAGTTTTAAGAAAGATTAATTTTCCATATTGAACAAACAGTAAAGCACTTTCACATTGTCCTAATTCCCAGTATTTATTTATATTTATATCCCACATTTATTTTACATTTTTATAAATAACTCAAGGCGGCAAACATACCTAATACTAAGGGGTTCTTGCTGCTCTGCGAGCTTGCTTGTTTTCTTGCAGACATTTCATTATGTAACCTATGTAATATCACTGCACTTAAGAGTGTTTGCTACTGACCTTTTCCAGCAATCCCTATGTGTTAAACAGCTGATGTCTGGCTATCCGCTGTGCCGTGCAAATCAGCTGAGCTTGAAAAACAGGATATAAAGCACAGCCTAAAGTCTGGATGGGTGGGTGGGCCCAACAGCTGATCATTGGAGCCAGTTCTCTCCTAGCTGATCTTCAGAGCTACCAGTTCGCCTCTGCTTCATACTTTTTTTTCTTCCTATTTTCCCCACAACAACAATTCTGTGAGGTTGGTTGGGGTAAGAGAGAGTGATTTGTTTTTATGCCTAAAGTGGGATCAGAACACACAGTTTCTTGATTTCTAACCTGGAGTTGTAACAACTAGAGCAAGGCTGTCAAACTCGTGGCCAACAGGCCAGGTCTGTCACAAGCTGAGCACTGACCACGCCCGCTTTAGTGAAAAGTCCTGAAACGTCATGTTACACTGCCGTGACAAAGCAAGTTTGACACCCCTGAGCTAGACCTAACTGGGCCTTTCACTGTGTTTTATCTAAGAGGGAAACATTCTGTTTATATCCAGGAAGTCCCATAAGTACAACTCTAAAGATTTGTATGTTTCATAATGTTCCACACCAGCAGCTTGTGTGTGGAACATAAGTGCCCGTAATTTGTACACGTATGCTACAAACATTTACTTTCCAAAACCTCCCGAATTCTATAATCCAAAATTGCTACAAATGTACTATTGGAAAATTTGCTTAGATCCTTTAATTTTTTTAGAGGGAGGGAGAAATATTTTCCAGTGCAGGATAGAGACAGATATTTTACCTGCAAATAGACATTCTTTGTTTGAAACATAAATGTGTACTTGTCGGACAGCACAATTCTTTTATACATGAAGCTGCCTCATGAGAACCTCATGAGTCTTGTTAATAAAAGTACATCATTTCATCCCTCTTTCTCCCAAGAGCAGGTAGAGGAATGAGAACACTCAGGGCAACACTTGGCTGGGGATAATATGACTGAAGCCTAACAGTTCCGGAGGGCATTATGGTGGGGAAAGTTGGAACAGCCATCTTGGTTCATGTGGATGAAAGTACTGGTATGCACACAATAAAGGTAACTGTGATTTGAGACCTTGCTGCTTCATGTCCTCATCTGCTGTAATAGCCCGAGGGTTGGCTCTTCATATAGCAAGTGGATTTCAATATCTCATGGTATTACTAAGACTTGGTTTACTTCACATATAGCTTGGAGGAGAGCTACCTTGTTTAAAATGACTGCTATAGAAAACAACCCAATAAGTTGGGAAATGTACATTTAATGGTGATAGGGAAGAATCAGGTTGATGTATCATGGCAAATATTATCCACAAAGGCACAGGAAAAGGCTCAGAAGTCAGCATATGGCAAGGGAGTGCATCCTTGATTAGGAATAAAATTGGTTGTTGCTTATTTTTAATTATTAGTTCCTCCTGCTCTTCCTCCTCCTCCTCTGCTTCTTTTTCTCTTTTTTCTCCTTTTTGAAGTAGCATATTAATCCTAGAACAATTTTATTATACAGAATGATTTTCATATGCGGACTACTTTGTAAGAAAGTATACAACACAGTCCAATATAAACAATATATGTTTTTCTATCCTTGCTATCATTAAGTACTTAAAATTCCTCAAGCCCCACTTCAAAACAACCTGAAAGCATGCCAGAAAAATTGGAGAGTACATACATACATCTTACTATCATGCAAAGAAGAAACTACGCAAAGCATACACAAAAAGTTTGAATACCAAGCAAAGAAAATTAAAGGTAAAAGGTAAGATGCAGAAAAATAAAATAGATCTGGTTTACATTAATATCATTTACTTTTCATTGTTTGGTTATGTGCTATCAAGTAAATACTGATTATTGGCAAGCACATAAATATACCTGTCCCTAATCCTGCAACTTGATCTTTCCAATAGCGTACCATTGTTGCTAATGGAGTATATCCATCTTCTATTCAGCTGTTTCCAAGAATTACTGATTTCTCAAGTGAAGTGGTCTTTGAATAATGTGTCAAATATATGATAATTTGAACCATTTGTGTCTTGAATGAGAACCCTGGACTGATTTGGTCTATAGTCCAATTTGTTGTTTTTGTGGCTATTCATGATATTCTCAAGTGTTTCTTCAACACCAAAAGTTAAACAGAGTCAATACTGTTTTTAATTGAATTGTGTTTTTTCAAATTTCTTCGAAGAGATTTGTTGGACTTTTTGGTTTTGTAGATTCTCAACATTGTTGCTTTTTATTAATTGTATGTTTGTTTAACTTACAATTACTAAAATATTAGCAGACTCTGGGCAAAGCTAGGAGGGGAAACAGTGATAGAATGGGTTTTCTGATACTGTGTGACAAAATAAATCTACAAACCAGGCCCATCATTCACTTAGTTGAGTTATATGGTCCTCCTTGGGTCTATTGCTTTTATATGGGAATCATTATAGGTTCACTTATTGGAAGAGAAGAAAAGAAAGATTAAACATGTGAGTGGGTCTACAATAATATACTTCTCTTAGGTTACTATAAGGAGTGTAATATAAGGAATACTATTTTTTATATCACAATTATTTACATACACAATAGGCTAACACTCAGGTTTTTTTTAATAACTGCATATCAGAACACAGTTCATTATTTCCTGATATAAAGTTGGATGAGTTATTCCCAAAACAAAAGCAAGTAGTTAAAAATTATTTTTACATAGTTTTAGTTTTGAATGTTTAAATTTTTAAGTTGGAGTTGGAACGTTCTTCACTGATTTTGCAGAATTTATCTAAAGATTCTTTGTTGGGCAATTTAGGGGCTGTTCTCTCTTCCTCAAAAGGGTTTACTGCAATAAAAGTATTGATACAATCTGGTTAAAACTTTGAAGGGTTAATATTATATAGTATTCATCTCATTTGGTTAAATGAGGCACTGCATGCATTTTGATGCTCTCCCACTATTGACAATGTTAAAAGGTCTTATCAACCCAAACCCTACACCTTATCAAATAGAAAGCTGTTGATAAATACTGGTTCACAAATTCAGGTTAAATCATGCCATCTTTGAATCTTGAAATTGAATTGGACTTGGCTTTACTTGTATACCTTTATATATTTCTACTTTATAATTTTGGCTGCTGGAGGTGCTGACACAATCATTCCAAGTGCACTGCAGCATATTAAATTTCCTTTCATTTTGGCACCTCTGTCCTTTTGGCTGCTTGGAAACTGTTCCAAATGCATGCTGATCAGTTCTTCATTATCTTAAGGCCTATCTGCCTATTTCATTCTTCCTTCTAATTTGGAGGGAAGGAAGGAAGGAAGGAAGGAAGGAAGGAAGGAAGGAAGGAAGGAAGGAAGGAAGGAAGGAAGGAAAAATGTGGGATGGGGTTCAGGTGATGTAAAAACATAATAAAATAACATTTTTTTTCAATCAGTGGAAAGAATATCATTTCATTTTTTCCCCTTTCTCCTAGCACTGATTTTTTTTTCTTTTTTGGAATGAGGTCAACACCTAGTTCTTCGTTACATTCAGAGTTATGAACATATTTCCCCAGAGCCCCAGTCTAAAGGAATGCAATAAGTGTCAAAGAAAACTACTCATCCATGCTAGATAATGCCAGACTCTCCAAATTGCCCTGACATTTCTCACATATGCAAATGCACCCTCCACCCAAAGAGCTGGAAGTAAAAGCTTCTTGAAAAGAATAGAAAGGCATTTACCTTTCTCTGTCAAATAGAGGAGAAATATCATAATGAACTCTATTCTTCTCTTTCTTTTTGGGAAGCTTGTAAGGGATAAGAGTGAGGATAAGAAATAAAATGTAATTTAGGAGTTAATTTATTGAGTTAATGACCAAATTGGAGGATTACAGTGGAGCTGATTTTGACTCAATAGCAGTTAATAACAAAAGAAAACAACAGGAGATTCTCTATTTCCCTGTTTCTCAAACTTGGCAACTTTTATACATGTGGACTTGAACTCCTAGAATTCCCTAGCCAGAATCCTGCCTAGGAAATTCTAGAAGTTGAAGTACACACATCTTAAAGTTGCCACGGTTGAGAAACACTGCTCCAGCTGTGTATGATCATCAAAGGGTGTGGAAATCAATATTTGGTTGTAGGCCCATCTAACTAAGAGAGAACTTTGAATGTATTTTAACCTCACTCAGCATTTTGGAGAAACTTATTTTTCTAAACCAACTTTTCTATACCAACCTTTGGACCCAGGTGGTGCTAAGTGGCTTCAAATTGGATACAAACTCCTCTACGTTGTGTTCAAGGAATGTTTTTTTAAGGTTGTAATGTCATATTTTTTTGTATAGTCAAAGAAAGTTCAAATGCAAGCACTCAACCATAAGCAACACTGTATTTCTTAATGTGTGACAGGGAATAAGTTTTACTAGTGTTGATGTTAAGTTCTGCGCATGGGTGCAAGAATAGTAAAAGCTCGTCCATACACATATTCATGAAACCGTTTCACAGCAGATACAACAGCAAGAGCCTCTTTGTCAATTTGGCTAAAGTTGCGTTCAGCTCTCGATAAGGTCCTTGAAAAATAGGCAATAGGGGCCTCTCTACCATTTGGTAACACATGACTTAAAATGGCTCCTACTCCAAAAGGTGACACATCACATGTAATGGTTAAAGGCAAAGTCTCGTTATACTGCATTAAAACAGCATCGGAAGTGAGTAAGTCTTTCACTTGTCGGAATGCATGCTCCTCTCGGTGTCCCCAGACTCAGGTGGCTTTTTTGTCGAGAAGTTGATGTAGGGGCTCAGCTACGGTCGCCTTCTGGGGCAGGAAGATGTTGTAAAAGTTAATGAGTCCCAGGAAAGCTTGGAGATCTGTCCTATTCTTGGGTCTTGGGGCATTTTTGATTGCTCTTAGTTTGCTATTATTGGGGCAAATGCCTTGCTTATTGATTAGTTACCCCAGGAACTCTACTTTCTCTGTACACAGTTGACATTTATTTTTTTTAACCTTTAGGCTGGAGTCTTTAAATTTCTGGAGAACCATTTTAAGATGCCTCTCTAATACTTCTCTATTCGGGGCCGCAATTAAAACATCGTCAAAATATGGCACGACCCCCTTGATCCCTTGCAAAAGTCTCTCCATCAGACTTTGAAAAATCCCTGGGGCCACGCTCACTCCGAATTGGAGTCGGTTGCATTTAAAAGCGCCACGGTGCGTAACGATCGTCTGTGCTTCCGTGGTTTTTTTTATCAACAGACAGTTGTTGGTACGCCTGTGCTAAATCCAATTTAGTGAAGACATTTCCACCCCCCAGGGAATGGAGAAGGTGTTGAACCACCGGCACAGGGTAAGTGTTCTATTGAAGGGCGTGATTGAGGGTGGCTCGGTAGTCCCCACAAATCCTTAACGATCCATCCGGTTTGATGGGTGTTACAATTGGGGTTTCCCAATGGGCGTGGTCAGTTGGTTCTAAAACACCCTCGGCTATTAATTTATCAAGCTGCTCGTCGATCTTTGGTTTTAGGGCAAAAGGTACCCGATGAGGCTTAAGGCGGATGGGGGCTACTTCGGGGCTAAGGTTAAATGATATCGGGGTCCCCTTGTACTCGCCTAATTTGTCTGCAAAGACGTCTTGGAATTCCTGGACGAGGGCCTCCTCCCAGTCGTTGCTTCTGGTTTGGTGAATACCGGCTACCTCGATTCCGAGTGGGGCGAACCATTGAAGGCCTAACAAACTAGGCCGGTTGTGGTTGATGATGGTCAGCGGTAACGACACAGTACGATTTTTGAATGATACTTTTACTTGGCTGGAGCCGACGACCGGAATTCGATTCCCCTGGTAATCTTTGAGTATAATTCTTTGGGCTCTGAGGTCTTGACACCCTACGGCAAGGATTAACTGTTTAAGGGTCTTCCAGGAAACCATCGAGAGGGACGACCCTGAGTCGACTTCCATCACGCAAGGTTGGTTCTCAATGGTGACCCTCACTCGGATCTTCTTTGCATCTAACAATGAAGCGTGACCGATGGTAATGGTTTGGTGTGCCTCTTCCCGTCTCGTTAAAGTGGCAAGTGTTTTATTTCTCTAGGAGTGGTTGTTCCATTGGTGGTTCAAGTGTTCCCGACTCACAGGACGATTCCCTGTGGTCTGGCGGTAGTTGTTTTCTCTCTGAATTGGGCTGGATCCTCGCTTGCTTCTACAGACCTTCCCGATGTGGCCTCTTTTCCCACAGGAATGGCAGAATGCGTCGAGGAATTTGCAATCTGATCATGGGTGGTTTGCCCCACAACCTGCGCATTGGTACGGTAATCTTCGATTTTGCGGGTTGCGTTGGTCGCGTTCGGAACGGAGCCGGTTGACCTCCTCTTCATCACTTTCTGATGGAGATTCGAGGTCCTCATGGTGGGCCGCTGTTGTGTGCCTCTCTAGGCGAGGTGAGGTATCATTGGCGAGTTGACGGAGCGGTGCGTTGGTGCGGTGCGTTCGGGCGGCCGACTTCCTGGTTGCTCCTGTTGCAGTGGTATCTTTGATGACATCGGCAAAATCAATGTCCCCTTTGGTCATGATCTTGCTCTGCGCCGTATGGTCATCTAATCCCAGAACTATTCAGTCTCTCAGAGCTTCTTCGAGGTCTGCAAACCCACAGAGGCCTCCCAGGTTCTGGAGGTCCGTGATGAAATCTGCGACACTCTCTCCTTTCTGTTGGTCCCTCTGATAAAACTCATGTCTTCGGACAAGCGTTGGTACGGCGGGTGCATAGTGGTCCCATAGAAGGGGCGTGAGGACATACCAGTCCATGGATTTCACCTCAGCCGGTTTCGCTAGTCCCCATCTTAAAGACGGCAGGCCTGCAATGGGTCAGGAACACTGCTCGCTTTTTTCCCATAGTGGCGTCTTTCAAGTTGTTGGTCTCCAGAAACATCTGGAACCGGTCTATGTACGAATCCCAGTCTTCTTGTGCTGGGTCAAATGGAGCGGGTGGTATGGCACTGCCGGACATGTTTTCCATTGTCGATGTGCCTTCAGCCACGTGCTCTGTTTGGTGCTCTGTTCAATCAGCTCAGATGTCTCCGCATCCCACCTTCGTCGCCAGTGTTAAGTTCTGTGCATGGGTGCAAGGAGCGGAGACGAGGCAGTGAACAGTGAACTTCAACTCTTTATTAAGCATACTGAACAGAGCAATCACCCAGGGCAGCAGCAGCCCTTTTATAGGGTTGGCTGCTGTCCTATTAGCCAATGAAAACATGGAAGTGTTAAACCCTTGAACCAATTAGAGTTGGCCGGTTAACAGCCAATCAGATGTCCCGGAAAGGACCAATCCGATGTCGCTATTATCGGCCAATCAGAAGTGCAGGATTAGACCCCTGCTTGTTACTTAAGGTTGTCAAAACTTTATTAAACACCTTTATTAGTTCATAACAGTTGACATAAAATATTATTAAATAGTTTTACTCTTCACAGGTCCATGTCATCATAGTGTGACCTACTACCGAAGCATTATTAGTTGTTCTTTAATATTTCTCTGTACACTATCAAGAGCCATGGTGACACAGTGGTTAGAATGAAGCATTGCAAACTAACTCTGTCTACAACCAGGAGTTTAATCCTGAGTGGCTCAAGGTTGACTCAGTCTTCCATTTCTTCTGAGGTCTGTAAAATGAGGGCCCAGATTGTGGGGGGCAATGTGTTGACTTTGTAGACCACTTAGAGAATGCTGTAAAGCACTATGAAGTGATATATAAGTCCATGTGCTATTGCTATTACGCTATCACTATAATATTCTGCAGATCCGTAATAAGCCTTTGCCTCCATATAACAAATAAAATTAGTAGCGTTATTGTTTAAAACTTGTCAAAGAGATTGGGAAAGGAAGGTCAATAAAATAGTTCAAAATATTTTTTTAAAAAATATCACTAAGTTTCATTACCACAAAGGAGAAAAGGTTTCAAATAATAAGGAAATAATCCTATCTTCTCCTGTCTTCCATACTGTGATAGCTTCCAAAACACTTTTCCATGTATAAATTAGACCTAGAAAAAAATATCTGCTGCCTTTAGAGATAAGATGGGTCTCTTGAAATAGCAAAGTAATTTGTCCATGCTTAAAGAGACTATATCATTCTGTTTTAATTATACCTAGCCAGAACAATGAAGCGGTGCTCAGAAGGACTATATTACTAGTGGTAAGTGAGAGAAAAACAAAAATCCTGGAGTCCCAGGCTTATCTTTCCATTTTATCTCATAGAAAGACAACACTTTTGCAGAATACAGAAGTTGACCACTGGGAAAGAAAAGATGGAAGAGTACCAGGATCATATTAGAGAATGCTTTGGAAACCTCTATAAAACTTAAAACAACCAGGAAACCTTCAGCACCTTCAAACTAATTAACACTTTTATTATCGTATAAGCTTTGTATAAGCAACTTTAGTTCAAATGCCTAAGCTATGCACATGTTGGCTGTTATGTGCAGAGGTATACATAATGCAAAGAACATGATTATAATTATGTAGATATATACCTTTCACCTGTTCCTTTTTCTAAGCAGAGCCATTAATACAATGAAGGCATGGCAATCCAATGGCAAGGCAAGTGAGAGAGGTGGCTATTAAGAACATAGAAGAACGAAGTTTATTTGTAACTTCTAAAGGAAAGAAAAAACAACATTTGTCAGATTTGGCACATTTTCTCCAGAACACCACAATCTCAATGTTTTACCCTAAACATGTTCTTTTTGTTCTATTAAAGTACAATTTCTAAATTATAGATTAATTTTCAAGCCTACAGATAGATAGATAGATAGATAGATAGATAGATAGATAGATAGATAGATAGATAGATAGATAGATTCATGTATATACATATACATAAATATATGTGGATATACATATTTATACACATACATTTATGAAATCTTGTTGCAAGCTCGGATAGTGAAATATTAACATGTTTCCAGTTTTACATATAGGACAGGGGTCTCCAACCTTGGCTCCTGGAAGCCTGGCGGACTTCAACTCCCAGAGTTGAAACAAAGCTGGCTGTGGAATTCTGGGAGTTGAAGTCCGCCAGGCTTCCAGGGGCCAAGGTTGGAGACCCCTGATATAGGAGATTCTTCTAATAATTATAACCATGAAAGGTGCTGAAATAAGATACTGAAACTCTGGGGTGGAAGAATGATGCCTGGCTTGAGTGTGGAAGCCAGGAAGTGGGTAAGAATCTCCACCAACACAGAGAACCACAAGCTCTGGAAAGCAGAAGCGCCATTTTTAAAAAATATTAACCTTTGCTTCGTTTGCAGGCTCTGAAAAAAAGTGATTCACCTTTCAAATCTTGCTGATGCTACATGATCAGACAGGTCTGAACTGACACAAAGCTTCAGAATCGGAAGAGGCACTGTCAGTCTGTGCAGATCCACGAGACAACCATTCAATACAGTCTGTTGCTCAACCTTTCTTCTTCCTAATTATAGGAAGCCAGACTGAGACATCGAATGCTTTGAACTCCCTCCTATGTCCATGTCTTCAGAACTCTTTTGAGGAGTGCGAAAATAAAGAGGACCCCATCCACCATATACAATAATTAGATGGAACTTACTTTTTCGTTTTGAAAGAATAATCTTGATGCATGAAAAGGTTATCCCAAGAATTATTTCAGTAGTTTGGGTAAAAAAAAAAAAAAAAAAGGAGTTTAAGGTAAAATATGATAGATTGAGAGAGAAAAAATATGGAGGGAGCAAAAATGAATATTCTGACCCAGGTCACACTGTCTTAAAAATCCCTCCCATCATTACGCAGAGGGACAAATTTACAATTCCTTTCTAGGTTCATCATCCCTTTTATTACCTTTTGTCTGCATTTTTAGCAACATCAAAATTAACTAGGTGAAACTTGTCTCCATATTTTTTTAAAAAAGCTAAATATCTGTGCCAGATTGCTGCGAAAACCTTAGTTAAGAAATGGGGGGGGGGGGGGGAAGGACCTTATTTCCATTGCCTAGAGTCTTAATATATAGCACAGAAGACACTCAAATCCTAGCAATCTTTTCAATGTCTTTAATTTGTATTAAAACAAAAGTAGTTGTGGTAAATCAGCACATAATTTGCATATTTTGGACTACCATTTCATTCCTGTTCTGGAATGCTAATATTGCAATGAGGGCAAAATGTAATCAGAAGAAAGATCTACTTAAAAGTAGTTTTTTTTTTTTTCTCTGACTAGAAAGTTTACTTTACAAATATTCCCAAACTATTTTTCTGAACTTTCCTCCTGATCTATTTTGCAAGAATGAAAATACACAGAAGGCAGAGAATAACCAGAGAATAGTAATTTACAATGGAGTAAGGAAAACAAGAAAGCAAATTTGATATGGTGTTTGATGTAGTGGACAAGGCACCAGGCTAGAAATCAGGAGACTGTGAATTCTAGTCTTAACATGATGCCAGATGTGTGGCTTTGAGTCAGTCAGTTTCTCTCTGCCCTAGGAAGGAGAGAATCAGAGATAATATTCAGCAGGTTCTGACCAGTTCTGAAGAACTGGTAGCGGAAATTTTGAGTCGTTCACAGAACTGGCAAATACCACCTGCCCCCCCCCAATCTATTCTCTGCCTCCCTAATCCCAGCTGATTGGCTGGGTCTTCTTTTGTCTTCTCCCTGCACAGAAGAATGGAGCTGGAAAGCAGGTTAGTGAGGTGAGGAGGGAATGGGATTTTGCAGTAACCTTCCTCCAGGACTGAGGAGGGAATGGGGATTTTACAGTATCCTTCCCCTGCCATGCCCACCAAGCCATGCCCACTAAGCCACACCACACCCACCAAGTCATGCCCACAGGACCGGTAGTAAAAATTTTTGAATCCCACCATTGGAAAGAATGACAAATCACTTCTGAAAAACCTTGTCAAGAAAGCTGGATTTGTCCAGGCAATCTCTGATAATTGGACACAATTGTGGTGGATGCCATTCCATCTCCTTCAAATTTGAATGAGATTCCCCCAAGAACCATATGACTCCCACCCTGTTGGCATTCTAGAAAGATTGAAAGACTTTTCCTTTATTCCAGGCCTTGACTAGGTGCCCCTGTCAGATTTATTCGAGGGTGTGGATATTAGCCAGACTCATGCTTGTTTCCTTTATTTGTATTTATTTCATAAGTGTTGCATTTATATTCTCTGTGTTACATCATTTTAATTAAAAGAAGATTTTACAAAGATTTAAAAAAAAAAACCTACAGAAATATAGAAGAAATAGAAAAAAAAAGATTATAAAAGAGGAAACGGAAAAAGAAAGAACAAAAAATGCAGGACAAAGATATCTAAAGCAACTTTCAATTTTTTCAGCAGTTACAAAAACATAGCAATTACCATTTTTACCACCCTGCGTATGTATTGCATACTATACTTTCCTTCATTCCCATAACAGTTTTAATCAATAAATTTCCAAGCCAGGATTTTTTTTTTTTTATTAATTTCCTCCCCAAGTCTATAAATGATTTCCAGTCTTTTATAAAAGTCATTGTAGTTCCCTCTTTAATCAATGTATTCTATTTGATTTTATTGTACATTCTATTTGATTTTATTGTACACTACACAAAGTCAGCCTAGAATCAGGCAATGCCTAAATTGAATAAATTAAATTAAGTTAAAACTGTTTTCCAACTTTTTGTATTACCTGTAATAAAAAAAGTAAAGAATTTTTACCATTTTCATCTACTATATGAACATCCTACTATATCCTCAGGGGAATTTATATATTTGTTGGTTCCTAGAATCAGGAGAAACTCTGTTGTCAAAGGCAACCCTCTGCCTCCATGTAAATGTAAATTGTTATGTTTAGACACGAGGAGGAAATATAAAGGTATAGTGCCTCAGACCAAACTTATTTAAAGCTGTTTGACTTTATCGGACATGATCATTTGGGGAAAACATTCAATATGTTTCTTTGTGACCAAGATTTATTTTAGAGCCCAATTTGCTTTTATCTGCTTTATTTAAATAAAATATGCATGCATGTTGAGCTCTTCATTTTTTTTTCTTTTGTGCATGTTTGTTTTTTGATAGAAAAGAATACTTGTAGTTCAGTGTTGAACTGTAGAGTCATTATGCTCCATGAGCTTGTTTGTAGCTTACTTGTGCTTTGGAAAACTTACTCACTTCTAGTACTGAAGATGTTACATAATTGGGTAATGAAATGTTGGGGGGGGGGGGAAATAGCAACAGAGAGCACTAGGGACTCCATATTTTTGCTTTTTTTTTAATTTGTTCCATATTTTAATACAGTGGTTCTTTCTTGTTCTGTTGTATATTAAAACATTTAAAAATAAATAAATCTGAAGATAATTCACTTTTGTTTCATATCAGATGTGAAGCTCTTCTTCACAGCTCTAATTGCCCTACTGACTAGTTATGCTTGCTTTACAAAAATTGAGTTTTTCTGAACATGGGACTGCCAGTCGTCTGGAAAAATAGTAAACTTGCCTTCCTGCCTAAAACTAATCTGCCTTCTCAGCTGGTGAGACATAGGAGGAATATGGGGTGAAGTGGGAAGGTTCTTGTATAGCATATTGGAAGATCTTCCTACCAATTTACTCTGATTAATTTTTTACTCCATTGATTGGCCAGTTGGGATTGTTTTGGACACAGGATGGTTCAGTTGACAGTTTACAACTGTGATGGTGAACCTATGGCATGCGTGCCAGAGGTGGCACACGGGCATGTGAGCCATCACCCCAGCTCAGCTCTGCTGCGGATGCTCATGTGCCTCCCACTGGCCAGCTGGTCTTTAGGTCTCAGCCGTGCATGCATGGGGGATGGGCTGCATGCACAGGGATGCGTATGCATTGTATTTTGGAGGTTTGTGCATCCACGTGTGTATTCTGCATGCATATACATGATTTGGGCACTTGGTGCCAAAAAAGTTAGTCACCATTGGTTTACAAGCAAGATATAAGAGCTTGGGAATGTTTCTTTCTTATACACCTAATGCCGATTTGCTTCTCTGTGGTCTGTTACTTTAGCTAGAATTAGAAAATGGCCAAATACTGGTCAATTTGAATCAATTTCCAAAATATTCAAATAAAAAAATCCAGCAATTAAACAGTAACATTCATAAGGAATGTCTATTGACAACACGACCCAGAAGCATTCCATAGAGTAAAAAATGTGTTATGTCCTGAATTTACATACTCGAAATCCCCGCGCCTTGATTGGCTAAGGCACGGGGATTTCTGATTGGCCAGGCGAGCCGCGCTGATTGGCCCGATTGAAGTCTCCCGCGATTGGTTCAAACCAAGAGCGGGAGACTTGAATTGCTGCCATTGGCCGCGGCCGCCGCAGCGAAAAGTATAAAAGCCGCGGGCTTTTTACTTTTCGCCGGTTCGGTTCCCCCATTGTAAATAAAGAGCTTTGAATGAAAGTCACCGACTCTGAGCGTCTTTGTGCGGACACGACAAAATGATTGTAAACTAAGGATAATAAAATTATCTTCTTAGATAATAAAATCTGTATGGAGCATAATGACGGGGGGGGACTGTTTTTCAGAAAAAGCAGAACATCAGAAGTGAATTAATTTGGATATTTATAAAATCCTGATTTTTCTTGGTCATGCTTATTCTCCTTCAAAACTTGCTGTAACCCAAAGATATGAAAGCTAAATAACAGTTGAGGGAGATTTATAAACATAATTTTGTCTCCTGGCCCATCTTTTTTTACTTCTGGTCTGTTGTTTTTGACCCTGGAAGTCCAAATAATAGGGATGATTAGCAGCAGTTTTTCTCTGAGATATGAATTTCTAGCTGCTATACATCAATTCCTTCTTCCTTCTTTGTGCCATGGTCAGAAGATTTAGAGGAAGATTAGCAGCTTAGAAAGTTGGGGTCTAGAGACCAACATTTCTGTTATTCCCATTTCTTAGTCATTAGTGTCTAGTTTTCTGCAGAAAAATAAAGGGTTTGTAGGGATTCTTCACTCAGGTCTTCGCTGAAGCAAAGCACCCATTCAGTATGGAGTAGAACAGAGGGCTGTTTTGCTTTCCCTGCCTGGCCTTTGCGGTTATGAGAAGATGCTTCATATAATTTTTTTCCCCAATTTTTGCCAAGGCAAGCAAACCAGTGTCAAGTGCCTCATCAGGGCAAATTGTTCAGGCAAACTTTTTCCTCTGAAGACTGAAGTTTTTATTTTTTCCATTTAACACCTAAGTCTCATATGTAGCATAGCAGGGATGTCATCTGAATGGATGAGCCCTTTGGACAGCTTTTGGGGTGTTGATATGAAAAGATCCTTTGAGATCATTTGTTTAAATCAGTATTTTTGGAACTTGACAACTTTAACATTTGTGGACGTCTGTTCCCAAAATTCCCCAGCCAGCATGAACAACAAATTCTTGAAGCTGAAGTCCATACAACTTAAAATTGCCAAGTTTTTTTTTTAAATGCCTTAGCTTGCCAAATCCACGCACCTTCATTCTGCCACTCAATTCTACAATGCGATAAAGCGGCTAAGGGTTCAAAACTCAGTCTGGGGTGTGTATATATCTAACAGGCTACAAGTTATTTATTTTGTTAGCAGCCATTTGATTATTCAGTGGAGCATAAATATTTCAAATAAATAAATAAGAATAGTCATTCTACAGCACTTGACTGTTTTTTTGCCACCCTCTGCCTAACATGAAGCTCAATCAAAGCAGCAATTGCAGTGCTGAGACAGACAAGATCGTACTTTTGGAATATGGATTAATTGAAAAACTGAAGAGAAGCAAAGTCCTTTACAGGCAAAGATGATACATTTTTCAGAAAAGAAACAGATGGGGATGGGGAAGAAAGAAATAGGATTAAGCAGGAAATTAAAGCAAATACAAGAGAGGGGAAAGCTGTCCAAAATTCGGCAATTATATATTGCAAATGATATTGGCATTATACCAGTTTAGTTATAAAATCTTTTTTACAAATAATGCTGGGAGTCATAGTTTGGTTAAAATGATGAAAACTTTGCTGTTCATGCTTTTCTCTGCTGTGCAAAATTTGAATTGCCTGGACAGGCTGAATTTAAATGTTAAGTTTGGGTGTAGATATGATCCATGAGGGGAGAAATGGCAAAAACGGATGTGATGAAAGAGATGGAGGGGAAAAGAAAGTTGGAGGACTGAAGAACAGAAAAGGAGAAGCCAAGGTCAAGACACAGGATTGGTGTCATCCTCCCAAAAAATGGTTTGGCTGTAATATAAATGGAAATTCCATCTGACTTGGATTGATGTGGTCCCGTGAGGGGAAGCGAGGAGATGAAGAAGCAAATGCTACCAGGTTGGTTTGCCTCATCCTTCAACAAGCTTGTTTTGCCCCATTTGATTAGTGCTGCCTGCCTGTGATAAGTCAAAACCATTAGGGGCTGAGAGTGTATAGCCTGGTTACACCAGTATAGGGAAGAATGTTCCGACATTGTTTTGCCTGATCACTTCATCATTCTATCAGCAGTCCAGATGCAGGCCAAAAATTACTTTCAGCCTTTCAAACAAGAGCAACAACTTTGCATTTTTCTCCTTCCATCCTTCATTTGCAATCACTATTTGGCAAATATTGGTTGCCAAGTTCATCCATTTTAGCTACCCTACTTTCACCACCCCTACCCTGGGTGGTGAAAGTCATTGTTGTTTGCAATGATACTATAATGGTGGCATTTTGTTAATGCTAATGGCCCCTTGTAGTTCCAGCAGTAAGCACACTTATGACTATGATGATTATACCTTTTTCATTTAATCTCGGTGGAGAAGAACAGTTATATTCTGCTCATATTTTACAGCTCATTGTTCATGGTAAGTGATTACTGCTTCAAGGGCCAATGAATACCTAGGGCTACTAACATAACACCAGCTGGATGTCCTGGGATTGCAATTCCCAGGATTCTCTGCCAATATGCTGCATATTTTTTTTGACTGTCCTGCATTTCTGTCATATGGTTTACACAATATAATTAAAAACAAATCTAATTGAGCTATAATAAACAAAAATCCATCCAAATGCAGAAATTATATAAGTCAATATCCAGTTTTAAAAAAGCAAATTTAAATATTTAAATGCCTATTCGTCTGCCACTAGACAAATTATGATTTGGGCACCAATCACCTCAGCAATCAGGGCACCACAAGGACAAAATGTTTGATTTTAATATTGTATTATGCAATAGAGGTACTTGGGGAGTGTCCTCCCCTTGTAATAAGCACAGGCAACTTGATATCAGAAGAGGTATTTCTTAATAAATATGTGGACTCGAGCTATTTGGGATTTTAAATATAAATACCATGAAATAATCTTGGAAGTGAAAGAGACAGATATTCTTTTAAAAGCAAGCCAATGTCCCTAAATTGGTCACAGTAGTGATAGTATTTTTACTGTCAGATGCTTTTGAATTATCCATCAAGGACAGCTCCATGTACAACAAATTACAGTAATTCAGTAAAAAGGTTGCTAGAACCATGAATAACTATGATCAGTCACTAGGTCCTATGCTATCTAGGAATAGCTGTAGTTGGTAAATCAGACAAAGTTGTGGAATTCTACTTCAAACTATTAAGGCCAACTGTGTTTTCATGGACATGATTGAACCAAGAAGTATCTCCAGTTCAGTTATCAAAAAATCAGCTATCGAGAGGACCTATCTTGTTATGATTCAACCATCAGTCACTGTCCTGCAGCTTCCACTGCTTCAAGATCTAACCAGTCTTAATTTGCTCAGATGACATGGAGAAATAGAGAAGAATGACCCAGACAGACATATCATCAGGTTATTACTAATATTTCAACTCAGTACCATGCTATCTTCTCATCTCCTTCATTTAAGATGTTAAAAAAATAAGGATATGACTTCCAATTGCCCAATGGGTGGAGCAGAAATTATTTTTTAATTATATCCTGTGGTTAGAAGCCTATTACTCTAATATCATGCTTCATATATCCAACCTGCAGAAGAGGTCCCTCAAAATACCATGGTTGCTATTATATCCCGAACGCCATCACTCTGTTAAACAAATAATTCCTTCAACACTGTCCAACTATTTACAAGTCTGCACTACTATTACTATTAATCTTCTCATCACTATTATTGCCAATCCCCTCCCAGTTGTGACTATATGACTGTAACTTTGTTGCTTGTATCCTTATGATTTATATGGCCTGTTTCCTAGTATGATTTGATTGCTTATTCTACTTTATGACTATTGTAAGTTTTGTGCCTTATGATTCTTGACTCTTGATGAATGTATCTTTTCTTTTATGTATACTGAGAGCATCTGCACCAAGACAAATTCCTTGTGTGTCCAATCACACTTGGCCAATAAAAGAATTCTATTCTATCTATATGAAACATTTAAAAGAGAAAAATGAATCAGTAGTTACATTCTTTTTATCTTTTGCCTGTTAAAAAAAACCATCCATCATGATTGTTTTGGAGCCAGCTCTGGTTTGAAATGGGTTCAAATATTTGTTTGTATTCAAACATAGCTAGAGTTGTACTACCCTCTTACTTTCCATGCCACCTGGCCATGAGAGAGAGTGGGGGGAGAGGGAGAGGGAGAGATTAATAGATGTATATAATCATAAAAATCACTTGGATTAAAAAAAGTTAACCCATGTGATTTTTAACACAAGTTTAAAATGGCCGCATCTTTTTGAGGGCATCTGACACCTTGTTCATTCAGATCCATCTTGGATCATATTCACCCATTCATATACTCTAGTTATTAATATTTAAGATGGACAAAGATCATTGCAAGAAAATAAACCATATTCAGGAGATCATTTGATATGTAATAAAAACTGATATTAATCCTAGTAGGCCATATTTCACTATATGGAAGACTGCGCTCATCCGAGGTTAGCAAGAACATCAAATTTATATATGGAAGAGTTGTGGTGGCTCAGTGGTTAGAATGCAGTATTGCAGGCTAACTCTGCCAACTGCCAGCAGTTTGATCTTCACCAGGTCGACTCAGCCTTCCATCCTTCCAAGGTGACAATATTAGAGAGGCTGTTAAGTACCATGAAATGGTATATAAGTCTAAGTGATTTTGCTCTATAATATGAAAAACACAATCTTTAAAGTTTATTGCTATGTTGCTACAACTTCCTAACAGACTTTGGGAACACAGAGGAGACAGTAAGAAAGTTAAAGGAGAAAACAGGGCTGTTACAGAATAGATTCTTAAGTCTATTGCAAGGCAGAAGACTGAGAAAAAAATTCAGAGCAATTCCACTTTAATTATACCAGCTATAAATTGTGTGGGAGAATAGCTTTGATAGCCTTTCCAAATTTCATTGCCTTATTAGCAATAAAGGTCTTTTCAGATCTTTTTTCCCAAAACTGCCAGTCTTGCAGAGCTTGATAAAACATGAACAGAAGTCAAAATACATTTATCTTACAGATATTGAAGATCTATCCCACTGAAGCCTCTTTTATATATTCCTGATGGCACTCACAATCAGAGCAAGATCTTTCAAAGAACACTGGTTGACAGGAAGAATGTGATGGGAGGGAGGCTTGGGATTGCAAAATAGGACCCTGAATACAAATATGATAAGATTGACATCATTTAAACTTTCAAAATAGTGACCCTGTGAACCTTCAGTAAATCCATGTGGAAAAGCAAGATCAGACCAGTTGTTGAAGCCACATTCAAGATGTTAAATGGACCTTCAAGTCAAACTCAACTTCTGGTGATTTCAAGAACATGTCCATATAGCTTTATCAGTAGCAAAATGGAAGTGGCATGTCTTTGCCCTCTTACAATATGTTTTCAAGCATGCTAATTTAGCTTTCAGCCTTAGTATTCTCCAAAGAAATCCATCCAGTCCTATCACTTCATTTCACATCCCACAAAAGGTCAGCGAAGTGCTGCCATCTGCTGAAACATAGTAAATTTAGAATCATTAAATTTCTCATGTAGTATCTTTCTACAAAATTGGAGAGAGCTCTTAGCAACCCTTAATTTTTCATCTCAAAAATAAAAAATAATACTGATTTTAATTTCCTTAGATCTTAAATCTGTCTTCACATAGTGAGAAGCCACAATAGCATTTCTAGCTAGTTTGCAACTAATGAAATTCGAAAGAATTAAATAATGTAGGATATAGTATTCATAATGAAATCTGGTCAGATGATATAAACAAATTTAGTCCAATCAGCTATTTTAATGTAGTTAAAATCTATACAGAAACTGATACTTTATTTTTTAAAAACTATAAACAGCAGAAATTCTGCAGATGACCAGTCTTTGAAGTATAATAATATCGTCCAGATACGCAATCTCAAATGCACAAAGCTACATCCACACATCCACACACACTCATTCACACAGACAGAAAATCAATTAGTTCAAATATATGTAATTAACATTTCATAATCAAAATGAACATTATGAACATTAAAATTATATAATATATGAAATTAAAATCATAGTTGCCTGATATAATAAAAAGAACCAAGGCAACTTCCATCCTGTCTGAAATAGGCATCTTTTCAAAAATGGTCTTTCTCTCTCTCTCTCTCCCTCCCCTCATCCCTCAGTCTCTCTCACTCACTCACTCACTCACACACACACACACACACTTTCACAACCACTGAGGATTATAGGGAAACATATCCAATTATATAATGGTGTTTCTATTTTTTTTAAAAAAAATACAGTTTGTTATTTGTTTGTTTTTCTTTCTTGAGAGATTGAGTACCTCAAAGATTGTTTGTTTTTCTTTCTTGAGAGATTGAGTACCTCAACAAAAGCTCAGTTCTTCCATTTCTTCTTCTATTTTAGCTTTTTATTTTATTTTTTTCAAAAAATCATGCTACCATAAGCAGTCACACTGTTGCCTAACGACAGCAACTTCATCTCTGGGAGTTCCAGACTGGGACCTGGGGAGTATCTTATATTAACAGTGACTTGTGTTATGACTGGACTTCCTCAGTGATGCCACAGTCAAGAAGCTACAGCCATCCATACACCCCATTCTCATTATTAAAAAAGAAGTATACAAAGAAGAATAAAGCTTGACTGTATAACCAGGGGTGGGATTCTACCAGTTCACAGCTATTCGCTAAAAACAGTTGTTAACATTCTAAGCAGTTCAGAGAACTGGTTGTTAGAATAAATTACTGGCCTAATCCTGTAAGGAAGGCAGGAAGGAAACATTCTGATGTTGCTTATAGAAACTGCCTCTCCGTTAATCCTTATTACATTCTTGGCAGGACTAGACTTCCTGTCTCAGGAACGTCTCTGGAATATTTTCCCCCTCCTTTGCTGGTACTTTGCTTGTGTGGAGTGACCATTCAAAGTTACAATGGCATTGAAAAAAGTGACATGACCATTTTTCTCACTTACAACTGTTGTAGCATCCCCACAGTCATGAGAGGCCAGGCAAGGAGATGTATTCCTCGATGTGAGTGATATTGACTTGGCCACACCCAGCCAGTCACATGACCACCAAGCCATGCTCACCAACTAAGCCACGCCCACAGAACCAGTTGTTAAAGGATTTGAATCCCACCCCTGTGTATAATTGAACATCAAATCAATATTAACTCCTCCCTCCCTGATTTAACAATTTTTTCAGGGAATCAAGCCTCAATAGATTCACTCACAATGAAAATCTCCTATTCCTGTTTTATGCCTGTTCTCTGAAGAGAAAAACAAAGGTTGCAGTGACTTTGCAGCTGTTTATTTTATCTCAACTTCCCACAAATAATTAGAGACAGTCTTTGTTCACCTACACAATAAAAGGAAACCTGAACATTTAGCAAGCAAAATGTTGATCAACCTTCTAGGTCCAAGAAAGTGTGCAGGGGAGGCAGTCAGGGCAGAAGAAGTAAGATTAATTTATCAAAAGAAGAAAAGAAGGGAAAATAAAGGAAGCTGGAATAATGAAGACAGACACAAAAAGGAATAGGAAAAGTCTTCAAAGGAATCATAATGTATAAGATAGAGGAATAACAAACAATTTCTGTGCAAACAGCATAAAGAGATCATACCTGTTTTGATAATAGCCCTATTTATAAATTGGGAACTGGAGGAATTTGAATTGAAGTTTGTCTCAGAAGTACATGTGACTCCTTTAGAGGATCCTGTTAGTATTAACTCTGCCTCTGTGTATGCAAACAGATAAAACATCAAAACTCTCTCTCTGTCTCTGTCTCTGTCTCTCTGTAGATAGATAGATAGATAGATAGATAGATAGATAGATAGATAGATAGATAGATAGATAGATAGATAGATAGATTTGCATTTTAAATTCCAAGAGATTGATGGGAGGAGCTGCTAGCTGCTTGTGAAGGGGAAGATGATGACTACAAAGGACAAAGATAGCGGTCCGCACGGCATGCAAATCATATAGCTATAAACCAAAAATACCAATAATACATTTAGGGTTAGTGCACTTGAGATTGTAATTTTATTTTATTTCAAAATGACGGGCTTAGTTCAGTGTAATACTTGCTTTACAGCTGTCTTTCAGAGTACTCTTTGCAAATTTGGATACTGTCCTCTTTGTAAAAAAATTACCAGTCTACATGGACAGATTACCTATCTAGAATCTCTAATCTGTGCTCTCCAAGCAGAAATTAGGTGCCCAATCCAGCCATCTATTGAGCTGCCATGCTACTAGCCCCCACTACCACAAAGATCCTACAGGAAAAGAGCAGTATGGACAACCGTGGGATCTGGCAGGGTGAGAACTGTGGACCATAAACATAAAACTTTTGCTGTGTCCCAGCATAACAGATACAGTGCCCTTGCTGACCTTAATAGGGACACTAAAGTGACAGGTCAAGGTAATTGTGATAGTGATAATTCAAATAAGCTGCGGATCATGGTCCTAGAAGAAGAACTTACTTTGGAAAGGAGAAAGTATGAATCAGGTATTACGCACCAGTCACACAAGAAAAGTAAGGCATCCAAAAAGAGAAGCCACCTTCTGGTTGGGGACTCAATTGTAAGGGATGTAAATTTAGGAAAGGATATGGAGGTTTTGAAAGAGGCCGGGTGTCTGCCAGGTCTTACTGCCAACAGAGACAAGAGGTGTATTCTTAAGATAGTCAAGAATGTCAGTAAGGATTGTGATGTTGATGCTATTATACAACTTGGTACAAATGATTTGTCCCAGAAGGATGTACTTTTTGTTCAGAAAGATTTCCAGAGTTTGGGGTATGAACTTAGTAATATGGGTTGGACCAGGCTTATCTTTTCAGAGGTTCTACCAGTATACAAGGAACAACAAGGGAAAGGCCAGTGTGTAGCAGAGTTGAATGTGTGGCTAAAGAAGTGGTGTAAAAGGGAAGGCTTTGGTTTTATTAGTCATGATGTCTGCAGCTGATCCAATGAAAAACTGTACAAAAGAGATGGTTTGCATCCATCCAAAAAAGGGAGTGAGTTTTTACCCCCTTGTCTTTCCATCTCCATTTCCCTCTTCTGTATTCCTCTTTTCTGTTGTTTTCTGACATTATATCCACTTTTCACCTTATTTTTCCCTTTTTTGGTTGTTTTTTTAGATCTTAAATTTTCCATTCTCTTTCCCCTTTCTTCCCCAGATAAAGTTACTTGTTCATTAAAGATGGCTTCTTCTTTGTCCCAATTTTCTTGTTCTTGTAGTTTCTCATAAGTAGAGATTGCCATTTCTAAAAAATTAAAAACAGAGCCAAAAGAGCCCTTCCCTTCTTGTTCCTCTTTTTTATATTTTTTTAAATTTCATTTTCAGTTCATCCACAAGTGATGCCATTGTAAAAAAAATTTTAAACAACCACCCAAGTATTTTTAATCATTGAAATATAATTTCCAAAAGTCCCAAAGTCACCAAACAGTCAAAATACACACAAGCTGTTTCATTTAACACTTTCCTCTTTTTTTCCCTTCTCTTCCTGGGGTTACAATTCAGTTACAAAGTTCCAATTAAAATGTATTTTTTAGAAGTCTTGTTATAATTTAACTTTGGATTATTTTAAATTCCAAGCAGTCTCCTCCAGCCAAATCTTACTCTTTATTCTTTTCCTCTCCCTTCCCACTTACAGCGAAAAAAAGTTTTTTCAATGTTCAGAAATCTTTATTGTCCCCTTGGCTTTGATTTTCAGTTTAATCACCTGCTGATGCCAAAGCGGGTTTTTCCGATTTCTCATTCATCTGCTATCACCGTAAGGAAGGAGAGTGAGAAAAAACAAACTTTCCCTTTTCACTTTCATTCGCTGCTTCCCGATCTTCCTTGGGAACGATGAATCTTTTTTAAAGTTTAAATTCCAGGATATCTTGAATGTTGCTTCTTATCCCGGTCAGCCAAAACTTTCACTTCTTAGCTTCCTCCTCCACATTCTTTCCTGGATGAGTGCTTCTTTGAGGCAGCCATTTGTGACCGCCGCTCTACCACCTTCAGAAAAGGGAGTTAAGCCAGCTGAGGAGGGGAGGTGCGGCTCTCCTCAAAACCCTGCCGGGTCTCCCCTGTCTTCGGCCATCTCTATGGGGTGGCTTTAGCCCTGAAGCCGGCTGGCTCGGGGCACTCCAGCGGCAAGCACAAGCAGAAACCCCGAACAATCGCAGATTCCTGCTGCCGCCGAAGCCCAGCAAACCAGAACTCCTCAACAGGGGAGACAGGGGGGTAAAAAGCAAATTTGGTTAGTTCCCCTTCTATTCCCTCATCTAAGTTATTAATGAAGATATTGAAGAGTACTGGGCTTGTGGCACCCCACTGCTTACTTTCCTCCATGTAGACTTAGACCCATTAAGGACTGCTCGTTGAGTAAATTTTTCAGCCAGTTGTGAGTCCATCTAGTGGTGGTGCTATCTATTCCACTTTTTTCTAGCTTACTAAGAAGTAGGTTGTGGTCTACTTTGTGAATGCCTTGCTGAAATCTAAATATATTATGTCCATAGTATTTTGCTGGTCTACTAATTTAGTCACTATATTGAAGAATGAAATAAGATTGGTTTGGTATGATCTGTTCTTAACAAATCCATGCTGACTAGTTATTACTTTACTTGTTTCTAGATGTTGGCAGATCTGTTTTTTTATTATCTTTTCCAGTATCTTCCCGAGTATTGATGTTAGGCTGATTGGTCTGTTTTTTTTTTGTTTTTTTTTTAACAAATTTTATTAATTTTTGAAGACATACAAAGCATAAAACATAAGAACATAAAACCTTTTTTCTGAAAGTATTTGTAAATTCTAAGCAAATAAAACATTTTATACATCATTGACACATCTCCTTATAAACATATAGATATCCTTTCATATTCCTCATTATTTCTCCTTATATTTTCATTCAATTATATTTCTTTTCTATATTTATCTATTTTATATGTTTTTATTCAGTATACTTATTTTTCCTTTCTGACTTACTTTATTCTCTTCTATCTTTTATTCTCCATTATCCTTTTCTAACATTCCTCCAAGGTTTTATTAGCTCAATCAAGCATAGACACACAGAAACACAAAACATAAAAACATAAAAAACCTCTTTTCTGAAAGTTGCTTAGTTCCGGGTTAAAACTCTTGGTACAGACACAAATTCAAATTCATATTCATTTTGTATATCATTCCATATCTTATTAGCATTTTCAATTTTCTATATAGCTTCTCCTCTCTTTTAAATTTTCTTAATTTTATTTTATTTATCTCATCTCAATTCGAGTGATAATATTTATTATTCTTTGTCTGTTTTATTTCCAGCTATCCATTTATCTTTCTTCTTTGAAGAAAAACTTCTCCTGTACACTAATTGGAGTATGACGCCTTTATCTCTTTCCCCTACATTTATAATACTTAATATAGAATACATAGCTTACATTGGGATTTTGTCTGGTACATTCTAAAATTATACAATATTATCAATACCAATACAAATCTATTCATTAATATTAATATTCATTTATATCTTAAACACTTAGCACATTACTTTTCAATTAAATCACATACTTTTATGGGAGCACCTACATTCCATAGTTATTCCCCCCCCCCATCACATATTATAAATCATGATTTCATTAAAATGTTCCCCCTTCTCCTACTTATTTCACAAAAAAATTTCACTAGGATAACATAGTGAAACATTAATATTAACAATCATTTATATCTTAAGCATTTTACCCATTTCAATTAAATATCATACCTTTGTGGGAACACTTATGGTTTCCAAAATTATTCCCCCCCCCCCACATCACATATCTTAAATCATTGTTTCATTAAAGTATTCCCCTTTTCTTAACAAAAATTTCACTAAATTATACTAAATATTTTATCACATTTTAAATTGCATATTGTTTCCAATTTTCTAAAGTTATTTCTAAGTACAAGTATAAAAAAAAACAATCTTATGTACCTTTCCAGAATCCCTTTTTCAATGAAGTTTACCCATTATCTCTAAAAGACTTTTTTTTCTTTGCATCTTGCTCCCCACCATTAAGGCTTCTCATCCCTTCCTTTCTGCCTTGCTTCTTCTTCTCCTTGTCTTCTTTACCCCCTTGTCTCTCCACCCCCCTTTTATTCTGCTTTCCTCCTTTCTGTTGTTTTCTAACATAATATCCTCTTTTCACCTCCTTCTTCTCCTTTTTGGCTGTTTTTCCAAGCCTCAAAGTCTTCTTTCCCTTTTTCTCTTTCTCCTTTCCTTCCCCGACCAAAGTCACTTGTTCATCAAAGATGGCTTCTTCTTTGTCCCAATCATCCTGTTGCACGTTCAGTTTTACATAAGTACAAACCGCCATTTTTAAAAATTGAAAAAGAGTGCCAAGAACATCCTTCCCTTCTTGCTTTTCTATTTCATATTTTTGGTATACAAGTTTCAATCCATCCACAAGTGATGCCATTGTATAGAAAAAATTTTTTCCCAAACAACCACCCAAGTGTTTTCAATCAGAAATAATTTTCAGAGGTTCCAGAATCAGCAAACAATCCAAACAAGCTGTTTCCCCTAAATACTTTCTCCTTCTTCACTTTCTCTTTCTGGGGTTAAAGTTTAATCACAGAGTTCCATTTAAGATATATCTTTTAGAAGTCTTATTGATGTTTAATAACTCTTTAGAGTTTTAGGCAATCTTCTCCTTATTTTCAAGTTTGCTCCAATTTTTTTTTTCCTCTCCCTTCCCACTCACAGCCAAAAAGATTTTTTTTTTCCTTTAAATGTTCAGAAATCCTTCTCCCTTCAACATTCAATTACCTCCAATGCAGGTTTTCGGATTTCTCTTATGATTCCATCCACTGTCACATTAGGAAGGGGAGTGAAAAGAAAAAAAAAACTTTTCCTTTTAGGATATTCACCGCTTGTAACTCTCTCTGGAAACAATATATCCTTAGCAGCCTTCAAGATTCCAGGGCACTCTCTCTTGCTTTGTCCTGGTCAAAAACAACATTCCTACAGCTCTTCCCTCTTCCTCCTGCATGATCTTATCCGGCTGCAGGTTTCTTCGTGGCGGCCATTACTGACCACCGCTCCTCCGCCTTGGGAAAAGGGGGTTTTGCCGGGTGGGGAGGGGGTCTGCAACACCCCCAAACCCCTATCCGGATCCCCCTGTCTTCAGCTGCCTCTACGGAGCAGCTATATCCCCCAAATCCGAACGGATCAGGGGAACCTTGGCAGCGAATGCAGCAGGGATCACGCAGTATCGCGAATCACTGCCGCTGCTAAAACCTTGCAAACCGGAAGCCTGTTTTTTTTTCCCTTTTTTGAAGATGGGAACTACATCAGCTCTTTTCCAGTCGTCTGGTAGTTCCCCAGTGCTCCAGGATTTTTGAAAGATATGGTACAGTGGTTCTGAGATGACCTCTGCCAGCTCCTTTTAAACTCTGGGATGTAATCCATCAGGCCCTGGTGATTTGTGTTCATCAAGATCAGACAGGTGTTCTCTTACTATGTTTTTGCTTATTTTAACTTTTATTTCTGATCTGTCTTTTACAGTTATGTCTTTGGTGGGTTGAGCTGTAGTTTCTTTTTGCATGAAGACTGATGCAAAGAATGAATTAAGCAGTTCTGCTTTCTCTCTGTTGTCTGTTACTTCCTTGCTGTCTTCTCTCTTTAGTGGACCGACTGTTTCCTTGATTTTTTTTCTTGTTATTTATATGTTGGAAGAAATTTTTTTTTTAATTATCTTTGACTTTTGTTGCAAGTCTTTGTTCGTTCTGAGCCTTTGCTTTCCTGAGTTCATCTTTGCAGATTCTGGTTATCTGCTGATATACTGCCTTAGCTGAATGTCCTTTCCACTTAGTGTGGTCCTACTAAGGCTTTATAGAGGGATATTAATACCTCCCTTGATCTTGATTGTATCTCTCTGTTAATATCACTTAGGATTGCATTAGCTTTTTTGGCTGCTGCTGCACACTGCTGGCTCATATTTAGCTGATTGTCCACTAAGACTCCAAGATCCCTCTCACAGTTACTGCTATTGAGCCTGGTTTCACCCAGTCTATATGTGTACTCTTGGTTTTTCTTGCCTAAGTGCTAAAGAAGGCACATATTATCTTTCTCTCCCTAAATCCTTTTACTCAATTCCATAAATACATTCCAGACAGTGGTTCTGCCATTTATTCAAAAGTGCCAGACTGAGCTAGATCTCATTTGCAATTTTTATGATAGGCCAGATTGGACCAACCCTAAGGCACAGTGAAACACAGATTGGGAAAGCTCCAATTTATGAGACTAAATTGCTTCCTGCTACATTCTTAACCCTCTGCTTGGGTCACTGTGCTTGAGAAACCCAGCTCTCTGGCATGCTTGCCATACCATCTGGTTGCCCTAACAATACAATACTGCTGTTGGGAGATTACCAGAGATTATAGTATGATAAGCAACTGCAATGGCCATTTCACACCATCACTGTGTGATGTTGGAATGGTATCTGCATGGTGGTGGTAGAGTCCAAAAACTTAAAATGGAGGTTGCAACACCACGATCAAAAGCTCCATATGTTCTGCGCAAAGAGAAAAAAATAGGGATTCCATTACACTGCCACAAACTCCATTGAGAGTTTTTTTTTTGGGATCTCCACCCCTTACAGTTGGAGTATTGTGATTGGATCACCAGCTGATAATCTAAAAAGTAAAGAATAATACTTATTGCTGGGGAATGAATATGCTGGTGGATATGTCTTCCTCATCTTCTTCTGCTCCAGGTATGAAATCCCAAGGCCAGTGGTGGGATGCCGCTGGTTCAGTCCGATTCGAATGAACTGGTAGTTCTGACCATCAGCTGGCTCCACCCACCAACCCCTGCCCTATCCTGGCCTATATTTCCTTCTTTCTGGCTCAGTTGATTCACACAGCACAGCTGATTTCTGTGCCTCAGCTGTTCTAATTCCTGGGGCTGCCCTAGAAGGCAAGGAGTTGAACTTCAAATTGCTGTATTTTGAACACTGCCTGCATGCACTCACAGACCTGTTTCTTAAACCAGTTGCAGCCCACCACTGCCTAAGGACAGCCCTGCTGAGTAGAAAAGCACAAAGATCTATTAATGTTTTGATACTTTTGGTCATTTGGTAGACGTTCTGCAAAAGTGATTGGTGGTGGTGGGGGATTTCACAGCAAGAGCAGATGCTTTTTTGAAAATCCATACCCTCCCATAAGACAACTTAACAAATTTCCATGCCTGGCTTCTTTTCTCCCAAATGTATTATTTACATCTGTCATATATTTCCAGATGGTTATCTCATGTCCTCTTAGTCATTAGCCTAACAGGGCTAAATATACTTTTTTTGCACTTTCCTCATAAGTAATTCCCTTCATGCCAATTTCTCCCCATATTTGTTTTGTTTTTCTGATTGTCTCCTCATTTTAGTTTTCTGATAAAGCGCTAGAAAATTAAAAGTGTAAAAAACGCTAACCCAACTGGTGCATAGAAACCCTCCTTTGCTCTGCTAGGAATGGGTCAATCTGTAGATCTTGTTTTGTACAACGTTGCCATTTTTTTCAAGCATGATTTAGTCAATTATCTTTTTTTAAAAAAGAGGAGATCTCAGTAATTATTTTTATTTACCTGCAAGGTGCCTAGTCTGACTAACTTTGAGCAACAGTAACATGTTATCAAGTACAATTTTCATGTACTTTTTCATCTACTTAACAATTGGGTTCATATTTGCTTTTATTTTCCATAATCTATGTGGAGAAAGAGGTTGCGGGTGACTTCTAATATATTTCTTTCCCTGTTTCTACATCTTTGCATATTTTTTAAAATCCGAGAAGTACATCATAAGATGCAGAGACATGTATCAAATAAAGAATAATTACTTCATTGTTCACATTTTGGTTCAGAAAGTAAGAATTAGACTGGTTTGTATTAAATTGAAGACAATTTTCTCCTTTTTTATTCTTTCTTTGGTGTCTGCAGATTGATAAATGGCTGGCCTCTTGTCATTGACCAAACCAAAAAAAAAGTTGCTTTGGTGATAACAATAAAGTGAGGTAAGAGTCAAGATAATTCCTGAGACTTCTTTGAAAGTTAATGAAAATATTTTAGGTATATTGTTTTTAGTTTGGTTATCCAAGTCTTTAACTAACCAGTGGTGGAATTCAAAAATTTTTATTACCGGTTCTGTGGGTGTGGTTTGGTGGGCATGGCAGTTACTGTAAAATCCCATTCCCTCCCTACCCCACTAACCTGCTTTCCAGCTCCGTTCTCCTGTGCAGGGCAACAAAAGAAGGCCCAACCAATCAGCTGGGACATGGGAGGCAGAGAATAGATGGGGGCGGGACCAGTCAGAGGTGGTATTTACAGGTTCTCTGACAAATTTCCGCTACCAGTTCTTCAGAACTGGTTAGAACCTGCTGGATACCACCTTTGTAACTAACCATTTCATATTTTCTCCTCCTAGCTAACTCTGATGTGATCTAGGTCCAACCACAAATTATAATTTTGAGCTAGGAAATTAGACTAAGGGAGGCATGAAAATAGAAAGGGAAGCCTAAGCTCTAAGTATTCTAAAATCTTGACTGGTGTGGATGTGGAAGATTAGCTTGTGCTGTAGGAGTATTCATTCTGCATGCTCTGTGATCATTCTATAAATAAATAGAATTATCAGAAAATGTCACAAGCCTGACTAGAGCAAAGATATTATCTACATTTATTGGTGATTGGAAACCTTTTATGGACTTTTTGTGTAAAAATGGAAAAATGATTAATGGTTTTGATGATTAGACAGGACAGGTTATAGAAAGAAGAAGAATATAAAATAACTTTATAGAGAGAAAGGTTAGAATATATTTGCACTTGTAATTGCTGTGAAGAATATTGGAATCTACTTCTTATATCTTTTTTCTTTCTTTTCTATTTTTCTTCATAAATTTTTCTTTTGTTTTTCATTTCTTTTGCCTTTGATTTCTTTCTTTCTTTTGCTGTTTATATTAGTGTTAATGTTAGTGTTTGCATTAATTTTTATTTTCTTGTTTAAAAGTTTTAATTAAAAACATTAAAAGAAAATGTCATAAGACTTTCGTGACCTCCTTCCAAAAACATCTGCTCTAAATAAATATTATACCTCTAAATCTTCTAAAATTCCAACTGGATGGAATTTTAGCACTTTAAAAAAAAAAAAAACATATACTGTAATAGGAAATATTGGGATTTTCCAAATCAGTAGTTAGAATTATTTGGCCATTTCAGAGTTTATAGTCCTTTAGCTTTATAACAGGAGAACAATTGGTCATATTTGCTCATGTGTCACAACTTTCCTTTCCTTATGCTGTCTGTTGAATACATTACTCCTGAAAGTTCAGCATAAAGGAAGATGACTTCAAAATTGAGATTCACAATGATTTTTTTTAATACTTATTTCAAATAAAGTTTGAAAGCATGTTGATGGGAATAGCTCTCTTCAAATGTGGTATTCAGCAGGTTCTGACCAGTTCTGGAGAACGGATAGCGGAAATTTTGAGTACTTCAGAGAACCGGCAAATGCCACCTCTGACTGGCCCCACCCCGTCTATTCTCTGCCTCCCTAGTCCCAGCTGATTGGCTGGGTCTTCTTTTGTTGCCCTGCACAGAAGAATGGAGCTGGAAATCAGGTTAGTGGTATGGGGAGGGAATGGAGATTTTACAGTATCCTTTCCCTGCCACACCCACAAAGCCATGCCCGCAGAACCAATAGTAAAAAAAATTGAATCCCACCACAGGCTCTCTTGTTAGAGTTACAGTCTCTTTGCGATTCTTTATATCAGAAAAGCCCACTATGCAATCCAGATAAGTTGCTTCTTTATCATAAGAGAAGGAAAAGAAAAATGCCACATTAATATCCACAGGTTGGAGGGAGAGGATTTCATTGGGGCCATGACCTGATATTTGAAACTTCAGCATTTTTTCCATATACCATCCCTCCTAATAGCATTAGCAACAGCAATAGCATTTCGACTTATATACTCCAACATCTAAGCCATTTATAATGTAAGCCTTATTTTACCTATTGCCTATAACAATCTGGGTCCTCATTTTACTGACCTTGGAAGGATGGAAGGATGGGTCATCCTTGAGCTCTGTCTGGATTGAACTCCAGGCTGTGGATAGAGTTAACCACTACATCACCAGGGCAGAGGGATGTTTTGATATAGGATTAACATCAGAAAAAGCCACACACATTGAGGCCATTAACAACCAAGTGGAAAATATATTTGCATATAAAAGAGGAAATTCTGATAAAGGAGAATATCTGCAACTCAGAGTTGAAATAAAGGATCCTTGGTGCTTTCAGGGCTTGGTTCTTTTCTTGCAGACATTTCATTATCCAAAGTAGGTAATATCTTCAGTGCTAATAAGGAGTAGGGTTTGTCCTCACTTTATGTTCCACATACAGTTACTGGCCAAACAGCCCAACCAAAGAACCTCCAAAACTGCTTCCATCAACGCTGACAGGGCAAGCCAGTATAACATAAACTGAGGACAAACCCCACTTCTTACTAGCTTTGATGATATTACCTAGTTTAGGTATTGAAATGCCTCCAAGAATACAACACAGGTCAGAGTGCATGGAGGAGATTTTGGTTTCAAACTCCATTCCCTATTTTATGTGAATTTCTTATTCAATACACATTTATATATTATTGACATATATGCATATATACACATGCCATATATCTGTTTTATAATATAAATTGCAATATTATTTATATTACAATTGATCTTTATCATATAATGTTCTGTTGTCAGATATGATGTGTGCAGCACAGTATGAACCTACATGCATTTACTTTTTAGCATGTGGTCACAATAATAATATGCCAACAGAGATGTGCAGGGCCCAGTTAAAAACTGATCACTGTTATTTGAAAGCCCTACACCAGGAGTGTCAAACTCACATCATTATGGCAGCATCACATAATGTATCGGGACTTTTTCCCCCTTCGCTAAACTGGGCATGGCCAGCGCATGATTCATCTGGCCTGGGGGCCAGGAGTTTGACAGCCCTGCCCTACACAGATCTAGACAATGACTTCATTACCTTTATTGAGCAGAGCTGGGCAGTTTCTAAATCTACCAAGTAATAAACCAACATAAATAAAATTGCAAATTAAAATAACCAAGTGGGACATAGAAAATATGAAGTGTTTTAACTCTTTCCAAAAGTCATGCTGATTAGTCTGATAGATAATTGGATTCCAAAATAGTTGGAACCCCAGTACCATGGTATTGTGTTACATAATCTAAATAGCATCTTTTTCTAAGGCTTAGTTTTCCTAAATGTGATGTTGGGAAGTATGGTAATGTCCTAGGTTCCCTCAGTTATGATTGTGGGAGATCCATAGCCACTACATGGAACAAGTCTTTAGAAGCACTCCCTAGTTTTTACACTGAAAAGATCCCAGGTACCAGAGTTTAGAAAGATTTTTATGGTAAGACTCTGAAGAGCCTAAATAAGCTGTAATGGTTTGACCCAAAGGATTAGCATTAGGAAGAAAAGGGACACATCATGCTATGAAGGGTTTCCGGTTTTGCATGGCTTCAGTGGCAGCAGGAATTTGTGATTCTCCGTGATTCCTGCTGCGCTTGCCGCCAAGGTGCCCCCGATCCAAATGGGTCAGGGGGATATGGCTGCCCTGTAGAGGCAGCTGAAGAGAGAGGGGATCTGGACAGGGGGTTGGGGGTGTCGCAGACCCCCTCCTCACCTGGAAAAACCCCTTTTTCCTGAGGTGGTGGAGCGGCGGTCAGTAATGGCCGCCACGAAGAAGCCTGCAGCCGGGTAAGATTGGTGCTGGAGAAAGCAGGGAAAGTGAAAGTGCTGACTGAGCCGGATCAATTTACAACTTTT
Organism: Hydrophis major; assembly: GCA_033807585.1. NCBI lineage: Eukaryota > Metazoa > Chordata > Lepidosauria > Squamata > Elapidae > Hydrophis > Hydrophis major. The sequence goes on along the minus strand of CM066331.1, from coordinate 182,907,288 downwards.
AAACACCCTGGAAACTGAATCGTTTGAATTGCCAGAAAGATACATTGTTCCTAAGAAGATTGGAAAGCGGCGGAGAAAGCTGTCAAGAGGAAAAAACTTTTTTTTTCTTCACTCTCCCACCCCATAGAAACAGCAGATGAAGATTTGGAAAATTTATTTGGGCACTGAAGATAACTTAATTTGAAAGCTAAAACTAAGGGGTAAAGGATTTTTGGATATTGGATTTAACAACTTAAGAAATTGGAAAACCCTTATTGGAGGTATGGATTTCTGAACATTTAAAAGAAAATTGTTGTTGTAAGTGGGAAGGGAGAGGAAAAAAAAATTGGAGCAGAAGTTGAAAAAGAAGGAGACTGCCTAGAACTTTAAAGAAAGATATATTGTAATTGAAACTCTTTGATTAAACCCAGAAAGAGAAATAGAAGAAAGAAAACAAGTCTAAAAAGAAATAGTCTATTTGGATGCTTTGGTAACTTTGGAATTTCTTGGAATTATTCTTGATTAAAAATACTTGGGTGGTTGTTTTGGAAAAAGTTTTTCTCTTCACAATGGCATTGCTTGTGGATGAACTAAAAATTGAATATAAAAAATATAAAAAAGAAAAACAAGATGGAAAAGATACTTTGGGCACTCTATTTCAATTTCTAGAAATGGCGGTATGTACTTATGAAAAGTTGACTACGCAGCAGGACGATTGGGACAAAGAAGAAGAAGAAGCCATCTTTGATGAACAATGGGTTCCTTTTGGCGAGGAGGAGAAAGAGGAAAAGAAAAAGGGGATTTTAAGGTCTGAAAAAACAACCAAAAAAGAGAAAAATGAGATGAAAGGTGGATATAAGATTAGAAAACAACAGAAAGGGAGTAAGCAAAAGAAGAAAAGGAGAGAGAAGGGGGTAAAAAGGGCAAGGAGAAGAATAAGCAAGAGAGAAAGGAGGGGATGAGAAGCCTTAATGGGGGGAAACAAGACTTAAAGAAACAAAGCCTATTTAGAGACAATGTGTAAATTTAATTGAAAAAGGGATTCTGGAAGGTACATAAGATTGTGTTTTTATATGTGTATCTAGAGTAAAATGTTTAAGATATAAATGAGTATCAATATATATGATTAGTTTTTTAATGATATGGATAGGGGTTATATATGCTTTTATTTAGTTATTGCTGTGTTTTTACCTTTCTTATAAAATTTATTGTGTAATTTTAGAAAGTACTAAACAGAATCCCAACATAAATTAAGTGTTATTTTAAATAAATTTAAGCTAGGGGAATGAGTCAAAGGCGTCACTCCAAGCAGTGTACAGGAGAAGTATATTAAAAGAGAAAAGATGAAGGAATAGCTGGAAACAGAACAGACAAAGAATGATAAGTATTATGAACTGAATTGAAATAAGATAAATAAAATAAAATTAAGAAAAATAAAAAGGGGAGAAGCTACATAGAAAATTGAAAATGGTAATAAGATATGGAATGATATATAAAGTGAGTATGATTTCTGAATTTGTGTCTGTGCGAAGAGTTTTAACCCGGGATCAAGCAGCCTTCAGCAAAGATGTTTTATGTTTTTTTTTTTATGTTTTATGTTTTGTATGTTTGGGTATTGTTTATGAAAGGCAGTAAAACTTTAATTAGCAAGGAATATAATTTTGGATAATAGAATGAAAAGGAGAAGTTGGGATAAGATACAAAGTTGAATAGATAACGTAAATATTGATATCACAATTTGGAACTATTTTGTATGCTCTATTGGTTTTCTTAGAAAAGATTTTTTATGTTACTATGCCTTGATTGTTTGTGTATTGTTTTTATAAAACTAATAAAATTTGTTTGCAAAAAAAAAGAAAAAGAAAAAGCTGCTATGAGTTAGTGAATCCAGGCAAGAATGAGGGAAACCTCTCCCAACCCCTCGAGGGTCAATTTAGTGATCAATCAGAATTACAGATGTGGTGACATGACATGAACTACATTTCCCAGGATACCTAAATGTATTTACCATGATGTATTCCCTTAAGGGGACAGCTCATAATTCCTAAGTAACTATCCAATTCCCATAGACTGGCTGGGACAGCACAATAACTGTTGTATTCATGCTATTCAATAATGATGGTATCATGTTGATTAGTTTGTTGAGCAAAAGGGGAAACCGATGGCATGTTTTTCTTTTTCTATGTTCAGAGAAAAAAGTGAGAAGAAATCACAGTGGAGGAAAAAGTAGCTGGAAATTCACCTTGCATTTTTGCTGGCAGCTATTAGCATTTGCACACTATCCTACTGAAGTACAGTTGATGACAGAATTTGTAGGAATTGAAGGCTTTCATTAGCAAACAAAATTTAACTCTGAGAAAACTCAATGTTTTAGAAAGCTGACGGGCTACCAATGGATCTTTTGTGAAGGGGAATATCAACAAAAAACCCTTTCTGAGCTGACACTTATCTATCAAAACAACCTGAGCATCTGTGACAAAACTGACAGGAATCAAGAAGATTCATTAGAAAAATCTATCAGAAATCCCTGTTTGGGGAAAAAAATCATTCACCTACCTTGAGGCGAGAGTACTTTTCTGCCTGACCATTTATTTTCTTTCTCAAAGCATTGACTGAAAAGAGTGGAAAATAATGAATGCTGGGAGGTCATAGGTTTTAGTATATGTGTTGGGGGAAAGGTTTAATAGGCAGACCTTGCTTGAGATGACCACGCAGATGAAGTATATTAGAGTCAGAGTTAGGAGGCAAAAGAGAGGAGGATGGAGTTCTACTGAAAAAGTTTCTGAGTTCTGATTAATAGGATATGGGCAAAGATGTACATTTTGATTTTAATCTCAGATAGAAAGCATTTGATTACTTACAAAAAACAGGCATTTCTTCTTTTCTCTAATCTAGATTTGCTCAACTAGTTTTCTCAAAATCCTTGCTGGATTTTTGAGTAGAGTGACATACATAGAATAGAGAAACCACAGCACAAAGACAAACCAGGACAAAAAATACATTTGTTTTCTATACATATATGCATACACACACACACACACAATACATATATATGCACATAAATATATATGCATATTCATACACACACACACACGTGTATAAAATATTTCATTTACATCTAATTCTACTTTCTGATATGATAAAATGTACAATATAGTGACAGTTTTAGAAGGACTTTGTGGGATGCACTGAATGCTTACAACTCTGATACTTTGCATTCAGTACAGAACTGGTCCCATTTCTGAAAGCATTATTTTTCATTTCATGAAAGCATAGCATCAAGAATCTGTGTTAATGCAAACAGGATTAACATTGTGACACTAGCAGCTGTCCAGATGGAGATTTGAAGAACAGTCAATTTTCCTGATTGATAAATGCATTTTGTTTACACATTGATTTGTACATTCAAGGAGTGGGATTTTTTAAAAAAAACATGTGTAGAGTAAGTACATTTCTCTTAATAAATATATTTGTAAACACTTTTCCCAGTACATTCTGTACTTTAAGTTCGAATTCTCCCGGCTTATGGAAATTGAGACTGAGGTAATGATCATGACTTTTGTAGATGTTTTCCTTTGTATTCCACTAGTAGTAAGTTGGGATTGTACAAGTAATCCTCGTTTAATGACAATTTATATCTGACAATTACAACTGATGCAATACCTTGCATTCATGTACTTGTGACTGTCACTGCTGGTTTCTGACAAACAAAGTGAATGGAAAGTCCACTATGTGACCTGAGCAGGCATGGTGAACATGGAAGCCTTTATTAGTAAAGAAATTAAAATTGCGGTACTGGTGGCTCAGTCCTCCTCTCCACACATTTTTCTTGCATCCGGCAGTTATGGCATATTTATTTATTCTGATTTATTTATTTTATGTCGGCATCAAATATTAAAATGACCTTCTTATGCCAGAACTTTTATAATGGTTTCACAAATATTACACAAGAAAAAAAAGCAAATCATTATAGGGTTGAGATCTGTATTTTTGACCACCAAGATACAAAACTAGAATAGATACACAATTTGAAAGGCTGTTCAAATCTTTGGAAAAGTAGCTTTCATGCTGCTTGCCATTAGCCATGATGCCTACAGTAGATGAGATTTGAAATTTAATACATGGATTGGAGGACATGAAGTTGCCTTTCTCTTGTGATAGCATCAATATTACTTTCACTCCTAGGTGATGTTACCTGGCATTCAGAGTCATCAATTGCTACCTGATTTCATGACTTCAGGGCTAGATATTACAAGTGTTGTTTTTCATTGGATTGGGATTTGATTAACATCTTTGATTTTAAGATAATCCACTGCAAATCACTGACCAAGACTGATAATCCTGCAAGTCCTCTATCCCTGGTTCTCAATGAGCAATTAGCAGGGTCAAGGGGAACTGATGAGCAATTTTAACATCAGTTTTTTTAATCAGAGCCTTTATCACCAAATAGACCCAAATAATGAAGGAATGACTAAGTGAAACTAGCTGTCAACACATTATGATAATATGCTTTACACTTTCCATCTGGATTTTCTCATCTTGGGTGCAGTAAACCCAGTCCAAGCCTATATAAAGAGTATCTCATAGCCTTTGTTGTCTAAAAGCTCTCCAAATCCAGATTTGTTGCCAAGGAACCCCAAGTGTTCAGACATATTTTTATTAGAAGCTTAAATAAACCACAATTTATGTAAATATTGTATTTTGCCACAAAAAAACATTTTATTTTCAAGCTGCAGTTTGTATTCAGTAGGGTTTTTCTTGCCAAGATATGAAAATAGAAATACTGTGATACCAAGAAAAGATTATTAGTAAATAAAGATATGTAAAACAGTTGAGGGGATGGAAATAAATCTCTGCTGGAAGTTCACAAATAGTTAATCAATTTTATATCAATACCATCCACGGTAGCTCTCCGTACTTTCTACATATGAAAATGGCTCCTTCCACCGCTGAGATGTAATTATTTGAAATAGTATAGCTGAAAAGGGAAGAAGAACATGGCTTATTTTTTCCACAGCCATTCCACACTAAGTACATGTAAATACATATGCAAATTTAACCCTAAATCCCAATCATAACACAGCATTATATAGAAACGCTTAGGCTCCAACACCATTGGCCCTTGATCCAAATAAACCCGGAAGTAGCCGTATACTGTACTACATCCCATTGGGTCAGGTTGTATGTCCACATATGTCCCCAATGCCTACTTTGTCTGCTGGCCAAGGTGCTTGTGGTGAATGGGTTCCTCTTCTTATACTCTGTCTTTAAAATTGATATGGACAGATGACACCTATTTGACAACCCATGAACTCCATAAACATAAACCCATGATTATGTCTATGGAATTTTCTATGGTTTTCTATCCACTAAGACAAAGAGTCACTAAATAAGCACTAGAAAGGGAAATAAACACTATTCCCTCGGTTGTGAGATGGGTGGCATTTAAATTTAATAAATAAATATTGTGCCACATTTTCACTTTGTGTTTGTAGTTTATGGCATTTGTTTTTGTAGCTACTATTTGGAGCCCTGTTTGTAGTTTATGGCATTTGTTTTTGTAGCTACTATTTGGAGCCCTGGAGAAGGTGACATCCCATAGCAAGGAATCCTTATGAAAGAAAAGGGGGCTATTCTGGCTCTCCTACTATGACTTCAAACAAAAGACTAATGTATAATGGATGTATACATTGAACACAGTGACACCTTCTTCATTTTCTTTCATTCAATTCTGTGAGGTGTCATTCTGTTTCAAAATGCATCCAGGCATTCTGAAGTCACTGCCTCTGGAAAAGCACCTGTCATCTTTGATCTGTCACTGTTCTTACACACAGATACAATAAGCTTCTGATTCTCCTAAACTTTCTTTGGACACCTTCCAAACAAGCAGCAAGCAAGTCACATTAAAAATGAATGGTACATATAAATCAATGTTATGAATATTTACTTAAACATAGTTCCACTAATTGCAACGGGACAGATGCCCTAAATCATCCTTCCTCAGCAGATGAGTTGAATGGCATGAGCATAAAGGTATCTTCTTTCCACTTGTATAGATCATGAACTCTGTCTCAGATATGGAGGTAAAATATGGTTATTATGATTAATAACCATGATAGCCTTCTAAATGGCTCTTTTCCATTTTAAAGCCAGACCAATGCTTGCCTTATGAGGCAAATTTCAAAGTTTAAATATATGTTCCAATCAATCAGCCATTAGATGATTTGATGTTCTAATATTTATTACATTAGCTTTCCATTCTCCTCCAGGATATTACAAATACGGAATAATAACAGAGTTGAAAGGGGCTTTGGAGGTCTTTTAATTCAACCTCTTGCTCAAGCAGTAAACCCTACACAACTCCAAACAAATGGATGTCTATTCTCTTCTTAAATTACTCCATTTAAGTGATGGAGCACTCATTACTTCTGGAGGAAAGTCGTTCCACTGGTTAATTATTCTCACTGTATAATTAAAATAGAATCAAAATCACATGAAGTATTAGTACCACTTTATAAAGCATTAGTAAGGCCACACCTGGAATACTGCATCCAGTTTTGGTCACCACATTACAAAAAAACATATGTTGAGACTTTGGAAAAAGTGCAAACAAGAAAAACTAAGATAATTAAAGTCCTGGGACATGATTGCAGGATTCCAGTATTTGAGAGGCTGCCACACTTACACACACACAAAAGAGCCGTCTCCTCTTGGGGAAGGAGGAGATAGAGGTCCACCTGAAGGGTGACCGCCCTGAAGAATTTGCAGATTTTCTGGAAGACAAAATTGCTCGACTTAGTTCCCAGTTAGATGCTGGCATGGTTGCTGATCCAGTGGAAGCTTCTGTGACAGTTTCTTGCCCTGTAATCTAATAACAGTTTGACCCTGTTGCTCCTGAGGAAGTGGACAGGATCCTAGGGAGTATGCGCGTGAGCACCTGTATTTTAGACCCATGTCCCTCCTGGCTTATGAAAGCTTCCCAGAAAGTGACAGGAAGGTGGACTCTGGCAGTGATTAATGCTTCTCTACAGGAGGGGATAGTGCCCCAGTACTTTAAGGAGGTTGTGGTCCACCCTCTTCCTAAGAAGCCATCGCTGGACTCCAACCGGTTGGATGATTTCCGACCTGTCTCCAATCTTCCCTTTTGGGAGAAGGTGGTTGAGAAGGTGGTTGCGCAGCAGCTCCAGAGGTTTCTGGATGAAATGGATTATCTCGACCCCTACCAGTCAGGATTCAGGCCTAGATTTGGGACAGAAACAGCATTGGTTGCACTTTTGGATGATTTCTGGCAGGAGCGGGATGGGGTAGTGCATCCATCCTTACTCTACTTGACCTCTCAGCGGCTTTTGATACCATTGACCATGGGATTCTCCTAAGATGGCTTTAGGGGATGAGAGTGGGAGGCCTTGTACTGCCTTGGTTCACTTCCTTCCTCTGTGGCAACTCTTTGTCAGTGCTGATAGGAGGGGAGAGATCAAACCCTCACCCACTGCTTTACGGGGTTCCACAGGGCTCAGTACTCTCTCCGCTCCTGTTCAACATTTATATGAAACCACTGGGTGAGATCATCCATCACCATGGACTAAGGTATCACCAATATGCTAATGATACTCAGCTGTATGTCTCAGCCCGTGGTGAGTTAAGTCTTGCTGTGTCCTCCCTCTCACAATGCCTGGAGGGGGTTTAGGCTGGATGGGGAGCAACGGGTTGAAACTAAACCCATGCAAGACCAAGTGGCTCTGGGTCTGGGGTTCATTGATTCAGGGAGAATTACCACCTTTAGTCTTGGATGGGGTGGCACTACCCAAACAGACCCTGTGCGTAATCTGGGAGTTCTCCTAGACTTATGACTCCTGTTCAAAGAGCAGGTGGCAGTCGTGGCCAGGAGGGCCTTTGTGCAACTGCGGGTTGTGCACCAGTTACTCCCTTTCCTGGATCAGCGGTCCCTACTCACAGACACTCATGCCCTGGTCACTTCCCATCTTGATTATTGCAATGCACTCTACATGGGGCTGCCCTTGAAGAGCATCCGGAAGCTCCAGTTAGTGCAAAATGCAGTTGCCCGCATGGTTTTATGCAGACCCCAGTGTGCACATGTATCACCTCTCCTACAAGAGCTGCATTGGCTGCCAATTTACTTCTATGTACAATTCAAGGTGCTGGTTGACACCTTTAAAGCCATTCATGGCTTGGGTCCAGGTTATCTGAGGAAACATCTCTTGCCAATGACATCTACCCGACCCATTAGAGCGGGGAGGCAGAGAATGCTGCGGGTCCCACCCCTGAGGGAGATACACCAGGTGGGACCTAGAAGAAGGGCCTTCTCTGTGGTGGCTCCATCTCTCTGGAACATCATTCCCCCAGAGATTAGAATGGCCCCCTCATTAATATTATTCCGAAAGGCACCAAAGACCTGGTTTTACCAGGGGGCCTGGGGAACCCAGAGAGGGATGGGACCCATCAAATGGCTAGTGTGAACCGCTGTCATCAGGGTGGGAGGTGGGAGTTGGTTTTTGGGTTTTGTTTTGTTTTGATTTCCTAAATTTTGTTCTATTGTACTTTGCTAATTTATTTGATTCTTTTTGTTAGTTCTTATTCTTTTTATTTTTATTTTTTGTTTTAAATATGATTTTACATTGTGTAAGCTGCCTTGAGTTGCCAATAGGTGGCAATATAAATAAAATAAATAAACAAATAAAATAAAATCAATCAATCAATAGGAAGGGGTCATCTTGTTTTCCAAAGTACCATAGGGCATGCTAAGAAACAATGGATATAAAATAAGGAGGGAAGCAGCCTGGAATTAGGGAGAAACTTCCAAACCGTGAAGATAATTTATCAGTGGAACAGAAGTTGCCTTCAGAAGTTGCCTCCAGAACCTCATCACTGGAGGTTTTAAGAAGAGACTGGACAGCCACTTGTCTGAAATGGCATAGGGTTTCCTGCTTGAGCAGGGGGGTGGATACATTATATAATTATACAGTGAGATATACATTATAATGTATATCTTACTGTTCTCATACAATATACATATATTGTTCATCTTTGTTATGTTCCTGGTTAGTTATCTTTTGTTCTTTGTTAAAAAGATGCTAATGTAAGCTAGTGTGACTTTTTTTTTAAAAAAATGGGAGCTGCTCCAAACCCTTTATTATTTTATCTCACTTTTCATTTATCTTTCAGCTGCAGAGAGCAAAACTGTATAGAATATTCAAAGAAGGTTCACTGTATGGATCTGTTATCAGATTGTCAGAAATATTTTTCATTTTTTCCCTAATGATCCCCAAGAAGTGTTTTTTGTTTTTGTTTTACAGCAGAAGCAATAGCATTCTAGGTCACAATTTCTGCAGTGCATCACATGTCAGATTCTCCTTTAATCAGTCAGTATAATCTCAGACACCATAATTTGATATATGAAATTAAGCAATCTTTACCACAAAACGTATAATTTAACATTGAATGACATTTCCCATTAAAGTGTCATTTTCTCCAGTTTGGAGCAGTGGCTCCCTTAGGTTCTAACTAGCTTAAATAATTTGGCTATCAACAACAAACATGATCATTACTCTGCTCAATCTTATTGGTAGTACTTTTATGAAAAAGGACAGGTCTCAGTAAGATTATTGGTATCTTTATATCTATTTTAGGAATGGAATGGAATAGTTGGAAGGGACCTTGGAGGTCTTCTAGTCCAACCCCCTGCTTAGGCAGGAAACCCTATACCATTTCAGACAAATGGTTATCAAATTTCTTCTTAAAAACTTCCAGTGTTCTGGAGGCAAGTTGTTCCACTGATTAATTGTTCTCACTGTCAGGAAATTTCTCCTTAATTCTAGGTTGCTTCTCTTCTTGATTAGTTTCCACCCATTGCTTCTTGTCTTGCTTTCAGGTGCTTTGGAGAATAGCTAGACTCCCTCTTCTTTATGGCAGCCCCTGAGATATTGGAACACTGCTATCATGTCATCCCTAGTCCTTCTTTTCATTAAACTCGACATACCCAGTTCCAGCAACTGTTTTTTATCTGTTTTAACCTCCAGTCCCTAAATCATCTTTGTTGCTGTTCTCTGCACTCGTTCTAGAGCTTCAACATCTTTTTTACATTGTGGCAACCAAAACTGGATGCAGTGTGGTGTGCAAGTGTGGCCTTACCAAGCATTATAAAGTGGTATTAACAAGAATCATGTGATTCTTGGCTCTATTAATGCAGCCTAGTGTAATCGCCGTTGCATAGTAAAAACTAGAAAGAATGGTCAAAAGCAGAGGTGGGATGCTATCGGTTCTGCCCGGCTCTATAGAACCGGTAGCTCTGAAGAGCAGCAGACACAGAACCATTTCTTTGTCTGCTGCTGTTTGGCCTACCCACCCAACTGGGCTCTTACGTGTCCTTTATTTCCTGCTTTTTCAAGCTCAGCTGCTTTGAAAAAGCACAGCTGAGGTTGAAAAAGCTATAAAAAAGTGCTTTTTGAAATGCTGCGCACTTGCACGCAATGCTTATCAGCTGTCCCAATGGCTCAGCTAATGGTGTAGTACATACAAAATGCAAATACAGAACCAGTAGTAATGCTGGTTGAATCCTACCCCTGGTCAAAAGCCTTGTGAGTTGAAGGACTGTGGTTGCTAAATAGTCTTTAAAAGCAGGTTTCATCTGTAACAAAGAAAGATAACTTCTATAAGTACAGTAAAGTTTGTGCTAATGGCCTTCACAGTGGCTATTTACAAATCTGATGGTAACCCTAAAGTGGGCAAGAAAATTCAAAATGTATTGTGTTTCACATATGTAAAGGAGAAAAGCAATTTTTTCAGCTCGGCAAATCTCATTATGGGTTCATGGCAAGGACACACAAAATAAATTTTAAAAAAGTATTTTGAACTTAAAATGTCTTTATAAATGATTAATAAAACCATAAGTAGAAAGTAAGACCATTTTTCCCAACATTAAGCAAATTGACATTGCATGTTTATATATTTTAAAACACTTAAATCAGTGTAGATTTTTTTTTTCTTTTGCCTTGTAAAAAGACCTTTCCTAATAAGCAGGTTTGGGGAGAAAAGGGAGGAGAGAAGAAAAAACCCAGCCATCTGGATAATGCACTACATTTGGAGAAAGCCTCTTGCAGCACAAAACTCATTTCAGGTTCAGCATGTTGTTATCAAGTAATTTGATAATTGCTCACTAAATGAAGGGGTTTTAGACTGGAGCTGCTCTGTCACACTGACAGCATTGCCGTAACAAATAGTGTGGGTTTTTTTTTCCTTCTTCATTGCAGGGGACATGCTTTAAATTCTATTTCAAAACAGCTGAATGTATGTGTGCACACGTCTATGTGGTTACTATATATTATTCAGGAAAACACTTCCCTTCCTTAATTTTTCTGGATGTTTAAGAACTATTGAGTTAGTAGATTTCACTAAGCATGGGTTGGTAAATCATGGATGATTGAGTAAACTACAATTACATACGTTTTTGCAAACATAGTAAATTATGAAGCATGGTTTCAAACCACAATCGCTGGGTAACGGATACCAAACCAAAAACAAACCATTAGAGCTTACTGCAGTGCAAACAAGGATAACTATTGAGACTGAAGGTTTTTTAAAAGAATTCTTACCAGATATATTTTTTTCTAGTCCATGATGGAAAATGTTACAAAACTGTAGCATTTTGCAAAAGTATGTCTTCTTTATAATGTTGAAATTGGGCATGAATTTTGCAATCCCAGTGATGAATAGCAATAGCACTTAGACTCATATACCACTCTGCAGTGCTTTACAGCTTTCTCTAAGCTGTATACAGAGTCAGCATATTGTCCCCAACAATCTGGGTCTTCATTTTACTAACTTTGGAAGGATGGAAGTCTGACTCAACCCTGAGCCAGTCAAGATTGAAATGCTGGCAGATGGTAGAATTAGCTTGCAATACTACATTGTAACCCTTGTGCCACCATGGCTCATGAAGACAGAAACATTGAGGTTCTGGATAATAATTGAGAGTCCAAACTATTTTAGTTCAATGGAAGACTCCAAATTCTATTTGCAAAAGGTCCCATGTTAAAACACCTGGTGTTCCAAGATATCACTTTGAAAGACTAACAAATGAAATCTCAAAGAATCATTTTCAGTTATATATCTAGTACCAACTGAAAGAGGTGCCACCATTTTAGGTAGATAAAGGACAATGTTCTAAAAATATGTGACTATAAAGATACGAAAACTTTGTATTTAACCTCATGTACAAAACTCCAGTACTAATACAGTATATGGTGAATCCTCTAAGGACAGGCAGAAGCCACAGTTTTTTTTAATGTTGAAAGGAGTCAATTTGCATTACAATTAACATTTTGAAGAATAGATTCAATAATGGCTTTTGTTAATGTTTAAGAGATGACTAATTGCCAGCTTGGATTGTGATTATTATCCAAGCTGAAGTATTTTCCTACCTTTATCCCCTCATTTGGCATTTGTATATTTTAGGCTGCAATACTTTTTTCAAAATCAATATATGGCATTGGGTGTAATATTTATGTCTTTTCAGAGGGATAAATATAGATCACAGAATCTTAACATGTATGAGTTGGAAGGAACCAATTCATCCAGTCAAACCCCTTGCTGAATGTTGACAGTCTGAGAGGTTTTTCTCACTGTCTGTTTTCCTTTCTTCAAACGAGATTATCAGAAATCTGGGGACTGCTGTTGAGATTGAGATATATTTTAAAATACTTTTAAGTTTCTCCTTTGTTATCATCTAAGTGCTTTGAAATGTTAGCACTTGTTCTCTGGCTGAATTAAGGGCAATCTTTAAGGGCTGGTGTGAATGAATTTGCGCGAGAGTTGGGCAAAAGAGGTGGAAACAGTGAGATGGTCCAGACACAAACCTTAGCATAGTTAATCAAAATGGGTAAATTACTTAATTGTCCAGAACCATATATGGCTCCCAGAACCCCTTCAGGATTGCCATCAGTCAGTAATTTTCATGTGACAAACAGGAATAATATTGAAATAGCATGCATGTAATCAGATTACATTTAGGATATTTTTCCTTGGCCATCTAACTTCTTCGTTTCAGTGCCATGTCTTTGGGGGATTGCAACTTCACTGTGCCATTCAAAAATAAACTATGACCCTCACTTTGAAAAGGGTATTGTGTTCCTGAGTTAAAGCACACAAATCTGGTAAGTGAATGACCTATAGGCTAAATTCTGGGGAATCATTGCCAATCAGAGCATAGAGAAGGAAGCACCCTCTCCTCCATCACTTCTACATGTAGCTTCAGTGCACCATAGTTAGGTCCAATTTTCTTTCAGCCATTTCCCCAGCTCAGAAATGTTCTAAGCTTCTGCATTGTTTCCTCAATTCCAAAATGTGATGATCTTCTGTTTCAAATATTGTCCCTACTCAGGTCCTAAGGTGACAGAAAGAGATGAGGGGCTGACAAGGCCCAATTTACAGCCTGTTGTCCAAGGCTAGCACCATCCATTTTGGCTCTAACTCGGAATCTCCAGACAGGTCCTATTTTCTACCTGCCTTTCTCACAAGTATTGAATTTGTCAGCAATATATTAACATTTTGTGAAAACATCTATTCCAGACATAGCTAGTGGCTAAAAGAGAAAGTTTTGTCTTTGTAATAAATGCCCCTGAAGTTTTTCCAAAAAAAATCACAACCCATGTCTCTAGGTTCCAGGGACAGAAAGTATCATACCTCATGCCAGCAGTATTTGTGTTATTAATTTTAGTTTTGCCCATTGCTTTTCTATCTCATTCTTTTTATAGTTGACAGTATGTTATGGGAGAGGCTGTAGTTCAGTGACAAAGCACTGGGCATGCTTTGTTTGAAGAGAGATGTCTCAAATCAAAAGACCAGGTAGTTGAAACTTATTCCTCCTAAGAATTGCCACCAGTTAGAGTGTAAGGCCTGAGCTAGGGGTCTCTACATAAATCCCACTCATATAACTACTTAATAGTTTTCTCTCCAATATTCTTTGCCTCTGAAGCCAGGTAATCACTAAAGACGAAGGTGTACGGAAATCTAAAGTACTGAAATAAATATTGGAATTAAACTAACAATTTATTCAGCCAGTTCCAATCTGCTTTGATTTGATTCAAATTAGAGATTCAAATTCAAATACCACAGCTATTTCATTCAAATTTTCCGTTTAAGATTTGAAGGTTAACTGATTCCATTTGAGCTGCTTTGAGATTTGATTTTTAAAAAAATCATCTGTAGGCTGCAATAGGGAGGCATCAAAATGCTTCACATTCCTCACACACATCTTTTAAAATAGAACAGTAGAAACAGAGTATCTATGGAAAGGCTTTTAAAAAAAGTCAGAATGGCACCCAAAATCCCAATCAAAAGGGTGGGGCCTGCATCATAACTTTTATGACAGCTCTGTCTGCAAGATATGCCTTTAAGCAGGGATTAGGCAAGGCATAGCATCCTTTACATTATTCAACAAAGAACCTATGCTATATGACAGAATGCATGCAAATAGTCATTAAAAAAACACCTTCTGATATTTTCACTTGCTTTTCTAAAGAGTTAGCTTTGGATGTCACTAGGAAATGCCCATGACTTCTTCTTATAGTTTAGCTTTGCTTCCTCTGATTTCTGAGGTTCCAGCTTAGCACAACTGTTTGCCAAGGCAGATCCCACTAGGAAATGACTTCTATCACTGACAAGTGGTTGAATGTCAGACTAATCAAAGCACACTAGCAGACTTAGGCTTTCAAAAGATGGGTTATGTCAGGTTGCCACATACTAGAAATACCCAGCATAGGTAATAGAAGCAGGCTGGTATAGGAACATAATGAATCATAAGGTCCCTGGCAGAGCAAAAATGATATTTGTATTCCTGTCACTCTTTATTCTTAAAAGCAGAAAGCATTTGGTTTTCTAAGTGTCGGCCTAGTCTAATTCACTGATTTTCAAGCAACTTAAAGCTCTTCCAATCCTGTCTGTACAATATAAAAGTAAGGTATGACCCAAGTGTGCATATTGGATGGATCTGTCTTGGGTCTATATTCAGAATGCTGAGGGCTGAGATGAATTCCCAATTTGGCCTGCAGGATCAACACAAAAGTGGAATTCCATTAATACAAGGGACAGAAAAGTCAAGCATGTTAAAAACAACACAACTCTGAATACAGTCAAAATGATTGGAGTCCAGAGTGATATTAGCCTTACCACCCTAAAAGATCTCTAAAGTGCAAAGAGTTTGATGTGAGAACAAAACTCATTAGCCAGTTATCCATGTCTGAGAACCTGTATCATATCATTTATACGACTTAGATACCCTTCAACATCTATGACAGTGACATCAGAACCCCAATATAATATAACCCGCAAAGAAGCACAAAATTATCAAATCTGTGAAACAATGTTCAGATTCATGCCACTAAAAAGATACAATGTGAGTTTTCCTTCATAAATATTTTTCGGGTGATTTGATCAAAGCTTTATTGTACTGAAGCATCTCTCAAAGTATTGCACAACTCTATAATTTGCTGCCCAGAATGAAAAGCTCTGTCGTTTGAAACTGTTCATAATACTTTGGCTGGAAACAACTCCATGCCTGTGACCTGGTGAAGTATATGATTAAATATAGGGTCCCTTGCTTAAATAGGGGGGTTGGACTAGAACAGAGGTCGCCAATCTTTTGTACCTCAGGGACCACCAAACTCATAATTTTAAATCCCATGGACCAGAGACCTGGGAAAATCCCAAAAAAAGTCTGCAGGAAAATTCCCCATCCCGTTTTCCTACCAATCGATCATTCTTTATTTGGGATTGCAGGATACCATCTCCACCTCTGATCTCAGGGGGAAGACACACACAGATAGAGACTTTTGGCTTCATGCAAGGAAAGCAGCAGAAGTAGCAGAAGTCTTTCTTTCTGTTATGAACTAATAAAACACTTAAATAAAGTTTATCAAAACCTTTAGAAAAGAGCAGGGATCTAGTCCTGCACTTCTGATTGGCTGATAAATAGCGATTTTGGATTGGTCCATTCAGGAGAATCTGATTGGCTGTTAACGAGCCACTCTCATTGGTTAAGGGGGTTAACACTCCACGTTTCTTATTGGTTATTAGATCAGCAGCTTGGCTATAAAAGGGCTGCTGCTGCCCTAGGATTTTGCTCTGTTCAGAATGATTAATAAAGAGTTGAAGTTCACTGTTCACCATCTCATCTCCGTTCCTTGCGCCCATGCGCAGAACTTAACACTGGCGACGAGGGTGGGATGTGGAGACATCAGAGCTGACTGAACATTACAGAGCACTAAACAGAGCACGTGGCTGAAGGCGCATCAATGGCGGAAACCATGACCGGCGGCACCATAGCACCCGCTCCATTCGACCTGGCACAAGAAGACTGGGACTCATACATGGACCGGTTCCAGATGTTTCTGGAGACCAACAACTTGAAGGATGCCACTACTGGGAAAAAGCGAGCGGTATTCCTGACTCACTGCGGACCTGCTGTTTTTAAGATGGCTAAGGCACTGGAGAAACCGGCTGAGGTGAAATCCATGGACTGGGACATCCCCGAGCCCTTCCTACGGGCCCACTATGCACCTACCATACCAGCGCTTGTCCGAAGACATGAATTTTACCAAAGAGACCAGTGGAAAAGAGAAAGCGTTGCAGATTTCATCGCGGATCTACAGAACCTGGGAGGCCTCTATTGGTTCGCTGACCTCGAAGAAGCTCTAAGAGACCGAATAGTTCTGGGTTTAGATGCACCACACGTGCAAAGTAAGCTGATGGCGAAAGGTGACATCTGCCTTGCAGATACCATCGCTGATGCTACTGCAGCAGAAGCAACCAAGAAGTCGGCTGCCCGAATGCTCCGCACCAACGCCCCGCTCCGCCAACTCACCGGTGAAACATCACCTCGCCTTGAGGGACATGCAACGGCAACCCACCACGAGAACCTCAAATCGTCATCAGAAAGTGATGAGGAAGAAGACAACCGGCTCCGGTCTGAACGAGACCAACGCCATCAGCATAGAGACTGCAGTATCAATGCGCAGGTTGTGGGGCAAACCACCCACAATCAGACTGCAAATTCCTCAACGCACTCTGCCATATTTGTGGGAAGAGAGGCCACATCGGAAAGGTCTGTAGAAGCAAGCTAGGATCCAGCCCACTTCAGAAAGGGACCAACTACCGGCAACCCACAGGAAGTCATCCTGTGAATCGGGAACATTCGAACCACCAATGGAACAACCACTCCTACAGAAATAAACCATTAGCCCACTCAACGAAACAAGAAGAGGCACACCAAACTATCACGATTGGTCATGCATCATCATTAGATGCAAAGAAGATCCGAGTGAAGGTCGCCATCGAAAACCAGCCCTGCATGATGAAAGTCGATTCAGGATCGTCCCTCTCAATGGTTTCCTGGAAGACCCTTAAACAATTAATCCCTGCCATCTGGCGGAAAGACCTCAGAATCCAAAGAATCATTCTCAAGGACTATCAGGGAAACCGAATTCCAGTCGTTGGATCTAGCCTAGACCATGTCTCATTCAAAAATCGTACTGCATCCTTACCATTGACCGTTGTCGACTGTGATCGGCCTAGCTTGTTAGGCCTTCAATGGTTTGCTCCACTTGGGATTGAGGTAGCCGGCATTCACCAAACCAGCAGCGATGACTGGGACAAGGAGGCCCTCGTCCAGGAATTCCAGGACATCTTTGCAGACAGACTAGGCGAGTACAAGGGGACCCTGATATCATTTCACCTTAACCCTGAAGTAGCCCCCATCCTCCTTAAGTCTCATTGAGTCCCTTTTGCCCTTAAACCAAAGATTGACGAGCAGCTTGATAAATTAATAGCCCAGGGTGTTTTAGAACCAACAGACCACGCTCCTTGGGAAACCCCAATCGTAACACCCATCAAACCAGATGGATCGTGAAGAATTTGTGGGGACTACCGTGCCACCCTGAATCACGCCCTTCAACAGAACGCTTACCCGGTGCCGGTGGTACAACACCTCCTCCATTCCCTGGGGGGCAGAAAAGTCTTCGCTAAATTGGATTTAGCACAGGCGTACCAACAACTGCCTGAAGATAAAAAAACAGCAGAGGCACAAACGATCGTTATGCACTGAGGCGTTTTTACATGCAACCGACTCCAATTCAGAGTTAGCGTGGCCCCAGGGATCTTTCAGAGCTTAATGGAGAGACTATTACAGGGAATAAAAGGGGTCGTACCATACTTTGATGACGTTTTAATTGCTGCCCCGAATAGAGAAATACTAAAGGAGCGTCTAAGATTGGTTCTCCAGAAATGTAAAGACTCTGGCCTTAAAGTTAAAAAAAATAAATGTCAATGGTGTACAGATAAAGTAGAGTTCCTGGGGTACCTAATCGATAAACAAGGCATTCACCCCACCAATAGCAAGTTAAGAGCAATCAAGAATGCCCCAAGACCGAGAAATAAGACTGATCTCCAAGCTTTCCTGGGCCTTATCAATTTTTACAACATCTTCCTGCCCCACAAAGCAACTGTAGCCAAGCCCCTACATCGGCTCCTCGACAAAAAAGCAACCTGGGTTTGGGGGCACCGAGAGGAGCATGCATTCCAACAAGTGAAAAACCTATTAACTTCAGATGCTGTTTTAATGCAGTATAGCGAGACTTTGCCTTTAACAATCACATGTGATGCGTCACCATTTGGAGTAGGAGCCATTTTGAGCCATGTGTTACCAAACGGTAGTGAAGTCCCTATTGCCTATTTTTCAAGAACTTTATCAAAGGCTGAACGTAACTTTAGTCAAATCGATGAAGAGGCTCTTGCTGTTGTATCTGCTGTTAAACGTTTTCATGAATATGTATATGGATGAGTTTTTACTATTGTTACCAACCACAAACCTTTGCTGGGAATTATAGCGGGAGACAAGCCAACCCCCTATATATTATCACCTAGAATGACTTGCTGGTCGGAGTTTTTGGCTGTGTACAATTATAAGCTGCAACACCACCCGGGGAAAGCCATTCCCCACGCTGATGCGTTGAGCTGTGCACCACTTCCGGAAACCGTCGATGACCCAGCTCCAACCCTTACAATGCTCCAGATTGAAACGCTACATTCACCGCCGCTAACAGCTAGAGATTTCGTGATCGAAACAAAACGCGATCCTATCTTAACGCGAGTTCTTAGCTGGGTCGAATGAGGATGGCCAGAAGGTCAAACCCCTGACGACTTCTTCCCCTTCAAGAATCAGCAAACAGAACTTTTTTCGCAAAAAGGCTGCATCCTATGGGGGGATAGATTCGTTGTCCCAGAGCGGTTACAACGAGCGGTATTAAAGACACTGCATGAGGGCTACCCCGGCATCGTGCGCATGAAAGCGCTCGCACGAAGCTACGCGTGGTGGACGGGCATAGACACAGATCGAAGCCTGGGTAAAGACTTGTTTAAAGTGCCAGGAAGTTAGCAACGCCCCACCAAAAGCGACTCCGACAGAATGGGAAACACCTCGGGGACTGTGGTCCCGCATCCATATTGACGTTGCGGGACCTACTAAGGGACATACGTTCCTCCTAACAGTGGATGCCTATTCAAACTGGCTCAAGATCCACAAAATGAAGAGTACCACAACCAAGTCCGTCATCCGGAAGTTGAACAGATTATTCGCGACGCATGAACTGCCAGACGTTCTGGTATCCGACAACGGACTCCAGTTTACCGTGCTCCCTTTTGAACAATACTTAGCGGACTGCGGTATTCGCCATGCGCTAACTTCGCCAGCGCATCCTGTGGCTAACGGAAGAGCCGAGCACATGGTACAGTTTGTTAAAAAAACCCTCTACAAAATGGACTATGGGGATATTGAAGATAAGATAAATAGAATAATCCTTCTCCAACACATTACTCCACACAGCGTCACCAACAAGACTCCAGCGGAACTATTGATGGGACGCAAACTCCGCTCCCACCTCGACCGGCTTCACCCGTTTTATGAGCCAGAGAAACCCAGTGGATCTAGCGGAAAATGCCACGAGTTCAAGATAGGCGACTTAGTTTTTGCCAGAAACTTTTCTGACGAACCGTTATGGATTGAGGCCACTGTTATTCAAGCCACTGGACCCAGGTCGTAGCGGGTGAAAACCTGCAACGGAAAAATATGGAAACGCCATATAGATCAGCTTCGCTCGAGGCTACAACCTAGTTTCCACGACTCCGGTAACTCCCAAACTGAGGGGGGAGGGATGTCAAAGAAACCAAATTCGAGATGGCGGAAAGCAGGAACGAAAGAAGTCAGCCATCGGGCGTAACAAGTGAAGAAGGATCAGGGAAGGGTGTGTCCTCGCCACAGAGGAACAACCCAACAGAGGCAAGCCCACAAGGGCCAGAGGACAATGACGAGAACATTAGCGGCACCGAGTCTTCCAATGAGGAACCACCGGCACCCGACTTGTCTGAAAACGTCCCATCAAAACAGGGTTACAGACAAGAACCGGTGGGACAGTGTAAATCCAATAGACAGTCAAAACAACCTTCCTACCTCAGAGATTACATCACCGCACCGCCCAAAAGGAACCCGGGGTGTTATGAACTAATAAAACACTTAAATAAAGTTTATCAAAACCTTTAGAAAATAGCAGGGTTCTAGTCCTGCACTTCTGATTGGCCGATAAATAGCGATATCGGATTGGTCCGTTGAGGAGAATCTGATTGGCTGTTAACGAGCCACTCTCATTGGTTAAAGGGGTTAACACTCCACGTTTCTTTTTTTTTTTAAACAAATTTTATTAATTTTAAAGACAAACAACACATCATTAACCATTAAGTACATAAAACCTCTTAACATTATAAATTTTTACAAGTCGGATAAAACATTATTTTTATACAACATAATTCTAATTTATCCCATTTCCATATGGACACATAAATATCTTTCAGCAAATTTCTCATTATTTCTCTTTACTCTTATTCAATTTCTTTTCTTTTCTATATTTATCCATTTTATAGTCATCATATTCATTTCTTTCTGACTTGTTTACAATTATTCTCATCTAACATTCCCTCAAGGTTTTATTGATTCTTTTTTTTTTTAAACAAATTTTATTAATTTTACAAAAGACACAATACACAAACATACAAAACACAAAACATAAACAAAACTAAAAGATCTTTTCTGAAGGTTGTCTGATCCCGGGTTAAAACTCTTCACACAGACACAAATTCAAACATCATATTCATCCCATATATCCTTCCATATCTTATTATCATTTTCTTTTTTATATATATATATAAAAACCATTTTTATCAATTTTATAAAAACAATGCAAGGCATAACAGCTTATAAATTCTTTTCTAGGAAAAAATAATAATAAAAAACCAATAGAGCATAACAATTCCAAATTATAGTATCAATACTTTATCTATTTAACTTCATATCTTATCCCTACTTCTCCTTTTCATCCAAATTATTTCTTATTAATTAAAATTTTATTGCCTTTTATCAATATACAAAATCCAAAAAAATAAAAAAAACCATAACAAAACCTTTATATATCCTTCCATATCTTATTACCATTTTCAATAACATTCTTTGTCTGTTCTATTTCCAACTATCCATTCATCTTTTTTCTTTTACTATACTTCTCCTATACACCAATTGGAGTAACGTCTATAACTCATTACCCTAACTTAAAAGTACTTCGTATAACAATTTTTCTTGGGATTCTGTTTAAAAGATTCTAAAATTACATAATGAATTTTATACTCTAAATACACATATAAAAACACAAACTTATGTACCCTCCAGAATCCCTCTTTTATCCTAAATTAAATTCACCCATTGTCTCTAAATAAACTTTTTTTCTTTAGATCTTGCTTCCCCCCATTAAGGCTTCTCCTCCCCCCCTTTCTCTCTTGCTTATTCTTCTCCTTGCCCTTTTTACCCCTTTGTTTTTCCTCCTCCCTTTTCTTACTCCTTTTCCTTTGCTTTCTAACCTTGCCTCCACTTTTTAGCTCATTTTTCTCTTTTTTGGTTGTTTTTATAATTCTTAAAATCCCCTTTTTCTTATCCTTTTTCTCCTCCTCTCCGGAAGGGACCCATTGTTCATCAAAGATGGCTTCTTCTTCCTCTTCTTCCTTGTCCCAGTCCTTCTGGTGCGTAATCAACTTTTCATAAGTACATAACGCCATTTCTAAGAATTGAAACAAAGCACCCAAAGTATCTTCCTTTTTATATTTTTGATATTCAGTCTTTAGTTCATCCACAAACGATGCCATTATGAAAAAAGAAACTTTTCCCAAAACAACCACAAGTATTTTTAATCAAAAACAATTAAAAAAAAGTTCCAAAAGTTAATACTTTTCTTCCTTCTTCTCTTTCTCTTTCTGGGGTTAATGTTTAAACAAAGAGGTCCAATTACCATATATCTTTCTTTGGGATTCTAGGCAATCTCCTCCTTTTTCAGCTTCTGCTCCAATTTTTTTTTTCCTCTCCCTTCCCACTTGCAATGTCAATTTTAAATAATCAGAAATCCATACCTCCAACAAGGGTTTTCCAATCTCTTAAATTTTTCAATGTCCAAGAATCCTTTTGTCCCTTAGCTTCAACTCTCAAAACAATTCACTTTCAATGTCCAATAAATCCAAACATTTCTGCTGTTTCCATGGGGTGGGAGAGTGAAGAAAAAACAAAAGTTCCCTTTAACAGCTTCTCCGCCGCTTTCGCTCTTCTTAGGGATACAATGTATCCTCCAGCAATTCAAACAGCTCAGTTCCAGGCAATTTAAAGGATGTTACTTGACCCGGCTCAGACAACACTTTCACTCTTCACATTTCCTCCAGCGCAATCTTACCCGGTTGCTGGCTTCTTCGTGGCGGCCATTGCTGACCGCCGCTCCACCGCCTTGGGAAAAAGGGGTTTTTCCAGAGAAGGGGGGGTCTGCGACACCCCCACCTCCCTGTCCGACTCCCCTCTCTCTTCAGCTGTCCCTACTGGGCAGCCATATCCCCCTGACCCATCTGGATCGGGGATACCTCGACGGCTAGCACAGCAGGAATCGCGAGCTGTCGCGAATTCCTGCTGCCCCGAAGCCACGCAAAACCGGAAACCCAACACTCCACGTTTCTTATCGGTTACTAGATCAGCAGCTTGCCTATAAAAGGGCTGCTGCTGCCCTAGGTTTTTGCTCTGTTCAGAATGATAAATAAAGAGTTGAAGTTCACTGTTCACCGTCTCGTCTCCGTTCCTTGCGACCATGCGCAGAACTTAACACTTTCTCTCTCCCAAACTCCACCAGAAATTAGTCTTTGCTGGCACAGCCTCTTGGAGTAGGATGCCTTTCAGGGTCCCAAAGACTCATTTCTGGTGGAGTTCAGGGGAGGGAATGAATTTTTTTTGCTGCTTTCCTTGCGTTCAAAAGCAGAAGCAGAAAGAAGCAGCCCGGTAGCCAGGCAAGGTGTGTGTGTTGAGTGGGGCAAGTTTCTCCCCCTGCCCTTTCTCCCCTCCCCTTACTACCTCATGTTGTTCACAATGCAAGCGACGCAAGCCTTGTGTTCCCACGCAGTCTGGATTAATTGCTTTGGGGGTACCATTTCTCTGAGGACCACCAACATTTTCTTGCAGACCACCAGTGATCCCCAGCCCACTGGTTGGCGACCACGGGACTAGAAGACTTCCAAGGTCCTTTCCAGCTCTATTCTGACTAGTTCCTTCTCCCATGCTTACTAATAGGAATACCTGCTTATACGCCTGGTATTGGACATGCCAACTCATTCATGAACATAAATTGCAGATGTGCTGCTATATTGACTGAACTAGACTATTCAGCTTTACTTATGCTTACTTAGTTAACTTGTGTCAAGAGTGTCATTGGGATGTTGACTGCATGTGCTTACTCATGAGTAGTTCTATTCAGATTGACATTTCTGTTTGTTATTTTAAAATCACTTCCTCATCTCTTATTTCTTATATCCTATGAACAATGTGCCTACAGAATGTTATTGTTTCAAAATCTCAGTTTAAAGTGAATTGAAACTCAATTTAAAGTAACAACACAAATAGGGTAAAAACTGCAGATACCCAAGAATATAAAGAGAGCAATGAAAACCAAGAATCAACATTATGCATCACAATAAAATGCAAGTAGCTACTCAGGAAAAAAAAAAATCAAACAGTAAAGACCAATAAAGCAGAAATATTTATCAGACCCCAAGTACAGTATAAACTAGATTCTTGGCAGGCCCACTAGTTATGGATTTCAAAAAGGACAAATCAGATTCTAAATCAATGGATTGTAATTCATGAATCAAAGTTCACATGAATTTCCAAGAATCCAATGTTGCTATGACTGCCCAGATAATGCAAATACTAGTGTAAAATGTATTCTTTTGGTGTGCAAATTTTCTCCTAATGGAACTGTAAAATGAAACCCAAATAAAAATCTATCTCATCCTATCTCAAGACTACCTTCAGAGCCAATCAGAGGATATGTGAAAAGAAAGAGACATAAGAAAAAAAGGATATATGGGATGAAGGGTACATAAGTCTGAGTACAAGAAAATGAAACTGTGTCTTGGAACAGAATTCACACATTGATAGGAAGAAAGCTGGGATATTCTCCAGGGATCAGCACTAGGAATTATGCTATTTCACTTGCAACCAATTATACCCATGCTTTAAGAAATAAGTTAGCTGTTAACAGGCATCTTATGTTTGATGGAAGCATGCTGGTACTACATTTGTTGGTTCCCAATTAATTGGCTTGTCAAAAAATGGAGATGAATTTTTTTCTTACCTCTAGAAAAACAAAATTCAGAATTCTATGTATCTTTCCCAGAAATTTTGATCTGCAGAAAATGAATGTGCTTACAAGTACAGTTGAGTCCAAAATTTCTGTTGCTAAGCAAGAGAGTTGCTAAATGAGTTTTGCCCATTTTATGCCCTTTCTTGCCATGTTGTTAAATGATATGCTGCAGTTGTTATATTAGTAACATGGTTGTCTGACTTCCCCACTGATTTTGCTTGTCAGGAGGTTGTAAAAGGTGATCATATGACTCCGGGACACTGCAAGCATTTATAAACACATGCCACAAGCATACACATTTTGATCACATGACCTTGAGGATGCTACAACAGTTGTAAGTGTGAAGAAATAGTTATTAGTCACTTTTTTGATGCTATTGTAACTTTGACTAAACAAATGGTTGTAAGTTGAGGATTACCTGTAAACCAAACATCCTGGCATTAGGTTAAATATCAAATGTTAACCTTATCAAAGTGATTAACCCACTGTTGAAAGTAAAAGTATAAAAACAAGTTTTCTAAGAATTTGCATATAAAGCTAAAATAGCACATGAAAGCATGTGTGCAACACTGGAATGGAAGTTTGTCATATAACAAGTATGACCCCCAGGAATGCTTGTCCATAACTTTACAGGAAGGCCCTCATCAAGAGTAGATGAGCCTCCTACAGGATATTTATTCAGTATTTGGAATTTCATGCATTCTTGAGACAATTGCCAAATCGTGATGTATCAACAGGAGAAAATATTTGTAGCTCAAGAGTTGAACTGTGAGGTTCTTAGTGCTGAACCAAGCACAGAGAGCACCAAGGACCCCACAAATTCTGATCTGCATAAGTTTGTGTATCTTTCATCAGGAAGACATTTAGTATATGCCATGTCTTTCTACCCAGATAAATCAGAGTGGACCTGCTGGATCTCACAGGCATAAGAGATTCAGAAGCAACTTTTTCAGATTAGATGTTGGCAACTTATACAATGCTTGGCACCCTCATTGCAAAAAAAAACAAAAAACCCAACAACAGCCATATGACATACAGATGTTTTCTTCTGGCACAGGAATAAGGTAACCTGTAAGAGTCTTTGGTCCTATCTCACCTTTGATGCTAAGGTCTCTAATTTTGGCTTATTTTCTTATTTTCCTTTCCTCTCCATTCTCCACAATCGTCCCCAAAAGAGGAAGCATTATCCTACAGGGCCTATGTGGTTTACACAGCCCAGAATCCTATAATTAGCCCTAATTACCAGAATCACAGCATCATTCCGGCAGCTCTGTGCCATGGAGCACTCAACAGATGGTGTCAAAAATACCAATTATCTCTGCAGCGGCTGTTTGTGTGCTAAAGACAAAAGAAAGATGAGAGATCAGATAGACAGACAAATGGACAATAGAGAAAAAAAAGAGTAAAAGGGAGCCAAGAAAAAAATCCTTTGACTGAACTCTCTTTTCTATCATACCCTTGGCCCTCTGGCTTCAATTCTGCTTTCTGCCACTTTAAAGGTACCTCTGTGGGCAGGTAACAGCCTGTCCTCACACCCAGCTCCTGCCCACCTAGCAGTTCAAAAGCATGCAAATGCAAGTAGATAAATAGTCACCACCTGGATGGAAAGGTAATAGCACCCCATGACATCATGCTGTCTACATGACCATGGAAATGTCTCCAGACATCACTGGCTCAATGGCCTTGGAATGGAAATGAACATCACCTCCTATAGTGGGGTCTTTTCTAGATGAATTCAATTAAAATTAAATGTGGACAATTTGGTTTTTTTTCAGTCATGAATTAATTATTTTCCCTTCTCTGACATTAGCAGTTGAAATTTGAAAACAGGTTTTGTAGATTTGAGGGGCCCACAGGAAAAGCTTTTGGGTCACATCTCTTGTGCATCTCTAAGACAGACACAGAATCCTCTATATGGTATGGATTCAAATATGATAAGCTACATCCTACTTCCTATTCCAAGAAATATAATGAATCAGTCACATATCTGCTCTAATTAGCATGTCATGCAAGGTGAGCTGAATACCATATACGAGAGGAGACAGCTTGTTGTTGTTTATCTGGATTCTTTCCTTCCCCTTTTCAAAGCCTGGCTGATAAATCTAGGTTTAGCTAAATTAAAATCAAGAAGCAACGAAGATGATGTTACTCAAAGCAAGTTAAATGCCAGCAACCAGGTCTCTTCCTCCCCATTTGCGAACTCTGCTGCTCCCTTTGAATCCTTTGACCCATTACCTATATGCCTGAGATGATTCAGATACTGATCTGGCCTGGCCTTCTGGCCAATATCCCAATCTCTTCCCTCCTGCTTTGTCAGCCAGAATCCAGATTGTGAGCGAGAGAAGCAGGACAGAGCACTGAGATGTAAAATTAAGTACAGAAGCAGCAATGAATTCTTAATGCCATCATTTCTGGCTAGACATATTTTGTTGTGTAGTGTGGTTTTCTTCATATACACATGCACACACACTGATGTTCTTGATTCATTTCCTAAGGCTGTGCTGACTAGGCTGCATCACATTTCCCATCCTTGTCTGCCTCTGGTTTCTGCAGAAACAGCATTTTTAAGCCATAATGAAGAATGTTGCATGCCCTTTGGGGCTAAGAGTATCTTTTCTCTGAAGGCAGAACATCATGGAAATATATTCTTGGGATTGGAAATGGTCCCCCTCCCTTCCTGACTCATGGGGGGGGGGGACCAGCTATTGAGTAACTGAATTAATTAAAAGCCCTTCCAAACACATGAGCTATGCCACTCTGTGATAGTTGCTGTGCCCTGTATCCTTACAATGCTGACAGTCTTGGGCAGATCTTCAGCAAACGAGCTGATTAACTTCCAGCTCAGCTGCAACACTATAGAAAATGCTGCAAAGACAGAATCACGCTTTCCTTTGGAATTGTCGGAGGCCTGGTTTCCCATTTGTAGAAATTGTCACTGTTTTCTGGCTTTACAAATCCCCCTCTTCTACCTCATGAATGCTAGGCATGGTTCTACCATGCTATTCTTCCCACATTTTGCCCAGTGAGTTCAAAATACAGCTTTTATATTCTATGCACACTGCAAAACAATACTGATATAGCAACAGTGATGATGGAGGAAGAAGAGCACTGCCTGAATGCTGATTTTGCATTCTTGCTGGTTAGCTAAAACAAGATAGAGGAAGTACTAGATTTTGGTTGATTGCTTAGCTGCCATCAAGTCATTTTGAACTCCTAGCAACTACATGGACACATTTCCTCCTGAAAAGAATGGTTCTGTATGAATAGATCATACCCCAGCAATGATTCGCACCACAACATCAGTATTTTCCTAAAATATTGTTAGGCTTAGCAAAATAGTTCTGCTCCCTACAATCCATGGGGTCAGAGGTAGTATTCAGCAGATTCTGACCAGTTCTGGAGAACCAGGAGCAGAAATTTTGAGTAGTTCAGAGAGGCAGCAAATACCACCTCTGACTGGCCCCACCCCCATCTATTCTCGGACTCCTGAGTCCCAGCTGATTGGCTGGGTCTTTCTTTTTTGTTGCCCTGCACAGGAGAACAGAGCTGGAAAGCAGGTTAGTGGGGTAGGGAAGGAAGGGGATTTTGCAGTAACCTTCCCCCAGGAGTGGGAAGGGAATGGGGATTTTGCAGTATGCTTCCCCTGCCACGCCCACCAAGCCACACCCACCAAGCCATGCCATGTCATGCCCACAGAACTGGTAGTAAAATTTTTTGAATGCATGGGGGCTCCAACTCATTCCCAACTCACCTATACTGATCGTGCTTTTTCCTTGCATCATCTCATTGGCCCCGAATTTCAACATTATCAATGTGGCAATATGATCAATCTCTGGTAAAGCTGTACCTGAACTAGCGGTACCAGACAATTGCCAAAATCTTCAGGAGAAGTGGAGTATCCATTATAAGACTGGCCAGTTTGCTTATTCTATTCTGTGAGAGGAAATTCCAGCAGTCAAGAAAATGACTTGACAGGCCAACATGCTGTAAAAGGTGCCTGAAGAATGCAAAAATCAAAACTGCTTCAGAAATTATGAAGAACTTCCAGGGGCATCTATAGGATATGGTACAAAAAAATGAACGCTGGTTTTATGTACATCACATATATTAGAAAATAGCAGAGCTTGATACTGTTGTGGCTGCCCTATTAACTTTTTTTGTCCATACACTGAACACCTCCCTTGGCATCCCTATAAGGTACATCATTCTAAGAAACCAGTGTCACTCAGATCAGGACTACTTTTATTGTAACAACTACAGTAAAAGAAACTTGCAAGCCTGAATGCCCTTCCCACTTCCTTCCCTTCATCTGAGTGTGAAGCAGAGATGGACTTGCCTGAAATATTTACTCAAAATAATATCCTGGAATGGACGTCAGCTTTACTTGTCTGATCATTTCATTGATAGTGATCCTTCCTCTCCCCTTCGAGACAATTCCCTCTTCTCCCCCCCCCCTTTTTTTTTCTTTTAGGTATGGTATTTTGATCTGTATCAGGTGCTATTGTGAAATTGAGAAGTTGGGAAAGGATTTTGGCATGTGTGGTAAAGCTCTGTATTTGAATGATGCTGTCTAGAAAATTACTTAAATTGCGAACTGTTATGGCATGGAAAGAATATTATATAACCAGTGCCAGATATTTTTCCCTACCAGACATTATTTAATTTGATTATGAAACAGAATGTGCTTAGTGAACTAAAAAAAACCCTTGATTGGCAATCTCTATTCACTGGATGCAATTCTGTTGAAGACCATCACAACATATTTTTACTTGAAGTGAAAAGAGTCATCAAACTATATGTACCAATAACAACTCCAAAAACCAGAAAAAAACAGATTACCCATAATAATAAGGAAACTTCACTCCTAAAAGAGATCACTCTGGCGGAAAAATAAATCTGGTCACTTTGCCAATTTCAAAAGCCGATACAAAAATTTATGCCACCAGATAAAGACTGAATGCACCAATTATCACATTAAACAAGAGGAAAACCTTCTACGCACCAATTCCACCTGCGCTTTTTACAATTTTGTAAACAACAAACTAAAAGACTCAAGGTTCATCCCACCCCTGATAGGACCTAATGGTAAAGACTGCAACGATGACACCATTAAAGCCAACATCTTTAACATATTCTTCGGTCTCAGTATTTGGATCATGCAATGGATCATGCCCAGTATTTCCTAGTCGAACCACAGACAACTACAAAGATCTAATACATATCGATTTTACAGAAGACAATGTTGAAAAAGCACTACACAATCTAAAATCATCTCTATCTATTGGACTGGATGGAATATGTGCCTACTTCTTAAAAAAGCTATCCACTGCCATAGCCAAATCTCTAAGCATAATCTTTGAAAAATCTCTCAGCACCAGTCCTTGCCTAATCTATGGTCACAAGCACGGTCATCCCCATCTTCAAAAAGGGAGACCCCAGCCTAGTTGAAAATTACAGACCAATCTCCTTATGCTGCATCACCTCTAAAGTCATGAGATCAATTATTAACCAATCCATTATCCTCCACTTAGAGACAAGCAACCTACTCTCCAATAAACGATTTGGTTTCAGGAAAAAAAACTATCCTGTAATCTGAAACTCTTACACTGCAAAAACATATGGACTACACAACTCGATCAGGGCAAAGCAATAGATGCAATCTACATAGACTTCTGTAAAGCCTTTGATTCAGTGGTACATGACAAACTACTCCTAAAACTAAAATCTTATGGTATCTCTGGACAATTGCATAACTGGATAGAAGCATTCCTGTCAAACAGACAACAAATGGTCAAAATTGGGAACATCCTATCAAATTCTGCAGCTGTCAATAGTGGTGTCCCCTAAGGCAGTGGTCTAGGACCAACTCTCTTCATACTCTACATAAATGACCTCTGTGATCATATTAAGAGCAACTGCGTTCTTTTCGCTGATGACGTAAAGCTGTTCAATACCACAGATAATACTGCTATCCTTCAAAAAGATCTTGAATATGTATCAGAATGGTCAAACAAATGGCAACTTCAAATCTCAACAAATAAATGCTTTGACTTACATATTGGCAAAAAAATAATAATCAGAAAATAAAATACAAGCTGAATAGTCAAGATCTTGTTGATGATCCAAGCTCTGTAAAGGACCTTGGAATACTCATCTCTAATGATCTAAGTGCTAGAGCCCACTGTAACTACATAGCTAAAAAGGCATTAAGAGTTGTTAACTGTCGCGTTGAACGACCGGCCCGGCAGACCTTCTTCTTCTAGTCCTTTAAGTTTTGGCGGGACCCTCGCGAGGGTGGACCAGAATTTAGGCACCAAGAAAAGACACCAGACATTTAGAAGCTTGAAGTGAGGAAGCACATCGCGCTCGGGGCAGATGGAATGGTCCCGGCCCCGATTGCTCTGCTACAACCTCCTTTATTGTGTTCTTTAGGTAGGGAGGGTTTAGGAGTACAAGGATCAAAGAGAAAAGCAGTTTATGCCATATAATGATATCTACAAAGGAATGCATAGCTCATATATCACTGACATGTCTCAAGGATTTTTCAAGCTAGCCGGGCGTTATCTATGGCGTAATTAGCTAAGGTTGCCGTGTCCTTGCAAGATAAGTTTTCCTGTATGTCAGGGCATTTTTGTGGTTTTGATATCCGTGTCTTTTAAAAGAACACTAATGGCAACATTTTATAATACATTCACAATTCCTCCTTTTCTTTAAATTTTGGCACAAAGTGGTCCAGGAGAGAGTCCTGTTCCTCTCGAGTGGCGCCGCAGGAGGACAACGAGCTCTTCAGCTCAAAGTGCTCCCGCGGTCCGGTCTCGTCCAAGGTGGGGATGTCACGCACCGAACCACCATCACATAAGTACCTTTTGGAGGAGTTTCTTCATCTGACTCGGTGTCTGAGGACCATCCGAGTAGCGGTTGCTTAGCAGGATCTGTTGATGCAAGGGCAGAGGCTAACAAATTTATAGATTTTGGGGTATTACTAACTTCAGTATCTAGCAAGTTCAAGCAATTTTTTAAGAAGCGAAGCACTCGGCCAAATATACAAGGGCCAATGGTACAAATTAATACAAACAAAATAAGTGGCCCTATTAATGCAGAAAGTAAGGTAGTCAACCATGGGGAGAAATTAAACATGCCTTGAAACCAGGAATTGTGTTGTTGTCTCTCGTTTTCACGGTCTTTGAGGCGTTTTCTTAACTCTGCCATAGAGTCTTTTACAATACCTGAATGGTCTGCATAAAAGCAACATTCTTCTTTTAAGGCTACACACAACCCCCCTTTGCAAATCCAGACCTCTTCTGTTTTGCAAAGCTACTTCTGCAAGAGAAGATAGTGAAGCCTGTAAGGCAGAAATGGAAGTTTCAATGCGTTTTAAATCTTCATCTATTTGCAAGCTGAGGTTGGCTAACTGTTGATGTCCTACAGCTAGAGCAGTCACTCCTGTGGCAGCTCCTGCTGCGCCTAACCCAAGGAGTACTGATAATGTTAATGCAGTGGCTATTTCCCTTTTTTGGTGGAGAGGGAATTGAGGAGGTTCTAACATTGTAATCAGTTCAGGGCCTGGGTAATAAGAAATCTTTGGAAGTAATTGGACTTGTATGCAAAAAGCGTTTTCTGACAATAGAAAGTGACTATTGAAGAAGACGACCACAGGGAGCATGTACACAGGCAGTGGCGCCCGTGGAGCAAGCCCAAATAGAATTATTACCAGGAAGAAAAAAATAGTCAGTTAGACGGTCTGCGAGGTTACCTCCTGATGTAGTATATAGAGTGCCCATGGCTCCGTGTGTGTCTGGTGATTTTTGTAAGGCTGAATTTCTGTTTTTTGGGAGATATACATCACAGTGATACCTGGAAGAAACATTGTAACAATATTGAGAATAATTGGTAGGTATATTACCAATGCAACAACCTGTGCCTATTATATCTGTGATAGTGATGGAGGAAGTATTCCATCGGCAGAGTGTATCGTTTGTGGAATTGGAGATTGCTTCCCCCGATGCCACTGCTTCATAAAAGGGAGGTGAATCAGAGATACAAAGCCAACATTCATTGGTTTTAGCCAAATCCTTAAGGGTTGCCTTGAGTAAAGAAAGGGAAGAGTTCACTAATTGAAAAAGTGGGTTTTGGGCAGAATCCTGTTTCTGTAGAAAAGTTGATTTAAGATTAAGATTGGGACCTATATCGTATTTTTTCAGTTGAGTAGAAAGGCGTACCGTGAAGATGTTGCCCTCATCCTTTTCCCCATCCCACTGGCGACCCCCCCATGTGAATCCAGACATCCATTTGGCCCGTGGTAGTGCCT
The DNA here is from genome assembly GCA_033807585.1 of Hydrophis major. NCBI lineage: Eukaryota > Metazoa > Chordata > Lepidosauria > Squamata > Elapidae > Hydrophis > Hydrophis major. The sequence continues at coordinate 182,874,225 of CM066331.1, read as the reverse complement.
TTCCGACCTCAGTAAAGGTAAGGATAAGAGGGTTTAACCTTTGGCCACAACACGGCCATGGATTGCATGGTATTTGTTCTCTAGTTCTAGTAATGTGTAAATAGTCATTTTTGGTAGGTGGGGTCCACCAGATGTGACCCGTAGAAACACAGTCCCATTTTTTACAGTATCTATCCACAACCCCTCCGCATACCGCACGTGAAGATCCAGTAGAATGAGATGGACAAAAATACAATCTGTAGGTGTCTGCAGGGGCAGGAGAGCAGGAGCCTTGTTTGTCCCATACATCAGTTTGTAGTTTCTTGTCACTGAATTTGATGACTCCTGTACCCATTTCGGCAAAATCCATGTACAATGGCGGGAACCAGGGCCACCTGGTGTAACTGGTGGTGGAGTTCAGCACTTGTCCTTGAAAATCAAGGATAGTCCAGGTGTAAGTCTGTGGTTGGTGCTGGTTGGAGGATGCTGGAACGGATCGGCGGAGGCGAAGTCCCCTGGGACGTAGTAGGCGTCGGTACCAGGTAGGCGTCGGTACCAGGTAGGCGTTGGTCTGGAGGCGGAGGCATATCCTGTGACCATTTCTTTGGAGGAGAGATTAAAGTTCGGAAAGACAGGAAAGGACAGAAGAAGCAGGAAAATCAGAATGATGTTAGGAGAAGCATTAAATTGTGAAGAGACAGGAGAGGTCCAGGGAAGCAAAAAGATCACAGGGAGCATCTTTGGGAGGCTTGCCATGATAGGGCCTGACACAGCGACCAGGAACCCAGAGCACCCGGTCAAGAAGTTGTACGGCAGCATAACCTCTTCCCCAGGTGATAAGTTGTGCAGGTCCTTTCCACTGTGGATCTGGAAGTTGTCTGAAATAGACAAGGGGACGGGAAGAGGGGGCTGTTGGCTTAGAAAAGTGACGGGATGTTGCAGTGCAGGGAGGGGTCCCAGTAAGATTAAGAAAGTTAAGAGTATATAGAGTGATATTTAAAAGATTTTGTAACGTCAGGAGGTTCGGGGGGCCTAATGCCTTTTTCCCCATCTGCCGGTCAAGGGCTTGTTTCAAGGTCTGATTAGCCCTTTCTACAATAGCCTGTCCTTGACTATTGAAGGGTATACCAAATGTGTGCGTGATGATCCACTTACGACAGAACTCTGCAAAGGGAGAACTCGTATAAGCAGGTCCATTGTCTGTTTTGAGATTTTGTGGACATCCCAGCGTTACGAAAGTCCGAAAACAATGATTGATTACATTTTTTGTTGCTTCTCCCCTTTGCAAAGTTGCCATGATAAACCCAGAGTAAGTGTCTACAGACACATGAATGTACTTCCAGGGTGCAAAGGAAGAATGGTGGGTGACATCCATTTGCCACGTATCACAGGCTTTAGTACCCCTAGGGTTAACACCTTCGGGAATGCCCTTGGCTTGTAAACTGCAAGTTGGGCATTGTTGGATTATTGCAGTGGCCTCTTGGTTCGTGATGCCAAATTGTCGAACCAAGGCCTTTCTATTTTGGTGGAAATAGTCATGACTTTCCCCAGCCAAAATTGGTTGAGAGCATGGGGAAGCAGTCATAACTTTGCAAGCCTCATTGGCCATTTGGTTTCCTTCAGAAAGGAATCCGGGCAGTTGTTGATGACTTCTAATATGGGCAACAAATAAAGGCGTCTTTCTTTCTTTGAGCAAGGCCTGAAGCTGTAAAAAGAATGTCATTAGAGAAGGAGGGGTCATAGGGGAAATATATGCATCAAACATATGTACAACCATTTGAGTCACATACAAACTATCAGAGATAACATTTAAAGATTCATTAGAAAAGAGGGAGAGAGCCAAGATAAAGGCAGCCAATTCAGACTGCTGTGCGGATGGCTGGGGAGTGGTCAAGCGTTTATGCCACTGGCCATCCCTGTACCATGTGCATGCTCCAATGGTCTTGGATCCATCTGTAAACACAGTAAGTGTTTCCTTTAATGGCTGTTGAACAAGAGGAGAGGTTAGCACAAATGGAACGGTCCTGAGTACCTGTAAACGGGGATCTGGAGGGAGGTGGCATGATACTTGACCACACCACTCTTCCAGAGCGTCCTGTAAAACGGTCGATGCTTGTAGGAGGGGTTCCCATTGGGTAATCTTAAAGGGAACATACAATGTAAATATATCCAACCCCATCATGGCCTTAGCCCTTTTCTTTCCTTTTTCAATAAGAGAAGCCATTTGCATTGCTCTTGTGAATATTGAAGTTCTAGGAGTGTGTGGGAGATGTAACCATTCTAAAATGTGCAGCCGTTTGGTATGGGAGAGTTGAACTACAATTGCGGTTAAAAGGTGGTGTGTGGAAAGGATGGCAAGGGAGGGTGGTGTATTTGCAAGAGCGCGGTCCACCCACTGGGTGGCCAGGGCTTTGTTTACTTGTTGCAAGGCTTGCAAATGTTCCTCGGATAGGATGACTTTGTCTGCTGGATTCTTCAAGCCTACAAGTGCTTGGAACAGAGGCGATAACATGTGTGTTGTTAGGGCAAGATATGGTCGAGCCCAGTTAATGACCCCCAAACACTGTTGTAGTTGGACCAAGGTGGTGGGTTGAGGGAGTGTGAGTGCGGGGAGATGGGGAAATGCTGTGGACATCAGAACTTTGTGCCCTAGATATTGCATTGGGTATTGGGTTTGAATTTTTTCAGGGGCTACGTGCAGTCCTGCTTGTGCTAATATGTTTAGTAGCAAAGAAAAGGTTTTTTGAATTGTTCCTTTTGGGCCATTTGCTGCAATTAAAATATCATCCATGTAATGATACACAAGAAAATCAGGAAATTGAGATCGATAGGGGCATAAAGCCCTGTCTACAAAAAATTGACACATTGTGGGTGAGTTTAACATACCTTGAGGCAAGACTTTCCATTGGTATCGCGAGGTAGGTTTGGAATTATTAAGTTCAGGAATAGTGAAAGCAAAAAGCATTCTATCCTTTTGTGCCAATGGTATGGAAAAGAAGCAATCTTTTAAGTCTATGATGACCAGGTCAAACCCTTCAGGAATAAGATTAGGATTGGGCAGGCCACATTGTAACGGCCCCATGGGTTGAAGTATGGAATTGATGGTCCTGAGATCCTGAAGGAGGCGCCACTTTCCAGATTTCTTCTTGATAACAAACACCGGGGTATTGTAGGGACTAGTAGATGTTTCAATATGACCCTCATCCAACTGCTGCTGAACAAAAAGGTGTAAAGCCTGCAATTTCTCTTTAGTGAGTGGCCATTGATCAACCCATACCAAAATGGGTGTTTTTAGGGAAAGATCAAGAGGAGCAATGTATGTTTGCGTAGCCATGAGTGTGATTATGGCAGTTGGATAGAAGGATGAAATTGAGAAAGTAAGTCACGACCCCACATATTGCAATGCAAGGGTAAAATGTAGAGTTTCAGATAAGCAGTGATGTTAGAATGCTTAGTAACAGCAGAAAGCCAGTGAGAGCTGACCTTAGCGGCCTGTGCTTCGCCCACACCCTGCACCGAGGATGCTTCCGCAAGGGACCAAGAGGAGGGCCATTCGGCAGAGCGGATGACGGAAACGTCAGCGCCGGTATCAATCAGACCCTCAAAAAGACGACCATTAAGCGTGACAGTAAGAGTAGGTTTTGAAGCCTGCACTGGTTGCTGCAAAGCAAACAAGGATGGAGTGTCAGAAGGGGGCAGAAGTATAAGAGTAGCGATGATCGTCCCCTTTTTTAGAGAAAAGCATCTATCCCCTATTCCAGCCAAAGAAAGCTGTCTTAAGTCTGATGAATCATACAGATAGGGAGCAGCGACCACGCCCTCAATTGTGAGCGAGGAGTTAGGAATGAGCAAAACAGGGTTAGAGGGAGGAAGGGGTTTAAGAAATGTGACGACAAGGGGAAGAGAAAACACAGCGCCAGGGTCATCATACACAAGATCTTCGGCCAATTCTACCGGGAAGGTGGTGGCGGAAAACTCAGCCTTTGTGGCGGGGTTAGCTGAAAACCCCTCAATTAGTTTCCCGAAGATTGGGGAAGAGGAGGAGGATTGCTGCGGCATTGCGAAGCCCAATGATACCCTTTACGGCATCGGGGGCAGATAGTTTTAGGTTTGGACGGAGGAGGCGGCCCTTTTGCTTGGCCACGAGGTGCACCTCCCCCCCCGGCATTCGACACTGGTTTTTAAAATGTCCAGGTTTTCCACAATTAAAGCAATTGCCATTGCGCGCTACGGGAAAAGCATCAGGAGCACAATTACCAGAGGGGGAGGCAGTAACAGAGGAAGGGAAAGAGGTAGTGATAGCAGTGGCAAGAGCATTCATTTTATGAGAAGTTGTGCCCACAATTCTACAAAGTTGCAAAAATTCAGCCAGGGTTGCTCCTGGTTTGTTGGCCACGGGTTGAAGGATTTTTTGGCAATCATGATTAGCGTTGGAAAAGGCAAGTTTCATGAGCAATTCTTGTTTGGTTGTGGAATTATCTATTTGCCTATCCAAGGCTGTTTGCAGGCGGCTAATGAAAGAAGCATATGGCTCATTTGGCTCCTGCATGATTTTTAAGAAAGTTTGGGTAGACTGAGAATCCGAATCATCCACCCGCTTAAGAGCATTCATGGCACACATGTGAATTATGGCAAAACTGCGATGGGGGGAATTTTGTTGTTGGACTAGCGTCGCAGATTGCCCTTTCCCTAATAGTTGATCTGCAGTGACTCCTGCGGGTAAGCCTCTTCGAATTTCTGCTTCTACCCCTTTTTCATATTCAGATTGCCAAACAACATATTGAGCTGGAGTCATAAGCATTGAAAAAAGCATTTTCCAGTCATATAATAACATAACAGTGTTAGCAGTAACTAAGGAATCAAGTATCCCCCTCGTGAAAGGAGAATGTAGACCGTAGGTGGTTACAGCATCCTTAATCTGTTTCAAAACTTTAAATTCGATGTTGTTATACACGTTTCCTCCCGCTGCCCCTGGGACAATGGTCATAGGAAAAGCCGAAGGGCTTTCAACTTCCAGAGAAAGAGGAGAGGAAAGGAGTTCAGTGATAGTGCCTCCGAGAGATTGATGTGGAGAGAAATCGGACACAGGGGCTGAAGGGGAGGGGGAGGTGTCAGGGTAGGGAGGAAGAGGTAGAGAAGTGGAGTCAAGATGGGCAGCGAGAGGGACGGTAGTTTTGGGATCGGAAATGGAAGAAGAGGATGGTTCTAGAGACGAAGAGGGAGGATAGAGGGTGTTGATGGCTGCCATAACAGCCTTCCAGGAAGTTAGAATATCCACGGGAGCCCGTGGGGTATCATGAAGATATTTTCCTATCCGCTCCCAAGTGGAGGATTTGAGCGTTCCTCCAGAGGGATAGACAGGACAATATTTTTCTATGTAAAGTAAAAGATTAGTCAGGGATTTTTTAGAGATAGAGAAAATTGTAGTGCCATTAGATTTTTGACAAGAATTAGCCTTCTTCACAAGTGCGTAAAGTTCGTCCCTATGTACTGACGAAACTTTGGAAAGTGGGGAGCCCATTACTTACGATTGTACAAAGCCTTTAACAGGAGTGAAGGCAGTGTTCCTCGAGACAGAGGCAACACCATGAGACTAGAAGACCGAAGGACGAAGGATCCCGGACGTGTCCCCAGCTGTCACGTTGAGCGACCGGCCCGGCAGACCTTCTTCTTCTAGTCCTTTAAGTTTTGGCGGGACCCTCGCGAGGGTGGACCAGAATTTAGGCACCAAGAAAAGATACCAGACATTTAAAAGCTTGAAGTGAGGAAGCACATCGCGCTCGGGGCAGATGGAATGGTCCTGGCCCCGATTGCTCTGCTACAACCTCCTTTATTGTGTTCTTTAGGTAGGGAGGGTTTAGGAGTACAAGGATCAAAGAGAAAAGCAGTTTATGCCATATAATGATATCTACAAAGGAATGCATAGCTCATATATCACTGACATGTCTCAAGGATTTTTCAAGCTAGCCGGGCGTTATCTATGGCGTAATTAGCTAAGGTTGCCGTGTCCTTGCAAGATAAGTTTTCCTGTATGTCAGGACATTTTTGTGGTTTTGATATCCGTGTGCGTGTCTTTTAAAAGAACACTAATGGCAACATTTTATAATACATTCACAGTTAACCTAATCCTATGTAGCTTTTTCTCTGGTAATATCACACTACCAATTAGACCATACAAAACATTTGCTGGACCAATACTCGAATACAGCTCATCAGTCTGGAACCCACATTACGTATCTGATATCAGCACAGTTGAGAAAATCCAGAAATATTTCACAAGAAGAGTTCTCTACTCCTCTACTCGTTGTAGAATAACTTATGCCACCAGACTTGAAATTCTAGAACGAGAAAACCTTGAATTACGCCGTCTTCGGTCTGATCTAAGTATGGCATATAAAATCATACATTGCAATGTCCTACCTGTCAATGAATACTTCAGCTTCAACCATAACAACACAAGAGCACACAATAGATACAAACTCAAAGTTAATCGCACCAAACTTGATTGCAGGAAATACAACTTCAGCAACAGAGTGGTCAATGTCTGGAATACTCTACCTGACTCTGTGGTTTCTTCCCCAAACCCCAAAAACTTTAACCTTAGACTGTCTACTATTGACCTCACCCCTTTCCTAAGAGGTCTGTAGTGCATAAGCGCACCAACGTGCCTACTGTCCCTGTCCTGTTGTTTCTTTTATTTTTCTTATATGTACCCATTTCATGTATTCATAACTATATATATACTTATACCTATTATCCTGTAAGCAATTGACAAATCAAAATAAATAAAAATAAAAAAGGCAAGGGAAAACACAAACTATTTTGGCTGAGATAGAAAAGGAGAATTTTTAAAAACTTCCAGAGAAAATAAATATTTCACAACAAATTAAACTTTTTTCATTTATTTTTTTAAAAAAACAAACTTTATTGAATATACAACTAAAATAACGAACAAACACAAACACAACATAGGAAAAAATGGAAAAAAACCACAAAAAATAAATAAAAGCAAGCAATTCCATTATCAACAGTTTGTGGTTCCTTATTTGTTAACATCATTGGTGTCATATTTACAAGTAAATCTTAATGCGAGTATGTAATTACTACCTCCTTACAGTTAACATTATTTACTAATATATTTCCTATCTTTGTTCTATCCAGTCATATCAACATTCTCAGCTTTTGTAATATTCTGATGATTCTTTTTCCTTAAGTGCTAAGGTCAATTTATCCATCTCTGTGCAGGTTGCTATTTTCTGAACAACCATCTCCTCTGTTGGAATATCTGCTTGTTTCCAACACTGTGCAAAGGCTATTCTAGCTGCAGTTAGTGTGTGCAGTATTATATATTTGGCTTTTTTAGGGAGTTGTCTATCAAATATCCCTAATAGGAAGAATTCTGGTTTTAATTCAATTTGCTCTGCCGTTATTTCCTCCAACCATTTTTTGATTCTGCGCCAAAATCTTTGGGCTTCGGTGTAGGACCACCACATATGAAATAATGTTCCGTGTTTCTTTTTACATTTCCAGCAATTCGGATTCATGTTAGGAGACATCTTTGCTATTCTCAAAGGAGAAAGATGCCATCTATAAAACATGTTATAGGCATTTTCTTTATATGTTGCTGATTTTGTGATTTTATTATTCCTGATCCAGACCCTTTCCCATTCTAATAATGTAATGCTCCGTTCAATATTTCTACTCCAAGCTATCATATTGCCTTTGACTACTTCCTCCTCTAATTCTACCTCTAATAAATAGCTATAAAATTTGGTTTTTGTTTTTTTTATCTGGACCTAGTAAGATTTTATCTAATTGATGTAACTTACTATAAATTCTGAAACTTCTTTTATCCTGTCTGTATCTATTTTGAATTTGCAAGTAAACCCACTGGTCTACTCGTAGCCCTTGTTCTTGGAGATCTTACCATAGTTTTAAAGCTCCTTGTGCATCCAGAAGGTCTTTTATCATCTTGTTAAGATCTAAATTATTTGGATGTATCATTGCCTCCATCGTTGAGATCCAAATTGGGATTTTTAGATAATGTTTTTTTTCTTTATTTTATTCCAATTAGCCAATAAAGAGTCTCTAATTATATGTCTGTGGAAGTAATTCTGATTGGTTTTTCCCATGCTCCATAAGAATGCATGCCACCCCCTCTGTAAATCATTGCCTTCTAAGAATAATGTTCTTTTATTCGACAAATTTACCCATTTCCCATTTCAGCCATAGTAAAGAGGCTGTGATATGATATAATTCCCAATTTGGGAGTGCCATATCCCCCCTGCTCTTCATGTCTTGCATTGCTTTTAAATTTATCCTCGATTTTTTCCCTTGCCAAATAAACCTTTACAATGACAGTTATTTCTGTTAAGAAAAATGGAAATAAAAATGAACTACATAAAGCAAAAAAAAGAAAAAGAAACGGAGTTTGCAAACTAGGGAAGTAGTTGACATATAAATTATGAAAATGAATATTGAACAATGCAAAAAAGGTTTCAATATTATTATCATTTATTCTAACTTATAGAAAGCAAGTGACATCTCCCTGGAGAAAATAGATGAATATTTAAAGAAACAAAATTTACCAAGCATTACAAACAGGTTATTATGAATGGACTTATAACAATAAGGAATGTTTCTGAAGCTATAAAAATATACAGCTGGAAAAGTGCCTGGATCAGATGGATTATTAGATTCTTATAAATATTTTGATCATGAACTTTTACAATCAAACTTTTATCAATCATATTTGGGTATCATTGTGACAAATATGAATTGTATGTTTTTTCAAAATAGCCATGTTAAGATATGGAATGAAGTTTAAAAGATAAGATGGGAGAAACTGTGGTTTTTATTTCTAAGAATTTCTGTAACAAAAAATGAACATCTTCCCTAGAATGCACTATTTAAATAGTGCAAAAGGATATATTGAAATTTGTGCAATGGGAAGAACCCAAGTTAGATATGAGGTATTAAAGATGCAAAGGGATGAGGCAGATCTGAAATTGCATGTGACTGCTTCTTGTTTGGCTTGGATGAGAAATTGGATGCTGCTGAGAAATAGAAAGCTTTTGGACTTCAAAGGACATGATCTGACATTCGGGGAGAACTTTCCTGACCATGAAAATAATTGTCAGGGACTGGAGACTAGATGCTAAAACCTACGAAGAATGGTTGCAGGAATTGGGTATGTCTTGTCTAGAGAAAAGAAGAACTAGGGGTGACATGATAGCTTGACTCCCTCTTCTCCAAAGCACCTGAAGGCAGGACAAGAAACAATGGATGGAAACTTATCAAGAAGAAAGCAACCTGGAATTAAAGAGAAATTTCCTGACATTTAGAATAATTAATCAGTGGAACAACTTGCTTCCAGAAATTGTAGGTGCTCCACCACTGGATGTTTTTAAGAAGAAACTGGACAACCATTTGTCTGAAATTGTATAGGGTTTCCTGCCTGAGCAGGGGGTTGGACTAGAAAACTTCCAAGGTGCCTTCCATTCTAGTCTGATTTGATTCAAATTTGTGGTATGACAAAGTCAAGAATTTTAAAAATCATTATATTTGATGTGCAATTTGGAAAATATGGAATAGATAAAAATTCAGGTTGTGCCCCCAAAACAACTTTGTGGCTCTCAACATAAGAAGCATTTTATAGACAAGTAATAATAGACAATTATAATTGCTGTAAAAGCAATTCAGAAATCATTTCTTTATATCTTTTTAGTTTGTTTTCTTTTTTTCTTTCTTGAAATTTTAGCTTTTTTCTTCCTTTCTTTTTTACTATTTATAATTTGTACTAGTTTTTAATCTTTTTAAAAACTTCTAATATCTTTTTAAAAGTTATTTTAAGGAAGAGAACTACCAAGAAATCCTCAGAAATGAAATATCCTTCTCCTTGTTTCGTTATTAGGTAGCTAAGCATTCTTCAATCCTTAGTTGCACGATCTCATCATCAGAGACATTATTGATCAATGTCTCTGGAGAGGAATGCAGGAGAAGACATATATCTATTTTTTTTCCTATAAGCAAATGAATATATTTAATATGTAACATTTTCCAGCAGTGTTTAATACAGTTACTATTCCATTTATAAATTGTTGCCTTTTTAAAGAAGGATTTAGTTCCGAGACTAAAATCACAGGTTAGCAGCCTAAATTTATGCATCATAAATTCTATTACATTTAAACATTATTTATTTCCAACTGTGCAAGAATAAGATTATTATTGTCATGCAGCAAAAACAGAATAGTCAAGTAATATTTAGAGATAAAATTAATTAGTACTAGTGGTAGAAAAAATATTTTGGGGCTGGATATGGAGAAGAGAGAACCAATTTGGTATACTGGTTAAAGCATCAGGATAGAAAACAGGAGACCACAAATTCTAGTTCTGCTTCAGAATGAAGCCAGCTGGGTGACCTTAGGCCAGTCACCCAATATCTGCCCTAGGAAACAGACAATGGCAAACCACTTCTGAAAAACATTGCTAAGCAAACGGCATGAGCTTGAGGTAGACAACCAGTAATCAGCACTGATCTGAAGGCACAAAACAGACAAAAAATTTGGAAATCTTTGCGAACACTAAAATTGTTATGAACTAATAAAACGCTTAAATAAAGTTTTATCAAACCTTTAGAAAGTAGCAGGGTTCTAGTCCTGCACTTCTGATTGGCTGATAATAGCGATATCGGATTAGTCCATTCAGGAGAATCTGATTGGCTGTTAACGAGCCACTCTCATTGGTTAAGGGATTAACACTCCACGTTTCTCATTAGTTACTAGATCAGCAGCTTGCCTATAAAAGGGCTGCTGCTGCCCTAGGTTTTTGCTCTGTTCAGAATGATTAATAAAGAGTTGAAGTTCATTGTTCACCGTCTCGTCTCCGTTCCTTGCGTCCATGCGCAGAACTTAACACTGGCGACGAAGGTGGGATACGGAGACGTCAGAGCTGACTGAACACTACAGAGCACCAAACAGAGCACGTGGCTGAAGGCGCATCAATGGCGGAAACCATGACCGGCGGCACCATACCACCCGCTCCATTCGACCCGGCACAAGAAGACTGGGACTCATACATGGACCCGTTCCAGATGTTTCTGGAGACCAACAACTTGAAGGATGCCACTACTGGAAAAAAGTGAGTGGTATTCCTGACTCACTGCGGACCTGCCATTTTTAAGATGGCTAAGGGACTGGCAAAACCGGCTGAGGTGAAATCCATGGACTGGGATGTCCTCGAACCCCTCCTATGGGCCCACTATGCACCTACCATACCAACGCTTGCCTGAAGACATGGATTTTACCAGAGAGGCCAGCGGAAAGGAGAAAGCATTGCAGATTTCATCGCAGATCTCCGGAACCTGGGAGGCCTCTGTGGATTCGCTGACCTCGAAGAAGCTCTAAGAGATCGAATAGTTCTGGGTTTAGATGCACCACACGTGCAAAGTAAGCTGATGACGAAAGGCGACATCAGCCTTGCAGATACCATTGCTGACGCTACTGCAGCAGAAGCAACCAGGAAGTTGGCTGCCCGAATGCGCCGCACCAACGCCCCGCTCCGCCAACTCACCGGTGAAACCTCACCTCACCTAGAGGGACATACGACGGCAACCCACCACGAGGACCTCGAATCGTCATCAGAAAGTGATGAGGAAGAGGTCAACCGGCTCTGGTCTGAACGAGACCAACGCCACCAGCGTAACCAGAGACTGCAGTATCAATGCGCAGGTTGTGGGGCAAACCACCCACGATCAGACTGCAAATTCCTCAACGCGATCTGCCATGTTTGTGGGAAGAGAGGCCACATCGGAAAGGTCTGTAGAAGCAAGCAAGGATCCAGCCCACTTCAAAGGGGGACCAACTACCGCCAAACCACAGGAAGTCATCCTGTGAGTCGGGAACATTTGAACCACCAATGGAACAACCACTCCTTCAGAAATGAACTACTGGCCAATTCAACGAAATGAGAAGAGGCACACCAAACCATTACAATTGATCACACCTCATCATTAGATGCAAAGAAGATCCGAGTGAAGGTCGCCATAGAAAACCAGCCCTGCGTGATGGAAGTTGATTCAGGATCGTCCCTCTCAATGGTTTCCTGGAAGACCCTTAAACAATTAATCCCTGCCATCCAGCGACAAGACCTCAGAACCCAAAGAATCATACTCAAGGATTATCAGGGAAACCAAATTCCAGTCGTTGGATCCAGCCTAGTCCATGTCTCATTCAAAAATCGTACTGCATCTTTACCATTGACCGTCGTCGACTGTGATAGGCCTAGCTTGTTAGGCCTTCAATGGTTCGCTCCACTCGGGATCAAGGTAGCCGGCATTCACCAAACCAGCAGCGATGACTGGGAGGAGGCCCTCATCCAGGAATTCCAGGACATCTTTGCAGACAAATTAGGCGAGTACAAGGGGACCCTGATATCATTTAACCTTAACCCTGAAGTAGCCCCCATCCGCCTTAAGCCTCGCCGAGTACCTTTTGCCCGTAAACCAAAGATTGACGAGCAGCTTGATAAATTAATAGCCCAGGGTGTTTTAGAACCAACAGACCACGCTCCTTGGGAAACCCCAATCGTAACACCCATCAAACCAGATGGATCGTTAAGGATTTGTGGGGACTACCGTGCCACCCTGAATCACGCCCTTCAACAGAATGCTTACCCAGTGCCAGTGGTACAACACCTCCTCCATTCCCTGGGGGGCAGAAAAGTCTTCGCTAAATTGGATTTAGCACAGGCGTGCCAACAACTGCCTGTAGATAAAAAAACAGCAGAGGCACAAACGATCGTTATGCACTGAGGCGCCTTTAAGTGCAACTGACTCCAATTCGGAGTTAGCGTAGCCCCAGGGATTTTTCAGAGTTTGATGGAGAGACTCTTACAGGGGATAAAAGGGGTCGTACTATACTTTGATGACATTTTAATTGCTGCCCCGAATAGAGAAACACTAAAGGAGCGTCTTAAACTGGTTCTCCAGAAATTTAAAGACTCCGGCCTTTAGGTTAAAAAAATAAATGTCAACGGTGTACAGATAAAGTTGAGTTCCTGGGGTACCTAATCGATAAACAAGGCATTCACCCCACCAAGAGCAAGATAAGAGCAATCAAGAATGCCCCAAGACCGAGAAATAAGACTGATCTCCAAGCTTTCCTGGGGCTCATTAATTTTTACATCTTCCTGCCCCACAAAGCGACCGAGCTGAGCCCCTACATAGGCTTCTTGACAAAAAATCAACCTGGGTCTGGAGGCACCGAGAGGAGCACGCGTTCCAACAAGTGAAAAACCTATAAACTTCAGATGCTGTTTTAATGCAGTATAACGAGACTTTGCCTTTAACAATTACATGTGATGCATCACCTTTTGGAGTAGGAGCCATTTTGAGCCATGTGTTACCAAACGGTAGTGAAGCCCCTATTGCCTATTTTTCAAGGACTCTATCAAAGGCTGAACGTAACTATAGTCAAATCGATAAAGAGGCTCTTGCTGTTGTATCTGCTGTAAAACAGCTTCATGATTATGTATATGGATGAGTTTTTACTATTGTTACAGACCGCAAACCTTTGCTGGGGATTATAGTGGGAGACAAGCCAACCCCCTATATATTATCACCTAGAATGACTCGCTGGTCAGAGTTTTTGGCTGTGTACAATTATAGGCTGCAACACTGCCCGGGGAAAGCCATTCCCCACGCTGATGCGCTGAGCCGTGCACCACTTCTGGAAACCGTCGACGACCCAGCTCCAACCCTTACAATGCTCCAGATTGAAACGCTACATTCACTGCCACTAACAGCTAGAGATATCGCGATCGAAACAAAACGCAATCCTATCTTAACGTGAGTTCTTAGCTGGGTCGAACGGGGATGGCCAGTAGATCAAACCCCTGATGACTTCACCCCCTTCAAGAATCAGCAAACAGAACTTTTTTCACAAAAGGCTACATCCTATGGGGGGATAGAGTCGTCGTCTCAGAGCGGTTACAATGAGTGGTATTAAAGACACTGCATGAGGGCCACCCTGGCATCGTACATATGAAAGTGCTCGCACGAAACTACGCGTGGTGGCCGGGCATCGATAAACAGATCGAAGCCTGGGTAAAGACTTGTTTAAAGTGCCAGGAAGTTAGCAACACCCCACCTAAAGCAACTCCGACAGAATGGGAAACACCCCGGGGACCATGGTCCCGCATCCACATTGACTTTGCGGGACCTACTAAGGGACATACGTTCCTCCTAACAGTGGATGCCTAGTCAAACTGGCTCGAGATCCACGAAATGAAGAGTACCACAACCGAGTCTGTCATCCGGAAGTTGAACAGATTATTCACGACCCATGGACTGCCAGACATTCTGGTATCCGACAACGGACCCCAGTTTACCGCTCTACCTTTTGAACAATATTTAGCGGACCGGGGTATTCACCATGTGCTAACTTTACCAGCACACCCTGCAGCTAACAGAAGAGCCGAGCGCATGGTACAATTTGTTTAAAAACCCCTCTACAAAATGGACTATGGGGACATTGAAGATAAGATAAATAAAATACTCCTTCTCCAACACATCACTCCACACAGCGTCACCAACAAGACTCCAGCTGAACTATTGATGGGACGCAAACTCCCTTCCCACCTCGACCGGCTTCACTCATCTTACGAGCCAGAAAAACCCTGTGGATCAAGCGGAAAATGCCACGAGTTCAAGATAGGCGACTTAGTCTTCGCCAGAAACCTTTCTAGTGAACCGTTGTGGGTCGAGGCAACTGTAATTCAAACCACTGGACCCAGGTCGTACCGGGTGAAAACCTGCAACGGAAAAATAAGGAAACGCCATATAGATCAGCTTCGCTCGAGGCTACAACCTAGTTTCCATGACTCCGGTAACTCCCAAACTGAGGGGGGAGGGGATGTCGAAGGAACCGAATTCGAGATGGCAGAAAGCAGAAATGAAAGAAGTCAGCCATCGGGCGTAACGAATGAAGAAGAATCAGGGAAGGGCGTGTCCTCGCCACAGAGGGACACCTCAACAGAGGCAAGCCCGCAAAGGTCAGAGGACAACAACAAGAACATCAGCGGCACTGAGTCATCAATGAGGAACCACCGGCACCCGACTTGCCCGAAAACATCCCGCCGAAACAGGGTTACAGACAAGAAGCGGTGGGACAGCGTAAATCCAATAGACAGTCAAAACAACCTTCATACCTCAGAGATTATGTCACCACACCCCCTAAATGGAAGCCGGGGGGAAGGGCTGTTATGAACTAATAAAACGCTTAAATAAAGTTTTATCAAACCTTTAGAAAATAGCAGGGTTCTAGTCCTGCACTTCTGATTGGCCAATAATAGCGATATTGGATTGGTCTGTTCAGGAGAATCTGATTGGCTGTTAACGAGCCACTCTCATTGGTTAAGGGGATTAACACTCCACGTTTCTCATTGGTTACTAGATCAGCAGCTTGCCTATAAAAGGGCTGTTGCTGCCCTAGGTTTTTGCTCTGTTCAGAATGATTAATAAAGAGTTGAAGTTCACTGTTCATCGTCTCATCTCCGTTCCTTGCGCCCATGCGCAGAACTTAACAAAAATCTTATTACTTACACAAAACTTTCCTTCCTGTGCTGAGCTTTCATGCTCCTCTCCTTTCTACTGAGGAAATACTTTGTATGAAAAGATGATAGGATGAACTGAAGCAAAGACATGCTTGATAACAGACTACAGTCTTTGCAATATGCATTCCATTGGCCATGAGAGCTAGAGCTCAAGGAACGAAGTTCAACAATGTATCCTGCACATAACTTTGGATAGAGCAGATATTCTGACCAATAGTAGCAGCAATACTGTATATCAGTTTCATGTGATAGTTGACAGTTGGTTGATGCAACTACTGATTGTTTTCCTGACTCTGCAGCCTTTATGTCTCCTACTCCAGGCTTCAGCTGTGACTTCTCAGCCCTCTTCCTTCTCCTTCTCTTAAGTATGCATCTGCTTTTCCTCTCTCTTTTGGGGGTTGGTTTGGTCCAGAGCTGCTTTCTTTGACAGGCATTGCCTCATTTCCTCCTAAACAATTGAGTCACTCTCACTTTACATTGGCATCAGCCCTCAACAGCTAATTTACTCATGACCTCAGGAAAAGTGGTAACAAAATATACAGAAACAGTTAGAAATAAGGCAGATTGAATTAAGTAGGATGTTATATCTAATACTTAAGCCAGAATTCTACACAACATCTCCCACACAGTAAGACATCATGGTAATGCATTGTTTATTCAAGTAATTTATTGTCTGTCTTTCCAATATTGAAAAAGCTGTGCAATATGTATAGTACATATCTTATATTTGAATTATTTAATTCTGTCCAATTCTGAATGACTCTGGGTGACTCATGAAACACTAAACAATATAAAACAACATAATAGGAAGCAACAAACAACAACACCAAACTAGGATAGAAGAACAAGAGAGAGGAATAAGATGGCAAACATGGCTGATGCCCAAACATCTTTCAAATGTCTAACTTCCAATGGAAGGTGCTCCAGCTACCCTAATCAAAGTCCGAGAAGAAAAAATTTATGGTCCTCTGGAATGACAACAGTATAGAAGCCATTGGGACTTCATTCCAAAGAAAGTGCACTGAGATGACATAGTTTAATTAAAAGAAACTGAAGCATGTCAATGGGTCAGGCAGAGGTAGATACCACTCAAGACAGGAACTTCCTCAAATATGGTCTTATGCCAGGTCTTATGCCATGTTAGGCCATATTGTACATTATAATCATCACTTTGAATAATCCCTACAGGGAACCAAACTGGCAACCAAAGCAGCTTGCAGAGCAGAGGTGTGTCATGCATATATAGAGACATGCCCATCATAGCTCACAGTCCTTGATCAGTTAAAGTTTTGATGTTCTTCAAGAGATCATGTCAAACTACCCAAAATAAAAACCAGATCTAATATTTGACCTCCAATATGTGAAGTAAGCAGTGGGGTGCCACAAGGTTCTATCTTAGGCTCAGTACTCTTCAATATCTTCATTAACAACTTAGATGAGGGAATAGAAGGGGAACTTACCAAATTTGCAGATGATACTAAGCTGGCAGGAATAGCTAACACCCAAGAAGATAGGCTCCAGATCCAGATGGATCTTGACAGACTAGAGCACTGGGCCGTATCTAACAAAATTAAATTCAGTGTAGAGAAAAGTAAAGTCCTACACTTAGGCAAGAAAAAAAAATACACATATAGACTGGGTGAAACCAGGCTCAATAGCAGTAACTGTGAGAGGGATCTTGGAGTCTTAGTGGACTACCAGCTAAATATGAGCCAGCAGTGTGCAGCAGCAGCCAAAAAAGCTAATGCAATCCTAAATTGTATTAACAGAGGGATACAATCAAGATCAAGGGAGATACTAATACCACTCTATAAAGCCTTAGGAAGACCACACCTAGAGTACTGCATCCGGTTCTGTTCACCACATTACAAAAAAGATGTTGAGACTCTAGAAAAAGTACAGAGAAGAGCAACCAGGATGATTTGGGGGACTGGAGACTAAACCATATGAAGAATGGTTACAGGAACTGGGCTTGGTTAGTCTATTGAAGAGGAGGACCAGGGTAGACATAATAGCAGTCTCCCAATATTTGAGGGGCTGCCACAGAGAGGAAGGAGTCGTGCTATTTTCTAAAGCAGCTGTAGGCCAGACAAGGAATAATGGATGGAAATTGAACAAGGAGAGATTTAACCTGGAAATAAGGAGAAACTTTCTGACAGTGAGAACAATTAACCAATGGAACACCTTGCCCTCGGAAGTTGTGGGAGTGCCATCACTTGAGACTTTCAAGAAGAGATTGGACTGTCATCTGTCAGTTGGGTCAATGATGACATAGGTTAAATCCATAACTGCTGTGGAGGCCTTGCATTCATACACTGTCCTGGACTGTATGCCACTTGGCACCAGATTGAAACTGAAGCACCATCACAAGCCCAATGACAGAATCCAGCAGGGCAGGCATGGTGATTCTGGGCAGCAGGAGAATAGTACATTAGCAACAACTCCAACTGTTCTCTAGAGCCTAACCAGAATACCACACATCTAGTACATAAACAAGTACCATCTTCCAAAAGGTTTCTATCCTGAAAGAATCCCAATAAGAAAAATCCAGTGAGAAATATTAACACCTCTTCCAGAAGTCCAATAAAATGGAAGAAAAGGGGTATCTGGAGGAAGTACATCCAGCCTCAAAGTGATTGTGTAAATACATGTAAATATTTACAGTAATGATTTCCACCTTACATACAAAGTAGGTGCTGTTGGTATTGAGAGCAGGGTCTAAGGAGGAGATGATAGTTGTATTGGGGATAGTTTAAAAAGATACATTTTCAAAGGTACATGAAACCCAGCTATGAAGGCTTTACAAAGAAGCACCAGCAATGTCTATTTCATCTAAAAACACTTTTGGGCCAGTGACCTGAGATATGATTGCAATATCTCACACAATGTACCATTTGGCTTTAACTGAGGCTTGAAGGCAAAGACTACATAGAACTATTTTAATAGTTAAGTCTGTAAGATTAGCTTTGCAAGCTCTAGAAAAAAGAAAAGGGAGGGAGAAGGGGGATATCCTCTTCTGCAAGATTACCCCCCCCCCAAAAAAAGACAACTTGCTTATAAAAAAGGAAAGATGGATTTTGAAAAAGTAAAGACTTTGAATCACTTCTGATAGGAAGATTATAACTCTCATCCCTCACTTGAATTCATTTTCTACAAGAAATGAGCTGACCTTACTAATATCCTCTAGGTATGAATTCATCTTAAGTTCGTGGAATTTTACTCTGAAACATTCCTTGGCATGATTCTATACTCCATTCTCAGAACCTTATAGATTACTTAGAGTAGGTTTTTTTTTTTTAACCTATATCAAATCTGCACAATGCCCAGGTTTAGTTTGCTTGAGAGATTAACTTTCTGGGGTACAGATTTCACATTGTTTTGGATCAGTTTAAGTGATGTTCTTTTCCTTTGGAACAACAGATTAAAATAACAAGTACTGCAACCCTTTTCTATTATTCTAAGCTACAATTATATGTGCAGAATTTGAGCCATTTATTTCTACATCTCCCATTGGCATCTCTGAACAACATGGCCAGGGTGAAAAATTAAATGTCAGCAGCTTTGGTTCAATGGTATTTAAAAGAGTGGGAAATTGCTTAGCTTAAAAAATTAACAGGACAGCAAAATGTTTTGAAAAATCATAGAATTAGTCACCATTCCTTAAGTCTATTAACAAAGTTTTCCTGCTGTATATCCTTCATTTATCCTCATCTATACAAATTTCATGTTTGCAAATGTGATCTGAAGCAGAAACATAAATAATTTAAATATTTAATTTTGCTTTTCAGAATGGCATTTATACAGATGAGAGGAAGTTGTTAGGATATACATACACATATGCAGTTTCTTTTCAGTTTTCTTCCTTTTATTTGCTTCTGATTATCTTCCTTTAAAAAAACATTAGTGTTCTTAAGATTTGCATCATGTTTTGTTCATTAAGGAATTGTTTAAATCGGTGTTTCTCAACATTAGAAATTTTAAGATGTATAGATTTCATCTCCCAGAATTCCCCAGTCAGCCATGAAGAAGACATGAAACCATCACCAACATCTTCAAAGGAAGAACAACAAAGTACCCTTCCTGGATATCATTTTAGCAGAGGCAAGGATAGGAAGTTAGAAAAACAAGACTATCATATAACCACCCACATTAACCTTGTACTCCATTGCCAAAGAAACAACCCAACCACCCGCAAGAGAAGCTGTGTAACAACACTATTTAGATGAGCACAAACACATTGCAGCACCCCTGAACATCAAAAAAAGAAAATAGATAATCTACAATGTCTTCCAATGAAATGGATATCCATACAACATTATCAAAAAGTACCTGGCCACTCAACCATCTACAGCACAATCAATACAAGCTATGAAAATTATATCAGTGCCATACATCAACAAGACCTCAGAAAGAACCAACAAACTACTCCAACCACATGGCATCACCAGACCACACAAATTGAACAACTAAAGCTCTCAAAAGCATCTAAAGTAAACCAAAAGATCCAAAAGCTTCAGAAGAAAAAAGAGAAGTCATTTACAACATACAGGTGAAACTCAAAAAATTAGAATATTGCGCAAAAGTTCATTTATTTCAGGAATGCAACTTAAAAGGTGAAACTGATATATGAGATAGACTCATTATATGCAAAGCAAGATAGTTCAAGCTATGATTTGTCATAATTGAGATGATTATGGCTTACAGCTCATGCAAACCCCAAATCCACAAACTCAGAAAATTAGAATATTACATGCAATCAATAAAACAAGGATTGTACATAGAACAATATCGGACCTCTGAAAAGTATAAGCATGAATATGTACTCAGTACTTGGTTTGGGCCCCTTTTGCAGCAATTAGTGCCTCAATGCAGTGTGGCATGGAAGCTATCAGCCTTTGGCACTGCTGAGGTGTTATGGAAGACCAGGATGCTTCAATAGCGGCCTTCAGCTCTTCTGCATTGTTCGGTTTCGTGTCTCTCATCTTTCTCTTGGCAATGCCCCATAGATTCTCAATGGGGTTCAGGTCAGGCGAGTTTGCTGGCCAATCAAGCACAGTAATCCCACGGTCATTGAACCAGGTTTTGGTGCTTTTGGCAGTGTGGGCAGGTCCCAGGTCCTGCTCGAAAATGAAGTCAGCATCCCCATAAAGCTTGTCTATGGAAGGAAGCATGAAGTGCTCCAAAATCTCCTGGTAGATGGCTGTGTTGACCCTGGACTTAATGAAGCACAGTGGACCAACATCAGCAGATGACATGGCTCATCAAATCAACACAAACTGTGGAAATTTCACAGTGGACTTCAAGCATCTTGCAGTGTGTGCCTCTCCATTCTTCCTCCAGACTCCGGGTCCTTGGTTTCCAAATGAGATGCAAAAGTTGCTCTCATAGGAAAAGAGGACTTTGGATCACTGAGCAACAGACCATTTCTGTTTTTCCTTAGCCCAGGTAAGACTCTTCTGACGTTGTTTGACAAGAGGAATACGGCATGTGAAGCCCATGTCCAGGATCCATCTGTGTGTGGTGGCTCTTGATGCACTGACTCCAGCCTCAGTCCACTCCTTGTGAAAGTCCCAAACACTTTTGAATGGCCTTTTCCTGACAATCCTCTCCAGGCTGAGGTCATCCCTGCTGCTTGTGCACCTTTTTCTTCCATACTTTTCCCTTCTACATAACTTTCTATTAATGTGCTTTGATACAGCACTTTGGGAATATCCAACTTCTTTTGCAATTACCTTTTGAGGCTTTCCCTCCTTATGAAGGGTGTCAATGATGGTTCTCTGCACAACTGTCAGGTCAGCAGTCTTTCCCATGATTGTAATTCCTACTGAACCAGACTGAGAGACCATTTAAAGGTTCAGGAACCCTTTGCAGGTGTTATGGCTTAATTAGCTGATTAGAGTGGTACACTTTGAGCCTAGAATATTGAACCTTTTCACAATATTCTAATTTGATGAGATTGTGGATTTGAGGTTTTCATGAGCTGTAAGCCATAATCATCTCAATTATGACACATCACAGCTTGAACTATTTTGCTTTGCATGTAATGCATCTATCTCATATATTAGTTTCACCTTTTAAGTTGCATTACTGAAAGAAATGAACTTTTGCACGATATTCTAATTTTTCAAGTTTCACCTGTAGAGTACAAGGACTGCAACAACCACTATGTAGGGCAAACATGCAGAAGGCTAGTAGAGGACAACCATGAACACCAACTAGTAGTCAGAAGATATGATAAAAATTCCTCAATTTCTCAACAGATGGACAGACATAACCATAGTTTCAACTGGGAAACCATGACCACCCTGGACCAAGCCAAGTCTTAAAATGCTACAGAATTTCTAGAAACTTGGCACTCAGACAAATCGGCCATTAATAGGCACAAAAACATAAATAACATCAACATATAGTTCAAAAGAGACAATCAAAAATCTAAAAAGGATGGAAAAACTTCAAAACACCTTATCAGCAATCAACACCCAGATAAGGAGAAAATAATACCAAGATTAAAGGTCGACTAACAGCCAAGCTGTAAACATCCCCCCAATCAAGGAACTACCACCTTGGACAAACAGTAAACAAAAGAACATTCCCACCAAACTGACAGGGCAAAACATTCATCTTGGTCTGTGTTTATTGGTCTTGGAGTTTGCTGTGTTCTGCTTGATTGGTGTTTCTAATATCTTCTGTCTGTTTTGTAGCATTTTTTTGTCTTCATTGGCTGGCAACATTGTGTTTCCTGTATTGGAGGCTTTCAGTGTGGCTTGGCTTCTGGTAAACAGATGGCTATCCTTTATTAGGAAGCTAGGTTTCATCTGGGTGCGTGGTTGGGGTGTGTTTGAGCTGGAGGTTTAAGAGGGGTCTGTTTGTGCCCAGGTGTTTGCTTGGCTTGTGGTGTGGAAATTTTTTTGTTTGTGAGTGCAGGTTTCCAAATAATTGACAGTCTGGTGGAATCATCTCTTCTATTCATGCTTTCAGGTCTTTTTTCAATCTCTATGGCTTCTCTGCTAATTCTGTGGCTGAGGTTTTCTATAGTGGCTAGGGTTTTGGTGCCATTGAAGTCAATGCTATGACCTGTGGCTTTCATTTGTTGGACAAGTGAGGAAGTGTGTTCCAGCTTTTTGACTGCATTTTTGTGTTCATCCAGGCAGATACTTATTCTTCTATTGGTCTGTCCAATGTATGTGGCAGGGCATGATGCACAGGGACCTTCATATATGCCTTGGTTTTCCAGGTCAATTTTATCTTTGGGGTTTCTTAGGATGGCTGCTATTTTTCTATCTGTTTTGAAGGCAGTCTTGATGTGATGTCTGTGTAGTATCTTACCGATTTTGTCTGTAGTACCTCTTGTGTAGGGCAGGACAGCTGTTCCATAGGTCTGTTCATCTTCTAGGTCTCCATCATGTCTCAGTGTGTTTTTGTGAATCAAGCCAGTGATTTTGCTTTTGTAGAAGCTGTTGGCTGTCAGTACTTTAGTCAGGGTGCATAGTTCAGTCTTTATGTGTGTCTTGTCTGCCAGGCGTTGGTTCTGGCAATTAGTGTTTTGGCCACAGAGTTTATCTGTTCTGGGTGGTGGTGGGATTGGGTGTTGCACCACAGGGAGATAAAGATAAGTAGGCTTGTATGTAGCTACTCATTCAATTTGTACATCATTTCAAGTGCTATAATAATTTTAGAAAGAGTTCCTTTTCCATGGGCATCCATATTATTGCATTTCCACCCACAACTGCAGCTCTTTTTATGAGTGAAATTGCTATAACAGTAATATTCATTAGCCCTGGCTTTCTCACTTTGTGTTAGGCCATATGTTAACATCTCATGTGATCTTTCAGTTCAAGTGTCCTTATTTTCCAAACTTTTTAAAAAAAGGCTAACACAGAATAATTGATTAACGCATTTATTTTTTCATTAAAAAGTACTAAGAGTAGTAAGAATGTAAGTAAGTAAGAAATATCTACATTTCCTCAAGACTCTTACATACTGATATGTTTGTATAATTCTTGCAAACAAAATTTAGCAATTGTAAACTGTAAAGTCTTGTAGAACTTTAGAGTCGAACTGCCAAAGGGTAGTTTTCAAAAGTCAAAAAACAAAAATTGACAATTTTTAAAATCCCTGATTATAGAATTATTTTCTCTTTACATGCCTTTAAATTCTCTGTTGTTGATTCTGTTAGCATTTCTTCCATTATATTTAATTAGCAATTGAACTTAGCCCTATGTGCAGAGATCAGAGATCAAAATCTCTTTCGTTTGTTTATAGATATTGTTATAGATTTTCTGCTATATCTTCCTCAGTTAGTCAAGCAATTAAGTTAGCTGAAGATATGTTTCAGGATAAGCTTCATGTAAATTGGTAATACATTGTAATGTACCACCTGTCAATGAATACTTCAGCTTCAACCATAACAATACAAGAGCAAAGAATAGATACAAACTCAAGGTAAGTCACACTAAACTTGATTGCAGGAAATATGACTTCAGCAACAGAGTGGTCAAAGTCTGGAATACTCTACCTGACTCTGTGGTTTCTTCCCCAAACCCCAAAAACTTCAACCTTAGACTGTCTACTATTGATGTCACCCCTTTCCTAAGAGGTCTGTAGGGGGCGTGCATAAGTGCACCAATGTGCCTACTGTCCCTGTCCTATTGTTTCTTTTATTGTTTCTTTTATTTTTCTTATATGTATTCATAACTATGTTTATACTTATACTTGTTATCTTATAATTGCTTGACAAAACAAACAAACAAACAAATAAATATATCATTGAGTGGTGGAGATGACAAAGAATGATTTGGCAAATTGCAGCCCACCAATATTCTACACAATCCACCAAGGCCTTTGCAGGACCCAGTAATACATTACTTAAGCTCTTCTAGCTATCTTGTATCATATAAACGGAAGCCCCCAAATGACTTGTCAATAATGATTTGTTACATTATATTAGTTGTTATAGTAGTTCTATGTAATGTTTTGAAGGTATGCTTTAATTTGATGAAGATTCAAGCTTTATCTTCAAAAGACCCAATTGAAGCAAAACTTATTAAATGGTAAAAGGGCTCCTACATGTATTTTCAACTGAGTGAACTTTCCCATGGAACAAAATAGTTGGCCATATAAAACTGATTCATTTTAATTCTGACTTTATTTTTTAGCCTGAGAAGTTATTTCAAATTGGATCGCTATAACAATATGATTTAAAGCAATAATTCCAGTTGGAACAGAGTAATTCTGTATGCAATCTAAACTTTAACAGGCCACCTCCTAATCACTATAGAGTTGTCAAATACACTTAAAAATAGTATTCCCTGTGATCAAATTGCATGATATATAGCATCTGCCAATTTTATCCATTTTTATTTTTTTTTGTAATTGGTTGCAAAGTTGTAGAAGAGTAGATCATCCAAGGAGAACAAAGAAGTAAAGTTCAGTCTTCTCTGCCAATGTAACCCTAAATTGATAACCTTGTTAGGGGCAACACTTGTTAGCTCTAATTGGCCCTAGCTCATGAGAAAGTAGGACAAAGGATAGGCTCCCAGTAGGCTATCAGCAATCTCTCAGAGGTGCATTTGCTGAAGATGTTGAAGCAGAACTAAATTAACAGCTCTCAGATAGTAAATTCCCTAATATAATAAAGGCAACTGAATGACAAATAATTTTACATTGACTTCACTCTGAGATCAGCAGGGCAGCGTCATCATATGCAAACAGCTCTCTAATTGTCAGTCTGGCATCTTATGGTGTGTTTGATTAGGCAGTAATTCAAATAGCCACTTAGATGTTGCAAAGATTTGTTATGAGGATGCAATAACCTCCGCCCTCAACAAAATAGACATTTTGCTTAACTTTCCACATGCTATTACGGTATTGGCATATGTGGAAAGAAACATAATCCATGTCATAATAATCAAGAAAACTTTGACATGGCTTTCTGGGCATCTGCCCGACTTGTGATCCAGATTAATAATGTAGAGGCAATGAGAGTTTATATCTTTAAACTGGGAATTGCTCTATCTGAAGGCTTCCCAAAAGTAATGACCCAGGGAACATTTGTCATGACAGAGCAGTGGCATGATTGGGAGAAAAGTATCAAGAGAAGGAAGTGTATTCCATGTACCCCAGCGACAAGTCCACTAGTGTTATTGCCATGTACCATTAAAAGTGTGAGAGTTTTAGGATACCTGTGTTTCTCTAACAATACGGCCTCCACCAATAGGAAGGTCCAGAATGATTTCAAGGCATGAGGTGAAATTAAGCCCCATCCCCAAAATTTAGGCCTATTTAAACCATGTGTTTCCCTGCTATTTCTCATATCGTTCATTAGAACTACATGAGGTAAAGAGAAATGGGGGGGAAGGGCGGGGTGAGGTGGGGAGAAAACTTGCCTTTAGGAGTGCCCTGAAGGTAGCCTAAGCTAGAATACCCCGATAGCAGATAGAACATCAGCTGATAGAAGCTCACCAAAGGCAGAGTCCCCAGCTGCTTCAGGGCCTGGTGTGGCTGCCCGTGTCCCCTTGCCTTTAGGCAGTCTCTTTAGGGCGATGGAAGCTCCCCAAGTGCAGTCACCAGCCACTTCAATCGGCCGGTAGAAGCGGCCTCGGGGCAAGCACACACACACTCCCCTCACCATGAGGCTGCTTCCATCAGCTGATTGAAGTGGCTGGTGATTGCACTTGGGGAGCTTCCATCACCTGAAAGAGGCTGCCTAAAGGCGAGGGGACATGGGCAGCTATGCCATGCCCTGAAGCAGCTGGGGACTCTGCCTTCGGGGAGGTTTTGTCAGCTGACAGAAGTGGCCTCACGGCGAGGGGAGTGTGTGTGTGTGCTCGCCCCAAGGCCACTTCTACTGGCCGATCGAAGTGGCTGATGACTGCACTTGGGGAGCTTCCATCGCCTGAAAGAGGCTGCCTAAAAGCAAGGGGACACGGGCAGCCATGCCATGCCCTGGAGCGGCTGGGGACTCTGCCTTTCGGGAGCTTTCATCAGCCGATAGAAGTGGCCTCATAGCGAGGTACATGCGTATGGGCCGCTCTAGGTGGGGGAGGAAATTAAGTCACCCCCGAAAAGACAGCCTAGCCATTTTGGGGGGGAGTCAAAAAATAAATAAGGCCCGGCCTTATTTTGTGAGAAACACAGTAGTTATAATGCATGATTCCTTCCACTTCCTAAGATATGTATCTGGCAGGTATATCCTAAAATTTTCAGAGTTCCTCCAAGTTTGTCAACTGGGTTGGCAGTTGCTCAGCCTCAAACCATGTCCATAATTAATTAATCTCCTCTACTTTTCTATTTCATTTCCTGCATGGTTTGTGCTATACAATATGTGAGTTGTCTGTCTTCTCTCACTTGCTTATTTTTCCCAAAATCATTCCACAAGAGAGAGCTTGTTTGAAGAATTTGTCTTCTTTAATTCTGTTACAAACTTCTGAGCTTTTTCAACCTTTTAAATGCTTCAATTTCATCCTCCAGGCAAGGCATGACACCAGTGTGTTCCAAGTCTGATCAGCAAGCAGTTTGGTCCAAGGACATAAGATCAAATCTGAGACTTCGTAACCACGTTTTTGGCTAAGGCCTTCAATTCCAACCTTGTTTTATTTTAATTAGGCTTTAAAAGATCACAGCATTGGGCTTTAGAATGAGGCCACCTCTCTGGCTTAAGCAAATTCTGAAGTGATCGTGCCTATACACACAAATTACATGACTTTTCCTGCACAAGTCAACTGCTCTTCTTTTCATAGTTGACATTTTGGAAACAAATTGTAAGACCTTGTAGAACTAGGGAAATATCAAGATTCTGGATAGTTATTCTCCGTAAGAGAGGTATTGATCTAGCACTTGATCCATTCTATGAATAACTGAAGCTTCAAGAAAGCTTCAGTTTAGAAGAAAGCTTCATGTTTAGATTTTTTTTTTTTTTAAAGTTCCATCCTAATTACTCCTTCCTCTCAGTCAGGAATGCTGCATGTGGCCAAGATAGGATGAAGACTGGTAACCTAGCATAGACTTCCTCTATATTATTAAGAAGCATTATATGAAAGACTTAATTGACCAAAATAATGGTGTTTGATAGAGATCATTATTTATGGATCCAGTTAGTGAAAACAATAGCTTATGGAGAATTACAAACTATAATATAAGAAGAATATGTGTCAAAGAACATAGAAACAAAGAACAAAGAAATGAAAGAAAATAAGCGTGTATGTGTGTGACTATGAAAGTAAGAATACATAGATTGGTATTAGTTGCTTATTATGCTCCAGTGAGTGGTGATAATAAAAGAACCAGATACCAATTTGGGAGAAAAATGTGCAATATTCTGAATGAATGTGATTTAGGAGGAAAATAATTTTTCTATTAGATGACATGAAGAGATGGCTGGGAATAAGATGAGAGACTACAGAAAAGCTAATTGGGCCATTAGAACATGGTAACTGGTGAATATCTGCTTAGACAAAAGTCCATTTGTCTCAGATAAGTGGCTTAAATGTAAATATGTACATACATTCCCATGGCAAAAGATAACATAAATCTTACAATATTATTGTTTTAATTGTTTGTGATGGAAAACTGAAATAATTAATGGAGTTTGCAAAGAGAATAAGAAACTCTAATATGGAACAGATAATTTTTCTGTAGTGTCAGGTGTGGATCTTGGGGGAAATGGATATGGAAGAAAGGAAGTGAATGACTGTAGAATTACAGTAAATGAAATGTATACATTGTATATGAAAAAGTTTTAGAAGACAGATTAATCTCCTAACAGAATGGACAGAAAGTGAGTTTAAGAAACAGAATTAAAGCTACTTGGAATAGAAAGAAAAAGAGGTGTCGTACAGAATTATCACAGTTGTAGATGTAATTATGCTAATATTAAGTATAAAAAGAAGCTTGGTGGGATGATGAAGTAAAAGCAGCTGTGGATGAGAAAAAATGCATGAGAAAACGTTATTACAAAATGGTATTGTAATGATTATCATAATGTGTATAAAAACAAAATATAATCCTGAAAAATAGTAAGGCTGTAAATGTAGATGTTACATTAGTTGTTAAAAATATTCAAATATAGAAGTGTTTGCTTATGATATGGTTGTTCAACTTCTTAACAAGTGTATGGTGACTGCATTGCTGCCTAATGATTGGAAGAATTTTTACTGTTTTCTTGTTAAGAATGGAAAAATAGTGAGAATGAATGCAAAAACTGCAGTGAAATTAGTTGTTAAGGCTAATAGGGGAGGTGTTTGGCAAAACTGTGGCTGAAGAGATATGAGAATTGGCAGGCTTATATTGCAACTTTATGCTGAGCAGAGAGCACATAGACCCAATTCTGTTCTTAAAAAGAACACTGAAGAATGTGTAAAGGTAAATGAGAAAGTTGTTATACAGGTTTGAATGAAATAGGTTTGAATTATGTAACATTTTTCATGAATATGGAATGGTACGTTGGTGGTAAGAATGGCATAGAATGGAAGTCAAATATGAGTCAGACTGAAGAGAAAATAATGAATGGTCAAAGCTTCAGCAGCAAGTAAGTTAGGAATATATGATGTCTCCTTGGTTTTGAATGTGCTTATAGATAAAAATATAATGAATGCTTGTGGTAACATTAGAAGTGCTCAGGGATATGATTATATTTGTATATTTGTAGGAAGATTATGGCATGTTATTGGCTAAGAATATTAATAATAATAATAATAATAATAATAATAATAATAATAATAATAATAATAATAATAATAATAATGATAATGGAATAGGATTGATGAAATTCTGATTTAAAAAACCAAGAAATTTAATGAATAAAATTTAATGGATATAGTTGTGATGGAAGCAAGATATCCTATGTTTCAAAGGTGTGAAAAGGCACATTAAATGATGTTGGTCTTTTTTATTATTATTACAAATGTTTAAATTCTCTGGCTTCTAATTTCTTACTTATTTCTGTGTTCTGCAATGTTTTCTTGAAAGAAAAGAATACACTGTAGCTCCCTGGAGAACCTTATATCTATAAAAAAAACTACCAAGGCTACAGAAGGACCATTCTATAAGTTTAAAATATTTAATAATGGAAAAGGCAACTTTACTCAAAATGAGAAGGCACAAAATCTCCTGTTCGAATATTGGTAACATTGGGACCCAAAATAGGTATTTTGTTCAGGGGTCTTCAAACTTGACAGCTTTAAGACTTGTGGACTTCAACTCCCAGAATTGTTCCTCCAGTCATGTTAGCTCAGGAAGTCTGGGAGTTGAAGTCCACAAGTCTTAAACTTGCCAAGTTTGAAGACCCTTGTATAGATGGTAATATCTCCTCTTTAAGTCGAGGGTTAGCAAACCTCTCTTGGCTTAGTGCAATAGGCATTGGTGTGCACCCACACAAATTGCAAATATGCATATTTTATATTATGTATGGAACTTGTATGGCTTACATAGAATGCATATTTCATTTTCTAATAGAACTTATACAGATATTCCTCAACTGATCACTTAATAACTTTATAAGCTCTGCCTATTTGGGAGGTACCTAAACCGGGATTCGAAATTCTGATGGTTCACTCCTCCCAGTCACATGACCATACTTCAATCTCTAAGCAATTGAGCTATGGCTGTTTGCAGTGTGCCAGAATCATTTGACTGCATTTTACAAGTTTTGTTGAAAACCAAAATTGATTCCTAGATTTGGACAAAACTACATACCCCCTGGATGACATTCTCACCCCTGAAAATAAGACCCTGTCTTATATTTTTTGCCACCCAAAAAGGCACCAGGTCTTATTTTTTGGGGGGGGGAATGTTGTCCATTGACTCACCTCACTTGTGTGCATCATCTCGGACCTCCTTTTCACTGTCAAAGGCCTTCAGGAAAGCCTTGCTGGGTGCAGAAGAAAGGAGCTGGCAAGGCAGTCAGGGTTCGCAAGGCCTGGCTTCAACTGTCTGAAGGTAAGTAGTAGGGCAAATCCACCCCCCATCCCCATCCTAGCTTAATTTTTATCTGTGCACCCTATAATAGGTGGGGTCGTTAGGGCTTTTGTTGAGGGTAGGGCTTATTTTGGGCACACGTGTAAAAATCAAACTAGGGCTTACTTTTGGAGATCATATTTTTGGGGAAACACGGTTGTTTCCTTAATGACTATGAATTCATCTAATGACTGTGGCAATATGCTTAACAACCACCACAAGAAAGATTGTTAAATTTGGTCAGTCATATGACCAACCCACTTTACAACTGTTGTGATTTACAAGCATGAACTTACATTATGGTTGTAACTTGAGGACCACCTGCACAATGATCCTAGGCAGCCCACAGCAAGTACATGTTTGAGGAGACGTGAGGGTAGTTTTGTTATACTTTCTTGATTGATATCACTAAACTATTATGATCTTTTTGGTGATTTTAGGGCACACAACTATCCTGCTGCTAGGAACATTGTGTTTTCAGTAACTCCTTTAAGATACTGTTTGCCTCTTCTAATTAGCCATAAATAAAGAGTAAAAGCAGTTTTTGAAAAGAAGGTAAATCTGGGATTCAATGTATCTCCCCCCCCCCCAAAAAAAAATACCTCCAGGATATTCAGTAGACAAGGTCTAGCAGTGTTCTTGAAAATACACATCATGCTTAAGCATGCTAAATTCCCCTATAAAAAATAAAGTAGAAGAAAAATTAAAAATGAAACCATTTTGGGGATGGGTTATTAGAGCATTGGGGTGGGCAACAAGGGAAGTATTTGCAGGCACATAGTATTCAATGGGCATCAAGGTGGGATTCAGCCACAAAAGCAGGTTGAGTATTGCAGAAATGATTGACTCAGTTATTTGTGTTCACATTTCTCCCCAAATGGAAATGTGCTAATCACTAGACATTATATTCAAAGAATGGAAACAGATTGCCAAGTCACTCAGGCATCCTTTTTCTTCCTGCTTCTTTCTATAATATACAAAGCCAGTCATGTACTGTAGAACAAAAAGGTACTTCTGACCTGATGAGATTATCTCCAAACAGAGACCTGTTTTACACTGAAATCTGAGAAGTGAGCCACCTTGAATCAATTCAACACTTACACTGAGGCACTAAATGAAACTCATTTGTACCATTTGTTGAAAGATTGTGATCATAGGACCTACTATTGTCCAAAGAGGAAGTTCATTTTGGTATGCTGTCTCTATATTATATTGGCAAATAATGTGTTTATGTGATAAACATTTTTTTAAAAAAGAAAGCCTTTGTCAAACCATAAAAAATAGCAATTGTGCTGGCACTTACTGTTGGGAAGGGCAGGGTATATTCTAGATGCTCATAGATATTTTATTACTTTTTCATAAATTTGAGGGATGTTCCTTAGCAACATTGTAGATACAAGATGGCATCTTTCTGAACTGTGTTTCAAACTAAACTCTGTCATTCTGAATGTTGTTAGTATTGGAGGAAATCTTATAGGTCATTAATGAAAGAAATCAAGAGAGAAACCCCCCAGCAGATGGCTGTCCAGTTTTTGTTTAAGAAATCTTCATTAAAGATAGCTCAACATCCCCCTCATTAATTGTCACACTGCTTCTAATTCAGGAAACATCCCCTAGTGTTTAACTGCTATCCAACTTGGTATAATTTATATTTATTTATGAGATTTAATTTTGTTCTGGAGTAGCAGAGAAGTAGGACAGCCTCTTATAAAATGGACAACAGAGAGGAAACAAGTCAGCAAAAATGAGAATTACAGAAATCACAGATTTGGGTGTTCTTAGGAAGAATTATTATAATTTTCATGCCTCTCATCAATCTGTGGCAAAGATTGTGACTGGATAACTAGTGTTGTGCCTTCTATTTGCTGTCCAGGTCCTGAGAGATCAGGAGTAATTTAAAAGCTAGTGCTGCTTTCTCCCTTTCTAATATACTTATTTGCCTTTGAATACAACTCTTCAAATAGATGACACCTTATGTCTCCTGTGTAAACAAGTCTCATGGACCCACTGATAAAAAAAAAAAATTCTGTTTCTATGTGACACCCTCTTATATTTGGAAAAAAAATATTACAATGTGCTGCAGGGATGGGTGATTCTTCAGTTGTTCCTGAAGAACTCACCATTCTTATATTTTTGTCTGTGAGGGTAAAGGCTGATATTAGTTCAGGTCCCAGAATATTTGGACAATGTAGGCTGAACAATGACATCTATTTTTGTCATAGCAGCCTTTCTGTCGACAGCATGAATCTATGAATATAGATTCAGTCCAGTTGGTTCTTCTCTGGTCTCCAAATGCAAAGTTAACCTCCTTCAGATCTTTCTATACAAAAGAGCACAACATAGGTGTGCTTTACATTCATTGGTTTTTGTGAGCTTAATTGCAATTCACTGTGTCTTAAGAATTAAAGAATAGCCAAAGTATAATAAGCATTCTCCTCTTACATATTGGGAATCACCCAGAGTTTATTATAAGGTGTGCAGCTATGTAAATATTTTAAATAAAGGAAATAAATATTGTGCAGTGTAAAGAAGCAAGGTGGTTGACTTGAGCTTTTTCAACAGATGCTGAATACCCACTATAATGGAATCACGTGTCTCCCTTTTACCTCCTTATGTTAAACACTTAATCTTGATGTGAAGTTATTGCCAACTTTTTTCTCCATAAATCTAATCCTCTCTTTTAATGATGGCTATTTTTACATCTTACAATTGTAACTTTTATATTTTAACTATAGTTCCTTTTTGCCAGTCTTTAATATCTCACAAGTTATTCTACAAAAATTGTACTCAGCTACAAATTCTTTTTTTGACAAGATGGAGAGCAACAAAAATCAAGCATTCACACTCTTAATCATTTATCTTTTTTTAAATAAGAAATTTATTGCAAATATAGAAATCGATTTTCTCCATACAGGAATCTCCGATTCAAGGGAAAAAAAAAATCGTACCATTCAGTTTAAAACATGGAGTGGCGAAAACAAAATATATATATATCAAAATTAAACCTAAAATAAAGTCAAATTTCAAAAACAAATCCCCATACACAACCAAGGTTCACAGGATTGTAACAGGAGGAGGAAACTCAAGTGGCTGGTGAGGACCCAAACCGGCAGCTGCCTCGAATTGTGTATTACATTCAAGGGGAGCAGAAGAGGGACTCAAGAAAGAAACTGGGGGAGGGGGTTACCCTCCACTCTTGTACCCCAATTCTGTGCTTGTGGGTGGCAGGGCAAAGCTGAGATTCTACCCCTTTTATAATTATCTCTTTTCACCACACATTGTGGCATAATAGACTGTCCCAAGATGTTGCCCTCCAGATGTTTAGGACTTCAACTCTCTGAATTCCCAACAACTGGAAATTGTAAGAATTGCAATCCAAGTTGGGACCAGTCTAGGGCTTTATTACAGGATTAGAAGTGTAGGAGACACCTGAAAGGAAGGACATATACAGGAATTAAAGGTCAAGAATGGGAGAAATAGGAAAAGAGAGAAACAAAGATCTATGAGTGTTTCTCCACCTTGGCAACTTTAAGATCTGTGAACCTCAACCCCCAGAATTCCTCAGCCAATGTGCTGGCTGGCTGAATTCTGAGAATTGAAATCCATACATCTTAAAAATTGTCTGGGTTGAGAAACCTGATCTAGAGTAGTTCATCCATCCAGATAATGAAACAAGAAAGTATATTTGTATTTGAGAAGGACAAACATCCCGTTTGCAGTCTCTTTCAAGATAAGGTTGCTGCCCTGGAGCTCATAAAGTTAAATCTTCATCATGAATAAGAATTAACAGATAGATGCTGAGCTTTCTCCCAGTTTGCAATAAAAAGGGCTATCCATGAAGATACTTCAAGATAGTTAAAGATCTGTTTCATGGAATAAACATCATAAAGTACCTAAAAGCAAATATTTTAAGAGCATAGTGGGGGGTGAATTTTTCCTCAAACTCTGGAAATATGCCCCCCCCCGCAAAGAAAAAAAATAAAATTCAGTACAAAATACTTCACAGTGAAATTCATTAAACAACTTCCCAATGTTGTAGTTCATACACTGTGACTCTAGGCAGGTCTGTTGTCCCTGACCCTGGAAGGATTGCACTTCTATTTATGTGCAGCATCATGGCTGTTGAACAATGGGTTGTGGCCTCCATATAAACATGGAACTTTCCACATGGAAAGATAAAACTTATTGTACACTATCTTTGCTACTCTTTTGCATCTTAGGCCAAGGAAACTGGAGCAGATGTATCTGTTCTTGATTTTCTTTCTTCTGTGGTTGATTTTGTTGAGTAGCTTTGGCTAAATTAGTGGTGATTAACTCAGGGAAAGTTCCTCTTACCATATTGTCTGAATAATGTACTGCATCATGCTATGCTTTTTTCATCTAACATATATAAACTTACATTTAAGGGGAGTGCCCACAATTGGCCAGTGCTTCAAGAACTCTCCAAATTGCTCTCGCTCCTACTCATATCTGCTTCTTCATCCAGACCTCTCTTCCTGCTGTTTATGTATGCTAATCTTCCAGTGGAGCTCTCATCAAAATACTTCTTTTCGCTGCTAACCTGAAATCTAACCTGATTATTTTTTCAGATAAATTTTCCTTCCCCCCCGCCTTTCAATATTTTCTTCTTACCCCACTATACACCATTATTTCTTCTATTCTTTCATCTCATCTTCTCTTTACTTATTATTATTCTGAATGTGAACTCAGAAATTAATAATAAGGACTCATCAAAGAAGAGGTGAAAATCGCTATTACTGAACTTTTGGCCTGTCTCAGACTAAACCAAAGCCTGTGAAGATTCCCTGTTTTCTTATACCTATTTTCACTAATCTCTGCAGTCACCAAATGCTCACCCTATAATTCCCCATTATTCTAAAAATGCCTCTGCATTTGCTTGGCTCACCTTTCAATAGTACCAAAACAACAATGCTTTGCAAGGGGGAGTTACTGTTCCCTCTATTGCCACGATACATGGGTAATAATGTATTGGGGTACAATGTCTCTTTTACATGGGTAATAAGGTATTGGGGTGCAATGTCTCTTTTACATGGGTAATAAGGTATTGGGGGTGCAATGTCTCTTTTTCTCTTGTCATCCACCACATTTGAAAGTAGGCAGTGGTAAAGATGAAGTTGAAGGGTGGGTGGGTGGTTTAGGGACTACCTTTGAGGACATTATTTGAATTCCTAAAATTAGCTTGGGGAAATGATGCAAAAGATACAGATTTTTAAAATATAGAATGGGAGAGTTTCTGAGTATCTAAAAGGAATCATGGAAGAGCTTAAGCTTCCTCTTGAGGGTTTTTTTTTTTTACAACTACTGCTCTTGGGACATTATTTTTTTATTTATTTCATGTTATTATAACTCTTCATGATCAAAATCTAATCACCACCACTTCTGCTTTATCTTCCTAAGATATTTTTCTATATTTTCCAGTCAGAAATAGATAGGAATTTATTCTGGCTTCACAGGGACTGAAGTTTATTTAAATCCAGCTTTCTCTATTGGTATAACAGTATGTAGTACTTTGTGCTCAGAAGCTCAGAAAAAAATGTTTAAATTCTGCTCCGTGTTTGTTATTTGGCCCAGTAGCAGAGAAAGTAGAGTAAAAAAAAAGGGTAAAATAAAGGGAAATAGAGAAGTGACTACAGCAGATTCTAAGACATTTTCAATAGAAAGAAATATATGTAGCTCAGGATTGAACATCTATATAACTAGATGAGGCAGCTGATATTTTTCTTTGCAATAGTGGCAAATATCTGATATTTTTCTTTTTAGGGACACTTGAAAATCCTCAAACTATAAAGTTTTTGATGTTCTCTAAGCTTGGCTCTTTTTCTTGCAGATGTTTCATCACTCAACTAGGTAACATCATCACTAGGTTCTAACCCAAGAACCTAGCAAGAAGAAAACCACATTGCCACCAACACCGGAAAGGCAAGCTACTGTAGATACAAAGGGAAGAAACTCCACTTTCTCTCACACTGATGTTACAAGGTTGAGTAATGAAACGCCTTTAAGCAAATACCAAGTACAAAAAGTACCAAGGGCCGACAGACATTTTCATAATAAAAGAATTCCAGTCCCCCAGTCAACTTGTATATTGGATGGCCTTAATTGTATATTGTATCTGCCTTAATTTTAGAAACACATACATGAATTTTGTTTTGTATCACTGTATCACTTTTTGTATCTGAACCTTGATAAATTATGGGTTTGTGACAGGGACCCAAAATTATGTGGCTAAATAGCTGGTGCCCACATCATGATATATGAAAGTTTTATTCTAGTTCTGGAGAACAGATTTGAACAGTGAAGAATGTGAAGCAGCTTCACTTCTATTCTTGTTCCTCTTATTGGTTAAAGACACATTTCTCTTTACCTATATTTATATTTGGTCTTGTTTCCAAAACCCCTTTCTATGTTTCTTAGCCTTTGCTTCTTTTCTATTCCTATTGTGTTCATTTACCCCAACCAATCTCCTTCTCTCCCACCATATTCTCTCCTTTAAGAGGCCTCCTTTCCCATGACCTCCTATCTGATCCATTCTGCAGTATTTGAGAACTTCCAGTAAAGATTTTGCAAGCACATCAGTGCTGCCTCAGCCAATATTCATTTACATAAATTTTCAATTGTTATTAATGAATATTTCACACCCAACTCAGGAAGAATTATCTGTTAATGAAGCTGGGAGAGCACTGCAGTATTTACAAGGATTAGGAACTGGTGTCTTCCAATTAGATCAAAACTTCAGCAGTGTCCTTTTTGCAGGCCAAGATTCAATGTGGAAGGACCACTTCTTTGTTGTTCCCTTATTCTTCTCCAAATCGATCCCAGGAAGACAGACTGCATCCAGAATCTGTTCCATGAAGCACACTTCCATTTTTGACGCTTCCATTCCAGGGATGCAAGAGGTCCTAGCAAAGGGAGCAGAATCCAACTCTGGCTTTCCTTCTTTTTTCATCAGGATAAACAAAATGTCTATTGTTCCATAACAGTTAGATTATGGACAATGAAAGCAAGTTGGAAGCCCTCCAGAAGAAATATCAAGTTTCTTCTCCAGTTTCGTCAAGGAGAAATTCTCTCCTCAGAGACATTTTGGGACTTGTAAGGAAGAACTATACTAGTGGGAAACTAAATGGGGTGTATGTGTTCATTTAGTGCATGTCTCCTCTATAAAGGGCTTATCAAAATCATGTACACTATAGCATTGTTATTTAATCATATGCAAAAAGAACAGGAGGTATATCTATTGTGTCCAACAGGACATAGTAGACACAATCTATTGTATCCAAGGGGAGATTTTCTATGTAAACAAATTGCTTCAAATTCCCAAGGTGCCATTAGAGAAGCCTTTTCATTTGCAAGACACCCTTAAAACATGAGTTTTTAATCTCTTCCTGAATAGCAAATCTGCCTCTGCATCAGAAGAGCCAACTAGTGAACTAATGTTTGGCCAAAACCCAGGAGTCTTCTTGATCCAAAAGCCCTTGCTATACAAGGCTTATGAGAGTTAATTGTTACAGGATAAGCATGAATTAATGGATTGGGGGCATGCCTCTGAAAATTGACCAAGCTGAAACCAACTCAGAGAGCTTTGCAAAGGCAGCGTACTCACAGGTGAAATTAGACTAGGAGGTGCTGTTTTTTTGTTATGGCACCAGGTTTGGGTTCTCTTTGGAGTCCGCTCCCACCCAAAGTTTTCAAATCACAATGGTGGTCAGAGGAATATGGGGAAGTTAGGGGTGAGGTAAAAGGAAACAGCAAAGGAGCATGATTAGGTTTAGTCTTGACAAACCAGCACAGACACAAAAGATGTTTTTGCTCAGAAAAATACAATAAAATCATCATGCAGACATAATGCTTAAATCTCTTCTTCTCTAAGTGTGGGTATACTTTGAAATTACTCCAAGTCTGAAAATAGTGGCAGGAAAGGGGTGGATACAAGAGCAAAGAGAAAATATTATTTTCCTGTTATCTCCCCTTTCTACTTCTATCCCCCGCTGAAACAGTTCCAACTTGTGCAAACTTTACCCACAGACTAAGGCTTTCATTGTAGGGCATAAAAAGGGTATGGATCATTTGTGCCCTATAAATGTCCATCCTTTGAAAGATGCTGGGCTATGGTCCCAATACCATTTTTTTAAATCTCAAATTCTATTCCTTTTCAGAGGGGTATCAGCAAAGCTGAAATCTGTAAAAAAAGAAATCCCGATCTCTTATATATATTGTTATGCCAGAGTAGGGATTATAGAATGACAGATAGAAGCTGGAGTGAAGCAGTATAAGTAGAAAAGAGGGTTTGTTTGCACCATTAATCCACCATCATCACTCTTTACCCTGATTCCGAGTCAAAAGGCAAATTATCTCACTGCCTTAGGATTGCAAAAATCTATCTGGGATGGCATTTATATGCCATTTAATAGAGGAAATTAAATAATTTTTGATTGTTCCATTTCTACAGTAAAAGCTGTCATTCGTGGGGGGAGGGGGGGGAAATCAGGAATATTTTCTTATCCCACTCAAATATGAATAGCAATCTGCATTCTAAGATAGATTTGGACAATCCTATGGCACTGGGATGACCCAGGACTTATATTCTAAATCTACATGAGTCAGTGTTCCTCAATAACCCAGAAAATCCATCACACATCCTTTGCCACAGCTTAAATATTCTAAAAATGTCCTTCTGAACAACCCTACTTCTGCTTTTCCATCTCCTATTTCCTCCAGTGCTTTTTGGGAATCATAAACTGTGCTTGGTCCTGCTCTTATATCTATCTAGGATCAGGCAAGCATGGAAGAAATACACAGCCACAGGGAAGATATCCCACTTACTTGAGGATAGGACCATGTGATGTCCTATAGCCCTAGTGTGCTTGCCTACAGCCAACCCATCCATCATACTGAACAAGAATCCCCCAGTCTGTGATCAATGTGTGACAAAACAGCACACAATACAGGAACATGCTGGCATGCAAAACCGCTATGAAAAATGTCATCAATTTCTTAATAAATTCACTGAGACCAGGATGGATGTTAATATCCTTCCAAATGCATGCCTCCTGAATTATCAAAGAATCCTCATATAGTCTTTTTATTTAGGATTCATCAAGTTTTTCTCACAGCCCATGTTTTTAGTATTTCCCCTCAAAGTATTCAGGTGTGGGATCCCAGATAGACCTCAAAAAATATATTCCAGACATTTATCCTAGACTACAAAGGATGTACTTTTAGAGTTCATCTTACTGACAGAAAGGACAGCTGGATACCATATAAGACTCAGCTCCTGGGATCTGTTTTTTGGAATCCACCACTATTATCTACTTTTACATCACAAAGTGTATTTCTCAGGCTCCTTCATTGGATTCCTCACAAAATATCACAAGAATTGTTTTCTGGGATTACAGTTCTCACTTGGTTTCATTATAAATGAATCCCTGAGAGTTAATATAAACCAACAAAAGGCTGGCATTTCCATTTTTGAACTAAGTTTTCTGTCTTCACTCTTTGGGTAAAGAGAAGGGTTCTCTCCTATAGTTGCTGAAGCATATTGTTTACTAGAAGTGAGGCTAGGATGAAGGAAAGGTATCTGCCCTTGACCACTCAGGAATAATGGCTCTTCAACGTCTTGACTGTTTTCAGAAAGGAACTTTCCCAAGAAAGGGTGTGAATCTCCTTTCCCATGTATGCTACACTGTTGGCTTCTTGATTTACTTCTCTGTGTCACCCAGCATCACATATTTTTCCTACTACTGTCTTTCTGCAAGGAACAACAATTGGGGAGAGGAAATCTTGCAAGATAAATACAGGCTAGTTTGACTGCAAGGCACCCATCCGTCCTCAGTTTGAGTGTGCAAAGTTGGGAGGCATATTTCTTTTCTTGCAATGAAAAGGAAGTGGATCAATTTGGGTTTTGAATCAAGAATTTCCTTGGCTCTTCTCAGAGGGCAATATTACCAACATAAATACTTTGAGAAGAGTTTTCTCCTGTGAAAGTCCTTGCCCAGTAGGGTTAATCATTGAAAACAAATAGCTAATGTATTCCATGGCTGTAGCACCTTGTGCTTTGTTGGTGTGTTCTGAGATAGGTCAGCACCAGGGGAGAAGGATAATCTACTAGTGATGCATTTTTGTTGCACCTATGAATTTTTGTTGCAAGGCAGAAGTGTGAGTAGTGGAAAAAGGATATACCATATCCGTTGTCATGGTAAAGTTTATCAAATCAGAGATAAAAGGCTATAAAAATATTTAGAAACATGGAGCCTATTTTCTCTTCATACAAGAAAAGATCATTTTGATACCATAGAAATCAATGGGATAAGTTAGCCATGATTTAAGTCCCCATTAATTAATTGGGAGCCAAGTGCACCTTATCTAAACTGAATTTTACTCCAATCTATTTCTAGTAAAATAATAATTTAAATCTTTATAATAAAACAGAGTACCACAGAATGGTTCTCTCTATGAACATGAATGTGTCAGAATGTAGGTATCCACATCCACATTTACTTTTCTGTGCCAACTCTTTAGCTAATCAATCTCAACTATAGTGACTGAAGTTCTCATGAGAACTCATTCCTTCACCACTGGCTCTGGACCATTTTTTGCTGTATGTTCACCCAAGAATATAAGGAAATATAGTGGTCAGAACTGGAATACAGCAGCTGCAAAAAAAAAAATCAACCCTAAGTCATGGAGAAGAGATGATGTCAGCAAGATGGTAGGAAAACGAGCAAACCTGGTCTGCCAATCAATGCAATCAACTGATATCTATGCCTTCCTCCCATCCATATGCAATTTGGATGCTTTGTTGGCAAGTCTGTTATTCTACTATGCATTACCTTATCTAGCTTAACCACTGAATGTTTTCTCAAAGAAATCCACTCTTTTTCTTTTTCCCAGTGCATTTTTCTGTTGCAAGATCATCTCAAGCTGTATCCTCCCAGCCTCTGCAGCATTCTATTATTTTCAATCTTGTTACCACATAGGTCCAATTCTAGCAGTGAGGTGTAATGTTTTCCTCATGGAATGTCATGGATCACAGCCAGTTATTTTCAGGGAAAGAGCCAAAATGGACTCAGTCCTGTAAGGGAGCACGGTATATCCTGGGAAGGAGTTGTGTGCTATTCCCCAAGTCCATATGCTGAGGTTTGTTTGGAGTTAGAACTCCTTGAAATATTAAGAAAGGTTGCAGCTACTGGTCTCCTCCCAAGCTCTTATTTTGGCATCCCCTCTTGGCCAGGGCCAGACTGTATAATTCACTTTCTTGGAAGACAACTGAAATTCTACTGAAATGTGGGGATACTCCTTGAGAACTCTTGTTCTCTCCCTTCCTCACAAACAAGGGCATAGAAAATACAGAGACTCTGTAATGTATCTGCTTCATCTCACAATTCTTTCCCCAATGAAGGAAAAATTATATCCTGCATCAGCCTACAGTAATTGACAATCCTGAGCATGTGAGGATAGGCAAAGAATGCTTTAGATGTTGTTCTTGCTTTTGCATGCACAAATCTCAACAAAGATTGACAGAATAGAGAGCACAGAAGATCCTGAGTGAAACCTTAATGTGTGTTACATCTTTAACTTGACTTTGGGATCTTTCAAATGTTGGCATAAGTGCACAAGCATCTGTGACTTGAATCCCAATATAGTCTCAAATATATGCACTTGGCCTGCTCCATCATGACTAAATCTGGATTCAACCTGTTCCATGATCAGTGCTAATGCAACTGAGGTAATATTCCAGTGGCCCATCCATGTTGGGAATATGTAGACCTTTCCCAGAGGTCAAGCATGCCCACCCACAGGAGAGTGGGCTGAATGCACATTTGCTAGACAAATGCCCCCCCCCAACACAAAATTAGGTGACTGAAATGCTACTCCAGCTTTATGTGAACCTCTCACAGAAAATTATCTCCCATGCACTAGAGCATTGTATGAAACAATCCTGGCAAGCACAGGAAAGAAAGGGAAGGATATAGAAGCAGAGTAATCACTCTCCCCTTCACTTTTATCAGGGAATGAGTAAAACCACTTCCTTTTTTGGAACAAAATAAAAGTAACCAAAAAGTGATGGTTAGTGACTTAGTCTATGCCTGATAAGCATCCCTCCCCTCCTGCCTCTGCTACCTACAGGTCTAGTAGCTCCTCTAACAGTTATCCCTTTCTCTTCACCGCAGAATACAACGAAAAATCTCCTCCCCACCATCTGAAGGAGTAACAGTGGTCCCTGTAACACAATAGAAACACTTCATTTCACTTAGGGTTTTTTTTTCCTGTTGAGGGTTTTTTTTTTTTTTTGTAAACTTTAAGAAATGGTTTCAGTTTCTTTTGTCAGGTTTTTTTTCCACAGTCAGGTGGGGGAGGGTGTTAATTTGTTTGTATGGTCGATTTATCTTCCTTTTAATGAGGG
Organism: Hydrophis major; assembly: GCA_033807585.1. NCBI lineage: Eukaryota > Metazoa > Chordata > Lepidosauria > Squamata > Elapidae > Hydrophis > Hydrophis major. The sequence continues at coordinate 182,831,261 of CM066331.1, read as the reverse complement.
AGTCACAACTTTTGTTGAGCAGATACACCTTTCCAATAATCCAAGATATCATGCAGATCTTCATCCTTGGCAAACTGGACTTTCTTTCTCAGGGCATGACCAGCTGCCATATAGACCTCCTCTCGGTGGTGCTTCTTGTAAGGTCGGAAACGCTCCCAGATCTTATGGGTGCTCTCGGAAGAGTACTCTGGGCTGGAGGAATAGCCCGAGAAGTAGTGTCTAGGTGAGAGCTGAGAATATGTAGAGTCCCGCTTGGAACGGGAGAGCGGCTTAAGAAAGGACACCCGTTGGCTTAAAGTGTCACCACTCTCTTCATAGTAGAGGGCTGGAAAGGAGTGCCGGTGTTCACTGCAGTGGTAGGAAGGTTTCACTTCTAAGTGGTGGATGGCACCTGGGGACACAAGGGGAAGACGATCCAAAGGACTGTTGAGTGGACTTCCTTTCTCAATGTACTTGGAATCTGTTTTGCTCAATGGAGGATGATCAGGTACATCAAGACTGAAAACTTTAGCACTTTTGATGGAGCCACTGGATGAGACACTGCAAGTTTTCCTTGTCACAGCAGCATCAGCACTAAGCTGACGCTGCAGGGGATGGTGAGAACTCTCTTTATATGGTGGAGAGAGAAAACTTGGTCGCTCCAACCCAGCAGAAGAACTGACTGGTATGGACTGGCACTCAAAAGCCATGTCAGAATCAACACCACCCCCTCCTCCCAAGAAGGAAGCTGAGTCCAGCTTCAGGGCATCAATGCAATTGTTGATTATCTGATTCACTTTGTCTACTTCCTTGGCAATTGTTGAGATTTCAGCTGCTGAACCTTGGCCATTATCCAGTTCATGCAGATCATCATCCCGCTGTGACCTGTCCAGCCCATCCCCACCACCGGTCCTAACCTCAATGTAATTGCCTTTTGTGGTGACCTTGGGAGTTTCCATGCCGGTTTCCATAGATTTGGATGAAGGCAACTTCTCTCCAATCATGGATGGAAGAGAGGACATCCGTGAGACAGGAATGACTGGTGGTTCTCCCAATTTCTGTGATGGGTGTACAATTGAACTGGTATCAATATCTGAACCATAGCGCATTTCCAAAATAGTTTTCTTAACATTGAGAGATTTTTGTTTTTCCTCTTGCATCCTACGCTTCCTCAAGCAATAATAGACAATGCCAAGAATAATAACCATCCCAAAAAGGCAGCCTAATATGGTCATAATATAGTGGGTAGTGGTGGATGTACTGGGTATTGGTTCTTCCCTCCCTTTACTCCTTGTGGCAAATGAGAGGCAAGTGTGGTTATAACGTTTGGAGTTGCGGATTGAAGCAACACAGAAGGTATAATCTGTGTGAGCCTTCAAATAGGTGAGAGTGACCGATTCCTTCTTTTTCTTTAGAGTCATTACATCAGATATATAGCTGTTATTGTACTGAACCAGAACATACATCTTGCTAAAAGGGAATGGAATGGTCACCACTAAAACAGCTGAGTTGATGGATACATGCTGGAGCTTTATGCTGGGGTTAGAGGAAGAATCAGTGGTGGAAGACGCTGGAGGTTCAACAGAGAGGAAGTCCCCTGGACTAATGCCTGAGTTTTCAGCATTGTCATCTGGATCCCTTTGAGGATCTGTTATAAACTGTGTAGGTCTGATCCTGGAGATGGGTGGAAAGGTTCCATCCCCACACATTGACTTGAAAATTGTGATGGCATTGCGGCTGTGGTGTGGCCGAGGCATCAGAAGCGGATAACCAGCAAACTCCCGGGGAGTCTCACACTGAAGGCGATCATAGTTTTTTGTGACATTGTTGAAGGCTACCAACCACATGAGGAAGCCATAGAGGTTGCAATCACAGTTGAAGGGATTCCCAGCTAGTTCACATACCATCAGGTTGTTCAAGCTGGTGAAGGTGCTTCCATCTAGCCGGCTGAGACGATTGGAAGATAGATCAATACTGATGAGGCTAGGGCATTCCATGAAAGCATTGGGAGTAACCACCTCAATCAGATTGTGCTGCACAAAGAGGAACTGAAGCCGGCCCATGCCACGCAGCATGCCTTCAGTCAGATTGCTGAGCTTATTGTAGCCCAGCTGCAGCACCTGCAAATTGGTCTGGCCCATGAAAGCTCCATCCTCAATGTAGGAAATTTCGTTTTTTGTCAGATTCAGGTCTGTCAAATTACCAAAGCGGTTCAGAGAGGAGTAGAGCACCACCTTAAGTTTGTTCTCATTCAGCCTCAGGTCATGCACAGTGCTGTTGATATGCTGGGGAATAGTTTCATAGGGTGGTTGATTCTGACTGCAGATAGCAAGCCACACATAGCCTTTGTCTCCTTCGATCAGCCAGCAGTCACAGTGGACTATCCCAGGAGCAAAAATAAGGAGCAGGGTGGCCACCCAGAATCCCAGACGGAGCATGATGGGCTTCCAGTGCCCCTGTAGGCAAAAAGGAGGAAACTCACAGCCAAAATTAAGAGAGAGAAAAATCAAAACAGCAAAAATGCTCTTGATGTTTAACAACTGAAGGGCATGAATACCCCAGTTCTGTTTGATGCCACTATCATCTTATGGGGCTGGTTTCATGGACAGATATGAATGAAACAGAATTAGCTCTTGAGGTCAATCAGGATAAATGCTGAACTCCAAGAGGGAAAATATATTTGTGTAAGAGTATATTCTCAAAGCCAAACAAAAGCCAAATATTCAACAACAAATCTTCTTTGTCTGATTCCTCTATACCCTGCTTTCAAAAACAGCATGATGTGATTAAATGTTCAAGGCAGGGCTGCCCTGGTGTCAGGAACATTTCTAGCTGGATGCAGCTGCTTCCTCCGCTTTCTCTCACAGTCTCTTCAAAGTGCTTCAGAACTTCACATCAAATTTGTTAAAGAGAAAGTAAAGAGAGGAGTGGAAAGTAGGGAGGGAAAGGGAGGGAGGGAGAGAGAAAGAGAAAGGGGAAGAAAAAGGGAGAAGTATAGATCCATCTGTCGCTGAAATCTGGAAAGGAAACACACAAGAAATAAGAGTTATCAATTAAAGGGAAACATCAAAAAAGGCATCTAAATTTCTTAGTCCCACAAGGATAAGGAGAAGCGGAGTGGAAAGCAATGAAGGCAGAAAAGGGGGTGAACGGAATAAATATTGTCTACTATGTTAGTACATTTTAGCAAAAGGAATCCTGGTAACCTAACTGTGTGTACCATCGATAGCCAGGCTGTTCTCCAGTTCTATGGTGTAATGGAGAGGCAGTTAGAGAGAACATGGACTATGGAAATATGTGAGAAGGAAAAAAAAGGATCTAAAATTGATTTGTCCACAACAAGGATTTTCAGCTGTTCCTGAAAAGAAACATCTCTGCTGCCTCATCTCTCAGTTGTGTATTTGTGCACACACACTCACAAACACACAAAATATATAAATCAGGCTCCTATTTAAATATTTTCTTCTTTGACGCACACAGATAAACAATTTATTTGTTGTACAACTGCTCTGGTTCTAAAAATAATTCTCTCACTTTAACAGATACTGGTGTGTATGTGTGTGTATGGGTGGTGTTGGGGGGGGGGAGATGTTTCTGGCTAGTGTGGACTATAGAGAAGCAGGATCTTAATTGGTAGAGAGGAACGTATAGCTGTGATGGTCACAGCACACTGAGGCCCAGAGTAGATGTGTTAACACAGACAATTAGTTATCCTTCAGGCTAACCTTCCCCTTCAAAGGAAAGACTAACACTGTCATTAATGAGTGAATGCTTTATCCATGTGAACTACAGAAGTGTTTCCGCACTCATTAGTTTTGGGCTGTGTGTACTTTCATACTTTTATGTACTTTCATACTTTAGTGATAATCAACCCATAGCAGTGTAGAATGTTGGTGCTAAATTTGACATATGGAAGGCCTGAATATTTTTTTTAATCAAACAAACAGACAAGATTCTACAAGGTGCAGAAACAAATTGGAATTTATATAGATCAGAAATGATCCATGACGTTTGCAAGATATAGATGGGAAATGGTGTGGATAGAACCCTGATATCCACCAATTGGAACATGGTGGAAAATGATGAATTGTAAAGATATATAGGAATTTGTTTTTAATGGAGAAACTGAAGCTCCTAACATATTTTTCTTCACCAAAAAAATCGACATTTATTTTACATTTCTTGATTTCAATTGCCCTGTTTTATGAAGTTATTATGGAGAAAACATTTGGCTATTGTAACAAATTGCTGAGTCAGAGTTCCTTGCTGTGGTATTACATATCCCCATAAACTAACCAGAAAACTGAATATATCTACTTCCGTCTCTGATATAAACACAGCATAGTAAGAATTGGGAGAGAAATGCATGATTTGAGCAGGATTCATTCACTGCTTTTGCTGCTTTGCTATTCCATGTTTTCATATCACAGAACAAGTTCATGGATTCTATGATAAGCAGACTGATTTAGATAAGATCTTGATGGGTACTGATGAGAAGGTGATTAAAAAATTATATGGTTATTTACTGGGAATGAAATTAGAGGAAGAACAAGTCAAAGAAACTATGATTGTTTGGGGGAAGAATTTTGGATATGGGATTGATCTAGAGAAATGGCAGAAATTGTGGTCTCAAAATTATAAAATGACAATGTCAACAGCATATAAAGAAAACTTGTATAAGATGTTTTACAGGTGGCACTTTCCCCGGACAAGATTAGCAAGAATGTTTAAGAACAAATCTGAAAAATGCTGGAAATGTCATCAGATACCCGGCTCGTATTACCATATGTGGTGGACTTGTGAGGACGCTAGAAAATATTGGACTATAATTCGCATGTGGTTGGAAAAAATGACAAAGAAACACATAGACTTGAAACCAGAGATCTTCTTATTGGGAATTTTACCTGATATATATAGTAAAGATTTGAAGTACCTGATTGTAAATGTATTAACGGCGGCTAGGATTGTATTTGCTAAAAATTGGAAGAATGAGAAAATACCATTACAGGAAGAAATTATTAAGAAAATATTGGAACGTGCTGAGATGAGTAGATTGACATTTGAAATTAGAGAGCAAGAGGATAAACAATTTTATGAAATTTGGGATCTTTTTTATCAATGGTTAGATGATAAAATACGATAATAGAATATTTAGAATGCTAGACAGTAAGGAATATCTTTATTTTGCTATTTTGCTATTATTTTGTTATTTGACATTATATTTATAAAGGGTTTTTTAGGATTGATTTGATATGATTATATGATTTGTTATAGAGTAAACTGGTTTAAAGTATTGTTAGCTCATAAAGCATGAATGATTAAAAATATAGTCAAAAACTTCTTTTTTTAGTGATATTAGGATATATAAGTTTGGATTGACAATATGAGTTGTTATGTAACATAATTGTAATTGAGACTACAGAATGAATGCACAAAAATGATGAACCAACTGACACAGTGGATGTACATATGAGAGTTGATGTTTTTATGTTTTGTTTGTCTTGTTTGTTTGTAGAAAATTAATAAAATCTTTTTCAAAAAAAAAAAAAGAACAAGTTCATTTGGTGAAGATTTCTCTTTCCATCATTACGAAGCACACATAGATGCCATTATATTTGGTCTATAACTTCATACCTGGCCTGTAACAAAAATGCTATCAACAACAACAACAACAAAAAAAAAACACTTCTAGGGGAGGATGTGTCTTCTCTGTTTTTTTCCATTTGTAATATTTTTTAAAGAAAATTCAGCTGTCATGTCTTTAAAAGTCAATATTGCTTGAATATTAATTTGTTGACTGCTCTATCATGGATACAGGTAAATCCTCGGCTTACGACCACAATTAAGGTCAAAATTTATGTTGCTAAGCGAGACATTTGTTAAGTGAGCTTTCCCCCATTTTACAAGCTTTCTTGCCACAGTTCAGTGAATCACTGTAGTTGTTAAGTAAGTAACATGGTTACTAAGTGAATATGGATTCCCCATTGACTTTGTCAGAAGATCATAAAAGGTTATGATATAACCCCAGGACACTGCAATTGTCATAAATATCAGTCAGATGACAAGCATATGAATTTTGATCACATGACTATGAGGATGCTGCAATGGTCATAAGTGTAAAAAATGGTCATAAGTCACTTTTTTCAGTGCTGCTGCAACTTTCAGTGCTGCTGCAAATTTGAACAGTTACTAAATGAACTGTTGTAAGTCAAGAATTACCTGTACTTCTTCAAATACCCTTATGAGCTTTCAGAAATTTCCATTTCCTGCCCCCCGCTCCAGATCAAGAACCAATGCTGGATCTACCGTGTTCCAGTCTGGAATTTTAACTGGTTTCAGTGTATACGTACATGTGAACACATGTCTTTGAGTCAGCCTTGATGCCTGATGACTGCCTGAACAAGTTCCTGCAATTTTGTGGACAAGATTTTAGAAGTGATTTTCCACTGCCTCCTTCCTAGGATGCAGAAAGATCGACTGGCCCAAGTTCACCCTGGTTTGCCAAGATGGGACTAGAACTCATAATCACCCAGTTTCTAGCTTTCTGCCTTAATCATTGCACTAAACTAATGCTGCCTCTCTCCCTCATTCTCTTTTTGGTCTCATTTGGTTATTACTTCAAAAAAAGGAAAGAAATCCTGGAATTTTAGATGTGCAATGCACATGTCAACCCAGTATTTAAGTGAAAAGAAAAGCAAATTTAGTGCTATGTTTCATTAGAAAGAAAAAATTAAATATAATAATAATGTTCTCATATGAATTTAACATATAATTATATTTAGAATATGGTACACAATTCTGAATACCATTCTTTAAGAAGGATTTTGTTAAGTTTGGAAAAAAGTGCAAAATACCCCATTGAAAATAATTAAGGGGCTACCAAATATTTATGCTAGAACTACTCTGCCATGAATATGTGGGAAAGATACAGATGGAAAATGAGATCAGACAGATGTTTTTTCTTTCTCTCTCAAAGAGCTATGAACCACTGAAAATTCAAGCAAAATTATTCAAAACTAATAAAAGGAAAAGATAAACTCTACAAAGGCTTCCATACAAAATTTCTTTATTGGATTGTTATAGGCATCCTCAAGATACATCTCACAGTTATGTTGAGATTCAACTAATGTCCAATCTTTGCATAGTTGTCTTCATAGTTTGAAAATATGGTTATCTTCATCCCATAATGATACAGCAAGGGGAAAGAGACCAGCACAATGCTGGGGTCCAAGCAAGAATAAAGGAAACTCCCCCAACCCAACCAAGGGTCAATTCAGTGACCAATCAGGATTACAGATGTGACCACATGATATGAGCTACATCTCCCATGAGGCATTAACTACATTTACCATGAGGCATTCCCTTAAGGGGACAGTTCCCAATTCCTAATTAACTATATACTGTCTGAACAGCACAGACTGTTCTATACAGTGCATTTTGAAACAATGGGATTCACTGCTACCAAAGATCTGATTAGCCAACTATTTAAATTTAACGGTGAGTATCAAAGGCTTGATGAGTGTATAACACCTTCAGGTTCATAAGTACCAAACTACTTGCTAGGAACAACTGGAAGAGTGCCATTACCCTCTTGCCTTGCTTATGAGCTTTTTGGATGCTTTTGGTTGCCATTGTGTGACTCAGAATGTTGACCTTGCTTTGTCTTTGTGTTGATCCTGCTGAATTTTTCTGCTATTCTTATTTAACTACCTAGTCTAAGTCTTTGTTCTTCAGAAGTCATGATGATTTATGAATCAAAACAAATATGATGGCTTCCAGGTAAGGATGGATGGTGGGTTAGGCATCCCTGTGAACAGCTCCACAACCAGGGACAGCACCTGGCCTGGAACCAGTTGATGAAAATGTCTGCAGAGATAAGAAAATAATTTTGAGATTGCTCTTCTTGGAAGACCTTCTTGCAAGGAGATCATGGGAACTGAGACACTTTTGGTCAATTTTCAGCTGAACAGATTGGGAACTGAGGGATTTATAAAATGTCCTTAGTTGCTGTGGACCTTAATTGGACATTTGACAGCAAAAGCCTCACTTTCTTAAACATCTTTGGACTTAATTACTTTAGGAGATATACAGTATTCCAAATGGTAGTGATGATCAAAGACTGAATACCTTCTTGTTGAAATTAAGAAGAGGGGGAAATGCTATTTAAAGCCTTTAATTTAAAAGCAAAAGGTTTAACAAGTTTGTGACCCAATAAAGTTTTAAATGGATTATGAATACAGTGATTTAAAAAAACACATTTTTTTTCTGACAAAGTGCCTTTAAAAATAGCAAAATTAATTAGACTAAAAGACTGGACTTTTGCAGGAATGCTGATTGTTTAAGAACAGTAGTTAATTAGTGGATTTTACGAAACAAAAAGATCAAGATAACATGAGCTAAACTGTGAGACCATAACTATGGAGAGCTAATTGGAAGTAAAATGCTAAAGATAGAATGAGCAAAACAGGGGGGAAAAACTCCAGAAGCCTACCTCTCATCAAAGTAATCAACGTACATCCATTTTCTCACAATGGTCACTACAAGAACAATTACAAATGAGAGTATTTCACCAGATTTATTACAAAAATGTTTGAAGAGTTTGCAAAAGGTGACTGAATGACTAAAAGGAAATAGAAATAGGATTTGCAGGAATAAAAAAGAGATGAAATAAGTTAATCATCTGTAAGACAACTGATTGGAGATTTAAAGCAATTTACTGAATAAGTGGAAGTTTTGGAAAGTAAGATAGAAGTTATAAATGGAGAGATGGAGAAAGACTTGAACAATTTAATATTATTGGAATGGAGAAAAAAGAATTTTCTTAAGCTTTAAAGCAATTCTGCACAACATGAAGAAGATATCAGATCAGAAAATATTATAAAATCTCTAATTTCATGGATTTGGAGGAGGATGACACTGACACAGAGATAGATAATGTATGTAGGATTAATACACATTTTTCAAATTTAAGAAATTGTCCAGGCACTTTGTCAGAAAGAAGACATCATGTAATTATAATACTAGATAGATAATATAGATGTAATTGTATTTAGGGAAAATTTAAATGAAATACTACACATAATATTTTTTCCTAACAGACAAAATTAAACAGAAGAAAATTATATTTAGATGGGTTAAGTTAAAAAGGATGATTTTTACTATTAAAAAACAGAGATTTAGATTGAAAAATTAAAAAAAGAACTGACATGTTAAAGAATATATTTGTTTATAATACACAGTTGGAAGAATGGGAAAATATGTGGTTAAAGGGGTTGAAATAAATACATTGTGTTATCTTCTTAAACAGATTTTTTATAAAATAATGCATTGTTGGTATGTGAAACCAAAAAAATTATCTAGAATGTATAAAGATGCTTCAAATGTATACTGGAAATGTAAACAATACAAAGGGACATTTTATCATGTTTGGAGGACATTTAAAAAGCTTAAAAATGGAATTAAAAATAGTGTCATACACTGTAGAGGATTTTAAAGATCAATATTCAGAACTTATCCTTTTAGACTAATGGATAACAGTTAGAAATTATTTCAATAAATGATTACTGTAACAACATTGTTACATGCACAGAGATGGAAAGATTCAACACTGCCCATATTAAAGTTGGAGGAACGATTGGTAACACTGAGAGATATTGCCGAGATGGATGATTTATCTTCTTTGATTAGACATAAAACACTATTTGCATTAATTGACTGGAAATATCTTATGGACTTTTTGCCTAAAAGTTAAAAAAATGAACTTGTGATTTTGATGACTAGACTGGATAGAATATAAAAGGAAAAATATTATGATGAATTTTAGAGGGAAAGGTTAAAATATAATTGTACTTATATAATTGCTGTGAGGATATCAGAAGCCATTCCATTACAGAAATAATTGGTCATGTTTTTGGATTACTTCTGGCCTGGATGAGATGGGGATAGTTCATCCATCCTTGCCCTACTTGATCTCTTGGTGACTTTTGATACCATCAACCAAGATATACTTCTGGATCGTCTCAGAGGATGGGGGTGGGTGGCATGGCTCTGTGTTGGTTTCCTCTTTCCTTTGGCAATAAAAGCAATTGCATTTAGACTTACCGTATATACTCGAGTATAAGCCGAGTTTTTCAGCACATTTTTTGTGCTGAAAAAAAACCCCTCGGCTTATACTCGAGTTATATATTCCCCTCTGAAAAAAAAAATGATGTGGAGCTCCGAAGCTGGGCAGCTACTTCCCTGCTTCCGTGTTTCCTTTGCAACTTTTAAGCATGGGGGTAATCGGAAGCAGAAAAGTTCTTGCTTGAGGATATATTGTTTTTTCTTTTTTTAACTGTTTTTTTTGGGGGGAAGACCCACCGCCACGTGAGAATGCTCAGACACGAAATCTATCCGACCAAAAATAAGTGTGTGTGTGTGTGTGGGGATTTTAACAGAGGGAAGATGTAGGGAGAAGGCAAAAGCGACGGAAGATCCTTCAGGGGAAACTGAGGGGGAGACTCACCCTTGGTCCAGATGAGCCCCCTTCCCCTTTCTCACCCTTGGTCCAGATGAGCCCCCCCTTTCCAGCACACGGGATCCGCCCCCGCCGCTTTGCACCTTGCAAATGCAAAAACCCCAGGATTTTGCATTTGCAAGGTGCAAAGTGGTGAAGGCAGATCGCGCGTGCTGGAAAGGGCTTGACTGTATTACGGGGAGAGAGGGAGAGAGGGAGAGATCATAAGAACGGCTCTTGCTTTTTTCTTGCAAGGGAGAGAGTGACTCCTGCCTCCCACTGTCATCATCATCATCTTTTGGGTAAGTGAATCAATTAAACCTTTCATGATAGTGAGATCGTTTCCCAAATTTCCCTTAAATCAGGGAAGAAATCAGAAACAAACCTTTGGACTGAGAATAATCCTGTTCCTATGATGCCATTTTTGTTTACTGCAGTGTGAAAAGTGTGAAAAAACACACTTCTTTTTCTTCATCTTCTTGTTCCCTATTTACTGGTCTCTTTCAAAGAGGAAATTGTGAACATCAAACTTATTCTCAACTGTCCTAGTGAAAGTTTTTATTGGTATCTATTTTTATTTTTGAAATTTACCAGTAGCTGCTGCATTTCCCAACCTCGGCTTATACTCGAGTCAATAAGTTTTCCCAGTTTTTTTGTGGTTAAATTAGGTGCCTCGGCTTATATTCGGGTCGACTTATACTCGAGTATATACGATATATACCACTTCATAGCCCTCTCTAAGCAGTTTACAGAGTCAGCATACTGCTCCCATCAATCTGAGTCTCATTTTATGAAGCTTAGAAGGATGGAAGGCTGAGTCAGCCTTTTTTTTTTTTTTAACAAACTTCATTAGTTTTTTTTTACACACACAAACAAAACATAGGATGTAGTAACATAAAATATCTTTTCTAAAAGAAACAGATAAACCATCTTGTTTAAGAAGAAGATAATTCCAAATTATCATATTTCTATATATTTATCTTATCTAATCAACTTCATATCTTGTCCAAACTTCTCTTTATTACTCCCTTTCCTTCTATTTAATCATACTTCTTCTGCCTTAAAATTATATACTCACTGAATATAATTTCATTAGTATTCTTCCACATCCTGTCAAACTTAAACAAACATTACACAAAACATAAATACATAAAACTTCTTTTTGGAAGGCGGCTTACCCCAGTTAACTCTTTTTATACAGACATCAATCAAAGTTTATACTGACCTAATATACTATCTCATATCTTATTTAACATTCTCTATTTTCCATATATTTCCTCTCTCCTAGTCATTCTTTTGATTCTATTTTATTTATTCCATCTCGATTAAATAATTTTATTTGCATCTTTGGTCCATTTTCTTTCAATCACCTACTTATCCTTTCTATCTAATACAATATTTCTCCTGTAAACCCAGATTGAAGTATGACAACTTTTTATCTTTCCCCTAAATAACACTAAAAATAATACATATTTTCCATACTGATTCTGCTCCGTACATTCTAAGTATTAAATTTCAAAATAATAAAACAAACAAATAATATTGAATTTAATAAATAATAATAAAACTAAAAAAAAAGAAAAAGGAATATTAAATTTATAATATAATAAGAACAATATTTCATAGGAAATTAGATTCTATTATTAGTTCTTAAATAATAAAAATAATATTTCATAAGAAATTAAACTCTATAATTAAATCATGGCTTCCCTTTAATACATTTTTAAATCATATAATATTCTGATTTTCTAACTCAGCTTCAAATACTAATGTCTACAATGCATTCTTATGTACTTTTGCAGAATCATTTTTATAAAATTGTCTTACCCTTTATCTCTGAAAAAAATTCATTTTTTAGCATTTTGTTTAAATCCTTTATGACTTCTCTTTCCTTTTCCCCTTTCTTTCTTATCCATTCTAGCTTTTTGACCCCCCCATCTCTCCAATTTCACTCTCTTAGTCTTCCCTCTCTGTTGTATTTCTCTTTTCTGTTGCTTTCTGACATCATGTCGCTTTTTCATCTCATTTTTCTTTTTCTTGGTTGCTTTTTTAAGTTCTAAGTTCACCTTTTCCTTGCCCCCCTTTCACTTTTCTTCATCCACTAAGTGTGTTTGTATGGGAATAAACTTTGACTTCAGTATTGGGTAATGATTAGTCTAAGACCTTATACATACATGTCTGCCTAAGGGTCACTGAGATAAAGCAAGGAAATTAAAAGCAAACACCAGAAACATTTAAGCAGCTCAGACGACTGTAAACAATTTTGAGCAATAATTTTAATCCACAATGTGAATGCTTACTATGTACAAAATTCTCAATAAAAGGGAGCACTAGAATTTGCTCTGGACTCCCATCCCGAGTACACCAGCCTGTGTCTCATTTTTTCCATGGGAGACCACCACAAGTGGTGACCCCGACGTGATCCACTGCAAGTGGTACATGTCCGGACCTCCGTGTTTCCTCGCCTGGAATAGGTAAAGTATGTGCTTAACTATTGCTGGACAATAGGATTTTTTCAGGGAACATGGGGGGAAAACTCTCTCAGCCACAGGAACAGCATGTTAGTGAGCTGCTGAAGTTAGTTAGGACAAACTTCTTTATCTTTAAACCCTCTGGGGGGGAGCAAATAGTTCTTTCAAAAGATAATGTGAGAGAGCTGCTGCAAGAGATCTGGCGGCAATGTCCCTGGTATCCAGAGAAAGGCTGTTTAAAGTTAGACACATGGAGGAGAATTGGAACTATCCTTCATGAAGAGCCACGGACAACAGCTGAAATTTTGATATATTGATATGTTATGACTGCTTTAGAGACCCAGCAACAACCTCTTTTAAAAACTTTAGTAGAACCTCCTCCTTATAAAGGAATTGTATTGCACCCTCCTACCCCAAAACTGGAGTGTGCTTTATCATTTCCAACAGTGCCTATGCCTGTGGATGAGAAAATCCAACCAAAAATGGGAAAAGTTCAAGCAATGATGCATCAGGCTTTCAATGAGGGGAAATTAGAGCCTGATGAGATTCCCCAGATGAATTTGTTTCCAGTCAATAGGCAAGTGGATGCTCAAGGCAATCTGCAGACTGAATGGGTTCCGATTCCTTTAGCAGTTCTTAGGGAAATTAAAAAAGCAGTTAAAGATTATGGTATTCAAAGTCCTTTTACAAAAGGGCTCCTGACAAGTTTGGCTATCTCACGCATGATTCCTAGTGACTGGAAAGATTTAATGAGAATGATATTGAGCTCTACTCAGTATGTGGTTTTTGACTCAGAATACCAAAGGGAAGCTATCACTAGGGGAAGGAATTTGAGGGGGGGGCTGTATACGCCAGACCAAATCTATGGGGCAGGCTTGTTTGAATCCACTGCTGATCAAGCTGCTAATTTGCCTGATCACGTATTTCCAGTGGTTATGGCAGCTGTCCTTGGGGCGTTATCCCGTATCCAGGATGTGGGAACCCCAGCATGGTCTTTTTCTCAAATTAAGCAAACAGCATCTGAGTCTTATAATGATTTTGTGGAAAGGCTACAATTGGCTATTACCAGGCAAATCTCTAATGAGGAAGCTGCAAAAGAACTTTTGCTGAAATTGGCAGTTGAAAATGCAAACGCTGACTGCAAGCGTATCTTACAGCCCTTGGTGGCTAGAGGTGAGGTTACTCTGGCTGATCTGTTAAAGGCATGTGCAGTGGTGGGTTCTCAGGCTTACAACATGGAAACTTTGGCTATGGCATTGCAAAAAGGGATGAAACCTACAGGGAATTGTTTTAATTGTGGAAAGCCTGGCCATTTTAAAGCCCAGTGCCGTGCCCCTGGGCGGGGGAAGGCATTTAACAAAAACAAAATTAAGGACGTCCATCCAAAATTGGTCTGTCCAAAATGCAAAAAAGGGTTTCATTGGGCAAATCAATGTCGCTCTGATCAGAACCAAAATCCGGGAAACTAAATTTGGGGCGTGCAGCTAGCCCCGCTCCCAAGGCTATCACAAAAGCATCGCCTGCAATTACTGGGAGTGCAGGTTTGGGTTTAAAAATGTTGAACTCAATTAATGCGACCTTTCCTAATCAAGTGTACATTGAGGACACTCATTTGCATGGGCCACTGCCAGAAAAACAATTTATACTATGCTTTATAGTGAGTTAATCATCAAAGGCCGAAATCGCAGTATGCATTTATATGGCATAGATCTAGTTCAGTTATTTTTACCTATCTCCCTCACTCTGTGGGAAACTTGGTATAGTCAATCCACTGAATTGCAAATTGCTCTTGAAAATTGGCCAGGGAAGATTTCTTGCCACACCCCCAGTGACCCTCTTTTCCAGTTGCTTCGAAACGTATCTGTAAATTTTAATTCAGTTATTGCTAAGCAGCCAGTTGGGGGAGTGACCGTTTATCCGGACGGTGGTAAGACCTATGGTGCTTGTGCATGGAGACAGGAAGGGGTCTGGAAAACAAAAAATACCCCTCCTCAGCAATCAGCACAAAAGGCTGAATGAGCTGCTGCTATTTTGGCCTTACAGGAATTTGCACAAGAACCGCTAAATCTTATTGTGGATTCTCTTTACGTTTATCAATTGATACTTAACATTGAATTTGCTTATCTTTCTCCATCTGTTGATGCTAATCTTATGAGTTTGTTTCTAGCTCTGCAAAGCTGTCTTCATTCTCGCACACATTCTGTACATATCGCACACATTCGCAGCCACCAGCCACTTCCCAGGGAGCTGCAGGAAGGGAATAACATGGCTGATGCAGCAGCTCGGCCATGTCCTGTCTCGCGCTTTCTCCTGTTACTCCATGGGACTCACACAACTATTTTCATCAAAATGCCAAAGCTCTTTGTAAACAATTTGGTCTCACTGCTGCAGAAGCTGCAGCTATTATTCAACAATGTCCTAGTTGCAGTGCTCAATCCACTGCTCTTCCTCAAGGAGTAAATCCTCGGGGGACATCTGCTTGTCGACTATGGCAGATGGATGTCACACAACACCCTCCCTTCAAACCATGGCACCATCTGCATGTCACTGTTGATACCTATTCAGGATTTATTATGGCAACACCTCAATGAGGAGAGGCTACAAAACATGTAGTCAACCATTGCCTCCGTACCTTCACACATGTGGGGCCACCAATGGAGATCAAAACCGATAATGGCCCTGCTTACATTAGCACCGCCTTTGCGGAATTTTGTCATCAATGGTCAATTATACATAAATTTGGCATTCCCTACAATTCCACTGGTCAGGCCATTGTGGAACGAGCTCATCAGACGCTAAAACAAGCACTCCTTCACACAAAAACAAAAACGGGGGAAGTGGATGGATATGGCTTGCCTTACGTACAAAACATTTTTAATATTACCTTATACACTTTAAATTTTTTAAACATGACAGGATCTCCCGCTGCTATGGCAGCCAGTAGGCATTTTGCTTCCTCCCCTTCTGCAGGTACGCCAAGACCGAAAGAGACTACCAGATCCAATGTGGAAAGGACCTGTCCCGCTGATAACTTGGGGCTGAGGATACGCTGCTGTTGAAGATGAGGGGATAGTTGTTTGGGTTCCTGCTTGCTGTGTGCATCCTTATTATCAGCCAAAGGGGCAAGGGGATGGATTTGGGGGAATGGAAAAGAAACACGTTGATCCAGGACATGGGGAAGCTAGCAAACCTTCATAATAAAACTGATTGTTGGATATGTATGCACATGCCAACTCACAAAACATCAGGGCTTCCAATGGTTGCAGTATCTCTGGCCGAAGGTGACTGGTATAAGGGACAATGCTATGGTTGTTCAGGGATGTGGTCTAACAGTTAGACTACAAGTAACATAAATACATTGCATCTTGGAAGCCGAATCCAAGAGGTGGCGGGTATCTGCTGGACCCACAATGAGACAGAAGAGAATATGACTTACTTGGGAACATATCCATTTTGTAACAAAACAATTATTATTGGCAATGGAAGTCGGGTTTATCCGGATGACATGAAAACTAAAAATCTCACTTACTTTGTACATAATATTTCTAAATTTGATATCATATCTTTGATCAATGAAAATGGGTGTCCATTTATCCCTGCCACATGTTGTCCCACCATGAGAGAAAACCAGCTGCCCAAATGTGCAAATGGGAAATACGCACCATCGCCCACTTATTTGGCTATGTTAATGGAATCCTTTGCACAATTAATCTATGCTGAACCAAATACAGTTGGTCATCTCCTGGGAGCAAATCTTTGGTTGCTGTGTGGACGGATGGCCTATGATCGCATGCCAGCATGATGGAAAGGAGTCTGCACCTTTGGGAAAGTAATCCCATCTCATGTCATTTTAAAATCTTTGGGGACTGCTCATATCTGCAATGCGCGTTCCGCAACGGAAGTAAACTCTGTTTTGAATCATGACTACTGGATATCAAGATATCAAGGGGAGTTATTCCTCCTTTAGGAGTCATGATGAACTATAGAGATTTGCATCGTTAAAACAATTGGACAGTTACTATGTTTAAAGACACCATTAAAATGCTAAAGCTGCTTGAAGAAGAGCAAGGAAAAATCCTTGACTTTGTCCTGCAAACCAGTTATGCGGTGGACACTATTTTGGCTGCACAAGGGGGAGTTTGCGCTGTGATTCATGCACATTGTTGCATGTATATCTCTGATTATTCTCCAAACATTACAGCTACTATACAGCATATGGAACAAACCCTGAATGAGAATCCATTACAATCGGAGGACGAGGGACTGGACGTGTGGTCTGCACTTTGGTCCTGGTTGCCAGATGGTTCATGGATTCGTCACCTAATTGTTGGGGTGATATTGCTTTTTATACTTTCTCTTTGTGTATGCTGTTGTATCCAATGTCTCCCTAGACTTTTAGGAATGTGTCGGGTGAAGCCTACGGAAGGAGAACTGTTGTTGCAGATGGCGAAAAGCTACCGAGGCATCCGCGATCATCAAAAAACTAAAACAGAGGAGATGTGGGAATAAACTTTGACTTCAGTATTGGGTAATGATTAGTCTAAGACCTTATACATACATGTCTTCCTAAGGGTCACTGAGATAAAGCAAGGAAATTAAAAGCAAACGCCAGAAACATTTAAGCAGCTCAGACGACTGTAAACAATTCTGTGTAATTATTTTAATCCACAATGTGAATGCTTACTATGTACAAAATTCTCAATAAAAGGGAGCACTAGAATTTGCACTAGAACCAGCCTGTGTCTCATTCTTTCCATGGGAGACCACCACATGTTTGTCCATTAAAGATGGCTTCTTCTCCTTCATCCCAGCCTTCCTGTTGTTGTCGTATTTCTTGATAGGTAACAATTGCCATTTCTAAAAAGTGAAAAATAGATCCAGAAGAGCCCTTATCTTCTTCTTTCAGTCTTTGAAATTCCATTTGTAGTCCTTCAAAAGATAATGCCATTTTTTCTTTCTTTCTTTTTTGAAGCAACCCTAATGTCTTTAGTCCCCCCCCTTTTCTTAACAAAGGTTCACAAAGATCTCAAAGTCACAAAGCAAACCAAATCAGAGCAAACAGTTTCATTTAGCACTTTCTTCTTTCTATATTTTCACCTCCTAGGGTAGAATTCAAATACACAGTTCCAAGATGATCTTCTAGAAGTCTTAATGTCTTTTATTCCTGTTCTTATAGGCTCAAAGCAGTCTCCTTCAGTACAATCTTATAATAAATCTTTATCTCTTCCCTTCCTCTTGTAAAAACTGGAAAGAATTTTAAGTTTTTAAATCCAGTGTCCAGAAATCCTTTATCCCTTGGCTTTAAATTTCAAATTGGATTACCTTCAGTGCCCAAGTAGATTTTCCAGATCTCCATCTGCTGTTTCTATGGGGAGGGAGAGTGAAGAAAAAACAACAACTTTCCCTTGACAGCTTTCTTCGCCGCTTTCCAACTTCTTTGGGAAACAATGTATCTTTCAAGGAATTCAATCAATTCAGTTTCCAGGGTAAAAAGTTTCTTATTGTCCCGGTTCAGCCAGCTTCTCCTACTTCCTCCAGTGCAAATCTTACAAGGCTGCAGGCTTCATTACTGACCGCCGCTCCACCACCTTGGGAAAAATGGGTTTTTCCAGCTGGGGAGGGGGTCTGCAACACCCCAAACCCCTGTCCGGATCCCCTCTCTCTTCGGCTGCCTCTACAGGGCAGCCATATCCCCCAGACCCATTTGGATCAGGGGTACCTTGGGGGCGAGTACAACAGGAATCGCGGAGAGTCGCAAATTCCTGCTGCCGCCGAAGCCACACGAACCCGGAACCCGGAAGGCTGAGTCAACTTTGAACCACTCACAATCAAACTGCTAGCAGTTGGCAGAATTAGCCTGCAATTCTATATTCTAACTGTGCCATGACCACAGCTCTTATTCCAATTGATGATAATTGGGGAGGAGAGGTCCACTCCCTACTGTATGGGTGCCACAGAGTTCAGTGCTCTTTCCTCTCTCCTCTCCTTTTTAACATCTATGTGAGGCCACTAAGCGAGTTGATTCAACTCCATGGGATAAGGTTTCATCAATGTGCTGATTTCAGATATCAACAATTAAGTGATGCTGTCTGGTGTCTGGATGCTGTGAGGATCTGGATGGGAAACAACAGGCTTCAGTTAAGCTCTGGCGTGATTGAATTGCTCTGGATTTTGGGACTACTGGGTTCAGGGCTGTGGCATCTTTGGTGCTGAATGGAGCTGCACTGTCCCAGACAGACACACAGCCCAATCTGAGGATCCTCCTAGACTCATGGCCCCTGCTCAATGAGAAAGATATAGTTATATGGATTTCTCATTTACAATTATGAGAAAGACTTAAAATGGACAAAAAAAGACAGAATTTGAAATATACCATAATTATGCACTGAAGATGAACATGTAATTGGTAAAAAGTACACAACTTTGTTGAAATATGAAACAGAAGATGCACAGGTTAGAAAATGTATGATAAAGTGGGCTAAGAATTTTGATTACAATATACAAATTGACAAATGGGAAACTGTGATTAAAAAGTTTGTCAGATTATGATCTGAAAGATGATTTTTATAAAATGATGCATTGTTGATGTATGACGTCGGAGAAATTATTTAGAATAAATACAAGCGCTTTGAATGTATGTTGAAAATGTGAATATGAAGGAACATTTTATCATGCTTAAAAAAGTTAAGAAATTATCTTGTTTAAAAAATGACAATATAGATCATATAAATAAGAGTATTATAACTTTAAAGAGAGAGGATAAAATATAATTGCACTTATAACTGTTTTGAGGAATATCAAAGCCTTTGTACCTTTTTTCTTGTTTTCTTTAAAAAAATTCTTTTTTCATCCTTATTTTGTATTAGTTTTTAATCTTCTCTTTTAAAAGTTTCAATTAAAAAATCATATAAAAATGATATGAGTGCATTTATCACAATTTTGTTTCTGGAATAAGTCCATTCTGTATTGTTTCCCCTGGGTTTCCATGGACATCTCTATTGCTGCTAATGTTAGAGATAAAAAAAATGTATTGCATCATCAACAATGTGCAAGCAGCGGAATCCACAAAGTAAGGATGCCCAAGAGTACAATCAATACTCTCTAAAGTATTTATAGTAGGCCTGTGTATTTGATTGAGAGTCACATGATCCAGGATAATAATACAGTGCTGGCAGATTTTCTAAGGAACCATTTGAATGATGCCTAGAGGGAATGTCATTTAAAATATTCCAGAGAGACTGCAAAAATGAATGAACATAAACAGAAAAGGGACAATATTGTTTCAATCAAGTACATGCATAACACAATGTGAATAATGCTGGTTTTCCCTTGTTCATACCACACTGTGAAATACTGCTGCAATTTGTAAAATGTATATGCAACATATTAATACAGAGAGGTACATCCCATTTATGAGCAGATGCCCTCAAAGAACTTTGCCTAATGTATTTTATTTAAAATTGGTTAATGTTCTTAATTTAAAAAGAAAAGGTAGATTCAGGTATAAAATTTAGGAACAGGAGAAGATGTAATGAACATTAGGCTGGAAAATAATGAGATTTAGAATACTGTTTCACTAGATCTCATCTAGTACAAATGCAGTTCTGATTTTTACTGACTATAGGAATGTACCACTAATCTATATAAGAGGAAATTTTAAGAATAAAATGAAGGTATTCATTAATAGCAACCTTATTACATTTATCGGAATTCCTTTGCCTTCATTTATTTCATAGAAACTTGTCCTAAACATCTCATAAACAAACAAATAATCCTAGTATAATTGTTTGAAGGGTAAAAATAGGGCAATGAAAACAGGGCAGAAAAAAAAAGAATGCAAACCTTTCAGGAATTTGACTTAATCTGTGCACAGAAAGATCTGAGCTGATCTAGGTTGTTAAAATTTCTAGGGCAGCTGGATTAAAGGATCACAGATCAAGCTGGAGAAAAAGGCAGTTGAATATTCAATAACCAGGAACAGGGTTGAGAAGAGGAGGAGGAGGAGGAGGGAGTAGAAGAAAACTGCAACAGCAAAAGGCAAAATGACAGCATTCTGTCAACTTGCAATGGAAATGGAAATACACATTTGGATGACTTTGCATATGTTAATTTAGGGGCAAATATTCAAAATTGAAATAATTACTTTAATTTCAACAGGTATGTATTACAATTTAACCTCATGGAAAAGACGAGATATCCTCTGTTCTTTATTAACCTGCCCTCCCAGTGCTTGCTGGTGATGGGCAACTAGTGAACGTTAAGCTGGATCTGGATGGGACAATCTTTTAGATAGAAGGGTAGTGAAGATTTATCATAGCTCATAGTGGTCTGCAAAATGGTTTGAAGTCATGTGATTTAATGTCAGAGCATATTCATGAACTGGAACAGAGCTTTGTAACAAGGTCAGCCAATGAATAGCATAGCAACTAAATCAGCCAATGAAAGTTTGGAAACTGAAAGTAGAAGTAGCCTAGGCTGGAAACTGAAACTAAAAGTAGCTTAGGTGTGGCTCTAATATTAAGCTCTGCAGCTATGTTTGAGCTCTGAGTCTGTCTAGTGAAGATGAAACTAACTTGCTTGCTTGCGACTGGAGCTCTGCTCTGAACTTGCAACATGTTTCTGTTTGAGTTTGCTCCATGTTGGAGAAATCTACAACTGGTTTGTAAAATCTACGTATGTTTATAAAGATGTTAAATAAAGCATCAGCCATCTGTGTTTATTTTTCTGGTGCTGAATTATCACTGCAAAACTCTCAATATTTAATTGTCTGATTGATGCTGAAGGATATGGAGGAGCTAGACCCAAACTATTCAATAGGCAGAGACAGAATACTATAAGAAATGATAGATTTGTTAAACAAATAATTGCAGAATTCTAAGAATAAAAACATTTAAAAACCTTACTGGCTTTCTAAATTTATTGATTTGTCTATGTAGTCCATCTCTCAAGTAACATTCTTTTTCTTTTTCATTTGGTTTTAGGTTTCTTTTTCCACTCCTTTCTGTGTTACATTTGCAGCTGTTATTTGTGAACCTTTGATTCATCATGTACCTTGTCCAAGTTCATAACCTTTCAAGCTGATCTACATTCCAAAAAACAAAATACTCTGGACGTCTCTTTCTCATTAAAAATATTCATTTTATCTCCATGGTTTTTTTTCATTAATTACTAATGTTGTGTTGGAACTTTATGCAATTTTCCCCTTTATAGTTTGCTTCTCAATACATATTTCATAGTATACCTTGACAATTACTAACCCTCTTTCCTTCGCATCACAGTTAAGAGTTAGCCAAATTTCTCAGATCTATTCTATAGCTTAGGAATGTAGTTGTCTGTATTTTGAGATATATGCTTGAAAGATTCCTGAATATTTTATAGATGGGTATGGAAACTTAGTATTTTTTAAAGATACATTTTTTCCTGTAATCAGATAGGGGAAAATACAATTTTATTTTCACTAGAGCAGCAATGATTTCCATGCCCCAAACTGCATATTAAATTATATTCCATGTCTAGCATCCTTGCACAAAAGCAATTTGGGTTAAAATTACCCAAGAAGGTGCTAGGCTGCAAAAATGGTACTTGAGGTTCCTTATTATAAATCCACCTCTTAGCTGTAGGAATTTTACTAATGAATGAAATATGTAGGTGACAAATCTGTATTCATTCCCCTCAACAGTTCCATTTAGAACTTTGGGTACAGCCTTGTTTCTGTCATTCAACATATCTATTTGGTCCCTGAACTGGCTGATTGTTTGAGGGGGTGACTGATTACAACTTTCAATCTATTTTGTCAGGCATGTGATTAATATTCCAGTTTCAAACAATAAAGATATTGTGAAATCTCTATTTTTAACCACATGAGCTCTGAGATTTTAGTCCTCGAGTTTAAATTCTCTAACTTTCTGTATCAGTTACAGTTCCCTACGCTGTCTGAAACACTACATAACTTTGTTTTAAATTAAGCAATGCATTTCGATTTATTCCCTGAAGTGCTAGATTCATGGCTATAAAGAATGTTAGACCAAATTCAAATTACTCTGTCTCTCCCTTCTGACTCCAGGATGGGAGTTTACCCAGAAGTGGTATTCAGCAGGTTTTGACCAGTTCTGGAGAACCGATGGCGGAAATTTTGAATAGTCTGGAGAACCGGCAAATATCACCTCTGACTGGTCCTACCCCCATCTATTCTCTGCCTCCCAAGTCCCAGCTGATTGGCTGGGTCATCTTTTGCACAGGAGAATGGAGCTGGAAAGTTAGGTTAGTGGGGTGGGGAGAGAGAATGGGATTTTGCAGTAACCTTCTCCTTCCACGCCTACCAAGCCACACCCACCAAGCAATGTCATGTCCACCATGCCACTCCCATAGAACTGGTAGTAAAAAAAAAAAAATTGAATCCCACCACTGAGTTTATCCCAAACCAAAGAGATGTGTTCTCTAATTCTTTACTTCATCAGGAAATTTCTCATTCATTCAACCTTTGATTGCAAAAACCAGGAAGAAAAACTCATTACTCTTTGGTACCCAGCCTGAACATCACCATCCTCTGTCCTATCCTGTAATTGTTATACATCTATCATCCAGCTCCAGGAATGATCCACCAGATGAGGCAGAGGAAAACAAGGTGAGCAGTGGGTGTTTGGAGGGAAGGCGCTACAATCCTTTCCTAACCAATACAGCAGCACACTCATAGTAAAGCTTCCACTGTCTGGCAGAACAACAATAAAAACAAGCCCTATGCCCTTCACACTGCCCAGGAAACATGCCAACTCCTGCTTCTGGCTCCATTCTTTTGCTGTCACTTCTTAGAAGCTAAAAATATACAAAGAAAACACTTCAATGTCAGGAACTTGAAAACATGATGAGGCTTATTGTGAAGAAATAGGACCAAAGCTCTGCCCAGCTGGGAGGGTGGTCCTACTTCCCCAGATACCCCCCCTCCCCTCAATGCCCATTGTCTTCATATAGATGTATTTCTAAAACATAACTGTGGGAGAAGGCAGCCAAAACTGAATATTAAATGTGGTGTATACTTTCCAACACAAGCAAACCAATTGTGTAGAAATTCTAACACTTTAAGTGATGTTAAATATAGACCTTACCTCTATAGTTTGTTGCAACTACATATATAGTGGAGGGTGAATTTCACTTCAAAAACCTCTGGAGCAGTTATTTTGTGAATTCTCAGATTTTTCCCCCTTTAATGTCTTTATATAATGGTGATATTGGTGGTATATATATTTATCAAATAAACAATAAATGAAATAATTGCATCTTGCATAACCTCCTACAAAAGTGATAGCCATGACATTTGTAGTAGATTTGGGAGATCTTCCTAAACCATGTGGTACTATGTGAAAATATGACTACATGTGCAGAGTCGAAAGATGCATTGACGGTCCTGTGATAAGGATTTTTTCCTGTCTCTTTCTTACTCTCTTCCTTTATGTATTTGCATGCATATGCTAAAATTAAAAAAAAAACCAAGAATCAAGAAAGTTTGCATAGCGCAAGGTTCTTTCTTTTCCAAGAATGGACATGCCACTGTGTGACTGATAGCTGCATACAATTGTGCCATAAACCTTCCCTAACAATAGGCTGCTGCCCTGGGTTCATTCCACCTTCCCAGGCCTTGCAAGTTAATGTAATAAGTTAATAAATAAGTATTTGATGGTTTAACAAATAAATATAACAAATACAAGTCTTAAATTTTGTAAAGTGCCATACAACCTTTGCCTCCCTCCAAAAGTGTTGTGGTTTGCCGGCAGCTGGTGCAGACGGCAGTGGATTCGGACAGTGAGGAAGAATGGGGACCAGTCAGGGAGTCTGGAGACAACTTGGATGAGGGTCCTGCATCTGATGCAGGGATGGGGCCAGGACCATCTGGGAGTAGGATGCTGCCTTGGGAGCCTTTGGAGTCTGGCAGCAGTGAAGCAGAGGACCTAGAGGAGCCTGTTCCCAGTGCGCATGTGCTCAGAGCTGCTAGAAGGCAAGAGCAGCTGAGATAGAAGGGGCGACTCAGGAATAAGGCTGGGAGGGGATGGCCCCTCCCATAAGGGATAAAAGTCAGACCTCAATAATGAAACCTTTGCAGGAAGCAAAGTAGTTCGATAGATTCCGAATTCTCCTTAAACCTCTGTGAACTCTGGTTGGGTTTTTTTTCTGGTACTTTGGTTGGTTTCTGTTATAATTAATTTGGATACTTCTGTTTTTGGCAGCATTCCACAGCACTGAAAGACGTGTGCTTATCTTGGGGAACTGTTTATGAATTAGTTCTGGTTGGGAATGAAAGTAATTCCCAGCATTGAAATAAAATAGGTTTTGCTTTTGAAACAAGTTTGTGTTTAATTACGTTTGATGAAGCCTGGGTCAGAATAGAAAGGTTCTTGGGCTCCTTTGGATTATGTGCTGCCTCACTGTGGCTGCTCCTCATCTGGTTGACAAACTCCAAGCCAGGCCCTAGGCTGGCATCATACCACATTGGGCTGCTTATGGTAGCTTGCGGTCCTAACAGATAAGTGACAGCACTCTTGCTTGCTTGTAACAGTTGTACATTTTTGGATAGTATTTTCCACTACTTGCTCTGCCTGTTGTTTTCTCCTTTTCTCCTACTCCTCCCCCCCGCCCCAATTTTTGTAGGCTAAGGACCTGGGTGGGGTGAGACTGCCTATGGATGATAACATACTCCTAAGACAACCAAGGTGTGGCTCATTAGCCAGACACCTAGAATGCCAGCCTGGATATTTGTGAGTAAATTGAATGGGGGAATGAATGAATGAATGAATGAATGAATGAATGAATGAATGAATGAATGAATGAGCCCACCTTCCTTCAAGTTTCTGGGACTATAAACTTTTACTACCCTTTGGAAAAAAAGTATGAGCTTAGCATTGGTGAACTGAGAGTGGAACTGAGAGTGGAAATTGTTTCTGCCTGGCTGCAGCTACTTTTCTCAAACACCAAGTCCAGTTCCGTTCTCTCACACAGAGAGGTACCATCCGTATATTGTCTGCACTGCTTGCCTAAGCAAGCAGACAAAGCAAATCTGGCAAAGTTCCCTGAAAATGATCTGCTTCTCTTGGAACTGCATAGGGGGATGTGCATTTGCATGAAATTTTCGGTGTCTTGCCCCATAGAAAATGTGTACATTAGAAAGTAGGCATTTATTCTACCATTGCATAAATGGTGCTAAAAGCTTCTCTATTGGACTTTCATAGCTGATAAAACTTGCCTAATCTCAACGGGGAGGTTGTAAGGCTCTGCCACATTTCCTACTGCTCAAAAGTCATCTCTGCTTCCGTGTTAATGGACAGGACAGATATCTACTTTGAGCAGTAATTGTCTGGAAATTCCAGGATTTTGACTATAATTCCCATCATCCAAAGATGGGAATGGACATAGTGAAAATTCTAGTTCAGTGAAGCCAGCAAGCCTCGATAGGCTGTAATGTGACAAGGATGAGTAGTGCCCGTTTCTATTTCTGGGAGAGTTTTACAACCATAGCAAATACGCTGATAGTCTTGCTTTGAAGAAATAGAATTCTGATCATCTAAAGAATAGTGAAGACTTTTTTAAAAAAAAAAAAATAATAATACTTGAGTGCATAAAGCACCCTTTGCTGAGTCAGTGTTTGTATCTTTCTGTTCATCACAGCACTTAACTTGTCTCTCAAAAAAAGACCTGAAGGAGAGACAAACACATTAGGGTAGAAGGTCGATTCATCTATCAATCTCTCCCAGAGGATAACAATGGAAATTATTTGAATGTTGTGGCCAATAAGTTACCGGAAGCCAAACTCAACTTGTCGGAATCGTCTGTTTTATGCCTTCAGAAGAAGCAATTTGCCATATTGAAGGACAGGGAAATGCATTTTTGAATTCCACTGATCTCAGTGCTTAAAGCTGCATCCTACCCACTGGTCTTTCTTTACTCAGTATACTGAATGTCATAGCATGGCTGGGATACAATCATGGCTTGAAGTATCACACTTCTCTGGATAGTCTAAATATGGTTAAGGAACCAGGCTAGAAACAGGAAGACCATGTGTTCTAGTCCTGTCTTAGGCGTGCAAGCCAGCTGGGTGACCTTGGGCCAATCACTTTCTTTCATCCCAGCTCACCTCACAGGGTTGTTGCTGTGGGGAAAATAGGAGGATAGATTATTAGGAATGCCCATCACATTGAGTTGTTTATAAAAGTAACAATGGTGAGTTATAAATAATAAGAAAAAATCTTAAGAAGGATTAAGCACTCCTGAATACAGTTTTGAGTCTCCTTATGCAAAGCATCAATGGATTGGACAGCATTCTGGGCAAAAATGTTCAGAAAAAATGAGGAGCTAAGGGGTATAAATGAAGAAATGTTGAGTACATTCATTGTATTCTAAGGAAGGGAGAAAAGGCATAAATGCTCTTCCTTGTATTTCACTTTAAAAGAATGGAGCTGAGATTACACTTTGCTCTATGAATATTATTTGTATGAGGAGCAGCACTGGGTACAAATTAAAAAGACTAGTTAAGGATTACATGGTTTACAAATTAATGAAAATACTTAAGGATTTTGAGGGGCACAAAGTGCAGGAGACTTATTAAGTTTTATTAATAAAACATACTGCATTTGAGATGAAACAATCTCTCAACTGGAGGCTACTTGTGGGCATTTCCATATATAAATACAGATATGAAAACTAAGAATGGACTCCTAACCTGCAGATTATATGACTCCCCAGAAGAGCAAAGCTCTGTCAGGAAGTGTTTTGGTAATGTCTGCCCTGGAAGATTATTTAGCATGTGAAATGTTCTATTGGGATAAGTCTGTTGTTGATAATAACCCATCAAAGAGGGCATCAGAAGGTGGAAAAATTATAATCTCCCAGCCTCTGATATTTTGGATCATTGGTCAAACTTGAGAGCATATTGTATACATTCTCATTCCATTTACAAAAATGAGACAATAGGAGATGGAACCAAATGCAAATTTGATCTGAGTTCCTGTAAATTGAAAGATATCTATGAAAACTCCAATATGTGGTAGTTGACTATAACAAAGATGGACTGAATAACAGCCATATTCCCAGTAACCATATTCCCATATTCCCAGTCCTAGGAATATGACTGTTGGAAGAGGAGTTAAATACTCCCATCTGATTTGATTTGTTCACTTCAAAATGTTTTGATTTTGGGGACCTCTAGCTATAGGCCTGCTAAACAAACAATGTATGATTATTCAGTCCATTGTGCAGCAACCATTTTTGATTATTACACACTATTTTACATTATGTCCTTTGAGTTATTTCTTTTTCCAGAGTCCTGGCTATTGGGATATCAACAACTAAACAAACTAAGATCAGACTAATTCAACTGGTTCCAAAGAAGAAATCAAGAACATAGAACTACCTAAATTTTCCCACAGCAGACCAAAAATCAAATTTATTTCAGCTTCACCTACCCCAGGGGTCAGCAACCTTCAACATTCAAAGAGACCCAAAGGTCCTAACCGGAAGCCCCCCATTCAATTCTGGAGCTGACCAGACTTCTGGAGTTCTCCCACCATAGAGTCTCCTCCTAGGGGGCATCCTTTTTCCTCTACCTTCCTAACCAAAAGCCCTATCAATTGTGGAGCCGACCAGTGACAGGGAAACACAGCAGAGGGATGAAAATGTACATGTGGCTCCAGAGCCATGGGTTGCCGACCACTGATCTACACAGAATGTTCTCTTCTGAGTTGATTCTGGACCCCATTTTTTTAGCCATAGCTAATACAGAAAGCCACGCTTCAAGTTATTGGTTTAGAAATATATTGCTACAAGCAACTGAACTATAGGGTATCATCAATGCAGAGACAAAAGGGAAAAAAGCAGTGAAAGTAGTAGTTTGAGAAAATGAAATTATTACTCCAGATTTCCCTGATTGCTATTCTTTAATTGGCCTTCCTGTTTCTTTAAGGAATCCAATCTCCAGGTCTGAGCAGCAGATTATGCAGGAATGGCAGCACTGACTGGAGAACTGGCCTTTTATAACTGGCCTTTTATAACATCCATTTCTGTCACCCAGTTTTCAAAGACATACATCACTAGCTAAAATGGCAGGCCAGTGTTCTCAGTAATGGTGAAAAAAAAACCAGGAAAAGGCCTATACTGGGCTCAGTTGGGATCAGCAGTATTAAATCCTGCTCAGCTATTGTCGCCTATATTTTGATATCAAACGTGGCAGGGAAACCATGAAATGGTATGGTTGAGGTATATGTTCACGGTCATTCCTAGCATTAGAATTCATAGTGCATAAACCAGGTGCTGCAATGACTTTCACAACATTATCACCTTGCTGCAAAGATAATCTTCGAACCAGAAATGAATTTGAGGGGGGGAAATGAAAATAAAATGACATTCCAATCACTAACATTTGCATGGTATAAGGTAAGTATATAAACCCAACAAAATCCAGCTTCTGAATTAGTACTGCATTACTTAGCACAAAATGCTAGTCCCTCTGGCATTGGGACAAAGAGTAGAAAATGGGATGGCAAGACTTTTGTTTTTGCCACTTGAGACAAAAACAGCTTTGCCCCTGGGGCTATACATCCCAGCAATATCACATACCTCTTGAAGCCTGCATTCAGTGAAAAAAGAATATTACTAGAATTACCAAAACTTGGTTTCAGATTCTTCCTCTGTGGGATTTCCTTTGGTCCTAAAGGCCTGGTCACACTGCCAGAACTTTGCTATAGCGTTCCTTGAACGGTAGGAAGAGGGGGACAAATTTCGACACCGCTCATCACCGCGCACAAAATTAGAAAAAAATTTGAAAACACGGGCGTTGCCTTAGCGGTGCACCGCTGAATCCGGCGTTGCTTTAGCGTTGGTTTAACGGTAGGGAACGTTGGTTTAGCGGTGATGCGAGCGTTGATAAAGCGGTGTTCTGCGCATGCGTACGTTGGCTCGGTGGGGGTTTGAAGTAATTGATTTAGCGACATGCCGCTTTGGACTACCGTAATGGAGCTGTACGGATCGCTTGATAAAGTTCTCAAATTCGATAAATTCGGAAGCAAATTCGATACAAGAGATGTCTGCACTCAATGGCTATTCCAAAAGGGCTACTGGTCCATTTCTCCCCGTATTTATAGCCAAATTCTGGTTCCGCTCCAACACCTCCATACCAACGCCAAACCAAAGTTCATCACCGCAATGGATCGCTGTTTCAACGCCTGACACCGTTCCAGGAATCCCGTGTCCGCTCGTAAAACGCTTACAACCGCTCCACCAAAGTTAGTGCAACGTTTAATCACCGCCCAGGCAAAGCTTGCAAAACAGCGGTGGTCCAGCGTTGAAGATTTCTGCGTTGGCCTAGCGGACCCAAGCGTCCACGAACTTGCGTCTAGCGGTACCAAACTTTGACCGGGCGTTGTTGGAGCGGTGGTGAACTTTGCCAGAGCGGAAAATTGTGCGCTCCTCACTGCTCGCAATATTTTGTGCAGCTCAAAACTTTCGGAGCGGTAGGAGGGACTATAAGCGGAGGCCGAGCGTATATGGCGTTGCCTTAATGGAGGCCAACTTCTGTTAAACGGTGGTGAACGGTTACGAGCGGTGATGATTTTTTTTCACCACTCCAGGACCGCTATAGCAAAGTTCTTGCAGTGTGACCAGGCCTTAAACTGCAAATTGCTAATTAAGAGTGTACTAGCATTCATTTTGAATTTTATTAATCCACCTAATTAAAAATGTAGAAATTTGGACATACATACAAGCATCAGCTCTATCACTGCTCTTCATTTAATCTCTCCTCTAAACTGTGTAAAATTTCTGTATACATATTTGCCTTTACAACAATGTTTCAGCGTCATTTTTGTTCCTGGTTAATAATTGGAATTGACCTGAGTTTACCCACCAAGGGATCCATATTCCAAATTAGGGTGAAGTTATTTAAACTCCTTCTAGCCTACCTCAAAGGATTATTCCAAGAGCAAATAGATTAGAGAGGCTAAAGCAAAGCAGACATTAAAAAGAAATTCTAAATGAGCAACAGGAACAGGTGTAATAGATGTACTGATTGCTAAGTTGGTGCATTTTTAATTATTCTGAATGTTGACTTTAGATTTGATAACATTTTCCCTGTAATTAATGACTAGCAAAGCAAAGTCATAAGATCACTGTTGAGGTGTATGGATTTCACTCACCACCCCCATTATGCCTTGCATTCATAACCAATCTCATCTACAGTTCAAGGTGATGTGATTGTTTTCTTTCATCACATTCTTCTCTTCACAATCAACCTGTGAGATAGGTCACATTAAGAGACACAGATTTGCCCAAAGTTATTCAGTGAGTTTCATGTTTAATTAGTATTTGAACCTGGATCTCTGCAGTAACAATCCAGTGCTATTATACCATGTTGGTTCTCTATCCATTAGCAATTATGGGAAGGGGAAAGGAATGGTCTCTATTTGCAACCCAATGCAAGAGACAGCCAGGCAAACATACTTGGGT
This sequence comes from Hydrophis major, assembly GCA_033807585.1. Classification (NCBI taxonomy): domain Eukaryota; kingdom Metazoa; phylum Chordata; class Lepidosauria; order Squamata; family Elapidae; genus Hydrophis; species Hydrophis major. The sequence goes on along the minus strand of CM066331.1, from coordinate 182,799,836 downwards.
CCTATAGCTATCTTCTAAGCAGACTTCTCATCAAAAGAGTTGATGAGTGAAGGATGACTTCTCATCTTTGTCGCATAATGTGCATGCAGATTCAAGTACCTGACTTTCCCTGGGGTGTAACAAGAAATGCTCATTCCACCACTGAGACCTAAGGAAATCTTTGTTAAGCCAGGACCTTTGAAGTGGAAAGTAACCACACATAAAAATGACACAATCAACACACTCCTGTAAATAAGCTTCTTACAGTGATTAGCTCCTGAATTCATTAGAAAGCAAACAAAAGAGAAAGCAGGTACCCATCTACAGAAAATAATGGAGGTGGAACAGGAGCTATGGAACAGAGGAGAAAGCTTTAGAAGAGACAATCCTGCCCTGCTAGGCATGGGGAGGGGCGTTGGTGGCTGGGCCAGAGGGAAAGCTCTTCTTTCATGTTCCAGTCCTTACATTCAGGAAGAGGAAGACCTCCTTTTGTTTTGTAAAGCAATGGGGGAAATGCTTTAGTGTAATTATTAAAGATTAAAGGGGATTTATATTTATCTTGATCCAGTCAGGAACTCTGCAGAGACTACCAACAAAGCATGGGATGGCAGAGCAGGAGAACGGATGGAAAGGATCAGAAGGAATTACTAAATTCATCCAAAGAGTTATCAGAAATACATTGGCATCACTTTTTTCATGGAGGGAGCAATATATTCATGAAGAGCTCTGTCCTCACAGTAGCCCCCACCAAGACTAGTGAAAAGATTAGTAAAGGTAATTTCAGGTAATGAAATGTCTTCAAGAAAACAAGCAAGCTCAGAGACCACCAAGGACCCCTTATCTACGTGTATAGGCAGGGAATACAGGTACTTTCAAAACGTATTACAGCATATATACTTTCAGATGAGCCCATCCATGGATGAGCTGATCCCAACTCCAGGAATATTTTTTGGCACCTAAAATTCTCTGCTTATACAGGAGTGTATATGGTAGGGATCAGAGAGCCAGTTTGGTGTAGCGATTAAGGCATCAGGCTAGAAACTGGGAGACAGTGTGTGTTCTAGTCCCACCTTTGTCATCAAGCCAGCTGGGTGACCTTGGACCAGTCATTCTGTCTCAGACCTAGAAGCAGGCAATGACGAATCATTTCTGAAATCTTGCCAGGAAATCTGCAGGGACTTCTCCAGGGAGTCTCCAGGAGTCAACTTTGACTTGAAGAAACACACATATGGTACATAGGGAAGTTAGATGTGTGAGGCAAGAGAAAAGGCTGAAAGAGTATTGGGTGAGGCAGGGCTCCTCCATTTTCAAAGCCTCCAATGACAGTAGACCAAGAGTCATCAAACTTGGCAAGTTTAAGGCTTGTGGACTTCAATTCCCAGAATTCCTGAGCTAACATGACTGGAGGAGGAATTCTGGGAGTTGAAGTCCACAAGTCTTAAAGCTGTCAAGTTTGAAGACACCTGCAGTAGATGTTTCAATCTTTATGCATAAAGAGATATGCAAACATGTAATCTTGTGCTCTCTTTCCTAGTTAGAATGGGAGACCTCAGTCATTCACAGGAGTGATGAAATTCAGGTAGGAAGGCATCAGAGAGATTTAGACTCCAAATATTAAATTTATCAACTGCCATCTCTAACAACGTTCACCTGCAACAGCAAACAACAAATTTTCCTAATGGAAAACAACGTTAAGAAGCCTTGCAAGGACCAGGTATAAAAAGAAGCCGAAACAACAGCCATAGAAGGGCAAGATATTAACAAGCAAAATTGATTTAGAACCCAAGACTATATCGATCTCATCAAAACAATCACTAATTTCAAAGTTATTGGTTTTTTAAAAAATTCAATAGTGTCTGATTCTCAGAAATTTCCTGGAAAAGTTCCTTCAGTTTTCTTGGCAAGATTTTTCACAAATAGCTTGTCATTGTTCTCTTTCTTAGGTTGAAATAAAGTGACTAGCTCAAGATCAGCAGCTAGCTTGGTGTCCAGGCAGTACTAGAAGTCATGGCTTCCCAGTTTCTATCCAGATACCTTAACCATTATAGGTAGTCCCAACTTGATGGAGTATCTTAATGACCTCTTGATAAAGTTTACCTCTCCATTATGTAAGTAACTCCGTCATGGAGGAAGAAAGACCTGGTAAATACTGGAGTCATGAAAGTGCATCAGTAACATAGTAAAAATCATGTCCAGAGGCCGAGAGCTTAGATAATGAAATGCAGCCCCCATGAAAATATACTTGAAATCTGCCTAGTGATGTTATTTAGGGACTTGCTTATTTGAATTAACCAATAATAGCTTTAGTTGTATAAGTTCCTTGCCTGAAGCTATATAAACATGCTGTCAAACTGCAAATTGGTGTGCTTGATTTGTGGTTCCTACCCCAAACGCACCTCTTTCTTCTCTACAGAATAAAAAAGGATTTTGGTTTCCACTACTTGTGTGTGTTTTGTTGGTTACTCCCACCAAATGAACAAATCCAGTGTTGGGCTGGACCAACAGACTTACCACTGTTCATTTAGCAACTGTTCAAAGTTACAACAGCCTTGGAAAGAGTGGTTTACTCTCCCTTACAATTGTTGTCCCAGCCCAGCAGTCACATGATCACAATTCTGGCAACTGGCTTGCATTTACAACTGGTTGCAGTATCTAATGGTCATGTGATTGCGATTTATGGAATTGTTTGACAACATTCCTTGAGGAAGCTGGATTCGCTTATTCCATCTTATTTGCTTAATGACCGCAATGATTTGCTTAGCCACTGTCATAAAAAATCTTTACAAAATTGGGTCCCAGCTCGACTTATAACTTCAATAACTTACAACAGAAATTATGGTCTCAATTGTCGTAAGTTGAGATCAAACACCAAACTGGTTCTCTCAAAGGGTTTTATCCCCAGGTAAATGAGAATATGATTGGTTCCTAAGTCTTGCTTTCTGTTTAGAATGGTCATTCAGTATACTCAATAGAGGTAGTCCTTGACTTATGATCACAATTGAGCCCAAAATTTATGTTGCTAAGTGAGAAACTTGTTAAATGACTTTTGCCTCATTTTATGAGTTTCCTTGCTACATTTGTTAAATGAATAACATGGCTGTTAAGTGAATCTGGTTTCCCCATTGACTTTGCTTGTCAGAAAACATGATCGCATGACACTGGGATACTGCAACCATCATAAATGTGAGTCAATAGCCAAGCTTCCGAATTTTGATCATGTAACGATAGGGATGCTGCAGTAGTTGTAAGTGTGAATTTATTTATTTAGCGCAGGGGTCCAAAAACTTGGCAAATTTAAGACCTGTGGACTTCAACTCCCAGAATTATCCAGCCAGCATAGGAGTTGAAGTCCACGAGTCTTAAAGTTGCCAAGTTTGGAGACCTCTGATTTAGCGTATGGCACATGTTAACCAGGGATCACTGGCCTCTGTGAAAGGAATTTGGGGGGGGCGGTGTTTTCTTTACCCGTGGGATGCCTGAATGATGGAAGACAATCGATGGGGGGAGGCTCCTTTCTTGTCCCTATGTGGCTTATTCGCTCAGGGGAATCAAGCCACTGAGCTGCCAACCTCAACAATGCGCAGGCCTAGCATCTTACCACGTGAGCCACTGCAGTCCATAAGTGTGACACATGGTTGTGAGTCATTTTTTCAGTGCCTTTGTAACTTCGAACAGTCTCTAAATGAACCATTATAAAGCGAGGACCCATAGTCACCCAATGCATCTCATAGTAAAAATGATACCAACACAAAAATGAAGTAAAAATAAGCACAATAAAATCATAAAAGCAAGCAGGTGAAAAATACTTGTGCGATATAAAGAATTGTAAATTAAATACAATGAACGGTATTTGTTAAAAAAAGAAATCCAGGATTGATACTAAGATACCTGTGAGAGGTATGAAGAATGAGTCTAAAAGGCTTCATTCATGATTTTCTCCTGCCTCCTCCTTGTTCTCTTAAGAGAATCTTTTCAAATGGCATGAATGTCTCCATCTCTCTTTTTCAAGGATTTTGTTCTCCTTTTTGCATACAAGGAAAAAAAAAAAATCCAAGCAGAGAACTGCATAAAACATGACATTTAGAATCTTTTTTTCTCCATGGGAGAAAATTCACTTCTGGCTCTCTGATCAAATTAAAGCCACCTACGGTCACTTGACATTCTTTTAAAGCAGCCAGGGAGCCCTTCATCAGCACCAACAAGTAAGCAATGCATGTGCATACAACTATATAGATTAACAGAGTTGGAAGGGACCTTGTAAGTCATCTAGTCCAACTCCCCTCCCAAGCAGACCCTATACCATTTCCGACAGATGGCAGTCCAGTCTTTTCTTGAACACCTCCAGTGGTGAAGCTCCCACAGCCTCTGAAGGCAAGGTGTTCCATTGGTTGATTGCTCTCACTATCAGAAAGTTTCTCCTTATTTCCAGGTTGAATCTCTCCTGGTTCAGTTTCCATCCATTATTCCTTGTCTGGTCTTTATGTGCCTTAGAAAATAGCTTGACCCCTTCCTCTCTGTGGCAGCCCCTCAAATATTGGAACACTGCTATTATGTCTCCCCTGGTCCTTCTCTTTACTAGATTAGCTACTGAACCTTCTTTAAAGTTAGGCAGGAAAAGGAGAGGGACTGCAGAAGACATTAGTAGTCTTCTCTAATCATGTGCCTTTCCAGTCTCTTAGGCTTTGGTATCCAGCACAAATATCCACCATGTGTCTGCATGATCTGGAACAATGAAATTTTAGTCCGCACTTCATGGGGACCTTAGATGGGGAAGTTTGTTTTTATGAACTTGTCCTGTTCTTTTGATCTGCAGGGAGATCCTTTCAAAGTTTCCCTTGCTGTCAATACCTTCTCCTTCTAGGACAGGGGTGTCCAAACTTGGCAACTTTAAGACTTGTGGACTTCAACTCCCAGAGTTCCTCAGCCAGCAAATGTGGCTGAGGAACTCTGGGAATTGAAGTCCACAAGTCTTAAAGTTGCCAAGGTTGGACACCCCTGTTCTAGGACATAGCCTATGTGCTCCCAGCTAATGGAGCACACATCTTTGGGTGAATTTTCTCAGCATTTGTGCGCACACACAAACACACACACACCTTTTTCACCAGACTTCAACTGATAAAATGATTAGATATCAGTTTTAGTATGAATTTTAATTTATGTTTTTAACCTTTTTATACTCCTTGTTCTTCAAATGTCATTAGCCTCCTTGAGTACTAACTAGAGTAGAAAGGTGGGGTGTAAATTCATTGAGAGACATACTAGAAAGGATTAGAATCTGTGAGCCTGCTCTAAACTGCAGCATTCAGCCTGCCTTTGCAAGATATGAGTTGGCTTTTGCTCACCTGATTTATCTCAAATCACTTCTTCTGCATGAACTTTTCTGTGATATATTTGCAAACCAGTCAAAGCTTGGTCCAGGCAGGTAAAAAAAAAATCTGCTAAAATTACCAATTCTTTCAAATTTGATATAAAAGGATTAAAACACTGGGCTAAACCTAAGAAGACAAATTGTTGCGCTAATATGCATTAAAGGATGACAGTGTAGATAATTCAAGAATGCACCAATGCTCTTTCTATTTAAGCAGATCCTTCAAAGCCTGAATTTTTGGATCTTGCTTAAGAAATGACAGAAAACCATCCTTTTTAGCTTAAAATCCGGTTAGGGCAAACTTGGATGGAGGTCCAATTCTGTTTTGCTTCTTCTGACGAACATCTTTTCGCCTCATTCACTTAGGGTTACTTACACTGATCTTACCCAATGGTAAATATTAGGTTCAATGGAGGTCACATCTAATACCTAAAAAAATCATAACAGGTGGTTATGGACTGGGAGAATTCTAAGGTCATAATGCTCTTCATCATCATTTAGCTGGCCCACATGTGACATCATCCAAATTTCCATCTGTGCTCCACAATAATGCTGCTGATGTTTTTAGTCATAGCACATTTTCTTTCTGTTTTCCTTGCCATCTTCAACACCTGGATGAAACTTTTAAGGACTCTCCATTGTGCTCCCTCCCACCACCCACTGGCAAGTGAATACCTGACATGTGCTTTGACATTGTCCTGCTTTTTCCCACACACCTCAGCTTGCTTTATAGCCATTGCCAAAACACAATGGTTGTTATAATTAACAGATTATCTCAGTGCGACAGCTGCAGTCCTTTGAAAATTAGGTTGAATAACAGGATCCTGGCATATGGTAATTTCTTTTCATCTCCTGAATATTTCACTCACTAGCATGCTTTCTCTCTCCCTCTCTCTGTTTCTCCAGCCTTTTCCCAATTTTTCCATCACCTCTTTCCGTTAGCTCTTTGCAGTTACAAGGGCAATATGAGTCTTTCTATTTTTCCTGGCATCTTTAGTTCTGCTCTCGTCTTAAACAATTAAAATCTGACTTTTCATGATGCAAAAGAGAAAAAGTGAAGCAGTTTGTTATAAGCAGAATGAAGCCAGAATGGTATTGCTAAAAGCATCATCTGAGGAAGCGCTTTTTCAGAGTGCACAACATCTATGGAAATCGATAAGGGGATCCCAGATTGAACTCCACGGATTACTTGGAGATATGATATTGTTTGTCCAGGATAAAGACATCAATACCTGATCTGAATCTCACATAAGCAGAGACTCATTCCATTAACCATTTCTGGGGTTTTTACTTAGTCTACAGGCCTCTGAATATATTCTATACTTCTACGGCTCTAGTGCATCCTGTATACTGAAAGAATAGATATGCCACTTAATACCTTTCTCAGTGAAGATTCATACCATATTCCCCAACTCTTTAAGAGATATCTGCTCTTTTTTTACATGCAAAGGACAGGACTTCAATCACAAGATTGCGGCTGCCATATTTATTTATTTATTATCCCCTCTCTGCAGACACTCCTGTCTTAGGACAAGCCTTTACAAGAGGAGTTATATTAAAGCAAGAATTAGCTGTTGACTTAACACATGTCAGCACATAGGCAGACGTTGCTGGTCTTTGCAGCTCTATTGCTACACAAAAGCAAACACTAGTAGCTACAACTTTCCATGGCTGTTTTTTGCCATCATGTTGAAAAACTGAGGGTCCTCCTTCTTTTTTGCTAATTACATTCCAACAAAACAGCTTGCTTCAGTCCATGCCTGCCTCTACCATCATATAGGAATAGTTCTGCAAGTCATCAAAAGTCACTAAACAAGCATCTTTTTTTTTGAAACAAATTTTATTAATTTTAAAGACAAACAAACCATCATTAACCATATAATACATAAACCCTCTTTCCATTAAAAATTTTACAAGTCGAATAAGACATTATTTTATACAACATAGTTCTGTTTTACACCATTTCCATATAAATATATAAATATCTCTTAGCAAATTTCTCATTATTTCTCTTTACTCTTATTCAATTTCATTATTATTATTATTTTTTCCAATATTTATCCAATTTATAATCATCATCTACATTTCTCTCTGACTTGGTTACCATTATTCTCATCCAACATTCCTACGAGGTTTTATTAATTCTCAAACAAACATAAACACACAAAACACACAATAATAAAACTTCTTTTAAGAAAGTAGTTTGGACCCAGATTACCTCTCTTTATATGGACTTCAATTAGCTTCGTGCTCATCTTATATACCATTGCCTATTTTATTTACCATTCTATATCTTCTATATAACTTCTCCCCGCTTTTCACTCTTCTTAATTCTATTTTATTTAATTCATTTTAATTTAAATCATTGTGTTTGTATATTTTGTCCATTCTTTCCAAATTATCCATTTATCTCATTCCCTACAAAAAAAAAGATTTCTCCTGAAATCACTGATCAGAGCATGATGCCTTTCTATCCTCCCCCTAAATTAATATTTAAAATTACCCATTACCCAATCTGATTCTGCTTAGTACATTCTACCAGCTAACTTTTAAAAAGAGGAAAGAATAATAAATCCAAAATGATTAATATAGTTAAATAATAAATCTAAATGTTAAATCTTGTAACATTCCAATTATCTATTTCAAAAACAAACGCTACAATAGTAAGTTTATAGTAACATCAATACAACAATCATTAAACTCTTCAATTAAACTCAATATTTTAAACATTCCTTTTAAGATTTTGTTAAATTATAAAGTCTATCATTCCTAAACATTTCAATATTTTAATCTTTTATTAATTCTTATAACATTCTAGTTTTTTATCTCTAATACAAATACTACAATACCATCTTATGTACCTTGCAGAATATTCTTTTTAAAAGAATATAAGAATATAAGAAATTATACACTACCCTTTATCCCTAAAAAAATTCCTTTTTTCCCATCTTGTTTCATACCTTTGTGGCTTCCCCCCCACCTTTTCCCTTTCTTTCTTATCCCACCTGGCCTTTTTACCTCCCCCTCTCCTACCTTCCGCCTTTTTAGCTTCCCCTCTTTGCTGTATTCCTTTTTTCTTTTGCTTACTAACATTGTGTTGATTTTGCATCTTATTTTTCTCTTTCTTGGGTGTTTTTTTTAAGTCTTAAGTCCTTCATTTTCCTTCCTCTCTTTCTCCTTTCTTTCTTAATTAAGTTTTGAGATTCATTGAAGATGGTGTCTTCTTCTTCTTCTTCTTCTTCTTCTTCTTCTTCTTCTTCTTCTTCTTCTTCTAATTCTTCTTCTTTTGTTTCCTCCATCTGTTGTTGTGTTTGCTGATAAATAGCAAGCGCCATTTCTAAAAAAAGGAAGGCTTCTTTCATAGCGTCCTTGCCTTCTTTTTTTATTTTTCCATATTCCTTTCTAAGTTCATCAACAGGTAAAGCCATTGTAAATCTTTTCTTTATTCTTCTTCTTAAAACAACCAAGATGTTTCAAAAGTTAGAACAGTTCCCCAAAGTCCCAGAGACATCAATCGGTCCAAACAAAGCACAAAGTTCTCACTTTCTCTTCCTGGGGTAATATCAATAGAAGGGAAAAGAAAAAAAAGCCCAATCTATATTTTAAAGCCTTATTGCAATTAATTTCTAGTCTCAAAATCTTCAAGGTATCTCCTCCAGCAAGATCTTAATATTTTCTTCTTCTTTTTTGTCCTCTCCCTTCCCACTTATAACAAGAAGCCAAGTTTTTACCTTTTATAAAAAGACAGGTTTCTCAATGGCCATTTCTTGATTCCATAGGGAAGGAGAGTAAACTTTCCCTTTCAGCACCTCAAATTTGCCGCTTGAAATTCTCCTTTGGAAACAAAGTATCGTTCAAAAATAGTCATAATTTTCAGGATGTTAGGCATCTCTTAAAGTCCTGGGTCAGCCAAAAAACTTTCTCTTGTAAACTTTCTCCCCTCTTCCTCCTGCTCAGTCTTACCCAGCTGCCGGCTTCTTTATGGCGGCCATTACAGACTGCCGCTCCACCTTCTTGAGAAAAGGGGGTTTTGCCGGTGGGGAGGGGGTCTGCAACACCCCCAAACCTCTCTCTGGCTCCACCTGTCTTTGGCTGCCTCTGCGGGGCAGCCTTAGCCTCCAGACCTGTCAGGATCGGAGGCACCAAGACAGCTAGCGCCGCAGGGATCGCGCAGGATTGCGAATCCCTGCCGCTGCCGAAGCCGACAAACCGGAAGTTCCTAAACAAGCATCTTTTGTTGCACAAACTTAAAGTTTAAAAAGAAAATCATTCTGCATCTCCCAGAACATGTTTGAAGCAGCATTTGGATACCCAACTACAGATCAGACAACATTGCCCCCTGCTTGTTAAAAAATACAAATGTGTTGTCATTGATACTTAATGATTATCCATAGCTTTTCCTAGCCCTTGTTCTATCAAACAATTTGTCTCCCGGTTTCTCACTTCAGTGAAATATTTCAGATGCCTCATTTTTCTATTTTAAGAAATTTCAATGAGTTTTTTTTCATAAGTTTTGTTCTTGGATTCATCGTACACAGTTTGTGTGTGTACACACATACACACAGAGACAGACATATACATATTAAGCTTTGTCTCTCCTTGAATCAAATAATTCTAGATTTTGATCATCTTAATGTAGGATTTATTCACCTGTCTTAATGATAGAGCACATATATAAACAACTATGTAACCTACCTCAGAGGAAAATATTAGTGAATTAAATATTGAACATCTGTCAAGAAAAGCACTTGCTCAAACACAAGAAGGTATTCTGGTAGGAAAAGCTAATAACTGGCTTGACAAAAGCCAGCCAACATTCTCTATTTTTCCTTGCCTGGCATCTAATGACACAAACAAGGCAAGACAATCAAACGTGGAGTGGCAAAGCCATAAAATTATGGTCTGTTTTTTAGCTAATCTGACCTTTCAGATAGTGACAGTGAGAAGACACTGTACATAAATTCCTGAGGTCAGCAATATAATTACCATATCTCAGAAATTTTAATGATGCATGTGATCGCATTCTTTTCAAATTTAAAAGTGAAAAGGGCATTAACTAATGTTATTGGTTCCTAAATTTCTGCCAAAGATGAGATTAATTACCCTGTTAAAATATAGAAGAAGCATAAAGTAGTACTTATGAGCTTGATGCATGCTGTCCAAGAAGAAAAGCTCAGTTTCATTCTTAACCACAGTTTGGGTCTTCCAGTTAAATTTATTAATTCTTTGATGTAGAAATGTACCAATGAGTCATTTCTGTATGGCTTTTATGCCATCTTTTAACTATAGGTCTTCAGTTACTCTTTTACTGTAGTTTGAATATATTAAGGGAAACTGGAAGATGAACATCTATTTAAAATTGAAAGAAGTAACATCAATAACCTGCATTATGCTGATGATATTACCGGGGTAACTGAAAATGTAAAGCATCTGTATCTAGTAATATAAGCATAATGAAAGAAATAAAAGTAACATTAAATATAAAGTAAACCAAACTAATGACAACAGGTCTGCAACCTGCCTTAGAACTGACACTGAAATGATGGATAGCTTCAGACTTTTTTGGATCAATTATCAAATGAAAAGGAAAAGGCAGCCAAGAAATTATCACACTTTAGACAAATTATGCAAAGATCTAGCTTTCTGGGCAAAATTCTAATGTTAGAAAAAGTGGAAGGAAAGAGAAGGAAGAGATCAGAAGCAAGGCTGATGGACTCATTTACAATGGCAATAGATTCTTCAGATTAGAAGACCTGAAAGACTGAGTAAGGAATAAATCATCATGGAGATGATGGTCACTAGGAGTTGACAGTGACTTGATGGCACATAATCAATCAATCACAACATTTAATTTCATGTATTCTATTTAAGCACTGCCCAACTCTGAACTAATTCTGAGTGATGCACAACAAAATCAACCTGAATGAAAACACTATACTTTGAAAGAATTTAAAATAATAGAAAAAACATAAGTAACTGGTGCAAGTTCTGGCTAACTACACCCACAAACAATCTGGCAAGGCCCCCCCATCACCCTAATCCAAGACCTTGGGGAACAGTTGAGTCTTTTAACTCTTTCCAGAATGCTACAGGAAATCAGGGGGAAATCTCGTTCCAGATCACAACCATCACCTTGAATCACACCCAAAAGGATACAAGTAACCGTCGCAGCTTGCTTTGCTTAGCTCCCAGGTTTCTGACAGAATTATCTTTTAATCTTTTCGTTGATTCCAAGTGCAGGTAGTCCTCAACATACAACCACCATTGAGAACTGAAGTTCCATTGCTAAGTGAAACATTTGTTAAGTGAGCTTTGCCCCCATTTTACGACTTTTCTTGCCACATTTGTTAAGTGAATCAAAGCAGTTGTTAAAATTAGTAACACAGTTATCAGGGGAATCCAGCTTCCCCGTTGACTTTGCTTGTCAGAAAGTTGCAAAGGGGGATCCCAAGACCCCTGGGATAATTATCATTATAATTATGAACCAGTTGTCAAGCATCCAAATGTCAATTAGGTGACCATGGAGATGCTGCAATGGTCATAAGTGTGAAAAGTGGTGATACATCACTTTTTTCAGTGCTGTTGTAACTTTGAGTGGTCACTGTTGTAAGTTGAGGACTACCTGTATTTATGGCTAAGTACAGTATATGAGAGCAATGCCCCCAGTCTCCCTTGTTCCTGCACTCAGCTGGGATACCAGTACAATATCGCTGCAACAACAACTATCACACCCAATTTTTCAGAAACGCAGCTGCTTTCCTGTCCGATATCTTATCTCTTGACCCATTTACATGCTGGATCAGCATTTGCCTGCTCCTTCCATTTTATTGTGTACTTGTAGCTGCAGGGAAAGCTTGCCTGATTTGGCAAATTCAGTCCAACCAATCTGCTATACCCAAAAGCTGGATACTTATTGGAATAGCTTGCTTTACTAGCTGCAATGTTTCGAGCTTGCCCTTTTTCTCTGTTATTTTGGACTCAATTCTAAATGAGAACTTAGTGTTGCTGCTGTTGTGTGTATTCACTCTGTCCCCTCCATTACACAACTCCTTTAATTGAGAAATGTTCTCTATCCAGGGTTTGTTGTTGTTTTTGCTATCCTTCACATTCATCTAGTTAACGCTAATTTCCTCAGGAATGATTCATACAGTACACAACTCTCCAGCCCTGGGAAGTTTCTTTTATTCACTGAAACATATGCTTATTCATTTCTTCCTCTTCCTTGCAATAAAGCCTCTCTAGCTGTTGATTGCATTACCTTCAGGAGGATTCTGACATTATTCTTCTGATTCTCCAAGACAGAATGTTCTGTGAAGCAGAATACGTAAGACCACTGGGAAATGGAACATATGTTGGATACCTGAACACTCTTGGCATATTTAACCCTTGATCTGACTGACATAGCAGCACTTCAGGATTTCAAACAGAGGTGTCCAGTTCTAGTCTTGGAGGTCTTTTAAACCAGAGAACCCAATGATTAAGCCCGAGATCTTTAACGCTCAAGAGACCTTGCATATCTGGCAATTTGCCTGTGCGTGTGTGTGTGTGTGTGTGTGTGTGTGTGTGTAAATATATATACCAAACCCACCGACAACACTGACCCAACAGCTGTGTACCATAGGATTAGCTCTTATATGAACCACTGGCTAATAAAGAAGAGCAACTGGTTGTTGTGGTTCGCCGGCAGCCTGTGCAGACAGCTGTCAAGCCTGAAATTGACATATGTGTAGCCATTTTAGTTAAGCTTAGTATATATTCTTTTTCTTACTTTCTCTGCGGCAGTCATGGGAGGAAGGGTTTCGGGCTTCACACATTCCTAAGGGGGGGAGGAATGGAGATAGAGTGTTTTGGCTAGGTGATTCTTCTTCCCGTGGGAAACGAGCTGTCCGTGCTTGGGCCCCTTGAGGTGGACATTTATGACATCAAGCAATGTTAAATTACTTCTATTGGAGAAGGTAACTTTTGGGGGTTGTTTCTAACTTTAATATTGTGGAGTAATTCCGGGTTGTGTCTGATCTGGAATTACCATGGACTTTGCCTATTTGATGCTTTCCTAAATAAAAGAATTTGTCTTGGAAAATGGACTTTGTTCTTTTCTTTTAAATGGATTTCATCACTTGGAAACCTGACAAAGGCAGAGGAATTGGACAGTGGGGAAGAACGGAGACCAGTCTGGGGAGGACTCGAACGAGAGTCCTGCATCCGATCCAGAGATGGGGCCAAGACCATCTGGGAGTGGGGTACTGACTCTGGAGCACCTGGAGTCTGGCAGAAGCGAGGCAGAGGAACCAGGGGAGCCTCTTCCCAGTGTGCATGTGTGCAGAGCTGCTAGAAGGCAAGAGCACCTGAGATAAAAGGGACAATTCGGGAGTAAGGCTTGGAGGTGATTGCCCCTCCCATAAGGTATAAAGAACAGGCAAAGGTGAAGAAATCTTTGTAGGAAGCAAAGTTGTTCATTCTGTTCAGATTAATCCTTGATCTGTGTGGTTTTTTATAATTCATTTGGCACTCTAGTTGTTGGCAGCAATTCAAAGGAAAGAAAGGTGGGTGCTTATCTCAAAGGGACTGTTTGGGACTCATTATCGGCTGGGAATGAAAATAATTCCCAGCACTGAAATAAAATAAGAGTTGGTTTAACTAAGCATGTGCTTAAGTACAGTCTTGGGAAGTCTTGGTCAGAACACTGGTATCATCAGACTACCATTCTGAGAAGGGAAATTAACTTGTTTAATTTATGTTACTCCCTCTTCTCTAACTATATGCTTTACTTTCCTGATAGACTTCCAAACTATGCAGTAATCCACATCTTAAGAAATTATCTGTGAACACTTCAAAACCCCTATCTTTCAGAGTAGTAACTGTGCATCTACCCAAACCACTACAGGAAAGCTGTTCTTCTGTAGAAAAGTTAGCCTTATAATCATACTTTTATAATCCTAAAGCAGAATGCTGAATAATTAATACCACACTGGAGAAGATCCTACAGTTTATGCAATCTGAAATATTAGAAGAAGATGGGACCCAGATAGCTGTATTCCTAGACTTTTCCTCTGTAGTTGTTCTTTCACTATTGTTGTTACTGTGCTATCTGGCTGTGCTGAGATTGATTCCTGAGGATATTTGTGCTGGGTTATTAATTTAGAGTAGGCTGCCATTTCTTGCAGAATGCAAACACGACAATATAATGGAAATGGCAGTTTCAACTTATTTGTAATGTAACAATAAATGAATAATGGGCAATAAATGAACAACAATGTAACAATAAATGAAAAATAATGGAGACAGAATTAAATGTAACTGCAATAAAGTTGAAGCTTAACTTTCTTAAGTGTACTTCTATTCAGAAGACAAATATATGAAACATTAAGCCCCACCAGAAAGGGCTATTGACAGAACGGGTTTGATTTCTTTTAACTCATAATGCATATGTGCCTAATGTATGCCTTTACATAGAATATGACAATAAACTTCTCAACCCACAGCTTTTACTCCTCTCTCACTGACATGCTTTTCTTTAACACTCAACATCCATAAAAACCGGGGGGGTGGGGGAGGAGGATTAATAGAGATTGCTGCTAGATAAGGAAGAATAAACCTCTTTCCTACATACCTATTTTCTATTATTTCCTCCATTAGTCACTTTTAACAAACTGTCAGTAGGTATGTATGTGTCTGAATGAGTGGATATGCAATATCTGAGAATATAAAAAATGTCTTTTGTGGTGAAATACATGAATTTGAGTGGTGAGTACACCCTTGTTCTATGCATAAATCTGGATGCAGATATGGTGT
The DNA here is from genome assembly GCA_033807585.1 of Hydrophis major. Lineage (NCBI taxonomy): Eukaryota > Metazoa > Chordata > Lepidosauria > Squamata > Elapidae > Hydrophis > Hydrophis major. The sequence continues at coordinate 182,784,697 of CM066331.1, read as the reverse complement.
TTGGCTCAAGATTCATGATTTAATTGGGGTAACTGCCAGAATCCTGATAGTTAGGTGTATGAACAAATATTTCAGGATGCATACAAGAGATTCAAATATTACAGGAGCCAGGCTTGGGTCTTTCATACTTGTTCATTCAAAAGTAAGTCAGAAATTCAAGTGTATATTTAGGCATGACAAAATGATTCCATCTTATTTACATTTAAATTAAGCTAATTCATGATTTTTCCCAATGAATATTTTTTTTCCTTCTGATATTTTAAAGGTTACAGATCAGTGGCAACTATTGGAAGGGCTCTATAAGCCACATCCAAGGTTGATAGCCCCTCCAACAGGGAGTTGTTCAGGATCCTCAGTTAAAGTAAGTCCTTGACTGAAAGTCAGACATTCATCTGAAGATTCAATGGGAATACTGACAACCTCCATACAATGGGTTTGCAGATGAATTGATATAAATTTAAACCCACATTTTGAATTAGTTATAGTATAAATACATATTATACATCATTCTAAAAGAGGAGTGTATCTCAAACACAATACTCATGTGCCCCTAAAGATTTAAGTAGGAAAGAAAGATTTCCAGTACTGGAGATCTCTCAGGAACATCCCATGTGCTTTGGAATCTTTGATATGGTTTCATCCAAATCCAGATTCTCTTTCTGCCCTGTAGTTCAGTCTAAACTGAGGAGGGGATTAGAGATTGAACTGTACTGGACTTCATTCTTACCAATAGGGATGAAATGATAGAAAGAGTAGAAGTTATAGAAACCTTGGAGAAGAGTGACCATGTCATATTAAAATTCAACATAATGCAGGCACGTATAATTGAACCAAGTCAAACTAGTGTTTGAGACTTTGAGAGAACTGATTTCAACAAACAAAGGGAGAGATTAAGAAAGATTCCATGGATAGAAATCCTAAAGGAAAAAACAACTCAATATGCTTGGGAAACTCTGAAAGATCATAAAAGCCTGATCAAACACATTATAATGAGAAACAAGTGACCCTCAATGAAACCAGCATGTCTGCATAAAGAATTCTCCAACAAAAGAGAGAGAAAAGGACAAACATAAAAAATGGAAAGACCAAAGTACAATACCAGTAAAGAGACCAAGTCTACAAGGACAGAGTTGGGAAATCTAAGGGTTAGAATAGACTAAGACTTGTAACAAATGCTAAAAATAACAACAACAACAACAACAACAACAACAACAACAACAACAACAACAACAAATCTTTCAATATGTAAGGATCAAGAAAAAAGATCAAGAAAATGATTGGTCCACTAATGGGAGAAGATGACAAGAAAGTGATTAACAGCAGTGAGAAAGTGGAACTGTTTCATTCATTCTTGACTCTGTCTTAATATGAAAGGGGGAAAAAAAGTCCAACCTACTAAAAGCAGAATTGTAGGAGACAGAATAGGAATGTAGGTCAAAATAAGCAAGATGTTGGTAAGAAAATACCTGTTCACTGCAGATATGTTCAAATAGTCAAGACTAGATGGATTACATCCTAGGAACTGGCAAATGTGATCTCAGAACCACCAAGCAAGATCTTTCACAGCTCCTGTAGCATGTGGAATTGCTATAGGACTGGAAAAGAGTTGATTTGGTTCCAATCTTCAAAAAATGGGAAAAAGATGAAACTGCAGACTAATCAGTCTGTATTGATATCAATACCCAGGAAAATCCTGGAAAAGATAATCAAGCAGCAGATTTCTGAGCAACTAGAAATGAACAAAGTGATTACCAGAAGCCAGAGTGGGTTTGCTCAAAACAGATCTTGCCAGTAAACCTTATTGCCTTCTTTCATAAAGGAACTAAATTAGTTGATGGGGGAAACACCGTGGGTACAGTGTTTCCCTGATCCGCTAATCTTAAGAATTCATTAAGGCATTTGACAAAATAGACCACAGCCTACTTCCTGGTAAGATAGAAAAATGTGTAATACACAATGCCACCACCATGTGGATTAACGGTTGACTAACTGCACAGGTATAGAATAGGCAGTACCAGGCTCATGACACTAACCTGAGAGAGATCTAGGTGTCATAGTGGACTACTATTTAAGTATGAGCTAGCAGTGTGCTGCAGTTGCCAAAAAATCCAATGTAGTCTAGGCTGCATCAACAGATCACAAGAAGTAATCATTTTGTACTTTATATTGCACTAGTGAGGCCACACTTGGAATACTGCATCCAATTCTGGTTACCATGATAGAGAAAAGATGCTGAGCTCCTAGAAAGAGTGCAGAGAAGAGCAAATAAGAGGGGGGTCTTACAGGATAAATAATCAGAGGAATGGTTAAGGGAACTAGTTATGTCTAGCCTAACAAAGAGAAAAATTAGGGGTGAAATTATAATTGTCTTCCAGTATATGGGGGGTTGCTACAGAGGGGTCAACTTATTCTCCAAAGCTCTGAGGGTAGGACATGAAGCAATGGATGGAAGTTTGTTAAAGAGTGATCCAACCTAGAACTAAGGAGAAACTTTCAGAGAACAATTAAGCAGTTTGCCTCTCATATTTTTGAGGCATCAGCATTGGAGGTTTTCAAGAAAAGATTGAACAACATCATTTGTCTATGATAATGAAAGGTCTCTTGCCAAGGACAGGGAATTGAAGACCTCCAAGTTCCCACCCAGTCCTATGATTCTATAAACATGTACAAGAAGAGCAGAACATATTCTCTTCAAAGGGGAATTCCATGTGTGCATTCCTACAGTCTACAAAACTGTTCATACATTTTATCATTTTGATGGTAGTTAGTGTTAAGCCTGGGTTCCCCAACCAGGGTTAAGGAGATAAGCTAAACAATATGTGCAGCATTAGTCAGATAGGCATACAGATAAATGTGTGAGATAAGTTTGTATGTTAGTTAACATACAGTAAAAATAACAGATACGCTTGTGTTATCAAAAATATAGTTTATTCCACTTAGAGTTTTATAGCATAGTCAAAATAACAGTCCATTAGTCATGTATCGTTTTTAGTCAATCCATTCAAGGATATTCAATTAGCAAAGTCCGTGTAGAATATCCAATGTCAATTCACTTACAAATAAATCAGTCCTTTCTCTCTCCCTTTCCAGTAGGGGAAAAACGCAGTCTTCATTCATCTAGTAATTAGGGATCATAAAGCCAGAGAGAGCAAGCTGTCGTGCCTTGCTTCTTTTATGGTGCTTTTACAACTACTCCCTTAATTACAGTCTTACAGTTAAAGTTACAGACACTTTAACGAACAAACCATGATAACATATTTATTATTTTACCTAAACCAGTTAGGGTAAACAATGTTATCCCTAACATTCTCCCCTTTTAGGTAATAATAATAATACTATAACTATTTACATCTTTAAATCATATTTGTTACAACTCTCTTTAAACTTAATTACTCCTTGAGCTTTTGTAAATTGGTCTGCAATGTTTTCTTCTGTCATGCAGTATTCCAATTTAATTAGCCCATTCTTTACAGATTCTCTAACATTTAAGTATCTTAAATCAGTATACTTTGATCTAGTTTTTAAAGCAATATTAGTAGCTAACTTTATGGCTGCTTGGTTGTCCTCGTACACAATAATGGAATCTTTAACAGTTATACCCATGTCTAATAATAACTGTTTGTACAAAATTAAGTCAGTGCATAGTAATGACAGACATGAAAATTCCGCTTCCATCGTGGACAAGCTGATATGCTGTTGTCTGATTGACCTCCACCCTATTAGTGTCTTACCAAATATCCCAGAAGTTGATTTTCTAGTGTTTATGTCAGTTGCAAAATTTGCATCTGCATAGGCACTAAGACTCAAATCACCCTTTGGTTCTATATACAATGCATGGTTCATTATTCCTTTAAGATATCTTAAAATTCTCTTTAATGATTGCCAATGACATTGATGTGGATCTGAATTAAAACGTGCCAGCTGATTTACACTATAAGCTATATCTGGCCTTGACCAATTGCTTATATATGATAAGCTACCAATCAAAGATTGATATATGGACTTATCAAATTTGGGACTTTGATCATCAGTTTGGCAAACCTCCTGACTCATTGGAGTCTTTGCCGGTTTACAAAGTTCCATTTTATACGTTTTAATTAATTGGCAAATTTTATCTTCTTGAGATATCTTAAATCCATTTTTTGTTTTGTTAATTGTCAATCGTAGATACTTTTTAATTTCACCTAAATGCTTTAATTTTATCTTTTTAGCTAATAATGATATAATCTCATTAGCTTCATTATTAGTCTTAGTTATCAAAGCAATATCATCTGTAAATAATAACAATAATGACACCGTTCCATTATTTTCTCTTTTAAACACACATGGATCTGCTAAACCAGATTTAAAACCTATATTGTTTAATTCTTTCACAATATATTGGTTCCACTCAAAGCCAGATTGTTTCAACCTGTAAAGACTCTTTTTGAGTTTCCAACAATCATTACTATTTACTTTATTGTCTTTTATAATAACTGGCTTTTTCAAATATATACCGTGCTGCAATGGTGCATACAAATAAGCAGTTTCTACATTTAAATGGTTAATGACATAGTTTTTCTTAACTGCCCACACTAAAGCTGCTCTCAAAGATGTTGCTTTAAGACTTGGTGTGAAAACTTCATCGTAATCAGATGTAGTTTGAGCTACCAACCTAGCTTTATGGGAAACAGACCCATCATTTCCGGTTTTTACTTTAAATATCCATTTGCTCCCAATGGATTTTTCTCCTGGAGGTAATTTAGCATCTTCATATACTTTCATTACCTTTAATGAATTTAGTTCTTTTTCCATTGCCTTTTGCCAATTCTCCTGATCCTTAGCAGGATACATCTTAAGTTCATCTACACTAGTTGGAACTTTAGTTACTTGGAAAACTATACTTGCTTGATACCTATCAGGTGGTCTAGTTACACGTGTAGTACATCTAGGTATTACAGGATTTAGAGGTGGACTTTCATTTATTAACTGTTCTTGATTATCTAACTCTTCCTGATCAACTGTTTCCTCTTGTTCTGGTCCTATTTGCTCTTCGTGGACTTCTTCTTTTATTGGACTCTTCTTATAACTAGTCTGATCTTTTTGCCTTTTGTAGGGTTCAATAATTACTTTGTTATTTAAATCTTGCTCTAATCTATTCCATCCTACATGTTCTAGGAATTTAGCACGAGCACTGGTGAAAACTCTAGATGTACCTGGTTCCTAGAATCTATAACATCTGTGATTAGATTCATATCCTACAAAAAATAATCTTTTAGCTCTATGCTGTCCTTTGTGTCTGAGTTGTGTAGGGATATGCACCCATGCTGGTGCTCCAAATGTGTGCATGTAACTTAAATCAGGTTTTGTACCATGCCACAGTGTGAATGGTAATTCACCTGTTGTTGAATTAACAACATTAATATCTGATTACCACACATTATTGCTTCTCCCCATAAATTGTCAGGTAATTCTGAATCAAACATAGTACGTGCCATTGATTGTAGTGTTTGGCCTCATCTCTCTATAAAGGCATTATGTTGTGGCCTATATGGTGCAGACTTTTTATGTTGAATACCTAACATTCTAAGTCTATTCTGGAATTTATTATTTGTAAATTCCGCACCATTATCTGTTATAAGAGTTACTAATTTCTTTTTAGTTTTCCTTTCAGCAAATTTTATCCAATTAAAGAGATTTAGATACGTTTCAGTTTTGCTCTTCATTAAATAGCAAAACCCATATCTAGAATAGTGGTCCATTATACTTAGTATGTATCGAGCACCTCCTACACTTGGTTTTTTCAAACCTATTATATCGGCAAATACTACTTCTAAAGGCTCTTTGGTAGTAAATCCATCAACTCTATTAACTGGTATGACCCTGCTTTTGCTTTGATTACAAGCATAACATTGCAAATACTTATTACAAGGTTTCAAACTTATTCCTTTAGATAATTGAACAGTTCTCTTAAGCATTTTAAAATTTAAATGCCCTAGCTGTCGGTGTAACAAGTGAATACATTCATCATGAGGTTTCTTATTATCATAAACCGTGTTAGCCACCTCTAAACCATTATCATTTAAAACATATAATTCACCTCTTAAAGATGCAGTAATTTTCTTATCTTCTTTTTCAATTATGCAGTTATCTCCCCTAAAGGTAACTACACATCCTAGTTTTACCAAAATTCTAACTGAAATTAAATTAAACTTAAGTTGTGGTACAATTAACATTTTTACATTCTCTTTTATGAAAGAACAATATGCTATACCTTGACCTTTAGCTTTCAGTTTCCAGCCATTGGCTAACAATATCTGCTGTGTACTCTGGGATATTTTAATAAAATTTTTGTTATCATTTGTTATACAGTGGGATGCTCCACTGTCAACCACCCATAAATTATTTTTTACAGCTCTGTTAATATACATGGCTAACTCTAAATTTTTATTTTTATTTTGGTTACTTTTAGTATTCTGGCCAACGTTCCGGCATTTTGCTTTTTTACAAAATCTTGCCAAATGTCCTCTTCCTCCACAATTAAAACACTTTTTAATTGCGTATGCAGTAGGAGATTCATTATCTTCTTTTTGAGGTTGCTCCCTCCTTAACTCATCTCTTTCAAGTCTTCTTCTTGCCTCTTCAATCAATCTGCCAGTTATATCAGTTAAAGTTAGACTTTCCTTAGGCAAAATTTCAAGGGAAGCGACGTAGTTATCACAACTTATGTCTAGTGATGATAGAATTATGTAGACTTGGTGTAGTTCAGAGAAAATAAGCTCTTTCTCGTGCAGTTCTTGAAAAATGCTTTTTATAGTATTCAAATGACTAAGCATATCACCATTCGTTTGGAGATGCGTCCTGAAAAGCTTCTGTGTTAGATTTATGTGAGCACCAACGTTATCTCGGACATAAATCCTCTTCAGCTTCTGCCAACACCCAACAGCCGTTTGCTCTCCACGGATATGAACAAGTTGCTGGTCAGACAGTGTTAGTCCTATTATGCAAAGAGCTTTTTCATTCTTCAGTTTAAAGTCTTCTAATTTTTGTCTATCTTCCTCAATCTCTGGATCCCATTCCTCTATGTTTGGTGGGTTTTCAATTATGTTCCACAGACCTTCTCTTTGTAGAAATAGACTACATTTTATAGACCATGATACATAGTTTGTTCCATCCAACTTGGATATAAGGGACAAACTTTGTAGATTTACTTGTGCCATGTTTTCTTATATGGATATAAAACTATAATTAATAAAACACAGCTGTCTGTTTACTGTAATGTGTAACAACATAAAGTCTCACTTTTTACATAAATCTGTTTTATACTAGTTAAACTGACTTTGCAGCCTCTGGGCCCATAAGCAGTGTTAAGCCTGGGTTCCCCAACCAGATTTAAGGAGACAAGCTAAACAGAATGTGCAGCATTAGTCAGATAGGCATACAGATAAATGCGTGAGATAAGTTTGTATGTTAGTTAACATACAGTAAAAATAACAGATACGCTTGTGTTATCAAAAATATAGTTTATTCCACTTAGTGTTTTATAGCATAGTCAAAATAACAGTCCATTAGTCATGTATCGTTTTTAGTCAGTCCATTCAAGGATATTCAATTAGCAAAGTCCGTGTAGAATATCCAATGTCAGTTCACTTACAAATAAATCAGTCCTTTCTCTCTCCCTTTCCAGTAGGGGAAAAACGCAGTTTTCAGTCTATCCAGTAATTAGGGATCATAAAGCCAGAGAGAGCAAGCTGTCATGCCTTGCTTCTTTTATGGTGCTTTTACAACCACTCCCTTAATTACAGTCTTACAGTTAAAGTTACAGACACTTTAACAAACAAACCATGATAACATATTTATTATTTTACCTAAACCAGTTAGGGTAAACAATGTTATCCCTAACAGTTAGTATGAGCTGAAAAACTTTACTAGGTGCAAAAACATCACCACAAAAACTTTGTGTTCTTAATGCCATTTTAACATATCTTTTTTTTTTCCTCTGAAGAAATCTGAAGAGTTGGTTTAGTTAAAATATTGTTCTCATATGGATTGTGGATGCTTTCATATAGCAATTGTGGCTACTTTTGAATGTAGAGGGGTATATATGTGTGTGTCTGTGTTTTATTACCTAATCCATTCAGCAAGTTGTTGACTCCCTATTTCTGTTGAAAAAATAGACTAGGCTATATTTCTGCCTTCCTGCTCTTAAGGACTGAGATCTATGAAATATTGATATTTCTACTCCCTTGGTTATACTGAAAATACAGAATGTTCTTTCAAAATGGGCTGCTGTGTCAAGACAACATTGCCCATGATGCTGCAATATACAAGATTACTAATGTTCAGGTCTCTAGGGGTATAAAAGTACATTCAGTAATAGCCAGTAACATGAATTACCATTAAGAAGGACAACATTCTCTCTTTGATGTTTATTCCCTTAGCAGCCTCATCTGGTATCAATGCTGTGTTACATGAGATTCTACTTTATATCCCAGCTATAAGCATGGCTGCCTTGAAAACTGAAATTTACACATCACCAGCAACCATACAGATTGGCATAGTCCTGCTGCTTTTGCAAAAAGGCAAAACAGAGGGGTGCACATGTTCACTTTCACTTATGCAGGGCTGAAAAAAGAATTAGGTTTATTTTAAAATGTATTGATCTTAAATGTAATCCAAGCAGGTGGCATTTAGGAAGCCAAGCATAGAAAAACAATAAATGGGATAAATATTCATGGCTTTGTTGGACCTGACATCAGCCAGAAGAGAAATTTTCTTCCATAACAGGTTAGCATGGTTGGGAAACACAGCATGTGTAAAAGTACGATGTGGAAAAGGAAGTTGTTTAAAAACCCTTCACTGGGCAAATGCGTTTATCCTCATCTTCCTAGATAGTTATCTTAATGCACGGGTGTCCAACCTTGGCAACTTTAAGCCTAGAGGACTTCAACTCCCAGAATTCCCCAGCCAGCTTTGCAGGCAACTTTAAGCCTGGAGGATTTCAACTCCCAGAATTCCCCAGCCAACTTTGCTGGCAACTTTAAGCCTAGAGGACTTCAACTCCCAGAATTCCCCAGCCAGCTTTGCTGGCAACTTTAAGCTTGGAGGACTTCAACTCCTAGAATTCCCCAGCCAGCTGGCTGGGGAATTCTGGGAGTTGAAGTCCTCCAGGCTTAAAGTTGCCAAGGTTGGACACCCCTGTCTTAATGTTTTTCTTCTTCTGCCTCTCTCTCTCTTTTCCTCAATTCCTTCGCTGTATGTCAAAAGCAATCTAAGTGGTAGATAAACAAGTCTGGCTGTTCAATTTGTTTCTTGCCTCACTGGGCTACCTGTACTATGGAAAATGCATAACTGAAAATTACCAGGGTCATGCATACATCACTAAGCTAAATACCTGAAGACTTCTGTAGAATCAGAAGAGAGAAACAGTGTGGAAAAGAAAACAGAGAGGGAGTTTTATTCATACACCTAATACTAGCAGAGTCAAGGGGAAAAATGGCAGGTTGGTGAAACTAGGGAGCTATTTTCAAAAGAGTTGAACCTACTAACTATATACACAGCACATTTATCAATATAAGAATTTCTAATCCTATTAAGCAATGAGAAGTTATTTTGCAGGTGTTCTGCCTTTCTTTTTTTGAGGAGGGTACTACATAACAATAGATGAAGCAGTGCAAAAATATGGAAATATTACAAAAGATGTTATAATCTGATCCAATATAAAGCTGTGTCTAAGGCAAGAGATTCCATGTACACACATGCAAAGGCTTATCTGAAACCACCAAAAATAATTTTAGTGTAGATAATAAACTACAGTTAACCAAAACTGGGAGCTGCATTTTCCAAATTGCTTTCTTAACCATGCAGGAGGGGTTACAAAAAGGAAGCACATGAAACTAGTAGCCTGCCAAGCTCAATCATATCTCACAAAGCCATAACTCAAGATGACATCTAGTTGTAATTACGATTAACACACTATATAAAATATCTAAAGCAGGTGTGCACACTGGGAGTTTCCAGGGTCCATGCAAACCCCAAAAAGCTTAAGTAACTAGCTGTCTCCAAAGTAGTTATTAAATTTTAAATGTGACAGTACAATTCAGCCACAATTTCCTGATGGCTATTTTTGTATCCCTCCAAATAACTAACCAAATACTTTTTTTTGGGTAATCAGTAGGTAAATTGAACCTGAGACTAAAACAGACAGCTTTGTTTCTCATTGGAAAATGTTCCCATAGGAGGAGGAGGAGTGGCTAATGTTTTGGTATTGTATCTGTAGTACTAACAAAGAAGAGAAGATGTTGGGGGGAAAAATTGAAAGGAAGATGTAGAAGATGGCCAGGCTGAGCCTGAGAGAGGGATCAAGTGTGTCATCAGTCTCAAGTCAATTTGAGCCCACAAGAGATCTAAATCCAACCCACCTTGAATTCCATTGATTCTTACCTACCATCTATTTCAAGGATGTCAAACTTGTGATGTCACGTTGTCGTCAAGTGACATATTGTGACTTTTTCCCCTTTCGTTAAACCAGTGGTGGACGTGGCCAGCATATGATGCATTTGGGCTGCAGGCCATGAGTTTGACACCCCTGATCTATTTGCTTTGACCATTAGTAGTTCAGATTCTTCTAAAGAACATAACCTTGCAATAAAATTTTATATTCATTTGAACTGCCTGGACTTCCTGATTTTCCCTCTCTTAACAGAGGACTTTGATGGAGGATACATAAGAGTCAATACAAATTGAAACAGATCTAGACAGGGTTGCAGTTAGTTTCAGTATAGATCAATGTTGGTTGGTGGGCCTAAATAGGACTTCTGAAAGCTTGTTTGTTTGAGGTTCATTCCAGAGAATATTGCTGAAGAGAAATGTTGGATGAGATCTGGAAAAAGATAATTAAAAACAAAGAGAAGGAAGTGCTGCATGATCTTCTTTATTCTTTACAGTGAACTCACTAGGACCAACGATGACAAAGGATGAGACAATTTATCAGAAAGACCTGAGGGAGGCAGCCTCTAGGAATCTGAGAGAGGAAATGAACGTCACTAGTATATTTGGTTCTTCTTTGTCTATAAAGAAAAGTGTTAGTAATCAGGAATAATCAGATATACATTTTATTTTTTATTCTATTTGTTCAACTTACAAGACCCAACTAGAGATAAGATATGTCTGTCTGTATGCCTATCTATCTAATCTCATGTGTGTGTAATATTGTAGCTTAAAATATTCAGTATGAAGTTAGAGCATGTTTAGAGAAAAAAACATTCATGTTGCAATATCTTTTTTAATTTCAAGCCTTTGCACACAAGAAGAAAAAGAAGGATGAGAAGCAGAGAGTGTGGAGATGGCCTAACTTTGTCTAACAGTAAATAATCCCTGATAAATTTTGCTAAGGAATGTGGTGAAATCAAAAATAGGTTACCTACTTTAATATATTTCCTTAATAAATAGGGAAGGATTTAAACAAGATATTTTTGTACTGTTTTCTTCCTCAAATCCTATGAACCCAGAAATAGCCCCAGTGACAGTAATGTTTAAAGTGCCAGAATACAAAAATTATATAAAAAAATTAATTTATATGCAAACACACACATAGGCACACACATATATAGGAGGGGGGAGGGAGGGAGGGAGGCAGGCAGGCAGGCAGGCAAGCAAGCAAGCAAGTAGACAGTGAATAATCATATCAAGTATATTTAATTATCATTAAACATGCATATGAATGAGATGAAATCCAATACTTTTGTTATGACTGCATTCACTGTTCTTTTGTGGGGGAGGAGGGGGGGCAGAGCCTACAGTAATCCACTCATTTTTTAAGTGTAACCCTGGCTTACAGATACAGCCTTGTATTTTAAACAGTATAGCAAGTTACAGTACAATATTGCTTGCTCCAAGAAATTATTTATTTACTCCTAAGCTCAGATGTCCCAGACCCCAAGTTTACGAGGAGAAGTTGTAGAATTTAGTTTAAGAGGAGAAGTTGTAGAACTTAGTTTAAGAGGAGAAGTTGTGCAGGGGTGTGAGAGCTGGTTAAAAAAAAAGTCTGAAAAAATCTGAAGTGAATAAGGTGCGCGAAGCGCATGTGCGCGAAGCGCACATCACGAGCGCGAAGTCCCTTAGGCCGGGGTCCAGCGCGCGCACGATCGAGCGCGCGCACGTGCACAGACTCTATGTACAGCCGTATGAATTGTCTTTGCAGTCAGTTACGCGGTACTACTTGCTTGGCTACGATGAGCGGTGGTTTGTCGGCATGTGCGAATGTAAAGCTACTGAAAAAAGGTTTATTTCCGTGGTTTTCCGTTGTAAGAATACTAGCTAACTTCAGTTAACGTTAGCGCGGCTCACGTGCGAAGTTTATGTACTTTTCTAGGGACAATTACCGTATATACTCGAGTATAAGTCGACCCGAATATAAGTCGAGGCACCCAATTTTACCACAAAAAACTGGGAAAACTTATTGACTCGAGTATAAGTCCAGGGTGGGAAATTCAGCAGCTACTGGTAAATTTCAAAAATAAAAATAGATACCAATAAAATTACATGAATTGAGGCATCAGTAGGTTAAATGTTTTTGAATATTTATTTCAAAGAAAAACAGTAAACTAGCTCTGTAAGTGGAAAAGAGAGCCAACAAAACCAATATGGTATCAACAATAACTTTAAAAGTACAAAAACCTTAGCTCAATCAGCAACCAAGCTAAAACACAAGAGTTAAAATCCTTCAAAACTGGATTCCTCCTCCTCCTCTGTATGTCCAAACAGAGTCACTCTCTCCCTTGCAAGAAAAAAGCATGTGCATGTGCTGCATGTACATCCTGTTTTGGAGAGCCACCATCTCTTTCACAGCTCTCCCTCATGCCTCCATTGCATGTGCACACATGCCATGGCTCAGTAGTAGGTCAACATACAGATGTCACACTAGTTTCCCTCCTCAAAAGGAACATCCAACCTTTCTTGAGAAGTACAAACTTCATCTGTTCAGGATTGTGGTGACAAAGGTGAAGGAGGATGGGGCTGAGAGAAGGGAAGGGAAGAAAAGATCATTGACAGGGAGAAAGACATCTGGAAGTGTGAGCCCTCGAGTTTCCTTAGGGAAGACCAGACAACAAGGGGAGAGGAGAGGAGGAGGAGGAAGAGGAGAGTTAAAAAAAAAAGAGTGGGAAGCCAACTCACGCATGCCATCAAAGCCAGGGGGAAGTGGGGCTTTCTCCGCCTGCTGCCGCCAGAGGAGTGCGGGGGGGGGAGTGCGGGGAAAGGGGGTTCGTGCCGAGGCTCCGCAAGCGATTACCAGATTTGCAGCTCCGTTTGTTGGTGAAGCTGGAAGCACGCAACGCAGGAGCTTGCGGGGGCCCCGGGCGCCCGTTAATGGGGAAGGAGAGGCCGCTTGGGGTCACTAGGCTCAGGCAGCCTCCCCCACCCCCTCCCCTAGCAGCGAAGAGCTGCTTCGGGGGCTCCCGCCACAGCGCAGCCAGGCACTTTGTCTCGCTGCCCCCGGAGCAGCTCTTCGCTGCTGGGCTAGGGGGTGGGGGAGGCTGCCTGAGCCTGGCGGTTTCTTTGCGAAGCTGGAAGCGCGCAACACAGGAGCTCGCGGGGGCCCCGGGCGCCCGTTAATGGGGAAGAAGAGGCCGCTTGGGGTCGCCAGGCTCAGGCAGCCTCCCCCACCCACCCCAAGCAGCGAAGAGCTGCTCCGGGGGCTCCCGCCACGGCGCAGCCAGGCACTTTGTCTCGCTGCCCCCGGAGCAGCTCTTCGCTGCTAGGCTAGGGGGTGGGGGAGGCTGCCTGAGCCTGGCAGTTTCTTTGCGAAGCTGGAAGCGCGCAACACGGGAGCTCGTGGGGGCCCCGGGTGCCCGTTAATGGGGAAGAAGAGGCCACTTGAGGTCGCCAGGCTCAGGAAGCCTCCCCCCCCAAGCAGCGAAGCGTTAATGGGGAAGAAGAGGCCGCTTGGGGTCGCCTGTGTGTACCTCAGTGGGTAGACAGCCACGGCGGCGATGCTGCCATGGAGGCGCGATCAGTTGCAGCCATGCCAGCGCAGGCCAGGCATGGTGCCGTAGCGGCTGACTCGAGTATAAGCCGAGGGCGGTTTTTTCAGCACAAAAAATGGGCTGAAAAACTCGGCTTATACTCGAGTATATACGGTATGCCTGAGCTGAGAACTGAAGTGTTCCGCTTTTCTGAAGAGCGAATTTCCGACTCTCGGATCTCAATCCGATGGGGGAAAAAAAACGCGGAAAATGTAGATTGGTGTTTGAGGGAAAAAATCGGAATTCCGCGTAAAATCGGAGATTTCACAGCCCTGGTTGTGGAACTTCGTTCAGGAGGAGAAGTTATAGAACTTAGTTTAAGAGGAGAAGTTGTGGAACTTCGTTCAGGAGGAGAAGTTGTAGAAGTTAGTTTAAGAGGAGAAGTTGTGGAACTTCGTTCAGGAGGAGAAGTTGTAGAACTTAGTTTAAGAGGAGAAGTTGTGGAACTTCGTTCAGGAGGAGAAGTTGTAGAATTTAGTTTAAGAGGAGAAGTTGTAGAACTTAGTTTAAGAGGAGAAGTTGTAGAACTTAGTTTAAGAGGAGAAGTTGTGGAACTTAGTTCAGGAGGAGAAGTTGTAGAACTTAGTTCAGGAGGAGAAGTTGTGGAACTTAGTTTAAGAGGAGAAGTTGTAGAACTTAGTTTAAGAGTAGAAGTTGTGGAATTCAGGAGGAGAAGTTGTAGAATTTAGTTTAAGAGGAGAAGTTGTGGAACTTAGTTCAGGAGGAGAAGTTATAGAACTTAGTTTAAGAGGAGAAGTTGTGGAACTTAGTTCAGGAGGAGAAGTTATAGAACTTAGTTTAAGAGGAGAAGTTGTGGAACTTAGTTCAGGAGGAGAAGTTGTAGAACTTAGTTTAAGAGGAGAAGTTGTGGAACTTAGTTCAGGAGGAGAAGTTGTAGAACTTAGTTTAAGAGGAGAAGTTGTAGAACTTAGTTTAAGAGGAGAAGTTGTGGAACAGTTCAGGAGGAGAAGTTGTAGAACTTAGTTTAAGAGGAGAAGTTGTGGAATTTCGTTCAGGAGGAGAAGTTGTAGAATTTAGTTTAAGAGGAGAAGTTGTAGAACTTAGTTTAAGAGGAGAAGTTGTGGAACTTCGTTCAGGAGGAGAAGTTGTAGAACTTAGTTTAAGAGGAGAAGTTGTGGAACTTAGTTCAGGAGGAGAAGTTGTAGAACTTAGTTTAAGAGGAGAAGTTGTAGAACTTAGTTTAAGAGGAGAAGTTGTGGAACTTAGTTCAGGAGGAGAAGTTGTAGAACTTAGTTTAAGAGGAGAAGTTGTAGAACTTAGTTTAAGAGGAGAAGTTGTAGAACTTAGTTCAGGAGGAGAAGTTGTAGAATCTGCAAGTTGAGTTTAAAAGAGAGATCGACCTGGAATACCTATATAGACACAAGCTGACTAAATCCAACCCCTTAAATTCCACAGACCCTTACTTAATTCCAAGCAAGTACAAACTGTTAGCAAATTGTGCATAGGCTGTTTAGGAATAAATCAGCTTAATTGGACCTTTAGGCAGAGAGATTTTTTCAGCAAATATATTCTCAGTGTGCCCAGAGAGAAAACTCACAGCCTACTTATAAGGCAAAAACTCCACCTCTAGGCCACCACACAACTCTTGCAACCTCACTGATCTTTTATACCATTTCCCCATCCTGTTTTATATCATTTCCCCATCCTGTTTCTTATATTAGTGTACATCTGTTTTTAATCTTCCTTTGTGTATGTTGCCTATACTTTCTTGTTTAATTTTACTTAATTAAAATATTCCATCTCCCATAGTGGGAAAATTCAGGGACATGCAGCCCTAACTTCAGCTTTGTTTGTCTAGAGCTCACTGGGGGCACCTTCTCCCAATCCTTGATTATTTATAAATAGAACATAATTACAGGGCATAGGCTATGTTACCTTGCATTAGAAGGAGACACCTTGTTTCCAGATTCCTGCTAAGACACTGCTCTCTCTTTGGCACTTATGTATGGATTATAATTGCTCCTTTGTCCCTTCACACCACACACATACATTCACCATTTATTTACTCTTATCTCAGGGAATGCGAGAGAGGGGACTGTATCACCTTGCATGCTGAAATAAGTCCTCCATTCAAACCCTCAGAGAGATTACTAATTATTTCTTAACCATATACTCCCACTGAGAAAATATCCCCCATATCTGTAGTCTATTAGCCAGTAATCAGACTGTTACAAATAACTAGATTCATAATTGTCATTCCACAAGATAATTTTAAGTGTTTTCTGCATTTCTTTGCTTTCACTTAATGGTTATCCAGCTTTTTACAATCCCAATATTGTATTCCTAGCTACAGTTAACAGTTCAGTGAGGAAGCATTTATCCTTTTCTATTTTCTGAATGTTTGCATCTCTCTGCTGTTTTCAGAGCTTTGTGTGGGTCCTTTTCCTAATGACCTATGAGGGGAGTCTGAGTGAGTTTGATGGTTACATTAATTTCACAAACAAAGTCATGCAATTTGCAATATGCCACTGTAAAAACTAACTGTTCTCTATGAGTCAGTTCCTCATTATATAATACCTTTAAAGGTAATAGCTATAACCAAATGCTTCTATAAATTGGTCATCACTGTCTCACCTTACAGTGTAGGCAGGTGAATCCATTTCAACTTCGTGAATTCCTTTAGTAAAGTAAAATTTGGAGGCTTTCTAGCATGAATTGTCAGCTTCAGGTCTGGATATCTTTTCATGGGAGATATGTCTAGGCTTTCATTAGGCCATTCCAAAACACTGAATTTGTTCTGGCCATTCTCTTATTTATTGTTAGTTGCAAAGTCATGTCCAACTTGTTACAACCCCACGGACAATGTTCCTCCAGGCCTTCCTGTCCTCTACCATCTTCTGGAGTCCATTTAAGCTCACACCTACTGCTTCAGTGATTCCATCCAGCCACCTTATTCTTTGTTCTTTTGCACTCAATCTTTCCCAGCATTAGGCTCTTCTCCAGTGAGTCCTTCTCATTAGGTGGCCAAAGTATTTTGAGTTTCATCTTCAGGATCTGGCCTTCTAAAGAGCAGTCAGGGTCGATCTCCTGTAGGACTAATCAGTTTGATCACCTTGCAGTCTAAGGGACTCGCAGGAGTCTTCTCCAGCACCATAGCTCAAAGGTCTCAATTGTTTGGTGTGCAGCCTTTCTTATGGTCCAACTTTCACAGCCATATATTGCAACTGGGAAAACCATAGCCTTGACTATATACACTTGTGTTGGCAGGGTGATGTCTCTGCTTTTTAGCTTGCTTTTATCTTAGAGATAATTGTCTTGCTGCATTACCCACTACCCTTCATCTAACCAACAGATTGCTTGATATCCTCCTGAAAAACATTCTGATCCAAAGCAAAATTAATGCTTTCTACAATGATGGCAAGACATTCAAATCTCTGATTTGAGGTAGCAAAATATCCTTAAGCTATGATGCCCACCTCTCTGTGCTTGATAATTAATATGAAGTTCTTATTGTGGCATGTAATGCCCAGTGTCCTTCAGGCATAACAGTGCATATATAGACCAATGAAGCTCCAACACCATTCGGGGCAATTTTAAATAATTAAATGACTCCTATCCATGCTGGATTCCACATTGGAATCTATGTAACTACCATAGGCTATTATCAACATGAAGTCCCACCATCAATTAAGCTTTAAATGTGCTTATGTGTAGATGTTGACATCCAAGTTTGCATTGTCATCCTCTGACAAGGAAGAAATATTTGGCAATTAAGAGTTAAATAACTGAAGACCACCTCAGACTGTCATGCTGAAATATATTGTGTATGTATGTGTTTTATAACACAAATACATACATACTATAAGTGTTAATTAATACCAGAAAAGGAGGGAAACACGCACACACACACACACACACACATTTGCAAAAAATTCCACAGAAACTATAAACTAGTGGCAGTGAAAAGAAATCTAATATATGCAAATTAATTGCATAAATTTAGGTTTTATCTTGCAAATGCTAACAACCTCAGCAAAAGTGATTCTTTCTGCAATTGCTTCTTGTTTTTTGTTTCTGCATGATTCTTGTTGGCCAAAATAATTGCATTTTTAAATATTTTTGTTGCAACATTTTTTTCCTTCTTTCATGCACTTTTTTCTTCTTTATTTCTTCCCTGGGAAATTCAAGTCATATAGTTTTATGCTTGTAAATAGGTTTCATTTCAGAGGACAGTGAAGCTGTACTAAAAATTCTCATTAACCAATAGTTACATTTGGACAAATGTTTCTGAACTGACTTCTTGGCTGCATATAGATCAGGAGTGACTCACTACTGCAGCCCAAACTGGAATCCTTGCCATCACTGCAAAAATAAAGGATCGAAATGATTTGAAAGGGGAGACATTGCATTTTTAACATTCTAAAATAGAATCAGGGTCATGGATGCAGCTCTATAACCTGCAAGAGTGCATTGCAGTATTTCTTTCATATGTCCTCACTGGCCAGCTGAAATGGAGATGTCCCTGAATAAATGTGTTGCTCAAAATTGTAGCCATATTGTTTGGTGCATTGGTTATTGCCAGTTGGCAGACTAATGACACTTAGGGTGGACTTTTTCTAAGATAGTCTACTGCAAAGTGCTTTATATGGAGTTTCGTTTGGAGACCCCTTATTGCAGAGAATGCAAAATGTGATGATCTATGTTTATTGGCAAGTAAGTGCTGATACAGCCATGTAACCTTTGTGTTAAAGGCACTGCATTGGCTTTCAATAAGGGTACAATTGAAAGTGCTGGTTTTGATTTATGAAGCCCTGTGTGGTTTGGCTCCCAGGTATCTGCAGATAATTGTCATATAAGTAAAACCAACCCATCTTATCTATTTATTCAGGGTGTAAATGTTCCAGGAACCTTCTAATTGTACAATTAGGAGAAGGGGGTAAGTTAGTAGGAAACATGTTTTATAGTGATGTCCCACTCCTTAAGAATAGTTTCCTCCTAGAAATCCAGATGGTGTTTTCCTTGTTTGCATTTAAGAAGGCTAATGAAATAGTATTGCACAACATTTGGTATCTAAAGGGATATCCATAATTACAAACATTAACTTGGCTTTCTTGATTTGATTGTTTTAAATCATTATACTGTAAAGCACCATACAGGGTGGCTGAATATAAGTTTTGCTATATATAAATAAATGAATTCGCCCCTTTAAAAACATTTTGCACTTATTTTCCATCAGAATTATTTATCAATAAAGAAACTTCAGATTTGATCTGCAAGTATCACAAATAATATCCCCTCACACTATTCATTTAATCTGGTTAAACAAATAACTAGGATAATGGTATGATTAATTTATCTAACTATTAGATTGGACTTGGGGTAGACATTCCCTATAAAAATCTCATATACTCTAATTCAGTCATCATGACAAAATTTTCACCACACAAATTTCAATGGTATGTCATATGCCACTCAAAATACATTTCTGAAGACATGTTTGAAAGAGTCATTAATATCTATCAGTCTTGCAAATGTTACAAACTTATTTCTAAATCTCTGGGGCTTCACAGATCGATATGGTAGTTGGAGACATAGTCCTGAAATGGGGAAATTTGAGACAATAGTGAATCTTACCAGATTGGCTGTCATGTCAAAATTACACTAAGAACAGAAAATAAAATTGTTTCAAATACATAAAAGGGATCTGGAACAACATAGACTGCCCAGAGTGGTTTCCGGTTTCGCGTGGCTTCGGGGCAGCAGGAATTCGCGACAGCTCGCGATTCCTGCTGTGCTAGCCGTCGAGGTACCCCCGACCCAGATGGGTCAGGGGGATATGGCTGCCCTGTAGGGACAGCTGAAGAGAGAGGGGAGTCGGACAGGGAGGTGGGGGTGTCGCAGACCCCCCCCTTCTCCGGAAAAACCCCTTTTTCCCAAGGCGGTGGAGCGGCGGTCAGCAATGGCTGCCACGAAGAAGCCAGCAACCGGGTAAGATTGCGCTGGAGGAAATGTGAAGAGTGAAAGTTTTGTCTGAGCCGGGTCAAGTAACATCCTTTAAATTGCCTGGAACTGAGCTGTTTGAATTGCTGGAGGATACATTGTATCCCTAAGAAGAGCGAAAGCGGCGGAGAAGCTGTTAAAGGGAACTTTCGTTTTTTCTTCACTCTCCCACCCCATGGAAACAGCAGAAATGTTTGGATATATTGGACATCGAAAGTGAATTGTTTTGAGAGTTGAAGCTAAGGAACAAAAGGATTTTTGGACATTGAAAAATTTAAGAAATTGGAAACCCTTGTTGGAGGTATGGATTTCTGATTATTTAAAATTGACATTTTAAGTGGGAAGGGAGAGGAAAAAAAAAATTGGAGCAGAAGCTGAAAAAGGAGGAGATTGCCTAGAATCCCAAAGAAAGATATTTGGTAATTGGACCTCTTTGACTAAACATTAACCCCAGAAAGAGAAAGAGAAGAAGGAAGAAAAGTATTAACTTTTGGAATTTTTTTTTTAATTGTTTTTGATTAAAAATACTTGTGGTTGTTTTGGGAAAAGTTTCTCTTTTCATAATGGCATTGTTTGTGGATGAACTAAAGACTGAATATCAAAAATATAAAAAGGAAGATACTTTGGGCGCTTTGTTTCAATTCTTGGAAATGGCGTTATGTACTTATGAAAAGTTGATTACGCAGCAGAAGGACTGGGACAAGGAAGAAGAGGAAGAAGAAGCCATCTTTGATGAACAATGGGTCCCTTCCAGAGAGGAGGAGAAAAAGGATAAGAAAAAGGGGATTTTAAGAATTATAAAAACAACCAAAGAAGAGAAAAATGAGCGAAAAGGTGGAGGCAAGGTTAGAAAGCAAAGAAAAAGGAGTGGAAAAAGAGAGGAGAAAAAACAAAGGGGTAAAAAGGGCAAGGAGAAGAATAAGCAGGAGAGAAAGGGGGGGAGGAGAGGACTTGGTGGGGGGAAGCAAGATCTAAAGAAAAAAAGTTTATTTAGAGACAATGGGTGAATTTAATTTAGGATAAGAGAGGGATTCTGGAGGGTACATAGGTTTGTGTTTTTATATGTGTATTTAGAGTATAAAATTCATTATGTAATTTTAGAATCTTTTAAACAGAATCCCAAGAAAAATTGTTACACGAGGTACTTTTAAGTTAGGGTAATGAGTTATAGACGTTACTCCAATTGGTGTATAGGAGAAGTATAGTAAAAGAAAAAAGATGAATGGATAGTTGGAAATAGAACAGACAAAGAATGTTATTGAAAATGGTAATAAGATATGGAAGGATATATAAAGGCTTTGTTATGGGGTTGTTGTTTTTTTGGATTTTGTATATTGATAAAAGGCAATAAAATTTTAATTAACAAGAAATAATTTGGATGAAAAGGAGAAGTAGGAATAAGATATGAAGTTAAATAGATAAAGTATTGATACTATAATTTGAAATTGTTATGCTCTATTGGTTTTTTACTATTATTTTTTCCGAGAAAAGAATTTATAAGCTGTTATGCCTTGATTCTTTGTGCATTGTTTTTATAAAAATAGTTTTTATATATATATATATAAAAAGAAAATGATAATAAGATATGGAAGGATATATGGGGTGAATATGATATTTGAATTTGTGTCTGTGTGAAGAGTTTTAACCCGGGATCAGACAATCTTCAGAAAAAATCTTTTAGTTTTGTTTATGTTTTGTGTTTTGTATGTTTGTGTATTGTGTCTTCTGTAAAATTGTTAAAAATCTTTTTTTTAAAAAAAAAAAAGAATTAATAAAACCTTGGAGGAATGTAATTGTAAACAAGTCAGAAAGAAATGAATACGATGACTATAAAATGGATAAATATAGAAAAGAAATGAAATTGAATAAGAGTAAAGAGAAATAATGAGAAATTTGCTGAAAGATATTTATGTGTCCATATGGAAATGGGGAAAATTAGAATTATGTTGTATAAAAATAATGTTTTATCCGACTTGTAAAAATTTATAATGTTAAGATGTTTTATGTACTTAATGGTTAATGATGTGTTGTTTGTCTTTAAAATTAATAAAATTTGTTTCAAAAAAAACATAGACTGCCCAGAGTCATCTTAATGATGAGATGGCCGGCAAATAAATTTAATAAATAAATAAATATCCATTTGATTGATTTAAGAGAAGACATTTCCACATGTGTGTGCATGTGTGTATAATACACAGACACATGGACACATACATTTAACTATATAAATCATTCAATGACCCCTACTCATGCTTGTCTCCACACCTTTGATAGCCATCATAGTTAGGGAAATCTCGTTAAGATGAGATCTTGCTATTAGTTAAGTCTTAACTATGCTTCCATGTGGATGTCTAGGTCTAATCTGGCATACAAGAAACACAGTCACACTCTCTCCTATTATTATATTTGGCAATGAAGAGTTTTAAGCAGCTGCATACCATCCAGACTGTCAGACTGCCATGCTGAGCTACACTGTGTTTACACGTCAGCAGCCAGGGGAAAGCTGAGAAAATGGATTCCTGGGAGAAAGCAGGCAAAAACTTTCTGAATTCCGATATTAATGCTTAGAGGTGGAATTTGGATTGTACTAACTTTAAGAACAGTTTTTAAAAAAACAGGCTTAGAAATTCAATGATAGCACGAAGAATATAAACTTGGGCCTAGGGACTCTGAAAGCTTTATTTGCCTCAATGCAATTACTGTATCTTGGCAACATTATGCAAGTGGCTTTTTTTTTTTTTCAGTTTTTCATTCTCTCCTCCCTCAATTTTTCAGTACAGTATACACAGCCTTGAATTTCTCTGATGGTTTCTCATGCAAATTCTAACCAAGACCAATCCAACTTTTAGTTAATACTCTGCATCATCAGCAGACCTCTTGTGGCCCTTGGAGTCAAGAAAAAAAAGAGGAGCAGGCAGCTCTCAATTGCAACAAAATTGAAGTATGGGAATCCAAGGCCCTTTTAGAAAACACAGACAGCTTTTGTGTACCTTCCCACTATCAATAATATACATGTTCAAATTCTTTGCCTCCAGCCACCTGCCAAGGAAGAAATGCACACCTCAGCCATTAAATTGCTGAACAGGAAGCCATTATAGGTCTTCTCCCAACTGCCAGCATCAGAATTAACAACACATTTTGCTGCCAAAGCAATGCATTTTAGGAATAAAAGCAGTGAAATGAGAAGCAGTTCCAGAGGACTAATTTTACCACTTCTTTTCCCACTCATTCAAGGAGCACTGCTGGCCACTGGGGGCAAGAGTTGTGACAGGTATATATCCTGTTTTCTAGCAGCTTTTTCACAGACCTCTCACAATTATAAGTTGTTGTTAATTCCCAGATGGTTTGAACCAGTAAATTGGAGAATGCAGCGTTAACAAAGAGTAGCCTATCCTAGTTCTACAAAGATGAGGCAAGCTGGAATATTGATTCCTTAAAACCTCCAGAAAAGGGTTTCCTATTTGTTGTTGCTTTAAAATGAGTCATAGGAGTCAAAGACTGTGATTTTTAGGTGTTTACTTTGTAATGAGTAAATCATAGCCTGCAGATGCTTCATGAGAACCCTTTGCTTATTATATTATGTTAATATGCTTCATGTCAGAGGAGTTCTGAAGCTACAAACTGGTTTAAATTGAGCATGGATCAGGTATTACACTTAACCCAGCCTGGATTCAGCACCAAAATCTCTTGGACAGCTCCTTATATTTCAGTGTTTCTGCAATCCAACTTGTTCTAGTCACTGGTGATAGGCTTACACAGTATGACATGCTCACAGTAGCAGATAGTCATTTGTGTTGTATTTTCCACAGGGCTCTCAGCAGGCCAATGTAGAGAAGAAATTAAGAAATTAAAATTTCCATAATGTCCAGAGCAACACCATAACAAATGCAGAGCGTGAGAATTTTAAATAGAGTCCATGGTAACCATGTGCAATAAATCCACAGTCAAGTTCTTATCAAGGATGGAAAGGTCTTAAAGTCATATTGACAAAGATTCTATGATCAAATTGCCCTTTGAACAGTAGCACTGGCAGGACAGACCACTGCTGGGTGAGATGTTCCCCTGCATTCTGCCTTCTCCCCATCCATTCTTCTTTCACTCTTGCATTCCACATCTTCAATAAGTAACACTATCACTTTCTGAAAAGACCTTGAGAAGTGTTGGCATTTTATGAACAGCATGCTGGACCAAGAGGTCCAGTCAAAGTCCTGAGTGCAAATGCAGCTTCCATTTTCCTAATGCCTAATGTTAGGAATGTAAACAGGAAGCTATGGTAATGACATAGAAAAGAGTGAAAGCATTTTTTCTGGCTGGTTTTCTTTTTTTTTTTTAGGGTTTCTAAGTGAAAATAAGAATGGGCATGGAAACAAGTTGCCTCCTGTTCCCATTCTCACTCGTAATGTCACCGAAAGCAATAAAAAAAATGGCACACTGAAAACTGGGGGTATCACCTTGAATTGCTGAATGGTAACCTATTGCCTATATGCTTGAGTGACCAACTACTTAATTAATTACCTGTTGTCAATGGAGTGAAAGTTCAGGCTTTTACTGTACAATAATTTATTAAATGACCAGGAGCTTCCCTTGTTTCCCATAATTAAGTTGCAGTAGTACATTTCCTTATGGGACTTTTCTGTTTAAGAAAGGTGGACAACAGGAAGGTATGAAAGTCACAAAAAGAGGAATTTTATAAAACAACATGCCTCCTAAACAATAAAGTGAATTAATTATTGAGAATAAGTCTCTTTCATAGGAGAATAAAACTTATAAACAATTGCGAGATACAATATACAGTATTTAAGCATAACATTAACATCCACATTACCGTGGGTTTAGTCCAAGTTGCAGATTCTACGCTTGCTCTCAGTGATCAATGATCCATCCCAAATAGCTGCAGCTTTCAAAACAAGCATTTAATTCAAATTAAAAAAAAAATTTAGATTTTTTTTTGCAATAAACTTTTTCCATTATCATTAGAATTTAAAATAAAAATAAAAACTGGCCTGACCTTGGTCTTTAAAAATCATCCAGATGAAACCTTTTTAATCACAACATTAGAAAGGGATGAGAAACATTGTCCCAGCTCAGTTTGGAAATACTAGTTAAACTGAGAACAAAATTTAATCAGCTGATTATTAAATAGTAAATTTGCAAATTAAACATGTAAATCATGACATGTTAAAGTATGGTTCATCATGTTAAAGAGACCAAGCACTCTGCTTTTCTGTAGGTTGGTCAAGTGAAGTAATGGCTGCCCTATTACTGAATTGAACAAACATTTTATCCTCATTAGTACAGCCCAACACAATATATATTTTTATTAATCTCTTAGATTAAGTCAGTGCTTCTCAATTATTTTCTGTCATGCCCCCCCTAGTAAGAATAAAACATCTCGCGCCCCCGCGTGACTATAAATAGTATCATTTGTCTATAAAATTGTTATAAGTACACCTCTGCATAACACCGTCTCTCTCCGCCTGTCTTCTCATCCCTGTTAAATATTTTTTCATGGTGTCACTTGAGGGTAAGCTACACTTCGTGTCTACACTTCATACTCAAACTCTGTGCTGTGTGCAAAGCCCGCATGCTCAGTGCAAACAAAACTCCTACACCACCGAGCGAATGCTCCCTGCGCACACTCTGCCAATGAGAGCGCCACTGCCCCCTAATGTAGTGGAAGTGCAATTGCACTTTATTCTAGGACAGTAAAAAAATCAAAATAAAAAAGCATGTTCTCTGAGGTCAAACGCGCCCCCCTTGATGGAGCCTCGCGCCCCCCCAGGGGGGCACGCCCCACTCTTTGAGAAGCACTGGATTAAGTCAATTGGAAGCCATGGAATATGTTAGGTTGTTGTCATTCTTACTCTTCTCCTTTTGCATTTGTTGCTTATATTCATCAAGTGCTATAATTTTTTATTTGTTAACTGGCTTTTCCATTTCTTTTGCAACATGTGCAATGAATTCAAAAAATGACTCATCTTTGGAATTATATAAATTGGAGGTTAGATTCTTTACAATAGTAGTTTGGTGATACAAGGAAAGCAATTATTATTCAGAATCTAAACTATGGAATTTGCTAGTACAAGATTAGATGTGGTTTCTAATTCAAGTGTCTTTAAAGGGATATTACAGAGGTATTAAAAGGATATCAACAAGAATGAGAAGGCTTATAAGCAGCTACTAATCATAATGAGTATATACTATCTCAAGATTTACAGATCAAGTTTCTCTGTAAGTTACTGAGGTTCAACATGAAGAGAATCCATTGTCTTAGTCTTGTGTTTGTGGACTTTCAAGGGCAACTGGCTGACTGCAATGGAAAACAGAATATGAACCTTTGGTGAGTTCTGCCTATTTCCTTATTAATATGAACAAGAAATTACACAAGAACCTAGAAAACTGTTGCTTTATACTGAAACCGATCATTTGTCCATCAATCTCAACATTGCCTAAATAAATCTGCAACTTGTTACTTTCCAAATATATTAGATTAAACTCTCATACATGCTTGCTGGATGTAGAAGTTGTAGTCTCAAAACATCTAAAGAGCACCATGATGGAGGAAATTATTTTATACCAATTGGCAGCTGTATTCTCTG
Organism: Hydrophis major; assembly: GCA_033807585.1. Classification (NCBI taxonomy): domain Eukaryota; kingdom Metazoa; phylum Chordata; class Lepidosauria; order Squamata; family Elapidae; genus Hydrophis; species Hydrophis major. Next base: position 182,758,134 of record CM066331.1, on the reverse strand, counting down.
GAATACAAATCAAATAAATAATGTTTTGATAATAATAGCCTCAAACAAGAATTTTTCTCAGTTCTACAGTAAACAGACAGAAATTAAATCTAAAATCTTTTGCGTGCATCACAGATGCTCCACCACTGAGCTATGGTTTTACTCCTAAATTTATGTGTGTTGTTTGAACAATATGCATAATCTCCAAATTGTGTTGGAGGATGTGAGAACTTCACACATTAAATATGCAATAACAAATCTAACTCTGCACATTCCACAACATTGTTTGAAGACTATCCATATGGAGCAGAATCCCATTCATGTTGTTCATTTGTTCAGAATGTCCAATAGCTATGCTTTATTCAGGTTATATTACAATGTATGCAAACATACAGAGTCATCTACCCATCCCATTATAGACCTATTACATATCATGCCAAATGTACAGTAAGATCCACCCACCATAACATCCACCTGCCATTCTTCAATATACGCTTCTAATATGAGAGCAACACCTTTCTTTAATATTCACATTCTCAATTACTGCAATTCATAAAATGTTACATGCCAAGTTGCTCAGGTAGACAGTATATAAAAAACTGTAATAATTAAATAAAAGGCTACTGTATTGCAGTTCAAGATATCACAAGCACTGTGATTGAGGTCACATAAACATAAATCCTTCTTGGATAGTGTTGGGGCAAAGCACCACTTTTACAAAGAATTTAGGGGACCTTCAAAAAAATTGCATTTAGCAGCTGAGAATTTTTCCCCTTTGCAGCCTAAGCAGAGGACTGATCTCATCGTTCTTCAAACCAAAAAAAGCATTTCAGCATCTTCACTCCTTCCTTTACGTGCTATCATGCAATTGACCTTTCTGTTTTGCCTCATAATTTAATTAGATGATATAATTATGTTATTGTTTTCCCTCTCCAGTACCAGGAATTATATAAAATATGCTTTCAAAAAAATACAAACAAAAATGTTATTCTTATATTACCTACCACAAGGAAACTTCCCCAGCTTTCTATTTTAAGGAAGAATTGCAATATTAGCCTGATGATGAGAGCTGGGTATTAGCATGAGGGTTACCAGATGGTTGAATGAACAGTGATGAACTCTGATTCAAATTCAAGTTTAGCAATGGACAAAATGAATTGCTTTGGACAAGCAATCCTTTTAATTTTAGCTCTCCATCTGCACAATGTAATAATCATGGCCAACATCACCAGGAAATTGCAAGGATGGCCATAAGAACTAGAAAACACTTAACAACTACATGCTGAGTCTTGCCATGATTTATATTCTTCCTTTCCGATTTACTCTTCTGTTTGTGCACATATAACATGCCAAGTTCCTGCAGCGTAGCTTATCCAGAGGGCATCCCCAATTGTTCTGCCAGAAAGATCCGCTATGCCCGGTGTGTGTGTTCCAAAAGAACCAACCATACTTCACACACAAATCCCAGATCCTCTCAAAGGAGATAAGGAAATCTGCCGCTTAGTCCTGCTTCCTCCTGTTTTAGGCAGATGGTGCCGCAGCAGGACTTTCAGGACAGGCAAATATTAAGTTAGCTTAGTTGAGTGGCAGGTCTCCTTGAAAGATGCTCGGCATGTATGAGTAAAGAGAAACCCTCAGTTGCCTTAGAACTGATTTCAGAGAAGCTACACAAAAATATTAAATTTAATGTCTCACCTTCCCACTAGTTGCATTGCAAAGCAAGATAGTTAAATAGCAATCCTTTACAAATTGAAAAAGAGGATTTTCAATAACTTTTCAAGGGTATTTGAAACATTGAGTAGTGATGATTATGTATTATTATGTTGAATAATTTATTCAAAATATTTCTTGCTATATTTTATCAGCCTGCCTCTGTATATTGAGTTCCAGGGTTGCAACTTTTTCAGATTTCAATTTCCTCCCATTGTAGTGATTACTATAAGGTAGCATGTCTGACCATCATTTTGAGATAGAAAATACATAAAAAATAAGGATTCTGTCATTAAAAAAAATGAAAATAACTGGAAAATATCTGGCATCTTTGCTACTGTCTCTATAAAAAATATATGGCCTCTGGAGTCTCAACCTCTGAAACAAAACAATAAATAAAACAAAAATAAAGTACTTGATCATCTAAACATATCAAACACATGACCTATGCTGTTAAATCTACTGTCATATGTGCTGAAGTTTGAATCTTAATTTGATTGAGTTAACTATTCTGAAACAGAAGGCACAGAGCAGCAACAACAAAAAATCATAGGTGAATGCTGCCATGGATACACATGGAAAAAGACAAGCCAAAAAAAAAAAAAAATACTTTGCCAATGTACTGTGTCAAAAGCATAATGAAGAAAATGCAATGTTTTATCTTGAAATTAATTCAATGACCAGCTGGATTAATTTATCTGAAGGAATACTTTTAGGAACCAAATAACTGAAATGATATTTTACTTGATCCAAAACACAAGGGAATAAAATAGAATTGGAAACATTTGCATAGAGCTAAAGACAAAATAATACTTGGATTAGTTTTAAGGCAATAGCATCATTACATTTAAAAGAACTGAACATTTTGCTTTACCCAAAATTCAAACATTTATGGGGAGGTGACTGAGCTCAGTGGTGAAACAATTGTTATTATGTAGAAAATGCTTGGTTCTCTGTTTCAAAAATCAGGCACAACCTTGTCCCCCCTGAACTTCTGGATTTCATTTCCCATCAATCTCTGCAACATTGCCAATGTCAAGGATTGTGGAATGTGACCCAATAATCCAGAGGGCATTAGTGACTTAAATCTGTTTCTATGAGTCCTGGAGAACTACTGCCAATTTCTGAAATTAATGGAGAGCTAACTAATCTAACCTGGGATAAGGAAGCTTCCATGTTTTCTTTGGGGGAATTCTATAAAGCACTGCCTCTGGTCACAGAAACATTACTATGTCAACCATCCCAAAAGCTGGAAGTCCTTTTGATAGTAACTAACCCAGTTAGCAATGTTACCTATCATCCCCTCCCACAAAGGGAGCCAAATACAATTTTGCAGCTTCTCTTCTGTGCCGACTATTGATTCAAAGATGGGATTTTTCACCTGCAGTCCAGAGCAGCCCTTTCCTGTGTATTGCTCATTCTGCCACATGGAAATGCATTCTACTTATCTGAGCAGAGTCCTCCCTGTTAAGTTCGGTGCATGGATGCAAGGATGGAGACGAGCCAGTGAAACAGTGAACTTCAAACTCTTTATTTACTTGTAAAACAGCTCAGCTCAACGGCCACGATGGGGCCCTTTATATAGGCAACTCTTAACTTATTTAACCAATGAAAACACAGGGAGCGCTAGCTCCATCAACCAATGGGAGAGGCTCGTTAATAGCCAATCAGATTCTCCTGAATGGACCAATCCGATGTTGCTATTATCAGCCAATCAGAAGTGCAGGGCCAGAACCCTGCACTTTGCTTCAAGCTATTAATAATCTTTATAAAGTATTTATTGATTCACAACACTCCCCTACCCCTGAGCCTGCAAGGGATTGTTGCAACTGGAATTGTATACCTTTCCCAGGATTGTGTGGTTTGTAAACACTGGAGAACTCCAGTTTGAGCTCTCTGTCTGCTGCCTGCCTTGCACCAAAAGGCCGAAATAATTTTCCATTCCCAATTAGGTTCTTGGCTGCTCGTCATCTCAAGATTCCAGAGTCTCCATCTGCTCAATTATGAATACCAGAAAAAGAGAAAACAAACATTTAATATCTAATCAGCCCTCCTTTCATTAATTAATACCCTCCGAGTGTGCACACGGCTTCCAGAGGTCTTGGTGGGAATGGTAATGACCCCCCACCTCTGCGCATATGCTGCAAGATCAGGATGGGAAAAGACCTGTTTCCCCAAATAATATTTCATGGCAATGAAAGCAAAAGGAGCCAAGAAGCATCGTCATTTCCAAAGTATTGATTGTCTTTTGGATTTGTCTTTCTAAAATTATTTTTTCTTTCTTTCTTTGCAAATAAACAGAATTGTGGGGGAAAGGTTTCTTTGTGGAAGGATCCCCACCCATGCCATGAAAGGGAGAAGGCCTGCCACCCATCCTACCCTGCAATCGTACCCAGGCTATGTCTTCTCCTACTGAGCATCCCTGCATCATAATAAAGGACTCTATTCAGGACACGTGAGATGTTAATTAAGGGCCTTCAAAGCCAGCATTTTGCAATCTGCCTTCTTAGAGGGCGGTCTGGAGAGAAGAAGTCAAGAGGGGGTGTATTTTCTTCCACTGAGAGTTGGGGTTTCTATCATCACCAGGGCTGCAAAGGTTGATTTCCCTCTCTCCTCCCCAGATCTTCCATGGCAATTCTAATAAAGAAGTTTCAAATGAGTGCCAGGCACTCATTTGCAGGTCCTTCTCCTCCAGCCCAGAGTATAAGGCAAGGAGGGGTGCCTTGTTCTCAGGGAGTGAACAGATCTGGTTGAGATTATAGGGACAAGAAGATGGACAATGGGTGTCAGAGAGGCTGCTGAAGGAGACCAATGAAAATGGCTGAAGAGCTAAGGGTGGAAGGTTGAATCAAAACTCTTGATCTCTTAATGTGCAGCTCTGCTTGCTTCTTCTGCACTGGATTTGGAGGTGGCAGAAAAACAGTGGTTAGTATTAAAAGTTTCATTTTTTAAAAAAACATGATTTGAGGGAAGCGAAATTGGGAGGATGTTTTTTTTTATCCATTTCTCCAAGGAAAGGGGGAAAAATCCACAAAATTCAACAGCAGCAGTTTCTCCACCCATAATAATTGCATTTCTGAAAAGGCCTAAAGAAAGGATATATCTTCTAAAGTCAAAAAAAAGTCAGAGAGGTTGCAGGTTCCTGGGGGGATGATCATGCACATGCAAATACAAGTATAAATGCTCGAAAGTTTTCTACTAAATAAATGCAGCATACCATCTCCAAACCTTTTTTTTTTTTTTCCCCTTTGGAAACTTTGGGAAGGAAAATTTCTTCACAATATGTAAGGATGCACAACGGAAGTTCAGGCAAGAGATATTTGGCAATATAAATAGAATATTTTTCTGCATGGGATGGCACAGAAAACTCTTTGGCTATCAGCAAGTTACCATGGGGTAAAGTGACTCATTTTGAATTTAGTAGTATCTGAACACAAAATGGCTAACTTTTGAGTCAAGCCTCAAGTATCCCACTGGAATTGCCCCAGGTTACTGGTTTCCACCATAATCTCCTGAATATGACCAAGGCATTCTACAAACTAACTAACTCTCTCTCTCTCTCTCTCTCTCTCTCTCTCTCTCTCTCTCTCTCTGTGTGTGTGTGTGTGGCACGAACAGAAGGATTTTACCAACATCTCTTGGGACTATCATTTTGATGTTTCTTCACATCACAGACCTTGCTTCTGGAGCTTTCATTTGGAAGACTACTGTGTACACGGTGTGCTGGGACGTGACTAAGCCTCCTCATCCCTAACCATGAAGCCCAATGAGCACAAGCATAGCGTTCCTTGGGAAGAGATCAAATAAATTAGACAGAGAACCTCTAAGCAAAAGCCATGCCAAGCCTAGGGATGAGAGCTACTGAGTGAAGAGAAAGTATATCCTAGTCTTGACCTTTACTGACCAGGGAACAATAAGAACTCCTGGGAGGAAAAGAGTAAGTTTAATTGTGTTGGATTGGTTGATTTAACATTTACCTCTTTAGCCTGGTATTCTCCAGCTTGTTTCACCATTCTACTTTCTTCATGTACCTGGCATGTCAGTCTGTTTGAGGGCTGGGAATATATTTTTTACCATACCAACCATAAAAGTGGGTGCACTTTTGGCAGGTTTCAAAAAAGCTAAATGGTATTAAGTTCTTAAAAGTTCTTAAAAGAAAATCTACCTCAGGGCTGGGCTGTAGAGAGTAAGGAAGATGATCTTAATGGAAATCTGCAGGAACTGCTATAGGAATTGCTATAGAGGCAAAAGGGGCTGAAATATTGCTAACTCCAAGAAACTGGTTATTATTTAAGAAGCAGCTTAGCAAACCCTTCCCAAATTCATTGAGATATAAGAATAATCAGCATAATCAGACTTGCAAGATTCTGCTACTATAGCCAATCTCAATAAAGGTAGTTCTAGTCTTTCAGGGGTGTTGATAAGCCTATTTTAGTCTACTTTGTGGGAATGACAGCCTGGGGAATGGGGCATAAAACCACTCCAGACAACAGCAAATCACTACAAGGTAACAAGTTTGAAATGAATCTATGGGGTTGAGCAGCATCTATGGGATTGGGTTGAGGTTAAAAACACAAGAAGGCAGTAATCATAATAGCAATAACATTTAGACTTATGTACTACTTCATAGTGTTGACAGCACTAAGTGGTTTTACAGAGTCAACATATTGCAGTGGTATCCAACAGGTTCTGACCAGCTCTGGAAAACCAGTAGCAGAAATTTTGAGTAGTTCAGAGAATTGGCAAATACCACCTCTGACTGGCCCCGCCCCCTTCTATTCTCTGCCTCCTGAGTCCCAGCTGATCAGCTGAGTCTTCTTTTGTTGCCCTGCACAGGAGAATGGAGCTGGAAAGCAGGTTAGTGGGATGGGGAGGGAATGGGGATTTTGCAGCAACCTTCCCCCAGGAGTGGGGAGGAAATGGAGATTTTACAGTATTCTTCCCCTGCCATACCCACCAAGCCATGCCATGCCCACCAAGCCACGCTCACAGAACCCGGTAGGAAAAAAAAAATTAATCCCACCACTGATACTGCCCCCTACAATCTGGGTCATCATTTTACTGATCTCAGAAGTATGGCAGGCTGAGTCAATCTTAAGCCAGTCAGGACCGAATTCCTGGCAGTGGAATGCAGAGTTAGCCTGCAAATACTGCATTTGAATCATTGTGCCACTATGGCAGTTAAAGTCAATCCCCATCCCCCTACCTCACCCCACATTCACTTTTCTATTCATGTCAACCTGACATGTGCATGGACAAAAGAGCAAAAGCCATGCTTTTGGGACTTTCATCTTCGACCATCTCTATCCTGTTTTAAGATATGAGAAGTGGTCTTTTTGTGAAGCTTAACTGCTGCTCTTGATGCTCTTCAGTAATCAACGGGTGTAAATACTTTTAAGTCATAGAAAAAAAAAGGTGGTAATGGTTAGAATTATGCAAAGGCTGGTGGATTTCAAGACTGACAGCATCTGAAGGGCTGTCATGAATTAAGTGGAACCTGCTTGTTTTCTATTATTCCAGATGGCAAGGTTACAGCCAAATGGATGGAAGTGTCAACCAGGCAGATTTCAACTAAACATTAAGCTAAACTCCTGAGTGATAGTTGATATTCAAAATTAGAATGGGCTGCCTCAGGAAATGGTAGCCTCTCTTTTGCTAAAGGTATTTAAGTAGAGGATAGACAGCCATCTGGCAAACATGCTGTAAGTGCAAGAGTAGTGAACTGAGCAGGTGATCTAGATGACCTTCAAATACTGGTTCAATGTTAAAACAGCACCATTCAGGTGAAATATTGGCATTTGTGGAACATACGGATTTCTAGAGTATGTGGTTTTCAATTGTTAGATTTCAAAAGTTAATTCAGAAAATCCTTCTGTTACACAAAGAGGTTGTTGTGAATGAATAATGCCAAATAAAGTTATCTTGAGCTTGAAGTCAAGTGCAGGGTTCTGGCCCTGCACTTCTGATTGGCTGTTAATGGCAGGATCGGATTGGTCCATTCAGGAGCATCTGATTGGCCATTAACAGGCCATTCTCATTGGTTAACGGAGCTAGCGCTCCAGGATTGCTATTGGTTGAATAGTTAATAAGTTGCCTATATAAGGAAGGTGGTTTCCGGTTTCGCGTGGCTTCGGGGCAGCAGGAATTCGTGACAGCTCGCGATTCCTGCTGTGCTAGCCGTCGAGGTACCCCCGACCCAGATGGGTCAGGGGGATATGGCTGCCCTGTAGGGACAGCTGAAGAGAGAGGGGAGTCGGACAGGGAGGTGGGGGTGTCGCAGATCCCCCCCTTCTCCAGAAAAACCCCTTTTTCCCAAGGCGGTGGAGCGGCGGTCAGCAATGGCCACCACGAAGAAGCCAGCAACCGGGTAAGATTGCGCTGGAGGAAATGTGAAGAGTGAAAGTTTTGTCTGAGCCGGGTCAAGTAACATCCTTTAAATTGCCTGGAACTGAGCTGTTTGAATTGCTAGGATACATTGTATCCCTAAGAAGAGCAAAAGCGGCAGAGAAGCTGTTAAAGGGAACTTTCGTTTTTTCTTCACTCTCCCACCCCATGGAAACAGCAGAAATGTTTGGATATATTGGACATCGAAAGTGAATGGTTTTGAGAGTTGAAGCTAAGGAACAAAAGGATTTTTGGACATTGAAAAATTTAAGAAATTGGAAACCCTTGTTGGAGGTATGGATTTCTGATTATTTAAAATTGACATTTTAAGTGGGAAGGGAGAGGAAAAAAAAATTGGAGCAGAAGCTGAAAAAGGAGGAGATTGCCTAGAATCCCAAAGAAAGATATATGGTAATTGGACCTCTTTGACTAAACATTAACCCCAGAAAGAGAAAGAGAAGAAGGAAGAAAAGTATTAACTTTTGGAATTTTTTTTTTTAATTGTTTTTGATTAAAAATACTGGTGGTTGTTTTGGGAAAAGTTTCTCTTTTCATAATGGCATTGTTTGTGGATGAACTAAAGACTGAATATCAAAAATATAAAAAGGAAGATTCTTTGGGCGCTTTGTTTCAATTCTTGGAAATGGCGTTATGTACTTATGAAAAGTTGATTACGCAGCAGAAGGACTGGGACAAGGAAGAAGAGGAAGAAGAAGCCATCTTTGATGAACAATGGGTCCCTTCCGGAGAGGAGGAGAAAAAGGATAAGAAAAAGGGGATTTTAAGAATTGTAAAAACAACCAAAGGAGAGAAAAATGAGCGAAAAGGTGGAGGCAAGGTTAGAAAGCAAAGGAAAAGGAGTGGAAAAAGAGAGGAGAAAAAACAAAGGGGTAAAAAGGGCAAGGAGAAGAATAAGCAGGAGAGAAAAGGGGGGAGGAGAGGACTTGGTGGGGGGAAGCAAGATCTAAAGAAAAAAAGTTTATTTAGAGATAATGGGTGAATTTAATTTAGGATAAGAGAGGGATTCTGGAAGGTACATAGGTTTGTGTTTTTATATGTGTATTTAGAGTATAAAATTCATTATGTAATTTTAGAATCTTTTAAACAGAATCCCAAGAAAAATTGTTATACGAGGTACTCTTAAGTTAGGGTAATGAGTTATAGATGTTACTCCAATTGGTGTAAAGGAGAAGTATAGTAAAAGAAAAAAGATGAATGGATAGTTGGAAATAGAACAGACAAAGAATGTTATTGAAAATGGTAATAAGATATGGAAGGATATATAAAGGCTTTGTTATGTTTTTTTTTGGATTTTGTATATTGATAAAAGGCAATAAAATTTTAATTAACAAGAAATAATTTGGATGAAAAGGAGAAGTAGGGATAAGATATGAAGTTAAATAGATAAAGTATTGATACTATAATTTGGAATTGTTATGCTCTATTGGTTTTTTACCATTATTTTTTCCGAGAAAAGAATTTATAAGCTGTTATGCCTTGATTCTTTGTGCATTGTTTTTATAAAAATGGTTTATATATATATATATAAAAAAAGAAAATGATAATAAGATATGGAAGGATATATGGGGTGAATATGATATTTGAATTTGTGTCTGTGTGAAGAGTTTTAACCCGGGATCAGACAATCTTCAGAAAAAATCTTTTAGTTTTGTTTATGTTTTGTGTTTTGTATGTTTGTGTATTGTGTCTTCTGTAAAATTGTTAAAAATCTTTTTTAAAAAAAAAAAAAAAAAGAATTAATAAAACCTTGGAGGAATGTAATTGTAAACAAGTCAGAAAGAAATGAATATGATGACTATAAAATGGATAAATATAGAAAAGAAATGAAATTGAATAAGAGTAAAGAGAAATAATGAGAAATTTGCTGAAAGATATTTATGTGTCCATATGGAAATGGGATAAATTAGAATTATGTTGTATAAAAATAATGTTTTATCCGACTTGTAAAAATTTATAATGTTAAGAGGTTTTATGTACTTAATGGTTAATGATGTGTTGTTTGTCTTTAAAATTAATAAAATTTGTTTCAAAAAAAAAAAAAAGGAAGGCTATAGCAGCCCTCCAGTTTGAGTTGTCACACCATGTAAATAAAGAGTTTGAAGTTCACTGTTTCTACCAGCTCGTCTCCATTATTTGCACCCATGTTCCAGACTTAACACTGGTGACGAGGGTGGGATTGGATGACATCAGAGCCAACGATGAAGACAAGTAAGCACGTGGCTGAAGCGCACAACAGCAGAACCATGTCCAGCAGCACAGTACCACTCGCTCCATTCGATCCAGCTCAAGAGGACTGGGAGTCCTACATGGACCATTTCCAAATGTTTTTGGAAACGAATAATCTGAAGGATGCTACAACCGGGAAGAAACGGGCGGTATTCCTAATGCACTGCGGCCCGACGGTATTCAAAATAGCTAAGGCATTAGCGAAACTGGCTGAAGTGAAGGTCATGAAGTGGGACGTCCTCAAACTGCTACTAAGGGCCCACTACGCACCGACCGTTCCAACACTCGTAAGACGACACGAGTTCTATCAACGGAACCAGCGGAAAGGAGAAAGCGTCGCCGATTTCTTTGCAGACCTCTGGAACTTGGGAGGCCTTTGCGATTTCACCGACCTAGAAGAGGCTTTGAGAGACCAAGTAGTTCTCGGGTTAGACGCTCTAAACATATAGAGCAAAATAATGGCAAAGGGTGACATCACCCTTAAAGACGCCTTAGCTGAAGCAACAGCAGCGGAGGCGACCGAGAAGTAGGCTGCCCAATTAAACCGAAATCGCGCTCCAGCACACCAACCGGCCAGCGAAGTTTCACCTAAGGCAGAAAGGCAGCTGCAGACACCCCCCCATGAGGACCTCTCTTCATCATCAGACAGCAACGAAGAAGAGGTCCATCGCCTGTGGCCCGATCGGGACCATTACCCGAAGTCCCAGCAACCGTGCGCTGGCTGCGGCACCAACCATTACCGCTCTGATTGTAAATTCCGCGACGCGCTCTGCCACGAGTGCGGGAAACAAGGCCACATTGGATGGGTCTGCAGAAGTCTCCTCGGACCCAGCCAGACCGCGAAGGGTACCAATCTTCACCAATCGACAGGGAATTGCCCTGTAAGGCGAGAACCAGCAAACCACTCCTACAGAAACCGACCCGTGAATCGCCTAATGAGACGGGAAGAGGCCCACCAAACACTCACTATCAGCCACGCCTCTTCACTAGACGCTAAGAAAATTCGGGTCAAAGTGGACATCGAAAATCAACCTTGCCAAATGGAAGTTGACTCGGGGTCGTCTTTGTCAATGGTCTCCTGGAAGACCCTCAAGCAACTCATCCCCACTATCCGGTGCCAAGACCTTCAATTCCAACGGCTCGTGTTAAAAGACTACCAGGGGAACCGGATTCCAGTCGTAGGATCCAGTAGAGTCCGGGTTGAATTCAAGAACCGCACGGCGTACTTACCCCTGATGGTGATCGACAAGGACCGGCCTAGCCTGTTAGCAATGTTCGCACCACTCGGCATTGAAGTGGCAGGCATTAACCGAATCGGCGGCAGTGACTGGGAAGAAGACCTCGCCCACGAATTCAGGGACGTCTTCGCGGAAAAGCTAGGCGAGTACAAGGGGACCCCAATATCCTTTAGCCTTAATCCAAAGATAGCTCCCATCCGCCTTAAGCCTCGTCGAGTTCTGTTCGCTCTAAAGCCAAAAATCGACGAACAGCTTGATAAGTTGATAGCCCAGGGAGTTTTAAAGCCAACCAACCACTCCCCATGGGAAACACCAATCGTGACCCCAATTAAGCCGGACGGCTCCATTAGAATTTGTGGGGACTATCGAGCCACCCTAAACCACGCCCTGCAACAAAATCCATATCCGGTGCCGGTGGTGCAACACCTCCTCCATTCCCTGGGGGGCGGAAAAGTCTTCGCTAAACTAGACTTAGCTCAGGCTTATCAGCAACTGCTGGTTGACGAAAAAACGGCACAGGTACAGACTATCGTAACACACCGAGGTGCCTTTAAGTGTACGCGGCTTCAATTCGGAGTCAGTGTATCCCCAGGGATCTTTCAGAGCCTAATGGAGAGACTATTGCAGGGGATCAAAGGTGTTCTCCCCTATTTTGATGATGTGCTCATTGCTGCCCCCACTCCAAAAATTTTACGGGATCGTTTAAGACTGGTTTTACAAAAATTCCAAGAAGCAGACCTGAAAGTGAAAAAAAATAAGTGCAAACTGTGTACAGATCGTGTTGAATTCTTAGGGTACTTAATTGACAGTCAGGGTATTCACCCTACCGATAGCAAATTGAGAGCAATAAAAAACGCTCCCAGACCCCGAAACAAAGCCGACCTCCAGGCGTTCTTAGGCCTCATCAATTTCTATAATTTATTCTTGCTGCACAAGGCGACTGTCGCTGAACCTTTACATCACCTACTAGATAAAAAAGCAATTTGGGTATGGGGTCACAGAGAAGAGCAGGCGTTCTGTTATATAAAACAACTACTGACTTCTGATGCCGTACTAATGCAGTACAATGAGACCTTGCTGTTAAATATCACATGTGATGCATCGCCTTTTGGAGTGGGCTCCATTTTGAGCCATGTATTACCTAATGGTAGCGAAGCCCCTGTTGCTTACTTTTCAAAAACGCTCTCGAAAACCGAGCAAAATTACAGCCAGATCGATAAAGAGGCCAATTGTATCAGCTGTTAAAAGATTCCATGAGTACATGTACGGCAGGGCTTTTACCATTGTAACTGACCACAAACCATTGCTGGGGATCATCGCTGGGGACAAGCCAACTCCCTACATACTTTCTCCCAGGATGACCCGCTGGTCAGAATTCTTGGCTACTTACAATTATCAGCTACAATATCGTCCCGGTAAAGCCATTCCCCACTCCGACGCATTGAGCCATGCACCACTCCCTGAAACCATCAACGATCCTGCACCAACGATGACAACGTTGCAGATCGAGACACTCCATACGCCGCCATTAACTGCCTGTGACATCGCAAGAGAAACAAAATGCGACCCCATCTTAGCACGAGTCCTCACATGGGTGGAACGCGGATGGCCATTGGACCAAGTACCAGATGACTTTGCACCATTCAAAAGCTGTCAAACAGAGTTGTTCTCGCAGAAGGGCTGTATCATCTGGGGCGATAGAGTCGTTATCCCAGAACGACTCCAACAAGAACCTTGCACGATGGCCACCCTGGCATCGTGTGTATGAAGTGCCTCGCACGAAGCTATGCGTGGTGGCCAGGCATTGACAGACAAATCGAATCGTGGGTTAAAACTTGCCAGAGATGCCAAGAAGTAAGCAACGCTCCACCAAAGGCAACCCCAACTGAATGGGAGATGCCGCGGGGACCCTGGTCCTGCATCCATCTGGACTTTGCTGGGCCAACCAAAGGCCACACGCTTTTGCTAACCATTGACGCCTACTCGAATTGGTTCGAGATTCACCGAATGAGGAATATGACCACCGAAGCATCAAAAGACTGGAAAGACTGTTTGCAACCCATGGATTACCAGACGTTCTGGTATCTGACAACGGGCCCCAATTTACCGCGCTGTCTTTTGAACAGTACCTGGCTGACTGCGGTATCCGACATGCGCTTATTTTGCCTGTGCACCCTGCGGCCAACGGTAGGGCTGAGCTCATGGTACAATTCGTCAAAAGGACTCTACAAAAGATAGACTATGGCAACATCGACGAGAAAATCAACCGAATCCTTTTCCTACAGCACATCACACCTCACAGCGTCACCAACAAAACTCCTGCCGAGCTGCTAATGGGACGAAAGCTCCGCTCCCACCTCGATCGGTTACACCCAGCCTACGAACCAGAAAAGCCACTCGGATCCAGCAGCCAATGCCGTACCTTCCAGGTAGGCGATTTAGTATTTGCTAAAAACCTATTGGGCGATCCGCTGTGGGTAGAAGCAACCGTAATCCGCGTAACTGGCCCAAGATCATACCTCATTCAGTGCCCTGACGATAGACTTTGGAAGCGCCACATAGATCAACTACGATCATGGCTATTGTCACGCAATTCTGAACTCTCTTATGACCAAACTGAGGGGGGGGGATACAGAGGAAAACGAATTGCAACTAGAGGAAAACCTTTTTGAAGGGACTGAAAACGGAACTGAAACGCAGGAACAGGAACCGGGGATAGGAGTGAGTTCACCTCAGGGAGTGGCCAGTGATATCGGTGACGACGGGAACGCGAACTCGGAACCAGAGGCATCCCTACCGTTAAACAACGATCTACCTCAACAGAAGTGCAGCCAACCGCCAGGCACTTTGCGAAAATCAAAAAGACTGATAAAACAACCATCCTACCTCAAGGACTATATAACCGTGCCCCGTGGGCAGAAGCCGGGGGAAAGGGGTGTTGTGAATGAATAATGCCAAATAAAATTATCTTGAGCTTGAAGTCAAGTGCAGGGTTCTGGCCCTGCACTTCTGATTGGCTGTTCACGGCAGGATCGGATTGGTCCGTTCAAGAGCATCTGATTGGCCATTAACAGGCCATTCTCATTGGTTAATGGAGCTAGTGCTCCAGGATTGCTATTGGTTGAATAGTTAATAAGTTGCTATATAAGGAAGGCTATAGCAGCCCTCCAGTTTGAGCTGTCACACCATGTAAATAAAGAGTTTGAAGTTCACTGTTTCTACCGGCTCGTCTCCATTATTCGCACCCATGCTCCAGACTTAACAGAGGTGACTATGCAACTGTTATTTCATCAAGAGATTTCCTACATAAATCTGGGTTTCTCTGAAGTTATGGCATCTTTTTACAAATATGCCACAAATAATGTTTGAAAAGTACAGCAACATACTGCTGTTAAGTATCTTCATTGGATGATACTGAAATGTTTTAATTCTCACAAAATAGACCATATGTCCAACAACATATATGTTAGAATAAGTTTTTTGTGTGTTTCCAGGTGTGCTAGAGGAGGCACTTTGTGAATCTTCTAGTATTTAGCAATTTTTTTTTAAAATCTGATTCTATTAGCACATACCATGAAACAGTATAATGAAGACTATAATGAAAGAGATAGGCCAAATAATGGAAAATAAGTATAGGTATCCAAGTATCCCATTAAAAAGCTGATACTTAGTTGTTGTTTTTAATTTCATGGACAAAAGCTACCAAATTGTAAAATGGTACAGTAATCAGAAAGTATATAACTTGTGTGGAATATACCTTCATGAAGGAGATGAGATTCTCTAGAAAACTGGTAAACTATTGACTCTAGAAGTTGGACACTAGATCATAGATGAAAAAAAATCAAATTTCAAATACTATCTGAACAATTTAAGTTCCTGAGCAATTGTAAGTTTCAGTGGATTGAGAGGAATGACTAAGCAAATTCTCAGCATAGTGTGTAGCAGCAATTAAAAAAACAATAAATTAGACGAAAGGAATCAAAAGAGATAAAGGAATTTTATATTTCAAAAAGAAGCAAAGCAGAAACTAAACAGCAGTGAGTTGGTGAATCAACCAAAAGAGAAAATAAAATACAAGAAAAGGCAGAAATAAAAAGGTAATTGATTTGCACAGAAGACAGTCATTTGGGTCATCAACTTTATGAACAAAACAGATGTTTGAATATATATATATTTGGCATTCAGCTTTGTTCGGGTATTTTCCCACGTCATGGTAGTGGTGCTTTTAAAGTTGTAGCAACGTTTCAGCAGAATCTCATCTGCCATCATCAGGCTTCTGTATAGTGTTTGTCTGTGAGTCAAGTGCTTCTACCTTCAAATTTCCCCACAATGGTGAGGTAATATGATATTAGAAAGTAGAATGGAAAGTATCTACATCATATGTACAGTCATTGTTGTCACTATCCTTACCATCAGCAGAAAATGCTACATCTGGCATGAGTACAAGATTGTGAAGTATCATGGAAGAAAAATAAATGTGTGAATTAACAAATTTACTGAATGAAAGAAAAATAGATATGTTCTGAGTGGATCTAGTTATGAATGAAAGAGCTAGATTATATATCAGAAAGTATGAACTGATATTTAGCTTTGATATGTAATTTAGGAGTACATCTAGTCATATATACAAGTAGAAAAGGAATTAACCAAAAAATTATTTGGTTGTTTATTATGAAAAATTAAAAGAATAATGAAAGATAAGAGTAAAAAGAAAATCTGAATGTGGAAAAATATTTCTTGGTAATGTCAAGAATACATTTTGGAGAAAAATGGACATGGAAAAAAATGAATATGTGAAGTGAAAGCTAAAGAGAAACTACTAGTCATACATCTAAGGTATTAATAGAATTCGGTTCATATTCCAACAGAATGAATGGATGTAACAAAGGATGCAAGAAAGAAAACTGCTTGGAAAAGATTGAAAAATATTATATTACAGAACACCACACCCAGTGTGTGAAATCATGCAAATTCAAGAGGGTCCCAGGTGGATTGATGAAGTGAAAAAAGCAGTGGATGAGAAAGAAATGGTGGATAAAAGAATAATTGTTGCAAAAATTATTTATATAAGAAAAAGCTACTGTTCAACAGCAAAAACTAAAAGAGACAGAGAAAATGAGGAGTAATTTTTTGAGAATCTTTTTTAAAAAAAAACCTCTCTGGGAAGTAAGTGAATAGGGTTATATTATGAATCTCCATCAAAATGAACATGATTTGAAATAAAAGTGATAAATCATTTC
Organism: Hydrophis major; assembly: GCA_033807585.1. Lineage (NCBI taxonomy): Eukaryota > Metazoa > Chordata > Lepidosauria > Squamata > Elapidae > Hydrophis > Hydrophis major. The sequence goes on along the minus strand of CM066331.1, from coordinate 182,741,336 downwards.
AGATGAAACTAAAGTGATATGTTGGAAGAAGTATTTTAGATATTTTTATGGCAATTATGTATATAAAAAGGGGAGATTTATTGGTTGAGCAGGCTAAGGATGGCAGGAAGAAGCAGAGTGCCTATTTGGTGTAGTTAAAGCAGACTAAGTTCCAATCCTGCCTCACTCACGAAACCAACTGAGTGACTTTGGGCCAGTCGATCTCTCTCTCTCTCTCTCAACCCTAGGAAGCAGGGAATGGCAAACCACTTCCAAAAAACTTGCCAAGAAAACTGCTGAACTACTCCAGGTAAACACAGAGTTAAAAACCAACTTGAAGGCATATGCGCACACACGCACACACACACACACACACACGTGACTGAGCACGTACACACATCCACACAAACCTAGAGAAATGTTCTAATTGAAAAGGTATGAGAAGGAACAATAAGTAAAACTGGGAAGTTCAATGCAATAATGCAGGACAAGGAAGGACAATCAGATTTTTGATTTTTAGCTGGTCATAGAAAATATATATTGGTGTGATAAGGAATGTTTACTGTAAATTGAATAGGCTTAAATTATTGAACATTTTGAAATATTTTATAGAAATATAGATTGCTATCCATTCTGAATACATAACTCAATGATTAATACAAAGACAATTTTAAAACTTATAATCCGTTAAAACAAAATAATCCCAGGAAAACAAAAAGAACCATAGAACATCATAACAAAGGCATAGATAATAGACTTCCATAACAACTTGGTCCTAGTGCTTGGAAGAAAAGTCCAAGTGTCATAGTCTTCCAGAGGCCAAGAAAATCAGAGCCTCCAAATTTCAGGGAGAAGGCTATTCCATAGGGCATATACTGCAACAGAGAAGGCACAGTTCCTTGGTCCTGCAAAATAGCACATCAATTTCAAATACAGAATTGAAGAAAGGTTGCTGAATGGGATAAGAGAGGTACAAGATGGAAGTCAAACACTATACTGGAATGTGAGAATGACCTTAGAAGATGATGGGAGGCAGGGGAAGAGATGAGGCCTAGAAAATGATAAGATAAAAGGAGTAGGAGCCCATAATTTAGTAACAAGCAGAGAAAGAAACTATTCAGACAGCAAAAAGAGACAGTGAGAGATATGTACTTTCAAACTTGCAAGATTTTGTTAATGTAGCCTTAATATAAAATACAATTAGTTCATCTTCTCCTGTTTCCTGTCTGATCATTTGGGTGACTGACAAGCATGCATCAGAATAGAATACTTAGTGAACAATTGAAAACTGAGCAGGCAAAAACACAAGAATGAGTGAGGTTGCTTTGAATGTTTGGTGTATTTATGGATAAATGTATAAGAAATACTTTGGTGAAATTAATAGCATAGGGTCTGTATACTAGAGAGATTACCTGTCTACCTTAATACCTGACTGACTGATTCAATCCTGCAAGTTTGGTGTATTTTGGATTCCTTTGATTAAATAATGTCATCTCTCAGGACCCTGGAAATGCAGCTCCTCAATGGCCCCTGAGATCTAGATGGCTCCGCATTCTGCTGTAATTTTAAAGATCCATAAAGACCTAAAGAGTGAGACCTCCCATTTCTTCACACATGCCTTCTTATTTCTTTGCTTTGTTTTATTGTAATTTCTTTGGTCGATTTTTGTGAGCCACCCAGAATTGTTAACAGTTGGGTAGCATACGAGTTTCATGCATTATTATGATAGCTCACAGAGTCAGCCAGATGTTTATGGATTTAGTATTTTTATCCAACTTTTAAGTCCTTCCCAAGGACCTGGAACAGATAGGTGTTGTTTGATAGTAGTAAAGGTATCATTGCAAGATGTAGCTGTTCCAAGTAAAACTGACTTTTTATGGTGATTGATGGTGAATTTGTCACCACTGAAAGCATTTAAGTGGTGAACCAGATGTTTTGGGATTGACTCAAGAAATTTATTATTATTGGTACTATTTTTGTTTTATTTTGCCATAGTTGTTAACTATGCTACATAGTTGTTAACTAATTGCTACTCTTCATATTCTGTGATTTTCTCCAGTGAGTCCAACGATGGAGACTTATGAATGGTCGTTGGAGATCCAGCCATTGCAGTTTGTCTGTTATCACATGTTCATAATTTCTTTTCACAAATAAAGCTTCTCACAAGTAAAGACAATGGGGAAATCTGACAGAAAGTCACATGAAATCCTGGCTTAACGGCCCCTTGAGTCCTCACTTAACAAGGCCAACCTGGATTGCCAGAATTGCTATTGCTAAATGGTGCAGTCATATGATGTCGTACTTTACCACCCTGTTGCTTAGCAACAGCAATTCCAGTCCCAGTTCCTGCTGTAAATTGAGGGACCGCCTTTCAAGTTCTTTGTTTTTGGGGAATGTCAAAAGTTTCTGTGTCAGATTTTATACTTATATTGTTTATAAACTGTCATGGTTATGTTGCATAAGATGCATATTTTTTAAAAAAATGCATGCATACATACATAACAGTTACAAGTTCAAGCAAGTAGATGAATGTGTATAAATTGACTGAATGTTTATTAAAGAGGAAAATGTGAAGCAATACTAAGCAAATGTTGGTGAAAAATCAAACAAAGTGTGGTATGTGCTTTATTATGAGGAATGGATGTCTATAAGAAGCAAAAATTGTGACAATTGAATGTTTTTCCTCATATTGTTATATGAAGTTAGGTGTATCAGGAGAAATAAATGTTAAGTTGAATGTATTGAGAATGTCTCATACAGTATTTCCTAACTTTGACAACCTGAAGATATATGGACTTTGACACGCAGAATTCTCCAGCCAACATGAATTGAAGTCCACACATCTTCATGTTGTCAAGGTTGAGAAACAGAGGTCTACTATAACAAAAAGAAATAGGATCAAGAATGAATGTAGACTGAATTTAAACATGAGTGAACAGTTCCAACAGTGGGATGTTGAAGTTATTAAATCATATAGTGAGAAAGAATGAGGATTGTACACTGTAAAAGAAATATAAGAATGAAGGAATAAGTCCAAGAAAGTCGTGGTTGGGCGGTGTTGATGAGATCCTGAGTAAGAGCTATATGAGAAATTTAAAGCATAAAAAAAAGGCCATGTCTACAAAGTTAAAAAAGATAAGAAAATGTACATGGAATGGGTTTAACATAAACTCTATCTCTCTTTTTTCACCTCATTCATTTACTTATTTTCTCTATGCTTTTCATAGTGTTATTCACCCCAAAAGGGAATGCATTGTGTATTTATATATTGGTGGCATTAAAGGTGTGTGTGTGTGTGTGTGTTTATATGTGTATGTGTGTGTTTATATGTGTGTGTGTGTGTGTGTGTGTGTGCACGTGTGAGCATAACTATGTGCAAAATGAATAAGAAACCAAAGGAAGCAAACTGAATGTGCCATTCATTTCCTATCTTGAATTAGCAGGACTCAATTGTTTTAAATTATGTTTTGCGAGCCAGAGAATCCTAAAACTAAATCAAGTCCAAGTATCATATAGTGGATCTATAAGATACACTACATTGCCAGTATGCAAATTCTCTGGTAACTTCCATCGACATTTTATTGAAACAAGGAGTATTAAAATTTCAGATTATGGCATGGCCTAAAATAGATTTTTGCAGGATTCCAAACTCTTTCATTAATTTTCCAGCACCAATACTGTATCATGGAGTTGGTATAGCTATTGTCCCTCTCTATGGTGTGAATGGGAGGGAAAATAGAAAATGAAAATGAAAAATTAACAAGAAGGGAACGAAAAATGAATGTGCCCTCCCTACTGTTTTATAACCAACTTCTGGCTTATTTTAGAAGAGTTAATATCACTGCATGTGAGACAGGTACTAAAGATAAATATGTTGGCTTTAAAATATTCTAATTATGACTTATTAAAATGATCAATTGGAATAAAATGCCAAAAATTGTATAGATATACAAGGGCAGGTAAATAGTGGAAAATTTGAGGAAACCAATTCCTTTCCCCTCTTCAATCATCCTACATAAAGCAAACTGTTTCTAAAATCAACAGCGCTCACTAGAAAACTATACTGAATGAAAAGAACTCTTTGCTCTTTCTTTTTAAGTTGACTGTCTCCACATAAAGAAGGGATAAAACAATTGAAAAGGGATTTGAACTACTTATCCCCTTGAGGTCACTCCACTTAAAGCAAAGCTTGAGCTTATTATGCTGCAGCACCTCTGCACAGTACAGAACAATGGCGATAGGACACATGAAGAAATGAGAGATGAAAGTATGCTCTTTCAACAGGTAACAACTCTCGCAACCTGAATAAAATCATAGTAGAGATCTTCATTTGGTGTTTCACTTAACAGCCAGTAACAAAATCCTGATACCTTCACTATATAGAGTAATCATGCTTTAACCTCTCAGCATAGTGAAGGAAATCCTAGGCAACCTGAGCTACAATTTCAAAGTCCCCTTTAAAAATCTTCCTTAAAAATGGACCAGCTCTTTCCTTCTGGGTTGGGCAGCTTTTAAACAGGATGTTAATGAAGCAGACATCAAACCACATTCCAAATGCATGTTTGCGTGCTCATGATTTATTGGCCCTAACATGTTTAATTTCAAAACTTCTGGAGAAAACCATTGGATCCCTCTTATTCAAAACTAAAAATTCACTGCACTGCATTTGAGTCTCTGTGGCTGTGGAGATCAAAAAGAATAACTTTGAATATGCGAATAATAACTAACACATGTATAAAAGCATTCCATTATAGGAATTAAGAGGCAAAGATGATTCGGACTATTATGCAGTTTGGGATAGGTACAAATGGGTGGAGGGTAGAAACAAGAGCTGATGTTTATGTACAAAAGGAGAGGTATGCATTAATAATGACATGAACACTATTAATGTGAATATTTTTGTTTTTTAAAAATAAAAATATTTAAATAGTAAAAGCATTCTATTATATTAGACTGAGCCATCCACACTGATCCTGCTAATCTTCTAAATTCTTTGGTAAAATATGGATTCTGTGCAGAGGTGTGGTCCTTTGTCCATAAAACTCTATATCAGAAACAGCCCTTGATCAGCACTAGAACATACATAAGAAAGAACCTATACAACTATCACCTATGATCTGCTGGAAACAAAAAAACTGGAATTTAAGTTGTTTCAGAAAATCAAGTAGAAACCAGTAAAGGAGGGGAAAAGAGTTTCTGCCTCCATGTATGCATTACACAGCCCTCTAACCTAACACTCTCCATCTAAATTGACTACAACTCCCAGAATTTCTAGCTAAACTGGGTGGAAATTTTAGGACTTTTTATCCTACATAGTAAAAGACTGACAGTATGTAGATTTATATGTATCTATATATGTGTATGTAGATGATAGACAGATTTATGATAAATTTGCATATCTTGCCACATTTCATGGCCCTTTGCAATTCACAACAGCATTAAACAAGAATAAACCCCTGTGATAAATATAATTTAAAAATAATTAAATTAACAGTCAAATCAAAGCACGCCATCCTGAGTGTGTCAAATTCTCCTCAGTGCCCTCCAGAATAGCTCAATCTCATTAAGTTTCTGGAAGATTGTTGTCAACAATCAATATATTTTCTGTGGGAAGTTATTTCTGAAGATCTAGGGCAGCATTGAGAAAGAAAATCTCTAGGGCCAGCTCTGCTCATTTCTCCAAAATGGGACACTACCACTAGTTTCTTGCAAGACAAATGCCTTGGACAGGTCAAATCTGATTGAATGTGGTGGTAACAAATATACCCAGGAACCAAGTCATAAAGGATTGTCTGTGGTTAAACAGTATATGAATATGAATATGTGTCTCTTTAATGTGAGGCCAGGTGAATGGAGAGATAGCTACACAGGATGGCATTATATGTGTTTGTACATGGATGACCTGTTTACAAAAGTACAGTCTATCCAAAACCAATGCAATATAAAACAGCATAAAATCAAATGGAATGTAAACGAAAAAATCCTAACGTAAACAAATCAAACAATACTTGAAAAAAAACAGTTCCAAAGCAGCAGATTAGACAGTAAAAATAATGAAAGCTTTGAACCATTAAGTTTCCTTAACTAGACTCTCATCTTATTCATAATATCAATCCTGCATTCCATAGTTAAGAGGTTACTTTAACTATAGTTATACATGGGGCAAAGGGCTGACGACGTAAATTCTGCCCTCTCTCTGTAGTCATATAAACATCATTAAGTTACCAACATTCCTACTCTATTTGTATTCAAATTTATTATATAATTTTTCTCTGTATTGTATATGTATTGGTTAGCCAAAAATGCTGCTATTAAAGACATTTCATTTGTCAGTGCAGGGAAATCAGAAAAGATTTGCATTCACATGCAAATGTGTCTTAAAATTGTGACTATGGATCACACGGGAACAGCACTGAATGAAAATATTATGAGATATTCCAGGGAAGCCTCTGGGCAGCTGATTGCTTGAATCTCCTGGACACTAGTTTTTTTCTTCCTGTTTCTAATCTCTGTGATGTAAATCCATTTTCAGAGAGTGCCTGGGGACTTTTAATTCCATGGGCATTAAGTGCATTAAACCTCTATTATCAAAAGCTTTTAGGATTTTCTCTGGAATCTATAATCAGTTTGTAATATGACAAACTCCAGTTCGTGGGTGCTTACTAAGATCCATCTGTATTTCTTATATTACAGAATGACGCTGGATGTGACATTCTCACTTTCGACCAGAAATTCCCTCCATTACTTGAAACAGTCTTGATAGGCATTGCTTGCAAATGTTACATCATAACTGTGAGTGCTAGCAGTTTGCTGAGGCTGCAGCACAGGACAACAGGTCTAGTGCCATCAAATATGGGAGCTGGAGATTCCCATAATGTAGCGGAAATGATACACTGCACAGTTCTGCTCCAGAGATTTCTATTAGGCTTGTTTCTAGCATAAGCAGATAGGATGACATTATTGCATCACAACATTTCAATATTGCAGACATAAATTTATGGGAAGGATGATGCAGCCTTGTCCAGCCACTGCAGATTTTCAGCTATAGTAACAGTCAAGAGAATCTGCGGGCAGAGCTCTTTGTTAAGGAATATTCCTAGACAGTGACAAATACAAAGAAAAGAGAAGTAAAAACAGATTACCAATTAGTGTATTAATTCAGAAATTATGCAGGTGTTCCTTCACCATGAAGGAGACAAGTGTTGTAACCTACAAGAAGCAATGCAGTTGCATTTCTGCTCCAGCTGCTTCTAAGTACTGCAATATAAATTACTGAAGGCTGCAATCTACAAATTACAGAAGCAGTCCTGTGGCTTTCTAATATAGTCCTTTATCAAGAAGTGATTTGTAGTTCACAATTGGAAGGAAGGAAGGAAGGAAGGAAGGGAGGGAGGGAGGGAGGGAGGGAGGGAAGGAAGGAAGGAAGGAAGGAAGGAAGGAAGGAAGGAAGGAAGGAAGGAAGGAAGGAAGGAAGGAAGGAAGGAAGAAAACTGTTGTGAATGCATAGGCCTTAATAAAGATATCTTAAGCTTGGAGTCAAGTGCAGGGTTCTGGCCCTGCACTTCTGATTGGCTGTTAACAGCAGGATCGGATTGGCCCGTTCCGGGGAATCCGATTGGCCATTAACGGAGCGTTCTTATTGGTTAAGGGAGCTAGCGCTCCTAGGTTGTTATTGGTTAATAGTTATTGGGTTGCTTATATAAGGAGGGCTATAACTGCCATTGAATTTGAGCAGTCACTATGTAAATAAAGAGTTGAAGTTCACCGTTCCAGAGGCTCGTCTCCATTCTTTCTCGCCCATGCTCCATACTTAACACTGGCGATGAGGATGGGATGTGGAGACGTCTAGCCGACTGAACTAAGAAGAAACACTGAGCACGTGGCTGACAGCGCTACATGACGGAACCATATCCGGCGTCGTCGTACCACCCGCTCCATTCGATCCAGTGCAAGAGGACTGGGAGTCCTACATGGATCGTTTCCAAATGTTTTTGGAAACTAACAATTTAAAGGATGCCACAGCCAGGAAGAAATAGGCGGTATTCCTAACGCATTGCAGTCCAACCATATTTAAGATGGCTAAAGCACTAGCCAAACCTACCGAAGTGAAGACGATGGACTGGGACAACCTCGAACCCCTACTAAGAGCTCATTAAGCACCGACTGTGCCCACGCTCGTGAGACGGCATGAGTTCTATCAGAGAAACCAGCGAAAAGGAGAAAGCGTCGCCGACTTCATAGCAGACCTCCGAAACCTGGGAGGCCTCTGCGGATTCGCCGATTTGGAAGAGGCACTGAGAGATCGAATAGTTCTGGGATTAAATGCATCAGGCGTACAGAGCAAGCTGATGGTGAAAGGCGACATCAGCCTTGTCGATGCCATCGCCGATGCTACTGCAGCAGAAGCAACCAGGAAGTCGGCTGCACAATTACACGGCAACCGCGCTCCGGTACACCAACCAACAAGTGAAATTTTACCCAAGTCAGAAGGGCAGCTTTCAACGACACACCACGAGGATCTCTCTTCGTCGTCAGACAGTGACGAAGAAGAGGTCCATCGACTGCGGTCTGACCGGGACCACCACCCGAAGTTCCTATGCCCTTGCACTGGCTGTGGAGCCAACCATGCCAGGTCCGAATGCAAATTCTGCAACGTGCTCTGCCATGAGTGCGGGAAGAGAGGCTACATCAGACGGGTCTGCCGAAGTTTACAAGGACCCGGCCAGGCCTCAAAAGGGGCTAACTATCACCAATCGACAGGAAACCATCCTGTAAGGCAAGAACCAGTAAACCACTCCTACAGAAACCGAGTTTTGCAGCGAGAAGAGGCTCACCATACTATCACTATCGGTCATGCCTCTGCCTTGGATGCCAAGAAAATCCGAATTACAATGGCCATTGAGAACCAGCCTTGCCACATGGAAGTCGACTTGGGATCGTCCCTCTCGATGGTGTCCTGGAAGACCCTCAAGCAACTCATCCCCACGATCCAGCGCCAAGACCTCCGCTTCCAAAAACTTATTCTTAAGGACTATCAAGGGAATTGAATCCCTGTTGTTGGTTCCTGTCGAGTCCGGGTCTCATTCAAGAAGCACACAGCGTACTTACCGCTAACTGTGATCCACAAAGATCAGCCTAGTCTGCTAGGTCTCCAATGGTTCATGCCACTTGGCATTGAAGTGGCAGGCATAAACCGAGTCAGCGGAAGTGACTGGGAGGAGGATCTCATCCATGAATTCAAGGACGTATTCGCGGAAAAATTAGGCGAGTACAAGGGGACCCCAATATCGTTCAGCCTTAATCCAAAGATAGCTCCCATCCACCTTAAGCCTCGTCGAGTTCCGTTTGCCCTAAAGCCGAAAATCGATGAATAACTCGATAAACTAATAGCTCAGGGGGTGCTAGAACCTACCAATCACTCTCCCTGGGAAACCCCAATCATAACACCCATTAAGCCAGATGGTTCAATCCAAATTTGTGGGGACTACCGGGCCACCCTGAACCACGCCCTACAGCAAAATGCATATCTGGTGCCAGTGGTGCAGCATCTCCTCCATTCCCTGGGGGGCGGAAAAGTCTTCGCCAAATTAGACTTAGCTCAGGCATATCAGCAATTACCTGTTAATGAAAAGACGGCACAGGCACAAACGATTGTGACGCACCGAGGTGCCTTTAAATGTACCCGGCTCCAATTCAGAGTCAGTGTAGCCCCGGGGATATTTCAGAGCCTCATGGAGAGGCTATTACAAGGGATTAAAGGCGTGGTCCCCTACTTTGACGATGTATTGATTGCTGCACCTACAAAAAAAAATCTTACGGGATTGTTTAAAGTTGGTCCTACAAAAATTCCAAGACACCGGTCTTAAGGTAAAAAAGAATAAGTGTAAATTGTGTACAGATAGTGTTGAGTTTTTAGGGTACCTAATTGACAGTCAGGGTATTCACCCTACCGACAGTAAATTAAGAGCAATAAAAAATGCTCCCAGGCCTCGGAACAAGGCCGATCTCCAGGCGTTCCTAGGCCTCATCAACTTTTATAATGTATTTCTACCACATAAAGCAACTGTCGCTGAGCTGTTACATCATTTGCTAGACAAGAAAGCAAATTGGTTATGGGGTCATAAAAAAGAACAGGCGTTCCCTAATGTAAAAAAACTACTGACTTCTGAATCTGTACTCATGCAGTACAATGAGACTTTGCCGTTAAATATCACATGTGATGCTTCGCCCTTCGGAGTGGGCGCCATTCTGAGCCATGTACTGCCTAATAGTAACGAAGCCCCTGTTGCATATTTTTCAAAGACACTTTCAAAAACTGAGCGAAATTATGGCCAAATCGATAAAGAAGCCCTCACAATTGTATCGGCCGTTAAAAGATTTCACGAGTACGTGTATGGCCGGGCTTTTACTATCATGACTGACCATAAACCATTATTGGGGATAATAGCTGGAGATAAGCTGACTCCCTACATATTATCCCCCAGGATGACTCGCTGGTCAGAATTCTTGGCTGCTTATAATTATCGGCTGCAATACCGCCCGGGAAAGCCATTCCCCACACCGATGCATTGAGCCGAGCACCGCTTCCAGAGACTCTCGACAATCCCGCACCAACGGTAACCACGTTACAAATTGAAACACTCCACTCGCCGCCATTAACCGCTCGAGATATCGCGAGAGAAACCAGACGTGACCCCACCCTGGCACGAGTCCTAGGCTGGGTAGAACGCGGATGGCCATTGGACCAATTATCAGATGACTTCACACCATTCAAGACTCAACAAACAAAGTTGTTCTCTCAAAAAGGCTGCGTCATCTGGGGCGATAGAGTCGTTATCCCAGAACAACTCCAAAAAGCAGTACTGAGAACCTTGCACGATGGCCACCCGGTATAATGCGGATGAAAGCCCTCACACGAAGCTATGCATGGTGGCCCGGCATCGACAAGCAAATCGAAAATTGGGTTAAAGCTTGTCATCAGGAAGTGAGCAACGCCCCACCAAAAGCCATCCCTACCGAATGGGAAACATCACGGGGACCCTGGTCCCATATTCACCTGGATTTTGCAGGGCCGACCAAAGCCCACACTTTTCTTCTAACCGTCGATGCCTACTCGAATTGGCTCGAGATTCACCGCATGATGAACACAACCACTGAAGCGGTTATCAAAAAATTGGAAAGACTGTTTGCAACCCACGGATTACTGGACGTTCTGGTATCCGACAACGGGCCCCAATTTACTGCACTGTCCTTCGAGCAGTACCTGGCTGACCGCGGCATCCGACATGTGCTCACCTCACCTGCGCACCCTGCGACCAATGGCAGGGCTGAGCGCATGGTCCAATTTGTTCAGAAAACCTTGCAGAAATTAGACTACGATAACATCGATGACAAAATCAACCGAATCCTTTTTCTACAACACATCACACCTCATAGCGTCACCAACAAAACTCCCGCCGAACTGCTAATGTGACGAAAACTCCGCTCCCACCTCGACCGGTTACACCCAGCTTATGAACCGGAAAAACCACTAGGATCCAGCGGCCGATGTCGTGCCTTCCAGGTAGGTGATTTGGTATACGCAAAAAACCTATCGGGTGATCCGCTGTGGGTAGAGGCGACAGTAGTTCGTGTAACCAACCCGAGATCCTACCTTGTACAATGTCTTGACAATAGACTATGGAAACGCCATATCAATCAATTACGATCACGGCTCCAGTCGGGCAATTCTGAACTCCCTTATGACCAAACTGAGGGGGGGGAGATATGGAAGAAGACAAATTTCAATTAGAAGAAAACCCGTGTGAAGGGAATGATGGCGGAATAGAGACACAGGAATTGGAACTAGAGAAGGGAATAGATTCACCTCAGGCAGTTGCCGAAGATATTGGTGATGATGGAAACGTGAACTCTGAACCAGAGGCAACCTCGTCGACAAACAACGATCTACCTCAGCGAGATTGCAGCCAAATGCAAAACACACAGCGAAAATCAAAGAGACCAATAAAACAACCCTCCTACCTAAAGGACTATATAACTGTGCCCTGTAAACAGAAGCCAGGGGGAAGGGGTGTTGTGAATGCATAGGCCTTAATAAAGATATCTTAAGCTTGAAGTCAAGTGCAGGGTTCTGGCCCTGCACTTCTGATTGGCTGTTAACGGCAGGATCGGATTGGCCCGTTCCGGGGAATCCGATTGGCCATTAACGGAGCGTTCTTATTGGTTAAGGGAGCTAGCGCTCCTAGATTGTTATTGGTTAATAGTTATTGGGTTGCCTATATAAGGAGGGCTTTAACTGCCATTGAGTTTGAGCAGTCACTATGTAAATAAAGAGTTGAAGTTCACCGTTCCAGAGGCTCGTCTCCATTCTTTCTCGCCCATGCTCCATACTTAACAGAAACCATTTTAGAACATATACTCTCCCAAATCAATATAGTGTTCAAGAAAGCTGCAGAAGAAAAGATAATAAGGAAAATTAGAAACTAAATTTCTTTGACCTGTTTTAACAAATACCCATGCCAGAATGTTTCGCTTTCAGGGATGATAAGAGGTGAGTCCTGGGAATGTATTGACAAATCAATCCAGCAAGAACTCCAAGCAAAGATTTCATGTATCAGCTTTATGGGCCTTCAGACTGCTTTGCTTGTAGTTCTTGTGTGCACTAAATATTAGAGATCCGTGACTCCAGGATTCAAAGCCCTCATAAAAGAAAACAAATTACTAGCAATGAGGAAGAGACAAGGAAGCCAGTATCTTTCCATCTACACCAGGGGTCCCCAACCACCAGTCCCCGGACCGGTACCGGTCCATGGATCATTTTTTACCAGGTCGCAAAGCTTGGGCGCCGCCATCTTGTTTTGACAGCGCTTCCGCGTTTTTGGTTGCTTCTGGGTTTTTGGTTGGAAAGTGCTTCTGGGCTTTCAGTTGGAAAGTGGTGTTTGGGTGCTCGCGCCTTAGTTTCGTCAAAGTGGGGGGGTGGCTTCGAACAAAGAGCTGTCCCGATGGTGGTGGAGTCTCACGTTACTCAGGTCCCGGTCCATGGAAGAATAAATAAACGTGAAACTGGTCTCTGGTTCAAGAAAGGTTGGGAGCCACTGATCTACACAATATAATGCCAGTGGTTATGACCACTGACAGTGGTAGTGTCAGTGGTTAAAGTGCTTTCCAGGGTTGTTTTCAATTACAGAGTATAAAATATCATGTCTCTTCATTCACCAAAATTGGGGAATGCGGTGGCGGGAGGAAAATCTTAAGACTCTTAGCTATTTTAGTTAAAAGAAGTTGCTAAGAAGGGTTCATACTTAACATCTGTAAAGCAACTGACTCCAGTTTTAAGGCTTGGAGAAAGCCCAGCAAAAATTAAATGTGACTAAGTTTCATTTACAATAACAGAATGAGACTTGTCTCAACTCATTAAATTCTGTTGATTTCCAATAGTTTAGCCAGGATTAATCTTTGCTGGTTGATATCCACTGTGCTGTAACAAACACTTTGAAAAGGCTGTTTTTAATATCTGATTGTTGCTAGCTTATTGCTGTTGTTAATGAGTATGTAACAACTTTTCCAACTGTTATATTTATTTAGAACCACAAATTGAAAGATAAATCTAAATATTACCTTCGTCCTCTTTGATGCAACAATGATGTATAAGTGTGTGTGTGCATGTGTTTGAGTGTGTGTGAATGAGGGGGGAATTGTCATCAAAATAGCATTGTGATAATATAATCACTCCCTCCATTGCTATAGAAATTCTTTTTTCTAGGATGCAATTTCAAGGCTGGAGCCCTTCGAATACATTCAAAACTGTTACTTCCAAAGTCAAAGGAGCCATTCCAAGATCCTCTAATTTTGTACGAAGGCAAATAGGTGTAATAATTACAGTTACAGATATAATGGTTTAAAATATAAGTATACCTAAGACTATACTACTTGCTTGCTCTTCATCCAGGCTGGAATATTTCCCCAGGACAATTTCACAGTGCTCCTTTCTTGATACTATTTTTGGGTTTTACATTAGATTTGTGCTCAACAGTCCTCCAAACAGATATAGAAGTGCTATCTATAAAGTTAGACATGTGATCTACTTTAGATGCTTTAATGCATGTCTAATATTTGCAGTAGGCCAGTATATGTTTCCAATTTCAATTCTAGAACAGTTATGCTAGTTGGGAATTATAGCCAAACTTCCAGATATTGAGAAAATCTGATACAGATTCTGCATACAGAATGAAAAAAAATATTGTTCTAAAATGACATCATCCATCCATCCATCCTTGCCGTTCTCTGTACAAGGATTCCCTTCTCAGAACACCTACATACGATATTTATCTCTGTTCCTGAAATATTTCCTGAAAATCCTTTTTTCCCCCCCAAACCTTATGTCTCACAACTTCTGAGACTCCAATTATTCTGTAACCTTAAAATATCTTCATGCAAATTTGAAGGATGAAAATTATATCAACTGGGACTTCACTGGTTTAAAAAAATGGGATCAAGGCTAGAAAAGAACATGTCCCTTTTCATCACACCGTAGCCATCAGTGTGGCAAGCCCATCAAAGAAACATCATTCAGTCACAATACAAAACCTGCTATGTCCCAACTAATTAATAGTCAACTAGAAGATGATCATGGATAATTGTTTTTAAACATGGCAACTGCAAACAGACAATCACAGGCACAAGGATGGAAGAATAAAAAAGCACTCATAATGGAAGAACGGATTTTGACAATGGCTGAGTTTGCAGAAATGGTTAAATTGACTTGCTTGGTTAAGATGGGAATTACAATTACTTTTATAGAAGAAAGGACACCCTTTATGGATACTTTGCTGAAAATGGATAAAAATAAGCTGATGATTTCAGGAATGATTGATGAAAAAGATCTGTTTATGGGAAGAAGGCAACCATGATATGTAATTTCAGAGAGTGGAGATAGCAATTATTAGATTTGTAACTGCTGTAAAGAAGACTAAGAAGGCATTTCTTTGTATATCTTTTTCTTTTGGTATCTTTTGTGTTTTTATTTTATTTTCCCACTTTTTCTTTTATAATTCTGCAGGTTTTTTTAAACTCATATAAAATCTTCTTATAATAAAAATTACTTTTGAAAAAGAATCTGCTTCTGTCCCTCCCTACATAATTCAATCCTCATGGGATATTCCTGTCAGGAAGTAAAATCTGCTTTGAGGAAAGGATAATTAAAGAGCAAGTGAAGAATCTTTTTGTGCATTTATTTCCAATCTGTCATTTCTCTTTTATGTATCTCCACTGCTTTCTTTCCAGTTTCTACCTACTCCCATCAGGATGCCAGGTGCAGAGTTCTTCTTGGAAAGGGAGGTGCGGTAGTACGCATTAGACTGTAAACTCTTGAGGCAGAGACCTGAAGGCAAGAGCTTTCATTGAACATCAAATGCACAGATAATGTCTGTACGTCAGATTCTAATCACATGGTTTAGGATTAATATATATCATGAAACTGGTTGGGAATCATAGAGCTCTAAACCAGCACATTTGGCAATTACAGGCAGAGGTTAAAAAAAAAAAAAAAACAACAAGATGGCGGAAGTTCTACCAAATTTTACCTGCGTGGTGGCACAGATTAAAAACAACAAGCAGAGCTTCAATTGCATCATTGTGGCCTCCATCTTCTCTTTTTTGGACTACACACTGAAGACAACCCTCATTACATGTTAGAAATGCCAAAAAGACAGAGAAACAACTGAACACTCACTGCAGATTCTGAGCCAGAATTTGAGGGAATTTGTAGTGAAAAAAGTGGAAAGCTCTCATTTGTGATTTTAGTTTTCAGGAGGATATCAGCAGATTTTTCTAGTAGTTTCTATTTCTACGAGCTATTTGAGGCTTGCAACAAGAGTTAGATTTCCCTTCAAATGTCTTATGATGCTATATCATAAATTAGCAGCATCAATGGTATGTGTAGAATGAGGGAACTATCTTGAAGAATACAATTGTTCCCATCCATTGGTTGGAATGTTATATTGTAATTACAGATTTGGGGGAGAGGAACAAGGGACATAGGAGGAATAGTGACTTGTGAACAGTGATTCTGTGCCTACCTCCCCACCCCTAATGCATGCATTGATCATTGTCTAAGTAATGTCAAGCTTGGTTTGGCCTTTTACTCATTACACAAAATAACAGAAGAAAAGATGAAGATTGCAAACCTTTCTCAAGGATTAAATGATATGTAGAAAATGGCCAGTTGATTCAAAAGCAGGAACAGAAATCCAAGTTCCAAGAAATCTTTGTTCAGCTATCATTGTCCAGCCACATTCTAGTCATGAAGAGTCCTTAGTAGGACTCCATAGTTTATCATAGTATTTCCTAAGATACACCCACAATATTGAGAGACATAAAAGGAGCCTCCCCAATGATTGCATTACTTTTGGCAAGGGTTTTGTCACCTTTCATTCCAGCAGCATCCTTTGATTAGCTTTGTACATGCTTCTTACATGAATACTGATAAATCCACAATATTATCATGGAACAGGTCTAACCTATATGTGGCATTCTGAATTTTCAACAGTTACTTTTTCAGTTTTGGTTTCCTATCCTTTTAAGACCTTCTTTCCTTCCTTTTATATATTGCTTTCCTGGCACGATGAGTAGTAATTCTAGGACACATTTCACAAGTTTGGCTCTTCTACTGTGCAGAGTGCAAGTCTGTCTTTCAGAGAGAAATTTTAGAAGCTGTATAAAAAGTTAACAAGTAACCTTTGGACTCTGATGTCCAGCTCAGGTGCTAGTTCCTGCAAGTAGAAAATTTACATGCAAATCCAATTTATTTTCAATAATCATATAATTGAATTTGCAGCCCTTTAAACCTCAGCAGGTATAAAATTAGCACTAACTTCCCCCAACAGAAAATGTGCTCCTCAACATTTTTTGCTGTTCCATGACTAATATTGAGAGAGGAAGAAAGATGTCTACACTAACATTCTCCATGCAGCCAAAAATCAAAAGTTATTTGTGCTCATATTTTTGGTTCCCCCCCCCACCCCCCAACCTAATTTATTCTACTTGAAAATCAACTGGAACAGAAGGACATACAGTTTGAGTGTTGGGGGAGATGGCGGAAGAAATATGCACTCATGCCTAAGAGAAATAATGAAATGAACATACAGAGGGAAAAAGAGCAGTGTAGGTGGTTTGTCATTGTAATTATAGGTAACCTTGTAAAGCTTTCCCATTTCTAAGCTTTGTCAAGCAGTAGCCTCAAGGTCTCTAGATTTTCTCACTTGGAAATATAAACTTGGAGCACAGTAATGATTAGAGAGAATCAAGCTGAACAACATGAAGTCATTTTTGGTCTTCCCAAAAATAAAGATGGATTTAGTACCTATTGCAAAAGAGTATGTACTAGATGGGAAACCAGATATGAATATTATAATCTTAAAGGTTCAAGCTGTTCTATTGCTATATATTTTCACTGGCATAATCTTTAAAAAAAACTGAAATGAGGGAAGGTTGCATTTTTACTTCTGAGATACATAGTCCAAAGCAAGTCACCACAGCCTTCCAGTCTTGGGTTCTTCGATCATAAAATAGCATTATATCCCTAAGAAGACGGAAAGCAGCGAAGAAAGCTGTTAAAGGGAACTTTTTTTTTTTTCTTCACTCTCCCACCCCATAGAAACAGCAGATGAAGATTTGAAAGTTATTTGGGCACTGAAGGTGAATTATTTTGAAAGTTGAAGCCAAGGGACAAAAGACCCTTTGGACATTGGACTTAATAATTTAAGAAATCGGAAAACCCTTATTGGAGGTATGGATTTCTGATCATTTAAAAAAAAATTGTTTTTGTAAGGGGGAAGGGAGAGAAAAAAAATTGAAGCAGAAGCTGAAAAAGGAGGAGATTGCCTAGAATCCCAAAGAAAGGTATATGGTAATTGGACCTCATTGACTAAACAGTAACCCCAGAAAGAGAAATAGAAGAAGGAAGAAAAGTATTAATTTTTGGAACTTTTTTTGAATTACTTTTGATTAAAAATACTTGGGTGGTTGTTTTGGGGAAAGTTTCTCTTTTCATGATGGCATCGCTTGTGGATGAACTAAATATCTGAATATCAAAAATATAAAAAGGAAGAACAAGATGGAAAAGATACTTTGGGCACTCTATTTCAATTTTTAGAAATGGCATTATGTACTTTTGAAAAGTTGACTATGCAGCAGAATGACTGGGACAATGAAGAAGAGGAAGAAGAAGCCATCTTTGATGAACAATGGGTTTTTTCCGGGGAGGAGGAGAAAGAGGATAAGAAAAAGGGGATTTTAAGGTTTGAAAAAACAACCATAAAAGAGAAAAATGAGAGGAAAGGTGGATGCAAGGTTAGAAAGCAATGGAAAGGGAGGAAGAAAAGGGAGGAGGAGAGACAAAGGGGTAAAAAGGGTAAGGAGAAGAATAAGCAAGAGAGAAAGGGGGGGAGGAGAAGCCTCAATGGTGGGAAGCAAGATTTAAAGAAAAAAAACTTATTTAGAGACAATGGGTGAATCTAATTGGGAAAAAAAGGGGGGGGGATTCTGGAAGGTACATAAGATTGTGGTTTTATATGTGTATCCAGAGTAGAATGTTTAAGATATAAATGAGTATTAATATATATGATTAGTTTTTTTTCTCTTCTTTTTAAATGATATGGATAGTGGTTATATAGGTTTTTTCTTTAGTTATTAACCTCTCTTATAAAATTTATTGTGTAATTTTAGAATGTACTAAACAGAATCCCAAGATAAATTAAGTGTTATATGAAGTACTTTTAAGTTAGGGCAATGAGTTAAAGGCATCACTTCAATTCGTGTATAGGAGAAGTATAGTAAAAGAAAAAAAGATGAATGGATAGCTGGAAATAGAACAGACAAAGAATGATATTGAAAATGGTAATAAGATATGGAAGAATATATAAAGTGAATATGATGTGTGAATTTCGTCTGTGTGAAGAGTTTTAACTCGGGACCAAGCAGCCTTCAGAAAAAATGTTTTAGGTTTTGTTTTGTTTTTTATGTTCTGTGTTTTGTATGTTTATAAAAGGCAATAAAATTTTAACTAGCAAGAAATAACTTGGATAATTAGAAGGAAAAAGAGAAGTTGGGATAAGATATGAAGTTAAATAGAGAACGTAAATATTGATTATAATCTGGAATCATTTTGTATGTTCTATTGGTTTTCTTCTTTAATTATTTTTCTTTTTAGAAAAGAATTTGTAAGCTGTTACGCCTTGATTGTTTGTGCATTGTTCTTATAAAATTAATAAAATTTGTTTTTTTAAAAAAGAAATGTATATTGTTCTTTTCTCATACTGCTTCCATGATTTTGATTTTTAATGTTTTTTGTGTTTTTGCACTGAGAGAACAAAGACTGTTCTCTCACTGCATAATGCACCATTCCTCAGCTTCAGTAGGGAACAACTGAAGCCAAAGTAGATGTTATAGAAACAGCCAGTTTGTTTGCTCAGTCTAAAAATGGAATGAAAACACTAGTTTTATAGCAAAACATTGCATAGGTGAGAAGAGGCGATGCTCCTTCGCACTTTACCTTCCCATGCTCCTTCATTTCTGACAATTTCTCTCCATCTTACATCAGAGTAGGACAGACAGAATAAACAGACAGACACACATTTGGATGCAGTTTACACATGAATGGAGCAGACTCGGAGCAAATGTATACCTTCATGAAAGCAACAATAAAATATTTTGCCCTGACTTTAATATTCATCAGTATGTTACCTCAGATTATTGCTGAATATTGAGGTTGTTGACTGACAAAATAAGCTAGCTTTGCAGCTATGTGACAATGAATCCAAGGCAAATGCAGAGGAAAAACTGTCCTATGGATAACCAATTATAAGTTCTTTGTATGTGAGCCTGACGCCACCCCACCCTTCAATCAGCACACTAAAGTTGACTAAAAAAAAGATCAGAAAATCAAGCCAGTTAATCCTGGAACTCAACCTGTCCAGCTTCAACTTTATTCCAAAGAAACAATACGTTATATCATGTGCCTTCTGCTTTGCTGTCAAAAGCATGCCCTTCCTTTAGACTGCCTTTCAATATCTTTGGGTGAAGATGCTCCCTGGAGAACAGTTACTTGACTTCTATTCTGTGCCTGGAATATTTAGAGGAAATTGGCAGAAGAGAGGGTTGATGCTTATATGTACATCACTGACCTGAATTTTACAGGCAGTGGGAAACAGTAGAAATGAAAAGGAGTAAATCAGAGTGTTGAGATGAACAATGTGGCGCCATTACCTCCATTGATTGTCTTTCAGCACTGAATCAGTGTTAGATTCAGTGCTGAGGGCCCTGTCACATGGACCTGCAAAGGCAGTCAAAGTCATTCATATCCAGATAGTCCTCGACTTACAACCACAATCGAGACCAATATTTCTGTTGCTTAGTGAGATATTTGTTAAATGGAGCTTTGCCCCCATTTTATGACCTTTCTTGCTACAGTTGTTAAGTGAATCCCTTAAGTTGTTAAATTAATAACATGGTTGTTAACTGAATCTGGCTCCCCCTTTGACTTTAATTGTCAGAAGATCTTAAAAGGTGACCACATAACCCTGAGACACTGCAACAGTCATAAATATGAGTTGGTTGCCAAGTGATTGAATTTTGATCACATGGCCATGGGGATGCTGCAATGGTTGTAAATGTGAAAAATTGTCATAAGTCACTTTTTTCAGTGTCATTGTAACTTCAAACGGTCACTAAATGAACTTTGTAAGTCAAGGACTGTCTGTATATTGAGGCGAATTTTTTTCAGTGAAACAGAATTTCAGTGACTTCAGCTCTGCGGTTAACGGCTGTAACTCAACTCTTTTGAATAGTGACTTCAGTTTGCGTTGACTAGCAGCTCGGTCGCCTCAATTTGCTAATCCCATCCTCATCACCAGTATTAAGTCAGTAACTGAGAAACGGAGGTGACAAGAGTTAAACTTCAGCGGGGCAGCTGGCTGACTCCACCTGACAGCTCCCTTTTATACTCAGCTGTCAAGTGGCTCAGCCAATGAGAGCAGTTCACACTCCCGCTCAAAGCTCGGACCAGAGGAAAACTTTAGCTAGAACGCAACACAGATCATTCATTGCTTTCTTGATTTAGATCTTGCCTTTCCTCTTAAGGAGTCCTAGAAGTGTACATGGAGACCTCGTCTTCATTTTGTCCCCAAAAGAACCTGACTGTTGAAATGGATTGGAGTGAAGAAAAAATGGTCACTTGGTGAGTTTCCATGGTTGAGGATGAACTTGGGTTGCCCTGATCCTAGTTCTGCCTAGTGAAAATATATTATTTTGCTGAATTTTTTAAATGGATAAGAGTGTTAAATGTACTTACTATTTCATCAGCGACTATCCTACTGAGTTATTATGCAACTTCCATTTCTTTCTGAAATTGGCTATTTTTCTTGTCTTTCAGCATAATGTCTTTCAGATTCTAAGTTATTCTGGCAATGTTACATTATAGTATTGTGTAACAGTGTTAGCTGAATTTTAATCAGGATGTAGCTTTTTTTCTAATCTTAGAGTATTTTTACTCTCTCTCCTTACTTGCCCTCATGCCTTCTATTCCAGTTGCCTGGCACCTCAAACATTTTTCTTCTCTGTCATCCATTCCGCTGCTAGCTTTAATTAAAGCCTCTATTTCACATGAAGCATTTCCTACATTTGTTAATACTGGATTTCCATATCAAGGATAGACAAACAGACACATAAACACAAGCACACAAAGTAACTTCATTAGTTGAGAGCTAACAAGGAATGTAACTACCAATTTGGAGTCCCAGATTTAACATCAACTGTTGTACGCAGCAGCTGTTGCACAGCTCTTGAAGATTCTGTTTCTCGAAAATAAAAACTATGCTACTAATAACATCAGAAAAATCAACAAAGCCTCATCCTACTGTACATCCTGCTGCCAGCAAACCTTCCATTCCACATCTTAACTTTCTTTATTGTTTGTTTGTTTTCTGCCCTGTTGAGAACCAGCCCATGACATTTTCCCACCTGAGGCACAGAAGTATATGGCATCTTCTACCCAAAAGTCAAAGTATGTAATACCCAAAACAGTATTGGGACCTGAGGCAAAAAAAAGAAAAGAAAACTCTTCACAAGCACCCTTCTCCTTCCTTGATAGTAGAAATACAGTAACAATATGTAAAATAGCTCAAAAATGCTTCCTGTTCCATAATACCCCCATACAGCTGCCTGAGGCTCTTGTCTCATTCTGCCTATTGCTAAGACTGAAACTTTATCTTGCCATTATACATTACAATTATAATAACACATAGCTCATATCTATGGACTAAGCTGGTACTTTCATAATGAAACTTGCTTTATGACTCATAAATTTATTTATCACATCTGAATTCCTTCCTTTCTCTAGGAGTAAATTTTGGTCTCAAACAAAACTGAAGGAAAAGGGGAAGAGAAAGAGAAATTTTCCATCTGGGGAGAGACCACAACTTTAAATTCCCACATCTCATCCCTAATCTTGTCTGTTTTACTCAAGGGCTCTCTTCCTGGCTAGCTTGGGATTGGACCACCACCCCTCCCTCCTGCATATCATTTCTATCATATCCATAAGAACTTTTCAAACTTGAAACTAGATAATTGATATATGATAAATATAACTGGTTCCAATCACCATGTCATTTCAGGATGGTTGCATAAATGAAACACAATAGAATGATCCCAAATATATATTTCTTCTTTTCCCCTTCTTAACAATCAGTGGCTCTTAAGCATTGTGGGTGGGAATAGCCTTCTACTGACTGATGAATGTCAGAAAAATAGAGATATTTTCAACACTGCTGACATTTTCCTTTTTTTCATGGGTGCAGCTTGGATACATTAAACAGTCACACTTGCGGGGAAATGCCTTGGTGTTAGTATATGGGCTCTGCCACTGTGATGTACTACCTTATTTTAGGAGTAAGCAGAATTTAGGGGTCTTGTCTGTCTATTAGTTTTAGACTTATGTTTTACTAGAATCTTAAGAACTTTTACTTGGAATTTGGTACCAAATACATATACTCAGAACTAGAGCATTCTGAACTAAAAAATCTAGTTTAACTATCAGACATGAGTAGAACTCATTACACTTATATGCAAATATGTATGCCTAGTTGCCTCAAATCAATAATAGTAATGTGGTACAATGGGCAACAATACAACCTCAGAAACCTTCCTTAGTGCCCATCACAATGTCAGTGTGCTAGACATTTATTTATAAGTATTTTTATACCACCCAACTCAATATGCTGGATATTGTTGGATATTCAAAACACACGATAACCAACTTCCTTCTGACTCATGATTGCCATTATCAAGGATGCAATGAAACTAGAACTGCAGAGGCTTTGGTTTAAATATCATCATTATCATCAACTTCATTAATAACACTCATCCACTTACACTATTATGATACAGCTCTTTACATTGGTGAAGTTACTGAAAGCAAGGATGTTAGCAACGTCTATATAGGATTATTGTGGGGGAAAAAGGCCATCCTAGGACTGTATAGTTACCACCAGGTAGCAGAAAGTGGTGAGTCAGAATTTCACAGTATCATTTGGGTTTGAATTGGGTTCTGTGCAAGACGTATGACATTGCCAGTTTTGAGATAAGCTGTTATTTTTGGAGACTCTTGACAGGTGAAAGGTTTTCTTCTCAGAACTAGAGCCTAACTTTTCCAGGAGGTAGAAGATAATATTTATTGTTTTATTTCATGGCTATTTTTAAAGAAACAGATTTTTCTAGGTTCTGCACTGAGGTTCTTATTTAAGGGGTGCATAGAGATAAACCATTGGGTGGGAAATAGAGTGGCAAATATTCTGGATTCCTAGTTAGTTTAATAATTGGTAATAGTATCATTACTATCCCCTGGAAATTATACTAAAGAAATAAGTAATATGCAGATGGGGGTTGTGTGGAAGAATTACAGACTCTATGTTGGTACTTGAATCAACTCCACATGTTTCCAATTTTTTGATTCTGTATATAGAACATTTCATAGATCTCATGATTCCAATAAAATACAAAACAAATTGAAGCTCCCTCCCTTTGAGCTTCTCTGGAGAGAGAGAAAAAGGGTGCCAGAATGGAATGTAGTTTTGCTGCATGGCATAACTAATTCTTGTAAAGTTAAAGGAAATTGGAAATGCTAACGCCAATAGCTGGTCAAAGGGGGAGTGGAGGAAAGAATGGAAAAAGAGAGAGTGAGTGTAAGGGGGTGGGATAGATAAGAAGGGATAAAAAATAAGAGGAAATGGCTAAGGAATGGGGAGATAGAACAATATATCCTTTTTTCCCTCTTTCCCTCCCTCTTGCTTATCCTGCTATTTCCACGAGGAAGGCATGTACCCACTTTCCTCCCATTATTAAATGGCTGTGCAGCTAGTTCTGGCTTGATAGATTCCTCAGCTAGGTTCACAGCAAAGGCCTGGGGCTTCCCTCTGCGCTTCTGGCGTGCATATTCCATGGCTCCTCTGTTGAGAAACATCTAAGAATCCCTCCCAGTGCTTCCTACTGAATCCTCACTCTGTTTTTAGACTGGAAAACCACAAGCTCCCTTTCTCTTTGCAAACAAACAGGGTCTTGAGGCAGAACAGTTGCCTCGGTCCTGGCACGCAGAAGCCTCACTGAGCCTTTGCCCTTGTGCTATTCATATTATTTTACAAGGCTTGCTATCACCAGCTAACCCGGGCATCAACACAACACAAGTCAATCCTGAGCAACCTCATCTCCTGCTAAAATAAGTGACCCATTTGAGACAAAAACACTTCTGCAGATTTATGTTTATTCCAGTCATGCATACATAGCATTAAAGCAGCATTTAAGTTTTATCTAGGAATATAAAGGAAATAATACTCTGAGAGTCTGTCTTTTGTTCCTTTACATTAAGAATGTTTTTAGTGCTCATTAGGTTAAAAGGGTCAGGGAAGAAAGTGCTTTAACTGTCAAGTGATGGTGTTTCTGTTCCATAGAGCTACTTCTCCAATCTCACCCTGTTCAAAAGTGATATATGGTAATTTTCATCATATTGACTTCCTGGATGGTGGGACTTCTATCACAAATTCATATCAAATTCACATTACTTAACATATAAACCCTTTGTTTTCCTCAGCTCTTGGCAAAATAAAGGTGTGACTCCACCATTATGTCATCAACTTAATTTCTTCTCCTTCTCTGTAAACCCAGCCTGTAAATAAGGGGTATCAAATTCACGTCGTCATGGCGGCATCACGTGACATATTGGGATTTTTTTTTCCCCCTTTGCTAAAATGGGCGTGGGCGTGGCCAGTGCGTGATACTTCTGACCTGTGGGCCTGGAGTTTTACAGGCCTGCTGTAAAGGAAGGTCAGATAGAAACAACCTGGACCGAAGCATTTTAAGTAGTACCAACAACTTTGTGGGATACCCTTCCCCTGTAAATATGGGCATTCACTTCACTGAATGAAGTGCTCTTGAATCAGAAAGCATTCCCTTCCTAATTTTGCACATGAATAATGTTCTGTCCTAATTTACATACTCGAAATCCCCGCGTTTTGATTGGCCAAAGCGCGGGGATTTCTAATTGGTCAGGCGAGCCGCGCCGATTGGCTCGTTGAGAGTCTTCCGCGATTGGCTCGCTCCAAGCGCGGGAGACTCAAAATGCTGCCATTGGCCGCGGCCGCCGCGGCGAAAAGAATAAAAGCCGCGGGCTTTTTTCTTTTCGCCGGTTCGGTTCCAATCCTTGAATAAAGAGCTTTGAACGAAGTCACCGACTCCTGGCGTCTTTTTGCGGACACGACACTGGCGACGAGGATGGGATCCAGACCCTGAACCGAACCCCGTGTCTGACGGAAGCCAGACTTAGCACCGAGATGGCGAAAATCGCACCGCCCGCCCCCTTCAGCCCCGCCACCGAGGACTGGGAATCGTTCTCCGACCGTTTCCGCATGTACCTCGAGTGCACCGGCATGAAGGACACCTCGGGCCCGCTAAAACGCGCCGTCTTCCTCACCCATTGCGGAACCGAAGTTTTCCAGATGGCCAAAGCATTGGCCAAGCCCGCCGACGCAACCGCCATGGACTGGGACATCCTCGAACCTATCCTACGGCGCCATTACGCTCCCGAAGTCCCCATCCTGATCCGGCGCAACAAATTCTACTGGCGGGACCAGAGACCGGGTGAAAAATTGAGCGACTTCGTCGCCGAGCTGCGGCGCCTAGGGGGGCTCTGCGAATTTGACAGCCTGAACAGCCTCCTGAGAGACCGATTCGTGCTCGGCCTGTGGGACCCCGCCCTCCAGAGCCGGCTGATGGCTAAGGGCGACATCAGCTTAGCAGACGCCCTCACCGCAGCCGCAGCCGCGGAAGCAACCCGTACTTCCGCCGACAGCATGCGAAAACCAGACGCGAAGGACCGCGGTGGAAACAACAACCCGGCAAGGTCGACCGAACAAAAATCCGAAACAACCACACACCACGGCAATTTCCATTCTGCATCCAGCACGTCCGAAGACGAAGAAGACATACATCGATTGCAGATGGGGCGCGATCAACGGAACCGCAGAGGTCGTAGGTCGAGGACCAACTGTGCCGGTTGCGGCGGCGACCACCCCAGGTCAGAATGCCGGTTTTTTGATTCCATCTGCCGGCATTGTGAAAAAAAGGGGCACATCGCCCGGGTTTGCCGCCAGAAGAAACCTTGCAGTCCACCCCGATGGGACCAACACGACCGCAGAAGGGAAAGCACACCGCCCCGGCCCAGAGATCGCCACTCGGACAGCCGATGGGACCGGACCGGACGATCCTCGAGAGGCGGCGACAACCGACGGAGAGAGGAGACCCACCAGACGGTAACCATCGGCCACGCCATCTCCGACGGCGCCCGAAAAGTCCACGTCGAGGTTCACATCGAAGGCCAGCCATGCCAAATGGAGGTAGACTCCAGGTCCTACCTCTCCATGATTGCATGGCACGAGATAAAACGGTTGGTGCCTACTCTCCAAAGGAGGAACATAGACGCCCAAAGACTTATTGTAAAAGACTACCAGGGAAACTGCGTCCCGGTAGTGGGCACCAAAAACTTTAACGTGACGTATAAAGGGCGCACCGAACAACTCCCCCTCACAATCGTCAATTGCGACCGCCCAAGCCTGCTGGGACTGCAATGGTTCGCCCCGCTCGACATCTCTCTCACGGGGGTCAACCACGTCACCGACGACGGCTGGGAACAGCGACTAACCCAGGAGTTCCGAGAAGTCTTCGACGGAAGCCTGGGCAAGTACCAGGGGCCCCTTATCTCATTTGACCTAGACCCTAGCGTCCCCCCCAAACGACTAAAACCTAGGCGGGTGCCATTCGCCCTAAAACCTAAGATAGACGAGCAAATTGACAAGCTCGTCAAACAGGGGGTATTGCAGCCCATAGACCATGCCCGGTGGGAGACCCCCATAGTGACCCCGGTCAAACCAGACGGGTCAGTGAGGATCTGTGGGGACTATAAGGCCACCCTAAATGGCGCGCTGCAACAAAGCGCCTACCCCGTCCCAATCGTGCAACACCTGCTGCACTCACTGGGAGGGGGCAGGGTCTTTGCCAAGCTCGATCTCGCCCAGGCGTACCAGCAGTTGCCGGTAGACGAGCAAACGGCGGAAGCCCAGACCATCGTTACCCACCGGGGGGCTTTCAAGTGCAACCGACTCCAATTCGGAGTCAGCGTGGCACCAGGCATCTTTCAGAGCCTGATGGAACGGTTGTTGCAGGGCATCAAGGGGGTGGTGCCCTATTTCGATGATGTTCTAGTGGCGGCGCCAAACGAAGCCGAATTAGAAAGCCGACTCAGAGAGGTCCTAACTAAATTTAAAGTAACGGGACTTAAAGTAAAAAGGGAGAAATGCCAACTGTGCACGGAACGAGTGGAATTCTTGGGCTACCTCCTAGACCGGCACGGCATTCACCCCACAAGTAAAAAAGTCAGAGCTATCAAAGAGGCCCCCACCCCTAAATCAAAAACTGAGCTACAAGCATTCTTGGGGTTACTGAACTTTTATAATGTTTTCCTACCCCAAAAGGCAACGGCGGCGGAGCCTTTGCATAGGCTCCTGGACAAGGCGGCAACCTGGACTTGGGGGAAACGGGAGCAAGCCGCCTTCCAAAAAACTAAAGACCTCCTCACCTCCGACGCCGTCTTGATTCAATTCAACGAAACCCTGCCCCTGGCCGTCACTTGCGACGCATCACCTTTCGGCGTCGGCGCTGTCCTCAGCCATACCCTTCCTGACAGAAAAGAAGCACCCATTGCGTTCTTTTCACGGACCCTAACCAAGCCAGAGCGGAACTATAGCCAACTGGACAAAGAGGCTTTGGCTATAGTTGCCGCCGTAAAACGGTTCCATGAATACCTATACAGCCGCCCTTTCACCATTGTAACAGACCATAAGCCGTTGCTGGGCATCCTTGCAGGGAATCGGGCCACCCCGAACATTCTGTCTCCCCGGATGACAAGGTGGTCCGAGTTCCTGGCAGCCTACAGCTATGAACTTATACACAGACCGGGTAAGAAGATTTCACACGCGGACGCTTTGAGCCGCTCGCCGTTACCAGACTCCGACCCTGACCCAGCACCAACAACGACCACCCTCAGCATCGAGGCCCTGCCCAACCTACCCATAACCGCGTCAGACATTGCCCGAGAAACTATTAAAGACAGGCGTCTGGCGCGGATTTTGCATTGGGTAGAAAAAGGGTGGCCGGAAAAGGACAACGACGAGTCCAGCAAGGCATTTAGGAACCGCCAAACCGAACTCTCGCTGCTTAAGGGGTGCCTCTTGTGGGGTGACAGGGTGGTCATCCCGGACAGACTACAGGGGAAGGTTTTGGAAATGTTGCATGAGGGGCATCCTGGCATCGTACGAACTAAAGCCCTGGCCAGAAGTTACGCTTGGTGGCCAGGGATGGACAAGCAGATAGAGGCCTGGGTAGCTAGGTGCCAGCGATGCCAGGAGACTAGACCCAGCCCACCCACAGCACCCATCCTGGAGTGGGAAACACCAAGGGGGCCCTGGTCCAGAATACATTTAGACTTTGCCGGTCCCACAAATGGACACACCTTTCTCATAACGGTTGACGCTTACTCCAACTGGTTGGAGGTAAGCAACATGAAGGCAACAACCACGGAGGCCGTGATCAAAGAACTTTGCAAACTCTTTGCAACACACAGCCTCCCAGACGTCGTCGTCTCCGACAACGGGCCCCAGTTTACCTCCCTCGACTTCGAGAAGTTCCTGGCGGAAAGAGGCATCCGCCACGCACTAACAGCACCGGCGCATCCGGCGGCGAACGGTAGGGTGGAACGGATGGTTCAATTTACCAAAAAAACCATCCGGAAAATGGACCACGGGGAGATCCAGGACAAAATTAACAGACTCCTCTTTATACAACACATAACCCCGAACACCACTACCAACAAAAGCCCAGCCGAATTACTAATGGGTAGAAAGCTGAGGTCC
Source organism: Hydrophis major (assembly GCA_033807585.1). NCBI lineage: Eukaryota > Metazoa > Chordata > Lepidosauria > Squamata > Elapidae > Hydrophis > Hydrophis major. The sequence continues at coordinate 182,711,850 of CM066331.1, read as the reverse complement.
CCACTCGACAGGTTACACCCAACATATAACCCGGAGCGGCCCCCAGACTCAAGTACAAAATACCGAACGTTCACACCCGGGGACCTCGTGTATGCCAAAAACCTGACGGGGGACCCCCTATGGATCCCAGCCATCATCACCCAAGTTACAGGCCCACGCTCGTACCGGCTCCAAACCACAGACGGGCGAGCCTGGAAACGACACATTGACCAACTCAGGTCTAGGACGGCAAAAGAACCCACCTCCCAAGACGCAAACCAAGGGGGGAGGGAATACCCGAATAACCAAGCGCAAGAAAAAATAAACCAGCAGTACTTACCAAGACGCAGCCATCGCGACCCCTCGCCGGAAAAGAACTGCCAAGCCAGCTCGACCGACCCGGAAAGACCGAGCGGGAGCGGCGAAATCCGTAGCTCAACCAACCCGGAAGGCCCAGGTGGGAGCCACGGAGAAGGAACCGGCCCGATCAACCAGCCGGTTTGCACAGGACCAGGAACAACCAAAAACCCGACCGAACAGGCCGGGATTCCGCTGACGACTGAGTTGCGCAGGTCAAGTAGGACCCGACGGAGCCCCGCCTACCTACGTGACTACGCAACGTAAGGACTATACCAAGAGGGGAGGGGTGTTCTGTCCTAATTTACATACTCGAAATCCCCGCGTTTTGATTGGCCAAAGCGCGGGGATTTCTAATTGGTCAGGCGAGCCGCGCCGATTGGCTCGTTGAGAGTCTTCCGCGATTGGCTCGCTCCAAGCGCGGGAGACTCAAAACGCTGCCATTGGCCGCGGCCGCCGCGGCAAAAAGAATAAAAGCCATGGGCTTTTTTCTTTTCACCGGTTTGGTTCCAATCCTTGAATAAAGAGCTTTGAACGAAGTCACCGACTCCTGGCGTCTTTTTGCGGACACGACAAATAACTTTGTATGATGGCTGACTTGTCATAGTATATTCTTTGTTATTATATTAATGCTGTTTTAACTGATTGTAACTTGTTGTGATTTAACAATATTTATTGTTTATACAATAATTTATTATTATTGTATGGTAAAGCACTATAAATTATTTATACAATAATTTATTATTATTGTATGGTAAAGCACTATAGTCTAGCTTGCCAGCAGTGTCTGTGAGTATAAGTGTAACATTAAATAAATAAATGCTACCTTGGAAGAAAAATAGAGAACCAGTGTGAGAATATATTGACAAAATCACAATTCAGGATTGTGTGAGACCATGAGCATTTATTTTTAAAAGAGAACCTAGAGCATTCCATGCAAAATATATCTTATATTTTATCCTCTCTCCCTCCCTCCTTCTCTCTCTCCTTCTTCTCCCTAACATTCATATGCCATCTATTCTTATGACTCTATGTGTTGTATGACATTTTGACAGTTTAGCTTAATATTGTGATTAGAGGGGTGCTGAAAAGAAGGTAGTAAGAGAGGAGCACAGAAGATAGGGAACGGAAAGCTACCATACTAATAAGAATATGAAGGGATTTATATATGGAGAGAAGTAGATTAGAAGGGAAGTAGAGGAAGATGGAGAAAACAAAGGAGGTTGATATAGGGAGATCCAGGAAGGGAAAGAGAGACAAAAAAAGAAAAAGGCAGAACAAGTGAGCCTAAGAGTGGGAGAGGTAGGAGGGGGCAGTGAGAACTTAGAAGCAAATAAGCTGCAAGAAATTCTAAGGAAGTGAGAAAATAATTGCTACCCATTGTTATCTGATAAGTTATTTCACTGTTTTTATTCATCACAAGGAGATGTGGGGAGGGGGGAAGAGAACTTTCTGTGCCGTTGGCAGAATTTCAAAAAAAAACACTCTTTAACAGGCCTGTATATTCTCCTGGCCTTTAAAAGACATAATTGCTTTTTTTTTTTTTGAAACAAATTTTTATTAATTTTAAAGATAAAACAACACATCATTAACTATTAAATACATAAACACATAAAACCTCTTAACATTGTAAATCCTTACAAGTCAAACAAAACATTATTTTTATACAGCATAATTCCAATTTATCCCATCTCCATATGGACACACAAACATCTTTCAGCAAATTTCTCATTTTTTCTCTTTACTCCTATTCAATTTCATTTCTCTTCCATATTTATCCATTTTATAGTCATCATATTCTTTTCTTTCTGGCTTGTATAAATTATTCTCATCTAACATTCCTCCAAGGTTTTATTGATTCTTTCCTTTTTTTTTTTTATAAAAAACAAATTTTGTTAGTTTTACCATAAGCACAATACACAAACATACAAACACAAAACATAAACAAAACTAAAAGATCTTTTCTGAAGGTTGTCTGTTCCCGGGTTAAAACTCTTTACACAGACACAAATTCAAACATCATATTCAACCCATATCTCCTTCCAAATCTTATTATCATTTTCTTTTATATATATATATATAAAAACCATTTTTATCAGTTTTATAAAAACAATGCACAAAGAATCAAGGCATAGCAGCTTATAAATTCTTTTCTAAGAAAAAATAATAATAATAGACCAATAAGGCATAACATTTCCAAATTATAATATCAATATTTCATATAATATTAACTTCATATCTTGTCCCTACTTCTCTTTTCCATCCAAATTATTTATTAATTAAAATTTTATTGCCTTTTATCAATATACAAAATCCAAAAAAAAAAAGCATATATATCCTTCCATATCTTATTACCATTTTCAACAACATTCTTTGTCTGTTCTATTTCCAATTATCCATTCATCTTTTTTTTCTTTTACTATACTTCTCCTGTACACCAATTGGAGTAACATCTATAACTCATTACCCTAACTTAGAAATACTACATATAGCAATCTTTCTTGGGATTCTGTTTAAAAAAAATTCTAAAATTACATAATAAATTTTATATTCTAAATATACATATAAAAACACACTCTTATATACCCTCCAGAATCCCTCTTTTAATCTAAATTAAATTCACTCATTGTCTCTAAATAAACTTTTTTTCCTTAGGTCTTGCTTCCCCCCATTAAGGCTTCTCCTCCCCCCCTTTCTCTCTTGCTTATTCTTCTCCTTGCCCTTTCTACCCCTTTGCTTTTTCTCTTCGCTTTTCTTGCTCCTTTTCCTTTGCTTTCTAACCTTGCCTCCATCTTTTCGCTCATTTTTCTCTCTTTTGGTTGTTTTTATAATTCTTAAAATCCCCTTTTTCTTATCCTTTTTCTCCTCCTCTCCAGAAGGGACCCATTGTTCATCAAAGATGGCTTCTTCTTCCTCTTCTTCCTTGTCCCAGTCCTTCTGCTGCGTAATCAACTTTTCAAAGGAACATAACGCCATTTCTAAAAATTGAAACAAAGCGCCCAAAGTATCTTCTTTTTTATATTTTTGATATTCAATCTCTAGTTCATCCACAGACGATGCCATTATGAAAGGGGAAACTTTTTCCAAAACAACCACAAGAATTTTTAATCAAAGACAATCAAAAGCAATTAAAAAAAAGAAAAAAAGTTCCAAAAGTTAATACTTTTCTTCCTTCTTCTCTTTCTCTTTCTGAATTAATTTTTAATCAAAGAGGTCCAATTACCATATATCTTCTTTTGGGATCCACAAAGACGTTCTAATCAATCTCCTCCTTTTTCAGCTTCTGCTCCAATTTTTTTTTTCTCCCTTCCCACTTGCAATGAGAATTTTAATAATCAAAAATCCATACCTCCAGCAGAGATTTTCCAATTTCTCACATTTTTCAATGTCCAAAAATCCCTTTGTCTCTTATCTTAGCTTTCAAAACAATCCACTTTCAATGTCTAATATATCCAAATATTTCTGCTTTTTCCGTGGGGTGGGAGAATAAAAAAAAAAAAAAAAAAAAATTCCCTTTAACAGCTTCTCCGCCGCTTTTCGCTCTTCTTAGGGATACAATGTATCCTCCAGCAACAAACAGCTCAATTCCAGGCAATTTAAAAGGTGTTACTTGACCCGGCTCAGACAGAACTTTCACTCTTCACACTTCCTCCAGCACAGTTCTTACCCGGTTGCTGGCTTCTTCGTGGCGGCCATTGCTGACCGCCGCTCCACCGCCTTGGGAAAAAGGGGTTTTCCCGGAGAAAGGGGGGGTCTGCGATGCCCCCACCTCCCTTTCCGACTCCCCTCTGTCTTCAGCTGTCCCTACAGGGCAGCCATATCCCCCTGACCCATCTGGATTGGGGGTACCTCGACGGCTAGCACAGCAGGAATCGCGAGCTGTCGCGAATTCCTGCTGCCCCGAAGCCACGCAAACCGGAAGAAAGACATAATTGCTTTGAATGGTCTTCCTGTTACTCAATTCCCAACCTGGATCAGGGAAGCATCACTGTCTGGTTTATTTCTTTAAGCAATTTGGGATAGCTAGATGCTTGAAATTATGAAACACGGTGACTGTCTTCCCCCCCCCCCATCCCACTTTAGAAAAATCATCAAGTATTTCAGCAACTCTTAGGAGATTTGTCTTCATCTTCCATTTGAACACTTATTTGGTTCATACGTGTTTGATTTCATCGGTGCCACTTGCACTGAATGTTCTCCAGATGATTCCTGGAGTTGGCGAGTGCTGGTGGAGCAATTAAGAGAAAGCCACAGCATCTATATGGCAAAGGGAGTTAACACAGTGGAGCCTCCAAAGGTGAGAAAGATTTCAAAGATTATTTTAGATCAGTGAGAAACTGCACAGCAAAGTGAAATGAAATAAAAAGTGACAACAGTGTTAGTGCAGCAACAGCAGCTTAAAAAGTCACGAGTATAAATACTTCTAACCTTTTTTAACACAAACAGGGATGTCTAAATCTGTCCTATTCAATTTTACCCACTTATTAAAATAGGCATGAAGGATCTTCCTTTACTCAAAACTATAATATTCATAATATTTGCATGAAGATTTGCATACAATGTAGACATTTTGGTAAGCCGCTTTTGAAGCAATTTCCCCCAACAGATTGAATTTTGTTCTGCATTTTCCCCAAATATACAATATACGTGCCATTGCACACTATTACCTAACATTCCTACTTTCCTGCACTTCTTTTTAGTTTTAAACTGTAACGTGTTGGTTTAACTGAGCAAGAGCAATGTAGTTGAAGTCAAATTGAGTACGTTCACATAAATATTTGGAGGAAATTATTTTTTTTCCTGCTTTACTTAAAAAGCTCTAGTAAGATGCCCTTTAGCACCAGTTCTAAGACTTTCAGCTCTTGAGAATAGCTTCCTTTAAGCCTTGAAGCACTGCATTTCCCATTGTTTTCCTGCATTTCTGGCTAATAGTTGCTTGCAAAATTTCCACACATAAATCTTTCTCCTAAATGTGTACATTTCCTATATGTATTTGAGTTGGCAATGTTTTTTTATTTTATTTTATCATTGTCCTATATTTCACCCTCAGTTTTTTATTCTCCTTAACCCAATGGAATAAAAGAAAGAAAATGTGGAATACATGGACTCAGGATGCTTTGTTTATCTGTCAATCCCTACACCAGCAATAGTACTCTAAAAATAGGACAGAAATGTGGCTTTGTGGGAGAATCCGACAACAACAAAAAAGATTGGGTATGAAAATGGGCCAGCCCCAGGCTGGGTTGAAGGAGAAAAAAACAGAATTGAAAAAAAAAATCCCAATCTGTTGAGTAGTGACTGATGATTCCATCTTAAACTGTCCTCCCACCTCCCCTTCAATATAAACCAGACTAGAGCTGCTATTAAGAAAAGAAAAAAATCCAGAAATTAGGCTCTGCAATTTTCTCACCTCAGTATTCTTTCCAACTAAGTCAGGTAAAGGGAGACCAGAGAATATATAGGTAGTCCTCAACGTACGACCAGAGTTGAGCCAAAAATTTGAATTGCAAAGTGAAACATTTGTTAAGTGAATTTGCCTCAATTTTACGACCTTTCTTGCCACAGTTGTTAAGCGAATGCTACAGTTCTTAAGTTAGTAAATATGGTTGTGAAGCGGATCTGACTTCCCCATTGGTTTTGCTTATCTGAAGGCTGCAAAAGGTGATGATATGACACCCCACCCCACAGGACTTTGCAACTGTCATAAATATGAGTCAGTTGCCATGACATGGTCTGATCATATGACATGGGGATGCCGCAGTGGTCTTAAGTGTGAAAAAGGATCGTAAGTTGCTTTTTTCAGTGCTGCTCTTTGAACGTTCATTAAACAAACTGTTGTAAGTCGAATAACTCTCCAAAGACTGGAGAGAATGGGACCAAACTTAGTGGAGTGAGGGTCAGGATGGAAGCTGGCAAAAGGAAACAGTGAGTTCAAAAACAGGCCTGATCTGGCTGAGAGTTGAGAGAAACCAATTTTCCCTCAGTTGGTCCCATGGATCCCTCAGAAAAGCAATAGGATACCGGCATTTGCTGTAATCTAAGCCTGGCTCCTTTTTTTCCCCACTCCCTTGACTCAAAGCATATGCAACCTATGCTTTTCAACTGCATGTTTTCCAATGCACCCATACATACAAACATAAAGAACTGTAACAAGGGAGAAGAGAAGAAAGACAAACACACGGACACGGCACACACAGATGCAACACATCCGTTCACTGCACAGATGCCTCTATGACTGCTGCCGGAAAAGGAATTGGAAAGGATTGCAGGCGCTCAGCTCTATCTGCTTTCTCTACCTTGTTTTCATAATTTTTTTTTTTTTTTTTTTGGCAAACACATGCATTCTCTGTAGCAAGTGCACCTGCTCCTTTTGTATGTTGTTTTATTCCCCATCATAAAGACAATAGGAGCTGTAATTTGAGCAGTTGAACAACCTATAATCATGAAGAAAAATAACCCAAACCACCACAAGCCCATCTTTTGAAGAAGGAAGAATGGACATGGTGGTTCTTACTGTCAGATTTGGATCACAGTCCTGCACACATATTTTTCGGAAGTCAGATTGAGTTTAACAGAGGCTCACTTCAGAATGTATACAACATTGCTTCCTTTGGAATTTTTGTTCTCACAATTTCTTTCCTTCCTTCCTGAATGGCATACTTAACCAAACAAAAAGTCTTTCATTTTTATACATAATCAAATCATAATTTTAAAATGATAGAATTTTTTTTAAAAAACAATAACCCTATAATCATTAAAAAAAACATTTTAAAAGGAAGTGGTCTTACGGTTTTTCCTGAAATCAAGACTTCTGCTAAAGGAAATGGAAGTCATGGCTAAAGGGGCCTTTGCCCAACTTCAGCTGGTGCACCAATTAACTTGGACCAATGTGCCATAATATCTATACTCTAACTGCAACCAGATTGGATTATTGTCATATTCTCCATGTAGAACTGCCTGTGGAGATGACCAAAGATTTGCAGCTAGTACAAAGTGTGATGGCAAGGACTTTGGGTATAGCAATAGTGAACTAAGATGTGTCTTAGGAACAAAGTGAACTATAGTGAAGACCGAGGGCAGGTGACAAGCCCAAGCCAAGGAGCCTCTCTAAGCAAGACATGTCAAGAGATTGTCTACTTGTGTTCCAGTCAGCTGCTCCTCATGAAGAGACCGTGTCAGAATGCACACAGCTTTACTACTTGAGACAACCCAGGAGCAATAACAGCACACAGAGGTTTGTAATAAATAGTGGTTTTATCTACAAAAGAATATGTACTATACATACACGTACTACAGGCAGAGGTCAAACAAGCAGCAAATTACAGAGGGAAGAACACACAGCGAGAAGAGATGTCATAACCAGGCCTCTTCTTATTATACATGCTCTTAAAGGTACAACAGCCAAAAACCTTACTAACTCATTTCCATCCTTGCATCACTCCATCAGCTGATCAACTCTTAAATCACTAACCTAACAGACTGAAGGATTACAATGAATTTATGAGTGACACTTGGAAAAGGTAACATGCTCATAGCTGCTGTGGTACCTGTAAGGACACTGATTTTGCTAAGCCTCACTTTCTAAAGCCTTTTTAGAATTACACCGACTGTAATGCTAAAACAGATCTTCTGAGATCTTCTGAGCAGCAGATCTAAATAAAATCAACTGGTGAGTGCATTCTAGAACAAAGAGTTAAATAACAATTTAAAGAATTTAAGATTAATAGGAAAATGCTTGCTAACAATTCAATCTAAGAAAGTTTTAAATGGAGTAAAGAAAAAAAAAGGAAAAGATCCCTGCAATTTTATTCTACTATATGGGGTGGTGCTCATCTCCAGTTTGAGGCCACGAGCCAGCGCTGTCAGAAGATGGTTCCACAGTCATGTGGCCAGCATGATATCACACAGCACTGTTTCCTCCCCACCAAAGTAGTACCTATTTATTTACTCGCATTTGCATGCCTTTGAACTACTAGGTGGCAGAAGCTAGGTGAAGGCAGGTAAGAGACCATTGGAATAAGAGACCAAGTTTGAAATCTCAGAACTTTTGCTAAAGTGCTTTTGAAATTAAATAAATAAAACAATATCTTCATAGGAATGCAGAATGTTTAGATTTTCATTGATGAGATTGTTGAATATTGGAGAGAGGCCGGGGAGAAGAAATTTGAAACAGACTGTAGAATACTAGAGGGGATCAAAGACTTACAGACTAGAGAAAAACAATAAAAAAGAAAGAACAACCATTCTTTTTACAGTTGTGTTTGTTGAAATGGCTGTTACTAGAAAGCAAGTGAATCTTACAGAAATGTATTATATTTGAGACATTTTAAGGGAACTGGAGAAAAAAATCACAGCGTCACTATCTGCTTATGTGAATGTATGAAAAAAATGTGAAAAAGATCTCAAAGAAATGATAAAACATGAGATGGAAAATAATATGAGTACTATAAAATACATAAGGAAGGGAGGGACATTATGGATACTATATAAAACTATGCTCTGTGCAGAGAAAGTACTTTTCATTGTTTCTTGGCATTGAAAGTTAGGGTAACCCAATGAATTTGGAGAGCAGGAGAATCAGGACAGATCAAGGGAAACATTTCCTGACTCTGCACAAAATTACGCAATAGAATTTGTGACAAGAGCAGTCACCACTTAGATGGCTTTGATAAAAGAACAAACTAATTCACAGAAGTAAGGGCTCCCTGTGAAATAATGGGCTGGGGCACAGGAATAAGGAAGGGCAGAAAATGAATGACATTAACATTTCTTCTGATCCAGCAATCTTTTTCTCATTTTTTTCAGTCTTTTTGGAAGATACTAGCCAGCCACTTGTCTGAAATGATTTAGGGTCTTCTGCTTGAGCGGGGGTTGGACTAGAAGACCTCCAAGGCCCCTTCCAGTTCTATCCCAATTGATTAACAGATTGATGATGAGATCCTATATTTTCCTGGATGACAGAAAAAGTAATAGCAATAGCACTTAAGAGTAGCTTTACACTACAGCCCTGTCTAAGCGGGTTTAGAGTCAGCATAATGCCGCCAACAATCTGGGTCCTCATTTTACCTCCTTGGAAGGATGGAAGGCTGAGTGAACCTTGACTCTGGTGGGATTTGAACTACCAAATTGCAGGCAAGCCGATGGTCAGAAGTGGCCTGCAGCACAGCATTCTAATCATTGTGCCATTGTGCTATTAGTTAATGCTTCCATCATTTGGAAAATTGCATGTCTGATTTTCTTGGAAGTTTCCAGAGATTAAGTCTTCCAGTATGAAGATTTTCAAAGATTTTCAGTTTATATGGTTGTCAAATATTGCTTTATTTGCATCACTTAGACTGACATTAGCCCTTAGATCTGAGTTACCATGCACAGAACGCTGTTAGTCATAATGATTTAGCAGCATGACCCACAACTAAAGTTGATTTAAAAGCATCAACTTGAAATCTTCCATTTAAATCATCTGTTTTCATCTGTTCTCTTATATAGTTACTATACAGTTATATATTTCTCAAAGTAATTACATTGATGGTTGCTAATACATTTTACAACTAATTAGGCACATTTGATAACAATGTTGCTACATGCATGTAGCCTAATATTTTATACTATTATTATTTTGGCATTCTAGTGTAGTTATTAAAAGATAAAAAGCTGTTGCTTGAAACATCAGAACTATTCAGAGCAGAGATTAAATGGGCAGGCCACTGGTTTTATGACTCAGAAAAATGTTATATTTATAATAATAAATGGTAAATCATAAAATGGTTACAGTGATTCAAAAATTGGTGGACAACTTTGACAATCCTTTCTGCTAGCTGAACACCCATTTGCTACCTTGCAATATCATTATTAGTGAAAATGTATGATCAATTTTAAGCTTGGAATGTATGTGTCCATATGTATAGAAAAGAAGCCTTTCATTCTTTGATGACATTATTTCAGAACCTAGAACTTGATGATGATATCCAAAGAGTTGAGAATGATACTGTAATGTCACTGTTGCCTGATGTGGATACCTTTAGCCCATAATTTTTGGCCAAATGGTATCAGCTTATGTTGTTTTTCCATTTTTGATGCACATCAAGTGGAGAAGAGCCAAAGTCATTCATCATTGAAAACCCTCTGTGTTTTACCTCTCTCATACCCTAGCTCTCTCCCTCTATATCACAAGGTTCCTGTGAAGATAATATAAAAGATGAGGAGAAGCTCTATAACAAGATGTGGTGAAGAAGCTGTTACTCAGGACCCTTATATAAATCAACTATTGAGCTTATTTGCACTGTGTTAATGGAAACTTGTGCCACCTTATTTGTACATCAGCAGTAGCAATCAGAGAATGACGACAGACAAATGGTAGGATCCTATGGCCAGGAAGAGTGAAACAAGGAGACTGAACTGAGAGTAAAAAGACTTCAATTGAGTTTCAGTCTTATTGGAGCAAGCATTTAATTCTCTTGAAAGTCTTGCAATTGTTGACTGTACTTTTACCACCCCAGGAAGCCAGATGGCCCTGCTCAAGGCCTCAACAAAGCCAGATGTGGACGTCAAGATTCAAAGAAACCTACCAAACATCTGAAGCAAATAAAGCAGGTCATAATGCATCAGAAGCAGAGAGTAACAAATACACTACTGAAAAGTATTTGTAATCTCTCCAGAAGATCTACTTGGTCAGAAGAGCAAAATAAGGAACAGTTTTATACCAAAAGGATCTTCTAATACCAGTGGAAAGGAATATCTAGAATTTCTTCTGCATTCTATAAACTTAATAAGTGAAATAAAAGAAAGAACTGAATAAGAGGAAGATAGTTATAAACACAGGAAGCAGAGGGAAGGATGATTCAAGCATATTGATTAGGTACAAGAAGGCAAAATATATGTGTGAATATGAAGTTGGCCCAAACTGCAACTCATAATTATAGAAAAAGATGTGTCACCGATGAGCAGTTCTTAGACATTAAGGAAGGACAAAATACTAAATTTTGTTTTGCCTCATTTCCCAATTATAAAGCATTATATTAGCTTTGCACGTTTTTTGTGACTATGGTTAACATGCTATTGTTAATATTAATGATATTCATTATTTGTTAATTAATGTTGATGTTAATGAGATTCTAGGTTCTTGGGAAGACCCCAGTGCATATGAAGGCCAATGCCAGTTAAAGAATTAGCAGCAGTGACTTCATTTAATAATGTTAACACAATTGTTAATAATATTATTATGGCTGAGCCATTCATGGTTGCCAAATTACAACCTAGAGAATTACACTCTATCTCCTGTCCTAACAACCATTAACTCCAAAGTTTCATGAATCCTCTTGCTTTACCTATTTAAATAAGCAGAATTCCTAATCTGGAAGGGTCAAATGAGCTGTGAAATTAATTGTTTCATTTGGTATCTGAAGACTTTAGGCATGGGCTTGGGCTCAATGATTTCCAAGATTCCTTCCATGCTTTACATTACATTCTTTTAAAAAGATTTCATCCAGTATCATAGCAAATAAGCTGAACAACCTGGATCTTCTCCTTTCCATCCTCACTCAGTGAAATATATGCCTGTAGATGTGTCTTCTTGGGGACACCATTGCTTCTTATGTTTTATGGCATGTGTAATGCAAAGCCAATGTGATCACTGACAGCAGCTTTTCAAATGTAGGTCAGAATCCATCCAGGTTGACTTCAGTTCAAAAGCTCTGATGACTATGCAAGCTGATATTGCACAGACTCCCTGAAAGCTGAAGTGGCCACAGGCTAAATTGGCCTTGAGAGCAAGCTTTTACCTGGCATCTAAAGAGATCTGCTGATGGCATCATTGGCCATAGCATTTAACCTGAGTTATTCAAAATAGATGACAATTGGAAAGGTCAAAAGCATGCAAGTGGAGTTTACCGCTGAGAAATAAGCCCAGCATGAACAGTCCGCAGGAGAGCTCAGTCGTGTTCTGCCATTATCTGCCAAATTGTTATTATTAATACCTTCAGTGTGCTTGGAGATTTGTCAAAAAAAAAACAAGAAAAAAAGGAGGTAACTGCTTGATGCAGCTGAAATTCAAGCTTCGAGGTTTGGGAGTCAGGAGATAGAATAAGAAGGCAGGAAACAAGAATGGCAGCCAAGAATATGTATGTCTTTAAGCTTAGGAGTTCACCTCAAGCCTGAGATCCTTTTCATACCATGAAGGGGAAAATTGCTTCAAAATAAGCAATTCCTGCTACTTTCCTGGTGAGAGAACAGGATTTAGAAAGTAGAGTAAGTGTCCTTCTATAAGGACAGCCTAACTCTACTTGTGCATTATATCTTACGGGGTCACACAGAAGAAATCATACAGGGTCACACAGAAGGAAAATGGGATTATATCTTTAATGTTCCCAAGTTGACTAGTGTGGTCTGTAGGAGACTTATATTTTTTAACTTCTGTTCTTCTGGCATGTGAACACAATCCAAGCATTCTGCATGCTTGGGAACCCTGATCAGACAGACTTCTCAGGCATGTGATTTCTACTTTGTTCTGAGAAAACACAAATAGAAGTCTACTTGTTAAGTTCTGTGCATGGGTGTAAGGATGGAGACGAGCCAGTGAAGTGAACTTCAAACTCTTTATTTACATGTGAAAACAGCTCAGTTCAATGGGCCCAATGGGCCCCTTTATATAGGCAACTCTTAACTTATTTAACCAATGAAAACACAGGGAGCGCTAGCTCCATTAACCAATAGGAGAGGCTCGTTAATAGCCAATCAGATTCTCCTGAACGGACCAATCCGATGTCGCTATTATCGGCCAATCAGAAGTGCAGGGCCAGAACCCTACACTTTGCTTCAAGCTATTAATAATCTTTATTAAGTATTTATTGATTCACAACACCCCTTCCCCCCGGGTTCCGTTTAAGGGGTGCGGTCACATAGTCTTTGAGGTAGGCAGGTTATTTTGATTGTCTATTAGATTTTCGTTGTTCTCCCGGTATTTGGCTACAGTCTTGTTGGGGTAGGACATTATCTGGTGAAGAGGGTGCCTCCCGTTCCGCATTCGAATTTTCATCGTCGCTACTGCTCTCAGCATCTCTTTGAGGCGAGGCCACCCCCATTCCGGATCCATCACGTGCTGCCTCTAAGCGGTTAATACCAACGCTTAAACTTTCTGCCGCTTCAAATTCAGCTTCCTCGCTATCTCCTCCCCCCCTCAGTTTGGAAATCAGGGGGCTCGGAGATCCCCGACTGTAGCCTTGAACGCAGCTGATCAATATGGCGCTTCCATATTCTATCGTCACGACATTTCACACGGTACGATCTAGGGCCGGTTACTTGTACTATAGTTGCCTCGACCCACAACGGATTGCCCAAAAAGTTCCTAGCGAAAACCAAATCGCTTACCTGGAAATTGCGACCTTTCCCGCTGGAACCGTGTGGTTTTTCAGGTTCATATGATGGATGTAGACGGTCAAGGTGGGAGTGGAGCTTCTGTCCCATTAATAACTCGGTGGGAGTTTTATTGGTGATGCTGTGCGGAGTGATATGCTGCAAAAGGAGTATCCGGTTAATCTTGTCTTCTATATCGCCATAGTCCATTTTATGCAAGGTTTTCTTGACGAATTGTACCATGCGCTCGGCCCTTCCATTGGCCGCAGGATGCACCAGTGCAGTTAGCGCATGTCGAATACTGCGGTCTGCCAGGTACTGTTCGAAGGACAGCACGGTAAATTGTGGCCCGTTGTCGGATACTAGAACGTCTGATAATCCGTGTGTCGCAAAGAGTCTTCTAGTTTCCTGATGACTGATTTGGTTGTTGTATTCCTCATTTCATGGATTTCAAGCCAGTTCGAGTTAGCATCCACCGTTAATAAGAATGTGTGTCCCTTGGTAGGACCCGCAAAGTCCAGATGAATACGGGACCATGGTCCCCTCGGTGTTTCCCATTCAGTTGGGGATGCTTTCGGCAGGGCATTGCTTACTTCCTGGCATTTGTGACAAGCTTTTACCCATATCTCTATCTGCTTGTCAATACCCGGCCACCATGCATAGCTTCATGCGAGGGCTTTCATACGCACAATGCCAGGGTGGCCATCGTGCAAGCTCCTTAGTATCGCTCATCGTAACCGCTCTGGGACGACAACTCTATCACCCCAGATAATGCAGCCCTTTTGGGAAAATAGTTCCATTTGCCGATTCTTGAATGGGGTGTAGTCGTCAGGTATTTGGTCCAACAGCCATCCCCGCTTGACCCAACAGAGGACTCGTGCTAAAATGGGGTCGTGTTTTGTTTCCATCGCGATATCACAGGCTGTTAATAGCGGTGTTTGAAGTGTCTCGATCTGCAGTGTTGTAACCGTTGGAGTGGGGTCATCAATGGTCTCCGGAAGAGGTGCATGGCTCAATGCGTCGGCGTGGGGAATGGCCTTCCCCGGGCGATGTTGCAACTTGTAATTATATGCCGCCAAGAATTCTGACCAGTGGGTCATTCTGGAAGATAATATATACGGTGTTGGCCTATCTCCCGCTATTATTCCCAGCAAAGGTTTGTAGTCAGTCACTATGGTAAAGGCTCGGCCATACACATATTCATGAAATCTCTTAACCGCGGATACTATAGCCAGGGCCTCCTTATCAATTTGACTGTAATTGCATTCTGCTTTTGACAACGTCTTTGAGAAATAGGCAACAAGGGCTTCATTACCGTTTGGTAAAACGTGGCTTAAAATGGCGCCTACTCCGAATGGGGATGCATCGCACGTGATCGTTAAAGGCAAAGTCTCGTTATACTGCATCAGAACAGCATCAGAAGTCAATAAATTTTTTACATGTCGAAACGCCTGTTCTTCTCTGTGTCCCCATATCCAGGTTGCTTTTTTGTCCAATAAACGATGTAGGGGTTCAGCTACGGTTGCTTTGTGAGGCAGGAAAACGTTATAAAAATTGATAAGGCCCAGAAAAGCCTGGAGGTCGGCCTTGTTCCGGGGTTTTGGGGCATTCTTGATCGCCCTGAGTTTGTTATTGGTGGGGTGAATGCCTTGGCTATCAATTAAATATCCCAAAAATTCTACATGATCCGTACATAAATAACACTTGTTTTTTTTTAACTTTGAGACCTGAGTCTTTAAATCTCTGGAGAACCAACTTCAGGCGTTCCTTTAGTATTTTCCTAGTTGGGGCAGCGATTAACACATCATCAAAATATGGGACAACACCTTTTATCTCTTGTAATAGCCTTTCCATCAAGCTTTGAAAGATTCCCGGGGCTATGCTCACTCCGAACTGGAGTCGGTTGCATTTAAACACACCTCTGTGCGTAACGATTGTTTGGGCCTCTCCCATTTTTTTGTCAACAGGCAGTTGTTGGTATGTCTGGGCTAAGTCTAGTTTAGCGAAGACTTTTCCGACCCCCAGGGAATGGAGGAGGTGTTGCACCCCCGGTACCGGGTAAGCGTTTTGTTGAAGGGCGTGGTTCAGGGTGGCTCAGTAGTCCCCACAAATTCTTATCGATCCATCCGGCTTGATGGGTGTTACGATTGGGGTTTCCCAGGGAGAGTGATCGGTTGATTCTAAAACACCCTGAGCTATTAATTTATCAAGCTGCTCGTCAATCTTTGGTTTAAGGGCAAATGGAACTCAACGAGGCTAAAGGCGGATGGGAGCTATTTCGGGATTGAGGTTAAATGATATCGGGGTCCCCTTGTACTCGCCTAATTTTTCTGCGAAGACGTCCTGGAATTCGTGGACGAGGTCTTCTTCCCAATCGCTGCTGCAGGTTCAATGAATGCCAGCTACTTCAATTCCAAGTGGAGCGAACCATTGGAGGCCTAACAAACTAGGCCAATCCTTGTTGATTACAGTCAGGGGTAGAAATGCTGTACGGTTCTTAAATGATACCCGTACTCAGCTGGATCCAATGAACGGGATTCGATTTCCTTGATAGTCCTTGAGTATGAGTCTTTGGAATCTGAGGTCTTGCCTCCTGATAGTGCGGATGAGCTGCTTGAGGGTCTTCCATGAAACCATCGAGAGGGACGATCCTGAATTGACTTCCATCAGGCAGGGCTGGTTTTCGATGGCCACTTTCATTCGGATCTTTTTGGCGTCAAGAGATGAGGCGTGACCAATCGTGATCGTTTGGTGAGCCTCTTCTCGCTTCGTTGGGTGGTTTAGGGTTTTGTTTCTGTAGGAGTGGTTGTTCCATTGGTGGTTCATGGGTTCTCGCTTCACGGGACGACTTCCCATTGGTTGGCGATAGTTAGCCCCCCTTGAGGGCTGGCTGGGTCCTGGCTTGCTTCTACAGACCTGTCCGATATGGCCTCTTTTCCTGCACACATGGCAGAGCGTGTCGAGGAATTTGCATTCTGACTGGGGGTGGCTTGCTCCACACCTGGCGCATTGGTACTGCGATTTCTGGCGTTGGTCTCATTTGGACCGAAGTCGATGGACCTCTTCCTCATTGCTTTCTGACGACGATTCGAGGTCCTCGTGGTGGGTTGTATCTAGCTGTCCCTCTGACTGAGGTGAAATTTCGCAGGCTCGTTGGCGAACCGGTGCGTGTGTGCGGCGCATTTGGGCAGCCGACTTCCTGGTTGCTTCTGCTGCAGTAGCTTCAGCTATGGCATCTTTAAGGCTAATGTCACCCTTCGCCATTAGTTTACTCTGAGTGCCCGGTGCATCTAATCCCAGAACTATTCGGTCTCTTAGGGCTTCTTCTAAGTTGGTAAACTCACATAGGCCTCCCAGATTCTGGAGATCCGCGATGAAATCAGCAACACTTTCGCCCTTCCGCTGACTTCTCTGATAAAATTCATGCCTTCTCCCGAGCGTTGGCATGGTCGGTGCATAGTGAGCCCTCAGCAGTGGTTCGAGGACGTCCCAGTCCATAGACTTTACTTCTGCCAGTTTTGCTAGTGCCTTGGCCATCTTGAATATGGTTGGCCCGCAATGAGTTAGGAATACCGCTCGTTTCTTTCCGGTAGTGGCATCCTTCAAATTGTTGGTTTCCAGAAACATCTGGAAGCGATCCATATATGAGTCCCAGTCTTCTTGTGCCGGGTCGAATGGAGTGGGTGGTATGACGCTGCTGGACATGGTTCCGCCATTGGTGCGTTCAGCCACGTGCTCGGTTATAGTTCTTCGTTGTTCAATAAGCTCTGATGTCTCCACATCCCACCTTCGTCGCCAGTGTTACGTTCTGTGCATGGGTGCAAGGATGGAGACGAGCCAGTGAAGTGAACTTCAAACTCTTTATTTACATGTGAATGGCCCCAATGGGCCCCTTTATATAGACAACTCTTAACTTATTTAACCAATGAAAACACAGGGAGCGCTAGCTCCATTAACCAATGGGAGAGGCTCGTTAATAGCCAATCAGATTCTCCTGAAAGGACCAATCCGATATTGCTATTATCGGCCAATCAGAAGTGCAAGGCCAGAACCCTGCACTTTGCTTCAAGCTCTTAATAATCTTTATTAAGTATTTATTGATTCACTGAAGATGTTTTTGAATGTGTCTTAGCCAGAGACTTCAGCAACAGGGCCACACATGAAGGATACTTGTCCTGGATACACGAAATTCATACAGCTATTCCTGATTTTTTTCCCCCTCACAAATGCTTGAATGGAAGTAAGAACAGAACAATCTAATCTACTCTACCAATGAAGCCTTGAAATATTCAGTATGCCTTTATTTATTGATTTTAAAGTTCTACAGCCACACTTTAAGCATTTGTCACAGTGCATGCACAAGACAAAACCTGGGAGCAATTATTATTTTGCAAACACTGAATGGAGGGTCCTTTTGGATAGCAGCAAATTTTCATTCTCCAACAGTTTAAAAATGTGAGCAGTAATATTTTGAAAGGGACAGATTCAAGGATTACAAAGTTCTATTTAATATTTGTACTGAAAAATCAGGAATTGATTCAAACATATCATTCATCTGTAGGAAAACCTGAGGATATTAAATTTACCCCCTCCCCCAGAGATCCAAATGGATACAACCCTGCTATTCCATTAATTGAAAATCTGGCTCTGTGTTAGGTTAAGCTATGGCTCTATCTGGAATAGGTTATTATAATAGGTTATTATATTATAATTATTATAACCTATAATAGGTTATATTTAGTATGTTTCTGGTAGGTTTGTTCTTCTAGGCAATAATTATCTTCCATTTATTTATTTTATTAAATCAATGTAGCAGGCTTTATTTATTTGTTTATTTTTAATATACCTGCCAATTGGAATAAATATGAGTTGAGCAACTTTATAAATTTAAAGTATAAATCATTTTCAACTTTGCTTCCAGTGCCAACAAATAATGTGACAAACTAATGTGTCAACAAGATTAACAACAAACCACTGCTATGGCAACGATCTCAGTTTATATTTCTAAGTATCACCTAACAAATCTGAATCTCACATTAACTTGGGTGGTAAAGCATATCCAGATAGCTGGGCCTTGAGATCTCCAGCTTTGTCTTTTAAAGGTGATTCTCAAGCACATATTCAACTTCTGATAATTTATACCTCCAGATACACTAATGGGACATCACTCATGAACTGCCAAGGCCTGTACCTAATAAAGGGTATTTTAAGTGGCCTGCTGTCCTTTTCCAAATGCACTGTAGACTTACACAGCATAATGAACACTTGTCAGCTCTTTACTTATCAAACACAAAACAAAATGCTGCTTGAGAAAGTCAGAAGGGGTGTGCTCTGCAGATTTGAGGAGTGGGGCATAGAAGGCCAGATGTAGACAAGAAGAAAGGGAAGAGAAAAGATAGATCTCTAAATTGCATGTAGACTGTATGTCCTCTCCCCTGTACATCACAGTTCCATACTAAGCTGCTAAGTAAGACTGGCAAACAACCCTTGGAATAAGCACCCTTTCAGCTGACAATATGTAAAGAGTAAGATCCACCTTCAGTGTGCCTTTGTGTGGAAAGCAAACAGAAAAAGGAAAGGAGAGGGAAAACCCAAAAAGAGAAGATTCTCTTACCTCAAATGCTGTGCTTTGAACATCAAATTGTGAAAAGGCTATGCCAGGTAAATCCGTGTTCCTTCTGAGCTTTGGAAGAGAAGGATATTTAATCACATTTAGGTACGATCTGTGACTCGTTGATCTGGCTCTTTGATGGATCGGTGCTCCAATGGATTCATTGCTGAGCTCTTCGTCTCCTGCAAGGGGAAGAGAGGAAAGGGGGAAGAAAAAGCCTGAGAGTTGGAGGATATATTCACTTCTTTCTTAGGTTTCCAATGGCAACAGGATATGCCACAAATGAATAGTGAGTGCATTTGAATGCATGTATGTGTGTGAGAGAGAAACGGAGGGGGGGCAGAGAGAATGAGAGAGGGGCACACAGCTGCTGAATCCACAGGCAGTATAACCTAGCAGGGTATCATGGAAAGAGACAGGGAATGCAAGAAGCAGAAAGACCTATGGAAACCAAAAAGCTGGAGCTTACAAAGAGCAACCAGTACAGTACATTTTTAAAAATTATTATTCTCTACCTTGCATTCCCTCTAGTAGGAGGACATCTAGTTAATCTCTATTCTTTATTATTATATTCAGCCAAGATGGATTATTCCCAGTCACTTCCACAGCTGTGGAAGCAGTGCTTAAAATTGTCCAGTTAGCTTCACATCAGATAGCAGGCCAATCTCCAGTGAGCCAAAATATCTATTCAGTAGATTTTATTTCCTTAAAATCAAGAACTACAGCATTGTATGGTTCTTTATTCCTGGTGCTTAACTGAGGCTTGAATGAGCCTTCTCTTTCAGTCAGTATCAAATTGAGATAGTAGATCTTTCATCCTCTGAAGGAAAAAGTTGTCAGCAAAACAAATCAAGAATTTCCTAGAAAGATCGTATTTTGAGAATTTGTCTCCTAACATATGGTAGGTTAATTAAACCCTTCAACAACACCACTACACAATTCTCTGAAAGAGAAAAGAGTTGCTTTTCCAAAGATCATCCAGATCTTCTCCTTAGCTGTGGGAGCAATCATAAACAACAATAGTACTGTTTTATTGGTTTTTCAACTTATTTTAACATAGATGGCTTCTACATAAATGTTGCCAAGGTCTTCCACTTGAAAGTCTATTCAGCTAAGATTACTAACAGAAGAAAATATATATAGTACATAGTTATATATATGCACTGATAGTGTTACCTAGTTAGGTAATGAAACATCTGAAAGCAAACAACCAAGCTCAGAAAAAACCAAAGAATATTTCTTTCTTTTTTTCTTTCTCTCTTTCTTTCTTTTTTTCCTTTTTCATTGATACATCCATTCATTAGCAACTGTAACGAAACAATTCTTGACAGATTAATCATTCAATACATTAAAATGTCCACGTTATAATGTTAATAATACAAAAATAAAACTGTAAAACTAGACAACAAAATCCAGTAAAACCATTGTTGCAGTGTCTTTATGTTCCAGTTAAGGTTACAAATGCTACACGAGTTAAAAGTGGAGGAAACCCCGCTGGCCTTAGCTTCTACCTGACCTCCAGTTGTGAGTCTAGAAGAACCTCAAGTCATGACCTTATTGCTTCAGGAAAAATGCCTCACTCCATTCCCCTCCATAAAAAAACCTACTGGAGATGAAAGCTGTGATGAACATACAATAACCTTTTTTCCTTTTGGATTCAGCTTTAGCCTGTTTACAATGCCCAAGCAATAAAATCTTATCTCAAGAGTTTTCATTCTTGACCTCAAAGAATTCATTTTAAAGTTCTCCTGATCAAACTCACTATGCTTCAGCCAGATATACTATCTGTTTGCCAATTCTGTTGAACTGAAATACATTACATGTCCAGTATTTATTCTGAAATTTTACACAGCTCTCCATCTTAACTTCATAACTCTGGATAGCAAACAGTCCAAACAAAAACAATACAAAAAACTCATAGCCAATTAAAATAATCTAATACAAGAAAAACAAATAGCCAAGATACTTCCTAACAATTCCATAAAAAATAAACACATGTAAATTGAGCCACCCTAACATTCTGATTCTCCCCTTAAGAACAGAATCAAGTCTTAACAGCCTTTCAGAAGACTGAGAAAGTGGGGGCCCATCTGACTCTTAGGGGAGAGTCTCAGCAGTTCTGAAGTCCAAACATTGTAACAGATGAGACACATCACGATTCTGCAAGATGGCACATTTGAAAAAAGGGACCCCCAAAAAGGACCTACCAAATCCAATATGGTAGAACCCACAGAAACAAATAAGTCTATCAGTACCTGGGCCCCATGTGCTACAGGCTTCAAATGAAGCTCTTATAGCAAGGGTTTTGAATAGGTGAACATTACAACTAAGTAACACTTTGCTTTAAAAATTAGCTTTTATTTTAAGAAGATTTTACATAATTTAAAAAACTAAAGAAAATATAAAAGAAAAAGTAGGAAATGGAAATATAAGAGAGCAAAAAATGTGACAGATGACAAAAAAGAAAGAAAAGTGTATCAAAAGAAGTGACTTCCACCCTTCTTTGCAGCAGTTGCAAGCATAGTAATTACTATCTCCACCCTGGCAAATTACATATAATGGTTCCCTTCTTCCTATAAACAAACCTTGTAAATCAATAAATCCCCAAGTACCCAGTTGATACTTAATATTTTTCAATAAAAAGCCATACAAGGTCTCTGTCTTTTATAAAAGCAATTATAGTTCCTTCCTTAACCAAACAAGTCAATTTAGCCATTTCTGCAAACTCAGCCATATTCATTATCTATTTTTCCACTATGGCTCTTTCTGTATTATTCCATTTTGGCAACTCTGATCATCTAGGTAATTCAGACCACAGCCCCAAAAACCAAATTGGCCCTATCTGCATAATTAATAACAAACATGCAGCATTCTTTCCGTTTCCAATCCTCTTTCATGGACTGCAAGGATGCAGGAGAACATTAATGTTCTTACTAGTTTTTCAAATCTTAAGTCACATGATCATATATAGTTCCTGCAAAAACTTTACAGTATCTCTGTCCCCAAATAGCATCATAGTGTAGCAGAAATTCTTGGTTCCAAATCAGGACACAAGACCATGAAATGTTGGAGAATACAGGTTTTATTTGTGCACAAGGTTCAGAGCATTAGCATGGCAAATTCTGAATGCCCTGCTTTTCCTGAGACATAGTTTTTATACATATTATGATCTCAAACTAAG
This sequence comes from Hydrophis major, assembly GCA_033807585.1. Classification (NCBI taxonomy): domain Eukaryota; kingdom Metazoa; phylum Chordata; class Lepidosauria; order Squamata; family Elapidae; genus Hydrophis; species Hydrophis major. The sequence goes on along the minus strand of CM066331.1, from coordinate 182,689,375 downwards.
CCGGGGCATTCCTTCTGTTACATTTTACCAAAAAAGGAGAATAATGTATATATTTCTATAAAGGAAATAGAGGAAGTGAGAAGTACATTTTTGATTACCCAGTTATCTTACAGCATCTGTTATTTTCCATGTCCACCCTTCTTTACAGTAACGTAGTTAGTTCCAGTTCCTTAGTTCAGCAATTTCGTGGTTTTGTACAATATTGTTATAAGAAGCAAAGCTTGGGGTCAGGGGATTTCTGGTAAATGTATATATACTTTATTTATATTTTTCTAGACTGCTTCAATAGAAGGAACAATTGATCATCAGAATTGCTCTGTCATACCCCTAATCTGTGCCCCTGACAAACAGCATACTTTATGAGTGACAGGTCCAGAAAGCAAATCTTTGTTTCAATGTCTCATAAGAGTGTGTCACAGATAGCACAATTTTTTTATCTTTGTCTTCTTGTAAGGCCCTCTGCCTTTTATAAAGCAATCACCTATCTCCTGTTCCATTTATCTTTTTGTCCTCCTGAAGGGCTGTTTCATTAGCAAAGGTCAAAAAAACTGTTTCTAAGTTCCAGCAGCCAGAATATCTTTCATAGCACTTGCTTCTGATTGTGGCTCTCATCCTCTCAGCTTGCTCCCTTGTTTAATTCTCTTCCTTAAGAGAACTGCTTCCTCTGTCAGTTCCTTTTATAGTGCCTCCTTCTCTTGAATTGATAAATCTTTATCTCCTTTCACCTGAAGTGTGGTCATTTGCTACTCCAGTCTTCTGAATTTTCCTTCAAGAGTCACTACAAGTTTACACTTGCTGAAAATATATGTCAAATTGTTCTCTGGAAAATAAACAAACCACAAGCATTGCAATTCACAGATCTAGATGCTGTCTGTTCATCTACATTTGTGTTTCTTAAGGGATCAACAAATTCTCAGGATAGGCAACTACATACCTATCCAGAGTAAATATGTGCTAGGATACTTTCTCTCTTAAATCCCCTTTAAGATTTCTGGGGGAAAAACTCTCTCTGGAGACCCACCCAACTTTCAAAGGGGATGCTATGCTTTGATAAAGGTTTATGAGAAGCAATCCTTCAAAGTTACTTTATACATAGTCTAATTCTGAAATGAAGTAATCCTATTGTTTCAATCTGCATCACTTTAGAAGCTTCCTTCCAATGAATGAATGGAAGAGGCTTTCAGTTAACTACTCAAAATGCTAGTAGAAACTTCTGAGAGTAAGCAACTTGTGCAGAGAAGCTTCTTCTCATCTTCAGGGCAGATTAAATAGTATGTCAAGTCAACTTGTATTGCCTTTTCTCCTGGACAAAACACCTCACCTCTGCGCCCAAAATGCACTGGCTTGCTTTGGAGTAATGCTAGCTCTTTAATTAATTCCCTTCTAAAATCTGCTCAGAGCTTTACAATGTTTTGAAATCCTGAAAAGAAAAGAATGAACAAATAAAATAGAGTAACACATTGTACAAAGGAAATTGAGAAAAGCACATGGCAACAATGCATAGAACCTGCACATTAAAAATCAAAAGATCTAAGATCACCCAAGTATAATAACTATAAAATCAGAGTAAATCAGATCCTGGTGCTACCTCATTTGTCCTTGCAACTGGGATTGCATTCCCAATTTGGCTCAAGATTTGCACAGTCTCAATAGTCTGATAAAAGCCATGAGGCCAAAAATGCTGTTGGAAGGCGAAGTAAAACTGGTGCCCTTTCTTTGTTCCCTAAAAGGGGACTGGCAGGCAAGCCTGGAAAGGCTTGTAATATAAGAGCTCTTCCTTCAATTACAGTGCCTTTGCTAAGCAAAGTGCTGAAAACTTTTAAAAACATTTTATTAAAAGGGAAACCAAGATGACCATTCCAAGCAGGCATCATCCAAAGATGAGCTTACATCCTTTCAACCTCCTCATTTACATGGCTGATTTGGGGATCTAAGCAAGGCAGTGGTAGATCTAGCAAAAATTTATTTGCATCATGATGGCTCACAAGAACGTTTGACAGTTGTAAAGCAAATATCAATATTTATTGGCAATATCCTTTGCTTATGCCTGGAGGATAAGTCATTAACCAAACTAGAAAATGAATTCCTATTACATAATAGTATTTTTAACATATAGTATGTTTTGTATTTCATTAATTGCCATTTTTAATTTTGTATTGGTTTATGGTCTTGTCATGCGTTCTTTACAGGGGTGGGATTCAAATTTTTTAACAACTGGTTCTGTGGGTGTGGCTTAGTTGGTGGGTGTGGCTTAGTTGTCATGTGACTGGCTGGGTGTGGCCAACTCAACATCACTCACATCGAGGCACGCATCTCCTCACCTGGCCTCTCAAGACTGTGGGGATATTGCAAAAGTCGTAAGTGTGAAAAATGGTCATAAGTCACTTTTTTCAGTGCCATTGTAACTTTAAGTGATCACTCCACACAAGCAAAGTACCAGCAAAGGAGGGGGGAAAAAACTCCAGAGAAGTTCCTGAGACAGAAAGTCTAGTCCTGCCAAGAATGTAATAAGGGTTAACAGAGAAGCAGTTTCTATAAGCAACACCAGAATGTTTCCTTCCTGCCTTCCTTACAGGATTAGGCCAGTAATTTCTTCTAACAACCGGTTCTCCGACACTGCTTAGAATGTTAACAACCGGTTCTAGAGAATAGGTGCAAACCTGTAGAATCCCACCCCTGAGAGTTACTTAAACAACAATTAAAAATTGGGGCAATATAGGAAATAGATCATGGTGATCGAGTATTAAACTTTTATCAAGTTTAGCAGAGTAGAAAGGTGATGAGTTTGGTTGTCTATCTTTCTCTATAGCATCTTATCTTATTGTGATAATACTGATCATGCTAGCAATTATTGTAGGAATGGGACAACTTCATTGGCTATGTTCCCCACTCATATAACAAAGTAAATAGCAACTTTGCACATATTTTGTTGAGTGTAATCTGCAGCTGAAAAAATATGGGTTTCTACAAGCATTCTTTTGTTAGTAGATTATGTTAGTGTTTTCCATCTTCTAATGTCACTTTAAAAATGAAGCGATTTTCTGAGGACAAGAGCCAAAGAAGTACCGTAATCACCAAACATGGTATATCTTATTTGTATCTTCCTATTTAAGCCAAAAGAAAATATAAGCTATATATCTTATTAATTTCCCCATTATTTCCCCATAAATGACTTATAGTATCTTCATAGAATTAGTCAATCACTGATGAAGAATAGAATCAAAAATGTGGAAAGAATTTATTCCTCTTTAGTTTATACTGATAAGACCACACTCGGAGTACTGTGTACAGTTCTGAGAACTCCATTTCCAAAAGGATTTTGACAATTGAGATACAGGGACTTAGGGCTGAAGGAACTTGGGTTGTTCAAACTGGAGAAACAATGAAGGGAAACACGATAACAGTCTTTGGGTACATGAAAGAGCTCCTCCAAGGAAAAAGGTAAGGAATTATATTTTAGGGCCACAAAAACTAGGACCAGAAATAATGGGTATTAGTTGCAGTTACCTAGATTTTGTTTAAATATAAAGAAAATTCCCTGACAGTTAAAATTTTCAAATTTGGAATATCTTGTCTATGGAAGTTTTGAATCTCTATCTCTGGAGGTTTTTAACAGGTGGGGCAGTTCTTTTTCAAGCATGGTAGAATTAGGTTTTTTGCACATTGAAAATGATTGGACTAATTAAAGCCTTGATGTTTCTTCAAATTCCATAATTCTTATGATTCTAGGATGTGGTATAAATCATTATTTTTATCTTGGCAGAGGGATAGTTGGAGGACTTTAGAACACACTATCTATTACTAGACATGGAAATGACTTATATATGCCTGTGTAAGAATAAATTTCTATTATTTTTAAAATGTTCTGATGCTGAAAATGAAAAAGATTGACGAATCTTGAATCACTGGAATAATCTGAGCACAAATTAAAATATCTTACCATTCTCACCAAATTAAATCACCCAGAGAAGAGGAGGGGAGGGAAAACCTTTTTTTCTCTCCCTCTCTTTTGCTCTTACTATTCAACACCTCATTAATGAGCAGCCAAATATTGAAGCATGTACTTGGTGTGTGTGTGCATGTGTGTATGTATTTTCAAGTTCACTAAATTCCCCAAAGAAAGTAAAAAAGAAATATGGCCCACTTGATCCAGCTAGTTAGGAAAGAACAAGAATTTGTGCACAGTTGAGCAACAGTTCTCGTTTGATTTGCTTTTTTTTTAATCCCAAAGGAAGCTCATCACATCCAGAGGAGATTTAGAAAATCTCAATAACCTAGGCCTTACTTTCTTTCTCTTCCCTTTTCTTCATTCAAATGAAGCTTCAAACACATACAAATGAATATCGACAAAGCACGTAACTCCTTTTCTAATTGATTCAGAAACTAAGAAATGCCTTTTCAATATGTCCTTTTCTTATTTTTTCCCCTCCACAAAGTAACTCTGTCTAGTGTTTGATCCAATGGCATCTGTAAAAAGCCACCATGTTAAAATGGCATGTGTATCATCACATCATCACACAAATGGCATGATTACATAATGACATCTGATGAAAGGGTACACAACACATTATCTGCAGGGTGATATCACAATTCACAGGTTATTGTTTACTCCTCTGCCCCTTCACCCACAGGTAAACTGATCCCAATGGAATCGGAGGTGTGGAAGGCCCTAGTTCTTTACACTAAGATATAAAACACTTTACTTAAAATAGCCTGAAGGCTATTTAATAAACTATTTACCATCCACCTACTTACCTAGAGATATCAGTGCAAACATTGAACATGGAAGCAAAAAATCAGAAACTGACTATTTTCAATCTCTTTGGAAAATGTTGTACACAAAGAATAATCATCATCAATTCATTACTGTTGAAATGGCAACAGCAGCCAGATCAACATTACATTGAAACTAAAAGGGATTAATTTGCCTTCATGAGCAGGGAGGAGAAAAGAAAGCTAGCCTGGTGCTATTCTTTAATAAACATGTCTATTCCAACACGATAGATGTTTCTCCTTCATACAGTTCTGTATCTTAAGGATGCAGATGGAAATAATTTCTGGTACACAACCTATGTAATGATTCTGGATCAAATAATTTTTCAGCAGGAAAGACAACATAGCTCATGATTGAACTATGGAGTCCTTGGTGCTCTCTCAGCTAGGTTGTTTGCTTGCAAACATTTCATTACCTGACCAGATAGTATCATCAGTGTTGTTCTAGTGGAAAAACATACTCAGAGGTCTAGAAATGAACAATCTTTTTTTAAAAAAAATATTTAACCCAATGATGCATCCCCAGGTGGTCACTCTTGCTTTCCCCTATCTGCCTAGCATTTTCTAATCCACAATAATTTCTGGACTGCACATCTGAAAAAGGAGCATTCTCACTGAAAAAAAACTGTTTCTATTTCTTTTCTTTGGGCAATATATATGCATAATTTATAGGCAAAGAAGAACCTGAGATTTTACCAAAGCAATATGAAGTTGGCTGATGACTGCATCCAGGATATGATTGCAAATCCTTACCACTGTGAGGAAAGGAATAAATTCTTCATTATTAGGCAGATGGTTGGGAGGAAGAACACAAAGGAGTTTACATATTAAATGCAGAAGAAAAGAACTTGATTGGAGAGAAAAGCAAAGGGAGACTAATAAGAGGTGATCTTATACAAAGCTTTTTTTTAAAACAAGAATTTTTCAAAGATCATGCTAGGAGTTCAGTGAGTAGATAAATACATATGTGAAAGCTATCCATTTCAATTCCCCAAAGGGGTTGCATAAGTACAGGTAGTTCTCAATTACTGTGGTTAATGAATCTCACAAAATGGTCACATTATTCAAATTAGCAGTATTTGAAGTGATATTTCTATGGAAAATATAGTAATTGGTTCCAGCTCAAAAGAAACAGACAATGAAAAATGCAAACCATAGATTTGTATTATCTATTTTAATGAAACATTACAGTAAAGAGTAAAAATATAATTTAAATGTAGGATTAACAAAGTCACAGAGTAGTTAGAGAAAGTAAAATAAAACAAAAAAAACCCTCTAAATATCATTCCTAAAAGTTAGCTTAAACTGACAAAAGCATCTTTATTTAAAATTTGTGCTGTTTTCCTCTGGTGGAATCTTCCCTTTCTCCATTTTGCATGTGTGAATATTAATAATATCTAAAACCTCAACTGCAACTACACACGCAATAGCCTCAATGGCATATGTGCCAGATTCACATTAATTGGGATAAATTAATTAATTTGAGATTGCATTAAATACAACCTGGTATCCAATATAAGTTCACATTAAATCCAAAATTGCTTTATTTGAACATGTAAGTAATCACAATCTATCTGTATAAGAAAGACACCAGACACAGTTTTGAATTCCACGTGACATTGTTTAGCAAATCCAATATTAAGACACTGCGATGGTCCTACCCAAAGATACATTTGAAGGAGTATGGTAACTTTAGCAGGTTCAATCCTCATCAGAGTTCATATCTAATCACCACTGGCCAATTGTCCTTACAATTTGGGAAGCAACTGTGACGGGAGGCAATTACCAGGGTTTCAGACACAGATCCTTCCTGCTTCTCAATCCTTTCAATAAAGATGCCAAAGATTCAACATTGGACCTTTTACAGGTCACAAGACACATGTTTTCTACAGCTGAACTATGCTCTATTTCTCAAAGATCAATGTGGGTTAGATTAATATGCTTGATTAGTACACACAATGAGATTCTCAAGGAAATATGGCAACATGGAAAAATCATCCTTAGATGTATAATATACCGTATGATGTGACTGAAGGATATTTTTCTATCAACCAGGGAAACATATTTAGCATTACAAAGGATTCATGGAATGGCTTGTGCTGAACAGAGATCCCAAGAAGCATTTAACAAGGCATGCCTTTTATAACTTAGAAGCAATAATACACAGGTGTTTACAGATTTGTCACAGATGCAGATAAATGACTGAAAAGCTAGGAAAAACAGCTTGATTACATATTGTGTGATCATTACATAGCTGTTGCAACATTTTAGTGCAGCATCAACCCACAAAATATATATAAGAACACATACTAAACCAATCAATCAATCAGCAGAAACAATTTTCCTATAGGAAACAACTATTCATTCAATTTCCTAACAAAATATTTATTAGGAAAACAATAAGGATATTAATTTTGTTGTACAAGGTGCAATGATAATAAAGTAAACTAAACTAAACTAATTCTGTATGGGTTGCAACTGAAAACCATAAGCTTTAAAGAGTGTAAGGAACTCTTCCTATTAAGGAAGCAGACTGTATCAATTCATGTTTATTCGTGTGTCTGTTTTGAAAAGCAAAATGAAATTCAGAAAAGAGATTAAATACATTTCAATAATTTAAATCTTAATATATTTTAATCAGTATAAAAAGACATGAATAAGATATATTCATGTTAGAATGAAGACCACAGAAACACCCAAATGTTTCTTCAGCCATAATCTCTGGCAGGTCATAGTTTACAAACATAAATCCTCCGATGTGTTAGGACTTCAGTTCTCAGAATCCATTCAGACATGCTGGTTTTGAATTTTGAGAATTGCCATCTTAATGCATCTGGAGTTACCAGCTCCAGACTGCCCTTAAGTACATCCAGTTCATTCAGAAGACTGGCCAGGCCTTTTACATGCATAGTGTCTCTGTGTACACGAACAACACTTTCTTATAACAACATGGCAGGAAAATCAGTAGTTTTGGATCTGACTTTTAAGCAACATATTACAAACCTTTGGAAGAACCCAACTATGATTTCTCCTAGAACATTTATAAAGTTTCATGTAGCTTTCAACATTATTCTTCTAAGCCTATTTTACTAGCTGTACTGTTGCCAACAGTCTTGCCATTATTATAATCTGCACTACCTAATATTACCAGTTGGACACCATGGTCTTCAAACTGCATCAACATTCACTTGATAAAAGTAATACCAAACTTCATAGGTTGGTTTTTGGAAACTTCTGCTTTGTAGGGCTTCGGCGGCAGGCAGGAATCCGCGATCATGCATGGTTTCTGCCTGGGCTCAGCCACCCCGTAGAGGTGGTGAAGAGGGGGGAGATCCCAACAGGGTCGAGGAAAGCTGCATCTTTCTTCCTCAGCTGGCTAAACTCCCTTTCCCAAAGGCGGTAAGAGCGGCGGTCAGAAATGGCCGCCTCAAAGAAGCACTCTTCTGGAAAAGAAAGTGCAGGAGGAAGTTAAGAAGTGAAAGTTTTGGCTGACCGGGACAAAAAGCAACAACTAAGGTATCCTGGAATTTAAACTTTATAAAAGATACATCACTCCCAAAGAAGACTTGGAAGCAGCGAATGAAAGTGAAAAGGGAAAGTTTTTTTTTCTTTCACTCTCCTTCCTTACATTGACAGCGAACAGAGATGAATGAGAAATCAGAAAAACCCGCTTTGGCATCAAGAGGTAATTAAACTGGATAATTAAATGTCAAGGGATTTCTAAACACTAAAAAAAAATATTTTTTTTGCTATAAGTGGGAAGGGAAAGGAAAAGAATAAGGGCAGGATTTGGAAGGAGAAGTCTGCCTGGAATTCAAAAGAATCTAAAGTTAAATCTTAACAAGACTTTTAAAAGATACATTTTAACTGGAACATTGCAACTAAATAGTAAACCCTGGAAGAGAAAGTGAAAAAAGAAGAAAGTGTTAAAAGAAACAGCTTGTGTGTATTTGGATTGCTTGGTGACTTTGTGACTTTTGGAAATTATATTTGAATGACTAAAAACAATTGGGTGGTTGTTTAAAAAATTTTTTTTACAATGGCATCACTTGTGGATGAACTGAAAATGGAATTTAAAAAATATAAAGAAGAGGAACAAAAAGAGAAGGGCTCTTTTGGCTCCGTTTTTCAATTCGTGGACATGGTGATTTGTACCTATGAGAAACTACAAGAAAAGACTGCGCAACAAGAAGACTGGGACAAAGAAGAAGCCATCTTTAATGAACAAGTAACTTTATCTGGGGAAGAAAGGGGAAAGGGGGGAAAGAGAATGGAGAATTTAGGACCTAAAAAAACAGCCAAAAAATTGAAAAATAATGTGAAAAGTGGATATAATGTTAGTAAGCAACAGAAAAGGGGAATACAGAAGAGGGAAATGGAGGTGGAGAGACAAGGGGGTAAAAAGGGGAGAGAGAAGAAGCAAGGGAGGGAGGGAAGAGAAGTTACAAAGGTTTGGAGCAAGATGTAAAGAAACAGGATTTATTCAGAGATAATGGGTGAAAATTTAACTGAAAAAGTGATTCTGCAAAGGTACATAAGATTGTATTGTTATATTTGTATCAGAAATAATGTAAGAAAATTGGAAACAATATATGATTAAAAAGTGGGATAAAATAGTCAGTGTAATTCAGTGAAACTTTTGTGAACAAAATAAATGAAATGAAATGAGATAATTGAATTAGGAAGGAATGGGAACATTTTAATTACTCAATGTTTTAGAAAATAAAAGTGAAGTGGGGGGAAAGTAACTATGGAAGGTTTATAAGTGTTCCCATAGAAGTATGATACCTATTTGAAAAGTAATGTGTAAAATGTTTAAGATTTAAATGAAGATTAATATTAATGATAGAATTGAATTGGTATAGATTGTTGTTTTAATTATATTATATATTCATATTTTTTTCTTTTTATAAAAATACAGTGTGTAGTTTTAGAATGTACCAAGCAGAATCCGAATGGAAGTTATGTATTATATTAAGTGTTTTAATTTTAGGGGAAAGATATAAAGGCGTCATACTCCAATCAGTGATTACAGGAGAAATTTTGTTTAATGAGAAAAGATAATAGACAGCTGAAACAGGACAGACAAAGAATATAAGTATAATGATCTGAATTGAGATGAAATAAATAAAATAAAATTAAGAAAGTTAAAAGAGGGGAGAAGCTATATAGAAAATGTCGAATGGTAATAAGATATAGAATGGTAAATAAAAATGAGCATGAACTTGAATTTGTGTTTGTACGAAGAGATGTAACCCAGGATCAAGCTGCTTTCAAAAAAAGATGTTTGATGTTTTTATGTTTTATGTTTTGTTTGTTTATGTTTGTTTTTAAAAATCAATAAAATTAGGAAGAAAAAAAAAGCATAGACTGGTTTTTGTTATTGACAATATTTCCTTCTTATCATCTTTATGGAATGTCCATACAAATGAACAAATCATAAAGGCAAGGATCCCCTTTCCGATTTGTAATTAAACCCAAAAGCAAGCACAATCTTCCCAAACTCTGTAAATGAGATTAAGTACAGCTCACCCCAATCCTAATTTATATGTCCAACAAATACAACACAGGTTGCAGAATACTGAATACACAAATACTGTATGCTAAAATGGAAAGCACCATTGCAGAAGGTTGGAGTAGTCTTTGAACTATAGGTTTGGTCAATAGTTGTGTGTATCTTACAACATGTTAAGTTTGAGCATGGGCGAGAAAGAATGGAGACAAGTTTCTGAATGGTGAACTTCAGCTCTTTATTTAAATCGTAACTTGGTCACTTAATATCAGTAAAACCCGCCTTATATAGGCAAACCTTGTAACATTTAACCAATAACAAGCTAGGAAGGCTAGCTTTTATAACCAATAAGAACTCTCTGTTAAGGGCCAATCGGATTCCCCGGAATGGGCCAATCCGGTCTGGCCACTTAACAGCCAATCAGAAGTGCAGGGCCAGAACCCTGCACTTACTCCAAGCTCACACTTTATTAATTATATTGCATACACAACACCCCTTCCCCCTGGTTCCTTAGTTCAGGGCGCAGTTACATAGTCCCTTAAATAGGACGGTTGTCTTTTTAGTCTCTTTGATTTTCATTGTATCGGCTGGTTGCAATCTCGCTGAGGTAGATCGTTGTCTGGCAGTGGGGCTGTCTCTGGTTCAGAGTTCACTTCTATGTCGTTTCCCACATTTTCCTCGATTCCCTGAGGTGCAGACGTTTCTCCCTCCGGCTCCACTTCCTGAGTTTCAATTAAATCGTCGTTTCCTTCGAACGGGTTTCCTAGGAATTCATCTTCTTCAGTACCTCCCCCCCTCAGTTTGGTCATAGGGGAGTTGCGAATTGGCCACTGCAAGCCGCGATCGTAATTGGTCGATATGCCATTTCCAAAGTTTATCGCCAAAGCATTGCACGAGATAGGATCTAGGGCCAGTTACACGTACTACTGTCGCTTCCTCCCACAACAGGTCACCCGATAGGTTTTTTGCATAAACCAGGTCTCCTACCTGGAAGGTGCGACAGTGGCCGCTGGATCCTAGTGGTTTCTCTGGTTCATACTCAGGGTGCAACCGGTCAAGGTGGGAGCGGAGCTTTCGTCCCATTAGCAGTTCAGCGGGAGTTTTGTTGGTGACGCTATGTGGGGTGATGTGTTGCAAAAAGAGGATTTGGTTGACCTTGTCGTCAATGTTGTTGTAGTCTACCTTTTGCAAGATTTTCTTCACAAATTGAACCATGCGTTCTGCTCGGCCATTGCTCGCAGGGTGCGCAGGCGAGGTGAGTGCATGGCGGATGCCGCGGTCAGCGAGGTACTGCTCGAACGCTACTGCAGTAAATTGTGGGCCGTTATCGGATACCAGGATGTCTGGTAATCCGTGGGTTGCAAAGAGTCTGTTTAGAATCTTGATGACCGCCTCGGAGGTTGTCGTCGTCATGCGATGAATTTCGAGCCAATTGGAGTTGGCATCGACGGTAAGCAGGAAGGTGTGGCCCTTGGTTGACCCTGCAAAGTCCAGGTGAATTCGGGACCAGGGTCCACGTGGTGTCTCCCATTCAGTAGGCATGGCTTTTGGTGGGGCGTTGCTGACTTCTTGGCATTTGGGACAAGCCTTAACCCACTGTTCGATTTGCTTGTCAATGCCCGGCCACCATGCGTAGCTTCGTGCAAGGGCTTTCATTCGCACGATGCCGGGGTGGCCATCGTGCAAAGTTCTCAGCAGCGTTTTTCAGAGCCGTTCTGGAATAACGACTCTATCGCCCCAGATAACACAGCCCTTTTGGGAGAAGAGTTCGGTCTGTCCAGTTTTGAATGGTGTGAAGTCATCTGATAACTGGTCCAATGGCCATCCGCGTTCTACCCAGCCTATGACTCGTGCTAGGGTGTGGTCGCGTTTGGTTTCTCTCGCGATATCTCGGGCAGTCAGTGGCGGCGAGTTGAGCGCTTCGATCTGCAATATGGTTACCATTGGTGCCGGATCGTCGAGAGTCTCTGGAAGCAGTGTTCGGCTCAATGCGTCGGCGTGGGGAATGGCTTTCCCCGGGCGGTATTGCAGCTGATAGTTATAAGCAGCTAAGAATTCTGACCATCGGGTCATCCTAGGGGATAATATGTAGGGAGTCGGATTATCTCCGGCTATTATCCCTAACAAAGGCTTGTGGTCAATGACAATAGTAAAAACCCTACCATACATGTATTCGTGAAATCTTTTCACAGCTGAGACAATTGCAAGGGCTTCTTTATCAATTTGTCCATAGTTCCGCTCCGTTTTTGAAAGAGTCTTTGAAAATATGCAACAGGGGCTTCGTTCCCATTAGGCAGTACGTGGCTCAAAATGGTGCCCACCCCGAAAGGTGATGCATCACAGGTTATAACTAACGGCAAAGTTTCATTATACTGCATGAGTACAGAGTCAGAAGTGAGCAGTTTTTTAACATTTCGGAACGCCTGTTCTTCACAGTAACCCCAAAACCAATTTGCTCTTTTATCTAACAATCGGTGTAATGGTTCAGCGACAGTTGCTTTGTGCGGTAAAAATACATTATAAAAATTGATGAGGCCTAGGAACGCCTGGAGATCGGCCTTGTTTCGTGGCCTGGGAGCGTTTTTGATCGCTTTTAATTTACTTTCGGTAGGGTGAATGCCCTGGCTATCAATCAGGTACCCTAAAAACTCAACACTGTCAGTACACAATTTACATTTGTTTTTTTTAACCTTAAGACCGGCCTCTTAGAATTTTTTTAGGACTAATTTTAACCAGTCCTGTAAGATTTTTTTTGTAGGGGCTGCAATTAATACATCGTCAAAATAGGGGACCACGCCCTTAATCCCTTGCAATAACCTTTCCATAAGGCTCTGAAAAATCCCCAGGGCTACACTTACTCCAAATTGCAGCCGGGTACATTTAAAGGCACCTCGGTTCATCACAATAGTTTGGGCTTGTGCCGTTTTTTCATCTACTGGTAATTGCTGATATGCCTGAGCTAAATCCAATTTAGCGAAAACTTTCCCACCCCCCAGGGAATGGAGGAGGTGCTGCACCACCGGAACTGGATATGCGTTCTGCTGCAGGGCTTGGTTCAAAGTGGCCCGGTAGTCCACACAAATTCGGATTGACCCATCTGGCTTAATGGGTGTTACAATAGGGGTTTCCCACGGGGAGTGATCGATGGGCTCCAACACCCCCTGAGCTATCAGTTTGTCGAGTTGTTCGTCGATTTTCGATTTTAAGGCAAACGGAACTCGACGGGGCTTTAGGCGAATGGGAGCTATTTTTGGATCTAAGCTGAATGAGATCGGTGTCCCCTTATACTCACCTAAGCTGTCCGCGAAGACGTCCCTGAACTCAGAAATAAGGTCTTCCTCCCAGTCACAGCCACTGACTCGGTATACGCTGGCCACTTCAATGCCGAGTGGCGCGAAACATTGGAGGCCCAGTAGGCTAGGCCTATCTCTATCGATGACCGTTAAAGGTAAGTATGCTGTGTGCTTTTTGAAGGAGACTCAGACTTGGCAGGACCCGGCGATGGGGATTCGATTCCCCTGGTAGTCCTTGAGGATGAGGCGTTGGAAACAAAGATCTTGGCGTTGAATTGTGGGGATGAGTTGCTTGACTGTTTTCCAAGACACCATCGAGAGGGACGATCCCGAGTCGACCTCCATGTGGCAAGGCTGGTTCTCGATGGCTACTGTGACTCGGATTTTCTTAGTGTCCAAGGCTGAGGCGTGACCGATCGTGATAGTATGGTGAGCCTCTTCTCTTTGCAAAGCTTAATTTCTGTAGGAGTGGTTTACTGGCTCTCGCCTTACAGGATGGTTTCCTGTCGATTGGCGATAGTTAGCCCCTTTTGAGGCCTGGCTGGGTCTTGGTGAGCTGCGGCAGACCCGTCCGAAGTGGCCTCGTTTCCCGCACTCATAGCAGAGTGCGTCGCGGAATTTGCATTCGGACCTGGCATGGTTGGCTCCACAGCCAGCGCAAGGGCATAAGGGCTTCGGCCGAGGGTCCCGGTCGGACAGCAGTCGATGGACCCCCTCTTCATCGCTGTCTGATGACGAAGAGAGGTCTTCGTGGTGCGTTGTCGCCAGCTGTCCTTCCGACTTGGATAAAATGTCGCTTGTCGGTGGAGGTACCGGAACGGTGTTGCGGTGTAGTTGTGCAGCCGACTTCTTGGTTGCTTCCGCTGCAGTAGCATCGGCAATGGTGTCGGCAAGGCTGATTTCGCCTTTCGCCATCAGCTTGCTTTGGACGCCTGGTGCATCTAATCCCAGAACTTTGCGATCTCTTAGTGCTTCTTCTAGATCGGTGAATCCGCAGAGGCCTCCCAAATTTCGGAGGTCTGCTATGAAGTCGGCCACGCTTTTTCCCTTTCGCTGGCTTCTTTGATAAAACTCGTGGCATCTCACGAGCGTAGGCACGGTCGGGGCATAGTGGTCTCACAGGATAGGTTCGAGGTCGTCCCAATCCATGGCCTTCACTTCTCGGGGTTTGACTAGTGCTTTAGCCATCTTAAATACAGTTGGACCGCAATGCATTAGGAACACCGCCCATTTCTTTTCAGCTGTGGTGTCCTTTAAGTTGTTCGTCTCTAGGAACATTTGGAAACGATCCATGTAAGACTCCCAGTCTTCTTGTTTTGGATCGAATGGAGCGGGTGGTTCGATGCCGCTGGACATGGTTCCGTTGTTGGCATCGTCTGTCACGTGCTCAGTGTTCTTCGAAGTTTCGTTGGTTCAGATGTCTCCAAATCCCATCCTCGTCGCCAGTGTTAAGTTTGAGCATGGGCGAGAAAGAATGGAGACAAGTTTCTGAACGGTGAACTTCAGCTCTTTATTTACATCGTGACTTGCTCATTTAATATCAGTAAAACCCGCCTTATATAGGCAAACCTTGTAACGTTTAACCAATAACAAGCTAGGAATGCTAGCTTTTATAACCAATAAGAACTCTCTGTTAAGGGCCAATTGGATTCCCCGGAACGGGCCAATCCGGTCCGGCCACTTAACAGCCAATCAGAAGTGCAGGGCCAGAAACCTGCACTTACTCCAAGCTCACACTTTATTAATTATATTGCATACACAACACAACAGACTAGAAAAAGTGGAGTGAAGAGTAACCAGGATGGTTAGGGGACTGGAGACTAAAACATATGAAGAATGGTTACAGGAACTGGGTTTGGCTAGTCTTGTTAAGAGAAGCACCAGGGGAGACATGATAGCAGTCTTCCAATATTTGAGGGGCTGCCACAGGGAGGAAGGAGTCATGCTATTTTCTGAAGCACCTGTAGGCCAGACAAGGAATAATGGATAGAAACTGAACAAGGAGAGATTTAACCTGGAAATAAGGAGAAACTTTCTGACAGTGAGAACAATCAACCCATGGAACAGCTTGCTCTTGGAAGTTGTGGGAGCACCATCACTTGAGACTTTCAAGAAGAGATTGGACTGCCATTTGTCAGAAATGGTGTAGGCTCTCCCGCCTGGTTGGGGGGTTGGACTAGATGACCTACAAGGTCCTTTGCAATTCTGATTATCTGTTATCTGTTATCATCAGAGGTAACCTGCAGTACTTCATTCTGACTGCTGTGCCACTGTGCCATCTCACAAAGGTGACTCTGGGTGGGGTACAAGGATCAAGAACAGCAATTTAACAAAAACAATTCTATTTCCTATGGTCACAAACAACAAACCCAACTCATAAGGACAAAACATTAACCTAACCATCCAGTCCAAACATCAGGTCTTGAATGCCTTATGAAAGATCAGAGCCATTTGACTTGCTTTGGCCTGGGTCTGTCAACACTTTTTGATAGCAACGTGATGCACAAAAAGTCAAATAGAGGAGCTCTTCATGCTGCCCCTCCTGTTAGTCTTCTTACATGTCAAAGAAAAAAACCAAGTAAACAAGAAACATTTCCATATTTGATTAGCTTTGTTTTGCTGGCTGTTTTGCCTGCTGTACTCCTTTTTGACAATTTTCATTTGTGACTATTTTGAATAGACTTTATTGTTATAAACAGATATTTGCTTATTAACAGTGCTGTCTATTCAAATATCAAATTGATTTGAATAAGAAAGTAATGTCAAACTGACAAACCTGTTTTTCCAAAAAAAAAATGAAAATTCCAATCAAATATTCTAATTCAATGTTTTGAATCAAAATGCCAAATAAAAATGGTTGGATAAATTACTTCAACTTTCAGCTTCGATTGAATAAATTCTCTGAGTTAAATCAATCCTTCATATTTCTTTTCTTTTTTCCATCCTAATATTTTTATTTATATATTTGGTGGCATTTTTTTAAATTGTCACAAAATGTCTGCATATCCAGGGAAAAGGTTCTTAGAATATTTGAACTCATTTTATTTCAAACTGAATAGACTAACATTCTTTTCACCATCCCTCTAAAATAGTCCATTGTAAACATGTTGAATATCCTTAATTGAACCTATTCCTCATAATTCATAATTCACTGTAAAACTAACTCTGCTAAATATTGCTATATTTTTAAAATATTAAAAAATAGAGGACCAAAAAGCATGGTACAAATCTTCTTCTAAACAGCATTATTTTAATTAAACATACGATTATAACAAGACATACTATTGTGAAGTTATTTTTAAAGGCTACAAAATAAAATTTGCAGTTACTCAGATTTCTTCATGAAGAAATATGTTGAGAATATAGTAAGGAATTCCCCTTCTTTTTTTTCTTTTTTTTTTTACATGAGAAAGATGCATTTCTCTTTTTTCATAAATGATATATATGCTATGCTGGGTTAAAAATGTATACATAAAAAGCAATTGCAAAAAGTTAAATAAGAAGGAAGAAATCAAATAATCCAAATAGCCATAAGTATTTATAAAAATGCATCTTAGAAGAAATATATGTGTTAGGAAAATAACTTCAAATGTATGGCTACATAAAATATGAGTTCCTACATATATCCTCCACACACAAACACACATGTTGTAGCAATTAGTATATCTTCTTTCTGCATTAGCAAGAAAATTTCTATATACCTACCACCAAAAACAGAAGATAAAAATAAGACACGATTTAGACAGACAGAAAGACAGACATTAATTGTGAATAGATTTCAATCCACTATCTACATATACACTGCTCAAAAAAATAAAGGGAACACTTAAACAACACAATGTAATGCCAAGTCAGTCACACTTCTGTGAAATCAAACTGTCCACTTAGGTAGCAACACTGACTGACAATCAATTTCACATGCTGTTGTGCAAATGGAATAGACAATAGGTGGAAAGCATAGGCAATTAGCAAGACATCCCCAATAAAGGAGTGGTTCTGCAGGTGGTGACCAGAGACCACTACTCAGTTCCTATGTTTTCTGGCTGATGGTTTGGTCACTTTTGAATGTTGGCGGTGCTTTCACTCTAGTGGTAGCATGAGACGGAGTCTACAACCCACGCAAGTGGCTCAGGTAGTGCAGCTCATCCAGGATGGCACATGGCAAGAAGGTTTGCTGTGTCTGTCAGGGTAGTGTCTGTTATGAACTAATAAAGGCGTTTAATAAAATTTTAACAACCTTAAGTAAAAAGCAGGGTTCTAATCCCGCACTTCTGATTGGCCGATAATAGCGACATTGGATTGGTCCTTTCTGGAAAATCTGATTGGCTGTTAACGGGCCAACTCTCATTGGTTCAAGGGTTTAACACTTCCATGTTTTTCATTGGCTAATAGGACAGCAGCCAACCCTATAAAAGGGCTGCTGCTGCCCTAGGTGATTGCTCTGTTCAGTATGCTTAATAAAGAGTTGAAGTTCACTGTTCACTGCCTCGTCTCCGCTCCTTGCACCCATGCACAGAACTTAGCACTGGTGACGAGGATGGGATGCGGAGACATCAGAGCTGAATGAACACTTACAGAGCACCAAACAGAGCACGTGGCTGAAGGCGCATCGACAACGGAAACCATGTCCAGCGGCACCATACCACCCGCTCCATTTGACCTGGCACAAGAAGACTAGGACTCGTACATGGACCAGTTCCAGATGTTTCTGGAGACCAACAACTTGAAAGATGCAACTACGGGGAAAAAACGAGCAGTGTTCCTGAACCATTGCGGGCCTGCTGTCTTTAAGATGGCCAAGGCACAAGCGAAACCGGCTGAGGTGAAATCCATGGACTGGGACGTCCTCACTCCCCTTCTACGGGCCCACTATGCACCCGCCGTACCAACGCTTGTCCGAAGACATGAGTTTTATCAGAGGGACCAATGAAAAGGACAGAGCATCACAGATTTTATCGCGGACCTCCAGAACCTGGGAGGCCTCTGTGGGTTTGCAGACCTTGAAGAAGCTCTGAGAGACCGAATAGTTCTGGGATTAGATGACCACTCGGTGCAGAGCAAGATCATGGCCAAAGGGGACATCGATCTTGCTGATGTCATCAAAGAAGCTACTGCAGCAGAAGCAACCAGGAAGTCGGCCACCCGAATGCGCCGCACCAACGCACCGCTCCGTCAACTCACCAATGATACCTCACCTCGCCTAGAGAGGAACACAACAGTGACCCACCAAGAGAACCTCGAATCTCCATCAGAAAGTGATGAGGAGGAGGTCAACCGGCTCCGGTCCGAACGCAACCAACGCAACCCACGGAATCGAAGACTACTGCACCAATGCGCGGGTTGTGGGGCAAACCACCCGCAATCAGATTGCAAATTCCTTGACGCGCTCTGCCATTCCTGTGGGAAAAGAGGCCACATTGGGAAGGTCTGTAGAAGCAAGCGAGGATCCAGCCCATTTCGGAGAGAAAACAACTACCGCCAGACCACAGGGAATCATCCTGTGAGTCGGGAACACTTGAACCACCAATGGAACAACCACTCCTACAGAAATAAAACACTTGCCACTTCAACGAGACAAGAAGAGGCACACCAAACCATTACCATTGGTCACGCTTCATAGTTAGATTCAAAGAAGATCCGAGTGAGGGTCGCCATCGAGAACCAACCTTGCATGATGGAAGTTGACTCAGGGTCGTCCCTCTCAATGGTTTCCTGGAAGACCCTCAAACAGTTAATCCCTGCCGTCCGGCGTCAAGACCTCAGAGCCCAAAGAATTATACTCAAAGATTACCAGGGGAACTGAATTCCGGTCATCGGCTCCAGCCAACTCCAAGTATCATTCAAAAATCCTACTGCGTCGCTACCACTGACCGTCATCGATCATGACCGGCCAGTTTATTAGGCCTTCAATGGTTCGGCCCACTTGGGATCGAGGTAGCCGGCATTCACCAAACCAGAAGCGATGACTGGGAGGAGGCCATCGTCCAGGAATTCCAGGACATCTTTGCAGACAAACTAGGCGAGTACAAGGGGACCCCGATATCATTTAACCTTAACCCTGAAGTAGCCCCCATCCGCCTTAAGCCTCGTCGGGTGCCTTTTGCTCTAAAACCAAAGATCGACAAGCAGCTTGATAAATTAATAGCCCAGGGTGTTTTAGAACCAACTGACCACGCCCGTTGGGAAACCCCAATCATAATAACCATCAAACCAAATGGTTCGTTAAGAATTTGCGGGGACTACCGAGCTACCCCCAATCACGCCCTACAACAGAATGCTTTCCCGGTGCTGGTGGTTCAACACCTTCTCCATTCCCTGGGGGGCGGAAAAATCTTCGCTAAATTGGATTTAGCGCAAGCATACCAACAACTACCCGTAGATTAAAAAGCCACAGAAGCGCAGACTATCATTACACCAAGGTGCTTTTAAATGCAACCGACTCCAATTTGGAGTGAGCGTAGCCCCAGGGATTTTCCAAAGTCTGATGGAGAGACTTTTATAAGGGATCAAGGGAGTCATACCATATTTTGATGACGTTTTAATTGCGGCCCCTAATAGAGAAGTACTAGAGAAGCATCTTAGAATGGTCCTCCAAAAATTTAAAGACTCCGGCCTAAAGGTTAAAAAAAATAAATGTCAACTGTGTACAGAGAAAGTAGAGTTCCTGGGGTACCTCCTCAATAAGCAAGGAATTCACCCCACTGAGGACAAACTAAGAGGGATCAAAAACGCACCAAGGCCTAAGAATAGAACAGACCTCCAAGCTTTCCTGGGGCTCATTAACTTTTACAACATCTTCTTGCCCCAGAAGGCGACCGTAGCTGAGCCCCTACATAGACTGCTCGACAAAAAAGCCACCTGGGTCTGGGGACACTGAGAGGAGCACACATTCCGACAAGTGAAAAACTTACTAACCTCCGATGCTGTTTTAATGCAGTATAACGAGACTTTGCCTTTAACCATTACATGTGATGCGTCACCGTTTGGAGTAGGAGCCATTTTAAGCCATGTGTTACCAAACGGTAGTGAGGCCCCTATTGCTTATTTTTCAAGGACCTTATCGAGGGCTGAATGCAACTATAGCCAAATTGACAAAGAGGCTCTTGCTGTTGTATCTGCTGTGAAACGGTTTCATGAATATGTGTATGGATGAGCCTTCACGATAATTACCGATCACAAGCCCTTGCTGGGGATTATTGCGGGAGACAAACCAACCCCTTATATATTGTCACCCAGAATGACTCGTTGGTCGGAGTTCTTAGCTGCGTACAATTATAAATTGCAACATCGCCTGGGGAAAGCCATTCCCCATGCTGACGCATTAAGCCGTGCCCCACTTCGGAAACCATCAACGACCCAGCTCCAACCCTCATGACACTCCAGATTGAAACCCTACATTCACTGCCGCTAACAGCCAGAGACATCGCTATCGAAACGAAATGAGATCCTGTCCTGGAGCGAGTTCTCAGCTGGGTCGAACGAGGATGGCCAGCAGACCAAACCCCTGATGACTTTGCCCCTTTCAGAAACCGGCAAACAGAGCTTTTCTCGCTGAAGGGCTGCATCCTATGGGGAGACAGAGTCGTCGTCCCAGAGCGGTTACAACGAACAGTTTTGAAAGCATTGCATGACGGTCACCCCGGCATCATGCGTATGAAAACACTCGCATGAAGCTACGTGTGGTGGCCGGGCATCAATAAGCAGATCGAAGCCTGGGTAAAGACTTGTCTAAAATGCCAAGAAGTCAGCAGTGCCCCACCTAGAGCAATTCCAACAGAGTGGGAAACTCCCTGGGGGCCGTGGTCCTGCATCTACATTGACTTTGCGGGACCTACTAAGGGACATACATTCCTCCTAACAGTGGATGCCTATTCCAACTGGCTCGAAATCCACAAGATGAAGACTACTACAACGGAATCAGTCATCCGCAAATTAAATAAACTATTCGCAACACATGGACTGCCAGACGTTTTAGTCTCCGATAACAGACCCCAGTTCACTGCCCTGGCGTTTGAACAATACTTAGCGGACCAGGGCATCTGCCATGCACTAACCTCGCCGGTGCACCCTGCGGCCAATGGAAGGGCTGAGCGCATGGTCCAATTTCTTAAAAAAATTCTCCACAAGATGGACCATGGGGACATTGACGACAAACTGAACAGAATACTCCTACTCCAACACATCACCCCGCACAGCATAACCAACAAAATGCCAGCTGAACTGTTGATGGGACGCAGGCTTCGCTCCCACCTTGACCGTCTCCACCCATCCTACGTGCCAGAGAAACCCTGTGGATCTAGTGGAAAGTGCCGCGAATTCAAGGTAGGTGACTTAGTCTTCGCTAAAAATCTTTCCGGCAAACCATTGTGGGTTGAAGCAACCGTAACAATGGATGAGAAAATATGGAAACGCCATATAGATCAGCTTCGCTCTAGGTTGCAACCCAGTTCCCACGACTCCTGTGACCCTCAAACTGAGGGGGGAGGGGATGTCGAGGGAACCGAATTCGAGATGCTGGATGATGAAATCGAAGAAAGTCAGCAGCCAGGCGTGTTCCATGAAGAAGAATCAGGAAGGGGGTGTGCCTCGCCACAGAGAAATACCTCAATGGAGGCGAGCCAGCAGGAACCGGAGGACAACGATGACAGAATTAGCAGCTCCGAGTCGTCCTGTGGGGATGCGGAACTGCCTGTACCAGATAAATCAAAAAACGTTCCACCGGAACTGGACTACAAACAGGAACTGGTGGGACAGCACAAATCTAATAGGCAATTGAAACGACCTGCATATTTACGCGATTACGTCACTGCACCCCTCAAACGGAACCTAGGGGAGAGGGGTGTTATGAACTAATAAAGGCGTTCAATAAAGTTTTAACAACCTTAATTAAAAAGCAGGGTTCTAATCCTGCACTTCTGATTGGCTGATAATAGTGACATTGGATTGGTCTTTTCTGGGAAATCTGATTGGCTGTTAATGGGCCAACTCTCATTGGTTCAAGGGTTTAACACTTCCATGTTTTTCATTGGCTAATAGGACAGCAGCCAACCCTATAAAAGGGCTGCTGCTGCCCTAGGTGATTGCTCTGTTCAGCATGCTTAATAAAAAGTTGAAATTCACTGTTCACTGCTTCGTCTCTGCTCCTTGCACCCACGTGCAGAACTTAACAGTGTCCAGAGCATGTCCTACCAGGAGACAGGCCAGTACATCAAGAGATGTGGAGGAGGCCGTAGGAGGGCAACAAACCAGCATCAGGACTGCTACCTCCGCCTTAGTGCAAGGAGGGACAGGAGGAGCACCGCCAGAGCCCTGCAAAATGACCTCCAGTGGGCCACAAATGTGCATGTGCCTGCACAAATGGTCAGAAACAGACTCCATGAGGGTGGTATGAGGGCCCAACCTCAACAGGTGGGGGTTGTGCTTACAGCCCAACACCGTGCAGGATGTTTGGCATTTGCCAGAGAACACTAAGGTTGGCAAATTTGCCACTGGGCTCTTCACAGATGAAAGCAGGTTTACACTGAGCACATGTGACAGACATGACAGGGTCTGGAGATGCCGTGGAGAACGTTCTGCTGCCTGCAACATCCTCCAGTATGACTGGTTTGGCAGTGAGTCAGTAATGGTGTGGGGTGGCATTTCTTTAGGAGGCCACACAGCCCTCCATGTGCTCACCAGAGGTAGCCTGGCTGTCATTAGGTACTGAGATGAGATCCTCAGACTCCTTGTGAGACCATATGCTGGTGCGGTTGGCCCTGGGTTCCTCCTAATGCAAAACAATGGTAGACCTCATGTGGCTGGAGTGTGTCAGCAGTTCCTGCAAGATGAAGGCATTGATGCTATGGACTGGCCCACCCATTCCCCAGACCTGAATCCAATTGAGCACATCTGGGACATCATGTCTCACTCCATTCACCAATGCCACATTGCACCACAGACTGTACAGGAGTTGGGGGGATGCTTTAGTCCAGGTGTGGGAGGAGATCCCTCAGGAGACCATCCGCTACCTTATCAGGAGCATGCCCAGGTGTTGTAGGGAGGTCATACAGGCACATGGAGGCCCCACACACTACTGAGCCTCATTTTGACTTGTTTTAAGGACATTACATCAAAGTTGGATCAGCCTGTAGTGTGTTTTTCCAATTTAATTTTGAGTTTAATTCCAAATCCAGACCTCCATGGGTTGCTAAATTTGATTTCCATTGATAATTTTTGTGTGATTTTTGTTGTCAGCACATTCAACTATGTAATGAACAAAGTATTTAATAAGAATATTTCATTCATTCAGAACTAGGATGTCTTATTTTTGTGTTCCCTTTATTTTTTTGAGCAGTGTATCTGAAAAGACTATAGAGAGATGACCTGAGTGATGTTGAGGGTACTGCTTGTTTTGGGGCAAATGTAAGGCTCCTGCCTTCCCTTTTTAAGCTTTCTGATTTTAAAAGTAGGCCAGAACTAAAGTTGAGGACATTATAAAATAGAGGGCTGTCCTAGGTAAAATAGAGCAAACTGGTAGTCATCTGTTGAGATAGAGACTACAGTGATGGATCTGATGTGATACAAAAAATATATTGTTTTCCAAAGCGTAAGCTAATATTTCTAGTCTCTTGATTCTAACCCACATCATATGCAGTCTTGGAGTTATTCCCAGTACTGGCTGGGACACTCTGTATGATAGTCATTTTTTTTAAGAAATGACCACAAATTTCAAATCAATTGCAGTAATGCTACTTACTGACTAAATTATTTTCCTGGACACTGAAAGACTAACTGAAATCTAACCATGCTGCCATTCATCAGTCTGGCCATAAATTGGATGGAGATATATTTATAAATCAGTTGACAATAGATGCCTGAAGCTTATTTATTTGTTCTTAACAATTATTCTAAACTCCATCACAGTGTCACAATTACAGCTGAATATAGCTGATGATATTAAGAGTCCTTCTGCAGGCATGCATACATTTGCAGATTTAGGAATCTTTCTCTGATCCCAAAGTTGTAGTAGAAATCTGCAATCTTAATTTTATAACCAAATATTCAGTTTGGCAAAATGTAAGACATGTAAAATAATCTTCCCATTTTTTCATAATGGGAACTCGAGATTTTTGTCTTGAGGACAAGAATTCTCTCCTTCTTTTATTAATGTTTTCAGATTAATACTTGAAAAAACTTGAGTAATTATACGAGAGATCAAGAACCCCAGAGATATTTCAAAACATGGACAATTATTTTTAAACAAGGGGTCATTTATTTCTAGCACAGAAGTAGAATGGACAGAAGAATTAAAACAGTGGGCATAAAAACCAAACATTTGGCACTAGTTAAAGATGAAAAGGGTTCCCGCCTAGCTGGATTTTTTTTTCTTGGCAGATGTTTATCCTATCTGAATGTTTGAAAACAATACTATGGAAACCAAGAGAAGGAGCACGTATTGATATTTTTGCTATTTTTGTACTTTCTAGGAGGAATGTGCTTTGCAACACCAATCTTACAATATGGCAAATGCACCTGTAGTAAAGGCATTATCATTTTTCTTATTGGAATCCTTTCCTCTCTTCTCCTCTCTCCCTTCCTCTTCCCCTTCCCTCCTTTCTTCCTTCCACCCATCCATCCTTCCTTCCATATTCACTTATTTCTGTCTTAATTCAAACCAGAGATACACTTTTGCATTTGAACAAGCTATTAATTGATGCATTTAGAATGGACATCATTGCCAAAATCCAAGAAGAGTAACAATAGTCAACAGTCTTCCGTGGCATATTGTGTTTGTTTACTGCTAGTTCTGGTATCTGCATAATCCTTTTTAAAAAACCACACACACACACACACACACATTGTAGAGCCAAAGTACAATGGCAGTTGGAATGAACAGATGCCCATTTTATGCTTATTTTCAATATATTTTTCAATATAGTTGGTCTCTTCAAATGATTAATAATATTATTTCAAAGGAAATGTGATAAGCACCAGGGAAACAGCAGCTAAGTTCAATTTTATTCCTGCAGCCATAATAATGCTTTGATGTAATCAATTTTAAAGTGTAAAATGGTATGTGCTTAGAGTATTTATTTATTTTTATTACTTTTGTTTATTTTTTGCAATAACATATGGGGAATGCAGAAGCATCTCTAGAGCATGACATGTGGGAAAGGAAGAGAACATTAATTGTTTGCTTCATAGATAAATCAATATACATGACAGTCAGGATGTGAGGACTATAAACTCATGAAATCTAATATTATTCAACAGCACAACTCTAACCAAAATGTTGGAATGCTCCAGGTTTACAATCCTGGACTGAAAAAATGCAAACCATCCTTCCTGGTTGAAGCAGCCATCTGGCATGTACTAAAGCTGAAGTAATTACTTGAAGTGGAATCTGTGAGGGAAGCATTCCAGTGCATGACTTGCTCCCACAGCCTCCTATAATGGTGCCATGCTTTGTCTGAGCCAAACTATTATTTAAAGCAAAAGAGCCCCTGGAGCTTTTCTTTACTTCAAAGTCCCTGCTGATAGAATCTACTGCAAGAATCTCACTTGAGCTACTAAGAACATGTTAACCACTTCAACGCACTGGAATGACCATATGGGTGGTTATGATCAACTTCCTAAGGTTTTGTGTTTAAACACTAGGGCTCAAACAGTGTTTTTTTTCCTAGGATTAAATGTTCAGTTCCAAAAAGTTGGGGGAGTCAGGAAATAATTAAACTTGATTTCATTTTATTTCATTTCACTTAATTTTAATGAACATTAGAGTGAACTTCCTGACTATTTAATCATTTCCCTCTTTCACTGCATTAAAATTACAACTCAGTAACACCTCTTTTAAAGTCTAAAGCAGGGGTATCAAACTCGATTTCATTGAGGACTGCATCAGGGTTCTGTTTGACCTTGGGGGGGCAATGTGTGTGTGTGACCGGGGGGGGCATGACCTGCTTATCAGTGCCCAAGCGCTCTACCAGAGAAAATGGACTCCCGATCTCCATTTTGGCTGGGAAGACACTTGCAACGCCCTGCCAGTAAAAACAGAGCTCTGTGGGCTGGTCCTTCGCTCTTTCCAGGGTGGCCCTGCAGACCAGATCTACACACCCCATGGGCCAGATCTGGTCCACCGTCCTTGACTTTGACACCCCTGATCTAAAGGATACACCAGGATTCCAGAGGACCACACACATTGGTCACCTCCATTTGTACAGCCCTACTCAGAAGCATCAAAGGAATTCAAGTTGTTCAGATTGAGAGGAAAAAGTGGTTAGCTTTGCCATGCCTCCGCAATAGAGTTGAGTCAGTGTGGTATACTGCAATTCAAGATCATTTCAATATAATTGGTGGTACGATCAGGGGTGGGATGCTACCAGTTCTGCCAGGCTCTATAGAACTGGTAGCTCTGAAACAGTAGCAGATACTGAACCGGTTCTGTGTTTGCTGTCGTTTGGTCCACCCACCCCCGCCTGGGCTCTTACCTGACCTTTATTTCCTGCTTTTTCAACCTCAGCTGTTTGAGCGGCACAGCTGAGGTTGAAAAAGCAGGAAAAAAGTGGCTTTCCAAATGCTGCGCAGCTGCACACAGCACTTTTCAGCTGGCGGCACAGCTCAAGGTTATTTTACACGCACATGCAGCGCACGTCTGGTGCACATGCACACAAAGTACACACAAAACATAGTCATGGAACCAGTAGTAACACCAGTTGAATCCTAGCACTGAGTAGGATCAATATAATCCTCCCCACCAAGCACCATCAACCCATGAGAAAGCTACTACCAACCATTCCTCTAAATATAAGGGAGGTTGGGGAACTATAAGGTAGTTCTCAACTTACAACCACAGTGGAGACCAAAATTTCTGTTGCTAAGTGAGACATTTGTTAAGTGGGTTTTGCCCCATTTTACAATCTTTCTTGCCACAGTTGTTAACTGAATCACTGCAACCGTTAAATTAGTTAATTAAACAGGATTATTAGTGAATCTGGCTTCCTCGTTGACTGCTTGTCAGAAGGTCGCAAATGGGCAAATGACATTCCTATGGGCAAAACTGTTTTAAAAAATCACCCCTCAGGGGAAAAAAAGGGGTGTTTAGATTAAAATAAGCATTTTAAAATAAAAACATATTTTCTACAATAGGATGCTACAGTTCCAGCAAAAGAATATCCAATTACTTACATAGTCAATTATATACTATAAATAATTCCATTCTATGGTGATAATAATAAATTTGCTTTGCTATTTTTATAGCAATATGAATGATAGTATCCTGTGTTCCCAACTTCACATTGGACTGGAATCTCTAGTTTGCAGTATTTCCATGTTCCACCAGTGAAAATAGTGATTTCCTGGAAGACCTGCATTTGGGCTTACATGAGGTTGATGTTTCTATCTCGAAGACCTCCTCCCAAAAGAAAACAGCTGCTTAAGCTCTTTAGATTCTTTGGCAGTCATGGAATAAATAAATATGGAGGCATAAAATCTAACAACCAGATAAACAGTCATACAATGAATTAATTGGTCCCAGCTGATCACAAGACCTAATGGTTATTCCTCGCTAAACCATGCATTGTCCTAGTAGATGTTCTCATGCCAAGTCCTGTTAGAACACTGTAGCCCAACTTTAGCCTGCCTTAGCAATGGAGGCTTCATTATGAGGTCCTCAGCAAATAGCAATCTTCATGTTGTGCCTTCATATATACACAGATTTCAAGTGATAATTAGAACTGCAAAAAAAAAAACATTGCTACTAACTTGCCTTCCATTGAGGACCTGTATACTGCACAAGTCAAAAAGAGGGCTGTGAAAATATCTACTGACCTCTCATATCCTGAACCTTGTTAGTTGTATCTTTATGATTTATATTGTTTTATTTAGTTTCCTAGTATGATTTGATTGTTTACTTAGTATCCTATGACTTTCACTAAATGTTGTATCTTATGATTATTCGTGAATGTATTTTTAATGCACACTGAGAGTATATGCACCAAAGACAAATTCCTTATATGTCCAATCACACTTGGTCAATAAAGAATTCTATCCTATCCTATCCTACTCCAGACCAGTTATGGAGGCATTTTTTCCTTTCTTCCCCAATATATGAGAACTGAGAGATTGTGGACTTCATTTTTCAGAATTCCCCCAACGGTTATAGCCACTACTGAGAATATTAAGGTTAAATTCATCATATTTCAAGAATGACCAGGTTGTAGAAGGGTACCTTTAAGCAAGAGTACATTTTAGGTGGCATTCCTAAATCACTGGCATTTCTGCTCTAGCAGAACAAATGTGGGTGTTTCAGGAACATGTTTTAGGAAAGCCAATACAGCTTTTTTTAATGTTGAGCCTGCTTAGATATTTTGGCTGCTGTTTGTTATTGGGTTTTTTTTCCTATTTTATATTTTTAGCTTACATTGCTATGACCATCTTAGGAAGAAAGAGAAGATAGAATTATTTAAAATAAAGTATGAATAGACTCCACTGACTAATATAATGCTCAACACTTGAATTAGTTTTAAGACTTAGTTACCATAAAAATTAAAATTCATTATTTCATTAATTGATTGACTTTGAACTAAGTTGTTATATTATACTAAGAAAATAACTAGAAATATCTATGTAATTATTATTGTTATTGTTATTATTGTTATTATTGCTTTTTATCATTGTTCCAAAGTTAGATGCACATAGCCTTGTAAAGGGAAAAGAAAAAAGGAGGAAAGGGAGTAAAAGCAAAAAGAAAGGGAAAAAATGAAAAAAAAACTGCTATAAGTACCATAATTGGCTTTTAAAAACCATCTCTGATTGAAATAATTTAATTTATTCCTTATTATTAATAATACATTATCTTTATCTATATTGCTAAATTTACTCTGCTGTAAGAATTATTTATGGATAAGTAGACAAAATAGTATTAAAATATTCAAAATAAAATTTCATTATAAAATACTTACCTGTGGCCAGTAAAGTAACAAACTGATAAAATTACTCTTGTGATAAATTTGGAACTGGGTTAAATAATCTGGGATCCCTTCTCACCTATTTTTTTTAATGGCTACAGGGATTAAATGATTCTACATGTTTAGCAATCTAAGGAAAACTTTCCAGAGAGTTAAAACAATTAATCAGTGGAACAACTTTCATCCAGAGGTTGTGAATGCTCCAACACTGGAAGTTTTTAAGAAGAGATTGGACAACCATTTGTCTGAAGTGGTGTTGGGTTTCCTGCCTGAGCAGGGGGTGGACTAGAAGACCTCCAAAGTCCCTCTCAACTCTGTTATTCTATTCTATTCTGTTTTGTTCTATCTGTTATGTGAAAAAGAAGCAGGGGTGGGATTCTACCAGTTCGCACCTATTCTCTAGAACCAGTAAACATTCTAAACAGTTCGGAGAACCAGTTGTTAGAAGAAATTACTGGCCTAATCCTGTAAGGAAGGCAGGAAGGAAACATTCTGGTGTTGCTTATGGAAACTGCCTCTCTGTTATTCCTTATTACATTCTTGGCAGGACTAGACTTCCCGTCTCAGGAAATTCTCTGGAGTTTTTTTCCCCTCCTTTGCTGGTACTTTGCTTGTGTGGAGTGACCACTCAAAGTTACAATGGCACTGAAAAAAGTGACATGACATTTTTCACACTTAGGACTGTTGCAGCACCCCCCACAGTCATGAGAGGCCAGGCGAGGAGAAGCTTGCCTCAATGTGAGTGATGTTGAGTTGGCCACGCCCAGCCAGTCACATGACCAAGCCCTGCCCACCAACTAAGCCACACCCACAGAACTGGTTGTTAAAAAATTTGAATCCCACCCCTGAAAAGAAGCCTATTCTCTGAATCCATCTATAGGTGGCAGATACTACATAAGGTTCATCTGACCACGGACAAAAATACAGTACTGTATGGACTGGTTTTTATTTCTCCAAACATTTCAAAATAACTATTGATTTTAGGTGGATACATTGTTTTCTTTACTTTTCCTCAACAGTACTCTTAAATTATAACATTAATGTAACTTCAAACATTATTATTGTATTATGGAGGCAGCTAGAGTTTTTATGTATACCTGTAATCTTTCAGTTTATAAGTTTGCTTGTTTCTTACCTGTTTTATTATGACTGGGGGACCAAAGATTATGTTTGCTTTAAATAAAAAGACTACAGGATAGAATTTTGGCATCAAGACAATCCTCATTCACATTTACAGCTGTTTCGTCCCATTTCATTTTGCTTATCAGAAACTCTCTTCTTTAATTAATCCAAATCCCTAAACCAGCTCTGTCACACACATTTTGGCCTTCTCTTTCTCCTTCTGCTCTTTCCAGACAAAGTTTCTAGCTGCAATTCTGCCACTGTGCTTCAAACTGCTTGCCTGACTATTTCAGGCCTCCTCCTCCTCCTCCTCCTAAATCGGAGCAAGTCTCTGATTGCCATTTCAGATGTATTCTTATTACACCCAAGTCCCTTTAGGAGACACAATTAAATGGTGCATGAGGTTAATTCAATCCAGCGGTTCTATGTAGTTCTTCCCCAAATTCCTGATTAAATTAATATATTTGAATTTTAATTAGAATATGAGATAGAGATTGCCTTAATAATGATATAATAATGCACAATGTTAAAAATAATCTTGCTTTGACCTTCCTGCATGACACATATGAATCTCCTTCAGATTCAGAGAAAGAGAGAAGTGGCAAAGGTAGCATCAACAGAGAAAAAATGGACAAAGAGAACACGAAGGATTATGTAGCCAAATTGCAAAATGATAAATGCTGTATCTCAGCACTTATTGTCACCCATAGAGATGCTGCATTCATAGGGTTAGGGTTCTCAGAATGTCCAGCTCCAAAACCAAGAAAGATACATAAAGTTACTTCCAAGCAGTTTCCTTTATTGTTCCTCAAATACAAACAGAAACCTTGCCAAACTAAAGCAAACTATTTGCATCAATAAAGATACACACTGAGAACTTTAGGGAGAAACTGTCTTGAATCTCGTCCTCCTAATCAAACTATTTAAAACTTATCTGCCTCTTAGTCCTCTGGAATGCAGTCCCTCCCCTCCTGGGAATCCAGATTACATTCTATCACACAGAAGGAGTTTTTTCAACATCTTTATGGAGCTCACAAATTCTCCTTAGGGGATTAGAAGAAGGAGTGAAAAGGAAGACAAGTTTTTTATTCATTTATTCCGTTTATATCCCACCTTCATCTCAAAGAAGCCCTAAAGGCAGCTGAACAATGACTGCAATTTTAAAACATCTAAAAATCGTAACTGGGATAAATTAATCCACAGTTAAAAGTATGGCCAACGATGTTTAGAGATTTATTATGGGTTGCTACACAGTCAGCTAGAGGTTTAGACAAGATTTGGCGTTTTTGGTCACCTATCAAATCTTTCCCAAGGACCTGGGAGAGGCAGGTAGTGTTTTTTTCATGATGTTAAAAGTATCATCACAGGATGTAAGCTGCTCTAAGTAAAGTTGCTTTTTGCAATTGATTGATGATGATTTTGTCAATGCCGGTGATGTTCAAGTGATGTTTTGGAATCTCACCCAAGGCACCAATTGATACACATTGAAATATTTACTTTCTTTTGCCATAGTTCATGTAGCTCTATTTGCAAGTGTTTTTTTTTTTCAATTATTTCTCTTCAATTTATGTTGACTGTTTCCTAGTATGATTTGATTGCATATTGGATACCCTATGACTATCATTAAGTGTTGTACCTTATGATTCTTGACTAATTTATCTTTTCTTTTTATGTACACTGAGAGCATATGCATCAAGACAAATTCATCATATATCTAATCACACTTGACCAATAAAGAATTCATTCATTCATTCATTACATTATGCTGTCTCCAGAGTTGCAATGTCCACTATCCAGACTTTTTTGTCTTTCTTATCAACAATTGTTAAGTCTAACAGGTGCTTGTCTGTTTGAATTCTAAAGTATTAGGTCACTTTGATTTCTAAATTTTCTGTTATTTTGTCTATTTTGTGATCCCACCAACTTGCTTGCAGACAAATGATGTTTCTTGCCAATATTCCAATGTACTATTGTTACTACTTTTTTCTTACTATTGTTTGTAGTCAGTCTGTGAAATCTTTCTGCAGCAGCTAAGGTGGCCCACAATTTCTTTAGCCTTGCAAGGATGGCATTTGCTCTCTGTTGCTCTCTTCTCAGTTCTGACTTGACAGTATATACATTTGTTCTTGTGTATCTAGAATTAACACTTCTGTTGCTTTCTTCAACTTTTCTGCTCTTAGCTATTGCCAGATCTTGTATCCACTCTGCCTAATTTTTAATATACTGGGCATGTAATTCTTTGCCTTGCCATGTCTCTTTTCTATTCTTCATTTGGTCTTTTTTTTATAGCCCAATGTGTTTTCTTTAGCATTCTTAAAGCCTTCCTGATGTACAACTTCCTTGTATCTTCTTCATTGTCCATCACATACTCTCCCAATACCCATTTTGCTTCTTCAATTGTCTGGTGTACTTGCAACATTCCATTCTGTTTTCATGACCCCATCAAACTTTCTATGCCTCTTTTTCTCTTTTAGTTCAGCTACCATTTTAGCCCATTTTTTTTACTTCCCAAACTATGTAATCTCTCTGATACTATCCTTTCTAATTCTACTACTACAGCTATTCTAATAGACATACCTTTAGGATGTTACACAGTGTCTGTTTCTTAGTCTGGTCTAGCTTATAGGCTGACCATATTCCTTGAAGGATGCCTTTATTTAAAATATATGAAGTACATCATTAATATTATTCATTGTTAATAAAGTTATTGTAATTGCACAGTAACTTCTAGGAAAATAAAGATAAGAGCCTCTTGGCAGCACAGACACTAAATGTGGTATTTTGTAAAATAGGGAAAATGGTGGTTTTAGGAATTTAGTCAACCATTGCTGAAGCTATTAACTGAAAGTTTCTTTTTCATCACCTTCTTTTGTAATTACCTCCCCAGAATAATGTTGTATTGTTGCAGTATCTTGTGGGAAATAATGACAACCACCCATCATTCATTGAAGAAACTGTTAACTGTGTGGCGTCCTTTAAGTTCTTCGTCTCAAGGAACATTTGGAAGCGATCCATGTAGGACTCCCAGTCCTCTTGTGTTGGATCGAACGGAGCGGGTGGTACTATGCCGCCGGACATGGTTCCGTTGTTGGCGCCATCTGTCACGTGCTCGGTGTTGCTTCTTGGTTCCGTTGGTTCAGATGTCTCCAAATCCCACCTTTGCCACCAGTGTTAAGTTTGAGCATGGGTGGTAAAGAATGGAGACAAGCCTCTGAATGGTGAACTTCAGCTCTTTATTTACATTGTGACTTGCTTGCTTGAACGGTAGTAAAACCTGCCTTATATAGGTGAACCTTGTAACGATTAACCAATAACGATCTAGGAACGCTAGCTCTTAAATCAATAAGACATTTCTGTTAAGGGCCAATCAGATTCCCCAGAACGGGCCAATCTGGTCCGGCCGCTTAACAGCCAATTGGAAGTGCAGGGCCAGACCCTGCACTTGACTCCAAGCTCATACTTTATTAGTTATATTGCATACACAACACCCCTTCCCCCTGGCTTCTTAGTTCAGGGCGCGGTTACATAGTCCTTTAAATAGGACGGTTGTCTTTTTAATCTCTTTGACTTTCATTGTATTGAGTGGTTGCAGTCCTGCTGAGGTAGATCATTGTTTGATAGTGGGGCTACCTCCAGTTCAGAGTTCACTTCTGCGTCGTGGCCCCCATTTTCCGCAATTTCTTGAGGTGCAAACGTTTCTGCCTCCGGCTCCGCAGCCTGGTTTTCTGTTAAATCGTTGTTTCCTTCGAATGGGTTTCCTAGGGCTTCATCTTCTTCCGTACCTCCCCCCCCCCCTCAGTTTGGTCAAAGGGAAGTTGCGACTGGCTGCTGCAAGCCGTGACTGTAATTGGTCGATATTCCGTTTCCAGAGTTTATTGTCACAGCATTGCACAAGGTAGGATCTGGGGCTGGTTACACGTACTACTGTCGCTTCCACCCACAACAGGTCGCCCGATAGGTTTTTTGCATAGACCAGGTCTCCTACCTGGAAGATGCGACAGCAGCTGCTGGATCCTAGTGGTTTCTCTGGTTCATAAGCAGGGTGCAACCGGTCGAGGTGGGAGCGGAGCTTTCGTCCCATCAGCAGTTCAGCGGGAGTTTTGTTGGTGACGCTATGTGGGGTGATGCGTTGCAAGAAGAGGATTTGATTGACCTTGTCGTCAATGTTATCGTAGTTTACCTTTTGCAAGGTTTTCTTTACAAATTGGACCATGCGTTCTGCTCGGCCATTGGTCGCAGGATGCGCAGGCGAGGTGAGCGCATGGCGAATGCCGCAGTCAGCGAGGTACTGCTCGAATGCTAGTGCAGTAAATTGTGGGCCGTTATCGGATACCAGGACGTCTGGTCATCCGTGGGTTGCAAAGAGTCTGTTCAAAATCTTGATGACTGCCTCGGAGGTTGTAGTAGTCATTCGATGAATCTCGAGCCAATAGAAGTAGGCATCGACGGTAAGCAGGAAGGTGTGGCCCTTGGTTGGCCCCGCGAAGTCCAGGTGAATTCGGGACCAGGGTCCACGTGGTGTCTCCCATTCAGTAGGCATGGCTTTTGGAGGGGCGTTGCTGACTTCTTGGCATTTGTGACAAGCTTTAACCCACTGTTCGATTTGCTTGTCAATGCCCGGCCACCATGCGTAGCTTCGTGCGAGGGCCTTCATTCGCACGATGCCGGGGTGGCCATCGTGCAAGGTTTTCAGCAGCGCTTTTTGGAGCCGTTCTGGGATAACGACTCTATTGCCCCAAATGACACAGCCTTTCTGGGAGAAGAGCTCGGTCTGTCGAGACTTGAATGGTGTGAAGTCATCAGGCAATTGGTCCAATGGCCATCCGCGTTCTACCCAGCCTAGGACTCGTGCTAGGATGTGGTCGCGTTTGGTTTCTCTCGCGATGTCTCGAGCGGTCAGTGGCGGCGAGTTGAGTGCCTCGATCTGCAACGTGGTTACCGTTGGTGCCAGATCGTAGAGAGTTTCTGGGAGCGGTGCTCGGCTCAATGTGTCAGCGTGGGGAATGTCTTTTCCCGGGCGGTATTGCAGCCGATAGTTATAAGCAGCTAAGAATTCTGACCATCGGGTCATTCTAGGGGATAATATGTAGGGAGTCAGCTTATCTCCGGCTATTATCCCCAGCAACGGTTTGTGGTCAGTCACAACAGTAAAGACCCTGCCATACATGTGTTCGTGAAATCTTTTCACAGCTGAGACGATTGCAAGGGCTTCTTTATCAATTTGTCCATAGTTCCGCTCAGTTTTTGAAAGAGTCTTTGAAAAATAGGCCACAGGGGCTTCGTTCCCATTAGGCAGTACGTGGCTCAAAATGGCGCCCACCCCGAAAGGCGAAGCATCACAGGTTATAACTAATGGCAAAGTCTCATTATACTGCATGAGTACAGAGTCTGAAGTGAGCAGTTTTTTAACATATCTGAATGCCTGTTCTTCACGGTAACTCCATAACCAAATTGCCCTTTTGTCTAACAATCGGTGTAACGGTTCAGGACAGTTGCTTTATGGGGCAAAATACATTATAGAAATTGATAAGGCCTAGCAACGCCTGGAGATCGGCCTTGTTTCGTGGCCTGGGAGCGTTTTTTATCGCTTTTAATTTACTTTCGGTAGGGTGAATGCCCTGGCTATCAATCAGGTACCCTAAAAACTCAACACTGTCAGTACACAATTTACATTTATTTTTTTTAACCTTAAGACCAGCTTCTTGGAATTTTCTTAGGACTAATTTTAACTGATCCTGTAAGATTTTTTTGGCTGGGGCTGCAATTAATACATCATTAAAATAGGGGACCACGCCCTTAATGCCTTGCAATAACCTTTCCATAAGGCTCTGAAAGATCCCCGGGGCCACACTAACTCCGAATTGCAGCTGGGTACATTTAAAGGCACCTCGGTGCGTCACGATAGTTTGGGCCTGTGCCGTTTTTTTATCTACTGGTAATTGCTGATATGCCTGAGCTAAATCTAATTTAGTGAAAACTTTCCCGCCCCCCAGGGAATGGAGGAGGTGCTGCACCACCGGAACTGGATACGCGTTCTGCTGGAGGGTGTGGTTCAAGGTGGCCCGGTAGTCCACACAAATTCGAATTGACCCATCTGGCTTAATGGGTGTTACAATTGGGGTTTCCCATGGGGAGTGATCGGTGGGCTCCAACACCCCCTGAGCTATCAGTTTGTCGAGTTGCTCATCAATTTTCGCTTTTAAGGCAAACGGAACTCAACGGGGCTTCAGGCGAATGGGAGCTACTTTGGGATCTAGGCTAAATGAGATCGGGGTCCCTTTGTACTCGCCTAAGCTGTCCGCGAAGACGTCTCTGAACTCAGATATAAGGTCTTCCTCCCAGTCACAGCCACCGACTCGGTTTATGCCGGCCACTTCAATGCCGAGTGGCGCGAACCATTGGAGGCCCAGTAGGCTAGGCTGATCTCTATCGATGACTGTTAAAGGTAAGTACGCTGTGTGCTTCTTGAAGGAGACTCGGACTCGGCAGAACCCGACGACGAGGATTCGATTCCCCTGGTAGTCCTTGAGGATGAGGCGTTGGAACCATAGATCTTGGCGTTGAATTGTGGGGATGAGTTGCTTGAGTGTCTTCCAAGACACCATCGAGAAGGATGATCCCAAGTCGACCTCCATGATGCAAGGCTGGTTCTCAATGGCTTCCGTGACTCGGATTTTCGTAGTGTCCAAGGTTGAGGTGTGACCGATAGTGATAGTATGGTGAGCCTCTTCTCTCTGCAAGGTTCGATTTCTGTAGGAGTGGTTTACTGGCTCTCGCCTCACAGGACGGTTTCCTGTCGATTGGAGATAGTTAGCCCCTCTTGAGGCCTGGCTGGATCCTGGCAAGCTGCGGCAGACCCGTCCGATGTGGCCTCGTTTCCCGCTTGTGGCAGAGTGCGTCGCGGAATTTGCATCCGGACCTGGCATGGTTGGCCCCACAACCAGCGCAAGGGCATAAGGGCTTCGGGTGAGGGTTCCGGTCGGACCGCAATTGATGGACCCCTTCTTCGTCGCTGTCTGACGACGAAGAGAGGTCCTCGTGGTGCGTTGTCGCCAGCTGCCCTTCTGAACTAGATGAGATTTCGCTAGCCGGTGGTGGTACCAGAGCGCGGTTCCACCATAGTTGTGCAGCCGACTTCTTGGTCGCCTCTGCTGCCGTGGCTTCGGCGATGGTGTCGGCAAGGCTGATGTCGCCTTTTGCATCAGCTTGCTTTGTACGCCTGGTGCATCTAATCCCAGGACTAAGCGATCTCTTAGTGCTTCTTCTAGATCGGTGAATCGCAGAGGCCTCCCAAATTTCAGAGGTCTGCTATGAAGTCGGCTACGCTTTCTCCCTTCCGTTGGCTCCTTTGGTAAAACTCGTGCCGTCTCACCAGCGTAGGCACTTTCGGGGCGTAGTGACCTCGCAGGAGAGGTTCCAGGTCATTCCAATCCATCGCCTTTGCTTCTTGGGGTTTGGCTAGTGCTTTAGCCATCTTAAATACAGTTGGACCGCAATGCATTAGGAACACCGCCCGTTTCTTTCCTGGTGTGGCGTCCTTTAAGTTGTTCATCTCAAGGAACATTTGGAAGCGATCCATGTAAGACTCCCAGTCCTCTTGTGTTGGATCGAACGGAGCGGGTGGTACTATGCCGCTGGACATGGTTCCGTTGTTGGCGCCGTCTGTCACGTGCTCGGTGTTGCTTCTTGGTTCCGTTGGTTCAGATGTCTCCAAATCCCACCTTCGTCGCCAGTGTTAAATTTGAGCATGGGTGGTAAAGAATAGAGACAAGCCTCTGAACGGTGAACTTCAGCTCTTTATTTACATTGTGACTTGCTTGCTTGAACGGTAGTAAAACCTTCTTTATATAGGCGAACCTTGTAACGATTATGAGCTAGGAACAATAACGAGCTAGGAACAATAACGAGCTAGGAACGCTAGCTCTTAAATCAATAAGACATTTCTGTTAAGGGCCAATCGGATTCCCCAGAACGGGCCAATCCGGTCCGGCCGCTTAACAGCCAATTGGAAGTGCAGGGCCAGAACCCTGCACTTGACTCCAAGCTCATACTTTATTAATTATATTGCATACACAACAGAAACATTCATCTATCTCTGCCTCAGCTGGAAAAAAATCATATACTGCCACATCCAAACAGCAAACAATAGGAAAAAGA
The DNA here is from genome assembly GCA_033807585.1 of Hydrophis major. Lineage (NCBI taxonomy): Eukaryota > Metazoa > Chordata > Lepidosauria > Squamata > Elapidae > Hydrophis > Hydrophis major. Next base: position 182,650,574 of record CM066331.1, on the reverse strand, counting down.
AGAAAGAAGACTAACTAATAACCCTTGGGATCTACTGATTAAAAGGGCTTTTATCAAAGGCCCATTAAAAAACTAATCCTATCTTCCACCCAATTCCTACTTGGCTCTGCCTTTCATCCCTATTTCATTTGCAGTAATAAACTGGTCTTCAGCTGAATGGTCAGTATAGAAATAAAAATCTTAGCTCATTCAGGTAAAAGGTGGAAAAAGTTATCTTTGCTTTCCCTCTGACAAGTAGGAAATTTAAATGGCTATTACTTCTGGTAGAGACACTGGCTGCAAATTAAGATTTAGATTTAAACTCAGGAGAAAAGTGTTCCACTGACTTATAAATGGAAATTTTGGCTCACAGATGCTCTGAAAGACAAGATGTCCCAGAAGAGATGAAAGTCAATGGTTCATATTTGTCTGGGAGGATTTGAATGGTTTGGCATTTGGAGACCCCCTGAACAAGATATCTTTTTTATATAATAAGAGAAACTGAAAAAGCATGTAGAGTGGGATATTTTGAGATTCAGACTTGGTCATTCCAGAGCAAAATGGAGGAGGAGCAGGAGCAGCATAAAGGAAATATGTGAACTAACTGCCCATTCCTGCTCTTCTGCTTATAAGGCAGCTGCAGAGGCTATAACTTATCAGGAGAACCAGAGAACAGCAGTTAATTGAGTATATTACCCTCTTCTTACATGCAGGGGGGAAAAAATCTATGGATCTTAGGTATTCCAAAAGAAGTAAGCTTTATTAGCCTCTACTTGCCTCACTAGCCTTCCACACACTTATTTGAGCATGCATCTAATTTGAAATTGCCAAAGGACTTGTAGATCATGCTGAAGGGGGTAAAAGCACTGAGAAATAAAAGAACACCATAGTCAGTGACTGCACACTTTGTATCTGTATCCAGAACAATGATCTCAGTGTTTTGCTTTCACTTGCATCATTTCTTTGTTCCTAATACGAAGAAAAGGAATAAATAATCAGACACTGTCAATAAGTTCTGGAATATTTGTGAAGCATATGGAAATGAAACTGTATCATTGGCACCTCTAGAGTGTTGCCTCACACCTAGCCCTGTGCCAACAGAGCTTTGCTGCTCTCAGGAACACACGAGGAAGCTTGCTGAAGGTGACAAAGCACACAGGGCCAGGCTGGGTGAGATTCTTGGTTCATTAATATCAGTGGAAACACTGATATTCTCCTTATCTACAGTATACAAGAATAATTCTATCTCCAACAATGATCATCTTTTCTAGCCAAGTATACTTATGGGTTTCAGCAGGTTCTGACCAGTTCTGGAGAACTGGTGGTGGAAATTTTGAGTAGTTCAGAGAACCAGCAAATACCACCTCTGACTGGCCCCACCCCCATCTATTCTCTGCCTCCCGAGTCCCAGCTGATTGGCTGGGTCTTCTTTTGTTGCCCTGCACAAGAAAATGGAGCTGGAAAGCAGGTTAGTGGGGTGGGGAGGGAATGGAGATTTTACAATATCCTTCCTCTGCCATGGTCACCAAGCCACGCCCACAGAACTGATACTAAAAAAAATTTGGAATCCCACCACTGCTTATGGTTGGCCATTTGCACTCTTGGCAACATAAGGTCTAAGGCCTAGACATAACACTTCTTTACTATCTTAGGATGAACTAATGAGACAAGGGCTAGAAACTAACTCCAAATTTCCAGACCTAAAAGGTAAGAAAATGGCTGCTATGGGATCAACTTAATCTCACTAATATTCTCTATTTCTTACAAGATCATGTTCCCAAATTAAAGTTCTAAAAAAGAAGACAAAACTCTGCACAAATCAGTTCTGATTCCCTTATGCAATAGAAACGTGAACATCTCAGTGATACAACAATGACAATTTGAAATGATTAAAAATATAATCCAAAACATAAACCAAAAATATAATCCAAATACTAGCCTATAATGTATTTATACTGCTTATCTTAAGAAGCTCAAAGCTTACTTGAAAAGAAAAGTGCATGGTTTGAACATTATAAAATTAGATCCATTTAAAAATGCCATTAAAAAACGTAAACAACATGTTTTAAAAAGTCATAATGAGCTCTATATCAATCACCAATTCCCTGTCCAGTCTAGATCTTTCAGTTCTTTGAAATAGAATACCTTCCAAATGGTGAAAAGCGTGTGAAAACGTATACTTTAAAATAGCCTTTAGTGGAATAGACAAACAAATAGAGGGAGGGAGGGAGTGGAAAGGGAGAGAGAACATCACAACATCAGAAAGAAGGTCCAAATGGTCTCAAAGGACAACTTCAAAACCTCTTTACGAGATTACCTCCCTCTATGAGATTCTTTATGTTTAAATTATCACCAAACAATAGAAATAAAGTGCCATGCATTTTGTCCACCCAATTCTTACTTCCAGATTGTCTTTTATTGTACAAGAATCTGCAATTTCCCTGATTTCCAATGTTTTAATTAATTAAAGGAAGAGACATCACAAGGGATAAAGTCCCATTGAGGGCACTCCTCACCTAGGTTTTGCCAGTAACAGAGCTACTAGTACTATCACTACTGAGAAGGAGCCCAGCTATTGAGAGGCTTGCTTTTTCTATAGGAAAAAAATTGGACAAATTAATCACAAGTCTGATTAATTTATTAATTAATCAAATTAATACACAAATCTGAGAATTTTAAAAAGCTATCAATGTCTAGCTCTCCGAATTAGATTTTCAAATACAGTATCATTTTCTTCACATTATGACACATGACCACAATATCTTGACTGCTTGGCATTTGTCCACTGACTATGCACTACATCCCTCAGGGCTTCTGCTGTGTTTCTTCATTTTCTACAATCTTTGTTAATATCTCAATTCATCAGTTTACAGTTCCGATAGGCCAATGTATGTTTTTCCTTCCTCTCATTTTTCCTTCTTGTGGCAACCTAGTTCCTTTCTTGCTCTTCTATTGCTATTTCTCTTATCCAGAGGTCTCCAAACTTGGCAACTTTAAGACTTGTGGAATTGAAATCCGCAAGTCTTAAAGTTGCCAAGTTTGCCCTGCTCTTAACCCTTGAGACATAAATGTCTCAGGATTAACATAGGGTTAGGGTTGGAATTAACTCTTAATCATGAGCAGAAACTAGCCTTCTGATGAGGATTGCTCAGCCTAAGTGTTTAAAAGTTGAAGCATCATGAAGAATCATGAGAAAGAAGACAAGGGAGATTTAATTTGGCTGGCAGCAGTTAAGGAAAGAATGCAGATTGCCTATCAATCCATCCATCTTCCAATGTGTAGAGTTCTGTTGGAATTTGGTTACAAAATAAGCATCTATCCATGCAAATTTGCATATGCAACTGTTACATAAATCATGACATTTGTTGGTTTTCCAATTTCCTTTCTTTTCTTCTAATTCTACTGCTATTTTTTTAAAACTGTCTTTCAACATCAACATCAAGATAAAAGCTTTGATTTCTAGAATTATATTAAAGGCCCATTGACAATGGATATCCATAACATGGACAAAAGAAAAACAGACAGTAAATATGTCACAACTATGTATGAAGGGAGAACTTTGGTGATAGAAAGCTGGAACAGTGAAGCAGGGGGGCCAGAGATAGATGGCATCTGAAGCAGCAAAAGAAGAACAAGGGAAACAAGATGAAAGAAATCTCACTGAGCAGAGTGGGGTGTCCATTTGCAATCTGGCATAATATAGATTGCTTACTTCTGTAGAAGACCATGCCTCTGAATGTTGAATAACATGAGTCAAAAAAAAAAAAAAACCCAACCTAGCAGTGAACGTGTTTAGTTACCAAAAAGAAAAACAGCAAGCAAAGGCATCATGTTTACATTTTTCAATTATATACTCTCACATTTTGAGAATTATATGGAGAAGAATCATATGGAGAAGAATCATAATACAGAGAAGAGGATTTAAGGAATTGGGAAGGGGAACCCAAATTCAAATGCAGATTTGGAACCCTTCCCTTACACAGAGCCCTAAACTGGATTCTTGCAAAAGGAGGTAATAGGAGAGGAAAAAGAGACCTGAATGTCAGAGGAGACAGTCCTTTGCATTGACAAAAATCATCTAGTAAGAGATCACCACTACTTATGGCACAATGAAGTCCTGCCTGGGAAAATAAGCTGATCTACCTACTGGCTAAGGATAAACATGAGGCATTCTCTTGAAGGTAGAGCAACAAAAGCAGGCAGCTAGAGCCTCTTTGCTTTCACATTGAGAGTGTTTGCTCAAAGCTGGTTTCTACCAGGGGAGTAGCTCTTTTGAATTCTACTGTATAGTGCAGCAGTGTCGGGGGGTTTCTGGTTCAATGTGTGAAGGGTAAGGATATTTTCATGGTCATGGTCATGATGTGCACTGAAGATGGTGTTTGATTTCATTGTACGAGGTGCTAAGCTAAACTAAACTAAACTGGTTTGCTTATAGGGCTCCCACTTTTCTGGAGCACAATGCAACTACAATAAGTTGCAATCCCCTTTCAGCAGCCCTGACAAGGCAAATGATCTGGATTACAGGAAACTCAAATAAAACCTTACAGCCTGGAGAAGGATAACAAGTCTTATTTCAGGGATTTGAAGGTGACATGATGGAAGTGCTGCTTTTTTTTTTTTTTTTGATGCCATCCAATCTTTGTATTACTTCTGTTTGCCGATTTTGCAGGTGTGTCATTCTAAAAACTATGCAATTAGTTTTGTCAAAAATAGCAGAGGGAAGAAAAAAGAAAAATATAATTATCTTTCAGGGGAAAAAAATAATGCTTCTGTCACCCCATTTCTCAATCTTTCTCGAAATTGTATCTACGGCTTATTATATACAACAATCAAATGTACATAAGATTATTATTTTTACAATTTGCTTTCCAGTTTAGTAGTAATAGCATACTCACTTCACTGAAATAATAGTTTCTGGACCAGATAAAAAAAACCTAGAAGGGAGAAATTACCATAAAGAAAAAGAAATCCAGGAAAGGGGGATTGGTGGCATGTAACTCAGAGGTCTAAGAGAACCAGAAGATGGCCCATTACTCCAGCTCAGGTTCTTTCTCTGGACTTACAGGCTTCTGGAGAAGAGTTTTCACCTAGCATTCCAGGGACGGAAAGGAAACTTATGTTTAGACTTTTATGAAGTTCAACCATCCAACAGCAATCCTAAAAAGAAAAAGATGATGATGGATGACCTGCTGCTGAAAAGAATGAAGTCAGCTATCTGCAGAGCAGATATGATACGCCAGTGCCTGACTCTATTTTCTTAATTTCAGGATAAAATTGATTTTTCCCTCATGTGGGCCTGACTCCATTAGTTCTCTGAAACTGTTTTAAATCAACAAAAGCTCATAGTAAACTCCAGTCCTTAGATCTTTCTTTTGAAAATCTCTGTCCGTTTTCATCTCACCCCATGTCAGAAATCCAGGGTGTGATGGAAAGGCTATTCTAACTAAGATCTATTGATCACTATATCTTTCTTTTCTTCAGATTGAACTATATCATTGTCATGCCCCTGTCAGAATCTGATTGGGAGGAGGAGGAGGAGCAGCTGACAGGAAGAAATTGGCTGTGGAAGAAACTGGGGAAGGGCAAAGTCCAGCTGGGCAGAGCAGGGAAGAGGTAGAGCAAGGCAGAGGGAATTTGGAGGAAGACCCAGGCCCACCCCCTCTTCATCCTAGGGCATGCAGGGAGGACCAGAGAAGGGAGCAATGTGAGTTGTGTGACTTATGGGGGAGGAAAGGTCTTGATTCCCTTCATTAGTTGCAGCTGGGAACACAGTGTTTAAAAAGGAAAGTTCTGCACAGCAAACTGTTGGGAGCAAATTATGAATTATCTGGTATTGTTGAGGCTTATCTGGGTTCCTGGCATCTTCCCAACTGTGTGTTTTACTGGCCTTTCAAGTCTGCAATTCCTTCTCCTGCCCTGTCAATTTAATTACTGCAGTATGGTTTGTGTGGATTTTTATTTAGTTTGTATGTACTTTGTTTTCTGACTGAATTTCCTCCACTTAAAGACTGTTCTTGGAAGAGTTTTTTTCCTCCAGCCGAAGGTAACCTGGACATTGCGGCAAAGTGTGAGGTACTAAAGGGACTCTTCTTACTTATGTGACTGTGTTGCCTTTGTGCCACACCCTGGGTCATCACAATCAAAACCCAAAAGAATCTGGAAAGAATACCAAGAGATTATGAGATGCTAAACAGGAGGGTAAAAATGATCGGAATGCAGGTGTTGAATTTGGCCACATTTTCTATTTATGGCCATGGCCCTTAAAAAGGAATGGAAGATTCTGGGAGGAAGGCGGAGCTTCGTTCCGGCGATACAGCTGCGATCTCAGGGCTCTGAGATCGCAGCCGATATTTTCGCCCCTGGTCGGTCCTAACGGACCTAAACCGTCCCGTAGAGACGGTGATCGTGAAGGGCATTGTTCCAGGATCCCAGAGATATCGCAAAATCTCTGGTTAGATCCGGAAGAAGCCCTTTTGCTGGCGGCGGAGAGGCAGCCTCCATAGCTGCTGAAGTCGGGACAGCTCCGGAAGGAAAGTGATTGAAGTGAAGTGTGTCGGCTGGGTGAGAAAAACTTTTTTGTGCTGTAAATTTGCTAAGGTTGGAAAGTTCATTCGATATAAAGAAGAAAGCTGTGAGGTTTGTTTTTTTTTGACTGAAATTGTTTTGAGCGGCGTTTTTTAAAGTGATGTCAAATTGAGGCTTGGCTTTTTTTTTTTCTTTTCTTTATACTTTTTGGGAAAGATTTTACTGTGACTTTGTAGATAACCGGATTGAATTTTCTTTTATATATATTTTTATGCTCCCTTTGATTTTTTAACTTTTTTTAGGATAGAGGCTCCCTTTGGCTATTTTTTCCTTTTTTTTCTGTATATATTATTCCTTTTCTCTGGCGGGGGGGGGAGAAAGAGCATTAAGAAACTTTGTAACACTGCCAACTAGAGGCTTGAAAGTATCTTTATTTGAATTGGAGAGAATTGCAAAAAGACCTCATCTCAAGGACTTTTTAACCTGATAAGATAGAGGGAGAGCACAGTAAAATATTATTGCAGGTGCTTTCCTGGACTGTTATCAACACTTGAGGTTTGGCTTTGAAGCTGCTGGAGAAGAGAGTCATAACAAGAGCCTTGGATAAATAACAAAGTGCAGTGTGTTTTCTTATATATACTCCATTCGCTAGCCTTTTTCTAAATTTCAATTCTAGTAATATTTTTATTTTTGCCTTTTACTTTAAAGGGAAAGCCTCAGAGTTTTTTCTTTTTTCTTCTTTATTTTTCTTTTCTTTTCTATTGGGACTTTTTTGCTTTTCATATTTATCTTTTTGGATTATTTTGTTGTTGTGGTTGATTTTTTTTTTTTTTTTTGGATTATTGAGATTTTTTAATTGGATTGAGGTGTGAAGAATCTGAAGGAACTTTTTGTTTTTTGTTTTTCTTTTTTTTCTTTTTGCTTTTTCCTTTTTCTTTGCTTTTAATCAATATTATTATTTTTGGATTTGTTTGTTTTTTCCTTTCTATTTTTTCCTTTTTTATGGTGGACTATCTCGTAATTGGATTAGGGTCTAGAAGAACCTGAAGATCTTTCTTCTTCCTTTTTTTTTTTTGTTTCTTCTTTGGTTTCGTGTTTTTTACCATTGGAGTTCTCCATTTTGGATTATAATTGGCTGCTCTACCAGTTGGATTAAAAGTTAAGAAGAATTTGAAGTCTTGGAAATATTGAAATGAGCAAGAAACCAATACCATCTGGCATTTCTGCTTCTACCTCTGCTTCCCCACCAGCTGGAGGACAACGTTTAATTCAGACAATGTTGAAGCAAGATAAGGAACAAGAAAAAATAACTTTACAGTTACAGATGATTATGCAAGGAATCCAAGAACTCAAGACAAAATCAGATATTATTGAACAAAGAACAGGAAATATTCAACAAAGAACAGAAAATATTGAACAAAGAACAGAAAATATTGAACAAAGAATAGAGAAGACTGATGAAAAAGTGGAAAATATTAAACAAATGATGGTTAAGTATGAGGAGAGATTCCAAAAAATTGAGGAAGAAGGAAAACAAAGAGAGAAGAAGATTGGAAATATTGACAGCAGATTAACAGCGGTTGAACAAGAAAAAGGTGGGATGTTGAGGTGGGAGATGGAAAGGTCAGAATTTTACCTCAGATTTCAAAATATAGAGGAGGAAAAAGGAGAAAATTTGGCAGCAGTAATGATAGAAATTTTGGCAGATGCTTTGGAAATTACAGAGGAAAAGATAATGGATGGAATAGATGAGATATACCGAGTCTATACAAGATATGCGATGAGAAATAAATTACCCAGGGAAGTCCATATTAGATTTACCAAAAAATCCATTAAAACGCAAATATTACAAGTAGCAAGAGAGAAAATACTGAAATACAAGGGTAAAGAGGTTGTGGTTTTAAAACAAATACCTAGAAGAGTGAGAGAGATGAGAAGAGAATATCGATTTCTGACCAAAATACTATTGGAAAACGAAGTGAATTATAGATGGCTGATTCCAGAAGGATTAATGTTTACGTGGCAAGAGCAGAGACATAGAATTGACTCAATTGAGAAAGCAGAACTTTTTCATGCAGAATTTTTCGGAGGAAGAAGAGAGGAAGCAGAGAAAGAGGGTTCATTAATTGAGTTTCAAGATGAACAACTGGAGATTGAAAAAGAGAAAGGAGCAATAGGGGGACAGATTGATAACAAAGAACAGCGTGAAGTGAGATCCACGAGAGCTGTTAGACCTAAATATAAAGCATAATCATGGAGGAAAAAAAACTGATTACAATGAATATAAACGGACTTAATTCAGCTGTTAAAAGAAGGAAAACTTTTCATAAACTAGAGAAATTAAAATTTGATATAATTTGTTTACAAGAAGTTCACATTAAAAAACAACATGAACAATTGTTATTACAACCAAAATTAGGGAAAATATTTACCTCTTTGACTCAATGTAAGAAAAGAGGTGTGGTTTTATACATTAAAGAGGCTATTCCAGCAAAATTGATTTACTCGGATGAAGATGGAAGAGTATTAATGGTAGAAATAATGGATAATAATATAAAAATACTCTTGATTGCAATTTATGCTCCGAATGATAAACAAGAAGAATTTTATAAAAAGCTGCACATGAAAATAATTGGACTGGACTATGTTAATATAATTATGATGGGAGATTTTAATGGAATTGTGGACAATAAACTGGACTATATAGCAACAACAACAAAGCAAAATAGAAAGGCTCTCCCAAGGTCCTTTTTTAAAATGACAGATGAATTAACTTTAAAAGATATTTGGAGAGAAAGAAACGTTAAAGCTAAACAATATACTTTTTATTCAAATAGACATTTATCATGGTCCAGATTAGATATGATTTGGATCTCAACAGAATTAATATCTAATATTAAAGAAACAAGCATTGAAACAAGTACCTGGGCAGATCATAGCCCAATGACAATTAAATGGAAGGGACAAAAAAAAAGATCGAGATGGACATTAAATAATACTATTTTAAAGGAGAAAGATTTTACACAATGGATGGAGAAGGAATTGGCTTTTTTCTTCAGAGAAAATAAAAAAGAAGATACTTCAACGCAAAATGTGTGGGACACTATGAAGGCATACGCTAGAGGTTTGATAATAGATTATACAAGAAAAAAGAATATTAGGAAAAGGCAAGCTTCTAAGGCCTTGGAAAATGAGTATAAAACTCTTGAAAAAGAATTACAGAAAATGCCACAGAAAAAGGATATTAAATTGAAGCTGGATGTAATCAAACATAAAATGGAATTAATAGAGAAAGAAGAACTGGCACAGAAAATTAGAAACTCTAAACAGAATTATTTTGAAGATGCAAATAAACCAGGTAGATGGCTAGCATATAAATTGAGAAAAGAGAAGGAATCAAGAAAAATATTGAAGTTAATAGATGAACAAGGCCAAGTTTGTTATGGGAATAAGGAGAAAAAAGAAATTATTCGAGATTTTTATGGGCAACTATATAAACAAGAGAATATTGATGAAGAAAAAGTCAAACAGTATTTACAGGAAGCTAATTTACCAAAGATACCTAAAGAGACTGAAGAAATGCTAGAAAGCAATATAACAATGATGGAATTAAATGAAGCATTTAAGAGACAAAATAATGGGAAAGCTCCGGGCCCAGATGGGCTTCCAGTAGAATTTTATAAAACATTTCAAGAATTATTGAGCATCCCATTGTTAGAAGTTATGAATGAAGTTATGTTAAAAAAGATGATACCTAAAACATGGTCAGAGGCTTATATTACACTTATACCAAAGGAAGAGACTGACCCATTGCAAATTAAGAATTATAGACCTATTTCTTTATTGAATGCAGACTATAAAATCTTTGCTTCAATCTTAGCAGAAAGACTTAAAAAATATTTAAATAATTTTATTCACTCAGATCAAAATGGATTTCTGCCAAAGAGACAAATTAGAGACAATATGAGAGTAATTTTGGACACTTTGGAATATTATGAGGCTCATCCTGAAAAGCAAATGGCTTTGATATTCCTAGATGCTCAAAAAGCATTTGACAATGTGAACTGGAGATTTATGTTATTATTATTGGAGCAGATGGGTTTTGCTAAAAAATTTATTCAAGCAATAGAAGCTATATATAATAAACAGACAGCAAAGGTAATGATGGAGGGGGAACTTACAGATTTTATTAATATAAGGAAAGGCACAAGACAAGGATGCCCCCTATCTCCTTTGCTATTTGTGTTGACCTTGGAAGTGTTGAATAGAAATATTAGGGATGATAAAAGCATAAAAGGAATGAAAATTAAGAAGGAAGAATTTAAGCTACAAGCTTTTTCTCATGATTTAGCTTTTATTTTGGAAGATCCGATTGAAACAGCTCCAAAGTTACTGGAAAGGATAGAGTCATATGGAGAGGTGGCTGGTTTGAAAATAAATAAAGATAAAACAAAGATTTTGACAAAGAATATGTTATTGAGACAGAGAGAAGAATTGGCAGATCTTTTGAAAATTCAAGTTACAAATAAGGTTAAGTATTTGGGGATATATTTGACAACAAGATGTAGCACATTAAAGGAGAATAATTATATTAAACTTAAACAACAGATAACTATAGATTTGAAGAAATGGGAAAACTTGCAATTGTCATTAATAGGGAGAATTTCAACAATTAAGATGAATATCTTACCTAGAATTTTATTTTTGTTTCAAACAATACCAATTAGGCTTGGAAAAGACTATTTTGAAGATTTAAATAAAATTATGTTGAAGTTTATATGGCAAGGTAAAAAAGCGAGAATAAAGCTAAAGCTTTTGCAAGATGCTAAAATTAGAGGAGGTTTTGGTCTGCCTAATTGGGAATTGTATTATCAAGCTGCAAGTTTGATGTGGGTCAAAGAATGGATAACATTAAGGAAACATAGGTTGTTGACATTAGAAGGACATGACTTGCTGTTGGGTTGGCATGCTTTTTTATGGTATAAGGGAACTAAAACACAGGGTTATTTTAGAAGACATTATGTACGGGAGTCTTTGTGGTTAAATTGGGAGAAGATAAAAAGACAATGTTATTTGAAAATTCCAGTCTGGTTATCGACCATTGAAGCATTTTCCTATCCTATAATTTACAAGAAGGAACAAACAGTTAGATATGGGGAACTTTTGGATGAAAAGGGTGAACTTAAATCGATCCAAAACTTAGAAGAACAAGGTATAAGGATGAATTGGTTTTCATATGCACAAATACACTCAAGGTATGATGAAGATTCTAAAATGGAGGGATTTTATGATAAACAGACTGATTTAGATAAGATCTTGATGGGTACTGATGAGAAGGTGATTAAAAAATTATATGGTTATTTACTGGGAATGAAATTAGAGGAAGAACAAGTCAAAGAAACTATGATTGTTTGGGGGAAGAATTTTGGATATGGGATTGATTTAGAGAAATGGCAGAAATTGTGGTCTCAAAATTATAAAATGACAATGTCAACAGCATATAAAGAAAACTTGTATAAGATGTTTTACAGGTGGCACTTTCCTCCGACAAGAATAGCAAGAATGTTTAAGAACAAATCTGAAAAATGCTGGAAATGTCATCAGATACCCGGCTCGTATTACCATATGTGGTGGACTTGTGAGGATGCTAGAAAATATTGGACTATAATTCGCATGTGGTTGGAAAAAATGACAAAGAAACATATAGATTTGAAACCAGAGATCTTCTTATTGGGAATTTTACCTGATATATATAGTAAAGATTTGAAATACCTGATTGTAAATGTATTAACAGCGGCCAGGATTGTATTTGCTAAAAATTGGAAGAATGAGAAAATACCATTACAGGAAGAAATTATTAAGAAAATATTGGAATGTGCTGAGATGAGCAGATTGACATTTGAAATTAGAGAGCAAGAGGATAAACAATTTTACGAAATTTGGGATCTTTTTTATAAATGGTTAGATGATAAAATACGATAATAGAATATTCAGAATGCTAGATAGTAAGGAATATCTTTATTTTGCTATTATTTTGCTATTTGATATTATATTTATAAAGGATTTCTTAGGATTGATTTGATATGATTAGATGATTTGTTATAGAGTAAACTGGTTTCAAGTATTGTTAGCTCATTAAGCATGAATGATTAAAAATATAGTCAAAATCTTCTTTTTTTAGTGATATTAGGATATATAAGTTTGGACTGACAATATGAGTTGTTATGTAATATAATTGTAATTTTAGACTACAGAATGAATGCACAAAAATGATGAACCAACTGACACACTGGATGTACATATAAGAGTTGATGTTTTTATGTTTTGTCTGTCTTGTTTGTTTGTAGAAAATTAATAAAAACTTAAAAAAAAAAAAGGAATGGAAGATTCTTAAAGCATAGGTTCTCATCAAGAAAGTAGTGAATTCTTGGACTGTGGTCTAGATTACTTCCAGGAAATACTTCTAGAGATAGCCTCTACCTGTATCTCACAAGATCTGGAAGAACATGTCTGGAAGACAACTTATTTCAATCATCTAGCAGGCTTTAAGCTATACCTTAAAAGAGGAGAAGGCCAATATCTAGAACTACACCCAAAGAATAAATCTATAAGCAGCAAACCTTGTAGCAAGGAAGGAAACGGTAAGTAGAAGATGCTCCCCAGGAATATATGCAGCAACATATCAGGCAAACCAAAGAAGACCAGCACTAAAGGAGTCAGAAGTACAGAGCATGGGAACAATTAAGGAGAACTTGACATCCTGACATAGAGGGCAAATATGAAAATGATGAAATTAAAACCTGGTGGGATGAAACTCATAGTAAGAATACATTATTGAAACATAATTCGATTTTAAAAAATCTGATCCAACAAAAAAGGAGGGGGTCACATTACATATAAAGAATGACTACACTTGTATGTATTTATTGAATCTTTAAAACTGACTGTGAAAAGCCTGGGTAGCTTACAATATTTCAAATACATAATTTTAAAACCCAATTAAAAACCTCTCCACCTATACAAACCAGCAACAATAACATTCAAAAAGACTACAGGGGCTCTGCTAACACTCTAATCCCAACAGAATTATGTTAATTTATGACAGTAATACTGCTGAAAATGTCTGTGTAAAAATTAAGAAAAATTGATATTGCAGACCACACAAAGTAGAAGATATGGATGGAATCTTTGCAAACAGGTAGAGCTTCCATGCTGCTTCTGTATGCAGCCTTAAGTGTGCAACTGTTGTGCCTCACACAAGGGAAGTGGATCTGCACAGCATCATCATTTAATTATAATAATGCTCCCATTTTCTTTTCTTTTTTTACTGCAGAAAATTCAGTAATGGGCAAAAAAAAAAGGAAGAGAGGATAAAATTCCCAATAGATCTCAGTTGCACAGATATAAACATTTGAACAATATCTGTCAGCTGAAATCTACACCACTGGGGAAAACCTTGTGCTTTAAATTGAAAATATTTGTTATGATGACTCCCTCCATATATTGTCTTCTCCATTAAATTGTATTTCTGCCATCCCACCAAACATCAGTCACAAGAAGAGGATATTTGGGAGTGACTGCTTTTCCCAATATAGTCATGCCTGGGTTTGGTTTTTTTCAGCCTCCATGCAATATAATTTTATTGGGAGAATTGGACTTTGCTGTTGAGGAGACAACAGAAATTGCTTCAAGCTATTATAGTTCTGATAGGCCACCAAGTAGCTGTCTGTTGGCTTTCCAGATTCCAAATAAAATGAGACATATAAGAATAATTAAATAATAAAATTATTAAAATTATATATCACCTCTTAATGACTCAGAAAGATCATTACCCAGTGAACCTTCCTGCATGTTTTTCTCCCATTTGCAAATGTAACAGATAGCTGTGAAAGGGATAAGATAAATGTCGTGTCCGCAAAAGACGCCAGGAGTCGGTGACTTAGTTTAAAGCTCTTTATTTTAAAGTTGAGAACCGAACCGGCGAAAAGGAAAAAGCCCGCGGCTTTTATCCTTTTCGCCGCGGCGGCCGCGGCCAATGGCAGCATTTCAAGTCTCCCGCTCTTGGAGTGAGCCAATCACGGGAGACTTTCAACGGGCCAATCGGCGCGGCTCGCCTGGCCAATTAGAAATCCCCGCGCTTTAGCCAATCAAAGCGCGGGGATTTCGAGTATGTAAATTAGGGACAGAACACCCCTCCCCTCTTGGTACAGTCTTTACGTTGCATAGTCACGTAGGTAGGCGGGGCTCCGTCTAGTCCTACTTGACCTGCGCAACTCAGTTGCAAGCTGGATTTCGACCGGAGCGGTCGAGTTTTTGGCCGCTCCCTCTTCTGTGCGAACCGGTTGGATGATCGGGCCGGTTCTTTCTCCGTGGCTCCCACCTGGGCCTTCCGGGTTGGTTGAGCTACGGGTCTCGCCGCTCCCGCTTGGTCTTTCCGAGTCGGTTGAGCTGGCTTGGTGTTTCTTCTCCGGTGGGGGATCGCGATGGCTGCGTTCCGGTAAGTACTGCTGGTTTATTTTTTCTTGCGTTTGTTTATTCGGGTATTCCCTCCCCCCTTGGTTTGTTTCTTGGGGGTTGGATTCTGTTGCCGACCGTGACCTGAGTTGGTCAATGTGTCGTTTCCAGGCTCGCCCATCTGTGGTTTGGAGCCAGTATGAGTGCGGGCCTGTGATTTGGGTGATGACGGCTGGGATCCATAGAGGGTCCCCCGTCAGGTTTTTTGCATACACGAGGTCTCCGGGTGCGAATGTTCGGTATTTTGAACTTGAGTCTGGGGGCCGCTCCGGGTTATATGTTGGGTGTAACCTGTCGAGTGGGGACCTCAGCTTCCTACCCATTAGTAACTCGGCTGGGCTTTTGTTGGTAGTGGTGTTCGGGGTGATATGTTGTATAAAGAGGAGTCTGTTAATTTTGTCTTGGATCTCCCCGTGGTCCATTTTCCGGATGGTTTTTTTGGTAAATTGTACCATCCGTTCCGCCCTACCGTTCGCCGCCGGATGCGCCGGTGCTGTTAATGCGTGGCGGATGCCCCTCTCCGCCAGGAATCTCTCGAAGTCGAGGGAAGTAAACTGGGGCCCGTTGTCGGAAACGACGACGTCTGGGAGGCCGTGTGTTGCAAAGAGTTTGCAAAGTTCTTTGATTACGGCCTCCGTGGTGGTAGATTTCATGTCGCTTACCTCCAACCAGTTGGAGTAAGCGTCAACTGTTATTAGAAAGGTATGCCCATTTGTGGGACCGGCAAAGTCCAAATGAATTCTGGACCAGGGCCCCCTCGGTGTTTCCCACTCTAGGATGGGTGCTGCGGGTGGGCTGGGTCTAGTCTCCTGGCATCGCTGGCACCTAGCTACCCAGGCCTCTATCTGTTTGTCCATCCCTGGCCACCAAGCGTAACTTCTGGCCAGGGCTTTAGTTCTGACGATGCCAGGATGCCCCTCATGCAACAATTCTAAGACCCTCCTTTGCAGCCTGTCCGGATGACCACCCTGTCACCCCATAAGATACACCCCTTAAGTAGCGAGAGTTCGGTTTGGCGGTTTTTAAATGTCTTAATGGATTCGTCATTGTCCCTTTCTGGCCAACCTTTTTCCACCCAATGCAAGACCCGCGCCAGACGCCTGTCTTTAATAGTCTCCCGGGCAATGTCTGACACGGTTATGGGCAGGTTGGGCAGGTTTTCGATGTTCAGGGTGTTTGTTGTTGGTGCTGGGTCAGGGTCGGAGTCTGGTAACGGCGAGCGGCTTAAAGCGTCCGCGTGCGAAATCTTCTTACCCGGCCTGTGTATTAGTTCGTAGCTGTAGGCTGTCAGGAACTCGGACCACCTTGTCATCCGGGGAGACAGAATGTTCGGGGTGGCTCGATTTCCTGCAAGGATGCCCAGCAACGGCTTGTGGTCTGTCACAATGGTAAAAGGGCGGCCGTAAAGGTATTCGTGGAACCGCTTAACGGCGGCAACTATAGCCAAGGCTTCTTTGTCCAGCTGGCTATAGTTCCGCTCTGGCTTGGTTAGGGTCCTGGAAAAGAATGCGATGGGTGCTTCTTTTCCGTCCGGAAGGGTATGGCTGAGGACAGCGCCGACGCCGAAAGGTGATGCGTCGCAAGTGACGGCCAGGGGCAAGGTTTCGCTGAATTGGATCAGGACGGCGTCGGAGGTGAGGAGGTCTTTGGTTTTTTGGAAGGCGGCTTGCTCCCGTTTCCCCCAAGTCCAGGTTGCCGCCTTATCCAGGAGCCTATGCAAAGGCTCCGCCGCCGTTGCCTTTTGGGGTAGGAAAACATTATAAAAGTTCAGCAACCCCAAGAAAGCCTGTAGTTCAGTCTTAGACCTAGGGGTGGGGGCTTCTTTGATAGCTTTTACTTTTTTACTTGTGGGGTGAATGCCGTGCCGGTCTAGAAGGTAGCCCAAGAATTCCACTCGCTCCGTGCACAGTTGGCATTTCTCCCTTTTTACTTTAAGTCCCGTTTCTTTAAATTTGGTTAAGACCTCTCTGAGTCGGTTTTCTAATTCGGCTTCGTTTGGCGCCGCTACTAATACGTCATTGAAATAGGGCACCACCCCCTTGATGCCCTGCAGCAAACGTTCCATCAGGCTCTGGAAGATGCCTGGTGCCACGCTGACTCCGAATTGGAGTCGGTTGCACTTGAAAGCCCCCCAATGTGTAACGATGGTCTGGGCTTCCGCTGTTTTTTCGTCGACCGGCAACTGTTGGTATGCCTGGGCGAGATCGAGCTTGGCAAAGACCTTGCCCCCTCCCAGTGAGTGCAATAGGTGTTGCACGATTGGGACGGGGTAAGCGCTTTGTTGCAGCGCGCCATTTAGGGTGGCCTTATAGTCCCCATAAATTCTCACTGACCCGTCTGGCTTGACCGGGGTCACTATTGGGGTCTCCCATCTGGCATGGTCTATAGGTTGTAACACCCCCTGTTTGACGAGCTTGTCAATCTGCTCGTCAATCCTAGGTTTTAGGGCGAATGGTACCCGCCTAGGTTTTAGTCGCTTGGGGGGGACAATAGGGTCTAGATCAAAAGAGATAAGGGGCCCCTGGTACTTGCCCAGGCTTCCGTCGAAGACCTCCCGGAACTCCTGGGCTAGCCGCTGTTCCCAGCCGTCGTCGGTGACGTGGTTGACTCCCGTGAGGGCGATGTCGAGCAGGGCGAACCATTGTAAGCCCAGCAGGCTTGGGCGGTCGCGATCGACGATTGTGAGTGGGAGTTGTTCGGTGCGGCCCTTGTATGTCACATTAAAGTTCTTGGTGCCCACTACCGGGACGCGGTTTCCCTGGTAGTCTTTTATAATGAGTCTTTGGGCGTTTATGTTTTTCCTATGGAGGGTGGGCACTAACCGTTTTATCTCGTGCCATGCAATCATGGAGAGATAGGACCCGGAGTCCACCTCCATTTTGCATGGTCGTCCTTCAATATGGACCTCTACGTGTACCTTTCTGGCGCCATCGGAGACGGCGTGGCCGATGGTTACCGTCTGGTGGGTTTCTTCCTTGCGCCGGTTGTCGCCGCCTCTTGATGGTCGCTGGATTCGGTCCCACCGGCTGTCCGATTGGCGATCTCTGGTCCTGGGCGGTGGGCTTTCTCTCTTACGATCGTGTTGGTCCCATCTGGGTGGACTGCGAGTCTTCTTTTGGCGGCAAACCCGGGCGATGTGTCCCCTTTTATCACAATGCCGACAGATAGAGTCAAAAAATCGGCATTCTGATCTGGGGTGGTCGCCGCCGCAGCCGGCACAGTTGGTCCTCGACCTACGACCTCTCCGGTTCCGTTGGTCGCCGCGCCCCGTCTGGACTCGATGTATGTCTTCTTCGTCTTCGGACGTGCTGGATGTAGAATGGAAATCGCCGTAGTGTGCGGTCGTTTCGTTTTTTGGGTCGGCCGACCTCGCCGGGTTGTTGTTTCCGCCCTTTGCATCTGGTTTTCGCATGCTGTCAGCGGAAGTGCGGGTCGCTTCTGCGGCTGCGGCTGCGGTGAGGGCGTCTGCTAGGCTGATGTCGCCCTTAGCCATAAGCCGGCTCTGGAGTGCAGGGTCCCATAGGCCGAGTACGAATCGGTCTCTTAGAAGGCTATTCAGGCCGTCAAATTCGCAGAGCCCTCCTAGGCGCCGCAGCTCGGCGACGAAGTCGCTCAGTTTTTCACCTGGTTTCTGGTCCCGCCGGTAGAATTCGTTGCGCCGGATCAGGATTGGGACCTCGGGGGCGTAATGTCGCCGAAGGATAGGTTCGAGGACGTCCCAATCCATGGCGGTTGCGTCGGCCGGCTTGGCCAATGCTTTGGCCACCTGGAATACTTCGGTTCCGCAATGCGTAAGGAAAACGGCGCGTTTTAGCGGGCCCGGGGCGTCCTTCATTCCGGTGCACTCGAGGTACATGCGGAATCGGTCTGAGAATGATTCCCAGTCCTCGGTGGCGGGGTTGAAGGGGGCGGGCGGTGCGATTTTCGCCATGTCGGTGCTAAGTCTGGCTCTTGTCGGACACGGGGTTCGGTTCAGGGTCTGGATCCCATCCTCGTCGCCAGTGTCGTGTCCGCAAAAGACGCCAGGAGTCGGTGACTTAGTTTAAAGCTCTTTATTTTAAAGTTGAGAACCGAACCGGCGAAAAGGAAAAAGCCCGCGGCTTTTATCCTTTTCGCCGCGGCGGCCGCGGCCAATGGCAGCATCTCAAGTCTCCCGCTCTTGGAGTGAGCCAATCACGGGAGACTTTCAACGGGCCAATCGGCGCAGCTCGCCTGGCCAATTAGAAATCCCCGCGCTTTAGCCAATCAAAGCGCGGGGATTTCGAGTATGTAAATTAGGGACAGAACAATAAATACCCATAGTGGTTCTAGAGTAATACCTCCTGCATTTCAAATTATGAAACTGATGAATGTTTACACAGCAAATTGTTGGATTGTTGGACTTGTGAAACAGACTAGATTAGAGATTAGGTATTCATAGAAGAAATAGATGGGTGTTACAGACGAAATCATAACTGTGTTTATTCTGCATAAGCTTAACTAACCCTTTCACCCAGAGCTCTAACATTCTTTTTAATAACCTTTTTTCCTCATTTTGCTTTTGATGTTTGAAGTTGCAGCCCTCCAAAACCCGTGAAAGTACATACATTCAAAACAGAACGCTACAACAAAAATGTGAAGAATTTTACAATATTCAGAAAAGGATGCCTGTCATCTGAAAAACTAAAAGAGGATGGACATGGCAAAGAAACAGCAATAATACTCATATGACCCATCGTGTAGTCTCTGGTGAGAGAAGAAAAATAATCATATATTCTTATAATTATATGCACAAATATATTGGATTGTCTAATAATAACAACCTTATATTCCAAGGCACAATCAAGGAAGACCAAAAAAATCACATATGGCAAATCACAAAATCTTGGAAACTATGATAGGAAACTCCAGCCTTATTTTATTAGTGAATTCATTAAGGCAGAGTCTCTTCCAACATTTTGAATCTCTTCTTCCTCAGCTGTTTGCAGCCCAGACTAATCTGTCATTTGTGAGATAAATGACAAACTCTTTTCCCATCTGCTGACATCTTTACATTCCATTTCTTTGTCAGTTTCCTCATATTCTCTCATGTTTAGCAACTTACAAAGCTGACAAGCTATTTCTTCAGCATTCATTCACTTCAAGAGGACACATGTACCCAACTCCCACTTGTAAATCTAGAGAATCCCAATTCAAAGGTAAGTCTTTTACACTCACTGATGCATAGCTGCATGCTTTTATCTCATGCTTTTCTTCATCATCTTTATGTGCGATTCTGTATTGATCCTCTTCATCCCAGTCAGCCGCAAACCAGGTGTGTTTCTTTTAAACAAAGAAAGCTTTTTTGGTCATCTCTGTTTCTCCTGTATCTAAATTTTATTTTTAAAAAAAAACACAAGGTTGTTCTTGATTCCCAACGTTCACTTCCAGGTAGCTTTCATTTTTAATATTTTTATTATGCTAAAGATATGAAGGTCCATTAAGTTACAAACTTTTCCCCCTATCCAGTAGTGGGTTCCTACCTTGGTCACTATTCGGTGGGTGATTGCACACGTGTACATGCGCCCCTAACATATGTATGTGCGTGCCCCTAATGCACCAATCAGCTGAAAGAACAAAGTAACGAAAAGCTAGGAGAGACCCTCGCTCCCACCCATGTGCTTGTTACTTCTTTTATTCTCTCAGCTGATCGTCGTGTTTTTTTACTACCAGTTTGGGTGAACTGGGCCAAACTGGTAGCATAACACCACTGCCCCTATCCAAATTATAAACTAGATTTAAAAAGATCAGTAAAAGTGCAATTTTCCCTTTAGCTATTAAATTTATCAAAATGGTGTCAAGTATTTCCTTTAACATCAGAATTTGCATTAACTAACAAACATATTAAAAGTGTTCTTTAGGAAAAGGAAAAATTGGTTCCAGGAAAAAGAAGAATTATATATTGTATTTAGGCCTAATTGAATTAAGATTAGGAATGGGCAAGATTCTGATGCACAATGATCTTGTTTCTAGTAAGAAAATTTTACAAGGGACTGCCTATTTCCTAAAATGCCCACCTACTCTCTATGTTCTGACAGTGTCACCTTCCTTTGTATCCTTTCAAGTAAGCAATGTCATCTATACAGTGGGTGCTGTTTTTATTGCTAAGTATTTTATATTTGCTGTTTTAATGTTATAAAATTATTCATAATATTTTGGAATCGAATGGATGGAGGGGGATAGATCATAAGAAGATAGTGCCCAGCTGGATCAGACTCCTTCCCTATCTACAGGTAGTCCAGGCAATTGTTTTCACAAGGGCCAACCAACTGCCAAAAGAAATCTACCAATACCCTAGAAAGATAGCCTCCAGCAGAGGCAGTCACACTGCCCCCAAAGTTAACAGCCATTCATTTCCATGACTTCCATAAATGAGTACAGCCCTTTTCTGAAGCCAGTCAAGATAGTAGCCAGTACCACTTGATGATGTATTTCAACTGTTTTCCTATATTTCTCTGTCAGGAATTTTCATCGCATGATACATAACTCAAATTGGTTTGATTCCTTTTGATGGAGATACAAGGAAACTCCAACTGTGAGGAATCTCCAGGAAGCAACATCTCTTCACTCCCTGGAAAGAAAGTTGTGAACTGGAGAGACCAACCACTTTCTATCAGATAAGTGACTCAAAGCTTATTTTCCTCTTTCCTCTCCTGTCTTCCTTCCTCTCTGTTTTTGTATCATGTCTATTTAATTGTGAACCAAAGGGCAAGAATCATCTCCTCTGTTCAGCCCTTGCTAAATATCTGGTGCCTTTTTAAGCATTGAGCAAAGTCATGTCATATACCGTATGCTACAAAACTCAGAATTAACTCCTCCACAATTTTTTCTTTCTCTGGAAATGTCCAAATTTCTTTATATTATGTTTTCTGCATTAACAGCCATGTGATATTTAACAATTCACTGGTAAAGGCTAATCTCGAGAAAGCCAACCTAGCAATCTGATTAAATTTCACCCAGTGCCTTGTAGTTCATCAGAATAGATTGTGTGGTTCCTTCTACTGTTTTTGCCACAGAAAATAGAACAATAGATCTAAACAATACAAGTGGTGGCACTGACCTGCCATTGGCTGATCTCAGAAGGATGCTATAGAATTTCTTCCAGACTCAAAGACATAACCAGAGAAAATTGGCTGCAGTTTTTTTTTAAACTTGACACCAAGGTCAACAGCTTCTCAGAGAAAAAAGCATTAAAGTTTCAACTAACAGGCCTCTATTTATATAATCTGGCGTTTCTACCCTAATTACATCATTACGCGTAAACACAAGCTTGATCACATACAATACACATTTTTGAGCAAGTATATTTTGCTTAATTTAGTTCCCCCTAAACCAGCTCAAACTGCTTTTCAAGCACTCTTTTAATTGCTGCTTTCTGCAAGTTTAAAAATTCTCACGTGCATGGTATCTGCAAGGTGGTCACAGACTAATAACAGCTGCACCTGTAGTTTGACTTTGTGGTCTAAGACACCTTGAAACAAGCATATTGCCTAGCATGGGAAAAATTTTCACAGACGTGAAAACAAACACATAAAGTATTACTGTCTAAAAAGAATATTATTTTCTTTTTTCTTGAACATTTACAGATTTTATTTTAACATATTTGAAGAGTAAAATAAATGAAAATAAATAATTTTAAAAAATCATTAAATAGTAACAGCAATTCCCTCCCATTGTACCCAATATCTAACAAAGAATTTTCCTCAAAATAGATAAATTGAGTTGGACCTGGTTAATACTTAAAATGAAAGCAGCAAGAAATAGCTTGACTTAGAAATTTTAAAAAATCTCAGAAGCAAGCAATGGGTAACTATTTCAATATAGTCGCCAAGAAAAGTACATAGAAGTCAGCAGGAATCAAATTCAGCTCAAAGAGGTCTTTATGTATTAACTGGATAAAACAGTGCATCGTAAGGCAACGATTTTTGAACCGAGATATCTCAAATAGGCAAATGGACAGAATGTATCCAAAGTCCAGGCCCATAACTCCCAAGGGAATAAAATTTGGAAAAGTTGTGACTGCTTTAATGCTCCTGACTGCTGCTATGATGCTGTTATGGTCATATGATCTTCATTTTCAACATTTGGGGACAGTTTCCCAGCCAGTCTTGCAGTCCCCCACTCCCTCCCACATCCAGGGGATGGGGTGGGGTGGGATTGGAAGGGAAGGGAAGGGAAGGGAAGGGAAGGGAAGGAAATTTTTTGCTGCTCCTTGCAAGATACCTACAAGGAAACTCCGTGGGGAAACGGCTGTGAAGTTGGAAATTACAGCTGCTGCCGCTGCTTTGGTCATGCTGTTTCTCTATTTAGGTATGGGAATATCTCTGTAATGATGACCCAATGAGACATGGGTTGTCTAGTGTTAATATAAAAGTCATTCAAACATTGTCTTCAGTGCTTTAATCCTGTGATGCGAAAAACAAAAATAAATCGGAACAAACATTGAAAGGATTATACAGTTTTTTCAGGGCCATTATTGACCTAGGTCTGGAATAATATCAGAGAAGAAATAAGCAATAGGGAAAAAAATCCCATCAAACATACAACTATAGAAAGAGGCATCTGTTGGGGAAGTGTCAGAAATAGTGAAGCCTACATACAGTAGTTATCAGTCTATAAATATGTATAGAAATAGCAGCAGTGGCATTCTTTCCATCTTCTTTGGGGCAAGTTTCTTTGCTTAGACTTTCACACACAACTCTCACTATAATTCAATTGAATTAGATGGCAACTGGACATTGAAAGGACAAAACTTGTCACTATGCATCTCTCTAAGCCAACACACAACATCAATCACTTAAGCAAGCTGCAGTGATCTACCAGAGACTCAAATTTCAACATGAATGCAGTGAAGAGTATGACAGAGGGACTGTATGTCACAGACAGCTAATTTGTAGTTTTGGAAGGGGAAGGATATACCTGACATATTCTGACAGGTACTGAGATTGAGGGATGCACCAACATTTCTGCCTGCCTTTCCAAAATCATGGCCTTTTCATTTGTAGAATCTTTGTCTCCCAAGAAGGGTGGATATAACTGTTAAATTCAAATAAAAAGGGTGTTGGTACTTACCTGATACACCCGTTTCTTTGAGCTGTGAAGAGCATCCAGTAGTGGGAGGTGCTTCATTCTCTGCACGTGTAGGCTGGGCTTAATTTCTGGAACGCTCCTCTTCCTCCATGGGGCTTCTCCCCAGCGTTCCCCAGTTTTGGCGAAGAGGAGAGAATAAACACCACTCACCCTGAATGCCTTAACAATTCGTTGGCCAAAATGGGATCCCACCAGATGGAAAAAGGGGTGGGGCTGGATGCTCTTCACAGCTCAAAGAGAATGGGTGTATCAACGCCCTTTCTCCTATGAGCTGTTCAGAGCATCCAGTAGTGGGACTTACCAAAACTTGGCCTGTCCTATAGGAAGGACTCCGTCTGGCTTGGAATTGCCTCCTGGTTCCCGTGGATCCATTGCAGAACTCTTCTGCCAAAGGAGGCCTCAGCGGATACAAACACATCTATTTTATAAGGCCTAATGAAGGGCGATGGAGAGGCCCAGGTTGTGGCTTGACAAATATCAGTTATTGGTGCCTTCGTGGCCCATGCTGCTGATGTTGCTTCCCTCCTTGTTGAATGAACTGTTATGCCCCTGGGCACTTGTAGTGATTGAGTCTGATACATTTTTGCTATCGCAGCCCATAGCCAATGGCCTACTGTGGAGGAAGAGACCTTGCATCCCTGAGTATTTAAATGAAATGACACGAATAAAGCTTCTGTTTTCCGGAAAGTCACTATGTGGTGAATATATATTCGCAATGCTCACCTCACATCAAGCCGATGCCATTGTAGTTCCAACCTTTGAGATGGCCTGGGATAAAAGTTAGGAAGTATCAGTTCTTGTGCCCTGTGAAAGGCCAAGTTAATTTTGGGTATAAACGTAGAATCGGGATGAAGGACCACCCGGTCTGAATGGAAGACACAAAGGTCTTTTCTGATCGACAAAGCTGCCAGTTTTGAAATACGATGAGCAGAAGTGATTGCTGCAAGGAAAACTATTTTATACGTTAGAAATTGGAGACTTGACAATTTCAAGGGTTCGAAAGGGTACTTAGTGAGTGCAACGAGGACCTTGTTAAGGTCCCAAGTGGGATAAAGGTGAACCGCTGGCGGGTGTAAATTTGTGACTCCTCGAAGAAAGCTCCGTATGCGTGGGTGATGAGAAAGAAACAGTAGACCCTCAGAAGTGACAATCGATGCCAAAGCCGCCACCTGCCTTTTCAACATATTAGGTGATAATCCCTTGTCAAGCCCCTCTTGTAGAAACTCTAGGATTTGAGCCACTGATGGATAGATGGACTCAGTTTGAGACTTAGTACACCATTTGCAGAAACTGGACCACGTGGCATTGTAGAGTCGTTGAGGGGCATCTTGCAGCTTGGATGGTAGCAATAACTCTGTTGGAAAACTTTTCACTCTTCAGACGTCTCCGCTCAATCTCCAGACATTCAGGTGCAACCATTGAGGGTCTGGATGTTGAAAGGGTACCTGGGTTAGCAAAACCCTATCCAATGGAATTCTCCATGGTGTTGATAAGGATAGACTGCAGAGGTCTCCAAACCATGGCCATCTGGGCCAGTAAGGAGCTATTAGCAGCAGCTCCGCTCTCTCGTCCAGCAGCTTCTGGATGATCTTGGGGATCAGAGGAAGTGGTGGGAATGCATACAGAAGATCCTGGGGCCAATGGCAGCGGAATGCATTGAAATTCTCCACTCCTTACAAGGGGTACCTTGAAATGAATCTGGGGAGCTGAGAGTTGAGGATGGAAGCAAACAAGTTTATCACCGGCTGCCCAAATCTCCCGACCACCTCTTGAAACAGGGTCGGATGGAGGCGTCACTCCGATTGATCGATTGTGGCCCTGCTTAGCCAGTCTGCCTGTGTATTCGACAGGCCCGAAATGTGTTCTGCTCTGATGGAAAGTAGGTTGCTCTCCGCCCAATGACACAAGCGCTCCACTTCCCACATGAGATGTTTCAACTGTGTGCCCCCCGTTTGTTTATGTGAGCTTTGGCTGTTACGTTGTCAGTCAATATTAGCATGTGTTGATTGAGTACCTGTGGAAGGAAGCTGCGGAGAGCCAGGTGTACTGCTCAAAGCTCCAGCCAGTTTATGCTGCATGACTGTTCTATGCGGACCAGCGGCCTTGGGTTGTGAGCGATTGAATGTGAGCCCCCCATCCAAACAAGCTGGTGATGGTGATGGTAAGTCTGTGTGGCTCTTTGAAGAACAGGTAAAAAAGGCGGCGGCTGTGGCTGCTCTGATGGCCCATGCATCAGACTGATGGGCCCTGCATAGGGCTAGCTCGGCCCATTTTTCCTCCGGCTTTAATGCCTCCAGAGCTTCATTGGTAATGGAGGAGGACACTAATCCCACTATAGGTTCATCTACCTCGGGAGTATTCAACAATTTTGAGAAATCAGGTGCCAAATTGAAATATTTCCTGTCATATCCAGTGGGGGCCGGGTACGCTGCTGCAGATGCCCACTGTTTCTGTAGCAGGTCTGAAAACATGGGAGGAACTGGGATCACCTCTGCCTCGACTACTGGTTGGTTAAAAATTAGATCTTCTGGTCCCTCTTCTGAAGGAGCTGAAGTGGTAGAAGGGGTCGACTTATTCAGGCACACAATGTTTTTTGCCTTAAACAAGAGAGATCTGAAAAGTTGTGGCCGGAATAAGCCTGTAAGTACAGGTTGATCGCGAACAAGGCCCTCATCCTCAGACATCCCCCTTTCTAAGGGGTCTGCTTCTGACAGGGGCTCGCTGTCATGTATTGATCCTGATTCAATCTGTTCCATTTGATCAATTTGATCCACTTCTTCCTCCTCCTCCTCAGTTGGCCCTTGGAGGGGCACTTCCCCTTGTAAATGTACCTGGGTATAGTGTTGCTCTGACCTAGTCAACAACCTCAGCAATTGGGAATCATAATCAGTGGTTACAGGGTGTTCCCTGGTCCTGCATGTTGAAGACCTGCTGCGATTCCCTGGCAGATTGCCAGCTCCATCCAGGCCTTCATCCTCTCTGGAACTTCCTCTGGAAGAATGTCGTCCTGTCAAAGACCAGCAGCTGTTTGAGTGAATGTAGCTTCGGGAGCCCTTCACGTGGTCAGTATTCCAGGTAACTGGGCCTGTTGGCTTTGAGGAGCCAAGCTGCACCTGGATGAAAGGGAGAGATCTAGGGGAGGAGGAGGGTGGGAAGAGGTAGACGGACCTGGACTGGAGGAGGGAAAGTCCTGTGAGACCCTGTGCGCCTCCCATGTGCACTTATCTATCTGCTTTTCTAATGCTTTATGGTGCACGTTGGATCCCTTTCTGAAGCTTTAGAATTCCCTTTAGCCTGCTTAGGTTTGTGCTGAGATTTGGCTTTGACCTTCAAGGATGAGGTCTGAGAGCTGCTACCACCTGCCATTTCGATTGAAGGAATTACAGTATGCTTATTATTCAATGCAATACTGTGAAGGTGGTTGGCATGCCTAGGGGCCTGATCTAAGGACCGACCAGTTGCCCTGATGATGTTTTTATTCCCCCCTTTTCTCTTCTTCTTTTTTTTAATACCCCTCTATAATGAGTCGTATCTCAGTAATAATATTTTATTG
The DNA here is from genome assembly GCA_033807585.1 of Hydrophis major. NCBI lineage: Eukaryota > Metazoa > Chordata > Lepidosauria > Squamata > Elapidae > Hydrophis > Hydrophis major. The sequence goes on along the minus strand of CM066331.1, from coordinate 182,622,895 downwards.
ATATTAAAATATTATACCAAATAGATGATGATGATTATTGTTGTTGTTGTTGTTGTTGTTATATAATCACTAATATATATACCTATATGTATATGAATATCAATTAAATAGCACGAGGCTAAATGTTGAAATGCCAAACAGCCAAATTTGAAAAACCAAACACCTAAAGACCCAAATTGATAAAGGTAGAAGCCTTCAACAGCTTCCCTGCATAGGCGGACACAGGCCTAGGTGCTCGCTGTTGTGCTGCTGGGTTGATTGGGCTTTGAGGGTTAAGACAACAATTTAAATGTAGAAATAGCCTCAAATGTAGAAAAAAAAAAGACGAAGGTATAATGATCCCAAGTGTTCCTAGGAGAAACCTTTGCTTGGGACAGAAAGTACCTCATGCAGCACAAAATGAAATACAGTTTGCGTGACCATGAGGTCTTTGTAAGAAAAAATGGCCTCCGGTCGTTAACCTTTTGGTGCGCTCCCCAGCAGCAAACTCCCGCCGTGTGAAGGAGTAACCTCTGAGAGCTCTTCCTATAAGGCTAAATGTCAGGGAAGGTGGAAGGCACTAAGCATTTGAATCTTCCACCCCCAGGTGGCGTTCAGAGTATTCATGTTCAGAGGGGGGAAGGAAAGCGATACAACTCCATTGTGAGCAAAGAGCTCACGCCGCTGTTCAGATGAAAGAAACTCTGCGGCTATCTGTCGGAATGGCAGGGGTAGAAAGAGCGGTTGTGGGGAGAGGGCGTGGAGCAGCGCCGAAGCCTCCGTCCACTCTGGGGCGCAAATCAGCATTTCCCTATAATGCGAGCAATCTCTGACTGCCTGATGTTAAAGAGCCAATGTCGAGAGATCGTAATGCGACTAGAAGGCTAAAGAGTTCTAAAGACAAGTTGATCAATTTTCAAACCTGCTAGTAAAGAAATGAATTTTCCTGTTTCAGCCAAGGAAAAATCACAAGCACTGCCTATTCCTCATGAAGCTGAGCCAAAACTGGGGAATGCTGGGGAGGAATCCCGTGGAGGAGGAGGAGCATTCCAGAAATTAAGCCCAGCCTAGACGTGCAGAGACTGAAGCACCTCCCACTACTGGATGCTCTGAACAGCTCATAGGAGAAAGCAAACTTTGAATTTCTTTAAAAATCTTCATCAGGCTGAATATTAAACAAAGCAACAAACATGAGAGCAACAAAAATGAAAAGCATAGTAGTATAGTCTGCAGTTCAGAATTCCTTTGCAGTTTTGAGTTTTGTAGGCATATAGGTAGTTTTCATTTAGTGACCACACTTGGGACCAGCAATTTGATTGTTAAGTGAAGCAGGATTGCTAATTAAAACTGTGATTGTGATTATATTCTATTTCAGTTTCCCTTCACTTTACAGACCTACAAAGATCATAAATGCAAGCACTGGTCATAAAGTTATTTTTTCATCACTGTCATAATTGCAGATGGTTGCCAAAGTAAGCAGTAGCTAAATGACTGTAATTGGATTGGGTATGCAAATTGTAAAGCAGTTTTAAGAAATTGACAATTTGTAAAAACATATTATGATGTATATTTAGGGTAGTGAATGACAAATTACATACCACACCCCATCCTAAAAGGAAAAGAAAACAAAAGGTATCAGTGATACCATTCCTTTCCATTCTCTTGTTTTCCAGTTCTAACCTTTCTCTTCTCTAACCTTTCTCTTGTCTTTCTGCTGGTGGCTTCTACGTCATTCCACAGTTAATTGTCCCCCAAGCCTTACTTTCAAATATTTTGACATGGTGAATCACTTAAGAATAATCATTCTGAAATTCTTATCCCTCCTCTCCTGGGGGTCCCATCATGAAATTTCTCTGCTCCTCTAAATTTCCAGCTGAACCAGGGCTGGATTATGGCCAACTAATGCCCTAAACACAGCTATTTGTACCCTTTGACAGAAGCAAAACTCTTTATTCCAAGAGATCGAATGTGATATCTAAGGACACCTTCAAACAAAACTTTTTAAACTTTAGTCACTCAACGCAGATTAAAGCTTACCATGGTTGATAAGCACAATTAGAACAAATGGAATATAGTTGAGCATGAAAGTGAAAGAGTTAAGGATGCGATAACCAACTTTGGAGCGGGGGGGCACATTGTGGTGCCACCCTTCCCTTGGTAACTGTTAATCCAGACCTGAATTGAATAGCCAAACAAGTTGAGTTTCTGAATGAATAGGTGAGTATTCATGTTTCATGAATGAGATATCAGTACCAAATGGGAACATTCTTTTAGACTTTTAATCCCAAATCCAGTGGGTAATCTGACAGTCCAGATGCTATTTAACTATAATTCCCAACAGCTAACCAGCATGGTCTGCAGTTAAAAATAATGGGAGATATAATTCAGCAATACTTGGCTCTTGCCCACTGTTCCAAGGCATGATTCAACCAGCTTTCTACAACTGTCATATCACCATTTTTTAATGTGCTATTTTGAGTGTTATAATGTCACTTTTTTCTTATTATAATGGAGAAACTTGCATTCTTTGGTTGCTAGGTTGTTCTCAGTATTATGTGAGATTATCAGAATTGCTCAAAAGTTCAATTTTTCCTTTGAAACTACAGCAGTAAATAGCCAGTAAGTTGGAAGTCTGTTATCATATAAGAGAATTTTAAAATAATAGCAATGCCTCCAATATTTGTCTGCTTTCTGTTTTTTTATAATGACAGTGTGGATAATAGTTTAATGCTCAAGCTTATTACCAAAAACTATAAATTTCTAAACATGTAAGTGATAAGTGGGAATATTATTTTGTTGCCAGGGTTGGACAGAAATAGCACAAAAAGTAGTATAAGTATTAATCTAATTTAAATGTGTAGCATAGACTATTACTCTGATAATAGGGAGCAAATATAAAGAAAATCCATGCATCTTGTCTTTTGTGATGGCCCCATATTTGTTGGGGACATAATTAAGCTAGACAGAGGAGGCAAGTGCTATGGGGTTTATGAAGGTTTATGCACAATATACACATAATTTAAGTGCTAATGTATTTATATCCTATATTATACCCAACCTTATTCATTACCTAAGGTGAAGGTAAAAGTTCCCCTCACACATATGTGCTAGTCGTTTCCAGCTCTAGGGGTGGTGCTCATCTCCGTTACAAAGCCAAAGAGCCAGCGTTGTCCAAAGATGTCTCCATGGTCATGTGGACAACATGACTAAACACCAAAGTCTCACAGAACGCTGTTACCTTCCCACCAAAGTGGTCCCTATTTTTCTACTTGCATTTTTACATGCTTTTGAACTGCTAGGTTGGCAGAAGCTGGGACAAGTAACGGGAGCTCAGTCCATTATGCGGTGCTAGGGATTCGAACCACCAAACTGCCAACTTTTCTGATCGACAAGCTCAGCATCTTAGCCACTGAGCCACCAAGTCCTTTATTCCTTACCTATTTTTGCCAAATATAAGATATGACTTATGATGTATAATAACTAAGAAGGGACCTACAAATGAATAGCTGACCTTGCCCAATTGGGCCTATGAGATTGACCATAGAGTAAAGGTAGATTACCCTTAAATTATATGAGGCAGTGCTATCCATTTGACTAGTTTCTGATCATCAACTGAGAAAAAGACAGCCCTGGCTTTTACCAGAAGGAGAAAGAGAAATCCTTGTGCAATATCCACTTTCAAATAGTAACTGAAGTACATCTGTTTCATGCATGCTTTATTTTTCAGGAACATTTATTTATATACCGATGCAAGACAATCCTTGCATAGCTAACAATATGGAAAAATATTACAGACTTCTCAAACCTTCCTACGTTTTCTTTCATCAGTTTCTCTGGACTTGATTTCCTAGAAAAACTACAAATTTGAAAAAAAAAACATATGGGAAAACATTTTTGTGCTGAAAGAGATAAGCCCTTAGAGAATGTTGCCAGCTCCAAAACCTTCCTTGATTGCATATTGAGCCTTGGCCAAGAAAGCCCCATCAGGTTCATTTTCCATACCAGACTAGCACTGGTTTCACCATTCCATATGTCCTTCCAGTCATTCATCCAGGGGAATCATTTCTACATTTTCAACAATCTATGCAACTGGAGCAGACAGATATATCTTTACTCCCATTCACTTACGCCAGCTAAAATCTTGCTGCTTATCTTATGTTTTGAGCTCGCCTATGGAGCACCGTAAGAAATAATGCTTCTTTCACCTTTCTCTCCTTGGTGTTTACACCTTTCAAATACTTGTAGGCTGTTATTGTGTCATCTGTTTAGCCAAGCTATACATATTTAGCTCTTGTAATCTCTCCTCATCAATCAATCTCTCCAACCTATTAATCATTTCTATTGCTCTTTCCTGAATTCCTTCTAATTTGTCAACTTCTCTGTGTTAGAGGAGCACCCAGAGTGGAATGTAATTTCTAAGCCCATCTTCACAGGGCAGCAGGAGAGCTATTACCTCCAGGCATAGAGACAGAATGACTCTGGATATTGTCATACAAAGACATCTTATCACATACATTTGACACTGGGGAATAGAACTGGAAAGGGCTTCTTTTTTAAAATATTCAAGCATAGATTTTTATTCTCTGACAAGGATGTCAGTTGATAGACATTGAGCCAGAAGGAACCTAGTCCAATAAAGAGCAAAATAAAATTTATGTATATATGTGTCCATGTATCTCTCTCTCTCTCTCTCTGTATATATCATATCCATGGGATTATACTAACAGCATATGTAGACATTAGAATAGCATGTACATTATCACTGAAGAGGAGACCGGCTGGCAAATTTCATATGCTGATTTATGTATATCTGCAAATATTAAAAGAATTACTGGAATTCAATTAGTATTAAAATGCAGCTTAGTACAGCAGCAGGAGTTTTGATCAGGTGATACTTTCTGTACAGATGCTATTGAACTGAAGGATCATTTCAGGGTATCCGTTGTTCTCATATTTTTTAGGATGTCTTATCTTTAAACTAGACATGGATTGGTCAACATTATAAAAAGACCTCTGTATAGATCCAGATTCATGACCAATCATGAAGAAATGCATACACTTTCTCCAATAAAATCAAGAGCAATCTCAGATTGGACAGACACTGACTTTTTTCCCCCTAAAAATAGAAAGGTGCTAAGGTGGCAGCAATAGCCGTGCTGTGCAAAAACAATTAGTCATGCCTAAATTGTGAATAACTGTGTAAAAATTATAAACACAGATTCTGCCCTCAGGGTTACAATCTCAAGGTAGAGACATGACACACAGAAAGATGAATAGTGATTTAAATATGTCAATGCAGGGATTTTTCTTCCTCTCTCACTCAAAAAACTGCTGCTGCTGAATCCTAGGATGGGCCCATGACAATTTGCCACAACCAACTAGCTGCAGAACAACTTGCCAGGGCCAATTCACCATGGGAAAACTCACTGCAGGACAAAAGTTACACTAATATTTAAAGAAATAATGGAATATAATCATTCAAGAAAAGATGCAAAAGGAGGGACAACATGAAATGTGAATGGCAAAAATTAAAACAATTTTTATTTATTTTAAATAATTAAATAGAAATGTAAAATTGTCCCGCAGCGAGTTTTCCCATAGTGTGGGAACATGCTGGTAAGTTGTCCTGCAGCAAGTTGGCTATGGTGAGTTGTCCTGCAGCTGTGGCAAGTTGTCCCATTCTGTCCAGAACAAGGGCCAGTTGGCTGGTAGATCACTGAAGATGTGCATCTCTGAACTTGCTATACTTCTAAACTCATGCAAATTCTGCTTAACCACGACAACAAAGGAGTTTATTCTGCATATAACAATTATATCCATGAGACAACAAATTAAATAACAATCTCCATATTACTCAATGATTTTGCATATAAACAGTAAAACTAGTTATTTCTTTGGGAGGACAGTATTGAGTAAATACTGTTATTTCTTTGGGAGGACAGTCAGAGAGTATTGAGTAAAATAACTTTTTACTCAACAGAATATTAAAAAATGTTCTTGATTATCTTGAGTAGCTTGTTAGGCTGATGATCATAAGTACTTTAAAAAACAAAAGCCACATTGACCAATTAAAAAATATGCTTGTAGGAGACATCTCAACAGAACAGGAGCCTTGGTTCAAACGACTCCTCATACCAATCCGCTGTTCATAGAAACCCAAGTTCTCTGCTTTAAAGACTAATGAAGAACATTAGTTTGTGTATAGACCATGGAAAATTTAGGTCAATGTATCACATAATGCCCCTTCAGTTCTCTCAAAAGCTATTATCCGGCTCTAACTTCAAAGTTTTCCTTCCTGCCATCTCTCTCTGAAGTTTGTAATCAGAAAGATATTGTTTCCATGCAACAAATATAGCTCTGAATCTAAGAATGAACAGATATTTAGAGGAAAGAATTCTGATGGAATAAAAGATCTCCTTAAGATAGCTTCCCCAGTATTGATGCCCTCCAGATGTAGTCCCAAAGGTGCTTCTTCAAGAGGCAACTGAGCTTTCTGATTTGCTTTTCTGATACTCCTTGCATACAACTGGTCATTTGCATTCTTTTAATGACTCATCAAAATAATGCAAATGACCAGCTGTCTGCAGGGAGTATAAATCCTTCCATTCCCAACCATCTTGCCAGAGCTGAAGAAGCTTCTTGGATGAGAAATGAAATGGCTTCAAACAAAAAACAGAAAGTCCAGTTACCTCTTGAAAAGACACCTTTGGGACAACCATGACCTGGATGATTGAGAATCTCCATAGACCTCCAGATGTAGGGATTTCAATTTCCAAAATTCTCAGCAATGATCATGAGAGTTGGAAAGTTTGGAGTTGAAATCCTTGTCTGTAGAGGCTGACCAGGTTAGTAAGGCAGATGTGGGAACTGGAAACACAAGTGCACCCTGTTTAACTTAAACAAAGGAAATACAAAAAAACAAATGTACAATTTTTAGATGTTTATTTATTTAGAAGATATATATTGCCAACTACTTCATATGATAGCAACTCCACATCATGTACATGAATAAAGCCAAAGACAAATTAAAATTAAAATCAAGAATATCAAAAAACCAAAATGTTGTCATATCTATACCATATAATCAGGGTGTATCTGGGTAGATATTCCACCTTCCCAAAGACTAGCTCTTCTGTCAGAAATTCCTGGAAGAAAAACTAAGTTTTAAATCCCTCCCCAAAGGCTAACAGAATTGGTGTAATGACAACTAAAGAATAAGTGACTATAAGCAGGGCCTTCCAATTCAGAACTGGTTGCAACTGGAGTTGCGCAAAGATTATCGCTGTTCCCTCTTCCTCAAGTAGAAACTTGGAAGCATCCAAATTGTGCACTATTTCAACAACATTCTCTAGAATCCAAAATGAAAAAATTCTGGTTCAGAATTCTTGCTGTGGATGAAAGCCTCTTTCGGCAACTATCCTAAACTTTTCGTAATAGCCTTAAACTACTAAGAGGGTCATGAATGTAGAATACAGATGGTTGGATTGATAGTGCTGTCCACTTCCTGAGAATAAGCTGAAACTCATGCCAGGTAACCAGGGAAGATCGTGTCTCAGAAAAATACATAGGACCGGTAAATTGTAGCCAAAGTTCAGGTTGGAATAGATCTGAATAAGTAGATCTGCCAGGTGCCAAGAGTAGGCCTTAAGAGATGTCCTCCCTATTCTCCTAACGGAGAAGAGAGAAGGTCACCTTAAATGGTTGCCAGCTGCCACTTTGCAGATGCAATGAGGTGGAGAAATAACTATATTTTGTTACTGTTGCCAAAAGATGGTTCTTTTTTTTAAAAAAAAAAAAAAGGCTCCTACCTATGCCCCATCAGAGTCTTCTTTTGCCTTCTTCCAGTAATACACTAAATGTTTCTTCTCCAGCTTTATCATCTGGAGATCTGCTGAAAGTCAGATAGGATCACTAGAACCATGAGCAGAAAAAGTCTGCACAAATACAATCCAGTTCAAAACTATCATAGCACTCTGATTCCATGGTATCTGTTATGAACTAATAAAGGCGTTTAATAAAATTTTAACAACCTTAAGTAAAAAGCAGGGTTCTAATCCTGCACTTCTGATTGGCCGATAATAGCGACATCGGATTGGTCCTTTCTGGGAAATCTGATTGGCTGTTAACAGGCCAACTCTCATTGGTTCAAGGATTTAACACTTCCATGTTTTTCATTGGCTAATAGGACAGCAGCCAACCCTGTAAAAGGGCTGCTGCTGCCCTAGGTGATTGCTCTGTTCAGTATGCTTAATAAAGAGTTGAAGTTCACTGTTCACTGCCTCGTCTCCGCTCCTTGCACCCATGCGCAGAACTTAACAATATCTAAAGTCTCAAACTATGTATCAAAGCCTCGGGAAAAACCTCGAGCTTCTTCTGAAATTCAATCAGGACAGACCCATCATATAGATTCTTCTTCCCTCTGATGGGGAACAATCATGGAAAACTCCAGGTTCAACAGGGAACAAAGGACTGATGGTAACATCCCAACCAGAGATTGCACTGCTATTGTCCTGAGACAAAAATCAGCTCCAGCATGGATCGAACACAAGAAGCTGTAATTTGAGTCCCAGAGCACAATTTCAATCTCACATAGGGTTATCAGTGGAGTAGTACACCTGACAAGCACTTGAGTTTCCTGGATCACCATAGCTACTCCACTGTCTCTGTCCTGGGTCATCACTGAAACCGTCATGAATACATTTCTAAAGAGCAGAAGTTTCCCTCCATGCCCAGGTCTATGTTATACATGCATTTGCCATCTCTCATTGTAAGCTTGGAGTACTTTTACCAACTTCCTTGAACAAGTATATAAATGCTTATAGCTAGGCACTCTTCAGATATGTTGAATTAGCACCTTACCCTGGCTTTACTTTATAAAGAATAAGTGTATAAAAATGTGTTTATATTATTAAGTACTGTATTGAATATAAGAGGTATCCTGTAAAAAGGCAATTAATATACTAAACCCTCATTAGGGCAAATATCCCTTTTGTCCAAAGGTGAATATGGCTTTGAAAAATAAAGCTAATTATACATCCTATAAGTGAATGTGCAGGTTGCATAGCAGTGATCATCAGGCATTAGATACAAGTCAAAGTTCATGATCTATTATAGCAGGATACATAACATCTGTCAGCCATCTTAGTAAACAATTTAGGCCATTTTTGCTACTTAAAACTAGAATTAAATCTATTGCATATCGGACCAATTTTGTGCAGATAGCAGAACATAGTCTGTAACACTTCTATAAAGCACTGTTTACAATGACGGCACTATATAACAATGAGATATAGCTTTATTAATAGCTATAATAAATGAGGTTGGTGGAAGAAGGAGTTAAGAAAGTAATTTGTCAAAGGAGAGACAAACAGAAATCAGATGCTATATCCCCTAGATCTGTAGATGAAATAAAAAAGCATCTTGCCTCATTTACAGCCTTATGTACAAAAGATGGATGGAAAGAGATGGGCTAATGTTTTCAGTGCCTCATCTGCACACATGTACAACTGATCAAAGGCAATAAAATTAATTTACAATAGATATCATTTCAACTGTGATCCTTAGGGCATTTCCACAACACACTATTTCCATGTTTAATCAAATACACAAAACGTATTAACATTAATATCAAAAGTATATCCATGCTGCATCTTACAGATTTTAGTACAGACAGTGTGCCCCCCTAAAAGTTTCGTCCAAAGCTTCTTTCCCCAACCTTGTGCCCTTCACAGCATGTTATCAATTTAACAAATCTGGAGAATTACAGATTAGGAAAGACTAGTCTAAGGCTCTGCTTTACATCCTGGAACAGGATGATCGTTTTCTTTTTTCATTTTAATGAATTTCATATCTTTTGCCTATGTATTTAAGTTAAAACATGTGGGCTATATAATGCTGTCAAAGCCGAATAGAAGAAGCAACAGATGTGGCAGCAACCATGGTATCCAGATAACAAGATGTTTAAAAAATGTTCCAAGTTAAGCGCAGTACATTGGAATATATAGATATAGATATAGATACAGATATAGATATAGATATAGATATATTCTTAAGTTTTCATGGGTATTTATATGTATGGTATTCAGCTTTGTTCAGGTAATTTCCCACATCATTATAGTTGTGCTTTTAAAGTTGTAGCAACGTTTCAGCAGAATCTTATCTGCAATCATCAGGCTTCTGTATAGTGTTCATCTGTGAGTCAGACTTTTACAGTGGTTTCAGATTTAAATTTATATTTAAATATAGCAATAAGCTGCCCTAAATTTAAATCTGAAACCACTGTAAAAGTCTGACTCACAGATGAACACTATACAGAAGCCTGATGATGGCAGATGAGATTCTGCTGAAACGTTGCTACAACTTTAAAAGAACAACTACAATGACATGGGAAAATACCCGAACAAAGCTGAATGCCATACATACATACATACATACATACATACATACATACATACATACATACATTCTTAAGTTTTTGCGGGTACTTACATGTATGGCATTCAGCTTTGTTCGGTGGAGCAACGTTTCGGCAGAATCTCATCTGCCATCATCAGGAACGCTTCCATGTTACTTTGATACAGCATACTAACAACTATTCAGCACAAAAGTATTACAAAATGGAAGAGTTTTCAAGGGTATCTTAACTTCAACACAGTTATGGTGGTCTTGAACAGATACAGAAGTTTCCCAAATCCATCTTAGATAGACAAGCTGCTTGACAGCTTTATCTGCTAGAACTGAAGGTTGTTATTTGTAGCTTATGTTGCAGCTATGTAATTCCATAGTATAAAACCCAAAGTTTTGTGGGACATTTGATCTGCTGATCATCTTTACTTTTGTCAAATTCAAGACCAAAATCAAAGCACTTAAACAAGATGAAGTAGAGTTTGATGTCACCTGCATTTTTGTAATATCTAATCTTATATTTCCATGCAATCTTTATAAGAAGCTATCAATATATGTTGAACAAAAAAAGAGAACATGGCATTCTAGAAAGAGGAGTTAGGTTATCCATTTCCACAAATATATCACTATATATGAACTTTTGACAATTTTGCATTGCTGCAAGCCATTAAGAGTCATGCCCTGATCCAACTTTTTAACATTTGACTTTTTAAAATTATAAAAGATTAATAAAGCATTTTTTTAAAAAAAGAAAAAAAAGAGAGAGAGTCATGCCCTGATCCAACATCTGTTAGTATCTGGGGTGAAAAACTTAATCCTACATTTTACCTCAATGATCACTGCCATGTGTTTATCATATTGGAAAAGAATTGTATTTATAATAGTTTGTGATTTATGAAAAGGCTGAGAATTTCGGGAGAGGAAATCCAACAGATTGAGGAGAAGGCTAAGGAATGGAGGTACAATCTGATGCACAATACACATTTCAAGGAGTGTACTATTTGGATGGACCTGTAAAGATGAAGAATAGCATTCTCCCATTCAACAGACAGAAGTAACAGGCAAATGTGTTTACAACCAGCATATTTGCTCAAAGATTATATATATCTGTCCTACCAAAAATTCTTCCTGACTTCCTGAATCTTCATTATTTCAATGATGCATTTAACAAAAAGTTTGTTTTTATGCAAACATAAAATACTACCAGTAATATAAATAAACTCTTAATGTCATTGTGGTCCAGCAACATTAATGTAGAAAAATCAGAAAGAGATCCAGTTTGAAATGTCACAAATACATTTCTAAGGATCCACCAACTTTTAGCTGGGAATTAATTAGTAGCCAAGCTGGAGCCACTACAAAGACTTAGCTTTTATGTTTCCTCCTTCACAGCAAATACAAAATAAATATTTGGCAAAAGCCAATACTCTCCACTTTTTCAGTATGTATCGAAAACATGCAGTCCTTCTGATGCTTGAATTATGGAAAATGATTGTCCTCTATAGACTGTGATGCTGAATTCCAGCCTTGAAACAAGAATGAGTGTCTTCTGAAAAAAAATATTGCCGACTTAAATCCTCCAATGAACAGAGCCATTCATTGAAGCTTAAACCACTGCCTGTTGAGAGGAAGGGCATTTCTTCATGAAGGATTGTTAATGTGCACAATAATTCACATTTTTATTTTGTTCTCCATCACAGTATTCATGCAAAATAGGTTTCCAGCATTTTATTTTATTCATAGAAGAGTTATAGGACTGAAAATCCAGAAAAATGAAAGAACCAAACCTTTCTTAAACTCAAAACATAAATTTATCACTCTGTCCACAGGAGCACTTTACATTCAGTATGTTTATTTATTTAAGTTCAGTAATTACAAGTCTCAATAGAGGTGGAAAACACCACAGATGTAACCATTGCAATATTTATCCTTCAAGGTCATTGCAAATGAAATTAATTTTAAAAACTTTAATAAATCACAGAAAACCCCATTTCAATCATCAATAAAAAAATATTCATTTTATGATCACTGCCATGGAGTTATTAAACAGAAAGCACACCCTGTTTTTTGCTGGCAACCAGAAAGCCAAGGTGCTTCTAGGAATACTTTTTTGCATAACTGCCCTATTTCCTACATGGAATATTAAATGGGATCATAGGAGGGGGGTAGAGATGACTGTCTCAATTATCCTCCAACATTGGTTTCATACTTTTTCTTCTCACACACAAATACATGCACACATCCAATGAAATACTGGATAGCTGTGCAATGCATTTTGATGGGAGCTTCTAGGAAATTCTATCTGTAAATAATCTAAGAGTCATAGTGTCCTTGGTGCTCTCTGAGCTTGGTTGTTTGCTTGCAGATATTTCATTACCTGACTAGGTAAATGTCTGCAAGCAAACAACCAAGCTCAGAGAGTGCCTAAGATTTTATAGCTCGACTCTGAACTACATACTGTATATTCTCTCCTATTGAATCCAAGAGTCTGTCAGGATCCTTGTTTCCAAGGAAAACCTGTATGGCACTAAGAGATCAACTTGCTATTATCCATCAGTTAACCCAATCCTTGCTCTCTGTTTTTCTTTGTCTCTCTTCCCTCTTTCTTCCTTCTTCTTTTGATATCATATTATTTGATAGGGAATGACCATCTATTTAGTATTTAACAATTTTCAGATCCTTTATATGCATTAAGCAAAAATAATACCAAGAATGCTAACAAAAATCTTCATTAATTCCTCTACAATTTCATGTTTCTCAGGAAATGTCTCAGCTCTATTAAGTTACATCTTTGCACTAAGACCCATTTAGTATTCACTGGTAAAGGCCAGTGTCGATAGAATCAAGTTATTATTGCCTATGATTCATCAACACTTATATTGTAATAAATGCATAGTTTTTAAATTATTGCAAGCCTTCTTGTTGTTTTTCTTGCATTTTAGTAGCAAGTCCATGCTTTGGAAGATGAAGGTAACCGTTTGTCTATAGCACTTCAGCTTGCAGTTAGAAACCATTTCTAGATAATAAAACGCTACTTTCTGGCAATGCACATACATCACAAGACTTAATAGTTTCTTTGTATTAAATACAGACACCCATAAACTAATGTTATTTTGACAATGAAACTGTCTCTCTAAAAAAATTAGGAAGTATTTAATGAAAGTGGGAGATACATTTCTTTAAAACATATTCTTAGTATTAATTTAGATGACTGAGTGCCATCAGGTTAACCTTCCCAAACTGGTACTGACACAAGAGATTCAACTAGTGTTAAATCACAGCAAACTTCTGGTTTGAAGCAACTCTCAAGAAAATTCTTTCTGGTGAAGCTTCATTATGGCAATAATGACAACTGCAAGAAGCAGCAATGCTCCAGGGGCAGTCAATTTTAATATCTCACAATGACTTAATTTAAGTTGTATTGAGAGTTTTCAAAATGTTTACATTTTTCCACAGTGTTCAAGGATTCATTCACATATTCCACTTGTCATAGCATGAAAATGTCCCACCATATCTTTGCAGAAAAAAATGTCACAATATAATATCCATTTTTATCACCAGCATATTCGTCAGTTAGTTTGTAGTCAGTTGTGTTTTATAACAGATAATCAGATTTGGGAGGGACCTTGTAGGTCATCTAGTCCAACCCCACCCCCACCCAAGTGGGAGACCCTACATCATTTCTGACAAATGGCAGTCCAATCTCTTCTTGAAAGTCACAAGTGATGGTGCTCCCACAACTTCCGAAGTCAAGCTTTTCCATGGGTTGATTGTTCTCACTGTCAGAAAGTTTCTTCCTATTTCCAGGTTAAATCTCTCCTTGTTCAGTTTCCATCCATTATTCCTTGTCTGGCCTACAGGTGCTTTGGAAAATAGCTTGACTCCTTCCTCCCTGTGGTAGCCCCTCAAATTTTGGAAGACCACTATCATGTCTCCCCTGGTCCTTCTCTTTACTAGACTAGCCAAGCCCAGTTCCTGCAACCATTCATTGTATGTTTTAGCCTCCAGTCCCCTAATCATCTGGTTGCTCTTTTCTGCACTTTTTCTAGAGTCTCAATATCTTTTTTATAATGTGGTGAACAAAACTGGATGCAGTACTCTAGGTGTGGTCTTACTAAGGCTTTATAGAGTGGTATTAGTACCTCCCTTGATCTTGATTGTATCCCTCTGTTAATACAATTTAGGATTGCATTAGCTATTTTGGCTGCTGCCGCACACTGCCAGCTCATATTTATCTGGTTGTCCACTAAGACTACAAGATCTCTCTCACAGTTACTGCTATTGAGCCTGGTTTTACCCTGTCTATGTCTGTACTTTGGGTTTTTCTTGCCTAAGTGTAGGACTTTACTTTTCTCTACACTGAATTTCATTTTGTTAGATACAGCCAGTGTTCTAGTCTGTCAAGATCTATCTGGATCTTGAGCCTATCTTCTTGGGTGTTAGCTATTCCTGCCAGCTTAATATCATCTGCAAATTTGGTAACTTCCCCTTCTATTCCCTCATCTAAGTTGTTAATGAAGATATTGAAGAGTACTGGGCCTAAGACGGAACCTTGTGGCACCCCACTGCTTACTTTCCTCCATGTAGACTTAGACTCATTAAGGACTACTAGTTAAGTACAGTTTGTCAGCCAACTGCGAGTCCATCTAGTGGTGGTTCTATCTATTCCACTTTTTTCTAGCTTACTAAGAAGTAGCTTGTGGTCTACTTTGTCAAATGCCTTGCTGAAATCTAAATATATTATGTCCACATTATTTCACTTATCTACTAATTAAGTCACTATGTTGAAGAATGAAATAAGATTGGTTTGGCATGATCTGTTCTTAACAAACCCGTGCTGACTGTTAGTTATTACTTTACTTGTTTCTAGAAGTTGGCAGATCTGTTTTTTTTTATTATTATTATCTTTTCCAGTATCTTCCCGGGTATTGATGTTAGGCTGATTGGTCTATAGTTTCCTGGGTCTGTTTTGATATGCAAGGGGTGTTTTCCTTCTTATCCCACATTTAGGGCACATTTAGGAGGAGTCTTGGGGCAGTGTAGTATAGATTGACAAACAGCTCATTTCTAATTAGCTCAGCATGTCTTTTGAGTGTCTGTGGAGATTCTCAGTCATCCAGGTCATGATGATCCCAAAGGAGTTTCTTCAAGGGGCAACTGGACTTTCTGGTTTTTCTTTGAAGACATTTTGCTTCCCAGAAATGAAGAAAAAGCTTCTTGGATGAGAAGTGAAATGTCTTCCAAAAAAACTCCAGAAAGTCCAGTTGCTTCTTGAAAAAGTACCTTTGGGACATGTCTTTTGAGGGATCAACCCTTCCTATCTAGTCTCTATGGTGGCTATTCAGTGTTATTTGGACTACAAGTGAGTCCAGATTTTTGGATTAAAGTTGAATTATATTTTGGTTTATATGTTGAACTTTGAACAAACTGCTTTATATGTTGCATTTTCAAAAGAATGTTTTCCTATTGGTGTACACTTTCTCAGAATAAGAGTTTATCAGGCACCAATCTCTTTTCCTAACAGTGTTACAGTGTATAGACAGCAGAACAACACAACCCCATTCCAAATATGTGTTAAAATGAGGACAGCACAATTCATACTAATATGATTGTTTCCTGGCTCCAGAAACAGAAAAGGAGTAGTTGCATGATAGCCCTCAAACCAAGTTACAAAAAGCCTAAGCCAGATACAGCAGTGTATCCTACTGAGTACTAGAAGACCAGCAGCTAGCAAGGATGAGTTGTTTTAGCCTACCCAGATGCTAGATTTCTCAACCCTGACAACTTTAAGATGTATGGACTTCAACTGTCAGAATTCCCAACCCACAATGGAATAGGAATTGAACTCCACAGATCTTAAAGTGGCCAAAGCTGAGGAACTGTGATAGGGGATTGTTTAAAAATTATCCAAAAATCTTCTGCAAAATGCTTGCATTCTGTAGCAACCAGTTAATGTGAGGAGGGGGGAAATGTTTGAAGAAAGTTTGAAAGTAAATATAATGTTGTGTGGCTTCCCAGGACAGGGCTTAGAAGAGAAAACATCAAATTCTAATCCTTGCTCTGTTATGTAGCTTGTCATTGTTTAGGATGCATCTTTTCTTCCAAGTCTTACACCATGGAGATATCATGAGGAAAAATACTGCTAAAATTATAAATTACTTTCTGTTTGCTCTATCCTTCCATTCCTAATATGGTTTAAAGCAGTGGTCTCTAATCTTGGCAACTTTAAGCCTGGTGGACTTTAACTCCCAGAATTCCTCAGCCAGCTTTGCCTTGAATTCTGGGAGTTGAAGTCCACCAGGCTTAAAGTTGCCAAGGTTGGAGACCACTGCTTTAAAGCAATTAATTTCAAAATACAGATTTATAATGAAATATAAAATAAATACAAAGAAGAAAGAAAGAAACATGCGATAAAGTAAGGCTATTTGAGTGGGGAAATCTACATAAAGCTAAATTTCTATCTGAATAAAAACTGTGTCTGTTGGGAGAAAAGCAACATGAACTGAGCCAGTCCAGACTCCTTTGAAGAGGACCTCACTTGTATTCTTGCCAATCATGTCTTGAATGCCCATGGCAACTTTAAGTTGAATGGACTATATGTCCCAGAATTCTCCAGCCAGCATGCTGAAAATATAAGATGTCAGATGGAGAGAGAGAAAGGCTGCCCTTGGTCCCTGTTGATTGCATATAGTGGTAATGATCAACCTGTTTTCAAAAGGAAGGCTCCATTATCTCTTTGTTGGCCCAGACCTTGTTGGCCTTCTGGAAGAGTCTGAAGATATAGCTTTGTCATCCAAGAATCCTATGAACCTGGTAGAGAACCAGTTTGGGAAAATGAATGGTGCTCTCTCTTGCTGACTATAAATGTAATAGTTGTATTGTTTTAATGGTTTTTATAGTTATTTGGGGGGGGGGTTGGTTTTCTGGATGTTTAATTTTGTAAGCTTCTCAGGGGGGGGGGGCAGCAATATAAATTTAATAAATAAATCTCTTTGCCTCTAAGCTGATCCAATTCAAGAGTTTTCCATGAGATTGCAACTTTATTAGAAAAGGCTGTAAGTAAATGTACTTATTTAAAATCAAATATTTCTGAGAGAAGAGAGAAATTAAAAACATTAAAACTGAGATGAATGTCACACAGCTAATACCAGAATAAATGAAGACTATCCAAATGTTGATACACATCAATATTCTACTTCATGCTGATAAACAGGTTGCGAATGCCCAACTGTAAATCTATAATTAAAAATAAATCCTCCCTTTACAGACATATGAAAATGTTCTTGCATTTATCCTCAGGTAATCATCGCATATCATCAAATCCTTGAGTTTGAGGAGTTTTTCTGGGATTTTCAGCATTTAAATCACAATGTTGACCAAACTTCAAACAGTCCACAAAAGAAACAGCTTATACATTACAAAACAACCCATTGACTGGAAACTGACAACAGCCACTGACTGATTTTATGTTATCTGGTGAACTAGACTATCAGTTCAATAATTCCCAAACAGCAAGGGTAATACTTGGAGATTCTAGAAATGGTACAGCTATATAGAGGGCATCATTTAAGGGGTGCTGGGAGAGTTCAACAGAAGAACAATTATTCCAAAAGAAAAGAAAAGTGTTCCCCACAATCCTAAAAATCAACAAAAATTAGTATAAGGTCCCTTTTTCGGTCACCATTGCCCTTCAAGTAAACCAGGGCAGTAGAATTTCTGTTCCCCTTCCTTTTCTCAGGTACTATTATATCCCCAACACGACCTCTGTCTCTTTTGGTTTCATCATCTGGTTTTCCTGCTAGGTGACTTGAGTGGGGCATGGAAAGACCAGGAGAGCTCTTGCTTAAAAATGCATGCTGCATGCAAATAAGGCTGGCTTAAAAATATTAGCACGGTTGTCAAGCTGTACTTTTCCTAGACTTGCCAGGAGGGGCTGTGCCTTGCAAAAACCATTTAGCCCAAGCGCTAAAAGATAATATCATGATACCGGGGCAAATGGGGCATTTTGCCTCCATGGCTATTGTCTTCTAGCGTGGATCCAATGTTTTGGCTAATGTAACCCATTGCAGATATATCTGAAGCCTGAATATAAAATGAAACATACTAATGTGTGCCTCTCAATCTGCACCGACACTTCTCTGCTTCTCCCTCCTCACTGCTCAAATCCACAGATCCTCAAAACTTACTGGGTAGAAGATTAAATATAGATTTATTATGGGATTATAGGATTTCCTGGACCATACACCTGGGCTCATAAATATGACAGGCAGCAGTCATAGCTCCTGAGAATATGGCTTGAAACCTCCATGCTCAGCTCCTGGCCATCCATGATGAAAATCAATATATTTGCTGCTGCTCTTTTATATATAGAAAACATATGCATATATGTCTTGCTTGCAAACATATCCACAGCAACCTAGAGAGATGGGTGCCAGGGCAGTACCCAACAGTTAACTGCTACACTATTTCCACTAATGTCTGCCCAGGATGGCTTCTTCCCTCCATCCAGTTCTTTGGATTCTCCTGGAGAAGCTTTGTGCTTTGAGCTGCTGCTGCTGCTGCCTTAAATACAACATGGGACAAATCCACCTGTTCTCTCACACACACACCAGCACAACCAGACATCATGCAGGGTCAATTCCCTCGAAACTTGCATGCTCTTGTGCAGGGACTCCAGTGTGACGCTCTTGTAGAAAAGGCCGGTTGTATTCAGTGTGGAAACGAGGCATCAGCATTTCATTTGCATTTCATTTGCGTACAGAAGCGGGCAGGCAAGAAGGGCATTCTTTTGCAGGCAGCCCAAGGTTTCCCCAACGCGGGGCACCGGGAGACGCATCGACCCTCCGCCCTTAAGAGCCCAAGACCAGCCTTCGCGGGCTCCGCAAAGCGCGCCTGCCAAAGTTTCCCGGGATGACACAGAAGCGGAGGCAGGAGGCTGCGGGGATGGGCTTCGCTTCCTCCTCTTCCTCCTCCTCCTCCTCCTGTTGCCGTCGCCACAACCGTGCTTGCAAATTTAAAAAAAAAAAAAACACACACACACACCGAAAAGCTACTCCTCCCCTCCTGCTGCTAACGCTCTTGCGGAGACCGGGATAAGAAAGCGAGCCAAAAGGAGCTGCGCCCAGCAGGCTTGAAGAGCCATCCGGAACTCCATGCCTGAGAAAGCAAGGAAATCGCTCAGCTTGCCCGCATCCCGTCAGATCTCGCCTTCCTCCTCCTCTTCTTCCTCCTCCTCCTCCTCCTCCTCCCGCAACGCCGACTCTTCCCTCGCCTGGATCACCTTCCGCCTCCACTCCCTATTTTGTTCCTCCCCAGCAGTTCTAGGCAGGCAAGGGGATTAGGGCAGGGGACAGGCAGGAGGAGGTGAAAGCGTCGATCTTTTTCTCCCTCCACTCCCCAAAGGCACCACACACGCACACGCTCGCCGATACGAGTCGGGACGGCTGCATTTCCAGCCTCGCGCCCAGACCCCCGGCCGCCTACCTGCTTCTCCGCAAGCGACGCTTCCCCCAAGTTCAGGCTTGGCATCCCAACGAGAGATCGAGGAGGGGGAGGAGGAGGAGGACCACTCTTCATTCAGATTCCTGCCTTTCGCCGAGGGGAGGACTCGAAACGGGAGAGGAAACACGCTGTGCGCGCGCCTGCGTACCTCTGCGTGTGTGTGTGTGAGAGAGAGAGAGAGAGAGAGAGGGAGTGTGTGTGTGTGTGTGTGTGTGTAAGGCGCGCGCGTACACACCCTTCTTCTCTGAAATGGTGCCCGTCTGAGGTTTATGCCCACCCCCAACCCGCGGAGGGTTAAAGCCGTCGGTCGCCTTCAAGTACGATTCCACCGCGGGGAAAACCCCAGCCGCGTTTGGGGAGCCAGCAGGGGTTGCGGACTGGTACTGGAGATAACCGGCGGAAGAAGCCGGGCTTTGCCGTCGCTACCGCAGCCGCGTCACTGGGAATGAATAAAAAGCAGGCGGGCTGGGACGTGCCTGGATTGCGATCCCGGAGGCCAGGCGGTGGCAGGTCGAAGGGACGACGCCGGTCGCCTCCCCGCCTCTCCAGGTGGGGTTGTGGGGCCCGGATTCGGGTGCTCCCGTGGCTGGAGAGCTCCACGCTCCCTTTACGCGAATGACGCCTACACACACACACACGCGCGCGCACACACACACACACTTAAACGGGGGGGGGGGGCTGGGAAACAGCCGCACGCCTGCGTGCACACGCAACAGCTGGTTTTTGTTCGCTATGTGCCCGGTGCAAGGAATGGCAGCGCCGAAGCTCCGAGATCAGCAGCGTGGGATGGGGCGGAAGGAGGAGGAGGGGGGTGTAGGGCGCGCCAGAAGTCGCAACTGCAGAGCAGGTATTCCTCGCCGCCCCCCATCCTCTCTCCTTTTCATCATTTGCCCACCCAAAACCTAGGCGCGCGAGAAGGTAGCAGCTGCCTGGAAAGTCCCAATGGGTATACACCAGCTGCCGGTGCCGACCCGCGTCCCTGACAACAGCTGGGAAGAAGCGTGGAGAGGTGTGCAGGGAGAAGAAAGACAGTGATTTTCCAGATGTTAATGCAGCAACTGGAAAATTAACCCGGCGACTTTATGTAACCTTATGCCTACGCAGTCGAACAGCAGGAGCTGCCAGGAAACCATCTTTTCTGATGCTCAGCATCAGTTACACACAGGTACCCAAAGGCTTTGTGCATTGCATATGCCCCACATGGTCACTTAAGTAGCAGTTTGCACTTAAGTAGCAGTATAGCCAAAGCACATACCTGTGCAAGCCAGTTACCCTACTGACATCCTTGATCACAGCTGTGAAGCCTTCCTCCATTAGAGGAAGAAAATAGCTGCCAAAGAAATAGCTGTACCTTGCCTGCAGCCCTACAGATACATACATATAAAAGCTGTTTAACTCCCTCTGATCTAAACATAAGTAAATGTGGGGATGTGAAGGCTTCAGGCTTTGACATCCTCTGAAAATAATCTTACACATAAGCAACAGGTGATAAGAAATCTTTTTCTATATACTCTTCTCCAACTGCTAGGTACCAACATTCTTTACAATAACTCTCACCAGCTGAATACACATCCCTGCAGGAAGCATCCTTAATGACTGTAGGCCATTGGCGGTGACTGGGAATCTTCCCAAGATGAGCATAGAGATGGCTAAGTGGGAAGCATTCCCTAAGGCCACAAAATGCATTGATAGAATGAAAGAGTACCTTCTGTACAACAGACCAGAAACTACATGTAATTCAGACCCATGCCTATATCAATTGCAAAGCAGCTGCTAAGAGACGTCCATCACATAATCCAAAACAAGTTGAGAAGGTACATCAAAGCTCAAACATTCCAGCTGCTGTCAAAAGCTACTTGTTACTTCATTTACAGTTTCCCAGCAGATGTCTATCATTAAATAGTTATACAATAGGCACAATAGTTATACAACAAGTACATTAAAACACTTTGACATGAAATATAGGCATGGGGAAACTACACTGTTAAAATGTGATGTTACAAAACATGGGTTTGAGTGTTACAAAGCATCCAGGTGTTATGGGGAAAACAATGTAGCAATTCTAATCTACATCACCCATAACTTGTTCCGACGTAGTCTCAGATAACATCTATTGGAAAATTAACTGCCTAAATCTTTCTAACCATGTTGGTATTTTATCACAGTTCCTCTTATCAAGAAAAAGTTCTGGATCTTAAGGGAACAGAAAATGATCTGGTTCTGGTGGAACTATGTCTTTCTCAAGACTACCATTCCTTGGATTTCATGGAAATAAGGGATTATTAAAATAATTTCAGAACGTGGCACAATCAAATTGCAGTAAAAGCACTGAAATATGCCTATTGGCTTCTCACATATGCTTTCTTCTGTTCATTTTATACACTCTGCATTCCAACCCATAGGCCAGCCCCCAAGATTTAAGAGTACACTCAATAATTATCACAGCCAGGAATTCTTTTTAAAAAATCGCAAAATAAACTGCTATCATAAAGCTATTTAAAATAATGAACAAGCAATGCAATACCATAAACAAAAAACAAAGATACATTTAAAAAAATACAAGGCATGAGCAATCTAGCAGCAAATCAAGCATGGCTGCTATGGTGGGAAAAGTAAAGAATTAAAAATGCTTCTTAAATTATTTGTTAAAGCATACACAAAAATAGTCAACTATTACTTATTGGGGGAGGGAATTCCAATGTTAGTACCACCACTATCAAAAATATAAACAGTCACTAGAGGACTATCATATCACATACCATGAAATATCAATTTTGATCAATTTGAATGTGGAACAGCTAAAAATATAACAGAAATAATCAAACTATTCATACATATACCAGTCAGGAAACATGTTGCTTCTGCCTTCTCTTACACACCTAGTCCCTCTCTTTTATGCACAAAACAACTGCATATTTAGAGGCAGCCCAATCTAACAGTAGTGAACCTTGTAGCCTTCCAGATGTGGTTGCTGGATATAATACCCAGGATTCCTGACTGCCACTCAGCCATCATGAAATAGCAGAACAATTTTATGATACTGGTTACTTTATTTTATTTAAACCCGATTTCTTGGAACAGGACTATGAAGTTAGGTATATCCGCATTTGATTGTACACTGTGTATTCCTTCTTATCCCTAATATGCCTGCAAATACCATTAATCACACCTAACTCTGGGTTCTCAAAAAAAAAAAAAAAAAACACCACAAGAGCAAACTCATTTCTCATACTATTGCCAATAAATTTGTAATCTTGTTTGCATATGGTCATAAGGGGTCCAGCTCAATTCTGGATGACTTTAATTAAAATATAAAATTTATATTTTGGGAAGGTTTATTTAAAAAAAAACCATATTTTTCCAGAAATAATTTCACAGTAAATGTCCATTATTTTAAACAATGGATAGGCCCAGCAGTCAGAGTTGTGATTTGTTTTCTCTGAGGAAACAAATAGGGACATTGTGCCTTTCATAGCTCTGTGGCAGACAAAGCAATTTGATATTTATGGACTCACTTTATCATTGATTGTTCCTGGTGGGTAAAGCTGCATATAGCAGTTTCACAGGAAATGTCAAAATAATCAAGATGGCTGCTGGGACCATGTGGGGTTCCAATCATTCAGTCAAAGATGCCATCTTGACTTTTTTATTCTCCACTACAGACACCTCCAGCTGAACCTGTAAAATATAGGGCCATGCAGTTGATTTTGTGGACATATATCTTCTGTTCTCTGAGAAGATGACAATCTACTAACATTTTGCTGATAAAAATCAATAGGATTTAATTTAATTCACATCTTTACGTTGCATCAATCTATAAACCAGTGTGGAGAAAAACTAAAACATGTTCACATCCAATTAACTTTTTCCCCTTCATATATAGAGAGGAAGGGGCTGTTGGAAGCTCTGACTTAAGATCTGATGAGAAAAATCTGTTTTTCTCTAGTGCATAGTTAATTGCTGGAAAAAGCAAGTCAGGTTGCTGTAAAACACTAGCCCATCACATTTATGCCCCATACATCCGTATATGAATGACAGGGTCTTATTTTCAATGAAGGCTTCTGCAGCTGATAACAGAGCTCTGGATTGATTCACAGCTCTGTTATTGGCTTCAGAAGCCTTCAGCTGCAGAAGCAATGGTCCAGCAAGGCAGGTATTAGGGTGCACCTATCCATAAGTAAGAGATAACAGATCATCAGTGTTGGAAGGGACCTTGTAGGTCAACTAGTTCAACCCCCCCAAGTGGAAGACCCTACACCATTTCTGACAAATGGCAGTCCACTCTCTTCTTGAAAGTCTCAACTCACACTCCCACAACTTCTGAGGGCAAGCTGTTTCATTGATTGATTGTTCTCACAAATAGTAGGGCAGCTCCACCCCTCCATCCCCACCCTAGCTTAATTTTTACTAGTGCACCCTGGCGTGAGCAGAGTCTTAATTAGGGATTATTTTGGGGTAGGACTTATATTGGGCACATGTGTAAAAATCAAGCTAGGACTTACTTTCAGGGTAGGTCAATTTTCGGGGAAACACAGTATAGAAAGCAGCTTTACCCTTGTCTCAATATCTCTGTTTATCAAGCCACCTTCCCTAGATACAAACAACTGGAGAGATATTCAGCCATTATGATGACACCATTTTTTCTGTTTCCCATTTCTTTTTCCAACTTCATATAAGCAATTTCATTAAAATTTCATGACACTGCTGATCTCTGGTTGTGGGTGTCATGCCCCTGGTGGAGTCTGAGGAAGAGGAAGAGGAGGAAAAGCCAACAGGGAGTAGGAGTGTGGCTCCAGAGGTGGTGGAGGAGGCTGGCGAAGAGCAGAGGCCAGCTGAGCAGCCAGAGGAGGATCCAGGCCCTATCCATCCTAGGTCATGCAGGGAGAAGAGGATCAGGGAAAAGCGAGGTCTACTCAAGAGGAGATTACCATGATCCTCCTCATGGCTTGCAGGTGGGAGCTATGTATATAAGTTTGCAACTGCACAGTTAGAATTGCTGAAGTCAATTAGTGTTCACCTTGAAAGAGGCTTATCTTTGCTGGCGTTCTTCCCATGGACTTTTCTCAGTTATTTTCCTGGAGTTTATAATTAGTTATCTCTGGTTGCTTCAGAACTTTCATCAATGCGGTTTGTTTTGGTTTTCTGTTTGCCTCATTATTTACTTTTGTGATGTTAAACTGTGCCTAATAAAACAGTGAAGTTAAGTTGAAGGCTTTACTGGACTTTAATATATCTTTTAGGTTTTGGGTTATTTTGAGAAACTAAGAGTCATCACAGGTTGTGGATATATGTTGTATTCCTTAATTATTGAATTTCTTAATTATTTTGTTGAATAGGCATGATTCACACTATATACTAAACCAAGACCAAAAAGTCTACAGTAGATTTAATATTTTGTGTGATGTGTATTCTCAGCCAGTGAAGCATGACACTGTTTTAAATTCAAGATCATCTCAGTAAAGAATAGAAAGCCCAACAGTCTTACATTATGATCTCTGTAATATCCATAAACTTCCTACACAAGCAAGCAAGTAGTCACATCCAAGATGTTTTTTTCTTCATGATAGACATTACTAGCAAGTTTCATCCCACTCAGGAGATTACACTGACTTAATAAATTCCATTTACCAACTTCATTTATTGTCTAGACATTTTTTGCCATGCCTAAAAGACACATGGTGTACAGAATGAAACTGCCATAATCAAAGATTTGTTAGAAGAGAATTGGGTTTTATTTTTGACTGAACATTCATCATATTAGGTTGCATGGCTACATGCTCAAATATACTTAATAAGAAGCAAATTTCTTTGTCTTTGATGAGACACTTTTCTGGGAAAATATATCAAGATCTGGGCTGCTTTAATTTCTGTTCACTTATACACAATTTATCATTCATCCATATAAAATTCTAGCACATTCAGTTGCTTATGGATAGAACATTACCGGATCAAAGTTTGCTATTGTGAATTGCTAAGATGCTATTTGGATTAATGCTTTCCAAAGATAAATTGAAGCATTTTTATAAGTTAAAAAGAAGTCTTTGAGTCTCCAATTTGTCATTTGTGGACCTTAGTTCACAATAGAAACAAAAGTAGTTATCATATGAACCTTTATTTTCCTTTAAAATGTGAGTAATTGTATGCCAATTCTAAAAAAAAAAAACAATCAAATTCACATTTTTCTTTGATGGATTGACCAAAATGAACAAAGGCAATTCTATTATTCTATGATTTAATGTTCCATTTTTTTAATTTAATTTTTAATTAATCCAGTATATTGAAACACTAGTGTCACCAACCTCCCACCAAATTTGCAATCAGAATAAAAGTAAAGTCTTCCATAAGTCAAACATCATTCATGGAAACTATACAGGTAGCCTTAATTTTATGACTACTGTTGGGACCAAAATTTGCATTGCTAAGCAAGGCAGTTGTTAGGCAAGTTGTCTGATTTATGAGGTGTTTTTTTTTGCCATGGTTGTTAAGTGAATCATAAAGTTCTTAAGCAAATCCAGCTTCCCTCACTTATTTTTCTTGTCAGATCCCAGCTGGGAAGATTGCAAATGGTGATCACACAACCTTGGGACCCTGCAACCATCTAAATGCTGGTTGCCAAGCAAAGGAATTTTGATACATGACTATGGGAATGCTTCAGTGGTTGCAAGTGTGAGGTCCAGTTGTAAATCACATTTTTCAGAGCCATTATAATTATGAACAGTTACTAAATGAATGGTTGTTCATCGAGAAATAGGATACAAAAAGAGGTTGTCATCATTTTTAGGCATGTATTATTCACTTTCCTACTTTCCTGTATAGACTTGAAATTGCCTGGTAGTCTCCTATCCAAAAACTGAGCCTGACTCTGCTTAATTTCCAAGCCCAGATAAAATTGGCCACCTGCTGCCACCTACTGTGTACATGATGCTTTTCCTTTAAATGTTGATTGTGTGAATAAACTCTGTCTGATTATATTCTTAAATATAATGTATAATCACATAAAGCTATAAAGGTCAGGTTAATGCAAATTATTTTGTTTCTATAATTTTATTAAAGCTTATATTTTTTAAAAAAAATTAAAAAAAATAAAACTAATACTAATATAAAATGAAAAAAGAGAGGAAAGGGAGAAGAAAGAAATCAAAGGGAAATCTAAAAGCACAAGAAAGGAAGAAAGTAAAAAAGAAAAAGATAAAAGAATAAAAGATAAAAGAAGTAACTTCTGATCTTCACAGCAGTTATAAGTAGTTATAAATTTATAACTCTTTCTGTGAAATTGCGTGTCTCTTTCCTTTCTGTAATATGTTATCTCTAATCATCAAAACCATAAATTCATTTTAATGGTTTCTGCAAAAAGTTCATAAGGTACAATTGACATATCATTTTTTTCTCTAATCAGAGAAGTCAATTTAGTAAATTCCATCATCTTCACCAACCGTTCCTCCATTGTGGGTAGTGCTGAATCTTCCCATCTTGTGCATACAATAATTTCACTGGAAAGATCATCTACAAAAACAAAGTTCCATTACTTTTCCAACTGCTTGTCCATCAACCCCAAAAGAAAAACCTCTGGTTTCAATTGTATATCAGTCTTTCAAATCTTCTGAATTGGTGTATGTATTTGAATTTAGAGTTTTCTAGATTTGTTTGAATTGTCTTAGATAAAAGCCAGCATTGATCCTCATGAATAAAAGCTTGCAAAATTATTTCCAGTCTTTCAGCTAAAATGATTATAAACAATGTGTATGTTGTACAAGTACATTGTATCCAATAATTATATCAGCCTATAATTTCTTGTTAAAGTCAAATTCTGACTTTCTTTAGGTAATGTGTTTCCCTGAAAATAAGATCTACCCCCAAAATAAGTCCTAGTTTGATTTTTACCTGTGAGCCCAATATAAGCCCTATCCCCAAAATAAGCCCTTGTTAAGACTCCACTGACTCTGTTGCACCTAATTGCATAGAGTAGCGTGAGGCACATAGGTAAAAATCAAATGGGGATGGGGATGTTGGGGTGGAGTCCTTGCCTTTGGACAATTACAGCCAGGCCTTGTACATCCCAACACTTGCCGGCCCACTTCTGCGGCCACTTGCCACTGCTTACATGTATTGCCCCTGGCCTCCGTTTTGCTGTCAAAGACCTTCAGGAAAGTCCTCTGCAGGCAATAAAAGGGCTCTGGATTGACATGCACGTCAATCCTGAGCTTGTTTCTCAGCTGTGGTGGCCTTTCTTGGCTGTAGAGCAGGGGTGGGATTCTACCTGGTCAGACTAATTCTATAGAACCAGTTGTTATGATTCTGCCCAGTTTGGAGAACTGGCAAACCGTGCCACTGGCTGGCCCCTCCTCACCCCACCCACTCACTTCTTATCTGGCATGCATGCCACCAAACATGTTTGGTAAGTTGCTATTTTTCCTTTTTTTTTTTCCCCTGAGCATCAGCTGTTTTGCTGTGCCGAGAAATTTACAGTAGCTAGAAAGCAGGAAATGATTTTTCAGGGCAGACTCGGGCAGCAGATTGCAGAAAGACAGATCTCTAAGTGAATCTGTGATTCTGCAAGCAACTCAATTTGCCTGCCTGCTTTGCCTGATTTTACTCTTTTTTTAAGAAAAAATTTAATATTTAAATAAATATTTATAATATTTACATAACAGCCATGCCCAGCCAGTCGCATGACCACCAAGCCACACCCACAAATTAGGCCCACAGAACAGGTTGTTAAGAAATTTGAATCCCACCCCTGCTAGAGGCGTTTCTTGAAGGCCTCTGATGGCAAAACAGAGGCTGGGGGTGCAACATGCAAACAGCAGCAAGCAGCCACAAAAAAAGTGGCAGGCAGTGGGCTCCTGCTGGGTGGGGCTGTTGGTGCCACTATTGTTAGCTGAGTCAGTGGAAGACATCCCGAAAATAAGACCTGGTGCCATTTGGGATGGAAAAAACTATAAGACCAGGAAAACATGGTTATTACTATTATACTGGTTTCTTTTCAATTTTGGTATTTTTCCTTCCTGTGGGATCTTTGTATTATGTAGAGGTTGTAAAAAGTTCATTTTACATTGTAATACATTTGTAATAAGAACCTAATGATCCACCTGATCCAAGCACCTTCAATAGTTTACTGGGTTTTTTTTTTTTATAACTTCAGAAACTTTCCTGATTATCCATTCATAATCTGTCCCTGTGGTAAATTTGCTTTTTTAGATATTCATCTATATTCTCTAGTGGGATATCACTTCCTTTATATAGATTGGAATAATTTTAATAAAATGCTTTTTGTATGGTTGAATCTTTCATTAGTATAGAATCTCTCTCTTGTAATTTTGATATCATTTTCATTTCTTTTGATACTTTACATGCTTGGCAGTTCTCTACTTTTATTGCAAACAAAAAAATTTGTGTAACACAATATATTTTTATCTCAATTTCTCTTATTGTTAACTCAAATAATTGTCATTGTTAAAACTTAATTTGTTGAGAAATTCTTCTCTATAAATTTCTTTTTTTCTCTGTATTTAATTGAAAACAGCTTCTGCTTTCTCTTGACTCTTCTTTCAAGCTTATTATGTTGTATAAAATAATCTCTAATAAAAGCTATACTTGCACCTTAAACCATTATTAAATCAGTGTCTTTACCTACATTATTTTTTAAAAATCCTTCACTTTCTTTTTACAATCCTCCATTATTGTTTCTTTCTGTAGTAACATTTTGTTCAGTCTCCATATAAAAGAATTAGATTTTCTTTTAAAAACCAACTCACAGGATTATGATCTTAAAAAGTCTTTGGTAATATATCTACTTGAGAAACCTTAGTAGTTCTTTCAAATCAAATCATATATATTCTTGTAGAGGACCAATGTCTTTTACAAAGTTAGGTATTTGTTCTTAATTTACCATTTTCCTGCCTCGATTTATCAACCCTATATCTCTTTTGTCCTTGAAATCAAAGAAAATGTTCATAATTTGCTTTGAGTGACTAACACTTTTCTCAGAAGTTCTGTCAAGTTGTAGGGAGATCATTCCATTCCAATCCTCTATCCTACACTAATTTTCATAAGAAAAAAACTATCCATCTCTTTACAAGTCATTTTTAAAACAATACTTAGTTTCATTTGTGGCACAAAATCCCCAGTATCAAAGTCTTAGTGTTGTGTGAATTAACTTCCATCTCAACAAATCTACAATAATAATCACTCTATATTGATTTACTTTTGTTTTAGCTAGAGATTTACATACAAAGCTTTCTTCTTTCCTTTTCTTTCTTTCTTTCTTTCTATAAATTATTCATCCATTTTTTTATAAATCATATATTTTATGTCCTTTATTCTACATATGTGTTTCTTGCTGATAAATTATACTTCCTTTAATTTGTTTTCAAGTAATGAAGAATTGTGTCTTTTGAGGAGGAGTTGCTACATTTTTCCAATGTTAAACATAATCCATAATCAAGCCAAAAATGTTAAAAAAAAATCAATATATTTGGTGTTTAATTCAATATCATCCTTTTCACTTTCTTGTTGTATATGTTAAGAGTTTTTGCATAATCCCCTCAATTCTTCTTTGATTTTTTTTCCCCCTAGAATTTCCCTCATATTCTGGATATGAAAAGTAAAAAATCATACCTTGAATTTATCCCATCAAAATGGGCATTTTTCTACTTTAATCTCTCAGTTAAAAAAATACTTTTTCTCGCATCAAATTCCAACAGAAATTTTGTTAAGGACAATTATATCTGTATTATCCATCTTAAATCTTGTATTAAATTGCTGCTGCAAGACTTGATTCTTCGTATTCTTCCAAAACATTCTCTGGAACATTATTTGTTCTCATAAATCTTGAATTTATTCGATGTAATTTACTCTTCTCTTCTTCCCAATCCAAACAAATTGGATTATTAATCTTTTCTCTAATATCTTCATTAGAATTAATCTTTTCTCTAATATCTTCATTTGAATTCTTTGGGAGTGCTAAATCCCAGACAAAATTCATTCTTTTTAATTTCAATAGAGCCAGATTGTCTAATTCTCTTTCCAATTCTGTCTCTAAATTCTGCCTTACCCTCTAACATTTCCACTTTGTCATTATTTTCTTTTAGCTCTCCAAACACTTGTTTTACAGTTTTCCATCTTCGTAACTTATTTCATTTTTTTTTTTTAATAGCAGCATAACAGAATTTCACTTGGTGAGTCAACATTCTATCATCTTTACAAGCCTTTCATCCATTCTTTTTTCAAAAGCTGTCCATTCAAGAGCTTTCCTTCCTCTTAAGTTCTTCTTTTATCTCCTCTGTCATCTATACAAGTCTTTCATCCATTTTTTTTAAAGCTATCAATTCACTATCAAGTGATTCTTACTTGTCCATTTGCTCAAATAATTTCTGAGGCAAATCTAACATATTTCCTCTTTTTAAGGTTGCTCTTATATCAATTCCTTATTAAGCTCTTTGCCAAAAGTTTTTAAGTCTTCAAAACCCTTTTCTTTATTTATTCCTTTTAATCCAGAGAGAATGTTGACTAACCAAGTGGAATTCTGTTATGCTGCTATTCAAAAAAAAAAAAAAAAACCCTCCCTTTAGCTGTAAATTAATTACACCCCAGAGTGTTTAAGAGATGTTGTTAGTTGAGAAGTCATGTCTGACCCATTGCGACCCCATGGACAATGTTCCTCCAGGCCTTCCTGTCCTCTACCATCTTCAGTGACTCCATCCAGCCACCTCATTCTCGGACTGTCCTTTCATGTTTTAAGATATGAAGCTCTTACAAGCTTTGTATCCATATGGGCAACATTTCATGCCTTAATTTGATTGAAATCCCTCAACCCCAGCCACTCAATTCATGAGCCAATTGCAAAAGCTTCCTGTTCTGTACAGTCATTTACATTCTTGTAAATGCCGCGCTGTGATTGGTCAAAGCACGCAGTGATCCGATTGGTCGAGCGAGCCACACTGATTGGTCCGCTGCGGATCTCCCGCGATTGGTGGAAACTAATCATGGGAGATTCAAAGCAGTGCCATTGGTTGCGGCCGTCGCGGCTTGGAAATAAAAAGCCGCTGTTTTCCCCCCTGGAACCCGAGCCGTTCTCGGGACCAATAAAGAGCTGAACCAAGTCATTGAATCCTGGTCTCGTTGCCACGATGGACACAACACTGGCGACGAGGATGGGATTCCAAGGCTAATCCCCCACCAACACATGTCCGGAGGAAGCGAGACCAGCATCGCACCGCCCGCGCCCTTTAATCCCGCTACCGAGGACTGGGAATCATACACAGACAGATTACTCGTGTTCCTCGAGTGTAGCAACATGAAGGATGCCACCGGGATGAAGAAAAGAGCCATCTTCCTGACACACTGCGGGCCCGCAGTGTTCAAGATGGCAAAAGCTCTAGCGAAACCCGTGGACGTCAAGGAGATGGACTGGGCCAACCTCGAACCATTGATCTGGAACCACTATGCCCCTTCCATGCCCACCCTCATCAGGCGGCATGATTTCTACCGGCAGGACCAGAGATCGGGTGAGAGCATCAGCGATTTTGTGGCTGAGCTATGAAGCCTAGGGGGCATGTGCGGATTCTCGGACATGGATGAGGCTTTACGGGACCGCGTCATGCTTGGACTCCGAGACCCAGTCCTACAAAGCCGACTGATGGCCAAAGGTGACATTGCCCTCACCGACACCATCGCTGAAGCCACCGCAGCCGAGGCAACCTGGAAATCGGCGAACCGCATGCGGAGACCAGACACCGGAGAGCGCACTACGACCACCAACCCAGGACAGGTGACCGAGGCCCACCCGGAAGCAAGTCACCGCGAGACCACCACCCATCATGACGAATTCCACTCCGCCTCCGACATCACAGACGAGGAGGAGGAAATCCACCGGCTCCAGACGGGATGTGACCGGCGCGAATGGTGGAGTTGTAAGTCGGGGACTGCATGTGCCGGGTGCGGGGGCGACGACCCTCGATTAGAGTGCCGCTTCGTCGATGCAGTCTGCCGGCACTGCGACAAAAAGGGTCACATCGCCTGAGTCTGCCGATTGAGGAAGACCTACAGCCCCAGACGGCGGAACCCCAGCGACCGGAGATGTCTCAGCACACCTCCCAGGGCCAGAGATCTCCAAGCCAAAAGCCGATGGGACCAGGGCGGACGGAACAGACGAGGTGGCGAAACCTGGCGGAAAGAGGAAACCCACCAGATGGTCATCATCAGCCACGCATCAACCACCGACGCCCAAAAAGTCTACATAGAGGTAGGCATCGAAGCCAAGCCATGCAAAATGGAGGTGGACTCCAGGTCCTACCTCTCCATGGTCACCTGGCAAGAAATCAAATGCTTGGTGCCTACCATCCACAACAAGGGATTGGAAAACCAGAAATTAATAATCAAGGACTACCAGGGAAATCGCATCCCGGTAGTCGGAACCGGACAATTCAAGGTAACATTCAAGGGCCGTACAGCAAAGCTTCCCCTAGACCGAAATCGACCAGTCTTTTGGGACTACAATGGTTCGCACCGTTTGGCATCGAGGTTACGGGCATAAACCACATCGCAGAGGCCAATTGAGAACAGCAACTGGCATGGGACTTCCAGGAAGTGTTCGACGGCACCCTAGGCAAGTACCGAGGGCCCCCTATTTCCTTCAGCCTAGATCCCAGCATTCCTCCGATACACCTAAAACCAAGGCAGGTACCTTTTGCACTCCGGCCAAAAATAGACGAGCAAATTGACAAGCTCGTCAAACAAGGGGTCCTACAACCAATCGACCCCAATAGTCACCCCAGTCAAGCCCGATGGGTCGGTAAGAATCTGCGGGGACTATAAGGCCACCCTAAATTGCGCCTTACAACAAAGCGCCTACCCCGTCCCAGTAGTGCAGCACCTTCTACACTCACTGGGGGGAGGCAAGGTTTTTGCGAAGCTCGACCTGGTGCAAGCCTACCAACAGCTGCCGGTCGACGCAGAAACCGCCGAGGTGCAAACCATAGTCACCCACCGGGAAGCGTTTCGCTGTAACCAACTCTAGTTTGGAGTCAGCGTGGCACTGGGAATTTTCCAGAGCCTCATGGAGAGACTTTTGCAAGGAATTAAGGGGGTGGTGCCCTACTTCAATGACGTGCTGGTGTCGGCAGCCAACCAGCTAGAACTAGAGGGTCGTCTAAGGGAGGTACTAATGAAATTCAAGGAAGCCAGGCTAAAAGAGAAGAAAGAGAAATGCCAGCTTTACACAGAGTGGGTCGAGTTCCTGGGGTGCCTCCTAGACTGGCACGGCATCCACCCAACCGCAAACAAAATCAGAGCCATTAATGAGGCCCCCATGCCCAGGAATAAAACTGAACTGCAGGCATTTCTGGGACTGCTTAATTTTTACAATGTTTTCCTGCCCCAAAAGGCGACCGTGGCGGAGCCTTTGCATAGGCTTTTGGGCAAGGCAGCCACATGGACTTGGGGGAAACGTGAGGAATCCGCCTTCAGGAAAACCAAGGACCTGCTCACCTCAGATGCCGTCCTCATCCAATACAATGAGACCCTACCACTTGCTGTCACATGCGACGCCTCACCCTTCGGTGTCAGCGCCGTCCTCAGCCACACGGTCCCAGACAGAAAAGAAGCACCCATCGCTTTCTTCTCAAGGACACTCACCAAACCAGAGAGGAACTATAGCCAGCTGGACAAGGAGGCCCTGGCTATCGTTGCAGCAGTGAAGAGATTCCACGAGTACCTCTACGGCCGCACGTTCACCATTATCACAGACCACAAGCCGCTGTTGGGAATCCTGGCAGGGAACCGGGCCACCCTGAACATCCTATCTCCCAGAATGACAAGGTGGTCCGAATTCTTTGCCGCCTACAGCTACCGGCTCACACACCGCCCTGGTAAGACAATCACCTACGCAGACGCCCTGAGATGCTCGCTGTTACCCGACCTAGACACCGACCCAGCACCCACGACGACCACCCTCAGCATAGAGACTCTGCCCAATCTACCTATAACCGTGTCAGACATTGCCCGAGAAACTAATAAAGACAAACGTCTGGCGGGGGTGTTACATTGGGTAGAAAAAGGGTGGCCGGAAAAAGACAAGGACGAAGCATTCAGGACATTCTGGAATCGGCAAACAGAACTCTCGCTACAAAAAGGGTGTGTACTTTGGGGGGATAGGGTAGTTATTCCGGAAGAGCTACAAGGGAAGGTATTGGAGTTGTTACACGAGGGGCACCTGGGCATAGTTAGAACAAAAGCCCTGGCCAGAAGTTACGCTTGGTGGCCAGGGATGGATAAGGAAATTGAGACTTGGGTGGCAAGATGTGAACGCTGCCAAGAAATCAAACCGAGCCCTCCCATGGCATCGATCCTGGAATGGGAAACCCCCAGGGGATCATGGTCCAGGATCCATATAGATTTTGCCAGGCCCACTAAGGGACATACATTCCTTATAACGGTAGATGCTTACTCCAACTCGTTGGAGGTAAGCAACATGAAAACCACCACCATGGAGGCCGTGACCAAGGAACTTAGCAAGCTATTCACAACCCACGGCCTCCCAGATGTCATCGTGTCAGACAATGGGCCCCAATTCATCTCTCTATAATTTGAAAAATTCCTAGCGGAATGGGGCATACGACACACACTGACAGCTCCAGCACATCCGGTGGCAAATGGAAGGGTAGAACGGATGGTTCAATTCACAAAAAAAACCATCCAAAAAATCGAACACGGGGAAATCCAAGAAAAAATAAATAAAATGCTTTTTATACAACATATAACCCCGAACACGTCAATGAACAAAAGCCCGGCAGAGCTACTAATGGGGAGGAAAATAAGGTCCCCACTCGACAGACTGCACCCCACATATAACCCGGAAAACCCCCCAAACTCCTCTAGCAAGCACCGGTCCTTTGCGCCAGGCGACGCCATCTACGCAAAGAACCTAACTGGAGACCCACTGTAGGTACCAGCAACCATAACCCAACTGACAGGTCCCCACTCGTACCGGCTGCAAACAACCAACGGACGAGCGTGGAAACGCCACAGTGATCAATTAAGATCGAGAACAATCACAGGAAACACAACCGACATGCAATCAAAAACAGACAATCCCCTTAATACAAGCCAAGAGGGGAGGGAATACCCCGGGAACCAAAACCCAATAGGAAGAAACCAGCAACACTTACCGACTAACAGCTAGCTCGAAGCCTCACAAGGAAGAAGCAGCCAGGCCAGCTCAACCAGCCCAGAAAGACTAGGTGGGAGCAGCGAAAACCGCAGCTCAACCAGCCCAGGTAGACCGGGAGGGAGCTGCGACAAGAGGCCCGGCGACACCTTCCAGGCGGTTCCATCGACAAGGCCGAGAGCAACAGAGAACCCGACCGAACCAGCCGGGAGCCAAACAACAACAAACCTTTGCAGGTCAAGTAGGCAACTACGGAGCCCCGCCTACTTACGGGACTACGTCACGTAGGATCGAACCAAGAGGAGAGGGGTGTTCTGTACAGTCATTTACATTCTTGTTAACTCCGTGCTGTGATTTGTCAAAGCGCGCAGTGATCCAGTTGGTCGAGCGAGCCGCACTGATTGGCCTGCTGCGGATCTCCCGCGATTGGTGGAAACTAATCATGGGAGATTCAAAGTGGTGCCGTTGGTTGCGGCCGCCGCGGCTTGGAAATAAAAAGCCGCTGTTTTCCCCCCAGAACCCGAGCCGTTCTCAGGACCAATAAAGAGCTGAACCAAGTCACTGAATCCTGGTCTCCTTGCCACGACGGACACAACACTTCCATTCTTGTAGTCTATTCACAAGGAGCAACTGTCCTGAGTGTACATGGGTAATCTCGTGGGCTCTCCTTTCTTTAGGGAAACTTTGCCAGCTACAGTTCACTGTCTGGCTGACAATCTTCACCACAATCTTCACCATAATGCCATCCTCAGTCCTTTGGTTCACCAGACAGCCCCACCAGAAGCTTCCTTGAATCCTCACTTTCATTAAGTTACAACCACACCAAGAGCACACAAATTCTCACAGAATTCTCACAGTAATATCCAATGATTAATGAATAGATGACACATCCATTCGATCTATAAACTTGCACATTATTTTTTTTATACAAGTTTTATTGATTTTAAAGACAAACAAAACATAAGACATCAAAGTATAAAACCTCCTTTCTCAAAAATTACTTATAAGTTTTAACAAGACAAATAAAACATTATTTTTTAAGACATAGTTCCACATTATCACATTTCCATTTAGACACATATATATCTTTTCCAAATTTCTCATTGTTTCTCCCTTCACTTTTATTCAATTATATTTTTTTCTATCAAGGTTTTATTAATTCTCAATCAAGCATAAACACACAAAATACAAAACATAAAACAAAACATTAAAAGATAAAACCTTCTTAATTATCATTTATACATGTCTTTTCCAAATTTCTCTCCCTTTAGTTTTATTCCTCCAAGGTTTTATTAATTCACAATCAAAACATAGCTAACCAAAACACAAAACATAAAACATAAAATTTCTTTTGAAAAGTGGCTTAGCCTCGGGTTGCATCTTTTTTTACAGATCTAAATCAAATTCATGCTCACCTTATATACCATTCATATCCTATTAACCATTCTATATTTTCTATATAACTTCTCCCTTCTTTTCACTCTCTTAATTATATTTTGTTTATTTCATCTTATTTCAAAATCATTATGTTTGTATCTTTTGTCCGTTCTTTTCCAATCATCTATTTATCTCTTCTCTTTAGCAAAGAATTTCCCCTGTAATCACTTTTAAGTTGTGACGCCTTCCCCTAAAGTAACACTTAAAATAATACATAATTTCTATCCTGATTCTGCTTAGTACATTCTACATGTTGCATTTTGAAAAAAAAATAATAATAAACTTATGATATAGTTAAGTATATAATTTCCATTCTAATTCTAATTCTAATTAATAGTATAATTAAGCATTAATCATTTTACACATTCTCTTTAATATATTATTACATAAACATTTTAATATTTTAATATTTTGTTAAGTCTTATAATATTCCAATAGACTATTTCAAATGCAAATACTACAATACTATCTTATGTACTCTTGCAGAATCTTTCTTAAATTATACACTATTCTTTATCCTTTATCTCTAAAAAAGATATTTTGTTTCAGACCGTGGCTTTTTTTCCCTTTTTCCCTCCCTTTCTTTTCCAGTCTGGTCTTTTTGCGCTCCCCCAACCTCCACCTTTTTAGCTTCCCCTCTCTGTTCTAATTCTCTTTTCAATTGCTTTCTAACATTGTACCTTTTTTTCACCTTATTTTTCTTTTTCTTGATTGTTTTATTGAATCTTAAATTCTCATTTTTCCTTCCTCTCTTCCTATTTTCTTTCTTAATTGAACTTTTTTGTCCATTAAAAATGGCTTCCTTTTCTTCTTCTTCTTCTCCTCCTTCTTCCTCAAGTATTTGCTGGTACGTAGAAACCGCCATTTCTAAAAAGTAGAAGACAGCTCCCAATGAATCCTTGCCATTTGGTCCTCTTTCTTTTAATTTTTCATATTCCATTTTTAGTTGATCTACAGATGGTGCCATTGTAAATTTTTATAAACAACCCAGATGTTTTTAATCTTAAAGTAATTTGCAAATGTCAAAGTTATCAAACAATCCAAACAGACAGAAATTATTTCCTCTTCTTCTCTTTGCAACTTTTCCTCCTGGGCAAAATCCCAAATATATTTTAAAGCTGTATTACAGTTAGTTGTTGATCTTATAATCTTCAAAGCTTCTCCTCCAACAAATTTTTAAATATTTTTTTTTTTAGTCCTCTCCTTCCTGTTAGGGATAACATTGTTTACCCTAACTGGTTTAGGTAAAATAATAAATAAGTTATCATGGTTTGTTGGTTAAAGTGTGTGTAACTTTAACTGCAAGAATGTAATTAAGGGTGTGGTTGTAAAAGCACCATAAAAGGAGCAAGACAACAGCAGCTCGCTCTCTGGCTTAATGATCCCTAATTACTGGATGGATTGGTGACTGCGTTTTTTCCTACTGGAACAGGAGAGAGAAAGGAGTGTTGATATCTCAACGGTGAGAAGAGATAATACGGACTGATTTATTGTAAGTGAACTGACATTGAATATTCAACACGGACTTTGCAAATTGAGTATCCCCGAATGGACTGACTGAAATGATACATGACTAATGGACTGTTTTTGACTATGCTATAACTCTTAAATGGAATAAACTATATTTTGATAGCACAAGCGTATCTGTTTTTACTGAGTGTTAATTAACATACAAACTTATCTCACACATTTACCTGTCTGCCTAACTGACTAACGCTGCACATTCTGTTTAGCGTGTTTCCTTAACATTGGTTGGGGGACCAGGCTTAGCACTTCCCACTTATAACAAAGAGCTTGTTTTTACCTTAAAGAAGCAGGTTTTTCTGTGCTCATTTGCTTTCTCC
Organism: Hydrophis major; assembly: GCA_033807585.1. Taxonomy (NCBI): domain Eukaryota; kingdom Metazoa; phylum Chordata; class Lepidosauria; order Squamata; family Elapidae; genus Hydrophis; species Hydrophis major. Next base: position 182,583,565 of record CM066331.1, on the reverse strand, counting down.
ATAAGGAAAGGGAGTGAACTTTCTTTCAGCACTTTCACCACTGTAACAACTTCTTTTGGAAACAAATATATCAATCCGAAAGTCAGGTTTCCAGGGTGTTTTAAAAGTAACTTAATGTCCCGGTTCAGCCAAGAAAACTTCTCCTTCTGTCTTCCTCCTGCACAGTCTTATCCGGTTGAAGATTCCTTTGAGGCTTCCATTTCTGACAGCCGCTCCACCACCTCAGGAGAAAGGAGTCTAGCTGGCTGGGGAAAGGGGGTGCGATATCCCCAGATCCCTGCCCGGATCTCCTCTGTCTTCCTCTGCCTCTTCGGGGCAGCGACAACCCCCAAATCCAGTTGGATCGGGGGTACCTCAGCAGCGAGCGCAGCAGGGACCCGCAGAGAAGCGGATTCCTGCCGCCGCCGAAGCCTTGCAACCGCAAACTTGCATATTATTGTCGCTGGCTAAACCAATGAGTAAAAAGCTAGCTATATTCCTTCATCAAATCTATTAATATTTAAATGCTTTTGGATCAAATCATATTTTGCAAGTTCTTAAAAGTTTCCTTCCTTTGACAAGTGGATGGTTTATTCATCCAAGATTTTAATACAAAGAAATATGAGCAGCAATGAACACTTGTGGGATGAACTGATTATTTGACAACTTTATCCAAATATTTCATCATAGCCTTGGTTTGCATTTGGCAAGTTTGATCCAGATATATTCAGATATATCAACTCTTTTTGAAAACCTATAGTATCTGAATAGAATAATATTTATATCTTTAATCTTTCTAAAACTTAAAATGGATTAAATCCATTTTAACTTGTTTTTCTATATAGAATACAAGGCTAACTTGTAATTCAATATATTATAGCTAAATTGTTAGATATTGTTAATCAAAGAGTATTTACTTTCCATATTATAAGAAATACTACTTAACCAAATAAAAACTAGATTTTGCTTTTTAAAATGTTGAGCACTTAATTGTTACGGTTATAATTTTTATACTCATATATATAAAAAGGGCTACACAAAATTCTTAACACCATAATCATTCCCTTAAGTAGATTGAAATTACATACATCTAATTAAAAAGTAATGTGGATTATATGACTTCAAATTATATTCCTGGGTAGCATGAACTGACTGCTTCATTAATTTATCATAGCAACCAATTTGAATGCATAATGATACAAAATATACTGTATATACAAATCAGACAGTCAGCAGCTTAATTTAAATCTCCCTTTACTTCATTTTTCACAATTTGATTCTGATCACTACAAATCACAATTCTTGCTTCCCATTTCATAGTCTGGCTCAAAAGGCAAGACCTAAACATGGCAGCTACCTATAATTGCAACCTCCTTCACTGCAGCTAGAATCTCTCTGCTGATCTATAATGCGGTCAGCAGTGAGAGATTGATTTTATGGTTATGCTTGGAGTCAGTCACTCATCCTGGTTAAGGATGAATCAGCTTTCTTGGGCTTTGGTTTTTATTTTGTTATTCTCCTAAACCACAGACAAGTCACAACCAAGATCTCTTTTTTTTTAATAAAAAAGAAGAGCAAAGTTTGAATTGTTGCTATGCATATGCATTATTCAGTACAGTATTTTCTTCTTACACAGAGTCTAAACCTAAGGTACACTTTTAATAAGGAATCTAATATGTTTTCACAGTGTGATGAAAAACATCCTATAAAGCTGCTGTTTTGGCCATTGTGGCTATACTAAGAAAAAAATAACAGATTGGATCCAAAATGCCTCCTTTGCCATTTATTTCAATGAGGTTTCTGTTCATATCTAATAAAGGATCTTAACACAAAGGTATTCCTGTGCAGGAAATCATGGGCAAACTGCAAACCTATATATAGATAAATTGCAAACATGGGTTGCATACAGTTTGACATCCTACAAGGTGGGAAGCAACCCTGAAGCATGCTCAATGCCATATTGTGCCATTGGCCCAAATGTCCTTCTTCTGGGAGATTCTTCCAACCAGCAGCATCTGAATATGCAAATGATGTGAGAGAGAAAAAAGTGCTGTGGTTGGTTCAGATGCTGCAGTTCACAGTAATTTGAGTGATGTTCACACATGCACGCACTGCAGATGGAAAACAGTCTTGCTTCAAAGCATCAACATGCTGTGCTTTAAAACAAGACAGATGACCTTTGTTCCTTTTATGAGTAAACAGTTCAGATTCAGAAAGGGAGGGATATGCTGAAAGAATTTTAGGGGTCTATTGAAAAGTTCTTATTTCAAATTAATTTACAATAAAGATGTTTTACTGCACAAATCTATACAATCTGTACAATCAATAACTAAAAACAGAATTTTAACCCACGGGGGATTCAGAAGAGCCTTCTCTGACATGGTTCATACCCTTTAGAACATTTTGTCATGGAAGGTGGGATCCAGCTCCTTTATTTTAGCTTTCAGGAAAGCCCTTAAAACCTGGGTATGCTGTCTGGCATGAGTTTCTGAAGTAGAAGCTGCTGGCTGGAGACCAACAGAGAAGGTATCTCACCTCTCTCTTCCAAACTCTTGTCTCTAGTTTTTATTTTAACATTCATAATATTAATCCATTTTATTTTTATAACTTTTATTATATGTTGTTCTTTCATCTTGATGTAGGCTGCTCAGAGCTGCCTGAACCATGAGATAGGCAGCAAATTAATTTGATAAATAAAAATAACAATAGACTTCTCTTCCATCAGTAGTGTTTTTATTTTAAGGGAAGTATAAGATACAGAAGGAACCTTAACTCATGTAGAACATCTAAGATTCAGTCCATGGCATTTTTAGATAAATAGATCTAGGAGAAACAATGGATCTTAGAGATCTTATCAACCAAGACAACTTTAGATTAGGTAGGCAAGCAGCCTGTTTTGATCCACAATAGTTCTTATAGCTCAATGCAATTCTGATTAAAGATCCATATATATGAAACTTCCTATTCAAATATTACAATATTTCCATCAGACAATATAATATAATACAAATGCACTTATACTGATAAAATATACAATATAACATACAGTATTATCAGTTCTGATGCAATAATCTTGCTAAAACTGCCCAGAGTTTTCTGGAGTGGGCAACCATATTGAATCAAATCAATAATATTAAATTTTGATTTAATATAAATCTTTAAAGGGAACAGATTGCTGATACTACATAGTTACATGCTGTACAGAATTTTACACATCCAGTTATACCATTTTCAATAATATAGTATGAAAATCTAGTACTGAACAGTAAGTGATGTCTAATTTTAGTGTTTCCTGTTTTCATTCTTTTTGTTTTTTTATGAAATGCCCGTGTTCCAGCTTTTTCTTTCTAATGTATTAAGAAACAATAAAGAATCTCTAAAACAGTTTTTGGACAAGATCCACAGTATGACTTCTTGCATAATTGTTCATTCAGTGTGCTTTGTAGAGGCCTTACAAATAGTTTGATTAAACTTTAATAGTGTAGTTTTAAAATTCAACATTAAACTTATATCATCCAACCCTTAAAAAAAACCCACAATACATAATACAATACACTGAAAATACAATGTAAGACAATTCAAGTTATTTTATGGATTTTAGCAAGATTCACCTTTCTTTGAAAAATCCCAGCAGCCAGCATAAAAAAAGGGATCCTCACAGTTTCCCCCTATATTCATATGCAGAAGGATTACATCCAAGGAATCAGTCAGAAAAAGCTCTGGATGAACCCTTGGTATATTTTTCATCCAAGTGACCTTCTCATGCAATCATCATACGGGTAGTCCTTGACATAACAACCAGAATTCTTGTTGCTAAGTGAGAAATTTGTTAAGTGAGTTTTGCCTCATTTTAGGACCTTCCTGACACATTTGTTAAGGGAATCACTCAGTTGTTAAATTAGTAACACGGTTGTTAAGTGAATCTGGCTTCCCCATTGTCTTTGCACAAAAGGAGATCCCATGACCCAGGGACACTGCAGCTGTCATCAATGTGGGCCAGTTGCCAAGCATCCAAATGTAAAGCCTGTGACCATGGGGATGTTGTAAGGGTCGTAAGTATGAAAAACTGTCATAAGTCACCTTTCAGTGCCGTTGTAACATCAAATGGTCATAAATAAACTGTTGTAAATTGAAGACTACCTGTATAGTTAATCTGGTAATGTTCACCAGATAATAGATAATCAGAGTTGGAAGGAACCTTGTAGGTTATCTAGTCCAACCCCCCACCCAAGTGGGAGACCCTACACTATTTCTGACAAATGGCAGTCCAATCTCTTCTTGAAGGTCTCAAGTGATGGCACTCCCACAACTTCCAAGGGCAAGCTGTTCCATTGGTTGATTGTTCTCACTGTCAGAAAGTTTCTCCCTATTTCCAGGTTAAATCTCTCCTTGTTCAGTTTTCATCCATTATTCCTTGTCTGGCCTACAGGCACTTTAGAAAATAGCTTGACCCCTTTCTCTGTGTGGCAGCCCCTCAAATATTGGGAAACTTCTATCATGTCTCCCCTGGTTCTTCTCTTTACTAGACTAGCCAAGCCCAATTCCTGCAACCATTCATTGTATGTTTTAGCCTCCAATCTCCTAATCATCCTGATTGCTCTTTTCTGTCCTTTTTCTAGAATTTCAACATCTTTTTTATAGTGTGGTGATCAAAACTGGATGCAGTACTCTAGGTGTGGTCTTATAGCCAATACAGATAGTCCGCAATTTACAAACATTTCCTTAGAGACCATTCAAAGTTACAACAGCACTGAAACTAGTTTCTTACAACCTGTCTGTACTCAGGTTCCAATATCTCAGGGGCTACCATAAAGAAGGGGGAGTCTAGCTGTTCTCCAAAGCACCCGAGGGCAGGACAAAAAGCAAGAGATGGAAACTAATCAAGGAGAGAAGCAACTTAGAACTAAGGAGAAATTTCCTGAAAGTTAGAACAATTAATCAGAGGAGCAACTTGCCTCCAGAAGTGGTAAATGTTCCAACGCTGGAAGTTTTTCAGAAGAGTTTGAATAACGATTTGTCTGAAGTGTAGTGTTTCCTGCCTAAGCAGGGGGTTGGACTAGAAGATCTCCAAGGTCCCTTCCAACTCTGTTTTTCTATTCCATTCGTTCCATTCCATTCTGTTCTGTTCCTTTCCTTTCCTTTCCGTTCCTTTCCTTTCCTTTCCTTTCCTTTCCTTTCCTTTCCTTTCCTTTCCTTTCCTTTCCTTTCCGTTCCGTTCCGTTCCGTTCCTTTCCTTTCCTTTCCTTTCCTTTCCGTTCCGTTCCGTTCCATTCTGTTCCTTTCCTTTCCGTTCTGTTCTGTTCTGTTCTGTTCTGTTCCCTTCCTTTCCGTTCCTTTCCTTTCCGTTCCGTTCCGTTCCGTTCCTTTCCTTTCCATTCCGTTCCTTTCCATTCCATTCCATTCCTTTCCTTTCCTTTCCTTTCCTTTCCGTTCCATTCCTTTCCTTTCCGTTCCATTCCGTTCTGTTCCTTTCCTTTCCGTTCCTTTCCGTTCCTTTCCTTTCCGTTCCATTCCGTTCTGTTCCTTTCCTTTCCGTTCCTTTCCTTTCCGTTCCTTTCCGTTCCTTTCCTTTCCTTTCCTTTCCTTTCCTTTCCTTTCCTTTCTGTTCCTTTCCTTTCCGTTCCTTTCCATTCCATTCCATTCCTTTCCTTTTCTTTCCGTTCCGTTCCGTTCCATTCCTTTCCTTTCCGTTCTGTTCTGTTCCGTTCCATTCCGTTCCTTTCCTTTCCTTTCCTTTCCATTCTGTTCCGTTCCTTTCCTTTCCGTTCCATTCCGTTCCATTCCTTTCCTTTCTGTTCCTTTCTGTTCCTTTCCTTTCCTTTTCGTTCCTTTTCGTTCCTTTCCGTTCCTTTCCTTTCCTTTCCTTTCCGTTCCGTTCCGTTCCTTTCCTTTCCTTTCCTTTCTGTTCCGTTCCATTCCTTTCTGTTCTGTTCCTTTCCTTTCCATTCCTTTCCTTTCCGTTCCTTTCCGTTCCTTTCCGTTCCATTCCTTTCCTTTTCTTTCCGTTCCGTTCCGTTCCGTTCCATTCCATTCCTTTCCTTTCCGTTCTGTTCCATTAAGTTCCTCTCCTTTCCTTTCCTTTCCTTTCCTTTCCTTTCCTTTCCTTTCCTTTCCTTTCCTTTCCTTTCCTTTCCTTTCCGTTCTGTTCCGTTCCTTTCCTTTCCGTTCCGTTCTGTTCCTTTCCTTTCCTTTCCGTTCCTTTTCTTTCCTTTCTGTTCCTTTCCGTTCCGTTCCGTTCCGTTCCGTTCCGTTCCTTTCCTTTCCTTTCCTTTCCTTTCCATTCCTTTCCATTCCTTTCCTTTCCTTTCCTTTCCATTCCATTCCTTTCCTTTCCTTTCCTTTCCGTTCCGTTCCGTTCCGTTCCTTTCCTTTCCTTTCCGTTCCGTTCCACTCCACTCCACTCCACTCCACTCTATTCTATTCTATTCTATTCTATTCTATTCTATTCTATTCTATTCTATTCTATTCTAATGACTGTTTCAGCATCTCCACAGTCAGGTGATCAACCAGCATGTATTTACAACAATTGCAGCTTCCTGGAGCATTATGGTCATCATTTGTGACCCTCCAAGTCACTTCCAATGAGTAAAGTTAATGAAGGGAGCCAGATTTGCTTAATGATCTTCTGATTCACTTAACAACTTCACTGGTTCCTGGACAACCATGGCTAAAAAGGTTGTAACATTAGTCATGAACAACTGCCTTGATAAGCCATGGAAATTCTGCTCCCAATTGTTATAGTAAGTTGGCAATTACCTACATGTAGGGGGAAAATAATAACAACCCCTCCCTACACAAATATTCCGTTCTTCGCATCAGAGTTCACTTGAAAAAATAAATACCTTTAAAATTATGTAACTATCGCAAGATTCCTTCATGACTTAACTATTGTCTACCAGGCCATTGAATCTGTCACCACCAAATATTCACAGGTGTCAAATTCAATTTAATTGAGAACTGCATCATGGTTGTTTTTTACCTTGGGGGCTGGCCAGCTCGACATCACATGTGTCAGGGGCATCTGTGGTGACCTAAGCATTCTGCCAGCAAAAACAGAGCTCAGGAGGCTATGAAGGCCACCTGCAACCCTCTGCCAGTGAAAACGGCTGCATATGGCCCTCCCGAGCTCTATTCTTAACTGGCAGACAGGCAGAGGGTTACAGGAGGCCATCACAGCCACCTGAGTTCGCTTTTACTGATAGAGGCACCGCAGCAGTGGTGGGATTCAAAACATTTTACTTCCGGTTCTGTGGGCATGGCTTGATGGGCGTGGCAGGGGAAGAGTACTGCAAAATCCCCATTCCCTCCCTACTCCACTAACCTGCTTTCCAGCTCTGTTCTCCTGTGCAGGGCAACCAAAGAAGACCCAGCTGATAAGCTGGGACTTGAGAGGCAGAGAATAGATGGGGGTGGGGCCAGTCAGAGGTGGTATTTGCCGGTTCTCTGAACTACTCAAAATTTCCGCTACCGGTTCTCCAGAACTGGTCAGAACCTGCTGAATACCACCTCTGCACTGCGGGCTGGTCCTTCGTTGTTTCCACAGAAGCCCTGTAGGCCAGATCTAAGCACCTTGCAGGCCGGCCTGATCCAGCCCGTGGGCTTTGAGTTTGACATCCCTGAAATATTCTGTTTGGATTGGAGATTTAAGGAGATTCCAGCATTCCAAAACTTTTGCATTCTTGTTTAAAGCACTTTCATGGAAAACCTATAACTGTGATTGCTAAATGCAGACAGATTTTCTATATTCTTTCAGTAATTGTGTCTTTCCTTATATCTCTAGTAAGAATCTGAAAAAAATATACCAGCATCTATTCTCCCATTGTCTGTTGTTATATTCTTATATTTTTATCAAGTAATTGCATTATCATCAGCCCAAATAAGATGAGTCTCTTTTCAATGTATCTCATTCCTAAAGTTTTCAAAGTATTTATGTGTGCCTTTTTTTTTTCTTGCTTGTAAGAAAAGTAGATCACACCTGCAAAAAAGCTTCAAATTCTGTCATTAATTTAAATCTTGGGCAGCAATCAGGTATTCCAAACAGAATATTATAGAGTGCATTCATCCAAAAGAAATATAAAATATAAATACAATCTATCAAATTTCAGGAGGAAAACCTCCTTTATTAACCCTTCAAGTACAGATGTTATTTTGATTTGGGGAAAGCAAAAAAGATGAGTATTGATTCAAGGGAACAATAGGGAAAGGGAAGAAAAATAATATATATTCCCATACCATCTTATTCATTCATTCATTCCATCTATAATCTATTTTATTTGTTTTACATTAGAAATGATTGTCCCACCCACAAAATTGGTCCTTACAGTAAATATCTATATCCTCAGTTAATTACAGTAACAACATAATTAACAACAAGTGGTTAATATGTTTTCCTATTTATATCCTTTAATTGTGTTTCCTGTAATCCATGATTATATCGGCTGAGTGAAACTTACTATAAATTGCCTGAAATATTTATAATAAGAATGTAAAAAAAGGGAATGTAACTTTATGCAGTTTTCTGGGCAACAATATAAAAGTTGTTCACCAATGCTGTTTTGGGGGGGTTATCTCTTAGTTCCCAGTCTGTTCTACAGTCCCATATCTTGTTATGGTTTCTCACATAATAATACCAGGTCCAATTTTACTTAGTTGTTTGAAATTGATGAATTTTGGCCAGGTGTAGCATTATCATCATCATCATCATCATCGTAAAGGAAGTGATATTTGGGTTTTCTAAAATAAGAAAAAAAAACCAATCATTCTTTCTAATATACAATAAATGTAATCCTCATAACTATGTTCATATAAAAATATGTTGTTTAGTGTTTGGGAGCTCAATAACCATCAAAGCCCATGTGGCATATCGTATAATTTGATACATGAAGTTGAGATTTTGCTGTTCAGTTGCTAAGTCATGCCCAACTCCTCATGGTCCCATGGACCACAGCATGCCAGGCCCTTGTCTCCCAGAGTTCACTCAACCTCATACCCACTGTGTTGATGACGCTATCTAACCATCTCATCTCCTGCTATTCCCTTCTTCTTTTGCCTTCAATCTTTCCCAACATCAGGGTCTTTGTCAATGAGTCCTCTTTTCTCATTTGGTGGCCATAGTATTTGAGCTTCAGCTTCAGTATCTGTCCTTCCAAGGAACAGTCAGGGTTGATTTCCTTTAGGTTTGACTGATTTGATCTCCTTGAGACTCTCAAGAATCGTCGCTGATATTAATATTTGAATTTGAGATAATTCCCCTTTTTGTTCAGCATCCAGTCATGTTCATAATAACCTTGTTACTATGACCTGTTACCCTGTTAGCCTAAAAATACTGTTTTATTTCATCTACTGTTTTAATACAGCATAAAGTTTAAAATGCTGCTCAAAAAATAACTCTGAACTCCAATTCAAACCATATTTGTCATTTTAAATGGGAAATGTAAATTCTGAAACAATAGACAAACTACATCCTTCACATGCTCATTCAAAGGCATGAAAATTGCTCTAGTTGAAGACTGAGTTCCACAGCATCATTTTAAATCTGAATTAATAAAATCTAACCATGTTCGTGGTTTACATACACTGTGCTGAGTCGTAACATAAGAGCTTGTTTAACAACATGGTGGCATTTTCTACCACATACTGGATCAAACTACTTCCGTTTAGCCTAGTTTAGTATCTTGTACAACTTGCCATATAAATGTTTATTTAATTGCAAAAAACTCCTAAAGGACTTCAGCCATTCTCATAAATGGAGAAGCTTAGGAAACTTTTGCCTTTACTTGGGGTGGAGGGGGACTCCAGTTATTCTTACATAAGGGAAAAAAAACATCCTGCCTGCCCTAATATCAGGAGTACTGGGTGGTCAGTAAATCAGGAAGGCAGCTACAATTGCACAATTAAAGCCCTTCTCCTTTTTAATATGTCTTGTATGCATGATGCATTTTAATAAGGCATTGGGCTATGTCAGCCTTTTACCAGATAGATCAGACAGGAAATAAGACCAGTTAAACAATTTTTATTAAGGCTACATTTACATAAACTTGTAAGTATAAAATTATGTTTTTTCCACCATCTCCTTTACAGTACTATAAACTAGGCAGGGGACCTTCTAAGGTCTTGCCCCGCGGTGGGCTATACAGGTAGTCCTTGAGTTATGAATGTAATGGAGCCTGCCAATTACATTTATAACCTAAGGATTCAGTGGAGTGAATCACATCAAATGAACATGATCGCTCCCTGATTTCACCCATGCATTTGCTAATTGAATGCACAGGTTGTTAAGTGCACATGAGATATCTCAGGGAGGGGAAGGCCGGAGGGGCTAGTGATGGAACAGGCCACCTGCTTCAGTCTACCCAAGTCCTTCCCTGACCGACTGAGATACCTCATGCAATTGCTTCCTCCCCACATGCTGCTGTATTGGGTCCTTGTGAAGATTAGAGAGCTGTCGCTTCTTCAGCCTCTTTGCCATGCAAGATCATGGTGTCTAGAAGCTTCCAGTCTCTGCTCAAAACCTTTGCAAGCTGATGCGATTCTTTGAGGCATTTGCTGCTCAAAGCATCCTGTCAACTTGCAAACATTTTGCATGGAGACTGAAAGCTTCTGAGTGCCGTGATCTCATGACCTGAAGTGCCACAAGATCATGGTATCTAGAAGTTTCAAGTCTCCATTCAAAATGTTTGCAAGCTGATGGGATGCTTTGAGGCAGTGCAAATTCTCAAAGAAATTGTGGCAGAGAGGAGACAGATCTTCACATGATAATGAGCTCAATGTAGAAGGATGGGACAGGGGAAGCAATATGGAGAGTGAGGGGAGGATAGGTAGGGTGAATGTTGCAGTGCCTCTGTGGTCGTAATCCCCTTCTGCAATTCTAGCTTTGTCTTGTCTTTGTCAGAGGTGATATTCAGCAGGTTCTGACCAGTTCTGGAGAACCAGTAGCAGAAATTTTGAGCAGAGAACTGGCAAATACCATCTCTGATGGCTCCACCCCCATCTATTCTCTGACTCCTGAGTCCCAGATGATTGTCTGGGTCTTCTTTTGTTGCCCTGCACAGGAGAACAGAGCTGGAAAGCAGATTAGTGGGGTGGGGAGGGAATGGGATTTTACAGCAACCTTCCCTTGCCATGCCCATCAAGCCACACCCACCAAGCCACACTCACAGAACCAATAGTAAAAAAAATTGAATCTCACCACTGGTCTTTGTACATCTGCTGCTTTTTTGTACATAATAGCCTTTGCTAATTCAAGATGTTAAAGCCCTGGTTGTTGACTATCTTCAGTGGTAGATTAAGGCTCACTGGTGCCCTAAGCACTGACAAATCTTGGTGCTCCCCTCCTTTGTACATACTGTACAAATGAAGCCATATTCTCAACTTTGTGGTGCCCCTTTTGGGCCTGGTGCCCTAAGCACGTGCTTAGTCTGCTTAATGGTTAATACACCACTGTGATAACACCTTTTGTGATATCTGGACCTTTGGGCTGCCCCTGGATTATACTTACACTCATTCCAAATTGTTTTTGGAATTTTACAAGAAAGATTTCACTTTCTTGTCTGCCAAAGTCTATTTCAAAAGTAAAAGTAAAGGAGTCCCTGTGGATTTTATTCCAGTAGTCATTGCCAACTATATGTTCACTTCTGTTTCAAGGCCATTGAGCAAGCATTGTCCAAAGACATTTCTGTGATCATGTGGTCAGCATGACATCACGGAGCTCTGTTATGTTGTGAATTAATAAAAAGTGAATGAATAAAAGTGCTTAATAAAGATTATTAAAACCTTTAGAAAAGTGTAGGGTTCTGACCCTGCACTTCTGATAGGCCGATAATAGCGACATCTGATTGGTCCATTCAGGAGAATCTGATTGGTTATTAGTGGGCCTCTCTCATTGGTTAAGGGAACTAATGCTTCCGGTTTCTTATTGGTTATTTGATCAGCAGCTTGCCTATAAAAAGAGCCAGATGGATCGTTAAGAATTTGTGGGGATTACCAAGCCACCCTGAATCACGCCCTTCAACAGAACGCTTACCCGGTACCAGTGGTACAATACCTCCTCCATTCCCTGGGGGGCGGAAAAGTCTTGCTAAATTGGATTTAGCACAGGCATAGCAACAACTGCCTGTAGACAAAAAAATGGCAGAGGCCCAAACGATCATTATGCACTGAGGTGCATTTAAGTGCAACCGACTCCAATTCGGAGTTAGCGTGGCCCCTGGAATTTTTCAGAGCTTGATGGAGAGACTATTACAGGGTATAAAAGGGGTTGTAGCTTATTTTGATGACGTTTTAATTGCTGCTCCAACTAGAGAAATAGTAAGAGAGCGCCTGAGGTTAGTTCTCCAGAAATTTAAAGACTCTGGCCTTAAAGTAAAAAAAAAATAAGTGTCAATTGTGCACGGATAAGGTAGAATTTTGGGGGTACTTAATCGATAAACAAAGCATTCACCCCACCAATAGCAAGCTTAGGGCGATCAAAAACGCTTCAAGGCCCCGAAATAAGACCAATCTCCAAGCTTTCCTGGGCCTTATCAATTTCTACAACGTGTTCCTGCCCCATAAAGTGACCGTAGCCGAGCCCCTACATCGTCTGTTGGACAAAAAGGCAACCTGGGTCTGGGGACACCGAGAGGAACACGCGTTCTGACAAGTAAAAAACTTATTGACTTCAGACGCTGTTTTAATGCAGTATAATGAGACTTTGCCGTTAACGGTTACATGTGATGCATCACCATTCGGAGTGGGTGCCATTTTGAGCCATGTGTTACCAAACGGTAGTGAAGCCCCTATTGCCTACTTTTCAAAAACGCTATCAAAAACTGAACGCAATTATAGTCAAATCAATAAAGAGGCTCTTGCTGTTGTTTCTGCTGTTAAACGATTTCATGAATATTTTTATGGACGAGTTTTACTATAGTCAGCGACCACAAACCTTTGCTGGGGATTATAGCGGGGGACAAGCCAACCCCTTACATATTATCTCCCAGAATGACTCACTGGTTGGAATTCTTGGCTGCATATAATTATAAACTGCAACACCGCCAGGGAAAGGCCATCCCCCACGCTGACGCACTAAGCCGTGCACCACTTCCTGAAACTGTTAACGACCCAGCTCCAACCGTCGCGATGCTCCAGATTGAAGCACTTCAATCACCACCACTGACAGCTCGAGATATCGCGATCGAAACCAAACGCGATCCCGTTTTGGCGCGAGTTCTTAGCTGGGTCGAACGAGGATGGCCATTGGATCAAATCCCTGACAACTTCAGTCCTTTCAAGAATCGACAGATGGAACTGTTTTCCCAGAAAGGCTGCATCATTTGGGGGGACAGAGCGGCTGCAACGAACGGTGTTGAAAACCTTGCATGAAGGCTACCCCGGCATAGTGCGCATGAAGGCGCTCACATGAAGCTATGCGTGGTGGCCGGGTATCGACAAACAAATCGAGGCCTGGGTAAAGACTTGTTGCAAATGCCAGGAAGTTAGCAATGCCCCACTGAAAGCAACCTCAACAGAGTGGAAAATACCCAGGAGACCGTGGTCCCGTATTCATATTGACTTTGCCAGACCTACCAAAGGACACACATTCCTAGTAACGGTGGATGCCTACTCAAACTGGCTTGAAATCCATGAAATGAAAAGTACCACAACAGAATCTGTCATAAGAAAATTGGACAGATTATTGGCAACCCATGGACTGCCAGACGTTCTGGTATCTGACAACAGGCCCCAGTTTACCGTGCTTTCTTTTGAACAGTATTTGGTGGACCGTGGTATTCGCCATGCGCTAACTTCGCTGGCGCATCCTGCGACCAATGGAAGAGCCGAGCGCATGGTACAATTCGTCAAAAAAACCCTACATAAAATGGACTATGGCGATATCGAAGATAAGATTAACCGGATACTCCTTCTTCAACACATCACTCCACACAGCGTCACCAACAAAACTCCGGCCGAATTGTTGATGGGACGAAAACTCCGCTCCCACCTTGACCGACTACATCCATGTACGAACCAGAAAAGTCACACGGATCCAGTGGGAAATGCTGCGAATTCCAGATAGGCAACTTAGTCTTCGCTAAAAACTTTTCTGGCGATCCGTTGTGGGTCGAGACAACTATAATCCAAGTCACAAGACCCAGGTCGTACCGAGTAAAAAGTCACGACGGAAGAATATGGAAGCGCCATATTGATCAGCTGCGTTCAAGGCTGCAACCTCGTTTCTGCCGACTCCGGTAACTTCCAAACGGAGGGGGGAGGAGATGCCGAGGAGACCGAGTTCAAAACGCCAGAAAGCACGAGCGGAAGAAGTGAGTATTCGGAAGAATCAGAGAGGGTGGTGGACTTGCCTCAAAGACACACCTCGCCAGAAGCAAGCCCACAAAGGCAAGAGGACAACAAAGACAATAGCAGTACCGAATTTTTAAATGAAGGACCGGAGGCAACCTACTCGCCAGAAAACCTCCCGCCCAAACAATATTATAAACAAGCACCCAGGGGACAGCGAAAATCTAACAGACAATCTAAACAACCTGCCTACCTCAAAGATTACATGACCGCACCCCTTAAACAGAACCTGGGGAGAAGGGGTATTGTGAATTAATAAAAAGTGAATGAATAAAAGTGCTTAATAAAGATTATTAAAACCTTTAGAAAAGTGCAGGGTTCTGACCCTGCACTTCTGATTGGCCGATAATAGTGACATCTGATTGGTCTGTTTAGGAGAATCTGATTGGCTATTAGCAGGCCTCTCTCATTGGTTAAAGGAACTAACGCTTCCCGTTTCTTATTGGTTATTTGATCAGCAGCTTGCCTATAAAAAGGGCTGTTGCTGCCATAGTTTTTTGCTCTGTTCCACAATGTTAAATAAAGAGTTGAAGTTCACTGTTCATCGTCTCATCTCCAATTCTTGCGCCCATGCACAGAACTTAACAGTTACTCTCCCACCGAAGTGGTACCTATTTATCTACTCACATTTGCATGTTTTTGAAGTGCTAGTTTGGAAGGAGCTGGGGTGAGGTTGGAGCTCACCCCATTGTATGATGCTCAGGTTTTGAGCATGGACTGCCAGCTATCCAGCCAACAAGCCTAGCATCTTATTTGCTGAGTCAGAGGGCCCACCAAAAAAGAAACACTTTCAAAATTGAAGGTAAGCTGCTTACAACCCCACATATAGGTTCAGCCAGAAACAGACACTAAATCTTTCAAGTGATGCCTCTATTTATTAGAGGCATGGGGTTGCAAGGCTAATATTTAGTTAATATTTCCAATGATTCGTAAAAGCACTAAAGGCATCTTCTTAATGAAAATGTACTTCATTTCATTTTTATTTTATTGCTTAACCTTTATAGAAGCACCCCTAAAGGACTTAGTCCTCAGGAATGTACGCTTTTCAAGGAAAAATAAGTGAGTCCTACAATGGGTTCCTCCTGAAGGATTCCTGGGCCAGTTTTTACTATAAGGCCAAATTGGAAGTTTTGAAAGAGAAGGAGAGAGAAGCCAAGTATATGCTCTTTTTTTCCCACCAACGGTTTAAAAATTCAATTCACAGAAGTCAAAAGCAAAATTCTTATTGATTTCAAAAAAGCAAGAGCTGGCTTTAATTTATTTCTCCATTGCTTTCTGGAGCCTATTGAATATAGTCTGTGCTCAGGGAAAGAAAGAGAAGGTATTAAATAAGATATGTTTGATTAAAGAAAATAAAGTGCCAGAAGAAAAATGATTTGGCACTTGTCTTGGCTATAGGTATTCTTTTTGTGTGAAGTCAGGGGTGTAAGGAAACAAATGCCAGAGACAGAAAAATATTTTTCTCTGTATGCTCAGAAAATAATAATTACACTGGGTGCTCTAACCAACCATATATAGGAGAAATAATAACAATTTTTAAAAAAGATCTCCTTTTGATAGATGTCATATTAGAGAGATGGTTATAACCTACAGTAAATAATAACGATCATCATCTGTGTATTTAGATTTATAGGATAATAAACTCACTGTACCAAAAATGCAATTATAAGTCTACCCATGTCTATTTCTCTTTGTGTACAAGATACCCTATACCAATCCCACTTACTGAATATTAAAACCTCAGTTAAGTTAACTAACCTAATAACCCTTGTTTTAAGAGTGAACTCATCTCCCACTGCAGAAAATTGCTTCACTGGCTGTAGTATCAGATCTGCACAGAGATTCAAAATGATAAATTGTTTTGAAGGTGTGTGGAAGAGCAGACTCCTTAGAAAAATTGCAGATACCTGTGCTGCTTTCCTCCTTCCCAACTGAGCTTTTTCTCCAGCATCAGCACAGCAGAGTTGCCAATAAAGCTGCAACCTCTAAACAGGTATGGGAGGAGATGGCAGCAGACATATGTTTGGGTAGTTCTGCATGCACCCGCAAACAGAAAAGCAGCTGAATAAAAGTAGGTGGTTTACGTTCAAAGGGAGTAGATAGAGGGAGGTGAAGGGAAGCACCAGTGGAAAGGTGTAAGTATTTTGCATACTGGACATTAAGGAAGAAAAAAGCAGAGGAAATACCAGAAAGAGGGGAATTATAGCAGGAGGTGAAACTGAATTTGTAAGATGAAGACATTGCCAATAATATTATAGAATGTAGTACAATAGTAGAGAAGAAATGTAAGAATAGTTATATAATCTAAAGACAATATTGAAATAGGAATAGGAATACAGGATACAGGCAGTATAAAACATTTATATAGCCTTTTATAGTTTTTTTTAAAAAACACCTATGATAAGTTGTTTCAGTCAAATGAGCATTTTTAATCATATATTTGAATCATCAAATCAGTTTGAATTTTCAAACATATTAGATGTCTTCAAAATACTCTGAAAAGATTTGGAGCCACTTTAGGATTCAATAAATATTCTGATTTTATAAAATCTCACATTGTTGTTACTATCCATAGATATGTAGAAAAAGCTTTGGGGGTTGTGATGGTATCTCTGGTACTTACCTGAGTGACTGGTTAATTAGTTCATTACTTCCCAAAATCCTACCTATCAGATTACTTGGAGAGGTGCTCCTCTGCTATTTGAGTCACATCCTTCAGCTAGAATTCAATTTGGTTAATTTAGAAGGAAATTCAGATTTATTTTACTCTCTTCTTTGAGCTGAGCTTGTTCTTCCTTGCCGTCAATCTGTTTATCAGATGTGTAACATGTAATCTCTAAAGTCTACTGAGTGGTTTCTAGTTCTTTAGCTTTCTTGGCTCTTTTTCATTCCCTTTTCAATTCTCCATGTCACCTTCTAAAATAATCCTGTGTTTGGTTTCATCTGCTTCATCTGTCTCTGTGTTACCTTAGACAGAGTGAGTCCTTCACTGTGTGAGTAGGTCTAATACAGTGAACTTATTTTAGATTATTCTGCATATTTTCCAGACTATTGCACAATTGTGATAATACATACATTTAAGCAGCACATAATTTGTTTATGCAACTTAATAAAGTGACTGAAGATTCTGACAGGAGAAGACAAAGTTGTTGGGAACTTTCCATACTGCCAATTTCACCATTGCTGGTTCTCTCCTGCTGAGTTTGATGACAATCTTATGGCATCTGTACCACAGGTGGTGGTAGAGAGACTCAAAAGATTTGCTCTTGTTCTAACAGCTGATGCCATTTGTCTGGTACTTCATGTTTTAGAATATGTTGTTCTTCAATATCTTAAGGCCATTAATTCCATGCTGTTCATTCAAGTACTTAGCTTATAAATTCTCTTCAGCAGAGGCTCCTTTTATCTCTCTTCTAGCACTGAGAAAAGTACTGGTCTATTGGAACTACTTCAGACCACTTTTGAAGAAGAAGATAAAGGTGTTGGCTGGTGTAGAAAACTTTTCTTCAAATGGTTTTTGTGTGGGAAGTTACCCTTTTCATCTATGCAGCAATGCAAATCTGGGAAATTCAAGATCAGTGGTAAGAAAAAGAGCACTTTTTCAAAGTACAGCCCAAAACCCCTCTTCACTCACATAGCATCAGCAACAAATGACAAGCAGAATCCATTAGGATCAGATAATGCAGCCTTCAACCCTTATCTTCCCTATGGAAAAATGGTGTGCTCTGTGGTTCATTATAAAACATCTAATCAAACTCAAGGTGCAGAGGACTTGTCTTCTTGGGCAGACGCACACCAAACCCAATTTTAGCAGGATCAGGTTGTCGAGGGCCTGAAATGAGCTTGCAAGTTAGCATTCCAAGACAGAGGGTATTCAGGGCAGGTAAATGTTATAACAGTTCCTTGGAATCCAAATTCTAGCAAATGACCTTTTACTCCTGACATATTGAGCATACAAATAATATGAATACCTACTCTCATTCTGCTGCACGCTGCTGCTGTTCCCACTGCTATCTTGTTAGGAGGTTTCTTTGGCTGTTGTTGGAGTTGTAAGAGGGACTTAACACCTAGTCAAACAGTGTTACCTTTTGGGGCCACTGTTCCAATACTACTCTTGTAATTCAGATCTACTCCCAACCGCCTAAATAGTGGATCAAGGCTGATCATGAGCCAAACCTTTTGCTGCTTCTTTCTGTTTGCTTGGAAAAGTTTTCAATTTCAACACTGAGTAAATGTGGGCAGGGCTAGCAGGAGCCTTTTTGCGTTTGCTTCTGAGAATAAATGCAAGAATACAAATGCCTTCCCCCATCTTTTTTTTTAAAGATGGCAAGTATTGCCAGCATACTTACCACCCCCCCACCCCACTTGTTAACTGCAGCCATGGAGCTCTGAAGGCATGTTCTCCTTCCATGACAAGTCTTCTTCCAGTGACTCCATTGTCCAATGTCCCATGACAACTGCACTCGTATAAACCTACCAATTGTTCAGAGTTCAGCCGCTATCTGCAACAAAATTATGGCAAAGTTGTTTTAGAAGGGCAGTCCTTTTAACCTCTGAAATAAGCACTGTCAGAAGTTTACATCACATGAAAATCATTCTGCATTAATACAATTAGGAAGTTTATTTACCATATCTAAAGATGGTGTACCAAGTCTGCCACTCAAGGAAGGAAGAGTTTAGAGAATGAAAGAGTGGACTCATATCTTCAAGATCTTGGTTATGAAAAATCTGGAAATTGGGTTATAATTTCTCCTCTTGCTGCATATTCACAGAAAAAGGTAACCTTGGCAATCACCCATGCCAGCTAAGTTGCTAACCCAAAACAGCAAATCAAGAGAGGATGATGAATCCTCAGTCTTAAGAAGGTTTGTATTTATGTTTATTTCATCTTTAGTTGGAATATGACACTTCTTGTATTTCTTCGAAACACTCTTCATATAGAACTCTTGCTGAAAAATTTGGAGGTTGCTCTGTTATTTTTTCCTCACCTCTGCTTCTTCTGTCTTAACCGTGGAATATTAGGAAACCTTTGCATTTTAATTATGATTAAAACCATGAAAACAATCTGGCTGAAATTTTACAAATGTAATGTTCCCCCCAAAGCTATGTTATCCTTGTTACAGCTATGTAAGCTTCAAATTCAATGAAGTTTCAATCAAAACACCCCAGTGAAATAAATTTGCAAATCAAAGAGACCCAGTTTGATTAAGTGAATCAGATCAGATGGCTACAAAGCACTTTTCAGGTTTGATGACTTTCCTGCTTCTTCTGAGATTCTTATAATCAGCAGTGTCAACAAAAAACCTGCAATGATTTTAAAATTACAACACAGTAATAAGAACACTGTCACACAAACCCAGCCATTATGTACATGCATTCCAATGCTTGATGCAATATCTCAATTGCAACATTTGCTTTATGACACGACAAAATCCTATTTGTCGTTACACCATCTACCCCATAGCTATAGAAGTTTATGGTATTGTATAGGCTAACACTAAACTGAGTAGCTTCCAATGTCATTAATAATCTTCTTCAACACCCTGCTTCTTGGAGTTCTTGGACAGTAATAAAGCTGACATTGATTGGCAAAGAAATGTAATTGTTCCTTTAGCCCAGGGGTGTCAAACTTGCATTGTCATGGCGGCATCTTGTGATGTATTGCAACTTTTCTCCCCTTTGCTAAACTGGGCATGGGCATAGCCAGTGCATGATGCATCCAGTCCATGGGCCACAAGTTTGACAGCCCTGCCTTAGCCTATCAGAGGGGCTAAGTTGAGTCAAATGGTCATTCTCCTTAATGAGAATTAAGCTTAGAATTTCTAAGCTCTCCTTAAGTGGCAGTCTCCTTAATGAAGATAAGAGTTTAGAAAGTGCATTTTCACTTTCTAAGCTCTTATCTTCGTTAAGAGACTGGCCACTTACCTTAACTTAGCTCCTCTGTTGGGCTAATGGAAAAGTTGCATTCTTCCAACACAGCTGGAAGGACTTATTCAGCCCTCTAAACATGCTCACAAATTGAGAAGACTAATATAAACTCTTGGGAAAATTCTTTCCTTAATTTCTGCATGGGAGCAATTTTAAGTTTCTCAAAGATGAATGACTAAGGACTAAAACTTGCATTCACTGATTGACATGTGCATTTAAAAAAAAAAAAAAAAGTAACAAAGCTATGAATTCCCCTTTCTCTGGGCCAGCCTCTTTCTCTGTGGCCTGCTACTGCTGCCTCTTCTTAAATAAGTAATCTGGAGCCTTTCAGCTAGACACAACCCTGTCTTAACTGAATCCTGTCCAAAAGAGGCAAAGCTTTGCCAATGTGTTCTACTCAATATGACATCCATCAAAACTAGCAGTGAGAAAGATTGCCAGCCAACTATATGAACCCTTCCGGCACTCCACAAAACATACTGATCAGAGTCAGCAAAGCTACATCATTTCAGAAAGGCAGTGTCCTGCCTTCAGTGTCCTGCCTACCTGATGTACCATGTTTCCTGCTTTTACATTTCATTACATTTTCCATTGAGTCTGCTGAATCAAATGTGCATTTCTGAGTTTGTGTAATTCACATGAAAAGAATAACCTCGTCTTAGTTTAATAAAAATAGGCCTTGTTTTTCCATTGCCTAGATCAAAGCATAGTACTATAGTTCAGAATGAGAACCGTACCATCTTAGAAATACCCAAAGAAGCAAGGCTTAAATGTGCTTGTATTTTACATTCCTCAAAGGAACCCAGTGTAGTTTACATTAAGTGACTTTAGTTTATCAACACAACAAGCCCACTATGAGGTAGATTAAACCAGAACAAAGAGACTTCATAGCTGAATAAAGATTGGGAAAAGGCTTTAAGATGTTAAGATGCAGACAAGTGCTATGTTCACACTTCCCCAGGTGATCTAAAGCACCTTTGGGGGATTGATTCTTATCCACTGTGCAGCCCTATTGATCAGAAGAGAAAGCTGGATTTTTTTCAGTCTCTTTTTCTTAGAAATTTTTCTTTTTAGCATTTTCTTAGTCTTGGGATTTGCATGCTGATGTCTGTCTCTTCCTTGTGCATAGGTGACTTTACTTTGGCTACATAAGCAATAGTATTCCTAATCTAGGTACTGGAAAAAAGAAGGAATGATTATATACATAAGAAAACAAATATATATATATATATATATATATATATATATATATATATATATATATATATATATATATATATATATATGTGGATCTTTGGTTATTCGGGTTTTCTCCCGCGTAAGATTGGAAGTATCTAGGCAACGTTTCGATGAAGTCTCATTCATCATCTTCAGGCTTGGTCTTGAGCTCTGTGCTTCTCAGAGTGATGTGAGCTTGCAGCTGCTTCTTCCTTTTAACTGCTCCTGGGGGTGTGACTTGATTGGCTGGGGGCTTGGCTGTGTTCTGATTGGATGGGGGGGTGTTCTCATTGGTTGGGGGTTTGGCTGTGTTCTGATTGGTTGGGGGTTTGGCTGTGTTCTGATTGGCTGGAGGCGTGTTCTGTTCAGGTGGGGGCTTGATTGTGCTCAGGTTAGTCTTAGTTGCTGGAGGGTTTGAGCTGGTGAGCTGTGATCTTGCTATTTGGCTTCGAGTTCGTGGTCGTGCTGCATCTTCATGGTGGGGGTCAGTTCGCTTCATGTATGGCTCAGAGGGGTTTGAGGTGGGTAGTGATGCAGCTGCAGTGCGGCTTCTGGTCCGTGGTCGTGTTTCATCTTCTGTGTGGGTGTGAGTCTGCTTTCTACGTGGAAGTGTGGTGGTGGCATCTTGTGTGGCTCTCAGGGGTGTGGGTCTGGTGTCATTCTTCATGTTAGGTATGCGTCTGTTCATGAGGGCGGGTTTCCAAATGGCTGGTAGGCGGGAGGCATCATCTCGTTTATTCATGCTGTGTGGGCGTTTTTCTATCTCTATGGCTTCTCTGATGATTCTGCTGCTGAAGTGTTCGGTTTTGGCGATAGTTCTGGTATTTTTAAAGTCAATCTCATGTCCTGTGGCTTTGAGGTGTTGGACCAGGGAAGAGGTCGGTTCTTCCTTTTTGATTGAGTTCTTATGTTCTTCAATGCGTGCACCTATTCTTCTGTTAGTCTGTCCAATGTATGTGGTGGGGCAGGCAGTGCAAGGGATTTCGTATACTCCTTGATTTTCTAACTCGATTCTGTCCTTAGGGTTTCTTAGGATGGTGGATATCTTTCTGTTTGTGCAGAATGCTGTCTTAATGTTGTGTTTTTGGAGGATCTTGCTGATTTTGTCCGTAGTGCCTTTTATATATGGGAGGAGGGCTTTGCCATTCTCTTGTTCTTTGTCTTGGATTTTGGCTGGGGTTTCTTTTTGGATTAGGTGGGTGATCTTCTTTCTTTGGAATCCATTGGCTGTCAGCACGCCGGTGAGAGTGTGTAGTTCGGTCTCTAGGTGTTGTTCATCGGCGAAGCATTTTGTTCTGGAGATGAGTGTCTCAGCTACGGAATTGATCTGTGCTGGGTGGTGGTGTGAGAGTGCGTGTAGATAGCGGTTTGTATGTGTTTTCTTCTGGTAGATGGTGTGTCCTAGGGAGCCATTGGATTTTTTGTATACCAAGACATCTAGGAAGGGAAGTTGGTTGTTAGCTTCTGTTTCCATGGTGAATTGTATTTTGGGGTGTTGGCTGTTGAGGTGTGTGAGGAAGTTGTTCAGTTTTTCTTTCCCGTGTGGCCAGATTATGAAGGTGTCATCTACGTATCTGAGCCAGAGTTTGGGTTTGTGATCATATTTTTCTAGAGCTTGTGTTTCAAAGTGTTCCATGTAGAGGTTAGCGATGACAGGTGAGAGGGGTGATCCCATGGGTGCTCCTTCTATTTGTTTGTATTTTTGTCTGTTGTAGGTGAAGTATGTATTGGATAGGCAGTGGTTGGTCAGATCTAGGATGTGCTTGGGGGGGTTGTATTTGTTTTGGATGGCTGTCAAGGCTTCTTTTATTGGCACTTGGGTGAAGAGGGATATGACATCGAAGCTCACTAGTAGGTCACTGGGTTGTAGTTTTGTTTCTTTATGATCTCGATGAACTGGAATGAGTTTCTTACGTGTGAGTTGATGGATTCTGCATAGGGCTGTAGTTGTTTGGTGAGAAATTTGGCTAGGTTTTGTAGAGGTGAGCCTATGGAGCTGACTATTGGTCTAAGTGGGGTTCCTTCTTTGTGTATCTTGGGGAGACCATAAAGTTTAGGGCATCTGGATGATTTCTCTCTGGGTATGATTCTTTGCTGGATTTCTTCACTGATGGGGGAGGCTTTTATTTTGGAACACCCCAAAATACAATTCACCATGGAAACAGAAGCTAACAACCAACTTCCCTTCCTAGATGTCTTGGTATACAAAAAATCCAATGGCTCCCTAGGACACACCATCTACCAGAAGAAAACACATACAAACCGCTATCTACACGCACTCTCACACCACCACCCAGCACAGATCAATTCCGTAGCTGAGACACTCATCTCCAGAACAAAATGCTTCGCCGATGAACAACACCTAGAGACCGAACTACACACTCTCACCGGCGTGCTGACAGCCAATGGATTCCAAAGAAAGAAGATCACCCACCTAATCCAAAAAGAAACCCCAGCCAAAATCCAAGACAAAGAACAAGAGAATGGCAAAGCCCTCCTCCCATATATAAAAGGCACTACGGACAAAATCAGCAAGATCCTCCAAAAACACAACATTAAGACAGCATTCTGCACAAACAGAAAGATATCCACCATCCTAAGAAACCCTAAGGACAGAATCGAGTTAGAAAATCAAGGAGTATACGAAATCCCTTGCACTGCCTGCCCCACCACATACATTGGACAGACTAACAGAAGAATAGGTGCACGCATTGAAGAACATAAGAACTCAATCAAAAAGGAAGAACCGACCTCTTCCCTGGTCCAACACCTCAAAGCCACAGGACATGAGATTGACTTTAAAAATACCAGAACTATCGCCAAAACCGAACACTTCAGCAGCAGAATCATCAGAGAAGCCATAGAGATAGAAAAACGCCCACACAGCATGAATAAACGAGATGATGCCTCCCGCCTACCAGCCATTTGGAAACCCGCCCTCATGAACAGACGCATACCTAACATGAAGAATGACACCAGACCCACACCCCTGAGAGCCACACAAGATGCCACCACCACACTTCCACGTAGAAAGCAGACTCACACCCACACAGAAGATGAAACACGACCACGGACCAGAAGCCGCACTGCAGCTGCATCACTACCCACCTCAAACCCCTCTGAGCCATACATGAAGCGAACTGACCCCCACCATGAAGATGCAGCACGACCACGAACTCGAAGCCAAATAGCAAGATCACAGCTCATCAGCTCAAACCCTCCAGCAACTAAGACTAACCTGAGCACAATCAAGCCCCCACCTGAACAGAACACGCCTCCAGCCAATCAGAACACAGCCAAACCCCCAACCAATCAGAACACAGCCAAACCCCCAACCAATGAGAACACCCCCCCCATCCAATCAGAACACAGCCAAGCCCCCAGCCAATCAAGTCACACCCCCAGGAGCAGTTAAAAGGAAGAAGCAGCTGCAAGCTCACATCACTCTGAGAAGCACAGAGCTCAAGACCAAGCCTGAAGATGATGAATGAGACTTCATCGAAACGTTGCCTAGATACTTCCAATCTTACGCGGGAGAAAACCCGAATAACCAAAGATCCACATACAAATACCCGCGAGAACCTCAGAAAACATATATATATATATATATATATATATATATATATATATATATATATATATATATATATATATATATATATATATATATAATATATATATATATTATATATATATAATGGCTAATTATGGAGGAGCAAACAGTTATAGAAGCTCATGCAGAGCCAGCTCAGAGGCTGATGAATCTTAATTTTCCTCCATGCAGAATAATTCCCTGTAGAAGAAAATAAGGTGAGTAGAGGAATGGTAGCCTTTTTAACCATTTAGCCATATGTTTACAGTTTGAAGGGCTGTCCAGTTCAGGCCTAGGTTATAGAACCATGTTGAGGGGTGACAGTAGAATCCTTTAAAGCAGTGCTCTTGAACCTTGGTAATATTAAACCTGGAGGACTTCAACTCCCAGAATTCCCAAGCCAGCTTTGCTCTGAGAGTTAAAGTCCTCCAGGCTTAACGTTGCCCAGGTTCAAGGCCCCTGCTTTAAAATACTTATCAAGGATAGCAACCTAGATATCAGAAGAAAATATAGGTCATGGGTTCACATCTTCACAAGTGTGCACCATTTTATGTACTGTATGGCAATTCTTTCTGGATGGGCATGCATTTTTTTTTTACAATATCTATTTTTTTCCTCTCATTTTTAGTGATGTATAAATAGCCATCCTGTGAGATAGATAGATAGATAGATAGATAGATAGATAGATAGATAGATAGATAGATAAATTTATTGTCATCATACCCAGAACCTGAGAACAACGAAATAAGGTGCTCTTTCACAACATATAACTGAACAACACCAAAAAAACCATATACAAATAACAATGTAAAACAAATTAAAACAAATAACAGTTAAAAAAACTATACAACTGGGATATATATATGTTAAGACCACCAGATTCATAACTCTGCATTTAACCTGATCACAGCACTTGGGTAAAAGCTATGTTTAAATCTACTTGTCCTGGCTTTCAGCACTCTATATCGTCTTCCTGATGGTAGGATCTCAAACAACGAGTGGCCTGGATGTGAAGAGTCTCTCAAGATCTTTTGTATTTTCCTTCTACATCCCATGTTATACAAATCCTCCAATGAGGGAAGAGAACATCCGCTGATCTTTTGTGCCCTTTTAATCACTCTTTGGAGTGCCCTTTTCTCGGCCTATAGTCATTTAAAGCATTTGCAGGTGACTTCTTGGGTACTGGAACAATAATAGAAGCCTTCAGACAAGTTGGAACAATAGACTGAAGCAAAGAATGATTGAAAATCTCAATCCACACCCCGGCTAACTGATCCGCACATTCTTTTACTACACAGCCAGGAATGTTATCAGTGTTGTGAATTAATAAAAGTACTTGAATAAAGATTATTAAGAGCTTGAAGTAAAGTGCAGGATTCTGGCCCTGCACTTCTGATTGGCCGATAATAGCGACATCGGATTGGTCCGTTCAGGAGAATCTGATTGGCTATTAACGAGCCTCTCCCATTGGTTAATGGAGCTAGTGCTCCCTGTGTTTTCATTGGTTAAATACTCAAGAGCTTGCCTATATAAAGGGGCCGTTGCGGCCATAGAGCTGAGCTGTTACACATGTAAATAAAGAGTTGAAGTTCACTGTTCACCGGCTCGTCTCCTCCTTAGCACCCATGCACAGAACATAACACTGGCGACGAGGATGGGATTTGGAGACGTCAGAGCTGACTGAACGACGAAGAACGAAAACAGAGCATGTGGCTGAAACACACCAACAGCGGAACCATGTCCGGCGGCGGCATATCACCCGCTCCATTCGACCCGGCACAAGAAGACTGGGAATCATATATGGATCGTTTCCAGATATTTCTGGAGACCAACAATTTGAAGGATGCCACTACCAGAAAGAAACGGGCGGTATTCCTAACTCATTGCGAGCCGACCATATTCAAGATGGTCAAGGCACTAGCAAAACCGGCAGAAGTAAAGTCTATGGACTGGGACGTCCTCAAACCCCTGCTGAGGGCCCACTATGCACCGACTGTGCCAACGCTCGTTAGAAGGCATGAATTTTACCAGAGAAGTCAGAGGAAGGGTGAAAGTGTTGCTGATTTCATAGCGGATCTCCGGAATCTGGGAGGCCTATGCGAGTTTGCCAACCTAGAAGAAGCCCTGAGAGACCGAATAGTTCTGCGATTAGATGCTCCAGGCACACAGAGTAAGCTGATGGTGAAAGGCAACATTAGCCTTAAAGATGCCATCGCTGAAGCTACTGCAGCAGAAGCAACCAGGAAGTCGGCTGCCCAAATGCACCGCACCCATGCCCCACTTTTGCCAACTCGCCCACGAAGTTTCACCCCAGTCAGAAGGATAGCCTGTGGCAGTCCACCACGAGGACCTCGAATCGTCATCAGAAAGCGATGAAGGAGAGGTCCACCGACTTCGGTCCGAACGAGACCAACAACAGAGATCGTAGTACCAATGCGCTGGTTGTGGAGCAAGCCACCCCCAGTCAGAATGCAAATTCCTCGATGCGCTCTGCCATGTGTGCAGGAAAAGAGGCCATATTGGACAGGTCTGTAGAAGCAAGCTAGGACCCAGCCAGCCCTCGAGGGGGGCTAACTATCGCCAACTGACAGGAAGCCGTCCTGTAAAGCGAGAACCCATGAACCACCAATGGAACAACCACTCCTACAGAAACAAAACCCTAAACCACTCAACGAAGCAAGAAGAGTCTCACCAAACTATCACAATCGGTCATGCCTCATCTCTTGATGTCAAGAAGATCCGAATGAAAGTGGCCGTCGAAAACCAGCCCTGCCTGAAGGAAGTCAATTCAGGATCGTCCCTCTTGATGGTTTCCTGGAAGACCCTCAAGCAGCTCATCCCTACTGTCCGGCGGCAAGACCTCAAATTCCAAAGACTCATACTCAAAGACTATCAAGGAAATCGAATTCCGGTCGTTGGATCCAGCCGAGTCCGGGTATCGTTTAAGAACCGGACAGCATTCCTACCCCTGACTGTAATCGACAGGGATTGGCCTAGTTTGTTAGGCCTCCAATGGTTCGCTCCACTTGGAATTGAAGTAGCCGGCATTCACCAAACCTGCAACAGTGACTGGGAAGAGGACCTCGTCCAAGAATTCCAGGACATCTTTGCAGAAAAACTAGGAGAGTACAAGGGGACCCCAATATCATTTAACCTCAATCCCGAAATAGCTCCCATCTGCCTTAAGCCTCGTCGAGTTCCATTTGCCCTTAAACCAAAGATTGATGAGCAGCTTGATAAATTAAGAGCCCAGGGTGTGTTAGAACCAACTGATCACTCTTCCTGGAAAACCCCAATCATGACACCCATCAAGCCAGATGGATCGAGAAGAATTTGTGGGGACTACTGAGCCACCCTGAACCACGCCCTTCAACAAAACGCTTACCCGGTACCGGTGGTGCAACACCTTCTCCATTCTCTGGGGGGTGGAAAAGTCTTCGCTAAACTAGACTTAGCCCAGGCATACCAACAACTGCCTATAGACAAAAAAACGGCAGAGGCCCAAATGATCGTTACGCACCGAAGTGCGTTTAAATGTAACCGACTCCAGTTCGCAGTAAGCGTAGCCCCAGGAATCTTTCAAAGTTTGATGGAAAGACTATTACAAGGGATAAAAGGCATTGTCCCATATTTTGATGATGTGTTAATCGCTGCCCCGACTCGGAAAATATTAAAGGATCGCCTGGGGTTGGTTCTCCAGAGATTTAAAGATTCAGGTCTCAAAGTTAAAAAAAACAAGTGTCAACTATGTACGGATCGTGTAGAATTTTTAGGATATTTAATTGATAGTCAAGGCATTCACCCCACCAATAGCAAACTTAGGGCAATCAAAAATGCTCCAAAACCCCAAAATAAGGCCAACCTCCAGGCTTTTCTAGGCCTTATCAATTTTTATCACGTTTTCCTGCCTCACAAAGCAACCGCAGCCAAACCCCTACATCGTTTGTTGGACAAAACAGCAACCTGGGTATGGGGACACAGAGAGGAGCAGACGTTTCAACATGTGAAAAATTTATTGACTTCTGATGCTGTTTTGATGCAGTATAATGAGACTTTGCCTTTAACAATCACGTGTGATGCATCACCATTCGGAGTGGGTGCCATTTTGAGCCACGTTTTGCCAAATGGGAGTGAAGCCCCTGCTGCCTATTTCTCAAAGACGTTATCAAAAGCAGAACGCAATTACAGTCAAATTGATAAAGAGGCCCTTGCTATTGTGTCTGCTGTTAAGAGATTTCATGAATATGTGTATGGCCGAGCCTTTACAATAGTGACTGACCACAAACCTTTGCTGGGAATAATTGTGGGAGATAGGCCAACACCTTATATATTATCTCCCAGAATGACTCGCTGGTCAGAATTCTTGGCTGCATATAATTACAAGTTGCAATATCGCCCAGGGAAGGCCATTCCCCACGCCGGCGCATTGAGCCGTGCACCACTTCTGGAGACTATTGATGACCCCGCTCCGACAGTTACAATGCTGCAGATCGAGACACTTCGAACACCGCCATTAACAGCCTGAGATACCGCGATGGAAATGAAATGCGACCCCATTTTAGCACGAGTCCTCAGTTGGGTCGAGCGCGGATGGCCATTGGACCAGATACCTGACGACTACATCCCATTCAAGAATCAACAAATGGAACTATTTTCCCAGAAGGGCTGCATTATCTGGGGTGATAGAGTCGTTGTCACAGAGTGGTTACAACAAGCGATACTAAGAACCTTGCACAATGGCCATCCCGGCATCGTGCGCATGAAAGCCCTTGCACGAAGCTATGCGTGGTGGCCGGGTATCGACAAGCAGATCGAGACATGGGTAAAAGCTTGTCACAAATGCCAGGAAGTAAGCAACGCCCGTCCAAAAGCAACCCCGACTGAATGGGAAACACTGAGGGGACCATGGTCCCATATTCATCTGGACTTTGCGGGACCTACCAAAGGACACACATTTTTATTAACGGTGGATGCCTACTCGAACTGGCTTGAAATCCATGAGATGAGAAATACAACAACCGAATCAGTCATCAGGAAACTAGACAGACTATTTGCAACACACGGATTACCAGACATTCTGGTATCCGACAACGGACCCCAATTTACCGCGCTGTCCTTTGAACAGTATCTGGCAGACCGCGGTATTCGCCATGCACTGACTTCGCCGGTGCATCCTGCGGCCAACGGAAGGGCTGAGTGCATGGTACAATTCGTCAAGAAAACCTTGCATAAAATGGACTATGGCGATATAGAAGACAAGATTAACCAGATACTCCTTTTGCAGCATATCACTCCGCACAGCGTCACCAACAAAACTCCCGTCGAGTTATTGATGGGGCGGAAGCTCCGCTCCCACCTCGACCGTCTGCACCCATCATATGAACCTGAAAAACCACACGGATCCAGCGGGAAATGCCGTAACTTCCAGGTAGGCAACTTGGTTTTCGCTAGGAACTTTTCGGGCGATCCGTTGTGGGTCGAGGCAACTGTAGTCCAAGTAACCGGCCCCAGATCGTACCGCGTGAGATGTCGCGATGATAGAATATGGAAGTGCCATATTGATCAGCTGCGTTCAAGGCTACAGTCAGGGATCTCCGACTCCCCTGACTTCCAAACCGAGGGGGGAGGAGATACCGAGGAAGCTGAATTTGAAACAGCAGAAAGCTTAAGCGGAAGTAATGACCGCTCAGAGGCAACATGTGAAGAAGGATTGGGGATGGGGGTGAGCTCGCCTCAAGGAGATACCGAGAACATTAGCGACAACGAAAATTTGAATACAGAACTGGAGGCACCCTCTTCACCAGATAACGTCCTTCCCCAACAAGACTGTAGCCAAATACCGGGAGAACAATGTAAATCAAATAGACAATCAAAACAACCTGCCTACCTCAAAGACTATGTGACCGCACCCCTTAAATGGAACTTGGGGGGAAAGGGTGTTGTGAATTAATAAAAGTACTTGAATAAAGATTATTAAGAGCTTGAAGTAAAGTGCAGGGTTCTGGCCCTGCACTTCTGATTGGCCGATAATAGCGACATCGGATTGGTCCATTCAGGAGAATCTGATTGGCTATTAACGAGCCTCTCCCATTGGTTAATGGAGCTAGCACTCCCTGTGTTTTCATTGGTTAAATATCAAGAGCTTGCCAATATAAAGGAGCCGTTGTGGCCATAGAGCTGAGCTGTTACACATGTAAATAAAGAATTGAAGTTCACTGTTCACCGGCTTGTTTCCTCCTTAGCGCCCATGCACAGAACATAACAATCAGGTCCTGCAGCTTTTCTAGAGTTTACCGCTTTCATTATACACCTAACGTCATGCTCCTTCACCAAGAGCCACTTGGTGTAGCAGTTAAGGCATTCAACTAGAAACCCACGAGATTTAATCCCACTTTAGGCACAAAGCCACGAGATTTAATCCCACTTTAGGCACAAAGATGACTTTGAGCAAGTCACCTCTTTCAGCCCTAGGAAGGAGGCAACTGCAAAGCACTTCTGAAAAACCTTGCCAGTAAAACTGCAGGGACTGGTCCAAGAAGTCTCTGAAAATCAGACATGATTGAACAGAAGGAAAAGAAGAAGAAGAAGACGCTGCTTCCTCTTCCTCTTCCTGGTAAAAAGAAGTGATTGTGTGATTGCCTTCTACATCCACATTCTGGAGTAAAGTGACTCAGATAGATTTACGAGTTGTTGTTGTTTTTTGCTATTTCTGAATATTGGATCTAAGTGTAAAAGAAGAAAATGGTAACAAAGATTAGAAAAATTAGCTACCTAAAATAATTTCCTCTCATATAAATTGGCCAAACAACATAAAACAGATTTCACGGTGTGTGTTTTTTTAACAAGTTTTATTCAATTTTTCCAAAAGAAAGGAAAAAAAGCTCTTTTCAGTGTATAACATAATTCCAGGTCACTACTTTTACATGAAAATATGACAATAATTATATATTCATTTTCTACATTCAACCTCCTATCTTATCCATTTTTAACTTAATTTTACATACAGGTGAAACTTGAAAAATTAGAATAACGTGCAAAAGTTCATTTATTTTAGTAATGCAACTAAAAATGGTGAACCTAATATATGAGATAGACTCATTACATGCAAAGCAAGATAGTTCAAGCAGTGATGTGTCATAATTGAGATGATTATGGCTTACAGTAGCTCATGAAAACCCCAAATCCACAATCTCAGAAAATTAGAATATTATGAAAAGGTTCAATATTCTAGGCTCAAAGTGTCCCACTCTAATCAGCTAATTAAGCCATAACACCTGCAAAGGGTTCCTGAGCCTTTAAATGGTCTCTCAGTCTGGTTCAGTAGGAAGCACAATCATGGGAAAGACTGCTGACCTGACAGTTGTGCAGAAAACCATCATTGACACCCTCCATAAGTAATTGCAAAAGAAATTGGATGTTCCCAAAGTGCTGTATCAAAGCACATTAATAGAAAGTTATGTGGAAGGGAAAAGTGTGGAAGAAAAAGGTGCACAAGCATCAGGGATGACCGCAGCCTGGAGAGGATTGTCAGGAAAAAGCCATTCAAAAGTGTTGGGACTTTCACAAGGAGTGGACTGAGGCTGGAGTCAGCGCATCAAGAGCCACCACACATAGACTGATCCTGGACATGAGCTTCAAATGTTGTATTCCTCTTGTCAAGCTGCTCCTGAACAACAAACAACGTCAGAAGAGTCTTACCTGGGCTAAAGAAAAACAGAAGTGGTCTGTCTTCTTTTCTGATGAGAGCAACTTTTGCATCTCATTTGAAAACCAAGGACCCAGAGTCTGGAGGAAGAATGGAGAGGTACACATTTGCAAGATGCTTGAAGTCCAGTGTGAAGTTTCCACAGTCTATGTTGATTTGGGGAGCCATGTCATCTACTGGTGTTGGTCCACGGTGCTTCATTAAGTCCAGGGTCAACGCAGCCATCTACCAGGAAATTTTGGAACACTTCGTGCTTTCTTCCACAGACGAGCTTTATGGGGATGCTGACTTCATTTTCCAGCAGGACTTGGCAACTGCCCACACTGCCAAAAGCACCAAAACCTGGTTCAATGACCGTGGGATTACTGTGCTTGATTGGCCAGCAAACTTGCCTGACCTGAACCCCATAGAGAATCTATGGGGCATTGCCAAGAGAAAGATGAGAGACATGAGACCGAACAATGCAGGAGAGCTGAAGGCTGCTATTGAAGCATCCTGGTCTTCCATAACACCTCAGCAATGCCACAGGCTGATAGCTTCCATGCCACACCACATTGAGACAGTAATTGCTGCAAAAGGGGCCAAAACCAAGTACTGAGTACATATGCATGCTTATACTTTTCAGAGGTCTGATATTGTTCTATGTACAATCCTTGTTTTATTGATTGCATGTAATATTTTAATTTTCTGAGATTGTGGATTTGGGGTTTTCATGAACTATAAACCATAATCATCTCAATTATGACAAATCATAGCTTGAACTATCTTGCTTTGCATGTAATGAGTTTATCTCATGTATTAGTTTCACCTTTTAAGTTGCATTACTGAAATAAATGAACTTTTGCATGATATTCTAATTTTTTGAGTTCTAAACATCTTCTCAGTTCATTTCAATTTATTTCAAATATATTTCTTAAACATTAATGTTTCTTTTAAGCGTGACCTTTTCCAAAACACTCTTTTCTCATTTAAATCACTAATAATTCCCATATCTTTATACATTACCTTTAATTCTTTTATCTATCAGATTTGCAATTCCATTGCATATTCTTTCCATAGATTCTAGATTAATACAAGCTTTTACATACAAGAGAGAACATAAATTTCCCCTCCACTTTTACTAATTTGGGAGTGTCACCTCAGTGGTTTAGCTATACCTTAATTCCCTCATCTTAATTCCCAATAAACATTTATTTTAATTAGTTATAATAATAATAATTCCCTAAAAAAAAGAACTACATAACATTGTACTTTTCAGTCAGATTCTGCAGTATATTACCCCCCTTTACTTCCATAGAGTTTTATTTATAATACCAAAAAAAGATAGATGAAAAAAACAAATAATCAATTTAACTAGTCCTTGTCACTGATATTAATCTCATTTTTAAACATCCTCACAATTCATTTCAATTATTTCAATATATATAATAAACATTGACTTTTCTTGTAAAAATAAAAACAAAAACATACATTTATCTACTAAAAAATATCAGTGCTCCTCCCTCCTCTCAATGATCTATATTCCCCTATTTTCTAGATAATTTGTGATTGCAAATATATTCTTATTACCCCTCATATCAGTGTGGAATCCTCTTTCTTAATTCATTAACCATTATCCCTATGCATTTTAAAAAAACAATTTTTCCATTATTTTACAATTCCCATATTTCTTTCTTTCCTGTTCCTGTTCCTCATTACCTTTCTTCCCTTTTATTTTTCCAATTTTTTTCTCCCTCTGATTTGTGTCCCTCTCCCTCTTTGTATCTTCCTTTCCCCTTTTACTTTTCTGCTGTTTTTTCTATCTTTCCTATTTTTACAGGTATTGCCCTTTTTAGTTACTTTCTTGAATCTCCTATTTTTAACCCCCCTTCTTTTCACTCTTCTTTGTGGTGTTCTTTGTGTTGATTGTCTATTTAAGATGGCTTCTTCTTGAAGTAACTCCTCCTTCTCTGAGATTTCTTCTTCATGTTCTTCAATCGCCATTTCCATAACTTTTAACACAGAGCCAAGTGATTCACCTCTTGCATGTAGTAGTTCTTTCATATTTTTAAATTCAATTTTTAGTCCCCCCAAGAGATATCATTGTTGCACACTTTTATATCTTATAGTCTTTAAAATCCACAAATCAACTTCTCTTTTTATTTTTTTCTTCAGGCTTTCTAGATTCACAATTATTCCAACACTGGGTTTATGCCAAAGTCACCAATTACTCCAACAATCCATTTTTTCTTACTTTTTCTTTTATTCTAGTTCAACTTTCACCTTCTAGGGTACTTGTTTTATTGTTTTAATATTTCCTTTTCATTGCATCAAGTCAGATTCATAGAGAAACAGGAACTTTTTATTTTTATTTTTCAGTTTAAATTTTTGTTTACAAACTGGCACTCTCCGTTATACAAAATCATCACCTCCCCTCTGCCCCCCCCCCCCCCTGTTTTATTGTTCAGGGCTTTCTGGGCCTCAATATTCCAAAACAATCAAGTCTCCATTTTGTATTTTTCCCCCTCTTTTTAATACTCTTAAGTCCAGCTTTAATTTATGCCTGTTTGTTGTCAATGTATTTTAATTCAATTTATTCAAGTATCTTGTTCCGGCTTCTTCCTTTCCTGGTTTGAAGCCCCATTCAGCTGTCAAAATTATTTTCTCTCTTTTTTTCCCTTCCCTTTATAATTCCGCTGCTTTCTTTTTCTTTTTAAAAGATTCTTATAACATCAATCCCGGGGTACCTTTTATGTAGTTGTTGCGCCAAATTGTCCCAATTCTTATGTTGTCCACCTCTTTCTTCACTCTTGCATAAATCCTAATCCAGCTAAGTCCTCCTCTTCAGGGTAGCCATTTTAGACCACTGCTTGGTCATCCTTGGGGGGAAAAATTTCCAAGCCCAGGGGGGGATGCAGCTCCCCTTGACCTGGCTGGCGGCTTCCCCTTACTCCACTGCCCCTCCAAGGCAGCTTCAGCCCCTAATCATGATGATTGGAGCTCTCCAATTAAAGATCATGGACTGAAGCAGTGGACAGTCATGGTCCCCAGTCTGTCAGCAAGGAGGGCTTAATCTGGAAGTCAGATTTCACGATGTGTTTTAAAGGTACAACCAGGTCAGCTTAAAATTCCTAGTATTTTTAGTTGTATGGAGAATCAAATGAGGTGGGTATTTTAGTAAATGTAATATGGCATAAGGGAGGGGAGGGGGTTAAGAAAGCCTGTTACAGTATTTCACTCTTAAGGATGTAAATATAACCTATGGTATTTTTTCAAATCAGAATTTGACACACAAAGCTGTTAATACTCAGGTTTAGTCCCTTTCTTCAGAGAGATATAGAATCTTCTATATCTCTATATCTATCTTCTAGCTCATCTCCAGGAATAGCTAGTTTTCTGGAGTCCTGGGCTGTACTTTTGGGGCTCTGATTCCACCCATTCAGCAAGTCTAATTCTTTACCAAGACCTAATAAGAATTGCTTGCTTTCCAGTGTATCTCTGATATTAAAAATTTTGCTGTTTTGAGACTTCACAAATGTATTTTTCATTATTTTTATTTCCCTCTCGTTATCATATTTGTGATTTAGATGCAGTTTTCTCTTCTCCACGATTAATGAGTTGTCAGCTTTATTCACTCATATTCCTCTCCTTTGGGAGCATGCTTTGATTTTCTAGTGGGTACGTGAAAACACAGATTAAAGCAATTAGACAGAAATAATCTTGAGGAAAGGGGAAAGAGATCCAGAGTGTCTAATTATACAATTTTAATCAAGACACAATTATGCAGAGACTTTTATAGATTATAAATTAGCCAAACTGCAAAAGTACAAAAATAAAATGAATTTAAATACCATCTACTATGTTCATTGTTACCTTTCAGTATTTTCCAGTTTAAATTTCAAAAGCCTATCTGGAGTTTTAGACTAAAAATCATTCTAGGAAAGTTACGGATTTGAGTTTCAGGATCTAAAGCAAGAACAGAAGACTCAAGGAAGCCCAGCACACATAGAGTCTTTCTTACCATTTTAGCTTGATTGATTAAAATATTTTAAACTTCACATACGCATGCATTAATACACAATCTTTAGAAATGGGCAGCCTAAAATAAAGGAATATTTATTAGGGCCCAGTACAATGCTGCCCATGTAATGCAAGTAGTAATGGAGAAGGCAAATGTACTTTTGCAGTTTGGCTACAATGGGCATGCTTCCTGATAATCCTCTAGTTCTCCTTTACTAAGATATCTACTAGGAACACATCATTAGAACTCTAACTGTTGAAAGGATTTACCAAAGGAAGGTATCCCTTCATATATTAAGTACCTATCTCACTGATGCTTTGAAAGCCAAAATGACCAAATTGAATTTAGAGTGTCAATCAAAAGAAGAGAATATGTATGTAGATTCTCAATCATCCGGGTCATGGTTGTCCCAAAGGTGCTTTTTCAAGAGGCAACTGGACTTAGCTTTTCTTTGAAGACATTTCGCATCTCATCCAATCATTCAGCTGAAGAAGCTTCTTGGATAAGAAGTAAAACATCTTCAAAGAAAAACAAAATCCAGTTGCCTCTTGAAAAGGCACCTTTGCGGTGCCAATGTATATTCTGCATTCAGCCTTATACAGCAAATGACTTCTTTTTAGACTGGCTGGCACTCCCAGGTTGTATTCATTCGTGCTCAAAACTGAATAATTAGGGAGAAGGCGGAGCTTCGTTTCGGCAAAACAGCTGTGATCTCGGGGCTCTGAGATCGCAGCCGATATTTTCGCCCATGGTCGGTCCCAACGGACCTAAACCGTCCCGTAGAGACGGGGATAGAGAAGGGTACTGTCCCAGGATTCCAGAGATACCGCAAAATCTCTGGTTTGATCCGGGAGAAGCCCTTTTGCTGGCGGTGGAGAGGCAGCCTCCATAGCTGCTGAAGTCGGGACAGCTCCAGAAAGAAAGTGGCTGGAAAGAAGTGTGACAGTTGGGTGAGAAAAACTCTTTTGTGTTGTAAATTCGCTGAGGTTGGAAAGGGCATCCTGAACAAAGAAGAAATCTGTGAGACTTTTTTTTTTGACCGAAACTGTCTGAGCGGCGTTTTTTAAAGTGATGTCAAATTGAGGCTTGGGTTTTTTTTTTTTTTCTTTTTCCTATATTTTTTGGGGGGGACTTTAGTGTGACTTTGTAGGTAACCGGATTGAATTTTCTTTTATATATATTTTTATGCTCCCTTTGATTTTTTAACTTTCTTTAGGATAGAGGCTCCCTTTGGCTATTTTTTTTCTTTTTTTCTGTATATATTGCTCCTTTTTTCTGGCTGGGGGGGAGGAAGAGCATTAAGAAACTTTGCAACACTGCCAACTAGAGGCTTGAAAGTATTTTATTTGAATTGGAGAGAATTGCAAAAAGACCTCTTCTCAAGGACATTTTAACGTGATAAGATAGAGGGAGAGCACAGCAAAATATTATTGCAGGTGCTTTCCTGGACTGTTATCAATATTTCAACACTTGAGGTTTGGCTTTGAAGCTGCTGGAGAAGAGAGTCATAACAAGAGCCTTGGATAAATAAATAAAGTGCAGTGTGCTTATATATATATATATATGTTTTCTTAAGTTTTCGCGGGTACTTACATGTCTGGCATTCAGCTTTGTTCGGGTATTTTCCCACGTCATAATAGTGGTGCTTTTAAAGTTGTAGCAACGTTTCAGCAGAATCTCATCTGCCATCATCAGGCTTCTGTATGGTGTTTGTCTGTGAGTCAGACTTTTACAGTGGTTTCAGATTTAAATTTGGGGCAGCCTATTGCTGTGACAGAATGGTTTTTTCTTCCTCCTGATTGGTTGAGAGTCTTGGTCTGTGTTTATTGGTCTTGGAGTTTGCTGTGTTCTGCTACTAATATCTTCTGTCTTTTTTGGGGGGGGGCTCTTTTTGTATCTTGATTGGCTGGCAACATTGTGTTACTTTATTGGAGGCCTTTAGTGCAGCTTGGCTTCGGGTAAATGGATGGCTTTCATTAGTTAGGAAGCTGGGTTTCATCTGGGTGCCTGGTTGGGGTGTGTTTGAGCTGGAGGTATCAGGGGGGATCTGTTTGTGCCCAGGTGTTTGCCTGGCTTGTGGTGTGGATATATATATATCCCATTCGCCAGCCTTTTTCTAAATTTCAATTCTAGTAATATTTTTATTTCTGCCTTTTACTTTAAAGGGAAAGCCTCAGAGTTTTTTTCTTTATTTTTCTTCTTTTTCTTTTTCTTTTTATTGGGACTTTTTTGCTTTTTCTATCCATGTTTTTGGACCATTTTGTTTTTCTTTTTTGATTATTGAGACTTCTCAACTGGACTAAGGTGTGAAGAACCTGAAGGAACTTTTTGTTTTTTCTCTTTTTGCTTTTTTTTTTTTTTGCTCTTAATCAATATTATTATTTTTGGGTTTGTTTGTTTTTCTCCTTTCTATTTTTTCTTTTTTATGGTGGACTACTTTGTAATTGGATTAGGGTCTAGAAGAACCTGAAGATCCTTCTTCTTCCTTTTTTCCTGTTTCTTTTTTGGTTTCGTGCCTTTTACTATTGGAGTTTTCCATTTTGGATTAAAATTGGCTGCTTTACCAGTTGGATTAAAAGTCAAAAAGAATTTGAAGCTTTGGAAGCATTGAAATGAGCAGGAAACCAATACCATCTGGCATTTCTACTTCTACCTCTGCTTGCCCACCAGCTGGAGGACAACGTTTAATTCAGACAATGTTGAAGCAAGATAAGGAACAAGAAAGAGTAACTTTACAGATGATTATGCAAGGAATCCAAGATCTCAAGACAAAATCAGACATCATTGAACAAAGAACAGAAAATATTGAACAAAGAACAGAAAATATTGAACAAAGAATAGAGAAGACTGGTGAAAAAGTGGAAAACATTAAACAGATGATGGTCAAGTATGAGGAGAGATTCCAAAAAATTGAGGAAGAAGGAAAACAAAGAGAGGAGAAGATTGGAAATATTGACAATAGATTAACAATGGTTGAACAAGATAAAAGTGGGATGTTGAGGTGGGAGATGGAAAGGTCAGAATTTTACCTTAGATTTCAAAATATAGAAAAGGAAAAAGGAGAAAATTTGGCAGCGATAATGATAGAAATTTTGGCAGATGCTTTGGAAATTACAGAGGAAAAGATGATGGATGGAATAGATGAGGTATATCGAGTCTATACAAGGTATGCGATGAGAAATAAATTACCCAAGGAAGTCCATATTAGATTTACCAAAAAATCCATTAAAACGCAAATATTACAAGTAGCAAGAGAGAAAACATTGAAATGCAAAGGTAAAGAGGTTGTGGTTTTAAAACAAATACCCAGAAGAGTGAGAGAGATGAGAAGAGAATATCGATTTCTGACTAAAATGCTACTGGAAAACGAAGTGAATTATAGATGGCTGATTCCAGAAGGACTAATGTTTAGGTGGCAAGAGCAGAGACATAGAATTGACTCAATTGAGAAAGCAGAACTTTTCCAAGCAGAATTTTTTGGAGGAAGAAGAGAGGAGGCAGAGAAAGAGGTCTCATTAATTGAGTTTCAAGAGGAACAACTGGAGACTGAAAAAGAGAAAGGAGCAGTAGGGGGACAGGTGGATAGCAAAGAGCAGCGTGAAGTGAGATCCACGAGAGCGGTTAGACCTAAATAGAAAGCATAATCATGGAAGAAAAAAAACTGATTACAATGAATATAAATGGACTTAATTCAGCTGTTAAAAGAAGGAAAACTTTTCATAAATTAGAGAAATTAAAATTTGATATAATTTGTCTACAAGAAGTTCATATTAAAAAACAACATGAACAATTGTTAGTGCAGCCAAAACTAGGGAAAATATTTACTTCTTTGACTCAATGTAAGAAAAGAGGAGTGGTTCTATACATTAAAGAGGCTATCCCAGCAAAATTGATCTACACGGATGAAGATGGAAGAGTATTAATGGTAGAAATAATAGACAATAATATAAAAATACTCTTGATTGCAATTTATGCTCTGAATGATAAACAAGAAGAGTTTTATAAAAAGCTACACATGAAAATAATTGGACTGGACTATGTTAATATAATTATGATGGGAGACTTTAATGGAATTGTGGACAATAAATTGGACTATATAGCAACAACAACAAAGAAAAATAGAAAGGCTCTCCCTAAGTCTTTTTTTAAAATGACAGATGAATTAACTTTAAAAGATATTTGGAGAGAAAGAAATGTTAAAGCTAAACAATACACTTTTTATTCAAATAGACATTTATCATGGTCCAGATTAGATATGATTTGGATCTCAACAGAATTAATATCCAATATTCAAGAAACAAATATTGAAACAAGTACTTGGGCAGATCATAGCCCAATGACAATTAAATGGAAGGGACAAAAAAAAAAGATCGAGATGGACATTAAATAATACTATTTTAAAGGAGAAAGATTTTATACAATGGATGGAGAAGGAATTGACTTTCTTTTTCAGAGAAAATAAAAAAGAAGATACTTCAATGCAGAATGTGTGGGATACAATGAAGGCATATGCTAGAGGTTTGATAATAGATTATACAACGAAAAAGAATATCAGGAAAAGGCAAGCTTCTAAGGCCTTGGAAGATGAGTATAAAAGTCTTGAAAAAAAAATTACAGAAAATGCCACAGAAAAAGGATATTAAATTGAAGCTGGATGTAGTTAAACATAAAATGGAATTAATAGAGAAAGAAGAATTGGCACAGAAAATCAGAAACTCTAAACAGAATTATTTTGAAGATGCAAATAAACCAGGTAGATGGCTAGCATATAAATTGAAAAAAGAGAAGGAATCAAGAAAAATATTGAAGTTAATAGATGAACAAGGCCAAGTTTGTTATGGGAATAAGGAGAAAAAAGAAATTATACGAGATTTTTATGGGCAACTATATAAACAAGAGAATATTGATGAGGAAAAAGTCAAACAGTATTTACAGGAAGCTAATTTACCAAAGATACCTAAAGAGACTGAAGAAATGCTAGAAAGCAATATAACAATGATGGAACTAAATGAAGCATTTAAGAGACAAAATAATGGTAAAGCACTGGGTCCAGATGGGCTTCCAGCAGAATTCTATAAAACATTTCAAGAATCATTGAGCATCCCATTGTTAGAAGTTATGAATGAAGTTATGTTAAAAAAGATGTTACCCAAAACATGGTCAGAGGCTTATATTACACTTATACCGAAAGAAGAGACTGACCCACTGCAAATTAAGAATTATAGACCTATTTCTTTATTGAATGCAGACTATAAAATCTTTGCTTCAATTTTAGCAGAAAGACTTAAAAAATATTTAAATAATTTTATTCACCCAGATCAAAATGGATTTCTGCCAAAGAGACAAATTAGAGACAATATGAGAAACAATATGGACACTTTGGAATACTTTGAGGCTCATCCTGAAAAGCAAATGGCTTTGATATTCCTAGATGCTCAAAAGGCATTTGACAACGTGAACTGGAGATTTATGTTATTACTATTGGAGCAGATAGCTTTTGCTAAAAAATTTATTCAAGCAATAGAAGCCATATATAATAAACAGACAGCAAGGGTAATGATGGAGGGGGAACTTACAGATTTTATTAATATAAGGAAAGGCACAAGACAAGGATGTCCCCTATCTCCTTTGCTATTTGTGTTGACCTTGGAAGTGTTGAATAGAAATATTAGCGTATCATAATATTATGATAAAAGCATAAAAGGAATGAAAATTAAGAAGGAAGAATTTAAGCTACAAGCTTTTGCTGATGATTTAGCTTTTATTCTGGAAGACCCGCTAGAAACAGCTCCAAAGTTATTGGAAAGGATAGAGACATATGGAGAGGTGGCTGGTTTGAAAATAAATAAAGACAAAACAAAGATTTTGACAAAGAACATGCTATTGAGACAGAGAGAAGAACTGGCAGATCTTTTGAAAATTCAAGTTACAAATAAGGTTAAGTATCTGGGGATATATTTGACAACAAGATGTAGCACATTAAAGGAGAATAATTATATTAAACTTAAACAACAGATAACTACAGATTTGAAGAAGTGGGAAAACTTGCAATTGTCATTAATAGGGAGAATTTCAACAATTATGATGAATATTTTACCTAGAATTTTATTTTTGTTTCAAACAATACCAATTAGGCTTGGAAAAGACTATTTTGAAGATTTAAATAAAATTTTGTTGAAGTTTATATGGCAAGGTAAAAAAGCGAGAATAAAGCTAAAGCTTTTGCAAGATGCTAGAATTAGAGGAGGTTTTGGCCTGCCGAATTGGGAATTGTATTATCAAGCTGCAAGTTTGATGTGGGTCAAAGAATGGATAACATTAAGAAAACATAGGTTGTTGACATTAGAAGGGCATGATTTGCTGTTGGGCTGGCATGCTTTTTTATGGTATAAGGGAACTAAAACACAGGGTTATTTTAGAAGACATTATATACGGGAGTCTTTGTGGTTAAATTGGGAGAAGATAAAAAGACAATGTTATTTGAAAATTCCAGTTTGGTTATCGACTATTTAAGCATTTTCCTATCCTTTAATTTACAAGAAGGAACAAACAGTTAGATATGGGGAACTTTTGAATGAAAAGGGTGAACTTAAATCGATCCAAAACTTAGAGGAACAAGATATAAGGATGAATTGGTTTTCATATGCACAAATACATTCACGGTATGATGAAGATTTTAAAATGGAGGGATTCTATGATAAGCAGACTGATTTAGATAAGATCTTGATGGGTACTG
The DNA here is from genome assembly GCA_033807585.1 of Hydrophis major. NCBI lineage: Eukaryota > Metazoa > Chordata > Lepidosauria > Squamata > Elapidae > Hydrophis > Hydrophis major. The sequence continues at coordinate 182,540,070 of CM066331.1, read as the reverse complement.
ATGAGAAGGTGATTAAAAAATTATATAGTTATTTACTGGGAATGAAATTAGAGGAAGAACAAGTTAAAGAAACTATGATTGTTTGGGGGAAGAATTTTGGATGTGGGATTGATCTAGAGAAATGGCAGAAATTGTGGTCTCAAAATTATAAAATGACAATGTCAACAGCATATAAAGAAAACTTGTATAAGATGATTTACAGGTGGCACTTTCCTCCGACAAAAATAGCAAGAATGTTTAAGAACAAATCTGAAAAATGCTGGAAATGTCATCAGATTCCCGGCTCGTATTACCATATGTGGTGGACTTGTGAGGATGCTAGAAAATATTGGACTAAAATTCGCATGTGGTTGGAAAAAATGACAAAGAAACATATAGACTTAAAACCAGAGATCTTCTTATTGGGAATTTTACCTGATATATATAGTAAAGATTTGAAATACCTGATTGTAAATGTATTAACAGCGGCCAGGATTGTATTTGCTAAAAATTGGAAGAATGAGAAAATACCATTACAGGAAGAAATTATTAAGAAAATATTGGAATGTGCTGAGATGAGTAGATTGACATTTGAAATTAGAGAGCAAGAGGATAAACAATTTTATGAAATTTGGGATCTCTTTTATAAATGGCTAGATGATAAAATACGATAATAGAATATTTGGAATGCTAGATAGTAAGAAATATCTTTATTTTGCTATTTTGCTATTATTTTGTAATTTGATATTATATTTATAAAGGGTTTTTTAGGATCGATTTGGTATGATTATATGATTTGTTGAATAATCTGTTTAAAATATTGTTAGCTCATAAAGCATGAATGATTAAAAGTATAGTCAAAAATTTCTTTTTTTTTTAGTGATATTAGGATATATAAGTTTGGATTGATAATATGATTTGTTATGTAACATAACTGTAACTGGGACTTCAGAATGAATGCACAAAAATGATGAACCAACTGACACACTGAATGTACATACGAGAGTTGAATGTTTTAATGTTTTGTTTGTCTTGTTTGTTTGTAGAAAATTAATAAAATCTTTTTTCAAAAAAAAAACCTGAATAATTAGGCTGAGTATTACTAATGCATACAATAGTAGATTGAAGAAAAGATTAAAGCTTCAAACTATATATACATACATACATACATACATACATACCGTATTTGCCGGCGTACAAGATGACCCGGCATATAAGACGAAGCCCCCCCCCCGGTAACTGTTAAGCCTGGGTTCCCCAATCAGTGTTAAGGAGACAAGCTAAACAGAATGTGCAGCATTAGTCAGATAGGCATACAGATAAATGTGTGAGATAAGTTTGTATGTTAGTTAACATACAGTAAAAATAACAGATACGCTTGTGTTATCAAAAATATAGTTTATTCCATTTAGAGTTTTATAGCATAGTCAAAATAACAGTCCATTAGTCATGTATCGTTTTAGTCAGTCCATTCAAGGATATTCAATTAGCAAAGTCCGTGTAGAATATCCAATTTCAGTTCACTTACAATAAATCAGTCCTCTCACCATTGATAAATCAACAGTCCTTTCTCTCTCCCGTTCCAGTAGGGGAAAAACGCAGTCTTCAGTCTATCCAGTAATTAGGGATCATAAAGCCAGAGAGAGCAAGCTGCCGTGCCTTGCTTCTTTTATGGTGCTTTTACAACCACTCCCTCAATTACATTCTTACAGTTAAAGTTACAGACACTTTAACTAACAAACCATGATAACATATTTATTATTTTACCTAAACCAGTTAGGGTAAACAATGTTATCCCTAACATTCTCCCCTTTTAGGTAATAATAATAATACTATAACTATTTACATCTTTAAATCATATTTGTTACAACTCTTTTTAAACTTAATTACTCCTTGAGCTTTTGTAAATTGGTCTGCAATGTTTTCTTCTGTCATGCAGTATTCCAATTTAATTAGCCCATTCTTTACAGATTCTCTAACATTTAAGTATCTTAAATCAGTATGCTTTGATCTAGTTTTTACAGCAATATTAGTAGCTAACTTTATGGCTGCCTGGTTGTCCTCGTACACAATAATGGAATCTTTAACAGTTATACCCATGTCTAATAATAACTGTTTGTATAAAATTAATAGTGCATAGTAATGACAGACATGAAAATTCCGCTTCCATCGTGGACAAGCTGATATGCTGTTGTCTGATTGACCTCCATCCTATTAGTGTCTTACCAAATAATATAGCCATCCCAGATATTGATTTTCTAGTGTTTATGTCAGTTGCAAAACTTGCATCTGCATAGGCACGAGACTCAAATCACCCTTTGGCTCTAAATACAATGCATGGTGCATTGTTCCTTTAAGATATCTTAAAATTCTCTTTAATGATTGCCAATGACATTGATGTGGATCTGAATTAAAACGTGCCAGCTGATTTACACTACAAGCTATATCTGGCCTAGACCAATTGCTTATATATGATAAGCTACCAATCAAAGATTGATATATAGATTTATCAAATTTGGGACTTTGATCATCAGTTTTGCAAACTTCCTGACTCATTGGAGTCTTTGCCTGTTTACAAAGTTCCATTTTGTACGTTCTAATTAATTGGCAAATTTTATCTTCTTGAGATATCTTAAATCCATTTTTTGTTTTGTTAATTGTCAATCCTAGATACCTTTTAATTTCACCTAAATGCTTTAATTTTATCTTTTTGGCTAATAATGATATAATCTCATTAGCTTCATTATTAGTCTTAGTTATCAAAGCAATATCATCTGTAAATAATAACAATAATGACACCGTTCCATTATTTTCTCTTTTAAACACACATGGATCTGCTAAACCAGATTTAAATCCTATATTGTTTAATTCTTTCACAATATATTGGTTCCACTCAAAGCCAGATTGTTTCAACCCGTAAAGACTCTTTTTGAGTTTCCAACAATCATTACTATTTACTTTATTGTCTTTTATAATAACTGGCTTTTTCAAATATATAGTGTGCTGCAATGGTGCATGCAAATAAGCAGTTTCTACATCTAAATGGTTAATGACATAGTTTTTCTTAGCTGCCCACACTAAAGCTGCTCTGAAAGATGTTGCTTTAAGACTTGGTGCGAAAACTTCATCGTAATTAGATGCAGTTTGATTAAATCCTTGAGCTACCAACCTAGCTTTATGGGAAACAGTCCCATCATTTCCAGTTTTTACTTTAAATATCCATTTGCACCCAATGGATTTTTCTCCTGGAGGTAATTTAGCATCTTCATATACTTTCATTACCTTTAATGAATTTAGTTCTTTTTCCATTGCCTTTTGCCAATTCTCCTGATCCTTAGCAGGATACATCTTAAGTTCATCTACACTAGTTGGAACTTTAGTTACTTGGCAAACTATACTTGCTTGATACTTTCAGGTGATCTAGTTACACATGTAGTAGGTCTAGGTATTACAGGGTTTACAGGTGGACTTTCATTTATTAACTGTTCTTGATTATCTAACTCTTCCTGATCAATTGTTTCCTCTTGTTCTGGTCCTATTTGCTCTTCGTGGACTTCTTCTTTAATTGGACTCTTCTTATAACTAGTCTGATCTTTTTGCCTTTTGTAGGGTTCAATAATTACTTCGTTATTTAAATCTTGCTCTAATCTATTCCATCCTATATGTTCTAGTAATTTAGCACTAGCACTGGTGTAAAATCTAGATGTACCTGGTCCCAGAATCTATAAGATCTGTGATTTGATTCATATACTGCAAAAAATAATCTTTTAGCTCTATGCTGTCCTTTGTGTATGAGTTGTGAAGGGATATGCACCCATGATGGTGCTCCAAATGTGTGCATGTAACTTAAATCAGGTTTCGTACCATGCCACAGTGTGAATGGTAATTCACTTGTTGTTGAATTAACAATATTATTTAGTATATGATTACCACATATATTATTGCTTCTCCCCATAAATTGTCAGGTAATTCTGAATCAGACAACATAGTATGTGCCATTGATTGTAGTGTTTGGCCTCGTCTCTCTATAAAGGCATTATGTTGTGGCCTATATGGTGCAGACTTTTTATGTTGAATACCTAACATTCTAAGTCTATTCTGGAATTTATTATTTGTAAATTCCGCACCATTATCTGTTATAAGAGTTACTAATTTCTTTTGTTTTTCTTTCTGCAAATTTAATCCAATTAAATAGATTTAGATACGTTTCAGTTTTGCTCTTCATTAAATAGCAAAACCCATATCTAGAATAGTGGTCCATTATACTTAATATGTATCGAGCTCCTCCTACACTTGGTTTTTTTGGACCTATTAAATCGGCAAATACTACCTCTAAAGGTTCTTTGGTAGTAAATCCATCAACTCTATTTGCCGGTATGACCTTGCTTTTGCTTTGATTACAAGCAAAACATTGTAAATACTTATGACAAGGTTTCAAACTTATTCTTTTAGATAGTTGAACAGTTCTCTTAATTATTTTAAAATTTAAATGCCCTAGCCGTCGGTGTAACAAGTGAATACATTCATCATGAGGTTTCTTATTATCATAAACCGTGTTAGCCACCTCTAAACCATTATCATTTAAAACATAAAATTCACCTCTTAAAGATGCAGTAATTTTCTTATCTTCTTTTTCAATTATGCAGTTATCTCCTCTAAAGGTAACTACATATCCTAGTTTAACCAAAATTCTAACTGAAATTAAATTAAACTTAAGTTGTGGTACATATAAATTTTTAAATTCTCTTTTATGAAAGAACAATATGCTATACCTTGACCTTTAGCTTTCAGTTTCCAGCCATTGGCTAACGATATCTGCTGTGTACTCTGGGACATTTTAATAAAATTTTTGTTATCATTTGTTATACAGTGGGATGCTCCACTGTCAACCACCCATAAATTATTTTTACAGCTCCGTTAATATACATGGCTAACTCTAAATTTTTCTTTTTCTTTTGGTTACTTTTAGTATTCTGGCCAGTGTTCTGGCACTTTGCTTTTTTACAAAATCTTGCCAAATGTCCTCTTCCTCCACAATTAAAACACTTTTTAATTGCATATGCAGTAGGAGATTCAATATCTTCTTTTTGAGGTTGCTCCCTCCTTAACTGATCTCTTTCAAGTCTTCTTCTTGCCTCTTCAATCAATCTGCCAGTTATATCAGTTAAAGTTAAACTTTCCTTAGGCAAAATTTCAAGGGAAGTGGCGTAGTTATCATAACTTTCATCTAGTGAAGATAGAATTATGTAGACTTGGTGTAGTTCAGAGAAAATAAGTTTTTTCTCGTGCAGTTCTTGAAAAATGCTCTTTATAGTTTTCAAATGACTAAGCATATCACCATTCGTTTGGAGATACGTCCTGAAAAGCTTCCGTGTTAGATTTATGTGAGCACCAACGTTATCTCGGACATAAATCCTCTTCAGCTTCTGCCAACACCCAACAGCCATTTGCTCTCCACGGATATGAACAAGTTGCTGGTCAGATAGTGTTAGTCCTATTATGCAAAGAGCTTGTTCATTCTTCTGTTTAAAGTCTTCTATCTTTTGTCTATCTTCCTCAATCTCTGGATCCCATTTCTCTACGTTTGGTGGATTTTCAATTATGTTCCACAGACCTTCTCTTCGTAGAAGTAGACTACATTTCATAGACTATGATACATAGTTTGTTCCATCCAACTTGGATATAAGGGATAAACTTTGTAGATTGACTTGTGCCATGTTTTCTATATATGGATATAAAACTATAATTAATAAAACACAGCTGTCTGTTTACTGTAACGTATAACAACACAAACTCTCACTTTTACATAAATCTGTTTTATCCTAGTTAAACTGACTTTGCAGCCTCTGGGCCCATAACCAGTGTTAAGCCTGGGTTCCCCAACCAGTGTTAAGGAGACAAGCTAAACAGAATGTGCAGCATTAATCAGATAGGCATACAGATAAATGTGTGAGATAAGTTTGTATGTTAGTTAACATACAGTAAAAATAACAGATACGCTTGTGTTATCAAAAATATAGTTTATTCCATTTAGAGTTTTATAGCATAGTCAAAATAACAGTCCATTAGTCATGTATCGTTTTAATCAGTCCATTCAAGGATATTCAATTAGCAAAGTCCGTGTAGAATATCCAATGTCAGTTCACTTACAAATAAATCAGTCCTTTCTCTCTCCCGTTCCAGTAGGGGAAAAAACACAGTCTTCATCCAGTAATTAGGGATCATAAAGCCAGAGAGAGCAAGCTGCCGTGCCTTGCTTCTTTTATGGTGCTTTTACAACCACTCCCTTAATTACATTCTTACAGTTAAAGTTACAGACACATTAACTAACAAACCATGATAACATATTTATTATTTTACCTAAACCAGTTAGGGTAAACAATGTTATCCCTAACATTAACTAATCACCCAATATTTACACAGTGTGCATGTTATTCTGTGTTGGTCAGCCAAACGATCCCAGCGGGGTCACCGGAAACACCCTCCAGAAATCCTCGGGGCTGCAGCAGCAGGGCGGAATGCCAGGGGCCATGGGAGGAGCAGGAAGGTGGGCAGCCTTCACATGGCCCTGCCTGGGATGACAGGAGCGACCCACGCTCTCGCTCCCCCCAGTCGCTGCAGCCTCGGGCGGAGCGAGGCAAGCGGGATTTGAACGTGATTCAGAGACGCGGGGAGGCTCTTGGCGGAAGCGACGCGGGGATCCAGGAAGCCAGAGGCACCTTCGCTGCATCCTACAAGCATCTGATAGACAGCAGTGGATATACCGGCGTATAAGATGACCCCCCCCCACTTGGAGGCACATTTTTCAGGGCAAAAAAGTCTTCTTATACGCCGGCAAATACGGTACATACATACATGTGTGTGTGTGTGTGTGTGTAGTTGCATGTGGCCTACTTTCTTGTTTTTGGTAATGTTCAACTTTCAATGTCCTGTGTCATTTTTTTTAAAGAAACCCAAACAATAATTTCTGACAGGAAAGATTCCTCATTAACTAGAAATTAGAAATTCAAGTCTATCAGGACCCTTAAGATGAATTCACTGTTATTTTCAAAATCAAAACTCTAAGCACCTTTTTGCTTAGAGTGATATTTTATCAAACCTATAAAATTGTGTTTAAAAATTTATCTCCAAGGAGAAGGTGATTCACTGCGTGACTTCTGTATAACCTGCCATTCCAAAGGTAATTTTAATAAAGCAAATCCAAATTGATTAAGAAATAGGGTTCAGTCAAGCTTTATGTCCTTAAAAATGCTGTGTTCATGACTGTGAGTAAAATATAGTTCCTTCCTGAATTCCCAGCTTCTCAACTCATAAGCTGACCATGGAAAATCCATTCATGTGATTTTCTCATAAAGAACAGCTGTGTGGAGTGCATGTGAGCTATCTCAAGGTTTCACCTTTCTCTGAGGAGATTTTGGTAGCCAGGATCCTGCATCCCACTGCCAATCTTGTGTTGCCAAGATCAGCCTGCTATCAAAGGCATTCTCTCTGGAAATCAAGTACTTTATATTATGTAAAGATGATGAAGGTGGTGTTGATATCATTATTCTTAAAAATATAACATCTAAGAACGGGGTAAAAGCCATCTGAACTCTGTAACTTATTTTGATTGCAATCTACCAATTCATAAATTTTAAGGGTCATTCATGTTTTGAGGGCACCATCTATAATAAATAGTAAAACCTTTTATTATGGATTATGTCGGTCCATGTTTCTTGAGAAGGCAAAATTATAGGTCTAAGAACCATCTTCAATCATTCATGCTTTCGTAATTTTTAAAAAAAAATCAAGATATTAAGCTGCTAGAGGAAGTAGAAATCAAAAGCAACTATATTCTAAAAAAAATAAACTAATTGAAGTAAATTGCTTAGGGGAAATGTAATGCATCATGCCGTTATTGTTTGTCATATACTCCAAAAGCTGAAATTGCTGTAAAAGGTAGTAATGACTGATAAAGGCTATCAGAGCTTCTTGAGAAAGCCCTATTCAATCACTTACAAAGTTAAAAACTACTCATTAAATGCCTATTTTGCTGTGCTTCAGCACCAGAGAATATGATGATAGGATGATAATAGGAGTGGGGGTGAGATTTTTGTGATACAACTTTTTCTAGGAAAAGAGGATTTTCCTCACTTTATTAGGGCCATTATCATTCTATTTTCATCATTAGTACCAGGAAGAAGACCCTCTGTGATTAGAATTTCCAGGACAAGTTCACCAGGTTTCACAATAAAGGCTACGTCACTTTCTTGTGTCTTTTCTTCTATCACACCATAGGATCAAATCCTGGAGAATGCTCTTGATCATTTAACTGAGATTGTTCTTCGGTCTTCCAGTCAGAGCTGGGAAAGTCTTGCATGAAATTCTTGTGAACTATTAAATTCACTGGTATCTTTGAACTAATTAGTCATTTTATTCTGGTAGAATATACTAGTTAAAATAACCATGAAATGAATTTCCCCAGTATTTTAAAAGAAATATATTTATTTATTTATTTGATTTATCAAATGTTTACAAGATAATAAGTATAAGTATATACATAGTTATGAATACATGAAATGGGTACATATAAGAAAAATGAAAAGAAATAATAGGACAGGGATGGTAGGCACATTGGTGCACTTATGCACGCCCCCTACAGACCTCTTAGGAAAGGGGGACATCTTAGGAAATGTGGACATCTACATTAGTTTTATATATATGTGTGTATATAAATCAGTATATCAGAATTGGTTTGTAACTAAAACTCAAGGGGGGATTTCTGGGTCTTTTATTTTCACAATTCATCATAATATTTCAGTGAACTTTTCAACCTTTAATTTTAGCTTTGCTATCCCAAAATTTAACCTTAACAATATGTCAGAGTAGCATAAAAATGAAAACAAAATAAAAATATGTTATTAACACTAAACTTTTCATATATAATAGTCCCAATTTTATAATTTTTTAAATTATCAATTATCAGCAGGAATTTTCATGCAATTATTCATGAGCTAAGTTCGTCATGGCTCATTCTTTAAGACTGGATTAAATCAAAACCAATATTAAGTCAAAACCAATCAGAAATTCACAATCAGCTGAGATTGTGTAACACATTAGGCTAATACCAAATAAATCACTTTACAGTTTAGGAATCAGGCTAGTATTTACTCCAAATAATTATTGCAAATTCATCCTAAGTATAATAAGAGGAAATACATTGTCAGGGTAGCTTGTTAACCACCCCTTTAATTGTGCATGCCGTTCTTGGTTTCATTTCTTCTTATATTGGTTCTCTCATGGTATAAGAACTAAAGATAAATTTCCTGACAGAAAAATTAATCAGTGGAACAATTTGCCTACAGAAATTGTGGGTGCTCCAACACTGGACATTTTTAAGAAGAGATTGGACAACCAATTTTCTGAAATGTTATAGAGTTTCCTGCCTGAGCATGGAGTTGAACTTGAAGACCACAAAGCTCCCTAATTACCATTCTGTTCTGTTTGGTTCAGTTCTACTCTACCCTACTCTACTCTACTCTACTTTACTCTATTCTATTCCTGATTTGTTCTGATGTTGCAATGATTTATATTAGCTTAACTCTTCTGAGGTATGGAAAAGCTAACCAGATTTCTGATGGGCACATTAAGGCTCATAGAACTGAAATTGCTAAATCTTACAGTCATTCTATGTAATATAAAACATCTGGATCACAGTATATCATAATATTTTGAACAATCCATTGTGCACATAAATCTGACTTGTTTTGGACACTCTTATTAGAAAAGGGACAGATTATAATTGTGCATGTAAAACAACAATAATAAAATAGACTATTGCTGCTCATTATTAATTTATAGCTAAATGTAGGTTTCCTGTCAAGACAGGTTTACTTATTGTGTGAGAGGGAAAAGGTGGGATAACAATGAAGATGATGTATGACTTTGGAGGAAGATCTAGTGAAACCAGAATAGCACAGTAAGCCAAGAGAGGGAAAAGAACAATTTTGTCTTGTAAAATAAATTAATCTCAAAAATAGAAGAAAAAGATAAATGTTTCAAAGATGGAGAAGGCAGAGATTGAATATATGGAAGAGAATATATTGATAGGAAATATATCTCTACAGGAAAAGGTAGGTTAAAAGAAAGTTAATGTCTATTAAATTAATATGAACTCTTTACAGCACATAATTTCCATTGAAATTAAAGTTAATCTTCTGCCATCTTTGGTGGACTTGTGACAAAGAAACACTAATGTAAAATTCATATTTTAATAGAGAAATTCATAAATATGCTAACTGAACCCAGGATGTATGTTGCTAAGTGAGAGAGTTGTTAAGTGAATTTTGCCCCATTTTACAACTGTTTTTGCCACATTTGTTAGTGAATCACTGCAGTTGTTAAATTAGTAACATGGTTGTTAAATGAATCTGATTTCCCCATTGACTTTACTCATCAGAAGTCTGCAAAAGATCATCACATGACTCCAGGACACTGAAACAGGCATAAGTATGAGTCAGTTGCCAAGTATCTGAATTTTGAACATATGACCATGGAATGCTGAAATGGTTGTAAGTATCAGCATTCTGAGTAACATATCTATCAAAAGCAGACTTCCGAGGCATGTGGATTCCTCAAATAACATATTTATTGAATACATCTTATTGGCACAGTCAGTGAAAACCAATTCTAAAAGTTCCCACCATTTTCCCCTAATTAAAAGAACAAATGGTTCCCTCCTCATAGGTCACATGGTCCAATGTAAGTAGCTGGCAGGCTGCTTGATCACTTCTCTTTTCCTTCAACTGCCACCTGTTAGGATGACCTTGGTTCCCACAAGAAAACTTTTTGTTTTGGCCGTTAGCCAGTTTACCTACTTCCCCATCCCTTCCTCCTCTTATAATTCGTGGCAACTATCAGGCAGCAAAAGATGGCTTCAGCCAGGTTTGCTTCAGAATTGACAGCAAGTATGAAAAACAGCCATAAGTCATTTCTTTCAGTGCCGTGGTAACTTTGAACAGTCACTAAATGAATTGTAATAAGTCAAGGACTACCTGTACATCTAACTTTGTTTCTATCTGGAAGCTGCTTCTGAATGTTATGCTTCAGATAGAAAAAAAAAATGGAACTTTGACTTTGAGATTTACAAATTAGACAGATTTTTGTTGTTGTTATAGAAATGGCGAGTATATACTAAGTGTGCAAAATAAAAAGTTGACGGTGTAATAATATTATTACACTAATACTACTGTGCTGAAAGGAATTGGAGGTTATTATTTTTTTTCTTCCTCCCCCACTTCATCTTATATTTCTCTATTTCCCCTTGTCCCTTCTCACCTTTCCCATTTCCCCACTATTTTCACTTTTATTTCTAATTTACATTCTAATAAGTTTAATAAAACTATATAAAAAGAAATGAAAGTTAGTTTCTTAACGATATACAAATGTTCAAAAACTGTAAACATGGATCAAGGCATTCTATTGCCCTGAATGCTGTCTAGAGCTGTTCTAGTCAGGGTATCATCTCCAGGAGGAAAAAACACCAAAACTGCAGCACAGCAGACACATACTTAAAGGAGCAGGTATTATACAGGTAATCGTTGACTTATGACCACAATTAAGCATTGTGAAGTCCAAATGAGAACTTGTTAAGCAGGTTTTACCCCATTTTACAACTATTCTCACCACATTTGTTAATCACAGTTCTGAAATTAGTAACCTAGTTGTTAAGTGAATCTGGCTTCCCCATTGACTTTGCGTGCCAGAAGTTCGCAAAACAGGATCACATGACTCCGGGACACTGCAACCATCATAAATATGAATCAGTTGTCAAGCATCCAAAGGTAAATCACATGACCATGAGGATACTGCAAAGATCATAAGTGAGAAAATGATGATAAGTCCCTTTTTTCAGTGCTGTTGTAACTTTGAATGGTCACTAAATGAATTGTTGTGAGTTGAGGACTACTTGTATTCCATAAACCCCCCAACACACAATTATTTGATTTCTAATTTGGTGTCAGATTAGGGTTGTGGAAAAGAAAAATGCTGCTCATTTTCCTCACAGGATTCATGTTTACTTTCTCTGACAAGAAAGGATGTGTAATATCTCTCTACATGTGAACTTGTATATTTATGTGGGAAATGCAAGAGTTTGGCTTTTCTTTCCAGTGAAACACTAGTGATTTTCTCCAAGGAATCTGATGAGCAGCTCTATGCCTGTAGATTTCTTAAAAGGCTCCCCTGCTAACTGACTCAGTATCCTATTAAAAGTTCTCACCCAACACTCTCTTTTTGGGGGGTAACATTTTCATCTAAGTATTCAAGAATAAGCAGTTCTGGCATTGTCTTTAATACCGCAGCTGTTGCTCCTATAGCTGTTTTGCATAGCAGGCTTATGGGGATTTGCAACAGCAAGCAATTCTTAGCCCGCAATATGTATTGATGCCACAACCCCCTTTCAAATGTAAATAAAATAAAATAAAATGGCTAATTTTAAGATAAAAGAGGATATAGTTTTAATTCTCTTTCTCTCTGGAGAAATAATATACAAATGTCCCATTTTCAAACCTCCCTAAATATCATGAAGGTTAGGATTATATCAGTACCAAATATAGCAGATCTTTTAATTTGTTATTTTAAAAAGCTGCCTTGAGAACCATACAGTTTATATGAGAGGACACCTACATTGGTTAAGAGTAACCAAAAAAGTACAGGTGATTTGTCCTAAATCAGAGGTGGTATTCAGCCGGTTCTGACCAGTTCTGGAGAACCGGTAGCAGAAATTTTGAGTAGTTTGGAGAACTAGCAAATATCACCTCTGCCTGGAGATTTTACAGTATCCTTCCCCTGCCATACCCACCAAGCCAGGCCCATAGAACAGGTAGTTTAAAAACTTGAATCCCACCACTGTCCAGAATCTAGGATGAAAATGAAAACATTTAAATATTATTGCATACTCTAACACGGTTAAGCATTTGTCCACTTTTTCAAAGAAATGTAGAGAACATGGACCAGGTTCCCTGCTAGGGAAATTTAGTATGGGATAATCTAGAATATGACAGTGACTCTAGTTTGGAGATGTTCTATTTTGTCTCTTCACCTGCACAGAGAAATGTTTATACTTGGTTCATCAGCAGCATTTTTGCCAAGGTATCAGAGTATCTCCTCCATCCATGCTTGTAAGGTATTTGCCTAATTTGGTGTGTAAATGTCAAAGGTACTGAGGAGAGCTGGCAAGATAGACCTGCAATTAGTGATGAACCTATGAGTATATCTCCCTCAGCTTTCTCCGATCACACATTATTGATACCAACAGTCCTTAGATGTCTTCTTATCACTTCCTCTTTACCATCTCCTTTCATCTCCAAAATTTAAGAAGAAACATTTTGTCAATTTGTAATTGACAAATAAGTTGGATTGCAAGTGCCACCATCCACAACAGGCATCCATACTGGTTGCTGGAATAAATGACTGTAGTTGTAATTCAACCCACTTGGGTAGGGATCCAATTGGAGGACTCTACCCAGAGGTGGTATTCAGCAGGTTCTGACCAGTTCTGGAGCACCGGTAAAGGAAATTTTAAGTAGTTTGGAGAACTGGCAAATACCACATCTGACTGGAGATTGTACAGTATCCTTCCCCTGCCACTTTCACCAAGTCACGCCCAGAGAACCGGTAGTAAAAAAAAATTGAATCCCACCACTGACTCTACCATATATAACCCAGGAAAAGAATACTGACTTTTTACCACAAACTTTGGAAAATATCTGCAATAAAAATATATAAGAAAAATTATTTAAGAGTACCAAGTTTACATTTATTAAATATTTGAAGATAGCCATCACTGTAACAGAATTTATGAATTTTAGTGAAATGACAAGAGAGGAAATGCATCCATGCTGATTTCAGACAATCCAATTTTGTTAAGCATCATATTCTAATGAATGATTTACAATACCTCACCACAGCTGGCAATACAATTGGTTCATTCAGCAGTTGCTCTCTATTTAGTATAATAGGCATGGAGCCAGGAAGACACTGGAGTCAGTGTGTCAACTTTCTGAGCGTGGCTCATTGTAGTTAGCAAGACTATTTCAGAGCTGTAGGAAGTGCTGAATGGTATTAACTAGATCACTAGAAGAAAATACTATCAATTCCAGCCAATGACATTCATATTTCTTAGGCAAGACATTCAGAAATTTCCTTCTATTTCCTGAACAAGTGTTTGGATGGAGGGCCAAGAAAATTTGAATGCAGAAACTTGAATAGAGGTGATGCATTGCTAATAAGGGATGTCAGTGGTCTGGGAATAATATTTTTGTATGTGATAAATGGCAGTACCTAGAAGTTCTTTTAGATCTGAACTTAAGGGACAGACTGAAGTTATTACAAGAAAGTTTCTTCCTATTTTTTTTGTACACTTGGCTACATATGTATATATATGTAGTCTAGATGTATTCAGATCTTTTCCCATGTAAGATTAAGAGTATCTTGGTGATGTTTCGACGAGGTCCCACTCGCCATCCTCAGGCTGGTGCTTTCGGCTTCATGCCAGTGCAAGCAGTGTGTGATTGGAGCTTCCGTCTCGCTATAAATACTGTTGGGGGGGGCTGGTGTGCTGGGCTGGTTGGCTGCACTGCTGCCTCTTGATTGGTTGATGGAGTTGATGATGGTATAATGGGCTGTGTGATGGCCTTGTGAGTTTTGTTTTGGAGATATCAACAGGAGGCTAATGGAAAAAAGATCACTACAAAACAAACGACCCAGGAGATTACAGCACAAGATCCAGGATATTTCCACAGAAACAGATGTCCTAACCAAAGGATTCAATTATGCTATAGCACCCAAAAAAATCCCCACAGAATCCATCATATGTGCAGTAGAATCCAGCCTAACTAAATTAAATACAGATGAAGCTGATAGAATAAAACACCAAGTTACTAACATCCTATGCACAAGCAAATCACCCAAAAGCAACTTGCACAAAGAGGAACTGAAAGCCCTGCAAGCCCTAAAAAACAACAGCAGCATTATCATACTTCCAGCAGGTAAAGGTAATGCCACAGTAGTAATGGATAGAAAAGACTATGAAACAAAATTGACAGACCTACTCCAAGACTCCACATACAAACCCATAAACACGGACCCAACCACATATCTGGGAAAAATAACCAAGAAGAAAATTATAACCAGCCACATGAGCAAAGAGATCCAACAGACAATCATCCCAAGAGAAAAATCTTCCAGATGCCCCAAACTATACGGCCTCCCAAAAATACACAAAGAAGGCATACCTCTCAGACCCATAGTCAGCTCCAGAGGAGCACCACTACAGATCTACATGTGGAGCAAGAAGATCTGCTTGTAAGTTTTGACATGGTTTCACTATTCACTCAAGTCCCAATAAAAGAAACTCTTGAAATCATCAAAAATAAATACCAACCAGCTAAACACCTCAAGGAACTAGCAGAACACTGCTTAACCAACACATATTTCATATACAAAGGACAAAGATAAAAGCAAATTGAAGGAGCCCCTATGGGATCACCACTGTCACCCATCATTGAAAACCTGTTCATGGAAGAATTCACATCCAGAGCCCTGACTAATGCCACCCACAAACCCAAACTATGGTTAAGATACATCAATGACACATTTGTGTTTTGGCCCCATGGAAAAGCAAACCTAAACAATTTCCTAACACACCTAAACAGCACACACCCCAAAATCAAGTTCACCATGGAAACAGAAACAAACAAACAACTACCATTCCTAGATGTACTAATCTAAAAAAAAAACAGATGGCACACTAGGACACACCATAGACCAGAAGAAAACACACACCAACCATTACCTCAACACCCAATCCCACCACCACCCAGCACAGATGAACTCCATGGTCAAAACACTAATCGCCAGAATCAAACGCCTGGCAGACAAGACACACAAAAAGACTGAACTATGCATTCTGACTAAAGTACTGACAGCCAACGGCTTTCACAAAAGCAAAATAACCGTCTTGATCCACACTAAGACATAATGGAGACCTAGAAGATGAACAAACCTATGGAACAGCTGTCCTGCCTTACATAAGAAGTACTACAGACAAAATTAGTAAGATTCTATACAGACACCACATCAAGACTGCCTTCAAACAGACAGAAAAATAGCAGCCATCCTCAGGAACCCCAAAGACAAAATTGACCTGGAAAACCATGGCATATATGAAGTCCCCTGTGCATCATGCCCGGCCACATACATTGGACAGACCAATAGAAGAATAAGCACCCGCCTGGATAAACACAAAAATGCAGTCAAAAAGCTGGAACACACTTCCTCACTCGTCCAACACATGGAAGCCACAGGTCATAACATCAACTTCGATGGCACCAAAACCCTAGCCACCATAGAAAATCCCAGCCACAGAATCATCAGAGAAGCCATAGAGATTGAAAAAAGACTAGAAAGCATGAACAGAAGAGATGATTCCACCAGGCTGTCAATCATTTGGAAGCCTGCACTCACAAACAAAAAAATCTCCACACCACAAGCCAGGCAAACACCTGGGCACAAACAGATCCCCCCTGATACCTCCAGCTCAAACACACCCCAACCAGGCACCCAGATGAAACCCAGCTTCCTAACTAATGATAGCTGTCCATTTACCCGAAGCCAAGCTGCACTAAAGGCCTCCAATAAAGTAACACAATGTTGCCAGCCAATCAAGATACAAAAAGAGCCCCCCCCCCCAAAAAAAAAACAGACAGAAGATATTAGTAGCAGAACACAGCAAACTCCAAGACCAATAAACACAGACCAAGACTCTCAACCAATCAGGAGGAAGAAAAAACCATTCTGACACAGCAATAGGCTGCCCCAAATTTAAATCTGAAACCACTGTAAAAGTCTGACTCACAGACAAACACTATACAGAAGCCTGATGATGGCAGATGAGATTCTGCTGAAACGTTGCTACAACTTTAAAAGCACCACTATTATGACGTGGGAAAATATCCGAACAAAGCTGAATGCCAGACATACATACATACATACATACATACATACATACATACATACATATATATATACATATATATATACCAAGGCATATATGAAGTCCCCTGTGCATCATGCCCGGCCACATACATTGGACAGACCAATAGAAGAATAAGCACCCGCCTGGATGAACACAAAAATGCAGTCAAAAAGCTGGAACACACTTCCTCACTTGTCCAACACATGGAAGCCACAGGTCATAACATCAACTTCGATGGCACCAAAACCCTAGCCACCATAGAAAATCCCAGCCACAGAATCATCAGAGAAGCCATAGAGATTGAAAAAAGACCAGAAAGCATGAACAGAAGAGATGATTCCACCAGGCTGTCAATCATTTGGAAGCCTGCACTCACAAACAAAAAAACCTCCACACCACAAGCCAGGCAAACACCTGGGCACAAACAGATCCCCCCTGATACCTCCAGCTCAAACACACCCCAACCAGGCACCCAGATGAAACCCAGCTTCCTAACGAATGATAGCCATCCATTTACCCGAAGCCAAGCTGCATTAAAGGCCTCCAATAAAGTAACACAATGTTGCCAGCCAATCAAGATACAAAAAGAGCCCCCCCCCCAAAAAAAAAAACAGACAGAAGATATCAGTAGCAGAACAGAGCAAACTCCAAGACCAATAAACACAGACCAAGACTCTCAACCAATCAGGAGGAAGAAAAAACCATTCTGACACAGCAATAGGCTGCCCCAAATTTAAATCTGAAACAACTGCAGAAGTCTGACTCACAGACAAACACCATACAGAAGCCTGATGATGGCAGATGAGATTCTGCTGAAACGTTGCTACAACTTTAAAAGCACCACGTGGGAAAATACCCGAACAAAGCTGAATGCCAGATATATATATACATATAGATATACATATACATATAGATATACATATACATATACATATACATATACATATACATATACATATACATATACATATACATATACATATACATATACATATACATATACATATACATACATACATACATACATACATACATACATACATATATATATATATATATGGCATTCAGGTTTGTTCGGGTATTTTCCCACATCATAGTAGTGGTGCTTTTATGATGATGATGATGGCAGATGAGATTCTGCTGAAATGTTGCTACAATTTTAAAAGCACCACTACTATGATGTGGGAAAATACCCGAACAAAGCTGAAGTTTTCGCGGGTACTTACATGTCTGGCATTCAGCTTTGTTCGGGTATTTTCCCACGTCATAATAGTGGTGCTTTTAAAGTTGTAGCAATGTTTCAGCAGAATCTCATCTGCCATCATCAGGCTCCTGATGATTCAGAAGCCTGATGATCAGAAGCCTCATGATGGCAGATGAGATTCTGCTGAAACGTTACTACAACTTTAAAAGCACCACTATTATGACGTGGGAAAATACCCGAACAAAGCTGAATGCCAGATAGATAGATAGATAGATAGATAGATAGATAGATAGATAGATAGATAGATAGATAGATAGATAGATAGATAGATTCTTAAGTTTTCGCGGGTACTTACATGTATATACTGTACATATATATACATATATACATCTTTCATATACATCTTTCATTTCCATATTTTACTGCCTAAAATGTTTAAAGTCAGATTATATGTTATGAAAAACAGGATGTGCAGGCAAGATGAACATTTTTTTAAATAGTAGAGCTGCAAGAAAGAGTTACATTTTCCTTCTTTTATATAGAATTTTGATCTTTCTCTTGCTTTTAAGTAAAGAAACCTGGGAAAGTGGCTTCATGTTACATCATTTATAAATCATATTGTTTGCCCTCCAATGTTTCAGCTGGTGGAATTTCTATATGATGGTAAATACAGATCTTTATTTCATCTGGAATTGGCAGGTATGACCAGATTTAATAAATACTACACTCAGTGTATATTATTGCTAGTTTCTCAGCAGTATGTTTTATTTTCCCTGTTATTCAACAGATAAGACTTGAGAAATTGAAAAGTGTCAGCACTCAATAAAAAATCCATACATGAGTGGTTCTTGAACTGTTTGACCCAATTACCCCTTTCCCACTCTCAAATACTGTCATTGACAGCACAAAAACAAACAAATAACTGACATGTTTTACACAAATGTCTTGGTCGCAACAATCCCAAACTGGATCTTCAATTCACAAACAAGCAATTAGAAATCGCTCCATTATCCCTCTGGATTACCCCCTTAAATTACCCCCTTTAGAATAATTATCCCCAGTTTAAGAATCATTGCCAGACATAATGATACAAGGGTGGAAGCAGAGTTTTAGTTAAGCTTAATACTGAAACTATTTTAGAGTACATTTATTGATAGCAACAATAGCAATATTATCAACCCCAGGCCAAAATGTTTTTCCTTTTCTGATATTGCATACTGTACTCAGTCTTTGCAAAAGGTATTATGTTTCACTTGCTGGAAGGATCAGATGTATTGGTCCTTCTTTCTTGCAGAACTTTTCCTGCTTGTGTCAAAAACCTTGATAGTTCCTCTGTAGGAGAAAACTGTTGTGAATCAATAAATGCTTAATAAAGATCATTAAGAGCTTGAAGTAAAGTGCAGGGTTCTGGCTCTGCACTTCTGATTGGCCGATAATAGCGACATCAGATTGGTCCGTTCAGGAGAATCTGATTGACTTTTAATGAGCCTCTTCCATTGGTTAATGGAGCTAGCGCTCCCTGTGTTTTCATTGGTTAAATAAGTTAAGAGTTGCCTATATAAAGGGGCCCAACATGGCCCTCGGTTGAGCTGTTTAACATGTAAATAAAGAGTTTGAAGTTCACTGTTTCACTGGCTCGTCTCCATCCTTGCATCCATGCTCAGAACATAACAGAAACAAAGAGTTATCATTAGGGGCTCAGAAAAAATAAACAGATCATAATAAAAAGGGATAACAATGTTTGGGGAAGATGTCACTGTCAGTAAACTTTTCTGAACCAACCCTCCTGACTCAAAATTGAATGGTTTGTCCCAAAGTGCAACTCAGAGCAAGCAAAGAAGAACCAGAACAAATCAGAGTCTAGGACAGAAGGATTTCTGGAAAGCAACCTAGACTTCTGAAAAAATAAAAGATGTTGACCATTTTCCAGCAAGTGCCAGTGAAGAATTCCGACATGTGCTTTGCCTCTGGCTTTCTGTATAACAACATATACTATCTTCCAACATCTAATCAAATTTCATCTTTATGAGGTTGACTATCAACTCTTCATACTCCTATATCTAGAATAAATTATTTCATGGACTTTGATGTTTCTATCAGTTTTATGTAAGAACAACAAGACAGAAAAAAATAAGGATTTGATAATCCTTATACGTTGTAGTCCATACCTGGACAATCATTAGGTAAACCATTACTATCAGGAAGTGTTTTCTAAATCTGTGATTGATGTGTGAATAAAAGTTAGAGAAGCAAACAGGATTCACAGTCTTGATAAGAGTGCATGCAACAGAGATACACTTAAGATCTGAACTTTAGGATTTCAGTGGAGAACATTATAAACTAAAATGATCTATTTCACACCAGAGTATTTAATACAGTTTTGTTCAGTTTCAGTGAAATATTGTCATCCTGACTTTTCAGTCTAATGATCCAACAGTGAGAGTGGTCTGTTGGCCCAGCCCTCTGCTTAACAAACTACATTCACCAAAGCACCATGGGAACTACAATTCTATGTGAAGAAGTGACATAACAGTAATAATATTGGGCAACAATATTCTACTCTCCTTCCAAGTTGACCTGTCCTCTTACCTACTTTTATACAACCTGCACTAATCTGAGAAATGAAGGAAATAAAACATGTCCCAACTAGTCCTAATTAAGGCATATTGAGACTTATTTATTTCATTGAGAAAGCAGTGGATATCTGTGTAGTTTCTGCTGAAGCAATTTATTTTAATCTGAAATCACTACATATGAGGTACAGTAGTTATTGTCCATATTGACTTCCAAAGTTAATGTGCTCCTTGCAGATATTGCTACACACTGGAAATGAACTGGCTAACCCTTAGAAGAAATCTTTGATAGATTAGACAAAATATTGAAGAAATATGACAGTAGAGGTACATGTTCTCAAGACCACATATATTCAAATCGTAATGTATACTGGTAGTTGTAAAAACTAGACTGTCAGAAAGATGAATGAAATGCATATCTTTGTAATGTGATGTTGTATAAAATTGTATGAATGAATTTGGACTGCAAAAAGAGCAAATTATTCAGTCCTAGATAAAATAAAACCAGGTTGCTCTGTATAGGTCAAAATAATATTTAAATATTTTGGATACAAAATGTAAAGGCGAAGTCAATGAAAACCTAAGGGCATTTGAAAAAGAAGCTGATAACACAATCATTAGTTTACAAAAACTCATAGAAGCATCTGCTGACAATCTAATTAAATTTTATCTCTCAGGTCATTAACAACCTGAAGAACTGAACAATAACCATCAAATCTGAGTTACAGAAATCGAGAAGACCGATAGATGGCAACAAAGAATAGAATTGTCTATATTTTTATTGCTGCATCTAATGATCATCTGGATTTTGCCACTCAGATCTGGCAGCAGTAGTTTTGAAGTTTTTCTTATCCTAATAATTTAAAGCAGTGGGGACAACTCCCAGAATTCCCCAGCCAGCCATGCTGGCTTCTGACTGGGGAACTCTGAAAGTTGAAGTCCACACATCTTAAAAGTTGCCTGGGTTGAGAAACACTGCTCTAAAGTAGCATTTCCTAACCTTTTGAGATACCTAGATTTCAATTCCCAGAATTCTCAGTTATAATGGCTATGTCTGGAGGACATCCAGATCGCAATATCAGCATGCAAATCAAGAAGCACTAAGCAGAAGGATATCAGATAGTCCTAATGTTTTACATTTTTGCTTATGACAGTAGAAAACCAGCTTCATTTTAAATGCTACTTACCAACTATGTTAAAATTTCCTACAGGCATATTTTTAGTGAGCATTTACAATTATCTGTGGCTGCTTTTCCTTTTTTCTCCTGGTTTAAATTAAATTGTCTTAATTATTCTGAATTGCTTAAAATTATTGTTTATGCATTTATTACCAACTCATTTATCTCCTCCCTGCACCTGACTGCCTAAAATGGTGAACCATATTAGAAGAAAATGGCAAAAGTAAAAGGAAAGGAAAGCAAACCCCAAGGAAAACAGCTAAGAACCTGCAAAGAGCCAATCCGAGTCATCAGTAAAGCTATATGAAACAGTAGTGAGATTATTAAAAACAGAGAGAAATGGTACATAAACATGATGGACCAATCTAGCATGCCAAACTTATAGAAAACAATCTGCAAATGTTTTAAATTTATAACTGAAAGAAACAAACAAATTGAGGATAAGGGCAAATGGATATCAGCAAATTTATGTTTGTAAGCAGAAGGGTTCTAACAATTATTCTATTTTTAACAATATGCTAAGGAATAGTTTTACCAGAACAGTTGTGAGAGCAAAGAATCTAATTAGCACTAAAACTGAAAGGTGGATTTGATAGGGTTTTTTTAAATGTAATTTTTTCCATTTTAGGCCTGTTGAGGCTGGATAATGATCCCGCTCCTCACAACAAAGTATAGTATAATTTGACATTTATGTTATCTGTGTTTATATCTGTGAAATGGAGATGGAATAAAAGTGAGCAATATTATCACTATGTTGATAGATTTTTCTAGCCCATAAAATTCAAAAACGTAAGAGAAGAAGATAGCTATGGTTTAGGCTCGTTAAATGTGACAGATTTTATATGGTCATTATGAATTAATTTTTTGATAATTGTTAAGTCCTGAGCATGGGCGCAAGGAACGGAGATGAGACATCGAATGGTGACTTCAACTCTTTATTGTGAAATAAGAACAGAGCGAATACTTGGGCAGCAGCAGCTCTTTTATAGAGCTGGCTGCTGTCAAAACAACCAATGATTTGAGTTTACCGCTTTCACAAGCGTCCAATCAGAGGGGCCCGTAAAAAGCCAATCAGACTGGCCAGAAATGACCAATCACGACTCGCTATTCGCAGACCAATGAGGAGTGCAGGATTATGAGCCTGCTGCAAAGTAAAGCTATTTAGGGTTGTTACTGCTATGTTGGCTTAGTCCATAACACCCCTCCCCCCTAGGTTCCATCTGAGGGGTAGGGTGACGTATTCTCATAAATAGGCAGGTCGCTTCACCTGTCTGCCTGACCTGCGCTGTTCCACCGGTTTCTGTCCTGGCTCTGGTTCCGGTGGGCTGCTCGCTGGGCTGGATGGTGAAAACGGTCCTGCTGTTCCTTCGAATGGCTCTGGGCTGCTTTACCTGCTTACGCCAGTGCTGTCTTCCGGGTTCCCTGGATCTGTTTCCATCGCAGTGCTGTCATGCGGCGAGGCCACTCCCTGGCTCGGTTCTCCTTCTGACGGTGAGTATCCCCTGTTTGGTTGTGTAGACTGTTGGGTTTTGATTGTTATTTCTTTTTCGGCCTCCTCAATGTCCCTTCCCCCCCAGTTAGAGATTCAGGGGCTGAGATAGGACTAGGTGCTAGTCTGGAATGGAGTTGGTCTATGTGGCGCTTCCACATCTTACCATCTGCGGTTTGTAGGCGATAGGATCGGGGTCCCATAAATTGTGTTATGGTAGCGGGGACCCACAATGGGTCACCCGAGAAGTTTTTTGCGAACACGGGGTCACCTTCCTGGAATGCCTGACACTTGCTGCTGGATCCTGGGGGTTGTTCAGGCATGTAGTTTGGGTGAAGGTGATCGAGATGCGAGCAAAGTTCCCAGCCCATCAGGAGTTCAGCTAGAGTTCTGTTCGTGGTACTGTTTGGGGTTATGTGCTGGAGGAGAAGCATCTGGATTATTTTGTTGTCAATGGTCCATTTTGTGCAAAGTCTTTTTTACAAATTGAACCATTCACTCAGCCCTACCATTGGCAGCAGGGTTAGCTGGCAATGTTAAGGCATGGCAGATGCCCCAATCTGCCAGGTACTGTTCGAATAGCAGGGCAGTGAATTTGGGGCCATTATCAGAGACCAGGACATCCGGCAATGCATGGGTAGCGAATAGCTTATTCAGTTTTTTAGTGATTGCCTCTGTGGTGGTGCTTTTCATCTTGTGGACCTCGAGCCAGTTTGAATAGGCATCCACTGTTAGGAGGAAAGTGTGTCCTCTTGTGGGTCCCGCAAAATCGATGTGGATATGGGACCAAGGACCTTGAGGCATTTCCCACTGAGTTGGGGGAGTTTTTGGAGGAGTAGAACGAGTCTCCTGGCATTTGCTGCACTTTGCTACCCAGGTCTCTATCTCTTTGTCTAACCCAGGCCACCATGCGTAACTCCTGGCCAATGCCTTCATCCGCACGATGCCTGGATGTCCATCGTGCAACATTTTTAATACCTTATGTTGCAATTTCTCCGGGATTACAACTCTGTCTCCCCACAAGATGCAGCCCTTTTGGGAGAATAGTTCTGTCTATCGATTCCTGAACGGCTTGAAAGTGTCATTGGGTACGCTGACCAGCCAACCCCGTTCTACCCAGCTGAGGACTCATGCCAAAACAGGGTCGGTCCTTTTTTGTTTCTGAGGCAATGTCTCGAGCGGTCAGTGGCGGCGATTTGAGGGTTTCGATTTGCAATACGGCCAAGGTTGGAGCTGGGTCCTCTATGACATTTGGTAGTGGAGAGCGGCTCAA
Organism: Hydrophis major; assembly: GCA_033807585.1. NCBI lineage: Eukaryota > Metazoa > Chordata > Lepidosauria > Squamata > Elapidae > Hydrophis > Hydrophis major. The sequence goes on along the minus strand of CM066331.1, from coordinate 182,515,357 downwards.
AGCATCAGCGTGGGGAATGGTTTTCCCAGGGTGGTTTTCCCAGGGCGGTTTTCCCAGGGCGGTGTTTTAATCGGTAATTGTAGGCAGCTAAAAATTCTGACCAACATGTCATTCTTGGTGATAAGATATGGGGAGTTGGTTTGTTTCCCGTCAAAATACCAAGTAGCGGCTTGTGGTCTGTAATTATGGCAAAGGGTCTCCCATACACATATTCATGGAAACGTTTAATTGCGGATACAATAGCGAGAGCCTCTTTCTCAAGTTGACTATAGTTCCTTTCGGTTCCTTTCGGAGTTTCCCAGCGGGCATGGTCGATCGGTTGCAACACGCCCTGGGCTATCAGTTTATCTAACTGCTCATTGATCTTCGGCTTGAGGGCCAAAGGCACCCTACAAGGCTTAAGCCGAATAGGAGCTACGTCGGGGCTGAGATTAAATGATATAGGGGTCCCCTTGTACTTGCCTAATGTTCCTGTGAACATGTCCTGGAATTCCTGGATGAGGGCCTCTTCCCAGTCATCACTTCTGGTTTGGTGTATGCCGGCTAGTTCAATCCCGAGTGGGGCGAACCACTGTAACCCTAACAAACTGGGCCAGTCACGATCGACAACAGTCAGGGGAAGCGTTGCAGTGCGGTCCTTGAAGGATACTTGGACATGGCTGGAACCGACAACTGGAATTCTGTTTCCCTGGTAGTCTTTTAGGATGATTCATTGAGTGCTGGGGTCCTGGCAGCAGATGGCAGGGATCAGCTGTTTGAGGGTTTTCCAGGATACCATCGATAGGGATGATCCCGAATCGACTTCCATCACGCACGGTCGATTCTCAATAGTAACTCTTACACGGATCTTTCTTGCATCGAACAATGAAGTGTGGCCGATAATAATGGTTTGGTGGGCCTCTTCTTGTCTCGTTGAAGAGGCAGGTGCTCGATTTCTGTAGTAGTAGTGATTGTTCCATTGCGGTCCCGATTCTCAGGTGGTTTGCCTATCTTCCGGTGGAGGTTGTTCTCCCTTCGGCTGGGACTGGATTCTCGCTTGCTTCTGCAGACCTTCGCAATGTGGCCTCTTTTCCCGCAGGTACGGCAGAGTGCGCTGAGGAAATTGCAGTCCCATCGCGGGTGGTTTGCCCTGCAACCAGCACATTGGCGCAGATGTCTGTGGTTCCTTTGCTCTTGTTCCGAGCGGAGCCAGTTGACCTCCTCTTCCTCACTGTCTGAGGATGACTCGAGGTCTTCGTGGTGGGCGGTAATAGCGTGCTTCTCAGTGGTGAGCGGGCTATCGTTAGCGAGTTGGCAATGCAGTCTGTTCACTCGGCGCATTCAAGTGGCTGACTTCCTGGTTGCTTCTGCAGTAGTAGCATCGACGATGACATCTGCAAGGCTGATGTCTCCTTTCGCCATGAGTTTACTCTGTACGCCTGGTGCATCTAATCCCAGAACTATGTTCTCAGGGCTTCCTCGAGGTTTGCAAAACCACAAAGGCCTCCTAGGTTCCGGAGGTCGGTTATGAAATCCCCAACGCTCTCATTCTTCCGTTGGTCCCTCTGGTAAAACTCGTGTCTTCGTATCAGTGTAGGTATTGCGGGTGCGTAATGGGCCCGGAGGATTGGCGTGAGGTTATCCCTATCCATGGTCTTCACTTCTGCTGGTTTGGCAAGTGCTTTAGCCATTTTGAAAATGGCGGGGCCGCAATGAGTCAGGATCACCGCTCATTTCTTGCCAGGTGTAGCATATTTTAAATTGTTGGTCTCTAGAAACATCTGGAAATGATCTATATACGAGTCCCAGTCTTCAGTTGCTGGGTCAAATGGAGCGGGTGGTATGGCACCGCTGGTCATCTTGCCGTTTGTTGCGTGCGCTCTTCAGCCACGTGCTCTGTCTTGTTCGATGCGTACTTAGTCAGCTCTATCGTCTCCGCATCCTATCCTCGTCACCAGTGTTAAGTCCTGAGCATGGGCGCAAGGAACAGAGATGAGACATCGAACGGTGACTTCAACTCTTTATTGTGAAATAAGGACAGAGCAAATACTTGGGCAGCAGCAGCTTCTTTTACCTCCACGTGTTTGTCATTCAGAAAAGGGATGAAAATTATCCTCTATCATAGAACCTTCAGTTTGGAACAGAGGTCCCCAACCTCTGGACCACAGCCCACTATCAGGCTGCAGCTCATTCAGAACCAGGCCATACAAGGGGTGGGCATGTAAGCAGCAAGTGATTGCACTCACGCACAACGCTTCACTCAAGCGTTGTGTTCCCATGTAAAGCTCCATTCGCATAAGTACAAATGGAGCTATGTGCATGCACACCTCTGCCACTTGTATGGAACTGCCCCTTTCCTCCGTGCCGGTCCACCAAGCTGGAAAGATTGTGGACCACTGGTCTAGATAGTCCCCAGTAATAGACAGCAGTGATTATAGCTGGACTTGGTTTGTTGTATTTTTATTTTCTTAGATGTAAATATTTTATACATACTTTTATTATTAAAAGCTACCTGGAATCTAGTCATTAGTCCAATTTAGTAAATAAATAAGCAACTAAATAAATAATAATGTTAACATAATATAACCATCATAAATTATAGAAATATTGCAAGAATTAAGTATTTAGAAGATCCTGCAAGCAAAAAAAGAAAGTAGCAACTCGAATTCAAGTTATTAAATATGTTGATTAATTCTGGAACCTCTCATTTTATGGCTTATTCAGCCTTGTAGAACATAGTATAAGTAAGCAGTTTCTCTACATTATTAGATAAAGTGTTCCTTGATTTTCTAATTTATATAATTCAAAAAATTAGAAATTTTCCAACATAAGAAGTATTAATCATCCAGAATATTCAATAACCCATTAGAAAAATAAACTGAAGAAATAAGACATCTACTAATATTCACTAAAAGGCTTTTAAAAAATTTCAGAATTATTTCAGTCTAAAATGGTATTAAGACAAAAATCAGAAAAAATGTTTTTAAGGTTAAAATGAATAAATAAAAGGCAATTTTTCAGTGACAAGTGTTGTTTAGCCAAGGGAAATATTTCCTAGCAACCTTAGCAGCCTTAACAAAGCAATTTTCTGCTGGTTCAGGTGAATCAGGAAATGAAATTGACAAGCCACTAACTTGAAAAGGGAAAGTGATCTTTCTTGCTTGGTTACCTCCAGCTGCAAAATAAAGGGACAAAAAAAAAAAAAGTCAGAAATCAAAGCTGGATTTATTTAACTTTAACAAGTGTAGGTCAAACTCACATCAAATATGGAACATCTGAGATTTTCAGCTGCATCTGAAATTTTGTATCTTGTTTATTGGTCTATGCAATGAATAGCATAGAAAATATTTGATAAAAACAGATGGAAGTTAGCTTTACAATGTGCCAGATAATATTAGGCTGCACGTGATCCACAGAGTACAGCAGACATGTGCGAAATGAGCAGGCTATAGATAGCTGGAAAGGTTCCTATATAAAGAAAAAAGACAGGACACACACATGCCTCGTAAATAAGGTGGGACCCCTACTCATCAGAGCAAATGTCAAAAGCAATTTCATTCTGGCCGCCTCAAAGAAGCACTCAACCAGAAAAGAAAGTGCAGGAGAAAGTTAAGAAGTGAAAGTTTTGGCTGACCGGGACAAAAAGCAACAACTAAGGTACCCTGGAATTTAAATTTTATAAAAGATAACATCGCTCCCAAAAAAGAGTCAGAAGCAGTGAATGAAAGTGAAAAGGGAAAGTTTTTTTTTCTTCACTCTCCTTCCTCATGCTGACAACGAGAAGAGCTGAATAAGAAATTGGAAAAATCCACTTTGGCACCAATAGGTAATTAAACTGGAAATATAATTAAATGCCAAAGGGACAATAAAAATTTCTGAACACTAAAAAATATTTTTTTTTTGCTATAAGTGGGAAGGGAGAGAAAAAGAATAAGGGCCGGATTTGGAAGGAGGAGTCTTCCTGGAATTCAAAAGAATCTAAAGTTAAATCTTAACAAGACTTCTAAAAGATACATTTTAACTGGAACTTTGCAACTAAATAGTAACCCCAGGAAGAGAAAGTGAAAAAAGAAGAAAGTGTTAAAAGAAACAGCTTGTGTGTATTTGGATTGTTTGGTGACTTTGGGATTTTTGGAAATTATATTTGAATGACTAAAAACAATTGGGTGATTGTTTAAAAAAATACTGTACAATAGCATCACTTCTGGATGAACTGAAAATCGAATTTAAAAAATATAAAGAAGAGGAACAAGAAGGGAAGGGCTCCTTTGGCTCCATTTTGCAATTCTTAGAAATGGCGATTGGTGTCTACAAGAAACAACAAGAAAAGACTGTACAACAAGAAGATTGTGACAAAGAAGAAGCCATTTTTAATGAACAAGTAACTCTATCTGGGGAAGAAAAGGGGGGAAGAGAATAGAGAATTTAAGACAAAAAAACAGTCAAAAAAGGGAAAAATAAGGTGAAAAGTGGATATAATGTTGGAAAGCAACAGAAAAGGGGAATACAAAACAGGGAAATGGAGGCAAAGAGACAGGGGGGTAAAAAGAGAGAGAGAAGAAGAAAGGGAAGAAGGAAGGGAAGAGAAATTACAAAGGTCTGGAGCAAGATGTAAAGAAACAGGACTTATTCAGAGATAATGGGTGAAAATTCAACTGAAAAAGGGATTCTGTAAAGGTACAAAAGATTGTATTGTTATATTTGTAATAGAAATAATGTTAGAAAATTGAAAACAACATATGATTAAAAAGTGGAATAAAATGGTCAGTGTAATTTAGTGAAACTTTTGTGAACAAAATAAATGAAATAAATGAGAGAATTGAATTAGGAAGGAATTGGAACATTTTAACTACTCAGTGTTTTATAAAATATAAGTGAAGTGGGGGGGAAGTAACTATGGAAGGTTTATAAGTGTTCCCATAGAAGTATGATACTTATTTGAAAAGTAATGTGTAAAATGTTTAAGATTTAAATGAATATTAATATTAATGATAGAATTGAATTGGTATGGATTGTTGTTTTAATTATATTATTTATTTATAATTTTTTTCTTTTTTAAAAATACAGTGTGTAGTTTTAGAATGTACCAAGCAGAATCCGAACGGAAGTTATGTATTATATTAAGTGTTATAATTTTAAGGGAAAGATATAAAGGCGTCATACTCCAATCAGTGATTACAGGAGAAATTTTGTTTAATGAGAAAAGATAATAGACAGTTGAAACAGGACAGACAAAGAATATAAGTATGATGATTTGAATTGAGATGAAATAAAATAAAATTAAGAAAGTTGAAAGAGGGGAGAAGCTATATAGAAAATGTAGAATGGTAACAAGATATGAAATGGAATATAAAAATGAGCATGAACTTGAATTTGTGTCTGCACGAAGAGATGTAACCCGGGATCAGGCTGCTTTCAAAAAAGATGTTTTATGTTTTATTTGTTTATGTTTGTTTTTAAAAATCAATAAAATTTTCAAAAAAAAAAAAACAAAGCAATTTCATTCTGTCTGACTGAATGGGCATGGCCTTTTAAAAACTAGAATCCAAAACAGTGTTCAATAGATTGCATCACAGATTCATTCTACAGATACTAAAACTGACATTTATAATCTAAGGTGCCATTTAAGAGAAGTACTGGAGGTACATGAACTTCCAGCTGTCTTGTAGTTATCCACAGTTATCCACTATTACTTGGCTATAAACATGAAATCCGGAGCATGTGGCTCGTCAAACTTCATAGGCTTAGTTTATTATAATTTAAAAAAGAATTAAGCTTGTAATGTTTGATGGTCAAGCAAAACACTGGAATTCAGGAAGTCTCAACTACAGAACTTTAGCTTTCAATGGGAGTTGTGATAAATCCAAGATGAATAAATCTATGATAATCTCATTGCCTTCAGATAGTTATTCTTATGCAGACGGACACAGCTAGTAATAGATCATGGAGAGATTCTCCAGCCGAATTTTTAAAAAAGTTATCTCCTTGCTATATTCACCAAAAAAAGTATTTGCTATATTCACCCAAAAAAAGTATTTGTGGTCGTGGACTCCAACTGAAGAATCAGAAAAAGAAACTGGATGAATAATCACTCACAGTCATGATTTCTGTTCTTTCGGGGACACCTCGAACAGGTGAATCAATTGCAGTCCTAGAATTATGATTGTCTGCAATACATGAATGAATGAATGAATGAATGAATGAATGAATGAATGAATGAATGCTTTTTTGACCAAGTGTGATTAGACACACAAGGAATTTGTCTTGGTGCATATGCTCTCAATGTACATAAAAAGAAAAAAATACATTCGTTAAGAATCATAAGGTTCAGCACTTAATGATAGTCATAGGGTACAAAAAGCAATCAAATAATGCTAAGAAAGTCAATATAAATTGCAAGGATTCAAGCAACAAAGTTATAGGCATACAGTCACAAGAGGGAGTGGATGGGTGATAGGAACAATGAGAGGATTGATAGTAATAGTAATGCAGACTTAATAAATAGTTGGACAGGGTAGAGGGAATTATTTGTTTAGCAGAGTGATGATGTTTGGATAAAAACTGTTCTTCCATCTTCTCTGGATTCAGTTTTAGTTTATTTTCTCTCCCTAGCATATAGATGAGCATTCAGGAAGGTCACGACATTGTCTGATGATATTGGCAGCACACACAAAAATGGATCTGAGTTGTTAACAGAATTTGGATAACATTTAATTCCAAATCTCCTGATGATCTCTACTACTTAAAAGGCTTCAGGGACAAACTGAAACTTTGAGGGACCCTACAAATCTGCTCTGACTTTGTGGAGTGATATTCACTAAATTAACCTCACCCTTTGGGGAAGAAGGAAGAGTAGCAATTGCAGAGCAGTGCCCTCAATTCCTAATATATCAGTCAATCTAGAAAGGTAGGATAGTGGATAGCATTGGAAACCTCTGAGACATTCAGGAGACTGAAGAAAACCCTAGGAAAGCTTTCTTTCAAGGAAGTGTAGAACCTCACCCAGAACACAGTGAACCTCAATTTCATATGAGATTCTCATATCAGTAACTTACTATCTTTAATGTTCACATAAGGATAAGAATAATGTTCATTCATTCTTAAATATATTTACATATGTATGTGTATATAAACATAAAGGTGATTCATTAAACTATCGTTGGATTTTCTGAACTGGTGACTGAGTTAAAACAATTTTCTGTCACGATTAGGGGAAAAAACCCTACACTGTTCAGTATTTCACATACCACCTGATAAATTAAATATATTACAATACCATAAATGCTGTATTGCAAAACTGTGTGTTAAAGATACGTTCAACTATATGGAGTGCCAAGATATGCTCTGTTCGCTTTTGGAGTGGGAGTTGCTTTAATTAATCCTTTCTTGTTTAACAATAACAATGATATAGCTTTGTAATAACATCAAAATGGATTAAACAATTTTTCCATGTGTGAATATAAAATGTAACATCGCAGCAAAGGGAAACAATGCAATCGTCACCTCATTAAATGCACACACACACATGTATACACACAATTACAGAGATAAATCTTTAATTTTACACAGGCAATACAAGATTAGACAATCATAGGTCATACTTTAAAAAACAGAATACAAAAGAAAATATGACTAAAAAGAGAGAAAGATAACAAAATCAGATTCTTTTCCTAACTAATTGTAAGAACCAGACTGGTCCCATTTCAAATAGGCCTTGCTTCTTACAAGAAAGTTGCACCTTTGCTTTTGATGTACTCTAGGAGTGTCAAATTCACATTGTCACAACAGCGTCACATGATGTATCGGGACTTTTTTTCCCTTCACTAAACCAGGTGTGGGCATAGCCATTGCATGACACATCCAACCCAAGAGCCGGGAGTTTGACAGCCCTGATGTACTCTCTGAGTTACTCTCCTCTTTCTTGAATGCTCTCCATGGGAAGCAAAATTAAGAAATAACCCAGAAGCCCTGAACACGAAATATTCCAACTAATTTATTTGCCTATTATTTGTGCATTAAAAAAAATAACTCAAAACTAAAACGTTTAGTGCATAAAAATATTTAAAAATCAGTTTTAAAATGCCCATAGAGCAAAAATAGCAAGAAGTAAATCTATCCATAATTCCAGTTTAAATTCTTTCAGCCTTTCCCTGTTGACTGGTGTGTAGGGCTCTTCCAGATGACTGCATTAACATGTGCTTCCTGAGCAGACAAAGACGTATGCTGATATCCTTTGATCTTTCCCAAATGCCAAGCCCTTTTCTGCTTCAATAGTGAGTTGTGTCGCCTTTTCAGATACAGGTTATCTTAAGGGAATTCCCGAGCTGTGTATTCCCACTCATCCAATCAGTGAGAAACATTATCACCAATCACTTTCCTTAGGAGCCATGGTGGCACAGTGGTTAGAATGTAATACTGCAGGCTAATTCAGCTCGATGCCAGGAGTTTGATCCCCACCGGATCAAAGTTGACTCAGCAAAGAAGGCTCAATTTATGTCCAAAAACTGCCTGCCTTGCCTGACTGTTTTAAGCCATCTCTGCAATGGCCTGGATATGAAAATAAATTATCATCACACAAACTTGCCTTTGAACTATTAGTGGAACATCTTAATGCTGCAGTTGGCAGATTAAGTATGTAAACGTCATCAACAGGTTAACTGACTTGATCAGAATGGTGTGGCAACTATTTCAAAGTAAAATTGGCAGGAAAAATGAATGTTTTGCAAGGCAGATGTTTTGTTTCAAACATTCCCAGTAAGAATTGAAGATAAGTCATTAAATAACTGATAGAGATAAATAGCAAAATGTATGTGGTCCAGTAAAAGACCCAGGGTAAATGGTTTTGGATTATAATTTTATAGATGGTTTATGACATCCCCACAAAGTTTGAGTTTTCTCCATAAGATATTTGTTTTTATGATTTGTTAAACTCATCCAATTTTCCAGATTAGGCAGAAATTTTTATTTTTTGTTTCTAACTAATAATTTGAGTATATTGGCCATAATTGATTATTGGTAAAATTAACTTAATTTTATCATTGTCTTAACTTACTATACTTACCCTTTCAAACTGATGTAAGACATTTTAATATGGAGATTCAAACCAGTTTTTTATTATAACATATTTTTAAGTTGCTTGTAAACCTTTTTGCTTTCTTTCCCCACTTTTATTCTTCTCTTTGAGTATACATGTAAATTAATAGATTATAATAGAAACAAAAAAAAACACCTCATGCAAGTACTCTACACTTTACACTTTATTTATTTGATTTGATTCTTATGCTGATGCAATCATATGACTCCCCGTGGTATATGCACAAAACAATCATAAGATATCTACAGAATCAAAAACAAATCTACTAAAATGAAGCCATATGTAATACAATAATATATAATACCAGAGGCACTGTTAAATGTGTTAAATGCCTTCCAGAAGAACTGCACTTTAACATGATCCTGAAAGGTCAAGGGAAGTCTAATTTCCTGGGTAAGGCTGTTCCATAATATAGCATTTGAGAATGCAAAAATACTGTAAGGCAGAGGTCTCCAAACTTGGCAACTTTAAGATGGCTGGTTGGAGAATTCTAGGAATTGAAGTCCGCAAGTCTTAAAGTTGCCAAATTTGGAGATCCCTGCTGTAAGGTCTGTCCTGTGATTAACATTTCAGCTCTAGAATCTTGAACCCAAAATTTAATCTGTATGTCAACTGTTTGGGAGCTGCTCTGTCTAAATGTGTAGGTTTAGATTGCCCTTATACATATGCAGAGTAATTGTTTTGTAATATGAATTGTAGGGAACATTGCCATTGATCCAGAAGCAAATCTGCAGCTTCGTATCATGACCTTCTAATCTAGAGGAGTTTTTCTAAGAGCTGCTTTCTTTGATTCACCTCTGGTGGATAACTGGCTACTAAATAGGCTCAGTTGCATTGGCAGCCATTTCCATCCAAGGGATGAGTAGGGCAGAAGGCCATCGAAAAGATATTTCTCAAATTCTAAAAAAAAAACCCTGAATTAAGAGCCAGAGGAATTGGCTACCTTTATCTTGTGTTTAAAGCCTGCCTGCCTCTTGAGCAAAATTCCTATTGTTTACTCATCTGCAAAGCCTGGTGTTCCATTTCTGGCATCCAAATTTTCAATGCTAGCTGATCCTCAAGAGAGAAGTGGAAGGAGGATAGGAAACAATGTTTTCCATCTGGCTTTCATGGTTTAGTAACCAATATCTTATGTCAATTTTTTTGCAAGAAGATCATGCATTGGCAGGCTATCGCCCCAGATTCAGACATTAATTTCACTCTAGTGACTATTGATTTTCTGCACTGTACTCTCCTCCCATTCTTAAGAAACAGGATGCTTTAGCAGTCTGGCTGGGGAATTTCAGCAGTTGCAGTCCTTACATCTTAAAGTTCCAATGTGGAGAAATAGAGCTCAAAAGGTAACATTTCAGAATTCAATAACTATAAAAAAATAAGGAGAGCATATGTGTGTGTGTACTTCTTCATTTGGGAAACATTTGCAAAACTGAGATTAATGAACAAAATGCTTGCAAAGATCTGATTTGGTTGAACTTTTCACTTAAGCTTTTCACTTGGACTTGAACAATGTACCCTGCTGGAAGTAAATATCTGTATTTTGTTCTCAGCGGACCTACAGTGAGACAAATGCTTGAAGAAATGAAATCCAGCTAACATTCACACGTTCTCTGAAAAAAGTCCACAGTGGGATATGAAAGAAATTAGACTTTTTAGACACATGAGGTTACAGAGGCTCTTTTCTTTAGCATTTGTTAAAATTTAGCATACAGTTATATAACTGCCTTCCATCAAAATGAAAGCAACATTTTCCTTCAAATGTATTTTAAAAAATGTATTTAGGATTTTAAAAAATGACATAGATTTCCATGAGATTGGTAGATAATGTATCCCCGAATCAGGAGACCAACAAGTCCCTGGATTCAAATGTTGATGAGTGGAATGGAATTAACTCTCTGTCCCTGCAAATTTTTAGAAAGCCCTTAAAAATATGGCTATTCCCCCACATGTGGTAATCAGGATGAGTAATTTCCCACTGGGATTTATTGTTGCTTTTATTTTGCTCCTTGTAGGACACTTAGAGTGGTGCTATTCGAGTTGAACAGCCATATAAATTCAATAAATAAATCCCTAGATCAGGGGTGTCAAACTCAAGGCCTGTGGGCCACATCTGACCTGTGATATGGTCTGATCCAGCCCCATGGGGCCATCCTGGTTTACCCAGTGCAAAGAGGAAGGAGGTCTGCGTGGCTTTGGCCCGGTCTGCCCAATGTGAAGAGGAAACATGCCAGCAATTTGAGGAGTGCTGTCAAGCTGGCCATGCCTACCCAGCTGCCCAAACCCACTCAGTCGGTCATGACCCCTCCCCAAGGTCAACCAGAACCCTGATGCAGCCCTCAATGAAATTGAGTTTGACACCCTTGCCCTAGATCATCCCAGTAAAAGGGAAATCGCTTCTAGTGCATTCTCTGGATTGGGCTCCTCCATTATCTAATTGTTCAGATTCAGAGGATTATTTTTCTATATTTTCTGTAGATCCTGAATTGCACAGGACTCTGAAGCTTCAGAAAGGATCAAGAGTTTTTAAACTTGGAGTCAGCAGTAAACAAGGTGGGTGGGGGGGAACAGTATAGTCCTGCACAGACCAGGAGGCATCAATAGAGGGTCAAGCTGATGGATGAGATAATGTAATGTGAATTTTAATGTGTTGCGTGCATCACATATACTATATATTAAAGAGGGGTGAGAATGCATAGTTGTACTGACTTATCAAGTCTCTTCTTTGCAGATGTGAAAGGGCAAAGACTCCACTGAGTGTAGGCAAATGCTGCAACAATCATTCTCTTCTTGGATGTGAACCCAGTCTAGAAAGCTCCTGCAGTAAATACTCTGGGCCACTTCTTTTGCTCTCTAGCCCCATTTGTCTAATACAGGGATGTCAAACTTGATTTCATTGAGGGCGCATCAGGGTTATGTTTGACCTTGCGGGCTGGGTGGAGGTGGTCAGAGTGGGCATGATCAGCTCGACATCACTCAGGGTGCCTGTGGTGGCATGAGCACTCTGCCAGCAAAAACGGAGCTCTGGTGGCTATGATGGCCTCCTGCAACCCTCTGCCAGGGAAATCGGAGCTCAGGAGGGTCCTCCTGAACTCTATTTTCAGTGGTAGAGGATTGTAAGAGGCCATCACAGCCACCTGAGCTCTGTTTTTGCTGGTAAAGGCATCGCAGGCTGGTCCTTCACTGTTTCTGGGGTGGCCCCATGGGCCAGATCTAAGCACCTCAGCCCACAGGCCTTGAGTTTGACTCTCCTAATCTAATACATTGAACCCAGTCTAGCAGTAACCCAAATATATCTTTTAGTTGAGGGCTCTGGCAAGCACAATCATACTAATTAGATCAAAATCATCACCCACCTTCTCTAAATGTGCCTAATAGCCTATGGACCCTTGTACAAGGTGTATACTACTACTGCTTCATTATATTCTTTCCCTCTTCTCTATTGGCCATTCAGGCATCAATAGGGATTGTTTGACCACTGTAGCCAAAATGTTCTGAATTGCTAGGCCTTGACGTTACCTAGTTTGGGTAATGAAACATGTGCAAGAAAACAAGCAAGCTCAGAGAGCACCAAGACACTTCATGTCAACCCAGAGCTACAAATATTCGCCTTTATTAGTACATTTAATTTAAATTTGTCATACCATAAGTAGTAAGAATAGCAATAGCACTTAGACTTATATACCGCTTCGCAGTGCTGTACAGCTCTCTCTAAGCTGTTTACAGAGTCAGCATATTGCCCCCAACAATCTGGGTCCTCATACCACCCAAACCTCAACCATGATCTTCTAAATCTAAAAATGTCCTATTTCTTAACAACAGCCATTTCTTCTATTCAAACCAAACAGCAGGCAGCAAAATACCATTTTAAATCAGGAAATGATATTACCTAGTTTGGGTAATGAAACACGTGCAAGAAAACAAGCAAGCTCAGAGAGCACCAAGGATCCCTCAGGTAATATTAGTTTTCCTGTATCCTTTGCAACTTGAAGAATTTTATACATAATCCTTATTTTTCCCCTGACATATACATCAACATATGTCTTTTTGCCACTGTTTAAATCAATTCTCAAAACAGATATTGTCTGAAATAAAAATATTCTAGTACCATGATGGCAAACCTGTGGCATGCATGCCAGAAGTGGCATGCAGAGCCATCTCTTGGCATGTTAGCCATCGCCCATTGCTCTTCCGCATGATGGTCTTCATGCACGTGGGAGTGCCGGATAGTGGAAGAGTAGCTCCCTGGGGCGCAAGTGCATGCTGGGAAGCTGAGCTTCCAGTTTTTGGCATGCATATGCACACCGGTCAGCTGGTCTTCATGCACCAGAAACTGGAAGATCATGTGGCTGGCGCATATGCGCATGCTGGGAACCAGAAGCTCTTCCGGTTTCCAGCACTCCCACATGCACAAAGACCAGCTCTTCTGGTTTCTGGTGCTCCCGTACACACAAAGAACTGCTCTTCTGCTTTCTGGTGCTCCAGCGCACACACGCTGAAAGCTACTCTTTCGGTTTCCAGTGCTCCCCTGTGCGCACGCATCCCATTTTGGCACTCAGTGCCGAAAAGGTTCATCAACAGTGTTCTAGTATATTGATGACGTTAAAGGTCTTGCTTTCCTTTGCTATGCTTAAACTGTATTCCATCTACAAATGGAGTTAAAATGTAAATTGGAAGCCTTGATCTCAGTCATATTGCTTCCTAAATACAATTTCTACTTCATCAACAGATTTTCTCTTGAGAAGCAAAAAACCTCAGCAGTATTCCCCAAGCTCACAGTTTTCAGATGTGTTGGATTATATTGTGACATCCAAAAGTCAGTTTAGCCATGATGTTAATTTTATTTGTACAAATCTGGAGAGCACCAGTTTAGGGGGGGAAAAAACCTGCCTGATGATACAATCCCTTTAATCTAGGCTTTTCTCTTCCTTTGAACTTTTATGTCTTGTGTTGTTTGGAATCATTCTGGCCTGTACCAGAATATACCAGAATATACATGAACTCTACCAGAATATAAATGAATTCTTAACAGAGGACACAGTGGTGGGATTCAATTTTTTTTACTACCGGTTCTGTGGGCGTGGCTTGGTGGGCATGGCAGGGGAAGGATACTGTAAAATCTCCAGTTAGACACTGTATTTGCCAGTTCTCTGAACTACTCAACCTTTCCGCTACCAGTTCTCTAGAACTGGTCAGAACCTGCTGAATACCACCTCTGAGAAGAAACACATTGTTTTTATATCTCTGTTGACTCTCTCAATTACATTCAGTCATTTTAGTTTGTCTCTTGTCTTTTTCTACCTGAATTTCATATTGGATGAAATAAAGCAGTACACCCAACAAAACTTTAGTTATTCAGGATTAATTTAAGTCTGAAGAATTTCAGTGGAACTACATATGATCAAACCTGGATTTAATCCATCATTTATTTTTCTTTGATCTTCTATTAGCTTCTGAATCTTTTCCATAACTACCCCTTTTGCTCTTCATATGTTCTTCTACCTTTCTCTCTTTCCTCTCCTTCTCTTCTCATGTGCTCTCACTTCCTCAGTTTCTTCTTCTCCCAGCTGCTACTCCAGGACAATAGACCAGATGGCGAGTGGTTTGCTTCTGCATCCCTTCAGAAAATCAGTTCAGCACTCAAATCTGCTGCTGTTTCTAAAAACAGACTCAATCTAGCACTAAACTGAATATTGAGACAAATGGAGGGGAAGCTCCAACTCTATACTCACAGCTTCACAAACCTGGAGGTCCTCCACATTTTTGGTGATGAATTGTCCATATCAAATACTAAAGATTTTGCAAACTATATCACAACCTTTCTCTAAAATTGCTTAATGGTCTGGCTGTTTGTGTCCTGTTAACAGCAGCTTCATATGCAAAAGTCAGCAGGGTGTTTCATTTGCAGCACTATTATCACCATTTAATTGCTATAGATTATGCTGCTATTGTAACTGATTAAAGAATTGAGAGAATTACACTGGACCACTCTTCCCTCAACTATACTGAGTCACATTGTTCTCCACGGAATCAATACTAAAACAGAAGCAAAAGCAACAAATTGAAATAAAAATGCAAAGTCCAGCACACACGTTTAGTCCTTTGGTTCAAAAATATTCAAATTTTAATGTTTAAATCTATATTTCTGCAGTATAATGTTTGCAGGAAATATCTGTTACAGATTATGGCTGTTGTGAATAACTACACAGAAAATTTCTTCTGGTTTTTTTCAATTACTAGATCTCAGGCTATTTCTGAATGTATAACTAAGGAGAAGAAATGTTTGGTGAACATCTCATGCAAGAATCTTGGAATAATTTCCTTAATTATCAAATGACCAAGAGTTGTGTGATACCATATAATCTGATAAACAATTATCTTTGCTAACAGTCTGCAACCTTCCTGGCTTTTCACCCTTCAATTCAATCTTCAGAAAAACAGCCAGAGATAACCTTTCTGCTGTGACAAAGATAAGTAAATTATGAGAAAATTGTCATGGATTCAGCGTGGAGCCTTTGCACTTATTTAGTTATAAGGAAAGAAACATTTGAACTAGTTAGCTTCTATTAGGAGTTTCTAGACATTAGTCCTGTTGTCTAGCTGTCAAGACCAAAAAGGTAATAGGTCTTTTCCAACAGAAACTGAATCTCCTTTCTGAATCTTATATATTCCATCTTTCTGACTCTGCTGAAAGACTAGGCAATCCATCTTGACAAATGGCAGTTATGGCATTCCTCCTGGGAGCCACGGTAATAACTAAGCTAAGTTGATGGGTGTCAATACAGCATGAGGCATAGGTGCTTTATTGAGCACAGCCGCTCCCTCCCTGCTGTGGGATGCACAGCCATTGCTGAGAGAGGCAATGTCAATAACCACAGCTGCAGCATGTGCAATCATTTTCCAGAACAAGAGAAATACCTCATAAATCAGGCAATGCATAGGCAAGAGAGCAAGTAATCTTGTCCAAAGGAACAAGAGAATCAGGCCACGTCTGCAAAACTGTAAAGCTTTACCCATTCTCCATGCTATACTTACTGTATTTCTCACATTAGACATAGGAAGTATTTTAAGAGTCTCCTTACTAACTGCCCATCTTGGCCAAACATCCCAGTTTTGGGAATAGAAGCAAATACTATAGCTACTGGCTTATCAACACATATGCACAGAGAGAGAGAAAGAGACTACTTGGTACATTTTATTAAAACTATGCTGAGTAATAGTATAGAACAACTTATATGAAGATCTTCTAGGCCAGGGGTGTTCATTGAGGGCCACATTAGGGTTGTGTTTGACCTTGGGGACCAGGGTGGGTGTGACCAGCTCGATGTCATTCGTGGTGGGGGCACCTGTGGTGGCCCAAGCACTCTGCCAGAGAAAATAGGCTCCCAAGCTCCATTTTTGGCTGCAACAGCCTCCTGCAACCCTCTGCCAGCAAAAATGGAGTTTGGGAGGATCGTATGTAGCCCTCCTGAGCTTCCTTTTCACTGGCAGAGGCACCGCAGGCCAGTCCTACGCTGTTTCCAAGGCAGCCCTGTAGGCCAGATCTAAGCACCCTATGGGTCAAATCCTGCCCTCAGGCCTTGAGTTTGACACTCCTGTTCTAGATAGAATAATCCATCTCTGAAAGTTTTTAGTAATAGACTGGACAACCAATTGATGGGATGGTATAAGGCCTCATGCCTTGAGCATAGATCCCTTTCCAGCTCTATGATTTTACTTTTCCTTGTTACAAATAGTTGCAGATAAAAAGCCTAAAAATACATGGATTGGACCAAGGGAAATCAATTAACTCTCAAAGGGACCTTATATCCCCCTCAAATAACCAACTATATCCTGCCCAAAATACATCCTCTAATTGTGCATTTAGTAAACAATAAATAGAACAATAAATAGTGTTAGAGTCCTACTGATTCCTACTAGGATTCTAAGCCTAACATGTTCTAACATGAATAATATATTTTATTCGAGCCCATGTAGTATTTCTTTTCACACCAGGGAAAAGGCAACAATGGGTATGAATATCTTAGAGAATTCTTTGACTCAACTGCACAAACTATCCATTACTTATGGCCATGATATTGACCATAAAAAAGCTAATCCATTTAAAAATAATAATGGATATGGATATTGGATTTTTTTCTTGCCAGACAGGTAATTGCTAGTATCTTAAAAATAAGAGGAAAGTGGGAACTATAGGTGTTCTAAAAATGAAAATTACAGAAATAATGAATGAAAAAAGAGATATGGAATTAAATATAAAATATACATTTAAGTCAATAGAATATAGTCTAACATACATATTGATAAAGTCCAAATGGAGCTAGAAGTTTGAATTGAAATGCCAATTAAAAAACTGGAAAAACACTGGAAGAAATTTCATGTCAAAAATGATCCTGAGTTTAACCAATGCTCAGGAAATAAGCCTTTACCACAAATATATGTGGGCATTGATTCTTGTCCCTAAAGCTAAATCAAATTACTCCTAAAAGAATAGAAAAAGTAAACAGAAGTCAAATCAGAAGAATCAATGGGACATAATCATCAATAGGGGCAAAACATAGGAATAACCTAGCATTACAGAAGCCAAAATACCTAGCAAAAAATATAAGGCTTTAAGTCAAGCTAAACTCACAGCCAAATCTGAATTTTAGCCAACTGACCTACAGAAAGTTCATCTGAAGATTGCATATGCATTTCCATACAAAAAGAAGCCAAAGCTGAGGCAAGCAAATGAATTTTGGCATATTCATCAGAAGTGGATCAGAAAGCCAATCTCTAAGGCCAGGAAATTCCCACATTTTTCATTGCTGATGAGAAAAAATGTCCAAGCCAACCCACTCAAATTTAGAGATTACAGCAGCAGCAGCAGAAATGTTAAGGAACTGATATTAGCATGATTTTTTATAATTGTATTAAATATATGTGAACATTTTCTCATTAAAAAAATGATCCACACACATAGATATATAATTCTGAGAAGTAACAGAACTTGAACCTGTTCTGTACGGTCATTTACATTCTTGTAAATGCCGCGCTGTGATTGGTCAAAGCGCGCAGGGATCCGATTGGTCAAGCGAGCCACCCTAATTGGCCCGCTGCAGATCTCCCACGATTGGTGGAAACTAATCGCGGGAGATTCAAAGCGATGCCATTGGTCATGGCCGCTGCGGCTTGGGAATAAAAAGCCGCTGTTTTTCCCCCGGAACCCGAGCCGTTCTCGGAACCAATACAAGAGCTGAACCAAGTCACTGAGTCCTGGTCTCCTTGCCGTGCCAGACACAATACTGGCGACGAGGATGGGATCCCAAGGCTAATCCCCCACCAACACGTGTCCGGAGGAAGCGAGACCGATGAGATGGCCAGCATCGCACCGCCCGCGCCCTTTAATCCTGCTACCGAGGACTGGGAATCATACATAGACAGATTCCTCATGTTCCTCGAATGTAGCAACATGAAGGACGCCGCCGGACCAAAGAAAAGAGCTGTCTTCCTGACACACTGTGGGCCTGCAGTGTTCAAGATGGCAAAAGCTCTAGCGAAACCCACGGACGTCAAGGAGATGGACTGGGCCAACCTCAAACCATTGCTCCAGAACCACTATGCCCCCGCCGTGCCCACCCTCATCAGGTGGCACGATTTCTACCGGCGGGACCAGAGATCGGGTGAGAGCATCAGCGATTTTGTGGCTGAGCTTTGAAGCCTAGGGGGCATGTGCGGGTTCTTGGACATGGATGAGGCCTTACGGGACCGCGTCGTACTTGGACTCCGAGACCCAGTCCTACAGAGCTGACTGATGGCCAAAGGCGACATCGCCCTCGCTGATGCCATCGCTGAAGCCACCGCAGCTGAGGCAACCCAGAAATTGGTGAACCACATGTGGAGACCAGACACCGGAGACCACACCGTGACCGTCGACCCAGGACGGGCGACTGAGGCCCAACCAGAAGCAAGTCACCGTGAGACCACCACCCATCATGGCGAATTCCACTCCACCTCCGACACCACGGATGACAAGGAGGAGATCCACCAGCTCCAGACGGGATGTGACCAGCGAAATCGGCGGAGTCGTAAGTCGGGGACCGCATGTGCCGGGTGCGGAGGTGACCACCCTCGAGCAGAGTGCAGGCACCGTGACAAAAAGGGTCACATCGCCCGAGTCTGCCGATTGAGGAAGGCCTACAGCCCCAGACGGCAGGACCACAGTGAGCGGAGACGTGACAGCACCCCCCCCCCAGAGCCAGAGATCACCAAGCCAACAGCTGATGGGACCGGAGCAGACGGAACTGATGAGGTGGCAAAAACAGGAGGAAGGAGGAAACCCACCAGATGGTCATCATCGGCCACGCATCAACCACCGATGCCTGAAAGGTTTACATGGAGGTAGGCATCGAAGGCGAGCCATGCAAAATGGAGGTGGACTCCGGGTTCTACCTCTCCATGGTCGCCTGGCAAGAAATCAAACGCTTGGTGCCTACCATCCACAAGAAGGGACTGGAGAACCAGAAACTAATAATCAAGGACTACCAGGGAAACTGCATCCCGGAAGTCGGAACCGGACAATTCAAGGTAACTTTCAAGGGCTGCACTGCAAAGCTTCCCCTGACAATCGTGGACCGACACCGACCTAGCCTTTTGGGACTACAATGGTTTGCACAACTCGGCATCGAGGTCATGGGCATCAACCACACCGCAGACACTGATTGGGAACAGCAACTGGCATGGGACTTCCAGGAAGTGTTCGACGGCACCCTAGGCAAGTACCGAGGGCCCCCTATTTCCTTCAGCCTGGACCCCAACATTCCCCCAATACACCTAAAACCAAGGCGGTACCCTTTGCATTCAGGCCAAAAATAGATGAGCAAATTGACAAGCTCGTCAAGCAAGGGGTCCTACAACCAATTGACCACACCCGGTGGGAGACCCCAATATTCACCCCAGTCAAACCTGATGGGTGGGCAAGAATCTGCGGGGACTATAAGGCCACCCTAAATTGCGCCTTACAACAAAGCGCCTACCCTGTCCAAGTAGTGCAGCACCTTCTACACTCACTGGGGGGAGGCAAGGTTTTTGTGAAGCTTGACCTGGCGCAAGCATACCAACAGCTGCCGGTCGACGCAGAAACCGCTGAGGCGCAAACCATAGTCACCCACCGGGGAGCGTTTCGCTGTAACCGATTCCAGTTTGGAGTCAGCGTGGTGCCTGGAATTTTCCAGAGCCTCATGGAGAGACTTTTGCAAGGAATTAAGGGGGTGGTGCCCTACTTCGATGATGTGCTGGTGGCGGCAGCCAACCAGCTAGAACTAGAGGGTCGTCTAAGGGAGGTGCTAACGAAATTCAAGGAAACCGGGCTAAAAGTGAAGAGAGAAAAATGCCAGCTTTACACAGAGCGGGTCGAGTTCCTAGGATACCTCCTAGACCGGCATGGCATCCACCCAACCGCAAACAAAATCAGAGCCATTAAGGAGGCCCCCACGCCCAGGAATAAAACGGAACTGCAGGCATTTCTAGGACTGCTTAATTTTTACAATGTTTTCCTGCCCCAAAAGGCGACCGTGGCGGAGCCTTTGCATAGGCTTTTGGACAAGGCGGCCACATGGACTTGGGTGAAATGTGAGGAAGCCGCCTTCAGGAAAACCAAGGACCTGCTCACCTCGGATGCCGTCCTCATCCAATACAATGAGACCCTACCACTTGCCTTCATATGCGACGCCTCACCCTTCGGCGTCAGCGCCGTCCTCAGTCACACACTCCCGGATGGAAGAGAAGCACCCATCATTTTCTTCTCAAGGACACTCACCAAACCAGAGAGGAACTATAGCCAGCTGGACAAGGAGGCCCTGGCCATCGTCGCAGCAGTGAAGAGGTTCCACGAGTACCTCTACGGCCACACGTTCACCATTATCACAGACCACAAGCTGCTGCTGGGCATCCTGGCAGAGAACTGGGCCACCCCGAACATCCTATTTCCCAGAATGACAAGGTGGTCCGAATTCATTGCCGTCTACAGCTACCGGCTCACACACCAACCTGGTAAGACTATCACCCATGCAGACGCCTTGAGCCGCTCGCCGTTACCCGACCTAGACACCGACCCAGCACTCACGATGACCACCCTCAGCATAGAGACTCTGCCCGATCTACCCATAACCGCGTCAGACATTGCCCGAGAAACTAATAAAGACAAACATCTGGCGCGGGTGTTACATTGGGTAGAAAAAGGGTGGCCGGAAAAAGACGACGACGAAGCATTCAAGACATTCCGGAACTGGCAAACAGAACTCTCGCTACAAAAAGGGTGTATAATTTGGGGGGATAGGGTTGTTATTCCGGAAAAGCTATTAGGAAAGGTATTGGAGTTGTTACACGAGGAGCACCCGGGCATAGTTAGAACAAAAGCCCTGGCCAGAAGTTACGCTTGGTGGCCAGGGATGGACAAGCAAATCGAGGCCTGGGTGGCAAGATGTGAACGCTGCCAAGAAACCAGACCGAGCCCTCCCACGACACCGATCCTGGAATGGGAAACCCCTAGGGGACCATGGTCCAGGATCCACATAGATTTTGCCAGGCCCACTAAGGGACATACATTCCTTATAATGGTAGATGCTTACTCCAACTCGTTGGAGGTAAGCAACATGAAAACTACCACCATGGAGGCCGTGACCAAGGAACTTAGCAAGCTATTCGCCACCCACGGCCTCCCAGATATCATCGTGTCAGACAATGGGCCCCAATTCACCTCGCTAGAATTTGAAAAATTCCTAGCGGAATGGGGCAGACGACACGCATTGACAGCTCCGGCACATCCAGTGGCGAACGGAAGGGCGGAATGGATGGTTCAATTTACGAAAAAAACCATCCAAAAAATCGAATATGGGGAAATCCAAGAAAAAATAAATAAAATGCTCTTCATACAACATATAACCCCGAACACGACAACGAACAAAAGCCCAGCAGAGCTACTAATGGGAAGGAAAATAAGGTCCCCACTCAACAGGCTGCACCCCACATACAACCCGGAGAAACCCCCAAACTCCTCTAGCAAGCACCTTTGCACCAGGCGACGCGGTCTATGCAAAGAACCTAACCGGAGACCCACTGTGGGTACCAGCAACCATAACCCTACTGACAGGTCCCCACTCGTACCGGCTGCAAACAACCACCGGACGAGCCTGGAAATGCCACATCGATCAACTAAGATCGAGAACAATCACAGGAAACACAACCGACATGCAACCAAACACAGACAATCCCCTTAATACAAGCGAAGAGGGGAGGGAATACCCCGGGAACCAAAACCCAATCGAAAGAAACCAGCAACACGTACCAACGGACAGCCAGCTCGAAGCCTCACCAGAAAGAAGCAGCCAGGCCAGCTCAACCAGCCCAGAAAGACTAGGTGGGAGCGGCGGAAACCGCAGCTCAACCAGCCCGGGTAGACCGGGAGGGAGCTGCAACAAGAGGCCCAGCGACACCTTCCAGGCGGTTCCATCGATGAGGCCGAGAGCAACAGAGAACCCGACCAAACTGGCCGGGAGCCAAATAACAACTAACCTGCGCAGGTCCAGTAGGCAAGTACGGAGCCCCGCCTACTTATGGGACTACATCACGTAGGACCGAACCAAGAGGGGAGGGGTGTTCTATACGGTCATTTACATTCTTGTAAACGCCACGCTGTGATTGGTCAAAGTGCGCAGGGATCCGATTGGTCGAGCGAGCCGCGCTGATTGGCCCGCTGTGGATCTCCCGCGATTGGTTGAAACTAATCGCGGGAGATTCAAAGCGGTGCCATTGGTTGCGGCCGCTGCGGCTTGGGAATAAAAAACCGCTGTTTTTCCCCCGAAACCCAAGCCGTTCTCGGGACCAATAAAAGAGCTGAACCAAGTCACTGAGTCCTGGTCTCCTTGCCACGCCGGACACAACAGAACCCATAATAAATGAATAGTTCAGAGTTGGTATTCAGTAGGTTATAATCAGTTCTGGAGAACCAGTAGCAGAAATTTTGAGTAGTTTGGAGACCTGGCAAATACCACCTCTGACTGGAGATTTTACAGTATCCTTCCCTTGCCACGCCCACCAAGCCATGCCCACAGAACCGGTAGTAAAAAAATTTGAATCCCACCACTGGCAACAGTTATAATGTAAATTCCTATGTAGTTTGTACTCTGACAAAAATTAACACCAAATATGCTTTCTGCTTCCTCCGTTTGTTATCCATCCATCCCAGTAATGTCACTATCATGATGAATTATTGGGCAGGGGTAAGTAAACAAATTATATTCAGAAATTATAAAGAAAAACTCATGCATTCTTGCTTCAAATTATTAAATTCATGTCTCAGGCCATCTGTCATTAATGTGTTCAGCTAATAAAAAGACAACCTCAGAGTAATTTGTTTCATAAAGAATCCAAAATAAAGAATTCAAAGAGGTTTATAGTTGCAGAATTATTACATAGGAATATGTACATATACAGTATATTACATATCATGTGATAACAACATGGGATGACCTCAGTATAATTTCACTCTCTAAAATTTACATTCCTACTAGGATTCTAAGCCTAAAATGCTCTAACATGAATAATATATTTTATTCGAACCCATGTAGTATCTCTTTTCACACCAGGGAAAAGGCAACAATGGGCATGAATATCTTAGAGAGTCCTTTGACTCAACTGCACAAACTATCCATCTAAAGGATGGAGAAAATGAGGCCACCTTCCATGTGCTGTTTATTTCCACATATACCCCCTCAATTTTCAAGAGTGCAAATTTACAGACCTTATTGGAGGATGGGATAGGGAAGGTAGGGAATGTGGATAATGGTTTGTTTAACAAATCAGAAATAGACTCAAGAAAAGTCAAGAGAACTGATATCTACTAATGTTGTGCTAAGCATATTCCTGGCCTTTTCCCCGCCCAACTCTTGACCTTCAGTTTGGGGGAAAATATATTGCTTCTTTCATCCCAAGGAGAAGAAAATTAAGAGATCCTATAGAGAGTACAAGTTGGACTAAGTGACCTTTCAGGGGGGACTAAGTGTTAAGTCCGCGTGGAAGGAAGCCAGGAGTCGGTGACTTTGTATGAACCTCTTTTATTTCGTCAGGAACCGAACTGGGGCTAAAGGAAAACTTTGCGGCTTTTTATTTCCAAGCCGCGGCGGCCGCGGCCAATGACACCACTTTGAATCTCCTGTGATTCGAATCGACCAATCGCGGGAGATTCTCAGCGAGCCAATCGGCGTGGCTTGCCTAGCCAATCCGATCGCCCTGCGCTTTGGCCAATCAAAGCGCGGGGATCTCAAGAATTCAAATGAGGGGACAGAACACTAAGGACCTTTCATTTTGCTATTTTATGAGGGGAAAAATGCTGAAATTCTCATGATATAAAGTGGACAGAGTATGCATTATTGTTTTGTTTTTCATTATGTGATCATGTCTTCAGCAATCTGTAACCTCTGCAACTTTCTTTGATATCCTAACATCACAAGGAAATGCCTTCCTTGAGGTCTTTTCAGATCAAAAAGTCTAGGCAATCAGAGAGGTTGTAAACTGCTTGCAAGAACTAAAAGGAAGGAGTCCCAAAGATGCTTTTTTTCAAAAGGCAACCAGTTCTGAGGGCTTCTTTGAAGTGTTTTGATTCTTTTTCTTTTCCATCATTGCTGGTATGCAAACTTTCAGCCCAGTGATGTAGGGTTCTGATCACTCCCATTTTGTGCTCCAGTGGGTGTTGAGAATCAAAATGTGGGGGGGGGGGTTTGTAAACTTCAGTGTTAAGCATTTTGTCTTCCTTAATGTGTATTGCACTGTCCAGGAAGGCCAGACTATTTTCCTTAACATCTTCCTAGGTGAACTTAATGTACCTGTCCACAGGGTTGATGTGTTTGGTGAAGGCTTCCAATTTCTGTGTTTTATTCTTGATCCAAGTATCATCCATATACCTACACCAATGAGTGAGTGGAATTCCTATACAGAAGTTTAGAGCTTTGGTTTCTACCTCTTTCAGGTAGAGATTGAGCACAATGGGGGACATAGGTGAACCCATGGAGCAGCCCTGTTTTGTCTGCAGAAATCTTCATTGTGTTTAAAATAGGTAGTGTTCAGGCAAAGGTCCAGTAAGGCACATCTGTGGTCTGGGCTAAGGTTTGTTCTGTCACCTAATGTGTTGTCTTGCAGAAGTTGCTTCTTCACTACTGTGACTGCTTCAGTTGTTGGAATGCAGATGAAGAGTGAAGTCACATCATAAGAATCGATAGTCTCATCCAGATCCTTTCAGCAGTTCCAAGAAGGTTCCATACCCATTTGCACATTTCAGGTGACCCTGAGGGCATAGATAAAACCTCCAATGGCCTCAATGACTTACAAAACGTGCTAACAGCCAAGTGACTGCAAGAAATATAAATCCTTCCACTCTCCACCATTTAGTAAAAAAGAAGCCACTTCTTGGATGAGAAGCAAAATATCTTCAAGGAAAAACAAAGTCCAGTTACCTTTTAATAAAAACACCTTTGGGACAAACATGATCAACTTCTGAAAGGATTGAGAATCTTCATAGTCATGAAAGGGGAGAGGAGAAGATGGCAAAAGCCATCAATATCAACTTCAGTTCAAAAATAAGACTGAAATAAATGGAAAGGCAAGTATAGAGGAGTCAGGAAACAGAAGCAATTTTCTGTAGGAAAGTAAACTTTTCAAAGACAGATTTGTACATAATATGAATTATTTTCATTACCTGCAATATTCCTGTTCAGAATTCAAGCATGTTCCCTATTACATGTCTTTCTTTTAGTGTAATATGAAAGGATGAAAGAAAATTTTCCTATAAAGTTGCAAGTTTAATTAAAATCTAACTTGATCATGTTAATTTGGTACGATTTTCTTCTTTTTGTTCAGTTCAGTCTTCACTTGCATATGCACAATAAATTTTCTCCACAGAGAACAGAAATCACCAATATCTCATTGCAGCCAAGTTCAGGGAGAAATGCTGAACCCCAGGCAATGAACTAAAATGTATTGCAATTTCTGCATGACTCCATATGCATTCCAATCATCATACTGATTTCAAGTTAGGATGGAGATTTTACTTGCAAGCAAAAGTGGCTCAGATGTAGTAGCCTGTTCCAATTTTTGTCTGTTGATGCATTATTATGGACTTTGCTATTGAGTTAATGCCTGTAGGTTAGATCATAGACTGTAGGAATCAGTTGAGTATCTGTCCAATAGACCATGTGCCCCATTCCAACTTAGATTCCTTCCTCGGATCCGTCTCCTGGCTGGTACTAAGTCCCCTCACTCTTCTTGAGTGTTTTCAATTTCCATGCCTAGGGGGTTGGGTCGGGTCCAGCAATATTAGTGAGTTCATAGTATCTATGGAGAAAAAGTAACAAGATTTTGACATTCCAGTAATTATAAACAATGTTTATTAAATGTTTAACCCAAGGGCTTTCTTCACACAATACATTATATCTATGCCAAGCAAACCATAGTGTTGTTTCTTATTACTGCCATGTGTCAGGCTTCCAAGTAATACACCCAATGGAATCAAAACTTCAAGGGAAGCACATTCCTCAAAGTATCGATTTATTAGGCATATCATATTGGCACCTCTGGGGAAACCCGACTCTAAACTCCCCCTCAGGTTTCCCCCCTAGTTAAAAGTAGAATTCTCTTTCCCCTGCCCATGCAATCCATCACATGGTCCAATCAGGTCACAGTCTGAGGATCCCACCTCCTTGTGCCCAGAAAGCCTCCAGAGCCCGGGAAGGCCATTTTCACCCTTCCGGAGGCTCAAGGAAAGACTCTGGAGTCCATGGAGGGCAAAAATGCCCCCCCCCACAGCCTGTTTTCACTCCCAGGGTGGTGCAGGATGCCAGCTAGGCCATGCCCACCATGGCCATGCCCACCATGGCCATGCCCACCCAGCAACTGGGCAGAGAACCGGTTGTTAAAATATTTGAAGCCCACCCTGACTTTATCCTTTTCTAACCTTTCACTTCTTGCTATTCAGAAAGAGAAGTTATCTTCCCTAAATCAAATATAGGGGCTCTTCAAAAATGTAGTCCCACAGTAATCTATATTTTGTCCTGAAGTGTTTTTTAGCATCACAATAAAGGCAGGAGTAATTGTATTTGGGTACTTCTCCTAGAGTAATCCCATAAATGTTTGTATATCTACTGTAGTTCTTCATAGAAGAAAGTGTTATGCTGATTATGAGCTCTCTTGAGCATTTACTCAGAAAAGAGGATGCTGGGCTGTATCAACCCCTGATCTAATTTGCCATAGCTCTTTTTTATGATGACTAAATATGTTAAAAGAGACTATTTTTAAAAATGCAAGTATCAGCATGCTTTGTGGAACTAGAGATAAACTTTAGGGGAGAAACTAAGCAGGCAAACCTCCATACAAAACAGCTTACTAAAGATTAAATATCTTCATGGGTCACTGAATGTTGAATGTCTTTTGATGCAGAAGAACTGAAAAATAGAGAGCAAGAACAATTAAATGGAAATCCTGGAGAAGAACAATCTACACTATATCTATTTGTAAATCCACTTGTCAGTAGGAAAGTAATAGCACTATGTGCCCCAATAAAAATTTCCATGAAGTCCATTATATGCTATCCCCATCTACTGGATATTGGTGGGAGCAACAAGCTAAGGAAATAAAGCCCAAGAGTAAAGGGGGCCATGTTCCCCCACCGGTCTGAAAGCTGAAGATTGGCCATGTTCTCTCAAATGCAACAAACTTGAACTGCTTCTGCCACAATTGATTTGCAACCATGTAGGACATGTAGGAAAACCTGGAATAAGCATTTTTCTCCTTGTCTCTTCAAACCCACCCAGATTATAGGAAAGGAAAGGAAATGTGTATATATGAGTGTAGTGACCTGAAGAAATAAAGCTGCCCAGTATAGAAATGTAATGTGTAAAAAAGTAGGATATGCATCACTTCCTTGAACTGAGTTTCTTTTCTTAAAGCTGAAAATCAATAGATATCTGGAAGAAACAATCTTTTCATAACTTATATGTCATTTTTAAATTTTCCATATACAGATCCTTATGCGCTGTTAATTCCTGACACACTTTTGTTGATTCAGTTCAACTTTCCAAGGGGGCCAAAAATCTCATGGACTTCTTTAACACTATTGAAAAGCCACCTTCTTAGATTCATTTGCTCCTCAAAATCCATCTTTTCTATGAAATCTTTATGAAAATTATTATTATAAAAATTGTATTATTTCATGCTCTGCAATGGTTTCCAAATAATATCAGTGCCCAGCTATTATAAGTATTAGTCAGAATATCCAATGTCTACAGATGGCAGGTTCAATATCTAGAGAATCACGTTGTAGATTACTCAGTTAGAACTAAGCCAAATTTTGTCTTAACTCCAATAGTAGCATAACTTTTCTATATTAATTTCTGTTGTTACTTGCACCTGGTAATTCTCTAGTTTCCTCTGTTGCGTATTGATTTACTTCTTCATAATATTTTTATACTGTCCAATAACAAAATCTTTTAGGAGGTTTTAAAAAATTATTGATCAATAAGTTGCAGCATGTAGTCAAAATAATATCAAAACAGAAATTAAAAATATGAGCCACTTAATGTAGCCTCTTAGGTGGAAGTTGTCTTCTCATTCTTTGTAAAGTGACAATTATTAAAAATAATGCAAATGTTTTGGATATCTAATTACATTAACAACAATAACAATAGTAAATTTACTTTTTTCTGCATTAAGTATTGACCAGAACCAAACTGGCTTACATTGAGCAAGATTTTCTTTTATTTCTGCTCATATCATAATACTATAATTATTTTTACATCATTGGAACTCAGGCAAAATTTTGATGTCTTTATTCCAACCTTTCATAACATCCAAGGAGAATCTGGCACAAGTGCTTTTTCTTGTGTATTTTTCACTTTACAGAAGACTGGTGAGGAAGAAGAACATTGCCTTCCCATGGTGGAACAGTACAATATATTAATAATTTGACAACCTGATTCCCAATTTTAAATTTGCTTACACAGCACATGCCTTGAATTTTAAAGATTTATTTTATTTATTTGCACATTGCCAATCAACATTCTTCACTCTGTGGTTAAAACAGCTGAACAAGCAAATCAGACAAAATAAAGCAGATGGAAACATATAATTAAAATAACTAACATACAGTCAACAAAACCTGCAGAAATCATGAAAATATTGTAACATTAACACACACAAATACATATAATATGTACTTGTACAGAGTAATGTCCATGCATGATCCTCTGTCTAAAAGGAACAAAATGCAGCTGCTCTGCTGGTCTCCTTGGAAAAGGAATTCTACAACTAAGAGATGATCTCTGCAAAAGTCCTGTCTGTTGATAAATGAAGCATCCCAGGAAACATCTGAGAAGTGGGGAAGGGGGTATTCTTCAGAAGCAGCATTGGTTCAGAGAGCTTGGCTCCAGGCCATTTAGATGTTAAAGTTTAATAACAGCACTTTGTACTGGCCTAAATATGCCAGGCAGTTATGAACATGTAAAAGTATTGCAAGATACTTGCAGCTAACCAAGATACTTGCAGCTAACTGTACAAGAAACTGGCTTCCAGCCATGATCTTTATGTACATTGGTTGATTTTGACTGCATGACACTGTTCGAAGCTCCTGGTTATGAATCAAGAGTCTTTCTTGCCAGTAAGTTCACTGAAATGTTATCTCAATTCTTGAGGATTCAGCGTTCTTGTATGCACCTTTCAAATTTGATGTTTATTTCACAAGATCTCATATGACCGTAGATCTTTCAAGTACAGGAGATTTCAGCAATTATTTTACATCATAATCAGTTTCTGTGCCTCATGAAAGACCAGAAAATATATAGAAACAAGATTTCAGATTTAAAATTTAAAATTTTCCTATCTGACATCAAATTTTTCTACATTTAAGACATCTCATCTCATTTTAAGATATTGTTATTTAGAGCTTGTCTGATTTTATCTTCATTGAATACTAGGATGTTCTACATAATATTTACAGCAATATTTAATGCCCATACCTTTGTGAGAGGAGGGGACAAATACATTCTTCAGATTTTGTCACTGTTATGCCCTAACAGTCAGTGTAGCATAGCAGAGGTGGCATTTAGCAGGTTGTGATCAGTTCTGGAGAACCGGTAGCGGAAATTTTGAATAGTTCAGAGAACCGGCCAATTCCACCTCTGACTGATCCTGCCCTCATCTATTCTCCCAAGTCTCAGCTGATCGGCTGGGTCTTCTTGTGTTGCCCTGCACAAGAGAATGGAGCTGGAAAGCAGATTAGTGGGCTGGGGAGGGAATGGGATTTTACAGTATCCTTCCCTGCCACACCTACCAAGCCATACCCACCAAGCCAAGCCCACAGAACTGGTAGTAAAAAAATTTGAATCCCACCACTGAGCATATCATTATAATGCTGAAAGGAGGACTTGGATGCTGGTATACCTTTGACTAAGGATTCGTGTAAGCCAGGCTTAACCCAACCTATCCAATATAATTGTTTGTGATTCAAAAAAATAGGAGGTAGGAGCACTTTTCCACTTTGAGCTTCTAAATGGAAGATGTTATCTATAGCTAATAAATAGATGCTGTATATTTTTTCAGGTTTTTCTTATAATTAGATAGAACACTCATTGTTAACCCTGCAATTACAGAATTCAAAAATGATGCTCTCCTCTTTCATTGCAATGTTGTGTTACTGAATTGCATTATGCTTACAATTTGCAATTATACAAATCCTTTTTAACAAACACCTTAATAACCAATTTAGTGCTGATGTCTCCATGGTTTGGAGATCTCTTAGCAATTTGTAGGGTTTGCTTTCTTTATACAATAATCCCCAATTATCAGGTTATGAATTCCGCCTTCTTTTTTGGTCTTTCTTTTTAAATAATTATGGTAGTGTTTTTGAAATTCAAGAGCCAAAGGAAACTGACATTTCAAAGAGACAATCACTGTGCAGAATGGGCTTTTCCTACATACTATAAATTAATGATTAAAAGTGAGGCAGTCTCCCAGTTTAGCAGTGCTGGAGTTCATGGCAAATGGGAATTCTTATAGATGCAGGACCAATATACCCAAAAAGCCTTTGGCTGAAGAGGGAAAGAAAAATAATCTCTTTGTTGTTTATTTATATCACTGTCAGTATCATATATAGATTTTTGAAGACTCACAACATAAAATAACAACCATAATAAAGTTTATATAAAATTAACAGTCCATCAAGCATTAATCTCCAAACCCAGCCCTGAGAAAAACTTAGTTTTAAAGAGCTTCTAGAAGCCAACCAGAATTGAGGCTACCTATCAGCCCTGAAGCCATTTTGGGAACATCTTCAGGGCTGCCACAGCAAGGCCAGTTGAAGTTGTGGGAACATGATAGAGATAGCTGGGGGATGTGTAGCCAAAATAGCATTCTTTCCTGTGGGAGACGCTCTACCAGATGTTGGAGATGCATGGACCAAAGCCAGCCAGGATGGTGGTGTTCTGACCGAGGCTTCCTGAGAAACCAACAAAACAACACACATAAAATCCAATTATTTTAGTTCAATGGCTGTGAATTATCATCATTCACAGCCCGGAATTAGTCTTAACTGATTGTAATTAGTCCCAGAGACGTCTGCCAAAGTTCTTCAAGAGACATCTTATAAGAATGCACTTTATCTTACCTGAAGTGCTGCCAACAACTAAAGTCCCAATTAGTCTTTCTAAAACCAACAGAGAACAAATTCATCATGGAGCTTTCAGAATCCAAACCAATCAGAATGAATGATGATGCTTCCTGCAAAGGTTTTCCTATCTTTGCCTGTCCTTTATACCTTATGGGAGGGGCAATCTCCTCCAAACCTTACTCCTAAGTCGCTCCTTTTGTCTTAGCTGCTCTTGCCTTCTGGCAGCTCTGCACACACACTCACTGGGAACACTCCTTTGTTCCGAAGTCAGCCCATAACTCCCAGATGATCCTGGCCCTATCTCTGTATTGGACACAGGATCCTCGTCCGGATCCTCCCCAGAGTCCCAGTCCCTGTTTTTCCCCACTGTCCGATTCTGCTGCCATCTGCATAGGCTGCCGGCAAACCACAACAGGTGGCTACATCCTGGTTGGACCATGTGACAGATGTGTGACCTGAGGGAAAGAACTTTGGAGTTTTGATTTGGGTGGGGAAAAGCTCCGGTCCTTCAGAGTCAGGTTTTCTCCAGATGTGCCAATATGACATTCCTAATAAATTCATACTTTGAGGAAACTCCAGACCTCAAAATTTTGATTGCCTTGAGTCTGCTATTTGAAACGTCAGCTATGTATCTCATGGGAGGCCATTCCAGAGAGCCAGATCAATAACAAAAATGCCTCCAGACTTCAGCCCTCCTAACCTCCTCCAAATGAGGAATCACAAGCTGCTTCTCTCAAATGACTGAAGCGGCAGACCAATTCTAATAGAAAGATGTGGACCTGATGTGTCAGTATCAAACCATAAATGGCTTTTTAAGAAAACCAATAATTTAAATTGCACTCAGAAGTAATTTAATTGCAAGTCAATGCAGAGCCCACAAAATAGTCATAACATGAGCTCATCAACAAGCAACTATGAGCACTCATGTGACTATATTTTGCACCAGTTGAAGTTTCTAAGTTAGGGGTATCAAATTTGCATCATCACAGTGGCAAGGAAGAACAAACCCAGATCAAAGAATAGTAAAATAAATCTGAGTTTCCATCTAAATTAGGGGTGTCAAACTCATGTCATCATGGAGACATATCAAGACTTTTTCCCCCTTCATTAAATTGGCCATGGACATGATGCATCCAGCCTGTGGGCCACGAGTTTGACAACCCTGTTCTAGGTGTTTTTTAAAGGATGTTTCATGTTCAGCATATTACAGTAATCTGTCTGTGTGTGAGCCAACAGAGCCAAGTCCTCTCACCCCAATTAAGGCTGCAGCTGGGCCAAGGCCCTCTAACCACAGCTTCCATCTGACCTACCAGAAGTCAAGAGTCCAGGACGAGCCCAACTGTACCATGACCTGCTCCTTCAGGGCCAATGCCACCCCATCCAGAGACAATACATGGAGCATGTTTTGTTGATGATCATAATGATAATGACTATAAGGATAACAGAATTTCTTCCCAATTCATTCATGCATTGATTTTTTTCAAAAAGTGTCTAACAAGCACTTCAAAGCATTAATTCCTTCCTCATTTTATTGAAGGCAGATTTCATTTTGATCAATGTCCTGTTACCTAATTCATGTCCTCAGAGGGAAAAATAACTGTACATTGGTTATTATCAGAGCACTTTTTCAGAAAAAACAAAATCAGTTTTCTACAAACAGAATATGAGATTTGAGGCACATTAAAGAGATGGCAGCCATTAAAGTCCTCATTGGAATAAAATGTCAAAGTTGTAAACCCCCATACTTTAAAAGCCAATGAATTCATAATTTAGGAAGCAAAAGTAATTTGATGCCTATGGTAGTACAGCCAAAGGGTATTGGCATTGGGTAATAAAATTTAACTAGCTTTGGGAGAGATTAGGATTCAAATCTTGTTTTAGCTGTAAATGTTTCCAAGATCTTAGATATTATTTTTCAGAATAGCCTGCTATCAAAAACTAACCCAATACTCCTGGTGAATACAGTAACTTGGAATCAGAATCTGAGAAAATATGTTCCAAGTCCTAATCTCATATAATCAAAGAACATGTGAAAATATAACATCAATAAATTGCATTCAGACCACAATGGGACTTAGAGTCAGACAAGAGTTTTATGTTTTGCCATTCCAGATATTGTTATTGACAAACCAGAGTAACCTGTTTGATAAAGAAAGAGAACCATTGTTCCTTCCTTTCTATTCTACAAAGGCAGGTACAATAAAGTCATATTTTGCACTACCACAGGGAAAACTAGAGATTCACAATGATGTTCAAAACTCTTCTTGGTTACTTTATGCATTTATGAAACTGCCTATATCTTCTGGACATCTGTTCAAAAGATGTCACACAAGAAAAGAAAACAACCTAAAACTATCAACCATAAAATACAATATTAACGAATACAAAAGATAAAACACAAAAAGTAGACAACTCACCTGCTTGGAACCCAATTTATTTGTATGTTTTTGATTGTTTGTTTTGCCTGGTCCGAGACTGGCATTGGAGTACATCCCAATGAATCTTCTTAAAGAGAGTAATCCAAAAACAGCTCTCTGCTTATACACTGCCTGCCTTAATACACTGCATTTACTTTCTTCCTAGTTCTTACTGAACAGGAATTTGAAAGAGTGCTGGCATTATGGATTTGGCCCATCAATAAGCACAGGTTCTGAACACATGTCACCAAGTTATCTGGGCACCAGAAAGTGTTTGGGAAAATAAGGTAAGCAAAGTGATCAGAACTTAGAGAAAGAGGAGAAAAAAGGCAAAGAGAATTCTTGCTACAGAGGGCAAAAGGGCTGCGTAGCAGAAGTGTGCGCTCCCCAATGTCCCATCCAGCACCAGAT
Organism: Hydrophis major; assembly: GCA_033807585.1. NCBI lineage: Eukaryota > Metazoa > Chordata > Lepidosauria > Squamata > Elapidae > Hydrophis > Hydrophis major. The sequence goes on along the minus strand of CM066331.1, from coordinate 182,480,775 downwards.
GCTCCAAAACCACATTGCTGCAAAATGCCTCAATGGATGCCTCTGGTTCTTTAACCCTGTGCAGATTTAATAAGAGCCTCTGCCAGAATACGCCCTGCCAGCCTCTTGGGTCTGTACAACCTTTAATGTTTGGCTTCAGTTTCAGGTTTTGCAATAAGGGTTCAATTTTAAAGGACGATAAAGTCAGCACACAATAAACTGCAGAAATGAAACCAACACTATTCTAACCATACATTTTTTTCTGATACTGTTGTTTTCTTTTTCTTCTACATGAACTTTACCCAAAGTAGCACTGATGTTATTCCTCTCTGGATTTATTTATTTTCATCTATCACCTGTTTAACATTGCCAACGTTTTGTAAATAACAAGCCATCTTAGGACATACCTGGGGAAAGAAAACCTGGACAGATTGTATTCAATTTCTTCTTTAAATTGCTGCAGTTTATTTTTGTTGTATTTAGTATATGGAATCTACAGAAGTCCTGCAATCACTGATATACAAATTTATTTGTATTTATTTGGAGTGGGAGTGTGGCTCTGTTGGCTGTGGAAGAAATTGGGGAAGGAAAAAGTCCAGCTGGGCAGAGCAGGGAAGAGGTAGAGCAAGGCAGAGGGAAATCGGAGGAAGACCCAGGCCCACCCCTTCTTCATCCCAGGACATGCAGGAGGAACGGAGAAGGGAGCAATGCGAGTTGTGTGGCTTACAAGGGAGGAAAGGTCCCTGGTTCCCTTCATTAGCTGCAGCTGGGAGCACAGTGTCTAAAAAGGGAAGTTGCACACAGCCAACTGTTGGGAGCAAATTGTGAATTATCTGGTATTGTTCAGGCTTATCTGGGTTCCTGGCATCTTTCCAACTGTGTTTTTTGCTGGCCTTTCAAGTCTGCAATTCCTTCTCCTGCCCTGTCAAGTTAGTTACTGCAGTATGGTTTGTGTGGATTTTTATTCACAGTTTGTATGTACTTTGTTTTCGGACTGAATTTCCTCCACTTAAAAACTGTTCTTGGGAGAATTTTTTCTCCAGCTGAAGGTAACCTGGACATTGGGAGCAAAATTGGAGGTACTAAAGGCACTCTTCTTCTTTTTTTGATAAAAGTTTTATTGATTTTAATGACAGACAAAAACATATAAGACATAAAACATAACATAAAAAAAATATCATTCTTCATAAATTTACAGTGTATCGGTTGGTTTACCACTCCCTTTTGTGCATCCATTTCATAGTCATCAAAATAATTATATAACATAAGAACTCACATTATCAATCATCAGTAAAATATCCTAATATCATTATTAAACAATCATTTGACTATAATTTTATTAATTCATACTTAAGCGAGATAACTATAATTGAGTTAAATTATTTTATAACAAATCATAGAATCATACCAAATCTATCTTAATAAAATATTCTAAAAAATTATCAAAACCAAGAAAAATTATATATTCGTTATTTCCTAAATTTCTAAATATTCTATTATTATATTGTATCATCTAACCATTGATAAAAAAGATCCCAAACTTCATAAAATTGTTTATCTTCTTGTTCTCTAATTTCAAATATCAATCTACTCATTTCAGCACATTCCAATATTTTCTTAATAATTTCTTCCTCTAATGGTATTTTCTCACTCTTCCAATGTTTAGCAAATACAATCCTAGCCGCTGTTAAAACATTTACAATCAAAAACTAAAATAGTTTTTATTATATATATCAGGTAAGATTCCCAATAAAAAAATCTCTGGTTTCAAATCTATGTGTTTCTTTATCATTTTTCCCAGCCATATGCGAATTCTAGTCCAGTATTTCCTGGCCTCCTCACAAGTCCACCACATATGGAAATATGAGCCAGGTATCTGATGACATTTCCAGCACTTTTCAGATTTATTCTTGAAATTCTTGTCGGGGGAAAGTGCCACCTGTAAAACATCTTATACAAATTTTCTTTATATGCTGTTGACATTGTCCTTTTATAATTTTGTGACCACAATTTTTGCCATTTCTCTAAATCAATCCCATATCCAAAATTCTTCCCACAAGCAATCATTGTTTCTTTAACTTGTTCTTCCTCTAATTTAATTTCCAACAAATAACTATATAGTTTTTTAATCACTTTTTCATCAGTACCTGTCAAAATCCTATCTAAATCAATCAATTTATCATAAAATCCTTCTCTTTTAGAATCTTTAAGATACCTTGCATGTATTTGCGCATATGAAAACCAATTCATCTTTATACCTTGTTCTTCTAAATTTTGCATCGTTTTAAGTTCACCCTTTTCATCCAATATTTCCCCATATCTAACTGTTTGTTCCTTCTTATAAGTTATAGGATACGAAAAAGCTTCAATAGCTGATAACCAAACTGGAATTTTCAAATAACATTGTTTCTTAATTTTCTCCCAATTCAACCATAACGATTCCCGTATATAATGCCTTCTAAAATAACCCTGTTTCCTTATACCATAAAAAAGCATGCCAACCCAATAATAAATCATGACCTTCTAATGCCAACAATCTAGTCTTTCTTAACGTTATCCATTCTTTAACCCACATTAAGTTTGCAGCTTGACAATACAACTCCCAATTAGGAAGGCCAAATCCTCCTCTAATTCTAGCATCCTGTAAAAAGTTTTAATTTTATTCTCGCTTTCTTGCCTTGCCATATATACTTCAACACAATTTTATTTAATTCTTCAAAGTAATCCTTACTTAACCTAATTGGTATTGTTTGAAACAAATATAAAATTCTGGGTAAAATATTCATCTTAATTGTTGAAATTCTACCTATCAATGACAATTGTAGGTTTTCCCATTTTTTCAGGTCGGATGCTATCTGCTGTTTAAGTTTAATATAGTTATTCTCTTTCAATGTAGTACATCTTGACGTCAGATATATCCCCAAATATTTAACTTTGTTCGTTACTTGAATTTTTAATAAATCTGCCAGCTCTTCTCTTTGTCTTAATAACATGTTCTTTGTCAGAATCTTTATTTATTTTCAAACCAACCATCTCACCCTACATCTCTATCTTTTCCAATAGTTTTAAAGCTGTCTCTAAAGGGTCTTCCAAAATAAAGACCAAGTCATCCGCAAAGGCTTGCAATTTAAATTCCTCCTTTTTGACTTTCATTCGTTTTATGTTTATATCCTCTCTAATATTTCTATTTAAGACTTTCAAGGTCAATACAAATAACAAAGGAGATAATGGGCAACCTTGTCTTGTACCTTTTTTAATATTGATAGAGTCTGTGAATTCTCCATCTATCATTACTTTTGCCATTTGCTTATAATATACGGCTTCTATTGCTTGGATAAATTTTCTAGCAAAGCCCATCTGTTCCAATAATAATAACATAAATCTCCAGTTCACATTATCAAATGCCTTTTGGGCATCTAAGAATATCAAAGCCATTTGTTTTTCAGGGTGCGCCTCATAATATTCCAATGTATCCAGGATTACCCTCATATTGTTTTTAATCTGTCTCTTTGGTAAAAATCCATTCTGATCAGAGTGAATAAAGTTATTTAAATATTTTTTAAGCCTTTCTGCCAAGATTGAAGCAAAGATTTTATAGTCTGCATTCAATAAAGAAATAGGTCGATAGTTCTTAATTTGTAATGGGTCAGTCCCTTCTTTTAGAATAAGTGTAATATAAGCTTCTGACCATGTTTTAGGTATTTTCTTATTTATCATAACTTCATTCATGACTTCTAACAGTGGAATGCTCAAAGATTCTTGTAATGTTTTATAAAATTCTGCCGGGAAACCATCTGGTCCTGGTGCTTTTCTATTGTTCTGTCTGTTGAGTGCTTCGGTTAATTCCATCATTGTTATAGCACTTTCTAACATTTTCTGAGTTTCATCAGGTATCTTAGGTAGGTTAGCATTTTGTAAATACTGTTTAATTTTTCCCTCGTCAAGATCCTCCTGTTTATATAATTGTCCATAAAAATCTCAAATGATTGCCTTTTTCTCCTTATTACCATAACAAATTTGACCATGCTCATCTATTAACTGTGATATTTTCCTTGATTCTTTCTCTTTTCTCAACTTATATGCTAACCATCTACCTGGCCTATTTGCATCTTCAAAATAGTTCTGTTTAGCACTTCTAATTTTTTGTGCCAGTTCTTTCTCTGCTTGATCCATTTTATGTTTAATTATGTCCATTTTAAGTTTGATATCTTTTTTCTGTGGCGTCTTCTGTAATTCTTTTTCCAGTTTTTTATGGTCATCTTCTAGAGCTTTAATCATTTGCCTCTTCCTAATGTTCTTTTTCTTTGTATTGTCAATTATTAATCCTCTTGCATATGCCTTCATTGTATCCCAAACATTCTGTATTGAAGTATCTTCTTTTTTGTTTTCCTTAAAGAAGAAGGCCAATTCTTTTTCCATCCATTGTGTAAAATCTTTTTCCTTTAGAATAGTATTGTTTAATGTCCATCTAGATTTTCTTTTTTGTCATTTCCATTTAATTGTCATTGGATTATGGTCTGCCCATGTACTTGTTTCAATATTTATTTCTTGAATATTAGATGATAATTCTGTTGATGTCCAAATCATATCTATTCTGGACCATGATAAATGCCTGTTTGAATAAAAAGTATATTGTTGAATTTTAGCATTTCTTTCTCTCCATATATCTTTTGAATTTAGTTCATCTGTCATTTTGAAAAAGGATTTAGGGAGAGTTTTCCTATTTTGTCGTGTTGTTTTTACTGTATAGTCCAGTTTATTGTCTACAATTCCATTGAAGTCCCCCATCATAAGTATATTAACACAGTCCAGTTCAATTATTTTCATATGTAATTTTTTATAAAATTCTTCTTGTTTATCATTCGGGGCATAAATTGCAACCAAGAGTGTTTTTATATTATTATCCACTATTTCAACTATTAATCTCTTCCGTTTTCATCAGTATAAATCAGTTTGGCTGGAGTGGTTTCTTTGATGTACAAAACTGTTAGGGATAACATTGTTTACCCTAACTGGTTTAGGTAAAATAATAAATATGTAATCATGGTTTATAAGTTAAAGTGTCTGCAACTTTAAATATAGGAATGTAATTAAGGGAGTGGTTGTAAAAGCACCATAAAAGAAGCAAGACAACGGCAGCTCGCTCTCTCTGGCTTGATGATCCCTAATTACTGGATAGACTGAAGACTGCGTTTTTCCCCGACTGAAAAGGAGAGACAAAGGACTGATTTGTAAGTGAACTGACATTGGATATTCTACACGGACTTTGCTAACTGAATATCCTTGAATGGACTGACTAAATGATACATGACTAATGGACTGTTATTTTGACTATGCTATAAACTCTAAATGGAATAAACTACATTTTTGATAGCACAAGCGTATCTCTTATTTTTACTGTATGTTAACAAACATACAAACTTATCTCACTCATTTATCTGTGTGCCTATCTGACTAACGCTGCACATTCTGTTTAGCTTGTCTCCTTAACCCTGGTTGGGGAACACAGGCTTAACAAAAACCACTCCTCTTTTGTTCCGGTTTCGCGTGGCTTCGGGGCAGCAGGAATTCGCGACAGCTCGCGATTCCTGCTGTGCTAGCCGTCGAGGTACCCCCGATCCAGATGGGTCAGGGGGATATGGCTGCCCTGTAGGGACAGCTGAAGAGAGAGGGGAGTCGGATAGGGAGGTGGGGGTGTCGCAGACCCCACCTTCTCCGGGAAAACCCCTTTTTCCCAAGGCGGTGGAGCGGCGGTCAGCAATGGCCGCCACAAAGAAGCCAGCAACCGGGTAGGAACTGTGCTGGAGGAAGTGTGAAGAGTGAAAGTTCTGTCTGAGCCGGGTCAAGTAACACCTTTTAAATTGCCTGGAATTGAGCTGCTTGAATTGCTGGAGGATACATTGTATCCCTAAGAAGAGCGAAAAGCGGCGGAGAAGCTGTTAAAGGGAACTTTTTTTTTTTACTCTCCCACCCCACGGAAATAGCAGAAATATTTGGATATATTAGACATTGAAAGTGGATTGCTTTGAAAGTTGAAGTTAAGAGACAAAGGGATTTTTGGACATTGAAAAATTTAAGAAATTGGAAAATCTTTGCTGGAGGTATGGATTTCTGATTATTTAAAATTGCCATTGCAAGTGGGAAGGGAGAAAAGAAAATTGGAGCAGAAGCTGAAAAAGGAGGAGATTGTCTAGAACGTCTTTGTGGATCCCAAAGGAAGATATATGGTAATTGGACCTCTTTGATTAAAAATTAATCCAGAAAGAGAAAGAGAAGAAGGAAGAAAAGTATTAATTTTTGGAACTTTTTTTTTTTTTAATTGCTTTTGATTGTCTTTGATTAAAAATACTTGTGGTTGTTTTGGAAAAAGTTTCCCTTTTTACAATGGCATCGTTTGTGGATGAACTAGAGATTGAATATCAAAAATATAAAAAAGAAGATACTTTGGGCGCTTTGTTTCAATTCTTAGAAATGGCGTTATGTTCTGTTGAAAAGTTGATTACGCAGCAGAAGGACTGGGACAAGGAAGAAGAGGAAGAAGAAGCCATCTTTGATGAACAATGGGTCCCTTCCGGAGAGGAGGAGAAAAAGGATAAGAAAAAGGGGATTTTAAGAATTATAAAAACAACCAAAAGAGAGAAAAATGAGCGAAAAGATGGAGGCAAGGTTAGAAAGCAAAGGAAAAGGAGTAAGAAAAGCGAAGGGAAAAAGCAAAGGGGTAGAAAGGGCAAGGAGAAGAATAAGCAAGAGAGAAAGGGGGGGAGGAGAAGCCTTAATGGGGGGAAGCAAGACCTAAAGAAAAAAAGTTTATTTAGAGACAATGGGTGAATTTAATTTAGATTAAAAGAGGGATTCTGGAGGGTATATAAGAGTGTGTTTTTATATGTATATTTAGAATATAAAATTTATTATGTAATTTTAGAATCTTTTAAACAGAATCCCAAGAAAGATTGCTATATGTAGTATTTCTAAGTTAGGGTAATGAGTTATAGATGTTACTCCAATTGGTGTACAGGAGAAGTATAGTAAAGGAAAAAAAAGATGAATGGATAATTGGAAATAGAACAGACAAAGAATGTTGTTGAAAATGGTAATAAGATATGGAAGGATATATATGCTTTTTTTTTTTTTGGATTTTGTATATTGATAAAAGGCAATAAAATTTTAATTAATAAATAATTTGGATGGAAAGGAGAAGTAGGGACAAGATATGAAGTTAATATTATATGAAATATTGATATTATAATCTGGAAATGTTATGCCTTATTGGTCTTTTATTATTATTTTTTCTTAGAAAAGAATTTATAAGCTGCTATGCCTTGATTCTTTGTGCATTGTTTTTATAAAACTGATAAAAATGGTTTTTATATATATATATAAAAAAGAAAATGATAATAAGATATGGAAGGAGATAGGGGTTGAATATGATGTTTGAATTTGTGTCTGTGTGAAGAGTTTTAACCCGGGAACAGACAACCTTCAGAAAAGATCTTTTAGTTTTGTTTATGTTTTGTGTTTGTATGTTTGTGTATTGTGTTTATGGTAAAACTAACAAAATTTGTTTTTTATAAAAAAAAGGAAAAAAGAATCAATAAAACCTTGGAGGAATGTTAGATGAGAATAATTTAAACAAGCCAGAAAGAAAAGAATATGATGACTATAAAATGGATAAATATGGAAGAGAAATGAAATTGAATAGGAGTAAAGAGAAATAATGAGAAATTTGCTGAAAGATATTTGTGTGTCCATATGGAGATGGGATAAATTGGAATTATGCTGTATAAAAATAATGTTTTGTATGACTTGTAAGGATTTACAATGTTAAGAGGTTTTATGTGTTTATGTATTTAATGGTTAATGATGTGTTGTTTTATCTTTAAAATTAATAAAAATTTGAAAAAAAAAAAAAAAACACTCCTCTTTTCTTACAATGAGTCAGAGAAGTAAATATTTTCCCTAACTTTGGTCGTATCAATAATTGTTCATGTTGTTTTTTAATGTGTACTTCTTGTAAGCAAATTATATCAAATTTTAGCTTCTCTAATTTGTAAAAAGTTTTTCTTCTTTTGATAGCTGAATTCAGTCCATTTATATTCATGGAAATCAGTTTTTTTTCTTCCATAGTTATGCTTTATATTTAGGTCTAACAGCTCTCGTGGATCTTATTTCACATTGTTCTTTGATCTCCATTTGTCCACCTATTGTGCCTTCTTCTTTTTCCATCTCCATTTGATCCTCTTCAAATTCAGTTAAATTTTTTTCTTTTTCTATCTCTGTTTCTCTTCTTTCGAAAAATTCCTTATAAAATATTTCTGCTTTCACAATTGAATCAATTCTGTGTCTCTGTTCTTGCCATGTAAACATTAATCCTTCTGGAATCAGCCATCTATAGTTCACCTCTTTTTTCAATAGCATTTTGGTCAAAAATTGATACTCTTTTCTAATCTCTCTCACTTTTCTAGGTACTTGTTTTAAGACCAGGATCTCTTTGCCTTTGTATTTCAACCCCTTCTCTCTTACCACTTGTAATATTTGGTTTTTAATAGTTTTTTTTTTTGGTGAATCTAACACAGACCTCTCTTGGTAATTGGTTCCTCATCGCATATCTTGTGAAGACTCGATATATCTCATCTACTCCATCCATCATCTTTTCCTCTGTTATTTCCAAGACTCCAGTCACTAAAGGGACTCTTCTTACTTATGTGACTGTGTTGCCTTTGTGTACACACACACGCAGAGAGAAGGGGGGAGGGGAGGGGAGGAAGAGAGACTGAGAGACAGAAAGTATGTGGATGATACAATGTAGGAAATAAAATATTTAATTAAGATAAAACGATAATATAATCACCATATGGAATCAGAATTGCAATGGTTAGGTATCATAAGTCAATGTCTAAAAAGACTAAGCAATGCTGTAATTGAGAGGGACCTATAGAGATGGGGGAAAAAGAGAAAGCTAATGATACTACATGATGTCCTTTACTCCACTGATGTATCACGAACATTTTTGCTTATAGGTGCAATATGTCTCATCTCACCTCCACCTAAGATTGCTTATCTACTCCTAAATAATTTTTGGAAACCTGAAAATAATTATTTTAACTATATTTCATTTCTAGAGGCATTTGAGCATTTGCTGTATGGAGAAAGGCAAGTCTCAAAGCTCAACTATACAACTAGCAGAATCACCTGGAGTTGAGGCAAATGATCCAGGGATGTTCCACCTTAGGCTGCACGTAGTGAAGGTGAAAGTCCTCTCTTGCATGTGTGCATACATGGGGGCAGGAGGGAGACAGAGAGAGAAGTGGGGAGTATATGTACACATATCTTCCTCCATAGGGGAAAATAGTATGTCATAAGAAGTGACCTTAGACTTATTCATGGATGCTGGCTGATGATTTTGATAATTCAGATAGAAAACCCCCCATGCAGGAGCATACAAGTATGCACTCCTTGCATTCTCAAATGTTAGACACTTACATTCTCAAAAGTTAGACAGGATCCTTTGAGTCACAGAGTGAGCAATTTCTTAATGTGTGCATTTGTGTTCTACAGGGAAGGACAGTTTCTCCCCTCCATGCCCTGACTGGCAGGAGTTTTATTAGCTACTTAATTGCCTTTTGCAATCCCTTACCTATTACTGCAAGAGAAATGTCTGGGGAAGCATTTGTCAGGAAAACCTTGTCTAAATAATGTATGATTGATTCAATCACTGTCACAATTACTAAGGAGATGATGTGAATGACTGCCCTCCTACCTACTCTTGTCCTCTTGACCCTCTTTCCAAATCCATACTGAGAAAATCCCAGTGGCATTTCAGTCAGACTTTTGCATTCAAAGATGATCTGGTTGCACATACTGTAACAGATAGGAAGATTCCGTGCTGCAGACAGTAGTGAGACTGGCTCCAGCAGTCAACAGCAACAATGAAGGAATTCATCTCGGAAGGAACTGCATTACTCCCAGATATAAAATATGACACATCCCAACCGAACAGAGAAAATATTATATCACTGCAGTGGATGAAAAACTTCAAGTAAGGATGATTGGATTCTGAGCAACAAATTTTTAACACTGCTGCACCATCATAATCCTTCATTTAACAAGCTCTCATTCACTTCAACATGGATTCAACTATCTTCTTATATCACCTTCTTCTTCCTGCACCATTTCCCCTGCTTCATTAACCAGTGATTGTGGATTTGCTGCAGTGAGACAGGTCACTAAAAAAAAAACCTGCTAATTTGATATAGCCCACAGTGAAACTACTTGGGAGATCTTGGATGACTTCTGGTATGATCAGGAGTTTACCACCATTCAAAAAAAAAAATAGGGCAACAAATAAGATGATGCAACAGATAAAAATCAATAAATGTTTCATAGTTACAGTCATTTCAATTCCTTTTAATTTATTTTATTTTGTTAAGCTTTCAAAATTAATGTGGGATCCTGGCCTTATCCAAGTTAGAAAGAAAACGTTATATGATTGTCCTCTCTTTCACTGTGCACCCATCTGCAGCCACCCAGTTTTTACACTTTAATTAAATCCCAAGGGAAATTACTATTACAGAAATATTCCTGGTTTTGTTGTTTAAGATGAGGTAGCATGTGGTTAAAAAAATTTGTAAGCAAAAGAAATGCCATCATAGGCATGTCAAAATAGGCTAACACAGGCATGTCAAACTTAATTTTATTGAGGGCCACATCAGGGCTGTGTTTGACCTCAGAAGGCCAAGGTGGGCATGGCCTGATCAATGTCACTTATGTTGGGGGTGCCTGTGGTGGCCTGAGCGCTCGTACGTGGACTCTTCAGCTCCATTTTCACTGGCAGGGGTTTGCAAGAGACCGTGGCAGCCGAAAAAGGAGTTTGGGAGCCTGTTTTCTTTGGCAGAAGCACCGTAGGCCAGCCCTTCACTGTTTCCAGGACAGTCTCACAGGCCAGATCTAAGTCCCTCAAGGACTGGATCCTGCCCCCGGGCCTTGAGTTTGACACCCCTGTACTAACAATACTAAAAGAAATTCAAAAGCACCCTGAGCAGTGGTAGGATTCAAAATTTTTTTTACTATCCATTCTGTGGGCGTGGCTTGGTGGGTGAGGCAGGAGAAGGAGACTAAAATCTCCAGTCAGAAGTGGTATTTGTCAGGTTCTCTGAACTACTCAAAATTTCCACTACTGATTCTCTAGAATTGGTCAGAACCTGCTGAATACCACCTTGAAGTAGAATGAAGTGGAGGGGAAAATGTTCTTTTTCTCTTATGAGGGAAAAAACTCTTTTTGAAAAGTGGAAGCAAGCGTTTCACAAAGTGTTTTCTGAACCTTTCCAGGGGCAGCCTTCGTTTTCTTCTAAAATGTATGCTTAAAGAGTTCATCCAGCTCCCATTGTACATTCTTCTTGACCTGCAATAGGAATCAATATTGCAGATGGCTGGAGCATTATGGGAGCTGACATCCAAACTGCCTGGAGAGCAGAGAAATGTGCTAATGGCCACAGAAGCAGCTTTCTCCTCTTGGCCCACTTCCTCTACCACATAAAAATGAATGATGACATTTTTTCAGTTTAAAACTTTAAAATGGGAAGGGATACTAGTGATTTGTTCACATATCTGCAAAAAGAAAATAGTCCACCCTGCACTAGGTGGTTTTGACTTTTCTTTTTCAGGACAAGATTTTTAAGAGTTGGAATAGGACTCAAAAACACCTTGAGGCAAACTGTACCTAAAACCCATACCTAAAACCATGAACTGTCAACAATTGGGGAAAACTTTAGGGTCTGTAGAGTATTGAGGGCATTTTAAGAATTGATCTTGGGATTTCCCCCCCATTACCCAGCCCCGATTTATTTTGTAGTTTTTTGTTTTTAAACTTGCTGCCAAAATCCAGCCATTTTACAGTTAAATTGTATATGATCTTGAAGTGTTGGGAAATCATGGATCTAATTTTGATGCTACATGTAGCCCATAAACCACTAATTTAGCTATACAGGAGTAAAACCCACTGACTCATAGGAAACATTCTCAAGTAAATAAGTTTATAATGGCAGACATAACCAGATGTGTCTTTTTTTAGACATTTAAAAATGTAATTACAACACTGGTTCCTGAGAAATAAACATATGGCTGTTTATCATATTCTGAAAATATAAACTTCAGCTGCTACTAGGATTTCTCTGCAAAAAAAACATTAAAAAAAGGTCTATTATGTACGTACAGTATGTATGTATGTATGCATGTATGTACATATGATGCTCTCTGAAACAACGTAGAGTGTATCAATATTTGTTCACTGGTATGCTTCTACATATATTTTTTAGGAATGATAGTCACCTAACAGTTGGGTTCACAATATATAAACCAGAATAGTCATTTAATACTGTTGTATCTTTAAGAAAATGCTGTAATTGTGATTGGCTGCAGTTCCTCCAACGGCCATAAGATGGAGCCAGAAACCTGGTTTGTTCTCTTCTTGCATTTCCCTATTGCCTTTTGCCTGATCATTGTTCTGTTGGGTTTGCTGTGAGTCTTGCAAACTGTTAGCAAACTCCATTTATTGAACTTTGTTTATGATACTGGACTTCGTTTTTGGATTATCCCTGGACTGATTGTATTACTTCCAGTAAACGGGTAAACAAAGTCCAACAAACAGTCCAAATCATACACGGTTAAAGCAGTGTACTACCTGCTTTAACCATGTATGATTTGGACTGTTTGATGGACTTTGTTTACCCGTTTACTGGAAGTAAAACCTACATTTTACTATTCAGTGTATCTGTATGCTGGTTGTGTGTTATTCCTCACCACTCTCACTATGTTTCCCTGAGTGCACTCATTCTCCTAACGGGGAATACCTTAACAATATTATTTCATAATGTAGGGATTTTTTAAAATGTTATTTATTTCAATTGTTATAAATTGTTATGAAATTCTTTTTTTCCATAGGTGAGACCACCTGCAAAAGGAAGTTACTGTTCATGCATATAGTACATGGCAACTCGGGAGCGGGTCAGGGAAGCTTCATGAGTTGACATAAGCATACAACTGTATACATATATACAGTTGAAAGCCTCCTTCAAGTCCCTGGACATTGACACCATCTCCTGAGAAACCCTGGTACAAGACCAATCGACATGGCACACGTTGATCCACCAAGGCTGCCAAGACTGCTAGACATTTGAAGACAAAAGAACTACTATAGCACAAAAGAAGCAAACATTCCACAAAGCCAGAGCTGTAAATGCTGCAACAATGGTGCCCGCACATGTCTGCCCAACATGTAGCAAAACATTCTGTGCCCATATAGGCCTTACCAGCCATCTGTGGATACACTGTGGACAGCGCACAGCCCATGTCAAGATCCTCTTCAAACACAATGAACAATTATCATCACATATAAATACAGACAGTGGTGTATTAACCATTAAGCAGACTAAGCATGTGCTTAGGACACCAGGCCCAAAGGGGGCACCACAAAGTTGAGAATATGGCCTCATTTGTACAAAGGAGGGGGGCACCAAGATTTGCCAGTGCTCAGGGCACCAGTGAGCCTTAATCTGCCACTGTATCCAAAGCTGGGGAGACTGTTTAAAGCCTTCCAGCTTTGCAATGAATTATGGGAAGGAATGTGTTTTACTTGCCCTAATGTTGCAGAACATCTCTTTTGAATTCATTGCACAACCTAAAAAAGAAAACACTTGTTTGTGTTGGATTATTTTTGATATAGGTTTGGAGGGGCATCAGTTGGAGATTATCAATTATGATAATCTGATTTATTAAAAGAACACTTGCTCTTAAAAACACTTGAAAATTGTTCTAAAGAAAGGCAAACAAATAAACCTACAATGTTCTTATCAAGCATTTTCAAAAAATTAAAATTGATGTTATTATCTGGATAATATTGCAAGACTGAAATGCTGGACCATAACAAATCCATGAATTTGTGTATCACACTGAGTTCTCCATAGCATTTCTAAATATATATGCACTGGATTGTCCTGTTCATAATGTACTAAATAGATATTAATTTTGTCTCCTTTTTTTCATCATTGTCTTCTTCCTCTCTTTCTCCTTCTCCTTGGCAAAACTGGAACTTTTTGATTGCTTTTATCTTTTGATTGCCCAGAAGGAAGAAGATACCTAGCAATCACTGGAAGCAAATTCAACTACGGTCACTGCAACTTAATTCTGAGTTATCATTTACAAAACTGCACAGTCTAGCAGAAATATTTTTTAATTGTGTTTTGGCAATTTACAATAAACTTCACTGAGCTGGAGTAAATGGGCCTCCTTTAGAAATAATGCATTAGAAAGACAAAACAAAGTAAAGATGTCAATGTTTTCTGTTTTCTTACATCAACACTAACTAAATCTAATAATTTTTCAACTGTGCCCCAGGTATATTCATTACATAGTGAAAGATATAGTAGAGGTATATTGCAATTTATAATTGATGGGCATTCATAACTGGAAAATGGCAAAAAAAACCCATCACAAACACAATCATATGACTGAGATGCTGCAACTGGTCATAAATGTAAGCTAGTTGCCAAGTATTCAAAATGTGAATATGCGACTACAGGGTGGTACAGAATTTGTAACTTTAATAGTTTGTAATTTTTTCTTTAGTCCATTGTAACTTTGAATAGTTATTAAGTGACCAGTCATAAGTTAAGGACAATCTGCACCTCAGATTCTTTGAATGAGTTGCTCGTAGACCATAAGGTAATTACCAAAAATTAAAACAACTTTCATTTACTGGTTAATTTAAACTATTACTAGATTTTTTTTAAAAAAAACCTGCACAATAAAGATATTCGTTCTGCCAAAATGTTTTAATTATTTATGTTGCCTTCAATATTTATGGCAATTCTAAACTACAAACCTGGCAGTAATATGATATTAGAATTGTTCTGTATGATCCATTAACATACTTGTAAACACCGCGCCCTGATTGGCCAGAGCGCATGGCAACCGGATTGGCCAAGTGAGCCGCACTGACTAGCCCGCTGCGAATCCCCGCGATTGGTGGACACCAATCGCAGGAGATTCAAAGTGGTGCCATTGGCCGTGGCCGCCGTGGCCAGGCAATATAAGCTGCCGCCGATCTCCTGGAAACCGAGTCGATCTTGGGACTTATAAAGAACTGAATCTTGTCACTGACTCCCGAGCCTTCTTCCGAACGGCGAACTTAACACTGGCGATGAGGGTGGGATCGCGGAACTGATACCCACCGAGCACGTGCACCGAGGAAGTCGAGATTGACAAGATGGCCAGCATCGCACCACCCGCACCCTTTAACCAAGCTACTGAGGAGTGGGAATTGTACGTTGATCAGTTCCTGATGTTCCTAGGGAGTAGCAATCTCAAGGATGCAAACGGGCAGAAAAAAAGGGCCGTTTTCCTGACATACTGTGGGCCTGCAGTGTTTAAAATGGCGAAAGCCCTCGCGAAACCTGAGGACGTGAAGGCGATGGACTGGACTGACCTCAAGCCGCTGCTACGGAGCCACTATGCCCCCGCCATGCCCACCCTCATCCGGCGGGACCAGAAACCGGGTGAGAGCATTAGTGACTTCGTGGCGGACTTGCAAAACCTGGGAGGCATGTGCGGCTTCACGGACATAGACAAGGCACTACGAGATCACGTCGTCCTTGGGCTCTGGGACCCAGTCCTACAAAGCCGGCTGATGGCAAAGGGCAACATCTCCCTCTCTCACGCTCTTGCCGAGGGCACCACAGCCGAGGTGACTTGAAAGTCAGCGGCCCGAATGTGGAGACCAGACACCAGGGACTGAGCCACAACCTCCAAGGCAACCCCGATGACCAAGATGCATCCAGAAGCAAGCCAACAAGCAACCACCACCACCCACCATGGCAACTTCGACTCCACCTCCGACACCACGGACAAAGAGGTGGACATCCATTGACTCTAAACAGAACGAGACTGGCACAAACGGCAGACTCGCAAGTCAGGACTCCAATGTGCCGGGTGCAGAGGCGACCATCCTCGATCGGAGTGCCAGTTTTTCAACGCGATCTGCCAGCACTGTGACAAAAGAGGCCATATCGCATGAGTCTGCTGACTCAAGAAAGCTTACAGCCCCTGACGATAAGCAGCCAGAGATGGGACGGCACCTCCCCAGGACAAGGGACCGCCAAACCGAGAGCCGTTGGAATCGGGATGGATGGACCAGACAGAATGGCAAGAACTGACAGAGAGAGGAGACCCAACAGATGGTCATTATCAGCCATTCATCGAGCACGGACGCCCAAAAGTTATACGTGGAAGTGACAGTCGTGGACAGAGACCGACCCAGCCTTTTGGGACTACAGTGGTTCACGCCGCTCAGGATCAAGGTAACGGGCAACGACCACGTTGCAGAGGCAGACTGGGAGGAACAACTCACAACGGACTTCCAGGAGGTGTTCGACGGCACCCTAGGCAAGTACCGAGGGCCCCCTATCTCCTTCAGCTTAGACCCCAGCATCCCCCCGATACGCCTAAAACCACAGCGGGCACCTTTCACACTCTGGCCCAAGATCGATGAGCAGATAGACAAGCTCATGAAACAGGGGGTCCTGGAGCCAACTGATCACGCCCAGTGGGAAACCCCCATAGTCACCCCAGTCAAGCCCGATGGGTCGGTGAGAATCTGTGGGGACTATAAGGCCACCCTAAACTGCACCTTACAATAGAATGCCTATCTCGTCCCAGTAGTGCAGCACCTTCTACACTCACTGGGGGAAGGCAAGGTTTTCGCGAAACTCGACCTGGTGCAAGCCTACCAACAATTACCAGTTGACGTGGAAACCGCCGAGGCACAGACCATAGTAACCCACCGGGGGACTTTTCGCTGCAGGTGGCTCCAGTTTGGAGTCAGCGTAGCACCAGGAATTTTCCAGAGCCTCATGGAGAGACTCCTGCAAGGAATTTAGGGGGTAGTGCCCTACTTCGATGATGTACTGGTGTCAGCGGCCAACCAAAAAGAACTGGAGGGTCGCCTGAAGGAGGTACTACAAAAATTCAAAGACGCAGGGCTAAAAGTCAAAAAAGAGAAATGCCAGCTACACACCGAGAGGGTCGAGTTCCTAGGGTATCTCCTAGACCGACACGGCATTCACTCAACTGAAAAAAAAATCAGAGCCATCAAAGAAGCCCCCAGGCCAAGGAATAAAACAGAACTGCAGGCGTTTCTCAGGCTGATTCATTTCTATAATGTTTTCCTACTCCAAAAGGCAACCACGGCAGAGCCGCTGCATAGGCTACTGGATAAAACAGCTACCTGCACCTGGGGGAAACGCAAGGAAACCGCTTTCAAACAAACAAAGGACCTGCTCACATCGGATGCCGTCCTCATCCAGTACAATGAGACCCTTCTGTTGGCAGTCACGTGCGACACTTCACTGTTCGGGATCGGGGCGATCCTCAGCCACACACTCCCGAACGGAAACGAAGCACCCATTGCCTTTTACTTGAGAACTCTATCAAAGCCGGAAAGGAACTATAGCCAACTCAACAAAGAAGCCTTGGCAATCATCACCGCCATCAAAAGGTTCCACGAGTACCTCTACGGCAGGACATTCACCATCCTCACAGACCACAAATCGCTGTTGGGCATCCTGGCAGGAAACAGGGCCACCCCAAACATTCTATCTCCTAGAATAACAAGGTGGTCTGAATTCCTTGCTGCCTACAGTTACCGGCTGACCCATCAACCCAGCAAAACAATCGCACACGCAGACGCCTTGAGCAGCACCCCGTTACCCAATCTGGACACCGACCCAGCACCCACAGCATCCACCCTGAGCATCGAAGCCATACACAACCTCCCCCTAACCGTGTCAGACATTGCCCATGAAACAAATAAAGACAAACATCTGGCGCGAGTATTACAATGGGCAGAGAGAGGTTGGCCGGAAAAAGACGTCGACAGGACATTCAGGACTTTCAGGAACAGACAAACAGAACTTTCCACACAAAAGGGTTGTGTACTATGGGGGGACAGGGTTGTCATCCCGGAAAAATTACAAAAAAGGTTCGTGGACTTGTTACATGAGGGGCATCATCAGGTCAAAAGCCCTGGCCAGAAGCTATGCATGGTGGCCAGGGATGGACAAACAAATCGAAGTCTGGGTGGCAAACTGTAAGCAATGCCAAGAATCCAGGCCAAGCCCACCCGCTGCCCCAATCCTGGAATGGGAAACCCCCAGGGGGCCATGGTGCAGGATACACATAGACTTCGCCAGACCCACTAAAGGACACACATTCCTCATAACGGTAGACGCTTACTCCAATTGGCTGGAGGTAAGTGACATGAGAACTACCACCACCGAGGCCGTCATCAAAGAACTCAACAGACTATTCTCAACCCACGGCCTCCCAGATGTAATTGTGTCAGATAATGGGCCACAGTTCACCGCACTGGAATTCGAAAAATTCCTAGCGGAACGGGGAATATGGCATGCCCTGACAGCATCGGCACATCCGGCGGTGAATGGTAGGGCAGAACGAATGGTCCAATTCACCAAAAAAACAATTCAAAAAATCAAAACCGGGGACATGCAATAAAAAATAAATAAACTACTTTTTATCCAACACATAACACCAAACAGAATGACCAACAAGAGCCCCGCAGAGCTACTAATGGGGAGGAAACTAAGATCCCCCCTAAACAGGCTGCACCCCACGTATAACCCCGAAAAACCCACTGATTCATCAAGCAGGTACTGAACATTTACACCAGGAGACACGGTATATGCAAAAAATCTTAAAGGGGACTCCCTCTGGATACCGGCAACGATAACCCAGGCAACAGGTCCCCGCTCGTACCGGCTACAGACAACTGATGGACGAGCATGGAAACGACACATCGATCAAATAAGATTGAGAACAACCATGGGAAAAACAACTGACACACAAACAGACAGAGACATAAACCCAGAAGGGGAAAAGAACCACCACAACACCAACCAAGAGGGGAGGGAAAGCCCCAAGAACCAACCCCAACCAGAAAGAAACCAGGAATACTTACCAACCAAAGCAGAAATAAACAGCCAGCTCAAAGCCTCGCCAGGAAGGAACAGCCAAGCCAGCTCAACCAGCCAGGAAAGACCGGGTAGGAGCGGCAACAACAGCATCTCAACCAGCCCGGGTAGACCGGGAGGAAGCTGCGATGAAAGGCCCGGCCCACCCTTCCAGGCGGTTCCATCTACAAGGCAGAGAGCAGCACAGAACCTGACCGAACCGCCCGAAGGACAGAAATCAACTAACCTGCGCAGGTCAAGTAGGTAAGTGCAGAGCCCCGCCTACTTACAGGACTACGTCACGTAGGACCGTACCAAGAGGGGAGGGGTGTTCTGTACAATCCATTAACATACTTGTAAACACCGCGCCCTGATTGGCCAGAGCGCATGGCAACCGGATTGGCTGAGCAAGCCGCACTGATTGGCCTGCCGTAATTGGTGGACACCAATCGCGGGAGATGCAAAGTGGTGCCATTGGCCGTGGCTGCCGCGGCCAGGCAATATAAGCCGCCGCCGATCTCCTGGAAACCGAGTTGATCTCGGGACTTAATAAAGAGCTGAAACTTGTCACTGACTCCCGAGCCTTCTTCCGAACGTCGAACTTAACAAGAAACGTCTGGACTCAAAAGGAAACAATCTAAATGAAATTAGTACATTTGGAAAGTATAATAAGGGGCAGGTGATTTAGCTACATTAAATCTTTTATTTCATTACTTTTTATCACAGTTAGTAGCAGTGAGTAAATGTTTGATGGTGATAAAAGTAAAGGACTAAGATTCTGTAAAAAAAGCTGTAAAAATTCTTTCTCAAACCCTTATGTAGAGATGATAGATACAATTTCTTAGTATTAGCTATATGGATGACATGGAAAATTTATAAACCTAATGTAAGCCCAAATAATTCACCAATGGCATCTGTTTGGTATTTATAAGAGGACACCTGGTTAGAATTATAAAGAAACTGTAAACCCATTGGAGTGGTACAATTTAATTATGTGGAATACTCTTATGTGTAATGGATATTGAATAACACTGTCAGAGCAAGATATCCTTATAAAACGACAGCTCAGAGGTTTCCCCTACACAAGCAGAAACACATACTGTAGATGCTATTCTTAGACCTGTGGTCCTAAGCTATTTTGCTATTTTCAAATACAGTAAAGCAGGGGTGTCAAACTTGATTTTACTGAGGGTTGCATCAGGGGCTGGGGCAGGCATGGCCAAGGTGTGCATATAGCCAGCTCTATGTCACTTGTGTTAGGGGTGCCTGTTGTGGCAGAGCACTCTGCAAGCAAAAACAGGCTCCTGAGTTCCCTTTTTGGCTCCCAGGGCCTCCTGCCACACTCTGCCAGTGAAAATGGAACCCATTTTCCCTGGCAGAAGCACTGCAGGCCAATCCTTTGCTGTTTCCAGGGTGGTCCTCCTAGGCCAGATCTAAATACCCCATGGGCCAGGTCTGGCCCCTGGGCTTTGAGTTTGACCACCCCTGCAGTAAAGAATCCTGAGCTGTCTTTAGTCATGAATATATATTTGCCACTATATGTTCTCTAGATAAATGTGGAGAAATCTAACTTCTCCTTCAAGCCAAACAGCTTGGATTGCTCTGCGTTTCAGGTAGGATTTCAACATATAGAAGCATGATTGGTGATATAGTTTCAGGCATGGGTGAAATGAATGGAGACAGTCTTAGTTGGTGAACTTTCAGCTCTTTATTACATAGTGACTTAAGAGGGTGAACAACAACAACTCTGCCTTATATAGGTGACCTTAATGTGAAATAACCAATAGGGAGCTGTAAGACGCTAGCTCCAGAACCAATAAGAGTCCTTCGTTAAGGGCCAATCGGATTCTCTGAGCCCAACCAATCCGATCGCGCCGCTTAACAACCAATCAGAAGTGCAGGGCCAGAACCCTGCACTTTACCCCAAGCTCGCTTTTATTTTAACTATTTACATACATAACAATTGGGGTGAAAGAAGGAGATCCAAAACTCTGAGCAGCCTACCAGAATCCTTTGGTTGATGTTGGAGCCCTGTTGAGTGAAGGAGAAAGTTTGGGGAGCTTTTAGCAGAAAAATGAATGGAAACTTCCAAGTGCTTAATGTTGTGAATGAATAAATGTTTAATAAAGTTATCTAGAGCTTGAAGTCAAGTGCAGGGTTCTGGCCCTGCACTTCTGATTGGCTGTTAAATGGCGAGATCAGATTGGTCCGTTCAGGAGAATCTGATTGGCCATTAGCAAGCCGTTCTCATTGGTTAACGGAGCTAGCGCTCCAAGGTTGCCATTGGTTGAATAGTTAATAAGTTGCCTATATAAGGAAGGCTATAGCAGCCATCGAGTTCGAGCTGTCAAACCATGTAAATAAAGAGTTGAAGTTCACTGTTTCATCAGCTCGTCTCCATTCTTCGCACCCATGCTCCACACTTAACACTTAAGGCATCTCTTTAGCTGAAATGTTCCCAAGTGTTGAGGTGTACCTTCTTTGTGAAGAAGCAGACAGAATCCAGATGTGTGAAGAAACTTTTAGTTGCACGTTGTTGCAAAAATCCAACTTTCCCCAAGTTCAATTGCATTGTTTTTATTGTTCATTTATATTCATTGTGATGAACACAGATTTTTAGGGAATGTGTACAGAGTAAGATTACACCAAAGATATTTTGGCATTACCCATAATGGAGGATTGGCTGGGAAAAATGATAGAAATTGCTGAGATAGCTAAATTGACTTTTTTGATCAGAAAAAAATACAATATCTATATTCATAGCTGACTGGAAAGCTGTGATAGACTTTTTCCTGTGAAATGGGAAAAAATACATTTATGATTTATGATGTGGATGATTAAACAGAATAGGTTATAGAAGAGAGAGAGAAAATTTACAACCATAAGTACCATGGGGTGTTTTTTTTTTAACTTTTTTACTTTCCTGCACTTTTCTTTAATGTCTCTTTCTTTCCTTTTTCTTACTTTATATTAGTTTGTGCTAGTTTTTATATCCTTCAAAAATTTTGGAGGGGGTGGTAGTTTGAGATGCCAGGAACAATGTCAGAACTCTCTGTCCAGAGGAGTGAAGTGTTGGGAGTAGTTAAGATACTGCACAGTATCTTAACTACTCTGGAACTTCCAGACCATTGGAAAAAGATCCAACATTGAGGAAGACACATGCCACTCATATGGATAAGAGCAAGTCTTCATACACAAAGGCAGGGGTGGGATTCAATTTTTTAACAACTGGTTCTGTGGGTGTGGCTTAGGTGGTGGGCATGACTTGGTGGTCATGTGACTGGGTGGACATGGCTTGGTGGTCATGTTATTGGCTGGGTGTGGCCAATTCAATATCACTCACATCAAGGCACACATTTCTTCGCCTGGCCTCTCATGACTGTGGGGATGCTGCAACAGTCGTAAATGTGAAAAATGGTCATAAGTCACTTTTTTCAGTGCCATTGTAACTTTGAATGGTCACTCCACACAAGCACAGTACCAGCAAAGGAGGGGAAAAAAAAACTCCAGAGATGTTCCTGAGACAGGAAGTCTAGTCCTGCCAAAAATGTTAATAAGGGTTAATGGAGAGGCAGTTTCTGTAAGCATCACCAGAATGTTTCCTTCCTGCCTTCCTTACAGGATTAGGCCAGTAATTTCTTCTAACAACTGGTTCTCCAAACTGCTTAGAATGTTAACAACCGGTTCTAGTGAATAGGTGTGAACTGGTAGAATCCCACCCCTGCCCAAAGGGACCATTCTCTCTCTGTGTGTGAATGTGTGTGTGTGAAAGAGGGAGGGAGAGGGAGGGAGGAAGTGGGAGTGGGAGTGGGAGTGAGAGAGAGAGAGTGTGTTACACTAAGGGAAGTATAATGGCAAAAAGCTTAAGGCCCCCTAAGCTTTACCTGCTGAAGCCCTGCCTCCATACTGAGGTATTGCCGTAGTATGCCATGCCAATGCCAAATCATTGATCTGATGGAAGTTATTCTTTCCTGCCTGGTAACTTTGCCCATAAATACTTTTAACTGCACTTTATATAAATGATGGAACAGCACTTTTATTGGTTAAATTTAAGTATAAGATTGAATAAGGGTACTCACTCTGGATCCCTTCTCATAGAAAGCTGTAAGGATCATAGACTCATTTTGCTTTCTCACTTTACCTCTCAAACTGAGCCTAAAATATGGTTTTAAAAGGGGATACATTAGGATCTGGAAACCCCATTCTGGATCTGGGTGGGTGTTGTTGTTTTAGAGTTCCTGAGTGACTATAGTTTTGCTCTTACATTTATTTTCTATTATCATATTACTGTGTTGTTATTTTAATTTTTTTTTTTATTGAAGGAAGGAGATGTAAGCCAGTCAGACTCTTTCTCAGAACTGGACCAAAACTTAAACCCCATTAAGAAATTAAAAATAAAACAAAAATGTTTCATTGGTTCAAAACTTATCACAAAGACCTCTCAGAACTATCTGCTCTGTATACTTAACACAAAGCACCACTGAATTCGGAGATATTTATTAGTAGTATTAAAAATGATTGGAAAACAAAATTGATCATTTTTGCAGAATGTATATTGAAATAGATTTGGGGCAATCAAGGGTTATTTTTTGATTTCAACTGTGGGAACACAAAGAAAAGAGTCTATCCAGCTTGCCCTTTACGCTACCATTTTGCTGTTGTTTCTAATTAGTTCAGGTTATTGGTAGAGGTTGTTTTTTTCTTTACAAAACTAAACCCCATATGAGGTTGTTCCCAATGAGGTTGCTATCATTTAATTCAGCCTTCTTCAAATTGATGTCTCCTCTTGTATATGGGGATCTACAGCTCAAATCATTTCTAGTCAATGTAGTTGAAAATGACTTATCAGATTTATTAAAGATATTACAGTGCTGGTTACAAAAAAAATTTTTGCATTCCCAACCTTCCCCCCACTTTTTTTTTCTGTAATTCTCTCAAAAGGTTGAGACATATTATTTCAAAGTTATTATTAAACCTTAATGTGCAATCAAGATTAATTCTGGCATCAACCAGCAAAAAGAAGCAGCTCATAAAATTAATGGCTGTGTGAGAAAGATTTGGCAAATAGCCAAAATGATACCCCTATTGATGATATAAGGTTTTGGGAAGGATGCCAGTTAGATAATAAGTTTGTAGAATATCGGGCATTGTTTATTCATTATTGGAATGAACACCTTAATGATATAATGTTCAGCCATATGTTTTATAGAAATAACTTTTTATAGTAACTGATTAAAACAACTTTTACATTTTAGTTTAATGTATTTCTTTGTTAAGATTGGTATTTTCATTTCAGATACCTTTTATTTTCTTACAGTAATTTCATATTTCAAAAATTATACTAAACAAGTAATAAATCCTTGGATCCTTGATATCATATCCAGAGGCGCACCCCTTGGCATCAGAATGGTTCCATGCCCATCCTGACTTTTTAAAAGATTTCTAATTAAATTGGAAGCGAACAGGCTGCAAAGCAAGTGCCAACCTCAGCCATCATTTTCATTCCACAAAACACCTCTGAGTATCGCACAGACCTCAGAGTCATTTTAAAAAAATAAAAATTATAGAAGGCTATAACTCACAACTTTCTCTGGAAATGTGCCCATTCAGCCTCCTTCTCACCAAACCCCAAAAAGTGAAAGGTAAGTTAAAGTGGTAGTAATCATTTGTGGAGACTAAAATGGGTGACAAGAAAGCTAACCCATTTTTTATCAAAACAAAAAACAAAAAAACCCCAAAACCTAGCTTTCTGATAAACAGCTGCCCATCCCCTCTCTTTGGCTGCCATTTTTTTATAGTGCTTAAGCATGTTGTTAAATTATGTCTTCTAACCCAAAAAGTTTGGGGACTCAGAGATAGGCCATTTATCCAGAAGTAAGTATCACTGACATATTCAGTAGGCATCTTTAAGGCTTGCCTTCAAAAGAAAGGGATAACAGGCAATAATTATAAAGAAAACTTCAGCATCTTCTACAAGAACATCTTTTGCAGGTGAGAATACAGGATTTTTTAGCGTAGGGGTGTCAAACTCATGTCATGTCTGTGTCACATGACGTATTGGACTTTTTTTCTCCTTCACTAAACTGAGCGTGGGCATGGCCAGCATGTGATTTGATAGCCCTGTTCCAACATCTTAGCCAGCTGCCTATTTTCCACTGAAAATTTCCACTCTGCTTTGAAAACACTTTCCTCTTTTTTTGCTTACCAATCCTCAGGGGATTTGCAGTAGATCGAAAAGGGACTTCATTCTCAAACAGTCTGAGAAAACCAACAAATATATTGTCTTTTTTAGCACTATCAAGAATTTTTATTTTTTTCCCCCCTCATCAGCTGTTTTTTGTGTCAGGCAATTTATACCAAATTTAACTAAAGTCTTTAACTAAAGTCTTCCATATTTATACCATTTAGAGGTTCTGCTGTTTCTGTTGGTTATATAAATATTGGATAGCAGCCATTTTCAGATCAGGCACGATTCCATAACTGCCACCTCAACATTCACTCCCCATCCCCCAACAGTCAACATTTTTAAATGGTTGGCATTTTCTCAAAATTTCCACTGTTTATGTGTGTAGGCATCTGCAAAACGACAGGAAGAGTGCAAAGAGGCATCTGCAAAGAGGCAGGCAGTGATGAAACATGGTATCTTGAAACAAAAACACAACATATACTTGTTTCTGCCAGTAAGACATATGTAAATATGTAAGGGTGGAGCTCGCTTCATGACATCATCTTACATCCATATAACCTAAACTGACTTGTAAATTAAATAATTAAAATGTTTAAATAAATCTCAGTTTGCTACAGATCCCTATGTTTATAGGTTTTGCAAGAATTGTGGACTTGGCTGATTGTAATTCAGCAATGGGTCTTCAGGGTCTCACAGAGAAGTATTCTTGCTTGCCTCTCTTTTAACTGGAGATGGCATGGATTTTTTGTATCTCTTTGCTGCTACCTAATGTTGTATAGATTTTTGCATTCCAGACATGGTAAATCTACTACAGGTAGCACTTTCTTAATACAAACAGGTGTTTACCACTGATCTATGGTCCCTTTTCAACTATATTAGGAGTGAGATGTAGAAAAGATTCAATATGTTGATATCCTTTATATTAGGACTCTGGAATCTTATCTAACATTATTCAGGTTCTGCATTCCAATTGTGAATTTAACATGCAAAAAACAATGCCTTCTCTCCAGCAGAAAAGAGTTTGATGCTGGAGGCATCACTGCAGAATTATTCTCCACAAGAAATATATGATTATCTGTAGTGGAGAGATTTCCGTAAATGTGAAGCTTCTAGTAGATTTAAGTCTTGATAGTACAGGATTTCAGTTCACCTGGAATATTAAGTGTGAGTGCTGCTATCGGGCACACTGTATCTCATACACAACCCACACCAAAAATTGTGGAGACCAAATATTGTCAGTGACATCACAAGGATGACTTGGGGATCACAGGACCCTGAGACATTTCAACCATCATAAATATGAGTCAGTTACCAAGCATCTGAATTTTGGTCACGTGACCATGGGGATACTACAACAGTCATGAGTGTGAAAAACTGTCATAAGCCACTTTTTTCAGTGCTGTTGTAACTTTGAGTGATCACTAAATAAACTATTATAAGTTGAGGACTACCTGTACTTACTACCTGAAATGTTTGGCAACAGTTCTGATATATGAACTGGCTGATTCTGGTTGGGTTCTCCAACAAAAAGACAAAAATGTAAGTTGTGAGTTCAAGTAGTTATTATCAAAGTGGCAGAACCATCTAGAGAAGAATTTGGGCAGATTTGGCAGTATAGAAATAAAGTATAATAAATAAATGGCCACTGATAGATTCAAGAGTAGAGTACTATTTTAACCTGAATCCATAACCACAATTACTATTGTTAGCTATTGAATTGTCTGTAGTATCCAATTTAGGCTTATTAAAGTTGTTGATGGCCAAAGCAGAAGTTCTTTAAATAAACACAGCTACATATCTAATCTAGTTTTAATGAATTATGACTGGTCAGAAAGAAAGCTATAAAACCTCTAAAGAAGCATATATTTTGTTCCCACTGCTGTTAGGGTGTAACAGAAAATTTATCTAACCATCCAAAATGCCGTCAATTGTTCCATACTTCATGTTATTCAAATGAAGCTGACTTCCTTTTTACATTTTATTTATATGTTCTTATTGAACCCCAGGTAGCTCCAGTTGGAGGCTCTTTGTCTGCAAAGGCAAAGTTTAGCTTTAGAGAATCATACATATTCCCCAACATTCTTCATACATTATAAATACTTCCAAGTACCCCCACCACACCTGCTGAAATCGATACCTCTCGTATGTTTCTGAATTCAAGTAAATTTGCTCACTTCCAGCCACTAACTAAAAATGGATCAAACTTCGCTACCATTTTTGCAAGATAATTCTGGGTGTCGGTACTCCTCAAAGTACTACTAGTAGTGAATATATGGCATGATCATCTAATAAGAAAAGAAACTTTAGGAAGAAACTTGAGAAGCCTGTCTTGTTTCCTCCCAAACTTCATTAACATAAAGACAAATTTATTCTCTCCCCAGCATAAAAGAAATGTAACATTTCTCTAGGCAAACTTAACGTGCATTTTAGTTTGCACATCTTTTAATATTTCATGAGAATAATGTAGAAGCATTCGCAGAAAGATCAAGTAGGGCATCTGATGGAAGCAATATTATGCCATTGTGATGCAAGCTTTCTGCCCCTTTTGTCTGTGCACTTTGTACAGAAGAATAGAACTTGTATCATAGTGGTGGAATAGTACTTTCATTGTTTTGGCAATAAACTCTGAGCCAGCAGATGACTCTCAACATTCAGAGTTAGCATAATATGACCGAGTTGTGAAAATCTTTTAAAAGAAGTGCCTCAGAACATGCAGGAATGACCACCACAACCCAACGTTCCAAATTATGGAAGGGTCCACTGGTGTGTGTTACAAAGGTTGGATGCAATTTTAATAAAATCACAATACAGGTGAACAGGGGTGGGATTCAATTTTTTTAACAACTGGTTCTGTGGGCATGGCTTGTTGGTCATGTTATTGGCTGGATGTGACAAACTCAATATCACTCACATCAAGGCACGCATCTCCCCACCTGGCCTCTCGTGACTGCAACAGTTGTAAGTGTGAAAAATGGTCATAAATCACTTTTTTCAGTGCCATTGTAACTTTGAATGTCACTCCACACAAGCAAAGTACCAGCAAAGGAGGGGGGAAAAACACCAGAGGCGTTCCAGAGACAGGAAGTCTAGTCCTGCCAAGAATGTAATAAGGGTTAATGGAAAGGCAGTTTCTGTAAGCAACACCAGAATGTTTCCTTCCTGCCTTCCTTACAGGATTAGGCCAGTAATTTCTTCTAACAACCGGTTCTCCGAACTGCTCTGAATGTTAACAACTGGTTCTAGCAAATAGGTGCGAACTGACAGAATCCCACCCCTGCAGGTGAAACATAAATACATTTTCCATTCAACAGTTTAGGAGCAATCAAAGAGGAACATATCCATCATTTTAATGTCCAACCCATTCCACAGATCTGTTCCTACACAGAGAGTCCTCAACATGACCACAATTGGGGCCAAATTTCCATTTCTAAGCAAGATGGTTGTTCAGTGAGTAATACCCAATTTTGCAAGCATTTTTGCCATCATTATTAAGTAAATCCTTCCTAAATGAATCACACAGTCATTAAACAATCTGGCTTCTCTCACTGACTTCATTTGTTGGAAGTGGCTGGGAAGGGCACAAATGGTGATCACATGGCCCCAGAAGGCAACTAACATTATAAATAAATGCAAGTTGCCAAGCACCCAAATTTGTTCACATGACTTTGGGGATGTCGCTATGGTCGTAAGTCACTTTTTTCAGTGTCATTGTAATGTCAAGCAGTTGCTAAATGAATGCAATGGTCCCATACGCAGGAATTTGTATGAAAGACCTTTTTATTGTTAAAACATCTTTTTCCAGGCTCATGCTTCAGAAACTGCCTGCAACTATCTGCAGAAATATGTGCATGCACAGCTCCTTTGCTTTGCAAAGTACTATAGTCAAGAACAAAGCCTCTGTGGATTCACCTGCATACAGAGAAAACCTGGAGCAGAGTCCCAAGGAGCCTGGGAAATTCTTTAGTTACTTCAACAATTCAAAAAGAAATGCTCCATACATAACTTCTGCACGATCTGAAGAACCACTGACAGCCCTTTGCACAGCCCTTTGACACTAATTCTGAGTATTAAGCCAGGGCTGGGGACAACCAGTTCCTAAAGCCTATCTAGTTCTGGAGCTTGCTGGCATGGTCCAGTTCCAGTCATCATCCGTCTTGGTTTAACATTTTTCACAGACTGGGATGAGACTAAAATAAAGGGCACTACATATAATGTCGTAATTCCCTAGAAGAGGGGGGAATATAAAAGTAATAAAGGAAAGAGTGGACACAAGTGTAAATCAAAGATTGGGAATGCCATGTTTTATGGCTAATGTTACTTTTGCTATAAAAGACTGTAGAAGGAATGTATGTTAGGAAAGTAATCCTCAGATACACATACAAAAAAGACAACATTTGATCTGTGACCCATTTATAGAAACTAATGAGATGAACTTGTACATTTTAAAAGATTTCTTTTCCAGAAAGGGATTTGCTGAAGGGGAGACTAAAAATACTATTCCCTTACCTCCCCTCTGCCAGCACAAGTCAGCAGGTTTTGAATACAGGTAGCCTTCTACTTACAAACATTCATTCTACAACTGTTCAAAGTTACGACAGAAAAAATGACTTATGATCCGACTATGCCATCCATGGTCATATGACTGCAATTTGGATAGTTGGCAAACAGCTCACATTTATGAAAATTGTAGTATCTTATGGTCACTTGATTGTCAACTATAACCTCAGGGAAGGCTTGGCCTGCACATGACGTATCTGGCCCGTGGGCTGCCAGTTTGACAGGCCTTGTCTAAGAAATCAAAGTCCAGCTGGCATACCCTTGACATAATATGATAAACCTATTTTGGGTTTTCAGAAATTAAACAATCAATAATTTCACTCAGAACAGATTGTATATTCTGGGGAGAATCTGAAATAAATAGGCAAAAAACCCAAAATGGAAAAAATCTAAGAAATCTATGTATTAGGCAAATAATTATTGTTTATGAAAATAGCTCTCATTAATGTGGTGCTAATTTTCACACTAACTTGCTTTCTTAAAAAAAATAAGTCAGCAGATCTTGGGAACATTTTTTATTTTTAAAAACTGCATCATGAAGACATAACTATTACTCATGTGTTCCTGAAGTTCTGAATGTGTTTTCTTCTTTTTGAGACAGTGCTCCTACTGAAGGCATATCTTATTTTCACAGTTCTCAGAGCTTCAGCATTTTGCTGCTCGAAAAATGAGATCCTTCCTTCAGCTGGTACTATCATTGCTAATGTAATTACTCTGCATACAGTAATTGGGTAAGCATCACCAGCAGGGGAGGAAAATAATGACTAGCAGAAAATATCTCTGCCTTCTTCCATCTCATTATCTGACTTTTTTAAAAAAAATTTTTTATTGATTTTCTACAAACAAACAAGACAAACAAAACATTAAAACATCAACTTTCATATGTACATCCAGCGTGTCGGTTGGTTCATCAGTTTTGTGCATTCATTTTGTACTCTCAATTACAATTATGTTACATAACAACTCATATTGTCAATCCAAACTTATATTTCCTAATATCGCTATTAAAAAAAAAAAAACTTTTGACTATACTTTTAATCATTCATGCTTTATGAGATAACTATACTTTAAACAGTTTATTCTGTAACAAATCATTTAATCATACCAAATCAATCCTAAAAACACTTTATAAATATAGTGTCAAATAACAAAGACAAGAGAAAAAATAAAGATATTCCTTACTGTCTAACATTCTAAATATTCTATTATCGTACTTTATCATCTAGCCATTGATAAAAAAGATCCCAAATTTCATAAAGTTGTTTATCCTCTTGCTCTCTAATTTCAAATGTCAATCTACTCATCTCAGCACATTCCAATATTTTCTTAATAATTTCTTCCTGTAATGGTATTTTCTCATTCTTCCAGTTTTTAGCAAATACAATCCTAGCTGCTGTTAATACATTTACAATCAGGTATTTCAAATCTTTACTATATGTATCAGGTAAAATTTCCAATAAAAAGATCTCTGGTTTCAAGTCTATGTGTTTCCTTGTCATTTTTTCCAACCACATGCGAATTTTAGTCCAATATTTTCTGGCGTCCTCACAAGTCCACCACATATGGTAATATGAGCCAGGTATCTGATGACATTTCCAGCATTTTTCAGATTTGTTCTTAAACATTCTTGCTATTCTTGTCGGGGGAAAGTGCCACCTGTAAAACATCTTATATAAGTTTTCTTTATATGCCGTTGACATTGTCATTTTATAATCTTGAGATCACAATTTTTGCCATTTCTCTAAATCAATCCCATATCCAAAATTCTTCCCCCAAACAATCACAGTTTCTTTAACTTGTTCTTCCTCTAATTTAATTCCCAGTAAATAACCATATAATTTTTTAATCACCTTCTCATCAGTACCCATCAAGATTTTATCTAAATCAGTCTGTTTATCACAGAATCCCTCCGTTTTAGAATCTTCATCATACCTTGAATGTATTTGTGCATATGAAAACCAATTCATCCTTATACCTTGTTCCTCTAAGTTTTGAATCGATTTAAGTTCACCCTTTTCATCCAATAGTTCCCCATATCTAACTGTTTGTTCCTTCTTATAAATTATAGGATAGGAAAATGCTTCAATAGTCGATAACCAAACTGGAATTTTCAAAAAACATTGTCTTTTTATCTTCTCCCAGTTTAACCACAAAGACTCCTGTATATAATGTCTTCTAAAATAACCCTGTGTTTTAGTTCCCTTATACCATAAAAAAGCATGCCAGCCCAACAGCAAATCATGCCCTTCTAATGTCAACAATCTATGCTTTCTTAATGTTATCCATTCTTTGACCCACATCAAACTTGCAGCTTGATAATACAATTCCCAATTCGGCAG
Source organism: Hydrophis major (assembly GCA_033807585.1). Classification (NCBI taxonomy): domain Eukaryota; kingdom Metazoa; phylum Chordata; class Lepidosauria; order Squamata; family Elapidae; genus Hydrophis; species Hydrophis major. Next base: position 182,448,697 of record CM066331.1, on the reverse strand, counting down.
GCCAAAACCTCCTCTAATTCTAGCGTCTTGCAAAAGCTTTAGCTTTATTCTCGCTTTTTTACCTTGCCATATAAACTTCAACATGATTTTATTTAAATCTTCAAAATAGTCTTTTCCAAGCCTAATTGGTATTGTTTGAAACAGAAATAGAATTCTGGGTAAAATATTCATCTTAATTGTTGAAATTCTCCCTATTAAAGACAATTGCAAGTTTTCCCATTTCTTCAAATTTGTAGCTATCTGTTGTTTAAGTTTAATATAATTATTCTCTTTTAATGTGCTACATCTTGCTGTCAAATATATCCCCAGATACTTAACCTTATTCGTAATTTGGATTTTCAAAAGGTCTGCCAGTTCTTCTCTTTGTCTCAAACGTTCTTTGTCAAAATCTTTGTTTTATCTTTATTTATTTTCAAACCAGCCATCTCACCATATATCTCTATCTTTTTCAATAACTTTGGAGCTGTTTCTAGCGGGACTTCCAGAATAAAAGCAAAGTCATCAGCAAAAGCTTGTAGTTTGAATTCTTCCTTTTTAATTTTCATTCCTTTTATGCTTTTATCATCCCTAATATTTCTATTCAACACTTCCAAAGTCAACACAAATAGCAAAGGAGATAGGGGACATCCTTGTCTTGTGCCTTTTCTTATATTAATAAAGTCTGTAAGTTCTCCCTCCATCATTACCTTTGCTGTCTGTTTATTGTATATGGCTTCTATTGCTTGAATAAATTTTCTGGCAAAACCCATCTGTTCCAATAGTAATAACATAAATCTCCAGTTCACGTTATCAAATGCCTTTTGAGCATCTAGGGATATCAAAGCCATTTGCTTTTCAGGATGAGCCTCATAGTATTCCAAAGTATCCAAGATTACTCTCATATTATCTCTGATTTGTCTCTTTGGCAGAAATCCATTTTGATCTGGATGGATAAAATTATTTAAATATTTTTTAAGTCTTTCTGCTAAAATTGAAGCAAAAATTTTATAGTCTGCATTCAATAAAGAAATAGGTCTATAGTTCTTAATTTGCAGTGGGTCAGCCTCTTCTTTTGGAATAAGTGTAATATAAGCCTCTGACCAAGTTTTTGGGTATCATCTTCTTTGACATAACTTAATTCATAACTTCTAACAATGGGATGCTCAATGATTCTTGAAATGTTTTATAGAATTCTGCCGGAAGCCCATCTGGACCCGGTGCTTTCCCATTATTTTGTTTCTTAAGTGCTTCATTTAATTCCATCATTGTTATATTGCTTTCTAGCATTTCTTCAGTCTCTTTAGGTATCTTTGGTAAGTTAGCATTCTGCAGATACTGTTTGACTTTTTCCTCATCAATATTCTCTTGTTTATATAGTTGCCCATAAAAATCTCAAATAATTTCCTTTTTCTCCTTATTACTATAACAAACTTGGCCTTGATCATCTATTAGCTTCAATATTTTTCTTGATTCCTTTTCCTTTCTCAATTTATATGCTAGCCATCTACCTGGTTTATTTGCATCTTCAAAGTAATTCTGTTTAGAATTTCTAATTTTCTGTGCCAATTCTTCTTTCTCTATTAATTCCATTTTATGTTTAATTACATCCAGCTTCAATTTAATATCTTTTTTCTGTGGCATTTTCTGTAATTCTTTTTCAAGTCTTTTATACTCATCTTCCAAGGCCTTAGAAGCTTGCCTTTTCCTAATATTCTTTTTTCTTGTATAATCTATTATCAAACCTCTAGCATATGCATTCATTGTATCCCAAACATTCTGCATTAAAGTATCTTCTTTTTTGTTTTCTCTAAAGAAAAAAGCCAGTTCCTTCTCCATCCATTGTATAAAATCTTTTTCCTTTAAGATAGTATTATTTAATGTCCATCTCGATCTTTTTTTTTGTCCCTTCCATTTAATTGTCATTGGGCTATGATCTGCCCAAGTACTTGTTTCGATATTTGTTTCTTGAATATTAGATATTAATTCTGTTGAGATCCAAATCATATCTAATCTGGACCATGATAAATGTCTATTTGAATAAAAAGTGTATTGTTTAGCTTTAACATTTCTTTCTCTCCAAATATCTTTTAAAGTTAATTCGTCTGTCATTTTAAAAAAAGATTTAGGTAGAGTCTTTCTATTTTGCTTGGTTGTTGTTGCTATATAGTCCAGTTTATTGTCCAAAATTCCATTAAAGTCTCCCATCATAATTATATTAACATAGTCCAGTCCAATTATTTTCATGTGTAGCTTTTTATAAAACTCCTCTTGTTTATCATTTGGAGCATAAATTGCAATCAAGAGTATTTTTATATTATTGTCCATTATTTCCACCATTAATACTCTTCTGTCTTCATCCATGTAGATCAGTTTTGCTGGGATAGCCTCTTTAATGTATAGAACCACTCCTCTTTTCTTACATTGAGTCAAAGAAGTAAATATTTTCCCTAGTTTTGGCTACACTAACAATTGTTCATGTTGTTTTTTAATATGAACTTCTTGTAGACAAATTATATCGAATTTTAATTTCTCTAATTTATGAAAGATTTTCCTTCTTTTAACAGCTGAATTGAGTCCATTTATATTCATTGTAATCAGTTTTTTTTTCTTCCATGATTATGCTTTATATTTAGGTCTAACAGCTCTCGTGGATCTCACTTCACACTGTTCTTTACTATCTACCTGTCCACCTACTGCACCTTTCTCTTTTTCAGTCTCCAGTTGTTCCACTTGAAATTCAATTAATGAGACCTCTTTCTCTGCCTCTTCTTCTCTTCTTCCAAAAAATTCTGCGTGGAAAAGTTCTGCTTTCTCAATTGAGTCAATTCTATGTCTCTGCTCTTGCCACGTAAACATTAATCCTTCTGGAATCAGCCATCTATAATTCACTTCGTTTTCCAGTAGCATTTTGGTCAGAAATCGATATTCTCTTCTCATCTCTCTCACTCTTCTGGGTATTTGTTTTAAAACCACAATCTCTTTGCCTTTGTATTTCAATGTCTTCTCTCTTACCACTTGTAGTATTTGTGTTTTAATGGATTTTTTGATAAATCTAATATGGACTTCCTTTGGTAATTTATTTCTCATCGCGTATCTTGTATAAACTCGATATACCTCATCTACTCCATCCATCATCTTTTCCTCTGTAATTTCCAAAGCATCCACCAAAATTTCTATCATTATCGCAGCCAAATTTTGTCCTTTTTCTTCTTCTATATTTTGAAATCTGAGATAAAATTCTGACCTTTCCATCTCCCACCTCAACATCCTACTTTTATCTTGTTCAACCACTGTTAATCTACTGTCAATATTTCCAATCTTCTCCTCTCTTTGTTTACCTTCTTCCTCAATTTTTTGGAATCTCTCCTCATACTTTACCATAATTTGTTTAATATTTTCCACTTTTTCATCAGTCTTCTCTGTTGTTTGTTCAGTGTTCTCTGCTGGTGGGGAGGCAGAGGTAGAGGTAGAAACGCCAGATGATATTGGTTTCCTGCTCATTTTAATGCTTCCAAATCTTCAAATTCTTTTTAACTTTTAATCCAACTGATAGAATAGCCAATTATAATCCAAAATGGAAAAATCCAATAGTAAAAGGCCCAAAACCAAAGAAGAAAAAGGAAAAAAGGAAGAAGAAAGATCTTCAGGTTCTTCTAGACCCTAATCCAATTACGAAATAGTCCACCATAAAAAATGAAAAATAGAAAGAAAAAAACCCCCAAAAATAATAATATTAAGAAAATCAATCTGACTTTTCTGACTTTTAAACACCCACCTCCCCAAAAATATTAAAGAAAACAATTGGTGAATAAGTCCATTGGGTAATCCACCTGTTTGTGTTATCAATATTATTGTTATTTAACTTTTTCTTTAAAAAAAAATCAATACCACTTTCAGCAATGCATGAACATTAGACTACAAGTGAATTATACTGACTAAGATTAGGGAGGGAGGGAGGAAGGAAGGAAATCTTGAAAACTGCTCATTCCAACTCCTGAAAGTTAATTTACAGTATTTACATACATATCACCAAAAGAAAAGAAAAAAAACACATCTCCAAAATAGAGGGCAAAAAAAAAATCAAAGAAATATTTGCATTAAAAATGCAGGTGATAATTTATGTCTTCAAACTCAAATGTAAAGAAATCATAATCATTTAAACATGAATATAATGCCTTTCATCATAGTAAGCACAGTTGGTCAGGCAAGCTGTTTGTCTGATCAGTCTGTTGTCCAGGTGCTCATTCTTGATAGGCAATTTCAAGGTTTCTACCTGTCGCTCTTCCATTATTTATTTTTAAATTGGTTTGGACTCGCTGTTCAAATAAAGAACACTATCAAATAGAGAGGATTGTTCAGTGACAGCCCTTTTGATATAGGACCATCCTTTGCAAGTAGGAAACAAATCCAATCCTTCTGCCCCATATAAAACTATAAAGAGAAATAACTTGGTGCTATCCCTGGTCTGCTTTTCTAAAAATAGTTGCCTGTTTTATTTGTTCCCTTTAAAAAAGGTACATATGCAGAACAGTACTACATCAGGGACTTTCCCAATGAGAAAAGGGGGAAAACTGAATTTAGGAAAAAAGCAACTAAGATAGAACTTGATTGACATGTATAAAATTGTGCATAGCATGAAAATAGTGGAGAAAATGGTACAGCCTGAGATTATACAATGAAGCCAAGTGTAAGGTGATTTAGAGCAAAGGAAGCAATGGTAGCATTCCAGTCACATGAACACATAGCCACACCCACCAAGCCACACCCACAGAAGCGGTTGTAAAAATACTTCAATCCCACCACTGAAAGGAAGTATATCATTAAATTGAGATGGACAAATTCATGGAGGACATACCTATCAAAGGATGTTGGGCTTCAGATTCCATGTTACCTCTGAACTAGGAACAACTTGCCTCCAAATTCCAGCTGCAGGAACAGGAAAGGATATGTTTCCATCTCCTGCATCTGAACAACACAAACAAACATGTCAGTTTGGTATCTGTGAGAAAGAAAATCCTGGACAAAGAATTCTTCCAATAACTTGTTAATTACAACAGAAAGATGCCTTGCTATCCATTTGCAAAAGTATTAGATTAACTCCACTTGCTCCCCTGTCCCACCCATTAAGAAAGCAGCCTATGAAAATCTTTTCCTAGTGCAATTTACGGAGATGTACCTTGCTGTATGGACTATCTGTGACATTTATTAACAGTCCATGCCCTTAGTCAATTCTGCCTTGACAAATTATAGTAGTTACATACATATCAAAAGTAAAAGAAAAACATCTCCAAAATAGAAGACAAGAAAGTCAAAGAAAAGTTTTCATTACTTGCACAACATACTCTATTTGGGGCAACCATTAAAAATTGTCCAGAAGTCACAACTGGTATAAAATGAGGTAATGAGGATGCTAATTGTCATAAAATACAGGGATCCAAAAGAAATGAAGGCGGTGTATTGGTTGCCCATTACTTTTCTAACGAAGTTTAAAGCCCTGATTCTCATTTTTTAAAGCCCAACGTGGCTTAGGATCTATTGTTTGAATGGACCACTTTTTTGTTTTATGAAGTTATCATTAAAATCTGCAAGAGAGGGTGCTTGAGAATGATCCTACTGCCACACAGGAAAAGACTTTTTCCTGCAACACTCCCAAGCTATGGAGAGCCTGGTTCTCAGGATTTAGAATTAGTGTTGGCCTCTATTGCCTCAGTATTCAGGAACATTTCTTTCACCAAACTTTTATGTGAATTACATATTTTATTCATTTGAATGGTGGGGGGGGGAGGAGGTTGAATATTTTTTCTGAGCCATAAGGCAATACAGGAAGCCCTCAACTTATGACTGGTCTTTGGGCACTTGTCAACCAGTCTTGACAGGCATTCTTAGTATCCCACAGTCATGTGGCTACATTTTATGGTGCTTTTACCAAAAATTAGCATTTGCTTCTGGTTTTTGGCAAAACCAGCAAATAATTGGTTTGCTTAATGATTACTGCGCTTTCTTTATAATCACCATGTTCACTTAACAACTGCTGCAAAAAAAATAGTCCTAAAATCAAGTCAATTTTGTGGGTGACATGTTTTATGACTGTCACAACTTATGGCTACAATGGACAAACCCCATTACAATTGTAAGTCAAAGCCTACTTGTAACAAGGGGTCTTTCCATAATGTTGAATGATGAGAACCTACCCTATGCTTACCTGAGAGAGCTGGGGGGAGCACTTATTTTAAGTTACTCACAATAACCTGAATGCCATACATACAGCATGGAAGAGGGGCAAGTATTAGCACTAATAAGCAGTCAAGAGTGCTGATATTATGCTTAAGGGAGACATAATTTCATGTTGTGAGAGGTATCTTAGAATATCACATTTCTTAAGTTCAAATGGTGTTTCCTGATCCTAAATATGCCATGGACCCATATTAATAAAATATGCAGTGAAAGGCTGAATGGAAACTTAGTGATGAAAAGAAATCTGAACAGAGAATAGAACATCTGTTGGTGTCTAACACGGGTGTCAAACTCAAGACCCACAGGCCGGATCTGGCTCACGAGGCTGCCCTGGAAACAGTGAAGGACTGGCCCATGTGCCTCTGCCAGCAAAAACGGAGCTCAGGAGGGCGACCTTCCCAAGCTCCATTTTCACTGGCAGAACACTCGGGCCACCACAAGTTCCCCTGACACAAGTGATATCAAGCTGGCCACACACCCCATCCCCTCAAGGTCAAACACAACCCTGATGTGGCCCTCAATGAAATCGAGTTTGACACCCCTGGTGTATAAGGTGTGTCGTGTCCGCAAAAGACGCTCAGAGTCGGTGACTTTCATTCAAAGCTCTTTATTAACAATGGGAGAACCGAACCAGTGAAAGGCAAAAAGCCCGCGGCTTTTATACCTTTCGCAGCGGCGGCCGCGGCCAATGGCAGCGATTCAAGTCTCCCGCTCTTGGTTTGCACCAATCGCGGGAGACCTCAATCGGGCCAATCAGCGCGGCTCACCTGGCCAATCAGAAATCCCCGCGCCTTAGCCAATCAAGGCTCGGGGATTTCGAGTATTCCAATTCAGGACATAACACCCCTCCCCTCTTGGTATGGTCCATCACGTGGTGTAGTCACGCAGGTAGGCGGGGCTCCGTCGAGTCCTAGTTGACCTGCGCAACTCACTTGCATGCTGTAACTCGGCCGGAGCGGTCATCTTTTTGGCTGCTCCTGCCTCTGTGCGAACCGGCTGGATGATCGGGCCGGTTCTTTCGCCGTGGCTCCCGCCTGGGCCTACCGGGTCGGTTGAGCTACGGATTTTGCCGCTCCCGCTTGGCTTCTCCGAGTCGGTAGAGCTGGCCAGGTGGTTCTTCTCCGGAGGGGACTCGCGATGGCTGTGTTCCGGTGAATATTTTTGGTTTATTTTTTCCTGCGATTGTCTCTCCGGGTATTCCCTCCCCCCTTGGTTCGTGTCTTGGGGGTTGAGGTCAGTCGCTGTTCGTGACCTGAGCTGGTCGATATGTCGTTTCCAGGCTCGCCCATCGATGGTTTGGAGCCGGTACGACCGTGGACCAGTGACTTGAGTTATGACGGCTGGGATCCATAGGGGGTCCCCCGTCATGTTCTTTGCATAGACTAAGTCACCTGGGTCAAATGTCCGGTACCTGGAGCTGGAGTCTGGGGGCCGCTCCGGGTTATAGGTCGGGTGCAATCTGTCGAGTGGGGACCTCAGCTTTCTGCCCATTAGAAGCTCTGCAGGGCTCTTGTTAGTTGTGGTATTGGGAGTGATGTGCTGTATGAAGAGCAGTCGGTTGATTTTGTCGCTGATCTCCCCGTGGTCCATTTTCCGGAGGGTCTTTTTCGTAAACTGGACCATCCGTTCCGCCCTACCGTTCGCCGCCGGATGCGCCGGTGCTGTTAATGCGTGGCGGATACCCCTCTCTGCCAGGAACCTTTCAAAATCGATGGAAGTGAACTGGGGTCCGTTGTCTGAGACGACGACGTCTGGGAGGCCGTGTGTGGAAAACAGTTTACACAGTTCTTTAACGACGGCCTCTGTGGTAGTGGATTTCATGTCGCTTACTTCCAACCAATTGGAGTACGCGTCAACTGTGATTAGAAAAGTATGCCCATTTGTGGGGCCAGCAAAGTCTAGATGGATTCTGGACCAGGGCCCCCGTGGTGTTTCCCAGTCCCGGATAGGTGCTGCGGGTGGGCTGGATCTGGTCTCCTGGCATCGGTGGCATTTGGCGACCCATGCTTCAATTTGCTTGTCCATTCCCGGCCACCAAGCGTAACTCCTGGCCAGGGCTTTAGTCCTGACGATGCCAGGATGACCCTCATGTAGCATCTCTAATACCCTCTCTTGCAATCTGTCCGGAATTACCACCCGGTCACCCCACAGAATACACCCTCTTAGTAGTGAAAGTTCAGTCTGGCGCTGACGGAATGTTTTAAAAGTCTCGTCACTGTCTTTCTCCGGCCAGCCTTTTTCCAACCAGTGTAAGATTCGCGCCAGACGCCTGTCCTTAACGGTTTCTCTGGCAATGTCTGATGCAGTAATAGGTAAACTCTCGATACTTAGGGTGTTTGTTGTTGGTGCTGGGTCAGGTTCAGAGTCAGGTAAAGGCGAGCGGCTTAAAGCGTCCGCGTGCAAAATTTTCTTACCTGGCTTGTGTAGCAGTTCGTAACTGTAGGCTGCCAGGAATTCGGACCATCTTGTCATCCGGGGTGACAAGATGTTTGGCGTGGCTCGGTTTCCAGCGAGGATGCCCAGCAATGGCTTATGATCCGTCACGATGGTGAACGGGCGGCCATACAGGTATTCGTGAAAACGTTTAACGGCGGCAACTATAGCCAAAGCTTCTTTGTCCAGCTGGCTATAATTCCGTTCCGGTTTAGTCAGAGTCCTGGAGAAAAAAGCGATGGGTGCTTCTCTCTGGTCTGGGAGGGTGTGGCTGAGGACAGCGCCGACGCCGAAGGGTGATGCGTCGCAAGTGACAGCTAAGGGCAAGGTTTTGCTGAATTGCATCAGGACGGCGTCGGAGGTGAGGAGGTCTTTGGTTTTTTGAAAGGCGGCTTGCTCTCGTCTCCCCCAAGTCCAGGCTGCCTTCTTGTCTAGGAGTCTATGTAAAGGTTCCGCCGCCATTGCCTTTTGAGGTAGGAAAACATTATAAAAATTTAGTAAGCCTAGGAACGCTTGTAGTTCCGTTTTGGACTTTGGGGTGGGGGCTTCCTTGATGGCTTTCACTTTTTTAGTCGTAGGGTGAATGCCATGCCGGTCTAGGAGATAGCCCAAAAACTCTACTTGCTTTGTACATAGTTGGCATTTTTCTCGTTTGACTTTAAGTCCTGTTTCTTTAAATTTTGTAAAGACTTGTCTGAGTCGGTTTTCTATTTCGGCTTCGTTTGGCGCCGCCACTAATACGTCATCGAAATAGGGCACCACCCCCTTGATGCCCTGTAGCAAACGTTCCATCAGGCTCTGAAAGATGCCTGGTGCCACGCTGACTCCAAATTGGAGCCGGTTACACTTGAAAGCCCCCCGATGGGTCACGATTGTTTGGGCTTCCGCCGTTTTCTCGTCCACAGGTAGCTGCTGATATGCCTGGGCGAGGTCGAGCTTGGCAAAGACTTTGCCCCCTCCCAGTGAGTGCAGTAAATGTTGCACTATTGGGACTGGGTAGGCGCTTTGTTGCAACGCGCCATTTAGGGTGGCCTTATAGTCCCCGCAGATTCTCACGGACCCGTCTGGCTTTACTGGGGTCACTATAGGGGTTTCCCATCTGGCATGGTCTATCGGTTGCAATACCCCTTGTTTGACGAGCTTGTCAATCTGCTCGTCAATTTTAGGCTTTAAGGCGAATGGTACCCTTCTAGGTTTAAGCCGCTTAGGGGGAACCCCTGGGTCTAGGTCAAATGAGATAAGGGGCCCCTGGTACTTGCCCAATCCTCCATCGAAGACCTCCTGGAACTCCTGGGTTAGCCGCTGTTCCCAAGCTTCGATGGTGACGTGGTTGACACCTGTCAGCGCGATGTTAAGCGGGGCGAACCATTGTAAACCCAGTAGGCTTGGGCGGTCGCGATCGACGATTGTGAGTGGCAGTTGTTCTGTGTGGCCTTTGTAAGTTATATTGAAGTTCTTGGTGCCCACTACCGGGACACGATTCCCTTGGTAGTCTTTAATGATGATCTTTTGGGCATGCACGTTTCTTTTTTGTAGTGTAGGCACCAGTCTTTTGATTTCGCGCCATGCAATCATGGAAAGGTAGGACCCGGAGTCCACTTCCATTTTGCATGGCTGGCCTTCGATATGGACTTCTACGTGTACCTTTCTGGCGCCGTCGGAGATGGCGTGGCCGATGGTCACCGTCTGGTGGGTTTCTTCTTTTCGCCGACCGTCGCCGCTTCTTTGAGATCGTTGAGTGCGGTCCCACCGACCGTCTGGCTGGCGTTCTCTGGTTCTGGGCGGGGAGCTTTCTCTCCGTCTGTCGTGCTGTTCCCATTTGGGCGGGCTGCGGGTTTTCTTTTGGCGGCAAACTCGGGCGATGTGACCCCGTCGTTCACAATGCCTACAGATAGAGTCAAAAAATCAGCATTCTGACCTGGGGTGATCGCCGCCGCACCCGGCGCAGTTGGTCCTCGACCTACGACCTTTTCGACTTCGTTGGTCGCCGCGACCTGTCTGCACGCGATGTATGTCCTCCTCGTCTTCTGACGTGCTGGAGGTTGATTGATATTCACCGTAGTGTGCGGTTGTTTCGTTTCTTGTGTCGGCCGACCTTGCCGGGTTGTTGTTTCCGCCCTTCGCGTCAGATCTTCGCATGCTGTCTGCCGACGTGCGGGTTGCTTCAGCGGCTGCGGCTGCGGTAAGGGCATCGGCTAGGCTGATGTCGCCCTTGGCCATAAGTCGGCTCTGGAGTGTAGGATCCCATAAGCCGAGTACGAAGCGGTCTCTTATGAGACTGTTCAGACCTTCAAACTCGCAGAGTCCTCCTAGGTGCCGTAGCTCTGCGACGAAGTCGCTCAATTTTTCGTCTGGTTTCTGGTTTCGGCGGTAGAACTCGTTGCGCCGTATCAGGATGGGGACTTTGGGGGCGTAATGGCGCCGCAGTATAGGTTCGAGGACGTCCCAGTCCATGGCGGTTGCGTCTGCCGGCTTGGCCAATGCTTTGGCCATCTGGAAGACCTCTGGTCCGCAGTGCGTAAGGAAGACGGCGCGTTTTAGCGGGCCCGGGGCGTCCTTCATTCCGGCGCATTCCAGGTACATCCGGAACCGATCCGAGTACGATTCCCAATCCTCGGCGGCGGGGTTGAAGGGGGCGGGCGGTGCTATCTTCGCCATCTCTGCGCTGGAGCTGGTTCTTGGGTGGACACGGGGTTCGGTTCAGGGGCGAGATCCCACCTTCGTCGCCAGTGTCGTGTCCGCAAAAGACGCTCAGAGTCGGTGACTTTCATTCAAAGCTCTTTATTAACAATGGGAGAACCGAACCAGTGAAAGGCAAAAAGCCCGCGGCTTTTATACCTTTCGCAGCGGCGGCCGCAGCCAATGGCAGCGATTCAAGTCTCCCGCTCTTGGTTTGCACCAATCGCGGGAGACCTCAATCGGGCCAATCAGCGCGGCTCGCCTGGCCAATCAGAAATCCCCGCGCCTTAGCCAATCAAGGCTCGGGGATTTCGAGTATTCCAATTCAGGACATAACAAGGTACCTATAGGTTAAATACCAACCAATGTTCTTTTATCTAGTCAGATTTCTTTTCATCACTCAGTTTCCATTCAGCTTTTCACTGAATACACCTATAGGTTCCCTGCTATTTCTCAGATCTTCCCCTCTCCTCCCAGTTCCTCTGGTGGCGTCTTCTCCCATTCCAATGGCAGACTGGCGATAACGTCCAATGAACAGTGGCTCTTCTCAAGCAGAAAATGGACTTTCAAGAAGCCATGGGGAATGAAACAAGATACAAGCCTTAAGCAATCTACCCACCAGCTGCCTGCAGAGTGAGTAATGCATTGTGCTTGCTTAATGTGTTGAAAGAAAGGCATTGTCATTCAGATAGTCATCAAGGCACGTGATCCTCCCTTGGGGAATGGCTGGAATGAAGCCTTTTTATACACCAGTCTTGAATACAACACTGGGTCTCCTGTTTCCAGAAGAATGAGCAAACTGAGAAACAACTATAAGGTAGGAGGAACCATGGAAAAGGAGAACTGTAAGATAGAAAAAAAAAAAGACACATTTCCTGAAAATGTAACAAGGATGAAAGAATATAGTAAATACACATTCATCTATTTACTGCCAGAAGAGATAAATTTATAAACATATAAATCAGATGCCCTCTTCTGGGACAATATGCACTGTCAAAGTGAATGTAAACTACATATTATAGAAATGTTCAAAACAATGTCTCATTCTCAGTGTATGTCCATCAATACACTGCATGTACCTAATCAAACCTAATACAGAATAACAAAATTGAAAGGAATCTTAAAGGTCTTCTGGTTCAAACCCCTGCTCAGTTGGTTAGATCTTAGATGGGCAATGTATCTGATTATTTGGAAACTGGAAAGAGTGGGCCCTTAATCTCCAGCAAATAGTAAACAAATAGGTTCAACCATGTTATATGAGAGAATGCTGTAATGTAGCAAAAATATTGAATCCCATGTTTGTTGTTGTTCCAAAATTAATTTTCTGTTCTGTTTCTGGCCTCTAGGATTTAATGCTCTTAGTTGGCAGTTATGATCAGATGTCATAGCTTCCATGAAATAGTATGTGAATTTACTTAGGTTAAAACTACCATTTGGTTACATTTGTGGCATGTAGGTCCAAATGTATCAAAACTGCCTGATATTATCCTGATCTATTATCAGGGAATGCAGTAAGTGATGAGTATAGCTAAGGTTGGTAGACCTAGGCCACATCTTCTTCATTGTACTAAAAAGGATTATATGAATGTCTTGAGCTATGCTGGCTGAGGAATTCTGGGAGTTGAAGTCCACAAGTAAATATGCCATGAAGTCCACAAGTAAATATACCATTAAAGTTGCCAAATTTGGAGACCTCTGGTCTTGATCAACCAAGTACCAAAATGGGTGGTAGAATGCAGTATCTACATGTCCATATTTTAATGACTGTTATATTTGTGTTTTAAAATTAAGTTGTAAAAAGTATGAATTAATGAACTATATAAATAAAAGTAGACAGGTTGGGCAAGTCTGTGAAACTATGATAAGGAAGATGGTTTGGGTAAAGATTATCTGATCTTGTGCAGGGAACAGAAGATATAAATTTAAATATAAAAGAGAATGCTACAATATGTTTCAGAAAGTATGAACTGCTATCATATGGCTTTTGTGGAAAGATATAAGTATAGGAATCTGTAGGCTGATGGTGGTTGCATGCTTTGTGTCAATCAATAGTGATAATGGAGGAAGGAGAGGTAAATTTGAGGGGCAAAATATTATTTTAAATGAATGTGATCTCTGGAGGGAGAGAGTATATATCTGTTAGATGGTGTGAATGGATGGATGGGACTGAGATGAGAGTCTATAGAAAAAGCTTTTGGCCTATTTGGAGATCCATCAAAAGAAATAATGGTGATTGATTTGAGTAATTACTTAGCAGTAGGTCTAATTCTCTTGAAGAAGCAATTTACACATGTCTCTTCTTAAGTGGAGATGGCAAAAGAACATACAAATATAAAATTATGATTGCTTTGATTATATATGATGTGAAATTGAGTTTTTAAAGGCTCCAAGGATGATGAAAGGTTCTGATCATTTCTGGTAATGTCAAGTATAAATGGAGAGTGAGTTAACATGAGAAAAATATGAGGGAGAGGAAGGAAGAAGTTAAACACATGAGAAGGAAAGTACAAAAGAAAGTGTGAATCCTAGATATTAGAAGATAGATTAACCTCCCAACAGAATGCATAGGTATAACTTTTTCATTCACTTTTTCATTCATTCAATTTATATGGCTGCCCATCTCAACTAGTAACTCTGGGCACTGATCAAAATGAACAATTACAAGCATTATAAAAATTAAAATACACAGCAACTTAGAAAATAGTATATCCCATTATCACCAATACAACCAAGAAATAGGTACCCACACACATTTGTGGTCCCAGCCTAGGCACTGAGCCAGATCTTTAGGGCCTTATGATAGGCCAGCAAGTTCAGGACCATCCTGATCCCCAGAAGGTGAATGTTTCATAAGGCTGATATTACAGCAGAAAAGTCATGTCTTCTGCTAGTAGACACTTCTTAGCCAACAGAACCTAAAACATGCCCATCCTGCTTGAGCAAATCAGGCAGGTAAAAACAATGGTTCATTAAATTAAAAGGATATCAAAGCCATTTGGAAAACTTACATTGCAAAGTGACAGAACTCCACAAGTTACATTAACATGAAATATGGAAAAGGATGGTTGGTGGAATGATGAAAGAAGCTGTGGCTGCATATAAGAGAAGGATTCCTACAAACATGAGGATGAAAGATATTTTATAATACACACATATATATATAGAGAGAGAGATGGTTGCAAATATATAATCAAAATGCAAGGGAATGTTAGGATTACAACAGACAGAGAGAAAGCAGAGCAATTTAAATGAAAAACAAAATTGTTTGGGAAATGGATGAATAGGGCTAAACAACAAGCCTCCAGCAAAATGGTATTAAAAATAAAAAGGATTAATTTATTTGAGATGAAACTAAAATGAGGGGATGTTGGAATTTGTATGGAAACCATAGCAATATGTCAAAGAGTGGAATTAAAATGAATGCTATAAGTGTTATTTCGTAAGAAAATGTTGATGAAAGGGAAATCATAAACACTGTGGAAATGTTGAAAAATGATAAGGCTGAAAGTATAGCTGTAAATAGTAATTGTGGAAATGTTAAAATATGGATAATGTTTGCTTATGGAGTGTCTGTACAATTAGGCTGTTGTTTCTGTTCTGTATTGTACATTAGCATTCTTGTAAATAAGCATTCTGATTGGCTAAGACGCACGGCTACCCAATTGGCCGAGCAAGCAGCACTGATTGGCCCACTGTGAATCCCCTGCGATTGGAGGAAACCAATCGCGGGAGATTCAAAGCGGTGTCATTGGCCGCGGCTTGGCTGGAAAGTTCTATATAAGGTGCCGCATACCCTTGCCGAGCTGAGCCGATCTCGGAATGAATAAAGAGCTAGAAAGTCACTAAGTCTCGCGCCTTCCTTCCGATTGGCGAATGTAACACTGGAGACGAGGATGGGATCACAGAATTGATACCCACCAAGCACGTGGCATCCAGACAGAACAGCCAGCAAGATGGCCAGCATCGCGCCACCTGCACCCTTTAACCAAGCTACAGAGGACTGGGAATCCTACATAGATCAGTTCCTGATGTTCCTGGAAAGTAGCAATCTCAAGGACGCGAACGGGCAGAAAAAAAGGGCCATTTTCCTGACACACTGCAGGCCCACAGTGTTTAAGATGGCAAAAGCCCTCATGAAACCCAAAGATGTAAAGGTAATGGACTGGGCCGATCTTGAACCCCTGCTGAGGAGCCACTATGCCCCCGCTGTGCCCACCCTCATCAGGCGGCACGACTTCTTCTGCTGGGACCAGAAGGAGGGTGAGAGCATTGGTGATTTCGTAGCCGATCTGCGAAACCTGGGGGTAATGTGTGGCTTCACAGACATGGACGAGGCACTCTGAGACCGTGTCGTCCTCAGGCTCAAAGACCCTGTCCTGCAGAGCCGACTGATGGCAAGGGGTGACATCTCCCTCACAGATGCCCTCGCCGAGGCGACCACGGCCAAGGCAACCCGGAAGTCCGCAGCCCGAATGCGATGACCAGACAGGACAGATCGACCCGCAGCCACCAAAATGACCCAGACACCGGAGACGCACCCAGAGACGACCCGCCAGGAAACCACCACCACCCATCATGGCGACCTCGACTCCCCCTCCGACACCATCGACAAAGAGGAGGACATCCACTGACTCCAAGCGGACAGAGATCGGCGTGATCAGCGAGGTCGTAAGTCGAGACTACAATGCGCCAGGTGTGGGGTGACCATCCTCAGTCAGACTACCATTTCTTTGATGCGATCTGCCGGCATTGGGACAAAAGGGGACACATCGCTCGAGTCTGCCATTTCAAATGAAACTACAGCCCCCGATGGCAAAACAACAGCGGCCAAAGATGAGACAGCACGCCCCCCGGGCAAGGGACCACCAAGCCGAGAGCCAGTGGAGCCGAGATGGACGGGGCCGATGAGACGGCGAGAACCGACAAAGAGAAGAGACCCATCAGACAGTCATCATCGGCCATTTGTCGAGCGGGGATGCCCGAAAGGTATACGTGGAAGTGAGCATCAAGGGGCAGCCATGCAAAATGGAGGTAGACTCCAGGTCCTACCTCTCCATGGTTGCATGGCAGGAAATCAAGCGCCTGGTACCCACCATCCACAAGAGGGAGCTGAATAGCCAGAAACTAATTCTAAAGGACTACCAAGGGAACCGCATCCCCATAGTTGGGACAGAACACTTTGAAATCACTTTCAAGGGGCACACCGAAAGACTTCCCCTGACAATAGTGGACAGAGACCACCCCAGCCTCCTGGGGCTACAGTGGTTCGCGCTGCTCAGAATCAAAGTGACGGGCATCAACCACATCACCGAAGCAGATTGGGAAGAGCAACTCACAAGGGACTTCCGGGAAGTGTTTGACGGCACCCTGAGGGCCCCCTATTTCCTTCAGTCTAGACCCCAGTGTTCCCCTGATACGCCTAAAGCCGCGGTGGGTACCTTTCGCACTCAGACCCAATATCGATGAGCAGATAGACAAGCTCATCAAACAGGGAGTCCTAGAACCAACCGATCACGCACAGTGGGAGACCCCCATAGTCACCCCAGTCAAGCCCGATGGGTCGGTGAGAATCTGTGAGGACTATAAGGCCACCCTAAACTGCGCCTTACAACAAAGCGCTTATCCCGTCCCAGTAGTACAGCACCTCCTGCACTCACTGGGGGGAGGCAAGGTTTTCGCGAAGCTCGACCTGGCACAAGCCTACCAACAATTGCCGGTCGACGCGGAAACTGCCGAGACGCAGATCATAGTAACCCACCAGGGGGCTTTTTGCTGCAAGAGACTCCAGTTCGGAGTCAGCATAGCACCAGGAATCTTTCAGAGCCTCATGGAGAGACTCTTACAAGGGATCAAGGGGATGGTGCCCTATTTTGATGACGTGCTGGTGTCCGCAGCCAACCAAAAACAACTGGAAGGTCGCCTGAGGGAGGTACTACAAAAATTCAAAGACATGGGGCTGAAAGTCAAAAAAGAAAAATGCCAATTGCATACCGAGAGGGTCGAGTTCCTAGGGTACCTCCTAGATCAGCACGGAATTCACCCAACAAAAAAAAAAAATCAGAGCCATCAAGGAAGCCCCCAGGCCGAGAAATAAAACAGAGCTGCAGGCATTTCTAGGACTGCTTAACTTCTATAATGTTTTCCTGCCCCAGAAGGCGACCGGAACCATTGCATAGACTCCTGGACAAGGCAGCCACCTGGAATTGGGGAAAACGTGAGGAAGCCGCATTCAACAGAACCAAGGACCTGCTCACTTCGGATGCCGTCCTCATCCAGTACAATGAGACCCTACCATTAGTGGTCACATGCAATGCATCACCCTTCAGCGTCGGAGCCATCCTCAGCCACACCCTCCCTGACGGAAGGGTTCTTTTCAAGAACCCTCTCAAAACCAGAAAGAAATTACAGTCAGCTGGACAAAGAGGCCCTGGCAATCGTCGCTGCAGTAAAGAGGTTCCACGAGTACCTCTATGGCAGGACTTTTACCATCATCACCGACCACAAGCCGTTGCTGGAAATCCTGGCAGGAAACAGGGCCACCTCAAACATTCTATCCCCAAGAATGACAAGGTGGTCTGAATTCCTTGCTGCCTACAGCTACCAGCTAACTCACCGACCCAGTAAGACAATTACCCACGCAGATGCCCTGAGCCGCACGCTGCTGCCCGACCTGGCCACTGACCCAGCACCTACAATGTCCACCCTTAGCATAGAGACCCTACCCGATCTACCCGTAACCATTGCCTGCGGAACCAATAAAGACAAACGTCTGGCACAGGTTTTACATTGAGTAGAGAAAGGGTGGCCAGAAAAAGACGACGACGAGAAATTCAGGACATTTCAGAACCGGCAAACAGAACTGTCTTTACAAAAGGGTTGTTTACTATGGAGGGATAGGGTTGTCATCCCAGAAAAATTACAAAAAAAAGTCCTGGAGTTATTACATGAGGGGCACCCAGGCATTGTCAGGACAAAAGCCTTAGCCAGGAGTTACGCCTGGTGGCCAGGTGTGGACAGACAAATCGAGGCTTGGGTGGCAGCATGCAGGCAATGCCAAGCATCCAGGCCTCCCCTCCCCTCCGCCCCAATCCGAGAATGGAAAATCCCCAGGGGACCATGGTCCAGGATTCATATAGATTTCGCCGGACCTACAAAGGGACACACCTTCCTCATTACAGTAGATGCTTACTCCAACTGGCTGGAGGTAAGCAACATGAGAACTACCACCACAGAGGCCTTTACCAAAGAACTCAACAGACTATTCACAACCCACGGCCTCCCAGACGTCATCGTATCAGATAATGGGCCCCAATTTACCTTGCTGGAATTCGAAAAATTCCTAGCAGAATGGGGAATACGACATGCGCTGACAGCGCCAGCACATCTGGTGGCGAATGGGAGGGTGGAACAAATGGTCCAATTTATGAAAAAAACAATCCAAAAAATAGAAACTGGGGAAATACAAGAAAAAATTAATAAAATGCTATTCATACAGCACATAACTCCAAACACGACAACCAACAAAAGCCCGGCAGAACTATTAATGGGAAGAAAATTAAGGTCCCCACTCGACAGACTGCACCTCACATACAACCCAGAAACCCCCCCTGACTCATCTAGCAAACACCGAACATTCACACCGGGCGATGCAGTATACGCAAAAAACCTCACAGGGGACCCAATCTGGGTACCAGCAACCATAACCCAGGTGACAGGTCCCCACTCGTACCGACAATCGATGGACGAGCATGGAAAAGACACATCGATCAATTAAGATCGAGAACCAACACGGGAAATACAACCGACACTCAAGCACACATGGAGAAAGAAACCATAGGGGGAAGGAGAAACCCCGATACCAGCCAAGAGGGCAGGGAAAACCCTGGAAACCAAAATAACCAAACCCCACAAGAAAAAAACCAAGAACTGAAAGAAACCAAGAACCGAAACAGGAACACACGAACAACTCAAAGCCTCGCCTGGGAGGAACAGCTAAGCCAGCTCAACCAGCCCGGAGTGGCCGGGCAGGAGCAACAAAGCCAGCAGTTCAACCAACCTGAGTAGACCGGGAGGGAGCTACGGCGAAAGGCCCGGCTCACCCTTCCAGGCGGTTCCACCGATGAGGCAAGGAGCGACACAGAACCTGACCGAACTGCTCGAAGACAAGACACCAACTAACCTGCGCAGGTCCAGTAGACAAGTACGGAGCCCCGCCTACTTACGGGACTACGTCACGTAGGACCATACCAAGAGGGGAGGAGTGTTCTGTATTGTACATTAGCATTCTTATAAATAACTGTTCTGATTGGCTAAGACGCGCGGCTACCCGATTGGCCGAGCAAGCAGCACTGATTGGCCCGCTGCGAATCCTCTGCGATTGGAGGAAACCAATCGTGGGAGATTCAAAGCGGTGTCATTGGCCATGGCTTGGCCAGAAAGTTCTATATAAGCCGCCACATACCCTAGCTGAGCCAAACCGATCTCGGAATGAATAAAGAGCTAGAAAGTCACTAAGTCTCGCGCCTTCCTTCCAATTGGCAAATATAACAGTTTGTTTGAAACTCCTTCTGACATCTGGATGAATGGTGTTATTTCTCCCTCACAAGAGAATGCTAGTAATAATAAATGCAAAATTTATAGTTGGATTAGTATAATAAGTATGTTTGGGAGAATTTTGGTCAAAGTGGTTTGAAATGTGACAATGAACACAAGGAAGCAAATGCAATTGTATCTGACAGGCTTAGCAGGCATGTTTCAAGGGGGCTGGTCTCTGATAATTTAATTTATTGCAAGAACTAGAAAAGTTACCATTATAATAACATTCCAAGTATAAAATGCAAGCAATAGTATGGTAGCACTGTAAAAGTTTAACTGGTTCTACCAGCTCCATTCTTACCACTTCATCACACTGCACTGCACACAGTCAAACAGCTGGTTGTCACATCAGTTATGGTAGTTCGCATCAGCTCTGCTCTCAACCTGGTCGCAAAATTCCATAAAATTTAACAATTGGCTCTTGTAGACTGGTATGAGCCAGCAATAGCATACCACTGAATGTGAGCCATGTTTATTATAATGGAGTCAAGATTTAACTTTTTCCCTGCCTGCATAGGAAGACTTTCCTTGATATGGTAATGGACTAGTCTAGTTTCAGGCTGCTTGTTTCTGGTCCTGCTCTCACATTTGGAAATTGGTATACTGTGCATTTTCTAGGCAAAGCACATGTCCAGATTTTTCCTCTTTAAGCAGATCACTGACAAATGTTTGAACCTGAGAAGTATTGATTGTATATGTGTTGATTTAGTGAACGATAAAGTGAACAAGCTAGAACAATGGAACGTATTGCAGAGACACCATATTGAAAATTGTATTAATTTTCAGAGCCCTGCTCATGTCATACTTGTATTTAACAAAGAAAACAATAATATATTACAAGTAGTATACAAATGGTGAAAGCTAGAGCAAATAAATGATTGTAGGATGGTTACTAAGGATGAGAAAATAGATGGAGAGATTATTAAGACATCAAATTCTGGTTGAAAAACAGTCAGAAATATGTGTTGTGCCTCAAGAAAAAAATGTTTCTAAAGAAGCAAAAATGAAAAAGTTGGTTTCTGCCCACCATGTTATGTATGTGAGTGCAAGTTAGGCATTTTAGGAGAAACAGAAAAGCAAGTTGAATTCAATGAAAATGGATTATTTTAAAAAGTATAGTAAAACAAGAAGTGATGACCTCAATATCAATGTGGATTGAATACAAAGATAGTGATTAGTACCAGGAAAAAGTACATTGCAGTGTTTCAAAGAGAATAAGGACTCAATCACAAAATAAATACATGACAGAAAAGCCCAATAAAAGACCCTAAAAAGAAAGATACAAAAAGCTTAATGAAAAAAAAAATGTAGTGTATAAAGGACTGTGAGGATCAGACAGAAACAAAGATGGTTTGAGAGTATAGAAACAGTTTGCTTTTTTCCCCCTTCTGTTCAGTCATATCAATTCCCAGAAGTGGCCTGAAAAAGTTCCTATAATATAGTTCCTATGGCAAGGTTTTCAGAAGTGGTTTGTGTTGTGTATGCAATATAATTAATAAAGTGTGAGCTTGGAGTAAGTGCAGGGTTCTGGCCCTGCACTTCTGATTGGCTGTTAGGTGGCCGGACCGGATTGGCCCGTTCCGGGGAATCCGATTGGCCCTTAACAGAGAGTTCTTATTGGTTATAAAAGCTAGCGTTCCTAGCTTGTTATTGGTTAAATGTTACAAGGTTTGCCTATATAAGGCGGGTTTTACTGATATTAAATGAGCAAGTCACGATGTAAATAAAGAGCTGAAGTTCAACGTTCAGAAACTTGTCTCCATTCTTTCTCGCCCATGCTCGAACTTAACACTGGCGAAGAGGGTGGGATGTGGAGACATCTGAACAAACGAAACTTCAAAGAACACTGAGCACATGACAGACGACGCCAACAACGGAACCATGTCCAGCGGCATCGTACCACCTGCTCCGTTCAATCCATCACAAGAAGACTGGGAGTCTTACATGAATCGTTTCCAAATGTTCCTAGAGACGAACAACTTAAAGGACGCTACAGCTGGGAAGAAATGGGCGGTGTTCCTGACACATTGTGGTCCAACTGTATTTAAGATGGTTAAGGCACTAGCCAAGTGAAGGCCATGGATTGGGATGACCTCAAACCTATCCTGCGAGACCACAATGCCCCGACCGTGCCTACTCTCGTGAGACGCTACGAGTTTTACCAAAGAAGCCAGCGAAAGGGAGAGAGCGTAGCTGACTTCATAGCAGACCTCCGAAATTTGGGAGGCCTCTGCGGATTCACCGATCTAGAAGAAGCACTCAGAGATTGCATAGTTCTGGGATTAGATGCACCAGGCATTCAAAGCAAGCTGATGGCGAAAGGCAACATCAGCCTTGCTGACGCCATTGCCAATGCTACCGCAGCGGAAGCAACCAAGAAGTCGGCTGCACAACTACGCCGAAACTGCACTCCGGTACAACCACCGGCCAGCGAAATCTCACCTAGTTCAGAAGGGCAGCTCGTGACAACGCACCACGAGGACCTCTCTTCATCGTCAGACAGCGACGAAGAAGGGGTCCATTGACTGCGGTCTGATCGGGACCCTCACCCGAAGCCCTTACGCCCTTGCGCTGGCTGTGGAGCCAACCATGCCAGATCCGAATGCAGATTCCGCAACGCACTCTGCCATGAGTGCGGGAAAAGAGGCCACATCAGCAGGGTCTGCCGCAGTTTACCAGGACTCAGCCAGGCCTCAAAAGGGGCCAACTATCGCCAATCGACAGAAAACCGTCCTGTAAGACGAGAGCCAGTAAACCACTCCTACAGAAATCGAGCTTTGCAGAGAGAAGAGGCTCACCATACTATCACTATTGGTCACGCCTCAGCCTTGGACACTAAGAAAATCCGAGTCACGGTAGCCATCGAGAACCAGCCTTGCCACATGGAGGTCGACTCAGGATCGTCCCTCTCGATGGTGTCATGGAAGACACTCAAGCAACTCATCCCCACAATTCAACGCCAAGATCTCCGTTTCCAATGCCTCATCCTCAAGGACTACCAGGGGAATCGAATCCCCATCGTCGGGTCCTGCCGAGTCCGAGTCTCTTTCAAGAAGCACACAGCATACTTACCTTTAACAGTCATCGATAGAGATCAGCCTAGCCTACTGGGCCTCCAATGGTTCGCACCACTCGGCATTGAAGTGGCTGGCGTAAACTGAGTCGGTGGCTGTGACTGGGAGGAAGACCTTATCTCTGAGTTCAGGGACGTCTTCGCGGACAGCTTAGGTGAGTACAAGGGGACCCCGATCTCATTCAGCTTAGATCCAAAAATAGCTCCCATTCGCCTAAAGCCCCGTCGAGTTCCATTTGCCTTAAAATCGAAAATCGACGAACAACTCGACAAACTGATAGCTCAGGGGGTGTTGGAGCCCATTGATCACTCCCCGTGGGAAACCCCTATTGTAACACCCATTAAGCCAGACGGGTCAATCCGAATTTGTGGGGGCTACCGGGCCACTTTGAACCACGCCCTGCAGCAGAATGCATATCCAGTTCCGGTGGTGCAGCACCTCCTCCATTCCCTGGGGGGCGGGAAAGTTTTCGCTAAATTGGATTTAGCTCAAGCATATCAGCAATTACCAGTAGATGAAAAAACGGCACAGGCCCAAACTATTGTGACGCACCGAGGTGCCTTTAAATGCACCCGGCTGCAATTCGGAGTAAGTGTAGCCCCTGGGATTTTTCAGAGCCTTATGGAAAGGTTATTGCAAGGGATTAAGGGCGTGGTCCCCTATTTTGACGATGTTGTGTACTGACAGTGTTGAGTTTTTAGGGTACCTGATTGATAGCCAGGGCATTCACCCTACTGAAAGTAAATTAAAAGCGATCAAAAACGCTCCCAGGCCAAGAAACAAGGCCAATCTCCAGGCATTCCTAGGCCTCATCAATTTTTATAATGTATTTTTACCACAAAAAGCAACCATCGCTGAACCATTACACCAATTGTTAGATAAAAAAGCGATTTGGTTATGGGGTTACTGTGAAGAACAGGCATTCCAAAATGTTAAAAACTGCTCACTTCTGACTCTGTACTCATGCAGTATAACGAGACTTTACCATTAGTTATAACCTGTGATACATCGCCTTTTGGGGTGGGCGCTATTTTGAGCCACGTACTGCCTAATGGGAACGAAGCCCCTGTTGCATATTTTTCAAAGACTCTGTCAAAAACAGAGCAGAACTATGGACAAATTGATAAAGAAGCCCTCGCAATTGTCTCAGCTGTGAAAAGATTTCACGAATACGTGTATGGTAGGGTTTTTACTATTGTGACTGACCACAAGCCGTTATTAGGGATAATAGCCGGAGATAAGCCAACTCCCTACATATTATCCCCTAGGATGACCCGATGGTCAGAATTCTTAGCTGCTTATAACTATCGCCTGCAATACCGCCCGGGGAAGGCCATTCCCCACGCTGACGCATTGAGCCGAGCACCGCTTCCAGAGACTCTCGACGATCTGGCACCAACGGTAACCACGTTGCAAATCAAAGCACTCAACTCGCCGCCACTGACCGCCCGAGATATCGCGAGAGAAACCAAATGCGACCACACCCTAGCACGCGTCCTAGGCTGGGTAGAACACGGATGGCCATTGGACCAGTTATCAGATGACTTCACACCATTCAAAACTCGACAGACCGAACTCTTCTCCCAAAAGGGCTGTGTTATCTGGGACGATAGAGTCGTTATTCCAGAACGGCTCCGAAAAGCGCTGCTGAGAACTTTGCACGATGGCCATCCCGGCATCGTGCAAATGAAAGCCCTTGCACGAAGCTATGCATGGTGGCCGGGCATTGATAAGCAAATCGAACAGTGGGTTAAAGCTTGTCCCAAATGCCAAGAAGTCAGCAACGCCACACCAAAAGCCATGCCTACTGAATGGGAGACACCACGTGGACCCTGGTCCCAAATTCACCTGGACTTCGCGGGGCCAACCAAGGGCCACACCTTCCTGCTTACCGTCGATGCCTACTCCAATTGGCTCGAAATTCATTGCATGACGACTACGACCTCTGAGGCGGTCATCAAGATTCTAAACAGACTCTTTGCAACCCATGGATTACCAGACGTCCTGGTATCCGATAATGGCCCACAATTTACTGCACTGGCATTCGAGCAGTACCTCGCTGACCGCAGCATCCACCATGCGCTCACCTCGCCTGTGCACCCTGCGAGCAATGGTCGAGCAGAACGCATGGTCCAATTTGTGAAGAAAACCTTGCAAAAGGTAGACTACGACAACATTGACGACAAGGTCAATCAAATCCTCTTTTTGCAACACATCACCCCACATAGCGTCACCAACAAAACTCCTGCTGAACAGCTAATGGGACGAAAGCTCCGCTCCCACCTTGACCGGTTGCACCCTGCATATGAACCAGAGAAACCACTAGGATCCAGCGGCCGCTGTCGCATTTTCCAGGTAGGAGACCTGCTTTATGCAAAAAACCTATCGAGCGACCCGTTGTGGGTGGAAGCGACAGTAGTACGTGTAACCGGCCCTAGATCCTACCTCGTGCAATGCCTTGACGATAAACTTTGGAAACAGCATATTGACCAATTAAGGTCACGGCTTGCAGCGGCCAATTCGCAACTCCCCTATGACCAAACTGAGGGGGGGGAGGCACAGAAGAAGATGAAGCCCTAGGAAACCCGTTCGAAGGAAACGACGATTTAAATGAAACTCAGGAAGTGGAGCCGGAGGGAGAAACGTTTGCACCTCAGAGAATCAAGGAAAATGTGGGCAATGACGTAGAAGTGAACTCTGAACCAGAGACAGCCCCACTGCCAGACAATGATCTACCTCAGCGAGATTGCAACCAGCCGATACAACGAAAATCAAAGAGACTAAAAAGACAACCATCCTATTTAAGGGACTATGTAACTGCACCCTGAACTAAGGAACCAGGGGGAAGGGGTGTTGTGTATGCAATATAATCAATAAAGTGTGAGCTTGGAGTAAGTGCAGGGTTCTGGCCCTGCACTTCTGATTGGCTGTTAGGTGGCCGGACCGGATTGGCCCGTTCCGGGGAATCCGATTGGCCCTTAACAGAGAGTTCTTATTGGTTATAAAAGCTAGCGTTCCTAGCTTGTTATTGGTTAAACGTTACAAGGTTTTCCTATATTAGGCCGGTTTTACTGATATTAAATGAGCAAGTCACGATGTAAATAAAGAGCTGAAGTTCACCGTTCAGAAACTTGTCTCCATTCTTTCTCACCCATGCTCGAACTTAACAGTTTGCTATTGCCTCTTTCCCAGGACTGAAAGAACATGACTAGCCAAAAGTGACTCAACTGGATTAAAATCAATGATAGCCTTTCCCTTCACCAGTTATATGCATCCACATACAACTTGAATGCAGAGTCCTCCTAATTAACACACCTTTATGAAACATGATTTTGTAAAGCAAACCCCTTTCAATAGAGTTTCAGGCCTGGGAATGATAGAGAAATAGCATTGGTCACACTTTTGGACAATTTCTGATGGGAGCAGAATGGGGATATTGCAGTCTTATTTGCTCTGCTTGACCTCTCAACAGCTTTCAGTACCATTAACCATGGTGTGCTCTAGATCAGCCGCACAGGTTGGGATTAGCTCTCTGGGTTGGGATGGGCAGGACTGTATTGTGTTAGTTCTCTCCATTCTGCCAAGGCCAGTTCCAGTCATTGTTAATCTGATGTATGGGATGCTGCAGGATTCAGGACTTGCTCTACTCTCATTTAACATCTACATGAAACCACTGAACAAAGTCATCTGTCACTGAGTGGTAAGTTATCATCAATATCCTGATGAACCCAGCTGCATATCTCTGACCCTAATGAATTAAGCAATGCTGTGGATGTCCTGGCTTGATGTCAGGAGACTGTAGGGACTTGAATGGGGAACCACAGACTCATGATTCTGTTCAAGGAACAAGTGGTAGTCATGGCTAGGAGGACCTTTGCATAACTGCATGTTGTATACCAGTTGTCTCCATTATGAGGGCTCTGCTCAAAATGTCTCTTCCCCTGATCATGCCCCGAATGGACTGCTGTCATCTATTGTACACAAGACTGCCTTTAAGCAGCATCCAGATGCTTCAGCTGTTGCAATATATGGTGGTATGGGCAGTTCATTGTGCTCCTAGCACTGAGCACTTCTGCTCCATGAGCTGCATTGGTTGCCAGCCTGCTTCCAGATTCAATCCAAGGTACTGGTTATAAGCTTTAAAGCCATACACAGCCTATGTCAAGGTAGTGAGGGACCACCTCTCCACCTTTCCATCCCATCAGGTCATTAAAAGGGGAATGTTACAGCTCCTGTCTGCTAAGGAGCGTCATCTGGTGGGACCCAGGAAGAGATTTCTTTTCTGCTGTATCACCTGCTTTCTGGAAAATCATCCCCCTTGAGGTGAGATTGGCCTACAGACCTTCTGGAAGGCTTCTTGAAAGCTGGTTTTTCATTGGGCCTGGGGATCCCATGGAAATATGGAGTCCACCAAATGGTTATACTGTTTATAAGTTCTGGAGTGCATTCTTCTATGCTTTTGCTTCCTTTGTTTATAGTTTTTAACTGTTTTAATTTCTCAATAGTTTTATTTTCAAAGGTTTGGTTTGGTTTTTGTTATTTAATTAAGTGCATCAGCCAGAATTACATTTGTCAGTTGGGTAGCTATATAAATTTAATAAATAAATGTGCTGTAGGACATTGTTACTTATGTACATCTAAAAAAAATAGGTATGAAAAAGCCCACAAGGAACATGTGTTTTGGACAATCAGGTGTTCTCTTTTGTCTGCTTCTACTAACCTTTGGGGTCATTGGTATATTTTCAGAAGAGTTATTCATACAGAGTTGACAGATGTAAGCAGGGGTGGGATGCTACCAGTTCTGTCCAGTTCCATAGAGCCGATAGCTCTGAAGAGCAGCAGACACAGAACCGGTTGGCCTACCCGCCCACCCAGGCTCTTAGTTGTCCTTTATTTCCTGCTTTTTCAACCTCAGCTGCTTTTTGTGACACAGCTGAGGTTGAAAAAGCAGGGGAAAAGAGGCTTTTCAAATGCTACGCACCTGCGTGCAGTGCTTTTCAGCTGTCCGGGTGGCACAGCCTAAGGTTATTTTACACATGCGCACACCATAATCATAATCACAAAATGTAATCACCGAATCGGTAGTAATGCCAGTTGAATCCCACCCCTGGATATAAGTTCTTCATTCAAATCTACCTCGGTGAAATATATAATTGGCCTAGCCATATGAGATTACTGTGAAAAGAGTATAAAAGAATTTGGAATGAGAAATCAAAGTGAAATAATCCATGTGGTGGTGGGAAACAAAAATAGATATAGAGGTAGTCCTGAACTTGCTATTACAATTGAGCCCAAAATTTCCATGGCTAAGCAAGACAAGTGACTTTTGCCCCATTGTATTACTTTTCTTGTCATTGTTGTAAAGTGAATACTGAAGTTGTTAAATTAGTAACATGGTGGTTAAGTGAACCTGGCTTCTCCATTGACTTTGCTTGTCAGAAGATCACAAGAGCTGATCACATGACCTCAGGACACTGCAATTGTCATAAGTACATGCCAAGCTGCCACTTTTCCAAATTTTGAACACATGATGATTCTACAGTGGTAGTAAGTGTGAAAAACAATCATCAGTCATGTTCTTCATTGTAACCTTAAACAGTCCCTAAAAAAATGGTTATAACTTGAGGACTATCTGTAACAAAAGGCAGGTTCATTCAGTATCCCCCAAAGGTCAAGCAGCAGGAAGACCTAGAACAGCCTTTCTCAACATTACACAGTTCACAATTCTCGTGATCTTTGAGCTGCATAGACATCCTGAATGACGGGAGTTGCAAACCAACTCATGTGGAAAGATCCATAATGGACGAAGCTAAGTAAAAAATCCAAACCTCAAGAATGCATTCCTTCTCACTCCCCACCAAACCTCTTCAGATCAATGTGATTCATTCTTTCTCCTTGTTTTCAGTTCCACCGAGACTCTCTTGTTATTTTTCTTGGATAAAATGAAGTGATGGGTGAGACAGTTTTCCAGTAGGATAATGAGCAGTGAAAGCAATAGAATATTCAAAGAGCTACAAATCCATGAACCCGCTGTGGAAAATATCTGCTTGGCATCTGCATCACATGTGGCTACTCAATTTATCTCCTTAGAGGGAGAGGATTCAGATTAGAGCCCAGGCCAGGGGCAGAAATCATTTTGCTACAATAAGGAATCCTTCTCTGTGGTCAAGTTCTGAAACACAATAACATAGCATCATTTAGAAGCAAGGACTGCATAGGCATGCAACACCTGCACTCAAGGATTTACTAGAGTGCTAAATTCAAAATGCAAATGACTTTATCTCTTCCTTTTTACACAGCAGAAGAACTATATCATCAAGAAGGTAAAATATGTGTTTTGACACACAAGGTGCCAAATGTAGTTCTTTGCTTCTCCAAAAAGGACTAAAAGGATAAATCTATCTGGGATCCAGAGAAGCCATTACTGTTTATCTAGAGAGTAGAGTAGAGTAGAATAGAGTAGAGTGGAGTGGAGTGGAGTGGAGTGAAAGGGAAGGGAAGGGGAGAGGAGAGGAGAGGAGAGGAGAGGAGAGGAGAGGAGAAGAGAAGAGAAGAGAAGAGAAGAGAAGAGAAGAGAAGAGAAGAGAAGAGAAGAGAAGAGAAGAGAAGAGAAGAGAAGAGAAGAGAAGTGTTGGAAGGAGGTCTTCTAGTCCAACCCCCTGCTCAGACAGGAAAGCCTATACCATTTCAAACAAATGGTTGTCCAATCTCTTCTTAAAACTTCCAGTGTTGGAGAATTCACAATTTCTGGAGGCAAGTTGTTCCACTGGTTAATTGTTCTAACTCTCAGGAAACTTCTTCTTAGTTCTAGGTTGCTTCTCTCCTTGATTAGTTTCCACCCATTGCTTCTTGTCCTGTCCTCAGGTGCTTTAGAGAATAGCTAGACTCCCTCTTCTTTGTGGCAACCTCTGAGATATTGGAACACTGCTATCATGTCACCCCTAGTCCTTCTTTTCATTAAACTAGACATATCCAATTCCAGCAACCGTTCTTTATATGTTTTAGCCTCCCATCCCTAATCATCTTTGTTGCTCTTTTCTGCATTCTCTATAATACTATAGACCAAATATGTCAAACTCAAGGCCCAGGGGCTGGACCTGGCCCACAGGGTACTTATATCTGGCCTGCAGGACTACCCTGGAAACAGTGAAGGACCGGTCCACATGTGGCCCTCCCAAGTTCCATTTTCACTGGCAGAGGGTTGCAGGAGACTGTGGCAGCCAAAAAGGGAGTTCAGGAACCTGTTTTCGCTGGCAGAGAGCTTGGGCCACCACAGGCACACCTGACATGAGTGACATCGAGCAGGCCACTCCTACCCTGGCCCCCGAAGGTCAAACACAATCCTGATGCAGCCCTCAATAAAATCGAGTTTAACACCCCTGCTATACCTGGTATAGACAGTTTGATGTTGTAAATAGTTTTGAATTCTGCTAAACAGGCACATCTTGATTAAAATCAGGTTATGTCTGAACCTAGGACCAAATGAAAATCAACTGAGTCATCTTGCTTTAAGGCATACCATTCATGTGTACTTTGTTGTCAGCTTGCTGCTTTCCAGCCTTGAGCCTTACTCAGCAGAAGCTCATGACTTTCATTCTCTTGTTCATGAGCAGACTTTAAGCTTTTATGATAGAGTAGCTTTCCTCAGCCTGGTGTTCTTTAAATGTGTTAAACTATAACTCATGTCAAGAGGGCACCAGATTGAGAAAGCTGTAAAAAGACATCTGAATGTTTCCAATTCCCAATTGCCAACTACAGAAATTTTCCTGCAGTGTAAGTTAATATAGATTTGTCGTGCTTTACCACCACCCCCAAAAAAATCAAACTGGGGAAATTTCTCTGGCCTCTTTTCTCTTTCTATGATGTTACTGCATGAAAGATATTTTTTTTTAGTTTTGAAGTTAGTCTTGCACGATTTAGTTTTTGTTTTGGTCTTGCATGATTTTACATGGAAAAAAGGTACTATAAGTCATATAACAACACTATATTTTTCTATTTGAGGTTGATTGCATCTGAGCTAGACCAGATATCCCAATTAGTTGTTGGCATGAAAACAACTTTTTGTTTTATTTGCAATGACAAAGCAATGGTAGGATAAATTGACCCATCCTCAAATGCCCAAATAGACCACTTTCATCTTTTGTTCTTCAAAAAGCCTTTCCCACAAAATACTTCATATAATATCATAACTGCTATATAGTAGAAATTATTCAGCCATAGAGTTATCAGAAATGTAGAGCTGCCTGTAGACCAAGTAATTCACTGATTTATTAATTAGTCTCATGACATCAGACATGGAACAAAGCTTGACTTAATAAAGCAACAATCTTTCCAAAGGGACTGACTTTAACTTAAGCCTTCAACATCCTATCAATGTGAGTAGAATGTAAAAAAAGGTGAGGGGGGGGGAAGAAAGGCAAGAAATGACATCAAAGAGAAATAAAAAAGAAAGAGCTGCCAAATATCTTTTGAGCAAGAGGTCAAGTTTGTCTTTCATGGACCATCTGTTAGGGATCAGCCTAAGTCTTCAGATGTAAGAGCTGAAGTGCTTGACCCAAAGGAACCTCCTCATCCCACAACATAGTAATTAGCTGAAGAAAGCACCTCTGAGGAAACACCAGTAGAGGCTGAGTCAGCCGACCTAGTGTCTGAGCTAGGCGGAGTCTCTAATCCAGCAGTACACTGTGAACAGCAAATGAGTCAAAGTGATAGTAAGGGCTTCATTAAAGAAACTGCACCTTGACTGATTTTTTGTGGCAATGAACCTTCATTGATGCCATTTGCTAAGGCTTGGTCTGTATTCTGTTTTGGATTCCTTGCAAAACATTGGACTGCAACCTGGCCACTTTGAGGTAACATCTGAGCAAGTATTATTTCATTCCAGACCATCAATCCAGACTATCAAAAAAGTAAAATTTCAGTTTTCTATTCTCTAAGTAGAAAGTATGTAGTTTCCAATATTGTACACAAAAATAAAAAAATAGAACTACAATAAATATCTTATGTGTTTGTAATTGGCAACACAAAACAGCTTGTTGCCTCCTCACATATATACTCACACTGTAGAGTACCCTTTTACCGTACTTGCCATAACTGAAGTGGAATAATTATAATATGAAAGCAAAGAACTACAAGTACAGCTTTCCATTTGATGATATTAGATAGATGGAATGCATCAAGTGTAAATGCCCTGTAGTAATACCTGAAAATGTTGGTGGGATTTTGGCTCTGTTTCAGTCTTT
Organism: Hydrophis major; assembly: GCA_033807585.1. NCBI lineage: Eukaryota > Metazoa > Chordata > Lepidosauria > Squamata > Elapidae > Hydrophis > Hydrophis major. Next base: position 182,416,461 of record CM066331.1, on the reverse strand, counting down.
CTGGCCCAATGCAACCTATACATGAGCTTTCATCCTGAAGACTTTTCCCCAACTTAATTTAAACTTGGTGTTCTAATTATCTTACTCTTTGACTAAGTGATCAAATGGGCTAATCCTCTACTGTTCCAACAGAACCCATTGCTGTTTAATTATGTTGAGGCTGTCAACCACTTAAAGTTGATATTGAAGACCCAAACTAAGTCAGCTCTAGCCACATTTATCTGTGGAAGAAAAGTCTAAATGCAGATATTTAGGAGCATGTTTATGTTGTGGAGACAGCATCTACTTATCCAGCCAAGAAATCATGCCAAGAAACAGGCTATAGAACTCTAGACAATGGCCATCTAGCTAGCCTCATGGTGCCATGAACTACTATGCTTAGCGGTACTTGATCCTGCTTGTCAAGTTTCAGATTCATCGTTTCCCAACCTTATGAACCATGCCATGATTGATTCTGCCATGATCAACTTTATGAACCATGCCATGATCAATTTCATGGACTTCACATTTTCCAAGATCCATGGGTTTCCAAGACCTGCTGCTTAATTTCCTCACTGGATAAAAAGAATTAATGGGAGATTCCTTATATAGAGGCCTGGGTTAAGAATTTAAATTTAAATGGATTGAAATTTTAAAAGTACATCTTTACCCTTCATCTGCCAGTGATTTGGGACACTCTGTAGTTCCATAACTTTGCCTCTCAGATCAATCCTTTGAAAGGAATCATACCATACAATTCACTCAGCTGCATGAAGCATTTCCCCTCCATGTTAGTTCTAGCAACTGGAGTGGAAGAAGGGATGCCCAGCCTTCCAGACAAATATGTAAATCTCAGTGACATCTTCAGTGAATATAAAGTTGATTAGCTATCACTACATCACACCCATGGATGCCCTATTTCCCTATAGATTGAACCCTTGACCCAAGATCCCATTAGAAAATCAGTGGTGGGATTCAAAAAAATGTACTACCGGTTCTGTGGGCGTGGCTTGGTGGGCGTGGCAGGGGAAGGATACTGTAAAATCCCCATTCCCTCCCCACCCCACTAACCTGATTTCCAGCTCCGTTCTCCTGTGCAGGGCAACAAAAGAAGACCCAGCCGATGAATACCATAGGTTGGTATTCATATTTGCAAATACATACAAGGTATGAAAAAGACACTAAGATGGCTGGGTTTTACAAGGAACTGACTGAATTAGATAAAATATGAATACCACCTCTGATTGGGATTTACTTCTCTTGGCACCTAATCTTATAGCTCTGCAAGACTGCGTAAGAAAAAAAAAATTTTTTTAAAGCACATTCATTTGTCCCTCAACTTTATCAGCAGGATGAAATAGAGAAACTAGAGTTTTGACATCAGCTCCATTATTTGTGAAGAAAAAGTCAGGATAATAAACTTTGCAACAAGTGATTACTAAATCATACTAATCATAATTATTGACCACAATCTGATTTTTAAACAGGAAGGCCCAAATTTTTACAAAATTTATTCTCAGAGTATGCAAAACAATGTAAAGTGGTAGACAGCTTTTCAAACCCAGTCTGGACATTTTGACTATACAGTGATGACATTTGGCTTATATATACCCACAATAGTTCATTACTTGAACAATATTTTTCAGGATTTTACAAACAAGTCTGTCAGCTACTACTTAGATGACATCCTGATTTATTAATTCTTCCTCCAGGAACATGAATACCATGTTGAAGAACAGCCCTCTATGTCTCAGAGAATATCACTTACAGTATATGCAAACCTTGAAAAACACAAGTTCAGAGTAGAAATTTACAATGTGCTTATGTTATTATAGTTTAAGATTTATAACTGGAATAAATATTAATATACTCTGAAACTCAGTATTTTAAGTAGATTAATACATAATTGGTTTAATTAGATTGACTTAACTATTTCATTTAAAATTATATGTGTATTATTTTTACCTATCCTTCCTTTACCTATCAATAATCTCTTCAATTAGCTCTTTTATATGTAGAAAGACTTAACTTCATTAATATACAAGATAATTTTCTACTGAATTGTCCTACTTGCAAAACTGCTTGGTTACATAGCTACTCTTGCTTTTAGGATATTTACAACTTTTTTTACATTTTTTGTTTTTTACATTTTTTGGCCATTTTATTTTTCCTGGAGCAGATCTTCTTTCTAGCTTCAGTGTCTGCACAATCCTGCTTTTGTATTTTCAGAGGAAACTAACAGATGAGCCTTGAGTAAGCAATACTCCTAAAAAGTTGTGGAGTGAAACCAAATGAGATTTGCAACATTTTTAAACAATGCAGAAATTACCAAAGACCTGTTTCATCAGTCTCTATATCCCATTCTGTTAAGAGTTGTAGGAATTAGGAAGTTGTAGGAATTATATGCTGTTGACATTGTCATTTTATAATTTTGAGATCACAATTTTTGCCATTTCCCTAAATCAATCCCATATCCAAAATTCTTCCCCCAAACAATCATAGTTTCTTTAACTTGTTCTTCCTCTAATTTAATTCCCAGTAAATAACCATATAATTTTTTAATCATCTTCTCATCAGTACCCATCAAGATCTTATCTAGATCAGTCTGTTTATCATAGGATCCCTCCGTTTTAGAATCTTCATCATACCTTGAATGTATTTGCGCATATGAAAACCAATTTATCTTTATACCTTGTTCCTCTAAATTTTGTATCAATTTAAGTTCACCCTTTTCATCCAATAATTCCCCATATCTAACTGTTTGTTCCTTCTTATAAATTATTCCTTATAGGATAGGAAAATGCTTCAATAGTCGATAACCAAACTGGAATTTTCAAATAACATTGTCTTTTTATCTTCTCCCAGTTTAACCACAAAGACTCCCGTATATAATGTCTTCTAAAGTAACCCTGTGTTTTAGTTCCCTTATACCATAAAAAAGCATGCCAACCCAACAGCAAATCATGACCTTCTAGTTTCAACAATCTAGTCTTTCTTAATGTTATCCATTCTGTTAGGGATAACATTGTTTACCCTAACTGGTTTAGGTAAAATAATAAATATGTTATCATGGTTTATATGTTAAAGTGTCTGCAACTTTAAATATACGAATGTAATTAAGGGAGTGGTTGTGAAAGACCACAAAAGAAGCAAGACGACAGCTTGCTCTCTCTCTGGCTTTGATGATCCCTAATTACTGCATGGACTCAAGACTGCATTACTCGAATGAGAGAGAGACAAAGGACTGATTTGTAAGTGAACTGACAGAAGGATATTCTACACAGACTTTGCTAACCGAATATCCTTGAATGGACTGACTAAATGATACATGACTAATGGACTGTTATTTTGACTATGCTATAAATGGAATAAACTATATTTTTGATAGCACAAGCGTATCTGTTATTTTTACTGTATGTTAACAAACATACAAACTTATATCACTCATTTATCTGTGTGCCTATCTGACTAACACTGCACATTCTGTTTAGCTTGTCTCCTTAACCCTGGTTGGGGAACTCAGGCTTAACACATTCCTTGCCCCACATCAGACTTGCAGCTATTAAAGTCTCCCATCATAATTATATTAACATAGTCCAGTCCAATTATTTTCATGTGTAGCTTTTTATAAAACTCTTCTTGTTTATCATTCAGAGCATAAATTGCAATCAAGAGTATTTTTATATTATTGTCCATTATTTCCACCATTAATACTCTTCCATCTTCATCCGTGTAGATCAGTTTTGCTGGGATAGCTTCTTTAATGTATAGAACCACTCCTCTTTTCTTACATTGAGTCAAAGAAGTAAATATTTTCCCTAATTTTGTCTGTATTAACTATTGTTCATGTTTTTTAATATTAACTTCTTGTAGACAAATTATATCAAATTTTAATTTCTCTAATTTATGAAAGGTTTTCCTTCTTTTAACAGCTGAATTGAGTCCATTTATATTCGTTGTAATCAATTTTTTCTCTTTTTTCTGATTATGCTTTATATTTAGGTCTAACAGGTTTCAAGGGATCTCACTTCACGCTGTTCTTTACTATCCACCTGTCCACCTACTGCACCTTTCTCTTTTTCAGTCTCCAATTGTTCCTCTTGAAACTCAATTAATGAGATCTCTTTCTCTGCCTCCTCTTCTCTCCTTCCCAAAAATTCTGCATGGAAAAGTTCTGCTTTCTCAACTGAGTCAATTCTATGTCTCTGCTCTTGCCACATAAACATTAATCCTTCTGGAATCAGCCATCTATAATTCACTTCGCTTTCCAGTAGCATTTTGGTCAGAAATCAATATTCTCTTTTCATCTCTCTCACTCTTCTGGGTATTTGTTTTAAAACCACAATCTCTTTGCCTTTGTATTTCAATGTCTTCTCTCTTACCACTTGTAGTATTTGTGTTTTAATGGATTTTTTGGTAAATCTAATATGGACTTCCCTTGGTAATTTATTTCTCATCGCATATCTTGTATAAACTCAATATACCTCATCTACTCCATCCATCATCTTTTCCTCTGTAATTTCCAAAGCATCCACCAAAATTTCTATCATTATCGCAGCCAAGTTTTGTCCTTTTTCTTCTTCTATATTTTGAAATCTGAGATAAAATTCTGACCTTTCCATCTCCCACCTCAACATCCCACTTTTATCTTGTTCAACCATTGTTAATCTATTGTCAATATTTCCAATCTTCTCCTCTCTTTGTTTACCTTCTTCCTCAATTTTTTGGAATCTCTCCTCATACTTCACCATCATTTGTTTAATGTTTTCCACTTTTTCATCAGTCTTCTCTATTCTTTGTTCAATAGTGTCTGTTTTTATCTTGAGAAATTTGAATTCCTTGCATAATCATCTGTAAAGTCATTTTTTCTTGTTCTTTATCTTGCTTCAACATTGTCTGAATTAAACATTATCCTCCAGCTGGTTGGGAGGCAGAGATAGAAGTAGAAGTAGAAACGCCAGATGATATTGGTTTCCTGCTCATTTTAATGCTTCAAAATCTTCAAATTCTTTTTAGCTTTTAATCCAACTGGTAGAATAGCCAATTATAATCCAAAATGCAAAAATCCAATAGTAAAAGGCCCAAGACCAAAGAAGAAAAAGGAGAAAAAAAAAGAAGAAAAAGAAGAAAAATCTTCAGGTTCTTCTAGACCCTATTCCAATTATGAAGTAGTCCACCATAAAAAATGAAAAATAGAAAGAAAAAAAACCCAAAAATAATAATATTGATTAAGAAGAAAAAGAACAAAAATAAAGAAGAAAAGAAGAAATTCCTTCAGGTTCTTCACACCTTAATCCAATTGGGAAGTCTCAATAATCAAAAAGAAAAAACAGAGTGGTCCCAAAACATGAATAGAAAAAGCAAAAGGATCCCAGTAAAGATAAGGAGAAAAAAAGAAAAATAAAGAAAAGGCTCTGAGGCTTTCCCTTTGAAATAAAAAGCAAAAATAAGAATATTACTAGAATTAAAATTTACAAAGAGGCTGGTGAGTAGGAGTATCACAAGTAAAATAAATAAATAAATAAAGCACACTGCACTTTATTTCATTGTCCAAGGCTCTTATTATGACTCTCTTCTCCACTAGCTTCAAAGCCAAGCCTCAAGTGTTGAAATACTGATAAGAGTCCAGGAGAACACCTGTAATAATATTTTGCTGTGCTCTCCCTCTATCTTATCACATTAAAATGTCCTTGAGAAGGAGTCTTCTTACAGTTCTCTCCAATTCAAATAAAATATTTTCAAGCCTCTAGTTGGCAGTGTTACAAAGTTTCTTAATACTCTCCTCCCCCCCAGCCAGGAAAAAAAAATTTATAAAAAGAAAAAATAGCCAAAGGGAGCCTCTATCCTAAAAGAAAATTAAAAAATCAAAAGGAGCATAAAAATATATACAAGAGAAAATTCAGTCCGGTTACCTACAAAGTCACACTAAAGTCCCAAGAAAAAAAAGTAAGAAAAAGAAAAAAAAATCCAAGCCTCAATTTGACATTACTTTAAAAAACGCCACTCATACAGTTTTTTTCAAAAAAAAATCTCACAGGTTTCTTCTCTATTCAGGGTACCCTTTCAAATCTCAGCAAATTTACAACAAAAAAGAAGTTTCTCACCCAGCCGACACACTTTCACTTCCAGCCACTTCCTTTCCGGAGCTGTCCCGACTTCAGCAGCTATGGAGACTGCCTCTCCGCTGCCAGCAAAAGGGCTTCTCTGGATCAAACCAGGAGTTTTGTGATATCTCTGGGATCCTGGGACTATGCCCTTCACGATCACCGTCTCTACAGGACGGTATAGGTCCATTGGGACTGACCAGGGACGAAAATATTGGCTGCGATCTCAGAGCCCCGAGATCGCAGCTGTATCGCCGAAACGAAGCTCCGCCTTCTCTCAAATTATTAAGAAAATATTGGAATGTGCTGAGATGAGTAGATTGACATTTGAAATTAGAGAGCAAGAGGATAAACAATTTTATGAAATTTGGGGTCTTTTTTATCAATGGCTAGATGACAAAATACAATAATAGAATATTTAGAATGTTAAACAGCAAGAAATATCTTTATTTTTTCTTTCGCCTTTGTTATTTGACATTATATTTATAAAGTGTTTTTAGGATAGATTTGGTATGATTATATGATTGGTTATAGAATAAACTATTTAAAGTATTGTTATCTCAAGCATGAATGATTAAAAGTATAGTCAAATGATTTTTTAATAGTGATATTAGGATATATAAATTTGGATTGACAATATGAGTTGTTATGTAACATAACTGTAATTGAGACTATAAAATGAATGGACAAAACTGATGAACCAACCGACACACTGTATGTACATAAAAGAGTTGATGTTTTAATGTTTTGTTTGTCTTGTTTGTTTGTAGAAAATCAATAAAATTCTTTTCAAAAAAAAAAAAAAGAAGAGAGGCAGGATATTGACATTTGAAAGTTCTGCATATAAACTATGTATGCTGCTATTGACCTACAAGTCCTCCCTATGCTATCCCTAGGTATTATTGCTTAGTCCAATGTCCAACATGCATTGGTGTCCAGAACTGTAACTCTGCAAAATGTGCAGGACATGACTTGTGGGAAAAGCACAGAACTGTGGACTATTGCACAAGCAACTTCTAGCCAATTCCTTGCATAAACTATCATATATAAGGATATAGAGTGATCTGCAGATGACATGGAGATGACATCAAATTGTCCTACCAGAATGGCATAAAGCTATGAGTCAGTCCCAACTGTCTCTATCACTGACACTAAAACAAAGCTACATATTGAGAGGAAAAAAATGAATTAGTAAACTGCTACCGCCACATTTGTCTGATTCTGTTGCTAAGCATTGATGCAAACTAAGAAAACAATCAACCAACAATCACAGGGTAATAGCAGAGTAGCAGAAAAATTGAATACATGTTTAATATAAATTCAACTTACCATACATTGCAGAGCATAACTAATGCACAATGGGATCCGAACTAGAGCTTCAACATTTAATCAATATACCAGACAAATGAATCCATTAAAAACATTTATTAGACTGAAAATGATGTCTATGAAGCATGTCCCAACTTTTTTAAAAAAGAAATTTAAAACAAATGTTGATAATTGCTGCAGACAGCAATTGCTGTCTTTAAAATTAATTCTTCCTTTTCTCAAAGTATCTTTTATGAAGATGATGCTTGTTGTAGTTCACCTTCTCTTTTGCCCTGGTAAGTAGAACTGGAACTAATTGGTTGAAGTGACTAGAAAGGGACACTGATCAAACATTTGGAAGACTCTCCTGTGACAGAAGCTGTTCAGTGATGGAACAAATTGCTTTGGAAAAAAATGGACTCTCTGTATTTAGAGATTTTTAAACACCAGCTAGTTGCTTTCTCTCAGGCAGATTTCCTCCACTGATTTGAAGTTAAGCATGGATGGCATTTAAAAACACAGTATACTGCTTTCCACAGAAACAATGTTCCTATTGTTATGCAAATGCAATTGACAGATCACTCATGGGATCAATCAAATAACCTTTTTAGACACATTTTCCTGGGAGTAAATCTCATGGAATTCAATATGTGAAGGAGTTCATTATTCATCAAGCTGCTATCTTACATCTGACATAATGGATCAATTGGGAGTCCAAAAAATAGACATGATACAGATAGTCCTTGACTGACAACAATTGGGACAGGAATTTCCATTGCTAAGAGATGCAGTCATTTGAGAATCCATAGTGGTGCAGTGGTTAGAATACAGTATGGAGTTCAATCCTGACCGACTCAAGGTTTTGCCCACAAAGTTGCTTATGACGTCCTTCCAAGGTCAGTATAATGAAGACCCAGACTGTTGGGGACAATATGCTGGCTCTGTAAACCACTTAGAGAGGGTTGTAGACCACTATTAAGTGGTATATAAGTCTAAATGCTATTGCTATGGGGTCATTAAGCAAGTCACGCCTCATCTGATGTGATGGATTGTAGTAACATAGGAGGGAGAGGTGCATTCCAGATGAATAAGAGCCAGTTCAATCCAGATATTTTGTTAGAGAAAGAGGGTGAAGACAGTCCCTCCCTAATAATTATCTCTTGATATACACAGTAGAGCACTTCAAAAATTCTTATCTATGGGACAATGAAGAAATTTGCTGGGAAGAATCACCATTTGCCTTTCTTGGTTTTGAGGACTGACATTTTATGACTTTTCTTACCGCAGTCATTAAATGAATCCAGTTTCCTCCCCCCCACACACACCCTCATTAATATTGTTTGTCAGAGGCCTATAAGTTTGTAAGTGGTATTCGCATGACCCCAGGATGCTGTAACCATGCAAATACATGCCAGTTCCCGAGTGCCTGAATTTTGATCATGTAGGGATATTGTGATGGTTGTTAATTGTAGAAACCCCTAAGTCACATTTTTTTCAGTACTGAAAAACTTTGGTTGCTAAATGAATGGTCATAAGTCAAGGACTCCCTGTACAATAGTCTTGCTAAAACATGGCAGACCTGGATCTGGTGACTTTCCATTTTCTGAAATGCTGGAATAACATATTATTGACAATTATGCCTATCCCAACCGTTTGCAGATATTTAAAAACTCTAAGACATTGCCCTTGGACTACAAATAGAAGGTGCGGTATTATAAAGAATAATAAAATGATTGCAAAGAAATAGCCAAGTACCATAAAATGTTCCGGACCATAAGATGCACCTAGCTTTTGGGGAGGAAAACAAGAAAAAAAATCTGCCTCTGCTTCCCAGAATCCATCGGTATTCATCTGGTCAGTGTCCTTACAGCAAACAGGAAACAGCCTGGTCAGCTTCAGCACATTATCGCAGCCAGATTTAACATGAATAGCTGATTGGCGGTTGGATCAGCCTTGCTGAATACCACTGATCAGCTGTTCCAGGCTGCAGGAATCACTACCACCAATTGCTGCATCCGCGTGTACTGTTTTCAGCCTCCGCACGTCCTGCTTTTGATCCGTTCCAGGAGGCGAGGATTGCTGCCTAGCGCCACCAATTGCCACCAAGCACCACAATCCCCACCATTTGGAACATGCCAAAAATGCAACATGTGGAGGCCAAAAACAGGACATGCGGAGGCCAAAAATGGGGCATGCTGAAAATAACTGAAGGGTGGGGGCTGGTGGGTGGAGCAACATTTGCTCTATAAGACATACAGACATTTCCACCTACTTTTGGGGCGTGGGAAGTGCATCCTACAGACCAAAAAAATATGGTAATTATGTTAATTATGCCTTGTCCTGAACTACTATAAGCAGGAAAAGTTGGGAGCACATTTTCTGTGTTCCTCTTTAGCTTGCTCAAATGGTTTTTTTTATAATGCTTTATTGAGTTTTTCCCATTTATACATAATACCAAATTACTAAACAGCGCTGTGACATTATATATACATTTATGTGTCCTATCAAAACTTACAATACACAATACTTTCATATCCTCTTATCTATTATATACATTATTTACATTTTTTATTCTTATATCTATTATCAATCCAAATAAACCATGTTTCTCATACTGTATTGGGTGATGACCCAGGGTGGGATACAAAACAAACACAGTCACAGAAAACAGGTGAAGCCTTTAGTTTGCTTCCAAGCTCCAAATATCTTTGACGGAAGACAAAAAAACTCCCACACAGTTACACAAAGAAAGAAAAAAGCAACACAAACCAGGCAAGATAAGGGCTGGAGGATGTCCTCAGATAACACATACTGGGAAAGACGCCAAACTCAGAGAGGAACTATAAACTAGAGATATTTACACAATTTGTTTCCAGCGTTTTCCAGTACGCAGGTCTAAACTCTTATTCAGTTGTCACACCTGCAGCCCATGAAGAGGACCAAGGTCCTCTCCTCCCAAGGAGACCACGTCTCTCCCTTATACTCTCCTCCCTGCATGCCCTAGGATGGATAGGAGATGGGCCTGGGTGCTCCTCTGACTGCTCAGATGGCCTCTGCCCTTCCCCAGCCTCTTCCATAACCTCCAGAACTACACTTCCACTCCCTGTTGGCTGTTCCTCCTCTCCCTCAGAGTCAGTCTCCACCAGGGGCATGACACTTGTATTCTGTGTCTGCTTTCCCTTTTAATTCCATAGTTAATTTATCCATTTCCACACACTCTAAAAATTATTTGATTATTAAGCCTTCAGGTGGTATGGAGTTTTTCTTCCAGTACTGAGCATATGAAATTCTTGCTGCTGTTAATATATGTAATATAAGATATTTTGTCTTTCTGTTATAGTTTTTTTTATTATTCCTAAAAGGAATAATTCCAGGACAAAATCAATTTTGTTTTTAGTTAACTCTTCTAACCATGTTTGAATCACTTTCCAGTATTTTTTCGCTTTGGGGCATGTCCACCAAGAATGAAAGAAGGTACCTTGTTGTCCACACTTCCAACAATTTGGTTTTAAATTTGGGTAGATCTTAGCCAGTCTTGAGGGTGCCAAATACCAACAATAGAACATTTTATGTTGGAACATGTTATGTTGGTTTTCCACCAATTTTGTTATTTTATAACTCACATTCCAGATCTTTTTCCATTCTTCCAGATCAATAGTATGTCCAATGTTCCTACTCCATGTAATCATTGTTCCTTTCACATTATATAATTTTGATAATAATTCCTCATCTGGGCCAATCAAGATTTTATCTAGTTAGCTTGCTCCAAATGGTTGATGGGTAACTGTAAGCTCCCATTTTTATAGCTCTTATGGATCTTCACCTTTTAATTTTACTTGAATTGGGAACTAATTTGTTGTTTTTGGTTTTTTTAACTTTTGCACAGCACTAATTTACTCAGTTCACATTGAGAAATGTAAAGATGACTTTGATGAAGAAATGGATGAACAGTTAAGGGGATAGAAGCAATAACTCCAGTCTTGAAAAAATGGCAAGCATAGGAAGTTCAAGATAAGGAAGCATTAAGATAGAGAGAGGCTGGCCTTGTACTGTTCCCTTACATTTTATGAACTATATTTAATTTTAAATATCTATTTATACCCAAATACTTTCTATCCTTGAGATAGTTGGATGAGTATCCAGATTTTGTTTTTCTGGAGTGAATCCATTTTGTCATTTTTTCCCCAACAGATGGTTCTCAACTCAAGGCAGCTTTTGATGTCTTCCCAGGTAATCTGTTCATTTATTTCAGGGATGCACATTATATATAAGAACTTTCTAGCCAATATGTCCTTAGGGACCTGGATCCCTTTTGTTTATATCATCAGATTGGTGAGGATGTATTCTATTTCTTCATAAATTGATTGGTCTCTGAAATTCTTTTGGTTTGCATTTGTTGACCTACCCATTGGCACATGTATTTTGGACTTCATTTTTCCATGATCCATCTTTACTTTGTCCTGCCATCCTCCCATATGTAGTTCTGTCCCTCAGATTTAAGCACATTTCATTTGGCAAGTATACATAGACCTTGCAACCAAATATTCTTTAGGTGGATTATGGTGAATTTTGTACCAGTTCATATAGTATCTTTGCAGTAGCTAATTCTGTACATACATATATAGCAGCTGTCATCACGACTCCTCTGAAGAACTGAATGAATCAGTTGGCACATCAGTATGATTCTTACCACCCATGTCAGAAAACAGGTTTTAAATGTAAGTCTGAGAATTAAGAAAATGGCAATCACAGTGAACCCAAAACTTGTTGATTGTGTGAACAGAAAATACATACTAAGTAAAGAACTTCAGTAGCTTCCTGGAGTTTGCTGCAGTAATGAGTCTTCCTTGACTGATGTACAACTTCATAAATACGATTCAATAGTACCCCTTCAACTGTACCCTAGACATTTTTTCCTAGGATTCAGAGAACACAGCAGTGTGCACCTTCATCCATTGACATTTGCAGATATATGTTGCCGAGGAATTGACTTGGAGCCAGAAGCCTGCATGGGGCTACTACCAGTGTTGTTAATTTAGTATATCTGCTGCCTATTTGATTTACATCCAGCAAGCCTATTGCTGGGACCATTTACTGTATTGTTCTTTATTGATTGTTCAGCATCTAGTTGTTTAAATGAGTAATAAATTATTATTATATTACTGTTCCAGCATAAAATCATCTGGATCATTCTCACTGCTACAGTAAATATCTTTCAAACCTTCCCGGTCAAACTGAACTGCTATCTTCCATGCTTTGCTAAACTCAAGGGTTGAGCTTAATGAGGTACTTTAAGAAGAGCAACACTTGGGAGACTCTCTGGAAAAGCAAATTTGTGCAGGATGCCACAGCCTGTCTCCTTGTGCAATTAAAAAAAAAAAAGTCTGCTTATTTAGCCTGATCCAGCAAAGCTGCACCATTCACTTTGTACTTGAGAGCCTTGATCTAAGCCACAGGTGACAAACTCATGTCACATTGCTGTCATGTGACGTATTGTGATTTTTCTCCCTTTGTGGAGCTGAGGTTGGCATGGCCTGTGCTGACACATCCAATTTGACACCTCTGATCTAGGCCTTGCATTTATCCAGTTTATCTTCTTTCTCCTTGAAAGATGTTGGCATATTAATATAATTTAATGCTCTGGTCTCACTGGTCTTAAGAAGACCTATTCAAGTAATATTTGTTCCTTCTATTACTTCAGACTGTGGCAAGTCAGCCTTGCTATGGGTGACAATCCTCCTGTGTAGTTTAATTGGGTTCCTGAACTTCTGCCTATAGTAATAGCATCACTATTACATCCCACTGGAAGTGAAGGAAGATCCTCTCTCCTATGGCATTGACATTCTGGCACTAATATGCCAGCATCCCTTCTTTTAAGGGATTTGCTTTATTATCCAATAGATTTTGATGTTTAATCTGGATGCAAGTTGAATCTTAGAATAAGATCTGCTCCTGGTTTTTATTTGTACTCTTATATGATTAGCCATACTGTGTGATAAAGAGGGATATGCATTTTTAAATGAATTAAATCTCCAACCAAGACATTGAGATGCAGGGCTCAAACAGGTAACCAAAAGGAGAAGGCATGCATCTCTTGTCTCCAGCATGATGCAATGTAATACAACCTAACTTTATGTTAACATTCAACAGTAGAATTAGTTAGAAACACAAGAAGCTAACTCATTCAAAACCTGTGATTGATCAATAGATCTGATCAATTAGAACTCCCATCATCCAAAACAGCATGGTAAATATACCTAAGCAGAGTTCAAATTGCAAAGTCCCCACCTTGAAAAAATTCTCATGAGTCCTTATGCATTCGGATCATGAATTCTTCAAATTGGCAAAATTTCAGTCAACCCCCCCCCCCCAAGAAAGGATTAAAGTTATTAAACTATTTCTAAAACTTGGAAAATGAAGCATTTTATGGAAGAGGAAGGGGCAAGAGAGAGAAATCACATGAACAATGGTTTTATTTTGCTGTTAATGAAGATGCTTGTCTAACCATGGAAGACATTTTTTCATGTTGTCTTTAATGACTTTTATTAAACTACATTAAACTCTTATTCCAGCTGCTATATTCAATTATGCACTCTGGAATGTGGATGGGTAATCTTCTTTTACCTGTTTTTGCTTTCAGCTGAGAGGGATCTGAAGAATTTCTTCCCGGAGACCTCAAATGCTGACTTAGGTTTCTTGGTCTCATAGATTTGCCAATATGGGGAAAATGTATGAAATATGGCACATATGCAAATGTGGAAAAAATGGGAAAATGCATGAATACAAAGAACACCTGCAGACAGATCTCTTTAGGCAAAAAGAACTAGAGCTGTTTCACATGGTAAACCTGCAAGACAACATAGTTAACCAGCCAAAAGCAGAATTTAAGGCCTTACTGGTCTTCTATATAATAGGGAGTTCTAGGATTCCCTTTGAAATAACAGCCTATAGGCTAATTGAACATCTACATTTGAGCCCTCTTGGATCTAAAGGACCCTCAGTAAGGAATAGTATCTGTGTAAGAGCACTGATGAAACTGAAGGGTCAGAATACTTCAATTTTTAACAATGGAACAAAGCAGGAACTTGAGTTTCCCTTTTAAAAAACACTAGTTTCGCTCTATGCTTCCTAACTTCACTAATATATTTCTGATGACTTTGCAAAAGTAAAATCTGAAGATAAAAACTGCACTGCCCAAATATCATGCTCCAATTTTGTATTTTTAAAAAATTCTTACTGTTTTCTGTTTCCCTTTTTTAATTTGATTGTTGGGATGGGGCAAGGAGAGTCTCATTTCTTGTAAAGCAATATAAGCCACTTTGTCAGCCCAAAAGGTGCTTTAAACAATTTTTTACATTATTTCTACAAAGTGCTTCCAGCAATTGGTCTGTTGCAGATTTACATATTCTTAGTGGCCAAATTAAGCCATGACTGTTTTTATTTTATAGCAGGCCAGAGTAAGCAATGAGTTAATATTTTTCAGAGTTATCTCTTCTGCCTCCATCTGCACAGAAAATCCATTGACCCCTCCCCCTCAGAAATGCAATTGCTCTAGTAAGTAAGCCCTAGAAGGATCTATGAAACCAATTAAAAGAAAAACAGGCAATGCAACTCTTGCCCAAGAGATTATATTGAGCAGCTTTAACTTCTTTTAATCTTAGTTGTGCTATGCTTTTCCTAATTTGTACAACCATGAACAATCCATTTTCACTGCAAATGCTATTTTATTTTGCATCAAGTCATCAGAAAAAGAGAGCACATGAATAATTTACATGCTATAAAGTGTGTAATGAAAAGACTCTCTTGAGCTTATTTTTATACCAATTGAAGGGCACTACCTGCTGAAATATGTAAATGCAGTGCCTGTATACATGTCCTCCAGTATAACCACCCCACAAACACCTAAACATGTGTTTCTATTGAAACAAAGAAAGAATTAAAAATCATAGGGACCATGGAAGATAAAAAGAAAATTTGGGAGAGAAAAAAAATAGAAACTTATAGGGCCAGCAGGAAGGACCAAGACTCACAGTTCTTTGAAGGGGTGTTTCGCTTTAATAGAGATCAGCAAAGCATCTATCAGCCCCACTAGTTAACCAGACTAGGAAATCAATTCCACAGGAAGATTAAAATAATTTTATTGAGATTGACTTATAACACAATCTTGTGAATCTGATTGTACTGCCTCCTCATATAAGAATCAGGCCCGAGTTGCTTCTGAATGTTATTGCAGTCCAATTTGCCTTACACTACCTGCATATTTCCATCAAGGTCATCTTGATCATCTTCTTTATGCACTACAGCACCCCTTTGAAATATTCTCTGGAACAGTTTTAATCAGTGGAACAGTCACTTTGATTCACTAGGCAACAGTGCCTTCATTCACAAGGCAGATCAACCAAAGAAAGCTGATCAGCTCTGCCTCAACTGTTCATGGAAGTGGCCCAATGTACCTCTGCAAACATCTATGTCACAATTTGCTACCTGAGGTAATGCAACAAATTATCTCCTGATCTCCCTAAATAAAGATGTATGAATCGTCAAGACCTAGAGATGTTTTTTTTGTTAGATTTTGGGGGAGAAAATTTCAAATTCATATTTTGGGAGCAAAAGTAAAACCATTAGTTGAAGACTTCAATTTTATACATAGCTTGTTAGAATCCCTTGATTATCTTAAACTAGTTCTTTGAAAAGGAAACCTTACTCTGCCCAATGGTAGAATCAGCCCTGCTAATCAGACAATAATCTAGGAAATAGTGACAATTCTAAATTCCCATGTTAATGCAAACTTCATTGGGCACATTTAATGTAAGCTAATGCAAACTTTCTGAACTGGTTTTACTGCTGGTGATTTCATTGACATATTTCAAGTGTTTTTCTTGGGAACAATACAGAAGTGGTTTGTCATTACCATCTTTCAGGATCAAAAAAAATGAATTCCCAGAGTAGTCTATAGCCTCAGGATTTTCTGATTCTCTTTCATCTCTCTCTGTTTAGATATTCAGGATTATCTAGTACAGGGGTGTCCAACCTTGGCAACTTTAAGCCCGGAGGACTTCAACTCCCAGAATTCCCCAGCCAGCTGGTTGGACACCCCTGATCTAGTATCAGCTATATATTGTATCAATGCAAGAATCAAAATACAATTATATATTAATTTGCATGTCTCCATATTTTTCAAAATGATTCTCCAATTTAATTATCTAATAAAAAAAACTATGTACAAAAGTATATATCATCTATATGTAAATATATTATGGAGGATTTGCAAAAATATGCCTAACAAGAACATACATAGAAAACGTTTGTATATGTGTGTGTGTGTGTGTGTGTGTGTGGGCTTGTGCTTGTAAAGAATATTAAAATTATCAATTGATTAAGTGGATAAAATTAATTATAGTTAAAAAGTAAGAAACTACACAAAACCAAAACCAATCATTTTAGCCACAGTTTCCTTTTATTTATATCCATTCATTACCCCACAATTTTTTGGCTTAAGAAAAAAAAAAAGAAAACAGTCATGAACATGCCAGATATATCAATTGTCCATTTTAGGTGGGGTCAATGACAAATACAAGGCAATGTCGGTGGGTTATAGAGCCCATGCCTCTGTCCTGCAGAGGCCATTCTTCTGCATGAGTGAACCCACCAGTATCATCTATCACATATCATTCTCCTCAACCCACACCATCCTGGTTTGTTCCTGGAAGATGTGGGCCCTTACCACCTTTACCAGGTCCTCTGCACTGCTCCAGGATTGAGGATCTATCCATATCCATGAACAGGGTAAAGTATGGAGAACCCATTCATCTCTTTGACATTTCTTCAGCACCTCAGATTCTCGCTGCCCTGGGTTCCCTAATAGGCTCCTAGAAAGAACACAGAAGAGAAATGCAGCATTAATCATGTACATTTTTTAGAGACTGGTGACATTTTTTTTTTTGAAAAAGATTTTATTAATTTTCTACAAACAAACAAGACAAACAAAACATAAAAACATCAACTCTCATATGTACATCCAGTGTGTCAGTTGGTTCATCATTTTGGTGCATTCATTCTGTAGTCTCAATTACAATTATGTTACATAACAACTCATATTGTCAATCCAAACTTATATATCCTAATATCACTAAAAAAAGAAGGTTTTGACTATATTTTTAATCATTCATGCTTTATGAGCTAACAATACTTTAAACCAGTTTACTCTATAACAAATCATATAATCATATCAAATCAATCCTAAAAAACCCTTTATAAATATGTCAAATAACAAAATAATAGCAAAATAGCAAAATAAAGATATTCCTTACTGTCTAGCATTCTAAATATTCTATTATCGTATTTTATCATCTAGCCATTGATAAAAAAGATCCCAAATTTCATAAAATTGTTTATCCTCTTGCTCTCTAATTTCAAATGTCAATCTACTCATCTCAGCACATTCCAATATTTTCTTAATAATTTCTTCCTGTAATGGTATTTTCTCATTTTTCCAATTTTTAGCAAATACAATCCTAGCCGCTGTTAATACATTTACAATCAGGTACTTCAAATCTTTACTATATATATCAGGTAAAATTCCCAATAAGAAGATCTCTGTTTTCAAGTCTATGTGTTTCTTTGTCATTTTTTCCAACCACATGCGAATTATAGTCCAATATTTTCTAGCGTCCTCACAAGTCCACCACATATGGTAATAAGAGCCGGGTATCTGATGACATTTCCAGCATTTTTCAGATTTGTTCTTAAACATTCTTGCTATTCTTGTCGGGGGAAAGTGCCACCTGTAAAACATCTTATACAAGTTTTCTTTATATGCTGTTGACATTGTCATTTTATAATTTGGAGACCACAATTTCTGCCTTTTCTCTAGATCAATCCCATATCCAAAATTCTTCCCCCAAACAATCATAGTTTTTTTAACTTGTTCTTCCTCTAATTTCATTCCCAGTAAATAACCATATAATTTTTTAATCACCTTCTCACCAGTACCCATCAAGATCTTATCTAAATCAGTCTGCTTATCATAGAATCCCTCAGTTTTAGAATCTTCATCATACCTTGAATGTATTTGCGCATATGAAAACCAATTCATCCTTATACCTTGTTCCTCTAAGTTTTTGATTGATTTAAGTTCACCCTTTTCATCCAAGAGTTCCCCATATCTAACTGTTTGTTCCTTCTTATAAATTATAGGATAGGAAAATGCTTCAATAGTCGATAACCAAACTGGAATTTTCAAATAACATTGTCTTTTTATCTTCTCCCAGTTTAACCACAAAGACTCCTGCATATAATGTCTTCTAAAATAACCCAGTGTTTTAGTTCCCTTATACCATAAAAAAGCATGCCAGCAGTAAATCATGTCCTTCTAATGTCAACAACCTATGCTTTCTTAATGTTATCCATTCTTTGACCCACATCAAATTTGCAGCTTGATAACAAAACCTCCTCTAATTCTAGCATCTTGCAAAAGCTTTAGCTTTATTCTCGCTTTTTTACCTTGCCATATAAACTTCAACATGATTTTATTTAAATCTTCAAAATAGTCTTTTCCAAGCCTAATTGGTATTGTTTGGAACAAAAATAAAATTCTAGGTAAAATATTCACCTTGATTGTTGAAATTCTCCCTATTAATGACAATTGCAAGTTTTCCCACTTCTTCAAATCTGTAGCTATCTGTTGTTTGAGTTTAATATAATTATTCTCTTTTAATGTGCTACATCTTGCTGTCAAATATATCCCCAGATACTTAACCTTATTTGTAATTTGGATTTTCAAAAGATCTGCCAGTTCTTCTCTTTGTCTCAATAGCATGTTCTTTGTCAAAATCTTTGTTTTATCTTTATTTATTTTCAAACCAGCCATCTCACCATATGTCTCTATCTTTTCCAATAACCTTGGAGCTGTTTCTAACGGGTCTTCCAGAATAAAAGCTAAATCATCAGCAAAAGCTTGCAGTTTAAATTCTTCCTTCTTAATTTTCATTCCTTTTATGCTTTTATCATCCCTAATATTTCTATTCAACACTTCCAAAGTCAACACAAATAGCAAAGGAGATAGGGGACACCCTTGTCTTGTGCCTTTTCTTATATTAATAAAATCTGTAAGTTCCCCCTCTATCATTACCTTTGCTGTCTGTTTATTATATATGGCTTCGATTGCTTGAATAATTTTTTTGGCAAAACCCATCTGTTCCAATAGTAATAACATAAATCTCCAGTTCATGTTGTCAAATGCCTTTTGAGCATCTAAAAATATCAAAGCCATTTGCTTTTCAGGATGAGCCTCATAGTATTCCAAAGTATCCAAGATTACTCTCATATTGTCTCTGATTTGTCTCTTTGGCAGAAATCCAGTTTGATCTGGGTGAATAAAATTATTTAAATATTTTTCTTTCTGCTAAAATTGAAGCAAAGATTTTATAGTCTGCATTCAATAAGGAGATGGGTCTATTGTTCTTAATTTGCAGTGGGTCAGCCTCTTCTTTTGGAATAAGTGTGATATAAGCCTCTGACCATGTTTTGGGTATCATCTTCTTTAACATAACTTCATTCATGACTTCTAACAATGGGATACTCAATGATTCTTGAAATGTTTTATAGAATTCTGCCGGAAGCCCATCTGGACCCGGTGCTTTCCCATTGTTTTGTCTCTTAAATGCTTCATTTAATTCCATCATTGTTATATTGCTTTCTAACATTTCTTCAGTCTCTTTAGGCATCTTCAGTAAATTAGCATTCTGTAAATATTGTTTGACTTTTTCCTCATCAATATTCTCTTGTTTATATAGTTGCCCATAAAAATCTCAAATAATTTCCTTTTTCTCCTTATTACCATAACAAACTTGTCCTTGATCATCTATTAACTTCAATATTTTTCTTGATTCCTTCTCCTTTCTCAATTTATATGCTAGCCATCTACCTGGTTTATTCGCATCTTCAAAGTAATTCTGTTTAGAATTTCTGATTTTCTGTGCCAATTCTTCTTTCTCTATTAATTCCATTTTATGTTTAATTACATCCAGCTTCAATTTAATATCTTTTTTCTGTGGCATTTTCTGTAATTCTTTTTCAAGTCTTTTATACTCATCTTCCAAGGCCTTAGAAGCTTGCCTTTTCCTAATATTCTTTTTTCTTGTATAATCTATTATCAAACCTCTAGCATATGCATTCATTGTATCCCAAACATTTTGCGTTGAAGTATCTTCTTTTTTATTTTCTCTTTAAAAAAAAAGCCAATTCCTTCTCCATCCATTGAATAAAATCTTTCTCCTTTAAAATAGTATTATTTAATGTCCATCTCGATCTTTTTTTTTGTCCCTTCCATTTAATTGTCATTGGGCTATGATCAGCCCAAGTACTTGCTTCAATATTTGTTTCTTGAATATTGGATATTAATTCTGTTGATATCCAAATCATATCTAATCTGGACCATGATAAATGTCTATTTGAATAAAAAGTATATTGTTTAGCTTTAACATTTCTTTCTCTCCAAATATCTTTTAAAGATAGTTCGTCTGTCATTTTAAAAAAAGATTTAGGGAGAGCCTTTCTATTTTGCTTGGTTGTTGTTGCTATATAGTCCAATTTATTGTCCACAATTCCATTAAAGTCTCCCATCATAATTATATTAACATAGTCCAGTCCAGTTATTTTCATGTGAGACTGGTGACATTTTTGTTGATGGAGGCTTAGTAAAGCATATTTAAAATCTAATGCTCTAATCCCAAGAATTGATGGTTTGATGGAAGGTCTAATAGATCCCAGGAAAGTAAAGGAGAAAACAGTGAAGAGATTCCTTAGGCCAGGAGAAGGAGGAAGCAGTAAAAGGACATTCAGAGCAACTCCACCTTAATTACACTAAGTAACAGTTGAATGGGAGAATTGCTTTGTTGGGTTAATGTTGCCTAATATTGAGCAAGATGGACCAGTAGTCTATTTTTATTTCTGATCTAGAGTTTTAACATAGAGATTAAAACATTTCCACATACAGAAAGACTGACAGGGAGAACTGGCAACAGGTGAGGGATATTCACATAAAGTTAAAATTAATTCATTCAGATCTCTAGCTAACCAGGGGTGTCAAATTTTTTTGAGGGCCACATCAGGGCTGTGGTTGACCTGGGGGGGGCAGGTGGGTGTGGAGACTGGATCGGCGTGGCCAGCTTGACACCACTCCCCAAACTGCTGGCATGTTTCTTCTTCCCATTGGATAGATCAGGGAGAAGCCATACTAGCCTGGTCTTTCTTCTTCGCACCGGTAGACTGGGCCACTGCTACGCTGGCTTGATGTTTCCTCTTTACAATGGGTAGACTAGGCTGAAGCTATGCTGACCTGATGTTTCATCTTTGCAATGGGTAGACTGGGCCAGAGCTACGCTGGCCTGATCTTTCCTCTTGGCACCGGGTAGACTGGGCCAATCTTTCCTCTTTGCATTGGGTAAATCAGGACGGCCCCACAGGCCAGATCTGACATTGCAGGCCAGATCCAGTCCATATGCCTTGAGTTTGACACCCATGAACCAAGCCAACTGTTTCTTCGTGCTCTTTCATGAAACTGTAAATAAACTATAGCAAATGCATATTGTTAAGGTGGCAATTTCTGAACAAAACAGGAAAGGAGAGTCATATATCATCCAAGGAAATTTAGCTGCTCTTACTCATTGGCTAGATTCATTCTTCATGCTAACTTATCAATTGCTTAACCACAATTTCTTGATTAAGCTACATTTCTGGATTTATACTCATATTAAACCAAAACCTCAAGCCAAGTGTTTTTGTGCATATTTTGTGCTGAACAGAGAAATCAGAATGTCTCTTTCCTTGTCAGAAATATTTGGTTCACAGCTGTTAAGATCCGCCTTCCTGCCATCACAACACATATTGAAAAATCAACCTGTTGGCAATAAGCTGCTTGAACATCTGAAAGTCTGTTGCTTGGTGAATCCGTCCAAACACTGTTTGTACATTTTTGTACATTTCATGCATATTATACTGTACTTTTTTCATTCGTGCATAAAATGCCATAATTCCATTTGCTATTTAAAGGACCTTTCTACATCAGTCCATGAAATCAAAGGTTTACTATATTATAAACTGTAAATGCCAGGCTATGATAGGTAGTCAAATATCGCTGTTTAGGGTTCAATGGTATTTTTTTTCTTCTATTTAATTGTGTCCAATTCTTGGAGACTGCCTTGACAAGTCCCTGCAATTTTCTTGGCAAGGTTTTTCAGAAGTGGTTTGCCATTGCTTCCTTCCTAGGGCATAAGATAGATGACCAGCCCAAAGTCATCTAGGTGACTTTGTGGTTAAGACAGATCTAGAACTCACCTTCTGCTGATTTCTAACCTGATGCTCTAACCCAGGAGTGTCAAACATAAGTCTTGCGGGCTGGATGCCCCTTGGGGCCATCCTGGAAAACTTAAGGAGCCAGCCCACGTTGCTTCGACTTGGAATGTCACTTCGACTTGTGAAGAGGAAACATTTGGTCAGCATGGCTTCGGCCCTGTCTACCCAGTGCGAGGAGAAAACATGTCAGCAGTTTGGGGAATGGCATCAAGCTGTCCAAGCCCATTCAATCGGCCATACCCACCCAGTCAGCCGTGCCCGCCCAGCTCCCTGAGATTAATCACAGCCCTGACGCAGCCTTAATGAAATTGAGTTTGATACCCCTAACCAAGTACATCACTGAATAGCCTGAGTTGAAAACTAGCATGGTATCAGTAGGCTGTATTTTTAATTCATCATATTTACTGAGAACTTCTTCATCTGCAACGAATATAACCACCATCCAAATAAGCCCTATAAATTCATCAAGATGGGATTTGGAATGGGTGGAGAGAATATTGATCTAAAAGTAAGATAGGTAGGTAGGTAGGTAGGTAGGTAGGTAGGTAGGTAGGTGGATAGACAGACAGATAGAGAGAGAGAGAGAGAGAGATGATATATAGATATAATTAGGTAGTAGAATGAATTTGTCATGCAGATTTATTTTTCCTAGCATCCATCTAATATTCATCCTTTGTTCCAAGATCTTCTTAATGGATCTTAATAGATATTAAGATATTAGTAAAAATAAAGTAGTTCCTGCAAGATTAAATTCTGCCCATCCATCCTACGACTCTTGTTTGATGGCAGTTTTTCTTCCAATCCTTATCTCTACCTTATATTTGGGAAGACAGGAGCTCTTTCCAACCACATTCCAATTCTAAGAAGAGCTTTTATTCATACCTGATTCCTTTGATCTTTTTCTCAGTTACTTTAATGTGGATAATGATGGGGTATATTTCACTCTTAATTAGGTCCTTTACCAACTGGACTTCCAATTCCAGCAGACAGTGTTGGTGCTGTGAAGAAATCCAATAGATTTAGTGATTCAAATGGAAAAGAAATAACCTATTTCGGATTAGTTATATTAAATCAAATCCCATAGTATGAAAATTCATTGCTTTTCCAATAGTAATTCCATTAAAAGATGAAATTTACGACCAACTTACAAGGAAGAAAAAAGAACTGAGGGGCAGAATCAGTTGATATAATAGACACAGTATTGTCTATTATATGTCTACATTGAATTTGGACTCTTTCAGTGATAAAACTCTTCTGAGTTATCTGAAAACTAAATATTCCCACAGATATATATATATGTTCCATGAGCTCGGCAAAGGTTAAAGAATGTAAGAAATTAACAAAATGAAATCATTATCTGAGTAGTGCTGGTTCTCACACACAAATCGGTAACCAGGCATAATTTAATAGGAATTCACTGAACTTTTGCAAAGTTCTGCTCACATTCTTATGCTTTTTTATGTATTTCCATGTATCAGCCACTCAATAGGAGGATTTTAAGCAAGATAAATGTTCTGAATTGTCATTCAGAAGGCTGGGATAGCTTCAGCCTAATAAATTTTGGCTTGCTCTCAGAACCATAAGATCCCTTCCACAAATAGTCACCCATCCTTTTATTTGTTTCCTTCATTCCATTTTTTTGACTGAATATTGTAAGGTTGTCCAAGACTGGACTGTATTTTTCTTCTATTCACACAGGGGGGGAAAATCCTCTTGGTTTTCTCTATTCTGATAAGCTTATACTAATCTTCCTGAACTGGCATCCCTCTGATGGCTGGTGGATTATGTGCACTGTCATCATATCCGAAAAGCATACTTTGAGAAGGCTGCTTTATACCTTCCGTTGTCTATTTCACTGATCTTGCATTTTTAATCTACCAGAGAAAAGCCTATGGGCCATCAGTCTCTTCATGACATTAAATTTACAACATAGATGTTTTGCCTCCAGCTGTACAGTTTTTTACAGCACAGGCAGTATTATAGCAAAAAGTGACCCGTTTGATTAATTTATATAGTTCCTACACTAAAGCAAGCCCATACCACCCATCAAGCTTGAGGTCCCAATGCTGCACTGGTTCTAATGCACAAAGGCATGGGTGCAGGGCCAGTCATTCTCTCCTCAACCCAACCCAACCCCAACCTTGTTGTGGATGGGAGGTGTGTACACTACCTTGGGTTCCTGAACAAAAGGTTGGGTATAAATCTAACAAATAAATAAAATCAATTAATCCCTGCCTCTCAGTAGTGGAAACTGCTGGGCTCTGTTTTCTTACCTTTTTAATAGCTTCTTGGACCATATGGATCATCCTGCCGTCCCTCTGAGCCTGACAGACCTTGTCAGCATTAACAACATTGTTGGTAGAAGCACAGAATCGTCTTTGGTTTGCAAGGTTGTCTATGAAAAGAAGCGACAACAAAAGATGGATAGTAAAACACATGGAGGGAGAAAAAGCACTAAGAAGCATGGGCTGAATGCCACAAAAAGCTTCCAAGTTAAGACTCCCTCAATTCTCCTATGCATCTTTAATTAGAATAAACCCCACTGAATTTAACAGTATTTACTTCCCATTAAGTATTCAAAGGATTAAAACCTAATCCTGCAGTCTGGAGTGGAGTCCGCTGAATACTAGGACTAAGGAAGGATTGGGGAGAGGGGGGTTAGCCCAAGACATTTTTATTGTCTTGAAACAAAAGGCAAAATGGTATCATCCCATACAAGGTCAATTGGACAATGCAGATGACATCGCATCATACAGCATACAAAGCATTCCTGTAAGAAAACGTGGGGATTCAGAAGAAATAGGTGAAGGGGGTGACATTGTTGCTGTTACCTTTGTTGTGACTGCAAAGAAATAAATTGCAGATTAGTTTATTCAGTACTTTCCTTTGTCTCCAAAAAGGATGAGTCCCTTTATTCTCCCAAACTGTCATCAGGGAAGGAAAAAAGTTTGTGTTGAGAGAGACAGCAGAAAAGATAGTAGCAGTAGAAGAAAGCTCTTATGAAGACCAGAATTTATACAAGACAAGGTAGTCTAGATAAATAATTTCTACCACATCATAATTTCCAATGTTTTTTGTAAGAAGATCTTTGAATAGAAAGCCATTTTTTCTTCAAGAACTATCCAGGGATCCTGGTCTCAGAAAGAGTTTCCTATGTGTCCTATTGTACACACGGTCTGACTATTATTTCAATGTACCCCAGGCCATGGATAGATTTCAACCTGCCATGCAAATCATTGTAGCATTAGCAGTTGAAAAAGCTCTTGGGAAAAGAACACCTTTTTACTGCAATCTCACAGCCGATAACAGAGCTCCGTATCGGTCTGGAGCTCTGTTATTGTTATTGGCTGCAGAGGCCTTCAGGAAAGACTTGCTGGACCTAAAAGAAGTTCCTAAAGGCCTCTGACAGCAAGCAGGAGGCCGGGGGTGACATGCACAAGTGAGGTGAGTCAGTGGACAACAACCCACCCACCCACCCCAAAAATAAGACCTGGTGCCTTTTTTGAGGTAAAAAAAATATAAGACAGGATCTTATTTTCAGGGAAACATGGTAGGCCACTCAATGTGTTAGCTTACCTGCTGGGCTAAAACAGAAATCCTGACTTGAAGAAGGGAGGTCCAGAAGTTTCTTCAGAAGCAGAGGGGCTAAACATCCAGGGGAAAGCATGACAGGGCGACGGGTCTGAACCACTACAGGACGAACCAGACTATATGGTTTTTCAACTCCAACTGGAGGTAGAAAGCAATAAATAAATAATGGGAGAGACTTTGTTGGTTTTCTATATGCAATAAAGGAAGAACTGTGATACCATATAAGGAGGATTCCTGTGTTTCTAGTACAGGTGGTCCTTGACTTACAACTATATGTTTAGAGACTGTTCAAAGATACAAAGGCACTGAAAAAAATGACTTATGACCAGTTTTCACACTGAGGGCCACTGCAGCATTCCCACAGTCATGTGATCAAAATTCAGATTCTTGGTAACTGTCATGTATTTATGAGAGTTACACTGTCCAGGGATCCTATAATCACCATTTGTAATCTTCTCAACTGGCTTCCGACAAGCAAAGTTAAAGGGGGAATCCAAATTCGCTTAATGACTGCATGATTCACTTTAACAACAGCAGCAATTTGCTTAACCACTGTGGTAAAAAAAGCTTGTAAAATGAGGCCAAGCTCACTTAACAACTGCTTTGATTAGCAATGAAAACTTTGGGCTCAATTATGGTCTTAAGCTGAGGACTACCTCTAGTTGTATATCGTATTTGCAAAAAAGGGGTACAGCTGTTTGGGTCATGCATTACTTCAACCATTACTCTCTAATTGCTACAAATTAAATCAGCTATGTTCAGAGATTAAAAACAAATAACCAGGACCCTGATCAACACATATATTCCTATTTTGGATCTTCATCAGAGGCTCTTCTCCCCAGTCATTTGTGATAGTTAGAGAAAGAATAATTCATCAAGTGAGCCATAATGGCTCTGAAAACACCTTCCCAGGAAGATTCACCTGCCACCTAATCCAATGTCTTTCTGGCACCTGCTGGTTTTGCTTTCTATTAAGTTTTTACCTTATTTTAGGGTGTTTGATACAGTGCATTATTTGTATGCTGATTTTAGAAGACTCCCTGTTTTTACATTTATTTGTACATGTTAATTATTTACCAGGCTTTTAATATTTTATTGTAAGCTGTCCTGATGCATGATTCAAAGACAGGCTAAGAATCTTAATGAAGCATCGATTTCTAACTTCTTATAAACGTGCAAAGGTTTAATGTCCCAAAATATAGAGTACATCTGCTGGTAGGAAGAATTGTCCCTCAGAAGTTACTAATCTAAAATGTAAGTACAGCTTTAAGCTTATTCCATCTATCTGTGGACAGAGACATAAGAGAAATCACAATTCACCTAGGCAAGAGTCCAGCCAAGGATTCTCATCCTGTTTCTTGAGTTTTACCAGGTGAAGCTGCTTCAAGGTTCGTTTCTTCAACTAAAAGGACAGAAGAAAAGAGAGAAGAAAGGGAAAAGAATACATTATTCAGGTGCTGACAAAAATTATACCCACATATTTATTTTTGGAAGCCAAGTAGACTGTTGAGATGCAGTTCGCTGAGAAAAGTAGGACATATCACTAGTTTTAGAGGAATCTAAAAAAAAAATGTAAATTTCTAAGGGAGATGGACGGTTAAGAAATACAAAATATAAGTAAATAAATTAGACAAAATGCACTTTTTCAGTTCAAGAAAATACATCACAGAAATAGCTACCACTAATGTACTACCACACAGGATTCTTACCTCCTGATAAAGTATTTTTACTTTACCAATATAGTAGGAAATCAGCTATCCAATTCTTCCTTACTCCTTAACTTTGCTATTTAACACTGATTATTCATTCAATTCTCATTATTAACATTTTTATTGATAAGATAAAATAAGATACAAACTATGAAAGCAAATAGGAAAACAGTGGAATAGGAATAACAGATTATATATCCGTTTCTAACAAATTGGTCCCTGCACCTGACTGATTATGAAAATGAGTTTATTTCTGTAAGATAAAGACAAAGTAACAATTTCGACTTAAATTCAACTGGGACTTCATGTGTTATAATGTAATAGATAGAATGCAGGACTTAGAATAAAGAAAATGGGTTCAAATCACCCACAGTTAAATAGTTTCTTTGATGACCTTGTGCCATTCAATCTTTATCACAGTTTGGCCCATCTCATAGGGTAGAATAAATATGGATAATCACATTTATGCCAGCTTGAGACCCTTAGATGAAAGAATAGAATCGATTATGGCTAACAACAGTAAGGCTTCGTGCTCTAATCATATGATGTAATAATAAGAAAAAAAGTCCTTCTGAATGTGTATAAATACTCTTCTCTCACTGTTCAGTATTCAAGCTACATTTATCTGGGTTAATGGAAAGAAGAACAATATTTGCAGTCAGCTTTCACTGTTGGTGATACAGAATATAAATGAGTAAAATTAACCTTCACCACCTTGGTGGCCTCCAGATATGTTGGGTGGCAATTCCAATCAATGATGAACTATTAGTTCTTTCTAAGTAACCCATCCATCGTCCCCAGTCTCTCACTTCCAGCTCACCTTATTCCTGCAGCTTTTCTGCCACATTGCTACCTGTATCTTCAAGAGCTGGTAAGCCCTGAAAGAATGACATCAGTTGAAAATCAGACCCTTGGCAGCCTAAAATGAAACAGAACAAATGCCAAGTACTCTCTAGAGGTATCCCAAGACATACCAATGCCAAAAAGCTGTCATTTTTATGATCATCTGGTGACTAGAAGCCATAACTATCGCTCTCCATTTTATATAACACCAGAACAGGAGGTTGTTACTAACTCCAACTCCCGTTTCTCATAATGATGTGTTAGTTCTTATTATACCTCCTGGGTATCTTAAATTTTCATTTTCAAAACATAAGTATTAACTTATTTAGGAGATAGCAAAATTGTTTCCTCAGCCTTCCCCTCCACCCTTAAAATGCTGCCATGCATGTCACAGAGCTGGAAGTCCTGGTCTTTTGCCAGCTTCCATCCTTTGTCCTTTATATCACAATGGAAACCATTGAGAATCAAGACTGCTTCTATTTGCATAAATCTGCCCTTCAGGTGAAAAGCTGCATTTTATGTTTTCCCACAATACAATGTAACACTACACTAAGATAAAGAGACAAAATCCCAAATGGGATTGGAGTAAGACAGTTTCCAACAAAAGGCGTCTGACAGCAATTCCATCTTGTATTTACACCATAGAAGGATGAAATCTGCTGGCAAATCACCATTTTTATTTCTACCTTGAAGAATGGTAGTATGACAGGGCTACAGTACTTTGATTTTTTTTCCCCACTGAATGACTACCATGGGTAGGAAAATCACTACATTAATCCAGGAGTAAATATGAAGTCAGGTGGATCAGCTGCCTATTTCACGTATGCTCACTCTAATGGACCATGTTCCCTCTCACAGCGGTAGCAGAATGAAGTAGCTACACAGTTTATCTTAACCTGGATTCCACCCAAATGCATGAACTGACAAACTTCCCTTCAGTTCGTTTGTTTAAAAAAATTATATAACTGCCCATCTTGTGGTACACAACTCTGAATAGCAAATAACAATGATAAAAGGAGGGGGGAGGAAAAATCAAGAACAGCCAGGATCCCAAGCAAAATTCTTTCAATTCATCTCTTCAATTCCCAGGCTACAACCTTAAAGTTCCAGTACTCCAGGGATTGGGGGGCGGGGGGAGGAGCCAGATATCCACACAGAAGGCTAAGAGGATCTCAAGGGGAAGAATGTTCCAATCCACAGGACAGGGGACAGCTACAGAAAAGACATACTTCCCAGGTTCCACTAGATGGCAACATTTAAGGGAAGGGCTTGGAGCAATGCCATTCTAGTAGAATGGATGATCCCAAGGTAACTTGGCTCTATGCCATGCAGGACTTTAAAGGTGGTAACTAGCAGTTTGAAATTACACCCAGAAAGAAATGGAGAAAACCCGTGCAGCTTGCACAACAATGTTATAAACTGGGTAAAACCAAGAGGCACACTGTACTGTGTGAGCTGTTATTTTGGACCAACTGTAACTCCAGGAGAGACTTCAAGGGCAGTCTCATATAGTGTATTACAGCTGGGAAGTGACCAAGGCACGAATAACCATAAGTTCTTAGGGCTTCCATTGAGCATTCACATTATTACTGAGAATTCTGAGAATGGAGTTTACACATCTAGACAATAGCCAGGAGGATCTATAGCCCCCTATTTTGCTGGTGAAGCAATATATGATTCTTCAACAAGCCCCAGGAAACTTCAGATTATAGACCAAATCAATTCACTGTTAAATTAATTATGCATAAAATAATGTATAATTAAAACAATAACTCTAAAGAAAGCATTTGTTTTTTTCAAGAGTGTGTGTGTATGTGTGTGTGTATACATACACACACACATACACACAGAGAGAATGCCTGCCATCTGCATTGAAAATTAACTCTGCTAAGCTCAACTCTGAAACCAGCTGCCAATGCACAGGCTTTTTAAAAACTTATTTGATAGTAAGTTATAGATTATTAAATCAATACTTTAACAAAATGTTTCCCCAATCTGATACATTATCTTTACCCAATTGTCATTTCTTTCTCCCCAGAGATATTGGAAGAAATCTCAAAAATTTTGATCATGAATATTCCTATGGATATTTCTACTCATTTGAACGTGGGCCTGGCAAATTAAAATCTCTCCCCTGAACACCCCACTTATTCCAGATTGAAAGTTCCAGCTCTGTCTACATGCATTTGCACACACATATCAGCCCATTTTTCTCTAGAAAGATAAGTAAAAGCACAGTTCTGAATAAAACTAAGTTAATCCTGGAAACCCAAGTGTATCTAAAGTTTTTCTAATAATACTAGCTAAACAGTACAAATTACTTTAAAATACTTTTTAAAATAACATTTTGCAGAGCTGATGAAAAATCGAGCAGCCTAGAGTTTAACAACATTTAGTAGGCAATATTTAGTACCATTCATTCATTCTCCAAATTTTTGAATTTCACAAATCAAAAATTTGGACAGGACCTTTTGTTAATTAAGCTGTGCTATCAGAATCTCCTTCCCTCCAACAAAAACCCTGCTTTCCTACAAACCTTGCATTTACAATACTGACACATCATAGTGGTGCTTTACTTTGTTATCACAGGCAGGCAGGGATAGATAGATAGATAGACAGACAGACAGACAGACAGACAGACAGATAGATAGATAGATAGATAGAAAGATAGATAGATAGATGATACATTGATAGATAGATGATAGATAGATAGATAGATAGATAGATAGATAGATAGATAGATAGATAGATGGATGGATGGATGGATGGATGGATGGATGGATGGATGGATGGATGGATGGATGGACGGACGGACGGATGGATGGATGGATAGGCAGGCAGGCAGGCAAGCAAACAGGCTGCATAGCTGAAGATATTAGGAATAGAATTTGCACTCATAGCCCATCTCCAATGACTGAGCTACAATCTCTGGTGAAGAAAATGGGAATGGTCTGGGTTTATTTCCTTTTTGAAGCACAAAAGAGTAATTGTAATACATGAACAAGGGGCACCTGCCCCAGAATGGTTACCTGTTGTAGTTGGGTACTGTGCCCTTGTCCAAATCCTGAAGTGTGAAGGGATCCACCCGAGCACAGTACCATTCCAACTGCCCCTTATACAAGGTATCAGTAACATGAAGGATCTCTCGACACTTCACGCATAGAGCATAAGGGTTTGAAATCTCCAGGAGGCTTAGGTTAGTACGCACATAAAATGAGTCACCAAGAATTTTCTTTCTGGAATCAAATGCTTCTTTGAGAGGCTGATACCCTAATAAAGAGAAGACAATACAAGAAAGGAAAGAGTTTTTAAGGGTCCCTCCAGACCAGCATCCTACCAGAAAAGTAGATGCTCTTTAGAGATGGAAAATAAATAATCAAGTGTTCATTTCTATATATTTTAATATGGTCAGCACAGATGCAGAATATATTCAACTTTGGTGCCCAAATGAATCAAAGATAAATAAACATACCGCAACACCATCTGCTTAGCTACTTACCTCTGATGTCATGTGAGAATAGAAGAGCAGATGGGTCCTTCCATTGCAACAAGCTTAAGTGAGCAACCTCCAGTGTGCAGTTCTCCAAAGAGAGCCCTTCTCCATCTATCTGTGCCTCCCTAAGCTGAGGTGGGGCGGGGGGAAGAGAGAGAGAAGATTCATTAGCTTCAGAATAACATTTCTGGGCTTAAAAAAAACATTTTACCTTCTTTGTAACTGTAACCTGTACAAGAAATCAAGAGAAGATTGATGAATACAGGCTAGATCAGGGGTCGCCAATCTTTTGGACCTCAGGGACCACCAAACTCATAATTTTAAATCCCAGAGACCACTAACCAGATCTCTGGGCATGGCCTAATTTGTGGGTGTGGCTTGATGGTCATGTGACTGGCTGGGCATGGCTTGTGTGTAAATATTAAAAATATTTATATAAATATTAAATTTTTTATTTAAAAAAGAGCAACTTTTACCCAAAATCAGGCAAAGCAGGCAGGCAGATTGAGTTGCTCACAGAATCACAGATTCATTCAGAGATCTATCTGCCATCAGCTAGCTCAGTCTGTCACATAAAATTTGCTTGCAAGCAAACTCATAAAATTTGCCAGCAAGCAAACTCACAAAATTAACTCACAACACACCATGTATGTAAATATTGATTTTTTTTATATAAAAAAGAGCAACTTTTACCCAAAATCAGGCAAAGTAGGCAGGCAGATTGAGTTGCTCACAGAATCATTCAGTGATCTATCTATCTATGTAACTTTGTCGCTGGTATACTTACAATTTATATTGACTGTTTCCTAGTATGATTGATTGCTTATTGTACACTATGACTATCATTAAGTGTTGTACCTTATAATTCTCGACTCCTGACGAATGTATCTTTTCTTTTATGTATACTGAGAGTATTTACACCAAGACAAATTCCTTGTGTGTCCAATCACACTTGGCCAATAAAGAATTCTATTCTATCTACCATCGGCTACCCGAGTCTGTCACATAACATTTGCTTGTCTTGAGTCTGCACTGAATAGAACGTTCAGTCCTAAGGGAGGTTCGGCTGTGCTTAAAAGCAGAGCTGAAGATCTAAAGACTAGCTAGAAAGCAAGAAATCCAACCATTTCCTACTTTCTAGCTAATCTAAATCTCCTGGCACAGCAGAACAGCTGATGGTTGGAAAAAGGAAAAATAGAAGTTTAGCAGGCAAGTTTGCCAGGTAAGGAGTGAGTGGGAGGGGAGGGTTTCCATGGGCCATGTGGGTGGTACAGCCTTGTGTTCCTGCACAGCCTGGATTAGTTGCTTTGGGGGGGTACAACAAAAGGCCACGGCCCACCGGTTGAGCTAGATAGGTTTCCTTGACAGATCTTTGAAACAAGCTGTTGCTGGGTTCTTAGATCTTCCTTTAAACAAGCTTGTAAGCTCTTAAAACAAAGAAGTCCTCAAAGTTTTCTCAAATAGGCTACAGGCTTTTGTTTACTGGTGGATGCATGCTCTGTGCTTGGTTATTTCTGCCCAATGTCAATATATGAGAAAACTATATGCAGGAGAAACTTGTGTACGCAGGCTACATTAACAGCAGTTTTATTTATGGCCAAAATGCCCAAAATGTTTTAAAAACCATTTTTAAAATCTTTTAGCTGTAAATAAAATTGCTGAACAGCAGAGACTAAGTCAGTCACATGGAATAATCTAACATCATAAACAATTCCACTTTTATTATTCTCTTATTGTGATGGAATATCTAACAGACCTTGGAAATATAGGAGGAGGAGAAAGAAAGAACATTACAGAAGAAAGATTAAATATTTTTTAAAAAACCAGCGGGGCTGTTAAAGATCTAGGGGAGGGGAAAATATAAGAAACAGACCCAGAGTAACCCGCATCATAATTTTGGCAGGTATTAATTGAGCTGAAGAATTGCTTTGGCAGGTTTTCAAGATTCTGCTACATTTATCCTACTACCGTAGAACTAAAGTTTGTTCCAGAAATGCAATTATTTTTTTCTGAATGTTTTTCTGTCTCAAAGGGCTTGCCACCTAAAGAGGCATTCTTTTGGAACAACAATCCAAAACTTTGCTCAACAGAAGGTACTCAAATATAGTAGAACTGACTTGCTGTATTTCTAAATGAATTAAATAATATGTATTATCATCCTGAGGGAGAGAGAGGGGGAAATAATTTAATTTAAAATAAAAAATTACTAACTGCACTAGCATTCCTCAAGCTAGTATAACATACGCTGAAAATCAATCAGTTGCTGAGAGATATAACATTCAATCAGATACTCGATGAGAAGGCCAATCAGTAAGAACCATAAGCAAATCCATCACATTTGGTATAGTCCAATGACCAGAATCGAAAGATAGAACTTGGAAAGGAACTTAGAGAAGCTTCATTTCCAGGATTCCATTTTCACTCTGGGGATAAAAATATATAACCTATCAAATAGGATTGTGTTTGTTTTAGTACTTTAGAAACATAACAACAGTTATGTAGCATTCATATTTTGTAACAAATAGATGATGTTGAGCAACCAATAAGCTTATGACATGCTTCAATTCAATGTTGCTTTAAAGTATTAAGCAGTTATGGCTCTAAATCAGGGATGTCAATCTTGATTACATTGAGGGCCGCATCAGGGTTGTGTCTGACCTCATAGGGGCCTGGCCAGGAAGGCATGGCCAGCTCAATGTCACTCGTGTTGGGAGTGCCTGTGGTGGCCCGAGCACTCTGCCACCAAAATGGAGCTCAGGAGGGCCATGCATGGCCCTCCTGAGCTCTATTTTCACTGGCAGAGGCACTGTGGGCTGGTCCTTTGCTGTTCCCAGGGCAGTCCTGAGGGCCAGATCTAAGCACCCCGCAGGCTTTGAGTTTGACACCCCTACTCTAAGTTATACAACGCAGGAATAATATGGCAGTTTCCAAAGTAATCACTAGACTGGAGTTGCTAGCTACTGTAGAATAGTGTGAATATGCCTGGGGTGAAATGGATCTGTTGTACTTATAGTATATTGGCCAAAATGCAAAACCAACTGTTCAATGCAAAACCAACTGTTCTTATCATTAGCAAGGAAAATTACATGTGACATAGATAAGGTTGAATTTTATCTAAATTTTCTCTATATTACTAAACAATATTCAGTAAAAACTTAAATTAACCAAATCTATGATGTGTGATGGAGGTTAGTATCTTTAGACAATTTTGTGATAACCACAGCACATAAAAGACTATGAATTAGAGTATTTGAAAAATAAGCACTAAAATTTATATCAGAAAGTATGAATTGGTTTCATTCTACAGTAGGTTGCTATGAGTGTATAGGGAGTTTGGAGTTCATAGATTGCTACCCTAATAATTGTAATGAATTGTGTTAGTGGGAGAAAAGCAGAAAAAACAGACTTCAGTAGAAATCATGCAAAATTCTGAATGAGTGTAATGCATGATAAAAATTACTATTATGTTTTCTGAATAGATAGATGAGAACAAGAGGAAAGAATACAGAAAACACTGGATCTTCAGGAAAATAAAAAATTAAGTAAGAACAGTGACTATAAGTTGAACACAAAGGTGTGCTTCAAAAATTTGATTTAAATATAAGACTCTTCATGCACACATATCAAAAATATTAATACAAATCTAAATTCATGATTATTTTGACCTTTTATGAGGAGAATTAGTGAAGAATATAAGAGTGATAAGAGATTCTGAATATGGGACAGATTTTTTTTTTGATTTTTTTTTTGTTGTGAAGAGTAAATCTTGAGAGTAAAATTGTCACGGAATAAAAAAGAAAGCCATAAAAGATGCAAGTCTGAAGTTACAAAGTCTGGTGGAAAAGAAAGTATGAGTCCCACATGAAAAAGTATTAGACGATAGATTAATCTTTCAAGAGAATGAATGGAAAGTAGATGTAAGTTGAGAGGATATAGAAGATGCCTGAAGCAGAGAATTATGTTACTGAGGACCACAAAATTAGGTAAAGATACATTAAATGGAGAGTTTAGAATAGATATCTGGTGAAATGATAAACTGAAAGAATTTGTGGACAAGGGGAAAAAATCCATATAAGAAAATGATTTGCTGAACCAAAAATGGGGATAATAGTATTTATGGCAAATAATGTAATAAAAGATAAGGAATCGTTATGAAGAAAACACAGAGCAATTTTGATGGAGATTTTTTTTAAAGTTCTGGAAATGATTAAAAAATCAAGACAAGGAGCCTCATTGGTGAATGATTATTTTTTTTAAAAAAGTGATAAAATGGTTTGAGATTAACTGAAAATTTTAATTGAAAGGGAATGTTAGAAAGATTATTTTAAAGTTGTACATAGGGGATGGCAGATATATATTGAAAAGTGGAACTGAAATAAATGCTTCAAATATTAATGTCCAAAACTTAAGTGTTTCTCCCTTTCTTATCCAATTCTTCTTTCATAGAAATTAGCCATAATTTTGCAGAACTGAGTTCTATTCATACTTCTAGGAGTCGACATCCCTCTCGGAGTCCTGCCTTCTCAGCTTCTGAGCCTGGTTTCACCCAATGGATATAAATCCCAGTTCTATTTCCTCCCAGGATTGAAATGTCTCCAGTCAGTCCCCTGCTCTGGAGTCCTGGAACACTCAGGGAACCTGAGTTGGACAAATGCATCATAACCGATCTAAAAGGGAAAGCAAACAATGAGAAGATTTAGATTCTGGTCTAGGCATAAATGGAGAGATGGATATGACTTCTGTTTTACAAGAACTATAGAGGCACATTCAGTAAAATGTTATAGTTTACATCATGCATCAATCATGAAACCATGAAAGGCTGGGTTTCTACAACTGCTGCAGAGTTTTCATCTGAAGAGCTGTGCAATAACTAAATTCATGGCACAGCTAGCTCCTAGGGAGCAAGATATTTTTATTGTGAAGCCTAAGGACACATGAATCCCAAGCTTAAATTTTTGTCTTGACACAATAATACCTTTTTTTCCCATAGATGTACCTAATCTCAACTACTGAAAAACCCTGGGCAACAGTCTCCATTTCTTATGCAAGAAAAATTACTGCTTAATTTTAAGCTGGAAATTTTCCAGCTTTTAACAACCTGAAATTAGAATGTAATGGACCACTATTCAATTGACCCCCAGCTACCAGGTCTACTGGACAATATGAGAGTTGCAGTGCTCATGTTGGACTGCATTTGGAAAATGCCAGTTTAATAAAAGTTATATTTTACCTGTCAACAAGGTTTGCTTTGTTGTGTTGCAATTCTTTAGATCTAATATAATATGCATGTTAATGCAGGGGGCTGCATTTTCTTTCTTTTTTAACATGAACTGCCCTGGAGAAGTATATTACAGAGCAGTAAGAAAATAACTGAAAATATGAAAGATGATTGCAAATCTGGATTCCATTTCCTAAAAAGAAAATACTATATTCTAATAGTAGGAAGAGCCATTCTCATGATGTAGCAGCTTCCCCAGTTGGTGCCTGCTGGTCTGAACTGGCAAGGAAGCTGAAGATGGTAGCATCCTAAATAGTGCATGTAGGTTGCAGCATCAGGAGGCTGGGATTTGAGCTTGGATAATCTAAATCTTGTTATGTATGACCCTTGTATTAATAAAGTTGTGTCTAGAAACCAAGGAGGAAGCCAAACAGACCTTCTGGCAAATGCGTGTTGATTACAATCATCAGACAGACAGGCTTCTGATTTTGCTCTGGTGTATGCACTGCTGGAAGAGGAAGGTGACCTGGCAGAAGAGGCTGTGGTGTTGATACTTCCTGATGGGGAGAAAGATGGAGAGCAAGTTCATATTATTCGTTCTTATGTTGCATGTAGAGGGACTGGGGAGGTTCATGGGAGGAGAAACACTGACATAAATATGGAAACAAAATCCCAACTGGAGGGGCTCTTTCCTTTGTAAGGCTAACTGTGCCATCAGATGGGTGGAACTCAGTAAAAGACCTAACACCTACAAGCTTGGGTCACAAGCTTGGTGTCAGCTTTGGAATCCTAATTCATTGCTGCCACATAGCTTGAGAAAGTGGGAGGGGTGATTTTTATTGAGTAGCTTTAAGTAGACAAAATATAATTCTTTTGTTAGTTCAAGATCATAGAGTGTGGCTCAGGAGAAAAAAGGAACTTACTTGGGATTTGTTCATGTGATGTGATGATGAGAAAAAAGGGGATGGTTGTATATTTGGGACATTGTGGGAAGTCTGGGAAACTTTTAGTTTTGAAATTCCACAGATGTGCCAGGTGCTATTCTAATAAAGGTACTTTTGAGATTATGTTTGTCTCGGAGTTACTGATTGGAATGGAGGTTCCCTGAAACACTGACATTTGGCTGATATCAGCCCCCAAAGATAGCAAGCCATGAGTAAATATGGCCTCTTTAAAGAACCCCATATTACATTAAAATCTGGACTGTGAATGTCCATAAATGGAATCAACAGAGAAGCTTGAACTGAATTTAGGTATTGAATGATTGGGTTTTGGGCACACCTTTGGCATACTTAACCTCTAAATGAAAAACTTGGGCTAAATGCCAATCTTCCTGTTAGATGCCTTATAGTGAATGCCACAAAACTATCTGATCTCAGGATATACAGTGAGACAGGCTCTAGAGATTTACAACCTGTCACCAAGAACCAAAACATTCATCTTTTCCAGTTTCTCCTCTTCTGAATCTGAATCACATTCATTGTCTAACCACTCCCCCTCCCCAATAAATTAAGTGCACCAAACAGTAATAACTTGAGAGTCAAGCATGCATGCAGGACACCAGTGAGCCCCTGGATAATTAACTCAAGAGTAGCAACTGAAGCATGGGGCAAGTGTGCCCCCTAGTGGATACATATTCATGCAGGTGATTTTGTATGAGGGAAGTCTCTTCTCTCCCTGCCCCAATAATCGGTCTTTGCAGCTTTTAAGATGAAAATGTTTGATAGGAAATCATATCTAGCAATACCTGTTAAGTCTTCCATGCTACCAAAGGACCCATAAGACCAGCTGAAGACAGGAAAAAATACAGAGCACAATGAGGAAAAACATTACTTTTTACAAAAATCAAAATCAAATCTGTTACATTAATATTCTTTCATTTCTTCAAATAATCCAGAGGACATATAAAATAGTGGAAAGTTCCTTTCCAGCCTTCATTAATTCTCCACTGTGTTATCGTATTATCTATATTGATACATTTTTTTGTAACCTGAGCAGGGTAATTTCATTACCATTTTGTCTTTCTCATGAATCCGAGCAGTTCTGGGAGTTGAAGTCCACAAGTATTAAAGTTGCCACGTTTGGAGACCTCTGTCCTAGAGTTTAAAATCTCTTATTTGGAACACCAAAACAGAACAGTTAAAATCTCTGGCGAACAGGTTGGAATGTAAGGTTCCCCTGTCTCTCGCCTGGCCTATTTCTGTTCTCTGACATGATTTCATTCCCTTCATTACATTTCCAGAAGTCAAATGTTTTTATTTCTCATATAGAAAACTGATTAGCAGAGAGAACCTTAAGAAAGAGGAGAGACTAGATTGTTCAAATTCAGCACTGAAAGAATATCTTAAGAGTTTCTACCAAACATTTGATAATCTGAATTAAACTAAGTCAAAGGGAGTCAATCCAGAATTACAGTAACACTGTAATTCTACGTGTCTGAGGTACAATATTCCTCTACCAGTCATACATTAATGCATTTTTTTCTAACCTGGACAATTTAAAGATGTGTGGACTTTGACTCCTAGAATTCCCCAGCCAGTTCTGGGAATCAAATATGTCCACACCTTAAAGTTGCAAAGATAAGAAAAAATGCATTAATGTTGAAGTGTGTTCCGCAGCAGAAAATATCCTTCTGAATGGACAAGCCCAAGGTTCAGGAAGGTAACAGAGAGAAACTTCTTTACAGCTTATTCTAATTGCTACCTCTTGAAAGGCGTTGGCCCATCTTCACGCTGCCGTCGAAGTATAGAACCTGCACATGGTGGGAAGGGAAAGATGGAGAGCCGATTTATTTCTTTCTCTCTGTCTGGAGTCACTTCCTAAGGAAAGCAGACAACGTATGTTGAATTTAGACAAGTTCTTACTTCTCCAAACCCACATTTCCTTGTCTCAATCATTCTTTAGCTAGGCTTGATATCACCACTTGTGATTTTAATCACAAATTGCTCAACAGAAGCCATGCACATGTAAACAAAAAGTATGTAGACAAAGCCCTTTTTCTGATGAGGTTGCATCCTGTCATACAGGTTATCATCTAACTGAGGCATTGAGGTACCATTGGCAGAAATGGGGTGATATATTTTTATTTAATTATTTCCAACCCATCTTTATATTTTTACAAATAACTCAAAGTGGACAAAATATCCAGCACACCTTTTTCCTCTTACTTTCCCCACAACAACCCTATGAGGTGAGTTGGGCTGAGAGGAAGTGACTAACCCAACGTCACCCAGATGGTTTTCATGGCTAAGATAGGAGTAGAATTCAGTCTTCCGGTTTCTAGCCTGGTGCCTCAACCACTAGCCTGATTCACTAACCTGATAACCTCTCAAGACTCAGGAGTAACATTTTCCAGAATTCTGGATGGTCATAATGGGAATCCAATGAACTATAAAACCAATACTTCTTTAAAAAATGTCAAATTGGTGAAGGTTAGCCTAAATACCAGAACTCTGATCAGAAGCTAATATATCCTGTTTCCATATTTAGGACAGGATACAAGGGGAGGGTTCAAGTCCTATTCATACTTATATCATTTTGTTATCACCAGCAACTTCATAGAAGATTAAAAACTTCCCAACCAAAAGCCATCCTGAGAGAAAAGAGACAACTTCAGGAAGCAAATGGAATACAAGCCAATTTGTTCCTGGAAGCTTCTCCTCCATCTGGAAGCCAACTGTGAAGAGAACATAGGCTATAGCTGACAGATTCTTCTTTTAAAAAGCATACGAGTATGGAAAACCAAGGATGGTTTTGAGGCTGG
Source organism: Hydrophis major (assembly GCA_033807585.1). Classification (NCBI taxonomy): domain Eukaryota; kingdom Metazoa; phylum Chordata; class Lepidosauria; order Squamata; family Elapidae; genus Hydrophis; species Hydrophis major. The sequence goes on along the minus strand of CM066331.1, from coordinate 182,375,099 downwards.
CCCCCATGTTCTATAAGAGAATTGAATTATACAAGTCTGCATGTATTATACATATGGAAAACACCAGAATAGAGAAGGGAACCACAGATACATAGACAAGCCACAGACTTCATTCAAAAGTTGGATTGTCATTTGTAATTTTATATTTCCTGGTTTAACAACCATGAAACCCTACTCATCTAAACCTGCATACTCAAAATTAGATGCTAGTGTCTCCTAAAGAAGTTGTGTTGGGAACTAATGGTTCAGTTATTATACACCAAATTTTCAACTCAATTGAATTTTCTTAATTCAAATTCACTGCACTCTTGCATTAATTGATGAGTGTGTCTTCCTGCAATAAAGTATTTACCTAATGTAGAAGTCCAGTACTAATAGGCCAAAAGTAGTGGCTGTGACAGTCGTGCCTGCCTACCGAACACAGTGCAGAATGTTACAAAATTTTGTTGGTTCTAGAACAGAGATTTCATCTGTTCTCATCAAAAATCATAAAAGAGCAAGTTCCAACAGATATGCTGGGATTTCAACCCCCAATTTAAGACCCTTTAGATGTTTTGGGATTCTAACTTTCAAGGTTCTCAATACAACCTGGGGATAGTTAGTTGTAGGAACCTGACTTAGGCTCAACTTTGCCCTTACTAAGTATATTGTCAACTTTGAATATCAGTTTTTGCCACCTAAACAGAAAAATAGCAATCGTTTCCAAGAACATACAAAATTATCTTATACCAGATCAGCTCTTTCCTCCAAAAAGCATCAATTGTCTTTCTTCATTAATAGCTGCCACAAGATAGCCCTCCACATTTTGCTGAACTACAACTTTCAGCATTTCTCACTATCAGACAGCTTTTGAAAATTATACCCCAGTAAGTCAGGACTGACTACACTCTGCCATCTAATTCTTTGTAACTAACTGAGATCTTTCAGCATTTAAGAATGTGCCTTTTTAGTTCATGGCTTATGCAATCTCTTCTTACCACATCTGGCCCTACAGAGTCTCTTGGGAAGACAATGTCCAGGATGTCTGGTGAATCTACAATCCCATCCTCCGGGGACAAAGGCTTCTCTATTATGCTCCAACTGCTGCTGTATAGTGAATGAGAAGAGGAACATATCTTGGGGGCCAGGAGGAGAGAAAAAGAGAGAATGAATGCAAGATACTTCAGTAAAATAACTCATCCTTTAAGATTCACTCCTACACAGACACACACTGGGCCTTAATTTGCAGACAAGAATTCTTTGCATTACTTCATTTACTGCATTGATTCCATGGAGGCTAAAAAAGAGCATTACTTTTCTGATTTTAAGAATCATCCAGACTGACTTAATCATTTCAGAGGGAAATTTCATTTTTGTAGTACCAGAATTTGTTTGATTTCTTAATATCAGGTTAGAATCCCATAAATGCAGCACTATAGATTTGTTTTTGTTTCATTTTGATAAAGTATCAAAGGCTTGAAGAAGAATTTGGGACGGTTTAAATCTTACAGACTTTAATGTAGTTTAAAATTGGAATATCTAGCTGTCCTTTTTGCCTTCATGATGGACAGAGGGTAGGGCTATTTTTTACATGTGCTTCTTGTGTTTTGAATTCTCACTCTTCCAATTATCTAGCACAGGGGTCTCCAACCTTGGCTCCTGGAAGCCTGGCGGACTTCAACTCCCAGAGTTCCACAGCCAGCTGGCTGTGGAATTCTGGGAGTTGAAGTCCACCAGGCTTCCAGGGGCCAAGGTTGGAGACCCCTGATCTAGCAGTTGGATAGTTTATATCACCATTCACATGTGCCCTTTTCCTCTCTAGCAAGCTTAACTGAATTACTATAGAAAGAATGGCAGAGGGGGTGGGGCAGAGTGAAAGAGGGAATCAGCGTAAAATCCTATGTAGCCACAAGAGAATTAAGTCCAACCCTTTCCTCCCTTGAGTACTATTGACCCTTATCTAATTCTAAACAGATGCTGAACTCTAGTTGAGAAGATTCCTGTGCAGGCTTTTAGCAATAAATCTGTTAATTGAAGTGTATAGTCCTGTCTTTTGTGCCTGATGATTCCCTTAAATTCTAGTCTCCCTTCCCAACAAGACATTGGCCTTCTCGTCTTTCCTTCAAAGGGTCCTTGGTGCTCTCTAGGCTTGTTTTCTTGCAGATATTTCACTACTCAAACTAGGCAACATCATCAGTACCAGTCTGTGGTGTTACCTAGTTTAGGTAATGAAACATCTGCAAGAAAATAACCAAGCTCAGAGAACACCAAGGGCCTCTCATTTCAACCCTGAGTTGCAAATATTCCCTTCTATTGACTTTCTCTTTTCCTCCAAACATACCTTCTTGGCAAGCCCCCTGTTACACAAGCATCGCTGCAACTGTCCCTCTAGGGTGCAGATCTTGCCCTCAGCCTGTGTGAGTTTGCTCAGCAAGTCATCCCTCTCTTCCTCCAAGTTCCGAACACGTTTACGGTATTGGTCCTTCTCAATGAGGCTTTGGGAATACTGGAGCTGAATGACATCTCGGCTCTGAATGGCCTAAAGGAAACAGTGAAGAAGGGGAACTGATGGGTGAGATTATAGGCAGAACTGTGCATAACATATGCTCTTTTCTCTAAATCGCATTCTAAATAAAGTTATATCCAATTTTGCACATTGCTGCATAATTTCTGCTGTTTTAGTATCCATAATCAAAAAGATAAAATGCCATAGTTTATTAGTCCTTTTCAGCTCACTTCTGGTATTCACCAGGCCTTTCTAAACAAAGAACTTCCTGATTGGAAGTAAAATTACAGTAAGATAGCTCTCTGAAATATTGAGAAATGAGAATGCATTGACATATAATTCAATCAGCATACAATTACTTGAAGAGCAAAAGCAATGGAACAGCACATTCAATCTTGACAGATTTCTAGATGTTTCTATCTGATATAGGATCTGAGATCATATTACATAAGTATCTACGAAGAACCACACACTGAGAAACAGACTGGATTGAAAACATAAAGCAAGCACCATTCTTCCATCTTATTATTCCTGCAGGGTTTCTGTATTTTTCTATTACTTTGAATAGCATGAAATGGAGTAGCAAGAACGTTGTTTAATCTTAACTGTATACCATAATTATAAACTAAGGAAATATTTCAGAGGAGAAGCAATTTACCTGATCTCTTTCCTTTTCAATTTCCTCTAGCTGAGCCAGCACGGTGTTCATTCTGTGCTTATACAGCTCACAGTTCTTCTGCAGAGTATGGAATTTCAATTGTAAATCCTCCATTTCTTGCAGATACTGAGAAAGAAATTCCAGAGATGGATTACTTTCCAAGTAAACATTCAGGTCTTAAACAAAGGCAGTTGGGGGTTTGCAATCTCTTTTCAAATGTCAGGGTTCAGAAAGAGTAAAGTGTTTTGCATCCATTACACTCCATTTTCAATTATCATGCATAGATTGGACAAAGGGACTAAATTTAGAATTTCCAGAATAGAAAGCATGTACCTGATGTTTAAAAGACATTAGAACAAGGGAAGATTTTTCCTGCCGGGGTCCAAATTGCCTTAATGATACTCTATGAAGGTGTTCATTCTAACAGTAGTGATATCCAGAAATGAATAGTATTAGAATCTTATTTTCCTTTTTTATACACCTGCTTGCAGGGGTGGGAAGTAGGATACAGTTATCATCTTCCATTGTCTGTCTCGATTTGCAAAAAAAATCCTTCCATAGGTTTTGCTGGGGTTTTTTTTTCAAAAGGGTAGAACAAAGTAAGGACTATCAGAGTCTCAAAATATCTTGACTGCACAGACATTCCCTGCTCACTAATGTCTGGAACAAGAATTTCACGGCCGTTCCAACGTATCTCCAAGTTTAAATGTCTGGGTGTTACAGCATCTTACCTTATCTCTCAGCTGTTCAGCACACTGCAGCTCGTTCTGTAAGGAGTTGAGCTTCTGACACAGTTCCTGTCGGTCTGCTTGTGCTTCCTTCCAATCATGCTCCAGAATGTCTAGAAGCACCCTCTCAGAGCCCGGAGCCTGGTCTTCCCTTGCTTTCTAAGCAGTAAAGAAGCAAAGTCACTCATGTGCTAGGACATAATGATTTCAGGATAATTAAGGCCTTTGGGGAAAAAGAAGAGAGATCAGCATGCTTGCCTAGGGAATATTTTAAAATATCTCCAGCAAGAGCTCCAGAGTAGAGTTCTCTTCTACTCTAAGCTTTGCCTGCTTGACAACTTCCAGATGTGTTCACCACCTTCCATCCTCAGTTAGAAATGGAAGGTCCTTTTTTTAAGAAAGGCTAACCAATTCAATATCTATAGCTTCACTACCACCAAAAGTGAAAGGTACATTTGTTGCAACAAACTTCATACCAGTGCCATGACATTTTTAATTTCATGGCTGCTTTTAATAATTTTGAATCCTCTAGTCTAGCAGTGATTCTGAATACTGCCAATTAGCAAGCCTGTCCCCTTAGTTGCTAAGCAAAGAATGACTCTTAAATCTATTTGAGACTGTAAGATTGATGCAGTTTAGCAGCCTTTTTCATTCCCGGCAAGAGCAACCTGGGGTATTCTGCTGCCTGAGATGGAGCAATGAGCGATGCCCCTGCTTGCAAAATCAAGATACATTGATTCTAAGGTCAATCAAGTTACTGTCTTCTAAAACAGAAAACCACACAAGCAGATTTCTCTCTTGTCAGTAGAAAAATATATTCCACAATTATATAGTGGCTTCCTTTTTTGTATGTGTGTGTGTGAATTTTATTTTGAGTTTTCACAAAAAGAAAAGAAATACAATTAAAACATCTTTTTTGAAAGCAGCATAATCCCGGGTTATATTTCTTGTACAGACGCAAATTCAGGTTCATGCTCATTTTTTATATTCTATTCCATATCTTATTACTATTTTACATTTTCTACATGGCTTCTCCTCTCTTTTAATTTCCTCAATTTTACTTTATTTATTTCATCTCAATTCAAATAATTATATCTATATTTTTTGTCTGTCCTGTTTCAATTGTCTATTATCTTTTCTCATTAAACAAAATTTCTCCTGTAGTTACAGATTGGAGTATCACGCCTTTATATCTTTCCCCTAAAAAGTTATAACACTCAATATAATACATAACTTCCATTCGGATTCTGTTTGGTACATCCTTAAACTACACACAGTATTCTTGAAAAAAGAAAAGAAAAAATTATAAATGTATATAATTAAAACAACATTCCATTCCAATTCAATTCTATCATTAATATTAATATTCATTAAAGTCTTAACATTTTTCACATTACTTTTCAATTAAATATCATATTTCTATGGGAAAAATTATAAACTTTCCATAGTTAATTCCCCCCCTCTTCACTTATATTTTATAAAACATTGACTAATTAAAATATTCCCATTCCTTCCTAATTCAATTTTCTCATTTATTTTATTTCATTTACTTTATTCACAAACATTTCACTAAATTACACTAGCTATTTTATCCCTCATTCTAATCATATGTTGTTTCCAATTTTCTAACATTATTTCTATTACAAATATAACAATACAATCTTATGTACCTTTACAGAATCCCTTTTTCAGTTAGATTTTCACCCATTATCTCTTTATATCTTGCTTTCTTTATATCTTGCTCCGGACGTTTGTAACTTCTTTTCCTTTCCTTCTTCCCTCTCTTCTTCTCTCTCCCCCTTTTAACCCTTTGTCTCTCTACCTCTATTTCCCTCTTCTGTAGTCCCCTTTTCTGTGGCTTTCCAGTATTATACTTATTTTCCAAATTATTTATCTTTTCTTTGGTTGTTTTTTTAAGTCTTAAATTCTCCATCCTTTTTCCCCCCCTTTCCTTTTTCTTCACTACATAGAGTTACTTGTTCATTAAAGATGGCTTCTTCTTTGTCCCAGTCTTCTTGTTTTGCAGTCTTTTCTTGTTGTTTCTCATAGTTCCAAATCTCCATTTCTAAGAATTGAAAAACGAAGCCAAAAGAACCCTTCCCTTCTTGTGCATCTTCTTTGTACTTTTTAAGTTCCATTTTCAATTCATCCAAAAGTAATGCCGTTGTAGAATTTTTTAAACAACCACCCGATTGATTTTAGTCATTCAAATATAATAAACAAAAATCCAAAAGTCACCAAGTAATCCAAATACACATAAACTTTCTTTTTGCTCTTTCTTTTTTTTTCCCACTTTCTCTTCCTGGGGTTACTATTTAATTGCAAAGTTCCAGTTAAAATGTATCTTTTAGAAGTCTTATTGAAATTTTACTTTAGATTCTTTTAAAGTCCAGGCAGTCTCCTCCCTCTTCCAGATCCTGCCCTGATTCTTTTTCTCTCCCTTCCTGCTTATAGAAGGAAAAGTTTTTAATATCCAGAAATCTTTATTGTCCCTTTGGCATTTAGTTATATTTTCAGCTTAATTGCCTATTGATGCCAAAGCGGATTTTTCCAATTTCTTATTCTTAGTTGTCAATATAAGGAAGGAGAGAGAAGAAAAAAAAAAAGCCAAGTCTTTCCCTTTTCACTTTCTTTCACTGCTTCTGACTCTTCTTTGGGAACTATGTTATTTCTTGTAAAATTTAAATTCCAGGATACTTTAGTTGTTGCTTTTTCAACTTAGCCCAGTCAGCCAAAACTTTCACTTCTTATCTTCCTCCTGCATGTTTTTTTCTGGTTGAGTTCTTCTTTGAGGTGGCCATTTCTGACCACCACTCCTGCCGCCTTTGGGAAAGGGAGTAATGGCCAGCTGAGGAGGAGAGATGCAGCTCTCCTCGACCCTGCTGGTGGTCTCCCCCCTCTTCACCACCTCTACGGGGTGGCTTAGCCCTGAAACCAGCCGTCTCAGGACACTCCAGCGGCAAGCACAGGCAGAAACCACGCATGATCGCGGATTCTGTCTGTCGCCGAAGCCCTTCAAACCAGAAGTCCTATAGTGGCTTCCTTTTGAAGTCCAAGATACTTGTCTCAGTATCTCTAACAGTAACATCAGCCCTGATGGCGCTTCCATAGGCTGACTCTGCATCTGCCTGCATGAAACCAGTAAGCCACAGTAGCTGTCAAAGCCAATAATGTATAGGCAGAGCTCTAGTTTTGATTATATTTAGATGAATGATATGAGAGGATCTAAGCAGTGAAAAATACTTGCTCTAAACAGATAAGCTGTGTCAGATTGAAACCGTATAGTCAAAACATCATAGCTAAGCAATGTTTTATGGATGATTATGAACATGGGCAGATGGATTCATGTCTTCTAAGATAAGAACCTTTCATGCTTTCTGGGATGAGTTCTTAAACTATTCTAGATAAAAATTGCAGAGTATAATGGAAATGGCAATATTTTGCTGAGTATGTAATAGATTTATATAACTGATTGTATCCTTCCTCACGAATACTTTTCTTAAAAACTATATGGTTTAATAAATTAAAAGGATTTGTGGGGAAAGGAAGAATTTTAAACCAAAATATAAGTATTTAAGTAACATTCACCAAAACTAAAACAAATTAACAGTAAGTTGTGCATCATGAGATAACTTATGTAAATAACCAAATAATTGGAATCCATAATACAGGATAGTTTTAAATCATAAATTCAAGAAAAACTTCAAAACTATATATATATTCATATATTCCATAGGGGTTATTTGGTAACCCAGATATAACAGGCTGTTTACATCTCCCAAACAGCTGAGAATCACAGCTGTTCATACCACCCACTGATATTTTAGCAGCATCTAAGCCAGTGCTAGAGGCCTTCTTTTCAAAATATATTTTATTTTTAGCACTCAACTGACTCAGATTCTGATCCAGCACTAGTGTAAGAATGAACACAACTCTCCTGCAATACGTCGTATGTTTATCTGGATGGCAAGTCTTACACTTATTATAAAAGACTACTTTATACTGAAGCCATTCAAGGAGAAACATTTGTCAATGTTGTGATGAGGTAATTTAGAAGGGAACAAGGACTGTGATTCATAAAAATACAAGGCATTGCTGGAAAGGATGGAACAGCCTTGCTGACATTCACCTTTTAATTGTTTAAGGTCTACACGTAAAATCAAAACTATAACTAGTTCAGTGTTTTCCAATCAGATGCCCTTTAATTATATTGGACTACCACCTGTATGCTTAAATTCCAATTAGAACAACAGTAGTAGCAATAGCAATAGCACTTAGACTTACATACTGCTCTCAGCTGTTTCACCGAATTCCAGGCAGGAAGGGAAACAAAGGTCTCAACATAATGATCAAATGAGTCTTTATTCGTCCATACAATGTTCCAGATTCAGGTAACAACGAGTAACCAAAAGGAATTAAAGTCAGCTCTAGCGCACCTCGCAGCCAGATCTGTATTTATATACCAGTTTACAACTTAATGAGTTTATCTACCATCCAGTGAGCGCTACTGGATCACATCTGGTCACCATGTAACACCCTAAGCACTGTGCTTTTTATCCATTAATTTACCCCTATTTACTATACTTGTACAAATATCATATTCCAACATTGTATTTACACCTATGAAGTGACCCTCCACCCCTCCCGAGATCATTAGTTCAACAGGCAGCAACCAAATCACTTTGTCTACAACCACCCACAGGCTGTAACAGCTCAGTGTGTGATGTCAGCAAGGCTCGTTATCTCCGTGGAACAGTCGAAGCCCCAGGTTGGGTGGTTAACAGCATTTCCCCCCTCGATAGCATAGTCTGACATGGCACAACGCGTGGTATCATGGCTCCAGCATGCCCTGGAGACATGACAACTGCTTTATAGTGCTTTACAGCCCTCTCCAAGTGGTTTACAGAGTCAGCCTATTGCCCCCAAGAATCTGGATCCTCATTTTACCCACCTCAGAAGGAAGGAGGACTGAGTCAACCTTGAGCCTGGTGAGATTCGAACTGCCAAACTGCTGGCAGCTGGCAGGCAGCAGAAGAAGGCTGCAGTACTACACTCTAACCACCTGCAGCTCATAGTAGGAGTATAGTAGTAGTAGAGCAGAGGTATGAAACTTGCAGCCCGCAGGCCAGTTGCGTCACGTGCTGACCCTGCCCAGTTTAGCAAAGGGGGGGGGAAAGTCCCACAACATCACGTGATGCTGCCATGTCAACGCGAGTTTAACACCGCTGTAGTAGAGAAATCATCATTATTTTAACCCGTCTATCCATTACAGGATGAAGGCTTCTTCTGCAAGCTTCCAACTAATACAGTCCTGAGCTTTCTTTTGCCAATTGGGCCCACAATACTTGCTGATGTCGTAGATCCTTATTGTTTTAGGTGTCTTTTGTGGATGCTTTTTATCAAGTGGTTTCCATTCTATGACTGCCTTGGTCTACCTGCCATCATTTCTTCTTTCTATGTGACCAACCCATTCCCATTTCAATTATAATAGTGAAGACTTTATCACTTGGTTTTAAGTTGGAGAAAAGTAACAATCCTGGCACCAACAGACTGGATTCATACATCGCACCAAAATGATTTGTTTTATTTGTGCACAACTTATTGCGTAAACACTATGGCTTGTAAAGCCTTGCTTGTGACTTATATGAGATATATGAATCGTTTACTTGCTATTATTAAGCAAACCACAGCTGAAACTAATAAAGTTAGTGTGAAGTAGCAACCCAGTCACAGGCCCAGAATGAAATTCTAAAACAGAAGTTTTAATTATATGCAGATTAAAGTCCTCAGCAGCCTTCCCTGACATCTGGGTTCCAAACATATAAATCAATGGACAAATTACCCCAAGCCTATTTAACTTTGTTACTTAAAGAATTATGTGAAGTCTTCAAAGGCACCAAGTAGGAAATCTGGACTATACCAGGAAGAACCTTGGAAGGTCCATAGTTGGAGTCTCAGGGCAGACCATCAAATAATGAGAGTATAGTGGCACCTGATGCTCTGAGTTACAATGTTTGGGTTCCTCTGCAACCAAATCATTTTTATAGATCAAGGTTGCTCTTTCAGATGCTGTCCCAGTTTAAATACAAAAATGACCTCATACAGGAGAAGGTTCAGAATAGAGAATGCTTCTATGGATTACTCTCAAATCCACATTTTTCAGAATGTACCTGCATTACATTCTGCAACTCCTGAAGTGAAGCAATTAACCTCTGGTTCTCAGTTTGCAAATCAGAAATGTCAGTAAATCCATGATCTTCTACCTCCTGCTGAGGAGCCATTAATGTTTGTTTCTTCAATAAGGAACACTCTTCCTCCATACAAGTGATCTTGCACTTCAACTGATCCATCTGAAAGTTGGAACAGATAAAAGACAGCACTACATTGATTACAGCACTAGAGAAACAAGTAGTTTAAATTTATATAGGGGTTTATTTTGATCAGGAAGTTAATCAAACTTAAGTCTTACATAAAACTTTTTAATGGTTCACAGTCAATAAATATTGTACTAAAAAGAAAGGAGTAAATTGAAGCATAGGTGAGTTCTCTTCACAATATGTGCCCTATTTCTGAATGTAATAATAGATTTGTGGGTTAGCAAGCCAATTGTTTAATAGATGCATGCTCAAAAACATTTAAAATAATAGGTAAAAAAATCTAGAAGATTAGACATGCCTTTTCCAATTTTATTTCCTCCACTTGGACTTCAACTCTGATCATTTCTGGCCAACACATCCAACCAGGTTCACTGAGACATGATGTTGGACATTGTTGTCCAATATGATTGGTGACAACTGGCTTGAGGAAGGCAGAATAGTGGTTTCAGAAAATTTCTAATCTAAACACATATAAAGATTTAAAGTTAAAGTTTCCAGCATAAAGTGGAAGTAGACGTGTCTATTGCTCAAGATGAAATTCAAGTAACCAAAGGGTTACTGATAAATTCTGTCAAATGTCTGGAATGAAAACGTCATTTACAATGGGGACTTGACATCTATTTTATACCTTTACCTGCTTTTCAATAGCATCAAATATAATCTAACCTGGGATTCATCTGAAGAATCTACCAATCTCCAGAACAAATTCTAATGATTGGCACTTCAGATGAATCCCGGGATTGCATTTAATTTGGAGCAATTCTAAGACTGCTGAAAGCAGCTAAAAGAAAGACACAAGGGTAATCTAGTTAAACTCATATCTTAGATCACCCTGGACAATGTTTGGTAATAGGAAAATGGAAGAAAAGCCATACTAAAGTAAAATTGATGAGTTCTATCAAACACATAGGCAGGGTTGAGATTTTTCTGCTTTAGTGGGAATTATGCCATTTTAAGCAATATGTCCTTCCCATAAAAAAATGCCAAAAAAAATCATGCTTCCAATTTTGGAAATCATACCAGAAAATTCAACAGTGTGGTCAAAATGATTTTAGGCTCTACAATTAAAAAAAATACTACCAATTTATGTTTTAACCAATCAAGCATTTAACAATCAAACATTCCTACACAAATGGAAAACACATATAGCACACTGAAACTACAGCAGACAGTACTCCATCGTTAAAGTGATCAATGCTATAAAATGAGATTCTTAAGCTTTTTTCTCTCTTTTATAAATATAGTCACACACTAAAGGGATTAATGTACATATAAGAATGAGTCTGTCCTTCTTTAACCATAGCTCTATTCTATCTTAGCCTGGGTTGTTCAAGGTAATTTATTTAACAAATTTATATGCTACTCATCTCATAGTTCAAGGCAACAGTAAGCTACATGTAGAATTGTGAAGAACCATGAACCATGTATTTCAAATTTTGACTTTACCATAAAATCAATAACTTTCATCTGCAATATGGTACAATAATACCAATTTATCTGATGGTTTTAAAGATTTTTGAAATAAAATAATGAAGATGACTGTGAATTCAAATACTACATGCAAATAAATTGGTATCATGCTGTTAAATTGATAGGTTCATACTTTAAACAGAAATACAAATGTTGAAATATCAAAATCTTGAAATAACCAGAAAAATGTATATGTAATATTTCATAGCAGGTAAGTACATATAAATACACTTTCAAAATTCATCCTGCATTTCAGAGAGATACAATTAACATGAAAAGATGCCCCGTCCCAATTATAACTTGTTTAATTCGCTCAAAAGAAATTGGAATAGTTCTGCCATGGCCTATAAAATAATGCCTTCCCAGAGCAAATACGAAAGCCATTTCAAGCTCAGGTCTAACTAAAAAAAACCAGGACTGCCATCATCTATCATTTTTACAGCATCATCAATATGCATCGGGCTTTGAACAGTAAAATAGCAGGTGGTGGCTTATTCTTCAGGGACATAATATAATTGGGAAAAAGGGGGCATATAATACATATCTGACACCATATTATTAAATGCTATTATAATTTACACATATCCTTAGATAAGTTATAATCTGGAGGGTCAACATAAGGCCAAGCAAAACAGACAAACAGAAGACCCAGAATTTTATGATGTGTAGGAAGGCAAGGAAACACTGCATGGCCACCTAGAATTGCTGCTATACTTGGAGTTCATAGACTACTAGTAGGAGGTTCTCTTTGCATGCAATCTGATATATCCACTTAAAAAATTCAAGTCCCAAGATATATGCAAAACTCCTGCCTCAGATCTCTGCTGCCAATTAGAATTAGAATAGGCCAATTAGAACAGGCAATAATGGGCAAAATAGATCAACAGCCTGACCTAGAAATAAAGCAGTTTCTTTTTAACCTTTATTGATGGCTGGAAAAGATGACTGAACATATTTGGAACCCTGGGAATTTTGAACTGGAGATGACAATATTGAGAAGGGACCATAAGTCAAGAATTAAACCCTTTCTTTGTATGCAACACATCCCAAATTTAATTCTGACACCTACAGCTTTATAAATATCAGATATGAAATGATGTTGATGAGCATAAAATCCAGCAGATCTTCCTGGTTAAGTAAATGAATAATCTGGTAGTAGAAAACAACTTGTTTTCCAAACCAAACCATTTTTTTCCTGGGGATACATAGAATAGAATACCTTTATTGTCATTGTGTTCAAAATACAATGAAATTTGAAAGCTACTCCAGCACAGTGTCCCAAACACATCACAATCACACTACACAGTATTTAAGAAGGAAAATAATTAAATTAATAATAATAATAATAATAATAATAATAATAATAATAAAAAATCTAGTCTAAAACCTATTTAAAACATATATTAAATTAGTTTAAAAATACCACTTTATACATAGAACTAAATCACAAATGTACTGTTTGATTCAAGACAATTATTGCCTTGGAAAAGGCAATCTATTAGTCCTCATTCATATTTTAAATTATTACCATCAGGGAGACCTATAACATCTCCCTGATGGTAATAATTTGAAATATGAATGACCAGATACATTAGAAAAATACTATTTGTTATGCATAAAACTACGATTTGATTTTCATCGTCTCACTGTTGCATAAGAACAATAAACACAGTTCAATTCCCACACAGCATAGCCATAATCTTGGGTTGTTTTGGCCTTTCCCACAAAGACTTTTTTGACTTACTCAAAAGGACCATCTGAGGCTTACCATTTTTATAGGAGACACTTTGCTTGCTCCCATTCATTGCTTATGTAATAATTCTAGTATTAAATGTGTTGGAAAGAATGTCACAGAGTCTACAACAAGAAAGAATCCTAAGTTCTTGGGACCAAGAACTGGGCTTAGTCTTCTGACTCTGCATGAACTGGTGGCTACAGGTAGTCCTTGACTTAAAACAGTTCATTTAGTGACCATTCAAAGTTACAGCGCCACTGGAAATATGACTTATGATCATTTTTCATAGTTATGACCCTTGCAGCATCCCATGATCATGTGATCAAAATTCAAACACTTGGCAACTGGTCCATACTTATGATCATTGCTCTATCCCAAGGTCATGTGATCACCTTTTGCGACCTTCCGACAACCAAAGTCAATGGGGAAGCCAGATTCATTTAACAATCAAGTTACTAACCTATCAACTGCAGTGATTTACTTAGCAACTGTAGCAAGAAAGATTGTAAATGGGACAAAATTTACTTAACAAATGTTTCATTTAACAACAGAAAGCTCAATTATGGTCAAAAGTTGAGGATTACCTGCATTACATCTACAAAGATTAGAATGAGAGGTTGCAATGGAGACTGAGTAATACTTCAAGGAATCAAAGGATTCCCTAAATCAGTAGTGGCTAACTTTTTCAGCTCTTGTGCTGAAAATGGTGCTGCGTTCTCACCAGCACCCAGAATGCAATGCCCGCATGTGCTGTGCATCTCTGCGCATGCATGTGCAATGCCCCTGTGCACCAGTCTCCCGTGCACCCCACTCCCACACATGCATGCCAGAACAATCAGCTGTTGGGCAGCAGCATGTGCACATGCACAGGGGGGCTCTTCCGGGTGACCTCTCACATGCCGGCAGAAGTGGCTCTGTGTGCCACTTCTGGCATGCGTGCCACTGATTCACCATCATAGCCCTAAATGGTTAAGCAGGCTCAGAAATGGCAAGGAATGGTTAAACTTGCTATGATCAATAAGTACCGAAACTAATACTTGTGCCTGGGTTTCATTTTAAAACTGTATGTGAATAACATCTGAAATATTGAATAACATAGTATTCAGGGGTGGGATTCTAGAAGTTCACACCTATTCGCTAGAACCGTTGTTAACATTCTAAGCAATTCAGAGAACCGGTTGTTAGAAGAAATTACTGGCCTAATCCTGTAAGGAAGGCAGGAAGGAAACATTCTGGTGTTGCTGACAGAAACTCCCTCTCCATTAACCCTTTTTACATTCTTGCAGGATGAGACTTCCTGTCTCAGAAACTTCTCTGGAGTTTTTTTCCCCTCCTTTGCTGGTACTGTGCTTGTGTGGAATGACCATTCAAAGTTACAATGGCACTGAAAAAAGTGACTTATGACCTTTTTTTTTTTTAAACAAATTTTATTAAGTTTACAAAAAACAATACACAATCCAGGCATAACAACTTGAAAAATCTTTTCTAAAAAAAAAAATAATAATAATTAAAGAAGAAAGCCAGTAGAACATATAAAATAACTCCAAATTGTAATATCAATATTTACATTATCTATTTAACTTCATATCTTATCCAGACTTCTCCTTTTATCCAAATTATATTTCTTGCTTATTAAAATTTTATTGCCTTTCATAAACATACAAAACACAAAACATAAACAAAACTAAAACATCTTTTCTGAAGGCTGCCTGATCCCGGGTTGAAACTCTTCACACAGACACAAATTCAAACATCATATTCACTTTATATATCCTTCCTTTTCTTATTATCATTTTCTTTTCTTTTTTTAAAAACCAATTTTATCAATTTTACAAAAACAGTGCACAAACAATCAAGGCATAACAGCTTATAAATTCTTTTCTAAAAAAAATAATAATAATAATTAAAGAAGAAAACCAATAGAACATAATGATTCCAAATTATAATATCAATATTTACTTTATCTATTTAACTTCATATCTTATCCCAGCTTCTCCTTTTCATCCAAATTATTTCTTGTTAATTAAAATTTTATTGCCTTTTATCAATATAAAAAAAAAACATAACAAAACCTTTATATATCCTTCCATATCTTATTACCATTTTCAATAACATTCTTTGTCTGTTCTATTTCCAACTATCCATTCATCTTTTTTCTTTTACTATACTTCTCCTATACAATGAGCCTTTAACTCATTACCCTAACTTAAAAGTACTTCATATAACACTTAATTTATCTTGGGATTCTGTTTAGTAGATTCTAAAATTACACAGTAAATTTTATACTCTAAATACACATATAAAAACACAATCTTATATACCTTCCAGAATCCCCCTTTTATCCTTAATTAAATTCACCCATTGTCTCTGAATAAACTTTTTTTCTTTAGATCTTGCTTCCCACCATTAAGGCCTCCCCCCCTTTCTCTCTTGCTTATTCTTCTCCTTGCCCTTTTTACCCCTTTGTCTCTCCTCCTCCCTTTTCTTACTCCCTTTCCTTTGCTTTCTAACCTTGCATCCACCTTTCCTCTCATTTTTCTCTTTTTTGGTTGTTTTTTCAAATCTTAAAATCCCCTTTTTCTTATCCTCTTTCTCCTCCTCCCCGGAAAAAACCCATTGTTCATCAAAGATGGCTTCTTGTTCCTCTTCTTCTTTGTCCCAGTCATTCTGCTGCATAATCAATTTTTCATAAGTACATAACGCCATTTCTAAAAATTGAAATAAAGTGCCCAAAGTATCTTTTCCATCTTGTTCTTCCTTTTTATATTTTTGATATTCAGTCTTTAGTTCATCCACAAGCGATGCCATCCTGAAAAGAGAAACTTTCCCCAAAACAACCACCCAAGTATTTTTAATCAAAAAAAATTCAAAAAAAGTTCCAAAAGTTTATATTTTTCTTCTTTCTTCTATTTCTTTTTCTGGGGTTACTGTTTAATCAAAGAGGTCCAATTACCTTGTATCTTTCTTTGAGATTCTAGGCAATCTCCTCCTTTTTCCACTTCTGCTCCAATTTTTTTTCTTCTCCCTTTCCACTTGCAACATCAATTTTTAAATGATCAGAAATCCATACCTCCAATAAGGGTTTTCCAATTTCTTAAATTTTTAAGTCCAATGTCCAAGAACTCTTTTGTCCCTTAGCTTCAACTTTCAGAATAATTCACCTTCAGTGCCCAAACAAATTTCAAATCTTCATCTGCTGTTTCCATGGGGTGGGAGAGTGAAGGAAAAAAAAAGTTCCCTTTAACAGCTTCTCCGCCGCTTTCGATCTTTTTAGGGATACAATGTATCCTCCAGCAACTCAGACAGCTCAATTCCAATGAATTTAAAAGATGTTGATTGACCCGGCTCAGCCAGCACTTTCACTTTTCTTGCTTCCTCCAGCACAATCTTACCCGGTTGCTGGCTTCTTCGTGGCGGCCATTGCTGACCGCCACTCCACCACCTTGGGAAAAAGGGTTTTTTCCGGATGAGGAGGGGGTCTGCGACACCCCCAACCCCCTGTCCGGCTCCCCTCTCTCTTCGGCTGTCCCTACAGGGCAGCCATATCCCCCTGACCCATTTGGATTGGGGGTACCTCGGTGGCAAGCGCAGCAGGAATCATGAACGGTCACGAATTCCTGCTGCCACTGAAGCCACACGGAACCGGAAAATGACTTATGACCATTTTTCACACTTACGATTGTTGCAGCATCCCCACAGTCATGAGAGGCCAGGCGAGGAGATGCGTGCTTCGATGTGATATTGAGTTGGCCACGCCCAACCAATAACATGACCACCAAGCCACACCCACCAACTAAGCCACGCCCCCAGAACCAGTTGTTAAAAAATTTGAATCCCACCCTTGATAGTTTTGATTACTTTCATGTCATCTTCTTTGTTGTTTGTTACCTTGTAGATTCTGGTTTTGGCTTTAATCCTATGTTTATCCTTTGGGCATAGGATTAAGATTGAGTTGGGCAGTTCTAAAAATCAAATCAATAAATAAATGTAGATATGCTCCTATGGATCCATACATAAAATGCACTTGCTATTCAGAACAATCTTGCCCGTACTGGACTAAAACTCCCAGGTAAGCAATTCGCAGAATTCTCATCCCTGGCTATACTAGTTGGGAAGATGGATACAGTAGGGTAGAGAATATACACATCTATCCCAAATGTGGTTTTTTCAAAAGGCAACAAGACTTTGTTTTTTCTTGAAGACATTTCGCTTTTCATCAAAGAAGCTTCTTCAGTTTTTGGATGAGAAGCAAAATATCTTCAAGGAAAAACAAAGTCCTGTCACCTTTTGAAAAAGCACCTTTGAGGCAACCATGACCGGGATGACTGAGAATCTCCATATTATATCATTCCTCTCCAAATTTACAAGAGCATAAAGAATGGTGGAAAGTCTCTCCTAATTTTATTCCCAGAACTGAAATTCAGTAATAAAGATTAAGGGGAGACTATCAAGAGCATCTGAGACTGCCCAATTCAGCCAGTGGATTTCTATGGACAAGTGGGAATTTGAAACCAGATCTAGTCCAAACTTTAACTATTTTGCTGCCACACCATTCTACCACATCCAAAAGATACCTAATTTAGGACACAAAATATTCTTTTCTTCCAATAATAAATGCAATCTAAAGCTGCTGCATTTTTAAAAATGCAGATGAGGTTAATCATCTGAACTCAAGACCTGCTATATATTTGCCACCATTAAGTTTTAGATTATGCACGTAAAACAATCTCCTAGCTTAAGAGCCACATCTGAGAAATTTGGAAAAAAATGCCCTGCTTTCCCCAACTCAAGCACTATCATAACAATAATATTGTTAAGTATTTTAATCTTATTCTTTCTCATCTCTCTCCATCTGTTGTCTTTATGTGACTTGTTTTTTAAACAGACTATTGCTAAACAGAGGGTTGAAAGTGATTTGGGAGACAGTTTAGCTAAAATGTGGTTTCAGAGATATAAATGGTAACTTGGGAATTCCATCAACAAGGGACAAAGATTACCCTGGGAAATTAGCTTTCTGTCTAAGGTGATTAGGTATTTTGCAGTTGGATGAATACCTGCTGATGCTGATCATACAGCAAATCTAGCAGAAGTGCACAATTACACCAAACAGAAAAACTGTTAGTACAGAGTAAAAATTTAAATATATTTATAAATCATGATTTTGTTATCATTGTCTCTAATTTAAAGATTCATAAACACAAGTGCCAAACACATTTGTTCAGTCACTGATTTTCAGAGACTCTGCTTAGATCTAAAACGATAAATCTGTCTTCCCTAAAAAAGATACCAGCAATGTCAAACTATGGAATTTCCTAGCTAATAGGGGTCACAGACATAAAGGAAAGTCATGTTGAATAGAACCTACACTCAACTTGGCTTCAAATTTCAAAATTGGCATTTCACAAATCCCAGGGAGGGAGGGGGTTGGCATTTAAGAAAATCGTCTAAGTCATGAGTTACACTGGAGATAAACATAGATTAAGAGTATTCGGGAACACTTAGGGAAAAAACCTACGGCAGATAGGAAGGGACAGCAGTAAACTCAGCAGAGAACAGAATTAAAAAGGCACGGGTGGAAGTGAGAATTCATCCAAATGAGCAATGTAATGAAAAACTAAGGAACAAGAGAACCAATTTTATACCAGACATAGCATAAAGTGCCAAGAAATGGAAGCAAGATGAACTGGTTTTCTGGTACTTTTCTATAATTCTTTTTTACGAGTATTACATTTACCCAAATACTATTTTAATAACAAAATAATCTTCAATCAAGAGAAGAGAGCTAGCTTTAATTTGGACATAATTCCACTGTACTGAATTGCTCACCA
The DNA here is from genome assembly GCA_033807585.1 of Hydrophis major. NCBI lineage: Eukaryota > Metazoa > Chordata > Lepidosauria > Squamata > Elapidae > Hydrophis > Hydrophis major. The sequence continues at coordinate 182,355,818 of CM066331.1, read as the reverse complement.
TACCCCAAGTTGCAGATCTCTACTCCTTAAGACAGCAGTGTTTTTCTCTTCACATAGTTGTGCATAGCGCATGGCCAGCAAATAATTTTCATCCTTCAGCCTCAGGAGCTCCAGGCTGTTCGTATCCCATTCTTCTTGGAACCTCTGCCAACGTTCTTGCATTTTCTGTAATCTCTGGAGCTGTTGCTTTAACTGGCTACATTCCTTTTCTAAGCCTTGGTTTTTTATCTGGAGCTGGTGTTCTTTGGCCAGATGCTCCTTTCGTTGGGCCCTTACCTTCTTCACCTCCATCATCAGGAACTGAGTCAGGCCTTCAGGACCCTCCTCATCTGGAAAAGGGACAAAGGAGGACCATCGAATTAGTCCCACAAGTAGACAAAATGCTAGCAGCCCTCAATCAGAACATCATGTGCAATTCACACAGTAAGCCAACTTGTCAAACACCTATTTAATTTGCAAGTACTTAATATGTAAAATAACATGTTTATATACATGCATGTATGCTTAAAATTTGGGGCAATCGTCACTGCAAACACACAGCAACACACTTAGCTGCATAAGGTGCAAAGTACCACTTTTTCATGGTAAAACTGTTCTACAGAAAATCTTAAGTATCTGACACTTCTAGCAAATAAAATTCCTTTGCTCAAATCTATATGAATGTACATGCATTTCAATTTGCATTTCTTGAGAATTGTACCAGATTTTCTGTGAGGCCTATTTAGTGTTACATAACTCTCTCTAATATGGAGATGTTTCTCTAATGCATACTTATCATGTACATATTTTGCATTCAGAAAACACAAACTGTATAACCACATGACAATTTATAAAAATGCAAGCAGAGTGGATTATTTTAAGAATAAGTGAGCTCAAACTGTATATTTTGCTTTTATTTTTGCAAGAAAGCTGTTCAAATAAAAATAACATTTGTTCAGAGACAACAGTGTTATGACAATATAGGAATCGATTCATATACAGAAACAAAAGACATATCAGTGGAAGCAGTAGAGAAAAGGCAAAACAGTTAATCAATATACAGAAACATAACTTTGGTATCATGAAGCATTCTATAGTACTGCCCTGAATAGATGATGTCATCCATAAACCAAAGACAACACAAATTTAAGCTTCCTGTTATTTTCCTGGAAGAACAGTTCCAAAAAATATCCATGTGGCTATTTCTATCTCTTCAAATCTCAAAAGCAGATTGTTTTGATTGCCAATAAAAGGCCAGTTCTAGAGTATCTCATCTTCTAAATGACAACTGCTTTATGTTAGGAAGGCATTCAAAACAAAACCAAAAATGACAAATATATGAATTTCAGTACAATACAAGCCAAGCAATTTCACATAAAATTCTCCGTATCAGCAGAAAGCTCAATAAAGCATCCATTTATGCATACATACAAACTATATATCAAGAGCTTTGAAGGCCCTCCTTCTTCCAAAGTAGAATCAAGCTTTTCTAAATCTGACTGAATAGTGTGTTTCTTACAATCTCTTACCCAAGATTATAGAGCAACGCTGGACAGGTTGTTTTCCTGTCAGTCGGGTGAAATGTTCAGGATAATAGAACTCCAAGGACTCTAAGAATGCCTCATAGCCTCGCTTCCCTCGCCTTCGAAGGATATCCATCAGGAGTCCTGCAGAGATATTTTTTTTAAAAAATCACATGGATAGGATACAAATGACTAGCAACCAGAAGCCTAGATTGGGTGATTGCATATCACATAAAGCCATCATGTGCTTAATTCTGGCTCATTAAATAAACCATGATTGAATAAATAACCATTAGCTTGGTTTACAATCATACTAAATCATAAATTAGAATTTAATACAGTAGCCTTATTGCTATTCTAGAAATATAAAGCCAAAAATTGTAAAAAGGCCACGTGGTCTATCTAGGGATCTGCAACTTTAAACACTCAAAAAGCCATTTGTACCCGTTTCCAACAGAAAAGAAAACACTGGGACAAAACCCTTTTGACATCTAAAATTAAGATAAAGCTGTATATAACGTTTTTTTACCCTTATGCTATGTATAAAAAAAACTACAGTGTGTTGCATTTATGAAATCAATGAACTGCCATAGAGAAAACATTTTTTTTTATTTCTGCATGCAACAAAAACATTTTGAACTCCCCCCTCCAAAAAAAAATGGGTCGAAAAGCTCAATAAATCGCATGCTGACGGGTGTTGCACATCGGTGGTTATGATGCATGTTCTGAGCGACAAGGAGCCACAGCAGAGGGATGAAAGAGCCACATGCAGCTCCAGAGCCACAGGTTGCAGACCCCTTGCCTAACCTTTATAAAATCAGCAATGGCCCTTTAAATTCACAGGATGTGAGAGCCAAGTCAAGAGAGCAGGATTAGAGAAATTCCTTAGGCCTTATGCAAGGTTAAACAAAAAAGAAACCATTTTCAATACAGGTAGTTCTCAAGTTATGACCCTAATAGAATCTGCCCATCAATGGTTTATTATGGATGTAATTGTTCTGAAAACTACCAGTAAATGCAGTTATTCACTCAGTGTCACAGCTAAAAATGTTATAAATTCACTTAATGATCACAATCAATTGTAGATTTAAGTCAATGACTACATTAACGTTATCTTGCTATGGACAGCTGACCAATCAATAAAGTTACACAACACTATACCATTAGCATGCTCCATCAACAGCAAAGGGAAATTTAAATAATATCAATAACATAAATTAAAGAAAAATAAAAAATATAGAAGGTGGGTTTTGTTTTTCTTTTCGCTGGGCTTTGAGAACATCTAAGTTAGTCTTCAGTTCCATAAAGCCTTAAGGTTAAGAAACTGCTGGGCTACATACAAAACTTTGGTCTGCTTTAGCATGGCTTTTTAAAGCTATCACAGAATCACGATGGAATCCCTTGAACAGGCCCTTCCTTTCATGCACGAACCAACTAACTCTCTGTATTGTACTTTAAACAAAAAAACACCTTTCCACCAATTTCTCCTCCATGCAAATTCCAAGTATCTCTCACCTGTTCGGTTGCTCCTACATGGGAACCGATAGACACTCAACACCTCTTCTTCATCCTGCTCATCTATCACACGACATTGACGCAAGTAGGGTGTCAGCTTTTCTGGATTCAAAGAACGAGTTAGTTGGTGCCGCACACTCTCAATCTTCTCCCACAAAGCTTCCTCTTCTTCCTCTTCTTCAGAAAGACTATGGACCTGGTTGATACCATCTTCAGGCCCTATGAACACATATTGAGTGTAATGAAATTCAGGACATTAATTTCTTCAGGTGCTTTTTAGAGTTTGCGAATTAGATTTTTCACATTATTATAATGTATACGAAAGGTTAAAGTGGGGATTTCAACTTCTGCACAGAAAATGAAAACAGCCTAAGGCTGTTCTTTATTGCAGACTAAACAGCACAAAGTATATTTGTTTTTAGACTCTGGGCAGCTTACAATATTCAATAAACACATTAAAAATCATAATTAGTAACAATCAAAGCATTAAAACTATAGAAAACTGAGGTAAAGTAAAAAATTGTTTGTTTTTGAAAATTTTTTATTGATTTTTAAAAACAAACATAAACAAACAAAACGTAAAACATAAAAACATAAAACATCTTTTTTAAAAGCAGCTTGATCCCGGGTTACATCGCTTCGTACAGACACAAATTCAAATTCATGTTCATTTTATATACCATTCCATATCTTATTACCATTCTACATTTTCTATATAGCTTCTCCCCTCTTTTAACTTTCTTTATTTTATTTTATTTTATTTATTTCATCTCAATTCAGATCATTATACTTATATTCTTTGTCCTGTTTCCAGCTGTCTATTATCTTTTCTCATTAGACAAAATTTCTCCTGTTATCATTATTAGAGTATGACGCCTTTATATCTTTCCCCTAAATTTATAACACTTAATATAATACATAACTTCCATTCAGATTCTGCTTAGTACATTCTAAAGTTACACACTATATTTTAAAAAGAGAAAAAATTATAGGTATATAGTATAATTAAAACAACAAATCCATGCCAATTCAAATCTATTGTTAATATTAGTATTGATTTAAATCTTAAACATTTTACATATTACTTTTCAAATAAGTATCATACTTCTATGGGAACACTTATAAACTTTCCATAGTTGCTTCCCCCCACTTCACTCATATTTTAAAACATTATACCATTAAAATGTTCCCATTCCTTCCTAGTTCAATTCTCTCATTTATTTCATTTATTTTGTTCACAAAAGTTTCACTGAGTTACACTGAGTATTTTATCCCACTTTTTAATCATATGTTATTTCCAATTTTCTAACATAATTTCTAATACAAATATAACAATACAATCTTATGTACCTTTGCAGAATCACTTTTTCAGTTAAATTTTTACCCATTATCTCTTTTCTTGCAGTTTCCCATAGGTACGAATCACCATTTCTAAGAATTGAAAAACAGAGCCAAGAGAGCCCTTCCCTTCTTGTTCCTCTTTATGTTTTTTAAATTCCATTTTCAATTCATCCACAAGTGATGCCATTGTAAAAAAACAATTTCAAACAACCACCCAAGTGTTTTTAGTCATTCAAATATAGTATCAAAAATCCCAAAGTCACCAAGCAATCCAAATACACACAAACTGTTTCTTTTAACACTTTCTTCTTTTTTCACTTTCTCTTCCTGGGGTTACTATTTAGTTACAAAGTTCCAGTTAAGATGTATCTTTTAGAAATCTTGTTAGAATTTAATCAGATTCTTTTAAATTCCAGGCAGTCTCCTCTTTCCAAATCCTTCTCTTATTCTTTTCCTCTCCTTTCCCACTTACAGCAAAAAAAATATTTTTTTGATGTTCAGAAATCCTTATTGTCCCCTTGACATTTAATTATCCAGTTTAATTACCTCTTGATGCCAAAGCGGGTTTTTCCGATTTCTCATTCATCTCTGTTCGCTGTCAACGTAAGGAAGGAGAGTGAAAGAAAAAAAACATTCCCCTTTCACTTTCATTCACTGCTTCCAAATCTTCTTTGGGAGCGATGTATCTTTTTAAAATTTAAATTCCAGGATACCTTGATTGTTGCTTCTTATTCCGATCAGCCAAAACTTTCATTTCTTAACTTCCTCCTGCACTTTCTTTTCCAGATGAGTACTTCATTGAGGCGGCCATTTCTGACCGCCACTCATTCGCCTTCGGGAAAGGGAGTTTAGCCAGCTGGGGAGGAAAGATGCGGCTTCCCTCGACCCTGCTGGGATCTCCCCCCTCTTTGCCATCTTTACGGGATGGCTTAGCCCCGAAGCCAGACTGGCTCGGGACACTCCAGCAGTGAGCCCAGGCAGAAACTGCACACTATCGTGGATTCCTGCCTGTCGCCGAAGTCTTGCAAACTGGAAGCGTAAAGTAAAAATTTTTTAAAAAGCAGATGAAGGAATGTTAGCAGAACCACCTCACTAGCTCACCGATCCCTGGCCTGCTAACACAACCAAATCTTGAAGAAGCCTCAGAAACTTAGAGAAGATGAGGCCAACCTCATCTGAGGGGGCAGAAGATTCCAAAATGTGAGTGCTGCTACTTAAGGCCCATTAAATGTAACTCGCTAGACTATGCAACCTGTAACATTCCCTCTCTGCTGGATCTGGTAAGATGGGCATCAGAATCAGAATAACAGAATTGGAAGGGACCTTGGAGGTCTTCTAGTCCAACACCCACTTAGGCAGGAAACCTATACCATTTCAGACAAATGGCTGTCCAATCTCTTCTTAAAAACTTCCAGTGTTGGGGCATTCACATTCAGCATTCATATGAAGTTGGGGCAAGGTGGCCCCTCAAATAACCTAATGCCAAGACCTACATTCTGCATGAACACAGAATTAAATTTGGGAGGGGAGTCTTGGGGAGTTTCTTTGTTTTATAAAAGTATAATATTCCTATTTTAAGGCACACAAAATAATAAGGACTATGCACAAGCTGAAGATGTAGCTGTTTTAACGTGTTCCAAGCATGTGCTATCTGTGTACCTACAAAATCTCTAAATCACAATTTGCCTTTCAAATGCAAATATCTGTACAGCATAATAATAATAAATAATACATAATAATTTTCCTATGCTTTCCATCTCAAAATGTCAAGAACTACTAAAGTCAGAAATAGCACCAAGGGTTGTAAAAAGGGATGCCAGGGACCACATCTAGCATAGTATGCAAATTATGTACTGCTTAAAAGAGAAAACAATTACCTGCAAATAAATATTATCAACAAGGATGACAAGGATATAGAGTAAAAAGTATTCCAAATTATAATGCATTTCAGATGGCTGTGCAAGCAGGAGATTATGACAGTTTAATTGAAGACATCTATTAGACTTACCAGATATATGAAGTCTTGGACGTCCCTGATAAAACATCTAAATTTTGTCACTGTTTTTTCTATTTTTAGCTATTTCAAAACTTATCTTCATGGTGAAACATTTAATTCTTATTCCTGTCTTGAACATGGAATAATCTGAACGCAGTTCTCTGGCTCAAATGATTCGTGCAATTTTCAGCCCTCAATCTAATGTGTAAAACTCTTAGTATCATCCAAGTCTCCAAATCTAATCTTACTCACTTCTCTTTCTAGTACCAAGCCATGATTTGTGGGATAAACTACAATGGTAGCATTCATACAATTTGCTACATCAAATTTAGCACATCCTACAACAACAGAAGAAGCACAAGGGCCAAAGTGGCATACAGAAAAACAATAGTCATATACAATGTTGCAATGCCATAGTGTTTTCAGATCTGACTCTGATTGACTGTAGCCTTAACTGACTTTGATAGTAGCCATTTACAAAATCCTTCCAACCCCAAGATAAAGCAGAATTCTGAGAATTGAAACCCAAATTTCTTAAAGTGGCCACAATTGAGAAACACTGACCTAATACATACTTATTAGAGACAATCATCGTTTGGCCAAAGCAAACAGAATGGGAGGCCATTTCAGAGTTTATACAGGTTCACATAGAAGGAAAATCCAGCTATTCAATAATGTGAAGTCTTCAATAAGCAAACAAAAGTATAATAATTATACAAACAGATGTAGGCAACTTGGACCCTTCAAATATTGCTAAACTACAATCCCAAAAGTCCTAACTAACCCAGTCAGTAAGCAGAACCATGTTAGGAGCCATAAGTTCCCTCTGCCCTTCCCTCCAATATAAATCAACATCCCCAATATTAAGCAAACTACAATTATTATCTCCACTAAAAAAAAAACCTTAGACTTTACTCCAGGGGACAAAATTACTAGGAATGCATGCAGTCACTCCCTCAAAAAAGAGCAAAGTTTCTAAGAACTTCCAAAGCAGCAAGATAAGCTGTTTGGTTGCTTGAGCAGGACTTCCTGCTGTTCTACTATTCCCTCTTCAAGGAGTTTCCACAGCCTTCTCTAAAGCACTAAACAGTCAAGTAGAAGATTAACATATCCAAAGTCTTCAAACATACAGATCCAAATAGTTGCATTTCTACCAAAACCATTTGAGCAATTTCAGTGATAGCCAGCAGGAATGGATATATTACACAACTGTGGATACAAGGGTCACTATTTGATTCTGAAGTCTAACTTTAACTGCCTTCCCTTAACAAAGGGAATTGGAATTTGACAAGTTATTGAAAACTCAAGGCAAATTACCAGGAAGCCTGTACATTATCAAAGTTGGTTTAACAACTTTCTGAATAACCCATAACTGCTAGGTTCAAACAACAGATGCAAAACCCAATTAACCACTTTTTGGCTTAACACAATGCAAGAATGCATATTGTAATTCTCAGAGTAAAATTTATTAGTTTACTATGTTGTATCACATGATTCATGATGAATGTATCTATGATGACTATGATCATGATTTATTACTTATCTTTTATCTGAGAGCTTATGCACCAAAGCCAAATTCCTTCTGTGTACAATCACACTTGGCCAATAAAGAATTCTGTTCTGTTCTGTTGTTCTGCTCTGCTCTGCCTCAGAGATACCATTAATCTTCATAAAATTTCAAGCATAAAATTTCCAGTCAGAATAAGGAAGTATTGCAAAAATATCAAATTACCAACAAGCAAAGATCTTAACAGGGGTGGGATGCAAATATTTTTACTACTGGTTCTGTGAGTGTGGCCATGTGACTGGGTGGTGTGGCTTTTTTTTTTTTTACAGCACCCCCAACCTCCCCTTTTTGCCTACTGGGCCTCAGGGAAGCCTTCTGGGTGAAGCAGTAAGACAGCAAGGGGGATCCCGGCACAGCTGATCATCAAAACAGCTGATCGTCAGGAAGAAATAAATACCGTAAGGACTGACTGAGAGGAGAGGGGCCAGCCAAGGGCACAATTTGCTGGTTCTCCGAACTGCACAGAATCGCAACAACCGGTTCTACTGAACCAGTAGAATCCTACCCTGGATCTTGCTACATTTAAATGAAAAAAAGCAGTACTGAATGTTGTTCCAGGAGTCTTAGTTCTACAGCAGCTTTCCAAATTGGCTGCCACTCATGGTGAGAGGTTTATAAGAACTCTTTAGTTTAACACATCTGGAGGATTTCAGGTTGGGGAAAAATTGATTCACAGAAAGTTTAATTCTTTAGCAGTATATTTTGCTTCCATTTCCACAGCAGTCTTGTTCAGCCAAACTATCTTGCTATAGCAATATTTTTTTCAAAAACAGAAGCAATAGAGTGAAGATAAAATAATATAGTCTACTCTGTTCATGTCATACAAGCAACAAGACAAGACAGTTAAAAGATAAATTCAAAGTATACAGACCAGTTTGTTCTGTGTCCAAAGTAACTGAGCTGTTCCATTTGTGGGGAGAATCCATAGCTTGGAATTCTTGGGATAAACCAACTTCAATTTGGAGTAGTGGAAATGCTTGAGAGCAACCACTGATCAAAGAAAATAGAAGAAGGCTAGAAAAATCAATGATATGATACAACATAAGGAAGCATCATATATTCATAGATTAAAATTAAAAGTTTATCCCTTACTCTGTCTCCTATAACAATGGTTTCCAATAAGACATTACATGGTAAATAAAGGGCCAAAGACAGAAAAACAGAAATTGCTAGGTCCCTATCAAATAATACTTTGGCTTATTATAATGACTGAACTTTCTCCATCGTGCTTTCTTGTAAGCTAGTTCATTATGGCTTGTTCAAATTATATAAATGTAGCTAAGCCACAGAGATAGTCTGGACTTACACATCATATTAACACATGTTCTATCTTGCTATGGTTTGTTTAATCAGCTACAAAGTCATAATCCATAATGACTAGGAGTTCACAATATACTAAGATCAAACCAAATTGTGAATTAGGCATTTCCACGTGAGATCTTTGCACTAGTTCATATTAAGGTCACCGTTTATCCAATCTCATAATGTTTGCTGCATCCTGGAGCCAAATCTACATACTAATAGCTCAACTGATGTTTTGCTGAAATGGCAGCATTTATCAGGAGTCTGCCCTGTCACTAACAAAAAAGCATCTTTTCCTACCTCCCTTTCACTTATCATTTCCCCTTCTGTCACCATAGAGTTGTTTTCATGTTTCAAGTTATGCAGAACTGAAGTCATTTGCATATCATCTTCAAATCAATTAGAATGGTTGGGAAAATGAAAACAGCACAATGGCATATTTGTATAGAAGTATTCATGGAATGATCCATGAACTAGTTATACCAAAACACAATTGGGTTCTTGGAACTTTAACAACTGCTGGCTAATATTTACCAACATCTTCAGATTGGAAAAAGCCATTTATGCTAAACTATTGCTTAGAGCAGTGAAAATGATACTCCTATTTCTCTATGAGTTAAATATGAGCAGGTTCAGGTCTTTAATTCTCCCAAGTCTAACTAAGATTAAGAGAATAGGGCCAGAATTCTAAGGAAAGGTTTTGAATCATCAATCCCAGACATGCAAACATGTTGCTGATTCATAGCGCACAGAACTCATCACATACACATAGTTTCCTTGAGGTTATGTAGTTTCTGCATTACTAGACTGCATAAATCCTGCATCCAAAGAACTATATATCTATTCCTTGACAGTGAAAGAAGGTAACAGATTGAAAATCACACATTCATATAAAACTAAAACATTTAAAATAGCCATTACAATTAGATAATAGCCACTGCATTTGTCCATATTACTTTAATTGCCGTGCCACAGAGATCCAAATAATATTAAACCAAGTTTTCTTTAGAAAACCTTTTAAGTTTATACATTCTTCTCAGTGCCAGAATAAACATCTCTTGTCCATCATGCTCCTCAGGCAATTTGGAATATCCTAAATAAGTCTGAAAAAACACAATATCTTCTCTCAGTATTACAATTCTTGCCTTTTAACTGATTTGCTAAATGCTGATGCTTTTTTTCATCTCTAAATAGTTAAATATCCTTCCTTCCCTTGTTTGCCACACCTTTCTTTCTCTCCTGAAACTTGAATATTTCAAGTACACATGGCTTGCACTTTGTCACATAATATTATGAATCAATTATAAAGGAAAGGTTATGGATAAAAAAACTTTTTACCCCACCTTAAATGACCTTGTTATTCAAATATAAACAATGGTCTAATGACAACACTGTGCCAGCAGTTTAAGAAATCTGAAATCACAGTTGGGTTATAGTTAAACCACCTAGGGGTAATCCCCATAACCAAGACCTAATGCCACAAGTCATATCTGCAGGTGTGATAGAATGAAAGAAAATGAGGAGACAACTCCTAGGACAAGGCTACTCCTTCACAGCAATAGCTGCAGGCAAATATCTCCATCTTCATGGGAGAGGGAGAAAATATCCCTTTTAGCCACTGTTTGTTGAAAAAAATCACAATGGCTGGGTTCTGCGAACATCCTGAGTTAGAGGCTAAGGTAGAGCAACCTTTTTCCCATGCTATCTTGGGCCTCGTGCCTAAGCCGCTTGAGAAATACCATGTAGAGTGTGCTTATTCAAAGTTGTTATCTATCAACGCTGAAACGTTGCACCATTTAGATCCATGGCTCTTTTTGCAAAGAAGTGGGAGAGAAAGGGAGAGAAAAAGAAAATAAAAGACAAATATGCAATCCCCTCAGTTTTATATCCTTGGCCTTAAGTTGCTGCAGGATTCGTTGACATCCGCTCATGAGAAACAAAAGACCCGCTAAGACGCCGTGAGCGTCGGAAAAACGCGCCGCTTTTTCCCCCTTTTTTTCTCACAAGAGGGACCAGAAGAGCTCGCGTTACCTTAAAACTTCTCAGCCGACGGGCTAATTGCAGAGGGAAGAAACTCCCGAGCTGAAGGGGTCCTTCTTCGCTTTTGCCCGCTTGCCTTCCTCGCCCTCTCCTCCTCACTGACTAACCTTGCCTACTCATTCTGCCCGCCTCAAGGCGAGACGCACACCTGATGGCCGCAGTCAACAGCCGCTTCCTCCGGGCCAGAGAGGTGGGCGGAAAGGCAGGCAGAGGCAGATTGGCAACTGAATGAAGCATTCGAGGTGGCTTGAGCCCAAACAAGTCCCGGCAGCCCCTCGGCCTGCTCAGGAATGCGTGCGGCTGGATTCCATTCCCAGAGGGGGAGAAACTCACCCCCGCGGCCGGGGATGGCACATAAAAGCCGAAAAGAACACGGAGGAGGCCAGTCGCCGGCAGTTAAGCGGCCCAGGCACCCACAGCCTAACTCTAGAGAAGGGCGGGATTTTTCATTGTACCTCCAGCGCTTTTCACGCATTCCTTGCATACACCTTTGGCAGGCGTCGGCGGTGTGGTCACTGCCAAAGCAAAGGAGCTTCGCGTGAAGGTTGGTGGCTGGGCTCGTAGCCGCGCTCAATCACAAGGCGAAAGCTTTGGTTTCGCGCCTGAAAGGAAACCCCGCCTTGTTTGGTGGCTCCGTGGGTTGTATAACCCTAGCCGGTTGTGACTGGTTTAATTATGGTTAAACTTTGCCGTCGAGGAATGCGAGGATTCCACAGGGGAGTTTGCGCGCAGAAATGCCTCGGAGCTGTACCCGGGGACAGAAATCCAGGCACCTGCGGCGCAACGCTTGGACCTCATTGCCTCGTCTGAAAAGCATCAAGTGATGGGGCAGAAGCGAAGAAGTTTGGCGATGTTATAATACAACCGAGGGCTTGGACCTACTCCCCATTTTGCATTTCTTTTTTAAAAAATATTTTGTTATCTACCTGAGCTTCTACATAGTTAACGATGCTCCTTTTAATGTTTACTTCTAAAATGTAACATATTTTTCTGGAGTCCGTTTTATGACTTTTCTTGCCACCGTTAAATAAATCACTGCCATTGATAAATTAGTAACCTGGTTGTTAAGTGAATCTGGCTTCCCCATTGACATCTGTTGTCAAAAAGTTGCCAGAGGGGATCACATGACATTGAGGTACAGCAATGGTCATAAGCATCTGAATTTTGAATACATGATCATGGGGATGCTATAAAAGTTGTGAGAAATGGTCATAAGTCACTTTTTTCAGTGCCATTGAAACTTTGAAACAATCACTGTTGCAAGTTGAGAACTACCAGTAGTGCTTTTGACAAGCCACCCATAGGGCTATTTAGTTTAGTTTAGTTTTAGTTTAGTTTACTTTATTGTCATTGCACCTCATACAATGAAATCAAACACCATCTTCAGTGCACATCATGACCATGAAAATACAAACACACATCCTTCGCACTCCACACATTGAATTGAAAACCCCTGACACCACACCAACACTGTACTATACAGCAGAATTCAACAGAGTTACTGCCCTGGGATAGAAGCTGTTTTTCAGCCTATTTTTTTTTTATTATTCTGTACCGTCTGCCAGATAGCAATAGTTCAAAAAAAGGGTTCCCAGGATGAGATGGATCTTTGAGAATGTTTTGAACTTTCTTAAGACAGCGGGAGCTATAAAGCTCTTCCAAAGAGGGGAGAAGACAACCAGTGATCTTCTGGCCAATGATGTTAACCCTCTGGAGTGCTTTCCTATCTGCCACTGTGCAGTTGACAAACCATAGAGAGGTGCAGTAACTTAAGATACTCTCTATGGTACAGCCGTAGGTCATCAGCAGTTTTTCATTCAGTTGTTTTCTGAGAAGTCTCAGGTAGTATAATCTCTGCTGGGCCCTTTTGACCAGGGCTTCAATGTGGGTACCCAGGTCAGGTCTTCTTTTAGGCCAGGGGTCTCCAACCTTGGCTCCTGGAAGCCTGGCGGACTTCAACTCCCAGAGTTCCACAGCCAGCTGGCTGTGGAATTCTGGGAGTTGAAGTCCGCCAGGCTTCCAGGAGCCAAGGTTGGAGACCCCTGTTTTAGGCTAACACCCAGAAACTTAAAACTGGCCACTTGCTCCATATTTAAAGAAGGACTAGGATTCCAGAACAATTAAGTATCGTTTTTAAGCAAGCATAGTATACACACACACCAGGGTAGCCCAATAATTTCTGCACAAGCTCATGATGTACGCAAAGACCATGCCCAATTTAGATCAATGCCACCTTTGCATATTCCTCCAATGCCATTGCATTTCCAAAGGTCAATGACAGGAATAGCTCTCAGTCCAGGATAAATGTTCAAGCATAAATTGGCAGCCCTTCTTAGCAGTTTTGATAAGAATATCTGCCGTTACATTTCCTTCCTGAAGAATGCACAATCCGAATACAACAATGTGAAGAGTCTGGGTGTGCCATGATTACCTCCTTGTTTTTCCCCTTCCACATCTGTGTACCACTTGCAATGCTGAACACCACTACTGTATATGTGCCAGTGCTGTAGTCAGTAACAAAAGTAGTGATTTGAAAGAAAATGCCATTGATGTTTAACTCCTTAACCAAAGATTTTCAGGTACTTCCTATTTAAATTGCCAGAGGGAATTAAGGTCCCAGTTTAAAATACACACACACACACACACACACACACACACACACACAAACACACACACATATATGTATGGCATTCAGCTTTGTTCGGGTATTTTCCCACGTCATTGTAGCTGTGCTTTTAAAATTGTAGCAACGTTTTGGCAGAATCTCATCTGCCTTCATCAGGTTTCTATGTAGTGTTCATCTGTGTATACTATACAGAAGCCTGATGATGGCAGATGAGATTCTGCCGAAACGTTGCTACAACTTTAAAAGCACAACTACAATGACGTGGGAAAATACCCGAACAAAGCTGAATGCCATACATGGGAGTACCCGTGAAAACTTAAGAAAACAAATATATATATACTTACATGTATGGTATTATAAAAGAGTTTCTTTTATCGGGACTTGAGTGAATAATGAAAATGGTGAATAGCCTGTAGCTGCTTTGCTAAGTGTTTAGCTAGGTTTTATAGTGGTGCTCCTCTGGAGCTGACTATGAGTCTGAGAGGTATGCCTTTTTTGTGCATTTTTGGGCGGCCGTATAGTTTGAGGCATCTGGAAGATTTTTCTCTTGGGATCATCGTCTGTTGGATCTCTTTGCTCATGTGGCTGGTTATAATAGATAGATAGATAGATAGATAGATAGATAGATAGATAGATAGATAGATAGATAGATAGATAGATAGATAGATAGATGGATGGATGGATGGATGGATGGATGGATGGATGGATGGATGGATGGATGGATGGATGGATGGATGGATGGATGGATGGATAGATAGATAGATAGATAGATAGATAGATAGATAGATAGATAGATAGATAGATAGATAGATAGATATCAATATATATTCTTAAGTTTTCGTGGGAACTTACATGTATGGTATTCAGCTTTGTTCGGGTATTTTCCCACGTCATTATAGTTGTGCTTTTAAAGTTGTAGCAATGTTTCGGCAGAATCTCATCTGTTTTGTGGCTTTTTTGTGTGTCTTGATTGGCTGGCAACATTGTGTTCCTGTATTGGAGGCTTTTAGTGCAGCTTGGCTCCGAGTAAATGGATGGCTATCATTTGTTAGGAAGCTAGGTTTCATCTGGATGCCTGGTTGGGGTGTGTTTGAGCTGGAGGTATCAGGGGGATCTGTTTGTGCCCAGGTGTTTGCCTGGCTACTGGTGTGGAGATTTTTTTGTTTGTGAGTGCAGGCTTCCAAATAATTGATAGTCTGGTGGAATCATCTCTTCTATTCATGCTTTCAGGTCTTGTTTCAATTTCTATGGCTTCTCTGATAATTCTGTAGCTGGGGTTTTCTATAGTGGCTAGGGTTTTGGTGCCATTGAAGTCCATGCTATGATCTGTTGCTTTCATTTGTTGGACTAGTGAGGAAGTGTGTTCCAGATTTTTTACTGCATTTTTGTGTTCATCCAGGCGGGTATTTATTCTTCCATTGGTCTATCCAATGTATGTGGCAGGGCATGATGCACAGGGGACTTCATATATGCCTTGGTTTTCCAGGTCAATTTTATCTTTGGGGTTTCTTAGGATGGCTGCTATTTGTCTATCTGTTTTGAAGGTAGTCTTGATGTGATGCCTGTGTAGTATCTTACTGATTTTGTCTGTAGTACCTCTTATGTAGGGTAGGACAGCTGCTCCATAGGTCTGTTCATCTGCAAGGTCTCCATTATGTCTCAGTGTGTTTTTGTGGATCAAGCTGGTGATTTTGCTTTTGTAGAAGCCGTTAGCTGTTAGTACTTTAGTCAGGGTGCATAGTTAAGTCTTTATGTGTGTCTTGTCTGCCAGGCGTTTGGTTCTGGAGATTAGTGTTTTGGCCATGGAGTTTATCTGTGCTGGGTGGTGGTGGGATTGGGTGTTGAGGTAGTGGTTGGTGTGTGTTTTCTTCTGGTCTATGGTATGTCCTAGTGTGCCATCTGTTTTTTTTGTAGATTAGTACATCATGTGGCTGGTTATAATATATATATATATACACGAACACAATACAGAAGCCTGATGATGGCAGATGAGATTCTGCCGAAACGCTGCTACAACTTTAAAAGCACAACTATAATGACGTGGGAAAATACCTGAACAAAGCTGAATGCCATACATACATACATACATACATACATACATACATGGCACAAACTTGAGTGCAGCTTGAAAATCTTGTCATGTGATTCACATGCCCGATTTAGCATTTGGACAGACAGTGTTCTTATTCCTTCCCTGAAAAAAGAAAACCTTGAACTGTAACTATGTCCTTCCATTAATTATTATCACTATAATATACTTTTGAGAAAAGAGAATTTGCAAAAGACGACCTGTGATCTCTATGCAAAGCTAAAGTATTACAGTCAGTTTTGAACAATATACCTGTATAGTGCTATTCTGATTGGCAGAGGCTTTCTGGAATCTTGAGCAAAGAAATTTTATTTACTCCATCTTGGAATCAAGCACAAAAGCAACCTACTTTTTCTTAGCACGGTCACCTCCAAAACTGAAAAACAGGAAAACAAAATCAGACTAACCAGTGGAATCAATATTTTATTTTTCTGATATGATACATTTTTAATAGTTAGCATAGGCTAATGGTTAGTGTTGGCTATAAATCTTTTTCCTATGCAAGACAAATAAAGAATTTAAAGAGCTTCTGAGTCTGCAGCTATTAGGAAATAACATAAGGAAGACAAATGGCTCCCCTGTGTGCATAAGTGGGGGAACAGAGAAGAAATCTACAGTGGTTTCTAGAGAACACTTACATATCAATATGCAGCAATAGCAGTCCATGCATTCTGTTCCCCAAGGCAAAAAAATAAAATTGGTTATATATCCTATGATTTTTTTTTAACAAACTATATTTTATTAAACTGATCTTTCGTTATATTTAATAGTGCAACAATCCCATCTTCCAAAACTGATCTATAAAATGGGACACCTCACTCCAGCAAATGAGAAGACTGATCACAGCAGGCATGAAAAAGTGCTACTCATGTATTTTTTATATATTGAGGAACTGCATTCTGGTTAACATTCAAGGCAGCCCTTAAAAAGAAAGGAAAAAAACATCAAAGCACAAAGCCAATTAAAATATTTAAAATATTAAAAGGACAATCGAAACAATAAAAACCACCCAGTAGCATTAACTATTTATAATGTTCAAAAACTACAACACAAAAAAACCCCACAAATTAACTATTAAAAATACATAGAGATAGAAAAATATTTAAATTTAAATAAGCCCCTAAATGAAAATCTAATAAAGCTTGCAGGAGATGGGCAATTGCAAAAAATTGAAGTTTGTGTGAAGCTGAGAAACAAAAAACACAAGAAACTGAGTTCCTGTTTGTGAAAATGGGCCTTTGAACTAGACAAATGCTGCCTTGGACATATATTCCTTTCTCCTTAATAGATTCTATTAGTTACTAGTTTGAGTTTGAAATTATGTAATATTCTGTCTTTATTTTAGTTCATCTAAACTCATGGTTTATTTACCTTTGCTTGTATATGAAATTACTTGCCATGCAACTGATCCGAATAATACTAAAAACTAGTTTTTATATTCATTCCTAAATCTTTCATCAAATAACTTTAGTAATTTATACAAAATTGCTGCAAGATTGGGCAGTATGAGCCTTGCATTGAAAGCAAGGCTGAATCTGGATTCTCAGGGCATTTGGTAAAACCAATGACAGGGCTGTGGTCAAAAAAGTCTACATGGTAGCCATAATGGTACAATAGAAGCTTCCCTTGTTTTTTATGTGTGTCACATATGCTGCGATAAGAAGTATAACCAACTGCAAAGATTTATCATGCTGCTTCTTACTATCCTCTCCTGCAGAACATTCCTACCATCCCTGTTTTCCTTAGTCCTTTCTCTGCCCAACTGTTCCCATTTCCTAATATAGCCCTATGCTCAGAGGTGGGATTCAATTTTTTAACAACCGGTTCTGTGGGCGTGGCTTAGTTGGTGGGCGTGGCTTGGTGGTCATGTGACTGGGTGGGCATGGCTTGGTGGTCATGTTATTGGCTGGGTGTGGCCAACTCAATATCACTCACATCGAGGCACGCATCTCCTCGCCTGGCCTCTCCTGACTGTGGGGATGCTGCAACAGTCGTAAGTGTGAAAAACGGTCATAAGTCACTTTTTTCAGTGCCAATTTAAATGGTCACTCCACACAAGCAAAGTACCAGCAAAGGAGGGGAAAAAAACTCCAGAGAAGTTCCAGAGACTGGAAGTCTAGTCCTGCCAAGAATGTAATAAGGGTTAACGGAGAGGCAGTTTCTGTAAGCAACACCAGAATGTTTCCTTCCTGCCTTCCTTACAGGATTAGGCAAGTAATTTCTTCTAACAACCGGTTCTCCGAACTGCTTAGAATGTTAACAACTGGTTCTAGTGAATGGGTGCGAACTGATAGAATCCTACCCCTGCCTATGCTACAGTTACCTACCCTGTTTATTTTCTAATCATTCTTCTAGAATCCATTGAAGGCCTTGAAGCATTCCTGAAAATAAAGATGTTGATGGAGACTGGTGCTTTCCAGAATGGCCAATTCCCATTTTTTTCTTTCAAAATTAAAATAATGTTACTAACATGTAAAAAAAAAGTGAGGTATGTCATGGAATCCATCAAAGGTCAACTAATTTCCGTAAGCACACTGATACTTCCAAATAAATGTTGGGGAACTTGATACTAAGCCATCATGTTGATTGATTGATTTTGGCTTAGTGCATTATGTGAATCAGGTTTACTCAGGGCTAGTTCTAAGCAATTCATTAAAGTGAATTTTGGGCTGTCTGTCTTAGAGTTTCTTCTTTTAACTGAGGTGCCTGCAATTTCCCTGGTTAAGAAATGAATCCTGTCTCTGCAATCTCTGGTAATAAAAAGTAGTAACATTCTTCCAGGTTGGGGAATTAAATAGTTAAATCTAATCAGTCATCAGCATCTATGGAAGATACCATAATAAAGCATTAAATCAAGGTGAAGCGATGGCTGACAGCGTTGTGTATGTTTGGCATGTACAAATTATAGCAAAGGTTTTCTTGTACTTAGAGAATGAGAGAGAAATGTGAAAGGAATGAAAGGCATGAAAGTTGGTTGAGAGACTTTGGGTCAGCCACTCTCCCTCACCCCAATGCATTTACATGGTTGTAATTGTAGAGAAAGTAGGAAGTGAAAAGCAGTATATACACCACTTTGATTTATACGAAGTAAAGCCAAGATATAAATCTTACTATTTTTGTTATTATCAGAATCAATTTACTACAGGATGAGGGCTCCTTCACTAATTATGGAATATAAATTCCATACATTATCACTGTGGTCCAGTACAATTTGGTAGACATCGGGGTTTTTTTAAACTTTCCAGTCTGCTTCAAAAACATCCTGACAGCTTCTGTGTCTAAGGAAGGACTAGAACTTAATCACTTAACCGTACTGGCATTTATAAAACACAAACACCATGACTTGGCCAATGGTCATTGTGCTATATGATAAAATACGAACTACATCATAAGTAAAGAAAAGGAAAAGTAAACTTAAAATATAACTGGATAAAATAATCCCATACATAGTATGACTCTTCATAAAAGTTTTCATAAAACAAGTAACAGAATATTTTACAGCAAAATCAACTATATATTGTGTTAGAAGTAAAACCTAATTTATTCTACCCACTGTTTACATTTGCGGAGACGGGTCCAAATATACAAAGAGGCATTAGAAATGTTAATCTCCATAAATGGATGCCATTATTGTGTATCTTAGATATAGCATATTCATATGTTTATTGTGTTCTGCAATGAAATAGTAATAGAAGTTTATACAGAATTTCTGCCATTATTTTAAAGCAAGTAAATATAGACTTCAGTCTGGCATACTGTATGGAACCTTTTTTGGTTGACTGCTCTCATTTGCCGAATAAAATGCTCATCTTGAGTCAGCACAGCCAATGAAGCACATCAGATTAGGACACACTATGGAAACTTGAGTAACTATCAGGTCATGTAACAATGTAAGCCATGTTGTGTTTTATTTGCTATGTGTTTAACAAGTTCCATGAAGCCAGCTATTGGGATTTTCTACTATAGTTTATGGTTTAGCTAATCTATGACCAGTCATTTGGGGCTATTTCAACAAACCATAGTTGAGTAGAGTGATTTTATACAATATGTATTCCAACCTGACCTTTAAAAAATTATCTGCTCATGGTGCTTGCAGTGGACAATTCCTACAGAAGGGAATTATCTGAATATGCAAATTTTCAAGTGAGAGAGATGAAGACTTTTTTCAGCTGGAAATTTATACCTATATATTTCTGAGTTCCTCATATCTTTATTTCTGTTTTACTTGTTTTGTTTTTATGTTTGTTTGGACATCGGCAACAGATTCGGAGCATATGGGTGTGCTTAGTATGGCATTGAATTTCAAGCTTGCCTTAAAAATTTCCTGGAAAAATACATTGGAATATCTCACTGTGAGGAAATCCACTTAGGGTTAGGTCTCAGTTAATTGAAACAGCAAAATGGACATCGCCAATGGATTCAGAGCACATGGGTATGGTTATGAGGGGGCTGTCTTTTTGAGCCTACCTTAACTACATTTCCTGATAAAATACATGGGAAAATTCCATTGTGGGCAAATCAACTTAGGGTTAGTTCTCCATGAATTTAGAAAGCAAAATAGACATTGCCAATGGATTCAAAGTGCATGGGTTTTCTTAGGAGGGCACTGACTTTTCAAGCCTACCATAGCTATATTTCCTGGTAAAATACATGTTAAAATCCCATTGGGGGAAATCCACTTAGGGTTAGGGTTGGCTCTCCATGAATTCAGAGAGCAAAATGGATATTGCCAATGGATTTAGGTATTAAGTGGGTGCTGGATTTTCAAGCTTGCCATATCTACTTTTCCTGAGGCAATTCATGGAGCCCTGACCCTAACACTTCGTATATTTTTCTTAATGCTTATTAAGTGGTGGGAAGGAAGCAGTGTTCCGTGCACCTTTGATGTTGTCATGCTGGCCACATGACCACAGAGATGTCTTCGGACAGCATTGACTTTTCAGCTTTGTAACAGAGATGAGCACCGCCCCCTAAAGCCGGAAATGTCTAGCACATATATGTGAGGGGAACCTTTATCTTTACCTTAGTGCAATATCATCTCAGCTTTCATTTACTCCCAAACCTCATGGAAGGCTTTTCCTGTGGCTAATATCTGTTTATTTGTTAGTATGGTCTTTCTTTTTGGCTTATTCATTCCCAGATCCTGGATCAGTGCCTTTGTAGGTGGGACTTCTTTGCTGATGCCTCTTGTAAGTTCTTGAGAATCCCATTTGTAGTCTTGGATATCTTCCTTCTCAAGCCTCTAGTAATCACCATAGTTCTTGACTCGTTTTGCATAAGGGTAGAGAATAAAACAAGAAGATTCTCACTCACTCAACTCACTCACTCACTCTCCCTGTCTCTCTCTATCTCCTGATGTTGTAAGAATTAACTGCCTTCCCTCCAGCCAGCTTCTTCTTCTTCTCCCTTCTTTAAAATATCCAGCTTCTTCCTTTATGTTGAGAAGTGCTAAAGGTAAATTCACCTGACATCACACTCTACACAGAATTTCTAGTCAAAGAAAGAAAATTATTGTGGTGCATTTCCTGGAGAATGCAAATCCTATGGTTAAGAAAAATAGGAAAGATTTTATGATAAATCGATTGATGTTTAATAAGGTGTTGAAGGGGAAGTAGGCACAAAGATCTATAGTTCCAAATATAAGCAATGGGTACTATAGTTAAGTTACTGCATGTTTAATTCCTACCTTTCTCATTGATTGCTAAGAATACTTTGAGCACTGCATAAAGAGATTGTCCTAAATAACTAAATAGATAAAATAATTATGAGCTGTCAAAGCCATTCATAATATTTCCTTGTACAAACTGCCTATAATTCAGGTAATTTAGACATTCTCTCAGGTTTAATAGAATGTAGCATAAAGAGGAACTTTTGAGTTCTATTTCATGTATTTCTCTATCATTTCTTTGTCATTCCTAATCAACTGCACTGTTTTTGTAATTAAACTGTGGGGGGAAAGCTGTAGCAGTCATCCTAATTGTTGCTCTCTTTTGTAATAACATATATTTTGATGGTTTAAACAAGTCTTCTCTGCAGATTGGCCCTTGGGTTAATATTATGCAGCTTTGAAAGCTGAGCAATTTTGAGTGTTTGAAACACAGAAATGTTCTCTTGTAGAAGTAGGTAACTAGTTCAGCAGCTGAGCTACAGCTGATTAAGGTTACCATATTTAAAAAGCTATGATTGGTAAAGTTGGAGATATTTTCCTTGAAGCCTGCTTTCTGAAATGTACAGCTTGATGCTAGAAATAGGTATTGCTTACTCTTTAAAATAAAGAGTAGCAGCTGCTATTATCAATGAGGAGCAAATACTATACCAGTTTTCATCACAAAATGTACATGGGAGGGGGGGGGATGGCAACTTGTTTGGGGAAAAACATATGAATTTCCAGATCTACAACATTAGCAGCTTGAAGTGCCTTTAGGCCAGAGTAAGAATGGCCTCATTTGCCAGTATATTATCTTCACCTGGCTGCAGCACCCACTAAAGATTGGGTTCAATAGTTAGCCTAGATCTGGAAGAGGACTTAGAACAGAGAGCACATTCTGTCATCAGTTCTAACTTTGATCCAGCTCCACCAGTGCCAGGAGTCTTCATATTTCTGAGTAAAAAGAGCCCCACTTGCCTGGACAGGAGATCTACATACACAATTATTTCCTACACTGCCAAAATGGATGGGGGAAGAGATTGCATTGAGGAAGAAGTCAGCACCCACCCACCCTCATAGAGAATGAAATATTTTGGGGAATATTAAAAATGTGGGATAGAATATTTCCCCTAAAGGAGAAATGGGAAAAATATATTAAGGGAGAAAAAAACCAGCATCAGTCTCCTTGCCCCAAGCAGAAACTGAGGAGGCCAGCTTTTAGAAATGCAGATTTGGTAATCCATTCAGAAGGATTGAGCCAGACAGAAACTCCAGATAAGCAATTAGGTCGACAAGATTATCTCAGAAAAACACCTTCCATGGAAGAAGGCGGAGCCTCCTTGCTGACAGACCATAGATTGCAACTCTCTGCAGCTATGGTCCGTGCTCTTTCATTGGAGAGCCCCGATTATTATGATTAGGGGCTGAAGCAGCCTTGGAGGGGCAGCGGAGGAAGAGGAAACCGCAAGCCAGGTTGAGGGGAGCCACATCTCCCCTGCTGGCCTTGATCTTTTTTCCCCAAAGACGCTGCAGCGGTGGTTTAAAATGGCCACCCTGAAGAGGAGGACTCCGCTGGATTAAGCTTTGTGCAGGAGGGAAGAAAGAGGTGGATAACATCTGAACCAGGACAATTGGGCAATACAACTAAACAAAAATACCCCGGGATTAAGGTAACATGGAATTTTTAAGAAAAGAAAAGTGAGCGGCGAAATTACAAAGGGACAGGGGGAAAAAAAGAAAATATTTTTGACAGCTAAGCAGGGCTTCGAAACAGAAAAGGAAGAAGCTGCAACTAAAGATTTAACTAAATTGGATTAAAATATTTTGGCAATAAACAGGCATAAAATAAAGCTGGACTTAAGATTGTCAAAAAATTATAATAATAAAGTTTACAAATTGGAGACTGGACTGTGCTGGTATATTGAGGTTCAAAAAACCCTAAACAAAAAAACAGGGGGAAAAGGTTAAGACTTTGTATAATGGAGAGTGCCACCTTTTGACAAAAACTTGAGCTCAAACAAAAGGGAAAGCATCCTGTTTCTGAATGAACTTGTGTGGATATAACATTAAAGAAATATTGAAACAAAGTAAGAATCTTAGAAAGTGAAAGCAGAACCAGAATAAAGAAAAAAGCAAGGAAAGACTGACTGTGGGACTGATTGATGTTTTTGGTATGGACCCTGGGCTGGAATAATTGAGAACTTTAGAAAATTGAAAGAGGAAAGAAGGAAAGTAAAAGTGGTTTTTTTGTGGACTTTAACGATCATAAAATGTGTGTAATGATATCTCTTCGGGAATTAAAAATGGAACTTAAAAATACGAGAGAATTACTACAGGAAAGAGGCGAATCATTTTGCTCTGTGTTAGAAAAAATGGAAATGGCGCTTGAAGAACAAGAAGAAAGAGCTTCAGAGGAGGAGGAGTCGACTCAACACAAAGAATACTACAAAGAAATGGGGAAAGAAGGAAGGTTAAAAAGTTGAGATTTAAGAAGGCAATCAAAGGGGGGAATACCTGTGAAGTCGAAAAAGGCAGAAAGACCCAGCAGAAAAGGGGAAAGGAAGATATTAAGAAAGAGAGGGATATAAATTGGAATGAGAAAAGATATGGGGAAAAGAGGGGGAGGAGAAGCAGTAAGAAACAGGTGCATGAAATAAAGAAATATGGAAACAGTAAAATGTTGAAAAGAAATTGTTTTTTCAGAGATAATGATTGATGAATTAATGATTCTGCAGGGTGACAAGGGGTAATAAGAATATTTCTGCAATTAAAAATATTTAGAAAATAGGGTAATATAGATACTGATAACTCTTATTAAAAATCAAGGGGGGGAAATATGCTGTGGAATCCAAGTGAAAAGATGTAATGATTATTATTGTAACTTCTTAAAAATAATGGTTTATTGGGAATCAAGATGAGGGAATAAAGGTATATTTTAACCATTGAGGTGTCACACTCAAA
This sequence comes from Hydrophis major, assembly GCA_033807585.1. Classification (NCBI taxonomy): domain Eukaryota; kingdom Metazoa; phylum Chordata; class Lepidosauria; order Squamata; family Elapidae; genus Hydrophis; species Hydrophis major. The sequence goes on along the minus strand of CM066331.1, from coordinate 182,331,232 downwards.
ACAGTAAAAGAAGAGAAACCTATACTTGTTGTTTCTTTAGTGTTAAAATTTGTATTAATCTAGAATTTATAAAAAGAATGTGTAATGGAAAGGGAATATGACAGGCTAAAGAACCAACTAAATTAATAAGTTAATATAGACTATTAAAAGCAAGGAGAGACATTGGTAACATTATTATTATCATTATTATTATTATTATTATTATTATTATTATTATTATTATTATTTGGCAAATACATATTGTTTATCTTTATTTTTAAAATAAATATTAAAGGATTATATTTGAAATAATTGAAATGAAACAAAAAGATGTTTCGATTGAGATTAATGAAAGAGGCTAGAATTAATGTGTTTGTTTGTCTCCTTACTGAAAATTTGGAATGGAAAAGGTAATAATAGAATTAAGTATGCATATATGAATGTATAATTGCTGTCATATTTGTATGAAAAGGTGATGACCTGGAAATATGTTGTCCACTAAAAAGAGATTTTTGTTTTTAATGTGAAAAACTGAATAAAATTTAAAAAAAACACCTTCCCTCAGTCTGTTATATTTCCCTGCACATATCATTGCAAAATTGATTGATCATTGCAAGACTGAAAATAATTACAAGATTGTTTTCCTCTTCTCTTTCCTTCCATCCTTCCCAGCATTATGAATTTCTCTAAAATTTGATAATATGAATTCTGAACTGATTTATTCTGTTTTTTTTTTTTCTTGACAACTCATAGTATTATCAGGAATCTTTTCCAATACCAAAGTTCATCACTACTATTTCTGTCCCATTTCTTCAGTTTACTTTCACCTCCATAGGTTGTCATAGAAAAAAACATTTCTTGCAGGATTCTGACTTTTGTAGGTATACAGTAGAGATGCCAAGCATCTGACTTCTTCAAAGCCTTCGCTGCTCAACCTTACCAACTGTTAATTTGTGGTATATTTCTTGACTGCTGGTTGTTTTATTGTTGACAGTCAATCCTAAAAGACAGGCACTATCCACAACTTCAATCTCTTCATTGTCAGCTCTAAGGCGAGCAATAAGTGCCTGCTGTCATTACTTAAATCTTTATATTTTAAAGGTTTCTTTCATTGTGTTTCTTTCATCGCTACAGCTTGCAGGCTTTTTACATTTTCAGCTATCAACAATCACATCACAGGCACATTGCAGGTTATTTATCTATCTTCCACACTCAGTTTTAAAACCACATTCACCTTTCAGTGCAGCCTCCTTTAATTTGTATTTAGCATTTGACTTAAATAAGTAAGAAGTATATGGCCTTATCTTACTTCTTTGTTGAACTGGAGCCAATTGTTTCACCATATTCTGTCTTATATAATTTATGCATGAGAACAGTGAGATATTTTTGGATCACTATTTTCCTAAAGGCATTCTAAACAGCCTGACATGGCCAACACAATAAACACCTTTCTGCACTCAATAAAGCACATCAACAAAGCAGAAGCAATAGTATATATTATTCTTTGGCCTTTTCTATACCCAGAAACATCTTGAATTTCTTTCCCCTGGTTCCATATCAATAAAGTTCACAACTTCAAAACAATTCTTGTTCTTCTTGAAAATGGTGAATATATATACACAAGTATGAAACATATAATAGCTTTGGTGTTTTGCTCTAGCTTGATTTAGAAATTCATAAGTAGTTTTTGATCTGTTCCACAACCAGATCCTGACTACAATTTTGCTTATTATAACAACTCTTCCTTCAGCAATAACATAGTCATTTTTTATTTTTGTGAACTATATTGCAAGTCTCAGTGAGCTAGAGGACTGCTGAGAAGGGTACAGTGGGCAAGGGGCCTAACAAAGAAAAGGAGATGGTGCTTCCTTGGGTTGCTTGGTTAGAATAGCTTAGACAGATGAGGCGAAGGACCAATTCCAGAGAAGAGAGAAAGGGAAGCTTATAGCCTGAGAAAAATCCCTGACATTATAGTTCCTGCCTCTATCTTCATAGAGATGAAGATATAGAGCCTAGTTAGTGGTATGAGGGAACATAGAGGCAGGAAGTCAAAAGTCAGCAAGGGGGTTGAAAATCCGGAGGAGTCCAATAATTGGGAAGGAAAGGGAAAGGAGGGCTATTGGGAGGAAGACTGAAGAGTGCTCTGTGGGCTATCCTGCTGAGTACCAACAATGGACATGGGAGTCATTGAGACTGCCAGGAAGCTAGAGAATTGGGGAGGGGGTGTTGGATTGCAATAACAAAGAGCTGAGGGAAATGATGGGGTGCAAGGAACAAGTCTGTATAGGAAAAGGGAGATGGGAAATTTGGTCCCAATCCCCTCTGCCAGTCTTTCAGTCTCAGACAGGCTTATAAATGTCAGATCATTCAAGACCTTTGACTTATGGTGGTTCCACCAAATCCCTTCTGTAATAAATTCCTGATCCTCTGTGACTTAATATTGGAGAAGGTAACAGACCTGGCATTTATCAACAAAACCTGGATGAACAAGGATGGATTATACCTCTGTCCAAGATCTGCCCAATTGGTGACAGATGGTTTACAGCTTTGACATTCAAGGTTGCAGAACAGGTTAGAGAAGGAGAGGTAGTTTTTTATGTTTGTTTTTATGCCTTCAAGTCATTCTCAACTTCTAGTGATGATTTGGACATTTCCATGCAGTTCTCTTGGCAGCATTTTGCACATATTTGTCATTATCTTCTTCTTAGGGCTAAGAGACACAGAATGACTGGCCCAAACCACCTACCCAGCTGCTTTGTGCTTAAGCCCAGACTAGAACTATAGTCTCCTATAGGAAGAAATGGTGTGTGTGACAATCCATGAGAATTTGATAATGGCTAAATATGTTGCCCTATATATGAAATTGAGGACCAAGGACAGTCAATAGTTCTGCCAGTGTACAATCCCCATTCTGCCCAGCAGACTTACTTCCCAAGCTCCTTGTCCATCACCAGGTTGTGGTGGATTCCTCAAAGCTCTACCTTGAATGGGAAGAACTGACTACCAGGACTCATGCTTTTCATACTACTCAATTGCTCTTCTACAATGCTCTACAAGGAGTGCCATTTGAAGCCTATCTGGAAAACGCAAGTTATCCAAAATGCAGCAGCCTGCTTCTTGAGTGGTATTCATCACAAGGATGCAAATCGATTTCCAGATGCAATTCAAAGTGATAGTTCAGCTTAGCAAAGCCCTGTATGGCTGGCACTGACTTACTCACAGGACTACCTTCTCAATCAGAGTCAATTTGCTTGAGTCAATCCTCCATGTCCAATTTTGTTAAAGTAAGGAGGTCTGAAAAAAGAAAACCAATTTGTTTTTTTTATTTATGTCAGTAACACTCTGGAATCATTTCCTTCTGGAAATAAGACTGGCCTTTTCACTTCCAGAAGTTGGTTAAAACAGAGCACTTCTGGAGGATTCTTCAGGCCACACGTTACCATTTGTCAAGGACAAGTTTAAAAATTGGGAAGAGGCTCATATACGGTAACAAAAGCAAAATATCAGGAAATACCCCAAATCCGCAAGTATGAAGTCAGGAATGCCAAGATTTAGGATGAACTAAGGCTTGCAATTTTTTATTTATCATTTTCCTGCAAGTACAGGGTCTGCTTCCCCTCCTCCTCTGGATCAACCAAGTGTTGATCCATTTGGTTGGGACAGGTGAATTGATCAATGAGCTGATGTCAGGGCCTGAGAGACAGGCTTCTGGCTGGTGCCTTAACTACTAAACCAAACTGGCTCTCAAAGCTTGTGATAAATGCAAAAAAATTACCAAAAAAACCCCCTACAAAACATGAATGAAAAAAACAAGAATGAATTTTAACAATGAAAAAATGCCACGTTCAGCAATTAGAGGACAGAAGTAAAAATGGAGGGCTATAGGATAAGGGATACCTGACTTGACAATGGTAACTGTGAAAAAGTTATTGGGGGGGGGGCGAAATCTTCATTACTAATTGAAACAGAGACTAAAAGATGTTAACCATGAAAAGACTGAGAGAAGAATATGATAGTGCTCTTAATATCAAAAAGGGTATCACACTGAAAAAGGCAACTGTGTGTATAATTTCAGGAGACAGAACACTAAACAAATTTTAGCTACAGTTTTTTTCCTGTTGTTAGAAAAATGTTCCTGGCAGTTCAACGATCACCCGGAAATAATTGCCTTTCACTGAGCATATTTATATGCGATCTAGACTGTCATCTGTCATAGATGCTTTAATCTGAATTCCTAAATGGAGAAATGGTTTGGACTCAAGTAAATAGTACTATGATTCTATTATTTGTTGTGTCATATAAGGAAGGATTGCATCAACAAAAAAACAAGATGTAAGCCCTGGTTATATTTAATTAGAATATTTGTATCCTGTTTTCCTAGGGCTCAAAATCACTGTCCATTGCATGGCCAAGGAGTATTGTAGTGCAAAAAAGAGCTTTTGGCCCTTTGGTGTTTTCCCCCTTTTTCAAGTGGAAAGAGAAGTAGCAATCTCTGGAAAGCAAATTCATTCATTTTCATCCTTAAAATTCCAAAAGGGGTACAAATTATGCTGCTCAGAATCATTGGTAAAATTACTAAATTTCGGTAGTCCATCTATTATTTTATGACAGTTTGTCCGAGTTCTTACGGGTAGAAATTGAATTACTTTTGCTTCTAGAAGCCTCCCAGTTTCCTCCCCACCCCTCTAATTTCTAGAAAAACAACAACATGGAAAATTGGCCATTTCCCTACTGAATTTTGTCACTGTGATAGTAAGATACACGAGTACACGTAAGGAGCTGAAGAGCTGCATATAGCCAAGGGAATATGACTTACCCACTCTAGGTTTTAGCATCAGTCACCTTTGAGTTCTCCTTCTCCTCTTACTTTTAATTATCCTTAAAAATTTATAAGTTATCTTTAAAAAGCTCCCCATTTTCCTTGAGGAGAAATAGTAGAGAACTCAAAATTTATGTATTTTTGCTATGATTGCAATGGGACTGTTTCCTATTTCCCTAGGAAAAAACAATGTTTGAATTAAACTTCAAAAAAAGAAACTAGTTTGATCAGTGCCCCATCTAGCTGGGCTCTTAATTCTCTGGTGAGTCCTTTAGAGTTACAACTAGATTCTCATATCATAGTATGGCATTCTGTGATTTGATTAATCTCCAATTGATTAAGTTCATGTACCAAACAAATTCCCAATCTAGTTTATAAGTCAAAATGGCTAAATTTGCACATCACAGTAAGCCATGATGAGGGTGGGAAAAACATCTTCTGCATTAAAACTATTTGTTCAGAGCCTTAGGTAGTGACTTCAAAGAGTCAAAAATGCAGCTTGAAACCCTTGCAGCCTGATTGACTCTTCTTCTGCACCTAAATGGTAATTAAATGTAAACCCAACTGCTCCTCCATTTTTTACTTTGTTTACCTTAATATTATTTTCCTGATGAAGTTTAAAAATAATAGTCTTGGGTTCCAGCAAAAGGTAAAGACCAGCAAAAAGCTTGTGGATAGAGAAGTACATGATACTGGCTAGAATCGTTGATGTTGCTTAATTCCTTTTTATTCATTTATTTTACGAGTTCATGTTTTTCCTTGGGAAACTCAAGGGCCTCTTCTGTTTGTCCCAAAAGTGCTTTTTCAGGAAGCAACTGGACTTTCTTGCTTTTTCTTTGAATACGTTTCACTTCTCATGTCCAAAAAAACTTCTTCAGCTCTGTCAGGATAGTGGGGAATGGAAGGATTTATATTCCTTGCAGACAGGTAGTCATTTGGTGCAGTTATTGTAAAGCAAACAATGATGCAATGTAGGTTCTCAAAAGAGAATATTCCCACCCATATAATGCAAATTTAAATGTCAATAAGAAAAAAGGGCATATCACAGAGCGAGAAAGACCCATACCAAATAAATAAAGAGAACCGCTCTGTTAAAAGCATAAGTGCAAGAGCCAGAGAAACCATGGGCAAGCATCTCCTTAAGCCTCCAACATGTCTTACTCTTCTACAGTCTTGTCTTCCAGCTCGTGTAACCTTTAAAGGGGGGGGAAGGGAAGGAGAATTTTACAGAGCTGCAGAAATCAGCCTTCACCTTTCATCTGCCCCATTAAGCTCCAGTTAACAAAGTCAGGGTTAACGCACAGGGCTGTTGACTCATCCTTAGGAAGGGAATGTGTTGTGAAGAGGAGAGGAAAGTGGGAACCCAGTCAGTCAGCCAGGTCCTGCCTGCTCATTGTGCACAACAGTTCTCAGCTGTAAGAAAGAAAACTCAACCCTCAGCCTCTGAACGTTCAATTCCTGTCTCACTTCTCTGCCTCCCATCACAGGAATCAATTCTCCAGCTTAAATGAATGATCAGAAGCCAGCACAGGCTGTACTGTCTCCAGTGAACTGAGACCAAATGGAGCTTTACAATTGTTGCTGCTAGTAATTTCTGCAGCAGCCAACCAGAATCAGTCTCTCTCTGTCTGTTTGTCTCTCTCTCTCTCTCTCTCTCTCTCTCTCTCTCTCCCTCCCTCTCTCTCAATTTCCTCCTTCTTCCCCTCCTTTTTTAATCAGAAAATTTCCTGGGTGAGTATTCTAAGGGCATGGAAAGGAAGAATAAGAAAAACAAAGAATTATAACTTCCGGTGGCAAAGGATACTACTCTACCATTATCCCAGCAAGAGAGCAATTCACTGCCTGGATCAGAACTGTATCTTTTTGTTGTTATTTTGTCAACATTCTCACTGGAAATCATTGCTGCTTTCACATCTCATGAAAATAGACGCACATTTGGTGAGTATTGAAAATCACAGTCTTTCAAAACCTGGCAACCTTTCCAGATGCTGACGAGATGTTCCAGAGATGGTATTCAGCAGGTTCTGACCAGTTCTGGAGAACCAGTAGCAGAAATTTTGAGTAGTTCGGAGAACCATCAAATACTACCTCTGACTGGCTCTGCCCCCCCCCCCGAGTCCCAGCTGATTGTCTGGGTCTTCTTTTGTTGCCCTGCATAGGAGAACGAAGGGAATGGAGATTTTGCAGTATCCTACCCCTGCTATGCTCACCAAGCCACACCCACGGAACTGGTAGTAAAAAAAAATCGAATCCCACCACTGGTTCCAGCCCCTAACAATAAGTATGTATTATCCCACATCCAGCTGATTTCTAAGTATAACAGACATTCAGAGGAGCTGATCATTTCCTATAGATGACAGAAAAATATAGATTGTCAGCATAATGATAGTATCCAGCTCCAAATCTCCTGGTGATATCCCTCAGTAGTTTCATGTAGATCCTAAGAAATAGAGACAGAATGGAGCCCTGAGGGAAACACCATTTAATGGCTGCCATTTCAAGGAGCAACTGTCTCCAATTGATGTCTCCTGAAATTTTCTTGAGAGATACAAAGAATAGGACTGCACAGCTATAGCTCCTGATTCCTAAACCTTACAGGTGATCCTTCTTTGTTTAAGTGTATCAAAAGATGTGAAGTGTTCCAAAAGAATCATCAGAATCGCATTCCCTTTATCATTCCCCAAACAAGGTCATCCATCTGGATAAAGCTGCCATGTATTGTCAGCCTGGCAGTCCTCAACATTTTTGTCCATGTAAAAAATCCCGGTGCTAACAATTTTGTAGCACTTTTTCAACCCGTATAATATTCACAGCTCCAAATCAGCTCGGACTGCTTCCACGTGTTAACTTGGTTGGTTTAACAAATCAAGCTGAACATACTGGACCAATCTAGATGTTTTGCATAAATGCATGTATGAAATGAATTGCTCAAATCAGATCAAATTTAATCAGGTCCAATATGAAAAGTTGGTTTGAATCAGTTCAGATATCCAAACTGAATCAGCCTAATTTTCTAAATGTATTTGAAGTAGATTGGATTTTGTACACTGATTTGAATTTTCTAAGTGCACTGGCTTTGATTTACAGATCTCTGGTAACTGTATCATAAAACATCAGTGCATGAATCAAAATGCAAATGTAGTTTCTAGGCCAATTCTACCCTTCTGCTCTGAAGTTCATGCATGGATCAAGCCAAAGATAGATCTCATAAATATGTGTTTCTTTTGGAAAGTGATGGAGATTATTTTTTCCACACCTAGATGACCTCCAAGGTCCCTTCCAACTCTGTTGCTCTGTTCTGTTCTGTTCCATTCCACCACACATCTTTTATTCATATAATTATCAGATCTTAATATTCAGTTATTGCCAACCAAGATACCACCTAATGAAAGAAAATGTCATAAAATCATTGCTTAAAATATCTGAAAACCGAAAAGATGGAAACACAGGGAAGGAGTAATTTCCCTAGTACTATTTCACAACCAGTGCTAATTAGCTTAGCAAGGCTAGAATAGTTGCATCTTCACCAATTACTATTGCCATGAAAGGGGTTTGTGCATCAAATTCATATGTTTAACTTAAATTAAATTGTCAAGGTAGAACTTCCTGTATTTCATTGCCATTTAATGTCTACGCTGGCTATCTTTTTTCAGTATACCCGTGTGTATAGAGAATCTGCCACTTGAGAATAATGCTTCATGCAACTGATGTTCTGAAATATCTATGCTAAAAAAAGGCTTTCTATTGTTATATGCAAGTTGGTTCTAAATCCTGGTGCTCAAAATAAACCTAACTTTAGACACCCGAGAAAAGAGATGGTGAATAAACTGGTGCCCTCTAGATATTTTAAATCATCAAGCCTAGCCACGATAACCAGAAAGGAATTTGGGAATTATGGTCCAAAACTTTTGATGGATACCAAACAGCATCTGTAGAAGAATTTAGAGACACAGAATGCTATCGGTCCATTTAATTCATTATATTAGCATTATTTGGCAGCAGGTTTAAGTAGAAATCTTTTCTAGTCCAGCATTGATCTGAAGAACATATATGTTCAAAGCATCTGCTTTGTCACTGAATTATGGACTCACATACACCAAGCTGTAATTCATGCATCAGTTTTTTCCACGTGAGCCTATCAAAGGTTTTTCTTTTTGTATTAGGTGTCCTTTGGTCTCTTTGCTTTAGACCTTCTTTGGATCTCCTTGCCTTCTGAAAGTTAAATCCTGAGAGCCTTTTCAGTTATGATTTTCACCCCAGGAAATTCTTATCTTTCTCAACTCTATTGTCTTTTTAGAGCAAGGAAGCCTTTTCGCCCAAATCATTGAATATTCCTGTGGTCTGCTTTTTATCCTGTAGTTTTTGGTTGTCCTTTGTTTTCACTACTCATTAATTAATTATCACTACTATGATTCTGCACTTTTTATATTTTATTTTTGCTTACAGGCATTGCAGTGGGAACTCTTCAAAGTAGAGTTTGAATCATTGCATAAAGTATGCCCATTCCTCAGAAGCACAAATATTTTCTTTCTACAATTACTGGGGGTGGGGTGGGACAAATAGTAGCCCCTGTTCTAATAGGACCAATTTAATCATTTGACAGTATTAAGAAGCTTCTGTAGACAGGAGACTTAAAGTAAGATGAAAAATAGCATACATGATCCATTTGCTATTACTGTATTTTTAGTGCCAGGGATGGGGAGAGGTATTTAAGATTCTTTTCCCCAGCCTCATCGTCAGAAAAACCTGGATTTTATGCAGTTAGACTTGGATGGATATCTTGACAAGAAAGAAGCATCTGCTTCTGCCTCAGGCACAAAATGGATCTTTTTCCTTACAGAAGAATTGCTAGAATCACTTCTAGCTGGAAGCCACAACAAAAATAGCAGGAATTGTGAGAATTTTCTCTTTCTCTCATCTCAAAATCTCAGTAATTATCCTATTGGGGCAGACAAAATTGCATTTGTGCCATGAGAAGGAAAGAGCAAAAAAATGCTATGTTTGAATCCAGTGCGCTCACTAACTGGGTTCACAGTACATTGTAAACTTTAAAGTTAATAAAAGTAATTTGCCTCTTTCACATTACAGGATATGCAAACAAACAAAAATATTATATTACAATGTGAATCCTGGGTCATACAACATATTGGACCTCAAACTCCTATATCCTGTACTTTGATCTAGTAGTCTATTGTATGGTATAACCTAACGATTGTATATGCATGTCTGTTTCTATACTTATTTTTGTTCTGGTAGCTTCCATAGGAGATGGGAAATGTGTGGTGCTGCATTTGTGGCTCATGGAGGTAGTGAAAGCAGTCAGTGACACCTAATGCTTAGACACTGAGCACAGTTCTTCAATAATATATGTACACATTCTGTAGTTCATCTCAAGCTGAATATGACCTAGTCTAGTAATGCAGCTTTAGAAAAAGCCTATAAGAGTTTAGTCTACTTTTAAAAAAAAAACTAGATTTGCCAAATTATGAAAAGCAATTATTTTATTTTGTGCTAATTCTGTTTCATTAGGAATCTTTATTTTATTTTATTTTATTTACAATACATCTCACCTTTATTATTTTGATAAATAACTGAAGTGGGTGATCATGTTAAATGCTCCTTTCTCCTTCTATTTTCCCCACTGCAACTCTGTGAGGTTGGTTGGACAGAGACCAAAGTCACCCAGCTGGCTTTTATGCCTAAAGTGGAACTAAGAACTCAATTTCTGCACCACTAGAGTGGTGCCTTAACCACTAGACCTGGCTGGTTCCAGGGTATCTTGTTCTGGAAACCACACTGGAAAAAGGGTGTAACCTAGAAGATTTATACCCAGAAGAGTAGTAAAGTTGGCCAGCAATATGGAAAGCATGTCCAAAGAAGAAAGACTGTAGAAAAAATGTGTCAGCTAGGTGGATGATGGACTCAGTTTCTCTTTAAATATCGACAGTTCTGTCATAGAGAGAAGTTCATTTTTTCTTCTGTTGTTTCTAAAGAGCAGGACAAGATCTAATGGGGTTAAATTACCAGCAAATATATTTTCTTTGAACATCAGAAGAAACCTTTTGATAAGACGAGTTTAGCAATGAAATCAATTGCCTATGAGCATTGCATTGCCATGCATCTTCAAACAGTAGCTAGCTACATATCTCTGGAGATGTTCTAAGTCTTGGATTTGCTGCACTGAGCCAAAGGTTGAACATTTTGAGCCATAAGATCCTATTTTTTTAATTGCCTTCACAGCAGCATCCATTGCATCTCTATATAAATCAATGATATACAGTTACCAATTAGAAGATACACTCGTAACATGCTGTGTTTCACCATAAGGGGAAAATCACTGAGGGTAAGTCATTCTAACTCATTCACAGTATTGGAAACGGTACTTAAAATCTGGAGGCAGTTGCTTGTGCATAATTCTCTCCTTCCCTCTGAACAAGACTAATGGTGGGGCTTTGTTGCTCTCCCCATTAGATCATCAAAAATTTATGGTAGATCAGAGACCATCAGGTATTTTGTACTTTAGGCATTGTGGAAAACTGTAAATAATAGATGGGTTAAAAGTGCTTAGCACTCATAATTGGTGAGAACCTCACCTCCCACCTCCCAAGTAAGAGGGTTTCTATTATGTCAGTGGAGCATTTTGCTGGAATTTCCTAAATCCCAGACCTGCTTACACACCTCTTGGACTAATTAAGAAGTGTCTCTCCAATATTAACTTGAAGGGGTAAACATGCCAATCTATAAAACTTTAAAGTAGCCTGTTCTATTTAATTACTTCAATTGTCCTTCTTAAACAACAGATTTCCCAACAAACACAATGTTGTATCTAATTGTATTTTTGAAATATATCATAATTGCCTCAGTAGGAGAATCTGAATTAGATGACCTCTAGGTCTGCTATAGGCCTGAAGCTTTACAATTCAGTAGCCCTCAGGAAAAAAAGTATTGCAGTGCGCCTCAAAATAGAATATGGCCAATATCTCTCTATGTTTATTAGAAGTACAGGCCACAGGTAGGGGCAAAGAAAAGTGGGGCTTCAATGCCTACACAAAATCAAATCTCAGATATGGTCCTTTAAATGGAATTCATTTTTCATGACTAAATTGTTTCTCAGCAGAAAGCGGGATCCGTCACTCAAGACAGTGATGAATAAGCCTAAATCAGAATTAAACCATAAATCTCCATCCTCAGATAGCCCTGCTCTGCTTCCAAATTGCCTGTTATCTTCTTATTAAAATACTGTTATGCTTGCAAAAAATAAAAATAATATAGCACCACCACAATATACAACGATGCAACTCATCTTGCAAATACTGGATAGTTTTTAAATAAGATTTTTGCCTTTAATTCATATCATATTATATTATATTATATTATATTATATTATATTATATTATATTATATTATATTATATTATATTATATTATATTATATTATATTATATTATATTATATTATATTAATTATATTATATTATATTATATTATATTATATTATATTATATTATATTATATTATATTATATTATATTATATTATATTATATTATATTATATTATATTATATTATATTATATTATATTATATTATATTATATTATATTATATTATTTTGATAATGAAAGACAAAGTGTAACAAGTAAAGATTTTACAGATTTATTGCCCATCTTGTGCCATAGATCCTACATTTATCTACTTGTCTAGTCACCATACTATCTGCATGCATCATGATTTTTCAAGTAGCAATAAAAATAAACTTTCCTGCCCATGAACATTACAGTCTAAATGATAGAAAAAGGGACAACAAAAAAATAGTATAAAGAGAACAAACTCAAGCTGCCATTAGAAAAAGCTCAAATGCAAATTGGAACAATATCTTTTTATTATTAAAACAACTCAAAGATCCGTCAAATATGTGGATTTCACTCTTCTTCATGCAAGTTGTTGTGGAAAGAAAAATTAGGGCCTGAATTAAGGACCACTTATCTAAGTAATGGCAACAGCAAGAAGGGTATCTTAAAATTGAGCCATTTTCCATTGTCTCTTTAACAAATGAAGTTAGTTGGAGTGGGAAGGGAGATGCTGTAAGCTTTTCTTATTATTTTGAAGAAGCATTGTAAGGATTTACATAAGAATGATAGGAGATGCACACTTGCAAATGTGGTGCTACTTGGCCCTGTGAGATTTCAGTAGCATCCTTAGTGTTTATTATGGCATCCTTTGTGTTTTTGGGGTAGGCTCTTTTCCTGTAATATAAACTTGTCCTGACTTTGAAACCCTCCTCCATCCTTAACTATATAGGTTCTTCAATAGTACAAGAATTAAGCAGAAGCTCAGATGGTGTGCTTGGAAAAGAAGGATAGAAGAAAGCAAGCTGGTCTTAACCATTAAACAAAATAAGCATGTCTTCAGGGCACCAAAGAAAGGGCAGCACCACAGTTTTCCCCCTTGCTAACATGCTCTTAACTCATTCACTGCCACATTGATGGGCTGTGCTTAAGGCATCAGTTGACCATAATCCATGCCCCTATTACACATATTCCAACCTAATTTCAATAATGGATGGAAAGCATGAATTTAGTGGCAGGCTTTGATTGTGTTTGAAGGATTTTAATTGGATGTGAGATCTTATGATTGAAGTTCTGTTCTAAGAAGAAGTTGGGTTATTGCTGCTCTTCTTACTGTGGAGCCTTGCCTGAGCTGCAATTTCAGCTGGTGACAACCAGGAGCTCCTTCATTCTTGTTATCCACATGAAAGGGTATGCTGTAACCATGACACAATTTATGCAATAAGATGGCCCATGTATTCTCAGGCTGTACCTGAAGTATCATGAACTATGAGGTCTGAGCACCATCAATATAAATGTATATGTATATACAATAATATGAAAATAGAGTATAAATATTAGAATCATGGAAGCATCAGATTTGGTGATGCTCCTCTGATCAGGATTAGAAAGACAAAGGAGATGGTAATACTTTAATTCTCTTTTTAGTCTTTCCACTGCATGTCTGTTCAGGGTTTCTTACACCTGTACTGTGCCTAATTGCCACTGTGAGGGGAGTTATGCATAGCTGCACAAGGCTCTACCATAGGTGCTATGTAAGGGCCACTTCAGTACTCCCTGTGTACAGAAAGCCTCTTCCAATTGTTGAAAGTTCAAGAGAATGTCTCCCACACACTGCAAAGTGCCCTGATAAAGTATGCGACTGCTTTGCCTCAACAAGGCAAAGAGTCTAATCTCCATGCTACAAAGTCATTCCCTGAAGCAAAGCATAGATACCTGTTACTGTATGCTTCCCTTATGCCACCATGTGCAATTAGAGATGGTGTACCATTGCCAGGACCTGAAAAAGATCCAAGCATCAGCCTCCCTGCCTTCTATCATATTCTGTACCAACCTATTATCCCTTTTTGCACAGAATACAATCACCTTGAAGCACTCAATTAGAGCAGACTAAATTGTCTTCAGCAATCAATTAATATAATGTTTCTTCCAGAATATCTTCTGCTTTCAAGCTGAAGAGACCAAAGGAGGCAGTCATGGAAAGCCAACTTCCATTTACTCATTCATTTATTTAATAAAGCTGCCCACTCAACATGCTGCCCACTCAATAACTTAAATTATATCCTTTCTCTTAAGAACAAATTCTGAACAAAGGAGATAAAAAAAGATCCTGGGCCAGACCAGACAAAACCACCTGAAGGGTAAGAATTGCAAAAAGCGGAAAGCTACCATCTTTCTATCCATCTGATAATCAGAGCAATTAATTACAGTTTTTCAAAAAAATACCTTAATAAGAATAACAAAATAACATTTAAACAATAAACATCCAGATAAAAAATAAACATTAAAATATTAATAATTAAAAGCATGATGGAAAATATTTTTCTTTTTCCTCAATACCGGGATAATGGGACCAAGCACCTTCCTCTTAGAGTGCTTTTTACAGATAGTAAAATCTATGGCAGCAAGAATATCATCTCTGGCTAATCTTAGTATTTAGCCAGTAAAATGGTAAACATCTAGATCTTTGCCCGTTTTGCATTAATTGCAATTTCCAAGCACTTTTGGAAGCACTTTTCAAGGGTAGTCAGCCCAGTATGGCACATTGTAGAAATCAAGGTAGGTTGTAATGAAGTTCAGGGACGATCATGGTTGAGACAATAATCATAACTGCAAACATGCTGTTCATCATATCTACCATTTGCAAATCCAGGAACAGCTGGAGATGAAGATACACTTCAAAGTTGCAAACCTGCTCTTTACTCAGGGGAAATGTATCATCATCAACAGCATGTTTCCCTTCAATCCCAGAATCCATTTTTCCCTATTATGAACAGCATCTTCATTTTGTCTGGATTTAATTCTAATTCATTCTGTCTCATCTAGACCATTACTAAGATTAGACAATATTCAAAGACATTGACTGCTTCCATGGAATTAGAAGATAAGGAATAGAAGAGCTCTGGGTGGCCTCCCTCAATGATTTCAGGTAGAGGTTGAAAAAGACAAGCTAGAACTCTGAGTAACCTCATACAGATAATCCTTGAGTTATTTGAGCCCCAAAATGTATGTTGCTAAGTGAAACATTTGTTAAGTGAGTTTGCCCCATTTTGCTAATTTTCTTGCCACAGTTGTTAGGTGAATCATTGCATTTGTCAAATGAGCAAAGTGGTTGTTAAGTGAATCTGGCTTTGCCATTGACTTTGCTTTTCAGAAGGTCATAAAAGGTGATCACATGACCCGGGATAGTGCAATCATCATAAATATGAACCGCTTGCCAAGCATCTGAGTTTTGATCATGTGACCGTGGAGATGCTACAACGGTCGTAAGGATGAAAAATGGTTATAAGTAACTTTCTTCAGTGCTGTTGTAACTTCAAATGGTCACTAAACAAACTGTTGTAAGTCGAGGACTACCTGCATAACAATTTCATGAGAATCAAACAGGAGTAACCCAGCATCGTTTTTTGAATAATGTAAACCTGATACAAAAGACTAAACCCTACTGCAAAACAGTGCCCCAAAGCCTAATTACATTAACTGGTCCAAAAGGATATTATCATCATTGGTACCCAACAATACCTAAGAAAACTAACAGTGCTACACTATGTTTCCAGCATAGGCCTTCCCTTAAAGTGATCAAAGCAATCTCAGCACCACATCCTATATATGATCCCAATAGAAGTGGGGCCAAAATATCTGCCTCATTGAGATGCACCTGGAATAGTGCCAGTTTCTCAGCTGCCTTTCCCAAGAATGGGATATTAGAAACTGGATTATAATTGGAGGGGTCTTCCAAGTCAAGAAGAATTTCTTAAGTAAGCTTTATAAAGGCATGCTTAAGATAGACAGGAATGCATCCTGGGCTCCAAGAAATACTAGGTACTTCCATTCACCTTGATCCTAGCTATAGCTTAGCTAATTTAATCACAGTGGCAAGTGTTGAATAAACAAGCAGTGGTTCTCGTTTCTACAAAGCCCTGTTCAAATCCTTGAGATTTACAAGTTGAAAAGAATCAATTTGAATTGACAAGCAATTATCAAGGTTAACTCCCTATGACCTGTGTCAATATTGGAGTCAAAATCAAGGCAAATCAGGTTGACTTTATTTATAAAGAATGATGAAAATTTCTCACAAAAAAGCTTTCGGTATCTTCATCTATATCCCCCTATCTCACTTCAGTTCACACCACCTTCTTGCCCTGTAGCTCTGGCCTGCTACAGCAAACTATTCTTGTGCACAAGGCTGGAGAGATTAATTTCCCTTCTCTCACAACTAGGTTTTAGTAATATATGCTAGGCTGGTGCTTTTATAAGAACTAAAAGTTAGATAATATCTGCAATTGGTCCCCCGTCACTGACATCTCAACTTCCTTAGATATTTATCTTATTATTTATTTATTTGAATTTATATTGCCGCCTATTTGCCCATGGTGACTCAAGGAGGCTTACATAATATAAAACCACATTTAAAACAATAAAAACTAATAAAAAGAATCAAATAAATTAATATAGTACAATATAACAAAATCACCCCCCAACTCTCGCCCATTCCCGCCCTGGCAACAGCAGATCACACGAGCCATTTAATGGGCTCCATCCCACTATGGGTTCCCCAGGCCCACTGCAGAATCAGCTCTTCAGCGCCTTCCGGAAGAGTATTAGAAAGGGGGCCGTTCTAATCTTTGGGGAAATGATGTTCCAGAGAGAGGGAGTCACCACGGAGAAGGCCCTTCTTCTAGCTCCCACCAGGTGTATCTCCCTTGGGGATAGGACCCGCAACATTCCCTGCCTGCAGCATATCATATGGCTGGAATTATTCCTTGGAATGTAATGCCTAATTGTGGTTTACTGTCTGAAAACTTGTTTTGTTTTTCTGGTAGAGCTGAGAACAACACATAGATCTGTGTGCCAGATGTACACATACTAAGCAAGTAATCAAACAAAATTAACCGTTTAATCCAATTTAATTCTCTTTTTCTTTCTGCTTTTCATTTCCCCTGAGCAATAGAGACCATGTATCAGTTTAATCGAAAAGTTCTGCCATTTCTATTAACAAATACATAAAACTTGATCTTTCATTGTCCTGCCTCAAAACAACAGAGACCTAAAATCCCCCTGAAGACTTGGAGAACAATTTGGAATTGCACATTAGATGTGGTCTGTTCGTTTTATATCAATATATCTTACAAATGGAACAGCAAAAGCTGAAATATGATTCTTAACATTAACGAAGTCATAGAAAAGACATAATATTGCAAGGACATCAGTGAGTTATATGGTGGTGGATTTGCTTTAGCTGTACAATTGCTTTAGCATTGATAAATTAAGTCATAAACAAAGGCTTCAATCATGTACCTACCTGGGAGTAAATCCAAATTAACTCAATCACTCTTATTTCTGAGCAGACATATCCTGGAAGGCTCACCCTCTATGTTAGACAGACACCTAGAGACACAATGTCATTAGTCAATATGTGGAAGCAGAGAATGAATTGTCGTATTTTAAAAACACAAACTTCAGTCCCTAAATATAAGCTTATGGATATATACTAGCAATGGTGGGAGATCCATTAATGTAATAACTTGCTTTAATTATGTTCATAATCGGAACATTGACTACTTTAAGCTGCTAGTGTCTATTTCTGCAGGAGACAGAACTGAATTAGAACTGAATTGGGTTCAATCCATGATTCTGCAATACAGTATGTAGGAATATGTTTGGACAATTCAAATAAGCCTTGAAAAGATCAATGATAATACATGAATCATGCTAATACCATGCAAAACATGTCACACCTGATGCAAGTATGCAAGTCCCCACATTTACATGTTAACATCATGCATCATGACTAACAGATCCTCATTTCCCCTCCCTTGCCTTGAGGATACCGTTGTGCTCTGCAATTGAGTAGAATAGCTCACCGGATTAGGCACAGAATGGCAAAATGAAATGTTTACAAAACAGGGGCAAATTGTGGATCTTTTTCAAACCAATCCTGTGCTAAGAACCAGCAAGCATACAGGGAGGAACCACGAGATTGCCTCTGCTCTGCCATTCATTCTCCTGAGCTACATGATAAATGCTAAAGGTCGATAGCAGCCCCCCATTGGGTCATGGGCCATTGCCCAAATGCTTCCCCTGCATGCCACTCCAACTCACCTTTTATATTTTATCTGGACAAATAGATGCGTTTTCTAATAAAGTAATGGTCAACACCATCCATCATTTTTTTTGCTGTCTAAGATACCACAATTATTCCTGAAAATAAAGATAATACTGGAGGCCTGGAGGTTTCATGATTTCTTAACTTTTAAAAAAAAAAAAAAAAAAGAGGAAAAAAAAACCATCCTGAAGGGTCCAAGAGGTTGGCAGGCACCAAGGGAAATATCTGGGCATATTAACACTTCTGGGCACCCTGTTGGGAACATTCACAACAGTTAATGGAAGTGTCACTTGCAGACCCCAGTGTGCAAATACTGCAAAATTGAAATTGCATTACTTAAAACACAATTTCAAATTATGGAGAGGAAGGCTCTCTAAAAATGTAAAGAGATCAGCAAATTCCATGTAAATAAAGCAAATGAAGTCGAGGTTTTTTTGGTGTGTTCGGCGGCAAATCTTGCTGTACTGTGTTCCACAGAAATTTTCTAGCTGACATTGCAGTTGTATCTGCTAGCAGCTTTTCCTGAATTCATTGAGAAACCTGTTTCTTTCTGCACTGCACTGCACAATACCACACGACTAATGACTTCTGCATCTGGCAAATGTGTTGACATTCTCCATAGGTCCCAAATAAATATTTAATATCCTTCAGCTGGATGTGCAAATGCAAAAAGAAATTGCTTTCTTCCTTCCCTTTTCTTGAGCAGCAGCAGGGTGTTCGGCATGGCCTTTTCAAGGTAAGCTCCTTTCAAAGGAGAGCATAAACTGTAGTCTTAGTGTGCCTTTGTGGGGGAAATAAGATCTACTTATCACTGTCATGAAGAGGATGGGAACACAGGAAGCATCAGCCACCCACAGCAAAAAAAAAAAAAAAAACATGCTGCAAGCAAACTCGGCAAAGAACATAGCCTTTATGAAGTTTACAGCAGGAGATTTCCAGGTCAGCCTTGTAACGTAGGATGAGAACTTGTGACATTTGCTGACAAGACACACAGGGTACAGTGGGATGACAATGGTTGGGGCCATGTCACACTTGGGTAGAGCCAGAATTTCTCCCTAACCTTTTCTCTCAGCCATTCGAGATACACAAAATCAGAAAATCAGGAGTCTTGGCGAGCATTTTTAAGTTTAGGGAGTTAAAACAAATTCTGAAAGCCTAACAAAGCCCCAGTCTATTTCAACGTATAACTCAGACAAGGTGGGAGGGGTTGTTTTGTTTCTTTCTCATGCTTTCTGCTTTGCTAAGATGGAGATGCCTTTTCTGTAATGGTTCACATTCTACTGACGTTCTATTACAGCTTTTGGAGTGAATTCTGGGGGGGGCACGCTCTGTTTTCTAACCCTCAAAAAAAATTATATTACAGTTCTGTATTTTGTGCTTCCCAAGGGTAAAAACTATGTCCCTAATTGTCAGCAACTATATTCAGACATGTCTCAAAGGGTATGAATGAAAGCGACTTTAAGATTGGCTCAGCAAAGCTCCTCCAAATGTTGATTTCTCTTTTGGCTGTAAGAGAAGCATGTTAGCAATGTTTCATTTAATCTTAATGTTAACTGTATTTCAGTGACAGGTAGTCCTCATCGACCACAGCTGGGACCAGAATTTCTATTGTTGTGCAAGACGGCAATTAAATTAGTCATGCCTAAATTTTGCCACAGTTGTTAAGCAAATCTTGGCATGTATTAAGTGAATCATGCTGCCGTTAAACGAATCTGGCTTTGCCTATTGACTTTGTGTGTTGGAAGCTAGCTAGCAAGTTGCAAATGATGATCACTTGTTCCTGGGGTCCCGCAATTGTCAGAAATACATTGCAGCTTGGCTATCATCTCATCAGAAGTCAATGCCAGAAGAAGGGGCCTAATAAACCTTGGTATTAGGCAAATGACTCAAGTGAAAACCCAACTAAAATCCAACCACCACTGCTGAATGGCAAAAAAAAATTCACCAATAACATTAGTGGGTCCTATTCAGAACCACCCCAAATTATTTTGCTGACAGAAAAGGAGTGGGAAATCCATCCCTACTTTTAAAACAAAATACATATTGTTTAAAGTTGCTCACCACTAGAATAGCAATGTATTCAACTTAAGACAGTCCAGACTTTCTCTATGAAGAGCTTTCCCATCTATGTTTGGTATAAAGATTCACTCAATTAAGACACAGGAAATTCAAGGATTTGAAAGGTAGCAGAGTTATTTTCCCCCAAACTTAACATTAAAGGTGAGGATTCATTCTCCAAGCTTGTGGACTGGTTTCCAAACATTTCATTACCAGGCTAGGTAACATCTTCAGCAGAGTTTAGGGGATGTTCAGTTTAGTTTAGTTTAGTTTAGTTTATTGTCACTGCACCTCGTACAACGAAATCAAACACCATCTTCAGTGCATATCATGACCATGAAAATAAACACAAACACACATCCTTCACACTCCACACATTGAATTGAAAAACCCAGACACAACACCAACACTGCACTGTTCCTCTATTTATAAGGGCTTCAGATGTGGGTGTGTCAAGTGAGGTCTTGTGATGGGTCAGCTGTGAGTGGTTCTTGTGATGGTCTTGTGATAAGATTATATCAGGTCAGGGTCATTGGGAGATGAATTGCTGGTGAGAAGGATTGTGGGGAACAATACTGATCCTCCACCAACCGATGCAACCCTTCTACCAGCACCTCCCAATTATCCTGACCTGATGTAATCTTCTTATCACAAGACCCATCCAAGACTCACTGATGATTCACAGCTGACATTCCCTAAACTCTGCTAAACATGTTACCTAGCCTGGTAATGAAATGTTCAGAAACCAACCCACAAACTCAGAGAATGAACCTTCATCCTACACCCGAGCTACAGATATTCACCAGTATTGCAAAACTAAAGATTAGATCAGTCATTCCCACGATGGTAAGATGTGTTGCATCTCAACAATAAGCCTTCTTTCTAAATATGCATCCATGCAACTTAATATATGCCAGTTTTATGCAACAGTATGCCATTCATGTATCAGGACAGGGTTTGAGTCTTCTGTTCACTCTTAATAACTGTATCATTATATGTTGTTCCTGAAAGTTTAACAGAAATTACATGGGTGATTATATAGATAGATGGTAAGGGCTGGGGAGAGATGCTTGGTTCAACCAATAGTTTATGATTTCAGCTTCAATTTTCTATAAAGATCACTGGATCAAAAGCGATCCAGTAATTCAGAGATAACTACCTTCAACCAAAATGTTTGATCTCTCCAAGTCTGCATATGTGCCTGGGAAAAATATCACTGTAGAGCTTTTTTGGATTTTAGATTTTCCTCAAATTCCACTCACACTTCAAAATGGACCTAGGATTCAAACAGGATACCCACCAATTCCTCCCAGCTTCTTCTTTCCCCTGATTTTGGGGAGCAGGGGAGAGAAAATCTGAACTGAGACATTTAGGCAGAGATCTATTACATAGGCAACTACTGGCCTCCAAGATGTTGCACAGGTGCAGTGAAAGGTGCAAATCAATACTCTTCAGAAGCTTAGGGCCAAGTGATGAACAAAGTCTCTTCTGGAATTGTTAGAACAGGTATTTAATTTCTAGGAAAGCATAAGAGTAGTTAAAGTAAAGGGAAATCTACAAAGCAAAGTAGAAGAAGGTTATGCCCTTCAAATGGAAAATAAATACTTATTGATCTATATTACCACAGAGTACTTACATATAGGAAGGTGTCACGACTCTCGTTTTATTAGACAAATACAACCATACTTGATGTATGGTTTCCCCTTCCTCATGCTCCTCTTAACAAAACACCATATAGGGTGTATTTGAAAGTATAATAGCAGTTTCCAAATAAAAGATCTTAGGAAAGGTTGTTAGAATTAAGAAAAGGTTTACAACAGCCAAACTTTAAAGGAACATTTTTATTTGAAGTTTAGATTTAAAGGTAATGTGACATACTGTGGCTTGATATTTCAAACAAGTTTGCTTTAATTCCTGTTTTTTCCTGGAGGAACAGTTAATATTTCCCCTTACCTTGTAAAACAAATAAACTGTTCAAAACATTTGTATTCTGCACTATGCCTTCTGACAGTCTTCAGATTCAAACAGCACATTTCAGTAGAGGGATTGCTTGCAGGAAATACCGTAAAAGAAAAATAAACGGGGGAAGTCATGCGATTCTTAACAGAATATTACTGCCAAAATTTGGTTGCTTACCAAAACAATCCATATGAAATAGTTGAGAAACAGTTCTTACTGTCAATACATCCCTATTAATCTCTTACATTTGTCTAATTCCACTTTATTCTAGAACAGCTAATGGACTATTACATTTAAAAAAAATAAAAATAAATAACCCTACATTGCTCCATTCAGGCCACAAGGTGGCTTCCTACTTCCAAATTTAGCCCATATTGAAATCCCTTTTCTCACCACAGAGGGAAGGGAAAGTGAATGGAGAACCAGCCTGTCCAATATTCACATTTTTTTCCTTTTAAGGGAAGAGTCCGTTCCAGAAATTCCAAGACCCACAAAAGCAGTGACTGAATGGCCATCTTCAATTTCATAGAGGTATGCCTAATCAGGTCAACAGCACCCTCTACTGTCCAGACCTCAATAGGTTTATTCCAGTGTTTTTAAACAAGGCCTGTTCCAGCCTGTTTGAATTGGCTCTTTCAATTCTGCACATACATTCTCATTACCTCTTGCTTTACATTAGTGTTAGGCTGCAAAAATCCAAACAAAAACTAGATGGCTTCAGATATATAAAAAAATTTCTGGATTTTTTTCAGCCAAAATGTAAAATATTTATTTACAGTATATAAATTTATTGGCTGCTTAACTCCTATATTAGACCAACCACAAATGCTTGCTTTCAAATGTCATGATTAAATAAATAAATAAATAAATAAATAAGCAAGTAAGTAAGTAAATAAATAAACAAAATCAAATTAATTCCACACTAGCCTATTCCAATATACATCTGGAAAAGTTGCAAAAAAAAAAAAGAATGCAAAGAAAAAATAAACGGCCTAGAGCAACTCCTTACAAAGAAAATTGTAAACATTGGGGGTGTTTTTAGCTTAGAATGTAGATAGTCCTCAACTTATGACCACAAGCGAGATTGGAACTTCTGTGGCTATGCAAAGCAGCTATTAAATGAGTCATGGCCCAAATTTATTATCTTTCTTGCTGTAGTCATTAAGCAAATCATGCAGTTGTTAAGTGAAGTTAGGTTTCTCCTTTTTGGGGAGACTTTGCTTGTTGCAAGCCAGAAGGGAAGGTTACAGATTGTGATCTCATGACCCTGGAAGGCTGCAACCCTCGTAAATACATGCCAATTGCCAAGCACCTGAATTTTGATCATTTTACCGTGGGGATGCTGCAGTGTGATAAGTGTCAGAACCAGTCATAAATGCAAGGATCTGACTTCTATCGGCCGATAGAAGCAGCCTTGCGGCGAGGTTCATGTGTATGGGCCGCTCTAGGTGGGGGAGGAAATTAAGTCACCCCCGAAAAGACAGCTTAGCCATTTTTTCAGGGGTCAAAAAAAAAAAAAAGGCCCGGCCTTATTTTGTAAGAAACACGGTATCTGTAAAGATAAGGAGGAATATGATAAGGGAAGATTTAGAATAACATTAATGGAGGGAAAAAGGAATAAAAATGCATCATTTGGAGAATATAGAGATGTAGGATTTGTTTCTTTCTTTCTTTGTTCTCCACTCAAGCTCTTTCACAAACTTATCCAAGCTGTTCCTTTTCCCTCCACGAATGTTACTCTCAATCTTCCCTTATCATATTTAATTTGACACCCAGGGAATGTGGAAATTTCCAATCTCTGATCCCTGAAAGAGGCAGATTTATTTTTTTTATCTATCTATCTATCCATCCATCCATTTATTTATCTGTATCTACCTACCTTCCTATCTAGCTATCTAGCTATCAATCTACCGTATTTGCCGGCATATAAGATGACTTTTTTGCCCTGAAAAACATGCCTCCAAGTGGGGGGGTCATCTTATACGCCAGTATATCAATTTCCGGCTATTGGATGCTTGTGGGATGCAGCGAAGGCGCCTCTGGCTTCCCGGATCTCCTGCGTCACTTCCACCAAGAGCCTCCCCGCGTCTCTGAATCAGATTTGAATCCCGCTCGCCTCGCTCCACCTGAGGCTGCAGCGACTGGGTGGAGTGAGAGCGTGGGTCACTCCTGTCACCCCAGGCAGGGCCATGTGAAAGCTGCCCGCCTTCCTGCTCCTCCCACGGCCCCTGGCACTCCACCCTGCCGCTGCAGCCCTGGGGATTTCTGGAAGGCGTTTCCGGTGACCCCGCTGGGATCGTTTGACTGACCAACACAGAATAACATGGATATTGGATGATTAGTTACCGGGGGGGGGGTCATCTTATACGCCGGGTCGTCTTATACGCTGGCAAATACGGTATCTATCTATCTAATCTATCTACCAATATATCAAAGTTGTATTCAGTCCATAGGCAACTCTTTGCTTTACATTAATTATTCATCCTCCATTCTAAAAAAAAATCACATACACATACAGTATATAATTCAGGCCACAGATGCAATAATATGTGTGCCCAAACCACACACTGCACATTCCGCAGAGCAAAAAAAAAAAAAAAAAGATAGGCAGAGTTAATATTTTATGTTTTGTCCTTGAGAAAAGATCAATGGTTCTTATTCTGGGGCATTCTGGGGCAGGATGGCAAGGAGGCATCAAAATCCAAGCACTGTCACTTCTGTATATGCTATGGGCTTCATGACAACATGCCTGCCTTCTTAGGGGTTGTACAGATTAACCTTGCATTAAAATTGCCAGATATTTAATCATTACACCCATGCCTTTTAAAGACCACTAACATAGAGAGTAGATTCGTGCATTGCACTGAACAAGTGTGGGGTTGGTTTAGCATGTGGTATGGCTTACATATCACGGTAAACATGGTTTAGCATGTGTTATGAATTTCACTAGTTATGAATTATTCAATAAACTGTGATCACAAAACATAGTTTCAGTGAAAGGCAAGCCATGGATAGATGGCTGTGCTTAGCTCTGTGCAATGGAAAATCTAAGCCATTCTTCAGCTAGGAAATGCAATAAAGTTTGTCTCAACTTATTTTATATGTGGTACTTCAACTGCAAATATTATCCAGCTTTTTTTGATGTACTGAACAATATTTGTCTCCACTCCAAGGCTTGTTGGACAAAGTAATAGACCAGGGGCTACAATCTTGTGTTTTCAAAGTTGGGGAGAACAGCTATTTTCTTCTTTCCTAAAAAGAAAATGAAATCTGATACCAATACCATTTGAAGGTGACTGTTTTCAGTCCACAGATCTCTAGTTTAATTTCTTAAAGCAGCTTGCCTGATAAACATTTCTTGAGAACTCAGAAGCTTGCTTCTTATATTATTTGGATGGACCTTAATAAAATTTCACTGAGCTGTAGAATTTGGATTCCACTCTCCCTACTGCCTTAGACAGTATAATGGTTTCGTTGTTGCTGTTTTAACAATATTGTAGAAAAAAATCTGCCACTGGCCATGACTTAATTCTATATACCTTAACAGCTGCCATTAAATGAAACAGATGGACTAGTCTTACCTAGCCTGATGCCTTCCACATCAGGAAGGCACCAGATTTGGGAAGGCTATTGTAATCTTGAGTTGTATGAACAGCTGGCTTCAGGGAAGTGCATGATACCTAGCAGCATCATGGACTAAACTGGAGCCCATGCAGTTTAATCCATGCAGTTTAATTGAAAAACTGGAATCATTTCATCATGCTTTTATTTTTCTATCAAGAATCATGGCCTGAAATGCAAACACATATTCTCCAGTGCGGGTGATGGTTTGCCACTTGCTGTTATTCATTTATTCTATAACAGGCAATCCTGCACAGGCTTCAAATAACTGAATATGTTAATAAATTGACCAGAGCTCTTTGTTTTGAAATACCTAGCTACTGTATATTTACTGCAAATCTGCACCTCTACTTTATTCTTCAGGGTTACCAGTTAGAGATGGGGGAAGGAAGGAGTAGAGAGGGAACGGAGCTCAAATATTTTCATCTACCCATGTGTGGGTGCTTATACCACAATTTTTCCTCTCTTACCACTGAAGTCTGAAGAATTCTTTTCAAGGCACATGTTGGTCTTGCTGAAAACTAAGAAAGCAATAGTTTGCACCCTCTCAAACCTTCCTCATACAGCATTTTCAGATGGCAAGCCTTTCCAACACCTACTATCTCTCAAATCATAATTCAAATGCAGCTGGAATTGGCAGGTCTCTGACTATTTCCATCTAATGGGAATGTTTATATATCTGTAAATTTACAGAGCACACAGAGAACCAACAGTTAATTGGCATTTGCTTTCCTGGTCTAGTGATTGAGCACTGAGAACTATCAGCCAGTCAGGGCTCGGTTGGCAGCTAGGACTGAATGCCTCCTTACATTCACTTAGTTTCATGCCAAAACAAACATTTCGCCTCTTGTATTAAAAAGTAAAAGAGAACGATTAATATTGCTAGCAACAGTCTGTTTGCTATTGTGTTTTCTCCTTAGGCTAACATGTCAATAATTCTATGTTTAGTACTTTTGCTAGAAGTGAGGTCACTTCACTCAGCAGGATCTCACAGGGGTATAAAGTGGAGCAATAGCAATATTCCCCCACACACACGCACACCCCTCTCAATACACATCACTGATAAGGTAGATTGATAGAAGAACACAGTGGCTTCTGCAGTGGAATCCTATTTAACAACAAACCACCTGGGAAAAAAAACAGTATCAAACTCTCTGTATTGTTTCCAAATACACAGCAAGAGGATGCATGCATAGTCACTAGAGGTCAAGCTAAACTTAACAAAAAGCAGGAAATACAGGAATGCTGGGAGGATTAAATATAAGGACAAGCATCTGATTAGAGCATCATTTCACGGACAACCCCTTGAATTAAACTGTATATTTGCTCCGAAGAGCCAATAGGCATGGATTGTAGATGGAATCCAACAAGACTGTGCTTATGTTCAATAGCAAGCCAAATTGCTACATGGTCTTATATAATAAAATAAAATCGTTCCATAACTAACTCATGATTACCTGCAAGCAAGATCCTAAGGACTTTAAACTCAGAAGTAAATTCCATTCTGTTACTGGGTTTCACCCTGACAAAATAATGTTTAGGGCAGCATTTCCCCATATAGCTTTGTTTTATGCAGTAAAACCAATTCTGTTCTTTCACTATTGTTCTTTCAGCTACACTAGATTGGATCAGAGGTGGTATTCAGCAAGTTCTGACCAGTTCTGGAGAACCGGTAGTGGAAATTTTGAGTAGTTCAGAGAACCGGCAAATACCATCTCTGACTGGCCCCGCCCTAATCTATTCTTTGCCTCCCGAGTCCCAGCTGATTGGCTGGGTCTTCTTTTGTTCCCCTGCACAGGAGAACGAAGCTGGAAAGCAGGTTAGTGGGGTGGGGAGGGAATGGGATTTTGCAGTAGCCTTCCCCTGCCACGCCCACCAAGTCATGGCCACCAAACCACGCCCACAGAACTGATAGTAAAAAAAATTTGAATCCCACCACTGGATTGGATGATAAGACCAGAAAATTCCCACAGAGAAAGAAGTAGATATCACTTTTTACTATGTGGAAGATTTTTCCGAATAATGGCTCCTTAGCTTATTTCATTATTTTTGTATTTGCAGAGAGAAAGAGGGAATGGGGAGAGAGTGATAGATTGTGGAAAGAAGAAAACAATTGAATATCCATATTTAGGCAATTACCATTATTAGGCCAATTCATATTTCGTCATATAGAGGCAGATACACAGTTTGCTTAATAAATAAAAAGTTGTCTTTGAGCAACAAAAAAAATCTGTGCCCTTTCCCTATGAATAGAGACACTTCTGCACACCAGATTGATTATATATTTTTAAAGGGAGGGAGTGAACAAACATATGTTTGTTTTTTCATCTAGCAGCAGTTGGAAGATTGCAATCTGATATTGTCATAGCACCAAGTTGGTGCAAATTTGATTGCCCTTAATATCATTTTATATTCCTTCTTAAAATTATCATGTGCAACTCATGACTTCACAATCAAGTCTTTCTTTCCTTCTTTTTCCCCTCAAATTTTTGTTTTTGGTTAAGTTCATAAACACAGAGCCACAATGGGGAGGTTTTTTTACTCTAATTTTAAACACTGAGCAGCCACCACAATTGTATTTGTAGCCCATCATGTAAGGGACACTTACATAATCCTAACCAATAGTACTTTATTCAAGAAACCATCGTTAAACAAACTTGGCTTGGTACAAAATGGAAACCAGTATTCCATCTGGAATACAGAGCAAGAACTTTCTTCCAGATTTCATCAGGTACAAAGCAAGATATTCCAAAAATATCAAGGTACATCCAGTTTTTTTTATTTCTGTACTTGTACTTTAATGCAAAAAAAAAAAAATCCGTTTTTTTAAATGCAAAGAGGAGAAAAGTTTCTAATAAAAGGGATGTGCAGTTACCAAAAATATTTACTGAAAAATAAGACTTGACTTCAAAAATATTGATGTTTCAAAGAAAAGAGGGGGGGGGAATAAAATTCATATTGAGGTATATTTGGTTTTAATTAATTAGAATTCTAAAAGCAAAAAAATATGTCGGAAAGCATGCCATCTAGCTGCATGAAAGTAAGAATCTATGGACTGGAGATCGTTGCTGCAATCAATATCAATAGCAGTTAGACAGTGCTCTACAGCCCTCTCTAAGCGGTTTACAGAGTCAGCACATTGCTCCCAATAATTTGGATCCTCATTTTATCTACCTCAGAAGGATGGAAGGCTGAGTCAATCTTGAGCCTGGTCAGATTTGAACTGCCAAATTGCAGGCAGCCGGCAGGCAGCAGAATTAGTCTGCAGTACTACATGCTAACCACTCGACACCAAAGCTTCTTTAATCAGGTTGACCCATCCAACTCCTTCATGGATGCCACTAATGCCATTAGTTGGAAACATAAACATACATTAATGTCTATATGTGCATGATGCTTTACACTACAGCCACAGTTTGGAAGGGCAATTACCGGAACCCTGACACTCGACTTACGACCACAATTGAGCACAAAACTTATGTTGTTAAGTGAGACATTTGTTAAGTGAGTTTTGCCCCATGTTACGACTTTTCTAACCACAGTTGTCAAGTGAATCACTGCAGTTCATAAGTTAATAACCCAGTTGTTAAGTGAATCTGGCTTCCACATTGACTCTGCTTGTCAGAAGGTCACAAAAGATACCACACAACCATGGGGCACTGCAATGGTCATAAGTATGAGCTAATTGCCAAGCTTCTGAATTTTGATCATGTGACCATGAAGACATTGCAAAGATCATATCTGTGAAAAACAGTCCTAAGTCACTTTTTTCAGTGTGCTATAGTAACTTAGAACAGCCACTAAATGAACTGATGTAAGTCGAGGACTACCTATATTGTTTCCTGAAAACCAAATAATTTGCTATGACTACACAGAGGTAAGATGTAATCTGAAAAGTACTGTATTAAAGATCAAAGTAATTTGAAAGGGGAAATTGATGAAACTGCATATTATACATAAATGGCAAAAAATAAATGGAGCATGTAGATGAATTTATGTACTCTGGTAGAATATTTACTAAAGATTGGAAAATGGATGGAGAAGTGTAAAGGTATGCAAATGTTGATGGAAAGGTAGTGAACTAAACGTGGTCTGTTGTGAGGAATGAATGTTGATTAGAAGTTTATTAGAACCCTTGTTTAGCAAATACAGTTGGGATTGGCTACTAGGTTCTTAAGTGAAGTCATTGCTAAGGGAAACTACAACTGTGAAAATGTCTGTTTATAAGAGAGTGCTCTTTCTTGCCTGCATTGTTATATGGAAGTGAAATTAGCCTATGACAGGAAAAATGTAAAAATAAATTGAATGCAATGGGACTGTATTCCTTAAGCAATGCAGTGTGAGAGAAAAAGAAGAAATGGGATCAAGAATGAAGGTAGATTGAATTACAAAATGAGGTGACCCATGCAGCAGAGTGATATGTTGAGGATGCTAGATCATATAAGATTGAATTGCCAAACACATGAAGAAAAAGTGAATGGGTTGAAAGAAAGGGAAAGACAGGAAAAAATCATGGTTGGATGGAATTGAAAAGATGCTCAAAGAGAAGCAACAAAAGTCAATTTATAAAGTCTTACATAGAAGTGGTGGAAGCAAAAAAGGTTTGCAAGTACCAAATGATATTGAGAAGTACAGTGAATGATGCTGATATCAACTAATTTTAACTTATTTCATTTTTATGCTCTTAATTTATTTGATTTAATATTTTTTTATTCTTGCTCTACTTTTTCCATAATATTCCTTATCCTAAAACAACATACATATAACCCTTGTTTAGTAAATACAGTTGGGACTGGCTCCTAGGTTCTTAAGTGAAGCCATTGCTAAGGGAAACTACAACTGTGCTTTTCATCTTACTTCATCTTTCCTTTGCTTTACCAGACCTACAAAGGTCATAAATGCAAGGATTGATCACAAAGTTACTTTTTCATCACCATTGTACCTGCAGACAGACACCAAAAGAGACAGTTGCTAAATGAGGATGAACCTGTAGTATGTTGGCTACATATGCCTGTTTAAAATCGGTGCCTTCTGCGGGTAAAATAGGTGCCTCTGTCCTTAGACTGCAGGCCCTTCCTGAAATTCTTGGAATAGTGGGAAAATCCAAGAATCCATCATTAAGATAATTATAAAGAACACCAAAGAAGGTGAATTTAGTTTCAATTCCTTATTATTCCTTATTCCTTTTCTGCAGGCTGCATAATGTTGCCATAAGGGAATAGATAGAATGATAGGACTATAGGTAGGTAAATACAATTATAATTTTATGAGGCTAGCTTATTAGAGAATTGGTTATGTTTATTTTTAAAAGAAAATAGAGGTGCCATGTTTTACAAGACCCAATTTTACAGCTTCAATTATCAAGAGAGAAACTGCAAGAGAAGATTATGCCAGGAAAAGAATTTTGCAGCCAGATTTGGCAACGCAGTTCAAGGGAATTGTAGACGCTGCAAAAATAGAGTTGGAAACTGCATGTGGCCTGTGGCTGGTGGTTACCCACACCCTAGCTTAGGGCAATATGCCTTACCACTGAGTAAAGGAGATTTTCTTTTTTTCTGCACAGTACTAGGGATATTTCAGACAGACTCACAGTACCCATTGTTCACTTAATAACATTTCTCCTTTGCAACTTTCATGATTGCATTCTTAACTCTCTGCGAGACTTTTTCTCTCAGTGTCCCAAGTCAAAAGTATTTCTCCAAATTTCTCCATCACAGGCCATCCCACAGATACCAACAGCTGCAAAGGCTAGAGACAAGATCACCTTCAAACACAAGACAAATAAAGAAAAGCCATAGGCAAAATTGCAAAGGCTTTGAGAGTAAACATTTAGCTTTTTGTCACCAAGAAGTCCTTCATTCATACCTTGAGTTGAGTATGTTCCCCAGAGTTTGACCTTTAACATTAACATGATCTACTTCAAGGCTCAAACTCAGACCCTGTCCCCATTTGTACCTAATTATGGCACATACTGATGTGCTCATATTCTCTTTTCCCCTCCTGCTAATGGTGCATACTGCCACCATCCAAGGTCAGCCTTGAAATATGTAAAATATGTTTGGCTTTGAGTCTTTCCCCAGTTTAACTGCTATCTTCCCACCCTTCAGTTAACATATTATATCTGTACAAAATTTATAGCCCTCATTGCTGATCCCTACCTTATTGTCTCTGTTCTGATTGAATAGTGCTGTCCTAGTCATGCATGCATAGGGCATAATAAGTAAAGCAATTTATACAAAATTATTTGATTCTTTTGGCTTGGCTGCTTTCCCTCTTCAGCATATGACTAGCTGACAGAAACAAAACATTCATCAATCACTGCACTGCAGTAGGAACAGACTAGATTTAGTAGGAACAGACTAGATTTAGTCACAGGATTCATCATCTCTAGACTCTTCTCTTGCCTCTCCTCCAAACAGCTCATTCCTTTCCAAATCAAATAGAATATTTTTTAAAAAAAAAATGCTGGTCAGAATCATGAAAAAGGGTCCCAAATAGCATGTTTGCTTTCTCTCTTTACAATAGGCACTAAATGCTGTTCTCCATGCTGTTCAAGAGTGAGATTTTATGGTTATTTCAGAACTATACAGTTATGATGTTACATCATCTCAATATCACACTATTTCAGAGTGTTTTCTTTATGTTTCACATGCTGCTATGAACTAGCACTTTAGTGAGACCATAACTGAATGAAAGCAGATGAGACTGATGGGGTATCAGATCTGTCTGTACCGTTTATCCAAAACCAATAAGCACCTCTCTGATTCTACACTTCTCACTTCACGTGAGTCACCCTTCCCTGGCTTCTACGTAGATGAAATGCAAGATATTTTATTCAGCTCGTAGTTGCTCTTGGATGCAGTCAGTTTAAGTGGGAAATACTATTTAGCATCATTCCAGCTAAGGTTAATTTAAATAGGTGTCACTTGTGGACTGAGGATAAGATGATGGTGATGTTATGGGGACATATCAGAAAAGGAGGTGTTGTTCATACCAGGCTTAGGTACAAGTAGAAAAAAACACTTCTCCGTTTGGATGTATGCTGTGGAAGGGTCTGATGAGCAATAGCTAAGATTTTGAAGAACACAAATTGTTCAGTTGTAACTTGATAGGTAGAAATGAGTCATAAGCTTACATTCAAGTTCTCTAGAAGCCATGAAAACAGTTTTCTTAGTCTAGCAACTCTAAGTATGATATACTCATGAATCAGCTGTTGAGCAGACTTCAGGAGTTGTAGTTCAGTGGAAAGTCTCTTCAGCAAGTATTTCTTTTTACCCCTCCCCCCACACTTCCTAGAGCTTGGCGATCAGCTGTCTTTGACATGGCAATATTGTAGGATAGCCTGGTTTGAAAGAGTTTTCCATTCTAATCTTTTCCATTCTCTGAAACAAAATAGCTCTGGAGGAGAATATTCAGTGACCAAAGAGGGAAAAGGTACATGGCTAACATGAGCCTGAAGAGGCTAATAGGTATCAGGCTGATCTTATCCCACTATGAGCCATCCAACTTTGCCTCGAAACTAGTTTGTGGAAAAGCATACAGATTATACTCTCTGTGCTTCTGCCACTGAACGTATGAGTTTAAAAGGAAAAATACTAACACTCAATGATGTAAGGCTGTCTCAAGAGTAGGTTCGATAAGACAGCATAGTGGGGACAAGTTGTGAAGGCTTATTCCATGCTTGGGTTCAAAGGGAGAAAGGATCTCCAAATGCTACATTTATGACAGAGGAAAGGTTTTAAAAATCCAATTTTCAGAATCATATAATAGCTTCCTGGTACACGAAAATGAATTTTTGCTTATGACATTAGTATTTCCATAATAGGCATCCTTAGTTGTTTGCCTCCTGCAATGATGACTCATTTTTGAAGTCATCTTTCTTTTCTTCATATACTGTTTTCATTTAACCTTCAATAGCCTGTCCTGCACTAATGTAAAAACAAAGACAGTGGATACTCTTTTGATGAAAGATCCACAAGGGAATATACTCTACAAGATGTTATCACAGTTCAAGGCATGCCTCAATAGTAGTTGCATTTCAAAATTTTAAATAGTGCTGTGCAGTGCATAGGAACAAAGAAGTGTAGTATTGGAAGATACCATGAAGGTCAACTTGTTGAACCCCAATTTTATTCTGTTTAACATGCAATGGACATTAAAAAGAACCAAGGCTTTGGTTGTGCAATCATGACCATCATCTTGTCTTGTTTTAACCCATATCCACCCCTGCAGACACTCCTGCCTGACAGGTAGCCATGTGGTAAAGCATCTTCCATCATTCCCAAAGCAATTTAATCCATTATTCATTCAAGATGCTTCTTTTAATGCTTAGTTCACATCTGCTTTCTTGTCATTCCCACCTATTGGTCCTGAATTTTAGAGCAGAAATTTTTGCACCATCTTCTGTAGAAACATTCAGAATACCAGTAATAGAACAGAATTCTTCATTGGTACACAAGGAATTTGTCTCCAGTGCATAAGCTCTCAGTATACATACAAGCAACAAGTGATAAATCATAATTATAATCATAAAATACATTCATCATAAAATACAACACTCAGTGATAGACAAAGGATACTAACTAAGCAATCAACACAAATCATACTAAGATACTAAATAAAACAATTAGAGAGTTTGACAGTGTTGTGGGAATTAATTGTTTAGCAAAGTGATGGCATGGGCAAGGTAACTGTCCTTGTGTTTAGTATGTGTTTTTAATACCTCATCTCATCTTTCATAAACCTGCTTAGTTCTTTTGACCATTTCCCTTGAAGGCTCGATTTTGAGACCCTTCTCCTAGTCATCCTATTCTGCACATGCCCTATCTTGTCACTATCTGTCAGAAAAGCATGCTCATAATCTGGCAGCTTTGTATCAATGCCGATTCTATAAATATGCATGCTTGAAATAGAAACTATCTAAATAATATTAGTTTGAGATCTACGGTTGCTCATTTGCAAATCCTTCATCCTTTATTCTTCCTTGGTAGAATGCTGAGTCGCACATATGACTGCTATGCTTCCTCTTGGTTAATTTGCTACAACTCCAAGCCATTACAGTTGCCTCCCTCCCCCTCTATTCTGAGGATTGCTAAATCACATAAACAGGAAATGCCTGGTCGTCTCCCTGCTTCGGAGTTAAACAAGTCCCTGTGTTATGTGTACAAGAGCGCCCCATGGGAGGGACTGCTGGCTGACCCCTGCCCTTACTGCATTTCCTGTGGCAGTTTAAAAGGCAGCCAGAGACAGATCCCTTTACATTATGCAAAGGAGAAGAAAAGTTACAAACAATTTTAAAAAAAAAACATATTCCCCACACAAAAGTAAGGGACAGTCTGAGATTGTCGTGTCTGAGATAAGGCATGTCTATTATGTTCCTGGCACCAGGATGTTCTGGAATTGAGGCCAACATATTACAAGAATAAATTATATATATATATATATATCTCAAAATAAAATTCAACGGGCCAATGGAAAAGTGTTTGGTATATTTACAGATCAAGAAGGAAATGAGTCTATAGTCTATGGTCATGTCTAAAATCTAAACATGGTGAAAAGAGACCCCAAATAAGGTGTCATTAACCCTTATCATAAAAGAGAAAGTAGGAAGCTGAAGATTTTGTTGACTCTGATTCTACAATTTCCTCTGAGGATATTTGCTAGTTGATTTGTCTTGTTTGGAATAGAAACACTTTCCAGTGTGATATGTTCTTGTCAAAAGTTTCAAGAGGGATTACTCTTTTTTGGCAAAATCTTGCAGCGCCTTAAACATCAATGGATTTATTATTGTGGATCCTTACTCTATGTAATGACCTATTTGTTGGATAAAGTAGGCACTCCCACTAGCTCCAAGTGTTTCTCCAGCAACAAAGGTTTAGATTCACACAGTCTTATGAAAACTATCCAGTGCCCATAAAGGAAGGGCTCATTTCCTCCCTGCATGTCTGGATGTACTGACTTCACTCCAATCACCTACTTAAAACCCAATGTATTTTTTTTACTGCTGAAGTCTCCTGTATCCTATAAGAAAGGTGGGAAAGAAAAAGGAACAGAATCTTTTGCAAACAAACAATGCAATGAAAATGTAATAATTGGTTTCAAAGTAAGAAATGAATCAGTTGCTTCTCTCAGAACCTGCTCAATGAACCAAGAAGTAAGTCTTTTTAGAACATGGAATAGAATACATTTCGGAACAATAGTGAAGGAACAATTGCGAAAACAAAATATATTAGCTTGTATCTATTTATTGCCAGCCTGCACATCGCAGTAGGCTGGGAAGTTTGTTTAGTAGTACAAGACTTAGAATATAAAATAATAGTGTTGGAAAGGACCTTGGAAGTCTTTTAGTCTAACTCCTGCCCATGACAGGAGATCTTATACATTCCAGACTTTCTTTGGGCTTGATGGGATAGATACATATGATCATAGAAAGAATAACAAAATAAAAAAAACAGAATAATAGGATTGGAAGGGGCACCAGAGGTCCTCCAGTCAAATCTCACACATAAAAAGGAGACCCGATACCATTTCAGACAAATTGCTGTCCAATCTCTTCTTTAAAACCTCCAGTGATGTCTCACCGGCAGGACATTTCTCCTTAGCTCTAGGTTGGTTCTCTCGATTGGTTTCCATCCATTGCTGCTTGTCCTGCTTTCAGTTACTTTGGAGAATAGGTTGACCCTGTCTTCTTTATAGAAGCCCCCCATATGTTGGAAGACTGCTGTGATGTCTTTCGTTGATCCATTAATTTAGTCACTTTGTTAAAAAAAATGAAATAAGTTTTGTTTGGCATTATCTGTTTTTGACAGGCCCATGTTGAGTTCTGGTTATAATTTTGCTTGCTTCTAGGTATTGATAGATCTGTTGCTTGATTATCTTTTCCAGGATCTTCTCAGCTATTGTTATAAGTCAAATACAGACTGATTGGTCTGTTGTTTCTTGGATCTATTTTTTGCCTTTTTTTGTAGATGGGAACCATGTCAGCTCTTTTCCAGTTTTCTGGTAGTTCCCCAATGCTCCAGGATCTATAAAAGGTGTGGTTCCAAGATCCTGTCAGTCAACTCCTTCAGAAATCTGGATCTAATCCATCTGGTCCTGGTGATTTGAACTCATCTTGAGTGGACAGGTGTTGTCTTACATTTTTTTGCCTATTGTATTCTAGTCTTTTACAGGTTTTTTTTTTTGTAGGTTGGGCTATTTTTCCCTTTTACATGAAGACTGATGCAAAGAATGAATTAAGCAGCTCTGCTTTCTCTCTGCCACCCATCATTTCTTTGTCATCTTCTCCCATTAGTGAACCAACTGTTTCCTTGACTTTTTTCTTGTTTTTTTTGAAAGAAACTTTATTATTTTTGACATTTGTTGCAAGTCTTAGTTCATTCTGAGTCTTAGCTTTCCTGGCTTCATCTTTGCAGGTTTGGGTTATATGCTGATATTCTGCCTTAGTTATGTGTCCATCTTTCCTTTTTTTTTTTACTTGTCCTTTTTGTCTTTCAAATTGTCAAAGAATTCTTTGTGTTTCCTTTAGATAAGCTTGTTTGACATGTGTGCAGTCCAGAGTTGCTTTAGATAGTGAGACGGGAAACAAACAAATAAAAAAATGTATCCGACACTGGCTTCATTTCCCTGAAAGAAAGCAAAATCTAAATACTGTATATTTATACAATAAAAACAAACCATAGTTGCACCCTGTGGTTTCTTCTGCTGGGGATTTAAGGCCATTAATCAGTGGTGCCAAATGTGAGTAATCCAGCCAGGTTCAACTCATTACAGAGGTGGCGTTCAGCAGTTCTGACCAGTTCTGGAGAACTGGTAGCACAAATCTTGAGTAGTTCAGAGAACTGGAAAATACCACTTCTGACTGGCCCCACCCCCATCTATTCTCTGCCTCCCAAGTCCCAGATGATCAGCTGGGTCATCTTTGGTTATCCTGCACAGGAGAACGAAGCTGGAAAGCAGGTTAGTGAGGTGGGGAGGGAATGGGATTTTGCAGTAACCTTCCCCTACCACGCCCACCAAGCCACGTCCACAGAACTGGTAATAAAACATTTTGAATCCCACCACTGACTCATTAGTCATATCCAAAAGATATGAGCAGACTAATGCCCCTCTTAGTCAGCTTTATGGCTTAACATAAGAGATCCTAAATTTTCTTTGAGTCAGTGGGAATTTTACAAGCATGTTATCGCAAGATGCTACATTATCAAAAACAAACTGTTCCTCACCGTATTCTTAAGCCTCTAAGACAGGGGTGTCAAACTCACATTGTCATGGCAGCATCATGTGATCAGGACGTTTTTTCCTCTTCGCTAAATTGGGCATGAGCATGGCCAGCGGGTGATGTATCCAGCCCACAGATTGTGAGTTTGACAGCCCTGCTCTAAGAATACCCTCTACCATAGCTGTGTTTTAAAACCATAAATACACATACAGTGTCAACTTTCATAAATAGTTTACTACCTACAGTAAAATAGTACAGAGTATAGACCACGTGAAAAGATTTATATACAAACAGTTTACTACTGTAGGTAGTAAACTATTACCAGCAGACAGTCAGCAATCCAGTAAGTGACCAATAACTGTCTCAATCGAAATTACACTTTTGAAGAGAGAAGGTGGTGTTCCTTAGCTACAAGAGAACATCTTAGACCTGCACATAATATCAGCTTATAATTAATATACATATGTTACATTTCTACAGTTAGCATATATTTTTCTTGGGCAGGAGATTTCATTCCTAACAAAGCATCATCTTCTTTTCTTGTAATGTTTCTGGGGTCTATCTAGTACAAGAGATATCACTGGAAATAATGTTTGAGATGCTTTGCTTCAACCTATCTTCTCATTTAAAAAAAAATAAAAATAAAGTAACCTTGAAAAATAAAATCAGATGAAGTTGGAATGTTGAAGTGTGCTAAGAAGATGTAAATTGGCTCTCATAAATACTAATTGGAGAATGTGGAGCTTAGTTCAACATCTTTTCTACAGAGGCAGAAGTGTTTAGAGCTTGCTAAACAGGCTCATTTCTATGCATAAGTGTGGTTGGTCTGGATTTACTAATTTTATGAAGAATAATAAGAACAAAATTTGTCCATTGTTGATTTTATTGGGATTTGTTTATATAAAATATTCATATACTGTGCCTCTCTGTCCAATAGGGACTCTCAAGACATCTAATAAGTAACAACTTAATCAAGACAAATTGTAAGAGGTCATAACACATAGTTAAGGAAAGGACAACCCAAGAACAAATAACATACTATCATTAACAAAAAAAACAAAGAGAGCAATTCAATTGCCATTAGTCTTCACAAAGAAAAGAAAACTCTGTCAAAATGCCAAATGCAAGCAGACAGGAGACAAATGGTTGTTGCAGTGAAGAAATTTCCAGAAGACAGTTGCTATCATCCAGTGTGTTTATGTGCCATATCAAATGGCAAAGAAGCACTGAACAAAGCTGAAAATGAAGATGAAGTGCCAGCTAGGATGGAGTAGAGAAAATTCGAAAGGTTCTCTAAGGAATGATTGTCATGTTGAACTTGGAGAAGAGCTCTTTAAGAGAAGATACAAAAACAAATTTTTATATATGAAATGTAGCCCACTACACAGAAGGCAAAGCAGATTTAATCTCTCCAGAAGGAAGAATAAAATGGCAAGAAAGCAGATTTCAATCAAATATTAGAAGAACCTTCTTAATCCTTCCTAATATAATTGTTTGATAGTGGGAAAAGGTGGTGGATTAAACACCTAAACCTAACACCAACATCAAAGATATTTTGCAGGTGTATAACACATTGACAATGAAGATATTAAAATATTAGCTTTTGTCTGTTAGGGGATACTACCAACAGTAAAGACACCAGAAGTAAACCATACAGCATAGCATTTGCTAGGTCAGCAATGAAGGTCTTAGAAAAGATATTCAGATGGCATATTTATATCAATGATTAGTCTCATGTAAGCAATGGGCTTGTTACAGCATTGAAAGTGAAACCTAGATTTTGAAGAAGTAGGTTAGAAAGAGTATTAATTCTCCTGATAATACAATGGTTACCTAAAAATAAATAAATGGATTGTAGAGGAAAACAAACCAGAATTCTTACTTGAGTACAGTTGAGCAGGTTCAAATTACCATATTTTGAATTCATTATGCAAAGTCCCAGCTTTCTTGACAAGTCTATAATGGTGGAAGATGGAAAGAAATAGGATAACAAATGTAAGACGAAGGGACTCAGATTGAGAATACTCAATCATCAATATTCTGATGATACCCACCTTTACATCTCTACCCTGGATCAATAAGTGATTCCCTGGAGGTCCTGTTTTAGATTGTGTGGGTTTGGATGGGGAACAACAAGCTCAACCCAAGCAAAACTGAATGGCTTTGGGTATTGGGTCCCTCTGGTTCTGAGGAGTTTCTACCTCTTGTGCTGGATAAAGGTACACTGCCCCAAAGAAAACCTGTGCAGAATTTGGAGGCGCTTCTGAACATACAGAACAGGTGGCACCCATGGCCAGGAGGGCCTTGGATCAACTACACGTTGTTTACCCAATTGTGCCTATTCTTGGACCAGGAGGCCCTGCTCATGGATACTTGTGCTTTAGGGAGCTCTCATATGGATTATCGCAATGTGATCTACATGAGACTGCCCTTGTAGAGTATTTAGAATGCAAAATGTTGCTGCATGGGCAGTTAACTGTTTCCTTCGATCAGCACATGTTATGCCTTTGCTCCTTTGGTTGCCAGTTTGCTTTTAGACAGGGTGGATTTGATTTAAATTAAGTCAAGTCATTAAATTGTGATTTAAATTGTGATTTAAATCACTGGTAAAAAGGCTTGATTTAAATCAACTTGATTTAAATCATAATTTGTAAAGAGCAACTGCCGTCTCTGTTCTGTAGCAGTTCCTCCTCTGACCTGCTGTTGATTTACCAACAGTCCCAATATTGCAGAATATGTAGCCTCATGCTACATAACTAAGCTCCATTTCATTCTGAATAAACTAAATTATTAATGTATCTTAAATAGAAAACTATCTTTAGACAGATTTTTTATCCAAAAGCATTTTATTAAAATAAATTTGATAAAAATAAAAAAAATCCAATTTAAATAAAAAATCCATTTTTAAATTATTATTTTTAAAAATCATCTATTTTTATCCATCCTGCTTTTAGATGATATTCCAGGAAAAGCCTATGCAATTGCTATATTGACTTATGGATAGGGGAGCTCTCCTCTGCTGTGAATTTTGGATTTGTATATGATTTTATGGTTTATATTGTTTTTATTGTTTCAATTTGTATTGCTTTGCTTATTTTTTTTAACTGTTTGTGAGCCACCCAGAGTCCTTTATCAAGATGGATGATTATATAAACTTGATTTAACCAATAA
The DNA here is from genome assembly GCA_033807585.1 of Hydrophis major. NCBI lineage: Eukaryota > Metazoa > Chordata > Lepidosauria > Squamata > Elapidae > Hydrophis > Hydrophis major. The sequence goes on along the minus strand of CM066331.1, from coordinate 182,289,736 downwards.
ATAAAATGTGATTATAGGTGCCCTGTTGAGTGACATGAAAGACACATTTGGGTATAGATCATTCTGGAAAAGCCAATTTGTATATGATCATTAAGAGTCACCACAGACTTCATGCATATAATCAATCAATTTCATCCAGGACTACAGATACGCATTTTGCAAAACATGCTAACCACATGGTACTACAATAATGTTCTCCATCCTGTTGCTCTACATATATGGTGAGGTAGAAGTCCAGTTATTCTTATGTTGACATTGGGAACTATGGCACTTGTAATCTAAAACATCTTGAGGGTATCAGATTGAGGAAAGCTCATTTAGGGATCTAAAAATTGGGCTTAGATATGTATCTTCTGTTGTACCACTTGGTGGTACTGGAGGTTCAGCGATGAAATAGCCATTCCTGATTTCAGAAATACAACCTGTGCTTCAACCATCCTGCCTTGCCTTGTCAAAGCTGGAGAGGAAAGAAGAACTGGTGCTCAATGAACAGACAGAAATGTTTACATAAATGGGTTCACCCTAAAATAGACTGGACCTTTAACAACAATAACAAAAGCCTTGAATCAGATGCAGGGAGGCTGCTGAATCCAAAAGGAACTATGTAATTAAAGGCCGGAGTGGGGTAAGTGCCAAAACAGCCATGCCCATCTGCAAATGCAGACATAAGAGTGAGGAAATCGGAAGAAATCCAGGATAGAATGGAAGACTTAGCAGAAATCAGGTAGTGGTTAGCTAAGATGGAGTCAGTGCAACCAGGTTGCAAATCACTGATTTTACATATATTTTTAAACTCATGAATATTATGGAAATTCAGGAAGCCATGTTATTGTCTTTCTATCCCCAATCCCTTTGTCCTATTGCCCATCCTTTCCTCTGTGAGGCTCAACTGAAGTCCTGCTTTCCATGAGGTGGTGATACAAGAAAAATCATTTCTAGTTGTTCTCCCAATATATAGTTATTTTAAAGGAACAACAATGATATTTACAATTTGTCATGAGGGCTCTGCAACTTGTAAACAGATCTCAGCTGTATCCTCTGCTTAATTGGCAAGTTAAAGGTAGGACACGGAAATTGTTGAAAGTTACAGACAACTGGCTGCCAATCATAAAAAAATACTGATGCAAAATAGGAGGCTGAAATAGATGGCGTCCTTTGTATGCAGGTCCCAATTTCACTCTCTGACATTTCCAGAGATGAGAAAGGCCTTTATGTAAAACCTGAGGAGTTCTTGCCAGAGAAAGCAATCCTGAACAACACAGGGCAGTGTTTGATTCTATATAAAGCATCTTCCCAGCTCTGTAAATGATTCTGAGAGTACAGAAGTCAAGGAAGCATTAAAACTATAAGAAGGAAAAGTGGTCAAATGAGTACATAACCTTCTTGCCTTAGAATCAAGATTAAAAGCTCCAGCTGTAAGAAGCTGGATTAGCCAACTAATTGATAGCATATAACAATGTAGTCTGTAAACTCACTCTAAAAATATCCTGACTGGTGGCTACAAAGATCAGAATGACTGATGAAAAATGTGTAATATTAAATATAAAAAATCAACAGTTACATTTGATGGTTGAGTACACAACACACTTATGTTCACAATTCATGCTATTTTTTTTTATCTTTGCTTAGAGTATTGTTCATAACTAATAATTTACGTCTTAGCATGATGTACAAAGCCAGCCAGTGTTTAATTTAAAAAAAATGGTTGGAACAAACCATATTTTCCTGCATTTCATCTACATTGCTGAATTTATGTCTCCAAGTTTGGGGTTGTGGCTTTACAGATCTGGAGAGCACTAGACTGATGATTATTCTAACCTTTATATCATTAAAAAAAAAAAAAACCTAGCATATTGCTGTTTTATCAGAATGAATCCACTTGTTAAATTGTCCATTGCCTATCATGAAGCCTAAACTTTGATGTGGGAAAATTATGAATATGAATATGGATGAAGGGGTTTGCTGAAAAATAATTAACATTTAGGAAAAAGACACCCATACTATTGACACAAAACAGCCCAAAAAAAATAAAATCCTGGGACTGCAGTTTCTGAATAACAGAGTGTCACTTGTTGGCCTCCTTCCAATTAGAGAACAGTTCCTGTAATTCAACCCTCACCCCTCTACCCTCCATCGCTGCAGTCTGATGTAGGATGGATGTGGAATGCCACAGGGAGCCCCCTCACATTCCTGGACACCATTGCACCCCTCTCAGCCCAGGAATTTAGTTAACAAGTTGCGTGTGGGAAAGTAGAATCAGTAGAGACCTTGAATGTCTCAGCTCCCAGTTGAGTAAACAACTGTTTTCTGGCAGCCGTTCAGCTAAACACCCTGGAGCCCTTGAGCAAAGAGTTGGAAAAATGTCCCCTCGGTACAAAGTCTAATAAATGACTCCCTCCCCCAACTCATTCTGCTTGTCACTGGCCAACAAGTCAGCCTTTCAAACCCACAAGGCTTTGAAATCTGCTCAATAATGATCAGTCATCCACCAGCAAAAGAGGTTCCAGGAAAACTCCTTAAGAGGAGAGTGAAAAAAAGAGACGGACTGCAAAAATAGATTTCCCCAACAAACTGGGGTTGGAGACCAGTAAAAAAAGAAAGAAAGAAAGAAAAATTCAACTACCAGGAAGGGAATTCCAAATTATGGCTTCCAAGAATAATGAGCCAAAAGCAGGTTATGCTGTGGCCAACTTAAACTTTTAAAGTATCATAAATAACAATTATTTCATAATTGTTGTTCATGTCTTTGTTCCCTCTAGCAAATACTTAATGACCTATTCAAGTTTGATTATTCCTATCTGGTACCTTCTAGAGCAGGGGTCTCCAACCTTGGCTCCTGGAAGCCTGGCGGACTTCAACTCCCAGAATTCCACAGCCAGCTTTGCTGGCTGTGGAACTCTGGGAGTTGAAGTCCGCCAGGCTTCCAGGAGCCAAGGTTGGAGACCCCTGTCTAGAGTGAGAGTGGTTAAGTAAACCGCAGAAGCTTTTTTTAAGCTTTGTTAAAATCCAGACTGAAAACAACTGGTCTTTCTTCTCCTGACAAGTGAGAATTACACCAACTCACTAAGTAATCCTGGAACTGGGTTCATAGACTGCTTTGAGGCATAGTACAATTTCCTTTTTTGAGGTTTAGCATGTTGTTGAAACCTATTGTGGCTTGTTCAATGAACCTTGTTTAAAGAAACTATGACTTAGCATAACATACACATTCTATCAGTATACAATCTGCAATTACTAGGAAATTGCAGTTGCACATAACTAAATCATTAGTATACAATATTTCTTTTATATTGCAGATCCACTAGTTTTAAAATACACTGACTCTTACTGTTGCATGAACTCCACTGACCACTCTGCCATGATTTGTTAATAATGTATTACCAAGACAAAGGACAAGAGTAAAACAACTGATACAACATTTGCTAATACATGTAGTCGTCGACTTATGACTACACCTGGGACCAGAATTTCCCTTACTAAGCACGGCAGTTGTTAAGTGAGTGGCACCAGATTTTGGACCTTTTTTTGCCATGGTTATTAAAAGAATCACTGCAATTAAATCAATCATGTGGTTATTAAGCGAACCTGGCTTCCCCCATTGACTCTTCTTGCTGGAAGTCAGTTGGGAAGGTCACAAATGTGATCACGTGGCCCTGGGACAAACAACATCATAAATACATCCTGATTGCCAAGTGCCTGGATTTTGATTACATGACTGTGGAGATTGTTTTGATAGTCATAATATGAGAACTGGTCATAAGTCATTTTTTTTCCAGTGCTGTTATTGAACGGTTGCTAAACAAATGATTGTACTGCTTTAAAAGGAAGTTGAAGAAGACAGTTCAATAATCAATACCTATAAAGTCTAATTAGTATCTAATGTAAACAATTTTATCACAAACAGGAGAGATTTCTCCCAGGTGACCAGCAAAATTAATCAAACTATTGTCCAAGTAATGCTATTGTCCAAGTTCATGTAGCAAGTTTTTAACTCACTCTCTTTCCTGCTCTCTCTCTCTCTCTCTCTCTCTCACACACACACACACACACACACACACTTATTTATACAATTATGATTATGTTTCCACTATTACCCTTTTTTTAATTTAAAAAAAAAAAACCAACAAGGTACTTTTGAAGTAACACTAGGAATCACCTTAAGTTACAATGGAATACTCTAATATGTGACCCTCTGTCTGTAGGCTGCCCATGCAAGTTACAGACTCTCCCTGTTTCCAAAGGAGACTGTTCCCTTTCTTATTACCACCCCCATCCACCACCCCCATCTTTTCTTACCACACACAGCTTGGTAATTTAGACAGGGGAAGGACACTGTCTGGTTTTGGGGAGGTGACGTATAAGGCATGAATAACTGTTCTTTCCTTCACCATTTTGCACAACTGGAGAGGGGGAAAGAGCCGATGCCAGCGGGCTGGCCAAGTGCCCACTTCCCTATCACGAAGCATCAGGCATTGACTCTGAGTAGAATGTGCTATTGTTTCTCAGCCTCCAGGCCTTTTCCTGTCCTCATAAGAGCTATAGTTGCAAACAAAGGCAAAGCTAGACAGCTCAGGGTGGAGACCAAGCCAGCCTTCTCCTTTATGTACCACACCCTGCCCTCCGCAGCACCCTTACGAGTCAAATGGATGGACACTGTTACTTTGAAACAGAAAGGGCCTATTTTTAGCATCCACAAGCCAAAAATAAATGGGCCACATGGACAGTTTAAACACTTGAGATAAAATAATTTTCCAGAATGCTCCAGCCCTGCCTGTTTGGAAAGCCATTTGCTTATTTACCTAGGAATTCACTTCATTTTCTTCTTTTATATTCATTTTGACTCTCTGTGCAGCTTTCAGGAGCAACTAACCACATGTTCCATAGCCACATAATTTCCTGGACTTTTCCTCCCTAAGTGGTGGAAAAGGCCAATTTGGGATTCTCTATTTCACCTTCCCTGCCAGCATCTACAGCCTACCACACTCTAAAGTATGATATACCAGGACAGAGTAGATGTCTGATTTTAGGATTCAAAAGATCTTACACCCTTCTCCCTCCATGGCCTTTCTCCATGGTAAAAATGTAGACCAGCTGCTTTTAGGTCAAAGCGTTCCAACCTACAAATCGTCCTAGAAACAGTAATTGCTTTTTCTTCAAGTTTGCCAACAGTGAAACCACTGTGTTCTTTTATTATTGTTCTTGTAGTTAACCACCAATGTGCATAAAGCTTAGAGTCCAAGATCAATGCAGGACACATGATTCAGTTTAAAAGATGGGAAAGAACAGAGAAAAGAGAGAAATGGAACAAATATGCCATAATTTCACCAAGAAAAAATAATATTGATATAAACAAAATGAACTTTCTGGAAATCTTCATGTGCAGGCAGGGCAATCATCTCTTGAAGGATGCTTCTAAAAGGAGCAAGAGATTGAACTAAATTATCTAAAAAGCTTTTTCCAACTCCAAATGTTATAAATAATATAATTCACACAATCAACTAAGTCATAACGTAAACTGTTCAGCTTATGTTATATGAACCCAGTCATTAGTGACTTATTTAAATAGACAAAGTTGACTTATAGAAACTGTTAAGTACTTGGACATGGATTGGAGTAAATGGAGACAGCCTCTGAGTGTGAACTTTCAGCTCTTTATTGCATAGTGACTTCTCCAAACAACAACAGTGAACTCTGCCTTATATAGGCAACCCTTGTGAGAGTTGTCCAATAGTGAGCTATGAACGCTAGCTCTTTTAACCAATAATAATCCTCTGTTAAGGGCCAATCGGATTCCTAACAACTAACCAATCCGATCTGGCCACCTAACAGCCAATCAGAAGTACAGGGTCAGAACCCTGCACTTTACCTCAAGCTCATACTTTATTAACTATGGTACATACACAACACCCCTTCCCCCTGGCTTCTTAATTATGGTGTAGATATATAGTCCTTTAAATAGGACGGTTGTCTTTTAAGTCTTTCGGATTTTCGTTGGACTGGTTGATTGCAATCCTGTTGAGGTAGATTGTTGTTTGGCAGTGGATCTGCTTCTTGCTCAGGTGCAATTTCTTGCGGTGCAAACAATTCTCCTTCCTGCTCCATTTCCTGAGTCTCACTTAATTCGTCGCTCCCTTCGAGCAGGTTCCCTGGAACGTCATCTTCTTCTGTACCTCCCCCCCCCTCGGTTTGGTCATGGGGGAGTTGTTGACTGGCCATTGTGAGTCGTGACCATAATAGGTCGATATGCCGTTTCCACAGTCTATTGTCACAGCATTTCACTATGTAGGATTTGGGGCCGGTCACTCGTACTACCGTTGCCTCTATCCATAACGGATCGCCTGATAAGTTTCGTGCATAAACGTGGTCTCCTACCTGGAAGGTGCGATAGCGGCCACTGGATCCTATTGGCTTTTCCGGTTCGAAAGCAGGGTGCAACTGGTCGAGGTGGGAACGGAGTCTTCGTCCCATCAGTAGTTCGGCGGGAGTTCTGCCGGTGACGCTATGTGGAGTTATGTGTTGCAAAAAGAGAATTTGGTTGACCTTGTCATCGATATTGTCATAGTCCATTTTTTGCAAAGTCTTTTTAACAAATTGGACCATTGGTCACAGGGTGCGCAGGCGAGGTGAGCGCATGGCGGATGCCGCGGTCAGCGAGGTACTGCTCAAACATTAGTGTCGTAAACTGTGGCCCGTTATCGGACACCAGGATGTCAGGCAATCCGTGGGTTGCAAAGAGGCTATTTAGGATCTTGATCACTGCCTCGGAAGTTGTAGCCATCATACAATGAATTTCTAACCAATTGGAGAAGGTATATCCTTTGGTTGGCCCCGCGAAATCAAGGTGGATTCTGGACCAGGGTCCACGTGGCGTCTCCGATTCAGTAGGCATGGCGTTTGGTGGGGCGTTGCTGGCTTGTTGGCAATTGGTACATGCTTTGACCCACTGCTCGATTTGCTGGTCCATGCCCGGCCACCATGCGTAGCTTCGTGCAAGCGCTTTCATCCGCACGATGCCGGGGTGGCCCTCGTGCAGAATTTGTAGCAGCGTCTTCCGGAGTTGTTCTGGGACAACGACTCTATCGCCCCAGATGATACAGCCTTTTTGGGAAAAAAGTTCAGTCTGTCAAGATTTGAATGGCGCGAAGTCATCTGGTACTTGGTCCAATGGCCATCCACGTTCTACCCAGCCTAGGACTCGAGCTAGGGTGTGGTCTCGTTTGGTTTCTCTCGCGATGTCTCGGGCGGTCATAGGTGACGAGTTGAGTGTTTCGATCTGCAACGTGGTTGCCATTGGTGCCGGATCGTCGAGAGTCTCTGGAAGCGGTGCTCGCCTTAATGCGTCGGCGTGGGGAATGGCTTTCCCCGGGTGATATTGCAGGCGATAATTATAAGCAGCTAGGAATTCTGATCATCGGGTCATTCTAGGGGATAATATGTAGGGGGTTGGCTTGTCCCCAGCGATTATCCCTAGCAACGGTTTGTGGTCAGTTATAATGGTAAATGTCCTTCCATACACATATTCATGAAATTTCTTTACAGCTGAAACCATTGCGAGAGCTTCTTTATCAATTTGTCCATAGTTCCGCTCTGCTTGTGAAAGAGTCTTCAAAAAGTATGCAACGGGGGCTTCGTTCCCATTAGGTAGTACATGACTCAAAATGGCACCCACCCCGAAGGGCAATGCATCGCAGGTTATAACTAATGGTAAAGTCTCGTTATACTGCATAAGTACAGAGTCAGATGTGAGCAGTTTTTTAACATTCCGGAACGCTTGTTCCTCCCGGTAACCCCATACCCACAATGCTTTTTTATCTAATAACCGGTGTAACGGTTCAGCAACAGTCGCCTTGTGCAGTAAAAATACATAATAGAAATTAATGAGACCTAAGAACGCCTGGAGATTGGCCTTGTTTCGTGGCCTGGGAGCGTTTTTTATCGCCTTTAATTTACTTTCGGTAGGATGAATGCCTGGCTATCAATCCGATACCCAAGAAACTCAACACTGTCAGTGTATAAGTGACATTTATTTTTTTTCACCTTAAGTCCTGCCTCTTGGAATTTTTTAAGAACACATTTCAAACGATCCTGCAAGATTTTTTTGGTAGGGGCTGCAATTAATACATCATCAAAATATGGAACTATGCCCTTGATTCCCTGTAACAACCTTTCCATGAGGCTTTGGAATATCCCCGGGGCTACACTAACCCCAAATTGCAATCGGGTACATTTAAAGGCACCTCTGTGCGTTACAATTGTTTGGGCTTGGGCCGTCTTTTCATCCACTGGTAGTTGTTGATAAGCTTGAGCTAAATCTAATTTAGTGAAAACCTTTCCGCCCCCCCCAAGGAATGAAGGAGGTGCTGCACCACCGGAACTGGATACACATTCTGCTGTAGGGCGTGGTTTAAAGTGGCCCGGTAGTCCCCACAAATTCAGATTGACCCGTCTGGCTTAATGGGTGTTACAATAGGGGTTTCCCATGGGGAGGGATCGATGGGCTTCAACATCCCTTGAGCAATTAGCTTGTCGAGTTGTTCATCGATCTTTGCTTTAAGAGCAAATGGAACTCGACGGGGCTTCAAGCGAATAGGGGCTACTTTTTGATCTAGACTAAATGAGATTGGGGTCCCCTTATACTCACCTAAACGGTCCGCGAAGACGTTGCTGAACTCAGAAATAAGGTCTTCCTCCCACTCACAACCACTGACTCGGTTCACACCGGCCACTTCGATGCCGAGTGGCATGAACCATTGGAGGCCTAATAGACTAGGCCTATCTCTATCGATGATCGTTAGAGGTAAGTATGCTGTATGCTTTTTGAAGGAGACTCGGACTCGGCAGGACCCGACAACGGGGATTCGATTTCCTTGGTAGTCCTTGAGGATGAGGCGTTGAAATTGGAGGTCTTGGCGTTGGATTGTGGGGATAAGTTGCTTGAGTGTCTTCCAAGACACCATCGAGAGGGACGATCCCGAGTTGACCTCCATGTGGCAAGGCTGGTTCTCGATGGCTACCGTGACTCGAATTTTCTTAGTGTCCAAAACTGAGGCATGACCTATAGTGATAGTATGGTGAGCCTCTTCTTTTTGCAAAACTCGATTTCTGTTGGAATGGTTTACTGGCTCTCGCCTTACAGGACGGTTTCCTGTCGATTGGCGATAGTTGGCCCCTTTTGAGGCCTGGCTGGGTCCTGGTAAGCTGTGGCAGAGCCGGCTGATGTGGCCTCATTTCCCGCACTCATGGCAGAGTACGTCGTGGAATTTGCATTCGGCCCTGGCATGGTTTGCTCCATAGCCAGTGCAAGGGCGTAAGGGCTTAGGGCAAGGGTCCCGGTCGGACCGCAGTCGATGGACCCCTTCTTCGTCGCTGTCTGACGATGAAGAGAGATCCTCGTGGTGCATTGTTGAGAGCTGCCCTTCTGAGTTGGGTAAGATTTCGCCTGTCGGTGGTGTTGCCGGAGTGCGGCTTTGCCGTAATTGTGCAGCCGACTTTTTGGTCGCCTCCACAGCCCTGGCTTCGGCGATGGCGTCAGCAAGGCTGATGTCGCCTTTCGCCATCAGCTTGCTTTGCACGCCTAGCGCATCTAATCCCAGAATTACTCGATCTCTTAGTGCTTCTTCTAAATTGGCGAACCCACAGAGGCCCCCTAAATTTCGGAGATCCGCCACGAAATCGGCCACGCTCTCTCCTTTTCATTGGTTTCTCTGATAAAACTCATGGCGTCTCATGAGTGTAGGCATGGTTGGCGCTTAATGGTCTCTCAGGATGGGTTCGAGGTCGTCCCAGCTCATGGCTTTCACTTCTCGAGGTTTGTCGAGTGCTTTAGCCATCTTAAATACAGCTGGGCCGCAATGCATCAGGAACAGTGCCCGCTTCTTTGCTGGTGTGGCATCCTTCAAATTATTCATCTCGAGAAACATTTGGAAGCGATCCATGTAGGATTCCCAATCCTCTTGGTTTGGATCAAACGGAGCGGGTGGTACGATGCCACCGGACATGGTTCCGTTGTTGGCGTCGTTTTATCACGTGCTCGGTATTACTTCCTGGCTTCTTAGGTTCAGACGTCTCCACATTCCACCCTCGTCGCCAGTGTTAAGTACTTGGACATGGGTCGGAGTAAATGGAGACAGCCTCTGAGTGTGAACTTTCAGCTCTTTATTGCATAGTGACTTCTCCAAACAACAACAGTGAACTCTGCCTTATATAGGCAACCCTTGTGAGAGTTGTCCAATAGTGAGCGATGAATGCTAGCTCTTTTAAGCAACAATAATCCTCTGTTAAGGGCCAATCGGATTCCTAAGAACTAACCAATCCGATCTGGCCACCTAACAGCCAATCAGAAGTGCAGGGCCAGAACCCTGCACTTTACCTCAAGCTCATACTTTATTAACTATGGTACATACACAACAGAAACCATAGCTTAACGAAACATCTTAATTCCCTCCCATTTTACTCCATTCTCCATACTTTCACACTTTGGCATCATATAGGACGTTTCTCCCATTACTACTATCTAAAAATAGAGGTGCAAGTTGGGCTGATCATTGCAGGGCATGAAAACAGATTGCAGGCCAAGCACAGCGATAATGGAACTACCAGCGCTGTTTTGTAACTATGCATTTTGGGTGTGTGCATTGGATAGGATGGGCATTGTTTACATGGGCAGCCAGAGGGAACCAAATGAATGCAAATCCTACTTAAGTGTCACCTAATTGCAGCACTGGAATGATGTTATTGCATGTGGGCAGTCATTATGGCATCACTATAATTTGTTACACTTCTAAGCAGATGGTTGGGATCACACATTTAAGTAATAGGTGAACAAACCGTGGTATATGAATGCAATATGGACATTTTTTTATTAAGAGTTCTTTTAAATACTGGAGACATACTGTATCCAAGCTGCAAATATCAGGGTGGCTATTAGATGGCAGCAAGAGAATATGCAAACTCTAATTCTTCCCCATTATCTAGTGGATGTCCAGCACTTAGATATGCAAATATTCAGGCAACCAGGTGTAGCCATGGCAGATATCCTCTGATACTGCCTATAATGATTTCTGAATGTTTAAAATATGTCCACCACATCAAAAGTCTGAATACTGTATCTTCTCTTCTCTACCAGTTTCAGATCTCAATCTGATTAAAGTGTGTAGGGTTTTTTACATGTTAAAAAGTTTGATTGAGCTATTTTGAATAATTCTGCCCTCTGTTACTTTTTCCTTTCTCTCTTACCACTTCACACATAAGCCATAATCACCAACAGCTCTTTAACATAAACCATAAGGAAGTGAGAATAAATAGATTACAGTTAGCCAATCAGCAAATATTCCACTGCCATCAACAAGGTTTTTCTGCAAGTCCGAAAACTAATATTTGCAATATCTATCTCATTAATATCCAATGACTGATGAAAAGCATCTGGAAAATTACATGAGATTTTGAAGAAGCCATTCTGAAATTCTTGTCCAAGTGTCTTGAATTCTATTGACATGTCTCCCTTCCAGCTGTTCAGATTTATATTTTGTATTTGGAGCTTCCTGAGACACATACACTTGACATTTTCCTTTCCCTGCTATGGTAGCCTTCCCCCATCTTGACATCCAAAGGTGTTAGACTGCAACTCTCTTCATTCCTAATCAACACAGACTATTGACTAAGTTCAGTGGGGTAATAGGAACTTGGCATCACTCATCTGGATGCAAGCTTCAAAGTGATGGCTCCATTGCATCTCAATCTGGAGACAAAGTTTAATAATCTCATCAAATGAAGCCAACCTATATTAACATCTTTTCATGCACCATATTAATCTATGGGTTTTTATATATCTGTCATTTGACCTAAGCCACAATTGGCTGGATCTACTTAACAAATTTATACCAATATCAAACTAACCACATTACGATTTACTGTAAAATGTAATGGTTATTACAATTATTGTTCCTAGAGTTAGATATCCAGAGTTTTAGGTTTTGAATAGGTGAATCCTAAGTAGGTATGGTAATTATTAATTAACATAGACTTATGCATAAATACATAGTACTTTCATCAGCAATGTTTCTCTAAACACACCATGTTTCCATATTTTTATGCAATCCTTTCAAACTGTCTTATCAATATTTCCATGACCCTTGCATGATTTGTAGGCCAGGATATCCATATATTCCATGTAACGGGGTGGACCACTATTTGACAAGGCTTCTTGGTCTTGGCTATCAGGTTGTCTAGTCCAATTTTAACATTACAAAATACATGTCAAGAAAGGAGAAAAGGAGCCATGGCCAATAAATTCCTCAGTAACCATCAGCAGCCATCCTGCAGATTGAGCAAATGCATAGTAGCCATCTGGTCCTAGTCTTTCCCATTCTGATGGATTGCACTATTTTTTTCAATTTCAATTGTAGCACAGGTTTCAAAATTATACATGCATGTAAAAGTAACATATGCAATTGGTGGGTGTGTATGTGGGTGAGTGGGTGGGGTGGGTTTTTTTTTCTGATCTAGATATGATTTGGGGGAGGGATTCTGTATAAATATGACTCCTTAGTGCTGAGCTTCTCATTTATTCAGGGAAACTGAGATTCCAGAATGCCTCCTTTTGAATGGAGCCATTGTGCTCTGCAATATCCTGATGCAAACTGCTCTAATCTTATATCCTTCAGATGTGCTAAGGCTTCAGCTTCTACGAGTAATCTTTGGAGGGCACCAGAAGACTGTACGTGGAAGAGTATATTTGCCATTGTCCTGCTTTCTCAATATCACAATGTTGGCCCAACATGGTTCCCTCTTTAAGTAGTGAACTGAACTAAAGGTTTTTCATTAAGAGGGTAAAGATAGAATCAGAATTCAGGTTAGTCTGGCTACTGTAGAATATTTTTAGTGTATTAGGTCCATTTGTCCAGGAAACTACGGCCATTTCTACAGCCTTGGGATAATGAGATGCTTAGTGGGGAAGAAAGGGGAGTTATAAATGCCTGCAGCGCCTGCCCACCCACCCCCACCCACCCCCCATGGAGATCCCTCCTAAAACAGATGCCAATGTGGAAAAGATTTGTTCTGCATTCCTGAGCAGGAATGATTACAGCTCTCTTGGAATTAGCTCCTCCACCCTACAACAAAAAGAGAGGTGTCTTTTTGTGGGGAGGATGTGATCCTTCAATGAGGAGATGGAAATACTCATCTGACAAAAGTTTGGTGGAGTATTGCCAGCTTTTGGGGAAAACCTAGGTTGAAATGAAACTCCATGACAGGATGAATTACATATTCAGTTAATCGGATGAATGGAAAGGTTGGTTCTCTTTTCTTGGAGCTCAAGGGAATGGTCAACTGCTCTTAGGCAGAAACGTCCCAACATCACGGCCTGCTGCACTCAGAACTATTGGTTTGACAGAAAAATTCCAGCCCTGTAAATAAAAACGAAAGGAATGTGGTGCTCCTGCATGTTAATAATAAATTGGTATTCCCGGTCCAGCCTCAAAAAGTCTGCCATGAAGTAAATTGTTAACCCCATTTTGTAAGTATCCAGACCTTTTAATATTTGACAGATCTACATCAAGCAATTCTTGACTTGCATTTTTTTACCGTTCAAAGTTGCAACAACATTGAAAAAACTGACTTAAGACCATTTTTCACACTTACAACTTTTCCAGCATCCCCATTGTCATGTGATCAACATTCACATGCTTGGCAACTGATTCGTATTTATGACGGTTGCTGTGTTCCAGAGTCCTGTGATCACCTTTTACAACTTTCTGACAAGCAAAGCAATGGGAAAGCCAGATTCACTCAACAATCAGCTTACTAAATTAACAACTGCAGTGATTAACAACTGTGGCAAGATAGGTTGTAAAATGGGGCAAAACTCACTTAACAAATGTCTCACTTAACAACAGGAAGGTTCTGGTTTTGAACTAGAAAGCCTAAGATTTGGGGGCTATTGGACACTTTTGGAAATATGGGAGCATGCCATGGCTGCCATCACAAAATGCTGAGCATGGCCGATTACAAACAACCATTTACCACAAAGGAAATAATGAACCTACTATCCCATCTTTCCCATTATTATGCCAGTTTATATTTGTAAATATGAATACACTTCATACAAAGCATTAAATTGCAACCATCCTCCAATTTTATTTTCTAGAAATGCCGATATCACAGGTGTCAAACTCACTGTGTCACATTGCTGTCACGTGACATTTTGTAACATTTTTCCCATTCGTGGAGCTGGGGTGGGCATGGCCTACACGAGACATATCCAGCCCACAGGCCGCCAGTTTGATAACCCTAGCCTATATGGAACACAGACACTTTTTAGAGGAGGGGGAGAGCAGGGAGAGATGACGATGATGATGTTTTTAAAGGATGTTAGCATTGCATTTATTTGTTGCTTATTAAAAAGCAGGGGGAGGAAACATGTGAGTCAGGCATACCAATCGAAGCAGCCACGAGCACTGTTTATTAAAAGTTATACTTCATTTAAATTTAAATCCTTCCAAAACCCATGATGCCAAAGAAACAGGTTGAAATGTCATGACTGAAGTCTAGGTCTGGTTATGGACAAGCAATGGTACAGTATAGGTAAGCCTAAATGAGGATGTGTATCCTTAGATGCATCCCAACAGCTCAAAGATAAATGTCTTCATGACATCCACCCATAATTTGGAAATCTTTCTGCTTGCTTGGGCAATTATTCTAAGCTTGCCTACAGGTGGCTGTCATGATAAATATTATAGGATTTCGTACACAGCAATTACTGCCCCAAGCTCAGAGGTACACCTGTGATTAAACTACAACTCAACCAATGGAGCGGCTATATCAAAGACAAAATATTTAAAAATGTTCATGTACTCTTTGGTGAAAGAGGATATTATGTCTTTTCAAGCAGAATTTCTAAACATAATGTACAGAAATTGAACACTCTTCTTTTTTCTCTCTAGACAGAAATAATGCTAGTAATATTCTTCTAGACAGAGGTCTTCTACAACCATTAATCAAAAGCCATTTTTTAGATTTTCTTTTTATTCACTTTAATATATTTTTGCCTTGTAACTAACATCAAAATGAAACAGCAGAAATGATATGGAAACATGGACAAGCTGCAAATAAAGGATGACTGTCTACAACAGGGGTGTCAAACTCATGGCCTGCAGGCTAGATGAGTCAAGCGCAGGCCAAGCCCACCCCCGGTTTAATGTGTATATATGATTAAATGTGATTACATGATCCTCTTCAGCTTAGCATTTATGAATTTCCACTTTTTTTAAATCACATAAGTAATTACCATTTGGGCTGAGCTTCTGAGGGTTTCTTGGGGTTGCCTCTAAAAATGTGAGAGATGCATGGGGCTCTGGAGTTTCTGTTGTATATTTCTGAATCACAGCTTTGTACAGTACATTATTTGATGGCACCTGTGAGATTCCCTATAGATTGTGACTAAAATACCTCAGAAGTTATAGAACAATAACAGAACAGAAAAATAGGGTTGGAGGGACCTTGGAGGTCTTCAATCTAACCCCCGGCTTAAGCAGGAAATCCTATAACATTTCAGACAAAGGTTGTCCAATCTTGTCTTTACAACATCCAATGTTAGAGCATCCACAACTTCTAGAGGCAAATCATTCCACTAATTAATTGTTGTAACTATCAGAAAATTTCTCCTTAGTTCTAGGTTGCTGCTCTCCATGATTAGTTTCCGTCCATTGCTTCTTGTCCTACCCTGAAGTGCTTCTGTTCTTCATATAGTTTAGCTTCCAGTTCCTTAATCATCTTTGCTGCTCTTCTCTGCACTCTTTCTAGTTCAGGAATCCCCAGCCCCTGAGCCACTGCCCACTACCAGGCCATGGCCTAGTTAGAGACAGGCTGCACTAGCGGCAGGCCAGTGTGAGTACGCACACACATCCACAGCTCAACTGGCGCAAGTGGCGGGCTGGTGTGCATGTGTGCACAGCTCCACTTACGCAAGTTAAACTATATGCGCGCCTGTGTGCCAGCCATCACTCACTCAGCCCGGTTCCCATCTCCCCACCTCTACCTACCCTCACCCACCCCACACAAGCTGCAAAGGTTGAGGACTGCTATTCTAGTTCATAGAGAAACCAGAAAATGAGTTGTTAGGTTTACACGTTGCACTGTTGTTGTTGTCGTTGTTTTTGAAGTGTGATCTGTCAATATGTTCTTGAGCCCTCTGGCTCTTTAACTTTTTTCCCAGTGGTAGAGCAAGAGAAAGAATGAAGTCACACAAAAATCAGCTAGAAAAGTTTTGATAGAGGCATTTTCTTTTTCACATTGCCCTTCTTTATTCAGTCACTGGTTACAGTGCTGCCACAGGGTGGGTGGAATTTAAATCATGGACTGGTCCCCCCAAAGGATTCTAAATTCTTTGCCTTCTCAGTTAGGCTGTTGAGATGGAAGAAGGTCTGAGTGGAGAATAGAATCCGGTCTGATGCTTTTTTTTTTTTTTTTTTTGCTTCCTTTTTTTGTTGTTGCAGAATTCTGAGCTTTGATGCTGCAGATAAATTCCTCTGTTGAACAAGTTTTGTGCTTTAGAGTAATTCTGTGCCCCATCCTGACTGTCAGCTGTTTAGATTTTCATAAATATTGGTCTTTCAAGCCTGAAGCCTTGGTATCATCATCATCATATCATTCATTCCCAGAGTTTAAAAGTGTTTCTTCCTTACAGTATTTCCTTTTAAACAGGCTCTATGTTACTTTCCAGAAAAGGCTATGGCAAAACTCCTTAAGACTTTTCACTAGAGACTATGGGCAGCCTTTCATATTATTTCCCACCCTTCTTCATCTTTTCTGACTACAACATTGAGAAGATCAAACTATAAGGCAGTCTGTGTAAATACATTGTAATGGTAATAAAGAACTTCCTTTATGAAGAGAATACTTCTTGTTACAGCTTACCAGATGAAAAGGGTGTGACAGCAGTACTTCCCAGTCTTCTGATAGAATAGAGTGTCAACCACACAGCAGTACCATTAATTTGAAGAGCAAAGTTATATTTTCCCCAATGCCATCCTAACTGAGCCTCACTGTTATAGGAGGAAAATCCATTGTTGTAGGAAGTATTTAACTTGGAGTATTTCTTCCACTTTTATGAAAACTTCAACAGGAGTTTTCAAATATGTTTGCACTGGTTTAAAAGATCAGCAAACTCTTCCACTATGCAAGAACTGCCAGTATCCAGTCAGGAACAATAGAACTTCAGTCTGAAAACTAGGACAAACTGTATCTCATGGATCAAAGTATGGGAGTTTGGTGATACAGAACCACATTAAGACCCTTGAAGATTTATCTTCATAAATTCTCACTGCAGTTATAATCCAAAATGTTCGGATTATAAAAGTATTTCCTGCACTTTATATTTTCAATGAGTTTCAGTGAAAGTTATTTTGTTGAGGAGTGCATGATGTCACAAAATTAAATTGCCATAAGTATACATGGGATAAAGTAATAGTAATGTCTTAAATATATTTAACTTGGACAGTATATGAATTTTGATTTCCCTGTCATATTTTCAGGGTTGTTGTTTTTTTGAAAAGAAACCTTGAAATACATTAATTAACTCCAAACATTCCACTAGGCCAGTGTTTCTCAACCTTGGCAACTTTAAGATGTGTGGATTTCAAGTCCCAGAATTGCCCAGTTAACATGCTGCCAAGGTTGAGAAACACAGCCCTGGGCACTGTGAATAATATGCGCACACCACAGTGATATATTAGTATCCGCTGTTTTGATAAAAATGTACAAGATAACTGAGGTTTGTGATTGAATTTTACTGAAACTTGAAAACATATTAATCAAATATGTCCTGTAAGGGTTAGCTGCAAGGTAATTCATATTATTTGATTAAGCCATGGTATGTTTAATCATAATTTGCTGGTTCACATAATATGCTAAACGCCCAGAAAACCAATAATGTGTTGTGTATGTATGAACAAATCTCACCATATGTAAACCTAGATGTTACCAGATATCTTATGTTTTTCTAGGTCATGTGGCTTGTTTAGGCTCATCATGTTGTATGAATCTAGCCAATATGATTGCATTAACTACTCAATTGTGTCTGATTCATAAAATCAGAATGAAAGAAAGCATGGTTTAGAATCACATATACCATAAATCTGTCCCACAGGCTCCAGCTAGAACTCTGATAACTACTTTCTGAATGGCAGCTTTGGAGCTACCATTAAAGACACCGCCATTCTAGAACACTTAATCTGTCCTGGAAGTGATTAGGCAGACCAGTTTCTCCAGAAATTGACCCAGCCAAAACAGAGACAGCATTCATGTCCCATAAAGTCAGTTACCAAATTAACATGTTTTCTGAGCTTGCACAATACAGTACATCAAACCATCAGCTAACCAAATATGCAAGTCTTGTACAACATACAAGATGAAAACCAGTGATTTGGTTAAGTATGTAGTATGACTACAAATACAAAGTTTAGAAAACCTTTCTTAATCAAAGACAATAGTGGATTGTTTAGCAATAACATTCAGGCTGTAAAGTTGCTGCTTTAGGGATAAATGGAAATTCCCTCGCAGGGGGTGTATTCTGTTCTACATTTTCAGAGTCTCCAACTCATTGTAGCTCCATTTTCAATCAATCATCACTTGGTTCAACTTGGTCTTACTGTGCAATATACTGCATGTACCA
The DNA here is from genome assembly GCA_033807585.1 of Hydrophis major. Lineage (NCBI taxonomy): Eukaryota > Metazoa > Chordata > Lepidosauria > Squamata > Elapidae > Hydrophis > Hydrophis major. The sequence continues at coordinate 182,271,069 of CM066331.1, read as the reverse complement.
TCCTTCCCCAGTACTACTGTTTGACTAATTTGCAAACTCATTTATCTGAATGGATCAACCATACGTTGAGTAATAAAGGAAGGAAGAGTGCAACCAGAACAACAAAATATTATTCTTTAAACATAATTATCTTAAGGATTCAAGGCAGGAGGGATGGAGAAAAATCAAAGAACCCCCCAAAAGTGGACTTCTCCAGCAACTCAATGGAACAGAGAATGTGTGTTTGTAGATATTTTAAAGAAATATTTAAATGTTATATATGGGTGATATTGGAAACAAGTGTATCCAGAAAAGCAGAAATAAATAAATGTCAATTGCAACACAGTGTTCACTTCAGTTGATCTTGGAATACAAGTTAGGTTGGATCAGGTTAATGTTTGCATAAAGATTATCAAACAACTGCAAGGCTATAAACTATACTAAGAAGTTGAAAAATAATCCGGGAAGAAATTTATAGCTAACTTTTCAATCCTGTTCACACAAAAACTACACTAGTACAGCCATGTAATAACTAGCAGTCATGTTTGACACAAGAAATCTTTGCCTTTCAGTGGTATATATCAGTGGTGGGATTCAACTTTTTTACTACCGGTTCTGTCAGCATGGCTTGGTGGGCGTGGCAAGGGAAGGATACTGTAAAATCTCCAGTCAGAGGTGGTATTTGCCAGTTCTCCAAACTACTCAAAATTTCTGCTACCGATTCTCCAGAACTGGTCAGAACCTGCTGAATACCACCTCTGGTATATATAATCTCATCGTATATCATTATACAAAATTCCTAGCCATGTTGATAGCAAAGTTTCTTATTTATCCATTTTACCTTCCTGCAATAACTATCACATCCTTACCAACTGGTAACTCTGAAGAATAAGTCAGACAGTATGAAATATCAATCTTATATTTGTCTATTTAAATAATGGCAGTTCTGAAACTGTAGGTCCAGAGAGGTGTGTGTGAGCACACAGGTGGATGCGCACACACACACCACCCAGCAAAAAAACAGAATAACACAGTTAAGAAGAGACCTTGCAGGTCTTCTAGTCCACCCCCTGCTCAGGCCAGAGACCCTGCCTATGCGCTATGCTAAATACAGCTCCTTAAATCAGGATGGAGCATTGTAACTCTACATATATTGCTAAACTATAACACCTACACTCCCTACTCCTTGGCCATATTGGATGGGACTACTGGGAGTTGTAGTTCAGCAGCAGCTGTGAGCATCTGCTATAGGATCGCACTTAGTACAACTGGAATCTACTGCTTCAGGACAGGTAAACAAAATCCACGCGGGGAGCAAAGACCACCCTTCCTGATCCACATTTGGCACTGCAAGAAGAGAGGAGATGAAGCTGCAACGTATAGGTTCAAATCATGTAGTCACTTACTCGCTGTGACAGATGTATTGGGGAAGGGGGAAGGAGAGACGGTGTGGAGGGAAGCTGTCAACCAACATCTATAATAAACCAACTTTTTTTTTCCTTGATAAACGGGGTGGGGGTGGAGAACCTGCCCAAAGCTGAAAATGCCATCCCTCAATCCTGTTCATGGAAGGAAAATATTTCAAACCTCAACCTCTTCAGAAGGACGCTCTCATTCGGAAAGAGAGGGGTGGAGGAAGGGGAAAGATGAAAGATCACGAGTTTCTGAATTTCCCTCGGCTGGACTTTTTGAAAGCCATTCCGTGTTCACCGAACTTCATTCTCTGTCGGCTCGGGATTGGTCAATCAGAGCTGAAACTCCACCCCAGCCTCTTTCCAAATCCCTCTCCTGTGCCCGTCGCTTGACTCTGCTTCTTTATGTCCACGGTGAAGGGACGGCTACGGGGGGGGGGGGGACCGAGGCTACGATTAAGGGACTTTTAACGTCACTGGCATTAAGAGCCTTCCGCTGGCTGCGGTGGTAAAAGAGAGTTTTCAGAACTCCTGTTTTCTCTCCGGCAAGTTTTCTTCGGTGGGGAGGGGAAAAAAAAAAAAAGACTTAAGAAAACTCAGAAAGGCGACAATCTGTGTGGTTTCCTCTCCACTACCTCCAGGACAGGTAAAGTCTAAAGATTAGAATTTAAAGTTTTTGTACACTCGGCGAGTCGCGGGTGAATTTTAGTATGGCGTGTGGAGTGTGACAAAGGGAGAGGAGAAGGGGAGAAAAAAATATGGGGTAGAGCTGGAAAGGTTGAAGAAAACCTTGAAAGAGATGAAGATGATGATGGTGATGGAGATGGGATAAGGAAATTAAGGGAAAGAGGCAAACCATCCCATATATATATATATATATATATATTTGTAATGCCCTCACCATTTTGGCATGGGAATTATGTAGGATACGCAATTCACCACATCTGGATGGCACCAAGTTGGGGATGTTTGGAGCCCTGAGGAATTGTAAGAAATTGTAAGGAAGGCAATAGGAGAAGGAGAGAAAGGGTAGGAGAATGAGAAGCGAAGAAAAGATAGTAAGGTGGAGAAATGGTTTGAGTCCAAGACAGATGTACCATGTGGAGCAGCCAGGAAAAAAGGAGTAAGTGCTGAGGTAGAAATTGCAGAGTGTGTCTGTGTAAAGTTGGTGGGATTTTATATCAAATGCTTGAAGAAATAGGACGCCTTAACTTTTTCAAGCATGAAACAGAAGTTGTTTTTAATTGTGAAATGTGATCATGTGAATAGAACTAAGCAGTAATACTTTTAAGATGCCAAACTCAAACATGAGCCTGTCTGGAAAAAAAAGTATTCCATGTAATACACACACACACACACACACACAAATATTCATATACAAACCTCTCATGTTTCTGCTGTGGCTTATGAATCTAATTTCTTCGGCCTGGAAGCAACTAGAGATCTTCCAGATGTTTGTAGTTCCACTTCTGGATAGCATTTTAATTTAGTGTCTAACTAAATAGCATGTGTTTTAATTGCTGACTTGCTAGGGAAAAATTATCAAGAAAGTAGTCCTTCCAGCAAATATTCTCAATTTGAACTCAAAACTGGAATACAGCAGGATTAGTTCTTTTTTCAGTGTCTTTCCACTTTTTATATTCCTAGCTTTTAGGATGGCTTGGATTGCAGATAACCCAATCTAGCTTTTGGGATGGCTCGGATTGCAGATATCCCAAGAGCCATCTGGATCTTTTCCTTCCATTTTTGTTCATTTGTTTGCTGGAACTCTTTTTTCAAAGTAGTGTTTCTGGTTGAGCCTTTGAACTTGTAAATTGAAATGCATTCTGGTGCTAATAGGCTGTTCATGTTCTGTGCAACTATGACAGTCTAGATAATAGATGGGAATTTCCTAAAACAAAAAAGATGCTGATTGTATTTTCTAATTTCACTCATAATTGTTTTAGGGTTCTAATATCAAAGGCAAAACAGGAATAAAGCAAACTTGTTCAAGAATGCCTTTTAAAGTGGAGAAATTAAAATAACTTTGCCCAACTCATCATCCTCCATATGTGTTATGTTTTTTCCCCTTCATCTATGGCTGGGTTGAGTAGGTATGATGAAGATCATTGTTACATCTGGGGGGAAAATAGAATTGGACAAAATCAGCTTGGACACTGGCAAAAACAATAAAAGGGAGGTAAAAAAATAAGTGCTATTTAGAGATACATTTGGAAGTATGCAGCATTAGATTCAGTAGTGAAGTAATAATCTTATGAAAAGAAAGAGGAAGGAAGGAAGGACTCCAGAGTAATTCTGGAGTCAGGCAGTACCTAAATCAAATTAATTAATTAAATTAAAAGATGGATGGAGAGAGACAGACAGACAGATGCCAATGCAGCCATTGTTTATTTGTAGCTGTACATAAACTTTCCTTAAACAAAAGAATAACTAGATTTTGGATTCCTGATAAATTCAAAGGAATGGGAAGAACTTTTGTTGATCATGTTGCTCCCGGGCAGCAGCGTTTGGGAGAGTCCCTGCAGTAGCAATGTAAGCTGGTTGGCAGGAAAAAGAAGGAAAGGAGGAGCAAAACCAAAGATGGATGATAAGGAGGCACATAAAGCTGTGGCTTTATGTTTTATGTTTATGTTCTTTAGCAAGAGCAGGCCCAAGTGGCTGCTGGCAATGGGGCAGCAAATCCAAAAGAAAGCAACACTTTTGAGTTTCTGAAAGTTGTTTTTGAGAAACAGAAAATAATCTTCCGCTTGGCCTGTCACAGCTTTGGAACAGATTCCACCTACAAGTACCTTCTGCTTTTCTGTTTCCTTGTTCTCCACCCCATCTCCTATATTAGTGAGATCTGCTGGGCCTCAGTGCAAGGAAGGTGGTGGAGGCTAACTAAGATGAGATGGAGAAAAGTCACAATTCTCGTGGATTGTTTAGAGAAGGACAAAAATAAATCATAGCTTTTCCCACTAGCATGGGCAAATTTTAATCTCCCTTCCAGGAAAGAAAATTGATAGTTTGGGGTACTTTTCAGTAAAATGCGAGTCTGATCGTGTTAAGCAGGATCCAACTAGAATACCTTTGCCTGATTCAGGTAATAGATTAGTTAGCTATCCTAGCATTGTAGAGGTTCATATATTTAGCCTTATTGTTTCCCTTAAAACTCATCAGAAGAAAGAATGAGCTGTGACATCATTACTGACAAGGGAACCAAGGGATGCTATCTACATCTTCCTCTTTGTGACGTGTCCTGCAAAAAATGTGTTACATGATTGGGTGTACGGAACCATGGACATAACTTGGAGAAGGCATCCAAACACCTTTAGAGCAACAGGTACAGAAGTGTTATGCCCAAGAGCTGGGAGAGTGTTGCAAAAAGATTCAGATTGGCATCCCTCTGACTCCCTGGAGTATAAGAGAGAAGGTAGACCCAAAAGTGCTTTTTCAAGACGCAACTGGACTTTCTGGTTTTTCTTTGAAAAGCTCAGAACTGAAGAAGCTTCTTGGATGAGAAGCAAAACATCTTCAAAGAAAAACCAGAAACTCCAGCTGCCTCTTGAAAAAGCATGTTTGGGAGAACCATGACCTGGATGACTGAGAATCCCCATAGACAAGAGAAAGGGTAGGGAAAACACAGGCACCTATATACTTCTATCAGTGTAGATTATCTCAATAAAGTATAGTTTTAGCTTTCTTGGGAGTCAGTTCCTGTTCTGTTCTATCTCTTAGGGATGACATTGGGTCACAGAGCCCCCATCCCCAAATATGCATGGAGATGAAATCCAGCAAGATTCCCTAGTCCCAACTACTCCTATCACCTATTTGTATGCAATCATTTTATTATGTTCTGATATGCATGTTTCCATCATCATAGGGAACCATTACTTACTTTTCTTTCTATGCGTACGCAAAGATTACAGGCTGTTAAAACACTGAACTGCTTCTTTGCAACCCAGTCACATTCCTCTTAAAAAGCAGTTAGTATGTGCCATAAATTCCAACTGAACTTACTCAGTTTTTTTAAAAAAAAATATTTGCCAGCTTCTAAACTAGTAGATAAGAGTAACTCCTGAATGAACAAATAGAGCCAAAAAAAAGGAAAAAGGAAAAACACACAGAGCTGGGACACCACTTAGTGATTCAGTAGCTACTCCTGCTCTGCCTTTCTGGCCTTTCCAAGGTGAGCCACAGCATAGAAAACAAAGGAGACATTTGAAGAGATTTCTGGATATAGTTAAGTCAGCACAATGGGGGAGAGAACATTTTCCACTGAGAAAAGTATATAAAGAAGCATTTCATTAAGCTAATACATTAATAATGTGCAAATGCTAGTAATATTTCAAATATCTGGCACTTTAAAATGTTGGATATTGAGCAAAAACAGATGCATGTGGGTTCAAGTACATGCCAGTCAATGTGTAGTATTGTATAGACTTTGGTTCACCAAAGCAGTATCTAGGCAGGATTGTTTCCATGTTTGAAGAGTTAGTTTGTAAAATAGCTTTCCTATCCTGATGCTCTCCAGATGTGACATTGTAATTTCAATATTCCAGCAAGCAATTACACTTATGGTAACACTGAACATAGTCACAAAGTCCTAACTGCTTGAAAGGATTTGATTAACTATAAGCACATCTGGCCAGGGCATCTTCATTCTTGAAATCAGGAACAGGAAAGAAAATGTTTGCTTTCCTCAACTGGATGTCCTCAGATGTATTTAACTACAACTTTTGTCATATTTGGCTGACAATAGCAAATAGCATGATGGTGACTGTACCATTGAGCGCAATGGCAGGTGGCAGTGCTGGTTAATCTTGGCTGGGTTCAGAAGTTAAGCATGGTCAGATGTACTGGAATGGAAGACAACTAGGAAATCTCAGGATTTGGGGGAATTTTTAAAATATTATTTTATGATTTATTTATTTAGTGAGTCTATTTGCTACCCACCTCTTAATGAAATTACTCTGGGAGGCTTCCAGCATTAAACCATTAAAATTCTGACAAATATCTCTAAAATAATAAAAATAAAATTGTAGTTAAAAGATGGAGAGGGGGAAAACAGGATGCTCAAAGGTGGGTGGGTGGGTAGGGAGATGGGATTGCCTCTTAATTCAACAACCACTGCTCCTGTGTTTGGGCCCCAAGCCATCTGGCAGAGCCAGGCTTTTTTCCTGGACCCCTGGAATCCCTGGACCAAAGGGTCTCATAGCATGAATCATCTGCTGGTGTGAATAAGGCAGACCAGTTCCAGTGAGGCGAGATTGTTCCTCAGGTAACCTGGAGCCCCTGCCATGCAGACTTTTAAAGGTAATAACCAACACCTTGAATTGCACCCAAAAGCAGACGAGCAGCCAGTGCAGCTTGCGGGACAGTGATGTGACATGGGTCATCCTAGACCTAGGGACTCCAAGAATTGCCCGCAACACTATACTCTGCACTGGTTGAAAATATACACTGGGAGTATCCTGGGAGTAAAAAACAACAACAAATTGGTAAGAAAACTGCATGGATTGGATATGTCTGTAAGTCATCAAAAGTTGACTTTGACTTAACGGTATCTTAGTTATTTTACTTTGCCCCCAGATGCCTGTGTTAGGAAAGGATCCTTTTAAGTCACACGTAGCTAGAACAGAATGTAATAGGGATCTTTGGCTCTGCAGAAAAAGAGTTAGAAAATTCTTGCAAGATGATGATTTGCCTCTGACCTGGAGTGTACAGACATAAAGATATAGTGTATTGCAGCAAACTCTGCCATCAAGCTCTATTTCAACCTAACAATAATTCCAGCCAACATTACAGAGGAGGCAAAGAAGAAAGTCATTTCCCCTATTAATATGTAATCTCTTTAGAATTGTTTGATCAACAGCACTTTGTGTTAAATACAAATGTAAATGCTGCAGACAGAAAACCGTCTCTGCCACCTGGTGGAGGATTCCAGAAGGAATCTGCTTAATATACTATGTAACTTTTCTCTATCTAACCTTGTGCGTTGAACTTTCATCACAGACTGCTTGGTAACACACATGGGCAGTGTCCACTTTTAAATTCATCATTTTAAAATAGTTTGGGAACTTCAACAATTACTTTGTCTCTTTTATCTTCTCTAGGATGCTGTCTGGCAACAAGCCAGGCTCAGGACACAAGATGTGAGACTCCCATTGTGGCCCTTGCTACTTGAGACCCCCATGGTTTTGCTGATTCTTACAAAAGAAATTGAGAAAAAGAGAAAGAGAGACGAATCAACTCAACAATATTGATTTTCCAGTTTTGCACATGTTGAGTCAGGCAAGTGCAAACGCTGTTTTAATGACCATTGCTGTTCAAAAAGAGAAACTAGGTTGCTCCTCCAAACCTGCAAGAAACAAATCAGATAAGTAGCTGCATGAAAACTGTGAAGGGTCACTATCCAATTGGACTGGGGGGAACAGTGCAAATTAGACAACATTGTCCTGGAAGAAACCCAGAAGTTCCATGACAGACCTATTTTTTATTCTTTGTTAAATAGTCTAGCAGAAAGAAGAACAGTGAAAGAAAACATAAACAATGGGGGGGCCAGGTATGTGACCATCCTTAAGTTATACCCGTGTACTTCCAGATTAACATCAACCTTTTCTGAAGGACACATTGAATTTCTGGGTCGGGTTTTTGTCAACTGGCTAGGAAATGAGTCTTGGAAAGCTACCCGTGATTGGCTGGGTGTCTGGCTCACACAGCAAACGCCGATTCAAAACAGAATTGACCCCGGACATGATCAGCCCACCACTGGGGGACTTTCGTCACACCATGCATGTGGGACGAGGTGGTGATGCCTTTGGAGACACTTCTTTCCTTAGGAACCATGGTGGAGAGGAAGTCAAACCCCACAATTTCTTTGCTCGGACGCTGTGGCATGTGAGGAGGAGCCCGCTAAGGAACCGGGGAAGCCGAAACAAGGATCAGGGCTCATCTGCACCTCCTGCCATCTCACCCATCATCAAGAATGCTGTGTCACTGCCTCAGCTCAATCAGAGTCACTATGACAGCGATGATCTTGGTATAGCATTTGCCTTCAGGAAACCCCCAACAAGCTTCTCTGACTATGGTAGGTGGCTTCTAAGGTAACTCATTTGAATCAAATAGGTTATCTTGTTTTAGATATTTATTATTTCTGGGTTTATTTAGATCAATATTTCTCGACTTTGACAACTTTAAGATGGGTGGATTTCAATTCCCAGAATTCCCTTGCCAGCATGACTGGCTAGAGAATTCTGGAAGTTGAAGTCCACCCGTCTTAAAGTTGCCAAGATTGAGGAACACTGATTTAGATACATGACAAAACCATTTCATAAGCACACTCAAAAAGACATTTCAATAATATTTTTAGAAGTCTATACTTTTTGGATTGACAAGTGCCATACTGCAGTATGTGTTTAAGGGAAGTCTGTCACACATTACCTTACATTACAGTTTCTATGATTCTACTGCAGTAATTTTCTTTTCTTGGTCTCCCATTCTTTTCTTGAAAACAGATCTGCAATATGTGATTACCAAATCATTATTTTGAATAATATGTACTGGCTCTTAAGTCGTAGCATTGTCTTAGTACATATTCAAATGACATCTTTGAAGAGTTTCTCAGAGGCTTTGTAATAAGAAGTTTTTATAAATATATAAGTCGTCTTTTTTTTAGTATAAAATAAAAGACTGTGAAAATGGAGGGTTCCTAGCAGGAAATCACAATGTGATTCATAGCTTTCAGATGTCTTTTTTTTGGCCTTTCAGCCAAGTGCCAGCAGGCATCTGAGAGTACTTTAAAGTTTCATCAATTTTTGGAGGTCTGGTGGTTCTTCTGCTACATATTTTCAAGTCTACACCAATTCTATAAGTCATATGTTTCCAAAATGCACTTGGCATTTTCCTGGAATGATAACGATAAGGCCAGAAATAGCTATGCGTATTTTCTGGTTTACCCAACAATCCATAGACAGCAGAAGATTAGAAATGGTAAGTGTGCTTATAAATGGAAAGGGAAGGGAAGGGGTGGGGTAATCTCAAATTGCAAATATGCACGAGATTGGCAAGTGCAACCAAAATGAAGAGTCTAGAAACTGCAAAAATATCACTGTTAGAGCAATCTTAACTTTTGCTGCAGAATAAACACTAGTACAGATGGTCTCACATATCAATTATTTCTTAATGCTTAAAATGTCTGCAGTATCCTTGTTTATCTATTTGCTAATAACTTTTATTTTTATCTATTACTATATTGTTTATTCTAAATCAAAAACTTAGCATCTGCAGTTGAGTAAACTACGTCAGTGGTACATAAGCAAAATAAACTTTGGAAGAGTTAACTTGATAAAAAAACAGAACAGATTAATTTGATGCAATAAGATCTCTGGGGTGGGGGCTATAAGGTGGCAACATAACCTTAAATTTTTAAAATAAACAGAATATAAAAATCTATTGCTAAGCTCTAAATAACCAGCAACTAAGAATTTTGCATATGTTGCAGTAATCAGAATAAATTGAAACATAGGATATGTTCAACACGACAGGAGAAATGCCTACCCATCTACATCAGGAAGACAGAAACCCTGGAAAAGAAAACTGTCGTATGGAAATACATGGTTACAACCAGCCTATGTACTGTATAAGCCAGGCATTTCTCTGTGTGTAGGCCACTTCACTTTATGCTGAATGTAAACAGGGATAGGAGGAAAACAGGAGATATGATCTCTCCACTTATAAAAATGCACATTGCATACCTCCTGATTATAGCTTTTTAGACTTGTCTGCAACTGTGTGTCGGCATCATCAACACATGCCTATGCTACAAGAGGGTTGCAGATGGACTGATGCGCATACTTCCCAAATCTCAATTATATGTAATGTTGAGATGTGCATCCTGCATGCTGATTGATTGAGCCAACTTCCTGTTGGCTTTGTTATTTGAAAGTCCTCTAGCTAGAACATTAAAATCCATAGAAGGATAAATGCAACAGCTATGCAACTATTTCCGGACAGACACAGATGTTTCCTGACATGCAGCAACATTGATGTCTACTTGAGACTTATGGCTTTAATGCCGTAAATGCATTTGATTAATGTCACCTCAAATGAGATGCTTTGTTCCACGGATTTCACCTGAACCACTTTGGAATCCTTTGCAGCTGAAATTGGTGTAACAATAAAATACCTTGAATCAATAAATAGATCATGACTTTGACATTGTGCTTACAGAAGTCAGACATTTCATTACTCTGTTGTAAACATAGAATTCTGGGTCTATGTTACTACACACAATGACATGTGTCTATTTGGAGAGTTGGTAAATCTGTCAAAAGAAGAGGTATATGGAGCAGTGGGGGGAAATCATGATCAAGGGCATTATTTTTTTGTACACTTGTTTTGAAAGTTAAATCTTCATGAACAAATGCAATGAGACATGCATTGGTGGAAACATATCTAGGATTAGGTTATAAATCTGTGCCGTTTTTGCTATCTTTGAGTAGATTTATATGTAAGATGTTGGGAAGATTAATGCTGGGAACATGGCTTGTGTCCAACAAGGGAATCTGCATTCAGGACAGAATGCCAAGCAAGCAGCAGATAGAAAAAGAGAAGAATCTGTATGTAAAGGAAAGAATTAATGAAACAGGAATATTTGGATCATGAGAGGAAACCAGAATGAAATAGAACAGATTTCCTCTAGTATCTAACACGAAACCTGGATGTTGCTCAGGTGTTTCCAGACAATCTTCTATGCACCCACCTGATCAACATAGGAAGAAGTCTAGTCCAATTCTTATCTCAACTCAAAACAGTGGAACACATTCAGGCTTTACACTGTTTAATTGGCAACTGCTTTCTTTACCTCCTGTGGTGTCTGGATCTGCAGTATAAAACTGCAGCATTTGCACTGAGGTGGGACCAGGAGATTCACTTAGAGCAACTGCAGCTGTAGTTATCTTTGCCCACATTGCCTGTCTAGAAATGTGTTGTTCTTTCCAGGGCTTTCTTCAAAAGAGACATGAGACAATGCTGCCCTCTGTTGTACATGATGAATTGTGCAGTTGTTGCAATAATCACATTCCCCTTTCCAGCTTTTTACACTTTATCATCCCCGCTGTAAATTCCAGCTTTATGAGCAAAGTGCAGAAAAGATAAAGTTAACCAATCATTTAGAGAGAAAACTAATTCCCCATTCTTTCTGTTTTTGATCTTCAGAGTGTAATCAAACCTGCGGTTCCATTGCTCCCAATATATTTACTCCTAAATAAGCATGACCAATATTTCATTGCCCAGGCCAGCTGGCTCTGATGCATAATTCATACTGCTTTTAGAATTACATGTTTAGCAACAGGCAGGAGGATATTCACAGAAGATCTTGACTAAGGCAGTGTCTAAGTACCTACGGTATCTTTCTTCCAGAGATGAGAATGACTGAAATGTGCCTTGGAAAATTAAGTAACCATACTGAACCATCTTAAGATCAATTATTATGCTTTTTAAATAAAAAGCAGGGTATAATATTTTAAAATAACATTAAGAGTCAATGGGATGTAATGCGCACCTTGAAAAGAGTTTTGGCAGCTCAGGGCCTTACTTGAGAGGAGGCAGTAAATTCCATCAGAGGCCCAAATTAAGAGACTACACAGTCTTGAGCTGGATGGGGAAGGAGGAAGACATTCAGGATAGCCACACCCTCAGGATATATTTAGCAGGTTATAGCTTTGGTTTGGCAAGATTCTGTCCATTAGGTATAAGCAAATAAAGAATTGAATTTGATTGGATTTCAGTGTGTTGGCTCTGGGTTTGGTCCTGCCAGTCAGCTAGATTTTTCTATACCAACAACCTCTTTTCCCCACAGAGGCCACTCCAGATTTTTATAGGACAGGGGTGTTGAACTCAAAGCGGTGTCACGTGACATATTGTGACTTTTTTTTTCCCCTTCACTAAACTGGGCGCGTGCTTGGCCAGTGCATGATGCATCCGGCCTGCAGGCCACGAGTTTGACAGTCCTGTTATAGGAAGTTCATAGACCTCCTTGGTTCTTCCTGGCACATGTTTCTCCAACAACTGATATTCGAAACATAATGCTTCCCACAATATAAATAATACACAGCCTTGAAGGCACCAGGTTTTGAAAGACTGCTCTATGAAGATAATCTAGCACTATTTATATTTAATGGAAGAATTGTCACATTAAATATTTCATTCTTTCTGCCAATATACATACAATAATTTAGATTAAGAAGAGGAGGATAAATGGGCCAGACTTGCACAAAATAGCCTACTTTGCATCTTTTAGATATATGAAATCCCATTGTTCAGGAATCATAATCTGAACTGGCATGTTGAACAGGGTTAAAAATTAAAATGAATAAAAAATAATTAATAGTTTCTGGTTCGATATGTTATGATACTCTGCCAATGTGTTAGCACTTTGTAATATCAGGCTCAGGGACATTCCAGACGGAGGCAGCAAATGACATCATGTATGTGATGTCAACCCACAACGGCCATGACTTTCAAACTGGTGTTAAATGGCATGATGCCAGCTTTTATGATGGTGTTTATAGACCTGATGCCTGATTATAGACCCCATGATTTATGTCGTGTCCGCAAAATGACGCCAGGAGTCGGTGACTTCATGCAATGCTCTTTATTAGGAAAACTGGAACCGAACCGGCGAAAGGAAAAAAGCCCGCGGCTTTTATTCCTTTCGCCGTGGCGGCCGCAGCCAATGGCAGCACTTCGAATCTCCCGCGCTCTGAACGAGCCAATCGCGGGAGATTCTTAACGAGCCAATCGGCGCGGCTCGCCTGACCAATTAGAAAGCCCCGCGCTTTGGCCAATCAAAGCGCGGGGATTTCGAGTATGTTAATGAGGACAGAACACCCCTCCCCTCTTGGTTCAGTCCTTACGTTGCGTAGTCACGTAGGTAGGCGGGGCTCCGTCTGGTCCTACTTGACCTGCGCAACTCAGTAGTCAGCGGGATCCCGGCCGGTTCGGTCGGGTTTTTGCTTGCTCTTGCTTCTGTGAGAACCGGCTGGTCGATCGGGCCGGTTCTTTCTCCGTGGCTCCCTCCTGGGCCTTCCGGGTTGGTTGAGCTACGGGTTTCGCCGCTCCCGCTCGGTCTTTCCGGGTCGGTCGAGCTGGCTTGGCTGTTCTTTTCTGGCGAGGGGTCGCGATGGCTGCGTTTCGGTAAGTACTGCTGGTTTATTTTTTCTTGTAATCGGTCACCTGGGTATTCCCTCCCCCCTTGGCTTGCGTTTTGGGAGGTGGGTTCGTTTGCTGTCCTCGACCTAAGTTGGTCGATGTGTCGTTTCCACGCTCGTCCGTCTGCCGTTTGTAGCCGGTACGAGCGTGGGCCTGTTGTTTGGGTGATGACGGCTGGGATCCATAGGGGCTCTCCCGTCAGGTTTTTCGCATATACGAGGTCCCCTGGTGCGAACGTTCGGTATTTCGTGCTTGAGTCTGGGGGCCGCTCCGGGTTATACGTAGGGTGTAACCTGTCGAGTGGGGACCTCAGCTTTCTACCCATTAGCAGTTCGGCTGGGCTTTTGTTGGTAGTGGTATTTGGGGTTATGTGTTGTGTAAAGAGAAGTCTGTTGATTTTTTCTTGGATCTCCCCGTGGTCCATTTTCCGGATGGTTTTTTTGGTAAATTGAACCATCCGTTCCGCCCTACCGTTCGCCGCCGGGTGCGCCGGTGCTGTTAGTGCGTGGTGGATGCCCCTTTCCGCCAGGAATTTCTCGAACTCCAGGGAGGTAAACTGGGGCCTGTTGTTGGAGACGACGACGTCTGGGAGGCCGTGTGTTGCAAAGAGTTTGCAGAGTTCTTTGGTCACGGCCTCCGTGGTTGTTGTCTTCATGTTGCTTACCTCCAGCCAGTTGGAGTAAGCGTCAACTGTTATGAGGAAGGTGTGTCCATTTGTGGGCCCGGCGAAGTCTATATGGATTCTGGACCAGGGTCCCCTTGGGGTTTCCCATTCTAGGACGGGTGCTGTGGGTGGGCTGGGCCTAGTCTCCTGGCATCGCTGGCACCTAGCTACCCAGGCCTCTATCTGCTTGTCCATCCCTGGCCACCAAGCGTAACTTCTGGCCAGGGCTTTAGTTCTTACAATGCCAGGGTGCCCTTCGTGCAACATGTCCAAAACCTTCCCCTGTAGTTTGTCCGGAATGACCACCCTGTCACCCCACAAGATGCACCCTTTTAACAATGAAAGTTCCGTTTGGCGGTTCCGAAATGTCTTGACGGACTTGTCGTTGTCTTTTTCCGGCCACCCTTTTTCTACCCAATGCAAAACCCGCGCCAGATGCCTGTCTTTATTAGTTTCTCGGGCAATGTCTGACGCGGTTATGGGCAGGTTGGGTAGGGTCTCGATGCTGAGGGTGGTCGTTGTGGGTGCTGGGTCAGAGTCGGATTCCGGTAGCGGCGAGCGGCTTAATGCGTCCGCGTGTGAGATCGTCTTACCCGGTCTGTGTATGAGTTCGTAGTTGTAGGCCGCCAGGAACTCGGACCACCTTGTCATTCGGGGAGACAGAATGTTCGGGGTGGCCCGGTTTCCTGCAAGGATGCCTAGCAAAGGCTTGTGGTCCGTTATAATGGTGAAGGGCCGGCCGTAGAGATATTCGTGGAACCGTTTTATGGCGGCAACTATAGCCAGAGCCTCTTTGTCCAGTTGGCTATAGTTCCGCTCCGGTTTGGTGAGGGTCCTTGAAAAGAACGCGATGGGCGCTTCTTTTCTGTCAGGAAGGGTATGGCTGAGGACAGCGCCGACGCCGAAGGGTGATGCGTCGCAAGTGACGGCCAGAGGCAGGGTTTCATTGAATTGTATGAGGACGGCGTTGGAGGTGAGGAGGTCCTTAGTTTTTTGGAAGGCGGCTTGCTCCCGTTTCCCCCAAGTCCAGGTCGCCGCCTTGTCCAGGAGCCTATGCAAAGGCTCCGCTGCCGTCACCTTTTGGGGTAGGAAAACATTGTAAAAGTTCAGTAACCCCAAGAATGCTTGTAGTTCAGTTTTTGATTTAGGGGTGGGGGCCTCTTTGATGGCCTTGATTTTTTTACTCGTGGGGTGAATGCCGTGCCGGTCTAGGAGGTAGCCCAAGAATTCCACTCGTTCCGTGCACAGTTGGCATTTCTCCCTTTTTACTTTAAGTCCCGTTTCTTTAAATTTAGTCAGGACCTCTTTTAGTCGGCTTTCTAGTTCGGCTTGGTTGGGCGCCGACACTAGAACGTCATCGAAATAAGGTACCACCCCCTTGATACCTTGCAACAACCTTTCCATCAGGCTCTGAAATATGCCTGGTGCCACGCTGACTCCGAATTGGAGTCGGGTGCATTTGAAAGCTCCCCGGTGGGTGACGATGGTCTGGGCTTCTGCCGTTTGCTCGTCGACCGGCAACTGTTGGTATGCCTGGGCGAGATCGAGCTTGGCAAAGACCCTGCCCCCTCCCAGTGAGTGCAGTAGGTGTTGCACTATTGGGACGGGGTAGGCACTTTGTTGCAGCACGCCATTTAGGGTGGCCTTATAGTCCCCACAGATCCTCACTGACCCGTCCGGCTTGATCGGGGTGACTATGGGGGTCTCCCACCGGGCGTGGTCTATGGGCTGCAATACCCCCTGTTTGACAAGCTTATCAATTTGCTCGTCTATTTTGGGTTTTAGGGCGAATGGCACCCGCCTAGGTTTCAGTCGTTTGGGGGGGACGTTAGGGTCTAGGTCGAATGAGATAAGGGGCCCTTGGTACTTGCCCAGGCTTCCGTCGAAGACTTCTTGGAACTCCTGGGCTAGTCGCTGTTCCCAGTCGTCGTCGGCGACGTGGTTGACTCCCGAGAGAGTGATGTCGAGCGGGGCGAACCATTGCAGTCCCAGTAGGCTTGGGCGGTCGCGGTCGCCGATCGTTAGGGGGAGTTGTTCGGTGCGCCCCTTATATGTTACGTTAAAGTTTTTTGTGCCGACTACCGGGATGCGGTTTCCCTGGTAGTCCTTTACAATAAGTCTCTGGCTGTCTATGTTCCTCCTTTGGAGGGTAGGCACCAACCGCTTTATCTCGTGCCATGCAATCATGGAGAGGTAGGACCCGGAGTCTACCTCCATTTTGCACGGCTGGCCCTCGATGCGTACCTCGACATGGATTTTCCGGGCATCGTTGGTGATGGAGTGGCCGATGGTGACCGTCTGGTGGGTCTCCTCTCTCCGCCGGTTGTCGCCGCCTCGCGAGGATCGTCCGGTCCAGGCCCATCAGCTGTCCGAGTGGCGATCTCTGGGCCGGGGTGGTGTGCTTTCCCTTCTCCGGTCGTTCTGGTCCCATCGAGCTGGACTGCGGTTTTTCTTCAGGTGGCAAACCCAGGCGATGTGCCCCTTTTTGTCGCAATGCCGGCAGATGGAATCGAAAAACCGGCATTCCGACCTGGGGTGGTCGCCGCCGCAACCGGCACAGTTGGTCCTTGACTTACGACCTTTCCGGTTCCGTTGGTCGCGCCCAGTCTGAAGTCGATGGATGTCTTCTTCGTCTTCGGACGTGCTGGATGCAGAGTGGAATTCGCCATGGTGTGTAGTTGTTTCAGTTTTTTGTTCGGTCGACCTCGCCGGGTTGTTGTTTCCGCCGCGGTCCTTCGTGTCAGGTCTGCGCATGCTATCGGCGGAAGTTCGGGTTGCTTCTGCGGCTGCGGCTGCGGTGAGGGCGTCTGCTAAGCTGATGTCGCCCTTAGCCATCAGCCGGCTCTGGAGGGCGGGGTCCCACAGACCGAGCACGATTCGGTCTCTCAGGATATTGTTCAGGTTATCAAATTCGCAGAGCCCCCCTAGTCGCCGCAGCTCGGCGACGAAGTCGCTCAATTTCTCACCCGCTCTCTGGTCCCGCCGGTAGAATTCGTTGCGCCGGATCAGGATGGAGACCTCGGGGGCGTAATGTCGCCGAAGGATAGGTTCAAGGACGTCCCAGTCCATGGCGGTTGCGTCGGCGGGCTTGGCCAACACTTTGGCCATCTGGAAAACTTCGGTTCCGCAGTGGGTGAGGAAGACGGCGCGTTTTAGCGGGCCCGAGGCGTCCTTCATGCCGGTGCACTCGAGGTACATGCGGAATCGGTCGGAGAACGATTCCCAGTCTTCGGTGGCGGGGTTGAAGGGGGCGGGCGGTGCGATTTTCGCCATCTCGGTGCTTTGTCTGGTTTCCGTCGGACACGGGGTTCGGTTCAGGGTCTGGATCCCACCTTCGTCGCCAGTGTCGTGTCCGCAAAATGACGCCAGGAGTCGGTGACTTCATGCAATGCTCTTTATTAGGAAAACTGGAACCGAACTGGCGAAAGGAAAAAAGCCCACGGCTTTTATTCCTTTCGCCGTGGTGGCCGCGGCCAATGGCAGCGCTTCGAATCTCCCGCGCTCTGAACGAGCCAATCGCGGGAGATTCTTAACGAGCCAATTGGCGCGGCTCGCCTGACCAATTAGAAAGCCCCGCGCTTTGGCCAATCAAAGCGCGGGGATTTCAAGTATGTTAATGAGGACAGAACAATTTATATATGTTTTAAGAGTATGGTATATCTTCAGTTTTAGTCTAGAAATAGAATGCATATATACTGTACCATATGAAAATAGACACAAGACGTATGCCATAAAATGGGAAAACAGACCCAGAAATGTAATATAACACTCTAATTCTGAACCTACATATTTCTACATATTTCCTTTCCTGGCTCTGGGAGCCCACTGTTGAAGGGTGACTATTAGGTTAACTCAGGGATGAAAAATTTGCTCTTGGCACCAAGAACAGTTCATTAGAAACAGCTCACAATTTCCTGAGCTGTGACTAATTTGCATATTTTAGCTATATGCTATTAACACAAATGTGCATGAGGTGGCAAATGTGAATCAATGTTAGTCTGACATGGTGCATTCACTCCACAATAGTCTTATCCAGAAATAGTAATCTCTTGCAGAGAAATCTTGACTAAGCACTAAGAAGAAGAAATAACTCATATTTCTACCTTGCTCTCTCATCTCCTCCTCCCTCCCGCAAAAAAAAACACATTTGTGAGCTTAAAGAAAAAAGGATCATTTTAAAATCCGATCCTAGAAATACCAGGTGGAGTCAAATATATATGATTAGTTTTCATTTTCCTAATTATTTTTTGCTTTTAACCCATTTGCTGTCACATTGTCAACCTTATGTCCAGAGATTTACCACATGAAAGCTGCAGTTTTGAGTAGGGGGCATGAAAAACCTCTAGTTTCCCTAGAATTGGGAAATAATACCCACCTGTCCTCATATTTCGCATACTACAAATATAGAATTGTCACCTTCGGCTATTACAGATAATGCAGAGAAGTAGTTTTCTATTATTATTATTATTATTTTTTCTCATGATTGATTTCATGGCCTTTCAGGATTGGAATCTGGATTCTGTACCATTCCACGTGTTCCCCGGTCTGAGAAGCCTCCCGAGAGCTCCCATCCTGCTGAGTCGGCATTGCAGCGTTCAGATTCCTTACTGTCTTTCCGCCTGGACCTTGGCCCCTCTCTCATGAGCGAACTTCTTCATGTCATCAGCTTCTCAGGAGGCGACAGCTCTGACTCCGGGGAAAAGAAAGAATGCGAAGATAGCAAACCCCCAAGCAGCAGTGAGTCTCACTCTTCCCTTCACATCAAGAGCAACTGGTCAGACGACTCACTACCTGTGAAGTCAGAATCTCGTCACAGTAATGGTGAAGAAAGCCAAAACATATCAAGCCTTTTGGATTACTCCGAGCTTAGATCACCCTTGGGACATTTGGCCTATGCGAATGGAGACTCTCATTCTATAGAGATGTCTGAGGAAGGATCTCCCTGTTTGAGAAGCAGGAGTTCTAGTTCTGAACTGGAGGCAGTGCCAAAAGAGACCTATTGGCGAAAAGGGCACCACAAGGACTGTAACATGGAAGCAAGAGAATTCAACCATGCTGCCCGTGTCTTAGCATGCCATTATGGGGCAGGAAGTACCTACTGCAGTCCATCTCCCCAAGAAGACCCAAGGGGACAAGCCTCATGGGAAAGCCCTATTGCCAACTCATGGCACTTGAAAGTTGGTGCACCTGAGCAACGGGAATGTTCTACTGGGTGGCGACAAAGAGAAGAGGAGGAGGAAGAGGAGGAGGAGGACCACGACAAGTCTGACAGTGATGAAGAAACCATTGTTAGAGAAGGACACAGTGATTCCTTTGAATATGTTGATGAAGAGGATGAAGATGAAGTTAAGGTTTGAACGGACATACATATTCTCTTGTGGCCTCCCACCAGCCTCTTAGGAGATATCAGAGCAAAATGAAACAATGCAAAGCTACCTGGCATTCTGGATATGTGCAGATTCACAAGGTTAGCATTCTTTCCAGATGATCTTCTGTATATCAGTGCTTCCTAAAGTGGTGTTTTCAGACACCAGTTTGAATTCCCATCGAGTGATAAGTTCTACCACATTTACAGAGTGCCAGGCTAGGAAAAGCAGATGGAGGACGGAACTGATTTCTCTACTTTGGTATGTCTCCTCCTCCCTGCTTTGTGGGTTTAAAAAAAGAAATAGTAAAAAGGAACAATTTAGAGCAAACCAAAAAGTATTAGTTGCTCTTTTGTGGCAACTGACAGTTAAAGATGCTTGTGACTTCCCATGCTCCTTCCTTCCCACTGGTTGATTGATTTCATCATGACAGATAATGCCATTATTTTTCCATCCCCTAGAAATAAAAACATTTATACTTAAGAATAGAGACCACTGAGACCTTTCATATCTCTATCAAATAACTATCAGGAAAAATGTGATTAAAAAAGAACAGTCTAGTAAAGGGAAGAGAAACTGTACCTTCATTGGGACAATATTCTCCTAATTGCCTTGTGATGAAAATAAAGATCAACTCAACTGTTTTTCCCATCCAAGATACTGGGACACCAGCAAGGAAGGATGGTTCCTCTCCTCTTTTTACAAGAAACACAAAATTTGGATTGTATCTGAAACCAGTTCATCAGCACACTGTCCAGTTTTCCTGCACCAGAACTCTGATTGAGATAGGATTGTTGTTTATTATACACCCTCAGAAGGAAATGTAATCCTAGTCTTCCAACTGATATCATTCCAAGGAATCTGTATGTTAACCTTGTTGTTTTATATACTTCCAGAGCACGCACAGAATTCAATTTATGTTGAGGATCTAGTTTACTGACATGGAGGGCTGAAATATAACTTTCCATTCTGTATCTCCTAATTTCAGGCATTGGCAATGCAAAACCCTAACTAACAATTTGTTTCTAGCACTTACAGCTTTGCATAGCTATTGCAGCAGCTTATCCACAGTGCTCGTTCAGGAAGAAAAGGAAATTATTTCTCAAGGTAAAATCAGATTCTGAAACAGGGCTGCTTTTCATGCTTCCATGTTCCAAAAAAAAAAGAGAGAGAGAGAGGACAGTTTACACATTGTCTTTGGAAAGCCTTCCAGGTATTCCCTGGGTTTGCTGCTAGAGCCATACACAAGGCTGTTGCTTAGCTGAGAAAGAGGCGGAGTAAAGTACAATCCCTGCAGTGATTCCACTTCATAATTATGATATATAGCATGGTTTAAACAGGGAGGACTGCATGCATAAAGTCACCCTTGTGCATTTTCCTTTTCATTTAAACCTCATGTGTCTGCCACCCTGCACAAACTGCATACTCTTAGAAGCAACTCTTCTCCATACCAGGGAAAGAGGTACAATGAAATCTAAAAATGCAGCCTTGCATGTCTTTGGCCACATGCTCTGCGAACATACTTCTGCACTTCTGCCCACTGGTAGAAACAACTTCCATTGGTCAGGCAATACTCCCCCATCCCCCTCTTTGCCTCAAAGTCCATTCAGACAACCATAAGTTATACCCTCATTAAGAAAAGCAGGATCTTTGAAGTATCTTTTGAAAGTATCCTTGAGAGGAAGGTCAGACTGCTTAATCTGAAAGTATCTCGGTATGTAATTTATTCTCACAGCAATAGTTGACCATCCCCCAAAAGAAAAAAAATGGGTAGTTTTTTTTCTCTCTAGCTAATTATAGTGGTGACCATTTTTTTACACGGGGATATTTTGGAAGCATCGCTTGTTGAGATAAGTCAGTCTGAACATGTCTTTGTGCTCATTTTTGAAGATCTCAGACAGTTACGTTGGCTGAGAAAGAAGGGTTGTTTTGTCCTAGACATGGAAGAACATGAGAACTAGGCTCATCACTCCCCCTTCCCCTACATATTTTCAGAACATACTCATAGATTGCCCTCTTCCAGCTCCCACCCATCTGCCTGCATTTTTCCCTGATCAAATCACTCTCTCAAGGAACTATTCTGCTGAGAAACCAAAGGGAAGAAGTGGATGTCATATAGCAAACTCTTTAGGGGATTAGCAGCTATGAAAAAGAAATGTTGCCAAAGGATCTAACTTGCATGGCAGTGAGACTCCTCTAATCAACTGAAATCAAATTTTAGAAGCAGGTATAAGTATGTTTTAACATTCTTCCTTCCCTCAAAAGGGTTCCCTGAAATTGTTCCTTTGGGTTGTTTTTAGCTACTAAGCAAACCAAAGCAACCCTAGAACATGGAGATTCAAACCTCCATGATAACTGATAATTAAGATAAGGTGATAATTAAGAATTTTTCTTCTTCTTTACCAATATCTGTATTATTGGTAGGGTATTTTTTTGCAGCCAAAGACTGTAGCTCCTTAGGGATAATTGAGGGGGCACATAGACAGCGTAAAGAAATAGTAGGATCCAAGCCCAAAGAAAGATACGTACATTTATTCTGTCTCTGGCATTCATTGCCAGTTTTTTGTTAACTTGTTAACATCTTTCCCACTCTTTTCCAAGAAACAGGCCATAGATAAAGGAAGATCTCTCTTAATCAGAGGTTTGAACAATTCACTTACCCCAGGGATGTCAAACTTGTGTTGTCATGGCGGCATTACGTGACATATTGTGACTTCCCCACCGTTTTGCTAAACCAGGTGTGGGCATGTCAGTGTATGACGCATCCAGCCTGCGAGTACAAACTACCAATCTCGGTTATAATGTCCTAGTGCAGGGGTTTCAAACTTGATTTCATTGAGGTTGCATCAGGGTTGTGTTTGACCTCAGGGGCTGGGATGGGTGTGGCCAGCTCGACATCACTCATGTCGGGGGCGCCTATGGTGGCCCGAGCACTCTGCTGGTGAAAACGGGCTTCCAAGCTCCGTTTTTGGCTGCAGTGGTGTCCTGCACCCCTCTGCCACTGAAAACAGAGCTCAGGAGAGCTGCACATGGCCCTCCCAAGCTCCGTTTTCACTAGCAGAGGCACTGTGATCCTTTGCTGTTTCTAAGACGGCCCTGCAGGCTGCATCTAAGCACCCCACAAGCCAGATCCAACCCCCAGGCCTTGAGTTTGACACCTCTGTCCTCGTGAGTACAGGTAGCCCTCGTGAGTACAAGTAGCCCTCATTTAGTAATCTCTTTATTAAGCAGCAATTCTCAGTTGCAACAATAATGAAAAAGGAACATTCTGACCAATCCTCACATTAATGACCTTTGTGAGTCTGTAAAGCAAAAGAAAGCTGAAGTAAAGTCATAGACACCATCACAGATTTATTTAGTGACCACTTCATGTAACAACTGTGGTAGTTAAGTGAGTATTACCTGTATAGAACTCTGTCCTTTGGAACCATTTTACTCCATAGTCCTGTCTTGTCAGGTATACTACATGTATAGGCACTTTTTCAGGAACTTGAATGAGTAAAAGTGCTTTCCTACAGGCTTGTTCTTGGCTTGTTTTCCTGAGATTTGGATTCACTAGAGCAATGGTCACCAACCTTTTAGACCTCAGGGACCACCAAACTCATAATTTTAAATCCCGCGGGCCAGAGACCCTGGGAAAATCCCAAAAAAAAGTCTTCAGCCCCGTTTTCCTACCAATTGATTATTCTTTATTTGGGATCACAGGATACCGTCTCCAGCTCCGTTCTCAGGGGGAAAGAGAGAGACTTTTGGCTTCATGCAAGGAAAGCAGCAGAAGTCTTTCTCTCCCCCAGACTCCTCCACAAATGCGTCTTTGTGAGACTTGTCATGCCGGTGCAGCCTCTTGAAGTAAGATGCCTTGCAGAATCCCAAAGACTCATTTCTGGCAGAGTTTGGGGGAGAGGAAGAAAGACTTTTGCTGCTTTCCTTGCGTACAGCCAAAAGCAGAAGAAGAAAGAAGTGAAAGGAAGCAGCCCGGTGGCCAGGCCAGGCATGTGGGATGAGTGGGACAAGTTCCCCCCCCCCACTGCCCTTTTCCCCCCTCCCCTCACTACCTCATGTTGTTTGCAGTGCAAGTGATGCAAGCTTTGTGTTCCCACAGGCCATGTGGGCGGTGCAGCCTTGTGTTCTTGCGCAGCCTGGATTAATTGCTTTGGGGGGTACTTTGGGGGTGACATTTCTCTGTGGACCACCAAAATTTTCTCATGGACCATCAGTGGTCTCAGCCCACTGGTTGGGGACCAGTGCAGTAGAGTAGATGACAGTCATGACTACATTTGGGACACCCTCTGACAACATGGATTCTTTGGAACAAACAAATTCTTTCCATATTCACAGAAGAATTTTTTTTTTTCTTGTGGCAAGCAGAGATGTCTGGGAGATGAGGTCACCAAAATGTCCCTCACAGCACCGTGATTGTTCACAAGTTGGCAGCAGCTGGAGGAAGCCTAATCCTGCAGTAAGCTGTATGTGGCAGGAGGAGGAAGAAAAAGCAGGAAGAAACAGAGAGAATATAGTCAATAGGCACTATGTGGCAACATCCAGCTAAGTGATTTTCTGTGGTGGATGGCTTGTAACAGGCTGACTTCAACCTCACTGCCTTAGCAACAGAAAGGACTGTAAACATCTTTAAACAACACATCAGTAGTGATTTGGCATTTAGCTGGTATTCTTGATGGCTAGAGATATACTTTAGAAAGGGTTGGCTTAAACAAGGTGAACAAGATGGGATGTTAAGTACATCATTGCAATCAAGTGCACATTTTTTTTATAAAAAATAAATTGGCTGTGTAGAGAGATAAGGCATATAGGCTTATCGAGTACTGATATTTGCACTGGCTGACATTGATTCAACATGCTCTTTTCACAGCCCTATCTGGAGAGATTGAGAATTGAAACTGGAAATCTAGTATACAAAGCTGATTGCAACCCACCAAATAATACTATTAATGGAAGCTTTCTTCCATATACATAAAGGAGGTTTCCCTTCCCCAGTCACTGTTATTTCAGTGATTTTCACATGCATAAATACCAACAGTTGCTTTTGGGTTTTTTAAAAAAGTGTGCGTTTTAAATGCAAATATATTGAACATTATGTCTAAACAGCTTGAAAATCTGTAGAAAAAACACTATATTGCTTGCCCATTTTTTCAATGCTACCCTCAGCATTTTGGACATCTTCCTGCCAAACATCCCTCTGTCTGCTCTGGGTTATCTGATAAGCTTCAAATTACAGATTCCATCCTTTTCTTCTATATATTCCTGGCATTTGTTACCATTCTTACTACAATAATTTTTATATGTAAATCTGTATATATAGACTGGTTGGTGTCCTTGTGGTTTTTTTTTTCCCTTTGGATTTCAACTTCCCAGTATATTCCAATTCACCTGAGGCAGTTTTAAGAGTCAAGAATACACAAGCACTTATTTGTGCCATTTAGATTTTGCTTCTCAGCAATTCCATATAACTTTTCTATAGACTAAAAAAAAAATGTTTAGGTTGAGATGAAAGCATGATTAATCACTGTACCAGGCTCCTAAGAAGAATCTTATCTAATCAAAAGGCATGCTTTAGCTCTGACTAATCCTTCATACACCAGAAAGCTAGTAACTCAAATAATTAAAGGAAGGATTCTTTTTTCCCGCAGACACATAGAATTTAGAAGTTATTTTCTTTTAACAAATCCAATTTACTAATGCATTTGTCTGAAAGTCCCCACATTAGCTCACATTTGACACAAAATGTATCACATGAATTCACAAATCCAAAGCATTCACAATCCCATTTTGATTCACCACCATTGCAATTTACAATTTACTTTTTAAAAAAAAAAAGTTGAAAAAAATCTTATGTTCATCATTACAATATGTTCAAGCACATATTTACTCTTAGGCCGTATGATGTTAAACCAGATTATATAATCTTATGTGTAGTATTAGATTTGTACAGACATGGTTTACGAGCCAGAACTGGCTGGATTCACCCTAAGTTACAACCAAACAAAACACAAAGCACATACTATGTGAAGCAGATCTTCATGATCAGTAACTCACCCCAGCTAAGAAGAACATGCTGAAATGAAGTGATGTGAAAATTTAAAACCTGCTTTAGTAGATTAGAGTTAAGTATTCTCTGAAGCCAGATCCCACCTTCATCATAACTTTGCTAGATGTTTTTTGTGGCAGATAGCATGTGTCTTTCATGCAGATATCAGAAGCTTTATTATCCAATAATTACTCCCCCCCCCCTCCTTCCCACAGTTGGAATAAGATAAGCCTTAGCAAGATTGAGTTAATTGCTAACTATCTGGAATTTCTCATAAAGATAATGACAGGGAGATCTAACAAAGGGAAATGGAGGGTGCTTTCCTTTAATATATTTGGAAGCACTTTTAACACCTGGTGGCTTATTTCTCAAAACTGCAATGCCAGATATCAGGATGAGGCTGTTATTACACAAGACAAACAACCATATTTAGGCTGACAAGTCAGGAAGTGCTGCTGCAATATGATATCAGCTGCAGAATGCAGATTGAGCTGTTGCTTTCTAAAGCAGCTTTATTCAATCTTTGCAGCAACAGAGCAGGAATCTTTGCTAAAGCCGAAGCTTAATAAATGCAATAACCCTAAGAAGTAGGGACAAAAAATGCAAATATAAATAGTAGGGGCCATTTCAAATCTTGGCTGCTGCTTACAAATATGCTACACCCTGGAATTAGGATTTATACCTTCAGGTAAAAGGGATTGCCATTTTTTTCCTCCTATTCATGAAATCAATAGCCCAATAGTATAAATCTACAAATAGATTTGAAGACTTCAGTTCCCAGAATTCCCCAGCCATGAAATCCACACATCTTAAAATTGTTAAGGTTGAGAAACACTGGTCCAATCTAAACTTCTCCAGCTTAGTCCCTAGCAGATAGCCAAAATATATACAAGGTACGTGATGGCTGAAGGCAGTTCTATCAGCCAGATGCATCATCAAAAGGATGTTTGGGGACCCAAAAGATTGGTTCACAAAATATATTCCATCATGGTTTGTTCCAATTGTTTTGATAAATTATTCACAATTGTTAAGTTCACACATTATAATGGCAATAGTTTACAAACTGTAGTGATAGGATTTGCAACATGGGTTTTAAACAATCATATAAATTTCACTGAAGTGTGTAAATCTAACACAGGGCTTCTATCCTATTATATTGTAAGAGGGGACTTTTCCTTACAACCATCTTAACATGCTATTTTTTTCCATTCTTGAACTAACAGAAAATATGCTACCATAAATTGCCCTGCACCATAGATAGCAGTTGATACTTTCTTACAGTTTTAATATAGGACAAGTAAAGGAATGTTACTCCCCAAAAAAGTCAATGCAGTTAGGTTGCATTAACAGAGGAAAGGTATCAAGATCACATGAAATAACTGGTACCTGCTATATACTGCCTTGATAAGACCACCCTATACTGCCTAGATAAGACAACCTTCAGTTCTGATCGTCACAATACAAAAAAGATATTGAGACTCTAGAAAGAGTGCAGAAAAGAGCAACAAAGATGATTTGGGGTCTGGAGGCTAAAACATAGAGTGAATGGTTGCAGGAACAGGTATGTCCTCTAGACCAGGGGTCTTCAAACTTGACAGCTTTAAGACTTGTGGACTTCAACTCCCAGAATTCCTCCTCTACTCATGTTAGCTCAGGAATTCTGGGAGTTGCAGCCCAGAAGTCTTAAACTTGCCATGTTTGAAGACCCTTGCTCTAGACTAACAATGAGAACGACTAAGGGTGACCTGACTGCATTTTTCAAACATTTGAGAGGCTGTCACAAAGAAGTGGGGAGCAATCTAGTTACCAAAGCACCTGATGATAAGAAATAATGGATGAAAACTTATCCAACCTAGAACTAAAGAGAAATTTCCTGACAGTGGGGACAATTAATCACTGGAACAGCTTGCCTCAGAAGTCGTAAGTTCTCCTTCACTTTTAAGAAGAGATTGGACAACCATTTGTCTGGAATGGTATAGTGTCTACTGCTTGGGCAGGGGCTTGAACTAGAAGATCTCCAAGGTTCCTTGCAACTGTTATTCTGTACTACTGTACCCTAACTAGCCTTCATTTCCTTCATCACCATCTTCTCATCACTCGCTTGTGGGAAAAATGACAAACACTTGAGGGGGAAGAGGAGTAGCAGGTTTGGGCAAATGTAGATGAATGCCCAAGATAGAGGGCGTAGCAATTTCTCAAGTTGTCCAAGTAATAATTTATCTGTGACCTGTCAGTCATGTTGTTTTTGAATATAATACTGACACTCTTTTGAAAAAGCACTGTGCCCCAAAACAGTTTTGGTAGAAGAGTGTGAATGAAATGGGATGGATGATTTCACAGGAAGAGCCCTTCTTCCTGACTTGCAACTGGATCAGCTTGCTGAGATTTTGCAACTCCTAGAGAGTTCCTGTGCCAATAGGACCTTTCTATGGTGGGAGAAGAGTAAAAGCATTGATGGGATTCTTATTGGTAGAAGTCAGGATGGGACTTAGGTAAGAATGAAGCAACTGAACATGATGCCCTGAGGCCAGAATGGCCAGGAATTCCCCCAAGAAATCTCTTGTCCATGGTTCCTGTTGGCTACGGGGAGGATCTGACTGTGTTGTCAAGAGAAAAAGTCTTCCCACTTCCTCCAAAGTGACTGCTGTCACAAACAGCAGATGTGTACTTCCCACTACTTCTGCCTACTTCGGGCTGTATTGCTGCTCAGCTGAGGAATCACTGATTTCTTAGCAACTGGATCCAGAAGGAAGCCCAACCCGGTGTAAGTTGAAATAAAAATAATAAGACATTATAACCCCGAGTATACCAATTTGTTTTAAAACAAATGGCATTTGCCTTTGATTTAAATCAACTTGCAATCTGAAGAGGCATGTTTTTAGCTGGGACTCAGGAGGCAAAGAATAGACGGGGATGGGGCCAGAGGTGGTATTTTTGCCAGTTCTCCAAACTACTCAAAATTTCCACTACCAGTTATCCAGAACTGATCAAAACCTGCTGAATACCACCTCTGACCTTTATTGTAAGTCTAAAGAACAGCATCTGTACAGTTCTACCTCTTCACTTTTACTGTGGAAGAAACTAGAGGTTCCTCTTAAGACATTTGCTATGCCTCCCTATTTCTATTACAAGCTAAGCTGCCTCTTAAATGATCATTGCCTGAAAGGCTGCTGTTGCTCCTTCTCCTTTTTCTCAAAGACATTTTCACAGACCATTACAGAATATTCATTTCAAATATCCACTTCTTGCTGGATTGATCTGTAATAACAGATTGTTATTTCTTTGTTTCCAATCTCTGGACATTTGTGATGGGTAAAAATACTTTTTCTTCCAGCAGTTCTGCAACTGCTATCAGGCCTGACTCCTGCAGCCTATTTTTCACCAGATATCCAAGAACTCCAACATCTTGGTTGCCTAGGGTGACAATCAAGCCAGTATGTGTTTCTGTAGTTTATATCTCACTCTATTTTTTCTGAGAGAAACATTCTTTATCTACCTCCTCTGGCGAGACATGTCAAGAATGGTTGAAATTCTAGCATAACTCTCATCTTCCTCAGAGCACACAAGCCCCACAACCAAGTAAAAGTCATTATCACATAGTCAACCAGATGTTCAGACTGAATTTAGCATTTTTGTCCACCTATCCAGTCCTTCACAAGGACCTGGAATAGGCAGATGTGGATGATGTTTGATGGTCTTAAAGGCAGGGGTGCGTTTCTACCAGTTCTGTCCACCTCTGTAGAACCAGTAGCTCTGAAGAGCAGCAGACATAGAACCGGTTCTATGTCTGCTGATGTTTTTGCCGACCTACCCACCTGGGCTCTTACCTGACCTTTATTTCCTGATTTTTTCAACTTCAGCTGCCGTGCAAGGCACAGCTGCAGTTTAAAAAGCAGGAAAAAGGGGGGGGCTTTTTCAAAGGCTGCTTCTCTGCACGCAGCATGCTGATGACGATTTACAGGTGTGCACCCGCAACATGCAGGGATGCACATCGTAAATCACCGAACCTCATAAATCACCAAACTGGTAGTTAACCCTGTCGGATCCCACCCCTGCTTAAAGGTATTGTCGCAAAGGATGTAAGTTGCTATGAGCAAAATTGCCTTTTGTCATTGACTGACAAAGATTTCGTCAATGCCAATAATGTTCAAGTGTGGTTTTGGGATTGCATGTAAGGCAGCTATTACTATTGATACTATCTTTGCTTTCTTTTGCTACAATAGTTCTACAGAATTTTTGCAGGTCTTTGAATTCTGTTATTTTCTCCCCTTCTTTCTCTTCTATTCTGTTATCTACAGGTCCATGATCCAGTTTTTGTCTTTCTTATAGACAGTTGTTAAGTCTAGGGTATTATGTGACAAGTGCCTATCTGTTAGAATTCTAAAGCCCCAGAGCTCTTTAGCTTCTTCATTTTTGTATTACTTTCTCTATTTCATGGTCCCACCAATTCTTGTTTGCAAATGTTTCTTATAGACCTTCCAATGCACCATCGTTGCTACGTTGCCATGCCATTGCTTGTAGTCAGTCTGTGCAATCTTCTTGCAGCAGCTAACCAGGTGATTCACTGTTTCTTCAGCTTCTTTACAGAGGTGTCACTTGCTACTGGTTGCTGTCTTCTCAATTCTGGTTTGGAAGCAATATTATTATTATGGTTCATTGCACAGTCAGCCAAATGTTCAGGCTGGGTTTGGCATTTTGATCTACCTATCAAGTCCTTTCCAAGGCCCTGGAACAGGCGGATTTGGATGTTTGATGGTGTTACAGATATCATTGCAGGATGGAAACTGTTCTGAGTAAAGCTACCTTTTGCAATTGATTATTGATATTGTTGTTGTTGAATAAATATCATGGGGTGTGTAAGTTTGGGGGTTAAAAAGGAATAATGCTCTATCAGAAAAGAGGTTTGAAATTTTAATGGAACACGAAGAGAAAAATCTTGCTATTATGCCTTCATTATACTGTAGATTAACATATGTTCCTTTTTACACAGGATGATCATATATTCAAAGGGGACTCAGAAAACATCCTTTGGTTTGAATGTCTCTTCAGTTCACCATTTCACTAGTTGTGAGTGAAATATTAAATGCAAACTAAACTACAATATAGCAGTGTTCAGCATAGTAACTGGTTCCACAATATATATATATATATATATATTATAATTAGCTCTTTTTCATGTTTTAAGAACAGCCTTTGCTCTTCAGAGCTCCACATATATTTTGGGCTATAATTTTATCTCCCCCAAACAGAATTAATTAGTGTTCTGTTTAGATTTGATTGGACAAATAATCTAACACAACTGAAGATGGCAGAAAGGTTACTCCTAGCAAGACTCATGAATTGGTTAGGAAATCCCATGTGCAAGTTTCAAGAAAGTTTATTTACTTGTTTATGCTACACAGAGGGAAAATAATGTTTAAAAGATTCTTACAAGCTGCAAACTCCTAGAATTAAGTAAATAATATCAGAGGGTCTTTTGCAAGATTGCCTGTATAAATTATTGCATTTTTGGCTCATCTAGGACAATAAATGGCACACAAAGCATCCATAAAAAATGTGAAATGAAGTCATAAATTGTGCAAACAAGTAATAATGTTTTCAGGTATAAACTTTTAAGTGTCTTAAGTCAGGTATAAGCTTTAAAGAACTTTTATATGATTTGAAAATGTGTATTCACTGCTCTGCATAAAGACATATATTTTCAGATCCTTCTGAGAAGCTCTGGGGGAAAATGGTAATGCAAATTTCCAGTTTTTCAGATATAATGGATGCCTATTACAAGCTCCTCATTACCATATCAATCACTAGATCAGTAATCACATTGTTTTTAAAATAGCCTAAGTCTAAAGGTTCCTTAAATATTAACAGATTTATTGTGGAAGATACATATTACAGGCAATAATACATTTGTTATGGAGAATATTCTTCCTCCACCTCTCTTAATTCCAAAAAAGTACATTTTATCTAGGAATGTACTTAACAAGGATTCAGCACAAAATAGTTTATTCAATTTTTTTGAATCCAGTGGAATTTAATCACTAGCTGCAGGCTAGGCTAGTGTAGTCTAAAAAACATCCCAGAAAAAACAGTACTAAATACTTCCATATTATGTATAAGATAATGGCAGAAATCTGTCCATGAAATCAGCAAAAGTCAAGGCTGAACTTGACTCTCCTTTTTTCAATGTATTTATAATTGCAGTATACAGTATTCCTTTCAACATTTTTAAATATATGTTTTAATAATGTGCTTGGTAATCTTTACTTTGGTAACTGGTAATTTAACACAGCGGTATACCAATGATACAGGAATAACATCCATGAACGCATCAGATACTTTGACTGTGATCATCACAATAAGCAGAAATTGCTATTACTTCTAACCTGTGCAATAAAAATTCAATCTGTACTTCGCAAACTGAGAACACAAAAATGTGTTCTATGCAGGAGTAATACTGAATAGATGAATGGATTGGGGAGTAAAAATGAAAATCTTGTCCTCCATGGGGCCTGGCTACCATAACTTCATCTTTAAGGCTAAATCTTCCAAGGTTCTCTGAGAAATTGCTGGAAGTTTCTTCACAAAAGTCGGCCACGCTCAGCATCTTGGAAAGATAACAGTCATATTTGACAGTTGAATATCAAACTAGAAACCATATGTCTGAAATACATATAGAACATGTTCTTTTTGATTGCCTTTGCAATAATGCGGCATAGCTGGAATAGGAGAGTGGAGACTGAAGTGAAAAAGCTGCTATTTAGTGGAAAAGGGAAACAGGGAGATTGAGAGTATGACAGAGAGAGCAAGATAGGGAGAGAGAGACAATTTGAAATTCCCCAATAAATAGCCTGCTGCAGGAAACTGGCTTCTAAAGTAGGAACTTCGGACAGCTGAAAGAGAACTAAGAAAAGAAAGAGAACAAAATGCAAACAGCCTGACTAGAACTTTTAAGAACAAATAAATGAGAGAACTCTGACAAAAATGCCAAGAGAGAAAGGACTAAATGTAGAATATGCAGAATCTGCACGGCAGTCAGGCAGTCAGGCAAAATATTTGAGATAAACGTTTTTGTAGCTTACACTCAGTAAAACAGATACACTGTGCTAATTAAATAGTTTATTCCAATAAGAGTTTTAGCATAGTCAAAACAGTCCATATATCATTCACTATTTCAGTCCGTCTGGGGATTATTCAGTTGCAAAGTCCAGTGTCGAAAAAGAGGTCAGTAAACTTGCAAATATCAGTCCAGTAATATATCTCTTCGCAATAGAAATATAAAGAAGTTCAAACCTCCTTTCTTCCTTCAGTAGCAGCAGCAGCAGCAGCAGGGAACCATCAATCCATCATTGTCAGCAAGCAATTCAGTAAGCCAGCAATAAATCAAGTTCTCTTGCTCCCTCTTATGGCAGTTTTACAGCCGCACTGTTAAGTACTGAACATGGGTTGGAATAAATGGAGACAGCCTCTGAATACTGAACATTCAGCTCTTTATTTGCATAGTGACTTCTCCAAACAACAACAGTGAATTCTGCCTTATATAGGCAACCCTTGTGAGAATTGCCCAATAATGAGCTATGAACGCTAGCTCTTTTAACCAATAAGAATTCTCTGTTAAGGGCCAATTGGATTCCTCAGAACTAACCAATCCGATCTGGCTGCCTAACAGCCAATCAGAAGTGCAGGGCCAGAACCCTGAATTTTACCTCAAGCTCATACTTTATTAACTATGGTACATACACAACACCCCTTCCCCCTGGCTTCTTAATTACGGTG
This sequence comes from Hydrophis major, assembly GCA_033807585.1. NCBI lineage: Eukaryota > Metazoa > Chordata > Lepidosauria > Squamata > Elapidae > Hydrophis > Hydrophis major. The sequence continues at coordinate 182,237,637 of CM066331.1, read as the reverse complement.
TAATTATATAGTCCCTTAGGTAGGACGGTTGTCTTTTAACTCTTTTGGATTTTCATTGGATTGGTTGGTTGCAATCCTGTTGAGGTAGATTGTTGTTTGGCAGTGGTTCTGCTTCTTGCTCAACTGCAATTTCTTGCGGTGCAAACGTTTCTCCTTTCTGCTCCATTTCCTGAGTATCACTTAGTTCGTCGCTCCCTTCGAGCAGATTCCCTGGAACTTCATCTTCTTCCGTACCTCCCCCCATCAGCTTGCTTTGCAGGCCTAGTGCATCTAGTCCCAGAACTATTCGATCTCTTAGTACCTCTTCTAAATCAGCGAACCCACAGAGGCCCCCTAAATTTCAGATATCTGCCACGAAATCAGCCATGCTTTCCCCTTTTCGTTGGTTCCTCTGGTAAAACTCGTGGCGTCTCACAAGCGTAGGCACGGTTGGCGCGTAATGGTCTCTCAGGATGGGTTTGAGGTTGTCCCAGCTCATGGCCTTCACTTCTCGAGGTTTGGCGAGTGTTTTAGCCATCTTAAATACGGCTGGGCCGCAATGCGTCAGGAACAGCGCCCTTTTCTTTGCTGGTGTGGCGTCCTTCAAGTTATTCGTTTCAAGAAACATTTGGAAGCGATCCATGTAGGATTCCCAATCCTCTTGGTTCGGATCGAACGGAGCGGGTGGTACGATGCCGCCGGACATGGTTCCGTTGTTGGCGTCGTCTATCACGTGCTTGGTATTGCTTCCTGGCTTCTTCGGTTCAGACGTCTCCATATCCCACCTTCGTCGCCAGTATTAAGTACTGAACATGGGTCGGAGTAAATGGAGACAGCCTCTGAATAGTGAACATTCAGCTCTTTATTTGCATAGTGACTTCTCCAAACAACAGTGAACTCTGCCTTATATAGGCAACCCTTGTGAGAATTGTCCAATAACGAGCTATGAACGCTAGCTCTTTTAACCAATAAGAATTCTCTGTTAAGGGCCAATCGGATTCCTCAGAACTAACCAATCCGATCTGGTCGCCTAATAGCCAATCAGAAGTGCAGGGCCAGAATCCTGCACTTTACCTCAAGCTCATATCTTATTAACTATGGTACATACACAACAGCACCCAAAATTACATGCTTTGCAGTTAAAGTGACACACACTAAAAACTTACAATTATAGTTTATATATATTATTTTACCCAAACTAAGTTAGGTAACCTTGTTATTCCTAACATCTTGTACCATTATTGATAGGTTGTGGCTTGTTCTAAACCAACATTTTTTTTGCATTTGAAAAACTAAATGTGTGTATTGGAAAAGAAAAATTATGTTAGTTTAATCTTAAATTATCTCAATTTGCTCTCCTTTTCCCTGTTTTTGCACAAGAATAGGCATATTTTTCATCTAATTCAGTAAGGCAGCCCTCCCCCTTCCACAATGGGGAAGGTCTTTTTGTGGTGGTATCTTGTTTATGGAACAGCCTTATGAGGGAAGCTCTTCGGGCTGTTGGAAATTGAAACCCTCCTAGAAAAATGAAATATCCTCGGAAATACTAAAAAGGCAGAATATTTCCCCTAAAAAGTAGAAACTCAGAAGCAGAAACTCACCTCAGAAGCATAAGCTCATCCCCACCTTTGTTAATGGGTGGGCCATTAAGGCTTGGGACAGAATATTTTACATAACAAAGATCTCCAGGTAGAGCTTTAGGAATTGCCAAAAGCCCTTTCATTACATTAGCAGCAGCAAGACTCAACCAAGCCTAGGACTTAGGATAGCCTACAGAGTTGCCCCTGCATGGCCCCATGGTAGTCTGACAACCAATCAGAATACAAACTCAAATTCAAATCCCAACAGAGGATATAAAACCAGGCACTTTCAGCCCACCTCTTTCTTCTTGATCTCTTCCTTCAACCTTGAAGCATGTGATCATCCTTCCTTCTTTGGAGCTCCAAGCTATGTGGTCCTGTCCACCATTAAACCATCTTTCCAGACAGCCTCCATGTTTCCAGTGTCTTTTTCCCCACTTGGAACTGAACCCAGAAGGATAATTCTTCCAACAGAGCCAAGCCTAAAAAATACTTTATTTATCCTCTCATCCAGCTGACTTTGTGTCTAAGGTGGGACTACAATTCATGGTCTCTCGATTTCAGCCTGATGCCCTTAACCACTCCACAATCTGGCTCTCTATTGCCTCTTAAAACAAGGTTAAAGCTGCAATTGATTTTATGCTATCTGTTCTAGATTTATATAAAAGGTTAATCTTGGATATTATTAAGTATTCACATTTTAATAAATTTCCAATGTATACCTATAATTATTGAGCTTGATTTAAACTTTAAATCAAGATTTAAAGCCTCAGTGACACAGTGGTTAGAGTGCTGTACTACAGGCACTTCTGCTGACTACCATCTGCCTGCAATTTGGCAGTTCAAATCCCACCAGACTCAAGGTTGACTCAGTCGTCCCTCCTTCCAAAGTGGGTAAAATGAGGACCCAGATTGTTGAGGACAATAGGCTGACTCTGTAAAATAGAATAGAATTCTTTATTGGCCAAGTGTGATTGGATACACAAGGAATTTGTCTTGGTGCAAATATTCTCTGTATATATATATATAAAAAAGATACATTCGTCAAGAGTCAAGAGCCATAGGTACAACACTTAATCATAGTCATAGGGTAGAATAAGCAATCAGATCATACTAGGAAACAGTCAATATAAATCGTAAGGATACAAGCGACAAAGTTACAGTCCTACAATCACAAGTGGGAGGGAATGGGTGAAAAGGAGTGATGAGAAGATTAATAATAATAGTAGTGCAGACTTTGTAATAGTTGAACAATGTTGAGGGAATTATTTGTTAAGCAGAGTGATGGCTTTCGGGGAAAACTGTTCTTGTGTCTAGTTGTTCTGGTGTGCAGTGCTCTATAGTGTCATTTTGAGGATAGGAGTTGAAAAAGTTTATGTCCGGGATGTGAGGGGTCTAAATATTTTCACAGCCCTCTCTTTGACTCATGTAGTATACAGGTCCTCCACTGAAGGCAAGTTGGTAGTGATTGTTTTATTCTGCAGTCCTAATTATCCTCTGAAGTCTGTGTCTGTCCTGTTGGGTTGCAGAACCAAACCAGACAGTTATAGAGGTGCAGATGATAGACTCAATAATTCCTCTGTAGAACTGTATCAAAACCCCTTAGAGAGGGCTGTAAAGCACTATAAAGTGGTATATAAGTCTAAGTGCTATTGATATTTCATAGTTTTATTAACCACACTCAGTGAATTTGATTGATAGGCAGTACAACTATCAGAAATAGATAAATGAAAAGATAACCAAACACACACATTGTGTTTGCTTATCTTTTCATTTATCTATTTCTGATTGACACCAAGCAGGTATTCAGCAGGTTCTGACCAGTTCTGGATAACCAGTAGCAGAAATTTTGAGTAGTTCAGAGAACTGGCAAATATCACCTCATGACTGGTCCTTCCCCCATCTATACTCAGCCTCCTGAGTCCCAGCTGATCACCTGGGTCTTCTTTTGTTGCCCTGTACAGGAGAAAGAAGCTGGAAAGCAGGTTAGTGGGGTGGGGAGGGAATGGGGATTTTGCAGTATCCTTCCCCTGCCACACCCACAAAGTCACGCCCACAGAACCAGTAGTAAAAAAAAATTGAATCCCACTACTGACACCAAGTCATATTTGTCCATCACTGACACTAATCCAAAATTGGTTCAAATGATTTTTTTTCCCCCAGCTCTACCAATATTTTCCCATTTGCTCAATACATAAAGGGCAATAAGAAGTTGCAACTCTTTCTGGCCAATTGGCACAGCTTTCCCAATGTACAGTTGAATTATCCATAGATGCTTCCAGTTAAGAACTTATTCATACACATCAGTCATTGATTTCCCAGGTTTTTTTCCTACTACAGTTCTCTGCATCCCAGAATATGCCTCTTTTTCTTCCTGTTTTTCCATATCTTGTTAAAATAGATAGGTAGAGAAAATTTATCCAGGCTCCTTTTTCCCATTACACCCACTGCTAAGTCTTTCTTTCTAGGTACACCAAGGTGCATATTCTATTGTTATTTTTTCAGAGCAACTGTGACCTTATGACTGCACAACTTACACAACAGATTTCCTAAATTAAAAAGGTGAGATCCTACACAGACAGGCAAAGAGGAACCTCTATATATGGGTCAGAACTGAGTAGTTGGAAGAAATGTCATACAAATTGGTGTAGGAGAATATTATATGCATCAGTCTTCCCCAAACTGTTATTCTCCAGAGGCATGAAAATTATAAATCTCAAAATTCCATTAGGAAGAGAATTCAAGAGAGATCTGAAGCAGACGAGACAAGTTTGGCTGTATATTTGTTGGCCCAAAAGAGTTATTTCTCAACCAAAACCATCAGAGAAAAAAAATCTGATAAAGTCACATTCAGCCAGGAGAAGATACCACTGACAATGTAATCTACAAAATAGCTTTAATGGAGGGAGGAGGTAATTTTTTTATCTGCTGCACTGTCAAAATACAAAGTGCACTACAATTTAAAACAATATAGTGGAAACATACAGAAACAAGATGGAGAACTAATATGCAGTCAGTACAGTTACTTGATTACATAATATTTATTTTATTTTATTTGAATGTATTGGCTTCCTGACTCCAATGTGAGCATATTCTGGGGTCATACTTTGCAACCTGGCCATTGCATTCTGTGTAGGGTAGTTCCACATCCAATTTAATACAGTAGTCTATGAATCTATTCTTTATGTGAACAATTGCAACCACCCTGCCCAGGAAAGGGTAGAGTCAATAGGCCAACCAAAGTTGACAGCAGCCAGGTCTTGCCATATACAGCTATCTATACATATACAGGTCCCAACTATGGTTACATATAGGATCATCAATGAAAATGATAACCACCTGAGCAATTCCATAGCAGTGTTACAATATGTAAAGGACTGCCACAAAGAACGCAGGGTCAATCTATTCTCCAAAGCATCAGAAGCAGGACAAGAAGCAATAATCAAGGAGAGTACCAACCTAGAACTAAGGAGAAATTTCCTAATAGTGAGCACAATTCATCCGTGGAACAATTTGCCTACAGAAGTTGTGGGCGCTCCAACACTGGAGGCTTTTAAGAAGAGATTGGACAACCATTTGTCTGAAATATATAGGGTTTCCTGCTTGAGCAGGGGGTTGGACTAGAACACCTCCAAGGTCCCTTCCAACTCTGTTATTTTGTTATTCCAAATTATGAATCTTTTTTCTGAGGGAATCCCAATTCCTATACTTAGAAATTATTGACCAATTATGTCTCCATCTTGTTTTCATTTATCCCATAGAGATCTGTAGGATATGTAGGAAGTGACAAAAAGTACTGTGACATGACAATCTTTCTGACTCCCTTGCTTATAACCAACAACAGAACACAAGATTTAAAACAAACAGAGTCTGTGTCATGACAGTGCACACATTTCATCATGGTTTAACATCATGTTTTATATTGGATGCTTATTATTCAACTTCAGTTCATTGTCCTTCATGCATCCCATCACTACATTAGAAACCAGTCCAGAACATGTTCAACATCTCCTAATTAGAGTGTTATTAAGCTGAGTGTCAGCATACTGGTGATATTTTATCCCTAAACTTCTCAAGGCCACTCTCAGTGCCTTCAAATAGAAGTTAAACACCCCTGGAGATTTCTGGCATCCTGCAGCATAGCTGTTAATCTACAAAAGTATAATGATCCTCTCTCTGAGGTCATTCCCACAAGAAGGAATGGAACTGTCACAGCACAATATTTTAATATCCTAATTCACAGAGAAAATCCAGGAGAATAGTATGAACAACAGTTTCAAAAGCAGCCGATTAATCAAACCCTATCAACAGTTACATCTTTACTGTTTGCTTTCTGTACAAGGCCATCCATCAGGACTGATTCAATTCCCAAATCAGACTTGAACTCTGTTAAAATAGTTGAGATAGTGTTTTCAAAGAATGTCTATAGTTGTCCAATCTTGAGTGCCAGCGAAAAATTACAGAAATACAGTCAAGTAACTGCATAATTCTGCATTTTTCTCAAGTTATATGATGAATTATACTGAGATTCAATTTATTTGGTCCTAGGAAAAAGAAGAGAGATTGAAAAATCTTTTTTATGATTATTTTTTCTGAAGTTATGGCACCAAAGTCAACAGAAAGTTGCTCAATACATATCAGTCCTTCCTCACAATAAATATGCATAAAGAAAAAATAATCAGGTAAAAGAACAGGTAATTCCAGAAAAATAAGAATGAACAATGTTCAGAGCAATGAGCAAATAGTTCTAGTAGGAGTCACCATGGGAATTATCAGTGATATAGAGACTTTGGCTGGATTCATGGTTTCTATTTATTTTAAAGAAAATAACTAAACTATTGTTAAGAAATATACTGAAGTACATAGAAACTTTGGTATATACAAACAAAAACCCTTGTGTTCAAGCTGACCTCTGTTTAGTAGAAGTAGCAAGAAGGATTTCTTCCAAGGGTAGATTATTCCATTCCTAGTTATTGCAGGGATATCTATCTAGGTTATCTTCTTCTGGAAAAGTGGTTAATTACTTACCACACAAAACCAGGTGTAGTGAAGACTAATAGGCTGATTTGAAATAGCAATCACCCAAAAAGTGGCTGGCTTTAAATTTCACTACTTCTCTACTTTTGATTTAGTGTGCTGCATGATTCCATCACTGGATTCATAAAATAAAATTTAGGGCAGGAACAATAGCAAAAAAGATTGGTGTGTTGTAATAAGGAAGCAGGAATGTGGCTGTTATAGGGCATATTAAACTACTCAATTCAAAATCAGACAACATGGTTTTCACTTCTATACACTAATATACAGAATATGAAAAATAGATGCAATTCAACACTTTGTAACAAAAGGCAAACAAGATTTTAAAGATATAACAAATGAGATAATTGCCAGAAGTAGAAAAGCAACTGAAGAACATTTTTTTTTCAAAAGAACTGGATGCAATATGAGAGGACAATTTTCACAATATCTTAAAAGTGCACACATTTGTTCAGAAAAGTGAAATGTATTGGACAATAAAATTTAGAACATCTAAATTAGACTAAGAGACGAAGCACACTCTCATAGAACTGGTAGTAAAAAAGGTTGAATCCCACCACTGATTACTCTTGATATCCACTTACTTACCTAAAGAAATGCTGGTTATTTTTAAAGCATATAAAAAGACAAACAGTGGGCTTTATTTACCTAACAATGATTGGGAATCAAATTCTGCCAAGCTTGATTCTTCCAAGATATTATTGGTTGTTTTGCAGAGTAAAGAGTTGCATTGATTCAGGTTTTCCCCAGGCTAATTTTCCCCAACATGGACACATCCAAATGTATTGGACCCTCTTGATTTGCACAAATATCTGGACAACCTGCAAAATCAATTCCATTCATTTCCAAGTATAGCTACATATATGCTTACATGTTTTCAGTTGACAATGATTACCACAGTACAATTTTTCTCTCTCCTGTATGAATTTGAATCTGTGAACATATCTCTGCTTAATTGGACAGCACTCGGAGCGTATGTGATCTTTTGTCTGCCTTAAAAATTGTTCTGTTTGGGGATATTGCCATGATGGTCAAATTCTTGGCTTGCTCCCTTCGTGTGTGGCAGTTTGGCTCCCTCTACTTGTCACAGTCATATGGACATTCTCATAGGCACAATTCCTAATTGATGGGAAGTGGCATTGTTTGTGGTGTCTCTGGGGAAACAAGTGCTATTTTAGTAATTTGTTGTTATCAGCCAATATAAACACTGGATATGGCCCTTTCTCTGGATTTTATCACACTGTATAAATTTTTATGAGAGCCTACTTTCCCATTCAACAGCAAGTGTTGCTAAAGACTGTTCTGAATAGTATGTGAACATCTAAAATCTACACTATTACCTTTCAAAGTTGCTTGTATATCAAGTATCGTTAGTGAAAATGGTACACTATACATTCATGTATATTTGGCAACTGGGAAGCAAAGCAGAAATCTTAAAAGGGCCTGACATTGCCCTGCTACATCCAGGTGCTAAATCCTTAGCATCCTTAGTCTTCAGTTCAAACTTCATACAGGTAATATTTCTGTGTTCTCACTTTATGTTGCAATAAACATTTTGCTAATATTTTTACAGACAACCTGGGGATGTTAGATTATGTTATCCATTATCTAAAGACATTTCAGTCTTGCCTCTTCTCTAGCAATCGTATGCAGTCTTGTATGCCATAATTGACCAAATCAAATCTAGATGGGCTTTAGAAATATCAATAGTGCTATAACAATTGATCGGCATTCTTCTTCATTTCATTCAAGTCAATGAGATTCTTGAAGCACCCTACTCCTCAGTCCTCACCTTCACAGTACGATGTGCAAGTCATCGAGTAGAGGACTCTGCACTTGTCAAGCTGACAACTTCTCCAAGCATTAAATTAAAAATACTGTATAGAGTTAACATGCTATATTGCTACAAAACTACTGGAGCAGATAGAAGACAAGCTATTATTATTAACTATCATAATTGCAGCTAGGATAACTTATTGAAGAAGCAAGGACAAAAGGACAAACAGTATTTAATTATCCAGAGAGCTTATTATTTTTTACAGCCATAATAGAGATATCAACAATAACATCTAGTTTGGAAGATAATGGATAATTTTGCCAAGAAAATGAGTCAACACATCAGAGTTATATTATCAACGCCATTCTTTAAAATGTCACTTATTATAACACTATAAATGTAAATTAATGTATGCCTGTGATAAACAACTTAATATTAGGCTCACACATTCTACTTAGCAATGGTTTGTTTGTTATGAGTGTGGATACCCTCAATAAGTCAGAGAGAGGCAATTTGGTTTAGTCCAGCAAACAGGAGGCTGTGAGTTCTAGTCTGCCTTAGGAACAAAACCACCTCTGTGACCACAGCCCCATTACTCTCTCAGCCCTAGGAAGCAGGCAACAGGAAACCACTTCTGAAATTTGCCAATAAAACTACAGGGGCCATCCACCAGGAGTCAACACTGACTTGAAGGCATCAAGTTATTGGGATTCAGACATTATAAATTGGTGTCATTTAGGTTGTGAAAGTAAAAGTGCATTCCATTGAATAGCAATAATGGTAAACCAGAGTAGAAAATATGGAGGAACCTAAGAATGAACGGAAGTACAGACAGTAACTGTTTGGCAAATAATGTATCCCTTATGGTTTGGAATACTGTAGCTTATGCAGAAGTCCATTCATACATACAAACATCAAAATAAAGAAAATAAATGCAAAAGCATGAATTATTTTATTATGCTAAAAATTGGAAAAATTACAATGAAAAGTTCTGAATGTGGAATAGACTATTTCATGGTAGCATCTGAACAAACCTTGAGAACATCAACACGGAAGGAAGGAAGGTAATGTTTTAACAAGGAAAATAGAGTGAAATGATTCCAAATTATACAAGAGGGAAAAATAAGAACAATTAAATGGATTTCTTCATCTTGGTAGAATATTTATTAAAGATGGGGAAATGTATAGAGAAATGTTAATGTGCAAATGTTGATAGAAAGGATGCCAGTTAGGAAGAGTATTGATGCTTTCAAAACAGCTGAGGATCCCATGGAAAGCTAAGAAAACAAGCAAATGGATCACTGAACAAATCAACTCAGAGTTCTCACGTGAGGCAGAAATTGCCATGCTTATATTCTTATATTTTGAATATATTATCAACATATTATGCTAGCTCTCAGAGAAGGTTCTGGTACTGGGAAAGGTGGAAGGAAAGTGAAGAGGAAGATCTGCGGCAAGGTGACAAACTCAGTTACAGTGGAAATGGGTGCATCATTAGAAGAACCAAAGGACCAGGTTAGAAACACACCACCATGCAAAAAGAAACCCTATGTGGCCACTGACTTCCCTGGGAGAAACACTGAACTAAAGATGGCTCCACTAAAAGCACAGCCAATAACCATGGTGGAATGAGAAGCCAGTGAATAGTCTGGATCTTCATAATTCCTCCTCTGGGCAAGGAGATGGCCTGAGATTGTCCATAGTTGCTCCTCATAAGATCGCAAGACAGCAGTCTTCATCAGGTTTAGAACTCTGAGAAAGAAGGAAATAGCCTATTTCTCAAACAACAGTCAGTGCCTTTAAGGACACTGGGTATACTTCCTTTTCTAATGACTTCAGAAATTGTTAACTGCTTTTCAGCTATTAGGAACTTTTGGATCAACAAGTTTTATAGCATCAGGTGAGTCCTTTCATCCTTAGCGACAGAAGTTTTAAAACAAATTTAAGGACTTTAAAAATTATTTTGGATCAAACAGCAAAAAGATGATCAGAGCTTTGATTTTGGAAAGTTACAAATGAACTAAGGATCCAGATAAATCTGAAATAAGGTTTTAAAAATTATAAGAATCATCCCTGTGGGAAAATTGTTTGGAATTCTATTTTAAAAAGATTATAGGATCAAACTTTGAAGGTTGGACACAAGAGGGACCAGAAGGAACTAAGGATTATAATTAAGGAAGAAGTCTATAACCATTCTAAGATACTGTGATTTGTTCAACTCCCCAACCAATTTTAGGAACTAGCTCATTCACTTGATTGTGTTTAGAATTTTTTTATTGAGTATTGTAGAAGAGTGACAACACAAACTTAAATTTGCCTTACTAATACAGAATGAAACAAAATATTTTAACATTGGACTTATTAAAGTTTTTTTAAGAGGGATTTTCTAAAGTGTTAAAATGAGCGTTGTCTGTATTAAAAGCATTTCATTATTTATGGAAAGTTCTTACTTTAATACCTTTGGTATGTTTCTTAATTTTTCTTTATATTTGATGCATCTACTGTTGTCTACATTTTTACTTTATAAACTGTTTAAAGCAACTTTGGTTGAAGTGGCAAACTGCAACTGTCTCATGAATAGACAGATTGTAGTATTAAATCATTTCTACTAAGCTACCCAGAATGGGAAAAAGAAGACTACTAGTAAAAAAAAAAAAAAATCCCAAAGAACAATTCAAAGGAAGCATAGTTTCAAGTTTAATTTGAAATAGAGTTACTGGGATTTGTTTAGTTGCAACTAAATGGTTATCATATACTTCCGATCAGTGGTGGGGGTCAAAAAATTTTACTATCGTTTCTGTGGGTGTGGCTTGGTGGGCATGGTTTGGTGGTCATGGGATGGCAGATGTGGCATGGTTCGGCGTGGTGGACGTGGCAGAGGAAGGATACTGTAAAATCTCCATTGCCTCTGCACTCCTGAGGGAAGGTTACCACTGGTTCTCTGAACTACTCAAAATTTCTGCTACCGGTTCCCCAAAACTGGTCAGAACCTGCTGAATACCACCTCTGCTTCCAATTCAGTTTCCAGAAAATGTTTTAATGCACATGGGTAGACAAAAATCTCAGGATGTGCAGTTTCTATTTCTTGAAGAATGAAGAACCACCCAAGGCTGTCAAACCTGTTTGGAGAAGAAGACTGTTGAAGCATTCAGCCTCTACAAGAGCTTAAGACTTTTGTTCTTTAACCCTGAAAACTTTAGGGGGAAAACCAAATTCTACACACACACACAAATAAACACAAATATATATGCATGCACATACATAAACAGAGTTCCTTTAGTCCCAAAGAGGGAAGGGAAGGGTGAAAGAAAGCTGCACTTCTTCTACCTCTGATCTTTAGAAGAACATTAGAAGAGCACATATAAATGCCCCTGCTCCATGAATTGTAATGGGTACCACTTACAATCATCTACAAAGCCCTACATAGCACAGGACCAGGTTACCTACAGAACCAGCTTGTCTCATCAGCCTGTCTCTATCAGGCAGGGAAGATAAGCTGCAGACCTATCAGTCAAAGAATTCTCACTGACAGACTCTAAGAAGGGAGCCTTTTCTGTTGTTATTGCTCCTCTGTGGCACATCCTGCCTCCAGAAATGAAGAAAGCTCCCAATCTCTTGGCCTTTCGCAACTAGGCTCTGCAACCATGCATGGGGGGTGGATGCACAGAGGACCACCAACCATAAGGCTGGCTAGTTAGTCCCTTGAGAGCTCTCCACCCTCCCCAAAAAATAATCCAATGTTAAATGGCCATCTAAGGATTTTCCCTCCTTTGGATGTTTGTCATTATTTTATAATTTAAATTTTTTTAACCCTCATTTAATTTTAATTGTTTTACTTCTCAATTATACTATATTGTACATGGCCCAGAGTCCATCTTTGAGGGACATGAGTGGTTTAGAAATATGAAATATAAATAACCACAATAAAGAATATTTTTAGCGCAGGGTTGAAATGAGAGGTCCTTGGTGCTCTCTGAGCTTGCTTGTTTTCTTGCAGACTTTCATTACCCCAACTAGGGAACATCATCAGCTAGTCGCACTGATGATGTTCCCTAGTTCGGATAATGAAACGTCTGCAAGAAAACACAAGCAAGCTCAGAGAGCACCCAGGACCCCTCAAATAACCTGTGAGAAGAAGTGTTAAATTAAAGTTTATGACTCAAATCTCATGGTGAAAAAAATGTCTTTGAAGGAAGGAAAGTGAGGAAGGAAAGTACCAGGCACCAGTTAAAAGGCACCAATTAAAATGTCAATCAATCTTGGAATGCCTTTGAAGTGCTGGGAAACATTGAACTCCCTTGGAATATTTCTGAAGTAGGGGGGTACCAATTGAACTGTTGAACTATCATGCACTTCGTGCATGATATGTCGATGTATGCCCTCGTGTTAGGGAGGCGTTCGCTGCGTGCTATGCACATATAAGGTAATGAATTGTAACCTGTGTTCTAAAAGGTAGATTGTAAACCAAGCCATTTGCATAATGGGGAAGGGGGGGTAGTTTAGGGTATAAAAATAAGAGTAGATGCTATGCTCTGTGTTCCTCATCCCAGCTGCCAAGGGGGGGGTAACCCATCTGCGCAGATGTTTATCCAATAAAGCCTTTTTTCCTTGGATCAACTTTGAATCCTGGTGGTTTTTCTTTAGCCACAATCTCACAATTTGGGGGCTCGTCCGGGATCCTCGACGGTGGTCGACTGGAAAATGGGGACCAGGTAAGAGAATGGCCACAACCTCCCATTGAGAGGCATCTCTCCCCAAATTCGGTCAGATTCCCGAGGTGACTGCGAATCCAGACGATCCTTGGAAAAAGAACTGAGACGAAGTGCCGGCTGAGAGTGTGTGAGAATGATCTGAGTTGGGGACGCCCACACATCCTTTGACTGACTGCGGAAAGTCCAGGAGTGATCAGATCAGGTAAACTTTGTTCCTTTCATTTGTAGCCCAAAAGAAAGAAGCCCTTAAACTCTCTGAGAGAATCCAGCGTCTGCTGGAGGACTGGGAAAAAGAGAGGGGTCCTTAAACTCCCTGGGGGAATCCAGCGTCTGCTGGAGGACTGGACTGGTGAGTCAAGGCTCTGAGAGTCTGAAAGAGTAGAAGATGGGAAAGGGACAGAGTGAGGGTCTTGGAGACCAGGAAGAAGCCTGTCTGGGACAGGGAAAATCTGACAATGGCAGAAAATCAATTCCGGTAGATTCACCTCTGGGACAACTACTCCAACAGTGGTTCTCCCCGAATCTAAAGGAATTCACCAGAGGTCTTGCAGAGAAAAACATGATTTATCTTTGTCGAGACCGATGGCCAAAATATCCTTTGATTGATCCTAAATTTCCATATCACTGGAGTCCTGAGGGGGAAATCAGTACCTATTGGATGACTAAATTGCGGGACTATATTCTCCAACACAAAATGACTGAAATTTGAAGGTCCCATCCCTCCAATCGAGGGACAAAACATGTCTCAATAGAAGAGCTATGAAAGTGAAACGGATGATTGGCTGCAGAGTCCGCGGCCCACAAATCCTAATTTGAATAAAGTGCCCCCCAACATTCCTATGGCACCACTGCCATTGCCAGTGGCACAACCCCCTCCTCAGCCGCCCCCTTATCCGTGGCTGAGAAAAGAAGTGGAAGGATTAAAGAGAAGTGTTCAGGATTTTCCATTCAGAGAAAAACCTGAATTGGATGCATTTCCTCTTAGGGAAGTTCCTAATGGGGTCAATGCTGCAGGCAACCTGGTAACAGTCTTTGTGGCTATCCGCATAAAACCAGCCGAGTTGCGAGAATTGAAAAAGACTCTTCCAAAACTTCATGAAAATGCTCATGAGGTGACCGAACAGTTAGAACCAAACAGAAGTCACAAATGATGGTTGCAGCTGTATAGGCTGCAGCGAAAAATGAGATGAAGAAAGGTGGGAATTTTGGGAAGGGTCCAATTGGAGAAAGAAGAGAGAATTTTGGGGGATACAATCAGGGAAGTTTTCGGGGCAGAGGAAGAGGTTCCAGAGGAGGAGGCATGGGAATGAGACAGCCTGGAATGGATAGGAGTTGCTTTAGGTGTGGGAAGGAAGGTCATTTTGCGTGCGAGTGTCCTACCAATCGAGAAAAGAGGAGTTATGAATTGTATGATGATTAGGGCTGTTCCGGCTCCTTTAAGAGGACCTGCAGGGAGCCATTGGTAAACATTTTAGTGGGTCCTAACCGTCAGGAGCAGCTGTTCCTGATAGACACTGGCGCAAGCCGGACTTCTGTGTGTGACCCGGTAGAGGACACACATAGATCCAAGAAGGTGATAAAAGTAGTTGGGGTGAGTGGAAAATCACAGGACGTGAATGTGTTTGCACAAATCAGACTGAAGATGAATGAAGTGGTGACTGAAGCTGAAGCGTTGCATATTCCAGATTCTGGAGTGAATTTGCTGGGGAGAGATTTATTGCCTGTGTTTGGTATCCAGCTGTGAGATACCGGGAAGAGAGTAAGGATATGTAAAATGACTGTGGAAGATGAGAAAGCAATTTCAGATGAGGTCTGGGCAGGAGGAGAGAAGGCAAGGCGAATGAACATTCAGCCGATTAAGATTCAAGTGAAGCCTGGGGTGACAAAGTTTTGGACCCCACAATATTCAATGAGTAGAAGGGGGAGCGAGGGGTTGATCTGAAGGATGCCTTCTGGGCATGCCCCCTTGAGGAGAGAAGTAGAGACCTGTTTGCATTTGAATGGAATGATCCTGAGAGTGGAAGAAAACAGCAGTTCCCTTTGTTGTTTGGACAGGCTTTGGAAAGTTAGTGTATTTTGAGAAAGGAGGGGATTATGTTGATTCAATATGTGGATGATTTGTTGCTGACTGGGCAGAAAGAGAAAGAGGTTAGAGCAGCATCTGTAGCTTTGCTAAATTGGCTGAAGCAGCAAGGATTGACAGTTTCAAGGGAAAAGATCCAGTTTGTGGAAAAGAAGGTGAAATATTTAGGACATTATATTCAGCGGGGGTAAGGTCCTTGGATCCTGAGAGGGTAAAAGGGATCATGAGCTTGGCTCCCCCCAGAAATAAGACAGAAGTCATGCAGAGTTTGGGTGGATCAATACACAGTGTTAGCCCAATTCCTCCACAGGAAGCTGGTGGGAAAAGGAGAGAGTATAGAATGGTTAGAGGGAGATGATGAGAGATTGGAGGGTTTAAAGAAGGCACTGTCATCTGCACCAGTTTTGGCTTTGCCCAATTTGAAGCTCCCATTTCATCTGTATGTGTCAGCAGCTCAGGGAACAGCACTAGGAGTGTTGGCACAGAAGGGGGGGCAATACCAGCCCATCGCCTTTCTGAGCAAAACTCTGGAGCTGGTGGTGAGAGGATGGCCGGTGTGTGTGCAGGCTGTGGCTGCTACAGCTATGTTAGTGGTAGAGAGCAAGAAGTTAACCTTTGGGGGGGGCTTGTGGTGCATTCTCATCAGGTCACTTCTGTGTTAAGTCAGTTGGCAACAACTTGGATGACAGAGGGGCGGATTCTCAAATATGAGACCATTTTGAGAACCAGCCCTGATGTAATGATTGGGACAGACAGGAATTTGAATCCAGCAGAATTTTTGGAAGGAAGAAGACAGGAGTGGGAAGCTGAGGACCATGATTGTTTGTTGCAAGTAGATTTGATGACAAAGGTGAGGGAGGATCTGGAAGAGGCTCCTCTAAAGGAAGGGGAAAGATGGTTTGTGGATGGATCAAGCAGGGTTGAGGAAGGGAAAAGGAAGTCAGGATTTGCAGTCATGACAGGAGAAGGGGAGGTCATAGAAAAGGGCTCCTTTCCTTCTTCATGGTCTGCGCAAAAATGTGAGTTGTTTGCTTTGAAGAGGGCCTTGGAGTTGGCTGAGGGGATTGATGTGACAATCTGGACTGATTCCAAATACGCCTGGGGTGTGGTCCATACCTTTGGTAAGATCTGGCAGAAGAGGGGATTTATCAAGGCTGATGGGAAACAAGTTGAACAATTACAGCTTGTGGAACAGGCTTTGGAAGTCCTGCAACTGCCAAATCAAGTGGCAATATCAGAAAGGGAACATCCCAGAGGTAGTTGGGAACAGGTGGGCAGACAAGTGGGCGAAGGATGTTTGAAAGTAAACAAGAAAGCAGCAAGAAAAAAGGAAATGGGAGGGCGAGCCCTAGTGAGCTGGCCTTTCCAGAGAGCACAAATTGATTTCACTGAATTACCAGAAAAAGGTGGGGGGATGGAAATAGTTGCTTGTGACTACACTGGGGTCTCTCCATTCAAGATGCTAATGGGACGACCTTACTTGGCAAAAATAGGGAATCCAATTCCTGAATTCAAAGATTTCTTCTTGAGGAAATATTTGCAGATACTGTCCAGGTCTTTGTTTTCTCTCCATAAACAGGGACTATTGGTGCAACGACTACCTCTTGCTGAGAGCCAACATCCCTTTGAGACTGGAGATTGGGTTCTGATAAAGACTTGGAAAAGTGAGAAGCTGCAACCTAGCTGGGAAGGCCCGTACCAGGTGCTGTTGACAACTGAATCTGCAGTTCGCACTCGGGAAGGAAGCTGGATGCATTACAGCAGAGTCAAAAGGGCACCGGAACCTGAAAGACCTTGGAGGGCAGTTCCAGTGGACGGTCAGCTGCTGAAGCTCACTTTGAAAAGATGAAGAAGTCTGAACCCTGGACTGAGTTAATTGTCTTTATTCTAGGACTAGGACTGGGAATTTCCTGGGGAAACGAGAATTCACATCAACCCCAGAATGTTACTTGGGTTGTACTTGATTCCCATTCAGATATAGTCAATTGGACTAGCGGAAAGAGGCCCCCCAGTACTTGGTTTCCAGAACTGCAATTTGACTTGGCAAGGGTCCTCTTGTCCACCATCGATCACGAATTCATAAAGAAGCACCATTTTTACGTCTGCCCCAGACATAAAACTGAAAGAAGCTATAAAAAGACTTGTGGACAGCAGACTCGTTATTAACTGAGTTTGAGTCAAGGATGGAACAAGAAGAGGGGGGATTGTGAGAAGAAATGTTAAATTAAAGTTTATGACTCAAATCTCATGGTGAAAAAAATGTCTTTGAAGGAAGGAAAGTACCAGGCACCAGTTAAAAGGCGCCAATTAAAATGTCGATCAATCTTGGAATGCCTTTGAAGTGCTGGGAACCATTGAACTCCCTTGGAATTTTTCTGAAGTGGGGGGGTACCGATTGAACTGTTATTTTTCTGAAGTGGGGGGGTACCAATTGAACTGTTATGATATGTCGATGTATGCCCTCGTGTTAGGGAGGTGTTCGCTGCATGCTATGCACATATAAGGTAATGAATTGTAACCTGTGTTCTAAAAGGTAGATTGTAAACCAAGCCATTTGCATAATGGGGAAGGGGGGGTAGTTTAGGGTATAAAAATAAAAGTAGATGCTATGCTCTGTGTTCCTCATCCCAGCTGCCAAGGGGGGGGTAACCCATCTGCGCAGATGTATATCCAATAAAGCCTTTTTTCCTTGGATCAACTTTGAATCCTGGTGGTTTTTCTTTAGCCACAATCTCACAAACCATAATGTTGCTTATTTAGCTTTGACTTCACAAAGTGAGGTGAAAGTGCTTGCTGTGGTTTTTTTTAATAACCCAGAAATAGACAAGCAACGATATCTGCAGGTGGATAAATCTGGTCTTCAACGCTTGACTTCCACTAGCACAGGGGTCTTCACACTTGACAGCTTTGAGACTTGCGGACTTCAACTCCCAGAATTCCTCCTCCAGTCATGTTAGCTCAGGAATTCTGGGAGTTAAAGTCCACAAGTCTTAAAGCCAGGTTTGAAGACCCTTGCACTAGCACGTTTTGACATCTAGCGCTCTCCGTCTCGTTAACGGACAAGGCGCCCAAGCCCACCTGCAAGGGCGGAGAAACCGTGTCAATCTCGGAACACATTAACGAAATGTTTCGCTAGGAATTGTGGGCTTGGTAGTCCAACCCATATCAAAAATACTGAGTCGGAAAAAATGGAGCGCGCCTCTACTGACAGCTCCCACCCCACAAGTCGGCTTTGACCAATGACACCACAGTTCCCAGAATGCACGACTAAGGGCTTGTTTTCATGAAGCATGAACTATGGCAACAGGGCGCCTTTTCAACAAGGGACGGCGGTTATAGCGCTTTCCGGTCTAGTCGTCAGAGAAGTCTGACGCAGGCAATCCGAAAATAGAATGAGACGTTCTAGCGTACTCAAACGTCGTTTTCTATGATGTTCTGTCAAAAGCTTCCGTTCTATTTATTCGGTGCAATAGCATAGAGATAGAAAGAGGACAATAAATCAGGACGAGTTTACTCAATTTTTTTTTCTTTAAGCTTCTCTCTCTCCCCGTTTCTTTCTTTTGCCCCGAAGTTGTGAAGTGTCTCTCTTCCTTCCTGCCACAGACAGAAAATCCGCTGTCCTGCCTCAACCCGGCACCTCAGTAGAATTTCCCTTTGGCCCTGTCATCACTAGTCTAGATAAAACCTGTCCATCTCGGTGATTCGGAGGAGGAAGTTGGGAGCAAGTTTTGCCCCGCTCCCAGAGGGCGTTCGGGCTATAACTTCCGAAGCTCTATTGTTTCCAGAACGGCCCTCTCGACGGTTTTCTTCTCTATGGCTCTGGGCCGCCGGAGCCGGAGGGAGCCAGCAATACCGAGCCTTTGAACTGGAGCGGCCGTGAAGGGGGTGGGGCAACCGAGCGGGAACCGATGGAGCCCGAGATGGAGGCAGAGACGTTGGAGTCCAGGATCAGTAAGTTGGGGAAGACCGCCCGGGTTTATCCCTAGCGGTAGCAGGTGCTTCGGGCCTCCTTGGAAGAGGGCTCTTCTTCGCGTGACCCGCTCGCCATCACATGCTCTGCGGTTCCCCTTTTTCATCGCGGGGGTCACCGCCTGTTTGGAAGACGTTGCCACGTTTTGCCTCATTGCTGGGCCATCCGAGGGAGGAAGAGACTGGCCCTCCGTCCCCTCCTTTAGTCCTGGAGAGCTTTTTTTCCCCTTCCCCTGTCTGGCCCAACTAAAGTTTCCCACTCACCGACAGCCAAAGGTTAGGGGTCTGTTGCTGTGGCCAGGAATGAAGCTTGCAGCCGCCCTTAGTGCAATCGGACTTTGAAATCCCCAGAAAGTGTTGCTGGATTAATCACATACTCAGTTATGGACAGTAAATACGTTGCTGGTACCAAATAACATTGGTTTTTAAAAAGAGAATTCCGAATTAGGTTTAGTTACGAAAAAACTCTTCAAAATCCAGGGCATGTTTCAAAGATATAACTTTGTAATCTTTAGTTGCAATGAACTACCCTAAAATGAAATAGTTTGTAATTTGCAAAATGATTTTTTAAAAATACCTTTATATCTGGTGAAAGGAACTTTGGCCCACAAAGATTTTTGTGCAGCGGTTTAACTTTTAAGGTATAGCAGGTTCTGTATGCTCTTTTTGTAGACCATCTTGCTGTTTTGTGGTGTGGTATTGTTTCCCCCCCCCCTTTTTTTTTTTTTTTGACCTGACAGCTTTATTTATTTTTTTAAATTAAGTTTGCTGTGTGCAGACAGGATGACTTATATATTCCTCTGCTTTGTAGCAATAGAAGCTGTAGTAAGTTTCATTTGGCTGTAGTACAGATGACAGCAATATTCATTTCAGGTTACATTGTAATGGTGGATTGTGTTGAGAGAACTTTGATTTGCATTTTTAAAAATGAACGCTTGCTACTCAGAAGCATGGACAATTAAGACGAGTTTGGTATCTTAGGGAATAATGTGCGTAATTTGATTCCTCCCCCCCCCCCCCAATGTCATGTTCCAATTTTCATTCATAGAGCTACCTTAGTTTGAGCCAGAAGTTTGGTTCAATTTGTTGAGGACTGTCCACTCATTTAGTAATACTTGCACATGCTAAGTAGATAGCTTATTGTGACCAAAAAAAAGATATTGAAGATTAAACCTGTGACGTTTGTTGGGAAAGCACATGGTTTATCTCTAACAATGGTGTCTCCCTGTTGTGTCATTCCTGTGGTGTCTGATGGCAGCATTGCAATAAAATTTTGATAACTTCCTCTTTGTTGTAATGTGATTGGTAAATGGTCTCTGACATTTATTCTGATTGCAAGTAAAAAAAATAAATCAAAAAAACTTTATTTTCTTTCAATTCAGACAGAGCTACAAATCCTTTAAATAAGGATGTGGAATGGGAAAATATCAATGCTTTTTGTGACCAGCTGAACAAAGAATTAGAGGGGTTAGTATACCTGATATACCTATATTTGACTATCTGGGGTTTATGTATGGCTACATCTGAATCACTTTCTGTTTTTCTAATCTTCAAAGCTTCTCTTTACTTAGCTGTAGTTACTAAATTAATCCACTATTCTGAGTTTGTATAATCCATTTTGCCACGCAGTCCTGATCATATCATGGTAAACCCACCAGCAGTGGGTTTGTGAGGTTGGGATGCTGTCCAGCAAAGCAGATAGCCTCTTTTGCATTTTACAACAGTTCATTTAGTGACTGTTCAAAGTTAGAACAACACTGAAAAAAGTGATTTATGACCATTTTCCACACTTAAAATCACTGCAGCATCCCCAGGGTCACATGATCAAAATTCAGATGCTTGACCGCTGACTCATATTTATGTTGGTTGCAGTGCCTAGTATCACGTGATCACCTTTTGCAACCTTCAGATAAGTGAAGTCAGTGGGAAGCCAGATTCATTTAACAGCGATGTTATTAACTTAACATCTGCAATGATTCACTTAATAACTGTAGCAAGCAAGGTTGTAAAATGGGGCAAAACTCAATAAATTTTGGGCTCAATATTGTGGTCATAAGGACTACCTGTATTGAACACTCTTCTACCATTCTGTAGTTCTGAAGCAAATATTGACAGTGGATAGCATCTGCCTCTAAGGCAAAATAGCTTTTCCCATTTACTGGACAACTCACAAATCCTGCCAGTGAACTATCTAGCAAGCTTATTTAGTGCTCATTTAGAATTGCAGGATTTTTATTTTTTTATATGATTTGATTTCAGTGCCACATGATTCCAAATTGACTGTAGCTTTTTTTTGAAAAAGCCAGTTTACTGTCTTATGGTACATGCTGATAAGCTATATAACAGGCTACAGCACGGGTGTCAAACTCGATCATGTCACGTGACATATCGCGACATTTTCTTTGCCTTTCTGGAGTCGGAGTGTGGGTGGCCTGCACATGATGCATCTGGCCCATTGGCCGCCAGTTTGACACCCCTGAGCTACAGGAAGTTACCCTGGGTTTTGATAGGTGTGACCTCCTCATCTGGAAGGGGGAAAAAAGAAGAAGAAAAGCAGAGGAGAATTCCTTAGATTCCAAGAAAGTGGCAGGCCTCCAGAATTCTGAAGTAACAAATAGGTGCCAAGCTCTCCCTAACTTCTGCGTATCATCTGACCAAATAGTAAATCACAATGGATTTTACTCACTTGGACACCGCTGTAGATTGCTGATGGCTTAAGGGGGGAAACATGACTTTAAAGATTAAATGCAGTTAAATGCAACTTAAGCCTGTCTTACTCATGAGCTAAGGACAATTTGAAAATAGTGTCATAGGAACATAGAAGAACAAGAAGTTACTAGAGCAGGGCTGTCAAATTCGCGGCGTCATGTTGCCATCACGTGACATATTGTGACTTTTTCCTCTTCACTGAAATGGAGGTGGGCATGGCCAGTGCTTGACTCATCTGGCCCCCGGCCCACGAGTTTGACACCACTGTACTAAAGCATATTTGTAACATAGTTAAAAGCCAATAGGGAAATATCCTATGTATGAAATATGGGAGTTCTGGAAAGATAAAAAAAATAGTAAAAGAAGTTAAGATTTTCGGTATATATAAATCAGACACCTAAAACACTACAATTAATAGATTGATTTAAATTTGCATAAAGGATAGTAGTTTTTAATTGATGATTTTTGAAGAGGATCATCATTTAACAGAGGATGTTAAAAGAAATTTCAAAATGGTACTTTATTGGTAGTAGGGCTCTCCAGCATAGGTTTTCTGGATTACTTGGAGATTTCACTAAGATATTAAAAACTAGGATATGTCTTTAGGAATAGGCCAGAGTCATAATCAAATTTTGACTACAAAAGTGATTATTTCCTAGAAGTCAACTTCAATCAGTCTCTTAGTATCAGTTAGCAAGTTACTAAATTGCCCTATTCATATTTGTTGCAAAGGAAGTAATTTCAAGTGCCACACCTTTGACAGATATATACATTCTTCTTTTCATGTACCTTAAAAAGAAGGTACAAAGTATTGACACAGTTTAAGAACCAGTGAGATTTTCTTGAAGCTAATAGAAAGTAAAAAATTTGAAGACTACATCAGGGAAAAGAGAGATTTCATATTCATATAGCAATAGGCAGCATCTCACCAACACATCTGCTCCATTTCACAAAATGTATCAGCCTCAAGGCAGTCTGAAGGTGACTTGAAAAGAATAAATAGCCTCTGGATTGAGAGCTCTTCTTCCAGTGAATGGTGGTTTGTCTGTTGTTATGAATATATGAAGATTAAAATAAAATGGGGAATGGAGAGATCCAAATTGCTACTTCATTAACTGTTTCTGTGATGCCACTCACTGTTTCTATGTTTCACTCATAGCCCACCCCTAGCAACCCGGCTCCTAGCCCACAAGATCCAGTCTCCACAAGAATGGGAAGCCATTCAGGCTCTCACGGTAAGATGCCATGAACTATATCCTGCTTAATTTACTACAAGTTGAAAGGAAACAAAGCTTGATAACTACCTGAATGAGAGCTGGTACAACTTAAGCCATCTTGGGTTATATTAGAATATGTTGGAAAAAGAGTAGTGATATAATCAGGATTAAATGTGAAACATCAGGATAATTATTATCTCTCCCATCCCTCTGCACTCTGATTTCAAGTGCCACACCTTTGACAGATATAGACATTCTTCTTTTCATGGGATGCCAAGTATTTCAAAGAGACACCATAGCCTCACTGCTTTCTGATTTCAAGAAAACTGCAGTTCTGTTTGGTTATTCATTTGGAGCCACATTTGGCTTGACTAACTATATTTTTCTTATTATGGCTTAATTGAAAGGATCTTTTCAGCATTGGTGTGTCAACTGAGACATTGCCCTTTCTAGAAAAGACCAGCTGACACACTTTTATGGTCTTTTCCATTTCCAGTGAAAATTGCATTTTCTATGCTTTTCAAATTTTCAGCTTTAAAATATTTCTCTTTGGATTCTTGCACTGGTTCTGTTTTATTTTGGTTTTATTCTCCTACTGTCTTAGGTTACTTTAGATTGTTATAAAATTTGTGTGTATTGGTTTTCAACTTTTAAAGTATGCATATTTTGCCCATGGCAATATAATAAATTAATAAATATATTCTCCGTTCATGTGAAACAGTTGGTCTACATAGAGAGCAATAATCACAGCATTGGTATTAATACATAAACTCTAAAAGCTAATTCTAACTGATGCTTAATGAATGAATTGTAAGGTAATAGAAAAAGTCCTGCTACAATCTGCTATTCCCATCCTCACAAATTGTGACAATAACCCCTCTTTATGATTTTACATGCAGTCTATTTCTAGAAAGAATAAATACAATCTGTATCTAATCACTTGGGAAGGAGGAAATTCTCATCTGACTACAAGTCTATTGACACTTGAGATTTTGGATCAGGTGTCTAATAAGGACACTCCTGCTTAGCTCTCAGCTCAGTGTTTCCAATGATTCCTTATCATCTATGCCTGCCACAAAATGAGAAATGAGAGATTCTCTGAGTTCCTGGGAGCAACTGACACTTTTTTCCTGGCATATATTTAACTTATATTTTATAGAATGAATTATTGTAGGTCCATATTAATGTATATGCATGTGTTATTTGAATAAGGCATTCTTGGGCTCAATACTGGAAGCCATCATATAGGTTGTTTATTTTTGGCTTAACGTATTGTTATTACAAGACAATGTTCTCTCAATAGCCCAAGGTGGCTAATTCTGTACTGAGCCATGGTGGGATTGCTTTTAATTATTTCCATACTTAAGACCCAAGGAAGGTAATGTGCACAAAATAAGTCACTCTAAGTGCAACTAGTCTTTTCAAATCTGAGGTCATAATTTGTGAATTTTGGCAGAGGGAGCAAACTTTTTTATTACCTCTTCCCAAAATGGAGTTTTCCTGATGTAAGAAAACTTCTAGAATTATACTCCAATATCTAGGAGGCACTATTGAGGCAGACTGATTTATCAGTAGAAAGAGAGAAAGTATGAAAGCTTCAGAAGGCATATTTTTTAAAAATAACATTCTTCTCAGTCCTCATCCCCATCCCCCCATTTCATTGCATTTTGAGGAAAATGGGGAATCCTGGCAGGTGGACTTTCAGGATCACTTCCTGCTCTATTTTATAGGTGCTAGAGGCCTGTATGAAAAACTGTGGCAAGCGCTTTCATGATGAAGTTGGCAAATTTAGGTTCCTTAACGAGCTCATCAAGGTTGTGTCACCAAAGGTGAGTGCTCATTACTATATGGCCCAAGAGTTAATCAATAAACTAAATTAAACTAAACTAACATTACTAGTGGGTCAGGTTTGAAGTGTAACATGTAAAAGTGACAAGAGCATTTTCATATTTCAACATGTTGAATAAAAGGTAATATTATTGGCTTCATTAAGAAAACCTTGTATTTTGAGTCATTTTCTTTTTGAGTCCTGTGCTAGTACACTGTAAAAGAATAGTGAAGAATTGCTGATGGTAGTTTATTTCATTAATGTCTGATATTATCACGATCGCAACAGTTGGATTTGTCTTCATCTTCAGTGTAGAATCAAACACACAACACTTCATCTCATGCTTGGTATAGAACACCCTGGAAGCAAATTCTTGTGTTTTTCTTTAACCCTTTCATGTTAAATATGAGGTGTGATTTGTTTCTTCCTCAGTATCTAGGAAACAGAACTCCAGAAAAAGTTAAATCAAAAATCTTAGAATTGATGTATAGCTGGACGTTGGGTCTGCCTGAGGAAGTGAAAATTACAGAAGCATATCAGATGTTAAAAAAACAAGGTAGGATATACTTTTCTATGCTCAGAGGTTTTTACCTAATTGTATAAGAATGCAGACATTCCTTTCGAACTTGGATTTAATACCTTGGGTTTTATATTCTGGGTTACAGGAATACTGAAGGGGTAAGATAAAGAACTGGGCATTTTTTCAGCTCTAACTCATCTGTTTGCAAACTCATACATACAAATTAATAAATGATACAGAGGATCGTTCAAAATGGTTAAAATAGGTTAACTTTTGCTTCATATCTTATTTACAATGTTAGGGAGAAGTAATAATGGAGATGTGCATCCTCTTTCTGCCAATAATAATCATCAAAGCAGCTATTTGATTCTTAAAGATGAAATTAATTAGCATATAGTTTGATTACATTTTTATTACTGATGTTGTGTCTGTATATTCTTTTTTTTTTTTTGAAAAAGATTTTATTAATTTTCTACAGACAAACAAAACAAACAAAACATAAAAACATCAACTCTCATATGTACATCAAGTGTGTCAGTTGGTTCATCATTTTTGTGCATTCATTCTGTAGTCTCAATTACAATTATGTTACATAACAACTCATATCATCAATCCAAACTTATGTATCCTAATAACACCAAAAAAAAAATTATTTTTGACTATATTTTCATGTTTTATGAGCTAACAATACCTTAAACCAATTTACTCTATAACAAATCCTATCATCATATCATATCAATCCTTAAAAAACCTTTTATAAATATAATGTCAAATAACAAAATAATAACAAAACATTCTAACATTCTAAATATTCTATTGTCGTATTTTATCATCTAACCATTTATAAAAAAGATCCCAAATTTCATAAAATTGTTTATCCTCTTGCTCTCTAATTTCGAATGTCAATCTGCTCATCTCAGCACATTCCAATATTTTCTTAATAATTTCTTCCTGTAATGGTATTTTCTCATTTTTCCAATTTTTAGCAAATACAATCCTAGCCGCTGTTAATACATTTACAATCAGGTATTTCAAATCTTTACTATATATATCAGGTAAAATTCCCAATAAGAAGATCTCCGGTTTCAAGTCTATATGTTTCTTTGTCATTTTTTCCAACCACATGTGAATTATAGTCCAATATTTTCTAGCATCCTCACAAGTCCACCACATATGGTAATACGAGCCGGGTATCTGATGACATTTCCAACATTTTTCAGATTTGTTCTTGAACATTCTTGCTATTCTTGTCGGAGGAAAGTGCCACCTGTAAAACATCTTATACAAGTTTTCTTTATATGCTGTTGACATTGTCATTTTATAATTTTGAGACCACAATTTCTGCCATTTCTCTAAATCAATCCCATATCCAAAATTCTTCCCCCAAACAATCATAGTTTCTTTAACTTGTTCTTCCTCTAATTTAATTCCCAGTAAATAACCATATAGTTTTTTAATCACCTTCTCATCAGTACCCATCAAAATCTTATCTAAATCAGTCTGTTTATCATAAAATCCCTCCTTTTTGGAATCTTCATCATACCTTGAATGTATTTGTACATATGAAAACCAATTCATCTTTATACCTTGTTCCTCTAAGTTTTGGATCGATTTAAGTTCACCCTTTTCATCTAAAAGTTCCCCATATCTAACTGTTTGTTCCTTCTTATAAATTATAGGATAGGAAAATGCTTCAATGGTCGATAACCAAACTGGAATTTTCAAATAACATTGTCTTTTTATCTTCTCCCAATTCAACCACAAAGACTCCCGTACATAATGTCTTCTAAAATAACCCTGTGTTTTAGTTCCCTTATACCATAAAAAAGCATGCCAGCCCAGCAGCAAGTCATGCCCTTCTAATGTCAACAACCTATGTTTCCTTAATGTTATCCATTCTTTCACCCACATCAAACTTGCAGCTTGATAATACAATTCCCAATTAGGCAGGCCAAAACCTCCTCTAATTCTAGCATCTTGCAGAAGCTTTAGCTTTATTCTCGCTTTTTTACCTTGCCATATAAACTTCAACATAATTTTATTTAAATCTTCAAAATAGTCTTTTCCAAGCCTAATTGGTATTGTTTGAAACAAAAATAAAATTCTAGGTAGGATATTCATCTTAATTGTTGAAATTCTCCCTATTAATGACAATTGCAAGTTTTCCCACTTCTTCAAATCTGTAATTATCTGTTGTTTAAGTTTAATATAATTATTCTCCTTTAATGTGCTACATCTTGTTGTCAAATATATACCCAGATACTTAACCTTATTTGTAACTTGAATTTTCAAAAGGTCTGCCAGTTCTTCTCTCTGTCTCGATAGCATATTCTTTGTCAAGATCTTTGTTTTGTCTTTATTTATTTTCAAACCAGCCACCTCTCCATATGCCTCTATCCTTTCCAATAACTTTGGAGCTGTTTCTAGCGGATCTTCCAAAATAAAAGCTAAATCATCAGCAAAAGCTTGTAGCTTAAATTCTTCCTTCTTAATTTTCATTCCTTTTATGTTTTTATCATCCCTAATATTTCTATTCAACACTTCCAAGGTCAACACAAATAACAAAGGAGATAGGGGGCATCCTTGTCTTGTGCCTTTCCTTATATTAATAAAATCTGTAAGTTCCCCCTCCATCATTACCCTTGCTGTCTGTTTATTATATATGGCTTCTATTGCTTGAATAAATTTTTTAGCAAAACCCATCTGCTCCAATAATAATAACATGAATCTCCAGTTCACGTTGTCAAATGCTTTTTGAGCATCTAGGAATATCAAAGCCATTTGTTTTTCAGGATGAGCCTCATAGTATTCCAAAGTGTCCAAGATTACTCTCATATTGTCTCTAATTTGTCTCTTTGGCAGAAATCCATTTTGATCTGGGTGAATAAAATTATTTAAATATTTTTTAAGTCTTTCTGCTAAGATTGAAGCAAAAATTTTATAGTCTGCATTCAATAAGGAAATAGGTCTATAATTCTTAATTTGCAATGGGTCAGTCTCTTCCTTCGGTATAAGTGTAATATAAGCCTCTGACCATGTTTCAGGTATTATCTTTTTTAACATAACTTCATTCATAACTTCTAACAATGGAATGCTCAATGATTCTTGAAATGTTTTATAGAATTCTGCTGGAAGCCCATCTGGACCCGGTGCTTTCCCATTATTTTGTCTCTTAAATGCTTCATTTAGTTCCATCATTGTTATATTGCTTTCTAGCATTTCTTCAGTCTCTTTAGGTACCTTTGGTAAATTAGCTTCCTGTAAATACTGTTTGACTTTTTCTTCATCAATATTCTCTTGTTTATATAGTTGTCCATAAAAATCTCGAATAATTTCTTTTTTCTCCTTATTCCCATAACAAACTTGGCCTTGTTCGTCTATTAACTTCAATATTTTTCTTGATTCCTTCTCTTTTCTCAATTTATATGCTAGCCATCTACCTGGTTTATTTGCATCTTCAAAATAATTCTGTTTAGAGTTTCTAATTTTCTGTGCCAGTTCTTCTTTCTCTATTAATTCCATTTTATGTTTGATTACATCCAACTTCAATTTAATATCCTTTTTCTGTGGCATTTTCTGTAATTCTTTTTCAAGAGTTTTATACTCATCTTCCAAGGCCTTGGAAGCTTGCCTTTTCCTAATATTCTTTTTCCTTGTGTAATCTATTATCAAACCTCTAGCGTATGCCTTCATTGTATCCCACACATTCTGCGTTGAAGTATCTTCTTTTTTATTTTCTCTAAAAAAAAAAGCCAATTCCTTCTCCATCCATTGTATAAAATCTTTCTCCTTTAAAATAGTATTATTTAATGTCCATCTCGATCTTCTTTTTTGTCCTTTCCATTTAATTGTCATTGGGCTATGATCTGCCCAAGTACTTGTTTCAATACTTGTTTCTTTAATATTAGATATTAATTCTGTTGAGATCCAGACCATATCTAATCTGGACCATGATAAATGTCTATTTGAATAAAAAGTATATTGTTTAGTTTTAACATTTCTTTCTCTCCAAATATCTTTTAAAGTTAATTCATCTGTCATTTTAAAAAAAGACCTTGGGAGAGCCTTTCTATTTTGTTTTGTTGTTGTTGCTATATAGTCCAATTTATTATCCACAATTCCATTAAAATCTCCCATCATAATTATATTAACATAGTCCAATCCAATTATTTTCATGTGTAACTTTTTATAAAACTCTTCTTGTTTATCGTTCGGAGCATAAATTGCAATCAAGAGTATTTTTATATTATTGTCCATTATTTCTACCATTAATACTCTTCCATCTTCATCTGTGTAAATCAATTTTGCCGGGATAGCCTCTTTGATGTATAAAACCACTCCTCTTTTCTTACATTGAGTCAAAGAAGTAAATATTTTCCCCAATTTTGGCTGCAATAACAATTGTTCATGTTGTTTTTTAATGTGAACTTCTTGTAAACAAATTATATCAAATTTTAATTTCTCTAATTTATGAAAAGTTTTCCTTCTTTTAACAGCCGAATTAAGCCCATTTATATTCATTGTAATCAGTTTTTTTTCTTCCATGATCATGCTTTATATTTAGGTCTAACAGCTCTCGTGGATCTCACTTCACGCTGTTCTTTGCTATCAATCTGTCCCCCTGTTGCTCCTTTCTCTTTTTCAGTCTCCAGTTGTTCATCTTGAAACTCAATTAATGAAACCTCTTTCTCTGCTTCCTCTCTTCTTCCTCCGAAAAATTCTGCATGAAAAAGTTCTGCTTTCTCAATTGAATCAATTCTATATCTCTGCTCTTGCCACCTAAACATTAGTCCTTCTGGAATCAGCCATCTATAATTCACTTCGTTTTCCAGTAGTATTTTGGTCAGGAATCGATATTCTCTTCTCATCTCTCTCACTCTTCTGGGTATTTGTTTTAAAACCACAACCTCTTTACCTTTGTATTTCAGTATTTTCTCTCTTACTACTTGTAATATTTGCGTTTTAATAGATTTTTTGGTAAATCTAATATGGACTTCCTTGGGTAATTTATTTCTCATCGCATATCTTGTATAAACTCGATATATCTCATCTATTCCATCCATCATCTTTTCCTCTGTAATTTCCAAAGCATCTGCCAAAATTTCTATCATCACCGCTGCCAAATTTTCTCCTTTTTCCTCTTTTATATTTTGAAATCTAAGGTAAAATTCTGATCTTTCCATCTCCCACCTCAACATCCCACCTTTTTCTTGTTCAACCGCTGTTAGTCTACTGTCAATATTTCCAATCTTCTTCTCTCTTTGTTTTCCTTCTTCCTCGATTTTTTGGAATCTCTCCTCATACTTGACCATCATTTGTTTAATATTTTCCACTTTTTCATCCGTCTTCTCAATTCTTTGTTCAATGTTCTCTATCCTTTGTTCAATGGTGTCTGATTTTATCTTAAGATCTTGTATTCCTTGCATAATCATCTGTAAAGTTACTTTTTCTTGTTCTTTATCTTGCTTTAACATTGTCTGAATTAAACGTTGTCCTCCAGCTGGTGGGGAAGCAGAGGTAGTAGCAGAGATGCCAGATGGTATTGGTTTCCTGCTCATTTCAATGCTTCCAAAGCTTCAAATTCTTCTTAACTTTTAATCCAACTGCTAGAGCAGCCAATTATAATCCAAAATGGAAAACTCCAACAGTAAAAGACACAAAACCAAAAAAGAAACAGGAAAAAAGGAAGAAGAAATATCTTCAGGTTCTTCTAAACCCTAATCCAATTACGAGATAGTCCACCATGAAAAAGGAAAAAATAAAAAGGCAAAAACAAACAAATCCAAAAATAATAATATTGCTTGAAAGCAAAGAAAAGAAAAAGCAAAAAGAGAAAAGACAAAAAGTTCCTTCAAATTCTTCACACCTTAATCCACTTAAAAAATCTCAATAATCCAAAAAAAAAACAACCAATAACAAAGTGGTAAATAGGAAAAGCAAAAAAGTCCCAACAAAAAAGAAAAAAAAATAAGAAAAAAGAAAAAAAAAGAAAAAACTCTGAGGCTTTTCCCTTTAAAATAAAAGGCAAAAATAAGAATATTACTAGAATTGAAATTTAAAAAAAAAAAAAGGCTAGCGAGTGGGGTATATATAAGAGAGCACACTGCACTTTGTTATTTATCCAAGGCTCTTGTTATGACTCTCTTCTCCAACAGCTTCAAAGCCAAACCTCAAGTGTTGTTGATAACAGTCCAGGAAAGCACCTGCAATAATATTTTGCTGCGCTTTCCCTCTATCTTATCACGTTAAAATGTCCTTGAGAAGATGTCTTTTTGCAATTCTCTCCAATTCAGATAGAATACTTTCAAGCCTCTAGTTGGCAGTGTTGCAAAGTTTCTTGATGCTCTTTCTCCCCCCCAACCGGAAAAGAGGAATAATATATACAGAAAAAAAAAAGAAAAATAGCCAAAGGAAGCCTCTATCCTAAAAAAATTAAAAAATCAAAGGGAGCCTAAAAGTATATATAAAAGAAAATTCAATCCGGTTACCTAAGTCACAATAAAATCTTTCCCAAAGAATATAGAGAAAAGAGAAAAAAAAAACACCCCAAGCCTCAATTTGACAACACTTTAAAAACGCCGCTCAAACAATTTCAATCAAAAAAAAAATCTCACAGCTTCCTCCTCTCTTCAGAATGAACTTTCCAACCTCAGCGAATTTTCCACACTAAAAAGTTTTTCTCATCCAGCCGACACACTTCAATCCAATCACTTTCTTTCCGGAGCTGTCCCGACTTCAGCAGCTATGGAGGCTGCCTCTCTGCCGCCAGCAAAAGGGCTTCTTCCGAATCTAACCAGAGATTTTGCGATGTCTCTGGGATCCTGGAACAGTGCCCTTCACGATCACCGTCTCTCTGGGACGATTTAGGTCCGTTAGGACCGACCAGGGGCGAAAATATCAGCTGCGATCTCAGAGCCCCGAGATCGCAGCTGTATCGCCGGAACGAAGCTCCGCCTTCTCCCTGTATATTCTTAACTTTTAAAACATGTATGTAATTTCACAGCAAGTATTGAAATGAAAATATAAATATACTAATTCAATACGTGTGCTTTGCTGTGAAACTATGTGGTTGGGCTTAGTTTTGGGGGAGGGGGGAATTCTGCCTCTTCCTACCAGCATCCATCAGTATTTATCTGGCTAGGATCAGTGTGTGAGAGAGCTGAGGGCTGTTTGGAAACTGAAGCAGTATTTGCTGTGTGAGCAAGGAGACAGCAAGGAGCCAGGGCGTGACTTAGCTCAATTGTTCTGTACCAAAGTTGCCTGGTGCTGTGAAACTAAAACTGAAACTCCTCTCCTCTACTTGTGTTTTGCATTTGGAACAGATTACTTTTCAAGTGGGGAGAGGGAATAGAATTCCTTAGCATCAGAGCTTGTTAATAATATATGAAATACTAATGCTCTGATGATCATTTCAAAAAATCCTTTCTTAGTGAGCACCTTGAAGCCAAGATTTCAAGTTTGCCAAATTTCAAGTTTGTAGGCTTTACGGTTTACATATATATTTATATGTACCTTGCAGCATTCAACATTCTCAGCATTATACATTTCTCAGGTATTTGCCAAAATACAGTATAATAATTTGAATCTGGTCAATTAGGCTTGCCATGAGAATTCTGGATTATTTATTAATTTATTAACCAGAATATTCTGAGGTACTTCATCAAATACATTTCTGAAAGTAAGTCATAGTCATTCCCACAATCTATTAAGGAAGTTGCCCGTTTTAAAAAAAATTAAATAAATTTAGTTTGATAAATTTGATTTGTTATTACAAATTCATACTAATTATTGCATTGTTTTCAAGGAGCTTAGCTTATTTGTTAGATATCAATATCAGAATGGCTGATTTAGAGTTTCCAGGTCCTTCTTTTTCTCCTTTTCCAAGATAAAGATAGTATTTGCTCATTTCCTTTGGCGTCAGACAGTCTTAACCTTTAATTCACCAAGTTTCTGTCATAGGACTAAATGGCCATTCAAACTTTCTTTCTCCCATTTCAAAAATTTCTTCAAGATTCTACTAACCTTCTTTTTGTATATCCAATAATAAGTCATTGTCCAGATCTTTTCCCATCTCTTGATATATGTCACTTGTATTTCAAGTCTATCATTTTACAATTGTTTTATAACCCACAGTTTCTTCAAAATATTTCTACATTGTTTAGGATTTTTTTTTTTCTATATCTTTGACTTCTTTAAAATTTCAAGAAATATTTTGGCAGATGTAGAAATTATTGCTGTTGGTTTATTTATAAGCTGCTCTCTCAGTTCTTCAAAGACTTTTTGAAATGTCTCAAGTATCATATCTTTATCAGACATTTTTAAAGTTTCTGCCTGAAATATTAATTTAGTATCCTGTTTTTGTATTTACAAAATCTCATTTCTTTATTTTGAAGTTTCCACAATAATCTCTTTCCTCATAGGATCAAGTCCCAATCCCACAGAAGTGTTTTATTTACTCAATTTTTCAAAGTTCTTTAAGTCCTAATATTCCAAATTCATTTGTTTCCTTAATCCATTTAAAACTTTCTTAGGTTGAATTTTTATTTAACTTTTTGGCATTTATTTTTAAATTCTTTAAATTGTAAAGTAATCTATTTCAGGATGAAGTTTTACTCACCAGATGGATTTTCAGACTTGTTCAGAAGATCTCTTTTAACTTAATATAACTGTAATTCCAAAAGTGATTAGAAAGTGAGGTTAGAATAATTTAATGACCTTACAGCTAAGCTTGATGATTTCCCTTGTTGTTCAGTGCTTAGATCCACAGGAGAAATACAGGCCTACAGTTTCCTTATAGGGAGGAGTTGTCTGGAACACAAATACGCAATCTTCTCTCCTCTCCAGTCTGGAGAGGAGCAGCATCTATACTCCTTCGGAGTTGCCTAATTCACAATTTTCCTCACCTCAAAGTGCTAGTTCTCAATTTTTCAAAGATAATACCAGACCATCAAATTTTTGCTTTATTGCCACAGTACACAGTTCTTCTAGCCTTAGACATTTAATCATAATAATTTCCTGACAGTAACTCTATCAATCCCGGGCTTCAATCCTGCTTCTTGATGTTGGTCTTTAAATTTGCCTCATGAAATCTAGAGTCACTTATTTGAGAGGACTAGTATAATTCTGCCACCTCCTTGTTACACTTTAGCATGTTAGTATCTTCACTGCGGATTTGTTATTTGATTATTTTCATTTCATTTCAAACCTCTCTAAAGAAGCCCTTGTTCTTGTACTGGTCTTTGCTACCTAAACTCAGTTTATTGCCTTTGTTTTTCCAAGACAACCTTCTAGAGTTCCATGCTATCTTTTGCATTCACTTCTTTGAAGGCAGGCTTTGTCAATACTTTCCCCTTGGTTGGATGAGTAATAGGAGAAATCAGCAATACAGATAGTCCTCAACTTACAACCACAATTGAGCTCAATATTTCTGTTGCCAAGTGAGACATTTGTTAACTGAGTTTTGCCCCATTTTACGACCTTTCTTGCCACAGTTGTTAAGTGAATCACTGCAGTTGCTAAATTAGTAACACAGTCGTCAAGTGAATCAGGTTTCCTCATTCACTTAGTCAGAATGTTGCAAGAGGCAATTCCATGATCCTGGGACATTACAACTATCATAAATACGGTATGAATCTGTTGCCAAGCTTCTGAATTTTGATCACGTAATGAGGGGATGCTGCAATGGTCATAAGTGTGAAAAATGGTCATAAGTCACTTTTTTCAGTGCCATTCAGGGGTGGGATGCTACCAGTTCTGTTCGGTTCTAAATAACCGGTAGCTCTGAAGAGCAGCAGACACCGAATTGGTTCTGTGTATGCTGCTGTTTGGCCACCCGCCCGCCTGGGCTCTTACCTGACCTTTATTTTCTGCTTTTTCAACCTGAGCTGCTTTGCACGGCATAGCTGAGGTTGAAAAAGCAGGAAAAAAGTGCTTTTTCAAATGCTGCGTATGCGCTTTTCCACTGGGTGGCATAGCTGATGATTTTTTTACACATGTGCGAAGCGCACGTCTGCATGCAAAACATCACCAAAACGGTAGTAACACCGGTTAAATCCCACCCCTGCTACCATTGTAACTTTGAACGGTCATTACATGAACTGTAAGTTGAGGACTACCCATAGTTCCTTCATTTATTTTAACTGAGAAGTTGTCCACTTCACTGCAACATTCGTTCACATGGAAAAAGGGGTCAAATTGGGGAGACTTATTAAATTAGCCTGATAGGGAAATGGATCATTTGCCTACTTACTTGCTTTTGACCACTTGGGAACTCTTAGTAGGAGCTTTCCTTTTTTTTTCCCCCAGGGATTGTAAAATGTGACCCCAAGTTGCCAGATGATGCACCTTTTCCTCTACCTCCTCCCAGACCAAAGAATGCAATTTTTGATGATGAAGAGAAATCCAAGGTAAAAAATAATTCAATGGCTAGATACTTTACAGTAATTGTTTTGCTTTATCTAAGGTTTGAAACTCTTAGCTTTTCAAGGTACTGTGTCATCGGAAAAGGTTTTATGTGGAAAGTGAAAATGTGAGCTATTTAGAGGTTGCAGTGAACAGCCCTTAAATAACAAGTTTTAATAAGCTTGGATAGGACTAGGATTGGGTGAGGCAACCTGTAAACCTTTATTTTTTGCTCCTCAGTTCTCATCGTCCTTGACTATTATTTGGGGCTTTTTTTTTTTAATGGACTGATAAATATGTAATTAGACAATTTCTAGAGTGTCCAGATTGCCTTGGTTTGGGCTAAAAGATGAAATTGTCTGTAGGCATGGTTATAATAATGGGCCATAGAGTTTAATATAATATTGTTAAAAACAAATTGGCAACACATGAGTGGTTCACTAAACCTCCTGCTTTTTTTTCCTTAAACAAGTTTAGAAACAGCCCATGAAATCTGTCTGTTTATCTTAGTACATCACGGATTATGCTAGCCTACTCTATAGAGAAAGCAGAAAATATAAAATGTATCCTTACTCTGTTGTTGATTATTATAATATTTTCTGGGGTGTTTTAGGTTCTATCAAAATATAGAAAGCTGAAATGTCTAAAGGTCTGATTGATTTAAAAGGATAACATTATGTGGAAAGTATTGCTCTTATATTATCCTGCTCTATAACTCATATCTATTTTTTCAGATACTCTTCTATTGTAAGCTTTCCACAGACGCCTATTTTTTCTGTGTCTTTGCAGATGCTGGCCCGCCTGCTTAAAAGTTCCCATCCCGAAGATCTCCAAGCTGCCAATAAACTCATCAAAGAGATGGTTCAAGAGGCAAGCTTTACTTCCAGCTCCATATATTTATCAATTAGCATTGTTTGATAATCTTGTCTTTGAAGTTTTCATGCTAGGGTTTTGCCTCACAATAACTTATTTCACAGAGATTTTTCCTTGTAGAAGGAAGAGGTTTCCAAGACTCAAAAATGATGGTCTTGAAATACATGTCCAGTGAGCTATAAGAGCTTTCTGTGGCATGTTTTAATGGCTGTAGTTGCTTAGGATACTTAGTTAGCTGCAGTATCTTTGCATTCAGTGACCTCAATAGAATAATACTGGGATACATCAGCTGAGGCTCTCTTTAAAGTCATTGAAAATAATAGGATTGCCATGTTTTACATTTTCTAGTCTTCTAAAAAGTTGGAAGAGATTGTCACCCTTCTCTTCTTCCAGGACCAAAAACGAATGGAGAAGATTTCCAAGCGAGTGCACGCCATTGAAGAAGTAAATAACAATGTGAAACTGCTGACTGACATGGTGACTAACTATACCAATGGAGAGATGACAGAGAGCAGCGAGGATCTCATGAAAGTGAGGAGATAATCCCCCATTTGCATTTTGTTTTGCAACAAGTCCTAATGGAGGATTTGAAATTCTCAACTATGAATACATGTGCGTTCTTACATCATAAGCAGGAAATGTCCCATTCATGTTTGCATGAAGAAACTAAAATTGTTAGTCCAATAGGCCCTTACAAGGCATCATTGAAAATCCTTGGTTACATAATTTAACATAACAAAGATGCACACAAAGATTGATCTTCTAAGTATCTCCCCACTTACCCTTGAGGCTCAGCTGCCTGATTATTTTTTCATTCAGCCACTGCCTGCTTTACATTTCTGTGTCTGTCGCTTAAGCTGCATTGTAAATGAGTAAATCAGTCACCTGAATACAGTTAAGATTTGCAAACATTGCTGTGTGACTGTGCTAATAATTGTATATATTCAGCCAATATACACATTCAGCATATTTACTATTATTTTTGAATACTATTATCTAAATTGTTTCTAATACTTCCACTTCATTTACTGTTCAGTTGAACAGGTTCCATATCATAGGTTCCAAATCACATTACACCATATTACATTTTGGCATAATGTTTTGTACACTACAGCCTACTTCATCAGAAATTTCCATACATCAGCTGACATGGACTTCAGTCTACAGAAAATGTATATGATGATACTTGTTAATCTTTAAGCTGCCTTAAAACTGCTTATCTTGGCATCAAATACATGCTAATCTTTATTAGCATTTTTTTTTGCCCGTCACGTATAGTACTTCCTAACACACTTTGCTAGAGTTTTCAGACTGGTCAGGATGTTGGGAATTCTGATAGTCTAATACTCCAGAGTTGGATGGGAAAGACTGACAGAATCAGAAACCAATTAGAAGATTAATCTGACAATCCTCCAGAAGGGGGCAGAACATCCTTTTTGCTCTTTCTACCATTAGCCACAATAAACAAAGCAGTATCCAGATTCACATGTGGGATGACTAAACCATTGTGATACTTGGCTTGATTTGGCTTCATGTACTGATTGAATCCCTGAATTCTTGCCTTATTTCAAAAAGCAGACTTAAACAAACTTAAATAATTCAATGGTATACACCCAATTATTGCATTTAGACTTTAAATTGGAAATTCAGTAAGTGGTGTCAATTAATGATTGAAAAGGTGTTAATGTTTCAGAAATAGCTCAGTAAAAGAAATTGCAACTTTTTCTCTTCTTGAAACACAGCAAACACTGGCTGCTCATTTCAGAAGTTGTGAACCCTAACCCTTTTGCTTCTTTTCAAATGAATCAATTTTATAATTTCATATGGGTTCACACAGCTATAATCAATAAAATAAAACCACTCCACTTACTTGACAATGTATTTTTAAGCCTAAAAGTACACTTAATTATGTTGAACTTTAATATTCCTCATTATAGGAGCTGTATCAGCGCTGTGAACGCATGAGGCCCATGCTTTTCAGGCTTGCTAGTGACACAGAGGACAATGATGAAGCACTGGGTAAGTTATCTCTAAGCAAGCATCTAGTTATATATTAGAATGATTTCAAGTAAACCCTATGATATCAATAGATTTCTTCACATTCCATTATAAGTTACTCTAATTATGAGTTTCTGGATTAAAGTGCACTCAAACTTACCTTGTGCATAGATGTTGTGATCTTTCAATTCTGACATCTCTGTTATCATCCCCTGGCGAGCATCTTTGGGTCTGTGTTCTAATCAGGTTAGCTAATGGTATGGAAGCAAAATTGCTCATCAATGTATAGACTTCTTGCATGACGTTGATATATTATGAGTAATAACTAAATGTCAATGTAATTTTCAGTTAAAGGTTTTCAACCTAACAATGTAGGCTTAAAACGTTTGTATTTTTTATTGTAGAAAAGTTAATGCTAGGGTTTAATCTCTATTGTGGGACATTTGATTACATTTGAACCTTCGTTTGTATCATCTTGATCTTGTTGCAGCTGAAATTTTGCAAGCTAATGACAACTTAACCCAAGTGATCAATTTGTACAAGCAGATTGTGAAAGGAGAGGAGATCAATGGTGAAACAATGGCAGGTTCTCTCCGAGGTAAGGAGGCTGGATAATAGCTGCTGATGTGAGAGGAGAGGGCTCAGAGCCTTGGCTAAAGTAGGAACCTAAATAAAAGATTATTATAGAAGAGATAAACAGATTAAAAAATCCAACTTTAGGATTTAGAAAGTGATCTTATTTGACTAACTCACTCTCATTTAGTCCAGCAACAAGGCTGAAAAAATAAAGCAGTAATCAGGGATTACTGAAGGGAGTTGAGGTAGAGTCAGGATTTTCGCAGGGCAATCTCTGATTGACATAAGGGAGTGATTGCTAAGAGCTGTGTTTGTTTCTATTCTGTTCTTCTAGATATAGACTTTGTTTCTTTGTTTAGGCAGCACTTCTGCACTTCTGGATCTGTCAGGATTGGACATGCTACCTTCAAACCCGGCCTACCCAGCTGTACCAACTTTCTCAGGCAGTAGCTCAGCAACTGTGCCAGAGCAAAGCAGCTCAGTCTCTCTATTGGATGATGAGCTCATGTCACTAGGTAAATCCATCATTCTACAGGAGAGAAGGGGACTGTTCTAAAGGAATGAACACCTGTTGTTTGCTCTTGAGTGTCTTCTATAACAAGGATGTTCCAAACAGATAAGAATAAGGTGTAATAATATGGCAATCCTGCAAGGTTACAGCCATCAAGCAAAACTTTTA
This sequence comes from Hydrophis major, assembly GCA_033807585.1. Classification (NCBI taxonomy): domain Eukaryota; kingdom Metazoa; phylum Chordata; class Lepidosauria; order Squamata; family Elapidae; genus Hydrophis; species Hydrophis major. The sequence goes on along the minus strand of CM066331.1, from coordinate 182,197,699 downwards.
AGTAATTTTTGGTATGTTGTAAGTCCAGATATTATTGTACAAATGTGCTTAAATTGTTCCCAAATTGATTAAGACAAATTCATAATTAACTCTTCTTGCAAATGCAGAATCTATTCACAAATTACATGTAGATCTTGTTAGTGAAGTTCTAAAGCTGTTTCGGTTTTTCTGATTTGACTTAAGTGTATATGTTTATTTTATTATGTAGTTATTACATTTATATGCCACACATCTTCCTATCTAAATTTGTGTTGCTAAATCATATAATCAGTTTCCTGTAGACTGTGAGAAAAATCTTGACTGTCATAAAAAGTAATATTTGAATAGGCCATTAATATAAAGAGATAATAACAGATTTTATTGCAGTCATTAACCAACACAAATATAAAAAGAAAAAAAACCAATCTGTTTATGGCATAGTAGCATTTCAGAAGATCCCTGGGAAGGTTGCAAAATGACAGTCCCAGGACACTACAACCCTTGAAAATACATAATGATCATGATCATATGGCTGTGCAATGGTCGTAAGTGTGAGAACTAGTCATAAGTTACTTTTTCAACACCGTTGTAGCTTTGAATGGTTGCTAAATGAATGGTTTTAAGTCAAGGACTACCTTTGTACGGTATATACATAGACATCAGAATTGTGATTTTCCATTTATTCTTATTAAAGCTTTGGAAGAGCATCCTGATGGAGGTAGCCGCTCCTTATTGATTTTCAGGAAATGTTAACATAGAACTATTTCAGAAAGCATTCTCCCTAAGTTTATGCAATGCAACATGAATTCTTGCCTTTTTATTCCTTTTATTTTTCTTTTATTGTTCTATTATAATTGATTTTATTGTGCATTGGGGACATTTTATGACTATTAGTTAATGTACTGCTTTAATCATTGTTGGAATATTTTAATTTGTTTTCCATATTATACTGAGTTACCAGAATACTACTGTAGTTTGGGCTCCTCACTTTTAAATTAATTGGATCTCCTTTCTCATATCTGTTCTTTCTGATCCTCTGCCTAGGGCTTACTGATCAAGCCACTTCTTCAGTCCAAGGTGGAGACAACAGTGGGTGGAACAGTTTCCAGGTAAGCATCAGAAAGCTGAAAGGACATCACTGGTTGCAGATTCTTCAAGCTAATCTACCATATTTATACTAAGTGTAGATTAAAGATGCTTCAATCAAAATGTATACAGCTTATCCAGTGGAAATATAAATGAAGTTTATTTTAGTTGACTAGGTCTATAAAGATGCCTTTGCATGTTAAAATGTTTCTGTAGCATAGATATGTGAGCAAGGTTGTGTTCAGAAGTAACTTTTATGAAGGAAGTCCTCTAATATGAGTTGCTTGGTTTTCTGGATCTGCTTTAATTTCAGATTGTTAGATCTTGATTTGAGAAGAAGAAAATCAGAGTTTTATTTCAGAAAAATAGATGCAACCAAAGTGTGAATCAAACTCCTCGTTTTCCCCACAGCTGTCTTTTTGTAAAACAAATAAGGGAGGCCTTACTTTCTTGAAAGGGATATAAAAAGACCAGCACACTTCAGCCTCCCGTTTTTCAGACAAAGGTTATGTTAGAAAGCTTAATGAAACAGCACACGGAATAGAGATGACCACAAATAAATAATTGAATCCATGTCATTCCTTGAATTTATTTTATTTTTATTTTTTATTTATTTTTATTTGCCAATTGCTTACAAGATAATAGGTATAAGTAAAAACATAGTTATGAATACATGGATACATACAAAAAAAATAAAAAAAAATATAAAAGAAACAATAGGACAGAGACGGTAGGCACTTTGGTGTGCTTATGCATGCCCCTCTTGTGCAGACCTTGTAGATACTGTGCAAATCTCATCTGCTGTGCAGAAAATTGTAGAGTTTTCTGATCCTATCTGGAGGACTGCAGTTATTTGAAATTGCTGTCAACGTGTGTGCAAGAAACCCAAGGGCTTTTCTGCACTTTGTACTGCATGTGAATATGCTGTTCTTTATCTAATGGTTATACTTAAGCTATTCAGTTTGGCTGTGCTTTTGTGGGGAGCTGTATCAAAACTTCTTCCTTTTTCTTTTTTTAGTCTTCTGAAAGCCCAGAAGTTGGTGTCCCTTCAGGACTACCAACTCCAGTAGGGAAAGCTGAAGCTGGACAGCCTGCATCTCCTGCTGCCACTAGTGGTATGGATGACCTGGATCTGCTAGGCAAGACTCTGTTACAGCAGTCTCTTCCCCCGGAATCTCTTCAAGTCAGATGGTAGGAAGCAAGGAGGGGAAGGACAGAGAGCGTTTCTGAAAAGGGAGTAGTAGCTTTTGCTGAGGGGGAAGCCAGTTCTTGGCCCTTCTCTTGAAAATCTCACTCTCTTTCAAACTTTTCAGGGAGAAGCAGCCACCTCCTCGGTTAACCCTGCGTGATCTCCAGAACAAAAGCACTTCCAGTCCATCTCTGAGCACCAATAGCACTTCGTCTGTCTTCCCAAATCTCTCTTCAAACCCTGCGGTCACCCTGCCCTTGGAAAAAACAGCCCCTGTTTTGGCCCCTCAAGGGTCACCGACTCTTTCTGGAAGCGCAAGCCTTCCAACAGGTCTCCCAGCTTCCACACACCCCTTGGAATTCTCACTGATGAATGTCACCGTGCCTTTGGAATCCATCAAGCCAAGTGAGTTTGAGCAAAGTTTTGGAGAATGGTCTCCAAATAATAATAAGCATCTGGCTTAGCTCATTTATTGTGGTGGAATCTCTAGCTTGGGGGGGGGGGGGGGAGAGGGGAGAAGTGGAAAAACTGGGGAGCTTGGAGTCATCCTTGCAGGGAGGGAAGCGATGGAGGCCAGGAAACCTCCCCCCACCTTAGAATTCTTGACAGCCTTTAACTTTCTGTTCCCAAAATAATGTAGTCAGTCTGATGAGATTCTTATAAATAAACAGACAACAATAACGACACAACTCTGATCAACTTAGAATGTCATTCTGGTTCCTTGTGTCTGACATTAATGCAAGTTAGAAAACTTGGGGGAAAGATTGTGGTTTGTCTTTTCATTTTACATTTGAAGCATACCTCCATTGCCTCAATCTGGAAAGTTAAAATGTGGGGTTCCTACTACTTGAAATGTAAAGGACAACCAAGCTAAGAGAGGTAGAATTTCGGGGGGAGGGGGGTGAGATGGGGGGGGGTTCGTCATTCTAGTCCTACCTCCTGACTGTAATAACATTTAGTCAATGACTGACTGCTTCTTTAAAGTGGACCAGTCAATATTCTCTCATATTTTATGCCTCTCCTGCTACTTATTCTAGGCAACATCCTCCCAGTGACTGTGTATGACCAGCATGGTTTCCGTGTCCTCTTCCACTTTGCAAAGGACTCTCTGCCTGACCGACCTGATGTGCTAGTGGTGGTCATTTCTATGCTAAGCACAGCCCCTCTGCCCATTCGGAACATCATCTTTCAGTCTGCTGTCCCCAAGGTAATATTTTTATGCAACTGAAAATTTCCTGGACAGTATTTTAATTGTTTGAGAACACTAGGAAGTCACCACCCAGCCTCTACTTACCTAGTATAAGTGCCTAAGTAAGTGCTTATCTATCTAGTACTTACTTTGCCTACAACTTCTGCTGATTTTTTTCCAATTGAGTTAAGGAGAAATCATAACTTACTAGTGAAAGGCGTGACTTGGTTTCATTCTTTATTTTCTCTGACCCAAAAGGCTATTGCTGATTAATAGTTTAAAATGTAACATTTGTTAAAAATCTGAGGCTTTGGAGAACCACTACCAGTTACATTCAAATAATTCTGCTTTTTTGTTTGAGGTTAAGGTTTCACTTCCATACATGCAGGTTGATCTGAAAGGAGCAAGTCCCATGGCTGATCAATGTGTTGATATACTTCCATGCTGCCTTTGGTACAGTGATTGCAATGGCCTGTTCCTTGAAATAATTTTGTTTAGCTAGTTAAAGATTTTTAAACAACAATTGCTTTAGTATTTCCCATTGTCATTGAAAGAAAAGAAATGTAATATTTGTAAAGGCTGTAAAACAAGCCTTGAATTAGAATTATTAACTAAAAGATCTGGAGAGTCATATTATTATATTAATCAAACTTCTAATGGATGTGGTTTAATTTATCAGTCCAATTCTTCCAGAGGGGAGATACAAAGCGTGCAGGTTTTCTAATTAAGTAATGCCATTATTTGGCTGTATGGAGGCAACTCTTGTTCTTTAATGGCTAAATCATAGAGTTCTATTTATGTGCTTTTGTTTGTACAGGTGATGAAAGTGAAATTGCAGCCACCTTCAGGGACAGAGCTCCCACCATTCAACCCAATAGTGCCCCCTACAGCAATCACCCAGGTCCTCCTGCTTGCAAATCCACAAAAGGTAACCTTACCTCCTTAAGGAAAATAAGTGGGGCTATGTTCTTGATCTAGAGTTGTCTTCCTCAGAAGTCTTAGTTCCTCTCTACTCCACTCCTTATCCCACATTTGCAAATCTCAGCTATTATCCCCAAGTCCTTCTCTTAATTGTTATATATCTTTTTCTCTGTCTAGGAAAAAGTAAGACTACGATACAAGTTGACCTTCACCATGGCAGATCAGACTTACAATGAAATGGGAGATGTGGACCAGTTCCCCCCTCCAGAATCATGGGGAAATCTCTAGTGTCACAGCCAGTGTGCTGGGTCGTGTTTCTAAAGATTCTGCCTTGCTTAGGACCAGAGCCTTCCCAGGATTGGCTGCTGTTTGGACTCTGCTTTCAGACTGCAATGGCAGGCGCAGGAGGATGAGAGGCAGAGAAGAACAAGAGGGGGTGTCTTTCTTGGGGTCAGAGGGACAAGAAAGATTGAGTTGCTCTCTGTTCTTTGATTTCGGTTCTTATTTGATTTGTCCTTTACCCTCATCTTCTTGTCTCACTTTTTGCTTTTCCTTCAGTGGAATGATATCAGCACAGATGAGCTTTGAAGAGACACTTTAGATCTTCTTCTGTACAGCTTTCCCAAATCTGCTGAAATAGTATTGGATCTTATACTTTCCCATTAATGCCACTTCTGCACAAGCAACCCTGACATGTTCAGGTTAATAGATCAGTTCTGGGTTTTTGTTTTTTGTTTTGCTGCAACACAAAAGCTGCAAGACAAAAGATGGGGCAAGATAAGTACCCAGTACTTTGTCACAGGAGAATTAGCTGTCCCATTTAAAGCTTCGTGAATTAAACATCTTTAGGACTACAGGGTAGCTGTTTCTGTTTTGCTCACAAGGCCTTCATTCTCCCAAAGGCTAAACAAGGGGAGGAGTGTTGGCCTAATTCTCAGTGTATTGATTAACACTCCAGGAGTCTGAACTAGACTGAGTTAACAGGATGGGGAGCCAAGTTTTATAAGGGAAGTCTGAAAACTGCTTTGCTCCATGATTTGTTTTTCTGGGAAAGGAAGCAGGCTATACCAATATACTGTGTGCAGGAAGTTGCAAGATCCATCTTCAGCTCCACATGGTTGTATGCAAAGCTCCTAGCTCCATCTTACATAATCCAGTCTTTGAAATCCACCAGAATATAACAGAAAATTGTTGAGAGAGATATTCCCCTAAATATGTTTCCCTTCAAACCATTAGCAACTATAGCTCCCTTCTTCATTTAGACTTGGAAACATGCAGTCTATAGGACTGTTAGATTTATTTTCATGAGCAAAATGTCCATGGAAGAGTTCTCACCTGGTTTTATAATAAATTAGACTGATGAAATTAAGCATTGCAAAAACTAAATGCAAAAATTAAATGGGGTTGAGACAGTGAATGACATTTTTACCCAACAGAGTTGCATATTTTCTTCAGTCAAATTGACAGGTTTTGATGAGAAATATTTCTGGTTAGATTCTGCTATGACTGGATACTTTTAATTTCTAGCCTCTCTTTTCAGGTTTTATCTTTGCCCCTTGCTTATTTTAGAGTTGGTTTCATTTAAGTTTTGAAGACTCTGTTTTTGTGTGCATGTATCTACACACACACACACAAATTCTGCACATAGAAAGGAGCCCCAAAATATATGGTGTGAAGTCTGGTGTATTAATGAGAAATATTTTTCCCTAAAGTGCATTCTAAGATCTGGGATCTCCTGAAATAGCATGAGGATCCTGTATAGAATTGTAGTCTTACAAATCTCTTGTTTTTCTCCTGTTGGTAATTTATAAACTTCATTTTGAACTTGAATAGTTTGCAGTCACTCTGTTTTTGGTGGAAAAGAGTAGTGGCTCTTCATATCATGACTTACATAGAACTCTGCTTGTATCTCTATTTTGGGCCAGATCCGTACTATGTACAGTATAATCTGCACTTTTAAAAAGATGTACTGAGAAACTGAATGTATTATGCAAATATCTCATCTTTTTGTAACACTTTTTGGTGTTTCTACCAGTTAACCGAAATCTTGCCTTTGTGAATTGGTGACATTGCTGGCGCATTCTTTTAATGCAGTCTGATAGGCTAGAAATGTAAGGGGCAAGATTCACAAAATGCATCATTAATTCCTTGCTTCTGGATTTCTGTAACATGTTTGGGATATTTACGGGTATTCATGTCTGTTTTTAAAACTGTCCTGGAGGTTAGCCCTGACAAACACTTGATAATCCACAAATACGAAGCATTTATATAAAAATACTAATGCATTTTAAAGCAATTTACTGATATTTTATGCAGATCACTTGACTTAGTAGAAGGATAAATGTAGAGCAGCCATTTCCAGTCATAATGAGTTAAGTTCCTCAGTCTCAATTCCTGTTTTAGTGCAGAAACTTCGAACATAACTAAGATATGACTATATCGACCACAGTTGCCTCCATATTTCATGCAAGGTAGTGTTTGTATAGTGATCTGTGGAGCAATTACAGAGCAACATAATTTGGCAGAAAGCAAGAAATGGCTGCAAATGCTAAGCATAGTTTTTAACTCAAGGACTGTTGGCCAACAGTCCTTTCTACTCCTCTTCTAGGCAGGGTTATTATAACCTCAAATTGTATGTTATAGTTTGTGGCCAAATCTGCTCTGCATATATTAATAGCTCTCACTTCCTCTTCCTGCTGCCTTTTTTGCAGGGCCTCTGCAGCAGTAATTTCTGCTAAGTGATAACTGGAAAGAGGGGAATGCATACTTGCATTTGAGACATAGGAGTAAGTACAGGTGGAGATTGATGCCTTATTTGGGGCTTGATACTGCTACTGTCTACAAATTTCCATCACACAACTTCTCAGATTGCTATATCATTTCATGAATTTGCTTCCTTTCTATTTTTGGTGGACATTATTGTACCATAACTAAATGTTTACATCTTCTGTGGTAATCTTCTTTGTACCTTAATTAGGCTGATTGGATTTCAGAAAGGAAGCTGACAGTGATCTGTAAGAAAGAATAATTATATTAGATTATACTAGTATACATCAGTGATAGATTAATACTAGTATACATCAGTGATAGATTAATTTTAAAAAGCCATAATTATTCCACATAAGGGCAGCCAGATTATTCATCATTTTTGCAGGTTGTGAGATGGTGACTGCAACCTCCCAGAACTGACTTTTTTTCCATATTCCCTTTATCTGTGCGAGACGACCAATGAGCTCTTTTTTAACCTCAGTGAAACTGAAATTTAATGTCTTAACAAACACCTTAATTTAAGTAAACAAGGAATCGAAAAGATTACCTTCTCTATTTTAACACACTTGAGAAGTATCCTGAATCAGAGATACACATTTTCCTCCTCTATTAGGCAACGTTGATTTATTATATCCCATCAGCTTGGTATTGATTCTTACTGGCCACAAAGCTAGGCCAAGTGAACGGTCCTTCAGATTTTCCAGCAGTGCATCCACTGCTGTTGTGATCATTTCCAACCATTTCATTGCTGGTCATCTTTTAGATTTGTCAGGAGCTTCACATACCTTCAAATAGAATTTGAGTCTGGACATCTTTGCCTTGAATGAGAACTCCAGATTGATTTGTTGTATGATCCACTTGGCTATCTCTGGTATTATCTTTGGAGGATCCCCATGTTGCCTTTAGCAACACCAACCTTCTAATTTTTTTTCCTATCCTGCTTCTTCAAAATCCAACTTCTGCTTCCATAGAGTAACAGAAAAGTATTGCTTCCACAATTCTGATCTGATTTATAGATACAAACATTTCACACTATCTTGTGTATCTTTTCCAAAGCCTTCAATTGCGATCCTACCAAGTGTTAACTTGTAGTGTATTTCTTCGCTACTACTTTACTGTTGATTATCAATTCTGAAAGGTAGAAACTGTCTATCACTTCAGTATATTTATTTGTCAGTTTTAAGGTAGTGGTTGTATCTCTTGTCATTAGTTTGGTCATCTTTATATTTAATCTTAGTCTTGATTTTTCCATTGGTGCTCCTTTGTTTTCATTACTAGAGCTTGCATATCATTTGCATTTTCAGTTATCAGAGTAGTGTCATCAGCATACTGCAGATTTGTGATGCTTCTGTCTCGAATTTTAATTATATACTTACTGTTTTCCAATCCAGCCTTTCTCAGTAAAATATCCAGCATATAAATTGAATGAATCGGGAGAGAGTATACAACCTTATCTCATCTTTTACTGACCTAAAGTCAGTTTGTTTAACCATGTTAAACAACCATAAGATACTCTGAGATTCCTGTTTTCCTAGGGACTCTTCTGTACATGATTTGACATGTTCAACAAAATCCAAGACTTGTATAGTTCTGAAACAAGTACTGATTTCACTGGGGTACTTTTGGCTTTCTCACTTATCCAGCACATGTCAATAATAATTTTTCTTGTTCCTCAGTCTTTTTTAAAACTAGCTTTAACGCCTGGGTTTTCCTTTCTTTATACGGCTCCAATTTACATTGTATGAGCCTAAATATTATTTTGTTAGCACGAGAGAGTTAAGAATATTGTACAATAGTTTGGACATTTTGCTACTTTATTTTATTTTATTTTTGTATTGGGATACAGACTGATCTCTGTAGTCTACTGTAGTGTTCTCCTAATTTGCAGGCATAGTTTGATTATGTCGATTGTTTGAGGTAACCCAGACAAGAAGCTCAATAGGGAATGTAAGTTCTATCTTTGTTGTAAGGTTAAACTGACAAAATATTACAAGACTGAAAATATGTTGGCCCTCCTCCCTTTTTCTCTCCAGAGTATTAGGGACAGTTCCTTCTGAAATGCTTCTCATGCCTCTTCTCTTTCCATGGACTAAGATATCTTTTAGATATCAGTTATCCAGTCTGAAGCTCTTCCTCCTGTCTTCCACATACCATTAACAGATTAGAACCTTTATTAATTCTTCTGTCACTTGTATAGTTCTGCAGATATTCCATTCTTAAAGACCTCTGACTTACTAATATTGGCCTCTTTTTTCTACTAAAGGTCAAAAATAGGGAGCATCTTTAAAGGTATATTGGTATAATTATCCCTAATGTACAGTATTTCCGTTTACTCTTTCCATCTTGTGTGATCTTCTTGGAATCAATTATTAGTTATACTACCATTTCACTGACATTGTTTAGTATATCAGTTTGAGGTTGGAACTTCTAAGTTAACAGATCTTGGAAAACTTGAGGCTTTTTTTGTACCTGTTTTCATTTTTAATGTGTTTACATTGCCTCTGCTTCTTGCCTCATTCAGTTGTTCTCTGAAATTTTTGGTTTTTCCCTAAGATTTGTGTCTAACTTCTTTTCTCTTGGCTATTTACTTTCTTCTGCCATCCATTTTACTTCCTTCTGTTTCTTGATCTTTGGCAATCTTTTTTCACATTAATACTTTTTTTATTTTAATTCACAGTTCTTCTAGTTCCCTATCAATGAGGTTCAAGATTTCAAAACAATTTGTGATCTTGAAAATGGTTAGCATGTATTCAAGATCATATTATGGAAGCTGATTGCCTTTTTTCCACTTTAGTTTGATTTCAAACTTGCACATATGTACTTCAGAGTTATTGCACAGCCAGCCTCATCTTTGCTCATTATTACAACCAAGTTCTTCCACTGCCTTGTATCAATAATATAGTCAGTCTGGTTTTTGTACACCCTATCTGGTGATGTCCAGTTATACAGATGTCATTTTGATTGTTTAAAGAATGTTAGCAATAAAATGGATTAGCAAAAACAGACACTTCCACTTCATTTCTGTTTCTTAGTCCATAGATCCAACTGTCTTTTTAACCTTAAACTATTTCCTACTTTGGCATTCTAATTTCCAACCACAAGCTTACGTGTTCTACCAATTTCACATTAAACTTGACCCATTGCTGTTCTCTTCTATGCCGGTGATTGGAGGATACAAGTATGTAACTGTCATGTTAAAGTGTTGTCTGCAAAATCTAATATTCAGTCATTGACTGCATCACTTCCAATTATTCTGCTTGCTACAGTATCTCCTTAATTATGAAAGCAACTTTGTTCTTCCTTCATTCTTCATGTTCTGAGTAATAAACGTGATCTTCTGACTGAAAAGTCCAATTCCAGAACATTTCATAAGATTTTGAATGTGTTATTGGTTCATTTCAACTATGTTGAGAAATATGTTCATATTTCTTATGTCCTGTGCTCCCACAGTAATTCAGCCTTTGCAGCTCCAGCTTTTCTTCTCGTACATGGCAATATCAGTTACTAGCCATTCCAGAGTGTTTAAACTGATTGTATTGTAAATACCATTAACACTCTGAAAGAACTTCAGCTTTTTCTCAGGAGAACATTGAATGCCACCTGACCCGAAGGGCCCTTCTTCTGGCACTATATTGTCAGTCACTTTATACACTTTATATAGCAATAGCACTTAGACTTATATACCGCTTTGCAGCCCTCTCAAAGCAGTTTACAGAGTCAGCATATTGCCCGCAACAATTTGGGTCCTCGTTTTACCCATCTTGGAAGGATGGAAGGCTGGGTCAACCTTGAGTCTGGTGAGATTCGATCTGCCAAATTACACTGGGTGTAGTTTGCAGTATTGCACTCGAACCACTGTGCCACTGAGGCTCGATATACCTTTCTAAGTGGCTTTCTTGCTAAAATAGAGGAATAGTTTAGCATTGCCTTCTGCATGGTATGAAATTATGCCTTTGCCATTGTCACAAAACTGATCATCTACCTCCAGTATTTCCTATATTACTGATGCCTACCTGCTTTAATAAGCTGAGATCTTCATATCTGGGTATATCATCATCATCACCAACATCAGTTTAGCCATTGTCTATCCATTGCAGGATGAAGGCCTCGTCTGCATGTTTCCAACCGATACAATCCTGAGCTTTAATTTGCCAACGGGGCCCGCAATACCTGCTGATGTTGATTTATCTTGTTTTAAATGGATTGATGACAAGTCTCTGTGTGTGTGTGTGTGTGTGTGTGTGTGTGTGTGTGTGTCTTCTATATATCTCCTTGGTATATACTCCCAGCATTCTTCACTCCACTTCCAGGACAACACTAACACTACAATCAACTAATGTAGCAGGATTGCTTCAGAAGAATTATTATATAATGGTTTTCTCTAAGCTGGAAGTCTGCTAAATATGTTGTATTTCAATTCACATAATTCCTGGTTTTTGAGAGATTGCAGTCCGATGGATGACTGCTACAAATAGAATATTGGCTAGAGTGGTTGTTTATGCTATCTTGAGCTGGGAAGAATACCCTGATGTTACTTCCTTACACAATTTACAAGAATGAAGCTGTCCATCCAGTGGATCAAGACTTTAGTTTAAACATTTCACTGCTATGTTATATGTTATAAAGTGCATATCATCTCACAGGCAACACATTTATGAGGAATTCTAAGACAGAATTGTATTTATTTAGACAATTTAATCCTGTCTCTTGGAAATACAATCTTAAATATTTCAGAATAAAATAAAACCCATTAGAGATGGTAAATTCAAAGTAATCCATCTTATGCTTACTTTCTTGTCTTTTTGGAATTTTTACAAAATTGAGTTATGCAGAATTCTCTGACCAGTGCACTGAAAAATTCTTTGATTCTGATCATTGTTATCTCTATAATTTTTTTTAAAAAAAAATTGCAATCAATCTTTATCACCACTATTCATTTTACAGATACAGTCGAGCAACAATTATTTAATGATTTTTCCCCATAGCCTTTGAATCAAAAGTCTTGCTTCCACTAAATTGAAATGCATACTACTATAAGCTTCTTTCTCATAATTTTCATTTGCTTTGTACCCCCTTACTCTGTGCTTTTGCAAGATACTAAAGCATGTCAGCACTTGGCTAATCTTGTTTAAGTTAAAAAGGGTTGGAACATGCTTAGTCTTTCTACATAAAATTCAAGACCTCAAAAGCAAATGCAACAATTCAGTGGTGGGATTCAATTTTTTTAATACTGGTTCTGTGGGCGTGGCTTGGTGGGCGTGGCAGGGGTAAAATCGGTAAAATCTTCAGTCGGAGGTGGTATTTGTTGGTTCTCAGATCGACTCAAAATTTCCGCTACCGATTCTACAGAACTGGTCAGAACCTGCTGAATACCATCTCTGCAACAATTACTCAATAATTCGGAATGTGTATATCAGTTCTATTTCAGTTCCTTGAATATCTAGATTTAGGGTACTGTAAGTGCTGAGATAAATCTTTTTTTCTTATCTACAACTATATGTAATTCTTGCTTAGCAACCACAAACTCAGTTGTTAAAGCAGTCACTAAGTGAAATTACAACTGTTTATAATCTTATTTCAGTTCCCCTTTGCTTTATAAATTTGCGATGTGCATAAGTGTGAACATCATAAATGCAAAGATTAGTTGTAAAGTTACTTTTTCATCACTGTTGTAACTACAAATGGTCACCAAACATGGACTACTTATAAAATTGACTTCTCAACTGGACTACAACTGCTTTCCTGCCTTTTCCTTCAGATTTCCTGTTTCTCAGACCATAATTTGAATGAAATTCTTAATTACAAGTCAAAATCCCAGACAAAATAAAACCTATAGAAAACAGCTACAAAATTGATTAAAGCATACACCAAATAAAACATGGATAATCATGCTTGGACTAGTTGCTATCAACCATATATGAGTTTTATAAGCCACGGGAACAAAGTTTGTATCTGCTAGTAAAAAGTAAACATAAGTTTCTTCAGTTAATTCTTCAGTCAAATCAGTGGCTCTCTGTTTCAGTTGAAGGTGCAATACAATAATATGCATTTGTTTCAATCTTTATGAGGGCAGAGCCTTCCTCCATAATAAAGCAAGTGAATGGCACCAAGCAGTTATTAAGGGGATTACTTATAGATGAAGAGGAAATTTGGAGAAGGAAGCAAGTGGTCAACAGTCAAGAAAGTTGTTACACCTGTTAGAAGGAAGACAATGAAAGATATGTGTGTTTTCTGTAATCATACAATAAGGTCCTTGATTGACTCTCAGATGAACATGTGAATGACCTCCAGTTAACATAGCTCAGTGGTCCTATCAAATAATAAAGACATTTTGTTGGGAGTATATACACTGTTACGGTTGTTCTCGGTTATAAAAGTAGAATTTAGGGATGAGAAGCAGTTGCGTGATTCCAGTCTTAACTGTTTTCTGAAGTTATTTCCAGTAGCATCAAGACAAACGTTTTTAGAAGGGCTCAACCAGCATACGAAGATGATCACTGTCCAGACCTGTTCATCACCACCAGGATATACTTCATACCTGAAAATCCATTTTGCATTGTAAATGATTGTTGCTAATAAACTAAACCTTCAAAAATGTTATTAATTTCTTTTTAAAAGACTACTGTAATACTGAATTTCACAACCCAACCAAGTGATATGAAATAAACATCTTTTATCTGTTGTGGATTATTAATTATAATTCGTATGTGGACATGTATATACATTTCAATACATGCCCACACTGTTCTGTGCAAATATTAAGGCACCATTGATCAATATTGTTAGGAATATAAGTCACCTAACAGGTATTTGGGTTAGAAATATATAAACCAGGATAAACATTTTGAAACTATCTTTAAGAAAATGCAAAACTGTAATTAGGTGTGGTTTCTCAAATGGCCATAAGATGGAACCAGAAACCTGGGTTGTTTAGTCTGAGTCTCAGAAGAGAGTGTGAGTGTATCTCTGTTTCCTTCTGTTGGAAAGTATTGCCGTTCCTCCATTTTTCCTAATTGACTGCTATTTTTGGATTTGATATGTTTGTTACTGAACTGTTTTTGACACTGGAATTTGTTATTGGATTATCCCTGGATTGAAAAACTGACTGATTTACCTATGAATGACTTTGGACTGCTTATCTTGAACTTTGCTTAAACTTTCTGGAAGTAAAAACCTACATTTACTGTACAGTGTATCTGTGTACTGTATGTGTATTATTCAAACACTACTCTATACTATACGTCTCTCTGTATGCGCTCATTCTCCTAAAGGGGAATTACCTCAACAAATATTATGATTCAGCATTTGGAAGTGGTTATTTCTGGAAAAAATGGTATTACAAGGAAGTACGGTAACTAAAAGGATATCCAAATTTTCATTTTTCACATTCACTGATTTCTTAGTTTCAGTCAGTAAATAATTGCATGTAAAAAGTAGGATAAAGCTGTGTTCACCTTTGTTTCAGCTTCCGTTCATTTAGGGATTCTTTGAAACATACAGCCTTAACTGGTGCCTTAACTTAACTGGCATACTGATTTCACATATTTTTATATCTATCTTATTTCTGTATTCTTGTTGAAAACTGACAGGTAAACTCATGTTTAAATACCTGCCTGAACCAAACAAAAAAAGAAAAATGTAATTACAGAAATATTAGAAAGATTTTAAATTTGATGTTCATAGAAATGGAGTGGGTTTTTTAAAAAAAAAAAAAACATGAAAAGATGAAGTTGAAAAAACATGCATTACAAAGTTGCATTTTCAAAAGTATCAAGGAGGCATATACATGGTTTCATTATGGAGGCTTTGCTTTTAAAAAAACGCCCACCATGTTTTCATCCATTGTAGTTGAGAAAGTGTTGGTAAGAGCATTAAATCTCCAGAACTAGAGATGATGAAGAATAAAACAGTGGGCATGAGTGTAATATCAGCATGTAACAGAATGCTGTATCTTGCAGGCTTAGAATCTATATTTTCTAAGATAGTTTTTGTTCTGATGTTTATTTTCTTTCGGCATCAGAGGTTAACCTGTACTGGTGGTGCAGTATGCAGCTGAAAATTTCCAGAAAGGCAGAATATCATCATTTATCATTACAGATATTTTGTTTGTGTGGTCACAACTAAAACAGTTGGAATCACTGCACGTTATCAGCTTTGCTTGAAGAGGTCCAAACCTTGGAAAAACCCATTTGCCTTTGCCTAGGGGTAATACTGATCAATTCTCTTTGAGATCCTGTCTGGGAACACTCATAAATCAGATGTGCATGAGTATGTATTTTATGGGTAGTTTTCCTCTGGTCCGTTCACACAGTATGCTAAGCCATAAGAAGCTTGCTCAGCCTTAATGCAGCTTATTATGTGAATCTAGATATGATGGCTTATTTATAAATCATGACTCAGATAACATGCAGGCTCATTTTTGCCACCTATTCTAATCAATGGGCTGTCATCTTTGTACAAACCTTTATGTTAATGTATCAAACATTCACTATGATGGAGAAAGAAAAAAAAACAGAAAAAAGTAGGAAGTGCTGCCACATGAGCCTTGCAAATCAGCTTGTTCTGCCTTGTTTCATGTTTGCTGCAATCATATTTCCCCTTTACGTCTTGGCTGAAGTTATTTGTGTGGTTTTGTTTTTTTAAGGGGTGGTGACAGGAACTCTGAGAAACAGCCACCAGTTTTACCTGACAAGCACAAGGAAAGGTGGTGTTAGAGGCTAGAAGGAGCAAGAGAATTAGGAAGCTGTAAAGTTTGCAAAAAAAAAAAAAAAACCTAAAGTAGCACCCAGAAAAAGATGAGTAAAGCTCATTAGTGGAAGGGGAAACCATGAGAAGGAAGTAGAATTGGGAGGAGAGGCATAAAGACACAAAGGGAGGATAGGTGGAGAAGAAAAAGGAGGTCAAACTAGAAGATGACAAGGAAGTGACAAGAAGAAGCCTGCAGTGAAGGCGGGGAGAGAAAGCAACGGATGGCAGCAAGTGCAGCCGTCTTGTCTTGAGGAGGTACTAAAGCCTCTGGCTTGTTTTCTTGCCTTGGTGGTGCTATTTCAGCTTGGCCCACAGAATGATGAAGAAGCAGTTTAACTGGATGCGGCAACAGCTCAGTTACCCAAGTAGCAGTGGACGGTAAGGACTAGTTGTTTGGCTACATTGCTAGACTCTATGCAGTTTGGGGTGCTAGAACTTTGTGTTTAAAAGTTCATCTGGATTTAGATTTTGTACCTCTAGCTGAAGGGTAGCTAAAATTCTTGCAGGGTAGCTCTCGATGGAGGTACACCCCCATCCAAAAAAAATCTAGTACAGGGCATGTATTCACAACCCTACCTTTTCTGTGGAATTATTTAATTACAGTTTATTAATGGCTTACAGGATCACCTTCCTATGCCACCACAATGCTCACTCAGCAGACTTCTAAAAAACTTCCATGGTGATTAGCAATGTGCTGAATTTTCTCACAACGGATAGCCCTCATTTCCTGCAACCCTGTTAAGACTTCAACACCCAGGTTTTGCAACCAAAAGGGGAAAGAGTTCTGATTCCCAATTGGTTAACAAGAACAAAATGATCTCTCCATTCTTATCATAGCTTGTTGCTGAGCCTGATGCTGTTGATCTCACTGTTGAAATTAAGAAAGCCAGTGTGCTGTGGTGGTTAAGGTTCTGGAGTAGGAGTGTGGACACTCAGATTCTCATTCTCCCTTGGCTGCAGAAACCAGTTTGATAACCTTGAGCTAAACAATCCCCCTCAACCATTATCAGCATCAGGCTCTACAACAAGCTAGTTTCTAAATAATTCCTTCTTACTGCATCATGCATTGATAGATTCACCTGTAAGAACCGGTGACGTAGGGCAAAACAAGCAGAGCCTTTGCAGGAGAAGTGCTAAGAACAGCAACTCTTGAAATGAAAATAGTGGGGCTAATCATAAATTGATTTCAGGGTAGAAAATGCGGAATCCATCTATTATTCATATCAGAGAAGGAGAGGGGCTTTGAAGGGCTTATATAGTACCCTTTGTGTATATACCGTAGTTCAATTGATGGTCTGTGGTATTAGTGAAACAAAAACTGGATTCTGCAGAACTGAAAGCTGCCTTTCTCTGTTGTAAGTAAAACTGGAATCTTTTTGTGTGTGTGAACAGCCACATGCTTTGGAACCTCATCTAAAGAAGCATGGACACTTTTGCTCTTTCCTAAAATAAAAGCAGAGGTTTTCAGATAGCAGTTTCTGTACAATATTTGTAGGCGATGACATTGCTATAATCTCATCATATATATATCCTGAGCATATCAGTTTCATGTTTAGTCACTTTCTTGAGCAGTTAAAATAGCAGCTATCAATCAAAGGCTTATACTATTGATCTTATGTATCCCTGAAATAATAACTGGACATTGGTAAACTTCTAAATATGCAAGCGATAACTTATAACTGGCAAGGTAGGAAGAATTATGGCATTTACAAGAATGCCAGAAAAATCATAGGATCTCCATTTCTGACGAAGAAAAAGAAAAAGGCCAAAGGTCATGTTTCTATTAGCTGGTGTTTACCAACCTAGTGTTACTAACCCTGCATCCCAACCACGTCACATTTAATCAATGTGGTGAATTTAGTCCAACAGGTTAGAAACTTTTTCTTGCCAAATATGAGTAAGAAGATGAGATCTTTGCTCCAAGAGAAGGCAGTGTTTGCTTTGCAGTAGGACAGATAATTTTATTGTTTGTTTTATTTTATTCGTTTGTATGTTAAATTTATTTGCCACCTATCTAACTGTGGGGCTATTCCTGTTATCATTAGAATAACTCTGAAATATTATTGTCCTTCAGAAGATTTAAATCAAAATTCAATTATCTCCGAGGAAGATGGGCAGTTAAAAAATAGGAAATATAAATAAAATAAATTTGATTCTTGACTCTTCTTGCATTTCCTGGCTGCTTTTTAACAATTCAGCACATCTATAGATGGGTAGCATTTTACTTTTGGTCTCCCAATGGCAAACACATTTCACTAGCACAACAATAAACAGCTTAGTGCTTTTCAAATATTTTGATTAAAATTCACGTAATCTCTGGCTCTTGGTCATGTTGAATGGGGATTTTGAAACTCTACTCCAAGACATGACACCTGGTTGTCTATTCCTGTCCTAAAACAGTCAAAAGGGAGATTCCATAGAGTTTGGATGAGGAGGTCTCTTCTTAACTTTGTTCCTGTCATTTTTTTAGGCCGGAAGTACAGAGAAATTTGACTGCTTATCATATATTTTAAAATGTGGGCATGACATCAGTAGAGTTAGGGCAAGGTTCTCCTCTCAGGAGTCCTGAAGCTGCTTTTCCTGTCTTCCCTGTCTCATTGTTGTGAAGTTACTCATCCTATTCCAAGATGGGGGTGAAAAGGATCTTTGCAGACTTGCTCACCTAGGCTAATTGCACAAAAGGACACTTAAGTATTGCTGTTGTTGTATAAAACAAGGAGCCGTGTTAATAACATGTTTTTAGGTTTAACTATTCTTTGTTTGCAATTTTCATTAAAATACCATTGGGATCAGTCACAACACAATAAAAAAAATGCAGGGAGAACAATTCATCATCTCCCCACGATGGTTGTGACCATTATTTCAACAATACAGCAGCAATTAAGATACCAAACCATTAACATTAATACTTGTGTTTTTAGCAGAGCATTTATTTGAAATGAGATTTCCTCCCCCCCCCCCCCCCAATAAGATAATGTTACATTAATGTTATAACAGTAATTTTCAGTTCATCAGCAATTGGTGAATGGATCCATAACTATTGGAGTCATCTGAGCTGTAAGCTTATGCATTGCCATCTTTTCCTGAAGTTGAAATGTAAGAATCCGCTTCTTGAGTTGGCAAAGCACTATTACAATATAAAAACTGCTGTCCACACAGCCCAATCCTAGACTGAAGTGCAGGTAATCCTCAACTTAACCAGCATTCATTTAGTTATTTTTCAAAGTTACAGCACTGAAAAAAGTGCAGTTCTCCCACTTATCACTATTGCAGCATCTCCACCATCATGTGATCAAATCTTGGGGGTGCTTGGAAACCAACATGTATTTACAATGGTTGCAGCATCGCAGGATCCTGGGATTGTCATTTGCAACCTTACTCGGGTGCTTCTGACATTAAGCAAAGACAACGGAGGAAGCCAGATTTGCTTAACAGCCATATGATTCACTTAATAACTGCAGTCATTCCTCTAACAACCATGGTGCTGTTGGAAGAAAAAATTAGTTCTGATTGGAAAGGCTGATTGGAAAGAAAGTTGGTTTATTGATTGGCAGAACCAGCAGCAATATGTGGTTCTGGGACAGCTGACAAAATGGAGTTGAGAGTGGGTGGCTTTTTATATCTTCTTTGGGATTTGTATTTGAGCTTCCTGTTCCTGTGCAAGAACATGTTCCTTTAATATTTTAATGGCTGTTGTCAGTTTGTTCCATCCAACTGGGTTATCGGTGATAGACTTGTTGACAGGTCTTGTGCCATCTTTACCAGGATAGTAACCCACAATTAAACAGTAAACAGCTGTCTGTATACAGTACTGTGCATTCACACCAACTCTCAGTTATCTGAGCCTGGTATGGCCTGGGCCCATAACCAGTGTTGAGGTAATTCCCTGTTAGGAGAATGAGTGCACACAGGGAGACGTAGTGAGAGTGCCGAGGAATAACACACAACCAGCACACAGATACACTGTATAGTAAAATGTAGGTTTTTACTTCCAGTTAATGGTTAAGCAAAGTCCAACACAAGTCCAAGTCATACACGGTTATAGCAATCAGTTTTCAGTCCAGGGATAATCCAATAACAAAGTCCAGTATCAAAAACAGTTCAGTAAAAGACTCACATCAAATCTAAGAATAACGAAGATCAGCAACAGTCAGTAGGGAAATGCAGGAACAGCAACACTCTCAGCAACAACAGAACAGAACAATCCAGATTTCTGGCTCCATCTTATGGCCGTTTGAGGAACCACACCCAATTACAATTTTAGCATTCCCTTAAAGAGACAGTATTAAAATGTCTATCCTGGTTTATATATTTTCCAACCCAACTGTTAGGTGACTTACATTCCTAACAGAGAAGTGGGTGACAATTTTGATAAATGGCGCAACCCACATCTGCTGCTTTATTGTACAGAAGGAAACTCATTGCAAATTCTGCAAGCCTTTAGCCCTTGATCTTTTTCATTTGCTCTGAGCAGATTTGAAAAGGTGCAAAGTTTTAAAATAAGTCCAAGTTCTTTTTAAAAAAAAAACTTGAATTGCAATAGTGGATACAGATTTTGAAAGAGTCACACTGTTCTCTGGAAAGCATGGCACTTTCAAATATGGTGCTACCACCAGCCTACTCCTCAGCATTTTCTGCTGGGAGATGGAAGAAAAACAAAATGTAGACGAATGCCCAAGGGAAAAGATGTTCCCATACCAGTCTAAAGCAACAAATAGATGTGGAGCTAGTCCCATCAACTCTCTATGTTTATCTTATTAGGCAATGGAAAAAGCAATTGACAAACTGCATCAGATTATATATTTCTTTAAACTGCTACAGGTTGTTTTTGAAGGGGAAACATGGTTTAGGTAAGGATAAAAGAAAGCTATATTATACCTTTTCTAAAGCACCTGTAGGCCAGACAAGGGATAATGGATGGTAACTGAACAAGGAGAGATTTAACCTGGAAATAAGGAGAAACTTTCTGACAGTGAGAACAATCAACCAATGGAACAGCTTGCCCTCGGAAGTTGTGGGAGCTTCATCACTTGACACTTTCAAGAAGAGATTGGACTGCCATTTGCCAGAAATGGTGTAGGGTCTCCCACTTGGGTGGGTGGGTTGGACTAGATGACCTACAAGGTCCCTTCCAACTGATCATCTGTTATCTGTTAGGTACAAGATGAAGGCAACATCTTGGAGACCCAGCAAAAAGACGATACTGCCAGCACATGTTTCCCATGATATACACCAAAGTTTCTCAATACTGACAACTTTAAGAGATATGGACTTTAATTCTCAGAATTCCCAAGCCAATCCCAATTCTGGGAATTGAATTCCTCGTATCTTAGTTGCTGAGATTGGCTTCTATCTTCTTTGATTTCCTGATTTGTATTCATTTGTATTCATTTCAGTTTGCTGTGAAATTCAAGGTCAAGGTAACTAAAATCCCATATATTTCCTCTAGATCAGAGTTTGGAATGTGTTTCTAATCAAATACAGACATCGAAAACAAAAGGAGATGGAGGATATTGTCAGACATAGGGCTAAGAATAAGGCAAGGGCAACATTTCAGGAAAGGCCATTTCCCAGACTGTGAGAAAGTGTCCTCTATGTTTTTCTGGAAGATGCCCTAGTGGTTATTTGTCCAAGAACTGAAGTGGGGGAGAGTTTGACCAAAGCATTGATTTTAATCCTTTGAGTGGGATGTGTTCCAGGTTTTTTTGCCAGTCCATTTTGCCCCAACCTCAGGAAAGAACATCTTTTGAGTTCAGAAAACTCAATATGGATGTTCGGGTAATATTTTGAGCTTTGGGTATTTTGCATGGCTCAGATGGGCCTCATCTAATGGTGACAGTTGACTGATTCTGTGTGGACTCAAAAGCTAAGCAGCTGGGATAGGAGCTGAAATAGGAAATCACCAGAAATGTTATGGCAGAAGGCTAGTCTGGAAGAGCAGTTGTCTGGGAGTAGATAAGAATGGCAAGCCATCTCTGCAATCAAGAAAATTCCAAAGCAATTATATCCATATAGTCAACTGGAGCTAAGTTTGACTTAAGGGCATCTTTACTATTTTGTTTATCAGTGGCAAGAATGTGTTGCAGAATCTGGGAAGCATTCCAACTTTCCACAAAATAGTGTTGTGCTGTTGAAATATCAGCTTTCAGACTCCATTTCCAGAGTCTTGGAAACAATTATTTTCAAAAGGAATCAAGGGTGAGGCTTTTGCTGATTCCTCATGTTGCCATTTATAGGCCTTCGGCCTACATTCAACTTCAGGTTGAATTGTGAAAATTAAACCACAGCTAACATTTGAACATTTTAAGCCTGCATTTGCTTGACATGTTGCAACTGCCCAAGAACCCTTCCATTGTGTACCAACGTGTCTAAATAACTGTGGGGACAACTGTCCCCATCTCTGTCCATGCTTTATGTTTCTTTTTTCTGAATGCTAACCAGGTATATTGTTAGTGACAACTATGAGCCTGGAAAATCCTGATTCTATTCTTCTTTCCCAGGGATAAATCAATCTGTCTTACAAACAACCCTACCATTGTCCTAAAAGTATAATGCTGATGTAACATGTAAGGTGGTGGCTTATAGACATTATTGAAATAATATAAAGTTAATGCACAAGTGTGTTGGTGACCTCTTTTTTCCATTGCTGCTCCTCCTTCTCCAGAGCCCAAGAGACAGCGGATTACTTGACTGAAGACTTGCTCCAGGTGAGGCACCAGATTTCATTAGTGGGCATGTGCTTACCTGTAGCCCTGTGCTGGCAGAGAAGGCGTGACCAAATTGAGCAGTTGGTTTTCGCTCTGTCTCTGAGTCACAAGACAATCTTGGACTGGAATCGTCCTCTTCCAAAACAATCCAGGTCTACTAGTAAGCTGTGTCAATGCAAGATGAGTGCAATGAGACTCCACTGGGTGGGGTGAGGGGTGGGGACAACTCCCCATAAGATGCAGAGCATTCGAAACACAGACCAGCAAAACTGTAGAACATACAAAGCTGCAGATGTACTGTGAACTGGGTCTCTCTCTGTCCTTAAATTAATGGAGTTTTTAAAGGCAGTGAAGAGGCTTTCAAACGGATGAGTCTTTGTGCCATCACTCATAAGATATCCTAGAGTCATTGGGCCTTTCTTTATTTAACTGTTCCCCCCCCTCCCAGCATAAAATGCACAGGGAAAAAAAGACCATAATATTTTAATACAGTGTAAAATTCTGACAATGAGAAGGGTAGCTACATAAATAAAAATTATGATGATGTGCCACAGATAAATGCAATTATTTATTTTATTATATATAATTACGTATTTTAGCCACAATCTCCAAAAGGAGAAGATGATCAGACTATTCTGGGTATGCTTTCAAAAGTGGCTGCATTTTTTTCACTCCAGTTGTGTCATTTTAATAACACTACAATGCATTTTCAGCACTGCAGGAATCCATGAATAAATATTTATATTTTATCAAATTTGTATGTTACCCAACTCCTAACAACTGAGTGTCTCAGTATAACATGAGATTACAACAATAAGCAGTTAAAACTGATTTAAACAAACAAAATTGTGAGTGACAGACTGGCCCAGATGAAGCAAAGGATGTTCACAGAAGCTATTTGCATATATATATATGCCCATATACTTACAGTATGTTTGGGGAACCACAATGGATGCATAGAAAATGAATTTCTCCTTATTTCTTCTCAGCTAACTGTTCCACTTTCTGTTTTAGGTTGAACAGAGAATTGAACCAGTCAAACGGGCAGCACATAATGTGCACAAGAGGCTTGTGGCTTGCCTCCAGGGGCAATATGGAGCGGAACTGGACAAACGGGTGGTAAATCTCATTTTTCCCCTTTTTTGTGGTTCTTTCTTAGTTCACAATGTATTTACAATATGGGAAGCACATTTTTGGTGCTTCATGGTAGTTCTCAAGTATAAAACATCTTTCTTTCCCCACCTCACCGTTTTTAGAAGCTGATACTATTCTACACTGAGAAAAAAAGTGCAATGTTCTACACAGTAATTTATGCCTATAATTTTTTTCCTCTTCATGGCTCCAGCTTTGGGTGCTGATCTAAATTGTACTATAGAGTTTTATCTCCAGCTTTGCTACTGTACAGCTCCTAGGCAGATCTCCAGGAAATTAAAGAAACCTGGGAATTAAAATGGTCTAATATATAAAGCCTTAGTAAGATCACACCTACAATACTGCATCCAGTTTTGGTCACCACACTATAAAAAGGATGCTGACACTCTAGAAAGTGTACAGAGAGGATCAACAAAGATTATTAGGGTACTGGAGCCTAAATAATATGAAAACAGTTAGAGGAACTGGGCATGGATAGTCTAGTGAAGAGAAGGGCCAGGGGAATCATGACAGCAGTGTTTCAATATTTGAGGGGGAGAGGAGGGAGGTCAAGCTATTTACCAAAGCACCTAAAAGCCAGACAAGGAATAATGGATGGAAACTGATCAAAGAGAGATTCAACCTAGAAATAATGAATTTTTTTCTAGAAGTGAGAACAATGCACCAGTGCAACAGCTTGCCTTCAGAAGTCATGGGAGCTTCAGGTAGACTTGTATTCCAGACATTGACCACTCTGTTGCTGAAGTCGTATTTCCGGCAATCAAGTTTGGTGCAGTTTACCTTGAATTTGTATCTATTGTGTGCTCTTGTATTGTTGTGGTTGAAGCTGAAGTATTCATTGACAGATTGCAGTAGATAATTTTATGTAACTTAGATTAAATTTAGATCAGACCGAAGGTAGCATAGTTCTAGGTTTTCTAGGTCTAAAATTTCAAATCTGCTGGCATAAAGTATTCTGCTACGAGTAGAGGAGTGGAGAACTCTTCTCGTGAAATATTTCTGGACTTTCTTGACTGTATTAATATCCAATATGTAATGCGTGTTCCAGATTGATGAGCTGTATTCATGTATTGGTCTAGCAAATGTTTTGCATGCTCTAGTTAGTGGTGTGATATTTCATGAGAAAAAGCTACGCAGGATTAGGTTAACAACTCTTAATACCTTTTTGGCTATGTAGTTACAGTGGGCTCTAGTACGTAGATCATTAGAGATGAGTACTCCAAGGTCTTTGACATAGCTGAGGTCATCAACAAAGTCTTGACTATTTACCCGTCTGTGTCTGTGGCGTATTATGTAACCACCAACAATATGTTAAGATGCTAATATTAAATTTTAAATCACTTATGCCACTTCATGTATTTTTATTTTTAAAATCATTTTAATCATTTTAAATTTAAAAATATGTATGGGAGTAGAGAAAACCAATATAATTATCATTTAAAGAAAAGGCTTGTTATATTCATTTAGTTAATGAACTACCATACGTACCTCCATCATACTTACCTACATACTTATCATACTGTTCCCTTTTGGAGTGAATTATGCATAGTTCAGAAAAGGAGTAATAAAAAGCCAATGAAATTAAAGAATGTGTTCAGAAAAAGAAACATAGCTAAATCTGGTTTACAGTAAATTGCACCTCTCTCTATCTTTCTGTCCTTGCAAATTATCCTTGTTTCTATATTGAGTTGGTGCATATTTCTATACTGAGTTGGTCTTGCTTTGTGTGAAAAAGATTCATTCCTCACAACAAACCATATTGTACCTACCCTTCTCTACTACCATTTGATTCATAAAATTTCTCCACTTGAATTCTCATCTTTAAATAACAATTGTA
Source organism: Hydrophis major (assembly GCA_033807585.1). Lineage (NCBI taxonomy): Eukaryota > Metazoa > Chordata > Lepidosauria > Squamata > Elapidae > Hydrophis > Hydrophis major. The sequence goes on along the minus strand of CM066331.1, from coordinate 182,172,122 downwards.
CCAAAATACAAAAATTCATCTGTTTGCTCTTGTTTTTCACCATTTATTTATAATGTACAATCTTTCACTCGGGTTTCACTGTTGAATATATCTACCCTGGTCTTTGAATATTAATCTTCAAAAATCCATATTCATCTATATACAATCTATTCTCAGTCTTCTCTGAGCTTGATTGATTGCTTTGGAGACATTTTGTTACTAGAAGTCAGTGCTAGAAGATTGTGAAGTTAGTAGCTTGTCCTGTTAGTGTTTATGGGGGTACTGTTTTCTCCTGGTACTTCCTCGATTAGGATATTATTTACTATTTGATTGTTTGGTGTTAATTTCTGCTTATTTGGGTGTTTACTGATCACAAGAATTCTTTTTTAAATTTCCATCTTAGCTTTGTTCTAGTCTCTTTTAAATGATGTGAAAATTATATGTGCCTAGGGATGGCTTATTTGTCTGAGTGCCAAGTATCCGGGAATGTGTTTTTGGATTTATCTTGGTCTGGGACAAACAAGCAGTAAACAACAGTTTACCTTCTAGTACTGAAGATGTTATACCTAGTCTGGTAATGAAATATCTGCAAGGAAACAACCAAACTCAGAGAGCACTAAGGACTGCTCAGTCCAGCTCTGGGCTACAAATATTCTCTTCTATTAATAATTGATCTGCAAACAATAGATCTGCATACAAATATGATATGTATATTCATATTTCCAACCAATGTCTAATATCATTCCAATGTTCCTTATATATTCGCCATCAATATATTTCATCACCAAAGAGTATCTTTTTCTAAGCAGGTACTTAACAGGCACCATACTGATTCATTTGTGGGTCTTCAATGGCCCAATCACTTTTTTCCCCAGACTTTTCTATACTATTCAAGTCACTTGGCTGAATATTTTTCTCCATTTAGATAAAATTCATGTAGAATGTTACATATTTTTTTTAGCAAAACTTATCACTGGGTCTTCCATTGTTACCATTTACTGGAGTATAATATGAAATTATCACAAGCCCCTGGACTTTTATTTTCTGTGCAATTACCATGGCATAAATGATGCTAATTAATAACTCTCTGACCCGTATCTTGGTCTTTTCATTCATAAGATAGGATCCTTAATTTAGACATTGCCTGGAAACCAAAATACTGATACCCACATTTCGCTAACGAGGAAATATACCCAGTATACACATACATACTGCCCACAAGATTCAATGAATTGTCATTGCCAAAAAAATATAATATCACATTAAGATAAGATGATGATGGTGAGAAACAGTTATTATTATTACCAGTTAAGTCAATAGTAAAGAAATGGAGGAAAGTTATATCCCTACAAGAACCCGTAATGCAGGCAAAAGATAGATATTTAATAATTGCAATTACCAACTGTTACTGGTATAGGTATTTTTCTTCTCTGTTCATGGTCTTATTTTCTCACTTTTTTCCACAGAAAAAGTTACCTTTGATGGCATTATCAGTCACTATGGCTGAAAGTTTTAAGGAATTAGACATGGATTCCAGTCTTGGGTAAGAATTGTTACACTTTATGAGTGAAAGACACAGTGTTCTTCATAATTGAAGAACATATTAGTCTAGCTTGTTATCTCTGAGGCTACTATAAAGTTCATTCCCTCTATGGATCACAAAATCATATTTTCTTTTACAATTTGGAAATGTCCTTTGCATTAATATTCTGACTGAACTGGTTTAGTTTGTTTTCTGAAAACATAAAAATATTATTTTTCTAGAGCAGTATTCTTTCTAGCATCTGTGTAATTAATATTAATCTTAAAATCTACTCGTACAGAAATATCTGGCAAGTTGAGTCTCCTCTGTTTGCCTTATCTGTTTCCCTCTACCACATGTTTTTACTGTTGGCCATGTATTTTAAGAACCATGCCAACTATGAAATCTGCTTTAAGCTATGGTATATTTTGTATTTCTGGGATAACTTTCTGTCCAGCAATATGGTGGTACAGAAGAAAGCAACAGAAACACAGAGTGGATCCAGTTTTCACTAGGTGAAATCCAACTGCAGTTTTGTGGTGGGTAGTTATTGGAGGGGTTGGGGGGTTGGGGTTGACTTCATGTTAGTTTTTGACTCCTAGTGATTACCTGGATAAGTCCCTGAAGTTTTCTTGACAAGATTTCAGAAATGGGTGCCATTGCCTGCTTCCTAGGGCTAAGAATGTATAATTAGCCAAAGGTCAACTAGTTTGCTTCATGCCTAAGTGGGATTAGAACCCTTTGTCTCCTGGTTTCTAATCTTCTGTCTTAATCAATACACCAAATTGGTTCTTACATTTCTATTAGCAGAAGCCAATTCTGGGTGTTGAGTGGGAGGAAGGCCATTTCCCTTTCTCCTTGCACAGGCTTGCCCCATGCCTTCAAATCTGTTTCAGAGAAACTCATATTCTTCCAGAGCAATTGTAAGAACACACAGGAGTGACATGAAGAAGAGAAAGTCTCATCACACAAGTGCAAGTCTGCTAGTGCAGCCTTAAATTCTACTGCTCATCACTTAATAGGCACGATTTGCCCTGCTAGCATTCCCTTGGCTTCCTCTATACAGTGTCACAAAAGAGCAAATGGTAGACTTTTTTTCAATAACAGACACAGCAAGTCACAAAAAACAAAGTATTTTTTGACAGGCGATCCCACAAGTAATATATGGATGTTGCATTATCAACTGAAGCTGCGCCACAATGACCTGAAACTGCAGAAAAATCTTTGGGGTTTATCAATGTCAAGTACATATATCTGCTCCTGAACGAGTATTTTATTTAGAAAATGAATATTGGGAATGAAGTTACTGATTGCATAAACTGTCTTGTATCTCCAATCATTCAAGCAATTCCAAGTTCTGGAGAGTATTTCTTTGGAAATTGTGCTCAAGTTTCCACCCTTTATCTTTTTCAGTTGGAATGAGGCATGATTTTTACTCCTTTTAAACTAGATTTTTCAACTGCTTATTTTACTTTTAGTGGCTCTATATATCCTCTGGGTAAAAAGATGCAATACATATCAGAGAAATTAAAGTATAATTAATAATAATTGCAGAGGTTAAAATTGTGGCAGACAAATTGAAAAAAAATAGTTTTCCCAATTTGATGCTCTCAATTCCCACATGGCTTGCAATATCATATATTTAAAAAATGCTGGCTGTGGGAAGAAGAAGCTGTTGAAGGAGCCAAACAGGTCTCTGGAAGCAAAAGAAGAATAACTGTATTATATGTCAGTCCCCAGAGGTGTTATGGTAGATTGATATTCTTCACCTTCCAAGTTGGATTTTGAACTCTTTCTTTCTTCTTTCCTTCTAGGAAAGCTCTAGAAATGAGTTGCTGCATTCAAAGCATGCTGGCCAGGATCCTTGCAGAGTTTGAAATTACTCTTGAACAAGATGTCCTACAACCCCTGAATAAACTGAGTGAGGTATCTTTAATCTTGAATCAAATCTTTACTACAGTCAGAAACCAGCATAATCTTTCATCTCTTTTCTCTTCACTCCTATTTCCATGTTTACTTAACCTCAGCAATTTCACAATTTGTCCAGCCACAGTGCAATTCATGCAGTAAACTATGGTTAAACAATTGATGATGAAATGCTTCAGGTATCCAGCCACATAGTCCTTCCTTACTAATGGGCAAACGCTGCTGTAATTTAGGAGCTATGGAAACTTTGGTTGTAATGTTCATTTACAAGGAAGAACAAAATCAAAAGATTGTTTAAATTTTGTAAGGCTGTTCACAGCTATAGTTAAGGATCAATATACACTGGAAATAACCAGCGTGTCGTGTCCGTTAGGCAAGGAGACCAGGAGGCAGTGACTGTGGTTTCAGCTCTTTATTAGGCCTCCGGAACCGATCTGGCTCCAAGGGAAAACTTGCGGCTTTTTATTCTTAAGCCGCCGCGGCCACGACCAATGGCACCGCTTTGAATCTCCCGCAATTCGTATCCGCCAATTGCGGAAGATTCTCAGCGGGCCAATCAGCGCGGCTCGCTAAACCAATCAGATCACCCCGTGCTTTGACCAATCAAAATGCAGGGTTTCAAGAATGCAAATGCAGGTACAGAACACCCCTCCCCCCTTGGTTTGGTCCTACGTAACATAGTCCCGTAAGTAGGCGGGGCTCCGCACTTGCCTACTGGACCTGCGCAGGTCAGTCGTTGGTTGGCTCCCGGCCGGTTCGGTTGGGTTCTCTGTGTCTCTCGGCCTCGTCGATGGAACCGCCTGGTAGGCCTTGCCGGGCTGCTTGTCGCAGCTCCCTCCCAGTCTACCCAGGCTGGTTGAGCTGCGGTTCTCACCACTCCCGCCCGGTCTTTCTGGGCTGGTCGAGCTGGCCTGGCTGCTTCTCCCTGGTGAGGCTTCGAGCTGGCTGCTTGCTGGTGAGTATGGTTGGTTTTCTTCTGGGTTTTGGTTCCCGGGGTATTCCCTCCCCTCTTGGCTTGTGTTAAGGGGATTTTCTGTGTCTGGTTGCGTGTCGGTTGTGTTTCTTGTGGCCGTTCTCGATCTTATTTGATCAATGTGGCGTTTCCACGCTCGTCCGTCGGTTGTTTGCAGCCGGTACAAGTGGGGACCTGTCAGTTGGGTTATGGTTGCTGGTACCCATAGTGGGTCTCCGGTTAGGTTTTTTGCGTAGACGGCATCGCCTGGCGCAAAAGACCGGTGCTTGCTGGAGGAGTTTGGGGGTTTTTCCAGGTTGTATGTGGGGTGCAGTCTGTCGAGTGGGGACCTTATTTTCCTCCCCATCAGTAGCTCTGCCGGGCTTTTGTTCATTGTTGTGTTCAGGGTTATATGTTGGATAAAAAGCATTTTATTTATTTTGTCTTGGATTTCCCTGTGTTCGATTTTCTGGATGGTTTTTTTCATGAATTGAACCATACGTTCCACCCTTCCGTTCATGTGCGTGTCATATGCCCTGTTCTGCTAGGAATTTTTCAAATTCCAGCGAGGTGAATTGGGGCCCGTTGTCCGACACGATGACATCCAGGAGGCCGTGGGTTGCGAATAGTTTGCAAAGTTCCTTGGTTATGGCCTCTGTGGTGGTGGATTTCATGTTGCTTACCTCCAGCCAGTTGGAGTAAGCATCTACGGTTACTAGGAATGTATGTCCCTTGGTGGGCCTGGCAAAGTCTATGAGGACCCTAGACCAGGGTCCCCTGGGGGTTTCCCATTCCAGGATCAGTGCCACGGGAGGGCTTGGTCTGGTTTTTTGGCAGCGTTGACACCTTGCCACCCAGGCCTCAATTTGCTTATCCATCCTTGGACACCAAGCGTAACTTCTGGCCAGGGCTTTCGTTCTAACTATGCCCGGTGCCCCTCAATATGGCCAGGGCTTTCGTTCTAACTATGCCCGGGTGCCCCTCAATATGCCCCGGGTAACAACCCCAATACCTTCCCTTGCAGTTTTTCCGGGATAACCACCCTATCCCCCCACAGTACACACCCTTTTTGCAGCGAAAGTTCCGTTTGCCGGTTCCAGAATGTTTTGAATGCTTCGTCGTTGTCCTTTTCCGGCCACCCTTTCTCTACCCAATGTAACACCCGCGACAGACGTTTGTCTTTATTGGTTTCTTGGGCAATGTCTGATGCGGTTATGGGTAGATCTGGCAGAGTCTCTATGCTGAGGGTGCTCGTTGTGGGTGCTGGGTCAGTGTCTAGGTCGGGTAGCGGTGAGCAGCTCAAAGTGTCTGCATGTGTAACAGTCTTACCGGGTCAGTGTGTGAGCCGGTAGCTGTAGGCGGCAAGGAATTCGGACCACCTTGTCATCCTGGGAGATAAAATGTTCGGGGTGGCCCGGTTTCCTGCCAGGATGCCCAGCAATGGCTTGTGGTCCATGATGATTGTGAAGGTGCGGCCGTAGAGGTACTCGTGGAACCTCTTCACTGCTGCGACGATGGTTAGGGCTTCCTTGTCCAGCTGGCTATAGTTCCGCTCTGGTTTGGTGAGTGTCCTGGAGAAGAAGGCGATGGGCGCTTCTCTTCCATCCAGGATTGTGTGGCTGAGGACAGCGCCAATGCCGAAGGGTGAGGCATCGCATGTGACGGCGAGTGATAGGGTCTCATTGTATTGGATGAGGATGGCATCTGAGGTGAGCAGATCCTTGGTTCTCCTGATGGTGGCTTCCTTGCGTTTCCCCCAAGTACAGGTAGCTGTCTTGTCCAAGAGCCTATGCAAAGGCTCCGCCACAGTCACCTTCTGGGGCAGGAAAACATTGTAAAAATTAAGCAGTCCCAGAAACACCTGCAGTTCTGTTTTAGTCCTGGGTGTGGGAGCCTCCTTAATGGCTCTGATTTTAATTTCGGTGGGGTGGATGCCGTGCCAGTCTAGGAGGTATCCCAGGAACTCGACCCACTCTGTGTAAAGTTGGCACTTTTCCCTCTTCACTTTTAGCCCGGTTTCCTTGAATTTGGTTAACACCTCCCTTAGCCGACCCTCTAGTTCCCGCTGGTTGGTTGCCAATACCAGCACATCGTCGAAGTAGGGGACCATCCCCTTGATGCCCTGCAAGAGTCTCTCCATGAGGCTCTGGAAAATTCCAGGCGCCACGCTGACTCCAAACTGGAGTCAGTTACATCGGAAAGCTCCCCGGTGGGTGACTATGGTTTGTGCCTCCGCGGTTTCTGCATCGACCGGCAGCTGTTGGTATGCTTGGGCCAGGACGAGCTTCACAAAAACCTTGCCTCCCCCCAGTGAGTGTAGAAGGTGCTGCACTACTGGGACGGGGTAGGCGCTTTGTTGCAAGGCGCAATTTAGGGTGGCCTTATAGTCCCCGCAGATTCTCACCGACCCATCAGGCTTGACTGGGGTGACTATTGGGGTCTCCCACCGGGCATGATCAATTGGTTGTAGGACCCCTTGCTTGACGAGCTTGTCAATTTTTGGCCGGAGTGCAAAAGGTACCCGCCGTGGTTTTAGGCATCTCGGGGGAATGTTAGGGTCTAGGCTGAAGGAGATGGGGGGCCCTCAGTACTTGCCTAGGGTGCCGTCAAACACTTCCTGGAAGTCCCGTGCCAGTTGCTGCTCCCAATCGGTCTCGGCGATGTGGTTGATGCCCGTGACTTCGATGCCAAACGGCGCAGACCATTGCAGTCCCAAAAGGCTGGGCAGGTCTCGGTCCACGATTGTTAGGGGAAGCTTTGCCGTGAGGCCCTTAAATGTTACTTCGAATTGTCCGGTTCCGACTACCGGGATGCAGTTTCCCTGGTAGTTTTTGATGATTAGTCTCTGGTTCTCCAGTCCCTTCTTGTGGATGGTAGGCACCAAGCGTTTGATTTCTTGCCAGGCGACCATGGAGAGGTAGGACCCGGAATCCACATCCATCCTGCATGGCTTGCCTTCGATGCCTACCTCCACGTAGACTTTTCGGGCGTCGGTGGTTGATGCGTGGCCAATGATGACCGTCTGGTGGGTTTCCTCCTTCCACCGGGTCTCTCCGCCCCATCGGGTTCACCCACTCCGGTCCCATCAGCTGTCGGCTGGGCAATCTCTGGCTCTGGGGGGTGTGCTGTCCCGTCTCCGCTCGCTGTGGTCCCGTCGTCTGGGGCTGTAGGCTTTCTTTAGTCAGCAGATGCGGGCGATGTGGCCCTTTTTGTCGCAATGCCGGCAGACTGCGTTGAAGAAACGGCACTCCAATCTTGGGTGGTCGCCTCCGCAACCGGCACATGCGGTCCCCGACTTATGACTCCACCGATTGCGCTGGTCGCGTCCCGCCTGAAGCCGGTGGATTTCCTCCTCCTCGTCCGAGGTGTCGGAGGCAGAGTGGAATTCGCCATGGTGGGTGGTGCTCTTGCGGTGACTTGCTTCCGGTTGGGCCTCGGTCACCCATCCCGAGTCGGAGGTCACGGTGTGGTCCCCGGCGTCTGATCTCCGCATGCAGTTCACCGACTTCCGGGTATCCTCGGCTGCGGTGGCTTCAGCGATGGCGTCGGTGAGGGCGATGTCGCCTTTGGCCATCAGTCGGCTCTGGAGGACTGGATCCCGAAGTCCAAGCACAACTCGGTCCCGTAGGGCCTCATCCAGGTCGGAGAATCTGCACATGCCTCCTAGGTTCCGCAACTCGGCAACAAAGTCGCTGATGCTTTCGCCCGGTCTCTGGTCCCACCGGTAGAAGTCGTGCCACCTGATGAGGGGGGGCATGGCGGGGGTGTAGTGGTTGCGGAGCAAGGGCTCGAGGTCGTCCCAGTCCATCGCTTTGATGTCAGTGGGTTTTGCGAGGGCTTTCGCCATTTGAACACTGCGGGCCCGCAGTGTGTCAGGAAAATGACTTGTTTTTTCAGCCCGGTGGCGTCCTTCATATTGCTGCATTCGAGGAACATGAGGAATCTGTCCGTGTAGGATTCCCAGTCCTCGCTAGCGGGGTTGAAGGGCGCGGGCGGAGCGATGCTGGCCATCTCGTCGGTCTTGCTTCCAGCGGACATGTGCTCGATGGGGTTCAGCCTTGGGATCCCACCTTCGTCTCCAGTGTCGTGTCCGTTAGGCAAGGAGACCAGGAGGCAGTGACTGTGGTTTCAGCTCTTTATTAGGCCCCCGGAACCGATCTGGCTCCAAGGGAAAACTTGCGGCTTTTTATTCTTAAGCCGCGGCGGCCACGGCCAATGGCACCGCTTTGAATCTCCCGCGATTCGTATCCGCCAATCGCGGAAGATTCTCAGCGGGCCAATCAGCGCGGCTCGCTAAACCAATCAGATCACCCCGCGCTTTGACCAATCAAAACACGGGGTTTCAAAAATGCAAATGCAGGTACAGAACACTTGTCATGCTTGACTTTCTAACTTAAGCAAAAGCAGGAAACAGGCATTTCCTGACAAGGTGCTAGAAGAAAGACCACTAACTGCTTCTGCTGTTCAAATGTAAGAATAGTATAGTAGATAAGAAGCCACTCAAGGCCTCAGGAGAGCCTTGAGTCATTCTCAGTCATTGGAAGCTCATTGAATGCCTTTATACCAATCACTGTTTCTCAATTCAACATTCCTCATGGAATGATTTTTGTAAGAAAAATTGGAGGAAAGACTACTGTGTATACTCCTTTGATCTTCTGGAGGAAAGATAGGATATAAATCTAGCAAATAAATAACAAATCTGGCTATGGTGAAAATTCTCATACAAAATCCTGGCAAGAGCCGTCATAATATTAAGTCAGAAAAAGAATAAAATCCTGGAAACATAAGAAAGAGGCTATTTTATGCAGATTACAACCAACAGGATCTTAAATTAATGCCATTTCCTCATTAGTCACTGAAAATAATTTTCTGGCGCCATTCATCCATCACTGAAGTGATATAAAGCTTATTATTATGGTTGGTCCCACAATCAGCCAGATGTTTAAACTGGAGTTGGAATTTTTCTATGTGGACTTACTGAGTCCTTCCCAAAGACCCAGGATAGGCAGGAGTTGTTTAATAATTAAATATCATTGCAGCATGTTGTTCCAAGTAAAGTTGCCTTTTGCAATTAACTCATGGTGATTTTTGTCAATGCTAATGGTGTAAGAGTGGGGCTCCAGATGTTTTGGGATTGCACCCAAGATGCCTATTACTATTGGTATTATCTTTGCTTTTTTTTTTTTTTTTGCTACTTTTATTTGTAGATCTTTAAATTTTGTGATTTTCTCCAGTTCTTTCTTTTGTCTTTTGCTGTCTTTAGGTACTGCCTCATCCACTATCCAGAATTTTTTGTCTTTCTTATCAACAGTTGTTCAATCTGAGGCATTATATGGCAGGTGCTTGTCTGTTTGAATTTTAAAATACCAGAACACTTTAGCTTCTTCATTTTCTAGTTGTCTATTTTGTGATCTCACCAGTTCTTGCTTGCAGGCAAATGATATTTCTTGAAGATATTCCAAAGTATCTTTGTTACCACTGTTGTTTATATAAGAATGTAACAGTCAAATATTTAGACTGTATTTGGCATTTTTATTATTAGTATTAGTATTATTACCATATATTACTGTATCTAAAGGCTATTTAAACATTTATTAGTTAAAACCATTGATGGGAATGGTGCTTATGGGAGCTGATGATAGTGGGAACTGACCCCAAATCCTTCATCCCAACCTCTTCTAGGAGGAGCTGCCTGTCATCCTGAAACACAAAAAGAATCTTCAGAAACTTATTCTGGATTGGAACACCATCAAAAGCCGGTACTGAGGGGATATATAATAAAATAGAAAAATGAGGAAGGCTCAAGGAAACCTTTGAATGGGAGGGATGGGAGGAAAGTCTCTTAAAATGTAGCTCATGTTCTGCCAGGGGCTGGTTATGTTTTTGATAACATTACCTTGGCAACAAGATCTCTACCATTCAAAGCCTGAAAGTACCAACTAACTTAACATTCTGAATTAAAATTTCCTTGGATTTGAGGTTTAGGGTTTGTATGAGCTAGCCACAATGGCTTATGATATAGTGCAATCACTGAAAGAAGTTATGTTTGAGCACTTCAAAACTACTTTAAATCTTTAGCATATTATTTTTCCAATCTGTTACCAGATATACTGTACTATTCTTCCTATTACTCACAGTCAGCATGGCCAGTAGCGTATTATAGTCCTTCAATTGGGTCCACTAACTCCATCACTAAATGGCATGGTCATAAAATGAAATATCATGTGAGCACACTGACTTTTAACAGTTGGCAGCTGCAGTTGTTATGTGAATCATCCTTAATCATTAAGCATGATATCACATGCTAACCAGTTATTGTCAGGATTAGCTGTATTTAAGAGATGCCAGGTTGGGGAAAGCTGCACAAATGGGTAATCCCCTACATGCCTGTTCAACTGCATTTCTATTTGGGAGTCCCACTTTCTGTATGTCTTGTATTTCTATTTGTTTTGTGTGCTGACTTACATAAATTATTTAACGTTTCTAAAGAAATGCATAGGTTAAGGAGAGGTGATTGCTCAGTGGTGGAGTTCCTACTTTGTGTGTAGTACATCTCAGCACAAATACTAGCCATTTCCAAATTAGACAAGAAAAACAGCTGCAAGAGTTTGATAACTGCCATCAATTCATGTCACTAATAGGAAACTAAAATCTCAAGGTTGTTAGAAGTGACTTTCATGTTTTTTCATGTCTTTTTGGTTAGTAACTGTTTGCTATCATATTCACATCAGTAAAGTGTTTCACTACTATGCTTGCTAACTGAAAAAATGAACTACATTTTCTTGCATATAAGAGCCTACATGGTTATAGCCTCCATAAGTCCATAATGTACTTTAGGTATCATAAGCCCAGACTTTAAGGTTTAGACTTGTGTTCTGCCTCTTTCAAGGAAAAAGTAATGTTATATATGGTATTTCCAGAAGTCCACTGTCAGTGCAAAGCAATGCCCATAAAGAGTCATGTTTATACACACAAACATTACAGGGGGTGTAGTCCTGTTCCTCTTTCAGGTTTCTCGATTACCAAAGACCTTCCACCCAACATTTTCATCTGTGTGCTCAAGTGGATACATGTACTGTATTTTGGGACATAAGAATTGTATGGACATACATGTGGCTATTGTAATATGAGTGGTATAAATATAATCTCACTCTCCTGTTTAATTATTATCAGTTCTAACACTGCATTGGGATGAACAAAGGAATAATTAAGATAGAATGTATTACTGAACATTAGAAATAATACTGATTAGTTGCAACTTTCCATCTGTAGATAATTCACATTCCATTTACTTAAAATATGTCCATCAATGCCCATAGTGCTCTTATGCTATCCATGTTATACCAAAGGCTAAAAGGGAAAGTTGTTGCCAATTTAAATGGCTTAACCTGGAGTAATATTATATTCATATGTTATGAAGGAATCTCTTAAGTGTCCCAATCTTGACTCATTTTTATCCTGCCTTATTTCTAAACTATCAAAAGAATCAGACAGATTTCTTCCCCTCTCCCCTCTTATTCTCGCAACAGCGTGAAATAATTTAGAGTAAAATAAAACAAGCCACAGCCATTCAGTAAGCTTTGACCAAAAAAAATTGGATTAGGATTTGTATCCAAGTGGTACAAGAATGTGATAGTGATGTTACTGGAAGAGGTGGGACTAACGTTCTTGTCTTTTTTATGTCCTGAGGGAATCAATTTACCTCTTTTATTTTTAACATCTAAAATTTGTACCATCTGAATTTGGTAATTTACCCTTAAATTTAGATTGCATGAAATTACCAAATTGTGCAGAATAAATAAACTGGATGGTATTGGTTGTCTATCTGTGCAATACGCTTTCTCAGTGAGACAAGATTTGAACTCAAGCCTCCCCTAGTTCTAGTCTGGCACTCAAAATTTGCATTACACAAACTGCTGTTAAAACAGTTGGGGCTTCCCACTCCACAGGAAATACAACATCACATGGTTTTTTTTCATACAAAGTGTCAGTTTTAGGCTTCACAATAACACCTCAAAACCTTCTTATTAAGACAATTTTTATATCAAACATATCCTGTTTCCTAATTTTGAAATACCATTGAACCTACCTGTTTCTTTTTTAAAAAAAAAATCAGTCTAAACCAAGCTGCCAAGAATTCCAGTAATAGTGTCAGTGCTATCACAACTTCAGGAGCTTCATCAGCTGCCATAAAGTTGGAGAATCTGAAGGAGGAAGAAGAGGAAATGAAGAGGAGGGTGGAGCAGAGTAAGGTACTTTACATAGAGACAGCTTGATCAAGAATGTATTGATTTATCTTAGTCTACTCTTCAATTCTGGTATCGATAAACATGTTTATGTAAGAAATTCATCAAGTACAGGACAGCTGAGAAATAGTAAAAAAATAAAGTGGAAAGAATAGAGTGTTGAAGTAGTTTCTTTTTTGTCACAGAGTTCATCAGATTGGCTGTGTTTAGTTTGTCTACTGATGGAACCAGTCTCTACTAACAATTTTATTGTGTATTGTGTAGCTTCCATAAGTGAGCTCAAAATGCCAAACTAGTTTCTAATGATTGTCACTCCAAAACCTACTATTTGATTGCAAAAATAAGACTATTGCAAAACTATTGCATCTCATTATTCAGCTTGGAAAGTCACCATGGATTTGTAATGGCTACCAATGGAAGGCATAAGAATTTGTTGGCTTCCATTAGTTGCGTACATGTATCCTCAGAGCCATGCAGTTACATTCGAGAAGTGCACTAGAGGTGTACTCCCTAACTCTATTAGGAGCTTGTTGATGCTGTAATGCAGATTCCCAACCTTGGCAATTTTAATATGCATGAACTTCAACTCTCAGAATTCTCCAGCTAGCATGGGAAATTCTGGGAGCTGAAGTCTACGTATCTATGTGGCCTAGATTGGGAAACCCTGCTGTAATGAATGAATATTAAGAAATAATAGTGATGAATTTTATGTTAAATTTTTCATGAGTGTATCAAGGAATAATAGTTCCCAATACTGTTCCAGGATGAATATATGGCTGATTTATATCATTTTTCAACCAAGGAGGACAGCTATGCTAAGTACTTTATCAAAGTAAGATTTAATTTCATTTTCTTAACTACTCTATTTATATTTTATTCATATTATATTTTAAAAATCACATGTTCTAACTTCTGAAAATTTCATCTCTCCATAGACAAGATGTGAGAAAAATACTAATTAGAATTACAATTCTGTTTACTTGTTTCTCTGTGACAGTTGCTGGAAATCCAGGCAGAATATCATCAGAAGTCTCTGGAATCTCTAAATTCCAGCTTGGCAGAGCTAATGAGTTCTCACAACCAAACAGGTACAATTTGAGATGCATTTTTTTGACACACTAACAATGAATAAATTGTTACTATACAGCCAGAGTTTTAGGAATATTAAAGAGAAAGGATTACAAATACAGTATGTGGAAATTGAACATTAATAGCAATAGTAATAGCACTTAGATTATATACTGCTTCACAGTGCTTTACAGCCATCTCTATGCAGTTTACAGAGTCAGCATATTGCTCCCAACAATCTGGATCCTTTTAATACTTAATGTTTTTGGCAGGGGTGCTCTCTGGCCATTTGCTTAGAAGTGGTCCTTTTTAACTGATATTTGCATTAACTGATGTTTGCATTGACCCATGGTAGTCATCTAGAAATGGCTTCAGCTTTTTGTTCTGTGTACATAAAGAAAAAAACCCCAGATATTAGCCCAGAAGAGTTGAGAGGAGATGACTCTGGAAATTAATAGACAAGCATTGTTTAATCTTTCTCCATTCTCTTCCTCCTTCCTTGTTCAGATGCCCCTTTTCCATTAGATCCAGCTGTACCAGGGGTGTATGGAATGCCATTAGAGACTCACCTGAAGGCTGCTGGGCGAGAGATTGCACTTCCCATTGAAGCCTGTGTTATGATGCTGTTGACCACAGGTATGCGGGAAGAGGTAGGTACAACCCTCTGTCCAGCTATTTATTTGCCACATACCTCCTGGTTTCTCCCATATTTATTTTTTTTCTTTTCTTTTAGGGGCTCTTCCGGTTGGCAGCTGGAGCTTCTGTGCTGAAGAAACTAAAATACTGCCTGGACAGTGGCTCAAATATTTTGGATGAATTCTACATAGACCCTCATGCTGTGGCAGGTAGGTGATCAGCAGTACTGAAGAGCTCTTGTTTGGGACACTACACACTGTCTGGGACATTACACATCCTCTTCATGACCCGTTTTCCTTGTTAGCTTCTGAGAGGAGGCTTTGTGGTATCTGAAGCAGAACACCCAGATTCGGTTACAGTTTTGTTCCATATAATATCAACCTTGTGAACTCTCAAACTTCCTCTTTCTGATATGTATTCAAGATGGACAGTGATTAATATATGTATATATGGGTATAGGGTGTGTGTGAATGTGTGTGTGATGTGTATGTACACTTTTGAGATCAGGCAACAGAATTTCATTTTTAATGTGTTCCAGTATATCCACAGTGAAAAACAGCAATAAAGGTTGTCTGTCTGTCTGTCTGTCTGTCTGTTATGTATTGTGAAAGGAGTAAGTTTTCACTCCAGTCCGCCAATCGGGCAGGAAAATACTTTAAACTGATTGGATGGCTCGTCTGACTGCTCCTATAAAAGGAGAACTGTCAGACAGGGTTTTTGCTGGGTTGTTTGTTCCTGAATAAAGAAGTTACAGCGACTCTGTCTATACAACACGGTCTATCTATCTATCTATCTATCTATCTATCTATCTATCTATCATCAAAGAGGATTTTCAGTGAAATTTGAGTAGAGCAAAACAGAAGCAAAACACATTGTTCTCTCACCTCCAAGCTTCTAAACAACCTTCCCTTGCTGCTTCATAATATAGGAAATTAAAGTATTTACTTTGAACATCATTAAATGTGGCAAGTTTACACAGCATAATTCTACCTTTCTCTCAGACAGCAGTAAACAACTTAAGGTTCTTTAGACAGTTAGGAAAACAGTTCCCAAACTCTGGTCATTGATTGCAATACTGGTTTTCATAATATTGAAACATCTGACACATACCAGGCAATTTATATCTTGTTTACAGCTAGGCAGTCATATTGTGTCAGAAACATACTTCTTTGTTTCCAGGTGCATTAAAATGTTACCTACGAGAATTGCCACAGCCTTTGATGACCTCTGAACTCTATGATGATTGGCTGAAAGCTGCCAGGTGAGTTAGAAATAGAAAGACAGGCTTAAGCACGCTATAGTTCTTTTAGTCTTTGGTTGAGTTTTATTTCTCTGATGAACTAATACTTACTCCCTTGTTTATATTTATATTTATTTATATTTATATTTATATTGACTAGAACACTGGGCCGTATCTAACAAAATGAAATTCAATGTAGAGAAAAGTAAAGTCCTACACTTAGGCAAGAAAAACCAAAAGTACCCATATAGATTGGGTGAAACCAGGCTCAATAGCAGTAACTGTGAGAGGGATCTTGGAGTCTTAGTGGACAATCAGCTAAATATGAGCCAGCAGTGTGCAGTAGCAGCCAAAAAAGCAAATGCAATCCTAAGTTGCATTTACAAAGAGATACAATCGAGATCAAGTGAGGTACTAATACCACTCTATAAAGCCTTAGTAAGAACTGCATCCAGTTTTGATCATCACATTATAAAAAAGATGTTGAGACTCTAGAAAAAGTACAGAGAAGAGCAACCAGGATGATTAGAGGACTGGAAACTAAAACATATGAACAATGGTTTTAGGAACTGGGCTTCGCTAGTCTAGTGAAGAGAAGGACCAGAGGAGAAATGATAGCAGTCTTCCAATATTTGAGAGGCTGCCACAGAGAGGAAGGGATTAAGCTATTTTCTAAAGCACCTGTAGGCCAGACAAGGAATAATGGATGGAAACTGAACAAGGAGAGATTTAACCTGGAAACAAGGAGAAACTTTCTGACGGTGAGAACAATTAACCAATGGAACAGCTTGCCCTCGGAAGTTATGGGAGTGCCATTGCTTGAGACTTTCAAGAAGAGATTGGACTGCCATTTGTCAGAAATGGTGTAGGGTCTTTTGCTTAGGTGGGGGGGTTGGACTAGATGACCTACAAGGTCCCTTCCAACTCTGATTATCTGTTATCTGTTATATTTGAAAAATAGTTATAAAACCTATTTTCTCCCCAGATATACAGTGGATATAAAAAGTCTACACACACCTGTTTAAAATGCTAGGTTTTTGAGATGTAAAAAAATCAGTTCAAGATAAATCACTTCAAAAAAAATTTGCACCCTAATTTATATTGATCTGATTTTTTTTTACATCTCAAAAACCTAACATTTTAACAGGTGTTTAGAGTTCTTATATCCACTGTATATGCTGGCACAGGTCAGGCTGCATGGCCATTAAGAAAGTGCAGATATTCTCATCACAAGTTAATAAAGACATTAAAAAATTAAAAAGAAATTCTATATTTCAGCAGAGATCTTTTAAAAAAATATCTCAGAAATATATCCAATTATTGTTCCTAACTCAGATTATTCTTAGAATACTAATTCAGCCTAGTTCTAGTCCTATTCAATTTCCCATAGGCAGATAGTTAGAACTATAACAACCCAACAACAAGCAAGAAAGATCTCCTACTCTTTGTGTGTAATTGTTAATCTCCAGATTCATAGTACTTTCTTAGAAATTTACGAAAAAATCTTCGTCTCCTAACACATGATGGTACAGAGGAAAAATGTCTAATATATTCTGACCCATAAAATATAGAGACAACCAATGGTTGGGATTTAGAATAAACTGTAGAAACCTTACAATGAATCTCAGCTTAAGCAATTAACTCTGATAATCAAATCAGATTCCTTTGCTTTGAACTTGACTTCTGATTATTTCACGGACATGTCTGTATAATTTCTTGGCAACAACATGAAATTGTTGCCACTGCCTTATTTCCATTAAAACAAGCACTCTAGAAATTAACCTTAGTTAATTAGTTAACCCAGATGACACCCTCTTGCAAATATTAACCAGACTCATCCAACTTGTTTGGCTTCTACGGTCAGTGAAGCTCGGCCAAGTGTTTCCACCAACTGAGAACTAAAGACAGCTGTGGTGGCACAGTGGTTAGAATACAGTACTGCAGGCTAATTCTGCCAATTGCCAGCAGTTCAATTCTACCTGGTTGACTCACTCTTTCACCCTTCCAAGGTTGATAAAAACCCAGATTGTTGAGGGCAATATGGTGATTCTGTAAACCACTTAGAGAGGTGTAAGCCACTATGAAGTGGTATTTAAGTCTAAGTACTATTGCTATTGCTAAAGAGGATTGCTCCATCTAAAACTGAGAAGCCTTAGAGGATGTAAATGAGAAGAAATACTGCGGGAATCTGATTACATTGTCCTTGACTATTAGGCAATATGAAATAATATGAGAAATTCTCACAATCGCTATTATCCTTTTTATTTTCAAGTTGTCCTGGCTTTCCTTTTCTGCCTCAAAAAAAATAACACCCTTTCCACCCTTCACTCTTCCATTTCAGTGCCAAAGAGCCAGAAATTCAACTAGAGTGCCTCAAGGATGTTTGTAATCTTCTTCCCAAGGACAACTACAACAATCTGAGGTGTGACGTAGCTATAAATTTTTAGAATGTTCAAGGATCAGTCCTTGTATGTTTGCATTTTTATGTGTTCACTGCCTTAATTCAGAAAGTTGGCTTATTATAGGCTTACTTAACTGAAGATGTAAAGTTTTTCTCCTCCTTGCCTTTCTGTGATAGGTCAAAATTCAATGGAAAACATGGGAATCCTAAGAAAATCAAGGCACAGAGTTTTGCTTTTACAAATCACTTTCTCTTTGTAGGTATCTGATTCGTTTTTTAGCCAAGCTGGCTGAACAACAGGAAGTGAATAAAATGTCCCCAAGCAACATTGCTATTGTCCTAGGACCCAACCTACTGTGGCCCCAGGAGAATGAAAGGTAAAGTATAGATGTGCCAGAAAACAATATATTGTGGGTTCCATATAGCATAATACTTATTCAGTAATGAAGTATTGAGAAATACCTCTCTTATTTCACACACTCTCTCAATCTATGTAATATGTTGTACCAAAATGATATATGTTACTTTCTTCCAATCTTGGTACTGCCCATCAGGTGTATTAAACTATAATGCTAATTATTCCCCGGCCAATAGCATTATTGTTGGGAATTGTAAGACAGATCAACTGGGGACCCACAAGGTAGATAAAGAAAATCATCCAGATCAAATTTGTTTAAAACTGGGAAATATTTGGAAAGTGCATCCTTTTTCATCACTGCAACAATGTAATTAATTTTTCTGGTTTCAATGCAATTTAATTTTTCTGGTTTCAACATTCCTCATTCAAAGACCTTATTGAGAACTTTTTCTTTATTTGTAATGGAGAGAGGAAGGTCTTCATTTCTTTTTCAGCCATGCCAAACCAATCAAGTAAGTGGCTGGTAAATAGATACATAAACAGATCTCCTTTCCAACTTTCTTGCACCGGTTCAGCTATCCAAGAATTAGACATAAAGTTTTTTAAAAGCTTCAAAAATAACTTCATGAATAATTAGTTAAGCTATTAAATTATTCCTTGCCTAAAGTAATGATAACTATCACTATATTCCTTATAGATTATGTCTGTGTATGTAACTATGGGTAATTTCCACCTTAATCAAGGGCAGTAATTGCCCTTAGTTGGCAGTCTTATGTAGCTAGTGAATACTGCTGGCTTTCTTCCAATCAGCTTCTACCTCTGTATGGAATATGTGTGACTCTATGTCACATCCTTCTCCATCTTTGCTGATCTTCTTATCTGAACTCTTTGGCAATCTTCCTCAATCTGTCTTGGTATCTGCACTTCTTCATCAATCAAAACTACGTAAATCCCTTTTAGTTTTTCAACTATCAGCTTCTTCTGGATCTCTCTAATCACAGCTCCAAAGCAGCTCTCTTTTACTGTCATGCTTTCAACTATCTTCAATATTTTTTGTCACTTCCAGCTCTCCTAATGTGAGAAAGTGTGTATGTGCTTGTATATTGAAAGTTTATTTATTTCACTTTATATTTTTATATAGCATTTCTAAAATCTCTCAAGAAATGACAGAAATTGAACGGGTATTCACTGCCAAAATGAAGGGGGGAAATCTAATTGCTTCCCCTTTTAAATCTGTTCTTAATATGTTTCAAATTAGGTTTTAGTCAGTTTTCCAGAAAACACATATGAACAGCAGTGCTTTCAACCTAATATTCTGTTCTTGAAGTAACAGCCAGAAACAGATGGGAATCCTTGTTGAAAGACAAGGCTGCATGCTTTCCTACACATTTTAAAGAGAAACCAATATTGAGATTTTTTTTTTCAGAGAATTAATATGTATCAATATATCTTTTAACAATAATAGCCTTATCTTACCACCTCCTGTTTAGTACCACATAAATATAAAAACCATTCACCCAGATGGAAAGGATAGTGTTCTTAAATTATTTATGTGCACTTGTTGTAATTAGGTTAAATCTTATTAGATGTTCAGAGATCAAGCAGCAGAAGTGCCTAATATTTATTCGCTGACATATGAGTGAAGCATACCTATAAAGGTGAGCAAGGGAGATTAGGACAAATGAATTACAATATATAAGATGTTTCTTCAGAATCTGCTCAGTGTTGTTCTTGGCTTTTTCTCCCAGGTCCCAAGTGCAGCTAGACATAGCTTCTGTATCCTCCATCCAAGTTGTGGGAGTTGTGGAGCCTCTCATACAAAATGCTGAGATCCTCTTTCCAGGAGGTAATTAGAATTCTTTTTTCTCAGAGCAAATTGGACTCTTCCACAAAGCTTGTAAGCAGACACATGCGGTAGGTACCCAGTTGAAAAGGACAAGCATAGAGAGACTGGAAAATGGAATTAATAAACGATTCTGTAGATTCATTAGTCACTATGAAAAAGAAATCTCTATGTGGCTTATGGAGTAACTATGCATTGCAATAATATCTTTCATGTGCTATATTTCTTTGTTGTGCAAGTTTCAATAGCAAGATTTTTATAACCCTGTGTGGGGGGGGTTCTTAATTTGTGCTTCTTCGGAGCAAAGAAAATATATAATTTATATTAATGGTTTTTGGTATTTAAAAGTAAGGTACTGTATAAAGGTGGCTAGAGAAATGGTTTTAAAATACTGAATACTTTTAAAGTTGTAGAGATAAAAATGGAGTATATGTGAACCATTCTTGGGGAGAACTCAACTAAGTGGAAGATGTAGAAGCTGCATGTGGATGATTTAATCAAGTATGATTTATATGCAGTTACCAACACTTCTGAAAGGAACGTCCAAGGCACTTCATTAAATGATGCATTGAATACCATCATGGTATTCCAGCCAAATGCATTGACTTTCTCTAGATCCTAGAAGGGAGGTGCTTTCTTAATCAAAAAGTACATAAATGAACAGCTGTCTTTTAGCAATTTAAACACCTAGGTTGTGGCATTAGCTTTTAAGGGCCTTAGATAAAAGAATCACAAGCTTCTGACTTTTAGCCAGGCTGTCTCTTCTTGATCTTGCATGAATTGACTATTTTTTATTACAACACTGATACATCTTAGGAAACAAAGAGGTGGAAGGAATCAAAGACTAACCTCCTTTCTTCTGCTGCTAGAGAGAACTGCAGAATATTATAATAGCTTTCAGACACTCAGACTGTCTCATGCATTTATTTGTCTTTTTTCCTTAAGATATTGACTTCAATGTCTCCAGTCTGTTCACTCCTCCAATAGACATCAAAAATCAAAACATCCCCACAACAGAAGAAGCTACAGCAGTGTTTCTGCCTTCTGAATCTAATTTCCCTATGCCTGAAGAAAGGTATACATAGACAAATATAACCTTCAACTGTGCTCTTTGTCTGCCCGCCCCCAGCGCAGTTGTACTTTTAAAAAGTTTTCACTCAGCCTTCCAACTAGAGTGGTAGGATTCAAAAAAATTTTTTACTACCAGTTCTGTGGGCGTGCTTGGTGGACGTGGCTGGGGAAGAATACTGTAATATCTCCAATCAGAGGTGGTATTTGCCGGTTCTCTGAACTTCTCAAAATTTCCCCTATCGGTTCTCCAGAACTGGTCAGAACCTGCTGATGGTATCCATTTGAAGACATCTTCTGTTGGGTTGTCTGGTCCAAGTTTGATTTCAGAGTAAAGGACTAGGTGTTAATAAAACCTACCAGTCTTCCTCTGTACCATATCAAAGTAGTTATGCTGAAATGAGATTGGATCATGATTGGAAAAATTGCTTCTAGTTTGGAAGATTAATTTCTGGAAAATGGCTGGTCCAGGATGACTAGAACACTTGGGGTCCAAAGGAGGAAGGGAGGGCTTTACACATTCCAAAAAGAATGTTGAGAATGAAAAGGCCATGAAAGTATTCATCTGAGTTAGCATCTGGATAGCAGCATAAATATACATATAGAGCTTGTGGTCACAGTTACTCTAATATGGATTGAATGCATAGGGTTCCCCCCCCCCCCAGTTATATCTGTTCCTCAAAAAACTGTAGTGATACATTTCAATTACAAAATGTGGATCTTTTGTTCTCCACTTTTTATTCTGATACAATTTTTCTTTTTCGTGATGCAATGTGCCCATTTATCTATCACTACAGGATATTGTTGTGTTTATTAAGCCTATCTTAATAAAACATTTGTAAAAATAATAAAGGAGGAATCAAATAAATAACCACTATACCTACAATAACATGCTATATAAAAAGCAAATAAATTGTGTTACAGCTTAACATACTGATCTAGTTTATATCCTACCATATGAAGACAATGGCTGGGCTTCTAGTAAAGACTACCTAACCAATCATAAGTTACTTTACCTTACTTTAGCCAGTTCTGGTGTGTGCTGCTTGTGCAGCCATATTGTTGATGCTTGTGGGGGGGGGGGTGTTGAGGTATTCTCCGTTAGGAGAATGAGTGCACTCAGGGAAACGTAGTGAGAGTGATGATGAATAACACACAACCAGTATACAGATACACTGAATAGTAAAATGTAGGTTTTACTTCCAGTAAATGAGTAAACAAAGTCCAACAAAAAGTCCAAATCATAAACGGTTAAAGCAGTTAGTATTCAGAACAATCAGTCCAGGGATAATCCAAAAATGAAGTCAAATATCATAAACAGAGTTCAGTAAACGGAGTTTGCTAACAGTTGCAAGACTCACAGCAATCCAAGCAGAACGAGGATCAGGCAAAATAGCAAAACAGGAAATGCAAGAAAAAAACAAACCAGGTTTCTGGCTCCATCTTATGGCCGTTGGAGGAACCTCAGCCAATCACAATTACAGCATTATCTTAAAGATGCAACAGTCTTAAATAACTATCCCGGTTTATATATTTCCAACCCAACTGTTAGGGGACTATCATTCATAACAGGGGGGGCTCCAGAGAAGAAGGCTTTCCACAACCATCATTATGAGATAGGATATGATTTAATGCATTGTAACCTGACCTTGTAGTACCAATAGTCAGTAGCACATAAAAAGCAGGACTAAAAGTCTCTCCCTCAAACTTACATTTAAAAAAATCCCAAAGAAAAGCAGATTAGCAAAAGAGAAAAGGAGAAAACACAATTTGGCAATCAGTTATTTTATTTTCCTTTGGAATGCACAAAGCAAATGTCAGCTGTTCTTCACTAGTCAGTGAATGGAGTAAAAACTTTAATCTTCCTGAATTACAGGTCAGTCACTATTTTAGTGGTTTGTGGTTGATATCAAAGGATTAAAAATGGAAATATCTCTGGAATTTCTCTGTATACTAATTGCTTTTGGAAGCCTATAAATGAGAGTTTATCTGACTTTTCCCCATTGGCAGGAATAATGCTGAAGTTATTCCAGAAATAGTGCCCTCAAAAGTGACCCAGTCATCCACTGAAACAACAATCTGTCCATCTACCTCTGCTTCTGCTGATGAGATATCACGAAAAAGTAAGTTTCATAGTACTACCATAGAAATATTTTTACCTCTCTTATTGACACCAGCTGCCAATGTCCCCACATCACTCAAGAACTCTTCAAAGGGGATCGTAGCAAGATACTTGCATTAAGTACAAGACAGTGGTACTATTTTGTATTCCAAAAACATAGCTTGTAGCTTGGAAGATTCAAAAGGTTTTAGTTGTGCAATTGTGTTCCTCTGAATTTTACAGAGACTGGATGATAACAACTTACATTGATACTTTTCCTACTTCTTACATTTTTTTAACAAAAGAAAAATCAGCTAAATAAGGAGTAAAGCAATAGTGGTGTTTTGATTGACAGAATTGGAAGCTATCAGGAAATATGCAATGTCATACTACCTGTTGCCTGTTTTCTTCTGTTTACCTCCATACCATTCTACTACTCATAGCTGCCTTTTTATTGTCCTATTCAGAAAATCCATGACATAGCCAAAGTTGACAAACTAGTGCATAACTCTGTATGTACTTTGAAATGACAAGACTAGATAAAATAGAGGGGGGCATATGTAGAAAATTCATACTGCAGTTTGATAATGTTGGGTATAATCTAAAATATAGATTTCAGTTTTCAGTTTACTCTGTAATTCTGGTATTGTTAGGAACCATCTTAGGCAGTTAACCACATATAAATAACACATATAAAAACCCAGTACTTTTAGAAATAATTTTATTTCAGTTTTGAAAAACAGATACAAAGAAAATACATAGAAATAAAATAAGTAAAAGAGACTTTTATATCAAATGTGACAGTGTTTTTTTCTGGATTCGTGTAGAGCTGAGACACAGGAGTTAGAATAAAAAATGCCTAAAATATTGGATTTTATTTCTCTTTCTTTCGTTCTCCTTTACAGCAAAGCGGGTGGCTCCACCCAGACCTACCATACCTCCACCCCATCCTCAAACCACGCCACCTGCTCACCGTCACATGCCTCCTCCTCCTCCTCCTCCTTCAGAGTCTTCCTCCATCCCTAAAGCCTTGCCTCGAAGAACAGTGGGGGGACCAGCACGGGTGCCAGTGGTGCCACCACCCCTTCCCCCACAGCCCGCAAGACGGCAGAGTCACAAAGCTCCGCCATCACCCAGGTGTCCTTCAGAAGCTACGAACAATAAGGCAACTGCAGCTGAAGAGAATTCTGCTCATGTCTGCAGTAGAGAAACGCCCAAAGATTCCATCCATACCCAGAAAGAAGCCAATGAAGGAAAGAACAGCTCTCCATCTGCTGCTGCTCAGAAAGTATAAACTCTGGAGAATATCTGAAGGGAAGAGTTTTACTGGCTTTGGTTTTGCCTATCCAACTTGTTGCAATTCTTTTCTGCCTGGTATTTTGTTAGATGTTCCCCAAATGCATCAAGGTGCAAGGGCCATCTCCCTTGGGACCCTTATATATGGTCATCTATTTAAATCAAACAACTCCCCTCCACAAAATAAATAGAAAATCCCCTCTTCCTGTTTACAAACATTAAAACATCATTTAATATAGGTTGTCCTTCATGCAATATTTCAATCCAAGCCCTGTACAGAAGCAGCAATCTGATACAGCATACTTCATGTTCCCACTATTCTTTTGTCAATCTATAAAACACAACGTAGCTTTTCATTAATGGTGTTCTACTTTTTTTATTATTTTTGACAAGACATTTGTGGAAGCTTCTGAATAAATGTTAAAAGAAGATAACTACTGGTTATCTTTTCTTTATTGCAGTTATACCATACATCTTGCATTAACCCTATCTATGAGAATTATACTTACCCTTTTAGTGGTTAGTTATTTCACTGGGGTAACATTTTATCTATAACTCAACTTTAACAATATATTTAGTTCATCTAAGATGATCCAAACTGTTCATATAGGCAAAAGACAAATCAAAGAAACTGTGTATCAGTTTTGCTTGTACCAAACATAAATACAGCTCTCATTTTATTGAGATAAAAGCTGTTTTGTAACATTATAAAGTCTAATAAATAAATTGTCAGTGAATACTCCTTTTATCAATTTTCACTTTTAGGTACTGTTTCAGGAAAAACAAATGAGAGGAATAGGCAAATAAAATTGCAATTGAAAGACACTTTTCTGCATAAAATCAAAATTGTAGGCAATATATATATAACTTTTCATAAATAAACAAATACACTGTAATATACAAGAAAGAGCATAATAAAAATTCTGGGTCCTACATGAACACATAGACACACACACACACAAAATTGAACAAATGTAGCAAGGCAGGGATGTCAAACTCGCATCATCACGTGACATATCACGAATTCTTTCCCCTTTGCTAAACCAGGCATGGGCGTGATGAGCGCATGATGCATCCAGCCCATGGGTCATAAGTTTGACAGCCCTGCAGCAAGGCATTCAAAAGTGGCCCTTCAGAAGCAGGTGAAGAGTTCAAATCCCTAGCCTTTCCTGAAGAGCAAGATTTTTTTCTGCCTGTTTTAAATGGCTAGAATGTGCTTTAAAAATGTGCTTTATTTCCAAACCTTGCACCTGTGCCAGGCACAAAAGACTAGGTCCACACATGAAGATCCAATTCAACAGATTTATTTCTATGCACAGAAGTCTTCTCAACTAATGGTGAGCACCTGCTTGGAGTTAAACAAGGGTCCATGGAATTCAAGGAAAGTTGGATTTAGTCCATTTGTGACTAAGTTGAGAGTCTAGGTTGATTCTTCTTTTAACTCCACCCCAGGTTCTGCCAATCCTTTTCCTATATACTGTCGCCTTGTTTTTATTCTTTTCAGAGAGGAGAAAGTAGAAAAACAAGACGTGATAAGAGTACCTCAGGCAATTCTCTTAATTTCTCTAGCAACTATCTGGCAGCAACTATCCTCAAGCAGCTTCTTGAAGAGTTTATCAACAGGGGTTTTTCTAAAGGTAGCAACAGTAGTTTCCAGGGGAAAAATAAAATCAGTATTTTGGATGACTTGAACAGGTGTACTATTTTAATATAGAGCTGTGGTGGCGCAGCAGTTAAAATGTAGTGTTGCAGGATAATTTTGTTAGACTGCCAGCAGTTCAATCCTGACTGGCTCAAGGTTGACTCATCCTTCCATCCTTCCGAGGTGGGTAAAATGGGAACCCAGGTTTACTGTAAAGCAGTATATAACTCTAAGGGCTATTGCTATTTTGTTCAATATGGTATGTTTTCTTAAGTTTTCGTTGGTATTTATATGTATGGTATTCAGCTTTGTTCGGGTATTTTCCCACGTCATTATAGTTGTGCTTTTAAAGCTGTAGCAACGTTTCAGCAGAATCTCATTTGCCATCCTCAGGGTTGTGTACTGGGTTCTTTTTAATCTTTAATCTTAGCAGCCATTTAGCTAAGGCTGACATACAAGATTAAAAAGAACCCAATACACAAGCCTGAGGGTGGCAAATGAGATTCTGCCGAAACGTCACTATAATAAAAGCACAAATATTAAGATGTGGGAAAATACCCGAAGAAACCTAAATACCATACACATACATACTGTATGTATGTATGTATATGTATATGTATAAATGTGTGTGTGTGTGTGTATTACATACATACACACATATATATATGAGATGAGCACTATTTAAATCAGATGATGCTGATGCTGATGAAGAAGATAGATGATGGAAGAGATGGAGATGGAGAGAGATATAGAAATAGAAATGATAGAGATAGAGGCAGAGAGATGATATAGGTAGTCAAGTAGATAAATCTAGGATAGGGGTCTCCAAACTTACCAACTTTAAGAATTTATTCTGGGAATTGAAGTCCACAAGTCTTAAAGTTGCCAAGTTTGAAGACCTCTAGGATATAATCCCTCTGTTACCCCGCTCTTTTCCACGGTCCGTCACCTGAGTTTTTTTCAAACATTCCTTTGTAAGATGAGCCCGTCGAGCTTTGATCCTCCGATCCAAACAGGTTCACAACACGTGCCATTTTATTTTGACCCGCCTCTTCCTTCTTTTCTTCCACCAATAGGCTAAAGCTACAGGGGCGGAGGGAACACTGATTTGCCCTTCCCGCTGCTCACTTAGGGAGGAAGACGAGCGCCCCCTTGTGGGTCTTGCTCAGAAAATGCATTTTCTTTCTTTCTTTCTTTCTATCCCCCCCCCCCGCCCTCCTTTTGTGACCCGCTTCTTACGCAGCCCGCCCCGCTTCCATCACTTCGGGCGACCCCTCCTGCCTTCCCCCTTTAACTGCCTTCATCGCATCAGGTCCCGCCATTGGACGACGACACCCCCGCCCACCCCAGCTTTCCCTCCGTTTCAGTTCTAACCGGGTCGAGCCCCCGGCTCTTCAGGCACCTGATTGGTACCGTTTCCTAAATCCATCAAGGGAACGGCGCGCTTCTGATTGGTTGCCGTCACCGCGAGGAGGACCGGGGGTGGAGGGGCGGCGAGAGCGGTTCCAGCATGGCGGGCTGCAGGCGGTTGAGCGACGCTTGTCTGCGCGAGGTGCTGGGCGAGGCGCAGGGGCTGCTCTTCGACTGCGACGGGGTCCTGTGGACCGGAGAGCGGGCGGTTCCCGGGGCGCCGGAGCTGCTGGAGCGCCTGAACCAGAACGGGAAGAGCACCCTGTTCGTGTCCAACAACAGCCGCCGCTCCGTGGCCGAGCTGGAGCGTCGCTTCTCCCGCCTGGGCTTCCGCGGCGTCCGCGGCGAGCAGGTGTTCAGCTCCGCTCTCTGCTCCGCTCTCTACCTCCGCCAGCGGCTTCTGGGCGGGGAAGCCGGAGCTGGCGACTCCACCCCGGGCCGGGTCTTCGTGCTGGGCGGGGAAGGGCTGCGCGGGGAGCTGCGCGACGCGGGGCTTCGCCTGACCGGACAAGAAGGGGACGGCGACGGCGACGAAGAGCCTGCGGGCCAGGAGGCCCTCCCGGTGCGCGCTGTCGTCGTCGGCTACGACGACCAGTTCACCTTCGCTAAGCTCTCGGAGGCCTGCGCCTATTTGCGCGACCCGCGGTGCCTGCTGGTAGCCACCGACCCAGACCCCTGGCACCCGCTTAGCAGTGGGCAGCGCACCCCGGGTGAGTGAGGGCGTCGGGCCGGAGGGGGCCAGGCTCTGGAGCCCCCTTGCCAGCCCCGGGTGGGCGTTGAGGCCCACTTGCGTCACCCTGCCCTGGGCCTGGTAGCTCGGTACACATCCTGCATTTCCACAAAACCTAACAAAGGGGTAGAGAGAAAAAGACCATCCAAAGCGTTCATATCATCTGGGTAGGCTTAAGGCTGAGGAATGGATTTTCACTTGTTATACAATCTACTCTGGTCTTCAATATATTGCTTTCTGTACAGTTTAATAAATGTCCCATAATGAGATTTAAACTGACTAATATTTCATTCAGATAACAGCATTACAGTATAGAAGTACACACCATAATTTATTTGAAGAATCCTGACCTGCTGAACAAAGCATTGACCAGATAAAGGTAGTTTGAAATCAAGGAATGTTCTCAAAGTCAAGTGTGCCTTTTCCTAAAATGCTGAAGAATTTAGCCTTTATGTCACTTTTTTAAATATTTTACTAGCAATCATTGTTGGAAGAACCCTTGGTATATTAACGCTGCCAGTGATCAAATAACCTTGTGGAAGTTCTTATGTATTGCTAAGATATGAGCCTGGCACAGTTTCTATATTCAGGGTTGTTATTTTGATAGCCCCTTTTGCATGGTTGCTAACTAGCAATTCCAATAAGATGACTTTTAGTAGGATGATTTGCAAGTAGAAAGTAAATGTCTATTAGACAGCTGCTGCACAGCTCTTCAAATAAGATGAGTCAATATTTGTTTCCCTGCCTGGACCATTGCAAGCAACTCCTTTTAGAGCTTTATGAATTTTAAGTTGGTTTTTTTTTTTTTTTTTTGTGGAACTTAGAAATATCCCTGCACTGAATGAGACATTCTCCATGATTGGTAAGAGAAGTGGGTGGGGGGAGGGGGGGCTTAATCTCTATTGATATATATCTATGAATCTTCAAACATCCTAGTCTTGCCCTCATAAAAAGGTTATTTGTTCCCCATTTTTTTTTGAAAACTTTACTCCAAAGTTCACTGATTGATCTTAGGTATACGTTACTATTAGCAATGCTACTTGTATACTGTATAGCTATATATATGATAATATATACTTATATTATACAGAGTAATAGATTGTATCCATATCTAATTCTAGTCTTGAAATGTTATATACTCAAGCATATCTGCTTCTGAACAACTGGGAAGTTGATTTTTTAAGTTGGGATAACTGAGCTGATAGATTTTCTTGGATTATAATGTTATTTACAGTAAAATCTTTAGAACCATGTGAATCTGTTTCATATAAATAGTAAAATTAGATGCAAACCTTCCATTTAAGTGAAAGTTAAGTTTACTTTGTCTCGCTAGTTTGAACCCAAAATGACCCATTTCACTCATCCTTTATTGGGTGAATTAATTTGGATTACCTAAATATGTCAGGCAGTGTCTGGATTGCTGTTGCTAACAGGGGTCAATCTTTTGATTGGTGGTTGTTTTGTCTCTTCTCTTTCAGGGACAGGGAGTCTCACTGCTGCAGTTGAAACAGCCTCTGGTCGCAAAGCAACAGTAATTGGAAAACCAAACACATACATGTTTGAATGCATTGTAGAGCGTTTTGGTGTAGATCCATCCCGCATGCTTATGGTGGGTGATCGGCTGGAAACGGATATACTGTTTGGAAAGAACTGTGGCCTTGATACTGTCTTGACCCTGACAGGTGTCTCTGATTTAGAGGAGGCACAGGCTTACATGGCCAGTGACAGCCCTTCAGCCAAGGACCTGGTGCCTCACTACTATGTGGACAGCATTGCAGACTTAATACCAGGCCTGGATGAATGAGGGGAGAAATGGGTGGGAAACAGTCCTGTTTCCATTCCAGACTGCCAACCTTTCCTCCTCCTGTCTCCCCTCTTGAATCCGGGCTCATCACATTCCAGTGTTTCTTCAAGAATGAAAAGAGTGGGACTAATTCCCTCTCATTCTTTAAGATTAATTGGTTTTATTTTAGACACAGTAGGGGAGCAGGAAATCTAATGTGAAAAAAAAGGTGGTTTACAGGCCAAACTAGTATTTATTACTGTTTTTCATCACAGTAACTTAAGTTATTTTAGTTTTATGGTAGCCAATAGTGGTCGTCTTACTGTTGGCCTTTGCTTTACTTTGAAGCATAATGATGTACTTGATGTGCTTTTGTAGTGTTCGTCTCCAGGCTTAAATATAACCACTATCATTCCACGCCTGTTTTGAAGTTCTTCTCCAAGAACCTATGCTGTGAAAAGGAAACATCAGGTACATATTCAGACAATATGACATTGAGCCTCCACAAAATGGTCCTTTGGGTTTATTCCTGTGGATGTTTATGTAGTTGAAGTTCATTCAAACAATTTAGCTGATCCAAGAGTTGTAAGAACTAAGACCATTTTTTAAATTGAAGCTAAATACAGGAGCCATTCTAACAGAATCAAATAAATTCCTCCATAGGATTTGTTCCAAAGTGCTTTGTTTTGTGCAGGAAAGAAAATGACAGCTGTCAAAAGGAACTCAATATCCAGAGTATATATTAATGAATTAAAATGTTAATATCCTTTTTCTGTCTTGAGTCTTATCGTCTTAAATGTTTCTTTATCCAATTTCATTTTGGTATATGGAATTGCTACTGCTGCATCAAACTAAGTTGCATACAATAATTTTGATGCCACAGTGTTCAAAACTGACTCACTTTATCTTGGTAATTCTTCTGTAGTCACAGCCTCCAGATATTCTTGCCTAAGCAAAATCAAGAACTTGATGATTTTATTCCCTTTTTCCCCTAACTGGGCAAACTGATAAATTTCATCAGTAAACATTTTAGCTCCTGTCTGTGCCTGATACAATACACCACTGTTCTAGAGGAGGGTTGAATCTGTGTTCTCCTCCTGCCCTGCCGTGGTGTGCTTGACCTGCGGGATAATGTTGCCATTGCCAGTGGTGTCTGTACCACTGTATCCCCAGATCAGTCCTTGCTGTTATTTTAATGTTTTATTATGTATTTATTGATGTGTTTGTATAAATTATGCTGATCAATTGTGCCAAAGTGGTATGTTGCCTCTGGGCCTACTCACTAACTGTACCTCCATGATGTTGTGCTTTTTCTGACACTTGCTGTCATTCTGCGTATAATAAATTGCAGACACCAGATGGGATTTGATTGTATTTATTTTACTACTTTGTGAGATTGCTCAGGGATAATTTCTAAGTCCATAATTTCTTTAATTAGGAATGTGCAGAAATCATTGATAGGGGAACAAAATGTTCCAGAGAATTCCAGAATGCTCAATTTCTCTTACAGTTGTGTTGAACCTTCTTCTGGACCATGTCTTTCTGAGATGATCTATCAGTTTTCAGAAGTAAATCTTCCAAGCCAGAAGAGGTTCGGTGTATTTTAAGAATTATCTTTTATTATAGTCATTGACAAACAAACATAAAATGATACATTCTATAAATAGTAAAAAATTAAAGCGATCCATAGATTCATTATAGCTTCACCAATTTTTTTAAAACGGAGAAAGGGCAACTTGGAGATGAGTATTTTTAAAGTGTTCCCCCGAATGTTAATACTTTAAAAAACTGTTAAGTAAACACTAAAAAATAGTATTTTAATACTTTTGGTTCTATTCCTGCTCAAACCTTCTCATGCTTTGTAAAAAGCTTTTCCTCGGGAAGAAATTTGGTAACAGAACACTCTTAACATTCTTAGGAATGTTCTTTTTATGGATTGACAGATATTTCTGGAATATATTGTTTTCATTGTAGGCAACAAATCCTGTTGGATAGAGTACAGGGCAAGGGAAATGACACTGGATTAATAGTCCTCACACAAGCCCAGGATGATTTTTGTTATATTATTAATAGCCTTTACTATCTTTTTTTAAAGAAAAAATCAGCCTTGTGTGACATTGATATAGGTCAACATTGATATAGGTCAACAATGCTACAATATTTATTATGTTCCATTCATAAAGTTTAATGTGTAGTCTAATAAATAATGTGAATTAAACAGAACTGTAATGATATACTGAGAAGCCATTAAATGTCCTTGCACTTAAAAAGAAAGAAAAAACATGATGCTACAAACCTTTGGACCAAGTTACCTGTTTATTCATTTTGTGTAAAAAAATGGTTTGACTAATCAATCTGCTGCAGATAAATCCTGCAAAACTTGTTAGAATTTTCAAAGTTGGGTCAAAGAAAGAGATAAAATTTTATAACTATGAGAGCAGGCCAGAATTAAGGACTGCAAATGCATACAAAGATTAAGAGTAAAAGAAAACTTTCCCACAAGCATAACTTAAACTCACTTAAGTACTCTTGGGACTGGAAGCACATTAATAATCTGGTGAGCAGACATGGTGGTCATGGCAAGCTTCCAAACATCCATTTATCAGGGTCAAAAGCAGTAAGTTTGCTCCACCATTGGATGTCTTCTACGCAACCCTTTCGCTTACTGTTATCTTTTATGATCATTCACTTTCAAATAAAGGACTCACCCTTTTTCATTCTTTCAAAGTGTCTTCTGGACCTATCTGAATTCCAGAAGTATCCTTGGAAACAAAGGCAATACAAGTTGCTGGCACTTTGAAGTATGTTCATTTCCAATTTTATTTTTTTAAGTCAAAAAATATTTTCAAAGTTCATAGAGCAGAAATTGGCCAGAAGCCCT
This sequence comes from Hydrophis major, assembly GCA_033807585.1. Taxonomy (NCBI): domain Eukaryota; kingdom Metazoa; phylum Chordata; class Lepidosauria; order Squamata; family Elapidae; genus Hydrophis; species Hydrophis major. The sequence goes on along the minus strand of CM066331.1, from coordinate 182,139,040 downwards.
TCCTCTGATTTAGGCATATTTTTTAATGGGGATGCTCTTGGTACAATAGTTTCTTGTGAGTTGTACTATTAGCATGCTATAAAGCAGGAGTCCCCAACCACCAGTCTGTAAACTGGCATCAGTCCATGGCATGCCAAAAACTGGGCCACACAAACAAGCGAAGCCCCATCTGCTGGATGCAGGCAGCACATGAAGCCACACACCCCTCCAGTCCACAGAAAAAGCCTCTCTAAGGAACCAGTCCTTGGTGGCCAAAAAGTTGGGGCTGCTGGTATTTTGCAGCTTCTCTTTCCAAATTGCTGTGAATTTTACAGGGTGGGATGTCCTCCACTGGGGTGAATAGCCCAACCAGGAGGCAATTAGCAAGTTTCTAATGCTTTTATTAATTTGATCATGTCATTTAATGATTCATGCTATAATTACAGGATGTAAATTATGCAAAGAAAACCAAGAAAAATACATAGAGAGTGTATATCTTGCCTCCTGATTCATAGCTATATTAATACAGCAAAAAGACCATATCCAATCCATGGAACATAAAGATCAATTTGAAGAGTAAAGAATCAGGAGAGACCAAGAATGAGACCAGAGGAACACAGGCTCATAATGAAATATAGTTTTCAATATAGGGAAGGCATCCTGGGAATGCTCTTAAATAGCAGGAATTCAGGACCTTCCTAATCAGAAGAACAGATGCTCTCTGCTCTCAAGGAGACATGCCACTCTTTGGCCTTCCTTTGTTGACCTTGTGTTTTAAGATTGCGTACTCTCCTGGATTCTAGATTTGACCCTTTGTTCTGTGAATCAGCAATCACCTACACTGAGTCTGAATTGTTTATTTGCTTCCCATCTACAGGTTCTCCTCTTCAGCTTTAGAACTAGACAAGTCCATAACAATGACTAAATGGGAATGCTCCATTATCCTGCTTGAGTAGGATCTCACTCGGAATTTTATTACATAGAATATTGGTCTTATATCTCAAGATTAAAAATTGAAGCAGCATTCTAAGATTAAAGGCTTAAATCTATTATTTCAAGAGTAAGAAAGAAAACACCCGATTACACTTTTGGAAAAGGTCATCAAGCCAACCTGGTGATTAATTCCAAGAATTCAAGCAAGCACTGAAGTCAAGGAGAGTTAATCATTTCAGTTAATTCTTGAGTTTGCTGCTTTACTGAAGTTTTCTTAATATTCAACTGGAATCTTTCTTGTTTGCAACTTATTCTGTATAATGAGTGAATAGGCATTGGCCTTTGGGGTGTCATCCATTCATATTCTTGAAAAGTGCTGTATTTCTACCTCATTTTGTAAGGCTAAATATTACAGATGCAGTTCTCCAACAGAATGGATCATTCTGAAATAGGCTCAAACCTGATTACAATAATGTAATCCCTGATCTATCCATAGTTGCCACCTGCTCTTTGAGCAGTTCTTGTGAATCTAAGGAGGACCTTTGGATTGAACAGTGGGTCTGTCTGAGCTAGTGCAACCCCATCCAGATGGTTCTTGTGGGGGGTGAACTTTTTTAAAAAAAAAGTTTTATTATTATTTTTCGACAAACATACACAAACGATATAAAAACATCAAGCCATTTTCCACTTATGTACATACAATGTGTGGGTTGATTTACAGATTGTTTTGTGCATCCACTTCATAGTCATCACTTACAATTACTTGTATATGTTCTCATATTATCTATCAATTATTCCTAAATACACTGATATCATTGTTAATCATTTGACAATACTATTATTCATTCATGTTATGCAAGATCATCTATATTTTAATTGATTTATTTTATGACAATTCTATCCCATAATTATGATTGTGATAAAGATAATACATCTTTATACACTGCTCAAAAAAATAAAGGGAACACTTAAACAACACAACGTAACTTCAAGTCAATCACACTTCTGTGAAATCAAACTGTCTACTTAGGTAGCAACACTGATTGACAATCAATTTCACATGCTGTTGTACAAATGGAATAAACAACAGGTGGAAAGCATAGGCAGTCCTGGAAAATGACCTCCAGAGGGCCACAAATGTGCATGTGGCTGCTCAAACAGTCAGGAACAGACTCCATAAGTGTGGTATGAGGGCCCAACGTCCACAGGTGCTTACAGCCCAACACCGTGCAGAACGTTTGGCATTTGCCAGAGAACACCAAGATTGGCAACTTCGCCATTGGCACCCTGTGCTCTTCACGGATGAAAGCAGGTTCACACTGAGCACATGTGACAGTTGTGACAGGGTCTGGAGATGCCATGGAGAATGTTCTGCCTGCAATATCCTCCAGCATGGCCGATTTGGCAGTGGGTCAGTAATGGTGTGGGGTGGCATTTCTTTAAGGGGCCGCACAGCCCTCCATGTGCTCACCAGAGGTAGCCTGACTGCCATTAGGTACCGAGATGAGATCCTCAGACCCCTTCTGAGACCATATGCTGGTGCGGTTGGCCCTGGGTTCCTCCTAATGCAAGACAATGCTAGACCTCATGTGGCTGGAGTGTGTCAGCAGTTCCTGCAAGACGAAGGCATTGATGCTATGGACTGGCCTGCCCGTTCCCCAGACCTGAATCCAATTGGGCACATCTGGGACATCATGTCTCGCTCCATCCACCAATGCCACATTGCACCACAGACTGTCCAGGAGTTGGGGGATGCTTTAGTCCAGGTGTGCAAGGAGATCCCTCAGGAGACCATCTGCCACCTCATCAGGAGCATACCCAGGCATTGTAGGAAGGTCATACAGGCACGTGGAGACCACACACACACTACTGAGCCTCATTTTGACTTGTTTTAAGGACATGACATCAAAGTTGGATCAGCTTGTAGTGTTTTTTTCCACTTTAATTTTGAGTTTAACTCAAATCCAGACCTCCATGGGTTGTTAAATTTGATTTCCATTGATAATTTTTGTGTGATTTTGTTGTCAGCACATTCAACTATGTAATGAACAAAGTATTTAATGAGAATATTTCATTCATTCAGATCTAGGATGTCTTATTTTTGCATTCCCTTTATTTTTTTGAGCAGTGTATATATTCTAAAGTTCTAGATATTTCATTACCATATTTTATTGTCTAACCATTGATAAAATAAATCCCAAATCTTATAAAATTGTTTATCTTCTTGTTCTCTAATTTCAAATGTCAATCTACTCATTTCAGCACATTCCATTATTTTCTTAATAACTTCTCCTGTGTTGGTATTGTCTCATTTTTCCAGTTTTTAGCAAATACAATCCTAGCCACTGTTAATACATTTACAATCAAATATTTCAATTCCTTACTGTATATTTCAGGTAAAATTCCCAATAAAAATATCTCTGTGGGGGGAAAACTTGATACTAGATTGCCCATTCTTACTTGCCATTCAGTCTTACTTGGTGAAGACTGGTGAAGCCCACTGCATCTCATCCAGGCAGGGAGAGGACCCATTCCTGGTCCAACGCTTTAATCACATTACTACACTGACTATAAGTATAGAAGGGTAATTATTTTGTAAGGCAGGATACTGTAGTGTATATGTTCCCTATTTTAGCTGCCTTTACAAAACGTCCTGTAGCTTATTAGAGAGAGACAAGTAATAAAAAATAACAAAAAAATGCATTTTCCAATAAAGTTATATTAGATAATCAAGTTTTAGAATGCCACAATTGCTTAAATAGAAGCATTTCCTTGAAAAGAAACTACTAAATCTCCCACAATATAAAAGGGATCTTTTTTATTATTTATGTTCTTCAGTTTGCCAATTGGCCTTGAAAGCTGCTGGAAAATACAGATTTTTAATAAAGGATTTCAGCAGTAGAGGTGTTCTAATGCAATAAATGTTTTGCAAAATGACTACTACAGTATTGATGTAGAAATCCATTGCAAGCAAACAAGTATTTTTATTTTAATAGAGCAAAGTAGAAAATACCATTTTTAACATTGAAATATATTTCTACCATAAAATTATTCATTGGGCTTTCTAGTAAATGTGATGTAATTATTTCCTCTCTGTTATATTTTAGGGTATCCCAAAACAAAACAGGATAGGAAAGATATAATAACAAAAAGTATTTTTTTCATTTCATACTCTATACACATTTCTTAGAATAATAAAGGAAGTAATTATCAGGGTACAATTTTGTTTTATTTGCCTTTCCAGTGATCTGTAGACTGGAAGCATTTTGGGTCTCCAATAGTATTCAAAAGAAGAAAGTAAATGCCAAGTAAAATAAATAATAGTAAAATTAACCACAGCAAAAGTAGGCTTAGATAAAAGTATGAATTACAAACAAAACAAGAAACAAAGAGAATCCAAACTTCTGATTCATTAGGAATATAAATTGTTTTAAATCCTTGATTATACATTATTCACTCTTTCCATGGAGATGTTAATCTGCAGTCTTTTCCATAATCAAGGCATGGTTTTGGAGTAGTTCCATATGCTGTAATCTTTGAGTAATAGTGGTGTTAGTGATGGGGATAGTAGCTTTAATTGTGGAATAGTAAATAACATGAATTTATTTTCCAGGATCCTATCATTTCAAATTTCTGTTTCAAACTAACTCACAGACGAAGCAATTTCATTTACTCACTCTCTCCCCACAAATCTGATGAAGAGTGTTTATTTCTGTTGTTATTTCTCAGGCATATTCTTTATGGAACATAATATTTTACCCTTTCAAAACAGAATCTAGCAATCTCAAATCCCTTACTGTTAGTTATGCTTTCTTTGTTTGTTTTATCCCTTGAAGCATCTTACCAGAACCAAGCTTTTTCACAAAGCTGTCTAGTTTAAAAATGTGACATTCCCTTTCCCTTTAAAAAAATAATTTCAATAAGATAAAATAAGAAATCTGTGAACTGTACAATTTTTTTGAATAAAACATGAAATTAACACAGGTGTTGCTCATGCCAGAGTTTGGCCCTATGCAGTAGATGGGCAGCAGAATTATTGTCCACATCTTTTCACTATAAAGCTAGACTTTCAAAAAATGAAGGGAAGTAACATTAGTTCAGAAGTAAACCTATCCACTGAAAAGCTGCGATTAAGATGCAAACTCCAGATAATGGATCTCAAATTTAAAAAGTTCTGCCTGTGGAAATAAACTTTGACTTCAGTATTGGGTAATGATTAGTCTAAGACCTTATACATACATGTATGCCTAAGGGTCACTGAGATAAGCAAGGAAATTAAAAACAAACACCAGGAACAATTAAGCAGCTCAGACAATTGTAAACAGTTCTGTGTGCTATATCTAATTATTGTAATCCACAATGTGAATGCTTACTATGTACGAATTTCTCAATAAAAGGGGGCACTAGAATTTGCTCTAGACTCCCATCCCGAGTACACCAGCCTCTGTGTCTCATTCTTTCCATGGGAGACCACCACAAGTGGTGACCCCGACGTGATCCACTGCAGGTGGTACGTGTCCGGACCTCCATGTTTCCTCACCTGGAATAGGTAAAGTACGTACTTAACTATTGCTGGACAATAGGATTATTCAGGGAACATGGGGGGGAAACTCTCTCAGCCACTGGAACAGCATGTTAGTGAGCTGCTGAAGTTAGTCAGGACAAACTTCTTTATCTTTAAACCCTCTGGGGGGGAGCAAATAGTTCTTTCAAAAGATAATGTGAGAGAGCTGCTGCAAGAGATCTGGCGGCAATGTCCCTGGTATCCAGAGAAAGGCTCTTTAAAGTTAGACACATGGAGGAGAATTGGAACTATCCTTCATGAAGAGCCACGGGCAACAGCTGAAATTTTGATATTTTGGAAGATTGTTATGACTGCTTTAGAGACCCAGCAACAACCTCTTTTAAAAACTTTAGTAGAATCTCTTCCTTATAAAGGAATTGTATTGAACCCACCTACCCCAGAATTGGAGTGTGCTTTATCATTTCCAACAGCGGCTATGCCTGTGAATGATAAAATCCAATCAAAAATGGGAAAAGTTCAAGCCATGATGCATCAGGCTTTCAATGAGGGGAAATTAGAGTCTGATGAGATTACCCAGATGAATTTGTTTCCAGTCAATAGGCAAGTGGATGCTCAAGGCAATCTGCAGACTGAATGGGTTCCGATTCCTTTAGCAGTTCTTAGGGAAATTAAAAAAGCAGTAAAAGATTATGGTATTCAAAGTCCTTTTACAAAGGGGCTTCTGACAAGTTTGGCTACCTCACGCATGATTCCTAGTGACTGGAAAGATTTAATGAGAATGATATTGAGTTCTACTCAGTATGTGGTCTTTGACTCAGAATACCAAAGGGAGGCTGTCACTAGGGGAAGGAATTCGGGGGGGCTGTATACACCAGACCAAATCTATGGGGCAGGCTTATTTGAATCCACTGCTGATCAAGCTGCTAATTTGCCTGATCACGTATTTCAGTGGTTATGGCAGCTGTCCTTGGGGTGTTGTCCCGCATTCAGGATGTGGGAACCCCAGCACAGTCTTTTACTCAAATTAAGCAAACAGCATCTGAGTCTTACAATGATTTTGTGGAAAGGCTGCAATTGGCCACTACCAGGCAAATCTCTAATGAGGAAGCTGCAAAAGAACTTTTGCTGAAATTGGCAGTTGAAAATGCAAACGCTGACAGCAAGCGTATCTTACAGCCTTTGGTGGCTAGAGGTGAGGTTACTCTGGCTGATCTGTTAAAGGCATGTGCAGTGGTGGGTTCTCAGGCTTACAACATGGAGACTTTGGCTATGGCATTGCAAAAAGGGATGAAACCTACAGGGAACTGTTTTAATTGTGGAAAGCCTGGCCATTTTAAAGCCCAGTGTCGTGCTCCTGGGGGGGGGGGGTGTAGGCATTTTGCTTCCTCCCCTTCTGCAGTTATGCCAAGACCGAAAGTTCGGTATAAGAAACTACCAGATCCAATGTGGAAAGGACCTGTCCTGCTGATAACTTGGGGCCAAGGATACGCTGCTGTTGAAGATGAGGGGACAGTTGTTTGGGTTCCTGCTCTCTGTGTGCGTCCTTATCATCAGCCAAAGGGGCAAGGGGATGGATTTGGGGGAATTGAAAAGAAACACGTTGATCCAGGACATGGGGAAGCTAGCAAACCTTCATAATAAAACTGATTGTTGAGTATGTAAGCACATGCCAACTCACAAAACATCAGGGCTTCCAATGGTTGCAGTACCTCTGGCCGAAGGTGACTGGTATAAGGGGCAATGCTATGGTTGTTCAGGGATGTGGTCTAACAGTTGGACTAAAAGTAACATAAATACATTGCATCTTGGAAGCCGAATCCAAGAGGTGGCAAGTATCTGCTGGACTCACAATGAGACAGTAGAGAATATGACTTACTTGGGAACATATCCATTTTGTAACAAAACAAATATTATTGGCAATGGAAGTCGGGTTTATCCAGATGACATGAAAACTAAAAATCTCACTTACTTTCTACATAATATTTCTAAATTTGATATCATATCTTTGATCAATGAAAATGGGGTGTCCAATTATCCCTGCCACATGTTGTCCCATCATGATAGAAAACCAGCTGCCCAAATGTGCAAATGGGAAATACGCACCACCGCCCACTTATTTGGCTATGTTAATGGAATCTTTTGCAAGATTAATCTATGCTGAACCAAATACGGTTGGCCATCTCCTGGGAGCAAATCTATGGTTGCTGTGTGGACGGAAGGCCTATGATCGCATGCCAGCACGATGGAAAGGAGTCTGCACCTTTGGGAAAGTAATCCCATCTCATGTCATTTTAAAATCTTTGGGGACTGCTCATATCCGCAATGTGCGTTCCGCAACGGAAGTAAACTCTGTTTTGAATCATGACTACTGGACACAGATATCAAGGGGAGTTATTCCTCCTTTAGGAGTCATGATGAACTATAGAGATTTGCATCGTTTAAACAATTGGACAGTTACTATGTTTAAAGACACCATTAAAACACTAAAGCTGCTTGAAGAAGAGCAAGGAAAAATCCTTGACTTTGTCCTGCAAACCAGATATGCGGTGGACACTATTTTGGCTGCACAAGGGGGAGTTTGCGCTGTGATTCATACACATTGTTGCATGTATATCTCTGATTATTCTCCAAACATTACAGCTACTATACAGCATATGGAACAAACCCTGAGTGAGAATCCATTACAATTGGAGGACGAGGGACTGGACGTGTGGTCTGCACTTTGGTCCTGGTTGCCAGATGGTTCATGGATTCATCACCTAATTGTTGGAGTGATATTGCTTTTTATACTTTCTCTTTGTGTATGCTGTTGTATCCAATGTCTCCCTGGACTTTTAGGAATGTGTTGGGTGAAGCCTATGGAAGGAGAACTGTTGCTGCAGATGGTGAAAAGCTACCGAGGCATCCGTGATCATCAAAAAACTAAAACAGGGGAGATGTGGGAATAAACTTTGACTTCAGTATTGGGTAATGATTAGTCTAAGACCTTATACATACATGTATGCCTAAGGGTCACTGAGATAAGCAAGGAAATTAAAAACAAACACCAGGAACAATTAAGCAGCTCAGACAATTGTAAACAGTTCTGTGTACTATATCTAATTATTGTAATCCACAATGTGAATGCTTACTATGTACGAATTTCTCAATAAAAGGGGGCACTAGAATTTGCTCTAGACTCCCATCCCGAGTACACCAGCCTCTGTGTCTCATTCTTTCCATGGGAAACCACCACACTGCCAACTGAATATACAGTACATCATTGGGTCAGGCATATGCTTGTCCAACAGTCTACCAAACGCTCTTGTTTATATCCTGTTCTTGTGCAATATAGAATAGTTGCATGAGTCCCTGATATTATTTTTCTCTAATCATTGAACTTGACATTCCCAAGGCAAGTTTTCTTATTTAAGTATGGCAGAGAATAATATGGAAATCTTCCAGCTTCCCCCCCTTCTTTTTAGTGAAAGGTTTGGCCATAATGTGCCCTTCTGCTCTTTTCAGCTAGAAAACAGGTTGTATTTTTATTTATTTACTTTGCTTTTTGTTGGTATTAGTGTTAGTAAAGACAATGGCTAGTAAAAAGGGAGCCGAGATGAGAAATGAAATGTGGGTGAGAGAAAGAGTTATGCTCCTCTCCAGAATTTCTTCTTTGCTCTCTACTGTCAGAATTCTGTCACTGGAGAAACAACATCCACCAACTCTTCTGAAACAGATTATGATTCTGAGGTAAAAACCCACCTCTGGACCGAAATCTTTTTTCTACCTTTTCAGGGACGAGACTGAAGATAACAAAGATAATTTCAGATCTTGATCCAGAGTTTAGAAGCTCTTATATTACCAGTCTTTTGATCTGGCAAAAACAGTATTTATATTTCAGGGCTTCGGTTTTAACTTCTTCGGTGACAGACCGAAATCCGCGATCGTGTGTGATTTCGATCTGTGCTCACCACTGGAGCACCCCGAGCCAGCTGATTTTAGGGCTAAGCCACCCCGTAGAGGTGGTGAAGAGGGGGGAGACTGCCAGCAGGGTCGAGGAGAGTCGCATCTCCCCTCCCCAGCTGGCCATTACTCCCTTTCCCAAAGGTGGTTGCAGCAGTGGTCAGAAATGGCCACCTCAAAGAACTCGACTGGAAAAGAATGTGCAGGAGGAAGATAAGAAGAGAGAGTTTTGGTGGACCGGGTTGAATTGAAAAAGCAACAATATAACATACCCTGGAATTTGAATTATAAAGTATAACATTGCTCCCAAAGAAGACTTTGAGGCGGCGAATGAGAGAGGGAAGGGAAAGGATTTTTCTTTCTTCTCTATATGGACAACTAAGAAATTTAAGCAAGAAACCAGCAAAAATCCACTTTGACATAAACAGGTATTGAAACTGAAAATAAAATGTCAAAGGGATAATAAAGATTTCTGGATTCTCAAAAACTTTTCAAAGAAGGAAACAAACAAAAGGGTGGGATCTGAAAAAATGGAGGAGACTACCTGGAAGTGAAAGGAATTAACAGTGAAACTTTAACAAGATTCCTAAAAGATACATTTTGACTGAAACTTTGTAACAAGATAATAGAATAGTGGAAAAAAGAAGCAAGAAGAAACAGCTTTGGATTATTTGGACTACTTGGTGATTTTTGGCTATTGGATCTAAAGGACCAAAATTAATTGAGTGGTTGTTTAAAAGTTTTTAAAATGGTATCACTCTTGGAAGAATTGAGAATGGAACTTAAAAAACAGAAAGAAGATGCACAAGAAGGAAGAGGTTCTTTTGGCTTCGTATTTCAATTTTTAGAATTGGAGATCCTGAAGTATGAGAAACAACAAGAAATGCCCGTAGAACAAGAAGGGCGGGACAAAGAAGACACCATCTTCAATGACCAAGTATTTCTATGCGGGGAAAAAAAAGGAAAGGGGGGAAAGAGAGTGAAAAATTTAAGATTTGAAAAAACAACCCCAAAAAAGAATAGTTTGAAAAGTAATTACAATATTAGGAAGAAACAGAAGAGAGTATTACAGAAGAGAGAATCAGAATTAGAGAGAAGGGATCAAAATGAGAAGGGAGAAGAAGAGGGGGAAGAGGGAAAGGAAAAGAAATTATAAAGGACAGAAACAGGACATAGAGAAACAGGGAAAATGTACAAAGATTAAGGGTATAAACCTATTTAGAAGACACAGAGTTAATGGGTGAAAATTTAATTGAAAGGGGGATTCTGTAAGGGTACATAAGATAGTATTGTTATATTAGATATAGAAATGAATTTTGAAAATATGAAACAAGTGTGATTAAAATGATAGATAAAATACTCATTGTAATGTAATGGAATGTTTAATAAATAAATGAAATAAAGAGAATGAGAGAATGAAATTAGGAAAGGAGGAGAACATTTTAATTATTATTAATGTGTTATAAAAATTTAAGTGAAGAGGAATATAAAAGAAATATGAAAAAATTATGGAAATATTATAAGTGTTCCTAGAAGTATGATATCCTATTGAAAATAAATGTTAAAGATTATAACTAACATTAATGATAGAGCTGAACTGGAATAGAATAAATATTTTATTTATTATTGTTATATATATGCTTTCTCTTTAAGAACTTAGTGCATATTTTAAGAATGTACCGAGCAGAATTCGGCTGGACGTTATGTGTTATATTGAATGTTATAATTGTAAAGGCATAAATTGAAGTTTAAATAAGAGTTGAATGGATAAAAATTAAAAGATGCAAAGGTGTCATACTCCAATCAGTAACTACAGGGGGAAATTTTATTTAATGAGGAAAGAAAATATGAAATTGAAACATGACAGACAAAAGTATAAATATAATGATAAGAAAGATATTGAAACTTAGAAAAAGATATATATATATAATTGAATTTAGAAAGGAATGAGATAATTAAAAGTAAGATTGAGAAAACTAAAGGAAGGGAAAAATTATTGAGAAAATGTAAAAATAGTAATGATATAGAATAGAACACAAAGATGAAAATGAAATTGAATTTGTGTCTGTATGGAGAAGTGATAACCCGGGACCATGCTATGTCTCAAAAGAAGAAATTTTACTTGTATTATGTTTTGTGAAAACCCAAATAATTTTTTTATTAAAAAAACATTTATATTTCTGATGATGATGATGCCACCAATAAACACTGACATGTTAAACCGCAGTCTGTTATAGTTATTGCTGGCTCATTCATTAGTACAGAGGAGTATTGTTCAGTTTATTAAGTTTGCTTATAACATGAAAGGAAAAGATATTAAAAGTGCTTTCATACTTTCAAGGGTAAACATACCAAACTTCTTCAAACTATCTTCTTAGAACTTAGAACTTAGTTTCTAATTGAGTACAATTCTTGGAGCCAGCTATATATCTACTTAATTACCATGCCATCCAGCAGGCACGTAACTAGCTAATCAACATGTCATTTGGTACATTGACAAAAGTCAAGTTCTGATATGCCTGCAGTATTCCCACACTTTATTAAGGAAGTTGTCAGATTTAAAAAACCAGATAAGTTTATCTTGACTCTTGACAAATCTATGCTGATTTCATGTAATTACTACATCGTTTTTGAAGGTGCTTACAAAGTGATCTCTGTGATATGTTCTAGCCCAACTACTGATGTCAGACTGACTGGTCTGTAGTTTGATGGATTCTTCTTTTTCTACTTTTTGAAGATAGGATAAAGATTTGTTATCCTTCAGTCATTTGGTGTTTCATCAGTTTCCCAAATATGTTTAAAATATAATAAGGATTCAGTCATATAATCAACTCATTTCTTCAATACCCGAGAAATGGAATTAAACTGTCCTGAAGGTCTGGCTCATTCAGGGAATGCAATTATTCAAAAAAGCAGAAAAGGTACTTTTCTGAGAGTCCGAAGGCATGCTCACTGTACCTGCTAGTGCCTCCTTTAAAAAGCCACACCTTTTCCTGAGGTCTCAAATGCATATTTTTCTAGGATCACACATCTAAGTTAAGAATATTTAATCCTTTTATATCTCCCTCCACCCTCTGAAAAAGAAAATGGTTAGCAAACAAGTCAGGAATTTCTGGCCAAAATTGTGCTTGAAGGAGTTTGTCTCCCAAAAGATCTTGTTTGGTTGTATCTAGTCTTTGGTACAAAGGGTCAAGGAGGTAGACATCATTCTCTCTCTAACCCAGTTCTTTCCGGAGCCAATCCTACACTTTAAGCACACTACCAAAGTGGATACAACAGATGCTAGCATAATTAAAGTCTCCCGTCACTACAAAGTCAAGTTTCCTTTTAGGAAATATCATCCACATCTTCTTCTCGGTTGAGAAGGCAATAATAGATGCTGACGATAGTAATTATTACCTGAAATCAAGTGCTGCTTATAGCATTCATTTGGATTTTTGAACAAAAACGGGTTATAGTGTAACTCCTTTCCTGTTCTTTAAAAAAAAAACAATTTTCAATTGCTGTATTCTAATCAGTGGGGCTCTGGTATGTATTAACTCATATCTGTCCTTCTGTGCTGAAGCTGAAGCTCATCCTTTTGTTTGTACTATAGAAAATGGAGCCATGGGCTTTATAATCCTGTTCTTATACCCAAAAAATCAATGGAAAGCATTATAGTTAGTATTGAGCACATAGATATAAAAAAAGCCTAGCTCATGATAAAGAACAATCAGCAAGGCACATGTTGATATTTATTATGCTTTCAATCTGACCAACAATACAAATTGTTTGGATACAAGAAGAGAGCTGCCCTTTAAAAATAATAGAGAACCTTTTCCTTTGCTACTTTTTTTTTTCCACGAGCTTGGACAAATGTACCGGTCATGTACCGGTCAGATTGATGCCGCTCATGAACGAAACAAATTATGTAATCAGGAAAGAAGATGGAAGATCGTGCTTTATAGATTACATTGTATGACTTTGAATTTTAGTGTACAGTGATGAATATATGTAGAAGCCAAAAAGCTACATCCAATGATTATTTTCAGTGTAGCCATAATCAAGGCATGCTTTTTGAGTAGTTCCATATACTGTAATCCTTGAGTAATAGTGGTGTTAGTGATGGGGATAGTAGCTTTGCTAATTAATTGTGGAATAGTAAATAACATGAATTTATTTTCCAGGATCCTATCATTTCAATGTAATTATAGATTACGTTGTATGACTTTGAATTTTAGTGTACAGTGATGAATATATGTGGAAGCCAAAAAGCTACATCTAATGATTATTTTCAGTGTAGCCCACTTACACGAGTAACAGATACAATTCAGCCAATGTCCTGTATGGTTTGCCTTGTGTGTGTGCCTTTTGGAATTTCTACCATAAGCTTGAGAAAAATATGCTGCTTGATGAATATCCATGAAGAGGGAATCAGGAATGCTTCCAAAGCCGGTTTGGTGCAGTGCAGCAGATGAAAGCCAGGCTGGTGTAGTGGTTAAGCCATCAGGCTAGAAACCAGGAATTCTAGTCCCACATTAGGCACAAAGCCAATAGAACTCACTATCTGTTACCCTTTTTTCCCCTTCAATCATGTTTGACTCTCAAAGACTACCTGGGTAAGTCTCCGAAGTGTTCTTGGCAAGGTTTTTCAGAAGTGGTTTATTATTGCCTCCTTCCCAGGGCGGAGAAAAAGTGAACAGTTAAAGGTCATACTGAAAAACCTTGCCAAGAAAACTGTGAGGACTTACCCAGGCAGTCTTTGAGAGTCAGACATGATCGAAGGGGAGGAAAAAAGTAACAGTGAGTTCTACTAAATATTAAACCATTATCATTTTTTTAAAAAAGGCAGACATCCAGTGACACCACTGAAATAATGCAGGTGACAAGCAGTGACGCAATTTTTAGCAATACAGTTATATTTTATTATAGGTACATTCAGGCCACAATAATTTCTTGTTGGCAGGAGCTGCCAACAAGCTTTCAAACACAGGTGTCTTTTTCCTACTATCTGTCTAGTATATTTCCCACATTTCCTACACTTCTTGTCAGCCACAGTTCTAAAATCCTGCTCAACTCTGAGTAGTCAACTCTGAGTAGAAGAAAAACTTGTGATTCACATTACAGGTAGTCCTTGACTTACAGCTATTCATTCAGCAATCATTTGAAGTTACAATGGCACTGGTAAAATGGTGTGTAATTCACTTAACAATTGTTTTGCTTAGCAATGGATATTTTGGGCTCAATTGTGATTGTAAGTTGTGGACTGCCTACATTTAACTCTTTTAACTGAGAAGACAATGGATCTTCAGACCCAACCTTCCGTGTTAGGCAGGTTAAAAGAAACAAATCCAGCAACCCAGTCCTTTGCTCTTGAGTCTGTAAAAGAGCAGGAAAATTTCACTTCCAGATTGCTTTTTCTTTGTATTTCAGGGGTGGGATTCTACCAGTTTGCACCTATTCGCTAGCACCAGTTATTAACATTCTAAGCAGTTCGGAGAACCAGTTGTTAGAAGAAATTACTGGCCTAATCCTGTAAGAAAAGCAGGAAGGAAACATTCTGGTGTTGCTTACAGAAACTGCCTCTTCATTAACCCTTATTACATTCTTGGCAGGACTAGACTTCTTGTCTCAGGAACTTCTCTGGAGTTTTTTTCCTCTCCTTTGCTGGTACTTTGCTTGTGTGGAGTGACCATTCAAAGTAACAATGGCACTGAAAAAAAGTGACTTATGACCATTTTTCACACTTATGACTGTTGCAGCATCCCCATAGTCACGAGAGGCCAGGTGAGGAGATGCGTGTGTTAGGGATATACACCCTAGCAGAATGTGCAATGGCAGTCTAGCAGGCAGGCAAATTATGTGAGATAAACGTTGTTGTAGTTTACATTCAGTAAGACAGATACACTGTGCCAGTTAAATAGTTTTTTATTCCAGCAAGAGTTATAGCATAGTCAAAACAGTCCATATGTCATAAACTAGTTCAGTCCATCCAGGGGTTAATCAGTTGCAAAGTCCAGTGTCAAAAATAGAGGTCAGTAAACTTACAAATAATCAGGCCAGCAATATATCTCTTTTGCAGTCAGAGATATGAAGAAAATCAAACCCCTTTTCTTCGTTTCAGCAACAGCAGGGAAAATACGCAGTTATCACCATCAATCCAACATTGTCAGCTACTACAGTAAAAGCCAGCAGACAGTGAGCTCTCTTGCTCCCTCTTATGGTGATTTTACAACCGCACCCAAATACTTGTTTTGCAGTTAAAGTGATACACACATTTAAACTCACTAACATAGTTTATATATTATTTTTACCCAAACTAAGTTAGGTAACCAATGTTATCCCTAACAGCTTGCCTCAATGTGAGTGATATTGAGTTGGCCACGCCCAGTCAATAACATGACCACCAAGCCACGCCCATCTCCTAAGCTACACCATAGAACCAGTTGTTAAAAAATTGAATCCCACCACTGCTGTATTTGCATGCATGCATTGTGTGTGTGTGTGTGAGAGAGAGAGAGCATGTATATATAAACCATATTAGCATGGATTGAATTGATTTATGATTTAATTTACAAAATTACAGTAAGTTGGAATGCATCTCTGCAAGACTGTTAGTCCCCAAGCTCTTTTCCATTGGCAGGATTTCACATGCTTCTCAACTAAACAACAAAGCCAGAATTCAAAGAGCTGCATCAGGTGGCTAAACATGTGGGAGTCTTCATTTATTTTGATCAGCAGATTCTTGAGTCAAAATCACAAACTGTTATGAGAAGTCCCCTGGGTTTCAAAAGCAGCTGCATTTTATAACAACCATGCTGTGGGCAGAAAAGCTAAGGGTGATTCATTATAGATTTTGAAAATTTGTTTATGATAATGGTAATTTAATTTTAGGAAGGAAGGAAATGTATGTAGATTTTTTTTCTGTATCATTATTTTTATTATTAGCTAACTCAACTTTCTAGTGTGCTAGTCCAGCCTCTATGCATGTGAAATTGGATTCTTTTTATGCCCCAATGTGCACCAATTTTCATTTGCTTCCATTGGACCATATTTTATTGCGCTATTTAATGCGCGTCCCTGCAGATCCTTCCAAAGTTCTTAGTATCTCTTTTTATTTTAATTGCTACCCTAAATAAAGTAATGGCTTCAATGTATATACGTCTGCACTTTATTACTCCAGATCATTTAGGAACAACTTAAAACATTTCCCATTACAAATTCTTTGTGGGATCTTGTTATTTATATCCATCCATTGTGACATGAGAATAAATTATTCAATAACTTGTTCAATAAGTTATTAGGTCATTCAACTGGCATCCTCCAATAACTTTCTACCTCTGTGATCTTCTTTTGAAAATGGAACAAAAACTGCATATAGTACAATGTTTTGGATTTTGTGTACACATTAGTCACAGTTTATTTCCTAATATTTAGAAGCTTTGATTTTTTTTTTTTACTGTTGCTACATATTCTGAGTAACTATGTATGACTTTTTGTAGCAATTCTGCCCTTTTCACAAAATGTCCTTTTAACGTTCTTGCAGAATTAATGATGCACTCACAAATTTTTATTTCCAAATAGATATGCACAACCCCAACCTTAAGATTTATCTCAAAAGAGAGCATAGAAACAAAATGAGAAGCAAAAGAACCTCTCATACATAGCTAGCAGTACTCATGTAGCTGGAAATATGTCTAGTGAGTACAGATTATAGAGCAGGATAAATGTTTAGGGTGTCCAGACTGAGTCCTATGATCAAAGGTGGTATTCAACAGATTCTGACCAATTCTGGAGAACCAGTAGCGGAAATTTTGAGTATTCAGAGAACTGGCAAATGCCACCTCTGACTGGTCCCACCCCTATCTATTCTCTGCCTCCTGAGTCCCAGCTAATTGGCTGGGTCTTCTTTTGTTGCCCTGCACAGGAGAACGGAGCTGTAAAGAGGTTAGTGGGATGGGGAGGGAATGGGATTTTACAGTAACCTTCCCCTAGGAGTGGGGAGGGAATGGAGATTTAACAGATAACAGATAATCAGAGTTGCAAGGGACCTTGTAGATCATCTAGTCCAACCCATTGCCCAAACGGGAGACCCTACACCATTTCTGACAAATGGCAGTCCAATCTTTCTTAAAAATCTCAAGTGATGATGCTCCCACAACTTCCGAGGACAAGCTTTTCCAGTGGTTGATTGTTCTCACTGTCAGAAAGTTTCTCCTTATTTCCAGGTTAAATCTCTCCTTGTTCAATTTCCAGCCATTATTCCTTGTCTGGCCTTTGGGTGCTTTAGAAAATAGCTTGACCCCTGTCTCTCTGTGGCAGCCCCTCAAATATTGGAAGACTGCTATCATGTCTCCCCTGGTCCTTCTCTTCACTAGGGTAGCCATGACCAGTTCCTGTAACCGTTCTTCATATGTTTTAGTCTCCAGTCCCCTAATAATTCTGGTTGCTCTTCTCTGTACTTTTTCTAGACTCTCAACATCTTTTTTATAGTGTGGTGACCAAAACTGAATGCAGTACTCTAGGTGTGGTCTTACTAAGGCTTTATATATTTTATAGTATCCTTCTCCTGGAGTGAGGTGGGAATGGAGATTTTGCAGTATCCTTCCCCTGCCATGCCCACCAAGCCACACCATGCCCAACAAGCCTCGTCAACAAAAACATAGTAAAAAAATTTGAATCCCACCATTGCCTATGATATTTCTAAACAGAAGCGGGAGACACTATTTTATTCTTGAGAAATCACCTTTACTCCTTCCTTCTTATTACTGAAGGATGCACAGAACTCAACTGATTATTTGAAACACTGTGGTTTACTCACCGTTTCTTCCATCGTTTGTCCTTACCACAAAAATGAGAAACACAGATGGAAGAGAGCTTTCCCACCACAAGAATCCATCACAAACAATATCTGACAAAAAGCCATCCAGCTGCCTTGAAACATATCCAGTGGCAGGAAGCCCATTACTTCACTGGGTAATTGGTTCCACTGTTGAAATGCACTCTGAAATGAGAGAGAATGAGTATTTTAAAGAGGCACAAAAGGGGGAAGAACTGCTGAATGGAGGGCTAGGAATGGTTTGCCTGCTGCCTCTCCAGAAGGCTATTTAGAGAGGCCTCCTGATAGACTGTATAAAATGCTTGATTATTAGACCATGTGTGTGTTTTTATTCAAAACAGTATTCAAGTAACAAACTAGAACCTTATTTTTAAATTTCTTCTCACTACAAAAAAAGCATGCTTAATCTCTTTTCACCTACTTCTTTCCTAGGAAAGGGTCTCTTTCCAAGTTAAATGAAAATTATTTCCAAACACAATCAGCCTTTGCTACAGAACATGCTCCAGGTTACACGGAAAGAATGCAATATCTCAGTAGTGGGAATTATGTTTCCTTATTCTTGGATAAACTTTGTTGCATTGAATTAAGTCAAAAATGTAAAGATCTTGTAAGAAAATATAAAAACACATTTAAATCAGAAGTGGTATTCAGCAGGTTCTGACCAGTTCTAGAGAACCAGTAGCAGAAATTTTGAGTAGTTTGGAGAACAGGCAAATCCCTCCTCTGACTGGAGATTTTGCAGTATCCTTCCCCTGCCACGCCCACCAAACCATGCCAACACAACCGGTAGCAAAAAAAATTGAATCCCACCACTGATTTAAATCCATAGACCCTACTGGCTGTAGTAATATTGCTGCTTAATTATGGAATTCACTCACTGCCACAAAGTAGAGTGCTGTCCTTTAAATTAGAGGAATTATGGAGGCTCGAATAATGTAGTAATGCAGTAATGTAATGGCTATATGGTAGCTTCATCAGAGGTGAGTACATTGTGCTCTGACAGATATTGCTCAGTTATCATTCTCAGAAGCACAGACAATAGACAATGGTGAGGAATATTGATAAAAGTGAATCGTTTCTTCTGAACTCCTGTTTCTGAGGGACAGCAGCAAGGAGATACTGTTACCTCTAGGTCCTGTCTCTGACTTGTTAGACTGATAAACTCCCTCAGTACAAAGTAATTTGGTGGGATACCTAGACTAGAAGAATGCTTCTCTGTTTCAGTACATCATACATGAATAAGAAATTGGAACAAGTGATGGAAAGGTTGCATCTCCTGTCCCTCATCATTGAAGTTGGCACCAGACATGGCATCATGATGGCCATTGTTGATGAATAAACAAAAGCCATCAACAGTTCCTCAAACTCAAAGGTTCATAGTAAAGATACAAAGATGGCAGAGAAGGTGATAGGTATTTACATGCCTAGTATTTCTTTCATATGTAAACAGATTGGAAGGTAGGCCCAATGTGGAAGCTTGATATCAGCATTCTGAATAAGAAACGTTCCAACTTGAGAATCTAGAGTCTGTGTGGATTTGCCAAACCGTAGGCAAGCCTACAAACACATCAACTTGGGAGAAGGTGGGGCCTTCCATGTTAAGTTGGACTGATAGCATTAGTCATTGCATAGCAATAAAAAGCATATCTTAGCCTATTACTCTGAGAATTTTTCACTGCTAAACACAGAAGTAGTATTCTTTATATATCAGCATGAATATTTGATGGTGGATTCTCCTGGACATAGCTAGGAAGGCATTTTCCTATTGAACCTTTTTCATCTAATGAGTGCAACAAATTGGTCTTTTTGATTCATTGTTTTAAAATCTGTTCAATTTACTGCTCTTTCTGAGTTATTAGGCAATAGAATTTCCTTACCACAATTCCAGAATGACCTCACACTGTCATTTATTAACTTATTGTTCATACTGTACTTATTTTTTTGATGAATCACTTCCCCAGTCCGGTGCCTTCCATATATGTTGGGGCTTCAATTTCAAAATGCTCAGGCAGCATTGGCCATCTAATCTATTTTTCTCCCCCTTTTCTTTCTAGGAGAGGTGTAACATCCTGCTACCATAGCTCTTTCACGAACATTGATGTTTTTGAACATCTAAGGGAAAAAATAAGAAACGTTTACATAGTGCCAAAGAAGTCATAATATAGATAGTTCTTGACTTATGACCATAATTCAGTTAATAACTAAGCTATTAATACAACCTGCTCAATCTCTTAGTTTAAACAAAGTTAGTCAGGAATTGCCGTCTGTTGAGACTAATGTTACGGTATCACCATTTTGAATTGGGCCAGAAGACAAACTGGCAGATCAGATCAGATAATAGGGAGGAGTTAGCTGATGTAGTCCCTTTCTTACAATATCCTGGGAGTAGGGCTATCATATGGGGAGAGAACCACTTTTGGTAGAAGTTTAATTTTACAATATATATTTTTACATTCAGAGCAGTAAGGATTAACTTGAGCTCTAAGTACATAGGTGGACTTCATTTTAATTCCCAAGATCCATGCTCTTCATTTCAAAAGCCTTATACTATGCAAGCGATCGATTCAATATCCAATAAAAGTCATCTTTTATTCTTCTCTGGCAACCTTCAATGGGTAGTTGTGGTGGGGGGTGGGGTGAAAAGTGATGGAAAAGCAAAGGAGAATTTTGGGTTTTGATTTCTTCACCAGTCTTCATGTAGCCCTCTGCAAATTCTCCTGACTGGGCAATTTTGTCATATTCCACCAGAGCAGAAGTATTGATCTTGGGTGGCATTGAGGAAACCATAATGCAGCTTTTTTGAAAACAGAATGGACTCCCCAGGAATATTTTTCATAATGTGCCTTTGCCAACATGCATGGCTACTGCAAAATCTAGTGATAATTTTCATATGTGAATGGTCTATGTCAGGCCTGATTGCACAGGTAGCAGAAATTATTCAAGGCACAGCTGGACTCCTGTTATACTTTGGTGGGTGGGGTGAAGGGAAATGGAATAATGTAGCTAGGTTCTGTGCAGTTGGGAATATGTGGTTTAATTTTTAAAAATATGAAAATACGTGAGCAAAAATCAATAAAATAAAAATGTCATCTTGTCAGACCTGCCAGCACTTAAACCTCTCAATAGAAATGATCCTTGGTTGGATCCATTTATAGAGAAAGGTATAATTTTATATCTTTCAATAGGAATCAAGTATATGCAGTAATGCATAACCAGAACTGAGAATTGCACACCAAAATCCCTAGCTTCAATTTATCCCTCTTTAACTTCCTCCCATCACTAATCCCTCATGACCCATTAGGTTCAAGCAAGATGTTTTCAGAAAGGATACTTCAAAAGTAGAGTGGTATGCACTTGTCTTCTTCTTCCAGCAGGTGACCTTGAAGCAGCATCTCAGGGAGATCCAGAAATACTTTCGCTTTCCTCCAATCATTCCCCCTCCCCTCCACCCTCCCCAGAGTTTATGGCAGGCTGTCACCACACGGTAGCTGTTATGAACTAATAAAGGCGTTTAATAAAGTTTTAACAACCTTTAAAAAAAGCAGGGTTCTAATCCTGCACTTCTGATTGGCCGATAATAGCAATATCGGATTGGTCCTTTCTGGGGAATCTGATTGGCTGTTAACGGGTCAACTCTCATTGGTTCAAGGGTTTAACACTTCCATGTTTCTCATTGGCTAATAGGTCAGCAGCCAACCCTATATAAGGGCTGCTGCTGCCCTAGGGTTTTACTCTGTTCAATATGCCTAATAAAGAGTTGAAGTTCACTGTTACCGTCTCGTCTCTGCTCTTTGCACCCATGCGCAGAACCTAACAGTAGTGAAGCATATAAGCAACTATAAGGAGGCAGCTGACACATATTTTCTAGTTCATTATCAGTTTAATACAGGGGTGGGATTCAATTTTTTTAACAACTGGTTCTGTGAGCATGGCTTAGGTGATGGGTGTGGCTTGGTGGTCATGTTATTGGCTGGGTGTGGCCAACTCAACATCACTCACATTGAAGCACACATCTCCTTGCATGGCCTCTCACGACTGTGGGGATGCTGCAACAGTCATAAGTGTGAAAAACGGTCATAAGTCACTTTTTTCAATGGTCACTCCACACAAGCAAAGTACCAGCAAGGGAGGGAAAAAAAAACTCCAGAGATGTTCCTGAGACAGGAAGTCTAGTCCTGCCAAGAATGTAATAAGGGTTAACGGAGAGGCAGTTTCTGAAAGCAACACTAGAATGTTTCCTTCCTGCCTTGCTTACAGGATTAGGCCAGTAATTTCTTCTAACAAGCAGTTCTCTGAACTGCTTAAAATGTTAACAACTGGTTCTAGTGAATAGGTGCAAAGTAGTAGAATCCTACCCCTGGTTTAATATCTCATTGTTATGCATTTTTAATTAGAAAATATTTGGAAGATGATCATGGACTATAGACTGAATGGCATTAAACTTTATTAACATTATAGACTTGCTGATATGTTCCTTTTTCAGAAAAGAGCCTGATATTGCCAGATGCTTTAGAACCAATTTATAAAGATGAATCATCCAGGGAGTGGCAGATTCGCACCAGATTCTAGTACATTTGCAATCTGATACAATTTCCACTATAGGCAAAATGTCATTCTTTGTGGAGTGGAACTAATTACTATTTGTGCCAAGGAGCAAGTTTTAATCTATTTTAGTTTTTGCTTGGTTCCTCCCTATTTCTAACCAGATGGACGCCACCATTTCTTGCCTGTTAAAGCCAGCCTTAGTGGAGCTGAGGACAAGAATAGTTTATAGCAAAGATGTATATGCAACTCTAAGTGTGTCTCTGGTTCCAAACAGTTATATATACAAGTTCATAGTCCAGACTGTGGCTGGGGAGAATTTAATTTGAGATTACCAACCAACAAATCAGTGCTTTGCTGTAGCGATCTGACTTTCTGTTTCCCAGTTGTTTAACAAAACCAAAACCCCTTTCTCTCCATTCCTAAATTATAGTGTCAACATGGAAGAAAGCTTTGGATGAAAAACAGGAATGCTTTTTACAAGTGCCATAACTGTAAATGAGTTCTGGTATGGGAATACATTCTAATCTGAATGTGTGTTCAGTCATTCCTCAACTGTAAGGCCAAGATTTCTTTGCATTCTCTCAAGCCACTATTTTGTACCTGATTTTTGTGATTAAAGAAAAAAAATGGAATTATATCCTGCAAGCTTGGAATCTCTGCATCCCTAGCTCATTCTGGCCTAAATCCCAAGTTTTTACCTTACCTGGTCTCCCTGTCTTTCCATTGACTGGGCTAATTGATTTAATATTTCATAATTCTAGTTCTTTGGCAAGATATTTTTTGAGTCCTCTCATTTTAAACTAATTGGAGTTTCCAGCCTGGTTCTTCCATATATCTTAGGTCTGCAGCTCCCAGAATCCCAAGTTAGACTGTGACAGCAGGCATTATATACAAATTTTCAACAGAGGTTTGTATTCTTCACAAACGTTTTGCCATACATACCCGTTAACTATAATTGG
Organism: Hydrophis major; assembly: GCA_033807585.1. Lineage (NCBI taxonomy): Eukaryota > Metazoa > Chordata > Lepidosauria > Squamata > Elapidae > Hydrophis > Hydrophis major. Next base: position 182,115,339 of record CM066331.1, on the reverse strand, counting down.
AACATGCCAAACTCTCTTGTTTTGAATCTTCTAGAATTGAAAAAACCCGCATAGATGCTCCTGTGGGTATTCAAGAACAAATAAGGGATATAACACAAAATTACTGCTCCTGCTTGGCAATGACCTACTGTTCCCGCCAAAATATTTCTATCATCTACCACTATAAATGGTGTATAGGAGAGAGACATTTGTTAGATCAGGAATCGTTCACTTTCCTTCACTGAATTCATGGGCAGGCATAGTTTTTACCTGGAGAACTGTGTTGATTGATGGTGGCATTACTAGAGGGAATCCAGCCTCCATTTTCAAGTCTGAGAGATAGGAATTAGGATTGCTTAAAAAGAAACAAAAAAGTTAACAAGCTTATTGAAAAATTAACATCCTTCTTGCACCAAAGGGGAGAAGGGAAAATGGGAAGAACGTTAAAATCATGTCTGGTGAGTTTAAAGGACTACAGAAAAGCATGCTAATTACCTCTGAACATGAGGTAATTACTACTGGGGTAATTAAACATCTGCAAGAAAACAACCAAGCTTAGAGAGCACTAAGGATGCCGCAGGTTTACAGAAAACTAGCTAACCTAGCTCTAAAGTATAGAAAACAAAAGCCAGCAGCTATCTACCCCTTTATCATACATTATATTTTTAAAGCTAGATCAGGACTAATACCCTGGAAATGGATAAGTGTTTTTGTTGCTGAAAAATGCTTGGAAGAGAAGATATCCTCATTCTTTCTAGATCCAGCATTCACCCTCTGCAACTGTCTCTTATATCTTTGCACATATCATCAATGCATTAAATTCTGGAGTTCCATGAGAATGCTACTATGGGATCCATTAATACTGTTTCTATAAGCAAGCATAAGCTAGTATAGTAGAGCAAAGGAGAACTGTTTGTTCTGAAACACTTGGAAGGACTTTAGCTGCCTTGAGATGAAAATATAAGCAAAACCACAAACCACAGAAATAGACGTTTTGCCTCTGGCTTTCTTTTTCTTTACTCTGCAGATTTAATTCTTCAGATAACTTATTCACCCTACCCACTATCCTCCACTTTAAAAAAGTCTTTTTTCATGCCATGATTCACAATTAGCATGATATACCAAAACCTGGTCATTTTCAAGTTCTGCAGAAATTGCTGAGAAGTCTTTGCCTCTGTACTAGATTCTTCTTTTAACTCCATCTGAAACCAGTTGGATAATCACCAGGACAGAGCCACCTAAGGGATTAGATAGATTCAGTCTGAAAGTTGGCCACTTGCCTAAACAATTCAAAGCATCTCAATTTAATGAGCTTCCCACCTTGTCTTTTGGCAGCATTGGACCAAACCTGAGCTCTTATCAGGTGGCTTTACAGTGGAACAATTAATTAAAAAAAAGTTGTAGAAACCAGGATGGATGACCTATCAAAGTGACAAAGCCAACACAATGATTCTACTCGCAGCTGGATAATATGGCTTGTTTGAATAGAAGAGAATATCTGTAGCTCAGGATTGAACGATGGAGAGCTTCTTGCTCTCTTAGATTGGTTATTTGCTTGCAGACTTTTTATTAGCCAATTGTGTTACAGCATCAGTGTGAGTGAGTGTGGGGTTTACTGGTTGTTTTCAGTTCATTTATTATGCTACATAATATAGCCTCTGTTTTTTCCCTTTTGCTGTATGTTATATTGTACCTCTTTCAATATGAACATCCATTCATGGCTTCCTCTCCCTCTGGCTTTCATAAACCATTAGCCATGGTGGCACAGTGGTTAGAGTGCAGTACTGCAGGCTAGTTCTGCTGACTGCCTGCTGACTGCAATCTCACCAGGCTCAAGGTTGACTCAGCCTTCCATCCTTCCAAGGTGGATAAAATGAGGACCCAGATTGTCGGAGGCAATATGCTGACTCTGTAAACTGCTTAGAGAGGGCTGTAAAGCACTGTGAAATGATATATCAGTCTAAGAGCTATTGCTGTTAAGCGTTGATGAAAAGTTTCAGTGCTCATTTTGTCATGATGATACCTAGAACATCCTTACAGCTTGCAAAGATGAGAGCAATGCTATAAAGTGCTGGCAACTAATGTCATGGAGAAAGAAAAATAGGGATCTAAATAAAGGAGTATGTATTAAGTACTGTTAAGTAGATACCCTAATCTACTTCATTCTAGTCTGATGTTTTAACTCTAATCTGATGTTTTTCAAAAATAACGAATTTGCAACTTTCAGACTTTTCAACTAGCATGTTGCAGTTTTACAGCCTCATTCTGTGAACCTCCTTTCGATCTTTTCCCAATGTTAGATTTTCTGGTGTGACAAAGATGTGGTTTTGAAATTTTGCAGAAGGATTTTTCAATACCAAATTCCCCATTCTCCCTCCAGCCTCAGAGGGAAAATACAAAATATCTTATGATCCCTGGGAAGCCCTCCCACAGATCATAAGATTTCAGCTTAGTCACATTAACTGTTGATGGTTATGTTCTCTTTTCATGGGAAGAATGACCTGAAGGACCCAGAAAATAATCCATAAAATAGTCTAAAATAGAATCATTCTGGTTAAGGAAAACATATCGCAATCTTTCCTGAAATCAAAATCAACTATATTTCTGTCTCACCCTGGAGATATGACAGGTAAGAGTAAAATGTTAGGATAAAATCTCTGTTTGGAAGAAAGTCAGACAACAAAACAATCTAATAATGAATGTGTGGTCATCACGAATTAGATATCTTCAGTTAGATATAAGAGTCATGCCTTAACAATAGATTAATTCAGCAATTCTGGTTTAAGCTTCTCCCACTTCTTATTTTTAAAATAAAGCCATTTATTCAAATATCTCTGAACCTTTTGGCTCTGATCTCTGTTGGCTTGTACAATAAAGAGGCCTAGAAGTTCCTGCCAACTAGTCAATTTAAATTGGGGAGGGGAGAGATCCTGGACAATAAAACCCTCTCATTGTGAAAGTATTTTCCATTGGCCTCAATGCATAATGAAAAAAACTATGCCACATTGCCACATCCCCCACAAACAACTGCCTTGATAATCCTTCAAGCCATCATTCACTGCTGCTTTTCTATTGGTTGCTGGCATCTGTAATTCCTCAGTTGCAGAGTATTTAAAAACAAGGGAGTGGCATCATAGTTCCCTTCATCTCTGTGCAGAATCTTCTTCTGTGAGCTGCAGGAACAAAGAACAGAGCCATGCCTGTAAGTTTATGGGGCAGTGATGTATGATGCTTAAAGATGCTGGCTAATGTTGAAACCAGGCACTCAAATTAGATGAGAGTGTCTTGCCTTCCTGCTGTTGCAAACAGAGGCAAGATACCCCAATCTACCCTGATCTTTCTGGAGAAGGGACCTTGATTTTGAGCTGGCTGATTAATTTTTCCTAAATTTTTCCATCGTAGTAGTACCAGAATGAAAGATGAAATTGGCTAAAAATGTTAAATAGAATGTGTTATCTCTTAACAGGCTTCTATCTAGCACAGGGTTTCTGAAGTATCGAATATCTATGAGGTTATTGTAATTTTCTCATTTGTTTGGGAGAAGTTTGTGGAAGTATAACTGGGAAGAGAAGTTTGGCTTACATTTGCTTCAGTTTAACATTTTTTTGCTCCCTATTCTCGTCCAGTTTGCTCTCTCCCAATATTGCAGTAGCTGCAGAAAATTGCTGGAAAAACTGCTGGAAGCCCCAGTTTTGCAGACTCTGTAATCTCATTATTATAATATAAGTCTAGCATGATTTTAAATCCAGAGATTTGAAGGAACTGAAAACATCTGTTGGGGGGAATAAATAACAGGAATGTTCAAAGTCTTGGGGCAATTTGGTGTGGCTCAGGCTGGCACAGACTTGCTGGGGCGTTGCCCTATTAGGCCTTTCCTCACATTATCTATCATTTTCTGTCTTTTATGGTTTAAAAGTTTTAACTTTTACAACAGAATTTTTTTTAAACAAATGAATCTTTTTCCATTTTGTTTTAGTTCAGTGGCGGGAAAGAATATTGCATGCTTGAGTTCTGTTTTGGCTGCTTTATAAAAAAAATGAAAACTGTAGGCATCAGAAACACTAAGATTTCTTTTGCCTCTTTATAAACCTACTTTGCCAATTTTAATCTCTTAAAAGTACCCCAAAGCCTTTTGTAACCATTTGTCTGAATAGCAGATGGGGATTGAAAATGGTTTTCCTGAAGAAAATCACATCAGGCTTTCAGCATCAAGAGTATAAGAGTCGAACTCAGCCTTCTTCCCATAAAGGAAGTGACTGGAAACTTTCATGTCGCCATCTTTTACTTCTGAGATTTTCCACAAGCTTCCAGTTATGAATGAGTGTAGAAAAGTTAACTATCAGATGGTGATGTCGGAACATCCCTTTCCCCCTCTCTCTCATAGACAGTCAAACGGGCAAGAGTTGCCCCTCCCTTGCAGAAGGTGGCTATGGGTTTGAAGCATTTCTCTGCTACTCTCACCCAGCCTTTCCAATAGTGAAATTCAGCATGTAGCAAAACAAAGGGTAGCCTGGCATCCTCATGACTCAGCCCCGTGCTTGACTTTCTCCTCTCGGCTCTGTTAGGTTTGGCAGGACAGAAAAAAAGCAAGATGAGCCTGCAGTCTGAGGGCCAAAGAATGCCAGCTCAGAGAGACAAGGACAAAAATGTCAGATGAGGCTCTTTCTGTTGTTTCATGGTAGCCTTCATGCAGCAGCCTAGAACCACACAGTGACAAATGCTGGAGCATTTTGGTCAAACTTATGGCCACTTTCATGTTTAACATAAATAAAGGAAGGGAAGGAGAAGGAGGATTTTTGTTTTGCTTTGTCAATAGCAACAAATAATCTAATTGTATGATTATCATTTTCATTCTCAGCAGAGCTGCCTACTTAAAAGATAACATTTTAATGTGCCGTACTAAAATGGAATAACTAATTTCCTGGATTTTTCTGTAAACACAGTGCAGATTGTAAATCTCTCATCTAATAATATACAATGTTGTGAGAAATAACCAGTTAAATTATCCCTTCTGATTTATGCAGAAGTATCATTCCTATTGTTTTTCTGGCCAACATTAATTGGATTAGCAGAAAAGTATCCAGTATAAATTTGTGCTTGGTTAGTGGACCACTTTGCTATGTGACAGAATCCTAATCTGGGAACAAAACAGATATCAAGGGGCAATTCATGAATATACTTTATTATTTCTGCTAGTTCAATTAACTTTATATCAGTTTTATTTGCTTAGAACTCCTGTTCTGAACTCAGTTAATCTCTAGAGATATTACAAGTTTGATTCCATTTTTTTTGGCTGAGGTGATAATATTGCAATCATTTCTAGAATGATTCTTTGAACTGGTAACACTGGGTAAAATATACTTGTATTTTTTTAATTTGTACATTTGCTTTTAAAAAAATAATAATAATCCAAATAATAGAACATGGTAGCAACTTCAACACAGGCTAAAAAAATAAATTTCTCCATATTTAAGAGGACTTTAGTTTAGGAAAGGATAGAATCTTTCTTGCCAATCCTTTCCTGTGATAAAATAATTAGACTTTAAAAGGTTTTGATTGTTCACTTTTTGTGATATTAATTTGAATATTCATTGGTTTTGAAGTTAAAGGACCCAAATACTACATGGCCATATTTCCCTGCCACCTGGTACAATAATATGTTTTATCAATGCAGCAAGTTGTTGGCTTCAAATAACCCAACATAATAGGTGTATTTACGGTGGGGGGGGGGGTCCTACAAAGGTGAGCTTCAGGAGCAAATCACTAAATGCTTTTGGAATTCCTTTTCTAGGGAATTGTTTGTTCTAGCCTGAGGATTCAACCTGGCCAGAAGGTAGCAGTGAAAGGTGATATTCAATCAGGATGTGAAGGGTAAGTTGGCATCACTAATACAATAATTTAGAACATATTTAGAATCGTGTATAGTGGAACCTTGTATTGGTTCATAGAAGCTTCCCCCACCAGGTAATGACCAGATATACAGTAAGTGTTGATATTTAACATATCTGGAAGATGCCAGATTGTTAACATTGATCATAATGCTTTCCTCCAAAATGCCTGGGAACTATTGTTAAGTGACATAAAGAAATTTCTTTGTATCTGTCTGATTGCCAATCCCAATAGAAGGCCAGACTAGAAAATCAAGTCCATATTAAATTAGAACTTTATTTTATTGAGATAGGATATAATACTGAAATATTGAACACCTGATGTGCTTTACTTCCTTCCTTCTTGTATCCCGGTGAATCAGGGATGAGATTGCCTGAGTTACCTCTGGATACTACCTTGCTTTCTGAGACTTAAGTAGTGTTTCAGCCCTCTTTGTTTATAGAATGATTCTTGCATATTTCTATCAAGATCATCTCCCTGACTCTCTACACTGATATATTCTCCAGTGATATACAGTACAATATAGTCTGGGCCGATGTGAGTAGGAGGAAGAACTTAGTAGTCCTCACTAACAAAACAGAAGAATCCTGTTGCTTCTTCCCTCCTCTAACTCTAATCTAAAAGATCCCAAAGTTGTTTTTCCCCCAAAAGGCAAAACATCTTTTGGGAAAAAGCATCAGTGGGACAACCATGTCCTGGATGATTGAGAAGCTCGATGGACAATTTGCTGGAAAAGGGTTAATGCCACTGTAACATTTTCCAATGACTCATATCTGAAGACGTTCCCACTGCTCTCTGCTAATCCTGCCAAGAAACTAAATAAAACCAGCTGTTGGGAAGCAGCCCCATTTTTTGCCTTCTGTCTCCTTTTGGAATGTGTCCCCTCCCCTATTCACTGTACACAGTATCCTAAATGATCTTCTAGAAAGACCATGAGCATGATAATTTGAAAACTGTACTTACATTCTTCTGACTGTGGTTTCCAATTTGACTATCCATTTTTAAAGATACAAGTTTGCCCACTTATTGACTCATCAACCAAGTGTCCTCCAAATGTGTTGGATCACAGCTCAACAGCTCAAGCCAGCACATTCAAATAATATTCAGACTAGGAATTGTGGGAGATGCATAAAGGCTTTTCTCATAAAGTTGAGAAAAATGATCTTGATGGAACTAGAACTCACAACCTTCCAGTTTCTAGCCTGATGCCTTAGCCACCTCACCAACAGCTCTCACATATGATTCTAAAGTTTTAAAACTGTATGTGTCTTCTTCCAGTTTTCACCAATATCAAGAAAGGGACCGGAGACTTTTTCTTAGGAAAAAAATGCACGATCAGCACCATTTAATGCTATAATCAGTACTTATTATTTGGCTTGGCATGAAAGCAAAAGTGGGTGTTGGGTCTGTAGAGGAGGAACATGTCTAAGCAGGAAAATATTTTAGAAATCACTCCAAATGATAAACAGTGGAGCATCTTGCCCAAAAGCAAATAGTCAGGAGCATTCATCCTTAAAATATATTGAAGACATACCTATTATAGCAATAAAATATAGTCATTGAAGGCCATTTAAGAAAAAAGCAATTCACATGGCACAAAGGTACAATTTGAAAGAGAAAAGTTGGATGATATTATGAAAATGATGCTGTTCTGTCTATACAATGGACTTACCCAAGCAGGTGACTTCCAAATGTGCTGCTTTTAAGCTCCCATTGTTCCTAGTTAAAGGGAGTTGTAACACTTTCTAGCAAGCACCAACGGTGCGAAGTGTATTAGGCATTCATAGGGACTCTTGAGGGAGTCTGTATTTTGTCACTGAGATAGATATTCTGAGGATCTACATGCCCCAACTCTTCCCTTACTGGTAATCCCCATTATTTGGCTCAGACATCTCCCACTTGCACCCCAAAGGCAGGGAAGATCCCTGGAAGAGACAGGTGATATTAATTAAAGCCAAGAGAACTGATCTTCTTTGGGAAAGATGCTTGAGCAAGAACATTGCTAATACTATGTGACTGCTTCAGCTTGCGTTAGGGGCAGGGCGAGGCAGCTGCCAAATTGGGATGGGAGAAGCTTGGAATTGGCAGTGGATGCCTTTTCCCCATGACCATGTTGCAGAGCTCCCACCCACCCTGAAGTTGGTGTGAAATTACCAGCATGAAATTTTCCATTCCCATTGATGATTCCCCCATCCTGCCTCATGCATATGCTTATTCTTATCTTCATTTATTGCTCTTTTTCAGAGTAGAAAAGTGTGCAGTGGGAAGTGAGAGTGAGAGAGAATACCTGTTTAGGACTGAACTTGCTTCAGATTACAATGGGAAAAAGGGAAGGGGGAAGCTACCACAATAATTCTCAGTGGCTACATTTGTGGAGCATACTGCAAACTAGTGTAGAAAATTAGCATCCATCCCTCTCCTGAAAAAATGAAATATTCTAGGAAATATTAAAAAAGCAGAATATTATATTTTCCCTGGAGAAACATGTTTTGAGAGACATAAACTCAGAACCTCAGTTCCCTGCCACCCACAGCAGATATTTTGGTGCCAACCTATTTACAAGACAAAAGGCTGGGCCAGCTTATCTACAAAACAAAAGACTTTCACCCTCAGGACATGATAGGATTAGCCCTCACTCAAGATCCAAACCATTAAAAAGCCATTAATGGACAAAGCCATGAAGCCATAATAGGAATTGCCCAACACCCTTTCAGAACACAACCCTCTTCATCACCCAGCAAGATTCAACCAAGCCTGGGATTCAAGACAACCTACAAAGTTACCCCTATATAGCCACATGGGAGACTGACAACCAATCAGAATACATTTCTTTCACAGGAACAGGAAGCAAGTTCAAAGCCCAAGAGAGGGATAATCTCTCTCTCACACACACCCATGTGCTCAATTGCCCAGGGCCTCAAATCATGTGGTCCTGTCCACCATTAAACCATCTTTCCAAACAGCTTCCGTGTCCCAGTGTCTTTCTCCCCACTTGGAACTGAACCCAGATGGACATTTCTTCCAGCACTAGCCAAACACGCTTCAGCCTACTTCATTGTATGAATTCAGTCTGCCAGTTTACTTTATACTTTAGTGTTTTGTCAAGCCCAAAAATTGGGTTAATAAAGTATGAATAAATAAGGATGCCAGGCAAATATTTCATGTACATATTGCCACTATTTTTCACATCCCATTAGAATGCTGCTTGCTAACCCAAGCTAATAAATTCTTAGTTTAAATGCAGGATAGTGTATTAGATACTGCTGGGAGTAATTTGTTTTGCGCTCTAGTAAATTGCCCTGGAAATAGTTTGGTTTCAGTGATTTTGGAAGAGAGGAATATAAATGCCACTAATCAGTCTATTTCTGTTAATATTCCTGCACAAGGATCTTACCATATATTTTCCCCATCCTTCACAGTTTTGCAATAAATCTTGGCAAAGATCAAGATAATCTTGCACTACACTTCAATGCACGTTTTAACGCTCATGGAGACGTAAGAACCATCGTGTGCAATTCCAGGAACAAAGGGCAATGGGGGAAAGAACTCAGGGAGAACAACTTCCCTTTCCAGGAGGGTGAAACTGTTGAGGTGAGTCTTAAAAGGGCACAAGAAGAGGCAAAATGTGTGCATCCATGCTTGGCCACTAAGGAGCAGATTTCCCTAACATTTACTCTGCACATGTTTGATAATGTCAAAAATCAGGGGTGAAATTCAAAGTTTTTCTCTACCGGCTCTGTGGGCATGGCTTGGTGGGACTCAGTCTCTAAAAGGAAGAAGGCAGGTGTGCATGGGCGGGGCCAATCAATTCAAATCATCCCTACCACCTCTCCGGAGGTGGTGTGAGATGGTTGAATTTCACCCCTGATGCCCATTCTCCCAGCCAGTGGTTTATCAGCATTCTATTCCAATACACCTAGAGAATAATTTAGACATTATTCATCTAGTACTTCTAATACTCCTCTATTAGTCCCTTTAATCACTCCTCTGATAGTCCCAACTGATGCTCTTAAGGGTTTTGTGATGGGTAGCTCTTGGAGTGGTGGATCTCCTTACTTGTTCAACTTGTCATTGGGAGTTCCTAGCTCTTTCTAATGGCAATACTTTTTTTAAGAATGATGGGAAGTCTTTCATAAATGAAGCTCTCAAATTATGTAAGTCTGTTGTAGCATAATAAAGAGGAAATTAAGGACTTGTGCACTTTCCAGCATTCTTGATCACTGGCTATATTGGGTGAAACTACTGGGAACTGGTTTCTGTTCTATATTCCCCAACCTTGTATTATCTAACATTTATCCATCACATAATTAAAGGCTCAAAAGCTTTATGAAATTACCAATCATTAGTCAGATCTTCTTTGGCAATTATTTCACCTACCCAAATGCTATCCAACTTCTTATTAGGCTAATTAAATGGATGCTGTATCTTCTGTTGAACTCTATATTCTGTTGAACTCTATATTTCACTCCATTGTGGTTTTTTTTTCAGGTGGTCTTCACACATGACAAAAAAGAAGTGAATATTACATTGCCTGGAGGCCATCAGTTCAAGTTTCCCAATGAAACTGGTTTGGAAACCATTGAATTTATTTGCACAGAAGGGGGTCTGAATTTCAGAAGCATCTCACTAGTTTAAACAACCTCCTGATCTGTTCACCTTTTTTTGCTTAATAAGGCAACAAAATAAATGCAACTGAATTCTGGTCTTCTGTTGATGTGTCCTTTCAGTTCTTGCCTTTGCACTCCAGGATTTCTCAAACCAAACATCTCTATATAACATCTTGAGTGTGGCTGACTAGGCATAGGGCTGCTTGATTGAGGGATAAAAGCTGTATACATAAAAAAATGTAAAAGAAATATATTTTGGGGTCCTTATTGTTGAGGCCTGGTGTGTCATAGAAATAGAAATTATTCCACAGAGCAGATGCTACCACATAGAAGGTTTCTGACCATGAGAAAAGACAAGGAGATAAGCTTACTTCAAGTTTTGTCCAATAGTCACTCATCGATACAGAGTTTAATTAAATAAATATATAAGTAACTGCTTATCAGAAATAGACAGCCAGTTTGTTGTAGCAGTTAACCTTAATGCAGGAGTGTCAAACTCCTGGCCCATGTGCCGGATGCATCACCTCCTGGTCACACCCATGCCCGGTTTAGCAAAAGGGGAAAAAAAGTCCTGATATATCACATGATGCCACCATGACAACATGAGTTTTACACCCCTGCCTTAACACCTGGCTAGAAATCAGGAGCTGTGAGTTCTAGTCCTCAGTAGAAGCCAGGTGGGTGACCTTGGGCTAGTCACTCACTCTCAGCTCTAGGAAGTAGACAATGGCAAACCACTTTTGAAACCTTGCCAAGAACACTGCAGGGACTTGTCCAGGCAATCACCAGGAGTCAATGCTGACTCCAGGGGAAAAAACAAAAAATTAACAGAAGCTTGCTTCACCTATTGGAAAGTATGCATAACCAGCTGTTGAAAATTCACCAACTTCCAAGTGCTAACTTGTGCAACCATAACTACATCATGAATATTCTAGAAGTGTAGAACATACATCTATGTGAAACTTTCCTGGAGTAACTGTGCAAGAAAAATGAGAATTTATAAGTATTTATTTCAGGCTATTGTGCAATAATCTTAAGTAATTGTTAAAACATATGAGCCACTTCAAAGTGCAGTGCAAGCATTTTAAATTATATTCATGGCTACAAGAATGTGGCAAAAAGGGGAAAGCTAAAATCCTTACTAGGGAAATATTTAGGGATTTTTATTAAGCCAACACAAAATATATGACAGATGTGTGGGGTGGGGGCTTGAAAAACCACCAAAGATTCGATATTAATCCAAGGAAAACAGCTTTATTGTAGTATTTCTGCAGAAACGGGTTCCTGCCCTGGCAGGTGGGAGGAACCCAGAGCAAAGTTTTCATTCTATTTTATACCCTGACCTACCGCCCCATCCTAGGATAGCTTGGTTTACAATCTACCTATTGAATTTCAGTATACAATTCATCACCAAATATGGAACATCAGGAAGTTAGATGCTTCCTAACACATACATATTTTCCCAGATTTTCCCAGAGCACAACGTGTGATTGTTCAATGTTTCAATTCTCCCTCTTGCAGTAGAAAAGTATCAAAATCGCAGTTTTGAAGTTTGAGTCACAATTACACAATACACAATGGATTTTATTCATGTTTTCCTCTTACAGATGTATACATTTTAAAATCTCCATGTCAGGCAGGAAGAATCTTATAAAAAGCAGAGATAAACTCAGAGTTTGGGGATTTCTAAAATATAGTGTTCCACTTACAACCATTCATTTAGCAATCATTCAATGTTGCAACACCACTGAAGAAAGTTACCTATGACCAGGCCTCACATTTTATGACCATAGCAGCTTTCCTCACAGTCTTGTGATCAAAATTTGCACACTTAGTAACCAGCATGTTTTTATGATGGTTGCAATGTCTCCAGGTGGTGTGATCACCATTTGCCACCTGCAGCCAGTTTCTGACAAACAAGGTCTGGGAGCGGGGGAAGCTGGCTTTGCTTAATAACCACATGATTCACTGAAGTTATTTGCTTCACTGTGGCAGAAAAGGTCGTAAAATCCAACCCACTTAAAAGCTACCTTAGCAATGGGAATTCTGGTGCTAACTGTGATCAGAAGTCAAGGACTACCTGTATATCTGAACCAGTTTGCTGTTCTGAGTAAAGGCATGGAGCAATGCCTATGGGTTGCCAATTTTATAAAAGACAAACTTTAGAGTTAACCTCTCTTGGCTATGTTGCCTGTGATCCACCAGGGAATAGCCTTGCTCACCTCCTGGCTATGGGGGCTCAGCTTTAAACCGGGCATGTGACATAGATATACCCAGGGGTGGGATGCTACCGATTCTGCCCGTCTCCATAGAACCAGTAACTCTGAAGAGCAGCAGATACTGAAGTGATTTTGTGTTTGCTGCTGTTTGGCCCAGGCGCCCACCCAGGCTCTTGGCTGTCCTTTATTTCCTGCTTTTTCAACCTCAGCTGCTTTGCGTAGCATAGCTGAGGTTGAAAAAGCAGGAAAATAGAGGCTTTTCAAACGCTGCACACCCACACACAGCACTTTTCAGCTGTTCAGATGGAACAACTTAAGGTTTTTCTACACGTGCGCACAAAACGTAGTCACTGAACCAGTAGTAAAACCGGTTGAATCTCACCCCTGGATATACCCACAAGGAACCTCCTGATAAACCAGGTTCCTAATTATCCTATTTTATCTAAAGAAGGCAGTCTGCCATCTGGTGGTGAGGAAAGAATCATGCAGACTACAACCTCTCCTGGATTGCAGTGGGGACAGTAAGACAGGGATGGTAGCCACGCTGGTGCGCTTATGCATGCCCCCTTTACAGACTTCTTAGGAATGGGGTGAGGTCAGTGGTGGGATTCAAAAACTTTTACTACCAGTTCTGTGGGCATGGCTTGCTGGGCGTGGCCATGTGACTGGGTGGGCATGGCTTTTTTGCAGCCCCCACCGGTTTTGGGGAGCTTCCTAGCCTCAGAGGAGCCTCGAGGGGGCGTTTTTGCTCCCCTAAGGCTCCTCTGGGGCTCTGGAAGGCAAAAAATAGAGGGAGGACTGAGCTCCTCCCTCCATTTTTTGCCTTCCCGGGCCTCAGCAAGGGGAATCCCTACACAGCTGATCTTATCTACAGCTGATTGTCAGTGTTAAGTACTGAGCGTGGGCGCAAAGAATGGAGACGAGCCGGTGAAACAGTGAACTTCAAAACTCTTTATTAACATGGTGTAACAGCTCAGCTCTATGGCCACAACGGCCCTCCTTATATAGGCAACTTATTAAATATTCAACCAATGAAAACCTGGGAGCACTAGCTCCGTTAACCAATGGGAGAGGCTCGTTAATGGCCAATCAGATTCACCTGAACGTACCAATCTGATGTTACCATTAACGGCCAATCAGAAGTGCAGAGCCAGAACCCTGCACTTGACTCCAAGCTTTATTAACACATTTATTAACACATTTTTATTAACACTTTATTAACACATAACTTTATTAACACATTTATTCATTCACAACAGTCGGGAGGAAAAAAAAGAAATACCTTAGGCGAATGTCAGTCAGACGGGTGGGGTTGAGCAAATATTGGGCAGGAGGGCGACTGGGTGGTGGGCGTGGCCAGCCAGAACTTACCGGTTTGGTGACCTATGCCAAATTCTTGCTACCAGTGCGACAGTTTGAGGTTGAAACTGTGAGGGTTTGAGGCTGTAACAATGGAGTCGGTTAGGGCATTCCAGGCACTGACCACTCTGTTCTTGAAGCCATATTTTCTGCAATTGGGTTTGAAGCAGTTTACCTTGAGTTTGTATTGACTCTTTGCCCATGTATTATTATGGTTGAAGCTTTGCCCTACAGGAAGAATAGCAATCAGTTCAAAATGACTCCATCACTCTGACATGAGTTTTATTTCTCTCCCACCTTTCAGATGTGCTGGGCTTAAGTTTAAACCCCCATCAGTTACAACCAGGATGGCCAATGGCTGGAAAGGCTGGTATTGTAAAGCAGTGGGATTCTCCTGGTTCAGCCTGGTTCAACTGAACCGGTAGGTCCAAGGATGAGCTGTGAGCCAGCCAGTTTGCTCCAACGATCAGCTGTTGGGCCTGCCCACCAGCCCTGGCTCTGTGCTTTATATCCTGTTTTTCAAGCTTAGCTGATTTGTGCAGCACAGCGGATTGCCACATGTTAGCTGTTTAACACAGAGAGAAGGAATTAGCAAGTGCTCTGTGCGTCTACTCTGCACAAAGCACACGCTCAATGAAGTGGTTGTTACACTAGTTGAATCACACACCTGTATTGTAATGAAAGATGTAAGCAACCCAGCTAGGCTGGGTGCTCTGCAACAGAGGGTCTTCCCACCTGCAGTGCCCCTTTGCTCTTGTCTCCATTCTTTCTAGGCCCTAGAGTCTAGAGAAAGGCTTGATTGATGTTATCTGCTTGGGTGGTTAACATCGCTCTGGCCAGGGTTTTGAACTGCGATTGTTACTGTTCTTTTAAATATCTGTTGCCAGAAAGGGCATGGAACTTTAAATGGAACACTTATATTCTATTTTGTTTAAAAGCAAAATAGGTTCACTAAATCCAGTGGAGATTTAACAGGCATTTTAAAATAAATCAGCTAAAAATTATATTACTGATTTTGCTATTGAATTTTGGATGGGGCCCAGATTGGCTTGTAGCTGGGGGATTAAGGGTTGATCTGCATAATTGACTAATTACAGCATGAAGATGGGCAACATGTTAGCCTGGTTACTTCTTGAGGTCATGAGCACACAAGATCATCCTCTACCTTTTGTAGTCCACAAGGAAGACAACTTTCCCTTTTCTTTTTCTGCCACACATTGAAAGGGCTGTTCTCACTTGTTTACCTACTTAACCCATCTGCTATGCTTCATTTCTTTGTAGGCAAATCCCTTCCCTCCAGGTGATTCCAGTGCATTGCCCTCCATAGTTATTTTACCAATAGAAAAAGCTGGAGTTCCTTTTTTTCTGTAAATATAGAAGAGCAGAACAATGGAATATGGACCTTCCCCCTTACCCCAAATAAAATTAGTGATAGTTGTGCTGTTCTTCCCTCCAGGTCCAAGTGACATTTAAACAATAGAAAATCTATGGTGTGTCCTTTTCTTTTCTTTTTTACCCTCCCAGAGGGCTAAAAAGGCAGAAGAATACACTAATTAGAGGCTGTGGTAAATACATAATCTGAGAGCATCAGATTATACAACTCTGTTCTCTTTTGTATTTGCTCTGTTCCATTTGCCTTTCCAGTTTCCAATTTCAAACTTGTTCCAAAAGTTAGATTAGGGCAAGCTGTCAGGTAATAATATTGCAGACCGAGTTTTCAAGCAATTGCAGAAGTAGGATGAGCTAAGTTCATGAAGTTTGATATGATCAAAAATATTAACCAATGCACAATTAATGAATGCACAAATGACTTAACTGTCATGGGTGAAACCTTGGCAGGCTATAAATCAGCCTTACATATTTGCAGGGCTGTCTTAACAGGATTGTGGGTCCCGGGAAAAATAGTGTGCTGGGGCCCCTATGATAATTAAGCCATATAGTTGCTGCATTTATATGATACAAGGTGCATTGAAGGGTTAACATACACAGATTAGTATGGGACCCCTATGCTTGTGGGGCCCACGGGCAAGTGCCCATCAGACCCATGTGTTAAGACAGCCCTGAATCTTTAGGTTGGGTGTGTCTTTTTCACTCAAAGAGAAAGTGTCTCATATGGCTATAACATACCACAAAGTAGCAACATTTAAGAAGGGGATGAGAAGACAGACTGCACTCTCTGTTAACTAGAGTGTTGGAAATGCTTACTGGACAACTGGAATATCCATACCTTAAACTTCTTCTATAATTTCATCATCATTGACCAACGGATAGCTTTCCACTGCATGTGCAAATAATCTGTTAATAACTCCATTTTTAATCTTAAACAGAACAAAGTAAATGCAATTGTTTTCTCTGATAGTTTATATTGCCCTACTGAGGATTGTATCAGATCATAGAATCAAGAGAAGCAAAAGACAGATCAACATTTGAGAATGAAACCGATTACCAGATGATTGTATTGTTGCCATAGTAATTGACTGCATCACAAATGGTGATCTCTATATATTTTAGGACACTTTTTTCAACTCAATGTCTTTTGGATGTGCTGGATTATAATTCTTAGCACTTCTGTAAGTCACAGACATAGAAGTTGAGAGAACAATTTGCCACTTTCTTCAATACATGACTTCGTTAAACTTGGCCATTTTTACCAACTTTGTTTTGATAAGAAGTTTATTACATATCTACCACGGATGAAAAATCAGAGAATTGAGGGGATAATAGAATTTTTTTCTAGAACATTACAGCCATCTAGGCCTTATATCAAGCTGACATAATTAATGGGAGGAAGGGAGCCAATTGTGTGGTGCTGTTGATATATGCAAGAATGCGTGGATGCAGTGGATGCAATTACACCATTGGAAGGTCTGAAAGACCAGGTTAGGGACTGATCATCAAACCTATCTATGTTATCACTAAGAGTCAGCAACAACTTGATGAGACATAATCAATATGCATATATCATCAGGGTGGGATTCTACAAGTTCGGACCTATTCACTAGAACCAGTTGTTAACATTCTAAGCAGTTCAGAGAACCAGTTGTTAGAAGAAATTACTGGCCTAATCCTGTAAGGAAGGCAGGAAGGAAACATTCTGGTGTTGCTTACAGAAACTGCCTCTCCATTAACCCTTATTACATTCTTGGCAGGACTAGACTTCTTGTCTCAGGAACTTCTCTGGAGTTTTTTTTCCTCCTTTGCTGGTACTTTGCTTGTGTGGAGTGACCATTCAAAGTTACAATGGCACTGAAAAAAGTGACTTATGACCATTTTTCACACTTACGACTGTTGCAGCATCCCCACAGTCATGAGAGGCCAGGCGAGGAGATGTGTGCCTAGATGTGAGTGATATTGAGTTGGCCACGCCCAGCCAATAACATGACCACCAAGCCATGTCCACCCAGTCGCGTGTCTACAAAGCCATGCCCACCACCTAAGCCATGTCCACAGCACCGGTTGTTGAAAATTTTGAATCCCACCCCTGTATATCATGTACAGGCAACAGTAGGCTAGATCCAATAATCGACTTGATTACAGTATGTCAACATGGCTTAACTAAAATTAATAAAATCAACATGGCTTAACTAAAATTAATATTAATTTAATGACTCTAAGGATATTTCCACACTACTATTTCTCCCACTCCCTGGTTTTGCAAAACAATCTGTCATCCTCTACAAACCAGCCAATTTCAAAATGCCAAAAATGAGGAGCAACGATCACTGATCCACCCAGAGCTGCCAGAAGTTCTCCACTAACAAAAATCCTCTCACTCTCATTCCATCTCAAGAATAAATAAATAAATTGCCTCATACACATCTATATTCTTGATATCTGTTCTTGTCTGGTGGTTTGTAAAATAAAAACCGGATGAAGCCCAAACTCTGGGCATGGTGAGGCTAGGAGTTCTGATAAAGGAGACACAATCATCCACAGGATCAAATGACCCAAGGTGTTTTCAAAGGGGAAAAAAAGTCATTTCAAATGCACCATAGCTGAGCCAGAAACAAATTAATTCCACTTCTAAACAAGGCAACATAATGAGCTCAGAGGTCTAGAGCTATTTTTAAATTAATGCAGAGTTCTCACTTAAGAAATAGCATCCATGTCAGGAATACAATATTACTGCAGAAAGGTAAGGAACAGCTATTCGTTTATTCTTCAATCCCTTTGAGATCAGGTGATTTTAACCAAACATTTTACTTTCAACTTTTTGTTTTCTCAATTTTGAGAAAAGAATGTAAGCATTAGCACGGAGGAGACATTGAGACTTTTCCCCACTACGCATTTAAAATGCTACCCACCCACCCACCCTGGAACCAGAAATAACTGTACTGCTGTCAGCACTTGGAGGTAAATAGACAGGAAACAAGCCAGTAGAGTTTTCAGATATGCTTTTTATTGTTCTCGGATAGAATAGCAATATCTTGAAACTAAGCCTGTCTATTTTTGTTTACTATATCTTATGCCAAACAAAATCAAGGCAAGGTTATTTTGAGTCTCTTTCTTAAGAGTGAGTATTCTTTTCTAAACCTTCTCTTCCCAATGGTTCACCTACCCTTTTCTCAGCAACAGCAGCACGTGCAACTGTAGGGTTTTGAAAAAAGCATCCAAATTTGCAGATAAAGCCAGCCTCAAAAATAACAAAACCTCCCCAGGTTCAGCAGGAAACTTTTTCATAAGTGTGGCATCTTGAGCCTGCCCATGAAGTGATCTGCAATTTCTGTCAGGTGGTAGGAAAGCCTGGTTTGAAAAAGGTGGGTTCTCTCATCTCCTTGGAAGAAAAGGATCCTGAAGGAGATGCCCAGAGACCAGAAGGGAAGGTTGTCCCCACACCAGCCTGAAATGGCCAATAGGTGCCAGGATGATTCATCTCCTTAGACTACCTGACTGAATCATTGATAGTGAAACACATTATATTTTGCACACCTTTATCTAGCATCTGCAACAAGATGCCTATTGTTTATCATGGATATCTCCTTTTATGCTGATTACCCTTCCCAGCTGGTTCTGAAGAATAATCAAATCATAATTTATTAGGACTCAAAGCAATATCCCACTCTTTAGCACTATTTTTCCATCTGAATACCTCTCTAAGCCTTCATAATCTCCACCAGCAATCCCTGAAAATAAAAATGTTAAGTGGCTGCAGCCCATGCTTAATTTGGAAGTGTGCTTGACAGCTCAGAGTAAGGAAAATGTAGACTGAGATTATCTTAAGGTCTAGAGAAGTCAGCAGGAATATTCTCACTAATCTGCATGAGTTCCTATCACGTGCTATCAAAATTCTCAGTGTACCCATGGAGCCCAAAAGGTTGAAGTTCTTGGATTAAGTGAGTTGGATGAACCTGAGGAACAATGACATATTTGACATTCATTATTATTATTGTTGTGTATGTACCATAGTTAATAAAGTATGAGCTTGAGGTAAAGTGCAGGGTTCTGGCCCTGCACTTCTGATTGGCTGTTAGGCGGCCAGATCGGATTGGTTAGTTCTGAGGAATCCGATTGGCCCTTAACAGAGAATTCTTATTGGTTAAAAGAGCTAGCGCTTAGAGCTCCTTATTGGACAAATCTTGCAAGGGTTGCCTATATAAGGCAGAGTTACTGTTGTTTTCTTGAGAAGTCACTGCAAATAAAGAGCTGAAAGTTCACTGTTCAGAGGCTGTCTCCATTTATTTCAACCCATGCTCAGTACATAACAATTATCTTCTGTTTCTTCAATCTGGTCAACTCCCTCTGCTGCAGATACACGTTCTGCTTGAAGTTTTGCATCTTGCCCTCTTTTGAAGAAGGCAAACTGTCTGCCTTGTCTTTCCTCACACTGAGTTGCTATGTACTCATGGTATTTTTTTTGTTAGCAAGGTATAAAGGAATGGGTTGATGCAACTGTTGCTATAGGTCAAGCAGGTAACACCAAAGTTGAGGTAAGCCTGAGCAGTAGAGCCAATCTCCAAGTCCATTGACCAGTACAATTTGGCTAATTGCCAGGCCCAGAATGGTACAAAGCAAGCCCAATAGGTCACAATGATGCTGAAGATTCTGGAGAACAGCTTCTGTTTCAACATTCTGCATGTCACCTGAGGCTGCATAGTTTTTGTAGAAATCCAATAGTTCCATGCAAAACATGAGTACAATATGGCTAGGACAAGGCCAGGTGTTAGGATGCTAGTGCCAAAGAGAACTGTGAGGTAAACTCGGAAGGCATCAGGTGTCCACGTGGGAAAGCAAATATGTTTATGGCTTCCACCTTCCCGCTGCTGGATCATGACCATCATTGGTATTGTAAGCAACAATGACAGAAGCTACACAGCAAGACTGGCAACCTTACGATAACTGTTCCCAACAATCCTAACCTTTAATGGTCTGGTCACTGCCCAATAACGCTCCAAACTCATGGCCATCAGCAGAAAGATGCTAGCATGCATTGTGAGCAAGTCCAAGCTAAGCAAAAATCTGCATCCTGCATCCACAAAGAACCAGTCCTGGGCAAAATAGGTACAGACCACAAAGGGGATGGTGGAAAGGTAGAGTAAGTCTGCCAAGGCTAAGTTAATAACATACACACACAAACAGCTTGCTGAACAAATTGCCATGCTGCCAAACGCCACCACCAGTGTATAGACATTCCCTGTCATCCCAATGAAGCACATTAGGAGGATTGCTCCCAAAACTCCCGTGAGAGAACTCTGCTCCTTAAAGTCAATGTCTTCATCTGAGAAATTGCCCCAGAATGGTTCTTCAATGAGTTCTGCCATCACTGAATAGTCAAAATGCACTCCAATTCCACAGAAAACTATCATAGATACATTTTGTGCCTCACAAGTCTGGCAATCGAGATCAACAAGGAGGGTTGAGAATGCTGATGGGGCAAAAACCAAAATAGGTTGGATATGAGGAAAGAAACCTGTTCTTCATAAGGAATGATGGCAACTGCCTTCTTTGCACATCCTGCTCAGCCATGCTTCTTATCATTCCTTAAAGACCACGACAGAAAGGACATCTGTTGCACTTTATGAATGAAACAGTATGGTTTCTTTTTTCTGTTTTCTACCTTCAAAGATTGAGTCCTCTGTGCATCTGTGAGTCTTTAATTTCTCTTTGTATTCCAGTATTCATCTGCTAGCCCATTAATACAAATCAATCCTCTCGGAGCAATCCAACAGATTTCTTCCTCATCTCTTCTGCTGCCCCTGTCCCCTACTCAAAAATAGCATTCCCCTTTACAGAGGAGGAATGTATCTGACTCACTGCTTCACACTCAAATGCTAATATTCTCAGCAATAACTAGTGGACTGTTAGCTAATGAAGAATGACACGGTATATTTAAACCCTGATGTCTTCCCACCCATCTAACCCCCATGTTCTTCCTTCGGCTTTCTGTCAGTTTCTCCATTGCTTTCTCCAACCCCAGTTTCTGCCTTTTTGTGCATTGTTGTAATAGAGAAGGAATGTCTTTAATTGTCTTAGAATAAAAATAGAAAATTAAGAGGGCTAGAGTGGAATAAGACAAATGAGTTAGTGGAATCAACACAACTTTCTATGGTATAACAGAAAAGGTTGGCTGGCACTAAAAAGAATTCCCCTTTTGATAAATTTACCTGTTAAAAAATGAGAATTGTTTGTGTAGCATTGTAATTTTAAGATATTTTAAATATATCTGGAATAAAATACAGGTCTTTTAAATCAAATTATACCTGATATCTGTCTTGATCTAATCAGGATGCTCAGTGGTCTGTGACAGATGTAATGAGGTTTGGAGAATTATCAATTTTAAAGCAGCTTTTAAACAATCAAAACCAACTCCCAATCAATGCAAGAACTCATATTTCTATGATTCTTCCTCTATTTAAATTTAGACAGGATCTTTTCACCAATTTCGGAAATTGACATTTATCATGTTTCCCACCCACCACCCTCATTTTCAAGGCTAAACATATCCAATTCCTGCAATCTCTTCTCTTGACATAGCTTCCAGGAACTCTGAAAATGTTTTGAAAGAAATGTGCTATGAATCTTGCACCTACCTCACTTTTTTACTGTTTAAGCTTCCTGCTATTGTTTAAGCTTCCTGCTATTTTTCTGTGTGTGTGTATGTGTGTGTGTGTGAGGAAAAAAAAGATTCCTCTGCTTTAAAAGTCACAACTGAACAATTAAAACAGACATATCTTATTTCAGGGTTGCATGGAAGCCTAAAAAAGACAAACTGAGATAATTCCAAGCCATTTTTTTTAAACAAATTTTATTGATTTTAAAGACAAACAAACCATCATTAATCATTAAATACATAAAACCTCTTTCCATTATTAATTTTACAAGTCAAGTAAAATAATATTTTATGCAACATAATTCTGTTTTACACCATTTCAATATAAACATATAAATATCTCTTAACAAATTTCTCATTATTTCTCTTTTCGTATTCAATTTCATTGTTATTATTATTATTTTCTATATTTATCCAGTTTATAATCATCATCTTCATTCCTCTCTGACTTGATTACCATTATTCTCATCCAACATTCCTCCAAGGTTTTATTAATTCTCAAACAAAACATAGACATACAAAACACAAAAATATAAAACTTCTTTTAAGAAAGTAGTTTGGCCCCAGATTACCTCTCTTTGTATGGACTTCAATTAAATTCGTGCTCATCTTGTATACCATTACCTATCTTATTTACCATTCTATATCTTCTATATAACTTCTCCCCGCTTTTCGTTCTTCTTATTTCTATTTTATTTAATTCATTTTAATTTAAATCATTATATTTGTATTTTTTGTTATTTTAAATATTAATTTAGGGGGAGGATAGAAAGGCATCATACTCTGATTAGTGATTTCAGGAGAAATTCTTTTTTTTTTTTTTTACTATAGGGAATGAGATAAATGGATAATCTGGAAAGAATGGAAAAAAATTCCAAGCCATTTTTGAAGTGTGCAAAGTTTACTTTCCAGGCTAATGATCCTTCCTCTTGTTTCAGAATTTGCTTTGCTTCTATCATAATACCAAGCAAGTAGAGCAAATAGTGGCCAATCTGCAGCAAGGAGTGGTAGCACAAAATGGGAATATGAACATTTTGGTCAATAAAAAACAAACCATTCAATTTATTGTAGGGCACGGCAGTAGCATCCTTCAGCAGCTGAACATCAGTCTTTGTGTTGCTTATTTCCATACCAAGTGTAGTTTAGGGTCAAAATGATAAACGATTTTGAGAGACAGGTGTCCAGCAGTATTTTGGCAGAGGGCTGTCTAGATGGATTTTATTTCTTTCAACACTTCTTCCAGCTCTGAGAGAATGCATAGGCTGTTGTGACTCCAGAATGTCTTTTCTTTTTTGTTATCCAAAAACTGTAGACCAAGAAACTAGCAGCAACTCACTGTTCCCCAGAGATGTTAATTTTTGATCCTGAAATTAGCTTCAACTGTAAAAAAAAAAAAAAGAAAGAAAGAAAATATATTATATTATAAATCTACTATGGCAAACATGAATAGTAAAGGTAAAGGTTTCCCTGGCACATACATGCTAGTTGTTTCCAGCTCTAGGGGTGGTGCTCATCTCCGTTATAAAGCCAAAAAGCCAGTGCTGTCCAAAGATGTCTCTGTGGTCATGTGGCTGGCATGACTAAACACTGAAAGCACATGGAACGCTGTTACCTTCCCGCCAAAGTGGTCCCTATTTTTCTTCTTGCATTTTTACTTGCTTTCGAACTGCTAGGTTGGCAAAAGCTGGGACAAGTAACGGGAGCTCACTCTGTTACGCGGTGCTAGGGATTTGAACTGCCGAACTGCCGACCTTTCTGATTGACAAGCTCAGCATCTTAGCCACTGAGCCACCACGTCCCCCGCAAATATGAATAGCCATAGGCAAAGGGGGGGGGGGGTAATTCTGCAACTCTATACAATTATTTTATTGCTGAGCATATGACAATAAAATAATTTATTTTAGAATTACTTTTCTAGCCCTGTTGGTTGAAGAGACAAAGGGTTGTGGGCAGTGCCTAGTGGCAGCAAGAGATAATGGCTGCATTTTATTACCCAACAGCCTTCCATGCGCCTCGTCGTACAGTCATGCTGGCCACATGACCAGAGCAGTTTCTTCAGACAATGCTAGCTCCCATGACTAAGAAATGAAGAGGAACACCACCATGTAAAGTTGGACAAAACTGGACAAGGGAAACCTTTCCCTTTACCTTAGAGACCCTCTTGCCTTTGACTAGTGAAAGCATAATAATTTAAGCCAGGAGTGTCAAACTCAATTTCATTGAGGGCCTCATCAGGGTTGTGTTTGACCTCGGGGGGCCAGGGTGGGCATGGCCAGAGTGGGTGTGGCCAGCTTGACATCATTCTTGTCGGGGGCACCTGTGGTGGCCTGCGCGCTATGCCAGTGAAAACAGGCTCCCAAGCTCTGTTTTCAGTTGTGACGGCCTCCTGCAACCTTCTGCCAGCAAAAATGGAGCTCTTCTTATGGGTCAGTTCAGAGTTTCTCCATCTGAGCAACTATTTAAGATGCATGAACTTCAACTCACAAAATTCCGCAGATAACACACCAACTAGGAAATTCTGGGACCTGAAGTCCATACATCTTAAAGTTGCTGAGGTTGAGAAACACTGGATTGGTAGGTATATTTAGAGAGTTCAGAGCATGTAACGGGCAATCTTGCAATAGTCACAAAATAGCTTCCATAGGGGAGAGAACCAGTTACAAAACATTCGTTTGAGAAAATGCTACCTGCCATCTTCTCCCGACTGCCATTGCTTACCTTGGTCCTTTTTCTGGGTACATTGGCATAGTCACAAACAAACCACTGATCTGTAGTCTCCCATTAAGCTTACAGGGTCCATTTGAGCCTTAAAATATTATTAGAGGTTGCCACTTTACCACAGAGACAGTTTGGTGTAATAGATAGGGTATTACGCTAGAAACTGAGAGATTCTGAGTTCTGTCTTAAGCAAAAGGCTACCTGGGTGACCTTGGGCCAGACCCTCTCAGTCCTAGGAAGAAGGCAATGGAGAACCATTTCCAACATCTTGCCAAGAAAACTGCATGGATTTCTCAAGGCAGTCAACAGAAGTCAACCTTTTAACTTAAAGGCAAGTGGAAACACACACTGACAAAGATACACAGTTTTCAATGTAGCTTGTCACTCCTTACTTCTTAATTCATTTTTTTTTTAATTTACCAAATTAGAAGGGGAAGAACACCAAGAGAAAAATCGGCAACCACCTTAGGGCGATCCCCTGTCTTCAATTTCTCATGGCTGAATAGAATGAAAATATCATCTTGAAACTTACTTGCATACTCCTGGGGCATCATGGGCTGCTCCATCACATGGCTGAAGACAGATTTCCATTCCTCCTGCTCTTTCTCTGTCTCACAGGTGAAGATGTACTTGCGGTCAGGAGTTACAATAATTATGCCATGTTTCCAGGTGAACCTACTCTGCATGGCATGTGGCAATCCTTTTATGACATTATATCCTTGTTCCCCATTGCCCAGGAAAACCTCACCTTTAGCAAAAGCATCCTGCATGGGATAAGAAAAAAAAAAACCATCTGCCTTAAAAGTAATTTTGGGAATCTAGACTATAGTTATAACTTATAACAGAATGCTGCCAAAGGTGCTCTGGTTGTTCTCCTGGGATATCACTGAGAAGGGAGAAATGTACCGATACTTTAGCTACAACATTCTAACTTTAGGAAAAGAAGTAGCAGCTGGAAGAACTGAAACAACAGCAGAACCACTTCTTCATACATTTTTGTAATTAAAAAAGATTGACTAACAGCCCTTCTTAAACATTCGTGGAGAAGTCAATTAAACACAAACAAGAAACTTTTGATGAATTGCTTCCATGTTAAGGCCATTCTATTATTGTTAATATAATTTGGGGAAAATAAATAAGATTTACACATATTAATGCAAAGCTAAACTATACACCAAAAATTAGAATCTATTTTTTAAAAACAATTTTGAATTCTCAAGCTTGGGGTGTAGCTAGGCCATAATATATCATTTTAGCAGTGAACAGTTACAATTTTATATAAAGCTATCTAATGCAATCACTCAAGTACATATATATTTCTAATAGGTTCATATAACTATCATCTTTTTTCAAACCTACTTTATTTTACAATGCGTATTTTTTCTTTGACAATGTATGTATTTTTATGTGTTTTTTTTTTTTTGTCATTATTTGAAAGGCAATAAAATAATGCATTGATTTAAAAAAAAAAAAGAGCTTTGGATGCAGCTGAAAAGGAACTATCACTTTGGATCTAAAATCCTGGACTGAAGAAATTTGTTCACTTTTAGTCTTTGAAATGGCTCTCTGGTGAGCTAATGAAAAGATTGACCAATATGATTCCTTTGGTGCAAAGTTTAAATTGTTATTTTAAAACAGAGTCACTTTTACATCTCACTGTAACAGTAACACGTATATTTTATTTCGTGGGGGTTTTTTTTATTTTTGTTCTTAAATGCCCAAAATGAAACAAATCAAATGTTAAAAAGTTATGATGTTTA
This sequence comes from Hydrophis major, assembly GCA_033807585.1. NCBI lineage: Eukaryota > Metazoa > Chordata > Lepidosauria > Squamata > Elapidae > Hydrophis > Hydrophis major. The sequence goes on along the minus strand of CM066331.1, from coordinate 182,088,761 downwards.
TGAAATTATTTACCAAACTAAATTATATTGAAGTAACCAAAATATCTTTACAATCCCCAAGGCATGTCACAACTTTTGAGCAGCTCTAATGTTTGGAAATTGAAAGTTGAAAAATTTGACATGGCCTATTTTTTGTTTTAAATATACATATATATTGTTTATATTTTTCTTCTCTTTTTCTATTATAGACTCACTTTGACGATTACGTGTTACACTGAGGGATTAAAGATGGTAATTTCTTAGCCTTGGGTGGGAAGAACCTTTCAAATTTCTGAGCTATTAGAGCCCTCAGGATCCCAGCAATCAAAATCTTCCTTGATTGTACAAGAAGTTAGGAATGGAAAATGTCAAAGTTGGGCTCTTGACAAGCTCTCCTCAATCTTTGGGGCTAATAATGGATTATATATATGGAACATATGAAAATCAAAGATGAATAAACTTCAATATCCTGGTAGGAAATTCAGGGACATGCAATTCAAACACATCTTGAAACCACTGAATTGGGAAAGGCTGTTCCAACTTTACAAATTGAGGAGATAATTCTTCTCTCTAACTTAGAGTACACAACCAATAAAAGGAGAAACACTCTGGTCTGCTTTTAATAGAGGTTTGATATGCAAAAAATCAAGTGGAAAAAATAGGAAATTTAATATAGGTGTTTTTAGGTAGCTATAGGATTGAGTTCAAAAACTAATAACCCTATTTTTATTTCAAGCAACAAAACAGCCATGTTTCAGCTGGACTAATAAATATTTAAATACCTGAGTAAATCAGGAAGATGAGAGGAAAGGCAAAATCAATTACTGGCTTACCAAAGGATCTTTGAAGTACATCAGCCTTCGGTGATCTAGACTGAACCAGCGCTTCTTGAAACATTCCTTTTGCTGTGAAAACCAACCACAGACATTTATAAGAAGAGAGAGCCCTCACCTGGTCAATTCTTTGGAAGCAGCATTAAAAACAACTTCAATTCCTAACCTATGCTAGAGTCAATTTCTAGAGTGGCTATCTTGGGTTTATTTGTTTCCTTTGGTGCTGTTTGTTACATTTCCCAGTTAATCTTTCCAAGAACATTGCAATAAAGATTTCACATATAATACTAAACCAGAATGGACTTTGTGACTTAAAATAACCATCGCGCATGGCTTAGTGTGCATTATGTCAACACAGGAAGTTGAATTTAGTCAATAAATCAAATTCATTTTTAGTCCTGGAACAGCCATTTTTTGGAGTCTGGGTCTTATAATACTTTTGATTTTTGCTGTTGGAGAAGACCCTGGAGAATATTTTCAATACTTCTTGGCTGACCAGTAAACAAACAAATGATTTATTGAACAAATCAACTCAAGAGTTCTCAATCATGGAAGAAAAGTTGAGGCTCAAATTACCCTATTTTGGACACCTATGCAAAGATGTAATGCTCTGCAGAAGGCTCAAAAGCTGAGATAAGTGGAATGAAAAAGAAGAGGATGACAAGCAGCCAAATAGGTATACTCAGTTACAGTAGCAATACATGCACTATAGGAAGAGCTGAAGATCCAGGTTAGGGTCAGATCATGTTGGGGAAAATCTACTTATATTGTTATTAAGAGTTGACAACAACTTGATGGTATGTAATGGTAATCATCATCATCCTGCTCAAAGATAACGTGAGGCTTTTCACCTCAAAAACATTCCACTTTCTTTAGTAAAAAAAATAGTCAATTTTATGAAAATCTGGAATTCCACATCATTGAAAACTTTTGTCTTTCATGCTCCTTTTCTTTTCATATATCAAAGACTTTCAGTCAGTGATAGACACATAGAAATAAACCACATTTACACCAGTGATGGTATGCTACCAGTTTGGACCAGCTGGGCTGAACAGGTAGTAAAAAAAAAAGCCTCAATGATCAGCTGAGAGGAGGAAAAAAATCCAATCAGCTGAGAGGAGAAAGTAGAGAAAAGCACAGGATGGGCCCTCGAACCGGTCCCTGCATTTTTCTCTTCTTTATCCTCTCAGCTGATTGGTGCTGCAGGCCTTAGGTGGTGTGAGGAAAGCTTCATGCGCATACGTTAGGTGTGCCTGCACACATGAGCAATCACCGAACCCGTAGTGGAACAGGTAGGATCCACTGCTGATTTATACACCATTCAAAAGAAACAATAAAACAAAAAGAAGGAAACAAAAAGACCAAAACACATCCTCTCCAGTAACCAGTACTCAGATAAGCTGGGATTAACACTAGACAAGAAAGCAGGAAACAATACCTCAATCAAGGAACTACCAAGGGCAAAATTACACACACCCCAACATTGGCAGGGCAAGCTACTATAAATAAGCAGGGAGCAAATCTTATACTCACTAGCACAGATGATGTTATCTAGTTGAGTAATGAAATGTCTGCAAGCAAATAACCAAGATCAGACACATCAAGGATTTCACATTTTAATCCCGACCTACTGATATTCTCTTCTATTGGGTTTTGGGGTTTTTTTTTGGTAAATGGTAACAAAAAACAACAAAGTAATAAGTAGCAATAAGTAGTTGTACCTTGGGTCCAGTTTTTTCCATATAACCTTCTCTTAGGAAATTCCTTGTCAATTGGGTTTTCAGCTGCAGCAAAAAAAAAAAAGAAGATTACCTGTGAAAATGCCTTAGCTACTTTCAACAATTAAAGATTAGGGTGAATTGTTATTTTATCCAGCTATTCATGCTGGACAGAGAAAAAAACATGCATGAGTCCAGAGACATATGATTACCCCATTTCACCGAGATAGCCAAAAATCTGAAAATAATGAGACTGGTTATGTCACAAGGGAATTACATCATCTGTAATATAGTTTTGTTAATAAGCTATCCAGTTTAGCAAGATTCTTACCTCCTGATCACTAGCTCCAGGAAAGGCAACTTTAAGGTGGTGGAATTTTACAGCACGGATTGTATTGAACCAGTCCACAATTTCCTAGGAAGAGAAAAAGCACATTAAAAATTAAAATAGGATAAAATAGGCAACTTGGTCTTAAGGTGATTACTTAGAAACAATCTTCAGTTTACTTATGGAATTTATGATTGGTATAAAGAACTTCCAGAGGGTCCAAAGGTGCTTTTTTCAAGAGGCAAGTGGACTTTTGGGTTTTTCTTTGAAGATATTTTGCTTCTCATCCAAGAAGCTTCTTCAGCTCTGACTGACCATCCAGTTAGAACTGAAGAAGCTTCTTGCATGAGAAATAAAATGTCTTGAAAGAAAAACCAGAAAGTCCAGTTGCCTCTTGAAAAAAGCACCTTTGGGACAACCATGACCTGGATGACTGAGAATCTCCATAGAAACTTCCAGAAGGAATTCATAGAATACACTAGAATACAAATTTGTTGTAATAAGTGTGCATCTAACTATATTTCCTTTTTCTTAAATTAATTATTGGCACAAGGAAAAAGCTTTGAAAGAATTAAAAGAGAAAAAGGAAAAACAATCTTTGGATACGTTAGAAATTTAAAAATTTTAAAACATGCTCTGGAGAAGCTTGATGAAGATTCATCTAAAGATAATTTATTTATTAGGCATCCAACTATGCATATATTTACTGGCAATAAATAGGTCATGACGAATGGAGAGGTCTTGCATTTCAAGGACTTCTTTTCTAGGGAAGAGTTGAAGACAGGAAAAAGACACAAGAAGCAGGAATGATTTGGCCCTGCTCTAGTGAGGGTCTTAAATGTACCGTTTTAAGATTGCAGCAACATTTCAAACTGTTTCCATTATTTCCTATAGCTGTGCAATAAACATATACAACAGATCCTCATACCTTCCCATCTTCGTGATAAACAAAGATGTTGCGAGTCTTGTTATGTTTAAGATAAGTGATCTGCAAGCCATTGGAATGCCTCATTTTTTCTGTCTGGAACATGGCATTGACAGTGTCGATTTTAACTTCTGTTTTGGGTTCTTTTGCCTGAGAAGAAAGTGGTTTTGCTATTATCTGTTTTGCTATCCATTTGCTATTAATCCATTTGCTATTAATGTAGAGTGTTACAAAGTTCTATCTCTGCCCTCACCCATTTAAAAAAAGGAAATATCTTTTTGTCCCCAATGAATTTAAAAAAATTAGTTCTTGCAGGAAGCTGAGTTGAAAATACGAAAGAAAAGGAACTGAAAAGACATCAAATGATTCTCTGACCCTAAATAAGGCTCTACTCTGCATAGAAGAATCACTTAAAAGCTGGTTGTTACGCACATCCTGTTTGACAAAATATTTCAGACATCTCTCTTTCTCAGATAGAAGAAATCTGCGTGGCTGATAAAGCTCATTATCTCGGCCTCGTTTCCACAGGATCCCTTCCTTCAGGCCTAGGAGAAGAAATGCAAGCTGCAGTGTTGGTTGTGTTAAATCTTTTTTAATTTTGATATATGAAGTCACAATGGCTAGGTCACACAGGTAGTCCTTGACTTATGGCTATAATTAAGCTCAGAATTACATTCTAAATTCTCCCCATCATTAAGTATAAGTCTTCACCTGATCAATCCAATTTTACAACTTTTTTTTGAGTACTTGTTAAGCAAAACAGTGGTTGTGAAGCAAGCCCATTATACCCAATGAACACTTCTTGCCAGCAACCAAAATTAAAAACTGGTTTCCTGCAAAAAAAGAAATTGTATATTACAGTCATGTGACCGCGGGACCCTGCAAACAGCCATAAATGCAGGCTGGTTGCTGAGCCCAAAATGTGATCACATGACTGAGGAGCAAACATTTGCAATTCCAAACATTGAACTTCAAATCCAGGTTGCAAATACCTTTTCTGGGGTCCATTGGAATGTCAAACAGCTGCTAAGCAACTGGCCATTAAGTGAGAACTGCCCATTTATCAAATTATCAATATCAGATTAAAGCCTAAAGCCTAGGTTATAAACTGCAACTAGCTTCTGACAATATGCTTAACCACATTAAAAAAAACACACACATTAAGGCTAAATTCATTACTGCAAATATTATTGCCTGTATATACATTGGCAGAAGGGTGATATCAAGTCAGAATCACCCAGTTGGCCTAATCTTTCCCGTTTGGTGTCAACCTGCAAAATGGCTTCAGCTGAAGCCATTCTTTCTCATGCTTACTCCTGCTTCGTTTCTTGGTTGCCATTCATGGGGGAAGGGATGGGGGAACTTAGGAATGTGATGCCTCAGCTACTAGTGAAAACATCTAACAGCCGGCGGGTGAACCAAGGCCATGTCAACAGACACTTGCCAAAACTGAGTGGGAACTTGTGCCTGAATTGATTGGCCCACAAGACCTAAAGGACACAGGGGATTGGGACATTTCTATTCTTTTAACTATCCCTAAGTATGGGTGGCTCAGTGGCTAAGACGCTGAGCTTGTCGATCAGAAAGGTCAGCAGTTTGGCGGTTCAAATCACCACATAACAGAGTGAGCTCCCATTACTTAGCACCACATAACAATGTGAGCTCCCGTTATGTGTCCCAGCTTCTGCCAACCTAGCAGTTTGAAAGCATGTAAAAATGCAAGTAGAAAAATCGAGACCACTTTGGTGGGAAGGTTACAGCTTTCAGTGCGCCTTTGGCATTTAATCATGCCGGCCACACGACCACGGAGACGTTTTCAGACAGTGCTGGCTCTTTGGCTTTGTAAAGGAGATGAGCACCACCCCCTAGAGCCGGAAACGATTAGCACATATGTGCGAGGGGAACCTTTACCTACTAAGCGTGGGAACCCTTTAGAGCTAGCTTCACCTTTCTGAATGCCGATACGATGTATTCAATAAAAAGCTTCTTGAAACTGAACGAACTGTCAGAGACTTGTCTGCCTGGAGTTCATTATTCGGAACGATGATACTTGGTACTTCCAGATGTTTTGTGTTATAATCCTGTAACTTCCAATTACAGGCCACAGTGCCCAGGTTCATAGAAGCTGTATCTAGGCCTAACATATTTCAGCTACTAAAATTCAAGCGACCAGTATCTCATTCTGCCCATTTAATTTTTTGTAGTCCAGATATGGTAATTCTAAATTGTTGTGTGCCTATAACTCTTTATCATCATGCTACTTCATCTTTTGAATCAGGAACAAAACTGATTCAACTTCAACAAGGCCAATTCCTTGATCTCTCTACTCTAAACTCTACTCAATTTTGCAAGAGGTCCCTTTTCCTTATTATTCCTTAATTGTAGTTATTTAGGAGTCTGTACAAGTTGTAGTTAGTTAAGAGCCTGTACAAGCAGGGCTTTTATTACCTTATTCAGTACTAGTAATTCAACTGGGGACACTCTACAGTAAAGAATGTGGGAAAAAATGTTTAATTTTTTATTTCTAAATTTGCTCTGCCTGTCTCCCCATGAGAAAGTCTTCAAATCTGTGATGTGTAATTTCACATCTTCTAACATGCATAGACCACAAATATTGAGCTAGAATTCTTCCTGTTGCATTTTTGCAGGCTGCCACACTATGACACTTCCTATGTTGGAGAAGAGTGAAGTATTACCAGTATCGCCGACAATACCATTTTATGAACTATCGGTGGGCCTGTTAAAAGGAAGGTTTCTGAAAAGTGAACTGTATGCCTGTTATTTGCTTAAGCATTGGAAACATAAGCAGCTGCCTTCTGCCATGGAAGGTAACTTGGCCTTCTGGGCCATTTTGGTTAAATGAGAAATTTAATGACATTCTGCAATTATGATGTTTGTTGTGGATATGGTTTAATATGTTATTCAAACCCTGATTAACTGGTATCTGAGCTGATATTAATTCCTCCGGAAAGCAATGTGGGATGTGGGATCAGCTTTAACTATACCTGTACCACCATCTCTGAGACTCTGCAATTGTCTTCTCCCTTCTTCAGTTGTGTGAAACTCTTTTTCTGAAAACAAAGGAGCTTTTACAGTGGCACTAAACCAAACTAGCTACTACATGCTTTCTGTGTTTTTTGCTTGCAAACAGTAACAAAACAATGATATTATAAGTACAGTGGCAATCAGTCATAGCACTAAACCATTTGGCCTAGTATTTTAGACAAAGATGGGCAGCCATTTCCAAAGTTTCAATTTCACCAGCTACGAGAATATGCCAGGAATGGAAACTGGCAATTTCGCAAACCACATATTTTGCCACCAAACTCTAGTCTTTCTCTTGAATTACAATCTATCATCCTGCTGATTCTTGCTACCCAGACTATATTGTAAGCTCCATAGCAACAACCTGTCTTCTTGACAGCTCCTACAGTCAGTTTTGAAAATTAATCCTAATGGCGCATTTTGCACATAAAGTCGTAATTTATTTGCTTGCTTGCTTGCTTTGGGCAGAGTATTTTATGTGAACCTGATAGCATCCATTATCTCGTCTTGATTGTGATCCAGAGCACTATGGCTTGTCCAACCAACCAATGTAAAAAACACCATACTTTAGCATATATGAACAACACTAATATATTTCAGGAGTCTTGTATAAAAGCAAAATTGACAACTCAGGCTTAATTTCCATTTAGGCAGAAGTGTATATTCAGAGATAGATTTCTATCGGTATCAAATTAAATGTCTGGGTCCAATTATTTTTAAGCCGTTCCCACTGGGCTTTGTCTCAGGGCTTCCAACACGCTGTTTGGAAAAAAATATTTCCCAAGTTTTAATTTGCTTAAGACAAAGGCATTTTGTCTTTGCATAAATAAATGATAAATAAAAGTACTGTAGAAATTCTACCATAGAATTGTTACCGTTAGAATAAAGAAATTTCTTTGGCTCCAGGAATTCCTTCCGTTCATACTTGGCTCGTATCCACTGCTCTCTCAGGACTCTGTGAGACATCACCACAAGTGATTAAGCTGGTAAGAGAAGTCCAAGAATGCCTACCACCCAATCTCCTGTACCTTCTCTAATCCAGAGTTATAGCACTTACTGACAGTCATTGTAAGATGGGTGGTAATAATAAGCAGGTACATGAGCCTCGTACGTTGCTTTGGCCAGTGCATTCCCGTGCTGGGCCAGAAACTGTAAAGCAAGAAAAGGCAATTGCTCTCAGTCATCTCCCTTTGCACAGAAATGATCTTCATCAGTAGCATGAAGATGAGCTGAGAGCATTCTGCCTCTCAGTTATCCAAGCTCCAACTGTCTCAATCTTCATATTCTGTAGAAAACTTTCTCTCTGCCAATTAGCTCCTGTAAAGGAATGCAGAGCTGACCTTCGGGAAGGAAGAAGCAAGTCATTAAAGAGGCAGCTTCCAGAAATGATTACAGTCTTGAAAGAGAACAGGTAAGCCTAGTGGTTAACGCATCAGTGTAGAGTCCATGATACTGCAAATTCTAATCCTGCCTTGGTGATTTTGGGACAGACACTCTGTCTCAGCTCTACGAAGGAGGCAATGACAAAACACTTCAAGAAACCTTGTCAAGAAAGCTGCAGGGACACATCCAGGCAGTTGTCAAGAATCAAGGCACAAAAAAAGAAAGAAAGAAAAATCAAAGTAACTGCCCTTTAATTTTGTTTGCGAAAAGGTGGGACAGAGAGAAATCTGGACAGCCTTTCAAGATACTGTTATTCTACCTTATTACAATAAAATAGACTCCTAATATCTTTAGGAGTTTCTTATGTTTCTTGACCTGTCCTACATCAAACGCCTAACAGCATCTGAGATTGAGAGGGGGTTTTCTTGAACCCTTTTCTGAATTCTTACACCGCTACACCCTTTTGCTTCATAAATTGCTCAAAGACACGAGTGGTATGAGGCAGTAGAATTGCCTGTGGCCTTCAGCAGTCTTTCAAGTTAGACAGTTGATTTTCTGAAAACAGACCTGATTTGTCAGTCTGTCCAGATTAGTGACTATCTCTTTCCATTAACTGTAGGAAACAAAAATCTGAAGTAGGCACGCTGGAAAGCCAGCAAAGCAATATCCCTGATCTTGTAAGAAAAGTATTCTTCTAGCATACAGCCACATCTGAAAAGTATCTGACTTGTAAATAAAAGGACTTCAGCTGCTGCAGTTAAAGCTGAACCGGGAATTTATAGTTTCTTTGTCTAAAATCGGGGCATATAATTCTTTCCCTGCTGCTGCAATTTATGAAAAAAATAATTTTCCCTCTCTAGCCATCTGCTTCCCTCAATGCCTGTGAGAGAAAAGATGGTTACATGACTAAAACAAATAGCAGGCCAAGAAACTTCTCAGGATAGCACTTACCTGTATCTGGCTTTCTTCCCAGAAGTTCTTCTTTATTGATTTAACTTCACTTATGTTAGGGATCTGGCAGTGTATTTCTGAGCACTCACAGCAGATGAAAATACCCAAAGTACAGGAGACCCAGCAAGGATCTGAACAGAATCAAACAACATCAGTGATTATGGACTGACTGTTGTGAAATTCAGCACAATAAATTGTAAGGAGCTAAAGTTCCTTAAGGTCCAAGTAGCTATCAGTTAATTATCACGGCTACTTATTATTCCTACATCATTGTGAGTTGCAACACCATTCCTCAACCTAATGTCTCAAGATTGAGAACTGACATGGACCCAGGGTGGGATTCAATTTTTTTAACAACCGGTGCTGTGGGCGTGGCTTAGTTGGTGGGCATGGCTTGGTGGTCATGTTATTGGCTGGGCGTGGCCAACTCAACATCAGTCACATCAAGGCACACATTTCCTCGTCTGGCCTCTCGTGACTGTGGGGATGCTGCAATAGTCATACGTGTGAAAAATGGTCATAGGTCACTTTTTTCAGTGCCATTGTAACTTTGAACTCCACACAAGCAAAGTACCAGCAAAGGAGGGGGGAAAAACTCCAGAGAACTTCCTGAGACAGGAAGTCTAGTCCTGACAAGAATGTAATAAGGGTTAACGGAGAGGCAGTTTCTGTAAGCAACACCAGAATGTTTCCTTCCTGCCTTCCTTACAGGATTAGGCCAGTAATTTCTTCTAACAACCAGTTCTCCAACTGCTTAGAATGTTAACAACCGGTTCTAGCTAATAGGTGCAAACTGGCGGAATCCCACCCCTGCATGGACCCTCTTTGGGGCCTTTTTCGAAGTCCTATTTGGAGATGTATAGGCTGCACAGTACTGTGATGTCATGGAATGAATACGGCAGAATTTTTTAAACTTCTTTTTTGTTCTATTTGGGAGTAGTTTTAATGGTGAGATTTGTGCTATCCAAAATAAAAATATAAATCCCCTAAACGTTTTTTTTTAGGAGGCAAGCCTCTGCAAATACTTTAAAAATAGATCAAAATCCCAGATTAGCCTCCTGCACTTTGCGGGAACTCCCGTTAAGGGCCTGGCAAAAATATGGTGATATCAGAGTATTGGAAAAGGCTTTAACTCTACGTCCTAACAAAGGCTTGATCTGTTACATTTCTGTCCTTTCTGATCCAGATTACCGAAGCTATAAACAATGCAAATAGGATTAAAAAGCTGCACACTGCTGTTTCTAATTATAATATCGAAGGTTAAAAAAAATATCTTCTGCAAAAGGTATTAGATAATATTAGCTAATACCTAAAAGGTATTAGATAATATCCCATTGTTTCATTATGTATGGCTCTTCTGTGGCCTGCAGTTCCAAGTCCACCCAGCCCTGCAGCCCAAGTGGTTTGTTAAACCTCAAATGTACATGCCATCTCCAGGATGCACCCTCCCCCAATACTTAAGGTTTTCTTAATTACATCCATTTCCTGTATTTGGAAAAAAAAACTCCCCCAGTATACCAATCTTTTTCTCCAATACCTCAAAAAACTGGATACCTTCAAATATTTGTCTCTACCTGGATGGTAATTCTTCACTTAAATAAATCCAGTGAGTTCATGCTTCCACTCTTATTCACTCTTATTCTTTGGTGGTAGAAGAAATCTTTCTTCCTATTTACTCCCAGATGCTGAACTTCAAATCCCACCACCCATGGCCAATCATGATGGCCGTTTGGAATTGTAGTTCAGCAACGTCTAGATTGCCATAGATTCTCATCACTGAATGGAAAGACACAGAGACACATTCCAGTTTAGATAGCTACTATTGTCTGCAGAGTTACAGAATTCTTAATCTTTAGTAGAACAAAATATTTAACGTATAATATATAGCATACACAGCATTCCATGACATATTTAAGAAATCATACAATATTAACTATCTCTTCCTTGTCCTAAATGCCAGGCATAATTCCTCCATCTGAATTTCTTCCAAGTTACTGCAATTGCTTTTTTCAAGAGCTGTTTTTGTTAGCTATTTATTTCTGCTACCACCACCATTTTCCCCTTTCCTTACCAGGCTGCCCGCAATCTGCACACATGGCATTTTCTTTTCTCTTCCAAACTTCCTGGAGGAGGCTTGCATTCTTCTCATCTTCTGCAGCCATTTTTCTCAGTTGCTTTTTAATCCTCCAGGGTCTTTTTCTCTCTCCTCCACATGCAAAGGAGATCAGACTTATGCAGGGAAGTAGGTTTTCCTTTCTTTTCTCTTTTGCAAGGGAAGAGTGACAGGAAAACAACAGTCAATGTCCCTGCATGGCCACTTGAATGACAGGCTGCTTTTGTAATCCAAAGCAAGTTCAGGCTGAAGGGTACTAAGTAGGCTCAAGTGACAGGAGAGTGCTATAGTTCAGGAGACCAACCCTGTGGGTGTAAACTTAAAGGGAAATACAGCTATTAACCACAAAACCGGATTTTCCATCTCAGAAGGGGCTGAAGGACAAGCTCATAAGTTTAAGCAGTTCTTTGCAGACTTAACAATACCGTGTGTAACTTCCCTAACCCTTTGATAAGGTCAGAGTACTTGTAATCAGTCACCTATTGGCATGAATCCTATTTGGAGATTGTTATTTTTTTTAAAAAAAGGGGGTGTGTGAACATCAAGACGAATCAAGCACATTCAACTTGTCCTGAATTTTTCTACACAAGACAAACAGCTCCCTTAAAAGAGCCTCCAATTCCACTTTGCCTACTGCTTCCATGAAATAAGGTCTCCATAAAACTGCTCAATCCTCACGAGCAGTGAAAGTGGCAGCAATCAAATACACACAATTTTAATTATGCTGTTATCTAAAGACAGTCTGGATTTTTGTAGTCCAGACTGTCTTAGTAGCCTTATTAAAGACTTGAAAGAAAAAGCAAAATGACCAATTCAGTGACTTAAGTCTACCCAGTGATGGCTATCAGAACAAGGTTGTAATTCCAGGGTATTCAGTATGAAGATAAATTTACATTTTCAAGCAATGCCCATCTATTTGTGATCATTTAAGTAAGAGATTGAGGCACTGAATCTGTAATTTCCCACCACAGTTGGGCAAGTAACAAGGATTAGGGTTAAAATACTTTTTTTTTCCTTCTTCTACTTGTCTTTCTGGGGTTACTGTTTAATCAAAGAGGTCCAATCACCATATATCTTTCTTTAGAATTCTAGGCAATCTCCTCCTTTTTTCAGCTTCTGCTCCAATTTTTTTTCCTCTTCCTTCCCACTTACAACAACAATTTTTTTTTTAAATGATCAGAAATCCATACCTCCAAAAAGGGTTTTCCGATTTCTTAAATTGTTAATGTCCAAAGAGTCTTTTATCCCTTGGCTTTAACTTTCAAAATAATTCACCTTCAGTGCCCAAATAAATTTCAAATCTTCATCTGCTGTTTTTATGGGGTGGGAGAGTGAAGGAAAAAAAAAGTTCCCTTTAACAGCTTTCTCCGCCGCTTTCCGTCTTCTTAGGGATACAATGTATCCTCCAGCAATTCAAACAATTCAGTTCCAGAGAGTTTAAGAGATGTTGATTGGCCTGGCTCAGCCAGCACTTTCACTTTTCTTGCTTCCTCCAGCACAATCTTACCCGGTTGCAGGCTTCTTCGTGGCGGTCATTACTGACCGCCGCTCCACCACCTCAGGAAAAAGGGGACATCTGCGACATCCCCAACCCCCTGTCCGGCTCCCCTCTCTCTTCGGCTGCCTCTACAGGGCAGCCATATCCCCCTGACCCATTTGGATCAGGGGCACCTCCGTGGCAAGCGCAGTAGGAATCGTGGACAGTTGCGAATTCCTGCTGGCACCGAAGCCACGCGGAACCGGAAACCTCAGCTTTATCTATTCATTTAAATGTATTATAGTTCTGATGGACTGGGCAATATACAAACCAAGGACAAATTCTATGAAGAGATACACAAAACCATACATTTTGGACTAAAATGATTTAAAAGTGACACAAAAAACAGGTTTTCAAGGCTTTCTTAAATTCTACAAAGGGGGCTCCATCTTTACCTTTGTGGGGAAGCTGTTCCAGGGTGAATGTGTTGTGACAGAGGAGGTATGCTTTCTCAATCCTGAAGGATGACAATCTTTAACAAAGGGAACCTGGAACACACCCAGTCTGCCAGAAGAAACTAGATTGGCAGAAACAATTGGGGATAAGTGGTTTCCTTAGATCTCCAGGCCTCTGTACCATACAGGGCTTTATAAGTAATAATCAGAACACAGAAGTGTATTTGAAACCCAATGGCAGCCAATGTAGCTTGCAAAGCAGAGGTGATACATAGGAATGCCAACAGGTACCATTGCTGCTGCATTTTGATCTGGCTGTACCTTCCAGGTGGTATTCAGAGGCAGTAGTTCAACAATGGTCAGTTGGAAGCTCTTGCAGGTAAACTGTATAACATGCAGTGAAATGCGAACCAATGATCTGTGGTGGTGCGGTGATTAGAATGCAGTATTGCAGTTTGATTCCTTCGATCTCAACCGGTTCAAGGTTGATTCAACCTTTCATCCTTCTGAGGTCAATGAAATGAGGTCCCAGATTATTGGGGCCATATGCTGACTCTGTAAACTGCTTAGAGAGTGCCACAAAATCTAAGTACTATTGCTAGATTCTCAAATCTACCTACAGCCTTCCCCCAGGGAGCCTACTTAGTGCTTATTTATGCAGTCACTGTGTTATTCTCTTTTTGTAACAAAAGTACAAGGTCAGTATTGCTGCTTGCACCACTGGAGTAGGTATAGAAAGATCCAGGAAACCATTTAAAAGTGCAAGCTAGCCGTATGTTCCACAGAAACTTACTTCAGATTGACAGAGATTGAGATATAGGTACGGGGTTTTTTTCACACATCATCCTAACCCAATTTACTTCATCATGGTTTACTAAAAGAAATGGAAGCACACGCTTAAATCATAGACTGCAAACCACACTGGGCTCATGCAAAACTAAACCACATTCGCAGTATGATTTAGCGTATATTTGGAGCTTCCCGTGTCAATACAGCCTTTGCTATCCATACGACCAGATCTCTCGTTTTGGGCTAACCAGAAGCGTGCAGAAGAATTGGGGAAACAGACTCGTCTCCGGGAGGCAGCCGCATTTAGGTTCCTGGCCCCCCAAAATATTTCGACTATGGATACTGCAGGGCAATCTCAAAAGTTGCGTAGCGATTGCATGACTAAAAAAAAAAAAAAAAAGCTTGGTAATATATAACTAGCCTAACAACGATCGATGAAAGGTGAGAACAGAGGCGGAGCTTCCCGCAAAGACTCATCGAGGAGGCGACTGAGGGACGGAAGAGGCGGTGCACTGGTGTGCGCTTCTGCCGGCGGAATAGGAAGAAGTCATCGCCGGCATGGGCCGCAAGAAGAAGCAGCGGCGCGATGGGACTGCGGTGCTCCGGAGAGTTGTGTCTTTCGATGAGAAGAGTCGGCGGTGAGTGCGAGAGAGGAGGAAGACGCTTGCCCGAGTAGATCTACCGCTGACCCCTCGCTGGGCGTATGCCTCGGTGTGCAGATCCCTCCCGTGGGAAGGAGCCCACAGCGTGGAGATTTACCGGGAGGCTCTTTGCATGGCGAGAGAAGAGTTAAAGCTGAACAGAGATGCTTGCTACAAGGTTCAGACACATGTTGCTTTATTTCAGAGGTTTCCAAACTTGGCAACTTTAAGACTTGTGGACTTCAACTCCTAGATTCTGGAAGTTGAAATCCACAAGTCTTAAGGTTGCCGAGTTTGGGGATGCCTGCTTTACATAGAATGGGAATGGGAAGGGAAGGGAATTCTTGATTGGCCAACGGTGATTAGACACACAAGGAATTCGTCTTGGTGCAAATGCTCTCAGTATGCATATAAAAGAAAAGATACATTCGTCAAGAATCATAAGGTACAACACTTAATAATAGTCATAGGGTACAATAAGCAATCAAATATTAGGAAACAGTCAATATAGATCGTAAGGATATAAGGGACAAAGTTACAGAGACAGTCACAAGTGGTAGGGGATGGGTGATAAGGAGTGATGAGAAGGTTGGTCGTAATAGTAGTGCAGACTTTGTAAATAGTTGGACAGTGTTGAGGGAATTATTTGTTTAGCGGAGTGATGGCATTTGGGGAAAAAACTGTTCTTGTGTCTAGTTGTTCTGGTGTGCAGTGCTCTATAGCGTTGTTTTGAGGGTAGGAGTGGAAACAGTTTATGTCCGAGATGTGAGATGGGTCTAAATATTTTCACAGCCCTCTTTTTCATGCAGTGTACAGGTCCTCTATTGAAGGCAGGTTGGTAGTAATTGTTTTTTCTGCAGTCCTAATTACTCTCTGAAATCTGTGTCTTTCCTGTTGGATTGCAGAACCAAACCAGACAGTTATAGAGGTGCAGGTGATAGACTCAATAATTCCTCTGTAGAACTGTATCAGCAGCTCCTTGGGCAGTTTGAGCTTTCTGAGTTGGTGCAGAAAGAATATTCTTTGTTGTATAGTATAATGTTTTTCAAACTTGGTCACTTTAAGATGAGTGGACTTCAACTCCCAGAATTTCTAGCCAGCGGCCAAGTTTGGAAAACACTGCTTTACCTTACTAGATGTTAGTTAGTATACACGTGCAACAGAATGTATGCATAATGAATTTATTTACAAAAGGGGCAACTTGCTAGAATTTCTGAATTCTCTTCAAAGTAGATTTTCCCTAATGTCATACCTTCCAGTTGGTTTGGATTCCAGAACTTATTCAACAGTTGGCTGAGAGTGATGGGAGAAGTGAAATGTGTGGAGCAAGAAAGTCTGCTTATCATTCTGTCTCGATTGGGTAGACAAGCTAAGATAAAATGGCAAGTAATGGGCAACAGTTACATTGCCAAGAAAACTAGCCCACTTAGGGGAACAGAATCACACAAGGCTACCTGGATATTCAGAATTATAAATAGTTCTTGGTTAACAACTGCCCAATTTAATGATTGCTTGGTTATATAACTGCTGAAAAAGGTAGTTTTATGACTGGTCCTCACTCAATTGTTGCAGCATCCCATAGTCATGTGATCACCATTTGTGAGCTTCAATCAATCAAAATAGAGCTGGAAGGGACCTTCTTCTAGTTTAACCCTCTGCTTAAGCAGAAGACCCTATACCAGGGGTGACAAACTTGCATTGTCATGTCATCATGTGACGTATTGCAACTTTTTTCCCCTTTGCTAAAATGGGGGTAGGGGTGGCCAGTGTGTGATGCATCCAGCCTGCAGGCTGCAAGTTTGACACCCCTGCCCTATACCATTTCAGACAAGTGACTGTCCAGGGTCTTCTTAAAAACCAAACACTTGCGTCCAGCAAGCAGAATCAATGGAGAAGCCAGCAGGAAGCCAGTCATATGATGCCACGCTTAACCTTGGATGATTCACTTTATGCATGGCAGTGAAAATGATGTAAGTTTGTGATGAAGGGTAGCCATATCCCCGAGCAAAAGAGTTGCTGGTCCCAATTGCAATTGTTAAGGACTACCTTGGGCTTAAAAAAAATCATAACTTTCATACTTTATGGTTATCCAGTCTGTTCTGTCGAGTAATCTTAACTTATTGTTGCCTATTATACTGTGTTTATTCTTTCCAGGGAGTTCTTGACAGGGTTTCACAAACGTAAGGTTGAGAGGAGAAAAGCAGCTTTGGAGGAAATAAAGCACAAACTGAAAGAGGAAGAAAAGAAGATGAAAGAAGAGGTATGATTTCATCTGAGATCTGTTTGGGAAATGGAAGGCTACAACAGCTGCAAAAGTAAGGCAGAATTGTTTCCTTCCAAAAATGACTTTTTTCAAACATTTTGGATAGCTGCCTTCATTTTTGCCTTTTATTATTGATACTCCAAAAATGTATTTTAGCAAGCTTATCCTCGCCATTTTGACTCCACTCTAAATATGTTATACCAGTGTATTATTACCAAATTAAGCTGACCTTACAAACAATAAAGACATAGGTGCTTGGAAATAAAATGGAGTACCTCCAAGTATGACTCATATTTTTAGGCAAGATTTTGTAGGGAAAAAGAAAGAACTTTGCTTATGGCACCATGGTTTAAACTGGCTTGTTTTAAGGGAGATTCCAGATCTTGTAGGCTTTGATAGTGTAATATTACATTGAGTTTGGTAAATTAATATAGAAATACCAAACAGTACCAAAATTCTACCAAATGCAGTACTATACAACCGTAGTTCGAAGAAATAGTACATTACTTTTCATTGGCAGGATTTAACTAGCAACTTGAATGCGGCAATTTAGGAGATGATCTGAAAATTCTTGGAATATCTAGTTGTTTGCTTCTCTTGTAGAGACATAAAGAATACATGAAGATGCTGAAGGAGAGAGAAGAAGCCCTAGGTAAGTGTCCTATTTGAAGATGTAACCTAACCTAGAATCTCAAAATGTATAAGATGACAACTTAGAGAACAGAAGGCTGATCAATACAATTTCTTTAAGATTAAATGAATATGAATCATGATTCAAACTATATTTTCATTTAATCTCTGTTAATTAGTTTTTCTAATCTATAATCTTTAGCACACTTTTACTAGGTGTTGTTTTCTGTATTACTCAGTATGATTATGTTCAGGTCACTGTTAATCACAGATAGTTGGAAGGAGAGAGAGATTCAGTGCTGATTTTTTGCTGCACTGTGTAAGCTTTCGGTCTTTAGAAGAATAGTTACTATATGGACTTTCTGCTAATCCCAGGATTGAAAAGATGATGTTTTATGGATTTATTTATAGATAAGCAATGGGATCTGAGATGAAGAAATTTGTAAAGGGTGAAAAGTCATTAAATTTATTTACATTTGTAGTGATGAAGATTGGAAGGATTTTTTTTTATATTCCTACTCTTCTCTTTATTCCTCTTTCCTTCTTTCATTCCCTTTGAAGAAGCTTGCCCATCACTGGCAGAATTATGTAGTAAATAATGATGATTATGTGGCAAATACAGATAACAAAAGAACCTGCTTCATCTCTTAAAATATTCCAGTTTAAAGTTATGGAGGTAGAGGCATCAATTGTCATTAAACCAATACAGTATATAAAGGAATAATAGAATGTAATGGTAGCAGGACTGAATGGTCTAAGCTTAAAGAATTCCTCCCATAAAGTTTTCATTTAGAATAGAGATGCCATTCTTCAACAGAGTGATTGAAGAAACTGCCTTTACACAAAAAATTATCACTGTACTTATGTCATCTTCTCAGAGGAAGCTGATGAGTTGGAACATCTAGTGACATCTCAAACAGAATCGGTGAGCTATGATCACCCAAACCATACGGTTACCGTTACTACCATCAGTGATCTGGATCTTTCTGGTGCTCGTGTGCTAGGGCTAACTGAGGTAATATATCTGTCTTTTATTCACTTGTTTGTTCACTGGTTAATTTAACAAAAATATTTATATGTAATTTTTATATGGCTGCCCAACTCACAAATTCAACTCTAGTTGACTATCCTAGGTGTAAAAGGCAGACTAGTGAACAACAATTGTAGGACCGTACCATGCTATAAAGTGGCACAAAAACATAATATCTCAACATCCGAAATCTTTTTTTTTCAAACGGGCTCATCCAACATCTTACTTGGTGTGTGTGTGTGTGTGTGTGTGTGTGTCAGGTTTTTAAAGTCGTACAGAAATTTAGGAGGGAGGGAGAGTGAACAAGCCCACAGCTACTCAGGTTTGTTTGGGTTAAGCCAAAGCTTTTACCTCCCCATCTAAATCTCCAAGGCTCCCTGACACAGAGAATCTGAAGGTATTGTTTGGTCAGCCCAGGATAAAGATGGAAACCCATATACCATTAGCATACTGACTAATGATACTTAATCCCATGCCAATGGATAACCTCCCCCAGAGACGTGTTTGGGAAATAACTTGATTTTAAGTTTCTAGTCCAGATCGTCATTAGGAATCAATATTGACTGGGAAGCACAAAAATAAAATGTGCAAAAGGGGCTTGGAAGAAGAGCCCAGGACTGTTCAACATCCTACAGTGTGGAATATGGCTGAGTGGGTATTAATCTGTTAACTCCACAGCCATAGTTTGATACTTTAATCACTATGCAAGAGCAATGGGTAGAATGCAATTTTTCAGGCTAATTCTGCTAACTGCCAACAATTCAATTCCCACCTGTTCAAGGTTGACTCAACTTTCCATCCTTCTAAGGTCGGTAAAATGAGGACCCAGATTGTTGGCACAGTATGCTGACTGTGTAAACCACTTAGAGAGAGCTATAAAGAACTGTGAAGTGGTATATAAGTCTATTGCTATACTACACATTTCTCACATACATATATTTGTGCATCCAAATATGCAAGATCCTAGTGTTATGTTTGAATATAATGTCTTTTGAGCTGTTGTTCCCAAAGTTTATGGAAGGGAAAAGCTTGCCTGAATCCAGCTAGAAACCAAATTCCGAACCATAATTTATCGATTACAGTTCACCACTGTGCTAAATGATTTATGCCAAATTTTGGCTTTACATGTTTGTTGTGTTGATTGCTATTATTCTTTAAAGTGTTAGCATTTAATCTGAAATCTTAATATTTTGCTTAGAAAATTAAATCATGTTTCTAGTTGCATGTCTAGATTTTATTGTGGTGTTCTTTGTTAGCTCATGTGCTTTCTTTTTTAGAACGAAAATACTGACCTGGAAGGAGAAGATGCCTTGAATACATGTACATTGCCTAAGAAAGCTAGAGATCCTCTTCTGTCTGAGAGGTATTACAACTGTGTGACTTACTTTCAATTACCAAATCATTCAGAATGTCCCATCTGTTCTCTGAAGATTTGCTTAGAGATTATTCTAACACTGAGTGGAGAGTAAATTCTGTTGAATTTAAAGGGCTTTTGTTCTGAGTAGATACAGGATGCGCTGTCAAGTTATGTTAAATAGAAAAAGTAGAGGTAAGTATGATATGGTCAAGTGGAAGTAGGCATAGAGGATTATGTGAAAGTATTATTTATATATAAAACTTTATATAAAGATATTACTGTCTGAGAGAATAAACTGCGTAGGGACAAGAAAGGAGCTTCCCCCAATGGCTACCAGCATTCAGGCGTCCTGCGAGTAAAGATAACACTGCCTGAAAAAATTCCTTTCACAGAGGCAGCCAGCCACCTCAGTGATCCCTGGCTGACATGCCATACACTAAAAAAACAAAACTGTCTGAGTTAGGAAGAAATGTGACTGAAGAGTCTTCTCACTGCTGGTTCTTTCTTATGATAGACTTTCTTTAGAAAGTCTATCAATATTCCTATACCTACCCCTTTGTCTATGTAAATATATTTCTCCCACCAGACAAATGAGTTAGTTTTTTAGTCCTTTTGTTTTTGTTTTTACAAAAACAAAATTTTTTTGTTTTTAAATTTTGTTTTTGTTTTTACAGTTCCTGTTCTCCCTCTAGTTCTAAATTTATTGCTGCAGAGTTTATTTACTCAATATGGATTGATTTGTTATCTCGTAATAGTGCTGCAATTTGTATTGTTTTGTTTAATTTTTATAATCTACCCAGAGAATTTCAGGTATACAGTTTTTCTAACGCATGTAAAAATAAAATAAAGGAGAAGAGGACTGACAATTCTGTAAATAACAGGAACATTCAAGTCAGAATTAGTCCAAGGAGACTATTTTTTTCTAATCAGTTTACTGTCTCTCTTTAGAGCTCAGAATTGTCTTTAAATATTCAAACAACCTAAAACTGGATGGACATACATAGAACTGAGCTGTGTTTATAATCGTGATTTCTTAAATAAACCACTATTTTACAGTTGAATAAACCAGTATAATACCCTTGACCAATGAAATTTTCATTTTATGTCTGTTCAAAGACGCAATGGCTTCGGAAAAAGTTATAACCTATACTTGTGCATCTCTAGGGTTGCATAATCTCTAGGGCTGCATAATCACAATTCAGGAGCTTGGTAATTGCTTCATATTTATGACCAGTTGCATAATCCTGTGGCATATTAATCATGATTTGCAGCCTTTTTTGTCAATTTCCAGCCAAAAACGCCCATTGGGAAAGCTGGATTTGCTTAACTGTAATTATTTGTTTAACAACTACTTAAAAATTGTTGGAAAATCAGGTCCAGTTTGACTTACAACCTCAACAATTTAACGACAAATATTCCAGTTCCAATTGTGGTTTTAAGTCAAGGACTACTGGTAATTTGAAAATCATAGCAGCCATGTTTACAAGGAACATAGGTAAGGGTGAATAAACCTGAGAATTAAAAGCTAGCTTTTATTTTTTAAAACTAAGAAACAATCATTATTTTCTTCTCTTATCCACAGAATTTCTTCTCTCACTGCTTCTCTGCATTCTCGTACTCAGAAAAAGAGAAAAAGAAAACAGATCAACCACAAACAAGGGATAAAGAACAGAGGCCAAAACACAAGAACAGGACGAACGAGCAAGTCTCAGCGCCGGAAAATGACAGGCAGGAAGAGACATGTCCAAGACTGAATGGCTGACACATGGACTATTAAACTCTACTAATTGGCTTGGAGGAAGATCAGTGTTACGTGAACACAGTCTTCTACTCAGGATCTCTCATTCAACTTCCTCTTATTTGGGTGGACAAAGGCCTTTTTTTCCAGAGAGAGATTGGATCCCTGATTAATATCATGTTTCCCAAGACTAAGGAAGGCCACATTTATAATTGCATTTTAATTTTTATCCCCATGCAATATCATTTCATGTATTGGATTCAGATAAAGAAATAAGTATAAAAGAGTAGCCATGGACAACCAGGTGTTCTCCACTTGTTGGGACAAACCCCCAAATATTGTGCAACACTTCTGTCAAGTATGAAGTTGGGTAAGACTGGCACAGATAATAGCAATATTTTCTTCTTGCACATTATTTTACCATTATTCATATTAATTTTCATCTCTTGAGGAAGAAACAGGTTTCTCATAAATCCTGGTGACACATGCCAACATTTTCACCATTGCTCATAAACAAGCATTGAGGATAAAAGTAGTTGTTAACTTTGTGAATTGTTTTTGCTCTCACGGCAAAACATTAGAACCTGCCCCCATTCCCAGTAGGTCCAAGGAGTAACTTACCAACGCTAGCAAGAAATGAATCTTTGGAAGCAGTGACAATGAATCCATATCTATGCTTAAAACCTCATACTTGATCTATTAGCTGTCAGGGACTTTTTAAAACGACCAGGATCCAAATGTTTCTTTAGGTAGATCCATAACTCTGCATTTTTTTTCCTGAAGAAGTCCTCTCTCAAAATGTTGGCTCTGTGTCTGAGCATCATTTAATTACAGTACATTTAAATGTCAGGCATCTGCCATTTTAAATTCCTGAATTAGATCTCCAGATCAAAAAGAATTATTGGATGTGCTGTTTTGCCCATCCAGCAAAAAAACTAAAAAACAGGAAGAGGATTTTCTGTATTATGTTCTA
The DNA here is from genome assembly GCA_033807585.1 of Hydrophis major. Classification (NCBI taxonomy): domain Eukaryota; kingdom Metazoa; phylum Chordata; class Lepidosauria; order Squamata; family Elapidae; genus Hydrophis; species Hydrophis major. The sequence continues at coordinate 182,066,133 of CM066331.1, read as the reverse complement.
ATAGCAGCCTGGAAAGCTGGGGAGACAGCCAATGCAGATGCTGTTGCTTGTGCCCTGGCAATAATCACACCAAGCCAAACTATTTCTGATCTATTTGTAATTGGTTACAGAGCTCAGAACAACAGCAAAATAATGCATTATGATGGGGAAAACAAAGGGGGGAAAAGGGGGAGAAGTGAGACCTGGAGGTCAAGCTATAGATGTCTCGTGACCTGAGTCATGTGAAGACTTTGAAAGGCAGCACTTTTTTTGCTGGATAAAGTATTTTTTTTCTCCTTGTCTTTGAAGGCTAAATGCCAGAAGAACTAGGTTCATGGCAGTTGGGTGGTTTGCTGTTTGGGGGAGTGGTGAGGGAAGAGAGTACGTTTTCTGATTTCTCAGCTATTGGAAAGCCCTCAAACAAACAAAAAATAAGATGGTACAATCTTTTAAAGACAGCACTTGCATACCCACATCCAACTTTGACAAATGTGCCCAGCTACTATCCTACACAGTGCTCCGTGCCCAAGGAACTTTTGGATTGGATTGCTGCAATTAATTCTTCATGAAGCTATCTTGAAGTTAACCCAAAAGCTGTAACTGGTGCAGACTGCATCTGCCTAATTGTCGAGAGGGGTGGCTATAGTATCACACTAATCTTGAAAAGTGTCACATTGGTTGTGATTATCTCAAGTGTTGAGATTAATTTGTAAAATTATAAGGATCCAAATATTTAAAAGAATATATCTTTCAACACTGTCCAAAGCTTGCATTGCAATCAGAAGGGGAGGCCTTGGGGAGGTCCTATTAGGGGATTTAGTTAATAGTATGATGGCTATATTTTTGAAATTTTTGGAAAATCATGACTGCAAACTCTGCCCATCTCACTTTATGCCAGCAAACTGGTTTTACTGACCACAGTCAGGAGTTGATGAATTTACAGTGTGTTTGTCTCCCTCCAATATCATGTTGGAACATAGAATCTAACCATGCACAGAATACAGTTCATCAGCAGGAACACATGTGCATCACCTATATTGGATACATAGCATAAAATGAGTAGCTGCTAACACGTTGAGTGGACTTTGGTCATGCAAAATACTTCAGCATTAAATGTAGAAACAAGCATAAGAAATGAATTGTTAGCAGGAACATCATCTTGGAAATATTCCCTCAACACTTTAAAACATATAGGCAGCCCACTGTCTCCAGTGAATGTGGTTAATGGGAATTAGTTCAAACATTTGGAGACCAGGTTGCTAACTTTGCTCTGAACTACAAACAACTGCCAGATAGCTCAGCCCCACTTCTATAATGGGGATTGCAGGAAGAAAACACCAGACAAATAGGAGAGGGAATTTAGAGAGCCCTGCTGGATCAGACCAAGTTCAGTATCTGTATTCCATCAGAGGTTCAGTAATTAAGACATGGAGTTTATTATTAATATTCTCACCGGTTTCCAGTGGACAACAGTGAAAGGGAGGTTGCCTTTGATCCTAATTTCCAGAGAGCATATGTACCTTGAAATATAATTTTTGCATTTCTTCCCTGCCCCCTCTGAAGATTCTCCCCCTCCACATTAAATGAATGTATAGACCATTCCCTATCCTGATGCCATCCAGATGTGTTTGGATTCTGGCTTCAGAATTTTCAGCTAGTATGGGCAAGATGTATGAAGGAAGGACTGGAGATGGCTGCTACAATGGTTGGTGTTCTTAGATTAAGTTCTAATGTGGCTTATCTGATTTTGACTTTGTTTTGTTGTATGAGCAGATAATGGTGGAATTGCTTGTAATGCTTTATGATAAGATAATTTTTTCTCTGCTACTATAGCATAGGATGGCAGGGTTTATCATTTGGCTTGCTACATCTGGGGGCCATCCATAATTACTGTATAAGTACTTAAATGTGCAACAGATTAGTTTTTCCTACTAATATGCAGAAGAGTAAACTTGGGTGGTCTAGAAAGAAATGCATAAGCTTTGTTTTAATCAAAATTCCTCTTGTGTAGAAAGAAGAGAAACATAATCCTGATTAATGAAGATCCAACTACAGAGTGTTAAAGATTTTCAAAGGAGAGACAGATCAAGAGAAAAGGGAGAAGACATTGCTATAATGATAAACTGTATATGAGAAATGAAAAAAAAAACCCACCAATAATTGCAATAGAATCTCCTTGTCAATATAACATATTGGGGATTGATTTATATCCCTATTAATGGGGGCAGCTATAGTGCTTCCTCCTATCATTTTTCATCATAACCACCCAGTGAGATACATTATATTTGAAGTTTGTACCGAGGGGCTTGGTGAGATTCTTCGTTGGGGAGGTTAAAGTTAGTTGAGATATCTGTTTTATATTTATGATTTCTATATTAGACACCAACCAGGTTGTTTTGAGAGGATGTTTTGTGGAACAAAATCTAAACGTGTACATGCATACAATAAGTTACTATGTACCTAAAAGGCTACAATGTTGGATCAGCACAGCAGCAAACAACATCCTGCCAAAAATATACTCTTGTGGTAGACTTGACCTAGCGCAGGGTCCAGGAAAGTTGGCACATACTGCCATGGAAAGGAGAGATTCCAAAGAGGCTATAAACACGGCAAAAATCAAGATGATCCACTCCACGCGGTGTCAAAGCGTGTGTCATTGTTTATGTGCGCTATTTCGCATTTTATCTCCTCATGATGAAAAAAGACAGAAAGCGTTTAAAAAAATAGTGGTTTGCCCGAAAGGACGCGTGCTAACTCTTGACAGAAAATACGAAGGGGAGAAATCCGCCACATGCCCAATGACTCTGCAACGCGGGTTGTAATAAAATACTGGGGGAGAGGAGGCGTCGATTTAATTGCAAAAAACCCGCAGCCGAAAAAGATCCAACTCAAAAACTTCCAAGAGCGTCAGAAATGTAATTCGTTGCTGATCGGACCACCCAATTGAGATATTACATTCAAATGAGCGTGGTCCATTCAGCCAATGGAAAGGAGGCTAGTGGGTGGAGTCCTGATCCACTTCCTCGGAGGAAAGTTTGTATTCATAAAAAAAGTCAGTGGTGGATGAGTTCCAGTTGTAGCTAAGTGTAGGAGTTTCATTCTCAAGGTGCGTTCTTTTTTTCTCTCCTATAGCTGTAATGATAATGTATGAGCTTGCTATTTTCTAGTCACAAACTAGTTATACATTAGTATTCAAAAACTATCCAATTCTTCATAAGATGGTGCTATTTTATTTAAATTTTCAGTAGAAAAGAACTTACATTTTTTTCTTTACATGGAGGTTGACTCAGCTTTCCATCCTTCCGAGGTGGGGAAAATGAGGACCCAAATTGTTGAGGGCAATATGCCGACTCTATAAAAGTGCTTAGAGAGGGCTGTAAAGCACTGCAAAGCGGTATATATAAGTCTTAGTGATATTGATATTGCTACATTTTCCAATCATTGATAATTGGAAAATATATTTTATTTTCTTCAGTTGCAGGCAGAAAATGAATTCTTTAGAGGCTGTGAATTTATCATGGGCACAATAAAATTTTTTTCCTCTATTACTAAGTTCCAGAATGGTTTCAAGTGACTGTGCTTGACTTTGATGTGTTTCTGAATGTATTACATGATAATTTAAAACAGTGGCAGAAAAAGGATGAAAAATCACGTAAGGAAGCATATAAAAATAAAGATGTTCAGAGACATGGATTATGAAATTTGAGTCTTTGTATAGCATGCATTGTAAAAATCTTTTTTTTTTTTCCCCTCTAAAAATTACTGTTAACTTCTAAGTTGTGCTAAATCCTTAACTTGGGATTCTTATGAATGAGCAGGAGTTACATTTTGTGTGATAGGAAGCAAAATAATACAAGGTGCTTGTGTAAAACTTACACTGTGGAGTATTTTTTTAAAGTTATCCCAAGAATCAGTTGATATAACTGCATGGTAGCATGAGTTACAACCTTTCTTATCTAGGGAGATGTTACATCTTGATAAGGTTTTTGTTTTCCTATTAAATCATGTCTGATTCTCTGAGGCTGCCTAGACAAGTCAATGCAGTTTGCCTGGCAAGATTTTTCAGAAATGGTTTGCCATTACCTCTTTCCAAGGGCTGAGGGTAAGTGACTGGGCCATAGTCACACAGCTGACTTTGTGTCTAAGACAGGGGTGTCCAACCTTGGCAACTTTAAGACTTGTGGACTTCAACTCAGCTTTGCTGGCTGAGGAACTCTGGGAGTTGAAGTCCACAAGTCTTAAAGTTGCCAAGGTTGGACACCCCTGGTCTAAGACATCTCCTGGTTTCTAGCCAAATGCCTTAACCACTACACCAAACTGGCAGTAAAAAGCACAATAGGGTTCATAAATTGATCACACAAGAAATAAAATACATTAAAAAAGATACTGAAGAAACTGAGATGGGAAATTAAGAATATAAAATCAATGTTAAGTTTGAAATATTAAATGGCAAGGTCAGTTGTGTTTAATTAGTTCAGTCAAAGGAATTGGACTTACATTTATATCCTTGTGACCATAAATAATTAAAAGTATAGAAAAATACAGTACTCACTGTCATTAAGTTGGTTCTTACATTGATGGAATTGTGCAATAATTGTTGTCTTGTTAAAAGTAGGGAGTTATGATTTGCTCTCATTTTCCTTTTCCAAAGTTTTAATCTTCATGTTGACCCACACCTTTTCCACTATCTGTTAGAAAGTAGAACAAGCTTATCAAACACTTCACAGAGATGCATGTGTTAAACCTGGGCATCTGAAAACATATAATGCAGAAGCCTCAAAATAAGTACAAGTATTTTAGCATGTAACATACTTATATGTAGCTGAAAGTTAGCAATATCTCCCAGCCGAGATGATGGAACAGAGGATATTTAGGCAGACAATACTTTTTCAGCTGCCTTTTTTTAATCACACCAATGATAGTTTCTTAATATTAGAAAAGCTTTTGCTGAACTATGTGCATCCAGGTAAGAACTGTGAAAATGCATTCCCTTTGTAAACCACAGTTATATGTGGTTAGTTATATGTGAATAAGCCTTACTGGAGTGTCTCAGCAAACTAACATTTTTTTGTTTTTGAGAAACTGCAGTTGCACTGCATCTTGGAGACAGCAGATTGAGAAACCTTCTTTAATGTGATTTTCTCAATTGAGAAAATGCACATAGCAGGTCTACCTAAACAGGATATACTTCTGTGGGTGAGTGTTTGATTCCCATGTAACTTCAAGCATCTCTCTAGCTTTGATATTCCCATCTGAAGATTATTTTCCAGGTGATGGGAGAGCAATCTTACAATTGCTAGTAGATACCAGTATGTACAAACTGTTTTCTCTTTGATAAGTTTAAAGGAAACAAGGGGTATTTGTTATGTCTTGTCTCCTGATCCTTTCACAGCTGCTCTTCCCTCCCTGCTCTCTTCATCTCTCCACAAAACTACTTGCCTAAGGCATCTTTCCTTCCTTGCATAGACTATGTCCGAACCAGCTGATTATGCTCTCTGTGAGAAATTTGAGGCCAATATGTTTGCCAAGAACCGATGCCAGAACTGTTTGCGAACAATCACTGATCATCAACATGGTAACCAGGTGAGCTTAATTCTGACATGGAGGAAAAATTAATTCATGAGGAATGCTTAGTGTTGGGAAGGGTAGCATCATAAATGTTACAAGAGGAGCTTTACAACAAACAGTAAGGTGTTAAAACACAAGCAATATTTCTGGTAATTAAGATTTAAGACAATGGCGACCAATCCCCTTTTAAAAAAATCAAGAGTCTGTAGCACCTTTTCCAGCTAGCAGACTTTATTAAAAAGGACAGGCTTTCATCAGCTGCGGCTTCATTCTCCCTTTTAAAGATTATCAGCATACTAATTCTTAATGTAAAAGAGAATAAAGGATAAAGCTAGGAACCCCTTGTCAGTGAACTGCTTCTCTTTTACATTTTTAAAATATTTTTAAAAGCACTTTTGTGCTAGAGTTGGTACAGATATTTGAGTTGTGAATGTTGCAGGTGTGGAATGGAGATGGAAGTAAAAAGTTCGGCAATTTATCACGATCAGATGTTGTCCTCAGAGGGCAAAAGGTGTTTTTAATATTGTACTTGGATGGGACACAACTAGGAATTTCTCTGGCTGTAGGCTAAATTAGAAAGTTGAAAGAAAGAAATACCTCAGAAGAAGGTAATGGCAAATCATTTCCATGTTGTAAATCCTCCAGAAAATCTTGAGTGGATCTATTTATGTAGTTGCTAGGAGCTGACCTGAACTCAAGGAATCTTTATCTCTGTTGTGATGCACTTCTCATACTGTAGATTGCAATTTTAAAACATCAAAAGGGAAAAATGTATAAATAAAATCAGTTACATTAAATGTAAGTCTATGTACAATATACTGAACCCGCTTAGAATAAATATAATTTTCATGAAGAATAGCACATGACTAAAGTAATCGTAAAATAAGCTTCAGTAGTTAGCTTCATCAATTTCAGTATTTTGGGGGTATTTTGACTTGCCAAGCCAAATTTCTTGTACAGTTCTAAATACAGAATATAACAAATTGCTGGAGTGGTCTACAGGCACTGTGATAATATATGACGGACAGGGATCTCAAAGAGCGGATTATCAAGGGATGGAATATAGTTGTGTCTTGCCAGATCTGAAAAAATGGGCATGTATCTATGGAATTCTTCATTTGAAACATAAGAAAATTCAAACTTTGGATACTTCGCGGAGTGATTATAAGAAAGGTACATTTAAAGCAGGTGTGCACTTCAATAGTCATACCACAGAAATAAAAATTATATATATGTTGTAATAGTGACAGAATGGCTAAATGATTTATCTTAGAAATAAGCACTCAGATAATTGTGGAATCAGCACTTAGTGGCCTCCAGATATATTGACTTTAACTATCATTAGCCAGTATGAAAAATGGCAAGTGACTTCAGATTCAAGAGAGATCTTCTCCAAAGTTATCTACCTATTTTTCAGAACTGCAAGGAAGTCAGGATGACTTTAAATATTTGCAGTCTCTCCTCTCCCTCAAGAATATTTTAGATGTGCTGATCCATGATCCTATGCTAAGTTTGGGATAGAGAAGGTTGTTGTGGTTGAAATACCTAGGGAGAAAATTGCCTCATCCTCTTTCCGTTGCTCCCACCAGGAGAATTAGATGACGGGGCATTTTCTTCATAAGCTGTTCTCAATCGCTTAGTTGGGACTCTGGCTGTTCTTTATTTGGGATTTATTCTATTTCCTTTTGTTCTCTCTAGATTCCTTTGACTTCTGCTTAGGTTGATGCTTTCACCAGGGTTCTTTGGCCACAGAACCAGCAAATCATGTCCCTTTGTCTACCTTTAAAAATGTAAAGTGGGAATATTGAAAATAATGTCCTTTTTTATTCTTATAGCACTACATCTACTTAAATTCAGCTTTCTGCAACTACCTATTATACCAGAAGGTTGATTATTCAGGCTGTAAGCTAACCTTCCTCCACCTGGTGTTCTTAGAGGTCTTAGATTTCCCCTCCCTCCCCCCCAACTTCCAATTCTCAGGTAGCATGCTGAAGATTGCTAAGTGGGTGGAGAGAGGCTGCTGCAAGTGATTATCCTCTATTTTTCTGTTTTGGAGCATCCTGAAGAAGGCAGAGAATTCTTGTCATAGCCCCAGTACTTCCTAAAACAATGATGGCTTGCCAAATGAAAGAACACTCCTTACCCATAGCTTGCTTCCTTGCTTTAGTGCTGTTTGCAAATGTGGAATATCCATAAAATTCTAACCTTTAGTAAACAAAAATCTTGATAAATTAAGAATAGTATTAGGAGTATCAGTGGCTAAAAATGACAGCTTAGTGTGTACTGTGGAGATCCTGATAAGTTTCTTTTCTAAAGGGCTAGGAATTCTGTGTCTTTCATTGCTATGTGGCAGGCAGCCATTCAGCAGGTGGAACTGCTCTGTTTATTTTCTGCAGCGCTGTAGGATGCTTTCTGGCCTGGTGCAGACTGACTGGCTGAACAGTCCCTCCTTATACAGTGCCAACTTGTATACTGTAAACAAAGGGGTTTATATTATGTCTTGTTCAGTGGGCTGCATCAGCCCAGGATTATGAAATAGTAATGAGGTTTCTTCTCTCCAGTCCTGGCCTTCTAGAATTTCCTACTGGCGTAGCTATGTGCAGCCCAGAGCCAGTCCTCCTGAGCTTCAGCAGGACAATGGAAGGGAAATGGAGGTGCTGACAGCCAGTCTGCTAGGGACCCTCCCTTTGCTGATCAAAACCTGTTAAGGTAACCTGACTGGGATGAGGTGGTGGATGGCTCTCTAGCTTAATAAGGCGATAGGATGCTCTTAAAGGGACAGGCACATTTGAAATTCAGCTTAGGATCTGAGTAGGAGAGGATACTTCACCTACACCCCTGCTGCTAGCCACTCCATTTCTCTGGAGCAGAGCGGGCAGTGCTTCCCATTAGATGGTTCATCCTTGGTAGACTATGGGCTTGATCAGGAACCGTATGCTAAGCCATAATATGATTGATTTTCACTTCTAAATAGTGGTTTATGCTCTGTGGTATGTGAATTCAGCCTATCAGTAATCATGAAATTCTGAAGATCCAAGTACAGTTGCAAATCTGTGGTTTAACAGTGTCTGCAGAATTGGAACTGGGGTGGCCAATTGTAACCTTCAGTATACAATTATTTCATTAGCTAGAAATAAAAAAAGTACCTCTAATTGGGTTTGTACATTACATGAAGCTGTATTGGTTGGTTTGGTTTTGACTTTGGTGTTGTGTGAACCCAACTAATGGCTTCTTCAACAACCTCGGCTTTGAACAGTATGTGAGCTCTGCCTGAGTGGGAGCTTAGAAATATTGCCAGACAAAGATGTGTCCATTAAGAGGTTTCGGTGTGATACGAGTAACTAGTGCATGACCTCTCTCCAGATATTTTGAACTATAAATCTTGTATCTCTGGCTGGGGAAAGCTATATTGCAAATGTGTTGTTGGCACTAGATTACTATCTTAAATTTTAAGATGAGTTATCCCCTCTGAAGAAAGGTGGACGCCAATGGCCAGAGGAGATTGACTGAGATGTTGGAGACCAGTGTTGGAATGGGCTATTCATATTTTTTATTCTATGAGTTTTTTGGTTCAGGATGTTCAAAGTGCATTCTAGGCCTCTCTGTTAGGTTATATCAACCTTTCCTTCAGGAGCTCAAGGAGGTTAACATGAGAATCCTAACAATTAACCTGATTGGTTGGTCTAAGAGCACGACTGGCCCAGATTTCCCAGCCATAATCATGACTTAAGGTGAACTTAAATGTTGTAAAATGAATAAAATATTTGAGATATTTTTTGTTGAGGTGCTGCTTAAAAAACAGTGAGTCCCAGTGTAGGTAATCCTTGACTTAGAACAGTTCAGTTAGTGACCATGCAAAGTTACAACGGCATTGAAAAAAGTATTTTTCACACTTAGAACCATTACAGCATCCCCATGGTCGTGTGATCAAAATTCAGATGCTGGACAACCAACTCACATTTATGACCGTTGTGGTATGCCAGTCACATGGATTACCTTTTGAGGCCTTCTGATAAGCCCAGTCAATGGAAAAGCCAGATTCTAAATATAGCAGCTGCAGTGATTCACTTAACAACTGTGGCAAGAAAGGTTGTAAAATGGGGTAAAATTCACTTAACAAATGTCTTGCTTAGTAACAAAAATGTTGGACTCAATGATGGCTGTAAGTCAAGGACTACCTATATTGAAGGATTCTGGGCAATGCACTACAACACATCAAAACAAAAGTTATAAAACTCAACAAACTGAATTAAAATAAAATCAGATAACCAAAAGATGGACACCTAATAATCAAACCAACAGAGGCCAAAGGCTCATTGGAATAATGGTGATTTTAATTGCTTACAGAAGGTAACCCCGTCTTTCCTCAGAGAGCTACTGAAGAAGTACCTCGGTGCCCATGTTTTATAGCTTGTCAATTCTTTCTGACAGGTATTCAAAAAAGATGTCATAAATCTTCCTAACTGTATTTCTAATAATATCAGCGAATCTGATCCTGCTGATCCATGGGACTCCTTGTGCATTCTAGCATCCCAGTGTAAAGTCTATGTATATGTGGGCTCTGAAGACAGAAGAGAAAGGCAAGTACTATATTTGTGAGGCAAAGATGGTTTATTTTTGAAACTTATAGCTGGTTCTTCAGTAGGCATGCAGAGTTTCCTGGTCAAGCTTCAAAAGTATGTAATAGGAATGATCAAAAATTTTATATGGCAGACAACATGTGATTTTTGCACAATGTCCACAGGCCTTACATATAAAGTGATATTAATACACATCCAGTTTGGTGTAGTGGTTAAAGCAGTGGGCTAGAAACTGGGAGACTGTGAGTTCTAATCCCACCATAGGCATAAAGCCAGCTGGGTGACCCTGGGTCACTCTCAGTCCCAGGAAGAAGATAACAAACCATTTCTGAAATAATAATGTTAAGAATTGGAGAAGATCACAAAGTATTAAGATCTGAAAATAGAAGTAGAAAGATAATGGCATAAACTGGCTGTAGTGGTCCTGATGGTTGTTAGCACACTGGGTGCCATACCCCCCAAAATTGAACAGCACTTAGAAATTCTGTGGATTATCAAATTTTTCATCTGTTGGAATCTTCACATTGTTGAGAACATTTTTAAATTATTTTTTAAATTGGCAATATAGTATTTTTTTTTCCTTTTTGGAAAAAATATCAAAATGAAATTCATTTTCTCCTGAGATACAAGTGAAAGGAAGAATCCACTGTTTGTATCTCACATTCTATGATGTCACTAGTTATCCTCAGCCGTTCACTCTTTTCATGTTAACCATAAGGAAAAAATAATAACATTGGAAGCAGTTCTTTTATTGTGTGATATGTTAATTTCAAGTGATTGTTTTTATTAGTAGTCATGTAATTGAACTGGAATATTTGATAAGGGGAAGATGTTCAGTATGATCCATTTAATTGGCTGTTCGTATTGTATACAAACATTCTTTTCAATGTTATATTTATTGAGAGACTTGTAAATATTTTTGAGAAATGACTATTTGTTGATGTAAAGTTCCCTTACATCATCCAAATTTCCAGGAAGCTAAAACATTTCATAAGTTTCTTCTTTCAGCCCAATTCACCTCATATGGTTGATATTGTTGTTGGGAAAATAGGAGGAAGAAGGTGTATTTGGATATGTTTACTGCCTTGAGTTATTTGTAAAAATAATAAAGGTGAGATATAAACAAAGATAAAGTAAAACCTAGTATTTCAGTTTTAGCGTGATCAGAGAACGGTGCTATTAAATGAATGATTTGCATGGAAGTATCTCAAAGTAGTAAAATCCATTTCTGGTTGGATTCTATACAGAGTTTCTCCCACTTAAACTACAACCTTACCTCTTTCTTGGCCAATAGGAGACATCTAGCCTTCTTACTTCAGACAACTAGGAGTAGAGCAGTGAAATTAATACATTCATTTTTGGCTCTTATAGTAGACCAATGATGATAGAGGAGCAGGGCAAAAATATAGAATTTTTCTTGGCAGAATGAGTAGAACGTCCAAATGTGACTCATGTGACACATGTTTAAGTCAGTAAAGTAACCACCAAATAAAAATAATTAAATCTGGAGATTTGCATTAACTAATTAATATAACCATTGGTTTTGAGCACAAGTTTTTTTAAAGCAAGGCTGAGCCTTCTAAACAAGTTTCTATTATAGACATAGCTCTTAACATTACAACTGCACCTGAAATGTTGGTAGTTCTCATTTGTTTCTCTTCTTCTTCCCCACAGCCAGCAGGAAAGGTTGGGATACACCCAGCTCAACTGCAGCAATGAAGAATCTGAAGCAGCAAATACATGCCCTGATGCCAGCAATACTCTCAGCACTGATGCAGATGGCAATGCCATGCTTAGTGAGGTGAGAGACCAATTCTCATATCTACTTTAACAATCTACTAGTCCATATGCATGCAAAACATTCCATAGTTAACTTTATTCTTTTTACCATGCTTTCTCTAAATCAACAAATGTACAATGAACTTTTTTCCATTCATACATTTTTCAGTGACCTAAAGGGCAGAGTCTGCACATTCTCTCCTAGTACAGAACTATAAAGCACTTCCCAAAATTTGCTTATTGTCTCCTTCCGGAAACCTTATAGTCAGAATTCTGCCAAAATAACCTTTGCAGGCAGAGTTAACAAACCAGACCCTGGTAAATATTGCATTCACTCTTAAAAACGTTCTCTTCAAAAGAATAATAACATTATTCTAATTGTCAGATCCTGGTGCAGTCTTCACATAAACTTTAAACAAGTTGTACATCCACTTAACAAGCAAAAGACCAGTATTTTAATAGTCCTTCATATACCTGCAACCTCACTTTTTCAACATTCTCGCTTTATGAAATACAAGTACATGAATAAATCTGATTCTTGGTAGGGACTTTTTAGTGACATGCTAATTCTTATTCACTTAGGACCAGGAAATGACTAGACTGCTCAGCAACATTTTGGAATCTGAAAAAGAAAACTCACTACACATTGCAAGTCTGAAGGAAAAGGTACAATCTGAAAACTTGCACTCTGATAGGCACAGATGGGCCGAGGCAACATCCTGTAGAAGAACAGTGTCTTGGAGTTGTCTAAAACCAGGTATGTTTTCTTATCACCAACAACTTTCTGTTGACCTTATTTTTAGGAAATGCTCAACTCCTGTCCTAGTGCTCCACAATGGAAAACAAATCTGCATTCAAATAAAAAATGTTTTTTATTTATTTTATAAATAGAATAAAAATTATTTTCTCTCTAAACTCATGCACACAGTTAATTTTGCTCCACCATTTATATCAATCCTCTCTAATATTATGCCTTCCAGATGTATTGGTCTTCAATTCACATAACTTTCTGTTATACTGGATTTCAAATAGTAGTCAGGAAATATTGTATGGTTGTTTGGAAAAGCCCTATCTAGGTTTCAAAGAACTTGACGATTTTAGTCGGGTTAGAGGTGGTTGAAGCGCAAAAGGAAATAATACTTCTTAAAATAGTTTTTATTAAAGGATTTTATATACAAGTACTTTTTAAAGAAAAAAATATAAGAAAAAAGATAGAAAAAAAGAGAAGATAACAGAAAACATGGAAAATGCTTCTGATCATCCTTTTGGCAGTCATACATACAATTCTAATCAAACTTCTCAGTAGAATTATACCATAATCCTCTTCTTTCTAAACCCCTATGATGCTATGTTGGCCTCTTTCCATCTGTCAAGAATCTTTCCATTCTATAGAATAATATTCATTGTTTGTTGTAAATGTTATAAACATTCATCCTCAAAACATTTATAACAAGAGGCCAGCAGACCATTTGGGCCAGCTGCCTTTCTTGTTTTACTATGTTTTTCTTGCTCTTTTATATAGAGTAGAACAATGCTGGAGAAATAATTCTGCATATTTGCATTATCTGTTATTGCAGTATTTCCTTCTTGTAACTTTTGTATTACTTTATTTTTCTTTTCACAACATATGCCGGCCATTTTGCATAATTCATTTTTAGTTCCATCTATCTCATTGTCAACAAAGACAACCATCTCTGTAGAAGCTTAATTTGGTGAGTAAGTTATCTTCTCTGGGGAGTTTTCCTGTCTTGCTCTCTCTGTCTTTAACATTTTAGTCCTAATTAGCTCTCCATAGTTACAGTCACACAATCGGACTCACATTACTTATCTTCTTATTTTGTAAAATCCATCAAGTATCTAATTTCTTTAATATATAATCAATATTCCCCTAAAGTTTCAGTTTAGTTGTCTAGTTCATTTTACTATTTTTAAAGAGACGTCAATCATAATTCTTCTATTTCTAAAATTATTGTGCCCTTTATCTGTTAAAAATTTAAATCACAATCTTGTTAAGTTGTTTGCTTTTACATCAAAATTAGTTTTTGCTCTCTCTTCTTAATTCCAAAAAGACACTGAGTATCTTTATTCTTTCTTGTTGCTTAGAAAATCTTTCTTAAGACATAAATTAATTATATCATTTTTTTTAAAAAAGTGAGGCTTTGGCTAGTTAAGTGTCCATAAAGGGCTGCACAGTATTTCTGAGTGGTAATCCCTCTACTTCCAAGCCACTCAACCTATGATTGATCGCAAGAAGGTTAATTCCTGCGGTCTCCTCTTCTACTGTAGAACACAAGTGGATGATCTCTTGGTCTCTTCTCTGGGAAAAATTTTGTTGGTCAGAACTAGCAATCTTTGCCAATCTTGTGTTTTCTCATAGGAATGTCTAACCCATTATAGATCCTCACCCAGAAGCTGCAAAAGAAAGTAATATTAAGCAGATTAAAAATTCGAAATAACCTCCCAGAGAAGGCAGAAAAAAACCAAGAAAATGTAGGAGGAAGAGAAAATGAACCAGTATTAGGCAATAAAGTCTTTTCCTTTGACCAGTGAAAGACCAGCCCTATCTTCATTGGATATCTAAATAGCCTTTGTATTAGTAAATACTAATATTTATTTATTCAGTAATAGTCCCATACACTGTGTGAACAAGTTTGTGCCAGGGGCTTATAAATACTTCTTCCCTCCCTTCTTTGAAAACTGGCATTCTCCAGATCATATCTCAGAGCTAGAAACTGGAATCTATTCATGGAATGGCCTCATGAAGAAATGGAATGCACATTGCTTTAGTTCAGTGTACAAAATGTTCAATTACAAATCTTCTTTGTAAAGATTATCTGTTTTTTCATCTTATTCTCCTCATTGATGATGAAGACTTATTTTGTCCTGAGTAGGGGTGGAAAAGCTGCAACTGCAACCAGTCAAAACCATATTTATCCTCATCTACTCACAGTTCCTTTCAACCACCTTGAAATTATTAGATGGAGATTGAGGGCTTTCCTTTTTGTTCACCACGTAAATGCCAAAAGGTTGTTTTTAAACTCCCTAGCCTCATAAGTATTTTTAAATTAAGCTTTCTATTGGCCAGAAGGGTCTGCTATGTCAATTTGGCCATCAACAGGCATAATTGATAATCAAAGAGACTTCACCAAACTGGCATCACTTACATACTTGGATTGTAACTCATGTTTTCACTAGCCAGCACAGCCAAGGGGCAGGCAGGCTGAGGCTTAGAAACTAGTAGTTCAACATGTCCAGAGGACATTTGATCTAGAATAACACTAAGAAGATTCTGATAAAGAATAAGCCAGAATGCTTTTTGTTAGTGCTTTGGGGTCTGTGTTTCCCAATGCTGTCTTATAAGCAACTCTTGTTCAGAGATGTTTTGAACTGTATTCTCCCTAGGAATTTGCACCTTTTTCAAACAATTTGTCATTATGACATTTTTTCTTCCTTCTAGAATCCAGGGCTATCAGCCAGGACTGTGGCGACAGCAGGAGGAAGCATAAAGCTGAGAGTGGCTATTTCTCTTTGGAGTGTTGCAAATCAGAGTCAAATTGGATCTCTTCCACTTCCTGTCCTAATCATAGCATGTTGCCCACTCCTAGCAAGGCCACAGGAGCCTCCCTCAGCTTGGTAGATTCTGAGCTGAACTTTCACAAGAGTGGCAGTAGTGAGGGCCGATGTGGGCTGATAAAGCAGAACTATACAATCTTGGCTGACTTGCCCAAAGCAAAACGGCTCCGTCACCAGGAGGCTTTTGAAAAAGACCACAGCCGTGCTTGTAGCCCAGGCCGAGCAGAGGTGGAACGGATTTTTGGGCAGGAACGCAGGTAAGAAATGCTGTTGCGTCCCAAACTGCATCCTCTCTCAGCCACAAGCATGGGAACTAGATAAGTCTTTGTGCAAACAATATTACTGCAAAGATTCATCTCTGACAATATGGAGAACGTTCCTTTTCGTCCCATTAGAGCAGGGAATCCCCAAGTCTTGGGCTGCAGCCAGGGGTGGGATTCAAAATTTTTAACAACCGGTTCTGTGGTGTGGCTTAGTTGGTGGAAGTGGCTTGGTGGTCATGTGACTGGCTGGGCGTGGCCAACTCAATATCACTCACATCGAGGCACACATCTCCTCTCCTGGCCTCTCATGACTGTGGGGATGCTGCAACAGTCGTAAGTGTTAAAAATGGTCATAAGTCACTTTTTTCAGTGCCATTGTAACTTTGAATGGTCACTCCACACAAGCAAAGTACCAGCAAAGGAGAGGAAAAAAACTCCAGAGAAGTTCCTGACACAGGAAGTCTAGTCCTGACAAGAATGCAGTAAGGGTTAATGGAGAGGCAGTTTCTGTAAGCAACACCAGAATGTTTCCTTCCTGCCTTCCTTACAGGATTACGTCAGTAATTTCTTCTAACAACCAGTTCTCCGAACTGTTTAGAATGTTAACAACCGGTTCTAGAGAATAGGTGCGAACTGGTAGAATCCCCAAGCCCTGGGCTGCAGCCCATTCAGAACTGGGTCACGGAAGCAGTGGGCAAGTACACACATAGCTCCTCTTGTGCATGCAGCAGGCAACCGAGCATGCATGCACAGCTCCCCTTGTTTGAGTGGGGATGGGACATGTTAGGGATAACATTGGTTACCTAACTTAGTTTGGGTAAAAATAATATATAAACTATGTTAGTGAGTTTAAGTGTGTGTATCACTTTAACTGCAAAACATGTATTTTGGGTGCAGTTGTAAAATCATCATAAGAGGGAGCAAGAGAGCTCACTGTTAGCTGGCTTTTACTGGAGAGCTGACAATGATTGATGGTTGATTGATGGTGATAATAGCGTGTGTTTCCCTGCTGTTGCTGAGAGAAGAAAAGGGGTTTGATTTTCTTCATATCTCTGACTGCAAAAGAAATATATTGCTGGACTGATTATTTGTAAGTTTACTGACCTCTATTTTCAACACTGGACTTTGCAACTGATTAATCCCTGGATGGACTGAACTAGTTTATGACATATGAACTGTTTTGACTATGCTATAACTCTTTCTGGAATAAAAAACTATTTAACTGGCACAGTGTATCTGTCTTACTGAGTGTAAACTACAACAACGTTTATCTTACATCATTTGCCTGCCTGCTAGACGCCGTTGCACGTTCTGCTAGGGTGTGTATCCCTAACAGGACACACATGCCTGTCACTTGCACAGGTGAAGCTGTGCGCACTCGCCTACCCCTTGGACCCATCTCCTCTCCTAACTGTAGTGACTCGCTTGACAATCATCATAAAAGTAGTCATAAAATCGAGTCTACTCCAGTGGTGGTATTCGACCAGTTCTGCCTGGTTCTGGAGAGCCGGTAGGAGCGATGAGCAGCAAAGACCGAACCGGTTCTCTCCGCTGCTCTAATGGCTCTGCTATTGGGCCCACCCGCCCGCCAAGGCTCCCATACTCACCTTTATCCACTGAATTTGAAGCACAACTGCTTTGCACGGCACAGAATGCCACGCGGCAGCTGCTGAAGCAACCGGGATCGTGCAGGCTTGCAGGAGGCGAGTTAGAACAGCTCTGTGCCTGCGCAAAGTACACGTTTGGTGCACGCATGCATGCAAAGTATGTGCATGCGCACAAAGCCACGCCCAACGAACTGGTGGCAACAATATTTGAATCCCACCACTGGTCTACTCATGTGGTGACTTGACCTCCGACCAAAATTCTGGGCTCAGTTGTGATCCCAAGTCAAGGACTGCCTGCATTACATACCTATTATACCAACATACACATGACTTTGGGAGAATGGATTTTATGATCAAACATGGCTCAAGGCTACCAGACAGGGAAAAGTTTTTAGAGGTATTGGAAATAATATTAAAAACATATCCTGGAGTGTAAATCCTCATATTAACCCTTGATTTGAATGTGGAGATCCTTTGCAGGTTATTTCAATTGTTTCTGAAGACTGTCTCTTTATTTTTGGTTGTTAGGAAGTCAGAGACCCTGGAAGTCTTCCAGGCGCTGGAAGAGGGCCTCCTGGAACGTTTGGACAGCAAGTCCTTGAAGCTGGCCAAGGAAGGGCGATTAGTCAGAAGGCGATCGAGCCCCACCCTGTGCCAAGAAGTGAGTGGCTGGTCCACAGGCAGAATTTCAGTTCCATTTAGCAGCTGGATATTGAAGGGGGAAAGAAAAAATATCTTCAGTGTTGCATTCCTTGATTTGTCTTGCTTTCTGTGGTGGTCAACCTCAAAGAATGAAATACTTGCTTTTTCGGCTTCATTTTTCAACTGTGGGGTGGAATACTGAGGAACAGACCAATCCACAACAACTGAAGATTGTACCACTTCTAAGCATATAAGAAGAGTTTTCTTGAAAATGCTGTGGTGACAAACTCTTCCTGGTTGCACAAAATTCACCATGGTACAAGGGATAAGCAAACCAATTTAACTCTCCCTTTGATGTGCTAGTTTTGCAAGGATTTCAGATTGTCCCTTATAAACATCTTTGCATTGTGGTGTTGGGAAGAAATTGCTTTGCTATTTTATTTGCCAAAGGATGACAGAACACTTTTTCATGTGTGGGCATGGCAACTAAAAATAGTTGAAACCTATATTTTAATTTTCTCAACTGCTAGTGGTGGCTGCCAGTGGCCAAGTCTCAGGGCATGTCTGTACTTGTAATAATAGATATGAACATAGATCTGAAAAATAGCCACTATGTATGAACCAACACAGTATAGAGATCTACTTTATCTTTACAAAATAATCTTTTGTTGTTTGTGTTAAATATACTGATAGTAATTGCTGGGGGCAGCAAGGGCATGGGAGGGTCAGAGGTCAGCTCAGAATAACCTGCTTGACCAGTTAATCTGATGCTGATTTTTTGATTGCACTATGTGAACTTTTCTGGACTGTTGAGAATGTTCCATATATTTTGAAAATTCCTTACTAGTGCAGAATTCAGCCTTTTCAGTATTTCAGATTTAGGATTTTTTTAGAACTACTTGCAATATCCATAGAACATGCTGTGGTTTTTAGCATCCTGGACTACAAAGCAGGCTTGTAAGCATGTTGAAAATGTCAAAGAAAAATCTCAGAAGATTTAGAAAAGTATCCAATGAGTAATCATTGATTTTCCTAACTCCGCCAAATTAATGTTTTAACCATTACTACATTGACCTACATTACTGGTTTCCAGACATTCTGACATTGTAATCCCCAGAATTCAGTATGCTTGGAGAATTATGGGAATTGCAATTCCAACCAATCTGAAAGATGTTAGATTGCGAAAGACTGGTCTTGAGTTATTGAGCTTTAGAGTAGAATGTTTTTCTGCATATATAACATCCATCTGATTAAATCTTAGAACTCCACTATCTCTTTTTGTAGTACCTGAAAAATAGTTGACTGCTAGTTGCTTATCTCCAAATCCCAACACTTCCAATCACAGGCATCAATGATATTTGTAGTTCTGTACAATATCTAGAGAACCTTCAATTTCATGTTCTAAAAGAAATGGCAGCACTTCTTTTGGAACATAGAATATACATATCTTTTAAAAATATTGCTTTAATTAAATATTTCTGCTTGGGACTATAAGGCAGTGGAGGATACATAGAAGACTTAATTCAGCAAAGAATCTTGGTAAATTCAAGCAGGTTTGATTGAATAAAGATGGCTTTACTATCACATTAAGTGGAATGAAGCAGTTATTTCAGCCCCTGCTAATGAGAACAAGTTTTATAGGGTTTGTGTTTTATTTAATAAACTATGTTGCCTTGTATTGAGTATTCAACAGTGAGAGAGATGTTTTACTACTGAAGAATAAAAAGGAATGTGAGGAAACTAGCCACTGTAGGAAATTGAATTTTTCAAGTTATAAATTTCAGCGTGAGAAATGTTTTTCTAATGGATTTCTAATTTCCAAGGTAATTCATTTAGTTTAACTGTTTGCAATAGGTACATTGATGGGACTTGCATAATTTGTTCTCTTCCCTTCTCTGCTACAGGTGAAGAAAAGATTTCCATGGGAGCCAGAACAGCCCAGGAAAAGAGAATCTCTTTGCATAGGAAGAGCAGAACAGCAACTCAAGATAAGTAGCCAGAGCCATAGTGAATCCTTGCACTTAAAGAACCCAAATCAGCAATCACAGAGAGAAATTCAAAGTAGAGGGATGCCTCTGTACGCAACAACTTCAACCTCTCAGAAGATGGAGAGACAAGGAAGGAAATTGGAGGAGCTTGTGTCCCGTTTGACTTCCAGTACAGAGAGGGCTGCCCTTTGTCCTATGAGTCATGGGAGGCAAGTGGATAATGATAAAAAGAGGCCAGCAGAGATCTCGCATCACAAAAGCCCTGGAAAGAATGACACAGACGCTAGATCGAAAAGCAGTTCAAGTACCTTGCATACTGTTCACCCTCCAAAGACTTTGGACAAGAATCAAGCAAGGCTCACAAGGCAACTAGATAGGTATAAAGAAAGTGACCGGAAGGCACGAGGAAAACCTCTGCTCCTTGTTGGTACAGTTGACCAGCCAAGAAAGAACATAAGAGACTCCCAAGATGTTATTTGTGCTGTTGGCTCAAGAAGTGAAATAGCAGCTAGAGGGAAAGAGGGGCGGCCAGTGGTTTGTTCAAGGCTTGGGCATGATCAGTGCGGAGCCCAAGAAGTGAAAAAGTATTCTTTTAATCCTAGGAAAGAAATGGAAATCAGTTTGAAATGTCCTAGTGCAGCTGTGAATAGCTCTAGTCCTGGAATATCTGCTAGTAGAAGCAAAAGAGATATCAGAAACTCTTGTGGTCCAGGGAGATTCAAGGAAGACAACTGGAACAATTTGAGAGAGCTCAGACATTCTCCAAGTCCTGGGAGTTTGATGGAAAGTACCCAAATATGCTTTGAGCAGGCAAGATGCTGTGCTGCTTCACAGCAGCACCAAGAGAATAACTGGAAAAGTCGAAGGGAAGCCAGGAGTTTAAGGGCCAGTGCCAGTAGTGATGGGCTGAGCAAAGGAGACCCTTCAATTGCTTTCACTCCTAAGAAAGAGAATGACTTGAAGGGTTGTTGCACATCCTTTAGCCCCACAGACCCTACAGTTTTTGGACAGAAAGGGATGGTCCAAGAAGCTCTTGCACACTCCATCAAACCAGAGACTGTCCCAAGAATCCAAGAAAGCTCCCAGAGCCATGTACATCCAATGCCATCCTTGGAAAAAGAGTGGGTAAACCAAGGAGAGTGCTTTCATTCTGCCAAGCCAGGGCAGCAACAGTTGGAGGATAACAGGAAAAACCAAGGAACTCCAGTAAAATGGGCAGAGGATAAATGGATAAACTGGCAGAGGTGTCCCAGTTCCTCAACAGCAGAGAAGTATCTGGGAAATAATAAGGAACGAAGGGTAAGGAAGAGATTAAAAACACTGCCTGAAATTGCTTTCATGTTGTCCCATATTTTCTTTTTGTTTCTGTCTTCTGCCTGGTCCTCAAAATGCAGGGTGGATAATCAGGCATGCTTCAGAGAAGAATCTTGTTTTCTGTCTCCTGAAGCAACATTGATATGTCTCATTTTTAAGTATGTATGTGCAGTGTGTGTCCCTATAAAATGTCATTGGCACTATTGTATGAGTTGAATTATATAAATATAGAAAAATGCAGCTATTACATCTTTGTGGATGTGTGGTTTCATCGCTCTAATGTCCGTTTTCAGGATTTTAAAAACCATGGCTTATTTAACTAGCCAAATGTCCACCAACGGTTGCTGCATATGCAGTATTAATATAGAGGAAGGCTTACTCATTCAGCAGAGCAAATCTGAACTGTTGAAAAGTTATTAGAAAAGGGCTATTGTAAGCAATCAGAACTACATAGAATATAAAAGTTTTCAGTGTGATGTAAAAAAACATATTTATACTGATATTGTGTAAAGCACTGAAATAGCTTAGAATTGCTGTTTTATAAAGACATATAACTATGATTATTTAATTTAAAAATCCTTGACAAAAACATGCATTGGCTTCTGAACAGAAGTAATTTTTGCTTTTTGAGGCTTTTTTTAAATTATCCCATTAATGGAGGAAATGGAGATTTTTCAAAAATATTTTTTTCTGCACTTTCCTTTGTAGAAGCAGCAAGGCGAAGGGCATATTGCAACAAGTGCTTGTTCCTCTAGAAGTCAAATCCTTTATCTGGACTCCAGTAAGAAACATAAGGTATAGTACAACTTTATATCCTTTGGCTCAAGTAGATGCAACTGGATGTCCTTCTAAGTTTTGGATTTCTTCAGTTCCAGTCAACATGGTCAAAAGGGAAGGAACTATTAGGAAATGAAGTCCTGAATATCTGCATGGCTACAGGTTGTCTACTCTTCATTTAACTGTTCAGCATTGCCTGCTATTGTTACTTCAAAAAAGCCCTATACTTTGTTTTGCAAAGAATAATTAACAATTCTTCTGGGCATACTTGGCATGAATTTAGCATTTTCAGGTGCCTATTAATATATCCTGGACAAATACTGTAATTATAAGACTCTGAAAAGCAGATTTGTGTGTTCTTGTAGGAATACAAGCAATTGCCTTATATCTGATCAGTCTGCTGATCTATTTAGTTAAATACAGTATTATTCTCATGAGAATTGCTCTTCAGAGGACTTTCCCACCTTTCTCCACTAGATGCTTTTTGCAGGAGGTGTCAATGGCTGTGTGCCTTATTACTTTTAAAGCTGGTACTCTGTCCCTGAGCAACTCTTCCTCTTCTTAGGGGGCTGGAGGTACTGAGATTAGCCAAGCCTGACTGAAGGAGAGTTAGAAACCACTTAGAAATAGTAGCACCAGAAGTAAACTAGCTAGCTTAAAAAGTTTGTAAACATGCAATGCCATTTCTGGATTCTGATCAAGAAAATATGGAAGTAGCTATGAAATCATCAGGAGCTAGAGCTTGGCATTAAAAAGACTTATTATATCTCACGTGGGGAATACACTACTGATATAAGCCCACAGAAAATTTCAGTGTTTTCAGATAAATGGTCATAGACTGCAAGTAAATGAAATGCACAGAACTAGAAAATTCTAGATCATCCTTTAAGATTAAAGAATACCAGTCCCACTAATATTTGGGTGTAAGACTGAGAAGAGCCCCCCCTGCTATTTGGGCTGAGTTTATGGGTCCAGGAACAGTGCAGTATTGAATCTGAACTTGGAAAACCTGATTTAAAAAGTAGTGCATGACCAGCAGGGCATGTAGACAACATTGGGGACTATTATTTATTGTTCAGGTGGAGATGGCTGGCCGGCTGGCCTCTTCTGTAAACATTGCATCAATGCCTTCCCTCTCCCTCCAAAACCCCTTTAGAGCAAGCCTCTGCTCAAATTGCAGCTGCAAGTGCATGATATGAATCTGCCTTGGTGCTTTAGGCCAGTTTAGCACCTGTATATCTGCTCTTCCAGACACTGACTCTACTGTTAAGCATGTTACACCCTTAAGGGGGGCAGCAGCAAAGTAAATAGCCTGAAAGAACCATTAATCCCTATTTAGAAGTGATGACACTGAAATGACCTAAAGCTATTTGCAAATATTTCTGGAGTGCGAAGAGATTATATTCTGTAGTACAAGATAGATATATATTTGAGGAGAGTTTGCAAATATACAATCTTAATTTTTTAAAAGACAAAGTTATCCAATTATTTTTTTGTTGTAAAAATAGGCCTGTTTATATTTTTACAGATACCAAGTATTAAGATTTTTTTACATCTAAATATTCCAAATTGCATGATTTCTGAGAGGGAAGGGAGTAGAGGGAGGGATTGGTATAGCTGGGAGAGAGCTACCCTAGATGTCATGCTCCATGGCTATCCAAGAAAACTCTTGGTTTTTCAGATTCCACTGGCATATTTTAATAAATAGTCCATACTTACAAATGAGTTGGGCAATATAAAGTAGTAGGCTCATTTCTTTTGTTCATAAAGCAATTCACCCCTGTCTTATTGCACTTCAATCTGAATGTTCAAAATGAAGAACTTGTATTTTGTGAATAGAAAATGTTGAAGTACCTTTGCCAATAATTTCTGTTCTTTCTAGGAAACAAATAGTCTTGTATTAGACAACCTATAAATACCCAACAGCGAAAGCTGGGAATTCCTTAAGTACAGCCATGTAATTTTAAATGGCAATTTCTTAAGTACAGCCATGTAATTTTAAATGGCAATTTCTTAAGTACAGCCATGTAATTTTAACTGAAGATGGAAGCAATTTAGTGATTTGCTACAACAGATGTAATATTGAGCAAGGTTGACAGGTGGGAGACAGAAGCAGCTGCTTAGCACCCTGTTTAGGAGATGGTGTGTTTTCTCTATGGCTATCATTGACATAGTGTTATCTTCCCATCATCCTGCATTTTTCCTTGCTAGCAAGTGAACCTTCTCATCAAACAGTTTTTTTTTTCGGTTGGCATCAATAGATTTTCTCAAACGAAACAGCTGGGCTGTACAGTAAGCAAGTACTTTAGTTTTCAATTGTGCATGCTTGAAAATGCTTGATTTTTTTCCTTATTTTATATATTTAAAAGAGTTTTAGTTTACAAAGTCAGTTGACTTCCTGGAAAGCAAAGTTAGGGCCTATTGTGTCCTGGTTGAATGAAGCATTGATGGTAATATTTCTTAGGGCTTTTCCAGAGATCATGTTATTACAAGTTCAGTTAGTGCTAGTAAAATTTGAAGGGAAGTGTGCATTTTCTGAAGCAGTAAACTTTTCATTTGCTGCCTGACAGAACTCCATTTAAGAAAAAAACAATGAACAGTACAGGTAATTATCAACTTACAACAGTTCATTTAGTGACTGTTCAAAGTTACAATGGCACTGAAAAAAATGACTTATGGTCATTTTTCACGGTTCATGCTATTGCAGCACCCACATGTTCAGGGGTGGGATTCTACCAGTTCAAACCTATTCACTAGAACCGGCTGTTAACATTCTAAGCAGTTCAGAGAACCAGTTGTTAGAAGAAATTACTGGCCTAATCCTGTAAGGAAGGCAGGAAGGAAACATTCTGGTGTTGCTAACAGAAACTGCCTCTCCATTAACCATTATTACATTCTTGGCAGGACTGGACTTCCTGTCTCAGGAGTTTTTTTTTTTCCCCTCCTTTGCTGGTACTTTGCTTGTGTGGAGTGACCATTCAAAATTACAATGGCACTGAAAAAAGTGACTTATGACCATTTTTCACACTTACGACTGTTGCAGCATCCCCACAGTCATGAGAGGCTAGGCGAGGAGATGCATGCCTTGATGTGAGTGATATTGAGTTGGCCACGCCCAGCCAATAACATGACCACCAAGCCATGTCCACCCAGTCACATGACCACCAAGCCAAGCCCACCAACTAAGCCACGCCCACAGAACCGGAAGTTAAAAAATTTGAATCCCACCCCTGGAGCTGGGAATTATGAAGGTAAAAGAAATGAAATGCAGTCAGATTGTTTTTAAAAGGTTGACACTTAAAACTGCTTTTGATCTTGAAGCTGTCATTCCCTGTTTTGATTTAGGAAATGTAATTGGCACAATGCTTGCTCTAATTGGGTTTCCTTCATTTAAAGTATTAGTGTTCTTCATACCTCTTAGATTGCATGATAAAAACTGTGAGTAACTTTTTCTGGTTTAGGCAAAGGCAGAAGTGTAAATACTCATTTTACAGCATTGCATACTTCAGAGTGTCTGATCTTGTCAGCCATTGTGCAGAAATAGGAGCCCTAGATTCTATCCCCACAAATCAAGGTAAAGGCTGAAGCTATCAGGTTATTCTTGCACTTCCCATTTGTGCAAGCCAGAATGTATAAACCATCGTCATGAATTCCACAAAACACACTTTTAATCCTCCTTAGGTTTCCCCTCTCAGGCTTCTTTACACAATTAACACCAAATTAGAAAAAATGCCACCGGAGAAGTCTGAAATGTAAGAGTGTTATTTTTGTCTCCTTTCTTAAATTACAACCCAGACGCCTCTTTCCTTCCCAATAATTCCCAGGGTTAGAGAAAGGCAGGGGAGGAATTACGCGCGGGAATCTGGAGGGTTGGTAAAAAGGAGGAAGCCCCTGATATTTTGGACTGCGAGCCTCTTCGTCGGATTCGCATTCGCGCCCCAAGGCTTTCCGTAGGACGATAGGCTTTTTTTTTTTTTTTAAACTTGGCTTTGAATCAGCCAACCTCTCCTTTGCTGCGGTTGACAGGCGCTGCCCGGCGCACAATCCCCGTCTGGGAAGGGACCGCGCGGCGCCTCTCGCCGAACTTTTTGCCTGCTCTCCCTCGCCGCTTTAGTCTCTCGCGCCCGCCTCCCCCATTGGTTACTCTTGCCTCGGGGCAGCTGGGCTCCGCCCCCATCTTCGTTCTTGCTTCCTCGTTGGCTGCTTGGTGATAGTGCGTCACGAACGTTGGAATTCGATACGTCCCTATTGGCGGGGAAGAGCCTGCCAGGAAGTTTTGAGGAAAAAGGGAGGAGGAGAAGAAGGGGGGGGGGGGAGAAAAAATTTATCCTGGGCGGATCGGAGAAGCGAGGCGAGTTCGGAGCCGAGCGAGCGGAAGGCGAGAAATGTCCCTTGATGCCGCTGCGGTCGGCGGGGACTTTAGCGTCGCTTGGGGGGGTTGATAACTGAAACGTCCCCGGGGAGGCTTGACAGCCGTCCGCTTTCGACGGCAACATGACGGTAAGGGTCGGTCCCGGTGGAGGTTTTTGTGACCGCGTCGACTTGCCTATGGAGGGGAGGGCGTGTCCGGTCAAGTGAGCGGTCGGGCAATCCGCTACCTTTCGGCTTCGAGGCTAAGCCTCGCGAGGTCGATCCTGGCGGGGCTTTTTCCCCGCTTTTCCCCCTTCGAAAAGGTGGGCTGATACCTGAACTTCCCCCGCTTTTGAAGGCCTGCCTCCTCCTCCTGCACGGGCTCTTTCTTTCTTTCTTTTTTTTTTCCCCTCTCGTTTTGGGGAGAGGTCAGGCGTTTGCACACCCGAGCGCGCGCCCCGGGATGACTTGGGAAGATTTTGCGCCGCCGCCGGCTTTCGAAAGGGAGAACGGAGGCGAGCGATCCCGCTTTTGCTGAGAGCGGCGGACGCCGGTTCTCTCTTCCCGTAGGGAGAGAAAAAAAAAAGAAATATAGGCAAAACAAGCAACTGGCTTCATAAGTTTGTAAGTTTTACGGAAAGGGAACCATGCAAACTTTCTGGGCAACACAGAATTCTTTGGTCGAAAAAGGAATTCTGCAGAAGTCTCTGAAAACCTGTTGAACGCTTATTCCGGCAGAAAAAAGTTTTCCCGTGAAAGTATTGTGTTCCTAGAATATCCATATCCATAGAGCGGATATAACTAGGAAGAGCCGCTGCTCCTGGGTGGGAAAATTCTTCTTTGCCTGCCCCAGAACCTACCACCATCCTTCCAAGGCAGGCCTAAAAAATTGGCTTTGTGCAATCTCTTTTCTTTTACTTCTTCTCTTTCCCATTTTGATCTCCTGGGAGTGGGTGTATTGTAATCATAGCATGGAGCAGCTTTGAGATGAACATGTTGATTTGGAAAAACAGGGATTTTTTTTGTTTTTGTTAGCCAAGCAGACATATTTTCTGTATCTGTTTCTTCTCCTTATCTTGTGAATTGGACCTTATAAAATATATTGCAATATATTGTTTTTCCCGTTTACTGAAAAAAATTCAACATTTCATTCTTTACAGAGAAGAGTAGCATCCAACATTTTGTGGAATTTCTGAAATAGTTGGCAATAATGGTCTTTCTTATCATGCTTAAGAAAATAAGGAACCGGGAGAGGAGATTGTTCCTGAAAGGGTGATGGGCTGGGATTTGGAAAGGGATGGGGGACAGGAGGACTAATGCTGAAACAATTGAAAGCTTTGTCTGTTTTTTTTTGCAAATGTGCGTTATGGACCTTTCTCTAATGCCTTAGGACCCTGGAGCAGAAGTACCTAGCATGAGATTGGACAAACTGAATGCAGCAACAAGTTGGTGCCCCTGGCAAAACAAAAATCTTACCTTCCCAGGCCGATTGGCAGGAAACAAATTTGCCAGTCGATCATGGAGGCTGATGTGAGGCCGCCTCCTCGTCAGATTGTGTGAGGTGAAAGAGCCTGTTATGGAAGAGGTGAAAATAAATGGGGAATCTCAGCGCTTTTAGTTTAGTGGCCATGAAATGCCTCGACATAGATATTTGAGGGCAGAGCAGTGGTCTAGGAATATTTGTAATGTCCTGAAGTCTGTGAGAGAGGGCTGGCATAATGAGGGAAGGAGGGAGAAAGAGAGAGAGAGTGTGTGTTGATAACATTTTGTTATTTATGCTGGCTGCATGAAGAATGAAGGCTTCAAGTGATTTTACAACCATATTAGGGGAAAGCCATGACCCTGAGTTTTGCTTCTTGCTTCCTACTGCCTCATTAACATCCTGCAGCCCTTCCTATCCTTCCTGGAGACACCACTCCTTTTCCTTTTCTCTTACCCTTCGGACCACCCTTCCCAGTCCTGGCTCAGAATAATTACTTAGGGAGGAGGAGGAGGAGGAGGAGGTCATGGCCACGTGAAAATGATTTTCCATCTTGAGGTCTGTGTGGAGTCCCAGTTCCATAAGAATGGCATAGTTCCTGGTTAGATTTTCTTCCTTTTGGTTTTCCGTTCTCCCTGTTTTTTATTGTGGGTGGAGTTGATTATCAAGCCTTGGCTACAATGCAGCAGGGAGAGATGGTTTATTTAAAAAAAAACTTTCATAGTGTTGAATTGTATCTCGCTAGAGTAGATGATGTATATCCCTTGCTATTGCTGACATTTCTTTGTTCCTTTTGACAGTGTCATTTTTATTCAGTTTTAGTGAATTCTCACTCAGTGCTTACACAGGAACATTCTTCTAATGACTCTTGTAAGCAAAACAGTCAGGTGATCTTTCTTTACCCCTAAACAGACCTGTGCTTTGGTGGAATCTGTTGGAGACAATATGTCCTCTACAGTAAAGTCTCTGTTACAGGCATGCATTCCTAAACATTTAACCCAAAGGAATTAGCAGTTAATAAATGGCAACAACCAATAGTTTGCATAGATGTATGTAAGAATGTCACCCATAGTGGTTTCCTATAGAGGTATTCAAATATAATGCTAAGTAATTTAATAAGTTAGTGAGGTTTGAGTCTCAGTCTCCCTCCCAAGGCATGGCAGTTGAAAAAAGGACAGATCAGTGCTTCCAATTCTGTACCAAAGACTAGTTGTGGATTTACACATGATAGAAATGTTACACATTTCTGCAAGAATTTAAAGCAGCTGCATTTTTCTTGAGAATGAGTGCCAATACGCTGCAGTTATGGTGGTGGAATTAAGTGCTGGACTAGCAGTAGGGAGACCAAGGTTCTTGCTCTCCCTTAGGCATAGAAGGCAGCTGGGTGACCTTGGGCCAGTCTCTATTTCGCAGCTCCCAAACAGCATCAAGTTAGCTGATTAGCCTGCTGAAGACCTAACCTCTCATTGCATCATGGTTTGATGCCTTTGCTCTGTGAAATAGGCAAGCACAGAGCATTCCAGCAGACTCCTCAACAAGTAGGACAAATGCTAAAAGAAAAGAAAAAACCTTGGAATTTGTGGCAGCTGAACTTTTGTGAAATAAACACAAAACTCTGCATAGCGTTGCTTGATCTTCGTGTTCAAACAAAGCCTTTGAGTTTCATCCAAAGAGGCAATGATCTGTGATAGCTTACAAACAAGAATTAGTTTTAAGTTTTTGATTTTAAGCAGGGATGACTGCTTGTTAAGATGCAATACCATCTCTGCTAAACTATAATGTATCTTACTTGTTTTTGATGTAGGGTGTTAAAAACTAGCCATTATAGTTGGTGAAACATAGTTTGATTTATGTTCCATCTTTCTACCCCAACAATATTCAAACCATCTATCATTTTTTAACAATTTCAAAAAATCAAAATAAGAATCACCATTAATATTAACATGAAAAACTAGTAAAAGATACGCCTACATGAATTTTTAATATCAGTGTTTCTCAACTCTGACAGTTTTAATGTGTGGATTTCAAACTCCCAGAATTCCCCAGCCAGACTGCAAACCTCTAATAGCAAGGGCATCACTCTTCTATCCATTTTAACAAATTCATACAAGGAAAAGTAATTCCTGATATAAGCAGAACCATATATACCATGTTTCTCCAATAATATGTCCTCCACCAATAGGAAGCCCCACCATGTTTTATTGGCATAAAATCAAATTAAACCCCTCCCCCCAAATTAAGGCACATATTAAACATGTGAAAGGGGGGGAAGGCAGGGGGGCTTGCCGTTAGGAAGTACTTTTGTTGCATGCCCGGATATGGTGCTGCCTGTGTTGGTGGGGCACTTCATATCGGGAGACCTTCTGCCACCGTTGCTTTCCCTTCTCCCTTGCTGCCGCAGCGTTTAGAACAACGCCACAGCATTTGGCACAGCCATGCGTGGCAAGCCAGGGCTCCTCCCTGCAACCGGAGCCCTGCAGAGACACTTGGCTTCAGGTGCTCCTGTTGCCGCCTTCCCTTTGCCATCGAAGGTAAAGCCAATTCTTTTAAAAACGACATCCTACTACAACAAAGCCTCCCTTGCCCGAGAGGGCAGCCCAACCCCACGTGGGGAGGTGAATCTCTCGGGGCTGCAGCACAGGATCGGCCCACCCTGGGAGAAGAACTCAGCCGCCATCCCTGCCTGGCACCGGGCAGAGCGCGAAGAGCTTCGCCTGGGGTGCCCAGCACAGCTGACAGGCGGGCCCTCCTACTTGGCAGCAGAGCTCTCACCAAGGCAGCAAGCACCTCCCCGACGGGCCCTCCGCTCATTCCACCAGGGCCGCGCCAAAGCCGTGTGGGCTGGGCAGAGCTGGGAAAACGGGCTGTGGGTGCACACCCGCCTGCCAAGCGAAAGAGCCGGGCCGACCCAAGCTTGGCTTCCTTCCCAAGTTCCTCCAGCCTGAACCTGAAGGGGCCACCAGGAGAGGCCACCCGAGGCAGTGATAGCGCCCACCCATCCGTGGACAGGGAGGCAAGGCGACAGCCTGCGCCGCGTCCTCCGAGCTGAGCCCCGCCAAGTCAGCGCCTCTGCCTGAGGCCCATTCCGCTGCAGCGTTTGGAGCTGCCAGCGCATTTGGAGATGCGTGGGGACGGGCTGGGCGAGAGGTGGAAATGATGGGGGGCTTTGGGCTCTCTCCGCTGGCCAGGGAAGCAACACTGCCATCACCTCACCTCCCTGTCCGTGGATGGGTGGGCGCTATCACTGCCTTGGGCAGCCTCTCCTGGTGGCACCTTTGGGTTCATGCTGGAGGGACTTGGGAAGGAAGCCAAGCTCGGGTCGGCCCGGCCCGGCAGCCTCTCCTGGTGGCACCTTTGGGTTCATGCTGGAGGGACTTGGGAAGGAAGCCAAGCTCGGGTCGGCCCGGCTCTTTTGCTTGGCAGGTGGGCGCGCACCTGCGGCTTGCTTTCCTGGCTCTGCCCAGACCACATGGCTCTGGCGCGGCCCTAAAGGGATGAGCGGAGGGTCCGGCAGGGAGGCGCTTGCTGCCTTGGTGAGAGCTCTGCTGCCGGCAAGAAGGGCCCACCTGTCAGCTGCGCTGGGTGCCCCAGGTGAAGGTCTTCGCGCTCTGCCCAGCACCAGGCAGGGATGGCGGCTGGGCACTTCTCCCGAGGTGGGCCAATCCTGCGCTGCGGCCCCGGGAGATTCTCCTCCCCATGTGGGGTTGGGCTGCCCTCTCGGGCAGGGGAGGCTTTGTTGTAGTAGGATGTCGTTTTTAAAAGAATTGGCTTTACCTTTGAAGGCAAAGGGAAGGTGGCGACAGGAGCGCCTGAAGCCAAGTGTCTCCGCAGGGCTCTGGTTGCAGGGAGGAGCCCTGACTGGCCGCACATGGCTGCGCCAAACGCTGCGGCGTTGCTCTAATGCCACGGCAGTAAGGGAGAAGGGAAAGCAACGGTGGCGGAAGGTCTGATACGAAGTGCCCCACCAACGCTGAGGTCAACATCCAAGCTGACGCCGCCCGCCCACCCGAGGATGCAAGGGGGGGAATTAAGTCACCCCCGAAAAGACAGTCCTTTTTTCGGGGGTCAAAAAAAAATGAGGCCCGGCCTTATTTTGTGAGAAACACGGTATTTAGTTTTTATACTACAGTATACAACTAGTATTGTAGTTGCTAGACACTTTTTAAGAGTAGCCCACGTACAATAAGTTGCAAGAGTTAGGTGTAATCAGCATAGTCATTCTCATTAAATTCTGCTAATGTAGAATAATTATTAGTGCATTGTGCAAATATACTTGTTGCTATAGTTGCCCTCTTTAAATTAAGTAAATCTGAGGATTAAGGAACACTCTACAAACTATGGAACTTCTCTTTTTGGAAGAGTACAACCCTGTTCAAAACAGTCACTGAGTTGAGTTACCTATTTATCAGTAACACATTAATATTACATAGGTTTCACCTTGTTCTTCATCCAATCCGTTATTGGACTTAAGTGAGACTGAAAGGTATCTAAAATATCTGAATGCTTATAAACACCAAAACTGGGTTCATCAGTCTGGATAACACCCAGCTACTGTGTTCCCCTTCAATTTTATGTAGATGTTACACTGCAGGGAGAACACAAGGGAATCTATGGGAAACTTTAGTTCAAAACTTTAATATTAAATAGACGTTCCCAACCACCATGTTATCGGGTATTGCTTCATATGAAAGGCTGGAATGACAGTAAAAGCTGGCCCAGTTCCATCAGATAATCTGGAAGGGTGCCTTGTTGATACTTCTGAAGGCAACTGTAATGTCCAAAAGCTCCAGCAGAACTGCAAAAACCACATTCCAGTTTCACTGCAGATCATCACCAAATTGCCCAAAAACTGTAATTGAAATGTGTCTAGAACATCAACCATACGTTTGGATTCCTTTTCCCAGAAATTGAATTTCAAGAGTGATACAATTGTACAGACAACTTTTTACTCACCTTTCTTTGGCTGGAAGGGGATATTCCCCTGAACTGAATATTTTCCTCAAGTATGGGCCCATTAAGTAACTATAGTTTTGATCTCTGCAGACATCTTGTGTACGTGTTCAAGATCTACAAATATTATAAAATAATAAAGTAGTCAAAATACATCCTTTCAACTTTATCCACGAAAAATAATGCAAATGAGTCAGTGATGGCTCACTGATTGCCAACTCTTGGCCTAGTATGATATAATTTTAAAACTTGGCATGTATAAGAATTGGGAGTTCTGATTAATGTGAACCTGGGAATACAAGAGTTTGAGGCTATTTATTTTTTTAATGGAAGACTCATGGTTTAGCATTATGGCAAGAGCTCTGTCACTCAATCTATTCTTGTCTTCTCCATTAACTATTTCTACGAAAACAAAATAGACATTAGAGTTGGTCAGCATTTATTTAAACTAAAATAGTTGCATGGATATGATTTGTGCAAGTAACTTGAGTAAGGAACGATATATTTGGTGGAGAGTAGTTATACAAAAAAACTTAACCCATGGTTGGCAGAATGTAATACATGTTTGCCTGTTTGCATGATCTATTCTTAATTTCTGTACAGTTATGCTTTAAAAAGAATTAAGGCAAATTTAATGAATGATATCAAATATATATCATTACAGTAGAATCTGTTCGGTTACGCTTTGCTGCTGGTTAGAAAAGATTTTGTGTTTAGATTAGATAGATAATCTTGCTGCTTCTCAAGGTGCCAACACCAAAACCTAAGTCAGAATTGAGCTGAAGATTGTTCCCTTCAATTTTTTATTACTGGATTTGATATTTTTATCCACCTGTTGAGTCCATTTTGAGATTGGCCAAGCTATGCAGCCGAGGGATGAAGCAGTTTGCTCTTCTTATGCAATGTCTTCCTTTCTAGTTCAGGTGGGCTAAAAGCTGTGTGAGCTTTGCCCCAACTTCATTTTCCCCCTCACAACTTCTGTCCTCCCTTTCTAGTCCAAGTGGAAAAAGGGACATTCTCCCAGCTTCATTTCCCCTGCAGCTTCTAGCCCACGTGGGCTACAAAGGGAGGTGAGAAGTTGTGAGGAGGGAAACGGAGATGGGACAATTTTTATAGAAGTGTCTAATTCAGAAAAGTGAGCCTTTGGGTATATTCCACAGATTTGTTTATTTTGTGATGTGTAAATTGGAAGGGACAGTTTATAAGATGTTCTTACATAATCACCTGTGTATGCAGGCAGTCCTTAAATTGCAACCATAGTTGGAGTAAAAAATTCATCATTAAGTGGTGCAGTCATTAGGCAGGACACCATTTGCCTGGGACTTACCCTGCTAGCTTCCACACTGACTTTGTTTATTCGAAGCTGGCTTGGAAGATTGCAAATGGTGCCAAATGATTGCAGGATGCTATCCTAAGCGCAAGCTGATTGCTTACTGCCTGGATCATGATTATTTAACCATGATGGGATACTGTGACCTTCATAAGTACAAGGACTAGGTTATTTTCAGGGCCTCATCACTTCAAGCAGTCGCTTAACAAATGGGTGTGAGGTTGAGATGTATCTAATTTGTATAAAAGAGAGGCAATCTAGGTGAATGGCTAATTTCTTTTTAAAAATTCTTTTATTTGATTTACATTGATTTAAAAATTAATTTAATTTACATCGGAGCAGAATCGGAAATAATAAATATTAATAACCTATTAGAAAAACTTATCAGGGGACATTGCTTTTTTAAAACATGTATGACAAATGTTGTGTTTCTCATACCGACAAATATCCTTTTGCAATATATACGTGTAACGTTAGTTTGGCTGGTACATGATACAGTAATGGTCCCAGATCTGAATTTGCAAATTGGAATGACCTTATAATAGCACTAAAGATGGCCATTCATGATTATAGTTTTTCAGAAAGAAAAGGAGCTTATTTTTTATGCAAATTATACTGTTTTGCATAAGGATGTTTATATATGCAGTGAAGCAGGTAAAAAACATTTTTAACTTTGTTTTCTAATGTTAGAAGAAGTCTACATGAAACGCCTTTATCAATCCCTAACAGTTCAAGTCAATTTAGTATCCTTTAATAATAATATCTCATGTATAGAGTTTCTTCCAAGTTGAAACCACAACTAGTGTTGAAAAATATGCTAAGTCTTGCAAGAGAAAGCAAAGTAGCTAGCTTGTATAGATGAAGCTCTGAAGCTGGAAATTTGAATCCAGGTCAGGGGAGCCAGATACGCCAAACCTTTAAAGTTGCTTGTAGTCCTCAGGTATCCTTTTTCAAGTTGCTTGATGTTCCTTAATGTTCCTGTGGGCATGACTAGGATGAAATGCTGGCTAAATAGAAGTATCACTTAACTGAGGGTGAAATGTTCCAAAACTTAGCCCTACCATTTTATTGCTGCCTAAAAACCCTTATAGACATAAATCCGAAAAAAGGAACTGTGGTTTTGATAATTTAAAAAAATAAGTTAATGGGGGGAAAAGATCTTTCCTTTTGTAGCCATAGAATATGAGAGAATGTTGTGCTTGTATTTGCTGCAAAGAAAATCAGACCTTTCTTCTATTTCTTTTTATCTTTTTGCACTTTTGTCTATTTTTCTCGCTTTATCTTTCTTCTCATTCATTACTTTAGTTTTTGGTTAATTTGTATATTTTTTTAAAAAAAATCTTTTAATGAAATTTGTATGTACATGTAGTCTTCACTTAATGAGTTCTAATAGACCTTCCAAAAACGACTTATGACCCAGTCCCAGAATTCCGACAGGTATGCTATTCCCTCTTCCCCCATTGAGTCATGTGGTCACATTTTGGACGCTTGGCAATCAGCTCGCATTTAGGACCATTTGCAGCATTCCACATTCCTGTGACCACAATCTTTAGTGGGGGGGTTGGCCAGTTTTCAGCATTTATTTCTGGTTTTGGACAAAAAAAACCCTCACCCATTGAGTAAAACAATTTTACTGACTGCTGCAAAAAAGGTCGTAAAATCAGGTACAGTCATGCAGTGATCCTTTTAATGACTGCCACAACTTATAACTATAATTCCAGTATCATGTATGGCCGTAATTCAAGAACTACATATATATATATATATATAAATAAAACTCAGCCCCAACCACCTCATCGTTCTCCCTTCCCCTTCAAATCGTATATGTGACCTTTGTTCACCCAAAGATTGTACATTGCCAGAGTAATTCAGTGCTACTCTGAATAAATTTTTAAATCTTGTTTAGGCCTTTTGTAGATGTTCTTAGCTTGGTATGACAGTCCCAATACATTGTTAGTCAGGTGCCTGGTAGAGAAAGCCAGAAGTTGTTGTAGTTAAGGTGGAGCATACAGTGCCACGTTTGGTTTTCTCTACTGCTGTGTTCAGAAGGTTTCTCATTCTCTGTCATACAACCTTTTTATTAAAGGGCTTGTTGTTTGCTTGCTTTTTCTCTGCCCTAGTTACGAAGTCCTGTTTGCTTTTGGATGAATGCAGTATTTAATTGTGATGAGCCATTCTGATTTGATGGATTTTGTGAAATACTTTCAATTGGGTTATGTAACCTCATTTCTGAAAAACAGGAGCAGGTCATTGTTTTCCTATTTCAGGTATATTGGGGATGTGGCACAGTTCAGAGAGATTGTAGATAACAGCAGCCTTTTGTGTCTGATCATGAAGTTTGGTTAGAATTAGATCATTGCCGCAGATGGCTCAGTTTCATTTTAGCATAACTGCACAGTGACCAAGAACACTTTAATGTATTCAGTGAGTAATCCCTTAATTAACTAATTCATCATTATAGACTTCCTGAACCTTCGGTGTGTGGACTACATAGAGCTATGCTAGCTAACAATAGTAGGATGTCTTGTGTACCTGAAAGACTTAAGTTGAGAGGAGAAGGGTAGATTGCACAGCCACTGACAACTTTGACATTCAAACTCACCTTCTTTTCGTCAAGTTTATATCATTATTTGGTCAGCTTTTGCTACCAAACTTCTAGCTAACAGGGAATTAGTGTGCTAACTTTTCTCTATTTAAATTTACTAATTGGTTTTGGCAGTATATGTGACTTGCATGTGAAAAAGATTACGCCTTTCCCGTCAAGGTAAGCCACTGTAAATCAAAAGTTGGAATTGAATTGGAGGGATGTCCTAATGTCCATGCTACAGATTGCTTTATACTTTCTCTTGACTTTGTGCCCAAAGTTTGCATGGACTTTGTGCCATTTTAATCCTCTCCACAATTCTGTGAAATAACCATAGGCAAAGAAAAACCAGTCCGCTTAAACTAGTCAACAATTTCATTAAGCTAATTTTTTTTTTATTGCTATTGTGCTCCAAAGACTCCTGACTTATTTAGCCTCCTTCCCCCCACCCCCCAGTGGCTTCTGTTTTTGACTTGGAGGAAACTGCTCCGAATATTATAGCTTTATTGTTTAGTTTTTCTCCTTAAGAGCCTGAGACATACAAACCTCTGAGACTTACAAGGTATTTGTCATTCTCTCCAGATCTGTTGATTCCCATTTTACGCAATCTTGCTATAAACCTCTAGATTTCACACTTGGTCGGTGTCTGATGAGAATTCCTTCCTTGTTCTTCTCCTCTTTTGCCATTCTAAGCAATTCCTCTCCTTCTTTGGTATTTACATTCTTGGTGTACTTGCTCACTATTATCATATTCCCCATCAACTTCATTTTAGCAGGGTAAGCATTTTTTATTCTTTTTAATCTCATGCAGGATAAGCCTCTTCAGACCTGTGGGAGGATTTGTGAAATACACATGCGCATACACACAGAGAGACACACAAAGATGGTTTATTACTTCTTGTAGCAAGTTGTTTTAAGCTGAAATATAACACGATTTTATTTAATTTGCTGCTGGTTTGTTTTCTTGCATGACACATCTTTTCTATTATTCTTGTTAATGTATAGAATACCTATATATGTAGAAGGTGCCAATATCAACTGTTCAATAAAATTTGTCTTACAAAAAAGGAAATGACAACTTAGAGACATTGGTTCTATCTTTGCTTTCTTTTGCCACAATTATTCTACTTCCATTTACAAGTTTTTGTATTTTGCAATTTTCTCTAGTTCTTTCGCTTCTACTCTGCTGTCTCCAGGTACTATCAGATCCACTACCCAGACTTTTCTTTTTGGTTTCGCTTATCAATAACTGTTACATCTGGGGTGTTATGGGGTAGGCACTTGTCTGCTTGAATTATAGAACCCCAGAGCACTTTAGCTTCATTATTAGCTATTACTTGGCCTATATTGTGGTTGCATCAGGTTTTTGCTTGCAGGAAAATGGTATTTATTGCAGATATTCTAATGCACCATTGTGGTGATGGAATCTGGTGCTGGTTGCAGAAGGGAGGGGCTCTTTCAGCATGCCAAGGATTCAAAGCTGATTCATCTTTTGGCTTCTTGAGGAAGAGCCTCTCCCTCCCCCAAACCATTACAAACTAGTTTGTCATGCCATTTGTAGTCAGTCTGTGCAGTCCTCTTGCAGCAGCTAACTAGGCGTCCACCATTTCTCCCACTTCTTTGTAGAAACGGCATTTGCTCTTTCTCACTGTCTTCTCAATTGTTGTATGGACTAGTTCTTAAGGCTTGGTCTTGTGCAGCTGGAATTAGCCCCTCGTATAAAAATGGGGCCATTAGAATCAGGGCCATCTGGGTTTTGTGAGGACCCTTGTTTCAGAGGGCAGATGCTGCTGCAGAGAGAAGGCAGACTTCCAGAATCCCATTAGATCAGGGGTCTCCAACCTTGGCCACTTTAACACTTGTGGACTTCAACTCCCAGAATTCCTCAGTCAGTTTTGCTGGCTGAGAAATTCTGGGAGTTGAAGTCCTCAAGTCTAAAAGTGGCCAAGGTTGGAGACCCCTGCATTAGATAACATTGTTTACTCAAAGGAACCCAGAGTACACCCAACTCTGAAGGATCAAATTGGTTGGGCAGATACTGTTGGAGAGAGATGGTATCAGTTGTAAAAATGGGTGTGACTCACTTAATAATGGCATTGCTTTACATTGCTTAATTCTGGTCCCAGTGGTCAGAAGTCGAGGACTCTCTGTATGATATTTTGGAGCTCTTCTATATCCTGACGGGAAATGATCAGAATTGTAAGTAATGTGTAAGGGAGGTCCTAGGTCCGTGTTGGCGAACCTGTGCCATGCATGCCGGAAGTGGGGAATTGCGCATGCACACGCAAAGACGGGTGGTGTGTGAGGAGGGAATCGCGCACCCAGGCCTTCTGGGTGCTGGCATGTGAGCTTGCGTAATTATCAGCACGGGAGCTGAGAAAGGTTAGCCACTACTGTCCTAGGTTGTTGAAGCTCCTAGAGACATAATTGGTCCTTCAAATACCTTGATCTTAGGCCATTTAAAAAGACATTGATTCACACCCTTTTGAATCCATTGCATATGGATACCAGATTATGCATTACTGCTATAAAATATTATGGTAGAATGCATAGATGAGACTTTGTTAATAGGCAAGAAAATTACCTTGCAGCTCATTCAGGTGCTCAAACAGAATTTTACACATTTTCTTCATGACTTTGATTGTCTTTACCTGTCTGACATGTAGGAATCTGTTGAAATTGAAATCTCTTTAGAATGGTAGGCTAGAGGAAGACCTCACTTTATGACCACAAGCAGGACTAGACTTTCTGTTGTTAAGTGATGTGGTCTTAAGGGAATCATCCTGTGACCTCACCTGGTTTTACAACCCTTTTTGCCACAGTTGCTAAGTGAGCCATGTAGTCATTAAGGAAATATGACTTCCTCCTTGGCTTTGCTTGTGGGAAGCTGGCTGGGAAGGCCCCAAATGGCGATCATGTGACTCTGGGATGCTGCAAGTATTGTAAATGCCAGTTGGTTGCCAAGTTCCTGGATCACAATTACATGACCATAGGGACACTGCAACCACTGGAAGTGCGAGGAGCAGTTTGAGAATTAGATCCTAGGCACTGTTGTGAAATATCTGCTGAAGGGCTATTCCTCATTGAGATGGGATAATTTCATCTCCCTTCTCCTGCTAGGTGCTCCCTATTATTATTTTTTATCCTTTTTTAAACTGGCATACGTGCAAATAAAACTCTGGTAGCAGCTGCCCAATATTTTTATTTTTTAAAAATACAGATAGTCCTCGACTTATGCCCACAATTGAGCCCAGAGTTCTTGTTGCTAAGCAAGACAGTTGTTAACTGAATTTTGCCTCATTTTACGACCTTTCTTGCCACAGTTGTTAAGCGAATCACTGAAGTTGTTAGTAGCATGATTGTTAAGCAAATCTGGCTTCCCCATTGAGTTATCTTTTAAAAAGGCCACAAAAGGTGATCACATGACTATGGGGAGGCTGCAGTCATAAGTTTGAAAAATGGTCATAAGTCACTTTCAGTGCCTTTGTCACTTTAAACAGTTGCTAAATGAATTGTTGTAAGCCAAGAACTACCTGTACTTGTGGTGCTGATTGGCATTTGAAAGTAAAAACTATGTCATTAGCTGATGCTTTTTTTAAATTAAAAGTCTCTTTTTAAAAATGTTCAAGGTCTGGGATGGCAAAAACCTTGCTGAGCACCAAATGACATTAACATTTTCTGCTATGCTAAGAAACCCAAGAAATTAACGTATATTAAATACCAATGGACAAATAGTGAGGATATACATAGATAAGATCCTGATTTCCCCTTTGTCTTCACACATTCATGTGGACACCACACCATCTCTCACTTTCCAGTGGCTAGAAATATAGAGATGAGAAATGAGAAAAACCTTGCTTTCCTGGCTTTAGTTTCTCTGTAATTTTTTTTTCTTTGTGTTTTCCTATTGATATCAAGTTCCTGCACTTCAGCAAACGAATCATATTCGTGTCTGAAGCACCTACAGTACAAAGCTAACCAAAATGATAGACTGGGATTCATAGTTGTAGAAACAGGTGGCCTTCCCCATATCAAATCAGGCTGTACAATCTGGGATGGGCCTAGCACACATGCTTCAGTACGCCTGCCCATCAGCTTGGGTGTAACCAAACTCAGTCCTGATGAAAGCAGAGAAAGTTTCCTTCAAGCTGGATTTGCAGACTCAACTTGATCCTTTCTTAGAAGTATTGGAAACTCAGCAAGATCTGAGGATCCATCCAAGAACTGCTTCTAAGTACTGTATCCCTGAGTGGAGAATGTGGCAGATGCGGTCATTGGATGGTTTCTCTATAAATGCTTTTCTTGCTGCAGACAGCTCTCTGGTATGGATATATTATTTCAGATATTCTATGTGAAGAACCTATGGAAGCCTTGGGTTTGAAGCCCAAGGTCATTTTGCTTGTGTAAACTGAACTTAGATAACTGATTTAAATATTTTTGTTGGCATCTTATTTTTCTTTATTATTACGCTAGAACTACATAGTGCATCCAAATACTATTGTGTTCTGTATTTGAAGGGGGTTAGTATCCTTTTTGTTTGTCTGAAACCGGAGAAATCTTCCTATGGCAGCTGTCTTGAACTGGGAAACTAACCTGGTTGGGGTGCAGCAACAGCTGGCATGTGTGGCATTACAAATTTGGTTTGAGTGGCATCCACCCTACCTATGCAAGAGTTTCCTATCAGAAACAGGAAGGGAATGGCAAAGGTGGAAAGCTTCTGGCTCACCTGAGAAGTTCCTACTGCATGTTTTTATGCTAACTTTGTTTTTTCTCAAATCTGACTTGTGCCATAGCCTTGAGTGGGTGATTTTAATATTTATAAATTACACCTCCTATGTTAAGCGAAGCTTAACTATGATTTGTTTGCTCTGTGTCTTATATTAGGAAAAAGGGAAAATGTATTTTTTAAAGATGTGATTCATAGTGCAGGATAGCCCTTTAAAAGAAAATTCAATTTTTTTACAAATATACAAAAAGATGCTGTCCATAAAAGAATAATTCATGTAAATGATGAAAAAATGTGAGTAGTTCATTTAGATCAAGCACCTTTAAAAGTGTTTCAGAGAAAGGAGCTTCTGACCTAGTCATGGATAGATGGAGAGCCAGGGCTGTAGGCAAGATCATGAAATCAAGAAAACAACTCAAAAGAAGGCAGCGGCAAACAATTTCTGTATTGTTGTTGTTGTATTATGTCTAATTATCAAAGATTTGATTACTAATTTATTTGAGATATAATGTAGTTATGCAAACAAATGTATTGCACAAACATTATTGTTAAATAACGCCAGTACATAAAACTGTTAAAACAATACTCTGGCTCACTTTTTACATGTTGTTCCTGCCTTATCAGTTACTAGAAGAATGATCAGCTTCTGTTTGCTACCTATTCTAAACCAACCCTAATTAGGAAAGTTTATTTTTTTGTTAAAATCTCTGGGCTTTAGTTGGCCATAAGCAAGCGCAGGATGGAGCCAAGCATCGAATAAGTAGCATATCGTGTCTGTACCGTATCATAACAGTTTATCTGGCAGTAAATGCTTATCTACCCTGAGGAAGGTCAGGGTATTAAGTAAAGAAATAACATTATGTTTTAATTCTTTGAAAATGGAATGTAACAGCATTTACAGCAGCATAATAGAAATCTGACCAAATGCAGTCACGTATATTCAATATATGTACACATATATTCACACATTCTATTTTAAGAACAA
Organism: Hydrophis major; assembly: GCA_033807585.1. NCBI lineage: Eukaryota > Metazoa > Chordata > Lepidosauria > Squamata > Elapidae > Hydrophis > Hydrophis major. Next base: position 182,023,658 of record CM066331.1, on the reverse strand, counting down.
AGCCTTCCTCTATTTTTAGAAAGATAATAAATTCACTTTGCTTTAGGTTTAGTATCATTTTTACTTTTGATCTGATAACTGAATTTGGGCCAACAAAATATTTCTTTTTAGTGCTACAATTGTAATACAGGAAAAGCAGTAATCCTTATTATTCCCCTAAAGGCATTCATGTAGTGATACAGTGAGAAAGACCTGTTTGCGTGCCTGTTGTTTTTAAGTAAGCTTGTAAGCCTCTTAGATATTCTGGAAGCTATAAGGGTAGATGTTTGCTATTCTTTTCTGTAGATGAGTTTTAATGTACATTCTTGAAATTCAGGGAAATGGGGAGTTGTGGATGTTTTGAATACATAAAAGAGCTCTAGTTGATTGTGTAGATTGGTTGGGGAGATATATTGTAGAGGACTTGGTCTCTCATCATCTCTCTGCATAGAAACCAAGTAAGAGCTTTAAGGAAGGAAACACTTTCATCTGAATCCCTTTCTTATTATTACAACTCCCAGCAGGCTAAAAAAAAACCCAGAAACTAATCTTAGTTACTCTAGTTATAAAGCAGAGTTAATTAGTGATATGCAGATAAGAAAATGCAGCAGTGGTTCTATGTGTGATGTCTTTTTCATGTTTTCAGATGTAAGAGTTTATTGCATATTTCCACAGTGTATGCTTTAGTCTAGTCCAAGGGCCTTCAAACTTGGCAAGTTTAAGACTTGTGGACTTCAACTCCCAGAATTCCTGAGCTAACATGACTGGAGGAGGAATTCTGGGAGTTGAAGTCCACAAGTCTTAAAGCTGTCAAGTTTGAAGACTTCTGGCCTAGTCTTTCCCATCTTCTGGAGCAGTGGTCTCCAATCCCCAGTCTGTGGACCAGCACTGTGGACGCAGCATGCCAGAAATCAGGCAAAAAAGCAAAGCCCCATCCATGGGATGCAGGCAGCATGCGAAACCACGCCCCCTACAGGCTGCGGAAAAACCTCTCTTCTTGGAACCGGTCCCTGGTGCCCAAAGGGCTATTTTAAAACGTTATGAATGATAAACATTGCATACTGGAGAGTACAAGGACAGGGAATGGTCAGCTTAATCTTGTGCTCTGTATTAAATCTGTTCTCTCTTCATCTCTCTTTCCAGCCAGATCTTCTGAATTTCAAGAAGGGATGGATGTCCATATTGGATGAGCCAGGAGAGGTAAGGTGGAAGAATTATTAGAGCCTACCTCATCCCCACCTCTCCATTTGAAGAATTATTAGGATTCTTCTTACTCTTACTCTTCTTTTTCTTCCATTCCCACAGAAATAATAGTTTTACAACAACCCCTTTTTAAAAATGTGGAAATTAAATAGGCTTTTGGTTTTTCTTCATAGTTAAATGTACTGCTTTACACAAAAGCTTTTGCTGTGTAACATAAATGAATTATATGTATCAGTAAAATATCAATATGGATACATGTTTTCTGTGATTCACAGTTCTGTTGCATGTTTTTTGTAAAAAAATGGCTGACAAATAACTTGGGATATCTCTTTTTTCATAATTAAGTGACTACACATGAGTCTGAGTGTTTTTTGAGCAGTATAGGTATTGAATAATCCATGTTTTTGAGAATTGGAAAAAAAACATATTTTATCTTGCTGTTCTCCTTCGGTTGATGGTTTGGCCAACAGTGGACAAAGCACTGGTTTGTGCTGACAGACTCAAGTCTGAAGTACTACAGGGACTCTAATGCTGAAGAGGTAAGAGCCTGCGTGGAATCTTTTGGATGTGGTAGTCAATTATTCAAGAGAAGAGTACTGTATAATGATTGTATGTATTTCCTTGGGGGGAAAGTAGAAGTGATGTGCTCATTTAAAAGTGACAAAGAAATGTCATGTACTTCTCTATACACTGAAAAGATAACATGGGATTGCTTAACTTGGAAATAATTATTGAACTGAAGTAGATAAGAGGAAGGAGGAGGTTCCAGTAGGCTGGAAAGGATGTATATTGGAGATAGGAAATTCCTGGAGTAGATGATTTGCTTAATGCTTATGGTCTGGAGTTTTTTTCAGGCAGATGATCTAGATGGAGAAATTGACCTACGTGATTGTACCGATGTGACAGAATATGCAGTGCAGAGGAATTACGGCTTCCAGATACATGTAAGTGCTCAAAAATGAAATAAAAGTATTTGGAAATGAAATAAAAGGCCATATAGTTTACTGAGTCCAGCAAGGAATTCTCTAAAGTTCTTTAATTCTGTGGAGAAGATGCTTCTGTGTTGCCACCATAGTGAAGTACACACAAAGGATGGCAATTTAGCTTGTGAATTGAAATTATTTTCTAAACCACAGTCATAGAATTATAACAGGAAGGGACCTCAGTGCTTATCTTTCTGTTTCCCAAGAGACAGAGTAGAATTGGCCAAGATAAAGTTTTCAAAAGGAATAGGTGGCAGTTTGTGTAAATACTGTTGAACAAAGGGTTAAACTAAGTGGGATCCAGCTTTAGTTACAGCTAGTTGACTTAAAACTGTAATGGAGGCCATAAGTACAGTGGTGAATCGTTGTGATCTTAAGTCTCACATGACTGGACCTGGGTTTTTTTGGCATTTTTTGCAGTGGTTATTAATCAAACATCATGGTTGTTAAAGAAACCTGGAAGTAAATGCTGAAAAGCAGCAAAAAAATGCCATAAATGTCCTATAATTTGTGCAAGTGACTGTAAAGGTGAACCTGACCAGCCAGCGCATAATCTTGGGGGGATGTGTCCCTTGTAAATTCAAAATCAGGTTGTAAGTAGCTTTGGGGGTGGGGATCCATCATTATTTAAAACTGTTGCTTAATAACTAGTCATAAGTTGAGGAATACCTGTAATACTTAGTTTGTAAGGAAGTTTTTATGTGATTTTATCCTCACTGAAATTGTAAGGAAGTTTTTATGTGATTTTATCCTCATTGAAATCTGGCTGTTTCCTGTTTGATCAAAACCCAAACCAGAAGTCAGATGTACTCATAGGACTTGCCAGCATTTGGAGTTCTTGGTGCTCTCTGAGCCCTGTTGTTTGTTTACAGATGTTTCATTTCCCAACTTTTCAATCAAATGAAACATTGCAATCAATCAACAAAGCTCAGAAGCACCAAGGACTACATAGTTCAATCCTGAGCTGCATATATTCTCTTCTATTGCTAGTATACACTGCCTTCCATTTGGCTCGTTACCTTTACTATGTTGAAGGTGAACCGTAGGTATACTTGAGGTGTATAATCAAGCCATATTTTGTGTGTTTCTTTTTTCCAGACTAAAGATGGTGTTTTTACATTATCTGCAATGACATCAGGAATCCGCCGGAACTGGATTGAGGCTCTAAGGAAGAGTATTCGACCAGCCAGTGTGCCTGATGTCACAAAGTATGTGGTGCATCAAAATTCAGATAGATATACGTTCCTTGCTAGAATGTGGTGTTAGAATGGTGGTGGCAGAGCAATCATCTTAAATCTGGTGCTCTTTAACAGACATGGTGGTTGAGAATTGCAAGCAAACTGTGCTGAAGGTTTTGGTAAAAAAACAGGTTTCTGATGGAGTTGAGTGGAGAAAACTGTTGCCCTTCAGTGTACTGTCTGCATTGGTCAATAGTTCTTTTCTAGATTTCAGAAATCCCTTTTCCCTAGCCCTAATGAGTTTGGATATAGCATCCTTTAAATGTTGACTGAGAGTTAGATTGCTGTGCTGGGCCTCTTTCTGATTCCCAAAAGTTGTCTAGTCTGATCCAATGCTATCAGTCTGGAATGCCAGCTCTTCTCTCCAACTGGTCCAGGTGAAAATATTTATTAGTATTATTCATCACATATGTTTTGTTATATTTCCAACAATCCAGTTATTGTAACTCCCTGAGAACTTGTTCCTCTTGAATTACTATGTGGGATAATAGGGCTGACTGTGCTTGGGTGGCTTCCAGATGTGGGTATCATCTACAGTGAGATTGGAGATCCATTGTAGGCAGTTTCTATGAACACTTTCCTGAATGGTTTCTACTTCTAAGTTTTGCATGACTTTCCTCCTGGTTTCAGGCTATCTGACCACAACAAGGAAAACTCATTCTGCAACAATAAATCCCCCAAGAGTTCCTTCCGAACTGAACTGCAGCCCAACACTGGAAGTGAGGTGATATCCAGAGCTGGCAGCAGGAAGGCTGAAGGGCAGCAACAGGCTTTTGACTATGTTGAGTTATCCCCCTTACAACAGCGGTCAGCTTTAAATAAGGGGTCCCCTCAGCGGTCAAAAGGGAGCACGAGAAGTTCAGATGGAGCAGTCAAGCGGGAAGAGTTGGAGCGGGACCTGGCGCTCCGCTCAGAAGAGAGGCGCAAGTGGTTTGAGTCTTCATTCAGTGGGGGCCTGCAAACAGCAGAGAATCTTTGTCCTAAGAAACCTCAAGGGACTCCTCTGACCGAAGCTCAGAGGAGTCGGCTAAATGAAGACATTGAGAAGAAGTGGCAGGAGCTGGAATGTCTGCCTCTAAAAGAGTCCAAACGGGTCCCACTGATGGTGCTGCTGAACCAGGGCCAAGGGAACCCTGAGGATGCCAGTGAGGCACTGGAGAAAGAGGTATCGAAAAAGGGAGGTGGTGCTTTTAAAATTTGATAAATAAAATAAACAGAAGTAGCCGCTGGTAATGTCCTGAGTCATCGTGTGGGAGGAAATACCTCTGTCCTTTTCACAAGCCTGAATAATGCAAATGTGCACATTCCCTGAATTGTTTCTGCTGTTGATGCTGACTCTTTGAAACTTATTGAAATAAGAAGGAAGCTTCTCTGTAGAGGTAGCACTTAGCATTTGGACTTATATACTGCTCCACAGTGTTTTACAGCACTCTCTGAGTAGTTTACAATGTCAATGTATTGCCCCCAACAATCTGGGTCCTCATTTTACCAGCCTTGAAAGAATGAGTCAACCTTGAGCTGGTCAGGATTGAACTCCAGGCTGTGGGCAGAGTTAGCCTGCAATACTGCATTCTAATCACATGGCATGCCATCAGTCTGGTGTACTGAGAACACTACAGTACTGAATAGGAAAAGACTCCCTTCCATGCTTTTAATAGTGTGCAAAGAAGAAGTGCCAGTCCAGGTTCATTTTGAGTTCGACACATTCACCAATGAAATTTCGATCACTTGGCCATTCCACATACGTAAGTTTGGATCAGCTACAGTTTACTGAATAAAACATAAACTATGGTTCACAAACCACTGGCTAGATTTTCCTGACACACTGAAGCAAACTGGAGCAAACCATTAGTTTAATACAGGATATAAAACATCCATATAACTATTGTGCAACTTTTGTGGTTTGGTCATAACACTAAATAATGTGACACAAACCAGAACACAGAGATCATTGGAATGGTTCTATGTGTCATTACTTGCAGAAATAACATAGTACTTTGAAGCTGTCTTGACTATGGTGGCCAGAGTATAGAGTCATCTGGATAGAAAAATGACTCTTGAATGTTGCCAGCAGCTTCAAAAATCCACGGTCACATAGGAGTTGACTTCTATGCAGCAAAAATGGGGAAATATTAAGGGGTTTAAAATGGATGTACTGAATTGATGTATCAGCATGCTGGCATGTTCCTATGTCATAATATCAAGGGTGTGTGGATGGATTAAGGAGTAAGTCCATTTGCCTTTCCTGGTGACCTGGGACTCAGGTTAACAGAAAATTATTCTTTGTTTGTTATTCTGCTTAAATCATTTTGCTAACAGGTCCAAGTCCTGAGGTCACAGCTGGAGTCCTTGCGTTCCCACAATGAGGCAAACCTCCATAAAAATGGGCATGTGCCCCAAGGATACATTTCCCAGGTAATGATAATAGCCCAACATAATCTTTACATTCTCCAGCTTTTCCTTTCTCCGCTCCAGTCGCTAACCAGCCAATGTGGATAGAGAAATGCTGGGACCATGTCCATCATTTTCCTATCTAGGCTTGATGTATTTGCAGTGGCGCAATGCCTTTAACATGTGGCAAACATTGTAAAGGAAAGGACTTCTAATGCAAGCTCTTTCTGATTGCGGTGCTCTTTAAAGTAGAGATGGGAAGCCTGTGGATCTCCAGAAGCTGCTAACTTTGATTTGTAGAACCTCTTGATGTTACCATGTTGGCTGAGGTATGCTGGTAGTTCAACAATAGCTGAGGGGCTGTAGGGATTGAAACTGATACCAAGTTGGCTAAAGTGAGTGTGGGTGGGTAAGTGGGGGGGTTCACCCTATCCCATTTCAGTCTCAACCTGTGATAACAATGGTAAATGCCTGCTTGCCTGATATGGAGTGAGGACAAGGCAGGAAATGTCTATTTCCATGTTGACCAGAAGCCATTATGTTATTTATCCATATCTGAATAGAGTGATTCTCTTGCATATTTATTGACCAGCTAAGATTTAGTGAGAATGGACTCACAAGGTCCTGTACTGGGCAACAGTGCACTCTGCAATGACTCAAGACAGTATTTTCAATACCAGTAGAAGGCACTCAGCTGTGGAATTTCCTCTGCACACAATAACAGTTTCTACCAAACCTTGAGAACTTTTAGCACCAACTTGAGTTCATTAAAATAGTGGGATTTTTTTATTTCCTTTAGCAAAAATGAATGAACAGATGGATAAAGTAACTATGACTTGTTGAAAAAAAACAGTTTCAAACAGTAATGTACGGTTGTTTTAACTTTAGCTAAGGCTATTTTGAGTGCTTTTGAGGCCAGGCAAAACTGTAACTCTAACCAGTGTGAATTGTCAAGTTTGCTTGGTGGTTGCACAACCAACAGAGAAGGTTGAAACCAAGGTTCATTATGTGTTGTTTTTATAATTTAAATTACAGTATAGCATTTCCAAATAATAAGATGGTTGAAGATACAGATATAGTTAAGAGTGTTTGCCTTTGAGGCGTAGGAGTATTTACAGTTTATAGTCTAAAATAGTATCATCAACTAAATTATTTAATAAAGTAATTGGACAGGCTGAACTTGTTAACTGAAACTGTAAATTGGAGACCCTCTCTACTTTTTAAAACTTCTTTTGTTAACTTTATTTTTATTAAAAAATATTTCAATTCTTATTACAGAATAATCTGAAGCTTTTTAGACCAATTATAAAATCATTCTACAATATAGCAAGATGATGATTATGGGTAGTTTTAATTATCTATTGAAACTTGAAACTGCTATGCCTCTCAGGGTCATTATACATTGGAGCAGGCTATAAACATTAAACACCTGATAATTATTAACAATTTTAAAAAATAAAATGAAAAATATGGAAGGTACAAGTTATAGGCTAAAAAAGTCTAAAATGTAGAATTGATTTTTTTAAAATGAAACCCAGAGATAATCTTCCGCATAACTCCTATTGATACTAAGACATAGCATGACTCAGAATTGAGTTACTTATATTAAACTTAAATTTTACATTTACACATACATTTACAAACTAAAATGTAAAATGTTAATATCTAACTTGGTTACTTGATTTCCCTCTAACTTTGTTTATGAGATTTATTTATTTAGATATCAATAAACAATAGGTGAGTTTTAATAAAATTAAATATTTTAAGACCTTTATCAATTACCAGTTTTAATTAAAAAGATTAAAATGATTCTGCAACGCACATAGCTCCCCCCAAATCCTCACCAGAAAAGCCAGTTCTGGTGGAAAGTTTTCACAACTTTCCACAGTGCTTTGGAGAGACGGAGCCACCACCACAAAGCCTGATTCCAGATTCCCACTCTAATCTCAGAGAAATAGGACTCACCTTCTAAGTCCCAAACAGCATAAGTCAGTTCTGAACTGTGACCCAAAGGACTGAGATAATCCATATGGGGCTCTCTAAAATCATAATTCCACCCCTTCCTGGCTAATTAACAGGAAGACCAAATTCTATTTTTAGGTCCCATAGATAGGTTGGACCCAAACTACTGTTTATAATACATATAGGACAATAACTGCATCTTCACTTGAATTGTAAAACAGATTGTATTGTAAAACAAATGTCTTAACATGTAACCTGATAGAGCTGCAAGGTAGAGATGCTTTTGTATCTCTCTTTTTAATATGTTACATCCCTCTTAACTTTTTTGCAGTTATCTGTTCTCAGTGCTCCCCTTTGGCAAGCAGAGATGCGTTTCTTGTTAATTAATCCCATAAAATGTGTTTTTCCGTTCTTCTCTCCCCCATCCCCTTCTAGGAGGCATGTGAGCGCAGTTTAGCAGAGATGGAAAATTCCCATCAACAGGTCATGACAGAAGTACAACGGCATCACCAGTGGGAGATGGAGTGGTTGCGGCAGGAAAAAGAGCGCCTTTTGACTGAGGAGGCAGCTGCAACAGCTGCAGGTAGAACCTACACGATGCACCACACAAAACTAAGGTGTAATGCTTATTTTTCTTCCTGTATATAATACTGTGTAAAAAGGAAGAAAATACAGATGCCTATTCTAGCCATCTATTTTTTAAATATTAAACCTTGTCCAATCACGTTGATAAAGATTTTCCATTTTGACAATAGTGAGCCAGTTCAAAAGAGAGAGAGAGAGCGCTTACCATCAATCCAAGAAAGTAGATTCAGATTTTCACTATAACAAAGTAATTTTTAATGACCCATGCCTAGTACTTGGTACATATTTCTTTTGTTAGTGAATTCCATTTTTTCCTAAACAGTTAAAATCCTGTAGTGCTGCCCTCTCTCGATGAGGAGAGGCAAAACATGTACTTTGGTAGAAAACAAGCAAACATCAAAAACAACTGTAGTCCGCAGGCTGTAGTTATCCCTTTAAATGCCGAGGGCAGAGCATGTAAAATTTTGGGAAGATATGGTTGTCAACCACAATAATATTTTCAGGGTGGAAACAAGCAGAAAATAAGTCTTGACGACACAAATGGGAACAAAAGAAGAACAGGCAAGGGAAAATCAAAGGATGGGGAAGTTAAAGGGAATTTATATTAGATATCTTATAGTCAGCTTTGAACAAAGCTATAAAATTCTTGATAAAGATCCCATTAGAGAATTGGGGGAACTGTTACTTCATTTTTTATTGGTCCTTGTCCTCTACTGCCCTGACTCCTGGAAAAAGTAAGACTGGATTCATTAAAGTGGTTTCCTGCCTTTCTGTTAGGTCATACATTTTAATAGTTTGAACTCGCAGCTGTTGACTTGTTAGCCCTGGGCATCTTGATGTCTATCTTAAAAATATTTTTTAGTTATTTGTAATCTAAAATGCATCTCATTGTTGATAATATTTAGGAGCTATAGAACTGCTAATGCATCCAAATCAAACTGTAAAATCATCAGATGTTTTAATTAGATATATACTGCCATCCAGCATGTTTAGACAATTCAAATTCCTTTTGTAATAAATTATTCTTTTTAAATACATTTTATTAAATATCATAAAATAAAAATACAAAAAGAAACAAAAGTTAGAAAACTGACAGAAAGAGAAGTGCAAAGAAAGAAGAAAAAAGTAGTGACTCGACTTACTCTCAATAAGATACCAAAAAATAAAAATAAATTACAACCTTTTGCTTTACATTTTAGAACATCCCAGGACCCAGGCTATTCCTATAATAAGAAGAGTATTCTAATAATCAAAACCTAAAATTAAAGTATCATTTTTTCAGTTTTAAAGTGAAAAATCCAGAAGTGGTTCCCAAGTAGAATCAAAACTAGATAAATTCTTCTCTTTAAGTAAAACAGTTTTGCCATCTCCCCTAACTCCATCACCTTTATTAGCTGTTCTGCCATTGTGGGAATTAGCGCATCCATCTTTCTGCATGTCAAGCTCTTGCCACTGTAAACATATAATTGCAAGGTTCCAAATTTTCTTTCAAGTTCTTGGTCCCTTAAACCTAAAAGGAAGACTCTTGGTTCCAATTTTATATTTAAGAATCTTCTGAATCAAGATAAACTCACCTAATGAAGACTTCATATTTGTGGTTTCAAAAATCTTTAATAGCTTTAAGATAGTCAATAGGCAGTTTGCTAAAGTGATTAGAAAGAGAAGTTTACAAACTTAGTGTCCTTTAAAACAGGAGACTCCAACTTTGGGAACTTTAAGACTTGTGGACTTCAATGCCCAGAATTCTTAGGAATTCTGGGAGTTGAAGTCCACAGGTCTTAAAGTTGCCAAGGTTGGACACCCCTGCTTTAAAAGACTCCACCATGGTTGCAGGCGAGATGGCTGATCTCGTCTTCTGGAGCTCCAATCCACAAAAACCTGCTGTCCTGAATCTCTTCATGAGGAGCAGCTGTCCAGAGCACATGTGACCAATCTCCCAACCTCTCTTTGCCTTGGCTGTAAGCACCACTTTTGCAAAACTGTCTTTAATTCGCCATACCATTGCCAGTAGTCCAATAAACAAGTGAATTTCTCTTCAAATAATTGTTTTGAGAAACCTAAGAAAAACCTCAAATTAAAACCTAATTTGTTAGCAATTACAATTGGGAATATAAATGATATTTCTCCATTTAATTGAATAACCTGATAATTCAGCATCCTTTTAATATTATGGCAGTGCGTTTTGGTAAAGAATATTCACAATGATCAAATAAAATGTATAATTCACATATAATATGTTTAGCTCTAGCCACTGACATCTCCATTATTTAAACATCAGTGGACCAGTGTTCTCTTTGTCACCTGATACAATGAGTGCAGAACTTAATCCACTGGATTTTTCTCCTTCCCAAGACAATTTAATTTAAAGTGGTGGGACTTATCTCCAGGAGGGATGAGCCTGCCTACCGAGATGAGGTAGACCAGTTGCTTTCATGGTGTGGAGACAACAACTTGGTCCTCAACACAATAAGACCAAGGAGCTTATAGTGGATTATAAAAGGAACAGATCAGACATCCAGCCCTTGCTTATCAATGGAGACCGAGTGGAGCAAGTGGCCAGTTTTAAGTTTCTGGGTGTTACCATAAAAGAAGACCTGACCTGAGGTGCCCACATTGCAGCCCTAGTCAAAAGGGCCCAGCAGAGATTATACTACCTGAGACCGCTCAGAAAACAACTGAATGAAAAACTGCTGGTGACCTTCTACTGCTGCACCATGGAGAGTATTTTAACTTATTGCACCTGTGTATGGTTTGCCAATTGCACAGTGGCAGATAAGAAAGCACTCCAGAGGGTTAATGTCATTGCCCAGAAGATCATTGGTTGCCTTCTCCCCTCTTTGGAAGAGCTGTATAGCTCCCACTGCCTTAAGAAAGTTCAAACCATTCTCAAAGATCCATCTCATCCTGGGAACCCTTTTTTTGAACTATTACCATTTGTCAGGCGGTACAGAATAATAAAAACAAGGACAGATAGGCTGAAAAACAGCTTTTATCCCAGGGCAGTAGCTCTTTTGAATTCTGCTGTATAGTGCAGTGTTGGTGTGGTATCGGGGGTTTCCGGTTCAATGTGTGAAGGGTGAAGGATGTGTGTTTGTGTTTATTTTCATGGTCATGGTCATAATGTGCATTGAAGACGGTGTTTGATTTCATTGTATGAGGTGCTATGACAATAAAGTAAACTAACTAAACTAAACTAATACATAAGATAGATAAATTACAAGTTTAGCAGATTTTACTAATCCTTTCTGTGTCTTGCCCCTCTGCTCCTACTCTTCCTTTTGCTCTAGCAATTGAAGCTCTGAAGAAGGCACACAGGGAAGAAATGAACAAGGAGTTGGGAAGAACACGCAACTTTCAGAAAGGGTTTTCAGATCCAAACGCGCTTCAGCAACAGCATCAGTAAGTGACGATTGAAAAATGATTGAGGGAATCTTGATTGGTGAATTGAGGTGGGAGATATAATTGTTATCTATCAAAATGTTGATTGCTGTAGCATTTGATGAAAATATTTGGGTGTGTTTTGGGAGCAAATAGAGTTCACCAGCAATTGTAAGTGTAACAGAGAAAAGAAAAATATAAAATAGCTGGAGAGTAGTCCTATTAATTTGTGCGTTCGTTTAAATTCATTTAGATCAAATTCAATTTTTGTCCTACCTTTATAATATGTCATTCTTTTATTCACCCCCTTGTGCTTTTGGGATGCATCCCCTCTAGCTCATTCAGCTAAGTGCAACCCTTTTACAGGAAAAGCTAATGATCTTGCGCTTTCAGTTTTCACTAGAAGCCATTGCTTGTTTTTCTTTCAACAGATAGAAAGATAGGTCAGAAAGATAGGTTAAATAGGACCATTTAAGGCCCTTTTGCACCATAGATAGCCTAGAAAAGGAATTCTGGCAATTCAGAAAGATGCATATCAGATCTGGAAATGGAGATGTTAGCAGTAAGCTACATTTGTATAGATCAGGGGTCGCCAAATTTTTGGACCTCAGGGACCACCAAACTCATAATTTTAAATCCCATGGACTACTAATTGGTTCTGTGAGTGTGGCCTAATTTGTGGTGGCCTTGGTGGTCATGTGACTGGCTAGGCATGGCTTGTATGTAAATATAAATATTTATATAAATATTGAATTTTTTTTATTAAAAAAGAGCAACTTTTACCCAAAATCAGGCAAAGCAGGCAAGTAGATTGAGTTGCTCACAGAATCACAGATTCATTCAGAAATCCATCTATCTGCCATTGGCTAGCTCAGTCTGTCACATAAAATTTGCTTGCAAGCAAACTCACAAAATTAACTCACAACACCGTGCATGTAAATACTGATTTTTTTTATTTAGAAAAGGAGCAACTTTTACCCAAAAGGCAGATTGATTTGCTCACAGACTCATTCAGTGATCTATTTATCTGCCATCAGCCAGCTCAGTCTCTCAAATTTGCTTGCTGTGAGTCTGTACTGAATAACAGGACCTTCAGTCCTAAGGGAGGTTTGGCTGTGCTTTAAAGCAGAGCTGAAGATCTAAAGACTAGCTAGAAAGCAAGAAATCCAACCATTTCCTGCTTCCTGGCTAATCTAAATCTCCTGGCACAGCAGAACAGATGATGGTCGGAAAAAGGAAAAATAGCAATTTAGCAGGCAAGTTTGCAGGGTAAGGAGTGAATGGGCAGGGAGCTTTCCTGCGGGCCATGCGTATGGTGCAGCCTTGTGTTTCTGTGCAGCCTGGATGAACTGCTTTGGGGGTGACATTTCTCTGCAGCCCACCAACATTTTCTCATGGCGCACCAGTGGGCCATGGCTCACCAGTTGGCGACTGCTGGTATAGATTAGCCTTTCAAACGGCTTTTGTCTCATGACGGTCACATTTTATTCAGGATCTGCAAAATAATGGAATAAGATGGAAGACTAGCAGAGAAAACTTAGGTGGTATTGATGGTGAAATCCTTATATCTGCTGCAGGTCTGATGTGGAGTCTCTGAAGAGGGAGTTGCAAGTGCTTTCAGAACAGTATTCCCAGAAGTGCCTGCAGATCGGGGGCCTGGTGCAGAAGGCAGAAGAACAGGAACAAATGCTGCAGCGTTGTCAACAGGAGGGGAAAGAGCTGCTTCGGCAAAACCAGGCAAGGGCTGGTAGTGCTGCCAATCGCAGGAATTCTGAGGGGAAAACAGTGACAAATTTGCATTCATGAAAGGACAGTTGCAATTTCCTTAATCTAAAATTCAAATTAAATTTAAATACCAGTGAGCTTGCCATTCTTCTTACCTGGTGGTCCTTATCTTAGCAGCTAATTCTGGGAGATTTAGCAAAAAAAAATTTGTGATGTCAGCCATAAACCTGTTTGGGATCCCTAAAATGCTGAGTCAAGTTGAGCAATAGAATAGCAAACACTATTTTTTTTTTTGAAACAAATTTTATTAATTTTAAAGATAAAACAACACATCATTAACCATTAAATACTTAAATACATAAAACCTCTCAACATTATAAATTTTTACAAGTCGAATAAAACATTATTTTTATACAACATAATTCTAATTTATCCCGTTTCCATATGGACACATAAATATCTTTCAGCAAATTTCTCATTATTTCTCTTTACTCTTATTCAATTTCATTTCTTTTCTATATTTATCCATTTTATAGTCATCATATTCATTTCTTTCTGGCTTGTTTACAATTATTCTCATCTAACATTCCTCCAAGGTTTTATTGATTCTTTTTTTTTTTTTTTATAAAAAACAAATTTTATTAGTTTTATAAAAAACACAATACACACAAAACACAAAACATAAACAAAACTACAAGATCTTTTCTGAAGGTTGTCTGTTCCCGGGTTAAAACTCTTCACACAGACACAAATTCAAACATCATATTCATCCCATATATCCTTCCATATCTTATTATCATTTTCTTTTATATATATATATATAAAAACCATTTTTATCAGTTTTATAAAAACAATGCACAAAGAGTCAAGGCATAACAGCTCATAAATTCTTTTCTAGGAAAAAATAATAATAAAAGACCAATAAGGCATAACATTTCCAAATTATAATATCAATACTTCATATAGTATTAACTTCATATCTTATCCCTACTTCTCCTTTCCATCCCAATTATTTCTTGTTAATTAAAATTTTATTGCCTTTTATCAATATACAAAATCCAAAAAAAAAGCATATATATCCTTCCATATCTTATTACCATTTTCAACAACATTCTTTGTCTGTTCTATTTCCAATTATCCATTCATCTTTTTTTTCTTTTACTATACTTCTCCTGTACACCAATTGGAGTAACATCTATAACTCATTACCCTAACTTAAAAATACTTCGTATAGCAATTTTTCTTGGGATTCTGTTTAAAAGATTCTAAAATTACATAATGAATTTTATATTCTAAATACACCTATAAAAACACAAACTTATGTACCCTCCAGAATCCCTCTTTTAATCTAAATTAAATTCACCCATTGTCTCTAAATAAACTTTTTTTCTTTAGATCTTGCTTCCCCCCATTAAGGCTTCTCCTCCCCCCCTTTCTCTCTTGCTTATTCTTCTCCTTGCCCTTTTTACCCCTTTGCTTTTTCTCCTCACTTTTCTTGCTCCTTTTCCTTTGCTTTCTAACCTTGCCTCCACCTTTTCGCTCATTTTTCTCTCTTTTGGTTGTTTTTATAATTCTTAAAATCCCCTTTTTCTTATCCTTTTTCTCCTCCTCTCCGGAAAGGACCCATTGTTCATCAAAGATGGCTTCTTCTTCCTCTTCTTCCTTGTCCCAGTCCTTCTGCTGCGTAATCAACTTTTCATAAGTACATAACGCCATTTCTAAGAATTGAAACAAAGTGCCCAAAGTATCTTCTTTTTTATATTTTTGATATTCAATCTCTAGTTCATCCACAAACGATGCCATTATGAAAGGGGAAACTTTTTCCAAAACAACCACAAGTATTTTTAATCAAAGACAATCCAAAGCAATTAAAAAAAAAAGTTCCAAAAGTTAATACTTTTCTTCCTTCTTCTCTTTCTCTTTCTGGGGTTAGTTTTTAATCAAAGAGGTCCAATTACCATATATCTTCCTTTGGGATTCTAGGCAATCTCCTCCTTTTTCAGCTTCTGCTCCAATTTTTTTTTTCCTCTCCCTTCCCACTTGCAATGTCAATTTTAAATAATCAGAAATCCATACCTCCAACAAGGGTTTTCCAATTTCTTAAATTTTTCAATGTCCAAGAATCCTTTTGTCTCTTAGCTTCAACTCTCAAAGCAATTCACTTTCAATGTCCAATATATCCAAATCTTTCTGCTGTTTCCATGGGGTGGGAGAGTAAAGAAAAAAAAAAAAAAAGTTCCCTTTAACAGCTTCTCCGCTGCTTTTCGCTCTTCTTAGGGATACAATGTATCCTCCAGCACAAACAGCTCAGTTCCAGGCAATTTAAAAGATGTTACTTGACCCGGCTCAGACAAAACTTTCACTCTTCACACTTCCTCCAGCACAATCTTACCCGGTAGCGGGCTTCTTCGTGGCGGCCATTGCTGACCGCCGCTCCACCGCCTTGGGAAAAAGGGGTTTTTCCGGAGAAGGGGGGGTCTGCGACACCCCCACCTCCCTATCCGACTCCCCTCTCTCTTCAGCTGTCCCTACAGGGCAGCTATATCCCCCTGACCCATCTGGATCGGGGGTACCTCAACGGCTAGCACAGCAGGAATCGCGAGCTGTCGCGAATTCCTGCTGCCCCGAAGCCACGCGAAACCGGAAACAGAATAGCAAACACTATTGAGCTCTGGAAAGTCAAGCTTGGTAGAGAGCCCTGGGCAACATGCAGCCTAATTGAAGATGGTAGCAGGCCATTGTGTAAAAATGGTGCAATTGTCCAGAGTCTTTTGTCAACATAAGAAGTTAGACAGCCATGGTTTTGCTATATGTAACTCATCTTTTAATAACTTAAAAAGTTAAGAAATAGAAGGCGCAAAGCCAGAAACAATCTGTCTCCCTTGAGGACATTAAGTATATTCCCTACGTGGCCCTCAATTATTGGGGGGGGAAATGTTTAAATGGTTACCAGCTTCAAAAAGTCTTCCTCCACCTGTTATATTTGATGAATATGTTAAACTATTTCATCCTCATTCTTCCAGGAGTTGCAGAAGCGTCTTTCAGAAGAGATTGGCCAGTTACGAGACTTCATTGCTGCTCAGGGCGCACGTGACAATGCTTCACACAATGAGAAGAGTTCTTGTGAGCTACAGGTAAGGAGGAAAGGTTGCTTATTACTTCTTGCCTGTCAAACTTTGCAGGTTTTTTTGTTTCAGGTTTAATTTGGCTAGGTAGTATTGTGAATGAAAATAAATCTCTGCTGAATCCAGAAGTAGATGCACACAGCTTTTGTGGCAACAAATAGCTCTTTTAAAAGGGAGATTGGGAAAATTAGATTAGCCAGCTTAATGTTTCTTCAAGACAATTGGTAGAAACGGTAATCAAGGACATAAAGAAAATTAAAAAAAGAAAATCAATCTCGATTTTGTCAAACTTGTAAGATTGTTTTTAAAAAGAAATCTACCAGGCAATAAGGTATAGTTGAACAAACGTGGCTGAGTAGCTCAGGTAAACTAAGCCAGAGAAAATCAGTTGGTTTATGAGCACTATCAATTTCCTGCTTTGTATCAGACATGATTTTAGTCTTAGGGGAATGCTTGGGCAACCTGATTTTTGTTGTCTTCTGAGGGCAGTATCTCACCCATCTTACCACATTGAAAGTGGTTTTGATAGTGGACAGTTGTGTCCTGAACATTTCCCTTTCCATCTTTCTTCTGAAGGTGCTTCTTCGAGTGAAGGAGAATGAACTCCAGTATCAGAAACAAGAAGTCCAGTGTCTGAGGGATGAACTCCAAATGATGCAGAAGGTAGATTTCTGAAAGCAAATCAGAGTTGCCAGTTTGCAAGAAGTGTGTACGCACATAGGCGCAAACTGATCACTCCATTCCCTGTAATGGTATGCTGTATTATCCAGAAAAGTAGCAAACTAAAGAAATTAAAGGCATCGTGTAGAAAAGGAAACCCAGCTAAAGCTGTTTCGCAACATATCAAATTCTCTGTATTGCCCCATACCTTTCTGCCCTGGCAAATCACCTTTGCTTCCATCGTATCCATGCCTTGCTTCATACTCGGGCTTTTGTTCTTTAAATTATTAGGCTCTCTTTTTTGAGGATCTCTTCAAATCTCCATAAATTCTCAGTTATTCTTTTCCTCTCAACTTATTTCATTTTTTTTTGTAATTTGATTCTCATTGTTTATGACTAATACATTTCTTCCATTCTAGTCACTTATTATTCAGCCCACATTCATTCTTAATTCTCCTTTATCTCATTATATTACATTGCATTCAACTTTATATTTCTCTCCTGATATACCTAACATAAAACAGAGTGGGCAAAAGCATGCTTAGATATAGCTATTGTCTTTTGATGAACATTCATACACTATTTTTCTAGAAACATTTGCACATCTTAAAATTTTTCTATCCAGGTTCCCATCTTTAATTAATGTTCTACAATATTGGTGTACAAATCATACATTTGCCTTATTTTTTGTACTACTTGCAAACATTTAATCCATTTTCCCTGTTATTTTCCTGTTATCCACAGCTATCTTTGTGTTAAATTGTGTGATACACAATCTAACATTCAGTTCAAATCATTCAACTTCTCAGCCAACACAATATCATCTGCATATTCTGGTTCATGTCCAGTATTCGTCTAACATCTCTACAAGTCATAAATACTGTACATTAAACAACCAGGAAAACATCCAACATCCCTGTCTTACACTCCATTCAATACTGAGTTATCTGCTCAGCATTTATTCTTACATATGCTTTGTTGCAATTATATATCACTGTTATTATATTGAGCAACGAACTCCAACACAAACAACTCCAGCACAAACAACTCCAGCACAAACAATTCCATAATTCAAGTCTGTTTATAATTAATAACATGTACTTTACCTCAAAAGATGCCAGTATCTTTCATTTGTATCCTTGCTTTCTATTTTTTCTGAACAATGGTACTTCCTTCCCCATGCAGGACAAGAAGTTTGCCTCAGGAAAGTACCATGATATTTACCTGGAGCTGAATCACATCAAGCAACGGTCAGAACGAGAGATTAAACATTTGAAAGAGCATCTGCGCCTGGCCGTGGAAGCCCTACAAGAGAAAGAGATGCTGCACAACAATATTGGTATAAAAG
Organism: Hydrophis major; assembly: GCA_033807585.1. Classification (NCBI taxonomy): domain Eukaryota; kingdom Metazoa; phylum Chordata; class Lepidosauria; order Squamata; family Elapidae; genus Hydrophis; species Hydrophis major. The sequence continues at coordinate 182,005,081 of CM066331.1, read as the reverse complement.
ACATGTTTGCATTAAAGACACATGTTGTGTAAAGTAGAGCTAGCCAAACTGCAAAGGCAGAAGGCATTGGGGCCCCTTTTATCTCTCAACAGCATAGATGCACCTTGTATTGGCTATCTTGGCGATTGCTTCAAAATCTTTCTCCTTGCCTCCTCTTCTCTCTCCTCCCCTCTTCTGTATGCCAGAGGACAAATGCATAAACAAACTGCTTGTAGAAGAGTGTTAGGAATACACCCTAGCAGAATGTGCATGGCAGGCAGGCAGGCAAAATATGTGAGATAAACATTTTTGTAGCTTACACTCAGTAAAACAGATACACTGTGCTAGTTAAATAGTTTATTCCAGTAAGAGTTTTAGCATAGTCAAAACAGTCCATATATCATACACTAGTTCAGTCCGTCCGGGGATTATTCAGTTGCAAAGTCCAGTGTCGAAAAAGAGGTCAGTAAACTTACAAATATCAGTCCAGTAATAAATCTTCTCACAGTAGAGATATAAAGAAGTTCAAACCTCCTTTCTTTCTTCAGCAGCAGCAGCAGCAGCAGCAGGAGGGAACACGCAGTTAGCAAGCAATTCAGTAAGCCAGCAATACAGTAAGCTCTCTTGCTCCCTTTTATGGCAGTTTTACAGCCGCACCCAAAATTACATGCTTTGCTGTTTAAAGTGACATACACTTTAACTTACAATCATAGTTTACATATATTATTTTACCCAAACAAAGTTAGGTAACCTTGTTATTCCTAACACACTCCCCTTTTGGGTAATATAATAATATATATATATATATATATATATATATGGATCTTTGGTTATTCGGGTTTTCTCCCGTATAAGATTGGAAGTATCTAGGCAACGTTTCGATGAAGTCTCATTCATCATCTTCAGGCTTGGTCTTCAGCTCTGTGCTTCTCAGAGTGATGTGAGCTTGCAGCTGCTTCTTCCTTTTAACTGCTAGTGGGGGTGTGACTTGATTGGGTGGGGGCTTGGCTGTGTTCTGATTGGGTGGGGGTGTGTTCTCATTGGTTGGGGGTTTGGGGAAGATGATGAATGAGACTTCATCGAAACGTTGCCTAAATACTTCCAATCTTACGCGGGAGAAAACCCGAATAACCAAAGATCCACATACAAATACCCGCGAGAACCTCAGAAAACAAATATATATATATATATATACCCGCGAGAACCTCAGAAAACAAATATATATATATATATATATATATATATATATATATATATATATATATATATATATTTACTTACAATCTTAACCCATAGTCATCACAACTTTCTTTGTGTTTGACTGAACCTTGGGCCTTCGTAAATTGATCAGCAATATTTTCTTCAGTCATACAATATTCCAATCTTATCAAACCATTTTTTACAGATTGCCTTATTTCGTTTTCACAGCAATATTTGTAGGCAATCGTATGGCTACTTGATTGTCCTCATAAACTAAAATGGAAGCATTAACAGTTATTCCCAAATCCAATAACAATTGTTTATACAGAATTAAATCAGTACATAATAAAGATAGACATGAAAATTCTGCTTCCATTGTGGACATACTTATGTGTTGCTGTCTAATTGACCTCCAACCAATCAGTGCTTTTCCTAACAGTATAGCCGTACCTGAAGTTGATTTCCTAGTGTTTATGTCCGTTGCAAAACTTGCATCAGCATATGCACTTAAAACAGATCATCTTTTGGCTCCAAATACAATGCATAGTGCATTGTCCTTTTAAGATATCTTAATATACGTTTTGTCGCTTGCCAGTGTTGTTCAGTGGGTTCAGCATTGAATCTTGCCAATTGATTAATGCTATAGGCAATGTCTGGCCTTGACCAATTACTAATGTACGATAAACTACCAATTAACGATTGAAAAATAGTCTTATCGAATTTTGGACTTTGAGCATCAGTGTGGCCAAATTCCTGACTCATAAGTTTTTGCTGGTTTACAAAGTTCCATCTTGTATGTTTTTAGTAATTGATAAATCTTATCCTCTTGAGATATCTTATAGCCACTTTTGGTTTTATTTATTGTCAATCTGAGATACTGTTTTATTTCTCCTAATTGCTTTAATTTTATCCTCTTACCTAATAATGATATTATTTCAGTAGCTTCATTATTAGTTTTTGTAATTAAGGCAATATCATCTGTAAACAACAATAATAATGACACTATTCCATTAGTCTCTCTCTTAAATAGACATGGATCAGCTAAACCTACTTTAAACCCTATATTGTTTAACTCCTTAACAATATATTGGTTCCATTTGTAACCAGATTGTTTTAATCCATAGAGACTCTTTTTAAGCTTCCAACAGTCATTATTTGTTTTATCATCCTTAATTCCTACAGGTTTCTTTAGGTATATAGTGTGCTGCAATGGTGCATGCAGATAGGCAGTTTCTAATCTAAGTGATTTATAATATAATTTTCTTAGCTGCCCACACTAAAGCTGCTCTCAAGGTTGTTGCTTTTAGACTTGGTGCAAATACTTCATCATAATCACATGCAGTTTGATTAAATCCTTGAGCTACCAACCTAGCCTTATGGGTAACAGTCCCATTTTTACCTGTTTTTAATTTAAATATCCATTTACAACCAATGGACTTTTCACCTGGAGGTAATTTAACATTTTCATAAACTTCCATTTGTTTCAATGAATTTAGTTCCTTCTCCATCACTCTATGCCAATTTTCTTGATCCTTTGCAGGATACATTCTAAGTTCTTCAACAGTAGTTGGAACTTTACTAACTTGGCAAACTACACTTGCTTGGTACCTGTCAGGTGGTCTGGTTTTACGTGTTGTACGTCTAGGTATTACAGGGCTTACAGGTGGACTTTCATGTACTACCTGTTCCTGTTTATCTATTTCTTCCTGTTCACCTATTTCTTCCTGTTCTGGTCCTTTGTGCTCTTCCTGTACTTCCTCTTTAATTGTACTCTTCTTATTACCGATATGTTGTTTTGATCTTTTGTAGGTTTCTATGATTACATCCTTACTTGAATCTTGTTCCAGTTTTTCCCATCCTAAATGTTCAAGGAATTGTGCACTAGCACGACAGTAAACGCTAGATGTACCTTTTTCCCAGAATCTGTATGATTTGTGATTAGATTCATAACCTACAAAGAATAACTTTTTAGCCCTATGCTGCCCCTTATGTCTCAGTTGTGTAGGAATATGCACCCATGCTGGTGCTCCAAATGTGTGCATGTAGCTTAGGTCAGGTTTTCTACCATGCCACCGTGTGAATGGTAATTCACCTGTTGTTGAGTTAACAACATTATTCAATATATGATTACCACACATTATTGCTTCTCCCCACAAAGTTTCAAGTAATCCTGAATCCGACAACATAGTACAAGCCATTGCTTGTATTGTTTGCCCTCGTCTTTCTATAAAGGAATTATATTGTGGCCTATACGGTGCAGACTTTTTATGTTCCACACCTGCCATCTTCAGTCTATTTTGGAATTTATTATTTATAAATTCTGTACCATTATCAGTTATAAGAGTCACTAGTTTCCTTTTAGTTTTTCTTTCTGCAAACTTCAACCAATTAAAGAAATTCTGATATGTTTCCGTTTGACTCTTCATTAAATAACAGAAACCATATCTAGAATAATGATCCATTATACTTAATATATAACGAGCACCTCCCACACTTGGTTTTTTAGGACCTATAATATCAGCAAATACGGCTTCTAGAGGCTCCTTAGTTTTAAATCCATTAATTCTGTTTGCTGGTATTACCTTGCTTTTTTCTTGACTCTAAGCATTGCAGTGCAAATACTTACTGCAAGGCTTCAGTTTTATACCTTTGGACAGTTCAACCAGTTCAGTTTTATACCTTTAGACAGTTTGTTTGAGCATTTTAAAATTTATACGCCCTAAACATCTGTGTAACAAATGTATGCATTCATCATGAGGTTTAACGTTATTATACACTGTGTTAGCTACCTCTAACTGATTATCATTTAACACATACAATTCACCTTTTAAAGTTGCAGTCACTTTTTTACCTTCCTTTTCTACTATGCAGTTTTCTCCCCTAAAGGTAACCACATAACCTAGTTTAATCAAAACTCTAACTAAAAGCAAATTAATCTTAAGTTGTGGTACATATAACATTTTTACATTTTCTTTTATGCAAGAACAATGTGCAATACCTTGACCTTTTGCTTTCATTTTCCAGCCATTAGCTAACGATATCTGCTGTGAACTCGTGGACATCTTAACAAATCTTTTCTTATCTTTCATTATGCAGTGCGATGTTCCACTATCTACAACCCATAAATTATTATTCACAGTTTCGTTGCCATACATGGCTAACTCTATGCATTTTTCATCCTTTTGATGCCTTTTAGCATTCTGGCTGGCATAGCGTCGTTTTCCTTTCTTGCAGAATCTAGTCAAATGTCCTTTTCCTCCACAATTAAAACATTTTCTAATTGTATAGGCTATCGAAGATAATTTGTCTTCTTGGGGTTGTTCCCTTCTTAGTTGATCCCTTTCAAGCCTTCTCCTGGCTTCTTCAATTAATCTGCCAGTAATGTCAGTTAATGTGAGGTTATCTTTTGGCAGTACTTCCAGTGAAGTTACATAGTCATCATAGCACTAATTTAACGAAGACAAAATTATATAAACCTGATGTAGTTCTGTGAAGATAAGTTCTTTTTCATGCAGTTCCTGAAAAATTCTCTTCATAGTGTTTAAATGAGTCAACATGTCTCCATTCTTTTGAAGATGTATTCTGAACAGTTTTCGTGTAAGATTTATATGTGCTCCTACATTGTCTCGAACATAAATCTTCTTTAAATTCTCCCAACATTTCGCAGCTGTTTCTTCTCCATGAATATGGACAAGCTGCTGGTCACAGAGTGTCAGTCCTATTATACAGAGAGCTTGCTCATTCTTCAGTTTATATTCTTGTATTTTCTGGGCATCATCCTCATCCTCCGGATCCCAAGCATCTACCTCTGGTGGGTTTTCAATTATACTCCACAAACCTTCTCTGCGTAGAAGTAGGCTGCATTTCATAGACCATGAAACATAGTTTGTTCCATCCAGTTTGGATATTAGAGACAAACTTTGTAAATTGACTTGTGCCATCTTTCTCTGGATATTAAACTATAATTAATAAAACACAGCTGTCTGTTTACAGTATTGTGTAACTACACTAACTCTCACTTTATATAAGCCTGTTATATCCTGGTTAGTCTGACTGTGCAGCCTGGGCCCATAACCAGTGTTAGGGATACACCCTAGCAGAATCTGCACTGCAGGCAGGCAGGCAAAATATGTGAGATAAACATTTTTGTAGCTTACACTCAGTAAAACAGTTTCATTCTGCATCTAAAATAAGTTTATAAGCCAAGGATGTTACAACTGAAATCTATAAATTGTCATCATCAAGACACTTGAAATGTTTTAAACTCCTGTCTTCCATTACCATTAGCATGGCCACCAGCCCTACTATGTAGCAAAGATACACTTTTTGAACATAATGTATTGTTCTTGATTCTACTTTTCTTTGTTCCATAGGTTAGTTACTTTTCGGTGCACCACTTCGGAGAATAAAGCAGCGTTCCTCTCCAGGAGCACTGGGCAAGACTTTACCAAATAGCCAGCACATGAATCTGTGTCACTTGGGCATGTTTTGGGCTGGATCCTACTACTAGCACCTTTTTGAGACTTTATACATGAAAATAATTTTTATATTTTGGGGATGGAGTTGGGGATATGTTTTAAAATCTTATACTTAAGTTTCCCAGCAGTTAACCACAAAGGTGGACCAGATATTTCTCCTGAACGTTCCTTTAGATCTAATTGTTTCTTCTCCCAAATATTTAGCTGTATTTACATTTAAAGTATTTATCTGCTTTCAGTTTTCTTCTAAATGGAGAAACAAAATTACATAACTCAACTTCAGGCTGTATAGTGTTGCTTCACAGCAATCCATGTTGGAAATACACTGTGCCGAAAGAACGTTGTATTAGTTACATTGTCAGTGGAATTGGTTTGTCCAAAGACCATGCAGAGTTTATGTTTAGGATCTATGAGTAGCAATTGTTTTCAGAACGGAAGATTATTTTTAATGTTGATTAAATGTCTGTGCATCCCATTGTAAACTCAGTCTTCCTCCCCAAAAGTTGGGTTCAACTAATGTGTTCTCAGGGGGAGAAATTTTTCTGCTGATGTTGCAGAGCCAAACAATGAAGGTGGCTTATTTTCTTTTATTTCTGCAGAGTTAACTTAATAAAATCATTGACTACAGAAATGTGTGCTTTTTGCTTGGCAGTAGAAAGTATAAATGTTGAACCATTTTGCATTCCCCAAAGGTTGCCACCACTTCTTCTTATATTAACATTATTGGCTCTTAATGCTTTTTGGAAGTTCAAAGTACTTTCCCTGTTTTCTCTCTAATCTTAGAAATCTTTAAGCATAATGGGGGCAGGGGGCCCCTTTATTTACATTTTGGATGATTTGCAATAGATCAGGGGTATCAAACTTAAGGCCCATGGGCTGAATCTGGCCCACGGGATGCTTAAATCTGACCCATGAGGCCAGCCTGGAAATATGAAAGGACTGGCCTGCAGTGCCTCTGGTGGCTAAAACGAGCCATGTGAGGGGATGCACACCTTATTTTCACCCTGCATGGCCTCATGCAGCACTCTACCGACTGAAAACAGCCTGAAAAATGAGCCCAAAACAGGCTGAAAATGAGCTGAAAAATGGGCCCAAAAGGAACTGAAAAACAGGGTAAAAAACAGGCCCCAAAAAGGCTGAAAAATAGGCCAATGCCCAAAAACAGGCTCAAAATGCCCAAACCCCAGGCCCAAAACAGGCTGAAAGGTGGGCTGATAGCCAAAAAAGCAGCCCCAAAATGTGCCATGCCAACCACCTGCCCCTCCCCACCCTGGCTGGCCTGCAGATGAGAACTACAATGCTGATCCGGCCCTCGAAGAAATCCAGTTTGACAGCTGTGCAACATATCAAATACTTGACTCTGAATTGTTGGCAATAGCAACAAGAACAAATTTCTACTAATAAATTAATCTGTTATAATCTGTTCTGCAAATATAATTTTTCATTGTTTAAGTAAAAGGAAGAGTCACTATAAAATCTTTAATAATTTAATAAAATCTTGCTGCATGATAGGTAAACCACTAATATTCCTGTACCTTAGGACAGTGATAGTAGCATCAAGTTGAATTTGGCTGGCTCGGAAGGCATAGCCTATTTTGTAATTGAATAAGACATTATTTTATCATTTTTATTTTATTATAAAAAATACAAAGAAAAGAAAATAGGAAATTAAGGGAGGGGAAGCGAACAGGAAAAGAGAGTGTGAAATACAAGGGGGAAGAAAAAAAGAAAGAAAAGGGGGCATTGACTTCCAGCTCTTCTTAGCACAGTATAAGATAAACACCCCCCAACCTCAACTTTTTGCTTTTACCCATTAATATACTATATAATTAGCCATTTCTATAACACCAGATCTTTCTAATCAACAAAACTAAGATCAAAGTTTCATTTTTTTTTCTTAACAAGCACAAATTCCAGAAGTGATATCCAAATAAGAACATATTTTCCTCTTTAAATAATCAATTTAACCATTCCTGCTGTATCTTCCTTGCTGGAAATAATGTGTATACACATGAATGGGATATTATCAGGAAATCTCAGAATGGCAGACTCAAATAGAAGGTCAAAGAAACATCCCAGAAGAAAACAACAATCCACTTCTCTTTTGTTGCCAAGAAGACATGTCATAAAATCACCAGATACTGGGCTCAGTGTGGAGATTCTAAACATCCCTCAAGCAGGAATGCAACGACATATTTATGGCAGTTACAATGTGCTTCCCAAACTTTTTCTTTCATTATCCAAAACTGTTTATCAGTAAATCCTTTTTACTGCTATAGATAAAACACTTTTAAGTCAATTTAAATGTCAATTTAAAACACTTTCAAGTCAATTTAAATGTCCTACTTGTGATTGGGTTTGTACGTTGTCACCTAAAGTAAAACCATTTTTACCCAATTTTGGGAATATACCAAGGTTTGGAAAGGGTAAGAGTTAAAATGTCCAAACTTGAACTTGACCCCAAGTCACCCAGTTTTTGTATGTTAATGGGTTACTTCGGAACTTGAATTTATTTCTCTGTTCCGACCTATGCTGAGCCCTCCATCAGTGACATACCACATTTGAATGCAGAGGTTATTTGCAAACTAAAATATGCAGATGAAGATTGCAAATCCGTTATAAAAATGTATAAATGCATAATATATATAATATAAAAATGTTTTGAATTTTGTTAAAATGTTATCAGTAGTAAATATTCCAAAAATTATGAAAGATGCTTTTCTCTTTCAGATATTCTCCTGCCCATAATTTCTTTTTTTTTTTTTTAAATGCTCTGCATTTAGTAGTCTTTGAATTAATTATATTACACAAGATCAAATTTCAAAATTAAAAATAAATATTGAGATCATCACACTACCATTCCATAATGCACTTTAATTAGATAGCACAAAATTGGTCTCCTTTAAAACAAGCAGAGATGCATGTTTTTTAACATGCATGCTTTTTTCCAAGTTTTTTCATGAGACCATTCCAGTAAGTTCATAACATTTCTTGTATTTACTAGCTCTCTCTCTCTCTCTCTCTCTCTCTCTCTCTCTCTCTCACACACACACACACACACACACACACACACACAAAGCGCCCTTCTATAACTGGCATATCAGGTTTCTCATTCACAAGATATGGCAAAATGATATATTAAAAATTTTCAGCAATTTCATGTGTACAGTAATTTCATTTGTAAGAAAAACGGGTATTTTATAACTACTTAAATTCTTTCCCTTTAAAAAATGACCTTGACTGAACCAAGAGAATATAGCATATATACTGGAGTCCAGCTAAGGAAGAGTTTTGTTTCTCCAACCTCACTCTGATTAACAATGGTTTACTCTATCCAAATCAAACATCGCATGGACTTGAATTGCAGATTCCGCTGGCTGAAAGGTGGTTGTGAATCGATTTGTCGCAGCCATGAAAAGCCACGTAAGGGAAAACGTAGCTCTTTCGAATTATATTTGTAACATACGGCTGGGTTTTAAATAGATAAAATTCATCTTAAATAAATCCTACTAAAAATTGTGACCGGTCATCTGAAAAATAATTTTCGTTGCAAAGAGAGTCGCGTATTCGTTGCCCCCCACCCCGATCCGGCCATTCCTCCGTTCTCTCATTCATTTCGTAACGCGTCCCTCCCTCGCAATGCCTTTCTATAGTAGCCGACGGGGTCCTTAAAGGATGGCGGCTAAATTAAACTTAAATTTTGTCGTAAAGCAACTGAGGAACTAAACGGCACGTGTGTCCAGTACCCATCTCTGGCCGTGCGAAACAAAGGAAAGGGGGGCTAGCCTCTTTCGGGCGATGCGTGTAGTCTGTGCCGAAGAGGAAGCGTGTGCGACCATCCAGAAGCATTAGACTGTCGCCTTCCAATCGCAGGGAGGAGTCACATTCCTGTTTCTTCGATCCTTCCAATGTTGGCGCTGTCAAGTAAGGTAGAAGCTTTCCTTCTCCGACTACATTTCCCACAAAACATTGCTCGCAGGTTGTACGGCGGCCCTTTAGCCATAGAAACCACTCTGACCGATTCCTTTCCCTCGGTAAGAATTAATCAGCTGATTGCTGAGAGCTCTTCAAAGAAACTATTGCTATTGTCAACAGAGAACTGTCAACGCGATTACATCCCACAGGGCTGTTTAATCGCTGGCTTTTATCGCAATCCTTTTAAATTCTTCAGTAAATACTGAACACGGCTCATAGAAAACTACTTTCCTGAGATCTTGGCTCGTAATAAACACTAAAGAAGCAAAATCCCACTTTATAATTTCAATAAATTAAACGTTATTTCTTAACTTTCGGGGAAATATACTTTGTAATTTTATGTAACATTTTTATACTTTTTATATCTTTAGTGAATCCTGATAGTAACCTTCGATCTCACCGATTAATTTTCTATATCCTCCTCCTATTTACAATCCTGGAATACGGGTAAATTTGAAATTTAATCTACTGGCGCAATCTTTTCCTCTATTACGTTCCTCGCAGTTTTTCGGTATAATGAATCAAGGGAAAAGACGGGGGGGGAGGGGGGAGAGAGAGAGAGAGAGAGAATGTATATCCCCCCCTCCTTTTTTTCCCTCAACTGTCCAAATTAAAAGTAGCCTGGATATTTAAAAAAAAATATTTCCAGTAATGTGCATGATACTGAGATAGCGATAAAGGATAGACATTAATGAGCCTAGAGCCTAATCATTTGACAAAACAATAAGATTAGCAATCCCAATCTTTTTCCGCGATGTCGAAGTCAAAGCAATTAAATCGAGAGAGACGGGCCGGGGGCTGGGACCAAGGCCCTTCCCCACCCCTCTATTGCCATCAACTTACTTGGAAGTCCTCGAGTAATATCGGGAACTGGAGGTAGTAGAACAAGCTGCCTTGCGATTTATTCATCTGTTCTATAATACACACACCCGCGTCATACCCCAAGCCACGGGGGTCTTTACTTTTTCCAAATCGAGGAACGCCTGCTTTCCCCCTTCTTTTTTGAAAGAGTCTAAGGAAGCTTCCCAGGAGAAAAGGCGCAGGCATTGCAAAGGTGCTGACGTTTTGTTATTCGCATTCTACTGCTGCCATAAAACTGCATCTCATGGTTTTGTGCTTTAAAAAAAAAAACCACACAGACATTTTGCTAACTCAGTTTTGGGATCTAAGAAGCAACGGAGTATTTTGGAAACGGGGAGAAGTGCGAATGTACTTAGATGTGTTTTTGGGGTGGTGTTCTCCGGGTTGCTAGGATGCCAGTTCGATCTTATAATTCCCTCTTTTTAAAAAAGTATTCAGAGGTGTGTTTTGTTTTTTTTTAACTTTTCCTCCCGAGTTTTTCCGATACCACCAACCGACACTTAGCTGCTCCGAGTCTTTCAGGTTGCATCCACGACGCTTTTCATTAATTTCTTTATTAACAACAACACTCCTGAGGGGAGAAGGGGGGGAAAACAACCTCAGTTCTTCCAGCAAGATGGCGATTGCACGTACATGTAGTCTTCCAACAGTTAAGCCCTCCGCCTAGGCTGGCAAATTAGGGTTAATTCATTTAGGGAAATGGCTCTTCAAGCCCCTGTCGCCTCTTACCCCCTTTCCTTCTCGGGAACTTATTTGGAGAAAGTGTTTAAGTAAGAGGAGAGATTCCACCCTGAAAAGCCCAAACAACAGCTCGTATAAATCTCCACTGTTTTTTAGTGGGGGACAAAATAAATCGGGGGGTTGGGGGTACGAAGGCAAGTTGACCTGGGGTGTGGTGAGAGGGGTCTGAGATAAGTCGATAGTGGGGTACTTAGGCAATGGGGGTGTTGTGTCCCCCTCCCCTTTCCCTCTTATGTAGACACACTTATTATTTTGATCCCATTGCAAGCAATGAAGTGCGTTTTGGGGTAACGGGGGGCGAGTGAAGAAAGACCCCATTCTGCCCCTCTTCGTCCGAAGTCAAAAGGAAGATCCAGATGCGTCCCCAAGCTAGGTGCCCCCCAACTCCAAGCAGGGGGCAGCTAAGTGGTCCTTGGGGGAGGGGATGGCTGCAAACTTCCCATCTAACAAAAAGGAAAGTTTTCTCAGCGCTAGGACTTGGGGAGGGGGCGGCTGGAGGACGGGACCCACAGTATGGGGGGCGAGGGTCCCCCCAAAGACACCCCCAACCCGGGGGGAGCCGCTCCCCCCACCCTTCCTGGCCAGGTCTTAGCTGAGTCTCGGCTGGCTCGGGGCTCCCTGTGTTAGTTGGGGTCTGCTCCAGGGCTCCCCGCACGGCTCTTGGGGCTCTTGGAGTGCCGGAACGGGGGTTTCCCGTTGGCCTAGGGGTGCCTCTTGCTTGTCGCTTTCTCTCTTGGCTGGGCTCCCCTCGGCTGCTTCGCTAGGGGGGAGCAAAGGGGAAATGTCGAGGCGCCCCACTCGCACCCAGCACCGTTTGGGGCGCCCTGAAGCGGCGGAGGACGGCTGCAGAGGGAGCCGGCCGCGGGGACCAAGAGCTCAAGGACCGGAGCAGCCGGCGGCAGTGGTGCGGAACCCAAGAGCCACGGGGAGAAGCGGGAAAAAGCCGCTTTAGGCGGCGGAAGAAACACAGATGTCGGCGGCGCGGCGCCATTCGGGGCCTGAACAGGCAGCCAGCAACCCTGTCCTCACCGCGGTCCGCGCCTGAGCGCTAAATACCCGGATGCGCCGGCTGCTGCCTAGAGAGCCAGACACAGAGCAAGAAGCGGAGGCAGGGCGCAGCAGAAGCTGTCAGAAGAGGTGGGGAATTGAGTCCCAGAGAGAAAAAAAGAAAGAAGAAGGCAAGCAGGAGCTGGGCTTGGGCACAAAGCCGTCCCCAAGCCTGAGTGCGGACACCTGCTTCCTTGAAAAGACTGGTGAAGCAGAAAGGCCTTAGCCAGAGCTGCTTCTCAGAAGGGTGCATTCCCGAAGAAGACTGTCCTGACCACGCCCTGCCACCAGCTGCCTGGAAAGACTGTCAGGAGGTGCCATCCTCCTTGGGCATTAAAAAGGAACTCTTGTCAAAGAAACTGTTGGTGAAAGTTCAGTACATCTCAGCAGGATCTTCTGTACCACGCAGGCTGCTGGAAAGAGGTCCCCACGTGTCTAAAGAAAGTTTAGGACCAGCCCCAAGACTGGTGGCTTAGAGACCAGACCTGTCCTTCTGAAGGGAGACTGTGCAGCAGGATGACTGAAAACTCTACCACGGCACCTGCTGCCAAACCCAAGCGGGCCAAGGCAGCCAAGAAGTCCACGGACCACCCCAAGTACTCTGACATGATTGTGGCTGCCATCCAGGCTGAAAAGAGCCGGGCTGGTTCTTCACGCCAGTCTATCCAGAAATACATCAAAAGCCACTATAAGGTAGGGGAGAATGCAGATTCCCAAATCAAGCTGTCCATCAAGAGGTTGGTCACAACAGGTGTCCTAAAGCAGACCAAGGGTGTCGGGGCTTCAGGTTCCTTCCGCCTGGCCAAAAATGATGAACCCAAGAAGGCTCCAGTCAAGAAGGCCAAAAAGGAAGTCAAGAAGGCTACAACACCCAAGAAAGCTGCTAAGCCCAAGAAAGCTGCTGCCAAGTCCCCGGCCAAAAAGCCTAAGCCTGCAGCAAAGAAAGCCAAAAAGAAGCCCGCACCTGCTCCAAAGAAAGCCAAGAAGCCAAAGACTGTCAAGGCCAAGCCAGTGAAGGCCTCCAAGCCTAAAAAAGCAAAGGCCTCCAAACCCAAAGCAAAGTCCAGTGCAAAGAAGTCGGCCAAGAAAAAGTGAGGGGCAAGTTTGGGACTTAGTTCTTGGAACTTCTTCTTGACTTCTATTCTGTAAATAGATTTCTTCTTTATTCTCTACTCATTTCTATTGCAGCTTTATAAAGACTGAACAATTCTTGCCCTATACTTAAAAAAAAAATTCATATGGAAGCTACATTTGGGGTTTGGTTTTGTTTTTCTATTGTAATTTGAAAGAGATTTTTATGTCATTATTTTATTTCCCTTCTCTATTAAGGTATGCAATACATGTGTCTTAAGCATGAGGGAAGATTAATGAGGGAAATCTTAGTGTTCTTATTTTTGGTGGAAAATTTGAGAAATATTTGATGGAGGGGATGTGCTATGGGTGGGCCTTCTTTAATTGGATCTCCTCAACTGAATATACCCACAACTGATCATTGTAACTGGCTTTTAAGAAAAACAACTTTGTTTTATCATGGATAAGCTTCCAATTTAGCTGATATGGTGGATGATTGTTTCTTGACCGAATGAAGGCTGGATTCGTTGAGGTTAATAAGCTTTCCACTGACTTCATTCTTTCAGAGGGGGACTGTGCTATTTGCAGGCAAGATTGAAATGGGGTCAGTGAAAAATACTGCAAATATTTGAATTTCTCCCTGTTAATATTTGTACATGTTGGCCACATTGGAGTAAAGTGAAGATGCTAATTCTGTTCCTCAAAAGAGAATAGAAATAATCAGGAGGGGGTGTGTTCACAGACTCTGACCACCATCTGATTCTGGCAATTTCAAGAGAGTTCCAAAAGCTATCTTACCTGCTATTGGAATCAGTTGGATGCCTCCCAATTCTGCAGTAACTGCCATGTAAAATTACAACTTTTATATGAGAATAATCTACAAGATTCCTTCTAACCTTCACTTTTAAATTATGGTGTTTTTGAGGGTAAAGGAGGAAGAACAAATGTTAGGGGATAATAGATAACACAAACGTAGCCAATATTGAAACTAGGAAGCTGTACACAATTAATGCTAAGGTTTGGAATGTTTTTCCCCAAGAGGGGAGTGAAAAACAATTTTAAGTACTCCAGATTTTAAAAATTAAGTATGCTTATGTTTAAACAAGAAAATTCTTATAGGATTGATATGTGATTGTTCATTTTACTTTGTATGTGTAATTTTGTGCAAGGAAGGTTTAGCTGTCTTTGTAATTTTAGGGTTTAAAATAAAATGTAAAACAAACTAACATTTTATTCATTTACATTATGTTGTGTAAAAATCATTTTTATAACATTGCAAATTGAGTTATATATCCTCAACACTGGACAAATCAAGAGCATTATTCTTGATCAAATATATTAACTTGAAAGGAAAAAGAAGACAGTTCTTTGGTCATGAAAACAAAGCAGTCAGGGAAAAATCTGCCCATGTGCCCACCTAGATTTCTACATTCCGGTATTCTCCAGATACTTCCCCCCCCCCCCCCATCAAACAGATCTGGGAAACATGAGTTTAAGAAAGCTTTATTATAATTCTATATAGACATAGTGTTGGTGGCAAATTAAGGAATTGGATATTTGACACGTTGAAAATAAGTTTTCATCACAGAAAAATCAATATCACTTCACCACCAGATGTCAGCCCAACAAGACATAATCTCATTTTACTATGAAAATGTGTTTTACATTAAAAATAGCCAATCTGTTATTTAGTTCTTTGTCTAAACCCTGTATGAACTATAGACAAAGTTGCATTTACATTAAAATGTGTGTGTGTGTGTCTCACAATTGTCTGCTACTATGTTGAAAACTGTTACATACTATCATAGATTGCAAACACATTTGATTTTTGAATCATCAGATGGTCCCACATGGCCTGGTTTGGAATTTGCAATGGAGATAGGAACAACTTGAATATTTGGAATGCAGAAAATGCTTTCAAGGAACAAATACATCGGTTCCTCCAAGAATACCATGCAGATGTGGCTTTATAAAGTTAAACAATTAATTGACATTTCTCTGACATATTTAAGATAAGAAATCAAAATGGAAAATTTCTGCAGAAATGTTTACTTTGTAGCTAAATCTTCACAATGGCTCCTGCATCTAGTCCAGATTAAGATAAAATAAAGGCAAATAGGGAAGAGAAATTGGAAGGAGGCATGCATCTGCATCACTTCATATAATGCTATACACATAGCTGAAAATATGTGTTTGTCATTTGTCTTGTGATGCAGTTGGGAAAGGTGCATTCACAATCATAGTTTTAAGCCAGCATGCCTGCACTCACCCACCACACATTGCTGTAAATAGGTTTCTTTGAAGTCAGCCAAAATCTCCCAAGTTGAACAAGTCTGTTATTGAAACAAACCAAACCCTAGTGTTTCCAGCTTGAAAAGAACATGAAAAAATTCTGAAAAATAGAATAGGAACAACTAACACTTAGCTGAAATATAAAAACCTGAGCAGGTTTGAGCTTAATTTCCATCTTTGAAGATCAGAAGAAGAAAAAATAAAAGCCCTGTAAACTAGTAATGGTAAACATAGATTATCAAAGAACAGTGAATATAACAGCATATCCTCCTTCCAATTGTAGCACAATTTTGAGAAATCTCATGTTTTCCCAAATTTGAATTTTCACTCAAATCCAGCTAAATATGTCCACTTTAAACAATCCTAGTGAATGTTATTATTAGCATTAACAAGTTAATAATTATATTATTTTAATTATAAAACCTACACTGATTTTCTTCTAGTATGCAAACATTCTCAAAGCAGAATAAAAATATTCATTACATATAAGCAACTTACTAAATTAGAACAGATCTAAAGGGTAGCATAAAACCATGTGTAAATATTAAATGCAGGACCAAAAAGATCCTGGCATGTTGACCAAGTATTTCCAACCTTATATGAAGAGTGTGGACTTTCCTGAGTCCCTTAATAAATGGGCTTTTCGGTTTCAATTTTTTTGAAACCAGAGGAACCAGATGTTCATAGACCTTTAGATGTGTATTTTTCCTAATTTGTCCAAGGAAATCAAGGCAGACGAGAACACTGCACATTTTAAACAACATATAGGAGACCTACTTCACAGCCTGATCTATAATTTTACTTTATTAATGCATTGTTATAGGCATTTATTTTGCATGATATAAATATGTTATTCCCCCTCCCTCATTTGTTCTTTACCTTCTCTGACCTCTGTTGGGGCGTACAGCCAAGCCCAAAACATAAAGGAACAATATGAAATGTAACAATGGCAACCATTTCAAAACAAAAATCAAATCTAGGTACAGAAACCTACAGCAATTGAAAAGAATTTGGTTTCTAACAGGGAATTGTCTGGATTTCACACACTATTGCAAATCTCAAAAGCCAGGCAACTTTGTACAGGAGAGGCAATCTTTCAAGTAATTAAATCCTAAACCACTAATTGTACTGTTGGAAGAAAAATCCTTCTGGGTTCAGTTCCAAGTGGGGAAAAAGACACTGGAAACATGGAGGCTGTTTGGAAGGTTTAATGGTAGATGGGACCACATGGCCTGGAGCTCCAGAGTGAAAAGGAAGGATGATCACATGCTTCAAGCTGAAGGAAGAGATCAAGAAAAACAGCTGAGAGTGCCTGGGTTTTATAACCTTTGTTGGGATTTGAATTGGAGCTTGTATTCTGATTGGTTGTCAGACTCCCATGAGGCCATGCAGGGGCAACTGTGTAGGCTGTCCTGAGTTCCAGGTTTGGTTGAGCCTTGCTGGATGATGATGCACTGAAAGGGCTTTTGAGCAATTGCTTTAGTTTTACCTGGAGATCTTTGTAATGTAAAGTATTCTGGCCCAAGCCTTAATGGCCCACCCATTAACAAAGGTGGGGGTGAGCGTCTGCTTCTGAGGTGAGTTTCTGCTTCTGAGTTTCTACTCTTTTTAGAGGAAATATTCTTCCTTTTTAATATTTCCCAGGATATTTCATTTTTCTAGGAGAGGGGTGGGTGCTAACTTCCTACAGTACAAAGTACTTTGAATGGTCCCAGAAACAAACCAGATATGTACTGGACATTTAAGCAGTATGGGAGTGCTTCCTAAACTGGGCAAGGTACTTCTGCTTAAGACAAACTTATTCCTAATTCTTAATCCATCACATATTTCTTTTGCAGAAGGGTTTCAGTGGACTCTTAACACACTACTGGTAACAGGATAGCATTTTTCAGAATAAATGTCTATGGAGATTGTCTGTGATGCAGGTCATAGTTGTCCCAAAGGTGCTTTTTTTTTTCCCAAAAGGGAATTGGACTATGTTATTCTTTGAAGACATTTCACTTCTTATCCAAAATCTTGGATGAGAAGCGAAACGTCTTCAAGAAAAACAAAGTCCAGTTGCCTTTTGGGGAAAAAAAAAAAAAAAAGCACCTTTGGGACATTTTTCAGCATACAAGCAAGATATCTAGATCAGCAAGCTAGATTAGGATGTGTGAGCAAGCTGTCCCTCTCTGAGATAAACTTTTTAAATTTGGAAATAGGAATTTCCTAGTCTGAAATCAGAGCAGGATAAGACATATTTGGAAGGGTCATTCTACAAAGCCAAGAAGAGAACTTTTTCTGAGCAGGCATTCCCCTCCAATTTCCACCCATTTTATCTTACACAACTGAACATCACATTAAAATCCCTGGGTGTGGAATAGTCAATTCCAGATAATTTTCGGATTCTATGTGGGTTTGTATTAAAGAAAAAGCACTGGCAATTTGAACTGATCCTACAGTATGTCCTGACTTCTATTGATACGTTTTATATGGTGAATTGATTGTAGTTCTCAAACTGACTTCAAGGCAATTCCACAGGAGAAACTTGAGATTAATCTAATCATGAAACTTAGCAAAGCATCTCTAAAGTTTCTACATAAATAAAGGTTGAGCACAGATAACAGGCAACAGGTAGATTAATTATGCTATGTTCCATCTCCAGAAATATCCAGTAGCTTCAAAAGCCATTGCACTTAACAAGCCACATACAAATAATCACGTTGCTCTAGTCTGTTGTGTTAAACTCAGCAAAAATGAGCTTCTCTTTTTCACAGATTTCAGTCTCATTAACTTGTGGAGGAGATGAGGGAATTCCATGTATTTCACAACAATTCTTATTACTGCATATTAACATTTTCAAAAGTTTCCATGGCTTTTCTAGCCAAACATCCCCTTAAACCAGTATTTCTTAAAGTGTGGCCCTAGGACCACCACCAACACCACCCGAGATCTCCAAGACCCTCTCAGGAGTCTGTAAAATCAAAATTATTTGCCAGCCTATGTTGAAAAATAGTACACTATTAAAATCCCATCCAATAATCATAAGAAGCAATAATGGCAGAAAATGCATCCACTTTAGTTTTTAATACAATAAATATCAATAAATATAACTAATACGAACAAAACTCTTTCGGGGTCCTCCATAATTTTTGAAAGTGAAAAGGCATCCTAAGAGAAACAAAGTGTAAGAAACGCTCCTAAACAAATGAAAAGTTGCGGACAAATCTGATCGGTTAATTCTAAGCAAGTTAATTTTCAGTTAACTTAAGCAAGCTTTCAGGTTTCTTTATATTCTTTCCTATTAGGCCTGCATGACTTGTTCCAATAACCCATTTGGCTATTTTTCATTCCGCTCCTGACCAATTTCAGTTCAATTTCTGCTCCGCTTTAGAATCTCAGAATATCATCTCCCCCTCCCCCCCCTTAAGGTTACCCTGTCTCTTTAAATAAATTCTGCTGCTTATTGGTGCGGCTGGAGGGAGAAGCCTTTTCTGTTCCCTGATTGGCTGATGCTCAGTCCATGCCTCTTTTACAAGAAGCCCTCGCCTGTCAGATCTCCCATTGTCGGTGTGGCAAGCTTTCCTTCGGAGCCATGTGGTACAGCCAGTTCCTACGGTCCCCGTTTGTTCTGGGGCAACGCAGCCCTTCGCGGGCGCAGTCTGCTTTGGCCCAGCTCAAGCACCTGCTGGAGGGGGAGCTGGAGGGTATCCGAGGGGCCGGGACCTGGAAGAACGAGAGGGTGATAACATCAAAGCAAGGCCCGCATATTAATGTGGAAGGCAGCCGAGGAGGTAAGCCGTTGGGAAAGAGAAACGAAAGAGAAACGGAGCTTTGGGGAAAGGGGAATACAGAAACTTATTTGGCAATAGTTTCAGGAATTCATGTTTCTCTTTCTTATTGAACTGACATATTTGGCAAGCAGACTCTCATGTATGTTAATGATGCTGGTAAGCCCTACCTGAAAACGAATAAAAAAAGACAGATCAAGTATAAAAGTTAAGATTTGAGTTACTTTTAGAGTGGCTAAGTGGGAAGATGCTTGCATCCCACTCAGAACAATGGTGGGATTTGGGTATGGCAGGGGAAGGATACTTTAAAAAAAAACAAAAAACCATTCCTTCCCCATTCCTGGGGGAAGGTTACTGCAAAATCCCCATTCCCTCCCCAGCCCATTAACCTGCTTTCCAGCTCTGTTCTCCTGTGCAGGGAAACAAAAGAAGACCCAGCCAATCAGCTGGGACTCCGGAGTCAGAGAATAGATGTGGGCGGGGCCAGTCATAGGTAGTATTTGCCGGTTCTCCGAACTACTCAAAATTTCCGCTACGGGTTCTCCAGGACTGGTCAGAACCTGCTGAATACCATCTCTGACTCAGAAGTTTGAGAGTTCAATCCTGGGTTGAGAGAAAATTCAATCTGGGTCGTGGGAAGATGCTTGCCTCCCACTCAGGAGGTTGAGAGGGAGTTCTATCCTGGGCAGTGGCTGTGAAGGGGTCAGGAAGGACTCAGTTCCACCCAGTCACCCTGACTCTATACAGGGAGTTTCTTTTAGGTTACTTTTCTCTTGCATGGGACAACTTCAACTGACTTTGCAGAAAGCGCTACGTCTTGGGAAAGATCCTCCATGATCTTTCTAATCTAGAAAGGTTCACACCCAATTGTTCTTATATGTCCCTTGGGATGTCCAGTTGTCTTGAAAAATAATACTTTGTTGAATAAAATTCATCTTAAGGTCATGTAATACCGATCTGACATTTTTAAAAAACCCTAGCCTGTTGATTTGCTAAAAAAAAAAAAATCTAACTTCTTATTGAAGCCATGTGCAAATTACACATATTTTTCAGTGCCATTTTTCAATTGTAAATAAAAATTAGCTCTAGGAATAAAGCTTTTTCTAAAATACTTGATAAAGTCAAGGATCTTCAGATGCACCTAATCAATCACACTCAAACCATACTATCAAGTGAGAATATTTCTTCATCAAATGTATGATGAGAAATTTAATATAGTCAAAATTGTTTTCACAAAACATCAAAAGCTGCTCCAAAATGTTAATGCTTCCTCCTCAGGAATTCCAGAAAAATCGTTTGTGCCCAATTTTAAGGATTAGATTGTCCCATAGACATAATTCCATCTGCTTATTTCAAACCACATTTACCATTTTAGTCCCCACTCCTTCCATTTTAACTCTTTAGTATTTTAATACTCAGTAATTTGACTTGCACTGTGTCATTTGAGAATATGTTAAAAAGGATCAGTACTTGGAATGTTGCTGAACTAGAAACCAATGCACAGATTACAGACTTTTGGGTGAGAATTAACCTGGTGTGTAAATGTTCATACCACCTCCATGGCTAATGCCTTCCCCATCACACACATATGAATATTGTTGCGATAGTTGAATTGAGAAAATTGGAATAGGTGAGGAAAGTGAAGACAGGGTAGATTTTTAAGGTCTGGGATCAACTTTTTTGAACAAGACCATGTTATATTTAGAAGAGTGGGTTTGGGGTAAATATGGGGATTCATGTTTTTTAACACTGATTTCTTTTGTAGGGCTTTCTACTTTAGTTTTCATCTATTTCCCAGATTTATTCACAGCACAGGCTCTTAAAGTTTCTTTAAGCCCATTAGTGACAAAGGTGGTTCCAAGCCAACAAGAAAGGTATTCAAGTGGAACTTCCGGTTTGAAGGACTTCGGCAACAGGCAGGAATCCACGATTGTGCACGGTTTCTGCCTGGGCTTGCCGCTGGAGCGCCCTGAGCCGGCTGGTTTCGGGGATAAGCCACCCCGTAGAGGTGGTGAAGAGGGGGGATATCGCCAGCAGGGTCGAGGAGAGCCACATCTCTCCTCCTCAGCTGGCCAAACTCCCTTTCCCGAAGGCGGTAGGAGTGGCAGTCAGAAATGGCCGCCTCAAAGAAGAACCGGAAAAGAAAGTGCAAGAGGAAGATAAGAAGTGAAAGTTTTGGCTGACCAGGTTAAGCTGAAAAACAACAATTAAGGTACCCTGGAACTTAAATTTTATAAAAGATAACATCGCTCCCAAAGAAGAGTCGGAAGCAGCAGAAGAAAGTGAAAAGGGAAAGGTTTTTTTTTTTTCTTCTCTCTCCTTCCTTACATTGACAACCAAGAGATCTGAATAAGAAATTGGAAAAATCCACTTTGGCATCAATAGGCAATTAAGCTGAAAATATAATTAAATGCCAAAGGGACAATAAAGATTTCTGGATGTTAAAAACTTTTTTTTCTATAAGCAGGAAGGGAGAGGAAAAGAATAAGGGCAGGATCTGGAGGGAGGAGACTGCCTGGATTTCAAAAGAATCTAAAGTAAAATCTCAATAAGACTTCTAAAAGATACATTTTAACTGGAACTTTGCAACTAAATAGTAACCCCAGGAAGAGAAAGTGAAAAAAGAAGAAAATGTAAAAAGAAACAACGTGTGTATTTCGATTGCTTGGTGACTTTTGGATTTTTGGTTATTATATTTGAATGACTAAAAACAATTGGGTGGTTGTTTAATTTTTTTTTACTTCTGGGTGAATTGAAAATGGAACTTAAAAAATATAAAGAAGATTCACAAGAAGGGAAGGGCTCTTTTGGCATCATTTTTCAATTCCTAGAAATGGAGATCTGCAACTACGAGGAACAACAAGCAAAACAAGAAGACTGAGACAAAGAAGAAGCCATCTTTAATGAACAAGTAACTATGTGGGGAAGAAAAGGGAAAGGGGGGAAAGAATGGAGAATTTAAAACTTAAAAAAACAGCCAAAGAAGGGAAAAACAATTTGAAAAGTGAATATAATGTTGGAAAGCAACAGAAAAAGGGAATACAGAAGAAGGAAATGGAGGTGGAGAGATGGGGGTAAAAAGGAGAGAGAGAAGAAGAAAGGGAAGAAGGAAAGGAAGAGAAGTTACAAAGGTTTGGAGCAAGATGTAAAGAAACAGGACCTATTTAAAGATAATGGGTAAAAATCTAACTGAAAAAGGGATTCTGTGAAGGTACATAAGACTGTATTGTTATATTTGTAATAGAAATAATGTTAGAAAATTGGAAACAACATATGATTAATAAGAGGGATAAAATAGTGTAATTGAGTGAAATGTTTGTGAATAAAATAAATGAAATAAAATAAATGAGAAAATTGAATTAGGAAGGAATGGGAACATTTTAATTAGTCAATGTTTTATAAAATATAAGTGAAGGGAGGGGGAATTAACTATGGAAAGTTTATAATTGTTCCCATAGAAGTATGATATTTATTTGAAAAGTAATGTGCAAAATGTTAAGATTTAAATGAATATTAATATTAATGATAGAATTGAATTGGAATGGATTGTAGTTTTAATTATATTATACATTTATAATTTTTTCTTTTTTTAAGAATATAGTGTGTAGTTTTAGAATGTACCAAGCAGAATCCGAATGGAAGTTATGTGTTAAGTGCTACAATTTTAGGGGAAAGATATAAAGGCGTCATACTCCAATCAGTGGTTACAGGAGAAATTTTGTTTAATGAGAAAAGATAGCAGACCGTTGAAACAGGACAGACAAAGAATATAAGTACAATGATTTGAATTGAGATGAAATAAAATAAAATTAAGAAAGTTAAATGAGGGGAGAAGCTATATAGAAAATGTAGAATAGTAATAAGATATGGAATGGAATATAAAAATGAGCATGAACTTGAATTTGTGTCTGTATGAAGAGATGTAACCCGGGATTATGCTGCTTTCAAAAAAAATGTTTTATATTTTTATGTTTTGTTTGTTTATGTTTGTTTTTAAAAACCAATAAAATTTACCAAAAAAAAAAAAAAAAGAAAAGAAAGGGATTCAAGTGTGCATATTTGGGACCTTAACTTACCTACCTTTGGGGTAGATTAATGCTATAATTTAGCTTTGATCTTGCTACTCTCATGATTAATCTTTGCATTTATATCCATAGTTCTGACAATCCAAACAAAGTTTCATTCTCCCATATTTGCTAGTGTAAACAAAGGGTGTTTTTAGTAACCCTGTAGATCTGGACCTGCATATACTCTATATGAAGTTTTTTTTTAAAAGTATCAAAACCTGCTTGAGGAAGATCTGTACAGTAATGTTATTCTTAAGGGTCTATCTTCAAATATTCAAACTTCAGAAAAAGAGGCAAAATGATATTTGCTAGAAGTCCTGACAAGCAGAAGCTGAAGCTTAACCAGAATAGGATGTAGACAAAACTATCTCATGACATAAAGTAAAACCATATATATATATAAAATTGAAATATAGAACATATTTCTATATATAATAGAAATGTAGAATTATTTAAGAAGCTGCATATGGCTGTATTTCTTGTGCCCAGTTCATTTCCTCTTCTTACTACATGTCATTTTTTTTGCAGATATCCTGAATTTCTGTGCCAACAATTACCTTGGACTTTCTAGTCATCCAGAAGTCATCCGTGCTGGACATGATGCTCTGGAGAAGTACGGAGCTGGCCTCAGTTCTGTCCGCTTCATCTGTGGAACACAAGTAGGAAGCCATAGGAATGTGGATCTGTGTAAAAGCTATCATTTTATAATTCAATTTATAATGCCTTATAGCACTATATTTGTAGAGCAAGCATTTGAAAATTTGATTTTCCTTAGCAGTTGCTCTGGGGACAATTTTTAGCAGTATCTGCAACTTTTTGAAAGAGCTGCATCTTTCAGGATCCAATCTGGGTTGGTCACTGGGACCAAAGGTTTGTCTTCTGACTTTTGGACTCGTGCTGGAACCCATCTTCAGGGAACTTCTCTCTAGTTAACTCTCTCTCGCTTGGAAGACAACATTTTGGGTCACAAAGCCGGACCCAGATTGGATCCTGCAACATTATCCCTGGACATGTATATTCACCTTCATTCATCTGCCGTATATTGAATTGAATTGAATTGAATACTTTATTTGGCCAAGTGTGTTTAGACACACAAGGGATTTGTCTCTGATGCAGAAGCTTCTCAGTGTACTTGCAAAGCAACAATAATAATAATCAAAACAATGCCAATAGGAGGAGGTAGTAAAGAAGATAAGGATAAAAATACCACAGTCCTACTATATGGGTAAATAAATACACATAGACATTTGAAAGCACTGTAAGAATTAGTGTTCAGCAGAGTGATGGCATGAGGGGAAAAACTGTCCCTGTGGCTAGTTGTTTTGGCTGCAATGCCCTATAGCGCTGTCCTGAGGGTAGGAATTAAAACAGTTTATGTCCAGGATGTATATATATCTTCCCAGCCTTCCTTCTGACCCAAGCGATATACAGGTCTTCTATGGAAGGCAGGCTGATTGCAATTCTATAGTTACAATTTCAAATCTCCCAGGACCTTTCTCCCACTATAGTACAATCCCCAAAAAAGACTTTGGGTTGAAGGAATTGCAGGCAGTTGTCACATATATGCCCCATTACACACTGAGTTTGTTTTTTTCTTTTTTACCTTTGAATCCAAAGCAGTGCATATCCTTCACATTTATATGATGGAATCTATAATTCTATATAAAAAAGTTGGATACTGGAAGAAAGATAAAAACATGAAAAAATATCATTACTAATACATTTCTGGTGCTAGCTTTAAGAGCCTAAAGTTCATAAAAATTTGAGTTTCTCAGGATTCTATTATACACAAAGTTTGGATTTTCTGTTTTCCCATACAGTAGGTCTTTTTAAAGCTGCTGTGATTTGTCTTGGTGGGATAATAGTTAATGCATTTGCACTTATTTGGATATTTCTGAAAAGAAAACAGAGGTTACCATAATACCAGCCTTCCATTTGGATTTGACTGTGTAGACATTGGCTTATTCTATGTGGAAAATGCTGGTGGTCCTCGACTTATGACCACAATTGAGCCCAAAATTTATGTTGCAAAATGAGACATTTGTTAAATGAGTTTTGCCCCATTTACGACTTTCTATGCCATAGTTGTTAGTGAACCATTGCAGTCATTAAGTTAGTGACCTGATTAAGTGAATCTGACTTTCCCATTGACTTTGCTTGTCACAAGGTTGCAAAAAGGGACACAGCAACTGTCATAAATCTGAACTAGTTGCCAAGCATCCGAATTTTCAGCACATGGCTGCAACTGTTGTAAGTGTGAAAAACGGTCATAAGTCACTTTTTTTTAGTGCCATTGTAACTTTCTGTGGTCGCTAAATGAACTGTTGTAAGTCAAGGACTACTATGATAAGTTACTCTTGGACATACTGAAATTGAGCATAATGTTGGAGGTATAGATCTATTAGGTAATAAATATATTTTCTCAAGCAACTGCACTCAGATGTGTGAATTGTCTATGGCAGTGGTTGCCAACCAATGGGCCGGGGACCACTGGTGGTCCATGAGAAAATTTTGGTGGTCCACAGAGAAATGTCCCCCACAAAGCAATTAATCCAGGCTGCGCAGGAACACAAGGATGCGCCGCCCACATGACCTGTGGGAACACAAGGCTTGCATCACTTGCATTGCACACAACACAAGGTAGTGAGGGAGGGGGGAAAGGGCGGAGGGGGGAACTTCCCCCCCTCGCCCCATGCGCTTGGCCTGGCCACCAGGCTGCTTCTTTCCACTTCTTTCTCCTTCTGTTTTTGGCTGCATACAAAGAAAGCAGCAAAAGTCTTTCTTTCTCTCCCCCAAACTCCGCCAGAAATGAGTCTTTGGGACCCTGCAAGACATCCTGCTCTAACAGGCTGAGCAGCAAAGACTCATTTCTGGCAGAGTTTGGGGGAGAGAAAGAAAGACTTCTGCACCTGCTGCTTTCCTTGCATGAAGCCAAAAGTCCTCCCCGCTCTCTCCCCCTCCCCTAGAACGGAGCTGGAGACTGTATCCTGTGATCCCAAATGTTCGATTAGTAGGAAAATGGGGTGGGAGATTTCCCTGCAGACTTTTTGGGGGATTTTTCCAGGGTCTTTGCTGCTTTCTGCAGAGATCCTGGGAAAACATCAGCAAGACACCGTCAGTCAAAATTCATATTAGTGGTCCGCGGGATTTAAAATTATGAGTTTGGTGGTCCCTGAGGTCCAAAAGGTTGGCAACCCTTGGTTTATGGCATAGTGCTGCTTATAACATTTATCTACTTTGTGCAACAAAATGAGATTGAAGTAAACCATAATTAATGTGTGCATGCACTGCGGTTTGTATCACCAAAAATATGGATGTAGATTGTTCAAGCTGCATGGGTAATAGTAATAGTTGTGGCCATTTATGTTGGGATTTTTTTTCCATATTTTCAGAATATACATAAGGATCTGGAGGAGAAGATCGCTCGTTTTCATCAAAGAGAAGATGCCATTCTCTACATCAGCTGTTTTGATGCCAATGCTGGGATCTTTGAGGTTGTTAACTTGGTGTAAATAGGAGATTGATGCAAGAAGGGGTTGATTACCCACCACAATTGTAAAGCAATCATATTTCAGTAATTTCTGAATGGTTCACTATAGTACAAAAATTGTTCTGATTCTTCTTCCATGATATTATGGCACAGTGATTAGACTCATATGATTTATGATATGATTTGATCTGGTTTAGTGTATTGTGTGAATCCAGCCAAATGTAGTTTATCTAATCATGGTTAAAACATGTAAACCTTCCTTTCAAAGAAAAATAAATGTTTAAGAAATTTTTTTTTTTATAATTTGTTATAATCTGTGTTATAATCTGTTATAATTTACATGTCTACACAATAATACAAAACAAAATAAACATACCAACATTCCAAACAGCAACAATAAATGCCTTAGCACTGTTAGAATTCCCATTTATGATGGGATTATTTTTATAACTGTTCTATTTGTTTTCTGGTATTTACAGGCACTTTTGACGCCCGAAGATGCAGTACTGTCAGATGAACTGAACCATGCCTCCATAATTGATGGAATCCGTCTTTGTAAAGCCAATAAGTATCGTTACAAACATATGGATATGCAAGATCTGGAAGTCAAACTGCAGGAGGCACAGGTTTGTAGCTGGGTAACTCCTACTGTGTTTCTCATATAATAAGGCCGGGTCTTTTTTTTTTTTTGAGCCCCCCAAAATGGCTAGGCTGTCTTTTCGGGGGTGACTTAATTCCCCCCCCCTTGAATCTTTGGATGGGCGGGCAGCGACGGCTTGGATGTTGACCTCGGCGTTGGTAGGGCACTTCGTATTGGGGTCAACGCAGGCAGCACCATATCCAAGTGTGCAACAAAAGTACTTCCTAACGGCAAGCCCCCCCCCACACCATTCCCTACCATTTTGCATGTTTTAATATAGGCCTTAATTTGGGGGGAGGGGTTTAATTTCATTTCATGCCTATAAAACCTGCTGGGGGAGGCTGTATTGTTGGAGAAACAGGGTAGATTGTTCAGTAGTACAGATCTCCCAAAAACCAAAGCAAAACAAAGCTCTCAGAATCTTTTAACTAGCCAGAATCCCTTGCCTATACTCTTGTCACCCACTGTTCTGCACAGAAATGTCGTCTGCGGATGGTGGCTACAGATGGTGCTTTTTCCATGGATGGTGATATTGCCCCATTAAAGGAAATTTGTGGCCTCGCTCAGAAATACAATGCCTTTGTTTTTGTCGATGAATGTCATGCCACTGGATTTCTTGGGCCTAATGGCAGGTAAGAAACTATTACTTTTTTCTGATCGATGTTAGGAAAACAGCTATATAGTGACTATATTTGTTGAGAATAGCAAATTAAAATTTGTTTCCATGATGCTTTTTGTAAAAAAAAAAAATACAATGTGTAGAAATACAGTTTGCTTTCTGACTTCTCACATCAAATTATCAATGATTTCTTAAATAAACTGTGATGTCCAAAGCACGCTGCAATACCGCTTCATGGTGCTTTACAGCCCTCTCTAAACAGTTTCCGGAGTCAGAATATTGTCCCCAACAATCTGGGTTCTCATTTGACTGTAGGTAGTTCTTGATTAACGACTGTCTTGTTTAGCAACCATTTGAATGTCTAGTGGCACTGCAAAAATAGGTTTGTGACCAATTATCAAAGTTACATGGCTTACAGCATCCCCACAGCAATGGGTTGTAATTTAAGAGCTTGACAATAAGTGTGATTTACAACAGTTACAGCATATCACAGTTACATGATCAACATGTGCAACCTTCGTAGCCAGTTTCTAACAAGCTCTCAGCAGTATATAATAAAAACTTAATAACCAGAATTGGACTAGAATGGAAGTTAAGCATTAAAAAGTTCAATGGAATAGGGATATGCTTAAATGATGATGATAACAACGTGTTTGCCATTCTGCTTGTAAGATAACAACAAATACAATGCATTCTGTGCTGTATCTACATTTGTGTTTAATTCGGTATATAAAGGGAAGTATTAGCCTTTTAATTGTGTTTGCATTACCCCTTGTACATAAGTCAATTTTTATGATTGTTTCTGGGAATTCTTTTGTGAATTAATCATGAGTGGTAGATAAGCATTCCTAAAACTACATTAATCTTCTCCAATGCAAGTGCTGTTGAGAAATAAGCACCTTTAGGTTATATATTCACTTTGAGGTGTATAATATTCAGATCCAAAGTGGGCAAGTATTCTTCAAACCCAACATGAATACATTCTTTTCTACTCCTTTAAAGGACACCTGACAAGTAGAGATCTGATCTCTATGCTGGATCTGAAGCATGTTTGTTCATTTTAGATCCGAATATTCTGCCTGCTGCTTGCCATCATATTTTGTTAGTCCCTGTTTTCAAATAGATTCTTTTGAATACATCTCCCAATCCTTTCTGATACACAAGAGCTTTTTTATTAGCAAGAAGGACATGTTTCTTTGAAGAGTTAGTTCTCTATAGATAGGACAAAAAATTTATTCTGGAGTGGCTTCTTATGGTATTTATACAGAGATACACAGAATACAATTCGATCTGTTTGAGGCAAAGTCTTTTTAAGGGAGATTTAAAAAGCAAGACCATACAAAAATGTGTGTGCTATAGAATAGTATTTCCTGTTTGATGCCTTCCAGATGTATTGGACTGCATCAGCATCCAAGTTCTGTTGTTGAGTTGGACAAGACTGTAATAATGGCTTGTATTCTATTAGAATTTATAGGTTTACCTTCTGAAAATGATAGTGAAAGAGCAAATGTAAGATGCCAGTTTTCGATTGTTGATACTTTGACTTGAACTGCCTAGAGTCTAGACCAGGGGTCTCCAACCTTGGCTCCTGAAAGCCTGGCGGACTTCAACTCCCAGAGTTCCACAGCCAGCAAAGCTGGCTGTGGAATTCTGGGAGTTGAAGTCCACCAGGCTTCCAGGGGCCAAGGTTGGAGACCCCTGGTCTAGACTATTAAGGTTCTTTTCTTCTTGCAGGGGCACCGATGACCTTTTGGGAGTGATGGATCAAGTAACTATAATCAACTCAACACTTGGAAAAGCCCTTGGGGGAGCAGCAGGTGCCAATTTCAGCTAATGATTTTAACATATAGTTTCTAAATCTTGGAAGCTTTGAAGAAAGACAGGGCAATTTATTTTCTATTTTAGCTTTCCAATGTATGTTTCTAATTTCTGGAGTCCCTTAACATTGCCCTGATGAAATTTAACAGCAAACCACCAAATACTAACAACATAATTTTCTTCAGGTTGAGGCTAAATGAGAAATAACAAATGTATTAAGCCACTAATAGGAATAACAGCCCTATTTTAAGTGAAAGAAAAAATTGGAAATTCAGGCTTCACTCCATCCTATGCTGTCCTTAGCTTTCTACACCTACAGCCCCTTGCCATTCACTTATTCTTCCTGCATCTAATGCAGGTTCCTTTCAAAAGTGAAGTAAAGAACTTGGATACTCTTTTGTCTGAATACTGCATTTTTTTTGCACAAGTGTATGAATTATCAGGAGGAGCACAGACCACCAGATTCCATTTGGATCTTTGATCTTCACTGTCTGAATTATAAAAAAGCGAAAAATACAATGTGTCAGCTTCTTGGAAGACTCACTGGGGATTACTGGTTGGTGAAATGCAAGCCTTGGTGACTGTAATAGAAAAAATACTTTTTTCTCTTTGTAGGTGGCTATACAACTGGTCCTAAAGCACTCGTGGATCTTCTGCGCCAACGTTCCCGCCCCTACCTCTTTTCCAACAGCTTGCCTCCCGCTGTTGTGGGCTGTGCCTCCAAAGCTCTGGACCTACTCATGGAGAGCAATGCCATTGCGCAGTCCATGGCTGCCAAGACTTCACAGTAAGGGAGAATGTATTGTGCCCTTCATTCTAATAATATATCTAATAATAGGTTGCTCTACAGAGAAAGGGGGGTTCTCTAACACAGGGGTCTTCAAACAGCTTTAAGACTTGTGGAGTTCAACTCCCAGAATTCCTCCTCCAGTCATGTTAGCTCAGGAATTCTGGGAGTTGAAGTCCACAAGTCTTAAACTTGCCAAGTTTGAAGTCCCTTGCTCTACCATATGGGTTGCTTAACTGTTAAATAAACCTATGTTTGCACTGCATGCTAAATCATAAACCATGGTTAAACCTTAAACATAGAATGCCAAGCTAAAACTAGGAAAGTTTTGTAATGTCTTAGCATGATGCAGGAATTGAGAAACATGCTCTAGTCTAGAATTTAACAAATCAACAGTCCTTGTCTGCACGGATTCCCTTCAGCAATGCATTTTTTAGCAATTGAACCTAGGTATGTTTTGTGACATGAATGGAAAAAAGTGGCTTGGGTGGATAAGTTTATATTTTCATCCTTGTTTATCCAGTTCCAATAAGTATTTTTCAAATGAGAACTGAGAAATGAACTGAACTCTCTCTGCCTCAGACAAATGTACACCCACTGAATTCTGTGGAAATACTTATAATTTCATATATAGCTCTGTCTCCTAAAAGATGTATTAAATTGACATTGATCTGATTTCCACAATTTTTCCTTATAGGAAGGATTTTTTTTCCTGTTGCCTTTTGTTTTGATTTGCTTTTTCTATAATCTCAGCCCAATCCTTGTTGAATATTCAACATTTCAGGCAAAGGCAATGAAATACCTTGCACTGCTGTGCCAGTTAGGTGAACTAATAAAATTTGCTCAGCTTGTAGAACTTCTATTGAAATGTGGTAACATGGTTCTCTGGTTCTAGCCAGCCAGTGTAGCTCTCCTTCAGGATGTTCTATTTCATTTTCTGATATTTCTCCACATTATGTGGCTACTGGCAGAGTTTTTATGTAGCTGCTTTGGTCTGTCATTAGAACTATTTTTTTTCTGTTCTTCCTTGGTGTCATAAAGGTATCATAATGTGTTGAACCTACACATCCAATACTGACAGCACAAGTGCTGCTTCTCTTGGTCCTCTTCCAAATGATTTGAGATCAGCAACATGAAATTTGGAGAAATTGTGCCTTCATTGCAAATGAGCTTTGAATCCTCTTATGGTTAATTATGAGATGGGGAAAGCACTTCAGCCAGTCTTCTGGCTGTGAGGATGGGGGAAGAGACAGAACAGGAGACATCTTGACTCCTTAATGAGTTGTCTATGTGCATACTTTGCCAAAGTATTTTACTTTCTTCGCAATCAATGGTAGGAAGGAGAAGGAGAGAAACAAACTGGTTGCTGGAGCCAGCTCTTGCCTAACTAAATAATCAAATATGCTTAGATCTTATTCTATTTTCAGAGGTAGAACTTGTACCCTTATACTGCACATATTCTCGGTGGTTCTCATTTTATATAACTATTGGCACCCATCATCTGAATTCTCTTAGAAAGTTATTTTTCCTAAGGATTGAATTGTTGAGATGTTTAGCTTAAAATAGATCAAATGATGATTTTCCTCTGACCTGCAGGTTCCGAAGTACGATGGCAGCAGCTGGATTTACAATTTCAGGCAATAATCATCCTATTTGCCCTGTGATGTTGGGTGATGCCCGGTTAGCTTCAGTGATGGCTGATGATATACTAAAAAGGGGTAAATGTTCTGGAGAAGTTGGAGGCTCATACCGTATAATCTGATGTGATTTTTTTGGCCCTCAGAAATTGGTTTTGGTGCCAATTAAATCATAGGAAGGCGTAAAGTTATCACTCTATACCCAGTATCCTTTAAACATTCTGTCATAGATACTATGGGCAGTAATAATCCATAACTTCCAGAGGGCATTTGTAACAACCTACTTAAAATCTTAGCGCTGTGAGAAAAAAAGATGACTTGCAACCTTCTGCATTGAAGGCCATCAGAGTTGGAACCAGTGCTTTCCTGTCCCATTCAATTTATTCTTTAATAGAACAGGTAAATGAGGATAACTTCTTGGCAATTTTTAATTACAAATAGTTGAGCTACAATCATTTGTTCATGGCTGTTTGAAGCTATTATGGCTCTGAATCAAGGGAATTGCAATCATTCCTCAAAGTTCCAGCTATTGCAGTGCCCCCCACAATAGTCATGTGAATAGAAATCAGGCACTTGGCATCCAGCTCATACTTATGAACAGAGAGAAGGGCTGTCCAACCTTGGCAACTTTTAAGACTTATGGACATAAACTCCCACAATTCTCCAGCCAACTGGACACCAGTGATCATATGATCACTGTTGCTGACCTTCTCTGCGCACGTAAAGTCAATGGGAAGCCGTCAGGGAAGATTACAAGCCACTCAGATAAGTCCTTCCTTCTCCCACCTCCACCAGCTTTTCTTCATACGTGCATTATGCCCCCCTTCCCTCTTAACTTGCTCATATTCACTGACACCCTCCTTCTCTGGGCCTTCCAGTCATGCACCCACCATATCCCTTCTTCCCTAGCCATCTTGTGCTTGAACACAGGCACCCCTCCACTTCTTACTTAGGACTCCCTCTGCTCCTCATGTAACAACCCAGGTGTCTTAGGCTTGCTATGACAACTGGGACTGCTTGGATTGCCATCGCTAAGCGATGCATGATGCATCACACTTTACCATCACATCACTCAGCAACACCAATCCTGGTCCCAGTTGTCATAATTCAACAACTGCCTGAGTAGAAGAAGCATCTGAACTAATTGCTGCTTCTGGGAATTCTTCTATTTTAATAAATGAAATAGAAATTCCTTTTGAAAATTCATAGAATTATGAAACTATCAAACTGAAAGATTATCTCAGAGGTTATCTACTTCAGGGAACTAGATCCAGGAAAACTAAATAAGACCTCCTTGAGAAGGGTGCTTCTTAAGAGCCTTCTCAGGTGAAGAACCTACAACCTTCCTAGGTAGACTGTTCCATTCTTGTACAGCTCTTACTTTGGGGTAGTTTTGCTTATGTTAATGTGAAATCCAGACACCTGCGACTTATATTCATTATTTCTGACCTTAGTATCTAAGGAGTAGAGAATAATTCGTGACCATCTTCCTTATGATGAGTCATGGCAAATATCAACTGAACTTTTAGCAATTTCCAACTTCTGTTTTGTCTCAAAATGATCCACAAAATGTGCCATTTTGAGATTTTGAAAGAGATCCTAAAATGATCTCTTAAGACATTAAATAGTACCGGAAGCCCAAGTACTTTAGAGTTGCTGGCTGATTTGGCGTTTGCTTCCACCTTGGTTGATGAATCCTAAAGAGAGAGTGAAATTAGAATGACGGATTTGTGAATGACAAGCATCCATGTCTGACTTTGAGTACTCTGAAATGTCCTTTTGATTTAGCTACTTGCTTCTGTTCTTTGCCTCCCCTCTTCCTAAAGCCATCTACTCTTCCAAGGGCATCTCATTTTTCTATTCATTCTCCTGCATTCTTTAGGACTTTGCTCCTTCTAATTAGATTAGGAAAGATTCTAGCCTGAAACCTGGAGTGCCAGTTGAAGCAGAGGGTGCCAAAGAAGATTCAACCGGGGTCTGCTACAGAAGCTTTCTAGGATTGGATACACCACAATGTAGCAAATCTGTACACAATGCTTTATTGCAGCACACACCTTCCCAACAACAGGCTATTGTTCTGGGTCCTAAAACCAAAGGGCTGGAATGGACCTTGGAGGTCTTCTAATCCAACCCCTTGCCCAAGGCACAGCTCTATCATGTAGGACTTGTAAGTTACTGTTGCCATGTAAATACATCATTAATACACATCCTTTTTATGCTTAGTCTGTTAATATTTCATTCAAACAAAAGTCTCAAATGTTATAAAATAAGAGTACAACCTTTGCCCTTTTCCAAAAGTTCTTACACTTGTTAGGATAAGGTGCTGCCTCAGGAGTGGTTCCTTTTCTAGTTGCTACCAAGCTCCCATAAATGCTCCAGGCAGAACTCCCACCAGGATGTGCTGCCCGCCATAGCTTGTGGTTCTTGCACAGGGCTGCCAAACTCACGACCTGCAGGCTGAATGCGTCACATTCTGGCCACACCCACACCTGGTTTAGCAAAAGGGGGGAAAGTCAAGATATGTCACGTGACAACACCATGACAATGTGAGTTTGACACCCCTGCTTTAACAGTTGACTGATAGTCCTGTTGCCTACTTGTAATAGCTGTAGGGGGCGTGCATAAGCGCACCAACATGCCTACCGTCCCTGTCCTATTGTTTCTTTTATTTTTTTTTATTTTTCTTATATGTATCCATATATTCATAACTATGTTTTTTACTTATACCTATTATCTTGTAAGCAATTGACATAAATAAATAAATAAAATAGCTGCCAATCTCCAGACATTGCCTCCCCCATCTGCATGCCCTTAGCTTATTTCCTTTTCTCTTCTACTACACCCACTCTGTCTTAATGTTTGCTTTCATAAGCTAAGAACCTGGGTGGGAGGTGGCTGCCTCTGCCAATCAGCCTATCCTTGAAAATGCCGGATGTGACTCAATGATTATAGGCAGCTGAAAGACCAGCTTGGGTGGTTTTGAGTAGAGTGAATGTATGTATGAGGGAGATGGGAGGGGGAAGCATTTTTACCTAGCTATGGCCACCCTTCCCAAGTGCAGATAGCCATACCAACTTCACTCCCTCATATCATCCCAGAGCAAAACCATGGCTGGACTAACAGCAGCACCATTCTTGTCACCCAACAGGCATTTATGTCATCGGCTTCAGCTATCCTGTAGTGCCCAAAGGTAAAGCCCGTATCCGAGTTCAGATCTCAGCTGTTCACAGCAAAGAAGATATTGATCGATGTGTGGAGGCCTTTATTGAAGTGGGGCGTAAACATGGAGCCTTGCCTTAAACGGCTGCAGGAAATGAACAGTGCCACTCTACAACAGGAATCAAATGCTGCCAAATAACGCCTTGGCTTTGCCAATGACAAGGATTGTGGCAACTACAGTTCCAAATTCCCCAGTTTGCCTGCTCTTTTTATAAGGGTTACTTTGCAATAGTTCCAATGATGCAATGTTAATTGAAGGTTTAAGTTCTTCTAAGAACTGCAGTCCACTACTATGCTAAAAGATTGACAGTAACGATTGCCTCTCTCTTGGTCAAAAGCAACCAGAGCTTACAACACAAGGGAAAAGGTTGCAGATTGCATAAAATACCTCTGGTTTGTGCCTTATGTTCAGGCCATTGTGCATTTTACCTCTTTTTTGCAGAAATCAAGTTGGAGGAAGGAGAGGGAAAGATGGTTTTTTTCCTTCTCACCTTTGCATAAATTTCTCTCTATGGAAGCAGTTTTTTCATATTGATCACTAGAGGGCATATTTGTAACTCCAGCCTCAGAGACCCCAATGCAGCGGAACATACATACATTGCATTATTCATTGTTGTATATTCATTTTCCTTACAATATACTAAAAGTATTAACAAACAATTACTGGTTCTCTGTATTTTAATCGTTTCTCTCTTGCGTGCGCGTGTGTGTGTGTGTGTGTGTGTGTGTGTGTGTGTGTGTGTGTGTAAAATAAAGAAGTGGAAAGAGGGAAGG
Organism: Hydrophis major; assembly: GCA_033807585.1. Taxonomy (NCBI): domain Eukaryota; kingdom Metazoa; phylum Chordata; class Lepidosauria; order Squamata; family Elapidae; genus Hydrophis; species Hydrophis major. The sequence continues at coordinate 181,968,616 of CM066331.1, read as the reverse complement.
AATAGGATGTGTTCTAAATGGGACAAAAGAGCCAGGGTACAAGCATGTTTATAATGGGATAAAGCCAAATTTGATTTTGCAGCTCTGCCATGTACATGAGATTACCATATCTGGCCTGTAAAGAGCTGGACAGCAGTAAACGGCAACAAAGAAATATAGTGCACTAGTCCAGTAACTCTATATTTGTGTAGCCTGCATGTGGAAGCCCTAACTGGCACAAACCACTGTTAAGATTAAGAAAGAAGTTGGGTTCCCTTCTGTGAAATCAGACTGGCATAGCTGTAAGATATAATGTAAGCAGGGGTGGGATTCAATTTTTTTAACAACTGGTTCTGTGGGCATGACTTTTTTTTTTTTTTGCAGCAAACCCCCCCCACACACACTATTTTTGGGTCTCCTGGGCCTCAGGGAAGCCTCCTGGGTGAAGCAGTAAGACAGCGAGGGGGATCCCGGCACAGCTGATCGTCGGGAGGGAAAAAACACCTTAATGAGTGACTGGGTGGGGGAGAATACAGTCAGCATTGTCGGGTATACGTGCGATGTGGCGCATGCGTGATAAGGACTGACTAAGCAAGGAGGGGAGGTACAGACGGAGAGGGGCAGGGCCAGCCAGGGGCACGATTTGCCGGTTCTCTGAACTACACAGAATCATAACAACTGGTTCTATAGAACTTGTACGAACTGGTAGAATCCCACCCCTGGATATCAGAATATATCTGAAAGCATTGCCATTTTTCTTTTTTAAACAGCAGTATTGACTGCTCATTAAATTAGCATAAACCCAACCTTTTTCTCTCTGAAGCAAAAATAAAATCTCTGCCCTCTCATGTTACATGTATACAGGGGTGGTGACAACCAGTGAGCTAATTATAATGGCTAGAAACATACATTCCTTGCTATCAATGAATTACATGAGGTACCTTTGGGAAATACATAGAAAAACCGGACATATGTGACTTTCCTATTTCTCACTAATCTGCAATAATGACTAATCTTACTCAAGACATTTTGCAGTGATACCTCTTAGATTTTGTTGTCCTAAGCAACAGCAAACTGAATAGGAAAGAAACAAGTATCAAAGTGTTTTTTTCTTAATTCTTTCCATTATTACAGCCTTCTGGGTTATAGTGTGCTTGCTGAGAGAGGGAGGTCAAGGATAAAGGAAATGAACACTTTAAAAATGTTACAAAGTAGGGTGGCCGGTTTTTGCGTGGCTTAGCAGAAATTCCCACCTCATGCTAGTTATGGACACTAAGATTCTGGAATGTTTATTGTGGAACCACAGTGGCTCAGTGGTTAGAATGTAGTACTGCAGACAGGGGTGGGATCCGACTGGTGTAACTACCGGTTCGGTGATTTTACACTGCGCGTGTTTGTATATCATCGTCAGCTAGCTGCCTGGAGAGCTGAGCAGTACTGCGTATGGGTGCGCAGTGGTTGATAAAGCACCTTTTTTCTCTTTTTCAACCGCAGCTGTGTTGCGCAAAGCAGTTGTGGTTGAAAAAGCAGGAAATAAAGGTCAGATAAGAGCCCAGGTGGGCAGGTGGGCCAAAACTACAGCAGAGATAGAACCAGTTCTTCAGAGCAACCAGTTCTACAGAGGTGGACGGAACTAGTAGAATCCCACCCCTGACTGCAGGCTAATTCTGCTGACTGCCGACTGGCAGCAATTCAGGTCTCATCAGCTCAAAGTTCTCGGCCTTCCATCCTTCTGAGGTTGGTAAAATGAGGATCCAGATGGTTGGGGGAAATATGTTGACTCTGTAACTGCTTAGAGAGGGCTGTAAAACCTTATGAAGCAGTATATAAGTCTAAATACTATTGCTATTGCCATATTCTCAAGTGCTGAGACATTTTTTAGGCAAGGTAGGAAGGTTTGAAATATAAATCTCAAAGAATTTGGAGTGCTTCTGTCTTATGAACCCAGAACTGTCTTGCAATGTTGAGTTTCTATTGCATTTGTAGGAAATGATTTAGGAGGAACTATATTTTGGCAGATCTGTTGCCTTATGAAGTCAACATTGGTTCCTGTTAAGGTCCTTATTGTCTAATTTTTCATTAAGTCAAGCTGAATAAGGAATTCCTCTGGCCAGGGCTTTTCCTCAAAGCAGTACTAATGTGTTTTCTTCTAGAACGGAGATGGCACAAATGTATTCTGGCATACCTCATGCTGCCTTCACTGCTGAATCATGTTCTGCCTTCGTAGTGAGGCCCCTGATATCATCTACTGGCAGGAAAAACAGCTATCAGTCATTCTTTCAAACAATTATACTGTTCTGGTTTATGAGGCAAAAGCCAAGGAATTCCCCAGCCTGCATGGATCAAACACTGCATAACATCTGCTTGAGCTTGATGATCTACATTGTCCTTGTTTTCAGTCCTAAAATAAAATACATTGAGTAATACAGACACAGAATAAAATAATATCAGAGCATTTCAGCATCCCAGGACGCTGTACTGCAGACCTCAAAGTGACCATTTTAGAAGAACAAAACTTACTCTAAGCAACACTGAGCAAGAGATTGCTAAACTCATATACATCCAAACATCTCATCACAAAGGATTTTTAACACTTTGCAATTAATTGATAACATACTGGCAATCTATCTCACATGTAACAAGCCATTCAATCACATAGGTAAATTAAATTGCATCAAAATATCACCCAGCTTTATACAATTGGCCAGATTGGTTCCAGAGAAGCCAGAGAATGTTCTTTTGAGATGCTAGAAGGTTGGATAATTTAGCAATTTACATGTCATTTCAGACATATGCCATCAATTATGTAATTTTCTTGAAGGCTGTCAAATTATTATTGTGATATCATCCTACCAAAGTCTAATTAGAAGTCCCAGGAACCATGCATATAGTATTATACTTGTATTGTACTTTGTTGATTTTATACAACAACTTATCCCAATTCCCAGGTGCATCATTTATGTTCCCAGACATGGGGTATATTTGAAACGAATACATAGAAAGGAAACCAGGCCAAAGGAAGTTTTAGCAAAGCAGGAATCTTCCATTTACTTAAAAATTTGCTAGGAATTCATATAGATAAAAGTAAACTGAATAGCAGTTCTTGAATTTCAAAGACCTAGATCAAAACTGCAGAACTTAACTTTAAAAAAAACTTTTTAATAGAATCCACAATGGAAAATGTATCCTATATAAAAGGCTTACTAAATTATGCATAACCAAGACTATAAATATAGTAACATAGAGATAATAATATGCTGAGATTTGTTAATCCAAATTCTAATTAAGACCTTTTATTTCTTTATCCCCCTTTATTTTTTAATGTTAATTTCATGCATCATCTTCAATTAAAAGAAGGAAATACTATTACTAAATTTCCAAAGTTCCAAAACTCTTGATTAAAACATATTTAGTTTCTGCTATTATTTCGTCATAGCACATTTGAGAAAGATGCTGGTGTTTCTGTTTTGCATTTGGCTAGCATTCTTTGGGTATGACAGAGAACTGTAATACCTGGTCTTGTTTTGTTTTTACATAGCTGTGAAGATTCCTCCAAGCACAGGTTTTCAAATGTTCATGAAATATTTCTCTCATTTTCATTACAATTATTGCTCTCAAGTTTATATCATCTTGAACTTTAATCTAATTGGGAAATGACAACAAAATCCTCACGAAGTCCAATGCTGCAGTATAAACTTCACTTCATCCATATCACGAGTAGGCACACTTACTTGCAGTTACAACAGGATAAGGAATTTATCTCCAAACACATTCCTTATGAGACTTTATCTACGATTCAGAGACTGGGTTCCATTTATCCAACAGTGCCATGCTGAGAGTTTGATGTGGGTAATATGGGCTGGCTGGCAAGACATGCCTGGAGGCCAAGAGCACCCAGCTTGCATCAGGTCACAGTATGTATGGCGTATCCAATGTGGCCAGAAGACGGATCCCATGTCTACCCAGGAAGAGGTTAAAGAACAGGTTGCACTATCCACTAGCCATCGACATAGATGATGAATGAAGGACTGGCTCAAATTATGAGCGATTCCATCCTCAAAAGGTAGCAATGGCTGCAACTTGGGAAGCTGAAGTTTGCTTGTCTCCTGCAGAAGCTTCTTCTTAAATCGGGCTATATGTTTTGCCAGCTCTAGGTTCTGTGTGCTCAATTCTTCAGTGCTTGGGTTCCAACTTTTGGGGTCCTCAGGAGACATCCAGAAAGGGTCATAGGAAGATCCCAGAAACTTCATCAGTTTGGAAGTACACAATGCTTTGGCTTGGGCACAGAATAGTGGTAGTCCTCAGGAGAGAGGGAGAGGCTGTAAGACCTTGCTTGAGTCTGCAGCTTACTCCAGGTAAGATGTGTGTCAGGATTGGGCTGCTCCAGTACCCTGATGTTATTTGATGGTCAGGGAACCCCACTTAAGGAAAAGCCTCCATTTTGAGAGATGAAAATTGCTCCAATGTAGTGGGATTCCTGGCTCCATTGCTCCAGAAGCAGCATATAGGCCAACCATACTTTAACATCCATGTTTCTTCAGGACTTGAATGTGTCTCAATTGCTGCAAGCTAACTCTATGAGGCTTTCTTTCTCTCCACCTCTTTTACTATCAGCCTTTGACACAGAGTTTAGCAGCTCCCCTCTATCCTACTTGCAGGCTTGGATAACAAATAACACTGTGGTTCCCATTGACATAAACAGAGAGCCCTCGTTTAAGCCATTTGGACCTTTTTTTTTTTTTTTTTTTTTACTAACCTAGAGTTTTAATGATATGCTATCATCAGCATTAATAGTTCAAGAACTTTAAGCAATTCCTTTGAGCAATTCCTTAAAAATTTTAGAGCTTGGATTCACCAGCCACTGTCAAATTGAAACTTAGTTCTGGATTTTTAGTCTAGATCAGCATTCCCTAACCTAATGCCCTCCAGATGGGTCAGATCACAAATCCATCATTCCTGGCTATCTCCGATTTTCACTAAATCCGTCCATCCCATAGTAGACCATTAACTTGACATACATGCAAATTATTGTAACAGTAAAGCGGTTTCTGGATTATTGCATACCAAGCTTTTGTTCAATTGCTTGCATTGCATTTGGATAATATGCATGTTCTGCAAGAACAGTTGTGGTTCTGAAATCGAGTTCTTTTGGAACCTGAACATAGACCATGCAACCATTCAAAAATTTGATTCCGTCTCCAACAATGAGATATCAAAAAGTGGGAATGATTCTTTTTATCTCTATACAATTCATTAGAAGTCCCCCAATAAGACAAATGTTCAATTGCCAGGCATAATAGATGCCTCATTTTCCTCATTTTCTCTGGAAAATTGAAAATTCTTCAGTTAAAATCCCATCTGAAATTTCACTCTATCTTTCTTTGTAAAGGCAACAATGATTAGCCACATTTATAGATCTTTTTGTGACCCAGGACTCATTCTGACATTAGAATGAAGCAATAGAATATGTTCCAAGTAGAACATATTCTGTTGCATAGATGGTAAGTCAGTACAGAGAAAACTCATACATGCTTGGTCAGTAAATAGATGAGTCATGAGAAAAATAATTACATCAGAACAATAATTACCTGGTACAAAAGCAAGAGTTTATTCAAACATATCTCTAGCATTAACCTTGAAAATGGAGAGTTTTTAAGCTAGAAACTTCACTATTATACCCAGATATCAACTGTAAACAACCAGTCTTATTAACTTGAGTTATTTCCTCATAAGAAATGCTACATCTTAAAATTCCTATACTTACAGGACATCCTGTTTTACAGCTGGAATATCTTTATGCATCTGAATTTCCACCCACCAGCATTTTGGGAATCTGAACAGCATTATTCATATTCTCCAAGGCAACTCTGCAGTTATACAGACACACACACAAAACAGATACTTCTAAGGAACTCATACTCCCCTCCCTCCAAATTTAATATTAAAAAAAACAGGTGTTGTTTTCAAGACACGTGATTGAGAAAACTAAGCTAAATCATTCTTCTGCTAATCAGCTGCTTTCCTATTCACTGGAAGATGCTATCCTGTTTTGACCATTTAAATATTCAGTGTCTGCTCCATTCAGCTTTTCTGATTGAGTGCATGATAACCTATACCTCAGCATCACACTATCAAAGTATGCCCTAATGGTACAGTAGGTTCCCAGTATGATACCTTGTGATGCCAGATGCTCATGGATACTTTATTTGTTTTTTAATTGTTATTTACATTTAATACACGACTAATAAAGGATGAAAAACCATCAAAATGTAAAATGTTATGTTTTAATACAATTCAGTTTTAAAACAAATTAAATGTTGATCATGTAAATTATTGTCTTTCCTTTCCACAGGTAGTCAGTTCAAAAATTGGGAGGGCACAGATGCCAGAATTTTTTTTCTAAAACCAAAATAATAATTTGAACAATCCAGGCACAAGAGATATAAAGTTTTCTAAGTACAAACATCTTAACTGTCTTCCTAAAACCTGGTTCATGTTCATATTACTAAGTGAGAATCTGCAGAATCTCTTGGTCCTGATGCAGGGACAATCCATTAAATGTTCCAGAAGACTGCCTGGATACCACTGCCTTTATTTTTATCATCCATCTTTAGCTGAGTCAACCAAGGTGTGGCTGTTCTGGAAGGATTTTTTTCCCTCTTATTCCATCTCTAGATGCTGCATATTGGTAGAATGCATTGTTGCTCATGGAGAAGGTAGACAGAAATTATATATTCTGCGTCAGCCAATTTGTGGCTCCAATAGGTTCTGCTGGGTTTGCCAGGGTCTGCCCTCTTCCTTTTGGCCTCTGACTTGTTCTCTTGACCCTCAGTCCTATTTTCAGTGTAAGAAAGACTGGAACCAAGTTTAGCAGGCAATTTATGTCCTCTCCACCCTGCAAAACTATATTAAATGTCAAAAACATATACAGTCCAAAAGATCAAAGAGAAAGGTTAGAAAGAGGAAAAAAGTGAGTGGGGAATAAAACAAAATTGGGTAATGCAGACAAGTTATAGAAAAATCTATTAAAATGTTATCTTCCAGGGTTTTTTTCTTTACAGTTATACAAGCATGAAATACAATGTTCCTTTGAACTGGAATAAACCGTAGCACACAGTACTTCTGTACTCATTAGCAGTTCTGGTCATCAAATCCCAAGGTTAAAATTTGTTTTCTTTTAGGGTCAAGCAAAAAGTCCAAAAGTGGTTTCCAAGGAAAAACAAAGCTGGACAAAGTCTTTTCTTTAATCAAAGCAGCCAATTTCCCCCTCTCCTCCAAATCTATTATCGTCACAATCCATTCTTCCATTGTTGGCACTTGTGAGTCCTTCCATGTCTAGACATAATGCTGCTGTTATCTTGTATAAGAACAGAAGGTTATTTTTTTTTAATAGGTTGGTCAGCAGTTGGCTATCAGGGTTAGAGAGTGTGAAGCCTTGAAGTAAACTAGCCTGTTCTTGGCTTAATGTATGCCAACAGAAGTGTGATTGAAAGCACCCTGCTCTTGTTGGAGCAAAACTACATAATGGGTAGGAGAGACAGGAACACTTTATTTACAATGCCTACTGCCAAGGCCACGTATCTCCAAATGTACCCATTGCCATGGCAACAAAACATTTGCATTTAGGAAGAAGTTATCTCCCTTATTTCTCTGTTTAATGTTTAACTATAAATTTCTAAGAGAAACTATTCATCATGAAAAGATGATTATAAATAGTATTATGCAGTCCTTTATAACCATAGCTCAGTACAGGTGTCCTTCAAAGTCCCCTTCCATAGTATCAATTCAGTTTCACTTCAACAGGTTTCCTATCCTTTTACCCCGTCTGCTCAGAAGCCTCCTACTAACAGCACCGGGACTCTTCAAATAATCCTGTCTCTAGATTAAATTTGTCAGTGCTGTACTCTTCAAACCATCTAAATCAGCAGTGGGGAACAATGGCCCATTTACGATCTGTGGACTTCAACACCCAGAATTCCTGAGCCAGAATTCTGGGAGTCAAAGTCCACAGGTCATAAAGTGGCCATTGTTTCAGTGGTGGGATTCAATTTCTTTTTACTACTGGTTCTGTGGGTGTGGTTTGGTAGGCATGGCAGGGAAAGGATACTGTAAAATCTCCAGTCAGAGGTGGTAGCCGGTTCTCCGAACTACTCAAAATTTCCACTACCGGTTCTCCAGAACTGGTCAGAACCTGCTGAATACCATCTCTGCATTGTTCCACATGCCTGATTTAATCAATGTGGTTTGTTCCCCCCAATTTCGCAACTTTAACATGTGTGGACTAACACCCAGAATTCAGTGACCTTGCTGCCTAAATCAAAAGGAATTCTTTTTTTCTGATTCTCACAAAGTTCTCTTCAGCAAGATCTATTGAAATGAAGAAGGGTATGGGGGCAAGAACTTCAATAAGTGAACAATTTCCAATTTATCAACAAAATATCTTCATATATCTTAAGGAAAAATATTTCTGGTTCTCTTGTTTACAGCATCTGTAAGCAGAGATTAAATGAGACCGAAAGTAACATTGCACAATTGGATGCAAACCTTTTCTACCTACATCAAAATGTTACACATATGTCCCAAATAGGTGGAGCTTGAGATGTGCTGCTCTGATATTACTTTTAAAAAACAGCAGATTCTTTAAAATATCACAAAGAAGAAAGTAAGTCTCTTAATTGATCAATTAAGACACTTACTTTCTTCCTTATGTCTTCAAGAAGATAATTTTTATAGCTACTTGTTTACATAACAGTCACCTAAATCTACCAGTCTGGGAATCAATTCTTATGCATCTTTATGTAGCCAAAATGACACCATCTACTGAGAGAAGCTATTTTATTTATTAGATGTAAAAATACATTAAATCTAATCTTGTCTCATTTCAAAGTGACTCTGGACAGCCTACAGCATTAAAAACATTAAAACTACATAAATATTTCTAATATTTTTATTCCCAGAAGGATTCCCTCAGGCTCAGAAAGGAAAAAAGTGGAGAAGGGAGACATGCAGCACCCCCCTGTGCTCCATTTTGGGGCCTTCTGGGTTGCAGGGAAGCCTCTTAGTGTTATGTATGTAAATAGTTGAATAAAGGCAAGCTTGAGGTAAAGTGCAGGGTTCTGGCCCTGCACTTCTGATTGGGTGTTAAGCGGCTAGATCGGATTGGTCGGGTTCTGAGAATCTGATTGGCCCTTAACGAAGGACTCTTATTGGTACTGGAGCTAGCATTTCACAAGCTCCTATTGGTTATTTAACATTAGCATTACCTATATAAGTAGAGTTGTTGTTATACAAGTTAGAAGTCACTATGCAATAAAGAGTTGAAAGTCACCAACTAAGACTGTCTCCATTCATTCTACCCATGCCTGAATTTATGACACTGGCAACGAAGGTGGGATTTGGAGACATCTGATCTTAAGGAACTTGGAAGAAAAACAGAGCACGTGAAAAAACGGCGCCACCAACGGAAACCATGTCCGGCGGCATCGTTCCACCCGCTCCGTACGATCCATCCCAAGAGGATTGGGAATCCTACATGGATCGCTTTCAGATGTTCCTTGAAACGAACAACCTGAAGGACGCCACACCAGCCAAGAAGCGGGCGCTGTTCCTGATGTACTGCGGCCCGGCTGTCTTTAAAATGGCTAAAACCCTCGCAAAGCCTCGAGAAGTGAAAGCAATAAGCTGGGACGACCTCGAACCTCTCCTGAGAGACCATTACGCGCCAACCGTACCCACACTCGTGAGACACCACGAGTTCTATCAACGAAGCCAACGAAAAGGAGAAAGCGTGGCTGAATTCGTGGCAGACCTCCGACACTTGGGAGGCCTCTGCGGGTTCGCAGACTTAGATGAAGCATTGAGAGACCGCCTAATTCTGGGATTAGATGCACCAGGCGTGCAGAGCAAGCTGATGGAGAAGGGCGACATTGGCCTTGCTGACACCATTGCCGAAGCCACTGCTGCTGAGGTGACCAAAAAATCTGTGGCGCAACTAAGGCGAAGCCGAAACCCAACAACCCCACCGACTGGCGACTTTTTATCCAAGTCGGAAGAGCAGCTCGTTACGACGCACCACGAGGACCTCTCTTCGTCATCAGACAGCGACGAAGAAGGGGTCCATCAACTGCGTTCCGACCAGGACCCTCGTCCTAAAACCTCACGCCCTTGCACTGGCTGCGGGGCAAACCATCCCAGGGCAGACTGCAAATTCCGCGACGCACTCTGCCACGAGTGCGGGAAACGAGGCCACATCGGTCGAGTCTGTCGCAGTTTACCGGGACCAAGCCCAGCCTCAAAGGGAACCAACTTTCGCCAATCGGCAGGAAACCGTCCTGTAAGGCGAGACCCAGCAAACCACTCCTACAAATATCGAGCGTTGCAGAAAGAAGAGGCTCATCATACTATCACTATAGGTCACGCCTCGGCCCTGGACGCTAAGAAGATTTGAGTTACAGTAGCCATAGAGAACCAACCCTGCCACATGGAGGTCGACTCGGGATCGTCCCTCTCGATGGTGTCGTGGAAGACATTAAAGCAACTCATTCCTACCATCCAACGCCAAGACCTTCGAATGCAACGCCTTATCCTTAAAGATTACCAAGGGAATCGGATCCCTGTGGTCGGGGCTTGTTGAGTCCGCGTCTCGTTTAAAAAGCATACGGCCTACTTACCTCTAACGATCATCGATAGGGACAGGACTAGTTTGTTGGGCCTCCAATGGTTTGCGCCACTCGGCATCGAGTTAGCTGGCGTGAACCGAGTTGGTGATTGCGAGTGGGAGGAGGATCTTATGTCCGAATTCAGCGATGTCTTCGCAGACCATCTGGGTGAGTATAAGGGGACCCCAATTTCGTTCAGCCTCGACCCTAAGGTTGCCCCGATCCGTTTAAAGCCCCGTTGAGTTCTGTTCGCCCTTAAGGCCAAGATAGATGAACAACTTGACAAACTAATTAAACAAGGGGTACTGCAACCCATTGATCACTCCCCATGGGAAACTCCTATTGTAACTCCCATTAAACCAGATGGGTCAATCCGAATCTGTGGGGACTACCGGGCCACTCTAAACCACGCCCTCCAACAGAACGTGTATCCAGTGCCGGTGGTGCAGTACCTCCTTCATTCCCTGGGAGGTGGAAAGGTTTTCGCTAAGCTAGATTTAGCTCAAGCCTATCAACAATTGCCCATGGATGATAAAACAGCCCAAGCCCAAACAATAGTAACGCACAGAGGTGCTTTTAAATGTACCCGATTGGAGTTCGGGGTGAGTGTGGCCCTGGGAATATTCCAAAGTTTAATGGAACGATTGTTACAGGGAATCAAGGGCGTGGTTCCGTATTTTGATGACGTATTGATTGCAGCTCCTAGTAAAAAAATTCTGCAGAATCGTTTAAAATGTGTGCTTAAAAAATTCCAAGAAGCGGGATTGAAAGTAAAAAGGGATAAATGTTATCTGTATACCGACAGTGTTGAATTTCTAGGTTATCGCATTGATAGGCAGGGTATTCACCCAACTGAGAGTAAATTAAGGGCAATTAGGAATGCTCCCAGACCTCGTAACAAAACTGATCTTCAAGCATTTTTAGGCCTTATCAATTTTTACAATGTATTTTTACCGCATAAGGCGACTGTGGCTGAACCATTACACCGGTTATTAGATAAGAAAGCATTATGGGTTTGGGGTTACCAAGAAGAAAAAGCGTTTAGAAATGTAAAAGATTTACTTACAACTGATTCTGTACTTATGCAATATAATGAAACATTACCCTTGGTTATAACTTGTGATGCCTCACCGTTTGGGGTGGGCGCTATTTTGAGCCATGTGCTACCTAATGGAAATGAGGCTCCCTTTGCATACTTTTCGAAGACTCTATCCCAGGCAGAACGTAACTATGGACAAATAGACAAGGAGGCTCTTGCAATTGTGTCAGCCGTTAAAAAATTCCATGAGTATGTATATGGAAGGACATTTACAATTGTAACCGACCACAAACCTTTATTGGGGATAATCACTGGGGACAAACCAACTCCCTATATATTGTCCCCAAGAATGACTCGCTGGTCAGAGTTTCTAGCTGCTTATAATTATCGATTGTTACATCGACCGGGGAAAGCCATTCCCCATGCCGACGCACTCAGCAGAGCACCGCTACCAGAGACCCTCGACGATCCGGCACCAACAGTATCGGCGTTACAAATCGAAACGCTCAACTCGCCTCCTATGACTGCTCGAGATATCGCGAGGGAGACCAGACGAGACCACACCCTAGCACGAGTTCTAGGCTGGGTAGAGCGTGGATGGCCATTGGACAGATGACTTCGCGCCATTTAAAACAAGACAAACTGAACTTTTTTCTCAAAAAGGCTGCGTTATCTGGGGCGATAGAGTCGTCGTCCCAGAACGACTCCAAAAAACGCTGTTACAAATCCTGCACGAAGGACATCCCGGGATCGTACGAATGAAGGCTCTCGCACGGAGCTACGTGTGGTGGCCAGGCATGGACCGACACATCAAGCAATGGGTCAAGGCCTGCACCAAGTGCCAACAAACCAGCAACGCACCACCAAAAGCTGCACCGACTGAATGGGAGATGCCACGTGGACCCTGGTCCAGAATCCACCTGGATTTCGCAGGGCCGATCAAAGGACAGACATTGCTGTTGACTGTTGATGCATACTCTAATTGGTTAGAAATTCATCGGATGGCCAATACAACCTCCGAGGCAGTAATTAAAGTCCTCAATAGACTCTTTGCAACTCATGGATTGCCGGATGTCCTAGTGTCCGATAACGGACCACAGTTTACAGCGCTAATGTTTGAACAGTACCTTGCTGACAACGGCATCCGCCATGCACTCACCTCGCTGGCGCATCCTGCTACCAACGGCCGAGCGGAACGCATGGTACAATTTGTAAAAAAGACTTTACAAAAGATGGACTATGATAATCTTGACGAAAAAATAAACCGCATTCTACTTCTACAACACATCACTCCGCACAGTGAAACCGGCAGAACTCCTGCTGAACTTCTCATGGGGCGAAAACTCCGTTCCCGCCTCGACCGACTGCACCCTGCTTATGAGCCAGAGAAGCCTCCAGGATCCAGTGGGCGCTACCGTACCTTCAAGGTAGGCGACCCCGTTTATGCAAGGAATTTATCGGGCGACCCAGTTGGGATTAAAGCAACGATAATACGTGAGACTGGGCCCAGATCCTATATTGTAAAATATATAGATGAGAGACTATGGAAAAGACATATTGACCAATTACGGTCACGATTTATAACTGCTAACCAACACCTTCCCAACGACCAAACTGTGGGGGGTGGGAAGGAAGAGAAGATGACGATATGCCAGGAAACCTGTTTCAGGAAAGCGATGAATCAAGTGAAACCCCGGAAATGGAGCAGGAAGAAGAATCGTACGCTCCAAGGGAAATCACACCAGAACAAGAAGCTGAGCCACTACAAAACAACACCCTACCTCAACGGGACTGCACGCAGCCAGTCCAAAGAAAATCTGACAGACCCAAGAGACAACTGTCCTATTTAAAGGACTACATAGTCACAAACTAATTGTGAAGCCAGGGGGAAGGGGTATTATGTATGTAAATAGTTGAATAAAGGCAAGCTTGAGGTAAAGTGCAGGGTTCTGGCCCTGCACTTCTGATTGGGTGTTAAGCGGCTAGATCAGATTGGTCGGGTTCTGACAATCTGATTGGCCCTTAACGAAGAACTCTTATTGGTACTGGAGCTAGCATTTCACAAGCTCCTATTGGTTATTTAACATTAGCATTACCTATATAAGTAGAGTTGTTGTTATACAAGTTAGAAGTCACTATGCAATAAAGAGTTGAAAGTCACCAACTAAGACTGTTTCCATTCATTCTACCCATGCCTGAATTTATGACATTTAGGGTGGCATTTTTGTTCCCAGGAAGCTTCTCTGGGGCCCAGGAAGGCAAAAAATGCACAGCAGCACCTCCCCCTCCATTTTTTTGCCTTCCTGGGCCTCAGGGAAGCTCCTGGGTGAAGCAGTAAGTAAGCGAGAGGAATCCCAGCACAGCTGATCATAGGAACCGCTGATCGTCAGGAGGGAAAAAAGAAAAGAAATACCTTAAGGAGTGACTGGGCAGGGAAGAACACAGTCAGCGATGTTGGGCATGTGCAATGTTGCACATGCGTGGTATGGACTGACTGGGCATGGAGGGGAAGGGCAGCCAGGGGCACAATTTGCCAGGTCTCCGAACTGTGCAGAATTGTAACAACCGGTTCGGTAGAACCAGTCCAAACCAGTAAAATCCCACCTCTGGTCCAACCTCTTGCTTAATTCAAGAATCCAAATTAAAGTTTTCTCAATGAGTTTCTGCCTAGTTTCCATTTGAACACAACCCATGAAGGGAATCCACCATTCTCTGAGTAATTGATTTTACTATACATGGAAAATGGTAAGAAGGAGTCCAATGAGAACCAAGCCTGATAGAGGGCAGAGGTTGCAGGCTAATTTAGGGGTAAGAGAACATGGGCTGAAGAGGAGAAAAAATAGAGTAGGCTGTCCTAAAGAAAATTCTTGGCTCCTTACTGCTCTCAGTAACTGATAAAGACAAAGTTCTTTATATATTAGCTCATGTTTGAATTCTGGATCTTCTATTATATTTTTGTATTAATCATGTTTTGCTCATAGAAATTTGAAGAAAATGTTACCTTCTAAAAGTGACATAATTACAACATTTAAAAACATCACAGGTTTTCAAACTCACTAAGAGTCAAACACTATAGAATGTTTATTTGCTAGTGCTAGATTTTGCTCAGATTGATTAATATAAAATTAAAGTTAAGATTATCTGCCTGTGCAATATAATTCAATCTAAAAACAATATTTAAAAATAATGGCTCACCATTATTTTTAAATGATAGGAAACTAACTAGATCTAAACCCAGCATAACAGTTTTAGTTTTATTTAATATTGGATAAATATGTAGTCTTGGCTTATTATGTTTGTTTGGAAGAATTCTGCTATGTGGTTTTATATAAAGTCACTATATAATCACCATATAGGCTATGTAGCACATGTAATTTCTCTCACTGGCTGTTTTTTCAGACCTTCTGAGACAGCCTGAATGTTTCGATATATATATGTTTGCATCACATTCAATTGTGTTGCCTTTTCATTCCAAAATGACATCTGTAATGGACTGGCCAGGAAGTTAAAAGTCTTTGCTATTACTTTGTCCTTGTTTTGAGTCCTGATGTCAAATTTGTGTCCATTAATTATTTTGTGTGCAATGTCTCATATTATCCTATGCAGAATCCAGATGGGCATTGAAGGAATATGCTGACATATATTGCACTAAAAGAAGAGAATGTGAAGCCTCTGTAGCCCAACAACTACCAGACATGTTCTGATTTTTGGCTACCATAGCCTTATGAGGCTCTCCTTCTGCAATGTTCTCTCATAGTATAATCAATCCTAGCTAAAAAAAAAAACCTTGAATAATAAGATTAAGTGTGTTGGGATAAGATGTGACTCCCTAGCCTCTATTACAAAAAGCATACTCCATTTGGATTTGCGCTCAACTGGATGTTCCTCCATAAGCCAATCAAATGTTTAGCTAAGAAATCTTAGTACAACAAACTATCAACTCTAGTTTACATCCAACAATAATTAGCCTCATACAATCTGCTATGCCAAACAAAATGTGTGCATCCCACTACTCAGCTCTGTAGAAAGAAAGGAAATCTAGAAAAAAAAATTCCCTCACTGGAATTTCCCTCATTGGAATTAAAATATTGGGATGCAATATAAATTAGCATTTGGGGGGCACATGCCACTGTTATTATTAGTATAGCAATATATTTATTTGTATATCATTTATGTCAGAACAAAAAAATTATGAAAATAAAATCAAATAAAAAATAAACAGGACCAGTCAAGATATGGTATAAATATGCATGTCTGAAATAATGTTTTCAACAAATGTCTCTCTAGAAACAACTCCAAATATAATTGTAGCCCCCAAAACACAGCTTTAACAGAAGTAGAAGAAAATTATTTCATTATGATTCTGACAAATCTATTTTGTGCTGCATTATATATGACAGGATGTCTTCCTGGAATCTTGCAGATATAAGACAATAAAGCAAATAGTAAGGAAGATCCCCAACCATATTTGTTCAGTACTGTATGGTCAAAGGCATTAATTATAGAGAATAATTCATAACGTACCTTCGGGCACTGGCGATGTCATCAGTCACATTCATAACTGATCCAAAGCCCTTCTTTTGGAAAATTCCAAATTGATAGCACATTCCATAATCATAGGAGTTTTAATGGAAGGAAATCAAAGTCATGCCCTATTACTTGCTAAGGCACAATTTGAATGGAATAACAGAGTTGGAAGGGACCTTAGAGATCTTCTAGAAAATCTAGTCCAAAGCCCTGCTTAAGCAGGAGACCCTATGCTTTTTCACACAAGTGATTGTTAATCACTTCTTTAAAACCTCCACGTTTTGCTCTACTTGTGGAGCACGCACAAATTTTGAAGATAACTTGATCCATTGATTAATTGTTTTGTCAGGAAATTTCTCCTTATTTCTAGGTTTGTTCTCTTCTTGATTAGTTTCCATCCATTTCTTCTTGTCCTGCCCTTAGGTACTTTGGAGAAAAGGTTGACACCCCCCTCTTCTTTGATTAGATTAGATTCAACTTTATTGTCATTGCCATGGATACAGGGAATGAAATGCAGTTAGCATCCAACCAGAAGTACAAAACAACAGTAAAATATAAATATATGTATGCAAATATGCAAGGCATCAGTGAATATGTCAATGGAAAACACAAAAAATGTATGTACATGAGCACACAAAGATAAGTGTGAGTGCACATATGTGAACATACACAACTGTACAAAATGTTTATGGACACATTGAATATAAATACAAATGCACAGAGAATAATACAAAATACATCATATATTATCAAGGGAAGCATCAGCATATGTGTGGGGACAAACGAACTGAGAAGTTCAGCAAGGAAACCACTGTGTGGTAAAAGCTGTTCCCCAGCCTGCTGGTCTTAGACTGCAGGCACCTGAACCTCCTCCCAGATGGAAGAAGAATAAACAGTTTGTGGGCTGGATGGAAGTGGTCCTTAATGATGCTGTGGGCTTTACGCAGACATCGTTTCCTCTGAATGTCCACAATGGCAGGAAGTGGTTTTCACCACCCTCTGTAATGCCTTCTTTCCTTTTATAGTGCAATTTCCATATCAAACTGAGATACAGCTAGTTAAAATGCTCTTGACTGTGCAACAGTAGAAATTAATCAGAATAGCTAAGGAGAGGTGATTCTTCCTCAGTAATCTCAGCAAGAAGAGGCGCTGGTGAGCTTTCTTAATCAGACTAGTGGTGTTAATCTGCCAGGACAAGTCCTCAGAGAGGTGGATCCCCAGGAACTTGAAGCTGGTAACATGTTCTACCATTCTCCCGTTGATGTATATAGGAGAGTGTGTGTGACCATTCTTTTTCCTGAAGTCCACAATGAGTTTTTTGGTCTTGTTAGTATTAAGTAATGTTATTGTCAGAGCACCACGTAGCTAGCACTGTACCTCCTCCCTGTACTCTGAATTGTCGTCATCATTGATGAGTCCAATTACCGTAGTATTGTCTGCAAACTTGATAATGGAGTTAGAGCCATACACAGGCCTGCAGTCATAGGTGAAGAAAGAGAACAGGAAGGGGCTCAGCACACAGCCTTGGGGTACGCCAGTACTCAGTGTGATAGTAGATAGTGGAGTTATTCAACTTGACATGTGGTCTTTTTATCAAAAAGTCCAGTATCCAATTACAAAGAGTAGTGTTAATACCAAGGTCACCAAGTTTAGTGATCAGCCTGGAGGGAATAACTGTATTAAATGCTGAACTGAAGTCAACAAACAGCATTCTAGCATAGGTATTCTTATTGTACAGGTGTGTTAAAGTGGTGTGTAATGCTATGGAAACAGCATCCTTGGTACTCCTGTTCTTGCTGTAGGCAAATTAGTAAGGGTCCAGTGTAGTTGGGAGGCAAGTTTTGATGTGCCAGGACTAGCCACTTGAAGCATTTCATAATTGTAGGTGTAAGTGCTATAGGGCAATAGTCGTTCAGACACTCTGGCTTGGAGTGTTTAGGCATCGGCACGATGGAAGTGGTCTTGAAGCAAGTTGGTACAGTTGCTTGGGAAAGAGACAGATTGAAAATGTCAGTCCAAACCACAGACAACTGTTCAGCACAAGCCCTAAATACACTTCCTGAAATGCCACCGGGGCCCACAGCTTTACGTGTGTTGATCCGGCTCAGAACAGCGCAGACTTCAGTGGTAGAGAGTGTGAGGGGCTGTAAGTTTACAGAGGGTCTGATCTTGGGGACTATCTCCTGGTTGTCTTGTTCAAAGTGAGCATAAAAATCATTTAGCTCATCAAGAAACGAGATATTAGCAAACGAGGGAGTAAAATGGGCAGGCTTGTAGTCGATAATATTCTGGATGCCCTGCCACATGCATCGAGGATTGGAGTTAGCAAAATGATCCTCAATACTTAGCTTATAGCTACACATTGCTTTCTTAATACCCCTTCTCAAATTGGCCCTAGATGCACTATAGGCCTGTCTGTCACCGGATCTGAAGGCAACGTCTTGAGCCTTAAGCAAGAGATGGACCTCCCTATTCATCCATGGCTTCTGATTAGGATATAAGATGATCTGTTTTTCAATTGTGATTCTGTTGATCATGAAGTTAATATGATCCAAAACAGAGGAGGTATATTTATCAATGTCCATGTTTAATCCCAGGCAGATGAAAATAATGTGACTAGTTAGTGACAGGAAATATAGATAAAGATAAAACTACCCAATGATAAGGGCTCATAATTATGATAACAGTTTTCTGGACATAAAGCATGATCTCATATATGCTTAGGTTTCCATTAAATAAAGGATGTGTTTCACTCTACCTCTTGCAACTGAACAGACTTCAGAAGAGTAATAATGTTTGTCTGACCCCAGCCTAACAGTCTGCAGAATATTAAATGGATAATTATTAGCTATTTTGTCTAAATCTTACTAGCATATTTTTCTCAGTATAATTCATCTGCTCTGGAGACTTTTTTGCCAACATGCAAACTGTAATTTTAGATCATTATGAAAATAATATTTTTTTCACCTTTGTTCTGTTATTTGTTGTGTGAATATACCGCAGTTAAAGTGTGCATTCTACTATTCATATAGACAAGCTAAAGCATGGTACCAGATTTTGAAACTGTTTTTTCATATACATACAAGTCTTCTATGAATCCAAAGGAAATTAATCACTGGAATGAAACCTACATCATTATAGAAGCAAATTCTGCCTGTGAAACAAATCTTTGAAAAATCCGTTTGGATTATGATGCTAAATCATAGTAAATGGATGGCTCATTCAGAAGACCCTACTTAGCTGCAGCTGCAAATATTAAGTGGGAAAAATATGCTCTTCTGTCATTGATGGGAGCAATATATAAAATATATATTTCCTGAACTATATTCCTATATTTCTTTGTTGTACAGGCATTATTGTGTTTAAGGAAGAGGCTAATAAGGATGGAGGGAGGGAGGAAGGGATGGATGGATGGATGACATTAGATAAGCAGTTCTGGCTATTGGAGGGTTAACACAAAGGCACAGTAAAAACAGGAGGGGGAAGAGCAAAGACAAATTATAGAATGAGAAGAAGAAAGAGGAAAGCAGAGGCAGGGAACAGTTGGATAGATGTACTGAAAGTAGATTACAGAGAGGGGAGGTGAATCCCAGGCCAAATCTCAACTTCAGAAATTCTGCTTGGTCTGTTTTTTTGGGCTCTGGAATGAAGGGAATGAGGGCTTCTTCATGTTTCCAGTTACTGCTTCTTCAGATCCAGGAGGAGTCTAATAAAAGTGAGTAAGTGTAGTTTACAAGGGAGAAGACAGCTAGTTACAGGGTGGCTTTTCCAGAGCTCTGCAGGTTGCACAGAGACAGAGGGAGTAAATGTTGCTGGAGTCACCAGATTCAGGAGGCAAGCTCTGCCTACTTTTAGTGGGGAGAATTTCAGCAGGTGTGTTTTCTTCCGTGACAGTTTTATGTTCAGGCAAGGCAAAGAAGAAATAACTCTAATCTGAGGAAGAAAATGATGCAGAGAGCTGCATACCATCTCCAAATAGGGCATGTGGCAGTGGACAATGACTGGATGGGTGAAGCTCAGAACCAGTCCAGCTGGAGGGCCACAGACAAATAAAACTGTATATTCCATTACTGGTCAAAGGGGGTGAAGAACAGATAGCAGTTCAGTGCTTTTTGAAGGTGTTTTCTTCAGGTAAGTGACGCATGGCTGCAGATATGACAGTATTTGTTTTATGCTTTATTAACTTTGCATGGTACTGTGCTCTGTTAGTATTATAACGCTTTTTCTCTTTGACAATTCTCTTTGTTCGCCTTTGTAATTTTTGTTTGATGAATAAAATAAACAATAATTTTAATAATAATAACTTTTGTTTGTTGAATAAAATAAATAATACCTTTGGTATCTCTTTCTGCCAAGGATAAAGCTGCAGAGAGTACCAGGTCTTTGTGTTGAACCTCAAAGCACTCCAGAAGCAAGTAGTAGAAAGAGTGCACTTCAAGAGGCTTTATGATTCTGGAATAAGGCGCAGTCCTCTCTGTCACTCAGAAAATTTTCTGACCTTCAGGAAAGCTAACCTATGTTCTTTCCTCAGTGGCTCTGAGCAATCTTCCCCAAGTCATGCAAACCTTCGTTTTATATTGTAAAATGTTTTACATTTTATTTTGCTAGCATAATGGACATATTAGTCAAATGACAAAGTGTTGTTTAAAAAGTCATGTGGAGTTTATTTTAAATAATAATCATACATGAATAAAGGCTGATATGCAAGTCCCAGGATAATATTGCAGGATCTAATCTGGGTTGGTCACTGGGACCAGAGGGTTTGTCTTCTGAAATTTTGGACTTATGCTGGAGCCCCTAGTCAGGGAACTTCTTTCTAGCAGAGTCCGAAAGCTTGGAAGACAAAACCTCTGGTCCTGATGATAGACCCAGATTGGATCCTGCACTAATCATACCAATTATGTGCTTTCCCAGTAATCTTACTCGGGAATATATTATTATCACACAGAGTTAAAAATTGAAAATATTAAAACAAACCTGGTGCATTTTCCCTCCAATTGGGATTTAGTAACTTGCAATCTCCAGGCTCTTTTCCCTGGCAGAATTTCTTTCTGTTGATGAAACAAATATAGACAGCTGTGGGATTGTACTCATAATAACTTGGTGACCCCTTGTTTAAGGCATCAAGGTTGAGGTTTTTTTACAACCAATTTTTGGAACAGTACATACTGTAAACAAGCTAAGCGCAGCATAATCAGGAGAATAATCACTATTGCTTATTCTATGCAAATCAGAATTATTCACTTAACATGAACAGTGGAAAGGAGGCTGCAGAAATACAAAAAAGACTGTCAAATGCAAAAACCTCAGTTGTATGCATCAGAAACAAGCCTAAAGGCTGGACCCGGTTAAATCAAGTTAGAGCTGCAGAAAGACAATAATTTTATTCGATGATTCCACATGCTCAGCTCTGATATGAAGTTATGAAAAATCTACAAAATCTATTTGTCCACAAGGACCAAAGAATGTATTGATTGTCCCTTGCAGATACCCAATTTTTCTTAAAATCATATACTGAGTTCATTCATTATACTAAGCCATAATGTTATATAATTGGTTTTGGTTTAGTATGATGTATGAACCTAAAGTCATATGTGAATCAAATTATTCTGAGTAATGAAAGTTTTTTTTCTTTTCATCCATACATTATGTGCCAGGGCTCCTATAATTCCCAAGATTGAGAGGAATCCAAAGTTCAGTTTTTCAGAGGGAAAATGTAAAAGAGAGGAACTGCTTCAAAACCTAGCAATTTATACAGGATCACAAACAAAGAAAAAAAAGATTTAACAGCTATGAGGAAAATGGCTGGATAAAAGAGGGAAGCCAGAAGTTTTTATCTTGACCCTCATAAAACGAAACACGTTTTGAACTCACACCCTGAGTAATGGAGAAGAAGGAGCTTTATAGCTCAATATCACCACACTAAACTAGCATATTTAGGGTAGGCATCCAAAAGTTTTTGGTTGGATACATGAAATATACTAAGCTGTAGTTTATTTTAATGATGATTTGTTGAATAAACTGTTCTGTATAGTTAATTTGCATTCTTATAAATACGCCTTCCGATTGGCTAAGACGCGCAGCAACCCGATTGGCCAAGCAGGCCGCGGCTGATTGGCCACGATGAATCCCCCGTGATTGGAGGGAACCGATCGCGGAGAATTCAAAGCGGTGTCATTGGCCGCAGCTTGACCGGCTAGGTCGATATAAGCTGCAGTCTAGTCTAGCCGAGCTGAGCCGATCTCGGGACTTAATAAAAGAGCTGAACTAAGTCACGGGTTCCCAAGTTTCCTTCCAGCGACGGATATAACACTGGCGACGAGGGTGGGATCGCAAAATTGAAACCCACCGAGCACGTGGCACCGCGGACAAAGAAATCGACAAGATGGCCAGCATTGCACCACCCGCACCCTTCAACCAAGCTACTGAGGACTGGGAATCCTACATAGATCGGTTCCTGATGTTCCTAGAAAGTAGCAACCTCAAGGAAGTGAATGGACAGAAAAAAGGGCCGTTTTCCTGATGCACTGCGGGCCCTCAGTGTTTAAAATGGCGAAAGCTCTCGCAAAGCCCAAAGATGTGAAAGAGATGGACTGGGCCGACCTCAAGCCTTTGTTGCGAAGCCACTACACCCCCGCCGTACCCACCCTCATCCGGCAGCATGACTTTTACCACCGGGATTAGAAGGGGGGTGAGAGCATCGGCGACTTCGTAGCCGATCTATGAAACCTGGGGGGCCTGTGCGGCTTCACTGATATGGACGAGGCACTCCGAGACCGTGTCGTCCTCGGGCTCAGGGACCCGGTTCTATAGAGCCGACTGATGGCCAAGGGCGACATTTCCCTCACCGCCGCCATCGCCGAGGCCACCGCCGCCGAAGCGACCTGAAAGTCCGCGGCCCGAATGCGAAGACCAGGTACCGGGGATCCAGTCATGACAACCGAGACGACACCAGAAGCAAGCCGCCGTCTCACCACTACCCACCATGGCGACCTCGACTCCGCCACCGACACCACGGGCAATGAGGACATCCACCAACTCCAGACAGAGCGAGACCGGCACGATCGATGGTGGTCGTAAGTCGAGACCCAACTGTGCCAGGTGCGGAGGCAACCACCCGTGATCAGAATGCCGGTTTCTCGACGCAATCTGCTGACACTGCGACAAAAGAGGTCACATCGCCTGAGTCTGCCGGCTCAAGAAAACCTACAGCCCCCGACAGCAAGACAACAGCAACCGGAGATGAGACAGCACCCCCCCCCCCGCCCAACCGAGAATCATTGGAACTGGGACGGATGGGGTCAACGGGACAGTGAGAACCGGCAGAGAGAGGAAACCCACCAGACAGTCGTCATCGGCCATTCATCAAGCACAGACGCCTGAAAGGTATACGTGGAAGTGGGCATCGAGGGCAAGCCATGCAAAATAGAGGTGGACTCCGGGTCCTACCTCTCCATGGTTGCATGGCGGGAAATCAAGTGCTTGGTGCCCGACATCCATAAAAGGGGGCTGGAAAGCCAGAAATTAATCCTCAAAGATTACCAAGGAAACCGCATCCTGGTAGTCGGAACAGGACACTTTAAAGGGGCGCACAGCAAGGCTTCCACTAACGGTCGTGGATAGAGACCGCCCCAGCCTTTTGGGACTACAGTGGTTTGCGCCACTCAGGATAGAAGTAATGGGCATCGATCACATCGCAGAGGCAGACTGGGAAGAACAACTCGCAAGGGACTTCCAGGAAGTGTTCGACAGCACCCTAGGCAAGCACCGAGGGCCCCCTATTTCGTTCAGCCTAGACCCCAGCGTTCCCCCCATATGCCTAAAACCACGGTGGGTACCTTTCGCACTCCGGCCCAAGATCGATGAGCAAATAGACAAGCTCATCAAACAGGGAGTCCTGGAGCCAACCGATCACACCCGGTGGGAAACCCCCATAGTCACCCCAGTCAAGCCTGATGGGTCAGTGAGAATCTGTGGGGACTATAAGGCCACCCTAAACTGCGCCTTACAACAAAGTGCCTACCCCATCCCAGTAGTGCAACACCTCCTACACTCATTGGGGGGAGGCAAGGTTTTTGCAAAGCTCGACCTGGCACAAGCCTACCAACAATTGCCGGTTGACGTGGAAACCGCCAAAGCGCAGACCATAGTAACCCACCGGGGGGCTTTTCTTTGTAAGAGACTCCAGTTTGGAGTCAGTGTGGCCCCAGGAATCTTCCAGAGCCTCATGGAGAGACTCCTGCAAGGAATCAAGGGGGTGGTGCCCTACTTCGACGATGTACTGGTGTCGGCAGCCAACCAAAAAGAACTGGAGGGAGGTACTAACTGGAGGGAGGTACTAACGAAGTTCAAAAACACGGGGCTAAAAGTTAAAAAAGAAAAATGCCAACTGCACACCGAGAGGGTCGAATTCCTGGGGTACCTTTTAGACCGGCACGGAATTCACCCAACCGAGAAAAAAATCAGAGCAATCAAAGAAGCCCCCAGACTGAAGAACAAAATGGAACTGCAGGCATTTCTAGGACTGCTTAACTTCTATAATGTTTTCCTGCCCCAGAAGACGACCGTGGTGGAGCCTTTGCATAGGCTTTTGGACAAGGCGGCCACGTGGAACTGGGGGAAATGCGAGGAAGCCGCCTTCATCAAAACCAAGGACCTGCTCACCTCGGATGCCATTCTCATCCAATACAATGAGACCCTACCACTAGCAGTTACATGCAACGCATCACCTTTCGGCGTTGGCGCCATTCTCAGCCACACTCTCCCCGACGGAAAAGAAGCACCCATCGCCTTCTTTTCCAGGACCCTCTCCAAACCAGAACAGAACTACAGTCAACTGGACAAAGAGGCCCTGGCAATCGTCACTGCAGTGAAGAGGTTCCACGAGTACCTCTACGGCAGGACTTTCACCATCATCACTGATCACAAGCCGCTGCTGGGAATCCTGTCAGGGAACAGGGCCATCCCGAACATTCTATCGCCAAGAATGACAAGGTGGTCCGAGTTCCTTGCCGCCTACAGCTACCGGTTCACGCACCGACCCGGTAAGACGATTACCCATGCAGACACCTTGAGCCGACCTGGAGACCGACCCAGCACCCACAACTTCTACCCTGAGCATAGAGACTCTACCCGATCTACCCGTAACCGCGTCAGACATTGCCCGTGAAACTAATAAAGACAAGCGTCTGGCGTGGGTGTTACATTGGGTAGAGAAGGGGTGGCCGGAAAAAGACAATGATGAAACATTCAGGACATTCCGGAACCGGCAAACAGAACTGACATTACAAAAAGGTTGTTTACTATGGGGGGACAGGGTTGTTATTCCAGAAAAATTACAAGGGAAGGTATTGGACTTGTTACACGAGGGGCACCCGGGCATCGTTAGAACAAAAGCCCTGGCCAGGAGTTACGCCTGGTGGCCAGGGATGAACAAACAGATCGAGGTTTGGGTGGCAGCATGCAAACGGTGCCAAGAAACCAGGCCGAGCCCTCCCGCCGCACCAATCCTGGAATGGGAAACCCCCAGGGGACCATGGTCCAGGATTCACATAGATTTTTCCACGAAGGGACACACATTCCTCATCATGGTAGATGCTTACTCCAATTGGTTGGAGGTAAGCAACATGAAAACCACCACCACGGAGGCCGTCACCAAGGAACTCAACAAGCTGTTCACAACCCATGGCCTCCCAGACGTCATCGTATAAGATAACGGGCCCCAATTCACCTCGCTGGAATTCGAAAAATTGCTAGCGGAGCGGGGAATATGGCATGCACTGACAGCGCCAGCACATCCGGCGGTGAATGGGAGGGTGGAACGAATGGTTCAATTTACGAAAAAAAACAATCCAAAAAATAGAAAACAGGGAAATCCAAGAAAAAATAAATAAAATGCTTTTTATACAACACATAACCCCAAACACGACAACCAACAAAAGCCCTGCAGAGCTATTAATGGGGAGGAAATTAAGGATCCCACTCAACAGACTACACCCCACGTATAACCCAGAAAACCCCCCAAACACCTCAAGCAAACACTGAACATTTACACCAGGCGATGCGGTATATGCAAAGAACCTTACCGGGGACCCACTCTGGGTATCAGGAACCATAACCCAAGTGACAGGTCCCCACTCGTACCGGCTACAGACAGCCAACGGACAAGCGTGGAAGAGACACATCTATCAATTAAGATCGAGAACCTACATGGGAAATACAACCGACACGCAAACACACACAGAAGAAGAAACTCAGGGGGAAGGGGAAACTCCGATACCAACCAAGAGGGGAGGGGGAACCCAGAAAACCAAAACAACCATCCCCCACAAAAAGAAAACAAACCATACTCACCAGCAGAAGCACCGACGGAGGACCAACTCGAAGCCTCACCCGGTAGGAGCCGCCCAGCAAGCTCAACCAGCCCGGAAAGACCAGGCGGGAACAGCAGGACCAGCAGCTCAACCAACCCGGGTAGACCAGGAGGGAGCTGCAGCGAAAGGCCAGGCCCAACCTTCCAGGCGGTTCCATCAGGAAGGTAAGGAGCAACACAGAACCCGTCCGAACCGCTTGCAGACCAGACACCAACTAACCTGCGCAGGTCCAGTAGACAAGTACGGAGCCCCGCCTACTTACGGGACTACGTTATGTAGGACCATACCAAGAGGGGAGGGGTGTTCTATATAGTTAATTTGCATTCTTGTAAATATGCCTTCCGATTGGCTAAGACGCGCAGCAACCTGATTGGCCAAGCAGGCCGCGGCTGATTGGCCACGATGAATCCCCTGCGATTGGAGGGAACCGATCGCGGGGAATTGAAAGCTATGTCATTGGCCGTGGCTTGGCCGGCTAGGTTGATATAAGCCGCGGTCTAGCCGAGCCGAGCCGAGCCAATCTCGGGACTTAATAAAAGAGCTGAACTAAGTCACGGGCTCCCGAGTTTCCTTCCAGCGACGGATATAACATAAACCACAGTGGCTAGATTAAGACATGATATTGCAACAAACCATAGCTTACAAATGGCAGTGGTTGGATTCCCACACAGTATACAAAGCCCAACTATACAAACTCATGATGCAGGAGAAGGATATAGTTACCTTCAAAAACAAATCCCAGAGCCAGCTGACCAAGATGTCAAATTCAAGTCCCTTAAGTAGAGCCTAACATACAGTAGCACTATCCAATTCTGTATGTCCTTGGATAGCAGATGGGTGCCAAAACTCCAGCCAGTGCCATTCAGATTAACATGTTTGCATGTTGATCAAAGCTGCTATATTCATTTTTTGTGGACCCTACTGTCATATTTCTATTCTTCCTCTGCTCCTGTGTTTAAACATTGTCACACATTAATACATTTCAGCCAAAGATTATTTTCTCCCAATCTATACGCTAAGCTTAACCTGTTGAATGCATGTGTCAAATTTTTGCAAAGACAAAGCAGGAAAGTAGCAGTGTAGAGAAGCAATCGCCTCCGTAGCTGATTTTTCATTCACTAATGATGTCCTGGGTACAGGATGCTTTCTTCAAGACAGTATGAGTGGTCCCCACTTCTGTCTTTTAGGTACTAAGTAAATTCTAGACATTTTATAAATACTTGCTTTATTTACCAAGGGAGATCTTTATCTATTACTAGCTATGTATTTTACACTCTTGAATTTTATCTGTGCCTTTCTTAATGCATCTATTTTTTATGTACAGTATTTTTGCTTTGAGAAAAGCAAGCATTTGATGCACGTAAATTGAAACTAAAAAGCATTTGGGATTTTGTGTGTGTGTATGTGTGTTCATGATAAGCAACATACAGAGTCATCAAACATTTAAAAATTGTAATGTTTGTAATTGTTTTATTTCATTTTAATTCTGATTGTTGCACAGAGTCATTTGTTATGATGGGCAGTTTAGGTAGTCCTCAGCTCACAATCATTGGTTTAGTGAGCATTCAAAGTTACAACAGCACTTGAAAAAAGTGGTTTATGCCCATTTTTCAAACTTACAACTGTGGCAGCATCCCTATCGTCACATGTTCAGAATTCGGATGCTTGGCAACTGGCATATATTTATGATCGCTGCAATGTCCCAGGGCCAACGTTTGTGACCTTCTGACAAGCAAAGTCTTACTTAACAACTGCAGAGATTCACTTAACACTTGTGGGAAGAAAGGTCATAAAATGGGGCAAAATTCACTTAACTCTTGCTTAGCGACAGAAATTTGGGGCTCAATTATGGTCATAAGTTGAGGATTACTTGGCAATTGAATGAAGAAATCAAATAATATGCCAGTCCTGATCAGATTCCCATTTGTTTTGTATAGTTCAGGTGTATGGAATTGCTTCTGTTTGCTGTTTCAGGTTGCAAACATTTTTGCCCTGCTTATTTGAAACGATGGTTGCTCCCTTTGAAAATATTAAACACAAACATGTATATATAGTAATGCCAAGATACAAATTTAAAACAAGTATATAGTCCTTGCTCCAAGGAGTTTATAATGTAAAGTTTAACACAAATGTTATTATATAGTCCTTGCTCCAAGGAGCTTATAAAATAAATTTTAACACAAATATTAAACGAAAGCATAGCTAGCTTGGGCAGGATGTGCAAACAGTATATTCAATTCTTCAAGTTGTAGATGATCTGGGACATAGTTTGGCAGGGATGGACAAGCTTTGGGTCACTGTACAGCTGAAGAAGATTGCCTTGGAGAAGCAA
Organism: Hydrophis major; assembly: GCA_033807585.1. Taxonomy (NCBI): domain Eukaryota; kingdom Metazoa; phylum Chordata; class Lepidosauria; order Squamata; family Elapidae; genus Hydrophis; species Hydrophis major. Next base: position 181,939,708 of record CM066331.1, on the reverse strand, counting down.
GACAAAGGTTGAAAAAACAAAAGTGTGTTTTAACACAGACATAGAGAAAGTGTGAGTAAGAAGATGAGATTCATTCTTCCTTGATTCATTAGATTCATTCTTCCCTAGCCAGAACTCCCCAGCCAGCACTTCTGGGAATTGCAGTCCACACATTTTCCAAATGCCAAAGTTGAGAAACACAGCACTACGATATAAAAGGCAGGGAGGGAAAAACTTTTAAGATTCTGTTGCTATAGTTAAGCTTAATAAAGTATAGTTCCAGCTACATTTGTTGAATCTGCTTCTTTTCTTGGCCTACCTCGAAGGGCTGACAGCCACTTAGAGCCAGTCCAGCCCAATTTTTGCAATTCTTAGATCCTCCATGAATCAGAAGGAGTCTTCTACCACCTTCTCTAACTGATTTTATTCAAATGTGTTAGTTAGAAAAAGTGCTGTCAGACTCTACCATAGACTAACACGGTTCTCTTCCTACAATATCAACATACAGCAACACCGAAAAGAGTGGACATAATATTTTTGACCTTGAAGCTTTGCACATTATTTGTCCTACCCACTTTAACCATACCCCCTCCATTCTTTAACTCATGTAATTTAAATGTGGCACTTCTTCCTCTTGCCTTCCCACAACTCTGCCAATGCAGAGCTTGACGATCAAAAAGGTCGGCAATTCGGTGGTTCGAACCCCTAGCACTGCATGACAGAGTGAGCTTCCGTTACTTGTCCCAGCTTCTGCCAACCTAGCAGTGTGAAAGCACATAAAAAATGCAAGTAGAAAAATAGGGACCACTTTGGTGGGAAGGTAACAACGTTCCATGCACCTTCGGGCATTTAGTCATGCTGGCCACATGACCATGGAGACGTCTTCGGACAGTGCTGGCTCTTCGGCTTGTAACGGAGATGAACACCGCCCCCTAGAGTCGGAAATGACTAGCACGTATATTGGGCTTGAGTGGTAGGTTGCTTAGAATAGGAGAATTGCAGAAGTAAGATGGTGCTCCAGATCACTGATGCTGAGTGCTGTCAAGAGTTAGTAGCAACAATGAACACCTTATCCTGTGTCCCCTGTATGGGCTTTCAGCTCTCGGGTGTGGTCAAGTGAAATAAGATATAAGATGTAAAGAACTCAGTTGGGTTCTTTCGATGGAATGGTAGGGAACAGGAGTTATGTTATCCTTCACCTCAAGTTGGAAAATGCTGGGATAGAAAATGAAAGTGGTAATTTTGGGAGATAAGAAGAGCATATGCTGAACCCAGGAATGAAACCATCCTTAAGGAGAGGTCATCATTTACTTCTCTTTCTATTTCTGCCAGGTCTATTATCTCTGATGGAGAGATGCCAGACAGCTGGAATATATCTTCAGACAGCTTAGAAGCAAGAACTATAGGCATTATTGTGCCTATAGTCTATTCCCTCATCTTCCTTGTAGGCACAGTCGGGAATAGCCTGGTATTGGCTGTGCTGCTACACAATGGAGAGGTGAAATATAATACCACAAACCTGTTCATCCTCAACTTGGCAGTGGCAGACCTCTTCTTCATTGTCTTCTGTGTCCCATTCCAGGCCACCATCTATACTCTGGATGGATGGCTCTTTGGTGCCATTGCCTGCAAAGCTGTGCATTTCTTCATCTACCTTACCTTGTATGCCAGCAGTTTTACCCTGGCAGCTGTTTCTGTGGACAGGTAAATATAAATGTTTTCTTTCCTCCAAAAGTCAAAACTTCTTGTCTCCTCCTATAACAAAACATTGCTTGTGTAGTTGCTCTGACATTGCACTAATGTGGCTTGATTGATTCTGGCAAAGTATATTGTGTTTATTCAGGCACTGAAACCATTTTTTTAAGAAAAGAAAGAGAAGAAACCATTGCTTAATATGATATGTGAAATCAATCTATTTATTTCTAAACAGGAGAAGGAGGAGAGTCTTTAATCTTTTATCCAAAATCTTAAATTACCTGTCAGGTGACCTATTAGAAGAGAATATTTGTAACTCAGGGTTGAAATGAGGGGTCCTGGTGCGCTCTGAGCCATGTAGATTTGTGTGGTGTGCAGATGAATGGTATGTAGATCTTCTGACAAAGCAGCCATCAACAGCACATAGACACAAACAACATTTACATGCCATTCAGGAGACAATCCACAAGCCAAAAAGGGAACCAAAAGACCAAAACTTTAACCAGCAATCAACACTCAAATGAGCAGAGATTAACACCAAGGTTAGCATTAGACTAAAAGACCTTTACCTTTACCTAACAATCAAGAAGCAAACAGTACCCTAGTCAAGAAACTGACAAACCAGCTAACAGTAAACAACCTACCAAAGAACCATCAAGACCACTCCCACCAACATTGATAGGGAAAGCCACTAGAGCAGGGGTCTTAAACTCGCAGTGTCACGTTGTTGTCACATATGTATTGTGATTTTTTTTTCCTCCCCTTCGCTAAACCGGGGCTGGGCATGACCAGTGCATGACTCATCCGGCCTGCAGGCCATGAGTTTGACACCCCTGCACTAAAATATAAAATGAGATCAAACTCCACTCCCTACCAGCACCAATGATGTTACCTAATTTCAGTAATAAAACATGTGCAAAAGAAACAACCAAGCTCAGAGAGCACCAAGGACCCCGCATGTGATCTATTTTTATTTATTTTAAAAAATGTACTTCCTATTTTCCCATAACTAAAGCATCCCAATTGATTTATCTCTTTAGAAATGTCTTTATGTGGTTGAGGCCAGATTAGATTAGATTAGATGGTTTTCAGTCAGATTGAAGGATATATTTAAAATCAACCATGAACATTTTTATGTAAATAAAAATATGACACATCAGGAAGGTAGGATCTCGTCTCCACATTCTGCTAGCTTTCTACTTGCTAGCAAAAATCTTCCTGGCAACAGAGTTTACATGGATTGCTCACCTGCCATTTCTTCCCTACCCAAACTTTCTCATTCCATCCAACCGAATGCAGAGTTGTGGCTTTAGGCCTGATCTCCTGATCTGCATCTTCATTCCAAACCTCTACATATGTCACAGTCAATCAAAAAGAAAATGCCTTGTGTTCTCCACATAATTATTTCTATTTTTATCACTTTACCCTTTTCAAGCTTTCCCTTCTCTTTCCCCTTAATAATTGTAGCACATTTACCAGTTCTTTATGTTTCCTGTCAAATGTATATGAATAAATTCTTTCAGGAAAATGTCATATCCAAACAAAGAATGAATTTCTAGCATGGTTCAACTATGTGGGTTCCAAAACCTTTCTACCTGTATCAGAAGAAAAAAGATCCATATTATATTTACGCAGGGGTGGACTTCCAAAAATTTAGCAACTGGTTCTTTGTCAGGTTGCTGGGTGGGCGTGGCCATGGTGGGTGTGGCCTAGTCGGCTCCTACACTACACAGGCCTGGGAGCGAAAAGAGGTAACCGGGGGGTTATTTTTGCCCTCCCCAGGGTCCGGAGACTTTCCTCGAGCCTCTGGGAGGGCAAAAATGGCCTCCCCGGGCTCCAGAGAGGCTGGAAATGGGGGGAGGTATTTTTCACCCTCTTCGAGCCTTCACACGTGCCCTGCACTTACCTGAGATCCAAAATGGGCCGCGTAGGGATTCCTGGGAGGGGAGGGGAAGGATGGGGAGGGCCAGCAAGGGGTGGGATTTACCAGTTCAGTGAACTGGCCATAAAATTAACATCCGGTTCACCTGAACCAGTGGAAATCAGTAGCAGCCCACCCCTGCATTTAGGGGATTATGAAATTATGAACACCTATGTCAATTTCAGTAGACTTTCAAATAGTAGGTTTGGGTGGTACTTTAAGTATCAAATTCATGTTGAAAAGGGCATAAAAAAGGCTTGTCACAAGTAGAATCTGAATCTGGAAGAAAGTGCAACACATTTAAGCAATAAAGGTGAAAATAACGATAGATGTATGTATACATAATATATTGAATTTATCAACTTCTGTCTTGTTTCCAGATATTTGGCTATTTGCTATCCACTGAAATCTCGGAATCTCCGTACCACTTGCAATGCAGTCCTTGCTATTGTCATGATTTGGTCCCTCTCCCTGCTTTTTGCAGGACCCTATCTCAGCTATTACCAAACCATTAATTATCAGGAGACATTCATGTGTGCCCCTGTTTGGGAGGACCAACACCGGAAGATCTTAGACATCCTCACTTTTGTGTTTAGTTACATCCTCCCAATCTCTGTTGTCAGCCTGGCTTATGCTAGAACCATCAAATTCTTGTGGACTGCTGTAGACCCTCTGGAAGGAATCTCAGAGTCCCGCAAGGCCAAAAGGAGGGTCACCAAGATGATTATTGCAGTGACTGTCCTCTTCTGCTTGTGTTGGTTGCCCCACCATCTGTTAATCTTGTATTTCTGGTTTGGCTATTTCGACTTTAACCAAGCTACCTTTGCCTTACGCCTAGCTTCTCATTGCTGCTCATATGCCAATTCCTGCCTCAACCCAATTGTTTATGCTCTCATTTCCAAGCACTTCCGCAAGAAGTTCAAGCAAGTCTTCACTTGTGTTCTTGTCTAAGACAAGAACAAGAAGAAATGAACTGATAATAAATCCAAGTGGCCAATGCTGCTGATGGTTTCATCAACCAGACTGCAGGTTTCTTTGGAGGAAACACAAAAGTAGCATGGCTTAATGAGAAAAATATGAACTGTTGCATAGATCTGTTGGTAAGAACATGGGAAGACATTCTTCCTGAGAAATGGCTCTAACATTTACAAGACATCATATTTGAACAGAAATTACAAAAGGACCAAGAAAATTCTGGAAGTATCAACAGTCACCTCACTGAGTGCAATGTGGACAACAGTAATTTTTAAAAATTAATGGCAGGTGGTATCAATTATCCCTTCTCAGCATGACTATCATATTTTCATTCAAATCAGGCTTGGGTCAGTGGAGTATAGGTTAACTCAAATTAATTTTCCTCAATGCAACCAAAGTATCCCAATTCTTTAGAGAACAGCTTGATATTATTTAGTCTGTCTCCACAGTTGGCTGAGGATGAGACCAAGACAATGTCATGAAGATGTGTAACTTGAAAATGGTTCACAAGGCTCCTTGTGCTACAGTTAGAGGGATGTGAAGATGAGCCTGGAAGATCATTTTAATACTTCTTATTTACTCTTCCAGGAGTGGTTATAGAAAGCATAAATGAAAGCTTCAAAGTTCTTGGGTTGCTGCGTAGGAATTAGAGTTTGAAGATATACCTATAAACAAAGAGATGGTTGCTTTTGTTGTTGTGTTTTAGCCTCTGGACCCAGATTGATAAAGGAAAGTGCTTGGACTCTTTCTCCTTTTTCTTTCATTTTGCAATGAAGACATTTATGTTTTGGATTTCTTTGTCTTTTGATTTTTAATTTATTTTTGCTTTTTTTTTTTAAAAAAAATGTAATTTTAAAGCACTTAAGCATTGTTCTGAGAGAGGAGAAAAAAGAACTGAAGCTTCTTGAATGAGAAATGAAATGTCTTCAAAGAAAAAACAGAAAGTCCAGTTGCCTCTTGAAAAAGCATCTTTGGGATCACCATGACCTGGATGACTGAGAATCTCCAAAGACACTTGTTGTTTTGATTGTCACAAGGATAATCCAAAGAGCTGTACTGGCTGATGTCTTGGCAATGTGAGCTCAAGTTCAGAGGTGGCTCTGATTCAAAACTTTTTAGGATTCTGGGAATCCTAAGGATAAATTTTCCACTCAGTCTCTCCTCCTTTTCTTCTTGTTACTTCCAATGTCAATATAGCTCCCATCCAACATTGTCTCTGTTATTTACAATTAGTAAACAGGTATGTAAGAGGAAATACTGAATTATAGAATCATTTTGGAGCTGAATTTAGTTTTATTCCTTGAATAAGTGTAGGGTTTAATTTGAACATTACAAATGCTGAACCATTTTTGGGGTGGAAGTCCTGCTGATGTGGGACTTGTAGCTACTGAACCTTTTGCAAACCCAAAAGACCCTGTTTACTGTTAAGTCTGGAACATGGGTGCGCATGATGGAGACGAGCCGGTAGAACAGTGAACTTCAAACTCTTTATTTACATATTGTGACAGCTCAAACTGGAGGGCTGCTATAGCCTTCCTTATATAGGCAACTTATTAACTATTCAACCAATAGCAAACCTGGAGCGCTAGCTCCGTTAACCAATGGGAATGGCCTGCTAATGGCCAATCAGATGCTCCTGAATGGACCAATCCGATCCTGCCATTAACAGCCAATCAGAAGTGCAGGGCCAGAACCCTGCACTTGACTTCAAGCTCAAGATAACTTTATTGGTATTATTTATTCACAACACCCCTTTCCCCCGGCTTCTGCCCACGGGGCGCGGTTACATAGTCCTTCAGGTAGGATGGCTGTTTTATTAGTCTTTTCGATTTTCGCAAAGTGCCTGGCGGTTGGCTGCACTTCTGCTGAGGTAGATCGTTGTTTAACGGTAGGGGTGCCTCTGGTTCCGAGTTCGCGTTCCCGTCGTCACCAATATCACTGGCCACTCCCTGAGGTGAACTCACTCCGGTCCCTGGTTCCTGTTCCTGCATTTCAGTTCCATTATCAGTCTCTTCGAAAAGGTTTCCCTCTAATTGTAATTCACTTTCCTGTGTATCTCCCCCCCCCCTCAGTTTGGTCATAAGGGAGTTCGGAAGTGCGAGACGGTAGCCGCGATCGTAGTTGATCTATGTGGCGCTTCCAAAGTCTGTCATCAGGGCACTGAATGAGGTATGATCTTGGGCCGGTTACGCGGATTACGGTCGCCTCTACCCACAGCAGATCTCCCGATAAGTTTTTACCGAATACTAAATCGCCTACCTGGAAGGTACGGCATTGGCCGCTGGATCCGAGTGGCTTTTCCGGTTCGTAGGCTGGGTGTAACCGATCGAGGTAGAAGCGGAGCTTTCATCCCATTAGCATCTCGGCGGGAGTTTTGTTGGTGACGCTGTGAGGTGTGATGTGCTGCAGGAAAAGGATCCAGTTGATTTTCTCGTCGATGTTGTCATAGTCTGTCTTTTGGAGGGTCTTTTTGATGAATTGTACCATGCACTCAGCCCTACCATTGGCAGCAGGGTGCGCAGGCGAAGTGAGCGCATGTCGAATACCACGGTCAGCCAGGTACTGCTCAAAAGACAGCGTGGTAAATTGGGGCCCGTTGTTGGATACCAGAACATCTGGTAATCCGTGGGTTGCAAAAAGTCTTTCCAGTCTTTTGATGACCACGGTAGTGGTCGTGTTGGTCATTCGGTGAATCTTGAGCCAATTCGAGTAGGCGTCGACGGTTAGCAAAAACGTGTGGCCTTTGGTTGGCCCAGCAAAGTCCAGATGGATGCGGGACCAGGGTCCCCGCGGCGTCTCCTATTCAGTTGGGATTGCCTTTGGTGGAGCGTTGCTTACTTCTTGGCATCTCTTACAAGTTTTAACCCACAATTCGATTTGTCTGTCGATACCTGGCCACCACGTGTAGCTTTGTGCAAGGCCCTTCATGCACACGATACCAGGGTGGCCATCGTGCAAGGTTCTTAACAGTGTCTGTTGGAGTCGTTCTGGGATAACGACTCTATCGCCCCAGATGACACAGCCCTTCTGTGAGAACAACTCTGTTTGACGACTTTTGAATGGTGCAAAGTCGTCTGGTACTTGGTCCAATGGCCATCCGCGTTCCACCCATGTGAGGACTCGCGCCAAGATGGGGTCGCGTTTTGTTTCTCTCGCGATGTCACGGGCAGTTAATGGCGGTGTTTGGAGTGTCTCGATCTGCAACGCTGTCATCATTGGTGCAGGATCATTGATAGTTTCAGGGAGCGGTGTACGGCTCAGCGCGTCGGTATGGGGAATGGCTTTACCAGGACGATATTGTAGCCGATAGTTGTAGGCAGCCAAGAATTCTGACCAGCGGGTCATTCTGGGAGAAAGTATGTTGGGAGTTGGCTTGTCCCCAGCGATGATCCCCAGCAATGGTTTGTGGTCAGTTATGATGGTGAAAACCCGGCCGTACACGTACTCATGAAATCTTTTAACAGCTGATACAATTGCCAGGGCTTCTTTATCAATCTGGCTGTAATTTCGCTCGGTTTTCAAGAGCGTCTTTGAAAAGTAAGCAACAGGGGCTTCGTTACCGTTAGGTAACACATGGCTCAAAATGGAGCCCACTCCAAAAGGCGATGCATCACATGTAATGTTTATTGGCAAAGTCTCATTGTACTGCATTAGTACGGCGTCCAAAGTCAGTAGTTTTTTCACATTACGGAACGCCTGCTCTTCTTTGTGACCCCATACCCAAATTGCTTTTTTATCTAATAGACGATGTAAAGGTTCAGCGACAGTCGCCTTATGCGGCAAGAATACATTATAGAAATTGATGAGGCGTAAGAACGCCTGGAGGTCGGTCTTGTTCTGGGGTCTGGGAGCATTTTTTATTGCTCTCAATTTGCTATCGGTAGGGTGAATACCCTGACTGTCAATTAGGTACCCTAAGAATTCAACACGATCGGTACACAGTTTGCACTTAATTTTTTTTTGACTTTCAGGACTGCTTCCTGGAATTTTCGTGATACCAGTCTTAAACGCTCCCGTAAGATTTTTGGAGTGGGGGCAGCAATGAGCACATCATCAAAATAGGGGACAACGCCCTTGATCCCCTGCAATAGTCTCTCCATTTGGCTCTGAAAGATCCCTGGGGCTACACTGACTCCGAATTGGAGCCGCGTGCACTTAAAGGCACCTCGGTGTGTTACGATAGTCTGTGCTTGTGCCGTTTTTTCGTCAACCGGCAGTTGCTGATAAGCCTGAGCTAAGTCTGGTTTAGCGAAGACTTTTCCGCCCCCCAGGGAATGGAGGAGGTGTTGTACCACCGGCACCGGATATGGGTTCTGTTGCAGGGCGTGGTTTAGGGTGGCTCGGTAGTCCCCACAAATTCTAATTGAGCCGTCCAGCTTAATTGGTGTCACAATAGGCGTTTCCCATGGGGAGTGGTCAGTTGGCTTTAAGACTCCCTGGGCAATCAACTTATCAAGTTGCTCGTCGATTTTCGGTTTTAGAGCGAACGGAACTCGACAAGGCTTAAGGTGGATGGGAGCTATCTTTGGATTAAGGCTAAAGGATATCGGGGTCCCCTTGTACTCACCTAGCTTTTCCTCAAAGACGGCCCTGAACTCGTGGGCGAGGTCTTCCTCCCAGTCACTGCCGCCGATTCGGTTAATGCCTGCCACTTCAATGCCGAGTGGTGCGAACCATTGCAGGCCTAACACACTAGCCCGGTCCTTATCGATTATCGTCAGGGGTAAGTACACCATGCGGTTCTTGAATGCAACCCGGACTTGACTGGATCCTGCGACTGGAATTCAGTTCCCCTGGTAGTCCTTTAACACGAGCCGTTGGAATTGAAGGTCTTGGCGCCAGATAGTGGGGATGAGTTGGTTGAGGGTCTTCCATGAGACTATTGAAAGAGACGATCCCGAGTCAACTTCCATTTGGCAAGGCCGATTTTCAATGTTCACGTTGACTCGAATTTTCTTAGCATCTATCGAAGAGGCATGGCCAATAGTGAGTGTTTGGTGGGCCTCTTCCCGTCTCGCTAGATGACTCACGTGTCGGTTTCTGTAGGAGTGGTTTACTGGTTCTCGCCTTACAGGGCGATTCCCTGTCGATTGGCGGAGATTGGTTCCTTCTGAGGCCTGGCTGGGTCCGAGGAGGCTTCGGCAGACCCGTCCGATGTGGCCTCGTTTCCCGCACTCGTGGCAGAGCGCGTCGCGCAATTTGCAATCGGAGCGGTAATGGTTGGCCCCGCAGCCAGCGCATGGTTGCTGGGACTTCGAGTATCGGTCCCGATCGGACTGCAGGAGATGGACCTCTTCTTCGTTGCTGTCTGACGACGAAGAGAGGTCCTCATGATGGGCCGTCTTTAGCTGCCCTTCTGCGTTAGGTGAAACTTTGCCGGCCAGTGGGTGTGCTGGAGCACGATTTCAGCGCAGTTGGGCAGCTGACTTCTTGGTCACCTCTGCTGCTGTAGCTTCAGCTATGGCGTCTTTAAGGGTGATGTTGCCCTTTGCCATTATTTTGCTCTGTACATTTAGAGCGTCTAGCCCGAGGACTACTCGGTCTCTCAAGGCCTCTTCTAGGTCAGTGAAATCGCAAAGGCCTCCCAAGTTCTGGAGGTCTGCAATGAAATCGGCGACGCTTTCTCCTTTCCACTGGTTCCTTTGATAGAACTCGTGTCGTCTCACGAGCGTTGGAAAGGTTGGTGCATAGTGGGCCCTTAGCAACGGTTCGAGGACGTCCCAGTCCATGGCCTTCACTTCAGCCGGTTTCGCTAATGCTTTGGCCATTTTGAATACCGTCGGGCCGCAGTGCGTTAGGAATACCGCCCATTTCTTCCCAGTTGTGGCATCCTTCAGATTATTCATTTCCAAAAACATTTGAAAATGATCCATGAAGGACTCCCAGTCCTCTTGAGCTGGATCGAACGGAGCGGGTGGTACTATGCCGCCAGACATGGTTCTGCCGTTGTGCGCTTCAGCCACATGCTTAGTTGTCTTTAGTTGGCTCGGATGTCATCCAATCCCACCTTCATCGCCAGTGTTAAGTCTGGAGCATGGGTGCGCCTGATGGAGACGAGCCGGTAGAACAGTGAACTTCAAACTCTTTATTTACATATTGTGACAGCTCAAACTGGAGGGCTGCTATAGCCTTCCTTATATAGGCAACTTATTAACTATTCAACCAATAGCAAACCTGGAGTGCTAGCTCCGTTAACCAATGGGAATGGCCTGCTAATGGCCAATCAGATGCTCCTGAACGGACCAATCCGATCCTGCCATTAACAGCCAATCAGAAGTGCAGGGCCAGAACCCTGCACTTGACTTCAAGCTCAAGATAACTTTATTGGTATTATTCATTCACAACACTTACCATCTCAAAATTGAAGAGTTATTATATAATTTGTGATGGAATTCACACATCCATATGGCTCTGCGTTACATCCTACAACACCTTGGATCTCCCAATACCTATGCAAGGGTCCTCTTTGTAGACTTCAGTTCAGTATTCAATACCATCATTCCAGACACTCTTCTATGTAAATTAAATCAACTAGCAGTACCTGAACACACTTGTAAGTGGATCATAAGCTTCCTAACAGACAGGAAGCATCAGGTGAAGCTAGGCAGAATCACATCTGATACCTGTACAATCAGCACAGGGGCCCCACCAGGCTGTGTGCTTTCTCCACTTCTCTTCTCCCTATATACCAATGATTGCTTCTCAAATGATCCATCTGTTAAAATAATGAAGTTTGCTGATGACACAACAGTGATTGGTCTCATTTGAGACAACAACGAATTTGCATACAGACAGGAGGTTATACAACTTGCCTCATGGTGTAAGCAGAACAATTGGAACTGAACACACTCAAAACCATAGAAACGGTGGTAGACTTTAGAAGAAACCCTCCCTTACAACCACCTCTTAAGTACTAGACAACACAGTATCAACAGTAGAGACCTTCAAATTTCTCGGTTCTACTATATCACATTACCTATAATGGACACCTAACATCAAAAACGTCATCAAAAAAGCACAACAAAAAATGTTCTATCTGCACCAACTCAGAAAGCTCAAACTGCCCAAGGAGTTCTACAGAGGAATTATTGAGTCTATCATCTGCACCTTTAAAACTGTATGGTTTGGTTCTGCAATCCAACAGGAAAGACACAGACTTCAGAGGAGAACTAGGACTGCAGAAAAAAAAACAGTTACTACCAACCTCCCTTCCATCCAGGATCTGTATACTGCACGAGTCAAAAAGAGGGCTGTGAAAGTATTTATGGACTGCTCACATCCCGGACATAAACTGTTTCAATTCCTGCCCTCAAAACGACACTATAGAGCACTGCACACCAGAACAAGTAGACACAAGAATAGTTTTTTCCGGAAAGCCATCACTCTGCTAAACAAATAATTCCCTCAACACTGTTCCACTATTACAAAGTCTGCACTACTATTACTACTAACCTTCTCATCACTCCTTATCACCCATCCCTCCCACTTGTGATTGTAGGACTGTTACTTTGTCGCTTGTATCCTTACGATTTATATTGACTGTTTCCTAGTATGATTTGATTGCTGATAGTACCCTATGACTATAATTAAGTGTTGTATGTTATGATTCTTGATTCTTAACAAATGTATCTTTTCTTTTATGTATACTGAGAGTATTTACACCAAGATATATTCCGTGTGTGTCCAATCACACTTGGCCAATAAAGTATTCTATTCTATTCTATTTATATTCAACCATAATATGATTATTTGGTTTTAGCTGAGCATACTAGATGAAATCATAATTAGATTGAGAAACAAAAATATGACAGGTGAACCCAAGTTATAGTGCATTTATTTTGTGGTTCAGCAGAAGTTTTAGAGATTAGAGAAGCCTTTTTTATTTGCCTGATAATTGCAATTTTCTCTTCCTTGAGCAATTAAGTTAATTTGAATTCAGCAGTAACCTAGAAACAAAGTGCTACATTACTGATATCAATGAAAATGTATTTCTCCCAATGTCCTTAAGTTTAAAACTATTGCTGTTTATACACTTATTTGGAATGTTGATTCTACTGATTTAATGGGACTGACTTCTGAGTAAGCATGAATACCAGTGAGAATCATCAGCATAATAGGCTCTGGTCCTGTGTGCAATTATTAACAGACAAAAGGAATTAGCAGAATACATTTTTGAATAAATAATGATAAACTGATATTTTCCACACTATCAGTGAGACTGACTCCCCCAAAGGCCTGATCAAGGTTTAACTTTAATTATTTCACATTCATAAATATGCAGCGCAGCACCTCTGTTTCTGTTGCTGGATTCTGAAAATTACAGCTGGCCCAGGAGTATTTAGTTAATTAATCCTCCACCTCCTAGTTTCAAGGTTTTGTATCAGAACAAAACACAGTTTTCAATCTTGCACCTTAAACCCAACAGCAAAGAAAGCTGATAACTCATATAAATAGCTTATTATTTCAGTTTCCTTTCAGCATTTGTTTCTCCAAAGAATTGTTGAAAAGCTGTGAGAATATCTGACAAGTTTGCTTCAATTACAGTCCGTTATTATCTTTCCACTTTTCCGTGAATTCCAGAATCATGGGAGCTATTATGAGGTTGATTTTTCTGCCAGACAACTTTGCACCCAGGATGAGTTTTCTAGGACCATGTTCATCAAAGCTTCACATGGGTTTTTAAGGCAGTTGAAAGTGGCACAAAAGAACCTTTGCTTATATATTCATTTTTTAAAATGTTTGCAACCATTCAAATAGGCTTTGCTGGTTTTTAATCAATGTGCAACTTATTTACCAAAGCAGCATTTATTTACCACACGAAGATGAATTTCTCTTCTTTCAAATCAACTTCAGTTTATTGCAAATATAAAATGTCATTTATCCCCCCCCCCCAATATATCTTTACAAGCCCAATTGGTCCATCAATCACATGATCTTTATTACACTAGCGGCTAGCCCCATTTCAGGTGATTCTCTCTCTTTCTCTCTCTCTTTCTGTGAGGTGGGGAGAGGTGGGAGGGAGGGGCCAGCTTTGATCAGTCATTGGTGGATTCTCAGGGATTCCTCTCAAAATGTCTTCTTCCATGAAGACAATACATGTTATTAGCCACTGAGGACAGAACATAAATGGGGACAATATATTATTTTCCCATCAAGCTATTATTCTGACACCCCAAGAGCTGGATGACACTAGTGAAGAAATGTTCACTTGTGTGCCTGAAATCTATTGTTGGAAGAAATATCCTTCTGGGTTCAGTTCCAAGTGGGGAAAAGGACACTGGATTCATGGAAGTTGCTTGGAAAGAAGGTTTAATGGTGGACAGGACTACATGGCTGGGAGCTCCAAAGTTGGGTGAAGGAAAAGAAGGGCCAAGATGCTGAGAGACCCTTAGTTTTATACCCTCTGTTGGGCCCCACCTTAGTGTTTCCTGTCCCTGTGTAAGAAATGTATCTTATTGGCTGTCAGACTCCCAGGGGCGGGGGTCTTAGCTAACTTTGTAGGCTTTATCTGGACCACATGACTTCACCTGAGTGCTGGCTGATGCAATCTTCCCAGGCCAGGTGGTGAGATGGGTAGAGGCCTTTGTTATGTATGGCCCACCCATTAACAAAGGTGGGGGATGAGCTTCTCCCTCTCTGAGGTTCTACTTCCCTTTTAGGGGAAATATTCTGCCTTTTTAATATTTCCTAAGATATTTCATTTTCCTAGGAGTGGGGCGAGTGCTAACTTCCTACACTATATTTTTGCTTCTTTTTCTTCTTTTGGTCTCTTTCCCAAGTCTATCCTTCTGTAAGAATCCATTATAAAGCTAGTGGTGCTTTTCTTTCCTAGATACAGATTATGACAAAGTAGAATATGTGGAAAGTTTACAATAAAAATCAAGATGGTCTTTATCAGATTATTACTCGAACCTCCATAAAACTATTCAACATTTGGACACATTCTTCATTGCATGTGTTGACCCGGAGCAATTTCTCTCTGTGTTAAAGGTATTGATTGAGGAAGGGGACTTTTACAGTACTTCTATCCTGGAAAGAGGTCATCTCCTTCCTCAATGTTGTATCACATAAAGCATCTAAACTAAGGTTATTCCCTAGAAGAAATTTTAAGAATTGTAATTGTGCTTCTTAAAAAGACCCTGCTAAATGCCATTTTTTCTGTTGAACTGCAACTGAGCACAAAGTAAACCAGTTCAGTTCTAAGTAGAAATTGTGTTGTGGGATTGTGCAGGTGTGGAACCAGTCTGGGTGTGTCACAAGCATTGTGTATGGCTGTGCTTATTTTTGTGCTTACAAGTTGCTTACTTTCTGTAATGAACACTTTCTTCTAGTTCATTTTAGAATTACAACAAATATTTTAATATACGGTTGGCAATAAAGCCATAGTCATAATTGCATGGAAATAAATCCTAGCACAGGAACTTACAGGACATTGTGGACTTGGGTCCAAATGTATGGTGTTTTAGCACCAGGCTAAACACCAGGAGACTGTGAGTTCTAGTCCTGCCTTAGGCATGAAAGCCAGCTGGTGATTTTGGGCCAGTCATTTTCTCTCAGCACAACCCCCATCACAGGGTTGTTGTGGGGAAAATAGGAGGAGGAATGAGTATCATGTACATTTACCCTTGAGTTATTCATGAAATAATTAAGGCATTTGATTTGATTGATTTAAGTAAAGTGAGGTATTCAGCTCCAAAATGTTATAAAATGACTTCTGCTGCATGACATCTGCCATGCTGATAAAATTGAGGCATCAATCTATTTTATCTCTTCACCAGTTTTTGCATATTTACCATATACAGTACCATTTATCTGTCAAAAAAGGGGAAAGAGAAAAGGATTCAAGTATTGTGCTTGTTTTGACAACAGGGGTACTAAAATTGGATTCAAGTATGATTCTCTGAACAGATTAAGTCTGAGCAATGAAATATGATCCTTGTCTGAGAAAAGAAGAAAAGGCCAAAGAAAGAATCAAGAAAGAATAGAAGCTGGAAATAAGGATTCTTCTAAGAAAAGCAGACCAAGAAGGTACTGCAATGTAGTAGCCATTGTAAATAAAATAAAGAAATGCTGTGTAATGGCCTGTTCGTAAGGAACAATCCATGCTAAACTGTCCTTGTGAGATACATTTCTCAAAGAAACCTGCATGTCAGCTTATTAACTCTTTTTAAGATCTAATGAATGGAAGCTTTTTTCGTGTATACTCATTAAAACTTCTATATGGTGATACTAAGGAAACCTGAAACAAAGCTATCAGATTCATATCTATGTTTTAATTCATGGACTGCCTGTAAATACATACACACAGCTTTCAATTATCATAGAATGCCACTTTGGCTGAGCAAAGTAGACAATCTAAAACCGCACGATTGCCAGGCTAAAATTGATGCTCTGCTGCTTTCCTATTGACAGTGACTTGTTCAAATGGGATCCTGGGGGAAATATTCAAAATGGCAAAACATCTACTTGTCATCATGCTGAAGCTTTTTAGATTTATTTCATTCCTAGAAGAATGAAATATTTTGAAGAATATTAAAAAGGCAGAATATTATATTTGCATGGATGAGAAACGGAAAAACATGTTCTTTTAGAGCAGGGGTGTCCAACCTTGGCAACTTTAAGACGTGTGGATTTCAACTCCTAGAATTCCTCAGCCAGCTTTGCTGGGAGTTGAAGTCCACACGTCTTAAAGTTCCAAGGTTGGACACCCCTATACAATAGAGAAGCTAGGACAAATTGCTGGAGTTCCAACCCCCCCCCCCCCAACCACAGTTAGAGGTTGGTAATAATGAATATGTATACATAGAGAATGAGGAAACAGAAAAAAAGGATGAAGATATACTAAGAGATTCTGGAACAGTTGCCTGATGTTTTGCTTAAATATGTAAGTAACCAAGGGAGCTCATGTTATTTGTTCCAGGATTATAGCTGCATGTGTTGCTGTTACTGCAAAAAGTGATACTTTAATGGGAGGAGATCTTAGGAAAAACCAGTTTGGTATAGTGGTTAAGGTGCTGGGCTAGGAAAACCAGAATGCGATTTCTAGGTCTCCCTTAGTCATGAAAGCTGGCAAAGTGTCTTTTGAGCTAGTACCAGTAACATCACCTGAGCCCAGCCTTCTTCTTGTGGGGAAAATAGAAGCCAGGTATTTGCACACAGAGAGGGCTGTGCATGTGATGAAAAATCTGTTAATAATATTCCCACTAACTAACCTCTCAATTGTGGCACTATGAAACAACACTGCCTATCATTCATGACAGTCTTTGATCACCTGGTGATTACATCTCTTCCCAATAGTTAATCATAATATTACATGGGAGTGATTTGATTATTCTGGATGATCAGGTGTTTGTTGATAAGATATCAGCCATCTTAAAACATACACAAATACTGGACTGGCTATTATTTTATTGGCAATACTATGAGGCAGATGTGGAAATGACCCAGAACACTTACAGGCTCCAGATCGAAAAAAGAACTGGGGACAAAGTAACTGTGGCAATAGTTTTGTGAGAAATAAAACACCTGTTTCTTCTATGACACTGTAGGTCGGATTGATTTTGAAATCAATAAACCAGGAAGTAATAGAAGATGTTGTAAATAAAAATTAGAAAATGATGGTTATGCCAAAATAGCGATAGAGATGATGAAAAAACTTTTCCTTTGGAAAGTTGGAAGACATTTTATAGGGGATGGATCAGCTTTGCGTAATTTATATTTTTCTTTTTTGCCATTTGTTGTGAGGTGGAGGAACCCCAAAAGTCAGACTTTGTGCCAAATCCTTTATGCAGACCTTTCTGTTTACAAGAGTTTAGCTATGCAGAAGTAAACTTATTACAATTGTGGTATTTCCAAGCCTGCCAATCTTGAGCTAAAGTAATATTGGGTTACACATTACATTAAGCCATGTAGTTTGCTTAATCTAATATGAACCAGTCATGCAATATGTGAGTTCAATTTAATCCTTCTATATTTTAAGCAGCTCCCCACACTTCCAAAGGAACTTGAGATGGAGATTACTTGATAGACTCTACTCCAAATTTCTACAAAATTTTCAGATAGGGACAGGTATAATAAGCAGAAAAAGTCAATATAATGTATTTGTATATTATGAAAAAGTCAAAATATGGTTTCCTCTTTGTTTGGCATAATATGTTAACCCAATTATTGTGGTTTGTGAGCCATGGTTTATGGGTTAACATATTAGGTAAAATGAACAAATTATGCCAATAAATTGTGTTCAAGCACCAAACGGATTAATAGAATGCAGGGGTGTCAAGGCCCATGGGCTGGATCCAGCCTGCGGGGTACTTAGATCTGACCCACGGGGCCGGTCTGGAAATAGCAAAGGACTGGCCTGTGGTGCCTCTGCTAGCAAAAATGGGGTATGGGCAGGGTGCCCCCGCCGTAACTGCTTTTGGCCTCCAGAGTTGCCCAGGCCTTCCAGGCTCAAAATGGGGCCTCTGGAGTGGTCCAGGAGGCTGTCCTTGACTCAGATGGTTATTAAAGGAAGGAAAAGTAACATATTTTACCTTTCAGGCTTTCAGGATTCTGCTACTGTAGCCTATGTCAATAATTTTGTAGTTCTAGTCTTCCTATGGAGTCAGTTTCTTGATCTGGTCTCTTTTTCATAAGGTGATCAAGTAGATCAAGTAAGTATTAAAAACCACAGAAATGTACACCTCCCTATTTTTATTAGTTGATAAAACTATGTCTGCGGAGGTGTGGTCCCGTGTCACACCCACTATAGCCATGCCCCCATTGGCCCTCCAAAGTCAAACCGGATCCTGATGTGGCCCTCAATGAAATTGAGTTTGACAGCCCTGATATAAGGTATAAACATAGTATTATTGCTTCTTTTACTTACACATACCCCTGTAAGGTATTCCAGCAAGTTTGATTAAGTTTAAGAAATATTCATAGCCATACTATGAAAATAACAAAACATACATATATCATAAGTCCCACTTTTGTATGTGCATCCCACTGTTGAAGGCAAGTACTCATATCACATAGTTTATGTTGTGTTGTTAAGAAGTGTACTTGATTATTCCTCCCTCTCCTCCATATATTTTTGGAGATCTTATATAATTCTTATAGTTTCCTACGAATTATCAGAACAGCTTTTTTATGTTCCCCTATCCTATTTACAACCTGATCAAATAAAGTAACAAGCAGTTCTCATTGGAGATTTTCTCTGCTCCCATCAACTCCTCCCTTTTCCAAACACTGTTTACATGTTCTCAGTTCCCAGTGAATTAGGAGTCAGGGAGAACAATGTGTTTTCAGTCACACGCTAAAAGTGGGAAATTACATCAAGATTACAGCCTCTGAGCTCACTTAAACTGGACACTATCACAATTCATTTCACTGCGGTTAGTTTCAATAAGGAAATGTCATCAGGTTGAGATAAAAAAAAGGAGGGGAAACAACCTAAAGGCAGGAAAGAATAAACATCCCAAACTCATTCTGACAGCAAAACAGTTTTTTTAATTGAAAAGATAAAATTGCTTCCCACCTTCCTTGTAAAATAGAATAAAATTCATTGTATTCACAGTGACAGTTCTAGCAAAGTCTGAGCCAATTCAGAACTACAGCATCCTCTTGAGGAAAGAATTCAAGATTCCTCGATCAAGCTGCTGCATTCAAGAGATCCAAGAACAGTGTCTCTTTTAAAGTTAGGCATCCAGTAACTCTTCTGCCACAAACACTGCATATTTACCAAAAATAAAGTCATAAGAAGATACAAATCTCAAGGAACTAAAACAACCTTGGAATTTTGATGAAGCTGGGATGGCTACAACTTTTTTCCTTTTTAATTACTGTTGACTGGTTAGAGTCAAAACACCCAGTTCGGACATAACAACAGCTTTGAGGGTATTTTCCTCTGAACCAGCTCTTACTCAACAAATTTATGGTTGTAGAAAATTGTTTGAACTTCAGAATAAGGGTTTTTCTTTTCATTTGGAACATCAAAATTAAAAAGCACGTACTTTCCCATAAAAGAAGCAGAATTTCCAAAACTTGCTCAGCCAGAGCCAATTAAAATGGCATTGTTAAAAAAAGTCTTACATGTTCAAGGAACTCACAGGCACCAGGGGAAAACACTCTCTGCTCATCTACATTCTCTCTCTAAACACTTTTCTCTGCTCATCTACATTATCCTAGATAAGGCCTGTGCCTAATTCAATATAACTAACCATATTTTGATTTGAGTACAATCTACATACTATCACAGTGAGACATTTTTTTTATTTAAAGCAGATGATTTGCTAGTCCCTAAATCTGGTATGAGCTGTAAACCAATTTTATGCCCTTTGTAGGAAGAAAGCATATGAAGGTAAACCAGCACGTCACCCATTGTACTTCATATTATTTTCCTCCTTTTCTCCCCCTTCTGGAACAGTAATAAAAGGGCACAATAAGAATATTCAGCTGATGATCTAACAAGTCATTGCAGCACCCTAAAGGAACCACCCAACTCCTGCAAATGTATTTTTGTACTAGCAGGCTAAGAGACAACCAAAGACTTCAGCTACTCTTGCTCTGCTCCTTTAATGAATTAATATCAGCAAGAGAAACTTGGGCAAAGTGTAGACTTACTTATACCAGCCTTTTGGGGATTCAAAATTCAGGAAATAGAATCAGCATAAAGGAAATGGCCCTTGTGAATAAATCTGAGGTGTGCATGTGTATACACGTGTGTGATATCAATAAAATCTCTCCCCTCCTCCAACAATGCACATAGGCAGCACTGCTAGCCCTTCAAACTTTGTTCCATTTAAAATATCCTCATCCTATTTTTTTATTTATTGTCAATTAAATTTGTCACCTCCTACAAAGGCTCAATAAGTATGTACATAAATACTGGGTATTAAAAGCAGAGCAATTGCTAATAGCTGCCATTTCTCCAAATATATCCAGAGCAGACTGAAGATACGACTTGCAGGACTTCAATAATACTTCCTGAAGACAGTGTCCTTAAAGAAGGGCAGCTCCACCAGAATTCATTAGCTGAAAGGTAATTCCTGATCCTTAAACAAAGAATAATAAAAATGCCTCTAAAGACAGCACAGCAAAAATCCTTGGCCCAAAGAAAGGATATTGAAGGCAGTCCCTGATGTTTCATGGTTTCAAACTGTTCAACATAGAAGCAGCAGGTAAGTTTGATGCTGGCAACAACAATGTTCCAGTCCTGCAATGGTGCTCCAGCTATCTTTTCTTCCAAGGCTTCTCCTTTGGTGTGAGAGGACAACAGAAAAGCCGGTTACCTCTGGTCTATCTTCTGCTTCTGCAAGCTGAGTGATGTGAAACTGGCTAAGAGATCAGTAACTTCATCAACCTGCCAGGGAAGCACATGAGATGATTATATAGGAGCTGAAGAAGAACAAAGATGGGCAGCTTGTAGCCCAATCCCTTTTTGAAGCAGCTGAAGTCCCTCAACCCAATTCTGCTGAAATCAGGCAGCAGCAACCCATCCTATAATGGCAATAACAAATGGACCATAATTGGATTTTTAATTCCCATGAAGTTCTTTAATAGACCTGTAACTCACTCCCAAAAATGAAAAATGGGTTAAAATGTCATCTTCACCAGGGATGAAACAATATAGCCACAAAATACAATTAAAATATCCTTAAAATCAGACACTCTCCTAAAATACCAATTATTCTGAATGTATTTATCCTAAATTCAAGTGATATATGTATTTTGCCAAAACTAAAATATTTCATAGTGACATGAAACATAGTTTTTGGATTTCCCAGTTGTAGAACTGTTCAGCTAGTACAAAATTTTATTTAGCCCTCACCTGTTCTTTTGTGCTAGTCATCTGTAGCCTGGTGCAAAGGTCATCCAATTGTTCCCTCTGTTCATGACGTCCAAGACGGTCAAGATATTCTCTCAACATCTGGATAATCTAAAACAAACAGCATGGAAATATGTGGTTTGCAGCAAACAATGAAAAAAGCCCAAATTTTTAATTAAAAACCCAATTCTGAAGCAAATCTGTAGAGTTACTATAAGCTTTTAGTAAAGTGGAAGATGACTGACAACTGTACATTAACTACCTGGGAGAAAAAAGTAAGAATTAAACATAAATAATAACTGTAAATGAATAAAACTAATTTTTTACTGGGATTCAAGGCACTTCATTTTTTAAAAGTGACAGTATTATTATTTATTCAGTTTACAATGCCTCCCATCTCACATATGTGACTCTTAGCAGCTAATAAAGTTGAAATACAATAAGCAATACAAAGTCAAGCAACAAAAACCATTAAAACAAATGTTGACCTACTAGTCCTATCACCATCAAAAAATGACCAATGATGAACGCAAGGAAATCCATCAACTTCCAACAGGTAGGGGGTTAAAAATTATATTAATCAACAGTTTTATTAGGCACATTCAAGAGGTGACATGGGATGGGCAAAAAAGTAATGCACATTGACCACAACTATGCAATCAAAGCTCCACCCCTTTTTTGCAGGTAAAGCATGCGTGCTATATGTAAAAATCCATTGTTAGATCAGAATTCATCTCTATTTTATAGGTATGGATGCTGACAACAGTAGCAAGAAAGCTACACTGCTACAGTAAACATTTCCAAATCATAACATTTTGGATCCACATGAACAGATGGCCCAAACTTTGCAGTGACTGTTAAACAAATGCACTTAGTGCGCTTAGATCAGAATGTAACATTTCAAATACATTGTCATAGATTTTGGACAGCAGTAGATAGAAGGATTACAATAGAAATGAAATATCATTCTGGCAAAATGCAGATTCTAAAGATACTATAGCTATAAAGAACTAGAAAGTAAATAAAAGGTAAGTAAGTGCAATATGTACTTTAAAAAACTGTGCATGTTTGTATTATACATTTTTGAGAGTAAATTGGCTCTCTTCAGTATGGTTACTTCATGATCTTACTAGCAATATATCTTGGGACCTTCAGAGGCCAAAACATTTTGAAGCCTGTGAAAGAAAATATCCTACCCTGGCTATAGAAGGCCATTTGTCAGCAACAAGTCACAGATAAAATAGAAGAGTGGGGAACGAGCCTTACTTTTCTATCTGCTACCCTCTATACTTTCTCTATTTTCCTTTTTCACAATTGCCAGGGAAGTGCAGATTGTACTTCCAAGAGGATTTCCAAAGATACTTAATAATTATTCCCTGATCTAAAACTTTTCAAAGATCACATTCATTTTTCGACTCATCAAGACTTCTGCCATATCCAACTAATCTGATTGGCCAATTACGCCTTAGAATTTCAGTCCTCTAAGCCAAAGGTGTTTTTCCTTTCCTAGTCTAGCATGCGAACCAGGTTTACACACCTTTGCCTTTATCTCAGAATCCACTGATACCAAACTCTCATGTCCACATGCATTCCTCAGTCCCAAATGTCTTCTGTGGAGCGCAGAGACAACTGTTAAATATATAACACCTGGCAGCCCCTCAAACCCAGGATAACCTTCCTGTACCTGCTTTACTTCAAGGCGCACAACCTCCAAGCTCTGTGAGAGGCCATCCTGCAGGATGTTTAACTTTGACCTGGCCAAGTGCAGAGGGGTCCTTCCAGCTCGATCCAAGGCATCCACTCGAGCTCCTGAAATATGCAAATGCAGAGTAAGAAAAACAGGTTGAAAGAGCACTAGAAGAAAGGGCAGCTTTAGCATTGCCAAAAAGAAAGGTTACCTCCACGGAGCAGCATGGTGATGACAGGAACATGGTTCGTGCAGGCAGCTGTGGAGGGGAAATACAAAACATAGAACTAAGGAGTGCTTTGCAGTAAAGCAGCAGGGATATATTATATCTGATCAGAATCACAACTTTATTTATACAGTAAAGACTGTGTTTCCAAAAAGCTCCCTTTGCAAATCTATATAGTATACTAACAAAGAATGCAAGCTGATTAATTTGATCTCAGCTTCATGTCATGGCATGAAACAAGTCAATGCAGTCTCACCAAATCCTACCTGTGCTAGAAGAAATATTGCAGTAAAAGTTAAGAATATTATAGAACCTACAAAAACTAAACAGAGTATCACAAGTTCTTTGGCGCAGGTATACTGGCTCTGTAATGTAAGATTATTAAAATCCAATTTTTTAAAACACGAGATATGCAACTGCTTACACCCAATAAAATATGCTAAAATATACTTTATAGAAATTATCACAGTAAACATTAAGCTAGTTCTGAAAAGTAAATATTATGCTTCTTGTATGGCAGATGTGGGTTCAGTTCCAAAGGCAAAAGTTTGCATAGGTTCACTCTCTGCTGAGGTGATATTTGAATGGGCAATTTCCTGGTTTACTCTAAAAAAAATTTTCCCATGTGTCCCAGGCTATTGCTGCCTGAACTTGAAGCAAATCCAGTTTCAGCAAATTTTCTCAGGAAAAAAAAAGATGGCATTTCAGATAAACGATGCTTACCCAAATGCAAGGGAGTGTTCCCTAATCCATCTCGCTGGTTTGGATCAGCACCATGGTCTAAAAGCAACTGCACTAAAACACAAACAAAGAGTCTCTCAAGTTCACTTTGAAAACCATAAAGAAATATCCCAAATATTAGCCCATGGTCATATAGTCTTACAGAACTCATTCTTTCCTAGCAACTTTTGGAGATGGATAGTATCCGGTCCGAGCTGCATCTCACCAAAATCAACCTCTTTTCCTAAGTACTTTAATGGAAGAGGTCTCTATAATAAAATGATGCTTTTATGTCCCTTGAAACAGTCAAGCTTGCATATGAAGCGCTACTGAATGGACCTCTGGGCCCCATCATCTCAAGTTCACACTATCCAAAACTGGCTGCAAAATAAACTGCCACAGCACAATGTGAGCCAATGTGCCACATTTGGGGGCTGTCAAAAATAATGGGATGTCCATAATGAGCGTCACTGGCTTCAAGATGACGGGCGGATCAGGGGATTAAAGCTCAAATCTCTTTTAACCTGCATTGCATGCAATGTATACTCATAAAATGGATCAAGGCTTTACTTGCCTAGTAGTACCTGCCATTTCACAACACAAGCATCACTGCAGATCCCTCCCCCCAAATATAGTTTGCCAATGAGAATATTACCTCCCTCAGCTCCTTCTTAATCACTCCAACTCCAAGAATATGCCAATAAACTTTAAGTACATCTTATTGAATAATATCACATATTTATTTATCAGTCTTCAGGGGCACTTTGGAAAGAATGTAAAGTTGAGTTATGGACCCTCACAATCTCAAACTGCTCATCTTTGAAGCAAGAAGCCAAC
The DNA here is from genome assembly GCA_033807585.1 of Hydrophis major. Taxonomy (NCBI): domain Eukaryota; kingdom Metazoa; phylum Chordata; class Lepidosauria; order Squamata; family Elapidae; genus Hydrophis; species Hydrophis major. Next base: position 181,914,861 of record CM066331.1, on the reverse strand, counting down.
TTACACTTTGCTCAACTCTTGGTAACCAAAAATGACTACAGTGAGCTGATATTAGCTTAATTGAATCTGTCCTCTATCCAATATCCAAGCCTCATTCAACCTAGAAGGGACAGAAAAGTTTTAATTAAGGATGCTGGTGTCACTCCTAATTTGCAGGTGTTACCTATGTTCTCAGGGTTTTTTTGCCCCTATTCTTATATTTTTAGCCAAACATTTCAAGCAACATACCCAAAGCTTGTTTATAAAACCACAAAACCTCCTGGAAGTATTCTAGACACCAGGCAATCTCTGTAATACTGATTTTTAGAACAGTGTTTCTCAACCTGGGCAAGTTTAAGATGGGTTGACTTCAATTCCTCAAATTCCCCAGCCACCCACCCACCTTAAACACTGCTTTGCTGGCTGCAAAATTCTGGGAGTTAAAGTCCATCCATCTGAAACTTGACCAGGTTGAGAAACACTGTTTTAAGAAGTATAATGGTATTCATAATGGTATTTTCATAATGGTATTTTCACTTCTAACTTCATTCTATCTTGTAATAATCTATATCAGTGTTTTGCAACCTTAGCCAGTTTAAGATACATGGATTTCATCTGCCAGAATTTTTCATCCAGCATAGTTGGCCTGGGAATTGAAATCTATACATCTTAACTTTCCTAAGATTGAGAAACACTGATCTATGTCCATTACTTTTGCCCAGTTTCCTTCCACCTGCTAGGAACAGTGGACTACCTGACTGAAATCTACAAATAATAATGCTTTTGAAAATAATCAGCATTATCTCCCTGTGAAGTGGCATCCAAAGTAAAAGTCCCCCATTATTTAAATTGGCTTACCAATGCGATCATTTCCATTACAAGAAGCAAAGTGCAAGGCTGTTCGACCTTTGTCATCAGCAGCGCAGGGGTCTGCCCCATCTTCTAGAAGTTGCATTACTGATGCCACCACATAAGAAAGAAAAGGAAGCATTAATAACCTGAAGATTTAATTGGCTAAAAGTCACCATCAGTATCCTAGCTTAAAATGTAATAAATTGTTACAAAACTTTCAAGAAACAATACAATACTTAAAGTTCATTTTAGAAGAAACAAATAAGATACATGCACAAATTCATTCAGATCTTTTCAAGCAATTCAGTATCAGTAAATTACTTCCTTTCAAGCTCAAAGTGAACCAGCAGAATTAAAGCATCCACAAAAAGAAACTGTACATGGTAATTGTTTCAATCAGTGTGAATATATATTTCTTTTAATGAAAACACTAAATGCAAATTTTAATCCATCAGGTAGTTAGGACAATTTCTCTCCCAGAACTATATTTTTATTTAAAATTTACTTCCTTATTCAATTGAAAAAAAAAGACAAAATACCAAGTATTCCAAGTATACTACATTCTTCAGACAAATTTAAGTCTAAACTTCTTCTGATTTCAGCTAAAGTTTAGAGAGAGGAGGATATTTAATATAGGTTAATCAGAGATATAGAAAAATTTCATATTCCTGCAAATGTAACCTTCTAGTAAATGTACTCATCTTGTAATCCTGATTGACAATCAGGAACTGTGTGCCAAGAAATTAAATATGCAGGCAAGTGAGGAGAGTGAAGATGGAGGGTTAGCAAAGCACTGAAATCTAGCGCTCTGCATTTCTTCTAGCCAACATTTCCATAAACAAATTTATTTGAAATGATTATATGCGTCTTATAATAAGATAGAACAGGTTAGGAAAAACTTAATTGAAACTAGGAGATGAAAGAATACCTGGGTAGAAGAAGTGTGTGTGTATGAAACTAACATTTTGTTAACAGACCCATTTTCAAGCCTACCTGAGGTTCCTCCAAGCTACTGATATATATTTATATATAGAGAGATACACACACACACACACACACACACACACACACACAAACACACATACATATATATGTAAAAGCTTACGTATCAATGGAATTCTTAGGAATCTAAAACAGTGTATTGAACATTCTCATCTCAAATAATCCGTTCCTGTTTATAGCCTGTCATTTTATAAGACCCATATTTCTCTAACAGAACCTATGTAGGGGAAAATACATGGGGCTAAAGATCAAATTTTGACAGATGCAATGTTACCTGTTTCCAAATCATTTGAATTAGCAGCTTCTCTCAATCTTTTTAAAGCTGTGGAAAAAAAGAGTGAATTATTTCCTTCTCAATTTAATTTTATAAAAAACAAAACAACCACATCAGGTTTGGTGAAACAAAGGTTTTGTGACTCTCTTACTATGCACAATCCACACCTTCTCCTCAAGGGTGATCTTTTACTGGGGGAAGGCAGCAATGCAGTGTTTTATATCTAAGGAACTGTGATGTCACCTCTAGCTCGTGGACTCACAATTATTCGGATAGCATGACTTTTTGTAGGTATCTTTTACCTCTTAAAATTCATTTTAGATGTGCAAACAACAACAAAACAAACCTTCTCTTTGCCTTGGCAGAAAGAATTTATAATTTTTTACAAGTAGGGCATGGCTAGCTGGCCACAGGAGGCCTTTCAACAATGTTCCTAGATGGGCAGAGCCCAATAATTTTGATTTTTCTTTTCTTGTAACTTGAGGACTTCGATATGATTTTGACTGAAAAGATCTTTCAAGAATTAATGATCCTTTTGTATCTGAAAAGAGAGGGACAGGAGTCTACAAAGTTTTCACAATTTGCTTCTCTTCAAAATTTTACTTTGAGAAGTGAGCAAACTTTGTCTACATTTCTGCAGTTATTTATCCATAATACATAAAACAGAACAAAACAAAACAAACTTCTCAGGCTTCAATACATTATAAATTTTCCTGGCAATAAGTTGCAATTAATACAGCTATAACTGGATTGCTTTGTTCTCATTTATTCATCACAAATCTCTTAATCCTTCACTTATAACACAAACTACCTCATTTTATTCATAATTTAAACTACATTCATTCTTTTAATACAAAATCAGGAATTCTGGTGACTTAAGGTCTGATGGGCAAAATTATTTCAAATGTAACATCATTGAGCCATGCTTGTATTTCATTTTTTTCTTTTATATAGCCCAGTACCATTTATTTATCTATATTTGTAGGCAATCCAATCAAACATGTTCTGGATGATACACAATAGAAAAACAATGATTAATAAAACCTCATTAAAACAAATCATACCATCCATAATAGTACAATTAATTCTTGTAAGAAGTTTGGCTTGTTAAAATAAGCCAAGCATCCTGGCAGGAGCAGTCAGTTTCAAAACACAGGAGCTATTATGAAAAGTCCTGTCCTTTACCCTGGCAATAGGGCAGGTTGTTGGGCAATTATTACTAACGCCAGCTTGGGCGTTCAGATCAGGTTGGGGAAGGCTGCCTTGGATTATCAAGGAAACAATTATGTGTCCACACCTAAGTGTGTTTGCTTGAATGTTTAGTCCTCATCCATATTTACAGGTAGTCCTCAACTTACAACCATGTTTGAGCCCAAAATTTATGTTAAGTGGGACACTGAAGTGAGCTTTGCCTCATTTTATGACCTTTCTTGACACAGTTGTTAAATGAATCACTGCAGTTAAGTTTGTTAGGTGAATCTAGTTTCCCCATTGACTTAGTTTGTCAGAAGATTGCAAAAGCTGATCACATGACCCCAGGATTCTGAAACTGTCATAAATATGAACCACTTGCCAATCATCTGAATTTTGATCATGTGACTATGGGGATGTAAGTGTGAAAAAGGATCATAAATCACTAAACAAACTGTTGTAAATCCAGGACTACCTGTATTTGACAGCAAACTCCTGCTGCCTTCACCTGGAAGAGCTCTAAATTCCTGACAAAGCCCCAGACTGAAGCTCCCCAATTTCCCCTTCCAAATGCCACTCCTAGACAATCCGGTAGATTACAGATTAACAGAGTTGGAAGGGACGTTGTTGGTCATCTAGTCCAACCCACATTCCCAAGCAGGAGACCCTACACCATTTCTGATAGAAATGGTTGTTCAGTCTCTTTTTGAAAGCTTCCAATGATGAAGCTCCCACAACTTCTGAAGGCAACTTCTGTTCCATTGGTTGATTGCTCCCACAGTCAGAAAATTTCTTATTTCCAGGCTGAACTCTCCTTGATCAGTAAAGGAGAGGACGGGCGGCCTTTTGGTCACCCGGTAAAAAACAGAACGCCTTCCCCTTCCCGCTTAGCCCCGTAGCCAGCACCTCACCGTGAATCTCCTTGCCCAGCGGGCCCACCTTGTGGTGTAGCCGGGCGTCTCTGCGGCGGCGGCTGATGATCTTGCACACGCGGTGCTCCCTCTGCCACGGCAGCTGCAAGTAACCCAAAGCAGCCGGGTCTGGGGTCTCCGGGATGGTCTGCAAGGCGACGCCAAGACCCGCCAGGGAAAACAAGTTGGTGGCATCGGCCGGGCTGGCTTCGCCGGGGCTACTGCTTTCCATCCCTGCGGCTACCCGAAACCTCCCCACCGTCTCTCCAAGCCTTCGCTTCAAGCGTGGGCCCAGAAAGCCCAAGCTCGCTGACGGGAGGCGGGGAAATTCGCGTAACCATAGAAATGAAAGGAAGGGAACAAGGCAAGCAGCAGCCAATAGTCGGACGCCGTAAGCGACGGGTTAAGAATGACGGGCAAGGGAGCGTACTTCCCCCGCCCCCAAATGTTTCCCTCATCTTGTCCTTAAAGGTGAGAATTCGGTCTAAGGCCAAGCAGAATGCGGAACGGATGCTTTTGTGTGCAAACTTGGAAATTTGGAGGGCCTTCTGCTCACAGTCGGTGCTGATTACTGGCCGAAGATGATGTGCAATCCAACACATTCTTTGGGGAGGGTATAAGCATTATATATTAGAATAAAATGCACTTTCAAATGTGGATCATTACATAGACAAAACAGCACACCTTACGTATTAAGAGGTATTTGAATGTGAAAAGGGAGAAGGGTAGGTGGACATCCCAAGTAGCAGAAAAGGATGGTGCTACTCCTTCAAGGGAAGGAAGTGAAACCACAATCTGAAACGGGAGGCTTTAATTACTGTACCATCCTGAACAGAAGTGCAGAATGCATACCAACATTTCATTAGAAGCCTCATTTATACCCAGGATAATATAGTACTTGTGCAACTCTGAGAAATATAATAATGTTATTCAAAGCAGCAAAAATAGAAAAGAAAGCATTTCAGCGGGGAAGATTCTGTAATTACCCCCAAAATGAAACAATAGCAAAGCACACTGTCACAGATATAAATTACACACACCTATTTACCAAATTTTAAACCTCAGTGTTGAGAGAAGATATTATTTCCAGGCATTAGATTGTAATGTCTGCATCTTGTTCTAACTAAAATAAAAGGTTTACATTCAAGGACAATTGGTTGTTATAAATGTAGTATTAAGCATTGACAAGTAAACCCCACAGGACAGAAACTCAATAGGTTTAACTTTTGATGTCATTTGTTTAATTTTTTCCTCTGTAGATGTAGGATTTTTTTTTCCTTATTGAAATTGTACAGGAACATTCTCAGGAAACAAGTATTCTGTAATTATTTTGCTTCTCTTTGGGGGCAAAGAATATACTTTTATAAAAATACTGGTACAGAAATGTCTCAGCTGTGACTAAACTTTTATACCTTCTTATATTTTTTACCATTCCTTAGTAATTGTGAATTACTTTGAGTTGCAATTGTGAGAAATTTGTTTTTATTATCTAATGAATGTTTTATGAAAACAAAATTGACTTCAGGTTAGGAGGCAATATTCTTGTATAATGGTTATTCATGTTGCTCTAGACATTTGTCAAATCCCATCAATTCTGATCACAAAACCAATGGAAATTTGTGACATTTTCACCCTGCTTGCGATCTTGCAACTAGATGATCAATGTTGAAGATCAGATAACGCTTTGATCAGTTATTCTCAATAGGTTTATAACCCGCATTTCTTTCATAACACAATTAACAGTAGTGTATCAAATGCATTACTTTTTCTAAGCGTGGTTGCCGTCACGTTACAACGCATACTAAATGTAGTACGTTTACTTAGTCGTATTAGCAGCAGATTAACAACGGTTCCTCTCATTCCTACAGTATTTTAAGTTGTCCGCCAAACGGACTATTTATACCGGCGGCTTCCGGTTTACGAGGGAAGTTCCACAAATTCGGTGACCGGAAGACTTTCTTTGCTGCACTCCGGTCGGCTGTTCGGCGGTGTGCGTTCTCTTTTTTGTGTGCTCTTAAGCTCGCCATGTCGTATCCGGTGGACGATTACGATGAGGTACAAACTTTCACTGCGATCTTGATTGGCGTGTGGGAATTGGAACCTTCAAGGGTGGTTTTTACTTGGCCTTTTCGGATAAAAGGGATGGGCGGGTGCCTCAGTGTAGTGGAAAGAAGAGAGGTTGCTGAGTTGTCACTAAAAGCAAAGCCGAGAAGAAGGATCTTGTTTTCCAAAGCCGTGGATGTTCACATATGAGGTGGTGATGGGGCAACGATTAAGCATGTTCCACCGTGTTATCTGTACCAGTTTCAAGCCTTCCCTTTCCACGCTCTCTTTTCGCAGGGCTCTTATGACCCATATGCTTATACAGGGGACTATGATTTACACACAGGTGAGTCCGTATATTTTCGTGTTGATGGTCCTGCTACTTCGAGTTTATGTTACTGGAGGCAAAGAGATGTGTGTTGTGCTACAGACACAGTGGCAGTATCGTTCAGAAGTGCTTTGAGTCCAGCCCATTTCTTTGTTCAATTTCTATCAAAAAATGGATAACTATGTATTAAACTTTTGATATTTGTCTCTTATGGAAAGAAAGTACTTTGACCTATATTTGGTTTAGCAACTTTAATTCTTCCTTGTTTGTTTCTTTGCCAATTACTTTTAATTTGCAGATATAGGCTAAAATGTGAAAAAAAATGAGTAGAAACTAAATATTAAAAAATATGCCTACAAAAAATAGCTACTGGGCTATTTTGAGGGCCTTTTGTTCTATTGTAGGTGTTTTATTCAGATTGGCTTGCTTAAGAATAATGGGATTTAATTTAATAAATATTTTTAAAGTTATCAGAACTGAATTGGGAAGATCCAAATTGAAATGTCCACTCAGTTATAGAACTCATTTGGATAATTATAGAGCAGTTATCTCTCCCAAAATAAATTACTTCTTTGGATAGCTTAAGAATATAATGGAAAAAAAAACCTGTATGTATTCTGAAGCTGCCAGTTGAAAGTGATTTTTAACTAAGAAAAAAATGTTTCTGAATTAATGACTTAGATACAAAATAATACTATGACTTAAGTTCACATTGTGACTTTGGATAGCATCCATAACAGAACAAAATACCTAAATACTATTAAAAAGCCCAAGTTAAATTAGAATAAAGACAATATAAAAGCACGGTTAAAAAAACGAAGAAATAAGACTGAATGACAGCAAAGCATACAAAGAATGCATCTAGTCAACATCACATTTAATAGAGTACCCAAATTCATGGGATCCCCAAACCCGTTGGCCAAAAACATTTTTGAGGGCCTTTTGTTCTATTTGCTTTTTTTCCTCCAACCTCTGTTGTCTTGTTTAATAATATTCATGTTTGTTGGCCTCCACAGTAACCCTAATGTTGCCAGTGTTGAGTGGCCTATGACGGGCTGTGAGCCTCAGACAGACAGACAGACATCATCATGCAAATGCTGCTATTATATATTTTCATAATATATTTTTGCAAGTATGAAAGTAATGGTATTTGCATGGCCGGCATTATCATCAGTATGTTATCATTTCTCTTCTCATTCCTCCTTCCTGGCATCTTCCCAGGTTCATATTTGAAGAACTTTATTAAAAATGAGGATTCTAAAACAGATGCATGCATTTAAACGTAAGATTCAAAATGTTGCTATTCTATATCTTCCTGATACTATGTTTTGATGTAGTTGTTATAACTTGTATTTCATAGGAGATCCAAAACAGGATTTAGCCTATGAACGGCAATATGAACAGCAAACCTATCAGGTGATTCCAGAAGTGATTAAAAATTTTATACAGTACTTTCATAAGACTGTTTCAGATTTGATTGACCAGAAAGTGTATGAGCTTCAGGCCAGTCGCATATCTAGTGATGTCATTGATCAGAAGGTATATGAGATCCAAGACATCTATGAAAACAGGTATGGTTTCATTTGCTTCAGAAAAGGGCAGGGCAAAAATTATCAGTATGGCTAGTTCTTATTGTGGTTCAATTACATTTAAAGACATAAAATATAAATGTAAGTGATACATAGCTATATAATTGTGAATATATAATGGGAAATAAAGATTATGCAGGTATGAGAAAAATGGTAAGAAAAATGCTAAAGAACAAGATTTTTCAGTGACATACACTATCTGCCCACATGATAGCACATGCCGTTGAAAAATCTTGTTTTTAGCATCTTTCTTACCACGTTTTTCATAGAAAACTTTACATATGTAGAGTTGGCAAAAAGTGAGGTGGGGGTGTGTAAATTGTAGTTTGTTATATGGGTTTATTATAGTCATGCCATTATTTTCTAAGTAATTATGTGTATTGCAGTTGGACCAAACTAACAGAAAGGTTCTTTAAAAACACACCATGGCCAGAAGCAGAGGCTATTGCACCACAGGTTGGAAATGGTAAGAATTTTTAATAGAAAACGTTATTCTGACTTTGGTCCCGCATTGGAAGAGTAATTTTGGGGGGGAGGGTGGGAAAGGAAGGGAACTGGTACATATTGAAGAAGACAGATAAAGAATTGCATTGCATTGAACTTTTTAAATTCCAAATGATTTCTTTAATGTAACAGGATATGTCACATGCGATCTGATCCACATTTCCAACATATATATACTAAGCCTAAAAATGAGATTCAACAGAAAATTTTATTCTTTTTTATGGTAGCTATACCTGGCTTGTTTTTTGTACTGAAATGATGAAACTCTTGATAAATTTAAGAGGTGGTATAAAAAAGTATTGTCCTTGAACTTTTGCATTCTACCCTATTGTATTAAGCTGTTGATATTATAGTTTCAAAAAATTAGAGGGTCTTTATTGCCAGAAGAAATTTCCAATCTTAACTATATTTCCTATTTGCATCACTCAGTATCCTTGAATAATTTTTTAACAATTCCACTCCATGCTTGAAGATTATATAGCATATTACAATATTGTATTTTTTAAATATATAACACAATTAGTTTTTATCAAAATAAGAATAGCCTGTTTTTATTATAGTTGCAGTTAATGGATCTTAATGACAGTGTAAGATCACCAATTCTGAGATATCTCAGTTGCTCATAAGCAAGAGAGACTATATTCAGACGAAAATTTATTTGTGGCATATTCTACCGTAGCATATCCATATTCGTTAACTTTCAGATAGTGTATGAAATTTCATTTGCCAAAAAATCATGTTGATATGCTTTTGCAGCAAATTTTTTGACTTTTATTTGTTATAGGAAATTTTTGGATTTGTGATATATTTTATTATTTTCACTTGCATCAAATACTTGACCAATTGAATGAAAAACTCAAAAGCAAATATTTCAGATACAATGATTTATAGCTTTTCTTTAATTGTAGATACTATGTTCCTGATTTTGTACAAGGAGTTGTATTATAGACACATCTATGCTAAAGTCAGTGTGAGTATCAGATTTAGATTGTCCTTAATGAAAAGTGCCTTTACTTTTTGTTCAATTGCTCTGTTTACGTAGAACTCTGAGATCATGTATTCATTTCAGAAATCTAGGCAACTATTTACTCTTTCTTCATTTATTACAGGGTGGTCCAACCCTGGAACAAAGATTTGAATCTTATTACAATTACTGCAATCTCTTCAACCACATTCTTAGTGAGTCTCTAAAATTATATAATTCTATGTATTGAACAAGGGGTAATAAGAATATATCTTCTATATTTAGAGTAATATTTAGTCAGTTACCATCCTAATTATATAATTCTGTTCCGAAGTGTGGGGGTTTTTTTTTTGGAAGCCTTCTGAAACTCTCTGACCCCTTTTGTTAATACTGTATATCTTTATTTTTTTAAAAGAAAAATCCACATCTTCATTCTGATTTTTTAATCTCTGTTTGGCCTTTCCTCTCCTTTTTACATTTTGTTCTGTTAAGGACATGATTTGCTATGATACAATGTTTATTTAGAATACCTAGAAAACAATACAAGTATGTAAAATCAAAACAAGCAACAGTGCAAGCTCTAGTTAAATTAGTAAATATTCAGTATTTATTAACTAATGGTGGAATCTAATTTGAATTAAAAGTAATTGTCTATTGGAAAGCGCAGCAATGTATAGATTTCCTCCCAAAATAAATTGGGATTTTATTTAAAATAAATTTAAATTGGTAAATAAATTATATTATGAAGTGGGTTTTGGCACAATGCAGATAATACTATAAAGTTAGGTTCTAACTTGTCTTTGGAACTATTCAGTCAGCAATCCAGGCTTTCCTCTTTATCTCTTTATCAGTAAAATGCAGAGAGAATAAAAACATATAGACTCTTTGCTTTGTATTATTCATTCCATATATTCTATATGAATGTTCCTTTCTAGATGCAGATGCTCCAGCTCCTCTAGAATTACCCAATCAATGGCTCTGGGATATTATAGATGAATTTATATATCAGGTATAAAAATGGATAGTTCTCTTATGTCAATTCCACATGCTTTTTTTAATAATGATGAAAATCTACAAAGATCACGAGAATCAAATGCACACATGCAAGTAATTTGCAAAACACTTTTCAAAGCACTAAAACTTCCAGATGTTTTATGATTGGAATGTGTATATCTTTCTGTTTGGGTCTTGGAACACTATAGATATCCACTTAAATATATGCATGGAAAGAGGGGTTTATTTCTATATTGATATGTAAGATTGCAATTTGTATGGGACTTTGTGTGCTGGACAGAATTTAAACTCTGCTTAATACCAGCTCAGTTTGACGTATACTATATATTGTATATCTTGGATAGGAATATACCTATTGCTAGTGACTTGGAATAATATTTTTGTGGTGAGTTGTAATTTTATTCAGTGTTCTCACACTATGTGTCTTTCCTCCTACAAATTGTTATGGCTGCAATCTGGTTTCTGGTTAGCACTGAGGAAACTTTACTATTTTCATTTGTAAAATAGTATATACTTTGGTTTCGTTATAATACAACATAACATTTGTACTCATCGATAAATTGCTTTTTCTTTCCCACTTTTGCTTTTGGGTAATTCCAATTTATTCAGTCATTTCATTTTTATTCTGGTTATGTAAAAAAAAAAATCCAAGGAGAAAAATAATGCCACCCTCATTTTCTCTTGCATTCTCTATCTCCTTGTAAAGTTTCAGTCCTACAGTCAGTATCGCTGCAAGACTGCCAAGAAATCTGAGGAAGAAATTGATTTCTTGAGGTTAAATCCTAAGATCTGGAATGTCCACAGTGTTCTTAATGTGTTATATTCCATAGTGGACAAATCCAACATCAACAGGCAACTGGAAGTCTATACCAGCGGAGGTAAGGAAATAAATATTTTAAAATGAGTGGGCTTTGCCATTGTCAGTTATCAATAATTATCCAGTAATTTATTCATGAGGAAGGTCTAGCCATTTTAATTCTGATTGTGAATCTTCAGCTATTTCATTCTGATCAGGAATCAAGCTGGCAGATTGAAATTTGCATTTTCCTTCACTGTTGCATTTAGAGTCCACATATATAGTTTCAAATTCTTTTTTCCCCTTAGGGGACCCCGAGAGCGTCGCTGGAGAATACGGTCGCCATTCTTTATATAAGATGTTGGGCTATTTTAGCCTTGTGGGTCTGCTGCGCCTTCATTCATTGCTGGGTGATTATTATCAAGCCATTAAGGTTCTGGAAAATATTGAGCTTAACAAGAAGGTAAGAGAGCCACCTTTGGTTTAAAATTGCACTTTTTTAAAAGAACAGTTCTCTTCTGGAACATTTATTTATTTGCATGGATTTATATCACCATCCATCTCCAGAATATGGCTCTAGACAGCTATATTTATATAAATATATAAACTTTGTTTGGTAGGATGCTAAATGTTCTGCAAAATTTTTATCTAAACAATGGACGTCAGCCTGGTGAATGTCTCAGAACCGTACAGTGAGATTCCAAAATTACTTCTTTTCTCTGGTGACTGTTAGCTGTGCTTCTCCCCTCATACACTACCTACTTTCCCCCAAATCTACTGTTCCCCTGATTTCCAAATAAATCATATAGGTTGTATACTAAAAACAAGCTAATATGAAGAAAATCAGTAAGGTATATCGGTATAGATATATAGCCCCATCTAATTTTGGCTATGTTTGAGCTGAAAATAAACAACCCCTGTGATTTCACACAGGATTGCCATGATTTCTCTTGATAGCGACTTGCACCCTTTAGACCTCTCCTGTCAAGAATCAAATCACTTATCTGGAAAGTACAGAGTTGGGGAAGGTTGTAATAAAAGATCTCTATAATGGTGAAGTTGTTACATTGTACCTTTTTAATCAGAGAAAAAATTGTATCTTTGTCTTTTTTTGGCCAACTAGCTGATGATAATTATTTCAAAATATCTATGAACAAGTTTGGGTTAAAAATGCTGAATACATTTGCTTTTAAAATCATAGATTGGTTTAAAATAACAATGTCTTATTGCTCAAGTTTAAGGTACTCTGTATCTTCATTTTGTTTGCTGCAAGGAACTTAACAGGCTTATCTCTCTGAAACTGCTACGTTAAGACTGAATAAGGAGGTACTGTGCTGCAGTACTTCAGAGACACTAGGGCAGTACAGGTAGTCCTCCACTTACATCAGTCCATTTAGTGACCATTTGAAGTTACAACAGCACTGAAAAAAGTGACTTATGATTGTTTTTCAAACTTACAACCATTGAGATAAACAAAATTCATACACTTGGCAACTGATTCATATTTATGATGGTTGCAGTGTTCTGAGTTCATGTGTTCATCTTTTATACCTGACAAGCAAACTCAAGGGGGAAACCAGATTCACTTAACAACTGCATTACTAAGTTAACAACTGCCATGCATCACTTAACAACGGTCTTACTTAGCAACAGAAATTTGGGGCTTAATTGCAGTTGTAAATTGTAAACATGCTGGCTAGGATAATTCGGGGAATTGAAGTCCGCACATCTTAAAGTTGCTGAAATTACCTTGCATTAACCCACATGATCTTTATTTATAGACTGAAGGCATGTGGAGTCAAGTCCTTATATTATAGCTTTGGGAATGACGCTATTCACTCTTTGTAGAGGCTGGTAACATTTTTCTGTCTTGTGTACTGAACAATATCTCCTTTTTCCCTTCTCAGAGTATGTACTCACGAGTACCAGAATGCCAGGTTACCACCTATTATTATGTTGGTTTTGCATACTTCATGATGCGACGCTACCAAGATGCAATCCGTGTCTTTGCTAATATTCTGCTGTATATTCAGAGGACCAAGAGCATGTTCCAGAGAACAACTTACAAATATGAAATGGTAAAATGTTGTAAGGTTTCTACCCTCCTTTCTAAGAGTTGTCCTTGAAAATTCTTTCCTATTTGCTAATAGCGTTAGTGATCTTTCAGCACAATTCTATCAGAATCTGTTTCACTGATATGAAGAAGTATGTTGTATTCAGCTTTCAGCTTTCAGTTCAAGTCAATTTGTTTAAAAAATTGCAAATGCTTTCTGGTTTAGCTGATCCTTATTGTCCTTCCTGGCATCAGTAGTTCCCACTAGATGCATCCAGTATTTAACTGATTAAATCTTTCAGGAGACTATTTACCCTTTGATCTTTTTCATTTGCCCTAGATATATCAAACTTCAGTCTTCACTTTTAGACACTTTTGCTGGTATTTTCTTAAATATGGTAATCACTTCTGTGGTAAATTCTCATAGGTAGCTTTCCTTATTGGGTTGGTCTTCAAAGTTAATGTTCAAAGAGCTGAGAACTCTTTGGGATTTTATTTTGGAAGTGTTCAAATAAAGGAGGAGTGCAGGGGGAGAATAGGCATCATGCAATATACGTATATTTCAAAGTGCTTTTTAAAAGTCCCTCTATATTAATGAACAAGACCCCATTATCCAAGGGACTTGGTCTATTAATCAAAGAAATGCAGAACTAGAACTGTATGTTCAGGGAGCTTAATGGATCAGGGCAGCTTTTACTTTCCGTGTCACTATATTTTTACTTTGGAAAGCCACCCATGAATTTATGGCAAAAGTGAGGCTTAATGATGTGTTACTTGGCTAGTAACCGCTACACATGTATCTTCTTAGATGCAAAGAGTATCTTTAATGTTTCTCATGGAAATTGTTAGGGATACACACCCTAGCAGAACATGCAACGGTAGTCTAGCAGGCAGGCAAATGATGTGAGATAAACGTCGTTGTCGTTTACACTCAGTAAGACAGATACACTGTGCCAGTTAAATAGTTTTTTATTCCAGCAAGAGTTATAGCATAGTCAAAACAGTCCATATGTCATAAACTAGTTCAGTCCATCCAGGGATTAATCAGTTGCAAAGTCCAGTGTCAAAAATAGAGGTCAGTAAACTTACAAATAATCAGTCCAGCAATATATCTCTTTTGCAGTCAGAGATATGAAGAAAATCAAACCCCTTTTCTTCATTTCAACAACAGCAGGGAAAAACACAAGCAGTTATCACCATCAATCCAACATGGTCAGCTATTAAAGTAAAAGCCAGCAAACTGAGCTCTCTTGCTCCCTCTTATGGTGATTTTACAACCGCACCCAAAATACATGTTTTGCAGTTAAAGTGATACATACACTTAAACTCACTAACATAGTTTATATATTATTTTTACCCAAACTAAGTTAGGTAACCAATGTTATCCCTAACAGAAATTGTTTATTTTTCAGATTAACAAACAAAATGAGCAGATGCATGCTCTTCTGGCCATTGCTCTTGCCATGTATCCAATGCGCATTGATGAAAGCATTCACCTGCAGCTTAGAGAGAAGTATGGGGATAAGATGCTACGAATGCAGAAGGGAGACCCCCAGGTATATGAGGAGCTGTTCAGCTATGCTTGTCCCAAATTTGTCTCGCCTGTGGTACCCAACTACGACAATGTGCATCCCAATTATCATAAAGAACCATACCTGCAGCAGTTGAAAGTCTTTGCTGATGAAGTCCAGCAGCAAGCTCAGTTGTCCACCATCCGCAGTTTCCTAAAACTCTACACTACTATGCCTGTGACTAAACTGGCTGGCTTCTTGGATCTCACAGAACAGGAATTCTGCATCCAATTGCTGGTCTTCAAGCACAAAATGAAAAACCTGGTCTGGACAAGTGGCATCTCTGCCTTGGATGGAGAGTTCCAGTCAGCTTCTGAGGTGGACTTTTACATTGACAAGGTTTGACTTTTCTCCAACCCTTCTGACAATAATACATAGTACCTGAACTTGATATTATTTAGATGTACTGAACTCCAGTCAACAGGATGGCTGGAATGTATCACCATCAAACTCATTTAGCATCTTCTCTTGGGTTTGAGTTCCTTTATACATGTGAGATGAATCTGTGTTGGAACTGTAAAAACTAGATATTCCCACCATTCTCTTGCCTTGACTGTTTCTCAGGGGCCATATAGTAGTAGAGATGGGGGCCCAGTCCTTCTCTGAAGCCCTTTCCTTGTGAGACCAGATCACTAGGCCATTTCTCTGAGGGGCATTAGCTTCAGATAGAAACCCCCAATCAGACTAAATCCAGACTAAGATAATAGCAGGTAACATGACAAGTCTGTTTTCATTTTCATGACAGCAAGTTCTTATCTGGACAAGCGTATAATGTTTAGCATGATACAAGGCAATATAAAAATAAAACCCTATAATCCCAGCCTAGAGCAGACATAATACCCAGCAAATGTCTCCTAGCAGAATCCTGATATGTTGCTAACTTCTATTTGCCTTTTGGCAGGACATGATCCATATTGCAGATACAAAAGTCGCTCGACGCTATGGGGATTTCTTCATCCGTCAGATTCATAAATTTGAAGAGGTAAGTTAATGGGTGAATGCACAGGAGAAACCTATTAACAAATAAATGGCATAGTTTCCAAAACCTGGTGGCCATGAAACTTAAGCGTCTTTCTTGCTTCAGTCTGGACTTCTTTCCATACAAAGGTGGTCAAATATTAAAAGAGCATCAGTTATTCCAAAAAATATTTGTTTGTAACCCCAAAATGAAGCAATTGCTGGCATTGCTGCCCTCTTTCTGTGAGAAAAGGGGTTTGTCAAAAAGATCCCTTGCAACCTGTTGCCTAGAGAGCAAAATGTGGCCGTTTTAGTATCCTGAAGAGGTCACTGCATTACCCAGAAATGTATCCAAAGGAGTAAAGATGTGCATGCGTGTGGTTATCCCTAGTTCCTATTTTGCTTTTAAAAACTGAAATGGCTTGGTACACTCTATTGAGGTCATTTAACATGGCATCATGGTGGGAAAATGGAGGGAAGCTATCAGATGAGCATCATGTAAAGCTGCCTTGTGATTAAGCCCTCAAGAATTGTCAGACTGCTGGCAGTTGGCAAGTCTCTTCTGGAAGGGTGAAAGGCTCTCCCCTCCCTAAATTGCCTGCTTTCCTTTTATTCTGGATAGAAGAGCAAGAGCGGAGAGCTAAAACCCCTCTTTGCCATCCCACCAGAATTGAGTTCCTGATTATTTGTAATCAACAAATTGTCTGTTAATACAAGATTTATTCAGAGTTACGTGATGCGTTTATCATCATCATTTTTAAAATAAAACCAAGATGCTAGCCAGCTTCATAAGAAGGTGCATGGTTAAAATGGCCTCAATTATAACTATGCTTTTCAGATGTCTTAATTCTCGCCATTGTAGATAATGATATTGCCTTGAGTGAGCATGATTGAAGTTATGTTGAAAAGTAGGGGTCAAGGGATCCCTACTGCACAAAGAGTTTGCCCTCATAAGAATGAAAGGTCAGAGTCGGTGAAAGATGTTCTCCAAACTGCAGCTTTTTTGCAGAGGCTTGCCAAGATTTAAGCAGCTTATGTTACAAATAATGCCAGGCAAATTAATTTTGAAGATGCTAATTTTGGGTTGTCTAATGAAGATCATAAGGGTTAGGGTTGGTGTCTGTCAAGTAAAGGATACAACAAATGGTTTAAACAGAATTATTTGAATAGATTGTATATAATTGAGCTATGGTAAATATTTGTGGTCTATTTTCCATATTGTTTTAACAATTTCTGTAATATGTACTTTCTGTTAGTTTTCTTGATCACAAAAATCTTACATATCTATAGATGCATGCCCTATTCTAATGCTGTTCCCTGTCATCATTGTGTAAGGAGCCGAAAGGAGTAAGAATCAATAAACCAAAGAAACATCTAAAACGGGTGTCAAACTCATGTCATCATGGCGGTGTCACGTGACATATCAGAACTTTTTTTCCTCTTCGCTAAACTAGGCGTGGGCATGTACAATTCCCTGCATCCCACCAACTAAGAGATAAAGTATAGTGTATTGACTCACCTTCAGAATACATAATTACCAGTAGCTGGTCACATTTATATGTGTGGGAATTACATGATTCCTGAAGGAGAGAATAAGGAATAAGGAAGTATAAGGAAGTATCTAGAAATGCATAATATAGTGTTGGAAGTTAAAAATCACCCCTCTCCTAGAAAAATGAAATATTTTAGGATATATTAAAAAGGCAGAATATTTTCCCTAAAAGAGAATTAGAAACTCAGAGAGGCAGAAACAGCGCCTCCCCCTTTTTGTTAATCGGCCATTAAAGCCAGGACCAGTCTATTCTACATAACAAAGATCTACCTCCTTCAGGCAGAGCCATTTAATAGCTCTTCATTGCATCACCCAAATTTCAACCAAACTTAGCACACAGACAACCTAAAAAGCTAGTTATGGCCTCTGACAACAGCCAAACGGGATACTCTTCCTGTGTTCCAGGAAGTTCAAAGACAGAGAGGGTATAAAACCCAGGGACTCTCAGCATCTCTTCTTTGTCCAGAGCTCCAAGGCATGTGATTCTGTTCATCAGTAAACCTTCTTTCCAAGCAACTTCCATGATTCTAGTGTCTTTTTCCCCACTTGGAACTGAACCCAGAAGGATGTTTCTTCTAACAATTGTATAAAAATTTGGAAAATAGTGCAGGAGATTAAATAATACTTTGTAATGAGGTTTCTGAAAGCTATTCCAACAGTAAAAAGATTTGAGATAACCAGTGGATCAATGAGTATGAATTCTTTACAACCAGATCTTTGCTATGAATCTCCCAATTTCAATAACCCAAAAATTCTTTTTCTAAGTTTATTTTTATCAGTTGAATAGTCATTTTCCAGAAATGATGATTTCTAAGCAATTTTTCCAGTGTATATTTGGATAAAATGCTGCTAAAATTATTTGTAGTTCATGTAACTTGCAGATGCCCATCCCTTTTTACAAATATGTTGGTGGTCTGACCTCAAATCTGTCCACTTTAGTATAGTCTGCATATGGGCTAGATTTGATTTACTCGTTCAGCTGCACTCAGCATTCTTGGTAGGATGCAGACACTTGTTTGGAGAGTATATAATTGGGCCAATGATACTGAAGTGCTTAACTATGTGGGCACTTATCTCCCCCTTCCCCCAATTAACTTGTAATTAGATGTCTGTCTCTTTCAGTTGAATCGTACCCTGAAGAAGATGGGCCAGAGACCTTGAAACTCTTCTTGCATCAGCTATTTGCCCGATTTGAAGAAGGCAAGCCTGGAAGAAAAATGAGCTAAGAATTCTGGAATTTTCTGTAATCTCTGCAATTTTTTACTTGGATAGCAGATGACTGTGCTCATGCAAAAAAAACCCCTAAAAGGTCTAATTAAATAAATGTAATTTCTTCGTGTCTCTGGAGTTTGTTCATTTGTCCATTTGAGGGAGAAATAGCTAATCTGTGGCTTCTTTTGATATCTTAGTTTTAGGACCTGCCTACTTTCATTCTATAGGAAGTCTATTTTTGAATAGCTGGCAATGTGTTTGCCGGGACTCAATCACAGGTCTTCACCTCTATTTTGAAATGTGACCTGTATTAATGCTGATTTCGCAAAAATGTGAAGCGACCCTTTCTCCTATAGCTTTAGAATGTAAAACCACAATGCCCTGCATTGTTAAAAGAAAGGAAAAGAGATCATGCTACATGTCCAGATGATTTCCGTGAGACTGTAGATTTAATTCCTCTAAGATTGAATACCTCAGAGTATCTTCCAGATCTTTTATGATATTTTTTTTCTTTTAATTTAAGGCACTAGGACAGGAAAAGTGAAGTCTCTGAATCAGGTTCAGTTCTTGGTGACCTCGTGGATATGCCCAAGCATGACTTTTGGCAATATTCATGTATCCTGTTGTGTTTTAATTGTGCAAAATCAGTCTACACCCAGTAGATAGTGAAGTTGACATCATATAGCACCTTTCTTATCATTTATGATTAAATTTCTCTCCCTTTTAAAAATGATATTGAAAAATACTGCAAATAAACCTGCAGTCTTTTTATATGAAACAAGAAATTACGACTACAGTCCCATGTAAATTGGAAATCATTATCTTGAACTTGGTAATTTCAGAAAACATATTAGGATTGGGCTGCCCAAAGGATATGTCTCTTTACTTATAGATTGGATCAAATGTTAGGGGATTTCAGTGTGTAACAAAGTACAGTTCATGTTATGGAACGTTTCTGACAGTAATAAAACAACATTACTAAAAAATACCAGCAATTTGTTCATGCCAGCAATTTGTTCATGCCTTCCAACTTTCTTAGTGAGGATAAGCGCATGAAATTAGGGCTGCCAATTTTTTCAATTGTACACTCAGTGTGAGCTAGTTAACACCTCTTGGGAAATGTTTGTTTCTTAGAAAAGGTATATGAGGAAGTGCTGAGTTCAAGTAAAACTGAAAATCTGCAAGCTCCTTTCCTATTACAAGTTCAATACAAAGTAACAAAACAAACACACTTTACAATTTGAGAATCTGTGTGTTTTACTGTCCATTCATTGTGCTTTGTTCTCATCCTCAATAGTTCTGTTTATATATTTTAGTTTCTATATTTTTACTAGAAAACAGATTAAAAACAATAATAGAAAAACAATAAATTTTTCATGTTCACTTTTGCTAAAACTAATTGGAGAAGAGAAAAAGCTAAAGCATTTCATAAAAGTCCTTGTTGCAGGTGCTAATTAGTCAGCTGGAGACCTATTAACAACACACAAATTTGAAAATTTTACATTTTTCAGAATTTTTGCAAATGTTATAATGAGTAGTTATAAAAAAATTGTCAGTTCATACAGGATCTAAAATGTACATTATAGGCTTCTGGTAGCATCCATGTGGTCCCTATAAGAATACTCCCTCCTTTCTGTAACAATAATGAGTTGGAAAGGTAGAGCCATTCTTGCTAGAGATTCTATCAACAGAAAAACAGTATTAACAGATTTTAGCAGCAATGTGACAATTATAGGAGTTGAGTATTTCCTAACTTCTAGCACTGGAGATAAATTCCTTGTGTGTCTAATCACACTTGGCAAGCAAAACATTTATATTCTGTTCTGTTGTATTCTATTCATTCAATTTATGATAGAAAATGAAAAAAATGCTTTGCAATCTTATAGCCACACATAAGACACATATCAAGTCTTAAGATTTCAGTAGAGCTTGTTTTGTCATAAATAGCATTGGAATGCACTGTTTTAATCATAACTATATTCTAGAACTATAAAACTATGTTAAGATGCACACATTTCAATGGAATATGAAGCCTGCTGTTGACTTCTGGTAGAGGCATAGTGAGCTAAACAAATCTCCACGGAAATCTCCTGGTTCAAAATACATTTTTCAATCATTTCCAGCATTTTTGCCACTGATAGTACTTTTACAAATATATATTGTAGCATTGGGTATGGCATAATGGATAGAACCTTGAACTTAATTCACTCAGCCACAAACCTTTATGGGTGTTTTTTTGCTAGCCTCTATTTTTCAGTCTGTTTTTTAAATAATATTGTTATAATCCCAAATTGCCTGTAGAATAAATGACTTGATATAATGTTATGAGCCCACTTTTATTAAAAGCTATTGGCCATGTACCACTTCAGAGATCTGAATCACTATTTGCATCAGACAATAGGATTACTAAATCCAAATTTCTGTCCCCGTGGTGACCAACTAGATGGTATTGAAAATTCATGAGGATAACAGCATTCTTCCCACCAATTAGTGTTAACAAGCACTTTGTCCTTTATGGAAGAGGAAAAATAAAAAAAAGTTTAAGAAGTTAAAAGTTATTTTGATAAATATCTGTCAATAATTTGTCAAATCCTCTCAATTGATGTACTTCATTTTCTGCACAGAATTTATCCTAGTGTCATGCTATTCTTCATTTTTCCCAGCTATTACCCCCTCCCCAACTATTTTAGCATTTTATAGATCAATAGGTTCACTTCAAACAGCCAGAAGAATCTCCTCAGGCACTTTCTTGTTATGGTGATGGTTCCAGTGGCATTCTCAAATCTAGCCTAGGATTATCTTTTAGCAAGTGTGATCAAATATTACATGAAGCGGTCTTTGCACTTGCACCTATTACCATTCCCTCCACAATTTCTGAGAACGCAAATATCACATGCTGCATATTGATGCCTGCATCACACTTCTGTTAAGTGGCAAAAGGTGTGGGTGGGTTCACTTCATCACAGCTGACCTTCTGAAAAGACCTTCTGGCCAGTTGCTCATTGTAGCAAGAGGAAGGACAGGCTGTTTCAGGCTGTGCCTGGCACCAACTGAATCTAAAGGAATTCAAAGTATGCAGCCGCGTTAACAGAGAGCCCGATTGTTGAAATGCTAGTGAAGTTTCTGTATAGCCACATTGTTTTTAAATCTCAGCTCCGGGCTTAACTGCCATAATAAATTCTGGGCTGATGTAGCTCAACCATAAAAACCCCTTCAGAACTCTTAATTAATGAAATCATGAAATAAAATTGGTGCTACAAGTGATTTGTTTCACATTTCTTGACAGGAAGATATTGCTTTACACTGACCAGATCCAGTTAAAGTTGATGCTGACCAAGCAAAACGATCTATCTGTATGACCTATCACAATTTAAGTTGGCTCCTTGACTCACTTACATCTAGTATTAATTTACTATGGTGATCAGTATTCTGGTCTTGGAGTCATGTCATGGAAGTGCCTAATGAAAAATGATTTTGTTCGAACAAGACGCCAAGCATACAGAATACTATAGTGATATATTTTTATGCACAATGTTGTTTGACATAAGACCCTGTAAATTTGATCAACGGCATATTCCCTTATAGACATGGCATATTTAAAAGTCTCATTATGAGGATATAGGCATCAATCTATCTGTCAGTGCCACTCTCTGTATACCAAGTTCTCTGATCTGATTTCATTAAAAATAAATAAATAAATGAGAAGCAAAGCAATAAATTCAAGCCTAATTTGTATTTTCAACAATTCCTCTAAGTCTTGCATAGTGTTCAGCAGCACTCAAAACGATAGACAATTTCAGCCTGATATGGAAGTGAGCTGACCTACTCAGAAAAAAGGCAACACCATAGAGTAGGTGGTTTATTATGAAGTAACCGTATCAGTTTGCGTTCTAATGTATTCTGATTAGCAGCCATTATGGTTGCCATCTTTTGAGAAATTCCTCATTAATCCGCTATTATTTTAACTTTAATTTGTTGAAAAATCTATAATGACTGGGTTCATACGGAATGGCTGACAAATGTAATACATTTATATTACATGTTAAACCAAAGCCAATAAGACCTTCTATAAATTGACATTATGCAAAATCCTGACCTGTGCATAGCTAGATTCAAAGTCAGTTAATAGATGGATGTGCCCATGTTTTGTCACCTCTGTTATTTTAAAAATCTGGCGTTTTGCTTGCCATTTCTAACCTATTACAAAAATTGTTTACCTTAATTTGCTTTGGAATACTCTTGGCATCATGCAACTTTTAGAATCTCTGAGCCTCATCTTAAAATGATTATACCCTTCCCAATATTATTCTGCAGAATAAAATGCCTTTGAAAAGCTTCCTCTACCTTCTTTGCTAGCTTCAAGTAGCAATAACGCTTATTTATAAACACTTATAATAAAACTTATATACCGCTTTACAGTGCTTTACAACCCTTTCTAAGCGGTTTTACAGAGTCAGCATATTGCCCCCAACAATCTGGGTCTTCATTTGACCAAGCTCGGAAGGATGGAAGGCTGAGTCAACCTTGAGCCTTTGAGAATTGAACTGCCGAACTGCTGGCAATTGGCAGTCAGCAGAAGTAGCCTGCAGTACTGCATTCTAACTACTTTGCCATCATGGCCAGTTTAAAAGTATTTTACACAATGGATAGTTAAAATGATATTTGCTACGATAAGGTGCAATAAGAAACACCAACTTTGATGGCATTACAAATATGCATGTAGAGTTAATTATCACTGCTTATTAGGCTTTTGTCTATTTAGTACTACTATAATAGTATATGTTAAATACCATATGCTAAAAAACAGCAACTGACATGGGAAATCACTTCCTGTCTGCATTGACAAACTTCCTGAATTCATTTGGTTGACCACAATCTAATCCTATGTACTGGACAAGACAGGCTGTTGGTTTAATCCAGTATGACTCTTTTTTAAATCTTGCTTTGAAAATAGTTGGCATTCAGCAAATTGAAAAAGCCCAAACAAGGATTGAAAAGCAGGTGGAGAAGGGCATGTGAAAAGGCTGTACAAAACTCTGCCTCACTTTTTCTGAAGTCTGGTTTAGCTCACTTCAACAGGTTTGCACATTATATTAGCCATCACAAAGGATTAATTTGAGGTTTGCTTTTTAAAATGGAAATGTTTCTATCTCTCATAATCTGGAGTTAATTAGTTGTCAAATATATTTTTTATGGAGGCAGACTTGGAATGTTTTAGCCTGGACAATGACAATGAGTTGTCATCTGACTTGTATACCAATTTTCCATCTCTAAATTTCAGACTCATGTTGTATCTCAACTATGAAATATATAGTGCACTGTGATAATTTTGTTAAATTACAGAGCACAGCATAAAAATTAGGGGAAGGTGGGGAAGGTGGGGAGAGCAGACGAATGTACATATCTTTGAAGCCTTTTCTATAAATGTTTATCATCCGTTATGTTCTTCCATGATTAATGCAAGCCAAAAGAAATGGTGTGCTCTGTACTATCATGCTCTGCACATCTCATCTCAAAATTATGCAGCATATGTTGTGTGTCAGAAAAATAACAAATCTTGAAGTTATGACAGATTTAAAGAGATAAACAACTTTTATTTTGTGTAATTTCCAGCATCTTCAAATAGTTTTGAAGATGCAGTGCTGCTGCTTTTTCTCCATTGTTGGTATTTTCTTCTTAGGCTTTTTAAAAATACCTCAGTAAAAAAGTGCACTTTCATGATAACTGAAATAGATGAACTTCTTTTTCCTTCCAGGCATTTATCATGTTCGTTTCCTGCCCATCCCTAATACAGCTGCAGCTGGAAAACATCTCAGCATTTAGTTTCTTTGTATGCTATTTTCCATGCTCAACATTAGAAGAGTTCACATCCTACTACAACATTTTAAAAAAGAATTTCATAGCTGAACAAAGCTGAAATTTTCACAAATATATTAATGCCCAAATTAAAAGTTATATGAATTAGCATACAGTAAGATTTAAAATTGAGTGGTGATTCAGACACAGCCTAATCATAAGAGATTTTATCCCAACTACTCTTAGCAGGGAAAAATAATAGACCTGGGAGAACAGAGGTGTTGACCACTCCTAATCCATGCTCAGGTGGCCTTTAGACCTTTTAAGCAGCAGAAGCAGCCATTAGAACTGGAAAAGCCCATGAACATACTTGTTTTTTTTTCTTTAGTGTTAAAATTTGTATTAATCTAGAATTTATAAAAAGAATGTGTAATGGAAAGGAAATATGACAGACTAAAGAACCAACTAAATTAATAAGTTAATATAGACTATTAAAAGCAAGGAGATACACTGGTAACCTTTTTTATTTTTATTATCATTATTAGGCAAACATATTGTTTATCTTTATTTTTAAAATAAATATTAAGGGAATATATTTGAAATAATTGAAATGAAACAAAAAGATGTTTCAATTGAGATTAATGAAAGAGGCTAGAATTAATGTGTTTGTTTGTCTCCTTACTGAAAATCTGGAATGGAAAAGGTAATAATAGAATTAAGTATGCATATATGAATGTATAATTGCTGCCATATTTGTATGTAAAGATGATGACCCGGAAATATGTTGTCCACTAAAAAGAGATTTTTGTTTTTATTGTGAAAAACTGAATAAAATTTGTTTAAAAAAAGAGACAGAAGGATCTTGATAGACTTGAACATTCAGCGCTATCTAACAAAATGAAATTCAGTGGTGAAAAAAATAAGGTTCTACATTTAGGCAAGAACAAAATGCACAGGTACAGTATACGTGGTACCTTGCTCAACTGACTGTGAGAGGAATCCTGGACTCCTAGTGGACAGTCATTTAAATATGAGCCAGCAGTGTGCTGCAGCTGCCAAAAAAGCCAACACAGTTGTAGGCTGCATAAACAGAGGGATAGAATCAAGATCATGTGAAGTGTTAATACCACTTTATAATGCCTTGATAAAGCCACACTTGGAATACTGCATCCAATTTTGGTCGCCACAGTGTAAAAGATGTTGAGACTCTAGAAAGAGTACAGAGAAGAACAACAAAGGTGATTAGGAGGCTGGAGGCTGAAACATATAAAGAATGGTTGCTGGAACTGAATATGTCTAGTCTTATAAAAAGAAGGATTAGGGGTGACATGATACCAGTGTTCTGATATTTCAGAGGCTGCCACAAAGAAGGAGTCACACTATTCTCCAAAGCACCTGTAGGTAGAATGGGTGGAATCAAGGAGAGAAGCAACTTAGAACTAAGGAGAAATTTATTGACAGTTATAACAATTAATCAGTGGAACAACTTGCCTCCAGAAGTTGTAAATGCTCCAACTCTGGAAGTTTTTAAGATATTAGCTAACCATTTGTCTGAAGTGATGTAGGGTTTCCTGCCTTAGCAGAGGGTTGGACTAGAAGACCTCCAAGGTCCTTTACAACTCTGTTATTGTATTTTATTCTTCCAAAAGCCAATTATTCAGAATTTTATTTCTATTATTTGTACTTTAGGTGCTACTCTATCTGATGGCTTTTCTATCTGATGACTTTACAAACTCATGTGATGTTTGTAATTGTTTGAATCAGTGTTTCTCAACCTTAGCAACTTTAAGAGGACTTCAACTTCAACAAAGAATTTCCCAACTAGCATGGAAAACACTGGTTTTCATAAATGCTGGCTAATTATAGCACTGCAAGGCAATTGAGAGTTCAGACTCAAACATTTTTTGTGTGCATACATAAAGGTGAAGTAGATGCTCTGCTTGGCTAGAACCGCTGTTACAAAAGACACACCCATCCACACCTACCTTGCGCAACTTCTCATTCCAGTCTTCCTTGTCCGACTGGTCTATTCAGTTTGATAAAGTTTCAAGTACTCTTTGATATCCCAAACCACACACAACTGCTACTATACTTTTATAGAAAAATTAGTGTAATCCGATCTACCACAATCATAATGTAGTTATTTGCTAACTTTTTAGAAAAGTATCTTCACTTTGAATGGATGTATGGTGGCAAAGGACTTCATTATAAGTCCTTTGCCACTGTATTTTCATTAAAAGTGAAGTCCCAGCACCCTCATCCCACTTCCTTTTCAAGCAGGTCCTGAGATATTCTCATCCTTGCTATCCCAATACTGTACCATTTTAAAGCTTATACAGAGGAAAGATTTTATATTAGAGTAATTATTGAAGGAAACATGGGATATACAACAAGGCAATGCTTAAGAACTTTCCTACCTGCTCACACAATTTTCAAATGCAAGCTTTTCCTTCTCCCTGACCCCCAGATTATCTCTAGAGGTTGGCTTGTCATCCCTGTGTTCTACCTTTGATTCCCCACCCCTCTTTTATATATAAGGTGTTTTTCAGTCTCTTTTTTTCCTGCTGAATATAAAACAAAGCCAATCAATAACATTCCAAAACTGATTCAGAACTTTTTAAGGCAAAGAAAAGAACATGGGCAGAGCCTACATTGAGCTCAATCTTTCCTATAAAGCCTGCAGGTTTCACTGTCCTGTTAGCCCCTCCTGAGTGTACATAGCTACTCTTAAATACATAGCTACTCTTAAATAGCCGAGAAAATCAGGACACAGGAAGTCAAGAATGGATGAATACCAAATTAACGTAGACTGGATGTAAACATGTATGAACAATACAAAGTAAACCTGTTGAGGAGGTTTAGTCATATTCAGAGACTGAATCCAGAAAACTAGGAACAAGCAGAGTGTGAGTTCTAGTCCTACCTGGAGCATGAAATCCACCTGGGTGACTTTGAGCAGGGACTGTCTCTTAACTCAAGCTCGCTCACAGGGTTGTTGTATGGGGTAAATAGACGAGGCGCGCATTAAGCATGTTTGAATACTTGAACACACACACACACACACACACAGGAATGGGAATAATGAGAAAATTGTTGTTTTATGATATTGGGGAAATCCTGAAAAAAATCAGTGAGATATTTCAAGAACAAGAAGTTTCATACAAATCTGAAGGGATATGATAAAAGCAAAGATGGTTTGGAAAGAAAAAGAGCGGGGCGTTAGAGAATGGCATTGATGTGAACAAAGTTTAGTTATGTATTCTTTTCTTATCTCATTTTTTTTGCCTACCAGCTCTCTTCTGAGCTCTGCAGAATGTTTTTTGTGCTTTGCGTAATGCAGCTCTCAAATGGAGTAACTTGATGGATCTGCCTGAATGAACACTACATTAGTGATTACTGAATTATATTTTATTGATATTATCTTCAATGGAATTTAATTTCTTTAATTTCTTTGTCTAAGGAATTTGCGATTGTTAAACTCCATATGTGCTCTGGTATGTATGTTTAAATATAATATTTAATATGCCAGTTTCTCTTGGGAGACTTCCTGCAGAGCAACCTATAGAATAAATAATAGGGACATCTGTTGGAAGGGTATGCAATTTTGGGGGGCAGCTGTGTGTTATTTTATATTAAAGGGGTTTACGAAGCTGTGCATTCCAAAATAAGCCCCCTCTGAGAGAGATGGATAGTTAAATAAAAGGTGAGTAAGCGCAGAGAAAAGCTATATTTTAATTATAGTTAAATGCCTTAGTACGCACACAAGTAATCATCATATGCTTGTATTATATGATAGGTTTGCATCCAAAACATTACGGAATGCCCATATTATGAATCTTAGATCTAGGTTAAAGAAAGCTTTGGAAACAATTCTACTATTTGAATTTATAAATAGTAGCATAAATTTCCTTACTGCTCTATTCATTCTCAAATCCTCAAAAGCTGGGCATTTCTGCTTGGGAATTCTGTATTTGAAATATGATTTAGAAAATGAAAACGGTGAAAGAACGGATGTGCCTGCTGTCTGAGTGCTATTTGTAGCATATTTATAGCATTATTAGCCTTGACATCTTCTGACTTGAAATGCTAAGAACTAGCATGAAAACTCCCAAATTTTCCTGATTGGCTTTTTCTGCAGCAATAAACTCCCCTCAGTTTCACTCCAAATAAAGGAGAAGTATAGCGCAAGCAGTAAAATTCCTCCCAAACCTGGTGTTTTCCATATATCCTCAACCGATTCTGAAGAAATACAAAACAAGAAAAACAAGATAAATTCACTCTAAGTTCTTTTTGTTTGTACTACTGAGGGGAGCTGTATGGAAATAAATGTTCCTTTCAGTAGGAAAGAAGCATTACTTCTTAAAAAAACAAATAAAAATGTGTGTAGCACTATTAATACCAAAAATAAATCACCACAGCTATTTGGTGGCACTGCTGGTGTAGAAACACAACTTGCTGCATTGTGAATAGAACTGAGTGTGCTCCGCTGTTTCCTACACAGCCATTGAATTTCTAATTTCACTACAGATAATTCAACCTCTTAGAATTGCATGGAAACACACACTTTCATTCATACTGTCTATTAATTTTAGATAACATTTCCAATAATTCCTATATTTCCCTATGGATAGCATAATTACTGACAGTAGAGGTAGTCCTCAACTTACAATCAGTCATTTAAAGACTGTTTGAAGTTACAATGGCACTGAAAAAAATTGATTTATGACTGGTTTTCACACTTACTACCATTGCAGCATCCCCATGGTCAAGTGATCAAAATTAGGATACTTGGCAATGGCATGTATTTATGATGGTTGCAGTCAGGGGTGGGTTTCTACCGGTTCTGTCCACCTCTGTAGAACCAGTAGCTCTGAAGAGCAGCATTATGTTTTTGCCCACCTGCCCACCTGAGCTTTTACTTGATCTTTATTTCCTGATTTTTCAACTTCAGCTACAAAGGAGCCACAGCTGCAGTTAAAAAAACAGGGCAGGGACTCTGATAAATCCCGAACCATAGTTAACCCTTTTGTATCCCACCTCTGGTTGCAGTGTCCTGAGATTCTGAGAAGCAAAATCAATGGGGAAGCCAGATTCACTTAACTGTGTTACTACCATAACACCTGCAGTGATTCACTTAACAACTATGGAAGAAACTCATAAAACGGGGCAAATTTTACCTAACAACTGTCTTGCTTAGCAACAGAAATTTTGGGCTCAAGCAAAACCTCAAATTCAAACAATATTTCAAATTATTAGATCTTTACCCAGACATCCTGAATAGTTTTGTCTTGCTTGTATCTGCAAGGGAAAAAAGGGTTTAGGATTTATACCTATCTCAGATTAATCTAATTGTGTGTATGGACATTTGATGGTGTGAGGATTTAGCGAAAGGCATCTTGATGAAGGGAGGGAGCCAATGTATAAATTTGGAATTTCATAATTTTAGGTTCATGCTTCCCATTCAACAGAGGCATAATGGAGGGATAACCTGGAGAGAGTTTGATCTGATGTTGCCAGATCTAATTGTGAATCTTCCTTTCTTGAATACTCGGGATCCCCATTCCCATTCAAGCCCTAAAAATGGATCAGGCCAAATGTCCTTTGGTCCAGCACCGTGTTTCCACAAAGGTCAGAGTAGGATGTCCAGGTGGTCGTGGTATAGTTTCCTTAAGCTTTCTGAACATGGAGACTCTATTGAGTGGCCGTAAAGGACAGTCCTTAACTAACAACCTCCGCAGAATCGCGAGGCGGCCGCAGGGTGCCTCTTTCCGGGCCTCCGTTCGCACCCAGCCGACTTCTGCCGTCCCCGGTGTGACCGATGACTAAGAACAAAACGCTGCGCGAAGATGATCATGGGCGGAGAAGGGACAGGTCTGAGCAGAGTCCGACGGTGCTGCTGGGCGGGAGAGGAAGGAGGCGCCCCCCGGGGGTAGGAGGGGAGCGGGGAACCGTCAGAGAACCCGAGCGGGGAACGGCGCAGCTCAGCCTCCCCGCCCAAGCACCGGGCCGGGACCCGCACTAGCTCGAAGGCTCGGCCGCGCCGCCTTCCGTTGGCTCGCCCGGGAGGCGCGCCCAGTCTGGGCTGCACTCTCCTCTGCATCCATGCCGCTTTCCCAGGCAGAGGCTCCTTGAGCCGGGCTCCCTCTTTTCTTCCTTTCCGATGTCGGGCCCCCGCAGCGCCTTGCAGGCCTGGTGCCGCCGCCAATGCGAGGGTTATCCGGGTGTGGAGATCCGAGACCTCAGCAGCTCCTTCCGGGATGGCCTGGCCTTTTGCGCCATCCTCCATAGGAACCGGCCTGATTTGCTGTGAGTACCGGGCGACCGCCTCTCGTTCCCCACCCCTTACTCTCCACATACTGGACGTGCGGGACTAGGCCCAGCAACCTCGAGCTCGGTTCGACCACCAGCCGCTCGAGGAGGAGCTTCTCTCCAGCTCCCAAGTGGGGGAACCAGCGCTTTCCTCCTGGGAATTTTGAAGAGGGAGAAAAGATGGGCTACTGGTTAGAAACCCTCGCTGGAGAGAGGGGCCCCCTCCAAGAGCGGACATGAAGTCGTCTTCAACTAGTCCTTAGAGCCTTAGAGAGACCCCCCACCCAGCTGTTCATAACCCTCATAGCAAAGGCACCAACTTGCACTCTTTTACTCCATAGCAACTGATCCCAAACAAGGACTGTTTCCAACTATGTAATCAGTAGTGCAGTGCAACTGAAAATTCATTGTGTAAAAAGACCCTTATGTGTCTGACATGGGATCTACTCCCTGTAATTCAGACATTGCCTGAAATAGGGTGAATATTCAGTTGTGAATCATGTAAAACAAGTGTATAAAACTGGTTCCTGATTTTTGGGGCTGAAAATTTGATGAACCCCTTAATAAATGAACCCCTTAAATATGAATCCCTTGATTTCCTTTCTAGTCCAAATCAAACGATAACCAACCAAAGTTCATATTTTAATAATTGTAATCTTGCTTCTCTACAATAATGAAATGGATGTGCCCACTTTCATGACAAAAATTTTATGAAGCTGAGTTTTATGCTTCTCAGATTTAGCTAAAAGTCAGTTTCAGTCTTCCTCCTTGTTCCTTGTCTCTGAGATGCTTTGTTCAAGAAATGGAAATGTCATCCTATAGAGTGATATTTTTAACATCACAGTCTTTTAGTTCAAGCTGATTGAAAACCTGGCCTGTGTCAAAATAGCCCAGCCTGATTCAACACAAGAAAAAACAAGTATAAGACTATTTGTTTATCACATTTCTACACTACCCGTCTATTTAAGTGACTTTCTAAAGCTTTTATGAACCAGACCATAATCAGGGAATACTGTTTGAAGCTCTGTGAAATAACTTTTTGTAGTGTCAGCTCTATGATGCTAACAGACATAGCCAAATAATATATGAGAAGAGTATTAGAACCTCTTCTTTTTGACTATGAAAAAATATGAAATCTTACTTTATGGTTGTACTTTCCTTTTCAGAACTTTTCTCAAAGGAAAATTTCCACCCTGCTTTGCTTGATGCTTTTTAGTCTTTTTTGATGTTGCATGGATATATGGATGGGCCATTAGTTTAATTTTCTTATCCTAAAAGAGCTTTCCAGTTTAGAGATAGATATTGGAGTTCTGGTAATAATCATGAATTAGAAATATTCAACTATTTCACCTAAGCCAAACAATAAAAGGTTTGGTAATATTTTTATTTATTACAGTAAGCACTTTATTTATTAAAATATAGGCTTCTGCACATTTTGTCAGAAGGTGCCTCTAGGCAGCTTACAACCAGTAAAACATCAGTATGAAGCATTAAACATTAAGACAATAAATAGTCATATAATGTTTTATTAAAAATGACAAAGATAAGGAAGAGAGCCAAGTGCACATTAAAGGAGGTGGGGTCTTATCTCAGTCTGTTAGTCACCTCCTGAATGACCCCCCACACACTTTTGTAAATTATTTCACAATTGTAAATACATCCACAAACACTACCTTTTTAACAGTTGTCATGAAATAGTTGGGAGTACATGATTGGATTTGTTTTTTTACAGAATTTCTAGTTAGTGCAAATTCAGATGTTTTCAGAAAAGGAATAGATAAATATTCACTGTCTTAAAAGCAGTATAAAATTAATATGTCCCATCCCTGATATTTAACAGAATTATAGTTTTCAAATGTATTCTTGCCGGCAAATAGTAATGCTTCTCTTTTGTAATATTATCTTGCAAACTTATGTTGCCATAGTCAAACTACTTTGTTGTCCATGTTGTTTCAGACATGTTTGAAAAAAACACACTGATGTAGACAATATCCACTGAAACTAGCAAAATATGATCCTGTATGTGTCTTATATTTATTTCTGTGTTATATAATAGAGAGGGAGTTAAATGTGCTTATTTACTAGATTTTTAAACCCCTGCAATTGTATGTGTCAATTTATAGAAAATAAATGTTCTACAATAACAATAGGATAATAATTATTACAAATATAACCATAAACAATATCTAACATTTAACATTTAAACTGGAATAATATATAAACAATTCTTACGGTTAATTCCAATTAGTTAAAACCCCTCCAGAAGACTTCTGTTTTAATGTATTGCTTTTTCTAATCAGAATAAGTGCCTGGGTGGAATAATGGGCAGGAAGGTGGGGGCAGGAAGGTCTCCATCCGAAGACGCCTTCATTTTTAGCTCTGGGTAAGCCTGAGCTGCTTTCAAACAATAGGTGTTAATAAATTAACTTATTTATTCTCATGAAACCAGTAAACCAATGAGGTGAGTTTATGCAAAGAATCAAACTAAATAAATGAATTAAGTTTAAAACTAACCAACTTTGCACATAGTGCAAATGGCAGGTCTTTAGCTGGCGGTTAAGTAAATACATTTACTGAGTCTGATCCAATTTAACTCTGGGGAAAAATATTGCAAATAATTATTTGGGGGATATTTGTCTATCCTACATATCTGTTAATACTTCTTTTTCCATCTGCCTATCCCATTATAATGCTATGGTACAATTACAGAATTATAATTGGAAAGCACAGTAGAAATCACCAAATTCAAGCTCTTGTTTAGCGCTGTTCTCTTACAACTGGATAACTTTTTAAAATATGACAAATTAGTAGCAGAAAAACTAAGAGACGGTTATTACCATCATCCTCATCTCATTTCTATGCCATCAGTTATCTCGATGAGGTTTATAATTATAATTGGCCATGAGAATTAAGAATAGAAATGTCTTTAGTAAATTTATGATCTATTTGGAAGTACTGTGCTAGCAACCTTTCTCATCTTGGTGCCTTCCAGATACAGTTAAAATTCTTGAATGATTGAAGTACAATACTTGGAGAACATCAGATTGAGGAAAGCTAGATTATTTGTCTTTATCTCACCTTTATTATTTTTATAAATAAGGCAGAGAACAAAGAGATACTTCTTCCTTCTTCCTCCTGCTATTTTCTGTACAACAACAGTTCTGTGACGTGAGTTAGGTTGAGAGAGAGTTACTGACCCAAAGTAGCCTGCTAGCTTTCATGCCTAATGGCAGGAGAACAACTGAAAGTCCCATGGCTTCCAGCCTGCTGCCTTAACCACTAGACCACATTAGTTCTCTATTAGATCATAAATTATATAAATTAGGTATTATATTGATGATTGACTAATAAAGATACTTGGTGATAGTCATTCAATAGTTTTTAAATGAATATGATGGTGTTGAGGGTCTATGAAGCAGCTGTCCAATAAGCACAAGCCTTTGAAGCAAGTCGCTCCAAAGAGATGAATTCAACTCAGAACCAATTAAGCACAAGGTACTGCTCTGAAATATCTCAGCTATGAATTTCTGCTCTTGCAAATGGTCTAAGTAAGCACTTCTTAGTTAACGGTAGTGAATTGCATTGCCAACTTGACAGATAGAGCCTTACAAGGACATGGCATGTTAAGAAATAAGTTTCCAAGGAACAACTGAAGGGAATGTTGAATCATTTTAACTGCTTCAGCATGTCTTGACTTGGAAGCTGGAGGATCAAAGGATAGAAAGAAATGGTCAAAAATCACTCCGTTGGTAGATCAAAAGAAATCCTGTTTTTACCTAAACTTTATGTTATCAGAGCCCTTGGAGAACTGGTTGGCATTTTATGACATAATACAAAATGTCATAAAGGATTTCCTGTAGTCAGCTGCTGATATTTGATTGTGCTATATATTGTTCAACATGGGCTGTTTCAAGGCAGATACATCTCTGAATATCTTCCTGAATTCTTAGGAATTTTTCTACTATATTAGAAGCTCTGCCTTTGTTGAAGACATTGAAGAATGTGGCAAGGAAATATATCTGAAACAGTGACCTACCAGGTCATGAGCTGTCTAATTACGTTTTAAAGCATTGAGCTCAGCATACTGGTTTCCAATGAGAAACCTAAATTCCTGTTGGTAATTAAAAAAAACCCAAAACATTTTAAAAATGAGTTGTAACAGTTTAGGAATGAGGCTTGATAGGTGGATCCCTTCTAACCTCTTCAAAATGGCTGTCCAAAAAGACTTATGCCAAATGGATTGCAGCGATGGATAATATGATACCAGATGAGGGGTCCCTCCAGTTGGATGGCATTCAATATGCTATTGAGGAAGACCTGAGGATTTTTAGATGTACAGTGCTGTTGGAAGTTACGATTCCCCTCTCTTCTAGGAAAACATTAGAAGGGGAAGGAAAATTCCCCTAAAAGAAAGGAGAGGTGAAAACACAAGCAGGGACAGCTCCATTAGCTCCCACCTTTGCATGGGACACACATTAGCTAGGATCCTTTCCCATAGAAATCAAATAGATAGCAAGCTACAAAAAACTTGTGAAAAGCAAACAGCATAACAGGAAGCTCAGGATATTGCAACCAGGTGCAAACTGATAGCTACAAAGGATCAGGGAAAAACATATTGGACTATAAAACAATTACTCCTACCAAAATCCCAGGAAGAAATCCCAATCTCAGAGAGACAGGGATTCAACACACACAAATCAAATACTTCACTTACAAATTAAAGAACCTGAAGTGTATAAGAGAGAGGTTTTCCTACTCACTTATTAGATTAATCCTAGGAACGCTGTGAGATTTCTTCTTATCAGCCTTCCTATTAATAAATTGATTCTGACTTTCAACGTAGCTGACCAAATCATTTTGCATTAAAACCTCCCAGCTGGGAAATTTGAATCCACAAAAGGAAAGAACTTTGTCTTTTTCCTTAAAGGGCAAAGCTTCTTTTTTCCTTTCCTCAGTACTATAGTATCTGTGATGCAGCTGCATTAGAGTCAATAGGGCATCTTGTTCTTAATGTTGCTCTGTAGGAAAAGAAACTCTCAGGATGTAAAGACAGAATTATAACGGGATTATGGAACATGCAAAAAGCACAACACAATGAAAGATTAAATGAATCTATGACATATCGGGGGCAGGGTGTGATAGCTGAGTAATTAAAGACACTGAGCTTGTCAACTGCAAAGCTGACAGCCCAAGTTCAAGATCTGAGCCCTACACAATGGGGTGAGTTCCCTTTACTGGCCCCAGCTCCTGCCTACCTAGCAGTTAGAAAGCGTGCAAATGTGATTAAACAAATAGGTATCACTTTGGTGGGAAGGTAACAGCGTTCTGTACACCTCGGCATATAGTCATACTGGCTATATGATCTGGAAAGGGGTCTTTGGACAATGCTGGATCCCTTGGCTAAGAAACGGAGATGACTCCTGCCCCTAGAGTTGGACACAACTGCACAACTCTACAGGGGAAACCTTTACCTTACCTTTTGTACAGGTTTAATTGAAATGGATTAAAAATTGAGACTTTCAATCTGAAAATCATACTGCTTACCTCTCAGTATATAAAAAACAAAAAAAGGGATGCCACTGCTTTCATAGTCCAGAAGATATAAAAACACAGTACCTGGGTACAATACAATGACTAATTTAATATCAAATAGACTCTGTGGACAATCCTTTCATACGGTAGTTATCTAAGTTTATGCTTTAATCGCTGTTGCAGAAAAAAAAAAAAAAGGAAATTCACATGTTTTCTAGTCAATCTGAAATTAACCGAACGTGTAAGGGCCAGCTCAAACTGGAAGGAGTCTAAGGAGGTATCTTAGAAAGCAGCAAGGACACACCTGGGACTGATATGGTTGCAGAGCATTCTGAGCAGCTGGAAGCAGCAGAGAATGCATTTCTGACCTAGGATCTCCTCTTAGCCCTAAGGCACATAAGGCTCAATGAAGGGCAGAATGGAGAATATCTGAGCAGCTCTTGGAAACACAAGGGTGTTTCCACTGGTAATTGCTTGCACCTGGTAGAGGCTCTATTTTAGAACCACTGCTAGCAATCAGTCCCTTATTGGAAACAAGTACCTGACTGCATCTTGTGAAAAACACCCTTTTGCTTTTTCACCATGACCTACATTTCTATTTTTTGGTTTGTCTTCTTTTTTTTTTTGAAACAAATTTTTATTGATTTTAAAGATAAAACAACACATCATTAACTATTAAATACATAAACACATAAAACCTCTTAACATTGTAAATCCTTACAAGTCAAACAAAACATTATTTTTATAGAGTATAATTCCAATTTATCCCATCTCCATATGGACACACAAACATCTTTCAGCAAATTTCTCATTTTTTCTCTTTACTCCTATTCAATTTCATTTCTCTTCCATATTTATCCATTTTATAGTCATCATATTCTTTTCTTTCTGGCTTGTATAAATTATTCTCATCTAACATTCCTCCAAGGTTTTATTGATTCTTTCCTTTTTTTTTTTTTTATAAAAAACAAATTTTGTTAGTTTTACCATAAGCACAATACACAAACATACAAACACAAAACATAAACAAAACTAAAAGATCTTTTCTGAAGGTTGTCTGTTCCCGGGTTAAAACTCTTTACACAGACACAAATTCAAACATCATATTCAACCCATATCTCCTTCCAAATCTTATTATCATTTTCTTTTTTATATATATATATAAAAACCATTTTTATCAGTTTTATAAAAACAATGCACAAAGAATCAAGGCATAGCAGCTTATAAATTCTTTTCTCAGAAAAAATAATAATAATAGATCAATAAGGCATAACATTTCCAGATTATAATATCAATATTTCATATAATATTAACTTCATATCTTGTCCCTACTTCTCTTTTCCATCCAAATTATTTATTAATTAAAATTTTATTGCCTTTTATCAATATACAAAATCCAAAAAAAAAAAAAAGCATATATATCCTTCCATATCTTATTACCATTTTCAACAACATTCTTTGTCTGTTCTATTTCCAATTATCCATTCATCTTTTTTTTTCTTTTACTATACTTCTCCTGTACACCAATTGGAGTAACATCTATAACTCATTACCCTAACTTAGAAATACTACATATAGCAATCTTTCTTGGGATTCTGTTTAAAAAAAATTCTAAAATTACATAATAAATTTTATATTCTAAATATACATATAAAAACACACTCTTATATACCCTCCAGAATCCCTCTTTTAATCTAAATTAAATTCACCCATTGTCTCTAAATAAACTTTTTTTCCTTAGGTCTTGCTTCCCCCCATTAAGGCTTCTCCTCCCCCCCTTTCTCTCTTGCTTATTCTTCTCCTTGCCCTTTCTACCCCTTTGCTTTTTCTCTTCGCTTTTCTTGCTCCTTTTCCTTTGCTTTCTAACCTTGCCTCCATCTTTTCGCTCATTTTTCTCTCTTTTGGTTGTTTTTATAATTCTTAAAATCCCCCTTTTCTTATCCTTTTTCTCCTCCTCTCCAGAAGGGACCCATTGTTCATCAAAGATGGCTTCTTCTTCCTCTTCTTCCTTGTCCCAGTCCTTCTGCTGCGTAATCAACTTTTCAAAGGAACATAACGCCATTTCTAAAAATTGAAACAAAGCGCCCAAAGTATCTTCTTTTTTATATTTTTGATATTTAATCTCTAGTTCATCCACAGACGATGCCATTATGAAAAGGGAAACTTTTTCCAAAACAACCACAAGAATTTTTAATCAAAGACAATCAAAAGCAATTAAAAAAAAGAAAAAAAGTTCCAAAAGTTAATACTTTTCTTCCTTCTTCTCTTTCTCTTTCTGAATTAATTTTTAATCAAAGAGGTCCAATTACCATATATCTTCTTTTGGGATCCACAAAGACGTTCTAATCAATCTCCTCCTTTTTCAGCTTCTGCTCCAATTTTTTTTTTCTCCCTTCCCACTTGCAATGAGAATTTTAATAATCAAAAATCCATACCTCCAGCAGAGATTTTCCAATTTCTCACATTTTTCAATGTCCAAAAATCCCTTTGTCTCTTATCTTAGTTTTCAAAACAATCCACTTTCAATGTCTAATATATCCAAGTATTTCTGCTTTTTCCGTGGGGTGGGAGAGTAAAAAAAAAAAAAAAAAAAATTCCCTTTAACAGCTTCTCCGCCGCTTTTCGCTCTTCTTAGGGATACAATGTATCCTCCAGCAACAAACAGCTCAATTCCAGGCAATTTAAAAGGTGTTACTTGACCCGGCTCAGACAGAACTTTCACTCTTCACACTTCCTCCAGCACAGTTCTTACCCGGTTGCTGGCTTCTTCGTGGCGGCCATTGCTGACCGCCGCTCCACCGCCTTGGGAAAAAGGGGTTTTCCCGGAGAAAGGGGGGGTCTGTGATGCCCCCACCTCCCTTTCCGACTCCCCTCTGTCTTCAGCTGTCCCTACAGGGCAGCCATATCCCCCTGACCCATCTGGATCGGGGGTACCTCGACGGCTAGCACAGCAGGAATCGCGAGCTGTCGCGAATTCCTGCTGCCCCGAAGCCACGCAAACCGGAAGTCCTATTTTTTGGTTTGTCTTCTGACACTGATCTGCATCCTTCTCTGGACTAATGAGCTTTGACTTCTCCTCAAGCAAACTGCTCAGAGAGGTGAGAACGTGCATTTGAAGTGTGTGATTACACACCCTGTTTGTGCTGCTTGCATTTTCCTTCCCAGTAACATTTACAGCTTTTTCTGTGCTTCTTATTGTTGGAGTCAAGAAAGCCAAAGTGGGAAAAAGAAAAATGTAGTTGAACTATGTAGCCTAGGAGGCTGAAATGAAGCAAAACAATTAATTTGTTCCTGCCAATCCAGATTTGTTTTCATTGCTAGCATATGTTTTGGATGCCCCAAACAACATCTATATGCATGGACATCACCAGAAATGGAATTTACTATATCTGTGATATAAGGAGTTGGAAAAACTTAGTTGCAAAGTTGCGGCCAGGGGCTGACCATGGAACAAGTCATGAACTATTCATGAGTAAATTCTAAGTCAAGCTAATGTTAGGAAAGCAGAGCCAAACAGTTTCCCAAAATGATATTGAATACACCCACAGCCACACACAAAGAATAATTTTGAAGTCCTGAACCTTATTGATAGAGAGCTGAAGGAATTATATAGTGAAACCAAAGAAGTTCTTAAGGATGAATATGAAAGCAGATTGCCAAACATCAAGAAAATGGAAAAAAATAAAAAAGTAAAATAGATGTGGGAACAAATAATGGAAATTGCTAAGAGAAGAAAAGCCAAAGCTAAGAAAAAAATATCATGAAAGAACTTAAAAAAGGATTTCAGACAGCTGTTAACAGAGACAAAAGTAATATTACATTGATATTGAAGATTAAAGCAAACATAGAAAAGTAGGGAAGGACTTCCAAAATATCTCTAAACAAAGAAGCTGGTTCCATTATTAATTAGTATGTCATTGGTTAGGTAGTACCTTATTCCAAAAAGATCAAATAGGGATGGAAGGAATATATTGAAATTCTGCATAGTAAAGATGTTAGCATCTGATAAATCTTAGAAGATCTTCCATACTTTACAAGAGCTTTTGGTACTAAAAGATGAATTTGGATAAGGACTCCAATAATTATCAAGTGGAAGACTACAGGAATTGATGGAGTGGCTATAGAAGTATGGATTGCAGCAGAAGAAAAATCAGAAAGATAATAACCAAGCTATGCCACAAATTTGAGAAATGAAACAATGTCCAAAAAAATTAGAAGAGATATGTCTATATACCAAAGCCAAAGCAAGGACATTTAACAAATTATGCAAAATATCACATAATATCTTAGGATCATCCAACACATATTAAAGCCCTACATAGAAGGAGAAATACCAGACATTCAAAATGACTTTAGAAAAGATTAGGGAACCCAGACATGATTACTGATGCATACTGAATAATTGAGAAGGCCAAAGGTTTCTAGTGATGTATTCTTAAGTTGGTTGTTGTTTTAACCTTGGATGCCATAGATTTTATTTTCTTGTTTTAGTTTTAATCTTTGCATACTGTCTAGAGTCACTGTTGTGAGATGGGCAGCTGTATAAATTATACAAAAAAAAAAAAAAAGACTATTTTCTAAAGTAAACAATGTGTTTTGTTATTTGTAGAAAAAAAATTTTTTTAAAACAAGTTTTATTGGTTTTTGATTTTTTGATTGTGTCTATTGTATCACAGTATGGAATGTCCTTAAAAATGGGAAACCTAGGACATCTCATTGTCCTTAAGCAAAAGTTACACACAGGTAGGAAGCTACAATCTAGATGGAATATGATGAAAGAGACTCGCCCCAGGTTGACAAGAGTGAGGCAGGACTTTCTCCTCCTTTATTCAACCTCAGGATGGAATATATATTGAAGAGGGTTGCATTTGAAGAAGATGAGCATGGTTTTAAAATTGGAGAAGGAAAAAGCAATAACCCGTGCTATGGTGATTATGTTATTTTGAGCTGTAAATGCCAATTATTTGGAAATCTAATAATGAAAGTCAAGGAGCATGAGGAAAAAATGAATAAGATTAAATATAAAGAAGGCCCAATAATAACAACAGGTACAACAACCAACCTTAGGATTGACATGGTCGACAGTTTTTGCCTTTTGGGTTTGACTAATATCAACTGTAAATGAAATATCAAAAATATTCTGTGAACTAGTACTTGGTATAGGAGAGGTGAAGACCTTGGATATATATATACACATGCCTTGACAACCTGTATCTAAGAAGATCAGAATCTGTAAAAGAATTCAGAGATGACTTTGGATTATAATGAAAGAACCAGGCTAGAGCTCTTACTTGAGACAAATGACAGCTGAAATTATACCTTTGAACTTATGGTGCAAAGATTCAGCTCTCTTGCAAAGTCCATGATGCTGGAAAATTTGAAAGGAAAAAGAGGGACAACTACAGTAATAGATGGTGATGGACTTAATTACACTGGCAAACTATGCTTTGTCAGAAGACCTGAAAGGCCGGATCATCTTAGATAAAGTATATCTGATTACTAGGAGTTAACATGGACTTGAAAATACATAATAAAGTCCATCAGCAAGTACTGTGACTCTAAAGGCAGAATAATATCAAATTATACCAAAGTCCAATATTGAGGCTAATTTCTGTGTTCATAAATGAAGCTTATGGAGATGTATATTTTTACCCCGAGAGTTATAAGCTCTGTTATGCAACAGTAAGAATGGTATAGGTTCTGCAGTGCTGTGTGTAATCTTTATTAGTAGATCTTGCCTCAAATTTAAATTATTCTAAATTTCCATACTGAGTAACCATAAATAAAAAGATAAACAAATATATGATATGAGTGGTAAATAACCATAAAACTCACTTCCAACTATATGTGCAGTTATTATTTGATTTTCAGGTCCTGTTGCTCTCATTGTATAGCAAAATAGGATTTAATCAGCTTTCCCCTCTTCAAATTTGTTTAGGAATTATTAAAAGACCCATCTGAGACATGTTAGTGTATTCTGTGTGTATTGTAAAAACGTATCTGCCATCTGCAACAACAACAAAAATGTACTGATCCCGGCCTTGTATTGTGCTTTTCTTTAAATAAATACATTAAATTAAAAATACATTTGTCAAGAATCATTGCTATAACACTTGACTACTTTTAAGTGTTATACCTATGATTTTTGATGAATGTACTGTATTTCTTTTCCTTTTATGAACACTGAGACCATTTGCACCAAAACAAATTCCTTGTGTGTCCAATCACACTTGGCCAATAAAGAATTCTTTTCTATTCTAAATTTAGTTTCACTGTCTCTTGAATTTAGCTTCAATGTCAGCACAGTTTTCAATAACTATTCACACTTTCAGCGATTTTCTCACATAGTGGAAACATGTACAAGGAAACTGTGTAAAGGAATTGAGAAAATGGAGTGTATCCATGAAAAATGGTTTTGAACCTAGATTTCAGGTGAACCCATTGGGACATATTTTGGCAAGTTGCAAAGAAAGAGCTGTGAACCTGTTCCTTTGCTTATCAGAATGCTTTCTATGCTAGATCTCTTTTTTTAAAGGCACTTCTATTGGGATTGTTTTAAAGTTACAGTTTCCTTCCACAATTTAAAGCTTTCTTGTTCAACTATAATATCAAAGAATGAACTACAAAGATTCTGTTCTCTGAAAATGTTACTCGTGGTAAAAGTAGAAATACTGCAACACTGAATTGTATAATCTAATGTACTTGTTCTATGACAATCTCTTTTCTTTTCATTTTGCAGGGACTTTACTTCCCTGTCCAAAGAAAATGTATATGAGAACAATCGTTTGGTAAGTTCTGGCCTCTGTCTTCATTGCAATTAT
Organism: Hydrophis major; assembly: GCA_033807585.1. Classification (NCBI taxonomy): domain Eukaryota; kingdom Metazoa; phylum Chordata; class Lepidosauria; order Squamata; family Elapidae; genus Hydrophis; species Hydrophis major. Next base: position 181,871,611 of record CM066331.1, on the reverse strand, counting down.
ACTTCATCCTGCTTGCTTTTTAGTCCCTTTTTCCAACTGTAGTTGATATGTCTGCTATGAAAATCAGCAGGCATAGATCAACTTGAAATGCATGTGCTAGTTGCATTAAATGAGTGCCATGCATGCTATGGATGGATGACTAGAAACCTGCTGCTGAAAAAAACTGATTTTTGTTAGGATGAACTCAGCTTCGTCTGACAGAGCGTTATCCAGATGTGTTGATTTATAATGCTCCATATTTCTGGATAGCATGACTATTAACCAGTTCTAAACTTGTAAATACCAATGCATCTGGAAATCATCAAGTTTGGGAAAGCTGCAGCAAAGACATTTGTTGAAGATATAAAGACAAGAGAAATAGAATAAAATACCAGTTCTGAAAATCGGGGGTGGGGGTGGGGGAGAAATTTCAGTGTCTCACTTTCTGAGTTATGTATTTTCACATTTTTATCAATATTCATTAAGTGCAGACTTTTCCAATATGGTATCTCTTGCAGTGACAGCAGCAGATTGACTTTGTCTTGGCCCAGAAATTGTCTGGTTAGTATCTGAATGGGAATTTTCAGAGCTATGGGCTTGACTGGGAAGTTGAAAAAACTCTGAGAAAAAAACAATGGCAACACAGTTCCGTATTGCCAACAAAAGAACTACATGGATATCAGGGGTGGTATTCAGCAGGTTGCGACCAGTTCTGGAGAACCGGTAGCGGAAATGTTCAATAGTTCGGAGAACCGGCAAATACCACCTCTGACTGGAGATTTTACAGTATCCTTCCCCTGCCACGCCCACAGAATCGGCAGTAAAAAAAATTGAATCCCACCATTGATGGATATGTGTCTGAAGTCCACTTGAAGCTAAGCTCAACTTGAAAAGTGTTTATGTTTTCCCATCCTGGTGCCCTTAGCTGGCTGTGCTTGGTGGAAGTTGAAAACCAATACTTAAATTGGCTTATTCTTGTTGATTTAAATATCTTTAATTTCTTATGCAAGCCTATTTCTAACTTTCACTTTCCCAACTTTTCTAGAAGTTGGTATCAGGGAAGAGGGATTAGGATGCTGATAAGTTTTCTGACAAAGCATTAGTAGATAGGCCAAGATAAATCTCATCTTAATCCAGTTGTTCTGCTAGCAAAGTTCTTCAGTAGTTAGATTTTTTTTCCTTGTGAAAAGTAACATATTTGCATTCTAAAGGTGTTTAATTCCATGTACAGTATTACTGTAGTAGATTTCATATTTGTACCGCGAACTTGGCAGATGTAAGTGTGCAATCCAGTATCACGGGCTTGTAACAGTGAAAGAACGTGCTTAGATTTTGCCTCTGTGGCCAGTGTAAATTATCCAATGACTGTAAATAATAATCTACACTAGGAAAACAGTGCTGATATAATTGTAAAGTTCTGACGAACAATAAACTAGTTGAGATGAAATCTTTGCTGGTTTTAGTCTGAGGGGAAATGAGCAAGGACACAATATTAGCACTTTTTGAATGTATAGATATTGATGCACATTTTTAAAGACTTCAGTTAAGATACTGTTTGTTTTTACACGGATTATATACATCTGTTTTTAGGTTCTTTTAAAAATAATGCACTTCTTGTTAGTTTGTTTACAGTTTAGTGCTGTTATTCTTGATATATTGTATGCATTGCTTTAGAAAAAGATTAAAAATATATGCAATTATAAATTACAAATACTTTCCATTTTGACTTGTGCATAAAAGCAACTAAGCTTTGGCATTCTTAGATTACAGAACACCGATTGATCCATCCAGTTAGACTTTGGTTCAGCTGGGAATTGGTCAATAGTCCAACCTTTCATCTAATGTAATGGATTATACAGTATAAGAAGCAAATCTGCATCATCATTAATCTCTTTTATTTCTGCTTCACTCATTGTCCCTGGTAATTGCTTATGACAAGAAATACTTGCCTTGGTAATTTCATTTGTCCATTAGGATGGTATCACCATAACTTCTTTTTAATTAAAGCATATTCAGTTGTGTAATATTTTCTAAAAGCAATTTTTGTGCGCTCAAAGGATTGAGCAGGAATTTTAATGCTGGAAAAGTACATGGGAAAAACATACTGTCTTCCATCACTTTTTATATGTTTGTCTGTTTTATGTTTATTACCTTTTCATTCATTCATTTATTGCTTCTGTGTTCCATCAAGGCAATGTTTGTCATTTAGTGTCTCCATTTTATTTATGCCAAAATATATCATGTCAGGCTGAGAGCCCCAGGGCATGTGATTAGCTTCGTAGCTAAATAGGAATTTGAAGCTAAGTTGTCTTAATCATAGGTGAATCAATAGTTGATATACCAATTATTATATCATTATTGGCTTTTTAATTAAGGGTCAGTTTGTTTCACTCTGACTATAGCCAAACATATGTGGAAACAGAAATACTATCCATGAACAATTCTCTGATATGAAGGGACTCAAACAATAGTATAAGACCTAGGATTATGTAGACCACGGATCTTCAAACTTGGCAGCTTTAAGACTTGTGGACTTCAACTCCCAGAATTCCTCCTCCAGTCATGTTCGCTCAGGAATTCTGGGAGTTGAAGTCCACAAGTCCAAAACTTGCCAAGTTTGAAGACCCTTGATGTAGACCATCCCACTCTCAAACACAGACCATTCTCAATATTGCACAAAGTTATGATCCTAACATGGAAGGTTTGACTACATAACAGTATTGAGTATTCTGGAATAGCATGGCCTGTTCCTTGCTTACTAACAGGCAAAGTGGAAGCTTCTCTCTTATACTGAAGTTATTTTTAGGAAGATAAATCAGTGATGATCAACAGGCTTGTGAGTCTTATTTTACCTATGAATAACATCCCTAATGTGATGGACAAAATTAAGTTTGATTTAATTTAAGTGTAGTGAAAATTAATTCAAATTAATTCAATTAAATATAATCAGTATTCTCATATCTTTTTTATGTTAAATGGCTGCTTTGACATTTTTTCTCTTCCTTTGTTTTCACCTCATGTTGTTCCACTAAAGCAGGGATCAATTGGCTGTGGAATTCTGGGAATTGAAGTCCACAAGTCTTAAAATTGTCAAGTTTGGGGTTTCCTGCACTAGAGTCTGCCTCTGTGTCAGCTTCCATCAACTAACTATTCTCTCCTGGTTGCTTTGACAGGCATTTGAAGTGGCTGAACAAGAACTGGGGATCCCTGCCTTGTTGGATCCCAATGATATGGTCTCCATGAGAGTTCCTGACTGCCTCAGCATCATGACATACGTTTCCCAGTATTACAACCATTTTAACAACCCTACTCAAGGTGAGCGCTTCAACAGGTCATGTATATGAGATATAATTATATACTGAGGAGGAAGAGTTCCTTCATTTCCTTTGATGTGGCAGAACTAGTTTCCTAATCTTTGCTAGAGCCATAATGTTATTTGCCAATGATAAATAGAATAGAATAGAAATAGAAATGGAATAGAATAGAATAATAGAATAGAATGAAATCGAAGAATAGAATAGAATAGAATAGAATAGAATAGAATAGAATAGAATAGAATAGAATAGAATAGAATAGAATTCTTTATTGGCCAAGTGTGATTGGACACACACAAGGAATTTGTCTTGGTGCAAATGCTCTCAGTATACATAAAAGAAAAGATACATTTGTCAAGAGTAGAGAATCATAAGGTACAACACTTAATAGTCAAAGGGTACAATAAACAATCAAATCATACTAGGAAACAGTATAAATCATAAGGATACAAGCGACAAAAGTTACAGTCATACAGTCACAAGTGGGAGGGGATGGGCGATGAGTGATGAGAAGGTTAATAGTAATAGACTTTGTAAATAGTTGGACAGTGTTGAGGGAATTATTCTTTTTTAGCAGAGTAATGGCATTTGGAAAAATCTGTTCTTGTGTCTAGTTGTTCTGGTGTGCAGTGCTCTATAGCATCGTTTTGAGGGAAGGAATTGAAACAGTTTATGTCCAGGATTTGAGGGGGTCTATAAATATTTTCACAGCCCTCTTTGACTCGTGCAGTATACAGGTCCTGGATGGAAGGGAGGTTGGTAGTAATTGTTTTTTTCTGCAGTCCTAATTATCCTCTGAAGTCTGTGTCTGTCCTGTAAACATTCCATAGTAAGCAGGATGAAATTTTAAAAAGCTCTGAGTTTGGTGTTTGTGTGGAGTGTAGGTACTAACACCATAACCAACTGAAACTCCCATCCAAAACATCTCATTAATGACATTTCTTACTTATGGCAGTAAAAAAGGATAAGTAATATGTTCAAAAAACTTAGCTATCCCTTTGACCTTGTTTAATGTTAGGTTTGGCTGTGGTCTTCCTTCCAAATATGTCTGAAATAATAATGGAATATCGCAAGACTCTGTCACCCCTTTGCTTTGGACTTTGGTCCTAAGGTTGTGGGTAGAATATTGGTCTTGAACCTATAATGCAACTCAGGTCTGCTCTGACTATTTCCTTATTTCACCCTGGCTTTCTCCTTTACCCAAGATCTTTTACAGGAGAGGCAGAATTTTCTTCATTTTTCTCATTGCATAGAAAAAGTAAAACATTGTAGGAGAGAACTAAGTGCAAGTAAGAATTTAGAAAAAAAGATGTGTACTTCTGGATCCTCAAAAAACATGCTTATGTCTGGCAAAATAATTAATAGCTATACCTCAATACACTGAAGGATATTTAAGGCAACTTCCCCAATCTAATGTAAAGGTACCAGGAATTAGCCTAATTGACTGGAGAAAAGTTGCTCCATACCTTATTTTTTCTGACTTATCTATTGCCTAACAGATTAATTTCCCTTTTCTCTTTATTTTTGCAGGCAGAGTCGGCATGCCTATGAAACACCCAGCTGTTACCTCCTCACCGACTCTGCCAACTCACAAACCTTTGCCTGTACTTGAAACTACATCTACATCCCAGGTATTTAGTGTGATCAAACTGGAAACTCTCTTTGTTTTTCCAGTCTATTGCAGGCACTTGCTTCTGAATACTCTTTAAGAAAGGCCAGATGTGCAGGAATCAGCATACATTAAAATGAAATTTTGTTGCATATTTGAAGTGCCTGATTTGACAACTCATCCTCTTCTGTCTTCTTTACTATTGAGGGTTTTGTTGATCACTTAACTTTTTTTGTGGGTTTTATGATTATGCTTACATTCCTTCTCCATCATGTCATGTATGATGCACTAGTACATACTTGATAAATGCTTATGTTGTCTGTCTGGGATTATATAAATACAGGTTGCCAAGAGCCCCACAGTACTTGAGTTGCAATAATTGCCACTTAGTACACCGCAGTTATTAATGCATTTGCAAAATCAGTAATCCCATTTAATTTATTTTATATTAAAATAAGTATTAAACATGGATAAATATTCTTTTTTGGGGTGGGGGTGGGGGTCCCAGGGACTGGGGTAAAAATGTTTGCAAGAGAGAAATAGTAGCTATGTTGAACTTGGTTTGTACATTTCAAACGACATATCAGTTACATGAGGAAAAGCTGCATCAAAGATTGCCTCAGAGTTTCAGAATAGTATTGATTTGGCTATCTCCAGGAAGCAGTGCCTACCAAAGCTAATGCTTTTCCCCACTTCAATAAATTTGTTTGAAACTTTTAGTATTTACAGTTTCATAGGACCATACCAAAGAAAAACAAGTCTTTGATGCCTGTAAAGAATAAGCACTTTTAATTGTTTACATTACTAATTTGATTGTTTCATCCCCATAGTTTGCTGCCTAGAAAAGCATATTGTTTTATTAAAGAAATATACACTGAGTGAAATGTAATGACACTTGTAAATTAGATATATGCTTAAGGGCTTTATGGTTGTGAAGAAAATTGTATGTAAAGAAGCAGATACTATGTTGCAAACAGGATCCAAAAGTAGGATATGAAGTTTGGGTATAAAGCCAGTTTGGTGTAATGGTTAAGACATCAGTCTAGAAACTGGGAGACTGTAACCTCTAATCCCTCCCTTTCCTTAGATACAAGGCCACCTGGATCATCTTATGCCAGTCACGTTCTCTCATCCCTAGGAAGGAGGCAATGGCAAACCAGTTCTGCCAAAAAAACCACAGGGACTTCTCTGAGAATTGGATGTGATAGGATGGAAGGGGGGGAAAGGATATCCCAAATTATATTGCTTTCTTTTAAAAATGTAAAATAATGTTTTTACAGTAAAACTTGTCCAGGATGACTAATGCACACACAAAGAAACAAAACATAAATCAGACCAATATTAATATTCACCAGCTCTCAACATTAAAATGGCAAAAAGTAAAACATCCATTCCAAAATGCTAAAAGGCCAGCTACGATTGCACTTCTGAACAAAACAGTCACTTTTGAATGAATAAATAAATTTTGAGAGTTTTCTTAAAAGTGTCAGTCATGGTTGTCAGATGGCATCTAATCAATTTATAACTATTTTATTTATTTTCTTCATATATTACATGTATTTGCTGCCCATCTTATATCAAAACAACTCTGGGCAGCATTTTATAAGCGTCATTTTGAGGCACTGTAAAAAAAAAATCCTACCATGCCTTCATCAGCATAGCAACTTTGAGAGAGGGGTTAAAAAAAGATTATTCTAAATGTTTTTGTGTCTTTCATATCCTTAACCAAAAGGCCATCTCTCGGTCTCAAGTCTGCAAAAATCACAGTTCATGGAGACATTCTCGTCTCAATTCTTGTTGCCTCAGGACAGTGTTACTGAAAGCCTGGGAGAAGATTCCTCGCATACTTCCCTTAGCAGCCCTTGTGCAGCTTGCCAGCAACACGTTCACCTGGTTCAGCGCTATTTGGCTGAGGGCAAACTTTACCACCGTCAGTGTTTCAGGTGAGCTCTTCCTATCCAAGTCCACTGAAAACGGGTCTTTCATCTGTAGTCCTGTAGAAAAGGTCTGTAGTTGTGCCAGGGTAACAGAACAACTCTTCCTTTTTCAATCCTTTCAAGGCCATGATGTCCTTGCAGTTTACTATGTTACCAAGTTACTTGTTTTTTAAAAACAGAAAAGTAAAATAAAATCACCTCCAGTTTCTAGGCTGAAGTGGATCCCATAATTTGTACCTTTGAAAAAAATAAAGAGTTTTTCTGTTTTGGTTTTTCTGGACTGTCTAATAGAGGAATATAAAGTACAGAACTGTGAGATTCAGTTGTGTCATTTTCAGCTCTACGAGACTTGTCTTGTTGAGTCGCAAACCTAAAACCTAAATCCTCAGGCACAGTAGTTAAGGAGTTGAATTTAGATCAGAGAGTTAACTATTTATTGTGGAGCTGTCACAGCTTAACATCACAGATTGTTGTTGTGGGGATAAAATTAGGGGAAACATCCCACTTTACTCTCTTAACATAATCTTGAGCTCTTAGAGAAAAGGCAAAACATAAATGCAATTCAGTAAATCCAGCTTTTAAAAACAGTTTTCCATGTCATTCAGTTTGAAGAATAATTGTGGATTTTAATTTCTACAAGCAGTAAGATCAGATAAAGGTAATTAGGATGGGATGTGTTAATTCAATAAAGAGAAGCTCTCCAGGGAAAATGAGATGGAGGCTTACAATATAGCCATACAAAATATTATGAGCTTAATAACAAGAAATATTTGGGGGGGGTGGCGGCAAAACTTTTACCATCCACCTGCTCTTTCTTAAAAGTGGAGATGATGGGAACTGATAAAAATGATAAGTATTTTTCCAATCTCTAAGTGAATCTGTAGCAAAATCACAGATTGAATTTTATTTTCTTTGGGTGTTCCTGTTATCAAAAGGCAAGCAAGAACCTGAAAGTTTTCCTCTTTGTCTTTTCTTTTGATCGTGGATTCATGTCTCTGGCAGATGCAAGGAGTGCTCCAGCACGCTCATTCCTGGATCTTACAAAGCTGGACCTGAATTGGGCACATTTGTATGTACCCAGCATCGTGGTAAGCTGAGCAAACTGAGTGGGAGGACTGAGAACCAGCTAACTCCAGAACCTCTACTTGGAAAGGAAAGTACAGAAGCTGGGACAGTGAGTAATGAGATGGAAGAAAAGAATGGCATATCAGAAAGTCACTCATTAGCTGTGGAAGAGATGGGCAAAATGGGGGAAAGAACTGTTGGTGAAGTAAGCACAGAGCTTGAGACACCTTGTACCCAGCCAAAGAATGAAGTGCCCACTTCTACTTCCAATTCTGGCTCTTGCTTACAGATGCCTCCCAAGCCACCTATACCAACCAAGCCACCAACACTTATCCAAGAAAAAGTTAGCCTGCAACATGGGCATCTCAAAGAGCCTCGACCTACCCCTGCCCCTCGGAGGAGCACAGACCCAGCCAGCCTGTCGCCACTGAGCTTATATCCTGTCCCAAGGCCCAGAGCCAATATGCAAAATGAGAGTTCCAGTGAGCTACCATCTGATTTGGTCAATGGTAAGGAAACATGGACAGTCATGTAAACCTTCTAGCTGGGCAGTCATGTAAACCTTCTAGCTTGTAATCCTGTATGTTGAGGCCACATCAAAGTAAGAAAAATGTGTCTTTTATAGAAACATGGAATACTGACGTGTATATATTCATGGATTTTTTTTTCTTATTTTTTTAAAAAAAATTTCTAAAAAAAATTATGCTAGAGCTTTCCCATTAGTTGGGCCAGAATGCCCATCATTCCCTACCAGCAGTGGCCATCCCATTTGGGATTATGTGCATTGTAGTACTATACATCCAAAGGGTCTCTGGCTTTTAAGCATGTGCCAAAGAATTATGATAGAGTCCAGAAATAAGAGACAGTGTATCTTCTTCCAGAAAAACTTCTCCTTTAATATAAGATACTGAATAGATAAACTTTCGTTCCTAGGCATAAAGGCAAAGAATATACTTTTTTTTAAAAAAAAGCCCACAGTGTAATGATTTTGGAAATGGTTTTAGAGAGTAACACACAATTATGTCTTCTTCATTTCTGGAATAGGTAAACTTCCTGAGCTCAGCCCTCCAGTTCCAAAGCCCAGGAGCAGACCTACTTCCTCAGACCGGTATGTTCTTTTCTTGCAAATCTTATTGAGACAGAGGGAAACATGTTACCAAGTTTCCTTCCTTCCTTCCTTCCTTCCTTCCTTCCTTCCTTCCTTCCTTCCTTCCTTCCTTCCTTCCTTCCTTCCTTCCTTCCTCCCTCCCTCCCTCCCTCCCTCCCTCCCTCCCTTCCTTCCTTCCTTCCTTTCCAAACAGTATAATATATACTGTACATACCCAATACAGCCAATACAGCTGAATCCAATAGTGTCTGACAGATTGGCCATCACGTATTGGTCTAGTACTGCTGACCATAAAACTATGGTTTAGAGAGCCCTGCATTATGTTCTTCATGGCTTCATTCACCTTTGAGCTACACCCAGCAGCTCACCATAAAACAGTCCCAAAATACATTTGTGTCTGGATAAGGATATCTGTTGAAGCTTAGATTGGCAAATGATGTCTCAATCTTATTCCTTTATTCTGTAGGAATCATAACACTCATATATTCCGCATGATTCCATCATTGCTGCACCTGCTCACTGAAGTAGTGAAGGAAATATGGACAGGTGATGTAATAATGAGTGTAAATAGGCTTTGGTGTATGATCTATATCAGGGCTGTCAAACTCCCGGCCTGCAAGCTGGATGTGTCATGCTCTGGCCATTCCCAAACCCGGTTTAGTGAAGGGGAAAAAGTCCTGATATGTCACATGACACCACCATGACGATGTGATTTTGACTCCCCTGATTTATATGATAGCATATGCAGATCTGATGTCCCTGGACCATCCTTTTACATGCACCTAATGTCTACCTCAGTCATTATAACATTTTCAGTTCAGGGAAGGAAAATTATTTAGCATTACGCTTCAAACTTCATAGACCACAGAGAAAAAAGGAAAGGACCTTTGAGATTTAAGACAATGTAGAGAGAAGGGAAGTATTCAAGAATTGAGGTCTGAGAAATGAAGAAATGTAGGTCTGAGGAGACTGAAAGCAGGGTTGTAAATTATTGACGGGAGACAAAGTGGCAAGAGGTTTGCTTTCACAAATGTATCCTAACTCTAGCATTCACCATCTTTAGTCAGCTTCTCTACTGGTCAGGGATGATAAATACAGTATTGTAGTTTTAAACATCTGGAGATCCAAAGTTATAAAAGGCTTATCTACACCTTGCAAAGAGATCTTGTTATTTATACCCACATTGTAGAATGGAGGAAGATTAAAATCTGCAGGAATATGCAAGTTGTTGAGCTTTATATACACATTTGAATTAAGCAGTTATTTCATTGCAGGCTTTTAGTCTGAGTTATTTTACTGTCAAGCTCTTTGGCAATTGCCTGAAACCCAAATAAATCTTTCCAAGCAAGCTTCCCACGAAGTCTTCTTCAGCGTGATTTATTGAGATGAAAGGGATAGGGTTACAAGATTTCAGCAACAGAACTATTTCCCATTTAGAAAACAGTTTATCAAATAATACATTAAGGTAAATGCTTTTTTTAGTTTCCTTTTAGCAGCCTTCCTCTTATTCTGTGGGAGCTGGGTTTGTTCATTCATCATAGGAAAACTTGCAGCTGGCCATTTACATAATTATCTACTAAATCTTTATCAGTGTGGGGATTAACCATAACATTTACTTAAATTCATTTTGCTTCTTTCACCTCTGAAGAAGAGCTGAAAGCGTGCATGGAGAAGAAATCCATTTTGTTCCTCTAAAACAATTACTATTGTTGTTATCCATTAATTTTAAACGTGTACTTGCAGCCTGAAGGATATAAGCTTACAGAATTAAAATGAAAGACAACATAAAATTGCAGGAATAATTATTTTGTGTTTAGCTATTCCTTTATAGCCTTTCTTTGTATTGTGGAGCACACTTGCAGAATATTTAGATTTGTGTGTATCAGAAAGTGCATCTTATTTTCTCCCAAGAAGACATGCATCTCCCTATCTTCCTCTACTCACAGAGAACTTTCTAGGTGCTGGGATTCCAGTTTTCCTTTTCATCCTTCCTTATGTTCTGTCCTTTCTTGCCCTCCAACCAGCTCTGGTGAATTGCTAAGGCCCAGAGACCCTCCATGGATTGCACTGGTTCAGACAGAACCCAGGAAGAAGCCGGCTCCTCTGCCCCCAGGCAATAGCAAGGAAAGCTCACCAGTGGCCTTAGAAGAGAATGAAGGTAGAGTAGAAGGAGGAAAGGCACAAATCAGGGAAGACAGACCTGTCCTGGAAGAGCCAAAGTCTTATAACCCCTTTGAAGATGAAGAAGAGGAAGAGGATGAGAAGGAAGTTGTCATATCACAGAGCAAACAAAAGCAAGAACAAAGGGAGGGGGAGAGTGGTCTCAAGCCTGCTCATCCCTGGTACGGTATTACTCCCACAAGCAGCCCCAAGACAAAGAAACGACCAGCTCCAAGAGCCCCCAGTGCCTCCCCACTTGGTGAGTTTCTTCAGCATGTTTTAAAATGGGGGGGGGGATGCCTCTAGATGCGTATCCTGACTTATCCAGCATGTGAATGGCTTCTCCTTTTTACAATATGGATCGCTGTTGATTTGATCTTTCAGTTGCTTCCAAAACAAATGCAATTACCTAGTCCTTTCTGGTTATTCTTGAACAAGTCAGGAAATGGCACAGAGCTATTGTTAAATATTTTCTCCCTTCGCCTCCATTTTTCTTACGTTCCTTAGGGAAGGACCTTTAAGATGAAAACTTCCCTTCCAGCATTCAGTCTTGAAAATAAGTTTTCATTCTTCACCTAAAGACAAGGTGTTGTGTGTTGTATTGTCTCTTCTTTCCTCCTATTTTTTAGAAGGTGTGTTAATTATGAAACTTAATTGTGCAGCTTAAAGACTGGGAAGGACTTGCCTATTTTTTTTTTCTCTAGGCATTTTTCCTTTTTTCCCTTTTCCCTCTGTTTTTACCCACTATAGTTTGGAGGGCACAGAGCAGTGGTGCATGGTTCTATGCAGCCTTCAAAAACCTGAGGGGAGCCCTCAAAACACTGCTGCTGAAATGTAAGGTTATGTAATAGAACAGAGAAATTATCATTATCTTAATAATAAAATCAATAGAATTTAACCTAAATTAGAAATTGTTTTTTTAATAAAAATTTTATTTGGGTTTTCACAAAACATAATACAAGTAAAATTTCTTTTTTTTTTTTTGAGAATAGCATGGTCCTGAGTTGTCACTTCTCCATACAGACACAAATTCAATTTCAAATTCATCTTTGTGTTCTATTCCATATCTTATTACTATTTTAACATTTTCTCAATAATTTTTCCCTTCCCTTAGTTTTCTCAATCTTACTTTTAATTATCTCATTCCTTTCTAAATTCAATTATATATATCTTTTTCTAAGTTTCAATAGCTTTCTAATCATTATATTTATACTTTTGTCTGTCCTGTTTTAATTTCATATTTTCTTTTCTCATGAAACAAAATTTTCCCCTGTAGTTACTAATTGGAATACTAAATAACACCTTTACATCTTTTAATTTTTCCTTTTAACTTATTTAAACTTCAATTTATGCCTTTAGAATTATAACATTCAATATAACACATAACTTCCAGTCGAATTTTGCTTGGTACATTCTTAAAATATGTACTAAGTTCTAAAAGAAAAAGTATATAACAATAATAAATAAAACACTTATTCTATTCCAATTCAGCTCTATCATTAATGTTAGTTATAATCTTTAACATCTTTAACATTTCTTTTCAATAGGATATCATACTTCTAGGAATACTTATAATATTTCCATAATTTTTTCATATTCCTCTTCACTTAAATTTTTATAACACATTAATGATAATTAAAATGTTTCCCTCCTTTCCTCATTCCATTCTCTCATTCTCTTTATTTCATTTATTTATTTAACATTTCATTACATTACAGTGAGTATTTTGTCTATCATTTTAATCACACTTGTTTCATATTTTCAAAGTTCATTTCTATTTCTAATATAACAATACTATCTTATGTACTCTTGTAGAAACCCCCTTTCAATTAAATTTTCACCCATTATCTCTGTGTCTTCTAAGTAGGCTTATACCCTTAATCTTTGTATGTTTTCCCTGTTTCTCTATGTCCTGTTTTTGTCCTTTATAATTTCTTTTCCTTTCCCTCTTTCCCCTCTTCTTCTCCCTTCCCTTTTTGACCTCTTCTCTCTCTAATTCTGATTCTCTCTTCTGTAATCCTCTCTTCTGTTTCTTCCTAATATTGTAATTACTTTTCAAACTATTCTTTTTGGGGGTTGTTTTTTCAAATCTTAAATTTTTCACTCTCTTTCACCCCCTTTCCTTTCTTTTCCCTGCATAGAAATACTTGGTCATTGAAGATGGCGTCTTCTTTGTCCCACCCTTCTTGTTCTACAGGCATTTCTTGTTGTTTTGCATAGTTCAGGATCTCCATTTCTAAAAATTGAAATACAAAGCCAAAAGAACCTCTTTCTTCTTGTGAATCTTTTTTCTGTTTTTTAAGTTCTATTCTCAATTCTTCCAAGAGTGATACCATTTTAAAAACTTTTAAACAACCACCGATTAATTTCAGTCCTTTAGATCCAATAGCCAAAAATCCAAAAATCACCAAGTAATCCAAATAATCCAAAGCTGTTTCTTCTTGCTTCTTTTTTCCACTTTCTGTTCCTGGGATTCTATTATCTTGTTACAAAGTTTCAATTAAAATTTATCTTTTAGGAATCTTGTTAAAGTTTCACTGTTAATTCCTTTCATTTCCAGGTGGTCCCCTCCATTTTTCCAGATCCCACCCTTTTGTTTTTTTCCTTCTTTTAAAAGTTTTTGTGAATCCAGAAATCTTTATTATCCTTTTGATATTTTATTTTCAGCTTAAATATGTGTTAATGTCAAAGTGGATTTTTGTCGATTTCTTGCTTAAATCCCTTAGTTGTCAATATAGGTAAGAAAAGAAAAAAAACCAAATCCTTTCCCTTCCCTCTCTCATTCTCTGCTTCAAAGTCTTCTTTGGGAGCAATGTTATTCTTTATAATTCAAATTCCAGGGTACCTTATATTGTTGCTTTTTCAGTTTGACCCGGTCAGCCAAAACTTTCTCTTCTTATCTTCCTCCTGCACATTATTTTCTGGTCGAGTTCTTCTTTAAGGTAGCCATTTCTGACCACTGCTGCAACCGCCTTCAGGAAAGGGAGTAATGGCCAGCTGGGGAGGGGAGATGCGACTCTCCTCGATCTTACTGGCAGTCTCACCCCTCTTCACCACCTCTACGGGGTGGCTTAGCCTTGAAACCAGCCGGCTCGGGGTGCTCCAGCGGCAAGCACAGATCAAAACCGCACACGATCATGGATTCTGGTCTGTCGCTGAAGAAGCTCAAACCGGAAGACCCTAAATTAGAAATTGTTGTCTTTCCAAATATTGTTTTGTTCAGGCCTCATTTTCTTTTGGAATGGGTTTTCTGGAACATAGCCTTTGTTTTGGAAAAGGCTGTACATCCTTAAGGTCAAAGGGACAAAAGGGTGGGTGCTTGAGATATGGTGCTTTTCTGTCACTAGCTGCAGGACTTCCATCGATGGACCTGACTAGCCACAAGATTCTTCATGCTACCTCCAAACTCTGTCTTTCCTATTGCAGTTCACCATCCCATCTCCAGGCTTTCCCACTCAGAACCATCTTCTTCCACGCCGTCCCCAGCCCTCAGTTTGGAGAGTATCACATCTGAGTGTTTGGCCAAGGCTGCTGACAACCTGAACGATGCCTCTGTGCCGAAGAGCTCCTCTGAGCCTACAGTCCATGCTCCTGCTGCTTCCATCCTTTCCCACTCGGACACCCCACTGATCAGTGTCCCTTCTGGTGAGGGACCTACAGTTCTGCCCGCCGGTTCTACTGATTGCTCCTTATCATCATCCAGTGATTTGACGGGCTATGGTGATGAGGCACAAGGTGGGCATTTACAGACTGCCAGAATTTGTCCGTCTGGGAACTTGAAAACCAGCCCTGGGAATATCTTTCCTAAGCTTCCTGCTGGAGCATCTCCCACACCCATTCTCTTGGCATCAGAGTTGAACAGTGGATCTGCAAATAACTCTCCTTCACCCAAAGCGCAGCCAAAGGTAGGTAGCAGGCATAGCTGGAAGCTCTCTTGTCTTTTTCTTTCCTTCCCTTATTCTCCCGGGTCTCCCCCTACCAAACTATTCACTGGTATACATATCCTTCTAGGAAATATTTTGGATTTGTTCACTATGAAGCATTCGGACAATTGCATCTTTGTCTATGAAATGCTTCTTTGGTCTCTTGGTCTCTTAGATTTAGGGCCAATCGTATTTGGTTCAGAAGTTTTGTTTAGAGCTGGTCATTTTAAAATGTATTATTTTGTTTGTTTTTGACCACAACTTGGTTTTCCTCAGAGGGTTAAAGAACTAGGCTCATTTGGAGAGCAAAATTCTGTCTCGCTTTGATTAGTGAGAATACTTTTGACGTTGCTTTCACCAAGAAGTTCATTTTATTTGCTTCTGAATTACTTCCCCAGAAATGATTATGGGACAAATTATGTAAACTAGAGAAGACAAGAACTGCCCTATAGGGAAGGATCATAGCTCAATAGTGGAGCACATACTTTGCATAGTAAGGATTATATTTTCAGGTAGGGCTGGGAGGACTCCATCATGAAATCTGGGGAATCTAGTCAGTAATAATAAAACTGAACTAGATATACCTGTGTTCTTATAAGATAGTTACCTAATGGTACTTTTATGTTTTTATGCAGTGATTCCATACCACCTAAAGCGTCTGTATCGCTGACATAAGGCAAACAAACAAAATACATTGCTCAACACTCAGTTCCTGAACTAAATTATGCTGTCCATAATTCAAGCTGCCATTCAATTAAACAGTACGGCTGGAAAACGTTTGTCTTAAATTGTGATGAGATGTTGCCAGTTAGATTCTAAAAGACGGATTGACAATTTAAATGGAACTTCCTACAGTCCTAGAGTCTTGGTTTTAAGGTTGACAGAAAATACTGTCTAGTCCTTCAGTGTTTCCATAATACTTGTGACTTCTTATAGCACCTAATTTTCCTTTCTCAGAAATCTCATACTGATCTAGATGTAAAATGACTTGGACAATATACCCATTTGTTCCTACTTATTTGACTTGGAGGAGAAAATTCTGCATTTTTTGAAGGGGATACACTCTTTAGCAATGCACTTGGAATTTTCCCATTAAAGAAAGAGGGTGCAGCCGAGAATCACAAGATGTGTTTTTATCTGATTTATGTGTTTGTATCTAGTCATCCTGTAAGGAGAATCCCTTCAACCGGAAGCCATCACCTGCTGCCTCCCCCTCTGTTAAGAAAGCTTCAAAGGGCCCCAAACCAGCAAGGCCTCCTGCTCCTGGACATGGTTTCCCACTAATAAAACGGAAGGTAATTGGGATTGGGGAAAAATGAGGAAGTACTTTTGCATAGTGTTTCCTGTGGATTTCCAATTTTTTTTACAGACGTTGGAAGAGGGTTACTAACTTCTAAGAGAGGAGTTGAATACTAAGATAGCTTAGATAATCTTCATTTTCCAGAATTTTCATCATTGCCAATTATGAGTGGCAAATTTTGGGAGTTGAACTTCACATATCTGAAAGGGACACAGCATAAGAAGGTTGCCAAGAGATGCTATACAGTAAAAATCACCATCTCAGGTTCTAAAATTGTGGCCTTAGAACTTGGCTTGGAACATTTCAACCTTCAGTTCTCTTTTTTTAATGATTTCCATACATTCTTTTACCATAGTCAAAATTACAGCGGCATGCATAAATTTAGGCACCCTTGGTCAAATAGTATATTTCAGTGCCTTCATAGTCCCAGACTTGAATATTGTTAAGTTTCTGTGTGGAGATCTCAAACTTCCTAAAAGAATTTTAAGCTAGAAGAGTTCCACCAGGAAGATGGGAAAAAATTCCAAAAATGAAAATAGAAAGGTACAGGAAATACTTGGAAGTTTTCAATTCTTCCAAGGCTGTGTTACAAAGTGGTGACTCGAAGGGTGCTCCCAAACTTTGTGCATGCAATATTCATTCTTTATGTATTTTAAATTTGTAAATAGCTATACATAAATAATAAGCCTGTATTCAGATTTGCAGAAAGATGTATTTTAGCTTTGTATCATGTACGGATTATGTTAACTTCTACTCGCGGAAATGTACAATTTGACTAGAGATGCCTAAACTTTTATATAAAACTGAGGAATGACATAAATTGAGAGTAAATTTGGTGTAGTGATTAAGGCATCAGTCTAGAAATGGGAAACTGAATTCTAGTTCCGCTTTAGGCACAAAGGCAGCTAAGGTGACCTTGGGCCAGTCACTTTAGGAAGGAAGGAGGTAATGGCAAACCATTTCTGAAGAATTTTGTCAAGAAAACTTCAGGGACTTGTCCAGGCAATCTTTGAGAATTGGACACAATTGAAGGGTGTGTGTGGAGTTTGATTCCTGATCGTTAATCATGAATTTGCTTCCTTCTACTTGAATGTTCAATTAAATAAAAGACAATAAACCACTCCCTGCCTGCCTTTCATGGTTGTGAAGGAGCTAGGCAGTCAATGACTGCTTCAGGCAAGAAGTCAGAAGGAATTTGGCATATTGTATCTTCTCCCAAATTCTGTCCTGCTTCTGTCTCATAATCAGTAACTGTATTTCTCTTTGTCTACTCTGGAAATAGCTGATACTTTATACAAATCTTGTTTGGAATAAAACATAAGATTCCTTTTTCCCCCTTTTTGATAGGTTCAGTCAGATCAGTATGTCCCAGTGGAGAATATATATGGTGAGATGGACAGCATTGAGCAGCAGCTGGATGAGTTAGAACACCGAGGAGTTGAACTGGAAAGGAAACTCCGGACAAAAGAGAATGGTAGGATAGCTGATGCTACTCCTAAGGCTGGACAAGGATAGGAAATGTGTTTTTCTGACCTCACCCTGTCCTGTCTCCAATTGGCAGATGTCCCTGAAGATGGTTTGCTGGTGGATTGGTTTAAGCTGATTCATGAGAAACATATGCTAGTGCGTCGAGAGTCTGAACTTATCTATATGTAAGTACAATATAAGCTGCAATCCCAAACATGTTTACTAATGTATTGAGTTCAGTGAGACTTACTTTTGGATAAATATGCTATGAATTATATTTATTAGGTGGCAATTCAAAGTCATTAGGTTTCCATAAGCTGCAGCTCACTTCATTTATGCATCTCCTTATGTGAGCTGCATTCATGAAAATTTATGAATTAATAAAATTTATTTGTCAGAAAAAGTGCCATTAGACTCCTTCAGATTTTGCACCACTATAAATTAATGTGGTTGGCTTCCTAAAATGCCTACAGTAAGAAGCAGTTCATTAGTTGGGTAGTTTCCTGCACATGGGGCACAGAATGAAAGCAAAATGGCTAGCATTTTTTCATTCACTTATATTCCACTGGCAGCTCTGGAAAATTATGGAAGAATCTTGGAGCAATATCATCAGAAATAAAGTCACCTTCAAATATACTACAGAAATAGAAGTAACATAGCAGAATCTAGATGATTCAGGAACCATTTCTTGTCAATATCTTCCAAGCTGAAAAGATAGAAGTAAAAAATTTGATGCTCTTTAGCCGGTCACACTTGGCAGCTACCAATGTCTGATACTTTCAAGTCCATGACGGAAGCACTCTTTTATTGTTAAGCAACTTTCCTGCCAAACTCTTGTGGCATTGGACATTGAGCTGGCTTTCCCTCCTGTGGACAGTCCTGAAGGATATTCATCCAAGTGAATGCTTACCTATTTAATTCAATATTGTTTCAAAATGGCCAGTTGATTATTTGTAGGAAACCCAGAGATATGAGTATAAAACATTCAAAGTAGTTCTTTTGACCTTTGGAAAAGTGATCTACCTGGAATTTATTCAGTATTTCAATAGCAACAAATTCAGTAATGACAACAGAAATGCAAATATGGGGGCAGTCATAAGCAGTGTCTTTTTTGCATAGCAGAAATTGTACAAAAATGCTGGAAAATAAAGCATTTTTTTTAAACTGAAGATTTGAGAGAACTGTGTTGGTCCTTAAAAATGGTATATCAGTTTTTACAACAATTAAAGCAATAATACATGCTCTGTTTCTTCTTTTGAGTTTTAAGCAGCAGAACTTGGAGCAGCGTCAAGCTGATGTGGAGTATGAACTGCGATGTCTTCTTAATAAACCTGGCAAGTTTTAAAGGGTGTTAGCCTGCTGTTTGTTTTTTTTAAAAAATGATCTTAAGTGAAATATGTTGTAGCATTAGGAAATTATTTAAATCGTAAGCATCTGTTCTCTCACTGGGTTTGATTCTTCCCTAACCCAGTATGCATGGGCTGTGCTGGAGGGAAATGATGAGAATTACAGTTTGACACATCTGGGAGGAATTACATGGGGAAGACTGAGCTGTGCTTATTGCTTTTTTATGTTTTTTATTTAATTCACCATATCTTGCCTGCTAGCAGGGAGTATTGTTCTATAAAAGGAGAGTCTCTGTTTCTAAACAAGAGCTTTTCTGCATGCACTCTACTGCTACCCTAATAGCAAGAAATCCAACAAAAAAGAAACTCCAAAAATAGGCTGAAAGCATAATAACTGTTGAAAGATATCAGAACTTACTGATTCATGACTGGATTCAAATGTGTATTGAACTCACAATTGAGTTGATCTTCTAATATAAATGAGAATAATAATTATAATTACATAGTCAGGCAGATGTTTATAGATTGGATTTGGCATTTTTATACACCTATCAGATCTTTCTCAAGGGCCTGGAATAGACAGATGTTGTTTGATGGTGTTAAAGGTATTGTCACAGGATGAAAACTGTTCCAAGTAAAGCTGCCATTTCCAATTGACTGGTGGTGATTTTGTTGATACCAAATAGTGTTCAAGTGGTGGTCCAGATGATTCGGGATTACTATTATTGAATTCCACCATATTTTGGTGAGTTCTTATTGTTCATTTTCAGGCAAGAAACACAATGGCACATAAAATATAGGAACCTGCCTGGTTTTAATCTACTGTAGTTTGTTCTGATGGCAGTAGATTTCCACAGAATCTTGTTGCTGTGTTACTGAAGATGCCACTATTCAAGCAAGATAGAAAAGCAAACTTTGCCCAATCTTTTATATATTCTCAGCGCTTTATAATATGTAGTGAAGAAGATGCATAATGGGGGTCAAAAGCACTTCTCTCATGTAACATTTCATAGGGCATAAGTTGTCTTTATTATATAATTTGTTTCCTCTCTTTCTTTTTTGGGGGGTGTTAGATAAAGACTGGACAGATGATGACAGGATCAGAGACAAGGTATTGATGGAAGAGCTTGTAACCATTATTGAACAACGGAATGCCATTGTCAACATTCTGGATGAGGATCGGCAAAGGTAGTGAACGGAAAAGCAGAAGGCTGTATTTTTGGTTAATTGATAACAATTGGCCTGGGAAATGTTGATTGTAGCACTGCAAAGCATAATTGCATGTGTGATTCTTACCATTAATTATTTGATAAGCTAAGCCAAGTAGTACTAGAAACTTGGGCAAAAGGATAGTATGTTAGTATGTAGAAGGGTGGGCAATATCAGGAATCCTCTGCCCCTGTTGGCTATCTTTTCAAGAAAGGGTACACTCACAAAATGTAATAAATGCCCCCCCACCCCCAAGTATTTAATAGAATTAAAAACTATTTTTTAAAAAAATGAAAATCCAGGCAACAGTATATGTGTGATGCATTTTCCCTATTTGGACCTTCACCCATTTGAAAAATATTAAACACAGATTTTGGTCACCAAATAGCAGCTCCTCTCTGCTTCAGGAGAGTGATTCTTGTTCTAATCAGTCCCACTTTGGCTATATTGACTAAAACAGGATCTGCTTGTTTTATCAGGGAGGAAGAAGAGGATAAAATGTTGGAAGCCATGATTAAAACAAAAGGTAAGAAGAATAAGGTCCAATCATTCACACTTCCCAGTCTCAGATGCAGTTGCTGTTTGCAGAATTATGCACTGGTATTGTTTAACTATTTTGTCTTCTGTACAAAATAACTAAATGTTAGGTATCTATACCCATACCAACTTCAGTTCTATCCTGACAAAAGCTAATTGTATAATTAGTATAAAATATAAACCAAGTACATCTATGTAACCTATCCTGTTTTCCACAATACATTGTAGCAGTCAAGTATACTTTTTGTTCCTTGCAGATGGGAGGAATTAGAAATGGGAAATAAAAAGTAATGTTTCTCCACCCTAAATTGGCTTTGGCAATATATTATGTTGGCACACTTCTCTGTTGTTAGGGAACATCTTTGCCAAAAGAGGCAGCACATTTGCTACCATGAACCAAGGGAGAGGGAAGTTGTGTTGGTTTAGCTTATTTCCCTGTGCCAACACAGAAGAGGAGCAACCCACTTTTATCGTAGAGATCAAAGAAAGTTATGTGAAAAGAGGAGGTAAACTGAGGCATTGTACCAGTGGATCTAAATCTGCCTTTCTCCTCCAGTGCTAGTGTAGAAGAGGGAAGTCCTCCTTCCCTTTGAAGCAAATACCTCAAAAGGGAAAAAAATGCAAGCCATGAACATTTTTCAGGGACATGCATTTATTTTTGTTATTTTACATTGCTTTTGCTAGCAGTGGAGCAAAAACAAATAGAAGGCATAGAGATTCTGCCCAAAATATTGGAAATCCAGGATCCTTTGTGATTTGTCATAAAAGCTAGAAACTTGTCCTGTAACAAAAACAGTTCATTGTCTGGGACTGATTCTGAGCATAGGGTAATCATTTTAAATTGAGAGTTTATTTTCGTTCCCAGAGTGGTGCAGATTCAGTAATGAACAAGTTCAGTGGCTGTTATGGGCTTAAGATTTGCCATCTGAAAATCTTTTATTTCTTAATCCAATACAGGAGGGGGGGAAATCTGAACACAACTGCAGATTCTGTAAACTTTGCTAGCTCTGATTCCAAGATTATCTTAATTTTAGAAAACATGCAGATATTCTTAGATGATATCCGTGTACAAGTTTTGAATATTAGTCACTAAATGCAAAATTTAAAACATAAAATTTACATTCCTGTAAATCCTGTCATTGAGGCATTTTCTGGATATATTGCTTAAGCATCCTCCATGATCCAAGAAAGCCTTTCCATGTCTTATCGGAAGGACCTTGGGTTAGTTCAGTGCTTGATGAGGTAGCATTAGGAAAGAATAGTTTCTGAAAACCAAGAGCTTTTGTTCAGTTTAAGCAAAGACAGTTGAGTAGTCTGGCTGATTCTTAAGGGAGCCTTCTATGCTCCTAATCCCCTCTACATTGCATCCACTAACCCTAACTCTTTCTTTTTCCAGAATTTCGCAAGGACTCTGAGGCTGAAAGCAAGAAGAAAGGAAAATTCAAACCAATGAAAGTGCTGAAGTTACTTGGAAATAAACCTGACTCAAAAAACAGATCCCCCAAGGAAAAAAGCTAAAGCAGCTGGCAACTAGAAAAGTAAGGAGGGCTGCTAGTCTCTTTGACTGCTCAGCCCCATTTAGCTGAGCGTGCCTGGCAAGTAGGATGGATTCCTGCTTTTGCCCATTTTTTAAAAAAGAGGTTGTGCCTTGCCATACACCAAAGCTGGCTTTATCTCAGAAAAATCCAACCACCTTCCACAGCAGCAGGTGTTAGAAAGGGGGGAAATATGGCAAGTTTTATGAGCACATTACAGAGAGGGACAGACATGGAGGAAGAAGCTGTTTGCCGTTTTCTCTTTCAAGGTGGGGATGGGAATGGACAAATAAAATAGCTTTAGACTTCCTCAGTTGTACACCTATTATATCTTTGACTGTTCAGAACTTTTAATCGTACGTGTTTTGGGGAAAGTTGCACTAATTGTCCTCCTCCTTTAACTGTGATAGTCACATGTGCCTAATAATCTCTTGGGGGAGGGAGGAGGAAGGAAATCCCCATTGCAGTTTGGGAGCCTCTGGTTATCTCTTTTGAATTCCTTTTCTTATTCTTTTTCTCCTCTGATCATTCCCCAAAAAATAAATCAGGCTTTCAGGGCAGATATTTGTTGTGGGCTTAAATTTTTAAAATATTTTGACCATAGGAAAGTTTATTATAAAGTCTGCAAAAACAGCCAAAAACCTAACTAATGCTCTATTTCTGGAAGATTTCTCTGCCACCAAAGAAGACATTATGCTGTGAATGCCGATTCTCTTGGCAACCAGTTAACAAACCACAGAGGAAAGGCTGAGGCAGTTTTGACCTCTGTTGTAAAGCAAATTGCAGTTGCTGTCAAGAGGGTAGATTTGTGCAGGTGTGAATGGGAAACAACTAGATCTTTTTAACCCTCTCATTTGCTTCTGCTGCTGCTGCTATGTATATCAGGGGACACAGTAGGCTGGGACAACTCATTGCCTGCCAAACACTAGAGCCAGAAGAGGATATTAACAAGGTACCACTGTAATTCTTAGCTCCCTCCCCTCAGGGTTTATGTGCATGTTTTTTTTCCTAAGAGTGCAAAAGATCTTTCTAATTTTTGTAGCCAAACACCCACCCTCTATCTGACTTTCTGCTTTTTTTTAGTTTTGTGTGTATGTATGAATTCAGAAGGGAGAATGTCTTTTTTTCTCTTCTGGCTTCTCTAAATTGAGGGACTATTTATTGAGATGTTTGTTTGGTCTGAGTTAAATGTTGATAATATTGTAGGTGTTGGTTTGAGTTATTAGCAAATTGCTGTGCTGCTATATTCAAATGTAATGAATTGGAAAACAGTCCTTGACTGTGATATTCAACCTGGAGTGCCCTCCCTAACTTGGAGCCCTCCAGATGTGTTATGTTACCATTTCTATCTGGTCAGCCAATATATCATGTTAATACTAGTTTGGGAATGATGGATAATTCAACATATCTGGAAAGCAGCAGTTAGGGTTTAGACTTTTTCAAAGCAGAACTGAATTCATTGATGGCGTCAGCTCTTACTCTACAACTGGGATGTCAAACTTGCAGCCTGCGGGCTGGATGCATCACACTGGCCACTTCCACCCCCATTTTAGCGGAGGGGGAAAAAGTCACAATACATCACATGACAACAGTGTGACAACAGGTTTGATATCCCTGCTCTACAAGTAGACAGTAGCCACCATCTGTTTCTTGCTCTCAGTTACAAGATTGTCCAATGCACAGTTCTCTCTTTTATAAAGCAAAACAAGTCAATCTTTTAAAATGACCTCAGATACAGTCCCATCAGAAATTATCAGATTCTGGTGAACATAATTACCCTGTGGTAACTGCAATATCCACTGATGGGCACAGATGAAATCAATAAAACTGATAAAACCACTATATTTTGTATCTGTTGTGTTTGTTTCTAGAGATGTCTTGGCAGGAAGTGGACATAAAGCATTATGTTATAGGGAATGGAAAGTAGAAAATCACAAAATTCTCAGGACTTCTATTTATTTTTTACAAATAGAATATTATACAGCTATCAAAAGTGACCTGGACCAAAGCAAAAAGTCCACCAATGAGAAAAAATCATCCCATACTCCATTTATTGTTGTGGTATTAAGTCTTTCTTTTAACAAGTGACAGACATCTGAATTGTCACTTAGTCATAATGAAGATGGTCCTAGGTCTGTAATTTTACTGAAGAAGTATTCATCAAAAATAACTGCCATCTAAAATTTTCCGATTCTCTCTTTTATAGTCCGATACAATAGTCACCACTGTTTGCTTAAAATTTATATGGTAAGTGAAAAACAGCAGTTTTGACTGGAAACAGTCTCCTTGTGGATGGCAGAATAATATATGAAATATTTTTGATCTATTCTAAGAGTTATACTGTTCTAATTCTAATAAATGCTGTTTTTCAGAGATGAAATATGTGGAAATCCTTTCCTCTTTTTTGTCAAGGCAAGCAAGCTAATATTTATTGTAAGGCCAGTGATTCGTTTGAACTCTTTTGTTTCTGGATCACATTTTTGGAAAGGCCTCCTGCCATTCCATATTGAAACAGATTGTTCCTATTTTTCAGGATTCATACAGAATTCCTGGGAGATTAAATATATTCTAACAGATACCTGCACAAGAGGGTCAAAACTGTACTGATAAGATATTCTTCACATTTGGTTATGCCAGCAGAAAAAGTAAGGGTGAAAAGTTACATCCTTGGGTGGGTGGGTGTGGGGGGAGAACCTATTGGTCTACTTGACCTGTGCTTCGATTGTCATGTTTGATGCTTATATTGAAAGACTTGGCTATTGCCCCTTTCAGTTCTGCAGTTCTCTGCTTGTCAATCATCTCCATCTCCCGGAACTTCTGCAAACAGCAGAGAAAGAAGACATAGTAAGAATTCAATGAATTTTAATTTTCTTACAAGATAATACACAAATCTTACTCCAGATGAAGATGTATTGTCATCTCCTATATAACTTTTTAAAGGTTCTTTTTCAGTTTAGATGCATACATGCCCTTCTACCAAGTCTTTTCCTACTTTCTTAAAAAATAATAATCATATCCAATTTTCATATTGAAAAAAAGATTGCATTTAAGCCTATAAAGGTCAGAATTACCAAGTACCTGTGATATTTCAGTTTGGATAATTCCTTGATACGCTTTGCTCTGTCCCAAAGCTTTCATTTCTGACAGGAAATTTTGTCGATCTTGAATTTCGTTCGCCACTAAGCATAAAGACAAAAGAAGCAATGTGGAATGAAAGATTAAAGGGCAGAAACATAGTTGTTCTTCTGAAGTTTGAATCATTAATTTCCCATTTACTTTATTTAAAAGACTTCTGTAGCAGCCCATCTTATGGGCCATAACTCTGGGAGCCTCACAACAGCAACATGAAAACAACAACAATATTTGAACATATATTACATTAATTCCCTGTATGCTTCTTAAACCTGTTAATTAAACCTGTTGCTTCCTTTGGGGGAAAATAGATGCAATATGTTATATGCAGGTGAGATTCTACTAGTTCTGACTGGTTTGGGCAAACCAGTATTTCAGGTGAGCATGTGGCTCTGCCCACTTGCCCCTGCTCTTTCCTATGCTTTATTTCCTGGTTTTTAGCATAGCTGATTCACGGCAGAGCAGTTTGCTACGCATCAGCTGTTTTACTTACCGGGGATGCAGCAGAAGGCAAGTAATTGAGTTGAAAGTGGGCTTTTTAAAATGTAGCGCACACGCACAAAGCGTGTGTTTGGTGCACACGCATGCTCACCAAACCAATTGTTACACAGGTTGAATTGCACCACTGGTTATACAATCATGTGAGAAAGAAAGAACACCCTCTTTTTCTGGTTTTATGTATCAACAGTAAAAATCATTTGGTCCTTAGTTTTTAAAAGTAGATAAATACAACCTCAGATGAACAACAACAACACAACGTATTACACTATGTCATCATTTATTTTACAAAAAGAAAGCCAAAATGGAGCAGTTATGTTCACCCTTAATGCTTTCAGAGAGATGAAGATGCTAAGTAGCAGCCAGGTGCTGCTAATCAAGTGCCTTTGATCAATTGACACAGCAAGTGTGACTATCCCTATAAAAGCCAGAGTTTTGTCTCCAGCACTAAGGTGTGTTTTAACACAATGTCAAAGAGGAAAGATATCAACAGTGGCCTTAGAGATGCAATTGTTGCTGCCCATTAGTCTAGAAAGGATTATAAGGCCATTTCCAAACAATTTAAAGTCCATTATTCTTGAGAAGAGTATTCACAATGGAAAACATTTAAGACAGTTGCCAATTTTCCCAGGAGTGGATGTCCCCGCAAATTCACCCCAAGGTCAGACCGTGCAATGCTCAGAGAAATTGCAAAAAATCCCAAGAGTTACATCGCAGACTCTACAAGGCCTCAGACAGCATGTTAAAAGTTGAAGTGTATGACAGTACAATTAGAAAAAAAAACAGAAGTATGATTTCTTTGGAAGAGTTGCTAGGAGAAAGCCTCTTAAAAAAAAACCATGGCAACATGGTTTAGGTTTGCAAAGTTACATCTGAATAAATCACAAAACTTCTAGAACAGGCCTATCAAACTGGCAGCTTGCAGGCTGGGTAAGTACATCATGCACAGACCACACCAGCCCAGCTCCGCAAAGACAAAAAATATCATATGTTGTGAACTGGCCCATGATGTGATTG
The DNA here is from genome assembly GCA_033807585.1 of Hydrophis major. Lineage (NCBI taxonomy): Eukaryota > Metazoa > Chordata > Lepidosauria > Squamata > Elapidae > Hydrophis > Hydrophis major. The sequence goes on along the minus strand of CM066331.1, from coordinate 181,844,475 downwards.
AGTTTGACACCTATGTTGTAGAACATTGTCATTTGGACAGATAAGAACAAAGTGAAGATGTTTGGCCATAATGCACGGTGCCATATTTGGTGGTTACCAAATACAGCATATCAGTACAACCATCTCATGCCAACTGTCAAGCATGGTGATGGTGTGGTAGTCATTTGGGTTTGTTTTGCAACCACATGACGTAGGCACTTTGCAGTCATTCAGTCGACCGTGAACTTCTCTGTATATCAAGGTATTCTAATGTCAAATGTGAGGCCATCTGTCTAACAGCTCAAGTTTGGCTGACATTGCAACAGGACAATGATCCTAAGTACACCAGCACATCTACAACAGAAGGGGTGAAAAATTAAAAGAATCAAGGTGTTGCAATGGCCCAGTCAAAGTCCAGCTCTCAACCAGATTGAAATGCTGTGGTGGGACCTCAAGAGAGCTGTGCATAAACAAAATGCCCAGAAACCTCAATGAACTGAAGCAATGTTGTAAAGAAGACTGGGCCAAAATTTCTCCACGATGAGACTGATAAAGAAAACCATTACTTCAAGTTATTGCTGCTAAAAGTAGTTTGTCAAGCTATTGAATCATAAAGTGTAAGTTTTTCACACATGGCTTCTCCATTTTGGCTTTCTTTTCTGTAAAATAAATGATGACATGGCGTAACGTGTCATGTGGTAGTGTTCATTTGTGATTGTATTTACCTATTTTTAAGAACAGCTAAGGACCAGATTATTTTTTTTATTATGTTCTGATGTTCATAGAACTCAAAGTGAACTTTCTTTTTCACATGACTATAGGTTTAATAAGATTCTCATATACAAAAAGGAAGTCTTTCATAGAACATAGTAATAATGTCCAGAAGTTTGGTTGATCCAGAACATCCACAAAATCCGTGCCACTGAATACTAATTCTGAGGAAAAAAAGCAAGCAATATTTGGGACAGTAGACAAACTTTGTAATAGGGACTTTGTTTTAAGCTAGGTATAAATAACTTTAACTCCATTTCTTGGTAACATAGACAGACTGACTATGCATGCTGTGATATGATGATAACATTGTTTACCCTAACTGGTTTAGGTAAAATAATAAATATGTTATCATGATTTGTTAGTTAAAGTGTCTGTAACTTTAACTGTAAGAATGTAATTAAGGGAGTGGTTGTAAAAAGCACCATAAAAGAAGCAAGGCACGGCAGCTTGCTCTCTCTGGCTTGATGATCCCTAATTACTGGATAGACTGAAGACTGCGTTTTTCCCCTACTGGAACGGGAGAGAGAAAGGACTGTTGATTTATCAACGGTGAGAGGACTGATTTATTGTAAGTGAACTGAAATTGGATATTCTACACGGACTTTGCTAATTGAATATCCTTGAATGGACTGACTAAAACGATACATGACTAATGGACTGTTATTTTGACTATGCTATAAACTCTAAGTGGAATAAACTATATTTTTGATAACACAAGCGTATCTGTTATTTTTACTGTATGTTAATAAACATACAATATCTCACTCATTTATCTGTGTGCCTATCTGACTAACGCTGCACATTCTGTTTAGCTTGTCTCCTTAACCCTGGTTGGGGAGCCCAGGCTTAACAATGATTTGTTGAATTAAATTTTGCCCAACATTGAGCCATAATTGTGGTTTATAAATCATGGTTTATAAACTATAGTGGCTGTTATTATGGGGGGGGGGACATCTTAAAAGTCTATTGTGTGACTACCCTGCTCTTGGTTAGCTTTGCCTTGCATGTGCTCTGCTGAAACTGACCTAAAGAAATCTCTTATGTTTATTGTTAACCTGATACACTGTTGTATCAAATGGTTTGGTGTCATCCTGGTTGAAAATATATAACACTATGCCAAAGTAATGATCCTGCTGTACTGCATTAGTGGGATAAGAGTAGTGTTGCTGTGCTTCATCCTGGAAGAATGAGCAATCTTTTGCAAAGACAACTTAGCATGTAAGTCACTGATTTGACAGTACTCAGAATCTAAAGATACAAGCAGGAAGGAGTAGCTGTTTCCAATCTCTACTAGCTACAAACAGCCAGTATTCATAGAACATGATTTAATCAGATCAGGTCAATTCTTAGAAGCTACACTCACACATCCTAGTTGGTATGAATCTAACATTAACTTGGTTAGAGTTAACCTTAGTTTTTAGTGATAGCATACTGTATGAACATAGCATCTTAGCTTAACTTTCTGGTTTTATGTATGATGCCAACTCAGTAAGTGGATTAGCATTACAAATTAATCCTAAACACTATTAGGGATCATCACACAGCCAAATGTTTACATTGGATTTGGTATTTTTGTTAACCTACAGAATCTTCCCAAGGATCTGTTATAGGCAAATTTTTGATGGCAGTAAAGGTATTATTGCAGGATGTAAGCTGTTCCAAGTAAAGCTGCCTTTTTCAATTGACTGATGGGGATTTTGTCAATGCTAATGGTATTCAGGTGGTGATCCAGTTGTTTTAGGATTGCACATAATATACCTATCACTATTGGTATTTGCTTTCTTTTGCCACAGTCCTTCTATTTGCAATTCTTTGTATTATATTTTTATTCCAGAGGTGTAGGTGGGTGTAAATGTCTGAGTTCCTGAACCACAACAACCCTTTTATCTTAGGCTAATATATTGTTTGTACCCTGACAGAGTGTATCAGGTCACTGCTTTTAGCTAAGGGGGTCCACTTACATTCATCGAATCGGTCCACCTCTGGTACTGTTTCTTCTACCTTGACTGGTTTCTTCTGAGTTTTCTTCTCTACTTTGTCCTTTCCTGTTGCTAAGATGTTTTGCAGTCTTTCTTTCTCCTTCTCTATGTCTCCTATAGATATAAAAGAAATATTATTACTGTATAAAAATATTGATCAGAATTCCTGGAGGGAATAACTTACTGTCATTCTTTTATGCTCAAAAGAAGACAATTTTAAAATGTCTAAGCAAATAATTACAAATGAACTCTGATACTCAAATGGCAGCAGTTGAGACTGCTAAGTGGAGAGAATTCTAGAGATAGTATTTCCCTTGGTTATCATTTTCTCTTTCTCAGACATTTCTCTTTGAAGAGTTGCATTAATCTGACAGATCCCCTATATTAATCCTTTCAGCAGGTAGTCCTCATTTAACTATTGCAACTGGGACCAACTCAGTCATTAAGCAAAGTGGTAGCTAAGTGAAAAATTATGTGACTGTGCTTACAAATTTGTATTAGTTTTCCTTTACTTTACAGCATCAAAAGGATATGACCCCAAACAGTCGGGTGATTTCAAACAGCAGGGATGTTTTCTGGAACTTGATTTACAAGGAAGCCAAGTAAAAGGGCAAATCTTATGGCTCCTTTTTACCATTTTGGAAGCTCACTCAAGTACTGGGATAATCATTAAGGGAATTAGATAATTCATCTTTGGAGAAAAAGAGATTATAAGAAGTAAGCAGGCACACAATGTGGAATACACATTCCCTGCTATTTGCTTAGCACCCTTAGGAGTGCTGAGCCACTTAGGGAACAAAAAAAAGCCTTGAGTAGAGACATTGATTATAGTCTTGTCAATTTCAGGCAGCAACTGTGCAGATCCAGGATTCTAATCAAGTAATTAGAATCACAAGGGTGGTTAAATTGTGGTTAGCACTTTTCAGTGATTGCACTGAAGAGAGAGAAGCAGCTCAGGAAGAGATAGCTTGTTTAGGCAATCCTTCTGTGCACTGTGAAGGAGGTAGAGAAAAAAAAAAGCAGGCCAGGCAATAGACAACATATATTGTGTTTAATGGTGAACACTGACTTGGAGAAGCTTTGGAGGCCATAAATGTGGTCACTGGTTGCAAAGTTACATTTTCATCACTGTTGTAACCACAAGTGGTTCCTACCCACATAGTACAGTAGCTGAACAAAGATTACTTGTAAATAATGATGAGTATCAGTAGTGCGTTTCAAAATTTTTTGCAACCAATTCGGTGGGCATGGCTTGGTGGGTGCGCTTTGTGTGTAAACACTTTGCATGCATGTGTGTGTGCCAAACGTGCACTTTGTGCAGGCACAGAGGCTTTCCAACTCGCCTCCTGCAATCCTGCACTCCCCCTGTTGCTTCAGCAACTGCTGCACAGCAATCTATTTGCCGTGCAAAGTAGCTGCGCTTCAAAAGCAGGACATAAAGGTTAGTATGGGAGCCCGGACGGGTGGGCCCAACAGCAAAGTGTCATAGAGAACTGGTTCAGTCACCACTGCTCATCGCCGCTACCACCTCGGCAGAACCAGGTCGAACCGGTAGAATACCACCACTGATGCATTTATCATTTGCAAATGTTTCTTGCTTACGAGTGGCTTGAGGTTTGAATTTTTCTCTGGTATATGCACTTCCTGCCCGACAGATTTCTGCAGGCCGCAGGTGAGGTCTACCACAGAGACTGGTGGTCAAAATAATCTTTGATGACACAGGCTTCGAAAACTCTGGTTCTCTGCTGGATGTTGGATAACAGTGTACGGGGAAAGCATCACCACCTAAGAAAGAAGATTGGTCAGAGATTGGTCAAAAAGGAATTAAATGTCAAGCAACGGCATGCATATACCATTTTAAGTATACAGGGCAAGAGTCTCCTTTCACACAAGCTCAGTCTCTGGCAGCTTTTTAGAAACCTCCAGTAGTATTCTTGGCAGTGTCTAGATTTGACCCCAAGGTTAAATTGCTAGGTATAAATATGTGTTCCAATTTAATATTTTAGGAGGGATTCTGTAAACTGACTTGCTTATAAATGCATACAAGAAACTATATAATAGGAATTACTCATGTTTTAATATGAATTCAGAATTGTTTAAAATCAAAGTAGTCCCTCAACCTATCTTTATAGTACATGATGAAAATCTCACTTTTACATAAGATTTATTATCCTAGACTAAGTTGGATAAACTAGAGTTTATTATTAAGTATTCATCATCTGTGATTTACAGTTTTCCACTAATGTTTTATTGTCTTGCTGAGTTTATATAAATTTCCTTTGCAAGGGGATGGTTTGTCTCTTTAGCTGGAGAAAGTCGCATGTCTGAATTAAATTTAGAAATCTGAATTTTAGGCATACTTACGTTTCATGCAATTTACAAGATGGCGCTGCTGGAAACAAGTAAGTTTAGATTCTTGCATCATCACTAAAAGAGAAAAAATATTATACAGATCAGCGACAACATCACATCCTTTGCAGAAATAGATTTAATCCAAACAGTACCTACATACAAAAAGGAATGCAAAATCTTGAGCACAGATACCCCAAATGCTAAAAGGCTACAGTCCAATCTATCAGTAGCAGTCTTTTCCAATGAGATATCTTCCTGCTTTTTTGATATAATTGAAGGGTATCCAGTTGTAGAATGTTATAATTTATATTCAAAACCCCTTTTCAGAATATCTAACTAATTGCAACATTGGGTTTTCTCCCCAAAATTATTTTTATTATTGTGGTTATTCTGGAATACAGAAATCCAAAGTGAATTTTTTTCCTGTATTTTTGGTTTTAAGCAAGTAGTATTCAAAAGGCTCTGTTTTTTTCTATAACCAGTTTTCAGCTTATAACTTTATTGGCATGACCAGATCTTGTAATTAGCTGCTGCTGAGAAAGGTATTCTAGAATTTATAGCTCATATTAAGGAAGAAATTCAACACAGACATTTTCCTATAGTTACTAACTAGTCACTGAGATTATCAAAGACTAGGGATTCTTAACTTATATCCTCAATTTGCACAAAAAGTAATTTAAGTAGTAGTAATTTAAAATGCAACAGGATAACAAGCAGGAGTGGGGAGCATTACTTCCTGGGATACTTCTCTATTCTGCTTGCTAATTACCTTTTAATAATTCTTGTGTTTCCTGGCTATATTCCTTCACAGTGGGAACATGCCAAAATCCACTTCCTTTTATCACAGGCCTGATCCTCTCTTGAGAAGCCATTGTAATATAGTACTCTGAAAGAAACTGATAAAGAGTTCTAAAGTTATTAAGATCACAACTCACACATACTCTGTATTTTTTCTCATAATTCTTTCACCAATGTTCATTTGCCATATATTATTTTATTTATTAAAGTTCTATGCTATACATGTCAATGCAATGGCACTGAATTTAGGACCATTTCCCACATTTATTACTGTTGCAGCATCCCCATTGTCACATGATCAAAATTTGGATACTTAGCAAGTACCTTAACTCATATTTAGGATGGTTGAAGTGTCCCAGGGTCAGGTTATCACCTTTTGTGACCTGATAAGCAAAGTCAATGGGGAAGCCAGATTTACTTAGCAACCAGGTTACTATCTGCAGCGATTCACTTACCGATTGTGGCAAAAAAAGTTTGTAAAATGGGGCAAAACTCACTTAACAGTCATCTCGCTTAGCAACAGAAATTTTGGGCTCTTTTTGTGGTCCTAAATTGCAGATTACCTGTAGATCAATTGTATACTCATTTGTAAAATATGTATGGGCTACATGTCGAAAACCCAAACTGGATTTTTTTAAGGCAGGAACTGGAGACATTTGTACTGCATACATCATGATCATAACAATTTCATGTATTCATAACTATGTTTACTCTTATACCTGTTATCTTATAACCGCATAAATAAATAAATAAATAATAAATAAATAAATAACAAACAAACAAACAAATAATCGCAGCCTAACTTCGACATCACAGTGCAATTTAAAGAAGCGGAGATGCAAACTCAGCATCTAAAACGGATGCGTGAAATCGTGCCTTTCTCGGCTTGGAGGCCCCCATCTCAGCTATTCCCACAAGTACCCGATTTTCTGTCCGATCACGGCTCCCTTTTCTGGAGGGTTACGGGATGAGCAGCGAGAGAGGTTTGCAAAAGGAAAAGTCTTGGTTTCTCCCCCCCCCCCCTTCTCTTACCCGAATTGGCGGCTCCCGTCACCATGACAACTGCCTCCGGCACTCGCTTTCGCCAACGTCAAATCTGACCCCGGAAGTGTTCGCGCTCGCCGTGCTCTTCGACGGGAAGCGCGTAAGTTTGTTTGCGTTTTTCCTTTTGCTTCCTTGCCGGGGAAGATCATCTTAGGGCTCTCCGCTTCTCCCGTTAGGACGCTCGGTTTGTAGTGGGAATTGACACCGTGAGGGTCTGTGCTGAACGAGAGAAAGCCTCCACATGTCGGACAACGAGGATAAGTAAATAAGCGCGTGATTAAGAAATGAATCTTCTAGCCTCTTGCTCCAATTTGGCGTCTCCCGGGTGTTGGGGCTACTTCTCATTTCCAGAGCCGGTCCAGGGTGGGAGGAAGGCTTGCTTAGCCAGTCCGCCTGCAGTTGGGAAAACAGCCTTCTGGAACTGCTTTAAACCGAACAGTGAGACGCTGGCCTGGATTCAACTTCATTCAATTCCTGACTTAAGGAGTTGGAAGGGATCTTGGAGGTCATCTAGTCCAACCCCCTGCTAATATTTGGAATATTAGCCTCCTGGGTAGAGGCTAATAATCCAAATATTAGCCTCTACCTAGGATCGATCTTACGGCCTCCTGATTGTGAGGCGAGAGCTCCACCTCTACTTAAAGAAGAATGTGAATTTTCGGCTATTGTTTCCCTCCCCCTAACACATTGCTATGATTTAATATTAACACTGTTAATAACAATAGCATTGTTATTAAAAGGTGTATCCCACTTTCACTGTTGAACCAGTCCTAAAGTGATAGTTACCCATGCAGAGACTGAGGAGTAGCTACATAATAATAAGATGGGTCTCATAGTCAAAGAGAAATTAGAATCCACGTCCTGGGTTTACTCAAATAATTGTACCACACTGACTTTTCCAAAAAATATTTCTAACTGACCTGGCATCTTTCTCTGCTCACCACTGAAACTGGAGAGTAATTATAGTGTCTCCTACCCACAATACATTTGGATCCGACTAAAGCTCTGTCTAGTCTAGCATGGTTTATTCTGAGAAGCTAAATGACCCACATTTTTAGTATGTGACAGTTGAAATACACTTAAAATCAAGAATCTTTTGTCTTATAATTTTGTTTGTTTTTCTTTAGTGTTAATCTCCTGTCAAAGAGGAATTGCAATACAACAAGCCAAAGCAGACTTTTTTAAAAAAAATATTAATATGTGTATTTTAATTAAATTTATATTTTTGCTCAGTTTATCCTGACCTGATAGACAGAATTTGAGAATAGAATGCATTTTCTACATCATGTATAGTAGCAACAGTCATGCCAATGGATTCCCTGACTCATGTATAATTTGACCTAAAATGTCTTAAAACTTAAAAAGGAATCAGTAGATTGTAGTAATCTCTAAATTGCAAATTTGGAAAGCTTAATAGCTAGCTGTTGCTTATCACCATCACAGAGTACATTTGGGGAACAGAATTACTCAGAACAGAATTGCTCTAGTTTCCAAATTCATGCTTGTTGATTTAGTGACTTTTAAAAGATCAAGAATGTTTCTTTTTCTGGCTTGTACCACAGAATTTGGAAGAAGAGCAAGTGAATTTTCTCCAACCTAAAGACAAACATGTTCCCTTTCTGACTTTTCTGTGATCCATTCACAGCCTGATCCATTCACACTTGGGATTTCCTAGTGATCTTCTTTCTACATATGAATCAAATTCAGTCCTACATTGTTTTTGTTAAGATAGATAATTTAGGTGTTGACATCAGTTATGACATTTAGCTTGTAAGTATTTTAGGGTTTTGCTAGAGAATTGCCCATAAAATATTAATACATTTCTTCTATTAGTTTTGATGGAGATGATTTTGATGATGTGGAAGAAGATGAAGGACTTGATGATCTAGAAAATGTTGAGGAGGTAAGTGACTTTAGCTTGTGATATGCTAAAACAGCCTTCTGGTGAGTGGTTTGAAAAAGGAAGATATATATTTTATGAGTGAAATAGCTACTAGATGTATTAGACTTCAACTTCTGTCATTCTTAGCTGGAAAAATGAATACTTTGGAAGGCTGTATTTAAGTATGTTATTAGGGTATAAAGGAATATAGGGTTGATTTTAGGGAACTTGAAGGGGCAACTTAAGAGGAGAAAGAAGGATCAAACTATTAAGGAGGGACTTTGTGAAAGTTACACAGTTCTTAGAGGGAAGCATAAGAAACAAATTCAAAATAACCTCCCCGTGATTTATTTATTTATTTATTTATTTTAGTATAAGATGGGATAGGGAGAAACTTGGACAAATTTTCAAAAAATGTCAGTCCTTTGAAGTAGATCAGGTCAAGAAACTGGATTTCAGGAATACTCTATCATAGTAAGGCAGAATAATAGAATCTTGAAAGTTTTTGCGTAGTACTCTTTTATCTCCCTCAAAGTCTGTTCTACATTGTTTTACCCAAGACATATATTTGTTTCTTTGACTAGTAGCTGAGGACAAAGAATAAGGACTAGTAACCTCGATTTGTAAAGTCTCAATGCTTAAATGGTATAAAATGTGAAGTTTAGAAAATGGGTTAAAATATATATGAATTCATAGGTTAATATCTGTTTTACATCTTACCATTATGTATTAGGTATCTTTACCTAATAGCATTCTTGTAGAACCTTATTTAATATTTTCCATTCATATTCTCGATTTTAATTGTATGATTACTCAGATGACAGGGCATGCAGCTATGTGTGTTTACATTTGCTTTGTATTATTCCATAGGAGGGTCAGGAAAATGTGGAAATCTTGCCATCTGGAGAACGACAACAAGCAAATCAGAAGCGGATCACTACTCCTTACATGACCAAATATGAGCGGGCCAGAGTTCTTGGTACCCGTGCCCTACAGATAGCGTAAATATAGATATACATTTATTTAGTTATTTGTCTTTTTCTACCAATGATTGAAGGCTTTTCCAGGTTCCAGCTGTTTGTCTCCAATGCATAATTCCATTTTGCCATAGTTATAGCTCTTTGGCAGCACATGTATTTAAATTATTAGTGAGATACCACTAAAAAGTAGGACATTTATTTTAAATATTATGTACGTGGCTTTCAGAGTTCATAGAGAGAAATATATGAATAATGGGAAGAGAAAGCTGCTAGCAGAATATTTTATCCCTCATTCAAGAATTGGGCAGTAAGAGTGATAGAAAAGGGGCAACTTTAAGATGAGCAATTAAAAACAGAGGTCCATAAATAAGATTGCATTTTTGGGGGTTACATAATGTCTTTCAGATTAAATCTTTTCCCCATTCTGAAGGTGCTAGACAGGAAAATTTTCCTTTTCTTTGTGGAAAACTAAATATTTAGAAGAATTCGCCACTAACGACAGATGTTTCATTATCCAGTATGTTCCCAATATTGTTCCAGGAAGGAATGTAATGCTCTTGAGCTTATTTGAAGCATCTTACCAGAGGTTTAACTAAGCCAAAACTTTACAGGTTGTCCTTGTTTATCAATTGCACAATCAGTAACTATTCAAAATTATGATGGCACTGAAAAGTAGATTTATGACCAGTTCTCAAACTTACAGCGCCCTTGCATTCATATGATTGCAGTTTGGGTGCTTGGCAAGCAGTTTGCTTTGATGATGGTCTTCCTCTTCTGGCCACATGATTGCCATTTTCTACCTTTGAATAAAATCAAAGAAGCTGGCAGTAAATTGCAAGTTGCAGTCATGTAACATTTCACCTAATGGCCATTGATGATTTGTTCAATGACCATATCCAGAACTGATGTAGCTCTGTATGGTCACATGAAGTTTTACTTTACAACTATGTCACTTAATGATGGAGTAGCTGGTCCCAATTTTAGTAACTGAGGACCAGTGGCTAGTTATTCTTTATTTCAGTAGAACTCACATAGTAGACAGTTAACTTTGATAAGCCGATGAAGATTGGTTTGCTAGAGGTGAATAACAATAATGTCCATGTGTGAGAATTTAGTCTCTCCTACTTTTATTTTTGTATTTTGTTTTATGCCCAAAATAGCAACCCCATATCATCCCACTTCTCAATGCAATTTAAAAGTATAATTCATTTGAACATATTATTATTATTGAGTTATATACAACAAATAACAAGAACCAGTTTAAGGTTAAGGTACCAGGCTAGAAATTTGCCCATTTTCTAAACAGCCCTTGGAAACAGGCAGTGGCAAACTACTTCTCAAAACCCTTGCCAAGAAAACTTCAGGGATTTTCCAGGCAGTTGCAATAAATCAAGATTGACTCAAAGGTACACACGCACCCAGCTCTAAAATGAAAATCTTTAAAATGTCAGAAAGCAGAGATTATAGCATAGGTTCTCAAGAGCAAAAATTCCAGGCAAATTACAAGTTTGACAGGAAACCAAATGGTATATCTTATTCTCATCTAACTTGATAACTTTTAATACCCACTGTTTACTTCAGTTGCAGTAAAAGTTCTTAAATCTTTCCCCCCTCAGGATGTGTGCCCCAGTAATGGTAGAGCTTGAAGGAGAAAGAGATCCCTTGCTGATTGCAATGAAAGAACTGAAGTAAGTTGAGAAGTTTTATCCATGTGCAGGTGTGCATAAACTGTTCCCTTTCTAATTAGATTTGGACATTCTGCTTGAAGGCAGGAGGGGTTGCATGGTGAACATGCTAGTTTCACTCTTCCTGTTCTTCTAGTTGTCCTTATGATCAAGAGAACTTTCTGCAGACTGAAATCTTGCCTACGTGTATTGGTTCTACATACAATTTAAAATCACAATTTTTAGGACGATGATGAGAGGAAGCTCAAAAAATAGTAAATATTTATTGCTATAATTATTTGTCCTACTTGTGACAAAAAGGCAATTACTGGGGGGAGGAGAGTTAATTTTATTCACATGTAAAATATCTGAATTTGTTGTCCAACAAGAGACACATAGAATGTTCCATTTTGTAGGTGCCTTGACTTTTCCAAGTAGAGGTAATGCTATTGTTTTGAATAGGAATAAAATACTAATTGTAAAAATAGTAATGCTATTTTTATGATTTATTTTTGTCACATTTTCAGTACCATAATTTTCCCAGGTACATTAATGAAAAGCGCTACAATGGTTTATGATTTAGTCCCTGCCATCTTTGTTTTTTCCATAGAAGTACAGTCACAGTAGATGATTTCCCTTTTCCCGGCACTGAAATGTTTCAGACTTATTTTGAAATTCAGGACTTAAAAAGATAATTTGGTTTTTCTTTTTTCTTTCATAAGTGTCATTGGCTAGAGAGTTATAATGTCAGATGTTATATTATGTAGAAACTGAAAAAGTGATAGTAAACTATACTCCTGTTATAATGCGCTTAAGATTCATGAGTTCCCATTATAGAAAGAAATACAAAACAATACTTTTTTTCTTTCTTCATATTTGGCTCACATTGTGCACATAATGCAAGATTTGTACATTATTTAATGAAAAGGAGTTTATAAGCCCAAACGTTAATGTGACTAAACTTGTTTTAATGTTTACTTGAACTATGCAAAGCTGTGACTAGTACCCCAATACAAAATCATAATGTGAGAATTTTCCAGAAAAAATATATTCTGGTTATGGTTTCAGGACCATTGTGTTGAACTCCTGTAACTTTAAAAAAAATTTGGGGGTGTTTTTACTTTTCACGTATTGCAAGATTATAAACCTGATGTTCTGGACAAATTCCAGGCTGGCTAATTACATTGTTGACCTAAAAAGTCTTACTTAGATTAAACTGGATTTAAATTTCTTTCCTTTAGGTTCCAAGTTGTTCAGTTTGCCAAAGGTTTTTAGACGTTACACTATATGAACACTTAACAATGTGTATTTAAAAGGGTCATTTATGTGATCCCAGTACAGTCTTTCTATGAATTCAGTTGTCTCCTTGTCTCTTAAGAAAGTTCTTTGGAAAAATAAGATTCAGAAGTCCTACATTCAGATTATTTGCTGCTTATTTTTAAGAAGTGGAAACGAACATTTAATGATTTTCTATGGGTGAATTTTTAGATTTGGGTTTGAAGGCTTTCAAATGTTTTATTACGTACATTGCTGAATACCAATGATTTAGTTATGAATGTCTCTTTCCCTCCTCCAGAGCTCGGAAAATTCCTATAATTATCCGCAGGTATCTGCCAGATGGAAGTTATGAAGACTGGGGTGTAGATGAACTAATTATCACAGATTAAATATCTTCCGTGCTGCAACTCCAACTTTTATGGAAATATATATATTGTGTAAATAAATACCAAAATCCCCTATAAATGTTTTGGATGTTTCCTTGTTACATAAAATAATACTAAAGAAAACCAGCAGTCTGCCTGTCTTGCTCTTTCTCTCTCTCTTTTTAGTGCTTTTAGTGCTTTGAAGACCCAGTAGATTTAATTCTGTTGCTGTTTTTGCCAAGCCAAAGCAAGGTATTTGCTGCCTTTCAAATGCTATAAATGCAAACTAGAAAGGTGGTGCAGGAGAAGCTTCCTCAGTGTTGTATCTAATCATCATGTTATGCGCAAGTGATTTTAAAGTGATCCTGCAGCTGCCAAGCTTCCAGATGCCCTTTAAGACAACTGAAAGACCTCTTTGCCTTTGACCTACGCTTTTTTCCAGGGGCCTGTAGTAGAGGAGGCATTTCTGCTGCTTGCTACCAAACAGACATGCCTTTGTGCCCAGGAACAAGTTGCCTTGGAAACCCCCAATTTCCCCTCTGATCAAGGCTGGCTCTCTGGGCTTCTCAGGAGTATCACAGAGCGACTCTCATCAAATCTTCCATTGTTCCTTTTCCTGCCCTGACTTCTTATCAATCAACAGGATCCCCTTACAGTGGGCTGTTCTACAGCAAAGAAAAAAAGCATAATTGCCTTGATGAGTTATCTAGTGAGAGTCAGCTTGACATCTGTAATCTATGCTTTATGGTACCTATGTCTCAGTACATTTCTTTCCCACCCTATCTGGCATAGCCTTACTGTAAGTGCATGCTCATATTGTCAAGAACTACATGATCCCTAAAATGTCAGGAAAATAACTTTTAAAGTTACGTAAATAAGCGAACTATTGCAAAATAAATCTCCAAATCCCCTGGGTCACTCAAATGGCAAAAGAGAATATTTTAAAAGTACTTTTGCAATGAAAAAAAATTATGCTTCTAAAGAAATCTTTGCTTTCTGCAACAAACTTTGGGGGGAGCTTTATAGAGCAAATGTATTGTCAGCATTGTTTCTAAAAAAAACATAAGGGTATTTTAACAATCTCCAAAAGCTTTGTAAACATCATTTCTATAAATCAGAGGTCCCAACCCCAGGTCTAAGTATAAGTCCATGATCCATTGGGAACTGAGCTGTGCAAGCAGTGGGAGAACAGGCAGAGCTCCATTTTGTGTGAGTGGGCACACATGCGAAACCATCCCCTCCCCCCTCTGCTGTTGACGCTGCCAGTCGGCAGAGGCCAGAACAGTTGGGGACTGCTGCTCTAAGTTACATGCATGTAATGATGTTGTCCCAAAAAGTTTGCTTTAAGATGCAGATGCCCTTTCTTTTGGCTCTTGATGCAAACTTAATGCATACTTTCTTAAAGTGTACTTTCTTTTAATGCAAGTTCTTTTTAAAAATATAACTTGCTTTTTGTATGCAACACACAATCCCATACTTTAGTTTCAGATGTGGGGTTTTGGGAGAGAATCTAAAGCTAACCAGACTGAAGAAATATTCCTGCTGAAATATCCAGATTTGCTCCTACTGTGGCAAAATTCTTTTCTAATGCTACTTTATGCTCAGGAATTGCTACTGGAGGGGTACTTGCCTAGGATCTGAGCTATTTTTTTCAGGGAGCTTGTGAAATTAGGGCAAAGGCTATTTCCCCCCACCCATTTTATTTATACACAAACACATATGCAAATGAAATTTATATTTGGAAATAGTGAGTTTTTTAAGGGAGTAGTTTCAGAAATAAGGTGAAATGGAAGTTAACAGAATGCAACAACTGTCAACAGACAAAGGCACTGAAACCACAAGGAATGTGTCGCCTTTACTCAGCAACTATGCCAATAATAGGTTAATTTGCAGAGTTATAACTTACAAATCTCCTTGGCCTCTCCACTCCCTCTGGCGTTTAATCACGTTTGTGTGATGAAATTTCAGTAATGAAATGTGTCTTTGTGTGATCATTTTGGCATCCACAATGGAGCGCAGGAGTTGTTCTCCTGGCCCTCTTTTTTTTTTTTTTTAAAGCTGCTTTGTTTTAATACTCTCCCTTCCCCATCCCCCTTCCTCAACCCTTGCATCTACATCAGATACAATTAAAAGGGTAGCAAAAGGCTCTAGGCCAGCTCCCACCAGACTGGTAGGGGAATGTGCAGTCCCTTTGTGCCCAGCATGGAAGCTGGTAAATGCTGGATCCTACTTTTGTTCTTAAGACAGAAACATGGCAATTGGCATTAACTCTTGCAATTTATTGGCTAAGAAAGCACATCACCTCTTCTTAATCAGCTTTTCTTCTGAGGATGTACATAGGAAGCACTTTGAAGGAAGCTGGAAAGATTTACTTTTGTCCCTTGTGTGTGGTTCCTTTAGCTGTGGCAATCTACCTATTGGCAATAGGTCATATATTTCCAGTTTTAACCATGCTTCCCTAGAGCGATTACAAAAGTTGTTTTGGCTATCCCTTCCAACTTTGCCAATGATTTTTCTCAATTAGCTTTTTCTTTATTTTCAATGAGCTTCCTCAAAATAGGGCATCCTCCGGATGTGTGAACTCCAACTCAGAATTTTCAATAAAGGCTATGCCAGCTGAGCAATTCTGGATTTTGACGCACCTACTTTAGGGAGGACACAAGGGTGAAAACGACTATGTGTTTTTGCCTTTGCTTGAATATCCAAAAGGCAGCTGTTTTATTTTGCAGTATTGCATCAAAACCCAGAACTCTGGTAGGGTTTTTTTTTTTTCCCTAAAGGGAAATTTGTAGAATATGAAGGCTTTTGAGTAGTGGTACCCTCTCTCTGAACTACTGTCTCCATGATTTTCAACTTGTGCAAATGCTGGGATCATTTCTCTTTTATATGTAAACTTACTGTTTGCACAGATGTTTTGAAACTTTAAAATGGAGTCCAACAATTGTGCTTTGGGTTTTGTTTTGTTTTTTACTGTTTCACCATTTTTTTTACAGTTTTTGTCTTTTCTGTATACTGTGTTTCTCATCCTCAACAGCCTTAAGATGTATGGAGTTCAATCCCAGAATTCTCCCAGCCAGCATGGGTGTCATTCTTTATAATTTAGATAATTATTTAAACATGCTTTCATGTTTAAATAATTAACTACAATCAAAAGTTTTTGCAAGAAGAAAACTTTGCAAAGGAAGCATCACACTTTTCTGTGAATCAGTTCTCTTTTATTGGATATAAAAATGTCCACATAGGTGAAGTTTTCTCATTCCAGCATGCAAGACACAGAATAATGAATTTAAGTTATAGGAAGACAGATGCCTTATCTATCAATAACATCAGTTCAAAAACGAAATATGCTGTCTAGAGAAAGTGGACTGCTCTTTACTGAATATATTCAAATTAGGACTGGAAACCATCTGACTAGGATGCATGAATTTGGATTCCTTCACAGGAGGTTGAACTTTAGAGGCCCCACGCACCCTCTTCCAATTCTGATTCTATACTTCTACGGCTATTCTGACCTAAAATGAAGAAATATCTTAAATTGATTCATTGGTCAGCTGAAGAAAGGTAATTGCATTGATCTTACCACTTTCCTATACTAACCTCGTTTTGTTACTCTCCTTTACCTAAGAAAGTTCAACTCAGATTGCTTAGTGATCATTGAGTCTTCTGGTTAAATAACTCAGAGTGCCATGGCAAACATATAGCACAAGTTGCCAATTTTGGGGAATTTAAAGCATTTGGCCAGACATTTAAACAGAGGCCTAGAGCCAAAGATTTCCATCAGAGTCAAAGGAGATAATGTCAAGCCAAATGCACAACCCGCCTACCATTACATTTTTCATGTGCCCCCACACAGAATAAGTCAAAAGGTACCCTGGAATGCAAAATATGGCAGTTTCTGAATTTTAAGTACCATCTTGGTTACATATCTCCTTTTTCTGACATTGCAACTCTTTGGTTTTGGTGTGATATTTCAAGCTGGAAAATGTATCATTTATTCATAATCTTAGGAATCTTGTGGAATGAAACAAAGTTGAAGAAGCGGACAAAAGTGAGACTTTGTTCTTCCTGATTGTTAATACCTACCTGAGAAATTAAGAAGGATCAGTTGGTTTCAGGAATAGAGCGGAAGCTTGAAAGTAATTTTTGTAATTCACAATAAAAATGGCATATGTACGGTAGTGGTAGAAATACTTTTTTTTGCTGCCTGATGAAGAAGGCATGCACTGTCTCTCTCAAGTAAAGTATTGCAAATCAAGTAGGATGGTAAACTGGATGGATACATTGAATTAGAGTGGTATTATTCTAATCTCACTTTAAAATATGTATTTTAAAATTACACAGTCAATCTGTCTGCATCACAAAAAGGACCCCTCATTAATGTGATGCAATTGATTTATAGAACGTATGCCACAAAAGGATTAAATACAGATCTGTAGAATACACTTATCAATTACATTTTTCCTTGGAAATTAAAAATGTTACCCCATATTTAGAGGCAGATGACTTTAGAATAGCAAATGTAGTGAAACAGCTAGAAAAGATGTCAAGATGCTTGTGAACATCCCAATTGAGTTTAACAGTCAACCATGAAACTGGAAAAATGCAGTAAAAAGTGTGCTTGGAATGTTTAACTGGAAAAACCAACAATCCTCATCTGGTCCATTGCTGGGTGAAAAAAGTGGGAATTGTAGTTCTGACTAGGTGTGAAAAGACAGGTTGATCTGTTAACAATGCATAGGGAGAAATCTATGGGTAAGAAGGTTATATGTAGTATACCAGTTTTTTTCTCCCTCTCTTCTCAGCCAATTTTGGAGGGGTATGAGGCAGAGCATAGATCAAAATAGGAAACACACATTGACATCCATAGCTAAAACATTTTAAGTTTATTACTCCATACATTTGATGCAAAGTTAATGATGCTAGGACAACTTAAGTTTGTAGCATTGGGGACAGGAAAAGATGTGCTACTTGCATAAATAAGGGTGCATAGCAGTTAATAGATTATAAGAGGTACAGCCATACTACATGTTCTTTTCAAATACCATAGAGAAAAGATAATTATCCATAGCTGAACATGGAAGTAAGCATATATAAATTCATAACTTGGGACAGGCAAGCCTCAACTGTCTCAGTCTAAAGGTGTTGGGAAGAACAAAACGTAATGGTAACATACAATACTATAGCCCAGTGTTTCTGAACCTTGGCAACTTGAAGATGATGGTTGGAGAATTCTGGGAATTGAAGTCCATGTGTCTTCAAATTGCCAAGATTGAGAAACACTGCTAAAGTCAGTAATGGCCTTTTCTCATATACTTGCATAGCACCGGTTGTTTTTCGTGCATTGATGCTTTCATGTTTTTACGTTGTGCCCAAAAGGCATGGTAACACAGACCTCCATTCATAGCAGACTTTGGTGAATGATTGAAAGGCAGCAAATGATCAGCTAATATTTTTACTATCCTTTTACCCTTCCTGGATACCATCTGAACATTCTGCCTCAGGTACCCAAACATCCTTGAGATGTTTCATGAAACAATAAGATTAATGCTGTGCCAATTTTGTTCTCTAATTAAGCATGTAGGAAAAACCATACTGACTTGCTCTCTTTCCTCAATTTCCCTACACCCACATATACTCACTCATACATGGAAAACACATTCATAAGCGTGCCAGGAGAAAAAACATTGGCTTTGGCAGGATATCTTTTTGACTATTAGAAGGATAGTTGGGAGAGTTAGAAGGGAACCATGAAGTACCGGGAACACACTAGGAATACAAAACGTTCATTACCAAGAAAGAAAATTCAGTCTGCTTTGCCATTTATGGTCAAGGGACCAGCAGGTGTTCACACATGGATGCACTTATGTGCAACGATGGCCAGATCATGTAATACAGTTCCTGAGTCCAATGTACTATGTAGTTAAGTCTTAAGAGAGCCAGGCAGCAGAGAGGCAATGGACAAGATAGGCAGAAACTGAGATGCCAAGTACAACAGGAAAAGCAAGCACAGGGTGATCTTCCAATGGAGAACAAAATTTCATGCATGTGCAACTCTGAAGCACAAATGTCCTAGAGCTCTGTCCACAACAGCTGCATTACTGCATTTCTTCTGTAACATATCCACCACAGCACGCTCTAGCCATAATTTACCCATAGACTGTGGCACAGTTATGGTTATTGGTTTCTTTCTTAAAATATCAGACAGTTTGGGCAGTTGAGGATGGGGGAAGAGAAGGGAGAAATTATCTCTCAATGTTATTCTTCTTGAAATTACTTAACCCTCAACCTGCCTTAGAAAAACCAACCATGACTTGTTGCTCCATGCCTAGAATCACCCTCCTTTAGAAGGCCTATGGGATCTTGAAAGCCACTCAGGGACTGGGAGTAGGGGGGATAGTTGGGAACCTTCCTCCAGCCAGGTGAGCCATCGATAACTGTGGTCATGATAGACATCCCCGGATATTCTGTGAATTCTGGCGAATAGTTGACACCAAAAGACCTTGGAACTTGGAGGCTCATCTTCTGGGGCTGATTCTTTGGAGCCTTTCTGCTGTTGCTTTGGTCACTATTCCCCATTCCCTAGGGTCTTGAGAGGGTTGTATACACAGGCTGTTCCCAGTGGGTGGGACTGTGGGACTGTGGCACTGAAGGGGCTGGGTCAGAGATGGCAGTGTAGAGAGGACGCTGAGAGGGCCCCATATATGAGAAGGCTGAGTAGAGACCAGAAGCCTGACTAGAGTGGCTGTAATAGGGTCCTGAAGGTTGGTGATCAGGATAGTCAAACTGGGGCCTGGATATAGAGGGAAAAGCTGAGCCATAATGGGGCAGACTGAGTGATGTGTAAGCTAACTGGGAAGTGGAGGGTTGGTCAGTATAATGACCCCCAGGAGTAGAGCCCTCTGTTTTGACTTGTGTCTTCGAATCTACCACTGAGGATGTGGCCGCAGACAAAGAGACGCCATGCTGCTTGGAGATCCAGGCAGAGTGTCCACTGGCTGCAGCCAGGGCACTACCAAGGCCGTAACCAGCAGCTGTGGCATAACCCCCCACATGGCCTGGATGAGCAGCGTGTCCATTTGGTGGAAGATATTGATCAAACTCGTTGACATCAAAGGGCTCCATATTGGACATCACTTCGTGGCTGATCTCTCCGATATCCACATTGCCAAAATCGATGTGAGGTTTTCCTCCTTCCCCAAGGGAACGCCCGTCCCGCTTGGAGTCAGCCTTACCCGTCTGGAGCTCTGTCTTCGGTGTAGTTGGTGGAGTGGGAGGTCCATGGCTCTGACCTGTAAGGTTGACATCACAAAAGAGGGAAGAGAGATAGTGTGTAAACTGTTCACTTTATACAAATATAACTTCCATAACAACATTATATTTGGACTGAATCCTTTCCAGGTTACCAGAGTTTGCCTCCATGAAAAAGGAAACACGACAAACCAGTATCTTAGTTAACTTTTTTAACCTTCATTGCACAGACTGCTTAGTCATTTATTTGTTTATTTTACTTGATTTAGGCACTTGGGATGGCTTCACAAGAGCTTCCAGTGAATAGGTGAAAGAAAGAAAGAAAGAAAGAAAGAAAGAAAGAAAGAAAGAAAGAAAGAAAGAAAGAAAGAAAGAAAGAAAGAAAGAAAGAAAGAAAGAAAGAAAGACTGGTAATCAGGAAAAACACACTATTGCAAAATGTAATTGTGGGCTGAGGGTTGTGAGCTGTAGCAATTGTGATATCACTCTTTTGTTATGATACTCAGTAAAAACACACTATTGCAAAATGTAATTGTGGGCTGAGGGTTGTGAGCTGTAGCAATTGTGATATCACTCTTTTGTTATGATACTCATCTATGCTGATTCAATTAAATGTTCAGCTTTGTCAGAAAAATAAATGGCGGTTTTCATGATCCTGCTCTATATTTTAGGCAGTTCCTGGTTTACTATGCCACTGGAATTCAGATTGCTGGGGATCTGACTGCTGGCTAAACTTATGAACCAACCTGAAGAGTGTTCAGGGTGCCCATCAGACAAGGGAGATCCTTCTCCAGGATGCCTATGGTCCAGATGGGCATTCTTATAATGGGCTTGAATAGCTGCAGCTCCACCAGCTTCCCCATCAGCCTGGCCATCATTTTCTCCTTGGGCAGCCTTGCCGTTTTTCCGACGCCGTGGTTGGTATTTATAATCAGGGTGGTCCTTCTTGTGCTGCATCCGTAACCGCTCTGCTTCTTCAATGAAAGGTCGTTTGTCACTTTCATTCAATAATCTTAAAGAGGTGGGAGAGATAAGAGAACAGGAAGAAATGTAAGGGACCAATGTTTTAAAAAGGGGGATTCTAAATAATCAGGATCATATCAATTGATAATAGAAACCCATTAATGACTGTTAGACACAGCATTGCAGATAGGAAAGAAGATCAGCAAAGAGGAGATGTTGAAAGCTGCTCTACCATGACACTGGAAGGAGATTGACCAGAAATTTTACAATGGAACAGTGAGAACTTTTAAGACAATCGATGATGCTACCAAAAACATTAGTGTTGTGTCCGTTTGGAAGGAGGCCAGGAGTCGGTGACTTTGTATCAGCTCTTTATTGTTGCTAGGAACCGAACTAGGCTCTTTGGAAAACCTTGCGGCTTTTTATTTTCAAGCCGTGGCGGCCGCGGCCAATGGCACCGCTTTGAATCTCCTGCGATTCGAATCTACCAATCGCGGGAGATTCTCAGGGAGCCAATCGGCATGGCTCGCCTAACCAATCTGATCGCCCCGCGCTTTGGCCAATCAAAGCGCGGGGATTCCAAGAATTCAAATTAAGGTACAGAACAACCCTCCCATCTTGGTTCGGTCCTTACGTAGCATAGTCCCGTAGGTAGGTGGGGCTCCGTCTTTGCCTACTGGACCTGCGCAGGTCAGTTGTAGGTTGGATCCCGGCCGGTTCGGTCGGGGTCTCTGTTTCTCCGGACTCTGTTGTGGGAACCGCCTGGTATGTCTGGCCGGGCTGCTCTTCGCAGCTCCCTCCTGGGCTACCCGGGTTGGTTGAGCTGTGGTTTTCGCCGCTCCCGCTTGGTCTTCCTGGGTTGGTTGAGCTGGCCTGGCTGTCTCTTCCTGGTGAGGTTTCATGCTGGCTGCTTGCAGGTGAGTATGGTTGGTTTCTTTCTTCTGCGTTTTGGTTCCTGGGGTATTTCCTCCCCTCTTGGTTTGTGTTGATGGGGTTGGTTTTGTTTGGTTGCATGTCGGTGGTGTCTTGTGTGGCAGTCCTCAATCTTAACTGATCGATGTGGCGTTTCCACGCTTGTCCGTCGGTTGTTTGTAGCCGGTATGAGCGTGGGCCTGTTAGCTGTGTTATGATTGCTGGTACCCATAATGGGTCTCCGGTTAGGTTCTTCGCGTAGACGGCGTCGCCTGGTGCGAAGGTTTGGTGTTTGCTGGTGGAGTCTGGGGGTTTCTCTGGGTTGTAAGTGGGGTGTAGTCTATCGAGTGGGGACCTTATTTTCCTCCCCATTAGCAGTTCTGCCGGGCTTTTATTTGTTGTGGTATTCGGGGTTATGTGCTGTATGAAGAGTAATTTATTTATTTTGTTCTGGATCTCCCCATGGTCTATTTTCTGGATTGTTTTTTTTGTGAATTGAACCATCCGTTCTGCCCTTCCGTTTGCCGCCGGATGCGCCAGGGCTGTCAGTGTGTGTCATATGCCCCTTTTCGCTAGGAATTTTTCAAATTCCAGCGATGTGAATTGGGGCCCGTTGTCGGATACGAGGACGTCCAGGAGGCTGTGTGTTGCGAAGAGTTTGCAGAGTTCTTTGGTCACGGCTTCCGTGGTGGTTGTTCTCATGTTGCTTACCTCCAGCCAGTTGGAGTAAGCGTCTACGGTTATTAAGAAAGTGTGTCCTTTTGTGGGCCCGGAGAAATCTATGTGGATTCTAGACCAAGGTCCCCTGGGGGTTTCCCACTCTAGAATGGGTGCTGTGGGTGGGCTTGGTCTAGTTTCCTGGCATCGTTGACACCTTGCTACTCAGGCCTTGATCTGTTTGTCCATCCCTGGCCACCAAGCGTAACTTCTGGCCAGGACTTTCGTTCTAACGATGCCCAGGTGCCCCTCGTGTAACAGTTCCAGTACCTTCCCTTGTAGTTTTTCTGGAATGACCACCCTATCTCCCCATAGTATACACCCTTTTAGTAATGAGAGTTCCGTTTGCCGGTTCCGGAACGTCCTGAAAGTCTCGTCGTTGTCCTTTTCCGGCCACCCTTTCTCTACCCAATGCAAAACCCACGCCAGACCTTTGTCTTTATTAGTTTCTCGGGCAATATCTGATGTGGTTATGGGTAGGTTGGGTAGAGTCTCTATGCTGAGGGTGGTCGTCGTGGGTGCTGGGTCAGTGTCTGGTTCGGGTAACGGTGAGCGGCTTAAGGCATCCGCATGGGAGATAGTCTTACCGGGTCGGTGTGTGAGCCCGTAGTTGTAGGTGGCCAGGAATTCGGACCACCTTGTCATTCTGGGAGACAGAATGTTCTGGGTGGCCCTGTTCCCTGCGAGTATTCCCAGCAGCGGTTTGTGGTCAGTGATGATGGTGAACGTCCGGCCGTAGAGGTACTCGTGAAACCTTTTGACTGCGGTGACGATAGCCAAAGCCTCTTTGTCCAGCTGGCTGTAGTTCTGCTCCGGTTTGGTGAGGGTCCTTGAAAAGAACGCGATGGGTGCTTCCTTTCCGTCGGGGAGAGTGTGGCTGAGGACAGCACCGACGCCAAAGGGTGATGCGTCGCATGTGATGGCTAGTGGTAGGGTCTCGTTGTACTGGATGAGGACGGCATCCGAAGTGAGCAGGTCCTTGGTTTTTCTGAAGGCGGTTTCCTCGCGTTTCCCCCAAGTCCAGGTAGCCGCCTTGTCCAAAAGCCTATGCAAAGGCTCCGCCGCAGTTGCCTTTTGGGGCAGGAAGACATTATAGAAGTTAAGTAGCCCCAGAAATGCCTGCAGTTCTGTTTTTGACCTGGGTGTGGGGGCTTCTTTGATGGCTTTAATTTTTTTGTCGGTGGGGTGAATGCCGTGTTGGTCTAGGAGGTATCTTAGGAATTCGACCCGCTCTGTGTACAGCTGGCATTTTTTCCTCTTCACTTTAAGCCCGGTTTCTTTGAATCTCGTTAGCACCTCCCTTAGGCGACTCTCTAGCTCGGCCTGGTTGGTTGCCGATACTAGTACATCGTCAAAGTAGGGTACCACCCCCTTGATGCCTTGTAAGAGTCTTTCCATGAGGCTCTGGAAAATTCCAGATGCCACGCTGACTCCGAATTGGAGTCGGTTACATCTAAAGGCTCCCCGGTGGATGACTATGGTTTGCGCCTCTGCAGTTTTCTTATCGACCGGCAGTTGCTGGTATGCTTGGGCCAGGTCGAGTTTCGTGAAAACTTTGCCCCCTCCCAGTGAGTGTAGGAGATGTTGCACTACTGGGATGGGGTAAGCGCTTTGCTGCAAGGCGCCATTTAGGGTGGCCTTATAGTCCCCGCAGATTCTCACTGACCCATCAGGCTTGATTGGGGTGATGATTGGGGTCTCCCACTGGGCGTAGTCTATGGGTTGTAGGACCCTTGCTTGATGAGCTTGTCAATTTGCTTGTCGATTTTCGGTTTGAGTGCGAAGGGTACCTGCCTTGGTTTTAGGCGTTTGGGGGGAACGTTTGGGTCTAGGCTGAAGGATATAGGGGGCCCTCAGTACTTGCCTAGGGTGCCGTTGAACACTTCTTGGAAGTCCTGGGCCAGTTGCTGCTCCCAGTCAGCTTCGGCGATGTGGTCGATGCCCGTGACTGCGATGCCGAGTGGTGCGAACCATTGAAGTCCCAGCAGACTAGGTTGGTCTCGATCGACGATGGTCAAGGGAAGTCTTTCGGTGTGCCCCTTGTAGGTCACTGTGAACTGTCCTGTTCCGACTACAGTGATGCGGTTTCCCTGGTAGTCTTTGAGGATTAGTCTCTGGTTTTCTAGTTCCCTTCTCTGGATGGTAGGCACCAAGCGTTTAATTTCTTGCCAGGCTACCATTGAGAGGTAGGACCCGGAGTCCACCTCCATTTTACAGGGTTCGCCTTCGATGCCTACCTCCACGTAGACTTTTCTGGTGTCTGAGGTTGTTGCGTAGCCGATGGTGACCGTCTGATGTGTCTCTTCTCTCCGCCGGGTCTTGCCACCTTGTTGAGCTCGTCCATTCCGGTCCCCATGGTTGTCTGCTGGGCGGTCTCTGGTCCTGGGGGGTGTGCTCCCTTGTCTCCGCTCGCTCGGGTCCCATCGTCTGGGGCTGTGGGTTTTCTTGAGGCGGCAGACGCGGGCGATGTGGCCCTTCTTGTCGCAGTGCCGGCAAACTGAGTTGAAGAACCGGCATTCGGATCTGGGGTGGTCGCCTCCGCAACCGGCACACACAGTCCTCGACTTACGACTCCGCCGGCTGCGCTGGTCACGGCCTGCCTGGAGAAGGTGGATATCTTCCTCCTCGTCTGAAGTGCCCGAGGTGAAGTGGAGTTCGCCCTGGTGGGTGGTAGTTTCAGGTTGGGCCTCAGTCGACCTTGCAGCATGGTTGTTTGCGGTGCGGTCCCCGGCGTTCGGTCTCTGCATGCGGTCTGCTGATTGTCGGGTGGCTTCGGCTGCTGTGGCTTCTGTGATGGCATCAGCGAGGGCGATGTTGCCCTTGGCCATTAACCGACTTTGGAGAACGGGGTCCCAAAGGCTGAGTACGATTCGGTCCCGCAGGGCCTCGTTCATATTGGAGAACTCGCATAGTCCTCCAAGGCGCCGCAGCTCTGCGACGAAATCACTGAAACTCTTGCCCGACCGCTGGTCCTGCCGATAAAATTCGTGTCGTCGGATGAGGATGGGTACGGCTGGAGTGTAGTGTCTCCAGAGTATTGGCTCGAGGTCATCCCAATCCATTGCGGTAACGTCAGTGGGCTTGGCTAGCGCTTTTGCCATCTTAAACACTGCGGGCCCGCAGTGCATTAGGAAGACGGCTCGTTTCTTCGGTCCGGTGGCATCCTTCAGGCCATTGCATTCGAGGAACATGAGGAATCTGTCCGTGTAAGATTCCCAGTCCTCACTAGCGGGGTTGAAGGGTGTTGGTGGTGTGATGTTGGCCATCTCGTCGGTTGGCTGGCTTCCGTCGGACACGTGCTTTGGTTCAGGATCAGAATCCCACCTTCGTCGCCAGTGTTATGTCCGTTTGGAAGGAGGCCAGGAGTCGGTGACTTTGTATCAGCTCTTTATTGTTGCTAGGAACCGAACTAGGCTCTTTGGAAAACCTTGCGGCTTTTTATTTCCAAGCCGCGGCGGCCACGGCCAATGGCACCACTTTGAATCTCCCGCGATTCGAATCTACCAATCGCGGGAGATTCTCAGGGAGCCAATCGGCGCAGCTCACCTAACCAATCCGATCGCCCTGCGCTTTGGCCAATCAAAGCGCGGGGATTCCAAGAATTCAAATTAAGGTACAGAACAATTAGCAGCCATTTTCTTTTGTACTCAGCAAGAATGCTAAACTCAGCTGGTCAAAACTCTGTCTCATATCATAAACAGATTTCAGTTCAGCACATCAGCAAAGCTTTTTGCCACAATCACACTTCTATGTAAAATTCACTGGCATGAGCAAATGTAAATAGTTATGTATTTTATTCAGCTGAGAACCAGTTTGGTGTAATGACTATAACCTCTGGGCTAATCTTGTTTAAGGCATAAAGCCAAGCAGGACTAGGTGACCTTAGACCAGCTCCTCCCCTCCTCTCTCTCAGCCATCTCTCTGTCCAGGGCAATAGCTCTTTTGAATTCTGCTGTATAGTGTAGGTGTTGGTGTGGTGTCAGGGGTTTCCAGTTCAATGTGTGAAGGGTGAAGGATGTGTGTTTGTGTTTATTTTCATGGTCATGATGTCCACTGAAGATGGTGTTTGATTTCGTTGTACGAGGTGCAGTAACAATAAAGTAAACTAAACTAAAGAAGCAGGCAATGGCAAGCCACTTCCGAAAATCTTGCCAAGAAAACTGCAGGGACTTGTCCAGACAATTGCCAGGAGTCAAGACTGACCTGAAAGAACACAAACATGAAAAGCACATCTGGTATATGTTTTTCTAATGACCTACCAAGCCTTGTAATGCATGAAATTTTTATTTAGTAGAATTGGTTAAATGTTTGTCATCAATTTCACTGAAATGGAACAGAAAGATGTTCCTCACAGATTGTATAAGTGGGAAAATTTTACATCATATACTTGTACAAATTCTAGTCTTTCTGTAATATGATCAATTTTCATTTATACACAATCTTTTTCAATGTATTTACAGAGCAACACACAGGATTAAATGAAGCTGTGTGAGATTGGCACACTCTGATATTTCTTTCCATGGCTCAAGCTCCATCACATGTTAAATCTGCAACATGCATTTGCCATGGCAGCTTTATTTTTCAGTTTGGGGCTATCATACATTGGGTAGGTAATATTTTGGTCTCTAGGTGTCATCTTTAAAAAATTCTCACAGATACTGTGTAAATGAAGTATTGTTTTGTTTTAAAATGTCAATGGAGACCATCCTTCCCCTTAAAAATTCCATACAGATGCAGGAGAATGTTTTACTTTTGATAAACAAGGAGGGGAAGAGAAGGATAAACTTCTGCTATCCAGTAATGTGACTGCCCAAATCTATATTGGATTATTGCAAGCTATTTGTAAAAAAGAGAAACTGCCTCTTTAACACATTCTGAACTTTGCTTCTTAATGGGAATTGCCAGTTTGAGACCAGTTTAAGCTCAACACTAACTTTGAGACCAATCAGACTCTTATTTCATTGCCTCATCTAATCAAGAATTTTCCAGTCGCTTCACATAATCCCTAAGTGACTTGTGTTATTACTTAAGACAATATTTCCTGCTAAGTTGCTGCAAGTGGGCAGGGTTGCTGAGCTAAGTAGCATTATGGAGCCTTGAACAGAAAACCTATTATCTGGAGTTTCAAAATACTCAAAATTTGTCTATCTGTTTAGATGATCATTGTCTCCACAGGGAGGAAATATAGGCAGGTATACCACAGAAAGGGGAAATATAAGGCAGGTATCGCTAGTTTGTAACTTTGTTCCTTGTCTTTCAGCATCTACCACCCGAGGCAATCAACCTGACTGTTTAATAGCAATAGCATTAATAGCAATAGCACCTAGACTTATATACCACTTCATAGTGCTTTACAACACTCTCTAAGCCGTTTAGAGTCAGCATATTTCCCCAAACAATCTGGGTCCTCATTTTACCAACCTCAGAATAATCGAAGGCTGAATCAACCTTGAGCTGGTCAGGATTGAACTTCTGGTTGTGGGCAGAGTTAGCTTGCAGTACTGTTCTGGTACTGTAAAGCCTATTTCAGAATGATTGCTGTGTAAAGCTTGGTAGACTACATATATTATATTCAATTACAGATTGTTTTCCCAGTGTCCAAAGAATATTATTGCTTACATTAAATTTTAACAAAACAAATCTCAGATTGTTGGGGTCTCAATAGAAGTGCACTCTTTCCTCCCTTTCTCTGTCTTGCCCAGTGAGGAGAAAGACCTCTGTTTGATAGACAAACAACAAACAGAATTAATCTTTTTATTCCTTAAATAATCTATGAAGAATTGCTGGCTATTTCTTATTTAGCAATTAGATTAGTGGATTTTGCTTTCACCAATAAGAGCCTAAATACTCTATTTGTTTATGTAACTATAAACCCCTGCATGACATAGAGTTAGATTTTGACGGACCACAGATTCCTGATTATGTATACCCTGGTAGGCCCAGCATAATACAGATCCCATTTATTTGAAACTGTCATCTAACAGGACCCAGAAAGAAAGCCTGTTGTGATGGCCACTTTTTGGAACATCATTAGATTAGCCCCAACCTTGTTAACTTGTTGGATGGTTTTGAAGAATATGCCACCGGGCATGGAATCAAAATGAGAGCCCATTGGATACCTGCATTGATGGTTTTTGATGGTTTTTACCTTGGCTGCCAATCTTTAGTATGCTATTATTGTTGCTTTATGTTTTTAACTGCTGTTCGCTGCCCAAGGTCATGAGATTAAGATGGGCAGGTCTATAAATTAGAGAGAGAGAAAGAGAAAGAGAGAGAGATTAAACCACAAAAATTCTGAGCTTCAATTCACATTATTATTAATATTATTCTGTTATTCAGATGCTTTGTCATTGCATGAACCATGGATAAATTCTAATGCTTTGTTTCTGTGTGTTAAATGGTTCTTCATGAAGTTTTGGCAGCTATTAGCACTTTGAAAGCATCTGAATATATATCAAGGATGAGCCAGTACATCCCCAAGCCCCATTTTTTGCAGCCTTCAAGCCTTTCAGGGAATCTAGTTCCCCAAAATCTGGTAGTGCTGACAAGCTTCCATCCTGGTTAAAAAACCCCTCAAAATGGTTTTACACATTTGCATTTTAAAACTGGCTAATTGGATTGCTTTAATTGGGACTTAATTTTGCAACATCCATGACTTTCAGTCTAAGACACTATAAATCAGGCATAGAGATTGGCAGCAGGGTTTAATGGATAATATGTAAACATGGAATTATAATGACAGAGCTTAATTGGTACAACAGCTTGAGCTCTGGTATTTGTTGCAGCTGCTTGAAACATGTGAAACAGTATTTTATTAGGACTGCAAGCTTTGCTTATTTGGTATTGCTTGTTAGCAAATGGATCTTAGTTTTAATTGGTATAGAAACTACAAAACCAAACTGGTATTGTTTCTAGGGTTTTACAAGAGTAGGGAATCAAACAAAAATATTCAAGATAATCCTATCTTCCTATATTTATATATAGATAGAAAAGAAAATCATAACTTTTCTCTTGCCTTTGCTCTTCTTTCACCTCATAAAAATTATGGCATGGTTTTCTGCCACTTTGGCTATCATAATAAAATGCTTATAATGGGTACACAAATTATGTCTATGTTAATTTCCACTTATTTACAGCAGTCTCTGCCTCAAAATATTTCATCTTCAGGAAAAGAGCAAGGGCAAGAAAAGGCAGATTTTTGAGATTTTGAGAAATGCCAAATTAATTTACATTTAATTGATCGTCATTTAAAGCATAGTTGACTAGTGAACTAACAACTCTATAATCAAGTGTTATAATAATAATTAGAGCATGGTCAGAGGCCCTGCCTTTGCCTCTAAATAGTGGCATTCCTTCCTACCATCCAATAACATTTGAAAAAGTTTCTACTTCTCCACCTCGAGTCAAATAAAAGAGGCAAGCATACTCAGGTGTAAGAGTTGGAAAAGCTATAAGGATATTTCCCATTCCCATGACAAAAGGCAACAACAATGAGTGTCTCTAAGTGCAAAAATTAGTCATAGAAGAAAATGGGCATATCTTACAGCACTAGGAAGAATATGTTTCATTAGTACAACAGCACCTGTTTTTAGATATATCTCTACATTTCCCCAAAAGACTATTTTAGCTAGCCTGTTAGCATAGCTATAGTTTTCAGGGATATATAACTTTTAGATCAGGTTTCTACAAACTGAGTTCTGATTACTGAAAATTCCAGCCAGCTTAGATCTCAAGATCTGCTGTGCTATATTCTGAATATTATCACTCCACATCAGTATTCCTTGTTAAAAGAACATGGACCAACTCTATTGTTTCTCTCCATAAATGCTGTTTATTTCGGATTCAGTGAGAAACAGAACAATTCCCCGGTGTTTCTTGTGTGATTTCCAACTAATTTAGACACAGTTGTAAATTCTCATGCAAGTCTGTCATTCTGTACAAGATTTCCAGTTAAGAATACTAAATTGATTTGAGTTTCTGTGGGTCTGTGCAAGCTCTGAAAGTTCTTACATTATTGAAATTAACATTCAAGCAGACTTTAATATTAGAAAGCCAAACAGAGACTAGGTTCACACATCACATAAATCATGGTTTTTAAATGGTTTGCTGGTTGGTTTGCACATTATTACTAGCTCATGGTTTATAAATTGGAACTGTATTCACAGAACATATTGCTAACAATAAAAAAATCAATCACACATGTTCTGGTTCAGTTTATTGTATGAACAAGAATATTAAATACTGATGAATGATTAGCAGCCCATAACAAAGTTAATGGGCAAACAATAGACTTGGCTTTTCTTTTCTATGACCTGCAGCAGAGTCTTTTGAAAGCCTGATTTACTATCACATCACCCAGTACTGTATGGCTTATATGCCCAAAATTTCATAATTTTACTTCATTGTTTTACTCCAGGATATTAAAAACACTGATCTTCTAGAAGTTAAATGTCAGCTTTCCTGATTATCTTTGTGGCTCTACGGATTGTATTCAGAGGTGCAACCACCCACCTCCTTTGTTTTGAATTGTTCCAAGCAGAGTTCTTCAATGGGTCTAAAAAGCTAAGGAGAGCCCCAGCTCAATAATACTCAGTTGACAATTATTTTCTGGAAGGATGACATCTGGGCAAGCCAATCAACATACATTGAAAAGTACTGAATATTATCTGAATGTTATTCTGGCATAAAACAAAAAGACATTGGAAATCCATTCAGAATCTTTTAACCTGCTTGGTGTTAAATACTTGTTTAAAAAAAGAGTCTATGCAAGATGGCCAACATTGTCAGTCCTTGCTTGGAGATACATAGAACCAACAGACATTTTTGCTCGGTGTCTGCTTTCATCAATGATTCAGTGGATTGTTTCTTCATTATATTACACATTTATTTGTCATATTTAAGAACTGTCTATCTCCCTAGCAGAGGGACTCTTATACAGTAGGATGTGCTTTTTATTTAAAAGGATCACTCTTAATTGTGCTGTTTATGAAAACACAATTGACAGGAAGATCCATCTACTACAAAATCAGTTTCAATTCTTTTTGTATCAGCCATTGTACCCAGAGCTGAACCTCAACATATTTCTTTTCACCATCTTTCAATGAATTGCAATCAAATCCATGCTAATCTACCCATCTCTTTCTAACTAAACAAACCAGCTGTAATAAATAGAAAGTGATATGAGCAGGCAAAGAGCTGGTTTTTTTTTCTCCAACTCAATCTCCTTGTTTCTATGCTTTGTTGAAAAGAATTGGATGCAACTTTTCAACCCCCCCCCAACAAACCCCCACCAAAGCAGATGGGGGAAGGCCAGAGGTAGTATTCAGCAGGTTCTGACCAGTTCTGGAGAACTGGTGGTAGAAAATTTGAGTAGTTCGGAGAGCCGACGGTAACCTTCCCCCAGGAGTGGGATGGGAATGGAGATTTTTATAGTATCCTTCCCGCCATGCCTGCCATGCCCACCAAGCCATGCCACACCCACCAAGCCACGCCCACAGAACTGGTAGTAAAAAAATTTGAATCCCACCACTGGGGATGACAAATTAACCTATAAAACTATTGATCCTAAGAAAGCTTTAATTGAACTCCCAGTTCCCTGACCCACAAATAAAGACTATTTCATACAGTTCAAGTGAAATTTTCACATTGGTTATAATATGAGTGAAAGGTGGTCTTTTAATCTTAGTTTTTCACTGTCACAACAGTAGAAATCTAGTGAATATCGCTGAGAGTGATTGCAAACGATAAAGTCACAACCATTCCCACTTACTCATCAGTAGCAGCTGCTGCTGAATCAGTGTGGTGAACAATGAAAACAAGAGGAAGGTGGAGGATAAAAGATCACACATTCAGCATGAATACCCATTACAGATGTTTGAACATTGTGACTATGACAACACAATTCCAACATGACATGGCTCAAAGTTATTTAGGCTGAGACTGAAAGCTCTAATTATGCATTTCAAAATTTCTACCATCTCATATCTGACTTTTGATAGTCCACTGAGTCAAAAAAAAAGATGCTTCAAACAAACAACAACTAAAAGATAATAGGTAATATTTTGTACATTTGATTTTATCAGAGGCAGAATATAGAAAAGAGGCTTAAGAAAAATTCAGCACAAAATTACGTTAGACTTTATCAAAATCATTGGTGATAAACTGGGTTTTAATTGAATAAAACAGTTTTCTGCCCCATCCTGGGGTTAATTAATTTAGCAATGCTAAGACAATGTTATTATTTCCAGTGAATGCTGTTGTGCATGTTTTAACTGCTGATAGTATGTAAATTTAATTAAACTATCACAAATTGATGTTTGTACTATCTACATAATTATTTGTTTTACATTTCTAAAATTATGAGTTCTACCAGCCAAGTCTAGCTGAACATATAACTGACAGTAATGTGCCATCTTTGGAATTTGGAGCAAGGATATTCCTGAAAAAATGCTAAGCATATTTTTTCTTTTGTACAAAAGTTCACTTTCTATAAAGGAAATCCATTTTAAAGATCTGAATTCTTCTCAATCTGCACACATCATTCCTAACATCCAATTTAAATGGCCACATGCCAAAAAGATAAGGTTATACTCCTGTAGTTGTATAGAGTTCTCTATAGACAAGAAGTCAAAGTCTGCAAATGTAGCTTTAGGACAATCTACATCTGTCGATATCACTCTTATTCACAACTACCAAAACAGGGTCAAGAAGACTTTCTTTTTGTATTTGGCAAGCTTGTCTACCAAGAAGGCTAGATGATATCAGAGATGTAACAAACAGGGGTGGGCAAAAATTCACCAAGGCAGATGCTGAAGCGATATGCATTTGGTCCAAAAGGTTGGTGATAATTGAATAAAAGATCACCTTGCCTACTAACAAATTCTGGTGCAATTTCTGCTCATCTGTGTATGTTAACAACTCAGTTCATATGAAGTTACAATGAAGAAAAAAATGAAAGTGTTTTTTAAAGTCAAAATTGTTGCCTTCATTTACAAGGACGAAGGACTTATAATCCTCCATATCTTATTGGATATAGTTCCCATAATCTTTGAATGTTGACGATATTAGCTCAGTTTGATGGAAGCTGCTTCCCATTACCAGGAAAGATAATTAATTCTTCCTTTTCAACTTGTTTCAAAAAAATTCTAGACATATATCCGCCCACTCTTCTGTTTAAATATATTACATATGCACTTCTATTTGTTCAATGTAATTTGTGTGAATAGTTTGAAAATGTTGGGCCAAATCTATATAACACTTGATAAAAACTTACATCCCTTAGGTGTAGCATAATCTGTTCCCATACAAACTGTTAAGTTTTTGAGCATGGGCGAGAAAGAATGGAGACAAGCCTCTGAACGGTGAACTTCAGCTCTTTATTTACATAGTGACTTCTTCAATTCAACAGCAGTAAAACCCGCCTTATATAGGCAAACCCTGTAACGTTTAACCAATAACGAGCTAGGAACGCTAGCTCTTATAACCAATAGGAACTCTCTGTTAAGGGCCAATCGGATTCCCCGGAACGGGCCAATCCGGTCCAGCCGCTTAACAGCCAATCAGAAGTGCAGGGTCAGAACCCTGCACTTACTCCAAGCGCACACTTTATTAATCTTTATGCATACACAACACCCCTTCCCCCTGGCTTCTTATTTCAGGGCGCAGTTACATAGTCCCTAAGGTAGGACGGTTGTCTTTTTAGTCTCTTTGATTTTCGTTGTATCGGCTGGTTGCAATCATGCTGAGGTAGATCGTTGTTTGGCAGTGGGGCTGTTTCTGGTTCAGAGTTCACTTCTACGTCGTTGCCCACATTTTCTGCAATTCCCTGAGGTGCAACCGTTTCTCCCTCCGGCTCCGCTTCTTCAATTTATATTAAACCGTCGTTTCCTTCGAACTGGTTTCCTAGGAATTCATCTTCTTCCGTACCTCCCCCCCCTCAGTTTGGTCAAAGGGAATTTGCGGACTGGCCGCTGAAAGCCGCAATTGTAATTGGTCGATATGCCGTTTCCAAAGTTTATCATCAAGGCATTGCACAAGGTAGGATCTGGGGCTGGTTACACGTACTACTGTTGCTTCCACCCACAACGGGTCGCCCGGTAGGTTTTTTGCATAAACCAGGTCTCCTACCTGGAAGGTGCGACAGCGGCGCTGGATCCTAGTGGTTTCTCCGGTTCATAAGCCAGGTGTAACCAGTCGAGGTGGGAGCGGAGCTTTCGTCCCATTAGCAGTTCAGCGGGAGTTTTGTTGGTGACGCTATGTGGGATGATGTGTTGCAAGAAGAGGATTTGATTGACCTTGTCGTCAATGTTGTCGTAGTCTACCTTTTGCAAGGTTTTCTTCACAAATTGGACCATGCGTTCTGCTCAGCCATTGGTCGCAGGGTGCGCAGGCGAGGTGAGCGCATGGCGGATGCCGCGGTCAGCGAGGTACTGCTCGAACGCTAGTGCAGTAAATTGTGGGCCGTTATCGGATACCAGGATGTCTGGTAATCCATGGGTTGCAAAGAGTCTGTTTAAAATTTTGATAACCGCCTCGGAGGTCGTAGTCGTCATGCGATGAATTTCGAGCCAATTCGAGTAGGCATCGATGGTAAGCAGGAAAGTGCGGCCTTTGGTTGGCCCCGCGAAGTCCAGGTGAATTTGGGACCAGGGTCCACGTGGTGTCTCCCATTCAGTAGGCATGGCTTTTGGTGGGGCGTTGCTGACTTCTTGGCATTTGGGACAAGCTTTAACCCACTGTTCGATTTGCTTGTCAATGCCCGGCCACCATGCGTAGCTTCGCGCAAGGGCTTTCATTCGCACGATGCCAGGGTGGCCATCGTGCAAAGTTCTCAGTAGCGCTTTTTGGAGCCGTTCTGGGATAACGACTCTATTGCCCCAGGTGACACAGCCTTTCTGGGAGAAGAGCTCGGTCTGTCGAGACTTGAATGGTGTGAAGTCATCTGATAACTGGTCCAATGGCTATCCGCGTTCTACCCAGCCTAGAACTCGTGCTAGGGTGTGGTCGCGTTTGGTTTCTCTCGCAATATCTCGGGCGGTTAGTGGCGGCAAGTTGAGTGCCTCGATTTGCAACGTGGTTACCGTTGGTGCTGGATCGTCGAGAGTCTCTGGAAGCGGTGCTCGGCTCAATGCGTCGGCGTGGGGAATGGCTTTCCCCAGGCGGTATTGCAGCCGATAGTTATAAGCAGCTAAGAATTCTGACCATTGGGTCATCCTAGGGGATAATATGTAGGGAGTCGGCTTATCCCCGGCTATTATCCCTAACAAAGGTTTGTGGTCAGTCACAATAGTAAAAACCCTACCATACACGTATTCGTGAAATCTTTTCACAGCTGAGACAATGGCGAGGGCTTCTTTATCAATTTGTCCATAGTTCCGTTCCATTTTTGAAAGAGTCTTTGAAAAATATGCAACAGGGGCTTCGTTCCCATTTGGCAGTATGTGGCTCAAAATGGCGCCCACCCCGAAAGGCGATGCATCACAGGTTATAACTAACGGCAAAGTCTCGTTATACTGCATGAGTACAGAGTCAAAAGTCAGCAGTTTTTTAACATTTCGGTAACCCCATAACCAATTTGCTTTTTTATCTAACAATCGGTGTAACGGTTCAGCGACAGGTGCTTTGTGCGGTAAAAATACATTATAAAAATTGATGAGGCCTAGGAACGCCTGGAAATTGGTCTTGGTTCGTGGCCAGGGAGCTTTTTTGATCGCTTTTAATTTACCTTCGGTAGGGTGAATGCCCTGGCTATCAATCAGGTACCCTAAAAACTCAACACTGTCAGTACACAATTTACATTTGTTTTTTTTAACCTTAAGACCGGCCTCTTGGAATTTTTTTAGGACTAATTTTACCCGGTCCTGTAAGATTTTTTTTGTAGGGGCTGAAATTAATACATCGTCAAAATAGGGGACCAAACCCTTAATTCCTTGCAATAACCTTTCCATAAGGCTCTGAAAAATCCCCGGGGCAACACTCACTCCGAATTGCAGCCGGGTACATTTAAAGGCACCTCGGTGCGTCACAATAGTTTGGGCCTGTGCCGTTTTTTCATCTACTGGTAATTGCTGATATGCCTGAGCTAAATCCAATTTAACGAAAACTTTCCCACCCCCCAGGGAATGGAGGAGATGCTGCACCACCGGAACTGGATATGTGTTCTGCTGCAGGGCGTGGTTCAAAGTGGCCCGGTAGTCCCCACAAATTTGGATTGACCCATCTGGCTTAATGGGTGTTACAATAGGGGTTTCCCACGGGGAGTGATCGATGGGCTCCAACACCCCCTGAGCTTTCAGTTTGTCGAGTTGTTCGTCGATTTTCGATTTTAAAGCAAACGGAACTCGATGGGGCTTTAGGCGAATGGGAGCTATTTTTGGATCTAAACTGGATGAGATCGGGGTCCCCTTGTACTCGCCTAAGCTGTCCGCGAAGACATCCCTGAACTCATAGATAAGGTCTTCCTCCCAGTCACAGCCACCGACCTGGTTTACAACGGCCACTTCAATGCCGAGTGGCGCGAACCATTGGAGGCCCAGTAGGCTAGGCCTATCTCTATCAATGACCGTTAAAGGTAAGTACGCTGTGTGCTTCTTGAAGGAGACTCAGACTCTGCAGGACCTGACAATGGGAATTCGATTCCCCTGGTAGTCCTTGAGGATGAGGCGTTGGAAACGGAGATCTTGGCGTTGAATTGTGGGGATGAGTTGCTTGAGTGTCTTCCAAGATACCATCGAGAGGGACGATCCCGAGTTGACCTCCATGTGGCAAGGCTGGTTCTTGATGGCTACCGTGACTTGGATTTTCTTAGTGTCCAAGACTGAGGCATGACCGATAGTGATAGTATGGTGAGCCTCTTCTCTCTGCAAAGCTCAATTTCTGTAGGAGTGGTTTACCGGCTCTCACCTTACAGGACGGTTTCCTGTCAATTGGCGATAGTTAGCCCCTTTTGAGGCCTGGCTGGGTCCTGGCAAGCTGCGGCAGACCCGTCCGATGTGGCCTCGTTTCCCACACTCATGGCAGAGTGCGTCATGGAATTTGCATTCGGACCTGGCATGGTTGGCTCCACAGCCAGCGCAAGGGCATAAGGGCTTCGGGCGAGGGTCCCGGTTGGACTGCAGTCGATGGACCCCTTCTTCGTCGCTGTCTGACGACGAAGAGAGGTCCTCGTGGTGCGTTGTCGCGAGCTGCCCTTCTGAACTAGGTGAGCTTTCGCTGGCTGGTGGTGGTACCGGAGTGCAGGTTCAGCGTAGTTGTGCAGCCGACTTCCTGGTTGCTTCTGCTGCAGTAGCATCGGCAATGGCGTCGGCAAGGCTGATGTCGCCTTTCGCCATCAGCTTGCTTTGAACCTCTGGTGCATCTAATCCCAGAACTATGCGATCTCTTAGTGCTTCTTCTAGATCGGTGAATCCACAGAGGCCTCCCAAATTTCGGAGGTCTGCTATGAAGTCGGCCATGCTTTCTCCCTTTCGCTGGCTTCTTTGATAAAACTCGTGGCGTCTCACGAGCGTAGGCACGGTCGGGGTATAGTAGTCTCGCAGGATAGGTTCGAGGTCGTCCCAATCCATGGCCTTCACTTCTCGGGGTTTGGCTAGTGCTTTAGCCATCTTAAATACGGTTGGACCGCAATGGGTTAGGAACACCGCCCGTTTCTTCCCGGCTGTGGCGTCCTTTAAGTTGTTCATCTCTAGGAACATTTGGAAACGATCCATGTAAGACTCCCAGTCTTCTTGTGTTGGATCGAACGGAGCGGTCGTACAATGTCGCTGGACATGGTTCCGTTGTTGGCGTCGTCTGTCACGTGCTCGGTGTTCTTCGAAGTTTCGTTGGTTCAGATATCTCCATATCCCATCCTCGTCGCCAGTGTTAAGTTTTTGAGCATGGGCGAGAAAGAATGGAGACAAGCCTCTGAACGGTGAACTTCAGCTCTTTATTTACATAGTGACTTCTTCAATTCAACAGCAGTAAAACCCGCCTTATATAGGCAAACCCTGTAACGTTTAACCAATAACGAGCTAGGAACGCTAGCTCTTATAACCAATAAGGACTCTCTGTTAAGGGCCAATCGGATTCCCCGGAACAGGCCAATCCGGTCCGGGCGCTTAACAGCCAATCAGAAGTGCAGGGTCAGAACCCTGCACTTACTCCAAGCTCACACTTTATTAATCTTATTGCATACACAACACAAACAATTTTAGCACCTACCAGATTCCACCAGTGGCACAATTTTAAAACAATTCCTCTCTTTCTATTCACTCAGCACATTGCCACATTTAAGAGCATAATTTTATTAGTTTTGGTTTCTTCTGTT
Organism: Hydrophis major; assembly: GCA_033807585.1. NCBI lineage: Eukaryota > Metazoa > Chordata > Lepidosauria > Squamata > Elapidae > Hydrophis > Hydrophis major. Next base: position 181,805,234 of record CM066331.1, on the reverse strand, counting down.
TTCTCAGTTTTCTACTTCAGTTTTCCTTTCCATTTGCTATTTGTTTTATATATATATATATGGATCTTTGGTTATTCGGGTTTTCTCCCACGTAAGATTGGAAGTATCTAGGCAACGTTTCGATGAAGTCTCATTCATCATCTTCAGGCTTGGTCTTCAACTCTGTGCTTCTCAGAGTGATGTGAGCTTGCAGCTGCTTCTTCCTTTTAACTGTTAGTTAAAGTTAACTAGCAGTTAAAAGGAAGAAGCAGCTGCAAGCTCACATCACTCTGAGAAGCACAGAGCTGAAGACCAAGCCTGAAGATGATGAATGAGACTTCATCGAAACGTTGCCTAGATACTTCCAATCTTACGTGGGAGAAAACCCGAATAACCAAAGATCCACATACAAATACCCGCGAGAACCTCAGAAAACAAATATATACATATATATATATATATATATAAATGAATTTTGTTTAATATATTCATTTTCCAAAATTATTGATTTAATATTCTTTTTTGTGTGCCATTCTTATTAATATATGCATTTTCCTTAATTTTCTCAACATGCACATTAGAATACACAATACAGAATGGAGAATTGCTTCATCAGAAAAGTACCATTCATGAAAGATAATTTGCAATTTTGTTTAAGAATTGGTTCAGGACAATTAATTTAGTAGATTGTATGCAAATACTACCTGAAAAATTTTCTCACTTTCCTAGGCTGTCAGACTTTTTTCTGACAATACTAAAATCAAAACATTGGATTCAATTCACACTCCTCAGGTCATGAATAACAGTGCATCTGCTATGGCACAATGAAAAAGGAACCAGGAAAAAAAACAACATCAATATTATCCCTCCACAATTTTCTTGCCATGATTTTATTGATTATGCATGCCTGGTTTTGATGTGCCAATATTTTGGATGGATAGTGATAAAAGTAGGTAAGTGCAATATCTCCAATCTGAGCCTCCATCTCAAAGCGTGCTGGATTTCAACCATTGATTTCTCACCAGTCTAACTATTATGGCAAACTACAAATTTCAATTTAAATGTTAAATGATGCACATTAAGGCAACAATCTAACTTCATCTATACATTAATGTGATCTGAGCTACTTGTAAACTAATCAAGAAAAAGGTCAACGAAGAGGTTAATTCTGTTCACAGTTGTTGAAAAAGAAAACAGATTCCATTTAGAAATCATTAGGAATGGGACTGAGAATAACATTGACAATTTCCCCCCATTATATACATCTATGGCACATCAATGTTTTGAACCCTATTTACATTTATGGTCACATTTGAAAGAAAGATAGAGTTAGAGATATAGTTGCAGAAGAGTGAATAGTTGGAAGATTCCTATAAATAAATAGGATATAAAGAAATAAAAAATATTGGATATAGAATTCTTAGCTAAAGAAAAAGGCACACCTGAGGAAGGGGTGAGAGGAAAATCTAACTGTTATGCAGCAAGGCATTAAGAAAGTAGGCTGGGAAATATCTTTGTTCTTCTATCAAAATACCTGGGCCAAGTTGTAATCCATTGAAGATGACTGGATTGGCATAAGCAAAAGACAAAAGAAAGTACTTCTTCAACCAGTGCACAATAATCCTAATTTAGTTGTCTTTAAAGGGGAAATTGATACATTCATAGAGGAAGATCGATTAAGGGCTATTAGTCTTGAAAAGTCAGTGTTATCTTTGCATTAGAAGCAGCATTGCTCAAAAATTAGTTGCAGCTAAACAACAGCAGAAGAGAAATATGTCTCTGTCTCCTACTTGGGAGCATCCAGTTAATCAAAATCCTGGTCTAAGATGGGCTTTGGTTTGGTCCTATTCTTATATTTTCATAAATATGCTGATTAGGAATAATGGGGTATTTACAGGCCAAAGCATCTGGATGACATCAAATTGGGAATACTGAGTTATTTGGTTAAAAAAAACACATGAAAAGATGTACAATCACTTATATACTATGATGCTGTCAAAAACTCTCAGGAAAACTGTCACCAAACTGGCATACTGGTTTTTGGTCTATGTGCATGCATGTATGTACAGCACTGATGCTTAACATATTTTGCAGTGTTCAGTGCTTAATAATTCTGTTCCGAACACCTGAATTTGTTCATCAAAAACTAAATGTACTGTACACCAGAGAATTTTAATGACAAATTCACCTTCCTCTTCTCATGAATGCACGCCGCAATTAGGCAATCACAAGTCTAAGCATTATTTTCTTTTTGCAACCACAGTAAATTCCTATGGATTTATTTTGGGGAACAATTTTTATTCTTCTTGGAATGTGTTATTGGATATATTGTCCAGGAGAGGGTGCTGTAAATAGCAGCATTTTAGTTTCTACAGCACCAGTTTAGCCTTTATACTGTACATTATGACAGATACTGATTTTGTTATTGTCTTTCTTTCCAAATGGATCAGGCTTGCACTTCTCACAGCATGTAGAAGAATCCACAGTTACATCTATCTATACAATTCTTTAGGGACTTTGCAGTTCTGCCTGCTCAAAAATGCCCTTTCAATCTGAAGGAATCTTAAGGCTTCCACATCTCATTAATTTTCTGGGCTAGAAAAAAATCTGTACCTTTCCTGGTGAATCTGCAGACAATAATTTCTTTAGCATTTATTCTTAGGAACTAAATACTATTTCCATAAAGAAAAAAATCCCTGAGAAGAATCAACCAACAAATTATCAAATGCAAAAATGCAAAATTCAAAAACTTTCTGTGTTCTGTTCTACTTTTACTCTATCCTCGCTGAAATTGGCAAAATGGTTAAAAATTTCATTTTCACTGCATTCAACTTCCAACTGATGTACACCTACTTAATTTTTAAAAATCCATGGATTTTAGCTTAGTCTGTTTTGTGAACATAGCTAGTTTTGAATATTCAGCAAACTATTTAAAAGCAAACTGTAACTTGAACCTAATGTCTAAATCTGGTTTGATCATGATGAGAATTAAAACAGCATCAACTGAGAATTATCATCTACATTGTCTGCTAATGATGCAATTAGCAGAAGAAAAACATGTATATGAAATTAGATCTCAATTGTCATTTTATTTATGTAGTAGTCATTCAGATAAACCACTCATCTATTATAACCCTTTGCCTGAATCCTTTTTATTGGTCAGCAATTAATTTTTAGAAGAAATTTAGGGATCTGTTCTATAAATTCATAGGAATTAGAAAATTCTGCTTTCTTCATCTTAGCATTCAAGTACATTAATACTATTAGTAATGTTCAATTACCTACATTATATTTCAAAGTGTTTTTAACAATTAAGAACCACTTATAAAAATTTTTCAGGCATAATTATAATTCCATGAATTCCAGAACTGATCTTCAATATTAAAATCTGCCAATATATTTATTCAACTATTATTCAACTTTGAACAGAATCAACACTGAACAAAGTGAAAGTCTATTGATCTTTAAGATGCCACAAAAATATTGGTTTTGCTTCAAGAAATTAACAATTATCCTTCTTCTGGGGGAAAATAGATAATGGCCTCTACAAAACAAGGCAAATATCCTGGATGTGAACCTGTGCAACTAACTAAACCCATGAGCAGTTTATTATATCCCTTGGATACATCATTGTTAATGCTCCTGTGCCAGTTTACATGTGTACACATGTAAAATGCTATCATATATATTTCCCAACATATACATATGGCAATTGAAAATGATATTCAGATGCTGTGATGTATATACCTCTGACAGCTAATGTAGGACTTTGAAGAAGCAGGACAGAAAAAATATTGACCCCTTTGAATATTGGAGTTGGAGAAGATTCTGGGAATACTGTGAACTGTCAAGAAAGCAAACCAATGGATCATTGAATAGATCAACCCAGAGTTCTCACTTGAAGAAGAAATGATCAGCTCAATTGTTTTCTACATCAGACACAATACTTGAAGACCTAGTTCTCTGCTGAAATCTATTATGCTGGGAAAGGTGAAAGAGAGGAAGGGATGATGGACAGCAAATTGAACGGACTCAGTTTGAGTGGTGATGAGTACACCATTGGAAGACATGAGGGACGAGGTTAGGAACAGATTGTCTTGGAGAAAATCTATCTGTGCAGTTGCAAAAAGTTAACACTGACATGATGGCACATAATCAACATGTGGCAAAAATAAAAATGCACATGAGGTAAGCACGTGCAATTCCTTAAATAAAAGATAGTACTGTGTAAGAAATTATACATGAGGTTATAAGTCATAGATTGAGAATAAGAACAATCTCCAATATTGCTTGTAAAAACTATACCGTATGGGAGGATACTTTAGACAAGCTATTCTCAGTAAAGAAGAAATATTACTGGCATAAATTGTAGCCTTATTATGAGAGCATGAGCTAGCATACTATATATGATATACTTAAAAAATTAATATAATTTTAAGGGATCTTAGTAAATACAGGCTTTCTCTTCCCATTAAAATATTAATTTTCTCATGGAGGTGCAGGCATTATTTCCACAATGAATAATGCAGATATCCTACTGCCTCTATTTGTAAAAAATTCAGAGGAATTTCCAAATTGTAGGAAGATTCCTCATTATAGCAGACTGTGGAAGCAATAATATGTGGGTAAGTAAGTGGGGAGTACCGCTTTGGATATTGCCACTGAAAAAATATTGATAAGAAGACAAGATTTTTTTTAAAAAAAATCTCCCGGTTACAATAGAGCTGAAACTGTCTTGTATAACAGTTATAAATTCAACACATCAGGCAAAAGGCATGTACTTTGGTTTATAGAGAATAAAATAGTTGCATTTGAGTCATAGCAGATGCTTTGGAGATGTGATGAGAAGCAAGGCCTAAACACCATTAATGGTTTATGAAGCTAGTAAAGGTACATGTTACGTTTTGTGTGCCAGTGAGTTATATTCTGGACTATCTTAAAAAATAAAGATAACTTCATTGGTGGATTTTCATTCCATGTGGAGGAGGAGATGCTATCAACACTTTTAAAATAATAGTGAAAACTGTGATTTTGATTTTATTTCATTTTTGTCCAGAAAAAAGTGTATGAAGCAAAGTTTCTTTGTTTTAGTTGCTGGCCAAAAGTGCTGTATAAAAGATAAATGTTGATGCTGTTTGTTGGACTTTTTAGTAGTGCAGGCATGCTTGTCAGGACAAGAGAAGCAACAATCCAGACTTTAACTGCAATTCCACTTTAGAAATCAGCCAGGTTCTGATTACTGGATGTGTTCATATATTAATTGCCTGCTCTGGAATAGCCCATCCCACAAGGTGAGGATAGACTTCTCCCTGCGAATATTTGGGAAGGCAATGAAAACTTTCCCTGAGCACAAGAGTTTTAAAACAAGAAACATCTGGGAGAGGATTTCCAATTTGGGAACTATTCTATAGTTAACAAAGATAGCTAAATAATAAGAATCATATTGATTTTACTAATGGTTTTGATCACTGTTAAATGCAGCATTAATCTAAGGTTAACTTTGACAGTTTTATTCTGTGTTCTATTAGTTTGTAAATCTCTTTTTTATTTTATGTTTTCTTGGATTATGCTTTTAAAGATCTATTAAATAAAATTTAATTGGGGATTATGATATTTATTGGGGTACTATAAATATCAGAGCAGGTGATGTAAGTATGCATGTAAGAAATAAACATATAAATGAAGAGATTGAAATCTTTCCCACACTTTCATAAAAAAAGTATTATTTGTCAATGAGCATTTCGTTAATGCAGAGGTATGAACTGGTTTTTGAGCCATTGGCTACTTTTGACATGTGTGCCAAGAGTTGCACTCCCAGAAAGAACAAAAGGCCAGAATAAAACCTAAATTAAATTGAAATGAATTAATTAAATAATGTTCATGACCATTCTTTCTATGTTTAATCATTCACCTCTTCTTTTGTTATTAAAAAGCGCAATTCAGGAACAACCTCTGAAGAATTTTGGAGGCTGTTTCAAACCTGGGGCCACCACTGCATTTGTAATACAGCTTATTTCATTTACCATAGGAAAAAAAATGAAAGCTCTTTTCCTGCTTTTTGGTACCATAAATTAGCCTTCTGTAGCCCAATGCCTTCTGGAGGTATTGGACTATATCACCATCATTCTATTCCAGGGGATGGGAGTTGTAGTCCAACATACTTGGAGGGCATCTGGTGGCCAAAAGTTATTCTACAGACTTGTTACTATCCATTTCCAAGTTAAGTGACTCAATCAGTACAATCACTGTAGCATCAATCCACCAAAACCTATTTACTGTGTTGCCCTTTGGTTGCAATGGATGTAATGGTATGTGAAAATGCCCCTGGGAGATGGAGGAAAAAGATGCCACCTGGATACAACCTGCAGCTGCTTAATGGGCAGAGAAAGAAACCCAGAAAGGAACACCCCTAATTTAACAGACAGTAAAAGAGACAGTAAAAAGTTTCTACTGTCAGACTTGTAAGATTCTTTTAATGCAGCTTTACAATTAGGTAGAATTAGCTCATCTGGTCAGTTTCCTGTCTAATCTGCCTGGGAAGGCAGACATAGGGCTTCTGCAGTTCAGAATTCCTGGAAGTCTCAAAGACAGGAATGGCAGCTGTAGGTTTCATAGAACATGATCACAAGTTCTGGGAGACACCCTCTGTGTGTCTCGGATCAGAAAAGAAAAATTACTTTGGTTCCAAACTTAATATTTTAATGACTGAAGTTCTGCTGCATGTGAGCTTTATACTGAAAGCATGATGTAAAATTGTTTTATTTAAAAAAAACTTGAAATATGTATTTATTTATTTTGAATTATATAGTAAAGATAATATTTATTTAAAGAATATTTAGGATGATTTTTAAATGTTGGCAGCAAGATATAAAAAGAAAAAAAAGAAATGCTGTGTAAGAGAAGAGTGATACAAGGAAGTTTTTTTAACAAAAGCAAACAAGACAAAGCAAATAGAGACATAAATCGGAATTACAGAGAAAGTAGCATTTTGATTTGTTCCTTAGATATGTTATGACTGCTTTCCTAAAACCAGAACTTAACAAGCAGGACCACAGCAAGCGGCAATAAATATAATGGGATATTAAGGTAAAAAGGAAAATATATATGATCAAGAGTTGTGCCTGAAACAGATATATACTACTATGTAATGTTAAAAAAGAAGTCAAAGATATTCTATATCTGTATCTATATCTATTATCTTCATAATATAGAACATAATTAGGAGGCCCATAATAATAATAACTGATTAATTATAATTATAACTATATGATGATCTGATTTTGTGATACCCTGAGGATATTTATATAGAAGCAGATTCTATCGAATTCAGCATGCATCATTATTTTTATGAGTTTAAGAGTATAGCCCCTAATTTTGAAATATATACAGGCAAAAATATAATAAGATAAATATAAGAGTAAGTGCAGCATCAAATTTATGAAAACAAAAACATAAAAATATGGCTATCATTCTATGTCCCAAACCAGACACTTTCAAAAGCCAATGGCTACAATCTAGTATCATCAATGAGCTTGAAGCTGACTTTAAAATAAATTAAGAATTTGGTATATCTCCCTTTATGTCCAAAGAAGAGATGCACTTCAAAACGCTCCATTTTTATTTGATTTGCCCTTGCAGGAGTCACAGTATATAATATGGTTGATTCTTAACACTGTTGTAATAGTTCAATAATTGCTTCATCCAATCATCAGAGAAAAAATAGGTCTTATAAAGAAAGGTCCAAAAATGATTCCTGATTTGATCTAATAACGAAGTAGAAGAAGGGGAAGATACTTATAGATATCATTCACTGCTGCTTAATCTATTCATTGCCAATATGATTGACACTGATTTAGCATTTACAATATATATTTGTCATTGATCTTAATGCAATTAAATAAAGACATTGATTGTTCTGTTGGTTTATATCTCATCACTGTCTATATTTACTAATTTAAAACTAACTGATGATTATACCAGTATTTGCAGAAATAAATTTATAGCTATTCAAAGAACAACTCACAAATAATTGTTTATAAGGATCAAGAAAATTAATATGCATTAAAAATTTCTTCAACTAAATAAATAAAGGTTATGTTAAATAAATATTTACTTAATATATAAATAAATAAGTAGAGGTCATTTTTATTTGAATGGGTTAGTTTCCTAAGACTTCTTGGGTTAGTTTCCTAAGTCTGGAGCATTACAACTATGTTAATCTGGTTTCAAGCTCCAAATATTAGTAGCAACAGCAGCAGCAATAGGAGCATTAGTTGTAACAGTAGATTTACGAGTCTATGCAATAGTGAATGCAAACAGACTCCTGTGAAGTAAGAAAGAAGCCAGAGTTTATCTAAGTAGTTCATCATGAACTGCTTACAAAAATGCTTCTGTAGGATATTTTGGAAAAAATGAGATATGACCAGGATATGTTAGAAATCTTATTTGTGATCTACCATGTTTCTTTATATTCATTTATTTTTTAGGAAGCCCTTTTGCTTGAGTTAATCAAAAGAAGTAGGAACAGATTTCGATTTTGATAAACCACAATCAACAAATTCATTGGTCAAATGTTTTGTGAATGGTCTCCAGCACCAAAAAGACAAACTAAAATACTGAAGAGAATAGGTTTCACAGAGGTTCTGCAATTTAATATGACTTGCACTCAATATCTCTGTTTCATATCTACCTAATCCAGAAAGATAGTTGCCTTTTAAATCACATAGCTAAAGAATTGAGACCAAAATCCTTAATATTAAATTTGTTTTCACGAAAAAAACCCCGGTGTCTTAATGGAGTACACATCAAACAATTTTAGGGAGGTAATTAAAAAAAGCATGGTGCATATAAAGTTAGATCACTAGCCCATCTCAGTTGCTTGTCTAGTTATTAGCCAGTGGCTCTTCAAGGTTTAAACATTTTCAGCCCTATAACATAGGAAGTTCAGTACGCAATATGTACTATTGTACACTATTGAACTCTAATCAATCATTTGCCTTTCAGCAAGTCAGTTACGAATGTGAAAGAAAAGTGGAATTCTTAATCTGATATCACATGGGTACTGTGTTGCTCTTCATTACCAAATTGCTTAGCAAAATGAATCACATGAATTAAGCCTTATTTAGCTCTTTTGAAGGAATGATAGTCAGGTGGGATGGGACAAAGTCTTGAAAGCAAGCAGTGTGGCTAGATCCTGGAATTTCAAGTCCCTTGTTTATATTTCCTTGTCTGAAGGAATCATGTGATTTGATGAAAAATATATATTTCATTTTGTTTTGTTCCAAAGCAAATATTCTAAAAATTCTAATATTCCACTATTTGGAAAAAAGTAGATTTTTTTAAAACCCAAATTCTGAGGATCATATATTAAAAATAATATAATTAATTTAACTTTTATTCAGGCTTCTGCTGTGATGTTTAATTGCTTCAAATGTGTTACAATGAATTCAAAAGAATATCCCACAGCAACAGAATCCAACTTTAAGGTTTACTTGGATGAACAATCAAATCAAGCCTATCTCATCTGAGACTTTGCACAAAACTCCCGCATATCCAAAATTCTAAACTTATAACGCAATGTGATAGGAAGAGAGGCAAATTTTATTCTTTTCCCTTAATTGTCTTTTTCACTGTTTGATTAGATTTCAGTGTATAAGCCAGCTTATATTTTCCCTACAAAATCAGCTAACATCTAATGCAAAAAATCCCATGATAAAATAACCATTTTAATTATACAAATAAATCCTTAGAATATAGCATCAAGATTATCTGATGGAAGATGAAACTATCAAAGGGTCTTTCCATGCTTTCTTTCCAACCACTTAGTTTCAACTCCATTGTGAGCCTTCTTTTACAAGCTATTATTATGGCATCTATATATTGAGTTGTATCTGTTTTAAATCAATGATTGCATGACCACTCTCCAACGGACACCCTTGACATCCTCGTAATTGTATTCTAATTGGTTCTTCTAGATGTGATAATTGATTGCATTTTTCTCCTGGCAGCAATCTAATGCGATCTGAATGTTGGGAAAAGGCAGTGCCTCTGAAATGTAAATGCTTCCTCAAGTCTAGGTCCATGTAATAAAAAAGCAAAGACAATGCAACAATCTACTGTTGGGTAGATGCTGGCTTGTTCCTGCTAAGTATGGAGTAGTATAGTTCCAAAAAGATATCTCTGTTCCTCAGTTTGATCACCTGAAAGTTACAAATGCCCAGAAGATCAGCCAAGCTCTACCTATTTATAAAGGAGGTATGTGGCTAATTAGCAACATAGAGAATCCTATCTTTGATTTTAAGTTCATCATCAATCCACTAATCCTTTTTTTAAAGCTTGTCACTAATCCTATACTTAATCCCATCATCATATCACTTTTAGACAACTATAAATTATTCATCCCTGAGCTTAAAAATGGGGTGGTTTCTAATAAGAACAAACTGATTCTTTCATTGTACCTGCAACTCATCACATCATTAGCAATCATTTTGTTCTTTCTCCCCAATAGAAGCATTTGTTTTCCCTCATGAATAAAAAATGTAGTTATTTGAATTGCTTTAGAAGATAAAACTTCTCTTTCCCCAAATTCCTGAAAATCATTGTTCCAGTGTTAGATGCCCCCCAGCAGAACAAAGACCCTTGGTTTGACAAGGAAGCAAAGGCTTAAATTTGCCGATTCCACTTGGGTGCCCTCCAAGTGTTTCCAAATGTAATTTCCATCATTCTCTGCCAGCATGCCAAATGCTTAGGATTAGAAGATGATCAAGGATTTAGACTGAAGGAACACAACTGATCAAGAGAAGGTACAGAATACACAGTCTCTGAAATAAAACTCATGGGCCTAAGACTGAATGGCCAAGTCAACTGGCCTCATGGCAGAGATAAGAGAATAGACAAGATCAAAATATGAGCTAAATTTTATATTGAGAGCACTCAGGATGTTTTGTTCTATTGGCTGTCTGCCTATTCTTTGACACTCCCTATCTTAACACCAAAAATTGCAAAGATATATCCAGTAAATCAATACTTGCTGAGCTTCTCTCACTCTCCATTGTAACTCTATTTGACCTTGCTTCATGTGGTTTCTTTACCTCTCCTGTCCCCACCAATTGTTCTTACCTCCAGAGCTTCCCAAGCGTCTTACTAAGTTCTGCATTGTGAAGGTGAGGATACTGATCAGCCAGCTTCCTCCGGGCCGCTTGAGCCCACACCATGAAGGCATTCATAGGCCGCTTGACATGGGGCTTGCTCTTGCTGCTTCCATTGACACGCACAGGCATGGGCACTAGGGTCCAATCATAACCACTCAGTACCTGGCTCACTGCCTCCCGGATGCACACTGGAAATTTATCATCATCTGCCTCTGTGTCTTGTTGTTCCTTCTTCACTTTCCCCATCTCACTACTGCCAGAGTTGGTAAGATGAGAGTTGGTATCTGATGCCATGGAAGGTCCTGGTGAAAGGCAGCGATGGTCTTCAGAACCAACAGGACTCATTTCTACTTCAGAAAGGTCTTGATCATCTGTCATTGTTTCCTCCTGATTTTACCCCTCGGAAACCAGATCTTCAAGCTGGAACTACCATTTAAAACATAAATGTGAATATTAAAGTCAAAAGTGTTCAGACTTTCTGAACAATCAAACAAACAGCCAGTAACCATTAAAAAACAACAATGGAAGCTATATTTTATCACTTGCAAAATCCATGATCAAAAATGGGAGGACAAGTTCCAAATTAATTGATGCTTCCAATTCTTGTCTGGAAAGTTTCTAATATGGCAACACAATTTTTGGACACATGAGCATAAAATAATAATTGGGGTGATCTTAGAGGGGTGAGAATAAAAAAAAAATCCCTGTATTCTAATTTGTCCTTCTATATTCCAAATATGGCTTCTAATATAAGCTTCTTTTGAGACTGGAATCAAGAATATTGGCAGCAGAGGAGAAATAGGTGGTTTTAGTATTAAAGGATCATAACATGAACGCCTTGTGATTTTGTAAGACGTACATTTCAGAATGCGTCTTTACACATTGTGCTCTTTGAAGCCAATAGGTAAAAGCAGCATAGAGGGGATACAAATATTTTGTCTTTACGTTTTTGTCCTATTTCACTTACATTCTGATTAAAAGTGGGGGGAAGCCTTTTAAGAAATTCAAAGCTGTTAGTTTTAGTTCGTCATTACTTCTACCACCACTTAGTTTCTGTGAGATATCATATTATCCAACCATAGGGAAACAATATTTAAAAATAAAGTTGATCCAAACACCTTCAGTGAAATTAGCCAAACTAAAACTGGCTTCCAGTTACATGTTTACAGTAGTTTGAACAGAACAGTAATAACTTTGATCTGCTAAAGTAAGTAACGTGAAAGCTGTCAGTTAGTTAAAAAGAAGGGAGAGAGAGAAAGGGAAAAAAAGAGAAGAAGCAAGTTACCAAGTGCAGGTAAGGAAACTTACATCAGCCGGTCTCTCGGGCAAATCCTGAGTTAGCTGTAATTTGTGTCCCAGTAGCCTCTCTGTTCTCACTCTGTGTCTGTTCTCTTTTCACAAGGCTGGTAGCTTTCAAGAGCTGTGTGCTGGGAGAACTATCAGAAGTGCCATTCCTGGAGGGAGACTTGGTTGCTCCTAATACCCTGCATGAATGTCTCTGTAACTAGCTCGTTGCTTAACACTGGGGGAGGGAAAGTCAAAGGGTGGAGCTAAGAGCTCTCTATGGCCCAAATACATCCATTGTATGCAGACAGGAGACGTTCAGCATCCCCATCAACTACATTTCAACCCCCATCTCAAATTAACACTTTTCTATCATATGGCCTATTTAAAAGGTGGCTATAGTCAACTTTTATTTCATCTGTTCAAATGTTTAGCATCAGATCTTCCTCTCTTCCTCCCCAAATACCCTTTTTCAAACCATCTTTTGTTTGAGAAAGGACCACATTAAGGACCACTTCGTTATATCATTCCTCTACAGAATAAACAAACTTTTTGTGTCATTCCCTGTGATGGCTACACCAACGGTTTTATTGTTATTTATTTTTATATGCACACATTTTTATATCAGTGTGTGAATAATAGTCAATTATTTGATAGGAGCATCTACTGAAAGCATGATAGTCTCCATGTATGTGAAATTATATGGAATTGCTTTTAGGATGAAACCTACTGTTCCGATGTTGGGTGGGCTTCCAATACTTGAAAATTCTGTGAACCCTCAAGATAAATGCCTTTCTCTTACAAACAGAGTTCAGAACATTCTAGAAAATAAGAACAATCTAGAAAGACTTGTAATTGAATAGCCTATTGCCAATTGCAGTTTGGCCTGTACTTCTCAACCTTCTCAACTTTTAGATACATGGACATCAAGTTCCAGAATCCCCCAGTCTGCATATTGAAGGAAGTTGAAGTCAACACATCTTACAGTTGCCAAAGTTGAGATACACTGAGGTGGGTTATACTTGTCTTGTAGACTCACTACTATTGACCTCACCCCTTTCCTAAGAGGTCTGTAGGGGGCGTGCATAAGCACACTAACGTGCCTACCTCCCCTGTCCTATTGTTTCTTTTATTTTTCTTATATGTATCCATGTATTCATGACTATGTTTTTACTTATACCTATTAACTTGTAAGCAATTGACAAACCAAATAAAATAAAATAAATAAAATACTGAGGACAAGAATTGGTGGATTGATTAAGAGCTTCTCCCATACAAGATGATTTGGGACAGTTTTTAAAGTGTTTTGTGGGAGGAGGTGCATATTTGTACTTTTACAGTTATGTATTTTATTGTTGTTGTTCAACCTGTAGTAGGAATTCCTGTCTATATAAACACTCCTGAAATGCAGATCAAAATTAAACATACTTCAGTGCAGTCACTAATACATGTATCTGATGACTTATCTATTGTATTCATAGAGAAGGCTAAAACCATCCCTCCTAGGAGTTTTCCACATTCTTGTGGAGAAAACACATAGACAAAAACAAATTCTACATCTTTCTTTCCCTTTGACTTACCATTTTTAGTTTCCAATGATTTTTGCAATATTAATATTAATATTGATGGAATGGACTTGCAGATATTCAATAGAATCCTCAGGAGACAGCTCCAAAGATGCAGTAAAACTCAGGAAAGACACTTGCACAACAGAACCATGAAATATAGATTCAAGTATAGATGATTCCACAATATTGTGGAATTCTCATTACTTCTGGCTTTCCAGAGCAGTTGCAACAATAATGTTTTTTTCAATCAGCTGAACTCTCGTAACTGTCACATGCAAACCATTCCAATACATATTTTTCCCATTTGTACCCAAATGATCATTTTAACCATGATGCCTAACAATCCCCATTCCAAAGTAAAAATAAATATTATAATACAAATCAGATTATTGTATATTTGGGACCATTGATGAAATCTGGTGTTGCATAGACTATATTAGCTGCCTTTCTTTTTTGTCAGGGAGCTGAGAAATCATGCCTCAAAACAAGAAGTTGCTATATTTTTTATCTAGGATACTCTTGAGAACGTTACTTGTCTTTCTCTCCTGTTTGTTGGGAAGATGCTATAATAACAATGTTGTAATATTTGCTCAAGCAAACAAGGATGGGTGAAAGCAATCTTGGAATATTAAGACAGACACTAAAAGCAGTTGTGATATTAACATGATAGCCAAACCTACAACTATTGCTTACAAAGCCATATTATGTTTAACCACAGTATATTTAATAAATCACAACTAGCTGGTTTCACATAATATAACATGTTAAACTAAAACCAACTGAACAATATTATAGCTTAAGGTGCAATCATTCTGTATCAAGAGTTAGACAACGTCCTACAGATTTTGTGAATGTAGATCAGGGATGATCAAGTGCAGCTTTTAAAACCCTTTCATATATTGCCATCCATCCAACAGTAATTTTAATATGACAGAAAAAGAAAAGTATAAGTATATGGAGAGGACCGTATTCATCTTTTCTGTCTTGTTATGTTTTATTTCTGTGATTTATAAAATAAAGGGGGAAAGTCTTCAATAACATTATAGCTCATGTTTAAAAATAATAAATACATACATTCAAAATAATAAATACATTCAAATTAAATAATTAAAACAGATATTAATAATATAATTAAATAAAATAAAAACAATTCCAACATGGGAAGTGGATGCCAGTGATAGTATACAGTTTGGATTTCACAAGTATGAACCCAGCTATTGTCCCTAATGCTATTACAGAAGGAATGAGTGGGCCTCACAGTTTAAAGATGGATATTATAATATAGTTAGGCATGTGTAACTGACAGATTGGATGCCAAATTGTGATTTTAATAAAGATTTGATACTTTATTCTATCATTTTAACTGGATATTCTTTGATGTTTTTATTTGTTACGGTCTCTGGTCTTTGACTGTAATAAACTTGATTTGTTGTGAATTATTATAGAAGGAGTGAGAGTGGACCCACTGGGAGACCAAGACTTAATGCTTTACACTCATGTCTTAACTAAATTCCTAATGCCAAGCTGCCATTTGCCCACTATGGACAACGTATTAACAGAACAGTTACATTAAGGATGGTAACTGAAGCTGAGTTCATGGTGAGCTACCCAAATGAGAGGAAAAATCTTGAACAGAAGTGGTCTTCAGCAGGTTCTGACCAATTCTGGAGAATTGGTAGCAGAAATTTTGAGTAGTTTGGAGAGCTGGAAAATACCACCTCTGACTGGCCCCGCCCCCATCTATTCTTTGCCTTCCGAGTCCCAGCTGATTGGCTGGGTCTTCTTTTGTTACCCTGCACAGGAGAACAGAGCTGGAAAGCAGGGATTTTGCAGTAACCTTCCCCTGGAGTGGGGTGGGAATGGAGATTTTACTGTATCCTTCCCCGACACACCCACCAAGCCACACCCACCAAGCCACGCCCACAGAACCGGTAGTAAAAAAATTTGAATCCCACCACTGATCCTGAGTGTATCAGGTTGCACCAGGTATGCACTACAAAACAAAATCAGCAGCAGAATGGTAATTTTTCTCTCTTTTAACAATAGTTAAAGATGTGGTTTCAGCAAAGATTATGATTGACAAATATTATTCATCTGTAACAGTAAACCAACAACAATGGTCAAATTGTCAGCATAAGGTTTGGAAAATAATTGATGTTGTAGCAAAGCCCCCCCCCCCCTTTGAATTAACTTTTAATATTGAATTTTAACTATCTTTGCCTCTTATCTAAATTTTCCATACAGTTTTCATGGTTTCATATTTTACTTGTACAACTGCCCAAACCCCCTCTGTGAAGGAGAGGGGTGATTTTTAAATTTGATAAATGAAATAAAAATAAAAATCAAGTGGACAGATTAACAGCAAGTAAAATTGATTGGTTTTGTTGACAAATGTGTAAAGCATCGTTACTACTTTGGACTATAATAACCATAAACCAGAGGTGGTATTCAGCAGGTTTTGACCAGTTCTGGAGAACCAGTAGTGGAAATTTTGAGTAGTTCAAAGAACCGGCAAATACCACCTCTGACTGGAGATTTTACAGTATCCTTCCCCTGCCACATCCATCAAGCCACATCCACAGAACCAGTAGTAAAAAAATTTGAATCCCACCACTGCCATAAACCCTAACCAATACAGCAAATAGTCAGGTATTGTGCATGTAGTTGTAGCCTAAAAGCAATGTTTTTCAACCTCAGCAAGTTTAAGATGGGTGGACCAAATCACAGAATTCCCCAGCCAGCAACACAGGTTGGGGAATTCTGGGAGTTGAAGTAAACCCACCTTAAACTTGCGGAGGTAGAGAAACACTGGCCTAAAACATTTGAAAGGTATTAATGGATCTACATGGTTGGAGCCATAGTTATCATTCACATGAAGAAACTAATTGATATGCATGTAAAATATATGTTTGTGAAAACATGAGCATGCTTTTTCTGTTAGCTCCAAGAACACTGAAAATGTCCCTATATATCCCAGACTAACATAATTGTTGCACAAAAACTACAAAAAAAATTCTGCACCTGTATCTAAATTCTGAAAATTCTGGCTATATTTTATGGAAAATATAGTGATAAATATATATTTTTTCCAGAAAATGTGTGCTAATTGGAAAGAATAACTTTGGCATTTCAAACCAGATCCCTCTGCCTGAATATCTTCATCCTACCACTTAAAAGGAACAAATAAGAGTTTGGTAATTTCTACCCAGGGGAACTGTTCATTTCTATGGTCTACTTCAAATGGGATAATTATATTACATCAACTCAGCTGTATCAAGCCTGGCTAGAAAGGGTCATCTTCAACCAGCATGAGAGATAGAAGACTCTTCAGACAGAGCAATAGCCTTGGGGAGGGGAAGGCATGGGGGGGGTGGATCTCTTGGTCCCCTGAGATATCACCATGGCTTGGAAACACTGGTCTGATTGTTCCAAAGCCAGGCTAAAATTCAGCTTAGAGTGGAGAAGTGCAACTTGGGAAACAATGGAAAAGAAAAGAGGTCGGGCAGCAAATTTCCCCATGCCCAGGTGCAGTTTGCTAGTGAAAGACAATAGTATTTTCGATGCCATAGCAATCTTCAAGCATCTGGAATTACATGGTCAAGCAAGAGGAAGCAAGGCATCAATTGACAGAAGAATCCGCTTCATGAAAGGGTACTCGACCTCAAACCTAGAAGGGCACCCCAAATCTCACTTACTCGTACTCATTTATTATGTGTATATGCTTATACATGTTTATATTTATATGTTTATATATTATGTTCATACTTACACTTGTTTTCTCATACATGCTTGACTAAATAGATAAATAAAATAAAATAAAATAAAATAAAATAAAATAGACAGGAGAATTCTTCCAACTTGCTTCTCCTAAGACTTTATGATGGAAAAATGGATACCTGCAGAAGTTTCTCTTTGTTTCTGTGTTAACTATGAATGGAGCTGTAGGCTAAAACAAGGCCAGCACAAAGAAAGGTATATTTCAGGGAACAACACGTATAAATCATTGTTTCTTTGAATCTCAGAATAAAGTGGATCCTACTTAGAATGAGAACAGAATTCTGCAGCAACATGACTATCTGGGCTCCCTGTTTTACCTACTCTTATTTGTTAAAAAAAGATTATTTAAACTGTAAGTAAACGGGAAGCTAGGATAAAGCTACGTCAACCATTAACCTCCCCCAAAAATCTTCATTTCTAGGAATCATCTTGAGCTGCATACTGCTTCCCTAGATATTTTTGGCATCAACAACGATGGATAATTTCAACTTAGTGCTCTGTTTGCCAAAAAACCTAACAAACTGAGATTGTAGGAAATAGAATGTCACAATCAAAACACAAATCATATGGCAACCATTTTGTGAAATAATCCACAGCATGCACTCAAAGTGCCCAAAGATTATCTATGTCTGGATTTAAATTATTATCTTCTCCCCCCATCAGTCATGTTTTACAACCAGTTGTAAAGTCTGGTTGTAAGTCACAATAGAAAGTGAAGGAAGTGTGGATTTGAGAATCGGAAGACATTTTTCATAACCACAGCTATTTTGGAAAGCATCAAAGTGGTAATTTATGACATGAGAAACCTGGAAAATGTAAGTCATTTACTTTGTTGTTTTCTTTAAACTGGCTAATTAAATAGTTAAATGGTTGCATTGTGTTTAAGTTCAGAATGCACTCTTCCATGTTTTTATTGTAGTTTTTAACTGTTTTAATTGTCTTTTTAATGGTTTTGGTTTTAATTACTTTGAAGGTTTGGGATTTTTTGTTTTTTGACAGTATACACTGCCCAGAGTCATTACGTGAGATGGGCAGCTATATAAATTTAATAAATAAATAAATAATTGTTGCAATAGCCTATGAGTGGAGCTGAAACACATTCAC
Source organism: Hydrophis major (assembly GCA_033807585.1). Lineage (NCBI taxonomy): Eukaryota > Metazoa > Chordata > Lepidosauria > Squamata > Elapidae > Hydrophis > Hydrophis major. The sequence goes on along the minus strand of CM066331.1, from coordinate 181,786,372 downwards.
AAATCCATGGTCACAAATAAACTTGATGGTTATTTTAAAAAAAATACTATAAAGACAAGGAAAAACTCTGATTCTCATGGCTTCACAGATCTTAAGAAAGTGAACAAGTAACAATTTTGAGTTTATTTCTGGTTTTCTTGACATTTTATATGGCATTGTCTCTGTGGGTTGGGCTTCCCCCCCTTATATTTTGAATGTGTGAACTTCTAAGTTTACATATAGACTTAAACTTCTAATCATGTGGTACTTTCCCACTTATTAAGGACAGCTCTGCTACTGCAAGGACCTCATTTAGTGAACATATAGTGTCAGGATGTGGTTCTCTGATATATTTTCCACCGCTACATATTACAGCTACAATGAAAGTAACATTACAATCTTGTGCTACTCTGATTAGACTAGATCTCATGCTTTGAAAAATAGTTTTCAAAGTTCATTCCTCATATCTTCATAAACATGCTGGCAAGATACTTTGTCTATAAATCTGGACATTTACAGATAGGCAGCCTTCCTATTTGTGTTCAAATTGTCTCATTTTATAGCATAATTTTGGTGGATTGCTTTTGCTGTTTTCAATTCCGAGGTTGCTAGCTGATGTGGACATGTGCATAATATTGACATCATCAATATTACCACTTCTACTGAAAACAGAAGTAGCAAACCTCATCACTATGACAGGAAGTTCTCCAGAACAATACACAATATCATCAACTCTAAATTCAGGTGGGGAGGGAGTTCAATTGACTTTAATGTTGCAATTGCATCCTTGTTTGAAGGATCCTTTGGTTAAGAGAGCTTTTGTTCACTCTGTTCAGCTTTGGGCTGGATAACACCTGTCTGAAAATCTTAAATGAAATATATCTTTTTCCCAGGATTATGCTGTAGTTGTGGAGGAGAGATGCAATTCCAAGAAAACACTCAAGCTGCTTCAACAGTTGCTGGGGTGTTACAAGAGCAGCCCTGCCCGTTCTGAAGTACTTTTTTTGCCTCTGAAACGGAAGCCTAGGACATCTTTACCAGACATGGCTTGTTCCAAATGTATGGAATTACAAACTGGAAACCCTGAGAGTTTTAACTCCAGTGCTTTTGCAGTCTCAAAGCAGACCAAAATCAGAAAAATAAGATACATTAAATACAAGATAACTTTCACTCAGGAGTTTTAGAGTTGGACAGTCTGGAAATTTGAAATATATAAAGAAACAAAGATAGGATAATGTGGACTCCATATTCTAGATTCCATTTTCCCACAGAGCTTAATTAAACACAATTAATATACTTACTTCCCACATATTTCATGATTTCCATTTTCTTCTGCATTACAATTGCAATGTTGTAGCTACATTAATAGGCATCTGCATATTACATACCAGGCTTTTAAGAGTCATGTATGACCTTCAATTCTTTGTCTCTATCTACTGGAGCTAACAGCTAGCAATTCTTCAGGATCTCTGGCAGATGACTTGTCAACACTTGCTTATTTCTAATTGAATTTATTTCCAATTCAAAGTGTCAGTGACTGGACGTTAGATTTTTTGAGTGTGAAAGACACCATTAAATACTCAGTGTATTAAGGTTCCTTCTCCTTTAGGCTGGCACTAACGAAAATGCATTATAAGCATGAGACATTAATAAAAATTGGAGTACTGTGATTGTGGTGGTCCCTGTTCAGCATTAGTCTCCTTTGCGCTGGTATTATTCTACTTTTGATATTTTTGGATATTGGATAGTATGAACTTCTCTACATAGTGATGTCCATCTTAACTTTCTCTGTTTAAATCAACAGCAGAAACAAAGGCCTAATCTAGACCTTCCCAAATAAACTAATTTTCCATTCGAAATTAAATAGAGAAATTAATGAACACATTAGAAAAACAACTTGTCAGAAGAGAAATTAGTCAATAGATTGCACATATGAATGAGAGCTGAAGGAGGAAAATTAAGCTTCCATGATATTATTTATTTTCTTAGAAAACTTTTCAGCCACTGAAGAGTTCTGATGTTTTAATTATCTCAATCTTTGGGGGAAATATACATACAGGTGGGTTATACTTTCAATTGCATAACCAGTGTGTCCAGACACATTGTAAATATGATAGAGGTCTGTTGCAGATGATGCTTATCTTAGGGGCAATAGACTGGTGTCATACCCCTTTGAAAATTGGAGGGACTCTATTAATTATTTCTATACACTAGAGCAATAACGGGTGAAGGAAAAAGGGGAAAATGTTCAACACGCAATGGCTGAACAATAACGCCAGTGTGTAGACAGAAAGAGAGACCCATGAATTGAAAGTTTGATAAGGGCTCTCTCTTTCTCTCAACAACCCCTTCAATTTCTCCCCCCTTCTCTTGCCTGCTTTCTTGTTTGGATTTTTTAACAGTGCACTGCCTTTGTTCAAGATACAGGTGAACAATAATCATGTGATTAAAACGCACACACACACCACACACATGCACACAGCTTCTTAAAGGCCCGTCCTTTCTTGCCCAGAACCCGGCAGCACTTAGGGCTGTAAGAAGCAAAGACCACAAAATCTGGGCTAGTGGCAACAGCACAACTATGGCTGAAGCTTTTCTGATGGCTCTGGACTGTTCAGGGCCTCTCTGGAATGAAATGCTTCCTCACAGAACAAGAAGTAGCCTCCCCAGTGGGAGAATGGGAAGAGAGGTCCATTTTATTCCTTGCTTCAGAGGGAACTATAAATCCCTGGTTGGTGGTACCTTTTTTTTATATCTTTGAGATCACCATGCCGGTTTTCTGATTCTTCACCATTTTCCTAGGTCATAAATGGTAGAGCAGGTCGTTGGCACTACTTGGAACTGTCAACTTAATCTGTCACTGCCAATTTTGGAAGTCTTGCTGGAGCTAAATCAGGGGAATGAAGGTTAGTTTTATTTATTTGTTATTTTCTTTTTTGTTTTATTCTATAGAAGGAGGAGATGTATAAAGTGCAGACATCTAGCTTCTCTTCGAGTTCTGACAGATGCTAAGATGATGGACTCCATTCAAGAAAGGACTCACATGTCCTCTTCCTTTTTCACATGTCTTGAAAAATGTCTAGGTTCTTCTTTGGTAGAAACACAGAAATGAATGTCAGCCTCTACTGGGTTCTGTGGCATAGGCTGGCTTCCTTGCAGGAGCAAATAGGCAAAGAGATGGAGATGGGCAAGCTGATTTTCATTAGACCTTTTCAAACTGTGGTTAAGGCAAAAGGCTACAATTTATATTTCAAACAATTTATAATCTAATGGAGACAAATTTAAATGGTTTTGTTATGATGAAGTCTAGTGTGTAAAAAAAAGTAATAAAGCCACAGGTGTTGAAGAATTGGAGGAAGTAATAATATATGTAATTATTTCTTCTTCTTCTTCTTCTTCTTCTTCTTCTTCTTCTTCTTCTTCTTCTTCTTCTTCTTCTTCTTCTTCTTCTTCTTCTTCTTCTTCTTCTTCTTCTTCTTCTTCTTCTTCTTCTTCTTCTTCTTCTTCTTCTTCTTCTTCTTATGTTTTCTACTTTATTTAATCTTTTCTGTATTACAAATAGTGAAACACTTTTGCTGCATAGACTTTTAATACCACCCCCCAACAGAAAATCCTGGGATTTGAGAAGACAGTGAAAGTTTCTGATGACATACAACAATCTTTATCTCAAGTCTGTACAAAAAGAAATGCCAGTAAAGTCAGACAAATTTACACAGGATGTACAAAACATTCCCTTTGTGCGATATAGATTCAAAGATGATGAGCAGAAAGAAGGGAGAATAGAATGCCTCCCTCAGGATGATGTTAAATCTATGTCTTTAATTATGAACATGAATGTAAATTGACTGATTATTCCTCATATTGACTGATATTGACTGATTATTCCTCATATTGTTAGATTTGATTTCTATTTTATTAAGACCATATAACTTCTGTGACAGACTGAAGTCTATCAGGTCTATGCCACAAATATACAAATGTTCCTTGAGTTGGATGTTAGGTACTACAATGCAAAATTCATGGGTGAAGCTAAAAAAAGGAAATTTGATTTCTATTTATTTGCACTAAATGTAATTAGAATTAATATAGTTGATATTATTATTTTCTGATAATGTACAGTATATATCCAGTTTTTTCCTCTCACAAATTGATAATCATTCTGAGATATCTCTATGGGTTGTATCCAAAAGTTCCAGGGATATCATGGAGCCTAAGGCCTCAGAGGACATCTTTATTTTTTATAAAGGTAGCATTTATTAATTTTCTTGCTTAGAATGAAGCTTCAGATTTGTAATCTAAGTCTGTATTGTGAATATATGCACTTAAAGAAGCAAGTCTATTTTAATGTATTTCTTTTTCAGAAGTTTGATATGTTAATGAACTCTGTGGAGAAATAGAAGATATAGGACACAATCCTCTCTGAGACATCTTTTCTATGTAGTTATTGACTCTTTTGAGGCTACAAATGCAATGATATGTCAAATTGTAATTGGGAAATTCTAATTGTAATCATAGTTTTGGAAGGAGCAAGGCTTGGGAAGTTAATGTAACGTGTAGTTCAGCCTAGACAGACCTTGTGAGCAATATTAGCTTTCCTAGAGTCTCTTCCAGATTGGGATTAAGTTGCCACATTAAATGTTTTAAAGTTAATATTAAGATGCACTTTCTAGCTTCCTGGCTGCTTCCTGCTGCAGCCGGGAAATTTGTTGTAATAGGAATCTTCCATTTTTAGACAATAACTATCATTGCATACATTTTTACGGCATGGGGTCATTGGTAATCATTGGAGGAGGCTTATCCAACCTTCCCATTTTCCATATTCCAGTCTAAAAGCAGCAACCAAGACTCATAAGTGTCCACAAAAGTTTGGAAAGGTATTTGACTATCCCAATAAACATATCCTTCTCCCCTCTCTCCCCCTCCTGCCCTCTCTTGCTAAGGGGTTGTGGGATGCCTTTTACGAGCTGACTGCCTCCTGACTACCAGCTATATGCTTCTGAATGATGCTGGATTTCTGTAAGCACATTTGACTTGCATAAGGAATAAACATGCAAATTCCCATACTGTTCTTTATCAAGAAAGCCCTTGCTAATCCTGTTTCATTTCATGTTGAAGTAAGATGATTTAAGCCATAGAAAACTGGAAGCACCATGAGGTCAGTAGCAGCTATATAGAAGCTATGGCTATGCTTCCCCAAAGAATTTTGGAACATACAATTCTAGTTATGTATGGTGGCCACATAAATCAGTTTATTTTTTACACAAGGGATCTCTTTTAAAGTGGATCATTATTACCAATGATGTATTTAAAGGCCATCTGGGTCCTAATTTATCTTCATGTCTATTTAGCTGGTTCAGAAATCACAGTGCCATGCTTTCTATTGACTTGATCACTGAATAAGAATCACTTTATATCACAGGTTGACATACTATGCTAAACAGATATTATAAAAAGAAATCTCCAGGATATTGATTAGCAATTTAAACTTTTTTCCTGGAAACTCTCCTAGAAATCCCTGTATTAGGTGAAATCTAATTACTCTTCTAGTGAAGAAACCTGACCAGGGAATACCTCTGAACATTAAGGCCCCTGGTAAGTTTTAATAGCTAAGTAATTAATTATTCTTATTCTCTAATGAGTTATTTGACAAACATCCTGGGTTAGACATTGCACTTGATTTAGTCTTTTTCCACAGCCCGGAAAGTAGTCTTATTTATGTGTTGGATTGCTGTCTGTATATTCTCTGTTCTTAAGGAGATTAGAGGAAAGCTTGAAAAAAGCATGCCCTTCCATGTAAGAGTAACTTTTAAACCTGGATTCTCAGCAGCTAGGTTTTTAGTAAATGCTATTAATCACAAGAGTGGTGACAGAGTATTAATGTATGCAATATATGCAAAGACATCTGTCAATCTGATCTGCTCCTCAGGGCTCCCAATACAAATGCTTGGCTATCACTTTGGTTTACAGCATGAAGAAGTGAAGGAAAGGGCCCACAGTTATGTTGTAGGTTTCATGTCTTCTGTCTGCCCTATTTGGACAACAGTGTAATTTTCTACAATTAGATTAACCATATGTTCAGGTTGGGTATCTTTGTGCTTCAAAACATCTTTTAGGATTTATGTTATAGTTTACATATGCTTCCTGCCATGAAATGTATCTCTGCGGATACATTTAGGGTGAAATGATAAAGAAAAGGCTTATGAATTGCAGGTTATCCACTGCTTGTTGAGATGAATTTAGAAGATCATAATGTAATTCAAAATCCTGGTACAATTCTGAGTTTTACTGACATCTGTGATATTTTTACTTGTTGGCATGCTTGCCAAAATGCTGTAAATTAAATATTGTTGTATTATGCCTCTCTGAATTGAAAGAAACTTCAGGACCTAAATTGTGTTTCTTTTAGAAGGTAACTGGCAATTTGCTGGCAAGAGATAGATGTTAGATGATGGCTAGGTGGATAGGTAAATAGATAGATAGATAGATAGATAGATAGATAGATAGATAGATAGATAGATAGATAGATAGACAGACAGACAGACAGACAGACAGACAGACAGACAGATAGAGATGCAGACCAGCAGGCAGGCAGGAAGGCAGGCAGCCGACAGATAATAAAAATTAGAATATATAGAATTATTGAAATGTAACATTTAAATTTACTTGGAAAAACAAGGATGAAATAGAGAAGGAAGACTGAATTTTTTTTCCACAAACAAAACAGAATATTAACTTTTGTTAATGCTTGTGCTTATTTGCAAATATAAACAGATGGAAGTGGGCTTTTAATATTGAATACATACATACATACATACATACATACATACATACATACATACAAATATGACATTGAGTGCCCTTGTCTCAAATGGAATCACTAGGCCCCTGGATAGCACTCAGAGAAGCCAGCATGTCAAGGACACACATACACACACACACACACACACTCACTCTCTCTCACAGGCTTCCTGCTTCACCTAATTTTGCACATTACAATAATTAATACATAGGAAGCTGGGATGGTACAAAGGAAAAGTACTTTTATTTCCAAAAAATGTTTTTGAGCACAAATGGCTCTGTCCGCGTTTTTAAACAATAAAAAAAAAATCTGCATGCACATAGAATCATTTCGTAATGGACTACCTACCTCAGCAAGACTTTTATGAAGATATTCCAAATGAACCCATCTTAGGATAGCTAAAGACCAAACTCAAGTCTACACCTTCCAGTGTCTTTGTCAAGTTGCATTCAGACTATGGTGATTTTGTCTTTACTGACAAATATTTTGCATCCTTCCTTTACATAGAGAAAGTGAGGGGCTGGTGATCTCTTCTGATCATCATCAAATGCCTATCAATTTACACAATGGATTATTAGGACTACTTTGTCAAATTAAGATAAGGCTTCTGGGATCAATCATATTGATAGGCCTACTCACAGAGACCTCAATCTAACAGAAGTTAAGAACATAGGAGTATTATCAGTATCATGTATCTCATTTGTGGAATACCATATACTTGAAGTATTGCACACTGTGTCTTTCTTTTAAATTTTTATAGGCAAAAGTAACTGGAATGATTTTTATGAATTTGAGAACCAAAATGTATCTAGATTAGGCTTCTCTTGTACATTGCCTGGAGAATTACCCATAACATTTTCTATGGGAAATGAGATATATCTGTTCATCATTTGTAATTTTTTTTAACTTTTCACACTGTTCCTTCTTTCTTTGGTGCATGAGGAAAAGGCAGAATAACTATGCAGTATGATTTTATTGAAATCTTTGAATCGATCTGGAAAACTTAACATACCCAACTATTTTAGAAAGAAAACAAATCTACAATTGCCAATTTATTTGCTTACTTCCAGCTTCAGAAGATGAAAGAGGACAGGTGTACCTCTTTACTTCCTATTCCTTTGTTCTTAACCCTTCCTGTCCTGATGCAGAATACCAAATTTCTAGTATCAACTAGAATATCAGTTTTAATAGCTTTTTAAAATTACCCTTCACCCTCCCAGACTTGCATTATGGGTTTATTATTATGGGTTTCTTTTACCATTAAGTCCCATATAAGTTTTGGCATCATAATCAGTGTGACAGAGTGTTTTAAAAACAGTTTGTTAGGCTGAAGGTTAGCATGTATGTGTGAAACAGACATGAGGGTGTTTGGCCCATGTTTGTGCAAGACACTAATTCTTTTAGGGAACATTCATGGAAAACCAGAATCATGCAGCAGCACTTGTCTCTTTGGCACCCTTGCTCTGCAAAACATCCCAGGAAGTCAGGGAAAGGGTTAAACCAGGAACATTTCGGCCTGCTGCCTCCTTCCTTGTAATTTCTCCCAGGGAATAAGAACAAGGAGCTCTTTCTGTTTTCAAGAATTAATAGCAAAGAGTCATCTGGGGTGTCATTCAAACCCTGATCGGCTCCCAGAAGAATGTGTGTGTGTGTGTGTGTGTGTGTGTGTGTGTAAGTAAGTAAGTAAGTAAGTAAGTAAGTAAGTAAGTAAGTATAAGTAAAGGAGAGAGGGAGAGAAAGAGAGTGTCCCTGAGGCCTAGATGCCAAAGCAAGGGCAGAAATGTTGGCAAGTAGAGAACAAAATGGAAAACATTCAGGAAGACATTTTTCCTTTCTTTAAATTGTTTCCATCCCTATGTCCCAACCAGGGATTAGATGCTTTGAGCCACATTGATCAGATCTCTCTCTCCTTTAATATATAGTTGCTCTTCCCTTATTTGCTGTGTCTGTGCTTGAAACTATATCCTGACAAAAATTTTGATTAGATCAGTGTTACTTGCTTTAAAATATGAAGTACAACTTTTTCTGGATCAAGAGCTATTATTGGGGCATGCTTGGGGTATCTTGCATATTCTTTACCTGCAAATTTTTGTAGCTTCCAAGTCAATTTTGTGTCCATGTGATCAAATTCTATAAACTCTGTTGGGGCAGTAGGACTGATTAACTTTGCCAAAATACAGTACAAAAAGAATCACTGTTAATGTATCTTGCAGCTGGATTTTCCCACTGACAAGGGTTTCCAATTCCTAAGCTTTTCCCTCTCCCTTAAACTTCTCATCCATGTTACCCTTGCAACAGTCCTTTTAAACTTGGACCCAAGAGACAGTTTGCAACTTACCCTCGCAGTGGCAGACAGTGTTTTTTTTGAAGCTGCCAAGGGAAAAAAGCATTGCACCAAGATCTGGGTATAGGTGGTAGATGCTGGTGGGATGTGTTCCCTTCTTGGTTATTTGGAAGGCCAGCACAAATGGCATGGTGGAACTCTTCTCAGTCAGCAGAATGAATTCCAATGATACCCAAATACACCAGAATTATTACCTGTTCTGATTTTATCCTATATTACAGTACACAGATATCTGCCTTTCCTAGAATATGCAACTGCTAATTAATTCTAAATTTCAAATGATTGGATATGAAAGTCATTTCAGTTTTATCTGTGATAGATGGACAGACAGAGACTCTGGATAGTGAGATGAGCAGCATATAAATTTAATTTTTTTTTAAAAAATAGAATATGATCAGTCTTACAAGTTTACACATTAATCTTCAGAGTTTGATATATTTAATCAAGAATGCCCACATATTTTTCCCAGCATCACCTGCAGATTACAAATATATTTTAGCAACTAGATGTTGGAAAGATATAACGTTGCCAATTTTACTGTCAATGAAACTTTCAAATTATAAAATGAATATAGAGATTGGAATGGCAACTGCTATTTTATAACTGCTGATTGATGTCAATATTTGGAAACTGAAAATAATGGATAAATAACTGAAATCAGGAACATCTTAATTGAGGTGGCATATTTTAAAGTTAGTGCAGGAACAAATCTTAAATTCTGTTAATACATTTTGCATAATTTTTATTTATTGGACTCATAAAAAGTAGCAATAAAAATAATTCACATCTATTTTTCACACTATGTTATTTGCTAATATGTAAATCTGTGTCACACCATGCTTTTCTTTACGTCCTGTCCATTTCAATTTCTGCCTTTTGTCATTTGATTTTCAGTTATACTCTTTTATCTTTGGTGCACATTGTTTGGGGTTACTCTTTTTTCCTCTGGTTGCTATTGATTTGCATTGTTTTATCATCACTTCAGTTTTATAAACTGAGTTATACTTCATACCAGCCATCATCCATCAGAGCTTAAAAGTGGAAAAATGCCTACAGTTGAATTTCTGTCTGCTTCTTCCTCAGTTCCTCAAAGAAATTCTGAATATACAAACCCATCACCCTATAAAATAAGGGCCCATTGTACAGGAAGGGTTAATAAATGATGTAAAGAGGGGACCATTTAAGACACGACAAACCTTGACCTTTCATAAATCATACTAGCTTGGGTGCAAGTGTGTGGGGACTCTATGCAGCTGCGCGCGACATTGACATTGTTCCCACCATCTCTAAATGCAACAAATCCCTCTTTTGTCTTCCTGGTTTATCTGGTTCCTCTTGTTTATTAGCAGAGGTTGTTTGGCACCGGTTCCAGCTCTGGGCGGGTGGAAAGAGTGCTGGCACGCACCAAGGAGGGAGGGAGGAGCGGGTGATGAGAAGGCTGTATCAATGGCGTTATTGTCCCACCATTTTTGTTTCGCTGTAATGATATGTTTGAAAAAAAGGGGGGATTTAAAAAGAAAAGGAGAGAGGGAGAGAGAGACAGAAAGAGAGAGAGAGAAATCTGTGCAAAGGACTTGGTAGGAATTGTTGTCTGGGTCTCGAGCGGATGCTACTGCAGCTGGAGGATGGCCCAGGACATAGGCATGACTGGGTTGCAGTAGCCCTTTATTCTATTACTTTGGATTATGATCTGTCACTCTATGACAAGCACTGGAATCCACAGGTGTCAATTATTTAAAAAAAGATCAGTGGTCATCCTCCGACTTTCACATCCGTTGAAGCTCGCTGTGACAAGGAGTTCATATACCACACAGATATCAAGGGCATTATTGTAAAGTTACTGCTAATATGTTTTTATCACAACTCTTCTCTTTAGTCCTCTTTTTATCTTCCTTCCCTTTTCTAGAAAAGCTGTATTGATATAATAATCCTCTCATAGGATTAGACTTCATATATCTGATGATTACACTGTCAACAAAAAGTTAGGTAATAATGAATTTGCTTTTATAATGCCACAAGATTCTTTTTTGAAATAAGTCTTAATTATTATTGTAAAAAGGAGAAGTGATATTTATTACCCATGAATTCATTTTATGTTTTGTTTTGAAATTAGCTCATTGTTTTAACGAACCACCGCTAGCATTGTGTCTTGATTAGACAGATAATTTAGGGCTAATTCATGCTTTGTGTAGGATGGTACACTTTTGACATGGTACAAATTTCTCCCCAAGTTTCATACAGGAAAGTATTCACTTCAAGGAGTGTTCCATCTTCTTTTTCTAAACTTGACAGAATTCTAAATTAATCCTTCTTTCTGATCTACGTGAATGGGAATTATTTTTAAATACAGCAGTTTTCATTTAATGTCTCTCCATTATTGGGGTGAGGGGGAAACCTGAGCTAATACAGACATGTGAAAACTTAATTGCATTATGAATGCAACTTTGGAAGAAAAAAGGAAGAAGTTATAATTCCAAAGGCTGACAAGAGATTATTGCCAAAAAAGGGAAAATGTGTTGCAAAATGAGTTTAAAACATGATGTTAATTTGCATGAAATGTGTGCTAGTTTATGTGTTAGGATGCACATGTAGACATAAGTATTATTATATAAATAAAATGCTTTTGTAATAAGGAACACCGTGATTGGATGGTTTATGGGCTAGTTCAGATTGCTGCCCAAGTATTGAAGGTTCCTACTCAACTTTCTTAAGGTTATTTATCTTTTCATTGAAACTGGACTGGGCAATTATTAGGACTGTACTTAACAAATTTCCACAGGTTGACCACTGATGGCCAATCAATGTATCATCTATAATTTCATTACTATTGCTTTCTGATTTGTATTCCAAATATACTAGCCTTCCTTAACTTAGCATTTTCCATCATTGCTAACTAGGAATTATGGTAGTATAATTCATTAGGTCAGGATGGCACCCAATACAATTAGATTTTCAAAGCCTACATTACATGCTAGCGGACATTGAAAAGATTTAAGTGATATTATTGACATGAATAGTATAAATAAAAACACAAATACAAGCTTTACATCCCCAAAACAGATAAGCACTTTATTTAATTTTTAAATCAATAAGTCAATATTTTGATTTTTGGAAGAATTGAGCCAATGAAATAGTAAAAATGGTAATGTACTTTATTTGGAAAAGGTCAGCAGTTTTTTTTAAAGTTATGGGATCACATCAAACTTGATTCATAACTATAGAATATAAATCTTATGGACCTTGCTTCTCCAAATCATCAACAGTTAATTGATTTGTAACCAAAGATATTTCTCTTATGAAGTTAGGTTTCATCCATTGAAATTAAATATAGAAAAATACAGAACCAAAAAAATAAATATTTCTTTATACGGTTTATACAACAGATTATGTTGAATTTGTTTCCAACAAATATAGATGGTTTTAAAGAGGAATGAACAGATTTTGGGAGAATCAGACTATCAGTGGACCTAGTGTTGTTGGTTGGCTACTACCTGTAGAATCATAGGTAGCAGACCTTGAAAACCAGCTGCAAATGGAGCAAGATCAAAAGAAAACTATCACCCTCATGTCTATATGAGCTTCCCGAATGCTTCTGATTGGCAACTATATGGAAAAATGCAGAATCAGGTGGAATGTTTTCTGATCCAACAGGGTTCTTCTTATGTTAACCTCCACAACAAAAACCCCTTCTGGGTCCCTGACTTTGTTCATTCTGCTGTATTACTTTGCAGAAACCCAAATGGGTGCATCGGATGATGCTTCGGTCTCATTGTTGACAACCTACTTTCAGTTTATTACTTGGTATCTTGGTGCAAATGGATCAGGGAGTGATCTCGGGCAATATAGATGCTGTGTCTTTTTACAATCTTTGGAATCAAACCTCAGATAACCAATCCATCCATTACCAGCAGCTTCCCACCCTTCTCAGAAATTGCAAGGAAACTTGCCAAGACCTTTTAAAGGAATTCAGATTCAGATGGAAGAGTTTCACATGCTTTCAGCTAGATTTGTCCTTGAAACTGAAATGGAGATAAAATAGCTTTTGTTGTAGGATCTAAAGAAAAAAAAAATGATTTGTTCCAGAAAACAAATTGTTGGAAGAATTACTCCTTGGGTTATATGCATTCATTTTGCCTCATCCTCTAGCAATCAGATTGTTGTTCTATTTCTAAAACCTATTTAGCCTTGTTAGTAGTGAAGGCACTTCCACACCAGTGGTGGGATTCAAAAAATTTTAAATTTTCCCAGTCCTGCATAATTATAAATTAAAATTAGTTCTATACCACCACATACCTTCTGAAATTTGACCAATGGGGACTCTGCCCTTGGCTATGATGCCTATATGCCTATATTCTTAAATATAAGAACCTTCACATTACTGAAGAGGTCCTTTTTATAAAGTTGACTATGTGTCTGTATTGCAAAGTCAATTTTAACTATTAATTATCTGGACAATAATTCTCATAATCCTCAGCCACCCTGATGAACAGTTAGGAATGTTAGGAGTTTTTTTTATTTATTAATCTCATTTATATCACAATCATGATATATTCTTGGTAACTTACAATATATAATAAAACAGTACATAATAATATGTAGTCAGGTGTACAAAAACCTACAAGCTGAAAAAGCATCTGGCGTCAACTCCTACATGCCTCATGGAAAAGCACTACTTTCAGCTGCTTCTGGAATGTGACCAAAGTTGTGGGTGACTTGAAGTTCACCACTATTTAGGGTCCCAAAACTGGAAAGCACCAATATAGGGGTTATTTAGGACTGTGAGTTAATTGTACCATGAACATTGTATATTGTGGTAAGCTGATATGAGTCTGGAAGGATTGGGCAACATACAAATTTAACAAATGAAAATAAATAACCATCATCATCCCTTCCAAGAAAGGTAGACAAACATGCCAAATACAGTCTGAACATCTGGTGAGCATCATCACCATCATCAACAACTACAAATTCATCATCAGTCATTTGTAAAAGACAGCTTTACTGGGAACAGTTTCCATCCTGAGTCAACATCTGTAACACGATCAAACATTCCGATCTGCCTATCCCAGGTCTTTGGTAAGGACTCGATAGATAGGCAAAAATGCCAAAGCAAGTCTGAACATCTGGCTGACTGTGCAATGATCAACAACAACAAAAAGAACAACAACAATAATAATTCAAACTTGCCATGACAGAGGGCCTGATGTATTTCCAAAGACTCAGATTCCCAGGCAGAGGTCTTTCTATCACATGCTGCTTAATCCTTTTCATTATAGATCTCTGAAGTTGAATTTGAAATCTTCATGTCAAAGCAGATGTCATGAAAAGCAGATGCTCTGTTACAGAGTCATCTTTTCCCTCAGGTTGTTAACTGAACCATCACAATTTCCTGTGTGACTTTCAAGATAAGTTTCATGATCTGTCCCATCAGATTAATGAATACTAGAAACAGGACTTGTTCAATAGTTGTGCCAAAACATTGGAATGACTTTCTTTGCAAATCCCTAGGCTCCTTCCTAACATTTTAGAGGGTTATTGTTTATTGTAACTTCTTTTTTAATGAACTTTAAATGTCCTGATCTGCTGCTATTATGGAACACTATGTGTTTAGTGTATGAATGATTTCAACACTGTAACAGTATTCATTTCAGTATTGATTGTTAATGTTCTAAAATACTAATGCTTCATTTTGTTTAAGGTACAATAGATATTTGGTGTTACTGACCGGAAAGCAAAATGGTGGTGAACTCAAAAATAATTACAAAAGTAATTATGCTACAATGAGTTCACTTTTAGTTATTAAAGACTAGCTGGAAGTCATGATACAGTATTTTAGCATCATGCCCCGACTGTGAAAATGGCAGGTTTCTTTGTTGTTATCCTTTGCTGTTTATGCTATCTTTACAAATGTTCATTCAGGTTCAAACAGTTGCAGCTTGTTGCAATATCAAGTAATTTATGTAGGTGGTTTACATCCTTTATTTTTTAAAAAAGCTTAAGATACTGTATGTACCATTCTGTTGTCGATTCTTTTTCACACTTCCTTGAGATAAGCTGGATTAAATAATAGTAATTGCCACAAATTCACCTTGTTAGTTGGTATGGCTGGAGCTGGATTTAAACCTGGATCTTTATGGATTTAAGTCTGACACTGGTAGATCACTGCATAATGATGGCTCCAGGTAGTCAACTAGGCATATCCTCCTCCAGCAGGCCATTTATTTGCAATGGATAAACTTTAGTCTGCATGGATGGCAGAGTTCATTTCTAGATCATGTCACTTTTGCATCTGTTCATAAACCAGTCACATTCTAATTCCCTACATATATATCTGCAATTTTGCAAAATCTGCATGGAAATTTGCATTTAAATAACATCCAATTAATAATTTCTTAGATACATTTTCATAAAAAATGTGAATTTTTCAAGATAGTATAGTATAGTATGGAAGGGTTTTAGGGACTGATGCTAAAGGAATTTCCAAGTCCTTCTCTGGCTCATGTTTTAGATTCTTCGGGATTTTTAATGCTGAGGCTTCCATGAAGAGCATATTTTACTGGCATTAATTTGTTGTTATTAACAATATTTACATGCTGCCCAATATGTTATGCTCTGTTTTGTTATCAGTACAGTTTACAAAAACTAGCTGGTAAAATGTAACAATGAACAACAACAAAAAACCCCAATAGATTGAAAAATAAATAATAATAATAA
Source organism: Hydrophis major (assembly GCA_033807585.1). Lineage (NCBI taxonomy): Eukaryota > Metazoa > Chordata > Lepidosauria > Squamata > Elapidae > Hydrophis > Hydrophis major. The sequence goes on along the minus strand of CM066331.1, from coordinate 181,770,536 downwards.
TGGAAATAACACAGTAGACACATCATTCATGGAAAAGACTGTTTTTCTCTTCTCTTTTTTTTAAAAAAATGAAATGATTTCAACAATTTAAAAAGATACATTTTTATTGGATCACACCAATAAGGGTGAACCTGTATTTGATTGTATTTGGTGGAACTCACCTGTGCTCAGTGGCTTAAGTAGGTTTGGTTAGTACTTGGGAGATTACAAGGGAATCTCAGGGCTGGAAAGCAAAATAGGAATTCCTTTATCTTTTGCTTGACAGATTGACAATAACAGGTTTCAAATGGCTGGAACTTGCTGGTAAATGATCCTCAAGGGACTAATCTGAATAAGCAACTCCGTTTTACAATAGTTCTTTGGAAAATGCTCTAATGCTGGGAAAGATGGAAAAGGTGGGGGGTGGAGAGACAACCAGCAGTTAGAAGGATAGACTCAGATAACAGATAATCAGAGTTGGAAGGGACCTTGTAGGTCATCTAGTCCAACCCCCTGCCCAAGCGGGAGACCCTACACCATTTCTGACAAATGGCAGTCCAATCTCTTCTTGAAAGTCTCAAGTGACTCAATTGCAGTGGTGATTGGTGCATCTTTGGAAGACCTGAAAGATAGACCACATTAGGGACAGTTCACTATGAAGGAAATTATCCATGTGGTCATTAGGAATTAAAAATGACTTGATGTTGCATATAAGCACAATCTTAAGCAAATAATACATCTGCTTAAATGCTGTTCTAAAATCATTATTTTTCTTGTTCTTTTCTACTTTGGGGAACTTTTTCTTCTCTCTGCCTCACCTTTTACTTTTCTCCATCAACCTCCAAACACTGTAATAACCAGTGGTGGGATTCAAATATTTTTGCTACCAATTCTGTGGGCGTGGCTTGGTGGGGGTGGCTTGGTGGGTATGGCAGGGGAAGAATGCAGTAAAATCTCCATTCCCACTCTACTCCAGGGGGAAGGTTACTGCAAAATCCCATTCCCTCCCCACCCCACTAACCTGCTTTCCAGCTCCATTCTCCTATGCAGGGCAACAAAAGAAGACCCAGCCGATCAGCTGGGACTCAGGAGGCAAAGAATAGAAGGGGGCAGGGCCAGTCAGAGGTGGTATTTGCCAGTTCTCTGAACTACTCAAAATTTCCACCACCAGTTCTCCAGAACTGGTCATAATCTGCTGAATACCACCTCTGGTAGTAATCAACATTTTTCCCAACCACTTTTTTGAGACCTGTTATCTCTATCCCCACTTATAAGGAAAAATAGTCATGCTTTAGCCATGAAAGCCAGATGGGCCAGTCTCTCCCACTCTCCCTCTCCCTCTCTCAGCCTAACTCACCTCACAGAGTGGTGGTTGTGGGGAAAATAGGAGTAAAAAAATGTGTTGGATATGTTCGCTGCATTGAATACTTTCTAAAAATGATAAAGGTGGGACGTGAATAAAGACATAAAATATATCTTTAGTGGGATCATCAGATGCTATAGTTAGTAGAAGGGAAAATGAATATACTAGTCCCAAGTCTGATGTATAATGTTTCCATTTCCAAGATACAATTGGGAAAATAAGAATTTCCTCCAATGTATCTCATTCAGAATTCCTAATTTTGCCCACCAGGGTGAAAACAATGGCATTGAACTTTTCTACTGGTATTTAAAAAGCACTTTGCAAAATAAATATATAAATAAAGTAAGATTGTGCCTCAAGGAAGAAGTTTAGTTGTCATAGTAGAAAGGCTTAATTGTCCCAGATGCTAAAGCTTTGTTGTCAATCTTGTATTTATTCAAGAATAAATCATCCATAGACATTAGACACTTCTGTGGAAATAAGAAGTAATAAAATGAATTAAAAAGGGGATTAAAATATTTGATATAATTGGAAGTAAGTTATCATTAATTCAAATGGCTCCCAATTAAGGCATAGAAATTACAGGTGGTCCTCAAATTATGACCACAATTGAGTCCAAAATTTCTGTTGCTATGCAAGGCCGTTGTTAGGTGAATTTTGCTCCATTGTATGACCTTTCTTGCCAGAATTGTTAAGTGAATCTGGCTTCCCCACTGACTTTGCTTGTCAGAAGGTCACAAAAGATGATCATATGACCCTGGGACGCTGCAACCGCCACGAATACACGCCAGTTGCCAAGCATCTCAACTTTGATCATGTGACCATGTGCATGCCACATGCGCATAAGTTGGAAAAACGGTCATAAGTCACTTTTTTCAATGCCATTGTAACTTCAAACGATCACTAAATGAACTGTTGTAACTCAGGGACTACCTGCATAGTTGAGAATGGGATGAGCCCTCCCTACAAATTAATTGCAAAAGAAATAAAGAAAGACGATGTGAAGGGAAGGAGTTAAATTAAGGAGGGAAACTGCTAATTTCAGGAATAGAAAACATGAAGCAAAATAATCATATCTAATGTTTCACTACAGTATATAAAAATGTGTTAGCATGGGAAAAATACATATTGAGATGTAATTATAATGTATAAATGAGATATCAGAAATCAAGTGTAATAAGGTTAGGGAAAATATGTCAGCAATAAATTGATAATTTATTAATAATAAAGAATTGTTGCGAGCATACGAAAGCAACAATGGCAATTACCTATATTAGGTTTACAACTTGTTTCAATTAAATATTGCATATTCTGAAAATATTTATTAATTTAAAAAGTGAATCTCCAAGATGGCAGAGCACTGAACTATTATCCTATTCAATCTATGCAACATGTCTTCATTATTTAGTTTTTCTCTAATTTGTAATTTTAAATATCACATATACTCCCCTCGACATGAGCTTTGCCAGCTTTTTCTCTTGGGATAAAAGATTTGCCACTTTTGGACAAATAAATGCAATTTATCTTCTGCTTCCTCTTCTTCACCCTCCAAGCAAAATTTCTTCCCCTCCACCTTGTCCCCCATTCCCCAACTTGTGTGTGTGTGTGTGTGTGTGCACACGCGTGCGCTTCTCTCTCTTTCTCTCTCTCTCTTACTCACTGAAAGTTCCCTGCAGCTGCAGAGCTGGCTAGACAATCGGGTGTTTTAGAGAAATACATTTTTGGGCTAATTTGCCATGCATAACCTACCCTTTAAAGGCTGGGAACAAAGAGTGCATTCTGCGAGAACTCTGCCCTGTTGTGAGCGCCCTGCAGCTGTACAGAGCTAAGCTATGCTCCTCTCTCTTGCTCCATTCTCTGCTTTGCTTTTTAGAGAGCTGGGCCTCTGCATTTACCAATGCCCCAAAAGACCACGCCATCTCCAACTCCCACCAAATGTGCCTATTCTTTCTTTGAAAGGCAGATGGAGCAGGTGGGGAGGATGAGAGGCAGTGGCAATATGGCCCTACCTATAGTGGCTTGTATCCTAAATAAGTTTACTTCTTTAAAGGACATCCTTTTGTTTTAAGAGACATCTCCAGCTTCGTACATGGCACCCCATTTTCAGCATCATATTAAAAAAAGTCTGATGTGATGACATTTAGAAATTAGATAGGATATGAGTTTTGGTTATACATTATTTCATACTTAATGATCAAAAGCATAATGTGGTTAAGCCTATCCTGATAGAAAAGAATTTTTGAAGCTCAGGGTTGAACTGTGGGGTCCTTGCTCTAAGCTTGGTTGTTTTCTTGCAGATATTTCATTACCAAACTAGGTAATAACTTCAGTGCCAGTAGGGAGTGAGGTTTGCTTTCATTTTATATGCTAGTGACTTGCTTTGTCAGTATTGGTGGGAATGGTCTTGGTAGTTCCTTGGGCTGTTGTTTGCTTTTAGCTTGTTTGTCTGATTTGCTAGTTCCTTGATTGGGGTATTGTTTGTTTCTTTATTGTTGGCCTATGTTAATCTTGGTCAGAGATGGTATTCAGCAGGTTCTGACCAGTTCTGGAGAACCAGTAGCAGAAATTTTGAGTAATTCAGAGTACCGGCAAATACTACCTCTGACTGGAGATTTTACAGTATCCTTCCCCTGCCACACCAAGCCACACCCACAGAACCGGTAGTAAAAAAAATTGAATCCCACCACTGACCTTGGGGTTAATCTCTGCTCATCTGGATACAGATTGCTGGTGCAGAGATGTTTAGTTTTTTGTTTTCTTTTTGGCTATTTGATTGTCTCCTTTGGACATCATATAGATATTTATCTCTATGTGCCTGTTTATGGCCAATTTGTCTGAATGCCAGGCTTCCAGGAATTCTCTAGCATTTTTGGACTTGGCTTGGTCTAGGATGTTCACAGTTTTTCAATTAATACTATAATTAAGTTGGTCTGTGTGTTGTGAAATATCATATCTTCTGACTGCTAGTTGGTGTACATGGAGGTGCTCTGCTAGTCTTCTGCCTCTTTGTCCTACACAGTGGCTATTACAGCCTTACACTGTATATTGTAGATGACTCCTGATTTTTCTTCTGGGGATGCTGGGTCTTTTGGTTTCCTTAGGTGTTTTGGAGGGTTTTAGTTGGTTTATATTGATGCCATATAGTTGTAATAGTGTGTGGTTCTGAGATGCTTTTGATATATGGCAGTGTTATCTTTTTTACAACTTGTGTTGGTATTGCTATGTTGGTTTGAGTAGTCAGGCACTTTTTGATAGATATCCATTTTGTTTGATGCTATATAGATGATCTATTTCCTGTTTCTGATATTAAAGGTTTCTGCAGTGTGTTTGTATTCTTTGTTTTCTTCTTTCCAAGTGAATTTTATTCCTTAGAAGAAGAAGAAGAAGAAGAAGAAGAAGAAGAAGAAGAAGAAGAAGAAGAAGAAGAAGAAGAAGAAGAAGAAGAAGAAGAAGAAGAAGAGGAGGAGGAGGAGGAGGAGGAGGAGGAGGAGGAGGAGGAGGAGGAGGAGGAGGAAGAGGAGGAGGAGGAATGGTAGTGCAGTGGTTAGAGTGCAGTACTGCAGGCTATTTCTGCTGCCTGCCAACTGTCTGCAATTTCGCAGTTCAAATCTCGCTAGACTCAAGGCTGATTCATCCTTCCATCCTTCTTCTGAGGTCAGTAAAATGAGGACCCAGATTGTTGAGTCAGCAATATGCTGACTCTGTAAACTGCTTAGAGAGGGCTGTGAAGCACTTAAAGCGGTATATAAGTCTGTTACTAAGTGCTATTTTGTGTATGTTCTCTAGTTAGTCCTGTTTTATTATGATGAAGGTGTCATCTACATATCAGCTCTATACAGCTAAGCCAGTGCCTATGTTTGTAGCTGATTTAGTAGTATTTTATTTCTTCCTATGATTTTTCCCACGAGTGCAGGCTCCACATCATTGATCCATTGACAGAAATTGTCAAACTGGCTTGTCACCGCAGCCTGATGTCATGGACCGGGAGAGAATGATGGACCCAAAGTCATCCAACTGGCTTTCACACCTAAGGCAGAACTAGAACTCACAGTTTCTGATTTCTAGCCTGAGTCTCATAGCTGATTTAGTAATAAACTGAGAAAAAAAAATCTTTTAGCACAAATCTTTGTTTTGAAATAATAGAATATATTAGTTGCTCGGGTTCTATATTTTGGCAGGGGTTGCTCACCAAGGTTGTTTCAATTTAGTTTCTGAATATTTCGTTACCAGACAAGATAACATCATCAGCAGGAATGTCTTGTCCTATTCCTCTTTAGCTTATAAATCTCTTGTGTGCTAGTGTGGTCAGTTGATTGTATGATTGTTTGCTATTTCAATAATAGCCATAGGAAAGGAACAATCAGAACTAGGTTAACAGATGCTTTCCTTGGAAGCTGCAGTATTAACAAAAACCCTTGAACTTATTCCTATTTGTGGCTAGCATTTGTACCATTCTACAGGAGTGGATGTTTTGGGTTTATTTTCATTCCTTCTCATTGTTCTAGTCCTGGTTACTCCTACTGAAACCATAAAAATCAGATATATCAAAGGCATCAGATATATTTTGTGTATTATTTAGCTTATCTCTCATAAAATATAAAATGAACTACCTGTCTGGGAATACATTTTATTCCAAAGTATCCCAAATTTATTATTTTATTTTATTCCAAATCTCTAGTAGCATGGCTAACAATATAATTGTAATTCAGCAACTTTGGACAGCCATAGATCCCCTCATTTATGAAGAAGAATTATGGTTTAAATAATATTCTGAAGGCATCAAGAGGAGAAAAATGGGTATGGAAATTAGATCTCAAGCTAATACAGTAAAGATCATTTGTTGGGAAATTTCAGAAATGAATGAAAACTAACTTCTTCAAAAATCCTATATGAACCTGATTTGGTCACTTTACCCTTTTCCTCCCATCCTTAAAATTCCACAGCTAAACCAAAGATAAAGGCAGAGGTTCTGCCATGTCAGAACCAATAGTTGGCATTCCTCTTTGCATAAAGCTATGGTTTCCTTAACTATGGTTTGTTGAAAAACCACCACCACTTGGTGTTGACCCAACATGCCATAAACCATGTTTTACAAATACAGTGGTTGTGCTCATACAGCATGCTAACTCAAAACCAACCTGCTGCATTATAGGCTTTTGACCACTTAAATGAGAAAGGGCTTCAACTAAATAGCTCTTTAGAATCAACACCTTCTTCCCAAAAGATGGAATTAGAAACTTGACCTGCTTGCAATTTGGTTAAACATTTAATTGACTCAAAACTTGCAGTAGCAACCATCATACATGTACCCCACTTAGGTACCTTCCAGATGGGTGGGCTTTAATTCTCAAATTTTATAGCAATAGGCACAGCAGCTGAATATTCAATTGTTTGTTATGTACTCAGGGGGTGGTTGATCTAAATTTCACTTGAGATTGTGCATGTGAAGGGGGGGGATATTTATGGTGTTAATTATTTTTATGTTTATTTTTTTATATTTGTTGCTTTTATCTGTTGTATGCTGGACAGAGTTTTGAGGGCAGCATATAAATGTGTTAAAATAAATAAGCAAACACAATTACATATTGAGCTGCCTATAGAACTCTTTGTAGATCTGTTGCTCAGCTTGAATATTTGCTGTCCATCATAATTGGGTCTTGAAAACTCTGCGTTGAATAAGATATTAGTGCTTCAATATGGCAATATGCAATACCATTTACTAGTAATTTTGCCATTCATTTGTATGAAGGACTGTTGAACACACTGTTCTTTCAGTAGGTGAAAGACTGTTTAGCAGATTGTGAAGGAGTAAAACCACAGTGTCTGTGTACATTATGAGAAGAACAGTGAGTGATTAGCTAGCAGCTCTATAAATCTGCTTAGATTTTTGTAAGCAGTAGCTAGCAAATTATAGTGTATTGCTACTGTATTTGTATCAGGTGACTGAATGCTACTTGACAGCAATATATCTCTAACAAATATATCTCTAACAAATCTATAGTATAACCTTCTTTTTATAGCTGACTTTAAACTACAGACCTTGTAACCAAAACATCTTCTAAACAATGTTGTTTCTTCCTCTGATCTGTATAATAGCTTGATGAAGAATTCTTGAGAACTCAAACATTTGCTCATGCTCTTCTATTCTCTTAGTGAAGATATTGCCCAGCCTTGGATGTTTAGATTGTGTTTTTAAAAACTTAATTGTTTGTTTAAAATATAAGTATAGCTTTAAATGAGAGTAGGGGATCCTTAAGGCATTAGGTTAGATGAAAGAGACTATAATTATTAATGGGGATGTCAACAAATTATGGTCAGAAAGTCAAGATGGTGATTGTAACAATTCACATGATGCTCTATGTGAGCTATGTATGTGTTTTTTATGTGTATCACATGCACACTTCACTCTTTCACGGGAGTGATTCTTTTCATTTCATCAATGCAATGTAGTTATAGTATTTTATACTTGCATTTTTAAATATGTTATTTAATTTTATTATTGTGAACTACATTGGCAGCCATCTGGAAAATGTGACATAAAATAAATAAACAAATATTTGTTGTGGTTTTTTTAGTAGAAAATTGCATCCATCTGTCAAAAAATTTCATAGGCAAAAAGGGAAGTGAAAATCAAAGATAGCAACATTGAAAAAGAATTCTAGAGAGATTTTGAAGATCTAACACTAGCTAATATTAGGCTACAGAAGCCACAGCATGATATAATATCATAGATCATAGATTAACTCTGATGAGATTAAAAGAGAAATGGAATTGCAGAATTGGTTGCAGCCAACTAAACATCAATGTATGGCAAGCTTATGCATTATTTATTCAATTCATCTTTCTGAGCTTATATGATACATTAGATTATAATTCAAATAGGCCAAATTTGTGGAACATACTAGGTTAAAATGTGAATGAATTTTTTGGTTTAATAAGATGCACATAACTCCATAAATTCTATAAAAAATGCATATATTTTCCAGCAACTTTGTTGCTTTCCATTACAATACCAGAGATAAGAGATGCTGAAGGTAATGGGATAGACAGGGAGCTAGAACAGAATAAGAATTGCTGTCACTAGCCACATGATTCTGGGATTTCATCTTAATCTAGTTGTGGGACAATTTGGAACAGCAACTAAGGCACTAAAGGGAAGAAACAACTTCTTATGCACTAGTGGGAAACATGGAAGAATGGCACACCTGGCATCTTTTCTTTACAGAAAAATGTGTGTGTATTTGCATGGCCGTGTAACAGAGTGTGGAATCTTTTCACTAAGATATGGCACATGTCGTGTCCGCGAAAAAGGTTCTGAGTCGGTGACTTATCATTAACAGCTCTTTATTTCAATTATTGAACCGAACCGGCAAAAGGCAAAAAGCCTCCGGCTTTTATACCTTTTGCCGTGGCAGCCGCGGCCAATGGCAGCGATTCAAGTCTCCCGCTCTTGGTTTGAACCAATCGCGGGAGACTTCAATCGGGCCAATCGGCGCGGCTTGCCTGGCCAATCAGAAATCCCTGCGCCTTAGCCAATCAAGGCGCAGGGATTTCGAGTAGTCCATTTGAATACATAACACCCCTCCCCTCTTGGTATGGTCTTTCACGTGGTGTAATCACGCAGGTAGGCGGGGCTCCGTCGGGTCCTAGTTGACCTGCGCAGCTCACTTCCTTGTTGTAACTCGGCCGGAGCGGTCATCTTTTTGGCTGCTCCTGGCTCTGTGAGAACCGGCTGGATGGTCGGGCCGGTTCTCTCGCCGTGGCTCCCGCCTGGGCCTACCGGGTCGGTTGAGTCACGGATTTTGCCGCTCCCGCTTGGCTTCTCCGAGTCGGTAGAGTTGGCTGGACGGCTCTTCTCCGGATGGGACTCGCGGGGGCTGCGTTCTGGTGAGTATTTGAATTTAATTTTTTCCTGCGTTTCTCTTATCGGGTATTCCCTCCCCCCTTGGTTCGTGTCTTGGGGGTTGAGGTTAGTCTTTGCTCGCAACCGGAGTTGGTCGATGTGTCGTTTCCAGGCTCGCCCATCGATGGTTTGGAGCCGGTACGACCGTGGGCCCGTGATTTGAGTTATGACGGCTGGGATCCATAGGGGGTCCCCCGTCATGTTTTTTGCGTAAACCCAGTCGCCTGGTTCGAAGGTTCGGTACCTGGAGCTTGAGTCTGGGGGTCGCTCCGGGTTGTAGGTGGGGTGCAGACGATCGAGTGGGGACCTCAGCTTCCTGCCCATCAGGAGCTCTGCAGGGCTTTTGTTGGTCGTGGTATTGGGTGTGATGTGCTGTATGAAAAGCAGTCTATTGATTTTTTTCGTTGATCTCCTCGTGGTCCATTTTCCGGAGGGTCTTTTTTGTAAACTGGACCATCCGTTCCGCCCTACCGTTCGCCGCCGGATGCGCCGGTGCTGTCAATGCGTGGCGGATACCTTTCTCAGCCAGGAAACGTTCGAATTCGATGGATGTGAATTGGGGCCCATTGTCTGAGACAACGACGTCTGGGAGGCCATGTGTGGCGAACAGTTTACACAACTCTTTAATGACAGCCTCTGTGGTGGTGGATTTCATGTCAGCCACCTCTAACCAGTTTGAGTATGCATCTACTGTGATTAGAAAAGTGTGTCCGTTTGTGGGGCCGGCAAAGTCTAAGTGGATTCTGGACCAGGGTCCCCGTGGTATTTCCCAGTCTCGGATGGGCGCTGTGGGTGGGCTGGACCTGGTTTCCTGGCACCGGTGGCATTTGGCGACCCATGCTTCAATTTGTTTATCCATCCCTGGCCACCAAGCGTAACTCCTGGCCAGGGCTTTTGTCCTGACAATGCCAGGATGCCCCTCATGCAACATCTCTAGGACCCTGTTTTGCAATTTGCACGGAATTACCACCCGATCTCCCCACAGGATGCAACCCCTTAACAGTGAAAGTTCAGTCTGGCGCTGCCGGAATTTTTTAAAAGTCTCGTCAATGTCTTTTTCCGGCCAACCTTTTTCTAACCAATGTAAGACTTGCGCCAATTGTTTGTCCCTAATGGTTTCTCTGGCAATATCAGACGCGGTTATGGGCAGGCTCTCGATACTCAGGGTGTTTGTTGTTGGTGCGGGGTCAGGTTCAGAGTCCGGCAAGGGCGAGCGGCTTAAAGCGTCCGCGTGCGAGATTTTCTTACCTGGCTTGTGTAATAGTTCGTAGCTGTAGGCTGCCAGGAATTCAGACCATCTAGTCATGCGTGGTGACAAGATGTTTGGCGTAGCCCGGTTTCCAGCGAGGATGCCCAGCAGTGGCTTATGGTCAGTGATTATTTTGAAAGGGCGGCCGTACAGGTACTCGTGGAAACGCTTTATGGCGGCAACTATAGCCAAAGCTTCTTTGTCCAGCTGGCTATAGTTCCGTTCCGGTTTTGTCAGTGTTCTGGAAAAAAATGCAATAGGCACTTCTCTCTGGTCTGGGAGGGTATGGCTGAGGACAGCGCCGACGCCGTAGGGCGATGCGTCGCAAGTGACAGCTAAGGGCAAAGTCTCACTGAACTGCATTAGGACGGCGTCGGAGGTGAGGAGGTCTTTGGTTTTCTGAAAAGCGGCCTGTTCTCGGCTCCCCCAAGTCCATGCTGCCTTCTTATCTAGGAGTCTATGCAAGGGCTCCGCCGCCGTTGCCTTCTGAGGTAGGAAGACATTATAAAAATTTAGTAAGCCTAGGAATGCTTGTAGTTCTGTTTTGGACTTCGGGGTGGGGGCTTCCTTGATGGCTTTAACTTTTTTAGTTGTAGGGTGGATGCCCTGTCTGTCTAGGAGGTAACCCAGAAATTCTATTTGTTTTGTACAAAGTTGGCATTTTTCGCGTTTGACTTTAAGTCCTGTTTCTTTAAATTTTGTTAAGACTTGTCTTAAACGGTTCTCTAATTCGGCTTCGTTTGGCGCCGCTATTAATACGTCATCGAAATAGGGCACCACTCCCTTGATGCCCTGTAGTAAACGTTCCATCAGGCTCTGGAAAATGCCTGGTGCCACGCTGACTCCAAATTGGAGTCTGTTACACTTGAAAGCCCCCCGGTGTGTTACAATTGTCTGGGCTTCTGCCGTTTCTTCGTCCACAGGCAATTGCTGGTATGCCTGGGCGAGGTCGAGCTTGGCAAAAATTTTTCCCCCTCCTAATGAGTGCAGTAAATGTTGCACTATAGGCACTGGGTAGGCGCTTTGCTGTAGCGCGCTGTTTAGGGTGGCCTTGTAGTCCCCGCAAATTCTCACTGACCCGTCTGGCTTTACTGGGGTCACTATCGGGGTCTCCCATCTGGCGTGGTCTATCGGTTTTAATACCCCTTGTTTGACGAGTTTGTTGATCTGCTCGTCAATTTTTGGTTTTAAAGCAAAGGGCACCCTCCTAGGTTTAAGCCGCTTGGGGGAAACCCTTGGGTCTAAGTCAAATGAAATAGGGGGCCCCTTGTACTTGCCCAATCCTCCATCGAAGACTTCCTGGAACTCCTGGACTAGCCGCTGTTCCCAGGCTTCAATGGAGACTTGGTTGACACCTGTCAGTGCGATGTTTAGCGGGGCGAACCATTGCAGTCCCAACAGGCTCGGGCGGTTACGATCGACTATTGTGAGTGGTAGTTGTTCGGTGTGGCCTTTGTAGGTTATGTTAAAGTTCTTGGTGCCCACTACTGGAACGCGATTACCTTGGTAGTCCTTTATGATGATTCTCTGGGCGGCCACGTCTTTTCTTTGCAGAGTAGGCACTAGTTTTTTTATTTCGTGCCATGCAATCATGGAAAGGTAGGACCCGGAGTCCACTTCCATTTTGCATGGCCGGCCTTCGATGTGGACTTCTACGTGGACCTTTCTGGCGCCGTCGGAGATGGCGTGGCCGATTGTCACCGTCTGGTGGGTTTCTTCTTTCCGCCGACCGTCGCCGCTTCTTTGGGGTCGTTGTTTCTGGTCCCATCTGCCTGTTGGCTGGCGCTCTCTGGCTCTGGGCGGGGAGTTCTCTCTCCTTCTATCCTGCTGTTCCCATTTTGGCGGGCTGCGGGTCTTTTTTTGGCGGCAAACTCGGGCGATGTGGCCCCTTCGGTCACAATGCCTACAGACAGCGTCGAAGAAACGGCATTCCGACCTGGGGTGGTCGCCGCCGCACCCGGCGCAATTAGTCCTCGACCTACGACTATACTGGCCCCGTTGGTTTCCGCGTCCCGTCTGCACGCGATGTATGTCCTCCTCATCATCTGACGTGCTGGAGGTTGACTGGTAGTCGCCGTAGTGTGCGGTCGCTTCGTTTCGTGCGTCGGCCGACCTCGCGGGGTTGTTGTTTGCGCTCTTTGCCTCGGACCTTCGCATGGTGTCTGCTGACGTGCGGGTTGCTTCTGCGGCTGCGGCTGCGGTGAGGGCGTCGGCCAGGTTGATGTCGCCTTTGGCCATAAGTCGGCTCTGGAGTGTCGGATCCCATAGTCCGAGCACGAAACGGTCTCTTATGAGACTGTTCAATCCTTCGAACTCACAGAGTCCGCCTAGGCGCCTTAATTCAGCGACGAAGTCGCTCAGCTTTTCGTCTGGTCTCTGGCTTCTTCGGTAAAATTCATTTCGCCGTATTAGGATGGGGACCTCGGGGGCGTAATGGCGCCTCAAAATGGGTTTGAGGACGTCCCAATCCATGGCAGTCGCGTCTGCCGGTTTGGCCAATGCCTTGGCCATCTGGAAAACCTCTGGTCCACAATGCGTCAGGAAGACGGCGCGCTTTAGCGGGCCCGGGGCGTCCTTCATGCCGGCGCATTCTAGGTACATACGGAATCTGTCTGAGTATGATTCCCAGTCTTCGGCGGCAGGGTTGAAGGGGGCGGGCGGTGCTATTTTCGCCATTATGTTGTCGCTAGTTCGTTTATGGACACGGGGTTCGGTTCAGGGGCGAGATCCCACCTTCGTTGCCAGTGTCGTGTCCGCGAAAAAGGTTCTGAGTCGGTGACTTATCATTAACAGCTCTTTATTTCAATTATTGAACCGAACCGGCAAAAGGCAAAAAGCCTCCGGCTTTTATACCTTTTGCCGCGGCAGCCGCGGCCAATGGCAGCGATTCAAGTCTCCCGCTCTTGGTTTGAACCAATCGCGGGAGACTTCAATCGGGCCAATCGGCGCGGCTTGCCTGGCCAATCAGAAATCCCTGCGCCTTAGCCAATCAAGGCGCAGGGATTTCGAGTAGTCCATTTGAATACATAACAGCACACATAGCATATTTTATTTTTTTACACTTTATTTTTTATTTTAGAAGATTACAAAAAAAATAGAATACCAGAATACTCAACTATAAAAAAATAAAACTGAACAAAACTTAAGGTGAAAAAATATCCCCAATTCTTTAAAAACTGTAAGAAAATTTAACAAATTATACTACTAAAGATGTAATGGATGTGATAGACAGTCCCAATGCAGATTCGTATGTTATTCTTTTAATTAATGAACAATACCTAAATTATAATTTGGGGATATTTTATTTCAGTATCAACTAAGTTTACACACAATTGAGAAAAAAACTTCAAAAAAGTTCTTGTAGTTACAAACAAGGACTTTTAGTTTAGTTCATAAAGCAAAATGATAAAAATATTCCATGGATTTACCTTTTCATTTCTTTTTTTGCTTTTTAATTAATAACAAAATTTTAAAAAGCAAAAAAAAAAAAAAATAACAGTGAAGATGATAGTGAAAGCACTTGCCATTTCTGAGCAGGAAGCTTATAAACGTAGTCCAGTATAATGAAATTTGTGTCACATATTTTTGTCTCTTTTTGCTCATTAAGTAGTGATTACAGGCATTTCTTCAGTCCATTAAAAAAGTGAAGTAATAACATTTATCTTTCCAATGTTTCGTGGATTTACTTTATATTAACACAAACACAGCAGTATAGACAAGAAATTATTTAATAGCTTGATGAAATAGACTGCTACATTACTTTTAAATAAATTAATTTAGCAGTAGAAGAGGTATCTAGAGGGAAATCAGGAAAAAAAGAGATGGGTTCATAGATTTGAGATGCCATGCTATGGAGAAGTTCAAGGAGCGCTGTGCTATTGAAAAATGTTGAACTACTTGGACAACTAACAGATTAGAGTAGGTGGTGAATTAAGACTAAGTCCCTTCATGCTGCCATTGTGATAGTTCATTGAACTTAAAGCACATGGTTGTCTAAAAGAGCTTATTGCTTTGGTCAGCTGCCCCTAAGGCATTGCTTTAAGGAGGTTCTGAGTAGAAACAAATGGGAAATAGCTTTGGCATATGGCTGCAGGAGAGCTTCCATATTACATTAACCTATGTGTCCAATCAGAGTGACAAGGCAGCCAGGTTCATTGGCTGGAGCATGAATGATGGCACTGCTGCCATGCAGGAAAGGGTGTATGGGAGACAATAATAATGGGTTGTCATCAACTACTAGCGGTCTTGGGTAGCTCCTAACTCTATCAGGTATGAAAAAAAGAGATGAAACATAGCTACAGTGGTTAATAATTATCTGTTCCAGAGAAAGGGACAGTTGTTAATGAGTTTTAAAAAAACATATGCTAGACTAGGGGGTAGTGATAGACTACCCCCTAAACATGGATTTTGTGTTCCTTGGCCTGCTTTCAAAATCTTTCATTTTTAAATCAGGACTGCTCTTTGGCAATGGATATAGTCCCTTTCCTAGAGTTGCTGGGAAGTTCTTAGGTAAACCGAACAGTGAACAAAATCCCTCATAACAAGTTATGGATTGCTTAATTGGTTGTGCAGCTATGAATCAAAAGTTAGGTTACTGAATTAGCCACAATTATGTTGAAGTGAAGTTATAAACTACTTGACCATTTAGAAGGACAGTAAATTTTGGAGTTAGATTATTTTTCATTCTAGGATTTTAAATTTGTTGATTCAAAGTTTTCCCACAGGGGCATACTGTAACTTGCATGGTAAAAGCTTGCAAACAGACATAAATTACTCTTTGGGAAATGAGGAAGCATTTTTTTTCTTGTTGCAATAATCAAAAGAGCAGAAACACCAACCCAGTCTTTGTTCCTGGCAGAGTCAAGAACTTCTTTGCCTGATTGTTTGTTTCCAGAATGAAATGAAATATTTCAACCAAAATTTCTGGATCTAAAGAAAATCCAAGGTGCTAAATATACATGAACAGGGAACTAGTGCGCTTAAATTACTCTAAAACTAAAACGAATGGCATGGTGTGGGAAACTCATAATTTACCATTTTAGCTGCTTTAGTCTATACTAAAGTAGTAGCAAGAAATGTATAATTAGGATTCCTTTTGAAAATGCTTTCAAAATAATTTTTTTTTTTTTCATTGTTGACTTTTCCGTAAGATGATGTACTATATAGATTACCAGACTTAGTCATATTGGTGCAGTGTATGCAGCATTCAGCGGTAAGGGTTATAATGGTCAGTTCTGAGACATTTTGTCCTGTTTGCCACAGGCACATCAGGAACCCAATTTTCCTTATAGCATGCTTGTGCTTTTCTATGCAAGCGAGACTCTCTAATCTGGAACATTTTATTCACAGAAAAGAATATTTGTGACTCAGAGCTGAACTGTGGGATCTTTGGTGCTGTCAGAGCTTCGTTGTTTTCTTGTAGATGTTTCAAGAAAGCTCTGAGAGTACCAAGGACCCCATTAGAATCTTTTGCTAGCAACATTCCTTCATCTTTGTCAAATGATGTGAAAGTCTCAGTTGATCACAAAAAGAAATGATGAAGTCACACTTCAAATAAAATAAGGAGGAAGCTCAGAAATCAGTGAGAATCAAATTGCAAAACAAATCTATGAAGCAAGAGTAAATGGGCTGAGAAATGGAGGCAGACCACAAAGTTGTAGTTGACATATTTGATGAAATCCTAAAAAAAAAAAAAGAAGGGGCAAGAACCTTAAATACAAAGTGCAATGTATAAAAAAAAAATTATGATTGATTGTTAGTTTACAAGGGTAGAAAGCTATGGAGAGATATATAATGAATGGTTTTGGTGTAAACAAGATTCAACTAAGTATTCTTTCCTTTTTCTTGATTTGGCCCTTTAATTTTTTGGCTTAATATTTTGTACTCTGTTTTGGCACTCTGCATACTGCTGTTTACCTCAAATGGAATTATTTGATAGGGGTGTGGGTGTGCACATAAATACAGAAATCTCCATAAGAAAGGTCAACAAAGCAATAAGGGTAGCCACAACAGCCTTGCCCCCTTTTTATGTAAATTATATGCACAAAGCATTTGAGAAAGGGAGTGAGGGTTCAACATCATGCCCACTGCTGCTTCTGACTTTTTTACCCTTTTGTGGAATGCACATGGGTGGGATTCTACCAGTTCACACCTATTCACTAGAACCGGTTGTTAACATTCTAAGCAGTTTGGAGAACCGGTTGTTAGAAGAAATTACTGGCCTAATCCTGTAAGGAAGGCAGGAAGGAAACATTCTGATGTTGCTTACAGAAACTGCCTCTCCGTTAACCCTTATTACATTCTTGACAGGACTAGACTTCCTGTCTCAGGAACATCTCTGGAGTTTTTTTCCTCTCCTTTGCTGGTACTTTGCTTGTGTGGAGTGACCATTCAAAGTTACAATGGCACTGAAAAAAAGTGACTTATGACTATGTTTCACACTTACAACTGTTGCAGCATCCCCACAGTCATGAGAGGCCAGGCGAGGAGATGCGTGCCTCAATGTGAGTGATATTCAGTTGGCCGCGCCCAACCATAACATGACCACCAAGCCACGCCCACCAACTAAGCCACGCCCACAGAACCTGTTGTTAAAAAATTTGAATCCCATCCCTGGGAGTGCATATATGTGTATACGTATATATAGAGTAAATGTGTGTCAATGTGTCTCTCTCTGTGTGTGTTAGTCAGAATAGAGCTGGAAGGGACCTTGGAGGTCTTCTAGTCCAACCCAGTGCTCAAACAGGAGACCCTATACCATTTCAGACAAGTGACTGTCTTAAAAATCTCCTGTGATGAAACACTCACAGCTTCTGATGACAAACTGGTTAATTGTCCTCACTGTTAAGGAAGTTTCTCATTAGTTCCAGGTTGCTTCTCTCCTTGATAAATTACCATCCATTTTTTCTACAGGTGATTTGGTAAATAAGTTAACCCCCTCCTCTTTATGGCAACCTTCCAGGACTGGAATACTGTTATCATGTCGTCCCCACCAGTCCTTCTTTTCTCCAGACTAGCCAAACCCAAATCCTGCAGGTGTTCTTCATATGTTTTAGTCTCCAAGCCTTTAATCATCTTAATTGCTTTTTTTTGCACTTTGTCCAAAGTCTCAACATCCTTTTTGTAATGTGGTGACCAAAATTGGATGCAATATTCCAGGTGTGGCCTTACTAAAACTTTATAAAGTGGTACTAATATTTCAGTTGATTTTGATTCTATGCCTCTGTTTATACAACCAAGAATTGTATTAGCTTTTTTGACTGCTGACGCACACTGCTGACTCATATTTAAGTGATCATCCACTAGGACTCCAAGTTCCCTCTCATAGTTATTGTTTTCAGTTTCACCTAATCTGTCTTTATACCTTTGGTTTTTCCTGCCTAAGTGTAAAACCTTGGCTTTCTCTACATTAAATTTCAGATTGTTGGATGGAGGCCATTATTCAAGTATATATAATTTTCTGGATTGTTCATTGATTTTCATTCTCTGCATTAAATTTCATCTTATTATTTCATGTAAAACAATTGATTTATTAAATAATTGATTTCATGCTGTATGTTTAGGCTCTCAAATAGGAAATAATAAATAGCAGTATTTATATGTTATTGTTTGTTTAGTATCAATGCTGTGTTTAACAAACCATTATTAAAGCAATTATGATTTAGCACTAATGTATGAATTCCAGACATTCGCAAATATGTGTTTATATCATACCTGAATATATAATACCTGACTATAAGTCAAGAGTAGTATGAATAATGTTCAATTTAGGCCCTAGTATGAATAACCTTCAATCTGGAGAAGAAGCAGAAGCTGGGCAAGATTATATCTCTAAGAGTAGATTTCAGTCTGTTTCTCCTCACTATACTGTATATTAATTCTCTGATTTAAATCATCATCTCTGTTCCTTCCCAATTTCTATTAGCTATGAAAGGAAAATAGAAAAAAATATGGCCTGAAGGCTTTCTTTCTCTATTTCTCTTTCTATTCCTACAGCCAAAAGCAGCGGGAGGAGGAAGGAGATTTCAGTCAGGAAAAAATTGATCATAGCCCCATTCAAAACTTCTCAAGTAATAGCTCAATCTTTGCACTAAGATATTCCTTGCTTATTCCTGAGTTTTTGAATAAACCATAGAATCTCCCCTATTGTTAAGTTCTGCACATGGATGCAAGGAGTGGAGACGAGGCAGTGGACAGTGAACTTCAACTCTTTATTAAGCATACTGAACAGAGCAATCATCCAGGGCAGCAGCAGCCCTTTTATAGAGTTGGCTGCTGTCCTATTAGCCAATGAAAACATGGAAGTGTTAAACCCTTGAACCAATGAGAGTTGGCCGGTTAACAGCCAATCAGATGTCCCGGAAAGGACCAATCTGATGTCGCTATTATCGGCCAATCAGAAGTGCAGGATTAGAACCCTGCTTGTTACTTAAGGTTGTTAAAACTTTATTAAACGCCTTTATTAGTTCATAACACCCTTCCCCCCTAAGTTCCGTTTGAGGGGTGTGGTAACGTAATCGCGTAGATATGCAGGTTGTTTCAATTGCCTATTAGATTTGCGCTGTCCCACCAGTTCCTGTCTGTAGTCTGGTTCCAGTGGAACGTTTTTTGATTTATCTGGTACAGGCGGTTCCGCATTCCCACAGGACGATTCGGCGCTGCTAATTCTGTCATCGTTGTCCTCCGGTTCCTGCGGGCTCGCCTCTGTTGAGGTATTTCTCTGTGGCGAGACACCACCCCTTCCTGATTCTTCTTCATTGAACGCGCCTGGCTGCTGACTTTCTTCGATTTCATCATCCAGCATCTCGAATTCGGTTCCTTCAACATCCCCTCCCCCCTCAGTTTGAGAGTCACAGGAGTCACAGGAACTGGGTTGCAATCTAGAGCAAAGCTGATAAATATGGCGTTTCCATATCTTTCCGTCCAATGTTTGCAAACGGTACGATCTGGGCCCGGTGGTTTGGGTTACGGTTGCTTCGACCCGTAATGGTTCACCAGAAAGGTTTTTAGCAAAGACTAAATCGCCTACCTTGAACTCACAGCATTTTCTGCTAGATCCACAGGGTTGCTCTGGCGCGTAGGACGGGTGGAGACGGTCGAGGTGGGAGCGGAGCTTGCGTCCCATCAACAATTCAGCTGGAGTCTTGTTGGTGATGCTGTGCAGGGTGATGTGTTGGAGTAGGAGTATTCTGTTTAGTTTGTCGTCAATGTCCCCATAGTCCATCTTGTGGAGAGTTATTTTAACAAATTGGACCATGCGCTCAGTTCTGCCATTGGCCGCAGGGTATGCCGGCGAGGTTAGCGCATAGTGGATACCCCGGTCCGCTAAGTATTGTTCAAACGCCAGGGCGGTGAACTGGGATCCGTTGTCGGAGACTAGAACGTCTGGCAGTCCATGTGTTGTGAATAGTTTGTTTAATTTGTGGATGACTGAATTGGTTGTAGTAATCTTCATCTTGTGGATTTCGAGCCAGTTGGAATAGGCATCCACTGTTAGGAGGAACGTATGTCCCTTAGTAGGTCCCGCAAAGTCAATGTGGATACAGGACCAGGGCCCCGGGAGGTTTCCCACTCCATTGGAGTTGCTCTAGGTGGGGCACTGCTGACTTCTTGGCACTTTAGACAAGTCTTCACCCAGGCTTCGATTTGCTTATCGATGCCCGGCCACCACGTGTAGCTTCGTGCGAGCGCTTTCATATGCACGATGCCGGGGTGACTGTCATGCAATGCTCTCAAAACTGCTCGTTGTAACCACTCTGGGATGACGACTCTGTCTCCCCATAGGATGCAGCCCTTCTGCGAGAAAAGTTCTGTTTGCCGGTTTCTGAAAGGGGTGAAGTCATCAGGGGTTTGTTCTACTGGCCATCCTCGTTCGACCCAGCTGAGAACTCGCGCCAGGACAGGATCTCGTTTCGTTTCGATAGCGATGTCTCTTGCTGTTAGTGGCGGTGAATGCAGTGTTTCAATCTGGAGTGTCGTGAGGGTTGGAGCTGGGTCGTCAATGGTTTCCGGAAGTGGGGCACGGGTCAATGCATCAGCGTGGGGAATGGCTTTCCCCGGGCGGTGTTGCAATTTATAATTGTACGCAGCTAAGAACTCCGACCAACGAGTCATTCTAGGTGACAATATATAGGGGGTTGGCTTGTCTCCCGCTATAATCCCCAGCAAAGGCTTGTGATCAGTAATAATAGTAAAAGCTCGTCCATGAAACCATTTCACAGCAGATACAACAGCAAGAGCCTCTTTGTCAATTTGGCTATAGTTGCGTTCAGCTCTCGATAAGGTCCTTGAAAAATAGGCAATAGGGGCCTCTCTACCATTTGCTAACACATGACTTAAAATGGCTCCTACTCCAAGGTGATGTGTCACACGTAATGGTTAAAGGCAAAGTCTCATTATACTGCATTAAAACAGCATCGGAAGTTAGTAAGTTTTTCACTTGTCGGAATGCGTGCTCCTCTCGGTGTCCCTGGACCCAGGTGCCTTTTTTGTCGAGAAGTCAATGTAGGGGCTCAGCTATGGTCACCTTCTGGGGCAGGAAGATGTTGTAAAAGTTAATGAGCCCCAGGAAAGCTTGGAGGTCAGTCTTATTTCTGGGTCTTGGGGCGTTTTTGATTGCTCTTAGTTTGCTATTAGTGGGGTGAATGCCTTGGTTATCGATTAGGTACCCCAGGAACTCTACTTTCTCTGTACACAGTTGACTTTTTTTTTTTTTAACCTTTAGGCCGGAGTCTTTAAATTTCTGGAGAACCATTTTAAGATGCCTCTCTAGCACTTCTCTATTCGGGGCCGCAATTAAAATGTTGTCAAAACATGGCACAACCCCCTTGATCCCTTGCAAAAGTCTCTCCATCAGACTTTGAAAAATCCCTGGGGCCATGCTCACTCCGAATTGGAGTTGGTTGCATTTTAAAAGCGCCACGGTGTGTAACGATCGTCTGTGCTTCCTCAGTTTTTTTTATCCACAGGCAGTTGTTGGTACGCCTGCGCTAAATCCAATTTAGCGAAGACTTTTCCGCCCCCCAGGGAATGGAGAAGGTGTTGAACCACTGGCACCAGGTAAGCGTTTTGTTGAAGGGCGTGATGGAGAGTGGCCCGGTAGTCCCCACAAATCCTTAACGATCCATCCAGTTTGATGGGTGTTACGATTGAGGTTTCCCAAAAGGCGTGGTCATTTGGTTCTAAAACACCCTGGGCTATTAATTTATCGAACTGCTCGTCAATCTTTGGTTTTAGGACAAAAGGTACCCGACGAAGCTTAAGGTGGATGGGGGCTACTTCGGGGCTAAGTTTAAATGATATCGGGGTCCCCTTGTACTCGCCTAGTTTGTCTGCAAAGACGTCCTGGAATTCCTGGACAAGGGCCTCCTCCCAGTCGTCGCTTCTGGTTTGGTGAATGCCGGCTACCTCGATCCCGAGTGGGGTGAACCATTGAAGGCCTAACAAACTAGGTCGGTCGCAGTTGACAATGGTCAGCGGTAACGACGCAGTACGATTTTTGAATGATACTTTGACTTGGCTGGAGCCGATGACCGGAATTCGGTTCCCCTGGTAATCTTTGAGTATAATTCTTTGGGCTCTGAGGTCTTGATGCCGGACGGCAGGGATTAACTGTTTAAGGGTCTTCCAGGAAACCATCGAGAAGGATGACCCTGAGTCGACTTCCATCACGCAAGGTTGGTTCTCGATGGCGACCCTCACTCGGATCTTCTTTGCATCTAACGATGAAGCGTGACCGATGGTTTGGTGTGCCTCTTCCCGTCTCGTTGAAGTGGCAAGTGTTTTATTTCTGTGGGAGTGGTTGTTCCATTGGTGGTTCAAGTGTTCCCGACTCACAGGACGATTCCCTGTGGTCTGGCGGTAGTTGTTTTCTCTCCGAATTGGGCTAGATCCTCGCTTGCTTCTACAGACCTTCCCAATGGGGCCTCTTTTCCCATAGGAATGGCAGAGCGCGTCTAGGAATTTGCAATCTGATCGCGGTTGGTTTGCCCCACAACCTGTGGATTGGTGCGGTAATCTTCGATTCCGCGGGTTGCATTGGTCGTGTTCAGACTGGAGCCAGTTGATCTCCTCTTCATCACTTTCTGATGGAGATTCAAGGTCCTCGTGGTGGGCCGCTATTGTGTGCCTCTCTAGGGAGGTGAGGTATCGTTGGCGAGTTGACGGAGCGGTGCGTTGGTGCGGCGCATTCGGGCGGCCGACTTCCTGGTTGCTTCTGCTGCAGTAGCGTCTTTGATGACATCGGCAAGATCGATGTCCCCTTTGGCCATGATCTTGCTCTGCGCCGTTTGGTCATCTAATCCCAGAACTATTTGGTCTCTCAGAGCTTCTTTGAGGTCTGCAAACCCACAGAGGCCTTCCAGGTTCCGGTGGTCCGCAATGAAATCTGCGACACTCTCTCCTTTCCATTGGTCCCTCTGATAAAACTCATGTCTTCGGACAAACGTTGGTACGGCGGGTGCATAGTGGGCCCGTAGAAGGGGCACAAAGACATTCCAGTCCATGGATTTCACCTCAGCTGGTTTCGCTAGTGCCTTGGCCATCTTAAAGATGGCAGGCCCGCAATGGGTCAAGAACACTGCTCGCTTTTTTCCCATAGTAGCATCTTTCAAGTTGTTGGTCTCCAGAAACATCTGGAACTGGTCCATGTACGAGTCCCAGTCTTCTTGTGCCGGGTCAAATGGAGCGGGTGGTATGGCGCCGCTGGACATGTTTTCCGTTGTCGATGTGCCTTCAGCCACGTGCTCTGTTTGGTGCTCTGTGAGTGTTCAATCAGCTCAGATGTCTCCGCATCCCACCCTCATCGCCAGTGTTAAGTTCTGCGCATGGGTGCAAGGAGCGGAGACGAGGTGAACTTCAACTCTTTAATAAGCATACTGAACAGAGCAATGTCTTAGGGCAGCAGCAGCCCTTTTATAGGTTTGGCTGCTGTCCTATTAGCAATGAAAACATGGAAGTGTTAAACCCTTGAACCAATGAGAGTTGGCCAGTTAACAGCCAATCAGATGTCCCGGAAAGGACCAATTTGATGTCGCTATTATCGGCCAATCAGAAGTGCAGGATTAGAACCCTGCTTGTTACTTAAGGTTGTTAAAATTTTATTAAACACCTTTATTAGTTCATAACACCTATGACATCCCACGATTTTTGATTTGCAATAGAGTTTGTTTCCCATAGTTTGCTCACTTCCTGAAGCTACTAAGCTTTGTTTTTGCAGACTCTACCCTACCTCTAGCATCATCAAAATAAAGCACAAATCATCAATTTTGTTTGGTGCTATGTTTCATGTTTAAAAAATAATTTAAGTGTTTAAAACAGTTTTTGCTTTGAGCATCATTTACAGTTCACTAGGGGCAGCTGTGGCCATGGGAATGATGCCTTGCCCCTTTCAATACACTTTTTAAAAAGAGACAAGGCTTTCATCATGCAATGGTCACTTGGACCCCCCCACACACACACACACCACATACCCAAGGATGGCCTTGCAGCCCACAGAAAACCCACAAAGAAGGATTTAACTTTTTGTTGTCCCATTTTGTAATATTATTGCATCATCACCAGGCCTCCTTGTTGGGAAAGTTAAAAAAATGTAATACAAATCAAACACATCATAATGTGGTTTATGAGTCGAATATAAAGCAGGCCACAAAGTACTTCCATATCTAATTTGGGCCAGAGACTGCAATATGTATCGAGATAATCTGAATTCAGTGATACAACAATGAAAAATGCCTAGGGAATTGGCAGAGAAAATATTGATGAGCAGAGGTAGGTAGGAAGAAACACCTCAGACCCCTTGCAAGAGCTACTATTGGTAGCATTTGTAAAGCATAAAGAGAAGGGAAAAGAGATTAAAGGGAGTGATGATGGGGTCATTCTACCACATGATTTTCTCGAAGTGCTGCTGAACTATACACGCTCACAACACATGTGATCTCGTATTTACGAAAGCAAAGGCATAAATCAAAATGCATCATCATCATCTGCCTATCATCCCACCCAGCCCACATGTCTCTGAAATGTCTACGGGCTTTCTAACACAAAGGGCACCAGGAATATAGAGACAACTAACCCAGGAAGATCACACAGTTCCTTCGGAGAAATCATTAGTCTGGTCACTGTCTATTGTCATGCCCCTATGCTGAGGTTCAAGGGTATTTCCAGGGACAGCATTATCATCATTATCCAGAATATCGTGTCTCACTGGCTTGGTTGGTTTCCTGGAAACATTGAAGTGCAGGATTTGTGGCTTGCTCTGTTTCGCTCCAAGTAATCAGAAGTCTGAATAATCAGTACTG
This sequence comes from Hydrophis major, assembly GCA_033807585.1. Taxonomy (NCBI): domain Eukaryota; kingdom Metazoa; phylum Chordata; class Lepidosauria; order Squamata; family Elapidae; genus Hydrophis; species Hydrophis major. The sequence continues at coordinate 181,745,745 of CM066331.1, read as the reverse complement.
TCACATGTCTGATTTGTCCCTGAATATTTTCATTGCTCCACAAAGCAAAATGATTCTCCTCTCTTGGTTTTAGTGCAGCTATAATGGGGATTAGTCCCACTGGTTGTATCCCATTCCTTTGAATTACAAGGGTTGCTCAATGAACGCAAGTCTTAAATAGTGAGATTGTACTGAAATGGGTGACATTAAAAATTCCATTCTGAAAATGTGAGTCTTACTGGAAAGCCACAGAACAACAGCCACAACAAAAACGTCCAGTTCCACTGTGCTTTGTGGTCATCCCCACAGCCAGCTAAACTATCTAAAACTATTTTGAGGACTAAGTATCAAATATCATAAATATAAAATATTACAGACATCAGCATTTAATATTCCAGAGGCAAGTTCAATTCAGTGCTCAGGATTGGGGACTGCAAGTTTGGCATTTGCCAAATATATCTAAATTAATGAAAATGAGAGCATGATTTGAACTTTTCATCTTCCCCTGTCAAGCATAGGAACAGTGGCAGTGCTCAGGGAAGGAAAAAAACATTGAATTGTCTTGCCATCTCTGTTTGACAACAGGGCTGTGATTGGGCTCAGCAGGAGAACAAAGAACAGGTAGTGGTAGCAATGAAAAAACAGGATTTTTCACAGCGGGTGGCTTATTGAACATTTCTTGCCTAAATATTTTCCATAATTTAATGCTACCAATTTTCCAGTGATTTTTCTCCCAAATAGTTCCAGATGTAGAGACAGATATATCCTGAAGATATTATTTTACAAATTGGTCAACTTCCATCCAGCTAATATTTGGAAGCTTTGCGTGGTAGCACTAATGACAATTAGGCGGTAATGAAATCCTCGGGTTGGCTAGGAACAATCTGCCATCTGAGCTTACAATAAGAAAGAACACAATATCTTGGGGGTTCTCATAGTTGCGGAATCAGCTTTGAGACTAGCTTTAATAAACCTTTATGTCTCATTGATGATGAAACCAATCATTGCTTCACCTTATTCTCAAAAAATATCCTTAATAGTAAAAATATAACTATGGCGCCTTCCTCTTACACCCTACTGCATTGCCCTCATGAAGAGTTAATTCAGCCAGGCTCTTTTTGCTTGGAATTGTTTTTTAAGAATCAAAGAGAATAGTTCTCTTGTTACAAACATGGCTTCTGGGCATTTGGTGATGCTTTCCCTTTTTTCTTCTCTTCTTGTCCTACAAAGGAATCTTTTGTTCCCTCCTCCCAGACTCCTTTCCTCACCCCCATCCTCCAGCTCTGGCCTCTTCCCCTCTTGGCTGCCAACTAGTTATGGAATGACAAAAAAAATGACCAAACTGTAGTAATGGCAAGTATTTCTCTGGTTATTATTTGAGTGGGATCTTAAGGTTTTCTGCAATGGGAGTGTCCCATTCGTGGATAAGTCAAAATGGAAACAGATCTACTCAATCCAATACATGCACATGCTATATTTCCTAGGGATTGCAGATGAACAGTCTCCAGAACTAGGTAAACAGTTAAAACCAGTCTATGATAGGAAATGATAGGAAAGAGTTGTGGATGCTTTGGACCAAATGGTTGTAACACCAGGCTATTAGTCACTTTCATAAGGCTTACATGACTTCTTTTGCAAAAACAGATTGAGGTTGGAAAACCTAGCTTCCAATTGCTTCTAAAATATGAAGATGGGCTTACTGACCCTGACCCTGATCCTGAAAACTGGACTTCCTCATAGATCTCAGTCAAGATACTCTTTTAGCCTACAGAAGAAGCATTGGGTTGGAAATCAAAGCATAGAAAGGCAAAGGAATGCCTTGAACTCCTACTTTGGTAGTTCACTTGAGAACCAATAGTTCCTTCTAATACTCCTGTACTCTGATTCAAAATAATTAGAACCAACTGTTTTCTTGTAGAGGTCAGTTTTCTGTGTAAAACTTCTGGTTGAAACTTAGATTAATTTGGCAAAGGGATGACACAGGATGAAGGTGGTGTTGTGACATGGCTTGTTTTGTCATTGTGAGAAAAGTGTTTAGGTCTGCAAATACTTCTGCCTAGATCACACCTTGGTTTTCAACCCTTGACATTTGCATTTTTCTGCACTGAGAAATCTCAACTAAATTCTTTTCTATTGTTTCTGTTATGAATAAACTCAACTTCTTTAAGTAGTGTACACATTAGTCGAACTATATAAATATATGGGAACAGGGGGGAAAACCCTAAATTAATTATTTATTGGTTATTTCCCATGATATCAGTAATTACTTCTTTATGTTTTGCTTTGTGCCAACTTTTGGAAGGGCTCTGAGAGCCACAACCAAAGCTATCTTGAAGGCTTAGGATTGTTGATTATACATCACTGGTCTACTGCCATTCAGAATTACAAATATTTTTTCTCAAAAATGCAATAATAATGGATTGACATTACCAACTATATAGTGTTATCCATGAAGAATGCAAAATGGATTATTCTTTAGATACGTTTGTGTACAAGTCATCGATAAGAAAACAACAAGTAGCCTGAAATATCCAGAAGAACATTTTCTTTTTTTCCCTGTTTCTTCCAGGATTTGTGGTGACCACTTGAAAAAGACGATCAGCAATATAAGAATTATAAAAGGAGAGCATCGTTTGAACCATTTTCCTCTATTTGGGAGTTCTCCAATCCAAATCCACTTTAGAGAATCCAGATTAAAGACCCATATTAGGAAAGAAGATCAAGAACTTCGAACTTGGACATCAACGAATGTGACTAGAGGAAGACAAATCTTCAGGTACTATTATGCCTGAATCTGTGCCTGGCCCTGTTCCCAGCCCACCTGCATATAAGTTTCTAATCCAACTGGCTGGCTGCCATGAAAGCATTACTTCTCCAACACTCCTCAAATGCTTTGAGTAAGAAAACTTGTAGAGACAGACATACAGACGGGCTGATATGGAGGTTACAGGAATAGGAACTGAGCTGTTATCTTTTCCTTTCTTCCCCATGCACCTAAAGCAGCTATTATCCTTCCTAAAGGAAGAATCAACCCTGATTTTATATTGACCGTACTCCAATCAGGTATATTGTACTTCTCATCGAAAATAGTTGTTTATCCTTAATAAACAAGCCCAAGGAAATATTATGCAAATTAACATCCTCATCTCCTAATATTTGGTGATACATTTCCTAACAAGACTGGTTTAATCAAAAGTAAATCTGGTGGAGTAATAGAGTTATATCTGTTCTCTGGAACAGGGGTCTCCAACCTTGACAACTTTAAGCCTGGCGGACTTCAAATCCCAGCTTTGCTGGCTGGGGAATTCTGGGAGTTGAAGTCCTCCAGGCTTAAAGTTGCCAAGGTTGGAGACCCTGCTCTAGAACACATCTGATATGGAGTGAAATTTTCCTTACTATCAGAATATTATTTAATATTTTGTTTCCACTTTGCAGTAAAAGTTAATCAGATATATTTGAATTGCTGACTTTGTTATTCAGGAATCAGATTGTTGATAGGGTTCTGATTAATTGGGTTGAGTGGTATCACATAATGAACTTAGAGGTATGAAAAATATGCCTTTCAATAATCATTTGTCAATTAATGGAATTAAAAAATGCCTTCATTGCCCAAATGTTTAAATAAATTTTGAAAGTGATGTCCTTTCATTTTAGAGCAAAGGAAGGCAGATTATAGATTTTTATTTTGATGGTTGTAGATGGATAAGGAAAGGCGGGCAGGATGACTAAATAAAGCCAATGAGATCACATGTTCAGCCTTTTTATTTGCTTCCCTCATTCCCCTTTTGGACAACAAGGCCTCCATTGATACTCAGTTGGAAAGGAACAGGGAGGGCAGAGGAAAGGGGGTGTCAGTGTCACCCCAATGGCCCCCGGTCACTTCTCCACGCTCCTTAATGTGATGTTCCCATCGACACAGTGAGGCTGAAAAACAGAATGATCTCATGATTTCAAAACTGATTCATGCAAAAACACTAAGAGATGAAGAGAGAAGTGGAAAGAAAAAAGGAAAGGAAGGAAGGAAGGAAGGAAGGAAGGAAGGAAGGAAGGAAGGAAGGAAGGAAGGAAGGAAGGAAGGAAGGAAGGAAGGAAGGAAGGAAGGAAGGAAAAGGAGGGAAGTGAGTGAAAAGGGACAGGTGCATGGACAGAAGGGTGAACTTCCAGAATTAGTGGCAGGTAGATCACAGGGAGCAGTAGAGTGAAAAAAGGAACAAAAGGAGAGATCCTTGTGATGACAAATGGGGAAAATGAGATAAACGGACGAAAGGAAAGATTTGGACAGCTTGTTGGCAGACTAAGAAAGCAGATTAGAGACTTGCAGAGCAACACAGAAATCTATACTGTTAATAAAGATCCATCCTGCATCAAAAGTTTCTTATCACAGCACAGGTCAATCTTGTTTTCTACTTTTTAAATAATATATCCAAGGAGTAAAATAGACAGGGGAACATAATGTTTTAGATAAATTATTTTTGGAATGTATATATATATAGAATATCATTTTCATAAAATGATAGGATATTGCTCTAATTTAGGCAGAGGAGGACTTGCATTTTTGTGTATTTAAAATTTCACCCTTCTTATGCTGATCTTTGACTATAATACAGGTTGATTTGATTTGTCCCTCAGGTTTTCTTTTGTTTCTTTTTTCCTTCCTACTTTTGGATGGGAGCATCTAAATCACTGACTCCAATCCTCAGTTCCAGATGAAAGCATCCATGACAGATGGCTGTCCAGCTTTTGCTTGAAGACACCCAATGAAGGGGAACCTGTCACTCCCCTTAGTAATTGGCTCCACTGTCAAATTTCTCTTACTGTTAGGAATTTTTCCAAATATCGAATGGGATTTTGCCTGCCTGTAACTTAAATGTCCTTATTCAATGGCTTGCCCTCTGGAGAGCATGTCTTGACCTTCTGTATAACATCCGTTCTGATGCTAGAAGAGTGTTATCATATCCCTTTTCATTTTCCCTTCTCAAGGCTAAGCATGTTGAGTTCCCTCATTCTCTTTTCATAGGACTTTGTTACTAGTTCCCGGATTATCTTTGTTGCTTTTCTCTGAAACTCTTCCTAATGATTCAAATCTTTCATAAAATCTCTAGGATGAGACAAAATGCTCTTGATGAAATCTTACCAAAATTGAATAGAGATCATTGCTCCCTATGATTTAAAAACTATCTATCCTTACAATTTACAATTGCAATTGCCTTTATTCCAGCTACATCATACTGCTGATTCATATTTAATTTGCAGTCCAGCACTATTCCAGTATTTTTTGTAATACTATCAAGTAGGTAACTACCTCCCAACACATATTGCAACCTATATATACCTATGCATTTATTTCTCTTGTCCAAGTGAAGAACTTTATGTGTGCATATTTGTAATCATTTTTTGCATTGCCCCAAAATGGCATTTCATAAAACACTTTGCACCATAATGGGTTTTGGGATAAGAGCCTTCAAGAAATGTGAACAACCTTCCTAAACAAACAAGTAAACAAATAACCATTAAAATCTCAGAAGGCAAAAAAAGGAACTAGCTGTGCATTTACTAACCCAGGAAAAACAAACAGGCAAAGATGACATTGTGGGAAGAAAGTTGGAAAACTGGAAAATAGGGTGATATCACCTTTTCTCAATTCTTTGACATTGACTTCTTCAAACTGGGCACAATCCAGTAAGGTTCAGAATGTCTGCAGGATATGATTGAAAAGCCAAGATGATGGCTATGATGTGCTTCAATTGTGAGTGCCCTGAAGGGTATTGATTTTGCTAAATGTTCATTTGTTATAAATCCATTTGTTATAAATCTTATTATGCAGTAGGGCAAAAGTAGAAGCTACACATTCCTCAAAGCAACATTTGAAGTAGCATGGAATAATAATAACATCAAAAACTGAACCTGATATTTATATTCATTGCTTCACTTTCATTGTCTCCTGTAGTTTGGAGGGACACAAATATAGAGGTTCATAGGTTGCTTAATCCTTGCCTAAACCTAGTATTAGCATATCTGGGCAAGAAAAATTCTGAAGACCACTACATGACAACAAAGAGACAAACAAAACATTAACTCTTTGCTGTCCTCTAATGGTTGCTTGATTATTGCAGCCCAAATATGGCTGCATAGTAACCTGTGCTTGATTAACAGAATGTCTTTCTCCAGAGCTGTTAGGTGCAACAACTTTTAGATGCCCTTCTGACAAATTTTCTATCATTTAATTGAGAATAAAATAGAACAGATAAGCTCTGACCCTTTACTCTGTTATACCCATGTAACAGTACAGTCACTTCTGCATAATGGGAAGGAAGGAAGAAGCTTTCTTATATATTTTTTATATTTTAGATGGAAAGATTAGGAAGGAAGGCAAAAAGAGTCATAAAACCCAAAAGGAAATGAAAGGCTATTTCTTTGAGAAGGCAACAAAAATTCTTGGCACCCACATCACTAGACCTAAAAATGTTCCATTTCCCCTCCTCTCTTTATTTTTCTGGTAATCTTAGTTTCTCAGTATGAGTGCCAGAGATCAGTCACAGTTTTAGTTGCCATGATCCTGACTGGCTTTCCCTGCACTTCAGGAGATTATAGTTTTTTCAAATATGTATTCCTTCAATCAGGCTCCACAGAGTAGATTACAGACCTGTAGTTATCCCATCAGAAATAATATTCTACCGAAAATAAGAACTCTTTTTCTGTTCAGGGCCACGTATCTTTGGGGATAAGCTGCAAAGAACTGCAAGCAGATGTGGCTAGAGGCAAAGCCTAGCCCCTCTCTATCTCACTACTAGCGCCTGCTAAAGGACAAATCCCTTTTGCCAAATGTCTGACCGCTTCATTTGCAGAAGGCTTTTAAGACTGTCTGCTGCTCAACCTTCCTTAGGCAGCAGTAAAGTTCTCAGTGATGCCTTCCCCATGTTCCTCCTTTGCTCCAACTACCAGAAGATAGACATGTCCACGGCAGCTTTTCAAACTAACTAGAAGAATTTCTTGCTGTGTTGGAACTGATCGCATTCTATTTGGGTCAAATTGTGATTCATAATCATGCTAGGATTATAGATAACCATTTAACCTTTTTGTGTTTGGCAACCCAGAGAACCACATGGGTTCTTAAAGAAGGATTGCTTATGCTATCACCCAAAATCTGGGACCTCTTCCCAAGTGGCAGCTGATCAAGACTGTCAGCAATCACCACAGAAGGAAAGCTGGAAACTGTGGGGGAGGGGTGGCGGGGGGGATAAAGAGCAAATACATTATAAGACAGTAGTGGGATTCAATTTTTTTTGACTACCAGTTCTGTGGGAGTGGCTTGGTGGCCGTGGCAGAGGAAGGATACTGTAAAATCTCCAGTCAGAAGTGGTATTTGCCAGTTCTCCAAACTACTCAAAATTTCCTCTACCAGTTCTCCAGAACTGGTCAGAATCTGCTGAATACCACCTCTGCTCTAAGAGCCAGTTACAAGGTAGAGGTAGGACAGAAGCTCCAAACACAAAACCAATTGATTTGACTCAAGTTTTCTATTCCAGTAGAATATTTGTACAAAGCACAAAATAGCTATTTCACAGAAAGCAAACTCTTTCAAGGAAAGAAGCAACCTAGAACTAAGGAGAAATTTCCTAACAGTGAGAACAATCAACCAGTGGAATGGCTTGTCTTCCAGAGTTGTGGATATTCCACTACTGGAGGCTTTTAAGAAGAGACTGGACAGCCACTTGTTTGGAATGGGTCTCCTGGTTGAGCAGGGGGCTGGATAAGAAGACCTCCAAGGTCCCTTCCAACTCTGTAGTTCTGTTAAGAATGTTCTGCAAGCAGGTTATGCCCCCAAATTTCTCTACATCAGCATATTTACTCCAGTCTGTTCCCCAATTCTCTGAGCTAGCTAACTCAGCCAAATTCTCATTCTTTTACTTCCAATTAAATCAACCCAGAAATTTAGATTTGCTCAGGCTCTTCTCAATGGTCAACTTAAAATGTTATCCATCAGCTTTTGAATCAGAATAAGACTATTAACTCCATAATATTTACTACTCCCACTGGCAATGTTTATTTTATCCCTGGCAAAAGGCGAGTCCTGATTTATGGTGTACAGGCCACATTAATGTTGGTGGATTCCCTCAGCTGACTTTCCATTCACTTCAATGAATTTCACTGTTGGTAAGAAAACACCCACCATCACTCTCCTCAAAGTATATCAAGGCTGGAATCATGGAGAGATGAGTTTTAATAAGTGGCTAGACTGGCAGATTCAACCATTTGTCAGGTATAGTGCTCTGTTTTTGCCCATGTATTTTGTTTAGGTGCATCCAGAAGCTATTCAGAGGACTAAACTTGGATTCAAAAACAATTTGAACAACAGCTGACAGGCATGGGGTAGGAAGAGTTGTATCATGAATCATTAGAGCATCCTCTCTCTCTTTCTCTCTCCCTTTCCCTCCCTCCCTCCCCCCTCATCTTTTATTGTGCAACTTCTCTTGCCATCACTGTTACTCAACTGCTACCCAGGGTCATCCCAAGCCTCTGAGACATCATGGTAGATTCGGAGGGAAAGCTTCCTTTGAAATGATTAGACTCTTCTGCTCAAACAGACTTGCCCTGAAGGCAGTATACAATTACTGGAGGAGTGGGATGTACCTGTATCAGACTAATGCCTGGCTGGAGTATCCTGGGAGTTGAGGTCCACACATCTTCAAATTACCAAGGTTGAGGAACACTGTGATCAATATATGTTGGGTGACTCTGTTGCTTGTTTATGTTTCTCCCTCTTAATTTATTTCATTCACTCCCCTTTTAATTGTGAAATAAGAGATTAGTTCATTTAGAGCTAATTCTCTATGGCCTTAATTTTAAAAGATAGACTCTACATCTCTCATATTATTCTGTTGGAATTAAATCATTCTTTCCAGCTTCTTTTTGATGCACACAGGTAAACTTCCTGAGGAATGAGGTGACTGGGTCCTCAGGGAAGCTCCTTTGTGATGTTGTATATTTTCAGGGAAATAACTCCAGGCAGAAGACATAACTAGCTATTTCCTTTTTCTTTTTAATCATACTATAAATTGACATGTGCGAGTAGGAGACAATATAAATTTTCTTTTAAAAATTAATAAACGTAACATTATGTAACAGCAACAAGTACGTGTAACATTTCCTACATTTTGTTTCTTATACAAACATAGAACTGGAAGGGATGATTTAAATCTCTGAGTTCAACCTTTTCTCATTGTGGGAATTTGAATTAAAGGATCTGTAGTTGGTGTCTGTCCAGTCTCTATTTGAACACAATTGGTGAAGGTGAAGAGTACTAGCTTCTTAGGTAACTGGTCAATGATTTGACTTGGCATAAGATTATTGGGTTTTTTTCCTTTATTGACTTTAATCACATGATGCAGCTATTAACAATCAGGTTTTAGATACAACACACTGGGACTCTTCTTTCCAGATGGTATGTACACAAAGTACTCATCAGTGTATGATTTTTTTTCAGTAGTGATGCTATAAGGTCCTTGCATGCAACAATTTCTTTCAATTACAATAAGAGAAAGCACCTGTGATTTGATTTAACCTGGTTTATTAAGTTCCTTCTTCAGTTTATTCATAACTATGCCACAGTTGGCAACAGCCTGGCCATGAGAACACACACTGATTCATTTCCTTCAGAGACAGATGTGGGAGAGCAAATAGGAGGAGTTTTATTATGAAACTCAAGGTGGTGGACAAAACTGCAGAAATTTTAGCTTTTGGAATCTCTCTTGGGGGCATGGGTAACTTCTCCAAGTTTGATAAATGGTTTATAATTACATGGACACAGAGAGAATTTCTTTCTGAGCATGGATAGAAAATCTGCCTCCTTCCAATGAAGGATGAAATGGGTGTGGGAGCCACAGAGGGAAATTATGATGGGTAGAGCAATGCTTCTGAACAATTCAGCACTGTCCCCACAATTGCATCCCACCCTCCTGAACAAAAGGCTCACACACAAGGGACCTGGCTGTGAAACTTCCATCTGCTTTCATCCATGACCCCTGGGGCCAGCCAGGTCATGAGGTCATCCTGCTTAAACTTAGGATTTTTAACCAGAAATAGAGTCGGGAAGTGGCAAGTGGTAACCCTGGGTAGGGGTCCCAATTTTATGAGTGAAATTTTTGAATAAATTGCTTTAAAAAAATCAGCTACATATTCCCCTTATTAATTAAATAAAAGAATGATGTTATTGTGAATAACAGCTGCATTTTTATGTTTGAGAGTTGATAATATGATGCATTGATTCATAAAGAATGTGAGTGAGTGCTGTCTATTTCAGATTCATCAGTTTTGTGATCCACAAATATTGTCAAAAGGTTCTTTGGCTCACAGTACTTTTAACAAAAACCTAGAAGGACACAATTAAAATTTTATTCACCTGAGGGTATCTGAGGAATCACCTTACCCTGCTGGGACTAACATGCCCCAGAGGAAAGGACCTACTTTGGATTCTGTCAGCCAAACAATTCTGACAGGTGGTGGGGTTCAGGATAAGATAAGAGTCTTGTCTGCTGTGGTCCCATCCTCTGGAATATTCTCCTGTCAGATAGGAGATCTGCTCCCATGCTCCTGGCCTTTAGAAGAGCCTAAACACTTGGCTTTGCCATTTGGCCTTGGGCTCCTACATTGCGGTGCCTCACTCCCAGGTTGTCCATCATCTTGATTCTTAACCTCTTAATATTTTTATTCAAAATTTAAACATTTTAGCACTTTTTAACTTTTTATATTGTAATCCAGCCAAAGTTGCTATATTAGTGAGATGGAAATGGAAATAACACAAACCGTAACAGCATCAAAATATCCAAATTTAGAGAAATATTTGTTTCTCTAGCACAATCATGAGTTCCATTTTTCTGGGTTTTTTTCATTCCTGATAACTATTTCATACATTTGAACTTTTTTTTCTGAGGATGCCGCTTACACCAATGAGCCTCTAATTTCTAATAACTTGCATAAATTGTACTAAGGTCAGCATTTATCAATGCATAATTTCAATCACTCTTACAAAAGCCTTTTCATATCAAAAAGAATGCCCTAGAGTCAAGCTTGATCCATAGTGATTCCATGGATGTATCCACACAATTTTTATCTTCATCATAATAATGAGGCTTGCCATTATCTTCTTTCAGTGTGATTCCCAACCTCCAAATTTAGCCTCTAGTCCTGGTAGTTCCTGATGAACTTCTATCCAGGTGCTAACTAGGTCTGAATTCCAAGTCCAGTCAAGGTTTTGCTACTGAAAATATCTCAAATATGATCTGTCAAAAGATTCATAATGCATATGAAGTTTAGATTTTAAGTGAAAAGTTGTCAGAAATAACTTTTATTTCCTCCTTGATACGGATTAAATTAGATAGGAATTAATATAGAGATGCCATTTGAATCTCATCAATAGAACTTGCTGCAATAGAACAGTCCAATTCATGCTTTTCTGACTATGGTTAAGGTGATAAGTAGTCATACTTCCTTCAAGAAAATATTCTCATAGAACAAATTCTTGATTATAAGATTGCATGTGATCAGTAAAATTTCAAACCCTTTCCCCTAAAATTCATTAAAGTCCAGGAAAAAACAAAAAATTAAACATTTTCGTAATGATATGGGTTTCATTTGGAAGCCTTAGGCAGATGAACTTTTAAAAGGGCTTATATAAATATTTGGCTTTGCCTTGTCAATCAGGGACTAAACCTCATTCTCCAATGCAGCCCATTCCACTTCGTTTCAACTTATACTATGATATGAAAAAAACCATAAATATGTTCATTACTACATTAAAAAGAATTATGTATGATTATGTTTTCCTCCTTGTGGTCAGATGAATGAAAAGCAATCTTGATACTTAGCCACATGATGGTGCTGTTGTACTATTTTCTCTGCTTATTCAGATTTTTATCAAGTGAGATCCAGTTCAGTTCTTTGATTTGCATAATGGGGATTGAGCTTCAAAAAGTCAATGCAACTTCCGGTTGCAACATTACATATATTTTTAAATACATTTCAGCTAGTCCTCACTTAACATCTTGTTCAGGAACCATTTGAAGTTACAACCATGCTGAATAACGAGGCTTAGGAGCAGTCCTTGAAATTGTGGTTCTCACCGCATCCCTGTAAGTCACATGATCATGATTGAGTCGCTTGGCAACTGCGGTGCATTTACAAGAGTTACAGCTTCCCATGGTCACATGATCACCTTTTGTGATCTTTACAGCCAATGAGCAAAGTTAGTAGGAAAGCCAGCAGGAAATCACAAGTCACAGTCATATGACATCATGCTTAACAACCCACAGTAATTTGTTTAACAACTGCAGTTGGAACCAACTACTGTTGTCAGGCACATCACATTTCCAATTTAAGCCACTTCATTTAGAAATAAAGTTGCCAATTCTAATTATGGTTAGTGAGGATTACCTGTATACTCCATGTACTCAAGCATTTTCTCTTATGCAACTATGAAATTTAAAATTCAGCTGCAATAGAATGGCTGCATGTTCACAATCTTGCTAACACCTTTTCAAAGTAATTTTATACAATACTTCGGTAAAATTGAAAAAAGCTGTGCCTTTAATTTTTTATTTGTATCCTGTCTTATTTTTACAAATAACTCAAGGCAATGAACATATCCAGCACATCTTCCTCCTATTTTCCACACACACACCCCTATGAGGTGGGTTGGGCTGAGAGACAGTGAGTGGCCCAAAGTTACGCAGCTGGCCTTCGTGGCACTTGAACTTATGCCCACTTGTTTTCTAGCCCGGAGCCTTAACCACTAGACCAGACTGGTTCAGATATGTATTTATAATATTGTACTGAATTATATACTGATTATTTGGGATTTAACATGTTCAGAACAAAGATGGATTTTTTAAGCTCTAACAATAAAAGAAACAATAATTCTTGGATGGGAAAATACTTTATTTCAAGATATAAAGGAATAGATTTCAGAGATATGTGATTTAGCTATTTCTTTTGGTCTCCTGCATGCAGTGTTCCTTATCTGGTGATTTCTATTCAGGTAAAACACTTCCTGTAGGAAATATGTCCAACTAGACAGTCTAAGTAAGTAATCGCACTATTCCAGATAAAATGGTTAATCCATTTAGTCAAATGTTGTCTACTCTGATCTTGGAGCGCTTGCAAATCAGAAACACTTGGATCACTTGGATTTCAGGTGGGATCCCTCCCATCACCTGTCACTGATATTTTTTTAAGCTAGAAGATATCAAAGCTTGAATTTGGAACTCTGCATACAAAACAGATATAGTTGTAATGTATGATGGTTATTCTCTCACAGTACTGTTGCTTAGAATGGGTCCTTCACCATAATTCAATTAGTCGGAAGAATCTATCACTTGTCTCACATATACGAACATCAAACTCCTTCCTACGCATGATATGCTGCCATTCAACATGAGTGGCTTCACTGTCAGACGCTTTGATCAGTACTCCCATTCACGTCACTTAACTGTGCGCTTAAAATCTAAAGCAGCAAGGGAAAGAGAAGCAATTGTTAACAAAGTCATATCCCACACAGACACATTTTTAAATAAAAGGATGGCTCTCTTGTTCATGTCAAAAGTCAGGTCAGAAAACACTTGGCTCTTCAGACATTTTAACAGCAGCTGGGGATAAAAATGGCACATGATGCAATAAGATTCCTTCTTGATTCCATAAATCAAATCCTTCTTTTAAGACTTAATTCTTTTGCAGAGGTAAAAATATATGCAATATTTTCTCCATCAAGTTATACCTCACACTTGGCTGTATACTTGCTTAATTACATTGTCAGTACATAAATCCTAGCAGTGTTGCATAATTAAATCTTGTCATTTGCTAGTTGCCATGAAATACTTATGAAAAAAAAATCCTAAGCTCATACTGTGACCATGTTTCTGCTTCTATTAGAACAAAACCCAATGAACAAAATTCTGAGTTTTTTAGGTAGGGTATAAGTTCAAGTGAGGAAATGCAGGTAAGAGATAAAGAAGGTCTTTGCTTTCAACTGCTCTAAATGTTGGTGAACCTGAACACAGAAAATAATACATTGCCTTTTATTTCATCACAGATATCAATGTTTAGGATCCTTTTAACATTTATATTTTGTTGGGTTATACTAATTTAGACTAAATGTTAATATATATTGCTAGTTCATGTATGCTATTGCCATATACTAAATAAATAGATGATCACATATGTTAATTAGCTTCCCAATGCTAGCATATGTAATCTGTATGTTTTCTTCCCCATCCCGGTGTCTTGAAAGGTCACAGCCGTTCTTAAACTTGGCAACTTTAAAACTTCTGGACTCCAAGTCCCGCTTTAAAACGTCTGGACTCCAAGTCCCAGAATTCCCCAGCAACCATGATTCCCATTTGTAAAATAACTCCCGTCTTCTTTTGGCAGGAAATAATACTTGTACCTCGGGGTTGAAATGACGATGTTACCTAGTTTTGAGTAATGAAACGTCTGCAAGAAAAGAAGCAAGCTGAGAAGCACCAAGGACCGTCCCTCACTTGTGTTTAAACCACTTGCCAATACGTACCTCTGAAACAGACCCTAACCTGTGGAAACCTTTGCTACAACCAATCTTCCGCCGCTTTGCGGAAAAAGTTGCATTCCACTTTCCACCTGCTCACTTTAACTAAGGAGAACAGGCTTCTTCCCGCCCCGCCTTTGTGACGTCAAGAGAGCATCTTACTACAGTACGTAATGAGGCTGCTCACTTCTAATACTAGATCGCACAGTCCAAGCTTAGTATCGCGAGACGTTATTAAGGTGATTCTCCCCCCTCCCCCTCCCCTTTCCCGTGTTTCCTATATCTTCCTTTAACTTAAAGCCTCCTGGATCTGTGCAAGTTGGGGGCGGAGTCCTCCGGGCAGGTTTGGCAGTGACGTGGGAGGCACCCCCTCCCCCGGCTCCCGCTGCTTTTACGGGAAGAGAAAACGGGTAGGTGGGCGCGGAGTTGGAGGCAGAGGCTTCCGGTGAGGCAGTGATTGAATGGCTCCATTCCTTTTGTGGAGAGCGTTGTCCTTCCTCTGGGAAGGGGCGATGATTTGGAGCAAGAGGGGTTCCCTATTGGCTTCGCCGGTTAATCCCCCCAGTTTGGCCACTGGAAACAGGTGGTGTTTCTGGTCCAGAGTCCTTCCTCTATGCAAGGTGACTCCTGTGCCTAAGATTGTCAATGGGATGGGGGTGGGGGTATGTGCCCAGCTTCTTTATTTGGTATATTTCACTGTTGCTTTGCTGAATGGGAGTGGGGGGAGAGAAGAGGGGAGAGACAGCCTGGATGCTGTTTATTAACCCATCTGTACCTTTCAAAAACCTACCCTATGAACATGTCTGTCTGCAGGTGAATTTTCAGCCCAAGTCAATTTTGCAGACTGGGGGCTAAATTCAACTTTTTCAGTCCTCAAAACTAACAATGTATTAGATGTAAGTCTTTTATCCAGAAGCTCGGGATGGAATATATAGCTCTGCCTCTTCCTATTTTTCTCTGCAAAAGTCCTTGAAATGGGTTAGAGTAACTGGCCCAACATTACCCAATGAGTATTTGTGGCTGAGGATGAACTAGAATCTTGCCAGCTCTAATCCAGCACCTTTAACCACTACCTCACATTCTAACTATTATACTTTGTATTCTTCTAAAAATAGGACTGTTTGCACCCTTAGAAGTTTTAGCACCAGTCTGTATTTACATATCTAATGGAAATTGAAAAAAATCAATATCTATCTTTTTAAGGTCTTTCTTTAAAAAAATATATATATTAGACTTTCTAAAATACAGGTCACAATGATATTTTCAAATGGCAAAATAGGAAGAGAAAACTGTTGTCAAACACCAATAGTTAATCTTGAACTTGAACTTGTGGAGCAGGTTTCTGAGAATGTCTATATCTATTGCTGCAGTTATTATGCATTTATCTTTAAAAAAAGACATGTTCAGTAGTTAGAACAAAAAATGATAGCTAAAAGACAGTTTAAGCTTTGACAGTTCTACTTGAAGTAGTTTCCAGTTGAAAAGTCAAGAAGCAAGACTGGGAAATCAGGACTGCTTGAGATTGGGAACTACTGCCAGCCAGACCAGACAGTACAGAGTTAGATAGACTAGTGAATCTGATTTAAAATGTTGGTATTTTTAATCTGATACTTAACCATGAAAATATATTTGATATACTTATGACCCCAATTAGGATTGGAATTTTGGCTGCTAAGCTACTTCATTACATGAGTCATCACAGGATTGCACTCAATTTTATTACCATATTTACCATGGTGATTAAGAAAAGCATGTAGTCTGACTTCCCCAATTGATGTTGCTTGTTGGAAACTTCTGAAAGATCACAAATTGTGATCATGTGATAATAGGATCCTGCAATCACTCATGAATGAGAACTTGCTGTAAAGCATCCAAATTGCAATCACGAGATCAGAAGAGTAGTTGACATGTATAACTTTGAGGACAAATCACTTTTCTTGAGACTGATGTAGCTTTGGATCATCATTACATGACCTAAGTCGAGGACTACTGGTGCACCAAGCTTTATGTCCCATAAAGCTCTTCTAGCAATTGTAAAGTATCACACCACAACTGCCTGGCATGCATGGTCATGTGATCACATTTTGGGTACTTGACAACAAGCTGGTCTTTATAATTAGTTGCAGCTCCTGCAGTCACGTGACGATAGTTTGCTAGGCTTTTTTGCTGGTTTATGGCAAAAACACTCATTGGGAAGAATGGGTTCATACTTGCCACTGTGGCATTTGCTTAATGACTTTAGATTTGTTTAATGACCACCGTGATTAATTCCTAATGATGTCAGATATCAGCAAACAGAATCATTGAAGACTGGACTTGAGAACTAAAGCTTTGGTAGTATAATTGAAACATAGCATCTGTTATAATTCATACTTTTTTAGCTGTAAACATTTCAAAGTTAGGAACTAGTCCTTTACATTATATTGTGATATGTGTCATATTTTATTAATAGCTTCATAGATTGTTTAATGATAATAACCTGAGAAGGCAGGCAGTTTTTCCTTACTGTTCAGTAGATAGAAGTTAGAAATGCAAAGGCAAAGATTTCGGTAAGCATATGAAAAGATGAGATAAGTAATCTCCATTGATGATCTTTTTTTCCTTTTAGACAGTCCGGAAAAATCAGATTCTTCCCAAAGTAATCACTAATTTAAAACAACAATGTTTGCAGACTTGGAGTATGACATTGAGGAAGACAAGCTGTAAGTTTTCTTTTTCTTTTTTCCTGTTTCCTGTTTCCTGCTAGTAATGTGTATCTTAGTATTTGATTTGGGGAAAACTGGAATTAGAATTGTTTGGAAAGCACACAACAATAATTTCTCGACTGAGAAAGAAAAGATGCAACAAGAATTGAGAAAAATAGCAAAGACTAGTAGATTTAGAGTCAAATCAACATGCCTTAGATCTGGAGCTTTATTCATTAACAGATCTTTTTCTCCAGTTTGGTTTGGGAAAGAGTATTCTGTAGAAGTCAAGTCAAAATCTTCAGTATTTCTTGGTTAAATGACTAAAAAGAAACATGTAAAGTAGGCAATTCTGGATATAGTTTACATTAATTTCTCTTTTGTTATTAGGTGATTGCTCTTTTTCAGTTTTTACTTGATTGAAAAATTCTTCTGGCCATCTTATTGTATAGATTATGAATTCAGAATCCAACAGATTTGGAGAGAACTGAGTGAGAAAATAATAAATTACAATAAGAATATAGATCTATATGGAAGAAGCTTGTGATAAGTGTCTGGAAGTATCAATTTTTAATACCTGGGAGAAAAACAATCAGTTTTTGTTTTAAAAAACAGTAAGTCCTAGAAGTAAAATCAGTGTAGCAGTGATTTGCGCTGGAAAATAATGGAATGAACTTTGTAAATTTATATCTGGCTTTATGTTTTCATGAAACTTTAAAATCTAAGTCATGCTGGCTGGAAGTTAAAGCTGAAGGCTAAAACATATCAGTGAGAAACCACAGTTTAATCAAGCAAGACATTTTGCATCTTGCTATGCTTCTGCAAATAATTTGCTTGTTTTAATCAAGATAAAGATATTGTTCATATTTTATATATTTATCAAATTTAGAGGCCACCTATCTCGCTCTCAGATAATATTTCATTGTTGCATTTGTCTTTTTAGTCTAAACCTTGATATTTAGGAAAACATCTGACACAATTTCGATTCCACTTATTTATATCTCTGTTGTGGTGAAAGCAGAGGCAGTTGGCAGGTATTTGTGTTTTTATCTCTGTTTTAGGGGGATTCCTACAGTACCTGGAACAGTGACCTTGAAGAAAGACTCTCAGAATCTGATTGGAATTAGTATAGGTGGAGGAGCCCAGTATTGCCCCTGCCTGTATATCGTCCAGGTTAGTGTTAGGGAAGAGGAATATACTCTTTAGAAAGAAATTAATAATAAAAATTGCATGCAACATCCTGGGAGCAGAATTTTGATTGTGGGGACATTTTCTGAAAATCCAGCCTTGTAGCCTGTAGCGATAGCAATAATAGTAGCAGCAGCAAAGAGTAGTGGACTACGGTGCATGAAGCTTATGGAATAATAAATATCATATTTTTCAGACTATAAGATGCACCTTGGTTTAGAGAAGGAAAGCAAGAAAAAAATAGTTTTTTTGTCTTCACATGTTGCATTTTTGTCCTCCCTGGTATCCAGAAGCACTCTAAAGGCCAAAAACAGGCACGTTTTTGGCCTCCAAGGCGTCCAGGGGTCCCATTTTTGGCCTTCTCTAGAGGGCAAAAGGGGGCTCCCCGGAGGCCTCAAAAATGGAGATGTTTTTGGCCCACAGAGTGCTTCTGGATGCCGGGTAGGGCAAAAATGGGACATGCAGAGGTTTTGGGTGGCAAATACATGGATGTTAAACAAGAGGGGTTCAGGGAGAATTCAGTGATAGTTTTGAATGTATAATTCAAAAGGTTAGACTGTGAACCTCCTCAAAAGTGGCAGTAAGATTTCTTTCAGTATCTAATGCAGTGTGATCACAGGAAGCTGTCCGAATAGTGAGCGATCTATGGGAAGTGAAAAAAATTAACTGGTTTGAAATCTCTGGACTAAAAAACATCACATCATCTAGCAGCTTTTATTATAGAAGAATGGATATCAAATAAACCTCTAGTAGAATGGCATATTTCAACCAAGTAATCAGCTTTTATTAAGTACCACATGGTATAGATATAGGCAACAAATTAGTGGTGGTATGCTTCCGGTTCAGTAAAAGAAAACCCATGATCAGCTGAAAAGGGGAAAAAAGTCCTGGACAATCAGCTGAGAGGAAAACACAGGATTGGCCCTGCCACCTGCCCCTGCACTTTTCTCTTTATCCTCTCAGCTGATTGGCGCTGCAGGCCTCAGCTGGTGCGGGGAAAGCTTTGCGGCGGCGTTAGGCAAAGCACACCCAGAAAGCCATGCCCACCAAACCGGTGGTAAAACAGTTTGAATCCCATCACTGCAACAAATGTTTATGAAGGTCCTATCATGATATCTCTGAAAATTAAGGTATTTTTATAACTAGCATATGTGGCAAGAAAAGTAGCAATTATACATGGAAACTATAGTTCTTTTTCTTTCTATAGTTCTTCTTTGATCATAGCAATAACACTTAGGCTTATATACCGCTTCACAATGCTTTACAGCCTTCTCTAAGTGGTTTACAAAGTCAGCATATTGCCCCCAACAATTTGTGTCCTCATTTTACCGACCTCAGGATGGAAGACTGAGTCAACTTTGAGCTGGCCAGGATCAAACTGGCAGTGGGCAGAGTTAGCCTGCAATAGTGCATTCTAACCACTGCCCCACCACAGCTCTTCCACCATCACTATATATTCCTCCTCAGGTATTTGACAATACTCCTGCAGCTCTTGATGGCACATTGGCAGCTGGTGATGAAATCACGGGTGTGAATGGGAAGTCAGTCAAAGGAAAAACCAAAGTAGAAGTAGCCAAAATGATACAGGTGGTAAAGGTGAGAGACTTCAAGGATTGCTGGAATGTAAATTGTGGGGTTTTTGCTCATGCAAGTAGTAGTGCCTTTCTCTTCCATAATTGAATTGATTTTGATTTTGGTCTTCTAGGGAGAAGTAACAATTCATTACAACAAGCTCCAGGCTGATCCAAAGCAGGGGAAAACTTTAGACATTGGTAAGGAAAGACTTTGACTCTCTTAAAGATTTATTTTTTTAGCCTGTTCTTGTGAAATGCAGGGATTGTGCTACATTTTGTAAAATGCTGCTTATGGATTAGGTGTCTCTTTCTTGGAATGCAGTGCTAAAGAAAGTGAAGCACCGCCTGGTGGAGAACATGAGCTCAGGGACAGCTGATGCCCTAGGACTGAGCCGAGCTATCCTCTGCAATGGTAAGTAATACGCAAGAAGCAGTTTCACTATTGTTGCTCATTGAGCCAAGTGCCATCAAGGATTAAGCATTCTTAGTTTCTCCTGAAACTGAATCTCATCCAGTTGGTGACGTCAATACTTGACTCATAACTCTGGGATTGAGAGCCAATGTAATATACTTGTTAAATACCAGAGATCCTCACTTCAAGCCTCACCACTTTAGGGTGATCCTCAGGCAAGCTACTATATCTCAGTCCTA
Organism: Hydrophis major; assembly: GCA_033807585.1. Classification (NCBI taxonomy): domain Eukaryota; kingdom Metazoa; phylum Chordata; class Lepidosauria; order Squamata; family Elapidae; genus Hydrophis; species Hydrophis major. The sequence continues at coordinate 181,725,115 of CM066331.1, read as the reverse complement.
ACCTCTCAGTTGTAAGGCAGGGGCAGTAGCCATTCCTTTTAGTGATTCTGGGAATGTGTGATGGTCTAACAAGGTTATCCGTGGCCTCAGAATGAATTCTGTTACCTTTGTCAAGTTTTTCACCCTCTCCAAGTGTCTAACAAGTGCATAAAGGCATGGCTGTGCCAGGAGAAATGCCATCTGTGGGCAGCATGGACTTAAGCTTTGCACTGTTCCCATCATGCCATTTAACCCATAGAAAGGGCTCTGAGAAAGAATTTGGATATTGAAATGGCCAAGAGATGTCTGTTTATTTTGAGATTAAATTGTAGAATCAAGTGAATGCTCTCCTAGAGCACTATAGAAATTAGCTGATAGTCTCACTGAGACTTTCTGTATTATCTTTGAGAAATCCTGAAAAAGAGATGAAGAAACAATTTGCAAAAGAAAGCAAATCCCTAAAAGGAAGAGGATGAGGAATTCCAGAGAATTACAATCTTGTAACAACCTGGAGTATTCTAGAATATAGAAGTAAAGATACTGGTTCAAAACTACTTTGAAAGCAGTGTGGTAATTTGCAGAAGTCAGCATGGATTTGACAAGAATCAGTTGTTGTGGACTAACCATGTCACTTCTGACATAAAGACAGTTTTAGTAAATAATTCAATGTTGTAAATGTAATATTCATTCATTCATTCATTTTTATAGCTGACTATCTCAGCAAACGATTCTAGGCAGCTCACAATTCAAAAGCATATAGAATAGAAAAACAGAGTTGGAAGGGACCTTGGAGGTTTTCTAGTCCAACCCCCTGCTTAGGCAGGAAAACTTATACCACTTCAGACAAATGGTTATCGAATATCTTTTTAAAAACTTCCAGAGTTGGAGCATTTACAACTTCTGGAGGCAAGTTGTTCCACCGATTAACTATTCTAATTGTCAGGAAATTTCTCCTTAGTTCTAAGTTGCTTCTCTCCTTGATTAGTTTCCACCCATTGCTTCTTGTCCTGCCCTCAGGTGTCTGGGAGAATAACTTGACTCCCTTTATTACAACTAAAATCTTAAAACCATTTTAAAACAATAGAAATCATTAAAACACTACAAACATTGAAATGTCTAGTTTGAATACATACAAAGCAAGTTATCTGGCCTGTTAATATATAGCTAGGAAATGGCCATATAGTAGTGTGTGTGCACAATTTCATTTATAAGGTCATGTGATCATCATTTGAGATCTTCTCACAAGAAAAGTCAATGGGGAAGCCAGATTCACTTAACAACCGGGTTACTAACTTGTGAACTGCAGCGATTTACTTAACAACTGTGGCAAGAAAGGTCATAAAATGGGGCAAAATTCACTTAACAAATGTCTCACTTAACAACAGAAATTTTGGGCTCAATTGTAGTTGTAAATCAAGAACTACCTGTAGTTGATTGCAAAGTTAGTATGAGCGGTATAATGATGCTGCAAAAAAAAAAAAAACCAGAACATTTTTACATTTCATCAATGAAATATTAATTTCCAAATCACCCAAAACAATTGTTCCACTTTATGCTACAGTCAGAAACCCCACCTCAAGCAAACATTAATCTTTTCAGGGAAACTGAAACAGGTTCACAAAGAGGATGAAGTTAATCAGGGCACTAGGAACAGAGGCCAATGAAAAGGTATTTTTAAAAACTGGGTATGTTTAACCTTGAGATGAGAAGACATTGAGAGATACAATGGCAACTATGTAAAACGGTCAGGGTTTGGCCTCTATCATTCCCAAGTGCAGGATGTAACACTTTATGCTCCCAAAATGATTTACCATTATAATCAACTTCTGTTCTTTATTGTTCTAGATGGCTTGGTAAAGCGATTAGAAGAGCTGGAGAGGACTGCAGAACTATATAAAGGTAATCACACTTTTTTTTTCTTTGTAGTGTAGAAAACTGTTGTCTTACAGCTCATATCAATGATGATTTCTTGGGAGATCACTTGATTTGAGTAAGTATATTGTATATACAGGTGCAGGCAGTACAACATGTAGTGGCAGATTAGGCCTGCTTACATCTGGAACATTTGATGAGCAGATGTGGACTGTCTCTCTTACCCCTCACATCTACAAAGCCTTCTTCCACCCACTGCCTTTTTAAGATGAACTCCCTCTTATGCAAACATCCAGAATTTGATCATTTCTCCACTAGTGACTTACAGCAGCTTCAAGAACACTCTAAACATTATTGTGCCAAATTAATAATAGTCAGGACAGACTTTATATCATTTCAACAATGGCTGATAATGCTGTGAAGATGCTATAAGCTTCCCCCACTTCATTAACACACAAGAATGGAAAAACAATGCATTGTCTCCCACCTTCTGCTATCTTGCAAATTGGTACAATAACAGTTGATGAATTTGAGAGTGAATATTTCTTAGCAGTTTATAGTAGAAGGAAACAAGCAGTAGTAGAGAGAATTAGAGAATATTTGGGAGGTACAAGTACCCGTGTTTCCCCCCCAAAATAAGACCCGGTCTTATATAAATTTTTGCTCCAAAAGATGCATTAGGGCTTATTTTCCAGTTAGGTCTTATTTGGGGGGAAATACGGCACTAAATGGGTCCATCTGACAGATTATCTTAACTGGGGCTTATTTTGGGGGGAGGGTTTATATTATGAGCATCATCAAAAATCATGCTAGGACTTATTTTTCGTTTGGGTCTTATTTTCGGGGAAACGGTAGATTTGAGATCTGGATCATATGTGACTGGTGGAATTGCCCATTTGTTTGCTTATATCCTGCTTACCATATAAAAGTATCTTGAAGCATTATTTTGCTTGATATATTGATAACATGGCTTATTATCAATAAAACCTTCCACGTGGTTATTTTCAGTCTCATTGATAAGTTATTTGGTCTGTCGTTAGAGCTCCTTCTCTAGAGCCACAAGCAGATTTCCTATATTGAATGGCCATGGAAAAGTTGATGCTTTTGTGTGGTTTAGTAGCAATATGTCCACTGTGGTGAGCAAACTGTTCCCAGAAGCACGAAAGCACAGAACATGACCAGCGAAGAGCAAAGAATGATGTTTGTATTTGGTCAGTACAACTTTTGCCACTCAGTTAACTTCTGCAGGCAAATCTCAGAATAAAAACATATCAGTGTTGACTTGTCCCCAACCATGTTTTGATTTTGTTTTATTTTACCAAACATCTGCTTTTAGGGTTAAAATGTAGACTGAAAAGTAACCAATGTTCCTAGATAAATGAGATTTTAGTGAATGACTAGAATTTTTTTCCTTCCCCTTTGCCTAGGGATGACAGAACATACCAAGAGTCTTCTCAGAGCTTTCTTTGAACTGTCTCAGACTCACAGAGGTAAATGGATAGAGCATTTGCCTACCATGACCATAACCTCTTTAAAGACCAATTGTATTGAGATGTTAATGTGTGCTCCACCTATTTTTTTTACCTTTGTTCAGTTGTGTCCAATTTTTGGAGACTTCCTGCACAAATTCCTGCAGTTTTCTTGACAAAGTTTTTCAGAAGTGGTTTAGCATTGCTTTTTTCCTAGGATTGAGATAAATTGACTGGACCAAGATCACCTTAGCTGGTTTTGTGCCTAAGGCGGGTCTAGAATTCACAGACTCCCAGTTTCTCGTCTGATTCTGCCAACTTGACTCTGTCTAATTTATTTTTTAGTTCATTGTAATTAAAATAAATATGCAACTAGCATGCTACAAAATAAAAAGCCAAGTAAGCATGTTGTATACAGTATTTCCAAGATTCCTCTGGGCCCTGCTAATGTCTAAGAGATATTTATAAGAAAAAAATAGATAGGATTTCTGCAGTGGTGTTTTAAAAGCATGCTTAGTTACTTAGAAGAAAAACAGAAGGAAACTAAGAAAACACAGAATTTGTGGGGAGCAAGCTTTGGTGTATCACTGGCCATAATCAACATGGCTCCAATTTTGTGAGAATGGTCATAATATTCTTTCCAAATTCCAGATATGGCCACTGGTTTTCAAAATTTGGGCTAGAATATCTATGGATTGTATGCAGGGCTGGTACCAGGTCTGTGTGAGCCATTATCCAGAGCAAGCAATTGGAGAAATACCTTCTAGCTTACTGACTAGAATGAGATTTAAAGTGGGACACCAGAAAGCTTAAATTGAGGCATGTTTGCATTCTGGTGCCCTACTGACATGTCAGGTTTCAAGTTCCATAATCTACAGGGTATTAATCATTGTCTGAAGTGGTGAAAAATTGAGTAATATATACCAGAAAATATACCTATGATTTTTGACTCCAGTTTCTATTGCATGTTTTTGATGTATGGTGACCAGCATTTGGTGATGTTTTTTCGGTTATTGGTGTACGGGAACCTCAGCCAGCAGCCAGTGAAGCGTTTGTAAAATTTGCTGATGCTCATCGCAGTATTGAGAAATTTGGAATCCATCTTTTAAAAACCATTAAACCAGTAAGAATGTGTGTTTTATATTTATTATGCTCAAAATAATAATAATTTATGTAAAAACCATATACGCATGCTTAAAAAACTATATTTTTAATAAAAACAATGACTAATTATAATTGATAATTTAAATATCTGTTGTTTTATTGTAATGATTGTTCGCTGCCTACAGTTCATGTGAGATGGCTGGCCATATAAATTTACTAAATAAGATAAAATATCATTTTAGTATGATAATCTAGATAGGTAACACAACTGTTTGAGAGTTGAGAAGTGTTGTACCGCTGTCTCTAAGGTACAAGTAGTTCTTGACTTATGACTATAATTGGGACTAGAACTTCTGTTGCTCAGCAATGCAGTTGTTAAAGGAATAGTGTCTGATTTCTTGCTATAGTCATTAAATGAATCCAGTTTGCTCCATTGACTTCACTTGTTGGAAGCCCCCTAGGAAGGTCGCAAATGGTTATCATGTGACCTTGGGACACTGCAGTGTCATAAATACATGCCAGTTGCCAAGCTGCCAAATTTTGATTATGATTACAGGGATGCTGCAACAGTTGTAAGCATGAGAACAGTTGTAAGTCACTTGTTTCAGCACCATGGTAACATCAAGCATTTGTTAACCTAATGGTTTTAATTTCAAGGACTACCTGTATAGAATTCCAATGTAGCACTATCAATACCCAAAGATATAGATGGGAACCTTTTCTTTCTAAAATGGCTGTCAACTCATGGGATAAAATAGTGAAGCTTACAACTATTAGACTGTGATGGTGACAGAGTGATGACAGGGCCAAAACCAAACAGTAATGTATGTATGTATATATATTTTACTTGTCAAGCGATTATAAGATAACAGGTACAAGTATAAACATAGTTATGAATACATGAAATGGATACATATAAGAAAAATAAAAAGAAACAATAGGACAGGGATGGTAGGCACATTGGTGCGCTTATGCACGCCCCTTACAGACCTCTTAGGAAAGGGGTGAGGTCAATAGTAGACAGTCTAAGGTTAAAGTTTTGAGGGTTTGGGGAAGAAACCACAGAATCAGGTAGAGTATTCCAGACATTGACCACTCTATTGCTGAAGTCATATTTCCTGCAATCAAATTTGATGTGGTTTACCTTGAATTTGTTTCTATTGTGTGCTCTTGTTATGGTTGAAGTTGAAGTATTCATTGACAGGTAGGACATTGCAATGTATGATTTTATGTACTATACTTAGATCGGACCAAAGGTGGCGTAGTTCTAGGTTTTCTAGAATTTCAAGTCTGGTGGCATAAGGTATTCTGCAATGAGTAGAGGAGTGGAGAACTCTTCTTATATTTCTGGACTTTCTCAACTGTGTTAATATCAGATACTTAATGTGGGTTCCAGACTGATGAGCTGTATTCAAGTATTGGTCTAGCAAATGTTTTGTATGCTCTAGTTAATAGTATGATATTACCAGAGAAAAAGCTATGTAGGATTAGGTAATCTTGCATAGTGTTGAACTCTTTCTGCTATCTTACATACATTTCCCACTCTTCCTCTTTTGCTGATCAGCTCACACAAAATAAGGTGCAATGCTATAAAGTTTACTGTTTCTGGGGATGTAAATAATGGACAACAAACAGTGCTTGATAAAAGGCATAAGAATGTGAGATGGTCTCATCTGACTACACTAGTGAGCTACAACTCTTTGCTTTATATGGCCTCTTTGGTTATTAATCTGTGAGGCTTTCTTCGCGGCCTGTTTATTTGGCTTCCTCTTCTTAATTCTTTCCAAGCTAGGCGAGAAATAAGGGCAAAGCACTATTTCATATCAAATAAATAAAATAAAGTTCATTAACCTGACTTGCCTTGAATTGTGACAGGACAGCATAATGGAGATGGCAAGGTAGAAACAATATTGTTTTAGACTAGAACAACATAAGCATTGGCATGCAGAGCTAGCTCATATTGGCTCATAAATAAGATTGTCATCTAGTCCATATAATAAGAAAGTTGATCTATGTGTCACATGGCTTAACTACTCTGAGAGTTGACAGAAATGTCCCCAAATCATATACTAGTTAATTTTGGGTGTTGAGCCTTCTCACACGTGAAAGCTTGTCTGTTTTATTTTGCTTTATCTTCAATTTTCATTCCCAGTATTTCCTTACAGATGTTGACAGACTTGAACACCTATCTGAACAAAGCAATTCCTGATACCAGATTAACTATCAAGAAGTATTTGGATGTCAAGTTTGAGTATTTGGTGAGCTGTTCTCTTTGTTTTAATTATTTCTTTAGAAAAAAAAAAACAAGGGGCATAAAATGCATATTCTTTGAAAGAGAATTTCAATTTTTGAATGTAAACTGATCAAACTTGTCTGCTTTAATTTTGTACATATAATACCGTGTTTCTCATATAATAAGGCCGGGTCTTATTTTTTTTTGATCCCCGAAAAAGGCGTCCTAGGGGGTGACTTAATTCCCACCCTTGCATCCTCGCCAGCAGCCGCTCCTAACGGGTGATCATGGCGAAGCGCGGAGCTCCCTACTCCCACCTTTGCTGCAGACACCTTTGGCACCCACTGCTGTTGCTTTTCCTTCTGCCCATTCCGCCAAGTTTGGAGCTGCCGCTTCTGTGTTTGGAGTGCCGCCGCCATTTGGGGCTCCAAACAGCGGCAGTGCTCCAAACGCGGAAACGGCAGCTCCAAACATGACGGCGGGTGATCTTTTTATTTTGGTCCGCGCGAAGTTCAGAGCGAGCAAGAGAGGGAGACTGCGATGCCTCTATCCGAGATGGCAACCTCACTAGTGGATCACAAAGTGGCTGGAAGCCCAAATCGGTGGGTAACGATGGCGATTTTTTTGGAGCGAGAGGAAAGGAAGAGAAGAGTTGTGAAGCGTAATTTGCAGGAGGAAGTGGGTGTATCCCATGGCAGGGAGCCCAAGGAAGAAGGACCAGTAGGCAACAGAGAGCGTCCTGTAGCTCCGGAAGCAGCCTAGAGACGCGCCTGGGAAGAGGCGCAGATGCTGCCTTGTAGTCCCCAAGCCAACTGCATGCGCCACTTTTAGTTATGTGCGCTCCGCGCTTTGGGCATCTCCGTGTGATCGCGACCCTGTCCTTTCCACCTGGTGCCCTTGCTGCTTTCTGGCTTTTTAGCAACCGGCTTCGCCTTTGGAGCACTGCCCCTGTTTGGAGCTCCAAATGGCGGTAGAAGCTCCAAATGCAGAAGCTCCAAACAAGACGGTGGGTGATCTTTTTATTTTGGTCCGCGCGAAGTTCAGAGCGAGCATGAGAGCGAGACCGCGATGCCTTGCACTGTTTGGAGCCCCAAATGGCGGCGGCACTCCAAACATGGAAGCGGCAGTTCCAAACTTGGCAGAACGGGCAGAAGGGAAAGCAACAGCGGCGGGTGCCAAAGGCGTCTGCAGCAAAGGTGGGAGTAGGGAGCTCCGCAATTCGCCATGATCACCCATTAGGAGCGGCTGGTGGCAAGGAATTGCTGCCCGGGGGCGCTCCTAACGGCAAGTCCCCCACCCTCCCCCCTTATTTTGCATGTTTTAAAATAGGCCTAAATTTGGGGGGAGGGGCTTAATTTGATTTTATGCCAAAGAAACATGGTGGGGCTTCCTATTGGTGGAGGCCGTATTGTTGGAGAAACATGGTATATCTAACATATAATATATCTAACAATTCAGGATGATACTGCGTCGAATGCATATAATATATCTAACAATTCAGGATGATACTGCATCGAATGGAATGGACTGTGGACATTTTATTTTTGTCTTTGTTATAATTGGTTGGTTATTCTGCAACTTGTAACACTGTGCTTTTTGTTCCCTTTCAGTCATATTGTCTAAAGGTGAAAGAGATGGATGATGAAGAATACAGCTGCATTGTAAGTACAGAGGTTCTAATTTCTACTGAGATCCCAGATTTGTTCATAGACATACTCAGATACTTGATTGTTTTCAAAGATTTACATTTAGGGAAGTTTATTGTGTACATTCCTTATTGAATCTTGCTTTGTGTTGCCAAGTGTTCTCAAATGAAATGCCTCAGATTTCCCTAACTCTTAAGATGCTTAAGAATTAAGTTTATACCTTATTTCAACTTTTCAAACTGAGATTGATAATGTTTATGTCAGCTATCATTTTCATCTGGCATGCTCTGAGGGAAGCCTTTCCATCTTGACGCTTTCCAGAAACGTTCGATCAGATTGGAATTTTGAATGCGGTAACACAAGATTGATTCACTTGCGTTGCACAATCATAGATTGTTTAAGTATTAATGAGTTCTGCTGAAGAGAGGCCAAACATTTGATTGCCACCGCAAAGAAGCTGGATAGATAATATCCCAGTGGACTCAATACAGAGTTGTATTTTGTAGCTTTTGTTTCCTATAATGACAACTATGATCTCCAGCACATCATCCTTTCTCAGCCTTAGATGGAAAGGCCAAATCATCTGATAAGCACCTGGCGTGCCATTATTTTTATTTGAGCAGAAGAAAAGCTTTTTAAAGTTCAAATCTTGAGGAGCAGATTCAGAGCAGACTTTTCTTTTTTACTGAAAAAGCATATGGTAAGAATTTGAACAAAGTTATAGCTAGTACAAATTACAGAGATTAAAGTTTCAGGTTTAAAGATTAAGATTAAAGTGTCAAGCAAATGGCTCCAGAGAGTATTCTGTCAATATTGATTTGCATTAAAGGTTCTATAATTATGAGATAGATTCACCATTAATTTGGAATGGAAAAACTGACTATCTGTTTGACTTGTCCCTTGATCTCATTTACCATGTGATGACCTTGTGATGAGTTTTTGTTTCCTTAAATGTTGGTTTTCTTACCCTCAGGGTTCTAGGCATCTGCTCCATTAGCAAAAGATGCTTTAATGTCTGACTGTTGGCCAAGTAAAGATGTAGCACCATCATGTGAGGAGCTCAGTTTGCTAGGATGAATGAAAGAAGCCTTAATTCATATATGAGATGTTGCCCACTCTACCCTGTCGGTTGTTATAGTAACATAGTATTTTTGGTAGGCCATGGGAGAACCTCTTTACCGGGTTGGAACTGGGAACTATGAATATCGTTTAATCCTGCGCTGCCGCCAGGAGGCACGTTCACGTTTTGCCAAAATGAGGAAGGATGTACTAGAAAAGATGGAGCTGCTAGACCAGAAACATGGTAAGTGTGGTTGCTTTTTGTTTAGATCCAAATGACCTCTGGGAATTTTGAGTGACCTAGATTTGCAGATGAAAACTACCAAGCTCCTTAGAAACAAGAATACGGGATGGAAAGAAAACATGTTTGACCCTGAAAGAGCCAAAGTATCATCTTAGCCATTTATAAAGTGCTTGATTATTGCCATGCATAGGAAGACAAGCACATCCTAGGCCAGGGATGTCAAACTCAAGGCCCAGGTGCTAGATTCAGCCCTTGGGCTGCTTAGATCTGGCCTGCAGGGCCACCCTGGAAACACCAAGGGACTGGCCCATGGTGCCTCTGCCAGCGAAAATGGAGCTCGGCCTCCCAAGCCCGTTTTCGCTGGCAGAGGGTTGCAGGAGGCCATCACAGCCAAAAACAGACCTCAGGAGCCCGTTTTCCCTGGCACAGACGCCCCCAACATGACTGACATTGAGTTGGCCATGCCATCCTGGCTCCCCGAGGTCAAACACAACCCTAATGTGACCTCAAGGAAATCGAGTTTAACATCCCAGTCCTAGGCTATAAGCTGAGTGTAACCTGTATTTGTGTTCCTCTTTGCTCAATGATTTCTCTCCTTTGCAGTGCAAGATATTGTATTCCAACTCCAGCGTTTCGTGTCCACGCTTTCCAACTACTATGACGATTGTTATGCTGTGCTAAGAGAAGCAGATGTTTTCCCAATTGAAGTGGACCTAGCATGTACCACATTGAGCTACGGCCAAAAGGATGTCTTCACGGATGGAGCAGAAGATGAGGAGGAAGAGGAAGGCTGTGGAAGTAGAGAATGCAATAAAAAAGAGGAAGAAAATGGGGAGAAACTCATTGATGATGCCTGAATTTCTGAATCTTGTCAAAATTCCTTCAGAGACGGATAAATTTTATTTCTCTAGACAGCTTGTCCACAGTGACTGTTCTGTTTGTACAAGTCCAACTAGGGAATGAATCAAGATTCTGTGTTGAATGGGAGCATTTGGGTAATGACGTATGCAAAATTTTGCAAAAAAATATAATTCTTCGTCCGTTTGTGTTTTTCTCAAAATCTCACGGACCTCCTCCAGAGCTGGTGGAACTGAAAATTCCTTTAAGCAGCCTTCAGCAATCTGCTCAATATGGCTTCCTGTGCAAATGGACTATGATTAAATATACAGCGCCCCCCTTTCCCTTCCCCCCTCCCTCCCTCTCTCAGTGGCTGAGTATCTCATGTAAAAATGTTGAACACCTTTGGTTTCCTAGGGTTTTCTTTTCCCATCACTTTTATGTCGTTTTTAATCTTGAATGATATTGCTACCAGCAGGTGAATTTAGTGTTAAAATGTTGACTTCTCTGCATTGTCAAGGCCCTTAAAAGGGAGACATAAAGATTTTTGAGATTAACAGTAAGTTCACCATTTTAAGACTTAAGTTCTTAATTCATACAATTCACTATCATTACATCTGCACATTTCCCCCCTTTTGAATGTTGCCTTTGTGGACAGAGAGACTATTATGTGTGTCCCCCTAGCACCCCTTTCCCACTCATTAATCATCAGTTTGGCAGCCTTAGAAATGAGAAATGATAAACTGTCAAAGGAAATGGGGAGAATTACAAATATTTCTCTCTCTTATATTTTCGTGGACAAATATAATATTCAGATGTGATCTAAAAATAAAGTTACAAAAATAAACCAGAAATAAAATCTCTCTCCCACCCCCACCCCCCTCTCTCTCTTACACACACACACCAAAAGTAAGCCAAGCTAGGGTCAGAATAATCGTAGTGGGATTTTACATGTCAAACAGAATGAGTAACAAAGATAAATCTTAGAGGTGACAAGATAGTTGCCTTCCAATACTTGAAGTGTTGTCACTGAAGAGCTCATCCATCTATTCTCCAAATCACCTGAGGACTAGACAAGAAACAATGGGTGGAAGCCAGTCAGAATGAGATCCAACCTAAGGAGAAATTTCCTGACAGAACAATTACGTGGTGGAAAAGCTTCCCTCCTGAATTTGTGGGGGCTCCATCGCTGGAGGTTTTCAAGAAAAGATTGGACAGCCTTTGTCCAGATTGGAATAAGGACTCTTGCCTTGACAAGGGTTGGATTAAGATACCTCCAAGGTCCTAGCCCCATGACTCCACTCGACTTATTCTCTAATAAGAATATGAAGTTTCTGGTCTTTTTCCAACTTAAGCTTTAGGTTTTTGTCTTCTTAATCCTTCTGTTTACACCATAGTAAAAAAAAAAAAAAAAAGAATAATGGAAGAATCAAATTCCTTCCAGGTTGCAGGAATCATTTGGTTCCAAAAGGGAAATGTTTCCAAAGTGTTCCTAAAAATCAAACCCACAAAACAGACAAACACAGGTGGACTTTCCTATATCATCTTGATTGGCAACTCCTCAAATGTGCTAGAAATGAGAAAATAAATTGTATTGATAGGCACCTGTCAGGTGTGAACAACCAGATCTTAGGGATGACATGATTGCTGCCTCCCAATTTTTTTTGATGCAAACTTTTAGAGTTCAAACAAGCTATTGTTCTCTGTCTATTCCACAGGAATACTCCAGCTGGTAGCTTTCACCTGGGAAGGACTAGCTAAGACTCAAAGGAGTTCAGGAGGAGTCAGACCTTGCTCTGTTGTGTTTACATAATGATATGACTAATTTCCTGCTTGACCTGTTCTCCAGACTGGGACAGTTGTTCTCCATCAGTACCCCATTGAATATTTCAATGTTGGGTAAGGCTATAGGTAGTTATGGTGTCGTATCCTGTACCTGCCTGATCAAAAAGCTATTATAGGAACTTTCCCAGTTGAATTTCTCTCCCGGATCCACATCAAATGTGGCAAATGTAAATTCAATGCACTTCTATATCTACAAATAAGGCTGTCTGCTTTCTGTGCAGAATTATTACAGGAAAAACTTGCCATCAGAGCAGATAAATTAAGTTTCTGTGCCTATTGTCTTGTTTGAAAGGGAAAATTGCTCTGGGGTTCTGTGCTCATATGTGCAGCCTAAAGTACTCCTAATCTGTTGGACTACAGCTACTGTCTTACTTCAACCATATTGGCAGCATTATAATCTGAGGGACTGCACATTTTGGAAGATGTAACATTGACTGTTCAGAATATATGGAAATACAATTCAGTTTCGATTAATTTTACAGATAGTCAAAGTCATGTGGGAACTTCTTGAATTTGTAACTTTCTGCTTGAGCAGAACAATGTTATTGGCTTAAAATATTCAGTGTTCTGCCAACTTACCTCTTCCTTACCTTTCTGCCTGATTTTCCCTTTAACATTTCCCCTCATATCACCTCCCAGGAGGGGGAGACATCTGGCCAACAAACCTGTCTCATCCACCCACCCCAGCATTGTTTGAATTGAAATCCTACATTGATTTTGCTGTCCTGTGTGAAGAACTGAGCTACAGATCACAAAAGCTCATGCATATTTTTAATGAAATGAAATGAAATTGGAAAAGGTGCTATCAGACTATCCCTGATTTTTTTTTTTTTTTTGGTGCAAACCAAAACAAAAGAGCTGATCTGCAATGTCTGCAATCATTAAAAGCATCTATAAATCCAAACTATTAAAAATTAAACTTTTAAACAATGTTGTCTTCCAAGTTCACATCTAAAAAGCCCTTTAAATCTCAGCATAGCCAATCCAGGGCCCTTACTCTAAGGCAGCTCATCTCTCTCTCTCTCTCCCTCCCTCTCTCTGTACAGGCACACATAACATGCACAATATATGAATAATACATGGATCAGATCAAGTTTATTTTTTTTAAATGAATCTAGTTATGTATAGACTTTTAAAGATTCCAAGACATTTTTTTCCAGTAAAATGCACACAAAACATACAAAACTGGATCTGTTAATAAGAAATATTTATGGCATGTTTTTACTTTTAGTCACATATCGGTCACATGCTGATAGTTTTACAATTCTGAAAATATATTAGGCATACAAATTCTATGATCTCTTGTGAACAATAAATATGAGTATTTACTTTGGTTTTAAATTTCTGTGCCCGCAAGTTCTATATCATATTGTCAATGAGGAGCTAGAAAGCAATAGCACTTAGACTTATATACTGCTTAACAGTGCTTTTACAGCCCTTTCTAAGCTGTTTACAGAATCAGCCTATTGTCCCCAACAATCTGGCTCCTCCTTTTACCCACCTCAGAAGGATGGAAGACTGAGTCAATCTTGAGCCTGGTAAGATTAGAACTGCTGAACTGCAGGCAGAGGGCAGCCAGCAGAATTAGTCTGCAGTACTGCACTCTAACCACTGCACCTCTGGCTCTATGATGAAGATAGTTTCTTAGTTTCTAGTAGTAAATTGTAACCACAAAGGATACTCACTTGCAGTTTATGGCTTGAGTCATAGCATAAATTATCTGATATATTTGCAACTGGCATACAAAAATTCTAATTTCCATAGCACTATTATGCTAGCTCCTATTTAAGGCAAAGCTAAAATTGTTTCTAATTTCCTGTCATGTGTATCAAATAGGCTTATTCTGAAATTTACAGAATCTGGCCAACACATCTGTCTTCTAGTACTAATTTAGAAGGGATAAAAGCTTCTAGTTTTGACCAACAGAAATGCAGTCATCTACTTACTATCAGTCACGATATGATATTTGGCCACACTTTTAAAATGCCTGCTTGCCAGTTTGTAATGTTATTCATGAATCCTAGCTACAAGAATTCTTCTGTTTTACATTTTTGATATTATAAATAAACACATGTTCAAGCTAGAATAATCACAAGGTTTAGTTTTGCTGAACACCAGGACTGTAGAGGTAGATGGATGAAGAAGTTATATTGAATTAGCAGCCAACTGATCACTAAGACTAATGTAGGTGTAAGATAATGTAAGTGCTGATTGATATAGTATATGCATGAGTGCAAACCCATATAATATTGAAGAGAATTATACAATTCTTTATTCATGGGAGAGGTATAATATGGTTTGGATTCCATAAGTTTGTTTATAGTACCATTCTGTGTATTTTTTAAAAAAAGCTTTTGTCCCTGCCCTCATACCATTCAAGAATTTATGCTTTCCATATTCTCCTCTTGTGTAAATCAGATCTGGTGTGCTGATGTCACTGAGTCTTTGGATCTTTTTGTTTTTGGTTCTCTATGTGGCTAATACTCTTTTCCCTACCTGATCAATACTGCAACCATCTGGAACCAAAGCTATGTTCTCCCCTTTGGGCTGTACACCATTGTTGTATATTGCAGTATGATTCCCCCTGTCACTTCCAATACTGTCAGTGCTGTGAGCCAGAGACTGGTCAATGTCGAGGTTTTCCTTCGCTTCTGGTAAATCTGCTTCTGTTTCTTCCGTTTCACTGTTACTTCTAACTATAGAAGGATTCTCTAGCTGAGAGGTAATTTCTTTTTTCACATTCAGACAACAGTACGAAGCAACAGCCAGGAAGAGCGCAGACAAGACGACTTCTGAGCCAGCCAGATAGAATATAATTTCATATTTCTTGAGTGCATCCACCAGTCGCCCTGCGATTTTGAAACAAAGCATAGCATTGTTGCCTTGTAATCTGTTCCAACAGTTTCATATGGATGTCATATAAAGTGCTTAAATTTGCAGCTTGTAAGTTTGCAGGTTTTGTAAATGTAGAACTTCAATCAGGCCTGCATTAGTATGAATTCCAAACATGCATATAAATACATTTTCATACATCCTCCTTTTCATTCACAGAATTACTGACAAGGCTCCCCTGGAATCACTATGGAAGAGATAAAATCAGTATTTCTGTAACATGGAGATTTATTTGTTTATTTGTATCCTGCCTTGCTTATTTTTACAAATAATTCAAGGCAGTGAACATATCCAACACACCTTCCTCCTGTTTTCTCTACAACAACTCTGTGAGGCGGATTGGACTGAAAGAGAATGACTGGTCCAAAATAACCCAGCTAGCTTTTGTGGCTAAGACAGAACTTGAACTCACAGCTTCCATTTTCTTGCCTGGTGCCTTAAACACAAGGCCAAACTGGCACTCCCACTAGACCCTGTATGGAGCTTCCAAAATGCTGTTGACCTCAGGTATCTATGAACATTAACCTGATCAATAACTAATGAGAGTTTCATGGACATTCCACACACATTCCACACCACTCATTTATTATAACCATAGAGACAGAACACGATAAAGTATAGTAAGTCAAAGAGCAGGTGGCTGATGTGACTGAGAGAGCTTTTGCACAGCTTTGTATTGTGGGCCTATTGTGCCCAGGAAGCTCAGTCACGCATGCCCTGTCACCTCCTGAATGGACCTCTATAATGCATTTTACCTGGGGCTGCCCTCAGCAAGCATCAGCTGATGCAAAATAGAGCACTGTGGAAGAGTTATGTGTATCCTAGAGTGCCATACCTTTGCTCTGCAAACTGCATTGGTTGGCAATTTGTTTTCTGGTCCAATTCAAGGTTTGGGCTTTGACCCACCTCCACCCAATGACATCTGCCCATCGCATTAGGCCTGGCAGAAGAGGTATGCTACAGATGAGATGACTGCATTATTTTTTAACATCAATTCTCTCCCCTATCTAGTTAATGATAACATTGCTGATGTTTTTAATGGTAGTTTTTAAATTTGAATTATATGGCTGCTTTTATTGTGAGTCACCTTTATTGTGAAATGAGTGGCTATATAAGAGCCGTGGTGGCATAGTGGTTAGAGTGCAGTACTGCAGGTTACTTCTGCTGTCTGTCTGTAATTTGGCAGTTCAATTCTCACCAGGCTCAAGGTTGACTCAGCCTTCCATCCTTCCAAGGTCGGTAAAATGAGGGCACCGATTGTTGGGGCAATATGCTAACTCTGTAAACCACTTAGAGAGGGCTGTAAAGCCCTGTAAAGCAGTATATAAGTCAAAGTGCTATTGCTATATAAATGAGAGGAACAAAACAAATAGGATTACACCTGGATATGCTCTACCTCAGGGATGGGATTCTACCAGTTTCCACCTATTTGCTAGAACCGGTTGTTAACATTCTAAGCAGTTTGGAGAACCGGTTGTTAGAAGAAATTACTGGCCTAATCCTGTAAGGAAGGCAGGAAGGAAATGTTCCGGTGTTGCTTATGGAAACTGCCTCTCTGTTAACCCTTATTACATTCTTGGCAGGACTAGACTTCCTGTGTCTGGAACTTCTCTGAAAATTTTCCCCCTCCTTTGCTGGTACTTTGCTTGTGTGGAGTGATCATTTAAAGTTACAATGGCATGGAAAAAAGTGACTTATGACCATTTTTCACACGTATGATTGTTGCAGCATCCCCACAGTCATGAGAGGCCAGGCGAGGAGATGCGTGCCTTGATGTGAGTGATATTGAGTTGGCCACACCCAGCCAATAACATGACCACCAAGCCATGCCCACCACCTAAGCCATGCCCACAGAACCAGTTGTTAAAAATTTCGAATCCCATCCCTGCCCTACCTCAAAGAAAGCTCTACACAAGAAAGGTGGTTAAACTTACCTGCGGAAGGTGGTCCAATGAGAACAGCAACAGCCTCAATGAGTAAGTTAAGACCAATTGCACTGGAGAATTTCTGTGACCCAACAATAGTCATGAGGACTTCAAACTGCAGAGCTCCTACCATGCCATAGGAAACACCAAAGAAAATGCAGAAGATGACAAGGGAGGTGTAGGTGTTGGCCCTAGCACTAAAGATATCCGTCAGGCCATTGAAGAGCATTGCAAAACTGAATAAGTAGGTTACATGGGGTCGTATCCTCTTCATCCCAGCAAGCATCCCACAGGACGGACGGGCGAAAATATCTATGAAGCCAATGATGGACAAAAGAAAGGCTGCCTCTTTGTCAGGTATTCCTGTGTCTTTGGCATAGTTGACTAACAGAATTGTGGGCACAAAGAGGCCCAGAACCATGATGAACTTGGCGATGGTGTAAATGATAAAACCCCGGATTTTGAAGATCGAAAAATTTAATAAGCTTTTCGTTTTCTTGTCCTTTTTCTTCTTGAGTTTCTTGGGTTTCTTAACGTTGTCCAAGGTGCCACCCGCCTTGTCCGCTCTCCCTCCCATTGGCAGCATCTCTTTAGTTTCATAAGTGTCCATGACTTTCTCCCTCGTCTTCTTCATGCCAACTGCCAAGGGTCTCATGAGCATCCCACATGTGCAGCAGTTCAGGAGGAGCCCCCCCATGATGAGGAATCCCCCTCGCCAGCCAAACTTTTCCAGGAGGACTTGACCCAGCGGAGAAAGTGCTGAGAGGAAGACCGGGCTCCCAGCTGCAGCTAGCCCATTCGCCAGAGGCCTGCGCCTGTCGAAGTAGGATCCTAACATAATCAAGGAAGGCTGGAAATTCAGAGCCATTCCTAAACCTGGAAAAAAAGATTGCAGGAGGAACAATTGATGGGAAGGCATCAGCTCTCAGCCAATGGACAGGTCTCAAACTCACTGTATTTGAAGGAAAGGTTCCCCCCGCACCCCAAAAATATGCTATTTAATTTAATTTGCAAGTTGCAAGTTAATGCAAGTTGTCCTGTATCATGCGGTGATCTAGAAGTGAAGCTCTCGCCTCACAATCAGGAGGCTGTGAGTTCGATCCTGGGTAGAGGCAGACATTCTCTGGGCACAATGAAAATATATCTGCTGAATAAAGCTCCACATTGGCGACAGGAAGAGCCACTAAACCCTCAGATCCATTCAGTTGCCCAGACTCCACCCCCCGCAAGGGATTATGGGGCCATTAAAAGAAGATGATGAGAAAAGAAGATGACTGCAAGTTGTCTTTTAACACAAGGAATAAAAAACTACAGGTAGTCCTTGACTTATGACCATAATTGAGCCCAAAATTTTTGTTGCTAAATGAAACATTTGTTAAGTAAAATTGTTAAGTAAATTTTGCACCATTTCATGACCTTTCTGGCCACCATTAAGTGAATCACTGCAGTTGTTAAGTTAGTAATATGGTTGGTAAATGAATCTGGCTTTCCCATTGACTTTCCTTGTCAGAAGGTTACAAAAGAGGATCATGTGATCTCAGGGCATGGCAGTTATCAGAATTATGAATCAGTTGCCAAGCATTTGAATTTTGAACATGTAACCATGGGGATGCTGCAGTAGTTGTACATGTGAAAACGGTCATGTCACTTTTTTTCAGTGCTGTTGTAACTTTGAACAGTCACTAAGTGAAGTCAAGGACTATCTGCATAGCCCAGTGTATGTTGATGAATTACAATTCTCAGAATCATTTTTCACTGATCATACTGAGTCTTCTGAGAACTGAGAACTAGAAATACCTAGGGAACCTTAAGGCCCCATGACTGCTTTCCACACTTATTTAAAGCAACATTTTCATTTTTAAATTTTGCTTTTTTTAAAATCAAATATTGGGAATAAAATGAATCAACTTTTACAAATGTCTTCCTTGGGCAGTAAAATTCATACTCATCTTTGAAAATATATTGGTTGTCCAGACTACAAGTTCAATCTGGCTAATTTTTACAATAAATAGGAGCATATATGAGCTTCTCTCAAACATCAAATCTGAAGTGTAAATATTAAAGCAGGGGTCTCCAAACTTGGCAACTTTAAGACTTGTGGACTTCAACTCCCAGAATTCTCCAGCCAGCTATGCTGGTTGATGGCATACATCACCCTGACAATATTTCAACAATATCATGTTAATCTATCATTTTCTGAAGTAGACTTGCACAACAGCTTCTTTCCATGTTACAAACACTCACCTGTCAGCACTCCAGCAGACAAATACAATTCAATTATGTTGGTGGTAAAGGAGGCCAGGATCATTCCAGAGGAAGCAAGGAGCCCCCCAACAAGCATCACAGGCCGACATCCAAACTGGTTCACCATAATGCTGCTCAGAGGTCCTGCAGGGCACCCAAGAAATCAAAAAAGGGGCAAGACCAGAATAATATGAAAATAATGCAAAACCTCAGCAACTTACTTATGCCAAACAGCAGAAGATCTTAAGCTGGCTTGGATTTGTTGAGTAGTGAATGTACCTTTGCCATTAGATGTTTTTGGCGGAGATTGAGAAATTTAAGCTTTGCTTAAATAACTGTGGAACACATACAGATTTTTGCTTTCATAATTACCTTCTTACCTTCAATGATTGAAGGTAAGAGTTTTCCCCAGTCAGGTGTTGCTAAGATGGATTCTAAGTCCCAGCTACCTGGCCATTGCAGAGGGACATTATTATTGCAGGTCTGTTCAGGAAGAGTGGAAAACTGGAAGCTTTAAAATGTAGTTATAGCAATAGTACTTAGACTTATATACTGCTTTATAGTGCATTACATCCCTCTCTAAGCGGTTTATTGCCCCCAACAATTCCAGTCCTCATTTTACCCACCTAGGAAGGATGGAAGGCTGAGTCAACCTTGAACCTGGTGGGATTTGAACTGCCAAATTATAGGCAGGCAGCTGCAGAAGTAGCTTGCAGTACTACACTCTAACCACTGCACCATAAAGGCTCCTTATGCTAAAACATTAAAAAGTAAGACTTTTTGGAGAACTGCAAAATTGTCTAATTTATTGCAGAGCTTCCTGGAGTGTTAGATGATATCTTATCCATCTTATTGGGTATATTTAAAGTGTAATAAAGAGTGTTAATTTTGGTTGTCATGGACTGCATTCAAACAGGAAAAATTGTTGGGAGCTTTGTTGTGTGTAGCAATGGGTACAGCCACCTAAACTCTTATGTCACACTTTTTTTCCCCCACTCTATTTTGCTGACATAGTCTTCCCTTTCTTTTTTTTTTCTACTTATACAGAAATCTGTGTAGGACTCTAGGGAAAGGACAATATGGTTTTGCTATAGCATTGATTGTAGCATTCATAAAGTATTTTTTGAATTAGGTAAAGCTTGCAAGCAAGGAAGATAAAGGCTCCAGCTTTAATGTTTGGCCTGGAATAAGGCTTCCACTGCTCAACTTTTCAAATTTGGAAGGAAGCCCTGCAGGGTAATTATTAATAACATAACATGACACATCTAAGAGGCATGGTTAGGGAAGCTATTTTTAGCTTGTGGGGTTCACTATTTGTGTGTACTTGTGTGTGCACTGCACATGCCGTAGAGAATGAATAGAGTTGAATTTTTCAACTTTTTAAAAAAATATATTCGCATGTTGGTGGGTATAGGGGTTTTTGATATAGTTTCAGGCATGGGTGAAATGAATGGAGATAGTCTTAGTTGGTGAACTTTCAGCTCTTTATTACATAGTGACTTGTGTGTCTTTAATAACAACAACTCTGCCTTATATAGGCAACCTTAATGTGAAATAACCAATAGGGAGCTGCAAAACGCTAGCTCCAAAACCAATAAGAGTCCTTCGTTAAGGGCCAATCGGATTCTCTGAACCCAACCAATCCGATCGAGCCGCTTAACACCCAATCAGAAGTGCAGAGCCAGAACCCTGCACTTTACCCCAAGCTCGCTTTTATTTGAACTATTTACATACATAACACCCCTTCCCCCTGGCTCCTCAATTATGGTGTGACTATATAGTCCTTCAAATAGGACGGTTGTCTTTTGGGTCTATCAGATTTTCTTTGGACTGGCTGTGTACAGTCCTGTTGAGGTAGGGTGTTGTTTGGCAGTGGCTCAGCTTCTCGTTCTGGTGTGATTTCCCTTGGAGCGTACGATTCTTCCTCCTGCTCCATTTCCTGAGTTTCACTTGATTCATCGCTTTCTTGAAACAGGTTCCCTGGAATGTCGTCTTCTTCCATTCCTTCCCCCCCCCCCTCAGTTTGGTCATGGGGGAGTTGTTGGCTGGCCAATATGAGTCGTGACCGTAATTGGTCAATATGTCGTTTCCACAGTCTTTCATCAATACATCTTACAATATAGGATTTGGGCCCAGTCTCGCGTATTATCGTTGCTTCAATCCAAACCGGGTCGCCTGATAAATTTCTTGCATAAACAGGGTCACCTACCTTGAAGGTACGGTAGCGTCCGCTGGATCCTGCAGGCTTTTCTGGCTCGTAAGCAGGTTGCAGTCGGTCGAGGCGGGAACGAAGTTTTCGCCCCATGAGAAGTTCTGCGGGAGTTCTGCCGGTTACGCTGTGCGGAGTGATGTGTTGTAGAAACAGAATGCAGTTTATTTTTTTGTCAATATTATCATAGTCCACTTTTTGCAAAGTCTTTTTTACAAATTGGACCATACGTTCCGCTCGGCCGTTGGTAGCAGGATGCGCCGGCAAGGTGAGCGCATGGCGGATGCCATTATCAGCAAGGTACTGTTCAAACATTAGCGCTGTAAACTGTGGTCCGTTGTCGGACATCAGGACGTCCGGTAATCCATGAGTTGCAAAGAGTCTATTAAGGACTTTAATGAATGCTTCGGAGGTTGTATGGGTCATTCGATGAATTTCTAACCAATTAGAGTATGCATCGACAGTCACCAACAATGTATGTCCTTTAATCGGCCCTGCGAAATCCAGGTGGATTCTGGACCAGGGTCCGCGTGGCGTCTCCCATTCGGTCGGTGCAGCTTTTGGCGGTGCGTTGCTGGTTTGTTGGCACTTAGTGCAGGCTTTGACCCATTGCTCGATGTGTAGGTCCATGCCTGGCCACCAAGCGTAGCTCCGTGCGAGTGCTTTCATCCGCACTATCCCGGGATGTCCTTCGTGCAAGATTTGTAACAGCGTCTTTTGGAGTCGTTCTGGAACGATGACTCTATCGCCCCAGATGACACAGCCTTTTTGCGAAAAAAGTTCAGTCTGCCTTGTTTTAAATGGCGCGAAGTCATCTGGGACCTGGTCCAATGGCCATCCACGTTCTACCCAGCCTAGGACTCGAGCTAGGGTGTGGTCTCGTCTGGTCTCTCTCGCGATATCTCGAGCGGTCATAGGGGGCGAGTTGAGCATTTCGATTTGTAACGCCGATACTGTTGGTGCTGGATCGTCGAGAGTCTCTGGTAGCGGTGCTCTGCTGAGTGCGTCGGCGTGGGGAATAGCTTTCCCTGGGCGATATAACAATCGATAATTATAAGCAGCTAGAAACTCTGACCATCGAGTCATTCTTGGGGACAATATATAGGGGGTTGGTTTGTCCCCAGCGATTTTCCCCAGTAAAGGTTTGTAGTCAGTTACAATGGTAAATGTCCTTCCATATACATATTCATGGAATTTTTTTACGGCTGACACAATTGCAAGAGCTTCCTTATCTATTTCTCCATAGTTACGTTCTGCATGGGAAAGAGTCTTCAAAAACTATGCAACGGGGGCCTCGTTTCCATTAGGCAGCACATGGCTCAAAATGGCACCCACCCCAAACGGTGAGGCATCACAAGTTATAACCAATGGTAATGTTTCATTATATTGCATAAGTACAGAATCAGATGTAAGTAAATCTTTTACATTTCGAAACGCTTTTTCCTCCCGGTAACCCCAAACCCACAATGCTTTCTTATCTAATAACCGGTGTAACGGTTCAGCCACAGTCGCCTTATGCGGTAAAAACACATTATAGAAATTGATAAGGCCTAAAAATGCCTGGAGATCTGTTTTGTTATGGGGTCTGGGAGCATTTTTATTGCCCTTAATTTACTCTCAGTAGAGTGAATACCCTGACTATCAATGCGATAACCTAGAAATTCAACACTGTCGGTATACAGATGACATTTATCCCTTTTTACTTTCAGTCCCGCTTCTTGGAATTTTTTAAGAACACATTTTAAACGATTCTGCAGAATTTTTTTTACTAGGAGCTGCAATTAACACGTCATCAAAATACGGAACCACGCCCTTGATTCCCTGCAATAATCATTCCATTAAACTTTGGAATATTCCCGGGGCTACACTTACCCCGAATTGCAATGCAATCGGGAACATTTAAAAGCACCTCTGTGCATTACTATCGTTTGAGCTTGGGCTGTTTTATCGTCTATGGGCAATTGTTGATAGGCTTGAGCCAAATCTAATTTTGCAAAAACCTTTCCGCCTCCCAGGGAATGAAGGAGGTGCTGCACCACCGGCACTGGATACACGTTCTGCTGGAGGGCGTGGTTTAGAGTGGCCCGGTAGTCCCCACAGATTCGGATTGACCCATCTGGCTTAATGGGGGTTACAATAGGAGTTTCCCATGGAGAATGATCAATGGGTTGCAGTACCCCTTGTTTAATTAGTTTGTCAAGTTGTTCATCTATCTTGGCCTTAAGGGTGAACAAAACTCGACGGGGCTTTAAACGGATCGGGGCGACCTTAGGGCCGAGGCTAAACGAAATTGGGGTCCCCTTATACTCACCCAGACGATCTACGAAGACATCGCTGAATTCAGAAATAAGATCCTCCTCCCACTCACAATCACCGACTCGGTTCACACCGGCTACTTCGATGCCGAGTGGCGCAAACCATTGGAGGCCCAACAAAGGCCTGTCCCTATCGATGATCGTTAGAGGTAAGTATGCCGTATGCTTTTTAAACGAGACGCGGACTCGACAAGACCCAACCACAGGGATCCGATTCCCTTGGTAGTCTTAAAGGATGAGACGTTGCATTCGAAGGTCTTGGCATTGGATGGTAGGAATGAGTTGCTTTAATGTCTTCCACGACACCATCGAGAGGGACGATCCCGAATCGACCTCCATGTGGCAAGGTTGGTTCTCTATGGCTACTGTAACTCAAATCTTCTTAGCGTCCATGGCTGAGCCGTGACCTATAGTGATAGTATGGTGAGCCTCTTCTTTCTGCAACGCTCGATATCTGTAGGAGTGGTTTGCTGGATCTCACCTTACAGGACGGTTTCCTGCCGATTGGCGAAAGTTGGTTCCCTTTGAGGCCTGACTTGGTCCCGGTAAACTGCGACAGACTCGACTGATGTGGCCTCATTTCCTGCACTCATGGCAGAGTGCGTCACGGAATTTACAGTCTGTCCTGGGGTGGTTTGCCCCGCAACCAGCGCAAGGGCGTGAGGGTTTAGGGCGAGGGTCCCGGTCGGACCGCAGTCGATGGACCCCTTCTTCGTCGCTGTCTGACGACGAAAAGAGGTCCTTGTAGTGTGTTGTCGCTAGCTGCCCTTCTGAGCTGGGTAAAATGTCGCCTGCCGGTGGGGCCGTTGGGTTTCGGCTTCGCCGTAGTTGTGCCGCGGACTTTTTGGTCACCTCAGCAGCAGTGGCTTCGGCGATGGCGTCAGCAAGGCCGATGTCGCCTTTCGCCATCAGCTTGCTTTGCACGCCTAGCGCATCTAATCCCAGAATTAATCGGTCTCTCAGTGCTTCATCTAAGTCTGTGAACCTGCAGAGGCCTCCTAAGTGTCGGAGGTCTGCCACGAAGTCAGCCACACTGTCTCCTTTTCGCTGGTTTCTTTGATAGAACTCATGGCGTCTCACGAGTGTAGGTACGGTTGGTGCGTAATGGTCTCTCAGGAGAGGTTCGAGGTCGTCCCAGCTCATTGCTTTCACTTCTCGAGGTTTCGCGAGGGCTTTCGCCATTTTAAAGACAGCCGGGCCGCAGTACGTCAGGAACAGCACCCGCTTCTTGGCTGGTGTGGCGTCCTTCAGGTTGTTCGTTTCAAGGAACATTTGGAAACGATCCATGTTGGATTCCCAATCCTCTTGGTTCAGATCAAACGGAGTGGGTGGTATGATGCCGCTGGACATGGTTTCCATTGGTGGCGTCGTCTTAACACGTGCTCTGTTTTCTTCCAAGTTCCTTGAGATCAGATGTCTCCAAATCCCACCCTCGTCGCCAGTGATATAGTTTCAGGCATGGGTGAAATGAATGGAGACAGTCTTAGTTGGTGAACTTTCAGCTCTTTATTACATAATGACTTGTGTGTCTTTAATAACAACAACTCTGCCTTATATAGGCAACCTTAATGTGAAATAACCAATAGGGAGCTGTAAAACGCTAGCTCCAAAACCAATAAGAGTCCTTCGTTAAGGGCCAATCGGATTCTCTGAACCCAACCAATCCGATCGAGCCTCTTAACACCCAATCAGAAGTGCAGGGCCAGAACCCTGCACTTTACCCCAAGCTCGCTTTTATTTTAACTATTTACATACATAACAGTATTCTTTCTGAATATTCCCCACATCTCCCCCTCCCCAAAAAAATAAATCAATATTGGGATTGAAGACTTTTAAAAAGCTCAATGAATACCATAGGTCTCTGCCAACCTTAAGGTAGTGATAGCAATGGCCTGTGAATTGGAATGAAGGAAAACAGATGGAAAGGGCTGAGTTTTGCATAGCCATTCTCAATAAATAGCTATATCTTTGACATTAATGTGGCTGTATGCAGTTTTGCTCTAAAGATATGGGGATATTTTGCTGTCTGAATTCATGGAGGCCTAACCCTAACATTAAGTGGCTTTATCTCCCCTTTATCCCCTTTGGGATTTTTCCATGTATTACCAGGAAATGTAGATAAGGCTGACTCAAAATGTCAGTGCCCTCCTAAACATACCCACGTGCTCCAAATTTGTTGGCAATGTCCATTTTGCTGTCCAAATTCAAGGAGGCCTAACCCTGTTAAGTTCTGCGCATGGGCGCAAGAAGTGGAGACGAGACGATGAACAGTGAACTTCAACTCTTTATTTAACATTGTGCAACAGAGCAAAAACTACGGCAGCAACAGCCCTTTTTATAGGCAAGCTGCTGATCAAGTAACCAATAAGAAACGGGAAGCGCTAGCTCCCTTAACCAATGAAAGAGGCCCGCTAATAGCTAATCAAATTCTCCTGAACGGACCAATCCAATGTCGCTATTATTGGCCAATCAGAAGTGCAGGGCTAGAACCCTGCACTTTTCTAAAGGTTTTAATAATCTTTATTTAAGCACTTTTATTAATTCATAACACCCCTTCCCCTCGGGTTCCGTTTAAGGGGTGCAGTGATGTAATCTCTGAGGTAGGAAGGTTGTTTAGACTGTCTATTAGATTTATGCCGTCCCCCCGGTTCTTGTCCATCATCTTGTTTTGGCGGGACGTCCTCTGGCAAGTCGGGTGCCGGCGGTTCTTCATTGAAAAACTCAGTGCCACTAATGTCCTCGTTGTCCTCTAGCCTTTGTGGGCTTGCCTCTGACGAGGTGTCCCTTTGAGGCGAGCTTACCCCCATCTCTGATCCTTCTCCATGCATTACGCCCAAATGCTGACTTCCGTTCGCGTTTTCTGGCATTTCGAATTCGGTTTCTTTGGCATCCCCTCCCTCCTCAGTTTGGGAGTTACCGGAGTCATTGAAACTAGGTTGTAGCCTCGAACGCAGCTGATCAATATGGCGCTTCCATATTCTTCTGTCGCGGGCTTTTACTCGGTACGACCTGGGTCCAGTGACTTGGATTACAGTTGCTTTGACCCACAAAGGTTCGCCTGAAAAGTTCCTAGCGAAAACTAAGTTGCCTATCTTGAATTCGCGGCATTTCCTGCTAGATCCGTGGGGTTTTTCTGGTTCGTACAATGGGTGTAGTCGGTCGAGGTGGGAGCGGAGTTTGCATCCCATTAATAATTCAGCTGGAGTCTTGTTGGTGGCGCTGTGCGGAGTGATGTGTTGAAGAAGGAGTATCCTGTTTATCTTATCTTCGATATCCCCATAGTCCATTTTATATAGGGTCTTTTTGATGAATTGTACCATGCGCTCGGCTCTTCCATTAGCCGCAGGATGCGCCGGCGAAGTTAGCGCATGGTGAATACCACAGTCCGCCAAATACTGTTCAAAAGGAAGTGCGGTAAACTGGGGGCCGTTGTCGGATACCAGTACGTCTGGTAGTCCATGTGTCACGAATAACTTGTTCAACTTCCAGATGATGGATTCGGTTGTGGTACTTTTCATTTTGTGGATCTCAAGCCAGTTTGAGTAGGCATCCACCATTATTAGGAATGTGTGTCCCTTAGTAGGTCCCACAAAGTCAATATGATTACGGGATCATGGTCCCCGGGGTGTTTCCCACTCCGTCGGTGTTGCTTTCAGTGGGGCATTGCTAACTTCCTGGCATTTGTAACAAGTCTTTACCCAGGCCTCGATTTGCTTGTCGATACCCAGCCACCACGCGTAGCTTCGTGTGAGCGCCTTCATGCACACAATGCCGGGGTGGACCTCATGCAAAGTTTTCAACACCGCTCGTTGTAACCGCTCTGGGACAACAACTCTATCCCCCCAAATGATGCAGTCCTTTTGGGAAAACAGTTCCGTCTGCCGATTCTTGAAAGGAATGAAGTTGTCAGGGATTTGATCCAATGGCCATCCTCGCTTGACCCAGTTAAGAACTCGTGCCAAAATGGGATCGCATTTGGTTTCGATCGCGATATCTCAAGCTGTCAGCGGTGGTGATTGAAGTGTCTCAATTTGGAGCGTTGTGACAGTTGGAGCTGGGTTGTCAACGGTTTCCGGAATGGTGCATGGCTTAGTGCGTCAGCGTGGGGAATGGCTTTCCCCAGGCGGTGTTGCAGCTTATAATTATATGCAACCAAGAATTCTGACCAGAGAGTCGTTCGGGGAGATAATATATAAGGGGTTGGCTTGTCTCCCGCTATAATCCCCAGCAACGGTTTGTGGTCGGTAACTATAGTAAAAACTCGCCCATAAATATATCCATGAAATCGTTTAACAGCAGATACAACAGCAAGAGCCTCTTTATCGATTTGACTATAGTTACGTTCAGCTTTTGATAGCGTTTTTGAAAAGTAGGCAATAGGGGCTTCACTACCATTTGGTAACACATGGCTCAAAATGGCACCCACTCCGAATGGTGATGCATCACATGTGATTGTTAAAGGCAAAGTCTCGTTATACTGCATCAAAACAACATCTGAAGTCAATAGGTTTTTTACTTGTCTGAACGCGTGTTCCTCTCGGTGTCCCCAGACCCAGGTTGCCTTTTTGTCCAACAGACGATGTAGGGGGCTCGGCTACGGTCACTTTGTGGGGCAGGAAAACGTTGTAAAAATTGATAAGGCCCAGGAAAGCTTGGAGATCAGTCTTATTTCTGGGCCTTGGGGCGTTTTTGATTGCCCTTAGCTTGCTATCAGTGGGGTGAATGCTTTGTTTATCGATTAAGTACCCCCAAAATTCTACTTTATCCATACACAGTTGACACTTTTTTTTTTTTACTTTAAGGCCAGAGTCTTTAAATTTCTGGAGAACCAACCTCAGGCGCTCCTTTAGTATTTCTCTAGTCGGAGCAGCAATTAAAACATCATCAAAATATAAAAGGGTACAACCCCTTTTATATCCTGTAATAGTCTCTCCATCAAGCTCTGAAAAATTCCGGGGGCCACGCTAACTCCAAATTGGAGTCGGTTGCACTTAAATGCACCTCGGTGCGTAACGATCATTTGTGCCTCTGCCGTTTTTTTATCTACAGGCAGTTGTTGGTATGCCTGTGCTAAATCCAGTTTAGCGAAGACTTTTCCGCCCCCCAGGGAATGGAGAAGGTGTTGTACCACCAGTACCGGGTAAGCGCTCTGCTGAAGGGCGTGATTCAGGGTGGCTCGGTAGTCCCCACATATTCTTAATGATCCATCCGGCTTGATGGGTGTTATGATTGGGGTTTCCCAGGGAGCATGGTCGGTTGGTTCTAACACACCCTTGGCTATTAATTTATCAAGCTGCTCGTCAATTTTTGGTTTAAGGGCAAATGGAACTCAACGAGGCTTAAGGCGGATGGGAGCTACTTCAGGGTTAAGGTTAAATGATATCGGGGTCCCCTTGTACTCGCCTAGTTTGTCTGCAAAGATGTCCTGGAATTCCTGGACAAGGGCCTCTTCCCAGTCGTTGCTGTTGGTTCGGTGAATGCTGGCTACTTCAATCCCAAGTGGAGCGAACCATTGGAGGCCTAACAAGCTAGGCCAATCCCTGTCGACTACGGTCAATGGTAAGGATGCAGTACGACTTTTAAATGAGACACGGACTTGGCTGGATCCAACAACTGGAATTCGATTTCCCTGATAGTCCTTGAGTATAATTCGTTGGAATCTGAGGTCTTGCCGCCAGACGGCAGGAATTAATTGTTTAAGGGTCTTCCAGGAAACCATCGAGAGGGATGATCCTGAATCAACTTCCATCACGCAGAGCTGGTTTTTGATGGCGACCTTCACCCGGATCTTCTTGGTGTCTAATGATGAGGCGTGACCAATCGTAATGGTTTTTCTCATTTCGTTGAATGGGCTAGTGGTTTGTTTCTATAGGAGTGGTTGTTCCATTGGTAGTTCAAGGGTTCCCGATTCACAGGCCGGTTTCCTGCGGTTTGGCGGTAGTTGTTCCCCCTCTGAGGTGGGCTGGATCCTTGCTTGCTTCTACAGACTCTTCCGATGTGGCCTCTCTTTCCGCAAACATGGCAGAGTGCGTCGAGGAATTTGCAGTCTGATCGTGGGTGGTTTGCCCCACAACCAGCGCATTGATACTGCAATCTCTGGTTACGTTGATGGCGTTGGTCTCGTTCAGACCGAAGCCGGTTGATCTCTTCTTCATCACTTTCTGATGACGATTCGAGGTCCTCGTGGTGGGCTGTCGTTGCCTGTCCCTCCAGGCGAGGTGAGGCTTCGCCGGCGAGTTGGTGGAGTGGGGCCTTGGTGCGGCGCATTCGTGCAGCCGACTTCCTGGTTGCTTCTGCTGCAGTAGCGTCAGCGATGGCATCTGTAAGACTAATGTCGCCTTTTGCCATCAGCTTACTCTGCAATGTTGGTGCATCTAGTCCCAGAACTATTCGGTTTCTCCGGGCTTCTTCAAGGTCGGTGAACCCACAGAGGCCTCCCAGATTCCGGAGATCCGCAATGAAATCTGCAACGCTTTCTCCCTTCCGCTGGTCTCTCTGGTAAAATTCATGTCTTTGGACAAGTGTTGGTACGGTTGGTGCATAGTGGGCCCGTAGAAGGGGCTCGAGGACGTCCCAGTCCATGGACTTCACCTCAGCTGGTTTAGCTAGTGCCTTGGCCATCTTAAACACGGTTGGCCCACAGTGAGTCAGGAATACCGCTTGCTTTTTTCCGGTCGTGGCATCCTTCAAGTTATTGGTCTCCAGAAACATCTGGAATCGGTCCATATATGAGTCCCAGTCTTGTTGTGCCAGGTCAAATGGAGCGGGTGGCATGATGCTGCTGGACATGGTTTCCGCTGTTGGTGCGTCTTCAGCTACGTGCTCTTTTTAGCGCTCTGTAGTGCTCAGTCAGCTCTGACGTCTCCGAATCCCATCCTCGTCGCCAGTATTAAGTTCTGCGCATGGGCGCAAGAAGTGGAGGCAAGACGATGAACAGTGAACTTCAACTCTTTATTTAACATTGTGGAACAGAGCAAAAACTACGGCAGCAACAGCCCTTTTTATAGGCAAGCTGCTGATCAAGTAACCAATAAGAAACGTAAAGCGCTAGCTCCCTTAACCAATGAAAGAGGCCCGCTAATAGCCAATCAGATTCTCCTGAATGGACCAATCTGATGTCGCTATTATCGGCCAATCAGAAGTGCAGGGCAAGAACCCAGCACTTTTCTAAAGGTTTTAATAATCTTTATTTAAGCACTTTTATTAATTCACAACAAACCCCAAGTGCATTTACCCCCAATGAGATTTTCCCATGTGGAATTCTTACCCGTTCCATACAGCATGGCCAGCATGATGGATGAGATCCAAGCTGTGTCACTGTATCCCACATGGAAATCATGCATCAGGTCCTTGAAATAAATGCTCACTGCCTTGGGAAACCCGTAAGAAAAGCCAGTGATGACGAAGCAGCCCAGTAAGATGATCCAGCCCCAGCCACCATCAGGAGGCTTTGTTTTCTCAGGCAGTTGGCCTTGTTCCACATCATCTCTGCCCATGGCCCAAACGAGCAGAAGGAGCCTGAAAGCAAGTAGAACACAGCTTGTAGCAAAGACAGAACAAGAATGGTCACGGGGGCAGAAGGCAGAGACAGCCAACAGTCCATCTGTTGCTGTGGGCATCCTCCTTCTTTTTTTTGTCCATGTATATCATTTTCTTGCCCCTTAAATTTAGAAGGGTATTTTCCAACCTGGTGCTCACCAGAGAGGTTGCATCATATTAGTATTATTAACTGATAACATAGTTGTTGTTTTAAACAGCAGAGGATAAACAATACATTTTCATTTCTAAATTGTGCTTTTTAAAAAACCAAATATTGGGAATAAAATGAATCAGCCTTTACAAATTCCTTGGTAAAATTCATATTCATCTTTGAAAATATATTGGTTCTTCCAAACTACTAGTTCAATCTGGCTAATCTTCATCATTATGGATGACAAGAACCCACTGAGCTAATGATAGCTGCCAAACAAGTTTCCTGGCCTTATCCTTCCATGCCATAGCATGTGCAAATACAAGTTGTGGATGTGGCTGCAGGTTTTGGGTTTGGCGAGTCTAAAGAAAAGAAGAATTGGGGGTGAGATGATAGCAGTATTCCAGGTTTTGAGAAGCTGCCACAAAGAAGAGGGGGTCAAATTATTCTCCAAAGCACCAGAGGGCAGGACAAGAAACAATGGCTGGAAACTAATCAAAGAGAGAAGCAACCTGGAATTAAGGGGAAACTTCTTAACAGAACAATTAACCAGTGGAACAGCTTGCCATCAGAAGTTGTGGGTGCTTTATAACTGAAGGTTTTAAGAAGAGACTGGACAGCCACTTGTCTGAGATAATACAGGTTTTCCTGCTTCAGCCAGGGGTGGACTAGACGATCTCCAAGGTCACTTCCTGCTCTGTTCTATTCTATTCTTTTAAAAAAAGGACCTTACCTGTAAAATATCATGTAAATGGAAGAGAGCAACCTCGAAGCTTTCTCTGCCACTATCACCAATGTAACAGCAGGCCCAGTCAATGGGTTTGAAGGCAAAGATATTTACCTTAATCCTTTTATTGTTCACGCTCTGGTTATCAATATGAAACTCCAAAATACTCCAGCTGAGGGGCTTTATATGTGTGTCATTGCCCAAAACAAACCTCTTGGAGGTTTCAGAATCTTTTCTTCAGATTACCTGTCTCTACTTAGGCATGAAGACTAATGAGGGGTTCAGTGGACTGTATGACTCGCAGAATGTTGAGTTTGTGTCAGTCTTCCAGCGCCAAGTAGAGAAGCTTCAAAGTGATTTTAGCTTAGGGTGATTTTTCCATCTGAACGATCCACTTGGTCAACTGAACTTGACTGCTTGTTTTCTGCTGATCAGTTGACTTCGAAGAGACCCACAGATTACTCACCAGTCTTTTAAATTAACTGACATGGTCAATGTATTCCATATCTTAGAAATAAGGAAACCACTGGGAAAATTAACCCTCTGTATCTAGTTAAGTTATCATCACAAACCTTGCTGGCCACTATCAATATTATTCTACAGGTAGTCCTTGACTTTACAACTATATGATTAGTGATTGTTCAAAGTTACTGTACAATGGTACTGAAAAAAAGTGGCTTCTGTTTTTTACACTCATGATGGTTGCAACATCCCCATGGTCACATGATCAAAATTTGGACACTTGGCAACTGGCATGTATTTATGATGGTTGCAGTGTCCCTGAGTCATGTCATCTCCTTTTGTAATTTTCTGACAAGCAAAGTCAATGGGGAAGCCAGATTCACTTAATAGCCATGTTACTAACTTAACAATTGCAGTGATTCACTTAACAGCCATGACAAAAAGGTTGTAAAATGGGGCAAAATTCACTTAATTGTTTTGCTTAGCAACATAAATTTTGGACTCAATTGTGGTCATAAGTCGAGGGTTATCCATTGAACAGTTACCTGATAGTTTTGCTGTTGGCTGTTGTTTTGCCTGCTTGCTTATTTTCTCTCTTTTTTATTGTGTTTTTTTTCTTTTTCCTGTCTAAATAAAGATCAACAGACTGAAAAAATACACATAAAAATCAAATTAGTAACGCTACCCATGGTAAAGATAGAAACTTCACAGTGATAGCCTGTGTCTCATGGAAATTGGTCTTGAGAAACGTTCCTGGCTCAGCTAATAGCTATTTTAAACAGCCCTTGGGGTTTTTTCTTTTCTTTTCATGTTTGATGTTCAGATCTTCAAACTTGATTCCCAGCCACTTTGAAGTATTAAGTTGCTCCAATGCTTACGGAGCTGAGCCTGAAGATAAAACTCTATCAGAGCATAGTCTTTTTTAAACAGGACAGTATCTGGAGAACAGATGCAGCAGACACAGCAGCAATTAACCTCTGGGTTTGTTTGTTCGTTTGTTTGTTTGCCTTCTGTTGTGGATGCCTGCAATGGATTTCTATTCATGCTGATATTTTGATTATCAAATTTATATAACCACTGATCTCACAGGCTTGACTCTGGGTGAATACACATTAAGCAAACAATTAAAAACAAATCTAAAACAATAAAACCAATTAAACAGAAATGCATCATTATACCGCTGACTCATATTAACTTTGCAATCAACTACAGGTAATCCCTGAACCACAATTCAGCCCCAAATTTATGTTGCTAAGTGAAACATTTGTTAAATAAGTTTTGCCCCATTTTACAATCAGTCTTGCCACAGTTGTTAAGTGGATCACTCAATTATTAATTTAGTAGCACAGTTGTTAAGTGAATCTGACTTCCCCATTGATTTTGCTTGTCAGACGGTCCCAAAAGCTGATCACATGACTCCAGAACATTGCAATGGTCATAAACATGAACCCATTGCAAAGCATCCAAATTTTGTCACATGATCATGGGGATGCTGCAATGGTCATAAATATGAAAAATGATTATAAGTAATTTTTTTCAGTGCCATTGTAACTTTGAATGGTCATTAAATGAACAGTTGTAAGTCAAAGAGTACTGTATAAATAAGACCATGGGAGATTGCTCTATATGCAGGAATGTAACTTGATTGTTAGCCATGCATTCTCAAAAAACCAGATCTCATTATACAAACCCATTTGTCCATCTATTTCTCAATAATCTTTTTCAATATTTACTGTCTGGGAATAGGTAGAGATATGTTCTTTCCTTATATTATCTTTCCAAACAAGTATACACAAACACACATCTGCTTCTTTTTCAGTTTGCAAGTTGTATATTTCAATAACTTTAAATATCAGCACACAGAGTTTTTTTTCACTGTTAAACCTGTTACTGTATAAAACAAACTAAAGACAAATATCAGAAAAAAATGATTATTCCTGAATAAATAGATGAAGATTCTTAGATTAGTGACATTAATTAATTCAGAAGAACAGGATTAATTGCTGGGCACATAGCTATAGTTTTAAAGTATGCATTAAGTTTGCATGCCTTCTCTTTGCTGCTGGCATATATGTATGTATGTATGTATTTGTGTGTGTGTGTATACACAGTATATATATATATATTCTTAAGTTTTCGCGAGTACTTACATGTCTGGCATTCAGCTTTGTTCGGGTATTTTCCCACGTCATAGTAGTGGTGCTTTTAAAGTTGTAGCAATGTTTCAGCAGAATCTCATCTGCCATCATCAGGCTTCTGTATAGTGTTTGTCTGACTCACAGACAAACACTATACAGAAGCCTGATGATGGCAGATGAGATTCTGCTGAAACGTTGCTACAACTTTAAAAACACCACTACTATGACGTGGGAAAATACCCGAACAAAGCTGAATGCCGGATATATATATACACACACACACACATAGATAGATAGATAGACAGACAGACAGATAGATAGATGATAGATAGATAGATAGAGAAGGCTAAATGGTCTAAAATGAATGGATTCAAGAGTTAGAGAATTTATTCTCAGACCAATAAATGGTATATGTACACATTTCTGTACACTAGAATCCACAAGCTAAGAGAGTTCTTCATTCTTACTTCCAAGAGAATTAGAGGGCTCTGCATTTGAAGTCATATAGCAGAAATATGTAAAAATAATTTGCAGGGAGTTGTATTTAAATTATTTTTTTCTAAGTTTAATATGGCAACAACAACTAGATTCAAAGCTTGACACCAACTTGATGACACATAATCATTTTTTTTAAAATCAAAATTATAACAACAACAGATAAGTACATTCATCTTATATTGAAATAATGCAATTTTGGCAACATAAATATACAGACCTGGATACTCTGTAGCTTTCCTTTCCAAGGAGCCCAACACCTTCAAGAATCCTCTCTTTTGGCCAGGTATAGTTTGAGGGGGGGGGAGGAAGGGATATTTCTTTAACCGGCTCAGACCATGACAATATAACTCTTGGAAGAAGCCTTCTGTTTAGAGTTTTCTAACCAGCAAAACTTTTTCTTCAAGCTGGTATTTTAAAGTTTCAATGGCCAAAAGTAGTAATCATCTAAATGGCTTCTAACCTGCCTCCCCCAGATTGCCCTGGAGTTCAAGGACCAAGCTGTTCAGAGTGCATGGATATGGGTAGGAAACTGCTTATGTTGTGAAAATGCTAAAGAAGCAGAAGTTGCTTTTAGCAGAAAGAAACTACTTCATTATTTTTAAGAGGATTTCCCAGCCAACAGGAATGAAAAGATTTAAAATTGGGCCAGAATCCTCTGAGGAATTCTGTTTTTCCCCAAAAAGAGGAAACAGGAAAAGGTGCAAGGACTCATTAAGGATTTCTGCTCTAGAAGATTTCCAGCAATATTTGAGGAAGGGAATTGGTTAGGATAAATTAATAAAATATAATGAAGATGCACTAGTGCTGCTAATATGATATAGTGTAGTATAGTCCTGAGAGGAAACAACAAGCTATAAATCCAGAGTAATAAAGGCAGGTTATAGGAAGCATCAGAGAATCACTCCAAGGCACAACTCCACTTCCACACCATTTAAACACTTGGATTAATTTCCTTCCTCCCCCACTCCTGCAAATAGAAGACAGATAAATAAAATAGTAATTCCAAACATTTTATCTGATTTTCCCTATTTAACTAAAGGCTAAAGCCAAGATAAGTAAAGTAATGATTCTACCAACACATAAACTCTTTCATATTATATGTCAGTTTTATATGCAGTTTTATATTATATGCAGTGCACCTTGCTATGCTTAAGGATCCCATTAATAAAAGAAATTCATGAGAAATTTATAAGACTGATAAGAAATTTAGAAATTTAAAAATTTTTAAAATTTATTTAGCCTCAAGCATAATAGTCATGCTTGACTTTTGAAGATTGTTGAACCTGAAATTTATTTTTCCTTCCTTCCTTCCTTCCTTCCTTCCTTCCTTCCTTCCTTCCTTCCTTCCTTCCTTCCTTCCTTCCTTCCTTCCTTCCTTCCTTCCTTCTTTTTCCTTCCATCTATTTATATGATCAAAGAGTTGATACCAATTTGGTGATATATAATCAATTGATGCAACAGGAGGGAAAGCTCAATCCTTAAAGTAAATACTTCGGAAAGGATTCTGTGGCACAATATTAAAAGAGAAAAGTAGTTGAAAAGTAAGTGGGAGTGAGACTAGATCCCTCCTATAAACTGGCACTCCTGGCACCAGTGAGCCCAGGGACTTTTAATACCTACCCTCCCAGAAGTGAAAAGTCTTGGCTTTTAAGCTGCTAAGCTTCTTAACTTCATTCTCACCTTCACCCCCTTCCTTTATCCAAACATTCCTGTCATAGAAAAGGACTAAAGGCCCAGGTAGGGAAGGCAGCCTGAAAACTGGGCTTAATTTCTTTTAATAAGGCTAATCGGCTGAAAGAGCCACAACAGGTCTCTCTGCTTCCCCTCTTCCCTCCCACCAATGCAAGCTCCTGAAACAATGCCGCATTTATGTGGAGGCCCACATGAGGCCTTGAGATGTAGGCTTTTCTGGGGAAGGCAAAACAAGCTTTCCTGATCAAAACGAGCAACCTGACCATGAAAGCCAGGCATATTTTCAATTAAACTAGGTTTAAAGGGTGACTGACAGGTATTTTACCCTACTCAACTGAAGTAGAAACCGAACTCCATACAGGTGGATGGACAAGGGACATGCTTGTGTGACAAGAGAGAGGGCAAAGGGAGGTAAATGCTATCTGTCTGTCTGTGTCTACCTACCTGCCTGCCTCCCCCCCCCCACACACACATACATCTATCTGTCTGTCTGTCTGTTTATTTATCCATCATTCTATCTGTCTATCTATCTAACTAAGTAATCTATCTCAATTATTTATTTATTCATTATCTATCTATCTATCTATCTATCTATCTATCTATCTATCTATATATCTATCTATCTACTATCATCTATTATTGATCGATAGATCTATCATCTGTCTATCTAATCTACCTCAACCATCTATCTCTTCATTATTTATCTACTATCTATCATCTGACTGTCTATCTAATCTGTCTCAAGCATTTATCATCTATCTCTCTATCCATTATCTATCTATAATCTATCTATCATATATCTATCTAACCATTATCTATCATATAGCTAGCTAGCTATCATCTATCCATCTATCATCTATCTATATCTATCTCTATTTATCATCTATATCAACTATCATCTATTTATTTACATATCTGGTTATTTTTCTCATTTTAATATAGCATTTTTGAGCATCATCCTTTGAGAAATGGTGGTCTCTGAAATATTGGAAATAATATTTGGAATCATTGCTCTGTGGTTTCCAACCGTCTTTTCAGATTAAAATAGCTTTGGTGTCCCTATCACAGTCTCTTCTAATGTAACATATTGGGAATATGTTTGGAGTATTCACCATCTGAACTGTCGATTTGGATATTGTGGACCCACTACAGTGGAAGAATAGGAAAATACACTTCAGCTGACGCTGCTGGATCTTTTAGCAATTTCCAGTCCTTTCAGTTATGAAATACTTTTGAACTTTTCCTCCAGCTAGAACCTGGAGGGTGATGTTTCTAGTGATTCCGATTCTTTCTGGAAGGGCAGTTTCGTGCAATGGGACTGGAGGGTTTCATGTGTCATGTCGCAAAGTTCCATCACGTCTCGCTTGCTTTAGTTTTAGTATCTATGATATTGCTTGGAAGACATTCCCAACAAGCATAGCCCCTTCTCTGCTTGCAATTAATAGAGAACAGTGACAATTCTGTAGCAGGAGTTTGGATGGATCACAATTGGGACCAGAATTTCCATCACTAAACAAGGCAGTTAAGTGAGTCTGATTTTATAACCTTTTTTGCTGTGCTTAAGTGAATCACTGCAGTTGATAATTAAACCGCATGGACATTAAGTGGATCCAGCTTCCCCCAATGACTTTGTTTGTCAGAAGCTGGCTAGGAAGGTCACAAAAGGCAATTATATAACCCTGCCATGCTGCAACCATTGTAAATACATGCTGGTTGCCAAGCACCCAAATGTTGATCACGTGACCATGCAGATGTTGCAACGGTCTTAAGTGAAAAAAAGTCGTAAATCACTTTTTCAGAGCTGTTGTAACTGCAAATGGTTGTA
Organism: Hydrophis major; assembly: GCA_033807585.1. NCBI lineage: Eukaryota > Metazoa > Chordata > Lepidosauria > Squamata > Elapidae > Hydrophis > Hydrophis major. The sequence continues at coordinate 181,686,210 of CM066331.1, read as the reverse complement.
AGTCGATAGACGATATAATGGAAGTTAACCTGGATATGAAAACTCTGGTGGGTTAGAAAGACTGCTGATGTAAATGGATGACTATTTATACCTGGTTTTGGTTAGGATTGTTCTAACTGTGAAAGACTAGGATTACAGTTTAGGGCAGAGGTCTCCAAACTCGGCTTGTGGACTTCAACTCCCAGAATTCCTCAGCCAGGATAGTCCACAAATCTTAAAGTTGCCAAATTTGGGGATCCCTGGTTTAGGGACATAGAGAAGATCAATATTTTGCTGTGTGTGGGCAGACATGTTTCTATTTCATGCCAAAGCGCTAATGCAATCCTATCATAACAGCACTTGGAAGAGAGACACTCCATCAGCCCTTTACCTTTTTTCCCCAAATTTGTCTTCTCAGTGTGGCATTGTAGACACTGTAGTAAGAAAGACAAAATTATATGAGACTGTTATCTAGGCAAAAGGGACTGAAACATTTTTTAAGGCCAGAGCAATGTAACAGACGGAAGAGGCAGAATGTTTGTATCTCTCTCTCCTCTCTGAAGCTATTGCTGCCCAAGGTCTTCTCATATCTTTATTTAGTTCACATTATTTTAACTTGGGAAGTGCCCAACTGGATGTTTGAGCCTAGGAAACTCCAAGCAGAGGCCATAAAGTCAGACTCTCTTATTTCTTGCAACACTGGATGTTTTCCCTGCTGATGGTGCTGTGCTGAAGATGAATAGCAGCAAAACTGGAGGAGAAAACTCACCACTTCTCTTAACCAGTGGCACATGGCAACCACTCATGGCAACCATATGTGGAAATAGGGCAAGAATTAGCAAGAGATATAACAAATAGGTTAGGATTGTCTCGTGGACAGAAGATGTGAATAGCACTTGTATATCAGAGAAAGGCCAATAGTTATTTTAACTCAAGAGCCTGACCTGACTCAAGGCAATATTCTAGGGGCTAATCATATTACAGCTGCCAACTCATCCATTCCAACTATGGGCTGAGGCAGGATATTTACCAAAAAAATCCATGGCTTCAAGACCCTTTGACTGCTAGCCTGTGCTGCCACCTGGTGACTGTTAGCTTATACACCAGACAAGGAACCTGGAAGTCCACTCTGCTAGGCCATGGTGAGATATGGCACCTGTTTCCCAAAGATAAAACCAATATTATTGTCATTAAAATTATGACTGATTAAATTTTCAAATATTGGGTGACATTTTCAACAGTTCTTGTTAGGGATATACCCTAGCAGAATCTGCACGGCAGTCAGTCAGTCAGACAAAATATTTGAGATAAACGTTTTTGTAGCTTACACTCAGTAAAACAGATACACTGTGCTAGTTAAATAGTTTATTCCAGTAAGAGTTTTAGCATAGTCAAACAGTCCATAAATCATTCACTAGTTCAGTCCATCGAAAAAGAGGTCAGTAAACTTATAAATATCAGTCTAGTAATAAATCTTCTCACAGTAGAGATATGAAGAAATTCAAACCTCTTTTCTTCCTTCAGCAGCAGCAGCAGCATGGAACCATCAATCCATCATTGTCAGCAAGCAATTCAGTAAGCCAGCAATACAGTAAGCTCTCTTGCTCCCTCTTATGGCGGTTTTACAACCGCACCCAAAATTACATGTTTTGCAGTTAAAGTGACACACACTGATTTACAATCATAGTTTATATATATTATTTTACCCAAACTAAGTTAGGTAACCTTGTTATTCCTAACATACTCCCCTTTTGGGTAATATAATATGCATATATATCTATTTACAACCTTAACCCATAGTCATCACAATTTTCTTTGTGTTTGACTGAACCTTGGGCTTTTGTAAATTGATTAGCAATATTTTCTTCAGTCATGCAATATTCCAATCTTATTAAACCATTTTTTTACAGATTGCCTTACATTCAGATATCTAAGATCTGTATGCTTAGATCTCGTTTTCACAGCAATGTTTGTAGCCAAACGTATGGCTGCTTGATTGTCCTCATAAACTACAATGGAATCATTAACAGTTATTCCCATATCCAATAACAACTGTTTATACAGAATTAAATCAGTACATAATAAAGATAGACATGAAAATTCTGCTTCCATTGTGGACATACTTATGTGTTGCTGTCTAATTGACCTCCAACCAATCAGTGCTTTTCCTAACATTATAGCCATACCTACATTGATTTCCTAGTGTTTATGTCTGTTGCAAAACTTGCATCAGCATATGCACTTAAAATCAGATCATCTTTTGGCTCCAAATACAATGCATAGTGCATTGTCCTTTTAAGATATCTTAATCTATGTTTTGTTGCTTGCCAGTGTTGTTCAGTGGGTTCAGCATTGAATCTTGCCAATTGATTAATGCTATAGGCAATGTCTGGCCTTGACCAATTACTAATATACAATAAACTACCAATTAGTGATTGATAAATGGTCTTATCGAATTTTGGACTTTGAGCATCAGTGTGGCCAAATTTCTTACTCATTGGAGTTTTTGCCAGCTTACAAAGTTCCATCTTGTATGTTTTTAGTAATTGATAAATCTTATCCTCTTGAGATATCTTATAGCCACTTTTGGTTTTATTTATTGTCAATCCTAGATACTGTTTTATTTCTCCTAATTGCTTTAATTTTATCCTCTTAATGATATTATTTCAGTAGCTTCATTATTAGTTTTTATAATTAAGGCAATATCATCTGTAAACAACAATAATAATGACACTGTTCCATTTGTCTCTTTCTTAAATACACATGGATCAGCTAAACCTGCTTTAAATCCTATATTGTTTAACTCCTTAACAATATATTGGTTCCATTCGTAACCAGATTGTTTTAATCCATAGAGATTCTTTTTAAGTTTCCAACAGTCATTATTTGTTTTATCATCCTTAATTCCTACAGGTTTCTTTAAGTATATAGTGTGCTGCAATGGTGCATGCAGATAAGCAGTTTCTACATCTAAGTGATTTATGATATAGTTCTTCTTAGCTGCCCACACTAAAGCTGCTCTCAAGGTTGTTGCTTTCAGACTCGGTGCAAATACTTCATCATAATCACATGCAGTTTGATTAAATCCTTGAGCTACCAACTTAGCCTTTTGGGTAACAGTCCCATTTTTACCTGTTTTTAATTTAAATATCCATTTACAGCCAATGGACTTTTCACCTGGAGGTAATTTAACATTTTCATAAACTTCCATTTGTTTCAATGAATTTAATTCTTTCTCCATTGCTCTATGCCAATTTTCTTGATCCTTTGCAGGATACATTCTAAGTTCTTCAACAGTAGTTGGAACTTTACTAACTTGGCAAACCACACTTGCTTGGTACCTGTCAGGTGGTCTGGTTTCACGTGTTGTACGTCTAGGTATTATAGGGCTTACAGGTGGACTTTCATGTACTACCTGTTCCTGGTTATCTATTTCTTCCTGTTCATCTATTTCTTCCTGTTCTGGTCCTATTTGCTCTTCCTGTACTTCCTCTTTAATTGTACTTTTCTTATTACTGATATGCTGTTTTGGTCTTTTGTAGGTTTCTATGATTACATCCTTACTTGAATCTTGCTCCAGTTTTTCCCATCCTATATGTTCAAGGAATTGTACACGAGCACTATAGTAAACTCTAGATGTACCTTTTCCCCAGAATCTGTATGATTTGTGATTAGATTCATAACCTACAAAGAATAACTTTTTAGCCCTATGCTGCCCCTTATGTCGCAGTTGTGTAGGAATATGCACCCGTGCTGGTGCTCCAAATGTGTACATGTAGCTTAGGTCAGGTTTTCTACCATGCCACCATGTGAATGGTAATTCACCTGTTGTTGAGTTAACATTATTCAATATATGATTACCACACATTATTGCTTCTCTCCACAGTTTCAGGACCTATAATATCAGCAAATACGACCTCTAGAGGCTCCTTAGTTTTAAATCCATTAATTCTATTTGCTGGCATTACCTTGCTTTTTTCTTGACTGCAAGCATTGCAGTGCAAATACTTACTGCAAGGCTTCAGTTTTATACCTCTAGACAGTTCAACCGTTTGCTTGAGCATTTTAAAATTTATATGCCCTAAACGTCTGTGTAACAAATGTATGCATTCATCATGAGGTTTAACATTATTATACACTGTGTTAGCCACCTCTGATTGATTATCATTTAACACATACAATTCACCTTTTAAAGTTGCAGTCACTTTTTAACCTTCCTTTTCTAGTATGCAGTTTTCTCCCCTAAAGGTAACTACATAACCTAGTTTAACCAAAACTCTAACTAAAAGCAAATTAAACTTAAGTTGTGGTACATATAACATTTTTACATTTTCTCTTATGCAAGAACAATGTGCAATACCTTGACCTTTTGCTTTCATTTTCCAGCCATTAGCTAACAATATCTGCTGTGAACTCGTGGACATCTTAATAAATCTTTTCTTATCTTTCATTATGCAGTGTGATGCTCCACTATCTACAACCCATAAATTATTATTCACAGTTTCGTTGCATACATGGCTAACTCTAAGCATTTTTCATCCTTTTGATGCCTTTTAGCATTCTGGCTGGCATTGTGGCATTTTCCTTTCTTGCAGAATCTAGCCAAATGTCCTTTTCCTCCACAATTAAAACATTTTCTTTATCTTCTTGTGGTTGTTCCCTTCTGAGTTGATCCCTTTCAAGCCTTCTCCTGGCTTCTTCAATTAATCTGCCAGTAATGTCAGTTAATGTGAGGTTATCTTTTGGCAGTACTTCCAGTGAAGTTACATAGTCATCATAGCTCTCATTTAATGAAGACAAAATTATATAAACCTGATGTAGTTCTGAGAAGATAAGTTCTTTTTCATGCAGTTCCTGAAAAATTCTTTTCAGTGTTTAAATGAGTCAACATATCTCCATTCTTTTGAAGATGTGTTCTGAACAGCTTTCGTGTAAGATTTATATGTGCTCCTACACTGTCTCGAACATAAATCTTCTTTAAATTCTCCCAACATTTAGCAGCTGTTTCTTCTCCACAAATATATACAAGCTGCTGGTCACAGAGTATCACAGAGTGTCCTATTATACAGAGAGCTTGCTCATTCTTCAGTTTATATTCTTGTATTTTCTGGGCATCATCCTCATCCTCCAGATCCCAAGCATCTACCTCTGGTGGGTTTTGAATTATACTCCACAAACCTTCTCTGTGTAGAAGTAGGCTGCATTTCATAGACCATGAAACATAGTTTGTTCCATCCAGTTTGGATATTAGAGACAAACTTTGTAAATTGACTTGTGTCATCTTTCTCTGGATATTAAACTATAATTAATAAAACACAGCTGTCTATTTACAGTATTGTGTAACTACACTAACTCTCACTTTATATAAGCCAGTTATATCCTGGTTAGTCTGACTGTGCAGCCTGGGCCCATAACCAGTGTTAGGGATACACCCTAGCAGAATCTGCACGGCAGTCAGGCAAAATATTTGAGATAAACATTTTTGTAGCTTACACTCAGTAAAACAGATACACTGTGCTAGTTAAATAGTTTATTCTAGTAAGAGTTTTAGCATAGTCAAACAGTCCATAAATCATTCACTAGTTCAGTCCATCTGGGGATTATTCAGTTACAAAGTCCAGTGTCAAAAAAGAGGTCAGTAAACTTACAAATATCAGTCTAGTAATAAATCTTCTCACAGTAGAGATATGAAGAAATTCAAACTTCTTTTCTTCCTTCAGCAGCAGCAGCAGCAAAGAACCATCAATCCATCTTTGTCAGCAAGCAATTCAGTAAGCCAGCAATACAGTAAGCTCTCTTGCTCCCTCTTATGGCGGTTTTACAACCGCACCCAAAATTACATGCTTTGCAGTTAAAGTGACACACACTTACTTACAATCATAGTTTATATATATTATTTTACCCAAACTAAGTTAGGTAACCTTGTTATTCCTAACAGTTCTTCCATGGAAAAATGCTCTCATTTTTCATATTCATACAAACCTTGGAGTTGTACCACAATTACCTTTCGTTGTGTGTGTGGATGGTGTAATGTTAGTTTTAGTCACACAAGCATGGAAAATATGAATTGACAATACAGAATTAAATTATGGTGAAATGAAAATCACTAGTAAAATGTGTCTGTTGCTTTGGCAAATAGGTTTTTATCCCATGCATTTTGCACAATTTTGGTTCTCTAGGTATCTTTAAAACATAAATCAAATTATTTCCAGTCTTCAGAAGGGCCAAGCTTCCGCATAGCAACATATAGACAGGAAGTCCACAGCACTTTCTAGAAAGATTCACCACCAAGGACCATCTTCTGTAATGTCTTGGCAAGATCCATCCACATGGGGATTTAAGTGATCTCAAAAGTGCATCAGTCCATTGGATTCCCACATTTGCACCAGGTTGAGCAACCAAGTCAGGTTCCTTCAGCTTCACAAAACAAAGTTATAACAAAATATTTATTTTGCATTGCAGATGCCAGAGTTCCTTGAAACTTGCATGTGGCCTAGTTTCTTGTTGATTAAAGCTCTCACCAACCCATGTTTCCCAGTTCCTCAGCTCTCCTCCCACTCCTGGAGCTGGTTATCTTTTCATTAGAGTTTAGGATGGCTCCTGATCGCCATTAAGGACAGAAGGTGGGAGCAGTGAGGGTGGGGATAAGTATTGGCTGCTCACTCCTTGTTCAGCTGGAGGAACTGCTGCTTTGAGGTAACCGTGTTGCCTTGTAAAATTGAATCTAATGGGTTGGGAATGTAAACTGTGATGTGTAAAATGCCTTCAGTTATTTCCCCTTGTACTAATCCTTAAATAGATTTGCAAGTTGGAGTATCAAATTTGGGAGAGTGCCAGATTGGGAATGACTGAAGAAATTATACCAACATGGCCTGTTTTGTCTTGAAAGAAAAATGCAACTCAAAATAATAGAGGTAATGAAAAGAAGGGTTAGGGTGGATTGATCTGACAGTGTCTCCTGTTATATAGTTCTCATATCAGATGTATGAAATATAGCTATTCAGCAACCAGTGTCCAGTATGATTTTTAAAAACTATGTCAATTTATTTTTACTGAAAAAAAAACCCTCATTGGTTGATATTTACCAATACAAACTGAAAAAAAAAATGCCTAATAATATTCCAGAATTATTCCTAGTTATTATCAAGACAAATATTTGATTATGGCATTTAGATGAATGGATTGATAGATAATAAAACATGGATACACATGCAATAAGACTTGAAACTGTATTGATTGCACGAAAGAGGGAAATGTTGCATAGACCAATGGTTTCCTAGTGGCAAAACTATCCCCATATAGATTGTTTGTCATCACTGAGTAAATATGAACATTTTTTTAGAAAAAATAATTTGAACAGATAATTTTACCTATAGCCATATTGTATTGTACTTGGCTTCTCTTAAGTCCTCAACTGTACCTATACCCGTTCTTCCTCCACACGAGGGTTCCTCAGTCGGTAAGAGAAGAGCTGCTTCCTATCTAATAATTCAGAGAATATCTTCACACATTACACAGCAACAAGCAAGTTTCCACCAAGTAAAAGCTCAACAGAAAAGCCATAGGTAATATCAGCTTTTGGTTTAAGGTATCTTATATGTCATATACAGTAGATGTAAAAAGCCTGCACACCCTTGTTAAAATGCCACGTTTTTGAAATGTAAAAAGAAATTCAGACCAAGAGAAATCATTTCAGAATTTTTTTCATTTTTAATAAAAGATATAAGCTGTACAAGTCAACTGAAAAACACACTGGAATCTTTTAGAAGGGAAAAACAAACAATAAAAACATACAATAACATGGTTGAATAAGTGTTATGACATTATTTTCATCAGACAATTGGTGCTGATCGATCATTGGTCACGGTTGGACGTAGCTTGACAGTGGCAAATGGGTTGGTACCTCTAAATCGATGAAAACGAAATGAAATGAAAGAGTTCAATCATTGGAATAGAAGATAATGTCGTATCTTCAAGCTGTCAAGTTTGAAAAATGCTCCGCTAAAGTGTAAGAAATGTATCAGTGACCCAGTCCTCTGGGAGATTCCTGTGGCATTAAGCCAGCTGGCTGTAAAATGCTCATAACTGTTCACTGTTTTTCTTGTGCATATTTAGAGTAAAATAACAGCATTAAAAGGGACCTTGGAGGTCTTCTAGTCCAACCCCCTGCTCAAGCAGGACCTTATGCTATTTCAGGCAAACGTTGTCTTAAAATCTTCCAGGGATGGAGCCCCTATAACTCCTGAAAGCAAGCCATTCCACCAGTGATGGGATTAAAATTGTTTTACCACTGGTTCAGTGGGCGTGGCTTGGTGGGCGTGCTTTGCCCAAGGCCGGTGCGCAGCTTTCCTCACACCAGCTGAGGCCTGCAGCGCCAATCAGCTGAGAGGTTAAAGAAGAGAAGCTTGGAGGGCCGATCCTGCTCTTTTCTCTTCTTTAACCTCTCAGCTGATTGTGGAGGATTTTTTCCTTCCTCTCAGCTGATTGTCGGCTTTTTTTTTTTACTACCAGTTTGAACTTGTCCAAACCGGTAGCATACCACCACTGCATTCCACTGATTAATTGTTCTCACTGATAGGAAATTTATCCTTATTTCTAGGTTGCATCTCTCTTGGTTAAGCTTCCATCTGCTATCTGTTGTTTTGCCTTCAGGTGCTTTGGAGAATAGATTGACCCCCTCTTCTTTGTGGCAGCCTCTCTGCTATCGTGTCAACCTTCTCTTTTTAACACCCTGAAGTTCTCAGATTAGGGAATGACCTAACAGCAACCGAGCAAGTCTCAGGTCATATAATAAATGACAATTGTTTAGAAAACAGGTGAAAGTGATTCTGCTCATTTAAAAAAAAATCCCACAACATAAAATTATAGCACACATACACAAAACAATGGTACGTTTGATCTTGCCTATTCTTTCAAGGGAGTGAAAAACATGAGATGTAAATATTTTACAATGCAATCCTACAGCCATGATACAGTACCCTTCATCCAGCAGCTTCCAAGAGAGTGAACAAATATAATAATTATGCCAAGAAGCATTAATATCACAAGGAAAACCACAGCCTTAATAGGACAGAAGATAAAAATATACAGTAGGCTAAACCATTTAACCTGATTTAAAGAAATTAACTTAAAAAAAAAAAAGCCTTAATCCAATCCAAAAAGGCTGAAAGTGTGGCTAGGAGACTTCTGTTTAAAGAGGGTGTTCCCTAAATTAAATATTAAGCTAATTGGTTTGCTGCAGGGCATTTTCATTTTAGAAGGAACTTGGAGACGATATTCAGTGGAACAGGATGAACAGGATGATCCAAGGAGAGGGGCTCCATGAAGGAATTGGATCTTATGGAAAGTTAAGAGTGATAGTGTTATAAGGCTGGGACACAGCCAGCTCTCTCATTAGGTAGGTTAAGGAAGCTATTTCAATCAGCAGGATATAGGTGCTTCTAGCTACCAATGAGCTAGACAGCCACAAGGTGGCAGAAGAGAATTGCAGAAAAAGTTGCCTTCCTTCTAATAGCCATCCAGATTTTAGCGCTCCAGAGCAGGTGGACCCTTATTTAAAAGACACAACTTTTGTGAGATTTTTATTTAAAATGTTGTTGCTAGATGAAGGGAGAAAAACATATAGGAATTTTAATTTTTAATTTTATTTTTTACCTCTTGGCTGCTTCAGATCAAAACCCCATCTTTTGTTTCACTTTTAAATAGCAGAATGGCTTGGGCCTGTCAAGCACTGAAATAATTCATAGAAACTAACATAAAATTATTTTGCAAAATGAAGCTATGGGGTTTTTTTTTTATTAAATGGACATTGGTGCAATTTGGGTGACCTGAACAAGTCTTCTGCATGTATACTCTACCTCTCCATTCCTCCCTTTTTGAAACAAGCCAAGATATTAAACTGACTTTAAATTATCTAAATAAATGATAATTTAGAATGATCTAAATCCTGGTTTACTTCAAAGTGATTGCATTGGCAATAATATGAAGGCAGAAATTTTAACCATCATCAAAAAAACATAAAAAGTGTATCTAGAAAGATGGTTTTCGTTATTTCAGAGTCTTAATAAAAGACTCAAGAAAAAATGGACAGCTTCGATTCAAGCTCAAATTTAAAGAAAATGTACCTGGGGAAGAGCTCTGGAGGATGATCCCATCTTGCTGGCTTCTGCAATAAATCAAAAGCATGTTAAAGCTGGAAGGAAATCCCCTTATAAATATTCAGAAAGGAAAAAGGCATGAACACAGCAAATAAATACACGCATATGACTCCAGAACTGTTTTTCTACGAGGCCAGTCTATTTTTGGCTCAAGGAATCCGCAATAGGACTTTGTCCCTGGCATGATTTAATCATGCACTTTACTCAAGCCCTCTTCAAGCCCTCTTCCCAGCTGTCTGGCAAATGAACACCCCACCTCTGCTTCCTTTCACAGTATGCAGGTACAGGTAGTCCAGAGATACATCCCCAGTCCACCTTAAGCCCCAGCGGTAGGACCATATGATCTTTCTCAAGTAGAAAGGTGATCATTCTCATCTTTAGAAAGATGTAGAGCATTTTTTAAAGGAAGGAGGAAACTGGTCTTTACATTTTCTAAGACCACTTCTGTACCATTGTGGCTTGCATTCCTCAATCAGTGAAAAACAGTTTTGAAGATTGTTCTCAGTTTCCTTCAGAAGCAGTGAATTACAGTCCTGCCCAAAGCTGCTGGAGGTTCTAGAGGAATAACATTTTCTCCACACTATGGAAGAAGGAAATAAAATGAATTGCTCGGATTCACATATCCCTGCCCGATCCATGTTCTTGTTTTGTGTACATCTGGCTGAACATGTGCAAAAACAAATGAAAAACCCAGCTGTTCTTAAGGAGCCTTTCTCCTTGAAAGATGTGAAGACAGGAGGATGGGACATAATAAAGCAGGAATTTCTTGACTGTGTGCAAAGTTTGTATGGGCTCAGCATTTTTAAAATGACAGATTGAATTAAGGATGGTTTCACACATGATACAGATGAGCCAGAAATATTGGCTTTTCGTGTAGAGAGATTTGGTTATTGTGAGCAACTTCCTTCTTGTTTCACTTTGTTGAAATGCATATACACACTTCAAAAAACACTCACTGCACCAAGGATGTGTTCACATGAACAGCACTGGATACTTTGGCAACGGCTATTCCAATGTGTGCACTGGAGATTTTGGGCTTCTTTCAATTTTATACAATATACATAATGTATGTAATGTTATATTTTTTGTGCTTTTTGTGCTTTAGTATGTTATGGACCATTCCAGAAGAATGGGTGACTTTTTAATCAAGATTGCTCCTCCTTGGGGGACTTCTCTCCAAGTCTTACAGCTGCTATGTTTTCCAGCTTTGCTGTTGGCATGTCTTTTAATAGATATACCTTGGCTGGATAAAGAAATATAAATCCTCTTTTCAGAACTTGCAAAGTTTTAAAATGTATTTGCTGTGATGTTTGCTGTGATGAGCAAAAAAGATGACATTTTCGTTTTTCAGAAAAAAGCACCTCTCTATGGAGTGTTCACATATGTTAAAGATGGAAACAGAAAACTTGGGTGTGTTCTTCCCCACCATACATGTCAGGTGAAGTTATCTGAAGAAATCACGGAATTCTTTTAATGAGCAGATGAGCATATTCGTGGGGTCAAATTGCACGTCTAAATGCATCACTTCAGATCCATGGATCAGTGTTGAATTCTAAACAGCAGGTGTGAAGATGGTGCAACTATGATGGGTGAGGCGTGGCCTTCCTTGTGATCCCAAGAAAAATTACCTACAAAAGCACTTTCAAGTCCTGGAGAAAAGCACAATGTGGGCAATACAAACTCCTCTTTTAAAGGAAAAAGTGAACCCCCAGACTGTGAGGAGCCAGGTTGCATTTTAAGATCACATCCTAGGTGGAGTGGAGTTGCCTGTTTACAAAGTAGCCGTCAGTTGGGTCAGTCATAAACTGTTTTCCAGAAGGAAAAGCACTGAGGATGCGTCCTGCCAATATCTCAGTGTTTCTCAACTTTGGCAATTTGAAGATGTATGGACTCCAATTCCCAGAATACTGGGAGTTGAAATCTCTACATCTTCAAGCTGCCTAAGCTGAGAAATATTACTCTAGACCACCAACAAACTTTCTACTCTCTGTGGCTTTCAGAAACAAAGGAGTGTCAAATAGGTAATTCAAATGTCCTCATGCCAGAACATTGGAGCACATTTTTAAACCCTTCATGTGAACACAGCCTAATTCTCAATCCACAGCAAACAATAACAACCTGTTCTTCACTTCTAGAGGCAGGTACCACCATAATACTAGCATTCTTTTATAAATCAAACCCCTTTGGAAGAGGTACTCCAAAGTGCCCAACCCAGAAAGAAAGCCAAGGAAGGCATCTCCCCAGCTGATCCATTCCCATCATCACCATCCCAGTCCATGTTCACCACTCAAGGGTCCTACTGTTAGCAGAAAGAGCTGCTGCCCCGGAGCCACCAGAAATCAGGCTGGGATGTCATGGAGAAGAGGAGAGAACTGAAGGGACCCTAAGAAGGGAAAGAGAAGTGACTGAGACTCTCCTGGTGGGGCAGAAGAGCAGAGGACCAAAATTGATAGGGATGAGGGGGGACTGGAGAGAAGCAAAGGAGGACAGGTTGTTATGCTCTTCACAAAAAAGGAAGGAGAATGACAGCTCCAAAAAAAGATTGAAAACTTCCTTATAGTAGGGACTGTAAATCAATACATCAAGAGGAATTGGAGAAGTTGTGGGAGACTATGGTGAGACTATGACAGACAGAGTTCACTGGGTATGAAAAGGGAAATTCCTTAACCATCTGGGGTCAAACTAGGTGTGATTTTGGGAACACAACTAACACACAAGATTTGTCTCTTTACGGAAACAGCTGCTTTAAGGGAGCGATTTTCATTTTAGGTTGCAGCAAGGAGTAACTAATGAACTCTACCTTCCTATCTCATGCAAGCCTGCTACATCTTGTGGGAAGGGTATGGGGGGGGGGGGTGTCTTCTCCCTGCAAGTACTAATTGTGTTTTCAATAAATGTCCATGTTTATTGTCTTCGGTGCAATGGGCATTTTATGCAATGGGTCCAATAAAAAGTTCATATTAAAGTATTATTTTAAGGCAGTTGCTCTCTTTGCCTCAATTGGTGGGGTTCACAATCTAATTGGCTACCATATAATGTATCCCATAGCAGTATCCCTCCCAAGCCTGATATTCAGTTTAATTGCAGGTATGCAACTGAGGAAATGATGTAACACTATTCTACAATCTTTGGGATATGATCAAGCATAACTTGTTGCACCCTCAAACTCTGGAAGTACCTTATCCTGAACTGGATGCTTACATTACTGTCCCACTTTCACTCCAGGGCAGACTGGCATGCCACATACAGTAGATGAGTAACTATTTTTGTACACCAAACTCTACTAAATGTGCAACTATATCCTTTCATACATGGCCTAATTGCTATCTGTGCACCTCTAATCTCTAATAAGAAACATCTAACATCTCCAATAAGAAAACTAATATGGTATGATCAGGAGATGTTAGATCTACCTTACCCACCAGCTTCTTCCTGTAGGTGAACACAAGGAAGGGCCACTAAAAACATTTCCTATCATAAGCTGTTTATCCCCAGTGGGGGAGAACATTCTTGGTCACAAGGTCTCCCTTATAATCAACATCAAGCTACCTGTAGAGGTATTTGCTGCTGGAGGGAGAAGTAAACAATAGGAGGCTAATTTTTACAATGTAGTGGTTGCCAAAAAATGCCTACTCAGACCAATTCAAAAATGTTGCCCAGACTGTGTTTGCTTTTATATTTTTGTGCTCTAATTAAAAAAAAATATGGGTGACCATATGATTGTCCTTATTTACAATGCAACTGTGGCTAGATTGGTTCTAGCACATTTTTAGTAAACATAGGAAATCATATGAGCTGAAGGCAAGCCAAACCTTCTACTGTACCAAACAATGTAAGAAAGGCATCTATAGAATAAGGTTCTCCAACCTGGTGTTGGGGCCCCAGCTACCAGAGTTTCCAACCAGGACTACATTCCTAAGACTGTGTTGAGGATGTCTGCTGCAAGCTATCATCCATCCAAATTTACTGATCTGTGAATAAATCTGGAATCCTGAAAAGATCTTCAAATACTACTAATTAATATACAACTTTACCTTGGTCTCCATGCTGGGAGTTGCAGAATTAGACATGCTGTTTGGAAGGGTGCCTGCTCCCACCGAAGATGGAGAAGAAACTGGAGACTGAGGCCTACTGGATTTCTGCCAATAATTATCTGATGCTGAAGCAGTAGATTGACTTAGAAGATTGTCCACACTATGACTGCTTCTCAGGGGGAAACCTCTAAGAAAGAAAGAAGAAAAAAGGTCACCAGGAAATTAATAAATATACTGTTTTATATGGTCTTAATCTCCAAACGTCCTGCCATTTAACTGTAGCATAAATATTTTTCTTCCCTCATTCCCTTGCTGTATCATCACAAAAATTTTGTACAAGTTAATATGCAGTAATTTGCAATTGGAAATAATTATAAGAGCAAGGGGATATTTGAACCTGAACACTCCCAGTATAGTGTTAGTCTATGATAATTCCATAATACTCTATGCTGGTCAAACCGTTTCCAGTTTACCCCCTTTCCCACTACACTTTAGCCAAGATTTGAAGCTTACAGTCTTGTCTCATTCTAAAGTGAATGTCAGTTTGAATTTGCACAGGCTGGCATCTGAAATGGGCTTGATTACAAATTCCATTTTGTGTCAAGTCAACACAATGGAAACTTCAGACTGAAATGGTACAGCAATACATGAGAGGAGATAAGATGGCTACACATTCAAGTTCATTAGCCAAGTTTTCTTTATCTAGGAATTAAATTAACATCTCCTAAACTTCATCACATACACAATTCAAGATTGGAGCTCTGTACCTGGGGGTTGACTCCTCCAAAGTCTTTACAAAAGCTTCAGGAAACCAACCACTCCTGAAATCAAAGGCACAAGGCAGGAGTCACTTTTGATGTGGAACCAGGGAAAAATTTGGATATAAAGTTACATATAATTAATATTGAATTACAAAAACAAACTATATATATTCTTCTTTATGTCTTATACAATGCTGAAATAGCAAATCCTGTATCACCTATATGATTTTTAAAGCAAAATTTTGATTTAGGCTTTTCTTAACAGAGGGCAAGAGGAATAACTTTTGAGCAAAGCTTTTGAAATTTTTTAATGATATAAAATTGCAGAATTTTTGAAAATATAATTTGAGTCACCATTGTTTTACATATAAAAACACTAATTGTTTTAATAAAGCAGAGTAACAGAATAAGAGAATTGGAAGGGATCTTGGAGATCTCCACTGCTGAAGCAAGAAATCCTATACCACTTCAGACAAATGGTTTTCCAATCTCTTCTGAAACCTTCCAGTGCTGGAGCATCCCCAGCTTCTGGAGGCAAGTCATTCCACTGATTCAGGGGTCTCCAACCTTGGCTCCTGGAAGCCTGGCGGACTTCAACTCCCAGAGTTCCACAGCCAGGCTTCCAGGAGCCAAGGTTGGAGACCCCTGCACTGATTAATTGTTCTAAATGTTAGGAAATTTATCCTTAGTTCTAGGTTGGTTCTCACCTTGATTAGTTTCCATCCATTGCTTCCTGACCTGCCTAAAGGTGCCTTGGAGACTAGACTGAACCCCTCTTTTTTGTGGTAGCCCCTTAGATATTGGGACACTGCTATCACATCACCCCTGATCCTTCTATTCATTAAGGAACAAATAAAATAAAATATAATTATATTTAATAATTTCAGCCTTCTGTCCCATTACTGATTATTGCATTATGGGAAGATCTGGGAGTTGCATCAAAGTTTACAGGCCCACCATCTGCCATCCAACCCCATTTGACAGAAATAAATCTGACTTACATTAATGTGCCTTCTAACTTGCCATACAGCCAGCCATTCTGAGCTTCTGGTAGGAGGACAGTAACCACATCTCCAATGCCAAATGGCAAAAGAGTCTGGTTTGAACCCCTGACATGAGGCACAACTGCTTGCACTTTGAACAGATGGCTGCTGCTCCCCTCTTTATTGCCAGCCTCTGCCCTCTGTGCTGCTTGTTCTCCGAAGGAGTTGGAGCGAGAAAGACCAGGAGAAGCAGAGCCTGTGACATATGAGAGACCAACACTTTTCATGAACTTACACTGCTGTTCCAAAAGAGACCCAAACTCCATCATGATTGGTTCATAAGATGTGCCACCTGAGGCAAAACTGTTTGGAATCTGATATCCTTACTTTCTCTCCCAGAAGTTAAATGAGTTCCATTTCTGTTAATGTCCAGGAAATTCTCAAGACTTGGTTATGCCAACAGACTTGGGGAATCCCAGAGAACCAGAGATATTTTAGGTGGCTCCCCTATTTTAAGTGATTTGTGGTTGTTATATTTACTCTCTGTCTCTCTTTATATTTTTATACTCTATTTTTAAATGATAATGATTGTACATAATCTTATAATGATTGTTTTGTGATTGATTTTATATTGTTGCTTTATTTGATTATTGTGTGCCATCCAGAGTCATCTGGTGAGATGGGTAACTATTGTATATAAATTTTATTAATAAGTACAATTCATTTGTTATAATTGCTTTCATTATATTCATTTTATGTAATCCCAAATTGCTTCATATGATCCTCACAATAATGCTTTAAAGTAATTTAAATCCCAACAGACTGGTTGAAATTAACAAAATGTCCATATTTCACTCACAACAGGGTTCTCTACCAAATGTGTCTTAGCAGAGATTCTCAAATCTCTTAATCCCTACATTATCCCTGTACAATCTTACCAAGTGAAGGAGTTCTTGGCATTGTTTTCCTTTTTGTTTCTGGCTGAGGGGATGGCACCATCTGTCCAGTCTCCTGGGGGAAGCTCTGTCCTGCCATAATTGGACCAAAATCGCTTGGAAACCTTGGGAGCTATACAAAAAGAAGGATGGCAAGAATGAATCCTTCAAGAAAAGTATTCAAGGAGGCAAGTTCCACTGAAGTGATTGAGATATTCTTATACCCAAAATTGCCATACCTTCTTTTGGTCCAGATTAGGAGGTTTAGGCCCACTATTTCCTTTATGTTCTTCAATTATTTTAAAGATATTTAAATTATAATTTAAAATTAAGTTATTGTTAATTAATTTAATTTATATATAATTTAAATTAAATTATGCACATATTTCTCAATTAGTGCTGGAAAAATAAATTCCCTATTTTTTTTAACAATTCTACAACTTAGACAAGTACCAAGATAGAAAATCAAGATGCAGAGTCATATACAGCAGCAAGGTTTAGAAAGTGGACCAATGAGGAAACCGGATATAAACATTATTATTTCTTTCAGTACAGAAAACTCGTAACTCTTCTAGGATATGGCCAAATCTAGCATAGTATCACCAAGTGACAAACTACAAAATGATTTTACTCACCCCTTTATTGCTACAGAAACAGTTGTTACTTGGTTGTCTAAGTATCATCTAAGTAAGATGACCTTATACAATACTTATAAATTTATGATTTAATAATTACCATGGTTATGTATACAAAAAGGTACTATAATCCACTTGTATGTCTAAAAGCTATATTTTTAAATTATATGTTTTTGGGAATGAACCAAGAAGCCCAGGAGCATGAATAGAAGAGGAAGAGGAAGAGGAAGAGGAAGAGGAAGAAGGAGAAGGAGAAGGAGAAGGAGAAGGAGAAGGAGAAGGAGAAGGAGAAGAAGAAGAAGAAGAAGAAGAAGAAGAAGAAGAAGAAGAAGAAGAAGAGGAGAATAGAATTTTTTATTGGCCAAGTGTGATTGGGAATCTGTCTTTGGTGCATATGCTCTCAGTGTACATAAAGAAAAAATAAAATACGACTTCCGGTTTGCGTGGCTTCGGGGCAGCAGGAATTCGCGACAGCTCGCGATTCCTGCTGTGCTAGCCGTCGAGGTACCCGCGATCCAGACGGGTCAGGGGGATATGGCTGCCCTGTAGGGACAGCTGAAGAGAGAGGGGAGTCGGATAGGGAGGTGGGGGTGTCGCAGACCCCCCCCTTCTCCGGGAAAACCCCTTTTTCCCAAGGCGGTGGAGCGGCGGTCAGCAATGGCCGCCATGAAGAAGCCAGCAACCGGGTAAGAACTGTGCTGGAGGAAGTGTGAAGAGTGAAAGTTCTGTCTGAGCCGGGTCAAGTAACACCTTTTAAACTGCCTGGAATTGAGCTGCTTGAATTGCTGGAGGATACATTGTATCCCTAAGAAGAGCGAAAAGCGGCGGAGAAGCTGTTAAAGGGAACTCTTTTTTTTTTTTACTCTCCCACCCCACGGAAAAAGCAGAAATATTTGGATATATTAGACATTGAAAGTGGATTGCTTTGAAAGCTGAAGCTAAGAGACAAAGGGATTTTTGGACATTGAAAAATTTAAGAAATTGGAAAATCTCTGCTGGAGGTATGGATTTTTGATTATTTAAAATTGTCATTGCAAGTGGGAAGGGAGAAAAAAAATTGGAGCAGAAGCTGAAAAAGGAGGAGATTGTCTAGAACGTCTTTGTGGATCCCAAAAGAAGATATATGGTAATTGGACCTCTTTGATTAAAAATTAATCCAGAAAGAGAAAGAGAAGAAGGAAGAAAAGTATTAACTTTTGGAATTTTTTTTTTTTTAATTGCTTTTGATTATCTTTGATTAAAAATACTTGTGGTTGTTTTGGAAAAAGTTTCCCTTTTTATAATGGCATTGTTTGTGGATGAACTAGAGATTGAATATCAAAAATATAAAAAAGAAGATACTTTGGGCGCTTTGTTTCAATTCTTAGAAATGGCGTTATGTTCTGTTGAAAAGTTGATTACGCAGCAGAAGGACTGGGACAAGGAAGAAGAGGAAGAAGAAGCCATCTTTGATGAACAATGGGTCCCTTCCGGAGAGGAGGAGAAAAAGGATAAGAAAAAGGGGATTTTAAGAATTATAAAAACAACCAAAAGAGAGAAAAATGAGCGAAAAGGTGGAGGCAAGGTTAGAAAGCAAAGGAAAAGGAGTAAGAAAAGCGATGGGAAAAAGCAAAGGGGTAGAAAGGGCAAGGAGAAGAATAAGCAAGAGAGAAAGGGGGGGAGGAGAAGCCTTAATGGGGGGAAGCAAGACCTAAAGAAAAAAAGTTTATTTAGAGACAATGGGTGAATTTAATTTAGATTAAAAGAGGGATTCTGGAGGGTATATAAGATTGTGTTTTTATATGTGTATTTAGAATATAAAATTTATTATGTAATTTTAGAATCTTTTAAACAGAATCCCAAGAAAGATTGTAATATGTAGTATTTCTAAGTTAGGGTAATGAGTTATAGATGTTACTCCAATTGGTGTACAGGAGAAGTATAGTAAAAGAAAAAAAAAGATGAATGGATAATTGGAAATAAAACAGACAAAGAATGTTGTTGAAAATGGTAATAAGATATGGAAGGATATATATGCTTTTTTTTTTTTTTTTGAATTTTGTATATTGATAAAAGGCAATAAAATTTTAATTAATAAATAATTTGGATGGAAAAGAGAAGTAGGGACAAGATATGAAGTTAATATTATATGAAATATTGATATTATAATCTGGAAATGTTATGCCTTATTGGTCTTTTATTATTATTTTTTCTTAGAAAAGAATTTATAAGCTGTTATGCCTTGATTCTTTGTGCATTGTTCTTATAAAACTGATAAAAATGGTTTTTATATATATATATAAAAAAGAAAATGATAATAAGATATGGAAGGAGATATGGGTTGAATATGATGTTTGAATTTGTGTCTGTGTAAAGAGTTTTAACCCGGGAACAGACAACCTTCAGAAAAGATCTTTTAGTTTTGTTTATGTTTTGTGTTTGTATGTTTGTGTATTGTGTTTATGGTAAAACTAACAAAATTTGTTTTTTATAAAAAAAAAAAGGAAAAAAGAATCAATAAAACCTTGGAGGAATGTTAGACGAGAATAACTTAAACAAGCCAGAAAGAAAAGAATATGATGACTATAAAATGGATAAATATGGAAGAGAAATGAAATTGAATAGGAGTAAAGAGAAATAATGAGAAATTTGCTGGAAGATATTTGTGTGTCCATATGGAGATGGGATAAATTGGAATTATGCTGTATAAAAATAATGTTTTGTTTGACTTGTAAGGATTTACAATGTTAAGAGGTTTTATGTGTTTATGTATTTAATGGTTAATGATGTGTTGTTTTATCTTTAAAATTAATAAAAATTTGTTTCAAAAAAAAAAAAAGAAAAAATAAAATACATTCATCAAGAATCATAAGATACAACACTTGGCGATAGTCATAGGTTAACATTTCTATGTGTGCATTATGTACCTCTCTCCCTATTATATACCAATGAAAGAAACTATAATGATCATTAAAATGTACATGTGATTAGAGCAATGGGCATATAACTCTTGCCTAATTAGTTTCTCTACATATTTCTATCTCATTGTCAATTGAATTCTTCTGCAACAATCTGAGTGGTTAAAAAAAATACTGAAAAGCAGGAAAAGTTTCATTTCTCACCCCCATCCCCATTTGCTTTGTATCTAATATCCTACAAAAATCATTTAGTGTTAGTAGAGTTCAGCTTTTCAGATGTTGCAGAGTTACCAGTATTATTCTTAACCATTTTTGGTTGAGGCTGAGCAAAGCAATAATCTAAGAAAAGAACCTACAATTAGATATAGATTCTTCAGGAGAGCATAAATGAAGTTTTAAAGCAGGCTCCCTCCTTGCTGGATAAGAGGTGCATCCATAACCCCCACCCTCAGAGAACCTTAGTTCCCTGGACACCTGACATCCTTTTCCCCTTGAATCAACTGTCAATCAACTTATACTTTCAGGAGGAAAGGAGCAAAAATTCTGAATATCTACACCAACCATAACTTCACTTATCATGCTTTCCCCAAACCATCATTTCTACTTTCTATATCTGAAACATTCAAAGCATTTATATTAATCCAGTGAACATTTGGTTACTAACTTTGTCTTCTTTCAAAAACTTTTTAAAATATGCTAATAAAATTGCACATACTGTAATATCCTGAAGATTTTGATAGCTATAGCCATTTTTTTAAGTCCGACCAATTCATGTCTCCAAATACAAAAGAGCTATACAATTTAATTATCTTCCAAGATTCCATTTCCTCGGCACTTCCACCACATGTGAATGTGCATAATTTCTATATCCAAAGACCCCTGATTTCTGATTGGGTTCACCATCTCTTCTATTTCATAACTTATGTTTCTCTCAGTCCCAGCCTAACCTGGCAATAAGTCTTCAAGTCGCGTTGTAGTACTATGAAAGCCGCCATGCAACTTTTTGCAGACATTGATGAACTTTTGCATCAGGAAATGAAGCAGATATAATTTCCCAAAACAATCTGCCTAACTGCACTCACAAAATGCATGAACATAGATATGCAGGATAAATTCAGAAATGCAAGACAGATGAATGCTTGAAGTGCTTTTTGCCTTTCCTTAAGCTTTGGGTTCTTTTTGTTATTTATCATTTCACAGAAAGTGGGGAGAACAGTGACAAGCATCATATTTAAAAGAGAAAGAATGAGGACTGGTTGGCTGATTCTTCCATAGTTTCTCTGTCTTCTAGTGGCTAAATTGAACTGAGTATTAATTGGATGAGGGTGCTGTCTAT
Source organism: Hydrophis major (assembly GCA_033807585.1). Lineage (NCBI taxonomy): Eukaryota > Metazoa > Chordata > Lepidosauria > Squamata > Elapidae > Hydrophis > Hydrophis major. The sequence continues at coordinate 181,664,493 of CM066331.1, read as the reverse complement.
GAATTGCAGCCATACTGGCACCTGGATTAAAAAAAGGTCCAGGTGCCTCCAAACTGCAGAAGGTGAAGAGAATTGGAGTGAAAGTTGATGCACAAAAAGTTGAGATATAGAGTTTTGGGAATCCATATTGATGTGGTAGAGGAGACTGATCTCCACTCCTTGCTAATTCTATTCTAAAAGTCATTCATTTGAAGCCTCCTCCCTTCCTGGAGCTTCTGTGTTCCTCCACTTTCTCTTACATTTTCAAGGTGAGTAGGAGTGAGGCGGCCAGAGGGGCGTCTCTGGCTGGGTGGGGAGTTGAGCACATTCTGCACAGGATTGTGAGAGGCCTCCAATTCCTCTTTCCACAGTGGCGCCTTGTTCAGGATGATGGTCCGAGCCTTCAGAAGCAAATTAATTAAAACATTAGTTCATCTGAAGGAAAGGTAAGAGAAAGGAGTCATCAGTTGTAGTTTTAGCAGGGCTATTCATCCTCAATATTACTGTAAAAAGCTGTAGAAGATTTAAAATATTCCAAAATACTTTACGAAAAGAAAACACTTGAAATGCTCTCTTATTCCCTTAAAGTGTGCAGAGGTTCTCCAGGAAGGAGTAAAGGGAGATTAAAAGGTTGAGTGTTATGGCCCTCTTGATTTTTTAAAAAATCTGTCTGCAGACCCCTTTCAAAGTGCTCCAGTCTTGAGTGCCCTGGGGGACAGAATGGCAGATATAAATGCTCTCAAGTGTAAAAATAAATAATATTAGACAATCAAGAATGTTAACCTTGTGGTTTATAGGCATCTTTAATTTTATTTTGCACTACCAGTGTTTTTTCCTTCTTTTCTTTGCAATTCATTTACCAGGATTCAAAAAAAATGACCAATTCTGGTAAGGAACAAGCACCAAAAAGGGGCTGCAACTTTTTTGGGGAGGGGGAATTTTTTTAAAAAAAGTCTGCACTATTTGGCCATGGGGTTTTCTCCTTCAGTTTTTAAGCCATTTCACTCTTCCCTGACATGTTTCAAAGAGAACTAGAAGGTCAACATCATTTAAATATATGGGCTTGGGATTCTGTCCTGCTAAGGTATCATCATATCTTCATTCATGGTATAAACATTCCATGCTTGTATTTAACTTGTGGTTGACAGAGAGAAATAAACAGCATATATTAAGATCCTTGCTCCTTCTGTCTCCCTACCAGAAAATACCATACCCAGAACCTTGTAAGATCAAAATAAAGGTATCTCACATAAAAACCAAGCTAAGCCAATGCACATATTGGTCTCCATCCATGTTACATTTGCCTCTCCCACTCCTTACTTTGTTGTAGAACTGGAGAAGAGTATTGGACAATAACTGGTGCTTCTCAGCCAGAAAGCGATAGCGGCGTTTCTCCTCCACCTCAGCAGCCTGTTGGCTTTCACTGGCAAAAACTTGCAGCTCACTACGCAAGTGAATTATGTTCTCCTGGAGGTAAGGAAAGAGTGGGTGCGGAGAAAAAAAATTCCTGTCAACTAGATTCTCCAATAGGGAAGGTCATCTCAGGATCCCAGATGTTGAGTTTTTAGAGTTGACTGGGCCTACACAGCAGTCATTGAATCATTGCAGTGCACGGTCCATTCCCTTCTGAGATACTTTATCCACCCCATCCCTCCTTTGGACTCAGATTTATGTATCTGATCACTGTCTAGGCCACAGCTCTTCTTCCTGTCTCCCAAGGTTATTCTCACAGTCCATTACATTGCCTGATGTTTGCTTCCTACGGAATAACTTTAGGATTATAGCATAGTAACATCCATAGTAAGTGTGTCCAAAGTCAAGATGATGATTATGAATAACACACTTGTAAAAGTGATAATACACTTGTGGTTGCCATTTTGATTTATTTATTTTTAAGCTCTCCTTGGATCCTCTGGTAGGAATTATGTATGACCCATCTTTGTGGGAAATTGGAGACAGGTTTAGATTAGTGGTGGGATTCAAAAAATTTTACTCCGGTTCTGTGGGTGTGGCTGGTGGGAGTGGCAGGGGAAGGATACTGTAAAATCTCCAGGAAGAGGTGGTATTTGCTGTTTCTCTGAACAACTCAAAATTTCCGCTACCGGTTCTCCAGAACTGGTCAGAACAACTCAAGGCAACTAACAAGATCCTTTATTTTTATTTTTTTTATTTTGAAAAAGAAGAACTCTCAGGAAACAAATTTAGCTTTAAAAAAACCATTAAAGTTCCCTGTAAGGATACATCCATCCAGGACATTTTATGGATGTGGAGATTTAAACCAAAGTCTCTCCATTGTAATCCAACATTCCGGGATTACTCCACTGTTTTTCATCTCTAGTCTTCCTCCGCTTCCCACCAAACCCAGACAGCCTGCTGCCTACCTTCAGCTCCCAGACATTCTTATCTCGACGACCCTCCATTCTCCGCAGGTCCATCATGGATTTATCTATACTGGCTACTCTATGCCGGTATTCCTTCTCATATTGTTGGCAACTATCCTGCAAGTGAACATGTTTAAAATAAATAAAATCTTTACTCTGAATTCAGGGGGGGAAATGAACAAGTTAATATAAATATGGTGGTAGCTACAAAGACTGTAGGTATGGCTAGTTAGATTTTCTGGGCATCTAACATCAAGTACCAGCCATTATGTACACAGCTGTGTGGTTCATGAACAATAAATTGTTTGCCCAGCCCAGCCCAACCATTAATATACTGTATATAGCACTTATAAAAGACAAGCTTAATTCAAGGGACACAGCACCTACAGTGGTGGTTTAGTAGAGAATAAGGAGAGAAAGCTAAGAAGAAGCAGGCAAAAGATCAATCTGATTCTTACATTAATAAACTGTACATCCAGCTTGGTGTTTTTTTCCATGTGCTGCAACAAATCTACGTGGAAGGTCTCGGCCTATTCAAAAAAGAAGGCATTGTCAGAAATCATGTCTTACTCGTATAGTATACCTGAGCATTAAATAGGGATGAGATCAACATTCAATAGTAGAGGACATACTGTATCTTTTGTATCAGGCATCTCCAGCTCCTTAATTAGAGTCATATAGCGAGCATCTTTCTGCCTAATATTAATCAAGGCATAGAACAGCAGCAATCCAGGAACCACATTTGCAATTATGATCAAATAGCATATGTAGGGCACTGAAAATTCTTTGACTAATGCTGCCTACAAAAATCAGCAGTGTTGCATATGAATGTTCTGGATTTTTGAGCAATCATCTCTTAAATTGCCTGCAGCCTCCTTGGCTACCTATTTTCCAGTTAAATTTCAAGGAAATGTATGGAGGCAGGGGGATTCTCGTGGGCCTTTTTCAGTAATAGTGCTGTTATTACAATTCTATTGTTTAGAGAGTTTTTTTCTTCATTTTGAAAAATATGGAGAAATCATTCAATTTTTCGTTTCAGTAGAGCAGAGGTCTCCAAACATGGCAACTTTAAGACTTGTGGACTTCAATTCCCAGAATTCTCCAGTCAGCTATGATGTGGAGAATTCTGGGAGCTGAAGTCCTCAAGTCTTAAAGTAACCAAATTTGAGGACTCCTGCAGTAATGTTGACTTACAAGGAAGTGTCTAAATTACAGATACTATCTTGTATAAAAAAACAAAAGTTTCCGCTGTCCAGTTGTGTCCAATTCCAGGGGCCGGTGCTTATCTCTGTTTCTTAGCCGAGGCAGCCAGTATTGTCCATGATCATGTGGCCATTATGACTAAAGCATGATGTGCACAGAATGCTACTTTGTCATTGCAGAGGTACCTATTTACCTACTCGCATTTGCATGTTTTCAAACTGTTAGGTTGGCAGGAGCTGATGCAAGAATGGGAGCTCACACTGTCACATGGTGCTTGGGTCCTGAACTGCCAACCTTCCAGTTGACAAGCCTAGATTTTTAATCTTGCTGCCACTACCTAGCATAGAGTAACGTAAAACTGTACACTGTAATCAAAACATGTCAAACCTAACATACATACATATGTATGTATGTATATAGGTACACACACACACATCACACATATACACACACATTACTAGGGCTGGTAACCCAAGTGATATCTCTATCTTACCAAAATAGCAAGATGTGAAAACCTTGTTTGACCAGTGCTATAATGATGGGCCATTATCTTTGGGCTTACCTAATGACAACCAAAACATACGGAATTTAAACTGTAAAAGAAGTGAATGCTAAACAGCATGGTGTAATGAATGAAATGAGACAAAAATAGATCTGTATTTGTAAAATCAAGAAAAGATTGGGGTATTGAATAGATTTGAATGGTGCTAGTCTATTTCGTGTTGATGAATGTCTCCAGTAAAGTGAAGGTTTAAGTTTAGTTACAGATGATACAGATGTTTGTCAGAAACTAGGATGTGGCATCCATTTAGACCAGTGTTTTTCAATGTCAGCCACTTTCAGATACATGAGATTCATTTCCAGAATTCTGAAAGTTGTTTGAGATTGAAAAAAGCTGATCTAAACTATTGTGGGTGCATATGAAATGGCAATATATAGGCAGGTGATTGTTAGACATTACTTCTTATTTACTTCCTCTTTTACTGTTTTGGGTTAGAGTTAGATGTTACACCCCAGTGAATGATAATAATAGAGTAATAAGAGATTAATCTTAGTGAGAACTGCAAAATTCTACATCCAAGGTAAAATATTATGTTAGATAATCAGTGTGTCAGACTGGTGGCCTGCAGGCCAAATTTGTCACATGCAGGCCACGCCAGATTTATCACATGCAGGCCACGCCCAACCGAGCTCCAAGAAAGGGAAAACCATTGTGATACATTACATGACAACAACGTGACACCACAAGTTTGACACTCGTGCATTATATGAATAGGTGGTTGAGAATGAGTTGAGAGAGGCCATTTGAAGATGAAGAAATGAGCAAGAATGCAATTGTTCAGTATTTTAATCTGTTCAAATATGTGGCTTAAATATTATTCAGGCATACATATAACAAAGCAATAAATTCAAGAACATGATTGATTGGTTTACAATGATATAGGGGAGGAATTAGTGATGGATGTAAAATGAAAGTTTCTGAATAGTGAAGGACCATTTTTTACACAGTAATGTCAAGAATAAAAGATGGGCAAAAATGGTCATAGAAAAAAAGGGAAAGAAATGAGAGTGAAAATAGAACGTTTGCAAAAATTGAAAGTACAAATCATGTATGAAATAGCAGCAGATAATAAATGAATAATTATAATTAATAATTAATAAATTATTTTCCCAACAGATTGAAAAAAAAATGGTAAGAAAATATGATGGGGAAATTGCTTGTGATAGAATGAAAAGAATTACATTACAGAGAGTCACAGAAGCTATGCTGATAGGAAGTACAGAAGGATGATAAAATGATGGAGTGAGGTAGTGTAAATGTTAGTAAGGGAATGATTTCTGTCAAATTTATTTTATTTATTTAGCATATGGCATTTACAAAGGTCATGAAATCATTGATTGTAATCACTTATTTCTGTCAAATAAGAAATAGACAAAAGTAGCTGGGAGACAGCAAGGGAGAGAACATGCAGAATGATTTTGATGGAAATAATTTAAAAATATTACAGAAATGGGTGAAAAAAAGGACTAAACAAGGAGCCTTCAACAAAGGGAAGGGAATGAAGAATAGCAATAATGAAATGATTGGAATGAAACTGAAGCAACGGAACATTCAGTAGTTCAACACTGAGTGGTAAGTAATATAAGGATATGTGCATTTTCCTTGATTATTAACTGCATTTATGGACAAATGAGTAAGGAATACTTGCCGGGGCGTTAGAGGTATATTGGATGGAAACATGAATTTGAGTGCACTGTACTGTATTCAGGCAATGACATGTTGTTGGCTGAGAATATCTGCATAACCATGTTCAGAACTTTGTGGAAATTAAAAAGCATAAATATATTTAGTTAGGAATGTAAAGCATTTATTTTCCACCCTTCTTCATAAAAGGCTGCTAGACTGGCCTTTAAAATAATAAAGAAGAAGATAAGACTCAACCTTTCATACCTAATATTATTTCCTCTTTTTTTAAATTGTGTGTGTTGTATGTCTGTAAATTGTCAACCTTTGGCCATTAGTCATGCTAGATGGGGATTAAGTGATCTGAAATGCAACATATCTAGAGGCAAACAGGTTGAGAATACTGTACATAACGCAGGACACAGATATATGACTAAGCTATAATAGAGGTATACTACAACTGACAGAACTTTTTATCATAGTTCTCCTGACAAAGTAGCAATAGTAGCATATTAGTAGCATATCTCCAAGATACTTACAACTATTTCCAAGTTGCGGTTCAGGTGCATTTGGGTTTTCGACATCTGTATCAAAATTTCACCTTTAGGAGGTAAAGAAAAACCATTTAATTACTTTTCTTCTGGCAATGGCTGGGAATTCTAAAAGATGTAGCACTTCCAAACACATCCAACATTATTGTTCATCAAGAATTGTGATTTATTGAGCATATGGGGGGAGGAAATTGGAAAAGTGGTATTATTCTAGATGTCAAGGAATATTCATCAGAATATGTGTGATGTGTTCGGAAAAAAGCAATACTGTACTTTCCACTAATGAAAGGATGCAGCAATGTGGCTATGATACTTACAATAATATCTCGCATTATTTATATTATAGTAGTGAATTCATTGTTAAACCAATTAATTAAAAAATATTTTTTTCTGTATTTTTGTTTTCTTCTTTTAATGATTTGAAAATTTTAAATGTTTTTAAGATTAAAGATTGTTTTGTTGCAAAGATATAAATATTAAATAATAATTATAAAAGTTGTAAAAATAATTGTAAAAATATTACTAATCTGATCTGCATTACCTGAACAAGAGATAAATTATCTAGATTTCATGCTTCTCCAAATGTCATAATAGCAATAGCACTTAGATTTACAGCCCTCTCTAAGCAGTTTACAGAGTCAGCATAGTGCCCCAACAATCTGGGTCCTCATTTTATCAACTTCGGAAGGATGGAAGGCTGATTCAACCTTGAGCTGGTCAAAATCGGATTTCTGGCAGTAAGCAGTAAATTACCCTACAGTACTGCATTCTTACCATTATGCCACAATGGCTCACACAGTTCTCAATTCAAAGTACACATCTGAATGTATTTGACCACAGATTTTAAGAAAAATAATTAAAAATGAATAAAAATAAAGAAATAATATACATTATGTGTATTTTGTCAGGCAAGTTTTTTTTAAAATAGGGACTTTAAAAATTTGCACATGAAAGCAGAACTGAGTCAGATGATTATGTTTGAACTGGTCCAAAATAGAAAGTAAATTCATCAGCCTATACAAATTCATAACTATGTTTTTACTTATACCTATCATCTTGTAAGCAACTGACAAAAATAAATAAAAATAAACAAGTTCGCATTCTAGCTCAACTACACAGTCCTTGCATAAGACTGAATTATATCAGTTTGAAACATGAGTATACTGTGAAAAGGATGGATAATGTCTAGATACAAGCTCACAAAATATCTTTGCATGCTGAACCCAGTAGAATGATGAGCAAGCATAGTATAATTTAGCCCCTTATATTGCATAGTAATTTATGTTGTTGCTGTTGTTGTTACCAAGTGACAATTGTATATCATATCTTACCCAGAATTTGTGAAGTAGAACTCTGAAGAGCTTGTTCTCCAATCTTCTGAACTGCTGTAAAATATACATCTGCGGCCTCAGATAATGCTGCAGGATTTTTTTAAAAGAAGAAAATTAGAATGCATTTCTGGCTGAGAATTTTCTTTCTCTTTTCAAAATTTATTTTTCTAAGAATTGTTCTTCAATTATTAAAACATTTTTAAATAATTCATTCCTTGGGCTTTCCTCTGCCAAGGATTCATGTCAGCTCCCAAACTGCCTCTCTGCAAATCTTTTACAGTTTGTGTTGGGCAAAGAAAAGAATAGGACTGCTTGGAATTTCCATTTGTTTCATGTTATCCACAAGTGGAGCATTGAAAGCTGTGCATTTCTTATACGTGTTATACAGTATGCACAGTACTGATTGTGGTGCATCTATTATACAGATGGATTTGTTTGCACACTGGTATTCTTCTCTATCAATGAATGGTGAGAAAGATCACCTCCTTTCTCAAGTATGTATGAAATTCTACCAAATTAAACACGAGCTAATGCAGTCGTTATTTGCTACATTATGTCTGCCCAGCTCCAAATGATTATGGATAACTTATTTTATTTTAAAAGCCAGAAACAATAAGAAATAAGGAAACAAATCATGCAAGTGAAAAAGAGAGGACGTTATATAATATATAGCATCAAAAAATAATAACTTAATGGGCTATCAAGCCTATTCCAGGTCCAAAAACAACCAGTTTTTCAAGGAATCTTGGATATCAGCAAGGTGTGCATGTGCTACACTGTCAGAAAGAATGATCCAGACTGTAAGGAAGTAGACATATACCTAGCTGTGTTACTTACCATAAAAAGCCTGCAGATACTTGTTGCCCAGATATATCAGCTTCTCCAAAGCTGGATTAAACTGTTCCAGGATACTCTGTTATCCATCCAGATGAAGAAAAAAATAAATAATAAAATCTTACATACAGCATCTGGGTCTCTTAAAAAAAAAAAACTTACTGTAGCCCAGGAATTATTGCTATCTATATTCTAGACAATCAATCAAGTGGGCCATCCATAAGGTTTAAAAGTATGTTGTGCTGAAAATACCTTAACCATAGTTACTGGCCGAAGTTTGGAAGACAATTGGTGCCAGACAATATAAAGTGGTGTTATGGACCCAATGTTGGGACCCAATGTTAACAGTGAGCAAAATGAGGGTAGATACAACACTTTCTTCCCTTCCCCCTCCCCCCGAGTTAATCAAGGTCATTAATTACGCTTAGTTAGCTATCTTCCATGGCTATAGTATGTATCATCTAGTAAAATTTATGTTTGAATGCGTTTTTCCCTTAAGGATTGTTTATTCCATTAATATGATCCCATTTTACACCATCTTTCTCCAACTTTGGTGATCTTCCCTTCATCTAGGAACTTTTTACTGTCTCAGCCATCCTGGATCAGGCTATTCTTCAGCAGCCGGAACTGCCTAAATACAACTTAGTTTGCCAACCATCTTCTATTCTGCTTTTCCAACTCCAACACAGCTCTGTCTTCCTGCAAATTCCTTTCTCACACACACACGCACCAAACAAGAGTCTCTCTATATATGTGGAGGGGAAAAAACACCACTTCATCATTTATTCTTCTTACCTTCCAAGTTGCTATCTTCCATATGCTGTGGCCATCATCTGAAGGGCCCATAGCGATTGACCTCTGCTGTCCCATGTGGCTTTTGTCAATTGAAGCTTGTACATAACACTTTTGTACACTTTCTAGTCTAAAAGGTATAGCTTAGGCTATCAGTCACAGTTATACCTCTCCATGTGCGTATTTTGCCAAATGGTAACAATAGTACGAGTAGGTTTGGGTAGAGTTAACCATGTTGGATAAACACTGCCTTATTAGGTTTACTTATTATAAATCAATGAGCTTGCTGTTGAGTAAGTGTGTAAAAGATGTCAACCTTTGTGTGTGCTGGATAGCCAACTATAGTTTCAATTTCATCTAGTAGTTAGTTTTCACTGCATATTGGATTACCTTCTTGTTACTTCTGAGTTGAACCTTTTGGCCTCTCAATAGTTTTTCAGCTTAGCAAGGCCAAGCATGAGGTTAAACCAGATGTCATCCAAGATTTACATTCTGTGATAATATGAAATGCAAAACTTTGGGGGAATCAAAGAATGGAAAAAATGGAAGTCACATGCTTATTACAATCCCAGTTGGGAACAACCTACTAATTTCTACATTTTGCCCATTTTGCCCTTACCTTCAACTATTTCATTTCATTCCTAATGCTCTTCAAACTTGTCAGTTGATCCAAAATCAATATCCCTGCTTTCATCCAATTTTTCTGCATCACTATTTTCCCTCAATTTTAAAGGTTGAATTTCCCTGTAAAGTCAATTTAGCATTCAAAAAAGATCAAATCTATTCTTATGAGATGTTCCATTCCATAGCTTTCTAACATACAATTATTTCCAGAGATACTAGAGTTCTGTTGTATTTGGATCCTAATTCTCTCCTATTACAAAATCCTTGCCTATTACAAAATTGTCCAAATCAGAAAATTAAAACTAATTTATAAGGGTATGTATATCATTTATACAAAATACAATAGACTAAAAGATATAGAGAGAGTTGTAACTGTTTACTGGATCATATTATACTTAATATTTTGACTTTTTTCTATTTTATTTTTCATTTATTTTTGAACCCTTGTTATGCATTTTTATTTTATATTTTTTGATTTCATATCTTTTGTTTTTTCTTTTTCTATTATTTTAAAAAGCAACAAAAATATTTTAAAAATACAAAAGGTCCTACCACGATATATGAATCTGGTCTTTATTGGGAACAATGGTGCCTCTACTACAAATGGATGCACAATCTGATAATATAAAACAAACTATCTGGGTACAAACACAATTGTGGCATGTAACGTGAATAAATTATTTCCGTACTTTTAAATGTGTAACTAAAGCAGACTGAGATTCAAAAAATTAAGTTCCTTGGTTAGTCTAAGTATCTCACAACTTAAAACTGAGATTATTAAGTTATTCAAGTTTTTAAAGCTGTAGCACTTAGAAGCTATACTATTAAGCAATCTGGATCACAGGTTTTAGTAATCAAACAGTTTTCCTCCATTTATATTTTAACAACTTCTTTCTACTTCCATTTTGTCTCCCTGCAGAATCCATTATTAAGGAAAGTCCTCTAAAACCACGTTTTTCTTGGCCAATCAAGAAAGGCTGTTACAATCCAGGGAATAAAGAAAACTAAGTCTCACCTTATAAATAGTGATTGTTGATCTGTAGGATTGCTCCATCCTCAAATATTTTAAGACCCAAGAACCCCTTCTCCGGGAATGGAAGTGAGAAGATATGCTGGCTTGCTTTGAAAAAGAAGAACACCACTGCCAGAGAGTTTAATAATTAATTCTCTGCTGTTGGAACTTGATCTTTAGATGTAATCAGATATCACATAGGGCGGAATCTTGTGACAATTATGGGGGTCATATGATCTTTATTCTTAATTATGTATTGCAGTTTCCATATATGGTTCTTTGTGGAACATTGTTCCATCAAACTATCTTGACTGAAATAATTATGAGTTGAGCACCTTGAACAACTTATCTCCAGTTTGGCTCAAAGGGCTTTTTCCACTTCTGCCTAACCAGGCAATACACACACAAGGTTGTATCTTTTTTTTTCTGCTATGTCTTGGTGATATGTTCTTTATCTCACCTTCAGTCCATGAGTGGAACAAGCTTATTGCCCTTAGTTGTCCCATTGTTAAAGTAATGTTTTCCCTTTTATTCTAATACCACCACTTGGTCGGCCATGGATAGAAATATAAAGTTGGATATCATCAGCATATGTCACTCCATGGCTTCATGTAGATGTTAAACGGGAGTGAAAAGACTACCAAGCTCTATGAAACTCCATAAAAAGGGACCATGATTAGACCTTTCTCCCCTATCAATATCGACTAGAACAAGCCCTAAAGTAAGAGAACCAGTATAACATTATCTGCTTACTCTCAGTCTCCAAGAAGACATTCCAAAGACACCATGGTTAATGATATCAAACGCCACTGAGTGGTCAAGAAGAGCAAAGATTGGAGCACAAACACCATCCCACTTCCACCAATGTAATCAATGCCATTTTATCCTGTACCCAGGTCATAATCCCTACTGAAAGAAACCCAGATAATCCAATTTCCCCAAGGTTTCTGGAGCTGCCATATAACCATCATCTTTCCAACCCTCCCTATAAAGGGAAGGTTGGATATTAGATGAAATTTGTTCAGCATGGTTGGGGCCAGCAAGTAGACAAAATATCACCTTTGTAAGAGACAGAAGAATCACCCCTTTCAAAGAATTCACCATCATCAGAACCTAGCCACATGTCACCTCCCACAACATCTTAGCCAATTGGAAGGGACATGGATCTAAAATATAGGTCCTTGAGTTTGTAGCCCCAAAGACCCTGTCTTTGTTATTAGGGCCAAATGGATCAAACTCTTCCCAGAGAACCAAGCCGGTCTAAGCCTTGATCACCTCCATAGGACCTGCAAGAGTTCAATTTGGAATGAATCTAAGTGACTTTATCTGATAGGTGCCTAGTGTCTCCCCACAGCAAGTAAACCTCTGAGTCAGCTCTTGTAAGAAGGGCTCAATTTGCATTAACCAAAGCCACCAAGTGATTACCCACAGACACATTCCAAGCAAACACAGGATCACAGTCTGAAACAAACACACATACACCCTTATAAAGGCTCACCACTATTAATTATTAAGTATTGGTTGCTTGTGAAGTACAGCAACCTTTCATAAAATTGCTCCCCATCTGCACAAACATACAGCAACTGAAGGAAAAACCTTACTAAGGGGAGGCCTAATTAGGCACAATTGGGTTGACATTAGGCTTTAGTAAGTAAAAAGGTTTTAGTTAATGCAGCTAGGTTGAGAGTTTTATAGAAAGCACATGCCACATTTGGCACAAAAGGGAACTACTTCATCCAATGACCAAGGAAGAAAATCAAGGATTTCTCTTTTAGATAAACACCATGCCCAAGTCATATAGAACAGTGTCATGTGTTCCTTAGTTCCCTCTTTGGTTCCCATGTCATCAACGCATGATCAGTATTGCTCCCCGATGAAAAGCAAGAACATAAGCTTCTTTCTGTTTTATAATGATCTAAATAAGGCCCTGCTGTAATAATATTGATGTAATATTGGCATAGCTTACAGTGGTATGAAGTTTTGTTATAGATATTAAATGCCTCCAAAATGGAAGAGGGCCAGCATCTTTAGCTCCTTTTGACTATGACTGTTCTGATCACACCTGGTGGGATTTAGAAATATTCAGATATACTGCTTGTAGCCAATATAAAAAACGTTGAACGTTTATTTACTTCCACCAATCACCTCCTCCTTCTATCATTTACTGAATGCAAAATGATACACGTGCATTCACTCACTCACAGGAACTTATTTGGGGGTAAACCCCCTCCATCTTTCTTCAAGTTAAATACAGCAATTCTCACAGCACAAAATATTTTTAAAAATTTCACTTATGCCATATACAGCAGCCTTTCTCTGTCAGGTGACTTCCAGATATTGGCTAAGAATTGCTAAAGTTGATCCTATGCATTTTGAATTTCCAGTTTTTAAGAGGTTACTTTTTAATAAGCTTCTCGGTTTGCAATAAAAGGAAGCTAAAATGCATCTCTGACATTGCAATTTGTATTAGGACATCTTAAATGAAAAGAATCAAGACAGAGAAAGGTCAGATTTCAGAAAATAGTGGTCTTTATTTAATGCTCACTTTTGGGGGGAAAGGGACTTTTTAACATCAACATAATTTTCATCAGAATTTGAAATAGCTTATGAAAATAATGGGAGAGTGGAGTATTTCCTGTTAGTTTCACTTTATCAGTTTTTCAACAATTCCAGTGCATCCTATTAAGTCAGTTAAAACTTAGAAAAATAGTATGTTTTTGTTAAACATCAGTACACCTCATATTTTTTGTTTAAACCAAACAGCAAATACAGCATTCGTGAGTAGAAAAATTAATGAAGTAAGGAAAATAGTATGAGAAAGCAGAAAAACCAAACACAAAACCATGGGCCCATCTACTGACTTGGTCAATCAATGGTCTCCTTATTTGATGTGTGCCCATTCCTACATTTTTCACCCTTATTCAGAAATGTCTTTGTTTGGGCACTATTTGAAGAACTATTGTCCAAGGCTGCCTCCTGAAAGAAAGTACTATCCTCCACTCTTCCAGGACTCTTTTCTGCCACTCATAGCAAAGTGATTACTTCAGGGGTGAGAGGACTCAGAGAAAAGGAGTCTGAAGTAAGGAAGCAAGCATTTAGGAAGGGCTTTGGTCAAGAACAGGGGTCTCCAACCTTAGCAACTTTAACTTCAGTTGAAGTCCGCCAGGCTTAAAGTTGCCAAGGCTGGAGACCCCTGGTCTAGAATGAGCAAAGGAGTTTGCCTAGTACGAATAATGTTGAAAGGGAATGGTAGGTTTTCTCATGTGGGAAAAAAAATCTCCTTCCACATAAGAAGAAACCTGGGAAATGACTTGACAACAAGGAGAAAAGAGCTATTTCAATTGTTCAAGTCCTCATGTACAAGTCCTCTTAGATACAAAGGTATAAGTAGTTAATTCACAGCACACAACCAGTCTTAGATTCCACGCAGGAATAATCTCTGATCAATAAGCAAAGTGAAATGACTTAAACCCTTAAGGTTACTGGTATAGCAGCACATTGAGGTGAGGAGGGAGGCAGTCACAGGACCTAGAATAGCTGATGGATGTTTTGATAGAAGCAATCCTCAAATTCTTCCACTTGATTTTTCTGATACGAAGATAAAGGGCAAGCCACTGGCCAGCAGAAACTGCTACTTCTCACTGATAATCCAAGCTGCAGCTCAACGCAGGCATTATTTCTACCAAAAATCCTCACAAAAGCTCTATTTGATTAGGAGTTGCTCTACCAACTGCTCAAATTTATCCCAGTGTTGATAAATGTAGATCTGAGTCTCCCAGAGCATGTTTACCAGGATTGTATTGCTCACTTCATCCAGCATGATGTCTGTCTCCAAAGAGGGATTGAATCTGTGGGCATCATGAAGATGTTAACAACAACAGCAGTTTTGTGCATAGGCTGCAACTGAAAATATGAATGTAGGGCAAGGAAGTGTTCAACAGAGGAGAGCACAACAGAGGCAACAAAATGCAAGGGGAGCAATGTGGTGCAACAGGAGCATCCTAGGACCTTCACTTTTAGTTTCCAAAAGCCCAGCCCACAAATGTTTTCTAAATATTGCTGATAGAACCTGGTGACAGAAAAAAGCCAACACAAATAGTGCACATTGTGTGGACTACAATTTTATTTTGCCTTATTTTGCATCATTGATGCAGCCATTAGGTATGTTGCACCTACTTTGACAACTTTTTGCTGTGGTTGTTAAGTGAATCACATAACTATTGTGAAAATCCAGTTTCCCTCATTAATTTTGCTTGTCGGAAGATCACAAATGGCCATCATGTGATCTCCAGGATGCTGCAACTGTTGTAAATACATGCTGGTTGCCAAGCACGTGAATGTTTATTACATGACAATGGGAACGTTGCAGTGGTTGTAAGCATAAGGACCTATCATAAGTCACATTTTCCAGCACCGTTGTAACTTCAAACAGTTGTTTGGACATAAAGTCAAGGACATAAGTCAAGGCCTATCTCTACGGTTTTCATCTTCCATATAAACCTTTGAGCTCTTCCTTACTTTTGAGTCTACAAAAGTTCTCTACAGCAAGGATTGAGCCATTGCCTCATCTAAGCTTTGTTTCCTGTTCTTGCATCATCCTGTGTCACAGTCCTGTCTTCTTAGATAAAACTAATCTGGCTTTATATAAAACATTCTGACTGTAGCTCAGACATTGGGTAGTTGGTTAATATTTTCCTACTTCTCTGCTGAATCCCACCCCATTATAATGTTGTGAGGGCCTCTTATATAAAATACCTGAAAAGCAGAAAGTAACCTAGAAAATGACTATTTATCAGGATGGCGAACTTGTGACCTTGAAATGTTGCTAAACTCAGCAGCCACCGCAAACATGACCAACGATGCTGGAAATTCAGCAACATATTGAGATTTAGAGCTTGCTCAACTCTGCCAACAAAAGCTGCCAAAACACATCATAATCTTCAGGTATAAATCCGCTTTGCTCTCAACTAAAGTGACTGATAGAGCCCCTGCGTGGTGATTCTTGTTTACTAGATAAGTTCATATTCTGAAATCACATTCACAAGTTCAAGCTCTGATTTCTTTGACACAGTATTCTAGTAGCCATGGCTTATACCTGAAATAATGGGCATCTATCATCTCACACCAGGCGGCTGCACGGTCAACACATGGTCCATCTGGATCTGTGCACTGCAAAAATAAACAAATGAATTTAACGTTATTCAAGGCATGCCAGTTTTTCTACGGAACAAATTTCCAGCACAAATTAAGAAAACCTCAAAAGAAAAATAAATAAGAAGGTTATTAATGTGGACAAGCACACATTAGATAATTTAATTTTAAGGACAACATCAACATGGAACATGACAATGCAGAGTTTTTCTGAGAATGAGACCAAATTTTAAGACCTCTTTTTGATTAACAAAGCAACTGTTAATAGTTATTCTGTGTTACCAGTGGGCTAAACTGATGACAGTACATTATTGGCATTTAGCATTTGCTTGTGTCCTTTATAGCTTTATAAGAAAGAATCAAGTAGCTGAAAGTCATATTAAAGTTGCTTGAAAATATGCTATCATATATGCATATGTGTAGGGGAAAGCTAGGATAAAAGTAAGGTGATATTTTGCCCTTAACTTTTTACCAATTCCTGCAAGTGAAAACTACTAACCATCTAGTTCTATACCTGGACTTATTTGCATATTGGATTCAAATAGAACATAAATAGTCTTAATTTTGAAAATGCCCAGGAAAATCCAATATGACAAAGGAGGCACAGTTTGTTATTGTGGGTAGGTGGGGGTGTTAAACAGTAGACTGAATGTGACACTAAAGATTGGCTACCTGATTACTGGAGTTTGAGAAAGTTGGAGAAATAAATAATTTTATAACAGTCTTGAAGTAAAAATGATTTCCCTACTAAATAAGATAAAAAATAAATGAAAAAGGGGAAAAATTATACATAATAAAGGAGAGTATTTGGTTCTTGATAAAAATGGTCACTTCTGTACATAAATCAAGCTAAAAAGACTAAAACACCTCCCACCAGCAGCTAACACCCAGATGATTGAAGACTAACACCAAGATTATTACCAGATCACCAATCAAGAAGTAAGTAATACCCTCTCATCAAGGAACTGTCAAACAAGCTAACAATAAATAGGCCAAAGAAAGAACCTCTAAAACCACTCTTACCAACATTGACAGGGCAAGCCGCTAGAATATAAAATGAGAGCAAATCCCACTCCTTACTAGCACTGATGATGTTGCCTAGTTTGGGTGATGAAACATCTGCAAGAAAACAACCAAGCCCAGAGAGCACCAAGGACCCTTCATTTTAAACCCGGGCTGCAAATAATCTCCTCAGTACATCTAATCACAGAAGCAAAGAAGTAGCTCAGAAAGCAGCAATGTTAATTTCAAACAACAGTAAGATATGGGCAAGAGTGGATTAGGCAAAAATCTTGAAGCATATATATGAAAGAAACTTAGATAAGCATCTCATTTCCCTCAACATTTGCTAGTATCTCCCTGGGAAAAGTATTTTCTTCACCTTTATTGGGCTTTTGAATTGCTATATTACAAACTATCCAAAACATTCCTTTTATAGGCAAAATGCAGAAATCTTCATCTTGGATCAGTTATCACGATGCCTACTTTCTCTCTCATACTCACACAGTCCACCACCAGCTTGCCTAGTTCTTTAGCCCCATAGACAGTCTTGGCCAGTTCCCAAGGGTTAGAAGGACGAAAGACATCCACAGAGCTCACAGGCACTTTTGGTGCTCTGCCAGTTCCAAGAGAGACGACAAGTCCCAACTTCTTCACTTTGTCACCTTGCCCCTGGAGAGATGGGAAGAAAATTAAGCAAGGACTTCATGCTTTCAAGGATGAAGGGGATAGGAGTCTTACCAACATCTTCATATATGTTGCTTGAATTTAGCACAAAAGAAGCATGTTCATAGTCCATATGAAATAGGTTTTTGGAATATTATTCTGGTTTACTTTTTTCCATTCTTCAAAGAGGTATGGAGATTTAGCAAGCGAGTTGTTTTAAATTTGTTCACAAAACTGATTGGTAGCTCTTTAAATCCTTGATGTCTTACACATTTATTCTGACATAAATTTACACAAAGCTTGAAAGCTTATTTAGTTACAAATCAGGGTTTGATACTTGCGTTGCCTTGGCATTATGAAAAGAAAAGTTATGGTGCAAATCCCACTAAACTTTCAGGAAACCTTTTCTTTCCCTGTATCATATGATGGTCCTTGCCAGCCCAGTTTTTTGGTAAATTCTTGCTTTTGGCAATCTTTAGTTTAGTCAGTTTGCTTTAATTAGTTTAGCTGAACAACTTAATGCAAAATGCTCTGGCTAGTTTTGCAGACATTTTGAAACTCCAGACGCTTCAAACTACCACAATCAAAGTTTCATGCTATGTATCACAAATCAAAGCACATAACTTTTCTTACAATGTGGAAAAAGCCCTAAGAAGCTTAGGAACATATATCTTTAGGAATTGTTTGTTTTCATATAAAATTCTATCAGAGCACAAATACAAGAGGTATGCTGGTACTTGATTATGTTTCCAATTAGAACATGTCACTCTCTCCATAATGTTTTGCCAGAAATTGACCTTCAGGCTTTTAATTTTGCATACTTAATTTTTCCTTTTGCCTAATTACCATCTTTCTTTACTTGAATCAAAGTTTAAAACAAAAGATAAATAACAACAAAAAAGAGAGCAGTGAAACTAAAGTGCTGGCTATATGATGTGCCTTCTGTTAGAAATTGGCTGATGCAGCTTGCTCTGGGGGGCTTTGATGAAAATGTTTATTGATTATGTTGTTTGCCAGATACTTTTAGATCCCATTAATGAATTTGAGCACCCACAAATTACATTGCCAAATTGATAGCAAAACACATAATTTCCAGCAGTGCTACTTTATGCTCTTCTTGTCCCACAGCTAAACAAAACCAACTGAAACATTTCACATTTTAGTCACCCAGGGACATTCATTAGGTTCTGAATTCCTTCAAAATCTGCTTTTTTTTTTTTTTTAAGAGAAAATACTATCTCTGGAGAGGGAAAAATGGTTCAATCTTAAGACATTTTAGAAAATTGCATGTGCAGATTAGAATGTGTCTTTAATGAATATTCTTGCAGAATAAAGCCATACTTTCTGGATTAAAGACTTATTATATTCATTGATCTCGGTTATAGCATCCAAAGTGGGGTTGTTGGCTAGGAGCCCTCCATCCAGAAACCGCCCTACAGGTCGAAAATATGTTGGAGCAGCTCCACTGGAACGGGCAGCCTGCCATACCAGTTGATCTATAAGGAGCAAACAAAAAGCAGTGACTTATCAGCAAGAATGTGTATCAATATTATAATACACTACAAAGCAAGACTATCCGGCTATCTGCCTTTCAGGGAAATGGAAATAAACACAAGGAAATTCAAATCAAGGAAAAATTTGGAGGTAGTAGGGAAGCCAAAAAGAAGATCTCCTTACATTATTTTGATTACACTTCAATTCTGAAGAAGAAAAAATATAATGCTGCCTTTGGAGATTGTGGAGGCTGGTAGCAGCAATGAAGAGGTCCACGAGGAGCCCACACGTGCGCTGGGCTGCTCGAAGGAAAGAGCAGTTTGCAGCAGCATGGGTGACTCGGGCGTAAGCTTGCAAGGTAGTGGCCCCTCCCTGAGGTGATAAAAGCCAGCTGAGAAATCGCAGTTCTTTGCCGAAGGCAGAGAAGTTTTACATTTGAGCCTGGTGGATGTTAGGAATATCTGAGTTGGTGTTTGGAGACTCTTTGTGTTAGAGTTATTGCTTGGTAATTTTATCTGGTGTTCTTGGCAGCCTTGCAAAACCTTGACAAGGCTCTTTCTTATCGGAGCTCATTGGTTTGAAGCAGCTTTTTACCCGTAAAGGAACGGGATTCATTAAGAAACATTAAAAGGTTGTGGAGTCTCATGTTTGCTTACTTGGAACCAGGTTTGGGTCAGAACAAGTGTATGATTATTTTGTTTCATCCAATTCTCCACAAGGGGGTGAATGAGGCGGAGTGATGTATTCCTTACATGGTCCTCCCACCACTCCTGCCCCCCACTGCAACTTATATCCCTGGTCTGTAGGAATAGGTAGAGATAGTCCTCAACTTACAACAGTTCATTTAGTGACTGTTCAAAGTTACAACAGCATTAAAAAGTGACTTATGACTATTTTTCACACTTATGACCTTCGCAGCTATAGTCACATGATCAAAATTTGGATGCTTGACAACTGATTCGTATTTATGATGGTTACAGTGTCCCAGGGTTATAATCATCCCCTTTTGCAACCTTCTGATAAGCATGACAACATAAATTTTGAGCTCAATTGTGGACCTAAGTCAAGAACTACCTGTATTTACCTTCCGGCTTGGTCATTGGTTGAAATGAGCCCATCATTCTGAAACGGGATTTGTTTCTTCCTTCTGGCGGATTGTAATTCCTGAACAAATGGAGTTCAGCAGGCTGTCGGTCGCATAATGTTGCTGTCAACATGACTCTGTAAAACAGGGGTAAGGAACGTTGGCTCTTTTATCACTTACGGACTTCAACTCCCAGAATTCCTGAGTGAGCCATAAAAGGTTCTCCATCCCTGGCCTACTGGTTTTTTCAGTTGTGAGGGAAATCAATTTTTGACTTGAATGGGACTGTTTAATATACAAATGTAGGACATATTTTTATATATATTCTTTGTATGTCCTACATTTGTATATTAAACAGTCCCATTCAAGTCAAAAATTGATTTCCCTCACAACTGAAAAAACCAGTAGGCCAGGGATGGGGAACCTTTTATGGCTCCCTCAGGAATTCTGGGAGTTGAAGTCCATAAGTGATAAAAGAGCCAACGTTCCTTACCCCTGCTGTAAAAGGTCGAACAAGACAAAATTTCCACTTGATTGTAAGGCATAGACCACAGCGCAGCACCAATGCTCTCCAGACAGAAAGTAAGTGACTCACACTGCTAGTTAAAGGAGATCAGGTGAAAAAAGTTTTTTTTTTTAATGAAAAATACTTTTACTAGAAAGAATTAAGAAAAATGGATCATTCACCTGACCAGGACAGCTTAGTGCAGGGGTCTCCAACCTTGGCTCCTGGAAGCCTGGCGGACTTCAACTCCCAGAGTTCCACAGCCAGCAAAGCTGGCTGTGGAATTCTGGGAGTTGAAGTCCGCCAGGCTTCCAGGAGCCAAGGTTGGAGACCCCTGGCTTAGTGTGTGTTATCATTCTCCTATGGGTCATAAAGTGGTATTATAACTTTGCTAGGCAATTTACGATTTAGGTACTGATGAGATGCCAAAACTACTTTGAATAAGGGAAAGTATATTAATGACCAGCAGAGTTAATTAATGAAGAATAGAGGGTTCAGGAAGCCACCCTAACGGTTTTTATTTTGGCTTACTTGGGACTCTTGATATCTGTCATTTTGGTATGTTCTCCAAACTCCTTTTTCAGGAAATTCTCAAGAGGCTCCGATTCATAGGGCCGTGACCCTCGAAAGACCTCATCTTTCATACGGAAGTACACGCAGCGCATGTAGTCCATGGGCTTCCCTGAGAAGAACAGCAGCATTATTGGTTTCCTGGAGAATGGGCCACACAGTTTATGGATTGTAATCTTAGTATAGTATAGTTAGACCATGTATAATTGGCAGTCTGGATTTTATTATAGGTTTTAGTTGTTGTTTATTGTTTTATACTAGAATTTTTAATTGTACATTTACTGAGCGTTTTTATTTGTTCTGGTCTCTGGTCTAAGACTGTAATAAACTGATGGATTGATTGACGGTTTCCTGGAGAAACCTTTGGTTCCAATCCAGCTGATAGAAACAGGCAGGAAATTATCTAAACATCTTGATGAAAGCATGGAAATCCATGTTTTGTGCAATGAGTGAAATCACCAAATGTGTGACAGAAGTTCAATAGCAGGAAAGAATACATAAGACTATGTCAGATACAAGAATGCAATGTAGATGAACCATTCTGTGTAAAGGATCCATATATTGCATGCTTTGGATGCAATAGATCCCTCATTCAATCTCTTGCTATCTGTTTTCAAAGAGAGACCGGTCGAAAAACTAGAAAAACACGTGGTCATTTAAAATAGACCAGGGGGGTCAAACTCGATTTCTTTGAGGGTCTCATCAGGGTTATATTTGACCTCATGGGGCAGGGGTGAGTGTGGCCAGCTTGATGTCACCATGTCGGGGGCGCCTGTGGCAGCCTGAATGCTTTGCCAGCAAAAACGGGCTCTCCTGTGCTCCATTTTTGCTGGCAGAGGGTTGCAGGAGATCGCTGCAGCTAGAAATGGAGCTTGGAAGCCCATTTTTGCTGGCAAAGGCATCACAGGCCGGTCCTTCATTGTTTCCAGGGTAGCCCCGCAAGCCAGATCCAAGTATCCCATGGGCCAGATCTGGCCTGCAGATTTTGAGTTTGACACCCCTGATATAGACCATGAGGACTAACGATTACATGATAAAATATGGCAGCTTCTGATGAATAGTGGTAAAGAACAATTGAAGAATTGTTTGACGGGCAGATACAAAATATATCCGAATGAGACATTACCTACAGTAATGGGGGTGACACAATATAAACTAGGGTAGTCTTCTATCTATCCCCAGCAATGGAAGCATTAAACTGAATCTCAATTTCTGGATCAGGAACCCTTAGTTCTTTTTCACCTAATCAATAAAAAGCTTTTTATAGCCCTCTTCTAGACTGAATGCATGTTTATTGCTTAAAGATTGGAAATAAAAATTAACTAGAAAGGAACTGAGCTTATGAGCTTAGCAATTTACAAATGTAGCAAAAAAACAAAATAAAAATGGCAAAGCCAACACAGCAATGTGAAGGATTTGGGCACAACGAGCTATATAATGTGGCAGTTTGACAAGAAATCTGGAACCCAGTTCAGGTTTTAAAGAGCAACCCCACCACCATTTTCTTCCCAATTCAGTGACCATTCCCATCCCACACTGAGTCATTTCCACATGGGATTACTTGCTATTCACATCACTGCTTACCATGTATAATAGCCAGGGCCAGAATTCCCCCTGTACTAGTCCCCGCCACCCAGTCAAAGAGCTCTTTGACGGGACGCCCTGCAGCTTTCTCTATAGCGATGAGAAACTGGATGAGTACAATGCCCCGGACACCCCCACCGTCCAGACTCAGGAGGCGGTCCTGGCTAGAGAAGGGGAACAGAGAAAACAAGGAAAGTGTCAGCCCCAGAAGTAACTCGCCTTGTTCTTCACATCCAGGGAGATAGTTAAATGTTTATATGCATGATATAATACATCTAATGTACCAAAGTAATTGTTCCTAAGAGTACAACTGAGCCACAGAAAAGAGAAACAGTAGGCAAGAAGCCTTCCTTTCCAGGAATTTGACGTATCTTTACTACATCTTCCCCACGCAAGGACATCTAAAGCACCTATGTGACTCTCACCAACCCTACTTGCTTACTTTCTCCTCTTCTCAGGGGCAGAGTCCACCACATCTGGTGTCTTCAGCAAGTTGCCAAGAGCTGCTGAAACATGGATGATGTCTTGGTAGTCTAGAAAAACAGAGAGCAACGAACATAACATAAAATTTCTCATTTTCAGGACAGCGTAGGCATGGGTTAAAACTGAGAGTTTAAGATGTATTTCTTCCGTCACTGTGGTATCCAGATTCAATAGAATTTGAGGTTTCTATTTCTCAAAGCATTGCTCAGAAGGAAAGGATGGGATAGGCATATCTGTCCAGAGTCACTATAATCAGTGACAGTAAATCATGCCTGTTAACTCACTTCCCTGTATGCAATGCTTTTAAGAGCCTTGTCTACAGTGAATATAGCAAGCTTATCTGCTAATTTAAGAGCTACTTATTAATCTGTCTCTTTTAAAATATTATATTACTATAGCTGTAAGAATATGAAGGAAAAGTCATTGGGATTATAATAGGGTAAATTACAATAGAACATGATAGAAAGTCACAAGATTGGTTGTCCTGATTGCTCCAATGCAATGATCACTTTTCTAGCACATCCACACAGTATTGGAAATCTGTAACCAACAGAACTGATTAGAGTAGCAAATGTGGATGTGTACACTGGCATTCATTTTAACATAAGATTTCTTATTCTAAGAGCAACCCCATGTTGGAAATCTTCAGATGTGAAAGGGGTCCAAGAGAGTGAAAAGAAGAAAGGCACAGAGCTAGGTAGTAGGTTACCTAAGCCAGAACTCCGTGGGGCTGATGATCTTTCTGGGAGGGCGGAAGTGGATGTTGATGAGGTAGATATGCCAGGTGGAAGGAAGCGTTCAGTCCCTATAATTTTCAGCAGATCTAAAAGAACCTTCCGGTTGGCACCTTGCATAAGTGAGGCAGGAATCACATGCATTAAACAGAATATTATTAAAACCAATTTAAAAAACCAGTCACTATTGAAAGATCTGAGCCAACTTATTTCTTGTACCCGGGAAGAGCTTGTATCTGAAAGTGAACATGCTTGTCAAGAGCAATGGAGACAAATTTTAATGAGGTAGCTCTAGGGCCTAATTCTTAATGCTCCCCTCCATTGTTGGTTATTTATCTGATTCTAAATTTCTATTCCATAGCAGACCTTCACTGGGAAGTACTGATTTACGCCCTAAACCTCAAGATTCAGGGCTTAAGTACACATGGATTCTGTTCACAGTGTAAACAGAATCCAGTTGGGTAGACCAAGATCAACCCTCCCACCATCCTGCTTCTATTCAAAAGTTCTTCCTACCTTTGCTTGTCCTGGCTGCCACCAATCCAGGTGTCTCCCCTAAATCATTGGGGATATCCACATCTGCTCCAAACACAATAAGGGCCTTGATCATTTCTATGTGGTCTTGCTATTGGGAAGAAAGGAAGTTGTCAATGGAAACTTATTGTCCTAGTTCTCTCCATCCATCTAGTCTATTTTGGAATACCCACCCATTTTACCATCTTTTTTGTGTATCTATGTCACTAGGTTCTCTGTAGATCTAAAGCTGCTTAAAGAATATCAAACCTTGGGTTAAAAACACTGCATCATTCTGATCAACATCACATGGCAATGCCATTCCTCGGGGGCAGGCTAAACTTCCACCTCCTCAAAAGCCATCTTGAATAACGAGATCTTTATGGACCTTCAGAAGCCCAATAAAGTGGAGAGGCCTAGGTATAGATTTTTCACAACACAAACTGCCAATCGGCTTATCAGATCAGGATCTCCAACCTTCTTTTGGTAGAATAGCTGGTTTATCTGGATTAGAATGGTGGTGATGAGATAAATAAATATAAAAACGTATTGGATCAAGTGACAGGTGATATATATAATAAAACTGGAAAGTATGCTCACTGCAAAGATGAGCATAGCTTATATTTGTTGGCTCTATCTTCTTTTTTACAAAAACATTGAACTCTACCGACTGGAAACTGGTATAAAAGACATACAGACAGGTTTAAAGAAGCCTGAAACCAAAGATAGGTTTTAAGTTATGAGAATGAAATTTACTTTTTCTTTCACACACGCAAAGCAAGCTTCCTTTGTTAAAACCAAGGAGGACACATTGTTAGTTCTGTTGCTAGAAAACTTTAGTGAAAAATTTAGGTTGTTTGCTGCAAAAGAATCAAAGGTCTTGCAGAAGTACCTTGTGTCCACCCTCTGCTCTGTGCATTTTAGAAAGAAAGCACCTCTCTCATCTACTAGAAAAACATCCAAATGATGAAAGGCCCACCTGCATGGCCAGATGAAGTGGTGTGTTGCCATTCTTCTCTTTAGTGTTTGGCATAGCTCCGTGTGTCAACAATACCATTGTGCAATCAAAACGCCCACGCCGCACAGCGATATGAAGGGCTGATTCCCCTGATGCACTGAGGGCATTCACTTCACAGCCATACTCAATAAGCATCCGAGTCATCTAGAGTCAGAGAGGGAGAAACCACAAATAGGAATTGCAGCATGTGCCCTTCTCTTCTTCCAAGAGCTTCTTCTATGATTATTTTTCATGATTTAAATATTTGCAGCTCTTTAAAAACAATTATATTTTAGTTACCAAACCATTCTCCTTTACAGATAGTCCTCAAGTTATGACCATTCATTCAGCAACCATTCAGTTATGACTGCACTAAACAAATGGTAGTTGTACCTGGTCCCCAAAGTTATGGCTGCTGCAGCTGCTCCTCTGTAGTCACATATTAACATTTGAACAAGACAACTACTATCTAGACTGGCTGGAGAATTCTGGGAGTTGAAGTCCACAAGTCTTAAAGTTGCCAAGTTTGGAAACCTCTGATCTAGACTTATTTACGTAACAAGAAAGCACCTCAAAATGTATTTCAGTCAATCTACAAAATACAATTCTTCTTGAAGGTTCCAATAACCTTTCCTCTCATACTAGGGTTTAGTGTGTAAAAATGAAAAACAGAGCTGACCATAACAGCAGCTTTTCAAAATATTCTGAGAGAGGCCCAACCTTTATTGGTGCCATTTTCTGACAACAAGAACCAAAGACACTGCTCTTATGCCTTCAATAACTAAATTAATTAGAGGTTTTAATTTTGTTTTTTTAACCAGAATTCTAATATTACCCTTTTGAATTATGACACCAAAGACACACCTTTAATGAATTCTATGCCTTTTTGTCTTGGTTCATAGACAATGAAATGTTAGCAATGGATTGGGGAAAAGAATTATTCCCAGGAGAATAAGGCTCCCGGGTAGTAAAAACAACATTAAAAATAAATGATTTATCATCTCTAATGATATTGTACATTTTCACCTCTGCATTTCTGGCCCAATGAAGGGGTGTAGCAGCATATCGTGGGTCCAGAAACTGAATCTGGTTGATTTCTTTATCAAGTAGGATTTCTGCACATCTGGAAAAGGAAGGAGAAATAAACAAAAGATGCCATACAGATGCCCTTGTCAGCTTTATAAATATTTGCATTTTCAGTAAGAATGGAATCATTTTTCAGTGGTCCAACAGCAAGCACATAAAGTATGTGCGTTATAAGCCTTAAGATTCCTATTGGGAATGCAGAAAGCCAATTTCAAAATATAATTAAGCAACTTTGAAATACCTTTGATTTCATTGCATTATCACTCATGTTCACTCATGTGTCCCCTCTTGTCCTCCCTGCCTTTCTTATACCGTCTGCTGCACTGTTATCTTGACAGTGGAACTTCCCTGCTTTTGCCAGCCTTCGCCTTCTGCCACAATCTGCTGGAGTCCACTGAACATCTTACAAGAGTTTTATTAAAACCTTTGGACCAGAGGTATATTTCAGTATGTTTTCTATGGAGGCAATTCTTCCCACTAACATACACATACTCCTGTAACCCAACTGATGAGGCTATGGACAACAGATTTATTTATCTTATTTTTATTTATTTGATTTGTCAATTGCTTACAAGATAATAAGTATAAGTATATACATAGTTATGAATACATGAAACGGGTACATAAAAGAAAAATAAAGGAAACAATAGGACAGGGACGGTAGGCACATTGGTGCACTTATGCACGCCCCCTACAGACCTCTTAGGAAAGGGGTGAGGTCAATAGTAGACAGTCTAAGGTTAAAGTTTTTGGGGTTTGGGGAAGAAACCACAGAGTCAGGTAAAATATTCCCAGACATTGACCACTCTGTTGCTGAAGTCGTATTTCCAACAATCAAGTTTGGTGCAGTTAACCTTGAGTTTGTATCTGTTGTGTGCTCTTGTATTGTTATGGCTGAAGCTGAAGTATTCATTAACAGGTAGGACATTGCAATGTATGATTTTATATACTATACTTAGATCGGACCGAAGACAGCGTAATTCAAGGTTTTCTAGGTCTAGAATT
The DNA here is from genome assembly GCA_033807585.1 of Hydrophis major. Taxonomy (NCBI): domain Eukaryota; kingdom Metazoa; phylum Chordata; class Lepidosauria; order Squamata; family Elapidae; genus Hydrophis; species Hydrophis major. The sequence continues at coordinate 181,636,730 of CM066331.1, read as the reverse complement.
TCAAGTCTGGTGGCATAAGGTATTCTACAACGAGTAGAGGAGTGGAGAACTCTTCTTGTGAAATATTTCTGGACTTTCTCAACTGTGTTAATACGTAATGTGGGTTCCAGATTGATGAGTTGTATTCGAGTATTGGTCTAGCAAATGTTTTGTATGCTCTAGTTATTGGTGAGATATTACCAGAGAAAAAGCTACGTAGGATTAGGTTAACAACTCTTAATGCCTTTTTGGCTATGTAGCTAGTGAGCTCTAGCACTTAAATCATTAGAGATGAGTATTCCAAGGTCCTTTACAGAGCTTGGGTCATCAACAAGATCTTGACTATTCAGCTTATATTTTATTTTCTGATTTTTTTGCCAATATGTAAGACAGAGCATTTATTTGTTGAGATTTGAAGTTGCCATTTGTTTGACCATTCTGATACATAGTCAAGATCTTTTTGAAGGGTAGCAGTATTGTCTGTGGTGTTGAATAGCTTTACATTACCAGCGAAAAGAATGCAGTTGCTCTTAATATGATCACAGAGGTCATTTATGTAGAGTATGAAGAGAGTTGGTCCTAGAACACTGCCTTGGGGGACACCTCTATTGACAGGTACAGAATTTGATAGCACGCTCCCAGTTTTGACCATTTGTTGTCTGTTTGACAGGAATGCTTCTATCCAGTTATGCAGTTGTCCAAAGATACCATAAGATTTTAGTTTTAGGAGTAGTTTGCCATGTACCACTGAATCAAAGGCTTTACAGAAGTCTATATAGATTGCGTCTATTGCTTTGCCCTGATCGAGTTGTGTAGTCCATATGTTTTTGCAGTGTAAGAGTTGCAGATTACATGATAGTTGTTTTCTGAAACCAAATTGTTTATTGGACTAAGTGGAGGATAATGGATTGGTTAATAATTGATTCCATGACTTTACAGGTGACGCAGCATAAAGAGATTGGTCTGTAATTTTCAAATAGGCTGGAGTCTCCCTTTTTGAAGATGGGGATGACCATGGCTTGTGACCATAGGTTAGGCAAGGAGCTGCTCCGGAAAGATTTTTCAAAGATTATGCTTAGAGGTTCGGCTATGGCAGTGGATAGCTTTTTTAAGAAGTAGGCACATATTCCATCCAGTCCAATAGATAGAGATGGTTTTAGATTGTGTAGTGCTTTTTCAACATTGTCTTCTGTAAAATCGATATGTATTAGATCATTGTAGTTGTCTGTGGTTCGGCTAGGAAATACTGGGCATGACCTATTGTTGTTTACAAATACACCCGTCCAGGGTGACTTTCAGCTCCTAAGAGCCTCAGGGCTTTCTCCTCCCTCCTTGTTTCTCCTGCCAGCTGTCTGATGTGGCTCCGGGGAAACTGTGTGGGGGATATTAATGGAAACACGTTGCCTGGCATGGAAGATACTTCTATCAGCTGTGTGAGGGATTTAAATGAAGGTACGTTGTTTGCACTCTGCTGGCTCCAAGTGATCCAGTTCAAGAGCTCCACCAGTGTGGTTAATAGGGCTCGATGGAAAGAGTTTCACTTCTCTGGGGAAGGAGAGGAGGGCTCCGGATAAGTTAGCAGGAGCTCCGCCAGCATTATTAGGGCTCCACGGCTTCAGAATCTCGCATTTTGGGGCTTGTTTTTTGGGCTCTGGTTTACTCACGGTTACTGGTGCAGGTGGCAGCTTTAAAAGTGATTTCTGGTTTTGGCATGCCTCTCTCCTCCCCTCACCCCACCCCTGTTCAAGCTGGTATGTTATACAGTAGAGTCTTTTAGAGCAATCATGGAATTTCCCCACTTACTTAATTGTGAAGGGATACTCCAAGCACTCTTGTGCGTTCTGCCATCTTGCAGCCACATTCAGCACAAAAGTGGGTATGAGATCAGCATTCTACAAAGCACCACTTTTAATTCAGACAAGCAAATTACTGCCAGTTTGGTGTGAGTGAAAGATGCATACTTCGAGGAAACTTCCATGCAAGAATTTTGTGTACCACTAAGTGTAGTACACAAAATTATCTGCTACAACGTCCTACCAGTCAATGACTACTTCAGCTTCAACTGCAACAATACAAGAGCACACAACAGATCCAAACTCAATGTAAACCACTCCAAACTTGATTGCAGAAAATACGACTTCAGCAACATAGTGGTCAATGCCTGGAATGCACTACCTGACTCTGTTGTTACATCCTCTAACCCCCACTCCTTTAACCTCAAACTAACCACTATTGGCCTCACCCCACTCCTAAGAGGTCTGTAAGGGGCGTGCGTAAGTGCACAATCATGCCTACCATCCATGTCCTATGGTCTCCATTTACTCATACCTATTTCCTGTATTCATACTCATGTTTATCCTTATACCTATTATCTTGTAAGCGATCAACAATCAAATAAATAAAGAACCTTTCCCAGTTTGAAATCATGTTTGGAAGCATGCATGACTTAGGTTTGATTTAAGAGCTTTGGATTTTTCATGTCTTTGAAACTGGAGAAAATCTCTTTTCTAGGCGAGGGTGTCCTTCTGCTGACTTTCTAGACAGCTCATTTCCCCATTTGTAACTCTTATCTCACCCTGCATCTTGCCTTTGGGATTTCAGTTGGCCTACCAGATATTTCAACAGAAAAGTTGGTCCGATGGTTTTGAGGCTTTCAGTGAATCACTCAGGGGTTTGGAGAAATGCTCTCAGCAGCAAATAAAAACATGGATTTGAAGCTGGAGGGGGAAAATAGTCAAACATTTTATTTCCATTTCATATTTAGTGGGAAAGAGAAATAATTTTTCTTTCCTCAGGACCCACGGAGTAAAGTGTGCAGTGGCTCTCTGTTCCTTGTTTTTAGCATAGCATTTCTTTTCTAAGGTCTTAGTTGATGGAAATTGAAGGTAACAGTATAACAGGGTTGGAAGAGACCTTAGAGGTCTTCTAATTCAACCACCTGCTCAAACAGGAGATCCTATACCTGGGGTCCCCAACCCTCAGTCCGTGGACTGGCATTGGGCCACAGCAGCATGGTATGCCAGAAACCGGGCCATGCAAACAAGCAAAGCCCCATCTGCAGAATGCAAGTGGCAGAAACCTCTCTCCATGGAACCAGTCCCTGGTGCCCAAAAGATTGGAGGCTGCTGCCCTGTACCATTTTGGACAACTGGCTATCCAATCACTTTTTAAAAAAAAAAAAAAGTGATGGATTATCCACAACTTCTGGAGGGAAGCCATTCCACTGATTAATTGTTCTCACTGTCAGGAAATTTCTCCTTAGTTCTAAGTTAGTTCTAAGTTGGAACTCTCTTCTGTAAGTTTCCATCCGTTACTTCTTGTCTGCCCTCAGGAACTTTGGAGATTAGGTTGACTCCCCTCCTCTTTGTGGTAGCATATACTGGAAGATTATCAAGTTATCCTTAGTCCTTCCCTTCATTAGACTAAACATACCCAGTTTCAGCAACCATTCATTGTATGTTTTATCCTCCAGTCCCCTAATAATCTTTGTAGTGCTTCTCTGCAATTTTTCTAGAGTCTCAACATCTTTTTTGTTACGTGCTGACCAAAACTGGACACAGTATTCCAAGTGTGATCTTACCAGTGTGCAATATAAGGCAGTACTAAGACTTCATGTGATCTTGATACTATCCTTCTGTTGATGCAACTTGGGACTGCATTGGCTTTTTTGGCAGTTGCAGTACACTGGTGTCTCATATTTAAGTGGCTGTCCAATGAGTGACCAGCCAGGTAGATGATGAATAAGTATAAATGATATTTGAAATAATCATTCTTCTCAATATACAGTCTATATTGGGGAATCTAATAAAGATCAGCCTCAAAAAATATCCAGGTACGCATGATCTGGAAGGAATATCACATAGATGTGTTACGTTACTTGAACACAGACATACCTGGTTTGACCATAAAATAAAGGGGAACAAGTGCATTCAGTACAGTTGGTTGACATATAGGATTTTCTATTTACAGAATTCCTTATATTCTGGTCTCAACAAAGCTAGGCAAAGTTACCTTTTCTGAGAATGCTTCATAGCAGTGTGGATGGGATAACCCAGTGCGCCCAAGTTATTGCACTTGGCATGAACCTTAAGAAGAGAGTAGACTGCATCTTCTTTGCCCAACTGGCAGGCCAGGTGCAATGGACTCGTCCCCTCATCATTCAGATGGTCCAAAGCAACAGTTGCTTTCTTGCCCAGGAGCTGAACAATGAAACAAGTTCACCTGTGACTTTCAATTCCTCCTTCAAGATGTGTTCTCCCCAATTTCCCAGTCAATATTTTATTTTTATCTAAGGAAATGCTTTAGCATTTCTCAGACTCATTTCAAACCTCTTGATATGTATATAAAAGAGAATTCATTTAGATATGGGTGTTGCCATTTTTTAAGGAGAGAAAGGAATCAACTAATGTGCATTCTTTACAGTAGGATATACTTCTGTGTTTACAGTTCTTGAAACAGTCTGGTGGTATATTCTTCTTAGGTATGTAGGGCATTATTATCCTTTCCATGTTTTATTTTTGCTCATTAATCTATATGTATGTTGGAAATCCCTTCACTGAATAATTAAAAATGATACAGATGAGTGCAATTCTAAAAACATTTGTAATTATCAAATGGTAGGCTGATTTCTCCTTCAAGGTTTATGTTAATACTTCATTTTTCAAATTTCCACTTTAATGCTAAATATTTTTTACTGTGTATTCCATTATCCATCAAAAATAGGGTAGAAGCTCTCTTAAAGTCTTATATGATTATAAAAGTATTATTAGTTCTTCATCTGTAAATAAATTAATTTTGAAAATAATTTTCATTTTCATTTATTCTGCCTTGCGACTTGGAAAGATTTTTTGGTAGTTGCAAATATTGATGGACAACTTTAGTTCAAATATATTTAATACCTGGTTTTAACCACTTTAGCTTCAATTGAACTAGGTTTTTTAACCATATCAAAGACCTAATTGTTCATGTTATAGCCAAAAAGAAAATAATCTGCAAATAATCAAATTCTTATCATCATCCAAACAGTTGCTACTCACTTTTCTTCAGTGTTCAAATTGACACATTATTTCTGCAAAGAGGCCCTCAAAACCATTGTGGGAATTTGGGGGAGAGGGAAATCGATGGACAGAAGGATACATTAGATACGTGAGGGAAGCATTAAACATTTTCTCTAAAGAGTGCATATATGTGCCTATAGATGCATTATAGATGCATTATAGATAGATGCATTATAGATGCATAATAGATAGATGCATGGATGCAAACTTCTGCTTCTCCTGTACTCCAAGGAAGAGATAAGAGACAAAGAGACTTTATTACAAGTGGGAGACTCCTTAAACCCTCACCTCTATAATCTTTGGGTTGCTCCCTCGAACAGCATAGTGGAAGACAGTTTCTCCATTTTTGTCTGTCAGGTCAACACGGGCATGGCACTCCTCCATCAGCTCCTTCAGACATTCAAAATCACCTTTTTGGCAGGCTAAGTGAAGTGGGGTGCATTCATTGTCAGAACTGTTGCTATTTATGCAGCTAAAACAAAGATAGAGTAATGCTAGGTATGCAGTCTTATGTACAAGCTGGCCTACCCAACAGATTTTTTTTTTCAAAAGTTGCGGCATTATCTGATTTTTTTTCAATTCTGCTGCTCTTCTATTTATTGTGATTCAGGCCACATTGCAAAATTACTTGTTATACATTTGTAAAGTATTTTTGTTTCCACTACAATTTTCAATATGATAGAAAAATTCTTTAATCCTTTTTATTTAAGAGCTAAAACACAAGAGTCTAGATCTTTGTTGCTGAAATACCTTGAACCACACATAAGTGGAAGACACATTGTTATTTAGCAGTAAGCTTCTGAATAATCTGCAATAGGTCAAAAATTAGAAATTTGCGATTTCTCTCAGCAATTTTTAGATCTTAATTCTATTGTATTCTATAATAATTCAGATATGTCTTCTGATAATAGTATAAGGTATGTTTTAATAAACCAGTATAAAGTATTAGGTTATGGATTCAAACACATAACTTGCTATGTTTTGTGGGCTAGCTTATTTCATTAAAGAAAAAAAAAGATCTTTAAAGTCTATCTGAAACAACTGGGTTCACACTTCATGCTAAACTACTCTTTACTAAAAAGCACAGCCAACTGGTTCATACAATAGACTGAGCCAAAGAAAAATAAAAGACCTACTAGAACCTACAAGTCCATCCAGTCCAGCATTCTCTGTCACATGCTGTCTAATCATATGCATTCAGGAAGTTAAGAGACGTGCACAGGAGGAGTTTGGAAGCCTTTTCCACCATTGCTTGTTAGCATTGGCACTGAAGGTAACTACGCTGTCCATGGTTATGAAGATAGTAAACAGCCATCAAACCTACTACTGTAATCACCGAAAGCCCATTCTTAGTCTGTCCCCTCCCTTGTTAAAACCACCTGAATTGGTGGCCATCAGTACAACTCGTAGCAGCAAATTCCATATTTTAATTATAATTATTAAGTCAATTCATAATACTTTTGATTAGGCTTAAATCTCCATATATTTAACTAAATGAATGAGCCTGAGTTTTAAGGTTAAAAGGGAGGGAGAAAAATATTTCTTTCTCCAAGCACAGTTTCATAGAATTCTATGAGGACTCTGCTGACCTATCTTTGCTTAAGTAGGAAAAAAATTCAAACCCTGTGGCTTTTTCTTAGAGAGGAGCTACTCTAACTACTTATATTTTAGGGTGGGGTTTTTTTTGCAGATGTATATATTGGCTGTTTTACTTTCAGTTCCCTTACCAATTATTCCAATATGAATATCTTTTGTTTTCCCAGTACAGGTAGTCAGTAAACGTACAGGTACATTTAGTGACTGTTCAAAGTTACAATGGCCCTGAAAAAAGTGACTTATGACAGATTTTCACACTTACATCCCCTGCAGCATCTCCATGGTTACACGATCAAAATTCAGACATTAGCAACTGATTCATATTTATGATGGTTGCAATGTTCTGGGCTCATGGGATCCCCTTTTGCAACCTTCTAACAAGCCAAGTCAATGGGGAAGCCAGATTTACTTAACAACCATGTTACTAACTTAACAACTTCAGTGATTCACTTAACAATTGTAGCAAGAAAGGTCATAAAATGGGGCAAAATTCACTAATGCCTCACTTAGCAACAGAAATGTTGGGCTCAATTGTGGTTATAAGTTGAGAATTACCTGTAGTTGTGTGCTCACTAACATTATCACCATGTTATAAACCAAGATCTCTCCAGCTCAGATTTGATTACGCCACAGGTGATGCTTGGGGGGGGGTTGTGCCCATATCAATCAATGTGGTACAAAAGATCCATTCCACATCATACCTTAGAATGAGATTGTGTCGGAAGCTTCCCAAAAGTCCAGACTCTACAGCTATGTGTGCTACTGACCAGCCGGGGTGGCTTCGCAAACAGTCCGTCAGCTGTTGCACAGTTTCCAGAGGCAAAGGATCACGATAGCTTTCATAGAAGGGACGCAACTGCTTCGCATACAGATCAAAATATTCACATGCACTTGGTTCACTGTCAACTTGAAAAAGCCTACAAAGGAAATGGTTTTAGAGCTTTTATAACCTTTTATAACCTTTCTATGGCTTTAATAAACTGGAAGTCAATGCATCTGCCACAAAACAAGAAGAAAATCACCCCAAATCTTGAAATTTGAGAGAACAGAAATCGGGGCACCTCACAAACTATTTCATATAGACTTTATTACAAAGAGATGATTATAAGCATAAAGAATACAGGGAAGCTGAACAATCATTCACAAATATAAAAAGAAAATTACATGGCAACAGAAGTTTAAATGTTTTCTTTTTTTATTCTTTCACAACATATAGCCCTACTAAAGGATAGAAAAAAAAGTTTTCTATATACATAATCCCAAAGTTATTGGGCTGCAAATTTATGTAATACCTCACTAAGAAACTAGTCGTGCTGAAGCACATATTAATTTCTTTGTAAGTATGCAAAGAACAAACCACCTTTTATCAAACAGGTAAAAACAAATCCAGTTCTTTTTGTTTCTGTGTCAGCTGCAGACGAAGCCAATTCCCTCACTCACTTACACCAACCAGAAACAGGAAGCAAGCATATTTCTGTTCCTTTACATGCCTTCCAAGCCATCATTCACATCATTGTTCAGAGGACTTGAGAACTTCCATATTTCTCAGGTAAAATATTTTTTTAAAAAAATAAAAATCTCTTACTTACCGTAAGGCAGAACTTTGATTCTGAGGATTAATAAGCAGACAGTCCCAGGATCGAGCTGAACTGTTTTTATACAGGATTATCCTATCGTCTTGTTTAACCATGTTCCAAGAACTATATTCTGTCAGAGATACCTCCTTTACTCGGTAAGGGTTTGTGAACAAGTTGGTGACGTTGTTCAGAGTATGGACAAGTCGTCCAAAGAACTGCATGCCTCAAAAATATGTCCTAAACAATCTTGTTTCAATACTCTGGTAACAAAGAAAAAATCTTTATTCCTACAATATCATGGACATTCACTAACTCTGATCTAGTATAACCATTTCCTTATTCTCTCTCCATCAGTTACTGCAGTGTGTCACGATGGGAAATGGATGAACCTTGTCTGGAGCCCACTACTTATGTCCACTAGATTGGGGAGCCAGCCTGGTTTAGTGGTTAAGTCACCAGGCTAGAAGCCAGGAAACTGAGTTCTAATCCTACCTTAGGCAAGAAAGCCAGCTGAGTGACTTTGGGCCAGTCACTCTCTCTTAGCCCAACTCAACTCATAGGGTTGTTGTTGTGGGGAAAATAGGAGAAAAAGGAGTACTGTGTGTGTTCATCACCTTGAGTTATTTACAAAAAATAAACAGATAAAATAAATAAGCAAACAAACAAGCAGACTCTGGTTAGAAATATCTACTATGAAATCCATCTAATGTTGAAGCAACTAAATAGCCAAAACAAGAGGACCAGAAATCAATAGGCTGAAAAATGGCCTTTTATTACCAGTCTTCTTAAATGAATACGATACTTTGGCTTGTAACTCTATTTCCACATTACAAGTCTACACTGAATAGAATTTACTTAAAAAGAAAACTTTACTTAATACCTATGCATGTGTTACAGATCTAAGAGTTTGGTTCCAAAGACAAACTCCTATTAAGACAGGATTAATACATCAACTTGATTTTAAAATGGAAAATATTGAATACAATGTAAGTAATCCGCAATTCAAACTACATTGGATAAATTTAATATTTTCCAGTTACAAGTGATTTATTGCACTGGCTAGTTGCAATGAAAACATCAGTACTGAGATTTTGGGGCTGTTTTAGCTTTGGAGGATTTAGTCTGTAGAAAACATGTCTGTTCTACTTGCATTATACACTACAGAATCATTCTGCCATTCAACTGGTGAAGGTCTTCCTTTCTCACTTCCATGCCGGCAGCTTTCCACAAAATTAACTCTCCAGTGCAATGATTTTTATCAGTGCATTTTGTGGCATGGCACAGTTCTTCATTAAGGAAAGATAGAAAGTATGCGGTAGATTCTACTATTTAAGAGACATAATTTGAGTCCTTTCTTAAAATAAATTTTGAACCAAAAACATTCTACAGATTATATTCTATCTGAAATAATGTTAGATAGATTAGGTTGCTGTAGTTTCTATTTGTATAATTACGTTCTACTTTCTTCTATTTTCATAAATATTTTTGTAAGAAAAAATGGTAAATAATGTTGATTTATATATAATTACATTTCCTTGACATGCAAAAATTGGGAAGCCATATACAATCTCTAGTATATTTGAACAAATTCAACACTGTATATTTATTTGCAATGTACAACATAACATATTCTATACTAGACTTGTATGTTTTTTTAATGATTCTATGCCAAGGAGTCATACTACAGATTTGCTTTGAGTATACAAATCAATGACAAAAACAAATGTGCCTAATTTTTATTTGCACTTCTTTACTTTTATGGTTTTACTTTCACAAGACCAAGAAAAAATATATCAGTCTTCTATTCACTCTATAAAAATATACATGGGAAAAGGAGAAGTGAAATCTAATTCAACAATATTTTTAAAAACAGCAAAGTCTTGAAAGCTAAATTTGGAATTTTTAAAGTAGCATTTGTTGTTTCTTTATTAATCAATCTTGCATCTTTCTAGGGGAAGATTATTATTGCATCACAAGGGAACAAGGGAAAGCATTTAAGGAACATTATGATAAAGCATTTTTGACATCACAAATATTTCCATCTGTCTTTATTTCCATGTTTTTGAATTATATCCATGCTTTTATTATGGTAACTCAGAAAATTGCTCTTCATGTTAAAAGGATTACCATTGAATAAACAGAAAACTTTCCACATCAGGATAGCTATATTTCCTTACTATTGAATTTAGTGGTACTCTGTACCATTATGCAAATTTTTTTTTTTTTCAAATTAAGGCTAAAACTCTTTCAGAACCAGTTGCTTTTTTAAAAAAAGTTCTTATACATTTCCTCAAGATGATATAAATTATCTAACTCTTATTTAATGTAGCAAATGCACACTTTCCTAAATTTTGAAAAGCGTGATTATCAGTGTAAAAATTTAATTATTCTGTCAGATGCTTTTTACAATACTTTTTGCCTTTGAAACAAAGGAACGGGAAATACTAACCTTTGTTTTCCTCTAATTAAGTGACCTGTGCTTAACGTTGAAATGATTGAAGTCACTTAAAAGCCCTTGAAACAATATGTTGTTTATTCAAAAAACAATTAAATTCATGTACCTCACCAAGCCAACCAAATAACCTAATTTCTAGCTAACCACAATATAATGCAATCGATGCAGTTTTATGTAGAAATGATCCTTTTTCTTGGCATGATTCTTTTTCCGTTAAGATTTTGCAGGAGATAAAAATTTTGCACTTCAAAAGCTTTGCTTGTGGTTAAACTGGAAGTCCCCATCTCCAGAGTGGCTGCCGATTGTAACATAACAAAGAAGCAACCCTGTAGGAAATTAAGGATTATATCCAACCCCAGAATCAAATAACGGATTGGAAGTATATCGGAATCTATAGAGGCATCTTTAGATAATCTGCAATAGATTAACACAATTTTCTTTTTCTTAACAGCAAAAGGCCTTCTTTGGAGGATTTTAAAAAGGAAAGTTGGAAGGAAAACCATGAATAATATGCGAAAACTCGTCTGAACTAAGTTCCTACTTTGCGCAGCAGGGTTCAGAGATACTCACCTCCTACTTAACTATTATTCACCCAGCTATTTCCGCCAACAAAGTCCCAGTTGCCTCACGTGGTTGCACCTCTACCAATCACGAACTGCCGCCTCATTGTTGACTCACAGGATCTTCTCAAGAGGGCGACGTGTTACGCGCGAACGACCATTACGCTTCGACGTGAAAGGAGGCAGATCAACCATCTTTCTGCCGGGCGGATGTTAGTTTAATACTGTAGAACCGAAGCCGCCATGTTTGTAAAGGGGGGGGGGGTTTAGGGCGTAGAGTACTGATTACATCTTACCCGGTGTTCGTGTTTGTTGAGTCGACAGCAAATAATAAGCGCATTCAGGACTAGAAGCATGGGAGAAAATGTATACAGAGGATCACAATGGGAAGATGCAAAATAAAGACTCAGAATGAAAGACGGGATATAGATAAAAAAAATAAGTTTTCTGATTTGGTGCGAACGTTGCAAAGCCTAAATTCCATTGAATGCAATACCTGCTAGCACTTCTAACGGGAGACTGACACACAGGCTAACATTGATTTCGGGTTAAAGGCATTGTAGGCTCTTTTATTTGTAATACAGATAGTCCTCGACTTACAAGTTTATTTAGTGACCTTTCAAAGTTACAATGGCACTGAAAAAAGTGACATGATCATTTTTCACACTTAAGACTTGCAGCATCCTCACGAACAACTGTGGCAAGAAAGGTCCTAAAATGGCTATAATGTTTTATTCAGCAACAAAAATTTTGGGTTGTAAGTCAAGGATAACCTGTAAAAAAATAACTGACAAAAAACGCTTCCAAATGCTGCAAAGCGAAATATATGGATAGAAGTTGAGCCAAATCAAGGGTTTGTTCAGTTTTGAGAAATGGAAACCCTCCTGAAAATAATTTATCCACAGTCAAATGGAGTATCAGTTACTAATGGCCATATACTATTGAGTATGGTGTGCTCAAAAGGAGGCTTTTGAATTTATAATATTTTACTAAGTTTTCTGAAAGCATTTTGTGTCGCTGGTAGGGAAGAAAATGGTTGTCTTGATTAAATTTTAGTCTGATCATTTGGAGAACTTTTAATCACACTGTTGTTGAACTATTACAGGCATACTTCAGAAATATTGCAGATTTTGTTTCAGACTCCTACAATAAAGGACTCCTACAATATCATAATGTCATGCTATTTTTTTATTTTCCAGTGCATATAAAGGTGATATCTATATTATTGAGTCTATAAAGTGTTCACTATAAAAAGATGTAGATTTCTTAATTTAAAATATTGCTAATGAATGGTAATCATCAGCTGAGCCTTCAGTGAGTTATAATCTTTTTGCTGTTGGAAGGTCTTGTAAAAAAAATCTGCAAAGTACAATAAAATGAAGTATAGTAAAACATTTGTAAATTAACTTTTAGTAGATTTCTTTTTCAAAAACCTGATCTGAAGAGCACCTGAGTTTATACTTCTAATCATCTTGATGTGATAAAGATTGGAAAATTAAAAATAAATGTACAGTATTTTGCCTTCTCTGCATTATGAAACTGGTATATTGGAGGATAAACAAAAAAACTATCTCATTACATGAATATAATAATAATATAATAATATAATCTAATATAAAATAATATATATAAAATAAATATATAAATATATATATATAATATATATAAAATATAATATAATATAAAATAATATATATAATATAATATAAAAGAATATAATAATATAATCATGAATAGCTGCACTTGCAATTGAACATTGCAAAAAAAAACAACCTAATGAAAGTCTGTGATTGATATTGGTAAGAACCTCACATTAAGAGTATGATTATCAAATGTGCCTATATATTTCCAAAATTAAAGGTTATATTTTAGAACACATTAATGCATGATAATGAAGTCATAGTTAGTTGAACTGATTAGGTTGGTTGAGGTCTCTTGATAAAATATCCAATCACCTTTCAGAGTAGAATGTTTTGTAAACCCAGTTCCAATTGTTAAGGTTGTTGAACAAGAATCTAATTCCCACAGGAATTGGTTGTCTACTGTAGTAGGTAAACCATTGTCACCAATTTAGCAGAGATGACATATCCTTATCACTGTAATTATCAATGATTGTGTTTAAATTCTACAATTTTGAATACTTTGTTACAAAAACAATAATCCAGCAACATTGTTAAAGATTTAGCTTGGGTTCACTCAGTATAGTATGATACAACTTAATTTGTGTTGTTATGCACCCAAACATTGTGGTATAATGTATGTATATATATAAATATTACATGATGTCTCGATGTAGCTTTTCATTTGGGTTTTAACAAATCTGTTTAAAAATCATGCAGTATATATTTAATATCATTTTATTCAATTTAGTACCAATGGGCACCATTTAGGTACCCTTAGTTCTGTTAATCAGTGTGATAAAAGGTGTGATAAAAATAAGTGTGATAAAACATGAATTTCCTACACATGGATGATTCTGTATTGCATAATTATATATGGTGTGGTGATTCTTACTCATTTTAGTGACTATTGTTAGTCATGAAAATTACAGCATCTCCAGCTTTTAATACATTACAGCTAAAGAGTTGTAACCTCGCCTTTATCCTTTTAAAAAGTCAGAGTTTCCTTGCACATATTCCTATCTTTAACTTCGTGTTGCTGTTATGTAAAAATGAAGCTGAGCATTTAAAAAACAAAACAAAGTTGTTTGGTTTGGTATGAAGAAATAGAACCTGTTGGTTGAGTTTAAATAGCAACATCTTCTTAGCCATGTCTAGAGGTGAGTCAGGTCTGGGTGCAAATTTGGAATATTAGATGTTTATCTACACAATATTCCTGTTCTTGCTTTGTTACATTGAATGCTGTTTCTGAGACTATGAAAGACAACGGACCTTTTTAAGAAAATTGTAAAGCATTGCATGATGGGCATGCTAGCTGCAGATATACTGTACTCCAACACTAGAACAGATAAATAGATCTATCCAAGTGCCAAGCCTTGAGCTATTTAAACATTTTTAGAGGAAGCAATATAAGCCCTGTAGAAGTAAATTGCAGTGCTTTGGAAAACAGCCCATTCATTCTGAAAACATTGTTGAAACAGTTTCCCATAACCTGCTTTAAAAGATGAAGTTCCAACACTGCAATCTGATCTATTTTGGAATTTAGTAGTAATACAAATCTAATCTATATGCTACCAAAATTCTCATCATGACCTTTAACTGGGTGAAATGGTGCACCAGAAGGCAACTGTTGAAATAAGGTTATCTAAAATGGATTAATTTACAGAAAGTGTCTAAATTCTGGGATCCATGATTCCTGAGAGAATGTAATTTGGGGCAATTGTGGCTTCTTCAATGCTACTGGCTGCTGTTGCAATCAGGTCACCCTTTGTTTTCAGGGTTCTATAACAGTTTTCCAGCAAGTCTTCCAATCCCTTGCACTTTCCTCCATCTCCAGCAGACCCTTAGCTGCCTGCTAGAAAGGGAAGATTTCTGATGCTCCTGCAGAATTCTCATGAAGAAACTCAGTGGGGAAGCTGGCAGGAAATCACACCTGCTCCCACTTCTTTTTTTGCCTATCCTTGGTCATCCCATGTCTCTGTTTAGGAAATTCTGTATCTCTGAAATGGTGATCCAGCAGGGTAGTTGTCATACCAATATTAATTGATTATAATTATTTGGTTATATTATTATAAAATTATATTATTCAATTATAATTAATTGATTATAAGTAAAGGTTCTCCATTTTATTCTATTCTGAAGCAAGACATTTGAAGCTATACTTATTGTTTTGAGATAAACATTGGTGCAGACTACATTACATTACTTTAGGATTTTATTTTCTCTAGGGTGATGGGTACAGTTTGGTGTAATGATTTTGGCCTTTAAAACCATTAGCATTTTGGCCCTACCATGTCCTCGTCATCTTTCAGCTATCATGAAGCTATGAACTACAGACATGACTTCTTCATTTTTAAGTAGTAGACTTCTTGTTAGAATACTCAGATACCTTACTTCACCAAAAGACTTTGATGTGCCTCAGAAGAATCTCTCCATCTTCTAGGACTGCTGAACTCAAATCTCGTTCAAAGAAAATCAGGTGGAACTGACTTTTCATTGTATTGAACAGATGATACAACAACAGCCCCTGGACATACACAAATTAACTGATACAACATTCACTTCATTACAGCTTTCTCTGTTGTAGTCAGACATACTACAGTATATTACTATTGAAATAGAAATTGTATATATTATTTTTATTTAGTTACTTATTAGATTAATTTGTTATTAAATGTAACTTCTGAGCTTTTGTGAACATTAGAGGTGACATTTTAAATGTATGTATAGATTATATTATACATTCCACCTTTTTCCTTGAGCTCTCAAAGCACTTCGGCCCCTGTGAAAGCACCTGAAATCTGTTTTTATTTTCTACTCACAACCACTGTGCAAGTACCTGAACTGAGGGATGAACTTAGTAAGTTTTCATGACTGAGAGTGAAAAGTGGAATTTCCCAGCCCTAGTCCAATGCTGTTGCACATTGCATCACACTCACATGCATTCTTAATTAAAAATCTGTATTAGAATTTTATTATGCATTCCTCTCCCACCCCACCCTCATTCTGTTTTTTGTTTTGCTGATGCTCACATGGCCACTTTAACTGTGAATAGTTAGATCAGCAAAAAGTATATAACAAATCGTTCTTGAAAATTGAAGGACAATCGCCTCTATTAATTCATGGAAGTGTGAACAAAATTCAGGGAAGCCAGTAAAACTTCTTTTCCAGATGGACATGCTATGCAAATTGTACTGTGCAGATGTGACCTTAATCTAAAAGGTTTTTCATCTGCATTGTGTGCATACTTTCACTATCATTATTGTAATTTCAACTCCACAGAATGTTTGACAAGGTAGTCTAAAGCATATTTATACAGTCTAAAATCTATTTTCTTTTAGTAATTTTGAATTCATCTATACGTATCTATTCAACAAGAATTCTAACAAGAATTAGAAATGTTTCAAATAATTGTAGAGATTCTGTTTCAGACCTCAGTATTAATGTGGTGAATGAATGCTGTAGTTTCTATGTCCAATGAATTTCGGAATTCTCATAACATTCTCATCTTACTCTTCAGCTTTTTCTAGTTTACTTTCAAGCGCATTAGGTTTCATATATCTGGTATTGTTTTTTTTCAGTTCACACCAGTCAGACATAGCAAATTACTCCCGGCCACCCAGAGATCTGGAAATTGATTTTCTTGCTTTCTCAGAACAGTGATAGTGCTTGCACTTACAACCACAGGGTACTTGCACTTACAACCACAGGGTAATGGTACTTGCACTTACAACCATAGGGTAATGGTACTTGCACTTACAACCACAGGGTTGTTTCAACACTCCCATCTGCCACCCTGCTTCACAGGGGCATTTCAATTCTTCCACCTGCCTTTTGGGGGCCCTGCACTCTGCCACCATTGTTGCCCTCACTCACCTTTGCTGCTTTCTTCCTTCTGGCGCAGAACCCAGGAGCTGGGTGCCAGCCCAATCCTGGGATGCATATAGTGAGTGTATTAGCATACCAGTCTCTGGTAAACGGAGCTTGCCAGGCCTGGCCAGGAAAAGGTTGCAGGATGATGAGGTGTGGTACTCTCAATCGCTGGATGAGGCCAGGGAGCCAGTGGTGGCTTCCCAGGCAAATGTGGAGACTGTGTGGGAGATGCTGTTTGGGGTCGCAGCAGAGATGTCTGGAATGACACAGCCTTCCCGGAGGCACAGTGTGCACTCTGCAGTTTGTGTTGGAAGTGTACCTGCAAAGCCTCACAAACTGTTCATGAACTGTTCATTCAGTTTGTGTTGGAAGTGTACCTGCAAAGCCTCACAAACTTTGCAGGAAGCCCTTTCAGGGGTGAGGCTGTGCACTACACTGCGGTTCTAGAGCTGCTTTTTGCTTCCCCCTCATCCCCTGCACACCCTTTGGAGGACATGGCAAGCAACGCTAGAACCGTGCAGTTCTTGGACTGCTTGCCTTCCTGCAAGGCAGGTTGCAAGGCAGCCAAAAGGACAGAAATACAGGTCAGGTGGGGTGGGCAAGATAGGCAGGTGGGAGGAGTGGGAGGTAGTTCTTTAGTGAAGCTTGGGGTGGCTTTTTTTGCCCAATAATGGTTTTGGAAGACTTAACATTAAAAATGATGAAGGCAGATGCGCAAGCCTACATTGTGTATGTGACTTGAACCGGAAAGTTCCAGTATGCATCAGTCTCCTGAAGCAGGAATCTCCAACCATGGCAACTTTAAGCCTGGCGGACTTCAACTCCCAGAATTCTCCAAAGCTTTGTTGGCTGGGGAATTCTGGGAGTTGAAGTCCACCAGGCTTAAAGTCGCCACAGTTGGAGACCCCTGTCCGGAAGAGTTTTTGTATGCTATGTGGCAGGTTCCTTGCTCTACAGTGGGATGTAGGGCAAATTATTATGTAGGGCAAAATATTAGTGATCATGTAAATTGACACCTCTCGATATAGACAAAATGTATATAGTTTTTGGTAGTAGCCTATGTTAGCATTTTTATCTACTCATTTTTCAGTGTTTTCTTTTTGCACAGAAATAGTATCTATTTGTATCAAAGCATTTGATTCTGAAGGCTAGCGACCAACTGCAAAGCATTTGGTATGGTCCCTTTAAAAATAAATGCCCAGTACCAAGATGGCAGCTTCCTTTCACCATTATTCAGTCTGTGCCCTTCACCAAGATGGGGAGGGAGGGGAAAGAATGATGTCATTGTATGACTGTGTTTTTATGAATGAAAAGAATCCTGTGAGTGAGTAATTGCAGGAAACTCATATTACAACTCAGCAGATCGCAGCGCAGCGCCCAGCTCAGCCCTTCGCTTCGGAAAACAACAACTTCATTTGGGGAAATAAACAAGGCGATTTGAAAGCTTAATTGTCAAGAAAACGCGGCCCCTCCGATTGCATAAAGAGGAAAACGGCAAACAAAAGGACGAGTTGGTTGGCAGTAAGTAGAATGTTTCGTTTATAATCTAGTTTACAGGCGTCAGGAACGGATGGCGGCTTGCACTCTGCCAAAGTGAGGCTTTTAACGTCAGGCGCGGAGAGGTGAAAGCGATGGAGAAAACCGTAGCAGTGTGGTTCATGGTGGATTGTTTCCGTGTGGTGAGGAGGGACTGTCTGTCTGGGGTTGATTTTCTACAGAGCTAGACAGTAATAGCTGTTTCTCGGGAGATGTTTTAATTTAACTCAGGTTCAGCGTGTAGCTCTGTCTTGAAGAAAGAATCTGTAGAAGACATCCGGATTTGGAGCAAAGCCGTTTTTTGTTTTTGTTTTAAAGAAGTTGTGTTGCTTTGCCTTCGTTTCACAATTGCGAGGCCGTTATAAGAGACAGGAAATCGCTTAATAAATAGGAGGTGCTCGTTACATTATTAGCCCTGTGTTTGCACGTGCTGAGGCCTCGGTCACATGTAAGAAGCCGTTTGCCACCAATGCGAGTTCCGATGTGCGGGTGGGGTGTGGATTCCATTGGAAAATCATGTGGATCGGTATAAATCCGCCCTTTCCTTTCCCTTCCTATCCCGCCAATAATAGGCGAGTTTTACAATGGTTCGGTTTTAACGATGGTGTGGTGGCTTTGGAGGGATATTCAGGTGGATTCGGGAGTTCCCGGCGAAATAGGCTGAACCTCCAGAATGGTGCTGAATGCCTGATGACGCAGGGAAAGTGAAGAGCAAACGAAGGGTGACTTGGGAGTTTGGGGAAACCAACCGTGTAGATATCCTGGATCAGCATTTAAAAACCTAAACAAAACAAAACTTGGCCTGAACTTGTGGGATCGCTTTCATGCATAGGGGTCCTAATTAATCCCGCAGCCCCGTCCTGTTAAACTCCTTAAAGATCATGAAGGCTTTTGTTGTTGTTGTTCTTGTTGTTGTTTTTATGCACATCTAGAGGGATGTCTTCAATTTTAATTTGGGGTTGTTTCCTCTTTGGTGCGCCTCATTTAGATGAATAACCACATCCTTTTAATCTTGGATTAAAAGAATCTCCGGATTGTTTTGGGTTTAATTCTTTCAACAGTGTTTTTTGTTTTTTTAAAGTCACCAATATGAACGACAAAGTTGATCAAAGCGGGAAAAGCAGAAGTAGAACAGCCATCTTTTGGTAGGGTGCTTTTAAAGCAAAATCAAAAAGTGCTGTAAAGTGCTAAAAGCAACCAGAATAGGAGCAGGTGGATTTCTCCTGGAGAGAGTGGAACACAGGGATGGAAATGCTGCAGAGAAGAGCTTGGGTTACCCAAGGCTGGTATTGCTAACCTAAGAGGCACTCAGTCAAGATTGGCACCAACAGGTATTGTTATTTCAGTCTATAGTTATTAATTCACAAAAGAGCATGCATTTTGGATAAAGTGTTTCATATTCTTTTTTATATAAAGATGGCCAGTCTCTTTTTGTCCTGGATCTTGTAGCCTCTTGATATACCTTTTTAACCCAGTGTTCCCCAAAATACATTTGGCTATAGTCCTCTCATTCTCAGTCAATGTAGTCACAAATATATCTAAAGATCTGCAGAATAGAGAAGAAACTTTTTTCTTGAAAGGATACCTGTCTCTGCTACATGTTGATTGGAAGTTCACTGAGGACAAACTCCTAGAGTTGCATCTTATATTTTGTGATACTCATGCTGCTGTAACCACAATTAAGTGATTATTAAGCGATTGAATTCTTTGGATATTTTGTTTAATAACTCTACTTCTGTGCTTTACAAAAGTTCTGGGATGCCAGTTCTCTTGAAAGCATTATATTTAAACTGTGGGACAGGTGGTTTGTAGTTAACCATTAAAGAGAAAAGAGAATTATAAATTGCAGATGGTAAAACAAAGAAGAAAGCCAAGGCAAAATGTATCTCATAAATGTTTATTTAGGAAAAGGATTTAATCTGATCTCAAAGTTGCCTTCACTTGTGAGTAAAACAAAAACTTTATAAGCCTTGTATTATTGAGTTTTTGTTATGTGCAATTCAGCAACAATAAGAATTCCTTTCCATCTAAACACCAAAATTACAATTTCAATTATTCTGTCTAGTTTAAATTACTGTAGCCTAAGAATCAAAAGGGAACTACTGTAATAAGGTAGTTCTGCATTAATTCAGCTTGCTCCAATTTATAGACTCAACAATTTCTAGCCCATGTATTTGTAAGCTTTCTTTTCTGTAAAAGTGCATAGAAAATTTTTGAAAGAATTTTCATTTTTTCTAACTTTTAAGGATTCTAAAATGTGTGTCTGCATAGTATCACATTTTTGAAAATATAGGTTCCTCAAGATATATGTACAGTTAGATTTCATGGTTCCCATAATGACACACACATTCCTTTTATAAACTACAGCTAATATTTGTTTATGGATTCTAAGGAACATGTACTGGTGATGTGCTCCATCCTTTAATTATTGCTCTGATTAAGCCTATATTTAGTAACACCTTGTGTGTCTATCTTTTTTTGAAGATGCATTAACTCTCCCCAGGTTGGCGCCTACCAGATGTATACAATCGTATCTTTCATAATTCCCAGGTAACTTGGCTTTTATAACCATAAAGAGTCTGCGTTTAGGCTTACAACTGAATAGATATCTATAGGATTCTACCTGGAAGACTTGATCAAGAAAAGCAATAGTTAAAAGTACAAATTTCTGACTCTCCTTATCTATATAAGTAACCATCTAGTATTTAACAATTTGCTTGGTTGCCAGAGTCAACTTGCAGCTCTGTGCAGGTAAGTAAGCAGAGGGGTGGGAGATTCTCCTTTCTGTAACTAGCAAAGAGTAGTCTTTTTCCTGAGAAAAAACCTTTTAACCAAGGTTATTAACTTAGTAACAGGTATGTAGTTTCCATTTCCACTTTCAATTCAGAGGAGGCAGCTTCTCCTTTTTTGAAACCTGACTGGTAACGTAGGTTGCTTTTTTTAGCAGGCAAGTTAAAAATATACGAACCTGCAACTTTTGTTAGCTTGTTTACAAGGCTGTTATCTTTGTGACACAACTGGGGTAGAGAATGTTGTAGATTCTGAATTTACAGGTACATTAGTGAAGATTTCTAGTAACCAAATTAAATCCATTCTTCCTATCCAAATTATATGGCAGGCACCAGTGAAGGAAGTTTGAGGATAATTAAGAGTTTTTGAAGGGAAGATCTTTGAGCTTTGCTTGTACCTGATATAATTGCCAGGAATGGGGACATCTTAATTTACATGCAAGTCTCTTACACCAGATTGCGTTCAGTGGACTTTGGGATAATAGAAAAACTGAGAAGTTCCTATAATTGAAGGTTACTTTGTTTTATTTAAAGAATGAACTGGAAGGGGATTTTTTTTCCCACCAAAGAATCTGTGGAAAGAGTTTGAGAGCTGAAATGAATTAAAGCTACCTGTGATGAGATGTTTCATATGATCATTTCTGTCTAGGGTTGGATATTCAGACACTTTTTCAATCCTCATCCTTTGCATCTTAACCCTTCTGGTGAGAAATTTTGAAAATTAGTCTAATACTGGACTACAGTGATTAGAGAAGGCTCTTACATAAACCTGTGAAACTCCTTTTATTGAAAGAGTGGACAAATCATGCTAAGTTGTGGTTCATTTGACTGCATCTTACAAAATAAAATGTAACTGGCTGGGGTGAGAGTATACTATGTTGTAACTATGATTTATAACAGTAGTGGCTGAATTTACACAATATATTAAGCCAGTTCTAGAAATGAGGTTCCTTGTTATGCCTACAGATTCTAAAAAGTCCTCATCCTGAATCCCTTTACTATAATTAGAATTTGCAACAATCTCAAAGATGCCATTCTGGTTAAAGATCCCAAGAAGGCAGATGTTTATGATTTGATTGTCACATGAAATCTGAAACATCTGTTGAAGAGGTGAACAGGGGGAGGATTGTAAAAAAATGCCACTGAATATGCTTACTACTTAAAGTTTTACTAGTTAAAGTGAACATTTCATGGGAATTATATCAAATCCTAGGTTTGGGTTTCTTGATAATTTTTGCATAGCTGCAACTCTTGAAGTTTTCTTTTACAATGAGAAAGCTTCTAATCAAAGTCATCTGGGATTAAATTTCTTGGTATATAATGCCTGTTATGGTGAGGAAACAGTTGTGCCCGAAGTATATTTTAAGGGTCTTTAAAATGACCACAAGTTACTTGCTTGCATGACTACAAATCTCTAGAATGAAGAACATACTGTATATATAATGTATAGCATATTGACAGGATCACTTTATATTTTGCTTTATCATAATTTGATC
Source organism: Hydrophis major (assembly GCA_033807585.1). Lineage (NCBI taxonomy): Eukaryota > Metazoa > Chordata > Lepidosauria > Squamata > Elapidae > Hydrophis > Hydrophis major. Next base: position 181,614,193 of record CM066331.1, on the reverse strand, counting down.
AAGAAAGGGAAGAGAAGGGAGGGAGAGAACAATCAAAGTGTGCTGAAAATATTTTACAGATAAGGTACATATTCTATATGTCATTTTTATTGACCACTCATTTACACAGTACTGTGCTGGATCACAAGTAAAATAATAAAACATATTTTTTTAATAAAGAAAGAAAATCTAAAAGCAAATCCGCATTGGTGCTGAAAATATACACCATATATGGACAATTGAATGCAAATAGGTTTTCTTGGGCTTTATGTTGGAAATTGCTCCACATGGATGCTTTATTGAAATAATAAATCAGTGTATGGATGCTAAATACACAGCTGGATTTAGGCATATTTCCTCAGGAATAAATCCCTTTGATCTTGGTGGAAGAAAATTTCTGAGTTAAATTTGCCAAGTGTGCATTTAAGAATATTCATTTCATTACAATCAGAATTTTACCAAGACAAATTTGTGTATTAAAATTTATAGGTATTTTTTTTCCTCCTCTAAACAAATCTGGGCCAAGCCTGAAATTCCTGGAGGGCATTTTATTAGGGAATATACTATTCTCAATCATGACTGTTGATTTTTTTTCCTTTCAGTTTATCAGTGTTTTAAATATTCAATAGCTACAGTACGTTAGCTTAATTCCCATACTTTCAAGCTATATGTGTATCAATAGCAGAATAGAAGCAACAACTACCAGACTCTATACTCAAGGATTTGATATCTGTGTAAAATTTGGTTCTGAAAATGGAATAATTGTTCCTTTGCTCATTTTTGTCATACCTAAGAATTGTTGAACTATAAGAGCTATGAATTTGGAAACTGTTGAATAGATGGGGTGAGCCAGAACATGAAAAGTTGTGCATGCATCTTTGTTTTGAAAATAGTGAACCTGCTTGGAGATAGGTTCATTATTTTCAAAACAAAGATGTGTTTGTTTCCTTGCTGTTTCCATGTTGTCTTGGATATTTGATACCCTATATGAGAAGTCCACTGAATACAGATGTGTATGCACATCCAAATGCACATCTTGGCATCAGAAAAGTTAGCATACCATTTTGGGGAAAAGCTGTTAGTTTTGCAATAGTTTTGTACACTAGCAAAACAATAAACTTTTTAGATGCTGGATGCCAAATCCATAAAAACTGCATACACTGTGCAAACAGCTGCTATATATTGACAGAGTTACAATACATTTTGCGAGCAAATAAATTATCCAAATATTGATCTTCTTATACTTGTGAAACAAGAAGGAGTGTCTTTGCGTTACTCTCATCCTCTGAAAATTGAACAGGCAAATTGCAAAAGTCTTTTAACATTATGCTAGAACACTCCAGGAGGAACTGTGTCAGGCTCAGGGAATCATATTTAGAATGGGAATACTATTTTTATTTGCAGTTTTGCTTATAGGCGTTATACGGTATATCATGACAAAGGCAAAAGTTCTTAGCGTTTGATTCTTAAGCAATGGGTTGTGAGAGGTCCACTATTTCCCTTATCTAGCAAACATGTTCCATTTGCTTTGTGGAATGTGGTTACACAAGTATCATGGAGACTTATTGGACATTCCCTCTGATGCAATTAGTGATGTCTGGGACAAGTTGCTACCCTCCTCCTCATATAATAGTTTGCAGCACTCTGTGAACTTCCTTTTAAAATATATTGAAAAGGGTCACAGAAGGGTAAGAATGTGTGTGTACCAAAAGAAGAATTAGTTTTGCCCTTTATTGTATTTGTACTACCCATTTGGAAAGAATTTGGTACATTATTTAATTTTATAAATATACAGAAATGTACCCGGCATCTCCATTCTGCCCTGAATATGCACAGAAATTTCAAACAACATTCTAGAAATATATTTATATATATATATATACCAACGTACTTTCTTTGCTGGGGTATATAATTATATTACTAAATACCAGTAGTCATTATATACAGCAGTGTGCAGCAGCAGCCAAAAAAGCCAACACAATGCTATCTTGCATTAGAATCAAAACCACATGAAGTATTAATGCCACTTTATAAGGCTTTAGTAAGACCACACTTGGAATACTGCATCCAGTTTTGATTACCATATTATAAAAAAGATGTAGAGACTCCGGAAAGAGTGCAGAAAAGAGCAATAAAGATTACTACAAGGGTGGAGAGGGCTAAAACATATGAAGAATGGTTGTAGGAATTGGGTTTGTCTAATCTAGTGAAAACAAGGACTGGGGTGACATGTTAGCAGTGTTCCAATATTTGAGGGGCTGCCAGAAAAAAGAGGAGGTCAATTCCAAAGCACCAGAAGGCAAGATAAGAAACAATGGATGGAAACTAATCGAGGAGAGAAGCAACCTAGAACTAAGGAGAAATTTCCTAAAAGTGAGAAAAATTAACCATTAGAATGACTAGCCTTCAGAATTTGTGGGTGTTCCATCACAGGAGGCTTTTAAGAAGAAAGTGGACATCCACTTGTCTGGAATGGTACAGGGTGTCCTGCTTGAGCAGTGCATTTTACTGAAGACCTCCATGCCCCTTCCAACTGTATTATTCTGTTAAAAAATTAAAAGTTTAGAATAGTGAATCTACAAGGAATTCCTCCCAACAGCAAGAATTGTGCACCCTGTGAAATTTATTCTGTATCTCCACCCATAGAAATGGCATATGGAGCTACTGCTGCTGAATTAAGCATATAGGAATGACAAAGAATGACATGGAGCTATAGCAAGTTTTCATTGCACAGAAAATGGACAGAATGGCTTTGGTGAAGACAATTCTTGGCATCTTACAGTGCTTGAATATACAAGGACTTTGCTTTAAGCTGTTTGAATAATTCTCATAATCATTCTGCTGTCTCTAAACTAAAGATGTCACTGTACTCTCAGCATTGCTTCCCCTTCCTACCCCCACTCGTATTGGAAGTAAGTTTCACTTTTATTCTATGTTAAAGTGCTTAAAAATCATGTGTTTAAGACTTGCGGTTTCAGAAAAGTGGCTGCACCTTAATGTTTTTAGTTTTGATTTTACAAGTTTAGGCCTTGTGATTTGTTAAACCCTGTTTTATGGTTTATTGGGTTCTAACTAATTATGATTTTTTAGCATTATTTAAGCAACAAGTGACCTGGTCTAAACTGTAAACTAGTTCCAATCTTACTAAGACAACTAAAAAGTAAAGAGACATAGGTAAACTTTGGATCAGTGCTCCTATCAGGAATTGAATGGTTGCACATTTCTTTAGGTTGACACTGAAGAGACTGGCATTCCATTGTACTATCTTCCAGAAATAATATATTACAAGCACCAGAGTTTCCAGCTGATGGGTTTATATTTTAAGCCCCAACTTCTTGATTCCTAGTTTGTTAGCTCTTAGGAAGATAGTTGTTCTCAATGCATATTTAGTTTTGCCTTTGCCTCTTTTAGTGATGAGACCGTCTCACGATTAAGGAGTATTTGTTTCCCAAGTTTTTTGAATTAGCATTGAGAAAACATCATTGCTTCATATTGATTACACAGAGAAATTTATCTTTGCATTGATGGGTTATGGCAAGCTTCTTACCCTGGACTATCTGACTTTACTTCAAGAGACTCTTCACCCAAGATAATGTGGTGCAATATTGCTTTGAGGATAAGCAAAGGATAAAAGCTTGATGGTCTTCAAAAATGCTGTCAGTATTACAGTCCAATGTACTCTCTCCAGACTGTACACATTTTGGAATCTCTTCAGTGTCATTTATGCAATTTTTAAGCCATACATGTTTCTGTAGCAACCCACTTTCTCATCATTTTCTTTACCTGTCCTGTTATTAAATAGAAGAGAAGAGTTGAGTTGGAAGGGACCTTGGAGGTCTTCTAGTCCAACCCCCTGCTCAGACAGAAAACCCTATACCATTTCAAACAAATGGTTGTCCAATCTCTTCTTGAAAACTTCCAGTGTTGAAGCATTTACAGTTATTCACAGGCAGTTATTCCACTGGTTAATTGTTCTAACTCTCAGGAAATTTCTTCTTAATTCTAGATTGCTTCTCTCCTTGATTCATTGCTTCTTGTCCTGCCCTCAGGTGCTTTGGAGAATAGCTTGACTCCCTCTGCTTTGTGGCAACCCACTACTATGATATCACCCATAGTCCTTCTTTTCATTAAAGTAGGCATACCCAATTCAACATCTTTTTTACATTGTGGTGACCAAAATACTGCAGTATTTCAAGTGTGGCCTTACCAAGGCATTATAAAGTGGTCTTAACACTTCACGTGATCTTTGTCTGTTAATGCAGCCTACAACTCTGTTGGCTTTTTTGGCAGCTGTAGTACACTGCTGGTTCATGTTTAAGTGATTGTCCACTAGGACTCCAAGATCTCTCTCACAGTTACTACTATTGAGTAAAGTACCACCCATACGCTACCTCTGAATTTAGCTTTTCTTGCTTAAAGATAGAACCTTACTTTTTTCATCATTGAATTTCATGGTGGGAATTTCTTGTAATTTGTCTTATCAGTTCTACAAGATTTTTGGATAACAAGGCCTGCATATCTGCCTGAATACTTCACAGCCTGGATTCCACTTCTAGTAATGACAAAAGGCACAGTAGAGATGGTAACATGTTTCTGTTTCTGCTGATTTACAATGAAATAGTTTTTTTTCCTCCTTCATTGACCACAGGGCTTTAGAAACACATTGAAAGGAATAGCCCATTCCATCCTGATGGTATGAGAAGATTGAGAAATTATATATAAGTATATAAAATTAAATTGGTTCAAGACTAGAAATAAGAAACCTTACCCCTTGGTTGTAGTTAACTATGTATAGTACATTCATCTGTAAGACATTTGAGTCTATGGGAAAGAAGAAGAAAAATTCTTTGGACTAGATTTAAAAATAGGTCTTCTGCAAGGTCTTGCTTAAATAACTATTGTTAATTAAACCATGTTTTTCTAGAGATGAAAAAGGGTGACTATACTCTTAAGGTGTGTTTTAATGAAGTTAGATATTTGTTTCTATTGCAATTTATCATCCTTAATATTGCTTTGCAAATAGGGGAATTTATCAGATATTTTAAAAATGGGAAGTATAATATTAAATTAAGTCACTTGTATTTTAACCAAGGTAGTTTTATTAAGAATACGATAGCTTTATTAGCTCTGTAGTTATAAGCTTTTTCTCTGAAAGAGGAGGCCAAAAGAATATTCATGATTTCCAGTGGGGCAACCATGTAAATCTATTACATTAACTAAACCTCATCCCATAACAAATATCATTCTTTAAGATTGCTGAAGGATTGTTTTTGTTTCTATATAATAGTACTGCCAATTTCAAGAGGAAAAATTAAGCTTCCCTGTGAGACAAGTGTATAAATGTGATCTCAGCAAGATTTGTAGCCAAATTTCTAATGGCACTTAAATACTTAATTTTGACCAGAGGATGAAATAAAAAAAAAAATACTACTTAAATTCTGAATGTCTTTCAAAGAAAGACTTTCAAAAACTTTCAAAGAAAGACTTTCAAAAACTTTCCTTGATGTGCTCACAGTCTCAGGGGATATATTCTCTGGACATCTCTCATATTGTGAACCATGAACTCTATGCTTTACTCTGAAATCTATAAGTGTGGTAACCTAACTCTAGGAAATCACTGCAGGTGATTGAAAAATATGCATATGATTTTATGCTTCGCATTTTATTCCTGGTACTCCAGAAAGTCTGTGAAGTGAATGAGAAGTTTAGAAATCCTGACTTCAGAGATTGAAGTTGAGATATCAAGTTTTTGTACTTTCTGAGAGATTAAAAAAATACCCTAAATCTCCCTTAAACATTTCAGTGTTGCTCTTACTTATTCTGTACTTTTCCATTTACATTCACATCATCAAATCCTGGACTGAGAATAAATATCACATCAATATCTGAAAGTAAATGTTAAACATTTTAGTGACAATTGGATTTCATTAGTGTGAAGGAATTGAGATTCTGGAGGAGTAGGTAAAAGTACAAAAGAAGTATCTATTTGGATTTGTTTCATTTATTTAAAATATTTATAAAGCCACCTATCTTATAACCAACTCTGGGCAGCTCCCACTCAAAGTTTCCTAAAAGAGTTAAATAGATAATTAACAAAGGAACAGAGATATCTAACCACCCCATGACTCTGAAAGAATTTCCTGCTCACTTCTAGCCAAATCATAATATTTAAAACAATACAATAATTTAAGGCAATATATCATATTTAACATCACTTCAAATTTGGGAAGAATTAGGCTGGAACAACAAGTGTTTCAAAGTCATCAAGGGCATACCAGATATATCAGTTTGGGCTGGTCTTTGCATACTAATACTCTAGGCTTCACATTTGGGTACCTTCAAATCCCATAAATGATTAGTTTATGCAAATTGAAATTTAGCCTTCTACCTACTAGATTACATTTCCCATAGCATAAATGTGAACGTTAATCCAACACTTTTGGATTGGAAACTTCAAAGAAAATTGACAATGCTAGAACTACTTGCATGAAATCATACTATTATAAAGTAAAATTCATTTGTGCTATCCATATTCTTTTTTTTTTTTTTTGAAACAAATTTTTTATTAATTTTTAAAGACAAACAAACCATCATTAACCATTGAGTACATAAAAACCTCTTTCCATTATAAATTTTTACAAGTCAAATAAAACATTATTTTATACAACATAATTCTATTTTACCCCATTTCCATATGGACATATAAATATCTTTTAGCAAATTTCTCATTATTTCTCTTTACTCTTATTCAATTTCATTATTATTATTTTTCCCTATATTTATCCATTTTATAGTCATCATCTTCATTTCTCTCTGACTTGTTTACCATTATTCTCATCCAACATTCCTCCAAGGTTTTATTAATTCTCAAACAAACATAAACACACAAAACATAAAAATACAAAACTTCTTTCTAGAAAGTAGCTTGGCCCCAGATTACCTCTCTTTATATGGACTTCAATTAAATTCATGCTCATCTTACCATTACCTATCTTATTTACTATTCTACATCCTCTATATAGCTTCTCCCCGCTTTTCACTCTTCTTAATTCTATTTTATTTATTTCATTTTAATTTAAATCATTATACTTGTATCTTTTGTCCATTCTTTCCAAATTATCCATTTATCTCATTCCCATAGTAAAAAAAAAAGGATTTCTCCTGAAATCACAAATCAAAGTATAATGCCTTCTATCGTCCCCCTAAATTAACATTTAAAATAATGCCTAGTACCCAATTTGATTCTGCTTAGTACATTCTACCTACTAACTTTTTTTTAAAAGGAAAAACATAATAAATCCAAAATGATTAAATACATAATTAGATAATAAATCTAAATATTAAATATTGTAACATTCCAATTATCTATTTCAAAAACAAATGTTACAGTAATAAGTTTATAATAACATCAATACAATAGTCAATTAAACTCTTTAATTGAACTCAATATTTTAGACACTCCCTTTAATATTTTATTAAATTTTTAAATCTATCATTACTAAACATTTCAATATTTTAATCTTTTATTAATTCTTATAACATTCTAATTTTCTATTTCTAATACAAATACTACAATACCATCTTATGTACCTTGCAGAATCTTCTTTTAAAAAAAAAATTATACATTACCTTTTATCCCTAAAAAAATTCCTTTTTTCCCATCTTGTTTTATACCTTTGTGGCTTTTTTCCCCCTTTTCCCTTCCTTTCTTATCCCACCTGGCCTTTTTATCCCCCCCTCTCCTAACCTCCGCCTTTTTAGTTTCCCCTCTCTGTTGTATTCCTTTTTTCTTTTGCTTTCTAACATTGTGTTGATTTTGCATCTTATTTTTCTCTTTCTTGGGTGTTTTTTAAGGTCTTAAGTCCTTCATTTTCCTTTCTCTCTTTCTCCTTTCTTAATTAGACTTTTGGATTCATTAAAGATGGCTTCTTCTTCTTCTTCTTCTTCTTCTTCTTCTTCTTCTTCTTCTTCTTCTTCTTCTTCTTCTTCTTCTTCTTCTTCTTCTTCTTCTTCTTCTTCTTCTTCTTCTTTTGCTTCTTCTGCTTCCTCCATCTGTTGTTGTGTTTGCTGATAAATAGGAAGCACCATTTCTAAACAATGAAAGGCTTCTTTCACAGCGTCCTTTCTTTTTTTCTTTATTTTTCCAAATTCATCAACAGGTAAAGCCATTATAAACCTTTCTTCTTCTTCTTAAGACAACCAAGATGTTTCAAAAGTTAAAACAGTTCCCCAAAGTCCCAGAGTCATCAATCAGTTCAAACAGAGCACAAAGTTCACACTTTCTCTTCCTGGGGTAATATCCATAAAAAGAAAAAAAAAGCTCAATCTATATTTTAAAGCCTTGTTGCAATTAGTTTCTAGTCTCAGAATTTTCAAGGCATCTCCTTCAACAAGATCTTAATTTTTTTTTTTTGTCCTCTCCCTTCCCACTTATAAAAAAGAGCCAAATTTTTACCTTCTATAAAAAGACAGGTTTCTCAATGTCCATTTGTTGATTCCGTAGGGAAGGAGAGTAAACTTTCCCTTTCAGCACCTCAAATTCGCCGCTTGAAAATCTCCTCTGGAAACAAAGTATCATTCAAACGTCATAATTTTCAGGGTGTTAAGTGTATCTTAAAGTCCTGGGTCAGCCAAAAAAAACCTTTCTCTTCAAAACTTTCTCCCTCTTCCTCCTGCGCAGTCTTACCCAGTTGCCGGCTTCTTTGTGGCGGCCATTACAGACCGCCGCTCCACCGCCTTGAGAGAAGGGGGTTTTGCCGGCTGGGGAGGGGGTCTGCGACACCCCCAAACCCCTCTCCGGATCCCCCCTATCTTTGGCTGCCTCTACCAAACAGCCTTAGCCTCCAGACCCGTTGGGATCGGAGGCACCAAGACGGCTAGCGCAGCAGGGATCGCAGAGGATTGCGAATCCCTGCCGCCACTGCAGCCTGGCAAACCGGAAGTTCCTGTGCTATCCATATTCTTAAGAGTTCAGCGACATGGAGGGCATAATCCTTAAAACAAAGCTATACATTTGAACAAACTTATTCTGAGAACAAAGATGGCTATATGATGCCACTAGATAACAATACATACATGATGAAACTAAGTATTAGGGCAGTGCTTCTCAACTGGGGAATTCTGAGAGTTGTAGTCTACACATCTTAAAGTTGTTAATATTAAGAAACTCTGTATTAGGAGAATAGAATCTCCTTGCTATCTGCCATTGCTGAACTACAATTCCCAGGGATCTCAGGGACAGTTCTGAAGAATGCTATAAAGTACAATTCAGGGACATCTGTAGAGCAACAAATTGTCAGCTCTTGCAGCTGAAGTAAAATAATAATTTGATAAAGTATAAAGGACTTATTGTAATCTGAGCTTCCCATACTATTTCCAGAAGACTTCCAAGAATAAAATACAGTGTTGTGACTGCTAGTTGCCAAAAGCTCTACATAATACAGTTGTATAATTGGAGGTCAGTTTTCCGAAGAAGAATGACAAAGAGGCAAATGTCAGCAAGATGTCCCTTCATTGATGACCTATCAGAAAAATGCCAGGATTATTAAAGAAAAGAAGGGAAAGCATGGTAGGAAAGGATGGAAAGTTGTATATATATTTGTCCTCACTTTTATATACTACTTCTACTTAAGCTGCTTTGGAAGGTCTCCATCTAAACATTAATATATTTGTAGATTGTTGCTGGACCATCCTGGGACACAGCTCCTCTGGTATATTTTTTTTAAACATGCGTTGTATATTGTGTCATATGTTGAATTCCAGGATTTAATTCAAATACTCTTTTAATGGCCTGCTGTCCTCACAGTACTGTTGTGCAAAATGACAAGAGAAATTAGATTCAGCCACCAGGTATTTCCAGGATGCCAGATCTAGGGTGGTTGGGGGGGGGGGGGGGGAGAGAAAATAAATACTGTAATGATGGGCCATAATCTTCCTAGATATCAGATGCTGCCATTGGCCTTACTATATAACAGGGGTCCCCAAACTTGGCAACTTTAAGACTTGTGGACTTCAACTCCCAGAATTCACTGGCTAAGGAATTCTGGGAGTTGAAGTCCACAAGTGTTAAAGTTGCTAAGTTTGGAGACCTCTGCTATATAAGAATCCTTTTTGAATCAGGCAAATAGCAATGTAAAAAGGAGATAAATAGAGGATAACCCCATTGTTTGATGAGAACAGTTGATCCACATTGTATAGACATATCTGACTGCAGACACAACTCTAATGCAGTGTTTTCCAAACACTGTTCTAATGCATAATTCTTAGTAGTGACAGTTGACATACATCTGGCCTTTGGGATGCAAGGGTTTGGCTTATTAGTCACTCTCAGGGTTTTTTTCCCCCACCCCAGTGGACTGAAGTTCTTGTGCTGCCAAAAACCAAAATGTATTGCTCTTATTCCCTCCCTCGTGTCTCCATTCAGGCCCTGCCATTTCAGAGACACACCCATCAGCTGGCTCTTCACTGTTCAGTTTCCTTCTCAGGAAATGTTTGCCCTTCTGTGTTTCCGGCAACTGTAGAGCATGTCCATTATAGAGTCACTGTACAGTGGAGGAGAGGATGTACTGGAGATACCTCATATTTTGCTTGGATGGCTAGGTAGGCTGTTCTGTGCAAAAACTTTCATTTTGGGCTTAGAATTCTGGGTGATGACAGCCACACATCTTAAAGTTGCCAGATTTGAAAAACATTGCTTTGGGGGAAATTAAAAGTATTAAAATATATATTTATTTTTTAAAAAACACAAAATCATTTAGATGCTGGGTCCGCACTTTTGGATCTCTGCTGCTCTTGCTGAAGTAAGGAACTGATTCCAGGGTTTGTTTGCTTTTTTAGCCAGCTGGGTAGGATGGATAGTAGGAAAATGAGACTGGAAGACCTGAACAGATGAAAAGGAAGGGAAATTCTGTGAAAGACACAATCTATGGACAAGCTTTAAATAACAGCAATTTCTCTCCCCCCTCCCTCCCTCCTTCTCCCCCCCCCACCAATTACAGGGTGCTTCTGGGGGACTGTCAGGAGGGCCCAAGAAAATGTCAGCTGACAGCTTGTCAACCAAAGCCCTAAAGGTAAGGACAATGCTATTTGAAAAAACACATTTCTCTCTGTCATTTTTTTTTTTTTGCCAAGGTAGGGGGTCTCCTAGAGATTTCACGTCTCTTCCATAAAACTCTGGTATTTTGCTACAACAGATCAACCATCATGACTTAAATCAGTAATTATTATCTGGCATTTAAAAAAAAAAACAGCATCCAGAGTTCTTACTGGAAGAAAAGTAAACCTTACAAGCTCTACAGAATTTCTGCACAATTTGTGTACATCTCCTTTCCCCTGATCTTCTCTGCAATTATTCTAGCCCCACCTTTCACTTTCCCTCTTCTTTGTGCCCTTACTTCCTTGTTCTCTGTACCCTCCATTTCTCCATTTTTTCTTCCTGCTTGTGTTGCTGTTCACTTTCTCCTTTGGCCTGGTGAACATGTGTGTGGAAATTCGTATGGAACTAAATTATTTTCAATAAGTTGCTGCAGGACTTCTTTTTAAATAATAGCCAGTCTGTAATCCACATAGTTGCTGAAGCACATATGGACACATATTTGCAAATGGTTCTAGCAGCATTGAGCCAAAAAGGGAAGGATGTTCTGTGTCTTTCCTAATGTAATTGTTCTCTCTGAGAGTTATTGCACTGTTGTGGCTTTGTTAATATGAACTATAAATTCTTGCCATACATATGCATACACAAACACATTTTAGTAAGCTGGGCCCCTATTACTTTTCTCAGAAATATTTGAAGAACGACACTTGCTTCTCCATATAAGTATTTTCCATGCTTGAATCCAAGAAAAGAAACAACAAAAAATTGACACGATTGCCTCCTCATTCTTAAGATCATCACATTGTTTGTTTAATAGCAATAGCACTTAGATTTATATACCGCTTCACAGAGCTTTACAGCCCTCTGTAAGCTGTTTACAGAATCAGCATATTGCCCCCCCCAAATTTGGGTCCTCATTTTATTGATCTCAGAAGGATGGAAAATTGAGTCAACCTTGAGCTGGTCTGAATCTAACTCCTGGAGTGTGAGCAGTGAGTTAGCCTGCAGTGCTGCATTCTAACCACTGCACCACCACAACTCTTTAAACACAAACCTGGAGGACAGAGGCAACCATTATTGTGTGCAGATAAAGTAAGGACTGGTGGAGTGTGTCCTGAAGAGAAGTCACAGAAACTCTCAGGAAAAGCCAGCCCCTCCTTTATATTAGAGTAAATAAATCCATTCTTCATTGTCAGCTGTAAGTTTTTTCCAAACAAAAATCCAGGGCAGTAATTTTGGGAACTGTATTTATCTGCTTCACCTTTCTAGAAGAGGAAACCAGCACGTTAATTTAGAACAGATTTTGTATGAAACAGCCAGGGGTAGGTATGCTCACCCCAAGGTTTTTTAGGGAACCAACAATTATTGTCCGGAAGCCGGTGAATTTTGTCAAAAGGCCTGCAACTAAGCAGGTATTAGGAACTTATGATAATATCATAATGACAATATTCAATTATAACTTTGTTTTTAGCAATGCATGATCTGCAAAGGAACATTGTGCTATTGTTTACATGTCTTTGTTTTTGTGACACTATTAGAAATTGTATACTGATTGAACAAAATAGTTTCAAGCAATATATAGTAGTTTAAGTGTGGAAACTCAGACTAGGTTTGATTATTTAGACAAATGGCCACTTCCTTCTAATTATTTATTGCCTCAAAGCAATTTGAATAGGAATGGCTATTCCTGCTGTGTTCCTATAAGCTGGAAAAGTCAGGACAATCAAGTGTTGATTTAACTTTTGCTTAGAAACATCTGAAGGCAGAGAAATTGCAAATTCGGTTCAAAAAGAAGTATTTAGAAATTGATATGGAATGCAGCCAGTAGCATCTGAACTGTAGCAGGAAAATATCACATGTATCTTACACCAATATTGAGCAATACTTAGTCACTGTTATACGATAACTTTGATGTTCTCAAAAGCTAACGTCTCAAATACAGTATGTAGTTATTTTCTCCATTGAGAGTTTGCATAGGATTACACTGTAAATGGTCTATGATCCCATACATAAAGGATCATATCAAACCAATTTTAAGATTTGCATCCTGGATCCTGTTTTTGAATTCCTCCTGAATCAGATTTGTCTGATTAATCCCAGAAATGGAGTATCTTCTGCAATGATATCTGGATTTTGGCACTTCTTTCCCAAAGAGCAACTTGAGATCCAATACTAGATATATTTGTGTTGCTCTGGATTTTTTTCCTCTAAATCTAAAGAACATTCCATCTTTCAAAAATGCTTTATAAGAGAAAAAAATGAAATTGACATAGAATGCAATTTCTGTGAACTAACTGATGAACTGGATCAAAGAGTTAAAACAATGAAGTTGTGGGGGGAATTACATAAAAGAAACATAAAATTTTATATTTGGTTGCAATTTCTGCTGCTGTGAAATAATAACATTGATAAGATGGAAGATTAAAGAAGTCTTTAAAGAAACAAAGTGATGGGAATAAATCCAGACTGAGTGAGTCATACTTTGATCCTACTTATTTAGTTGATGGGTAACTTGTATTGATTCAGTTGACACTGATTTAAGTACACAACCCTTCTACTGAGAAGTAAATTCCGTTGAGTTCATTGGTGTCTAGTCCTGGCTAAATAATTTAAAGATCTTAGTCAAATCTTCAAACTTCAAAACCTTATTATAAAATCAATTAATTTTATTAGGAGGAATTTATAATATAATTATTACCATGTAAGGAAAAAACCTTAATTTAAAAAACATTGCAGAAAATGTATACAAATAACAATGCCTACATACTATTGCTACAAAGTGTTCCCCTGTTGTTGTTGTTTTATTCTTCTAGGTTCCCACTGCTCTTTTCAGTTGTTGTTGTTTTTCCCATACTTCTGCTGATTCTCAACTATTGGATCCTTTTCTTAAACAGATCAAACGGGAGATGGGTGAGAACACACCACACCTTTCAGACGAGGAGCTTATGGGATTGTCAGTTCGGGAACTTAACCACCATCTGAGAGGCCTGTCCAAAGAAGAGGTAGCAAGATTGAAGCAACGTCGGCGCACTCTGAAGAATCGTGGCTATGCGGCCAGCTGCCGAGTAAAGAGAGTGTGTCAAAAGGAGGAGCTGCAGAAGCAAAAGACAGAGTTAGAAAGGGAAGTTGATAAGCTAGCGCGGGAGAATGCTGCCATGCGCCTTGAGCTGGACGCCCTGCGTGGCAAGTATGAAGCGCTGCAGGGCTTTGCCCGTACAGTCACTGCTCATGGCACTGCTGCGAAGGTGGCAACTGCCAGCGTTATCACCATTGTCAAATCTGGTTCCAACCAGGCCACCTACTCCTAGTGCCTACAAGCTGAGCCATGAACTAAGTCCTGTTGCCATGCCTCTGCACAGCTCTTACCTAAAGCAGCTGTAGCTGCACTGGCTCTTTCCTTCTCCCACTTTTGTTCTACCCACTGGAGGAGACACAGTTGACTTGAAGACCAAATGGCTAAATGTTGAACTTTGTCCTTAGTCCTTGCCTTCATTGAGATTGTGGGAAAGTGGTGCCCAACTTGTATAATTTTAGCTGTCAGTTATTTGTGAATTGGATTACAGTGGCCAGTTATTTTTCTTTTCCATTTTATATTTGTTAGGTTTTCTTCTCTGCTGCTTCATACCTTACAACTGATTAAATGTAAAACAGAGAGATTTGAAGATAAGACACCTTAGTTGGAAATGCTGCTTCAGAGAAGTTTTGACAGCAATTATAGAGAAAGATAGATAGCTTCTATCTGATGGGGAAAAGGGGGGATGCCAGGATTGAAGTCTCCTTTTAATGTCTAAAACATAGTGATTATAATAATCCAGAAGTTATCAGAGGATATCAATTTCCCAGTTTCTTGGTTTGTTGTTCAGACACAAGTCTAGGTATTCATGTATAACTCTGTCTGCTTTTTGTTGTAAACCTTAGTTCCCAGTTAACCTACTGTTTAATTCAGAGCCTCTTGATTGCTTCAGCATGAAATTGTTATTTTACAAGAATCAGTCTGAGCCTTTGATGAATAGACATTTTAAAACAGTCAAGAAAAGTGTTATTGCTTGGTGACTGCAAAGATGATAGAAAAACGGATCAGAAAGGGACGTGTCAAGAAGAGAGCTAGTTGCTGCTAACCACCCTAGGAAGAAATAAAGCAATTATGCCCATTGCAGTGATTGGAGAAACAATCTTTCTGCAACTGTGTGTGGATGCAGCTGTACTTCAAATACTGTTTTGATTGTAAAAGTGCTCTTTTGCTGAGGTTATAAGATTTATGGACAAAATAGAAGCAGTTTTCTAGAGACAGAGAGAGACAGAGAGACAGAGAAGGAAATAGGAAAAGTAAAGAGGGAGTGTATTAAATGAGGCAGGAGTGGATAAAGCAAGTGAGACTGATGGATAGTGAAGGGGCATCAGAATTGCAAGTGAAGTTCTAGAGAAGTCACCGAAGTCTAAAACAATTAGTTCCATGAGGGATACAAATAGCAACAAACAGAATGTAATGAAGAGAAGGGAACCTTTTGTATTTTCTTTCTGTTTTTGCATTGGCAAAAGACTAGAAATAGAAACTCAGGAAAGAAATATACCCAACTATTACAGAGATTAAGACATTTTATGTTCAAGAGAAGCTATATGAAGGTTGGCCCACCCCAAGAAGCAGTACAGGCAATTGGGTGTGGGATTCTGAGGGGTTCAGAATCAGTCCTAAACATAGCGATGGGATGTAACCTAGCATATGGTTGGATTTACCCAGTTTCTTTTTTCTCCTCAAAAACAAGTTGAGAAAGATCCAGTCACTTACATAGAACAAGGAAAAGAGGCTTCAGTTGGAAATACATTGGTGAGGAATATAATTCCTCTGTGCTGCTTTGTGGCCTATTTTTTTTCCTCATTCAGCTGTGTAAAATGCAAGATGCATTTCTATTTAGGAAAGTATAGTAGATGAAATTCAAAATGTTTTTCTTCTTTATATCTGAAGGATGCATTTGCACAAGAGCAGCAAAATAGTTTAAATCATAGCCAAAAATAATTTCTGTCATGAAAATAAAACTTAGTTTGGTCTAAGCTAGCACAATGGCAGACTTAGTTTCTCCTGGATGCCATTGTGTTTGTCCCTTGTTCTTTTAAGATAATATTCTCATATGCACTTAGTAGTATTTACTGTAAAAACCACACTGTTCAATTTTAAAAAATGTTTACAATCACAATCTTGCCCCTTTCATTGTAGTAACTTTTATACCATCCAGTGGTTTTCCAGATGCATTCTGCCATGTTGGCTGGAAATGTCAATTGTAGAGAACACAAATTGTAGAGAATTGTAGAGAGAAAAAACTGATACCATTCAAAGCCTAACTTAGTAAACACAAACTTAAACAGTGTATTGTTTCCCTTTCTCTGCCATGCTGTCATGAATCCCATATGCCATTTAAACCAAGATGCCTGCATGTACACACAGAATATTACTAGCACTGGACTTGTAGAATCAGCTATTGATATACTTCCTATCTGTATGCCTTTTTGGCCAAGCAGTTTTAGCCCATTGCCTTCTCATTTTAAAGTGGGTATGAAGTTTTATGCCAAGCATGGATGATATGAGAATAGCACATCTGTACCAAGAGACACTGGCAGCTCCATTGCTTAAGAAACTGGGAAGTTTATACACCTGGGAGACATGGAAACAGTAATTCTGTAGAAAGCATGGAGAAGAGTTAGATTAGAAGACTTAGGAAAGTACCTTCTTCCATTAAATATATGTTGCTAACATAAGAACCAGTGAGTATTTGTGGGTAATCATTTCCAGGCATGTGCCAGTGACTTATTTAAGTGGCAAATATGATCCTTTTTTAAAAAAAAAAAAGACATATGGTTGGATTTACCCATCCTGCAGCTTAACGTGACTTCTACTCCTAAGATGGAATCAGCTTCCAGACCAGTGTTGTCCATCCTTCCTCTCCATCCTTTTGATCCTTAGTGGGGATTTCCTCTTTAACGTTTCTACCCTTGTCACCCTTTTTTTCCTTATTCCTACCCTGTGATTTATTTATTGCACGAATATAAGTTATTTTCACATTCTTTATGCCGTTCTGCCTTGTGGCACGGCCGGGATGTTGGTACAGAGCTGTACTTTATATTTTATATATGCAAATCACATTTTATCTTCTATAGAGCAAGAAAAAAAGTACTTATTTATTTTCTGACTTACAGTAAGTGTCCTGCCAGACTCCTCTGTATTTTGTAGAATTTACAAATAAAGCCAGATTTTTTTTCCAAAATGGAGAAACTGAAAAAAAGTGATATGTACTCTTTTTTTGTGAAAATGAAAGGGATTGTGCTGAAGATCTAGGAATAAATTCTGGGGATTTCATTGAAAACGAATAATATACAGCATTAATTTTATGTCTGCTGGTCATTTGCACACATAGTAGAGAATCTGCCATGTACTTTTAGCATCTTTCAACATCAGGTAAGGTTGGGGGGATAAAAATCTGCTTCTAAGTTATTGGAAGCCACTATTGGGAGTATTTTTCCACCTTTTAAGGATGATGGATGTATCTCTTATTTAAGCACACCACAAAGTGCTATTGTGATTTGGCCAATCACAAAACACATTTTTGTGAGAAAGCCAATAAGATTAAAATACTGTACAAATCATTAATCCAATCTTAATAAAACACGAAACAGGTCTAAATTTAGGAATACATAATTACTCATTTAAACAATGGTACAATTTTCAATTCTTAGAAATACCTTCTGAGGCTAAAGAAAAATAATTATTTTTGTGGCCGAGGTGAAATCTGAGATCCAAAATGCAAACCCAAAATCTTGAAGTTATTTTTCTGTCCTTCATTCTGTATTCTTCTTTCACAGTTGCACAATCCAAATGCTGCATGCAAGAGTTCCTCATCCAACTTACCCATTTCTCTTTCAGGCTATCTTTAAGCCTTTATGGTTTTTCATCCATCGGGATCACACTCAACCCCATGCTCCCTCAGTCATACCTGAGTATAAATACAAACACTTCAATATATATGGACTGCAAATGTTCAAGGAATGATTAGATGCCATCTAATCTTCTGGTATTAAAAAGCCCTTCTCATGGTTACTATGCAGAGTTGTCAATACTTCTCACTTTCTGGATACTGAGAGTAAAGTCAGAGTCATTTACTTTTCTTTCTTCTTTTCTTAGAGATAACAGAGCCCCAAAGTTCTGAGGAATAACTGTGGCAATGACCTGGTTAACACATTTTTCAGACCACTTTCTAACTATAAATATGTGGAGCATTTTATCTGCATAAAACAAGAGGATTACAAATACGTTTTTTAATCTAGCACAAGTAATTTCATGGTAGATGCACTGCTTTGCTCATTGTTTCAAAATGAAGCATTCATAGCTTTGCTTTGTCCTATCAAAACAAATACCAATTCACTGTAAACACAGGTTGAGTTTTGAACCAAGCCAGTGCAGAAGCTGTAAGGACTGAGGAGCAGCAGTTCCCAGACTAAAGAGACCTTTGGATATTAATATATCTCAGTAACCTCCAAAGGGTATTAAGAAAGCAACCAATTAACTCCTAGCTTCAAAGGGCAGACAGAAAAAGTTCAGAGTTTAAACTCTGGAGCATTATATATTTATGAAGGCTCTGACTTCTTGACTGTGTGGTGGATAATCAGCTGTTGTGTTCAGACCTCCTTGTCGGTAATAATAATTCAGCCTTAGCTGAATTGTCTTCTACTGAGTGCTGAATAAGATATTAAAAGGTTGAAGAGCAGTGATTTACTGCTGAAGCATGGTGTGAAGTGTGAAGACGTACTGTAAATTGGCTTTGTTATAAACAAACAGGTAAATTCTTACATACAAATCTCATTGTATATTAAAACATAGTAAGAATAGAACCATATAAACAGCCTCATCCAGAGCATTTGTATTTTGAGATGCATTTATTTTAGTTCAGCCCTTTAGCTCGATAAATGCCACATGTCCTCAAAGAGAATGAGATCATTTTGGAAGGATAAATCAGATCTCACTGATACTGAAGAATGACCATGCATTAATAGACAGGAAGTTTCCTGACTAAACAAAACTATAGCAGTTGCAGCTGTGCACATCTAACCAAAAAAGCAGCAGAAGAAACAAAACTACAACTGCCATATGCACAAAAATATTAAAATAGTGACATGAGGACTCTTGTCACAGGCAGAACAATAAGCAATCTCTGCCAGATAAAAGCAGCTCTAAAATGAGACAACTATGAAGCAAAGCAGCTAGAAAGAAACATATCTTGGAATGTGGCCTACAGGTCACAGTTTGGCAACTGGACTTGCCTATTCCACATTCCATAGACTTGTCATCATTATAAAAAGTTTCCTATTTACATATAGGGGAAAAACACACACACACAAATATACACACACAGAGGTTACTTAAGGGACTGGTTCTATCAGCAGCTCAAAATGTTTCTAAGTAAATTACACTTGGCCCATATAAATGAAACATGAGTACAGTAGAGTTTTCAAAATACTCTGTGGGACATGAGTGGGAAAGTTTAACAAATTATTTTCTTGGCAAAATCATGTTAAGTAGTATTTACATGTTACCTGGAGCAGTATTTCCTCCACTATCAATATAATGTTTTCTGTTTAGGAGTTAAAGACAACTTGCAATCTTCGTGTCCCGTATAACATATAATAATGAATGCCAGGCTAAATATCAAAAATTCATGAAAAGCTCTAAATGGATCTGAGTTAATGCATGACTATAGTGGAATGCAATTCTAATAAGAGAATAGAAAGAGCCACCAATTTTCTCTAGGGTTAAGATCCCACAGATGAAGGAGGCCATCTTCATGGAAAAATAGATTAAGGATGACAAGCAGTTTATACATTTAGTTAACTGATTTATTACAGTTCAAATGCAAGTCTCGGGGCCAGTTTGTAAAGAACAAAAATGGTATCAATAGTGAAAACCATGTTGCAGCTATACAGATTCCTATGAAATGAAACTGAAATCCTTTCCCTTTGAGACTTGGCTTCCTGGTGTTTTTCCACCACACTTTGATTTCAGTAGCCTACAAGATGGCATAATTGGAAGCAATTGTTCAGTGCAACATTGCTACTCAACTGATGGCAAATGGAAGAATCCAGATGTGTATCCTCATTTCTGCCATGAACCAAAAGGAATAAACTGCAAATCTTTGCTGCTGCAGGTAAGAATGTTTCTCTTTGGAAAAAAAAATCTTTTGTATCCCCCAAACCATGATCCATACAAAAACTTCTCACATACAAAAGCCTGAAGCTATAGAAAAAGTGGATGAAAGCAAATGACTGAGTTTTGAGACAAGAGAAATGAAACTATTACAGACAGGCAGATTGTATTTTGCAGAAGGGTTTATCCTAAAAATTATAGATGGAAACTGCTTTCACTATAGAAGGGCAGTGGACATGATTGTTATGAACTAATAAAGGCGCTTAAATAAAGTTTTAACAAACCTTAAGAAAATCAGGGTTCTAATCCTGTACTTCTGATTGGCCGATAATAGCGATATCGGATTGGTCCGTTCTGGGGAATCTGATTGGCTGTTAACGAGCCACTCTCATTGGTTCAAGGGTTTAACACTTCCATATTTCTCATTGGTTAATAGGTCAGCAGCCTACCCTATAAAAGGGCTGCTGCTGCCCTAGGGTTTTGCTCTGTTCAGAATGATTAATAAAGAGTTGAAGTTCACTGTTCACTGCCTCGTCTCCGTTCCTTGCACCCATGCGCAGAACTTAACAATGATAATAACCTTTGAAGCATCAAGGACATTCAAAGAAAGCTATAGAGTAGGGGAGTCAAACTCATGTTGTCACGGCTGTGTCACATGACATATGGGGACTTCCCCCCCCCTTTGCTAAACCGGCCCGTGGGCATCCGGCCCATGGGCTGAGAGTTTGACAGTCCTGCTATAAAGAAATGGAAAAAGGCCCATCAGACCAGCTTTGCTCCATGATCAAGGACATATTTTAATATTGTGAGCTGCCCAGAATTAACATATGGTAAGAAGGGCAGTCAATAAATTGTATAAATAAATAAAATAAATCTACACTAATACTGCTGAAGGAATCTCATTTTGGGAAAGTCAAGTCACAGAAGCCAGAAATGTTCTTCTGAAAAACTTATTTGTCATAAATAGAATATTTTGCAGCTATCTATACTGAGCCGAAGTGGTAGGACAAAATTAAAATCTGATACCATAAAGCACTTCCTTTGAGGAGCAGTTGTATGTCCTTAGTTTTTCTGCCAGACTATGGAAAGTAGACAATAGAATGTTTTATTTCCAACTGCGATCCCAGTAGAAGACCTCATATTGCCTTGAGTATTTTATAGTTAGTTTCAAAATCAGAGGAACAAAATCTAAAATGTATGTACTTTTCAGTCAGATTTTTGGACAGGAATATTATCTGAATTAAGCATTGGCTTAATTAACTAATTAATTCCTCAATTGGCTGAGGAATTCTAGGAGTAGAAGTCCACATATTTTAAAGTTGCTGAGGTTGAGAACTACTGGTATACCTAATACTCATTTCTATGCCAAGAAGCTAATGGTCAATGTGTATGTGAAGATTTCATTACAGAGTCTGACAAAGAAGTAGAAAACTTAAAGATTCCTCCCATGCAAGTACTTTAAAAAAGGACCCATTCCATATACAGTTCATAGAGCCACAATGTTATACTGCTGCCCAAGGTACAAAATAGAACCAGAGGATAATCCAATGTGAAAGGACTGAAGTAATCAATTAATCAACACCTCATTGGTACTCAAGCAAAATGGAGGTGTTTGTAGTTGCATTCCTGAAAGCAATAGCATCTTTTTTGCAGGTTTGCAAAGAATTCTGAAGAAATGCCCCTCCTTATAAATACAGTAAATAGCAGATAAATGTTTGCACGAGGACCAAAGCACTTTTTCTGAATAATTTCAAATCATGATTACACAGAATTCAGACCAGAAAGAGCAAAACAAGTTTGTCAAAAAAGAAATGCAGATCCTTTTCTTTACAGCTGATGGTCTTCCACAGTTTGCAGGTGTTTGGATACTCTCAGTGCTTGATGCAGCTAGTGGGTTTTGGCAGATCCAGTTACACTCGACAACGCCAAATTAACCATGTTTATTAGGCCATTTGGTACATTTTTCTGTAAAAGATCACCACTTGGGCTTTTTAGCACTTTTGAGTTCTTCCAGAGGGAAATTCTTGCATTCTTGCAACATCTGGAGGCTGTTTTGGTTTTTATAATCTTGAAACTATTTGGGATTAAAGTCATAGTAGGTATGAGCATGATCAGTGACAATTTTAAATCTTATAAAATTCATATGCTGCAAACTGAACTAAAGCAAATGAAGCTTATGATTGAAAAAAAATCACCATTCTGAGATATTACATAAATGAAATCAACTTGAGTTCCAAAGGAAGTGGAACTATTTTAGGAAATAACCTTGCGGAACATAGATTTTATCAAAGAGATTTGGAAACAAAGACTGTTACAAGATGTAAAAGAAAGAGGAGGTCTGGGTTTACTGGATTTGAGATTTATTTTGCAATTTGTGGTTGGTCTGGATGAAAGAACGGATGCTGCTGAGAAACAAGTGATATTTAAAGTTGAGGATCATCACCTGAGGTTTGGATAGCATGGATACTTATGGTATGATAAGTGAAAACGTTGATTTTAAAAACAATTTTATTAGTTGTACTATATTGAGAATATGGTATAAATAAAAAGCCAAGTAATGCCCAAAAATACCTCTGTGGATCTCAGCTCAAGAAGTATGCCAAAAAAGAGAAACAGCAGACAAAGACAAATGGTTCACCTATCAGGAATTATTGGAAAACCATCAAAGGAAATTTAAAATTAAATCAAGAGAGCAATGAATAGCAGAAAGAAATAGTTACGGTATTAATGGTTTTCTTGTTTACAGTTATCAGAAAGATCCAAAATGGACAAAAAGACTTATAGTATGTATCAAATGGAATTTGAGGCAGAATTGACAATGAAAAATTTGAAATTGCTAAAATGTATAAACTTTTGTTGAAAATTGGAAGACAGGGAAACTAGGTTAAAGAATGTATGATAAAGTGGGATAAGAAGTTGGGTTATAACATAGACATGGATCAATGTGTGATTAAAATGTCTGAAAGTTACACTGAAAGTTACATTCTTTATGATCTTATAGAGATTTTTTATAAAAGGATGTACATGATGCCAGAGAAATTATCTAGAACAAGGTTGTCAAACTCAAGGCCCATGGGCCGGATCTGACTAATGGGTGCTTAGATCTAGAAATATCTAACCTAGCCTATAAATATCAAAGGACTGGCCAGTGGTGCCTCTGCCAGCATGACCCCTCCCCCTGCAGCCTGTTTTCAGCCTGCAGAATGCTACAGAAGAGGCAGTGGAGGCCAAAAATGCCCCCCTCCCCACAATTTTCAGCCTCCATTGGTCCTTTGATATTTCCAGGCCAGCCTCATGGGCAGGGGCAGAATGCTGCAGGAGGCAGCACCTTCTTCACCTTCTATTTAACAGCATCTGCCAACTGGAGCTAGGTACCCTCCAAGATCTGGATGGTTGTTGTTTAGAAGAGCCAAAAACACCTGTCTCTTCACCCTGGCTTTTAATGAGAGAGAATGAGCCCCCTCATATCACTGAGTTTGTCATCTTTTATCTTTTACCTGTGATTGGTTTAACTGTAAAAATTTTTTATTGTTGTGAGCCACCCAGGGTCATTGAGAATTGGCTGGTATATCGATTTTGTAAATTATTACTAATATTAAATCCTCCTCTATGGCTGTGTCAGAGGTAGCAACGAAGATTGATAGACGGCTGGACAGTTATTAGAAACATCTGGAGAAACTGACAGTTCATTTATGCTCTGCTCCTATACAAAGAGTGAAGCCTCATAGCAGCTGGAGACTCTCCATGTCTTTAATTTCTACATTATGGTATTGAGACTATTTGTGCCAGAAAGTAAATCTCCCTTTGTCTGGAGTAGCTGTTTTGAATGCAAAGGGAGGAACAATCTATCTTGAGCCTGTGACAAACGCCTACCATGGCCATGCCCACCCCTGGCCCTCCGGGGTCAAACACAACCCTGATGTAGCCCTCAATGAAATCAAGTTTGACGCCCCTGATCTAGAATATATAAAAGCACTTCAGATATATGTGGAATATGAACATGAATGGACATTCTGATATTCTTGGTGAACATCTAATAAAGCTAAATATGGATTTAAATACATACATTAACATAGATTAATCTTAAAGATTCATATTAAAATGAAACCATAACTTTTCCTTTTAAGATTGATAGATACACAGAAAAGTCATGCAAGATGTGATTACTCAATCAATATGTGATTATTGTGGCAAGATTATGATATAGGCGGTTCTTGACGTAAGACCAGTTGCTAAATAACTGTTCAAATTATGATGGACCCAAAGATATTTATGACTTGCCCTTAAAGTTTCAACTGCCTGCAGTCATGTGATTGCATTTTGGGTGCTTGCAATTACTTGTCAGCACAAGCAACCAGAGCCACTTATTAATAACTAAAGTATACAAAATTATATTGTTTTCTACCTATATTACAAAAATCTCCACAGGCAGCTTTCCTTCCCTAGGAACAGCCAGATAAGACTTCAGGGACTTTGGGGGAGCTCAAGCTTATACCTTTCACAGCTGTGCAACAGTGGCGGGATTCAAATATTTTTGCCACTGGTTTGGTGGGCGTGGCTTGGAGGGCGCACTTTGTGTGCATGCACACACTTTTTGTGCATGCGTGTGCCAAACGCACACTTTGTGCAGGCGCAGAGGCATTTTAACTCGCCTCCTGCAAGCCTGCATGATCCCAGTCACTTCAGCAGCTGTTGCGCAGTCCTATTCTATGCTGTGCAAAGCAGCTGAGCTTCAAATTCAGCAGATAAAGGTGAGTATGGGAGCCTTGGCGGGAAGGTGGGCCCAACAGCAGAGCAGCAGAGAGGACCAGTTCGGAGAGAACGGCTGTAAAAATTGGGTATGCCTAGTTTAGTGAAAAGAAGGCCTGGGGTGACCTGATAGCAGTGTTCCAATATCTAAGGGGCTGCCACAAAGAAAAGGAGATCAACTTGTTCTCCAAAGCATCTAAAAGAAGAACAACAAAGAGTGATGGAAACTGATCAAGGAGAAATCTGGCAATGAGAACAATTGATCAATGGAATGGTTTGCCTTCAGAAGTTGTGGGTGCTCCCTCATTGGAGGTTTTAAGAAGAATTGCACAGCCATTTATTTGAAATGGTATAGGGCAGCGGTGTCAAACTGGTGGCCCACAGGCCAAATGCGTCACATGCAGGCCACACCCAACCCACCTCTGCAAATGGGAAACCATCACGAAACGTCACATGACAGCAACGTGATGCAGCAAGCTTGACACCCATGGTTTAGGGTCTCCTGCTTGAGCAGGGGGGATTGGACTAGAAGATCTCCAAGATCCCTTCCAACTCTGTTATTCTCTTAAAAATATCCATTGGATAAAATGGGTATGCACTTACAACCATCTAGCTCTCGTAATGACTGGTTGGTTTGCTTAATTCCTATGTGACTTACTTAACAGCCATTTTAAAAGCAATTGTTTAGTCAAGTGATGTCTCAGCTTACCATCACAACAACAAAATTCTGGTGCCAATTGTGCTTGTAAGCCAAAATGTAAGATGGAAAGATTCAACATTGTCCACAATGGAGGAATGGCTGGCGAAATTGACAGATCTTGCTCAGATAAATAAACTAATGTCTTTGATTAGAATGATAGCTATAGTTACTGGTGAATAGAAATTTCGTATGGAATTTTTGTGTAAAAATAAAAATGAACTCTTGATTTCTGGTTTGGATTGGGCAGGATACTCTATGGAAAGAAGACAATCATGAAATAAATTTAGAGGATGTAGGATTTGCAGAACTTGGGGACGAGGTAGATCACAGCCTACTTTTTGGTAAGGCAGAAAACTGTGGGATAGATAGCATCACCACCAGATGGATTTGTTGACCAACTGCACTCAGTGTGTTGTCCTCATTGGGTCTACTTAATATAAATAGAGGAAAGCATGCTGTGGAGTACCTCAAGGTTCTGCCTTAGGCCCAGTACTTTTAAATATCTTTATAAATGATATAAAGAAGGGAATAGAAAGGGAT
The DNA here is from genome assembly GCA_033807585.1 of Hydrophis major. NCBI lineage: Eukaryota > Metazoa > Chordata > Lepidosauria > Squamata > Elapidae > Hydrophis > Hydrophis major. The sequence continues at coordinate 181,587,946 of CM066331.1, read as the reverse complement.
CTAATCAAATTTGCAGATAGTACCAAGCTGGGAGAAATAGTCAACACTTCAGAAGAGACTCAATATATAGAAGGCTCTTGATAGACTTGAACATTGGGCCTCATCCAACAAAACACAATTCAGTCTGATAAAAGTAAAGTTTTACACTTAGGCAAGAAAAATCAAATGCATAGTATAGAATAGGCTGTACCTGGCTCAACGTAGTGACTGTGAGAGAGATCTAAGTGTCCTAGTGGATAACCACTTAAGTATGAGCCAGCTGTGTGTTGCAGTTGTCAAAAAAACAAACAAACCCAATAAAGTCCTAGAGATGGCAACAGGATCACATGATAGGACTGCACTGGTAAGACCAAAACTAGAATACTTCATCCAAGTATGGTCACCACGATACAAAAAAGACACTGAGGCCCTAAAAAGTGTGCAGAGAAGTGCAGTAAAGGTATTAGGGATCTGGAGGCTAAACATGCAATGATCTGTTACAGGAATTAGTCTAGTCTACCGAAAGGATGTTGTGACTCAGTGGCTAAGACGTTAAGCTTGTCGATCAGAAAAGTCGGCAGTTCGGCGGCACCGCATAATTGAGTGAGCTCCTGTTACTTGTCCCAGCTTCTGCCAACCTAGCAGTGTGAAAGCACGTAAAAAATGCAAGTAGAAAAATAGGGACCACTTTGGTGGGAAGGTAACAGCATTCCATGCACCTTTGGCATTTAGTCATGTTGGCCACATGATCACGGAGATGTCTTCGGACAGCGCTGGCTCTTTGGCTTTGTAACGGAGATGACCACTGCCCCCTAGAGCTGGAAACAACTAGCATGTATGTGTGAAGGGATCTTTAGTCTATGGAAAAGGAGTAGGGGTGACATCATAGCATGTACTTGAGGGGCTATCCTAGAATGAGGTCAATCTAGCCTCCAAAGCAGCTGAGGACAGACAAGAAGTAACAGGTGGAAGATCATTAAAGAGAGATCCAACCTAAGGAGAAATTTCCCGATAGAACAATTAAGCAATGGAACAGCTTGGCTCCAAAAGTTGTGGGTGGTCAATCACTGGAGTTTTCAAGAAGAGATTGGAAAGCCATTTGTTTTGAATGTTTAAGCAGGGGGTTGGACTAGATCATAGGGGTGTCAAATTGGCAGCCTGAGACCCAGATGCATCATGTGCAAATCACTCCCACCAGTGGTGGGATTCAAATTTTTTTACAACTGGTTCTGTGGGCGTGGCTTGGTGGGCATGGCAGAGGAAGGATACTGTAAAATCTCCAGAGGTGGTGTTTGCTGGTTCTCCAAACTACTCAAAATTTCTGCTGCCGGTTCTCCAGAACTGGTCAGAACCTGCTGAATACCACTTCTGACGCTCACCCTAGCTCCATGAAGGGGGAAAATGTTGCAATATGTCACATGACAGCAACATGATGCCATGAGTTGGACACCCGTAGATCTCCAAGGTCCCTATTACTCTTATGTTCGCTGATACATCTTTTTATAAAACTTGTCTTTGAGATGATGACATGTAATCTTTCTTGTTTTATTTTTTTCTATTTTAGATCTTCCTGTTGCACTTTCAGCTTTTTCACTTTTTCTGTTCTAATTTAGTTTTTTATAGTTCTTAAAATTTGTAATAAAATTTGTATTAAAATATGTATCAAATTACTTCAATTTTAATTACATTACATGATGTCAAATTTAGTTTCTTGGTCGAAAGAAAAAGAACACTGACAATATATTTCATGTTTGTCAACAATGTATCAAATAGCATGCCACAAGTCAGCCGTTGATAGCAAGTTTTGGGGAAGTGAAAGTGTAGTCTCATCATTAGGTGTCAGTCGCCAGAAATAGTCATAGTCCTTCTAGGGACCTGGGGAAGTTTACATATATTTATATCATTGTCATTTTTGCATGGAAAAAGAGTTGGGGCGAAGCCAAACATACTGAGATCATGTTCTTGCTAAAGGAACACAAGTTCTTGCTAAAGGAATATAGATAAAGGGAACTTCCACAATATTACCATTTCCACTTTCTAAAGTACTTTGAAATCAACCCCAAATCATTTTTACTTCTGCTGGCCTTGAAACACAGAGTAGGCAGAGAGAAGCCTAACTCAATTAGTGGAACCTGTGATTGATCAGCAGGAGAGGGCATAGAACATAATTCAGTCAGCACCTTGCTTGAAGTTGCCACTATTAACAAAAATGATCATTCCTCACTCTAACCAAAGAGGTATTGGTACTCCTTCCACACATTTCACTCATATTCTGTCCATTCTTTATGTGCTGGAAAAAATAATCCAGTGGCTTAGATGCATTGAATCCTTTAGTACTGAAGCCTCTAGTCAATTACACAATCTGTTAAAATTTTTGTCCAGTTTAGTTTCTTCTCTTTATATAAATAACCAGAATGCTTGCCTCACTCAATTAGCAAATTATTTTTTCCCTTCTGGATGGACTGTAACCAAGTGGGTTTGTTTTTGGTTTAACAACAATCTAAGACAGCTTTTAAAAGGGTGAAAATAAGGTGAAAAACTGCTATGTGCCTTAATGTGGTGGAAATAGAACAAGAAATGGAAAAATCTTGAAATTTTGCCCCTGAGGCGAGGAAATAAGAGAAGAATGGGGAAAAATGGTTCTCCCGTGTCGCCTTCAGAGTCTGAGGAAGCACTGAGACAAGGAGGAAGAATATGCATCAGCATCTTCTTCTCCTAAGGCAGTGATGGCTAACCTTTTCCATGTTGCATGCCAAAAGTGTGTGTGCATGCATGCTTGCGGGCCTGCACCCATCATGCAATGCACATGATTCCCCTGCCCCATGTGCATGCACACGCAACCCCCGCGTTGCACGCCTCTGCTCATGCAACCCCCTATATCTCCCTTTTGTAGTTACCCGACAATCAGCTGACTGGCGGGGTGTGTGCATGCATGCGCAGTGGGGCTCTTCCAGGCAACCTCTCACGTGCCGGCAGAAGTGGCTCTGTGTGCCACAGGTTTGCCATCACAGTCCTAAGTATATGGGAAAAGTCTAAAGGTCTACCAGTGGTTGATACTTGATATCTTCCATCAGTACATTCTCTTCCCTACTCTTTACATGTTGGAGATGACTGAATTGAACAGGCACACAACTTCCTCATTTGTATGACTTAGACACGAAACAAGTCTAAGCATATAAAATTGTAATTCAAATGAAGGCATACAAAGGTTAAAATTGATACCCCTGCTCTGCCAAAATAACTGGCAAATCAGCACTTTCCAGACCAAAACACTTTATCATTTGAACCAAGTTTATCCATTTGACTAACTAGCTGTATGTAACCATGCCCATCACTAGACTGTTACTGCTAGTACTGGAAAAACGTGTTGTTTATCTGACTTCTGACCTAGATAAACAAAATGTCTATGTGTTGATTGGGCGTGGGAGGGCAAGGAAGCAGGAAATAAGATTCTTGGGATCAGTAAAGTTACACAACCAAGCTATGAAAGGTTACCAGGTTACTCCTTTAGTGCCCTTTCCTGTTCTGAGTCTCCAATTCAAATCACTCTGCTCAGCTTTTTGCTGTTAATGAGCCATTAACTGAAAAGAATGATTGTATTTCTTATGTCAATATTTTAGTTCCAATAGAAGACAAAAGAATTCCCCAAATTTGAACTGAGTATTATTTCAGGCAAAGGAAATGATCTTTACTGGATTTTGAGTCCCCTTCACATTGAATCCATTATGTTAGTATAACTCTGTGTGAAGTGATTCTGTATCAAGTGGAAAATTTCATTGGCTGGAGGTACCTGCTGTTTTCAAGTGTATTTCCCATTTGTCATGTAACCCTTTGTCTTAAAACAATTGTCTGCAATCTTTGCAAGGAGTAGAATAAAATAAAAACCACTACCTTTTAAAAAGTAATTCCAGGAAGAAAATGAACAGAAACAGCAGAAACATATTAAATACAATCTATATTATCTCTATATCTTTATTTATCATATTTGCTTGTTTCCGCAAAGCAGTATAACATCACAAATAACAAAACAGAGACAACAGCTTGTCTCTGAACTCACATCAGTTATTACATGATAGGTACAAAACTAAGTAACTCTGTCTTATTATACAATTTTTTTTCCCCCATTTATATACAAATATCTAAACTACATGGAAAAATAGTAAAAACAAAACTCGCAGTATGCTGCATAGCAAAAAAAAAAAAAAAAACCAAGGAGAGAGAGGAAAGGAGCTGATAGTATTGCAGTGCTAATATTATTTTGATGGGAGTCATGTGTAAGCACATGTATTAAATGGTTGGTCTCCCAGGAACCCTAACTGGGATAGGCAATCATTGACCAGTCATCCCTTTCATCTCTTTCCTGTATGGATATACAATAAACTCTTCCCATCACGCAGCACTGTTGCTTTCATATGGCTCTATTTTTTTGAAAGTCACACTATTATTGGACCCATGGTATTTGCTTTGTGGGTGTCACAACTGCTTATAGGTTGCTTCCGGGTAATCAGCTTGTACACATAGTATACATATATGTGGTATACATTAATACAAATAAAAAAAAAGAACTCTCCCCAACACTGAAATATCTGCAAGTCAGTCACATTATTCACCCATTCTATTTAAAAAGGAGGCTTATGATGAAAACTTTTAACATGTGCAAGTGTTAGCAAGGTATACTGAGAACGAGGATAGTTAAGAAAATTATTTGGAAGCAAAGTAGCATTGAAATAAATAGAAAGACTGTGCATGCTTCAAACATTATTTGGAAGTGCATGAGAGGTTCTATAATTCAATAAAGCAGCCTGACCTTGTTCCAAGTTTCTTCAGATGCCTGACAAAAATGTTGTTGCTTTGTAAGAATTACTTTAACTTCAATGAGTGTAATTCCTTAAAGCAACAGCAACACTTTTCTTGGCTTCTACACAAGATGAAAGCTGGAAAAAGGTCCAGCTTCTTTAATAAATAGCAGAAAAATGCTAATCTCAACATCTCTTTAAAATATTGAGGTTGTATGTCATCCTATTCAATAAAAAATCCCTACTATTCCATATACATGGAATATATATATGGAGGAAGTTTTCATCATATTTTTGCTGCCATTGGTCTGTTATTTTAATTGGATATCAATTATCTAAGTTTGTGGAATTCTGGGTGCCCAGAACCAATGACAGGATTTTAAAAGTTAGCCCATATGAATATGTTGTACAAGTCAAATGAAGCAAGGCAGATGATTGTGTGCTTACAGAAACATGTTCCTGTTCTGTCTTCCTTTCTTCATATCTCAAGTTCTCTAACTATTTCAGGCAGAAAATGTGAATGCAGCTTTTGTCCTCCATTATTCAAATTTTCTTCAATATCTTCTGGAAAAAGGGAACTGCATTTTATAATGACAGCAGCCACAACCCCACTATCTCTCCAGGAAAAAGAATAAACAAATTTTAGCAAACTTCCCAAGTCTACACAAACACATTTTGCCAAACAAGTACAATTTGGAGAAAGGATGCTAATGATTGCTGACTTTGCTATAATTTGGCATGTGTGTGGGAGGTGGTGGTGTCTCAGGTGAGAATATTAAGGCACAGAGAAAAGGAGCAATAGAGTCAATCCCCCCTGAGATCCTCATATTTAGACTCTCCACTGAAGGGGTTAAAGGCACCATATGAAAAAGTGCCAAATAACCACAACACGATGTGGGAGAGCCAGCAGCTTAGAACAGAGCCAGCACTGCTGATTTCATAATCTATGCAGGAGTCTCAGGAAGGGCCTAATGTTACCTCCCTTTTATGCAGCAACGTGTTAAAACAGGCACAGTTACCACACCCACAACAGCAACAAAGACGTGCAATATATTACAATTAATCTGATTGCCCTTTTCAGTTTTAAAATGCATCTGGCAAATCCAGTGGCAGCAGATTTAACTGCTTGCATAGGGAGCCTGTGATTCTTAGACAAAAGATACATCATGCCTAATGAGATCAACATGTTTTAATCTCATGGTTTGTAGACAATAATGGCAAAAAAAATACCCACACATCCCACAGATATGTTTAGATATCTTGGCCAGACTGGAACAGAACAAGAGGAAGGGAAGGAAAAATGGAATGTTCTCCATCTTAGGCGAATTCCATCCCACTGCATTTAAAATTAACTATTAACATAGGTAAAATATTTACAGCAGAAAGGACAAATGGTAACTTGCCATAAATGTTTTAGAATTTAAAGTCCAGGAGATGCAGAGTTCAAAAATAGACAATGCAAAAGAGATTTCTGCATCACTGCGTGTACAATTGCTCCTCCAGAAGAAGACACAAATGACGAAAGGCAACCGGATTCTAACAGTGCGTACAATCACAAATTAAATTAATGGAGGAAAGCAATCTTGCACATTTGGATTTGGTATCTAGGAAGATCAGATGAGGTCTAAAGAAAAATAATTCAACATGACCCTCCTCCATAATGAAACATATATATGGGATATGTGCTTCTATTTATTGAGCAACTTTCCTGGGACTATGCATCCGGATTTGTATCATGAGCAGCTTTCCCTGAAATTCTGGATCATTCTTACAGAGATGTCTTTCTCTGCAGATGGAAGAAACCTTATTTTGCAGAAAATATCTTGCAGATTCTTTTGAAATACTGGGCAACCAAAAATCCCCACAAACGCTATATTTCACTTCTGCATAGGGAAAAAGAATTTCTTGTTTTCCCCCATTCGCACTCTGGATCTTTTGCAAAGACTAATTGCATATATCACACTATTAATTAAAATAAATCCTGGCCACAATGAAACATTTAATAGAACGAATTAACAGGGCAATAGCTAAGGATGACTGTTTATCCTCAATCAGAATTATGAGGGTAGAGATACCTTTTCATAATAGAGTACAGAAAGGAAATTTTCTGCTAGTTTCATTTCAAATAATTTAGCAAATGAATAAAGATACAGCCTCATTTATTGGGAAACATTTGTCTGATTTTTGTATTACCAGCCCTTTGCCTTACAAAAAACATAAAAACTATTAAAATGTGTTTTACTCATCTTACACCTCTGTTCTAGGCTACAATTTAGTATTCTTTTATTTTTTTTTTCTTTATTAAGTGAAATGTGGACTAGGTAAGCTTTTAGAAAAGAAAGTCCATACCACCCGCATTAGCCATAATGGTCCTTGCTTACAATTGGCATCAGAAGGTGCCCAATCCTGACTCGAGCACCATGTAAAAAAGGAATATAACCTGTTTTCTGGTTTAATAAATAAAGGAAAGTTCCAGGCTATGGCATGTTCCACCAACCCCTTAAAACTCATCATCCGAGCTCAAAAGCAGGGTCTTCTCATTGTCACGGACACCAGAAGTGCTATGAGAACGTGAAATGATGTGACTGCCATTCCGCCATGGTGGTCCATGTTCCAGGGTGGACTGCTGTGTGTATTGCTGGTAGGCTGGGGAGAAGTTATGGATAGCATCCTGGACAATATCGTGGGGGTTCATGGTCTCCTTAAGGCTGCTAGAGATGCTCTTCATTGGGGCACACCGTCCTAGAAAGAAACACCGTATATGAAAAACCGAAGTTTTTCTCCAGTTATCCCATAAACCTTTTCAAAAATTACCTACAGCAGTTTTTTCTAGTGCCCATATATTAACAAGGGCATGAATTAGGCAGGAATTAATTTTGACAACTAAAGAAATTTGGATACTACCTCAAATTTGGAGTTAATGTATTTTAAGTATATTTTGGTTTTTTTTTCCAGTTCTTTCATAAAAAATATTGACTCCAACTCTAAATCTTATCTTTGTAAGCTGCCCAGAGTCAATTTTCTTAAATAAATACATAAAACTATAAAACTTTATTTCTTTAGCATATAATTTGAAGTGAGTGGGTCATTTTATTGTTGCTCCTGTTAAAAAAAGGGGGAGCCTGTAAGTTGTGAATCATCTAGAGATCTATCATAAATTAGAAAGTCTATATTATGCCTACCAATGGTGTAGATCAGGGGTCCTCAACTCTGAGGCCATAGACCAGCCCTGGTCTGCAGCACGCCAGGAACCAGGCCATGCAGACGAGCGGGATGTAGGTAGTGTGCAAAACCAACCCCCCCCCAATCCACAAAAAATTCTCTATAGAACCAGTCCCTGGTGTCCAAAAAACTTAGGGGCCACTAGTGTAGATCACATAGTTACCGGGGTGGGGTGGGGGGAATAATGCCTTTGCTACTTTTATTCACAATATGTCTATTATGATTGACCTAAAATAGTGAAGTAAAAAAGTTCATTAGGATATTTTGGATAGTACACTACTGCAATTAAAGAAACAAAAGCTGTTATAATCTTCAGTATAGATATTTTCCAGAGGTGTGGGCATATTACAAGTGGTCCTTGCTTAGCACCAGCAACTCTATTTATAAAGGAAACAGCAACTGACTGCAACATACAATTTTACCTTGGTGTTCTCCCTTAACTCCATGGGAAGTATACAAATGGCAATCATGTGACTGCAGAATGCTGGGATGATCATAAATTGATAAATTAATGGTCACTAAATGAGGCAGTTAGTAAGTGAGGACTACCTGTAATCTATTGCAGCAAAAGCAATAGTGTTTCATATCATTTAATCTACTAATACTTCACTAATAAAGGCTTACTGAGTATATTGCATACAAACCCATTAGAAACGCTGATGTTCAGCTGTAGGTTTTTTAAAGTTTTAATTACAACTGTTCCTATCAGGCAGAACTTTTGTAGTGTTCAGGAAATACGTTTAATGAGGCCTTTCGCTATTTCCCCAAAGTACAAATATTTGCTGCTTCTAAGATATGATTTAGGAGAAATAGTGCAGGAAGCTGAAGTGTCTCAACAATGAAGAAACAAACAAATGCAGAGAGAGCTTGGCACCTACCATATGGACCATATGATGGAACAGCTGCGCCAGATACCAGAGCCCAAAGCAAAGGAAAAGAGAAAAAGGAGGAGAGAAAAAAAGAGGAAGATATGGGAAACAACAGTCTGAAATGGCAAGCAATTCTCAGATTGTATAGCAAGTTAAATTCTTTACTCTCAGCCTCCACCCAATTTCACCAAAGCTCTTGACCCAGAAGTCTTACTCAAGCAATACACGTAAAAAAAAATTCTATACAATCAAAGCTGAACAGCACAATCAAAATACTAATAAAGGAGAGTATTTGTAGCTCAGGGTTGAAATAAGAGGGGATCCTTGGTGTTCTCTGAGCTTGGTTATTTTCTTGCAGCTGTTTCATTTCCCAAACATCATCAATGCTAGTAAGGAGTGGGGTTTCTTCTCAATATAAATTCCAGTTGAGATGTTTCTTCTCAATATAAATTCCAGTGGCTTGCCCTGTCAGTGTTGCTGGGAGTGGTTTTAGTTCCTCTTTGATTGGTCTGTTTACTATTAGCTTCTTCGGCAGTTCCCCGATTGGGGTACCGTTTACTTCTTTGACACCAAGACAGGGATGGGATTCAAATTTTTTAACAACAGGTTCTATGAGCGTTGCTTAGTTGGTGGGTGTAGCTTGGTGGTCATGTTATTGGCTGGGCGTGGCCAATTCAATATCACTCACATCGAGGCACACATCTCCTCGCCTGGCCTCTCATGTCTGTGGGGATGCTGCAGCAGTCGTAAGTGTGAAAAATGGTCATAAGTCACTTTTTTCAGTGCCATTGTAACTTTGAATGGTCACTTCACACAAGCAAAGTACCAGCAAAAGAGGAAAAAAACTCCAGAGAAGTTCCTGAGACAGGAAATCTATTCCTGGCAAGAATGTAATAAGGGTTAATGGAGAGGCAGTTTCTGTAAGCAACACCAGAATGTTTCCTTCCTGCCTTCCTTACAGGATTAGGCCAGTAATTTCTTCTCTGAACTGCTTAGAATGTTAACAACCAGTTCTAGCGAATAGGTGCGAACCTGTAGAATCCCACCCCTGCACCAAGATTAATATCAGACCAACAATCAAAAAGTAAACATATTGCAATCAAGGAATTGACAAACATGCTAGCAGCAAATAGGCTAATCAAAGAATCATCAAGACCACTCCCACCAACACTGACTGGACAAGCCACTAGGACCATGAAGGTGAACCTATGGCATGTGTGCTGGAAGTGGCATGCAGAGCCATTTCTGCGGAACATGAGCTGTCACCCGGAACAGATCCACTGCACATGCCCGTGCACCTCCCGCCAGCCAGCTGATTGTTGAGTATCTGCCATGTATGCGTGAGGCACGCATGGGAGATGCATGCGTAGAGGCACATGGTGGGGTCGCACATACATGCACATGTGCAGAAGCATGCAGTGCGCATGGGGGTTGTGCACACATGCACAGGGGTTGCGTGTACATTGCATTACGATGACAAAAAGGTTAGCCATCACTGAACTAGAACACAAACTGAGAGCAAACCTCACTCCCTGCTAGCACTGATGATGTTACCTAGTTTGGATAATTAAACTGCTGCAAGAAAACGGCCAAGCACAATGAGCATCAAGGACCCCTTATAATAGAAATAAAAGCACTCACCCCACTTTTAATATTAAAAAAGAAAGTGAACACCAGACTTTAATGCCGACTGTCTGTATTTAAATCTTTGGAGATGTGTTCTAATGGTCAAAATACAACTTGGCTTTCCTGTGCCTTCAATATTTCTACTCTCTTCATTTTAAGACTGTTGTCCCAAAACTACTTCTCTTATTTTTACATAGATGCACAATTCAACAGGGATATGCCTTCTAGTTGCCTTTTACTTGTTTCATAATCTATGCAAGGGAATCCTTGTTAAGTCTATAAAACTGCTGGTGGAGCTCACAGGACAGTGACCTATAATCCTACATAAAATGGTCTTTCACTTCTATATAGTGATGTTCAGAGAAATGAAAACCAGATCTGGTACAAATCTACGGTCAAAGACGACAAAAGGAAAACACATTCTATTTTTCAAATGAAGTATTCAGAAATTGAATTAAGTCAGCTTTTTATTGCAAATTCAGTAATGACCTCCATACCTTGCGCATCAAGGTGCTTGTCTGCATAGACTTTGTAAGTGAATGCATACCGCAGAGCAACAGCTGCAAAGAACATTTCCACGCAGATGATGAAATCCTGATAGCCAGCCGCTACGGTCCCCACAGATACATTGGCCGAGCGGATCTTAGGGATTGCACCACACTTCTCCAAAATGGCCAATAGCATTCCTGAAATGAAAGAAGTATTCTGAAGTCCCTTTCCCCAGCGTATTCATTTTTGCATGTTTTACTGTGGATTATTATTCACTGCTGATATCTTAGTACAAACATTTCTCATTACGATTATCACTGATTTTGGTTCATGTTCTCATTCATTTTAGTTGTTAAATCTTTTTGCTTAATGTATTTTGTTTCATTCTATTCCCTCTCCTTCTCTTTCCCTCCCTCCCTCCCTCCACCCTCTCTCTCTCTTTTTGGGGGAGGGGGAAGGCCACGCTGTTTCTTTCATCATGGAGCAATGGTTTTAAGTTAAAGAAAAATAGATTCACACTGAAAAATAAAAGATAAGAATGGTTTAACAATGAAGCCAATTATCTAGAAAGTTAACCTTCATTGCGGTATTCAAGAAAACCCTGGACAACTACATTGTGTAGATGATTTCATTTCAATTACTATGCGAAGCAAGGAGTTGGACTCTATGATTTAAATGTCCCTGTGTTTTTATTCTACTATAATTTATTCCAAATCTCAAAATAGAATATAACAATATAAAACAGAGTGTAAAATATACTTAATGTTCAACTTTGTTTTTAACTTCAGGGTGCAATTAGTAGCAAAACCAAAAATGAAAACAAATGAACTAGTTAACTGTTAAATGTTTGGTGAAGGAAGTGTATTTTTACTTCTTCCTAAATGATAGGAGCCAAATGCAGCTCCTTAGGGCAGTCACTGCATACAATCAGCTTAAAGAAAGTTGCAGTCGATATATTAGCCCGAACTGTGCAAAAGTGCTCTTCACCTCAGTTGCAAAATCAGTGATAGCTGAGGGTCATGGAGGACTCCCAAACTGTAAACCAGGGGTGTTAAATTGAAGGCCCAGGGTGCTTAGATCTGGCCCATGGGGCCATCCTGGAAACAGCAAGGGACCAGTTTACAGTGCCTCTGCCAATGAAAGAAGAGCTGAGGGGGGGGGGGTCTGCACGTGGTCCTTGCAAGCTCAGTTTTCACTGGCAGAGGGTTGCAGGAAGCTATCGCAGCCAAAAATGGAGCTTGGCAGCCCGTTTTTGCTGGTACTCGGGCCCCCAAAGGCGCCCCCTGACATGAGTGACTTCGAGCTGGCCACGCCCACTATGGCTCCCAAGGTCAAACACAACATTGATGTGGCCCTCATTGAAATAGAGTTTCACACCCCTGCTGTAAACCTACTTTTTCTGGGGGACTCCAACCCAATCCAGAGATAATCTCAACCCCAGAGTCCAACTTTCTTTTTTCCTTACCAAGAGACCTCTGTTTTCCCTGAATTTAATATCAGCATTTTTTTCAACATACAGCTCATTATTGAGATTTAGTCTGTGTTAAAAGATAATTATTTCTTCTTTGGAGTTAGAACATAGGGAGCAGTTGAGCTGAATAGCATCCTATTCCAAAGAACCAAATGACCTCTCCCGGTAGTTTCACGTAGCATAGGAAATAAGACAGAACCCATGGCCTATATTATTAAACCATACTTCTCTAGACACCACCTGACACCTCTTTCTATACTTCAGATAAGATGAAGGATCTGAACCACTGCAAACAACAGTTCATGACGGCCTAAAAGAGTAAACTTCAAAAAAAACCAGTTCAGATCAGAATCTGTTTAGGAAAGACAGTGCTGATGATATATCTTTAAAAAGTTTTTAAAAACCCTTCTATGTCTGTTTATGCCATCCAAAATCTGGAGTGATGACTAATCACTCAGAAAAGTAATTATTTATATTATACAAGACATGATGTTAGGTTTTCACTCGCCAATCCAGGCTTTCATTTGTTATGGTTTTATGTTAATTTGAACATAAAGCATAGATATGGTAACCAGTGGTTGATTATGTATATTGTGTACCTATCCAGAAAGGATGCTAAATTCGAATGGGGGATTTATTGCACAAAGTACAATGAATAAACTTAAGTATATATTCTAAAAACTGCTGCAGGATTGATTTGTTTATTTAGCACCTTCTATTCATGAAAATTGGAAATAATCTGATTCTCAAACGTCCTGGCTTGATTGAATAAATTGCCTAAATATACCAGAGGGGAAGGATTAAAAAAGAGGTCTGAATTATAACCGACTTATAAATGAAATCAACATACAAAAATGGCATCGGAAATAAAAAAAGTGAAATGTAACATTATTCAATTATAAGGAGCTACTAAATGTTCCCAATTATTTGTGCCTGCAAGTTGTAAGCATGTATATTAATATCTCACCTTGCCAAAAGGACAGGAAAATAACAGACTTGACCATGAAAAATTTTAGGACAGGACTATAAGGACTGAGAAGTTCACGGGTGGCAAAATAGAAGAGGAAGAGGGCATACAAAGCCAAGCTGACTGAAATATTGTAAATGATTGTCACATAGAGATATCCACTTGTGACACTGGAAAGGAAAAAAAAGAACATGTCAATGTTTTTAGTACTGTTTATCTTAAGAAAAGTTACAGTGTAGACTTTCTCTTAGCCAAATATAACCTCCAGTCACTAAACAATGGGCCATTGCAAAGAGGCACACGCAGATTAATTGTTTCTATGGTAAGCCCAATTAAAAATATATTGAATTGTCCCAAAATGAGTAATAGTGATGTTTTACTGAACAGTGAAACCAGTGAAAATGAAAATTGGGGAAATGGCCTTATGACTGAATCTGCACATAACTGCACCATATTCCAAGAGGCTGTATTACATTCAACTCAATGGCTACTGGGTTATGCCAAAAGTTTTTTTGTCCAATTCATTAGTTACATCTATATGAACTGGGTGATTCCATCATGCCCTAGGATTTGGATGACATCAGGGTGCTAATAATGCTTAATTGTTATTTCTCCCTGATGCCAGAATCAGGTAGAACTGTACAGATGCTGGGACAATGTCTAGAGACAACAAGAAGTCTACAGAATTGTCACAGAATGGACAGCTAGGTTGTTGTAAGAAATATGATTTAGGAATTATATTATACTGGTTTTAAAGTAATATTGATAGGCAACATGTATTCAGTCCAAAATCAAGATGTTGGTAATAATGCTCAAATCTGTAATGCTATGAAGCTTTGGTATCTGATGAAGTATTAGATTCTGTATGCATTTGATTTATTAAGCTCTAAATCAGGGGTCTCCAACCTTGGCTCCTGGAAGCCTGGCGGACTTCAACTCCCAGAGTTCCACAGCCAGCAAAGCTGGCTGTGGAATTCTGGGAGTTGAAGTCCGCCAGGCTTCCAGGAGCCAAGGTTGGAGACCCCTGCTCTAAATGGTTTCGCTCTGTTTATCATTGGGTGCAGTACAATGTGTGAAGTTCTGACTGTGGCACTCCAATTATGGAATGTAATTCCCCTTTCCAGAATTTAAGTCACTGCCAACACTTCTTTTGTTCTGAAGTCAAATGAAGATCATATGATACTAATCTAAGGTTTTGTATTTAAGATCAGCTCCATTTATAATCTGGTTTATTATCTTTTTATTTGTTTTGTTCTGTTTGAAGTCCACTAATATAAGGCACATATTCACATAAATATATACAATACATAAATATAGGGACTGAAAGTATCTGAAGAAATACTAATTACAGGCAGAAAAACATCCATGCTTGACCATGTACAGAATCAATATACTTGTTTCCCCCCCTATCTTCTGCCCATCCAGTCTGCAATAATATAAAATACAATGCCAAAATAATTATTTGGCTCTGATCTTTCACCTCTAATACTATTATTATTATGCTACTCTCTCTTATGCACATAGTCTTCTTTTATTCTCACAGTTCTTATGGCAAAAGCATTCACTGTTTACTAAAACTAAGTCCCATTCAAAGCTTTATTTTGCTGGCCAGTGATTGAAATAAAGACTTGACTTGTTTTCACATGTCAGGTGTGTGTTATTTAACAAAGAATTAAATTACAATTAAACTATTTACTTACTCAAAGTCTCCATCCTGGTACTTTCCAAATGCCTGAAGAACAACTGTAATAATTGCCATGAGGGGCTTTACCACACAGAATTGCAGTGTGGCCTGGAGAAAAGGAAAACAGAAAGGCAGACAAAAATGAGGATAAGAATATACAGACTTCTTTAATCTTCTCCTTTATGTGTAATTCCCAATATTGCTGTCAAGGTTGACTCCCAAAACACTTCTTTCTGCAAGCTTGTAGCTTGAAATATGGAAGGGGGGAGGGGTATGATTGGAATGTGTGGGAAGTTGGGAAGGAGAGAAGGAATTTAAGTTAGCCATTTGCAGCTTGACAAAATTGTACAATCTCAAGGTTATGAGCTGAAGACTTTTAAAAGGTGCAAAATAAAATGCTTGACCTGGATTGGTGGACAATTAACACTGGGCAGCGGGAAATCATAATGCTGCACTTTGCACCAAAACTTTAGAACTGGCTTTTCTTCTTCTGTGCCTGTATGGATCTATCAGTAAAGTTTTACTCTTGGTAATAAAAATGTCCCAGGAGTTTGCTGTGAATGCCAGAGGGACAGTTGACAATTGCCCACCAGCAGGATTGGGAATTGTGAAACTGTTGTCCCAATGCATCTCAATGGTCCAAACCTGGGTTCTTTAACTAGCTCTGATCACCTACTTTCTTTCATTCTTTTGTTTAAGCAGATGGTTTGAATACTAATTAACTGTACTTAAGGTTAAAAAAAATATAGCTGATGTGACTTCTCTGGCTTAAATTCTATAAGACAGAGTCAGACTTTGCTCCATGCTTGATTCCCAAAGTGGAAAAGGTGGAAAAGGGTCCATCTTGGAGGAACAGAACTATAGGCTATGAGGCAGTTCAAGAAATGTTTCAGAAACCATTTCTGTAGCACATATACAAATTATTCGAAGCTGAGTTCAACTTAAAGGCAAATTTTGTGAATAAAGTACAAAAAAACTTCCTTGAATTCAAAGAACCTTTGACTACACAAAAAAATTAGATACTTCACAGCAATCTAGACTCTCAAATAATTATTTTACAAACATAGATTAATACAAATAAAATTAATACAGTACTTAAAAATAGCAGACTGAAATTCATAAATAGATCAAGGAAAAAACCCTGTCAGATTATACATAACTTCATACTCCTATACTATTTATTGGCAGATGCATAAACCTAGCAATAGGCAGATCATATACTATATAGATTTTATTGGATTTCTTGTATACTAGTTTCTTTTGTTAAGATTTTTTTAAAAATTTTTTAAATTGCTAATGATCATTATTGTCAAGGGTGTTCTAACCCTCATTTATTTATTAAATTTGTTTTCCACTGCTTATTAAAATAAAGCAGTGATTCTGTTTATTGTTGGAAGGCAGGGAACAATACTAGCGAATATTGGTCTAAGTGACTGCCTAAACAGCACTTTAGAAATGTTTTAGCTATGTAACATGCTATCTTAGATTAGGGTACTAGATCTTTGGGAAGCCTGTGAAATGATTCAAGTATGGGAAATGTTAGCGATATGTCTTGGATGCAGCTGAATGTAAACTAGGCCTAACAATCACAGAGGAATTCAAAAATGAGTAGGACTATCATATCTAGGCTGCAAAACACAGGCAACCTCTCAATGGTATCTCAGAGATACAGAAATGTTTACTTTATCTCAGAGATACAGAAATGTTTGCCATTTTGTGTCATCCTGATGTTTTGTAGCCCAGATATAATCTACCTAGTGAAACTGTAAGATAGTTTCAAAGGAAATACTTTTTATTATATACACACTAGAAGCTGCTCATTCAGTCAGACAGAAAAGAAAGTCAAAGAAAAGGAAAGGTTTGTTTTTGATAATTCTTGAATGATGATCATAAGACTTGGAGAGATTAAAATTTAAGCACAATCCAAACAGTGAGTCATAATCAACTTGTGAACTGGAACATGTCAAGCTAATTGTTAAACAGTGCATTTGAGCTTCTTCTTCTTCAGTCTGGGTGCTGTTTAATCATTTTCCTGTAGTCCAATACCACAAGTGTTTATTTTTAAGCACTTCCTCATGAAAAAAATATTAAGACATAGTGGAAGAACAAGTGGGAGCAAATGACCTACACAACTACCCAGTCATCAGGCAGATGTTTGAGAAAGTGACAAATCAAAGCCTATGATGGCTCTCCAGAATCTCTTCACCTATCACTTTCTGAGACTTAATAATGCCATTTTTGCTCGAGGCAAACAGAATGTCAGGAGGAAGCATACAGCAGCTCCTTGTTCCTAGAAACGAATGGATTGATGATCCAGTCAAACCTGTAGTTTCAATCGTTGTTTTTCTTTGTTATCCATGTAAGCAATGTACATAATTTCTTCAAGCCAATCTTTTGAGTTGTAAACAAAAATTAAAGGATCACAACCTTTTCGTTATGACCTGTCTTCTTAAGCATATACTGTTCAGCATACATAAACATTAAACATATTCATTTTAGTATTCACAAATTACTACTTAAACTATTAAATTCTTCAACAATTTGTCAGTAGTAGGTAGATGTGAAAGAAGAGGGAACTCAAAATAATTACAGTAGTAAAAACAATGTCATACCAAAAGTTATGCATGGTTAAATCATACAATGTTTCTATGTTCCCATGAAATGGATATGACTGTCGAATATCAATTGGTTACAATGAACAATTACTTCAGAACAACCATCTTGATATTCAATTATCTTCCTGTTCCTGCACAAGTCTCTTTATTTTTTTAGTGAAGTAGCAAGTCAGTTTCTTCTATTGCTGGAAGCTTCCAGAAGCGGTAGAGCTAACTGAAGATGTCTCTGCAAAAGTGATGCCAACAATTGCAGAAAAGTCCAAGGAAGTGGTGAATAGACCTGTTCATTAAAACTTCTCTAGATAAGGAGACAACAGGAGGTCACCATATATGCTTTCACCTATGCAGAGATTTCAGGATGATTTTTTAATGGACTTGTGTGTCAGGAGATGATGGGATTAGCCATCTTGTTCACAAGTCCAGCAGAGACTTTCAAAGGACACTAAGTTTGTAAACTTTATTTTCTAATCACTTTTAAAAATCACTGATTAACTACTTCTAAGTTATTAGTGACTTTCAGAATGACAAGTTTGAAAATGTCAGGTAAATCTATGTTTAATCCTGAATGAAAAAACCCTTTCATTATAGCCTTAAGAAATCAAAAGAGTCTGAAATAAACAACAAAAACCTAAATTTGTATCTTAGAGATATATAAATGGACCAAGGGTCCAGATACATTTGGAACATTGAAACTTTTACAAAATGATTTTGGAAATAATTATAAAGTACAAGCCGCTCCTCATGAGAAATATGTTGTTTTGTTTTGATTGATTTTTATAAGATATAGGCATAGACAAACAATTTCATGATTTCAAAAACAGGAAGAGTCAAAAATGAGAAGAGTCTAAAGATTTCAGGTAGAGGAAAGATATATAGGCCTGAAAAATTGTTATGACAATAAAAGTACTGAAGAGATTTCTGAAGAATGAAATCCAAAAATAGTAGCTGCAATATCAATAATGTCAATAATGATGTCTCTTCTATGGATGGATTATGTCCAAAAATATTATTGAAGAAATGTCAGATGTAAAATAAATTTTATCTGACAAAACAAGAGATATCAATACTGGATGACAGGCAAAGAGAATGATTCAGAAAAGGATGTTTCATGGGACATACAAAAGAAACTAAAAAATTATGTGCAATGGGATAAATAAGAAATGAAAAGGAATCAAATCCTACAATAAAGTTTAAATGAATTAAAGATTAAGACTGCTAAAAGCAAAAGGAACAGAATGTTGCTTTATTGATCATAAAATAAGATATGCTGTTACTTCTGGCTATTTTTTTGGACTTTCTGCTGACACCAATACTGAAGGTGATAAATATTTATAACTTTAGAGAAGGCAAAAAGTTACTAAGTTACTATTTGTTATACATTTGTTGTTATTGGAAATCACTTCTCTTATTTTCTTAGTTATATTCTTATTTTCCCCTTTCTTCTCTCACTCTTTTTCTCTTTCCTTGCACTTTCTATTTTCTTGTCTTTAAGTCTAGTTTGCATTAGTTTTTATTACTATAATAAAATTTTTAATAAAATTATATACCAAAAAGTTTCTTCAATTGCAAGGCTCTTGGCTGAAAACTGAAGTGACTAGTCATGTTAATGCAGCTAGTGAATTTCAATTCATAATTTCCTGTTCCATAACTCGCACTTCATTGCCACAAACTCATGGCTTAAACAGGAACTAAATAATTTTGTTTTTTCCTAGTTCTAATTTTTAAAGTTATCACAAACAGAGGACTAAATTTCCATAACTACTTGTATGATTTGAAATTAAAATATTATGAGAAGAAGGAAAGAATTTCCTGGATATATCACTCATATCAATCAACACTGAAATCAAACCTCAAGCAATGAGATAAATCTTAAAGAATCTCAAGAGTTCCCCCTGGAAATATGCCATGGATGAGAAAAGAAAAACCATGTGATAGTACTTGAGTTTTTCAGTTTGATACTGTTAATCCATACCTGTTTACAAAATCTCAGAAACCCAATCGAGTATGTCTTTCCCCATAAGCAACAAGTCCCATACATGCAGCTGGACCTAAAAGCAACAAAACAGTTTGTCAAATTATAACAAAATAAATTTTTATGTAGAACTAGATAAATAAAAATAAATATATGCTTATGCATATAACAAAGGAATGACAATATGGTACCTCTTTTAAGTAAAATCAATCAATGAAGCAAATAAATAAATAGGCACACAAATATTTCTTTCACTCATGCCAAATTAAATCTGGAAGATTCAATATTCCTTTCACTGCTCTAAGACAAAACTCTCACTAATTTTAACAGAACTACACTACATTATTTGTATTTCCGAAGTATTGCAAATTCCACAAGTTCCCAATGTGGAACAAATTAATTTCAATGTTAATTTGAAATAGAAACAGAGACAGAAATGGTGTTGGACAATGTGAATGTTTAAAATTAAATTCTGGATGGATTAAGAACAAAAAGACTCCTAACATTACAATCCAATCCAATTAATCAACCAGCTGAAAGCACCTCTTTCAAATCTCCTGCAGTCCTAAAATATATAAAATATGCATATGTATATATTTAGATAACAAATACTCACTCTATAGGCTTTCCTCTAATCTCAGACATGATGGAACTCTCTCCACCTAGGTACTCATAGCAGAGGCTAAGAAAGTTATAGATGACAAAAGCTGCAAAAAGGAATGGGGGGAAGGAAGGAAAACAGAAAAACATTAACTAGTAAAATATAACTCAGTGTAAGCAAAATATCACTGTAAGAATTAATGTTTGAAAAATGCCCTTCATTTTTGCATGTGCTTGTCATTTTTAAAAATCTGTTGTTTCAATAATGGGATGTGCTCTTTTAAATGGCTCATTAAAAAAAAGATTTGGAGATATAGTGGATGCTGCTAAACACTATAATACAAAAAAGCTTTTATTGGCAGCTAGAGCAAATAAATAGCTGAAGATAAAATGATTTGCTTGTTGCCAGAGCTAGCAGAGTAAACAGAAATAGTGGGGAGAAAGCAATAAGGAAATCTATACAGCATTTCATAATATATACATCCATGTATGTAATTATCATTAAATGAAATTAGAAAACAATCTATTAAAGCTTCCACTAGACAAAATTTATCTCAAAATTATTCTGACTGAAGCACCTTGAGCAAGCAAATCGGATTCTACAGTGATCTCTATGTTCTCTAAAAAGAAATCCAGATCAGAATTTTAGATAATTGATAATTTACTATTCAAGCAAGGATGGACATAAAATTCACGATCCACCGTTATACTGTTAAACCAGACATTTTGAAAATTATGAATTCTGAGCATTGATTTGTTCTTTTAGAAAGTGCTCTGCAACCAAAAGAAAAACTGCAGCATTCAATAAGTAACATGTTCAGATGTCTTTTTCACTGCAACATAAACCTATTTTTAGAATCATAGTGCTCCCTAGTGTCTGTGACATTGTTAGTATGTTTAATGACTTAACAAGTGACTTAACAAGGTTTCTTATCCAAATACTAGTCAGCTATTACATGATAAGCTTGTTCATAAAAATAAAAATCTACCCTTTAGGATAAAATAGCGTATTTTAGCCTGATTATCACATTTGAACATTAACCCAGCATTTAAAGGTTCTTATAAAGAGAACAGTCTATGTTTCTGCCCACCTAGAATAATAGTAGCTTCTCAGAACTCATAATATAATTTGGTGAATTCCTAATTCAAAAGTCTCTCATCCAAAGCGAGCAGATGCCACCACCAGCCCATTGTAACAGTTTATATGTCTATTTTCAAAAATTATTGAGAATATATACATGAGGCCTTTCAACAACTGAAATGTCACATACTCCTATCAACGAGATAATTAACTTTAGTCTTAGTTAACTGAATAAACCATTATGAAATAATAAACTTCTAATAATACATGCTTATTTTAACACAGCATATCTTCTCAAATAATCCAACAGAAAGAAAGTGTCATTCCTTTTTTGGACTCTATTTTATTTGTCCAGTATTTAAGCTATGGTATATTTTCCCAATTTATGTTTGGCCAATTTACTGACTTGCCAATGGATTGTTGCTGGATGTTTCAACTATCATATGACATACCGAATTGCAGATATGAGGGTCTTAATTCTTTTATCCTGTAATTATGGGCCTACTGTAGATGCTACTATGATTCAATTCCATATTATTTACATGCAACTGACATGATATGTGCAGGATGTTGGCTCTTTTACACTTCCTTCTTTGGTAAGAATAAATAGTAAGAATGACATGAAGGAAGGTAGGAATGAATGCCTTCCTGAAAGTATTTGGGTGACTATCAGAGGAAAAATAAATGACATTGCCATAGGCATGTGCTATAGAACACTCAACCAAGCAGAGGAAATAGATGGATTCTTTGCTAATCAGTTAGCCAAGGTGTGCAGAAAACACACTATAGTAATGAGATGTTAATTATCTTTACATCAACTTGGAAAAAAACTCTGCAGTGAGTAGATCAAACAGATTTCTTCTTATGTGCCTAGCTGACAACTGTTTCACCTGAAAGGTGGAGGTGGAAACTAGACTAGAGGATCAGCTATACCGGACTTAATCCTAAACTAATAAGGATGGAATGATTGAAGGAGTGGAAGTTGTAGGAATTTCAGGGAAGAATGAATATAGGAGATAACTAGGCTGAGCCTGAGGGAGGGGTCAAATGCGTCCTCAATCATGAGTCTCTTTGTGCCCACCTTCAACCCACTTTGAATTTCATTAACTTTTATCTACTGCCAACTCGCTTTGACAGGTAGTACTTCAGATTCTTATGAAAGCTTCAGTGTACAATAAACCTATATTTTCATTTGAAACTGCCTGGATTCCTGATATCCTGCATTTGACAGTGACCAGGTTATACTAGAATTTGCCACAATATAGGCATGGATGACTGAACAACATCAGACCTTTGTTTTAGACATTAAAAGAGCTGACTTCAACAAACTAAGGAAGAGATTAGGAAGGATTCCATGGATGGAAATCCTAGAAGAAAAAACAGTTCAGGATGCATGGGAAACTCTGAAAACTGAAAATACTAAAAGCCCAAAAGAAAAACAAAAGATGCTAGATGAGACCAGCATGGTTGCACAAAGAGCTCTCTGACAAACTGAGTCAGAGGAAGGACGGGTATAAAAAATGGAAAGAGGGACACATAACTAAAACAAAATTAATAGGTCAAATCTATAAGGATGAAGTCAGGAGGGCTGAGGCTCTGAATGAACTAAATCTTGCAGGAAAAAAAATGCCAAAGGTAACAAAAACAATTTATTTCAATATGTAAGGAACAAGAAGAAAAGTCAAGGAAATGGTCAGTCCACTAATGGGAGAAGATGGTAAGAAGGTGACCAGCTGCAGGGAGAAAGTGCATCAGCTTAATTCCTTCTTTTCACCAACTTTTACGCAAAAGGGGGGAATAGCCCAACTTATCAATAGTAGTACTGTGGCAGACAGAAGAGGGATGCAGGTCAAAGTAGGTAAGAAATCATGATGTCCAGGAGGCAATTGCCTTTATGCTCCTAGAAAGTAGAGATTATTTACAATAATCTTTCTTTCTTTCTTTCTTTCTTTCTTTCTTTCTTTCTTTCTTTCTTTCTTTCTTTCTTTCTTTCTTTCTTTCCTTCCTTCCTTCCTTCCTTCCTTCTTTCTTTCTTTATAAATAACAAACAGTGTAAAAGCATTAGTCTATCACAAGATGTTTTCAACAGGATAGAACAATCTTATGTCCATTTCATCCAGGAAGGAATTAACTTCCAAGAAGATATATATAAAATTGCATGGAAATATCTGCAAATAGTTTGGCCCAATATTTTTATTATCAAGTATGCTTATTATTTATAATTTACAAATTCTAGAACCAATTTTTTGTCATCAGACCATGTTAAGAAATTTAAGAAACAAACAAAAAGGTGATGTGGAATACATTTGGTTCGCATATAACACAATGTGTTCATTAACATTTGCATAAGGCAGTCTTTCCCTAGCAAAAAAAAAATCTCCCTTAAAATGGAAGCAGATTCTTCTCCTTGTCTGCTCTTGCTTTTTCTAGAAATAGTTCTAAACAGTTCATGAGCAGAAACACAGAAAATGAGGGGAAATAAAACACCATTAATACACAGGATATTGAACTGGACAAAGTGGCAAATTTTAGAATGTGAACTGACCCTCCAAGCAGATGTTATGATGTTTGCAATCTCCCTAAGTGAAGCAAAGGGAATAATAGCTGTTGCTAGGAGATGAGATCTACAGAACAACAGGCTTCTTCCTATGACTTTGTATTTATACATACACAGTAACAGGAATGGGGACACTCAACCAAACAAAAATAATTTCTGACTGCAATTGCTTGATTTTTATCCTGTCTTTTTGCAGGAGGCTTAGGACAGCTTACACAAAAAAAATCCTGTATTTATTTTTTTTGAAAAACAACACTGTGAAGTAGGTTGGACAGAGAATATGTCACTGGCTCAAAGTTACCAGGTGAGAATGCAGTATATTTCTGCCACTGGGTATCATACTCCAATGAACTGTTATCTCTATGAAGGATTCCACATTTCTCTAAAAGAAAGAATTTGGGGACTGTCATAATCTCTTGTGAAACCAAAACGGTCCCAGTGGTCCATGCAAAAAAGCATACCCACAAACCCTGAAAATAAAGGAATATGGCATAATTAGAGAAAGGAGAAAACTGTACAAAATAAGCAGACTCTAAAGGTTCAAGCCATACTTCAGAAATCCAGATGAATGAACTGACTACAAGTCCTGGAAGATTACAGCAAGGCTACAAAAATATTATTTTTAACTATCAGCAGATTTCAAGGGAGAATGTTTTATACTAGTGTTCTCATACCTTCACCACAGCTGGTGGGCAGATGTTTTACTCAGAAACAAAAGTAAAAGTAATCATTCTCACAAAGGCCTTTCCTACTGTCATGTATTTCTGTACATTTCCATTCTTTGATATTTGACTGTATTCTGCTTGGGCCTCTCTTGAAGCTGGAAAGAATCTGCATAGTGTTATAAGAAACAAACCTCAAACTCGGGGATTGGTTCTTTGCAAATCCTGATGTTTGGGCCTAGCTCTGTGGATATCTTGGTTTAGCCACCTTCTAGTCATCCTCTTACTCTTAATCACCTAAGAAGGGCATGACATCAATTCCCTTAAAGAGCTTGTCTCAGAACAAAAAAGATGTCATGCCAAAATGTTTTTAAGATAATCATGTTCTGGAAATGAGAATATCCATTCTCTTGAATTGTGTGATCAAACTAACCACAGCATTAAAAAAAAAACCAGAAGCGACATTTTTCTGCTGAAGATAACGAATACAAGTGCATTATTTTTAGATTGATGGTTTCTGTGTCACTTTCCTGCTCCAGGGAATAAAAGAAAGGCCCAACAGGATTCTTGGCCTAAAATTAATCAATAAAGAAGAACTAGTTAAGGAAACTTGAGTTGGGTACACTCCAGGGAAAGTCATCATGGAATGATTTTGACTTTAAGAGAAACTAAAACTGACCACCATCTAATATGTATCTTGGTCTTCCAAAAAGTGAATTTTATTTAGTACTGAGACATGATAAGTAGGACCATATGATAGGAAAAGCTGGTGGGAAAAGGGTCCTACAATGGGTAGAAATTCCTAAAGAAAGAGGCATTAAAAACACAATTATAAATAACTCAAATAACAGAGAACATAAAAAAGCTGGAATAGTTGTACAAAAGTTTGCAGCAGACTTGAAAGCAAAAAACAAAAAACCACAATACACAAGAGACTGAAAAGAGGATGACATTTGTGTGGTCATAAAAGAAGATAGGAAACCTGGAATTGTAGAGCTGGAAAGAGAATGCTCATAATGAACTCAGCTTAGAAAAGGAGGCAATGAATATAAAAAAGGTGAACATTTTTAGGTATGTTCAAAATAAAACAAAAATGAATTAGTATACTAGTTGCTTAATGATGGTGGCAAAAAGTTAAAAAAACGTAGAACTTTTGGTTGCTATTTGGTTGTTTTCTACAAACAAATCATACATGCTCTACTATGATATTACAAAAAAGAGAAAAGGCAGGTCTGAAGCTTGAGTTAATACAAACAAAGTCAGGAAATGTTTATTTATTTTAAATTACTTTAAATTTCCAGATCCCAGTTATTAGTTCCCTGAAATATGGAAAAAAAACGAACTGACGTCCTGGTTCAATGTTTTATAAAGTGTTGTTTTTGTCGCAATACTGAACTTAGAAAAAAAAATATCCATCCTTAAAATGTATATAAATAATTGCAATTTTTGTCCTTTGACTACAGTGTTGCACATAGGGTGACCTTATAATTAAAAAAATATATTTTAAGGCAAAAGCTTGTTTACAATCTTGCACATGCAGAATGTAACAAAACTAAACCACTGGGGTTTTGGGCCAGCTACTCCCTTTCAGCCCACCTAATTCACAGGGTTACTGTTGTGAAAAAACATGGGAGCTGCTGAAATGAGCTTCTGAATGAATGGCAGGATGTAAACCAAATAAATAAATACAGTGTTAATGGAGAAAATGCTCATAACATTTGCAGATAGTGTACGATGTGATAGGATATCTAAAACCCTATTACTGTTGCCCTGTGAGTGAGATGGCCTCTAAATTTGATAAATAAATAATTCATACATTCATTGGAGAAATGTCCTAAAAAGCACAAAATTTTGTAAAATTTTTCAGTTAGGAAACAAACGTTAAATGTTTGGGTTATCTTGCTAATAATGGTACTTATGAAAAAGATTTTGGAATATAAGCCAGCAGCATGTTAAGATTACAAAGATGGAAAAAATTCACTTTTATACTGCATCAATATATTTTTAAATTAGAAAACAATTTGACACATACTTTTAAATCTCTTTGGAACAAATTCTTAGAAAG
Organism: Hydrophis major; assembly: GCA_033807585.1. Classification (NCBI taxonomy): domain Eukaryota; kingdom Metazoa; phylum Chordata; class Lepidosauria; order Squamata; family Elapidae; genus Hydrophis; species Hydrophis major. Next base: position 181,561,291 of record CM066331.1, on the reverse strand, counting down.
GCAGTGAGAATGATTGGGGATTAGAGCTAGGGTCCACAAAGAGAACGGGAAAGAATTGGATATTTTTAGTTTCAAGAAAAGATGATTAAAGGAGTATGATAGCATTCTTCGAGTACTTAAAAGAATGTTACATACAAGACCATCAATGATAATTCAAAATTACAGTGGCTCTGAATGAAGAGACTTATAACCGTGCCCAAAGTTATTGCTGTTGCAGCGCCCTCACAGTTACGTGATTGTGATAGAAATGCTTGGCAACTAGTTTGCATTTACAATGGATTGCCAAGTGCCCCACAATCATGTAATTGCCATTTGAAATCTTACCTGATGGCTTCCCCAAAAAGTCAATGGGAAACTAGCGGGGAAGTCCCAAGTTGCTACTGCCTGCTGACAGAACTCCAGGGCCTAATTTTGGGTAAGTTGCTATTTTTCCTTTTCCCCCCTGATGATCAGATGTTCCAACGATTAGCTGTGCTGCATGATTTAGATTAGCTAGAAATCAGGAAATTGTCGGATTTCTTGCTTTCTAGCTAATCTAAATCACTGTTTTACTGCTTCACCTTCACACAGGAGGCTTTCCCGAGGCCCAGTCAGAGATGGTATTCAGGGGGTTGTGGGGGGAGGGGGAGAAGAAAAGTGACCTGAGAACAGAGTTGAACCTTCCTTAGGACTGAAACTTCTATTTTTCAGTGCAGACTCAGGGAGCAGATTGCAGAAAGGTAGATCTGTGAGTGACTGTGATTCTGTGAGCAACTCAATCTGCCTGCCTGCTTTGCCTGCTTTGGGGTAAAAGTTGTTCTTTTTCATAAAACAAAAATCAATATTTACATAAATATTTATAATATTTACATACAAGCCATGCCCAGCCAGTCACATGACCACCAACCACAAACACAAATTAGGCCATGCCCACAGAACCGGTTGTTAAGAAATCTGAATCCCACTCCTGGAGAACTCCCTCTGATTTCTGAGGACTGGTTGGAAAAGGTCTATGTTGACAACCAAGCAGAATTTTGACGCAAACTGTTTGTAGCATAGTGTTTGCAGCCAGACCCTAAAGACAACAGGACTCTTTCTAGTTTCTACAGGCTAGCTGAAAAAAGTTCATCCTGAAATCCAAGCAGGATTTTGGCAAGAAATGTTTGCCGCATGGGGTGTTTGCAGACAGACCTCAGAAACATTAGTGCCTTTCAGCTGCATGTACAATGGGGTTCTGTCCTGCACCCAGAGAATCTAGAATACCTGTCAGTTTATATGTAGCTTCCTTTTCTACATAATAAGCAATATTTACTTACATCTCTTTGTCTCTATTGTACAATACCACAAAGTTTATCTGTAAAAAAAGACCTTTTCTCCCAATATCCCAATTGGCTACTACAGAGAACTTCAACTCTGGAACCCAGAAATGAATTGTCAGTAAGTGATATACTGAGGGAGGGCTTATGGATGTCTTATTATGTTGGTCAGAAACTGCATGTATTTTCACAGAATCAAATGTAAGAGAAACAACATCATATCATTTTTAATATGGTTACCATCCTTTCCTTTTCCCCACTTCCCATTCTTTCAAACACCTTACCTTCATAACAATCCCGTATTGTCCCAAAGTAAACATAGTACTGGTCATTGGTGAAGAAAAGGAGACTGAGCCATGAGTCAACAGCATAAATGGGAACAATGAAAAGAATCCTGACAATATAGCGTTGCTCATTGGGGCAACTGTAGCAGCGAAGATGCATGTAGATCTAAATAAGAGAAAATGGAGGCTGTGATCAGAAACCAATCATGAAGTAAAGAAAATCAATGCAAAACTCAAACAACTGGACACTCCAAACTAGAGTATTTTTCCCTAGCTTTCTCATATTGAAAGATAATAATTTAGTCAGATGTGTTCACTGGAAGTTGTGTCTTTATTTATTATAGTTAGATTCTGCTTTTTCTCCAGGAACTGAACTTGATATAGATCATATTACCCTTCTAATGTTATTCTAGAAAATAACCTGTGAGGTTGACTTACAAAACTAATTAGTAAATATACAACATGCTCCAAAATCATTTCAATTATATTCTCCATAATACCTTTAATCTAATAAAAAAGCAATTATCCTGCAGTTCATATAAGATGAAGATGTAAATGTTGTTTTCAGTGAAATTCCAATGATATCACAAAACAGGAAAAGCAGCACTGGGAATTATAATGACATTCTTTTCCATTGGGGTTAATTTTAATTTCAAAGTATACCCTCTCATGCTTGTATTTTGATTTAACAGGATGCAATCTATGATTAGTCACAAAATTCTGTCTTCTAGTAAAAGATAAAGATAGGAAAGTCAAACAGCTTCACTATCAGATTAATTAGATACAGCTTACAACCTGATCAGTCACCTATCTAAAACACAATTTCAATATAGTACTAAAAAACAGTTTCAATATAGTACTAAAACACAAATACACATTACATACAGCAGATTATTCCCATCTTTGTGTTGTGGCAATGCATTTTATCATGTGATTACTATTATAATTCTATTGTATTTTTGAAAACCAGAAGCAGGAAACACTATTGAACACATTTAAATTTGTAACAGGCATTAATATACATCATGCTTTCAAAAGCCAAAAAGTTCAATTTTTACAATAATTTAAAAAATATGCCTAAAATTCTGTGTTTAATTTAACAGCATGTTTCCACTACAAGTTCCACTGGGTGGAAAATGTTCATTATTAGTTATAATTCTGAAATAGGCTTTTTCCAGGCTAAATGTTTTTCTAGATAGCAAAATACCAAGTATTTCAATACAGGAACCACTGAAAAAAGAAAAAGAGGTTTCTTTGTACACAACAAGTTGATCTGAATCATTCTGTGAAACTTCATGTCACATTCCATTAAAAATACAAAACTAGTTTGAGGGTGAAATTGGTCATTGGGAGCATGTCATGTTTCATATTCAAAATAGGAACATGTTCAAGATGAAATGTTCAATTATTGCTTCAAATAGTTCAAATCAAACCTTTGATATAACCTTTTAATTAGAATATAGTTAATATAACAATACCATGCAAAATAACTGCATAGGAAATTTGTTTTGGTTGATTAAAAGTTTCATCTTGTTTTCATGGATAGCCAACAAAATACTTTGGAAGACTTACAAACTTGAAGCAAATAGTTTTTTTGTTTATTCCTAGCATCTGGCAATTAGAAAATACAACATTCATTTAACTATAAAATCACATCTGTAATCTATAGACAATCCATGGATGTCTTTAAAAACTGTTAGATCAGTACCCGTGACAATCTTTTATACCAATTCTAGAACAGTAAATAGATAATGGAACATGAATTCTCCTTTCCTGTACTCTAGAATTAAATTAAGAGTCATGTATACCTAATCCAAGGACCAGGTCACATTTTGAATTAGAATTAACAAGATCAATTACTTCTGCCTCAATAAATAAAGATAAGAGTACTTTTTATTAATAAAAAAGATGTGATGGAATTTAGTAAAGAGATGGATCCTCAGAAGTGAAGAAGTATATTCCAGGGGAGTCAATGGTAATTTTAGATATCATTCAGTAAGAGCCCCTTAATAGTTCACATATACATGTTCATGGTGAAATCTGGCAAGTCTGGTAAGATGTTGTGTATAGGTGTGAAACAATAATTCATATTGGAAGAATTACCAAAGTTATTCTTGGTCTGGGGCAGTGACAGTAATCCACTTCTAAATCCTAATCCACCAACAGCATGCAGAAATTGTATAACTGATACTCACTATCTAACAATTAAAAAGCGCTCAACAAGATTGATAAATGGCAGAGTCTACCTATGTAGATATAATATTGCAAACGAGAAAGTCGTATTTGTTTGGCAGTGGTATCTATAAAAGTCAGCAGCTAGACTAGTGGTATAAAGGCTAAGGTGGGAGAAAAGTGGATTTATCTCTTCTTCTCACTGCAGTGAAATTAGTTATAATGATGATGACAGATAGAAGGGGAAGAAAGAATCAAACATTGCTATTTATTCCATGTACTAAGACCAACAGAGATACAAAGCGGGAAGATAATGCCAAAGGGTTGTTAAACCTTATGAATCATAGCTTTTCATCATCTCATCTTCCCACCTATCCCTATATAATTAAATGTACAACATTCTTAAATTAGCCAAATATATTATCATGAGTGATGTGCTTTATTTATATACCACAAATGATAAAGAGTTCGAGAATAGAATAGGCTCTTTTTTCTGCTATATATTCAAAATGGAGTGTGATTAATATATACATGTATATATATATATGTGTGTGTATTGAAAGTGGGAATTACAATTTCATTTTTTAATGTGTGCCAGTGTGTCCACAGAAAAAAAGTGACAATAAAGGTCCTATCTTATCCTATCCCATCACACCCTACCTTATCTAAATGTCTCCAGGCATGAAATGACCATTTGCCTCATTGTTTTAAAAACTAAAAGAGATATTTGATTTTCATAAATTTCATATTCCTCCACTTTTTCCTATAAATTACTATCTAGATTCCTTTTTTGAAAAGGGAGCATAATAAATTAAAAAGCAAGTTGAAAAAAAATACACATACCAGTAGCTTCCTAGTCATTTCAATTTCCATTGGCATATCTGCAAAATTTTGAATCTTATTTCTCTTATACACTATTGATTTACATTTGTCTTTTTCAGTAACCTTGTTTTTAAGGAATTATCAATAATCATTTGTATTGCAACTAAAGGGGAAAAAAGCCCCATGCACTTTTTTTTTATTGTTCAAAAACAAGGTATCAAAACATGATCACATCTGTACATTAATGCTGGAGAAAGGACCAGTTTAAAAAATTTGGAGACTGAATGCATATCAGGTTTGTAGCCTCCCTACCTCTAAATTTAATGTTGCAGAAGGGTTACTATAAAGTAAATTAAAAGTATGTATTTAAATTATGCATTCAATCAATACTCACAAAACCTGAACTAAAAATTAACCATATATCTTAGAGTAACCTCCTAGATATAAAATCAAAATATAAACAGTTTTCATTTTAAAACATTGAAATTCTTCTTTAAAGAATCATACTTCCATTGGCAGAAAAAAGCTGTTTATTCAAAAAACAAATTGTCCTACAATTATTGCCATGAGTTTATCAGTACTCAAAGTCAAGTTATATCACTCTGAATTACAGTGACCTACTTTCTCTTAAAAGTGCAGAGGATTTGGAACCAGATAAAAACAGTAACCCTTCCATACTGCCAGGAAAACTGTTCAACCAAAATATAATTCAAAATCCAAGTCATATAAAATATATGAAGCAATGCCTTTGCTCTAAATTGCAGATAGGACAGCTTGGAAAAAAATGCAAAACAAGAAAACACGGTAGAGGAAGAGAAGGAAAGAGAAACAGCATGCTTTGTAGCCCTTTGTTCTGACAAGAGATCTGTGAGAACAATAAAACCAGTCACTATGAAGTAAAATCTTGCTTAGAAGATTGATCTATCGGCTTCATCTTCCTTGTTGTAAAATGGAATCTGTTATCCGGAGGGTGGACTTGGCCCTTGAAAAATCCTGTCAGCCCAATGTAACAATTGGATAACACAGAACTGTGCTAACCACTAGGTAGATGCGCCTGCCTTAAATCCATACTGGCTACAAGGTGTCTTCTTGTGGACAGACCAACAGAGGCAACTAATGATTGGTATAGAGTCTCCTGTTTTAGCAGGGGGTTGGACTAGAAGACCTCCAAGGTCCCTTCCAGCTCTATGCTGTATGTAAGAAATATGTAATTTCACACCCTCAGACTGTTCGCACATAGAAGTAGTCCTTGGTTTATGATCAATCATTTAATGAGAGTTACAATATTATGATGGCCTTGGAAAAAGTGACTTTAGATCTATACTTGTATGTAGGATTGCTGCATCACCTTCCACATAACTGAAATTTGGGCACTTGGCAACCATCTCACACTTAAAACTGCCTACAGTATCCAGTGATCACAATTTGCAAGCTTTTTGGCCTATTTCTGGCAAAAAAATGCCCATTGGGGGAGCCGATTCTTTTAATGACCATGATGATTTGCTTAATGGCTGTTATAAAATTGTCATAAAATTGGGTCCAACTTGACACACTATTACAACAACTTACAACACAAATTCTGGTCCCAATTGTGATTTTATGTACACAATGTAGTTGTAATCTGAAGTCATGTTACCAGGTACTCTGTTAATCCCCAGCCTCCATTTTTTATTTGGAGCTTAATGCAATTACATATATTGTACCCGCTTATAACAGTCTCAGTTGAGGATTGCTTATATCAAACTGGCGGCCTACAGGCCGGATGCATCATGCACAGGCCACGCCCACCCCAGCTCCACAAAGGGAAAAAATGTCACATGATGACAACATAACACTACGAGTTTGACACCCCTGACAATCCTGAACTGAAACTGTTGAGGATCAGCTTATACACACTGCAGGATATTACATCATGCAAAACAAAAGTGCTTATAGCTGAACGGAGACTGAGATATATTAATGGAATAACAACACTTTGGAAAACAAGCTCCTTCTCTCTAGATGAAGTTGATGGAGAGCAATTCAAAATGTTAACTTGTTTGTTTTACCTGGTGGCAGGTGATCAGCACAGCTGTCCACACAAAGAAACCTGAGATGGCCTGGGCAGCTGTTGTCATTAGGAATATTGGCTGCTCCACTGCAGTGAGGCTGCCATCCTCAGGCATCCTGGATAAATTAGGGACTGTGGCAGGAGTGCTGGCAGGGAATTCCGACTTAGGCACTGACATGGCTCCAGTTACTACAATCATCATTTTTTTTTTTGGGTTGTTCAAACCTACAGGAAAATTAAAAGAGGAAAAAATCAGCAGAATGACTTGAAATAACATAAGACATAATCCAAAAATGCTAGGACAAAACTACATGCATTTTGGGGAGAAAATTGCTTTCAATGCTAAACAGAGAGGAAATAATTGATACAACCTATTTATGCATTTATGATATATATACACAGCATGGTTATCCGTGAGTTTAAAAAACACAGAAGAAAGAACGGAAGAAACTACACTGTAGAAATGTAATCTGCATTATTTGTTTTAACTCAATCTATAAAATATTGAGATGTGCACTGGTCAGAACTGTCCTCAATTTATGTGGTTTATAAGCACAGTAAATAACTAAATACATATATAAATCCATTTCTGAAATTGATACCTTTCCTCCAAACAAGAAACAGCAGTAATCCAAAGCGCAATATACAAATGAGATTATGATGTGATACTAAAGAGAAGCTAGATGCTTTTACATCTACAGTATGTAATAATCTCCATAATCAGTTCATTTTTAAAAATGATATAAAGTTCTGATACTTGACAGACTTCACTAGAGACCAGCCTTACAAGACAAGTGTGTATGGAATCAGCAAACAGGCTATTAAAATATCCTTCAGTAGTTACTGTAATTTCTTCAACAACGTTGGCCTGTTGATTTTTATTCTGGACAAAATAATGTCAAAATCCTGAAATTATACTCTACAATACTGATAGTTCTTGACTTACAATCACAATTGGTCATGAAACTTCTGTCACTAAGTTCTGTGGTTGTTAAGTGAGCCATACCCAATTTTACAATCTTTCCCCCCCACGGCGATTAAACAAATCATTAAGAGAATCTTGCTTCTTCCATTGACTTGTTTGTCAGAAGCTAGTTGGGAAGGTCACAAATGACAATGACTTGCTGCCAGGATGCTCCAGCCATCATAAATACATGTTGGGTGCCAAGTGCCTGAATCCCATGACTGCAGGAATGCTGCAACAGTGAGAGGAGTGGTTGGAAATAACTTTTTTCATCACTGTCGTATCTTTAAATGGTGTCAGGAGCTACCTGTCTACTTATGATAATACTTGGTACACTAAGTGATGCAATCATTAAGTGAAACTTGCTCAATTTTATCACCTTTTTTTGCCGTGGTCATATCAAACAGTGGTTAAGCAAATCTGAATCCCCCCCCCCTCTCCAAGTTTGCTTGTGGGAAGCCTCCTGGGAATCTGCAAAGATGTGACTTCGGGATCCTGCAACTATTGTAATTACATACCAGTTGCCAAGTGCTGAAATTTTGATCACATGATTGTAGGACAATGTGAAGGTTGTAAAACAGTTGATAAAAGGAAAATATATGAATAATGGTGAAGTTAAATATTTTAGAACTATTTATTTTAGAACAGATATTGGAGGGTGTCTTCTTTGCAAAATATATTTTACTTTCACCTAAATGCAAAAATAATAATAATAAAAAAATAAATAAAACAGTCTTGCTGAATAAGGGAATCTTTCTGCTAATTTTCCTAAATGATGCTCTGAACTTTGTCCTAAAGTTGTACCTGGGCTTTCTTCACTGATCCTAAGTATGTCAAAGATAGAAAACCTGAACGGAATAGTAGTGCAAATTATTACTTTTTTTTTCAGTATTTAGTAACAGAAATCAGGAAAACAGAAGTATTTTTTCTTTGTTACTAGGATCAAAGAAGCATTACAGGTAGTCCTCGACTTATGACCACAATTGAGCCTAAAATTTCTGTTACTAAGAGAGATGATTGTTAAAGTGAGTTTTGTCCCATTTTGCGACCTTTCTTGACACAGTTGTTAAGTGAATCACTGCAGTTATTCAATTAGTAATATGGTTAAGTGAATCTGGCTTCCCCATTGACTTTGGTTGTCAAGAAGGTAGATAGAGGGAATCACATAACCCTGGGACATTACAATAAATAGAAAACAGTTGACAAACATTCAAATTTTGATCACACGACCCTGGGGAGGCTGCAACAGTTGGGTAGAAAAACAGTCATAAGTCACTTTTTTCAGTGTTGTAACTTCAGTCACTAAACGAATCATTATAAGTTGAGGACTACCTGTATAGAATTTGTTGTAGATGTAGCAGTTGTTTTTGAGTGAGTGGCGCTATGTAGTACCGAATAGCTGATAGAATTGACTTTTCTTCTCCATCTGGACAGGTAGGAAATTTAAAGCTTCTAGTCTTGCTTGTATAACTGAAGCCATAATAATAAATATCTTAAGCCCCACAAACTAACTACCACAACATGCTTTATTGTTGATAAATGATCTGTGTAACTAGAACTAAAGAATTTGACTATTCAAAACAACCTTAGATGCAAATCCACTTAGTTGATCCATCTCAAAAATAACTGGATATTATTTTGAAGAATTAGGGGGGGGGGAAACTATGCCCATTTCTATTCTAACTTGAACAGTTTACGAAAACAAATATCTCCTTGCACCATTCAGTTTCTGTTTTGTTTCTTAATACTGTGAATATAGATTGCCATAATGATGCTAGGAAATAGACACACCCTACAGTAGCCTTTGTCTGATACATTCAAAGGAAAAGTAGTAAGTTGTAACTAGACTACTCCCTTTTGATTAATTTCCTGTCTCTTTCCAAAAAAAGAATGTCCTGACTATATCACATACATATATTTTACAAACCCTTCCCCAACACATGCACCAAAGGAAAATAGAAGTTAGTAGAGGAGAAAAACTCTCTTGAAAAAGAATTTCTTGGTTAAAAAAAAGGCTTTCACTGTTGATCTGCATAACTTATTTAACATAGAAGGAAGATGAATAATGTAAAATAACTTGATTGCTTGCATATGGAACAGTGCAAGAAAGTTAAAAAACAGAAATAACTAATATGGGTGGAAGGGGCTAATTCAAATAAAAGAAAGTTACACAGGTATGTATGTGAGCAAATATAAGTTGAAAAGTAATGTTATATGTTTAAATTTTCAATATGTACAGTACTTAATTAAAGATCTTTATATATAAGATGAGCCTTCTATGCAAGAAAATATATGACTGCTGCAGAACGTAATAGCTGGAAACATGCCTCAGAGCAGAGGTGTCAAACTCAAGGCCCAGGGGCCAGATCTGGCCTGCAGGGCTGCCCTGGAAATATAAAGGACCGGCTCGCAGTGCCTCTGCCAGCGAAAACAGAGTTCCATTTTTGCTGGCAGAGGATTGCAGGATGCTATTGCAGCCAAAAATGGAGCTTGGGAGCGTGTTTTCACTGGCCAAGTGCTTGGGTCACCACAGGTGTCCCCAACACGAGTGATGTTGAACTGGGCAAAACTACCCTGTCCCCCTGAGGTCAAACATAACCCTGATGTGGCCCTCAATGAAATTAAGTTTGACATCCCTGCCTTAGAGTATTTCAGGTAATCTCAATTTATGACTTATCACTTAACAACAGTTTGAAGTTATGACGGCTTCAGAAAAGTGACAGCCTGTACTTGACTTGCACTTGTATTGCTGTCACACTACCAGTTAGCATTTACAGCTACAGCATCTTGTGGTCATGTGATCACAATTTAAAACCTTCCTAGTTGGCTTCCAACAAGTCAACTGAGGAAGCCAGGTTTGATGCAGTAAAAATGGTCATAAATCCAGCTCCAATCATGATGCCTTGCTTCACAACTTCATTTAATGACTGATATTCTGGTCCCAATTGTGGTTGTAAATTGAGATTTACCTGTACAACTTCTGCAATTTCTGTAACATAGTTTCATATATAACAATTTTCAACATAAATGCTCTTAATCTGCAAAATATGATGAAGGCTAAATGTTACTGTATATCATAACATGAGCAACAATATTAATATAGGGTATATGTTTAAAAGCATATTGTGCAGCAGATAGAATTTTAATTCACCCCTCCTCTATTTGTTTCCAGTAAATTACATCCCACAGGGATGATTAAAATGATCACCATGCTGCATTACATGTTCAAGTCTTCATGTTCATACTCCCTGGACACAAGCTAATCCATTGCCTTCTCATGCAGCATTTGCATTGACAAACGAAACTAACCTGCAGTGAATACTTTTGCTTGTTGCTAGTTTGTCTTTATTAAAAATGAAACTCCAAGTCAGAAAAACTTGAGTCAAATTACATCAGACACTAATATTCTAATTAAAACATACAACTTTGATAAGTTGACAATATGAATGCAAAGCGGCGTTATTCTTTCAGAAAGTAATCTGTCATGTATTGAAAATTGTGATTTGCAAGTTCCATCCCATCTTAAAGTTGCTTTGTTTTTTTTAACCATTGTGAGTTAGATTAGTTTTTAAAAACACTCCCAAAGGAGTAAACAGGATTAAGCATCTTGATAGAAATCTAAGTGTAATTCTAAATGTAATTTTTCAAGAACAAATTAGGTAGGCATAAAGTAATTTTAAATAAGTTAATGTATACAGTCTTCATTAGTTCATTATTGCCCTCTTTCTCCTTGGCATCTATAACTTGGCAGCAATTTTAAGGAATTGCTGCTGTTGATCATTAGAGTTTGTTTCTAAGATATAATAAGTAATTGACCACTATATACAGTAACATACAATAATATCTATTTATTCTTTTCAGAAGACTTACTTACATTTAGCTGATAATGAAAATTAGAAAAAAATGAAGATATGCTGCTGAGCTATGAAATACTGTGTACATAATACTTTACATAATCAATAGATTTCTACTTAGTAAGAATAATAGGCCTTTCTGTGTTTTGAAATATGGGGTTTTAAATTTAAAGTATGTCATGATTTCCACTGTCAAGCGACAGGAAATAATCAATAGCACTGAAACTGGATGAAAAAGGCAGGAGATTCAACTAGTGGAAAGATTGGAGGAAGAGATTTTCTAAATTAGCATGCTTAACTTATATAAACATTCTCCATTTTTTTTTTTTAAATGATGACCCTTCCAATTTTAGTATTTACATGCAAGTTCTCAGATGGAAAGAACAAAGTATGTCCTAGATAAGTGTACATAATTAGTCAGGTAATCACACAAGCCATCGAGTAATGTGGCACTAAATGTGCCATTTCTCCTACAACCATTCCTATCAAAACTTATTTTTGTTTCACTGTGCACAGTATCCATATTTAACCCCACACAATGTACTTAAGAACCATGCTCACCTATGGACAAACCATGGGGTTATCATTCTGTACTATAAATGTTTAAATTGCTTTAACTTCACTTGAAAAAAAGCTGAGCTGTCAATTTATATAGGTACAGGTAGTCCTCAACTTACAACAGTTCACTTAGTCATCTTCGAAGTTACAACAGCACTGAAAAAAGTGACTTATGACCATTTTTCACACTTACGACTGTTGCAGCATCCCCACGGTCACATGATTTACATTCAGATGCTTGGCAACTGACTCACATTTTTGACCGTTATGGAGTCCGTGTGTGTGTGTGTGTGTGTGTGTGTGTGTGTGTGTGATCACCTTTTGACCAGCAAAATCAATGGGCAAACTAGATTCACTTAACAACCATGTTAGTAATTTAACAACTGCAGTGATTCACTAAACAAATAGGCAAGCAAAGTCGAAAAATGGGACTTAACAAATTTCTCACTTAGCAACATAAACTCTGGGCTCAATTGTGGTTGTAAGTTGAGGACTACCTGTAAAACTCATGCTCTTATTATCACAAATTGAGTCCAGATACTGTTGCTGATAGGTAACTCCAAACCCACTTTCAAGTGGTGCCACGTTGATCTGATTAGACCTCCTAGGCAGTGCCTACTCACCACCCACTGCTATTTCTACTGCCGCTCCACACAAGTGGGCAACACCAAAGCGTATCCCAGGACCTCCCATCCTCCTGCGCCATCAATCCCGGGCAGGAGTTTGCTGCCGTTCGCTTTTCCACATCTTTCTTACGCTCAACTCACCCTGAGCATTATTATCGCGGCCGGATGCCCGTCAACACCGCTCCAAGTGCCAGGCAAAAAACTCCTCACCCCACCCGGGGAAGTCAGGCCACCGCTCTCAGCCTTTGCCGCTATGCCCATCATCTCAGCACCGATCCCTCCTCCTCCCCATCCCTCCACCTTCCCACTGTGCCCTCACCGCCACGAGGCACTGCAAACACCAGCCGCCCTGCCGCCGCTGCCGCCGCTCCCCTTCCCTTCTCTTGCTAGGGAACCCGACCCTCCGGGGCTCAAGGGAACGGGCAGAGGGAAAGGCCTTCAGGACCCCATGGCCGGGCCGAGGCTTCCTCGGTCAACTCCGTGGCTTGGCAGCTCTTCTCCGTCACGTCGCGGAGCCACTCGTAAATCCTCCACTGGGGCTCACCGCCGCGGCCCTAACGGGCTTGGAAGAAGAAAGGGGGAGGGTGGAAGAACGACAAATTGTACAGACGAAGCCGAGAACTTCTACTGCGCAGGCGCAAAGGCTCTGGCTTCCCTTTTCGAGCTCACCCGCTCACTGCTCCCCTCCCGCCTGAGAGGGAGAGGGAGGAGCCACAAGCGGGTGACATAACCAGTGGCCTCTCAGGAGATGGCGCCGTCTTCTCCTCTTTTCATCGCCCCGCTTCCCATTTCCCACCCGCCTCGATGGGCCTCAGCGCGGCGGACGTGGCTGCTTAACGATGAGGCGTCGTGCTTTTGTCGCTCTCCATCTTTCAACAGTTTGTTCTTGGAGCGAAAGTCCAAGAACAGTTTCAATTATTTAACATCCGTTTCAATTTGTACTTCAAAATATAAACATATGAGAGAAGGGCTTCTCATTGGATCTTTAGGTTGCAGGCAGTCTGGTAATAGAGCGTGAGATTAAGTTAGATCTAATTTCTTTAGATTTAAATGATCACCAACTATGCTTTATGTAATCTGCAAACCCAACCAAAGAATCCTGGAGTACTACAAATTTGTTGTCCACTTTGTAACATTTTGGAGAAATTCTAGAATTCAGGCATCTTATGTTTTAGGGAAAGTTTTTTTGTTGGCCAGTGAAGTTAATGTGTGCTTTCTCTGAGTCGTGTAGTTAGATATTTTTTGGTTGATAGATATAGTATGGTATAGTATGATATAGTAAAGATAAACTAGGGATATGCATCTAGAGTAGGGATTCCAAAACATTTTGTTTTCACACTTCCTTTTGGTGTAATCTTAATATATACACATGTCCCTTAAAAACCCAAACACCACCATCAACAAAAATAAATAATGAAAGCATTGCTCTACAATGAAACTGTTTAGGAATCTCTAATCTAGAAAGTCTTGGTTAAGCTTGGTAAACCAGATTTGAAAGTAGAAACTGGAAAGGAAAAAAAAACATTGTTTAATGAATAAAATATTGCAGTTTTTCACTTAATTCATTATTCCTATTGTTGATTGATAATATGAATAAAATATTTCTTGGTGATCTTGTTGCAAGACAACACTAGGGGATGCTCTTGAAGCCAGAGAGAAAGAAATATCTGAGGCAAGGATTTGAGAAAAAAATATGTTAATATGGATGTGATGGTACCTTCTTTCTTTCCCTCTCACGCATCCTCAAGTATAAGCACAAACATAAGTATGCAGATGCACATTGCACTACCCTTTTGCTCTATTTATTTAAAGCCTTTGCCCTTCTCAAAATTGATATCTTTACTGCAAATGTTTGCCTGTTTTTTGAAGTCCAGATATGTTGGACCAACTTCCTTTATATATTTGAAAATAGAGATAGACAATAGATAAATGATGATAAATAGATAAACAGATAGATTAGACAGACAGACAGACAGAAATAAAAGCTTTCATTTAGCATTAAACACTATAGCATATCTTTATACCTTGAGTCTACTGAATCACAAAGCTAATGTCGAGATAAATGAGAAGAGAATTTCCATCCAAAAAAATGGTTCCCTTGAGTCCAGATCTCAATCAAGGGACTTGAAAACAAGGCATATATATCCAAAGAATGGAAGAAAAGTAACTTCTAATCTCAAATGGGTCATCCATTTCTGTGGCAATAGCTTTGCTATCTTCTCTGGATCGTGCAGCATCCTGAAAGAAAGTATGATGGATTGTCCTTTTGCCCCATCATTCTTGGGAACTATACATTTGATATCCAGATTATATCTTCTACATCCCACAGTAGCAATTTTTCAACTGCTATCACAGCTGAGCACCCATCGTAACAGAATTAGCTTTTGATTATGTGATGGCAAGATAACATGAATATACCATCCTCGAAGTAAATCTAAATTTAGCTTCACATGTGATCCTTGCATCTTACATTCTTCAGAATATCTGTTAAGATCCATGGGGATTTATTTCTTAGAATTAAATCCTGCTTTTTCATTTACTTGCTCAAAGCAGTATCTGTAGTATTCCATCCTCGTTCCCTACAGTTTGTGTGAGATTGGTTGAAAAAGTAACTAAAATCACTCCTGGAGTTTTCACGGTGGAGACTGGAGTACCAGCCCAACACTTGGTTTGCGAATACCACATTGACTTTCATGGCATGTGTTGATGGATAATGCCTCTGCTCTGCCTACTGAAGGTACTGTGGCAGATGCCATCAAATCCCAACCCCAATCTTTAGGCTAATAGTGCCATCTGTCAGAAGACACAAGGCATTCTATTCATATTTGGCAGTGTCTATTTAGGAGCACCACTCACACATGCTATCTAGGAGTAGGACTGTGGGTCTGCTGACCTATTTTATGAGGCTTCCCAATTCAGTGTATGCCAGGGATGAGCTTATAATCATTTATGTATATTTCTGTTTTTACTCCCCCACCCATCAGTTACTCCAGGATCCATGAAGCTTGTAGTTTGTAATCCTTTTGGCCAGTGGTGGGATTCAATTTTTTTTACTACTGGTTCTGTGGGCATGGCTTGGTGGGCGTGGCAGGGGAAGGATACTGCAAAATCTCCCCTCAGAGGTGGTATTTGCCAGTTCTCCAAACTACTCAAAATTTCCACTACCAGTTCTCCAGAACTGTCAGAACCTGCTGAAAATCACCTCTGCTTTTGACCCTCTTTAAAAGCTTTGTTCTCTTTCAAGGAGTGTCTGTTTTCCAAAGACCTTTTTTTTATAGTTGCCTTACACTCAGGGTACTCAAGGAGAAATTGCTGCTGGGAAAGGATTGGGGATTTAAATGGCAGAGGCTGAGTAATTTTTTAGAAGGGAAGATAATCAAAGTCACAGAGGAAATAGTGTGTGTGTGTAAATATTTGTGTTGCTGCATGAAGCATGCTGGTCCTTGGTTTTTTGTTCTTGTTTTTTGCTTTCCTTCTCTCCTTTTGTTTCTATGTTTCCTGTACAGATATGTGCTTCCTCTCCAACCAATGGGGAAGGAATTGGTGATATCATAAAGCTTTGCCAGCAGCTCTGCAGTAGTAACTAAGTTCCCCAGCCTCTGAGAAACTTCCTACTGAATTCCAATTCCAAAGTCAAATTATATATTTCTAAACTAATCCTAACTCAATTTATATTTCACACAGCAAGTGAAGGCTGTATTTGTGCAGAATTGCTGGTGCTGTAAAAGTTAGCACCTACCCACTCCTAGAAAAATGAAATATTCTAAGAAATATTAAAAAGGCAGAATATTATACCTTCCTGGATGAGAAAAGGAGAAATATGCTCTTGGAAAGTGACTCCCACCTTTGTTAATAGTTCCAGAAAGACAAAATACATCTTATCTACAATCCAAAAGACCTTCAGCTCCAGTGTGATGGGATTAAGATATGGCCCTAGGACATGATAGGATTAGCCCTCTACCCATCTCACCACATGGCACATGGGAAGATTACATCACCCAGCAAGATTCCACCAGACTTGGAACTCAAGAAGACAACCTACAAAGTTACCCCTGCATGGCCCCATGGGAGTCTGACAACCAATCAGGATACATTTCTTGCCACAAGAACAGGAAGCAAGTTCAAAGCCCAACAGAGGTTACAAATCTCGGTCCCTCTCTCACCCGTGTACTTTTTTTGCCCAGGACCAATGTGGTCCTGTCCACCATTAAACCATCTTTCGAAGCAGTCATCATGTTTCCAATTCACTTGGAACTGAACCCAGATGGACAATTGTTCCAACAGTACAACAGATTTTTCTTCCTGGAAAACCCAGTTTCAGAGATCTGCTGCCTGCTTTACACTGCAGCACATGTCACCCATTCCCAAACCAGAGTATTTTCTACTGGCTAATGAATATGAACCAGGATTTTAGTTCCTCTTCTTTCTGGTCTTGTTTTTCCTATCAAATATTTTTCATATCCTTAATAATTTCTCATGGGAATCTCAGTTCCATCCTTCCCTTATTATAGAATGTGCGCACTCTTACTGAGTGATGTAGCTAGATAATTTTCAGTTCTGGATATAGTACAGTAAAGACAAAAATCTAGAAATATTGTTTATCTAGGGCTGCAAAATGTTTTCATAGCATAATTTTATTATTTTTTATTTCATTTATATTCCACTTTTAGTATTTTATAAATAAGACGGTGAACATATCTAACACATCTTCCTCTTCCTGTTTTCCCCAAAAGAACTATCCTGTATGGTGGGTTGGGCTGAAAGAGAATGACTGTCCCAAAGTCACCTGGCCAGTTTTTATGGCTACATTGAGACTAGAACTCAGTCTTTTGTTTGCCAGCCTGATGCCTTAACCACTAGATCAAACTGGCTCTTGTAGTCCTTAGTGTAATCTTAATGTATACACATCTCCCTTAAAAATCCAAACACCATGTAAAAAAAAAATTCCCTTGTTATTTTATTCAGATTTTCCTCTGAACCATTTCTCCTTTGATTGCTGTCACAATCTTGGAGTTATCCTATTTAATTAGCTCCTAATCTTGCCATTTCATTGGGCCTTCTGTTTATTAACTGACCAGTTTTTCCATATATAGTAGTTAGTTTTTGAATCAATTGTCAACTGACTGAAAGTTTTAAGTGCTCTGAATTAGTATATAAGGATAAGTACCCTCACCATATCCAGCATATTCTGTCCCCAGCATAAACTCTTGCATTTAAATGACATTTGCATTTATTATTAAACAATATTATCAGGTGATTTGCCCCCCTTCCCCCCCAAAAAATTATGGTTTAACTCTGGCAAGTACCTGGACAGGTCTACTGATCATTTTGGAAGTAGTTTACCATTGCCTATGTCAAGCACAGAAAATCAGGAGTCCGGGCACTTCAAATGAATATAGAGTTAAAGACATTAAGCTTGTCAGCTGGAAAGCTAACAACCCGGGTTCAAGGCCCAAGCATTGCATAATGGAGTGTGCTCCCATTATGTGCTGCAGTTCTTGCCAATCTAGCTTTTTGAAATCCTGCAAATGCAAGTTGATAAATAGGTATCACTTTGGTGGGAAAGTAACAGTGTTCCACTTGCATCAACATATAGTCGTGCAGTCCACATGACTATGGAAGTGGCTTTGGACAACGCTGGCTCCTTCAGCTAAGAAATGGAGATGAACACCATCCCGAAGGACACAACTGGACAGTGGAAACCTTTACCTATATCTTTAATCCTCTCTATAACAATATGAGCTATTTACAATCAAAGCAAACTGGCGGTAGTTAAAAGTCAATGGAATTCAAGATGAGCTGAATAAAGGTCTCTTGTGGGTACGAAGGGATTCAAGACTAATTATATGTTTGACTCCTCCCTTGGGTGCAGCCTGGTCATCTCCTACAGCCTCCTTCTTAGGGCTGAGAGGCAGTGACTGGCCCAAAGTCACCCAGCTGGCTTTCATGGCTAGAACTCCTACTTTCCCAGTTCTGGTACCATAACTATTGATAAAACTGGCTCTCCATTAGATGATTTAGTAAATCATATTCTGGTCACAAAATATAAAGAAAACATACTAAAAATTAGCTTGATCAATGATAACAAAATGAACCTGCCACATTGTTATTTAATGAGAGCTTCTACTCTCTGATTAAGTTATTTTAAAAATAGGATTCAGATATTTATATACACTCTATTATTCTTGTCATGGGGACATACAGCTGGGCATTGAAACTTCCTCCCCAGCATGTTCCATATCCTGAATGCTCTACCTGATACTCAGTTGCTGCAATTTGGGAGTCTATAATTTACAAAATACTGTTATATATCACTTCTCATAAGTATGTTTATATGTGATTTATCAGTTTATTGCCACTTCTGCTATATTATGAACATTATATCTGCAAAAATATTGTACTCTATTAAAAGAAGAAACTTATAAAAAGGATAAAAAGACTGATTTACACTCATATTCAGCTGTTATACAACATATTTTTCACTGTTAGTCTCCTCTTATCAAATAAGAACAGCCACTGTTACTGTGAAGACAAACAAAATTAAGTTTTGAGGAGCACCTTGCAAGTTGTAAATTATATAAATAGAATTTGTGAATAACAGATATTTGGCATTAAAGCTGTTAAAGTCTAGTAGATAATCAAATTCAATATCAACAAATATGATATTGTTTTTGCTACTTCAGGCAAACATTTGCAGCCCACAAATAATCCTTTGAATATATGTAAGTGTTTTTTTCATACCTTTTAGAATAAAATTCCATTTTGCTCTGCAGACACAGACGTAAGCAGATTTAGCTGTGTCGTATCCGCAAAAGACGCCAGGAGTCGGTGACTTCGTTAAATGCTCTTTATTGTGAAGCTAGGAACCGAACCGGTGAAAAGGAAAAAGCTCGCGGCTTTTATTCTTTTCGCCGCGGCGGCCGCGGCCAATGGCAGCATTTCAAGTCTCCTGCTCTTGGAGCGAGCCAATCGCGGGAGACTCTCAACGAGCCAATCGGTGCGGCTCGCCTGGCCAATTAGAAATCCCCGCGCTTTAGCCAATCAAAGTGCGGGGATTTCGAGTATGTAAATGAAGGACAGAACACCCCTCCCCTCTTGGTTCAGTCCTTACGTTGCGTAGTCACGTAGGTAGGCGGGGCTCCGTCTAGTCCTACTTGACCTGCGCAACTCAGTTGTAAGCTGGATTTCGGCCGGAGCAGTCGGGTTTTTGGCTGCTCCCTCTTCTGTGCGAACCGGTTGGTTGATCGGGCCGGTTCCTTCTCCGTGGCTCCCACCTGGGCCTTCCGGGTTGGTTGAGCTATGGGTTTCGCCGCTCCCTCTCGGTCTTTCCGGGTCGGTCGAGCTGGCTTGGCGGTTCTTCTCCGGTGGGGGATCGCGATGGCTGCGTTCTGGTAAGTACTGCTGGTTTATTTTTTCTTGCGTTTGGTTATTCGGGTATTCCCTCCCCCCTTGGTTTGTATTTTGGGAGGTGGGTTCTTTTGCTGTCCTAGACCTGAGTTGGTCTATGTGTCGTTTCCAGGCTCGCCCATCTGTGGTTTGGAGCCGGTATGAGCGTGGGCCTGTGATTTGGGTGATGACGGCTGGGATCCATAGGGGGTCCCCCGTCAGGTTTTTCGCATACACGAGGTCCCCGGGTGTGAATGTTCGGTATTTTGTACTTGAGTCTGGGGGTCGCTCCGGGTTATATGTTGGGTGTAACCTGTCGAGCGGGGACATCAGCTTTCTACCCATTAGTAATTCGGCTGGGCTTTTGTTGGTAGTGGTGTTCGGGGTGATGTGTTGTATAAAGAGGAGTCTGTTAATTTTGTCTTGGATCTCCCCGTGGTCCATTTTCCGGATGGTTTTTTTTGTAAATTGGACCATCCGTTCCGCCCTACCGTTCGCCGCCGGATGCGCCGGTGCTGTTAATGCGTGGCGGATGCCCTTTTCCGCCAGGAATTTCTCGAAGTCGAGGGAAGTGAACTGGGGCCCGTTGTCGGAGACGACGACGTCTGGGAGGCCGTGTGTTGCAAATAGTTTGCAAAGTTCTTTGATCACGGCCTCTGTGGTTGTAGATTTCATGTCGCTTACCTCCAACCAGTTGGAGTAAGCATCAACTGTTATGAGGAAGGTATGTCCATTTGTGGGACCGGCAAAGTCCAAATGGATTCTGGACCAGGGCCCCCTTGGTATTTCCCACTCCAGGATGGGTGCTGTGGGTGGGCTGGGTCTAGTCTCCTGGCATCGCTGGCACCTGGCTACCCAGGCCTCTATCTGCTTGTCCATCCCTGGCCACCAAGCGTAACTTCTGGCCAGGGCTTTAGTTCTGACGATGCCAGGATGCCCCTCATGTAACATTTCTAAAACCTTCCCCTGTAGTTTGTCCGGAATGACCACCCTGTCACCCCATAAGATGCACCCCTTAAGCAGCGAGAGTTCAGTTTGGCGGTTCCTAAATGTCTTGACGGACTCGTCGTTGTCCCTTTCTGGCCAACCTTTTTCCACCCAATGCAAAATCCGCGCCAGACGCCTGTCTTTAATAGTTTCCCGGGCAATGTCTGACGCGGTTATGGGTAGGTTGGGTAGGGTCTCGATGCTAAGGGTGTTTGTCGTTGGTGCTGGGTCAGGGTCAGAGTCCGGTAACGGCGAGCGGCTCAAAGCGTCCGCATGTGAAATCTTCTTACCCGGTTTGTGTATAAGTTCGTAGCTGTAGGCTGCCAGGAACTCAGACCACCTTGTCATCTGGGGAGACAGGATGTTCGGGGTGGCCCGATTCCCTGCAAGGATGCCTAGTAACGGCTTATGGTCTGTTACAATGGTGAAGGGGCGGCCATAGAGATATTCGTGGAACCGTTTAATGGCGGCAACTATAGCCAAAGCTTCTTTGTCCAGTTGGCTATAGTTCCGCTCTGGCTTGGTTAGAGTCCTTGAAAAGAATGTGATGGGTGCTTCTTTTCTGTCAGGAAGGGTATGACTGAGGACAGCGCCGACGCCGAAAGGTGATGCGTCGCAAGTGACGGCCAGGGGCAAGGTTTCGTTGAATTGGATCATTACGGCGTCGGAGGTGAGGAGGTCTTTAGTTTTTTGGAAGGCGGCTTGCTCCCGTTTCCCCCAAGTCCAGGTTGCCGCCTTATCCAGGAGCCTATGCAAAGGCTCCGCCGCCGTTGCCTTTTGGGGTAGGAAAACATTATAAAAGTTCAGTAACCCCAAGAATGCCTGTAGTTCAGTCTTTGATCTAGGGGTGAGGGCCTCTTTGATAGCTTTGACCTTTTTACTCGTGGGGTGAATGCTGTGCCGGTCTAGTAGGTAGCCCAAGAATTCCACTCGTTCCGTGCACAGTTGGCATTTCTCCCTTTTAACTTTAAGTCCCGTTACTTTAAATTTCGTCAAGACCTCCCTCAGTCGGTTTTCTAATTTGGCTTCGTTTGGCGCTGCCACTAATACGTCATCGAAATAGGGCACCACCCCCTTGATGCCCTGCAGCAACCGTTCCATCAGGCTCTGAAAGATGCCTGGTGCCACGCTGACTCCGAATTGGAGTCGGTTGCACTTGAAAGCCCCCCAATGGGTAACGATGGTCTGGGCTTCCGCCGTTTGTTCGTCGACCGGCAACTGCTGGTATGCCTGGGCGAGATCAAGCTTGGCAAAGACCCTGCCCCCTCCCAGTGAGTGCAGTAGGTGTTGCACGATTGGGACGGGGTAGGCGCTTTGTTGCAGCGCGCTATTTAGGGTGGCCTTATAGTCCCCACAGATTCTCACTGACCCGTCTGGCTTGACCGGGGTCACTATGGGGGTCTCCCACCGGGCATGGTCTATTGGTTGCAACACCCCTTGTTTGACGAGCTTGTCAATTTGCTCGTCTATCTTAGGTTTTAGGGCGAATGGTACCCGCCTAGGTTTTAGTCGCTTGGGGGGGACGCTAGGGTCTAGATCAAATGAGATAAGGGGGCCCTGGTACTTGCCCAGGCTTCTGTCGAAGACCTCCCGGAACTCCTGGTCTAGGCGCTGTTCCCAATCGTCGTCGGTGACGTGGTTGACCCCCGTGAGAGTGATGTCGAGCGGGGCGAACCATTGTAGGCCCAGCAGGCTTGGGCGGTCGCGATCGACGATTGTGAGGGGGAGTTGTTCGGTGCGCCCTTTATATGTCACATTAAAGTTTTTGGTGCCCACTACCGGGACGCGGTTTCCCTGGTAGTCTTTTACAATAAGTCTTTGGGCGTCTATGTTCCTCCTTTGGAGGGTAGGCACTAACCGTTTTATCTCGTGCCAGGCAATCATGGAGAGGTAGGACCCGGAGTCCACTTCCATTTTGCATGGTTGGCCCTCGATGTGGACCTCGACGTGGACTTTTCCGGCGCCGTCGGAGATGGCGTGGCCGATGGTTACCGTCTGGTGGGTCTCTTCTCTGCGCCGGTTGTCGCCGCCTCTCGAGGGTCGTTGGTTCCGGTCCCATCGGCTGTCCGATTGGCGATCTTTGGGCCGGGGCAGTGGGCTTTCCCTTCTTCGATCGTGTTGGTCCCATCGGGGTGGACTGCGAGTTTTCTTCTGGCGGCAAACCCGGGCGATGTGTCCTTTCTTCTCGCAATGCCGGCAGATGGAATCAAAAAATCAGCATTCTGACCTGGGATGGTCGCCGCCGCAACCGGCACAGTTGGTCCTCGACCTACGACCTCTGCGGTTCTGTTGGTCGCGCCCTGTCTGCAAGCGATGTATGTCTTCTTCGTCTTCGGACGTGCTGGACGTAGAATGGAAATCGCCGTGGTGTGTGGTTGTTTCGTTTTTTAGGTTGGCCGACCTTGCCGGGTTGTTGTTTCCGCCGCGGTCCTTCGCGTCTGGTCTGCGCATGCTGTCGGCGGAAGTGCGGGTTGCTTCTGCGGCTGCGGCTGCGGTGAGGGCGTCTGCTAGACTGATGTCGCCCTTAGCCATAAGCCGGCTCTGGAGCGCAGGGTCCCATAGGCCGAGCACGAATTGGTCTCTCAGGAGGCTGTTCAGGCCGTCAAATTCGCAGAGCCCCCCTAGGCGCCGCAGCTCGGCGACGAAGTCGCTCAGTTTTTCACCCGGTCTCTGGTCCCGCCGGTAGAATTTGTTGCGCCGGATCAGGATGGGGACCTCGGGGGCGTAATGTCGCCGAAGGATAGGTTCGAGGACGTCCCAATCCATGGCGGTTGCGTCGGCCGGTTTGGCCAATGCTTTGGCCATCTGGAAAACTTCGGTTCCGCAATGGGTGAGGAAAACGGCGCGTTTTAGCGGGCCCGAGGCGTCCTTCATTCCGGTGCACTCGAGGTTCATGCGGAAACGGTCGGAGAACGATTCCCAGTCCTCGGTGGCGGGGTTGAAGGGGGCGGGCGGTGCGATTTTCGCCATTTCGGTGCTAAGTCTGGCTTTTGTCGGATACGGGGTTCGGTTCAGGGGCTGGATCCCATCCTCGTCGCCAGTGTCGTATCCACAAAAGACGCCAGGAGTCGGTGACTTCGTTAAATGCTCTTTATTGTGAAGCTAGGAACCGAACCGGCGAAAAGAAAAAAGCTCGCGGCTTTTATTCTTTTCGCCGCGGCGGCCGCGGCCAATGACAGCATTTCAAGTCTCCCGCTCTTGGAGCGAGCCAATCGCGGGAGACTCTCAACGAGCCGATCGGCGCGGCTCGCCTGGCCAATTAGAAATCCCCGCGCTTTAGCCAAACAAAGCGCGGGGATTTCGAGTACGTAAATGAAGGACAGAACAAGCTGCTTTGAATCATTTTATAGAAATAGGCAAGATAAACAAGGAACAACTTCTGTGCAAATGTTTGACAGTGAATCTCTTTTGCTTTTCTATTAAAAACTATTCAGGATGATCACATTCTTAAGCAGTCCTATTCTCAGTGCAGATCTCTGAAGAACTCCACTCCTACTTCCACTGGGTAAATTTTTCACCAGTGTAAATTTATTGGCAAAGAACTTGATATGCATTTTGGAAATGCAGCATTAAATATCTCATATATCAATACTCCAACCTTTCACAAGGGCTACACCTGCCAGGTTTCCTCTGAAGCTGTATAAATTGGATTGGGTGGCTATAAGAAACAAATATATACATAAATAAATATTCCTTCTCATAGTTCTCCTTTTCCCTACATCTTAATCAGGGGTGTCAAACTCATGTCGTCACAGCGGCATCACATGACATATCACAACTTTTTTTCCCTTCACTAAACTGGGTGTGGGTGTGGCCAGCACATGACACATCTTGTCTATAGGCCACGAGTTTGATCTAAATGGACCTTTTCCTCTCACATGCTACTGTCCCTTGAACATCTTCTTTCTCTCAGTTCTCAGGTTTCCTCTGAAGCAATATAAACTGGAGTTGGGTGGTTATAACAAATTTATAGTCATAGTCCTCATAATCCTCTTTTTTCTCTTTCCCTAATGGACCTTTTCCTTTCCTCATACGCTACAGTCTCTTGAACATTTTTCTCTCAGTTCTACACTTAGGCTTAAAAATAAGCTTCCATTCATATGAATAATGTCTTTTTTTTCTCTATCCCACGGTTATTTTTTGTATGACACAGATGAAGAGCTGATGCTGCAGACTGGAATCAAAGATTCCATAGGCCATGTTTCATTTCTGAGCAAGAGTTTCCCACACTATAACCTAACCATTTTGGCTTTCAGATCTTTTTTCTACATATTGACATTAGACAACAGGTCTATAATTATTTAGGATAATTTTTTTTAAAGTTGTAGAGAAGGTTATCTACTTCCTGGTTTTCCAGTAAAGAGAATGCTTTCATATGGTAAGCATTTTTGGTACTACAAAACTTAGTAGTTCAATAATTCATTCAGAGTCATCATTCATGTTCATTTATTCTTTAAGAATTCTTCAGTATTATTGTTCAGACTGGCGGGTTATTTTTCATATTTCATAGAAATTTTAACCTCTATCCAGCCAGCTTCAGTATTATACGTGTGGAGTCTTGGAGACATTTCAGTACCTAACTAGATAACATTATGAGTGCTTGTGAGTATGAGGTTTGCTTTCTGTTTATACACAGTAGTTTGCTCTGCTATGGGGAAGTGGTTTTTTCTGTGGTAGTTCTTAGATTAGGGTATTGCTTTCACTTGATTGCTTGTCTAGTGTTAATTATCTGGGTGTCAGTTGCTGGAGAGGATGTGTTCTGATGTTTTTGTTTCCTTTTTCTTATCTTTTTGCGGTAATGAAAATTGACAAGGGTTTCCTCAATTTATACCACTTTGAAGGGGGTTAGTGGGCACAGAGGAGGGCAGGCTGCTTGGGTTTTTAAAAAGTTGTTTTCTTTCCCTTTTGTGTGGAGTTGAAAATTCCTTACTCCAATGGAATGGAAATATTATAAGTGAGTGATTTCCAATCCCTACATCCTAAGAAATATGTATTGTGGTTACATCTCTGAATCCTTTCCCTCATTTCAGGCACTGTCTATGACCATAGTCGGAGACTTTGAGAAAAGCATCTAATTTCAGAGTAGGTGACTGAATTTCATGCTACCTTAATCATGCTTAATAGAATTTCTATTACAATCGAATAGTGTTTCAATAGCTGGGTAGCTGCATCTTGTAACAAGTGCTCAGGTTTTAAATCTTTTTTTTCTGTTTTGTGGGATAAACAATACAACTTTAATTTCTTCAAGGCCACTACTGCTTATAAGAAGTGCAATTCTGGACGAATTCTTCATTGCCACATGGAAACATCTATAACACCATTCCAATAGTTTTCTTGACATGCTTTACCTGCAAGTAAAGCTTTCTTTCTTTTTCTTTTTATTGGTTTTGTTTAATAACTTAAAATCATATGCTACTCAATCTTTCAACAATATTATTTAAAAATGTGTTAGCGGTGTGGATATGTTATATGTAAAATTTTAATAAAACAGCCAGAATACTTCTGATAATGCACATAAGGAATATTCTGCCAGCTATAGTAATTTACATATAGACAAATTGAAAAGATAATTACAAACACGCTCAGGCATGTCTCACGCACACAAGAGCCTCTTCCATGCTGGATTATCTGAGTCATATCGCCCTGCTTCTTCTGAGGAATATGTCATCAAGCTTAGCAGGTTAAGAATGTTTGTGTGCTTTTTAAATGCAAACCAGGGGTGGGATTCTACCAGTTCTCACCTCTTCGCTAGAACAGGTTGTTAACATTCTAAGCAGTTTGGAGAACCAGTTAGAAGAAATTACTGGCCTAATCCTGTAAGGAAGGCAGGAAGGAAACATTCTGGTGTTGCTTACAGAAACTGCCTCTCCGTTAACCCTTATTACATTCTTGTCAGGACTAGACTTCCTGTCTCAGGAACATCTCTGGAGTTTTTCCCCCCTCCTTTGCTGGTACTTTGCTTGTGTGGAGTGACCATTTAAAATTACAATGGCACTGAAAAAAGTGACATGACCATTTTTCACGCTTACGACTGTTGCAGCATCCCCACAGTCATGAGAGGCCAGGCGAGTAAATGCATGCCTCAATGTGAGTGATATTGAGTTGGCCATGCCCAGCCAATAACATGACCTTGTCCACCCAGTCACATGACCACCAAGCCATGCCCACCACCTAAGCCATGCCCACAGAATCGGTTGTTAAAAATGTTGAATCCCACCCCTGATGCAAACTTCTTTCGTGTCTGATTAGAGAAGTCTGTATTCTTAAAGAAGAGCTCCACAAAACTCTTTGTCAGAGATATGTAAACTATGGTTAGTGAATAACTTTCATACAGACCCTGTATGTGTTGCCTCTCCTTTTGCTTCTTCTTCTAATGCTTCCCATGCAAGTGACTGTTGTCATAAATGTCCTTCTGTTCTGTCAGGCTTAACCATGAGGCAGCCACTTCAGGGAGTGTCGAAAGTTGGTGTGACTTTTCACAGTCTATGTGAGACATAACAGCTGTGCTGATATTGCTGTGGGTCATGGTTTGTGAGATAGATCAAAATGGGTTGGGCCAACACAAAGTGCTAAGTCAAACTCAGATAAAGAATATTAGGAGTGTAGTGTGAACACAACCAGTTCTGCCAATTAAATAAACTTGGAAAAGGCTGGATTCTCACACCAAGGCTTATAACATTGAGACTCATTCACAGCCTGTTCAAACATTCATTTCTGAATTCCTGAAGAGATCTACTGAGGATTAAAATGTATTCAGGTGAATGTTATTTCTGTTGTAAACAATACTGGCTGTGAATTGTTAGACCAGCACAATTAGAAAATGCCAAGCTGAAGAAAGATATGCTCAGGTTTAGCTCTTCACTTGAATAGAAGAAGTAGATTTAAATCTTCAGTTGCAGCAATCATTTATTTCTCCAAGAGAATGCTGGCTTGATGCCATTGCATTTGGTAGGATGACTGAGACAACGTATAAAAAGTTGAATATACTGGCTCATAGTTTGGACATCAGATCCTTTTCACATATACTATTGCCAAACTGGATCTCTTTTCATGTGCCTTTAATTTTTTTACCCAATATGGGACATTAATTTCTCCCTGTTAAATTCCTTTCAGTCCACTTTTTAAAGTTTCCTAGATCTTTTTTATTCTTCTCTTTGTTGAAGTACAAGCCATTCCTTCCAGCTTTGTTTCATCTGCACATTCCTTCATTTTTATCAAATCATTGATACAATGAAGGTCCCTGAGGCATTCTACTCAATACTTCTCTTCAGGTTAAAGTAGATTGTTCATCTATTTATTAGAGGGAGATAAGCTGTTTAGGATGGTGTAGCCCTATCTCTATGCCCTATGCCAGGGGTGTCAAACTCACAACCTGTAGGCTGGATAAATCACGTGCTGGCCACGCCCCTGCCTAGAGGAAAAAAGTCCTGATACATCACAGGATGCTGCTGTGACAACTTGACTTTGACAACTCTGCCCTATGCTTTTTCTTGATCTACTAAGTAGTAATTATCAAAGAAGATGAGGTTAGTCTGGCAATAATTTGTATATGACAAACCCATGCTGACACCTGGCATGCTTAGCCAATCACATTGCTTAAATCTGTTTGAGGATGGTATTCAGCAGGTTCTGACCAGTTCTGGAGAACTGGTAGCAGAAATTTTGAGTAGTTCAGAGAACCAGCAAATAGCTCCTCTGACTGGAGATTTTACAGTATCCTTCCCCTGCCACTCCCTCCAAGCCACGCCCATAGAACCGCTAGTAAAACTATTTGAATCCCATCTTGCCATCTATAAAGGTGAAGTTGAGAGATCTATAGATCCAAGTCCTCCTCCTTCTTGAAGATGGGGACAGTATTTGCTTCTTCGCTCTTGTGCAATTTTAAGTAAACCTCTGGAATAAGCTGGGATCTTTTTTCCACAAGTTAAAAATAGGATATCATATTGCCATTTAAAAACATTTATTAAAAATTGTTATTAACTTTCCAACTCCTCTGAAAAGCCAGGATATAAATGGCATTTTTTTGATGCAACCAATATATGGATGCTTTAAACTAAATCTGTTCCCATTGGCCAGAGCCAAATACCTTTTGAGATACTATACCAGCAGGATGAGGTGGAAGATTTCCTGGCATACAATCCATCAGGCTGTACCATTGGAATAGGTGAACAAAATGCCTTTGTAATTGCTGTATTGGTAGAGCTCAGAGTTGATGTCATTCTTTGTCAAAGGTTTGCCAGAATGCGGATCTTGCCAATGTAGTTGTTCCAGCATCATCTTGTAATAGTGAGTGAGACCTATATTTTCCACTTAATAAAAGAAATACCATTGAAATGAATGTATGTATAATAATCACATGAATGTAAGATTGTGTTGGTATAAATATTAAATCAGTTTCAGAATAATTAAAATTGGGAAATACTCAGCTGGCAACAGCCTACCTCTACCCCTTTGTCCTTGGTGGGCATGCCCAGTTCAAGGTAATACAGCCTCCCTAATCAATTTGTATTCTCACCACAACTTTAGTCATCTAAATCTTTTGTTATTTATTGTATTTATTGTATTTCAGCATTTATACATTGTTTTATCAAAAAACAATCCCATGCAGTGAACATCTTTGATAAATAGCAACCCATACAGAATTATTTGGTTGAAACTGTTGACAGAATTACTGTATCTGGTTGCTATCCAGAAGCAGCATTATAAACATTCAGTTTTATGTAAGCCTCTTGCTCCAATCTCCTTTGCATGGGATCAAGTCAACATTTACTTTTATTTGAATGCTGGCAGCATATTTCTGAGTCCCTGTTCTCAGTCTCTTTCTTGTCCCTGCATCATTTTTTCATATAAAGCTCAGTGTTGAGGATTTGCTCAAAGTTTAAGAATTTATCATACTATTTTGTTCAACTGAAGTTGATTTTTACTGTTATATTTTACACCATTGCCATAGCTGAAAGAGTAGACTCACACACACACACACACACACACACACTTATCACTGAAGCATACTGTTGTGGATGTATACCATGGTGACAAACTGAGGCAAAACACAGAGATGCCAATTCTTTGGAAAAGTGTTTTTATTATAAAATATGCTGTTGTGTTATAAAAGAAAGGTTACCTTTATTTAAAAAGGCCACCCATTGCTTTCATATTTACAATAAACTTCTATAAGCTGACAATCTTCTAAGATCTATTCAAAACTTCCGATTTATTTCACTGTGTCCTGTCTTATTATTTTTCTCTTTTATGCTTATTCCATTTATTTGATCGCTTTATCTTTCTAGCTACCTGTCTCCAGTTTTTATCCACCTGTTTCTATAGTTTACTAGAGTCTTCCCTCCTTTTCTTTACATTCGTATATTCATGTGGTATATTGTATTCAGCTAGCTCAGAGCCATTTCAATTCTACCCCATGTCTGGCCAGAAGAGTTGCCTGGCAATCAGCAGCCACCTAAAGAAGTCCTCTCTGAAGACAAGTGGTGGCAGATGAGTTGTCAACATGGGCTCAACTACTGTGGCATAGCACCACAAAAATAAGTGCCAAAGAACTGAAAATGGAGGGAAAGCTGAAGCAAGGGGACAAGGAGAGGAGAGGTAAGGAGAGGAGAGCTTACCGGAGGTCAGTGATGACAACAATGTTCAGTCGTCTGCAGGATTTAGTGGCAAGAAGTAAAGAGCTTCAGGGAGACTGTTGGTAAATCAAGTAGCTGCAGAGTTGGATGCAGGCATCCTTGCCTAGAGTAGAAGATAAGTGTCCATAATGGATTCCCACATTAGGCTAAATAATATGACCATCTTCATGTTTTTGGTTTAGCACTACAGTGCCTCTTAAAATACCTTGTAAATTAATCCCCATTTTGAGAGGCCTGAATAGACAGAATTCATCTTTTGTTCCTAAAAAAAGATCTTTCTATATGAACCTGATATAGGAGAAGGACTGGCGAGCCAGGGGGAGGGATGAAAAGATGGATCAACCTAGAATCATTGCATAGTCACCAATGAACTAAGTCCACTCTCCACTTTGATTGCCATTCACAGAAGATTCCTGTGCTTAGGTTTTTAGCAATAAATTAGTTAAATTGGACCTGATGCCTTTTTTAATATAAGGTTCAAACAGTGAAGACTGATTGGTGCTTTTATCATTTCAATAATGGTTATTAGAAAGGCGGATTCAGTCACTGATAATTTTCTGATTTAATAGGTTTGCCAAAAACATCAGAGATGGAATATCACTGGACCAATAACATTCAATATTACAAATGTGGCAGGTGATGATTTTCTTCCACTTTGTATAAACTGAGACTAAAAACAGAGGAAGCGAGTGAGTGACAGACTGTGGTGAACGAAGAGTGCGAGTGAAAAAATTTGCGATCCTGATTGAGTGTTGAATATTGGAGAACCTTAGTCGGAGTGAAGTCCGAAAACAGCGGGCAAAGCAGATATGAGTGGCGGTGAAAGCGAAAGGGCTCGTGAGATGAAAGAGAGTAAGGACGCGAGCGATTGGATAGAGAAGGTAAGAGAATCGAAGGGACCTGAATGACTGACAATAATTGGGGGGGGGGAGAGAAAGAAAGAACAACAAATTTAATTTAAGGGAACTTCAAGAGATTTGAACTGTGGATTTTGGGGAAAATTGGAAGGACGAACTTGAGATCAGGGGAGATCTGAAGTAAGGAATTAAATAGTCTTATTACAACTTTAAATATTCCACGGGGAAAGCTGAATAATTTACTGGACTCTTTTTGGATTATTGGACTGGAGCTGTAGTAAATGGAGAAGATTTATTAAAGAAAGAGACTATATGAATTTAAAGATTGATTTACATGATTTTTAAATGAAAGGAGAAACAGCTACAGCGGAAAGTGAGGTGAGACGGTGAAACCAGAGATTTTACTCAGCAAGTCTGTGCTTCCAGTGTGCTTGGTGAAGGAATTTTGATTTAGAGACAAAGAACTGAACAACTACATTAAGATACTTTAAGCTTTTAAACTTTGCAGATTGTAATAATTATTTCTTCACACCAACTTACCGTATATACTCGAGTATAAGCCGAGTTTTTCAGCACATTTTTTGTGCTGAAAAAAAACCCCTCGGCTTATACTCGAGTCAGATTCCCCTCTGAAAAAAAAATGGTGTGGAGCTCTGAAGCTGGGCAGCCGCTTCCCTGCTTCCGTGTTTCCTTTGCAACTTTTAAGCATGGGGGTAATCGGAAGCAGAAAAGTTCTTGCTTGAGGATATATTGTTTTTTCTTTTTTTAACTGTTTTTAGGGGGGAGGAATGCTCAGACACGAAATCTATCTGACTGAAAATAAGTGTGTGTGTGTTGGAGGGGGAATTTTAACAGAGGGAAGATGTAGGGAGGAGGCAAAAGCGATGGAAGATCCTTCAGGGGAAACTGAGGGGGAGACTCACTCTTGGTCCAGATGAGCCCCCTTCCCCTTTCTCTAGGCTGAGAAAACAACGCGAGCCGAGGTTGCTTCGGCTCCACTCAGCTTCATTTCCTCAGCTCCAGTTGCCTTCAGTCCACTCGGGAGGAGGGGGAGGAGGAGGTGGTGGTGGCGGCTCGCGTTGTTTTCTGATAGTGAGATCATTTCCCAAATTAATTGATTCACTAACCCAAAAGAAGATGATGTTGATGACAGTGGGAGGCAGGAGTCACTCTCTCCCTTGCAAGAAAAAAGCAAGAGCCGTTCTTATGATCTCTCCCTCTCTCTCCTCGTAATACAGTCAAGCCTTTCCAGCATGCGGGATCTGCCCCCGCCGCTTTGCACCTTGCAAATGCAAAAACCCCAGGATTTTGCATTTGCAAGGTGCAAAGTGGCGAAGGCAGATCATGCGTGCTGGAAAGGGCTTGACTGTATTACGGGGAGAGAGAGAGAGAGGGAGAGATCATAAGAACGGCTCTTGCTTTTTTCTTGCAAGGGAGAGAGTGACTCCTGCCTCCCACTGTCATCATCATCATCTTTTGGGTTAGTGAATCAATTAAACCTTTCATGATAGTGAGATTGTTTCCCAAATTTCCCTTAAATCAGGGAAGAAATCAGAAACAAACCTTTGGACTGAGAATAAGCCTGTTCCTATGATGCCATTTTTGTTCACTGCAGTGTGAAAAGTGTGAAAAAACACACTTCTTTTTCTTCATCTTCTTGTTCCCTATTTACTGGTCTCTTTCAAAGAGGAAATTGTGAACATCAAACTTATTCTCAACTGTCCTAGTGAAAGTTTTTATTGTATCTATTTTTATTTTTGAAATTTACCAGTAGCTGCTGCATTTCCCACTCTTGGCTTATACTTGAGTCAATAAGTTTTCCCAGTTTTTTGTGGTTAAATTAGGTGCCTCGGCTTATATTCGGGTCAACTTATACTCAAGTATATACGGTAACCGACTTTCAAATGTGGTAAATTATATATGATTTAATTGATACATTAGTAAATATTGAAGTTTGTACTTGGTTATAACACACACACAAAAGGAGGTGATAATTAATTAATTGTTTAGGTATTGATACTTGATTATAGGTGTTGATTATATTGAATTAAATAATTAATTGTGACTAATTGTGATTACTACAGATTAACTAATTAATTATTATATAGCAAGGTTGATATATTTTCATTTAGATTTGTAAGTATTTGAAATATTATCTTAACTATTTTGAGATTAGGGATCTTGTAGCATTTATAGATATACAAATTAATAGCACTTAAATTTAAATAGAGGAATTTGATATATTATTAAGATCTACAAATCCAGGTATTTGATTTAGAAAATAGCTCTAAAATTGTTCTGGAGAATATATATATTGACAAAAGAGGTTAATCCTGTAACATATCATATTAATTAGAGTAGTGGCCATATATAGCTGATACTTCTCAATAGTAAATGCTAATTTGGCACAACATATTTCGTATAATACAAAAACAAATTTTATAAGAAATGACCTCTATGACTAACAACGCTTAAAACTAGAAAGAAGACCTCTTCAATACAAACAACTGTGATGCCATCACCCTCGGTGATGGCACAAAAGACAATTGAAGAAACTCTCCCTGGAGAGAAACAACCTGTCATCACAAATGCCAATATCCAATCGAACCTTCTTACTTTACAAGAATCCATGCTGAAACGTCAGGAAATAATGGTGAAAAATCATACTGAAACAAGAGCTGACACAAATGAATTAAAAGAAGAGATGGGGAACTTAAAGGCAGAAATGAAATTAGACATCTTAAAGCTGGATCAAAAAAATTGAAACAATACAGCAAGCACTAGAAAGGAATGAATCAACAACAAAGGAGGTTGAGAAAAGGATGGAACAAATGGAAAAGAAGCTGGAAATGGTTGGTGAGCAATGAAGAAATGTGCGTAAAGAAATGGACAATTCCTTGGTATATCTGGAAATGGACAAGACTGCAGCATATTTGAGATTCCAAAATATAATGGAATCTAAAGAAGAGGATTTGGAACAAGTGATGGGAGGAATATTAGCAGACCTATTGGAAAAAGATAAGGATGATATCCTGAAAGAGCTAGACGAAGTATATAGAGTGAGCACAAATTATGCAAGACGACATAAATATCCAAAAGAGGTCCACATGAGATTTGCCAGAAGAAAAGTTCAGGATGTTATATATAAAATTTCTAGAGAAGAAACAATTACAAATAAAGGAAAAGAAATCTTGGTGCTTAAACAAACCCCAAGAAGAGTGAGAGAGCAGAGGAGAGATTATAAATTCTTGGCGAACCAGTTAAACCAAAAAGGCATCATATTCAGATAGCTAATCCCAGAGGAAATGCTAATCACATGGGAAGAAAGAAAAATTAAAGTAGACTCTGTGGAAAAAGCCCAAGAATTCTTTTTTGGGCAGATCACAATCCGATTCAGATAGTGTGGAAAGGTAGGAAAAAACCAAGGAAAAGGTGGACTTTAAATACACAGCTAATTAAACAGAAAGAATTTATGAATAGACTTAAGGAGGAATTTGATTATTTCTTAAAAGAAAATAACGATGAGGCAACTATGAAACAGAATATTTGGGATACAATGAAGGCAATAATAAGAGGCACAATGAGATCATACACTGCTAAAAGAAATAAAGAAAAATATGCCCAACAAAATAAATTAGAACAAAGAATCAAAGAATTAGAAACTCAGCTACAATACACCTCAAAAGATTGTAAATTGAAAAATCAGATGATAATAACTAAACATAAATTAAATTTAATCGAACAAGAGGGAATGGTTTCAAAGTTGAATACAGCTAGACAGATATTCTTTGAACAGGCCAATAAACCAGGAAGATGGTTGGCCTACAAACTTAAAAAAGAAAAACAAAAAAGATTGATCTACCAACTAATAGATGAAAATGGGGATGCCCAACAAGGCATAGAACAGAAAAAAGAAATTGCATGAAAATTTTTTGAAGATCTTTATAAAAAGAAGGAGGTAAACTAGGACATGATAAGAAATTATTAGGATATTACTAAAGATAAAATAATCAAGGAGGAGATGAAGGAAATGTTAACTAGAGACATTACGTGCCCCGAGTTAAAAACAGCAATAGAAAACCAAAAGAATAATAAAACCCCAGGATCTGATGGGATACCAGGGGAACCTTATAAGAAAATAGGAGAACAAATAGGACCTCTCATGATGGAAGTATATAATGAGGTCCTATTTGCAGCAAGAATGCCGGATTCATGGAAGGAGACACTGATATCGTTGATCCCGAAAGAAGACTCAGACTTATGACTTATACAAAATTATGGACCAATTTCCCTGTTAAATACTGATTATAAAATATTTACCACAATTATAGCAAATAGATTAAAAAAATATTGAATGAATAAAAATCAAAGAT
The DNA here is from genome assembly GCA_033807585.1 of Hydrophis major. Classification (NCBI taxonomy): domain Eukaryota; kingdom Metazoa; phylum Chordata; class Lepidosauria; order Squamata; family Elapidae; genus Hydrophis; species Hydrophis major. Next base: position 181,525,428 of record CM066331.1, on the reverse strand, counting down.
TCCTTCCCAATAGACAAATTAGGAATAATTTAAGAATAGTACTAAATGTTTTGGAATAATACGAAGCCCACCTGGAAAAACAAATAGCCCTTCTTGGATGCACAGAAGGCCTTTGACAATCTAAATTGGCAATTCCTAATCCAACAAGTTTACAATATGGATTTAGGCACTAAATTTGAAAACATTGTGACTACAATTTACGATTCACAAAAGGCGAATATTATAATTAATGGAGAGTACACACGCTCAATAAAAACAGAGGAAGGAGTTAGGCACGGATGTCCATTATCTCCCCTGCTCTTCATATTATCTTTGGAAACATTGCTTAAATGAATTAGACAGAACCCAGGAATAAAAGGATTAAAAATTAAGAAAGAAGAATATAAACTCCAGTCATTTGCGGACGACATGGTTTTTTCATAGAGGAACCAATTGAAACAGGTCAAGAACTATTGAAAGAGTTAGATCAATTTGGGAAAGTTGCGGGACTTAAAATCAATAGGGAAAAATGAAATTAATAACTAAAAAATTAACAGAAAAACAGAAATTAAAATTGGAAAGGATAATGGGATTATAAATAGTTTAAAAAGTTAAATACTTAGGAATTTGGTTGACAGTTCAATGCAAAACCCTAATGGAAAATAATTATAATAAACTACTACAGCAAGTCAAAAAAGATTTAGAGATATGGGTCAAATCGCAAATCTCCTTACTAGGGAGGATTGCCACTATAAAAATCAACATTCTGCCCAGATTTATTTGCTCATTCCAAACAATACCAATAAAAATACGTAAAAATTACTTTGTAGAACTTAACAAGATAATCACCAAATTTATTTGGCAAGGTAAAAAACCAAGGATAAAGCTAAAGGCAATGCAAGATATGAAGAGCAGGGGAGGAATGGCACTCCCAAATTGGGAAATATACTATAGTGCACCCTCCTTACTGTTAAGTTTGAGAATGGGTGAGGAGGAATGGAGACAAGCCGCTGAACGGTGAACTTCAGCTCTTTATTTACATAGTGACTTCTCAGTAAAACAACAGTAACCCCCGCCTTATATAGGCAACCCTTGTAACGTTTTAACCAATAACAAGCTAGGAATGCTAGCTTTTATGACCAATAGGAACTCTCTGTTAAGGGCCAATCGGATTCCCCGGAACGGGCCAATCCGGTCCGGCCGCTTAACAGCCAACCAGAAGTGCAGGGCCAGAACCCTGCACTTACTTCAAGCTCACACTTTATTACTTATATACATACACAACACCCCTTCCCCCTGGTTCCTTAGTCCAAGTTATAGTCCCTTAAATAGGACGGTTGTTTTTTCAGTCTTTTGGATTTCCTTTGTATTGGCTGGTTGCAATCTAGCTGAGGTAGATCGCTGCTTGGTGGTGGGGCTGCCTCTGGTTCAGAGTTCACTTCCATGTCATTGCCCACATTTTCCACAATTCCCTGAGGCGCAAACGTTTCTCCCTCCGGCTCCGCTTCTTGAGTTACATTTAAATCGTCGTTTCCTTTGAGCGGGTTCTCTAGGATTTCCACATCTTCCGTACCTCCCCCCCCTCAGTTTGGTCGTAGGGGAGTTGCGGACTGGCTGCTGCAAGTCGTGACCGTTATTGGTCGATGTGCCATTTCCAAAGTTTATTGTCAAGGCATTGCACAAGGTAGGATCTGGGGCCGGTTACACGTACCACTGTCGCTTCCACCCACAACGGGTCGCCCAATAGGTTCTTTGCATACACGAGGTCTCCTACCTGGAAGGTGCGACAGCGGCCGCTGGATCCTAGTGGTTTCTCTGGTTCATAAGCAGGGTGCAACCGGTCGAGGTGGGAGCAGAGCCTTCGTCCCATAAGCAGTTCAGCGGGAGTTCTGCCAGTGACGCTATGCGGGGTGATGTGTTGCAAGAAGAGGATTTGATTGACCTTGTTGTCAATGTTGTCGTAGTCTACTTTTTGCAAGGTTCTCTTCACAAATTGGACCATGCGTTCTGCTTGGCCATTGGTTGCAGGATGCACAGGCGAGGTGAGCGCATGGCGGATGCCGTGATCAGCGAGATACTGCTCGAACACTAGTGCAGTAAACTGTGGCCCGTTATTGGACACCAGGATGTCTGGTAGTCCGTGGGTTGCAAAGAGTCTGTTTTAGAACCTTGATGACTGCCTCGGAGGTCGTAGTCGTCATACGATGAATTTCGAGCCAATTTGAGTAGGCATCGACTGTAAGCAGAAAGGTTGGTCCCGCGAAATCCAGGTGAATTCAGGACCAGGGTCCACGAGGTGTCTCCCATTCAGTAGGCATGGCTTTTGGTGGGGCGTTGCTGACTTCTTGGCACCGGGGGCAAGCTTTAACCCACTGTTCGATTTGCTTGTCAATGCCTGGCCACCATGCGTAGCTTCATGTAAGTGCTTTCATTCGCATGATGCCGGGGTGGCCCTCGTGCAACGTTCTCAGCAACGCTTTTCAGAGCCGCTCTGGGACAACAACTCTATCGCCCCAGATGATAGAGCCCTTCTGGGAGAAGAGTTCAGTCTGCCTAGACTTGAACGGTGTGAAGTCATCTGATACTTGGTCCAATGGCCATCCGCGTTCTACCCAACTCAGGACTCGTGCTAGGGTGTGGTCGCGCTTGGTTTCTCTCGCGATGTCTCGAGCAGTCAGTGGCGGCGAGTTGAGTGCCTCGATTTGCAACGTGGTTAGCGTTGGTGCTGGATCATCGAGAGTCTCTGGAAGCGGTGCTCGGCTCAATGCGTCGCCGTGGGGAATGGCTTTCCCCGGCCGATATTGCAACCGATAATTATAAGCAGCTAAGAATTCTGAACATTGGGTCATCCTAGGAGATAATATGTAGGGAGTTGGCTTATCCCCGGCTATTATCCCTAGCAACGGTTTGTGGTCAGTCACAATGGTAAAAACCCTCCCATACACGTATTCGTGAAATTTTTTCACAGCTGAGACAATTACGAGGGCTTCTTTATCAATTTGTCCATAGTTCCGTTCCGTTTTTGAAAGAGTCTTGAAAAATATGCAACAGGGGCTTCGTTCCCATTAGGCAGCACGTGGCTCAAAATGGCGCCCACCCCAAAAGGCGATGCATCACAGGTTATAACTAACGGCAAAGTCTCGTTATACTGCATGAGTACAGAGTCAGATGTGAGCAGTTTTTTAACATTTCGGAACACCTGTTCTTCTCGGTGACCCCATAACCACATTGCTCTTTTATCTAACAATCGGTGTAACGGTTCAGCGATGGTTGCTTTGTGCGGTAAAAATACATTATAAAAATTGATGAGGCCTAGGAACGCCTGGAGATTGGCCTTGCTTCGTGGCCTGGGAGCGTTTTTGATCGCCTTTAACTTACTCTCGGTCGGGTGAATGCCCTGGCTATCAATCAGGTACCCCAGAAACTCAACACTGTCAGTACATCATTTACATTTGTTTTTTTTTAACCCTAAGACTGGCTTCTTGGAATTTTTTCAGGACTAATTTTAACCGGTCTTGTAAATTTTTTTTTGTAGGGGCTGCTATTAATACATCGTCAAAATAAGGGACCACGCCCTTAATTCCTTGCAATAACCTTTCCATAAGGCTCTGGAAGATCCCCGGGGCTACACTAACTCCGAATTGCAGCCGGGTACATTTAAAGGCACCGCGGTGCGTCACAATAGTTTGGGCCTGTGCCATTTTTTCATCCACTGGTAATTGTTGATATGCTTGAGCTAAATCCAATTTAGCAAAAACTTTCCCGCCCCCCAGGGAATGGAGGAGGTGCTGCACCACCGGGACTGGATATGCATTCTGCTGCAGGACGTGGTTCAAAGTGGTCCGGTAGTCCCCACAAATTCAGATTGACCCATCTGGCTTGATGGGTGTTACAATAGGGGCTTCCCAAGGGGAGTGATCGATGGGCTTCAACACCCCCTGAGTTATCAGTTTGTCGAGTTGTTCGTCGATTTTCGGTTTTAAAGCAAACAGAACTTGACGGGGTTTCAAACGAATGGGAGCTATTTTTGGATCTAAGCTGAATGAGATCGGGGTCCCTTTGTACTCGCCTAAGCTGTCTGCGAAGACGTCCCCAAACTCAGATATAAGGTCTTCCTCCCAGTCACAGCCACCGACTCGGTTTACGCCGGCCATTTCAATGCCGAGTGGCACGAACCATTGGAGGCCCAGTAGGCTAGGCCTATCTCTATCGATGACCATTAAAGGTAAGTACGCTGTGTGCTTCTTGAAGGAGACTCGGACTCAGCAGGACCCGACGACGGGGATTCGATTCCCCTGGTAGTCCTTGAGGATGAGGCGTTGGAACCGTAGATCTTGGCGTTGAATTGTGTGGATGAGTTGCTTGAGTGTCTTCCATGACACCATCGAGAGGGACGATCCCGAGTCAACCTCCATGAGGCAAGGCTGGTTTTCGATAGCGACTGTGACTCGAATTTTCTTAGTGTCCAAGGTTGAGGCGTGACCGATAGTGATAGTATGGTGAGCCTCTTCTCTCTGCAAAGCTCGATTTCTGTAGGAGTGGTTTACTGGCTCTCGCCTTACAGGACGGTTTCCTGTCGATTGGCAATAGTTAGCCCCTTTTGAGGCCTGTCTGGGTCCTGGCAAGCTGCGGCAGACCCATCCGATGTGACCTCGTTTCCCGCACTCGTGGCAGAGTGCGTCGCGGAATTTGCATTTGGACCTGGCATGGTTGGCTCCACAACCAGCACAAGGGCGTAAGGGCTTCGGGTGAGGGTCCCGGTCGGACCGCAGTTGATGGACCCCTTCTTCGTCGCTGTCTGATGATGAAGAGAGGTCCTCGTGGTGCGTTGTTGCCAGCTGCCCTTCTGAACTAGGTGAGATTTCGCTGGCCGGTGGTGGTACCGGAGCGCAGTTCCGATGTAGTTGTGCAGCCGACTTCTTGGTCGCCTCTGCTGCCGTGGCTTTGGCGATGGCGTCGGCAAGGCTGATGTCTCCTTTTGCCATCAGCTTGCTTTGGACGCCTGGTGCATCTAATCCCAGGACTAAGCGATCTTGTAGTGCCTCTTCTAAATCAGCGAATTCGCAGAGGCCTCCCAAATTTCGGAGGTCTTCTATGAAGTCGGCCACGCTTTCTCCCTTTCGCTGGCTCCTCTGGAAAAACTCGTGATGTCTCACCAGCGTAGGCACAGTTGGAGCATAGTGACCTCGCAGGAGAGGTTCGAGGTCGTTCCAATCCATCGCCTTTGCTTCTCGGGGTTTGGCTAGTGCTTTAGCCATCTTAAATACAGTTGGACCGCAATGCGTTAGGAACACCGCCCTTTCTTTCCTGGTGTGGCGTCCTTTAAATTGTTCATCTCTAGGAACATTTGGAAGCAATCTATGTAGGACTCCCAGTCCTCTTGGGTTGGATCGAATGGAGCAGGTGGTACAATGCCGCCGGACATGGTTCCGTTGTTGGCGTCGTTTGTCACGTGCTCAGTGTTCTTCGAAGTTTCGTTGGTTCAGATGTCTCCAAATCCCACCTTCGTCGCCAGTGTTAAGTTTGAGAATGGGTGAAGAGGAATGGAGACAAGCCTCTGAACGGTGAACTTCAGCTCTTTATTTACATAGTGACTTCTCAGTAAAACAAGAGTAACCCCCGCCTTATATAGGCAACCCTTGTAACGTTTTAACCAATAACAAGCTAGGAACGCTAGCTTTTATGACCAATAGGAACTCTCTGTTAAGGGCCAATCGGATTCCCCAGAACGGGCCAATCCGGTCCGGCCGCTTAACAACCAATCAGAAGTGTAGGGCCAGAACCCTGCACTTACTCCAAGCTCACACTTTATTACTTATATACATACACAATACTTACTTTGTTGAAAGAGTGGGTAAACCTACTGAATAAAAGAATCTTATTTCTAGAAGGCCACGACTTACAGACGGGATGGCCTGCGTTTTTATGGGACACTGGAAAAATCAAACAGAACTATTTCTACAGACATATAATTAGAGATTCCTTATTGGCTAATTGGAATAAAATAAAATAAAAACATTATTTAAAAATCCCAATCTGGATCTCAACGATGGAGGCGACGATACATCCAGATAATCTCAATCTTAACAAAATGATAAAATACAAATACCTTCTTGATGCGCAAGGAACTTTAAAATCATGGCAAGATCTCTAAGAACAAGGGCTACAAGTAGACCAGTGGGCTTACCTGCAAATTCAAAATAGGTATAGTCAGGATAAGAAATTTTTTGGAATTTATGCTAAGCCACAACAATTAGATAAAATCCTATTAGGCCCAGATAAAAAAATATATAACTAAATTTTATAATTATTTATTAGAGATAGAATTAGAAGAGGAAGTAGTAAAGGTAACATGATAGCTTGGAGTAGAAACATAGGACGTAGGACATTATTAGAATGGGAAAAGGTCTGCACAAGGAACAATAAAATCACAGAAACAGCAACATATAAAGAAAATGCCTATAAAATGTTTTATAGATGGCATCTCTCACCCTCAAGAATAGTGAAGATGTCTTCTAACATGAATCCGAATTGCTGGAAATGTAAAAAGAAACATGGAACATTCTTTCACATGTGATGGTCCTGCACTGAAGCTCAAAGATACTGGCACAGAATAAAAAAATGGTTAGAGGAAATAACGGTGGAGCAAATTGAATTAAAACTAGAATTCTTCTTACTGGGGATATTTAAAAGACAAATTTCTAAAAAAGTCAAATATATAATACTGCACATTCTTACTGTAGCCAGAATAACCTTTGCACAGTGTTGGAAACAAGCAGATATTCCAACAGAGGAAATGATCATTCAGAAAATAACAGCCTGTGCAGAGATGGATAAGTTAACCTTAGCACTTAAGGAAAAAGAAACATCAGAATATTATAGAAGCAGGGAATGCTAGTATAACTGGATAGAACAAAAATAGGAAATATATTAGTAAACACCGTAAAATGTAAAAGAGGTAGTAATTATATACTCGCAATAAGATGTTTGTAAATATGTCACCAATATTGATAACAAACAAGGAACCATAGACTGTTGATAATAGAATTGCTTTTTTTAAAATCGTTTTTTTCCTTTTTTTTCTGTGTGTTGTGTATGTGTTTGTTTGACATTCTAGTTGTATAATTAATAAGTTTTTTGTTTTTTTTAAAGCTGCTTCTTCCCACAATTACTGGGATGAAGTGAGGCTAGAGTTCAGTGGTTGTCTGTAATTGTTAGGGTGTCAGGATTTGGGTTTGACTGTTGGTTTTATTGTGATTTTGTGAGTTGCCCAAATAATGACAAAGAGAATTCTTTTGAATGAATGAATGAAATAAACAATTTGTGATCTAGCTGTCCCAGTTTATAGTACATCACTAATAGAAAGGGAAGAAATTAATATCAATGTGTATTTTTTGCATGCCTAAAGCTATGCTAGATATTAATTCAATGGGAATTCTATTACAAAGCTTTATTACATAAAAATATCTGCTGGTTTATGACCAAATAAAATTGATTGCTATATAAACCACAAAAAGAACAGGCAAAATTACATTTTTAGAATACTACTAACATGATTTTCCTGCTACACTTTAAATTTAAGACGATTATCCTCAAAAAAGATTAGACACCCCCCCCCCAAAAAAAAGTTTTATCTATATTTCTATTCTCAGCAGCAAGAAACTATTTAAAAATAAATTATTGGAACAAACTACTTAAGCTTTTATTTTGGATAAATAATAGTGAAAAAGTGTGCATGTACACATGCTTCTATGTATACAGCACTTTTGAATGAAAGACTACAGATTTTCTTATAAATATGGTATAGGAAATAGATTTTTCCTTGCCTTTTCACCCTTCCTGTTAAAGCCGTGGAGATTGTTCTCAGAAACCAACTCCAGCCCCAGGAAACTGTCTCCCCTCCTGCACATTCATATTCCAAGTCCCAATTTAGACAAGATGAGCTAGCAGTAAAGGCACTGCTATTCCTCATGCCTCCACCAGCTGATCTTATGATGGCAGTTGGGAGTCTACAATAGGAGGGCATTGACTGTCTGTGCCACTTAAGTACAACCAGTTCTGATCCTTCTCTGCAGAGGCTCCATCTGAATAAGAGTAGCAGATTCAGGTTGGCTTCTGTGCCAATAATTGTTTTCTTGCTATAGATTGGCAACAATGAAATCTGTACCTATAACAAGTCTTTTTTTCTCTTTTAGGAGAAAATAGTGAATTATTCTTATACTTGAAACTGGGGGATTGTTTTGCATTTTATGTGGACCAATTGTGGTTGATAAATTACTGTCCATGGTATAGCATGGAGTAAATTAATGGAGATTTATTCAAATCATAGTGAAGTAACTAATAATTGAAACAAATTATAAAATAGACTGTACTTCAATGTGATGCATGAAGATTTGTTCTGTTCCAGGTCAGCTGAGCAAGAATATTTGAAGAATTCAATGGCTTGTATATTTAACCTCTCCTAATTATTTATATAACCCAGTCCCTGTTGCAGTTTTTAAGATTGTTTTATTTTGAATCAAGTTCAGTTTTCTATTTCATTACTGTGCCAATATTACATTGCACTTTCAAATTTGCATAGTGGTAGGTCTTAGTTTGGGTGATTTTTTAATATGCATCTTAATGTACAAAAAAGCATATTAATCAATTCTGTAACCCAGTAGTATAAAATGGTAAAGCACACGGTGCCCACCAAGACAGCACTTTTCTGGTGGTACACGTGCCCAATTAAGATCCAACCATCACAACTGCCCAGTTATCATTGGCAGAAGCAGCTGCAGCAGCTTCTTTGTAGTTTAGAATATTCACTATTGGAAGCCAGCCTCCCTTTTCAAGGAAAACCCTTTGTAGAGTCAACAGTAGCATTACATTCAAAGTAACAGTTCTGTAGTGGGAAACAGTGGTGCAATTCTACCAGTTCGGCCCAGTTCTGGTGTACCGGTAGCACCAAACATTCGCGGAAAATGAACTGGTTCTCTCTGAGGAGCTGCCCACCTGGGCTTTCATACTGACCTTTATTTAACACTTTGTGCGGCACAGCAGATTGCCGCGCTTCAGCTGCTGAAGTGACAGGGAGAGTGCAGGATTACAGGAGAGTCAGAAAGCTTCGGCATGTGCCAAGCACACCCAAGCCACGCCCTCCAAACTGGTGGTAAACTATTTTGAAACACACCACTGGTGGAAAAGACTGAGGGGAGGCGGGTTTTTTGCTTGATTCTACCATTGTTAAGCGGCAATGACACCACTAAGGGATTGAACTGAAACATCAGATCTCAACTAGGCTCCTGCAGCAAACAACTGAACAGAGTGAAGAAATCTGGTACAGCTTTCTCAAATGTAGGAGCAACATATTGAGGCAGAAGCAGAGGAGATAGATAACCAAGGGAAGCATTATGGCCCAACAGGCCAATTTAAATGGGCTACTGTGGAAGATATGGGGATTGCAGGCAGAGTGCAGCTACATGAAAAGAACATCAATGCAGAACATTCACTTGACAATGCTATGGCCAGGGGTGGGATTCAAATTTTTAACAACCGGTTCTGTGGGCTTGGCTTAGGTGGTGGGTGTGGCTCAGTGGTCATGTGACTGGGTAGACATGGCTTGGTGGTCATGTTATTGGCTGGGCATGGCCAACTCAATATCACTCACATCGAGGCATGCATCTCCTTGCCTGGTCTTTCATGACTGTGGGGATGCTGCAACAATCATAAGTGTGAAAAATGGTCATAAGTCACTTTTTTCAGTGCCATTGTAACTTTGGTCACTTCACACAAGCAAAGTACCAGCAAAGGAGGAAAAAAAACTCCAGAGAAGTTCCTGAGACAGGAAGTCTAGTCCTGCCAAGAATGTAATAAGGGTTAACAGAGGGGCAGTTTCTGTAAGCAACACCAGAATGTTTCCTTCCTGCCTTCCTTACAGGATTAGGCCAGTAATTTCTTCTAACAATCAGTTTCCCGAACTGCTTAGAATATTAATAACCGGTTCTAGAAAATAGGTGCGAACTGGTAGAATCCTACCCCTGTCTGCAATGCCTTTCATATATTAGGCCAGGGGTCTTCAAACTTGACAGCTTTAAGACTTCTTCCTCCAGTCATGTTAGCTCAGGACCTCTGGGAGTTGAAGTCCACAAGTCTTAAACTTGCCAAGTTTGAAGACCCTAGTCAGAGTGAAAGACAAAGCTGCACTTAACCATGTATGAAGCAGGCTGAAAAGATAATCACTATTAACTGGATCTGATTGCCATGGCTGGGTTTTATTGGCCTATATTTATATAGGGTTATGAGGGAAACGACAAGTTTGTGCTGAATATTGCAGCATCTTGTTCAGACACAAGGCAGACTTTTGATCACTGGAATATATGGTTAGTATGCTGGGATTCTTCATATGAAAATTGTCAGATACAATATGAATAGAACATGAAAAATTGCTTTTATTCATAGGAATTAAGTATCATAGGGAGACAGGCATACATTATTTAAAATAGCCCCAATATTCCAGGCTGGAATATATTTATGGGTTGATTTGGCTCTGCTGTATTTTTTATTTTTTTTAGCCTTTAGGGTAGGCAAGGTCAGGACTCAGAAGCAGAAAAAATTCCAAGAATACTTTTTATTGTTGCAGAATGGGATGAAAACATCTTGAAAGTCTGTCAAGATCCCCAAAGTGCTTTTTCAGGAGGCAATTGGCCTTTTTTTTGAAGACGTTTCTCCAAGAAGCTTCTTCAGCTCTGACAGGATAGTGGGGAGTGGAAGGATTTATAGAAGCTTCTTGGATGAGAAGCGAAACATTTTCAAAGAAAAAAAACAAGAAAGTCCAGTTTCCTCCTGAAAAAGCACCTTTGGGATAACCATGACCTGGATGACTGAGAATCTCTACAGACTTTAAGCCTATCAAGAGTTTCCTCTGCCTCATTTTACATCATACAAAATCAAGGAGGGATTGATTTGTAGTATCACACTAAGTGGGGTTGATTTGAAAGTAAGTGTTGCACTACAAAGCAGTTTTCACATAAGGTACTTCTGAGCAGAGAAACCAGGTGGCATTTCTGTTTGATGAAAGTCATGGCTGGTCAGTGAGAGCATGTTTTGGTGGGTGTCACATGCACCTGTGAAATTTTGAACCTTTGAATCCCTCTGAATTTCTTAACCACTTTTTAAACTTTTGCTCCAATTTATTGATTGGAGCAATGTACCTTTTGGAAGCAGATTCATTCATTCATTCAACCAACCAATTAATGGAACAGCTTGCCTTCAGAAGTTGTGGGTGACCTATCACCAGAAGTTTTAAGAGATTGGGCAACCATTTGTCCTGAATGGTCTACAGCTTGAGGAGTGGGTTAAACTAAATGACCTCCGAGGTCCTTTCCAACTCTTTCTCTGTATTGTGAGTTTCTTTCTCACACTTTCTATTTTCTCGTGTCCTTTAATGTTTCAAATGCTCTCTTCTTCCTTCCAAAGATGAAATCTACATTCTTTCACGTTACCTTGCTTTTAATCTTACATTAGCTACCCAGAATCACCATTTGGGTGATCTTATAATTTAAAGTAAAAATTAACCAAAAACAAACATAACATACCAGAATTTTGGGGAAGTATATCAGAGGCAATGATTTTTTTCTTACATAAACAACAAGGAGCAATTAATGCATTATTCCTAAATTATATACAATGGAATCCTGTTAGTTTAAAAATGATGCACTCTCTACTGCTGAAATTCCAAAAGGTATTTTTATTTTTTATTATTTAAATTCTAAAAGGATCCCTGGCTAATGCATTCTTGGAAATATTGATTTTGAGTTAATTTGGATTGGCTTTAATGTAATCTGAAAAGAAATTTCAATTTCTAGAACCTGTGTGGTTTAGGTCCAAAACAAAGATTGCATAGTTTGAAGCATGTACAATTTGCTTTTCTCTTATTATATCAGAATCAATTAAGAAAGTGAAAGCTGTATCTGCTTTATTTTTAGATGAGCAAATGATGTACATACTCTTCTTGAGTCAATATTTTTCCTGGAACTTGGAAACAGAGCAACGGATGAGGTTGCACGTAAAATGATACTTCTTGCCTATATCACAAGGTTGACTGCAGAGAAGAGGGAAAAAAAGGCAGAAACTTCTATCACTTTATCATTTTCTACTTTATTACTTCAAATTAACAACCACAATAAAGCTCAAAAAAGTCCAATATTTACACAGGAAAAAAGTACAAAATTCCCACCCCCCCAAAGTTCAATTTTTTGTTTTTTTTGTTTTTGTTTTAAAATTACAAAGTAATAAAAAGGTTTTTTTACTTAATTAAAAAAAGGAGAGAGACACAGTAAGCAGGGTAAATAAATTAGGGGAAAACAACAACAAAAAACCTGTGTTAAATAGAAGAATTAAAAAAAAAAACCCAAAAACGCCAAGGCTGTTCCACTTCCAAACATTCCAGACTGCCCAACGTTTAAAAAAAAACCAAAAACCAAGCCAAGGGCTGGAGGACAGTTGATGATGGCTGTGATGCAGAACTAAAGACAGATTTTCTTGAATAAAACCTAAAAATTAAAAAAAAAAAAAGAATGGGACAAAAAAGTAGAAGAAATCTTCTTACTGAGGAGGGAAGATGTGTTTGTCCTTCAAAATCGATGGTACAAGGAGTAACCTCTGCAATCACTGTGGCTTCTGCTCCCGCCCCCATCATTCACATATCCCTCCCTTTCCCTCAGCTCCATCCCCTGACTCCTGCAGGAAAATAATAAAAACAAAATAATAAAAATAAAAATAATAATAATAAAACTAAACACATCTAAACTGGTTGCTTGAGAGAGAGAAAGAGAGAGAGAGAGAGAGAGACTGCCATCCCTTGCGCTAGAATCAGGGTACATTTCTACACCCTTCACATTTGTTGCTGTCTTGCACAGCAGATATTGCTACCCACACCCACACCCTTAACACACAACTGCTGCCGTGCCAGTCCTGTTCACCTTATTGGTATGCCTATAGCATCCCACACGAATGCACACACAGGGGCAGTGGTGTCCCCAAAAGAAAGAATGCCTGAATACAAATAGCAGCCTTCGTCCACTGAATCTCCCCTGGAGGCAGTGCCAGCTTACTAGTGCAGCCAAATTTGAAATGAATGTTAAACCACCTCCTCAAGCTCCTTGGAGCTGGAATTTTTACAGTCTCCTGTAAACATCCTCCTCCCCACCCAAGAACCACAAAACAAAGATGTGATTAAAATTACGTTGGAAACCTTCTTTTTTTAACTAACTGGACTTTCAAAACAATATCGAATAAGGCTTCTCTTTTTTTTTGTGAACGATACATATAGATCAGAAAGGGGAGCAGAAAGATCTGGGTGGTGGCCACAGCTTGCTGGCATGAGACGGGCAAGGCCTATGGAGAGGAAGCTGCCCAACAGCAGCAAAGGTGTTCCTGCAAGGCTCCTGCACTTGTCAAAGGCAATTTGGTTCGGGAACACAGCCGATGATCTCAGGAAAGACAAGAATGCCAGCACAGGGCAGATCCTCTCCTTGTTGCTGGCGGGGGGGAAAAAAAAGGTTGGCTTTTTTTGTTTGTTTTTTCCTTTTAATTTGTTTTTGTTGTTTTCTTTTTTAAAAGAAAAATACAGTGAAGACACTAGAAAAAGAAGAAGAAAAGAACAGAGCATTAAAAAGTGGTTTTGTCTCAGATATTCAAACACTGGATTTTCTTCTGATACATTGGCTTAGCCCTTAAATAAGTTACCCCTTATTTCATGAAGGATTCCCCATGCCCATCAATCTTTGGAGCTTTTAAGGACCAGAAACTGCATTGAAAGAGGAAAAGTAAACAGGGAAAATAATCTCATATCTGCCCTCAAGTGTTTTTCAAGCTATACACCAATCAGAATTTATGCAATATTATTTTATTTGCAAGGAGTGCAAAGTTATCTCTGAAGCTTTAAGGTATTTTCATGTTTGATTACGTTGCTTTTAAGAATTTTTTTTTACCAATTCACAGTGAATAAAGAACCAAACTGAAACCTCAGAGACAAAAGAGAAACTCAAAATTGTCTAAAGTACTGTATTTACTTTGTGTATACTAGCTATGTTTCCGGCTTCCATGATGTGAAACCCACAGCTGCATAGATCTAGATCTGCTTTTCAAAGAAAAGAACATCAAATTCTAATGTATTGGCAGTAAAATTAAATAATGGCAATTATCCTGAGTCTATGGTGTTTTTTCTCAACCTCAACAACTATAAGATTCATGGATTCACAGCAGGCTAGCTGGGGAATTCTGGGAATTGAAGTCCACATATCTTAAAGATGCTGAAATTGAGAAAAACTGACCTATCCCCCTGGATAAATATTCACTATCATATAAATCCTTAAAAACAAAAGTAATATTTTATTCTATTAAATCTGCACCTGATTTTCTTTCAGGAACTTGAAACAATAATATAAATTGCTCCCCCCCTCAAATGACAGATCTAGTATTATAATTTAGCCATAATCAAATGGGAATGTGAAACTCATAACCCTATCTCTAGTCCAACACCATAAACACTACAGTACAGCTCTTCAAGAAATGTTACATCGTAATTCTTCAGATTCAGGCTTTCAAGAATGTCTCTGGTGAAACAATGCCAATAGCCTGCTACTCAGGACTGAAACCTAGCGCACACTTGGCCAGTGAGGATCAATACTTCTGTGAAATCTTATATGACTACACTTGCACAATTCCACAGTAGTAAATTACCGTGTCACCCCATCTAACACACACTAATTGAAAGAACTGGCTGTATTATTATTATTATTATTGTTGTTGTTGTTATTTTTATTATTATTAAAGTGTAGAACATTATGTCCCTTATTGCCAGGACAGAAAAAACAGTCCAGTTTTCTTGTCATGGGATGAGACGACTATAAACACAACTATCCCATTTCCATTCCATTGAGATTTAAACAGAAAATAGGTGGGCCCTGCATGAGCTACCATTCACTTGATCACATAATAATGCTGTCGTCATAGAACAGGCTGGCAAGGCAGACACTCACCTGAGCAAACACTGGTCTGGTGGAATCCATTCTTTATTTCCCCAGGTGATCAAATGGCACACTGGTCTGCAAATAAACAAGAACTGAATAGGCTGCAGAAAAGAACCACAGGAAAGATACAGAGGGACTGCCATAGTTTCTTTTTCTCCCTTTTGAAGAGGTGATCCCATTATATTCCTTCTCCCAAAATGAATCCCTCAGTCCTCACCCTGAGAAAGATTTTCATCGATATATTAAGTTATATGGCCTGCACATGACACATCTGGCCCAAGAGCCCCCCATTTGATATCCCTGCATTAAGTGGACAACAGGGTGAATGCATTTAAAAAAATAATGTAGATGACTGATATTCTTGAATCTATTGGAAATCTACTTCATACTTAAGTGACAAGTATGATAAACACTAATCCATAAAAATAGATTATGACATCAATTCAGATATTCCTTGAGTTACAAAGGCAATTGGAATCATAATTTCTGCCGCTAAGCAATACAGTCATAAAGTGCAACATCATGGGATTGACTGTATGTCAATGAAGATTCCCAGTCATCCAGGCAGAGTTGTTTGGAAGTTGAGTCATGGCAACTGGACTTCTTGTTGGTTCAAAACATTTCACTGCTTATCCAAATAGCTTCTTCAGCCTGAACAAGTTGGTTCGAAAGATCCCATATATGTCCTCCAGGGAGGTTTCATTTCTCATCTAATCTGCATAGGCTTGTTAGGTGAGTAGGCAGAGAGTTATTGGGATGTAAATGTTCCAACTGCTAAATCCTCCACCCGACTTGAGTCACTAAAAGTGGCCTCCCTGGTGAACCTGTGAACTGGCCTCAATCTTAGAGATTGATGAAAGAGCAGCATAAAAAACCCCCAATGGACAGACTGTGTCTGAGGCCTCCATCTCTACTGAGGGAAGGATTTCCCATTCTGGCATAGATGGACTCCTTCACTCCTCTCTCAAACCATCCATCTTCCCTGTCTAAAAAAGAGTGTTCTTTTTTTTCTA
Organism: Hydrophis major; assembly: GCA_033807585.1. Lineage (NCBI taxonomy): Eukaryota > Metazoa > Chordata > Lepidosauria > Squamata > Elapidae > Hydrophis > Hydrophis major. The sequence goes on along the minus strand of CM066331.1, from coordinate 181,509,422 downwards.
AATGAAGGTGTGTGGTCGATTCTGGTCCTGTAGTGTTGCTTTCCCTGTGCTGGGCCACCCTCTTGTGTAGAGGCTGCTTGGTTTCTCCAATTTAGAATTCTGAACACTCCTCACTGCACTAGATGGCATACACAACATTACTCTTAGCTTTTGGTATCTCCTATTTAGGATTGACAAGCCTCTCAGTGTGTTGGTGTGTTTGAAGAACAGAGATTTGAGGCATTTTCCAAATATCCGTTTTAGTTTCTCCACTAAATCAGCGGTGTAAGAAATGACCAGGTTCTTCTGTCTCAGCTCTGTCTGCAATTCTTTTGTTGGATCCAGATGCTGATTTAATAAAAGCCCAATTTGGATGCACACCGGTTTTAAGAATTACCAGATGCCTGTTTTTCTTTTTTCAGGCATCTCTGATGGTGGAGATGTTTTCTGTCCTGTGATGTAGTGTCCTGATGATTCCTAGTTTGTGCTGAAATGGATGGTGAGAGTCAAACAGCAGATACTGGACTCTGTGTATGGGTTTCCTATAGATCTCTATTTCTAGATTGCCAATGGTCCCAATCAGAACTTCGGTCTAGGAATGCCAGTCTGTTGTCCTTGATGTCTCACCAAGAGTTGGTGTTACTTGATATTTGAATCCACAGTGTTTGTATGGTCTGTGAAAGCCTGCACTTCCTGGACCTTGCTTTCTAAGCAGGTGACTGCACTGCTTTAATGATAGAAATCTCTGCAGTTCCTATTGAGCAAGCACCTCCTTGGAAATTCCTGCCAGCTTCCAACAATCAAAATAAGCAGGGAAGCTGGCAGGAAGCAAGCCGAGCAGCACATAGGTAAATGGCTGCTGCCAGATGGAACAGTATGTGTGAGTGATGGGGGAGGCATAGTGTGAGTGTAGGTCTGCTGTGATTTCCAGAACTTGAAAGAGCCACTGTAACTACATTGTAAATTCAAATAATCACTGAATAAGTGACTGTAAACCAAGGACTACCTGTAGATACTTCTCAGAATCCAAGGAAATTGAGGTATCACATATCAATAATATTTATTCTCCCTTTGCCTGATCCGATGGATAGTCCAGTGGGCTAGGATGGGATATACTTAAGCTTTTATTGCTGGTCTTATTGTAATAAGATATTGCTCTGATTATTTTTATCAGAAAAGATAGTACAGAAATATTTTTTTCAGTGAAATAGGATCATCAAAAGAAACTCACCTGTGATGCTGAAATCCGTGACACTTCTTGCCGTCCTGTGAGGTCAGAAGAGGAGATGTTGGCAGGGGCTCCTCGGTGTAACCTCATGCTGACCTTGCGTTCCCTGTCTACCCGTGAAATTGCCCTGGGAGATGTGTTTCCTGGCAAGAAGGGAATAATTATTTATAACACTGATATTTTGAAGTTATACAAACAAGACGAAGTTGAGAGAAGAAAGAAGGAAGGAAGAAAAGAAAAAGGAAGGAAAAGTTATAGGGTGGGAACAGGGAAATGTCCATGGCATACTAAAGTCTATCGGCCCTGCGATGGTGGGTTTATTGGATTTGTACTCTGAAAAGAAGGAGAGCTCTTGCTTCTAATACTGGAAGAAAGATTGACTTGTTCCTCAACAGGTTCCATAATTGGGATTAATCTGTTCAAGTTTTGAAACTGAAATAGATTTACTCTTTATTGGCTTTAATAAGAGATTCCTTTAAAATTTTTTAAAACTTATTTATCAGAGGGATAAATTTTCCAAAATAGAAGATAGGGTCAACCAGTCAGGATTTGGGATGAAAAGAAAGTGCTGAAGTGCGGAAGAGATCAGCATGGCTGGCCATACTTCTGCTACCACTAAAGTTGTGCATGCCATTTTCTGTCCACTCACCAGACTGCTGGATGCGGGAAGTGGGTGTGGAGGCCATGGGTTCAGCGACATTGCGGAGGCGGTTAGCAGTGGCCCCAGCAGGAGGGCCAGGAGGCAGTGCCCGCGTAGCAGAACCCCGGAGCTGCCCCATCCTTTCCTCTCGTTCATGCTCTCGCCTCTCCCGGTCCATATCCTCAGGATTCCGGGCTGCTCCCTGAAACATTTAATGGCCCACAATGCTTTAATAACTGCTAAGAGGTATCAATCACTTTATGCACATGCATGAACAACTGCAACAGCAGCTGAGAAAAAAACGAAGAAGCAAAATTCCCCAATTTCTGCCTACTGAGTCAGAGCTTTCCCAACTTCCTCCACTTCTGAATGGGACAAGAAGTGTGTGTCAGCCTGTAGCCATCAAGCTCTTTGCTTACAAATTCAGCTTTTGCTGCACATTAGTATTTATCCTTTCAGTTTTTCTGTCCTAAGTGAAAAGAAATCCGGACAAGCAATATTCCGACTGAAGATTCAGTAAAATATCAGAATCCATTATTGTAGTTGTAAAACATAAAGGAGAACAGATGCACTGTTGGAATTTAACATATAGAAATTAAACTTGTTTTGCTGCAGTAGCTATCTACTTAGAAAGCAGTAAAACGTGGGCACAGAGCTTGTAGCTAAGGGTCAATAAGAAAATATTACAGGACCTTGATCTGTCTTCGGCTGTCTTTGGAGTTCCTATGCGCTTAGATCTTGATGCTACTTTTTAGGCAACCACTACAGAAGCCATTATAACCAGCCCATTGAAAAGTTTATTTCACAAGGAAATCTTCTCAATTTAGAACCCCATAAATACAATACGGGATTTCATCCCATTCCCCCCACCTCCTACTAGTTGGATATTACAGGAACCAAAGTTGAACAGATTGGAGGGAATCAGGTTGAAAATACTGGCAAATATACACTACAGGGACCCCAAAACATAATCCAGCATTAAAGAGAGAAAGGCTTCATCGGCATCCTTAGCTTTCAGCCCCTCCCATCTATGTGCAGCTCCCTGGTATGCAAATAATTCTACTATACCAATCACCACTCTTTTGAAAAAATTATGGTTACTTACAAATTTGAGCATATTCCAGTCAAATACATAGTCATAGGAGAAACCCTGACGGTGGAAAAGATTGCGGAACAGCTGCCTCAGATAAGAGTAATCTGGTTTGTCATCAAACCGCAGTGAACGGCAGAAGTTGAGGTATGTAGAGAACTCAGCTGGGGCAGAAATGAGAGACGGCAACAAGGAATAATTAGCAAGAACAATTTTATTCCTCTCTGGGCACTGTTGCACCCCCACCCTGCCTATATATAGTTTCATGCTATAGATCCCAACAGCACTAGTCCTGTTCAGAGGGCAGTGAAAGTCTTCTGTCTGCAATGCACACATTAATCCTGAGGAGTGAAGGGGGTCATCTTAGTCATCTAGATAAAATAGGAGCCTCCAAACATTTGGAGACAGAGGAAAAATTTGGAATTCTGAAAGCCCAGTGGGGACATTCCTCAAAATGACTGCCATGATGGATGTGGCCAGTCACAAAATAATTGATTTTAACAGCACTTAGCAATAGCACTTAGACCTATATACCACTTCACTGTGCTTTACAGCCCTCTCTTAGCAGTTTACAGAGTTAGCATATTGTCCCCAACAATCTGGGCCTTCATTTTACTGATCTCAGAAGGATGGAAGGCTGAGTCAACCTTAAGCTGGTGAGAATCAAACTGCCGAACTGCTGGCAGTTGGCAATCAGCAGAATTAGCCTGCAATACTGCATTCTAACCACTGCACCACCACGGCTTATATTAAAAGACAAACTTGGGAAGACCTGCTCTCAATTGTCCTTTCTAACCATCTCCAAATCATTTGCCTTTTTCGTAAACAGGTGGATCCCCAAACTGAGCTATAGATCCCTACAATTTTTTTTCTGTTTAGAAAAAAAACTGGTATATGCCAGTTTGTATATACCAGGGGTTTTAGAAAAACCTCTAGTACATACACAGACTACTGAAATATTCTTGGAATATTTGCAGTTCTCAATTGTGCTAGCTACAAAAATAGAAAAAAATATGCCAGGCAAACATCAAGACATCAATGGCACATTGAGGTTTGCAGATATCATGCTAAAGGCCCAAACAGTGAAACTTCATTCTGCCTTTTGATTCTTTTAAAATTAAAATTAAGCTGGATATGCTGAAGACAGGATTAATCTATTCCAACTATTAAAATCCTCCCTGGAGTTCCCCTTTGACTCCTTGTTACTAAAAGAGGACCTAGCTATTTTGGCCATGGCTTTCTGGATCTTTTCCAAAGCTGAACCTAATTCTGTATTCCTGCCCCCCAACCCTGCTCAAGTAATCACATTATTTATTCACACTAATCCTTGGTCCTGTTTTCATCTTTTTCCTCCAATCCACTTATAGAGCCATCTAAACATGCAACCTTCCCTTCTAAACTCAGACAAGCTACATATAATCTGCATACCGTCTTTCTAACAGCTATTGTCCTCTATGGTTTTTTTATTTCAAAAATGTACTGCTGTCCAGTGTTTTGCAAACAGAATAAAGAACTTCCACCTAAATTGATAAGATGGGCTACAAAAAAACTAGACTAGGATTGTTAAATTGGGCATGCCTATGCACACACCATTAAAAAAAAAGAACCTATAACTTGAAAATAAGGGAAATCTTACAAGGATAGCCTTTGCAGAGTACTTCGATGGGTGTCGACATCTTCTTTTCACTGATGCGCTCGTATTTCTGTCGCTTTGTGGCAGCTTTTAGACCTTGCCAAGGCAATGAGCCAAGATTGAAGTACATCAGTACGTAGCCCAAGCTCTCCAAATCATCACGGCGACTTTGTTCTGGAAAAAGACAGATGCAAATACAGGCATAGCTAGAGATGTTCCAGCAACAACTCAAAACAAAGGAAAATGATTGTCATCTTGCAACAGCTCAAAACAACACTAGGGAAAGAGAAAAAGACAAACTGAAAGCTACATAATCTGCTATTTGGTGGAATTTGCCAGGAATCCAGGCATTTATTTATGCTTGCATTTAAAATGCATGTTAAATGTTCCATTGCTTCTTATGAAGTCCTGAAAAACTATGCAGGAAGTTATAAGGAAGCCTCTGAAGTTGTATCCCTTAACAGCCCAGTGTCCATAAAAAAACCAGAAAACTAATTAAATCCTTATGAAAGATATCAAAAATATATGTGCAACATCTCGTAAAGCTGCTACAGTTTTGTAATGTCAATGTTTGTTTCCCCACAACAGAAGCTGAATTAATGATATAAACACTAATGTTTAAAAATCCAGCATTTTCTAACATTAAAAAATAGTGTTTTGTATATAATTTCAAAGAGTATATACAAAAAGTATAAATCAAAAGAGGTTCTTTTGATTTCTTCTTATACACATTATTGTCGTATCCTGCTGGTTTCAGAGCCAGATTGCACAATATAGGTAAGTATTTAGAGTTGGTCTTATATTTTTACTTTCCACTTTAAATTATCTCCAACATCCAGATAATGACTTTAATCATGATTACTATCCTCAAAGTAGAGACACAACGAAATACATGTTATTTCACCCTCATAAATTTTGAACTTCTAACCTTTTTCATAGAGTAACCATTTTTCCATTATGTCTTCTAAAACTAAGAAAAGGACCTCTAATTTAAAAGAAAATAATTATTTTATATTTAAATTGTGGGATGTGAGATGGGGTTGAAAGTAGAAATAGGTGGAAACTGATAATTAAGCACTCAAATTCAATGAACATTTGGTCAACTATGCTGGGTTTTGACTAAAATTTAGCCCATGGGCAAAAAAAGAAAAAGTCTATTTTGTTAAAAAAGAAAAAAAAATCTGTTTTATAATCCTGAATTTTTGGTTTGTCTGTCATATTATGCCATTTTCTTATTGGGATTATATCCAGAACAATGGAAGAAATATTCTTTAAAAATATGAGATTGTTTTCATTAATGATCATATTCTCCACAATCTGAAAAAAGGGAGATCTGTACACATGTACGCTTTTCTTTTTTTACCCACCCTGTCTACTAAAAAAAATCTACTTAATGAGATTTCAATATATTTTATAACTGGACATATTTTATCCAGTTTTATTCCTATTATATGTTGGAAAGCCCACAGCCCAAGTAAGTTTTTAAATTAGTCAGTCGGGGACACTGTAATAGTATCTTTGCATCAATGCTGAATGAGGTACTAGGATATTCTAGTTCAGGATATACCCTCTGGGTAATGTTGGGTCAGTCATTCTCAGGCTGGCTTACCATTTAAGAGTTGTTGCAAGAACAAATTGGAATAAGGAGAAAGAACCAGCACATCATTCTAAGCTCCCCAGAAGAAGTTCCCCATATAAATGTTAATCCTCGACATATGGACACAAATAAGCCACAAATCTCCACTGCTATGCAAGGCAGTTGTTAAGTGAATCACTACAGTTGTTAAATAAATCCAGCTTTCCCAATTGACCTTGCTTGTCGGAAGCTTGCTGGAAAGATTACAAATGGTGATCACATGACCCCAGGACAACAGTGCTACTGTCATAAATACATGCTCCCTGCCTACTGTCCAAATTCTGATCACATGACCATGGGCATGCTGCAATGGTTTTAAGTCTGAAAAATAGTGCTGTCACTTTTTCCAGTGCCGTTGTAACTTCAAACGGTCACTAAATGAGTGGTTCCCAGTTAAGGACTACCTGTATATGTATTACCCAAAGCCACTATCCTAAGTGTGTTGTATCACAACACAAGATGCTACAAGGCAATGCCACAGGCTATCTAAGAGGGCTATGTATTACTTAAAAATGCTTCTAAGTGCAAAGAGGCACACACAAGGACCGCTTTGTAATTCCTGAAACGAAACTTGCCTTTTCCTGAGACTATGCTGCAATCCCAAGAAAATACACTAATGCTGCCTTAAAGGAGCTGCAAACAGGTGAGATGTCAGCATCTTTCTCTGTTGAACTCTGAGCTCCTGTTTGGCCTTAATATCAAACAGATCTCTCAAACTGTCTATTTTAAAGACAGAAAAGAGGATGCAAACATTGTCTCATGCAAAATCCCAGAGGCAGAGCCATGTTTTATATTTTATTTCACATTTAACTGAATACCCTATTTAACAAACACAGAATAAAAAGGTGACATCTATCAGAATTAGGTGTGCTGGGACAAATAGGATTTCTTAAAGCAACTCTGTCACCTCTATATAAAGGTAGGATACTGGCAATCCATTTTAAGAGAAGGGACATCTGTGTGTTTTTTTCCACTCACTTTTGCACATTGATATGAATGCATTTTATTTGTTTGTTTGTTTATTCACTCAATTTCTGTGTTCACTCATCTCAGTCAATGACTCTGGACGTCTTACAATTCAGAAAATAAATTATGCTTAAATATCTAAAAACATTTTAAAACAATAAAAACCACAAAACCAGTAAGTAATATTTTAAAAAATTCCATTCAACACATACAAGAGCAGGATATTATATTGGGCCAAGAAATCCAGACGCAATGTAGCCAGGAAATGCAATATAGCCAGGAAACCGGGTTATTGGTACATTCAGCGCCCCAGGCTCAGAAACACAGCAGTTTTTTAGGGTCTTACAAAGGCTACAGAGTTTGTTCCATAGAGATGGGATCACTACAGAAAAAGCTTACCTTCCCCCGCCAAAGATAAAGTACATTAGTTTAAAATTTTCCATGTATCGTCATTTCAATTTACATTTTTCCTTTCATGTACACATCTTTGTACAAATCAAAATTCAGGTAATACAAAGGGTTAACGTAACAGAGTTTTCAAATCCATACTAGCGGGGCAAAGATTAACCTTTTTTCACTTGTCTGTGCTTTGGACTTTGAAGTCTCTCCTGACCTCTAACATACTTCAGGCAGAGCTGCATTTTAAATTCTCTGCCATTATCTATTTGGCACTGTACTGTTACAAATAGCAAGGTCTCTGTGGTACATTAAAATAAACTAATGCATTAACTGCAGCACAATTCAGTCACAAGGTTATTTCAGTTTAATCAATGTGTTTAACAATCTGTTGATTCTGCTCTGTGAAAACAATTTCATAAAGCACAGAGCAAAATTGCAAAACTCCTTGTTTAAAAGGCAATAAATAAATAAATAAATAAATAATGCTAATTTCCTGAAAGATTTATGAGTATTCACACAGCTTCTGTGACTGACTTTGTCACAGCTTCATAATGAAGCCAGATACAAAGCCAACCAAGAACCCATTTTTTACTGCTTCCCTCAATGCTGGAAGCCATTTTGCATCATTAATAGGAACAAAACATAGGACTGCCATCCTTATCCTTCTAGTGTTCTCCCTCATACCTGCCATCTTCTTATGCTGTGAAGACACCCAGCTCTTTGATATTTTTTTCTTTCCTTAGTCTGGATGAATGAGACAATGAAATCTGACACAAGCAGATAGCTGTCTTCCAACGTAAGTTGCCATCAAAAGGTTGGAGGATGATTTATTGCCAAGGAATAGCAGTGAGCAAAGTCTCTTATCCACAGCTTTTACGCCCATCTTTTGACTGTTTTCCCTAGCTTAAATCAGGCTACAAGCAAAGTGATTTGCATTTGAAGATATGAATCTGCTGTGATACTTTAGTTTTAATTCCCTGCTATCATGCCCACATTTTACCAATTCAGGGAAATAAGCCACATATTGAGCTTCCTACAAGCTCAAGATTTTCCTGCCATCCAATGAATTCTGATCCTCAGGTTCGCCTCATCTGTTGTTCTGACTGTGCCCCTGGACATCTGTGTATTGACCCAAATGGCTCTTGCACAAAGCTACTATGTGGGCAGGGCATCAACATGACTGGGGCAGGGAGGGGCGGAGAAGATGTTTCACTGCAGAGTGGCAGGAGGAACAGCTCAGCTCTTGTCACTGTGAGCCTCTCCGTCATGTGTGTAAGCTGTTATTAATAACAACATACAAACATAAAGGAGACTATGCAAACATTTGCATGGCTATAACTAAGGGACTAAATCCACAGCTGCTAAAACCAAACCTTACTGCATTTTACGTTTCTCTCCCTAGCTCCCACATTCAATTCCTTTTATGAATTCTGCATGAAAAGTTCACGTAGAAAGTGATTTCTTTCAGCATTAAGTCCCTTATGGGTCCTGGAAAAAAATGACCAGCAGAATTAGAAAAATCCTAGCCTTCTGCTGTACAATTCAATACTGGAGGAAGTGAACCAAAGTTCTAAAAAGCAAGAAAGGAGAAATTACTAGCGTATTTTTATCCTCTTCCAGCTATTTAGACACAGCCCTGTTACAGGCCCTTTTTCTGGGCACCTTGGAGTGTGCATTTCAGATATCTTGAGCTTTGAAAGGGGCAGGGATATGCAGTAAGTCATCTTCTGAGCATGTGAAAATTGACTGGAATGTATGATTCAAGAGATGCCTTTTCATGTTGCTCCTCCCAATTCTAAAGTCTCTAGCTGAAATTCCCTTTCCAACTTTGTGCTCTAATCTTCTATCCCAGCAGATTTGATTATACTCACTCCCCGACTCTGTTCCAGACCTTAAACTTGTTGTAGGAATTAAAATAAAGTGGGGATTTTTGGTGCACAATTCAGAAAAGCAGAGACAAATACATAAAATTGCAGTCCATCCTTCTCCTCTCCCTAAATTTTATTTTAAAACAGGGCAAAAGCAAAAGGAAATCCAAAGGAGTGAAAAACCAAGCACAGGTTTATCCCACATTTAGGAAGAGGAGAACGTGGCATTTTAGAAGTCTAGAATTTCATCTTCAAACATTTTTTTCCATTTTTGTCAGTGGCCTGAATAACAATATTTTGAGACATTATAGTTAATGCCTTCACTTCTTGCAAGAGTTCCTATTATTCTCTGAGGATTTATCCTCCCCAAAAGTCTCAAGACAATTTTCTTTAGGATGTTCCAATAGTATAAAATTGATCTCTACATGCAGGTCAGCTCAGGAAGACATGGGCTCTAAAGCATGACACAAATAATGTATGATTAATATGCTACATTTATCCAGGGGCTATGAAGCTGGCAGGCTATGGCAAAATGTTTTTAAAGAATTTTCTAACTGATATATTTATTGTGTTTTAGACGATCAAGATCTACCACCTCCTTTCAATCGATTAAAAAAATATTTTTTTAAAAAAATTCTGACATTTTCCTAGTCTTAGAACCTTTAATTCAAAGATTTGCCTTTCACCATTCACCAAATTCAACCCTGTGATTTTATTCCTAATCTTAGTTTGATTTGAACAGGACAAAGTTTTTATAAAGAAAATTTGATCAGCTTATTATGTTAATTTTTATTGATAGAAGAAATAAATGACATAATCTATGGATCTGAAGATTAAGAAACATGTAGGTTAAGTGAGGAACTAAATGGACGTGTAGAAAATCTAAGTTGGAAGGACAATAAGTTTGTAATTATCTATTGGAAAGAAGATTAGAAGTCACTTATATATTTCTTAAGTTTCCTTTTTTCCTTTTTTTGGGTTGGTTTGGTTCTTTCTTATGGAAACTTTTTGGTTTCTTTCTTTTTGGTTTGTCTTTTATTCTAGGAATTTTTTTAAATAAAAATAACCACACTTGCCAATTACCAATCTTTAATTTAGGTCTTTGGCTATAAATTTAATATAATAATTTAACAAAAAACTCAACTTTATTCCTGTATGCTAAAAATGCATTTGTTGATAACTGCTAAAGTGTTTCAAGTAAAGAAAGAATATTTATGTGTAATGAGATCAAAGACAATTTGCAACTATCAGTGTGCCGAATATTTTAAACTCAAGCTCTACAGGTAGAAAAACTGGCTGTTCTGACTTTGCTGAAAGTCTTCTGACCCCATTTCAATCTTACCAGAAACATTCCAGCCCTAAAATTGAAATGAAGGCTTGAACTGAATTGTTTCATGTTTGAGACATTTTGCACTTATTGGTAGCCACTTTTGCCAAAAATTAGGAATAGATTCACAAATCTTACTAAGTCACAATTTGTTTTAACTATGGTATGAACAAGCCACATGGACTAGGTTTAATAAACAGGCTAATCCAAAACTAAACATGATTTAGCACACAATGTCAGCTTAATCACAGAGAAAAGAACCACATGTTAATTATGATGTTTCTCATGTTCATCTTTCTAGGCTAAAATTTTCCAAGGCTGGTGTTTCCTTAAGGATCCAGAAAGATGGATGACACCTTTAACTTCAACTTTTACAACTGTAACCCCCGATTTGTGTCAAAAGCAATTTTCATCTTTCCTAGGCCCAGATATCCCTATCTTGGGGCTTTTTAAATGCAAATATATTTTTCTGCCAAGTACAGCCATTGAAATCAGTTTTAAGTGTTATACTTTTTAAAACACCCCTTAGCCATTCCGAGCTCTGGATAAGTAAACAGATGTAAAAGATGACATTATAAATTTATTAATGTGCTATATCAATCACTTGAATCCTAGATGTTCTAGACCGCTTACAATTTACAATTTAAAACAAAATACAAAATCAGTGTTAAAATGAATTGATTAAAAACAATAACCTAATTTACAGTTCTAATCCTGAGAATATTAACTACAATTTGACATTATATATGGGCCATTGATTGCAACTGATCCCTAACGATCCCCTTTTCACTAGCTTCTCGAAAGTCAAAAGAATGGGTACCTTTGGCAGGCATTCTCAGTTGTTCCAGTTGTGTAGTCAGAAACTACTGGGAAAGGCTATCTAATGGATATCCAGGCCCTGCACCATGGATTATAAGTAAGTTAATATAATTCTCCTGTGGAATGATATAGCCAGGATTGCTGAAACTTAAGAACTACATCCCAAAACATCTGCAGAACACCAAGCTAGGGAAACAGCCCATAACAAAGATTTTAAAATCTGTCAGTCTAACTACATTCTTAAGAACCAAGGGCTCCCTGGAAAATATTTATGAGAAACAAATTAAAACCTAGTTTAATTTGGGTTTAATATAATATGTGAATCCATTCATTATGTTTAGTCAACCACATTTTCTTTTTTGGGATGGATTTATGTCATCCTCATAACAGATACCCAACATTATGATGTAGCGCTGGAACCAAGCCAGGAGTTCCTTGTAGTAAAGTGTGGATTGCTCCTCTTACTAATCATTCTCCCACTGCATGCTGCCTAAGGGAGAACAGTGAACACATTTGAAGATTATATAGCTTAGGTTGCATAGAGAACAGATAAATCAAGGAGACAAGTTTGAATTCTGAGCAAATCATTTGCATTCAAGTAATGCATACTTTTTTTGCTAAGAAATTTTTTGGGGAAGCAGATCCTTGGGAAAGGAGTTTTTTTGAAGTTGGAACATCCCAGTCAAGCCCAACAATGACAACTGCAAATCTCAATCAATCTACTCTTCCCCCCCTCTCCCTCCCTTCCTCGCTCTCTCTCAAAATATATTATGCTATCATATTTATTTATTTATATCCTATCTTTATTATTTTTATAAATAACTCAGACTTATTTATCCGATACTTCCTCCTCTTATTTTTCCCACAATAACCACCTTTTGAAGTAAATAGGTTTAAGAGTGACTTGTCCAAAGTCACCCAGCTGGCTTTCATGACTAAGAGGGCACTAGAACTCACAGTCTCCTAGTTTCTAGCCTTGACCAAACTACTAGACTAAACCTTGGCTTTTATTTGTGAAATCAGGCAATAAGAAAAATCAGACTAAATGTTATCACAAATGTTGCAGTGAAATGAATATTTCATTCAATTCAGTTGTAGTTAATTATAAATGCAGGGAAAAATCTAGCAGCTGGTCACTCCTGCTGCTCAGAACTTTCCAGGCAAATGAAAGTGTGTCTTTAAAATGTAATTATTTGAGATAAAGAGTGTGAAGCCCATCTCTCACACTTCTAGCTAGCTAAAAACAGAAACTTATGAGGGAATTGCAACCTAGTATTTCTGGGCAATGTTCAAAATGCAGAGCATGTAGAACACTCACTGTCTCTCCATCCCCTCATCTATGTGTGACGTGGATAGGGTTTACAACACCCCTGCCTCCCAATTCTCCAAGTAGCAACATTTCTTTTATCAGTTTCAGCACAGTCAAGTAGAGACAATTCTGTCAACTATAAGTTTTTCTGCAGCTGCAAAAACTATTTCCGTATCCAAACTCCCAAAAAGCAATACCACATCATGTCTGTTTGTGGAATGTGGGATCAATTTTGCATGCTTTTGAAGCCATAATGGTTCTTTCTTTGATCATGCCAGTGGCCAATGCAAGTAACAATTTTATTTATTTTTATCCCAGGTTTATTATTTTTAGAAATAACTTAAAGCGGTAAAGATATCTAATGCTCCTTCCCCCCTCCTATTTTTAGTTGTGTAGTTATTTGTTTTTTTTCCACATTCTGAAATGACCATTCCCCACAACAAAAACCCTCTGAGGTACATTGGGCTGAGAGAGAGTGACTGGCCCAAAGTCATCCAACTAGCTTTCATGCTTCAGGCGGGGCTAGAAGTCACGTCTCCCAGTTTCTAGCCTGGTGCCTTAACCTCTAGACCAAACTGGTTCTCAATCTACAGTCCAGTATTACACAGTGCACAAGGTTGGTTAAAATTTGACATCTAATCATTCACCAGTCAGAACAGGAACTCTAATAATATACTGTATCATTGGTTCATATTCTGAAGTGATGTGATGAAGAATCAAGAAAAGTGATTTGGAACCTGCCTACAATTTTCACTAGATCCAGAAACTGTCTTGCTGCCTCATAGCCTAAATCAATTCAGTCCCCCTCATCTCCTAGTGGAGAGCAAAGTTTCATGGTAAGCTACCGCGCAAAGAAAATATATTTAGTTGTTGCAAGCATATTGCATCTGAACCTAGAGGTTTTTGGTTGCCATTGAAACATTCGCACATTTGTCCAATGCTTTAAAAATATCAATTCAAGCAATGGGTCCTAAAATACCTAAATACACATTCACATGTTTGAATAATAAATGATTATCAGTATTGGGTTTGTTATTTAGATCCCTTTTTACAAACCAGACAAAGGGACCTGAACTTCAGAACTCTGGAATAGAGTCAATTAACTTAATCATTCTATCAGTCTCTCTTCTCTCCTAAAATTAAAGAGCCCAAACACCTGATTTTTTTTCCTTGTAAAGGCATTGTTGCATTTTATCCTCTTCTCTACATTCTTTAGCTTTTTAATCTTCATTAGGAGCAGTCAGTAAGAGTATAGAGACTATGCTGGCTGGTTTTTGAATATTAAGACTACAGTGGTAGGATGGGAATAGAAAAAAATTCTTTGATTTGCCAGCATGTTCAATTAAAATTTTAACCAGAAATTGTAATGCGTCCCTGAATAACTGGTGTTGGCGAAAAACACCTTTACAACGAAAGACAAGCCAATGAACAACTTGCCACAGTCAAATTTAATTCAAGGGACATATTCCCAAATAGCAGCCGATTCAATACAGATATGACTAAATAAACTGCTGCCTTCTTTAAAATGCATTTAAAAAGTACTTTTGAAATGCTTCAAATAGCAAATTTGTATTTGTATAGCTTTACATATGGTGGCTGGGTTCATATACATGCAGTCCTCAATTTACAACCACTGAAAAAAGTGACTGCCGAAGATCATGAGTTCAAGTCCTGCATTCGTCATGAAATCAAACTGGATGACTTTGGGCCAGGCATACTCTCTCAGCCCAACCCACCTCACAGGGATGTTGTGGGGGGGAAAGAGGAGGAAGAAGGTGTGTTGGATAAATTAGCTACCTCATTTGCAGAAATAATAAAGGTAGGATATAAACAAATTAACAAATAAATTCAATGGGGAAGCCAGATTCACTTAACAATCATGTTAGTAACTTAACAACTGCAATGATTCATTTAATAAAAATTTTTTGCGCTCAATTGTGGTCATAAGTTTAGGACTACCTATTACACATTACAAAGCAGCAAGATGCATTTTGCTTTGCTACATAAATTCTGTCTCAGAAATACAACCTGAAGGAAGCCTCTTAAGTTTCTCAAGTTGACTCTTCTTTACAATTCTACAGAATATTTAATCAATTTCTACACGCATATCTAATCTGAAAGATAATGCAATCATTTTGCACTGTCATAGGGCAAAATAACATGCAATCAGAACAAAAAACCTGAAGATTAAAGGAACAATGCTTCTGTTAAATTGGTAATTAATATATCCCGCTCTACCAAAATGATAACCAATATAACAAAACAGATTTTGATTTAATTGATCTCCCACCACTATATTGGATTTTCAACCATGGGGGAACATAAAATACTTACCAATCCCAAGGTGGGTGTTGATAGAGGCATAACGGGCTGTGCCGGTTAGGTTTTTGTTTTCCCGATAGGGAATGTGCTGGTGGGTACGGGCATCTCGGTACTTCTTGGCCAGACCAAAATCAATGATGTACACTAGGTTGCCTTTTTTGCCAAGTCCCATAAGGAAATTGTCCGGTTTCACATCTCGGTGGATAAAATTCTTGGAATGAATGTACTCAATACGGCTGATCTGGAAATAGATTGGGAAGAATGGAGGAAAGTGAAAGGAGAGGAAGAGAGTGCCCATAATTTTATAGTAAGATATATATTGTAAACTCATTAATTGGAAGACCCACTGTAACCTCAAACAAGAAATATGGGGATCTCAATACTTCCCACAGTTCAACACAAAAGTGAAGCCCTACCTACCCACAGCAGGTGAAAGTGAAACACATGCCGATTCATTTAGTCCTAAGCTGGGAGCCAAAAGACAGAAATTTTCAAAGGAACAGGGAAAAGAACAGAGAATTCGTCTTCAACTTTGGCAAGTTGTCCCAGCTGCTAGTCTACAGCACAGCACTGTTCCTTCTACAACAGCTACAGAGATAATAGGAACTTGCTAACGTTTTTCAGCTTTATCTGAGCGCCTCAGGTTTGCAATTGCTCAAGCAACTGCTGCGAAAGGGAATCAGGAAGAGCACAAGGAACAGACAATCAAATAAGAACTTACCATCTGATCTGCCAAAAGCAGAACAGTCTTGAGACTGAATTTGCGGGAGCAGAAGTTAAAAAGGTCTTCTAGGCTGGGCCCCAGAAGTTCCATCACCATCACATTATAGTCACCCTCTGCCCCGCACCACTTAATGGAAGGTATGCCCACTAAAAAGAGATGAGAAGAGGATGTTGGCAAGGGGGAGATATGTGCACACACATCATTCATTCATTCACAAATCTCTTTAGGCCATTCCAAAGCCTTTATGAAATACTGAAACATAATCATCAGGCTCTGAAGCCTGTGACCTTACCTCCACCTTGCATCATCTTGTAAAATTTGCTTTCAATGTGGAGCTGTGGGTGCTTGGTTTTCACACATTCCAATTTAATGGCTACTTCTTCTCCTGTGGCAATATTGGCACCTGCATATGAAGCAACAGAAAAAGAAAAAAAATCAAGCCCTTGGTATATTTGTTTAGTTTAGTTTACTTTATTGTCATTGCACCTCATACAACGAAATCAAACACCATCTTCAGTGCACATCATGATCATGACTATGAAAATAAACACACACACCGGAATCGGAAACCCCCGATACCACACCAACACTGCACTATACAGCAGAATTCAAAAGAGCTACTGCCCTGGGATAGAAGCTGTTTTTCAGCCTATCTGTCCTTGTTTTTATTATTCTGTACCGTCTTACAGATGGTAATAGTTCAAAAAAAGGGTTCCCAGGATGAGATGGATCTTTGAGAATGTTTTGAACTTTCTTAAGACAGCGGGAGCTATAAAGCTCTTCCAAAGAGGGGAGAAGGCAACCAATGATCTTCTGGGCAATGACATTAACCCTCTGGAGTGCTTTCTTATCTGCCACTGTGCAATTGGCAAACCATACACAGGTGCAATAAGTTAAAATACTCTCCATGGTGCAGTGGTACAAGGTCACCAGCAATTTCTCATTCAGTTGTTGTTTTCTGAGAAGTCTCAGTTAGTATAATCTCTGCTGGGCCCTTTTGACCAGGGCTGCAATGTGGGCACCTCAGGTCAGGTCCTCTTTTAGGGTAACATCCAGAAACTTAAAACTGGCCACTTGCTCCACTCGGTCTCCACTGATAAGCAAGGGCTGGATGTCTGATCTGTTCCTTCTATAATCCACTATAAGCTCCTTGGTCTTATTAGTGTTGAGGACCAAGTTGTTGTCTCCACACCACGAAAGCAGCCAGTCCCTTTTTTTTTTTGGCTTTATTATCTTTCCCTCAAGGAACTTTTGGGGGAATCTTCTTCCCTATTTTACCATTCTACCAGCTCTGTAAAGTATACTGAGTAGATGGGGCATGAGGGTCATATAACCCATATTCATGACCAGGATTTGACCTTAAGTCTTATTAGCTCTACCCCAACAGTACTCAATACTAAGAGAGTTTAGAATGAAATGTATCAAAATAAAAAACAATTGCACTATTCCAGCAAACATTTGATTATCACTATGTATCTGTCTTCCTGATGTGAATACATAGTCCTGTAATGTTACAGAAAAAGCTGTAAGCATGCTTTTTAAGAAATGGCATGACATGCCACCACAGTAAAACCATGTCAACTTTGCAAAAGTTATGAATCAGAATGTTGTAAGAAGCAGGAGAGGGGGATTGCTTTCATTTGGTTCACTTCACATACTCAGACTACTGCTAATTCCACATCCAACAGAACACAGTACATGCAGTAAACAAGACAACAACCAGCTAGCTTTTATTTCTGAAAACCACACAATCCCATGTGAGCTACCTCACCTGCCCCTTTTGGGTATCACAGTCTTCAGCTTTAGGTAATTACATTTGACAATATAAAAACCTTTACAGTTCAATCATTTCAGAAATAAACACTGGGGAAAAAAATTAAACCACACAGAGATTACTATACAAAAGCTGCTATTATATTTCTGTTTTAATGAAGGGTTGATAGGGAGCCAAATTTAGCTGCGACCAAATCCAGAAACTGTTTTAGTGTAGTAGGTAACCCTATTTTTACAAATAAAATATTTCCCCCCCAAAGATGGGGGAAGAGTGTTGTGTTTGTGAATGTGAATGTGATTTCTTTTTCCTTGTGTAAAAGATATAGCTTATATGTATGTGTATATATAAAAAATGAAAACAGGAAGCAGGACACATAAGCTGTAAGCAATTACACCACAATCTCTTTCATAATATTAGCATTGTGCAATATGTCTCAGTGGCAACCTTTTTTCTCCCCAGACACTACAGCAGAGATAGTTGGGGCCCAAAGTAAAGATTTCCATTTGTAGAATACATTCTGGAAGAACAAATGCAACACAAAACGAAAGACTGCACAAATAGCGGGATGAAGAGGAAGAGTTATATGTTTTCATATTCTTTGAAATGCTGGAATTCTGACATGACACTCCAAGCTGAAGCGTAATTATGCCTATCTGGCCAGGTTAAAATATACATATTTACCATAATTTTAAAATGACTTAAGATCTATCCTTGTAAAGCAAAAACTCCTAGTAAACTAGCAGCAGTTATCAAAAATATTTGTATTTTTCTCCAGCTTTCCAAAACTGCAAAGATTTTTCACATCTGTGATAAGGCATGAGACCACATTCTCCTTGTTTTTCCCACTCCTCTATTGTATGTTTTTTTGTTAAGAGTAATCCTGTCTTAACCCTACCCAAGGACCTTCTTCAGCATGGAAATGTGGGAAGGGAACCTATTCTGTATACAGCTTCAATCAAAATGAGGAACATTTTTTCACTTTAATTAAGATCTTATTTTTTCATATAGCAGCCTTTAAAACATACTTTTATGACCCAACTGATGGTTCTTTGAAATAGAGGTTATCAAACATTCTATAATATGACAAGTAATTTTAAAAAATGATTTTATGATCTAGTATAAAATCATTCCATTAAGCTATAGAGGGAGAGGAAATAGGAAGCAGGCTATTACATGGGCTCAACTGCAAAGTCATAATTTTAGGATGGTGTTCTCTTTTGAATTATTATTTTTTTTTTTTAGTAAAAGTTTTATTGATTTTAACGACAGACAAAAAACATGTAAGATATAAAACATGTAAGACATAAATCTGAAAAATGCTGGAAATGTCATCAGATACCTGGCTCATACTACCATATGTGGTGGACTTGTGAGGAAGCCAGGAAATATTGGACTAGAATTCGCATATGGCTGGAAAAAATGACAAAGAAACACATAGATTTGAAACCAGAGATTTTTTTATTGGGAATCGTACCTGATATATATAATAAAAATTTAAAGTACTTGATTGTAAATGTATTAACAGCAGCTAGAATTCTATTTGCTAAACATTGGAAGAGTGAGAAAATACCATGAGAGGAAGAAATTATTAAGAAAATATTGGAATGTGCTGAAATGAGTAGATTGACATTTGAAATTAGAGAACAAGAAGATAAACAATTTTATGAAGTTTGGGATCTTTTTTATCAATGGTTAGATAATACAATATAATAACAGAATATTAAGAAATTTAGGAAATAATGAATATATATTTTTTCTTGGTTTTGATAATTTTTAAGAATAGTTTATTAAGATAGATTTGGTATGATTCTATGATTTGTTATAAAATAATTTAATTATAGTTATCTCGCTTAAGTATGAATTAGTAAAATTATAGTCAAATGATTGTTTAATAATGATATTGGGATATTTTATTGATGTTTGATAATGTGAGTTATTATGTAATATAATTATTTTGATGACTATGAAATGGATGCACAAAAAGGAGTGGTAAACCAACCGATACACTGTAAATTTATGAAGAATGATCTTTTTTTTATGTTATGTTTTATGTCTTTTGAATTATTTCTATTCTATCCTTAATCAAGGCAAGACTCCCAAGAACTTCAGCTAGACAACCGATCCTAATAAATGAGTATTTATGTTTTCTTTTTCCCTCCCCATCTGGATAGCAAGATATTTATTTATAGACACTTATGATATATACCAATCGCCCTCAAAAGCTGGGCAACACACAAAAACTTCAAAAAACAAAATGGTAACAATAACTACATCCAAATTAACCTCTAAACCTTAATCACAAAAAGGAAATCCAAAATCAAATCCAAAATAGGCACTGCTGGGACTGAAAGCACAATGGAGTAAAACAAACATAATATGGTTATGGATTTGCAGCAAATTAGGGGCTGCCCTTAATTTCTAAGTTACTACAGAAAAGCCTTCAATCTCTCCTACACTGTGTGAAGGAGGTCTTTTAATAACTTCTGTAGCCTAAATAGGCAGATTCAATTCAGGCAAATTATTGCCTGGTGAATCCCAATCCTAAGGACTATTTAGGACTTTACAAGCACTTTAAATTGGGCCTAGATTAGAAGTTTACAAGGAAAGCAGTGCAATGGCTTTAGTACAGGTGTAATTTAATGGAACAGTCCTGTCAGTAATTCTGCTGCTAGCTGTAGCTTTCACATCATCTCCAAGGAACATGTTGTACTGTCTAATCAAGTGGTGATCAAAGCATGAGTTTCTGAAGTCCTGGTTGGGCTTGGCAATGGGTCCACCTAACCATGAATTCTACTGCTGCTTAGGCACGGTTGGAAGCCCAGGAAGTTCCTTAAGTCACAAAATGGGCGTTGGTTCTTACCTGACACGGCATTTCTCTTGAGCTGAGAGGATCGTCCAGAGAGTGGGTGGAGCTTCAGTCTCTGCTGTTGTAGGCTGAGCTTAATTTCTGAGGAACATTCCAACTTCCATCACGTGGCTTACCATCGCGTTCCCCAGTTTATGCGAAGACGAGAGGAAAAACAGGCATTCGTACTAGAGTTAAAGTGCATTGGTCAAAACAAGACCCCGCCAGACAGTGAAAGGAAAAGGGAGGGGCTGGACGATCCTCTCACTCAAGAGAAATGGAGTGTCAGGTAAGAACCAACACCCATTCTCCTTAGAGCTGTTCGGATCATCCAGAGAGTGGGACATACCAAAGCTGGGGCCTGTCCTACGGGAGGGACACTGTCTGGTCTGTTGACTCCTCGGGATCCCTGAGCACCCTCTGAAGGACCCTTCTACTGAAAGAAGCCTCCACAGCGGCATACCTATTGATTCTGTAGTGCCTAATGAAAGGCGACGGGGAGGCCCATGTTGCTGCCCGGCAAATGTCGAGTATAGGGGCCTAGATAGCCCAGGCAGCTGATGTTGCCGCACTCCTGGTGGAGTGAGCCGTGATACCCCTGGGCACTTGGAGGGCCTGGGCCTGGTATGCCCTTGAAATGGCTGCCCTTATCCAACGGCCTATGGTGGTTGAGGGTACCTTGAGCCCCTGCGACTTTGGTTGAAAGGAAATAAACAGGGCCTCGGATTTACGGAAGGTCTGAGTACGCTTAATATAGATCCGCAAGGCCCGTCTGACATCTAAGGTGTGCCATAGACTCTCTCTTTCATGAGTTGGCCTGGGACAAAAATTGGGGAGGATAAGTTCTTGAGCCCTGTGGAAAACCAAGTTAATTTTAGGTAGAAATGAAGGGTCAAGTTGGAGGACCACCCGGTCAGAATGGAAGACGCACAGGTCTTTCCTAACTGACAGAGCAGCGATCTCTGAAATCCTCCGGGCTGATGTGATCGCCACCAGGAACACTACTTTGTAGGATAGGAACTGGAGAGAGACTTCTCTTAGGGGTTCAAAGGGTGGCTTAGTGAGAGAAGTCAGGACTCTGTTGAGGTCCCAGGTTGGGTACCAGTGAAGGGACGGTGGTCATAAGTTTGAGGCCCCTTTCAGAAATGCTCGAATGCGGGGATGGTGAGAGAGGAAACTAACACCCTCGCAGGAAATGACGGTGGATAGGGCTGCTACCTGATGCCTTAGTGTGTTGGGGGACAGTCCCTTACTGAGACCCTCCTGGAGAAAGTCGAGGATTTAGGCCACAGATGGGTTTGTTGGGTCAATGAGGAGATTGGCACACCATTTGCGGAAATTGTCCCAAGTGGTGTCGCAAATCCTTCTGGTGGAGGGACGCCTGGCTGCTAAGATGGTATTGATTACTTCAGTTGAGAAATTCTCCTTCTTCAGACGTTCCCGCTCAACCTCCAGACGGTTAGTTGTAGCCATTGGGAGTCCGGGTGAAGAAGGGGGCCTTGAGACAGAGAAATCCTGTCTGCTGGGATCCTCCAGGGGGGGCAATGGATAGGCTGCGGAGGTCCGCGAACCAGGAGCGATGGGGCCAATAAGGAGCTACCAGAAGCAATTCCGCCCTCTCGTGGAGTACCTTTTGTAGTACTCTGGGCACCAGTGTCAGAGGGGGGAAGGCGTAAAGAAGGCCCGAGGGCCACGGGCATTGAAGGGCATTGTGGTTCTCCACCCCTAGGGATGGGAATTTGGAGATGAACCATGGAAGTTGGGTATTGAGGGGGGAGGCAAACAGGTCTACCACTGGCAGGCCGAATATTGCTGTCGCCTCCCTGAACAGGGCTGGGTGGAGGCGCCACTCCGCCTGGTCTATGGTGGCCTTGCTCAACCAATCTGCTCGGGTGTTGTCGATGCCTGAAATGTGGTCTGCTCTGAGTGAGAGGAGGTGAGACTTTGCCCACCGACAGAGGCGCTCAGTCTCCCTCATTAGGCTTGAGGACTGAGTGCCTCCCTGCCTGTTGACATGAGCCTTTGCTGTTATGTTGTTGGTGAGAATGAGGACGTGGGGGACCTGAAGCTGAGGGAGGAAGCTGTGGAGGGCCAAGTGGATGGCGCGGAGCTCTAACCAGTTTATATTGCACAGCCTCTCTGTCGCTGACCATCTGCCCTGAGCTGTAAGGGAAAGAAGGTGGGCACCCCATCCGGACAGACTGGCGTCTGTGTGACGGTGAGTCTTGGTGGCTCCTTGAGGGGGCAGCCCTTGTTGATCGATGCCTTGCTCCACCAGAGGAGGGAGGTGAGAACCCTTGGCGAGACCTTGACCTTGCGCCTTGAGTTGCTTGACCCGGCTCTGTGGTACGGAAGCAGGAACCACTGGAGGGATCTAGAGTAGAAATGGGCCCAGGGAATAATGGAAATACAAGAGATCATCTTACCTAACAACTTGGTTAATTCGAGGAGAGAGACCTTCCTAAGTCATCTGATAAGCTTGACTGATTGTTGGTTGCTGAGTATTCTTTCCGGAGAGATGAACACCCTCCCTTTGACTGTGTCTATTATAGTCCCCAGGTGGGGTAGCCTGGTGGAAGGGGCCAGTTGGCTTTTCTTCCAATTTATGAGGAACCCGTGTTCCTGGAGGGAGGTGAGGGTAGTTTGGGTGTCCCTGATGGCCTGTTCCCTGGAAGGGGAGAGGATGAGAATATCATCCAGGTAACAGTGGAGCCGCACCGGGATGGTTCTGAGTTGGGCAGCCAGAACGGCCAGGACCTTGGTAAAGGTCCTGGGGGCCAAGGCCAACCCAAATGGGAGGGCCACGTATTGGAAGTGTAGGTTATTATAGCTGAAACACAGAAACTTGGAGTGGGAGGGTCGTATTGGGATGTGTAAATATGCCTCGGAGAGGTCGATGGATGACAACCAGTCTCCCTGCCGAACTCCCAAGAGGATGGATTGCAGCGTGTTCATTTTGAATCTGCGGTATACCAGGTGGTGGTTTAACCGCTTTAAGTCCAAAATAGCCCTCCATCCCCCCGAGTGTTTGGGCACCACGAATAAGTGTGAGTAGAAGCCCTGTCCTCTCTGGGATGGAGGAGCTGGCTGGATGGCCTGAATGTCCAGTAGGTGCTGAATTGCCGAATCCATGAGGTTGCGTTTGGTGTGGTTCTTGGAGAGGGGACATGTAATGTAGAAATCAGGAGGGGGGGTAGAGAGGAACTTGAGGGCAAGGCCAAACCTGACGGTATCCCTGACCCAAGCATCTGAAGTGGATGAGTCCCACTGGCTGGCGAAGGCTTTAAGTCGCCCGCCAATGGGGATGAGGTCAGGTGGCCTATTTGGAGCGCCGGAAGGACCTGTTGCCAGAGCCATGAAAGGGCCTCTTGAAGTTTCCACCTCTCCTGTGTCTATCGAAGGGGTCGGACCTGTCCTGGGGCTGTCCCGAGCCAAAGGAGGGGGGCCTTTGGTACCTGGGAGGGAAGGGGGGTTGGGGATAGGGACGAAAGGGAGCCCTCCGGAAGGGCTGCAGAGATCTGGGTTCTGACTTACGGGTGAGGGAAGGGAGGAATTTCTTTTTATTCCTTCCCTCGACTAGGAGAGGATCCAGGGAAGGTCTGAACAGCTTATTTCCCGCAAGGGGGGCGGAAGCTAGTTTCACCTTATTCTTGAGATCCGCCTGCCAGTTTCTTAGCCAGAGCAGGCGGCGGACCGAGACGTGGGAATAAATGGCGTGGGAGGAGAATTTTACTGAGTGAAAAGTGGCATCTGCTGAGAACTCCGCTGCGGCCGTAATCTTGGCGATGTGCTGATGGGTGCGGATATTGGAAGTCGGGACATGTTGCTTAAGCTGGCAAAGCCAGCGAATGGACGACCTGATGAAGAAGGAAGCGGCCATGGCCACCCTGATCGCCCATGCGTTCGACTGGTGAGCTCGCCGCAATGCCAGCTCCAACCACTTCTCCTCTGGCCTGAGAGCCTCTAAAGGGTCGCTGAGGGCAGAGGAAGAGGCCAGGTCTACGACGGGCTCATCAACCTCCGGGGTGCTCAGCAGGTTGGAGAGCTCCGGGTCAAGGTTGAAGAACCTTTTATCATGGGCCGAAGGGGCCGGGGGGGCAACTGAGGAGGCCAGTTGCTTGGACACCAGGTCCAGGAATATGGGGTGGGGTTGGGATGACCTTGGCCTCCACCATCGGCTGTCTAAACATGAAGTCCTCTGGCCCTTCCGGAACCAAGGGGGTGGGATCAGAGGGGCTCTGGGTTGTTAGGCCCGAGGTGTTCCTGGCTTTGTAGAGGAGGGATTTGAATAGCTGGGGCTTGAAGAGCCCTACGAAAGCGGGTTGGTCAGGGGTGAGCCCTTCGTCCTCAGACATTTCTGCCTCTGATGGATCTGAGTCCGGAAGGGGTTTGTTGTATTGTAAGGACCCCAGGTCAATTGTTCCTCTTCCTCCTCCCTGCACAAATCTAGGTCCCCTTCCGCCTCCTCCTCGTCCTCCCTGACTGAAGGGGAAACCTCCCCCTGGAGGGGCACCTGATCATGAAATGGTTACGGAATGAGAGGGAATGATCTTACAGATTCGGTGGCCTGCGGAGGCAACCCCGGTCTAGCCATCTGCTGCATTCCTTCTGCAATTTCCTGTCGGATAGCCATCTCCATCCAGGCTCTGAGCTGCTCCGGAACTGCCTGAATGAGAGGTTCCTCCTGGCGCAGGCCGGCGGCCGTGGGCATGAAGGTAGCCTCTGGAGTTCGCCTGGCTGGTGTTCCCGGGGCCTGTTGCCCTTGAGAGGGCGAGCTGTGCCTGGATAGGGAGGAAAAGGCTGCAGGAGGGGGGGAAGAGCGGAGGTGGAAGGAGTGGCTGGTGCTGGAGGCACTGGGCCTGTCTGTCTGGTGCATTTGTCTATTTCTTTTTCTAGCACCTTGTGTCGTCTTAAGGCGTCCCTTTGTGTGGCTTTGGTGGTCTCCTTAGCCTGACTGCGCAGGTGATGGCCTGGAAGGGCCTTTTAGGATGGACCTTTTGAAGGATTGCTTTCTGCCATTTTAGATAGTTGAGGAAGGTGAAGGATCAAATATGAGGCGGTTGGCACGCCTAGGGGTCGACCTACAACGAAGGCCGGGAGCCCTGAGAAATTCTTTTACACCCCACCGTTTATTATTCGCTTATAATTAATCTGTTTGTCTTATTTGTTGTTATTCTCTGTATTTTTGCTCCGTATATAAATGATTTCCCCCTTTTTTTTTTCTTTTTGTAAGCTTAGGCCTACTCGAGTCTCTTAATTTTTCTGATTTAATAACTTTTGAAGATCTCTCTCTATTATTATTATTATTATTATTATTGGAAGGGCTGATCGAGATGATCAGAGGACAACAGATGCCTTAAGGGCGAAGCCGGGCCTGAACCAGACTGCCGTCCCAGGCGGAACCGGGCGGGAGTGGTGGGAATAAACCGCGGCCGCTTCGGCTGGCTGTGGGGTAAACCAACAAAAGGAGGTGGAAACAGAAGCCTCCAACTGGAACAGCACAATTTTATTTCCTCAGCAGGCCTGCCGGTCCTGCTGTTTTAAATAGGCACGCTGCAGAGATCGGAACGATAAGGGTAAAACAAAATGGCGCCCAGCCACAAGGCGTCACTCAAAATGGCAGCCGCCACTACTTTGGCTTGTAGGGGCCCTTCTGCAGTGACCAGGAGAATCCCCAGGGGCAATCCAAGGACCCCAGGGGAAGGACAAACAGAAAGAGGCTAGCAAACGTTCAAATGATATAAAAAACGGAGTTCGGTGGGGGGGGGAAACGGAATGAAACGGAGTGTTTTAAATGAACAGAACTAAAGCGGCAGAAAAGCAATTGGGGAGGGTGGGGGGGCAGCTTGTAATTTTGCTGGCCTTCCCCCTGGCACCCCTTGGGGGGAGGACCTCCCAGGGAACTCTATCAAATAAGGAGAACCAACTGCGCAGGGCGAAGGGAAAAAACACAATGAAGGGATTATATACAACCTGAAATGAAGCAAAAACGAAGCAAATTGGAATTTTCCTGAAACGGCCAAGAGCACATACAAACACTGCCTACTTTGCATGAGGGCTAAGCATAAACTGGGAACGCGATGGCAAGCCACGTGATGGAAGGTGGAGCGTTCCTCAGAAATTAAGCTCAGTTTACAACAGCAGAGACTGAAGCTCCACCCATTCTCTGGACGATCTGAACAGCTCTAAGGAGAATACCTCCTCCTTCAAGGGGAGCCCAAGTCCATTCAGTGTAACTGCTGGGCCACTGTTATCAGAGTGCACAGATGTCTCCTGACCTCTAGCAATTCTCTCTTGACAGGATTTAATCTGAGACTTCTTTTGCCTGATCCAGATTCTGACAGCGTCCAAAGACCAGCCTGAGACTTCCACAGCATCACCATCTCTTTAAATAAATACACTTTTGAACTTTACTTCCTTAGTCCTACAAAGCCACAAATCCAGCAGCAGATTTTCGGTGCAGCAAAAAACATTCTTAGTTTAGGAGACCAGCATGCAGTAGCTCATGACTCTTTTAAGATACCACAGCCACACAAAAATTAGAAACTTGCATAAGAAAGGCATGGAAGAATGCAGACAGTGCCTACTGAGCTATCAAAACACAGCCCTTCCTCTGTGGTATTTCCAGCAACCAGCAAAGTACCCTTTCAATATTCTACATTGAAGGCAATGTATATCCTTTTTCTCCCAGTCAGCAGATTGAACAATCTGTGAGAACTTCATAATTTATTTTCCCAGTGCCATTTTTAGTATCAATAAGACTAACAAACTAAATGTTATCACCATGCTGAACAAGCAGAGGAAACCTCAGTTAACTTTTCATTAATTGTTGGCCATTTCTCTATTGCTGAGCTATAGTTTTCAACCCCACTTTTTTCCTCCCCCCAGTGACACCATCAAACCAAATAACCCACTAGAGCCAGGATGGTGAACCTATGGCACGCAGAGCCATTTGTGCGGGCACACAAGCCCCAGGCAAACTTACCTCACTGCGCATGCCTCCCAACTGATTTTAGGGCCTTTTATGGCCTCCTGGAAATACCGGAAGTGACTAAACGGGCCCATTTTTCGGCCTCCAAAGGCTGCAGAGGTTTCCCTTTTGGGAAGCCCCAAAATCAGCTGGGAGGGGCGCACATGTGCAGTCCAAGTAAGGGGTGGGTGGATCACGCACATATGTGCAGGGGGGCACGGGCCCCCCACGCACATTGCCTTTTAGGTGCTGGCATGAGGACACGTGCACGCGAGCACGTGCACAATTTTCTGCACAGGAGCCCAAAAAGATTAGCCATCACTGCACTAAAGAATATGAAGCTATCACTACCTCATAGTCCCAGTCTTTGCTGGGTGAATCTCTAAGGCAAACAGAGCCAGTCCTTTGCCCTCTATCTAAATTGGACAAGAGGTAGCATACCTGTTGCACAGCAACCAGGCCATGTGATCATCAGGCCATGTAGCATTAACAATACAGACTGTTCTTGTCCTACTCCATAATGCTGTACCAGTTTGACATATGATTAGTACGATCTGTTTAGAAGGGAGGCATGCTTGCTGGAGTGAGAAGAGAAGCACCACCAAAAGATTTCCAAATATAGCTTATTTCTCAAGAACAGCAAAAAACACAGCTCCTTTTCATTCAATCAGCTGAATGAATCTGGGTTCTCGGGTTCATGCTCCCCCCCCTTTTTTAGTTAAAGTTGTGCATTGCCACAATTATAAGTCTTCAGGGTTTCTGAAAATGATTGTTTTGAGAAACTTACTCTTAGTGCTGTAGAAAAGCTAAGTAGGGAGCAGACAGAAAAAGACTTGAATAACATTTCCAATAAACAAAACACCACCCATAAGGGTACCAAATAAATTAACTTCTATGACAAAAAAAGCATTTTCAATAAAAACGTACATGATTTCACCATCATATCATTCTAGCCATTGTCTATCTGGCTTCAGCTAGTTGCAGAACTTTAATTCAGAATCGCTAATACACACGTATCAATCCGATTCTGCAGCTAAACACACAGCTAAATACATACATGGATATAAACACGCAGCTAAATACATACATGGATATATATCTAGAATGTGCTATGCAGAAGATGATGCTGAAATTACAGGATACTTCCCTCCACCCCAAAAATATCATTCAATTGGGCCAAGGAACTTATGAACATCCTATATTGTTGGACTACAATTCCCACTAGCTACATTGAAGTATGTAGCCTATGATCAAGGATTGAAGGCATAGTCTTAGAACGTTAAGGAGGGATTGATTGCCAAACCTATTCTAACCTATTCCCCGAATGTGAGGTTGCAGACAACTATGTGCACTGCTTACTTCCACATTTATATCATTAGCACTATACTGCTTTGATCGATTCTCTATAAGACACATCACACCATTCAATTTGCTCCCTGCCAGATGGACTGTCATGCCCTTGTTGGAGTCTGATTCTGAGGGGGAGATTAAGCAGCTGACAGGGAGTGGCTCGGGTGGCTGTGGAAGAAATGGGAGAAGGGCACAGTCCGGCTGGGCATTCAGAGGAAGACCCAGGACCATTCCCTCTTCATCCTAGGGCACACAAGGAGGAATGGAGAAGGAAGCAACATGACTTACGAGAGAGAAGAAGGCCCTGATCCCTTTCATTAGTTGCAGCTGGGAGAATAGGATATAAGTGGAGCGTTCGCATACAGCTCCTTGCTGGAAGCAAAGTGAGTATTATCTTGGTCCAGGCTTATCTGAGTTTGGGCGTCCTCCCAACTGTGGGCACTGCGTTATTTTTTGAAAGTCTGCAATTTATCATCCTGGCCTACTGTGTTAATTACTTCAGTGTGGTTTGTGTTGGTTTTTTTTTTTATTTCTAATTATCTTTACTTTGGGTTTGGACTGCATTTCTGCCCTTCGTAGACTGTTTTCTGAAGATCCAGCCGAGGATAATTGGACATTGGGACCAAGCTGGAGGCATCAAAGGGAATTTATTCTACTTTTGTGACTAACAGTAAGACAGGACAAACTCTGGCACCACCCTTTCAAAAATAAATAACTGGCAAATGACAAATGAGTTGAGATGTTTGTATTTTTCTGCAGATCGGTAAGCAAGTCGGATAGTCTTACAAAGTTTAAATTATAAAAAGATAAGCATAACAACAAAGAAAAGCCCTTTGCAATGATTCTAAAGTTATATTTATTCTGCCATGCAATAAAGATCAAGATCAACTTCAGCTGTGACATTATTAAAAAAAATATGAACAGAAAGAAATCTCTGAACAAATGTAATGATGCAATCACAGAGCAAAAGGGGAGGGAACACACACACACACACCCACACACACACACCAGCATATCACTGACCCAAGACTGAACTTTGTTCTAGGGTGCTATGATATTCCATTTTAATCACTGCCCTGAAGGCTAGGTGTATATTAATTACCATGATCTTCCATCTTAATCCTTTTTTTTTTTTTTGAGTAAGACAGAACATGCGCTTACACAACTTTAATTTCCGTTTCTAATTTCCGTTTTCCATCAGCCATTATCTATTGGGCTCAACATAACTCATGCAGAAGATAGGTGTTATACTGTTGGTTATTTCTCTCTACGTCTACTCCTTTCCTTTGGGAGCTTCTGCTTCACTCCCCAGTCTTATTCCCCTCAGCTAGGCTCTGACTACATCTGCTAAAATCATCATCAAACCAAAGTTAGTGCTGACATTTAAGTCATGTTGTCACTCAGCTTTAGAACTACAGCCCCAATGAGATTGGCTAGGGGAGGGAAGCTGCAAGTACACCACAAATGATATCTGAGTCACCGTTTCAACCTCATTATCTGCAGGCTCAGGGAAAAATGGCCCCCATTTAGAACAGCAATGGTTATTTTTGTGAATAGCCTTGGAATCCCACAAGTGATAAAAGTATATGAAATCTGAAGGTAGTAATTAACACATCAATAATAGTGAGAGATATGAAGTTGTGGTTGGAGGCTTCACATCTTTGAAGGAAGGGGCCATCTTTAAATTTACATCTAACCTCGTATTATCTGCTGTCTCTTACATTCGTCCTTCCCATAATTTGTTATGAACTTTCCAGGTAAAGGGCTTTAAAAGATAGACATTTAAACTATGAAACAAAGCATTAAATCAATGATTTTAAATTTTAAACATTGCCTTCAATAGTTTGATGTATTTGTCAAGTGAGAATGCAGATACCAATCATTTACTTTATTACTCAGTATTGTACTGCTTTTACAATGAGATTATACACCCTATAATTTTTAGGTAAGTCATTCATGGAGAAATTTGTACATACAATTCATCTATCATCCTGCAAATTTAGCAGTGATGTCTAAGTATGACCATGTTCCCATTGTTTTCTACTTGCCTCAGCTCTTTTCTATATTGGGCATGTCTTAACTTTCTTCTCCTGCATATATCATTTTAATTCAAGAAGTATGAAACAGCACCCCAAATTAGCTGTTAGGCTGGATTGATCCTGGAAGACGGATGATCCATATACATGACAATAAAATAGGAAATCCATGCCCACATTGGTTACATAAGCACTGAAAACAGAAATTTGATGCTCTTTAAAAACATTTTTCATGATTTAACCTGTTCATGGTATTTAGTTGTAGGTCAAATGAAGAAAAAAATATTCCAATTTAAGTAAAAACTTTTTAAAAGTAGTTTTTATCAAAAATGATCCTTTATAGACATTAAATGTTAAAATGACTTTCTGCATACAAAGGATTAATATTTAAATACTGAATTGATAATAATACAAGTTGGACAAATGCTATTTAGATGTTTTTCAGACACTACTGCTGATTGCATATGTATTTTGGAAAATATTTGGGGCATGGTTAAACAAATAATATTAAAGATTTTTAGCTTGTATAAGGGAGACAGCAGAGGCAACCTTTTCAGTTTGTACTATAAATTAAATGCCTTGCAGTTACAAATAAAATCTTTCCCCCTTACTGAGCTTGACTTCTGGTGATTTGGGGAAACATTCCACAGTTTGGAAATGGGTTGCCAGCACCTTCTTTGAGAATGCTTTTTAGACCTTCCCAATCTAGTTCACCGAATAATCTCCAATTCAAATGCAAACTAGGCCCAACCACGCTTCACTTTTTGAAATCGGCTATGTTCATAATACAGTTACGAGAAGTTGAGCTCAAATGTATTCTTTATTTAAAATGATACAATTTTAGCATAACACTATATGGTCATTTTATTTCTGACAAAAGTACCAAATGCAGGATAGACATGGGTTTGGGTTTTTTGTTTGCAACAGCCAACCTATAAACCTTTCTGGCCCATTACAAAATTTCTGCCGAGCACACTAATAAAGTCCATAAGGTGTAAGTCCAAAAG
This sequence comes from Hydrophis major, assembly GCA_033807585.1. NCBI lineage: Eukaryota > Metazoa > Chordata > Lepidosauria > Squamata > Elapidae > Hydrophis > Hydrophis major. The sequence goes on along the minus strand of CM066331.1, from coordinate 181,477,500 downwards.
AACACAATGTACTTTAACAAGTCCTTTCAAGCATCCTTCACTGCCTCACCATAAGCTGAATTCTCTCCTGCTGTCCTATTCCAGACCTGCGGTTCTCCATTCAAACATGTAAAGTAGCATCTTTGGTGTACAGTAGTCATACTCAGCCTGCTTCCTCAACCAAAATGTATATTGTGTCACATAAAGCAGGTACATGTTTTAAAATCTATGCTGTGTTATATAAGGCAGGTAAAGGGCTTTCAAGACGACATGTCACAACACCGTGCAGTAGCCTGAGATACATTAGAAATTGTTCCTGTTCAAAAGATGCAAATATTACTGAGTTTTTGATTAGTGATCTGTGATCTGAAAATGATAAAAGAACTCCTATCCAGCATTTATCCCCTCTCATTCAAGTGTGTGGGCTGCTTGCTCCAGTATATGCGTAGCCAATCGGTCCTTGTGCATAGAACAGTTATAGAAAAGATGTCACCAATATAAGTAAAAATGGTGCGCTTCACCTCTGCAGAAATGCAGATGCATAGACAAGTTAACAGACACACAAATATCTACCAGTGTTCCACAACAGCGCCATGACATTTCTCCTTCTCCATCCCCCCCCTGCATTGTCATTTTTTGTTACTGAATGGCAAATGAAAGGGAGGACTAGAACAGATGGGTGAAGTCAGGCATAGAGACAGAATTAACAGGCCAAGAAACAAAGGGAATGGATCTTCTGCCTGAAGAAGGTATAAGCAATCAGGAACTGTCCAAGCAGATATCACCAGCATGCATTGCTAAGCTGCCTTTGGCTCATTGTCTTTTTTTTTTTTTAAATAGCTTAGTAGAGGAGCAACCTAGGCCTCCATGATGATGAAGCTAATGCAGAATTAAACCAACTCCTATTAAAGTCTTCCTTTGATCCAATGCTGCTTTTCCCATGCTGCCTCAGATTCTGTTGAGAACTATACCCCCCCCACCTCTGTCATATTAGTCCACCAGTATTGCTCAAATGAGCCTAAAAACAACACATTTCACTGCTGAAAGCAAAGTCTCCACATTCCAGACATTTGTTTACAAAAGCCATTCAACAATAGAATCAAAGAATTCAAGAGAGACTTAGAAGGTGTTCAGTCCAATGGAGGCCGGTCTCGCCAGTCTACCAATCCAGGATGTTTCCACTGGCATTCTTCCCCAGCAAGAGGTATGACCCAAGTTAACTTGCACAAATCAGAATCAGCGATCCAGGTTGGAATATTGAGAACACAGGCTAAATAATTCAATTATCCAGATTGTACAGATGTTAATCAACCAATATTTGACTCTTTGCCCTCTTTCAAAAACTTTGCAGTGGAACATTTATGTTCCAGTACATCTAAGTACTTATTTTATGAAATATGTTTGAGAGTACATTTTTTTTTGTACAAAGAAACACAAAATTAGAATGGTAAAAAGCAAGTTTACAGCCAGAAAACATTTTTTCAGTTATTCCCATAATCAGATCAGGATGAAGCTGAAGTAATTACTTGGTTAATCTGAATCTTAGGAAAACTCAAACCTGTCTACTCAAACATCAGTTTGAAGCTTTCCAGAACTCACTGCTCTTCGGGAAACCAGTAGCCTTTATGTTCTTCAAACATACAATAGGATAAGTGAGAATGAATCTAAAATAAATCAAAACAAAGACCTAAATAAAACATATTTGTCTTCACCCCTGCTAACTTTATATGGAGACATTCCTGCAGTTTTCTTAGCATGATATGGAAATTGTTTGCCACTGATTTATTCTGAGATGCTCTTTTGAATTCACAAACTAGCCAGCACCTAGATTTCCATTTAAGTTTTCCTCATTCAATATTAACAAGAAATTTTATATGTTTAAGTAGGAATTTATAACATTTCCTATCAAAGAGACATATTTTTCATCTTATAATGTGGGGGCATAAAATAGTTTCCCAGTTTTGGCAACTTCTATCTATAGACTTCAACTCACAGAACTGCACATCCAAAATGTTCAATGTTGGGAATTATGGGAGTTGAAGTCCACCTCATCATGCATCAGGTAGGCAGCTCTGAGTTTTATTTTGAGTTGCCCAGAGCACTTTGGTATTGCAAAACTGCAATAAATAAAATAATTTAAAACTATCAACAACAGGCACTCAATCTTTGTCTAAACTCAGCTTCTTACGCTGAAATGAGATATGTAACACTACTCTTGATTCCTCTGCAGTCTAGTATACCCTTTAGCATAAGTTCAATAAAGCAGCATCCACAGGATACCTGATAGAACCATAGTGGAAGCAATAAACATAACCATTGCATTCATTGTCCCAATGGTCAACATCCAGTTTTATATTCTGTATGATACAAACCCTACATCAATAACAGCCATATATTTATTAAGATACACGATGAAGCTGAGCTTTTACAAAAAAAAGGCCTACAAGTCATTTAAGTTACTTTACTTAAATCAGGGCTCCCCAAGCTCCAGGCCGTGGCCCAGTACCGGGCCACAGCATGTTTGAAACTGGGCTGCATGAGCAAGGGACATGTGCATTCAGGCAAAGCTCCACTTGTGCAAGTGGCAGGCAAACGCACATGCAAAGCTCACACACACACTCACAGTGGGCTCTTGTGCTCACACATGAAGCTCCACTCATATGAGCAAAGGATGCTTAAGTCTTCCATTCATGCGAGTGGAGCTTTGTGTGTCAGCACAAGCATCCTCTGCTTAAGTGCCCTCTACTCACTTAGTGCAAACACCTTCAGCTTACACATGAAGCTCCACTGGAGCTGTGCACACATGTGCACCTGCCACTCACATTCCTCCCACGCACCAGGTCCCCAAGGTGGAAAGGTTGGGGACCGCTGACTTAAACGACATTACTAACCCACCCACCACTGAGAACATTGGAAAGAAAACCATGAAACTATATGCAGAAAACCATGGTGTCTTCGATGAAATGGAACTGGAATCAGCAGCATACAAGTAGCTTGACAAACATAAAAACTTCCTCCTAGCAATAATAAAAAAAAACCCTTTACAGTAGTATTTAGCCAAGTAATCACAGAAAAAATCTGTACTTATTGCTTATATGATTTAGTCAATTAACAGGCCAATTGGAGGGGAAAAGTGTCCAGCAAATTCAAATGTATTTGATTGAATCGATTTTTTGTGCAGTTTATATCAGTTTATATCATCTCTGTGATTACATATTTATATTAATTACGCAAAGGATGTGAACTGATACAAACAACTTAAACATTAATTACCTGGATTGTTTCAGTTTGAGGATGAAGTTTGAACTAAAATTTAGTCCCGGTTAGAAGTTTGCTGAATATGGGTCAGTAAAACAATGAGGTTTTACTGTATTCTCACAGTAATTAGGGGAGGTTAGAAAAAAAAATTCATAATCCAATTAGAACTATTTTAAAGTTTTTTAAACGTGTAAAAGCCACTTTAGGATCAGTTTTTATAGTAGGCCAGTGTTGCAGAGTCCATCGTGATAGGGCAGACCCAGAAAAAGTCCTAATCCTCACCCATCATTTCCACTGCATAGGCTTCAATCCATGTGCTTTCACAAAATGCTTTCCAGAGTCATTCAAAAATAAGAACAGATTAGCAAAAATAAATGGAGGAGGGACACATATTTAATGGCTCACTACTGTACCATGGCATGGCTAGTGGCAGAAGAAATAAACTGGGCCTTTGAGACAGAAGATAATCTACTTAGACACCGATTTTTAGACAAATGGAAGTTAATTTTCTAAAATAAAAAGACAAAGTAATGAAGAAATGGGAAGAAAATTCAGCAGAGGCATATGTTTTAACAGGCTCCTCACACATAAACCTACATCCAACATAGTCAAAATATCTCAGTTATGTTATATATTGTTTATTGGGTCAGATGCTTTGATTTCCATTAAGTTTATAGAGAAGTATGGATTTTCAGAATCAAACAAAGTATGCCTAAGAGATAGGTTAGTGCGGACAAAAGGAAACATTCTAACAAAGCCTGTCTTTACTGTTTATCATATTTTCTAACATTTTGTACAACAGCTTTTTAAAAACTCTACAGAGAATAAAATTGGCACAACAAAACATAATATGAATTACTGCACATAACAAATAAAAAAGGATGAGTCAGTTGAGGAAGAAATAACCACAAGTTGCTATACTGAAGAACTTCAAAAAAACAGTAAAGGTGAAGAATCTTGTAACAATGCCAGGAAGCATTGCAAGATGATAGTGTGGCTGGAGGCTGGGAAAGCCAACTACGTGCAAAAGAACCTAATGAAGAGGCATCATGTTACTGAATACTCCATAGGTACTATCCCTACAACCCTAAGATTGCAGCTTTCTTTCTTTTCCTGGTACTCTCCAGGTATTTTGAATTATAACTCAATTAATCTATGAAAAGTGTCTACGGCCATGCTAATAAAAAATATAGTCCAACACATAGAAAAACCATACTTAAAAAAACTTTTATTGACTTCAGCAGCATAAAGAGCAAAGATTGCTCCAACTTCACAGAAAGATTCACCTGTTTTTAAAATGGATGGTCAAGGCTCTGATATAAGTCATTTAAGGTAAATCCATAAGAGTATAAAAGCCCCTTGTTCCGCCTCCCTTTCAGACAACACAATGCAGGAAGTAAGCATGCCTAAGTATCTAACTTCCTTCCTCTGATTCTGTAATGTGCTGAACAAGCAAGCAGTCTAAACTACACCAGACAAATAACTTCTCAAATCAACCTGCAACTAAGTTGCTACCGGGGTAGCAACCACTAATTCCCAAGTTTACTATTCTTTGTTGGTTATATGCCAGATGGTACATTCAACAGTTCCTATACTGAGAATGGGTAAATGTCCCAAACATTTTTCTATCTCATCCCCCTTTTAAAAACTTTACTATAAGCCCCAAGATTAATATGTTTTATAAGAAACAATCAATATTAGCTATCCAGAAAAAATATATATCTATTATTAAGGAGAGTTTTCTTACCAAGTTGTTACAAGCAAGGCAAAATGATTTTACAATTTTAAAGCATGTGTATTCCAAACTATTCAACATTTAACTGCTGGTATCCTCAGATGGCAACTGGAAACCAGCAGGAACAAGGGTTTTGATCTACTCTGCTCTTATTTATGTTATGTTAATAGAAAACAACTCTTAAAGAATAGCAGCGTACATTCCATTTTCCAGGATGCCAGAGTTCCTTAGCCTGAGATAGCAATATGAGAAACTCACCCAAATAAATATCTCCAAAGGATCCACTACCAATTTTTCGTCCCAGACGATATTTGTTTCCCACTCGAAGCTCCATGATTCAGATGCGCTGGAAATTAAGCAAAAGACAGGCAGTGTAAAATTAGAGTTCATAACAAAAAGATCCAAGTTCATTCTTAGACGTCTTCTATAAAAAATATTTAAATCCTTGGATATAGTGCCTTACGCTTAGGAAACTCTATAAGTTATGTAGCCTTAGTTTCCTGACCTAGTGGTAAGACATTTAACATTTCAGTTTAGGAATCATTGGCCTAATATCTTTTCAACAATTTGTGGGAAAAGGGTAAAAAAATAAAGAGTAAGAGCACAACCCAGGCCCCAAAGCAAGCTTAAATCCAAAGCCATGGTCAGCTACCATCTTTTTTATTGCAGCAAACCTCACAGAAATGCTTGAAACTGATTGATACTGTAAGCCCATGTATTGATGGTCACATGATAATATCTGGCATGAATGTCATAAAAGAAAACCTAATGATTAAGGAGGCTAGCCTATTTCAGAAAAATCATTCTAGTATGCTTATATTGCAACAGTGACGGGTCCTCTAGAGTCATTCCCAATCATCGGATAAGACCAAGAAGGGATGGAAAATATAGAAATTGATTCCCCAAATATGCACATCTTCTACTCCACAATTATTCCTTCCATGCTTGTCCATAAAAAGGTCAAATTACTTCACTTCATTTTGCCACATTATTTACAACTTAGTTTGGGTCATAAATCCATATGCTTCTAAAATTTGACAATAGGCCCACTGCTGGGTTTTTCCAAGCATACTCATTAACATGAGATCTAGCCAAATCTGAGCCTTACCACCTCTGGTGCATATGGCAGGAACAATCTCTTTGCATAGGCCTGTACCAAATGGAGTTCTGGAGGCTCCCCAGCAATATTCCCTGATGGCCACCATCTTGTGCTTTCTCCCTGTTCAAGTAACATGGATCTGTCTGAAGGAGGGAAGGAGAGACCATGGCTGCTTTTAGAGGATGCTGCCATACAATTAATTTATGTAACGCATGTTGATTAATGCATTCTTTGCTCTTGTAGAGTAAGCTGCTTGGAAGGGGCAAATATTAAAACAAGGAGGTAATTTTGATCGACAAAGCCCATCCAAACCTAATCATAGAAAAAGACCAAGCATTTTCTCCTCCTCCCAATATTGGATTGGTCATAATCTATACACTTTTGACCCATCCAAGTTATTTTTCCTAAAACTATAATACAATTAACAGAAAAACTGGAAAGAGCAGTACCTAACACAAATTAATCTGGGATTGTCTGATCTCCAAAGATGAAGTGTTTTCAAGAGTTCCCTACCATTCTTTTTGAAAGCATGATCCAGAGGTAAAGCCGACAGAGTCCAGTGGCTGATCATGCTGCAAACCATAACATACAAGAACTCATGGTTCAGGTCACTGGAGGCCCATACGGCCACCACATTTTTTTCAGCTAGTATGACCATGCAACTTCTCGGAAAAGCACTAACAATTTAGAAATGGATTATCTAACACAGTTTTAGAGGAGCATTTCCAGCCAAGTCACCTCTAAACTGGTTTTTTAAAAAAACAGAATTATATGTTAAGAGAATTACCACTGAATTAGGAAGGAGCTGAGAGTTCACGCATATTTCTTACCGTCAGTCACAAAGAATCTCAAGTACCTCTCCGTAGAGTAGACTTACTTTCTAGTAAGAGTGCTTTAGATTGTAATATTAATAAGACAGTCTTAGGAAAATGATTTATGAAGGCAGCCAGCACAGTTCATGGGGAAATCTAAGGTCAGTAAAAACTGGAAAAATTTGTCCCCACTCCTCTCACTCCAGTCTCAGATCTTTGCTAGAATTTGAGATTTTCTTTTTAATAAAAAGCAAGTTCTGTCTGCTTCTTCCAAAACAAAACAGCCAGTCTAATGAAGAATTCAGTCTTTTCTGGGTTCATCTCTCCACCCATATGCTCTTAACAAAGCATATACTCTGCATGAATAGATGCTTATAAAATACAACTATCCCCTTTTTTCTGCAACTCAGAAAACTACCTCCAGCACACACAACCTCATGCATTATATAAATATAAATCATATTACATAAACAATTACATTCTTCTTTCCCATATATACACAGGCCTCCACACATCTCACTACAGTGCTGAATCTACAGGTAAGCAATCCACCCACACTTTCAAACACTGATTGTAAATTAAAGTACCTCCACATTAGTCTCCTCCCTTGATTTGCTGGGAGTAAAAAATACAAATAAGATTATTACTGCCCAAACTGGGTGAGAACTAACTTAATATATAAATAATGCTACTAGGTTGGGATTATGGAAGGCAGGTTTTTATACAGCTTCAAATACAATGGAGGAGAAATGATAAATACGATGCCATCTTTTTTTAAAAAAAAATCTTAATGTGCCAGAACAAAGATCCTTGCTCTTCTCTCCCAGCCCCTTTGAACTGTTATCAAAAAGGAAGGAACTAAGGGCAACAAATCAACCACACGATAAATCCAACCATGAAAAGGATAAATTTAAAAACTGATAAGACCATCTCACTTAGCTATTGGCACAACTTAGAATGAAATCATGTTCATATTATATTTATATGTTTTGGGGCCAAAATGACTGCAAGGGGGAAAGGGAAAAACAGGGCAGCCGTCCATGAGAAATAGCACAAAACTTCTATTTGCTACACTGTACAATCCTATTGATAGGCTCTGAATCACTACTAAGCAGCAATATTCATTTAAAAGAAATGCCGAAGAAGGGAAGGAGAGAGACGAGAAGCTCCCTTGCTATCCCCCCTCCCCAATACCCAGCCTTGTGTCTATGCACAAAAGGACGTGGCTGTTTACAATAACATCTCCCCTCACACCACACACACAGACACACAGACACCCTATTTGCCAAAGGCAGCACTTTTAGGAACACAATGCTGGTTCTCCCCTTTCCTAAAAAGCACAGACAGGGGTTGGCAAAGTGGCGGAGACTCCCGTCTCAAGGCTGGCTATTTGGAAATCACCAGATGTGGAAGCAGAATGGAAGAAAAACAATAGTCCTCCCCTCCTTCCTCTCCCCCCCAAATGGATCACGATGGCGATCTCAACTCCCCCCCCCCAAATCAACTGAGAAGAATGGGATCGGGTCTCTTTCTACCTATGGGAAGGGACAGTCGAGGGGAAGGGGAGCCCATCCTGAAATTCAGGGGCGGAGGGGGGTGCCTACGATCCTTTGTCTTCATCCAAAAACCCGAAAACAAAACAAACATATCCTTTCCCCCCCCCCGCCCCCCCCAGTCGCTGAGACTCACCTCCCTTCCCCGGACGACGGCTGTGGGTTAGCGTCGTTCCCCTCCCCCGCTTAATCCCTCCTCTCTCAACCACACACACACACACACACAAAACAAAGAGGCGGTGGGGCCGCCTTTCCCCCCGGATTTGCACCTCAAAACTTGCCCGGAGCCCCCCAATACTTACCCCGCCTAGAAGGAGCCTCCCTACCGCTGCTGCTCCTGGGGCTGTCAGGGGGCAGGGAAAGCCGGGGGGGGGAGGATGACGGAGGATTGGGAAGGGAGGCTGATCGCCGCCGCCAGTGCTGCGCTGCTCCCGCCGCTTCCTCTTTCTCCGTGCTCTGCCTGCTCAACCGCCTCCCTCCTTCCCCTTCAGCCTCTCTCGCCCAGTGGACAGCCGGAGCGCTCGCTCATTGAGTTTCCATTGAATCTCACGGCCAAACCCACTGATGTCATCCTACAGCTCCTCGGGCCCGCCCTCAGAAATTTAAAGGGCCAGCACCTTGTTTTTGTTCCTTCTGCTTCTGGTGCCTTGTCAACAGCCGATTAATAGCGCTCGCTGACGTGTGGGCGGCGGAGGGGTGGGGGTGGGGGTGGAGAGAAACAACTCACCCCCAGAAGCCCACCCACCCCACGCCCGCTGTTTTCATCGTTACACACATGCACAAAGTTTTGCTTAACAAACACTGTAATGGATGCCTTGCCGATGTCACATCTGCAATGCAAAACCCTTGAACCCAGCACAAACCTGTGTGAGAGGTTTGGCAGAAAGAATGAATGGTGCTCACATTTTTCGGCTTAGGACATTAGAGGCCTCTCTGCTCACTTAGTTGGGAGTAAAAACGGATGATCTTGAGACATTTTTTTTAAACGGAAATTATTATTTTACCATACTTTTCCTTAATTCTATGGCTTCTAAATGTATATATTTCAGGCAAAAGATAGCAGAGGCTTTATAACAGTGGAGATTAAACTACCCAGGCTGGGTTTTTGTGTATGTTGTGTTTGTGTGTGAAAGTGTGTAAACAGACATGCACACCTTCAAGTCAATTTTTTACTCCTGGCAACTGACTAGACTGGTCCCTGCAGTTTTCTTGGCAACGTTTTTTCAGAAGTCATTTGCCATTGCCTCCTTCCTAGGGTGACCGGCTCAAGGTCACCTAACTCAGGAGTCCCCAATCCCCAGGCCATGGACTCCTGAGCTGGTACTGGTCTGTGGCCTAAACCAGTCCGCACAAGCAAGTGAATCTTCATCTGAGCATGCGCAGAACCACCATTAATCTAGCCCGTGAAAAAAATGTTTTAGTCCTTGGTGCCCAAAAGTTGTTTTAGTCCTTGGTGACCTAGCTGGTTTTGTGCCTAAGGGAGGACTAGAAGGACACACACAAAAGGACTAGGTTTCTAGCCTGGCACTTAACCATTACACCAAACTGACAAAACTCCAATTATTTACTACTTAACAATCATTAATATTATCAAGTGTCATATATCCCATTATATTTTTGAAAAACCAAGTTTAAAAAATCTTCCATTTAGTCTTCATGATTTTTTTAAAAATTACATTCAAAGCAACATCTACTTTTATCTTCTTGGGCCCTGAGTTAGCTTTGCAAAAGTTGCAAGTCCTCTATTTATGCAGGCATTGGATGCATAAATACACATTTCTAGTGAAAAAATATGACCATCACAATGATGCTATCAACAGTTAGGCAGCTAACTATGTATCCTTTGACAATCAAGATCTGAATTTTTACAATTGTTTAATGAATCATGTGATATAATTAATAATATAATTCTATTCTCTACTTAATTCAGTAGACATCACTTCTAAATGAACCTGATACCTGAGAACATCTTAAATTCCACGCATCCATAAACTTTTCTTTCTGCTGGACTCCAGATATTTAATCCTTTATCAAATTACTTCATTATATTTATGTGTAAATCTCTTATATATCACACTACAAACATATCTATTCAGATTTTGTATTGTATATATGACATAAGCTTATTTCTCATGAGATTTAAAATCAAACACATCAACACAACACTTTAAAACTTCTGCTCTTTTAGCTAAATTAATACTAAAATTACTTTCCCCCTTAATCTGCAACAACCAATAAGATACTTTATTAAACATCTTATTACTTTATTGCATGTAAATTACTTTTTGTTTGGAAGCTCACAGCAGCATATTTCGTGGGGTTCCCCTTATTTTGTCAGCAACAACCTGGGGAGGTAAGTTGACCGGCCAAAAGCCATCCAGTGACTTGAATCTGGACTTCACCTTGACTTTTCCCATTAAAATCCATTTTTTTTCATTGAAATCCAACACCTTTTTCTTTACCCTGGCTCTTGATTTTAAGCATAAATCAAACAGCATGCTTCTTTCATCTTCAAAGACAATATGCCTGACTACCAGTTGCTAAGAAACAAAAACAAGAGAGGGCTAGGGTGCTTCTAACATGTTTCTGTTGGGTTTTTATAGTAAACAGGACAAGTTTTGCTCTATTACAAAAAGATTTCTGTTATATTTGAATGGGGCCTTTCCCCAGCCATATCTAACCCCAGATCAAATATGGCCTAAAAATCTCTTTTTTTTCTGCCATGTCCTCATGACATTGTCTTCATCTCATCCCCAACCTGAATCTCAGGCTGCTTCAAGTGGTCCTTAGTTAAGCGGGTGCTTTTTCCCTTTACGCAGGAAAAAAATCCATGGCAGTTTTGCTAGGGATGCAATTGGATGTGGTAGTGTGGTGTCACACTACTGACCCTCAGTGGGTTCATCCTGCACCTATTGACTATTTTCAGCTGATGAGGGCTTGCACTCCCTCTCCCCTTTGATTCCTAGGTATTGTCTATCAGGGCCATTCTTTCCTTCCTGTAGCTGGTGGCATTTGATGGAAGGGAGGGAATCCACCAGTCCTTTCTTGAAATTCCCTACAAAGAAAGCACCATTGACCAGCCTTCTTCTGATGGCAGATATTTGTCACACACAGGGGCAAAAAAAATCATTGAAGCCCACAGAGTTTTCTGACTGTTCAGAAAACTTAGTCTTGGAGAAGGGCCTGTTTCCCATTGGTGTCAGGATCACTTGTAAATAAAATTTAGATACACGAATCAGGAATTTCCTGATGAAAAACATGAAAGGACATCCCATGATTAGATTTCTAAGGTTATAAGAAGAGTAGTGTTGAATGGATTTTAAGCATCTTCAAAAAAAATGGTTTCAGACTGACATTTATCATGGTCCAGATTAGATATGATTTGGATCTCAACAGAATTAATATCCAATATTCAAGAAACAAATATCGAAACAAGTACTTGGGCAGATCATAGCCCAATGACAATTAAATGGAAGGGACAAAAAAAAAAGATCGAGATGGACATTAAATAATACTATCTTAAAGGAAAAAGACTTTATACAACGGATGGAGAAGGAACTGGCTTTTTTTTTTAGAGAAAATAAAAAAGAAGATACTTCAATGCAAAATGTTTGGGATACAATGAAGGCATATGCTAGAGGTTTGATAATAGATTATACAAGAAAAAAGAATATTAGGAAAAGGCAAGCTTCTAAGGCCTTGGAAGATGAGTATAAAAGACTTGAAAAAGAATTACAGAAAATGCCACAGAAAAAAGATATTAAATTGAAGCTGGATGTAATTAAACATAAAATGGAATTAATAGAGAAAGAAGAATTGGCACAGAAAATCAGAAATTCTAAACAGAATTACTTTGAAGATGCAAATAAACCAGGTAGATGGCTAGCATATAAACTGAGAAAGGAGAAGGAATCAAGAAAAATATTGAAGCTAATGGATGATCAAGGCCAAGTTTGTTATGGTAATAAGGAGAAAAAGGAAATTATTCGAGATTTTTATGGGCAACTATATAAACAAGAGAATATTGATGAGGAAAAAGTCAAACAGTATCTACAGAATGCCAACTTACCGAAGATACCTAAAGAGACTGAAGAAATGTTAGAAAGCAATATAACAATGATGGAATTAAATGAAGCACTTAAGAAACAAAATAATGGAAAAGCACCAGGTCCAGATGGGCTTCCGGCAGAATTCTATAAAACATTTCAAGAATCACTGAGCATCCCACTGTTAAAAGTTATGAATGAAGTTATGTCAAAGATGATGATACCCAAAACATGGACATATCCCATATCCAAAATTCTTCCCCCAAACAATAATAGTTTCTTTAACTTGTTCTTCCTCTAATTTAATTCCCAGTAAATAACCATATAATTTTTTAATCACCTTCTCATCAGTACCCATCAAGATCTTATCTAGGTCAGTCTGTTTATCATAGAATCCTTCCGTTTTAAAATCTTCATCATACCTTGAATGTATTTGCATATATGAAAACCAATTCATCCTTATACCTTGTTCCTCTAAGTTTTGGATCGATTCCACCCTTTTCATCCAACAGTTCCCCATATCTAACTGTTTGTTCCTTCTTATAGATTATAGGATAGGAAAATGCTTCAATGGTCGATAACCAAACTGGAATTTTCAAATAACATTGTCTTTTTATCTTCTCCCAATTCAACCACAAAGACTCCCGTACATAATGTCTTCTAAAATAACCCTGTGTTTTAGTTCGCTTATACCATAAAAAAGCATGCCAGCCCAACAGCAAATCATGCCCTTCTAATGTCAACAATCTATGCTTTCTTAATGTTATCCATTCTTTGACCCACATCAAACTTGCAGCTCGATAATACAGTGGCCAGGATTGTATTTGCTAAAAATTGGGAGAATGAGAAAATACCATTACAGGAAGAAATTATTAAGAAAATATTGGAATGTGCTGAGATGAATAGATTGACACTTGAAATTAGAGAGCAAGAGGATAAACAATTTTATGAAATTTGGGATCTTTTTTATCAATGGCTGGATGATAAAATACGATAATAGAATATTGACACTATATTTATAAAGGGTTTTTAGGATTGATTTGGTATGATTATATGATTTGTTACAGAATAAACTGTTTAAAGTATTGTTATCTCATAAAGCATGAATGATTAAAAGTATAGTCAAAAATTTCTTTTTTTTTTAGTGATATTAGGATATACAAGTTTGGATTGACAATATGAGTTGTTATGTAACATAATTGTAATTGAGACTACAAAATGAATGCACAAAACTGATGAACCAACTGACACACTGGATGTACATATGAGAGTTGATGTTTTAATGTTTTGTTTGTCTTGTTTGTTTGTAGAAAATTGATAAAATTCTTTTCAAAAAAAAAATGGTTTCAGACTATATTGTCAGGTTGCCTTGAGATTTGGGGGCATAGATATAACATTGCAGAATCAGGGTTTTTTGCATCTCAGAAAGTGTGTAAGTTATTAAAGAGGTAAACTTCTAATGATATAATATGCCCTTTCCACTTCAGATGTATATCTATAGAACTCCCTATCAACATGGTTTTAAAAAGTTTTCAAACAGATGCCCAAGAACATCTGCCTCCACTGTAAAATCATTGCCCTCCCCACCCCCCAAATCCACGAACCCCAACTTTTTAGAAACTCTATATCTTGATTCCCGTAACATACAGAAGACTTGGGATTGAGACTACTGGTAGAGAAAAGATTACAAAATGAATAAGTCTATATAGGCAATAATTAATGCCATGGACGGTAGACCTGTTTTTCTCCTGGTAAAACGAGAATGCTTAAATATATCACTTAAATAAGCATTTAGTTCTTAATGCATGTACTGGGTTCATATATATCACATTAAGGCATAATGCCATTTGATTGGTTTTGACAGAGTTTATTATGTGACCTGCCCATTGTAATTTTTAAGCTAAGTTGATGGTTCAGCATATCTGGCAATCCTACCCAATGATGATATAATAAACTATAATTAAGCAGGCCATAGCCTAGTGCAATGTATAAATTAGGTAACTTTGTTTTCCCCAGCTAAATACACTTTCAGGGAATAACTTTTCAGTTTTACTAGATTCTGTTAACCTTTACCCCTATAATGTTGCATTTTTTCATTGGCTTATATCCAACCCTTACTATATAATTATAGTAGCTTTTATTTTTATGGCAAATTTCCAACATTCATTCATTTTACTTTTTTTGCACATGCCTCAGCAGAAGTTCTTTCAAATTTAATTCTACAAAGCTTAAAAAAACTAGAACAAATTTATTGAAGAATATAAATGTCATCACAAAAATTCAGTCTTTATTATTCTACGAGGAAGAAATTCAAAATTTAACCCTATCTAGAACAGGCTCATTAAATCTATAATTTAAATAAATCAAATTTATTTAAATAAATTATTTAAATAAATCAAATTAATCATAATTAAACTGTTATAAAGAAGGCTAAGTTTAGATTTCATTGTTAACCAGAGTGCTTGTCTGTTTTTCCATATTCAACTTTCATACATATATGAACATGCACAAACACATAAAACTTGCCACACTAATCTCAGATCACAAGTTCTGGAGATGTAATTTAGAATTCCCACAGCAATGTTAAAATAATTTTAGAATGAATAGGTAGTAATGCAGACCCACATGATTGTAAGACAATTCCTCTTTATTCTCTATGGCCCAGACAAGTCAAAAGTTTGGACTCCCGTGTTTTAATAGCTAAGGGCAGAAAAAAAGCTGGATCCATTTTCAAAATGATAACAGGTAAAGACAACATAAATGTTTTATGGAAAGCCTTTAACAGAAATAAGCCTACTTTCAAAGTGATATTAGGCTAGGGGTCCCCAAACTTGGCAACTTTAAGACTTGTGGACTTCAACTCACAGAATTCCTCAACCAGCTATGCTTCTGGGATTTGAAGTCCACAAGTCTTAAAGTTGCCAAGTTTGGACACCTCTGTATTAGAGCTGTAACAGAGGGTACAGTAGACAAATTTGAATTGCTCCTTTGAACCAGTAAAGACTTTAAACATTAGTTACAGCAAACATTTTGATGATGCTTCTTGTGAAAGGAGATGTTCTCCATGCCCTGCTCTGGACAACAAGAATTCTCAGCAATTCTACTTAGGATTCTTTTAATATTGACAGATATTTTTTTCATTTCCTCGACATGGTTACTAAACCAATGATTGACTGTGTGGAAATACATTGGAGGACCTTTGTAATGCCTGAGGCTTCCTTTCAGAGACACTCCGGTGTGCCCTTTTGCTTCTCCTTCACATTCTCCTCAACCAACCTTATAGTTTATAAAGTGTGGGCTACATGTGTGTCCTATGTGTCCATAACAGCCATAAGAAGGCCTGTTGCTATTCCTTACAGGAACTGCAAAATAAGATTACCAGAATGTATAGAAGCACTAATTGTCCAATCCTATCCCCACTCATCACTGAATGAACAGTAGCAATTAGTTACTCCAGTCTTCCCTCCAAAGCTCCCCAGAGCTCCCCAGGAAGATTACAGCAAATTAAGTTCAACTACTCTCATCTTCCTTCCTTATGTCAAGTGTCTTCCTTCACCAAGACCCTCTATCAACCAATAGGCCTGTGTCATCTTTATAGGAAAATGGACCAGCCAACCAAACAACAGAGGTGCCCCCAGTCTTCACATCATTGCCCATGACATCTTTCAGAATCAGTCAGACAGAGAAAAAGTAGAGCTGTTTCTAGACAATGAATACAAACCACAGCCAGTTCTAAATCAATCTGAAAGCTCTAAAAGTCAGTGTTCCTGAAGCATGTCAGAAAAATCTGTAATACTAACAGAGTTTCACATGATCTTGATAGAAATAGGCAAGAACTGTTACATAAACAAAGAGGGCTGAAACATTCCTTTAGACTTAGGAAACAAGATAATATTTGGAATAGAGTCAAACAGTCTTCTCCCTGATTCAATGGGGTATAAGAGGGAGGAGTGGTAGAACACAATGAGGTTTGCAAGATTCTGTTATTATAGGCAATTTCAATAAAGTACTGTCTAACTCTAATCTTCCTGTGTAGTTGGCTTTCTTATTGACTCTATCTTGTAGGACTGACAATGTTCTAAGTCTCAAGGAAGCAAAATTGCTTCCCATTTGGATCTACTAACTAAAAGATTAATTGGCAGTAGAGATATTCTTTGGCCAGCCATTCTACCTTGTGTCTCTCCTTCCCTGATGTATTCAACAAAGCCCAGAGGTGTTGCAACTATGTATCATTCATGTGTTTGCAACTATGTATCATTGCAACTATGTATCATTCAAGCGTTTGCAACATTGTATCATTCACGTGTAATCATTAACTTCTGTCTCTTATTTGCAAGGCACGTACAAGAGACAAGGAGATAGACGTTTGTTAATAAGCTTATCCACTTTGTAAATAATCTGTCCGGTATGCAGCTTTGTAAACATGCACATCCTGATGAGATTACCATGTTTGACTTGAGCTTTTTGATTAAATCATTTTCTTGTAAAAAAAGCACAATAAAAGAGCGTGTGCCAAGACATTCGGGGCGCGCTCATCAAGAGGAAACTTCGCTTCCTGTCATTTCTCTTCCCTTCGCTCCCTTTCATGAGCCGCCCATCA
The DNA here is from genome assembly GCA_033807585.1 of Hydrophis major. Lineage (NCBI taxonomy): Eukaryota > Metazoa > Chordata > Lepidosauria > Squamata > Elapidae > Hydrophis > Hydrophis major. The sequence continues at coordinate 181,460,418 of CM066331.1, read as the reverse complement.
GATGCGGGATGGCAGATACCGCACAGAGGAAAGGCAGGCTGAATGCTGGTAGAGACAGCTCAGTATGGGGGTGGACTCCTTTTGGTTTCCTCAAACATTATCATCTCAAAATCTAACTAGTTGTGTCCCTATGGTAGCACCATGGAAAATAAGAATGAGGAAGACACATCTAAGCACCAAGAAGACAGGGAAATAGAGATCCTCCAGTATATATCCCATGAAGTCACATCATAGTCACTAGGACAATCCTTGCCATTTCAGTTTTTAGAGCTTCTTTATGGACCACAGAGCTAATCAACTCATCCCTCTCATGTTGGGAGCTCATATGAGGGTTGAACAAACCAATCTGGATTACTGCTTTCATATTAAATGTTAGGTTGGTATGCATCCCATCTCAGCCAGAGATATGGCAGTCTAGGAGTCTGTTATAGCTAAAGAACTGAACGTACCTCCAAATCCAAGTCGATCCTAATATCTGACCCATTCAAAGGGGACAAGCTGTCAGAGAGCCCTTAGATTATGTCCTCATAGAAATGAAAAAGAAAAAGAAAGCCCTGTCAGCACAATTGGCACCGTGTACATACAGTAAATATATGAAGAAAGCGGATAACATCATATCCAATAAAAATATGAAGGCAAAAGAAGCAGAACTATAAGTTACATGTCCCAGTTCTTTCATACCTACTGCATTTAAAGCAAACCCTGGGACCATCATTTGGGGGAAAGAATGTCGCAAAGCAAGACAGACTAGCCTCAACCTCACAATTAAGGAAATATTTTCTCCCACAAAAGGTGGAGGAGGGTGTAAACCATAACATCTCACCTTCCATGTAAACATGAACCTAATGCATGTCATAGGCCCATAGACCAGACATTATAAAGACAGGTCTTAAGTTTCACATGGTTATATTACAGCATTTAACAACACCTGTCATGACTGCTCTTGGAATGGGAGCACATATACAATTGGATTACTGCCATAGGCTTTACATGGACTGCCTTTGAAGAGCATTTCAAAAAACAGTAGTTTTCTACTGAAAACTAGAAGACTGTAGTTCAAATGACTATTTGTGGCTTTGGAGATACACAAGTTCATTGGATCCCTTCTCTTAGGGATGCCATCTGCTGGGACTGAAGAAATGTTCCTTTTCAGTTGCAGCCATTCCTGGGAATAACTAGGTTCCCATTAATGGAATAACCTCTTCCTTCTGAGCTTTGAGAAAAGATAGGAAAGCTTGGTTGTCCCAACAGGCCAGGGGCTAGAATGTTAACATTTCTCCCTCCAGTGAGGAAGCATGTTTGAATTGGATGGGGGGGAAGGGTGCTAATGATTAGAGTATTCCCATTTTTTTTCCTTTCACATTTTTCTTATTATAATAGTAATGTAGTTATGTATATGTGCTCATATGTTCTCATATGTTCTACAATTCATCGTAACAAATCTCTTTCCAATTTTAGGCAATGTTTTAGATTGTCTCTGACATTTTAAAGTATTGTATGTTGAAGAAGGAGTTTCTCCTTTCTGTATTCCTCTCCAACAGTTGTCTTTCTCATCCTCTTCTGCCCTGGTGTTCCATTGCTACTTACCATTATTCCCCACGGATCAACAACCTTAATGCAGAACATTCATTTGACAATGCTATGGCCGGGGGGGGGGGGGGGGGATTCAAATGTTTAACAACCGGTTCTGTGGGCGTGGCTTAGGTGGTGGGCGTGGTTCAGTGGTCATGTGACTGGGTGGATATGGCTTGGTGGTCATGTTATTGGCTGGGTGTGGCCAACTCAATATCACTCACATCAAGGCACGCATCTCCTCACCTGGCCTCTCATGACTGTGGGGATGCTGCAACAGTCGTAAGCGTGAAAAATGGTCATAAATCACTTTTTTCAGTGCCATTGTAACTTTGAATAGTCATTCTACACAAGCAAAGTACCAGCAAAGGAGGGGGGGAAACTCCAGAGACATTCCTGAGATAGGAAATCTAGTCCTGCCAAGAATGTAATAAGGGTTAACGGAGAGGCAGTTTCTGTAAGCAACACCAAAATGTTTCCTTCCTGCCTTCCTTACAGGATTAGGCCAGTAATTTATTCTAACAACTGGTTCTCTGAACTGCTTAGAATGTTAACAACCTGTTCTAGCAAATAGGTGCGAACTGGTAGAATCCCATCCCTGGCTATGGCTGTTAAGCAAATACCAATCCTCTAATATTTTTGTTTTGAGGGTTTTGTGGCCCTCTCACCAACCAATCTTTGATGATATACCTTTTTTACCCTCATCCGACAGCATGGAGTTTAGAAGACAGATTATCAGGCCGTTCTGTCCTGTGTCCTTGGGAGTCTGGGAAAAATAAGAGAAAGTTTAATTATTACTGGAAATAGAAGGACAGCACAATTTTATCAGCAATGGTTTTATTTTAGCAGGAGTCTGCTTTTAAAAAGAGATACTAAGAACATATAAAAGTTCTGAATTTGATGTTTACAAAATAGGTGGCAGGAAATTTTAATATTTCCAATAACTATAGTTGTACTATCAACACAAACTATTATATTTTCTGTAAGGAAGAAAGAAAAAAGAAAAAAAAAGAATTAAAAAGAGTCAAACCATACCCAATCTAAAAATATAGCATGTCCTGGATTATAATGCCAAATATTCTCATTTAGTAGCAGCATCTGTGGGCACACTGATGTTTATTACCTAGTGCTTCATAATCTATTTATAAACCAAATGACTTTATAAAGTGGGGACACCCATTAATCAACCCATTCAGTTAATGCGTTACTGCATTATCAAAACCATGCCCCTTCAAAAACAAAAAAGGTAATGCTGAGGTAATATATACCTGTAGATTTTCACTATTATTCTGTTTTTTTCTATAACAGCTGGATTTTCTGAAGTCTGGAGGAGGGGAAAAAACAAGAATATAACTAGGAAAATTACAGGAGAACAACAATTTAATTATAACATTTGTGGATTTCCCATTTAAGAAATAGCATAAACATCTACAACAGAAGCATTTTAGTCCAGCAGTTGTGTTAAGCCTGGTTTCCCCAACCAGGGTTAGGGAGACAAGCTAAACAGAATGTGCAGTGTTAGTCAGATAGGCACACAGATAAATGAGTGAGCTAAGCTTGTATGTTTATTAACATACAGTAAAAATAACAGATACGCTTGTGCTATCAAAAATATAGTTTATTCCATTATGAGTTCATAGCATAGTCAAAATAACAGTCCAATAGTCATGTATCATTTAGTCAGTCCATTCAGGGATATTCAGTTAGCAAAGTCCGTTTAGAATATCCTATGTCAGTTCACTTACAAGTCAGTCCTTTGTTTTCTCTCCCGTTCAAGCAATGCAGTCTTGAGTCCTTGCAGTAATCAGGGATCATCAAAGCCAGAGAGAGAGCAAGCTGCAGCCTTGCTTCTTTTAAAGTGCTTTCACAACCACTCCCTTAATTACTATCCCACAGTTAAAGTTGCAGACACTTTAACATACAAACTATGATTACTTAGTTATTATTTTATCTAAACCAGTTAGGGTAAACAATGTTATCCCTAACATTCTCCCCTTTTAGGTTAAATAATAATATAACTATTTACATCTTTAAATCATATTTGTTACAACTTTCTTTAAATTTAGTTACTCCTTGAGCTTTTGTAAATTGGTCTGCAATGTTTTCTTCCGTCATGCAGTATTCCAATTTAATTAGCCCATTCTTTACAGATTCTCTAACATTTAAGTATCTTAAATCAGTATGTTTTGATCTAGTTTTCACAGCAATACTAGTAGCTAACTTAAAAGCTGCTTGGTTATCCTCGTACACAATAATGGAATCTTTTACAGTTATACCCATGTCTAATAATAACTGTTTGTACAAAATCAAATCAGTGCATAGTAATGACAGACATGAAAATTCCGCTTCCATCGTGGACAAGCTGATATGCTGTTGTCTGATTGACCTCCACCCTATTAGTGTCTTACCAAATAATATAGCCATCCATCCCAGATGTTGATTTTCTTGTGTTTATATCAGTTGCAAAACTTGCATCTGCATAGGCACTAAGACTCAAATCACCCTTTGGTTCTATATACAATGCATGGTTCATTGTTCCTTTAAGATATCTTAAAATTCTCTTTAATGATTGCCAATGACATTGATGTGGATCAGAATTAAAACGTGCCAGCTGATTTACACTATAAGCTATATCTGGCCTAGACCAATTGCTTATATATGATAAGCTACCAATCAAAGATTGATATATAGACTTATCAAATTTGGGACTTTGATCATCAGTTTGGCAAACTTCCTGACTCATTGGAGTCTTTGCCAGTTTACAAAGTTCCATTTTAAACGTTTTAATTAATTGGCAAATTTTATCTTCTTGAGATAACTTAAAACCATTTTTTGTTTTGTTAATTGTCAATCCTAGATACTTTTTAATTTCACCTAAATGCTTTAATTTTATCTTTTTGGCTAATAATGATATAATTTCATTAGCTTCATTATTAGTCTTAGTTATCAAAGCAATATCATCTGTAAATAATAACAATAATGACATCGTTCCATTATTTTCTCTTTTAAACACACATGGATCTGCTAAACCAGATTTAAAACCTATATTGTTTAACTCTTTCACAATATATTGATTCCACTCAAACCCAGATTGTTTCAACCCGTAAAGACTCTTTTTGAGTTTCCAACAATCATTACTATTTACTTTATTGTCTTTTATACCTACTGGTTTTCTTAAATATATAGTGTGCTGCAATGGTGCATGCAAATAAGCAGTTTCTACATCTAAATGGTTAATGACATAGTTTTTCTTAGCTGCCCACACTAATGCTGCTCTTAAAGATGTTGCTTTAAGACTTGGTGCAAAAACTTCATCATAATCAGATGCAGTTTGATTAAATCCTTGAGCTACTAACCTAGCTTTATGGGTAACAGTCCCATCATTTCCAGTTTTTACTTTAAATATCCATTTGCACCCAATGGATTTTTCTCCTGGAGGTAATTTAGCATCTTCATAAACTTTCATTAACTTTAATGAATTTAGTTCCTTTTCCATTGCCTTTTGCCAATTCTCCTGATCTTTAGCAGGATACATCTTAAGTTCATCTATACTAGTTGGAACTTTAGTTACTTGGCAAACTATACTTGCTTGATACCTATCAGGTGGTCTAGTTATACGTGTAGTACGTCTAGGTATTACAGGACTTACAGGTGGACTTTCATTTATTAACTCTTCTTGATTATCTAACTCTTCCTGATCAACTGTTTCCTCTTGTTCTGGTCCTATTTGCTCTTCGTGGACTTCTTCTTTAATTGGAATCTTCTTATAACTAATCTGTTCTTTCTGCCTTTTGTAGGGTTCAATAATTACTTTGTTATTTAAATCTTGCTCTAATCTATTCCATCCTACATGTTCTAGGAATTTAGCACTGACACTGGTGTAAACTCTAGATGTACCTGGTTCCCAGAATCTATAAGATCTATGATTAGATGTATATCCTACAAAAAATAATCTTTTGTGTCTAAGTTGTGTCGGGATATGCACCCATGCTGGTGCTCCAAATGTGTGCATGTAACTTAAATCAGGTTTTGTACTATGCCACAGTGTGAATGGTAATTCACCTGTTGTTGAATTAACAACATTATTTAATATATGATTACCACACATTATTGCTTCTCCCCATAAATTGTCAGGTAATCCTGAATCAGACATCATAGTTTGTGCCATTGATTGTAATGTTTGGCCTCTTCTCTCTATAAAGACATTATGTTGTGGCCTATATGGTGCAGACATTTTATGTTGAATACCTAACATTCTTAGTCTGTTCTGGAATTTATTATTTGTAAATTCCGTACCATTATCTGTTATAAGAGTTACTAATTTCTTTTTAGTTTTCCTTTCAGCAAATTTAATCCAATTAAAGAGATTTTGATACGTTTCAGTTTTGCTCTTCATTAAATAGCAAAACCCATATCTAGAATAGTGGTCCATTATACTTAATATGTAACGAGCTCCTCCTACACTTGGTTTTTTCGGACCTATTAAATCAGCAAATACTACTTCTAAAGGCTCTTTAGTAGTAAATCCATCAATTCTATTAGCCGGTATGACCCTTGCTTTGCTTTGATTACAGGCATTACATTGCAAATACTTATTACAAGGTTTCAAACTTATTCCCTTAGATAATTCAACAGTTTTCTTAAGCATTTTAAAATTTAAATGCCCTAGCCTTCGATGTAACAAGTGAATACATTCATCATGAGGTTTCTTATTTTCATAAACCGTGTTAAGAAAGAAGATAAAAAAATTACTGCATCTTTAAGAGGTGAATTATATGTGTTAAATGATGATGGTTTAAAGGTGGCCCTTTAAACCATCATCATTTAACACATATAATTCACCTCTTAAAGATGCAGTAATTTTTTTATCTTCTTTCTCAATTATGCAGTTATCTCCTTTAAATGTAACTACATATCCTAGTTTAACCAAAATTCTAACTGAAATTAAATTAAACTTAAGTTGTGGTACATATAACATTTTTACATTCTCTTTTATAAAAGAACAATATGCTATACCTTGACCTTTAGCTTTCAGTTTCCAGCCATTGGCTAACGATATCTGCTGTGTACTCTGGGACATTTTAATAAAAAATTTGTTATCATTTGTTATACAATGGGATGCTCCACTGTCAACCACCCATAAATTATTTTTTATAGCTCCGTTAGTATACATGGCTAACTCTAAATTTTTATTTATCTTTTGATGACTTTTTGTATTCTGGCCAGCGTTCTGGCACTTTGCTTTTTTACAAAATCTTGCCAAATGTCCTCTTCCTCCACAATTAAAACACTTTTTAATTACGTATGCAGTAGGAGTTTCATTATCTTTTTTTTGAGGTTGCTGCCTCCTTAACTCGTCTCTTTCAAGCCTTCTTCTGGCCTCTTCAATCAATCTGCCAGTTATATCAGTTAAAGTTAAACTTTCCTTTGGCAAAATTTCAAGGGAAGTTACGTAGTTATCATAACTTTCATCAAGGGAAGATAGAATTATGTAGACTTGGTGTAGTTCAGAGAAAATAAGCTCTTTCTCGTGCAGTTCTTAAAAAATGCTTTGCATAGTTTTCAAATGACTCAGCATATCACCATTTGTTTGGAGATGCATACCGAAAAGCTTCCGTGTTAGATTTATGTGAGCACTAACATTATCTCGAACATAAATCCTCTTCAGCTTCTGCCAACACCCAACAGCCGTTTTCTCTCCATGGATATAAACAAGCTGTTGATCAGTTAAGGTTAACCCAATTATGCAAATAGCTTGTTGATTTTTATGCATAAATTCTTCTATCTTTAGTTTATCTTCATCATCCTCTGTATCCCATTCTTCTACGTTTGGTGGATTTTCAATTATGTTCCACAAACCTTCTCTTCGTAGAAGCAGACTACATTTCATAGACCATGATACATAGTTTGTTCCATCCAGCTTGGATATAAGGGACAAACTTTGTAGATTGTCTTGTGCCATGTTTTCTTTGTATGGATATAAAACTATAATTAATAAAACACAGCTGTCTGTTTCCTGTAATGTATAACAACACAAACTCTCACTTTTACATAAATCTGTTTTATCTTAGTTAAACTGACTTTGCAGCCTCTGGGCCCATAACCAGTGTTAAGACTGGTTTCCCCAACCAGGGTTAGGGAGACAAGCTAAACAGAATGTGCAGTGTTAGTCAGATAGGCACACAGATAAATGAGTGAGCTAAGCTTGTATGTTTATTAACATACAGTAAAAATAACAGATACGCTTGTGCTATCAAAAATATAGTTTATTCCATTATGAGTTCATAGCATAGTCAAAATAACAGTCCAATAGTCATGTATCATTTAGTCAGTCCATTCAGGTATATTCAGTTAGCAAAGTCCGTTTAGAATATCCTATGTCAGTTCACTTACAAGTCAGTCCTTTGTTTTCTCTCCCGTTCGAGCAATGCAGTCTTGAGTCCTTGCAGTAATCAGGGATCATCAAAGCCAGAGAGAGAGCAAGCTGCAGCCTTGCTTCTTTTAAAGTGCTTTCACAACCACTCCCTTAATTACTATCCCACAGTTAAAGTTGCAGACACTTTAACATACAAACTATGATTACTTAGTTATTATTTTACCTAAACCAGTTAGGGTAAACAATGTTATCCCTAACAAGTTGTCTTAACCAGATGGCAGATTACTAAAGCTTGGCTTAACCATGCCCCAAATGCAAAGGTAAACACATTTGAAATCAGTTCTGCAAACATTATTCCATACCATGTACAACTGACTCATGATACAGCTGAGCTAGCCAACTATCCAACTTAACCTCTTCACACCTCTTAGCCTCAAACTCTTGCCATTTCAAACCTATTGTACCTTTCTCCAGCCTTTTGTCTTCTGCAGAGAGATTCAGGATTCAGCAGTATCCTATGTAGTCCTTAGAGACTAGGAGAAAACTAAGCTGTCAAGCAGCCAACAATGACCCACAACTTGTCCAGATCGATAAAGTGGTGTCATAAAGGCTAGAAGTTTACTTCATCTGCAGTTTAGGCTTCAGCCATCTGACAAAATGTCCCTCCATTTACAAGACATTGATAAAGTGCCTTTATTTCTGAAGATCCCAGTTCTTCCATTATAACAAAGAAAAACTAGGAGTGGGACACCTCACATGGAAAGTAATTTTGCCAGAGCAAAGTTTTCTTCTATTCCAGACTTCAGACCGAGCTCATAGACACCCACCCATCCAGGCTCCAAGTCACAATTACAGTCCCTATGGCAACTGTGGTACCTGGTGAATTTGTACACACACAGGTTACATAACATTCAACACACTTTTTCTCCTAGGTTTGTCTCTTAAGTGAATGAATTCACACCCACCCACCCCATTTTTTTACAACGCAAATTCTCTGCCATGTAGGATATTCCTTTTTGGCTTAACTCCCTTATTTTAAATCAATGAAAACATCTAGGTTATTAATTATGATTAGGACTTCCAAAATGATACGGTAATAATTCTTAATTTAGGTACTCTGTTTATAATCTCAGTCTGAAACTTTTTGTCCTGTCATAGAAGAGCTACAAAAGAAATCTTGATCAGGGTAATTATAGAATTCAGATATGAATAAATTATTTCTTTCCAAGCAAACTCAGTAAGTTGCTATCCTGAATATGTTTTTTAATAGGGTATCAGTCAGTAATCTTCGGCCTTACTCCAGCTTCTTAGCAGCAAATTCAGACTTGAAGCAAAATGGAAGCTACAGTGGTGACACCAACTTTAGGAAAATGCATCCTTCAGTCTTAGTGTTCTATATATTCCCTATGCACATTTCAGGAACTTTTGTTTCCAGGAATTTGGGAGTCATTCATTGTTGGTTTGTCCTATACTGCTAGGTGGAATCTTATGCTTATAACATCCACTAATGATGAATACATATTCAGTCACAAATTAGAACTGGTTCTATTATAATAAATTATCTTGTGATTAAGCCTAGCATGCTTCTTGAAGCAGATCATGGATTAAATGGATGAAATGTTTTTACCCTTATCCGACAGCAAGAGTTCAACCATAGTTGGAAACCATAGTTTGCTACAGATTCCCTCAGTGAAACCATAGCCTAGTTACTATATCATACAAAGCCAGGAAAAGGAGTTAATATGTAGTTAACTTCTTTCCAAATGCAGTTGTCCCAGTTATATAGTCCCTTCTAGTCATAACCTCCATAAGCATGCAGAGAATGAAATCTACCCCATCTGGACAGAAGTGTCTGCAAAAATAGAGAATGGTGGGTGAGGATATGAAAGGAACTTGGAAAAGGAAGTATTAATGGAGAGGACAAATCCTGTTAAAGAAATAGCTGTGACATAGGCTGGCTAGAATGTAAAGAGAAGAAGTGTATCTGTGCCTTCTTACATTCCTCAAACACATCTCTGGTCACACCCAAAACACATCTGTTCTTTACACCAAGATATAAAACACTGTAGCTTCAGGTTTTAAAAATGTGAAGCTAGGATAAGGTTAGCTTAAGAAGCAGAAGACCCTTTGGTGCCTGTTTACAAAGAAGCATGTTAAGACTGTTTAATTTACGGGCTGTGGGTGGAATGAGGACAATATTGTGTGGCCAAGGGAGAAAATGAGAATTGTCAGGGATATCAATGGCAAGTAGAGGAAGGCTTACATTCTTAGTGTTCCATATTAGCAAGAATGTTTGGGGTTTCCCCAAGGATTTGCTCAAGCCGATGGGGTAAATATATTAGAATATACAGTATTTATTTAGCAAAATGCCATAATTTCAGAATAATCTGGTGGTGGTATTATATTCCATCCAACATCTGTGTTAAAACTGATCCTTGTGTAAAGAAATATTGAATGAGTTGGCCAAAACATGTAAGTTGATAGGTGCAGTTGAAGTAGGAACCTCTTCTTCTGAATTGTCCCCTTTGGTGATGTATGGGCAGGGAAAAAAATTAATAATAAATATAAATAAATAATAAATCTATAAAATAAATAATAAACCTATAAAATAATTAAATCCTCAGTACTTTAACCCTTCCAGATTGTGGCTCTCTGCCGTTCACCTTTTCTTTCTTTTTTGCCTTCCATGGGCAAAGATGATTAATTAGCTTAGTTAGAATCAAGCTGTATATAAACACCAAACTGAAATATCAATCAGCCCAGCATGCAGATCTTTTTGCTACAAGGCAACAAAATATTTCAGGCATTTGTTTGGCTTTAGTGCACATATATCTACCATGGGGAAATCCCCAGACAGTTTTTATTAAGCTGAAGAACATTAAAAACAAAATCTGTTTACACTGGAGGTATCAGTATCACCAAAATGCTTCCTTTAACTCATGGAATCTTTAATGAAGTGTTACAGTGTCCTTTACTTAGCCAAGTCCTTCTGAAGGGAATGTCTTACATTTCCCTTCCCTACATTTCCCTTTCCCTTTTTGATGGCGGTAATCACTCTATGGTCAGTACAGACTGTATTCTGAGTCCTTAGGCTATTTTGGAACATCCCATAGGTTTTTCTTCTTGTATATTTTTGTTTATTTGCCAATCTTGGTGTTACTGTTTATTTATTGAGTGCACTGCATTTGTTGCCTTTCCATGCAGCTAAATGATTAAGGTGGTTAACAAATAAAATGAGCAATTAAAGCAGAATTAAATATATATATGTCAAATCCATGTAACATTTTTGAGAAATGCAGGAATAGTTGACTATTATAGACTCCCAGAAAAATATATGCTTCTTTCTTTCCCTTGAAGATGGCTTTTAAGCTGTTGATTAAAATCAAGAAGAATGGAACTAAATACTAATAGGAAGAATTAGCTATTAGGGAAAATATTCTAGTCTTAATAATCATCATGTTATGTCTTTTTGCCATATACAGAATTTGTGATGTGTTAGAAACATGATAAATATTTCTTACTTGTTTTATTATAAACAAATTAACGAAGAAGCATTAATATTTTGCTGAGTAATTAGTAAGGTTATAATTATGTAACTGAAATACTGTTAAGTGTTGTTTAATTGTTTAACCTATTTTTTTTTTACAAATAAGAAATTTCCTTACATATTTTCTTACAAATAAGCTGACATTATTTCTTAATCCGCAGAAAATTTTCCTAGCTTGCCATAGGTTTGCAAAGAATGGAGAGAGCTTTGTCATTCCATTTAAAAGTATTATTAGGCATTTATCTGGACATAGGCTGTAGATCCCAAATGAAGGCAATGAGAAACTGCTTCCATATTGTTCTCAAGAAAATAGCACGAATGTATTTGTGTAGTTGCCAGGAGCTGAATTCAACATGAAGGAGATGTTACCTTTTAAAATAGGACTGATTATTTTGTCCCTTTTCCATCAGCCTATTAACCTGTACAGATATGATATAATTTATGATTACAGTTAGAATCAGAATTTCTGTTGCTATCAAGGTGGTTAAGTCAGTCATGCCCAATTTTATGATCTTTCTTGCCACAGTTGTTAAGTGAATTATAACAAAATAACAGAATTGGAAGGGATCTTGGAGATCTTCTATTCCAATAACCCCCCGATCAAGCAGAAAACCCTACATCATTTCGGACAAATAGCTATCTAATCTCTTCTTTAAAACCTCCAGTGTTGGTTAGGTTTATTCTCTCGTTGTTTGGTTTCCAGTCATTTTTTCTTGTTCTGATTTCAAGAGATTAATTTGACCCCCTCTTCTTTGAAGCAGCCCCTTAGATATTGGAACACTGCTATCATGTCACCCCTAGTCCTTCTATTCATTAAATTAGACATACCCACCCAATTTCTGCAAGCATTCTTCATATGTTTTAGGCAATTATGGCAGTTAAGTGAATTATGCAGTGGTTAAGCAAATCTGGCTTCCCCCATTTATTTGCTGGAAACCAACTGGATACGTTGTAAATGTCTATTACATGACCCCCGGTATGTTGCAACCAACTCATATTGGTTGCCAAAGGCTCTAATTTTGATCATGTGAGTGTGAGGATGCTGCAATGGTCATAAATGCAAAGACCAATTGTAGATCATTTTTAGTGCTATTGTAATTTCAAAACAGTCACTAAAGTAATGGTTGTAAGTTGAGGACAACCTGTATACAATTTTGTGCAGTTACAATATGAAATTTTATATCTCCAGTGGCTACCAAGTAAACTTTAAATTGTAAAACCATTTTGTGGATTTGATGTTTTATTGCACATTTTATTTACCAAGGTGTAGCTATTCTTCTTATGGAATAACATTATTTAGTGAAGGGGACAAGTGAATTAAATCATATTTTGCAACTATTAGCCACAACTGGTGTACACAACTTTGTGTTTAAATTTTTTGATGAGACTTTTTTTGATGAGACTTTTAATGTTATGTTATTTTAATGTTCTCTGTATTAGGAAATATACAGCACACATTGAATGAGCAGGGAAATCTATTTCTGCAATACGTATCTGAGTGAGAGTGTGGATTTCTTGAATAGTCATCAGTTGAAGCACAGATGCATGTTATGCATGGACAAGTAAGGTTGTGCAATGCTTCAGGATGGCTTGTTTGTTGTTTCTCATAGTCAGGCAGGCAGTGGCAGCCACTATAAGCAGAAAAGATTCCAGCAGTTCTCTGCCCCCATGTGGACCCAAAGATGTCAGCACAAGCTGTTATGAAACAAGTTGCAGTGAGGATAGTTAAGAAAAGATCCATGGGAAGATGAGATAGTAGTAATATTTCTGTGGATTTTGTGGATTTTTAAATAGAGCTTGAAGAGAGAGTAAGGGAACATAGCTTTTCAGCAGGGCTTCAGTCCATTAGAATAGAACTACCCATTAACTGTTATGCGAACTGTTTCGGAGCAGAGAGCTTCTCTTGGTTTTAGCAATAGTAAGCTATAGGACACTGATTAGTCAAGGATGCAAGGGGTATTTTTTTTGTAGTAGAGTCACAAGGAAATTGTTTAAAATGAAATAATTTTTAGAAACCTTGCCCTTTGGGTCTGAGACAATTCATAACTGACTTGCCTGTATGCCTGGTTGTATTGAAGAGCGGAGTTAAATTATTGCTAACATTGCCAAAGTTTAAGTAAAATCCTTGCACAGAGAGTTGTTTCGTTTGAAGCACTGGAGCTGCGCAGAATTTATGGGAGGGCTTTTCCCTTTGTCCATAACCTTTTTTTTCTGTAATTTGAGGTCAGTAGAAAAGTAAGTGCTTCAAAGTGCTTCTGGAGTGTCAAAAATGATAATCCTCGGTTCATAAGAGTTCATAAAGCATTTGTAGCCCAACTAGCATAGGAAAAAATGGGATTCACTTTGGAGCATTGAGCTTCCATTGTCTTATAATGATGAATGAATATCTGTTTAAGTAGAATTTATTCCATTGTTTATTTTTCTTGACAGCACTGAATACAAAAAGTTTCTATCCCTACTGGGAGTTCAGTATGGGAGGAAATATGAAATCCTGCACAGTAAGATTTAGCAACTTCAGATATCACCCGTATTAAAATTTCTCTCTTGCTTGTTAACATTTCAGAATTGGAAAAAAGAAACTTGATTTGTTCACAGGTGTGACACATAGCACACTTTGTGGAAATTTTATTTAGTTTTGCACCCCTGCTAGAATGATTTCTGTTTCCCAGTCCCTAAAGGACAAAACAAGGAATAAATAACTGGGATGAAGCAGTTGTGAGGGTGCTCTTCCTTTAGCTTAACCCAATGAACTTCCTTTTTTTGGTATATCTTTTAATTTTATTCAGAACAAAGTTAAAATGCAAAATGCAAAACTAAATAAAAAGCCCAATGTATTTTCAAATAATGAATGAAGATTATATTAAGCAGTGTTTGCATGCAGTGGGAATAATCTTTAAACCCAAACTGTGAAATAAGAAAACTATCTGCCTATCAGTTTCCTGAAACTGTCATTCCCTGTGAAATGGCAAATGAAGATGCCATAAGAAGCCCTGAAAAGCCCTCCTTATCACTATGCTGTAGGGCTTGCACCAGGAACTCATCAGCCCCACTGCCAGGAGTTCAATCCTGACTGGCTCAAGGTTGACTCCGTCTTCCATCTGCTGGAAGAATTACTGGAAACATGGAGGCTGTTTGGAAAGATAGTTTAATGGTGGACAGGATCACATGGCTTGGTGCTCCCAAGTGAAAAAGACGATCACATGCTTCAAGATGTTGGGTGAAGGAAAAGAAGGGCGAAGATGCTGAGAGACCCTTAGTTATACACCGTCTGTTGGGCCCCACTTTAATGTTTCCTGTTCCTTTGTAAGAAATGTATCCATTGGCTGTCAGACTCCCAGGGGCGGGGGTCTTAGCTAATTTGTAGGCTTTGTCTGGACCACATGGCTTCACCTGAGTCCTGGCTGATGCAATCTTCCCAGGCCAGGTGGTGAGAAGGGTAGAAGCCTTTGTTATGTAGAATACTCTGGCCCAGGACTTAATGGCCTGCACATTAACAAAGGTATGGGGTGAGCTTCTGCCTCTCTGAGTTTCTACTTCCCTTTTAGGAGAAATATTCTGCTTTTTTAATGTTTCCTAGGATATTTCATTTTTCAAGGAGAGGGGTGGGTGCTAACTTCTTACACATCCTTCCAAGGTCGGTAAAAATGAGGACCTAGATTGTTGGGGGTAATATGCTGACTCTGTAAATCCCTTAGGTTTACAGCTGTAAAGCTCTGTGAAGCAGTATATAAGTCTAAGTGCTAGTGCTATTGCTTCCTGTACTGTGAGATATTGAGAAATCACAGAACAAATAGCCATGTCAGGGAGGCATATCACAGCTACGGTCAGCCATGACTGCATTGGTTTGAGTTGAGGAAGCATCTGTAGCAGTGGCATCAACCCCTTTCTCGCTTGGCTGCAAGGAGCTGCTACTCAACCAGAACAAAAGCAACAGCCCGAGATTTTACTGTGGGCCTGGTTTTTCTGTGGGACATGTTTTCAGTGGGTTGACCTGCCCAAAGGCTCCGGTTTTCCAGCCTATTGAAAGAGTTTGTTTAGATTTTGCTTAGCACATAAAAACGAATGCCCACAGCCTCTTTTGCAACATAAGATTGTCTCCCAGGTGTCATATTTTCTGCTAACCTTCTTCCTTACCCTTGCTGTTATAGAGACTTTGATAGTGATATAAAGAAATAAAAGTTATTAAATACTGCTTCTGCAGCTTTAATTATTTTTAATATTGAACCTTATATTTGCAGTTAAGTTTGTGAGAGCTAGCTTGGAGGCACAAAGTGAATTAAGGGGGCTGAATGGCTGTCTGACTGGGAGATGTTTAAGTAAATCAGAGCTGCTGGCCCCTTTCCAGTGAAAATGAGGAGGGGGGTGATTTGTGGAGGTAGAGCAGAAGAGAGTTGTTTTGTTCTCAGCATTTTAGTTTATAGAAAGATTGGCAGAAAAACATAGGGAGAATGGGAATTAGTACAGGAGAATTGGAAAGGAGGGAATGTTTATTTAGTGGTGTGATTTTGTTTCAAAAAATATATATTTCTGTTCAGTTCTGCACACACTCAGTTATTTTACATCTGCTTCAGTTTTTGTCTCTCTTTTCAGTCTGTACTGGGAATGTCGATCTCAGCTTTATTCATTAGTTGTAGTTCAGCTCCCAGAACTTTTCTGTTAAAATACAATAAAATATATTTCTCTCTTAATTCCCAGTTGAGCCATGCTCCCCTGAAGACACATTTAAAGTAAAAATTTATTTCTATGAAAAAAAGAAATTCTGCCGAAGAATGTGCAGGATTCTGCAGTTTAATTTTTGTTCACTAGATGGTATTCTTGGGATGATCAACAAGACCAGTTTCAGGGACAAAATTCTTATAGTGAAACACTTTAATTTGTTTTTTTGGTTTTACATTTTTGCTAAGTGACTAGAAGACAGTGAAGCTTTCTCCAGTTGAAGGAAAAAATTACATCTCATTATGCTATTATTGTAAGCATTTGACCTGAGTGGGAATTTTAAAACTGTACTGACGCCTACCATCAGCCTTATACTGAGTCAGATCATTAATCCATTTAATCTAGAGGGGAGGCAACAAATTTCAAACAGCCCGCACACTTTTTAAAAAAATCAATATATCATTTTGTTTCCAAGGTCTACAGTAAAAAGGACAGGGATATCATAGTATTGTGCAACTATGCAGAATAAATTTCCAATATTGGAAAACATTTTTAAAAAAGGAAGTTTATTTGTTGCTGTTTTGCTTTCAAACTTTTTCTACTAACCTTTTCCAGTGATACATAACATTGTTTGGCTTCTACAAAAATTACGAGGAAGTGATTCTGTTTCCCATCGGTTTGTGGTTGAATTTCAATTCTGGTTAGCTTGGGCATCACTTGCTGCCTGCTGAGTGTGGACTGTATCTTGGCTTAGTTGATAAGTGGGTAACTTCTGGCCTCCAAATGTTCAATATTTGAGTCTTATCAACTTTCCAGAATTATCAGCTGATCAAACAGTATGGTTGAGTGGGAAGAAAAAGTCTGGGGTTTCTCAGAGTTATTATCAATTAAATTTCTATCCTGATAAATCATTCAGACTTCCAACAGTTAGTAGGAGCAGCAGTAGTAGTAATAAAAAAATTATCATCTGTAAGATAACCTGAGGGAATCAAGTTAGTGTTTTGCCACTTTTAATGACTCTGCTTAAAATCTAGGGTTTTTATATTGCTAATAGTATTGTTTCATGCATGTCTGTATTTGATGCACGTATTTATGAACATGTGTCTTTCAATAATTCAGTATCTTTTCATTCAAAATTTTCCCTTCTTTGGTTTCATAGAATCATACAGTCTAATTAGAAAGGAATCCTGGAAATAAACTATTTATCCAGTACAGGAATCTACTGTTACAAGAGTATCCCCAAAAGCCATCCAGTTTCTTTTCCATTAACAAACAGCTCTTACCTTTAGGAAATTCTTTCTAAATCCAATTGAAATAGTAATGTAAACCTATTGCTTTTTCCTTTTTGTTTTTTAATGATCCCACATTTTATACATTACAAATCTTCAGATCCTTGAAGTCACTGGATCTCTCTTAGTCTTTTCTTCTCCAGACAAAAAGTCCCCAATATTTCCAACTATTCATCATTTTTTTGGCTTCCAGGCTCCACATTATCATTGTTGCTTTTCTAGACATGCTCCAGTTTGCTTTTCTATACATACTTCCAGTTTTCCAGAAATACAATCTAGAACTGGATGCAGTAGTCTAGGTGTTCAAAGCAACATTGGTTTTCTCTAGAGCAATAGTTTTAGGCAGGTGTGAGAATCACTGAACAAATTAAAATCCAGGTTTTAGAGGTTTTACATGTCGAATTTTTTCATATTGCAACATATCTAATTCAGGGTATTTTCTCATATCCTATCAGAAAAAACATAACCTCTCTTAATGACTATGAAGACATTGATGAGGTACGCATACCATACCACCTTTATGCTTAACTATATTTTTTAATAAACCACAACCAGTAAATTAAAGCAATACATTGCATTGTTATACAAGATAGCTAAACTCACACATCAGACTAAGCCAGAACCAAACTAATCATGTTATGGTAATGCAATGTGGGAACCTATAAATTCTTCTGATTAAAATTTTGATAAAACCAAATCTAGAATTTCATTTACAGAATATATTATAGTTCTTCCAACCTAGCAGTGCACAGCAATACTGAAGCTTCAGCAATTGATTTCATACATTTTAGCATAGGCTTTTTTATCAGTTTCATAGATTCTGTTCCAAGACCTGGAAACGTTGACCAAGATACCATCTGCTGTGTCACCTCGCTAAATTTTCTCATTAGTTCTGTGACTGCTACCGAATTACATAGCTTCTTCACACAACCAACCGGAGTAAGAGAGCAATGCAATTAAATTAGGTCATTCTTCTGGTATCTATTACTGTCACTTGTTCAAATCAGGGAATTATGTTATACGGTAGAGGGACAAAGTTGGGGAAGTATCAAAGAGTGCTAGCAATTGACAATCACCTCTCTTCATTTCTAAGTCATGCAATGGTTAACAGAGTACAGTTTGGAAGTAAAATACTTCTTTCTCAGACTGGCCCTTTTCTACATTTTCAAGCTACAGCAACATCTATAGCACTTGGATTTATATACCACTTCATAGTGCATTACAGCCCTCTCCTAAGTGGTTTACCGAGTCAGCATATTGCCCACAAGAATCTGCGTCCTCATTTTACCTACCTCGAAAGGATGAAAGGCTGAGTTAACCTTGAGCCAGTCAGGATCGAACTCTGGCAGTGAGCAGTAACTTAGCCTGTTTTACATTATGCTAAGTGATTATGTGGCTTGTTTGGTTTTGGTTTAGCATGTGGGCCATGTTGTGAATGAATAAATGTTTAATAAAGTTATCTAGAGCTTGAAGTCAAGTGCAGGGTTCTGGCCCTGCACTTCTGATTGGTGTTAAATGGCGAGATCAGATTGGTCCATTCAGGAGAATCTGATTGGCCATTAGCAGGCCGTTCTCATTGGTTAACGGAGCTAGCGCTCCCAGGTTGCTCTTGGTTGAATAGTTAATAAGTTGCCTATATAAGGAAGGCTATAGCAGCCATCCAGTTCGAGCTGTCACACCATGTAAATAAAGAGTTGAAGTTAACTGTTTCACCGGCTCGTCTCCATTCTTTGCACCCATGATCCACACTTAACACTGTCGACGAGGATGGGATGTGGAGACGTCAGAGCTGACTAAAATAATGAAGAAGACAACCGAGCATGTGGCTGAAACACACAACGGCGGAATCATGTCCGGCGGTGTAGTACCACCCACTCCGTTCGACCCAGCACAAGAAGACTGGGAGTCCTACATGGATCGTTTCCAAATGTTCTTGGAAACCAATAATCTGAAGGATGCCACAACTGGGAAGAAACGGGTGGTATTCCTAACGCATTGCAGGCTGACCGTATTCAAGATGGCCAAGGCACTAGCAAAACCGGCTGAAGTTAAGGCTATGGACTGGGACGTCTTCGAACCTCTACTAAGGGCCCACTATGCACCGACCGTACCAACGCTTGTAAGACGGCACAAGTTCTACCAAAGAAACCAGCGAAAAGGAGAGAGCGTTGCCGATTTCGTTGTGAACCTCTGAAACTTGGGAGGCCTCTGCGATTTCGCCGACCTGGAAGAGGCTTTGAGAGACCGAGTAGTTCTGGGATTAGATGCGCTAAACGTGCAGAGCAAAATAATGGCAAAAGACGACATTAGCCTTGCCGATGCCATCGCTGATGCGACTGCAGCAGAGGCAACCAAGAAGTCGGCTGCCCAACTGTGCCGAAACCGCACTCCAACACACCAACCAGCCTGCGACATTTCACCTAAGTCAGAAGGACAGCTTCCGACGGCCCACCATGAGGACCTCTCTTCGTCGTCAGACAGCACCGAAGAAGAGGTCCATCGACTGCGGTCCGATCGGGACCATTACCCAAAGTCCCAGCAACCATGCGCTGGCTGCGGGGCCAACCATTACTGATCCGAATGCAAATTCCGCGACGCGCTCTGCCATGAGTGCGGGAAACAAGGCCATAT
Source organism: Hydrophis major (assembly GCA_033807585.1). Taxonomy (NCBI): domain Eukaryota; kingdom Metazoa; phylum Chordata; class Lepidosauria; order Squamata; family Elapidae; genus Hydrophis; species Hydrophis major. The sequence goes on along the minus strand of CM066331.1, from coordinate 181,440,347 downwards.
CGGACGGGTCTGTAGAAGTCTCCTAGGACCCAGCCAGACCTTGAAGGGGGCAACTATCGCCAATCCACAGGAAACCATCATGTAAGGCGAGAACCAGTAAACCACTCCTACAGAAACCGACCCATGAATCGCCTAACGAGGCGAGAAGAGGCTCACCAAACTATCACTATCGGTCACGCCTCTTCCTTGGATGCTAAGAAAATCCGAATTAAAGTGCCCATTGAAAATCAGCCCTGCCAAATGGAAGTCAACTCGGGATCATCTCTCTCGATGGTTTCCTGGAAGACCCTCAAGCAACTCATCCCTACTATCCGGCGTCAAGACCTTCATTTCTAAAGATTCATACTTAAAGACTATCAAGGGAACCGGATTCCAGTCATGGATCCAGTCGAGTCCGAGTTTCGTTCAAAAACCGCACAGCGTACTTACCCCTGACTGTGATCGACAAGGACCGGCCTAGCCTGTTAGGCCTCCAATGGTTCGCACCACTCGGCATTGAAGTGGCAGGCATTAACCAAATCAGCGGCAGTGACTGGGAGGAGGGCCTCGTCCATGAATTCAAGGACGTCTTCGCGGAAAAAGCTAGGCGAGTACAAGGGGACCCCGATATCCTTTAGCCTTAATCCAAAAATAGCTCCCATCCACCTTAAGCCTCGTCGAGTTCCGTTCACACTAAAGCCGAAAATCGATGAACAGCTTGATAAGTTAATGGCCCAGAGAGTGTTAGAGCCAACTGATCACTCTCCCTGGGAGACCCCAATCGTGACACCAATTAAGCCGGATTGCTCAATTAGAATTTGTGGGGACTACCGAGCCATCCTGAACCACGCCCTGCAACAAAATCCATATCCAGTGCCAGTGGTGCAACACCGCCTCCATTCCCTGGGGGGCGGAAAAGTCTTCGCTAAACTAGACTTAGCTCAGGCTTATCAGCAATTGCCGGTTGATGAAAAAACGGCACAGGCACAGACAATCGTAACGCACCGAGGTGCATTTAAATGTTCGCGGCTCCAATTTGGAGTGAGTGTGGCCCCAGGGATCTTTCAAAGCCTAATGGAAAGACTTTTACAAGGGATTAAAGGCGTTGTCCCCTACTTTGATGATGTGTTAATTGCTGCCCCTACTTCAAAAATTTTACGGGATCGTTTAAGACTGGTTCTCCAAAAATTCCAAGATGCAGGCCTTAAGGTGAAGAAAAATAAGTGTAAGCTGTGCACAGATTGTGTTGAATTTTTAGGGTACTTAATTGACAGTCAGGGTATTCACCCTACTGATAGCAAATTGAGAGCAATAAAAAATGCTCCCAGACCCTGGAATAAGGCCGACCTCCAGGCGTTTCTAGGCCTCATCAATGTTTATAACGTATTCTTGCCGCACAAGGTGACTGTCGCTGAACCTTTACATCGTCTACTGGACAAAAAAGCAATTTGGGTATGGGGTCATAGAGAAGAGCAGGGGTTCCGTAATGTGAAAAAACTACTGACTTCTGACGCTGTACTAATGCAATACAATGAAACCTTACCGTTAAATATCACGTATGATGCATCGCCTTTTGGAGTGGGCTCCATTTTGAGCCACGTATTGCCTAATGGTAGCGAAGCCCCTGTTGCCTATTTTTCAAAGACGCTCTCAAAAACTGAGCGAAATTATAGCCAGATTGATAAAGAAGCCCTTGCAATTTTGTCGGCTGTCAAAAGATTTCATGAGTACGTGTACGGCTGGGCTTTTACTATAGTGACTGACCACAAACCTTTGCTGGGAATAATAGCTGGGGATAAGCCAACCCCCTATATATTATCTCCCAGGATGAATCGCTGGTCAGAATTCTTGGCTGCTTATAATTATCAGCTGCAATACCGCCCCGGGAAAGCTATTCCCCACGCCGACGCGTTGAGCCGTGCACCACTTCCAGAGATTATCGACGACCCTGCATCAACAATGACAACGTTGCAGATTGAGACACTCTGTACACCTCTGTACATTAACTGCCCATGATATCGCGAGAGAGACCAAATGCGACCCCACCTTAGCACAAGTCCTCACGTGGGTGGAACGCGGATGGCCATTGGACCAAGTATCAGACGACTTCACACCATTCAAAAGTAGACAAACAGAGTTGTTTTCTCAAAAGGGCTGCATCATCTGGGGCGATAGAGTCATTATTCCAGAACAATTCCAACAGGCACGACTAAGAACCTTGCACGATGGCCACCCCGGCATCGTGCGCATGAAGGCCCTCGCACGAAGCTACGCGTGGTGGCCAGGCATCGACAAACAAATTGAGTCATAGGTCAAAACTTGTCATAGATGCCAGGAAGTAAGCAACACTCCACCAAAGGCAATCCCAACCGAATGGGAGACACCGCGGGGACCCTGGTCCCGTATCCATCTGGATTTTGCTGGGCCGACAAAAGGCCACACCTTCTTGTTAACTGTAGACGCCTACTCGAACTGGCTCGAAATCCACCGAATGAGGAACACGACAACTGAAGTGGTCATCAAAAAACTAGAAAGACTGTTTGCAACCCACGGATTACCAGATGTTCTGGTATCTGACAACGGGCCCCAATTTACCGTGCTGTCCTTTGAGCAGTACCTGGCGGACCGTGGAATTTGACATGTGCTCACTTCACCTGCGCATCCTGCGGCCAACGGGAGGGCCGAGCGCATGGTACAATTCGTCAAGAAAACGCTACAGAAAGTGGACTACGACAACATTGAAGAGAAGATAAACCGAATCCTCTTTTTACAGCATATCACTCCTCATAGTGTCACCAATAAAACTCCTGCTGAGCTGCTAATGGGACGAAAGCTTTGCTCCCACCTCGACGGTTACACCCAGCGTACAAACCAGAGAAACCACTGGGATCCAGCGGCCGATGCCGTACCTTCCAGGTAGGTGATTTGGTGCTCGCTAAAAATTTATCGGGCAATCCGCTGTGGGTAGAAGCGACTGTGGTCCGTGTAACTGGCCCGAGATCATACCTTGTACAATGCCCTGACGATAGACTTTGGAAGCGCCATATCGATCAACTACGATCAAGGCTGCAGTCAGGCAATTCCGAGCTCCCTAATAATCAAACTGAGGGGGGGGGGGGAGATACAGAGGAAGAAGATGAATTTCAACTAGCAGAAAACCTTTTTGAAGGAAACGATAGCAGAACAGAAACGCGAGAACAGGAACCAGGGATGAAAGTGAGTTCACCTCAGGGTGATACCGAAGATGTTGGTGACAACGAAAACGTGAACTCTGAATCGGAGGCACCCCTTCCGCCAAACAATGCCCTACCTCAACAAGAGTGCAGCCAAATATCGGGTAAACAGCGAAAATCAAAAAGACTAACAAAACAACCGTCCTACCTCAAGGACTACGGGACCGCACCCCATAAGCGGAACCCGGGGGGAAGGGGTGTTGTGAATAAATAAATGTTTAATAAAGTTATCTAGAGCTTGAAGTCAAGTGCAGGGTTCTGGCCCTGCACTTCTGATTGGCTGTTAAATGGTGAGATCAGATTGGTCCGTTCAGGAGAATCTGACTGACCATTAGCAGGCCGTTTTCATTGGTTAACGGAGCTAGTGCTCCCAGGTTGCTATTGGTTGAATAGTTAATAAGTTGCCTATATAAGGAAGGCTATAGCAGCCATCCAGTTCGAGCTGTCACACCATGTAAATAAAGAGTTGAAGTTCACTGTTTCACCGGCTCGTCTCCATTCTTCGCACCCATGATCCACACAGGCCAAGTCTATTCACTGAGATTAGAATACCATGCTCATCATTGTTAAGCCTGTGTTCCCCAACCAAGGTTAAGGAGACAAGCTAAACAGAATGTGCAGCATTAGTCAGATAGGCACACAGATAAATGAGTGAGATAAGCTTGTATGTTTGTTAACATACAGTAAAAATAACAGATACGCTTGTGCTATCAAAAATATAGTTTATTCCATTTAGAGATTATACATAGTCAAAATAACAGTCCATTAGTCATGTATCATTTTAGTCAGTCCATTCAAGGATATTCAATTAGCAAAGTCTGTGTAGAATATCCAATGTCAGTTCACTTACAAATCAGTCCTTTGTCTCTCCTTTTCAGTAGGGTAAAAACGCAGTCTTCAGTCTATCCAGTAATTAGGGATCATCAAGCCAGAGAGAGCAAGCTGACGTTCCTTGCTTCTTTTATGGTGCTTTCACAACCACTCCCTTAATTACATTCCTACAGTTAAAGTTGCAGACACTTTAACTAATAAACTATGATAACATATTTATTATTTTACCAAAACCAGTTAGGGTAAACAATGTTATCCCTAACATTCTCCCCTTTTAGGTAATAATAATAATATAACTAATAACTATTTACATCTTTAAATCATATTTGTTACAACTCTCTTTAAACTTAATTACTCCTTGAGCTTTTGTAAATTGGTCTGCAATGTTTTCTTCTGTCATGCAGTATTCCAATTTAATTAGCCCATTCTTTACAGATTCTCTAACATTTAAGTATCTTAAATTAGTATGCTTTGATCTAGTTTTTGCAGCAATACTAGTAGCTAACTGTATGGCTGCTTGGTTGTCCTCGTACACAATAATGGAATCTTTAACAGTTACACCCATGTCTAATAATAACTGTTTGTACACAATTAAGTCAATGCATAGTAATGACAGACATGAAAATTCTGCTTCCATTGTGGACAAGCTAATATGCTGTTGTCTGATTGACCTCCATCCTATTAGTGTCTTACCAAATAATATAGCCATCCCAGATGTTGATTTTCTTGTGTTTATGTCAGTTGCAAAACTTGCATCTGCATAGGTACTAAGACTCAAATCACCCTTTGGTTCTATATACAATGCATGGTTCATTGTTCCTTTAAGATATCTTAAAATTCTCTTTAATGATTGCCAATGACATTGACGTGGATCTGAATTAAAACGTGCCAGCTGATTAACACTATAAGCTATATCTAGCCTTGACCAATTGCTTAAATATGATAAGCTGCCAATCAAAGATTGATATATAGACTTATCAAATTTGGGACTTTGATCATCAGTTTGGCAAACTTCCTGACTCATTGGAGTCTTTGCCGGTTTACAAAGTTCCATTTTGTACGTTTTAATTAATTGGCAAATTTTATCTTCTTGAGATATCTTAAATCCATTTTTTGTTTTGTTAATTGTCAATCCTAGATACTTTTTAATTTCACCTAAATGCTTTAATTTTATCTTTTTGGCTAATAATGATATAATCTCATTAGCTTCATTATTAGTCTTAGTTATCAAAGCAATATCATCTGTAAATAATAACAATAATGACACCGTTCCATTATTTTCTCTTTTAAACACACATGGATCTGCTAAACCAGATTTAAAACCTATATTGTTTAACTCTTTCACAATATATTGGTTCCACTCAAACCCAGATTGTTTCAACCCGTAAAGACTCTTTTTGAGTTTCCAACAATCATTACTATTTACTTTATTGTCTTTAATAACAACTGGCTTTTGTAAATATATAGTGTGCTGCAATGGTGCATGTAGATAAACAGTTTCTACATCTAAATGATTAATGACATAGTTTTTCTTAGCTGCCCACACTAAAGCTGCTCTCAAAGATGTTGCCTTAAGACTTGGTGCAAAAACTTCATCGTAATCTGATGCAGTTTGATTAAATCCTTGAGCTACCAACCTAGCCTTATGGGTAACAGTCCCATCATTTCCAGTTTTTACTTTAAATATCCATTTGCACCCAATGGATTTTTCTCCTGGAGGTAATTTAGCATCTTCATATACTTTCATTACCTTTAATGAATTTAGTTCTTTTTCCATTGCCTTTTGCCAATTCTCCTGATCCTTAGCAGGATACATCTTAAGTTCATCTATACTAGTTGGAACTTTGGTTACTTGGCAAACTATACTTGCTTGATACCTATCAGGTGGTCTAGTTACACGTGTAGTACGTCTAGCTATTACAGGACTTACAGGCGGACTTTCATTTATTTACTGTTCTTGATTATCTAACTCTTCCTGATCAACTGTTTCCTCTTGTTCTGGTCCTATTTGCTCTTCGTGGACTTCTTCTTTTATTGGACTCTTCTTATAACTAGTCTGATCTTTTTGCCTTTTGTAGGGTTCAATAATTACTTCGTTATTTAAATCTTGCTCTAATCTATTCCATCCTACATGTTCTAGGAATTTAGCACTAGCACTGGTGTAAACTCTAGATGTACCTGGTTCCCAGAATCTATAAGATCTATGATTAGATTTATATCCTACAAAAAATAATCTTTTAGCTGTATGCTGTCCTTTTTGTTTGAGTTGTGTAGGGATATGCACCCATGCTGGTGCTCCAAATGTGTGCATGTAACTTATATCAGGTTTTGTACCATGCCACTGTGTGAATGGTAATTCACCTGTTGTTGAATTAACAACATTATTTAATATATGATTACCACACATTATTGCTTCTCCCCACAAATTGTCAGGTAATCCTGAATCAGACAACATAGTACGTGCCATTGATTGTAGTGTTTGGCCTCGTCTCTCTATAAAGGCATTATGTTGTGGCCTATATGGTGCAGACTTTTTATGTTGAATACCTAACATTTTAAGTCTATTTTGGAATTTATTATTTGTAAATTCCGCACCATTATCTGTTGAGTTACTAATGTCTTTTTAGTTTTCCTTTCAGCAAATTTTATCCAATTAAAGAGATTTAGATATGTTTCAGTTTTGCTCTTCATTAAATAGCAAAACCCATATCTAGAATAGTGGTCCATTATACTTAGTATGTATCGAGCTCCTCCTACACTTGGTTTTTTCGGACCTATTAAATCAGCAAATACTACTTCTAAAGGCTCTTTGGTAGTAAATCCATCAATTCTATTAGCTGGTATGACCTTGCTTTGATTTTGATTACAAATAGAACATTGCAAATACTTATTACAAGGTTTCAAACTTATTCCTTTAGATAATTCAACAGTTTTCTTAAGCATTTTAAAATTTAAATGCCCTAGCCATCGGTGTAACAAGTGAATACATTCATCATGAGGTTTCTTATTATCATAAACCGTGTTAGCCACCTCTAAACCATTATCATTTAACACATATAATTCACCTCTTAAAGATGCAGTAATTTTTTTATCTTCTTTTTCAATTATGCAGTTATCTCCTTTAAAGGTAACTACATATCCTAGTTTAACCAAAATTCTAACTGAAATTAAATTAAACTTAAGTTGTGGCACATATAACATTTTTACATTCTCTTTTATGAAAGAACAATATGCTATACCTTGACTTTTAGCTTTCAGTTTCCAGCCATTGGCTAACGATATCTGCTGTGAACTCTGGGACATTTTAATAAAATTTTTGTTATCATTTGTTATACAGTGTGATGCTCCACTGTCAACCACCCATAAATTATTTTTTACAGCTCCGTTAGTATACATGGCTAACTCTAAATTTTTATTTATCTTTTGATGACTTTTTGTATTCTGGCCAGCGTTCTGGCACTTTGCTTTTTTACAAAATCTTGCCAAATGTCCTCTTCCTCCACAATTAAAACACTTTTTAATTGCGTATGCAGTAGGAGTTTCATTATCTTTTTTTTGAGGTTGCTGCCTCCTTAACTCGTCTCTTTCAAGCCTTCTTCTGGCCTCTTCAATCAATCTGCCAGTTATATCAGTTAAAGTTAAACTTTCCTTTGGCAAAACTTCAAGGGAAGTTACGTAGTTATCATAACTTTCATCAAGGGAAGATAGAATTATGTAGACTTGGTGTAGTTCAGAGAAAATAAGCTCTTTCTCGTGCAGTTCTTGAAAAATGCTTTTTATAGAATTCAAATGACTAAACATATCACCATTCGTCTGGAGATGCGTCCTGAAAAGCTTCCGTGTTAGATTTATGTGAGCACCAACGTTGTCTCGGACATAAATCCTCTTCAGCTTCTGCCAACACCCAACAGCCGTTTGCTCTCCGTGGATATGAACAAGTTGCTGGTCAGTTAGTGTTAGTCCTATTATGCAAATAGCTTGTTCATTCTTTTGTTTAAATTCTTCTATCTTTAGTCTATCTTCCTCAATCTCTGGATCCCATTCCTCTACGTTTGGTGGGTTTTCTATTATGTTCCACAGACCTTCTCTTCGTAGAAGTAGACTACATTTCATAGACCATGATACATAGTTTGTTCCATCCAGCTTGGATATAAGGGACAAACTTTGTAGATTGACTTGTGCCATGCTTTCTTATATGGATATAAAACTATAATTAATAAAACACAGCTGTCTGTTTACTGTAACGTATAACAACACAAACTCTCACTTTTACATAAATCTGTTTTATCCTAGTTAAACTGACTTTGCAGCCTCTGGGCCCATAACCAGTGTTAAGCCTGTGTTCCCCAACCAGGGTTAAGGAGACAAGCTAAACAGAATGTGCAGCGTTAGTCAGATAGGCACACAGATAAGTAAGTGAGATAAGCTTGTATGTTTGTTAACCTACAGTAAAAATAACAGATACGCTTGTGCTATCAAAAATATAGTTTATTCCATTTAGAGATTATAACATAGTCAAAATAACAGTCCATTAGTCATGTATCGTTTTAGTCAGTCCATTCAGGGATATTCAATTAGCAAAGTCCGTGTAGAATATCCAATGTCAGTTCACTTACAAATCAGTCCTTTGTCTCCTTTTCAGTAGGGTAAAAATGCAGTCTTCAGTCTATCCAGTAATTAGGGATCATCAAGCCACAGAGAGCAAGCTGACGTTCCTTGCTTCTTTTATGGTGCTTTCACAACCACTCCCTTAATTACATTCCTACAGTTAAAGTTGTAGACACTTTAACTAATAAACCATGATAACATATTTATTATTTTACTTAAACCAGTTAGGGTAAACAATGTTATCCCTAACATTCATGTTATGCAAATCCAGGCAATTATGGCTTATTGAATAACATTAATGAAAACTTGGCTTACATGATGCTCCCATCAACCTCTGTTTGTAGGAGCAGTTTGGAGGAAGGAAGTTGCAGACCTTCATTTACAGCAACAAGCTTCCGGGCAGGAAAGCATTTACAAGCTCAAGCTCTTAATTAACTAAGCATAAACACCACCCTCTTGTATCTTGTTCATTCCTTCCTCATTCAATGTGTTCATTTGTACCATAATGTTCTTTTTGTTTGCATGAGCTGAATTTTGAAACACAAGCAGCCAAGATAAATTTAATTATTCCCCCTATCTCAGGGCTGAGGCTCATTGCTGCATATTTGCGGGGGTGGGTGGGGGTATTTGTTCTGGCTTTCAAGAGCTTTAGAGGGCATGATAGTGATGCATTATGCTACTAAAAAGGGAATGGAAAGTCCAATATTTGGACAGTACGTAGGAGGCTTTTTGTCTTTCTGTTTATTTTATATTTTCCTCATTTGTCATATGAAAATATTACAGTTTTGATGATAAGTTCTGGGAGTTGGATATTTTGATCTGGGAATATTATTAATGTAGACCAGCAAGTCTTCTCCTACCCAAGAACCCTTTAGATGACTGAAACATTAAGAAGTAATTATAGGAATCATAGTACCAGCTGGAAGAAACCAAATGTGGAAAGCTGGTTTCAATCTCAGTTCAGAATATTTGCAGTTGATAGGAATGTTGTCTAATATTCAAGGGCAAATCAATCTAGTGCTTCTTCTGAGATCCATCTTTCTCTTTTCTGCCCATCTTTCTCCATTCGTCACCTTTCTCATAGGGTTCTTGAACTTCTGATTCACTTATAGGTCCTTTGCTTCCCAATCCATTATTTTGCTTCGTTTGCAGTACAATGCCTTGAAACAGTGCAACTGCCAGTATTTGAAAAAGGGATCTCAGGTAGACAACAAAAATACTATTGAAAAAGAAGTAAGAATCAGTTCAGGGGGCCTGGTGGCACAGAATTAAATCAACTGTCAATAAACGAGGCTTTGTTCTATGGCCATTGGGATTTACTTACCATTTGAGTCAATTGTGGATGAATCATAAACTGATGCATTTATATCCTCCAGTCTTTTGGCCTTCCAATTGCTGTTATAGTAAAATTCCCATCACCTCTATTAGTCAAGTTTAAGTTGATGGAAATTGTAGTCTCACAGTATTTGGATGATTGTAGGAATACCATCTTTGTTGTGGATCATATTCTCTAAGTGTCATAATTTATTAGAAACAGGACCTGTTTTCTGTTACCTCTTCACAGTCAAGTATGTCCCATTTAGTCGTTGTAAGACACCTTTAAATGGCTTTCAGGATGCAACATCATCTCTTCCAATCTGTGTTGGCAAACTAACCCCTAAAGACGGAATAGTTATTGTTAATTTGCTCTGGTTTTGTTCAAATGGATTCTTAATACAAGTTCATTAATGAACTTGCAATGAACTTTAATGAACATGAATGAACTTAATAAAAGTTCATTGCAATAATTTCATGATATCCAGATGAAGTCATCAACCTTTACTCATCAATCTATTGTTTTATTTCCTTTTCATACATTTTTCAAACCTGTTCAGCACAAAAAGTAAAAGGAGACATTTGGGAGGACGTTTGCTCCAGGAAATGCTTGGTTTCAATGTCAGCAGTTGGGCTCCTCACCCCTCATTCTCCCCTTAGCAAACCTTTCCAGATATTCCAGTTGTTATGAAATAATGATTTTGGGATCTTAGAAACGTAGAATACTTAGATTTGAAAATATTAGAATTTAACAGATGTGAACTTCATGGTTCCTTTCTACCTTTTTAATATTTGTATTCAGAGCAGGCACTAATGGTTCCTTCCCAATTCATCCCAGACTAAACTCATGAATTTTATCACATTTTTTGGGGTGCAGTTCAGGAAATAGTAACAGATGATTACTATTCCCAGTGTTCAGCTTGATTCTTGAAATTTTAGAACAGGATATGTAATTGATGATGATATTTTGCAGAAGTTTTCTACTTCTGTAGAAAAGTATGTGATTTTTTGTTTGCAATGGAAAGGAAGGTACATTTCTAAAAGGTTAGAAATTTGAGCTAAATATATTGATTCACATCTTTTTGAGGAATTATTTTTGAAAAAAAAAGAAAAAGAAAACAAAATTTAAATAGTTTTAAATTTTCATTGAAAGAACTGTACCTCTATATTTATATGTGTGTGTGTACATATGTATGTGGCATGCACACACAAGTGTGTGTGTCAGAGAGAGAGGGGGGAAGAGAGAGAGAAACGTGTCATCCTCCTAATATATATTACCAACTATACTGTCAAACTCCTGGCACACATTCCAGATACATCACGCACTGATCACCCCCACACCCAGTTTAGCGAAGGGGGGAAAAGTATCAATGCATCACATGACACCACCATGACACCATGAGTTTGACACCCCTGAACTACACAAACATTTGATGAAGAGAATAAAATATGAAGTATGAAGAAGTCTGACTGTGTTCAAAGTGAGACCTTTTTAATAGTTTAATTGACCAATGATACACTGCTATTTAGTTCTTGAAATGATAGTGATAGTAAAAATTACAGCTGGAATGCAGGCTTTCTGGACAAATGGCTAGATTGCTGTTGCATATTCAGAAAGATGAGCAAAAACCTGCAGCAGCTGAAAAGAAGACATTTGTCTGTCTAGACAGGGATATGATTTTTAATGCTCTAAAAGCCTGAATGAAAATGTACATGGCATGCCTTAAGAATAGATCTTTTTGAAGAAAGCCAAAGCTTCCAGTAATAACTACCAGTAGATTCCTGTCTCAAAGATCAGGTCCATGTCATGGAAAATGCATTATCTGAGCAAACAGAGTTAATCTGATTATTGCATATCCATACTGTACAACCTCCTTTCAAATTCTTATTTCAGAATAGAAAGAATAGTGTTTGTACACTTCAAATTAGCATTCTAAAAGAAAATCCTGTATAGTAATGTAACAGTGTGCTGATTTGGAAAAGGGGAAAGAGGTACAAACAGGAGTAATCAGTTTTGGCAGACAATGTTTAAATCTTATTATGGGCGGCAGTTCTTTCAGATATTAAACTCTTCTAAGCTAACCTCATTGAGACACTAATATCTTCATTCATTATTACAAAAATGGAACATATTATGATAGAAGGACTTAACATGTTGTATCAAATGCTTGGAATTTTGGTATTTTGGAATCTTTAAATTTTTTAAAGGAATACTTGAATTCAACGGAGTGTTATTAAAAGTACAGAACCAAATCTGGTTAAAAAATGGGCAATTTTAGGGTAATAAACACAGAAGATTTTCAGCAACATGTAACCAAAAGAGTATGGCCAAGTGATCTTTGATGAGTGTGAGTAAATACTATTATTTTCTCCATAAAAGGCTGTCAGAGAACAATTTTCTGCATGAAAGCGTTTCAAGGCCAGTTTCAGCATAAAGATCAATTGGGAGACATATCAAGAGTTTAAGGTCATCTATTCATACTGGTCTCATTCTTTCCCACACAGACCAGGAATATTGCATTTCTTTTAAATTGTTACATTTTAAAACATAGCCATTATTTTTGAATGTGCATCTGTGCATGTTTATTTCCCAATTAATGAAAAAAATTCAGTGATGACCTAGCTAATCTTATTTCAAAATGTTATGCAGAATTGGATCTGATTAGTATTTGTGTGAGAGATCACTAGGCCAGTCCAAGGCTGTAGGTCAGACTGAGAAGTCAAGAAAACATTCTGGAAGAAGACAAACTGCTTTTGTATGATTGTCAAGGAAAACACCTTGGCTCAAGACAAACTTACTTTTTTTGTGTGATCTAATTAGTCACTTAGATAAAAGATAGTTAAAAGTTACAAAAGTGCCCCTTTTAGAATAACATTCTATTTTTATTTATTAATTATTAATTTTCTCCTTCTCTAAATTCTTGTTCACCTCAACTCTTCACTTCATTCAGTTTCTAAAAAACACACATCCATAATATTTGTTTTGCTTTCTTAAGCTTGCCAAGCTAATTTAATTCTTGTTACCTTTTTAAAATTCATTTGTGTGTGGTATGTGTAAAATGAATTCTTCCTATCCTCATTTTACCTCAGTTCAATGTATATTATGTTATTCATGTTTAGAGTTTGAATCTTGCAGTGCTTCACATTTGTGTTTGCCAGAGTCAACACTGTTTCATGTTTTCAACCTTTATCATAGAAGCCTGTAGCCTTCTAGGTCATGTTGAGAGCCAACTGCCACAAGCTATCCAAGGCTAAAAGAATATTGCAAGTAATACTTCATGAACACTTGAAAAGCCACAGATGCTTCCTCCAACTGTATGCATGGTTATTCAATTAAAGTTGAATTAGGTAATCATCAAGCAGATGCTAATCCAGACATAAATTATTGAACTTTTCCTTCTTTTTCTAGGTCATCAGCCATGCTGACTGAGAATGGCGGGGCTTGCAGTTCAATGCAGCTGGAGGCTAATTAATAGGTGAAAGGTAACTCACCATCATTAAGCAAATAGTAATAAAACATTATGCAGTAAAAGCCCCTCCCCATTTTGTTTCCAGTCTTTTATATTTTATTAAATTGTATACTTTATTTAAAAATAAACAGTTCCAAATCAATTTTCCAGAGGAGAACATTGGAAGATGAAGTGGGCATATAGATTGCATTGCTTAGAAAGGACCAGTTAAAAGTCATTTGAATTCTAACCCAATTTGTAACATCTCTCCTTGCAAATATTTCTGATTTGCCCTGTTGCCATGGGAAAATACATAAAATTTAAATGGATCAGAACATTTGGTATTAACTTACTTAGGGAATCATCATGGATACCAAGAACCAGGATGAGATTGAGATTAACTGTACATATTTGAAGATGGAGAAAGCTAGAGCTATTTTCTCCTGAAAATTTTGTATGCAACAAATAATATACATGCAAATTATATGCCACTGCCGAATCTCTCTATGACACTGAGGAACACCAGTTTCATTCAGCTTGCTAATATTTGTATCTTCCTTGTCCTGCAGCAACATTATTGGTCTCTCTGCTACTGCTGGCAGCTTAGCAAAACATGTCCCATTTTATCTTAGTGTGTCACATCTGTTGCTGCTTTATCACAGTTTTAAGCCACAGAAAAGAGAAATGTGAAAAGAGGAGAAATGACCTTGGTTCTGTTCTAAATTCAGGATATTTAAAACCAATTGATAACTGCATGGCAGGAAGCGTGGATTATCCAACACCAGGCAAGTGTCAAGTCTATATATATTCAATAGTTGGTAGAAGTATAGTAGGGATTTTCCAACCAAAAGTTTATGTTAGAATAAGGAAACATTTAGGGAATATAAGTGGGATGAAAAACAAGACGGCAGTTCAGATGGCTGATTCCCTACGGTATGAGAGTGCATCCAGAGGAATGGAGACTTGCAATCGATCCAGATCCATATGGCTCCCAAACTCCATCATTGGTATGACTCCTGCATCATCCTTTGGATCTCCTCCCAAATCTACTCCAACATCCAAGTCATCCTCCTCATCTTCATCCTGACTAACAAGAGCCAATTCATTCTCATAGCAGAAGGCACTAGGAGGTGGAGGAGGTGAAGGCAGGATGGTAATTTTACTCTCCTGCAATTCCCGAGCAGAACAGTAAGGGGTTCCAGCCACCTCATAAGTCTTGTGGAAACGTGAATAGTCCACCTTATAATGTTTCTTCTCCTCAAAGACAACGGGCTCAAAACGATGGCCCCAAAGAATCTCACTAGCCAAGTAGGAGCTACGAGCCTGAGTGGTCATGGCTGTTGCTTCCACCATACCCTCAAGGATAACAACAATCTCAAAGTCCTCTCTCTCCAGTTCTTCCTTGCCCATCCCATACAGGGGACTTTCTTCATCGATCTCATGAACAATAATAATGGGAGACACTAAGAAGATACGATCAAGGCCGATGTCATAGCCCACATTCAGATCTCTCTGGTCTAATGGAAGATACTCACCTTCTGCTGTCATATAGGGTTTTATAAGCTGGGCTCGAACATGAGCTTCCACAATATGGCTCCTCCTTAGATTCCCCACCCGCCACATGAGGCAAAGTTTGCCATCCCGCAGAGAGATGACAGCATGGTGGCTGAAGAGTAGGGTTTGGGCCCTTTTCTTGGGGCGTGCCATTTTTGCCATGATGGTGCCAATCATGAAAGAATCAATAACACAACCTACAATGGATTGCACCACAACCACCATGATAGCTAGTGGGCATTCCTCAGTCAC
Organism: Hydrophis major; assembly: GCA_033807585.1. NCBI lineage: Eukaryota > Metazoa > Chordata > Lepidosauria > Squamata > Elapidae > Hydrophis > Hydrophis major. The sequence goes on along the minus strand of CM066331.1, from coordinate 181,425,127 downwards.
ATATCTAAAACCATAACCAATTGTTGTTTGGGTCTCCACTGAGAAGAGAAAAGCTCCCAAGAACCCGTTGACATGTTTGATGCAGAATTTTGTAGCAACAGAACCACTTCCTGCACCAGGGACATCTAAGTCACCATGGAAGAAGGCAATGATCCAAAACAACAGACCAAAGAATAGCCATGAGACCAAGAAGGCCGCTGAAAAGATCATGAGCATGTAGCGCCAACGTGTGTCCACGCAAGTGGTGAAGATGTCAGCCATGTAACGTTGAGATTTGTTGCTTAGGTTAGCAAAGTAGACATTGCACTGGCCGTTCTTTTTGACAAAGCGGTTACGTCGTTTCCGTCGAGGGGCATGACCTTTCCCATTATGACTGTGCTCATTAAGGCTGCCAAGGGAGGAGACTTTGTGCCCATCCTCTTCAGTGGAAACAATGCTGTACCTTATGAACAGGGGAAAAAGGAATAGTTAAAGGTAGGAGGAAGACAAGTTGTGATTTCTCAAAAGTTCTTTTTTAGTGCTCATACACCCAAATCTAGTACAGGTGATTAACTTCCTTAACTTACAAAAGTTCATTTAATAATGGATTGAAGTTACAATGGCACTGAAATAATTATTTATGCCAATTTTCACACTGATGACCATTGGAGCATCTCTAAGGTCACTTGATCAAAATTCAGATTCTTGGTAATTGGTTCATATTTATGATGCTTGTAGTATCCTGGAGCCACGCGGTCAGCTTTTGCAACTTTCTGTCAAGCAAAGTCAATGGGGGAGCCAGATTCCGTTAACAGCCATGTTACTAGCTTAACAAATGCAGTGATTCACTTCACATCTCTGTCAAGAAAGGTTGTAAAATGAGGCAAAATTCTTTTAATGAATGTCTCACTTAGCAACAGAAATTGTAGGCCCAGTTATGGTCGTAAGTTGAGGACTTCCTGTATCTCATTTTTTTTCAACCACCCCAGATGTTCTATATATATGACCCTTTACAGACGTGGCATGCACACTGTAGATTCAGCATTACTAAGAAAATCATATAGCACTGGCATTCATGAGTAGTGTGCAAACAATTCAGAAGGGTGAATCACTCCAAGTTCAGAATACCTGCAATTAAAATAATGTTCTATTCTGTGCAGTTTTTGATGATTATCTTTAAAAAATTACTGCAGATATTATATTTGGTATCAGAGAAAGAAAAAAGCCATTAAAATAATCTTAAAAATAGGAGTTTTAGGACTCACCCCCATATAAGACTTTAAGACATATGAGTTATTCTCTCTGCAGTGTTCCAGTATGTTTAATTACAAGAGTTTAAAACAATAATCTCCACATTGTCTGAATCAAAAGTCTTTGCTTGAAGCAATGAAGAATAATGCTGTATTAAGATGTCCACTTAACTGTTCAAGACATTTGAGTTCTGGGATTGGTGTGAATATACCATTCTCCAACAAAAATAAAATCAAATCGGTTGCTTTCAAGATTTAATTAGCAGGACCTACTATAGCAGATTTCAGGTGTACTAGACTATAATTCCTATTGTACCCAACCAAGATTATAATTGCCACAGTGGCTATAGTTGAATTATATTCCAACACCTCTGAGGACAGAAAGTTGGGATAGATAAAGCCATATGAATATGATTTTGTAACATTTTATCTCAGAATTGCATAAGCCTGGAAGTTTCTATTTTCTGTTCAATTTGCATTTGTTGATCTAATCGTACATCTGTGACAATGTTTATACACTTCCAGAGTTCTAGACAATTCTGTTGCTACAGCAACAAGTATGTTTCCCAGCAGCCCATATCTAAAACCTAAGGTGTAATTAGAGATCAAGAGACAATGAGTTGCCAGATATCCTAAAAGAAACTCCCTCTCCTCAAGAGCTGTGACTAGCTTTTATCTCTTTCTTCAAAATTTTCCACTCTCTCTATATTCATTTTTCCTAGTTGAGAAGAGCTGCTGGGTGGTTTCATCATAGAAGTTCTGCCTGACATCATTTGAACATAAGATGCAGTCATAGCAAATATCTATCAATGATATCTTAAAGTCTGTCTGTGGCAGAAAGACAGAAACAGAGAAGAGACAAAGAGATGACCTATAAGAGATTAATTGCCAACACTCTTCTTTTTGTAATGCCAAATGTCTTAAGATCAAAATATTTCTAATTTGTTTTGTTTTTTGTTTGTTTCAGCAGAACACTTTGCAAACTTGACTGAAATTCCAAACAGAAGGGCTTATATCATGTTGTTATAGAATTATTATTTCCTCAGATCAAAGATATAATGCCATACATTTAAAACAGTGCCTCTTGGCTTGGGGTAGGGCAGGCTAGGGACAAAGCCAGACTGAAATATCAGCAAGTTTCAATTGTTCATGTAGTGCAGAGATTCCCAAACTTGGCAACTTTAAGACTTGTGGACTTCAACTCCCAGAATTCTCAAGCTAGTGCTGGCTGGAGAATTCTGGGAGTTGAGTCCACAAGTCTTAAACTTGCCACGTTTGGGGACCCCTGATGTAATGCTTTACTGCAATAATTCTATGATCTGTTTGATTTTGACAGACTATTGCAACCTCTATTTATTCATTATAATATTTATATAAACAAGAGCTTAGTGAGACGTGAGCCCTTGATCTTACTGTCTTATTTCAATGCTATGTCTCATGACAGCAGATTAACAGACTATTTTTGCTGAGACATACATCCTGCAAGGTTGAAACAAGATTCATTTCTAGATGAACTTGATCTGGATACGCTTCCATGGGAGATCTAGCATGGTGGGCGGTGCTTTTCGCAAAAGTGGAGAAGGTGGTTGGGTATCTCCATCAGTCCTGCTTTCCCTGCCATCCCGTGTTGTTTGACTCTCCGTCTGTACTTTGGTTCTTGCTTTCTAGATTCAGCTATAGGAAGTCACATCTATTCAAACAGGTATGTAATTATCTCTATTGAGCATTTTCATGACCATAAATTTTCATGACCACAAATTCCTTGTGAGTCCAATCACACTTGGTCAATAAAGAATTCTATTTTGTTCTGTTCTGTTCTGTCCTGTTCTATTAATGTTGAAACTGAAGAACTGAAAGATCTTCCTTCTGAGAAAAAGTTTAAAGTTTAGGACTGTTGAGCTTAGAAAAAGTTTAACAAAATGGGGGACATAATTGAGATGTATGGAATTATGGAAGGTGTAGAGAAAGTGGACTGAATAAAGGCTTTCTCTCATTTTCAAAATACCTGGAATGGGGTCATCTGATGAAATTAATTGAAAGGAGATTTAGAGTAAACAAAAGAAAGTGATCTTTACACTGTGCAGCGTGTAATAAATTGCATCTTTACAGTGAAACATGCAAAATTAATTACATAGGACACGGTAATGATCACTAACTTGAATATATGAAAAAGGAGATTGGATCAATTCATAGAAGACAGATCTATTGAGGACTCAATATTTTTTTAGTAGAACAGCTATAACAAATAATAAGAATATATGCACAATGTGTACCACTCCAATGAAAACTCTACTAGCAAAATAAATTTTTTACATCCAGATACTGAGGTAGAGAGAATCCAGCACAGAATGGTCAGAATGTTATAGGTAAACCTAATTCAGATATATACCTTAAATTGATTGGAGAGAATTCCCATGAAACAATGGGATTATTAAAATGCAAACCAAGCTCAATTTGCCCTATACCTCCGCAAATTTACTGGCTTTGGATTATATAAGATACATCACTGGGTCAGGCAAATGATGTAGCAGTGGCATTTGCAAAACATGAATTATCATTAGGTTTTTATGGCTTATATGTATAAGCAAACTAAGAAAATGGATTAGTTATATAACATCATTAAGCTTATTGAGCAAATACAATGAATGCTTTGCAGAATCGTTTCCTAAAATTGATTTTATTACCATTTGGTTAGTCAAATATTAAAACTAATTTAAGTAACAAATATTCATACAGCTATTCAAAGTTCTGGAGTTCCCTACCAAAGGCAACCTACTATGAGAGGATGTAGGAAAGCAGGAGATGAGGCACTTGAGTGTTCATCCCACAAGAGGCATACTTGGTCAGATTTTATAGAAAAAAGTGTTTCAAAGACACTCTATCTTAATTAAATAACTATAACTGGAGATTTGTATTACTAGCTGAGGCTTGACAACAACCCTGAACCTTCAAATATCTCATCCCCCACCTTCCCACAACCTCTCACCACCTGATCAGCCCTATCTTAGTTTCCATTCTACTGAGTGATAAAAGCATTTTTATTTAGACAAATCTTTGCTTTTTAATGTGATGTTGTCAAGGATGAGGTCTGGGGACTACTTATTTTTTATTGTTTTGCATCAATATTTTAATTATAATTTTGCTTATTATCTTATATTAATATTATTAGCCTTCCTGGAGGTTATTTAAAATAACAACAACAAAATGAGTGTGTGTATGTGTGTGTGTTCCAGAGAGAGACAAAGACAGAGAGAGAAATGGTACTTTGGATTTAAGTCCTAAATACAAGATTCCCTGGCATACAATTCATACAGCTAGAACCTATATTGTGAATTTCATGATTGTCCCTCAGCAATTACTTGTAGACATTTTAAATACCTAATTGGACAGCAGGACCACATACATACAGCCCACAGAAAAATAAGATGGCTACAGAGCAGTAAAAATTGGATGGGAGATGTTACTCACCTGTTTACTCGGATGCTGCCCATGACTCGTTTTATCATGAGGTACTTTGTATTATAAAGCTGAACAGCTTTCGATGTTGTGTATGATTGGGAGTATCACACACTGGACACACACAAATGGTGTCCCAGGGCTGTAAAATCTTCGGTTCCTTTCATGAGGGAATAGATACCTGGATTAGAAGCAAAAAATTCAGAAGAAAAATCACAGCAACTAAAAAAAAAGCCCTAATCAATAAAATCCCATTTGTATTGTTCTCTTTATTTATTCATTTTTCATCTTTCCTCTAGCACAGAATTCAGGAAGGAATACATAAGCTATGTTCCTACAACTTGTTAAACCCCAAACCTGGATAAACAAAACACATTTGCAGAGTTACATAACATGCATCACCCAAACAATCCATGTTATAGATTTAATGTGATGACTTAGCTCACACAATATGTGATGCCAATGAGTGGACACTGGAAGACAAGCCACTGCCCCCATTTCCACATATAAAACCAGTGGCAACACAGCCATTGAGTTTATCATCCAGAGGTCCTCCTGGGTTGGGCTTCAGAGCCAATTCTGGAAGCACAAGGGCAGAGATGGGTTCAAAGAACTGTTTAATGAAATGAACATAGCAATAGGCAACAAGAAAAGCACTGCAAATGGGCACCTCTATACTGTGTAATAGCTATTGCTATGGGATGTGTATGTGTGTGAGTTGTGTGCCTGTCCTCCCCCCTCACATTGGTATGTAGGAACATTGTGTATACTGTATAAATTCATTCAGAGAAGTTTAGGCAATGGTTTAATTATGAATGAAAGAGCTCAAACGTGTATCAGAAAGTATGAATTGTTGTCATTTAGGTTCTTGTGCTTACTTAGGTTGAGGATACGTGTGAATATGTATAAACTGATAATAGTTGCATGGTATAATCCAGTGAGAGTGATACTGGAAGAACCAATAATGAGTTTTAGGGGGAAATTTTGCAATATTTTGAATGAATGTAGTCAAGGGAGGGGGAGAAATATATTCTGCTAGGTGATATGAACGGATAGATGAAAGTGAGGTGTGAGTTCAGAAAATGAATTGGCCTTTTAGAGATTGTTGGCGACAATTGGTGAATAGTGGCTATTCCAATAGCATCTGCTTATAATAGTTGGTATGAACATAAAGCTATTCATACGTCTACGTAGAAACAGAAAAAAATGAACAGGATTGATTTGATTATGTGGAAAGAGGGAGAGACTGGTAGAGTCAATGTGGATCTCTGAATAAAAAAAATGAAAATAGGACATAAAAGTAGGACAACTGCAGTAAGGAGTAGTAAGGAACTTGTATGCATGAATAAATGAATAGATAGATAGATAGATAGATAGATAGATAGATAGATAGATAGATAGATAGATAGATAGATAGACAGACAGACAGACAGACAGACAGAACCTACAGACATTAGATTACATTAATCTTCCAATAGAATGCATGTAAAGTGAATCTAAGAAATTAAGTTAGCAATAGGGCTTGGAATAGAATGAAAAGAATTATTTTACAGAATGCCAGAACAATATGTGACTCTAATGAGATGTATGTAAAAGATGTGAAAGGAAGAAATGAAAGAGCCTACGGTTGAGAAACTGTCATATAAAAGAATAACTATTTTCAAAAATGAGGATGAGGGAAAATACTGTATGATATTATAAAGCAAAAAAAAAAAAAAAAAAGATTTGCAAAGAATATAATCAAAAAGAGCCAGGAATAGTTTTGATTTTAAAAATGCAGAAAAAGTACAGAATGATTTTAATGGAAATGTTTAAAAATTGTTTTGAAAGCGGGTGATGATGTTTGAAGAAGATGCCTCCAGATTTCTTTTTTTAAATTGAAATGAAAGCTGACATAAAAATAAAAGTGACATAAATCTGAATGGTTTGCAGTGAATATAGAGAAACTGTATGATGCAACAAGGATTTACAGATTTGAAAATTAAAAACCGAAATAATTTTGGAAAATGAATTAAACTGTTTCAAGTTATATAGGAATGATAGGATATTGTATCAAGTAGATGAATTTGATTATTTAATGGAATGTTTAATGGGGAGATGGATGAAGACACTTTAATACATGCCTATGGTAGAAAAATAATAATATGTTGCAAGGAATGAATGTTTAATGAAAGGAATGAAAATTAAGATTGAATCTAAAAGTCAATGTAGAAGGAATGAAGAAGTCAACAGAAAGAGGGAGACTGAGAAAGTCATTATTGGATGGAGTTGATGAGATTATAGATTTTCTTTATTTCTGGATTTGGTTCCTTTTTAGATATGTCATATTTACTGCACCAAAGGCTGCTAATTATATGTGGGTGATATATATCTGCAAACTTAAATCCAAACTAGTTTTCATGAGAATTCAATATTATGGGATAATGTAGCCTGAACATTTCTAGGAACTCTTTCCTTTGGAGTTCTTGGACAAAAATGGCAGTGTTAGTTTGGATCAATTCAACATCAACCAGTCTTTTAAAATATTTTTCTCTTTGAAAAAAAATCTGGGTTACTTAAAACAGGTAAATTGCAATAATTCAACTAAAATATCCTTTGGCTTTAAAATTTGAGACCGATGCTTTAGCAGTGTCCCAAATTCTGTAATATTAAGATTACTAGATAAAAATTTGGAGGTTTCTGAATGTACAATTATTTGCTATGCCTGATTACTATGGGAAACCTGCAAGTAATTTGGGACAATGAGTTGAAATAGCTTTAACAAATCAAAAGGCAAGAGTTTTAAATCAGATTAAATTGGTATTGTGTGATCCCAAATATAATTAACACAATATTTTTTGTATGTTTATAGGTATCCTGTAATCTTAGACATTAATTAATATCAGTTAATATTCTGTGTGCTTAGAGGTCACCATAGAGGAGATATATTAAAAGTTTGGTTTCAAACTTTGTTTTAGAAGTGTAACACTTGGGATGGAATGATGACATAAATAACTTGTTGCATAGTTAGCATTTTGATTTAATATTCATAATATTAATATGGTGTCGAGGAAAATGAAAGTTAAAATGTGAATGTGTACTCCAAAAGTTTGGAAACTATCAAAGCATGATAAATTGGATTATCTTTATTTACTTTTATTTAAAAGCAAGTTGAAAAATATTTTTAACAGATTGGACAACCATTTGTCTGAAATGGTATAAGGCAGTGGTGGCCAACCTTTTTGGGCTCCTGTGCCAAAAATTGTGTGCATGCTGGCGCACATGCACTCACATGCCAACACCCAGAAGGCAACAACGCATGCCCGCCACTCCCTGCACATGCATGCACAATCCCCCCATCTGCCCCTTACCGGCACTGAGCCTCACAGCTGATTTTTGGCTGGTTTGAGGCCTTTTTCGGCCTCACAGAGGCTTGAAAAAAGCCTCTGCAGACTGAATAGGCCCGTTTCATCACTTCTGGTATTACAGAAAGTGACGAAATGAGCTATTTGGCCTGCAGAGGCTTTTTTCAAGCCTCTGGGAGGCCAAAAAAAGCCTCAAACCAGCTGAAAATCAGCCATGAGGTGCGTGCATGCGCAGTGAGATAAGTTTTCCTGCAGCTCGTGTGCCGGCACAAATAGCTCTGCATGCCACATGTGGCACACATGCCATAGATTCGCCATCACAGGTATAAGGTTTCCTGCTTGAGAAGGGGGTGGGTTTAGAAGACCTCCAAGGTCCCTTCCAGCTCTGTTATCCTGTTAACAATATCATGCCAACCATGCTGATCAAAAGCTCTGATACCAAAGGATGGACCCTTAGCACCATGAGGTTTAAAGTAAGAATAAGCTTTGGAAATATGGCTATAAACATCAAGTCCAATTCAGTAATGTGACATTTTCATCTGAACATTTCTGCATTGGAAATAGAAGCACTAACAGTGGCAAGAGGCAACTAGGATTTGATTAGCTTTTCCTGACCTGACATTCCCATTGGAACTATATTTCATCTCAGTCTAGATAAAGGAAGACACAATAACAACAATGCAACATTCTAAGATGCCACAATGCCAGGATTTTATAACTATGATTAACTGAATGAGGCATTATGGCCTAATTTTCATGCTTTACTTATAATGAGTCGGACTGAACATTATATCAAGACTAAAGATTTAATAAAACTTTTTTGGGGGGAGGGGAATTCTGTTAAACCCATAATGTCCATTGAATCCACATTTATATAATTGCACCATTTACATAATGAAATAATTGACGTTCTTAGATCATGACGTACATTGACATAAATGATGTAAAATCATCAATTTTGTCATTAGAAACAATGAACCTGTGCATCCTTTTGGGGATAAAGAGTGAATGCAAATTCAGTTGTTCTTGTTAAAAGTCTGTTTTCAAAAGGTCCTGTTATAAACTAATAAAACGCTTAAATAAAGTTTTATCAAACCTTTAGAAAAAGCAGGGTTCTAATCCTGCACTTCTGATTGGCCGATAATAGCGATATCGGATTGGTCCATTCAGGAGAATCTGATTAGCTGTTAACGAGCCACTCTCATTGGTTCAAGGGGTTAACACTCCACGTTTCTCATTGGTTACTAGATCAGCAGCCTGCCCTATAAAAGGGCTGCTGCTGCCCTAGGTTTTTGCTCTGTTCAGAATGTTTAATAAAGAGTTGAAGGTCACTGTTCACTGCCTCATCTCTGTTCCTTGACCCGGCACAAGAAGACTGGGACTCGTACATGAACCGGTTCCAGATGTTTCTGGAGACCAACAACTTGAAGGATGCCACTATGGGAAAAAAGCGAGCGGTATTCCTGACCCACTGTGGACCTGCAGTTTTTAAGATGGCCAAGGCACTGGCGAAACCGGCTGAGGTGAAATCCATGGACTGGGACGTCCTCGAGCCCCTCCTATGGGCCCACTATGCACCTACCATACCAACACTTGTCCGAAGACATGAATTTTACCAGAGAGACCAGTGGAAAGGAGAGAGCGTTGCAGATTTCATCGCGGATCTCCGGAACCTGGGAGGCCTCTGTGGGTTTGCTGACCTCAAAGAAGACCAAATAGTTCTGGGATTAGATGCACCACATGTGCAAAGTAAGCTGATGGCAAAAGGCGATATCAGCCTTGCAGATACCATCGCTGATGCTACTGCAGCAGAAGCAACCAGGAAGTCAGCTGCCCGAATGCGCCGCACCAACGCACCGCTCCGCCAACTCGCCAGCGAAACCTCACCTCGCCTAGAGAGACACACAATGGCAACCCACCACGAGGAACTCGAATCATCATCAGAAAGTGATAGGAGGAGGTCAACCAGCTCCGGTCTGAATGTGACCAATGCCACCAGCGTAATCAAAGACTACAGCATCAATGCGCAGGTTGTGGGGCAAACCACCCGCGATCAGACTGCAAATTCCTCAACGCGCTCTGCCACTTTTGTGGGAAAAGAGGCCACATCGGAAAGGTCTGTAGAAGCAAGCAAGGATCCAGCCCACTTCAGAGGGGGATCAACTACCGCCAAACCACAGGGAATCGGCCTGTGAGTCGGGAACATTTGAACCACTCCTACAGAAATAAACCACTGGCCAATTCAACAAAATGAGAAGAGGCACACCAAACCATTACAATTGGTCACGCCTCATCACTAGATGCAAAGAAGATCCAAGTGAAGGTTGCCATAGAAAACTAGCCCTGCGTGATGGAAGTCGATTCAGGATCGTCCCTCTCGATGGTTTCCTGGAAGACCCTTAAACAATTAATCCCTGCCATCCGGCGGCAAGACCTCAGAACCCAAAGAATCATACTCAAGGATTATCAAGGAAACCGAATTCCGGTTGTTGGATCCAGCCGAGTCCAGGTCTCATTCAAAAATTGTACTGCATCTTTACCATTGACCGTCGTTGACCATGATCGGCCTAGCTTGTTAGGCCTTCAATGGTTCGCCCCACTCGGGATCGAGGTAGCCGGCATTCACCAAACCAGAAGCGACGACTGGGAGGAGGCCCTCGTCCAGGAATTCCAGGACATCTTTGCAGACAAACTAGGCGAGTACAAGGGGACCTCGATATCATTTAACCTTAACCCTGAAGTAACCCCATCTGCCTTAAGCCTCGTTGGGTACCTTTTGCCCTTAAACCAAAGATCGACGAGCAGCTCAATAAATTAATAGCCCAGGGTGTTTTAGAACCAAGAGACCACGCTCGTTGGGAAACCCCAATCGTAACACCCATCAAACCGGATGGATCGTTAAGGATTTGTGGGGACTACCGAGCCACCTGGAATCACGCCCTTCAACAGAACGCTTACCCGGTGCCGGTGGTACAACACCTTCTCCATTCCCTGGGGGATGGAAAAGTCTTCACTAAATTGGATTTAGCACAGGCGTACCAACAACTGCCTGTAGATAAAAAAATAGCAGAGCCACAAATGATCGTTACGCACCAAGGTGCCTTTAAGTGCAACCGACTCCAATTCGGAGTTAGCGTAGCCCCAGGGATTTTTCAAAGTTTGATGGAGAGACTCTTGCAGGGGATCAAAGGGGTCGTACCATACTTTGATGACGTTTTAATTGCTGCCCCGAATAGAGAAATACTAGAAGAGCGTCTTAAATTGGTTCTCCAGAAATTTAAAGACTCCGGCCTTAAGGTTAAAAAAAATAAATGTCAACTGTGTACAGATAAAGTAGAGTTCCTGGGGTACCTAATCGATAAACAAGGCATTCACCCCACCAATAGCAAACTAAAAGCAATCAAGAACGCCCCAAGACCTAGAAATAAGACTGACCTCCAAGCTTTCCTGGGGCTCATTAACTTCTGCAACATCTTCTTGCCCCAGAAAGCGACCGTAACTGAGCCCCTACAAAGACTTCTCGACAAAAAAGCAACCTGGGTCTGGGGACACTGAGAGGAGCACGCATTCCGACAAGTGAAAAACTTACTAACCTCAGATGCTGTTTTAATGCAGTATAACGAGACTTTGCCTTTAACAATTACATGTGACGCGTCACCGTTTGGAGTAGGAGCCATTTTGAGTCATGTGTTACCAAATGGTAGTGAGGCCCCTATTGCCTATTTTTCAAGGACCCTATATCAAAGGCTGAACGTAACTATAGCCAAATTGACAAAGAGGCTCTTGCTGTTGTATCTGCTGTGAAACGGTTTCATGAATATGTGTATGGACGAGTTTTTACTATTGTTACCAATCACAAACCTTTGCTAGGGATTATAGCGGGAGACAAGCCAACCCCCTATATATTGCCACCTAGAATGACTCGCTGGTCGGAGTTCTTAGCTGCGTACAACTATAAATTACAACACCGCCCGGGGAAACCCATTCCCCACGCTGACTCACTGAGCCGTGCCCCACTTCTGGAAACCATCGACGACCCAGCTCCAACCCTTACAACACTCCAGATTGAAATGCTACATTCACCGCCGCTAACAGCTAGAGACATTGCGATCGAAACAAAACACGATCCTGTCTTAGCACGAGTTCTTAGCTGGGTCGAACGGGGATGGCCAGTAGAACAAACCCCTGACGACTTCACCCCCTTCAAGAACCAGCAAACAGAACTTTTTTCACAAAAAGGCTGCATCCTATGGGGGGATAGAGTCGTCGTCCCAGAGCGGTTACAATGAGCAGTATTAAAAACACTGCATGAGGGTCATGCGTATGAAAGCGCTCGCACGAAGCTACGCATGGTGGCCGGGCATCAACAAACAGATCGAAGTCTGGGTAAAGACTTGTTTAAAATGCCAAGAAATTAGCAGTGCCCCACCTAGAGCAACTCCAATGGAGTGGGAAACACCCTGGGGACCGTGGTCCCGCATCCACATTGACTTTGCGGGACCTACTAAGGGACATATGTTCCTCCTAACAGTGGATGCCTATTCCAACTGGCTCGAGATCCATGAAATGAAGAGTACTACAACTGAGTCCATCATCCGGAAATTGAACAGGCTATTCGCCATGCGCTAACTTTGCCAGTGCACCCTGCGGCTAATGGAAGAGCCGAGTGCATGGTACAATTTGTTTAAAAAACCCTCTACAAAATGGACTATGGGGACATTGAAGATAAAATAAACAGAATACTCCTTCTCCAACACATCACTCCACACAGCGTCACCAACAAGACTCCAGCTGAACTATTGATGGGACGCAAACTCCGTTCCCACCTCGACCGGCTTTACCCATCTTACGAGCCAGAGAAACTCTGTGGATCTAGCGGAAAATGCCGTGAATTCAAGATAGACGACTTAGTTTTCGCCAGAAACCTTTCCGGCGAACTGTTGTGGGTCGAGGCAACCGTAATTCAAGCCACCAGAGCCAGGTCGTACCGTGTGAAAACCTGCGACGGAAAAATATGGAAACGCCATATAGATCAGCTTCGCTTGAGGCTACAACTCAGTTTCCGCGACTCCGGTAACTCCCAAACTGAGGGGGGAGAGGATGTCGAAGAAACTGAATTCGAGATGGTGGAAAGCAGGAGCGAAAGAAGTCAGCAATCGGGCGTGACAAATGAAGAAGAATCAGGGAGTGGAGTGTCCTCGCCATAGAGGAACTCCTCAACAGAAGCAAGCCCGCAAAGATCGGAGGACAACAATGAGAACATTAGCGGCACCAAGTCATCCAATGAGGATACAGAACCACCGGTATCTGATTTGCCCAAAAACGTCCCGCCGAAACCGGATTACAGACAGGAACCGGTGGGACAGCGTAAATCTAATAGACAGTCAAAACAACCTTCATACCTCAGGGATTACATCACCGCACCCCTTAAACAGAACCGGGGGGGGGAAGGGGTGTTATGAACTAATAAACGCTTAAATAAAGTTTTATCAAACCTTTAGAAAAAGCAGGGTTCTAATCCTGCACTTCTGATTGGCCGATAATAGCGATATCGGATTGGTCTGTTCAAGAGAATCTGATTGGCTGTTAACGAGCCACTCTCATTGGTTCAAGGGGTTAACACTCCACGTTTCTCATTGGTTACTAGATCAGCAGCCTGCCCTATAAAAGGGCTGCTGCTGCCCTAGGTTTTTGCTCTGTTCAGAATGTTTAATAAAGAGTTGAAGTTCACTGTTCACTGCCTCATCTCCGTTCCTTGCACCCATGCGCAGAACTTAACAGGTCCATTTAATAGAAGTTTATGTTTTTTAATCCACCTAAGGAATGGAGTTCTATGGATAGATTACAAAGTGAGACAAAACACTGGAGAACTAAAACAACCAAAATAATTTTAAAAGATAGGCTACACAGGAAAAATGTTCAATGAAAGATTGTTCCATTGTCCTGCAGGCATTTAAAATCAAAACTCATTATAAAAAGTCTGGGAAAAGATACACAACGGTAATTTATGTATCATAGTCACCTTTAGAACCTCCCATATGGCTCAAATCAGATTCCTTTGAACAAAAGTGGCACCATATTGTTTGCATCTATCTTCCACCAGACCCCAGAGCTCCTCGGAGGGGCTTACTTTGAGTATGGTTTAGTATTCTCAAAACAAAAAATTTTGGGGCTGCCCAATAAAGTAAATTCACAATTGTGTCCCAGACTTTTCACCAGGGAGCTGGAAAAGAGCGCAGGATGGGTCTATGACAATTCACCATGGTCGACTTGTCAGGGCTAACTTACCATATCCAACTCGCCATAGCCAATTCGCCACAGGACAACTCACTGCAGGACAAGAATTACACTAATATCAAATAGTGGAAAAGAATAATTGAAGGATGCAGAAGGAGGGAGAGAATGAAATGTGAATGGCAAAAATTAAAATATTTTTTATTTATTTTAAATAATTAAATAGAATTGTTAAATTGTCCTGCAATGAGTTGTCCTGCAATGAGTTGACTGTGGTGAGTTGGCCGCAGCGAGTTTCCTGTGGCAAGTTGTCTCATTCCACACAGAACTGAGTAGAGGAGGTTCAATTGCCAAAATGGGCAATAAGCATGGGTTGCCAACCCTGACCCCACAGGTGACTAGTCTATAGGTGGACATCAGATTTTATCTACACTGAAACTGTATGAATTGCCACTAGCTTAAGCAGAAAAATGCTACAGCAGCACTGGAATTTAACAATTCTATTTAAGGACAACTTAACTTTGACTCATTGAAGTGTGGAAGGCAATGTCATATGGAAACAAAGTAGAAGAAAGAATCTGATGAGGCACATTTAGGTTGCTGGCCAATCTATGCTAAGGTGACTTTTTTATACCATGGTAGAACATCTAGTTACTTGTATAACCTAGAGTGCTTTTCCAAATTATTTCTTCAACATTGTTTATACCCCAATATACAATTTTTTTTCCAGGCATTGGAAAACAGTAATTCATAAAAACCTGAAAATAACCTGCATGGTTGTCGCTTCCAGCTCAATACTTAAGGGCTGTGATAGGTGGTCCCTTTATTAACATAATTGAGACATGTGAACTTTCCCTTCTCTAGCAGTTATAATACTATGTAAGTTGTCTCAAGAAGTTTTGTTGCTTGTGAAGAATATAGTAGTACCTCTGCTCCTTGGCAACTGATGCCATTTGACCACTAGTGATGGGATCATTCTATGTTACACTTCAGAGAGCAAGGGTAGGTCACATGATGTACAACTTTGTATCACACCTGCTACTTAAAGCCACTATTTCCTTTGTATGGCGTATTCTAATACTACGTTTTGGGATTTGGTGCTTACCACATTATTATATATTGGAGAAAATTGTTAAGGATGCCTTAGATCAGTGGTTCCCAACCTTTTTTTCACCCTGCACCCCTAAAGAAATTTCACTCGAACCTCGCACCCCCTGGAATAAAAATGCCAACATATAGCAAATATCCTATTATTTACCTGGACTTTTCTCACATCCCCTGGAATATCGTCTTGCACCCCCAGGGGGTGCAAGCACCCCAGGTTGGGAACCCCTGCCTTAGGTGCAGGAACAACAAATCATTCAGTTCTAGAAAGCATAACACAAGATTGCTCACTGGAAGCCTTAATAATGAAGCTACAACTTATATAGGGACATAATGTGAAGAATAGAATCACTGGTGAAGAACCAATGATTAGAAAAAAGAAGTCAATGTGGCTAGGTACTATCTTAGGCAACACAACCATGTCCTGTTACAAAAACATGTTCGCTTTGGTTAATTCTGTTATAAGACCTAACAGAAGCAATTATTGCCAAACAATTCCTAGTAAAATAATATTGATTAGGTGGTGGTGGTGGGGAAGCAGGAATCTGGTAGCTCAGAAAAATTTGAAAGTCAGACTAGCCTGATTCTCCTCCTACAAAGGGTTAGAAGTAATTGAATTACTTAATGACACAATTGTTTTTGTTTTATATGGGGGATTAGTAGAGATTTTGGTTGTACCCTGTCCAGTCTATACTATTTAGAATGGTATTTAAAAACTGTGAAAGAAATAATAAATAATGACATGCCGTACCATACATACAGAGTACATTGCATAATACAGGTAGTCCTTGCTCAATGACCCTTTGTTCAGCAATCATGCAAAATTACAACAGCACTCAACAAATGGTATTCATGACTGCCCCTCAAAGTTATGGCCATTACAGCAGTCCCTTGGTCATGTGATCGAAATACAGGCACTTAACAGTCTGCCCACATTTCCGACTGCAGCATATACTTCAATTCCCACTTCCCACTGTCTCCCCTCCATCTTTCCTCTTTTTGCTGCCTTCCACTCTGCTGCCCCCTATTCTGTCCTACAGTCCACTGCTCCAATCCTTCTGCCCCAAGTTGATATTTGCCATTTTTTTCCTCCTACTGCTGATGAGGCAGACTTGGCTTTGCCCTTTGTGAGCAAGCTGCTGGCCTCACACAACTTTCCCAAGGCCTTGCAAAGGGCTAAGCTGAGCATGTCTCAGCAGCAGCAGCAGCTGGAAGAAGACAGCAAAGGACAGCTGGGGGCAGTAGGGGCAGGGACGTGCAGGGTGGCGGGGGCATCAAGAATGGCAGAGTGTAGGGCAATGGGTGGTGGAGTGCAGGGCAGCCAAAGGTACAGAGATGGGTGGGGGGAAATAGATGGGTGGAAGTTGAAGGCAAATGTGAAGCAGGAGAAGCAGGAGGTCCTGGCTTAGTGACTGCCACAAGGAGTACCAGGACTGCTGTCACTAAGTAGTGCAGTTACAGTATATTTTGCCTAATGACCACTTCACCTACCAATGGAATTTCTGGAAACAATTAGGGTTGTTCAGCCCAGAAGGAAAAGGACTCCAGTGTAGACTCTGCATTTGTAATAGCAATAGCACTTAGACTTATATACCATTTCACAGGACTTTATAGCCCTCTAACAGAGTTACAGAGTCAGCATATTGCCCCACACAATCTGGGACCTCATTTTACCGACCTCGGAAGGATGAAAGGCTGAATCAACCTTGAGCCGATGAGAATCGAACTGCTGACAGTCAGCAAAATTAGCATGCAATACTGCATATAACCACGCTTTTAATATTAGTGCAATATCCTGAAAAGAAGGCTCTTTCTCATTAGAAATGTCTTTCCTCCCATTTCTTACTATGCTCTTTATAAACATAAACTATGTAAGGTAGGAGTGGAAGGTAGGATTGAAGACTAGGACTGCAAGGCCCACCCTCCAGTACCATAATGCCAATTTGGATGTCTCAGCCCTTTTTCTTTCAGCAACTATTCGGTTAAGAAAAAACAACCCCACATATTTTCAAAACACATTAACTTTGATGCTAACTCTCCGTTTGGAACAGTCAACCGAAAGAAGTCCTGGGATCTATACATTTTGTACAATGTAGCTTTGAAAGAGCAGCCAAGGCATTAAAGTATGAAATTAATATTCCATTATGTAATAAAAGTACTTCTGGGGAAAAGAGAAAGGTTACTTATTTGAAGCCATACATTACGAGAGCAAAAGGTTTAAGCCCCAAGAGCACTACAGGAGCATTACACTCATAGGCAAGAGAGTCCCCCTAAGTTAGTCTGGTCTCTTCTTCCTTTTCAACTTCTGACATTCTACCCACAGATTTAAGCAGGTCAGCAACAAGTGTCAGTGTTTCTGCACCAAAGACCAACTGATGAATTGTAGCATGAGCATGGTTGGTGACTCTAAGAAGATTTTGCAAAGCGATGTCCACATGCTGTTTCACTGCCCCCATATTAGTAGATTGGCCTGATCGCAGGCTTTCATTCTCTACTTTGTAGCAGGTCAACTCGGCCTGAAGAAAGGCCATTTCTTGTTTCATCTTCTCAATATTGCTTTCTGCCTTCAGAGCTCTTTGGGTCATACACTGAAGATTCTGCTCTGCCTGCTGCATCAGTGCTTCCAAATCTTGAGCTTCTTTTTCCTCTTTGTTCATAGTGGCTTGCAGCGTCCTCTCAAGGTTTCGTACCATCTGGGTCTGACTTTCAGAGAAGTTCTGTATTCTTTTGATCTTTCTCCTCAGCATGGAGTTTTCCTCTTTAAGTTCTTGATAACTCAACTGTGAGGACACAAAATCCACTTCTTCAATAGGTTCTTCATGGGAAGTATAGCTTTCTGTGACTTTGGCATGCGAAGGGCACCCAATGCATGGGTCATTATCATTGAATGGCCATGAAGAGAAAGATTCCATTCCTGAAAGAATTGCTGAATTGTAATCAAAAGAATCACACTGGGTAACATTACAGATCCTGGATAAATGTGTTTTATCATAGGAAGAGGGCGGGAATTTTTCTCTCCAATCATCATCATCATCTGATAAATGGGTAGAAACTGTTGCCTCTTTGTATAGTGGCTCCTGAAACTCCAAACTCAAGCCTAATGATTCTGGAGACAGAGACACTTCTTCAAGGACAAGGTTCTGCCTGGACACTTTCTTCTTATTATTTCTGTTTTTTCCTTCATGTTGTCTTGATGTACCACGGGTTTTGTTTTTTAGCAACCCTTTTAAGGAAGATGCAGGTGGGTCATTTGAATTTTTCATCTGATTGTCTCCAGAGCTGCTATGATTCTTGACATGGTCTCCTGGAGTAGTTGGAACATGATGGTGATAACAGGGCTGGATTTCCTCTTCATCATCTTTTAGGGCTCGGGTATGTGAGCAGCCAGCAAGAGGTGGCCGTGGCATTTTGAACAGACAACTGACATCTAGAACATTTGCATTCTTCCCAAGATAGCCCCAAGATAGCTCCCAGTTCTTCTCCACTGGTTAAACCAGCCCTGTCGACTGTAGAGCCAGTGGTGTTGGCTTCACTACTATTTAAGGGCCTATTGAAGCATCTGAATTTAATCCTTGTAGGTATGTGTCTCTTTAACAGTGGAGGAAGCAGAAGTTACCATGATCTATGATGTCATCAACTGTCAGTGCTTCATTTTGTGACTTCACAGGCTGGAGAGAAATGTATAATTAGAATAGCTCTCACAACATTTTTCTGCTAGCTGAAATTCTGAAGTGGAGTGCTGAGACCACTTGTAATATGATCATATCCTCAATTCTTTTAACCTTGAATAAATTACCATCCCTTCCCTATCTCAAGAACTAATAACCTAGAATACTGGCCTGTTTAGAATATCTGATACTGACAGGTAGGTGAAACCTGATTTAATACAGGTTTCAGAAACTTCTCTCTCTCTCTCTCCCTCTCTCTCTCTCCCCCTTTGAAAACACTTTGATATGAGTTGAACTGCTGTGGGTCATTTCCTCTTTACCCCTATCCTTGGAAATGTTCAGCTGAGAATAACAATTTAATAGAGATCTCTAGATTCCAACCATCTCACATTTTTGAGGATTCCCAAGAGAGAGAATCATTTTTAAGTTTATTTGGAAGTAAGTCCAAAGGAAGAAGGAACATACAATATTTGGCATATATATTCAAATATTGATTTTGGCTGATACAACTGCAGCAGAGGTGGTATTCAGCAGATTCTGACCAGTTCTGGAGAACCGGTAGCAGAAATTCTGAGTAGTTCGGAGAACCGGAAAATACCATCTCTGACTGGAGATTTTACAGTATCCTTCCCCTGCCACGTCCATCAGGCACCGCCCACAGACCTGGTAGTAAAAATTTTTGAATCCCACCACTGAACTGCAGACTGAAGTTAAACTTAGATGCTGCTTTGAAAGAGTTTACTTTTGATCTAGAAGAGGCTTAGGTTAAATCTGTCTGACTAGAAACAGTTTTTACATGGTATTCTCTATTCCCTTGCTTTTCTGTAATAGTGCCTTTGTTTTGTTTTTTTCTTTCCAGCTCATGTTGTTATTCCACACTAAGTTGCATTCCTTCTCCAGACTCTGATAATTAAATCTCATCCTTTTTAGAGTGAAAATACAGTAACCAAACACATGCCATTAAAATGATGCTTCTGTTTTTTTATTAATTTGATCTAAATTGTAAAATAATTGTAAAACAAAATATAATGAACATTAGCAGTGTACATTATACCACCATTTTCTATTTTCCTCAGAATAATGAGTCAGAGTGGGGATAACTCTCCCAAATGTGCTTTTCCAAAAGGCAACTGGATTTTCTTGGTTTTCCCCTTGAAAACATTTCACTTCTTATCCAATAACTTCTTCAGTTCTAGAAAAAAAACAAGAAAAGGCAAAGCACCTTTCGGAAACCCATAATCTGAACGATTGAGAATCTCCATAGACATTTTTCCCAAAGCTGATTTTCATGCTGATGAGAAGATTAAAACTCATAATCTTCCAATTTCTAGTCCAGTGCCTTAACTATTACCGTGGCTTGTTTGAATGTTAGTGGGTGCTGGCATTCAAAGAATGGGATAGAATTAAGATCTAGAGTAGTAAAATCTCTAAGAATTCTTAAGAGTTTATGTAATAGAACTGGTTGAGGCAGGTTGGTAGAACAGTAATTAGATACAGTAATTAAATCAACTTTTATTAATACAAGAATAATATAGTGTGGGGGGGAAGCAATGAAAAGGCACATCTGTGAATTGTACATTTGGTAGGGTGTAGTTTTTAAGCAGTTTTCACAGAAATTTCAATCCCAATGTTTGCCCAGTGTTATTACTATAGTATAAATAACAGTTTCTGAGCCTGTTAGTTTATGAACACAGTACCACTGAACAGATCTCCATCTTGCCCAACATGATAGCCTTGAGCTGTTGTTTAGATTACGTCTCCCAGAATTCTTATGTTAGTTAAGAATTCCAGGTGTCACAGTCCCAGCTTCCCTGACAAACTGGGGAAAATCAACCATGATGATGCAGTAGTTAGAATACAGTATTGCAGGCTAATTCTGCTGACAGCCAACTACCAGCAGTTTGGCAGTTCGATTCTCAGCAGCTCAAGGTTACACAGCCTTCCATCCTTCCAAGGTCAGTAAAATAAGTACCCAGATTTTTGGAGACAATATGCTGACTCTGCAAACCACTTAGCTGTAAAGCACTGTGAATAGAAGTCTAAATGCTATTGCTATTGCTGTTTCAACAGTCTGGGAAGATGGCAAGATACAAATAAATAAATCTATCAAAAAATGCCAAGCATTTGGTAAACCAAAGTCTTGGTTTGTTCAGCCAAGTAGCATATGAAAGGTACATAAAGGGGAATGTAACCAAATGTGTGTTTTAAAAAATAATTATAAATATACCAAATCTAGGCCAACAGTCTCCATCTGTCCTTACAGTCGTTATCAATAGACTGATCTCTTTAGGTTATCTCATGCCATTGTGCTTAAATAGCAATTTTATTAACACATCTCTAATTGGATACATTGAGGAAAGAAGAGGGTATGATTTCCCCCCTTTCTTTTCGTTAATAGTCATTAGAAAAGTACCAAAAAAAGCCCACCCCCAAAACAAAACAAACGATTGGAAGCAGAACCATCTTCAGAGCGTGACTCAGAGCTATTCATAGCTCCATAAAGCCAGCTGCAGTTTCAGAGACAGAAGGGTTCTGCCCGTGTTATTATTTCAATTACCATCTGAATTAAAAGTTTGAGCCACGATCAGCCCACATGGTAAAGGGAAGGAGGAAGAAAAGTCAGACAAGCTAAAGAGGCTCACCAAGGCCTACTCAATGACACAATTGACATGTGGCAAAGGTAAAGTTCACAAAGACACAGCCTCCCCCAGTTGCAACAGAAAATCAGAACAGCAGAACAGAAAATCAGGCTATGGACTTACATCTCAAGCAACATCCTGGGTATTTCCTGGGTGGCAACTTGGATAAATAAGAGAGGCTTCTAACCTCTTCCCTGAACAGCAGCCTGCAAATTTTGTGGCTGCAGAAGCTATACCACTGTTTCTGGAGAAGCAGCTAAGAGGACAGAAAGCATAAGATGAAAAGTAAAATCTCCATCAGAATCTTCAGATAATCATCTACAGTCTGTCTTCTTGAGTCAATCAAATGTAGAACACATGAGAGGGCATTCATTTTAGCTAGAATCACTGATTAAGTTTTTTAATTGGACTGTTCTAATTATGGAAATTTGCAGTGCAATCATTTACTGGGATGAATTGATAAAGTTTATCTGGTATTCCCACTTATAGATGTAGAGGTGTTATGCTACTCTATATGGCTCTTTTGCTTTTGGTTTAGCAAAAGATGCAAGACCCAGCCTCGTATGTAAACAATGCCATAATGTCTTGTTAAGCCATGGTTAAAACAGACTGTGACTTAGGATGATATGCAAAACCACTGTCAAATGCACAGCCCTTGAACACTCATCTCATTCAAAACACATTTTCTTTCCTTTCACTTCCTGCACTGTATGATTTATGGCTTGATGTACTGTGTCAACAAACGAGAGTTAGGCTGTAGTAGTGAGAAGTAAAACCCAGGTCACTCTCTACTTATTATGTGCAGAAACCCAGATTTAGAAGTAGAAATAATACAACTGTGCCCACATGTAGCATTTGAAAATATCTCTACAAACCAAATGGATATATCCTTGGAATTGCACAACAGTTGCTTTGGGAGCCCAAGAACAGGCACTATTTCTTCAGGATGTTACCAACAGATGCTACATGAGTGCTCTAGATCAGAGGTCTCCAAGCAACTTTAAAACTTGTGGACTTCAACTCCCAGAATTCCCTAGCCAGCTGCTGGCTGAGGAATTCTGGGAGTTGAAGTCCACAAGTCTTAAAGTTGCCAAGTTTGGGGACCCCTGCCCTTGATATTTTCCTCTTCAAATTCAGATCTCTACATAGCTGTACTCATGTACTTCTGTAGATCAGGCCTACCATTATGTAGGGTGACACAGCTAGTCTCGAGGGTTGTATATTTAATTCATTTTTTAACATTTCATTTTTACTCATGTATTACAATATGATGTTTGCAATGTATCCTTGTTTTTTCAGCACTCATGCAGGAGTAAAACAGAACAATCTGCTACAATTTGATTTTGCAAGACAGCAAATTGGAGCAATCATTTTGCCACCTCACATGACTCTCTCTGCCAGCGTAACACTCCCACTTCTCAAAAGGCATTTCACACAAAGTATTATTTATGTGAAATCACTGTTGTTTGACTGCACAGGTCTTCCCAATATTTGCACTGCCTCTTTATGCAGCACATCAAAAAGCTTGGCCATAACTGATGTGCTGCAAAGCTGCTTTTGAAAATGAAAGGTACTTGGTGATTTGGGGTCTTTCAAGCAAAAGAACTTTTCACAGTAACAATCCAAAGCTATTTGATAACTATTGCATATTTTCTTCCATAAGATGGAAACAGCATAGGAAACTCTGAAAAATATGACCATAGAAGCCCAGTGGAGTACAATACCACCGAAAAAGAAGAACAAGAAATCCAAGAAGAAACCAGCACAAAGATCTCTCTGATAAATTGAAAAACAAAAAGGACAAGTACAAAAAATGGAAAGAGGGACACATTACTAAGAAAGAATACTAGCATATAGTCCAAATCTGCAAAGATGAAGTCAAGAAAGCTAAGGCTCACAGTGAACAAAGATTTGCAACAAAAATAAAAAATAATAAAGAAACATTTCTTTCAACATATAAATAACAAGAAAAAAGGCAAGGAAACAGTAGGTCCACTTAAGAGAGAAGATGGTAAGGAAGTAACAGATAGTAGAGAGAAAGCAGAGCTGCTTAACTCATTTTTTGCATCAGTCTTCATGCAAAAAAAACCAAAATAGCCCAACCTACCAAAAACCTAACTGTTAAAGACAGACTAGAAATAAAAATTAAAATAATCAAGAAAATAATTAAAGAACACTTATCTGATCTTGATGACTATAAATCACCGGGACATGATGATTTACATCCCAGAGTTCTGAAGGAGCTGGCAGATATTATCTCAGAACCATTAAATTATATCTTTCAAAAATCCTAGAACATCAGGAAATTACCTAAGGATTGGAAAGGAGCTGATGTGGTTCCCATTTTTTAAAAAAAGGCGGGGGAAACAGACCCAGAAAACTACAGACCAATCAGCCTAATACCTGGGAAGATACTGTAAAAGATAATCAAAAAATAGATGTGCAAACATCTAGAAACAAATAAAGTTATAACTAAAAGCCAGCATGGCTTTGTTAAAAAGAGATAATGCCAAAGCTATCTTATTTCATTCTTTGACAAAGTGACTAAATTTCTGTAGTAGACCAGTGAAATGCTGTGGACATAGTATACCTAGACTTCAGCAAGGCATTCAACAAAGTAGACCACAACCTACTTCTTGGTATGCTAGAAAAATGTAGGATAGCATCACCACCAGATGGATTAGTAACTGGCTGACAAACCATACTCACTAAGTAATCCTTAATGGCTGTACATCTATATGGAGAGAAATAAGCAGTGGGGTGCCACAGGGTTCTGTCTTAAGCCCAGTTCTCTTCAATATCTTAAATGACTGAAGAATATAATAAATGACTTAGATGATGGAACTCAGCAAATCTGCAGATGATATTAAGCTGGTAGGAATAGCCAACACCCCAGAAGACAAGCTCAGGATCCAAAAAGATCTTGACAGACTTGAACAATGGACCTTATCCAACAACTTGAAATTTAATGTAGAGAAAATCTAGGCAGGAAAAAAGAAAGATAGAAGTACAGATTAGGCAAAACCTGGCTCAAAAACAATAACTGTGAAAGGGACCTTGGAGTCCTAGTGGACCTTCACTTAAATATGAGCCAGCCGTGTCCAGTAGCAGCCAAAACCACGAATACAATCCTTAGTTCTATAAACAAAGGCATAGAATCAAAATTATGTGAAGTATTAGTAACACTTTATAAAGCCTTAATAAGGCCATACCTGGAATACTGTATCCAGTTTTGGTCATTACATTCCAAAAAAGATGCTGAGACTTTAGAAAAAGTGTAAAGAAGATATGAAGAATGGTTGCAGGATTTGGGTTTGGCTAGCCTAGAGAAAAGAAGCACTAGGGATGACATGACAGCGGTATTCCAATATTTGAGAGTTGCTACAAAGAGGAAGGGATCAACTTTTTTACCAAAGCACCTGTAGGCAGGACAAGAAACACTGGATGGAAACTAATCAAGGAGAGAAGCAACCTGGAACTAAGGAGAAACTACCAAACAGTGAGGACAATTAACCAGTGGAACAGCTGGCCTTCAGAAGTTATGAGTGCTTCATCACTGGAGGTTTTTAACAACAGACTGAACAGTCACTTGTCTGAAACGGTATAGGGTCTCCTGATTGAGCAGGGAGTTGGAGTAGAAGACCTACAGATCTGCCAACATCTAGAAACAAGTAAAGTAATAACTAGCAGTCAGCACAGGTTTGTTAAAGACAGATCATGCCAAACCAATCTTATTTCATTCTTCAACATAGTGACTAAATTAGCAGACCAGCAAAATACTGTGGACATATTTATATTTAGATTTCAGCAAGGCATTTGACAAAGTAGACCACAACCTACTTCTTAGTAAGCTAGAAAAAAGTGGAATAGATAGCATTGCCACTAGATGGATTCACAACTGGCTGACAGACTGTACTCAACGAGTAGTCCTTAATGGGTCCAAGTCTACATGGAGGGAAGTAAGCAGTGGGGTGCCACAAGGTTCCATCTTAGGCCCAGTACTCTTCAATATCTTCATTAACGACTTAGATGAGGGACTTAGATGAGGGAATTTACCAGATTTGAAGATGATACTAAAGTGGCAGGAATAGCTAACACCCAAGAAGATAGGCTCAAGATCCAGATGGATCTTGACAGACTAGAACACTGGGCCGTATCTAACAAAGTGAAATTCAATGTAGAGCAAAGTAAAGTCCTACACTTAGGCAAGAAAAACCAAGAGGACGCATATAGACAAGATGAAACCAGGCTCAATAGCAGTAACTGTGAGAAGGATCTTGGAGTCTTGGACAACCAGCTAAATATGAGCCAGCAATATGCAGCAGCAGCCAAAAAAGCTAATGCAATCCTAAGTTGTATTAACAGAGAAATGCAATCAAGATCAAGGGAGGTACTAATACCACTCTATAAAGCGTTAGTAAGACCACACCTAGAGTACTGCATCCAGTTTTGTTCACCACATTATTAAAAAGATGTTGAGACTCTAGAAAAAGTACAGAGAAGAGCAACCAGGATGATTAGGGGACTGGAGACTAAAGCATACAAAGAACAGTTACAGGAACTGGGCTTGGCTAGTCTAGTGAAGAGAAGGACCAGTGGAGATATGACAGCAATCTTCCAATATTTGAGGGGCTGCCACAGACAGGAAGGGGTCAAGGTATTTACGAAAATGCCTGCAGGCCAGACAAGGAATAATGGATGGAAACTGAACAAGGAGAGATTCAACCTGGAAATAAGGAGAAACTTTCTGACAGTGAGAACAATCAACCAATGGAATACCTTGCCCTCGGAAGTTATAGCAGCGCCATAGCTTGAGACTTTCAAGAAGAGATTGGACAGCCATTTGTCAGAAATGTTGTAGGGTCTCCCGCTTAGGCAGGGGAGTTGGACTAGATGACTTACAAGGTCCCTTCCAACTCTGATTATCTATTATCTATTACCTCTAAGTCCCTTCCATCTTTAAACTGATTGATTGATTGACATGGCTGGTTCCCCCTCCTCCCCTGAAAATTTAAAGATGGAAAACATGGGGCAGAAACAGGAAAGTTACAAAAGGAAACCAATATTACCTAGACTCTTTAATTTCTTTAATCCAACAAAGCAATTGTATATATGAGCTTTAAGTAGAAGCACTTTATACAACAGTATTTATTGACAAATGAAGGATTAGAAATCCTCTTGTGATTGTAGATGAAAAGGCTGTTTGAACTCTTCTGTAGCCATTTGGTGTGTTTTTTTTTTTAATCATATGAAATGAAGTTTTTTTGTTGCCAGTTTCAGTAGCATGAATTCAAGGTGCTGGGGGTGGGAGGCTGCAAACACCCTATCTACAAGAGAATGGAATTTGTATTATAAAGCTAATTGTCTGTTTCCTCACCCTGTATTAGATTCAAGGTTCAACTGTATTAGATTTTAAATTTCCTAATTCTCAGTTTTTGACTATCCTTACTTAAAATTATGAGTTGTCACCTCATACCTCCCCCATGTTGGAGAATCTATTCAAAGCTTGCAGACCTGACATATTTTGTCTGTTTCAACTGCAGAAATAAAGATGTCAGTGACAGCCAGAGTAAGCCAAAATAGAGTGGAGGTAAAGAAGCAAAAGGGCAGAACACTCATTCCTTCTAATCTTTCCCAATTTATATGTAGGGTGGAAATATGTCCCATTAGTAGAAATGACATTGCCCTTTCCTCCACCCAGCAGATCAACCAATGTGCCATAAAGCTGGTGTCAACTTTTAGCAACTATGTAGACTTTTCTGGGATAATTTATTTTGGAATATTTTCCTAATTCCTAAAAACTATTTTACCACTTCTTCTTGATACTATTTCTGCTATGCTTGTAGCAGTGAACATGAAGAGATGTTTGTTCTTTGCCTTGCATGGGGGAGAGCATTACAAACTCAACTCTTTTTTTTCCCCCTCCTTAGTTCCTGGAATTTTTTATTTTCACCCTTCAGGCATGATAGTCACCTAGCCTTTCAATCCACCACCTGCCTAGGTTGCATTTGGTTCACAGGAAAAACCTAGATTGATTATGAAGAAAGGTAGTAAAGTAGACTGCTGACAAGCTTTTGTTTTCTTTCTACCGAAGGGATGGAATTTTGTTAAGGAATTTTGTCAGCTTGGAGTGGAATGGGATGCGGGACCAATGAAAGAAGAGTGGGGGTCCCACACCTGACCAATTTGAGGATAGCATGCCAGGGTTCCAAGTAATGCACCCATACAAAGTAGAACTCCAAGGCAGTCAAATTCCTCAAAGAGCAGTTTTAATGGATACATCGTATAGGCACGACTGGTGAAAGCCGACTCTAAAAGTCACTGGTCATGTTGTACAATCCTGATGCTGGCCAGTTGCTTGGTGACTGGGCTTCTCCTCTAGCCAGCCACCTTTGAGAATGTCCTTGGTTTCCACAGGAAAGTTTTATTGTTTTGGCTACAAAACCCCATCTAACTATTTCCCCCCCCCCTCTCTTTTGTGTGGCAACCCTGAAGCCTCCAAGTTCAAGGTGGTTTCAATGATGTTCGCTTCAGGGTTGACATAGCACAGCTGAACACTGGCTATAAAACCAGTCACCTCCCTCCTCACAAACAAGGAAAGCTTAATGAATTAAAGAAGGGAGAGGCAGATAGGCACAGCTGTGATTGTGATTTACCCTGGATTTAATGGTCTTGAGTTATGGCTGTACTCATAGCTGAAGTAGCCTTATGCTCTCATCTTGTGAAATTCTCATTGCTTGTATCTTTTTGCCATTGAGTTAGGACCAAGGCTCAGCACTTTCTTCCCGTTGCACCTTCTTCCCATTGGCCAATTGTGCTTCCAAAAACTACCCAAAGGGCTATAGGAGATGGCACTGTAATTGGGAAAATATTACTTCTTTAATCCCAGTTTTGTTAAATATTATGCAACTCTGTGTATGTGTGTGCATGTGTGTACATGTGTGTGTAATTAAACAGTATTCGTGTCAACATGGTGTTCCACCATCACCCTAAATCAAAAATAATGGTAAGCAATGGAACATTTTTAACTACAAATGGATTTTACTAGAAATTACCACTTTGCTTTCTTGAACATCTCATTAATCCACGCTGTAAAAACATGGTATATTAAATCAATTATAATTGCCTGAGTTCATACAGGTTTCCCTATCCATAAACTTCAAAATGCCTGTTGATATATACAACTCTTATGGCCTGGAGCTGGCATATCTGGTGGAATGGCTTTCCTTGATCATCCTCTGTGGTTTCTTGGCATTTCTAATCCAAAGGGAGACTCCTTTAGAACCAATTAAGAGCAAGTTTTATCAGAGGTGGAAGTAGATTTTTGGAATCCCTTCCTACTAGAAATTTAGATCATGGTTTTTCCCTGGCTTGCTCTAAGGTAAAAACCTATTTTTAAGCCCAAGCCTTCCCATCAAAAATATATTACTTTAGAGGGCGGAGCTGGCGTTGCGACGATACGGCATGCAATCTTGGAGGTCTGAGATCGCTGCCGATATCTTTGCTTCTGGACGGTCCTATTGGATCTAAACCATCCCGAAGAGATGGTGAAAGTGAAGAGTGCATCCTGTTGATCCCAGGGATACTGCAAAGTCCCTGGTAGATCCAGGAGAAGCTCTTCTTGCCAGCAGCAAAGAGGTAGCCAATAAAGCTGCTGAAGTTGGGACAGCTCTGAAACGGAAGAGAACAGAAAGAGAGAGCGTGCCGGTTTGGTGAGAACTTTTTTTTAATTCTAAGATCTGAAAGTATACCCTAAGGAAAAGAAAGAATTTGTAAAAGTTTTGACAGAAGTTTTGACAGAAGCTGAGATAATGATAGAAATACTGGCTGAAGCCTTGGAAATAACTCAAAAGAAGATGATGGATGGAATAGATGAAATTTATCGAGTTTTCACAAGATATGCAATGAGAAATAGCTTACCAAGAGAAGTTCACATTAGATTCACAAAGAAAGCCATTAAAATGCAAATATTACAAGTGGCAAAAGAGAAAACATTGAAATATAAAGACAAGGAGACTGTGGTCTTGAAACAAATACCCAGAAGAGTGAGAGAGATGAGAAGAGAATACCGATTCCTGACTAAAATGCTACTTAAAAAAGAGGTGAATTATAGATGGCTGATTCCAGAAGGTTTAATGTTCACATGGCAAGAACAGAGACATAGAATTGACTCAATTGAGAAAGCGGAATTATTTTATACAGAATTTTTTGGAGGGGAAGAGGAAGAGGCAGAAAAAGAGATCTCACTAATTGAATTCCAAGAGGACTCCCAAATGGTGACTGAAAAAGAAGAAGGTGCAGTACGTGGAAAGGTGGAAGCCAAAGAACAATGTAAACTAAGTTCTACGAGAGCTGCTAAACTTAACTACAAAATATAACCATGGAAGAGAAAAAATTGATTACAATTAATATAAATGGACTTAACTCAGCCGTTAAAAGAAGGAAAATCTTTCATAAATTAGAGAAATTAAAATTTGATATAATTTGTCTATAAGAAGGTACATATTAAAAAACAATATGAACAATTGTTGATGCAGCCAAAATTAGGGAAAATATTTACTTCTTGGCACAATGTAAGAAAAGAGGAGTGGTTGTATATATTAAAGAGACCACCCCAGCAAAATTGATTTATACCGATGATGATAGAAGAATACTAATGGTGGAAATCATGGATAATAATACGAAAACACTCCTGATTGCAGTCTATGCTCCGAATGACAAACAAGAAGAATTCTACAAAAAAATTACATATGAAAATAATTGAACTGGACTATGCTAATATAGTTATGATGGGAGATTTTAATGGAATTGTAGACAATAAATTGGACTATACAGCACAGAAAACAATAAAGCAAAACAGAAAGACTCTCCCTATATATATTTTTTTTTAATGGTAGATGAAATAAACTTAAAAGATACATGGAGAGAAAGAAATGCTAAAACTAAACAATACACCTTCTATTCAAATAGACACTTATCATGGTCCAGAATAGATATGATATGGATATCAACAGAATTAATAACTAATATTCAAGAAATAAATATTGAAACAAGTACCTGGCAGATCACAATCCAATGACAATTAAATGGAAAGGACAAAAAAGATTTAGATGGACGTTAAATAATACTATTTTAAAGGAAAAAGACTTCACACAGTAGATGAAGAAAGAATTGGCCTTTTTCTTTGGAGAAAACAAAAAAGAAGATACATCAATTCAGAATGTATGGGATACATTGAAGGCATATGATAGAGGCTTGATAATAGACTATACAAGGAAAAGGAATACTATGAAAAGACTAACCTCTAAGGCCTTAGAGGTTTGAGCATAAAAGACTTGAAAAAGAGCTACAGAAAATGCCACAGAAAAAGGACATCAAGCTAAAAATGGATATAATTAAATATAAAATGGGTCAAATAGAAAAAAGAAGAATTAGCACAGAAAATTAGAGGTGTTAAACAGAACTACTTTGAAGAGGCAAACAAACCAGGTAGATGGTTAGCATACAAATTGAGAAAGGAGAAAGAATCAAGGAAAATATTGCGATTAATAGATGACAAAGGGCAAGTTTGCTATGGTAGTAAAGAGAAGAAAGAAATCATTTAAGACTTCTGTGGGAAATTATATATACAAGAGAATATTGATGAGGAAAGAGTTAAACAGTACTTACAGAATACTCATTTACCTCAGATACCTAAAGAAACTGAAACAATGTTAGAAAGCACTATAACGAGGATGGAGTTAACTGAAGCACTCAAGAAGCAAAATAATGGAAAGGCACCAGGCCCAGATGGACTTCCGGCAGAATTTTATAAAACATTACAAGAATCATTGAATCTTCCATTGCTAGAAGTTATGAATGAAGTTATGTTAAAGAAGAAGATACCTAAATCATGGTCAGAAGCCTATATTACACTTATTCCAAAAGAGGAGGTCAACCCATTACAAATTAAAAACTACAGACCCATTTCTCTACTAAATGCAGATTATAAAATCTTTTCTTCAATATTGGCAGAAAGACTTAAAAAATATTTAATTTTATTCATCCTGATCAAAATGGATTCCTGCCAAAGAGACAAATTAAAGACAATATGAGAGTAATCTTGGACACCTTGGAATACTACGAGGCACATCCTGAAAAACAAATGGCTCTGACATTTCTAGATGCACAGAAGGCATTTGATAACGTGAATTGGAGATTCATGTTATTACTGTTGGAACAACTGGGTTTTGTTAGAAAATTTATTCAAGCAATAGAAGCTATATACTATAAGCAAACTGCAAAGGTAATGATAGAGGGACAACTGACAGACTCTATCAATATAAGAAAAGGAACAAGACAAGGGTGCCCACTATCACCTTTGTTGTTTGTGTTAACTTTGGAAGTGCTAAACAGAAATATTAGAGATGAAAAGAATATAAAAGGAATGAAAATCAAAAAGGAAGAATTTAAGCTGCAAGCATTTGCAGATGATCTGGTTTTCATCTTAGAAGACCCTTTAGAAACAGCATCAAAATTGATAGAAAAGATAGAGACATATGGAAAGGTGGCTGGTTTGAAAATAAATAAAGATAAGGCAAAGATCTTGACAAAAAATATGCCATTAAGACAAAAGGAAGAACTGGCAGACCTATTGAAAATTCAGGTCATGAATAAGATCAAGTACTTGGGGAAATATTTGACAGCAAGATGTAGTACATTAAAAACGAATAATTGTATAAAACTTAATCAGCAGATAGCGCTAGATCTGGCGAAATGGGAAAATTTACAACTGTCACTAATAGGAAGAATTTCAACAATCACGATGAATATATTACCCAGAATTTTATATTTGTTTCAAACAATTCCAATTAGGCTTGAAAAAGATTACTTTGAAGATCTAAATAAAATTGTGTTGAAATATATATGGCAAGGTAAGAAAGCAAGAATAAAATTAAAACTTTTGCTAGATGCTAGAATTAGAGGAGGATTTGGTTTGCCTAATTGGGAGTTGTACTATCAAGCTACAAATCTGATGTGGGTTAAGGAATGGATAACACTAAGAAATACTAGATTGTTGACATTAGAAGGACATGATCTATTGTTGGGGTGGCATGCTTTTCCATGGTATAAAGGAACTAAAACACAGAGGTACTTTAGAAGACATTTTTACGGGAGTCTCTGTGGTTAAACTGGGAGAAGATTAAAAGACAATGTTATTTGAAAATTCCAGTCTGGTTATCGACTATTGAAGCATTTTCTTATCCTATAATATACAAAAAGAAACAGTTAGATATGGTGAAATTTGGAATGAAAAGGGTGAACTCAAATCTATACAAAAACTAGAGGATTAACAGTGGCTAGGATTTTATTTACTAAAAACTGGAAAAATGAGAAAATACCATCACAGGAGGAAATCATTTAGAAAATATTGAAATGTGCTGAAATGAGTAGATTGACATTTGAAATTAGAGAACAAGAGGATAAACAATTTTATAAAATTTGGGATCTTTTCTATCAATGGTTAGATAATAAAATACAGTAATGAAATATGTAGACTTTTAGAAAATAATAAATATATAAAGATGTACTTCTTTCTTATTATATCTACGAAATGATTTTAGGATAGATTTGGGATGATAATATGAACTGTTATAAAATAAACTAAGTAAATTATGATTATCTTGTAAAACATGAATGAATAAAAGTATAGTTAAATGATTGATTAATAATGATACTAAGGTATTTCATTTTTGATTGAGAATATGAGATTATATGCAATGGAATTGTAATTGAAGACTACGAAATGGAAGCACAAAACAATTTGTAAACCAACCGGCACATTGTATGTACACATATGGAAGATAGTTTGATGTTTTGATGGTTTTTTTTGTTTATGTTTGTTTTTAAAAACCAATAAAAAATTTTTTAAAAAAATATTATTTTAAAATTATTACTAGGGTATTGAAGGATTGAAGCCATGAATGCTTTTTTACTTATATAGCATTATTATTTATAGATGTTATAATAGTTAAAATAGATTGATGCTTTATAATGTATTTGCAGTTTTTACATTTATACTATGAGCCACCATAGGGAGGCTTTGTTGGAAATGAATGGAGTGGAATATGTTGAATAAATCAATTTATAAATCATAAATATGATCACTTAATATATGACTGCAGTCTTAAATTTGTTAAAACATGAACATAAGCATATGCATATGGCTGACTCAGTTCAGCTGGACTTTCATAAAGCTTTTGACAAAGACCTGGGCAAAGAGAAGACACTTTCTTATGACTCAGTAATTTGTTACTCTCTACTGAAAGTGCTTCTAGTGGCAGAAGGAAGACATCTGGAGCATTTCAGAAACTTGAACTGGGATCATTGCTTTAAAAAGTATTCATAAGTGATGTGAAGAATAGAGGGATGAACTGTGAGATGGCCAAAGTGCCATATTTCATGATGGTATCACCTGACTGACTTTGACTGAATTAAAAAGAAAAAGAAAACGCTAAGTAATCAGACCTAGTTGGTACTATGGTTGAAAACAACCAGGAAATTCCAAGACTGTAAGCTATAACTGAAAATTTTAAACAACATTTCAGAAAATGCTGTGGCAAACTGCTTTCGTACTATTTTCCTTTTTAAAGAAAACCATATAAACATACGCAGTTAGTTCAGTCAGGGTGGACCATGACTCAAGAGAAATGTTACCTAGCAAACAAACCAAAAGAAAATGGTTTCTTCACATGGAAGGAATGGTGTAAACTTGTTAAGAAGTATAAAGTGTAACACCCATTGGGGAGAAAAACCTTAATTTTGTATACAGTACATGGTGACGGAGTTTAAACTAGCTGTGGCATGCGGATTTGTTGGAGACTATGCGGTGACCAGGATAGAGATTATGGCTGCTAGGGGAAAAACATATTCTATGTTCATGAATAATAGAAAAGAATTGAAAATAAAGCGTTAAACAAGATCATTATCATATTGGCAGAGTCTGGAATACAGCTTTCATCACCCCCTTTTAAAAGAATATTGTAAAGCTGGAGAAAAAAAACAAATGAAATTATGTATTCACACCCTAATCACCAGAAGACTATCACATTAATTGATTATGTCAGCAGAAATTTTTTGGACTTGAGATTTTAACACTAGATAAGCAAAAGGTAGGCAAAAAAGGAACAAGGGCTTTATGTTTTCATGTTATATTTAATACTTTGAACATTCAGAATTGTGTGAGTAATGGTTCTTTCACACCAGAATTCGGAGCCAGTTTAAAAGCAGTTCCAGATGCCTGTCTTCCTACAATGTTGGCAAAGTTAAAAACAAAAAATCAAAAAAACAAAAAATTGATTTCTCTCCTGTGGCATAGATTTGGTTTAAGCCATGATAACTTCATTTCTATGCTGAAGGAAACTCTTGCCTTATCTTTTCTCTGGACCTGTGCAGTTTAGGTCCTATCAAAGAAAGAGTAGTTTGATACCTTTGCAGCTTCTTGTACTTATCCTAAATAAAAATCAAGACTGAAACTGACAAACTTTTGTCAATTTCTCTCTCCGTTTTCAACATGAGAGGAGTTGGCATGAACTGCAGGGATGTAAATCTTTTTGTCTGTCTTTATTGTGGATTAAAGATCAGGGAATTTTTATTGCTGAAGAATGGTAGCAGTTTGAGGTGAGGTAATGGTTTTTGCTGCTTTTTCTCAACATTGCAAACTGGAAGAAGAAAATGCAATGATAGCTTTCCTTCAAACTGCTTTCAAGCTTTGAGGGGAATGAAAGTGTTAGCATTGTGGAAGTTCCAAGGGCAAGAAAGTCATCTAATTCCTAATGGTTGTACCGTGTGACTCTCAAAATAAATTTGCAAAGGTCAAAATAAACTGATGGGCCAACAAGGCACTTATCTTCCTCTGTTTTGAAATTTAATTGCTATCAATCCAGTCCAAACTAACTAATAAAAAATGGAAATTTAAAACATTTGGAGGAAAAATAGATTTCTCACCCTTGGTGAGAAAAAATGGATAAACTTGTCAAAAACAGGAATGATTTATGCTGTTAGATAAGTTGGATCTTATTTTCTAAATTGAGCCTGGTCAACTGCTGTTTAAAGCAATTTCACACAGCAGAAGCAACAATAAATTCTAATGCTATTATTAGCATAATCTGGTGACAGACATTTGTGTGTTGGCGAAGATATTTTTATCATATACATATATATGGAGCATTCTGGGAACATTTACAAATAAAGAATTGATTTATAAGAAAAAAATTGTCATATTCCCTGTTTTGTGCGCTTGAATTAGCTATAACCAGGCAAAGTAAAAACACAGTCAATTCAGAACCTGCATAGGAAAATAATTATTAGCTGTTTCGTGGTTAGCATGACTTCCTTAAGAGTGTTGTTATGGACTAAGCCAACGCATCAGTAACAACCCTAAATAGCTTTACTTTGCAGCAGGCTCGTAATCCTGCACTTCTCATTGGCCTGCAGATAGCGAGTCGTGATTGGTTGTTTCTGGCCAGTCCAATTGGCTGTTAACGGGCCTCTCTGATTGGATGCTTGTTAGAGTGGTAAACTCAAATCATTGGTTGTTTTGACAGCAGTCAGCTCTATAAAAGAGCTGCTGCTGCCCAAGTATCTGCTCTGTTCTTAATTCACAATAAAGAGTTGAAGTTACCGTTCGATGTCTCGTCTCTGTTCCTTGCGCCCAAGCTCAGGACTTAACACTGGCGACGAGGGGGGGATGCAGAGACGATAGAGCTGACTAAGGACTCATTGAACAAGACAGAGCACGTGGCTGAAGAGCGCACGCAACAAATGGCAGAATAACCAGCGGCGCCATACCACCCGCTCCATTTGACCCAGCAAATGAAGACTGGGACTCGTATATAGATCGTTTCCAGATGTTCTGAGAGACCAACAATTTAAAAGATGCTACGCCTAGCAAGAAATGAGCAGTGTTCCTGACCCACTGTGGCCCTGCCGTTTTCAACATGGCTAAAGCACTTGCCAAACCGGCGGAAGTGAAGACCATGGATTGGGATAACCTTGCGCCAATCCTCCGGACCCATTACACACCCGCAGTACCTACACTGATACGAAGATACGAGTTTTACCAGAGGGGCCAACGAAAGAACGAGAGCGTTGGGGACTTCGTAGCCGACCTCCGGAACCTAGGAGGCCTCTGTGGTTTTGCAAACCTCGAGGAAGCCCTGAGACCGCATAGTTCTGGGTTTAGATGACCACACTGTGCAGAGTAAACTCATGGCGAAAGGAGACATCAGCCTTGCAGATGTCATCGCCGACACTACTGCCGCAGAAGCAACCAGGAAGTCAGCTGCTCGAATGCGCTGAGCAAATGCACCGCATCGCCAAGTCGCTAATGATAGCCCGCTCTCCTCTGAGAAGCACGCTATTACCGCCCATCACGAAGACCTCGAGTCATCCTCAGACAGTGAGGAAGAGAAGGTCAACCGGCTCCGCTCGGAACGAGAGCAAAGGAACCAGAGACTTCCGCACCAATGTGCTCGGTGCAGGGCAAACCAACCACGATCGGACTGTAAATTCCTCGACGCACTCTGCTGTTCCTGCGGGAAAAGAGGCCACGTCACAAAGGTCTGCAGAAGCAAGTGAGAGTCCAGTCCAAGCCGAAGGGAGAACAACCTCCGTTGGGAGACAGGCAAACCACCTGGAAATCGGGACCACCTGAACCACCAATGGAACAACCACTATTACTACAGAAATCGAGCACCTGCCTCTTCAACGAGATGAGAAGAGGCACACCAAACCATTATTATCGGCCATGCTTCATCGCTAGATGCAAGAAAGATCCGTGTAAGGGTTACTATTGAGAATCAACCGTGCATGATGGAAGTCAATTTGGGGTCATCCCTATCGATGGTCTCCTGGAAAACCCTCAAACAGCTGATCCCTGCCATCTGTCACCAGGACCTCAGCACTCAAAGAATCATCCTAAAAGACTACCAGGGAAACAGAATTCCAGTTGTCAGTTCCAGCCACATCCAAGTATCCTTTAAGGACCGCACTACGACGCTTCCTCTGACTGTCGTCGATTGTGACCGGCCCAGTTTGTTAGGGTTACAGTGGTTCGCTCCACTCGGGATTGAACTAGCCGGCATACACCAAACCAGAAGCGATGACTGGGAAGAGGCCCTCATCCAGGAATTCCAGGACGTGTTCACAGGAACATTAGGCATGTACAAGGGGACCCCTATATCATTTAATCTCAGCCCCGATGTAGCTCCCATTTGTCTTAAGCCTCGACGGGTGCCTTTTGCCCTCAAGCCGAAGATCGATGAGCAGCTAGATAAACTAATAGCCCAGGGTGTGTTGGAACCGATTGACCATGCCTGTTGGGAAACTCCAATGGTAACGCCCATGAAGCCAGATGGCTCATTAAGAATTTGTGGGGATTACCGGGCCACCCTAAGTCATGCTCTTCAACAGAACGCTTACCCAGTACCAGTGGTCCAACACCTTCTTCACTCCCTGGGTGGCGGAAAAATATTTCCGAAATTGGACTTAGCTCAGGCATACCAACAGCTACCCGTAGATGCGATGACTGCAGAAGCCCAGACAATAGTTACACATAGAGGTGCCTTCAAGTGCAATAGATTCCAATTCGGAGTAAGTGTGGTGCCTGGCATTTTCCAAAGTTTGATGGAGAGACTATTACAAGGCATAAAAGGCGTCATGCCTTATTTTGACGACGTCCTAATAGCTGCCCCTACTAAAGAGTTATTAGTACAATGACTCAGAAAGGTTCTTCAGAAATTTAAAGACGCTGGCCTGAAAGTAAAAAGGGACAAGTGTCAACTTTGTACAGAGAGAATGGAGTTCCTGGAATACCTTCTCGACAGACAGGGAATCCACCCCACTGAAAAAAAACTAACCACAATCAAAAATGCCCCGAGACCTAGGAATAAGACAGACCTCCAAGCCTTCCTGGGACTCATTAACTTTTATAACATCTTCTTGCCCCAGAAGGTGACTGTAGCCGAGCCCCTACATAGACTTCTCGACAAAAGGCTTCCTGGGTCTGGGGATGGCATGAAGAACGGTCATTCCAACAAGTAAAAGACCTCTTAACTTCCAATGCTGTATTGATACAATACAACAAGACTCTACCCTTAATGGTTACCTGTGATGCCTCACCATTTGGAGTGGGAGCCATTTTAAGCCACGTCCTGCCAAATGGTAATGAGGCACCTATTGCGTTCTTTCCGAGAATAAAACTGAAAGGAACTATAGCCAACTTGATAAAGAGGCTCTCACTATTGTATCCGCAATTAAACGTTTCCATGAATATGTGTATGGGAGACCCTTTGCCATAATTATAGACCACAAGCCGCTACTTGGTATTTTGGCGGGAAACAAACCAACTCCCCACATCTTATCACCAAGAATGACATGTTGGTCAGAATTTTTAGCCGCCTACGATTACTGATTGCAACACCGCCCAGGGGAAAGCCATTCCCCACGCTGACACTTTGAGCCGCTCTCCACTACCAGACGTCATAGACGTCACCAGGATCCACTACCAGACGTCATAGAGGACCCAGCTCCAACCCTAGCCCTATTGCAAATTGAAACCCTTAAATCGCCACCACTGACCACTCGAGACATCACCTCAGAAACAAAAAAGGACCCTTTTTTGGCATGAGTCCTCAGCTGGGTGGAACTGGGTTGGCCCGACAGCGCACCCAACAACACTTTCAAGCCATTCAGAAATCGACAGACAGAACTATTCTCCCAAAAGGGCTGCATCTTGTGGGGAGACAGAGTTGTAATCCCAGAGAAATTGCAACATAAAGTTTTAAAAATGTTGCACGATGGACATTCAGGCATCATGTGGATGAAGGCATTGGCCAGGAGTTATGCATGGTGGCCTGGGTTAGACAAACAGATAGAGACCTGGGTAGTAAAGTGCAGCAAATGCCAGAAGACTCGCTCTGCTCCTCCAAAAACACCCCCAACTCAGTGGGAAACACCTCGAGGTCCCTGGTCCCGTATCCACATATCGATTTTGCGGGACCCACAAGAGGACACACTTTCCTCCTAATAGTGGATGCCTATTCTAACTGGCTCGAGGTCCACAAGGTGAAAAGCACCACCACAGAGGCGGTCACTAAAAAACTGAATAAACTATTCGCTACCCATGGATTGCCGGATGTCCTGGTCTCCGATAATGGCCCCCAATGCACTGCCCTGGCATTCGAACAGTACCTAGCAGACCGGGGCATCCACCATGCCTTAACATCGCCAGCTCAGCCTGCGGCCAATGGTAGGGCTGAGCGAATGGTTCAATTTGTAAAAAAGACTTTACACAAAATGGACCACAGCGACATTGACGACAAAATAACCCGGATGCTTCTCCTCCAACATATAACCCCAAGCAGCACCACAAACAGAACCCCAGCTGAACTCCTGATGGGCCAGAAACTTCGCTTGCATCTCGATCATCTCCACCCTAATTACACGCCTGAACAACCCCCAGGATCCAGCAGCAAGTGTCGATCATTCCAGGAAGATGATCCCGTGTTTGCGAAAAACTTCTTGGGCAACCCATTGTGGGTCCCCGCTACCATAATGCAACTTACGGGACTCCGATCCTATCGTCTACAAACTGCAGATGGTAAAATGTGGAAGCGCCACATAGACCAACTCCGTTCCAGACTAGCACCTATTCCCATCTCAGACCCTGAATCTCTAACTGGGGTGGGGAAGGAACATCGAGGAGGCCGAAAAAGAAATAACAGATGACTTAACAATCAAAACCCAGCAGTCTACACAACCAACCAGGGGATACTCACCGCCAGAAGGAGAACCGAGCTGGGGAGTGGCCTCGCTGTGTGACAGCACTGCGATGGAAATAGATCCAGGGAACCCGGAAGACAGCGCTGGCGAAAGCAGAGAGAACAGCCCAGAGCCATTCGATGGAACAGCGGGACCGTTTTCACCATCCAGCTCAGCTAGCAGCCCACCGGAACCAGAGCCAGGACAGAAACCAGTGGAACAGCACAGATCAAGCAGACAGGTGAAGCAACCTGCCTACTTACGAGAATACGTCACCCCACCTCTCAGACGGAACCTAGGGGGGAAAGGCGTTATGGACTAAGCCAACGCATCAGTAACAACCCTAAATAGCTTTACTTTGCAGCAGCCTCGTAATCCTGCACTTCTCATTGGCCCGCGGATAGCTAGTCGTGATTGGTCGTTTCTGGCCAGTCCAATTGGCTGTTAACGGGCCTCTCTGATTGGACGCTTGTTAGAGCAGTAAACTCAAATCATTGGTTGTTTTGACAGCAGCCAGCTCTATAAAAGAGCTGCTGCTGCCCAAGTATCTGCTCTGTTCTTAATTTACAATAAAGAGTTGAAGTCACTGTTTGATGTCTTGTCTCCGTTCCTTGCGCCCATGCTCAGGACTTAACAAGTGTAATGGACATAAGATTCATTGTCTGAGAGACTGAAATTCCAGATAATGTCCAGTTATGTATGAGGTTTGAGCAACTGTTGGATTTGCAGTTTTGCTTTTCATCTGCAAAACTGAACAAGTAATAATTATGCTACTAATACCATCTTTCATTGAGAGAATCTTCCTCTCTGTGTTGGTAGTAGCAGAGAACTGGAAGGAAGAAAACATAAAAAGTAATTTTCCTTTCATTTTTGATTGGTTGCACTGCAGTTATAAGATAAAATACAGGGCAGGAGGATCAAAGATTACTGTTAGGAATAAATGCTTATTGTGTTTCTGTTCTGCCTTTTATTCAGTATCATTAGTCACTTAGTATTATCTGGATATGAATTTATCTTGTGTACCCTAGCAGAGATTCACAGATATTTGGGGTTTTCATAATATGAATTATGAAATTCCCACCCATAGGGGTGGGATTCAAATTTTTTAACAACCGGTTCTGTGGGTGTGGCTTAGGTGGTGGACATGGCTTGGTGGTCATGTTATTGGCTGGGTGTGGCCAACTCAATATCACTCACATTGAGGCACAGATCTCTTCGCCTGGCCTCTCATGACTGTGGAGATGCTGCAACAGTCATAAGTGTGAAAAATGGTCATAAGTCACTTTTTTCAGTGCCATTGTAACTTTGAATGGTCACTCCACACAAACAAAGTGCCAGCAAAGGAGGGGGAAAAATTCCAGAGAAGTTCCTGAGACAGGAAGTCTAGTCCTACCAAGAATGTAATAAGGGTTAATGGAGAGGCAGTTTCTGTAAGCAACACCAGAATGTTTCCTTCCTGCCTTTCTTGCAGGATTAGGCCAGTAATTTCTTCTAACAACCTCCGAACTGCTTAGAATGTTAACAAGTGGTTCTAGCGAATAGGTGCGAACCTGTAGAATCCCATCCCTGATTATTCTGCATTAAAACAATGGGTGCTCCTCAGAGATGGAGAAAACCTTAATAAGTTCTGTGAATTCCAGAAGACATAAACCCCAGCATTTTCTGGGGTTTCTTATTTCGTTGATGTCAATCAGAATAATGACTATACTACACAATGGAGGGCCAATTCATTCTGGAGTTCACCTAAACTTTCAGCAGCGTAAAGACACCTCTAAAATGTTTCAATGTGAAAGGTATAATTTTTTTGCAGCAAATGAAGAGCCAAATTGATCTAGTGATTAGGACACCAGGTTAGAAAGCAGGAGACCACAAGTTCAAGTCCTGAAAAAATCAAGAACATAATCTCAAACTCACAGTAGGGAAGTTCAAAAGTAATATAAAGTATTACTTCATAACAAGAGTAGTGGAACCAACTTTTAGTGGAGGTAGTGGGTCAGTAATAATCAGTAACTGAGTTTAAACATACTTGGGTTGAACACATGTTTTTCATCTGACAAAAATTAAAATAAACAAATAAATATTTGTTTATTATTTAAAATAATTAATAAATTAAAAAGAAAACTGAAACAAGAAAAAACTCAAAAGACAAACTTGGTGGACCACTGGGTCTTTTCTGCCATCAATTTTCTAGGTTTCTGTGCTTCTTTCATTTTTTCTTCTCTGGTATTCATTTCATCTCCCTTCCTTCAGTAACCTCCCTTTTTCCATCCCCATCAGAATTACTCTTTAAAATATTTGTTTTCTCTCTGCTGTGTAATTATTACCATTGTCAGAAGCTCTATAGAGAAGGCCTCATGCATTAATGACTCACTCCTCTGAAGACACCATTTCCAACAGAGAGGACCTTTAAAATCCTCTCTTAGCACCTGATTTTTTTTCCTCATTTCAACCTCTTACATAAGCTGTGAAGGGTCAGATAGTTCCTCCATCTAGAAAGTGCCCTTATATTGTAGGCCAACATCTGCTTCCTGTTCACCGAAATAAAGACAATTCTGAGGGGAAAATAGTAATAGCAAACTTTTAAGGATTTTTTTTTTTTTTTGGCTTGGCGCTATTTCTTATTCAACTTTTTCTGCAAGGTAGTTCTGAAGATGGCTCCCAGGGAAATGTAGAGTTATTTAATAAATAAATAGATACATATGAAATGAGATGGAATGCTTCTAAATAGAAATGAAAGTTTTATGGCATTACTTTCATGGGGAAGTAATAGAGGAAATACAGGTAGACCTTGTCTTATAACCAGGGGTGGGATTCAAATTTTTTAACAACTGGTTCTGTGGGTGTGGCTTAGTTGGTGGGCATGGCTTGGTGGTCATGTTACTGGCTGGACATGGCCAATTCAACATCACTCACATCAAGGCACGCATCTCCTCACCTGGCCTCTCGTGACTGTGGGAAGCTGCAACAGTCGTAAGTGTGAAAAATGGTCATAAGTCACTTTTTTCAATGGTCACTCCACACAAGCAAAGTACCAGCAAAGGAGGGGAAATAAAACTCCAGAGAAGTTCTAGAGACAGGAAGTCTAGTCCTGCCAAGAACATAATAAGGGTTAAAGGAGAGGCAGTTTCTATAAGCAACACCAGAATGTTTCCTTCCTGCCTACCTTACAGGATTAGGCCAATAATTTCTTCTAACAACCGGTTCTCCAAACTGCTTAGAATGTTAACAACCAGTTCTAGCGAATAGATGCGAACTGATAGAATCCCACCCCTGCTT
Source organism: Hydrophis major (assembly GCA_033807585.1). Lineage (NCBI taxonomy): Eukaryota > Metazoa > Chordata > Lepidosauria > Squamata > Elapidae > Hydrophis > Hydrophis major. Next base: position 181,381,376 of record CM066331.1, on the reverse strand, counting down.
TTAACCATTTATTTAAAAAGTATCTGAAGTTACAAGAGCACTGAAAAGAATAACTTATGATCAGTCCTTGCACTTACAACCATCATAGCATCCCTACAGTCTCAAAATGTGGATGCTTAGCAACAGGCATGTATTTATGATGGTTGTAGAATCCCAGGAAGATGCAATTGCTATTTGCGACTTCCCACTTCATGTCCAACAAAACAACAAGCAATTGGGAAGCCAGATTCACTTAATGACTGCATGGATCTCTTCATAACTGTCTTGAGCATGTACAACAGATATGTGCATATAGACAATTGGAATTATGTAAAGCAGTGCTTCAACAGATGTAGGGGCTCTGAACTTTATCTTCACTTGCACACAAATACATACCTAATTATTTTAAAAAATCATTTATGATTCCCTTGATGAATCACCATAATAAGAACTTATTTCCACAGGGAGAAAAATGGTTGACAGCGAAATCCAATGTACATTAATTTTGATGTCAACCCCATATTGTATTCAATGGGGTTATTCCTAAATCAGTAGTTTTGCAATCTTTCGGAGTATGGTTTGCATCTCTTATACTTTTATTTTATCTTATTTTATTGATCTATAAACCACCTCAGTCTGAACTGAGTGTGAATAGAGCACATGAACCTAACAAATAGAACAATCTCAGCAGTTAAAATAATAGAATCCAAACGATCACAATAATTAGAATTCATGTGCTCCTCAATCTTCCTAGGCCAGGGTCTGAAGACCCTCTGAAAGATGATAATTTTAAGGCCTTTCTAAACTAAAGGAAGATGGTTGTTAATTCCATTTCTAGCGACAGCAGGTTCCAGAGCATGAGGGCTGCTATATCTGTTTCCTTTTTGAAGTCCCGTACACTTCTCATTGGGGCAAAATCATTATAGCAGGCCTTCTTTGATGTTTGGAGTAGATGAGCAGAATGAAACTTGGCAGGGCATTGCCTTACATCCCAGTGTTATGACATAGAGATGCTGTGTAGCAATTTGAACTGCTACTAAGAACTGCAGTTGTGTAAAAACTGCAGGAGTATCACAGAGGAATTAAAGTGCTTCACTGTGATGATACATGTAACTGTAAGTTCTGTTTTCCACCGTCTCTATTCAACACCAGTTTTACTATACCCTTGGAAGCTGCCACCAGTTTATGTGGATAACAATCCAATTTTCAGGATGATAACACAATTCATTTTTAAAGTCACTAGCCAAAATGTAACTGATTGGTATTTCAACAAATAGGTTGCTGAATAGCAAATGATGTGAAATAGTGCATGAAAAAGTTTTCTCTCTAATTTCTCTTTTGTTCTGTTAACAAAACATACTTCCACAACACCACTCTCCTCCTCCTCCTCTTTCTCCTTTCCTTTCCCCTTCTCCTTCTCCATGCAATTTTATATCATTAATCTTTCTTCATTTATTTTCTCTGTCTGCATTATGAACACTTAATGCTGTTGTACATAACACTGTGTTAAATGGACATACAGTACATTTGCTTTCACAATATGCCACAATTGAAAACCCTAATTATATTTAGGCCAAATTCCTTCTTATACCTATAATTAATCATCATAACATCAGAAGCAAATGCATTCAGTGTTGACTGTATCAAATGTCCCATAGCTTGAATGATTTTTTTCACTGGACCCACACAATCAATAGTATTAAATGATTTTATCATATGAGAATCTAGTCATTTAATCCTCTGTAGCATTGCAAAATTCAAAATTTAAAATGCCTCCTTGTGAAACATTTAAGTTGTGTGTAGTTGTGAAACATTCTTAGCCTGTGCATCACCATAATAAAAGGAAAATGCATACATTCAAACATGTCACTATAGTTCCTTCTTAACCTCAAAGATGTTGGAGCAAAACTTCTCTCATCCCCAATCAGCCTTGCCTATGTAGACAGTAGACATTAGCCATGCATATACTGTAAAAGATTGAAACACTTGCCAGTGAAGCACAGATTGTGGCAAGCTATACTATGAGTTTCCATAGGACTTTAAAAAAATTAAAATCACAACTAAATTTATTCAGTTTTATTTAAAATTAGATAGATGATTAAATGGTCTCCCACTTGCCAGCAATGTAAGATAAGATAACCAGCCCCAAGATCCGCATCCAAATTATCTGACCATACCTGCAAAATATCAACTATTCAGAAAGAGGCACCTAGGGAACATCCATGTATATGACACATTTCAGGTTATATTTTATTGCTATTGTTTTCAATTTTGATAATATATTGCATTTTATCCTATTTGAAAGCCGCTAAGAGTCTGCATAGATTGTTATGAGGTAGAAATCAGATCAATCAGCAAAGAAACATCTTATCAAGAGAAAAACATTATCCAATTCAAAATTAAGGGATTATGGGGTTGTTAAAAAGAAAAATATATATTAAATCACTACATGTAGAAAGATGCCATAAGGCAAAATAGCACATGTTAGGATTGCCTTTAACCAATCTGGTTTGTCCGGTTTGTCCATTGTGAGTTATCTTGGGCAAAAATAATCTGGCCATATTAGTTCATACTTTAGACACTTTTCAATAAGATTATTTTCTGTGGGGCTTCCCTTGAAAACAATGTGAATACTTCATCTGAGGCTGAATACATGGACAGTATTACTTTGGTTACAGCCAGGTAGAAACACAATACATTGATTCCAAAGGCATGTTTTATTTTTTAGATTCCTTATCATTAAAAGTAGTCCTACAGTAAGTTTTTGGGGTAGCTATTTGCTGTAGATTAAGTAGTGTTTAACTTTAAAGCATAAAGAATTGGGAATCAAAGATCTGAAGGAATGTCTTTCTCTATATCAGCCTGTCCACTTTAAGTAGCCTGAATTATATAAAAGAAAAGGCCAACTTAGTTTTGACACCCAAGAAGGCATTGCATTGCATTCTTCTTCACATCAGCTCAAAACTTTTTTTTTGCTTGCTTAGCTGTTTTAAATGATTAGTCTGATTGTGTCTTTATCACATTTGCTACTTCTTGGTTTTAAGTGTCCTTTTATCAGTTTTTCTATTAATTCTACATCCTATTATGATTCTAAGTGTACTCTCACATTTCATTCTGTTATATTCAAGGATGAAGGGAGGTGTAACTATGGCAATAAATAAAAAAATTAATACTTGAAATTAGCAAAGTATATTTAGCTGTCCATTTTTTGCTATATTCGTGAAATATAGTCCAGAGCTCAGTCTGAGGCCACTGATGCTGTCTGCACTCCCACTATCCTCACTCAAGATTTTTTTTTAAAAGACTCCTTTGAATTCTTTAAAGAAACACTAGCAATTGATGCTATTTTAGAGGATATCACATGGCAGGATTTACTTTTATCACCACTAAAAACAGCTCAGTGATTGATTTTTCAGAACACAGACCAGCCTTCTCCAGCCTGGTACCATCCAGATTGCTGGAATCAATTCAGGAGTTGCAATCATAGCACATCTGAGATACACCAGGTTGGGAAATGTTGCTCTAAAGTAAGAAAATAAAAAAGTAATAGAAATGGGTCACTGTATGTTTGGCACCACAATGTGAGAGATGAATTCAGACTAGTTCTAATCCAAGAAAGAATGTTGGTATACCTATATTCTGTGAGTAAAATGATATTTTTGATCCTGTCTTCGCATAAAAATTTAGAAAGCCGTACCAAAGAACAACTATCCAGACAAGAAACAACAGAGATGCAGAACTGATCTTTTTACAAACTTGTATTAAAACATGGTTCACTGTTGTTTTGATGGAAACATAAAATAAAGCAGACAAATATTCTTAAAATAACATTCTAAGTAGTGTAGCATTTCCAAGATTCCTGTTAACATAAGTTTTTATAAATGGACCAGAGCCTTCCCCACCCCCAGCCCTTTGCTAGAACAAAAACAATGATGCTCAGAATTTCAACCAACAATAGATTATGTGCCTTCACTGAAACAGATACTCAGACATAGAGCGTACCCTTGTCTACCCAAACAGGCACTGAAATCACATCAACTTTGGGATAAAGCAAATACATGGTACATAAGTGCCACAAATGATCTCTTACCTGTTCTGAAGCCAGTTTATTCCATCAGAGCCTTGCAAAATCCAGCTAATAAGGGAAAGGAGAAGAGAGCAATGTCTGTATCCCATTCAGTTTCATTTTTATTCCCTAAAAGTGTTCCCTTTCTAGGTCCATCTTTTTTGTCAGATTTCCAAGTAACTCATTATAGTTTATTTTGCTCTTGATCTTCCTCCAACTTTCCTTCATTGTTTTCTCAGTCTTCTCTTCTCTTCTTTGTTTGATAGTTTTCTGACTGTAACATGCTGTGTTAGGAGTTCCCACTTGCAAATTTGCAGCCCGGTCCTAGGCTTTTCAAATATTGTTTCTAGTTTTTCTTTGCCTTTCCTCCTCACCTCCTATCCTTTAGCTTTCTTTTTTACATTCCTGCTGTTTCATTCACACTTTTCTTCCAGGGTTTGTTCTTCCTCTTGCTTTTCTCTGTTTTTCTTTTTCACTCCTTCTTTTCAAATTGCTTGCTTCCCGTTATCTGATTGCTGTGCAGTCTGTAACTAAGAAGTCAGCAATTCCACTAGAATCCAACAGCCTTGCACTACTTTAACCCATCCCTGTGTGTGATCTCAAAACCATGGATACAAGCTGCAGATTCAGCAATGGGGAATGATAGGAGTACAATCCAAAGCAATGGAAACAGTAGTGGGCATGCAAAGACCTCCAAGTGTAAAACCCCAAGCATCTTAGCACAGAATGCCCTGGTCTGAAGAAGTTTGGTGTCTCTTTCAGAAAATGTATAGATAAATGTGTTGCTTGTGTTTTCCTATTTTTTCCTAACTGTTGCAACATGAGTCTGCTCTCTAGTAATAGAGATAGAATTAAGTTCTACTGCATTTCCAGCACCTTCTCTCTGGATACCTTAATGTGACATCACAAGTCAATTGGCATTTGTGACAGAAAATTCAAATTACCCCATTAATAGTACAGAATACAAATTGTGCCCCAAGTGTGTTATTAGGGCAGATATTTTGGCTTTCTGTATAGTTTCCTCAACCACAACCAAACTGTTTTGTGAAAACATTTGTTGAGTAGTTTTGTACACAGTATGGCATATTGTAAGTTGTATTTTCTGTTTTAGAGCAAAGTGGTGAAAAAAGACTCAGTAATGGTCAGAGCAATTCTGCAATTCTGCATAGAATTGGAAGCTGTAGCCTGATTGGAGCTGATTAGCCTAACCACAGTGTGCTATATTAGCATACTCCAAACCCTCGCAACTGATTGGTCCGGACAGACAGCGACCTGATTGGTTGAAACCCCGGCCATGATTGGAACGCTAGGAATCTACCACGATTGGCTGTGCCAATCGCGGGAGATTCAAAGTGCTGCCATTGGCCGCTGAGCCACGAGCCATCCCTATATGAGGGGCTGCTGCAGCTTGTATTCTTCAGACTATTCTAATTCTAAATAAAGAGCTGAACTTACTAAGATGGTCTCGCGTCTCCTTTGAGCCGATCCACCCCAGATCTAACACTGGTGACGAGGGTGGGATCATGAGACAAGGAGACCACCCAGCATGTGGCGAAGCGGCACGCAGCGGCCAGCAGCAACTTGCCACCCGCACCCTTCAACCCTGCTACAGAGGACTGGGAATCCTATATTCCAGATGTTCCTCGAGAGCAACAACCTTAAAGATGCCAACGGCCACAAGAAACGAGCCGTGTTTCTCACACACTGCGGACCCGCAGTGTTCAAGATGGCCAAAGCCTTGGCCAAATCAGAGGACATCAAGACCATGGAGTGGAGCGACCTCGAGCCCCTACTACAAAGCCACTACGCCTCCATCATACCCATCCTAATCTGGCAGCATGATTTCTACAGGCGGGATCAACGCAAGGGCGAGGGGCTTGGCAATTTCATGATGGTGCTACAAGACTTGGGTGGCCTATGCAATTTCGCTGATATGGACGAGGCACGAGATATGGACGATACGAGACCGCATTGTCCTGGGACTCCAAGACCCCATCCTCCAAAGCCACATCATGGCAAAAGGTGACATCTCCCTCACCAATGCCCTCACCGAGGCCACCACGGGTGAGGCGGCCAAGAAATCAGCAACTCGAATGCGACAATCGAGCATCACGACAAGACTGGCGGCTGGTGAGATGACCTTGACCCCCGAGAGGCAACCTGAAGCTGACCACTGGGACACAACCACACACCACGGCAACATCGACTCCTTCGCAGAGACCGAGGACAAGGAGGAGAAGATCCACCGCCTTCAAGCAGCACGGGAGGACGGGAATCATGAGGTCATAAGTTGAGGTTCCAATGCGCTGGCTGTGGAGGTGATCACCCCCGTTCGGACTGCCGTTTTCTTGATGCCATCTGCCGGCATTGCGAGAAACGGGGGCACATCGCCAAGGTGTGCCAAAATAAAAGGCACTACAGCCCGTGACGACTAGAGGGCAGCCCCACCAGACACCGAGATCGCCAGACGGAGAGCCGCTGGAGCCGAGAAGGTTGGAAGAGGTGGCTCCACGAGGCAAGACAAAGGGAGGAAACACACCAAACCGTGGTCATCGGCCATTCCTCCACAAGCGACGCCAGGAAAGTATACGTGACGGCGGGGATAGAAGACCAGCCATGTGACATGGAGGTGGACTCCGGGTCCTTCCTCTCCATGGTCTCATGGAACACCATCAAGCGCCTGGCACCCACCATCCACCGCCACGAACTAGAAGACCAAACACTGACTCTCAAAGACTACCAGGGAAACCGCATTCCTGTAGTTGGCAGAGGCCATTTCAAAATCACCTTCAAGGGCCACACCAAAGTGCTACCCCTGATGATCGTCGACCGAGATTGGCCGAGCCTATTGGGACTACAGTGGTTCGCACCCCTGGGCATCGAAGTAACCGGCATCCACCATGTCAGAGAGGCGGACTGGGAAACGCTGCTCATGAGGGACTTCCAGGAAGTTTTCGATGACAGCCTAGGCAAGTACTGGGGGTCCCCTATCTCATTCAATATAGACCCGAGCATCGTGCCAATCTGCCTTAAGCCAAGGCGAGTGCCATTTGCATTCAAGCCCAAAATTGATGAGCAGCTAGACAAGCTCATCGCGCAAGGGGTGCTGGAACCAATCGATCAAGCCCGGTGGGAGACCCCCATAGTCACCCCCATCAAGCCAGATGGGTCCATGAGAATCTGTGGTGACTGTTAGGGATAATATTGTTTACCCTAACTGGTTTAGGTAAAATAATAAATATGTTATCATGGTTTATTAGTTAAAGTGTCTGCAACTTTAACTGTAGGAATGTAATTAAGGGAGTGGTTGTAATAGCACCATAAAAGAAGCAAGACAACGGCAGCTTGCTCTCTCTGGCTTGATGATCCCTAATTACTGGATAGTTTGAAGACTGTGTTTTTCTCCTATTGGAAAGGGAGAGAGAAAGGACTGATTTATTTGTAAGTGAACTGACATTGGATATTCTACACAGACTTTGCTAATTGAATATCCTTGAATGGACTGACTAAAATGATACATGACTAATGGACTGTTATTTTGACTATGTTATAAACTCTAAATGGAATAAACTATATTTTTGATAGCATAAGCGTATCTGTTATTTTTACTGTATGTTAACAAACATACAAACTTATCTCACTCATTTATCTGTGTGCCTATCTGACTAACGCTGCACATTCTGTTTAGCTTGTCTCCTTAACCCTGGTTGGGAAACCCAGGCTTAACAGTGACTACAAGGCCACCCTGAACCACCCTGAACCACGCACTCCAACAAAGCGCATACCCCGTCCCAGTAGTACAGCACCTTCTGCACTCACTGGGGGGAGGCCGGATTTTCACAAAACTTGACCTGGCACAAGCCTACCAGCAACTGCTGGTGGACACCACAACTGCCAAAGCCCAGACCATCGTAACACACCGGGGGGCTTTCCGTTGCAACCGGCTCCAATTTGGAGTCAGCGTGGCACCCGGGGTTTTCCAAAGCCTCATGGAAAGACTCCTCCAAGGCATAGAGGGGGTGGTGCCCTACTTTGACGACGTGCTGCTGACCGCAAAAAATGAAAAGCAACTGGAAGCCTGGTTGAGGGAGGTACTGAAGAAATTCAGAGACTCGGGACTCAAAGTTTAAAAAGGGAAATGCCAACTATGGGCAGAGAGGGTTGAATTTCTAGGGTACCTCCTAAACAAGCAAGGGATCCACCCCATGGAAAAGAGACTGAGAGCCATAAGGGAAGCGCCACGGCCCAAAAACAAAACGGAGCTACAGGCTTTCTTGGGACTGTTAAATTTTTACAATGTCTTCCTACCCCAAAAGGTGACTGTGGCGGAACCACTGCATAGGCTATTAGACAAAACAGCCACCTGGACCTTGGGCGCGCAGGAAGAGAGCGCCTTCACCAATACAAAGAACCTGCTAACATCTGACGCGGTACTAATCCAGTACAGCGAGACCCTGCCATTAACGGTAACATGCAACGCATCGCCTTTCGGGATCTGCGCCATCCTCAGCCACCAGCTACCAGACGGGATGGAAGCACCCATCGCTTTCTCATCAAGGACATTTTCAAAACCAGAGAGAAATTACAGCCAGCTCGACAAAGAGCCCCTAGCCGTCGTCACAATCGTCAAGAAATTTCACGAATACCTTTATGGTAGGACTTTTACAATCATCACAGATCACAAGCCGCTGCTAGGGATCCTGGCAGGAAATAAGGCCACACTGAATATTCTATCACCAAGAATGACAAGGTGGTCCGAATTCCTAGCAGCATACAACTACCAGCTGGTACACCAGCCCAGCAAGGACATCGCCCACGCAGACGCCCTGAGCCGCTCACCCCTGCCTGACCTGGAAGATGACCTGGCACCCATGACAAAGGTACTTCAAATAGAAACAATATCCAACCCGCTCATGACCGCGCCAGACATTGCCAGAGAAACAAATAAAGACAAGCGGCTGGCGCAAGTCTTGAGCTGGGTTGGAAAAGGGTGGCCGGAAGGGGACAGGGACGAACTATTCAGACCCTTCTGAAACAGACAGACTGAACTTTTTACCGAGAAGGGCTGTATACTTTGGGGGGACCAAGTGGTAATCCCGGAAACATTACAGGAAAGGGTGTTGGGGATGCTGCACGAGGGACACCCAGGGATGGTCAAAATGAAAAGCCTGGCCAGAAGATACGCATGGTGGCTGGGAATGGATAAACAGATCGAAACCTGGGTAACCAAATGCAAACAATGCCAAGAATCCAGACCAAATCCTCCCGCCACCCCAACCCAAGAGTGGGAAACGCCAAGAGGCCCATGGTCTAGGATTCACATAGACTTTGCGGGGCCAACCAAGGGGCACATGTACCTTATTACAGTAGACGCTTACTCCAACTGGCTGGAGGTAAGCACCATGAAGTCTACCACAACGGAGGCGGTAATAAAAAAAACTGAGTAAATTCTTTGCCAAGCACGGCCTGCCAGATGTGCTAGTGTCAGACAACGGATCCCAGTTCACCACACTAGCATTCGAACAATTTCTAGCAGGCCAAGGCATACGCCATACGTTAACCGCACCCGCTCATCCGGCGGCGAACGGTCGGGCGGAATGCATGGTCCAATAAATGAAAAAAGCCATCCAGAAAAAGAAGCAGCCAACATATAGGACAAAATCAATAAAATGCTCCTCATTCAACACATCACACCTAGCGTGACCATAAATAGAAGCCTGGCAGAACTAATGATGGTCAGGAAACTACGGTCGATGCTAGATAGAATGCACCCAATATACAACCCTGAAAACCCCCCGAGTTCTTCCAGCAAACACAGAAAATTTAACACAGGGGAACAGTATACGCAAAAAATCTTTCAGGGGAACCACTCTGGGTTCCAGCAACGATCACTCAAATAACTGGCCCCTTATCATACCGATTAGAGACAAGCGACGGGAAAAACTGGAAATGGCACATCGGCCAACTAAGGTCAAGAATAGCTGTCACCAACAACCATACACCCGAGCAAGAAACTAGAAGGGGGGGGAAATGGCAAGCGTTAAAGAAAGAGTCAAAGGGAACCTCCTAGCGCAAGCAGAACACCCCCCACCCAGAACAAATAAACCACAAATAAACCGGTCCTACTCACCAGTAAACACAGGACCAACAGGACACAAATCCCCGGAATCTTCACCTGGAAGGAGCAGCCAAGCCAGTTCAACCAGCCCGGAAAGATCCGGTGGGAACAACAGGAGCGGAAGCTCAACCAGCCCGGGTAGACCAGGAGGGAGCTACCAAGAAAGGCCCGGCTCACCCTTCCAGGCGGTTCCATCCCAGGGAACTGGAACGACAGAGAATCCCTCCGAACCGGTCGACGACCATGCTGGAACTGAACCGCACAGGTCAACTAGGAAGGTACGAAGCTCCACCTACCTGCATGACTACGTCACGACGCACCGACAGATGAAACCAAGAGGGGACGGGTGTGCTATATTAGCATACTCCAAACCCTCGCAACTGATTGGTCTGGACAGACAGCGACCTGATTGGTCGAGACTCCGGCCATGATTGGAGCGCTAAGAATCTACCGCGATTGGCTGCGCCGATTGCGGGAGATTCAAAGCGCTGCCATTGGCCGCCGAGCCGCGAGCCAGCCCTATATGAGGGGCTGCCGCGGTTTGTATTCTTCAAACTGTTCTAATTCTTAATAAAGAGCTGAACTTATTAAGATGGTCTCGCATCTCCTTCGAGCCGATCCACCCCAGATCTAACACACAGGCTAAAGTTAACAGACCAACTTTGAAAGCCTCACATGATTGTAGTACAATGTTATAATTGATTTATGTGTAGATGTCAGAAAAGTTTTGACTAATCACAAAAAGGATGCAAGTTCGGTTCTCTCCTTTTTGCAACTTAAAATTTTGTTTTTTGTTCATCACTATTCCTCTTATCCTATGATACCCTTCCCTGCACAAATCTCACATTTCACTCACATGGAGCCATGCAATCCTGGCTCCACCATAGGTATTGTCATATACATGTTGCAAGTGATCAAATACCACGTACCCATATATTAAATATTATATATATGTCCACATAGTAATTTATATAATGTGTGCCTTCAAATGAAGCTTTTAATTATTGCATTTGGTTTCATTACTGAAATACTTTTTTCAATATAATATTTGCACATTTGCACTTTTCATTTATATGTGGTGCCCACTAGATTTGTTAAGGCTGCAGATACTAGTGTCCTGCCAGTCTGTTGCTTAATTAGAGACAATAGGAGTTGCTGGAGTGATATATGGTTGAATTGAAGAACCCAATCAATTAGTGATGTAACATTTCCATATTTCAACATTCAGTCTCTAAAACTACACCACCAGAGTAACAGAGTTGGAAGGGATCTTGGAGGTCTTCTAGTCCAACCTCCTGCTCAAGCAGGAAATCAATACCATTTCAGACAAATGGTTTGCCAAATCTCTTCTTAAAAAGAAACCGGGGCAGGAACATGGACAATTTCATGGATCAGCTTCTGTCACCAGTTGATAGATTTTATTTATATGGTTGCCTTTCTCATGTGATATGACTCTTGGCAGCATTCAAACAAGATTCAAGAAGTTGCCATGTACAGTACACAGTTTTAAAATGCCTTTTAGTATTAGTATATTTTATATAATAGCTTATGATCCATAGGAAAGAAACTGAATAACAACTTACCACTAGCCCAATCAGCACTTATAAACTGACCAGTCCAGAACCTTTGCAGAAGAAAATGATCTAATCTTGAAGAGCTCAAATCCCTCTGAGAGATTGGTTGAGAATGTTCATTTGGGTTTCACCCTTTGAAAATTTTTGATTTGCATACTAGTAACTATTGGATTGCATGACTTTTACATTGTACAGTTTCATAACTTTTTCCTGATATGTTCTCTTATGCTTAAAAAAGACTTGTTTTCTCCAAAAATGTTGAGCAATGTGTGCTGTTTGTTCTCTAAGGTTTCTGTTCTTCAGTTATTCTTCTTCTATACCTTCATCTTAGATCTAAAAAGTAATTCCAGATTTGTTTGATCTTCAAGCTCGTTCAGTGTAATTATGTTTAGCACATCTCCCACCTGTATTTTCTAGTTTAATCATGCTTCTAGGGCTAGAAATCTTCCTGCATTAATTAATTTTGAAATTAGAAGTTGCACATATTTTACACTTAGAGAGTAAGACTCAGTGTCTTGCACACAGAAAGTGAAAACTTTATCTCTAGTAAGGTACTCATTGAACCTGACTGATGCATAGTAACATGTAAGTTTCTAATTTTCAAATTGTTACACAATTGAAGGCCTCAGGATGGATCTTGCACGGACCATTCTAACCACATACTGATGTAAAACAAGATGCTAGTGATTATCCATCAGGATCTATATACTTTGAAACCTGAACTCATGCTACCTGAAACACTGTCTTCTATATGGGTTAACTCATCTTAATATAATACTTATACCCTTGTTCCATATGTTTTAATTTCAGAAATTCAGCTGGTTTGGTTGTGGGCCAGACCTTTTCATTGGTGAGTTAAACACTATATTTCCCTTTTTCAGGATACACAGTAGATTCGACTATTGTTTTTCAGATGTGTTAGATTACAATTTCCATCATCCACCAGTTAGCATGGGTTGGGATTAATAACTTTAAGTGAATGATCAAGGCATTCTTATTTCTCTAGGCTTTTGATTCCAATGATACTATGTCATATTTTATTGTAACTATATTGGAAATTGCTTTGAGAAGTTATTTTAGCTGAAGGATGAAAATGAAACAAAAAATAAATGTAAGGCAATCCAGAAATCAGGATATACCCTTCTGCCTGCAAACAATCATAGTGACTATTTAACAAATTCACTTCAAATAGCATTGGGAGGTTCTGTGTAAAGGGCTCTCGTCTTCATCATTTGTGTGGGGTAAGTTTCTTCTTCTACCTGGGGGTAATTCCAGACCTTATTTAAGGACTTGCTTTCCTGCTCTACATTCCATCTAGAAGATAGAAAGGATGAAGAAAAGCTTATGTTTCTGAGTATGCCTTTTCTTTTTCAGACTTTCTTACTCTGCTAAACTTCACTGTTAATCTGTAAGAATTAAACCCCCCCTCCCCGTAGGAAAGAATTCGTCATAAAGTTCTTCCATTCCAAAACAAGTGCCTTCTTCTGCAAATCTAACTAAGCAACAGAAGTAAAGAAGGTAAAGCAAAAAAAGTAAAGTTTTGTCCCAAAGGTGCTTTTTCAAGAGGCAACTGGACTTTCTGATTTTTCTTTGAAGATGTTTCGCTTCCCCTCCTTGGGAAGACAAACAATCCAGCTGCCTCTTGAAAAAGCACTTTGGGGACAGCCATGACCTGGATGACTGAGAATCTCCATAGACATAAAGAAGCTTTAAAAAAAAAACTTCACCTGTACCTTGCTATTGAGGTTATAACCACTTGGATTGTAAATACAAAACTGAGACTTTTCACCAGTGGGAAGCTATGTGTCTGCTTCCTAATGAAGATCTAAATGAAACTGTTGCCAAAACAAATTCTGTCTTAAAACGTCATTCATACTCTACATTATACTTGTTTTTAAGCAAGGGTTTTCTGTTGGAATTCCAAGTTCCAAGGTTTGAAACTACTGGGCAAATTGGTTGGGTAGACAATCCTTCCTACCTCCAACTTTGCTTTACCAGCTGCTTTCTTTATTAAGAAGCATAGAATATTTTAGCACCTATGGATAAACCACCACAGACGGTGGCAGCAGCCGTTGCTAAGGAGACGTTCCCCAAAATAGTTCCATTCTGCCAACCTTTCCTGCTGCTAATGTTGTGGGGATGGGGGAGGTGTAGAAATGGAGAACTAGTAGCTCCTTGGAAAAGTAGAAAAACAATTTTGTCATCCACCTGTCCCAAGCTGAAATTGATGCCACTTTGCAGCCTGAGATAATAGGTAGCTAAATTCTTATTGGTGTTAAGGACAGTTTTCAGAACTTATTTTTCTAAAGAATAAAATGAAGGTAAGGAGAAGGTTATTTTCAGGGTAAATTGCTTTCCTGAGAACCTGGCATCAAAATTGATCCATCTTCCTCCAAACTTTCCTTACTGCAAATCTCACCTCCTCAGGATCTATGATTAGAAAAAGCCCAAATCTCCAGTGTCAAATTCTGTTTACACTGTAAAAACAAAAAAATATGGATTAATCTGGCTTGCAAGTGAAAGATATGAAAAACTGATGGAACCAGGGATAATGTAGAGAATGGGAGAAAGAAATGAACTTCTGCTCAGTCCTCAGGAGGCTGGATGAATAGCCTTGAAGGCCACATCAAGTCTGCAATTAAAAATTCTACATTTTGGTGTACATATTTTCTCTGAGTAATTTCTTTGTGGTATTCTCTCACATTTAAAAGGTGATGCAATGATTGAAGTTTCTCCTTGTTCTTTGCCAAAACCTTTCCATAATATTAAGCTGACTCAACTGGAATCAGAATCAGAGAATTACAAGTGGGAAAATATAAACATTCATTCACACCACCATCTAAACAATCAATAGCTGTAACTTCAGTTAATACACGTCGATCTCTTCCACTGCTAAAATGATGACATGATTGCCACATACTGCTATATTGATATATAATTAACTGAACATGAAGATTGGTGTTCTGTTTCAATCAATCTTATGTATTTTTAAAAAAACTAATCTAACTTCTGTTCAGTATATGGTAAAACAGCTTCCTCAATAATAACAGTAAGGAATATTGGAATTGAATCAGAAAATACTTGGAGGGGACCAAATTAGGGAAGACTGGCACTGATTGTTGAAATTAACTGTGTACAGTGATGTTACCTAGACACTTTTTAAAATTAATGACCATTACCATTTAGATTCTGTATGTTTAAAGCCAACTTGTATGCCCTTGGAATTTGAAGAGAGTCCTTTCTCAAAGCACAAGTACCTTCAGAGAGTGAATGAGCATTTGATAGTCAGAAAAGGCAAGCTGATATTAGTCTGGTGTATATATTTGCCTCATATTATCTCTCTTTCCAAGACAGAAGAACCATTTAAACCAGGAGCCCCCAATCTTTTGGGCTCCAGGCACTGGTTCTGTGGAGGGCAGTGTTTCCATGGATCGGAGGTGGGGTGGAGGTAGTTTCACAGGCTGTCTAGATCCTGCAGGTGTGCAAATGGGACTTAACTCACTTGTGCACCCTGGCAGGCCACAGCCCAGTGCTGATCCACGCCCTGGAGGTTGGGGACTCCTGATTTAAGCAACAGTTTTAAATGATCTTTTTAATGAGGACTTTACTGTATAAATGCTTTTTTATTTGTTTCTCCCTTTTTACTATATGTGTGTATATTATTAACTTAGTTTATATTTGGAAAACCACTTTGAAATACCTTTATGTAAAAAACAATATACGTTTTTAGTCTTAATAATGGGAATAACATTGATCACTATGAGAAATGGAATGCAAAATAAGTCAGTTAGACTAAGTGGAACCAGTCTATCAAAGTTACAGAAAATGGGATGGCTTTCCCTCTCAACTGATCCCAAGGATTTTCCGAGGGGCTACCACAATTCAGGATAAATCTTCTTAGGTTCTAGCTTTTTCAGTTGGGAAATTATTTCTTCTAATATTATCTTCCATTTTAATTTTGGCTTGAGGAGGAATTAAAAACCACTTGGGACCTCCCAACTGGAGTTGTGTGGCAGATAGAGAGAGGGAATGAGATATTTTCCCTCCAGAAATACTGAATACAAAGGCAGCAGCAAGATAACCTTTTCAAAATTCTAGCAACATGGAAGATAGGAATGCAAGCATGCAGGCACCTCCAGAAATGATGTTTTAGAGAGAAATATATTATATTACATATATTACATATTAAAACATTAAAAATTGATTTAGTTTGGGGAAGGGAAATAGAGAATATAATTCCTATATACATGTTGTTTGAAAGTTTTCAGTCCTGGCATTTCTTGGAAGAAATGGTGATGACTGGTAGAATGAAGAACAGGTGAGGAGATTGTAATTCTTCTCCAGACAAGAAGAATACTTGAGATCACCTACAGGTCTCTGTACAGTTGCTTTTTGTGAGGAAATTGAAAACAGTGAATTTAGAGCTCTGGGAGATGAAGCAATAACTATCTTGATGAAACTGCGGTTGGCAACTTCAAAAAGAACACTAGGTTCAGATACTTCCTTTTAAAATCATTTTTAGATATTGCTTGTAACTGCTTTTCAAAATTAGGAAGCCTTGGATTGACAAGTGTTATAGCACTAGTTAAATTTAAGGATTTTTTAAAAATAAACAGCAAAAGTGTGGTTAGAACTTTGATACAGAATTGAGCAAACATTATAACATTGGACATATTGAAGGATATTTTTGGACAATGGACCCAGAAGTTAATTTTAAGAGTGTCTGCCACTATGGACAGACTGTGTTTAAAAGATGTTATGAAACAGAAACAAATGTTACTGGATAAGAAAGTGGATTTTAAAATGCAAGGTTACAAGAATTATATGAGAAAAGATGTTACACTGGGCATACAAATGAAACTGGCTGATGTCTTAATAATTAAAATGGATATACAAATAACAAAGCAAAAGAGCGACCATGACATGCATTCCTATATTGGATTTAGAAAAATCCAAATTAAAGCTTTGAAGAATTTTGTTAGTAGGGACAAACAATTAAATGAAAAGAAATTAAATTATTTGAAGGGACTAAAAATCAAGGTGTTAAAAGTAAATGGAAAAAAAATTACTTTATTTGATCAAGGCTTAAAAATTGTTATCTCTGATAAACCTAAATAGACTTTTGCTGAGCAGGACAAGGCTTTAATAATTCCTTTATAGATAAGAAATGGTATATAGGAAGAAGAGATCATTTGTTACATTTTAAAAGGAGGTGATAAATTGTTTATATTTTTTGTGATGAAGGGGGAAGTAGTTTATATATTTCTTTTTTTCTTTGCTATATTCTTATTTTTTCTTCCTTTTCTATTTTCTATTTTTTAGTATTAGTTTTTTATCTTTTTATTTGTAATTTTTAAATAAAATTACTATCAATAAAAAAGTAGAATTTCAATCCTAAGAGACCGATAGTGTTGGAGAGCTGATTCTGCTAGTTTTTTATATTCTCTAGTTCAGGGCTGTCAAACTCCTGGCCTGTGGGCTGGATGTGTCACACGCTGGCCACGCCCACGCCTGGTTTAATGAAGGGGGGGAAAGTCCCAATACGTCACATGACACCACCATGACAATGTGAGTTTGACACCCCTGTTCTAGTCGAATTCCTGTTTGCCAGCTCATGAGTTTGGGCTACTTTTATGAGAAAAGAAAACTGCCTAGATTTTTTTCCCCCATGAACATATAACATGCAAAACAAAGGTGGGGGATTTAAAAAATATTTTCTACTTCCACAATGTAGAGATAAGGATATTTGCTTTAAACTCCAGGATCTACAACAGTTGAGGCAGGGAAATAACTGTTGTGGCCCTCCAGCGGAGCTGTCAGCAGACTCGGACAGTGAGGAGGTTGTGGAGGAACATGGGCCAGTCCTGGAGTCTGGGAAAGGCTCTGATGAGTGCTCTGCATTGGAGGCAGAGATGAGGCCAGGGCTGTCTGACAGTTATCAGCTGCCTTTGGAATTGGACATCAGTGAGGCAGAAGAACAGCTGGAGCCTGTTCCCAGTGTGCATTTATAGAGCTTCCAGGAGAAGAGAATAGTTAAGGAACAAGGGTCAACTTGGGAGTAAAGGCTCAGATGGGCGGTGAATGGCCCCTCCCATAAGGAATAAAAATTAACTAGAAAGGGGAGTGGTGTTTGCAGGAGATAATTAGTTCAATTCATTAGAGTGAAAATCTGTTCCTGACTTCTTGACAAGTAATTGCTGCTACAATGTGGCATTTGGAAGATATCAGCCTGGCAACTCTTCAAGCCTGACAAAGGTGTGTAGTTGCGAAATCTCATGAAAGACTGTTTGCCAGGACTTTGCTGGAGAAGAAATCACTTTAACCTAAATAAAAGGGATTTTATCAGGAAGAGGAGTCTGCTTCATGATCTTGGGAAGCCTAGGTCAGACAGTAACAGTTTGATATTCTTTGCTCCTTATTCCCAGTATTTTAATGGCAGTGAAAAAGATGAATAAAGTTTAGATTATTTTTGAGGTTTGGGGCATGAAAAATATGACCATGTGCAATAGAATAACAAATAAAATGAATGCAAGCTATTTAATCAATATGTTATATGAATAGCACCAGGGGTGGGATTCTACCTGGTCAGACCAGTTCTATGGAACCGGTTGTTACAATTCTGCGCAGTTTGGAGAACTGGCAAATTGTGCCACTACCTGGTCCCTTCTCCCCTCCCTGCCCATTCACTCCTTACCTGGCATGCAGACCATCCAACTTGCCTGTGTTTGGTAAGTTGCTATTTTTCCTTCCCCCCCCCCTCCCGACCATCATCTGTTCTGCTGTGCTGGGAGATTTAAATTAACTAGAAAGCAGGGAATAGTTGGATTTCTTGCTTTCTAGCTAACCTAAAAGCAGAGCTGAACCTTCCTTAGGACTGAAGCTTCTATTATTCAGTGCAGACTCAGGTAGCAGATTGCAGAATGGTAAATCTCTGAGTGTATCTGTGATTCTGTGAGCAACTCTGTCTGCGTACCTGCTTTGCATGATTTTGGGTAAAAGTTGCTTTTTAATTTAAAAAATCTATATTTACATAAATATTTACAATATTTACATACAAGCCATGCTCAGCCAGTCATGTGACCACCAAGCCATACCCACAACTTAGGCCATGCCCACAGAACCAGTTGTTAAGAAATTTGAATCCCACCCCTGAATAGCACCTTGTTTTCAGAACACATGCAGAAGATGCAAAGAAAATGGCCAAAGAGAAAAGATCTTGGCTTTCTGATTTAACAGGAGAAACAGAAGAAGAGCAAACCGGGAAACCAGCATCTTAGCAAAGAAAATTCTGTCTGTTACTTTATCCAATAGAACAATGTTTTTCATTGCTGAAAATCCTCCAGTATTGGTTACAAAATTAACTTTTAATGGACCCATTTTCTTAAGGACCTTATACTCAAAGTACAGGACAACATCAACTGTGCAAAAACATAAGTGAGAGAGCTTAAATTCTGAATATGTATCAAGAAAGAAAATATAAGATTCACTCTATTCAAACACTGCCAATTGACTAGACCAGTGATGGCGAACCTTTCCGTCCTCGTGCGCCAAAAGTGTGTGTGTGTGCACGTGCCAGCACCCATAAGGCAATGCACACGGGGGGGCCATGCCCACTGCGCATGCACGCAGAAACCCTGCACACATTGTGCATCTCTGTGCATGCTCACATGACCCCTATATGCACCATGCATTTCTACTCATGCACACGTGTCTCCTGCGTGCACCCTGCTCCCTGCACATGTGCAGCAGCTACCCGACAATCAGCTGGCAGGTGGGTGGCGAGTGCACCTGTGCAGTGGACCTGCTCTAGGGCAACAATTCACGTGCCGGTGGAGATGACTTCCGGCACGCATGTCATAGGTTTGCCATCACGGGACTAGACACTCTGTGGGATACTGTTGAATCTCATGAGCATGCATCAATTTGTCACACATTAATCAAGAGTCCTTATGGATTTATTGACTTCTCATTCATATCCAAACTTAGTCTGAAGTGAAAATTATTTCTTTATTTACAGCCTAAATGGCTTAAGAACAAGCTAATCCATATAATCCATATGAACCTACATTAAAGTCACTCTGGGAATGAGATGGATGATGTTTATATTTGAGAGAGAGAGAGGGAGGGAGGGAGGAAGGAGGAAGGAGGAAAGGCAGGAAGGCAGGAATATGGATTGGGAGGTTCTATTATATGTGTGGCTAATATAGAAGAGGGAATCTGGCTGAAACACCCAACACTTAAATAACCATACAAGTTTATAAAACTTTTCTATGGACCTCAAATGTAAATGTACTGTCACCCCAAGCTATTTTTATTATTTAGTTTTTTTAATTATTTCAATAGGCATTTCTAACTCACTGCTGTTGTCTTTGAGCTGCAAAATTTTACATGGATTTTCATCTCAAGTCTCTGGTTTCTATTGGTCTTGTTCACACAACAGGGCCATGGGATAGGAAGCATATTCTGCTGATTCTGTAGTCCACCCAGAGGCAGATTAGAATTAGCCCCAATGAATCCTGGTCTTGTTTAAAGATAAAGAAAATCTCCACGCCATGTAAACTATTTAATCAGGAATGACAAAAAAATACCAAATAGCACTTAAGAATAGAACAGCCACAAAAGCTTTGAGGTCTTCAACCAAAAGATAAATTGCTGTGATCTGTCTATACCAGAGGTATCAAACTCAAGACACAGGATCCTGCCTGCGGGGTGATTACAGTAGATCTGGCCCATGGGGTCACCCTGGAAACAGTGAAGGACCAGTCCCCAGTGCCTCTGACAGCAAAAATGGAGCTCAAGAGGGCCACACACGGCCCTCCCAGGCCCCATTTTTGGTAGCGAAGGCCTCCTGCAGCCCTCTGCCAGCAAAAACAGAGCTCTGTTTTCGCTGGCAGAGGGTAGCAAGAGACCATCGCGGCCAAAAACAGATATTAGGAGCCCATTTTCACTGGCAAAATGCTTGGGCCTCCACAGGTGCCCCCCAGCTTGAGTGACGTCAAGCTGGCCACACCTACCCTGGCCATGCCCCCCCCGGCCCCTCCGAGGTCAAACACAACCCTGATGCGGCCCTCATTGAAATCGAGTTTGACACCCCTGTTCTATATCTGGAAAGATCAGAGTAATGCAAGTAATGCTATTCCATGTAATACTTTATGGATATATATGTTAGAATTTGAAGAAGCAGGATAGAAAGAGAACTGACACCTTTGGTGTTGGAGAGGACTCCTTAGGAGTCGTTCCTTTGCAGTCGCTTTCCGTAAGAAATATAGGTAGTTGACTTCAGAGGAAGGCCTACTGTGTATAAACTTGTTGCTTTTTTATCACTTTGCTTTCGTGTTTTTTATTACTGCTGTTGTGTTTCTCTCCAATTGTTTCATTGTTTTATATTTCTATGTTAGTAATTGTTGTGAGGAACCTAGAATTGTGCAGAAGACTGAGGAATATAAATATTACCATAAATACATAAAGCAAACCTCCATGCTTGGAGGCCCTAAATTCAAGACTCAGACCCATGTTTTGCAATTTTTTCTTGCACATGCCTTCAGATTTTGAAGGGCATATGCAGAAATTTTATATCCATAACAAATAAGAATTGGATTATTTATTTATTTGATTGGACTTATGCATCATTCTAATCAAAACCAACTCTGAAATCAACATGCCATGTGGGAGAACTTTTAAGGAGAACTTTTAAGGTCTACTACTGCTGGTGTAGAAGAGGAATCAGGCATCTCCTACAAGACATTCTTACATACTCTATGTATATGTAAGCAGTTGTGATGGAGAAATCGTCTTAGGAGAAAGAATGTCTTCCTCATATGTATCATTAGGGGTGTTAAATTCTTAGGTAGCACGGCCGTGACTCTAGGAGGTACTCAGTTAGACCAGGGTTGAAAATGACTAGGCCTCATCTTGGTTTAAAAAAAATAAATAAATAAATCCCTCAAGTTAAAAAAAACACAAAATACCTCTTTTTTTGATTTTTTAAATATTTTTTTTCTTGTCACCCTAGCGACATGGCTTGCAGTCACCATGGAAACTCAAGGCACTCGTTGAGATGGGGAGGAAAGCATCACAGAGAAAAAGAGGGAGACAGTAGCAGCATTCTGGGTTATTTTAGGAGACAGGGAGACACCTGGAGTGAGGCTCTTCAAGCTTATTTTGCAGCAAAAGAGGAGGTGGGGGAAGGTTTATTTTTAATTGTCCCCACTTCATGTGCCAACTTTTTCTTTCTCGGTTATTCCAAATTTGGAAACTCTACCCCCTTCTTTCAAGCCTGTCTTCATCCACATCCTCCCTCAGCCATTTGATGGCACATGGATGTCACAATCAGAGCCTTTGGATCGCTCATGCTTGGTTGCCGCCTCCTCTGCCTTCTCCTCAGCCTGAAGAACATGACATGAAAAAGTGCAGCAGCACAAGGTTGCTTTGAAGGGAAAGAGATGGGTCCCTGCTCACTCATCTTCCTTTTGAGTTAGACTACTGTGGCACCCATTGCAGGACAAATTCTCACTCTAGATTACAACAGCCACAGGAGGTGCTTCAGATTTGAGGGGGAAGGAGGGGTAGTTTCCTTGGCAAGGGAATGTTGTGTCACGCTAAGTACCTGCTCATCATTCCACTCTTTAAGGGAGGGGTGCATCATTTTTGGACTTTGATAGATAAACTGAGACTCACACTCTCAAAAAACCTATGTGAGGTCAGATAAAGGATGTGGGAAGAGCCAGGGCAAATTCAATCTATATGAAACCAGGGTAAGATACTAGGCAATTATGTAATAAATTGTGTGTGTGTGTATGTATATATATAATATTTTCCTCCTGTCATTAAAAATATACAGTTTGTTGGCATCATTGGAGGGGCTGTTTGCATCTCTTATTGTTTCATGTTTTTAGCTTCACTAGCTAGGGCTGGCCCCTTTTCTCTTAATATGTCAAGAGGACAGCACCCACTTAAAATTTTTATTTATTTTTCAACACACACATACAGAATGATGCATTTTGTTGGCCCCTCAAGTCCTTAAATTGTAGACCCAAATAAGCCATTAGCCACATGAATTGAAATTTACACCAAGTAGTACATTGTGCTGCTGAATTAAAAAAAAAACAAGAACTCCATGCCAGTTCCTACTTTGAGGCAGAAGGATGCTGCCCTCAAACAATGAGGCTAGGAGGAAGAGTATTGTTCTCTTCATAGTTCCTGGCCTCCTAAGAGCTTTTTGCAGGTGGTGTTGCCTGCTTATCTCAGGAGTTCACTGTTGCGAAGTGTGGTCCTGATCAGTGAACAGAGGGCACCAATACTTTATATGACAAGAGAAAATCCAATAAGAACAGGAGCCAGAGTAAGCTGAGAGTATAACTGACTGTTAAGAAAAGCAGATAAATTTATTGTAAGCAAGGTATATACTGTAGTTCTGTAAACAAAATAATCATTTGATGGGTAATGATGGGGATGTCAGATCAGTTTATGGCCAAATAATTGGGAAAACACCTGGTTCAGAGATCTGGCAAACAGGCATTTCGTCCAATCCATCAGGAGTTGCCCGTATACTTCAATATTGCTCTGCTCATATGACACATGCTAGTACTACTGTACAGTAGCAGGTTTGAGCAGATAAGAAACTCTACGTCCAGTTGGGGTAATGAACAAATGGCAGAAAGATGCAGAGAGCCAAAAAAATAACATAAATTTTGATGATATACAGGCAGCAAAATGTCCTAGTCTGGTCTGAATGTTCTGTTTTCACAATAGTCAACCCAACTTTCTTTGAAGCCCATCTAAGGAGGTGATTATCACCTTTTCTTTGCATTCCAAAGTTTAAACATTGCATGGACATGTATTTTCCCTTCGTGCCATCATTCTGTTGAACACCCAATTCTCACAGCACTGGTCTTTAGGCCTAAAGATATTTACCCATGTAGTTAGGGTATATTGCTATTATCCTCCTCATATTCTAATTTCTCATCTTTTCTCATCGTCTCATCTTTCCTACTATCTTCTTCCATTGGTACTTTATGATTTATCACTTGTTGTTTGCATCTTATGATTAATGATTGTAACTATGATTTATGATCTATGACCTATCACTTCTTGTAAACAGAGTTTGTGTACCAGAGATAAATTCCATATATGTCCAATCACAGTTGGCCAATAAAGAATTCTACTCTGCTCTACAAACCAATCTTTTGAAATCCTACTTTATTTTTCAGCACCTTCCACCCAATATTACTAAGAAGAGTCTTTTTAAATTTAAAGTTTTTTTGTTTTTGTTTTTAATATATATGCATATATATGGATTATTCATGGGTGCCTTTACATTCTACAGTGGATTGAGTTGGGTTGCACTCATTAATATACTGAATCATGGGATTGGAAGGCACCTTGGAAGTCATCTAATCCAACTCCCTGACAAGTGCAAGAATCCTCATACCCTCCTAGGCAAATGGCTGCCCAATCTTTTCTTGGGATAGTACTTCAGGAGGCAAGCTGTTTTACTACCTCTGAATTCTTATATCAGGAATTCTTACAGTTCCTTTTTGCTTCAAAACAGTATTTCTCAAGCTTGTGAACTTGAAGGAATGTGAACCTCAGCTTCCAAAATGTTCCAGCCAGCATATTTGCACATATTCTTAAGTAGCCAAGGTTGAAAAACACTGATTTCAATTTAGAACTCATGTAAGCTTCCACCATTGAGTCTTGTGTTTACCTTCAGGTGCTATGTGTTATATACTTGGACATGGGTTGGAGTAAATGGAGACAGTCTTTGAATGTGAACTTTCAGCTCTTTATTGCATAGTGACTTCTCAAAACAATAACAGTGAACCCTGCCTTATATAGGCAACCTTTGTGAGAATTGTCCAATAGCGAGCTATGAACGCTAGCACTTTAAACCAATAATAATCCTCTGTTAAGGGCCAATCGGATTCCTAAGAACTAACCAATCCGATCTGGCCGCCTAACAGCCAATCAGAAGTGCAGGGCCAGAACCCTGCACTTTACCTCAAGCTCATACTTTATTAACTATGGTACATACACAACACCCCTTCCCCCTGGCTTCTTAATTACGGTGTAGTTATATAGTCCTTTAAATAGGACGTTTGTCTTCTAAGTCTTTCGGATTTTCGTTGGACTGGTTGATTGCAATCCTGTTGAGGTAGATTGTTGTTTGGCAGTGTCTCTGCTTCTTGCTCAGGTGCAATTTCTTGTGGTGCAAACAATTCTCCTTCCTGCTCCATTTCCTGAGTCTCACTTGATTTGTCGCTCCCTTCGAGCAGGTTCCCTGGAACGTCATCTTCTTCTGTACCTCCCCCCCCTCAGTTTGGTCATGGGGGAGTTGTTGACTGGCCGTTGTGAGTCATGACCATAATTGGTCGATATGCCGTTTCCACAGTCTATTGTCACAGCATTTCACTACGTAGGATTTGGGGCCGGTCACTCGCACTACCGTTGCCTCTATCCATAACGGATCGCCTGATAAGTTCCATGCGTAAACGCGGTCTCCTACCTGGAAAGTGCAACAGCGGCCACTGGATCCTATTGGCTTTTCCGGTTCGTAAGCAGGGTGCAACCGGTCAAGGTGGGAACGGAGTCTTCGTCCCATCAGTAGTTCTGCGGGAGTTCTGCCGGTGATGCTATATGGAGTTATGTGTTGCAAAAAGAGAATTTGGTTGACTTTGTCATCGATATTGTCATAGTCCATTTTTTGCAAAATCTTTTTAACAAATTGGACCATGCGTTCCGCTCGGCCATTGGTCGCAGGGTGCACAGGCGAGGTGAGGGCATGGCGGATGCCGCGGTCAGCGAGGTACTGCTCGAACATCAATGCCGTGAACTGTGGCTCGTTATCGGACACCAGGACGTCAGGCAATCCGTGGGTTGCAAAGAGTCTATTTTGGATCTTAATCACTGCCTCAGAAGTTGTGGCTGTCATACGATGAATTTCTAACCAATTGGAGTATGTGTTGACTGTCAGCAGGAAGGTATATCCTTTGGTTGACCCCACGAAATCCAGGTGGATTCTGGACCAGGGTCCACCTGGCGTCTCCCATTCAGTAGGCATGGCTTTTGGTGGGGCATTGCTGGCTTGTTGGCAATTGGTACACGCTTTGACCCACTGCTCGATTTGCCAGTCCATGCCCGGCCACCATGCGTAGCTTCGTGCAAGTGCTTTCATCCGCATGATGCCGGGGTGGCCCTCGTGCAGAATTTGTAGCAGCGTCTTCCGGAGTCATTCTGGGACAACGACTCTATCGCCCCAGATGACACAACCTTTTTGGGAAAAAAGTTCAGTCTGTCTTGCTTTAAACGGCGCGAAGTCATCTGGGACTTGGTTCAATGGCCATCCTCGTTCTACCCAGCCTAGGACTCGAGCTAGGGTGTGGTCTCATTTGGTTTCTCTCGCGATGTCTCGGGCGGTCATAGGCGGCGAGTTGAGTGTTTCAATCTGCAACATGGTTGCCATTGGTGCCGGATCGTCGAGAGTCTCTGGAAGCGGTGCTCAGCTTAATGCGTCGGCGTGGGGAATGGCTTTCCCCGGTCGATATTGAAGGCGATAATTATAAGCAGCTAGGAATTCCGATCATCGGGTCATTCTAGGGGATAATATGTAGGGGGTTGGCTTGTCCCCAGCTATTATCCCTAGCAACGGTTTGTGGTCAGTTATAATGGTGAATGTCCTTCCATACACATATTCATGAAATTTCTTTACATCTGAAACAATTGCAAGAGCTTCTTTATCAATTTGTCCATAGTTCCGCTCTGCATGTGAAAGAGTCTTCGAAAAGTATGCAACAGGGGCTTCGTTCCCATTAGGCAGTACATGACTCAAAATGGCGCCCACCCCGAAGGGCGAGGCATCGCAGGTTATAACTAATGGTAAAGTCTCATTATACTGCATAAGTACAGAGTCAGATGTGAGCAATTTTTTTAACATTCCGGAACGCTTGTTCTTCCCGGTAACCCCAGACCCACAATGCTTTTTTATCTAATAACTGGTGTAATGGTTCAGCAACAGTCGTCTTGTGCGGTAAAAATACATTATAGAAATTAATGAGGCCTTAGAATGCCTGGAGATCGGCCTTGTTACGTGGCCTGGGGGCATTTTTTATCGCCTTTAATTTACTTTCGGTAGGGTGGATGCCCTGGCTATCAATCCGATACCCTAGAAACTCAACACTGTCAGTATATAAGTGACATTTATTTTTTTTCACCTTAAGTCCTGCCTCTTGGAATTTTTTAAGAACACATTTCAAACGATCCTGCAAGATTTTTTTGGTAGGGGCTGCAATTAATACGTCATCAAAATACGGAACCACGCCCTTGATTCCCTGTAACAACATTTCCATGAGGCTTTGGAATATCCCCGGGACTACACTAACCCCAAATTGCAATCGAGTACATTTAAAAGCACCTCTGTGCGTTACAATTGTTTGGGCTTGGGCCGTCTTTTCATCCACTGGTAGTTGTTGATAAGCTTGAGCTAAATCTAATTTAGCGAAAACCTTATCGCCCCCCAAGGAATGGAGGAGGTGCTGCACCACCGGAACTGGATACGCATTCTGCTGTAGGGCGTGGTTTAAAGTGGCCCGGTAGTCCCCACAAATTCGGATTGACCCGTCTGGCTTAATGGGTGTTACAATAGGGGTTTCCCATGGAGAGTGATTGATGGGCTTCAACACCCCTTGAGCAATTAGCTTGTTGAGTTGTTCGTCGATCTTAGCTTTAAGAGCGAATGGAACTCGACGGGGCTTCAAGCGAATTGGGGCTACTTTTGGATCTAAACTAAATGAGATTGGGGTCCCCTTATACTCACCTAAATGGTCCGCGAAGACGTCTCTGAACTCCGAAACAAGGTCTTCCTCCCACTCACAACTACTGACTCGGTTCACGCCGGCCACCTCGATGCCTAGTGGCGCGAACCATTGGAGGCCTAATAGACTAGGCCTATCTCTGTCGATGATCGTTAGAGGTAAGTACGCTGTATGCTTTTTGAAGGAGACTCGGACTCGGCAGGACCCGACCACAGGGATTCGATTTCCTTGGTAGTCCTTGAGGATGAGGGGTTGAAATTGGAGGTCTTTGCGTTGGATTGTGGGGATAAGTTGCTTGAGTGTCTTCCAAGACACCATCGAGAGGGATGATCCCGAGTCGACCTCCATGTGGCAAGGCTGGTTCTCGATGGCTACCGTGACTCAAATTTTCTTAGTGTCCAAAACTGAGGCGTGACCTATAGTGATAGTATGGTGAGCCTCTTCTTTTTGCAAAGCTTGATTTCTGTAGGAGTGGTTTACTGGTTCTCACCTTACAGGATGGTTTCCTGTCGATTGGCAATAGTTGGCCCCTTTTGAGGCCTAGCTGGGTCCTGGTAAGCTGCAGCAGACCTGGCTGATGTGGCCTCGTTTCCCGCACTCATGGCAGAGTGCGTCGCAGAATTTGCATTCGGCCCTGGCATGGTTTGCTCCACAGCCAGCGCAAGGGTGTAAGGGCTTAGGGCGAGGATCCCGGTCGGACCGCAGTCGATGGACCCCTTCTTCGTCGCTGTCTGACAACGAAGAGAGGTCCTCGTGGTGCGTCGTTAGAAGCTGCCTTTCTGAGTTGGGTGAGATTTCGCCGGTCGGTTGTGTTGCCGGAGTGCGGCTTCGCCGTAATTGTGCAGCCGACTTTTTGGTCGCCTCTGCAGCCATGGCTTCGGCGATGGCGTCAGCAAGGCTGATGTCGCCTTTCACCATCAGCTTGCTCTGCACGCCTAGTGCATCTAATCCCAGAATTACTCGATCTCTTAGTGCTTCTTCTAAATCGGTGAACCCGCAGAGGCCCCCTAAATTCCGGAGGTCCGCCACGAAATCGGCCACGCTCTCTCCTTTTCGCTGGTTCCTCTGATAAAACTCGTGGCGTCTCACGAGTGTAGGCACGGTTGGTGCGTAATGGTCTCTCAGGATGGGTTCGAGGTCATCCCAGCTCATGGCTTTCACTTCTCGAGGTTTGGCGAGTGCTTTTGCCATTTTAAAAACAGCTGGGCCGCATTGCGTCAGGAACAGTGCCCGCTTTTTTGCTGGTGTGGCGTCCTTCAAATTATTCGTCTCAAGAAACATTTGGAAGCGATCCATGTAGGATTCCCAATCCTCTTGGTTTGGATCGAACAGAGCGGGTGGTACGATGCCGCTGGACATGATTCCGTTGTTGGCGTCGTCTTTCACGTGCTCGGTCTTGCTTCCTGACTTCTTAGGTTCAGACGTCTCCAAATCCCATCCTCGTCACCAGTGTTATGTACTTGAACATGGGTTGGAGTAAATGGAGACAGTCTTTGAATGTGAACTTTCAGCTCTTTATTGCATAGTGACTTCTCAAAACAATAACAGTGAACCCTACCTTATATAGGCAACCTTTGTGAGAATTGTCCAATAGCGAGCTATGAACGTTAGCACTTTAAACCAATAATAATCCTCTGTTAAGGGCCAATCGGATTCCTAAGAACTAACCAATCCGATCTGGCCGCCTAACAGCCAATCAGAAGTGCAGGGCCAGAACCCTGCACTTTACCTCAAGCTCATACTTTATTAACTATGGTACATACACAACACTATGGAGAGTCCACGCCCTCTGCCCTCTAATATTCCTTTATGCATTTAAATGCTGCACTTCTAGCCCTTAATCTTCTCTTCTTTAGTTTAAATACATCAAGTTCCTTTCACTATTCTTTGTGGAATTTAGCTTGTAAGCTTCTTCCATCCTTCCCTGCACTCTTTCCAGATCCTCAACAGTCCCTTAATTGTGTACCCGAAAAGCTGTAGATGTGGAAGAAGGAATCCATATGCAGGTCAAGAAATGGTGGTGGGAAGGGGGAAAATATGAGTCCAAATAAAGGATTCCTCCTGGAAAGCTGTTCCAAAGGGAACATGGGCTATCACTGCCAATGCACGCTAGTTACACTGCCACAATATCAGTGGCTTGGCCCACCTCCCCCAGTTAGAAAGTCATCTGCCTCCTCCCTGCCTTTTTCCCTTTAAGGACATTTCAAGCTGTAACTTGAGAAGTCAAGGGATGCAAAAGAAAGTTTAGCTAACTTGGCTTAGCAGCTGCTCCCGCCTCCTTCCACCATCCTCTCTGTACAAACAGCATCTACGCCACGTCACCCAGTGCCTGCACCGAGGCTGTTCTCTAATGTTCTTCCACTACTTGGTTGAGAGGAGCTGATCAGTTTCAGAGAAGACAGAAACTTTCTACAGAAGAATGTAAAAGGAATTTCTTTTGGTCTATGCAGAGTACAACCAAGTTTTAATTTCAAACTTCCACGCCTGATATTTCTGAAGATTTCTGCTGTGAGAGAGTTTTTCACCTAGAAACAGGCACATCCAAAGAAATTTAATGAAAAGGGATCATTAAGCTGGAAGCCGACAGAGGAGAAGCAGCCCCTTTGAGTGTGGAAAATCGGCATCTTCCTTTTCAATTTACATTCCCTTGATTTTCTTCAGATTCCTGTAGGACATTCTTGGGCCATCATGAATGTATTTCGGATCCTTGGAGATGTCTCTCATCTCTTAGCTATAATCATTTTGATAGTGAAAATCTGGAAATCAAAGTCATGTTCTGGTAGGTTTTATTGTTATTATTGTTATTCTCTTCTCTATCTTGCTGAAACTGATGAGAAAGCCATATAGAATGGCAGAAATTTGTTACTTGAAAACAAATGGACCACAGAGTGTCAGATTTGGGATTTAACCTTCGGCTGTTGGGGTGACATTCATCCTAGATGTGTAGCACACTGTTATAATAAAGCATAGAGGAATAAATATGGAATAAAGAATATGGGAAGGAAATCAGGAAATGAGTTATTCAGCTCAGCAGCACTTTGTAATTCCTTGAACAAAATTAAATTTCTTCCTATACCAATCTAGATAAAAGTTTTTATTGCAGTAGAGGAGGAGGCAAGAAAACACATTTAATCTGCTTTAGAAGACTAGGAAATTTAGTCAAGAACATTTGCAGCCTAAGACAAGCAAAAAAGATGGCATCCCTTCTGTCTACCAGTGTTAGGGCCAGAACCAACAGGAGGAGGAGCTCACAAAGTTGTGCTCCAACCTGCTTAACAGCAGCAGGCTAGTCAAGGGAACGCAAGGAAGGCAGAATAGCTCTCCACCTGTCCACCTTTCTGAAAGTCTTGCCCCCATCTTCTGGTCTCCACAGTGTTTGCAACTTGAGGTATAAATCTTACTACCATAGCAACACACACACTTTTTGATATTTGGTGTGGAGCCAATATTGATTGGAGTTTTTATATTTTTTAAAAAAAAACTATCTTGAATGTAGATAAAAACTATGAAAAATGTTAATTACATTCCATTTTAACGATATCATCTTTATTAGTCTAGATAAAAAATGTTACATTTCAGGCACTGAAGCCTATACCGTATTCCTGAAAAAAGTTTCTAAGACTCCAACTTCATACCAGTTACTTAACCTTCTTGATTTCTTCTCACCTGTTTCATCTTTTGCCACAATCGGTATTTCCTAGACCTGGGGTAGGGGGAAATACCTTATGCCCAGCTTCCTCTTTGCAAGCCTATTCCACTCTATCACACCAATCTTCTTCCTGATTTTGAGAATGAAATATGTGTTTAGAAGAAGTGGTGCTATGAAGTTATATAATGCAAACATTGTATAGTTTCTGATGTTGATGTGTACGCATCTGATAACAAATACTTACAGGAGGTTAAATAAGCAGAGACAATTATGTTTGTCGGTTCAGATTATTTTTATAGAGCATACCTGTCCACAGTCACTATTATTGGGAAAAAAATGCACTAATAGGAATATTCACTTTTAATTCCTTCCACTTAGACTGTGAAACTTTGAATATCTGCAACTGCAGTGATTATTCCAGACACAAGCAACAGCAGTTCCAGACACAAGCATCACCAATTATTCCAGACACAAGCATCACCAATTTCCATCAATGTCCATGCAGTTCGAATTCTTTTCTAATCGTCTGTCTGCCTAACCCTCCACCCTGCCCCAGCCTTTGTTTGATGGACTTCAGAAATTAGATGTAATATTTGAAGTGGTGAATTTCTAGTCTTTTGCAACATCCCCACTCCAACTTTGGATGGCAGAGATGGAAGACCAGGTGTGATGTCCCCTGAGTTCAGTAACTAGAATGTTTGTGCTGTCAAAGACCCAGAGATAACCTGTGACACATTTTCTCTTTAAAATACATCACTCCATAAAAGCTTGGATTAAGTGTTAGCATTCCTCTTGTTTTTGTATTTCCCTGTTGCCTTCCCAACCCTCCATCCAGGTGTCTTCTTTTTATTTTTTAAAAGTTTACTTGCCTTCATTGTTGTGTTTGAGGCAAAGCAATGGGAAAGAAACCCCAGTAAGATCCAAACAGGTCACCAGAATAACTATTTAGAGAGAGAAAAAGAAAAGAATCATGCAGCATCTTAAAGAATAACAGATTGCTTGTAGAACTTATCTATACAATAAATAAGTTGACTTTGAACATTTGTAAGGACTTTTTTTTAATGTTCTAGCCCTGTTTTCAAACTTTGAGACTTTAAGATGTGTGAACTTCAATTACCCAGTGGCTAGGATTGGAAAACACTGCTCTAGCTCATAAAATGATTATTTCTCAGGGACTTAGTCTACTCTTTTCTATGTTCTACAATAGATTGCTTTCCCTTCCTGTTTTGCTTATATTGTTTTGTGAAGTCTCAAAAAGAATATCCAAGGAGGGTTAACAAAGTAGCGGATGATGGGGTGGAGTTACTTCCACTGGTGAATAAAGACAGATGTAACACTAGTGTCTTTCCAGCTCTGTCTCCTCACCTCATAGACCTCATAGAATAAGAGGGTTGGAAGGGACCTTGGAGGTCATCTCGTCCAACCCCCTGCACAAGCAGGAGAGTCCTATTCCAAATATTAGCCTCTACCTCGGGTCGAACCCACAGACTCCTGATTGTGAGGCGAGAGCTCCACCTCCTACACACACCAATCAATGCACAAAAGACAAGTGCTTGCCACATAAAAGGGCTAACGGGACTGCAGGGCTGCCAACCTTGAGTGATAGTTCGGAGTGAGACACTGCGAGGGAGCGGAGCGACCGAGGGGGGGGGATGGTGTGGAAGGGGGGTGTCCCCCCTTCCACGGTAGGGAGCTTTGACAATTTTACATTTTAAATGGTGCAATCTGATGCATACTTTAGTCATGATTTGGACATATACATACATACATACATGCAAGCAGCACCAATGTACTTGAACCGGATTTGTAAGATATTAATAATGCAGTTCACTGACCATGAATAATTGAAGTTCCTGACTTGTAACTGCAGTATTCTACCTCAACTGACTTTATTAGCTTAGTGATGTACTATAGACCACTATAGGATGAATTCAATGTGCAACAAAAAGACAAAAACCCGAAACAACTACAGAGATAATGCAAATACATCAATGGGTATTCTTCTTTCTGTATCAAATACCATACTACATGCCAATATCAAATGCTATAGTCTCAGTCTTTAATTATATACTAACTTGTTGACTGAAATAGGGGTTCATAATTTCAGACATGTATAAACTAAACATTTAATCAAATAATGAGTGCTTCATATAAATATACATATTGTTAACTGTAAAACTCATCTACTGTATTCTGAAGCTTGAGCACAGTGAGGAAACAGTATATTATTTATTGGGTAAGTTTAGATTCTGAACTTAATGGTCTTACTGCTCTTTGGATGGTAAATTGTGTTAAGATTAGAATATGTTCTAGTTGAGTCAGGGCTATCCCAATTTGGGGCTGAGAAGCCTACTGGCATCAAAAAAAGTCCTTATTGAGTCCTTATCTAAGGGTTTGAAAATATGATAATAATGTAGTACAGTCCTGTCGATCTGGTGCATGGAGACCTAGGATTTAAACTCAAAGGAGAAAGAGGAAAAAGTGATTCCTTCATCCACTGCCAGAGATGTAATCCTGTCAGTCCTCCAACCTTTCTATTAAGTATTTTGCAAAAAAGCTGCCCAGCCCCTTTATAGATCAGCCTGGCGCGCTTCTCGCCTTGCTGGTTTGGGAAGACTCTTTTGGATCAGCTAAAAGAGAGCATAAGGCGTGTAAAGGGGTGGTAATAATAATTATAATAATAATAAAATTTAAAATAATAATAATTTTATTCAGAGTTGTGTTGGATCTCTTTTTTTTGGGGGGGGGGGTTGTCCCATTCTTTCTTGGTGTTCTTTCTGTCCTTTTTGCTTTTTTAAATGGTCTTTCTCCCCTGGGTCAGAAATCCAGCCAGAGAAAATAAAGAAACATCACCAAAGATTTAAACACCAAAGGGTTAAATGGAAGCCACTCCGTTGGCTTTGCTTACCATTGTTATTACTGGCCGAGGCTGTAAAGAGGCTTTGCCAGCCCCCTCGTGTCCTTCTTTGGAAAGCCTAGGGCAGCTGGCTTGTCCCAGAGGACATTGCAGAGAGGGAGAGGGCGGGGCAAAGTGGCTGCGAGCGCCCCGGGCGGCGAAGAAGCCTCCTGCTCTTCGCTTTCCTGAAGCGATAATGATCGGCATCGTGACAGTTACGGGACGCCGGCAGAAGGATTAAGGCGGGAAAAGAGGCGCGGTGGGGTGGCTGGGCAGGGCAGGGTGGCTGGGCAGGGCGGGGCGGCGCTGGGAGCTCATCCTTCTCCTAAGCTAAGGGGAATATTCGGAATATAATCAGAGAATGTAGGGATATTTTTGTACATTCCATGATTTTGGGGGTTTAGCGTGAGATTTTGTTTATCAGAGTGAGACAGTCAAAACTGATTGAATTGCGTGAGTCTCACGCTGATTGCGTGAGAGTTGGCAGCCCTGGGACTGCAACATTCCGATACTGGGTACTGTTGAAAATTGTACAGTAGAATGATAGAGGTATATGTTCAATTCAGCTATACATACATTTAAGGAACTGATTTTACTCTTACTGAATTTAGTGAGGCTTACTCCAAAGTAAGTGTCCTCTATGTTGTAAGCTTTTTTCCCTCCAGAGGGATTAGATGAATGGAAGACAGGATGGAGAGAGATTAATGGGACTTTCCATTAATTTTATAGTGAATGTCTATGGAGATAATCAGTCATCCAGGACATATTTGTCCCAAAGGTGCTTTTTCAAGAGGTAACTGGACTTTATTATTTTTCTCTAATGACATTTTGCTTCTTATCCAAGAAGCTCTCAGAGGTAAAGAAGCTTCTTGGATGAGAAGCGAAACATATTCAAAGATGTTTGGGATGTTCAGATTGAATGGTAAAAAAAATCCTGTGGACTTCAGTTGGGCTGAGACTAAAAATTATAGGCACAATTTTAAGTATACTTTCTAATACATACTGAGGTGCTGTATCCCCTTGTATAATTTGGTTGCAATCCACCCAAACAAGATGAAAATTTTGTAACTGATTAGGGTGGATCATCACCAATGTTCAAATGTTCTTCATTAGCCCCACGATGACACTGTGAGAAATATAGAAAAAAATAGAACCTGTCAGCCAGTTGAATGATTGAATTACAATGTAAATGAAAATTTGTCTTCAACTTGCTGATTCACCCATCCACGCGTTTTCTCTTTTATAAATAGTATTTGGTTTTGGAAATGTTACAAGATTTTAGATTACTGGAATTATCCAATGATTCCCTTCTCAGACAGAATAGAAACATTTGACATTTTGGGTGTATTTATATGTGAATGAGAGCTGGAGAGGTACATACAGAAAAGAGGCTCTCTATATAGACAAATCAAGCCTATCTCTATTCCTTCCTCCTTACAATTACAGACTATTCTATTGTGATAAAAGACCAAGGCCTGTACAGCCTGTACTCTGGATAAACATTTAACTTTTAAATTATCCTGATTGTAGTTCCCTCTCAAAATAAGGCAGCATGGTTCAATTATTTCAACATGTTGTATAGTATAGCCACTTTTGAAAACAACTTCCCAGAAATCATTGCTCCAAATCAAGACTAAAAGATTAATTTTCTCAGCTCTTACTTGAGCATTCTTCTGTCTTTAAAAAAGACTGTTAGTACTAGTCTGTTTGTAGTGGGAAGTAGCTAAGTCTTACTGAGGTTTTGTGGGACAATCACTAGTCTTAATAGCTTCTACTGTGTCTTATACTTCTAAAAAAGAGATGATTCTAATTTTTATTTTCAGCTACTTTAATTCATTTGTATCAAGCTTTGTTTGATGTTACTGCTTTTAGGCAGACATTAGTATAGTTTTTAGATAAATTATTTTAGTGATTTTGCCTCTTGAAATGTTTTTAAATTCATACTGTATGTAGAAATCTTGAAAATAGAGATGGGCTGTTGGTTTCAGCTCCAAGCTTGGCAATTTGGTTGCAAATGTTTCATCACCATTCGAGGAGACATCATCAGTGCATTTTGACTCAAAATAACTCAAATTGCCAAGTTTCCTCTGAATTCTGAAAGCTTCTTTGCAAAAAGAACTGGGTTTTTTTTTAAAGAAACGCACTTTTGCAACTGGAACCATTAAATAAAATAGAATAATATGTGAACCTGGGAGGCCTGGGCTGGACTACTCAACTGCTTGACTGAATGTGCAGTACTGCTACTGTCTCTTTCCATGACAGAAACTGGTGCAGAGGATTCTCTTGGGTGGTTGTGGCATCAGGTACCAGTTACTGCCTCCAACAGCCAACTAAGTAATCTGCATCTAGGCTTAAAAAGCCTCAAACAGCCTTTCCTTGGTTTCTTTTTATCTTTGTTGTTCATTTCTCATGATGTGCAGGTATTTCAGGAAAGAGTCAGATCCTCTTTGCACTTGTTTTCACAAGCCGTTACCTTGACCTCTTCACAACCTTCATCTCCTTTTACAATACCATCATGAAGGTAAGGAAACGGGAGGGGGGGGGAAAGCTAGTTGATTCACTCATTGAGTAATTCATATATTTTAAGTCATGCAATTATTTCAGTGTAGCCCATTTTGAGTAAGGGATAGCTAAATACCCCCTCCCATTTCCAAATGAAGGCATTGTAATTTTAGATTATTTATATGCAGGTAGTCTTTGACTTAACAAGTTCGTTTAGTTATGGTTTTTATACTTATGACTGTTGCAGCATCTCCGAGGTCATTTGATTAAAATTCAGATGCTTGGCAACTGACTCATATTTATGACAGTTGCAATGTCCTGGAGTCATGGGATCACTTTTGGTAACTTTCTGAGAAACAAGTCAATGAGTGAGCCAGGTTCACTTTTACTAACTTAACTGCAATTAAACAATTAAACTCCCAGGCAGCAAAGGGTCAGTACTAGAGATGTTTTTGCTTTCTCTAGCTGTTCCTATCCCAGTGGGATAAAAGTGGGAAGCTGCAAGTTATTTCTACGTTCCTACTGCCAAATTTACCAGTTGAATCTGCCTCAAGCTTCCAAAACCCCCAAAATTTCCTGCATGAATAGAGACATATAAAAAAAGACTGAAAAGTTGACAAGCTTCCTATTCATGAAGAAAGCAGCTGGTGTAATGCAGAAATTCCCATTTCCATGGCAATAATGAAAGAGCAGCAAGGTACACCTTTCTCTTAGCAGTGCTGATTAAGCCACTTACATCCCAGGACTAATCTCTTGAGATTTAAAAAGTGCTACTCACTCTCTCTCTATATATATATACACATACATACACACACACACATAATTTGTTTTCTTAAGTTTTTGCGGGTACTTACATGTATAGTATTCAGCTTTGTTCGGGTATTTCCCCACATCATTATAGTTGCGCTTTTAAAGTTGTAGCAACATTTCGGCAGAATCTCAACTGCTATCATCAGACTTCTGTATTGTGTTGTCTGTGAGTCAGGCTTTCACAGCCATTTGAGTTTTAAATTTGGGGCTCGCCTACTGCTGTGCCAGAATGGTTTTTTCTTCATTCTGATTGGTTGGGAGTCTTGGTCTGTGTTTATTGGTCTTGGAATGAGATTCTGCCGAAACGTTGCTACAACTTTAAAAGCACAACTATGACGTGGGAAAATACCCGAACAAAGCTGAATACCACATATATATATATATTTGTAGATTTCCACAGGTACAGGTATGTAGGTCAAGGTGGGTTCGGGTCTTTTCCCATGTAAGAGTATCTTGGCGACGTTTTGGCAAGTGGGATCTCGCCAAAATGTTGCCAAGATACTCTTAATCTTACACGGGAAAAGATCCGAACTTGCATGACATGGAAACCTATGGAAAGTTATTTCTCTTAACTGTTAAATAATTTTAAGTAAAGATGGGGAAAGCCAGGTTACTCTGTGGTAACATAAAGTCAAGTAGGAAATTCAAGATTTACTTACTTTATTGGGCCCAAAAGTTTTATGGAATTCCAGTTCACTCCATCAGATGTTAAATAGTGGAGGTTCTACCACTCTGTGTCCAATTAGTGTCAGTGACCAATTATGAAAAGCTGCCCTTGAACAGGGAAGTTCTAAGAAATAGCATGCAATGATTTCTATTTCTCTGTAGGTTATTTTCTTACTTTGTGCCTATGCTACTGTGTACCTGATCTATGGAAAATTCCGGAAAACTTTTGACAGTGAACAGGATACTTTCCGTCTTGAGTTCCTTTTGGTTCCTGTCACAGGTCTCTCATTTTTAGAAAACTACCAATTCACTTCTTTAGAGGTAAGATATTTGTTTCTGCTTAAATACAATGATGTCCATGTTTTTGGGAGCTCAGCTTTCTGAAACCACTTATTAAATAGCTTATGCATATTTGTAACTTTTCGTGTCAATGTTTTGGATGTTTATTTTGGATTTACTGTTCTTCCTCAGATACTATGGACTTTCTCAATTTATCTAGAATCTGTGGCTATCCTTCCACAACTTTTTATGATTAGCAAAACAGGCGAAGCTGAGACAATCACAACACATTACCTTTTCTTCTTGGGCCTTTATCGTGCACTTTACCTTGCCAACTGGATCTGGCGTTATTACACAGAAGACTTCTTTGATCACATTGCTGTTGTTTCTGGAGTAGTACAGACAATATTCTATTGTGACTTTTTTTATCTCTATATCACAAAAGGTAAGGATCACCAAAAGATTTTAAAAAATGGATTATGACATGCTATCTCCTGTGGCACGAGTCACAGGTTTGGGTTAGTTCTTGGATTATGAGCAATTTAAAAGGACAGGGTTCTAGAATTCCTAGACCAACTTTGAACAGCATTCCTGCCTTGGGGAAAATCTGTCAAAACCTGTTTCAGCTGGGCCTAATCAAACAGACAGCAGGCTCTGCTTCCAAATTTGAATACCTCTTCCCCCCAAAAGCTTCCTTTGAGAGAGCTGTCAATCAGTGATTTAGTTTTTGATTATTTGTTTTATGAGGGAAGTCACATAGTTTGTGAACCTAGAAGCTTTCCCATCACCTTAGTTGTAGTTTTTCATTCATAACTTTTAACAAAAAATGCACATGCAGGATTTTGGAGGGAATTTCCACAATCATGTTTTTAAAATCACAAGCAGAGATAAAAAGTATATTAACTTCTAATTATACTGTGTTGTCCCCCACCCCAATCTTTGTATGCTAGGATTGCTAAATATTACTTTGAGTAGTAAGGTAAAAAAACCCATTAATATTAGCATACTTTGTACAGAAATCAATGTACTTTCTTGTGCTAAAGACACCATTAAGTGTTCTTTGTACAGCATAAAAATATGTTAACTAAAAGGCCACTGCTTTCTACTACTGAGCTATTTTTTCTTCTTCTTCTTTTAGTACTAAAAGGGAAGAAACTGAGTCTCCCAATGCCTATATGAAGATGTGCACCACATAAGAAAGCCCCTGTTTCGGGATGAAGCCCCTGTTTCGGGATTCAAGGACTCTTTTGCTATGTCACTATTTGAATTCAGAGCATATGTCTTTTTCTTTATATTTTGATTAGAAAACTTTATTGCACCAAAGGGACTGCAATCTAAGTACCGTATATACTCGAGTATAAGTCGACCCGAATATAAGCCGAGGCACCTAATTTAACCACAAAAAACTGGGAAAACTTATTGACTCGAGTATAAGTCGAGGGTGGGAAATGCAGCAGCTACTGGTAAATTTCAAAAATAAAAATAGATGCCAATAAAAACTTTCACTAGGACAGTTGAGAATAAGTTTGATGTTCACAATTTCCTCTTTGAAAGAGACCAGTAAATAGGGAACAAGAAGATGAAGAAAAAGAAGTGTGTTTTTTCACACTTTTCACACTGAAGTGAACAAAAATGGCATCATAGGAACAAGCTTATTCTCAGCCCAAAGGTTTGTTTCTGATTTCTTCCCTGGTTTAAGGGAAATTTGGGAAACGATCTCACTATCATGAAAGGTTTGATTGATTCACTAACCCAAAAGATGATGATGATGACAGTGGTAGGCAGGAGTCACTCTCTCCCTTGCAAGAAAAAACCAAGAGCCGTTCTTATGATCTCTCTCTCTCTCTCTCCCCCTCCTCCCGAGTGGACTGAAAGCAGCTGGAGCTGAGGAAATGAAACTGAGTGGAGCGACCTCGGCTAGCGGCTCGCGTTGCTTTTTCAGCCTAGAGCTCAGAAAAGCCTCCCCCTCCCATGCTTAAAAGTTGCAAAGGAAACACGGAAGCAGGGAAGCGACTGCCCAGCTTCGGAGCTCCACACCATTTTTTTTTCAGAGGGGAATCTGACTTGAGTATAAGCCAAGGAGGTTTTTTTCAGCACAAAAAATGTGCTGAAAAACTCGGCTTATACTCGAGTATATACGGTAACTAACATTTCAGAACTTAACTATTTAGCATCAAAGATGACTCATTTCTGTATTTTTGTAAAGAAGCATTCCTTCAAAACTAAAGAAATCAGATGTAACCACTGTATCCTCTATAATGGCTACCCCCTTTTCTAAAAAGCTTAAGCTAAATTTCAAATGATTATAGACTAAAACAGTTGTGACCTTACACTCTTTCCTAAACTATCAATGTTCCCTCAAGGGATTAGAGAAAACATTTTTAAATATTCAACTGTATTTTTAAATAAAAAACAAGATTTCTGAATTTTATTGACAACAGTGTTTTTATTCATACCTACAAAAAAAAAACAAGATGGTATCAAAAGGACAATTTACAAACTAATAGTAACATAGCTTTTTAATATACTGTGCCTGAACATCACAGAGCTATGAATCTCTCTTTTCAAGTCTTTATTCACAGAACAGGAATGTGTTCAAATACCAGTATTATTTTTTGGGGTGGGTGGAACAGTCGCCAATGATTCAACCTAAGAAGCCTGCAGGGTTTTAAGAGTCTGTATCTTTTAACTAAACAAACAAAGCCTATACAATGACTTTTGTAAAAGGGAATATAGGCTATTGGGAATAGGAATATAGGATATTGGTATATTTACTGAGCAAATAATGACTATTACCAATTGGCCATTTTTAAACTGATAAGTGGAAACAAGCTGTACATGTCAGAGTTCGATTATTTGTTAATGCTCAGTCTGAGCACAACACACATCAAGCTGTAATTATATGTTCAAGCCACAGTACAGCACTGTGAGGCCCTAATACAATTTTCTATTGGCAAAGATGAAGACCAAATCTCTTTAAAGACAATGGGGAAGAATTTATTCTGCCCCCCTCCTCTAGGCCTGTATATTCATTTCAGCATGAACAGCAGCTCCATGATGTTTTTATTAAGAAAGAAAATACAAATCAGGCAGTATTCAGTAAATGAATGTTCATTTCTAATATTTTCAATGAAGGTAACTGCCAAATATATATCTTAATTATGATTATGGAAACCAAACTGAGAAAGAAGGTTTTAACTAGCAAGCCTTTATTGTACAAGGTCTGTACCAACAACCTACCTGTATGTGCACAGACACACAAGTGGTTATTATTCTCAGCCTGCTCTTATTAAGCATGTATTTAAATCCCATTTTTATAAGTCAAACCCACATTGCGATAAATAACTCAGTTGTTTTAACAACCTGTTTCCCAAAACTGAAAGAAAAAGAAAAAAGAAAAGGAAAAAAGAAAAGAAAAGAAAAACCCCATAGATTCTGACCCTTAGGACAGAAGAGATTTTCCTGCCATGTTTATCTGGATATAACAGGTGAAACCAACTACTATCAACTTTCTCCTGCTAGTTACAAGACAGAAACTTTAATATTTGAATAATCCCATCCCACCTTCCCCCACTCCCTCAACTTTACACCTTTCTCAGACTGGGAAAAAAACAATGAATGAAAGCATTTGCTAAAGTTCTCTTCCTAAAATTTAGGGTGCTACCTACCTGTAAAAGTTGAGTATAAGAGCCAGCTGAACAAACTCACTCATAAAGCCATTGGAAAGCCTAGTCAGATTGGATATAAATGCAGCTTCAAGACATATTAGCTATCTCCTCACCACCCCTTTAAGAGATTTTAAGATTTTATTTAGCTTAAAATAAATCTGAAAAATGGAACACTTTTGCTTAATGCAGTGGGATCTCACGCATGTCCAGTGACGAATCTTGATACCAAGTAAATGGATCAGAAGATGAACATCAAGGAACTGTATAGATTCCTCATGTTTATAGATATACCTTTTGTTATAAGTACAACTTTAACCCCAGAGTTGAAATTATGGGGCAGATGTCATTTGTGATATCTTGGGTGAAATCTAAGAGCCATAGAAAAATCCAATAAAGTGTAGCAATTATGTGATTACATCTAAGGTGAAAATGCACTGCAACAGAAAAGAACATTAATCTCCAACACTTACATCCCTTATGCTTAGGACTGGTAAGAGATTCAGGAGCTGTATAAATGCTAAACTCAAAATTATGTTTTGTAAACGTTTGAAATAATAAGTAGAGTGAAACCAAAGAAATTGTTGTCCCAAATTCTCCTATGCCAAATCCAAGGCCTCATTTCATTAGCTGTAGAAAACCTAAGTCTCAATTTCAGTAAGCAAAAATCACACCATATTTAACATTCTATTAAAAAGGAGGTTCTATTTAGCACCATCTTTTTTGATATTTATATTATAGAGAAGTCCTCTCCGCAGTAACTTTTCATACACAAGCCTCAGACACAATAACAGCTGGACTGGGACAAACCTGCCTTGTAGGTCTTTCTTCATTTTGAGGCAGAAAATTTCAGATTACATAATGCAAGGCCAAAATATGCATAAGGAAATTAGTTTTCCAGTCAATACTACTTTTTAGAAAGAAAATCAATTTATGTGCCATTTTTGTGGGCAGAATTTGGACGGTAAACTCTAAAGCTAACCTGCATTAAGAAAAACATCACAATGGAGATGGAGCTGAGAAGGGGA
This sequence comes from Hydrophis major, assembly GCA_033807585.1. NCBI lineage: Eukaryota > Metazoa > Chordata > Lepidosauria > Squamata > Elapidae > Hydrophis > Hydrophis major. The sequence continues at coordinate 181,338,335 of CM066331.1, read as the reverse complement.
AGAGACAGAAAAAGTGAGAAAGGGTTGCAATCTTGACTGACAGCCACTAAATGAAGTGGCTTCATTTGCGTGAAGGAGGAGGGGGTGGTGGTGGTGGTGGATACTGATAGCTGGCAGTCTGCCCCATATAGCCCATCACACTGGTGCCAGGAGGCTGAGGAAACTGTTGTGACATGAGTGGCTGTGGCTGCTGGCCTGAACGGCCCATCCCTGCATATTGCTGTTGGCTGGTGCTTTGTGAGTTTCTCCCAGCATTAGCAGTGCTGGCTGCCCCATACCCAGCAGCACCATATTCTGCCCCATAACCACTTGCTCCATAAGCTGCAGTTCCATAGGCTCCCTGGGCATAACCATATTGGCTTTGCTGTGCCCCAAATGCAGAAGTTGCATTTCCGTAAGCACCACCATAGGCTTTGTTGGCTCCATTGGCAAAACTGTCAGTGCGCTCACGGTCTCGGAAAGTACTTGAGTCTCTTCGGCCGTCCTTAACTCCCCGGAGCCTTCGCTCGCACTCCTCCTGGTACATCAAATTAGGATTGTTGGATGAATTACTTGTGCGGTAACGAGAACGACCACCTGGTAATATATATATATATATATATACAAACAGAGCTGAGTTTAGTAATTTCCACTGAATATATTCAATACAACTAGGTATGTTTACTAGTTCATCATGAAGACCTCATGTAACTTAACAGGGTTTTTGTTTACTATTTTGAGAATAATCACCCAACTATTTTCTTAAAAACATAGCCAAAAGATTGAAAATCATTTTACTTCATTGTTAATAAAAGCTGTCATTCCTATTCCTATCAAAAGCGCTTGTTGTCAACCTTATTCTGACATGATAGAGTGAATAGGGAGAGCTATTACTGGCTACAAAAAATAAGTTGTGAAGATATATTATTTATCTTTACAGTTTTTGCTATAATTTTAAATCAGATTATCTAAAACAAATAAAAAATGTGTAATAGCAACAACAGGCAAGCTAACCTGACATGCAGTTGTTTTGGACACAAATACAATGATTAGTTGAACTATAGATTTATTCACACTAAAGGTAAAAAGGACTCCCTGCAAATTTTACTCTACTAGTTGTTGCTGACTATAAGGGAGAAGTCTTCATCTCCCTTTCAATGGATGTTGAGTCAACACTGTCCAAAACACTTCCACGGTCGTGTGGCCAGCATGACATCACAGAATGCTGTTATTCACACTAGAGCCAAATTAAATTATTAAAAAGGTTAGAAACACTATTTCTCCCTAAACTCTTTTATGACTAGCCTGCAGGAGTTATGACAAACAAACAATATTCTAATCTTGTTCTCCAGCATGTTTAAAATGTCCAAAATTCTAAAATTCCAGAGAAATACCATATAATTTGGATTTCCAGTAATATATATGCTTTGTTAATATATGTAATATTCCTGACACATAATATGATCATGTTGGGCTGTAGAAATATTTCCCAATAACAGAAAGAATGAAGTTTAGCTGAAGCAAGATATACAGAAGGAAATGTATTTGTTTTAAAGAATGATTTAGCCTCTTAACAAATGTAATGAAATGTTATCACATGCTGGGAAACCAATCCTAGTTTAAAGACATAGAAACAGCCAAAACTCTACAATCTCTTACCTCCTCCACCACCACCTCCTCTGTGGTCCACAAGCTGCATCAGTTTTGGATTGATGGCTTGATTGGCTTCTTCTAGAACTTTTATTAACTCTCTAGCCTGTTTCAGATTTCCTGGTGTGAAGAATGTGTAGGCAGTGCCTTTGTTGGTACTACGGGCAGTACGGCCAATTCTATGCACATAATCCTCTGAACTGTTTGGATAGTCATAGTTTATCACAAACTTCACATCTTCCACATCTTGTAAGGCAATCAAAGCAGTGAGGAATTGAGGAGAGCAGTGGAGGAAGGATGTGCCAACAGAAGGTGGGGAGCACAAATGCAAGTGACAGTAACAAGAGAAAAGAAAAAAGTTAGTATTTGTAAAATACAAAGACAATATAGACTCTTCCTAACAGAGCAAAAGGCTAAACTAAGATAATTGTGCACAAAAAGGAGTTTATGCACAGAAAGCAAATATCGAATCAAAGCAGTTCATAATTCCTGGCAAATTCATCCATCATTTGCTGCATGCATGTCACAAACACACATACGCACCCACACACACATACACAAATTGTCATTTTTGAAACCTTGTCTTATATGATTCAGGCAATTTTGCTCTACAACAGCATTTCAAAAAGAACAAACTGCTGTTTTTGTTACAAATGCAGCAAATCAGAGTGAGCAAGAGAGAGAACTGCTGAATACTTTAACTCTGTTAGGAGAAGTCTACAAAAATTAGCAACATAAAATCACTTACCTCTTCCTGAGATCCAAAAGATACCTCAAGATAGCCAGTTTGGATAAATAGATAACTAGCTTATTTTAATCTTCCTTTTAAAAATACACACTAACATTTGATCACACCACCATTTTCATTTTAGAGAAAATTTTAGCATATTGTTTACAGTGTAACCTGAACAAAGAGAACCCAGATGCAAACATTTAAAGTCATAAACATCTGAGTTTTCAGAAATGAGGACAGAAAAACAAGTAAATGTTAGTGTACTGTTTTGATAAAAAAAAAACTGACGAACAAAAGCAGTATTACATTAAATTAACAACCCATTAAAAATCTGCATTTTACAAAGAATATTCAAAATATATCCAAGATAAAACACAGATTGACTTTTTCTTTTAAAAAAATGAGAAACATTCCCTGTTTTGTTACCAGACCGATGCACACTCCCTCCTCCTGTGGGATATCGCTGCAGCCGATCCCGTCTCTTTGCCTTTTATTTTTGGCGGCCTCCTTTCGAAAACTCCGCCCTCTGACACGGGACCACTGGAGCGCGGGGAGCATGCATCAAGGGTCCATGGCAGCGAGAAGTCCCCACACACGCTCACTCTGTGAACTGGCTTAGATGCTTCTCTGTAGCCTATTTGGCCGTCAAGCGCCTGAGAACCTGGGTTCACGTAAATGTTTCAGGTCCTCCAACACTTTTTGTCCCTTCACAGGACTTAAAGGGGCCAAAATTGCAGATGCAAAAAATTACATCCAACAGGTCAGGCTGCATCTATTGCCCAGACTGCATCAATTTCGAATAAAAGGAAGGGGGGGGGAGGGAGAGCAAAAATGGAAGCGGGTTGTAGCAGTGGCAAAGAGATGTTATGTCTGTTTCTTATTACAGCAAGGGGGGGCTCCTCAATCTTTCCAGACTCCAAAGTCCTGAATCACACCAAAAAGTGAGAAGGCAGATTTCACAGGGGGCAGCGCGAGTCTCCCAACTAGGGTCCTTGGTGAAAAGGGCTTGTGTTAGATAAGGACAGGGCAGCACACCATGTGCATTCACATCTTCATAGCTAGGGCTTCACTGGAGTCTGACAAACAGCAGATTATGGACCTCAATCAATCCCATTATGTACATCCATTTGCAAAATGGTCACAATGAATACCGGGGAGCATTTGCTTATTAGGAAATACAGACATTGTCAACAATGAAGGTACTGGGGAATTGATTTTGCCAGAAAATCCATGGAAGGACAGCAAGGAGATAAAGAGAAGGCGGGGCCAATTTTCACCTTTGAATGGCAGTTATGACATCCATATTATATGGCTGGGGACTCAGGGAGAGAACATGCAGTTATAATGCAGGTTTCTTCCTATCTATCTTGCACTGGCATAAAATTGTGCTCATCACAGTGTTTCTTCCACAGAATTTGTTCATTCTAAAAAGGAATATGACTACCTGGGGATGCTTATCCACTGAGATGCCCCCCAAAGGAATGTCTGATTGTTAATTGGGAGGGGCAGAAACTAGCAAACTCGATCATCTAGAAAGCTGCTTCGACCACCAATGTAGATATGTCCCCAGACCTGCACTGAGTGATCGGCAGCTGATATCAAAGTTTCTGTTAAAGAAAACAAACAAAAAGAAATTTAATGATTTGACTTTAACAGAGTGAAGTGTAACCAAATTTTTAATGAACAGTGCAGAGGGAAATCTTCTGCCCTGGGGATGATTCACAAACAAGCCATTATGGGGCACTCAACTTACCTGGAAGGAGACCAATGTTCATTTGAGTAGAAGGAAAAACCCTGGTGACTCAGCCAAAAAGCGCGCGCCCCTGTTCTATGTTTTAGGTAGAAGCCTTCACTTTCCAGGAACTTGGAGGAATTCGTCCAGAGATTTGCCAGTTAGATATTGTATTTTTATGAAGTAGCAAACTCTGGGCCCCAAAACAAGCCAAGATATTATTCGTAACAAGAAACAGACCCTGATACCTTTTCCGCACAGTCTAAGTCAAGTGGAGAAGGCAGAACGGGGAGACTGTTTTCTTCCAACAGTATCCAAATGAGTTGTTTTGGGGAAATATATGAGGAGAAGGGCTGATTTAAGTGTCTAGGCAAGATGCACAAAGAAGCTACCAGCACATAGTAAGCCTGTTTAAAAACCAAAATGTTGCCAACCAAAATACTGTCCTTTTGTTTTGTTTTAAAAAACTGGCTTCACCCCTTCTCCTAACAGGCCCAAGTTCTACCTGCATAGGTCCAGACATGACCCCAGAACACAGAGACTGAAACCACATGAACTAGAAGAGTATTGGGGTAATTTTGGAGATGGCATGGGAGAATGGATTTTATGTGAGGAAAAGATTAGCAACTTGTCATTTTTCAGAAATGCTAACAAGTAGTGTGTCTTTTCAGCATTTTCAAGAATAGCTTTTAACTGATCCTCTATTTAAAGTACATCTGAAATATTTGAGAAATTACTTTTAATAAAAGATTGATTGAGTCTACTGAACCAGGCATTAACTGAAAACCTTTTAGGAAAGTCTTTTTAAAGTTTTTCAAGTATCTACAACCCCATTTAAATTTACTTTCTGAATGTACTAGAAGTAGAGATTTGAACATTAAATATAAAGAGCAATGGAATTGTTTGCTTAAACATCCAGATGAAAACACTGAAAGGCTGACGGATTTTCCTTATAACCTTCCCCTTAAGAGTTTTTACTATAACCTCAACAATCCAATTGAGAAAGAAAAGTGAAAAAGAGTATGTGTAAAAAAGCAAAATATGCTCACACATATAAATCTATGTATTGTGATACTGAAGTGGGGCTGTTATAATGTGCAATTACATTAGTAATGCATTTGGGCAAAAAAGGATTGTTAAAGAGATGCTTGTTCTACCATCTGGTAATTCTGAATAACAATGGAATGAATACTGTTCAGTCCTAGCCACCCAGCCACAAAGCTGGAATTAAAGGAGATGGGGTATAGTGGAAGAATTGGATTGAGTAATTGGACGTCTCTTCTCCCCATTGGCGATCGATTAGTCATGCCTAGGCCTTGCTGCAGACCAAAGCCTGTTCATTAGGAGCAGGAAGAGATTTTGAATATGAAAGAAAAAGAAGATCAATGTTAAAAAGGCATTTCATATATGAGAAAGTCACGCTTTAAAATTCTTTGGGGAAAAAACCGTCAATCTAAAGAAATGATAAGCAGGAAGCTCATGTGTACAAACCTAGCCCACGAGATGCAACATCTGTGGCAATGAGGATAGGAGCCTTTCCAGAACGAAATTCTGAAAGAAAAAAAAAACCAATTTTGATCTCTGTTTCATAAAAACACCATTTTAAAAACTGTTTTAGTATTCATGTTTACATTATGCAATAAAAATGTACATAGCAGCTGGTTGAAGAAACCAGCACATTCTGACAATTCTCTGGGTACATGAAACAATCTTTTTTCTACAACTCACCATTAAGCACCCAATCTCGTTCAGGCTGACTTTTGTCTCCATGAATACACATAGCTGGCCAACTGTAACAAAGAGTTTTAAGCATTCTCAGCTATCACATATTCAAAAAAATATGAACCTTTTTACAGATTAATAATATAATTGAATATAAATATTTTAAAACCTCAATTTAAATATTTGGGGGATTAAATCTAAAGATGTCTAATAAAGATTCATTTTTGTGAGTTGCATTGTCATTTGTGTAATTCTGGGTGTAAAGTCTATTCAATTAGGACGAATCCTGAACACAAAATTTGCCCAGGCTATCCAGAGTTTATTAAACCAAAGACTACTAAACCAAGTGTTCACTGTAATTTTCAAGAATTTTAAAGTAAACCTTTTGGTTTGGAATGTGCAAAATTTTGATTTATAAATCAAAACAAAAAACTGAGAAATTCACTGCTGCCATAACTTCAAATTGTCGCTGGAGGAATTGTTGCAATGAATGGACTATCTTTTTTTCTTTTTATCATTTATATTATCATGAGCTACAAGAACCTTGTAACATCTATTGGTATTTTATATGAACCATGGCATTCTATGACAACTTTTCAAGTAGTCAGTCTCATCTACGCTTTCTTAGGATTTAATTATAACTCACTAAAACCTCTTTTATTATAACATGGTGAGGGGGTGCAAAATTAATCTGTCTTTCCCAATTTAACACCAATGTTAAAATCAAACCTTACCCATCTCTACGCATCCTTCGTGTTAAGTCATCACATCGCCGTTTTGTTTCCACAAAGATAATAGTCTTATTCTCTTTTTCAGCCATAATTTCTTCCATCAGCTGTATTAATCTTTTAAAAACAAATACAAACAACGTTTCATTCTTTTCCTGTATATTCTATTTTGTGCACCCCTCTACAATTAATGAATTACTGTAATTGGCTACAATGCTGAAAAGGGTGAATCAAAGCTTCCCTCCACCTGAACTTAGGTGTGTGGTCTGAACTACTTCTAAAATATCAAAGCAGATAGCACTGACTTGTTTTCTTAGAGGCTTTTAAATACAGTTAAGATTTTAAAAAGTCAGAATAAAATATTAAAAAGATTTTATAAAATTTGCTAAGTCTGTTTCTGTAACTAAACCATCACAGCTCATATAAAAATGCTAAATGATTTTACAGCTAGTCCTCAACTTATGACCATTCATTTAAAGACCATTTAAAGTCTAGTTAGAGTGGCCTCAGAAAGGGTACTTGACAGAATAAAGCACTTCCAGTCATCATAAAGTCTCTCTCTCTCACAGATACACACACAATCTGTGATGACATAATTGTGATCTTGGTGCCTGACAACCTGTTTGTACTTATTAAAGTTATCAAACACCTCACAATAATGTGATGGCTACTTACAATCTTCTCTGCTGGCCTTCCAAGAAAAATCAGTGTGGAAGCCAGTGGGGAATGATGCAAGCCTAAATTTTGGGGGTTGACTGACTAAGTTGCCTACTGAGGGAAACTGAACTTTTCTGGCAGGACGGAAAAATAGATCCCAAAAGTCCAAGCTCCATTCTTGCAACTGCCCAAGCAGTTCCTTCTACTCATGAGGGAAACTGAACTGGGCCAGCTGCTTTTAGTCCATGTATTTAACAATCTGGGAATTGCTTAATGACCATAATCTGGAGATTATGGTTGTTGAGGAAAACAATCACTTGGGTATCCTGCTTAATGACTTATTTGTTCAACAACAAAGATTCCAGTCCTAATTGTGGTCATAAGTTGAGGACTACTTGGAAACAAGATAAAATCTGAAAGTAACATAACAACATCCATACTTATGATCCTTCTCGTTCTCCATGCACACATCCACTATCTGCAGGATATTATGATTGGCGCTCAGCTCTAAGTTCCCCACATTGATCTGGACATAATCATGCAGGAAGTCCTCAGCCAGCTGGCGCACTTCCTTTGGCCAAGTGGCACTCCACATGAGTGTTTGTCTGTCAGGCTGAAAAAAGACGTGTTATTTCAACAGTAATCTTTAAATGAGAAGTCAAGAAGAAACCTAAACTATATTAAGAAATACTGACCCGTATTTGATCAACAATTTTACGAATCTGAGGTTCAAAACCCATATCCAGCATTCTATCAGCTTCATCCAATACAAGATATGTACAGCGGCGAAGATTAGTTTTCCCTGCTTCCAGGAAATCAATGAGACGGCCAGGTGTAGCAATACAAATTTCAACACCTTCCAAAGAACAGAGCAGGATAGAGAAAGAGAGTTCAAAAAGTCAGACAATAATCTGTCATTTACAGGACTGTAGAAATACATGGACCATTTCATGAACATAGTGTGCAACTTCAGTTTATACTACTAAATAGACTATAACAATTCTTATATTTTGACAAAAACAATTTATTTAATGAAAATAAAATACCATTTTCCATATCTCGGCTGCTTTTTTAAGAAGTTTTTTTTTAAAAAAGAAACTCACTAGAGTTGGACATGCGTGTTTTATGCATACATATGTGCAGATATTCCCCAGCAAGCACATTAAACTCCAGATAATTGATTAATCACCCCAAGCTTGTTTTATTCCATCTTATTCCAATACAAAATTGCCATTAGTCATATTAATAGTGACTTTAATAAAGAAAGATCATTACAATTACCCTATAATATATAAGTCCATCATAATTACCTCTTTCTAAGTCTCTAATCTGGGGGCCTTTGGGTGCTCCTCCATATATACAGGTACTCTTCAGTCTTGAACATTTACCATAATCATCAGCTACTTGTTGGACTTGTTGGGCCAGTTCTCGGGTAGGAGCTAAAACTAAACACTGGGAAGAAACCATCCATAACACTGAGTGATATACTTAATTTTTTGTGCTTAAACTTCAGAACCAGAGCTTACAAAACTGCCATCTCCAATTAGATAAATAAGACCCATAGGCAGCCTGTAAATATACACATCAATAACAACAACTCTACTCAGAACTACCTATAACATCTATATTCAGTCATCATAGCTCCTGGGTCCTTGGCTAGGACTTGAACTGTTAAGCTTTTACCAGCCCCAGATTGTGAACCGAAGATTAAATCTTTAACAATAATAACAACAACAACTGTGATTCTACAAACCACCCTACTTAGAACAGCTTATATCCTCCGACACAACCTTAACAGTTCCTAGGTCCTTGGTTAGGACTCAAGTTGCTGAGCTACCAACCAGTCCCAAAGGCTGTGAATCTCACTAAAGATAAAGATAAAGATAATGATGATGATGATGATAATAATAATAATAATAATAATAATAATAATAATAATAATAATACTCACAATTGGACCATCTCCCCTTTCCAAGTATGGTTGGTGGTTTATATGAACAATTGCAGGTAGCAAATACTGAAAAAGAAGAGAAACATATTTCAGTTGTGACAGCTAATTAAGGCGATAACTAACCAGTTGTTTTAAATCACTGTACATCCATTCCTATATTCTCAAGAAATCAGCAAGACGATATTAGAAGTTAAACATAAAATTGAACAAGAAAGATCTGGAGTAAGCATGGCAATAGTAAGCATACAATTTCAATTAAAAATTCAGTTTATAGCTTCCTCCAGTTTAAGTCTCAGAGGGATATACTAAAAACAGAGTAGAAAGAGTAATAATGCGCTAGTGTCCCAACTGGATAATTTTAAAGCTTCTTGTTACTGAAGAAGCTGCACTGGTTATACGTGATCATGTAAACTTGTCCATTTATTTATTAGAAATAATCATTTAATGACTACAATTAGGACTATAGTCTTGCTTGCTGAGTGAAGCAGAAGTTAACAAGACACTGTGACTTCACTCAATGACCGTGATCCCAGCAATCCCCATTGTGGTCATAAAGTTGTCTCATGGGTCATTCAGCGAATGGAATCCCTTTCCATGACTATGGAAGTGCAGATTGGGGTGGGTGGGTTAGTTTAGTGCCTGTAGCAGATGCAGATTTTAAAATCCTTTTTCCCACCTCCGTGGGGCTCTCCATGGAGGCAAAAAGAGGTATTTGGGGTTCTGTGCATGTTTGAAGTTTAGCTGCAGAGGTTCAAGCAGACGTAAGAGTTTGGGTTTTTCCCAACCTCTGCAGAAAACTTTTCAGGGAGATGAAAAGAAACAGACTCCAGTTTCCGTGTCTGCTTGGAGCTTGGCTGTTGAAATCCAAGTATGCAGATCCCCATATCCTTGTCTCACTAAAACTCTTTGCAGGGGCAAGGAGAGGAAGACTCCCAAGCTCCATGCTTGCTTGGATTTCAGATGCAAAGATCTGGGAGCTCTTTCAGCCAGTCCCCAGACACGAGAGCAGGCAGCAGCTGCAGCTTGCAATGTTCTCTGCTCGCTCCCCACTGATCTTCTGGGGAAGCTGACAAAGATTGCAAATGTCCATCATCTGATCACAGCCGATGCAAACAGACTGCCAAAGCACCCATTGTGATCATATGACTGCAGGTGGTGGGCATGGTGTAACATTTTGTAATGTCCATAAAGCACCCTTTCTAACATTGTCTTGACTTTGAATTGTCATTAAGTGAACATTACCTGAATATTCAGGGAAATGGTATCTGATCCTTCAGCCCAAAGAAATAAAAACAAACTAAAAGGATTGATGGAATTTGAGCTGCTGCTATGGCTAATAGTGTAGCAATTATGATGAATGACACGAGCCACATAAATATCCTTCTTATGGTACCTTTTCCCCCCAATTCATCCACTATCATCATACACCAAAAGATCATGTATTCATGAGAAATGAATGAGTGATGTCTCCATCACTAGAAATGTATGCGATGATACATTTCATATACATAACATTCCCAAGACTTTAGCTTCTCTCATGTGTTTCAATGGTCTAAAAATGATTTACTACTAAAAAAAGTATGTAAATAAATAAATTTTATTATATGAAAATACAAGCAGATGCAAGCCTTCATATTTGTTTTTTTTATAGATATAACCTATTTTTTTTAATAAAAATTAAAATATAAAACTCTAGATAAATGATAATTTCATATTAAGCCTTGATTCCCTTTGGGATTGATGATGATTTTTTTGTACTCTATCTTGCACTACACTTTTCAGTTTAACTTTTAGTGGCTCAGTTCTGTATCTGTGTAATTTCTGTCCCAATCAGTACTTTTCAGAATGCATTTAGTAGAGCTTGTTCCAACACAAATTATAAAAATCGTATGATTGTCATGCAAGTTATTAATTGCAAGTAGCAGTATAACTTAGATAAAAATTACTTTTGAAACTAAGTTAAATAAAATAGTAGAAACATACATAGCCAATAGAATTTATACCTGGTTGTTTTTGTTTTTTTTAGAAAAACTGGCTTGCTTATAGTAATAATCTAAATGTAGGCTGTACTTGATGAGAGAAGCTAGCTATCTCATTCTCTCTTATCTTGTTGCTGATGCCCCAGGGGATTCATTTGAAAAACAATCAACAACTTAGCTTTTCTAGGAGATATTTTTCTAGGAATTATTTTTCCTATCCAAATGCTTTCCTGTGAAGACTTTTTATAAATATTTTTAGAAATCACACTTTTGGCAAAGTTCTGAAAACTGGCTGGCTAGTAGTAGGTATCTACTATCACCCCACCTAGTGATACAGACCTGGGATGCAAACAACAGAGGCAACAACTGACCACAAATTTCCATCATTTCCTAGAGCTGGAACCCCAAATGACTAAAACTGCAAAATGTACTGGAAGCCCAAACAAAAGCCCTTGTTCCAAACTTTAAAAAATTATCTTTTTCATTTTGTTCACGAATTAATTACATTACCTGAATAAAATACAATAAAAATACTTTTACAGATCCATAGACAAAAGAAAATTTAAAGAAACTGAAAAATACATACTGCCAATGTTTTCCCAGAGCCTGTCTGTGCAATGCCCACCATATCACGCCCACTAAGGGCCAAGGGAAAGCCCTGACATTGAATTGGAGTTGGTTCAGTAAAATGCTGGTCCATCAAGACATCCATTACATATTCTAAAAAATTAACACAGATAAAAATACACAAATGAATTTATATTGCAAGTGCTATGTAAGTAAATCTTGTACTGAAATTAATTTAGATTATAGCATTAATTTCAAAAACTATTTTCCCAAATCTCTATGTCATTAAGCTCAATTTTCCAGAACTAAATACATCCAGACAAATAATACTATTTAACATGCCCACCCATCCTCCCACGCTGTTGTTTTGAGGGTAACAGAATACTCACGTGGAAAGTTACACTGATGAAAGGCAAATACTGGCTTGGGGCAACCATCTGACCCTCTTACAGTAATCTCTTTCTTTCTTCTCAACTCTTCAACTTCATACTATTTAGAGTGAAAATTGCAAGTAAAGTGTGAAAAACAGAAATTGTAGTGTTGTTTTATTATTATTAGCAATTGCTGAATATGAATTTTCATTCCTTTTACTTCAAGTAATCACCATCTCTGTATTATCCATAAATAATCTAAAGTATTGTTCCAGCAATTCTTTTGACAATTACTCTCCTGTTATTGACTTCATTTTCAGAAGCTTATCAAAATGTATAATGAAATACAGGTTGGAATTAAAAAAAAGAAAATATTCAAAACATTCTCCATTTCATGCATTTATTCAATGTAACTTCTAGCAATATAACCTTTATATGCAGATGAACATTTACACACATTACTCTGTTTTTCCAAAAGTGCTTTTTCTGGACTTTGTTTTTTCTTTGAAGATGTTTCACTTCTCATCCAAGAAGCTTCTTCACTTCATCACAGATGAGAAGTGAAATGACTTCAAAGAAAAAACAGAAAGTCCAGTTGCTCTTGAAAAAGCACCTTTCGGACAACCATGACCTGGATGACTGAGAAGTCTATGTCTCCATAGACATTATTTTGTTTTCTTTCAAATTTGCCATCCAAAGGATTTTAAGTAATTCTACAACAAAAACTTTAAACAAGCTAGGTATATTTCATATACTCTTTAACATGAAAAGTGAACTACGATTTCCAAAGTAATAAACTAATAAAACATATCAGTTAACAAATAAAGATGTACTATTTTGACCAGTGGTGGGATTCAAATTTTTTTACTACTGGTTCTGTGGGCATGGCTTGGTGGGCATGGCAGGGGAAGGATACTGTAAAATCTCCAGTCAGAGGTGGTATTTGCTGGTTCTCCAAAGTACTCAAAATTTCTGCTACCAGTTCTCCAGAACTGGTCAGAACCTGCTGAATACCACCTCTGGTTTTGACCTGTAATAAATTAGGAGAGCAAATTGTTTTCTCTGCAGATGCGTTCACTGAAGATGATGCATCTGATTAGAAATATTTTTATTTATATAGTTGGGTAAACATTCTGAAATGGAAAAAATGAATCCAAAATTTAACGTAAGTGTCCCAACTCAAAGTGGCCTTTTTCCAACTACACCTATGTATTTTGAACTTGAAATATTTCTCCTTTGGCCAAAGCAACACTACAAACTATCCTGCAAGTTAGGAAATAGCAGTTAGGAAAAAAGGAAGACAGTTGGAGATTCAGTTAAAAAAAAATCACTCCATAGCCATCCTCAAATGAAATGTATTTTTTTAAATACAGAAAATATGGATCAGAACAGGTAGACTTGGGCTGCAAAAATTATTTGCAGCATGATAATTTCATATGCACAACATTCCCAAGACTTTAGCTTCTCCCATGTATGTTTCAATGATCTAAAAATGATTTACTACTTTAAAAGTTTGTAAATAAATAAATTTTATTATATATATATGAAAATACAAGCAAATGCAAGCCTTCATGTTTTTTTTAATAGATATAACCTATTTTTAATAAAAATTATAATATAAAACTCTAGATAATCTAGATATGTATTTTGAACTTGGAATACTTCTCCTTTGGCCAATACAACACTAGAAACTATCCTGCAAGTTAGGAAATCTCAGCTAGGAGAAATGGAACACATTTGGAGATTCAGTTGAACAAAATCACTCCACAGCCACCCTTCAAATGAAATGTATTTTTTTTAAAAAATACATAAAATATGGATAAGAACAGGACTGTAGATTTGGGCTGCAAAAAAATTGCAGCATTTCTTTTCTGCCATCTAGTGGCATCCAAATTTTTACATCCTTTGCTTTACAATCCCAGATCAGAACTAAGTTGACAAAATAAATAATAGAAAATTTCATTACGATAATGGTTGCAATTCTAATTATCTTCATTGCTACAGCATTTGGAGATATTAAAACTGAAGTAGTTGAACAAGACAAAGGTGAAAGAAAAAACAGAACTTACAGGACTGAGTCTTGCTACTTCCGGATGTTCAACATAAAAGTTTTTCTCAAATTTGGGTAATTCATTCAAGTCCCACTTCTTCTTACGCAAACGCTCTCCTGGATTTCCAAATTTTTTAGGAGGCAGAGGGCTACCAAACCTTAAAGGATAAGACAGAAATGATTACTTTTTATTTTCTCTAGTTGATTAATCTGGAATAGCATTATTTTATGAAGATTAAGTGTCATTAAATTTATGTTGAAAAACATCAATAGCAATGGTAATGTTTATTTTATATAATATGCCATATCTGAATTAAACCATGCTTAATTTAGATCCTCTGAAAGGAATGGGAAAAATCACTCATGGCTGAAAAATTATATTCATTTCATTGAATATGCATGACCAAGTCTGGATTCAATAAAATTTATATATAGTAAAGAGACTGGAAGCTCTTTAAATTTTCTACACCTTAAATACAATGACAGATGGTTAACAAAGGGATCTGAAAATTACTTTTAACTTTGGAGTAATCTGTTGTTTCTGTTCGTGTATATGTACATATACTGGGTCAATTTAATTATTAGTTTTCCACATCAGGGATATTTATTTATATAATATAGCATTTCTGTTAAATACAGATGGGAAAATTTATGGCTATTTTGTAAACCAGTTATTTAAGGGAAAGAAATATATTACATTTTGATGTATCTTTTCAGTATTCAACCAGGGTTAATTTTTTTAATGTTTAATGTTAGATGTATTTGGGCTTTTTTTTCTCTTTAAGATGTTGGTGTTGGACATGTGTTAATCTGTTTATTTTTTTTTGCTTTTCTTTGTTTTGTATTTTATCTTTGGCAATAAAAGAATAAACATACTTGAACATGAAAATATGAAGAAATGTATTGTGTATAACATTCTCCAATAAAAATGACAAAACAGGGCAAGTTTTACATAAAAATATAGAAGAAAAATGTAACTCTTTAATCAATATTCTTTCTACTTTAAGAGTAACAAATTACCAAAAAAAATACACCAGAATACAGTTTTAATTGCAACATTAACATCGATAAGGCCACAAAGAAACTAAGGGCACGAAACCAAGCATTTTAATCAATACAAATTCTACTATCTTCAATAAGTACATTGGAATGTGGAAATGATCTTAGGGAAAGGGGGGAAAGATGTTGCCTTGGAAACAATCAGAGAAGAAAGACAAAAGATCCCAGTGGCTTAACAGTCAAAAGAGAAAGAAACTTAGAATCTGCCATTAATAGATCAAGCAGTTAAAAGTGACAGCAGGGAAGCTTTATACTTTGAGACCTGCAAGATTCTGTAAATGTAACCTTAAGAAAGATTTAGCTCTCATTTAGTTGTTTCCTGTCTGGTTTACCCAGGAAGACTTAGTGAGGCCTGTTCTCATATATTGCTAAAAACAGTGAGAAGTATACAGTATATTAATGCACATAGTTAACCTTGTATTTGTAAAATACAGTAGTAACATACTTCTCAAAAATTACATTGTAGTGCTCACACACCCTTCTGTACTTCTGGAAAGTATTAGGATTTTCTGGTTCTTCACTTGAAGACAGGAAAGATTTATTCTCAACTAGTTTGACTTTGACCATTAAGGTACTAAGTTATTCTCTTTATTTTAAGAATAGATTACACCATGTAATAATTAATAAGCAGTTTGATTCCTGCTCTTGTGAGTTACAATAAAAGCACACCTTCTTGTGAGAGCACTAATCTATACGATTAATGATTTCTGCATAAATATAATTAGGATTGCTTTAGTAGAGCACTTCCATTCAGTATGAGATTAACTTTATCAGTCACACTATTATCAAAAAACATATCCCATATTTAAAGATTTGTTAAAATCTTTACCTCAGAATCACCAGCTATAATAAACATCTCTCAAAATAATAATGTAGCTTCTCATATTGTATAGAATGAATCCCTGGGCCTGCCCAGTAAAATATCAATGATTCATAATTTCCTCCGAATTAAATAACAATCCAAACTATGTTTACTTGGAAGTTTTAACTTATTTCATCAGAATTGATAGGTACACTTTTAAAAGGGTTGTAAAAACAGTTTTTCAGCCAAGAGTTGCAAAGTTAGGATGCCACAATGTTGGGAAGGGTGCTGATTTTCCATCTGGCTTTTGATTTAAATGAGTGCAGATTTTTATTATAACCATTGTATTGCATTTTATAAGTCTCCCACTCTTCCACTAGCTCAGGTAAAATTTGTAAGTAGGCAGTATAAGACCATTCTTAACAATTTGACAAGAATATCGACTGAAGCAAAGAAAAATCCGATTAAAATATTTCTTATTTTTAGATTATGCCAACGCAGCCACTCGGATTTCGGCAGTAATTATTATATTAGGCCTATTCACCAGGAGATAAAGAAAAACGGGGTGTGCTGGATCAGAAGATAAGTGACAATATAACCTTTGAGGGTTAGAGTCCCTGGTGAATCAACTAGTGTATAGTGACGGCATGGAAGCCCTCTGCTCAAAGGAAAGAAAATGCAAAATCTCTCCGTGGGGCGCCTAGTCCTTCCAAAGCCCAGCACTTCCCCCCATCTCCGTCTCTTTCTAGGCCGACATTAATCTGGCACCTCCCAGTCAAACGTTCACCTCCATATTGTGACGCCATCTTTCAGCTACCCGCATAAAATTTTCTGGCAAACCTTCCTTAACCTTAGAAATACGGGGAGGAGGAAAGAAAAGCAACCTGGAGAGTGAACCTTTTTTTTTCCTTACGAGAAAAGGTCCCGTTGTTAAAGTGCTCTTTTCCCCACGACGTAAAAGCCCAAACCCTACAAACCGGGGGCCTTCATCTATAACATCTGCTCTCTCCGCAGTCTACTATTGTGCTGATTAATTAAGGAGTCGCCAGCGAGTTCTGAGGAACTTGCTCCCAACTTCGACCGTTTCCGATTTCGACAAAATGGCAGAACCCCACCCCTCTTCTCGGTGTCCTTCAAACGCTTCAATTACCACGAGAAAGGCAGAAATTTAGCACGGCCAGCCCTCAGGCAACGCTGGCTGTATCCGGAGTATTTCTGCCTGCCACGCAGCAGAACACTAAAGGGCGAGACGAGGGGAGGGCAGAGATACGACAAAACCCTTGAAAGAAGCCCGATTCCCTCATTCACATCGTCCTTACCCGCCGCGGTCGCGATCGCGGCCTCGGTCACCGAAGCCTCGCATTCTTCCAAGCAGGAAAAGGGACCCTTTGCGCGACTTATGTGAAAGATAGCGTTGAGAGGCCAACCGCGCCTACTCTGAACTTTATTGCTGCCTTGTGGCTATAAAAACAACTCCCGGGATTTAATTTTTCTATCTAGACGGCCGACAGGATTGGTTTTCTGGAGCCTCTGAGAGCCGAGTCGCGCCAGGAACTGCTTAGCGCTGGTTAAGAAGCAAACCAGCCTTTCTTCTCCGGCTTCCAGACACAAAATGGCCGCCGTCACCCCGGTTTGCCGCCTCTTACGCTGTCGGCCAGCCCGCTTGTTGCGTAAGATACGTCTCTTGAATTACCGAGGAAAGAGAAAGCCTTTCTTTACGCTTATTCTCGAGCAGTGATCGCGTACGCTGATCACGTTTCGTAGAAGCGATTTAAGAAGCTTTCGCTAGGTTGCGCCGTAAACTATCGAAGAACTCTACGTGAAGAGCCTATTTTTTTAAATGTATTCCCGAAACACATGTATGCCAAGTTTCAGTTCTAGCAATCTTAAAAGCACTGAAATACGGAACTGCGAGTCCGTAGCATTTCTGCTGCCGTCGCTTAGTGCAGCGCCACATTTTGAGTAGGAAAACTGACTGCCCATTTTGCGTAGAAACTGGCGAGTTATGTGTACTCAGCAGTGTGCGGAATTTAATAATCATACTTATCAGCTGTATTGAACGAAAAGGTATGAGCTTTATGAGACAAATAGTTCCAATATCTATAACGTAGAATTGGTTTACCCAATAACTAACTCCCTTTTTTGTTTCAAAATACAACAACAGTTTTTTTCCTACAGTTCAGCTTACTTTCATAGCTGAAAGCTATTAATTTTAGAACGATACAAATATTGGTTACGCCATTCTACTATGGGAAGACTGAGCCCTGGGGGGACTAATCCCTCCTGTTTAGAAGTCCATTCACTGCCATATGCCCTGGCAGTTTATACTGGTTTTATCTTCCTGGAATCCTTTTTCTCAACAATGGGTGTGAGATAGGAATGCCACAGAATGCCTTTGTTGGCATATCCATCTGGTTCAATTCAAAGCTGGGAAAAAGACACTGGAAACACAAAGGCTGATTGGAAAGGTTTAATGGAGAAGCAGAAGCACATGGGTGGTTCTGGGCAGCTGACCAATAGAATTGAGACTGGGGGTGGGTGCGGGGTTATATTGTAGGAAGTTAGCAGCCACCCCTCTCCTAGAAAAATGAAACATCCTGGGAAATATTAAAAAGGCAGAATATTTCCCCTAAAAAGAGTAAAGCGAGAGGAAGAAACTCAGACCCCCCACCTTTGTTAATGGGTGGGCCATTAAGGCCTGGGCCAGAATACTTTACATAACAAAGATCTCCGGGTAAAAGCTATAACAATTGCCTAAGAGCCCTTTCAGTGCATCATCACCATCCAGCAAGGCTCAACCAAGCCTAGAACTCAGGAAAGCCTACAAAGTTAGCTAAGACCCCCACCCCTGGGAGTCTGACAGCCAATGGGATACACTTCTTGCACAGGAACAGGAAACACTAAGGTAGGACCCAACAGAGGGTATATAAGGGTCTCAGCATCTTGGCCGGCCCCTTCCTTCTCTTTTCTTTCACTTTGAAGCATGTGATCATCCTTTTCACTTTGGAGCTTCAAGCCATGTGGTCCTGCTGGCCACTATTAAACCATCTTTCCAAAATAGCCTCCCTGTTTCCAGTGTCTTTTTTCCCACTTGGAACTGAACCCAGAAGGATATTTCTACCAACAATACCTTCTCTTGGGCTTTGAACTTGAACTTCCTGTTCCTGTGCAAGAACATGTATTCTATTGGATGTTGTCAGATTCCTATGGGGTCATATTTGTCTGAGCTCCCAGACAGATTTAGTTGATTTGTTTGCTGAGAGATGCAGTGTCCTTAGGAGAGAGTGCAATGCAGTGAGCTCTGTGTCTTCTGCTAAATGGTTCTATTATGTCCTGAAGGGCCATGTCTTCATCCTATCACACTGAAGCTGAAGGTATTTTGTCTTGTAGATAGGCTGGACCAGTCCTCCTCGGGCTACTAACAATGGTGGGAGCTGCTTTCCAAGAGCATGTTTCTCCTTTAAGGAAATATTATCATTCTGCCTTTTTAAATATTTCCCAAAATATTTCATTTTTCTAGAAGAGTGGTGGGTGCTAACTTTGTACACCATGGTAGCTACACATTTTCTATGCATTTTCTTATTAATTACATGGTAGTACATAAGCAGGATAATTTTCAAGCAAAGGGTGCTTTTTCTCTCATGTTGTGTGAAAAGAAGTTGGGGAGGGGGAGGAAAACTGTTACTCTTTCAGTATATAGAACCTGTCTATTAGTCCAGACAGTATGGCCATGGCCAAGTCAGTGACTGTTCTGGTCCAAAACGTTTGACAGGCTAACCTAGATAATCTACTGATGCCACAAGCCTTTGGTTGTTTCATGTGGGCACTTAACTAGATAATGGCCTTGAGGTCATTAATCATAGCTTAAAAATCATATAGCCTACTCCAACTAATTCACAAATGGTAAATGGATGCTTTCAACTTCTGACTGCTGTGTTAGAATATAAAAAGAAAAATAACTTATTCTGGAGGGTTATGCATATCCAGAACCCCAACTTATGCTCAGTGTTATTTTCTGGTGAGCGACAGCATTCAAGAAAAACAGGTACATGTTTGAATATTGCTTTAACAGGAAAAAGGAAAATAATATGCCATAAAATATTCACTTAGATCTGGGGGGCTTATTACATATCCATTGATGGAATAGACAATATAATTTGCTTTCAAAGAAAAAAAGAGAGGCAATTGTTTGATTTTACATGAAGTTCATGTGCAGATATTTTAATTACAATTAAGCAAATATTTAAACTTTGCAAACAATAAATATTCCTTGAGTAAAATCAATTTCCAATTTTTAATTCTAGCCTACTTTATCTAGAACAGGGGTGTCAAATTTGTGGCCCACTGGCCGGATATGTCATGTGCTGGCCCCGCCCCCACCCAGTTTAGTGAAGGAGAAAAAAGTCCTGATATGACCCGTAACGACCTAAGTTTGGCACCCCTGATCTAGAAACTCCTTATCAAATTAATTTTTTAAAATTAAGATAAATTACTTTCAGTTACGGTAATTCTATATGCACAATTAATACATTAAAAATCCTTAAATTTTTACATTAAAAATCCTTAAAGGAACCATAAAGCATTTTGAGATGTTTTTAAGTAACAATATTTTCTATTCTTATGATCGCTAGACTTCAGACTTTTGCAACTGCAGTGCATTGGTGCTTTCCTAGTAGAAACACCCTGCACAAAATTAGTGCTGTTATGAAAAGGATGGTTACACATGATTGACAGTTCTTGTGAACAATTAGATATGCAACATCAAAAAACATTTCCAGCAATCATATTGCTGCCTCTCAATTTTAACTTTTCTAAATTTGGAATAATAAACATAAATAAGTAGGAACTAAATAACTTTTGATATAATTTGATTGGAGTCTCTCAGTTGTTTATCATTAAGATCAGCCTACTCTTTTGCATCTCCTATACCTCCAGCAGTTATTGCAAATGTGGCTTCATTTTCAGGCATTTCAGGACTGAAAAAAGAAATAAAAATTAATTCTTTTACTTTTCTTTTGGAATTTTGTAAATAAATAGAGACACTTTGCATGATAGAACTGGATGCAGAAATCCAGAAGAACACTAGATAGGCAGGGGTGGAATCTATTGGTTCGGACTGGTTCGTGTGAACCCCTGGCTCTGAAGATCAGCTGGCTGCAAACTGGTTCGCTGCAACAAGCATGTGGGCCCCTGCTCTTTCCTGTACTTTATTTCCTTTTTTTAGAGCACAGTTGATTTGTGTGGCAGAGCAATTTGCTGCACCTCAGCTGTTTTATTCAGAGGGACCGCAGTAGTATTAGAGCTTTTTAAAGGCAGAGCACGCACACAGAGAATGTGTTTGGTGCACGCGGGCGCACAATCACTGGACCGGTTGTTATACTGGTGGAATCCCACCCCTGTAGATAGGGGTAAAAAGTTAAACTTCAGTATCATTTTGGTCACCATATAGTGGTGGGATTTTTGCAGCCCAGATGTTATAATCCTATACATTATAATTGATGTTACTTACCTTCAAAAATAATGTAATTTTCATTTAGCTTTTCTCACTATAGAAGCAATTGTTACAGTGTTATTTTAGATATTCTGTTACAGGTAGCCCTTGACTTACAACAGATCATTTAATAAGTATTTAAAGTTATGACAGATTTTTAAAGGATATTTATGATCTTTTCTCAAAGTAACAACTGCTACCATGCCCCCAATTGCCACATGACTGCATTTCAAATGGCTTCCCCAGAAAGCCAATGGAGAAGCTGACAGGAAAAGTTGCGAACTGTTACCACCTATTGGAAGATCTATTCTCCCCTCCATATGTGAGATTAATGGGGTGTGTGGGGTGGAAAGAGTCCTATGGTGGGCTGGAGAAATGACAGTTCCCATCTGTACATGGAGGTGTGGGCAACTCTTGCAGTAGGCTGAAGAAAAGAAGCTCAGATCTTTTGATCTCCTTTCTCCAACCAGCCACTAAAATTCCATTCTGCACATGGAGGGAAACTGTCTACTACCCTGCCTCAGAAGACAGCTTCTTTGATCTGTCCACTTAACAATCCATGCAGTAGCAGTTATGTGGGTGTCTTGATTAATGATTACTATGACTTATGACCAAAATTTTGGGCTCAATTATGGCTGCAAGTCAATTACTGTATGCAGTCAATAATAAAAAGATTGTGGCAGAAGTTACATTATATTCTGCCCCCCCCCCATCCACAAAGTTTTATATTACTTTCATATAAACCCCTTAGAGGGGGAAATTTCTTTATATTTCTCTTTGTTTCTCTATTTTTATATAATGTTTATGCTGGGTGGTGTTTTAGTTACATTGAGTATCAGATATTGAGGTGACGAGTTTGATGTTTGAAACCATGATGCACTGCTGATAATAGGTAGCATACAGTTTCTTGAGAGGGATAAATACTTGCTGAAAAAGCAAACATGGTAATAGCATGCTTCTGTCCAATGTGTAAAATAGAAGTTAGAGTTGAAGATATCAGGAGAAACATAAACATTTAATGCCATAGAATTGGGTTACAAAAAAGTGTTTGTCATAAACCAAGAAGTGATAGTGTCAAATATAAAAGGATAATTCTCTTTTTGGTATCATTTTGATTATTATTAGTCTGTTGTTTTGCATGGACACTGAGAGCTTATACACTGGAGACAAATTTCTTGTATGCCTAATCACACTTGGGCACATAATATTCTATTCTACTGTATTCTATTCTACACTGTAATGTATAATATAATGTACTGTCACAACTGACAGTACATTAAAGTAATTTAGTCATATCTCTTAATTTTTTACACATTCATTTAAAAATTAAAACCCAAATAAGACACAATGATTACACAGAATATGTTGAAGTATAGTGTACTGTACCAGTCAGTTTCTATATTACCTATCATATATCTTGGCAATACGCAATTCTCCTCTTCCCTTCCGTAAACTAATCCTCGTTGTAGAAGCATGAGCAAGAATATGTCCTCCAATGGGTTTCTTGGGATCAGCCTGAAAGCTACATCAAATAAAGACAGAACTGTTATATCCAAAGTGAGGAATATGACCCTAAATTATTAAAAATCTTGAAATAATATTGATATATAGTTTGCCATGAGAAACATCAATATTAACAAAATAACATTCTTTTAATTATTGTATGTTTGTCCGTATGCCTTCAGGTGAGCGTGACTTCTGCACAAGTTCCTGCAGTTTGATGGTTTAACTGCTATACTAAGCACTCACTTTCTCACTCTCTTTTTTTCTCTCTTTCCACATATTACTGATCATTGGCTTTATTGGTGATGGACAAAGAAGGGCATTAACATAAAAAATAATAACCAATAATTCCTCAGTTTATAGCACAATCTAAATACAAATGAGATTGTATATAACAGAGCTAATGCTTGACAAAAAGAAATGAATTCTTGACTCAATATTCTTTCTAATTTCTGAAACCATTGCTAATTAACTCATCAACTATTATCTTTATGCGGGGAACCAGGAATACATCATTTGCAAGTAAGCTTTAGTAGTAAGATAGCTCTGAACTCTGCATAATCTGCAATGGGAAAACAAGATACTGTATGAGCCTCAATCATTCTCAGGATCATTGAAGGAGAATTTGAATTGGTCCAATCTGAGAACCCTATAAATGCACTCTAAAAGCAAAAAATAATTTTAAGAGCAGGACTTTTCTCCAGATGAGACAACACAAGAAGTAGTTGCATTGTGCTGTTTCTCTCAGTAATTTTCACCTCATTTTCCCAGGTGCTTTTTTAACATATGCATTTTAAATATAAAGACGCATTTAAACTACATACCTAGCTTAGACTTTCAGTCATTTTTCCTATTTAAACTGACATTCAGGTAAACTATTTCCCTAGAATCCCTTATCAATATGGTTCAAGTATGAGTCTCCTTTGGCTTTCTAGAGTACTTTTTCTGTGATTTAAAAATATAATTAAGAAATCCTATTTCTGTGACTTAAGAACATCAATAATTTACTTACGTCATAGTTGCTCCAGGATCAGAGGTCATTTGGTTAGTCACAAACACAGCCACATTATATTCTGCAGTAACAAAATTAGGTCAAAAGATGGAATAGACATAAAGAGAGAAAAAAAAATATTCTGCTAGTATTCTTTCCACAATATTTTGTTAAAGCATTTCTAATAAACTATGCCTATAAAATTCTCCACAATATTGAAAAAGTATGGAGATCAGTTTTAATAACCCTAACAGACAAATAAAATAGTATTATGGAAAGTTTTGTAACTTTCAGATGTGTGGACATCAAATCTTCAAATTCCCTATTGGTGATAATTGTTTCATTTGAAATATGAAATGGTAGTTGCCAAGATTGGGAAATACTAGTTTAAACAATACCCAGCAGTATCAACTTAAACCAGATCATTAAAACCAAATTAAAAAGTGTTGTGTAAGTCTAATTAAAAGCCAAGTATCCTTTTGTGGAGTACAACTATACAATATAGGGAGTATATTACTAAAAAGATTCCATCCCTTATATCTTTCAATCTCACTGGGATTTTCAAAAGAGAAAACAGTGTACATAAAATCATGTGCTTTGCAAGTTTTTTTTTTTTTTAACTATATCCCACCTTCTGAAATTTTCTGGAGTCTCGAGAGCATCTGAGCAAGTTTCTGTTGCCTTTCAGCTAATTCCCCACGACCACTAAAATCCACACGAAACAGTGCCATAATGGAATCTATTATCTACATTAAATGTCAAAAAGACATTAATTCATGAGAATAAATTTAAAACATTAACATATTAATTAAAGGAATTGAAGTATATAATAAACAGGATTATAAAATATGTACCAGTAGTTTGAAAATGCCAGGTTCCTCATGGAATTTGCCAGCAACATAATCAAGCAGTTCCATTTGATGCTCACCTTCCAAGGAGGAAATAGTAATGATAATAACATTTATTTTAAATCAGAAAAGTAGAAGTACTTGCTAGATAGACCAAGATGTATAGTAGTTGAGTTACAACTGACATAACTAAATTTTAGTATCTTTAGGTTGCCATTTTTAAAACGTTACTTTAAAATAATTCCAAAAGAAGCTGAATACTTCATAAATATTTGAAATCCTCTCTTGAAAGTTGTGTAAAGTATGATAATATTCATTTCTAGCTGAGGTTACAGTAATGTTTATGTAGGTAATTATAAGTTTTACCTATAATTCTGCAATATTTCCATACAGAAGTCATGTGCAATGTCATGTTCAAACATTTGATGTGACAATCCTAATTTACTTATTTATTTGCTTAATAAAATGTAGTCTAAGCCTTAGTAAGGCCACACCTAGAATGCTACATTCAATTTTGGTTACCATATTACAAAAAAGTCGAGAAAAACTGCAAAGAAGAGCAACTAAGATGATTAAAGGCCTGGAGACTAAAACGGTTTGGCTCCTCTAGAGAAAAGAAAGACAAGGAGAGACATGATAGCAGTATTCCTGTATTTGAAAGGTTGCCACAAAGAAGAGGGGGTCAACTTATTTTCCAAAGCACCAAAAGGCAGGACAAGAAACAATGGATGAAGACTAATCAAGGAGAGAAGCAACTTGGAATTAAGGAGAAACTTCCTAAATGAGGACAATTAACCAGTAGAACAGCTTGCCATCAGAAGTTGTGGGTACTTCATCACTGGAGGTTTTTAAGAAGAGACTGGACAGTCACTTATCTGAAGTGGTATAGGTTCTCCTGCTTGAGCAGGGAGCTGGACTAGAAGACCTTCACAGTCCCTTCCAGCTCTATTCTGATTGATTGATTGATTGATTGTAACAAGCTTGCAGAAATGCGGTCTTATCACAATAATTTAGAAAAATTCTGATTAAACATTTGAAAGAGTGTTTGTACAGAACACTGTATTAGAAAAAGAAAAATACCTTTATTATGTCAATTTCCTTAAGAAAACAGTCTCTGGTGTATTATAAACAAACCCCACTGTACAGAATTCATATAGTGCAGTAATATGGTTTGAAGGGAAGTCAATATAAATATTTCTTTGGGAAGAAATAAATTGATAGATAATATGTTCAAATTTTGGGAAACTTTATAACTCAATCTTATGTGATAATTATCCTGAGTATATTCAAAACAGAAACAGAAATTTAAAAATAGACATCATTCCAGTGATAACCCCTTGATGCATAATTGTTCATTCTTAAAATGAGCAGGATTCCTGTGCCATCTTGTTGCAATCTTACTAGTATAAGCCCGTGCATACAATACGTTGTCAAGAACTGCCTCATGATCCGCATTGAAGCGATCAGCAATGTCACGTAGGCGGTCTGGACGACTGGAACATTTCTTAGTTAAGGTATCTGATTTTTAATTCAATACTCAGATATATAGCTGAATCCCATTCATAAAAACAAATATCTTCTCAAAACTGAGCACTTCCAGATGCTAATTCTCCCCTCTTTTAATAACTATGCTCTTTTGATTGCCAGATGTTACTTGCAAACCAGTCTTGATGCAACGCAAACTTCCAAAACTTATGATCTAAAAATCTATTTGTATTTTGACCTTACTTGAAGGACAAATTAAATTCACATTTCATTAAATTAATCCTGTGTTTATGGACTTTGTCCCCATTTCAGTAACTTCTCCTATATCTCCAACTTAGCATGTGACATCCAGCCTAGTTCAGGGAAGCAAATTAGTTGACAGGCTGTTTTAACAATTTTGGATTTAGCTTGATTGACATCATGCAGATGTCCTCCATGAGTCTACACTGACAAACCTCATGGTGGAAGTGCTTGTGTTTTGTAAACTGTGAGAACAACATGTATTCAAATAAGCATTAAGATATAAAATTAATGGCAAATGGGAAGATCACTTCCCTGCATGTGGCTTTCATCTTCTCCTCTCTGCACATTAAATGTCTTTTCTGCTTATGCTGTACCATAAGCTCAAATTTTAAATGTATTATTAATACTGTATAGGAAATCCTTTGAAATCTTTTCACCCTGTTCAGTCAACACAATATATTCAGGATACAATGTATTTTCTGTGTCAATGAAAATAATCTTCCCGCCTGTATACCCATCTGCTCCTGGAAGTTGGGCTGTCACTAAAATAAATAATAATAGTAACAAATTTTCAAATATCCCAAATCAAAGGGTTACTGTCAAAACAATGAATGAATTTTACATTAAATCCCCTTTTTCTATCGGCCACTGAATTAAAAGCTCCATACTACAGTATTATGTTAATTAGGTGAGTAAAGATCAAAATGAAAGATTTTAACTTATTCTAAAATCATTTTAGAAATGGCATTTCCCAAGGTGTAATAGGAACTAACGATAAGGTTGTCATATAGATTTGTTTTTGTTATATTTTACATTGGCTTTATATTTGTATTTTCTTCCTTGTACATTGTATGTTGCCTTAAATTCTATACAGATAAATATTTGCAGATAAGAAGGGACTGGAAATATTGCTGCAGCCATGTATGAAGCTGAGAATATTCCAGTGGTGCAGATAACTGTTTCCTCCACATCTATCTTGTACAATATAGTAAAACTGAAAAATCTGAGGCTGCCATAACATGAATGTTGTCAGAAACAATGGAAGAAGTCATTTGCTGATCATTCATCACCTCCCTTGTCAGATGGAACATATCAAGTATTCTAACTTGATAACATGCCAGCTGTATACATAGTATAAGCTGCTTAGCCTGACTGCTCTTCTTTCCACTACCATTGAGATTCTGATAAGAAAGCTTTGTAGCCTGAACATTTAATACACTTTTCTATTTTAATGATTTTGGGAAATACTTTCAAGTAGATGATATTGCTAAGGAACTTGCCAGAGCAAGACTAGAAGGCAATTCTTATAGTTCTTCCCCTCAGAATATGGTTGCTGTAAATACACAGTATAACTCATTTCTTTGTAATGTGGCATTTAGGGACTTGCTTTCTACTAGGGAGTCAGAAAGGCTATGGGGCTGAAGGTAGGATTAGAGTTATCCTTACCAAGTGAGATATACAATCCACCACAGAAGAGAAGAAAGCTAATTCTTCAGCTAGTATAATATTTAGCATGTTCACACATCATATGTGTGTGATTTTAAATACCATCAGTATATTTTTGCATATTGAACATGCATTTTTAAATATAATTATGATTTGATACATACCACAAAGAGTATGAGAAAGTTGGGTTTTGCCTGTTCGGAATTCTATTAAAAACAACAAAAAATAAAAATTGTAAAGAAGGGTAGTCAGTCATGCAAAGATACATTCGCTAATTAGTCCAAAGTTTTTTTATTGTTTTGTTTCAAAGACTAACACAACTACTTATTTGAAACCATGTCAATTTACTTGCAGAAAAGCTCCTGTGTTCAGATAAATTTTATAAAGATTTATATATTTATATAAAAATATGTATATTGTCACATAATGGAAGGATCAATTGAATATCATGATAATATGCAGAACTCCATTATTCAATGAAATTGATATGAAAACCACTCAGAAGGGACACTTGATATAGAGAGTAAGGGAGATAGTTTGACAGAAATATGGAGAGAGCATTGAAATATTCTTGAAGCCTGAGGAAGAAGATAGTATTCAGAAGTCATTCAGATCATCCTGATTCACTGGAAGATTGAAAGAAGATTGCAAGTTTCTGTCACTATAGTATAACTTTAGTCATCCTATGAAGTTGATTTTTCTGGTGTGGCCTACCTAGTGGATACCTACCTACTATCTACTTGAGGTTCCATTCACTTCAACTAGATACAACATTTATGCAGAGATACAGCCTTAAACTACTTTAAAAATATTAAGATGGCATTAAGTAATTTTAATAATGGGTTTAAAGGTTTAAAGCAACCCAGTTAGGCATGCTAAAGATGCTTTGCAATGACTATCATGAGAATTCACAACCCGAATATCTTCAGGGAATTCTATCCAATTCTATCTATTCTATCCTGAATGGTATCACACTAAGAAAACTGACTTAGATATACTACAATCTGATATATTTTTCTTACATGCATAGTAGGTACCAGAATACAAAAAAAAGGTATAGCTCCTTCCAGTTCTATATGACTTTTAAATATTGACAAAGAAATCAAAATATAGTGCCTGTTCAATATGCTTACAATTCCTATGGTTTGGGGAATTATTCCCCAATATGTTCACTAACCTCCGAAGGCTTCTGTAATAGCCATGCTTTCAATCCCACCACCTAGGAGTTTACTGAAAAGAAGAAAAAAACTTAAAATCGTGGAATGTATAGGGCTGAGACTGGCCAAGCCAGGGGGAGGAATCAAATGAGAAATTAATCTGGAATTCCTAAATTATCTAGGAATAATTTATTGTTTAAAATGAAAAATACTAAAATGTACTAAAACTTTAACAATATCAGGAGATGCGAGTAAAATCAATTATTTATTTGATATATGATACCAAAAGAGGGAAATATAAAAAAGAGTAATTAATCAGAATATTCCCTTTTGGGTTTTTTTTTCAGCTTTATTTATAAACCAAAGCAACCATTTAAATTTGTTAAACTTATGCCCCATTACAATCTAGTGACTGTCAGTTGTTTATAGAGTATGCTATATACTAATTTAATTAATTTTAAAATAATTTGTTCCTTAATAAGCAAAATTTGGCCCATTCTCTAACAGTTTTACATTTTACCTAATAGAAAATATAATCTGTGGGAGTAAGATAACATGTCAGGGGCACTGTTAAATGCTTAATTATGGTACTGCTGAAGCTATAAAGATAATGACGACTCCTCCAACACTTCCTCAGAGGCCAGATGGAGGGAGAATGAGTTAATTCCTGGCATGTCACGAATTACTGACTCTGAACTGCAGGCAGAACAGCTTCAGGTAGGGACAGCTTGCAGGCTATTGAAGAAGAGGGAGAGGAGCTACCTGCTGTGGTGAATCTCAGAGCATGCAGGGCAGAGAAACGGAGGCCTCGCTCCTCTTGATGGGCTGCACCGGCAGCTATTTAGCACAGCAGGCGGAAGGAGGTGTTGCTGGAAGCAATGTGTGTGGTTGTGGCTATGTGCTCATTCATGTTTCCTGGGACTCTGAATTTCTATAACCCATCAGCTAACACAGATGAACTTTAGGTTTTGCCTGGGGGCTTTATGTTTGTTTATTCGACTTGCTATTTGAACAGCTTGCTATTTGTGTTATGGATTAATTGGCCATTGCCTGGGGGATTAATCTGGCCTTACTCATGGCTGGTTTTGGTTGGGACAGTGCTAAAGCTGGGGGAAGAGAACTGCTGGGGGAAGACAAAAAAACCCTCCATAAACCACACTGACGTGTGAGTGTGAATGAATGGGGCACAGATATTCAGCTGAAACTAAATTAAAATCAAAAGATTAAAAACTGGAGCATGAAGGAAATGAAAAAATAAGGGTGTAGGATTGTCAGTTTACTAACTCAAATTCCTGGCTTCCAGTGGTAATATGGAATACCATCTTTCGCTTCTCACTATATTCAAATGCAGTCAGAAACCCTGGTTCCTAGGGGGGAAATGAAACTACTTAATATGTCTTGCAGTCATGGTAATTTAATATTTGTAAATTGCTTTGTACATTGAACAAATAATGCAAGTAGTTAGAGCAAACAATTATATAATATTTGATCAAAACTCCTAACCATGTAGTAGTGATAGTAGTATACAGGTAATCCTTGATCTACAACAGTTTGTTTAGTGACTGCTCAAAATTGCAATGGCATTGAAAAAAGTGACTTATGACAGTTTTAATGACCATTTGACGAACCCTGACACATTGCAGAATATCTACGGTCGCAATTAAAATTCAGATGCTCGACAATTGACTCACATTTATGACGGTTGCAGTGTCCCAGGATCATGTGATCACCTTTTGCAACTGTCTGACAAGCAGTCATAGGGAAGTCAAATTCACTTAACATTCATGTTACTAACTTGACAACTGCAATGATTCACTTAACAAGTGTTACAATAAAGGTCATAAAATTGTTTATAATATTAAATATGTATGGAATTGCATTATCCCAGAGAAACCCAGTGTGCCACTCTGATGCCTGCTCAGTGTAGGTGACATTGTGGCGAGAAGAGCCTTTCTGCAACTTAACAACTGTGCTGCTTAGCAACAGAAATTTTTGTCTTAATTGTGGTTGTAAGTCAAGGACTACTTGAAGCTCTGAATATGTTCTTCAATGTAATCTGCATAATATTTAGTGGGGTATATATTCAAATGTGTATAGAACAGTTCTTGAATTAACAAATCTGAATAAAGTAGTTCATGCTTATTTTGTAGAAAGCAATAACTTTTTAATAGTTATATTTTGGTTACAAGATCACTTCACATTGCTGAGCTGAACTAATGAATTTAGATTTACTCTAGGTTTTCACCATTTGTTGACTATGACTAGACATTGCAAAGCTTGATTCTATGCAGCAAACTTTCAAAACACATGGTGACGTAAATTAAGGATGTGTATTATATATGGCAGAATTCCTAACTGAATTGGATTGATGTGACTGAATCAAAGCCAGGACCTGAGGAAGACTGAAACCAAATTACTTTGAAACAATTGGTTATTGATTTGCAAAATCGAATTACTTCACAAATTATTTGTTTTAAGAAAAAGTATTAAATAAGAAGAACAGTGAAAAAGTATTAATGCTGGATGCTATGGGGGCCTGCCTGGGGAACAACAGGTGTTGGCTGAACCTGGCAAGATCAAATGGCTCTGGATACATGAACTTAAAGATGTGGGACTTTGCTTTAAATACAGACCTGGTCTGCAACTTGGGGGGTTCTCCTGGACTCAAGACTGGCTAGAAGACAACTTTGGGTTGTGCATCTATTGCAGCCTATCCTGGGTTAGGTGTCCCTGCACTGAGTCATTCAAACCTTAGTCATCTCATGCTTGGACTACTGCAATGTGCTCTGTATGGGGGCTATCCTTGAAAAGCATTTGGAAGTTTCAAATGGTGCAGATTGGAACAGTGTGCCCAATCTTTGGGGCCCTTAAAATGGCCCATGTTACACCATTGTTCTGAGTGTTGCACTGGCTACTGGTTTGCTACAGGTTGCAATTCAAAGTGTTGATTATTACCTATAAAGCATGGCATAGGTCCAGATTAGTTGATGAACCATGTCATGCCCCCATTGGAGTCTGAATCTGTTGGCCTTGGAGGAAGAAGGCGAGACCAACACAGACGAGGGAGAAGAGTGCCCTGCTCCCCTTTGCAAGGCACACCTGGGGATTGAGATGTAAGGAGATGCTGGTGGGAGAGGCATTTGTCAGGAACAAGTGTGGAATCTGTGGAGCCTTGTGTGCACTTGCCGACACCTGGAGATTACTGTGCTCTCTGTCAGGATTCCAGCAGTTACCCCAATTAAATCATGAATCTCAAGCCAAACTTCCAAAACTTCAAAAAGGATTTATTGGGAGTTAACATGTCTGGCACTGCCTGGATGTAGCTGTCTCTGAGACACATAATTCATTGTCACTCTTGACCCTGGTTTCCCCCCACCCCCTGGGTGTATCGTAATGCATATTCTCCAATGAGACACATCCATAGCCAAGAGTCATCAATTATGTTCTTCAGTTAGAATTTTGCACAGCAGAAACTTTAGTCACCTAGTTACTAACTTTGAAAAACTATTTATGGAATGCACTTTCGCTTTCCAAGCTGCAGCACTGCTCTTTCAAACCCCTTTCCCCCCTCCCTTTCTATTGGCAATTCTAAAAAGACCATAGAAATATTTTATGAGCTAACACTCTGTTTTGTGGTGCTTTCCTCGTTTGCTACTTTGCTGAAATTTTTGCCCTGGTTACTGTTTGGCTAACCTCGTCTACTGGACTGCTGGCCCTGGTTACTGTTTGGCTAACTTCGCTTATTGGACTACTCGCAGCCGGAGGCTGCTGAAGGTGCATGTGAATGCTTTGCTCCAGGACTTGTAGTAAACGTGGGGATGTTCAGGAGCTAAGTTGCAGCAATAAAAGGGAGTTAGACCTGTTCTCTGGCTGTGTTGCTTTCGTGTCATCACAAACAAACTGTCTCACCCCTATGGGACAGGTCCATTCCACCCATGCCAGCAGTGGAGGCATGCTGCAGATCCCATCAGCCAAGGAATTCCAGGTGGTGGGGTCCAGGAGAAGAGCTTTCTTAACTATGGCCCAATCCTTTAGAACAGGGGTGTCAAACTCAAGGCCTGGGAGCCAGATCCGGCCCGCGGGGTGATTAGATCTGGCCGCAGGGCCACTCTAGAAAGGGCGAAAGACTGGCCTGCGGTGCCTCTGCCAGCAAAAACAGAACTCGGGTGGGCTGCACACAGCCCTCTACAGCTCTGTTTTCATTGGCAGAGGGTTACTTACAGGAGGCCTTTGCAGCCGAAAATAGAGCTCAGGAGCCTGTTTTCTTTGGCAGAGGGCTTGGGCCACCACAGGCACCCCTGACATGAGTGATGTTGAGCTGACCACACCCACTTTGGCCCTCCGAGGTAAAATACAATCCTGATGTGGCCTTCAATGAAATCGAGTTTGATACCTCTGCTTTAGAACATGTTGCCACCTGAGGTTGTATTGGTTCCCACCCTCCTGACTTTCTTTAAGAGCCTGAAGACCTGGTTCTGCCTGTTGGCTTGGAGCCCTGATAGGGGAATTTCACACTGGAGGTTGTTGATCAATTAATAGCAGTTCCTATCTCCCTCTCATATATTCTTCTTCCTTCCCATCTTTAGTTATAACTAGTATTTTATTGTATTTTTTAATATAATTATATATATTTATGCACATATTTCTGGTTTTATTTCAATATTATAAACTATCCAGAGTTGCCTTATAGCGAGATAAGCAGCAAACACATTATATATATGTATGTATGTATATGTACATGTACATGTATTTGTTTGATGCTCGCTATAATGTGTGTGTGTGTGTGTGTGTATGAATTAATTTCTAATAACTTTGAATAATTTTATCAGAATTCTGCAATCTTGAGAGCTAGGGTACTACAATGCAAGACAGGGTCATATCTTAGTGTTTTTGGTTAGTTTTTCTGAGGAACGAGAAAAGAGAAAATAAAAACAAAACCAGGAAAATGTAGAATTAAATGCTTTCCTAGAAAATGTGATATATTTTAGTGAATCACATATACTAAAGTCAAGGATTACCTGTACATTCTCAGGTTTCCTGTAGGAAATAACTATGAGGAAAATCTAATGGGATAATTCAAACTTACTTACTATAAGTTTGTTGGCTGCTTCTTTTATCTTCTCTACTTTGGCTTCCGAAAGTCCCTTCACATTACATAATGCGCGCTTAGTTGTCATCTGAATCCCTTTGACTGTGCAAATTCCTACTGATTTCAGCTTCTTAATGTCTGCTACATTCTGTGAAGGAAATAAACATGATCTAAAGTAGTGAAAGAAAGATGACTCTGAATTTAAGATGATCTTCCTAGAAATAAATATTCTTTGGAATAATGTCTTCCTCTTGTCAGCCTAATCTTGCCAATACTAGGTGAAGCCAGTGCTGCAGATGTTATCCCTCTTTCACCAATAAACATGGGCAGGAGGAAAAGTTATAAATCCATGTGCATTTATGTATGCATCAATTCACAACACAATCCATACATTTAAAAAAAGGCATGGTCTGGAAAAGACAGTTTTGTGTAATAGTTAAGACACCAGGCTAGAAACCAGGAGACTGAATTCTAGTCCTACCTTAGGTATGAAAGCTGCCTTGAGTTGTTTATAAAAAATGATAGGATTAAAAAAACTAATAAATTATTTGCCTTTAAAATATGGCTCATTTATGTCAAATATTATTTCTTACAC
Organism: Hydrophis major; assembly: GCA_033807585.1. Taxonomy (NCBI): domain Eukaryota; kingdom Metazoa; phylum Chordata; class Lepidosauria; order Squamata; family Elapidae; genus Hydrophis; species Hydrophis major. The sequence goes on along the minus strand of CM066331.1, from coordinate 181,303,507 downwards.
CAGCCATTCTCTTACACATGCAAACCACTTTCACAATAATACAGATAAAAACACACATATGCACAATCTCTTCCTTTTAGCACAGATAGAAGAAAAAAGTATTACGATAACTACAAGTGTAAATAATTAAAGACAGAAAGAGAGGATCATGTTTAAGTGTATCGAAAGAGTTTACATCCATTGAGAAAACACCCACTTTTGCTGTTGTTATGGTATTGTAGTTTAATCCCTGAATGTACTTACAATTCCATGCTTCTGTAACAGATCAATGTCCTGGAAAAATGATTCCTGTTAACATCAGAACGGAATATTGGTTATTTTATTTATTTATATTCATATGTTTAAACTGCCCACCTCTCCCAAAGACAAGATATAACCAATAAATAAAACCTCATATAAAATTTTAAGTTAAATCAGGTTTAAAACATTTAAAATTGTCGAATGATGGCAATTAAACATCAAAAAGGGCAAAAGAAAAAAAATCCTAAAATGGCCATGCCAAGATGATTATTACCGGTGTGGAGGGAGGGTTACTCATGGGACTAGCCAGCACCACAGTTGCAAGGGCTTCTGTGCCCCTCACTCAAGGATGTACAGCCAAGTTTTAACTCTTTTGCAGAAAGTCCAAGATATTGGGGAGTTGCTTTCCTCACCTCTGGGGATAGGATGTTCTATAAAGCAGGGGCAGTAGCCAAGAAGGCTTTCTTCCTACACCCCATCTGTCAAAATTCTTTGACTGACAGGACCTGCAGTGTATTTTCTCTGCCTGATTGATTGAGGCAAGCTGATGAGATGGGGTGAAGCCAGTTCTGTAGGTAATTTTATCCTATGTCATGTAGAACTTTATAAGTGATGACCAGTTCATGGAGCAAGGATGTTATATAGCATGTGTCCTTCTTTGGGCACCCAATATGGCCCATGTGGCCACACTCTGAACCAGTGAAACTTCTGAATACTTTTCAGGGATAGCCCCATGGGAGATGATTTGGGCATGAATGACTGAATATAGAGCTTCCCTGTCCAGGAAAGGTCTTAATTGGTGCACAATGGGACTTGGGCAAAGGGCCTCTTGGCCATGGCTGTCACCTGCTTTTGATCAGGAGTTGTGAGTTCAAGAAGACTGGGGTAGTGCAACTCCATCCAAGACCAGGGAGGGTAAAATCCCAGGAACAGAAGAGGTCACCCACTCTCTTACTGGGTTCAGTTAAATCTGTTGTTACCCAATCTGACCTCCACAGTATCTAGGTATTGTGAAAGGACGCCCATTACAGCACTTACTTCATCTGGGATGGAGATATATAATACAATTTATATAATAATGTCAGCATATTAGTAATATCTCATTCCATGGAGATGGATGATCTCACCCAGTGATCTCATGTAGATGTTGAAAAGGAGCACCGAGCCCTATAGTATCCCATAAAGGGACCATGAGCTAGACTTCATTTCCTACCAACACCAGTTGGCCTTGGAAGAAGGAGGGGAAACAGCACTTGTGCCTCTCATTTTTGTAGGAGCCCCTCAAATTTCCTGACACAACAATTAATCAGTAGAACAACTTGCCTCCAGAAGTTGTAAATGCTCCAACACTGCAAGTTTTAAAGAAGAGATTGGATAACCATTTGTCTGAAGTGGTATAGTGTTTCCTGCCTAAGCAGAGCCTTAGACTAGAAGACTTCCAAGATCCTTTCCAACTCTGTTATTCTATTCTATTCTAAATATTGAAATAGCACTATTTTATTGTGCTATTTTATTGTGAGTTGGACTAAGGATAAATTTCCTAAGGGTGAGACCAATCAAGTTGGCCACGGCCATCCAGTCACATAACCACCCAGCCATGCCCACCGAGTCATTAGGGCAGAGAACCGGTTGTTAAATTATTTGAATCCCATCACTGACCTTTCCTATTTTGATATTTTTGAACCCTTAATCTTATCTAATTACATGTGGGAAAAGGTAAAGTATATCTTAAGTATATTTAGTAGTAAATGTAAATCAAGGAAAACATCCAAAGGATGTTCACTACCGTGCTTAGGACAGTCATCCCATCCAAAGGAAACACAGGAACTAGTTGACAATCTTGATGAATAAATGCAAACTCCATCTTATTTGGGTTTAGGTTCAGCATGTTACTCCTCATCCCAGTCTCACGTTTTTAATTAGTCTACAGTCCTAATAACTTCTCAGATACCAAGTCCAATCCTGTTTAACTCTTTGTTCTCAACTGAGATCACCTGCCTGTTGCCAACTAACTCTTATTCTTTTGATGATGATACGCAGTGACAATATAAACATAGATCATAGCTTTAAATTATTATTTGTAGATGAACTATGCATTTTATTACATTTCTTGTATGGAATTTTCTCAAGGGACAGATTACATTGAAAATTATTACTGAATCAAATATACTTCCATACCTCTTCATCTTGGTATCCTAGTTCTTCTTGTACAACTTGGTCTTCTACAGATTTCATTGTGAAAACAGAACTCAGTCAGTGCTGCAGAAATCAATTCAATACTGCTAAAAAGCATAAATAAGCTAATTATTTTATGAGTTTTTGATGTTTATATTATGCTAACCTAGAAGGAGCTAAGTAGATTACTGAAATACATTAACTCAGATGAATTTCATTTCAAAATAAATATGATTTAAATCTTTTCCAAGTAGATTTAAAAGGAGAAATAGATTACCAAAAATGTTGCAGCATCATTTGAGATTTTTTTAAAAATAGCTTTCATACCCAGTTCACTGTAATTATGAATGCCTACAATACATGAAGGCAGTCCTCAAATACTATATATTTACTATATTAACTTATATTATAAGTTAAGTATATATTAACTTATAGTAATAAGTTATAGTAATAAGTTATATAAGTTAAGTATATATTAACTTATAGTAATATTCACAGTTCTTTGAATATTGTAAATTAGCATCCAGAATATGGGCAGTAATTAAAATTTTAAATCTGGAGATTTATGAAATTAATGGTAATGCTGTCCTTTTTAAAATAATGATTATCTCATACAATTCTCTCCCTTTCATGCTTGAAGAAAATCAAATGTCCCTCAAGAAAGTATGTTTAACTTGGCTAGAGTTGTGAGGTGATAATATTCTGAATGAAATTAATAAATGTGCTTTAATAGAGACCCTAACTCTTATGAGGAAAGGAAGGAAGCATAAAGCTATGCTTACTCAAAATGCATCAAACAACATTTCTACCTGCTCTTATATTCATATTAATCTTTTCTATTTTCTAATTAATATTTAAATATTTTTATATATTAGGCTTCTTGTATTTTAGGACAAAAATGGTTAATTAAACTCTTAGGATGTTTAATATATTTACAGTGACCTCCTGTGTTTTGAAACCGATTTTGATAAAACTGTTCTATGCAGTTTTAGATTTAAATATGCTTATACACACACAAAGTTCAGAAGCTCACTTTGTCCCATCAATAGGTGGAATAAAAGGAGGCAATCTGACTTAGCTGGAAGGCAAGGGAACATAGTCTGGCCAATTAAAGATAAAACCCATGGGTTGTTGTGCTGTTTGCAAGATAAAATCCCACATTAACAATAGCAGTGACAATAAATGCAGGATATACCAATGTGGTAATAAAACTATGGTAACAATAAACTAACAGGTTCACAGTGAATTTTATTATAGTGCAATGTATAACTTATCTAATCATTTTCAAATTACACTCCTAAAATACACAAATATAATTGTGTGTGTGTACATAGATAATAATTATGCAATAATCCATTACATAATTGTACGTTACCATATACACATAAAAATGTTGCTCACTTCCATCATAAGCCACATTTTCCTGTCTAAATTTGCAATAGCCATCTAATAAATGAGAAATAATATATTGTTTAAAGTGCAACTTTGAAAAAAAAAACTAGTATATGGTATACAAGATATGTGTGATCCTCATCTTTCTAGAACACATTTTAATATCGATTTTATCTGTGGAGGCCAACTTTTATTCTGGAGACATGCTTCTGAAAGAAAGCTAGAAGTGTAAAATTTGCAAAGGCCGCCTTCTCTTATCTTCTGTAAAAAACAGTTACTTTTTTTATCACAAAGGAGCTCAGAATGGCATATCAGTCTTCCCCTACTCAAACCTCTATTGCTTCCTCACCAGACATTCTGAATGCTATGAGGCAAATTAGATAAGTAAAGTTGGGCTCTGAGGTAAATTAGGTAGATGAAGTTTATCTCCTCTCAATTCTCTCTTCATGTCACCTTTATGCCAACTTGTAAATAACATTTTAGTAATTTTGGAAGTAAATTGGGCTGGGAAAGAAAACTTGGTGGTGGGGGAATAATCTGCAGCCTTAGGGACAGAGAGGTTGATTTCCCTTCACTCAAAATGCTGCTCAGACCTTGCTTTCGAGTTTGACGCAAATTGACACAACTGGCCTACAATTCAGACATCGACTTTGGAGGCACAATTTACAGCTGCTGGGAACAGAGCTCCCAAATTGGAGGGAAAAAAGAAATTAGCTTCTCAGACAATGTTTTTCAAATTTGGCTATGTGTGGACTTCAACTCCCAGAATTCCACAGTAAATTGCCAAGATTGGAAAACACTGGCATACCATTCCAAAGGACACAGAATAATGGATTTAAAGAAAAACTTCCTAACAATTAAGAGCGGAACAGAACAGCTTTTACTATCAGTATTTTTTTCTTCTGATCAACTAAAACTTCTTTAAGCTCAATTTTTCTTGGCAAATTTTCAAGAACAACTTGATCATTTCTGCTGGACTTCTATATAGTAGCCCTTCAGATACTTGAGGAGACCTATCATGTCTCTGTCTCCCCAGTTTTCCTTCACAAATGTAAAGTTCTAGGCCACTAATTATCTTGATTGCTCTCCTCTGTATATGTTCCAGTTTAGGAATATCCTCTTTGAAAGGTAATACTCGAACCTAATTAAATATTATATTTACAAAAAGAATAGAAATAATTTCATATATATATACATATCCATATCTATTATTGTCATGATTTAATTACAACATAATTAAATTACAACATAATTACAACATTATAGGCATACTAGTATAATACAGTTTTTAATATTTGGAAATGCTCTTCTTTAAAAAGAGGTGCTCTTTTAAACTTCTAATATGGAAGAACAAAGAAAAATAACATGGAAGTTGGGACTAATATGGAAGAACAAAGAAAAATAACACCTTGCACATTAGTTTCACTAGGAGCTAAAATGTAGAGTTCAGTTAAGAAATTAAATATTCCAAACTTAGATATTGTAATTCTAAAGAAAAGTATTGTCGTTGTGTATGCCTATTATGAAATTTATGTTAGAAAAGCTGCAAATAATCCAATTTAGAGTCAATATATTTTTAAACTGGACAAAGAATGAAAGAGATACAATAAAATCAAATGTAATGGGAAAGAATTATACATATCATATTCAAAAGTAATAAAAGAAATTATATTCCAGTAGCATTCCTAAAACGTTATTGTTAAGTTCTGTGCATGGGCGTTAAGAAGGAGACGAGCCGGTGAACAGTGAACTTCAAACCTCTTTCTTAACATGGTGTAACAGCTCAGCTCCATGGCCACAAGGCCCCCCTTTATATAGGCAAGCTCTTAAGTATTTAACCAATGAAAACACAGGGAGCGCTAGCTCCATTAACCAATGGGAGAGGCTCGTTAATAGCCAATCAGATTCTCCTGAACGGACCAATCCGATGTCGCTATTATCAGCCAATCAGAAGTGCAGGGCCAGAACCCTGCACTTTACTTCAAGCTCTCAATAATCTTTATTCAAGCACTTTTATTAATTCACAACACCCCTTCCCCCGAGTTCCGTTTAAGGGGTGTGGTCACGTAGTCTTTGAGGTAGGCAGGTTGTTTTGATTGTCTATTTAATTTACGTTGTTCTCCCGGTAATTGGCTACAGTCTTTTTTTTTTTAACAAATTTTATTAATTTTACACAAAACACAATACACAAACATACAAAACACAAAACATAAACAAAATTAAAAGATCTTTTCTGAAGGCTGTCTGATCCCAAGTTGAAACTCTTCACACAGACACAAATTCAAACATCATATTCACTTTATATATCCTTCCATATCTTATTATCATTTTCTTTTTTTATATATATATATAAACCATTTTTTTCAATTTTATAAAAACAATGCACAAAGAATCAAGGCATAACAGCTTATAAATTCTTTTCTAAGAAAAAATAATAAAAGAAGAAAACCAATAGAACATAACAATTCCAAATTATAGTATCAATACTTTATCTATTTAACTTCATATCTTATCCCAGCTTCTCCTTTTCATCCAAATTATTTCTTGTTAATTAAAATTTTATTGCCTTTTATCAATATACAAAATCCAAAAAAACATAACAAAGCCTTTATATATCCTTCCATATCTTATTACCATTTTCAATAACATTCTTTGTCTGTTCTATTTCCAACTATCCATTCATCTTTTTTCTTTTATTATACTTCTCCTATACACCAATTGGAGTAACATCTATAACTCATTACCCTAACTTAAAAGTACTTCATATAACAATTTTTCTTGGGATTCTGTTTAATAGATTCTAAAATTACACAATAAATTTTATACTCTAAATACATATATAAAAACACAATCTTATGTACCCTCCAGAATCCCTCTTTTATCCTAGATTAAATTCACCCATTGTCTCTGAATAAACTTTTTTTCTTTAGATCTTGCTTCCCCCCATTGAAGCTTCTCCTCCCCCCCTTTCTCTCTTGCTTATTCTTCTCCTTGCCCTTTTTACCCCTTTGTCTCTCCTCCTCCCTTTTCTTACTCCCTTTCCTTTCCTTTCTAAACTTGCCTCCACCTTTCCGCTCATCTTTCTCTTTTTTGGTTGTTTTTATAATTCTTAAAATCCCCTTTTTCTTATCCTTTTTCTCCTCCTCCCCGGAAAGAACCTGTTAGGGATAACATTGTTTACCCTAACTGGTTTAGGTAAAATAATAAATATGTAATCATAGTTTATAAGTTAAAGTGTCTGCAACTTTAACTGTAGGACTGTAATTAAGGGAGTGGTTGTGAAAGCACTTAAAAAGAAGCAAGACGACAGCTTGCTCTCTCTCTGGCTTTGATGATCCCTAATTACTGCATGGACTCAAGACTGCTTTGCTCGAACGGGAGAGATAAACAAAGGACTGATTTGTAAGTGAACTGACATAGCATATTCTACACGGACTTTGCTAACTGAATATCCTTGAATGGACTGACTAAATAATACATGACTTATGGACTGTTATTTTGACTATGCTATAAATGGAATAAACTATATTTTTGACAGCACAAGCGTATCTGTTATTTTTACTGTATGTTAACAAACATACAAACTTATCTCACTCATTTATCTGTGTGCCTATCTGACTAACGCTGCACATTCTGTTTAGCTTGTCTCCTTAACCCTGGTTGGGGAACCCAGGCTTAACACTGGTTATGGGCCCAGAGGCTGCAAAGTCAGTTTAACTAGGATAAAACAGATTTATGTAAAAGTGAGAGTTTGTGTTGTTATATATTACAGTAAACAGACAGCTGTGTTTTATTAATTATAGTTTTATATCCATACAAAGAAAACATGGCACAAGTCAATCTACAAAGTTTGTCCCTTATATCCAAGCTGAATGGAACAAACTATGTATCATGGTCTATGAAATGTAGTCTGCTTCTACGAAGAGAAGGTTTGTGGAACATAATTGAAAATCCACCAAACGTAGAAGAATGGGATCCAGAGGATGATGAAGATAGACTAAAAATAGAAGAATTTATGCATAAAAATGAACACGCTATTTGCATAATTGGGTTAACCTTAACTGATCAACAACTTGTTCATATCCATGGAGAACAAACGGCTGTTGGGTGTTGGCAGAAGCTGAAGAGGATTTATGTCCGAGATAACGTTGGTGCTCACATAAATCTAACACGGAAGCTTTCCAGGACGCATCTCCAAACAAATGGTGATATGCTGAGTCATTTGAATTCTATAAAAAGCATTTTTCAAGAACTGCACGAGAAAGAGCTTATTTTCTCTGAACTACACCAAGTCTACATAATTCTATCTTCCCTTGATGAAAGTTATGATAACTACGTAACTTCCCTTGAAGTTTTGCCAAAGGAAAGTTTAACTTTAACTGATATAACTGGCAGATTGATTGAAGAGGCCAGAAGAAGACTTGAAAGAGATGAGTTAAGGAGGCAGCAACCTCAAAAAGAAGATAATGAATCTCCTACTGCATACGCAATTAAAAAGTGTTTTAATTGTGGAGGAAGAGGACATTTGGCAAGATTTTGTAAAAAAGCAAAGCGCCAGAACGCTGGCCAGAATACTAAAAGTCATCAAAAGAAAAAGAAAAATTTAGAGTTAGCCATGTATAGTAACGAAGCTGTAAAAAATAATTTATGGGTGGTTGACAGTGGAGCATCCCATTGTATAACAAATGATAACAAAAATTTTATTAAAATGTCCAAGAGTACACAGCAGATATCGTTAGCGAATGGCTGGAAACTGAAAGCTAAAGGTCAAGGTATAGCATATTGTTCTTTTATAAAAGAGAATGTAAAAATGTTATATATACCACAACTTAAGTTTAATTTACTTTCAGTTAGAATTTTGGTTAAACTAGGATATGTAGTTACCTTTAAAGGAGATAACTGCATAATTGAAAAAGAAGATAAGAAAATTACTGCATCTTTAAGAGGTGAATTATATGTGTTAAATGATAATGGTTTAAAGGTGGCTAACATGGTTTATGAAAATAAGAAACCTCATGATGAATGTATTCACTTGTTACACCGAAGGCTAGGGCATTTAAATTTTAAAATGCTTAAGAAAACTGTTGAATTATCTAAGGGAATAAGTTTAAAACCTTGTAATAAGTATTTGCAATGTAATGCTTGTAATCAAAGCAAAAGCAAGGTCATACCGGCTAATAGAGTTGATGGATTTACTACCAAAGAACCTTTAGAAGTAGTATTTGCAGATTTAATAGGTCTGAAAAAACCAAGTGTAGGAGGAGCTCGATACATATTAAGTATAATGGACCACTATTCTAGATATGGGTTTTGCTATTTAATGAAGAGCAAAACTGAAACGTATCAAAATCTCTTTAATTGGATAAAATTTGCTGAAAGGAAAACTAAAAAGAAATTAGTAACTCTTATAACAGATAATGGTACGGAATTTACAAATAATAAATTCCAGAACAGACTAAGAATGTTAGGTATTCAACATAAAAAGTCTGCACCATATAGGCCACAACATAATGCCTTTATAGAGAGAAGAGGCCAAACATTACAATCAATGATACGTACTATGATGTCTGATTCAGGAATACCTGACAATTTGTGGGGAGAAGCAATAATGTGTGGTAATCATATATTAAATAATGTTGTTAATTCAACAGCAGGTGAATTACCATTCACACTGTGGCATGGTACAAAACCTGACTTAAGTTACATGCACACATTTGGAGCACCAGCATGGGTGCATATCCCTACACAACTTAGACAAAAAGAACAGCATAGAGCTAAAAGATTATTTTTTGTAGGATATAAATCTAATCATAGATCTTATAGATTCTGGGAACCAGGTACATCTAGAGTTTACACCAGTGCTAGTGCTAAATTCCTAGAACATGTAGGATGGAATAGATTAGAGCAAGATTTAAATAATGAAGTAATTATTGAACCCTACAAAAGGCAGAAAGATCAGATTAGTTATAAGAAGAGTCCAATTAAAGAAGAAGTCCATGAAGAGCAAATAGGACCAGAACAAGAGGAAACAGTTGATCAGGAAGAGTTAAATAATCAAGAAGAGTTAATAAATGAAAGTCCACCTATAAGTCCTGTAATACCTAGGCGTACTACACGTGTAACTAGACCACCTGATAGGTATCAAGCAAGTATAGTTTGCCAAGTAACTAAAGTTCCAACTAGTATAGATGAACTTAGGATGTATCCTGCTAAGGATCAGGAGAATTGGCAAAAGGCAATGGAAAAAGAACTAAATTCATTAAAGGTAATGAAAGTATATGAAGATGCTAAATTACCTCCAGGAGAAAAATCCATTGGGTGCAAATGGATATTTAAAGTAAAAACTGGAAATGATGGGACTATTACCCATAAAGCTAGGTTGGTAGCTCAAGGATTTAATCAAACTGCATCTGATTATGATGAAGTTTTTGCACTAAGTCTTAAAGCAACATCTTTAAGAGCAGCTTTAGTGTGGGCAGCTAAGAAAAACTATGTCATTAATCATTTAGATGTAGAAACTGCTTATCTGCATGCACCATTGCAGCACACTATATATTTAAGAAAACCAGTAGGTATAAAAGACAATAAAGTAAAGAGTAATGATTGTTGGAAACTCAAAAAGAGTCTTTACGGGTTGAAACAATCTGGGTTTGAGTGGAACCAATATATTGTGAAAGAGTTAACCAATATAGGTTTTAAATCTGTTTTAGCAGATCCATGTATGTTTAAAAGAGAAAATAATGGAAAGGTGTCATTATTGTTATTATTTACACAGGGCTGCCAACCTTGAGTGATAGTTCGGAGTGAGACACTGCGAGGGAGCGGAGCGACCGAGGGGGGGATGGTGTGGAAGGGGGGTGTCCCCCCTTCCACGGTAGGGAGCTTTGACAATTTTACATTTTAAATGGTGCAATCTGATGCATACTTTAGTCATGATTTGGACATATACATACATACATACATGCAAGCAGCACCAATGTACTTGAACCGGATTTGTAAGATATTAATAATGCAGTTCACTGACCATGAATAATTGAAGTTCCTGACTTGTAACTGCAGTATTCTACCTCAACTGACTTTATTAGCTTAGTGATGTACTATAGACCACTATAGGATGAATTCAGTGTGCAACAAAAAGACAAAAAACCCGAAACAACTACAGAGATAATGCAAATACATCAATGGGTATTCTTCTTTCTGTATCAAATACCATACTACATGCCAATATCAAATGCTATAGTCTCAGTCTTTAATTATATACTAACCTGTTGACTGAAATAGGGGTTCATAATTTCAGACATGTATAAACTAAACATTTAATCGAATAATGAGTGCTTCATATAAATATACATATTGTTAACTGTAAAACTCATCTACTGTATTCTGAAGCTTGGCCCTAGCTTTCATCATAGAAGCTATAGAACCAAAACAAAGCCCTGGTAGAGACTAAAAAATACAGCAAGTGCAGCTCTTGATTCACAAGGAAACTCTGGAATAGTAGTTGAATGCCACAGGTTAAATACTACACTTCATCACAGATGAACTGTCAACTCTAATAATTTAGCGGGTTTCTGGTGTGGCGGCCTGCTGTGCAGCCGTACAATATTTATTGGGTAAGTTTAGATTCTGAACTTAATGGTCTTACTGCTCTTTGGATGGTAAATTGTGTTAAGATTAGAATATGTTCTAGTTGAGTCAGGGCTATCCCAATTTGGGGCTGAGAAGCCTACTGGCATCAAAAAAAGTCCTTATTGAGTCCTTATCTAAGGGTTTGAAAATATGATAATAATGTAGTACAGTCCTGTCGATCTGGTGCATGGAGACCTAGGATTTAAACTCAAAGGAGAAAGATGAAAAAGTGATTCCTTCTTCTGAAACAAAGCCATTACGGAGTGGCTTCCATTTAAGCACCAAAGATGTTTCTTTATTTTCTCTGGCTGGATTTCTGACCCAGGGGAGAAAGACCATTTAAAAAAGCAAAAAGGACAGAAAGAACACCAAGAAAGAATGGGACAACCCTCCCCCCCAAAAAAGAGATCCAACACAACTCTGAATAAAATTATTATTATTTTAAATTTTATTATTATTATAATTATTATTACCACCCCTTTACACGCCTTATGCTCTCTTTTAGCTGATCCAAAAGAGTCTTCCCAAACCAGCAAGGCGAGAAGCGCGCCAGGCTGATCTATAAAGGGGCTGGGCAGCTTTTTTGCAAAATAGAAAGGTTGGAGGACTGACAGGATTACATCTCTGGCAGCGGACAATTCAGCTTTGCTTACCAGGGTTATTACTGGCCGAGGCTGTTGCCTGCAAAAGAGGCTTTGCCAGCCCCCTCGTATCCTTCTTTGAAAAGGGCAGCTGGCTTGTCCCGGAGGACATTGCAGAGAGGGAGAGGGCGGGGCAAAGTGGCTGCGAGCGCCCCGGGCGGGAAGAAGCCTCTTGCTCTTCGCTTTCCTGAAGCGATTTGCTCATGATCAGCATCATGCACAGTTAGGGACGCCGGCAGAAGGATTAAGGCGGGAAAAGAGGCGCGGTGGGGTGGCTGGGCAGGGCGGTGCGGTGCTGGGAGCTCATCCTTCTCCTAAGCTAAGGGGAATATTCGGAATATAATCAGAGAATGTAGGGATATTTTTGTACATTCCATGATTTTGGGGGTTTAGCGTGAGATTTTGTTTATCAGAGTGAGACAGTCAAAATTGGTTGAATTGCGTGAGTCTCACGCTGATTGCGTGAGAGTTGGCAGCCATGATTTACAGATGATATTGCTTTGATAACTAAGACTAATAATGAAGCTAATGAGATTATATCATTATTAGCCAAAAAGATAAAATTAAAGCATTTAGGTGAAATTAAAAAGTATCTAGGATTGACAATTAACAAAACAAAAAATGGTTTTAAGATATCTCAAGAAGATAAAATTTGCCAATTAATTAAAACGTATAAAATGGAACTTTGTAAACCGGCAAAGACTCCAATGAGTCAGGAAGTTTGCCAAACTGATGATCAAAGTCCCAAATTTGATAAGTCCATAAATGAATCTTTGATTGGTAGCTTATCATATATAAGCAATTGGTCAAGGCCTGATATAGCTTATAGTGTAAATCAGCTGGCACGTTTTAATTCAGATCCGCATCAATGTCATTGGCAATCATTAAAAAGAATTTTAAGGTATCTTAAAGGAACAATGAGCCATGCATTGTATATAGAACCAAAGGGTGATTTGAGTCTTAGTGCCTATGCAGATGCAAGTTTTGCAACTGATATAAACACTAGAACATCAACATCTGGGATGGCTATATTATTTGGTAAGACACTAATAGGGTGGAGGTCAATCAGACAACAGCATATCAGCTTGTCCACGATGGAAGCAGAATTTTCGTGTCTGTCATTACTATGTACTGACTTAATTCTGTACAAACAGTTATTATTAGACATGGGTATAACTGTTAAAGATTCCATTATTGTGTACAAGGACAACCAAGCAGCCATTAAGTTAGCTACTAGTATTGCTGTAAAAACTAGATCAAAGCATACTGATTTAAGATACTTAAATGTTAGAGAATCTGTAAAGAATGGGCTAATTAAATTGGAATACTGCATGACGGAAGAAAACATTGCAGACCAATTTACAAAAGCTCAAGGAGTAAGCAAGTTTAAAGAGAGTTGTAACAAATATGATTTAAAGATGTAAATAGTTATATTTATTATTTCCTAAAAGGGGAGAATGTTAGGGATAACATTGTTTACCCTAACTGGTTTAGGTAAAATAATAAATATGTAATCATAGTTTATAAGTTAAAGTGTCTGCAGCTTTAACTGTAGGACTGTAATTAAGGGAGTGGTTGTGAAAGCACTTTAAAAGAAGCAAGACGACAGCTTGCTCTCTCTCTGGCTTTGATGATCCCTAATTACTGCATGGACTCAAGACTGCTTTGCTCGAACGGGAGAGATAAACAAAGGACTGATTTGTAAGTGAACTGACATAGGATATTCTACACGGACTTTGCTAACTGAATATCTTTGAATGGACTGACTAAATGATACATGACTTATGGACTGTTATTTTGACTATGCTATAAATGGAATAAACTATATTTTTGATAGCACAAGCGTATCTGTTATTTTTACTCTATGTTAATAAACATACAAACTTATCTCACTCATTTATCTGTGTGCCTATCTGACTAACGCTGGACATTCTGTTTAGCTTGTCTCCCTAACCCTGGTTGGGGAACCCAGGCTTAACAGAACCCATTGTTCATCAAAGATGGCTTCTTCTTCCTCTTCTTCTTTGTCCCAGTCCTTCAACTTTTCATAAGTACATAACGCCATTTCTAAAAATTGAAACAAAGTGTCCAAAGTATCTTCCTTTTTATATTTTTGATATTCAGTCCATAGTTCATCCACAAGCAATGCTATCATGAAAAGAGAAACTTTTCCCAAAACAACTACAAGTAATTTTAATCAAAAATAATTCAAAAAAAATTCCAAAAATTAATACTTTTCTTCCTTCTTCTCTTTCTCTTTCTGGGGTTAATGTTTAATCAAAGAGGTCCAATCACCATATATCTTTCTTTGGGATTCTAGGCAATCTCCTCCTTTTTCAGCTTCTGCTCTCCCTTCCCACTTGCAACATCAATTTTAAATAATCAGAAATCCATACCTCTAATAAGGGTTTTCCAATTTCTTAAGTTTTTCAATGTCCAGGAACCCTTTTGTCCCTTAGCTTCAACTTTCAGAATAATTCACCTTCAATGTCCAAACATGTTTCATATCTGCTGTTTCCATGGAGTGGGAGAGTGAAGAAAAAAAAAAAGTTCCCTTTAACAGCTTCTCCGCCGCTTTTGATCTTCTTAGGGATACAATGTATCCTCTAGCAATTCAAACAGCTCAGTTCCAACAAATTTGAAAGATGTTGATTGACCCGGCTCAGACAGCACTTTCACTCTTCTTGCTTCCTCCAGCACAATCTTACCCGGTTGCTGGCTTCTTCGTGGCGGCCATTGCTGACCGCTGCTCCACCGCCTTGGGAAAAAGGGGTTTTCCAGGATGAGGAGGGGGTCTGCGACACCCCCAACCCCCTGTCCGGCTCCCCTCTCTCTTCGGCTGTCCCTACAGGGCAGCCATATCCCCCTAACCCATCTGGATCGGGGGTACCTCGGCGGTTAGCACAGCAGGAATCGCAAGCGGTCGCGAATTCCTGCTGCCCCGAAGCCATGCGAAACCGGAAATCCGTAATTGGCTGCAGTCTTGTTTGGGTAGGACGTTATTTGGTGAAAAGGGTGTTTCCAGTTCTGTATCCAAATTTTCGTTACCGCTAATGTTTTCGGCATCTCCTTGAGGCGAGCTCACCCCCATCCCCGATCCTTCTTCACGTGTTGCCTCTGAGTGGTCATTTCTTCCGCTTAAGTTTTCTGCCGTTTCAAATTCAGCTTCCTCGTCATCTCCTCCCCCCTCAGTTTGGAAGTCAGGGGACTCGGAGATCCCCGACTGCAGCCTTGAACGCAGCTGATCAATATGGCGCTTCCATATTCTATCGTCGCGACATCTCACGCGGTACGATCTGGGGCCGGTTACTTGGACCACAGTTGCCTCGACCCACAACAGATCGCCCGAAAAGTTCCTAGCGAAAACCAAGTCGCCTACCTGGAAGCTACGGCATTTCCCGCTGGATCCGTGTGGTTTTTCAGGTTCATACGATGGGTGCAGACGGTCGAGATGGGAATGAAGCTTCCGCCCCATTAATAACTCGGGAGTTTTGTTGGTGATGCTGTGCAGAGTGATATGCTGCAAAAGGAGTATCCAGTTAATCTTGTCTTCGATATCGCCATAGTCCATTTTATGCAAGGTTTTCTTGACAAATTGTATCATGCGCTCGGCCCTTCCGTTGGCTGCAGGATGCACCGGCAAAGTCAGCGCATGGCGAATACCGCGATCCGCCAGGTACTGTTCAAAGGACAGCATGGTAAATTGGGGTCCGTTGTCAGATACCAGAATGTCTGGTAATCCGTGTTTTGCAAATAGTCTGTCTAGTTTCCTGATGACCGATTCAGTTGTTGTATTTCTCATCTCATGGATTTCAAGCCAGTTCAAGTAGGCATCCACCATTAATAAAAATGTGTGTCCTTTGGTAGGTCCCGCAAAGTCCAGATGAATACGGGATCATGGTCCCCTTGGTGTTTCCCATTCAGTCGGGGTTGCTTTCGGAGGGGCGTTGCTAATTTCCTGGCATTTGTGACAAGCTTTTACCCAGGCTTCGATCTGCTTGTCGATACCCGTCCACCACGCGTAACTTCGTGCGAGGGCTTTCATGCGCACGATGCCAGGGTGGCCATCGTGTAGGGTCCTTAGTATCGCTCGTCGTAACCGCTCTGGGACAACTATCGTCCCAGATAATGCAGCCCTTCTGGGAAAACAGTTCCATTTGTCGGTTCTTGAATGGGACGTAGTCATCAGGTATCTGGTCCAATGGCCATCTGCACTCGACCCAACTGAGGACTCGTGCCAAAATGGGGTCGCGTTTCGTTTCAATCGCAATATCTCGGGCTGTTAGTGGCGGTGTTCAAAGTGTCTCGATCTGCAGTGTTGTCACTGTCGGAGCAGGGTCATCAATGGTCTCCGGAAGTGGTGCACGGCTCAATGCGTCAGTGTGGGGAATGGCCTTCCCCGGGCGGTGTTGCAACTTATAATTATATGGAGCCAAGAATTCTGATCAGCGAGTCATTCTGGGAGATAATATATAAGGGGTTGGCCTTTCTCCTGCTATTATTCCCAGCAAAGGTTTGTGGTCAGTCACTATAGTAAAGGCTCGGCCATACACATATTAATGAAATCTCTTAACAGCAGACACAATAGCAAGGGCCTCTTTATCAATTTGACTGTAATTGCGTTCTGCTTTTGATAGCATCTTTGAGAAATAGGCAACAGGAGCTTCACTACCGTTTGGCAAAATGTGGCTCAAAATGGTGCCCATTCCGAATGGTGATGCATCACACGTGATCGTTAACGGCAAAGTCTCGTTATACTGCATCAACACAGCATCAGAAGTCAATAAATTTTTCACATGTCGAAACGCCTGCTCCTCTCTGTGTCCCCATACCCAGGTTGCTTTTTTGTCCAACAAATGATGTAGGGGTTCGGCTACGGTTGCTTTGTGAGGCAGGAAAACGTTATAAAAACTGATAAGGCCTAGAAAAGCCTGGAGGTCTGCCTTATTTCGGGGTTTTGGGGCATTTTTGATTGCCCTGAGCTTGCTATCGGTGGGGTGAATGCCTTGACTATCAATTAACTATCCTAAAAGTTCTACACGATCCGTACGTAGTTGACACTTGTTTTTTTTAACTTTGAGACCTGAGTCTTTAAATCTCTGGAGAACCAACCCCAGGCGATCCCTTCGTATTTTCCGAGTCAGGGCAGCGATTAACACGTCATCAAAACATGGGACAATGCCTTTTATCCCTTGTAATAGTCTTTCCATCAAACTTTGAAAGATTCCCGGGGCTACGCTCACTCCGAACTGGAGTCGGTTACATTTAAACGCACCTCGGTGTGTAACAATCATTTGGGCCTCTGCCGTTTTTTTGTCTACAGGCAGTTGTTGGAATGCCTGGCCTAAGTCTAGTTTAGCGAAGACTTTTCCGCCTCCCAGGGAATGGAGGAGCTGTTGTACCACCGGTACCGGGTAAGCGTGTTGTTGAAGGGCATGGTTCAGGGTGGCTCGGTAGTCCCCACAAATTCTTATCGATCCATCCGGCTTGATGGGTGTCACGATTGGGGTTTCCCAGGGAGCGTGATCGGTTGGTTCTGTTAAGCCTGTGTTCCCCAATCAGGGTTAAGGAGACAAGCTAAACAGAATGTGCAGCGTTAGTCAGATAGGCACACAGATAAATGAGTGAGATAAGTTTGTATGTTTGTTAACATACAGTAAAAATAACAGACACGCTTGTGCTATCAAAATATAGTTTATTCCATTTAGAGTTTATAGCATAGTCAAAATAACAGTCCATTAGTCATGTATCATTTTAGTCAGTCCATTCAAGGATATTCAATTAGCAAGGTCCGTGTAGAATATCCAGTGTCAGTTCACTTACAAATAAATCAGTCCTTTCTCTCTCCCTTTCCAGAAGAAGAAAAACGCAGTCTTGAATCCATCCAGTAATTAGGGATCATAAAGCCAGAGAAAGCAAGCTGACATTCCTTGCTTCTTTTATGGTGCTATTACAACCACTCCCTTAATTACATTCCTACAGTTAAAGTTGCAGACACTTTAACTAATAAACCATGATAACATATTTATTATTTTACCTAAACCAGTTAGGGTAAACAATGTTATCCCTAACATTCTCCCCTTTTAGGTAATAATAATAATATAACTAATAACTATTTACATCTTTAAATTATATTTGTTAGAACTTTCTTTAAACTTAATTACTCCTTGAGCTTTTGTCAATTGGTCTGCAATGTTTTCTTCTGTCATGCATTATTCCAATTTAATTAGCCCATTCTTTACAGATTCTCTAACATTTAAGTATCTTAAATCAGTATACTTTGATCTAGTTTTTACAGCTATATTAGTAGCCAACTTTATGGCTGCCTGGTTGTCCTCGTACACAATAATGGAATCTTTAACAGTTATATCCATGTCTAATAATAACTGTTTGTACAAAATTAAGTCAGTGCATAGTAATGACATGAAAATTCTGCTTCCACCGTGGACAAGCTAATATGCTGTTGTCTGATTGACCTCCACCCTATTAGTGTCTTACCAAATAATATAGCCATCCCAGATGTTGATTTTCTAGTGTTTATGTCAGTTGCAAAACTTGCATCTGCATAGGCACTAAGACTCAAATCACCCTTTGGTTCTATATACAATGCATGGCTCATTGTTCCTTTAAGATATCTTAAAATTCTCTTTAATGATTGCCAATGACATTGATGTGGATCTGAATTAAAACGTGCCAGCTGATTAACACTATAAGCTATATCTGGCCTTGACCAATTGCTTATATATGATAAGCTGCCAATCAAAGATTGATATATAGACTTATTAAATTTGGGACTTTGATCATCAGTTTGGCAAACTTCCTGACTCATTGGAGTCTTTGCCGGTTTACAAAGTTCCATTTTATACGTTTTAATTAATTGGCAAATTTTATCTTCTTGAGATATCTTAAATCCATTTTTTGTTTTGTTAATTGTCAATCCTAGATACCTTTTAATTTCACCTAAATGCTTTAATTTTATCTTTTTGGCTAATAATGATATAATCTCATTAGCTTCATTATTAGTCTTAGTTATCAAAGCAATATCATCTGTAAATAATAACAATAATGACACATTCCATTATTTTATCTTTTAAACACACATGGATATGCTAAACCAGATTTAAAACCTATATTGTTTTACTCTTTCACAATATATTGATTCCACTCAAAGACAGATTGTTTCAACCCGTAAAGACTCTTTTTGAGTTTCCAACAATCATTACTCTTTACTTCATTGTCTTTTATAATAATTGGCTTTTTTAAATATATAGTGTGCTGCAATGGTGCATGCAAATAAGCAGTTTCTACATCTAAATGGTTAATGATATAGTTTTTCATAGCTGCCCACACTAATGCTGCTCTCAAAGATGTTGCCTTAAGACTTGGTGCAAAAACTTCATCGTAATCAGATGCAGTTTGATTAAATACTTGAGCTACCAACCTAGCCTTATGGGTAACAGTCCCATCATTTCCAGTTTTTACTTTAAATATCCATTTGCACCCAATGGACTTTTCTCCTAGAGGTAATTTAGCATCTTCATATACTTTCATTACCTTTAATGAATTTAGTTCTTTTCCATTGCCTTTTGCCAATTCTCCTGATCCTTAGCAGGATACATCCTAAGTTCATCTATACTAGTTGGAACTTTAGTTACTTGGCAAACTATACTTGCTTGATACCTATCAGGTGGTCTAGTTACACGTGTAGTACGTCTAGGTATTATAGGACTTTCAGGTGGACTTTCATTAATTAACTCTTCTTGATTATCTAACTCTTCCTGATCAACTCTTCCTGATCTTGTTCTGATTCTATTTGTTCTTCATGGACTTCTTTAATTGGACTCTTCTTAAAACGATTCTGATCTTTCTGCCTTTTGTAGGGTTCAATAATTACTTCATTATTTAAATCTTGCTCTAATCTATTCCATCCTACATGTTCTAGGAATTTTGCACAAGCACTGGTGTAAACTCTAGATGTACCTGGTTCCCAGAATCTATAAGTTCTATGATTAGATTCATATCCTACAAAAAATAATCTTTTAGCTCTATGCTGTCCTTTGTGTCTGAGTTGTATAGGGATATGCACCCATGCTGGTGCTCCAAATGTGTGCATGTAACTTAAATCAGGTTTTGTACCATGCCACAGTGTGAATGGTAATTCAAGTGTTGTTGAATTAACAACATTATTTAATATATGATTACCACACATTATTACTTCTCCCCACAAATTGTCAGGTAATCCTGAATCAATTGTACATGCCATTGACTGTAGTGTTTGGCCTCGTCTCTCTATAAAAGCATTATGTTGTGGCCTATATGGTGCAGACTTTTTATGTTGAAAACCTAACATTCTAAGTCTATTCTGGAATTTATTATTTGTAAATTCTGCACCATTATCTGTTATAAGAGTTACTAATTTCTTTTTAGTTTTTCTTTCTGCAAATTTTATCCAATTAAAGAGATTTAGATACTTTTCAGTTTTTCTCTTCATTAAATAGCAGAACCCATATCTAGAATAGTGGTCCATTATATTTAATATGTATCGAGCACCTCCTACACTTGGTTTTTTCGGACCTATTAAATCGGCAAATACTACTTCTAAAGACTCTTTGGTAGTAAATCCATCAACTCTATTAGCCGGTATGACCTTGCTTTGATTGCAAGCATAACATTGTAAATACTTATTACAAGGTTTCAAACTTATTCCTTTAGATAGTTGAACAGTTTTCTTAAGCATTTTAAAATTTAAATGCCCTAGCCGTCGGTGTAATAAGTGAATACATTCATCATGAGGTTTCTTATTATCATAAATCGTGTTAGTCACCTCTAAACCATTATCATTTAACACATATAATTCACCTCTTAAAGATGCAGTAATTTTCTTATCTTCTTTTTCAATTATGCAGTTATCTCCTTTAAAGGTAACTACATATCCTAGTTTAACCAAAATTCTAACTGAAATTAAATTAAACTTAAGTTGAGGTACGTATAACATTTTTACATTCTCTTTTATGAAAGAACAATATGCTATACCTTGACCTTTAGCTTTCAGTTTCCAGCCATTCGCTAACGATATCTGCTGTGTACTCTTGGACATTTTAATAAAATTTTTGTTATCATTTGTTATACAGTGGGATGCTCCACTGTCAATTACCCATAAATTATTTTTTACAGCTCCGTTAATATACATGGCTAACTCTAAATTTTTATTTATCTTTTGATGACTTTTAGTATTCTGGCCAGCGTTCTGGCGCTTTGCTTTTTTACAAAATCTTGCCAAATGTCCTCTTCCTCCACAATTAAAACACTTTTTAATTGCGTATACAGTAGGAGATTCATTATTTTCTTTTTGAGGTTGCTCCCTCCTTAACTGATCTCTTTCAAGTCTTCTTCTTGTCTCTTCAATCAATCTGCCAGTTATATCAGTTAAAGTTAGACTTTCCTTCGGCAAAATTTCAAGGGAAGTGACGTAGTTATCATTACTTACATCTAGTGATGATAGAATTATGTAGACTTGGTGTAGTTCAGAGAAAATAAGTTCTTTCTTGTGCAGTTCTTGAAAAATGCTTTTTATAGAATTCAAATGACTCAGCATATCACCATTCGTTTGGAGATGCGTCCTGAAAAGCTTCCGTGTTAGATTTATGTGAGCACCAACGTTATCTCGGACATAAATCCTCTTCAGCTTCTGCCAACACCCAACAGTCGTTTGCTCTCCGCAGATATGAACAAGTTGCTGGTCAGACAGTGTTAGTCCTATTATGCAAAGAGCTTTTTCATTCTTCTGTTTTAAATCTTCTATTTTTTGTCTATCTTCCTCAATCCCTGGATCCCATTCCTCTACATTTGGTGGGTTTTCAATTATGTTCCACAGACCTTCTCTTTGTAGAAGTAGACTACATTTCATAGACCATGATACATTGTTTGTTCCATCCAACTTGGATATAAGGGACAAACTTTGTAGATTGACTTGTGCCATGTTTTCTTATATGGATATAAAACTATAATTAATAAAACACAGCTGTCTGTTTACTGTAATGTATAACAACACAAACTCTCACTTTTACATAAATCTGTTTTATCCTAGTTAAACTGACTTTGCAGCCTCTGGGCCCATAACCATTGTTAAGCCTGTGTTCCCCAACCAGGGTTAAGGAGACAAGCTAAACAGAATGTGCAGCGTTAGTCAGATAGGCACACAGATAAATGAGTGAGATAAGTTTGTATGTTTGTTAACATACAGTAAAAATAACAGACACGCTTGTGCTATCAAAATATAGTTTATTCCATTTAGAGTTTATAGCATAGTCAAAATAACAGTCCATTAGTCATGTATCATTTTAGTCAGTCCATTCAAGGATATTCAATTAGCAAAGTCCGTGTAGAATATCCAATGTCAGTTCACTTACAAATAAATCAGTCCTTTCTCTCTCCCTTTCCAGAAGAAGAAAAACGCAGTCTTGAATCCATCCAGTAATTAGGGATCATAAATCCAGAGAGAGCAAGCTGACGTTCCTTGCTTCTTTTATGGTGCTATTACAACCACTCCCTTAATTACATTCCTACAGTTAAAGTTGCAGACACTTTAACTAATAAACCATGATAACATATTTATTATTTTACCTAAACCAATTAGGGTAAACAATGTTATCCCTAACAGGTTCTAACACACCCTGGGCTATCAATTTATCAAGCTGCTCGTCAATCTTTGGTTTAAGGGCAAATGGAACTCGACGAGGCTTAAGGCGGATGGGAGCTATTTCGGGATTGAGGTTTAATGATATCGGGGTCCCCTTGTACTCGCCTAGTTTTTCTGCAAAGACGTCCTGGAATTCTTGGACAAGGTCCTCTTCCCAGTCGCTGCTGCAGGTTCGGTGAATGCCGGCGACTTCAATTCCGAGTGGAGCGAACCATTGGAGGCCTAACAAGCTAGGCCGATCCCTGTCAATTACAGTCAGGGGTAGGAATGCTGTACGGTTCTTAAATGATACCCGGACTCGGCTGGATCCAACGACTGGAATTTGATTTCCTTGATAGTCTTTGAGTATGAGTCTTTGGAATCTGAGGTCTTGCCGCCAGACAGTAGGGATGTGCTGCTTGAGAGTCTTCCAGGAAATCATCGAGAGGGATGATCCTGAATCGACTTCCATCAGGCAGGGCTGGTTTTTGATGGCCACTTTCACTCGGATCTTCTTGGCATCAAGAGATGAGGCGTGACCGATCGTAATAGTTTGGTGAGCCTCTCCTCGCTTTGTTGAGTGGGTTAGGGTTTTTTTCTGTAGGAGTGGTTGTTCCATTGGTGGTTCAAGGGTTCTCGCTTTACAGGACGGCTTCCTGTCGGTTGGCGATAGTTAGCCCCCTTCGAGGGCTGGCTGGGTCCTAGCTTGCTTCTACAGACCCGTCCGATATGGCCTCTTTTCCCGCACACATGGCAGAGCGCGTCAAGGAATTTGCATTCTGATCGGCGGTGGCTTGCCCCAGAACCAGCGCATTGGTACTGTGATCTCTGGCATTGGTCTCGTTCGGACCGAAGCCGGTGGACCTCTTCCTCATCGCTTTCTGATGACGATTCGAGGTCCTTGTGGTGGGCTGTCATAGGCTGTCCTTCTGACTGGGGTGAAATTTCGTGGGCGAGTTGGCGAAGCGGGGCGTGGGTGCGGCGCATTCGGGCAGCTGACTTCCTGGTTTCTTCTGCTGCAGTAGCTTCAGCGATGGCATCTGTAAGGCTAATGTCGCCTTTCGCCATCAGCTTACTCTGCATGCACAGTGCATCTAATCCCAGAACTATTCTGTCTCTCAGGGCTTCTTCGAGGTCGGCAAACCCGCATAGGCCTCCCAGATTCCGGAGATCCGCTATGAAATCAGCAACACTTTCCCCTTCCGCCGACTTCTCTGGTAAAATTCATGCCTTCTAAGGAGCGTCAGTACAGTCGGTGCATAGTGGGCCCTCAGCAGGGGTTCGAGGACGTCCCAGTCCATAGATTTTACTTCTGCCGGTTTCGCTAGTGCCTTGGCCATCTTGAATATGGTCGGCCTGCAATGAGTTAGGAATACCGCCCGTTTTTTTCCGGTAGTGGCATCCTTCAAATTGTTGGTCTCCAGAAACATCTGGAAACGATCCATATAGGAGTCCCAGTCTTCTTGTGCTGGGTCGAATGGAGCGGGTGGTATGACGCCGCTGGACATGGTTCCGCTGGTGGTGCGTTTCAGCCACGTGCTCTGTTATCGTTCTTCGCTGTTCAGTCAGCTCAGACGTCTCCAAATCCCATCCTCGTTGTCAGTGTTAAGTTCTGTGCATGGGCGCTAAGAAGGAGACGAGCCAGTGAACAATGAACTTCAAAACTCTTTATTAACATGGTGTAACAGCTCAGCTCCATGGCCACAACGGCCCCCTTTATAGAGGCAAGCTCTTAAGTATTTAACCAATGAAAACACAGGGAGCGCTAGCTCCGTTAACTAATGGGAGAGGCTCGTTAATAGCCAATCAGATTCTCCTGAACGGACCAATCCGATGTCGCTATTATTGGCCAATCAGAAGTGCAGGGCCAGAACCCTGCACTTTACTTCAAGCTCTCAATAATCTTTATTCAAGCACTTTTATTAATTCACAACAGTTATCATATTCTTCCCTCTTAATGTAGTAGCACTCATTTATTTCTAATTAGCAATACATTTACATTTAGTACCAAATCTAGGTTCTTTAATTTTATTTAAATTGTCATTCTGTGACATGCTTCCAGTGAACTCAATCAATGTCAGTTCAAAAGGGGGGATCTAGGTTAATTACGGCGTTTCCTGGATGAATCTTTTGAAAACAGGGATGAAGGTTCTGAGCTATTCTGCCTATCCCTCAAAGAAAGCAATTCTTTTTGTTTTTGTGCTTTTCTCTTTTTCATCTCTTCTGTTATAGCTTCTCTGCAGAACAAGATAAGAGAAAAATTGAAATTTACTTGAGCATAAAGTAGCAGAAGAGAAATTATTTGAATTTTAAAACTGAGAAGAAATCTAGTTTATGACTGCAGCTAAAGATTGAAGCCATATTTTCTAATAAAGCTCTCAAGCAAGCAGCTCCTAAATGCTTGAAATATATGTACACATATTATGTACATACATAAAGCCTTTCACAATAAGTCCAAGTTGTGATCTAGCTGCTTATGAGATATTGATATTTTTTTTTTCATAGAATAATGTATTTCACTCAAATATAATGAATGAGAGATTAAGATGAAGAGGTAACTGGGCTGCAAGAGTGAGGGAAGTATAAGAACTTGCTCCTGTCATTTTATTAAAAGTATTTAAGAGTTGAGTTCTCCAATATAGGAAAAGTACAATAATATATTTAAATTATTTGGATTTTTTCAAAATTAAAGATTTTTTTTCCTCTGAAATTATTCAGGAAAAGTATAACATCCACACAACAGAAATGCAATTCTTATAGAGTACGCATAGATGTTACAAAATAAAAGCTTGGATTTTGTTGAACTGTGAAGCTTAGGGCAAATCAAGTATGTAAATGTGGGAGCAAACAAATACAAAAATCCTTAAAGCAATGTATTGGGTGTAATAAATAATCCATAGTGGTCAATGAAGAAATAAGAATTAATAATAAATGCATTGTGTAAGAAACAGGGAATTCCTAGAGAGAGCCCTGTTTTGCTCATGTTGATATCATGATGCTAGAATTCCTTTCAATTCTTTATTAAAGCAATATCAGCTAATTCAAAAGAATGGGTAAGATTTCTTCATCACACAAGATGGTATGAAACAAAACTTGAAAGTCTAGAGGAAGAAAATAATGTGGCTGTTACACAAGCATATCTACATCCAGAAAGAGATTTAAAATCTGGATATTATATGCATAAAATTGCCTAGCTTCAATATACTGTACACTTTGGGGTACCTGTAAAGTTCCTGGTTACGTTTATTCTGTTCATCAAATTTCCTAATTTCTCTGTATTGTTGCCAATAACATTTTCTGAAGGCTTTGTGCTTCTGATGGATGATATGAAAATTTTCCTCGATCACTTCTGCGTATGTTTTGACAGAATCAGTGAATTTAAATGTAAAGGAAATTTCGACTTAGAATTTTTTTCTTAAGCAAACCACAAAGAAAAAGTAATGGGTTCCCAAAATGACCTAGATATTTATATGTAAATTTAACAATGCGTTTCTTAAATATTATACTGAAAAAAAATATAGTAGTTGAACGAAGAAGCTCAGTCTTAAGAATTTTCCATCAATACTTCTTTTCTGAACATCATAAGGATATGGCATTGGTTTGTATATCTCCCTCCTAGACAGAAAGATGTCACATCCTGATTTTGATTCAGTGCCGTGTTTCTGGAAGTAATGCTGAATTAGTGGACTGTGACCATTAATATTGAAACGATGCCATGTAAAGTCAGGACCATTGCAAGCTGGATGTGACTAGAAAATAAACATACATGACTATTAGATCTATTACTAAAAGCAACATTCAGAATGAATAATTTTTATCAGGTGAATAATTATGCTACAACTTTGGCAATATATTTAAAATTGTTCACAATCTTTGGATCTTGTTTCTGTATAGTTGTCAAGAAAACAGCCAGGACATTCCCAATTAATCTCCAAGAATTTAACATCATTGAACAGAAGAAAAAAATTATATGCATATATTGGTGAAATTCTCCTATGAATTTTGATAATTTTTCTCCATATATATGATTTTTCTGATATTCAATATCCAAGTATCCTAATTAACTATTACATAATTCATCTAAATGTAGCCAGTCTTTCTAAATGAGTGATGTTTATTGTCAAGCTGACTGAACCCATCACAATCTCAAGGAGGTTGATACTTGAATATGAACCAACCCAAACATAAGGTTGAACAACTCTTAGATTTGTAAAATGTTTCTGGATCATTAGTTCATTTTAGACAAATTACTTTCATTACCTGGGAGAGAGCTGATTTATTTTGCCACAAAATAAATCAAGCAAATATATGTTGAAATAATTGAAAAGAATTAAGTTATGATGTCAAAGGATGATTTGAACAAGAGTAAGTAATACATTCTTATTTTATACAGATCCATCAATAATTACTTTATTTTATCATTTTTATTATCCATAAATAATGTCACCTCTCGAGGAAGCATAGCTATCTTTAGTTTCTTTTTGGGTAAGTTCTGGTGTCTGCTCCATGCAGCTTTCTCCTTATCCTCTTTAAGTTGGTCACTACTTGATGTAGTATGCTTTATTTCTAAAAAGAGCACTCATTTGATAAGTATTAAACTATTAGGAGTTATATATTCAAATAACCATCAATCAATAAATAACATATACAGTTTACTTTCCCAAGGAATTATTACTCATATTCAAGTATCGAAGAAAAGTGACCTCATACAACACAAATCTCCTTACCATCACCACCCTACCAGGGGGAAAGGAAAAACAAGACAAGAACTTTGGGAAACTGGCTACTGTAGTGGAGTTACAAAACTATTAAGCTAGATGAAGTTCTACAGCTAGGAAGAGAGAAGAAACAAAAATGCCTGTAATCTTTGGGGAAACAAAGAACATTTTAAAAACAATTGTAAAACAATTGTAGCTTCACAGCGTGTTTATCTATAAATCAGCAATGCTAATGGTACAGAAATAAACCAGTGTAGAACCTCTTTGCTTCCATACAATCCTTAGATAAATGCAGTACTTTATTATCTAGACATATGCTAGTCAAGTTTTGTGATAAATATCAGCATTACAAGATTATTATCTTGTGAATTCTCTGCAAACTAACTAAATGAAGCATATTTGTATCTTTCTGTCACAGGAATATGGTTGCATGATATATGAAAATAAGATCCCTTTTTATAATTGGAGAGACGATGATGATAATATCCATTTATTTGGAGAGAGCATTCTACATTATTATTGCTTACTTAGTCTGAAAATGAAGTCATACATACATTATTAAAGTTGGTATTATAGAAAATTCTGCAGAAGTTACCTTCACTTTCCAATGCGATAACTTTTTTGGAAAGCTGCTTTTGACCTTTTTTCTCAGATACAGATTTCTTGCCTTTTTTAATGGATATGTTAAATGTTTTCCTTGATGGAATCTGTTTCAAAAAAAGAAAGATGAAAAAAACATAAATATAATTTCATATTAGAATATCAGACTAGGAAAGAGAACTGGAGGTGCATTACAATCTGATTTATAGGTTGGTACATTTTTCAAAGAAAAATAGAGTTTAAATATATTTGGCAATCTAAGATCCTCTGCTCTTTGAAAAGAAGCAAAATAATTGTGCATGATTTCTTGCTACAAACATTGTTTTGATTTTTTTTTGTAAAAATGTATTCTTAATAGCATTACATTCAGCTTTAGCATTTGGTAAATTCTTTTTTTTCTTCATATCCTGAAAAAAATAAAAATGGCTTTATTTCCAACTCTAAATCATATTTTACCTTCTGCAAATGAGTCTTTCCTATAGCACTGTATTGCTTGTAGCTTTCAAATGATATACCAGTGCCTATAGAGATGAAAGAAATATAAAATTTAATTAATAAAGGCTGGTATATTCTCCTTGCCTTGAATCCAGTGCATTCTGTCTACAACAGTGGTCACCAACGGGCCGCGAGAAAATTTTGGTGGGCTGCAGAGAAATCTCACCCCCAGAGCACCCCCAAAAGCAATTAATCCAGGCTGTGCAGAAACACAAGACTGCGCCGCCAAATGGCCCACGGGAACCCTCTCTGCCCACTCACTCCTTAACTGGCCAACTTGCCTGCTAAATTGCTATTTTTCTGACCATCAGGTGTTCTGCTGTGCCAGGAGATTTAGATTAGTTAGGAAGCAGGAAAGGGTTGAATTTCTTGCTTTCTGGCTAGTCTTTAGATCTTTGGCTCTGCTTTTCAGCACAGCCGAACCTCCCTTAGGACTGAAGGTTCTATTATTCAGTGCAGACTCATGGCAAGCAAATTTTATGTGACAGACTCAGGTAGCTGATGGCAGATAGATAGATCACTGAATGAATCTGTGAGCAACTCAATCTGCCTGCCTCCTTCCCCTGATTTTGGTAAAAGTTGCTTTTTTTTTTAAACAACATTCAATATTTATATAAATATTTATAATATTTATATACAAGACATGCCCAGCCAGTCACGACCACCAAGCCACACCCACAAATTAGGCCACACCCACAACCAGTTAGTGATCCCTGGGATTTAAAATTATGAGTTTGGTGGTCCCCGAGGTCCAAAAGGTTGGCGACCCCTGCTCTACAACATTGTATTGCAACATATTTTCAAGAGAGGCTGTGATGAAAACATATAACCTATAGGCTAGTTTTCATCTCTAAGGCATATTATGATCAGGGTTGTTTTAACTTGCCATTTATCCATGTGTGGAAAATTTCAGGTAGTATGCAGGTACATAATCCTGAAAAAATTAAAGCAAGTGTCTAGGCTTATATTACAGTTAATATGATAGAGTGAGTTAAAAAGTAATAAAAGGACTTGCAATAGCTATTTACATCCAGATGTTCACCTTCTACAAAATCTCAAACAAGATTGTCCATCATTTTCAGATTAATCTATTTACTAAAGATTAACTTTGCTTTAAAACAGGGGTCTTCAAACTTGACAAATTTAAGACTTGTGGACTTCAACTCTCAGTCCACAAGTCTTAAAATTGCCAAGTTGAAGACCCTTGCTTTAAGATGTATGTATGATTAATGTTTTTATTAAAACTTTTAATTTTGAAAACTCAGAAGAAAATATGGTAGGTCTAATTTGTACTGCTTTAGACCATTGATCTATCCAGCCTTGCATTATAATCTGCCAAGAAGAGTCAATATTTCTCATGTTCTCTATTGAAATACTATTATTTGGAATATCTAAATTGCAGTATTCTGTAAGCAAATCATATATTTAGCACTAATCCATGACAACTATACAAACCTTGATTTCATTTTGACTCCTTAGCATGGTTGAACTTTAATAGAAGGGGGAACTGGCATATTGTTTAAATTTGACTGATGTCATGTAACACAATATAATGGTTCATAATGAGAAACTACTTTATTTAAATCAATGATTACATAAAAAAGAAAACATAATTGTTATCAAGATTTTACCAGTCCCTAATTTTTTCTTTCTTGACATCAAATCTTCTCTCCTTGACCGCTCTGGTTCCAGCTGGGAGTAATCCCATTTATAGAAACTTCTTGGTTCGCGCAGTGTACCTAACAAGGTTGTGCCAAAAGGGATTCATAGTGAAAATCATAATCTAGTGGATGATGTTGGTATAATTTAGATTTTATGATGAAACAAAAGGAATGAGAGGAAGAAATTGACGGAAGACCACAATTAAAACAATTCAAAGAACCAAATGAATACAACATAATGCATTTTCAAATAGCATGTTGTATCTGATTATTTAATTATCATATAAAGGGACTGATATTTATTGTTCCCAAGCAGTCTCTATTCAGGCAACCAAGAGGGATAGTTTCAGCACTACATTTTTCCCCCAGATTATGAACCATCTGGGTTCATAACTGGGAAAAAGCCTTTGGCACGTACACCTGCAATTTGGGCCATCCTAATATATTGAGATTTCAGCTCATGATTTCTAAGCAGCCCAAACAACACAGCTGAACTTTAACTCATCTGGAAGATAGTAGATTATGGTTGGCTAGCATGTAATATATATTGGTAGACAATGACAGCCATCCTAACAAAAGGTATACTAGCTTCCTAGGGCAGCTGAATTCCAAGAATTCAAGCAGTTAGAAAAATTTTGAAGAACCTTTTTAAAAAAAATTTTGCCTGATGTACTGCAGGATAACTGTGAAAGGGTTATACCACAAGAAGTTAATAAAACACTGCAGTATAGGTGTGGAGTGTGCTGTCTTCTCTATAAACAGCATTCTTCCATATGCCTTATTACATGCTGTGTTACCTAGTTGACATAAGATTGTGCTTAAGAAATACAAGGACAAATTCTCTTGGTATATAACTAGTCGAAACAACAAATAATCTTAAAACATTTTAAAGAATTATTATTATGGCATACTTTGGTCTCTAGTTCACAAAAAACTATGCCATAATCAATATTTTTGTTGCAATAATTTAAAGTAATTTTTGGAAAGTGTAGGTATGGTTCCTATCTAGATGAGTAAAGTATAACTGAGGGGCAGTGATATTTCATGTTTTGACATACCACATAATAAAAAAATATGAATTCTTGGTCAATATCTATAAGATCCACTCCTTGAGTAAGGATATAATGGCATCTCACCTCCCAGCCACTGGAAGAATACATCACAGAGCTGGGCCTTGAATTCAGAGGTATTAAACCAGGACCTCGGGAAACAGGAGCAGAAGCAGATATACACAGCTTGACACAGTAGTGATGGAAAAAACTAAAACCCAAACAAAGCAGGAGAGGGAGAAAATCTCAAATAAATCTATGGCAATTGTATTTGAGAATTTAAATTTCTCAGCCAATTAATTCTCAACCTATGTTATAAGAATATCAAACCTTAAAACCTTTTTACAAGTCCCCATTGGCAGAAAATTATCATCTTCTCTTTTAACCTTCTGTAGGAGAGTAACTGGCAGAGCCAGTGGGGAAGAGCCAAATGGGGACTTAGTCTAGAATCCCTGTGTGGGCACGAGGCTGAGGTCCGACCCTCCCCCCTTGAATACTGTTGAATCTTAACTAGTTTTGCTCAGGTACAAACTAAGAAGATTTCTGTGCGTAGGTTTGAGCAATTATTTCTTTTAGTAGAAATTACTGCATAATTATTTAAATGATGATGTTTAGTCCTCAAAACCATAGCTTGCCACAAAGGTAAGGATACAAAATGTCTGTATATATTGTTGGAGGATTAAATTACAGTAAAAAATGTCGATGACTACATAGATACTGAGTTGGTATTAATGAAAACTAGAGAGAACTTTCACGTTCAGGTGAACTTCCATATTCCTTGAAAACTAAATCCTAGAAATAAATACCATAACAGAGGAAAGCTGTTGCTAGATACTGACCACTTATGAAAAAAAAAATCAATAGATTAAGTTCATCTTAATTTTTATCAAATTTTCCTAGAAGGAGAAAGTATTCATATTCATTGGAAATGAAGAGATGGCACACATTTTATACAATAAAAAGCCATGTTGATTATTGAAAAAGAAATATTAAGTAGTGTTCCAGTTTTAACCCTTACATTTAAAAGTTCTTCCTGTATTTCTAAAATTTAAATCATATCACTCTTAAGATTTGGTTTTAAAAAGATAACACTAATATTGCTTATAGTCCAGAATTTCTTAAAATTATTTACTCACTGTGAGAATGCATTCCTGATTGGAAGCCCTGCCTAATAGAATGAGGGCATAATTTTCTGCGATGCGTTGAAACAAACGCCCCTGAATTTCTCGATTTGGCTATTGGGAAAATTATAAATTGCAGGATTATTGAAAGCATATTTATTTAACCACCGTGTCATGGCAATGTAATATTAGGAAGGAAACTAGTTACAAGATGCTTAAGATAAAAGCATCATTAGATGAAATGGGACTGCCTCTGAGAAGTATAGATAGTCCTTGATTTACAACAATTATAATAGTACTGAAAAAGTGACATGACCATTTTTCACACTTACGAACATTGCAGCATCCCCATGGTCATGTGATCAAAATTTAGACTCTTGGCAATGGACTCATATTTCGACAGTTGCAGTATCCTGGGATCATATGATCACTTTTGCAACTTTCTGACAAGCAAAGTCACTTGGAAAGCTGGAAGGCAGGCAGACGGGAGGGACGGAGAAGGGGAAAGAGAAGGGGAAGGGAGGGAGGATCATATACTGTATTGGTTTTCCAAAAATGTGATAGACAGACAGACATCTGATTCTTTCCTCTTGTACCATCCTTGTAGTAATCTTGTAAGTTTGATGCCCTTGAGTTGCAATATTCACATTTTTGAGATATATGATCAGATACTTTTTCTCTCCCCTCTACAAAATTGTTAACATAATGCATTAGTGAATGCCATAAATATGTACTTCACTGGCTTTAACAACTTCATTAACATTAATTAACATTATGTGGTACAGAATCAGAGAGTTGGAAAAGTAAGCTGCAGGTAGTCCTCGACTTACAATTGCAACTGAGCCCCAAATTCCCATTGCTAAGCAAGAAGTTATTATGTGAGTTTTGCTCCATTTTATGACCTTTCTTGCCACGGTTGTTAAGGGAATCATAGCAGTTGTTAAGTTAGTAACATGGTTTTTAACTGAATATGGCTTTCCCATTGACTTTGCTTGTCAGGAGGTTGCAAAAGGTGATCACCCTACTGCCAATTGCCAAGTGTCTGAATTTTGATCATATGACGATGGGGATGCTGCAACAGTCCAAAGTGTGGGAAATGGTCAAAAGTTACTTTTTCAGTGCCACTGTAATTTTGAACATCCATAAATGAATGGTTGCAAGTCAAGGACTACCTGTGCGGCTATGAATGCAAAAATCCAAATTAAAGCAATAGTTATAAGACTTTTTAAAAAGTGTTATAGTTTTTCTTTGCCAATATTAAAATTTTTTGAATAGGTTATTATAATTTTATAATTATATAGAACATATTAAAGATATAGATAGTGCTACATTTGGAATACCTCTATTTTAAAACAAATGGAACAATATAAAAATGGTGAACCAAAAATGAAAAATTGGAGAAATGGAATTTAATAATCTAATCAGTAACCATCCCTTATCCTTACATGATACAAGTGCAGGAATTGCCACCAGAAACTATCCACCAAAACAGCTCGGGTGCACGGAACATCAAAAAACCTATGCAGCATTTTCACAGCCCACTTCGTCTGTAAAGAAACAAGAGTAACAGCATAGTCTAGATCTGTATTCTCTTGTGTTATGATCCCTCCACAGGTATGGAACTGCAATTCCCCGACTTCCCTGTATGCATAGACAAAGCCTGGCAATAATGGGACTAGCTATTTTGTACCTCTGGAGAAGGTTAGCTGGGAACTACTAGTCAAAATATCCTCAGAACTGACTGGAAAGAATATTTTATGGTACATTTACTCCCTCGGGGGCCTAATCAGAACTATGTTAAGCAGTCATAGCAAGGGGTTTCAGTTATCTTGAATCTCAGCTCTCCAAACTGAGCAAATCTGAATAAGTAAGGACAGTTAAAACCTGGAAAAAAATAATTAAGATCATGCTCTCCACTAAATCAATTCACATTATAAAACTGATTTCATCTCAATCTGTAAATCACAAAAGTTGTTCCTTGAATCCTTGATTTATATTCTGATCTTTGACCTGAAATTTTCAGTTCTGGATGTAATGACAAACATTTCACTATGAACATTTTCAGTCATAATAAGACATAAGGGAAAATGAAATAGGGAAGAACAACCTATTTCAACCTTGATCCTGTGTCAATGAGTGATGACAAGTCTTTTGTTCGTATCAAGTGGCTATGTCTAGATACTCTGTTAATTAGAAAAGTAACTAGATCTACCATACTGAAGCTGAGCAAGGAAAAAAACAAAAAAACCTGTGCAGTCATCACCATTGTCCATTATGGCTACTTATAAATAGCAGGTGCTAATAGACATTAAAACAAGTAAATATATCATTAATCTATCCCTATTATTTTTATCCAGAAGATAAGAGTATTGCCACATAAACCTGAAGGTCTGAACTACCTTCCCAACTGCAGTTTTACTCTGAGCACGAATCACTTTCTCCAAAATTTCATTTAGCTCTATTCCATTGGGCAGTGGTGTGGGTTCCTCTTCATGATATCCTGGGTAATGATACAACTCTACAAGTTTATTCTTTTCTGTGATCATCTAAGGATGAAAGGAAGGTATAATACATGAGAAACATAGGAGGCCTACACTTTAATACGTTCTACTCAAGCAATCTGTTTAGGGGAAAAATGAATGTCCTCCTGCCTAATAAAACCAGTGTGGTTGGCTACCTTTCAATCAAGTTGCACTATTGTTCAGAATATATTAAGTTCAATGTAATGTGTTAGTAAATAAGTCAGACTAGGGACTCACTATACCAAGCAAATTAAGCCCCAGTTATTCTTACAGTAATGACCTAAGGTTTATTAAGCAGGATTCAGGTCTTGGATCTGATTAAAGAAGACATTGTAAGAGGCTAAGTAACAGTTACCATTATAGAACAATAAATGAGAACACATTACTTTATGCTTCCTGCTCTTTATAGAACTTATTGATTAAATCTGCTTGTGCAGAGTGTGACTATGGGCCAAATAAATTTTCATAACAATGTTTACTATTATAATTATGAATACTGTATTTTATTTAATTATTAGGAACATAGTATTGTTATTTTTGTACAGCTATATTTTGTCCAACCTCAAACCATGAAATTCATAACTAAGGCTAGATCTTCCTTTAGCAGGAAAGACCAGCATTAATGTACCAAATAAAGCTGTATAAAGTCATTCCATGTCCCACTATGGTAAAAATTGAAACAAAGGCTGGTTCCTGGTAAATAAAAGAAAGTAAATTGTCGTTTACACCAATCAGGGCTTACTTTTCTGGACTTTGCAGCAAGTGCAGCTAGGAGAAAGATTTTGTCAGGGTAGGTAAGGATTATCTTCTGCACACAATGATTCTAACAGAATTCATACCCACATGTTCTAATAATTATCTACCAGGTTCTACATTTCATGCCTGGTTTCATCTTCAACCACAACTCTTATTTACACTATGGGGTTGATATAGATACTGGGTTATTTTATACACTACATTAAGATAATGTAGAAACTTTTTGAATGTAATATGGAATAGGGTTTTTATGATTTAATTAGAAGTCATTAACAACCATTAATGTTCTATGTAATAATGTATAAATACATATTATGGTTAGTAGTTGAGGAAACAAATAGAAAAGAAGAAGAAGATCTATTAACTATGCCTTTTTCTTTTTTGAAATCTATATATAATGCTTCTTTTGTTCTGTCTCATTTCTTTGCCTCCTTTTATATTTCAACATTTTAACAATAATTTTTTTTAAAATATATTTTTGCAAGTTCAAAACTATAAAGAGTGGGGAATGATTTAACATCTAGAGGTGAGGCCAAATCTTCAGTGGGTGTGGAAATAATATAAAACGAATATAAATATTTCTGTATACTACTAAAACTCTATTGTCTGTAACTTTTACTTTAAACAAGTTTTATTCAATTTTTCCAAAACAACATAAAAAAGGCTCTTTTCAGTGTACAACATAATTCCGAGTCACCACTTTTACATGAAAATATGACAGTAATTATATATTAATTTTTACATTCAACATTCTGTCTTGTCCATTTTTAACTTAATTCTATTATTACTTCTCCATTTCAACTTTTACATAAGAAAAGAAACAAACACATTAACTCTGTTAAGTGACATTGCTTTCATTCTAAGCATTTTCTCAATTCATTTCAATTTATTTCAAATATATTTCTTAAACATTAACATTTCTTTTAAGCGTGGCTTTTTCCAAAGTACTCTTTTCTCATTTCATCACTCAACTTTTATATAAGAAAAGGAACAGGCAAGTTAATGCTATTCATTAATATTACTCTCATTCTAAACAGCTTCTCAATTCATTTCAATTTATTTCAAATGTATTTCTTAAGCCTTAACTTTTCTTTTAAATGTTGCCTTTTCCAAAGTACTCTTTTCTCATTAAAATCACTAATAGTTTCCATATCTTCATACTTATTCCCTTTTAATTCTTTATCTTGTCAAATTTGCAATTCCATCGCATATTCTTTTCATAAAATCTAGATTAATACAAGTTTTTCAAATAAAACAAAACATAAATTTCCCCTCCCCTTTTATTAATTTGGGGTGTCACCTCAGTGGTAGTATGCCTTAATTCCCTAATCTGTAATTCCCAATTAAACATCTATTTTACTTAGTTATAGTAATAATTAATCCCTAGAAAAATAAATTACTTTACATTGTACTTTTCAGTCAGATTCTGCAATGTATTTTCTCCCTTTACTTCCATAAAATTTTATTTATGGTATCATAATACCTGATGAGGTGGTGGATGGTCTACTGAGGGATCTCCTCCCACTCCTGGACTAAAGCATCCCCCAGCTCCTGGATAGTGTGTGGTGCAACGTGGCGTTGGTGGATGGAGCGAGACATGATGTCCCAGATGTGCTCAATTGGATTCAGGTCTGGGGAACGGGCGGGCCAGTCCATAGCATCAATGCCTTCATCTTGCAGGAACTGCTGACACACTCCAGCCATTCCACACATGAGGTCTAGCATTGTCTTGCATTAGGAGGAACCCAGGGCCAACTGCACCAGCATATGGTCTCACAAGGGGTCTGAGGATCTCATCTTGGTACCTAATGGCAGTCAGGCTACCTCTGGCGAGCACATGGAGGGCTGTGTGGCCCCCTAAAGAAATGCTACCCCACACCATTACTGACCCACTGCAAACCAGTCATGCTGGAGGATGTTGCACACAGCAGAACGTTCTCCACGGTGTCTCCAGACCCTGTCACGTCTGTCACATGTGCTCAGTGTGAACCTGCTTTCATCTGTGGAGAGCACAGGGCGCCAGTGGTGAAGTTGCTAATCTTGATGTTCTTTGGCAAATGCCAAACGTCCTGCAAGGTGTTGGGCTGTAAGCACAACCTCCACCTGTGGACGTCGGGCCCTCATACCACCCTCATGGAGTCTGTTTCTGACCATTTGAGCAGCCACATGCACATTTGTGGCCCGCTGGAGGTCATTTTGCAGGACTCTGACAGTGCTCCTCCTGTCCTCCTTGCACAAAGGCAGAGGTAGCGGTCCTGATGCTGGGTTGTTGCCCTCCTACGGCCTCCTCCACGTCTCCTGATGTACTGGCCTGTTTCCTGGTAGTGCCTCCATGCTCTGGACATTACGCTGACAGACACAGCAAACCTTCTTGCCACAGCTTACATTGATGTGTCATCCTGGATGAGCTGCATTACCTGAGCCACTTGTGTGGGTTGTAGACTCTGTCTCATGCTACCACTAGAGTGAAAGCACCGCCAGCATTCAAAAGGGACCAAACCATCAGCCAGAAAGCATAGGAACTGAGAAGTGGTCTGTGGTCACCACCTGTAGAACCACTCCTTTATTGGGGATGTCTTGCTAACTGCCTATGCTTTCCACCTGTTGTCTATTCCATTTGCACAACAGCATGTGAAATTGATTGTCAGTCAGTGTTGCTACCTAAGTGGACAGTTTGATTTCACAGAAGTGTGACTGACTTGGAGTTACATTGTGCTGTTTAAGTGTTCCCTTTATTTTTTTGAGTAGTGTATTTTCCTTCCCCCTTTACTTACCCTTTACTGTTTCCTTCTGTCTTTCCGATTTTTATAAATATTCCCTATTTTAGCTACTTTTTAAAATATCCCATTTTTAACCCCCCTTCTTTTTCCTCTTCTTTGTGGTGTTAAACTTTGTGTTGATTGTCTATTTAAGATGGCTTCTTCTTGAGTTTCTTCTTCATATTCTTCAATCGCTATTTCCATAGCTTTTAACTCAGAGGCAAGTGATTCACCTCTTGAATGTAGTAGTTCTTTCAAATTTTTAAGTTCCATTTTTAGATCCCGCAGAGATATTGTTACACACTCTTATATCTTATAGTCATTAAAATCCACCAATCACCAATCTTTTTCTTTTTTCTTCTTCAAACTTTCTGGATTAATAACTATTCCCGAACTGGGTTTATAGCAAAATCACCAATCAGTCCAACAATCCATATTTTTTCTTTTTTTCTTATTCAGTTTTCACTTTTTAGGGTACTTGTTATATTGTTTCAATATTTCCTTTTCGTTGTATGAGATCCGATTCATAGAGAAATAGGAACTTTCCCTTAGCTTAAATTTTTGTTCACCAGATGGCACTCTCCATTATACAGTGTCCTCACCTTTTCCCTCCGTTTTATTTGTTCGGGGCTTTCCAAACCTCGGTATTCCAAAGCAATAAAATCTTCAATTTAAATATTTCCCCCTTCTTTTTGAAAATTCCTAAGTCCAGCTTTAAATTGTGCCTGTTTGTTAGCAATGTATTTTAATTCAATTTGTTTGGATATCTTGTTCTGGTGTCTTCCAATCCTGGTTCAAAGCCCTGCTCAGCTGTCAAAGATATTTTCACTCTTTTTCCTTTTCCCTTTAAAAACTTGCCGCTTTCTTATTCTTTCATAAAAATTCTTAAAATACTATCCTGGGGTACCTTTTAATTAATTGTTGCACCAAGTTGTCCACCTCTTTCTTCTCTCCTGCACAAATCTTAGTCCAGCTAAGTCCTCCTCTTCAGGGTGGCCATTTTAGACCACCGCTCGGTGGTCTTCAGGGGGGAAAATTGCCTAGCCCAGGGAGGGGGGATGTGGCTTCCCTGGACCTGGCTGGCAGCTTCCCTTTTACTCCGCCACCCCTCCGAGGCAGCTTCAGCCCCTAATCACAATGATTGGGGCTCTCCAATGAGAGCACAGACCAAAGCTGCGGACAGTTGCAGTCCCCAGTCCGTCGATGAGAAGGGCTTAACTGGCTAATCTATTGTCTGTAACTTTTAACTATGTTGAAACAGTGTAACATAGAACAAAATATTTTCAACCTCATATTGGCTAACTTATAAAATCATTCCAAAATCTGAGACCCATGACTCCCATAGAACTGAAATTTGGCAAATCTTATAAAATTATCATAAAATGTTTTATGACGTAATACAAAATATTATAAAACATTTCTTGTGTCAATTCCTGATATTTGATTGTATTATACAAGTCAGTATGACCTTCTTTCAAGGCAGATACATCTCTGGATATCTCTCTGAATTTTTTTTTTAAATAAACTTTATTTACAAGAATTAAAAACATACAAATTTAAAAATACAAAACCAATAATATATACATAACACTTTACATTTGATATCGAATTTGATACGTCCTGATAATCATTACTAATACTTCTCACATTTCCATTAACTATCAAATCTTAATCACTACGTAACTTGCAATATTCTAATCTTCCTGTTGGATTGTAACTATCTATTAATTAATAATAAATTCATAATTTTTGAATAGTAAATAAAAAGATATAATGAATATAATAATAATAATAATAATATAGAAGAAAAGAATATTTCACACCTTTGTTATTCTTGTACATTTCATCAAGACAGTTGCATATAATTTGTTTCTAGGGTTCATTTACGTGTTTTCCCTTTACGGTCTACCCAGTTGTACCATTTTTCCCATATCCTATAATAATCTGTGTCCTCCTTCCCACTGATTTTGAGTGTGAGCCTCTCCAATTGGGCACACTCATATGTTTTTGAATAGTAATATGTATCGGTGGTACATTTGGATTCTTCCAATATTTTGCTAATGAAATCCGTCCCGCTGTCAATAAGTGGATGGTCAGATATCTTATTTTAGGAGTATAATATTCCCCTTTAATCTTCCCAACAAGAACAGTTCAGGTTTCCACTCCAACCCACACTCTATATTTTCTTCTATCCACTCTTTTATTTTTAACTAATATTTATTTATCTCAGAACAGGTACACCATAGATGGAAATAAGTACCAAATTTACCTTTGCATTTCCAACAGCATGGATTTGCTGTCGGAAATATTTTGGCCAATCTAGAGGGTGCCAGATGCCATCTATGCATCATTTTGTACAAATTCTCCTTATTTGCCACTGATTTAGTTAGTACGAGGTCTTGTTGTCAAATTTCTTCCCAGTCATCCAGATCTATATTGTGACCAAAAATTTTTCCCAGGCTAACATAGGTCCTTTCATGATTCTCTCAGCCATTTCAGGTTCTAATATATAATTATATAGCTTAGAAATCAACCCTTTCTCAGGACTTGAGAGTATTTTGTCTAAATGCGTATCTTTTGCCTCAATTCCATATTCCTTTATATCTTTATTATATCTCAATTTTACTCTGAATTTTAAGCACTTTTCAAGTACATTAGAAGTTCTGCTAAAAAACTCAGTGCTAGAGGCTTGAGGAATCTGGTAAGGAAATATTTCTGAAATGATAATCCCAGGTTTCATTGGTTATTTAATATTGCATATACATGGAGAAGGCTTTTATTTTTTTCTTTACTTTCAGAGTTTCTTGTTTTTTATAACTACTTTAATTTTATTTTAAAGGATTCCCACTATGCTTACGTAGGTATTTTGCCTAAATATGGTGGGAAATTATACTGAAAAGTTGCAGTAAGCGGAAAAAAATTTGGCCCATAGATTGCTTACCCTACTGAATGCTAAATACTATTAGGACACATTTATAGTATTTTTGAGAGATGCACATAATAGATGTTTTCTACAGAAGCTCCCAGAATTCCAAGTAAGTATAATAAAATATTTTGCAATATTAGCATAATTGATGCAATAGGTTACAAATTGTAGTTTAATAGTCACTAAACATAAAGATCCCTATCCTGCATGATTTCTTCATAGCATACATCTCACAGTAAAATGTATATTAACTAAGCATTAAGAAGAATATAGCTTCTAAATACTATATACGGTACTTATAAGAAACAATGACTTTTGATTTGTCACTATCATACCTTTTTCTGAGCTATTTTTTTCTGATTTCTTAAAGTAGCTGCATCTGAACCAAGCCTTCCGTATTTCTGTGTCACGGCCTGATCCTTCTCTGCAATGTAAGAAAAAGAAGACTCCTATTGAGCCCCTGAATAGAAGCTCATTTAATATACAAATGTAATTGGTATGTATCAGACAGAGAACTGTAGACTTGTTCCATGTCAATAGTTTTTGTTTTGCCATGTATTTAAAGCTAAAGGGAGCTTATTTATACACAAAATAACAGCTATTGTAATTTGGTATTAGCCCTGATTCATAATCCTCTGACAAGACAAAATTAGGACCATTGCTATGTCCCCATCCCCAATCATACTCATGCTCCAGGAGTGAACTTATGAAATTTTGAAGATGTATGTTGAACAAATAGAACAGGGTAAAAGTACACATCTAACAACAGCTTCCTCAAACATTCTGGATTCTTAACTATGGTTATTAGAAGAGCAGTTTAGTAAGACATCTGATTTAACTAACAATGACAAAAATGGATATGTTTAAATATGATGTAATGAAACCTTATGTTTGAAGCAATTAGACTACTGATTTAATATTATCATTATGCTTACCTTTTTGCTTGCTAATATGTCTTCCTCTTCTAGGACCCTTCAACCCTGCATATTTCCTCTGCATCGTATCCTCAATCACCTTCAGTGATAACAATAAAGAAAAAGATAATCTGACACAATTTTCTTTAAATGTATCTTATTTGTGGAGAAACTATAAAAGAAAATATTATTTATTCTGTAATTCCCATTTATCTGAATATTGCATCTTCTCCATCAAAAGTAATGGAATTTTAAAGTGCTTGCCTTTCCTAGAATCATGTTCTTCATTTTCAGTTGCTCTATAAATTTTCATTTACTTAAAAGAAATCCAAATCTCTATATTGCTAACAATATTCAACCTGATAAATAATTCATTCACGTAGAACAAGAATGATTTAACTATGGTGTGAAGAATAGCAATACATTATACAACTAATAATCACCAATACTCTTCCCCAAAACTGATAACTATTATTGTGTTTTTGTGCTATGTACATTTGTGCATAATTTCAAGCTGAAAAGCTTTCATTATTTAAACTGTTCATGCAGCTGCATCAGCTTGGTATGTGCTTTTTATTTTCTGCACCTATTCAGCTATATGTGTATTTATATTTAGAAAGAAAAAAACTGCATTGTTTTTCACCCTTGTCATCAAAAAGGCTAAGCAAGGTATTTGACAATTCCTAAATCGCTTAAAATTAGATCAAAAAACATTCTGGAATTCTACAGGTTAAAAATGCTGCAATGTATCTTTACTTACCACATCACTACTGTCATATCTTCTCAGTCCCAATTCTAACTGAGATATTTTTTTATTCACATTTTGTATATTGCCAATGACATACACTAACAATTTTGTTAAGGGTTTTTTTTTTTTCAAAAGTCTGTAAAGAGAGACAGTATGCAAATGTTGC
The DNA here is from genome assembly GCA_033807585.1 of Hydrophis major. Lineage (NCBI taxonomy): Eukaryota > Metazoa > Chordata > Lepidosauria > Squamata > Elapidae > Hydrophis > Hydrophis major. The sequence continues at coordinate 181,260,317 of CM066331.1, read as the reverse complement.
TGTTATTTCTGTCTCTTTTTCCTTTACTTTAATATTGCTTTTTAAATGTGATATGCATTGTTTTATTTGGGAAGCCAGGTTAATGTAGTGGTTAAGGCACCAGGCTAGACATCAATATCTGTCACAATTAAAACAGAATCTAGTTTGTTTGTTTGCAGTTATTTGCATTTTTCATAAGAAATCCTTAATTTAGAGATCCAATTCAAATCTCTTCGAAAATAAATTGAGCGGAGACTTGGCCCAATAACAATTTGTATCACAAAAGCATCTTTCTGCTAAATGGAAATATACATGTGTATATAGAGAAATATTTTCATGCAAACTTCATGTTGTTTGTAATTAGTGAAAAAAAGGAAAAAGGATACAGTGTGGAAGGTCATCCAAATTGCAACTCAAGGTTTTGCTTCTCTCTTCTTGGGTTGAGGATGGCAAAATCAAGAACCCACTTAGGGGGCTTAAAAATGCTTTAGTATGTATTAAATCCATCCTGCAGAAAACAACATTAAAAAGGGGAAGGAAAGCATATTTTCATTTGAAACACACTTTTATTCAGTCACTTTATTCTCAATCATTCTTGAAGTTAACAAATTATCATCACCTTGTGTTGCAATGTAGAAACAAAAGGAGTCACTTACATAGGAAACTATTGAAAACATGTTGAAAGTCCTTTTTACAATAGCTGGGGCCCTATTAAAGTATATGGGTTGCTGAGGTATATCAATGAAGTATTTTGCAGATGGAATTATTTATTTTTTATAGGAGTTAGAAGCTGGCTGGATAGAGTCCAAGAATAAGACCATGGTGATACCTTGTGATATCACCTGGGAAGAATCTGCAGAAGTTGAGGAAGTGGCCAGAGTAGCAAGCAGTTGCATTAACAATCAGGAAGGGAAGCGAAGATTGAATTGGGACTATCATGAATGCAAAGGGGGAGGTAGGGCAAGGCGGACAAGAGATTGGGGACTTTGAAGTGGGCTCCAATATAATCCTCTTCCAAGAAAGTGAACTTGGATTTAGCTATATTGGTTTCAATTTCCAAGCTGAATTTATTAATTTAAAACATTTATATAGGAAAATAGGGCATTGTGGAGAAAATATATAAATTTACATGATGATATAAATATACATGATATAAATATATAAACAGCAGTAACTGTGAGAGGGATCTTGGAGTCTTAGTGGACAACCAGCTCAATATGAGCCAGCAGTGTGCAGCAGCAGTCAAAAAAGCTAATGCAATCCTAAATTGCATTAACAGAGGGATACAATCGAGATCAAAGGAGGTGCTAATACCACTCTATAAAGCCTCAGTAAGACCACACCTAGAGTTCTGCATCCAGTTTTGTTCACATTATAAAAAAGATGTTGAGACTCTAGAAAAAGTACAGAGAAGAGCAACCAGGATGATTAGGGGACTGGAGGCTAAAACATACAATGAATGAACAGTTACAGGAACTGGGCTTGGCTAGTCTAGTGAAGAGAAGGACCAGGGGAGACATGATAGCAGTCTTCCAATATTTGAGGGGCTGCCACAGAGAGGAAGGGGTCAAGCTATTTTCTAAAGCGCCTATTGGCCAGACAAGGAATAATGTATGGCAACTGAACAAGGAGAGATTTAACCTGGAAATAAGGGAAAACTTTCTGACAGTGAGAAGAATCAACCAATGGAACAGCTTCCTTCAGAAGTTGTGGGAGACCTTCAAGAAGAGATTGGACTGCCATTTGTCAGAAATGGTGTAGGTCTCCTGCTTGGGCAGGGGGTTGGACTAGGTCAGGGGTCTCCAACGTTGGCAACTTTAAGCCTGGAGGACATCAACTCCCAGAATTCCCCAGCCAGCAAAGCCAGGATTAAAACTGCCAAGGTTGGAGACCCCAGGACTAGATGACCTACCTTCCAACTCTGATTATCTGTTATCTGTTAAATCACAGTGGAAATGAAGTCCATTGCCTTACATCTGGGCATGCTAAATAAAAAGGTCACATTGGAAATAATGAAGGACTATTCTGTACTGTTCCGAACTGTAGGATTCAAAATAATGGATGGATTTGCGTTACTGGAGCGTAGATTCCGACTGATTATTTTTTTAAAAAACCCGCTTCCTAACAATGGCAGGAATTCTACAGTGGAACAAAGCGTCGCGCTCCTTTCCCTGCCTAGATCTGTCCAAGAGCAAACTGGACGGGCTAAGACTCTTAATTCGGTACATGGGAGCTACAACTTGTTGAGCATTGTCCGCTGAGGAACAGCACACCGCATCCAGACTCCCAGCCATTGTTCAGTTTGGGGACGGCTATTATGGGGATAAAAAAAAAGCTCACTTTCCTGACACAGACTCGAATCAGGCCACGGACCGCCCTCCCCCGGAAGCTTGGCGTCCTTCTGTTACCACAACAACCAGCGGAAGAAACTATTCCCTTAGTCTACCTTTATACCAGACTAAAGGAGAGCCTAGCACTTTTTCGCTATTAATGGAAAATGTAATAAATTGGGAATAATTTACTTGAGAACACATCTTCCGAACGACAGCATTAAAATATCTGTATCAAAATTATTATTTTTCTTTCTTCCTCCCCCGGATTACAACGGTGGTACGATCCTATCCCGGTTGCTGCTGTTCACTCTTTTCACATAGCTTGGGTCGCTACCATCACACGAGGAGGGGTCTGTATCTTCTGATACGGATTATAACTTCGCAAGCCTTCTACTCATATGTCCCTCTTACTCCTGTTAAGAGATTCGGTTACGTGTTCTTAGTTTATCTACGTTCAGTTTGCATGAATGTATATCAAAGCTGATTTTCGCAATTGTGCAATTAAAAATAATCTCCCCTCCCCTTGTGCTGCCCCAGCTATCCTGCGCGATCGTCCCTGGGCTACCGCGGGTTGCAAGGCTTCAAACATCGGTTAAGGCTACGCCTGCGCAGATTGGTTTCGAAGGTTGGGACTATTGTATGTTCGGGGAGCGCGACCATGGTGTGAAAGTTCCCTAAATTAGGTCTGAAGTGCTAGGTATGAGATGCGGGGCGGCTTCAAGAAAATACCGCTCCTTGTCATGGAGCTCTTTTAAAGGTGGGGTTAACTTGGGTTCTGCATTTCTAAGCACAGGAGGTCCGGAATATCGGGTTCTCCAAAAATCCTCCAGTGGGTTATTGCTTGGAGCAGAGGCGGTAATAAGGCTGCTGGGTCGCTTGAGATGCATTCAAATTGCCACCCGCTACCCTGAGGAGACGGTCGGTACTCAGCTATACATCATATGAAATTCAGCCGAGCTGCCTCTATTGCACATATATTCACATGTTGCATGTGGTTAAAAGCAGTGTTTATGGTTGCCTTTTGGCCGAAACTGGTACCTTCTGGCGATCATGTAGGGTACTATATAGGCAATGGTAACAGGGAAATTATAGTCCAGTTGAGGTCAAAAAGTTCTCTGCCTCCCAACTCTTGTGGGCAGTGATTGATCTATGCGTTTTTCAATGAAATGATAATCTTTGTGGGATATCTTTTCCCCCCAAAGATAAGAGGAATTTAGAAAGATGCCACTTTTTGGAAACACATTCAGTCCAAAGAAAACTCCGCCCAGAAAATCAGCCTCACTTTCCAACCTCCATTCGGTAAGTTCTAGAAGAAAGTGAAGATCCTTATACTATCTTTTTCATCAGACTAGGAGACTCTTTAAGCCACATTGGCATATAAAATATTCACAGATTGTTACTTGTTGAATTCTTCTTGTGATGTTATACGCCTTTACCCATTTTTATTTAAATGATAAAATATTATTTTAACAATAAATAACCAACCGTAAACTGAATATAAAAACACAAAATTGTTGGCTACACCAGTAAACCACATAATATTTCTATTTTGAAAGTAAAATGAATTTGGTTGTCTATCTCCCTTTGAGAAAAAAACTGTATTAATAAAAATAATAAGTTTTCTTGTGTTGTGTGCAAAAGAAGAGATTTAAAGCAGTTCTCAAACTCTAATGAAATCTTTATTCTGTTTTGTAACATAGTAGAGAAGAAAGTGAGGTTTACATCTTAGCATCAGCCTAGTCCATCTCATTATTGTTTTTGTTTTGAACTTTTTATGGTTTACATTTCCCAGTCTCAGGAGAGGAACTGGTTTCAGAAGAGGTTGAAAAAGAAATTTCATATTGGAGGTTTCCTGATCTTGATGGTGGGAATCCAACATATTCTGCAATGACTGGACACTAAAGCAATAGAATTGCATCCATATTTCCTTAAAATGATGCATCAGTGTGAGGATGCGAAACAACTTCCCATGCATATTTAAATAAAATATATACTTTTTATGCCGTAGAATAAATGGACTTGACATATTTTGTACAGGTTTGCCTTATGCTAAGAAAATAAATAGAAATTAAGTAAAATATTGGGAAAATACTGAAGTGATTTTTCTGTTTTACAGCTGGACAGATCTACCCGTGAAATTGAGCTGGGCTTAGAATATGGAACTCCTGTTATGACACTTACAGGACAGAGTCTGAGGTTTGAGAATGGCCAATGGATACCTGGTAAGAGAGAGAGAAATTATCTTAGCGACTGCAGAATTCTGCAAAGTATCAGAGATATAGCTCTTGAGATAGTCCTTGACTTACCACGGTTGTTTAGCAACCATTCAAAGTTATAACACATCCTGAAAAACTACTTTCAGCCCATTCTGAAGTTCCAGCATCTGTGCTTCTGTGATCTCATTTTGGAAACTCGGTAACCGGCCTGCATTGACAACCATTTGCAGCACCTTGTGGTCACAGGATCATAATTTATAATGTTTCTATAGAAAATTAGTGTTTACTTTCGGTTTCAGGCAGAAAATCTCCCATAGCAAAAAAAATGGTTTATTTAAGCGTTTGCTTTATGACTGCAGCATTTGCTGTATTACTGCAGCATTCACTTAACAACTGATGCAAAAAAGGTCATAAAATTGGGTGCAGTCACATAATGACCTGCTTTACAACAGTCTCGATGTGGACTCAATTATGATTGTAACTTGAGGACTATCTGTAATCCCGCAGTATATATCCAGGATCGTATGTCTAATATTCTAGTGCTTAAGGATGAGGTATTTAAATCCTGATTCCTTCCAAAAGGGAGCATAATCAATCAGCCTGATGTGCTTCCTGCTATCAACTTTCTTTTGATGTTCTTTTGCAAAAACTAATGGTTGTTACTGTGTTGGGTGTGCAAGTAGTAAGATTGATTTATTGAATTTATATTGCTGCCTATTTGCCCATGGCAACTCAAGGCAGCTTACAGAATATAAAGCCACATTTAAAACAATAAAAACTAACAAAAAGAATCAAATAAATTAATATAATACAATATAACAAAATCACCCTTCAAATCCCACCCCCCTGCCCCAGCAACAGCAGATTGAGTTCCATCCCTCTCTGGGTTCCCCAGGCCTGCTGGCAGCAGGTCTTCAGCACCTTCTGGAAGAGTACTAGAGTGGGGGCCATTCTAATCTCTGGGGGAATAATGTTCCAGAGACAGGGAGCCACCACGGAGAAGGCCCTTTTCCTGGGTCCCACAAGGTGTACCTCCCTCAGGGATGAAACCGCAACATTCCCTGCCTCCCTGCTCTGATGGGTCATGTAGATGTGACCGGAAAGAGGCGGTCCCTCAGATAACCTGGTCCCAAGCCATGAAGGGCTTTAAAGGTGACAACCAGCACCTTGAATTGCACCTGGAAGCAAATCAGCAACCAATGCAGTTCCTGCAGGAGATGTGACACATGTGCAAACCGGGGTCTGCACAAAACCATGCAGGCCTCTGCATTTTGTACAACTGGAGCTTTTAGATGCTCTTCAAGGGCAGTCCCATCTAGAGCGTGTTGATAGTTATGCTAGGGGTGGTATTCATACTGTCATTTTATCTGGTTTGGTATTCTTACTAAATCATAGGTTTAGATAGATCTTTGTTCCTGCTAATCCTTTACATAACACCGATGCTCATTTTTTCTCGAAGACATAAAAGAGTTGTAATATGCACCAAAACATACCTACAGGCATATCTATTGGTAGATGTTCAATTTGATTTTAAGGTCTTAATTTACTGTGGAGTGATAGATTTTATATTTACTATGCAATTTTATGTTCTATTTTATTGCTTCAGTTTTTTTTTTTAACCAGAAATACTTATTATTTCAAATAGTGTTGTAATGCCTAGAGAACTTTAGTTATTGAAATCTAAAATAACCATGAATTGCAAATGAGAAGAACAAGACATACTGACTTCATTACACTGCCATAGGGATGGCCATACACAGATAGTCCTTGACTTATGACCATTCATTTAATGATCAAAGTTATAATGTTGCTGAAAAAAGTGACTTACAACTATCTTCACACCTATGGTCATCACACTGTCTCCTCAGTTATGTGATCAAAATTTGGGCACTTGACAACCAGCATCTATTTACAGTGGTTGTAGCATTTTGGTTTCACATGTGTTGTGACCTTCCCTGCCAACTTCTCAAAAGCAAAGTCAGTGGAGGAAGCCAGATTTGTTTAATGACTGTGTGATTCACTTAACAACTATGGCAAAAAATATTGTAAAATTGGATGTCAGTCACTTAACAATCTCATTGCTTAGATAGCCAAAGTTTGGTTCCCAACTGTGGTCATAAGTTGAGGATTATCTGTATCCAAATAGTAGGAGTATTTGGAAACTTTCAGATACATATTCTGAGTTCTGGGTTGCTGTAAACAAGGAGAAAGCAGCAGGGGCTTCAGGCGTGAATGAAACGCAGCCCTTACTGTGAGAACTAGGCTTCTATCTATCCAACTGGCAAATGAAAGGTAACACTATCTTGCAGACTGGAATGCAGAAAGGATTGAAACTCGAACTAACTAATAAAGACCTTATTTTGACAACCATCATTAAAGTGTTTGGTTGTCATCACTGTCCTTGTAGAATTTTTAGATGCAAGTAAAATGTTACGATATTCAAAGATATCTCTTCTGGCCTGGGTTTATACTAGGCCAGATCTAAGTCATGTGCTATAATATATTATTTGCAATATCTTTATTTATTATGCTTTAATGATTCTTTATAAAATGTTATTTTCTATCAGATTTTCATTGTTTTTCTGAGTTGTTTTTCTGAGTTGTTTTTTATTTTGCCTATTTTAGTAAAGCTAATGTGACTGGTTCTTGCTGGGGTTCTGGCTGTCATCTTCCATGAGATACCTAGAGCAAGACAAATTAGATAATCTTGGAATATGTAATTCTAGAATCATTTGGAAGCAATGGGGACCGCAGGGAGACCCAGCGTCTTCGCAAACGGAATCAGCAACTGGAAGAAGAGAACAATCTTCTTCGATTGAAAGTGGATCTTTTGTTGGATATGGTGAGGTCACTGTGTTGTCTCTCTTTTTAGCATATTTCAGTAGTTATTTAGTTTCTTAGTGATTTCTTAGCACAGTTTGCAAATTCAAATTAGCATGATTTGAAGATGTGTGGTGCTATTGCATTTCACACCTTCCGAATAGTTTATATGCCAGTTCCAGGTGTGGTGGCCAAAGGTATATGAGCTGTGATTCTGCTTTAGCATAAGGCTCTCAGCAATCTCTGAATGTTTTGTTGGGAGTCCAGTGTATACTGTTCTTTACATGCTTAAACATTTATGTTTAATGTTCAAAGTGAATTGATTGCTTTAAGTGAGCCAGCTTCTTGGCCCCAATACAGGACATCCCATAAGGAGAATTTCCCAGTGAATAAAATCTGACATTCATTAACCTAAGATACTGTAGACTTTATTATACAAACTTAAATCTAGAAAATTAAAAATTATACTACAAGTAACAGGCTTTTTCTGAGTGAGAATGTATGCCATCTCAACACAAAATAACTCTAGATAGCTTAAACATAAGGGTTAAAAACAATAAAAATAAATAATATACAACTATACACCAAGAACAAAACAGGACACAGTAACAATTGAAAGAAAAATAAACAAAGAACAGATCATGATCCAAACTGCAACAAAGCTTATTGGAAAACCCAGCCTTAAAAATTCATGACAGTACAGCAGAGTCAGGATCATATGGACTGCTGAGGAATGTTGTTTCACAGGGCAAGCATAGCTACAGCGATCACCTGTGTTCTAGGTCCCACAAAATGGCACTGTTTTGCAGATGGGACTTGAAAATGACCGTTCTTGCTGGTTGGTAGAAACAGCAGGAAGCGACTGCATCAGTATTCAGATATTTTATTCAATGTCTGAAAATGTATTTTAAGATGTAGAACAGAATACCATATATGTTATACATTACCAGCAGCTGATGATTTATTTGTAAAGAATTACTTTTATCCCAAACACACGATTGAACCCAGACCATCTAACTAGACCTTTGGAATAATTTTGCTTTGGAATAAAACCAAAAGAAAAATACTTATGGATGTGTTACAGCATTAGTATGTATATATTTTCATTCCCATTTATGCCTTGCACTTTCAGCTCTCTGAGACAACTGCTGAATCCCACCTCATGGGAAAGGAATTAGAAGAACTGAAAAATTACAGCCGAAGGAGAAAGTGAATTATAAATTAGCAATCACTAGGAAATAAGTGGAAGAAATAACAGGCAAATATGATTTAGGCCAATCAGATTCATCACTTGTGAAGTCACATCTGCCTTGGAAGACTTTGCTGTCTTCGACTCTTTGTAGCCAGGGCCCCAACTAAGAAATAGTAAGTTCCAGTGCTATGAGGAAGCTAGTATCTACTTTTTTCTCTTTGTGAAACTTCTATCCAAGTGCTCTTAACACATATTCAATACATAATTAATAGATGATTAAGTATAGATAATATTTATGTCATCTTTCCAAGAAGATAGCAACCATTCTGAAAGATCACATGAGAAGATATGAAGATTCCTTGCAATACATCTCAGGATACTTAATAATGAAATGTCAGTTTATTAAGTTAGAATATATACATTCAGCATGCACTCATTTTGTCATGTGAATTGTAAAACAAGCTAGAAAGCTGAATTTACTCATAATTCGTAAGACTGAAAACATGGTAAATTGTGTCTAAACAAGGCAGACTGAAAGTCAGCTTTAGATTATAAATCCTATCTTAATTGAAAGTTCACATTTAACAGGTTAGGTGTGAACTAGGAATGTAGCCTGTTTTTTGCTTTATACAGAAGAACTGGTTGTCTGCAAATGGAATGTATGTACATGAGTGCACGCTGCTTGGGCACATTTTGGTTTATCATGCCTGGATTCATGTTGTGTCTAAAATAAGCCATTATCTTTCTTTCATCTACTTTAGACTCACTATCCATGCATTCCTTGGTATCTGGGAGTCTAATGTGTGGAGTGCAAAATATTTCTAGATTGTAGTTTCTGACAATGACTTGGTATATGGCAGACAAAATAGATAGCACACCATATCTTTTCATTAGTTTCTTTTATTATAGGAGGTATCACAAATGCCCCTGCACTTTCCCTGAAAGTATATAAAAAGCCACCAGTGAGGTCACATTTAAATCTATGACATCAGAAAAAGGACACATCTTGAGGAACCTTAATAGCTAACAAAATTGTTGTGGCATCTGCTTTAATAGAGTAGTCACTTGCTCACAGATACTTAGATGATATAACATATTCATCTAAAAATGGCCTATTTATTCTACAATTCAAAAAAATAAGGTTGCCTTATAACTACAATAATTTACCTATAAAGTGCAAGAACAACTTTTTTACATATCTTACCAAACCCTATTTCTTTGAACTTAACACTAAATAGTCAATTCTTATTATTTCTGCTCCTTAATTCATAATAAATCACCTTTTTAAAATTACTTTTCTTGTTTTTTAATGAATAAAAATGACAAAAAACAAAAACAGTGATAGTGATATTCTTTTATTTCAAAAATGAAAAAATCACAAAATGCTATAACAAAAAAATAAAAACAAATGTCATGCAATGATATACTTGTCTAATATATTATTTCAGATGTACATATTTCTGGTAACATGACTTTTTAAAGTAACTGTCTTCTGTATAAATGAGTCACATATTATTTGTCCATGTATAACAGCTATAGGCTACCTATAGGGAATCTGGTCATAGGTGGCCAATGCAATCAGTATTCAATCCATTGAGTGAAAGGGGCCATGAGTTAATCTTTCCAGTGATGCAATATCAAGTCTTTTGGCCATAGTATGGGCATGGAGAATCCATTTACATTGTCCAGTTGTCAAATTCTATGTACTAAATATGTAACCAATAGAATATTATTCTCTTCAGAATTTTAGCTTTTGTCGCACAATCCTATTTATGTAATCCACTGCTTTCTGCCCAGATTTCCTTAAGTATAGGACATTGTAAAAACATGTATTTTAAAGAAGCATTATTCTTAATAAATCTCCAACAACATGCTGTTTTTAATAGTTATTTTCTATACAGATTCCAGTGAATTTTAAATATTTTTTGTTATAAAAGTCATAAATTGGGGTTAAACACACTCTCACTATACAGACAATTTAGGAGCCTCTTATTTTTTTATTCCATCCATTTCTTAATATCTGCATATCAGATTGATTTATTGATAACATTTAAAAAAAATTAATAAAGAGTTTTTAATTTTAAAGGATTGAACAAGTGTTTCTATTATCTCAGGTATTTCAGAAGCTGAAAATGCTGCTGGTCCAAACAATGTTGTTCACTATAATTGTAAATATTTCCACTGAGTTATATCAGATAAATGATATTTATCTTTTACTGAGAGTCCTTGATTTGTGTCCTTAATTGAGCCTAGAATTATGGTTGTAAATCATTGTGATTGTAAGTTGAGGCACTCATTTAACCAGAAGTAATTTTTCTACTTTTTCCGTAGTAGTTACTGCTGTCCTTAAGGGAGTATTGCAGTCGTTAAGCAAATACCTCCATCATTTGGTGAACCCATTAATTTTGGCATTTTTTGCCAGAAACCAGCAAAAAATATCTTTAATCATGGTCCTATAATCTTGAAAACCATGACCAATTTTAAAGCTGATCTGCCCAATGTGGTCACATGACTACAGATGACTTGTCCATTTATAATTACCAGGGGTATTTTACAGGCCCTAAAGCACCTGTTCCATGGCTGTTGTAACTTTGAATTACCTCTAATACTTAGAATGCTAATAATTCATCATCATGTATCTGGTGGTCCAATGTCAGCATTTCCATTTCTATATCACCATCATTTCCCAATTCTCAAAGTTGGGATTCTCCATAAAGTCAACTTGGCATGGGAAAAAGCATCAAATCTTTTTTATTAGATATTTTATTCCATAATTTTCTAATTGACATAATTGTTTCCAGAGATATTAGAGTACTAGAATAGTTAAGATTAGATCCTAACACTGTCCATCCAACCAATATATTCCAAAATAGTCCAAATTGACAAATTAACACTTAATTGTTGACTTCCAGTATCTAATGGTTGACAATATGAAGCTCCAGATTTGGAAAATTGAATCCTTCCTCATTAATTGGTAATTGCATTTTTATAAAGATATTCTCAGAATTGAAGAACCCTATACAATTTTTCTAAACAAAGAATTTATTTTCTGAAAGTATTTTCCAGATAAATTGGAATTCTCAATATTTTTATGGAATTATATGTATTGACCTTTAGTTGCTGGGGGTAGGGGCAATGAGACACATTTTACCCTTTTAAGGTATTTTGGGCAATTTGCAGGTCTAATCAGATCATTTTAAAGAAAAACATTGTTCTTGAATTGCTTTTTAAATCTACTTTCATACTTTAAAATAAACATTGTTTCCATTAATTTTATATATATTAAATATAATCCTTGGCACAGATAAAAGTACAGCAAAAGTTGCCATTTTCAAGTTAAATTCAATAGCAAATATCTACACAGGAATCTACATAGCTATTGCTACATTGCCTGGGAGGGAGGGATGGAACTAAGCTATGATTTAAATAACCATGATTTACTGATTAATTTATGATTAGCTGGCTTTCTGCAACATGGTCATAAATCACTTAAAAGGTGGATTTATACAATACAGTGAATCAAAACCACTCATGACTTACCATATATAAATTCAACCATTAACTCCCCCCCCCCCCATTTTTAGAATATTTCTTTTTATAAAGTTGCAGTATTTTAGGATTTGGCCTTTTTCATAATAAATGCCTGCAACCCATTGAATTTTCTGGTATGGTCATGGCTAAAGCCAGACTTTAGACGGATAAGTAACTTTCTTCTTTCCCCATCTCCCAGGAAGAAAAAAATAAGTTGAATTTCAGTGCCAAATCGCAAAACTTGGATTAAAAAAACCAAACACCTATCATTACCCTGGAAATAAAAATGACTGCATCAAGTCCCACTGAGGAAAGGGAGAGACATTAATACTGCAGTTCCTGTTTATAAATCAATATATGCACTTCTTCATATCTTCCTTAGAATGCATCCACTTTTGCTTGTAGGCCACTATTTTTTAACCTCATTTAACTTTGAAGAGGAGTCCACGCCTCCTAAAATTACCCAGCTTGAGAAACGCCAAGCCTTTGCCCTCGCTACCTTCACTTGTTCTTCCCGTGCGCTGTGCGTCGCTGTGCAACTGCAGAAGGGCCGCCGGGCTATCCAGACCTTGACTTCCGCTAGCCGGTCTAGCCGCTGCGGGAGCCTCCTCGTTCGTCATTCTCTCAGTTGCAGTCATGGCCGCCTCTACGACGCCGCTGTCCCCCGAAGACCTGCTGCCATCCAAGGGAAGCGCCGGCAAAACGGATGAGCTGGAAGAGGATACAGAGGAGGAGGAAGATGAGGTAAGCGGGTCGTTGCCGCGGAGCTGCCTAAGGCGCCTTGGCATAAACCGTGCGAGGCTTAACCTCTCCTGAAGGCGAGGCAGAGCGTGCGGAGACCGCCGGTGCCCCACGAGGTCATTTGGAGCGTGTTTTGGGGAAGGCCGGTGGGTGTTTTGGAAGAGGGTCTCCTTGAAAAGGGGGGCATGAATAGGCGTTGAGTCCATAGGTCTTCAACTCCAGGTGGGGGTGGACTGGGAGCAGGCTGGAGGGTTAGGCGGACTCCTACTTTCCGTGTTTTCTCGCCTTGTTGTAGCTGGATGAGACCCTGGCAGAGAGACTTTGGGGTCTCACAGAGATGTTTCCAGAGCGCCTTCGATCGGCAGCTGGAGCCACCTTCGACGTGTCCTTTTCTGTAGCTCAGAAAATGTACAGGTGAGATAAGGAAATGGAAAAATAGGGAACTTACTCAATTAATCCAGAGATGCTGAGATGATTTTCTAATGGTTTAATAACATACTACTATGTCACTGTTGTATGTCATTATTGCAAAAGGGGCACAGAACCTGTTTCATACACAGGAGATACTCAACTAACAATACTTCACTTAATGATGGTTTGAAGTTACAATGGTACTGAAAGAAATGACTTGTGATCATTTTTCACCCTTACTACCATTGCAGCATCTTCATGGTCACATTGATTTAAACACTGCTCAAAAAAATAAAGGGAACATTTAAACAACACAATGTAATGCCAAGTCAGTCACACATCTGTGAAATCACACTGTCCACTTAGGTAGCAACACTGACTGACAATCAATTTCACATGCTGTTGTGCAAATGGAATAGACAACAGGTGGAAAGCAGAGGCAGTTAGCAAGACATCCCCAATAAAGGAGTGGTTCTGCAGGTGGTGACCACAGACCACTTCTCAGTTCCTATGCTTTCTGGCTGATGGCTTGGTCCCTTTTGAATGCTGGCGGTGTTTTCACTCTAGTGGTAGCATGAGACAGAATCTACAACCCACACAAGTGGCTCAGGTAGTGCAGCTCATCCAGGATGGCACATCTATGCGAGCTGTGGCAAGAAGGTTTGCTGTGTCTGTCAGCGTAGTGTCCAGAGCATGGAGGCGCTACCAGGAGACAGGCCAGTACATCAAGAGACGTGGAGGAGGCCGTAGGAAGGAACAACCCAGCATCAGGACCACTACCTCTGCCTTTGTGCAAGGAGGGACAGGAGGAGCACCTCCAGAGCCCTGCAAAATTATCTCCAGCAAATGTGCATTTGGCTGCTCAAACAGTCAGAAACAGACTCCATGAGGGTGGTATGAGGGCCTGATGTCTACAGATGGGGGATGTGCTTATAGCCCAACACCATGCAGGACATTTGGCATTTGCCAGAGAACACCAAGATTGGCAACTTTGCCACTGGGACCCTGTGCTCTTCATAAATGAAAGCAGGTTCACACTGAGCACATGTGACAGATGTGACAAGGTCTGGAGACGCCGTGGAGAACGTTCTGCTGCGTGCAACATCCTCCAGCATGACTGGTTTGGCAGTGGGTCAGTAATGGTGTGGGGTAGCTTTTCTTTAGGGGGCTGCACAGCCCTCCATGTGCTCGCCAGAGGTAGCCTGATTGCCATTAGGTATGGAGATGAGATCCTCAGACTCCTTGTAAGACCATATGCTGGTGTGGTTGACCCTGGGTTCCTCCTAATGCAAAACAATGGTAGACCTCATGTGGCTGGAGTGTGTCAGCAGTTCCTGCAAGACGAAGGCATTGATGCTATGGACTGGCCCGCCCGTTCCCCAGACCTGAATCCAGTTGAGCACATCTGAGACATCATGTCTTGCTCCATCCACCAACACCATGTTGTACCACAGACTGTCCAGGAGTTGGGGGTGTATGTGGGATGAGATCCCTCAGGAGACCATCCATCACCTCATCAGGAGCATACAGGCAGGTGGAGGCCACACACACTACTGACCCTCATTTTGACTTCTTTTAAGGACATGACATCAAAGTTGGATCAGCCTGTAGTGTTTTTTTCCACTTTAATTTTGAGTGTAACTCCAAATCCAGACCTCCATGGGTTGCTAAATTTGATTTCCATTGATAATTTTTGTGTGATTTTGTTATCAGCACATTCAACTATGTAATGAACAAAGTATTTAATAAGAATATTTCATTCATTCAGATCTAGGATGTCTTATTTTTGTGTTCCCTTTATTTTTTTGAGCAGTGTATTTGGATGCTTGACAACTGACCCACATTTCTGAGGGTTGCAATGTCCTTGGGTCATGTAATCATCTTTTGCAGGGCTTCTGACAAGCAAAGTCAATGGGGAAACCAGAGTCATTTAATAATCATATTACTAATTTTACTACAGTAATTTGCTTGATCGATGTGGCAAGAAGTCATAAAATGGGGCAAAACTCACTTAACTGATTTCTCACTTAGCAACTTAAGTTTTGAGTTCAATTGTGGTCCTAAGTTGAGGGCTATCTTAGGACTACAGTTGGCTGGAGAGAAGTTTCTTCATTATGTGGCTGGAATCTGTTCTATTTAAGCAGTTCAAATGAAGCTAAGAATAAAATTGTATTTCAATTTGCAGCATGTAACATAGCAGATCATTCCTTGTAATCACAGTTTGTCTATTGGTTAAAATACCTTCCCAAAAAGCAGCAGACCATAAGTTCAAGTCCCATCTTACTTATGAAAGCCGGCTGAGTGATTTTGGGCCAGTCACTCTTTTTCAACTGAGCCCAGCTCACAGTTGTTATTGTGGGGTAAATAGGAAACAGAAGGTGTGTTGGATATATTCATTGCCTTGAGTTATTTGTAAAAAAAAATAACCAAGGATACAAATAACAATTAAAATGCAAACCAAATAAGGATAGAGTCTCTTGAAGCTGAGGCATAAAGATACATTGTTGATGGTATCAAACGAGATCCCAGAGAGCCTTTATTGTTAATTATGATTGAGATGCTGGTGTCACTGAAGTTGTGGTGGAGAGATAAGACTTAGAACTGCATAAATTGTAAATTATGTGATTATCTGCAGCATAGGCATATTTATTAATATTCTAATCAATAAAAGTTCATTATTAAATATATTAAAGTCTTTGTTTTTAACATATAATTAAAATTAAACACAAATATTCAGGTATTTTATATAAAGCTATATTAAAAATAAACAAGCCAAATATCATTATCATAAATTATAAGTTACAATTTCTAGATATTCCTTCCCAAAATTTTGTTTGAGAATGCTTTTTTTATCTGATGGTAATGAAATAACACTATTTAAATATTTCTGAGTAGTAAGGCAACTATATATTACAGCTTTTCTGATCTTGCTGAAATTCAGTAGTATGACTAAAGGAGCCTAGGATAACTCATGGGATGATGGTTGTGTGTGAGGGGAAATGGAGAAGTAGGTTCTACACATAGAACCTTGAAGTAGTAAAGAAAAGACAGAATATAAATCTATGATTCACATTTCTGTAAGTGCACGTATTAAACCACAGCTATTTCCTGTATCTCTGTCACTTAGAGAAGCCTGTATAACTTATAACAGCTTTTTTATTCAATCAAACTTGGATTTTATCCCCTGGTTCTTTTTAGGAAAGATAGCCTACAACCTTTGGTGGTTAGATTGCAGATTAAAATTTAAAAATGCTGCTATATTCTGTTTGAAAAACAGGAGTGTATGGCACTTTGCATTCAACCTTCAAAAAGTGCATCAAAGCATAAATGTAAGCATCTATTTACCTTAAAGTAGATGCTCCCTTTCCTGTGATCTTGGAACAACTGTGGAAGACAGTTGTGCAATCCCATTAAAAAAAAGATATAGCTGCTTTAAAACATTGCAGACATGTTTTATGTACATGCTGCTATGCATTTGAAGTACCTTTTGGAAATCAAATCCTACGTGCTATTCATTCCTATTAAAGAATACCAATCTTATGGTCACAACGTGTTCCATAAACAGTAAAAATTTAATTTTTAACATTCTTTAGTTAGTTTTACATGTAAGATCAAAGATTGGGTGAAATTAATATGTATTTCTTTATGCTTTATGATAGGTCTAAATAGCATATTGGTAATTTTAAAATATGGGTTTACAGATTATGATGTAGTTTGTATATGAATCTATGTAAAATGGGTCACTTCCATACTGCAACTGAGATCTGTAGAGTAGCTGCTTTCCATCTCCACAAAAGTCAGAAAAAACTTCTGCTTTCTCCCATTTTCCCAAAGATTCTCAAGGGCAGCTTTATGGATTGGGACCACTTCTTTCATGATCCTAGTTCTTCCTGTTGTTTTTGAAACTGAGAAACTGCAAATGGAGCAGCAGCAGCAGTTGCAACAACGACAGGTAAATATTGTTTCTAATTTAATGAATCTAACCTTCCTTTTGTCCATGAACTGTATATATATCTTCATTCTCCAACCTATCAAGAATTTATAAAGAAACTCATTGGAAAGCTACATTTAATATAATTTTTCATCTGTAATGCAGCTTGTATATTTCTCCAATGTATAGTACTGTCTTGGGAGTCTGGACCAACACATTTGGAAAGCATAAGATTGGTGAAAGTTTTGTATATCTGTTTACCATGACAGTTAGTTGTAATGTAATAGTTAAATAAATGCATTGGACCAGAAGCCAGGAAACTAATCCTACCTTTGATACTGAATGCAGCTAGGTGACCTTGGATCAATTGCTCTCTTAGTCATAAGAAAAAGGAAATAGCAAACTGTTGCTAAAAATATGTTGATGCTGCCATCAATCAAGTGGTGATGAACTTCCAGATTTAATGACTGAAGTCTAGTGTTCTAGTATCATAACAGCTGCTGGCAGTGCTAGGATACCCCAAAAAATTAGACTGCAGCCTTTTAGCTCATCGCCATTTTTGAAACAATTGCCAAGAAAATGAAATGGTCTTTTCCATGTAATTGATACAAGTAAAAAGTGACTTAAACAAAATACACATATACATTGTATGCATATGTGTATATATGTATGTATTCACCATCCCTTTAAAATATTCACCCATAATAGTAATAATAATTTAGCCTCATTAGTCTGTGCAGTAATTCACATTAATAAATGTGCATGTTCACACTTTTATCAGTGAAAAAAGTTATTGCTGGATGTGATGCCTTTATACTACTGGTATAATTCTCAGCTGAAAGGAGCACATTTTATGGTGATTGGTATGACTGCTGTAATATTCTACTGTAAGTGCTTTCAGAAAAACAACTCCTTGGAGTATCTCACAGTACTTTTTTACATACTAAAATGTTTCATCATGTCATTTTTGTAAACATTGCTTTCTTACAGGGATGAGTAAACTTATTTCTGATTAATTTCTCTCTCTTGCTGAAGTATTATAATTACTTGGATTCATACACTAACATTGAAAATATGAACAGAATTATTTACATATTTAAAGTACAAAAATAAAGCCAATAAAATAGGAAATGAAACAATAGTGGCCACTTTCTGAAGAAAACTAAAGATTTAAATGAATTTTTGTCAGGATAAAACTTTCCAGGTCTCATACTTAACCAGAATATTAAGATTTAGCACACTAAGGTATTTGCACTTTGCAGGATCAAAAACATGAGCGCATTTACAAATGTTTCTTCATATACAGTAAATCTGATAATCATATGAACCAAGAACTGTATTTTTGTAATGACAGACTGCAAACAAATGCTGTATTTGTATTCTTTATGGGTAAAAATGATGCAAGATAATTGTTGGGTTTATGACATTTGAAACAGAAATTCTTCTCAAATAAGTTACATAAATTTGAATGTTAGTTTGGCATTTCAATCATTTTGACATGTTCTCATTTCTTACAGATTTTATTAGGACCAAATACAGGGCTTTCTGGAGGAATGTCAAGTGCTCTGCCTTCTCTTCCTGGCAAGATTTAATCAAATCATTGGAGCCATATTATGGAAGGAAATACTGCAATTGTTTATTAGGCAGGAGTGGGTTTTCTTTTCTTTTCTTGGACATCTGTTTATGATGGAGGCATACCCCAATATGTATTTTATGACACTGACCTCTTCTTTAATCCTTAGGCAATCATGATTTTTTTATTCCTTCCCTCAGTTGATAATCAAACCAATTAACAAGGACATTTGAAGCTTTTATTTTGGTATCCTTATTTCCAGGAAACCGTCTCAGGATATGCCAGATTCTGGCCAAATTTAATTAGCGATGTTTGTCTATATAAAGTCCTATGTTTCTCTCCTGAAATACTGAAGATGGATTTTAGACTAGAAACAGCACAAGCTGAAGTATACATGCTACAAGTACAATGGAACAGTTTGGTGCATACTAAATTTTACTGAGTGAGCTTCTATTTGAGTTAATGTTTCGATGCTGAGGGAGCCTTAGATAAGTCATTTTCACCAATTTTGTTGCATCTCTATTGATACTGAAATCCACTACAGCCCTTTTGTATTAAATTGTTTGAGTGTAATCATGGAATGTTTTCTTTATTGTTTCAGCTTACTGCTTAATTGCATGTTATGATAAAAAGTTGACCACATGGGCAATTGTTTTCTGTTGAGCCACATTTTCAAGCTGGGTATTAAAAGGCTTCTAGCAGAGTTTTAAGTCTTCAAATCTGAATCAATACCTTTTAAAAAAAATAAGATAGTTGAACTGGCCATGGGGGGTGGAAGATAAAATCTTCAATCCTTAATAAGGCAGTAACTTTATGAAGCCAGTTTCGGTGTTATAAAATAATCTATGGTTCTGAACTTTTCTTTAGGTAGAATATCTTAAAGACCAATGAGGAAAGTTATAGTTGATTTATGAGATGTACAATTTTTCCACTTTTACAAACAGCAGCACAATTTCCACACAAGTATCAGGACATTGGGAAAAGTTTTCTTATTTTTAATATTTGGTTAAACAAAATACATCTCTGTAAACAAACCCAAGACAAAGCTATAACAAAACCAAACAAGCAAGAAAACAATCATGGGCTTTTCTATTTCCAAGCAATTGGACTGGGCTGATTATTCTCCTCTTGTGTCATAATTCTGGTTCTGAAGTGTGTATGATTACATGTTCCCTTTTCCTGAGCCGCTGAATCACACCACTTTCCCTATGGCCAGAACAATGACATCAATATACTGAGAGGAAAGAAATAGCTTTACTTTTTAAAAGATATTTGTATATAATGCACTGGTCCATTGGCTTCCATGCAAACGGTCTCTCCAAAGTGCTGTTTTAGTCAGCATAAAGAATAGTCTTTACTGCTGATATTTTTAAAATTCATGAAAAAAATGGTTTCAAGTCAGAAGCAGAACTTCAGGCCTAATGTTCTGCTTATGAAAAATATATGTGTAAAAATATCAGCTGGTTTTACCAATGGAATGTATAGTCCAGAAGAAAAGAGAGCTTCTATTAAACTAGAAGTATTATGTTTGAACTGTTACATGCAGAGAAGAGACAATTCAGTTTCCCAGAATATGGCTACAAATTATCCAGGCATCAATAAACAAGATTTGTCTTGATTTCATTGTCATCCTCAAAGTATTTGATTGACAGTTCAAGTACAAAATTGAAAGGTGTCTATCTTGCTTTTACTCAAAATAGAAAGTAAAAGGCATTCTTTACAGTTACAAGAGTTACTTTTGCCCCTCTTTTACCAGGATGATGCTGGAAACATGGGTCCTATTCTTGATATATCAGTTCTAATGTGAATGACACTTAAATGCAACAGGGTAAAACATGACAAGAATAAATGAGGCACACTTAGATGAAGTGAAAGAGAAAACTAATAAGGTTCCTGCCAGTCTTCAGCTCTTTTATTTAGAGGGAAAGAGAGATTATGATTTCCTGCCAGGTGCAATGGAAGAATGTAACTCAGCTTACCTGCTTTAAATAGTCTTCATCTACCCGCATCAAACTTCCCTAGAAACTTTTAAATCTCAGCTATTATCAGCTGAAATAAGAACAAAACTCTAATCCTTGGATTTGTTCCTAACAATAGGTTGCAAAATTAACATTTGCCCTTTCAACAATGTTCTACCTTACAAAAACTTGGCTATAATTTCCTTTTATGTCATGATTTTATCCTTAAGAAGTCTGTTGATATATTCCCTGCTCAGTGAATTATTTCCCTGAATTACAGGACAAACAAGATAAATAAAAAGGCTATACCTGACCCACCTAACCAAAAATATTTGAGGTTTTTGAAAATTAAGCATCAATTATCTCCCCAAATTATTTACTCTTTCATTCTCAATTTAAAAAAAAGTCAAGTATGACAAAGAAAAGCCCCAAACTCCAATAGGAGTTCCTGAATTATGGTCCCGTTATGTCAATATGTCCCCTAACTGTTGGCACAATTGTTATTTAAATAGGGAATCCACAAGCACCATACCGTTGCTAAGAGTATCTAAAATTTCCTGAGAGACCCATACCGTTCGCAAGTTTCTTCAACTTAAAAAGTTTGGTAGAGAAGGGAGTCATAGATATGAAGGGAACATGCCTAGCCTCAAACCTCTCCTGAAGGAGCCACAAACCATCCAACTATAGAGACTCCTAGAGACAGTAGTGTACAATTCAATATAAAGTATTTTAGGGTGGTGGATAAGAAAATGAATCAGAATTTAATGGAGAGGATTCCAATACCCCATTTCTAATTCATTATGCATTATAATGAAAGAACGCAAAACTGGCTTCTACTTCTTTGTCTAAGTCCGTCTTCAATAATCTGGTTTGGCCCTGACAGTACCTTGTGACTGCCTTATTGCACCTTCATAATGGAAAGTTCCTGGGGAGAATATAGTGCTCATTATCCACATCACAGGACATTAGAAGTTGGAAGGGAGAAGGACCAGTACTGTAGTGCAAAGATAAGATATTTTGCAGGTCATGCATCAACTTTCCAACTTTGATGTACTTCTACCTCCTCAGGTACTACGAGCAGAAGTTCACAGTTCTTTCCTTGAAGCTGGTTTCTTAAAAACTTCCTGTGGAAATAAAAAGAAGGCACAAAAGGCACAAATAATGTTTGAGTATATTTTGGAATTTTTGTAAACAGCGGAGTGTTAGGAAAATCCTCAAGGATGATTCACACTCTGGTCAGCACTTCTTTACTCTCCAACCATCAGGCAGGAAATATAGAAGCATGGCCAGCTGAACGAATAGGCTGAAAAATAGTTTTTATCCATGGGTTGTCAAACTTCTGAACACAACATAACATCACAATTAGGTTTAATATGATAGACTTGCAGGGCCAGTGTAACGTTCATCCCGTGTAATATAATATGTTACATACATATAGATATATGGGAATGTGTTTTAAGTTATTATTTGGGTTTAGGGATTCTATTTCTTTCATTTATTGAGAGGTATTTGGTGTTTGGGGCGGGGGGTTGCACCAAGGGAGGCTCATTTCAATTTCATTGTACACATGTACATTGACAAAAAAAGTTTGATTTGATTTGATTTGAATATGCAAACTATTCTGAAAAGTTCCACTCTCCTATCTTTTGTTCTTTTATTATTCTCCAGCTATAGACTTGGAGAAAGTGTAGTAATCAATGAAATGAGGCATAGATAGCATCTCTGCTGTTTTTACTGGAACTAGTTAATGGAATAAAGTGGTAATGGAAGAGATCACTAAATTATATATTCAGAGATTGAGAACCATTTTAAATATAAGAATAAGACTGTTGCCAATGGGCAAGTTTGCTGTTCTTAAATTTCTATAGTGAAATTTACCATATAGTAAAGATATATAGTATTGTGCTTTTTTAGGCAAATTGTCAAATACAACAGTGCATTTTACCTCAAAAACAGCTTGCTTATACTGTTGAGTCTATGATTAACCAAGCATAAAGCTATGTTGCTCTGTTTAGCTTTATGTCACTGTAAAAATACACATTGCATATGCTATTGGAAGAAGCCACAAACTAGTAATCAAAAAAGTGTATTTCTTTATTGATTTCTAATTAATGCATGAAAACAGTACGTGCACTTCATGCAGTGCAGTTGGACAAAGATTGGATTCAGCAGCTGCTATTTGAAATAAATGTTTCCTTCCATGTTCCTGAAAACAAAACTATTTTAAACACATGAAAAATAGCAAACCTGTGGTTTGGATTTGCTGAAGCTCAAAACAACTAGTACCTCTCTGTCTGCTAATTTGGCTAAAATCTAACTGCTGCTCTTAGCATTAGATAGTTTAGTGAGCTGTACAAATTTTGTTTAATTCAGATGTAATCCACTGAATTTGGCAACTGATACTATTTCCAAAAACTGAATATACAAGTTCAAAACTTATCTGTCATAAGCAGTGGAAATAGTTACATAAAAATGTGACTATTTATTATTGTGATACAAGAACAGAATCCAAAATGAGACAATTTCACTTATCTTTGTTGGAACATATGATTAATTTGGAGGGGTTAGTGGGGAGAGGGAAGGGAGATTTCATTGCCTAAAGCCAAACAATGTTTATTCAGATGAATAAATTCGATGATAGCACTCAGGTCTCAGATTAACAAAGACAACCTACCTGAGCTCACTTTCACCACCAATCCATTCAGGAACTTTTAGTTTGGAGTCAAGATTATAGTAGGTTCCTCCCACTTCCCGGACACAGATCCAATGTTGCCGTTTAAGAGGAAGTTTCAGTGGACCCCAGCAGAGGCTTGAGGGCAGATTCATTATGAAACCCATGACATTGGAAAGGGCAATCACATTAACATCCCTGAACAAGGAAAGAGGAAGGAAAAGTAAATTCTTACATTCTTTCAAATCAGCCATCTCTAATGGCAATAAATGTATACTCTGGATTACTTTACCTGCGCTTATCCCACCAAACTGCTTCATAACCTTTGGTCTGAAGAGCTGCCATGATAACATTCACATCATAGTTTCCATTCCCCAGCATACTTTTCTTGTGTGGTGTCACCATGGTGTTGGGAGATAGCCTAGTCATCAAATAAATAATACAAATGAACAGTGAGAGAATGTACTATGATAATTTTAAGGTATTGACTGGTCAAGTTCCTGACTGCCTTCATCTCACAGAAAGTATTCTTCCTCCAATAACTTTTTTAACAAATATTTATTGAAAGAAGGCAGAATAAGGTTACAAAAATTTCAACAACTGGTTTGCTTTCCTCTTTTAGAATCTATTTCCTAAGGCAGAGACTTTCTCCATATCCTAATGACTCATATGTGAAGAGTTTTCTTTGCTGATAATGAAGGAATGACTAGCTAGTTAGAAAGTAGATCTCTCTCACATGCCATTACATGGAGAATCAGTTCAAGTTCCCATTTGACCAAGGAATTCACTAGATTACTTTAAACCAGTTACACACATAGAGACCAAGTTATGCAAAGTATTTCCTGTAAAGATAAAATTAGGGAAAACCCTTCTAGACATTACTTTGCAGAGTATCAGTGCTTGAAAAAAAAGTTTGCTATCCCAAATCATATGAAAGAGTTACTTTGGTAGCTTGGTTGAATATAGATTCCTATTAAAAACTATCAGTACACTATATGTATGCACTTGCAGCCCAAACCTCTGCATTGTTCTCTCCAAATTCTTGTCACATATGAATTAATAAGTCTGTAATTTTCCTATTTTCAACTATTTCTTGAAAAAATATTGCTAGCACACATAAAACCTTACAGAACCAGCAATAAAAGTTTGCAAGTTATCTTAAAACAAAAATATAAACTTAACGTTAAATAAATATGATTGTAACAAGGACTTTAATATACAACACTTTTAAAAATATTTTAGGAAAAAAAAAATCCTAAGCTTTGAAGGCATGATCTAAAAGTCAACGAAATCATAAAATTGTTTAACGTAATTAACTATGGATGGGTTTGCATTCCCCAGACAGATCTGGTGTATACCTTGGGCATCCTCCTGGACTCACAACTCCTGCTCAAAGTGTAGGTGGCAGTCATGGCTAGGATGGCCTTTGCTCAACTTCATGTTGTGCACCAGTTGTGCACTTATCTGGCTTGTATTCTGTGCATGAGCACTCATGCCTAGTCCTATCTCAGTTGGATAACTGCAACAAGCTCTACATGGCCCTTGAGGAATATTTGGAGGCTATAGTTGATGCAGAATGTAATGGCGTGAATTGCATTATGACGGGTTTGCTTCCAGATGCAATTCAAGATGTTGGTTGTTACTTTTAAAGCCCTACATGGTGTGGGTCTAGGGCAGGGGTGTCAAACTTGATTTCACTGAGGGCCGCATCAAGGTTGTGTTTGACCTTGGGAGGCCGGGGGCAGGCATGTGGCCAGGTTGGTATGGTCAGCTCAATGCCAGTCATGTCTGGGGTACCTGTGGTAGCCTGGGTGCCTCCCCCCGCAGGCTCTATTTTTGGCTAGAACGGCCTCCTGCAGAGCTCTGCCAGCAAAAATGGGAGTGCCCCCCCAAGCTCCACTTTCAGTGGCAGAGGTCTGCAGGATGCCATTGCAGGCAAAAATGGAACCTGGGAAGATCATGTGCGGCCTCCCCGAGCTCCTTTTTCTGTGGCAAAGGCACTGCAGGCTGGTCCTTCTCTGTTTCCAGGGTGGTCCCATGGGCCAGATCTAAGTACGGATAAACGCTGCAGGCCTTGAGTTTGACACCCCTGATCTAGGGTATCTGAGGAGCTCTCTCTCCCTGATGGGATAAGCCCATCCCACTTACACCAGTGATAAACTTCACAAAGTTTATCATTCAAAATTCACTAAGTCACAAGAATTAACTTGTAATGCATTGCTTCTTAATGAGTCTTGTAAAGCCCAGATAAGGTAAAATTCTCATTGTATAAACACTGCAAGGAGCTACTGAATGAAATTGCACTAATAGTTTTCATTTTAACAACTATTAGAAATTACCATATTTCAAAATATAAAGTATGGTTTTATGCATTTACATTACTTCTTATAGATGTACAAAGAAATCTAGTCATAAAGCAATGTTTGAAAAATGAAGTTTGTAAATAGCTGGGAGCACAGCTTTTCAACTCAAGCCAATCTGCAATTACAATTTTCAACAGAAATTATCCATTATTGCTTTAGAGTTTGACATCAAATGTAAAACATGTGGAGACTAGACTTATCCAACCAATGGTTCATCTAGTTCATTATTGACCGGCAAAAGCTCAGGTAGATATCAGAAGTTCTTCTTAGCATTACTTAGTAATTGTAAGAACCTGGACTGTTCTGCATGCAAATCAGATGCTTTAACATGTAAGCATTTCAGTGGATCCTATAGGAAGTGCCAATTTATCCTAGAGACAGGAATGGCATTTGGGCGATAACAGATGGTCCCTCTATCTTTCCAGTTATTTAAGGAAGATAAGGGATTGGACTAGAATCTCAAAAACTTCTCTATCCAAAATGACTTCAAACATGCCATATTTTAACATGCATCAAGATGATTTTTAGGTTACTTATATAAAAATATCCATCTCACCAGCTCCTTTTAGAGATGAATTGTGGCAGTGTCATAGCTACTGTGCAGAAAAAAAGCTAGAAGTTAAAGCCAACCTTATAAATATATAACAGAATAAAGGAAACTAGACAATTTGCATCCCACTGGGTCATTGTTTCAGAGATACTTTCTTACCTAAACAGAGAAACAGGATGAACAAGGGTAGGCAAAAAAACAGTGGGAGCAGGACTGATTTCTGACTTCCTGATGGCTTCCCCATTAACTTTTCTTGTGCATCAGAGTTCTTCCTTTCTCTTCTCTCTTCCCTTCCCTTTATAATAGGTAGATAAGTGGCTGCTACTAGATGGGGGAAGGAGCAGGGGATTGTGAGACTGGCTGGGAAACTGTCACAGAACATTGAAAATGAAGATCATGTGACTGTAGCAGTAGCTCAGCAGTGCATCAGCAGCCAATAGCGCTGAGGCAACTACAACTTCCCCAAATTTCATTCCTTGGGGGTCATGGATCATGGACTCTGGATATATACTATAAATTAGCCCATTTTAGGTAGCTTGGTTTAAAAACTATTGCTCTATGATGCACTGTTTCACCCAGTTAAAGGTCATAAAGAGAGTTTTAATAGCATATAGAGATTAAACTAAAAGTTGCCTTTTTCATAGCTTTTTTTCCATCTATAAATCAGGAAGATAGATGTCTTAGGCACTTGACAGGAACTCTTGCAGTCAAAAGGGAACAGGAAAGGATAGGAATCTGCTGATTAAGTTTGCCAGCAGAAGCTTAATGGATTATGGGCAACCAAATGCTCAACAGCTAGAGTTAAATTTTATATCCTGAACTGGTATCAGTTCCCCTTAACAGAAAATTATATCTAATTATTGATTCAGTCATTACATTCTTTACATTAGAAATGTATAATATAATCCTAAGTGGATTTTACTTCCTTCTCTGAAGTTAAGACAGGCAGGTAGACTAATTTATGAAGATCAAAGTGAACTGAATGATAGAAGAGTTTAATAATAAAACATCAGAAAATCACTGTAAGATCTAGTATAGTCTACCAAAGAAATGTAAACAAACTCTCCACAATAATATAATAAAACCATTTTTCCTACCTCTGGAAAATGTCCTGTAATGTGTCTCGTGTAAAGGCATTGCTGTCCTGGAAGACATTATTGAGAGCATGGAGTGCACATAACTCTCTGCGTTGTTTTTCATGATAAATGTGCACTGGCATCACTTGTGGCATTTCTGGTGATTCCGATTTTGTTTTGTCACCTTTCCATGGCATGCAACTCATTTTTCAAAAAGTGGCGTTGATGTGAAGATTGGAGATAATGTTTTTGAAGGTTCTTTTTCAAAAGAAACAAAGAGCAAACTGCCCTTTTCTTTATAGACAACTTCAGCACAAATAGTAGACTTGCAGTTGGATTTCAATTGTCTTTATTTGATAGCTGCAAAAGCAACTTCAAAATTTGAACCATTCTTCTTCCATTCACCTGCCTGCTTCCTTAACTTGAAGAAATTACTTTTAGTATATTGTTCTCTTCTCTTCTGATTTTTTTCCCTTGAAAAATTGTTTGAGAGTATTTAGCATAGGAGTGTCAGATTGAATTGATCACATCGCTCTTTCTCCTCCATTTCTTTTGGTCACTGATGACTGTAAAGCCAAGATCCACGTCCCACCTCTCTCCCCGATAAAGAGTGTCTCTTTTATTCCTGTTCATAAACAATGCCAGGCTCCCAAGGAAAGCATCAAATGCATCTTTGCATTCTGGAAAGAGTTAAATGGCCTCCAAAACACAGCAATCAAAAGACAGGGAAGAAGCTACTTTTCCCAAGATAGAGGAGGAAAATAGAAAGCAATTGCTCCACCTTCGAGAAGCAAAGATTCCTCGGTTGTCCTCGTATTCCTGAAGGAGAAAGAAAATATTCAATTAAGCATAGGATTTTGTTCATTACTGTAGCGGGCAAGGACCATCAGTTTTAAAACAGCTCCCAGTAGGCTTCCCAAGCCAGAAATACTCCCGAACTAACACAACGAAGATTCAAGGCCTGCGCTTTTCCAGACAAGATCTACTCCTCGGGGAAAGCTCTCAAACCTCCAACCCTTTCGGATCCTTTAGTACACTACAAGCTGTCACGCGCAGTCAGCGGAAAAAGCCCCCAGAGCCGACGTGTGGATCAAGCGTTGCGTGGCCGCGGAGGGGATTCCGTGTTTACAAATCTCAGCAATTTTGGCTTATCGTCTCCAAACCGCAGGAGCACAGCCAGCAGGCCCTTCAAAGCGCCCCTCACTTTCTCAGGGTGGGCAAACCAAAGCTCCGGAAAGTCCCTCCTCCAAGGGGGAAGATAAGGGCGGCGGCGGCGGCGCTAAAATACCTGCACCCTCGGACCGAGTCGAGACCCCCACCCCACACTACCCGCGAGGACGGCGACCAGCCAGTGGGACGTTGGGGCCTCAGAGACTTCCTCGCCTTTTTCCTAACCGAAGAACCAGGTTCCCCGCCGGAGGGGAAGGGGAAGCACGACGCCTCCCTTTGAAGTCCGATAGTCCCGAGGCTCACCTCACCTTCCAGCAGCCCCAGCCTTCTTGGACCAACAGCCACCTACCCCGACGGCGCATGCGCAGCCCTGCACGGAGTCCCGGCCCGTCGCGCCAACGCTCGCTCGGCCCCACCGCAGCCTGACGTCGCGA
The DNA here is from genome assembly GCA_033807585.1 of Hydrophis major. Taxonomy (NCBI): domain Eukaryota; kingdom Metazoa; phylum Chordata; class Lepidosauria; order Squamata; family Elapidae; genus Hydrophis; species Hydrophis major. Next base: position 181,231,368 of record CM066331.1, on the reverse strand, counting down.
GCGTAAGCGCTCCTGATGTCAGAGACTGGCCGCTTTCAAACCTCCCCCAGCTGGAGGGGGCTCCTCTGTTCGTCGCTGGAAAGTGGAATTCTGCCTATCGCAGGCTACATGCATTACGTGTAAACTCTGAAGAGAGTCTGCTGTATCAGGAGTTCCGTTTTGGTTGTAATATTCCTTTATGGACTTGTTTCAGTGGCTGGTCTGAAGATAAAATGGGAGTTAGTCCTTCCTGCCCTTCATAGAAAATTCTGCACGAACAAACCATTCTGTTTTTCATTTGCTTGTCTTCTCATGTACTGGAATACTATTATCTTTAGTGAACCACATCCTCATGTGTGTAGCTAGTCATTTAAAGCATCATCCACCTTCCTCTTGTCACTACAAAATATTACCCTAATAAGAATGGGCGGCTGCTACATTTTCTATGCTATCTCTTTATTGCCTTTTGCAATTTCCTGCCCAACCGTATTGCCCAGATTTGTGAGTGCCTTGTTATAGAGGCAGGATGGGTTTTCTCTGGATTTGTGTCTTTTCCCTTCAAAGTATCATCACGCATCCACAATGGGAGAACTACACTGGGAAACTATTGGCTGTGGCAACTGCACAGTTCTGCAGCAAGTGGCCTCTAGATCAGTTTGCTTGCCCATCCAATGCACCATTTGAACCTCTTACAGGATAAAAAAAAATCACTTGACAGTAAGCAAGTGAGTCCAAATTCTAAAGGTGTAGGTATCTTTATTTTAATTAACGGAATAGTGCCAGATTCATATTTGGACAGACATAATTAGATAACTGCAAGGAGAAATCTATAGATCTGGATGACTGAAACAAATAGCCAGAAAGCACGTTGATTCTTAGTAATTGAGTGGGTAGGTGAGGGACTGGCTGAAACTGACAAATATACATAAATAATTGCAAATTGCCAAGGCTTATTATCCCTCATTTCAGTGTTCTATAATCTATTCTATAACAAACAGAGTAAATATAGTATAATGATTAAAAAGTTGGACTGTCATGGGGAGAACCAGGTTCAAGAGCACCCACAGCCATATTGTGTAATTTTGAGTGAGTTTTCCTCTCAGCCTGAGCAACCTCACAACATTGTTGTGCAGCAAGGGGAGAGGGTGATATATACCATTTTGAGAACCTAAAGAAAAATATGGGATGTAATTATCAAACAAATAACAAAAAGCGGGGATGTGGCACCTCACCTAATGCTATTTGGGAACTGAACAAATATACAACTGCAAAATTTACCCCTTCTTTTCAGGAATAAAATAATGGAGCCCCCAAGGTGTGACAGGGCAAAATCAGATTTTTAAGGGAAAAATCACTTGTATGTCAGTATACAAAATAATTATTGAATGTTGTTTAAATTAATAAGTTGTAATAAAATGAGACTAGCCTTTTCTGACCAAGGAGGAATCAAGAAGTTGATGGTGCTACTGTAAAATTGCCAGTGGAGAAAGGACTAGTGTTATCAGAATTATGATGGGACCTTGCTATCTGACATTAGAATAAAGATTTCTATAAACATTCAAAATTACTTTGGGAATAAAGGTAATCAATGTTTATCGAACCGCTGAAAAGATCCTATATCTCATGCCCTTCTTATCAGATCTTACTGCTCATTTTCTGTTAAGAAACAGGGAACTTCAAAGTAATTTCAGACTCATCTTGACTAAAAGTTTGTTTTTTGCATCATCCACCCATATATAATACATTTCATAAATATGGCAGTGTATTTTGCTTCAGAAAATATTGTGTGGATGTACTGTACTTTCTTCCATCGGAAAGTGTTGATTTCAAAAAATGGGAACTGGAAACAAAAATGCTGAGTGTAGTTGAGGGCAAATATTGATATGTCTTACATTTTTCTACATATTTTGCTTTAATAATAAAAGGAACATGAAAAAGGATTACACAATTTTTTATATTCCTAACCACAGCGAAGTTTATTAGCTCTCCTCAAAAAGCAGCTAGTCATCCTCTTAAAAATTTCCAGAGATGAAGATCCCACAACCTTCCCTTTTCAATAGCTGTTTAAAAATTCAATTATCTTGGCAGGAAAAAAAATGGTAAACCTAAACAATGAAACAAGTTTTGATATAACTACTAAATTAGATGTTTCCTGTTTTTGTTTTCTGAGAACTGGTGTGGTGAAAAATCCGTTGCAGCAGTCTTCCCATTACTAAGAAACATCTGTTCTTGTTTTTTGGGAGGGGGAGTCATCGACCCCTTCTTCATTACAGAAACATATCAGATTGGAGCTGATTACAAACTACACGTTTCCCTATGGAACATAGTTTCTAGGGCTGCATTTGTACAAGAACATTTGCCATGGGCTTTTGCTAACAGGAGATCTTGAGATTATAGGATTACTTACTTCTATAAATAAATATTTCACTTTCAGATTCAGATATGTCCCAACGGCATCTCGACCAAATCAACGAAGATTTATACTGTGCAATAGAGATTCTTTCCCTGCCAGGGTTAAAAAGTCATGAGAAACCTCTGTTGCTGCTGGTAGGATAAGAATACCTCTGGTCAGGGAGCCTCTATCTCCAGTTTTGGACAGGCACTATCCCGGACCAAACAATTGGTAAATAGAGGAGGAGAAATCCCATTTAAGCATAGGATTAGAAGGGTTTCCAAGCATACTGGCTTTCGCTTAGATAGGTCGCTTTCTTGTCGACGCTTTTCTCCTCTAACTGGCTCGGTCTATAAACTGCGGCCAATGGTTGGTGAAGCCTCGGTCTCTCCCAGCGTTTCTTGAAATTAAATCCTTTAAAACAGGATTAGGAAGCAGCCTCTATGTTTGTCCTAGCCGCCAAAGGGGGACAGGCTGAGCAGGAGCCTTTCTTGAGTTTCTAGGCGACATTCATAAACGAAACCAGCCGCCCGCCTACTTTCTCCCTCCAGCCTGGAAAGAAGCGGAAAAAAAATATTCGAAAGAGGAATGGCTCATCCATATTAAATGAGTCTAACGCGGTCGTCATAGCAATACAGTAAAGGTATTTTAAACGGCCCCGCTCCCTGATTGGTGGGCCAAGGGCTCATTGGCTGAACCTGTTTGGGCGGATTCTAAAGCGAAGCCCTGCTGGCTCCTTGAAAGCAATTTTCGCGCGAGTGGGCGGGGTTTATACTAATGAGGCCGGGGAAGGAGGCTGGCACTGCCAAGATGGCGACGGAAAGGAGTCGCTCTCCGGTGGGGGGCTCGCCAGTGCCGGCCTCGATGTTCGCCCCAGAGCCTGTGGCGCACTGTGGGACAGCGGCTTTCTCCAGGCCCCACGGCGGCGTCCCAGAAGCCGACTGTAGCGAGGACGGAGAGCTGCTCAATGGAGAGCCGGAGCTCGATCTTACCAGCAAGGTAGGCCTGGGGCTGGGGACAAGAGCTGAGACGGCCGGAGGTCGGCTGTGACTACTCCGGGTCGCGCTCCTTTCGCCGCCTCAGTCCTTCATTTGAGGGCGGTTCCCTTTCTTACCACCCATACCAGGTCTGTCCTTGTTCTGATAGTCTTTGGGGAACTTCACTCGGGGTCGTTTCACTAATATTACTGTAAGTGAATTTGCTAGGAGATGGTAAAAGGTTGGTTTCTTCTGCCTTTGTCGCGGATAACGATTGCGAGACGTGTGTCTGAAAGAAAATACTCGTGGGGTGCTTCGCGGGATCTGAGTCGGAGTACGTGGCATTCACCATTGGCGCGTGTCTGGATTCAGAAAGTTAATACATGTATCCTATACTCCTGAATGAGTTTTCCCATAAATAAGGAAAAAGTGCGACTTAACTCTTCTGCAAACATTTTTAGAATTGTAACCTTGATTAATTTTTTTCTTATATGTCCACTGATTGTTGTTTTAAAGTTGGGATATAAAGTTATGTGTATAAACATTTGGATACCATCTGTTTTAATATTGCATTTTTCTGATCAAAGAACTGGTGGTAGCACCTCATTGTTTGTTAACCTGCTGGGCATGGTTATGTGATGGATTGGAAAGGGATCTGAGCAATTTTCACTATTTGTGTAATCTGATAAGATACCGGCAGATCAGGTTTCTGTTGCTATGCTGTACTGAACTTTACAGATCTCGGTAAATAGAAGCTGTTCTTAAAGTATTGGAATAGTTATGTATCCTATCAAACATGATAAAATTCTGGATATTTTATACCATGTCAGAAGCAGCAGACTTAAACTTTATTCCTCAAAGTGTAAATACAGTATTTGAAAATGAAATCAGTTTCAGATATTAAAAATCATTTTAATATTGTTTCCTAATTAAGTAGTATAGCTGGGTATTTTTGTTCTATCACTGTTTTTCTTTTATCATTTGTTTCCTTCTGAAAACAATACAATTCAAACAAATATTTATTTTAAGGGGCATTCATCGAAGGGACTTAGGAACAGTTTAACAGAAACTTGTGATATATTGCTTGAATTTTGTTTTAGCTGTATTGTTTAATGTGTTTGTTCATTGACTTGTCATTGATTAAAACAATATCTATCTTAAGAGAAATAACTTGTTTTTCACATAGTTTATAAGAAGTAAATGCCCACTCTCTCTATTTAGCTAGTAATGGTGAGCCCAACATCTGAACAGTATGATAGTTTACTCCGACAGATGTGGGAGAGGATGGATGAAGGATGTGGAGAGACCATCTATGTTATTGGTCAAGGTTCAGGTAACTACTCTGGTTTTTTTCAATGCGAAATGCTGAGCTTTTAAATAATAGTGGTTTTGCAGAAGTAGCTCAATTGACTGTGCTTGGGGGAAAAGGCTAATATATAATACCTACTTTATTCTGTAATAGAACAAGATGATTTCCTCATCTTCACTTCTAGCTAATGTTAAATCACACCATAATAAGCCCTGTTTTCAGTTGTCAGTGCCACCTAATTAATCACATCAATCATCAATGTTCATATTTTCTCCCTGAACAAAACTGAAATACTGTCCTTTATACATCTATACAGTGTATGTATAGTTATTTCTATACAAAAACTACATACATTCTTCATAAAGGATTTCAGTTTTGTTCAGGGAGAAAATATGAACACTGACGATTGATGTGATTTTGATAAAGGATGTTCAAATTAGCTATATAAAATGAAAACAATGCAAGGACTCCTCAATTTATGACTACAATTGAGCCCAAAATTTCTGTTGCTAAGTGAAACATTTGTGAAACATTTTATGTCATTCTTGCCACAGTTGTTAAATAAATCACTGCAGTTAAGTTAATAACATGGTTAATAAGGCTTTCTCATTGACTTTGCTTGTCATGAGGTCACAAAAGACGATCCCGTGACTCCAGTACACTGTAACCATCATAAATATGAGTCAGTTGCTGAGCATATGAATTTTAATCACATGACTATGGAGATGCTACAGTAGTCATTAGTGTGAAAACCTATCACGTCATTTTTTCCAGTGACATAACTTCAAACTGTCACTAAATGAATGGTTGTAAGTCAAGGACTACCTGTAATACAGAAGATATTTCTTCCCCAATTAGAGGGTGTAATATGTAATTTTAGGATTGCATGTAGCCTCTAAACTCTTTTCCCTCTGATACATCAGATAAACAAGGGCTGCATAGAAATGCAGCTAGGTGTGTTTGGGTGGGTTAGTTTTCTGCTGGTAGAAAAGATAGAAAAGAAAGGGTGGCAGGTTACATCAGTGAAATGTGCACTTACCCCCTCCCAGGTCACATACCTCCATGTCCTACAGGTTGTTTTTATATGCTTTTATTCATACATCCATTAAATTTATATGCTGTGCATCTCATTATCAAGTGGCTCTATAAGTATTTGAAATAAAATTAGTGTTTTTATTCTTCTACCATTATCTTGCCTATTTTAATCAATGCCCTTTAAGTGTACAAACTTTTTTAAATAATAGAACCCCTTGGCTAATCTGTTAAGAGACCAGGAGGGACAAAGTACCTTTAAATCTGTTACAATAAGTTCATGTAACTGTTCCTCCTTCCTTCCTAATGCTTCATCAGATGGGACTGACTATGGGCTTAGTGATGGAGACATGGAAGCCTCCTATGCCACAGTGAAGAGCATGGCAGAACAAATAGATGCTGATGTAATTCTCTTGCGAGAGCACCAAGAAGCAGGAGGCAAAGTGCGTGATTATTTGGTGCGGAAACGTGTGGGTGATAACGATTTCCTAGAGGTCAGGTAAGAAAAGATATGGAGGCTTGCTTAGTCAGCATAATACCTGCTGCTACAGCTTGTACCAGCAGTGGCAAAATCTGGTAACTCTGGTTTGACTATGGAAGTAATTTGGTCTAATTAATTTTTTTCTCCTTCATGCTATGCATATAAATTTATGGTTGGGACTAGGAGTATATATTCTTATAAAGAAGTGTCTGAATGGCAGTTTCCTAGTTATTATGGTTAGAACATTGCAAATTCTATTTTTCATATCCAACAAAAGGCAAACATTTACTTTATATATTTTTCAACTAACTTTTTAAGGGTTGGCTTAAACTGTCTTATACATTTATGCTCAGTTATTTTTTACTGTGGACAGACACAGCATATTAAACTAAAACATAGTTTACTTGGTTTGGGTATAGTGTTCTGGTGAGCTCTGCCACTCAACAAACCAGTATTATGTATGAAACAGGTCATGGAAGCATGCTCATGATGAGAATTTAAACCCATTTGGAAGCATTCCATGAATCTGGATTTTCCAGATAAAAAGTTGATACTGGTGTCTTAAGTTGTTCACCTTTTTCTTATCTTTACTCAGTTGGCACATAGCAGCTCTTGAAATTTGATCCTGACGCTTAAGAACTGGAAATATTTTTTCCAGTTTTCTTTAATAGTAATTGGTGAGTATCAAGATGAAAAACTTATGCCATTCTTATTAGCTATATGGAAATATAGTAGGAACTTGGAATGTAGTTAAGAATTTCCTCTAAGTCAATTCTAATTTGCTATTCTTTGGCAAATGCTGTTTATACAGTCTCCTTCACCCTTCATCTCCAAAATGTATGTGTAGTGGGGAATCTTTAAAACACTTAAGATTAATGTACATGTTAAAAGGTAAAGTTGTACATTCAGATTGATTCCTAGAGACTCCATGAATGTGTACAAGTTGTTTTCTTAGTCACAGTATAGAAGTGGTTCACCACTGCTTTCTTTTTGGGCTGCTGTTGTCTTCCCACCCCAGTTCTGGACTCCTGTGATGATCTCCCAACCAAGTATTAAATAAGTCTGACCCATTTAGTTTTGAAAGTAAGCAAAGGTTGACTATGCTAGCTCTGTGCAAATCATTCAATAAGAGTTTCCTTGATGAGTATGACACTCCACTGGATCCATTTTTAAAAACTTTTAAAAATTTACAGCTAATTGAAGGATCAGGACAGCATTTTAGAGATGCTCTTAAGATTTGCAGGGCATCTGTAAGGGATATTTTCATTCAGGTCACCATTGTGACTATTTCAGTGTAGAAAATTTGTAGATGGGTACAGAACTAACATGCCATGTGCCAGCTGTATACAGTAGGGGCTCTGTGAATATGTACTTATATTTTCACATTGTGTAATGGGCAGTCAAGAAAGAAAACAGTCCAGCTTGTTTAAGGATTTGGCCATGATGATAGTGATTCAGTATCTCTGAAAGGAAAATGTCCAAATAATAACAATCCCTTGGAGTGTTTCCTATATTGTGACAGCAGTCTTCTTGATCCTATAGCCTTTAGGAGGTGTTCTATTATAAGTTGTTCTCAACTTTCATTTAGTAACTGAAGTTACAATGGCGCTGAAAAAAGTGACTTATGATCATTTATCTCACAACTCTTGTAGCATCTGCATGGTCACATGATCAAAATTTGGCCGCTTGACAGTGGCTCATATTGCCCTGTCCCAGGTCCATGTGATCACCTTTTGTGATCTTCTGACAAGTAAAGTCAATGGGGAAGCCAAATTCATTTAACAACTATATTATTAACTTAACGACTGCAGTGGTTCACTTAACAACTGGCAACAAAGATTGTAATATTGGGCAACATTCACTTATTAACTGTCCTGCTTAGCAACAGAAATTTTGAGCTCAGTTGTGGTCGTAGGTCGACTACCTGTGTAACTTCCAGTCAGCCTAATCAATAATGGGAGTTATGATCCAACATCACTAGCAGGAGGACTCAGATTGGGAAGGGTCATTCAGGAATATCTAATTTCCAAAAGGGAATATGCTTTTCTGAATTCTCAGTTTCCTGCTTTGAATTTGGTCCAGGTCTGATGGACATATTCAAATTGTTGAAGTTTGTTGGCTATCGTTTTTCAAATTTATGTTTTTGAATCAAGCTTTGATTCAAATTTCTTCTTCCACCATCTCTCCCCATATTCACTTTGAGCAGTAGCAGAGTTAGACATTAAGATACAGAAATTGGGTCAGGGATTCATGAAAGTCACTTGGTGACTTGTTTGGTTGTATCTCTCCAGCTCATCTCAATCTACCTCATAGTTGTTGATATGGGGTAAAATTAGAGGAATACACTGGTGAGAAAAAGGAAGATGTAAACGTAAAAAATAACTGCTATGGAATGATAAATTTCAGTATTATGTTATGCTGCAGAGTGCAGATAATATATTATTTACAGCATAAAACATGGTGGCTTTTAGCAGTTGTGCTAGCTCTGAAGAGTTATAAGACAAAATTGTAATCCTAGGGTCTTCTCGTTGTGTTGGATTTAGGTTTGAATGAAGCCACTGGTGTTTGGGAAATAGTTTTGGTACTGATTATGTCATTGTGCACATCCTTGTGAGATTTCAATGTTCTAACAACGACATTGGTGACTTTGTCCTCCTTTAGTCTTAGTTATGTTTTATATGATGTGGAAACTTGTGATTGGAACCTTATGAAGTGGCTCTTAAAATATATGTTGCAACATTTTGAATATGCTACTGATTTTCATTCTATATTGACAGGAGGAAATTGATTCCAATTGTTGCATTGAAGTCCAAGAAATTTATCACTTTCTTTTGTCTTCCTATAGGGTAGCGGTGGTTGGCAATGTGGATGCTGGGAAGAGCACTTTGCTGGGGGTTCTTACCCATGGTGAGCTGGACAATGGACGTGGTTTTGCTCGGCAAAAACTTTTTCGCCACAAGCATGAGATTGAATCAGGCCGTACCAGCAGTGTGGGCAATGACATCTTGGGCTTTGATAGCGAAGGCAACGTCGTGAACAAGCCTGACAGCCATGGTGGGAGTTTGGAGTGGACCAAGATTTGTGAGAAATCAACAAAAGTCATAACCTTCATTGATCTAGCTGGGCATGAGAAGTACTTGAAGACTACAGTCTTTGGCATGACTGGGCATCTCCCTGATTTTTGCATGCTAATGGTAAGCAATGCTAATTGTAGGGAAAGGTGTTTGTGGTAAAGCAGCCCTTTTCTAACATTGTTCTTGACTCACAGTTGAATATAATTTATATGATCAATAACAGCAATAATAAATACAGTAACAACAATAATAATATGGTAGAATTTACATACTAAAACTTTTTACCAAACTGAATGTTGGGAACTTCAGTCGTCTATCTTCTGCTCATGAAACTGTTTTGTGGTTTGTCTTGATTTTACATGATATTTCTCAGCCTAACTTTGTTTTTGAATTGTACAGAATGTATTTTATTCGTTTAATTTATATGCCACTCATCTCACTATCAAGAACAACTCTGGGCAACTTACAATATGTATGAAAGTTGCTGCTCAAATACAAAATGTAAACTTAGTAAAAATACCTCCATGCCACGTGGGATTATCCCAAAGACATAAGTAATAATGCATGCAAAGCATGTAAACATTGGCTCCTGTTGGCTTATTGAACATTCTTCCTTACACTGGAAAAACAAAAAAGTAACTTTGTGATGGTAACCTAATAAGAATTGATTTAGGTTATGTTTGTATCAGTGACTTTTCTTCCATGACAGTAGCAAGCAGGTAGTTTCCCTTTGTCATTGTATGCTAATTCTGAGGTGCATATCCCATCCTAAAATAAAGGGAAGCTTGAGAAGTGCTTGGACACAAAAATCAGACACTACAGAGAAGTTTTTAAATGTGGAAAATTGCTTTTTAGATAACATTTTGAATAGGCTGGAATATTTACTTCATTGAGACACCTTCTCTCTGGTTCATGACCTAAGGTGACTCTAGTTCCTCTTGAATTATGCTCTTCAAATTATCCTCACAAATGGTGTTACTAACCCTGAAAAATTATTTCTCATATGACAAATAGATCAACTTTTACTTTGCTACAACTCCTAATTTTTTCTCACATGATTGATTGAAGTGCATGTCTATGCCCATCTTTTTTGGCATACCCATAAATCATTGCTTAATGCCCTCATAGTCACAGTTGTTTTTCCTTAAACTTTATCTCAATACAGGTTGGCAGCAATGCTGGAATTGTTGGGATGACCAAGGAGCACCTAGGTCTGGCATTGGCACTTAATGTTCCAGTCTTTGTGGTGGTGACCAAGATTGATATGTGTCCGGCTAACATACTTCAAGGTAAGTGGTTATTGCTACAACAGTTTCTCTTAGCTGTGTTCATCTCAGTTGTGTTAAGGAGGGACTAGGATTTGCTACCTTCTAATTTCTAGCCTGCTTTCTTAATTGCATCACACTGACTCTCACTACATACATATATAGTACAAAAATATTCCTAATTTCCCACATCAGCCTTGAGAAAAGTTCAAAGAGCTTTTATGACTGAGGGCAAAGCTGAAACTGCTCAGAGTCATATACAAGTGTCAATAATAATAGTAATAGGTTCCTTGGGTGCAATCCCAAAAGAACTGGAGCACCACTTGAGCATCATTGGCATTGACAAAATCACCAGTCAATTGCAAAAGGCACCCTTACTTGGAATAGCTTATATCAATGGTGACTAACCTTTTTGGGCTCACGTGGCAGCACCCAGAAGGCAATGCGAGCGGGGGGGCCCATGCCCTCTGAGCATGTGCACACAATCCCCGTGCATGCCACGCGTCTGCGCATCACATGTGATCCCCGCGCTGCGCATCTCTGAGCATGTGCGCAAGACCCCTCCTGCGCACCCTTGACCCCACGCATGCACACCAGATACCCAACAAACATCTGGCAAGCGGCGCATGTGTGCATGCTCAGTGGGGCTCTTCCGGGCGACCTCTCATGCCACTTCCAGCACATGTGCCATAGGTTCGCCATCACGGGCTTATATTCTGTGACAATACCTTTAGCCCCATCAGACAATAACATCTTCCTATCCCAGGTCCTTGGGAGGATTCAATAGGTGGATAAAAAAGCAAAATCCAGGCTCACTGTGCGAGAAACTATAGCAGTCTTAACAGTACACCAAGTCTCCCTATTCTGTTTAACACCTTAATCACTATACCATCCTGGCTTTCTTTTCTGTTTTTGTTTTTCTGATCTTTTTCTATCTCTTCTTGTGGTTGATGCTTTCAAAGAAAGTAGTGGCATCATATTAAAATATTAATTTCCAGTCACTGCCAATTAATTTGACACTAGCCCTTTGAGGTAGTTCAGGCACAATATGGATTCCAGGACTGCTTTTTATTTTCATAAGGTTGAATTACAGAATCTTGTTATTCTTGTCCATGTTTCTCTCTGTCTCAGCTTATCCTAAATAAAATTAAGGTGGGGTTATTTTGAGTTTCTTTGCCATACAGGTAATCCTCAAATTACAACAGTTCATTTAGTGACTGTTCAAAGTTACAATGGCATTGAAAAATGTGACTTATGATGGTTTTTCACACTTGTGATGTTTGCAGCATCCCTGTGGTTACGTGACCAAAGTTCAGATGTTTGGCAATTGACTCATATTTATGACAGTTCCAGTGTCCCAGGGTCATATGACCACCACCTAATAAAGTCAACGGGCAAGCCATGTTACTAACTTAAGTGCAGTGAATCACTTAACATCTGTGGCAAGAAAGGTCATAATATGGGAAAATTCACGTAACAATTGTCTCGCTTAGCAACAAAAATTTGGGGCTCAGTTGTAGTGACTCAAGGACCACCTGTATTTTCCCCTATTTTAGGACTGTTTTATCTTCAGGTCTCTTCAACAGCTTGCTCATTGCTTCCCTATTTCCAAGGTCAGCTCTGTAACTCTTTATATTTGTATTGTTTTTAAGCTCCCCTTCTCTTTATTAAGATTAATTAAAATAATTAACCCAGCCATCCAAAGTCTCTTGATAGCAAGATGGGTGACATATAAATTAAATAAATAAATGAAATAGAAATTTTCTATGGTTAGTAAAATTTGTATTCATCTTTGTATTCATTCAAATTTGTATTCATCCTATGTGATCTGCAATTCACCAGTCACACAGGTGCAATGAAATGGCTCGAAATCAATGTATCATTGTTGTTTTTCCTTCTGTCTCATAAACTTTTAAGAAAAAAAGTTGATATGTTTTCTTCATCCATTTGATAATGTAAGATGAAGAGTTATGGGCATTTCTTTCCATGGAGATCTTTAAAAATTTTCCTGATGTTGTGATAGTAATTGGTTTGTTTCTTTCTAGATATTTAAAACTTAAATTATGGAGGTTAGGTCTGAATAGGGAAAATATTTTGTTTAATAACTAGTTTATAAACAGCTTTATTTCTGGAGCTGTTTATAGCACATAAGTTGTGAGTTCTATATAGCATTTTGCAAACACAGAAAAAAGTAAGAATCTGGCAGTTGATTATATTGGCTTATAACTTATCTGTGAGTTATAAGTATGTAAGTATTTAACCATAACTATCACACCTGCAGCAGGCATTTGCAGTTAGCAAGTTGATTTGGGTTTACAGGTAACTCTGAAGTAATGCAGCCTCTTTTAATTTGTTACTATTCAGATATGTTGGGCTACTGCTCCTGTTCTCTGCAAGACACTTGTTTAGGGAGGCTGATCTCATGTAAGAAAACATAAAGGAGCATCAGGACATAAACATAATTGAAGATGTTTATAGTCCAGCCTTTACCCCTTTGAAATGTTTTCCACAAACTCAGAAAAATGATATGAAGTAAATAGTCCCTCAGCATTATTGTCCTCCAACATTTGTTATGAAGGACATATTGTTTTGGAATTAAAGAGTTCTGTTTATATATTGTAGCAAATAGTTGTGAGTCTTGTGAACAAATGAAAGCATTATTTCTTCATTCTATCTAAAATGAATATGGTTACCACTGGCCATCATAAATTAGGACCCTCGGCAAGGATGTTTCTAATATACTTTGTGGTAGGAGCAGCCAATGTTGTTAGTGGCAAGACCAATTACTGTGTTTTGGAATGGGACATGGGTGTATCTTATGCTACAGCAGGCCATGAAAATCAATGTGAGTTAAAATATGCAAGTGTGTTTTTTATTTCTGCTCTGTACAACTCTGTTTCAGAAGATTATAAATAAAATGACATATGTTTTGTCTTTAAAAGCAAAGCAAAAGAAAATACTAAGGGCATATTAGTTGTTTCAAACAGTGATTTTTCCATTGATCTTTTTTTAAATGTGTAGTTTTGTGTAGGCAAATACTGTTTTCTGATACTGCAGATGTTTGTTTTTCCAGGCCTTTTATGTAAGGTATGATCAGGGCTCCTACATAGCCAGCTCTGTAATAAGGGCTTTGTTTATCTAGAAAATAAGGGCTTTGTTTATCCAGTACATATGCTTGGCGTAATAACTACAATTGGATTTATTCAGCAAACCATTGTAAAATGAACAATGGCTGTGAGCCCAGAGTTGATTGGCAAGCTAGTCTATCACCAGTGGTCTTATCTTAAAAATTGACTCTTTACAAAATCTATAGATTGTAGACTGTTTTTGACATTTGTCCTTTACAAGAGCAACTTCATTCATTCCTTACTGTGATAAGTGTTCATGGGGACATTATTTTTTTCTGTCAAAGACAAGCTATTGTCTCCGTATAAAAGTACAATGAATGCTGAAAGCATTCTGTAGCAGGGCATTTCTAAGAGAACAGGCTGACCGGAATAGGATCCGTTCTGACACTTTCACAGTTACGTTGGCAGATGAATGAGGCTGCCTGCTCCTGGGCCAAAATTGCATTTCTATATTGTTATGATGATAAAATGGATATTCTGGGTTCTTGGTGCCTTTGTTTATTTTACAATTTTAATATTGAGACCTAAAACCAGACTGCAGGAAAGCAGTGGTGGACTGAAGACAGATTTGCTTTTTGTGGAATGAAAAGCCTTGAAATTCTGGATAAAGGGAAGGATATGGAATCACCCACAAGCGTCTCATTGAGATGCTGCCTGCAAGGAGACCATAAATAGTGGTTTCCAGTGGGTGTTAAGAGTTCTGGGAGTGTAGTAAAAACCAGCTTTGCCCAGTTTGGAACTTTCAAATGGACACTAGTTTCACCCACTTCCTCTCTGAAATCATTTTAGGAAATGGCTTGTTAACCACCTCTTGGATATTAAGAACCTTCAGAATATCTTTCATCACACTGGATGATTCTCCTTCAACCCATAGTGAAAGAAATTTCATATAAGAAATTTCTTAAGAACTTATTTTTTTTTAATTCTGAAATAAATAGCAAAGGGTGGTAATTGTTGATTTTGGAAAGTTTTAAACAGACTGAGGGGTTAGATCAGGGGTGTCAAACTCATGCCATCATGGCGGCATCATGTGACATTTCAGGACTTTTTCCCCCTTAGCTAAACTGGGTGTAGGCATGGCCAGCACGTGACGCATCTGGCCCACAGGCTGGGAATTTGACAGCCCTGGGCTAGATGGTGGGAAATAAGATTTTGAAGCTAATTGGATTATTTAAAATGCTTTTAATATATATGTGGATTTTGAATCTATGTGTAAGAAATCTTCCTGTGGGAAAACGTTGAGGATACAGGCAACCAGAAATAGTAAAAGATAATTAAAGAAGAGGCCCACTAATACAGAACAGAAAAAAGTATTTTTACTTTGGAAGAATTAAAGAATATTTGGTAACAGTGCATTCAGAAATTTCTCTTGCTACCATAAAAATAGGTTTAAAAGAATAGATGGATAGAAGAAGTATAAGTGAGAACCACACTGTTTTGGATATGGATTAAAAAATAATAAGATACAAGAATGATATGGAAAAAGTTGTTATAGAGGACTTACAATGAAACCCTTGATGTGTTAATAAATAAAGGGGACACATAAATGATAGAAGAGTGACCTGAACAACTTTCTTATTTTGGACTTACCAAGAGATATATTACACTTATGAAGGAATTCCTGAGGAAAAAAAAGGAAAAGTGAAAAGAAATCAGATGCTATTTAAAGAGAATAAACTTCAAGATTTTTAAAATTAAAAAGAAAAAATATAAAATTGACTTATTAGACTAAGATTAAAAATACATGTTTTTACTAGCTTAGTATTTTTTTTAAACTAGGACAGAATGTTTATAGATAATATATCAGAAGAAGGTTGTGTGTCTGTATTTTCAGAGAAAGTGATAAATTATGATGTTAAAGGATTACACAAATTGGCATACCTGATTAAGATTAAAATACTAGAAGTTAATACTTCTGTTACATGTTAAACTTGCAAGGCCGTTTCTGAGAGGAGACAAAGAGAAAATGATAAATGAATTTTAATCAAAGGAATTAAAGATGATGATTTTAAATTTGTTGCTGTTTCTAGTAGCTCTTAAAGGATTTTTCTTGACTGTTCAAAAGAGGAGGGAAAAGTTTGTTTATATATGAGAATGAGATATGGGAAGATTATTTTTTGTATTAGAGAAAACAATCGTGTTGAAAGTAAAAGAATACAAAGTGATTTATTTGATTATAGTTGAAATATATATGTTGTTATTTTGGGTAACTCTTAATGGACTTTTGCTGATGAAGGTTGAATGACCAGTCTTCATAATTTGTTCATAGATAAGAATGAGATATGAGAAGATCAGATCTTTTGAAATGATCAGCTATTTAAAAAGTTTGTACTTAATGAAGGGGGCAGTCATTTCATTTTTTCCCTTATATTTTTTTTTCTTCCCACCCTTTTTTGTACCTTTCTTAATTTTTACTTTTTATATTTTCTTTTAGTTTATATTTGTATTTTTTAAATTTAATAAAAACATTGTTAAAAATAGATATTGAGAGCAAAACAAGATCCTAGACCATATGATAAGATTAAATCTTGTAACATTTTCTTAAACTATTGTGTTTTGTGAAATTAACTTGTGGTCAAAGTAATAATGCACATTAAATTCTATCTGTAAGAATTGCTTTATTTTAGGACTGATTTTTCCAAATAAAAAAGGTACATGTAATAGAGAATAAAAGTTGTAAGCAAGCAGAAACAAGGAGCTGTTTTAGGGCCTCCAAAGTTCTTGTTACAGTCGTTAAATTTTAATTTGATTAACTCTCTCCCACTGAACATCTGTATCTTTCTTTCTAAATTCTAGCTCTATTTAAGACTTATTTTTCTCCTTTTAAATAAATTTTGAAATCCTGGTGCTCCAGGCTGTAAATACTGTATTTCAAATACATTGGAAGTGTACTTATCTGCTGTTTTGGTGTAGACCTGGTTAGTTCTGAATATGAGCCATTGTGCTATTTGCAATGTTGTCAGCTGGAGAACAAGAAGAATACAAATGGTCCAGCTGGAAAAATTGTAAGGGGACCATCATCCAGGAGCTTGCTTTGACAGAAGGAAGATGATCCTGTTCCACCTCTCTCTCTTGCTCTCAACTAACCCTATCAAAATTAAGGGCCACAAACAAGCCTAATTGTTTTCATTTTGTTCATCAAGAAACTCTGAAGCTTCTACAACGACTGTTGAAGTCCCCAGGATGCAGGAAGATCCCTGTGTTGGTCCAGAGCAAAGATGATGTTATTGTTACAGCCTCCAATTTCAGCTCTGAAAGGTAATTAATGAAAACAAGTTGAATCCCAATTTGACAACTTGATAAAAGGCTTCTAGGAAAGCTTTGTAAAATTGATATTTTTTAAAGCAAATATAAGTAGACCCTCACAATCTTATCATTTCTTTATAGCCAAACATGAAGAATAAGATAGTAAAGAGCCCTGAGTACTTTGTTTTGTAATCATCTTTTTTTCTCATTAGGATGTGCCCAATCTTCCAGATTTCCAATGTCACTGGTGAGAATTTGGAGTTGCTGAAGATGTTTCTCAATCTCTTATCTCCAAGGACAAGTTACCGGGAAGAAGAACCTGCGGAATTCCAGATAGATGATACTTATTCTGTGCCAGTAAGCAGAAGTATTCTAGAAAAATGTTTCTGTCAACTTTTTCAGAAATGAGAAAAGTAATTTGCTATTTGAGTCCTAACTTGATTCACTTGTTTCCTTTTTACTTTCTTCCTGAAATAGGGTGTTGGAACAGTAGTGTCTGGGACAACCCTGAGAGGCCTAATCAAGTTAAATGACACTTTGCTTCTAGGCCCAGATCCGCTTGGCAACTTCTTGTCTATTGCAGTGAAATCCATCCATCGCAAGCGCATGCCAGTCAAAGAGGTGCGGGGTGGTCAGACTGCTTCCTTTGCTCTGAAAAAGGTGAGTGCCAACTTGCTCTGGCTGTACTTTCTGGGAAGGCATTTATTTTCAGTGTCTGACAGTGAAGTGGTAAACGTGTATCCAGAAGTATACACATTTGGTCTGTATGTTCAGGATGGCTAAGGTATAGCGAGTTTTGTCTGTAATTACAAACCAAAATTGCCTCCACTGGGAATAAGTTAATGAGAAATATGACAAAGATGTATATGCGTGAGGAACGGGTAGTCCCTTTTATTTTCTTCCATAATCTTTCCACTCATTAATCCTGTCTAATCTTTTTAGGAAATAAATTGAGTTCAATTGGATTTAGTCCTAGATAAGTAAATGTAGAGATCTAATTTGGTATAGTACTTTAAGGCCCAAGGCTAGAAAATGAGGATCCATGAGTTCTAGTCCTGCCTTGGGCATAAAGCCAGCTGGGTAACCTTGGCCCTGCCATTTTTTCTCAGTCCTAGGAAGAAAGTAATGGCAAATCACTTCTGAAAATCTTGCCAAAACTTACTAGTACGTTTTGACCAAGCCACCACTTTAAGTTATTATTCTTGGAATGGTGTCCTACTTGGTTAGTTGAATAGATGGACATCCAACCTCCCAGAAGAGGTTGCATTTAAAGATGTTGTACTCTTCTGTAAATACCACAGAAGTATGTTTATTTTCCAATGAACCTACTTTTGATTTTGGTAACTCTCTTACCAGATCAAACGCTCCTCTATTAGGAAAGGCATGGTGATGGTATCACCTCGGTTGAATCCTCAAGCCTCTTGGGAATTTGAAGCAGAGATTCTGGTACTCCACCATCCTACCACTATCAGTCCACGTTATCAGGCAATGGGTATGTGAAGTTGCTTTCTATGTCTTATATACACCTGTTGTAATTTAGCTTGAAATATTAATTATAATAGTAGTGAAATATTAAATGGTAGTGGTTTATTCTCCATAAGAATAGGAGTGTACAACATAGGGACAAGACTATCTTCTGCTCCTGAAGCTCTTGTTGCAGTCCCATCTCCCCTCTAAATTGTAAAATTACTAAATAGATTGGGAGTATTGCTATTAATTTAATCCTTCCCTCCTCAAACAGAACATTAAGAGGCCAGGTACAGCTCTTAATATTTTGCATCTCTAACTTAAGGGGACAGCACCAACAATGAGCAAAAAGAGTACTATTCATTGTGAAACTTTTGGAATGTGGCAGAAGAACATCAAGATTGTTGGGTGATCCGTGTCTAGGGTGCACCCTAGACATGGATCACCCAACAATCTTGATGTTCTTCTACCACATTCCAAAAGTTTCACAATGACTTGCACCACTGTACAAATTCCATTTTAGTGCTAGGTTTGATGGGTGACCTGGGGGTGGGGGGAAGAGAGCGAGGGGCTGCATGTGATTTTTTTTTAACCTGTATCTTACAGGATAGAGGTTTTGAGGAAAGCATGGCATATGGGAAGCCTTCAGATTTGTCATTAGAGGAATCCCTCACTGCTTAAGAATGCCACTGAGCAATGAAGATCTGGGCTCACTAAGGAAAGTAACAAGAGTAAAGTTTTGATGTTGTTCCTATTAGTCAGAGATCCATATACATAACAAAGGAAATTGAACTTATTTTGTGTGGTGAATTAATAACATCCATGTATATTGCCAATATTTGTTTCCCTGGTGATATTCTGAGTGCCAGTGAGATTCTTATTGTTTCTAGTACATTGTGGTAGCATTCGCCAAACAGCCACTATCCTTAGCATGGACAAAGACTGCTTACGCACTGGGGACAAAGCCACAGTCCACTTCCGCTTCATCAAAACTCCAGAGTACTTGCACATAGACCAGCGGCTAGTTTTTCGTGAGGGGCGTACCAAGGCTGTCGGCACTATCACCAAGGTAATAATGGATGGGGAGGAGTTTCAGAGATTGGCATCTGCAGGTGCATAATTTCTCTTCTTCATTGATTAAACAGTGTATTGCTTTGTTTCCAGTTATTGCTTGTTGCTAGTTACTGGTGGGGTACATAATTGATGAACAATTTTGTTATTTTCCAGTATCTCTATATTTTTCTTAAAGCTTACAGTGTATTGGATGGGATTAATTTTACAGCAAGTTCTATGCTTAAGATGGTTCTGTTCCCATTTTTTCAGAGCTTTCAGCCCGGGTAGCTAGAGCATTGTTGTTCAGTAAGGAACTTTAGTTTGGCAAAATGTTGCTTGTCTATCTGAATTTGCATTTAGCTCTGCTGGAAGGATCCACTGGGAAGCTGGTGAGAAAAGGATGGAGTTTTGGTCCTTCTTTTTTTAGAGATGCCATAACAAGTCAAGTATCTTTTAGAATTTTTACCCCATCCAAAATGAAATCATCTTAGGTGTCCTGCATCAGTGTTCTTTCCATTGAAATTAAAAATTGCTGCAATAGCCATCTTTTCTAAAGGCTTGCAAATCCAGTTACAGTTCTATGTCCTTTAAGCCTTGCTTCTGTTTGGAATGAAGGTATTATTCCAAATGGATTCTTCATATTTACAAATGCAATGTAAATCATCCTTTTTTAAGCATGGCAAATTCAGAAGGTTTTGGTTGCCAAATCAGAATATAATTTTATATATCATTCAAATAGAATAAATGAAATGGCTTAAATATTATTTTGCTGTTAGCACCTCTGTTTTACATAATGTTTGGCCTTCCCTAAGCTCCTGGATTTTTTTAAAAAATAAACTAACTTTAGTTTCTTCCTGCTTCAGGAGTTGTAGGAGATGAGAGAGCTTAGCTTCTTTTTCTAAATATCTAAAGTTATATCAACTTGGCTTGGTTGATTCTGTGCTTTAAAGTGAAACCCAACACTCAGCAAAGATCCTGATTCTGGTTATCTGTTTTTGACTGGCAGTTACTCCAGACCACCAATAATTCTCCCATGAACTCAAAGCCCCAGCAAATCAAGATGCAGTCTACAAAAAAAGGACCCTTGACCAAGCGCGAAGAGAGTGGACCCCAGGCTGGCATAGCAGTGCTGACTTCCTCTGCGGCAGAGGATGCAGCCTCACTGGCAACAGTTGCCTCAGCACCATCGGGTGCTCAACAACCACAGGTAGATAAAGTGCCTTTCCCAGGCTTACCTTAAAGGGAACCACCATTTCTCCTCCACTGATTTTGCTGAGTTCATATTAAGAAAATGTTTTTTAAACTAAACCTTGTTGAACAAGTCTTTGTATCCTGATTCCCATTCCCTGCTAAGTCAAAAGAAAATAATCAAGCAGGGTATTGTATGTTCATTTTTAAAACTGTGTGTTCACAGTTGTTTTTCTGTCCACAATTGGTATGACTACATCATAAAAATGAGTCCCAACACAGGCACAAATGCCAGGGTAATAATCTTGTAGCTAAGGAAACTGCTTGTATCTTTCTTTCCTTTTAAATGGGAGTTTATTTCCATCTATCCCATAATGAACATCCTAAGCTTTTTATTTAGTTCAGAGTGAGACAGCTGTTTGTCTGCCTCAACTTTAAGTGTCCTGTTTAATAGTTCGTGGAATGTTAAATCTTTTCCACATGAGCTTGCAGTTCTTTTGCAGTTTGTGGATCCAACTGTTTCCTTTATCTTTATGATGTTGATTAATATAGTAAGGATTTACTGAGAGAGCCTTATTTTTCCAGTTGCCCCAAAGTGTAGAATTACCCTCTTCAATTATGGGGCTTTCCTTGACTTACATTGAAGGCATAAAATGTATCCAATTCAAATTTCTCTTTCTGCAAGATGAGTTTTTTCAGTTTTGTGAGGTTTTCATTTGCAGAATTTATAGTATTCTATTGCATTTTAACTGTTAAGATGCCATTGTAAACTTTGGGCAGGCACCATGTTAAATTGACAAAAGCTTGAGAGTTTTAGCACAGCAGTGCTCCTTAATTTAGATAGTTGTGCTCTGTATCTGCAATCAGTATTATCTAGCACACCAGTCTTCTTTCTTCCTTTGGCTTGTGTGTGTTTGTGCCTTTGTTTTGTCTCCTGCCATGTGTTATCCGTCTAGAGCTTTCCACATGAATTGGAACAGAACTCCCTTTGTCCAATCTTAGTTGTCTGTTTGTCTTGGTTTTTTGTCTGTCTTGTGTTCAGCTTACCTCTGCTTTTCTTTTCCCAATGCTTTCCTTCAGCCTGCATTGGATGAAGAATCCCACAATCAAGAGGGAAATAAGGTATTTCCTCTACCATGGCTTACATGCCTTAGGAGCACAGGCTTGGAGGGAGCTCGTCATAATCTTTAAATTGAATTCTCATGAAACTCAGGAACCTTCAGAAAGAATTGTTATGAAAATATTTTCTCATCCTCTCATTTCCCATTTATTATTTGATTTTATTTATAGTTCGTTTTTCATTTTGTTACAAATTTCAAAGGAATTTACAGTGGAAAGAGAAATACCCAAATATCACCTAAACTATACCAGTCATGTTAGGGTTACTGATAATCAGGTACTCTCATATTACTGGATTTTAATTCATGATGGAAATGCTCCATGCCCACTTTATTTTGCTGCAGTACTTGTGCCACTTCCAATAATAGAGAATATCCCACCATCATGACAATAAGAAAAGCATCAGCGAGACGTTCTCTTCCAAATAGGATTGAGAAAGCTTAGATGGAAGATGGTTTTTTATGGGGTGTACACATATCCAATACCCAACACTGTGACTTGTATTTGCTTTTTTTTTTTTTTTCCAATTTCTTTGGTCATCCAAAATCTCTTGTCTGTCTTATTCTAACTTGGGCTTTTTTCTCTCCCACCCTTTTCCCTAGGCAAAGGCTGGGGGGGGTGGCCGGAGGCGTGGTGGCCAACGTCATAAAGTGAAATCTCAAGCAGCTATTGTGACTCCAGCGGGTGGCTGCTGAACATCTTTTCAGAAATTGAGAAATTCACATCTCCCTCTCCATTTCTTCAATTCAAAAACCTGGAGCAGCTTAACCAAAATCCTTTGCAGCTGATGTTCTACTGTGGAAGATTTTGGGGTGAGGGTAGGGGACTGGGGTTGGGGTTGGGGAGGAAGTTTCAGGGAATGTGGGTTTTCCATTGAAACTAATGAAGGTGACAATGAACAGATGGGACTGACCAGCAGCCACCTTCTCCCTTTTTCCAAAACATTTTGTACACCTGGAGCTCTTAGTCATAATGTTTATGTTTTTATTATGGTGGTTTTATGTGTGAGTGTGCTTGTGAGCATGTGCATTCAGGAGAATACAGGTATAAGAAAATGAAGTACCTGTGTTTTCCCCATTCTCATGTTCATCATTAGGCGAGCCAACTTATTCTTTTGCCATGGGGAATTTCTGAAATCCCAAGCGTTTAAGATTATGTGGTATTTGGCAGGGAGGAAACAGTTCTTCCCCATATTTCCAATGGTTTGAAACAGATACCAGGTCTCTCTCTCTCTCTAATTTCACCATGACCATAGATGACAACTGTCAAAAAGGAAACCTCCCAAACAAGCCTCATCCCAAACCTTAGATTTCAATGAAATCCTAGAAGTTCAGTGTGTATTTGCAAGCTTGTTTGCACACACTTCATTCTTCTGAAAGAAAAGGAGAGTTTTGAAAGTGAGATTTGGAGGCCAAAGAGAATTAATTTCATATTTTGTATATTATGTTCAAAACGTATCTTTTTTTCCTACAAACTGTAGAGGCTTCCGACTGCATGCTATATCCAGCTTTGCACCCAGCTATGTGGGCACATTAGGAACAAGAAAGTCAGAGTGCAAGGTTTCTGGTTATTTGTCCATTTATTTTCATGGCTTCCAAACCAATTTGAAGGTCACATTTCCTTCCTACCAGGAATAGATGCTATTGTTGGCCTCTGCATATTCAGCTCCCTTCACATTACAGAAATAGCTGCCTGTTTAATTTAATGCTTTAGAGACCAACTTGGAAACTTGTTTCAGCCTCTCCATATTTTTTCTGGGACACTTACAGAGACTTCATAGAGGTGGGCTGAGGTTTATTGAATCCACCATTAAAATTTAAAGTCATATTTGTGATTTTATAACTTTAGTAGCTGTGTCTCTTCAAGGCACTCATTCTGAACTGACGTTTTAACTACATCGTGTTTTTAAAAAGGAGAAAGCATGAAAAAATGTGGTTTGTAGTTAACTGGTTTGTAACTTTGAATAGCATTTTCCCTATTGGATTTATTCCATTCTATCCATTTTTTGGAATAATCAGCCTTTTTTAAGTTATAAATATTAAAGAGCAGGTAGGTCTACTTATACCATCTTCCCAAATTTGATGTGCTGTATATGTGTTGGTTTACAATTTTCCAGCAAGCATGGTTAACAGATATGCTATATGAGATAGATGGAAGTTGCAGACCAATCTATCTTGGAAGATACCAGATGAAGGAAAATTGCTATATCTGTCTTGCTTTTTTAACAAAATGCTCAGCATCTGCAACATTAAGGGAGCCCTGTCAGAACAAATCAGTGTGAGGATGATTAATGCAAGGTAGCAACCTGTGCTATTGCTTTTTACCTTGTATTACATCTGTCTCCACTTTTAATACCAAGGGAAGCAGAGGCCTTAGTCTGGTGTCTTCTTTATTTCATTCTTTTGTTAAGAAAGATGAATGTACAATGCTGGCAAGCATTAAGAAAATCACAGTGCTGTGTTCTCCTTTTTGAGCCGCACATAAAAACTACTGAGGCTCACATGGTGTCAACATTAAAAAGAACAATTTGGTAAAAAAGAAAAGTTTGTTGTTCTCTCCATTTTAAAGGAAATGGGGTATTACTTCACTAATCCTGTTGTTGCATAAAATGTAAATCAGATTAGACGTAATTTGTAAACATGTTTTATATGGATGAAATTTCTTCTCTGAAAAGTCTTGAAGGGCTAGCTGGTTGTTCTCCTGAACTGGAAATTAACTAAAATTAACTAAATGCTTTCAGAATCTTGTAGAAAATCAGATTGACAAAAGAAACATGTGTCATAGAAAAGATCCTGCTGAATCAAACCTGCCTTTTGGTATACAAGTGACTTAAGGGGTTGTGCAAAAGCATAAGCAAAATCAGGTGTTTACAACTGGTATTTAGCAAATGCTGCTTTTCATTCTGAAGGTATTATATTTTCACTGAAATCAGTAGCTCTACAGGTTTGACTAGCTTTAAAAAAACAATTAAACCAGTATCACCAATCACATTCATCTCATAGAAGCAAATTCTATGTGCTTTATAAAGAATTGCCTTATCTTGTATCCCCCTGAATTTGATACTGATGCATGGTTGCCAAGTTCTGGTATTAGGAAAATTTCTACCTTTTATAACATTTATCAAATTTTGAATGAAAAATAGTTTGTAGTCTTTTTGAGCTAGAAGATAGCTTAATTATTTTGGGTATCCTATTTACATCCTTCCTAGCACTACAAAAAAGGTGCAATTACCAGAATTGTATGAAGTATTCCAAGGGCTATTTATAACAACTGTTCATAAGAAATGTGAGCAATTAAAAAATAAGTTTAAAGCTATTGCTATTTTAAAAACCTGATTGGAAAAGTTGCAATCCTGATTTTAGTTAAGCCTTGACATCAAATGTTTTCTTAAAATTAAACTACAGTAGTTTAAACAGCAGTATAAATTTCTTTCTTAATTATGTAACTTTTTCAGCAGATTGGCTGTTCTTGGGATTCCTTCCATCATAGGAGATTTGTATCAACTTAGGAAGGTGGGGCAGTGTATGCATATGGTCTGTGATCTATTTGACAAAAAAAACATGTAGTGCCATTATCTTTGATGAGAATTTCTACTCTACTTCTATTTTACTCTTCTCTGACAACACAAATTTCTTTGTTCATTGATGACTAGTTTCACCACTTTTAAGAAAAACCATTTATTGATTTATCTTGCATAGGTATAAATTGCAACAAAAATAACAGACTTTGCAGCATTTGTAATCTATAAACTTAGATACACTCCTCCCAATAAACTTAGATACACTCCTCGGTTACAAATTACAAAAAGATTTCTTAGGAGTATGATTTATTATTACTACCATTAATCTGTGGGGTACCTTCCTAAGGACAAAAATAAGTCTAGAAAAGTCATATTTTTCATGCTTCTTGTATCTATTTGAAAAACATACTGTATAAAAGCATTCCTGATGATAACCATTGGACATGTACAGTTTGGAAGCTACTATAATGCTTCCCAGTCAGCAGTCTTTAGCCTTCTGTAGTTTACTACCTTCAAATGTACGACTCCCATCACAGTCTGTGGTTATGTGAAAAAGGTTAGGTATGTGAGTAGTGAGAGCAGCTGCATGCAAATGATAGGTGAAGGTATTGGCATCATAAAAGTATAATACTTTTTCATATGCTTACGTAAGGTCACTGTTGATTTGACATCACTGGATTTTCAGTCTCCGATTGTATTTTGTAACATGTTTAAGTTAAAAAGCTTTGTTAATTGCACGTTTAGCTATATTATCCATACCATGTGATGGTCTTAAACCAGATTTATTGGCTGAACCAAAATGGTGGCCAGGAATTAACATATATTAAAACTTAACCTCAGGCCCCGGGTTGCACAGCCCCCAAGTAATGCACCTGGACATGATGGTAAGCCATGAAATTTGACTACATATAATAAGTCAAATAAGTCAATTAATTGTCAAATAATTTGACCAATTTGACAATAAGGTCAGATGGGCAAGAATACCAATAAGTGCTGCTTAATTAAGCCTTTTTTTAAATTTGAAGCCTTTTAGCTTTTGTGTCACAAGAATACAATTGCTACTGACCTTCACAATATCTCAATATTGTTCCATTACTTCACAAAACCATTGCACATTCATCATGCCATATTAAATTCTAAGTTAATCAAACGTCTTTAAAATGCAGTATTCCAGAAATTTCAGTTTCCTTCTAGATAGAACCATCCATCGATCAGGTGGCGCAATGGTTAGAATGCAGTACTGCAGGCTACTTCTGCTGATCACTGGCTGCCAGCAGTTTGGGTCTCACCAAGGTTGACTCAACCTTCCATCCTTCCGAGGTTTGTAAAATGAGGACCCAGATTGTCTTGAGGGCAATATGCTGGCTCTGTAAAACTGCTTAGGGCTGTAAAAGCACTGTGAAGTAGTATATAAGTGTAAGTGCTATTGCTATTGCTTTCATAACAAAAAACCCCATCCTTAACCCATTCCTATTTTGGGTAATTACAAAAAAGTTAATAGCGAATGGACTGATAGTACCCATCTGTCATTTTTACAGTTACACACAAGGAAAGACAAATATTACCAGAGAGGTCTGCACCAACATCACAAATACTGCTAGATCTTTGTTTGGTGCAGGTGTTGACAAAGTTTATACAGCCCAATAATGTTAACAAAATGTCAAGCATTTAATGTGCTATGTTATGTCACAGCAGTCACATCATACCAAAGTAGTGAGGCAAGGCCCAAATAATAATACTGTTATATGCATGCACCAGTTCTAGTTAAAAGAAAACCTTGTCCTTTGCCCCCCCACCGCTTCTCTCAGTATGTGCATGGAATGAGTAACGGATACTACCCTGCCCTTGTAGCTACCAAAGTACAGCAGTAAACTTGTGCACATCCACTAAGTTTATATTTACAATTGAGAAAATGCTTTTAAAACAAAGCCCCAAAGCAGAGGAAATAGCCACACCCAGCCTACTCCACTGTCACCTATCCTTAGGGAAAAAAGGAACCAGTTGACTCGATTGGACTATGGGGTTTTTCTTTCTGTTACAGGAGAACTATGCAGCTCCTCTGGACAGTGCTAGCAACAATCATTTGCAGAACTAAGGTTTTACTAACTTTAACCACATATATCAAAGAATGAACCCAGGTCATTCAACATTTACATTACTCTGGTGTAGATCACTATACCCTCCTGCTACCAGATATCTCTACACTCTTTCCAGTTGTCAGCATGGTTTCCTACCTAAATGTTTATGTGGCTTCATTTAAATAGTTAATAATTGCAGTCAAGAATAGAGATAATATTCATGTTGACTAATGTGTTCCAAATGCTAGATCAATTTTTCCCCATCTGACCTCTGTTCTAGTAATCCCAATTTATCTGATGCATTGATTCAGGGTCATCAAGTCAATGTCAACTATTAATGACCACACTACAGACCTGTAGGATGACCAACACATTTGGAGGGACCCAAATTAGAAATGCTGGACAATGCTCTATGGCTCCCCCCAGATCAAATTTTCTAAAGTAGGAAGCATTTGTTTCAGTCTGAAAAATTGGGTCTTTTGAGGCCCACCAGAGTTTCTACATTCTTTTGCCACGTATGGCTATTTTTTTCTCAAAAATAGTAGAAGGAATTACTTAGGCAACAATCCAGAAAGCTATATCTGTTCAAAGACAGATTTCATTAATTGGGCAAAAAGAAAAATGCGAGTGTAATAACACTTTAGAGCAAAGAAAAAACACATTTTTTTCAATCTACCTGTAAATTGTTTCGTCAGTTAACAATTACATAACAGGGAGATAGTAAGGTTTTCCTTGGCTTGCTGTTTTATTCTTTGCTGGATTTGTTTTTTTACTAAAGGAGGGCTGCTTTTTTTCTTTACTATTTTCTCAGCTGATACATGGGACTAATTTAGCAAGTTATATATACAGTTAGTTGCACTTTGTCTTAAGAAACTATTCAAATAAAATTCTGAAAATTCAATTAGCTTAGAAATATAAGGTTGTGGTACATTAGGAGTTCAAGTTCCTGCTACTCTTAATGGCTTATGAGATTATATATATTACGCAAGCTTAAAAACAGCGTTCAATCGCTTTCCAACATATACAGTCTGAATTACAGCAGCTTCTGATATATCTATATTATCATCAGGAGTTCAAATCAACCCAAGAGTCTTTTAACTTTTGGTGAACTACAATAATCAACTTGTCCTCTGCAAGCAGATTAAAAGCTAGAGTTCAATATGAAACAATATGAGCCCATATTCTAATACTGACTGTTGTAAAATATATGGAATAGTCAAGAAAACAGTATTCAGAAATATTTCATCTCTGAACATGCTGGATACTTTGCCATCAGCCTTAGCAACCACCTCCCTCTTATTAGGACCTGGTGTATTTGATTCTAGGCCAGAGTGAAGGCCTGACAACATCTCATTTTCTAAGAAATAAAATACTGCACATTGGGAAATATGTGTCAATATTTAAACCATACAAATAACACTAATTTATCTTTACGCTATTTTTCCCATAGAAAAACACTTTTTTCCAAAACTGCAGCTTTCCATTTTTAAACACGTCACAGTTCCCTAATAAACAATCTCTGATTTTTCTCTGCAGCTTTTAACCTGGGTATTGTTGCTTCCCATGGAATTCAATCTCAATCTGTTATGGGTAGGTTATCAAAATAATCAGAATCCTGTCGACACAGGAAGAGGAATGGCCCTAAGTCAACAATCCTCATTTGTGACAGATTTCATGAAAACATTCCCCCACCTGCCTCCACACAATATGATGAAATAAAGCTGGCCAAAATTATGATAAAAAATTTCAACTGCACAGTTGAAAAAAAAAAAATTTCAACTGCACAGTTTCCAGCACTTTCTGTATCCCCCAGATAAAGGTAAAGGTAAAAGGCATCTTTCTGTGAAGAGATTGAGGCTTTTGTGAAGGACACTAATAAGGGTCTAAACAGGATCCAGAATCTGGCAAAGGCTTTATATCCTTACCTCAAATCAAACCTTATGTCACTGCCAAATTTTTTCCTGCATTGCTCAGCTTGTTTAAATATGCCTTCAGTCCCCAGAAAATTGAGCTTCAGAGGAACAACCAGAATCAGGTTTGGAGAAATATAAAGGATAGGGCAAATATGAACTGGATTAAGTATGTTTAAAAATCTGCTTGAAGAACAACTAAATATCAAATATCAAATCCAAAAGGCCTCTTTCTTCCTCTGCACTCAGAAGCATGTTGTTTCCAGGAGAGAGCTGACTGATTAGAGAGAGTTCAGCTTACATCCCATCTCTGTGCAACATAGCAAAAAAGATATATTGTCCATTCCAAGTTGCTTGCCTTCTTGACATTGTTTCCCAACTGCCTTTCACAGTCTGAAGTGCAGATCTTGAGGTAGGTGACTTTTGAGCTAGTTAGTGCAAGAAGACATTATGAGACCAGCTCCCCATGCACACGGAAACGATAAATGCAGGTATATTCTGGATGGCCCCAGTTGCTGAGAACTCTTAGCTCCA
The DNA here is from genome assembly GCA_033807585.1 of Hydrophis major. Classification (NCBI taxonomy): domain Eukaryota; kingdom Metazoa; phylum Chordata; class Lepidosauria; order Squamata; family Elapidae; genus Hydrophis; species Hydrophis major. The sequence continues at coordinate 181,201,616 of CM066331.1, read as the reverse complement.
CCAGCTGGAAGGCTGTCTGCCTGTCTATATCCTGAGGATGGGAAAAGAAAAAAGGGTGACTTTTAAAAATGTGACCCATAGAGAATGCTGGAGGATTGCTCCTTCAGCTTGGCCTAACTTAGTTCAAATGTCCATTTACTGCCTAGAGAACAGTAACATGTCTCTGATCAGTTCAAACAGGAATGTGTCACTTTTTCAGCTATGGCTTTATTTTTACTTTTCTCCCTGGAGATGCTAGAAATAGATTTGGTTACATAGTAAAGCCTGCATAGGACAGGCCCCCTTTTTGTATGATTTCCCTTAAGGGAAAAAGTGAGTGCCATTAAGTTCTTAAATGTTTGATGTACACATTTTTTAAAAAAATTAAAAATGCTGAAAATTGATTGTGCAGTCGAAGTGTTGGGAGGCACAAATTGAAGGCATGATGCAGGGTACATGCATTTAAATGTATAAACAAACTTTTTAAAGATGCCTCCACCAACAACCAGTAGGAAAGGCCTTAAACATAATTCTAATTTGTTTCTATCATCCATAGAAATATAATAGAACTCTGCAAGCATTGACAAAAGGATACAAACTGCGTTCCTTCTTCCCCAGCCTGCGCAGACCAGTTAGCTTGGACTCATTACTGTCCTGAACAGAGTTGGTGGGGATCTAATCCTTCACATATGGAGAGTGCTGGGTTAGTATGGGGCAGAACAATAAAATGTCAATTTATTCACTGTATTATTGGAGCTTATTGCATAGCCAGATGTTCAGACTCTATTTGGCATTTTTATCTTTTTATCGAGTCCTTCCCAAGGACCAGGGATAAGCAGATATGGATGTTTGATGGTGTTAAAGGTTATTATTGTTTTAGTAGGAGCAGACTTGGGCTATGTCCCTTAAAACATCAGGAAAATCTATCTGTTGCCTTCATAATGGCTAATCCCTGGGTAGCTCTAGAGGTAATAACACAATGAGACCAAAACAGTTATACTTAAAAAACAAAAACTATTATAATCCCTACATTTTATTGTTCTGTTCAAAACCTATTTCACAAACAAGTTCGTTATACAGGGAAGTCTGTATAAATAAAAGGGACATTAACTTTATTCGCAAATCCATTCAGTATTGAATAAAAACGGCAAATAGGGTCCAATTTTCCTGCAGGCTCTGAAGCAGTGGTGGGATTTAAATTTTTTTACTACCAGTTCTGTGGGCGTGGCTTGGTGGGCATGGCAGGGGAAGGATACTGTAAAATCTCCAGTCAGAGGTGGCATTTACTGGTTCTCCAAACTACTCAAAATTTCCACTACCGGTTCTCCAGAACTGGTCAGAACCTGCTGAATACCACCTCTGGTCTGAAGCCCTTGGTCTACCTCCCTTCCCTCCCATTTTTTAGTCCTTTTTCTTACCTGAAAATGAAATGTTTGGATAGGATCCCCATCTTGATTGTATGTGAACTTCCCAAGGAGGATGCCCTCTTGATGCCCTTCTTCCTCTAAGCCCTGAGAAAACAAGTGAGGATGGGGATAGGAAAGGAAAGAGCTGAAGCCATGAGGATTTTGGAAAAATCATGAGAGAAGCAGACAAGGGATGCTCACAGTCACTTGTGTAGTTGTGTGCCAAAATAAAACACACAGGTGGTAAGGCACATAAGGTAGTCCTCGACTTACAATAGTTCATTTAGTGATTGTTCAAAGTTACAATGGAACTGAAAAAGGTGACATGATGATTTTTCACATTTATGACCGTTATAGCATCCCCATGGTTACATGATTTATACTTGGATCTTGACAACTGACTCACATATATGACAGTTACAGTTTCCCAGAGTCATGTGATCCTCACTTAACAAACATAAATTTTGGGCTCAGTTGTGGCCGAAAGTTGAAGACTACTTGTATAGAACCAACATAGCAAAAAGAGGTCTGATCATTATAGATTTATAATCTCCCACCTCAAGTACATGTCTGATTACAGAATTTCAGTCAATGCCAGAGACTTATATTGAGCAATTCCTGAGCTGCTGCACTCTAGCTGCCCTCAGCCTCTTTTCAGTATGTTTTGAATTATTTCCCCAGCATAGAAGTTTTTCCATACCCTTATGATAGTTTAGCAATAATAGTAAATCCAGCATCAGCAACAGAGTTGTAATTTTCTCCCTGCAGCAATTTATATAAGCCATAAGACATCCTAATTTTGATGGATGACATTATGACATTTCTTTCTTTTATTTAGTTGTATTTATATTTTGCATTGTTTTACTGTATTCAATTTTTATTTTATTTTGGCTTTATTTAACTGTAGTTAAATACATGTAAATTTAACTATTTCTTTACATAGACTAACTTCGGTCCAAAGTCACCCAACTGACTTCATGCTTAGGGAGGACAAACATTTGGTTTCCTTGTTTCTATCTTGGTGTTTTAAAGCACCACAAAGCTTAACCATGCTTTATTGGAAAAGTCACAAGGGTTGAGTTCAAATGCTCAGTCATAAATCATTGTTTACATATCGCTTATTGTGCTAAGGCAATACCCAACAAGCTACATCATTCCTTAACCCCCCCACAGAAAACCACATAGCCAGTGTTTCTGACCGCCTAGTTCAAAGCTATCTATGAATACAAGAACTGATGACTACAAATTAGACATTCACTAATTTAGAGTGAATACTGAAAGACTATCTGTAGGGAAGTGCTAAAAACATTTTAAAATGAAACATATTCTCCTACTAGAATACAGAGTTGACAAATGTTAAAGATTATTTTTCAATCTTTTAGCAAAACGAAGCAGGAGAGAGGAGATTCCTATACAGAGAAAGTTCAGGAACTTCTACAATCCTTGACTGCCAATTAAACATGAGAGAAATTGCCTATTGTGGGTTGTGTCTTCCCTGTGATAGGGGAAAAAACACCTGCCCTTTACCAGGATGAGCTCACTATAATTTGCTGTTTCCTGCTATGTTGTCCAGACTTACAAAAACCGTGATGTCCTTGGGGGCGCTGGGAATGGTTCCACTGGGGGAAAGCGACTTGGAGATATGTTCTAGTGTCACAGCAGTGGGATGGATCCTGCTTGAAAGACGAATGACAGCAAAACCTTGGGAGCCTTGGAAGGCCCAACAATTTCCAGGATTGACATCTGGCTGTATCAAATGAGACAAACAAGAATGTGAAGTAAAAAGAGTAAACCCTTGCGTGCAGATTTATTTCTCTCAAGGCACATGAATACTCTATTCAATCAAAAGAAAGAATATCACAAACCCTGGGCAGTCCTTTGATAGACATTCACAGATAAAAATTAACACTGGCCCTTATGAAATAACTATCTTATTCAAAATAAAAACTGAAAGGAATTTCAGCAAAAATCCCTCTAGAAGCATGTTTGGAGCTTTGCTCCCAGTGAAATAATAGGACAACATCCAAGTTTATCATTCCCTAAATGCTTTTTTTTTTAAAAAAAGCCATGGGATTATTCTATCTCTATCAGGCAAAGGACTCCTTCCAACTTTCTTTAGTTTATAAATAACACACTGTAGAGAAGCTTCTTACCTTCTCGGATGACAAAGTAATTATGGATATCTCATGGTCACTACAATAAATGCTAGAGAAAGGAAGAACCATTCTCCTTGCTACAAAAACTTGTCTGCCCCATCATGGGACAAAAGCCACAGGAAGTAAATTGGGTGACAAATAGGGGACATAAGCAAAATGGTGGAGAGTGAACAGGGAGTGGGGGGAAAGACAGTGGTTCTATTGTTCTTTTGAAAATGAACTCATACCTGTAGAATTACTCTTGGAGACTGGGAGTGATACCACAATGGAATGCCAAAAAGGCTAAGAAGTGCAGTCTTGGTCTCATAGGTTTCTGAACACCGGGTGCTGATTACACTGGCCCCTATAATTAAAGTGAACAGATGAAGGTAAGTTGTGCACTGGGCTAATCTCCAAATCATTCTGTAAATGAAGAACTATAAATCTGGTATTAGATTATTAGTACATGTTTGTATACTTCATTCTTGGCAAAAAATTTTTTGCAGAGAATGAACCTGGAAGAAAAAGTTGCCAGCTTTTGGGAAGCAATAAGCCTGAAAATGCAGCATACTTTATGGGCTCATGTTGTAACTTTAGAGAAAGAGGTTACAATATAATTGTACTTTTAAGTGCTGTGAAGAATATTGGAAGATACTTCTTTATAGTTTTATATTTATAACCTTTTTCTACTTTCTCTCATTTCCTTGAACTTTTAGCTTTATCTATTATTTCTCCCTTTTCATTGTCCCTGTTTTAATTTAGTTGAATTAGTTATTATTGCTCTTAATATATATGTGTGTATGTTTATGTACACAGAAACACACAGAGCAAAGAAAATGCTCCCCAAATGTTTAAACCAATAGATGAAATTGATCAAAATAATTCTAGTTTCTTGATATGAAAACTTGAAACTAGTTGTCAAAGGTTTTTGGGGTTTTTTTGGTATAACCTACCTCCAGATTCAAGTGCATAATCAACCATTCCAATGCGATCTTCACTGTAGCGCTTCAGGGCATCATTCACAATATGATGAACTTGCTAAAACAAGAGAGCAAGACTGAATACAAGAAGATTTAAAGGGAAACAACTTATACAGGGTCACATTCTCTCAGGGTGATTGCCTGAGGGTAAGAGCTGGAGTTGGAGTACAAAAAGCGATGGGACACATATTCTCTGACACACTGTTTTCACTCTTCCAAGAAACAAGCTGCTTATAAATATCTGAAATCATCTATTTTTGTTTGTATAGTGTGTAAAAGGAACTGAAATTAAGCTGAGAGATGTAAAGACTGCCAATTCCTATGCTAACAGCCAGAAAATGCTTCACAAGTATTGCCCTTCTATAGGGTGAGAGATAAGGAAAGAATACTAGCCTCTCGAATTTGTGGCTTCAAGCCTAGGCAAGGAGGCCTTTCAGCAAAGATAAAAGGTATCAAAGACCTTTTGATACCCAGGCAAGGGGCATATACCTCTATTTCTCCTACAAAAGCCAACAAAACAAAACTGCCTTCTTCATGCATCTGAGGTTAGTTTAAGAACCCAGGGAAGGTTGCATAAAGTATATTGTCTATCTGCAATGAATGGGATGAGTAAAGAGGTCAAGAGGAAAAATATAGAAGGCTAACATCCCTCTCCCTGTTGCCCAATCTATTTATGATTGATAGCAGAATGTCACAAAATGATAGTTTAGAGCCATGGTAGTGCAGCTATTAGAATGCAATATCGCAGGCTAATTCTGATGATTGCCAACTCCCAGCAGTTAGGCAATTCGATTCTCATTGGCTCTAGGCTGACTCAGCCTTCCATCCTTCCAAGGTCAGTAAAATGAAGACCCAGATTGCTGGGGGCAATATGATGACTGTAAACTGTTTTAGAGAAGGCTGTAAAAGCACTGTGAAGCAGTATATAAGTGTGGGTGCTATTGCTAAGTGCTATTAATTCTAGAACTTAGCCATTCAGATAAAAACAGTGCAATTAATTCATAATATAAATCACAGAGCAGGTCTTTACAATATAGATTTGCACATGTGCAAAGAACATCTCGTATAAACAACATCCCTTTATTCAGTAGATATTAAATGATGTTCTTCGATTTATTGGGAAAGACATCCTCCTACCTCCTCAGTCACTCCTGTAATTCCTTCTTTATGAAGGGTGACCCCAACATCCTGCACAGACAATTCTTGGTCCTTCAAGATCTTGGCAAGGATCTTGTGCTCCAATTTGCGTAGCTGCTCCTGTAATTCTTCATGCTGGACAAAAGGTTTTCCAGTTTTGGACAGGAATTGGCTAAACCATGTCGGAAACTGAATTTCCACCTAAATCATTAAGAGAAGAACAAATTTGATAAACAGTTTATTCCTCCATCCTCACTTTTCGTATCATATCTGATTTTCTATCAAATGAGATAGAAAAAGTCTATTGTTTATTTCAGAGGACTCTCTGAATTATTGTGGACTTTTAAAAAGAACAGATCTTCCTTAATCTGATACTTCTTAAAGGTGTTTAGTCTCATCATCTGTAGGAAATGCTTTTGTTGGCTGGGGATGTTGTCATGGATGGATCACTTTGATAATTTTTACAGTGATACCTGCTATAACTCACTGCAGAATTAGTTAATATGGTCTAAAACCAGGTACTCTAGAAAGTTTCCTAAATTTACTTGAGGAATTTCCTGCCTTTTCTGTAATACTGTTGAAGACCCCGAGAAGATGGTATGTTCAATTTATACTAGTGCTCCCAAGTGCCCTCTTCCTTCCAACAAAGTTTGAGTGGCACCTTGAATCATCAGAGTGTGAAGAGAAATAGGGCAGACATTTAGGGGGCAGGACCACAAGTGGAAGAAAATTTGGAACAAATTGATTTAAAAGTGGGAAACATATTAGGAATCTCACATCTTCTCGCATTTCCTTGATCTGCCCTGGAAGAGATTCCACTTGTCTTGACAATGCCTTCTGATGAGAACCTAAAGTCACAAGTTCCTTTTTCAGACTTGATAAATGTTCCTCCAGTTTGTCCATTTCCTTTCGGAAAGTATTCATTAGGCCTTCTTTTATGGAGCTTTGAAAGAGGAAAAAACAGAACAAACATTGAGGTGCTACTTATAATCCAATGCAAATAAAATGTATTTATCCACATTTTTCAATTGTGTTTATCAAAAGCTAGCTTAAGGATATGAACTTTTAAACCTTTTAATCCTCAAAGTATTGACAATTATGCAAACTGTGCCTTTAATCTTGAATAATAATATTGCACACAGTAAATGGAATCCTTGGACAATTTCATATCATAGCAAGGTAACAGTTGGAAAAACCCAATTTCAGTTTTGTTAATGAATTTTATGTCAGCTGGTCTGGGAGCTCTTGCTTATTGAACAACAAAGCAAAAATGTTTTAAATAAATGCATATAAAGAGTATCTAGCTTTTTGTAGATAGGCCATGTCTTCCTATGGAAGACAATTCCCAGAAATACTGATTGGATGGTTAACAACCCTGTAATTCAACCAAGTACAGAGAAGCATTAACTCAAGAAAGCAGATACAAAATACTAAAATCAAATTTGGCTATGAATACATTTCTATTGCAAAGAATTGGAGGTCATAATCCCCCCCTCCTTTTTGAAAAAAATCTAAATTTCCATGCACTATATATTATTGCATGTGTATTCTTTCAGCACTGCTTAGTAAACATAGCACAGAAACAAAAGTATCCTGCACAGATGCAATAGAAATGTTCCTGCTTACTGTGCCTTCTTGAAATGACCTGAGGAATTGTAACTGCACAGGCAGAAAAGTTAAGTCGGACCTAAGTTAAAATAATCACCCATTAATCATCATTCTAAACAGTTTGGGTAGAAATGCACTAAATTTTATGAGCGCTAAAAATGCTTTTTTAGAATAACAATTCCTGCAAGGTGTAAGAACATTCCATGACTCCTTTGTTCCTTTTCAACAGAAACAGGAACATGATTTGCTCATGGCGCTCGAATTACCTTTGCCACTGAGCTGTCTTCTCAAGTGTCTGGGTCTCCACTTCCTGTGGGAGAAATACCAGTTAGCACAGGTGTTAGGGATAACATTGTTTTACCCTAACTGGTTTAGGTAAATAATAATATGTAATCATAGTTTGTATGTTAAAGTGTCTGCAACTTTAACTGTGGGATAGTAATTAAGGGAGTGGTTGTGAAAACACTTTAAAAGAAGCAAGACTGCAGCTTGCTCTCTCTCTGGCTTTGATGATCCCTGATTACTGCAAGGACTCAAGACTGCATTGCTCGAACGGGAGAGAAAACAAAGGACTGACTTGTAAGTGAACTGACATAGGATATTCTACACGGACTTTGCTAACTGAATATCCCTGAATGGACTGACTAAATGATACATGACTATTGGACTGTTATTTTGACTATGCTATGAACTCATAATGGAATAAACTATATTTTTGATAGCACAAGCGTATCTGTTATTTTTACTGTATGATAATAAACATACAAGCTTAGCTCACTCATTTATCTGTGTGCCTCTCTGACTAACGCTGCACATTCTGTTTAGCTTGTCTCCCTAACCCTGGTTGGGGAACCCAGGCTTAACAACAGGCAAGATTTTGTATCAGTTATAAGCTTTCAAGTTTCTTAGAAATCTTAGGCAGATGATTAAAAGCCAAAATGAAACAAAACAAAAAAGGGTAAAAAAGAAAAAGAAAGGGAGAAGTGTGGTTGATCTGTGAGCCAGTTTTACACCAGTTCATGTTCCTAAATTACTTGTAGGACAGCTCTCTGACATGTATACCTGTTAGATATAGATTGTCAAATGTACGTTATTGTTGCATTTGGGATCTCCCGAAGCTGGCTGAAATGCTAGTAACCCAATAAGACTAGAGACTCTCTAGGAATTTAGGCTAAACCAGGAACGGACAACCTGAAGCTTGGTGCCTCAAGACTATGAGTCCCATCTCCATATTGTACAGTCCCAGAGCATCCTCCTGCTTTAATGGATCAACATTTGTACTATATTTTCCCATTTTGAAGCAGAATAAGAAGAAACTGTACTCTAAATGTAGGCTGAGAAAGAAAAACTCAAGTCTGCCATGCTTACTAAACAGGGTAGAAAATCTTCAGTCCTCCACAAGTATGTCATGAGTATCTGACTTCGCTTCACTAAACAGACCCACTGCAGTCCTTCCAATTCCCTCAACCACTAAGCCCCCAAAATATTGGGACAACACAGAGGGACTTGAATTTAAGATACTGTTCATTTTGGACTGTTGCCCTTAATAACAGTTGAACTATTTGTATAAATGGAAATTCCTTTTTCAGGATTAAGTTCTCTAAAATTCAGTGGTACATAGGATGGGAAAATGTAACTGATCGTGCCCAATAGTGTTGCCAGATGTTTCATAAAATTTTGAAAAACAGTTGTGAAATATTGACATAAAAGTTACATGCATAAATTCTATTGAGCAAGACAGGTTTTGTCATACCATGACATCTTGTCCCCTTTAAAACAAACTCAAAGCAAATTCTACCTCAGAAGTCTGAGAGACTTTTTTCAGGAGATTGTCAAAATCCTTCTGCACCTGAGATCGGAAAGCATCCAACTTATTCTAAACAAAAGAGAAAAAAAGGAACACAAGTTAATGGGGAAAATGCTGATTAAAAAAGTAAAGACGTTCTTTAAATTGAAGTAGTTTTAAATTTTACTTGTTTCAAATTTCTTTAACATATAAAAATGAATCCAGCTCACAAATGTAATTTTAAAGAGCAATCCTGTTCATCTAGACTCCAACTTTTTTCACATTACTATACACAGTACTTATGCCAAAAATAGCAATATTTTCAGATACCAGGAGCTTGTATACATACACATTTTATGAAATGGTGGCAATCTTATTCTGAGTTCTTATGCGATTTCCGGTAATATCAGTGCAATCTTTAGCATTTCTTTATCTTGTGAAATTTTTGTCAAGTTTATTAAATGTTGAGATTCTGTGAATGCAAAATGTAGTGGCCCAAGAGCTCACCAGCGGCCGTTGGTAGGATTGGTAGGATTAGATTATACTTACATTCTGGGCCCTGCATTGGCTCCTATTAGCTTCCAAGTACAATTTCAAATGCTAGCTGTAGCCTATAAAGACCCCCATAGCTCAGCCCCAAGTTACTTGCAGGACTAAATCTCTCCCCTGAAATTGGCTCAACCATTTTGATTAAGCCAGAAGAAACAATTAATTGTTCGCCATTTGGTGAAAGTCAAGGGGGCTGAAGGCTGGAAACATTTTTGTTGGTATGACCTCTTGTTGGAGATTTACTTATTGTAGTTCTGACACTGTTCACTTTCCAGAAGTTGAAGATGGAATTCTTCCAGAGGGTATTTGAACCATCTCATCACTTAGTGGTTTAGGTATTTTAGGTATTTGTTGTTTTTGTATTATATACCTTATATTTTTTTTTATGGTATTTATTTTATGGTATTATATACCTTATATTTTATTTTATGGTATGCTACCAAGTGTCTGTTTAGAATAGATTATGATAGAATAGAACTGCAATGTTTGATAAGCTTCTACTTAGGGTCCCATATTTTGAGATTGGAGATTAAAGTTCTTTGAACAATTAGTGGCTCTAGTTCACAATAATTCAAGTTTTTACAGTGCACTTTTCCTTTAGTTCCAACTAGCCTCCTTGCTCCCTGACCTGGAGATGAAGATCTATGTCTGAGCCAAGCTTCTCTCTCATGGCTGCCTCTTGCTGAGTCATCAGTTTATCCAGAAGCACCAGGATATCATCATGTGACAGGGTAGCACCTTCTGTGTTCTTTCTTTTCTGGAATTCTAGCACAGAAGCTGCAGCTTCCAGGGTCTCAAAACGTCTTTCCAGTGCTTGGAGCCGAGACAAAGCCTGTTGCTGGGCCTTTTAATCAAGAGACAATATGAAAGAAAAAAGAATGAAGTTTCATCCAAGTTTAATAATCTCAAGAACTGAATTATGCAGAATGTTCTGTGTGAACTGCAGCCAATGAAAAAAGTAGAAACGCTCGTAGACTACAGTGAAAGGAATACTTTTTTTGCTCATTACATTGGTTTCCAAGTTGCTCCAATATGTAACACAAAGACCTGGAATAATTATTATGATTCACTTTAAATTATGAATTATTTTATATTATATTAACATTTACGTTGAGATGTATAGAGGTATTTACAGTATTAGCATCTCTCCTCTTTCTCTCTCTCTCTCCCACCCCCCACCCCCCGGGCTGGCTTTTTCTGGATTGCAGTCTCTGCGCTCAGTCACCTGAGCCCTTATCCTCTCCATTTGGATTACTGCAATATGCTCTACATGGGGCTACCATTGAAGAGCATTTGGAAACTGCAACTGGGGCAGAGTATGATCGCATGGGTAGTTCTTGGGCCCCTAAGGTGATTTGTGTTACACCACTGCTCCATGAGCTGCATTGGCTGCTTATTTGCTTCAGAGTATACTTCAGGGCTTGGTTATTACCTTTAAAGCCCTGAATGGTACAAGACCAGATTACTTCATGAACTATCTCATCCCAATAGACTTGCCTGCCTATCCATGCTGTCAGAAGGGGCATGCTGCAGGCCTGTCAATCAGGAAATTTCAGCTGGCATGGTCCAGGAGAGCTGCCTTCTCTGTTTGGCTCCTGCCCGTTGGAACATCCTGCTCCCTGAGGTGAGATCAGCTCCTACCCTCCTGACCTTCTGAAAGGGCTTGAAGACCTGGCTTTGCCAGTTGACTTGGGGACCCAACAGGGGAGCATCACACTGGAAGTGGTTGATGAATTAAGAATCTTCTCTCCTCTCCTCCCACTCATCCTGCTGCCTCTCCATCTTTTAACTGTAAATTTACTTTGGATTGTAATTTATTGCTTTTAGAAATATTTATATAAAATATTTATATTTTATGATTTAAGGCTTTTAATGTTGTAAGCTGCCCAGAGGAACTTTAAAACAAGATGGGCAGCAAACAAATATGATAACAAACTTAAGACCCACATTCCTCACCAATTTATACATATGTTTGTTTGATATTGATATCATGTTGCACATTGTTATTGCTTATTGAAGATGTATTAAATAGTTAACATTTGTGGGATAATCTTGTAGATCAAATCAGTATTATAAACTGTAAATAGAAGGATTTGAAGCTGAGATTATATTCCTTGCCTAAGACCATGTAATAAGTCCATGGCAAAAACAATATTCAAACTAGGGCCTTCCTAACTCATTTTTTTTAGCCATTACATACCACCTTTCAGTCTGAAAGAATCTATCAAAATAACATTAAGCTGGTTAAGTGTCTGTGCTACATTTATAACATGAAGAAATCCTGGTGATTCCTCTTAAAGCACTGTCCAATTCTGAGCAAATATAAGAATTTTACAATAGGTGATACCAAAAAATGAATATTCCCTACAAATACCCCTCTAAATCCACATAATACACACCTCAGAAAATATAGCAGTCTCTCCCATTTCTTGGCCTTTCCTGGTACCAGAGGGAAATAATTTCATTGTTCCCCAAGAAAACATAGAAGGTTGAAGCCCAAAGGGATAAAAATACCAGGCACCTAAAATAATAAGAAAAGTAAAATAATCAAATAAAAAATGAAAAAGGATAATTCCCGAGTATATTCCAGAAGATTCTAAACATGAAAGCTGGCAGATTGTACTCAATGAAACTCAAGATATTGACAAACATAATTCTAGAGTTCAGTGTTACATTCCATATTTTAAAGTTCTCATTTGTTTTTAGGACCATGCTCTCAGAAAGATAACATACAAAATCATATTTCTAGAAGAGAATAGTCAGAAATATCAGATATTGAAAGAACTAATGTTGTTACCAGCAACAACATAAAGCTCCTTTTATTATCATATTTCTGATATACCATACATGCTGGCTGGGGAATTCTGAGAGTTGAAGTCCCTGCATCTAAAAGTTGCTAATGCTGAGAAACACTGCTATACGGATGTAATTCCTCAAAGCATTTTTTAAAATTATATATATTTTTTCTGGTCTTCCAAGGAAAGTGACTCTAGCCATTAGGTATATTTCTTCATCAGTTATTAGGGATATGGTCTGATCAAATGGAGCTGTGGCTGCAATTGGAAAGGATATATAACATAGAAGAAGCCGTATATAGAAGTATAGAAGCCCTAAAAAAATACCTTCAATAGTGTTAAGTACTGAACATGGGTCGGAGTAAATGGAGACAGCCTCTGAATAGTGAACTTTCAGCTCGATTTGCATAGTGACTTTTCAAAACAACAACAGTGAACTCTGCCTTATGTAGGCAACCCTTGTGAGAATTGTCCAATAATGAGCTATGAACGCTAGCTCTTTTAACCAATAAGAATTCTCTGTTGAGGGCCAATCGGATTCCTCAGAACTAACCAATCCGATCTGGCCGCCTAACAGCCAATCAGAAGTGCAGGGCCAGAACCCTATACTTTACCTCAAGCTCATACTTTATTAACTATGGTACATACACAACAAATAGTGTTAGCACCAACCACACTGGGAAGAAAAGCAGAACTCTGAGCCCTTCTGAGTTCAGCTTCCAGTTGTATCAGGGAAACACCAAAGCCCTATAATTCTTAAGAAATGGGCCCGGAATTCCTTTCACAAATATTCTCAGCTGGATCCTGAGACTCATTCCCACATGTCTCTCTCAAAGAAGAAGCCAACAATTTAAAAAGGGCTAATCTTTTAAAAGTCACTCAATAGAATGAAGATAAAATAAGACCCCGACAATTGATTCATATTATTGCAGAGTAGCATTAGTTTCAGCATTGTTAACTATATCTCTGAAGCCAAGCTAAGAATCTCTAAGTGCAAGAGTGGCAAGTGGACTCACTTGATTCCAGATCTGTACCAATAAACAGTTTTTATCTCATTTTGTTTGGGACAAGTCACTACTTGAGTGGAAAGCTTTCCTGAGAACAAGAATTGTATTGGGGGAGGAAAGACTTCCCAATTCTTCCTGGTCATTGTTTTCCTAATTAAAATTTTCCAGCTGACTTTATCTGCTTAAATGTCATGAAAGAAACCACAGATTCTCCTACCCAGAGGTACATTTTTTAAAATAGAGGAAGCAGAAAAACAGAAAAAAACAGGTATGTTAAAAAGATGTTTCCCTTCCCCCATTTTTTTCCCTTCCTTTCTCAACAGTTGCACAATGTAAGGCAAAAGTCTGCAGAAAGAATCACATGTTGAAATATAAGATCTACAATAATACTATTTTCAGAGTAATGTCATCTCATACTTTCTAAGAGGTACAGACAAAGGCAAATGTGAAACTCACCATAACCAACACAGCTCAGGAGCAAAAGCAGAAGGATAAACAACAACATCTTCTTCAACACTGGATAGCTCCTGGGCCCCAAACAACAGAAGAGAGAGAACAAACTGTTAATACAAGACAAAATCAAACATTATAAGCAAAGCAGTGCTGCCTCAGCTTGCCAATGAAAGTAGAACATGTAACGTGAACCTCAATGAAATTAGGTTTACACCCCAATTTCATATTATTGACATGATGATGCCATATCATAAGTGCTATAGTTAATATTGGAAGATAATCAAAATACATAGACCTGGTTCACATATTGTAGTGTGTTGTTTACTTAACAATACATATAATATTCTAAGCTATAGCCACAGATTACTAATTATAATGGCTAGGTTCATCCAACCAGCTAAATGTGCAATGTGTTTATGAAAGTATAGTCTGCTTGTGTGGTTTTTTTTTTACTTAATGCATAGGGTAGATTCAGCTAATGTAGTATGGTTTATAAACTGCATGAAATATGGTTTAGATTATATGAATCCAGACAATCATGGTTTATTGAATGGTGAAAAATTATTTAGCAAAACATGCAAGCCCAATCATCAACCACAGTAGAGTTGGGCCACTTCAAACTTTTAAGTCCATCCCACAGCTCTTAAACATCTGCTGTTGGATTGTGCATATTATAAGTGTCTAGTTGGTTGGATAGTTATTAAATGAAACAGAACTGTAGCAGAATAATACACACACATTCTAAAATGCTGGTGAATTTGGGGATACTCCAAGCAGTGCACCTGCAGGAATTTCTTCTATTCCCCCCTTTTTCAGTTACTTTTCCAGTCCATCCAGAAATCAAAGTTAGCCATGTCCCTTTATATTTCAAATTCTATTCCCACTAACCGTGTTAAAATGAAGACATCCAAGAGAGAGGCTGTAGTTGTTAGACGATACCACATGGTTCCCATCCACCAGTATAACAAACCAAACAGCCGTCCTGAAAAAAAAAAAACAGAACAATTTTTAAATGAGCAACAGCTCAGCTTTTTTTTACATCTCTTCCATTTCTTTACAGCTGAATTTCTCAGAAGCCCTACTTGCACATTCAATAGTAGAAATGGTAGTTTACAAAAACCCACAAGACATTATTAATTACACATATTGTATATATGCCCCTTGATTCCCAATGACTCTGGACAATTTAAAAATTATTCAAAACATTAAATAAAAATTTTCCAAGTTGAATTGCATTCTTGGACAAATTAATCTCAAATTAAAATTTCTCCAGATGCTTGATCCTAAGCCTCTGGCCATCTCTTAATATAATTCCCTATATCCCTTCCAAATGAACATTTTCAGCATTATTTTGAAGAAATCCATATGAGATAAGTTAGCACTGAAAATGCAGTAGAGAGATATAGACACTGCTATATAGCTTCCTTTGTTAACATGTGTAATAATTAATCAAATTTCTAACAAGTCTTTTCCATTTACCTGGGGCTAAAAGCACCAGCCAAGTAAAGGACCCTACTTTGGAGAAGATACTCTTGAACCCAAAATTGGATGTATTCTGATCCATGGAAGAACCACCTGCAAGAAGCAGAGACACTTTTGTCAGCTAACAAGTCATCATTAATTCTCTTTCTTTCTTTCTTTCTTTCTTTCTTTCTTTCTTTTTCTTTCTTTTTCTTTCTTTTCTTTCTTTCCTCCCTTCCCTTTCCTTGTCTGCCCCAGTTTAACAGTGACCCACAAACAATTTCCAAGGACATGTCTGTATGTTATAGCCTTTATTCCAACATCCACCTTCCCCTAAGCTTAACAGATAAAGGTGCTCTTAAGGTATCAATTTCCCCTACATCCCACCTCAAAGCATTGCATTCAGTTAATAGAGAGCACAGCTGATGCACACTTCACACTCTGTGGCAAGAATGAAGGCAAATATATGTTTCCCAGGACAACATTGTAGGGTCCAATCTGGGTCAGTCACTAGGACCAGAGATGTAGTCTTTTGAACTTTCAGATTCATGCTGGAGCCCATTCTCGGGGAACTGCTCTTCAGCAGAGAGAGTTAATTAAAGCTTCCTTCTGCTTTGGTCTATTCAGTGTGAAGTATAAATATAAATATATACAGGCACCATATAAATACCACAGACCGAACAGACCAAAACACATTTTCTGCTAGAGAAAAGTTCCCTGGGGAATGGGCTCCAACATAAGCCTGAAAGCTCGGAAGACTAAATCTCTTGTTCTGGTCACTGACCCAGATTGGATCCTATGGTAAGAATCTTGCAAAGCCAGGAATTGGCCAAATTGGATCTAGTGGTTTCCTCCAGTTACTTTATCGATCTAAAGCAGAAATAAAATATTAACAGCTGTACTGTTTTGGTAGCTGAGTTTGTCTGACTTATGAAAGGAGGTTACAGACATAGTTGTTAATCTTTCCTCTGTATAAATTAAACTCATCCTCTGCCAATTGTATGGAGATAATAACTATTGATACTGTCTCTGCATTACCAAACGGAAGATCAGTTTTGTTCCAGCTGTTTTTTTAAAAAAACTGAAAAATATTATAATGTTCTTATTTGTGTTAAACAAAAGTAACAGACAAGCAACTTCTTTGTGATGAGTGGAATAACAAAGATCTGTGGTGGAACCAAAAATCAGTTTTAAGTACGCACAGCCTTGAGGCAAACTTTAATATGTGCAGTTCAAGGAGTTCATCAGGCTTTTTGTTAGCTGATGGCTTACTTTAGTTTATCAAGCCAACCAGTTTTTGCTGTAAATGTAAATGATATTAATAAATTCTATCCCCAATGTTTTTCCTCCAGGAGTCCCTCCTGATTGCTTAGGCGCACAGCACTTCCCAATACCTGTGTAGTCATCCTCAGAGGAATAACCAGATGAAGAACCGTAAGTGTCATATGTCCTCCTGTCTCCTAATCCATTGATTTTCTTATTGGATTCGATGCCCCCTGTACCTCTTCTCCGTGAAAGATCCTCACCTGACCATAGATTTTAAAAAATATTTTAAAAATAAACTCAATCATTTTTTGATACATTTCTTACCAAAAACTTGAATGAAACTAGATACCATGAGCTTTAGAAAATTAAGCATACCATTTAGTGAAAATTGCAGGAGAGTTTGAAGATTAACTCCCTTGTGCCTTGAGTTTATTTTTTGAATTCTACCCTCCTTTTCATATCCATGTTTAATACTTGTTGTTGATGATGCAGGTGATGGATTACATCACCATCAAGAGCTACAGTATTTTATATTAATTGGTTAGATGTTTGAGAATTCCACCAGCCAGCTTCCCTTGAATAGTCTTGCTTTTGCTGGATTTTCAGCACATGTCCCAACCCAATTCTCCCTCAGTCGCCTTTAACATTGTCTTGCATTCAAAACCCCAACGACTAATTCAGAGAAGATCATGCATGGCCTTTCAGGTATTGCTATACTTTAACTTTCATTAGCCAGAACAATATTCCAAAATCATCCAAGGCACCAGTTGAAAAATGATACAATGTCAAAAATATATTGACAGCATACAACAAATAAAGACTGAATGAACTCTCTGAAGCATTCTGTATAAATAGTGTAAGTCACAACAAAGGACCTCGAGAGATCTCAAAGGTCAACAGATTTACTCCAAATGTAGTCTTCCAATAGCATCAAATTGGAAATAGGTTCAAGCCCCATGTAGGTGAGATGATGCAGAAGTATATTCTAACTTGGGTATAAATTATGCTAACTACGGACCAGAGTTAATTGAAAGATTAGATAACAGGTGAAAAACAATTGGGGATCTGTATAATGACTATGCAGAGCCAATAAGAATGAAAAGCTTATGTGGTCCTACAGATATTGTGGATGCCAATTCTCATCAGCCCCAGCTGGAATTCCTAGTCTAGTTCAAAAACATATGAAGGTTTATGAATTTCCAATTTGTTGCTTTGCATTTTATATTCATTTCTTCCAAACAAGTGCCTGGCATATATTTTAGAACATGCAAGCCAGAACATTTTAGAGAAATACTTACTCCAATAAGAACTGCTTTCCAATGGCTCATCAAAGACCTCATTACTTTTAAGAGAAAATCCTCTGTCATCAGTTAGGTAAGACTCATTAATGACAGACTCACTGTAGTAGGAGGTAGTATGGGGAGCAGAACTGATCCCTAGGCTAGGTGTAGGGGAGAGACGTTTCACACTGCTTGGTTTCCTTCTCAGGGTTCGACTACAGGAGAAGAAATGGCATATTGATAAGCTAGTACATGGTTAGATGAAGAACATGAACATGTATATGCATTTGTACACATGCATAAATGCTGTTATTTAGAATTAGCACCAGTAAACTCCTATCACTTTATAGAATCCACATCCCTAAGCGTAGTATAAATAGTAGTATACCTGTTTTATGGTTATCTTGTTTTCTTATTAATTGTAAAGCCATTATTTTGTATTTGGGGTTTTCTGCTATGTAGCTCCATACTCAGTATTTGAACAACATTCTACATAAGATTTGTGTGATGTTGCAGCTGCTGCTCTTTGCAAGAGATCAATGACTCATTGTAACCTGCTAGCTTTGGAATTAATAGAACAATCCTTTGGATGCTCTCCAAACATTGGCACTTTTGGGGTGAATTTTCGACCACACTCCAAGGAGAGAATAAAATAGCAGAAGCTGTTTTTTCGGAGTATAATATTTTTCTTTAAAGTTCCTGGGTATGGAAGAAGTGGGAGTAATACAGACAGATGATAACATCCTTTTTATCCACCCACATTTCTTTAACCAAGCGGAGGCAATGCACCAACAGATAAAATACTCAGCCTACTATCTTTCCTGCCTGCTTATTCTGCAACAACAATTGCTTTCCGATGTGGTTAGAGCTGTTTATGAGGAAGCAAGAAACAGAGCTGAAGAGGTTAGTAAAACTCTGGCAAATCACATCACAGGGAAATCTTGCCATTAGTGGCAATGCCTTCTTTGTTGATTGTTCAAAAGTCAGATACGATTTGCTGCAGCTAATATTTTTCCTCCTACAAATTACACTTTTTAAAAGTGAATATTTTTCTACCTGTAAGGATTGCAGCAGTGCCGCAGGCATGATGTCACTAGACTGGACAAAGTCAAAATCTTTGATCCTTCTTCTCATTGTTTGAGTGGACATTTTTTTAAATAATGCACTAGGTTTCCTAGAGCCCCGTTTTAAGGTCATTCTCCCTGAGGCCTCTCTTCCAAAAATTGCAGCTCACAATTTTTTCAGGGTTATTCTGAAGAGTAAGAGGGCTCTAAAAATGGGTTGCGAAGGGTGACATGAGGTTAACAGGCTGCTTATTTTTCAGTTTCTACTGAGAAGCAATTAGAATTTCCAACTGATCAAGGGGGGAGCCTCCCCACCATATTTCATTATGGCTACTTGTAAGAAAAGCAAGTATTTGTGCATTTTTGTACTAAAACTAGCTCTTTGAGATGAAAATAATACATCCAAATTTGGCTTCTCCCTATGGCACCAACACTCTTCTGTGCCTCTGTCTACAGCTCCATTTATTAAACTGAACATGTATTTATGGTTTTCCATTGTCATTAGTTGTTCCCACCAAGAAAATTCTACACTATGACAAAGAAATTGCCTAATAATGTAACATTTTCATGAGAAAATATTTGTTTTTCTTCATTTACAATTCTCATTGCTATTTCAAATGGAACATAGTGGCATGAACATGGGCCGTAATAATCAGTTCTTATGATATCAGCAATGACATCTAATTTAACTCTCCTGCTGTAGTACTTACAATATTTATCTATTTCTTTTTCCTTTTTCCTTTCTCTTTTTAAAGAATCAAAGGTTCTAATGGGAATGGGAGCTTTCCAGCCACTTAATGTAGCCTTCCCTTTTCTGGTGACTATAGGAGTACTTCACAACTACAACTAAATCAGTCCAACTACAGATTGAATTAAATGAAAATTAAAGAATGGTAACCCAACCAGATTGGGGAAAGTGGTTTAAAAAAAAACCTTGCATATTAAAATTAATTACATACTGGATATTTGTGTACTACAACTACTGTACTGAAATGGGCTATGAAGTGCCAGATGTAAAAAGAAAATATTGAAAAGTCTTAAAATACCCATTATTTGTAAATGTAGAAGGGACAAAGCAAATTGAGAAGCTACTTGGTGCAATCTTTAATGGTGCACTTTGTTCTATTTAGAGCCAGATTCATCCTTACTGCTACTTCACAATCCATTCATAACAGCTACTATTAACACAAGACAAATCATCAGTAGTATACAAGAAAATCTCTTTATAATAAAATTGAGACAGAATTGTATCAATACAAAAATCAAAGCCTGCTAAAATAAAAGTTTGTGAATTCAATCTGAGCTTAGTTGAGTTCTACATTAATATTGAGACAACTGTGAATATACTACAGTTCAAAATACCTCATCCTATTTCTATTTCATGCCACAGACCCCTTTCTATTCTACCGCCTTTTAAATATTTGAATTATAGTGCCAATAATCACGGGAATTGTATCTGACATTGATAATGGATAACACAAGGATCCTAAACTTTTCAAACAGGGGGCCAATTCACGGTCCCTCAGATTGTTTGGTGGTTGGACCAGCTGGGTGGGTGAGGCTAGGTGGTCATGTGGGCCCAATTCTGGCTGGCAGACTGGTAATGGAGGCCAGGGAGGCCAAAAATGGAACATGCGGAGGCCTCGGGAGGCCAAAAACGGGCCCATCTTTGGCGTTCCCGGCCTGCAGAAGGCAGGTGTGGGCTGGCAGGTAGGTGGTGCAATGTGGGCGGGAAGCCTTGTGGTCCTGCAGGCTGTAGTTTGAGGACCCCTGTGATAACAAGTGGAACAATAACAAGTATAAAAAGCAGCAATAATGAACTAATTTTACCACTCAAAAGATGAAGAAACCGTATAACTATAACCCTATAATTTCATTGAGGGCTACATCAGGGTTGTGTTTGACCCTGGGGGGCCAGGGGGCATGGCCAGCTCAATGTCACTCATCAAAGCTCCGTTTTTTACCTCCTGTAGCTCTCTGCTAGCAAAAACAGAGCTTGGGAAGGCCACACACAGCCTTCCTGCACTCCTTTTCTCTGGCAGAAGCACTGCGGGCTGGTCCTTCAGTTTCCAGGACAGGCCCACAGGCCAGACCTAAGCACTTCACGGGCCAGATCTAATCCAGCCCCCGAGCCTTGAGTTTGATATAGCATCAGGGGTGGGCTTCAAATGATTTAACAATTGGTTCTCTGCCCAGTTTCTGGGTGGGCGTGGCCATGGTGGGCGTGGCCTAGTCAGGCTCCTGCACCACCCTGGTTGTGAAAACGGGCCATGGGGGACTTAGATCTGGCCCTCCAGAGGAGCTCTGGAGCTTCTGGGAGGCCTGTTTTTTGCCCTCCCCAAGCCTCCAGCATGGGCCTTACACTTACCTGAGATCCAAAATGGGCCATGTGGGGACTCCTGGGAGGGGGCAGGGTGGGCAGGGCCAGCCAGAGGTGGGATTTGCCATTATGCTGAACTGGCCATAAAATTAAAGTCTGGTTTTCCTGAACCAGTGCGAACCAGTAGCGCCCACCCCTGCATAACATACGTGGAAGAGTCTCCTTCTTCCTTCCTTCCAACTTACCTGTTTGAATTTTCTATAAACAGGGGCTGAGGTTCACTTAGTAGAGAACTTCCTCCACCGATCCTACTGCTGCCAGTATCCTCACTTTGATAGCTACGAAGAGTCCCTCCAATGCGTTGGCTTCGTCGAGACATGACCAAAAAAGAGCTGCCTTCACAGTTGTGTCAAAGTTCTTAGAGGAAGCAGCACAAAGAAGAAAACATTAGGACTTACATCAGCTATAAGTATTATACAGATTGAAGAGCTTTACTGAATCGAGAAGAAAAGTTCACAAAGGCTAGCATTCTTTCTCCTATTGACCAAGCCAATTTCTTTATAAAGGTTACTTAAATGAAAAAGGTACTGAAATCTTGCTATTGCTCATATTCCACTTTTCTGATCTGGACATCAGAATCCTTAGCAAAACTGAGTTCCAAGAATCTCAGCTAACGTGTTCCAGAGTGCACCATTGTTCTAATGTATACTGCTCTTAGATAGGGAAGTTCCCTTTATCTGAAGTAACTAATTTATATACTACTAAAGCTCCCATTGTCATGACATTTAATTAGGAAAATTGGTGAATCATCGGGCAACAATTTTTGAGCTAAGTTACTCAAATAGGCTAACTTACAGAAAGTGTCCAAACACTTGACCTGTGTGTCTTGAGAGGATGAAATGTGGGGAAACTGTGGCTGCTTCAGTGCTGCTGGCTGCTGCTGAGCTGTGGTTACAAGACTTTCATTTTCAACATGTTGTGACAGTTTCCCAGCCAGTCTTGAAATCTCTCATTCCTTCCCCCACCCAGCAGCCCTTTACCTTTGGAAAGGAGAGGGAAAGGCCCCATACTGCCTTCCTGGCACATGCCGTTGTCCTGCGGGCTCAAGCAGTGCCACACCCCCCGCCATGTGTCTTCTCCAACCTGCACCACCCCGTGTGTTCCCAGATCCATGCAGCATCTCTTGGGCACTCTCATAGCCCACACACCCTTCCCAACTTCCCCTCGTACCATCTCTGATTTGACAGCACCTTACGTCCACTCTAGGCACTCCCAGGCAACCTTCCCAACCCATGTCACAACCCCACATACCATGCCTGATTGCTATGGCACCTCTTTCACACCTGTTATCCCCTTTCATTCTTCTTGACACATGCACACAAACACTGCACCCTTCTTGATCCACATAGACTTCTTACACACTCCCGTGACCCCAAGGCACAGTTGCATAGGTACTTTCCAAATCTATGCTATCCATCCATGCCCCCCATGTTACCAACGTGGCATCTCTGGTGCACACCCACATAATTTGCTAATCCGCATGATGCCTCTCACATACTTTCATATATAATTCCTTACCTGCACCTCATTCCCCTCACTAGCAACAGCAATTTACTTGCCTACTGGACTTGCAACTTCCTGCTGGCTTCCCCATTGACTTTCTCTCTGCAAACTTCTTACAAACAAAGTAAATGGGAGATTTGGCAAACATTCTTGGGAGGGAAAGGAGAAAGTTTTCTGCTACTTTTTGATGAAGCTGTCAACCTACAAGGAGATTCAATAGGAATGCCAGCAGGAAGTCAGAAGTTGCTCTCACTCCCACTGCTTCTTTGCCCACCTGTAGTCATTCTGTTTCTGTCTAGGTAAGCAAATACCTCTGAAACAATGACCCAGCAGGGCAAGGATTGTCTAGTGGTTAATAAGACTGTGAAGAGCCAGTTTGGTTTAGAGCCAGTCTGGTGTCATGGTTAAGATATCAGACTAGAAACTGGGAGACTGTAAATCAGGGGTGTCAAACTCACGGCCCATGGACCAGATGCGTCATGCACTGGCCACGCCCACCCATTTTAACAAAGGGGGGGAAGTTGCAATACACTACGTGACAACAATGTGTCGTCACGCATTTGATACCCTTGCCGTAAGTTCTAGACCTGCTTTAGGCAAGAAGCTAGCTGAGCGACTTGGACCAGTTACTGACTTTCAGCCCTTAGAATCAAGCAATGGTAAATCATTACCAAAATCTTGCCAAGAGAAGTGCAGAGATTAGTCCAGACGGTCACCAAGAATCAATGCTGACTTGAAGGAAAAATAATCCATACCAATTCAGACTATGCAAATCATTTGAAAGAAATCCTTTAAAATTGTGATAGAACCAATGAAGTAACTCATTTTGAAATATCCAGGCAGGCACATCTTTGCAAGATTTGAGTGACTCCTTCAAATGTTGCCTCAGTCATCTGCACATTCTTAGATTCAGGTAGATGTAGACAAATACATTTGGTAAATAAAAACAAAAAGAATGGCAAATTACTTCAGTATTATCACCAACAAACCAGCATGACTGTATTTGTCTCCATTTATCAGGATCTCAGCTTAATTTGAGGATTTATTTTTCTTCATTTCTTTTCTCTATCAAAAGACCCTGGGGACTAATACCTAATGCTCTTGCACTGAACTACCCTGCAGGGTTACCTTCCAACTGCCACTGCATGTGAGCTCAATTTACAGCTCGTTGATGGATTCATGAGATACTCCCATCATGAACAAAATGCCTCTTGGCTGGAAACAGTCGAGTTTTCAGGCAAGTCAAAATATAGTTCATATTCCAGCCAAGACAAGGTTGGTCTGGAACTGAGTCAAGTACCACCTCCAACAGCAACAGCAACAACTATATTTATACAGCATCAGTCACCCTGCAGATTTGCCTGCTGAGATGGGAAAAAACCCAAATAGCAGAATCAAGACGACCTTGTGCCTATACTTCACTTCTAACTCATATAATTAAAAACTAGCCACCTCCCTCTCTGTTTGTTGCCACAAGCAAATCAGGTCAGAAGTCTGCTCACTGGCAATTGTTTATCAACATTTACATCATTAATCCTCTAATTATATGTCTATTATGCCTCAGCCTGCATTTCTACTCTTACAACACAACTGTTCTCCTGGGAAATGTTTCCAATGTTCAGCAAGTCAAATGACATGCATCTTACAAGAGGGTTTCCCTTGCTTGGTCATAAGCCATGCTGCTGCCATTCTCCACGCTCCCTCCTGTTCTTTGTTATTTCCAATATTCTACCTGGATTGCAAAATTCCAAACCAGTTTCTCTAACCTTGGCATCTTGGAGATATGTGGGTTTCAAATGGGAAATTCTGGGAATTAAAATCCATTACATCTTGCTAAGGCTGAGAAATATTGCTCTGGACCATCACTATATCAAAGCAAAAGACTCTTGCCTTATCCCTCTCTGCTACATTAGTGGTGGTCAGGATTTTATAGCCCAAATTTAATAGCTAGATGTTATCGCTAATAGCTATAATTACAGTTAGTAGCTATAATTGTTGTTATAGCACATATTCCTTCTCATAATTTTACACCCCTCCACATAAATATGTAGGAAGCAAAGAACAAAATCAAAGAAAATTTGTACCAAATTCCCAAGAGTAAAAGAAAATACAAATGCCTCTTTTCATCTCAATTAGGATGCACATTCATCCCTAGGTAGCTCAAATCAAATCAAGTATGTTACCCCAGGAGACAAGCTGGCCTCCTTTCCTTCACACCATCCATTCTTCTCCCACTTTCCCCTTAACTTTTATGCTTCGACCTCTGAGAAAGAAAACTACTGAGACACTGTGGAACAAAACCTACCCTACTGTTTTCAACAAGGTCAATTTGTTAAAATGGAACATTCTAAAGAAGACAAATTTGAAAGTGTGCAGAAATTCAAACTGCATTTTGATTCTGTCTTGTATTCACAAGGTTTCAAGCTACTCCCACTTTCAGTTTTGAAACAGCTCCCCTCATATGAGAATAACAGTTGTCATCTGTTTTAGTACTTGAGCTACACCATGTGCATTTTTTGGTCTAAAGAAAACAAGTTATGTGGTTCAAGAATGCCAGTTAAAATTGCATAAATCAGCATATATAATCAAATATGAGTATTTTTTGCTGAGACTATATCAGAGGGCTCTTGAGAGGTGAAAATCAGTGGGCTAAAAGTGATACATAATATGTCACCCCTGATCTCCTGGGAGTTTCAGTAACACTAAATCCCACATTTTCTTTCAGCGGCTTAAAACATGATTATTTCTCTGCATTTCCCTGAAAACAAAGTAATTCTTCCGTCGCAACAATAATCCCGCAAAATAGGTTAGACCGAACTGTCAATGAGCCAAGATCATCTTTAAGAGGAATTTGAATCTAGGTCTCTCCAGGATAGAATTTCCAAATTAGGAGGCGTGATTTCTCCTCCCACCGGCAAATTCTCCTCCCTCCTTCTCTTTATAAATTAAACATGCCTAGAAATTTAACCCCATGCTTCGCTCCTTCAAACCCACCACCGCTTCTCAATTTACCAATATTAAGAAAGGCCAGGAGGCACGAAAGAAAATAACGGTTCAGACAGCAGTGAAACTGTCAAACCATTTCCGTTGTTTCCCTTCCAGCAGGTCGAGCGGTCTGTGCCGTTTCTCCTCGATCCACGCGGCTGCCTTGCACTTTTCGACGGCAACCACGTTCGTTACACAACTTGCAAATCCATGTACTTGGATCCTGACAAGCCTGCCTTAGGATCGGGGCGGATCTATTTCACTCGCTGTCTCCTCCCACCCTCCTTTTCCCGGTCGCTCCTCTTTATTATCTCCGAGGAAAAAACTTCCAAGCTGCAGCTGGCTCTCCGCTTTTTAAGGACGGCAGCAAAAGCAGCGTCCGCTTGCCGGAAGGAAGCGAAAGCAGCGGAGCCTGACTTTAAAAAAATAACAATAATAATCAGCCGCATTTCCAGAAAGGTAGCAGAAACGCGGCAGAAATCTTCGAAGACGCCTCAAGAAAAAGAAAAAGAAGAAAAAAAGCGGTAGGGAAGACGGAGCGCAACAAAACGTGGGGCAAACTCCATCATCCCCACCCAAGATGTGGGAGATAGGACCTGTAATCCCTACCAACAATCTGGAAGGGGACCGGGCAGGAAATGGCTCACACCGCCTGGGATGTTTTGAAAGTGGGAAATAGCTCGGGCACCGCAAAAGCGGACGGAGAGCTGTGGGAAGATCCCATAGAGCTACAGCACAGTCCAGAGGAAGGGAGGAGGAAGGGGGCGGGAAGAAAAGGAAGAAATATTCTGCCATTAGTCTTTTGCCTTTTTCTCTCCTTTAAACCCACGGAGTTACCTTTCACAACGGCTTCGGAAGAGAGACGCACAAAAGAAATTCCAAACAAAAACACGAGAAGCCCTCCCACAAATTCAAAGAGGTTCCGGACTTTCTCCTCAGCAGGCGAAGTTAGGGGCTTTCTCAGTGAGTTGATGAATCGCCGTTGGCAGCTCGAAGCCTCGGCAAACACCCCGCGCGCCAACAATAGAGCCTGACGGGGCTCTTCTCCAAGCGCCTGCCGTGCGCCTGTCAAACCAACCTCACAAGCATGAGCTTATTGGCAGGAGCCGCACCTGACCCGGGCTGTCAATCTCCTGCGACGCCCTGTGCCTATTGGTTAGTTTGAAGAAGAAGCGCTCTCCGTTGGTCGGCTTTCCTTTCCCCCGCCCCACCTCGTTCCTTTTGTGGAATCAGTTGCCGGATTGCGCAAGAAGAAAAAGCTCCGGGGCGGGATAAACTGCAGCAGGGCTGGCTCCGCCCCCGGTTAGGCGTGGCATAGAATTGGAAGGAAGGTCGGAAGGCGGGGCGCTCGTTCCCGCTTTAGGAAGAGCTGCCAGGCTTCCGGGAGGGGTGGGTGTTGGGTGCGCAGGAGGAGCGTCCGATTGAGGGTGTTCCTCGTTAGTTTCAAGCATTGCAGGACGCGCTGAGGCTGTGTGTGTGTGTGTGTGAGAGAGAGAGAGAGAGAGAGAGAGAGAGAGAGAGAAAACTCTCGCCCCGCACATTAGGCAGTTTAAAACTTTTCCATATCTGAAGCGTTTTCCTTTCCCGCAAACACCTCGTGGTGTTGCGATCTGACAGGTTTCCTGACTTTTGCATTGGGGTGTGAGTGGGAATGTTCCTAGACTTGCTGCGGGCATGCGCTCTCTCCACTGGGTACTGCCTTCTATGACTAGGCTTGGGCTGGAGGAAAATTTGAGTGACGCTTATGATGATGCTGCTTCTTGTGTATAGCTGTGCTAAGAAGAAGCAGTGGGGAACCTCCCTCTTGTGATTTCACCTTAACACCTGTCACCTTTTAGCTAAGCAACAGTGTGGGTAGCTAAAACTGTTAACTGTAAGCCAGAAGTCTTCAAACTTGACAACTTTAAGACTTGTGGACTTCAACTCCCAGAATTCTCTCAGTTATGCTGTGTGTAAGCATTCACTTAAATTCTTCTCACTGTGAGAGAGATGGTTTTCCCATTTACAGTTGGTACTTTTGTGGGGAAAATGATTGGAAAATCAGCCCATCCCTTTCAATTAGGTATGTAAGAACAGCATCATTCAGCAGGTGTATTGCTGTGGCAGAACAGGGATTATTAGTGAAGGACAGCATATGCCAACATACTTAGTTGTAAACTTAAAAACTAATAGATAATACTTTAAAGATCCTAAAGCTAAGCAGCAAAAATAGATGCATGGAAATATAACCTTTAATACTGGTCTCTGGGCCTGTCATTATTCGTTACTATCTGCAATTCCATTTTTCCCTCTGGATACATGATATTCTTATCTTATTCCCAGCACAAGTTCTAGGTCATCTTAAAAATAAATATAGAAGTTCTGAAGTTGAAAACTTTTCACAGCTTCGTGATATATAAAATCCACAATAGTCTATCTCCCATTATCTGGAAAGTGCACAAAGATTAGTTCAGAGCTGTGGTAAGAGGAGCAAGCAGTGAAATGTATATCATATTTTCATGCTGCAAAATATGCTGCTTTCATCAGATGTCAGCACAAGTAGTAAGGGATTTGTATCATAAAGTCATTGCTGCCTTTTGTGGACATTGCTAGTTGGGTAAATTTTGGGTGGATTGAGCATGCCCTCGAATCACTAGTCAGCCTCCACTAGAATCTGTTTCTTTTTTGTAGCTTGCCCTCTCTGTTTACATTTTGTTTTCTGAATTATAACTCTCTTCAACAAATAAAATAACAAAGTTGGAAGGGACCTTGCAGGTCATCTAGTTGAATCCCTGCTCAAGCAGGAGATCCTATACTATTTCTGACAGATGGCTGTCCAGTCTCTTCTTGAAAACTTCCAGTGATGAAGCACCCACAACTTCTAAAGGCAAGCTATTCCATTGGTTGTTCCATTGTCAGAAAATTTCTCTTTATTTCTAGGTTGAATTTCTCCTTGATCAGTTTTCACCCATTATTTCTTCTTTGGCCTTCAGGTGCTTTGGAAAATGGGCTCCTATTTTCCCTATTCACCTCAGATTTCCAACAAAGGAGGGGAGGAAAGAGCAGACCTCTCCCTTATTTTATTGGATCCAGAAAAAGAGCATCAGTACAATTCCATATTATCAGAAAAAGGGTCAGTGCAGATATTTATCTTAGGTGCAAGTGATCCCACAATAACAAAGGTTGAAATGGACTTCAATCTTGTGTTTGTCAATTTCCTGTATTTATTAGTTTCAGTTACTCTCTGATACCTTTTATGAAGTGAGGGAGATGATTGTCCAGCAGCTAATGAATTTCAGCTCTGCATTGCCCAATCACAGCAGGCTCTGACTGTTTCCTCCTTGGCCCTAAGTTCTGACTGCCAAGATTCTAAAAAGAGACAGCTACTTTGGGTGGGTTACAAGTTATAATTCACAGTTTATGCTTATAACAACTCCATGTTCACAAGTTAGGACAGGATGTCAATGTGTCCAGATAAAAAAGAGTAAAGCATGTGCCAGTGAGCATATGCTGCTAAGTTAACTCAGTAAAAATTACAAGTCAGCTAGGTGGTTCATTAATCCCACTTTGGTTAATCTCAAGAAACTAAGGAGGTTTTGACCTGGTAGAAGTTGGATTGGAAACTAGCAGGCAATCTGCGTGATTTTCTACAGATACTTTGACTACTTAAAGTTTTTAAACTCTGCTTTTTCATTTCATTTTTCCCTCTACAAAGTATATGAGCTTTAGCACAAAGTCTGAGCTAATGAATCAAATTAAGTATTCTGTTATAAAGGTGACAGATAAAAACTTATTATGATCATAATTTTCATGCATTTATAAATGTATAATGGTTAAAGCATGTCTAATGCAACTAGGATTTAGTTAGGTGATTATGCATCCTGGACTTTTTGGTTTTAACATTTCCACAGGGACAATTGTTAATCTACTGTATCAAGGACCAAGTCTTTTAATTCCTTCGAAATTATAATTTGTTATGGTATACATTTTTATGGATTGACATTCTTTCCATCTGATGACTTTAGTCTGTGAAATGTTTTTCTACAACAAACTTAAGTTAATTCTTAAGGTGTTTGACTCTTAATTGCATAAAACTAACAGAGCTATATCCATATCTATATATTTGTGCACAATGAATATACATCAAATCAGAGATTTATCCATTTTTGGCTTTTTCCAGATGTGCTGCCAATTGGCCTCAATAGGTCAAAATTGAGGATGACCCTGTATTGAAGCTTAATTTTCAGTATAAGATAAAAATTGTCTGTTGCATCCCATAGGTGTAGCTAACATAGAAGTTAAACACATATTTATATCATAATCTGAGTATTTATTTTCATCTTACATTCTTATTTAACAGGATCTAGAAAATCTGTTGCTGTGAAAAGCTTGAAAAAGATATATATTAACATTGAGGCACAATTAATAAACATGATACAATATTTTCAGAGTTAACACAATACCCTGAATAAACCATGGCACATTTGCTTGTTATTTTCAGCAGAAAATATATATTGGCTTCTTTCCCCTGAAATATCATTAAAACAATTTGTTATTCATTCATTTGTTATATTCTTGGAGAAATAAGAACACTCATACCTGAAGTTCCCAATAAATTTGTCATACAGTTATTGACCAGTAGCTACAATAGTATTTCTTCAATTGCTTTAAACAAAATTTCCATCCAAAAGGCGATAAAAACCAATTCGTGGGCAGCCATATTAAATCATTCATGTAACTATGTATGTATGTTTTCCTTTGAATCCACCTATCCAAGGACAGGGGTAAGCAACCTGTGTCTGTCAAGATGCTTTTGAACAGCAACCTTCATTGGCTATTTCATTGGCCGTTGCTTCTGGATGTTGCTAGCAGATGTTGCACAAGAATATCTGGAGAACCACAGGTTAGAAGTTGTCAGAAGTAGATAACTTTTTTTCCTATCAAGAGCGGCAGAGGGAACCTCCTGGGCAACTTCAAGGAACTGGTGACCCAAGAGACACTATGAACTCTCCCCAGCCTCCAATCCCTTTTTACTCCTGATACTTTTTTCTCTCTCAAGAGGCAGTCTGGAGGAATTGACTGGAAGTTGGCACCATAGTCAGAATTGATCTCTTGCTGTGCATGACTGTTAAGGCAACAGGTCATCCAGACCTTACTTAAATGAACAAATGGTCTGCTCTGGCAGTAGACAAAGTTCACAGTTCCATATTGGAACTCAAGAAACTATAGATGCCCCACTCCCCAATAAATAGCAATGGTAGATCTGAAATAATTTCTTCATGAGTAAACATAAATAGCAGGTTGGGGTTATTAGTGTCTTACTTACAGTAGAGACTTTTCTAGCTACTGTGAACTAAAAATACTGGTTTCCTTTTAAGTCATCGACTATTACTTCTTTATGTCCATCTGCCTTCTTGCAGTTTTCCACCAAATCCAATATCTTTTTGAGTCGTCGATCCAGTGCTTCCAGATGAGGTTCTGATAAGACTGGAGACAGGGGATCTGAGGCTAATGATTCACGCATGACATCACTCAAGCGAAAAGGCTCAGTAGCAAGCAGTTGTAGCCGCAGGAAAGTTGACTTTTTAATACTAGGAGACAGTAACAACAAGGAAAAGAGAATATATACAGGAGAAAGAAAATATATTTAGTATTTCTATTAATGCATTTTAAGTAAAATAAATGCATATGGACTTGAAATACCAATATGTATCAGGACAGTCATGAGAAGTCTTAGAACTGTCAAGGTGAGAAATGCTCATAATTATTATGGAATTCAGTAAAGTACTATAATTTCTACACTGATTGCTAAGCTTAAAAATAATATTATGCTATGGGTATTTGGGAAAAATCCATTCCTTATGACTCAATTGAATAAACCTTAATTTGGTGCTGTTTACAAAAGGTTCTCTGGTTCAGATTACAAACAAATTATGGAAGCCCAATATCTCTTTGAGGACATTCTCTTTGAGAAAGACTGAATTAGGCTGTCATGACCATTGTATGGGTAAATGTAATTAATGGGCATGCCTTTTGTTATTTACACAGTCAAGAAGTATCCAAATCATTGGATATGAGATGGGTGGCAAATAAATCTCATAATTAAATAAATAAAGGATTTTGACTTGTCTCAGCAATATTGGACTAGTGGTAAGAAACAGGTCAACAGAAATTACTCTCACTCCCACGTCCGATCTACTCTCCTGAACAAACTAAACAATGGAGGATTTGGATGTGTGATGTCCTCATACTAAAATAACAGCACTTTTGAGAGAGTACCTTGACAATCTTATTTACGAGTAACATTAGTTTTTCATTGCAGAAATCTGGAACTTTCTTAAACCATCCTAAATTATATTATCCCAGCAAATGCAAATTTTGAGAAGTAAAAAATTATCCTTACATGCAGCACTGACGAAGAGGAGTTAGAATAGACATTTCATCATGAGAATGTCTCCCAAACCTGAGAACAAGAATAAAAATAGCAGATTAGGGCATAGTTTTGGGGGAGGAAGGATGCTATCCATTACAAACAATTTCCCTGTTCTTCAGAGAAAGAAGTGGCATAAATCTGCATTTTGTCCTCTAATTTTATCCCCACAACAATCCTGATATATGTTGGACTAAAACAGTGAATAATCCTGTAACTTGGAGCTTGAATCTGGATCTCCCAGTCTAATCCAACAGACTGATCAGTACATGACATGAGTTCATCTCAAGGGGTTATTGTACACAATTCAAATGCTGCTGTTGAAATACAATGTGAAAATTAAACACAGCTGGATAATGTAGTTATCTTATTCTGTTACTGAGAAGAAACGAATTATTCAGAGGTAAAACATGGTACAGTTGGTAGGAATTCTTCTAATCATACTGCTTGTAATGTTATATTTTATATAATGTCATTCTACTGTTAAATTTTAGAATAATACTATCGCTGTAGTCTTGAAGTAAATTATAATTCTCCTTATCATGCGTAAATAGTGCCAGTAGATAAGTATTCCTTGGTATTCAAACAATATTTGCCAAATGCTGAGACAGCAGAGACTATGTTCACTGGATTCTAGCACAAGGCTACTTTGCAACTAGCTCTTCCTTGTTTGAAACCCTTAACTTGTAAACTCTTGCTTTCAAAGTCTATCCCACAATGGGGGGAGGGAGTTATTTTGAATTAGTGCAGAATAGTTGTTATTGTTTTTTTAAACTGGGACTTTCCAAAATGTGTTGGAGCTACAGTTCCAGATTTTTTAGCCAGGCATATCGCATCCCCCATACATCTGAAGAATGTGCTGAGATAACCTCTGGTGTTAGCCCTGCTTTCAAAGATACAGATAATTATAGTCAGAATTCAAAAGCTTTCCAAAATCTCTTGCCCACCCTTAGGAAGATAGCAGCACTTTCTCACCCTCTGCCATTGTCCAGGTGAAGATAAAAAGTATGGTTACCAAACTTTTCAAATGTCTCATAGTGGTGCCTGTCCATATTTCCTGCAGATAAAGAAAAAGCAGTGGAAGAAAATATGTCACCAAAATTTGCCCATACCAGAGCTATAAGACCAAAAGCACATAGTACATTTGTTCTTTGGGAAATCTGGATGCCAACTGTCACTCAGTACTGTTTCTGACATGATTCTGTTCAGACAGAGAATAATCTTGAGAGTGATCCAGTTCTTAGGTGGCCATCAGAATATATAATATTAGGATATAAACATATATTATTCCTCTGCCACTGTTAGAAGTGTATTTGTCTGAGTCTACATTTTAAAAAAGAGGGCTAAACATGCTAAATAATGGATGAACTATATTACTTATACTGCAAGAGATAAAGAATATGAATTTTCAAAGCCAAAGGTCATGTAGAAT
This sequence comes from Hydrophis major, assembly GCA_033807585.1. Taxonomy (NCBI): domain Eukaryota; kingdom Metazoa; phylum Chordata; class Lepidosauria; order Squamata; family Elapidae; genus Hydrophis; species Hydrophis major. The sequence goes on along the minus strand of CM066331.1, from coordinate 181,168,001 downwards.
ATAACCTGATTTATAGGAAGGGAAAGTGAATGTGTGTAAACCTTTTCTAATCCTGTAACTGAGGAGCATTTAACAAGGCAGATTATCAGTATTTGAATAGATTATATTATCTTTTAAGATGCTATGTTTTTGCTTCTGCTGCCCATTAATCAAATAGGTTACTCTGATGGTCAGTTAAACATTGTAATAACAATACATAATAAGCAGTTGAATTTTTGGAACAAAAATTGGGAATAGATCGGATGGTCAATCCTCTAAATGCTTATATTGTATATGTCTATTATTGAAATATGAATAGGATATGAATATGAAAAAAATTCAATGCTTCCACTAGAGGGCATAGCAACACATGTTTGCCATTATAAACTATAATAAACCATTGTATGTTGAGTAGCAATTTGAATAGTTTTTAGCAAGCCACATTTTATCTGAATTTTCTTACATGCATCCTGAAAACCCTAAGGAAAAGATTAAAGTTTTGTCTCTGTTTAAGACTGAAAGGTGAAACTTTGTTGCATATTAACCTGAAGCTGAAAAAAAGAGCTAAAATAAGTTACACTTTTACTATATAAAATTAAACCTGTTAATGAAACCTGCAGAGCCACTGACGGTTGGACAGAACTGGGCTAAATCAACCAACAGTAGGCCTTAGTAAATGATGAATATATAAGGCCTTAAATGAACTTTCTGAAATTATTTAGGGTTCTGAAATTTAGTTAAGTTGCAGACCTCTACGTTCCTTACTGTGACAAGTTTTAACTGGTCTGAGTTTGATTCTTCTGAAGTGGGATAACCAGCTGAGAAAAAGAATGTCCCCTTCTGGAATTGTAAGGCAATGCTAAGAAAGAAAAAAAAAAAGGCTAGAACAAGCAATTTTGAGAAACGTTACTGAAGGAACGATTGTTTTCTTGTGAATTTCAGCACAATGTATTGCCAGTGAAAGACTATTCTGGAGAAGTTGGTGGGCAGCCAGTTTTACATGGACAAAGATCCTTTGTTTTGCAAGATGCAATGGGCCTTATAGTTGAGATACTTTAGCATCCTAGTCTCCCTCCTGCAAGCTGAGCTGAAACATCTGCAATGGAAATGCCAGACAGAGTCTGAATCAGAGGCTTGATCTGGGGCCTTGTGCCCCTGCCTTCTGCTACCACCAATCCAGGTCCCTTGTCCCCAATATAAATACATTAACATACTTACCCATGAGAAAATCAAGCACGGTCATGTCAATGAGACTCAGAAGTCGGGCCGTGTTGTTATAGGGTGGTGTCTTTTGAACCTGAGCACAGTAATTTTCATTCAGCTCCCACCTGGAAAGATCAGCCATTGTGAAATATTATCTGCTAAATTTTTGGCCTAATGTCTCTGTTCATAAAGGCCTCAAAAATTCATTGCTTTGGACAGGTTTCTAATAGTTAATCATTTACAGTAGTTCACTTTTAGTATTCTGTTTATCCAGTTTTCTCTCCCTCTCCCAACCATCACTGTTGTACACTTTTGAGTGTAAGAATATTTACCAACATAAAATATGCATGGTGTGTTTTCAAATATAATTTAGTTATTCTTCATTTTAATGTTATTTTGTCTATTTTAAACTGCGGAGGTGTATTGGTAAATGGTAGTGTACATGTAGTCTTAATAGCAACAATAAATAAATCTCATATTGGAAAAAAGCAGCTTTGGTTGAACTGCTTCCTCGGGTCACCTTATGCATTTTGTCATTTTGCAGATGCATGTTGTATGGGTACAGAAATTCTTTTGAGCTTGTTTGCATGATGCAGCAATTACTAAAACAAAGGCCAAAATACTTTGCTCTGTGAGCTGATCTTCAAGTGACTCCTCTCTTTTTCCACTGATGCAGATGCATACTAAGTGATGACACTGAAACCAGGAAAATCTCTGAAGCATCTTTTCCTCTTTCTGCCAGTAAAATTACCATGAGAATAAATGGCACAATGAAATTTTGCTCCCTTTGCTCCCTATTCAAAGCAATGAAAATGTGCTGGCACTTCTGGTTTCCGGTTTCGCGTGGCTTCGGGGCAGCAGGAATTCGCGACAGCTCGCGATTCCTGCTGTGCTAGCCGTCGAGGTACCCCCGATCCAGATGGGTCAGGGGGATATGGCTGCCCTGTAGGGACAGCTGAAGAGAGAGGGGAGTCGGATAGGGGGGTGGGGGTGTCGCAGACCCCCCCCCCTTCGCCGGAAAAACCCCTTTTTCCCAAGGTGGTGGAGCGGCAGTCAGCAATGGCCGCCACGAAGAAGCCAGCAACCGGGTAAGATTGCGCTGGAGGAGAAGAGTGAAAGTGATGTCTGAGCCGGGTCAAGTAACATCCTTTAAATTGCCTGGAACTGAGCTGTTTGAATTGCTGGAGGATACATTGTATCCCTAAGAAGAGCGAAAGCGGCAGAGAAGCTGTTAAAGGGAACTTTTTTTTTTCTTCTTCACTCTCCCACCCCATGGAAACAGCAGAAATGTTTGGATATATTGGACATTGAAAGTGAATTGTTTTGAGAGTTGAAGCTAAGGGACAAAAGGATTTTTGGATATTGAAAAATTTAAGAAATTGGAAAACCCTTGTTGGAGGTATGGATTTCTGATTATTTAAAATTGATATTGCAAGTGGGAAGGGAGAGGAAAAAAAATTGGAGCAGAAGCTGAAAAAGGAGGAGATTGCCTAGAATCCCAAAGAAAGATATATGGTAATTGGACCTCTTTGATTAAACATTAACCCCAGAAAGAGAAAGAGAAGAAGGAAGAAAAGTATTAACTTTTGGAACTTTTTTTTGAATTGTTTTTGATTAAAAATACTTGTGGTTGTTTTGGGAAAAGTTTCTCTTTTCATAATGGCATCGCTTGTGGATGAACTAAAGACTGAATATCAAAAATATAAAAAGGAAGATACTTTGGGCGCTTTGTTTCAATTTTTAGAAATGGCGTTATGTACTTATGAAAAGTTGATTACGCAGCAGAAGGACTGGGACAAGGAAGAAGAGGAAGAAGAAGCCATCTTTGATGAACAATGGGTCCTTTCCGGAGAGGAGGAGAAAAAGGATAAGAAAAAGGGGATTTTAAGAATTATAAAAACAACCAAAGAAGAGAAAAATGAGCGAAAAGGTGGAGGCAAGGTTAGAAAGCAAAGGAAAAGGAGTAAGAAAAGGGAGGAGGAAAAACAAAGGGGTAAAAAGGGCAAGGAGAAGAATAAGCAAGAGAGAAAGGGGGGGAGGAGAAGCCTCAATGGGGGGAAGCAAGATCTAAAGAAAAAAAGTTTATTTAGAGACAATGGGTGAATTTAATTTAGGATAAAAGAGGGATTCTGGAGGGTACATAAGATTGTGTTTTTATATGTGTATTTAGAGTATAAAATTTATTATGTAATTTTAGAATCTTTTAAACAGAATCCCAAGAAAAATTGTTATACGAAGTACTTTTAAGTTAGGGTAATGAGTTATAGACGTTACTCCAATTGGTGTATAGGAGAAGTATAGTAAAAGAAAAAAGATGAATGGATAGTTGGAAATAGAACAGACAAAGAATGTTATTGAAAATGGTAATAAGATATGAAAGGATATATAAAGGTTTTGTTATGGGTTTTTTTTTTGGATTTTGTATATTGATAAAAGGCAATAAAATTTTAATTAACAAGAAATAATTTGGATGAAAAGGAGAAGTAGGGATAAGATATGAAGTTAAATAGATAAAGTATTGATACTATAATTTGGAATTGTTATGTTCTATTGGTTTTTTATTATTATTTTTTCCTGGAAAAGAATTTATGAGCTGTTATGCCTTGATTTTTTGTGCATTGTTTTTATAAAATTGATAAAAATGGTTTATATATATATATAAAAAAAGAAAATGATAATAAGATATGGAAGGATATACAAAGTGAATATGATGTTTGAATTTGTGTCTGTGTGAAGAGTTTTAACCCGGGATCAGACAACCTTCAGAAAAGATCTTTTAGTTTTGTTTATGTTTTGTGTTTTGTATGTTTGTGTATTGTGTTTTCTGTAAAATTAATAAAAAAAAAGAAAAAAGAAAATGTGCTGGCACTTCTCATTGCTGATAGGGTGAACCTTCATCCTGAGATCTAAAGAAAAGCAGCAGAAATAGAGAAAGTGGCCCAGAAATATAATGTATTTTTGTGACATACCACAGGTAGGAAGCAGTATGTCTCAACCTCTTAAAATAAGAGGTACATTTCCTCTTCTTCATTTCCAGAATATTGTAGCAGGCAGGTAACAGATCAGCATTTATTTATACAATGATTAATAGGGAAATATAGCTTTCTGTTGATATCTATGTTCTGTCATGGTTGTAAGTTTACTTTTTAATTTTTTTTAGATTTCTGAATCATTTTTGATCTTGTATCTGAAGCTCAAGATATTTATCTATATTTACATATAGAAAAGAACACCTATTTCTATTAGCAACTTGAGACCCATACTTTAATCTATTTTAAACAGAATCAGCTTCTCCAAGCCACTAGTGATAAAGGAGCCACTTTTGTAGGAGTGGTATTCTTTGTCTTTTTGCTGGACTTTACTTGGGCTCACATGAGCATAAAACAAAGAAGAATTAAAAAAAAAAAAGTAAAATAGATGCAAAACAGAAAAAGGGGCGGTGGGCTGAGGGATGTACCTTCATGGTTTATACAGATTCCCTTGAGTTTAGACTAAGTGCCTCCCTTTCTTCTTTCTTTTTGTCCTGTTTCTCCAAGCATCTCATTTGTCTCCACTCTATTTAGATTCTAGAATATTCTTTTTGCCTTTTAAGTAGTGGTTTTTCTTTTCTCCCTTTGGATACTCACTCAGCTTTCTTGAACTTGGAATAGGAACGCCTCCAGGGACTCCGCCAAGACTGGCGTTCAGCTATCATTTTGTCAGGCAACAAGGCCGCCATGGATCCCTCAAGCTGGTCAGGTTTGCCACACAAAGCATGTTCAGTGGAGCAATAATAAGAGCACTCACCAAAGAAACAGGTGTTGCCAGCTGGTTGATGCAGGCAAAATGAAGGGAAGCAAAAATTAGGGAACTGCAACACAGAGACATTTTTTTTCTGTGATAGATCATGTCACCACCTGTCTTATAGATTTGAAGAGAGCAGGGAATACTTTAAATTCCTGTCATAGTTAATCTGTCTTGGTCTTCTCTAAACTGTTGCATTTACTACAGTGCAGTGGTGAAGCTGGCCAGGAATTGTAGGAGCCACACTAAATCTAGATGGCAGTTTATTGGGAAAAATTTACACAATTACCCCCATAAATTCAAAGACACAATTATTCATTGTTTCCAAAGTTGGGGGAAAGATGTCAAGAATGGGGCAGGTAGATACTCACCAGGGGAGATGAAAAACGTTTTAAACAGTTTCTTATCTGTTGTAATGTCACGAATTTCCTCGCTTATGTTCACCAAGCGTCCAGAAACTGGAGGAATTCTTCTAAAGTCCAAGATCCTGCATGGAAAAGGCAAATGCAGGAGAAAAGTTGGAATAATGAATAGATAGCTTAGCCTATACAGTTTTAACGTCATAGAACCTACAATCAAATGATATCAATTATTTTTTTCTAATAGTTGTATTCGCCACCACATTATGATGTAGGCCTCGAGCCTCAACCTGAGATTTGCCTTCTAGCTTAGTAAGTTGCTATGGACTGGGTGCATTGAAAGGTATCTTGTATCATCTTCTGCCAGATCCTTTATGGAACTTTTTCTGTATTTTCTACAGAGGTAGATAAACTCAACAAAACATCAATACAAAGTATTTATTATTGGTTCATCATGTATCTTCATGACTCACATTTGTGACAAAGTTCTTCTTTATGTCCAATTCCTTTGCATATCTGATTTGTAGGTAAAAGTTGGTTATCTCCTAACCCATCTCATAGCGATAGAAAGCAGCTGCCATGAGTTAGGGAATTCAGGCAAAAAGTGAGGAAAACTCCCCCAACCCATCGAGGGTCAAATTAGTGACCAATTGGGATTACAGATGTGGCCACGTGACCTGAACTACATTTCCCAGGATACCTTTAACTACATTTACCATGATGCATTCCCTCAAGGGGACAGCTCATAATTCCTAAGTAACTATCCAATTCCCATAGACTGTCCGGGACAGCACAGAGCTCTTGGTGAAGGATTCCTTGATGGATTGCTTCTCATCTTGGAGAGTTTGGATTATAACAGCAATGCTCTGAGTGAATTAGAAGCCTCACCTAAATTCCTCAGAATACTCCCTTTGCTCTGAAAATTAAATGGGGCTTCGCAACTGCTTAGAGACCCAGGGCAAAGATGTAGTAAACCCTGCTAGAAATTGGGCTGTACCCTTCAAGGATAGTTTTTAACTGAGGCTAATCTGAACTCAGTGATGGATAAACTTTGAAATGCCCAGACCTCATATAAACATGAAACACTCAATGTAATCTTGGATACACAAAGCAGAACTAGAGTTTCAAAATGGCTACCAATAACTTTGTCATGGTCTCAACACACTAGATCAAATGGTGAAAACCTGTGGTCGTCCAGAAGTGTTAGGATTCCTATTTCCTTTAAGTAAACACCATAACCCTGTAATCAAGGATATTCAGATTTATATTCCCACAAAATCTAAAAGGTTATAGATTACCCAACCCTGTTCTATAGCTTGTTGTATGCCTGGATCTCATGTCAGACAAAACCACTATTTTGATTGATTATGTGCCATCAAGTCATTTTCAATTCCTAGCAATGGCATAAATAGATTTTCTCCATGGTGATTTGTCCTAATTTGGTCTTTCAAGTTTTCTAACATTGCAGTCATTGCCACTGTAACTGAATCCACCATCTTGCTTCTGTCACCTTATCCTCCTCTTTCCTTTCACTTTCCCCAGATTTAGACCCTTCTCCAGGTTTCTACATCATATGTCCGAAGTAAGATCATTTGAGTCTGCTCATTTGAGCCTTGACTAAAAACTCTTGTTTGATTTATTCAGTGACCCGTTGGTGTCCTTGATTTTTTCAGGTGTCTTCTCAAACACCGTTTTAAAGCATCAGGCTAGTTATATTGTTATTTTTATTATATTGTTATTTATTATAATGGTGTATATCTCACCATTCTTTCTACTCACATTCAGGGCAGGAAGTTGTCTTCTACTACTCAGCTTTGTCTACTCTGATAACAACAGCTCAAAAGAGCCTAAGTAGAGTTCTTTTCTTGTACTACTGGGATTATTCTGCAACAGAAAATGCCAAAACCTGAATTGGTCTAGGATTAAACTGTGGCATTTTTTTTACTAACCACTTCCCAAAAATAAAGCATAGGTATATTCTGAAGAAGAGAATTAGACTGAACTTACCTGTCCAAGTGAAAAGCTGATATTTCTGCATTGTGTCGCTCAAAGTCTGAAAAGTAAAAGAAGTCTTCTGAAGTTTCCTGGTCTCGGGTTTGCCTAGGAAGGCAGAGAGAAGAGTAGAATGGGATATCAGAAACAAAAATACCAGATATCATAGTTTTCCTAAGATACTTCATCCTGCTCACAGAATTCCCCAACAATATGGTGTTACTGGGAATTCTGGGAAGATGTCAACATTTGGCAGATGCTCATATATAGGGAAATTGTCAAGAAAGTAAGTATCTTTTGGCTGAAGTCAAGTCTGTATCTCCTTCGCACCTGGGAGATCAGTTTGCACATGAGATAAGAATGTGCAAAGTTCTTACAGCAAGTCAGCTTTCCATCCATCATCTCGGTATTTTACAGCAGTAGTAACTCGTATGACTTCAAGTGGTGGAAATTTTGTCAATCTATCTCAAGGGTGTCAAACTCAAGGCCCGTGGGCTGAATCCAGCCCCCGGGTTGCTTAGATCTGGCCCATGGGGCCGCCCTGGAAATAGTGAAGGACCAGCCCAGAGTGCCAGTGAAAACGGAACTTGGAGGGCCACGCATGGCCCCTGCAGAGCTCTGTTTATGTTGGCAGAGGGCTGCAGAAAGCCATCACAGCTAAAAATGGGGCCCAGGAGGGCATGCACATCCCCCCAAGCTCCAGTTTCACTGCAGAGGGCTGCAGGAGGTTGCTGGAGCTGGAAATGGAGCTCGTGAATCCATTTTCACTGGCAGAGTGCTCAGGCCACCACAGGTCCCCTGACACAAGTGACATCAAGCTGTCCATGCACACTCTGGCTCCCTTAGGTCAAATACCACCCTGATGCGACCCTCAATGAAATTGAGTTTGACACCCCTGATCTATCTGGAGATGTTGGAGACATTTTGTATGCAAAGTGCATGCTTTGTAGAGTTACAGTCTTTCAGCTGGATCTGTTCAAACAAACTAGCATCCAATTAATGTTATTCAATTTTATCATTTTAAAGATTGTTCTCAATTCAGACCTTTCCAGGAATGTTTGGATTACAATGTCCATTATTTCCAAAAGGAAAGTGTTGGGATTGTGGATTCCAGCTTGAAAAACATTAAGAATTTCAATTTAAACCTTTCACCAGCAGAGGTCACACGTCTCCATCAAAACCAAACTATGCAGTAGCTACAACTGTGTTAGGGTGGTAATAAGGAGAACTATTTTTTACTATAGCGCCATATGTAACCATCTTGTGGTAGAAAATTTCAGAGTACGTTTAAGGACATTTCTATTAAATATTCAGTGCAATCAATCCAAAAACTTATGAATATGGCACTAAGTTAGGGAAAGCAGGCATACTGATAGGGAACAGAAATGCAAGGTTGCTGTTATTTTGCTAGGATATAGGGATTACAAAATGCTTTAAAGGGTTGTAAATGTTATTTTTTTTCTGAAGCTTTGAACATTTTTGGTTCTAATTCTAATTAAAGTATGACACTGCCTGTTAGTATTTTGAGCTATTTTCCCAGATGTTCCCAATACACTGAGATGTGCCTATTTTGGAAAGAACACTTAAATTCCGCCTTTAATTTGTAATCAGATTTGCAGATGTTTATGATTTATTATATTACTCCTGTGTAATTTTATTATTTCTGTGGCCATGACATTTTTTCTGCAGATGAAACTCCATGAGAAATACAGAGCAAGTCAGTCCATTTCTGTTTCAACGCCAGTCTTATAAATACGCTGTCTGGTATCAGTGGTGGGATTCAATTTTTTTTATTACCGGTTCTGTGGGCGTGGCTTGGTGGGCGTGGCAGGGGAAGGATACTGTAAAATCTCCAGTCAGAGGTGGTATTTGCTGGTTCTCTGAACTACTCAAAATTTCTGCTACCGGTTCTCCAGAACTGGTCAGAACCTGCTGAATACCGCCTCTGGCCTGGGATATAGAAACAGGCTTCTCAGCAAAGAGACACATTCAGAAGGTTCTGCCCAGTTCTGGAGAACCAGTAGCAGAAATTTTGACTAGTTCAGAGAACCAGCAAATACCACCTCTGACTGGAGATTTTACAGTATCCTTCCCCAGCCACACCCACCAAGCCACGCCCACAGAACCGGTAGTAAAAAAATTTGAATCCCACCACTGGGGCACATGTATTATTTTCCTACAGTAGCCTTTATTACCTTTTGCCAAGAAACCTATATGGAAGCATCCTTCTAGTCCAGTGGTTCCCAACCCTTTTTTCGCCCCACACCCCTAAAGAAATTTCACTCAAACCTTGCACCCCCTGAAATTTATATTTTGCTCACTTAAGTTAATCCATTGCAAAAGAAAATAAAAATGCCAACATATAGCCAATATGCTATTATTTACCTGGACTTTTCTCGCACCCCCTGGAATATCATCTCGCACCCCAGTGAGTGCGAGCACCCCAGGTTGGGAACCACTGTTCTAGTCAGTAGCCTTCGTACCTGACTTTACATTTTGATGCTTACATTTAATTGCTCTTGATAGAGCCATTTGACTAAGTGTGTTTAGCAAACAAACTTCTTTTTCACTTGGGATACAGATGCCAATGCCAGGATTACCTTATCAGCTTGCTATACAAAAATGCTTTAGCTACCAATTAATTTATAAAGTGTAGGTTTAATGTAAAGCCATCAAGGATTGGTGCAATGCATGAAAAGATGCTCAGGTCCATGATATAAGTAAAGAGCACTCTCCCATGTCAGCCTGAAATCCCCAAATTTTCAGCTAAAATTGCCTTTAGAATTATACTCTCAGCATATCCAAACAGCCCATTTTGGAGGGGATCACAATTACTGTATCAAGGTGCCTTACTTCATAGGTTTGAAGAGAGCTTGGCCATTATTAGGAAAAGTCATGATAAGCTTCAGTTGAGTTCCTCCAGGCTTCTGAACTGAAATGACATTAACAAGCATTAGAGCTCATGAAGCGATTCAGATTGCTGCATTTTTTATTTTATAGATGAGAATAAAATGATCCATTTATCTTGTTCATTCAAAGAGTATACCTCCTTGAAAAGTGTTCATTGAATAAAAACCCTGGTTTTAAAGATATGATTATGAAGTAGGCTTCTTTCTCACACTTTTAATGTTTCACACCAAATTTCATCCTAAATATGATGGCTACCAAACTGGGTTTTGTGACCATTGGCTGCAGTGATTTTATTACCACTTAGAGACTGCTTACCCTCTGTATGTGGTTCTGCAGTAATTTAATAAGAATTGACCCCTAAATTTAATTTTTGATCTGACAACCTACTGTGCTAGAATCTCTTTTGGATATAATATCCAGTATACATACATCCAGTATCCATTAAATAGTACTACAGTGTTCTTATGTTCTTCATCAGCTTCAGGTTTTTTATGCATTTTAGATTCAAAATGAAATTATTATTTCCCCAATCTCCATCTTTCAATATTTTTCTGTTAGAATTATTATGTGTCGTGTCCGCAAAAAGACGCTCTGAGTCGGTGACTACGTTTCAAGCTCTTTATTTAACAGTTGTGAACCGAACCAGCGAAAAGGAAAAAGCCTGCGGCTTTTATCCTTTTCGCTGCGGCGGCCGCGGCCAATGGCAGCGATTCAAGTCTCCCGCTCTTGGAGTGAGCCAATCGCGGGAGACCTAAAACGGGCCAATCGGCGCGGCTCGCCTGGCCAATCAGAAATCCCCACGCTTTAGCCAATCAAAGCGCGGGGATTTCGAGTATGTAAATTAAGGACAGAACACCCCTCCCCTCTTGGTATAGTCCTTACGTTGCGTAGTCACGAAGGTAGGCGGGGCTCCGTCTAGTCCTACTTGACCTGCGCAACTCAGTTGCAAGCTGTATTTCGTCCGGAGCGGTCATGTTTTTGGCTGCTCCCTCTTCTGTGCGAACCGGTTGGATGATCGGGCCGGTTCCTTCTCCGTGGCTCCCACCTGGGCCTTCCGGGTTGGTTGAGCTACGGGTTTCGCCGCTCCCGCTTGGTTTCTCCGAGTTGGTTGAGCTGGCTAGGTGGTTCTTCTCCGGTGGGGGATCGCGATGACTGCGCTCCGGTAAGTACTGCTGGTTTATTTTTTCTTGCGTTTGCTTATTCGGGTATTCCCTCCCCCCTTGGTTCGTGTTTTGGGGGTTGAGTTCTGTTGCTGTTCGTGACCTGAGCTGGTCAATGTGCCGTTTCCAGGCTCGCCCATCTGTGGATTGGAGCCGGTATGATCGTGGGCCTGTGATCTGGGTGATGACGGCTGGGATCCATAGGGGGTCCCTCGTCAGGTTTTTCGCATACACTAAGTCGCCGGGTGCGAATGTTCGGTATTTTGTACTGGAGTCTGGGGGCCGCTCCGGGTTATATGTTGGGTGTAACCTGTCGAGTGGGGACCTCAGCTTCCTACCCATTAGTAACTCGGCTGGGCTTTTGTTGGTAGTGGTGTTTGGGGTGATGTGTTGTATAAAGAGGAGTTTATTTATTTTGTCGTTGATCTCCCCGTGGTCCATTTTCCGGATGGTTTTTTTGGTAAATTGAACCATCCGTTCCGCCCTACCGTTCGCCGCCGGATGCGCCGGTGCTGTTAATGCGTGGCGGATGCCCCTCTCCGCCAGGAATCTCTCGAAGTCGAGGGAGGTAAATTGGGGCCCGTTGTCAGAGACGACGACATCTGGGAGGCCGTATGTTGCAAAGAGTTTGCAAAGTTCTTTGATGACGGCCTCCGTGGTAGTAGATTTCATGTCGCTTACCTCCAACCAGTTGGAGTAAGCGTCAACTGTTATTAGAAAGGTATGCCCATTCGTGGGACCGGCAAAGTCTAAATGGATTCTGGACCAGGGCCCCCTTGGTGTTTCCCACTCCAGGATGGGTGCTGCGGGTGGGCTTGGTCTGGTCTCCTGGCATCGTTGGCACCTAGCTACCCATGCCTCTATCTGCTTGTCCATCCCTGGCCACCAAGCGTAACTCCTGGCCAGGGCTTTAGTTCTGACGATGCCAGGATGCCCCTCATGCAACATCTCTAAGACCTTCCCTTGCAACCTGTCCGGGATGACCACCCTGTCACCCCACAAAATACACCCCTTAAGCAGCGAGAGTTCAGTCTGGCGGTTTCTGAATGTCTTAACGGATTCGTCATTGTCCCTTTCAGGCCAACCTTTTTCCACCCAATGTAAAATTCGCGCCAGACGCCTGTCCTTAATAGTTTCCCGGGCAATGTCTGACGCGGTAATGGGTAGGTTGGGCAGGTTCTCGATGTTAAGGGTGTTTGTCGTTGGTGCTGGGTCAGGATCAGAGTCTGGTAAAGGCGAGCGGCTTAAAGCGTCCGCGTGCGAAATTTTCTTACCCGGCTTGTGTAACAGTTCGTAGCTGTAGGCTGCCAGGAACTCGGACCATCTTGTCATCCGGGGTGATAAAATGTTCGGGGTGGCTCGGTTTCCTGCAAGGATGCCCAGCAACGGCTTATGATCTGTCACAATGGTAAACGGGCGGCCGTAAAGGTATTCGTGGAATCGCTTAACGGCGGCAACTATAGCCAAAGCTTCTTTGTCCAGCTGGCTATAGTTCCGCTCCGGTTTAGTTAGAGTCCTGGAAAAGAAATCGATGGGTGCTTCTCTTTTGTCGGGGAGGGTATGGCTGAGGACAGTGCCGACGCCGAAAGGTGATGCGTCGCAAGTGACAACCAAGGGCAAGGTTTCGCTGAATTGGATCAGGACGGCGTCGGAGGTGAGGAGGTCTTTGGTTTTTTGGAAGGCGGCTTGCTCTCGTCTCCCCCAAGTCCAGGTTGCCGCCTTATCCAGGAGCCTATGCAAAGGCTCCGCCGCCGTAGCCTTTTGGGGTAGGAAAACATTATAAAAATTCAGCAACCCTAAGAAAGCCTGTAGTTCTGTCTTAGACCTTGGGGTGGGAGCCTCTTTGATGGCTTTCACTTTTTTAATTGTAGGGTGAATGCCATGCCGGTCTAGAAGGTAGCCCAAGAATTCCACTCGCTCTGTGCATAGTTGGCATTTTTCTCGTTTTACTTTAAGTCCCGTTACTTTAAATTTTGTTAAGACATCCCTGAGTCGGTTTTCTAATTCGGCTTCGTTTGGCGCCGCCACTAATACGTCATCAAAATAGGGCACCACCCCCTTGATGCCCTGCAGTAAACGTTCCATCAGGCTCTGAAAGATGCCTGGTGCCACTCTGACTCCGAACTGGAGTCGGTTGCACTTGAAGGCCCCCCGATGGGTAATGATGGTCTGGGCTTCCGCTGTTTTTTCGTCGACCGGCAACTGTTGATATGCTTGGGCGAGGTCGAGCTTGGCAAAGACCCTGCCCCCTCCCAGTGAGTGCAGTAGGTGTTGCACGATTGGGACAGGGTAGGCGCTTTGTTGCAACGCGCCATTTAGGGTGGCCTTATAGTCCCCACAAATTCTCACGGACCCGTCTGGTTTGACTGGGGTCACTATAGGGGTCTCCCATCGGGCATGGTCTATCGGCTGTAGCACCCCCTGTTTGACGAGCTTGTCAATCTGCTCGTCAATCTTAGGTTTTAGGGCGAATGGCACCCGCCTAGGTTTTAGCCGCTTGGGGGGAACCCTAGGGTCTAGGTCAAATGAGATAAGGGGCCCCTGGTACTTGCCCAGGCTTCCGTCGAAGACCTCCCGGAACTCTTGGGCTAGCCGCTGTTCCCAGCCGTCGTCGGCGACGTGGTTGACTCCTGTTAGCGCGATGTCAAGCGGGGCGAACCATTGTAAACCCAGCAGGCTTGGGCGGTCGCGATCGACGATTGTGAGTGGGAGTTGTTCGGTGCGGCCCTTATAAGTTACATTAAAGTTCTTGGTGCCCACTACCGGGACGCGGTTTCCCTGGTAGTCTTTTATAATAAGTCTTTGGGCGTTTATGTTCCTCTTATGGAGGGTGGGCACTAACCGTTTTATCTCGTGCCATGCAATCATGGAGAGGTAGGACCCGGAGTCCACCTCCATCTTGCATGGTTGGCCTTCAATGTGGACTTCTACGTGTACCTTTCTGGCGCCGTCGGAGATGGCGTGGCCGATGGTCACCGCCTGGTGGGTTTCTTCCTTGCGCTGACTGTCGCCGCCTCTTGAGGGTCGCTGGATTCGGTCCCACCAGCCGTCCGGTTGGCGATCTCTGGTCCTGGGCGGTGGGCTTTCCCTCTTACGCTCGTGTTGGTCCCATCTGGGAGGGCTGCGAGTCTTCTTTTGGCGGCAAACCCGAGCGATGTGTCCCCTTTTTTCACAATGCCTACAGATAGAGTCAAAAAATCGGCATTCTGATCTGGGGTGGTCGCCGCCGCATCCGGCACAGTTGGTCCTCGACCTACGACCTCTTCGATTCCGTTGGTCACCGCGCCCCGTCTGCACGCGATGTATGTCCTCCTCGTCTTCTGACGTGCTGGATGCAGACTGGAATTCTCCGTATTGTGCGGTTGATTCGTTTTTTGGGTCGGCCGACCTTGCCGGGTTGTTGTTTCCGCCCTTCGCGTCAGATTTTCGCATGCTGTCAGCGGAAGTGCGGGTTGCTTCTGCGGCTGCGGCTGCGGTAAGGGCGTCTGCTAGGCTGATGTCACCCTTAGCCATAAGCCGGCTCTGGAGTGCAGGGTCCCATAGGCCGAGTACGAATCGGTCTCTTAGGAGGCTGTTCAGACCTTCGAATTCGCAGAGTCCTCCTAGGCGCCTCAGCTCGGCGACGAAATCGCTCAGTTTTTCGCCCGGTTTCTGGTCGCGCCGGTAAAATTCGTTGCGCCGGATCAGGATGGGGACCTCGGGGGCGTAATGGCGCTGCAGGATAGGTTCGAGGACGTCCCAGTCCATGGCAGTTGCGTTGGCTGGCTTGGCCAATGCTTTGGCCATCTGGAATACCTCGGTTCCGCAATGGGTGAGGAAAACGGCGCGTTTTAGCGGGCCCGGGGCGTCCTTCATTCCGGTGCACTCGAGGTACATGCGGAAACGGTCTGAGAACGATTCCCAGTCCTCGGTGGCGGGATTGAAGGGGGCGGGCGGTGCTATTTTCGCCATTTCGGTGCTGAAACTGGCTCTTGTTGGACACGGGGTTCGGTTCAGGGTCGGGATCCCACCTTCGTCGCCAGTGTCGTGTCCGCAAAAAGACGCCAGGAGTCGGTGACTACGTTTCAAGCTCTTTATTTAACAGTTGTGAACCGAACCAGCGAAAAGGAAAAAGCCCGCGGCTTTTATCCTTTTCGCTGCGGCGGCCGCGGCCAATGGCAGCGATTCAAGTCTCCCGCTCTTGGAGTGAGCCAATCGCGGGAGACCTAAAATGGGCCAATCGGCGCAGCTCGCCTGGCCAATCAGAAATCCCCGCGCTTTAGCCAATCAAAGCGCGGGGATTTCGAGTATGTAAATTAAGGACAGAACATTATGTATACTATACAGAATATGTATACTATATATTATAGTATGCTTGTCCACATGTTAAAGAGGAGATATAGCTATCAAGCTGTTTAATTCTGCTGTCACGTATTTGTCAGTAGCATGTGTGTATTTAAATAAGAAAATTATTAAAAATAATAAATAGAAACATGGCTGTCTTTTGTTTGCACTGAGAATCTTGGCAAACTCTTGCCATGGGGGATATAATTATCTGGCTCCCAAACGTCATTTTTGGCAATCAAGTAGCCCAGAAACAAATTACCAAACATAAAGAGTTCATTTTCACAGCAGGTGGAGGAGGAAGGAAGAAGATAAGATGTCAGGTTGGTTTAACATATCTAAATAAAACATTCCGTAACACAAATAAACAGGAAAATCTAATCTGCCCAATATGTCATCACCTTGTACCATTGGATTTCAGGCAAAATTTGTTAACAAAAAGTGTAGCTGTGGGCTACAAAAAGATAAGTCCCTAGCTGGGTTGGCTAGTACTAAGTAGCTCATCTGCAGAAGAGACCCCTCCTTCCTCTAACACTCTTCTCTGTGGATGATTTAACAGGGTTGATACCGAACCAAAGAAAGGAAATACTAGAAAAGTAAACACTAGAAAAGAGAAAACAGAATGAGAAAACAAACAATGAATTAGATGCTATGTAATACCTGAGCTGATAATTTTCTGTTTGGCCAAATCCTCCATCAAGTCATGGCGAGAAGGATCATGGCGAGCATACAGTTCATAGCGATTGATTCCAGAGTAAAAATTGAGCCAAGCAGGGTGAGCATTTTGGTTCTGAAGTGCATTGTTGCTTATGATTCTGCAGATTCAACACACAAAATCAAGCACTCTATTGAGTTATTATTACATCCTATGTATCAATACAGAACTTACACATTGAATTACAAGCAAAATGAACCTACAGGATAAAGATATCAACACATTAGGGCTATCCTGAATTCTCTAGAACAGGGCTGTCAAACTTCTGGCCATGGGCCGGATGTGTCACATGCTGGCCACACCCGATTTAGCGAAGCAGAAAAAAGTCCCACTACATCACATGATGCTGCCGTGATGATGTGAGTTTGATAGCCCTGCTCTAGAAGTAACCAAAAAACCAACTAACCAAACAAACCAACCCCATCCTAGGTTCTTATAAAGAACTCAGTGCAGATGAAGGCCAACACCAGCTAAAGAACTGGCAGCTATGACTTCACACGTTGTAGACAAATAAAATAATAATTAAATGTGCCACATAGCACTCCAAACTTAGCAACTGTGGATAAGAAAGGCAAAAAAAGTCAGGATAAGAGATGTTGCCTGCAAGCAAGTACTTCGTCTGGAAGGCAAGTTGCCTGCAAGCGAGAACTGATGGGACCAAAAAAAAAAAAAAAAAGACAAAGTAATAGTACATGTGAAGAAGTTAAAGTGCTTTGGGACTTTAAAATGTGGATAGACAAGCATTTGTTTGTTTCCTGTCTTGCTTATTTTTTATAAATAATAGGTGGTGAACATTTTTAATACTTCTTCCTATTTTTCCCAGAACAGAAGAGAAAGAACCATACAAAATCACAAAATATAAAAACCTGCAACTAGTAGAAAAACTGTGGCAAATGAAAGCAAAAACCAATAGCAATAGGTGCCTTGGATAAAATCCAAAACATCTGGAGCACCACTTGAATACCATTGGCATTGATCAAATCATCATTGTCAATCACAAAGGCAGTTTTGCTTGAAGAAGCTTACATCATGGAATGATACCTTTAATATTATTAAACAATAACATTTACCTATTCCAGGTTCTTGGGAAGGCCTTGATAACAAAAATGCCAAATCCAGTCTAAACAGTTGGCTTGCTGCAACCAACCATAGTAATAATGTAGGATGAAGAAGCTAAACATTAGAATTGGTGTGCTGGCATATTTCAAAACATAGTTGCATGACCTAACTTTCTGATTTCATTTTTCTATTACAGCTTAAACCTGTATCTGTTGAAATGGCCATGTAGTGCATCACATCCCACAGTTTCCTACCTTGGAATAGAAAATTCTGTGCGTTTGTATCTGAAATGATATATTTGTATATGTAACTATGGTTGATGGGATCTCAGTTTGGGCCAGCATACTGTATATGGGCTCCTTTTTATAGCAACTGACATTTGATAAGGATATTACATTTATTTATTTGTTTGGATCATATCTTTTATATTGAATAAATGAAACACTTTAGCAAAAATTTGTATGTCACTTTGGATGGCATGTACACCAGAGAACGTAATTCCTACAGACCAAGCCAGCTTTGTCAATGGATGGTGTTTAATAAATGAGGGCTACAAAGGATGGGATAATGATGGATATGAGCAAAATCACAGAAGAGTGGAGTGTTTTGGTACTGATTTTATATATTGTTCTTAGACATTATTATACAGGTCTTAGGAAGTACTCATGGTAGAAGACCATTTCTGCTAGGATTACAGTACTTTCCATAATAGATGGGCATTATGCTTCTTATATCAACAGTGGCAGAAAAAGGGAGAAAATGGATCATGATTGTAGGACAGAATTTATCTGAATGAAATGGCAACAATCAGTGATCTTCCCACCATCTCTTCCTCTTTCTCTCTCTCTTACCAGTTCACTCAGCAACCATTTCACTTTATGAAAAGTTGCTTGAACTGATTGTCATCACTAATGAGGAGAAGGTGATACTGTGTCACATGGGAGGTAATCATGCTTCAGAGAAGAGTTAGAATCAAATTACACAATATAATCTTAGTCTGGCTTCTTATCCACACAACCTACCGTACCAAGAATCAAAATCTTCCAAAATGGGGAAAGAAAATATTATGCACTTAATAATAGAATCTGGGCAAGAATAGACACAAACTCATCCGAGAAGAGAACACACCAAACTGAATAAGTCATCCAGAAGAAAAAGAGGATCTCTCACCGTTCATCACTTTTTATGAAGAGATTCATCTTTGGCTTGATCCCAAATAGTTTGTCTTTCCTTGTGACTTTTGGGATTGGGATCTTATACAGAGGATGATGAAAAAGAGCAGACAATTTGGATTTGATTTTCTGGGTGGGTTTTTCTTTGGTTTCTGGTTGCTTGATGTTGGCATCTTGGAGATCCACATTGCTGAGGCCACCCACATGTGACACACCTTCTGTTGAGTGAAATCCTTTTTCCAGGGAGCTGTTATTGCTACTAAAATCCTGAAGATTCCTCAGATTCAGCTTATTTTGAGCTGCTAATATGGAACTGGGTGATAAATGGTCCTTGGTACCTGTTGCTTTAGGTAGACACCTGCAGGACGTATAATCAGCAGAGGGCACAAAATCTATCACGATGTGTATCAGGACAACCACAAGGAGAAAAAGACAAAGGGTGACTTTCAGTTTCCTCTGGAGAAAAAAAGGCAAGTAGCGTACCATCTTCTTGGATTATTAGATACAGCAAAATGCAATGGAATGTCAAAGATTCACATGTAAATAGAAAAAGTCTCTCTTCTTTTTTGATCCTAATTGCAAGGATGCAGCAGTAAGAATAGTACTTCCAGAACTATAATTCAGGGAGAAATGCAGAAGTTCAACTTTTTCAAGTAAAATAAACAAACAACTATAATCTCTCCATTTATGTTATAATCACCTTTACTTATGAAAAAACAAATAAAGCTACTTCTGCGACAAAAATTTCCTTCATCAAGTAATCCCCAGCAAGAAAAGAGGGGAAAGAGAGGTTGTCTATGAATTTTAACTATGTTGATAAGAGAAGAGCAGGTGGAGTCAAGGTTAATGTGAAGAGACCAAACTCCAAATCAATAGTAGCAGATTAGCCAATCCTCTCTTGAAATCATAGTGTCATGCAACAGCAGTTGTTAAAACTGACTATTGCAACATGATAACTTGCACTGGAACTTTTTGGCTGAAATATTTAGGATTTATTTTTTTAAAATATAGATGAAGCATGGGCTATCAATCAGATGTCGTGCAGGTAAAGATGTATACACATATGTTCATTTCACAAATCTTTATTATGGAAACATGTCACTTTGTCACCAGAATGTAAAAATAAAACATTTTTTCACTGTCACAGGACAATTACCCTGCTGGTTTGTTTTGGCCTGTGCAATTGTATAAACATAGCAAGGCTGGTTTGCTAGTCATTGTTGATTGAATTAGGCTCTATGGATCAATGGTCTAACTATGGGTGTCCAACATTTTGGCTTGCCTGGGCCATACTGAGTGAAGAGGAATTGTCTTGGGCCACATATTAAATATATAATATAGCAATGTGTATAAAATCATATGATAATGTTAAAAATTTATGATCTTGTGGGGCTACATTACTAGCTGTCCAGGATTGCATGTGGCCCATGGGCTGTGGGTTGGATGTGACGGGTATATGCAATAGGATACATTCTTTATGATCTTTATAGATGTCATTTATATGATATTTTTGATATGAAGCTTGTAAATGTGAGTCCTTAATCCCTCCCAATTTTTTACTCAAGGTATGTAGAAAAATATTGATTTAATGAACCTTTCAGGGAGAGTTATCTCTTTAATTCAGAATATCCATTAGATAATTTGCATGAATTTATATCACTTGTACAATTACAATTGTCATTACTGTAAATGGTATTATTTGCAGCAGTAACATCTTTTTTAATAAGCACATCCTCAAATTTAATGGACATTAGTAATTAAATGAAGGTGAAGTTTGAATTAAAATTGCTTTCATTATATCTGAAATCTGCTATACTGAGTATACTACAATGCTATACTATATCTAGTATACTCATTGTTACTTCAACTTGTTACTTACTATATGCTCTGTGAAAACATAATTGTGTACATTTGCTCTGATGTATGTCAGTGAAAATTCAATCATCCAGGCCAAAGGTGTCTAAAGGTTTGATCATAGTATCTGGACCAATCTTTGTTAATTTGAGATGTTTCATTGCTCATCCAAGCAACTTCATCAGTCAGAGCAAAATTAGTTAGGCAGAGAGTCAGAGAGTTGTTGGACTATACCAACTCTTGCCATATCAGGGGTTCTCTCCAAAATGGCTTGCAATATGTCAATGGAGACTCAATCATCGATGCCATCAGACCAGGACTATAGGAAATGAATGCAAGCCTCTCCTCTGCAGAATGAGAAGGATTGCCCTGCAAACATGGAAGAACTTTTGGAATAACAAATGATACATGTTCTAGCAAATGGGCTTTTTTCTTCAAAAGGCAACTGGATTGTTTTTTTTTTTCCCCTTGACTAAGAAGAAAATATTTTGCTTCTTATTCAAGAAGCTTCATTAGTTCTGATGTCAGGGGAGGGGATGGAAGGCTAGGATAGGTTTTGATAGGATGGGGGTGGTAGAATGGAAAGACTGTATTTCTTTGTAGTCATCTGGTCATTGGCATTCTCTGAGAGCTGTTGATGCCACTTGTCGGTTTATCTGTGCCCTCTGGGTCACCTGAAACAAGGTGCAATTAGTTATGGAATTTTATTGGAAATTCTGCTAGTGTTGTGCTGTAAACTGTAGATAGGTGGTGTCTTATTCTTTGCCTTCTATTGTGGGAGGGGAGTTCAATTCTAATACAGATGAATTCTTTTACTCCTCTTTCAAACCAAACAGCTTGTCACTCTGCTAGTCACTACACAGGTGTTGCTTTAAAAGGTCTTCAGTGTGATGCCTTGCTAGATAGCTGCAGCAGGCTGTGATGGCAAGACTCAGGTCACCTCAGAATGAGCTTCTCAAAGAATTCCCCTCAGAATGGCATCTATGGGGTGACTATTTGCTCATCAGCCTGAGGAGCAGCAAGAAAGGAGTCACATAGGAGTGAATGTATACCATGGGAAGGAATAGAACAAACTCCGCTTGGCTCAAGTGGTGCTTGAACGATATTAGCATACTCCGAAACCCTCGCAACCGATTGGTCTGGACCGGCGAAGACCTGATTGGTCGAAGGCTCGGCCGTGATTGGAGCACTAGGAATCTACCACGATTGGCTGTGCTGATCGTGGAAAATTCAAAGTGCTGCCATTGGCTGCCGAGCCGCGAGCCAGCCCTATATGAAGGGCTGCCGCGGCTTGCATTCCCAGACTATTCTCATACCTAATAAAGAGCTGAAATCACTTGAATGGTCTCGCATCTCTGTCAAACCAATCCGCCCCAGATCTAACACTGGCGACGAGGGTGGGATCGTGAGACAAGGAGACCATCCAGCACATGGTGAGGCGGCATGCAGCAGCAAGCAGAATGGCCGGAATCAACTCACCACCCGCTCCCTTCAACCCTGCTACCGAGGACTGGGAATCCTATACCGATAGGTTCCAAATGTTCCTCGAGAGTGGCAATCTTAAAGATGCCAACGGCCACAAGAAACCAACCGTGTTTCTCACACACTACGGGGCCGCAGTGTTTAAAATGGCCAAAGTCCTGGCCAAACCAGAGGACATCAAGACAAAGGAGTGGGGCGATCTCAAGCCCCTGCTGCGGAACCACTATGCCCCCGTCGTGCCCATCCTTATCCGGCAGCACGAGTTCTACAGGCGGGATCAACGCGAGGGCAAGGGGCTTGGCAATTTCATAGCGGCACTATGAGACCTGGGCGGTCTGTGTGAGTTCACTAACCTGGACGAGGCACTGCGAGACCGCGTCGTCCTAGGACTCTGAGACCCCATCCTCCAGAGCCGCATCATGGCAAAGGGGAACATCTCCCTCGCTGATGCCCTCACCGAGGCCGCAGCAGCTGAAGCGGCCAAGAAATCAGCGGCTCGGATGTGGCAGTCAAGCATCATGCCATGACCGACAGCCGGAGAAACAACATCAACCCCCCAGAGGCGACCAGAAACTGACCATCGAGACACAACCACGCACCATGGCGACATCGGCTCCTTCTCAGAAACTGAGGAGGAGGAGGAGGAAATCCACGGCCTCCAATCAGCGTGGGAGCAACGGGGGGCCCGAGGTCGTAAGTCGAGGTTCCAGTGTGCCGGCTGCAGCGGCGATCACCCCCGGGCGGACTGCTGTTTTCTCGACGCCATTTGCCGGCATTGCAAGAAACGGGGGCACATCGCCAAGGTATGCCGGAACAAAAGACACTACAGCCTGCGACGACGAGAAGGCAGCCCTCAACAGAGAGAGAGCACCCCCACCAGAAACCGCGATCGCCAGATGGAGAATCGATGGAGCCGAGAAGGTCAGAACAGGCGACTCCAGGAGACAAGACAAAGGGAGGAAACACACCAAACCATCGTCATCGGCCACTCCTCCACAAGCGATGCCAGGAAGGTATACGTGACGGTGGGAATAGAAGACCAACCATGCGAAATGGAGGTGGACTCCGGGTCCTACCTCTCCATGGTTTCCTGGCACACACTCAAGCGTCTGGTTCCTGCCATCCACCGCCATGAACTGGATGACCAAACACTAACCCTCAAAGACTATCAGGGGAACCAAATCCCTGTAGTTGGCAGGGGCCATTTTAAGGTCACCTTCAAGGGCCACACAGAAGTGCTACCCCTGACGATCGTCGACTGAGATCGCCCGAGCCTGTTGGGACTCCAGTGGTTCGCACCCCTGGGCATCGAAGTAACCGGCATACACCACATCGGAGAGGCGGACTGGGAAGCAGCACTCATGAGGGACTTCTGGGAAATCTTTGATGACAGCCTAGGCAAGTACTGGGGGTCCCCTATCTCATTTTACATAGACCCGAGTATCGCGCCAATCTGCCTTAAGCCCAGGCGAGTGCCGTTTGCACTCAAGCCCAAGATTGATGAGCAGCTTGACAAGCTCATCGCGCAAGGGGTGCTGGAACCGATCGATCATGCCCGGTGGGAGACCCCAATTGTCACCCCCATCAAGCCAGATGGGTCAGTGAGGATTTGTGGTGACTACAAGGCCACCCTAAACCATGTGCTCCAACAAAGCGCATACCCCGTCCCAGTAGTCCAGCATCTTCTGCACTCACTGGGGGGAGGCCAGATCTTTGCAAAGCTTGACCTGGCACAAGCCTACCAGCAACTGCTGGTTGATGCCACAACAGCAGAAGCCCAAACCATCGTAACACACCGAGGGGCTTTCCGCTGCAACCGGCTCCAATTTGGAGTCAGTGTGGCACCCGGGGTCTTCCAAAGCCTAATGGAAAGACTCCTCCAGGGAATAGAAGGGGTTGTGCCCTACTTTGACGATGTCTTGGTGGCCGCAAAAAATGAGAAACAACTAGAAGCCAGGTTGAGGGAGGTACTGCAGAAATTCAGAGACTCGGGACTTAAAGTCAAGAAAGGGAAGTGCCAGCTACGGGCTGAAAGGGTCGAATTTCTAGGGTACCTCCTAGACAAACAAGGGATTCACCCCACAGAAAAGAAACTGAGAGCCATAAGGGAAGCACCACAACCAAAAAACAAAACGGAATTACAGGCTTTCTTGGGACTGTTAAACTTTTACAATGTCTTCCTACCTCAAAAGGCAACCGTGGCGGAACCGCTACATAGGCTGTTAGATAAAACAGCCACCTGGACCTGGGGAGCACGGGAGGAGAGCGCCTTCAACAACACAAAGAACCTGCTAACATCCGATGTGGTACTAATCCAGTACAGCGAGACCCTGCCATTGATGGTAACTTGTGACGCATCACCATTTGGGATCATCGCCATCCTCAGCCACCAGCTACCAGATGGGAGGGAAGCACCCATCGCTTTCTCATCAAGGACACTTTCAAAGCCAGAGTGGAACTACAGCCAGCTCGACAAAGAGGCCCTAGCAGTCGTCGCCGGCGTCAAGAAATTTCATGAATACCTTTACGGTAGGACTTTTACAATCATCACGGATCACAAGCCACTGCTAGGAATCCTGGTGGGAAACAGGGCCACACCGAACATTCTATCGCCAAGAATGACGAAGTGGTCCAAATTCCTAGCAGCATACAATTACCAGCTGATACACCGACCCGGCAAGGACATCACCCATTCAGACGCCCTGAGCTGGTCACCCTTACTGGACCAGGAAGACGACCCAGCACCCACAACAGAGGTACTCCAAATAGAGACAATATCCAACCCACTCGTGACCGCACCAGACATTGCCAGAGAAACAAATAAAGACAAACGGCTGGCACGAGTCTTGAGCTGGGTGGGAAAAGGGTGGCCGGAAGGGGACATAGACGAACTATTCAGACCCTTACAGAACAGACAAACTGAACTCTTTACCGAAAAGGGCTGCATACTTTGGGGGGACAGAGTGGTAATTCTGGAAAAATTACAGGAAAAGGTATTGGGAATGTTGCATGAGGGGCACCCAGGGATGGTTAAGATGAAAAACCTGGCCAGAAGCTACGCATGGTGGCCAGGAATGGATAAACAGATCGAAACCTGGGTTGCCAAATATAAACAATGCCAAGAATCCAGATCCAATCCGCCCGCCGCCCCAACCCAAGAATGGGAAAAACCAAGAGGTCTGTGGTCTAGGATTCATATAGATTTCACGGGGCCAACCAAGGGACATATGTATCTTATTACAGTAGATGCTTACTCAACTGGTTGGAGGTAAGCACCATGAAGTCAACCACGACGGAGGCGGTGAAAAGGAAACTGAGTAAACTTTTCACTACGCACGGCCTGCCAGACATAATAGTGTCGGACAATGGGCCCAGTTCACCGCACCAGCATTTGAACAATTTCTGGCAGGCCAAGGGATACGCCATGCATTAACCGTACCGGCTAACCCGGCGGCGAACGGGCGGGCGGAACGCATGGTCCAATACACCAAGAAAGCCATCCAGAAAATAGAAACAGCCAATATACAGGACAAAATCAATAAAATGCTCCTCATTCAACACATTACACCTAGTGCAACCACAAATAAAAGCCCAGCGGAACTAATGATGGGCAGGAAACTATGTTCAACACTAGACAGAATGCACTCAACATATAACCCAGACAAACCCCCAGGCTCCTCCAGCAAACACAAAAAATTTAATTTAGGGGACCTAGTATACACCAAAAATCTCACAGGAGAACCACTCTGGATGCCAGCAACAATCACCCAGATAACCGGGCCCCTATCATACCGATTGGAAACAAGCGACGGGAAAAACTGGAAACGGCACATAAACCAACTTAGGTCAAGAACAGCCGTCACCACCAGCCAGACACCCGAACAAGAAACTCGAAGGGGGGGAAATCAGCAAGCGATAGAGAAAGAACCAAAGGGAACCAACTAACACAAGCAGAAAACCCCCCACCTAGAATAGATAAACCAATAAACCAATGCTACTCACCTGTAGACGCAGGACAAATGGAACACGAAACCCCGGAATCTTCACCTGGAAGGAGCAGCCAAACCAGCTCACCTGGCCAGGAAAAACCTGGTGGGAGCAGAAGCGGCAGCTCAACCAGCCCAGGTAGACCGGGAGGGAGCTACCAAGAAAGGCCCAGCTCAACGTTCCAGGCGGTTCCATCCCAAGGAACCGGAGCGACAGAGAAGGCAACCGAACCAGTCAATGACCACACCAGAACTGAACCGCGCAGGTCAAGTAGGCAGGTGAGAAGCCCCGCCTACCTACATGACTACATGACTACGCACCGCCGGACGAAACCAAGAGGGGAGGGGTGTACGATATTAGCATACTCCGAAACCCTCGCAATCGATTGGTCCAGACCGGCAAAGACCTGATTGGTCAAAGGTTCGGCCGTGATTGGAGCACTAGGAATCTACTGCGATTGGCTGTGCCAATCGCAGGAGATTCAAAATGCTGCCATTGGCCGCCGAGCCGCGAGCCAGCCCTTTATGAAGGGCTGCTGCGGCTCGCATTTCCAGACTATTCTCATACCTAATAAAGAGCTGAAATCACTTGAATGGTCTCGCGTCTCTGTCGAACCGATCGGCCCCAGATCTAACATGCTTCTCCATTTGCTTCAGGCCTTTTGATCATCCATCATATAATACACTAACTGACAAACACCCACATAAATTTATACTATATGGCAATTTGTGAGCTCCCTACTAGCAACTGAGCTTCCAAATTAAGTGACAGTGTAAGAACATTTTATGCTTGTATCAGGCATTCTTACTAAGACTCTATAGGAGGTGAACATCCAACATGCAAAAAATATTATTTTATCTGGTTTCTCAAATGTAGGCCATTTACGTCATACAGGTGAGCATTCATAATGTCACATCTGCTTCCTTTGCCACACACACAAAGACCCCAAGCTGCTGAGACAATGATGAGTTGTCTGCTCACTCATGTCCCGTGGTGCGGCTGTTGCTTAGTAACTGTCTCCAGCTAACATTTTCAGTTGCCCCAGATTCTGACAACACTATATTTCACATCAAGACCACAGTAAGCCAAGTAAGTTCTTTTTTCTCCCTGAAGCTTTTCTGGAGAAACTAGTTCTTTTTTCTGCATTTGTATACAAAACCTGTTGGGAATAGAACTTTCTGCTCAAAAAAAGGGGAATTGGTGACTGATAAACATGAAGCAGGACCTTGGCATGGAACATTTAGTGGCCGTTCATCTAAATTGTGCCAAACCTGAGAGTCCCACAAGACTCAAGAAAATTTTATACATTAGTTGGGATCATATTTAACACTAGGTTAGCTATGGAGAATATTATTATGGCTGTAGGCTGCCTTTTTTGTTATATCAAGAGTTGGATTGGGCAGAGCAATAATATAAAGAGGGCAGGGGTGGGATTCAAAATTTTTAACAACCGGTTCTGTGGGCGTGGCTTAGGTGGTAGGTGTGGCTTGGTGGTCATGTGACTGGCTGGGTGTGGCCAACTCAATATCAATCACATTGAAGCATGCATCTCCTTGCCTGGCCTCTCATGACTGTGGGGATGCTGCAACAGTTGTAAGTGTGAAAAATGGTCATAAGTCACTTTTTTCAGTGTCATTGTAACTTTAAACGGTCACTCCACACAAGTGAAGTACCAGCAAAGGAGAGGAAAAAAACTCCAGAGATGTTCCTGAGACAGGAAGTCTAGTCCTGTCAAGAATGTAATAAGGGTTAATGGAGAAGCAGTTTCCATAAGCAACATCAGAATATTTCCTTCCTGCCTTCCTTACAGGATTAGGCCAATAATTTCTTCTAACAACAGGTTCTCCGAACTGCTCTGAATGTTAACAACCGGTTCTAGCGAATGGGTGTAAACTAGTAGAATCCCACCCCTGAAAGAGGGGAGAACCATACATGTGGGGGCAGGATTATATGCTTTTCTCTAGATTTGCAGAGGTAGATCTTTTTTCTATTTTTTTTATAAACATTTTTAAAGCCAGAATGGTTGGTTTACATATCACCCTAAACCTAAACCAAACTTCTATTATAGATTAGATGAGAAATCAGCATTACATTCAAAATCAATATAATAAATTACAAACAAAGCAATCTGTTCTTTTTACCTATGTAAGAGCCCCCAAACTTTGTGGACCTGACATCTAAAAATCCTATATCCATAATGAGTGCATTTGATTTATGAATGGAAGAATGTTCTGCCCACATTATTTCAAATGTACATCTTATTTGACATAGTTCAGAACTCACATGTAGTACTGAAAGCAGAGTCTGGGCTGAAATTTGCTTCAATATAGACCCCGAGGAAAGTAAGCAATTCATCTCTCATACAGCCACTGCATCAGGCTCAGTCAATTACTGAGAACTGAGGCAGGCTGTAGCAATCTCTTAGGATGGCCAAATATTCAGCATGGATAGGATATGTGCCAAAGCAAATGCACTCATTAATCAATTAGGACTTGCTTGTGGCTTCCTTGCACAATCATGTTCAAAATGTCATCATCTCATACAACTCCAGGGGAAATGTCATGTATTATGCACTTTACAATATGCTCAAGTACCCAGGGAATTATTTCTAGGTAAAAATCTACAGAAAAGCAGTGGTTTTTTTCTTTACACTCCTAGATGATGTAGAATGAAATAACTTAACTTATAGCTGGAATGATAGAGTTTATGCACATTAGTGTTGTTTTTAATAAAACTGTTATTGGGGTAATTGCCAGAATCCTGATAACTGTAACCTGAAGACAGGCATTTGCAGCCTTCTCCAAGTTGGCACAACCCTCCAAAATTGTTGGGATATAACTTCCAGAATTCCCAGCCAGATTTTGATTATACTGTACACGCTGAGACTTCAATAAACTATTAACCTTAGTACATCAGCACATTTTTAGAATGTCAACCTGGAAAAGTAGTGGGATAGCATCCTCTTTTTTCATAATTTCAGTGGTCAAACCACAAGGATGTTTCACTCAAGAAAACTTTTTGATGGTCCTGTAGAGACTTTTTTCCATTACTACTTTAGGGTATATAGATAACATTCTAGCCTCTGCACCAAACAAAGTATTCAAATATTCTCCTGGCTGTGGAAAAACTGCTGAACAATGGTTTTCCTTCAATGGCATTTAAAGTCTTGTGACATAGCCTTCAGCAGACATGTGATTTGATCTCCCTCTCTCTTTCTGGATAGGATAGGGTAGGGTAGGGTAGTGTAGAGTAGGGCAAGACAGGGCAGGGCAGAGTAAGGTAGG
Source organism: Hydrophis major (assembly GCA_033807585.1). Taxonomy (NCBI): domain Eukaryota; kingdom Metazoa; phylum Chordata; class Lepidosauria; order Squamata; family Elapidae; genus Hydrophis; species Hydrophis major. The sequence continues at coordinate 181,138,739 of CM066331.1, read as the reverse complement.
GTCGAGTAGAGTAGAAGAATACTATATTCTAGAGTAGAGCAGAAGGATAGGATAGAATAGATTGGATTGGATAACCATTTATCTGAATGCAGGGTTTCTTGCCAAAGCAGGGGTTAGACTAGAAGATTTCCAAGGTCCCTCCAACTCTGTTATTCTATTCCAATAGAATAGAATAGAATAGAATAGAATAGAATAGAATAGAATAGAATAGAACAGAATTCTTTATTGGCCAAGTGTGATTTTGCTTTCCAGCTGATCAAAATGACAAACTTGGAGAAGAGAAAACATTGCAGCAGAATAAAATTTAACATACCCTTCCAGAGTTAAGAAGAAGTGATTTGTTGCCAAAATGTTTATTGAGGTGATACCTAAAGATGCCAGTATTTTGACAAGATAAGGAAAATACCAATTATATCAGATTTAATAGGATGAAGCATGCCAAGAAGTAACAATCTGTGACAATTGCCCAGATAATTAGGATACCAACAGCAGCAGCTACAGATAATATTCTTATGAATTAGTTTTGATAGAAGAAAATGGAGCTAATCCTGGCTGTTCTTGCTTGCTTGGTACAGATCATTGATACACCTCACATGATGACTGGTTACAGATAAGAGACAGGCAGAGCGGCCAAGAAATAGGTTGCTTAGATAAGCACCTATTTAGGCATTAGAATTTATCTGGGTCAGCCTGACTACTAGATGGGTCACTATGACCAATGTACAAAAGATCATGGATTTTTATCTATGTGCAAAAGGTATTAATTTTTAATTTGTTTTTGTAAAGTTCCTGAAGTATCTATAAAAGCAGCTTATGTAGTCAAAAGTAGATTCAATGTTCTGAAAAAAAGGATTTCCATGGCCTTACCTTATAATCAGACAGCATTGTTGCATCCCCCCACCACCACTTTTTTCTCTCATCGCAATGTATAATCTATTAATGGGATAAGCAGGCCTGGTAGTATTGAGAAACAAAGAATGATATGTGGAATATTGATTGATTGGATTCTCTGAATGGGATAAATCATTAAATGTCGCTGAGGTGAATGGGATACAAATTGGCCCTATAAAGCAGGGGTCGCCAACCTTTTGGACCTCAGGGACCACCAAACTCATAATTTTAAATCCTGGGGACCACTAACTGGTTCTGTGGGTGTGGTCTAATTTGTGGGTGTGGCTTGGTGGTCATGTGACTGGCTGGGCATGGCTTGTATGTAAATATTATAAATATGTATATAAATATTGAATTTTTTACAAAAAAAGAGCAACTTTTCCCCAAAATCAGGCAAAGCAGGCAGGCAGATTGAGTTGCTCACAGAATCACAGATTCACTTAGAGATCTGTGTTTCTGCCATCGCTATCTGAGTCTGTCACATAAAATTTGCTTGCAAGCAAACTCATAATATTTGCTAGCAAGCAACTCACAAAATTAACTCACAACACACCATGTATGTAAATATTGAATTTTTTATAAAAAAGAGCACCTTTTCCCCCAAATCAGGCAAAGTAGGCAGGCAGACTGAGTTGCTCACAGAATCAGATTCACTTAGAGATCTGTGTTTCTGCCATCGGCTACCTGAGCTTGCACCTAAGGAAGGTTCGGTTCTGCTTAAAAGCAGAGCCGAAGATCTAAAGAAAGCAAGAAATGCAATGATTTCCTGCTTCCTAGCTAATCTAAATCTCCCGGCACAGCAGAACAGCTGATGGTCAGAAAAAAGGAAAAATAGCAACTTAGCAGGCAAGTTTGTCAGGTAAGGAGTGAGTGGGCGGGGTGGGTTCCTGCAGGCCATGTGGGCAGTGCAGCCTTGTATTCCCCTGCAGCCTGGATTAATTGCTTTGGGGGTGCTCTGGGAGTGACATTTCTCTGCAGACCACCAAAATTTTCTCACGGCCCACCAGTGGGCCATGGCTCACTGGTTGGCGACCGCTGCTATAAAAGATGGGTTGAAGTTGAACAACATTGGTTGTTCAAACCAATGGTTTTGTCTTGGTGATGGGACACTGAACATTATATTCAAAATACTCTTTGGATCTTTTGCATTTCCAAATACAGTGTTGTTATCCCCTTCAAAGCATGCCTCTACATATAATATTTTTCAGAGAGTTATCAAGTCACCTGTTCAGAATAAAAACTGTTTGATTCTGTTGAGGTAATTCTCTGTTAGGAGAATGAGCACACACAGGGAGACATAGTGAGAGTCGTGAAGAATAACACACACAGAGCACACAGCCACACTGTATAGTAAAATGTAGGTTTTTACTTCCAGTAAACAGTTAAGCAAAGTTCAAACAAGCAGTCCAAGTCATTCACAGTTAAAGCAGTCAGTTTTCAGTCCAGGGATAATCCACTAACAAAGTCCAGTATCAAAAACAGTTCAGTAACAGACTTACCTCAAACCTAAGAAGAACTATGTTCAGAAACAATCAATAGGAAGGGCAACACTCTCCAGAACAGAACAGAACAGAACAGGAACAAGCCAGGTTTCTGGCTCCATTTTATGGCCATTTGAGGAACCACACCCAATTACAATTTTAGCATTCCCTTAAAGAGACAGTATTAAAATGTCTATCCTGGTTTATATATTTTCCAACTGAACTATTAGGTGACTTACATGCCTAACAGATTCCTTTATTCCGTTATTGCTACCAGCAAACTGTCAACTCGTAAAGCATTCCTGGCACTAAGTTGTTTACAGCACCATTACAATGACCTTTTCTATAATAACAGAACTTGCTTATTAGAGAGAAGCACCCTAACACTCATCTTTTACTAAATTGAGAGTGGATGTTAACAATCAGACCTTTTACAGGAATTTTGTATAATGTTCTATTAGCTTTAAATTAGATTTGCTTTTCACTACTTTATTTCATTATTTTTTCCACAGTACTTTTCTATATTAACAACATCAATAGAGTAGTGTGTATGTGTTTGTGTATATGTCATAGCAGATCATAAGAAAATATATTGCAACTATATCCCAATTATTTAAGTATTACATTTTCCTCATTGTAGAGGAAATCTTGAATATTTTTTAAATCTGCGGACATAATTTTACCTGGAGGAAGGGCCATATTTATCCTTTGAGTTGGGGACTCTGCTCCCCAAAATAATGGATGGAATTAGAATAAAAATAAATTTTGATTTAATTTCATTTGTATTCACTGTACTCTCGTTGATATTATTACTGATTAGATATGTGTTTAATAAACTTCCCCTTTTGTTCAATTGATTTTACTATTTGGTCACAAGTTTTAGAAGTAGTTAGGAGTAGCATATGGTTCTATCTCAATCAAGAAAATAAAGAACCCACTTGAAATGTTGAAAAATGAGCAGGACATAAACACAATAAACTCAGCTCTTTTCCAGGGTCAGTTGCTTATTGTATTGAAAGAATTTAGTCATTTAATTCTTGCCCAAAAGTTCCAATTGAACAAGATGTCCATGTGACTTAGGATTGTATTGACAATGTCTGATATCTTAAATGAAAGGATGGAGGCAAGTTCATATCAAGGAATATGCCAATTATTGGGACACATAGTTCTGAACTAAATCATGTACCTGGGTCTTTTGGGACCTAAACTGAAATCTATTAACATACTTCCTCACCACTAATGCATGTACATACAATTCTGAGTAACTTTCTTAAATATTTATGTATGCACACAAACACGTCCTTCATACTCCAAATTCAAATAAGCAATGTAGAAAATACAGTTAGGACCAGTCTATTCATCAAACACTGGGGTGTCCAAAATAATAAACAAACAAACAAACCAAGCTGGCACAGCAAATGTGCAATTGCAACTGCCATTTTGACTTTTTAAAATGTCCTCATGGACCCCTTGATCAAATACCAGTTGTGACAACATTATTAGACTCTACAGAATAGACATACAATTGTACTTAAAGTTTGAGAAACTGGTTGTTTAGCTACAGCTTCTTCCTCCTCCAGTTTCTCAACAACATATTGGCATTGTGACACTTCCACCCCATCCCACATGATATGCAAAATAGTTCTATTTGTGTGCAATACGCTTCACAAACTATATCAATGCTCTGTAGGTGTAATGAAGAGGTGGAAGGGCAATTACCTTAGCAACCATTTTCTGGGTTAAAATTTTCAAGCTGTCACAGATATTTCTCACAAACAGGCAGCTGTCATATAAACAGCAAAAAATCAGCTACCTACCTCCCCAAATCCATTCTCAGGAAATGGGATTGACAGCAAGGAGTAGCAACAAGTTGAATGTAACTTTTTTCACACTACCTATGATGTATAGCAACGGTCTTCAAATTTGGCAAGTTTAAGACTTGTGAGCTTCAACTCCCAGTATTCCTGAGCTAACATGACTGGAGGAGGTATTTTGGGAGTTGAAGTCCACAAATCTTAAAGCTGTCAAGTTTGAAGACCCCTGATGTACAGCTTCATAAATTCAGCCCCTCCTGCATTATTCTACCTTGAAACAATAACACAATAAGTCAGGTGTTTTTTGACCAATATTAAACCACCCATATAAATTTGCATACACCAAACACAAAAATATGTTTCATGAAACCGATATATAAATAAGAAATGGCCCAAAATTACTGAAAAGAACCCTTCTCTTGTTAACTGATCAAAAAATACATCAAAAAGTCTGGGAAAAATCTGGATGGGATAAGTTTGGATTCTTAAAGAATGTGTCAAGATCTTTTCCAAATATAAGCAGATAGACTTCATCTAAAGGAAGATACTTCATTTCATCAATGCCTTCAGAATAGCATAGCATAGCATAGCATAGCATAAAATAGAATAGAATAGAATAGAACAGAATAGAATAGAATTCTTTATTGGCCAAGTGTGATTGGACACACAAGGAATTTGTCTTGGTGCAAATGCTCTCAGTATACATCAAAGAAAAGATACATTCGTCAAGAGTCAAGAATCATAAGGTACAACACTTAATGATAGTCATAGGGTACAATAAGCAATCAAATCATACTAGGAAACAGTCAATATAAATCGTAAGGATATAAGCGACAAAGTTACAGTCATACAGTCACAAGTGGGAGGGGGATGAGTGATAAGGTATGAGGAGAAGATTAACAGTAATAGTAGTGCAGACTTTGTAATAGTTGAACAGTGCTGAGGGAATTATTTGTTTAGCAGAGTGATGGCTTTCAGGAAAAATCTGTTCTTGGGTCTAGTTGTTCTGGTGTGCAGTAGCATCGTTTTGAGGGAAGGAGTTGAAACAGTTTATGTCCAGGATGTGAGGGGTCTGTAAATATTTTCACATATTTTCAGAAGCAAAACCTTGATCAATCACTGCATTTCTCTTGATCCCATCTTATTTCTATTTGGAGACATCTTTAAAAAGTGCACAGAAGGGGATTATCTGGTCCATTTCTTAAATGAGACACAGAATTGACAATCATCACCCATAAAGGAAAGGTATCAACTTCCCCAAAGCTTGAAGAAATATAGTAGATGGGGAAAAAATAAGACCAAGCACCAGAAACCATAGAGCCACAGATTACAGGAAGGTTTCACCCAGCCACCATTTTCATTTTGTTGATAGGATATTTTACCTTCCCAGACTCAGGTTTCTTCCAACATATCTGTGTGCTGGTATTAAATACAAAGAACTTCAGTCACAGGAGACTGAATCTTCCCATCATGTCTTTTGTTTGTGCTGGACCAGTTAGGGCTGGGGGTGGTGTGGGGGAAATGTAATAACAGTAGAGAACAGGAGACTGCTGTTACTGAGAGATTTATTTAAGTAATAGAAAATAGGTCGATATACCAGCAATCACTTCTTATCACAAAGGTAGCCCTAAGGGAAGATATCAAAGGATTTCGATTCCTTACAGGCCCCTCCTGGTAAATGTAAGATGTTAAAGCTGTTAATATATTTTGGGTGATTTCTAGTAGATTGAAAAAGGGTTTTGGCTACCAATGATTTTATAATAGCAATGACAACAAGTGTTTCCCCACCCCACTGAAATCAAACTACAGAACTGAAATGATGGCAATTCGATGTAACAAGCATTCATCTTTTGTGGAAACAGCTACACTGATTTTCTTCATTCTTAAAGTTACCCATGGCTCAATTATGAAGGGCTTCAAGAAGGGAAAAATTCTGGGCTTCTTGCCTGGTGTAATAGGTTGTTTATGAGTTTTGAATTTTACTTTGGGGTAAGCACCTTACTGTCTACATTGGTATGCACAGATTAGTAAAAACCAAACGTCTATAGTAGTGATTCCCAAACCTTTTCAGTCCACCATCCCCTTGGTGCTACAAACTCCTCCTCAGTGCCCCCCACCCAGGGTTGGGATTCAAATTTCTGTGGGCGTGGCCTAATTTGAGGGTGTGGCTTGCTGGTCATGTGACTGGGTGGGTGTGGCCAAGTGACCGGCAAACCAAATACAAGTGGTCCTCACTTAATGGCCGCTTGTTTAGCAAGTGTTCTAATTTATGACTGGCCTCCCCAGAGCAAACTTGACCTGTTTGGGGAGTTTTGACAGCCATGCACACACACACACACACACACACACACACACACTCCCTTCCAACCCTGCTGGAGCAGGTCATTGGACTAGAATCGGCAAAGTATCTCTGATTAGATTCTAGTAGTGAATAAAATCTAATCAGAGATGCTTTGCCAATTCTTGTTGATTTGTTTTATTTGTGTTTCTTTATTTTATGTTGCTAAATTGCATTGATATGTGTGTCCCTTCTTGTGCACAACCCAGAAGCTTTTGTGATTCTTTGCAGCAAAAATTACCAATCTTTGGCTTTGCTCTACTTTTCAAATGCGCTGCCACTGCCGCGTTCTAGGTGTCAGCCCCGCAAGTCCACCCCATTGAGTCTGCTGCATCGGAGGGACCTGCCCAAGCAAGTCCAAGCGGAGCGGTGCACCAGGTCAATGGGGTGAGCCTGAGAGTGGGAAAGAAAGAAGGAAGAAAAGAAAGAGAAAAGAGAAAGAAAGAAAAAGGGACAGACAAAGAAGGGAGAACGCAGGGAAGAAATAAAAATAAAAAACAGAAAGAAAAAGAAATAAAGAAGGATGGACGGAGGGAGGAGAAAGATAATGAGATATCTATTCTAATCCAATCATCTGCTCCAGCAGGGTTAGAAGGGAGTGTGTGTGTGTGTGTGTGTGTGTGTGTGTGTGTGTTCTTGTAATTTACCAGTACATTTTGGTTTTGCCTTCTTCAGAAGTGGTACTGTAATATATTATGGAAAAGTAATTTTTAGAATGGAGATCTGGTCCAATGGATCCTGTTTAAAGCCTCAACAAAATGTGAGAGCTTCCTGATAGTCTTGACAATGCTTCATCCACAAAACCTTTAATAGAAGCCAAAGATGTTTCAATGTGGAAAAGGGCCTCAGTCTAAATTAGGCCTCATTTCAATCTGAGGCATCAGGTCTCTCTCTCTCTCTCTCTCTCTCTCTCCCTCCCTCCCTCCCTCCCAGACTGGCTTTGCTCTACTTTCAGATGTGCCTGCGGGGCCGGCGCTTCAAACATGGATGGATAGAGAGACAGGTAGGTAGGTAGGTAAATAGATAGATAGATAGTTAGGTAGGTCGGTAGGTCGGTAGGTCGGTAGGTCGGTAGGTCAGTAGGCAGGCAGGCAGGCAAGCAAGCAAGCAGGTAGGAAGACAGACAGACAGACCTTTTGGACGGATGTATGGATAGGTAGATAGATAAATCTATATTGGTAGATAGGTAGGTAGGTAGGTAGACAGTAAGACAGGCAAGCAGGCAAGTAGCTAGGTAGGCAGGAAGGCAGGCAGACAGATAGACCTTTTGGATGGATGGATGGCGGCATTTTGGGAAAGCGGTGGTGGCAGCTTTTCCCAACATGCTGCTGCATTCGAGGTGCTGGCTCTGGTGCGGTACAATAGTCAATAGGCCTGCAGGGCTGGCACCTCAAATGCCCCTCTGCCGCCTCTTAGCACACCTCTGTCAGGCCCCTTAGGGACAGTAAGAGGTGGCAGGGGGGTGTTCGAGGTGCCAGCCCTGCAGGCTCACCCATTGACTGTTGCACTGCTCAGGAGCCAGCGCCTCGAATGCTCCCCTGCTGCCTCTTAGTGCCCCTCTGCCAGCCCCCTTGGGGATGCTAAGAGGTGGCAGGGGGGCGGCGCATCGAATTCAGCTGCGGTGGCACGTAACATGCCACCGTGGCCGCATTCAAGGCACCAGCTGCTGAGCAGTGCAACAACCGGTGCCTTGAACATCCCCATGCCGCCTCTTAGCGCCCTTCTGCCAGCCCCCTTGGGGACTCTAAGAGGCGGCAGGGGGACATTCGAGGTGCTGGCTCCAGAGCAGTGCAACAGTCAATGGGTGACCCTGCAGGGCCGGTGCCTCGAATGCCCCCCTGCCGCCTCTTAGCACACCTCTACCGGCCCCCTTGGGGATGCTAAGAGGCAGCAGTTCAAGGCTCCAGCCCTGCAGGTTCACCCATTGACTGTTGTACCACTCAGGAGCCAGCGCCTCGAATGCCCCCCTGCTGCCTCTTAGTGCCCCTCTGCCGGCCCCCTTGCCTCTTAGCGCCCCCTAAGGCATCCCACACCCCCAGGGGGCTGTACCGCCCACTTTGGGAACCACTGATCTAGAAGACTCTCTTTAAATTGAGTAGATAGTCAACCAAATTGCAAATCTGCCATTTCAACTGGAGAAGGATAGTTGTTCCTGTCTTCAAAAAAGGGGAACCAATAAATACACACCAATCAGGTTGACATCAGCACTGGGCAAAACTCAATAACTTATTATTAAGCACTGAAATTATAAGTGTTTAGGAAAGTTACCATGTTACTGAAAAAAGTGACCTATGACTACTTTTCACACTTATGACCATTGCAACATCCTCAAGGCAACTGGTTCATATTTATGATGGTTGCAGTGTCCCCAGATCATGTGAACACCCTTTGTGATCTTCTGACAAGCAAAGTCACTGGAGAAGCCAGATTCACTTAACAACCAGGTTATTAACAACTGCAATGACTTACTTAACAACTGTGGCAGAAAAGTCATAAAACGGGGGAAAGCTCACTTAACAAATATCTCAGCAACATAAATTCTGCGCTCAATTATAGTCATAAGTCAAGGATTACCTGTGCAAAATGTATATTAATGTCTCCATATCATGCTGAAAAGTTGTGTCAAATTTATTCATTTATTTATTTAAAATGTTTATGTAGCTTCCCATCTTATAACCAAGTCTGGGCAGCTCCCAAACAACATTTATAAAGGGCTTGGATAATGGGTTAAAAATATAGCATTATCAAATGAAATAGTGTAAATGTTATGTATGTAAATAGTTAAAATAAAAGCGAGCTTGGGGTAAGTGCAGGGTTCTGGCCCTGCACTTCTGATTGGTTGTTAAGCGGCTTGATCAGATTGGTTGGGTTCAGAGAATCCGATTGGCCCTTAACGAAGGACTCTTATTGGTTTTGGAGCTAGCGTCTTACAGCTCCCTATTGGTTATTTCTCATTAAGGTTGCCTACATAAGGCAAAGTTGTTGTTATTAAAGTCTCAAGTCACTATGTAATAAAGAGCTGAAAGTTCACCAACTAAGACTGTCTCCATTCATTTCACCCATGCCTGAAACCATTTCACTGGCGACGAGAGTGGGATTTGGAGACATCTGATCTTAAGGAACTTGGAAGAAAAACAGAGCACGTGTTAAGACGACGCCACCAACGGAAACCATGTCCAGAGGCATCGTACCACCCGCTCCGTTCGATCCAAACCAAGAGGATTGGGAATCCTACATGGATCGCTTCCAAATGTTTCTCGAAACAAATAATTTGAAGGACGCCACACCAGCAAAGAAGCAGGCACTGTTTCTGACGTACTGCGGCCCGGCTGTCTTTAAAATGGCGAAAGCACTCGTGAAACCTCAAGAAGTGAAAGTAATGAGCTGGGACGACCTCGAACCTCTCCTGAGAGACCATTACGCGCTAACCGTACCTACACTCGTGAGACGCCACGAGTTCTATCAAAGAAGCCAGCGTAAAGGAGAGAGTGTGGCTGACTTCGTGGCAGACCTCCGACACTTAGGAGGCCTCTGCGGGTTCGCAGACTTAGATGAAGCACTGAGAGACCGATTAATTCTGGGATTAGATGCGCTAGGCGTGCAAAGCAAGCTGATGGCGAAAGGCGACATCAACCTTGCTGACGCCATCGCCGAAGCCACTGCTGCTGAGGCGACCAAAAAGTCCGCGGCACAACTATGGCGAAGCCAAAACCCAACGATCCCACCGACAGGCGACATTTTATCCAAGTCTGAAGGGCAGTAACTAACGACGCACCACGAGGACCTCTCTTCGTCGTCAGACAGCGATGAAGAAGGGGTCCATCGACTGCGGTCCGACCGGGACCCTCGCCCTAAGCCCTTACGCCCTTGTGCAGGTTGTGGAGCGAACCATGCCAGGGCCGAATGCAAATTCCGCGACGCACTCTGCCTGCGGAAAACGAGGCCACATCAGTCGAGTCTGTCGCAGTTTACCGGGACCAAGTCAGGCCTCAAAGGGAACCAACTTTTGCCAATCGGCAGGAAACCATCCTGTAAGGCGAGATCCAGCAAACCACTCCTACAGATATCGAGCGTTGCAGAAAGAAGAGGCTCACCATACTATCACTATAGGTCACGCCTCAGTCATGGACGCTAAGATTCGAGTTACAGTAGCCATAGAGAACCAATCTTGCCACATGGAGGTTGATTCGGGATCGTCCCTCTCGATGGTGTCGTGGAAGACATTAAAGCAATTCATTCCTACCATCCAACGCCAAGACCTTCGAATGCAACGTCTCATCCTTAAAGACTACCAAGGGAATCGGATCCCTGTGGTTGGGTCTTGTCGAGTCCGCGTCTCGTTTAAAAAGCATACGGCATACTTACCTCTAATGATCAGCGATAGGGACAGGCCTAGTTTTTTGGGTCTCCAATGGTTTGCGCCACTCGGCATCGAAGTAGCCGGTGTGAACCGAGTCGGTGATTGCGAGTGGGAGGAGGACCTTATTTCTGAATTCAGCGATGTCTTCGCAGATAGTCTGGGCGAGTATAAGGGGACCCCAATTTCGTTTAGCCTCGACCCTAAGGTCGCCCTGATCCGTTTAAAGCCCTGTCGAGTTCCGTTCGCCCTTAAGGCCAAGATAGATGAACAACTTGACAAACTAATTAAACAAGGGGTACTGCAACCCATTGATCATTCTCCATGGGAAACTCCTATTGTAACCCCCATTAAGCCAGATGGGTCAATCCGAATCTGTGGGGACTACCGGGCCACTCTAAACCACGCCCTCCAGCAGAACGCGTATATATTGTAAAATGTGTTGATGAAAGACTGTGGAAACGACATATTGACCAATTACGGTCACGACTCATATCGGCCAGCCAACAACTCCCCTACGACCAAACTGAGGGGGGGGGAAGGAATGGAAGAAGACGACATTCCAGGGAACCTGTTCCAAGAGAGCGATGAATCAAGTGAAACTCAGGAAATGGAGCAGGAGGAAGAATCGTACGCTCCAAGGGAAATCGCACCAGAACGAGAAGCTGAGCCACTGCCAAACAACATTCCACCTCAACAGGACTGCACGCAGCCAGTCCAAAGAAAATCTGATAGACCCAAAAGACAACCGTCCTATTTGAAGGACTATATAATCACACCATAATTGAGGAGCCAGGGGGAAGGGGTGTTATGTGTGTAAATAGTTAAAATAAAAGCGAGCTTGGGGTAAAGTGCAGGGTTCTGGCCCTGCACTTCTGATTGGTTGTTGAGCGGCTTGATCAGATTGGTTGGGTTCAAAGAATCCAATTGGCCCTTAACAAAGGACTCTTATTGGTTTTGGAGCTAGCGTCTTACAGCTCCCTATTGGTTATTTCGCATTAAGGTTGCCTATATAAGGCAAAGTTGTTATTATTAAAGTCTCAAGTCACTATGTAATAAAGAGCTGAAAGTTCACCAACTAAGACTGTCTCCATTCATTTCACCCATGCCTGAAACCATTTCAGTAAATATAGAAGAAAGATAGAAAGATGGGATAAATAGGAGAAAGAAAAGAGAAATAATATAGTAAATACAGAAAGATCGGAGAAATAACAAATTTCTTAGAGGACATTATTAAGATCTGGAGGAGAAAACATGAATTTTAATGAACAAATAAAGAAACCTATATTTTTGTGTGTGTGTTTATATTTCATTCTGTCTCTCTCTCTCTCTCTCTCACACACTCACTCACTCACTCACTCTATCTATCTATCTATCTATCTATCTATCTATCTATCTATCTATCTATCTATCTATCTATCTATCTATCCATCCATCTATCCATCCATCTATCTATATCTATCTATATACACACACCACCACTAACCACCAGATTCTCTCTCTCTCTCTCTCTCTCTCACACACACACACACTCACTCACTCACTCACTCACTCACTCACTCACTCACTCTATCTATCTATCTATCTATCTATCTATCTATCTATCTATCTATCCATCCATCCATCCATCCATCCATCTATCCATCCATCTATCTATATCTATCTATATACACACACCACCACTAACCACCAGATTCTCTCTCTCTCTCTCTCTCTCTCTCTCTCTCTCTCTCTCTCTCTCTCTCTCTCTCTCTCTCTCTCTCTCTCACACACACACACACACACACACACACACAGAGTGTGGGGCAATAATGGTAAATCACTCAGAAGGAGAAAGACAGGTAGCCTGAAACTTCAAAAAGGATATCAGGAAAGTGGAAATTCAAAATAACTTTGCTGAAGTTTGCTATAAAAGTAAAAAGAGCTACTTAAAATAAAAGGAAGAATTGTTGTTAGTTGCGAAGTCGTGTCTGACCCATCATGACCACATGGACAACGTTCCTCCAGGCCTTCCTATCCTCTACCATCCCCCAGAGTCCATTTAAGCTCACACCTGCTGCTTTAGTGACTCCATCCAGCCACCTCATTCTCTGTCAAGGAAGAGTTAGTATACCAAATATTCAATAAAATTATACAAATATGTGACTGCTCCCAATTGAGCTATTCCACTCATCTTTTACGTCGATCTCCTCCATTAACAAATACGTGAAGAGTAAAATGAGAAGCAGTCTCGAAGCCCAAGATTTTAAAAAACTTATCAATTCAGAGGATATCTATTTACAAAGATTCATGTATTCAGGTCCTCAAGCACTTTATTCAGAAGATTGGAAGAAATTCTTATCTATTATATTTAGGAAATCATGGAAATTACTATAGGAAGATTATTACTTCATACATAAGATACATAAGTAACATTTTTGAGAAAGGTTTTACAATTTTGCAAAAAGAGTGTTCCGGGTTATTAATTTTAATATCTGGGAAAACAGGATATCCGCAGACCTCACAAACCGGTAAAGAAGTAGATTCATTAATGATGGTCTTGTAATTATAGATGTTTTCTTCTATCTGTAGTGCCAGTTGATGTATATGAATATATTGGAACTATTTGTTTGTATTTCACAAAATGTGTTTGATACCGTACTTTGGGATTGCCTTCTAAATTTTTAATGAGCTTTACTGCTTTCATTTCCAGCTAGTATCTCAGGTTATTTTTATTCTGTGAAGATTACCGTCAATGTTTTTCCTATTCTTTCTCTATTATGCTTTCTTAGAATTACATACTAGTTATTTTATAATGTTTTACAGTAATGATTCAAAGAACACCTGCCATTTGTACTGCCACAGCTAATGGAATGGAGCTAGTTACTCCCTTTATAAAGGCAACCTCCTGGGCTTTCAGTTACACAATTCAACTGGCAATCACCACATGGTTTAAAATATCTCTGCACGTAACACAATTTCTATTTGCTCAATAATATTTTTTGAATGAATTCCTGAACTGAGTATAAGTAATGCACCTGAGAGATTTCTGAATGTACAAACTGAAAAGACAGGCTAAGTGATACAGTAACTGATAATTGTATCTTTTATGACATCTGAAATCTCCAAACATAATAAAAATTAGATAAATAAATAAACGAGTCACGTCTACTTTTGATTTAATTCAGCTTTTTGATAGTTTTTAATTTTAATTGTTAATGAATATGATTTTAAATATTAATTCATTGCTCTGACTTGTAAGCCACCAACTGTTGCTTGTTCTGTGAGATGGGTGGCTATATAAATTAGATAAATAAATACATAAATAAATTATGGCACTGCAATCTCTCTGCTATGGTTAGCGAGAACTGTTTAACTGGGTTAGAGCACAAAAGTAAATTCTTTTTTGCACAAAAGATGTATATATTGTCTTTTGCATATGATCATTTTATGCAAATTGTTTAATTTATGCAAAACTCTTCATTTTATGCAAATCTTATTTTTTAAAATTTCTTTGGTAATATGCAAGTGACCACTGAGAAAAGTCTGAGGTTCAAAGTTTCTTCCTCAGTTTTTGTTTGATATTCCTGAACAAAAGAGCTTTTTAATTTTTTTTTTTTAATTTTTTTTTCCAGTAATCTCTTCAACATACATATTCACTGAATATTTTGGTAAGCATCTGAAAATTTTCCATTTGGTAAATTAATTATTTTTAAGAGAAAAAGAGTTTTGATCTGTATCATGTTTTTCAGCTTTCTTTATAGTTTCTTTTTAAAATCAAGATCTCCTTCACTTTCCTTTACCATCCTTTAGAAGGTTCCATGTGGAGTTTAAACACTTCAATTTTCTTTTTTTAACCATTAATCTGCTCCATCACATCTTCTCCCTCCACTCTACAATTGCTTTGTAGAAATGCCATTTTTCCCTCATTATTAGGCAATCTGTTGTTTTGTGTGAAACTTCTCACCTTGAAAGATATTTATAATTCTCCTTTCAACTATATAATTTTAATTAAATTCTTTATATAGAATCCTTTGTTTTTCTTTCATGGGAAAATGTTTCCTTGATAGCAATCAACCCTCCTTGCTTTCTTTTGTAGTTCTATTCTGGTATAAAATAAACATTACCCTGTGTATGAAGGCCACCAGGTCTGATTTGAATGCATACCTCAACTGATGGTTTTGATGCATTGTGAATTTCCTGAATACTGTGGCAGAACTGAATCGCTATACTGTAAAGGTTAGGGGACCTTTCCCTACATGCACTCTAGCTACAGCATGAGGCTGAGTCCTGACCCAGGAACATATTTTCCTGCTTGTGACAATGCTGTCATCTCATCCTCAGAGGCTGCTTGAAGTTCTCTTTGTTCTGGTGTTACAGAAGTCTTTCCCCCCTTAATCAAGCAACAAGTCAGGGTACTCTTGCTTTTGGTGTGAACTGACATGCCTTTCTGCAATTTGGTCTATTTTGTCAGGTGACCCTTGGGAAGGTGTAGAATCAACCCAGAACTTTTAGGTGACACATCCTTCGGTGCCTGGGCCTCATCCTCTAAGGACATTTTTGAGATCAGTCAGATAGTCCAATTCTTTCAACCTAGGCTCCCCCTTGGACCAACCAGTCCTGTGAGATGATCCCTGGCTCAGAATCCTGGATCATCCACAACAGCTACCAAAGAGGGTGGTAGGGAAATGAAGTAAAATGAGAGAGAGTGAGAGAGCACAAAGATGATTTTCCTGGCACTGCATGGATGCACCCACTATGCCTGGTGGGTGGTGTTGGGCTGATTTTGAACATGGATTTACCATTCCTCCAGAAATACCAAGCCACTATTTTAAACATAGATTGATTTAACTGCTGACAGATGAGCAGGTGGAACTGGTTGCAAGGTAAGCTGGAAAGAAGCCTTCCCCCTCCTGCTTGTCAGACTATTTTTAAATGTGGCCTCTGGCATTCTTTTGGTAAAAAAAATAGTGTTTAAAAAGAGCTCGACCACGATATGAGCCATCTTTCAAAAGAATGGTGAAGTCATTGGGGTAATTGTACAGTGTCTCACCTAATTTCTGTTAGCTTTTCTCAGGTTGCTGAAAAGCACCCAGGATAAAGGATGGACGTCACACCTCCCTTTCTGTTATCCCTCCTAGCCTTGTCAGTGTGGAGATTAGCTGACACAGCTGGCAGAAATGGAAAGAAAAACCTCTTGATCTACCATCTTTGATCCCATGGAGTTGATCCTTGGGACTGGAGACCTGGCAGAGCAGGGAAAGAGTTGTTCTATTCTTCTTCTGACACCTTTTCAACTCTGACAGCTAATTTAGGCTGGGAGCAGAAGAAAACAGCTTGTCTCTCCTCCAGCTCTGGGGTCAACATCTAGGAGCTCCGCCTCTACTCTAGCCATCCATCAAACTTGCCTGTCTTGCTTTCATCATTACCATTAGAAAGACACATGAGATTTGTGGTTTTGTAGAGAAATGAAATGAATCTATGATTTTGCTTCTCTGCCAGTTTAAGGGGCTATCTCGTCACCTTTTGACTGTTTCATTGGTAAATGGAAAACTCCCTTTGCTCTTCTTCATTTAAATTCCTGCTCTGTGGTATTGAATGTATTGAATAACCACCTTCTTAATCAGTTTTTGGAAATGTAGAACAACTCAGAGCTGAATTCATTCTTGAACCACATGGCAAAACAGCAAAGAAAACAACTCAGAAATTAATTTTCACAAAGTTACTTGTCATTTCCTATCTCTTTTTCATGTCTTGCGCTCTGTCAGAAATATTGAATTCATGCAGATTAGAAACCACAGTGGATGAGATGAAGGAGAACTGTGCAGAAGTGAGGCACAAACTTTATTCTTTAGGTCAGAAAAATGGTAGATGTATTGCTTATGTATTTGCTATGTTTTATATTATTCCATACTTGCTACTATTGTCAGTTAGCAACAATGTGTATTTTTATTGTAAAAGATATAAAATAAATTCAAATGTATAAGGTTGTAGAACTTTTCCTGTATGAGAGCTATTTATTAGAACGCTAGATTTAAAAGTTGATTACAGTCTCCAGGCATCATTAGCTGATTTACAGCTAAACTAATTTTTTAAAACCCTATGTAAAACATCAGAAAGGTCTGTAATAAGTTATAAGAATAAACAGCAATAGCACTTAGACTTATATATTGCTTTATAGTGTTTTACAGCCTTCTCTAGTGGTTTACAGAGTCAGCATATTGCCCCAAACAATTTTGGGGCCTCATTTTACCACCTTGGATGGATGGAAGGCTGAGTAAACCTTGAGCCTGGTGAGATTCGAACTGCCCTAAAAAAATTGCAGTCAGCAGACAGTCAGCAGAAGGAGCTTGCAATGCTGCACTCTAGCCACTGTGCCACCGTGGCTCAATTATTAATAAACAATTATTAAGGTATTCAAATACATATCTTTAAAATATGAAAATACTAAAAATTTAACTTTTGGGGAAAAAATGAAAATTATAAATAAAAGTAAGGCAATTTTGAGTATATAGTAAACAAAAAACAAAAAATCAATTCTACATTGCACTAGAAAACAGCATTTCTGTTTTCTAAACCGGAATTTAATAATGAATGAAGGCGAATAGACGTGTCCGAGGATCATGTTGCAGGATCCAATCTGTGTCAGACCCCAGGACTAGGGGTTTAGCCTTCCGAACTTTCAGACTCATGCTGGAGCCCATCGTCAGGGATTTTCTCTCGAGCAGAATGTGTGCTTTAGCCTATTCTCTGTGTGGCATTTATATGGTGCCTGATGCATGTGGCTTTTTTGATGTTGATTGGAGTATTGATGGCTGGCTATTAAATCATAAGCTATTGTTTCCTTGTGCTGCCACACACAAAAGGAATTTAATTCCTCTTATACAATTGATATAGAATGTAAAACTAAGCTCTTGGGAGCAAATAGAAAGGCCTAGTTAAATAATTGGTCTCCAGCATGAAATAGCAACCACAAAGCAATTTTTCTATTATTAAGGTTATTCAGAGCAAATAATATAATGACTCTGATTCAAGAAATCAGCCATTTTTAGACATTTATGTTTGACTTCATAATCCTAAACCAAAAGTTCTAAGGAAAAAATTAATAATATATTAGACACTAGAGATTGTTTAAATAGGATTGTCTACCATTTTCATTGTGCTGAACATGTAAAATGATGGAAAAGGCATCTGGATTTATGAGTTGGACCTGCTCCACTAGTACTCCCTTTTGATTTAATACCGGTATCCATAAATTTATTAGTATGATTTTGGAAAGAATAATACAGTTTAAGAAATGAGTTTTTTTTTTCCAAAATCTAAATTAAAAAGGAGATACTAACATATTAAAACTGGAGCATAGCAAGCAGATTACACTTTTAAAAACTTTGTCCTTCCTATATTCAGTTTCTGCTTATGAACCAGCTTTCACAATGGAAAGACTGATTAGTCTTTCATGTGAGTAAGATGGAATGCTTTGTTTAAAATCTGCTTCCGCCATAAAGTTGTTTCCTGCCAGCTATAGACTGGTGGATAAAGCCATTTTAAGCCATGGGGAAACCCCACTTTGCCAGCAGCTATTTCTCTCTTAACACTGGCACTCAGGAGAAAAGATTGCAGGTCTAATAATTTTATTTGTAAATTCATCATACAGGGACTTGCATCCCATCTAGATTATATCAAAACAGCATCGTGTTGCTATCATGATACAAATGTAATTTGTACATATTTGCCACAAGTGATAAGTTATTCTTTTAACATTATGATATCATGATTTCAGTTTAACGACTTGCCTCTCTGTGGATGCCTGAGATTCAGAATTTTTGTAGAGTGAATTGGCAGAATTAATATTACTAAATGTTATGTTCTGTGCATGGGCGCAAGAAGTGGAGACGAGACGATGAACAGTGAACTTCAACTCTTTATTTAACATTGTGGAACAGAGCAAAAACTACGGCAGCAATAGCCCTTTTTATAGGCAAGCTGCTGATCAAATCACCAATAAGAAACGGGAAGCGTTAGTTCCCTTAACCAATGAAAGAGGCCCGCTAATAGCCAATCAGATTCTCCTGAATGGACCAATCAGATGTCGCTATTATCAGCCAATCAGAAGTGCAGGGCCAGAACCCTGCACTTTTCTAAAGGTTTTAATAATCTTTATTTAAGCACTTTTATTAATTCACAACACCCCTTCCCCCCGGGTTCCGTTTAAGGGGCGGGGTGACATAATCTTTGAGGTAGGCAGGTTGTTTAGATTGTCTATTAGATTTTCACTGTCCCCCCGGTACTTGTTTATAATCTTGTTTGGGCGGGACGTTTTCTGGCGAGTAGGTTGCCTCTGGTCCTTCATTTAAAAACTCGGTCCCGCTAATGTCCTCGTTGTCCTCTAGCCTTTGTGGGCTTGCTTCTGACGAGGTGTCTCTTTGAGGCAAGTCCACCACCCTCTCTGATCCTTCTTTATGCGTTAAGTCCGAATGCTCACTTCTTCCACTTGTGCTTTCTGCTGTTTCGAACTTGGTCTCCTCGGCATCTCCTCCCCCCTCAGTTTGGAAGTTACCGGAGTCGCAGAATCCAGGTTGCAGCCTTGAACGCAGCTGATCAATATGGCGCTTCCATATTCTTCCGTCGCAACTTTTTACTCAATACGACCTGGGTTCTGTGACTTGGATTACAGTTGCTTTGACCCACAAAGGATTGCCAGTAAAGTTTCTAGCAAAGACTAAGTCGCCTATTTGGAATTCGTGGCATTTCCCACTGGATCCGTGTGGGTTTTCTGGTTCGTACGATGGGTGTAGTCGGTCAAGGTGGGAGCGGAATTTTCGTCCCATTAACAATTCAGCCGGAGTCTTGTTGGTGATGCTGTGCGGAGTGATGTGTTGAAGAAAGAGTATCCGGTTAATCTTATCTTCGATATTGCCATAGTCCATTTTATGTAGGGTCTTTTTGATGAATTGTACCATGCGCTCAGCTCTTCCATTGGTTGCAGGATGCACCGGCAAAGTTAGCACATGGTGAATACCACGGTCTGCCAAATACTGTTCAAAAGAAAGCGCGGTAAACTGGGGGCCATTGTCGGATACCAGAACGTCTGGCGTCCATGGGTTGCGAATAATCTGTCCAATTTCCTGATGACGGATTCGGTTGTGGTACTTTTCATTTCATGGATTTCAAGCCAGTTTGAGTAGGCATCCACCGTTACTAGGAATGTGTGTCCTTTAGTAGGTCCTGCAAAGTCAATATGAATACAGGACCATGGTCCCCTGGGTGTTTCCCACTCTGTTGGGGTTGCTTTCGGTGGGGCATTGCTAACTTCCTGGCATTTGCAACAAGTCTTTACCCAGGCCTCGATTTGCTTGTCGATACCCGGCCACCACGCGTAGCTTCATGCGAGCGCCTTCATGCGCACGATGCCGGGGTGGCCTTCATGCAAGGTTTTCAATACCGCTCGTTGCAGCCGCTCTGGGTCGACGACTCTATCCCCCCAAATGATGCAGCCTTTCTGGGAAAACAGTTCCGTCTGTTGATTCTTGAAAGGACTGAAGTTGTCAGGGATTTGATCCAATGGCCATCCTCGCTCGACCCAGCTAAGAAGTCGCGCCAAAATGAGATTGCGTTTGGTTTCGATCGCGATATCTCGAGCTGTCAGTGGTGGTGATTGAAGTGTCTCAATCTAGAGTGTTGTGACGGTTGGAGCTGGGTCGTCAACGGTTTCTGGAAGTGGTGCACGGCTTAGTGCGTCAGCGCGGAGGATGGCTTTTCCTGGGTGGTGTTGCAGCTTATAATTATATGCAGCCAAGAATTCCGACCATAGAGTCATTCTGGGAGATAATATATAAGGGGTTGGCTTGTCCCCTGCTATAATCCCCAGCAAAGGTTTGTGGTCGGTAACTATAGTAAAAAATCGCCCATAAATATATTCATGAAATCGTTTAACAGCAGAAACAACAGCAAGAGTCTCTTTATCGATTTGACTACAGTTACGTTCAGCTTTTGATAGTGTTTTTGAAAAGTAGGCAATAGGGGCTTCACTACCATTTGGTAACACATGGCTCAAAATGGCACCCATTCCGAATGGTGATGCATCACATGTAATCGTTAAAGGCAAAGTCTCATTATACTGCATCCAAACAGTGTCTGAAGTCAATAAGTTTTTTACTTGTCGGAACGTGTGTTCCTCTCAGTGTCCCCAGACCCAGGTTGCCTTTTTGTCCAACAGACGATGTAGGGGCTCGGCTACGGTCGCTTTGTGGGGCAGGAACACGTTGTAAAAATTGATTAGGCCCAGGAAAGCTTGGAGATCAGTCTTATTTCTGGGCCTTGGGGCGTTTTTTTTTTTTTTGAAAGAGATTTTATTAATTTTCTACAAACAAACAAGACAAACAAAACATTAAAACATTCGACTCTCGTATGTACATCCAGTGTGTCAGTTGGTTCATCAGTTTTGTGCATTCCTTTTGTAGTCTCAATTACAATTATGTTACATAACAACTCATATTGTCAATCCAAACTTGTATATCCTAATATCACTAAAAAAAAAAGAAATTTTTGACTATACTTTTAATCATTCATGCTTTATGAGATAACAATACTTTAACCAGTTTATTCTGTAACAAATCATATAATCATACCAAATCAATTCTAAAAAACCCTTTATAAATATAATGTCAAATAACAAAGTAATAACAAAATAGCAAAATAAAGATATTCCTTACTGTCTAGCATTCTAAATATTCTATTATCGTATTTTATCATCTAGCCATTGATAAAAAAGATCCCAAATTTCATAAAATTGTTTATCCTCTTGCTCTCTAATTTCAAATGTCAATCTACTCATCTCAGCACATTCCAATATTTTCTTAATAATTTCTTCCTGTAATGGTATTTTCTCATTCTTCCAATTTTTAGCAAATACAATCCTAGCCGCTGTTAATACATTTACAATCAGGTATTTCAAATCTTTACTATATATATCAGGTAAAATTCCCAATAAGAAGATCTCTGGTTTCAAGACTATGTGTTTCTTTGTCATTTTTTCCAACCACATGCGAATTTTAGTCCAATATTTTCTAGCGTCCTCACAAGTCCACCACATATGGTAATATGAGCCGGGTATCTGATGACATTTCCAGCATTTTTCAGATTTGTTCTTGAACATTCTGCTATTCTTGTCGGGGGAAAATGCCACCTGTAAAACATCTTATACAAGTTTTCTTTATATGCTGTTGACATTGTCATTTTATAATTTTGAGACCATTTCTCTAGATCAATTCCATATCCAAAATTCTTCCCCCAAGCAATCATAGTTTCTTTGACTTGTTCTTCCTCCAATTTAATTCCCAGTAAATAACCACACAATTTTTTAATCACCTTCTCATCAGTACCCATCAAGATCTTATCTAAATCAGTCTGCTTATCATAAAATCCCTCCATTTTAGAATCTTCATCATATCTTGAATGTATTTGCGGATATGAAAACGAATTCATCCTTATATCTTGTTCCTCTAAGTTTTTGATTGATTTAAGTTCACCCTTTTCATCCAAGAGTTCCCCATATCTAACTGTTTGTTCCTTCTTATAAATTATAGGATAGGAAAATGCTTCAATAGTCGATAACCAAACTGGAATTTTCAAATAACATTGTCTTTTTATCTTCTCCCAGTTTAACCACAAAGACTCCCATGTATAATGTCTTCTAAAATAACCCTGTGTTTTAGTTCCCTTATATCATTAAAAAACATGCCAGCCCAACAGCAAATCATGTCCTTCTAATGTCAACGATCTATGCTTTCTTAATGTTATCCATTCTTTGACCCACATCAAACTTGCAGCTTGATAATACAATTCCCAATTAGGCAGGCCAAAACCTCCTCTAATTCTAGCATCTTGCAAAAGCTTTAGCTTTATTCTCGCTTTTTTACCTTGCCATATAAACTTCAACATGATTTTATTTAAATCTTCAAAATAGTCTTTTCCAAGCCTAATTGGTATTGTTTGGAACAAAAATAAAATTATGGGTAAAATATTCATCTTGATTTTTGAAATTCTCCCTATTAATGACAATTGCAAGTTTTCCCACTTTTTCAAATCTGTAGCTATCTGTTGTTTGAGTTTAATATAATTATTCTCTTTTAATGTGCTACATCTTGCTGTCAAATATATCCCCAGATACTTAACCTTATTTGTAACTTGGATTTTCAAAAGATCTACCAATTTTTCTTTCTGTCTCAATAGCATGTTCTTTGGCCTTGAGGTGTTTTTGATTGCCCTTAGCTTGCTATCGGTGGGGTAAATGCCTTGTTTATCGATTAAGTACCCCCAAAATTCTACTTTATCCGTACACAGTTGACACTTATTTTTTTTTACTTTAAGGCCAGAGTCTTTAAATTTCTGGAGAACTAACCTCAGGCGCTCCCTTAGTATTCCTCTAGTTGGAGCAGCAATTAAAACGTCATCAAAATAAGGTACAACCCCTTTTATACCCTGTAGTAGTCTCTCCATCAAGCTCTGAAAAATTCCTAGGGCCACGCTAACTCCGAATTGGAGTCGGTTGCACTTAAATGCACCTCGGTGCGTAACGATCATTTGTGCCTCTGCTGTTTTTTTATCTACAGGCAGTTGTTGGTATGCCTGTGCTAAATCCAATTTAGCGAAGACTTTTCCGTCCCCCAGGGAATGGAGAAGGTGTTGTACCACCGGTACCGGGTAAGCGTTCTGCTGAAGGGCATGATTCAGGGTGGCTCGACAGTCCCCACAAATTCTGAATGATCCATCCAGCTTGATGGGTGTTATGATTGGGGTTTCCCAGGGAGCGTGGTCGGTTGGTTCTAACACACCCTGGGCTATTAATTTATCAAGGTGCTCGTCAATCTTTGGTTTAAGGGCAAATGGAACTCGACGAGGCTTCAGGCGGATGGGAGCTACTTCGGGGTTAAGGTTAAATGATATCGGGGTCCCCTTGTACTCGCCTAATTTATCTGTAAAGACGTCCTGGAACTCCCGGATGATGGCCTCTTCCCAGTCGTCGCTGTTGGTTCGGTGAATGCTGCCTACTTCAATTCCAAGTGGGGCGAACCATTGGAGGCCTAACAAACTAGGCCGATCACGGTCGACTACGGTTAGTGGTAGGGATGCAGCGCGATTTTTAAATGAGACATGGACTTTGCTGGATCCAACGACTGGAATTCGATTTCCCTGATAGTCCTTGAGTATGATTCTTTGGAATCTGAGGTCTTGCTGCCGGACGGTGGGAATTAATTGTTTAAGGGTCTTCCAGGAAACCATCGAGAGGGATGATTCTGAATCGACTTCCATCATGCAGGGCTGGTTTTCGATGGCGACCTTCACCCGGATCTTCTTGGCGTCTAATGATGAGGCGTGACCAATCGTAATGGTTTGGTGTGCCTCTTCTCATTTCATTGACTGGGCTGGTGGTTTGTTTCTGTAGGAGTGGTTGTTCTATTGGTGGATTAAGTATTCCCGATTCACAGGACGACTTCCTGTGGGCTGGCGGTAGTTGGTCCCCCTCTGAGGTGGGTTGGATCCTTGCTTGCTTCTACAGACTCTTCCGATGTGACCTCTTTTCCCGCACACATGGCAGAGTGCGTTGAGGAATTTGCAGTCTGATCATGGGTGGTTTGCCCCACAACCAGCGCATTGGTACTGCACTCTCTGGTTACGTTGATGGCGTTGGTCTCGTTCAGACCGGAGCCGGTTGACCTCTTCTTCATCACTTTCTGATGACGATTGGAGGTCCTCGTGGTGGGCTGTCATTGCCTGTCCTTCCAGATGAGGTGAGATTTCACCGGCAAGTTGGCGTAGTGGGGCGTGGGTGCAGCGCATTCGGGCAGCCAACTTCCTGGTTGCTTCTGCTACAGTAGCGTCAGCGATGGCATCTGTAAGGCTAATGTCGCCTTTCGCCATCAGCTTACTTTGTGTAGCTAGCGCATCTAATCCCAGAACTATTCAGTCTCTCAGGGCCTCTTCAAGGTTGGCGAACCTGCAGAGGCCTCCCAAATTCCAGAGATCCGCAATGAAATCTGCAATGCTTTCTCCCTTCCGCTGGTCTCTCTGATAAAATTCATGTCTTTGAACAAGCGTTGGTACAGTTGGTGTGTAGTGGGCCCATAGAAGGGGCTCGAGGACGTCCCAGTCCATGGACTTCACCTCAGCCGGTTTGGCTAGTGCCTTGGCCATCTTAAACACGGTTGGCCCGCAGTGAGTTAGGAATACCACTCGCTTCTTTCCGGTAGTGGCATCCTTCAAGTTGTTGGTCTCCAGAAACATCTGGAATAGGTCCATATATGAGTCCCAGTCTTCTTGTGCTGGGTCGAATGCGGCGGGTGGTATGAAGCTGCTAGACATGGTTCAGCCGTTGGTGCGTCTTCAGCCATGTGCTCTGTTTAGCGCTCTGTAGTGCTCAGTCAGCTCTGACGTCTCCAAATCCCACCCTCGTCGCCAGTGTTATGTTCTACGCATGGGCGCAAGAATTGGAGATGAGACGATGAACAGTGAACTTCAACTCTTTATTTAACATTGTGGAACAGAGCAAAAACTACGGCAGCAATAGCCCTTTTTATAGGCAAGCTGCTGATCAAATCACCAATAAGAAACGGGAAGCGTTAGTTCCCTTAACCAATGAAAGAGGCCTGCTAATAGCCAATCAGATTCTCCTGAATGGACCAATCAGATGTCGCTATTATCGGCCAATCAGAAGTGCAGGGCCAGAACCCTGCACTTTTCTAAAGGTTTTAATAATCTTTATTTAAGCACTTTTATTAATTCACAACACTAAAGATAATCATATTTTGTAGTGTGGAGTCCTTGAGTAAGACAAATGAAGGAAATCCATGTGCTTCATTTACTGTACCTATGCTTGCATATCAATTTTGTATCAATGTGTCATGCTTTTCAGGATTTGAAATATTGGAAATCTGCCATAAGAAAGTGAAATCAGAAGTACCACAGGGAAGCTGAGCTTTATTCAAATTGGAAATTCAATATTCAGATCCTGGTTTGTTATTACTCCTTATAAATAACTCTGCAGGTGGCCACTAGCTTTCTAATGCTCTGTGGATATTTCATTGATGGATTGTTTCCTAATACTTAATATTATATGGCAAAAATACTACTGGAAGCAATCTATCATGTGACTTCTGCCAAAGAGAAATTCTGCAGTGACTATAAATTTTATTATGGAGGAACCTTTTGTAGTCTATCAGGATTCATAAATCAAGGAATTGGTGTCTACGGACGGAACTGATCAATATGATAAAGGAGGATTGGAATACTTTGAACTGAACTCTTAAAAATATTTTTGAATATTCCATAATCATCATGGGATTGACTGTGCTGACGTGGAATTCTGGAAGCTGTGATATGAACATCTTGAGAGAGCTTAATGAAGGAAGTCTCTGGTATGGAATTGTGAAAGCTGTCTTATATAAATTTAAATAATTTGTAGAACTATCCCAATATTGTTTGTCTGACAACAACTCTCTAATCTTATAAATGGGACTTGTTTTCTGACCTATTCAATTAGGAGAAGCCTGTGCAATTCTTCCCCAGCCTGCTGCTGCAATCTATGTAGGATATGAATGAAGCACACAAGATTGCCACTTCTTATCTTTTATCTCAGATTTAATTAGCACGAACCCTCATGTTTCTGCTTATTTTGGCACACTGCTGTAGAGGTTGTTTTTGAAGAAGCTAGAGCAGAGACAATGGGAGAAAACTGAATACATTCTTACCCACAAGGGGTTTCGCAGTTTAAGATGAAAAATTTAAAGTCCTGGAAAGAAAGTTCTTCTGAAATATCCAGAGCTGCTAGGAGTTGGTTGAATGTAATTAAAGTGCTAGAGTGTTTGAAATTGGGATTAGTTCAGGTGACTAATGTATCTAGTGTATAAATGGTGTGTATTTGAAGCTTAAGCCCGGTATGTGTTGCTCTTCAAATATGGACCATTTAGCAATTTTCTGTCCTGCATTCAAAGATGGTTTCAGCAGTGATGGTGATGGAAGAAGCTTGTATTGCTATTAATTTAATTTAATTTTTATTTTTTGAACCGCCCATCTTCCTCAAATCCCGTATCATAATTAGATCTCTCTTTGACTATATTTCAGCTCAACCAATATTATATTCTCTGTCCCACCTTCCACTCCCTGGCAGAAAGGTAAGAGTTATTTGTTAAGACTGGACTCTTTCTCTAGGATAAGTCCAGATGAATGGAGTATCAGTTGTTGTGTAGTAGCACATCTTAGTATGTTGCCATTTTATGGCATTATTTTTTAAGGTATTGCTTTTGTAGCTGTAACTGCCATTTGTACACTACCAAGAAAATTGTTTGAACTGGGTGACTGTATAAATGAAATAAGACCTTGAATGAAATTGTTCTGATGTATTGTAGAAAGTATAGAAAATAATCTTGATAGAGAAAGGCAAGATCTCTTATTAAAGCACTGAGGAGAAAAACATAGCTTAAGTCCAAACGAAGCAGAAAGTATTCGCAAGCAGCTCAGACAAATATCTCCCTAATTCACATGGATATAAAAGGAGAAGGCACAGCAAAATCAAACTTGCAACATTCTGTTATAATAGCCACATTTAATAAAAAATAGTTTTAGCCATGTGTTGAGTTGACTCGTGGTCTGGCCTCTCACTGTGCATCAATTCCAGGGGGCTCCTTGGTTCTTCAGTAAATAAAATTGCTCATTATTTTCTTGGAGTTGGACTCTAATGGGGCAAGTCATGATGAGATGATGGAAAGATGGGTTGTCTGTGAGTTTGAATTTGCAAGTACTGAGGACTAGAAGCTTGAGTTGATAAACCCAGTGATCTCTGTATTAGATCAATGGTTCTTTCAGCTGGAGAATGCCAGCCAGGAGGTGATATGCAATAGTATCTACTTCTTTGAGTATCCACTTTATTCTCTATTCTTATTCTATTCTATTCTTATTCTTTTGGGGGAGTTCTGTGAAGATGGTTGGATACAGCTTCAGAGTTCCCTCGAGAATATAATTATCTAAGTGCTTTTCAGTCAGGTTTCAGACCAGTGCTAATATTGAGTCAGGATTAGCTAGTATAAATTAGGCTTGTTTATGACTTTTGGCAGAATTAGGATGAGGGTGGTACAATTTATTTGATCTTGCAGTGGCTTTCAATATGATGATATTGAATAACTATGGTATTCTTCTCAGAGGTGATTTAGCAGGTTGTGACCAGTTCTGGAGAACCAGTAGCGGAAATTTTGAGTAGTGCAGAAAACCAGCAAATACCACCTCTGACTGGAGATTTTACAGTATCCTTCCCCTGCCATGCCCACCAAGCCACGCCCACAGAACCAGTAGTAAAAAAAATTTGAATCCCACCACTGATTCTTCTATATCAAGTGGAGGGATTAGTATCTGGAAGCATGATGTCTTGGTAGTTTTCCTCTGGATTTTTGTTGACAGAAGAGAAAGTTCGAACAAAGATCTCAGTGATGTGGGATGTTTCAAAGATTATCCTCTTGCCCTCTTGATTAACAACTATACAAGACCACTGATTAAGGTCATCCATCAGTTTTGGAACTGTTTTTTCTCTTTAATTTTCTTTTTCAGGTTATGCATATTTATGTTTATTATTATCTTATTTTGTAAACTGCATAAAATTGTGATAGATTGGGGCTGCCTATAAATCTCATCAGTTACTCCTAGGTTTAAGCCTACTTTTGATCAAACTTTCACTGAATGGAGCTCAATCAATCCCTCTCAGAAAAAAATATTGTACTACCAGAATGTTTTTGTAAAAGAAAAAAAAAAAGAAGAAGAAATGTTGCATACTGTCTTGAACTTCTAAAGGGAAGGTGGGATATGAATTTAATCAGATCTCTAATATCCCTAGAATATTGTAAGTAACGCTCAGGGTCATTTTTATTTCAAATGCAGTTTTGGCCATGCTGGCAGAAGATAATGGAATCTGGAGGGAATCAGGTTAGGAAGAATCTGCTACAAGTTGAATAATCTTGATCAAGATGTTTTGGCACATAGTGAGGAAATAGTGAATGAATTGACACTATAGGTCAAGGGTGTCAAATTCGCGTTGTCATGGCAGCATCACATGATGGATTGGGACTTTTTCCCCTTTGCTAAACTGGGTAGGGGTGTGAATGACCAGCACATGATGCATCTGGCCCACCGGCCGCAAGTTTCACAGCCCTGCTATGGGTGAATTATAGCTATGCTTGCTTGCTTGTTTATTTTTATTTATTTATTTTTATTTATTTATTTTTATTTATTTATTTTTATTTGTCAATTGCTTACAAGATAATAGGTATAAGTAAAAACATAGTTATGAATACATGAATACATATAAGAAAAATAAAAATATATATAAAAGAAACAATGGGACAGGGATGGTAAGCACCTTGGTGTGCTTATGCATGTCCCCTACAGACCTCTTAGGAAAGGGGTGAGGTCAATAGTAGACAGTCTAAGGTTAAAGATTTTGGGGGTTTGGGGAAGAAACCACAGAGTCAGGTAGAGTATTCCAGACATTGACCACTCTGTTGCTGAAGTCATAATTCCTGCAATTAAGTTTGGTGCGAGTTTAGATACTTGAGTTTGTATCTATTGTTTGCTCTAGTGTTATTATGGTTGAAGTTGAAGTATTCATTGACAGGTAGGACATTGCAATGTATGATTTTATATAGTATACTTAGATCGGACCGAAGGTGGCATAGTTCTAGGTTTTCTAGGTCTTGAATTTCAAGTCTGGTGGCATAAGGTATTCTGCAATGAGTAGAGGAGTGGAGAACTCTTCTTGTGAAATATTTCTGGACTTTCTCAACTGTGTTAATATCAGATACGTAATGTGGGTTCCAGACTGATGAGCTGTATTCAAGTATTGGTCTAGCAAATGTTTTGTATGCTCTAGTTATTAGTGTAATATTACCAGAGAAAAAGCTACATAAGATTAGGTTAACAACTCTTAACGCCTTTTTGGCTATGTAGTTACAGTGGGCTCTAGCACTTAGATCATCAGAGATAAGTATTCCAAGGTCCTTGACAGAGTTTGGATCATCAACAAGGTCCTGTATTTTATTTTCTGAGTTTGTTTGCCAATATGTAGGATAGAGCATTTATTTGTTGAGATTTGAAGTTGCCATTTGTTTGACCATTCTGATACATAGTCGAGGTCTTTTTGAAGGGTAGCAGTATTGTCTGTGGTGTTGAATAGCTTTACATCATCAGTGAAGAGAACGCATTTGCTCTTGATATGATCACAGAGGTCATTTATGTTGGTCCTAGAACACTGACTTGGGGGACACCACTGTTGACAGGTACAGAATTTGATAGGATGTTCCCAATGTTGACCATTTGTTGTCTGTTTGACAAGAATGCTTCTATCCAGTAATGCAGGTGTCCAGAGATACCATAAGATTTTAGTTTTAGGAGTAGTTTGTCATGTACCATTGAATCAAAGGCTTTACAGAAGTCTATGTATATTGCGTCTATTGCTTTGCCCTGATTGAGTTATGTAGTCCATAAGTTTTTGCAGTGTAAGAGTTGTAGATTACAGGATAGTTTTTTCTGCAACTCTTATACTGCAAAAACATATGGACTTATTGTTGTTGATATTGTTACACTAAAATTAAAATGCTTGCTAAGTTTTCTGCTCCATTGACCAATTATGTTTTATGTATATTCTTTCTTTGTTAACAGAGTGATAAAAATATTTTCCACCAGAAATGGCTATATCATATAGTGTAGGTGTGTCAAACTCGATTTCATTGAAGGCCACATCATGGCTTTGTTTGACCTTGGTGGGGCTGGGGTGCGCATAGTCAGCTCGACATCACTCGTGTTGGGGACACTGGGGGTGGCCCCAGCATTCTGCCAGTGAAAACGGGCTCCCAAGCTCCATTTTCAGCTGACGGCCTGCTACAACCCTTTGCCAGTGAAAATGGAGCTCAGGAGGGGCATGCATGGCCCTCCTCAGCTCCATTTTCACTGGCAGAGGCACCACAGGTCAGTCCTTCACTGTTTCCAGAGTGGCCCTGTAGGCCAGATCTAAGCACCTCATGATCTGGATCTGGTCCTGGGGCTTTGAGTTTGACACATCTGTTTTAGGAATGATTACATCCATAAGAGAATCAAATATAAACATCAAATTTATTGTCAACTGTCAAATATACCAAAAAACAAAACAAAACCCCAAACACATGATACATACATGTGCACACATATATCACACCCTTTTAAACAGCTATTTAAACAGGAGGAAGGGAGAAAGAGAAGAAGGTGATGGTTAGAGAACTTATTCTTTCCCGCAGGTTTGGGATATTATGATCACAGTGTTTACAATTTGAACAGGATTGCTTCTCTTCCTGTGCTCACTCCTTCCTCTGAATAGTTTGGTTCCTCATAGGCAATGAGACAATTTGTGGTGAACCTTTTTAGTGGTATACATTAAAGATTAGCTTGTTGGAGTGATGATTCTTATAATTCATAGAGCCGATTTATACTTTTGTATCATTACACATATGCTGTGGAGAACTAGAGGCAAACTGTCTGCATATAATATGTATAATATGCTTCTGCACTACACACATGTTAAAAACAATGCTTATTTCCATTTCCTATGTAATAATGTACAAGTTGTTATATACTATGTCAGTCTTCCCAGTCTGGAGTTCCTTGACTGTGCAAGGCTACTTGCACAGTTAAGGAATGTGTGTCATAATTCCCGCATGTGCATCACATTATCCAACATATCAGGACACCTAATTGGAGAAGGTTGTATTAAATTTTCATTCATTAAAAGAGAATCCTCACTTATAACTGTCTCCTTAATGGTTGCCCTTGTAATCTGAACAAAATTTTTCCACCTTGCCTTCACTCACTCCATCTGATCAGAGAGAAATTAAAAGAGAAAGAACAAATGTTGTATTGTCAGGTAGAAAAAAATTATGGTAGGGGAGGGAACATAATACAGAAAAGAGTCAATGCACTAGATTCAGAATTTCTAAAACAATTGTGTCATCTGGTACTCAAAGGTAAAAGTAAGCACTGTGACTATGTCCTACTGTGTGAGCAGACCAGAGGTGGTATTCAGCAGGTTCTGACCAGTTCTGTAGAACCAGTAGCAGAAATTTTGAGTAGTTCGGAAAACCAGCAAATGCCACCTCTGACTGGATATTTTACAGTGTCCTTCCCCTGCCAGGCCCACTAAGCCACACTCACAGAACCAGGTGTAAAAAAAATGGAATCCCACCACTGGAGCAGACTCTACAGCTCCCCAGTGCCTACCTCCATTTTTCTGGTTCCAATGCTTAAAAACCTGGAATGCTAAAGACATTTTAAGGTGTCTTATTTTTATCCCAGGAGAGGCATAATCAGAAGAAAAACCAGACTGGAATAAGAATAGGAACACAGCTATTTTTCTGCTGGAAAGTGTGGAGAGCTGAATATCTTTAGATGACTTTACAGATTTTAGTGCAGCATCCTGGGCTGTTTTACTCATTTGGCTTTATTTAGAATTTAATATTATTTGTTAGTAACTTAGTCAACATCACATGATACATTTGTGAAAAAATATGTCGAATAGATTCATGTGATCTAATAAAAAAATGCTTTTCATGTGAGGAAGTCAGTGTGGGGATAGTTGTGTCTTGTAGCTGTAACGGAGGGCTTTCTTCACTCCCTAGAAAACATTACTAACAATATTATTTATATTACTAATATACTAGTGTTTGACAGTCTTTCTAGACATTGGGCTAGCTGGGAGTTTGGGGAGGATCAGATTGGGGAAGATTGAGCATCAGATTGGGGAAATTTATTATTGTTTTTGAAGCCACAAAGGCTCATAAGAGTCTTGAATCTTGATTAGGATCAAAACTTGAAAGAACATTGAGTTCTAATGTGTAAGTGTTGCACTGAGATATATTCATTTGTCATAATAGTAGCAAGAGATGCTCTACTGAGCAAAGAAATTAAATGAGTACTTATCAAGAGAGAAAGGGAGCTTTTCTTGTTCAGGACAAATGACTTGGGAAATATGTTTATGTCTGCAAATGTATAACAATAATAAGGAAACTGTCCAATGCATTTTCTTTACTGACTGCAAGGAAAATGAAGAATTTGCAGAGGATCAAATGCTTTTATCTCACCCAACAAGCCTACCTAGGAAAATAAACATATAAACAACCGAAAGATCTGATGTCTAGATTCTGTCCACTCATTTTATATCTCACTTAGGACAGAACACTCTGACTGGCCACAAGTGGTTTGAGAATCTGTTCTGCATCTTCTTGCACACATCTGACTGTGATTGCCATGAATAAATAACGGGTATGGTCTAGTTGTTAAGGCACCAGGCTAGAAACTGGAAGGCTGTGAGTTCTAAAGCTGCCTGAGACATGCAAGCCAACTCGATGACTTTGGGCCAGTCACTTTCTCTCAGCCCAACTCATCTCACAGAGTTATTGTGCAAAAAATAGGAGGAAGAAGGGATATTAGGTATATCCTTCCACTTGAATTATTTATAATAATGGTGGAATAAGTAAGTAAGTAAGTCAACAAACAAACAAACAAACAAACAAACAAACAACGAACAAATAAATAAGGCAGGAGACTCCAAACACTGTAGTAGAAGCCCTATGATAGTTTTAATACATCTTTAAAAGGAAGGATTAAAAAAAAAACCTAATGTCTCACTTGCCAGTCAAAGAAAAATCAGAAAATCTTAGTCCCTTAGTATGAAACAATAGTTCTCCCCACCATACTTTTTGCACCCCAACCACATGATAGGTACCAAAATACAACCCAACCTTATTTGATTTTCAAAAGCTCCTTTAACTAAGGGCTGTCTGTCAAGTAAGACACACAACCATATTTTCAGTGACACACTTATAAGTTTAGCCATAAATATGTGAGCTAATAATGAAGCAAAAGAGGATGCATACTGAAAGATCCAGTATGTATCAGGGATAAGACAAATAACAATGGTACCACTGCAGAAGAATTTCTCAGTAAACTGTGGATAAACTCTCTTGAACTGATATGTAAATTATAGTAAATGAATTCATCTCATTGCCCAACAAGCTCCCTTTCCCAATTGCACTGCCTTGCCTATTGCATTTCTCTGCAGTTTACACAGTTTTGCTGGATGTATTTGATATATTTATTGAAATACATGCAATGATGTAAGATTTTTTTGTGGTAACATTTTTGGATGGCAGGATCATATTGCTAGACCCTAATCATTATGTTGGCTTGTCTGTGGTCCAAAATGTTATTTCCCAACAGGTTTCTATCTGTCATGAATCAAACAATTCATCCAGTCAAATAGTTTGGCCAACTTTCTTCAACTTTAGCATTATTCAGGTACATAGATTTCAACTCTCAGAATCCTACAGTAAACATGACTTTTGCAGATAAATCTTTTGAGTTGATATTCATAGAGGAGGAGGAGGAGAATGCATGGATCAAAAAGCTATCATAGAGCATAACAAAAGTTTTCATATCGTACCACATCACATATCACATCACTTTAGACACAATGCTTTTTAATGAGCACTATTCACACAACCATCTGCAAGTCACTGTGATGATGATAAACAAAATGAGCCAAGCTTGTGAGAATCAGCCCTTATGAGGGAAAGGCAGCAATGAAAGGGAAAACTAGGGTAGAAAAAGGCTTGACCAGGACTGCTCATAATCTGTGCCTACCACTTAGAACTTGCCCTTCTTAAAATCTGTCATTATGGCTTATAAGAAAGGTTTAAAAAAGAGTTTGAAAATATATAATCTAGAGAAGCAAAAAAAAGATTGGCAGGGCAACACAAGAATTCAAGTAACCAATTAGGAAAATGATATCTCTGGTGTAAATAAAAAATCTGAACATTAAACATAGGCCTTTGTGAAGTTAAGGAAATTGCTGGCACTTTTTGCTTAGTGACAATGCTTCACCTTACAAGGAAGACTACAAATTAAAGCTAGAAGAAAGATAAAACAGCTGAACATCCTGGTGAGGACATGCAGATACTAGAAGAATATTGGGTTGTGTATTCTAGATGATCAGTGGCTTAAAGGGGACAAATGTCAACATAGTGCTTTAATGCTTTTACAAATCCAATCAACAAAGTTCACGTTTCATCACTGAAAATATCAGCAATGGGACAGACTGGAAGTGTTGGAGATGCAAGTTCTACCAACAATTTCCTACTCACTGATACAGTTTTTTATTCTTTCTTGTACTGCTCTTCAGAGATTAGCTACTTTCCAACCACTTTAGTTTCCTTAGTGGAATGTCTAGTCACTCACAGAATGAATTTAAAAATATTTTACTGAAACAATGAGAAATAGTGTCATAATTTCATTTTTAAGTTTAGAAGGCTTCCTTGTGTGCATGTGCTCTCTCTTTCTCAAACACACACACACACACACACACACACACACACACACACAACTTCCCTCTCTCTGGGCCAAATGTAAGAAGTTGCTGGATGGGAGAAAGGAACTGTTGTTCTTTCTTTCCCAAAGCAGATTGAAAGAAGGAAATGTGGCTTGCATGCTCCTTTCTTGTGGCAGGAACGAAAGATCTTCATGCCTTCATTTTTGCCTCGCAGATCTCAAAGCTTAATTTGGCTGCCCCTCCATGGACTTCAACCAACTTCTCATCCCACTGGGCTACGTTGCCTTGCAGCCGGCTGGTACAGTTGGCCAGACCTACGATCTCTGCTGGCATCAGGACATGATCCCACATGTTGAACTGAGAAATTTCTCCAACGAAGGCCTGAGTTGCATCAAATCTCCCTCCTAATGTATCCTGTGGCATCAAAATGGAGAAATAGGAAAACAAACCAAGTAAATGGAAAGGAATTTAACAACAATGGATGAATCAGCTTCGATTAAAAAGTTGATGAAAACTAGGGATAGAAAAATATTGTTACTGAAGGTAACTATTAATTTTAGTGTGGGTGTTGCCAATTCTTCAATTTCAAGGGCTGCATTTCATATTTTATAGGAATAATGAATGATAAGGAATAGGGAAACCATGCAGGGTAAAAAAAAGCCATTTCATGCTCATGGATTTCAGGGACTCCAGTTTAAACCAAAAATCTTTTAATTTTCTAAATTTTAAGGCTGATGGATTTGACACAGTCAAGACAAGACTAATAAGGCATCTCTTAGGCTCAAATTCTGCTCCTTTAGTTCAACTGCTAGTCAAGTTGCTTGAATATTATTTTGATCATTAATTTCCAATGAAGAGAAATCAGACTTACCTGTTCCTGACCCAAGATCATCACCCCATGAGGTTTGATTGAATGCCAAGATGCTAGGTTATCACTGGCACCACGCTCCACTCCATCTAGATACACAGACCATATGCCATCCCGAGTGATCCATGTAATGCAAACATGGTGCCATGTCCCATCCTTTAAAGTCATGGGCAGTTGGGCCACCTTTCCAACAGAATAGAACAGAGAGTACCTTAACAGCCTAGTGCAAATAGATTTTTAAATATATTTTCTATTAAAGACATTTCTTGGTGCTTAGCCTAGTGCAAATAGATGTTTTTCTAGATGCCTTTTTTCCTTTCCTAAAATTCCCATACTCATCACTGTCACAGTTGGTTTCCCAATCATCTTATAGTCTAGAATGACTTGTCTGAGTGCAGCCAGTATGGCAACATGTCAGACAGATAAAACTGAATAGAATAATCTTTCTGGTCATTTTTCCAAATAAGAATCTGATTGCAGAGAAGTTCCACAGCTGGATTGTCACTACCCAAAGAAGCCCATCATGAGTACTTGGCAACATGGTATCTCTACATGGTGGGTCATATAACAGACCTCTCAATTAGAATTGTAAAATTTATATAGATTCACAGGAAAAGATAGGTAACCTTCAGATAGCCTAAACCCAAACAATTTTGTTTTGTAGATTAAAACCACCAGCCTGAATTGTGCATAGTAGTAGATTGGAAGTCAAGAAAATATATCTAAGAGAGGTCTACAAAAATGGACCATAACCCAAAAAAAATCTGTTGCATTTGATTCTATCTGTACTTTCTGAACATTTTTCAAGGGCTGTTCCATTCAGACAGCATCATAGGCATCTAAAGAAAAAGCAACTAAACCTGAGCAAAGCCATTCCTGCTACTTCATCACTGTGGCCCTTGATTTTCCTGGACGGGAGTACAGTCACTTTTAGACCTTTTGAATCAGGAGGCTGAGCTGTCTTTTTGTGGATGGGATTGTATTTTCATTTGACAGCCCTCTAAGGGCATTAGAGTGTATTGCTGGCATGCAGACATCACTGGAAGGGTGGGGAATCAATTTTTCCCCTCCCTTTCTTTTGGAGCTGATGCAAGTAGGTAAAACAGGTACATTAAACCTATTTCTTTTTCAGATTGTTTATAGAAAAATAACTAAAACAATCACACCACTGAAAATCAACCACTGACATTGGGAGGTGCCATCTTATTGGTAGTGGCAGTTCATGTTTTAGCAATTCATAAAAAGTAAATTTGTGTCACATATGTCTGGACAGGGAGGTCATAAAAGTCAATATTTATTTTTGCAGTGCAGCCCTTCCATTCTACATGGTACTCCAGCCTAGGAAAATCATGCATTGTTACTACAGCTAATGCCATTTTTAGAGCAGGTCAGTGCCTATGCCATTCAATTCATTCTATGCTGGAAGCTTCCTTTACCTTACCTTGTCATTAATTATAAGTTCCATAGGATTGTTTCCCCACACTATCAGTACAAGCTCATTGGCTTGTCCAGGAGCAGAGTAGGAGAAAGGAGTGCCTACTTCTGCTGAATTCTTAGCTTTTAGCCACATGCTGATAGTGAAGGCATATAGTTCAGGCAAGCTTTTTTTCATCCGAGCGTACATGTAATTGTTTCGTACAGGGATGGAGACTTTAAATGCTTCTGGAGAGTTGAAGACAGTTGTTCCTATTTGCACAGGATATAATACATAAGAGTCAAAAGAGTTATGAAAGACTAGCAGAAATAGAGAAATAATCCTGACATATGATCAGGCCGTCGTTATCTGAAAGATGGGTGTCAGATTTTATACATAATCAGTACATTAGTCACGTTCTATCAGAATTTGAGATCATTTGACAAAGTTACTTGGTCATAGATTCAAGAAATGCCACCTAGCACATAACTAATTTGTGGGATCCATAGCCACAAATGGAGAAGAGATGGTCACTAGCATACCTGGCTGTAAGAGAGGACTCATCCAAGTTACAAAAGCTAGTTGTGTCAATTAATGGTTGCTAGTTATTTAACAGTGGCCATATGGAGCTTTTCATTGTAATATCAGGTAATATTTGCTGAGGAACAGGAGCAGAAGAGACTCATTGTGTAACGAATGAGTAGCATCAGATCAGAAAGTACTCCAAAATAAGCATTTCAATACCACAGCATTTTGATTCACTCTTTTCTAATTTTTAAACTTTTGTTTAAAGAGAATAAATAAGACCCATACCTAGAGTTATATAAATAGGTATGAATGTATGAAAGTTCTGGGTTTAACCTCATATTTTGGGCTCCTAGTGGTCACACTAACCATGCTCAAATCCAGCGACCCGGTTATGGAGAGCATCCAGCTCCTTTTCGACATTTTGTTGCTGTTGGTTGTGGCTGCTGGCGATGGAAGTGCGTTCTTTCTCCAGGGCCAAAAGCTTTGAGAGGATTTGTCCTTCCAGCTCCTCCATCTTGGTGTGGATGGTCTCTTGGGCTGGCACAGGCACAGAAGTAGAAGAAGCATTCATTCCAGTGGGAACATCCTGCTGCACTCAGAGAAGAAATAAAGAAGGAGATAAATAACAGATTAGAAATAACAGGAAAATAATTTCACACACAAAGAATTCAGAGATGCCTTTACTGATGTATTTATATTTCTACAGTATCCTATTATGGCTAGGGTTGGGCTTTGGGAGAAAAGATCACAATCCTTCAACCATTAGGGTCCCAAGTGATTTCCAAAGGATAAGTGCAGGGCAGGGGTGGGATTCCACCAGATCAGCCTGGTTCAGGCGAACTGATAGCTGTGAGGATCACTGGGAGCAAACCGATTCAGTTTGCTCCGATGATCAGCTGTTGGGACTGCCCACTCTAGGCTGTGCTTTATATCCTGTTTATATCCTATCAGCTGATTCATGTGGCACAGCAGATTGCCGCCTGCCAGCTGTTTAACACATAGGGATTGCTGAAGAAGGTCAGTAGCAAACGCTCTGCATGTGCACAAAGCACACAAAACACATGCTCACTGAACTGGTTGTTACACTAGTTAAATCGCACCTCTGAGTGCAGGGAAGCAGTAACCCTACAAGAACTGATATCATAGCAAACAAAAACCAAAACCCTACCCACACATGCACACATACCTACACTTGTATCAACCAATGGATGATTGAACATATATAATGACATATTATAATTTTTGTTATTTTTAATTAAAAATATGTCTTTTTAACAAATAAAATGGGCTTATAAGATGGAGCAATATCTAAAGTTCCTCTTTCCAACATATTGAGGATCTAAAGTTACTTGATTGCATTATTCCACCCAGATAGTTAACATAGATTCAGCATAAAAAGCGGAGAGCCATAATACTACGAATATGTTAAAACTGTTGAGTTGACCCAAAACAATTTAAAGAATCTTTGTGCATCTACCAGTGTCTTCTGTCCTGGGCCCCAGAGTCACCGGAAGGATAGGAGAGGGATTGAAGATCAGCAATAAAACCCAGGCCTGATGTGAAAAAGACTGTTTATGGGTTCTTTGCAAATTCCATTGGAAAGATTCATATAGCAGATGAGGGGAATGGTTAGAGTAGTGTTTTTTTTTAATCTTGGCAATTTTAAGAGGTGTGGACTTCAACTTCCAGAATTCCCCATCCAGGAGGCTAGCCAGGAAATTCAGAAAGTTGAAGTGCATACACCTTAAAATTGCCAAGGTTGAGAAACACTAGATTAAAATTATAACTGAGCTGCAAAAATCTGGACAAAACTTCAGCAGAGGGGGAGGGCAGAGCTGGCGTCGCAACGATAAGTTTCCTAAATTAGAGAAATTAAAATTTGATATAATCTGCCTACAAGAAGTACATATTAAAAAACAATATGAACAATTGTTGATACAGCCAAAATTAGGGAAAATATTCACTTCCTTGACTCAATGTAAGAAAAGAGGAGTGGTTTTATATATTAAAGAGACCACCTCAGTGAAATTGATTTATACTGATGACGATGGAAGAATATTAATGGTGGAAATAATGGACAATAATACGAAAACACTCCTGATAGCATTTTATGCCCTGAATGACAAACAAGAAGAATTCTATAAAAAAATTACATATGAAAATAGTTGAACTGGACTATGTTAATATAGTTATGATGGGAGATTTTAATGGAATTGTAGACAATAAACTGGACTACACAGCACAGAAAACAATAAAGCAAAATAGAAAGACTCTCCCTAAATCTTTTTTTTTAAATGGTAGATGAAATAAACTTAAAAGATACATGGAGAGAAAGAAATGCTAAAACTAAACAATACACCTTCTACTCAAATAGACAATTATCATGGTCCAGAATAGATATGATATGGATGTCAACAGAATTGTTAACTAATATTCAAGAAATAAATATTGAAACAAGTACTTGGGCAGATCACAATCCAATGACAATTAAATGGAAAGGACAAAGAAGAAGATCTAGATGGACGTTAAATAATACTATTTTAAAGAGAAAAGACTTCACACAGTGGATGGAGAAAGAATTGGCCTTTTTCTTTGGAGAAAACAAAAAAGAAGATACATCAATCCAGAATGTATGGGATACAATGAAGGAATATGCCAGAGGCTTGATAATAGACTATAGAAGGAAAAGAAATACCATGAAAAGATTAGTCTCTAAGGCATTAGAAGATGAGTATAAAGGACTCGAAAAAGAGCTACAGAAAATGCCACAGAGAAAGGACATTAAGTTAAAAATGGATATAACCAAACATAAAATGGGTCTAATAGAAAAAGAAGAATTAGCACAAAAAATTAGAGGTGCCAAACAGAACTATTTTGAAGATGCAAATAAACCAGGTAGATGGTTAGCATATAAATTGAGAAAGGAGAAAGAATCAAGGAAAATATCGCAATTAATAGATGACCAAGGCCAAGTTTGCTATGGTAGTAAAGAGAAGAAGGAAATTATTCGAGATTATTATGGGAAACTATACACACAAGAGAATATTGATGAGGAAAGAGTAAAACAGTATTTACAGAATGCTATTTTACCCCAGATACCTAAAGAGATTGAAACAATGTTAGAAAGCAATATAACGATGATGGAGTTAAATGAAGCACTTAAGAAACAAAATAATGGAAAGGCACCAGGCCCAGATGGACTTCCGGCAGAAATTACAAAACATTACAAGAATCATTGAATTTTCCATTGCTAGAAGTTATGAATGAAGTTATGTTAAAGAAAAGGATACTTAAATTGGCGATTCATGTTATTACTGCTGGAACAGATGGGCTTTGCTAGAAAATTTATTCAAGCAATAGAAGCTATATATCATAAGCCTCTATATCTATTGATATAAGAAAAGGAACAAGACAAGGGTGCCCACTATAACCTCTGTTGTTTGTGTTAACTTTGGAAGTGCTAAACAGAAATATTAGAGATGAAAAGAATATAAAAGGGATGAAAATTAAAAATGAAGAATTTAAGTTGCAAGCAGTTGCAGATGATCTGGTTTTTATCTTAGAAGACCCACTAGAAACAGCATCAAAATTGATAGAAAAGATAGAGATATATGGAAAGGTGGCTGGTTTGAAAATAAATAAAGATAAGACAAAGATCTTGACAAAGAATATGCTATCAAGACAACAGGAAGAATTAGCAGACCTATTGAAAATTCAGGTCACGAATAAGATCAAGTACTTGGGGATAGACTTGGCAGCAAGATGCAGTACACTAAAAGAGAATAATTATATCAAACTTAAACAGCAGATAGTGCTAGATTTTGCAAAATGGGAAAATTTACAACTGTCATTAATAGGGAGAATATCAACAATCAAGATGAATATATTACCCAGAATTTTATATTTGTTTCAAACAATTCCAATTAGGCTTGAAAAAGACTACTATGAAGATTTAAATAAAATTGTGTTGAAATATATATGGCAAGGTAAGAAAGTGAGAATAAAGTTAAAACTTTTGCAAGATGCTAGAATAAGAGGAGGATTTGGTTTGCCTAATCGGGAGTTGTATTACCAAATTTGATGTGGGTTAAG
The DNA here is from genome assembly GCA_033807585.1 of Hydrophis major. Classification (NCBI taxonomy): domain Eukaryota; kingdom Metazoa; phylum Chordata; class Lepidosauria; order Squamata; family Elapidae; genus Hydrophis; species Hydrophis major. The sequence continues at coordinate 181,096,586 of CM066331.1, read as the reverse complement.
GCATGGACAACATTAAGAAAGCATAGATTGTTGACATTAGAAGGACATGACTTGTTGTTAGTGTGGCATGCATTTTTATGGCATAAAGGAACTAAAACACTGGGGTACTTTAGAAGACATTATATACAGGAGTCTCTGTGGTTAAATTGGGAGAAGATTAAAAGACAATGTTATTTGAAAATTCCAGTCTGGCTATCAACTATTGAAGCATTTTCTTATCCTATAATATACAAAAAGGAACAAACAGTTAGATATGGTGAAATATTGAATGAAAAGGGTGAACTTAAATCTGTACAAAAACTAGAGGAACAAGGTATAAAGATGAATTGGTTTTCATATGCGCAAATACATTCAAGGTATGATAAAGATTCTAAAAGAGAAGGTTTCTATGATAGATTGACTGACAGATAAGATTTTGACAGGTACTGATGAAAAGGTGATTAAAAAATTGTATGGGTATTTATTAGAAATTAAACTAGAAGAAGAAGAAGTTAAAGAAACTATGATTGCTTGGGGGAAGAATTTTGGATATGGGATTGATCTAGAGACTAGGAATAGGTCTTCAGCTAATAGTTTTATATGTTGTGCTTTTATGCCTGTACATTAGTGGTTGAGAAATTTTATTTTAAATTGGAAAATGGCTGCCAATATTATAACACCACATCACTTTACAAGAAAGCACAACAACGTCTTCACTTTCTCCGCAGACTGAGAAACGCCAGAGCCCCTACCCCTATCATGCTCTCTTTTTATCGTGGGATTATTGAGAGCATCCTGACCAGCTGCCTCACTGTGTGGTATGGCAGCTGCACAGCATTCTGCCGTAAGACCTTGCAGCGCACAGTGAGAGCAGCTGAGAAGATTATTGGTGTCCCCCTCCCACCCATTCACAATATTTATAATACACGCCTGACCCGTAAAGCTATTCAGATCTCAGGCGATGTCTCCCACCCCACACACAGCTACTTCAGCCTCATGCCATCAGGCAGGAGACTGAGGTGCCTTCGGGCTAGGACTTGTAGATTAAGGGACAGCTTTGTCCATCAGGCTGTCAGGCAGTTAAATTCCCTGCCAGTTCTCCCCCCTAGTCTGTTTCCGTTGTCTTCGCATTAATACTATATACATACATGAACATTCATTGTGTTTTAATTGCTGCTTTTCCCATGCACTTTAGCACTCACAGTACTTTTAATGTTTTAACTTTTATCCTGCATTTCTATTGCCCTCGAACCCGCTGCACTAGGGTTACTGTTAGTGTTTTATTGTATTTTATTGTTCATTGTATTTTTTTATTGTTTTTATTGTTTTTATTGTTCTACTGTATTTTATTGTATTGTTGTTACTTTTTTTACTGTACTGTGGGAGAGTGGGAACGTAATTTCATTCCTATATATGATTTGCTTGTCATGTATGGAGTGACAATAAAGGAACCTTGACCTTGACCTTGACCTTGAAACAAGCATAGTGTATATGTTTTAAAGCATTTTCAATTAATGTGCTTGCTTCTGCTTTTCCACACCCAAAAGTCTGGAAAAGAATGCCTATAAAATCTTAAGTTGCCAAGGATGGAACTGGGTTTCGGTAAAGAGTAAATTGACTTTTTCTTGCTCCTTTGATCAATCAGTTTTGTTGACATCATATAATAATTTTAATTTTACAGTTCTATATGCTTTTTAACTTCAGGTGCTGAGGTCACAGCTGGTATTAAGGCAGAGAAGATCCATAACTAGAGCAAGTCCTTATTACTGTTTGTCAGAACAAATAATATTGCTGGGAAAAACGTTCCCATATAGTGAAACCTATTTTTCCTTCCTGTACTCTGATTACACATCTTTTCAGCCCCAGAACCCTATTTCACTTAGTCAGACTTGATGTTAGACTTCATGAATACAAATGGAATTAAAATTGCAGGAAGCAGTACATCTACTCTGTTATGCCAGACCTACCACAAATGTTGCATCCAGCCTGGGAAAGAGGATTCAGATAAACTGGAAAGAGTTTGAAGAACAATGAGGATGACCGGAAATTCAAAATTACTTTGTGTAACTCTTTTAAGGGACATTTTGCTTTGATAAAGATGTAAGCTAAGTATCCCTTTGAATTGCCTAAGGCAGGGGTGTCCAACTTTGGCAACTTTAAGATTTGTGGACTTCAACTCCCAGAATTCCTCAGCCAGCTGGCTGAGGAATTCTGGGAGTTGAAGTCCACAAGTCTTAAAGTTGCCAAGGTTGGACACCCCTGGCCTAAGGGGAGGGCCATAGCAGCAGCCTTCCAATTGCTGGAACAAAGCAGCTCTGAGTTTCAATACATTCCTCAAAGAAACTTCTGTGTATGTATAGAAACCATTGTGTTGAAGTAAAGGAAGTTACAAAGACAATGGTTCTTCACTGATGCTTCATGACCTTTAAACAGTTTGTTTCCTGAGCGTTTTTAGTATTTCTGGAAGGTAAAGCACCATTGAAGCAGATGGTATAAAATCCTCAGTGGCTTAACAATTAAATTCCTTGAAGAAAGATTAAGGAAGTCAATTGCAGGACAATATAGCAACACTCTTCAAGTACATGCAAGAATGTCTCCCAGAAGAAAACTGTGACTCAAGACATGGAATAATGAGCTTCAGTCCAGGAAAACACATACTGCTTTAATGTTAGAAAACATTCGTTATATGGAGAAGAACAATCTGACAGTAGAATTAGTTATGGAAGGAAATAATAGCTTGAACTATTCAATAGCTTGAACTAGTTCAAGAGGCTGGATAAGACATTTGTAATGAGCAGCATCTGTGACTTTGATTTTAGAATCTGTTTTATAATAAATCACGTTGGGGTTAACAATGATAGAACATGCAGTTCAGCAGTCTTGTCTGCTTTTGTTTTTTTTCCTGTGTGATTCTTATTTTTTGTAAAAGAACATCAGTAAAAGCAGATTGTTCTAGAAGAAAAACGGAAAAGGAAACACTAAAGAAGGTGTGAAGCAGACAAATCTGGAGAATTTTGTTTATCTTGGATGCCAAATAAAACCAACATTCTGCATATTTCCAAGGCTGAAATGCAATTATCTTTCAGATTTAAATAAATATTTTAGGGCCAAATACTGTTAGAAAGTTTTGAGAGGAAATATATCTAAAACTAAATTAACAATCTGCTCTATAAAAGAGAGTAGGATATTGCTATGATGGGGCTTATTAAACCACCGTTAAATAAAAATTTAATGTTTGAATGTTAAGGAGGAAGTCAGTCACATCTTATGGTACTGTAGCTGCTTTGTGTGGCCAAATCTTTAGGAAAATCTGAAGAATGGGTAAAATGCCAGGTGCCTTAAGGATGTTCTTATTTTCAATTGCAGAATAGGGAATTATAGATCAATCTTTCTGACATCAAGTCCTGGAAAAAGGTGCAGAACAGTTCATAAAACGATTAGTCTTTTAGTCTTCCATCCTTCCGAGGTGGGTAAAATGAGGACCCAAATTGTTGGGAGCAATATGCTAACTCTGTAAACCACTTAGAAAGGGCTGTAAAGCACAGTGAAGTGGTATATAAGTGCTATTGCTATTCTAATTAACATAGCTAGTTAAGAGTGCATTAGATAATTTTAACAATTATGTAAATATGTAGCTGGCTTGAAAATTGACCTCAGGAAGAGCTTACTAATGGAGTGCCACAAGATTCAGCGGTCCAAGGTCCTATATTCTTTTTTTGTAACAAAATTGGATGGGATAATTAATATAACATTTGAAACTTTATCACTTAGAGAAATAGGATGAAAATTCCATCAAGAAATGTAATAGAAACAAATGCAAAGCTCATTACTTATGAAACAGAAATGAAATTCAAATTCAGAAATTAAATTCATTACTTATGAAACAGAAATCAAATCCACAGTTGTATGAATATGTGCCCTGAAAAGGATATTTGCTGATTGAAAACTGTATATGTTACCTGGATGATGTGGACCAAAAAGAAAAAGAAATGCAACTTTGTTTCAACAGAAGTAAACTGTCCAAATCACAGGAAGCAATAATTCTGTTTGATTTTTTTCTTGGTCAGACCTCAGCTCAAAGATTAAGTAAACTTTAAGAAAGATTCAGACAAACTGTTCAGAAATGGCAATAAGAATGATCAGGGACTATAAACTAAAGAAGAGAAATAGGAGTAATTAGCATTCGGAAGACTGAGGTGAAACTAAAAGAATGCTACACAGAATAAAATCTTGAGATGTTTTCCATTGTTCCAGGATTCAGAACATAAGATAATGGATTTAAAATAAAGGAAAACTGATTAAATGCCACAAAATCTTATTAAAACTTATTAAAAGTAAGTGAATTTCAAGTAGTGGGTGATTTATCTTCACCAGTTATAGTCAAACAGACGCTAAATACTAATTTGTTGGGGATGCTTTACTATGGATTCCTGCATTGAGAAGAATTAGATTTAATAACCTAAATTACCTATTCCAAAATTTTGAGCCTGTCTGTGGCTCTTTAGAAATATCTATTTTCGAACCATATATTAAAAAAGTACTTTTCAATGGACCGATACATTTAAACAAATATTCTATTTTATTCTAGGAGATGGATGAAGAAATGGAACAGAATGGATTTATAAATGTACATATGAGAAAATAACATGTAGACTACATTAGTATGCCGCAAATTGATGTTCTTCAAATATGAAAAGCTTCCAAACAGATCTGGAGACCAGATTGCCTGGGGACACTACCTATCCTTCCTTAGCCTGGGTTTAATTAAAGGAAAAATAAGGAAGTCAAAGGTGGAATAAAAGGCAAAGATAGGCAAGAACCAAAAAATAATAATAATAACTGAAAGATTAAAGTAACTTTTTACCCTCTTCTACTAATGTTATTTCTCAGTCTATCCACTATTAGCCACTTACATCAGATATTAATAAAAATGAAGGCAGAAAAGACTCCCTGCTGTCCACAGCTGCCTGCTGCTCTCATTCATTATTGCAAAAGCTGATCTAGAGAAATGCATCTATTATTTAAACCCCTCTCAGTGTTTTGATGAACTACTCCTAGGTGTTCCTAATTAAGGTTGTAGCTTTTCTTCTCATAATTAATCAGCACATTCTCTCTTCTTGGTAGAAGATAGGGGGGTTTTTTGCCAAGGGAAAAAGTATGTCTATCTATGTATGTTAATCAAGCGCATCGATTCAAAAGAATATTTTGTTTGTTACGCTACTAAAGCTATGCTTTATAGAAAAATCAGGTTGTGAAAGCCAGGGAAAAGGATTTACTGGTTTTGCTTTCTGCTCTTTCTGTTCCTTGGATGTATAATAGCTGACAGTCTAAGAGCAATGGCAGAATAGATATGATGAATTGGCTTCTTAAAAAGAACAGGTTATTAATATTATAAGCTTTCTCTTTTCTATAAGCCAGCTTGCATAGAAACCCTCTGTGGGTTCCAATCACACCCAAGTGGGATAAAGAAGTCGGCCTTTTCTGATGGTATTCTCAGAGGACATCCACATTAACAGTCACATGACCCAGCCATCAGTGTGACAATTTAAAGCTTTTCAATAAAAATGATTTATCACCAAAACAATGGCTGTAGCATGCAATAAATTGATCCTATGAAAATGTTTCCGAATTATGAAATTCCTTGTTCAGGGAGTTTATACCAAATTTCTCTCTCTCTGTGTGTGTGTGTTTGTGTGCTGTTATTGTGTTATTGAAATATCTTTGGTTGCTGAGAAGTAATGTTTCCATTTACTTGTTGCTATTTATTTTTAGTACTTTTAATATATTTATTCCATTATCTATATATGTATCTATTGAAAAATATTTGTAAGTCTAAAATGAACTGATATGTTCTAATTTTTACAGCATTTCTTTATCTATCACTCTCAGATTGGCCCCTTCCTCTCTGTGGGAGCCCCTCAAATATTGGAAGACTGCTATCATGTCTCCCCTGGTCCTTCTCTTCACTAGACTAGCCAAGCCCAGTTCCTGTAACCATTTTTTGTATGTTTTAGTCTACGGTCCCCTAATCATCCTGGTTGCTCTTTGTACTTTTTCTAGAGTCTCAACATCTTTGATGTGCTCCATGATAGCTTAAAGTAAGGATTCCTAAACCTTTTCTCATCACTTCTCCCTTCAGTTTAATCTTAATGCACACACCTACTCTAAAAATCCAAATACCAAAATAAACACAAATGAACAACAGAAACAATACAACAAAAATTTGGAAAAGGTGGATTTATTAACTAAAGGTTCTTTATAACTCCCTTCGACTTTGTCTGAAACTCCTCAAGGGAAGTTTGCCTTGCAGTTTGGGACTTGCCTATTTAAAGAATTGCTGTATTGATGGACATCAGCAGTCCCAAGCATGCACTTACTAGAAGGTGAAAAAGCAACCCAGGTGGCTGTCTCTATTGTGTCAGAGAAATATTTGTGGGTACCAAAGCACCATAAATGCAGTGCTGATGTTTGTACTTGGTTTTGCTGGATATTGACTTCCCATTTGGTCTTTATATTAAGAGATACTTTTTAAAATTTAAATCGGGCAGGGATCCTGCTGAGCACCAAAGATGCTCCATAGCAGACCGGGCATGGTGATATCTATGGAAATGATTTTACCCATATTTACATTAAGTAAACAAATTAATAACAAAATTTCTATCTGTCAATTACTGTTTGGGTCTGGACATATACTATACTGATATATTTCACGGGTTCTTTCTTTTTGGGAATAACTTAACACATATGATGGTCAACACCAGCTAAAGAATTGACAATATGATTCTACATTGTTGTGTATATAATAATAATCCGTATACACATGTGGCAGACAATGCAACCAACAACAATAATAAATAAACCAATAGTGATAGACACCCTGGGTGCAATCCCAAAACAGCTATAACATCACTTGAACACTACCAGCAATGAAAAATTGCTATCAGTCAATTGCAAAAGGCAGCTTTACCTGGCACAGCTTATATGTTGAGACAATGCCTTTAACACTATCAAACAACAACATCTGCCTATCCCAGGTCTTTGGGAAGGACATGATAGCTGGATAAAAATACCAAATCCAATATCTGACAAACTGTGCAACCAACCATAAGAATAACAAACAAATGATATGACAAAGTAACAATATCTGCAAGAAATACATTTGCCCGCAAGCAAGAACTGTGGGAAAGAGAAAATAACAGAAAATTAAGGAGTTAATGTGCTCTGTGACTTTAGAATTCAAGCAGACAAGCACTTGGCACAAAATGTTAAGCCTGGGCCCATAACCAGTGTTAAGCCTGTGTTCCCCAAACAGGGTTAAGGAGACAAGCTAAACAGAATGTGCAGTGTTAGTCAGATAGGCATACAGATAAATGTGTGAGATAAGTTTGTATGTTAGTTAACATACAGTAAAAATAACAGATACGCTTGTGTTATCAAAAATATAGTTTATTCCATTTAGAGTTATAGCATAGTCAAAATAACAGTCCATTAGTCATGTATCATTTTAGTCAGTCCATTCAAGGATATTCAATTAGCAAAGTCCGTGTAGAATATCCAATGTCAGTTCACTTACAATAAATCAGTCCTCTCACCGTTGATAAATCAACAATCATTTCTCTCTCCCGTTCCAGTAGGGGAAAAAACGCAGTCTTCAGTCTATCCAGTAATTAGGGATCATAAAGCCAGAGAGAGCAGGCTGCCGTGCCTTGCTTCTTTTATGGTGCTTTTACAACCACTCCCTTAATTACATTCTTACAGTTAAAGTTACAGACACTTTAACTAACAAACCATGATAACATATTTATTATTTTACCTAAACCAGTTAGGGTAAACAATGTTATCCCTAACACATAACATCTCAGACTTAACAATTGTCAGTAAGGAAAATGTAAAAATGTCTGGATAGTGGATGTTGTGGTACCTGGAGATTGGAGAAGTGAAGAGAAGTGAAGAGAAAGATTTGGGGGAGGGGATCACAAAATACCAGTATCTCAAACAGAACTAGAATGAATGTGACAAAAGATAGTACCAATAGTAGAAAACACTTTTGGTGCAATGCCAAAACAACTAGAACACCACTTGAACTCCATTTGACATTAAAAGATTCACCACCCATCAATTGCAAAAGCTTTACTCAGAACAACAACTATCCTTCGATGATACCTTTACTGTTATTAAACGATCACATCTGCCTATCCTGGATCCTTGGGAATGACTCAGTGGTAGATAAAAATGTCAAATCCAGCCTAAACTCCTAGCTGATTGTGGAACCAACTATAACAATGAGTAAAGAAAAAACAAAATCTTTTTCCAAATACTTTTTGTAGCCCAAATAACCTTGTGTTAGTTACAAAATTTTCCTCAAATTAAGTCTTAATAGTTCAGAAAGGAATGAACTCTACCACTGTGGTAGAATCACAGAAAGGCCTGCATCCCTCATAGCCATAAACTGAATTTCCAAAGAAGGCAATTCATAAGCCTACAATATTCTTTCACCAGCATTCTCATGAAAATGGCGGCGCGCACAGACGCAGCGGCTTATGGCTCTCCTGTTCGGTGCTCTTTTTTGTTGTTTGTATACGTTTTTTCTGTTTATCTGTGGACTTTTGGCTCTACGATCCAATTATACTCACGACTGGACATCATAGGCATAGGAAACCGACACCAGACGTCTGTTTTGAGTGCTTTTCATCGTTTACATAACATCCCTGACGAGATAGCGAGACCAGCGGGCTCTCCGTGGATTGTTGTCGGGACTAGGAGGCGGCGCAGACGGAGGAGGGAGAGGAAGCAGAGGCGAGGCTGTAGGTCTGGTGTTATGCTAAGGCTGAGGAAACATCCATACAAGCCACCTCTCCCGAGTCTGTATCTTGCCAACGCCAGATCCCTGGTGCATAAAACGGACTATCTGAACTTACAACTCGCTGGTAATCGCTACGTTCGAGACTGCTGCGTTATGGTAATTACCGAAACTTGGTTACATCCCGGGATTCCTGACGCTAGCATGCAGCTTGCAGGTCGTACTTTTTTACGCTGGGATAGAACGAGGGACTCTGGTAAGAGTAGAGGGGGGGGGCTCTGTATGTATGTACATGAGAATTGGTGTAATAACGGGACAATTATAGATAATCACTGTTCCCCTGATCTTGAGTATATGTCTGTAAGATGTCGGCCTTTTTTTCTACCGAGAGAGCTAACTGTCGTGATTGTCACGGCGGTGTATATTCCACCCGGTGCAAACACGGATAAGGCACTCTCTCTCCTGCTGAACACCATAAATGAACAGCAACGGGTTCATCCCGATGGTGTTCACGTCATTGCAGGAGATTTTAATCAGGCCAATCTGAAAACTGTACTCCCGAAATTCTACCAGCATGTTAAGTGTGCTACGAGGGGAGGAAATACTCTGGATCACGTTTATACCAACATCAAACATGCATACAGAGCCATACCCCTCCCCCATCTTGGGCTTTCAGATCATCTCTCCCTCTTGTTACCCCCAGCCTATACCCCCCTCAGATGTAGGGGCAGGCCTATTATAAAGACTATTACGACCTGGCCGGAGGATGCACTCAGCAGACTACAAGACTGCTTTGAGCAGACAGATTGGAATACGTTTCAACATCAGGAGCTGGAAATGTATACGAGTACGGTGCTGGACTATATCAAGTTCTGTATCGGAAATGTGACTGTAGATAAAAACATCCGGGTTTTCCCAAACCAGAAACCCTGGATGACTACTCAAGTCCGCAGACTCCTCAAAGCCCGAGATGTAGCCTTCAAGTCAGGTGACAGAGTCCTGTATACAGCCGCTCGAGCCGACTTGAGGAAGGGGATCATAAAAGCCAAGATAGACCACAGGAGGAGCATAGAGCTCCATCTGTCCAGCCATAACACACGGGAGGTGTGGAAGGGCATACATGACATTACTAATTACAGGGGCTGTCATGCGACAACAGAACATCTGAGTGCAGCGTTAGCAGAGGAGCTGAATAACTTCTTTGCTCGTTTTGAAGTCCCTCAACATCATAGAGCTGTACCAGCCCTATTCCCACCTTCAACTATACCCAGCTCCACTATTCCACCCAGTATATATTCTGTGACGGAGGATGATGTCAGACGGGTGTTCTGTGCGGCGAATCCCAGGAAGGCAGCCGGTCCAGATGGAGTTCCTGGCAAGGTGCTCAAGGCATGTGCTCCCCAGCTCGCTTCCATCTTCAAAGACATCTTTAACCTCTCCTTGGCCCAGGCAGTTATACCATCTTGTCTGAAATCTGCTATAATTATCCCTGTGCCGAAGAAATCCCCCATCTCCAGCCTCAATGACTATCGTCCAGTGGCGCTTACTCCTGTAGTTATGAAGTGCTTTGAGAGGCTGGTGCTCCGGCACATCATTAATCATCTCCCCCTGGATTTCGACCCTCATCAGTTTGCCTACCGTACAAACCGGTCTACAGAGGACGCTATAGCCATAGCTCTGCACGCTGCGCTGAGCCACCTGGAGCAGCAGCAGAGCTATGTCCGGATGCTCTTTGTGGACTACAGCTCTGCCTTTAACACAATTATCCCAGGAATACTGGTTAAAAAACTGGACATATTAGGTTTGCCTTCCCTTACATGTGCCTGGATAAAAGACTTCCTAAGCGATCGGCCCCAGACTGTGAGGCTTGGCCCCCACCTCTCTTCCACTTGTACACTCAGCACTGGCTCCCCACAGGGCTGCGTGCTGAGCCCACTCCTGTACTGCCTCTACACCCACAACTGTAGTCCACGGCACGACAGCAACCTCATTGTGAAGTTTGCTGATGACACCACAGTGGTTGGACTCATTTCGAAGGGAGACGAGGCAGCTTACAGGAAGGAGGTCCTGATGTTAACAGCTTGGTGTTCGGACAACAACTTAGTTCTGAACACCAAGAAAACTAAGGAACTCATTGTGGATTTTAGGAGGCATAACACCGATTTGGCTCCCCTTTACATCGATGGAGAGCAGGTGGAGAGGATCCACACCTTCCGGTTTCTGGGTGTCATCATTGCTGATAAAATCTCTTGGACGGAAAATACCACGGCGGTCATTAAGAAGGCCCAGCAGAGACTCCATTTCCTGCGGGTGCTCAGGAAGCACAATCTGGACTCTAACCTGCTGATTACCTTCTACCGTGCGTCCATTGAAAGTCTGTTGACATACTGCATCACAGTGTGGTATGGCAACTGTACCATGGCAGACAGGAAGAGATTACAGAGGGTAGTCAAAGCAGCTCAGAAGATCATCGGCTGCCCTCTTCCCTCCCTGTCGGACATTTATTCCTCCCGCTGTCTTAGTAGAGCTGTGAACATCATAAAAGACAGCTCTCATCCTGGTTATGGACTGTTTGACCTGTTGCCCTCAGGGAGGCGTTACAGGAGCATCTGGTCAAGGACAAACCGCCTTAAAAACAGTTTTTTCCCGAAAGCCATAACTACCTTGAATTTGCACATGCACTGATTTTAAATACTGCCAGATACACTGTAAATAATTGTGAACAAATTTTGTGTAATATGATCACTATTGTTGTTGTGTTGGCGGGCATGTGCAATAATTCCTACTGGGACAGGCACAGTAGGGTATTTTTTATTCTTTTATTCTTTTATTCTTTTTATTCTTTTATCATAATTTTTTTTAGAGATTTTATGTATATTTCTGGTGTGTATGTTGCACTGAAGGACGAGTCGCTTAATTTCACTGTGTATGCGTATGATGCAAATTGTACACGTGGATAGTGACAATAAAGGTATTCTGATTCTATTCTGATTCTGATGTCTTCTTAGTCTCAGGCCAGAATATCTACCCTGGTTTTCCCTAATCATAAACCCTTTAAATGACTGGAAATTCTAGGAATTCAAACCACAACACACTAGTTTGGGGAAGGCTTCATAATCAAAACTGTACAACACAAGGGAATCAGGCTATTTTAAATATTGTTTTGGTTTCAAGAGAAATCCATTTATAGTTGGCACACCAGAGAACCCATGGGACAGCAGTAAGCTGCCAGTCTCTTTCAGGGCTGCCAGTGCTTGCTGCTCTCTGTCTTATCTTAGAGTCCTCTCTCTCTCTCTCTCTCCCTCCCCCACTCACCATCATTTTGGAGTCTTCTCTTAGGTAAAAGGAAGAAACCTCTTTTCTAAAAGAAATGGCTGAAGCCAATTGTTTAGCACCACTCTGGAAAGGCTTAATTTTCAAAGTTTGTGGCTAGGATGATTAGTGTAATAGGTAAAATGCCCAACATTTTGTCACAGAGAGAGAGAATAAATCTTGTCTTTAAAGTAAAATATGAAGGAAATTGAAATTAAGCAAAGAAAAATTAACTTTTTTCTAATGGCAGGCAATATGTTTCATATAATCTGTGCAGGATTAAATATATAAATATACCATAAAATTACTGATTGATTTATTATAATTTTATCCCACCTTTGTTGCTTTATAAGTAACCCAAGATGGCAAACTTATGCAATATTATTCCTTCCTTCTACTTTTCTTACAACAATAAGGCTGTGAGGTGAGTTGGATTGAGAGAAAGAGCTGGCCCAAGATCACCCCACAGGCTTTCCTGGCTAAGGAGGGCCCAAAACTCACAATCTCCTGGTTTCTAGGTCAGTTTAACCACTACGGCATGCATTTGGGAAGCATATTTATTCATTATACTTCTATTCAGGAAAACTTACAGGAAGTTTCCAGTTAATACACTGATGAGGAGCAGATCTGATTCTTACTATACAACCTTAGATGGTGCACCACATCTAGGTTGAAGAAGAGCATCTAAAACACACGTGATGGGACTTTGTGGCTCTGAGGATTCTGAGGAAACCGAAGCTCTTCTTTCAGACTTGAGTTTCTAAATGGCTTTCCAACAATAGGAAACTTCTGAGTGACTAGGCAGCTATAGATTCCCTTATCATACAGTAAAATCTCACCTCTAGCCCTATCAAAGCACATTCTGAGTTCAGCTTCAGTTTTTATTGGCGTAGCCTTGAAACTATTTTTTTCATATCAAATTCAGTCTGGGAAGAAGTAAATCAATAATTAAGAAATGAAATCAGTCTGCAGCTACCGCATACATGTCCATTTTTCTGGTATTGTTCTGCTCATTATTATGTAGATAGATTCTTAGGAACAGATATTGGTATTGATAGTAATAAAACAGCCAGCTTTCCTTCCATTTCAATAAAGTAAGAACTTTGGAAAAATTCAATTTTCCCAGAGATGGGCATTTGTCCCAATGCTGTATTTGTAGGCATGACATTTTATGAATAATAACAGTCTGTTCTTACAAAACTTGTCCTCTCCATTTCATTTTGCTGTCATGAGAACAGTGTTGCACCAGAACAATAATAGTACCAGGGTTGCTTTGCTCCCAGTTCAATGAACATTTGTCATTATGTCAGTAATAATAGGTTTCCCAGCACAAATGACTCAAGTACTATTCCTATCAAGGGAACAGAATCATCGCCTCTGTGGGCAAACCAAGGCGTAGAGCACATTGTGCTTGGAGGGTGCCTTTTACAAGAAAAGATAATTGATAGGAAAATGCTAGATAAGAGGAAGACAATTATAGTTCCTATATCACTCCTGTGCAGCGGACAAAGAGAAGGGGGAAAATGCTGAAGCAGCTTCAGTTTTGTCATGAACATTGATTAAAAGATGCTATGAAGGGGAGGCAGCATATAAGATTATCTACAGTACCTCCCTCTCACCAGGACTGCATTTAGGATGGTTAACATTGGTTCATGTCACCAGGCTGGATTCCGTTTTCATTTTCTTAATACAAAAATTCCAGCTGAGCTCTTGAGCGGCTGTTCCAGATTGTATTAAATAAATGAATAGCCATTAGGGGTCTGCTCCCAAGTCTTCAATACATCCTCCATTTGCTTTTCCTTTACTGTCCTCCCAATTAGGCTCATGCATATGTCCTTCAGGTAATGTACAGCAGAACATGTGGCCTGCTCAAAAAGCCAAAATGTTACAGAATACAGGCAGCGGGAATTAAAAGAGGGAATAAAAAGAATGAACTGCTGGTAAGGAACATTTTTGATAAAAAGCATTGACTGTATTTCATAATGGTGTTTGGTGCTTCACTTTTCCTTTCATTCTTCCCCCCCCCTTTATGTTGCCAAACACTAGGGTAGAGTTCTGAATTATCCTGGTTTGGGCAAAGGCATAATGATATTGTTTGTGACCCCTCTTGGATCTAGTTCTCAATTTAAATGTCACATTTGTATTTTCACATAGAACTCTATCTGTTAATATCAAATATAAACCTCTTCTAGGTTTAGCTTTTGAATTTAGCACCCATGGTTAGCCTGAAGACAGTTTCTCCTATAGTGAATAATGAAGTTTTTATTACCTTGTGTCTTTCCATCATCTATGTTGTTTATTTTTTCTTTTCTTTTGAATAGCTGAAATGTAACCTATTAAAACTTTCTTTCTCTCTCCCTCCTTCCCTTATGCTCTCTCTCTCTCAGAATTTATATTAGAGAATTATCAACTTGCCACCAATATTGCTAAGGAATGATGAAGATTTTTGTCAACATATTACAAGTGCTTCTGTTATGCCATCAGATTTTAATTTACTTTAGCAATCAATAACTTAATATAACTTAAGTTTATTGTTAGGTTATTAAATTATTATTATTAAGTTTTCTTTTCTCCCCTCATTACCGCCAGCTCTCTCTGTCTCTATAATAAATGAACATCTATTTATTATAATTTACTCAAAATCTATGCATCACTGTTTAATGGCATTTATTGCCATTTCAGTTAGATACTTAATTGCATTTATTGCCATTTCAGATATTTATTTGCATTTATTGCCATTTCAAATATTTCATTGCATGTATTGCTATTTCTGTTAGACATTTTGAGTCTGTCTAGTCTGTCTTTTATTTTGTATTGGAACCATCCACAGGCAAGAGATGAGATGGCATAATACATACAGATCACACATACGCACAGAGCAAGCTTAGACAGGAAGATACAATTCTCCCACATCTCCTACCCAGTCTTTTCCCAATGTAGTCACTTCAACATTTATTGAAGTATAGTTTCATCTCCAGCCAAAATGACTAGACCTCTGGAAAGGAGTAGGATAAGAAACTCCTATAGCCCAACTAGTACATTTGGCTGTATTAGTTTTATCTAGATTAAAGAGTGTAGAAGCTGAACCTGGAACTGATCAATTAATTACCTAAAATCCTGAAAATCTTTCTTCACTGCACCCTGAAGCTGGTAAAAATAAAAGAATGATAGGAAAGGCTAGAAGGGCGATATTGTGGTGGTGGTGAATGGTTGATATCCAAAATATACACAAAATATGGGTAGTAAAAATTATGCTTCTTATTAAGACACCATTTTGATCTAGATGTTATGAATTTTACTAATCACAGATTAGTTTATTACCTCTTCTTACAATGTATCCTTGTTTCACCTGTTTATTCCAATTGATTATATAGGATCATAGAATGTGGACTTGGAAGGGATCACAAGGACCATGTAGCCCAACTTCCTGCAGGAAAACCCACTAGACCATTTCTGAGAAGTAGCAGCCCAGTTTCTTCTTGAAAATCTTCAGAGATGGAGAAGCCACAACCTCCATGGGTAGAGTGTTTCGCTGTTGTACAGATCTTAACCATTATCATTTTTCCCTAAATAAAATCTAGGTAGCTACAAGTTATACCCATTATTTCTAAAATAACACAAGCAAAAGCTTCCCTTGTTATATTATATATGTTATATTGTCTCTCAAAGACCCAGAATTTTAAAGTTACAGGAATATTTATACTTTTTGCTGAACTAATGCAAAACAATAAAATTCCAGCTGTATAACAGAAAGCTGCGCAGAAAAAAATGATCTTGCAATTTTATTATTCGTTGTCATTTAATGAAAGAAAAAAACTATTTTGAAATGTATTTCAAAGAAAAGCATTTCAATAACATTCTCATGAATGGAATGAGGTCTTATTTCACTTATTTCACTACAAAATAGCTACAGTGAATGTAGAAAACACACAACTCTAAGAGAAAATGAGAATTTTCAGTCAGGAGATATGGCTACATATCACACCATTTTCTTTTACAAAAAACTGCCTTCATCTTTAAACAAAGCTATCTGGAAGCCCATGGGGGGGGCAAATGGGAGCTAATTGAGCTGTTTTGCAAATATAATCTAGCTAGGGGATGAGTTGCGCTTAGTGGCTGAATTATTTGGGCAAAACCATATCTTGCCAAAGAATGTGCATGTCTGATATTTCATTCTTGGCTCAGATGGCTCTTTAAATTGCCAGAGAATTGTAAACTTTCCAGAACTTATAACCTAAAGCTTTTCAGTCTCCTGTACCCAATTAACTTTCTGAACTCATGATGCAGTGGGTGGTATTTATCAAAAAAATTTTGGAAGGAAGAAAAAAAATGTTCAGAATACATATTTAAAAGCTGTTGGGTGAGCTCATAACTTCCCATCTGTTGAAGCAAGAGTGGGGGTGCAGAGTGTGCTTCTTGATTTCTGAGCCTTCCAAAAGTTTGTAACATGCCAAACAATATTAGTCATGCAAGATGTCAATATCTGAAGTGAAAAAAGTGAGAGGAAAGTGGATGGAGAAACACGCCATTATTTTATAATATGTGATGTAACTTTTGGACTTTTGATGAATTTAGCCCATTGTCAGATATTCACATATATTTCTATAAGCATAAGAAATCCCCTCACATTCATTTGGGTTTTAGCAAATTTCTTTTTACTGGCTATGATAAAGACATCTGTCTAAATCAACATTAGAGGTTGATTTATATGAATAACTTCAGAATGTATGAGATGTATCCCATTCTCATATTCAAAGATTCCTTGGAATCTGAAACAATTACTGTGTATTTGAAACGTTGATACTATGGCTTTCTTGTATAAAATCTCACAAGACTAACCTGACTCAAAGAGGATTAATATGTGGTTAATAGTAAGCTTGATCATTATGATTAATGCAGAACTCAAAACTTCTTGAAGAAAAAGTCCCTGAAAGAAAATTCAGACTACAATACTAAAAACCATTTTTTAAAACTTTAATAGGTGTAGAAAATAATCTATATAAAACTGGAAGATGCCAAGAAATTATACCTGCCTATCCATTGGTAGAACAACACAGGTAGTCCTGACTTAAAGCCACAATTTAACCCCAAATTTCTGTTGACAAGTGAGACGTTCATTAGGTGAATTTTGTCACCTTTTATGACCTTTCTTCCCACAGTTGTTAAGTGAATCACTGTAGTTGATAAGTTAGTAACCCAGTTATTAAGTGAATCCGGCTTCCTCATCGATTTGGCTTATCGGAAGATGGCAATATTTGATCACATGACTCCTGGGGACACTGGGACTGCCATAAATACGAGTCAGTTGCCAAGCATCTGAATTTTGATCATGTGATCATGGGGATGCCGCAACATTCATAAATGTGAAAAATGGTCATAAGTTGCTTTTTTTTTAGTGCCATTGTAACTTTGAATGGTCACTAAATGAACTATGGCAAGTCAAAGACAACCTGCACACCTACTTAGTGTCTCAAGCCCTGGGAATGGGTGCAACATACCAAAGGTTTCTTGCACATTCAAGCTAGTCAAATGTATTTTACAGCATGTGTGTGTGTGTCCACGGGCATGTACGTGCAAGATACCATGGAGATTGACAGATTGAGCATTAGCGTTATTTCCTCTGTGAAGGCTCTTATGTGGCAGAACTTCATGAAAGCGATGAAACTTCCAGTCATTCCTTTCACCAACATGGATTTCTAATCAGTGCAGTTCAACCAATAATTATTTTTTGACCTTGAAGTTCTTAAAGCACTGCTGTCAAAATTAATAAGAGAGGCTTATACTCATGTCTAATATAGGCAAGACACTAAGTAATAATTGACAGTTGCAGCAATATCAGTATGTTGAATTTGTAACAATTCATTCAAATAACATAAGTTGCAGCCTAGCTGGATGCAATCCAAGCAAGAACCATGCTGTTTAATGTTTGCTGTTGTAGACTGTCTAGTAGTCCATTTACATTTCTGGGGGGAATACAGTCTCTATAAGTCTGGATTCCGCCAAATCCTGCTAAAACAGCTACAAAGAAATGTCTTTACTTATCTCATGAATTTATATACCTTTTCATGTGGGGGGAAAAAATACAGGGCAGCTTGTAGAAATTAAACTGAAATTAATATAGGAAATAAAAATAACAGGTTAGAAATTAAACTAAAATTAATATATAAAATGGGGAAAACAACTTTTCAATCATTAAAAAGGCAAAAATAAGTTATTAAATCAACATCTTGGGAAAATGCTACAGTTTTTTTTATTTCTAGAAAGAAATAAAAGTTTGCAACTGGTAACTCTGAATAGATTTCTCAGTGGTCATCTTCCCAAAGCAAGACACTTCAAAGAGTATATAAAAGCAGTATCATTACAACAACTTCAGAATAATTATAACAAGTTCAAGACTTCACAAATGCTCAAAATAATTTATGCTTCATTTTTATTACTTAATAATTAAACTTGTAATTGTGGGAATATATGGTCCACATAGTAATAAATCTTCTGAAATGGTTTTTGAAACTATCACAAGCTATGGGGTATCATGTTTGCAGAAATATCAAGCGATTACCTGTCTTGAAACTGGCATCAAATTCCTGGCAAAGGAGAAACCTTGATGACAGTGAACAGACATACATCAAACTAGACTTGAGCAACTTAAGAACTATAGTAGTGCTTGTATAGACACTCTATTGTTATTTTATGTCTGTATCAATATACTGAGATCACAAATTTTTAAAAAATGTTTACATATACATTTGATAGCAGGTGCACTATCTGGAAAAGTGGGATTGGCTTCTGCAACCTTTCAAATACATATTTGGTTTTAAATTATTATCTAAAATGTAAAATGGAACTCAATAGTTAAAACTCCAATCTCAATGGATTTCTCATCTTCTAAAAATCATTGACAAAGAAAATGCAAACTACTTTCCCTCCTCCCCCCGCCACCAATAAATTTCAAGAGGAATATCATTCATAGTTGATCTAAATGAAGTGTGTCCTTATTCATTTTAATCAAATAGAAAAAGGAGATTTGGAGAAGAATTTCAAAAATTCTTCTCAAAGAATTTTCTTCTCAAAGAAAGAGTAAAATGGTTTTAGATTGACTTCTTGAACAGGTGTGAAATTATCACTTGCTGTATGTAATTTCTTTCTAAATATTTGAAACTGGTCTGTTAGCAATAGGCCTTGCAATGAATAAGTCTACAATCTGATAAAATTCTGAGGAGGAGGAATTACTTAACTTCCAATAATATTCATATTTATTTTGAAATAGCTTATGGTAGTGTTGACAGAAAGTGCCCAATATCATATGAACACGAACAAGAAGTGTCCAGTATACCAACCGATTGACACTCCTTTCTCCATATGTGTACAACTATTCTTCATTTCCATAACATGCCACTTGATACTTTCATCTTGCCCATTTAAGGCCAAAAGAAGGTAGCTTTAATTCAATTATCTGAATGTCTAAACTGCAATTTGAAAAAACGGTGGACAGAAAAAAAGAGAAGGAAACAAGAGAAGCAAAGAGAAGTTTTTGCGGGACCCTGGCCAAAATAACAACAGAAGGAGGAGGAGGAGGAGGGGAAGAAGAAGAAGAAGAAGAAGAAGAAGAAGAAGAAGAAGAAGAAGAAGAAGAAGAAGAAGAAGAAGAAGAAGAAGAAGAAGAAGAAGAAGAAGAAGAAGAAGAAGAAGAAGAAGAAGAAGAAGAAGAAAGGAGAGGAGAGGAGAGGAGAGGAGAGGAGAGGAGAGGAGAGGAGAGGAGAGGAGAGGAGAGGAGAGGAAAGGAAAGGAAAGGAAAGGAAAGGAAAGGAAAGGAAGGGGATGAGATGGGGATATTGGAGGGGGAGAAGCAGCGGGGTCTTTTTCCTGATTTTACCTCGATCTTGTCAATCCTGTCTTTCAGCGACCTGACAGCTTCCTCCAGTTCCCGGATCATAGCAGGCGAATCCCACGACAGGTCATCCATGGGCATGGCTTCTTGCTTGGGGACCCCCCAGACGGAGGGACTATCCTGGAAAGTGAGTTCCAGCCCATTCTCACACTGGCTCAGCTTGGTGGTCAGCTCCCGGATCGTCTCCTGATCGGTGCGGATCTGCTCCTTCTGCTGCTGCGCCGTCTGCCTCAGCTGCTCGGCTGTGCTTTGGAGAAAGAACAGCTCCTCGCTCGCTGCCGCCGCCGCCGCCGCCGCCGGACTGTCCCCTTGGGGACTTCCTTCCGCGGGACACTCGACCGTCAACGGGGTGCATAGGAAGCGGCTGAAGAGTTGCTGATGCTGCTGCGGCCGGGCGCTAGCCAGGAGGTCTAGCACAGAGTCCTGGGAGCCTGTCGAGAAGCCCCCGTAGCTGCTTTCGCCAGCCCCGTGGAGGGCTCCCAGCGTCTTGTCAGCACCGGTGGCGGGCAAGAGGGCAGAGGCCGCGGCGTTGGAGCCATTATCAGCACCTTGGAGGGCTCCGGCATGGCTGGCTGCAGGGTAGACGCTCGCGATGATGCAAATGATTGCACCAAGGAAAGCGAGCATCCCTGCGGCCAGCAGCACCACCAGAAACTTCAGGATGGCAGTTTCCAGGGGGGCAAAAGCCAAGAGAAATGAAGACCCCAGAGGTGGGGAGTGAAGGGAGAAAGGGGAAGGAGGAGAGAGAGAGAAAGCGCCCGAAGTGACAGCGAGCAAGCTGAGTGGCAGGACCGCTGAAGAAGCCTTTCCTTGCTTCCTTCTGCTTCTTGAACCGGGGCTGTTGATTATATCCTGATTGGAGAAAAGGAACCGAGACGTCACCGACTCTTCCCCTCTGGGCTCTTTCCGACTCCTTCCCTGTAACCCTTTCCAGGCTGGTGAGAGAGAAACTTTGGCTCTTGCTTTCCTGTATGAGGTAGTCAGAAGTTTGGGAACATCAACACCAAATGTGCTAGACTAAAAAAAGGTACTATCAGACTCTGTCTTATTTTTGGCTGCAACAGACTAATACGGCTCTCTTCATATGTGTGAGATACACAATTTTCAAGGGAGCAGAGGAAGGAGGGAGGGAGGGAGGGAGGGAGGGAAGAAGGAAGGAAGGAAGGAAGGAAGGAAGGAAGGAAGGAAGGAAGGAAGGAAGGAAGGAAGGAAGGAAGGAAGGAAGGAAGGAAGGATTTTCTTTGGTGAGGCAGAGTGAAACTTTCCATGCTGTTGAATATTCTGTTGAGTATTCCAAAGTAGTGCCATCCATTTTGTTATAGTATCAACTTTTTTTTTTTTTTTTAAGGGAGCAGTTTGTGTTAACAGATGAATAATTTTCCTGGTTTTCCTTTTCCCCTTTAAAAAAAGTGCTATATCCAATAATGTAGCTTCCAGTTTCAGCTAAAAGGCCATTTCCCAAAAATACATTAAATATTTATGATAAGCAACAGACTGAAAATTCTAAAATGCAACTCATTCTTGGAGGCATACCAATTTAAATCACTTTGGGATGTAGTCTTTAACAAATAATCACTTTAAAATAAATGTTTGCTTCCTCTATTTAGAATAATCTTCAGGTATAGAAACAAAAGAAAAAAAATGGTCCAAGTTTAATGCAGATAGAGGAATTGCTCCAGTTTGTGCATGAAATAAAGAGTAAAAAAGTGTCTCAGCTCTTCGCCCCTGGTTCTTTTACATTAATGTGTCAGTTATTTCTCAGGTTAGCATTCCCTTTTTGGTGTATTTATGTGCCCATTTTCATTTCTAATAAACCAGTCTTCACTAGCAGTCATGCCTGGAATTGCTAAAAATGTAATTGTACTGCCAATGACATGGCAATTCACCCCTAGTTGGATTCCCACTCTCCTATCCTTTCTTCTTACAGTCTTGCTTTCTTAAATGTGTGTTTCAGTAAATTTATTTTCTATTAACTACCTGCTATGAAACATTATGAGTTTTTTTAGGAACCTTAAAATAATATTTATGAAAGCTAAAACAATATTTATGAAAGCTAATTATATTACATGAAATAATTCCTTAATGTACTCTTTAAAACTTTTTTAAAAGGTACAATTATTTTACAGTAAAAAGAGGAAATATTAATATTTTGACAATGTTTTTAGAATGCAATATGATTTAATGATAATGCTGATAACAGATATAATTGTGACCTCTCTTTAGCAGATCTCTGGATTTAAAATATTTTTTTGTTTTGTGCAAAAACATGCTTTACCCTGATTAGGTTTTACTTCAAAATTTCATTCCATAATTACCACTTTTTTTACAATAAACCTATTTATCGTTTCCAAATCTTTTCATGACAGATTGTTTCAAGACTGAATTGATGAACAAACTAATTGGTCTGAGCAGATTTTGCTTTATTGAAAAGACAACTGACTAGTTTGGGAAGAGCTAATTGGAAAGTACATAAGATTGAATTCATTGCGTATTGAATGCTGAAATGTTGTGATTTCTCCATGTGTTCACTTGCCTTGGAAAGGGGTTTAATTATATCTTTATTCTGCTTCCATGACTTGCTTTTGCTGTAGCTTATGTTTCTTATCTGCAGTGTTGTCTTGTATTTTCTCTTTCTTATTCTTTCTTTCATAAATTTAGATAATTAGGTCCTAAAAAGGTAAAATCATGCATTTCATGTACTGTTTTACGAACCAGAAAACATTATCCTAAGGGTTGAAATGAAGGGTTTTGCTTTTGCTTTTGTTTTGGTCTGCCCACCATTATCTTCAAAAGAATGGTTTAAAAAAAACCATAAATCATGTCAATCTTTCCCTATATATACAGACACACCTTAAATGATACTGTTAATTCTATACTGTTCAAACAAAGGAAATGAAATGTTTAGATAGAAAACATAGGGAATTCCTTTATTAAACCAATAAGGATCTCTTTAGATTGCCTGAATTTTTAGCTGCTAAAGGATACTAATCATTAATAGCACAATTATGTGCCTTTCCTCTCAGTAAGTGCCTTTCTGACTGCAACATTACATCTATAACATGACTTCTTTAATTTCTTATATTGGGAAACTGAACTCTGATCTGATGTCAAAGTTCATGACTTGGAGCAACAAGGAGATAAACAGTAGTAGCAAAAACCAGTATGTGACAAAAACAACAACAACAACAAAATTCAGGGTATTAGAAAAATGTTTCCTTTAAGTATTCTTAAGAGGAAATCAGTGAGGAAAGAGACTGTCTTCTTCCTCCAATTGATGAAACTGACCTGGAGAACAGCTAGTTGGATTTGGTTAAAGACTAGACTCTAGAAGATGGAGAAGTAGCCAATTGGCTTTGTCTGTGTGAAATACTGCCACTTATAACTAACAATCAAAACACTTCATTTTTCAGAAACCAGCCAGCAGTGTTAAGAATGAAACACTGAAGTAATAGATGAAGGAACAGGAAAGATACCTGGAAAATAATATGCAGAAATTGAAGAAAGAGAACCCATAGAACACAGAGGAAATTTGTAATAATCAGCAAAGACAGAGAAAACTGTTTGAGACATAGGCAAGGACAAACATAATAAAGGCAGTAAGCAGGATCAGACTCTTACAGTGACAGATCCTATTATTGAGTCCCTGTAGTCATTCAGTTCCTTGATGGAGGGCTTCTTTGGCACTGGGATGATAGTAGAGCATTTGAAGTAGGAAGGAACATAGCACATCTCTAGTGATCTATTGAAGATTCGGGTGAAGATGGAGGCCAATTGGTCAGCACAGACTTCTAAGTAAGAAGCAGTTATCTTGTCTGGCCCTGGTGCTTTTCCTGGCTTTTGTCTGTGTAATAGATCTTGCACTTCTTTTTCTGTAATCACCTGAGGTTGTGAACCCAAGGGGTTGGGGCCAGTTGTAGGAGGCTTGGCTGTTGTTGGTGTGTTTGAGATGGGGGTTGTGGAGATAGGTGGCTGTAGTTTCCTTTCAAACCTGCAGTAAAACACATTCAGGCCATCTGCTAGTTGTTGATTTCCTTCTGCCTGGGAAGGAGGTTTGCTGTAGCCAGTGATGTATTGGAAGTATAAGGACAAACTAAAGTAATAGTAATAGAAGTAATAGACTGTATAAAGTAATAGAACATGCTTGGAATTTTGTTAAGAGTTCAATTACATGGAACAGGAAGTTAGATACAGTGAAATAAGCTTAATTTCTCTGTCATTTGGGATCATCGTTAAAGCTATTGTGCCTCAGTCAAAAGACAAAAATAAATATGTTATTGCCAGCATTACACTGTCTCTCCCATCATTTTTATTTGTTTTACTAAAATGAATAAAGCACATTTTCCCATGGGAAAAATTGGTGGGGTTCAGATATGTTCAGTCTAAAAGTAAATACTTCTATTAAAAAGGGCAGGACTTTGCATGATTGGGGACACCATCTTGAGTTTTTGATCCTCTCCCTATGAACACTTCTGGTGGAGTTCAAACATTCTACTAAGCCAGGGTGTCAAACTCATGTTGTCATGGCATTGTTATGTGATGTATTGGCACTTTTTCCCCCTTCGCTATACTGGGCATGGGCATGGCCAGTGCGTGATTCATCCAGCCCATGGGCCGGGAGTTTAACAAAGCGGTTTACAGAGTCATCCTATTTCCCCCAACAATTTGGGTCCTCATTTTACTCACCTTGGAAGGATGAAGGCTGAATCAACTTTCAGCCTGGTGGGATTCGATTTGCCAAATTGCAGTAGGAGTAGCTTACAGTACTGCACTCTAACCACTGCGCCACCAAGGCTCTACAATAGTGTAGCTTGGCTTTTTAAAACCTAATTGTATTATATTTATGGATACTGATAGGGTATCCTCCTCATGGTCCAACTTGGTAGCACCTATCTCTGATCTTAAAAAGTTAAAGAGGTTTCTGGTTGGATGGCAGACTATTAGGAAACATTAAAGCTGTAGGCTAGACTGGGCAATTTTAAAAAAATCCTGGAAGAAAGTAAAAGCAGTTACTGATTTTGACTTCAGGTAGACATTCTTTTGACATTTTTACCTGCACTTTGGAAAGCAAGTAGCCTACTTTTCACCAATAGGAATTTCGTTATAAACCAAATGCAATAATTTCTTGCCATTTAAAAGTGTTTCCTGTTAAATACACCTCTCTGGGCTTGTATTATGCAGACTGCATTCACACGTGGTGCTAATTCATAGATGGCATTGCTTGATACATGTTCTTTTGTTTAGAGCAGAGCTTTTCAGTCTTGGCAACTTTATTGGACGTTTAACTCCCAGAATTGTACAGCCAACTACTGTGGCTGATTTAATAAATCCTAGTTTAATTTGATGTGAAATCTATCAAGTTACTTGATAAAGGGAGATTTTTAATTTTAATTTCATCCTTAAAATGGGGGGGGGGGGAAACCACACAAAAATCCCTAAGACAAATACTTAAAGCAAAACATTTTGCAAGTCTGCTACAGGTGGTCTTTGAGTTATAACCTCAAATGGGACCAGAATTTCTGTTAAGTGACTCATGTCCAATTTTACATTTCTTTTGCTATGAATCAGTGTAATTGACTCACTCACAGTGATTAAGTGAATGCAGCTTCCCTCATTAAATTTGCTTGTCGGAAACTGGGAAGGGGATAAATGGTGATCATGTGACTTCTGGAACTCCACAATCATCATATATAAATGCCAGTTGCCAAGTGCCCAACTTGTGATCATGTGACCACAGGGAAGCTACATATGAGGGCTAGTCATAAGTCACTTTTTTCAGTACCTTTGTAAGTTCGAACAACTGCTAAACAAATGGTTGTAAGTTGAGGACTACCTGTACTACTTGTTTCACAAAAGCAGCTGTAGCTTCTTATTTGACCAAAAGTTTCCATCTACCAACCTCACCTGTTTTCTTAAGGCCTATTGTTTCCCTTCAGCAGGGAAAGCCTCATGCAGCTGCTTTACCACAAAAGGAACCAGGATGTCCATGCCAGTGCTGGCCCAGCTTTTCAATCTGCTGCTGCCACAGGCAGGGTTTTAATTCTATTGATTTTGATCTGCTGTAATAGATTGCGCTCTGTATTTTAATTTTATAGCTTGAAACCCAATTGAGCAGAAAAATTAAAATTGGGAGAACATACATTGCTTAATTTCTCCATGAATTGGGGAAGGAGAATGTCTTCACAAAAACTCTTTAATCCACAAAATCATAATTGTTTTTTTTTTTTTAATGTTTACCAGTCTTCAGGCTCTTTTCTTGTAATGGAGTAACAAATCCATTTTGAATAATTTCCAAGACAAAAGCAAATGTTGGGTTTTGGAAGTTTGGTGTTCTTGAGTTTTCCAGGCAATGTTTGATACTTTTTAGGATACAGAGAAAGGCACTATGATTCATATGGGACAGATGGTAGTCCTATTCAAACACGTTTTCAGGCTATATTTAATTCAGTGAGAACTGGCTGCTGCTAACCTATTCTCTTTTTTCAACACATCCTGAATTACTCAAGCTGTACAAAGTCATTGGCATGACAATCAGCTTAGGAGAAATTAGTGTCATTTCCTATTAATGTAGGTGTACCAATACTTATACTCTGTGTCATCACTTACCATTCAGTTATCCTTTGAATTGGAAGGAATGCATATCTCAGGGAAATAGATATTCAGGAATATCAGCTACACTAAGCAGCAGTATCTGGTATCAGTAGGTATGCCACACACTTAGCCTAATGTTATATGTATTTTATTTCAGAGTCTTTGTAGCACCCCAATACTCCATCTTGGACATGTACAACAATATAACTATCAAGATTTTTTTTTTAAATCTCAGAATTAATAAAAAAAATACCCTGCATGGGCACCCAAATCCTTACATTTGGATTACAAGCACAACAAAAAAATGGCATATTATCAGCTTGACAAAATGCCAGGAAGGGATAGGGAAAAACTTGTTGGAACCACTGCCATCATGCTAAAGATTCTTGAGATGATTATTTTGGCTTATTGCCTATGCTAGACTCCCTTTAACATCTCTCACTTAAATTTTTGTCCCAGTTACTTCAATAAGGAAATTGCAACAGTAGGTATTTTAGTGATATGCACTGCAGAACAGCATCTTTTTAACATGTATCAAACAAGAGAATAAGGAATTTCTTTCAAGATCTCCATAATGAATACTGGCTAAGTGTCCTAGGTTCTAGGAGACTGTAGACTCAAGCAGGATCCAGGGTACACTATTGGAAATGACTTTTTATTGCAAATGTAAAGTATATGAAATACGTCTTGCTTTGAATAAAAAAATATCTCTTACTTGTACTTGTATTATTCTTTACCCTTTGCTCTTACCTATCATCTAACCTCTACCATGTCCCTTTGCTCTTACCATGATCATCTTACCTCTACCATGTTCCTATATAGCATTCCTATTTTATGCTGCCATTCTATCATCTATCACCGATTTCTCATTCCCTTATTTCTATTTTTCAATCAATGATCCTATTGTTTCTGCTCATTTACTAATGTCCACATTTCTTTTTCCTTAACCTTTATCTGAATGCCATTTATACAGCTGTGTCTGTCTCTCAATTATTCTCTTATCTTTCTTCAGCTCCCATTTACTCTGTCAGTAGCAGCTTGGCACAATTGCATCTTTGCAACTACATCAGATTTTAGTAGCAGGACAGCACCTGAACTCTAGAGTCCGGGATTGTGCTTTCTCTTTTTGTTGGTTCCTTTCTAGTTTTCTTCGTCATAAGCTGCCTCAGGGACTTTCTTGGCCCTTCTCCCTAACCATGGATTGTCTTTGTTTCTGGCTGTTGCCTCCTCTGCTCCATGTCTTGTCCTCTTGCCTGCTATTCCAGCAACAGCTTCTGTCAGACCTAGAAGCTGCCTCCTTCTGCTACCTGCTGTGGTTTCTTTTATACAGTTGTTCTTCCTTTGGAGACCTATATATCGGCTTGCAGGTTTTAAATTCAACTCCACCCAACACCTCTTTGTAAGTGCCTAACATAGCATAGGAGAAAAAACCTTTTACAGCACATATAATACGTTTCAGAACAGTTCGTCCTTCCAGAGTATAACCTTCTGCTAATATGCAAATGATTTTGCAGAAATATCTGTTCCTAACTTCATTTTGGTAGTTTTATTTTGTCTAGTCAGTCTATAAATTGAAGCAAATAAAATGTGATACCACTAGGCCTCTGTAAGAATTTAGATAGGTATAGAAAATGCAGTTTTGTCTTTTTGACTTTTTTTTACTCAATCTAAAATGTCAAGAAAGCCCTCTCAGTTGATAAATCAGTACTTATCTTTGACTTGCTGATCCAAGTATTTATTCCATATTGGGGTAAGATCAGTGTAGAATTTAAATGAATGAATTTATAAAATATTAACCTTGGTAAAGTTTTCATTGTGTAAACATTACCTGTTGGGAAAGGGAGATATAATTTGCCACATGTTCAGCTTTATTGTTTAGCCTGTTTTAGCTTGTTACTGGTTCAAAGGTTTTCAGAATTCAATCCTTCTGTATGCTCAATTTGAAAGTTATTGACTTTACATATAATGGAAAATATTGAATTATTTGTTCTGTCATCTATTTTAATGCCTGCACTTAATATTGCAACATATGTAGTGTATGGGAAATAATGGGTTGCAGGTTATTTTACCACTGAAAAAGCTTACAATACAAGCTTACTCTAAAATAATAGGTTAATGTGAGATCTTTAAGGTAAATTTGATCTTCAGAACATTGTGAATTTATAAAAATTGTAACTTGTGTTTTCATAAATCAACTTAATCTTATCTGTCCCGTTTTAATCCTGATGCTTTTAAGTTCCATAGCTGCTATTGGCTTTGGAAAAAGTTTCATTCTAAAATGGTAATCCCGATGTTTACAAGAAACTAATGAAAACTAAAATTTGTATTTATTTTTGTGTACAGTGGATCACTATATGTCACTATGTGTGACTGAATTCATCTTTTTCTGACAAAAGGAGAAGGGAAAGAGTTTTTAGCAGCAGTTTAGTTGTTTTCCCACTAAATTCCCACTAAAACCATATTTAGAGAAATTAATACTAATTTTTGAAAATGAAGTTGAAGTGTCATTTGGGGAAGATGGGGTTAAGTATCATAAGTAACAATTAGCTTGATATAGTCTGTAATTCAGATCCATTTAATAAAAACAGAACATAGATTTCCATTTGCAGTCAATTAGGGTGTTCATCAGGAGAATAAACTTTTGAAGAGAAACAAGTAAAACTTGAGATGAATTTTCCTTTCTTTATACACAGCTGTATGTTTATGACACATAATAATCAATATAGGAAGGAAATCTTTGGTTAAAATATCTTACTTACTAGGCAATACTATCTTAGTATTGTTAGATTTAGAATTCTGTAATCCATCCAAATCAATGTGATTAAAAAGATAGTGGATCCTTCTGAAAGTGTTCTGAAAACAATAAAACAATTTGTTGGTTCAAAAGATAAGAGGAAGAGGAGGGAAAAAGAATTGCTATTAATTTTAAGTGGCTGTAGGCAAAATAATTATATGTATATTGATGTACAATGCCTATAGGGTATTGTCTGTAGCACAGACCGATTTTGCTAAAAGATAATCAGTGAAATCAAGAGATCAGATCTGTCTTTAGTGTAGCAATACAAGATGGTTGAACATAAAATTGAGACAGATAGCTTGGAATGTAACAATTTATTGGGGTAATCTCTTCTTAATTCCCCAGTTCTGGCATTGATACAATATTCAAGAGCAACAGAAAGAACAAATGTACAAGGATACAAGAATAATTAGCATAACTTCCCCCCACTGCAAACTCGAAGCAACCCCCTTCTCTAATAAAAATGTCAATGGGTGATTAAATCACCCACTGCGTAATGCTTCCCAGCCATCCACTCTAGACAGTTTAGCCAGTTGAGCACTGGATTTTAAAAAGCAACCAAGCAAATGCAAACACTATATTTAAAAAGTAATTAAGACAACATAGTATTAGATAACATTTAATTCGTGTACAACTGTTTCATTAAATGCATTTTTATCATAATACAAAATAGTCACCAGATATATAGCTCTTGTTTTTAAAGCCTATTTGTATGCCAAGAGATAAGAACTTAATAAATTTAAACTTTAGCTTACTCTTCACCATAAGGTCTCAACTTTGTAAAAACTAAATGCCCAAGCTTATGCAGATTCACTCAAATATCTGAGAATTTGTAAGGCTCCCTTTAATACTCCAAACAAGTTACAAAACTCTTTATGTGTTATTAAGGACCACAAATCCATTAATTCTCTTGGAGATTTCACTGTACATGAGCATCTGTTTTGGCAAGATTGAGACCTGGTCTTGAGAAGCCTAATAATGTATGCAATAAAGGAATAAGCACCAATTCTATGCCTCCCTGTAATTGTTCATGTGAAAGTACGAGATTTTCCTTGAATAAAAATAGTATGACATATTGTGAAATTTGAATATAGCATTCAGGATTTTAGAAGGAATAAAACATCAGGAACTTCACTAGAGCTACTGTTAGGTTTGTTAATATCTATGTGGTAGCACTAAGATTATGAAGCAAATCTGATGTACTTAGTTTGTTCCCCTTGAAAATATTTACATATTTTCACATCATTTTATTCCTGCTTTTTTTGCATTTCAGGTCCTGTAAACTCTTGGATTTAAAATTATTAAAGCTTGCACTATTCAGATTCATTTTCAAAAAAGTATTTTGGAGAACATGTGAGTGAAAACATAATCTCTCTCTCTACAGATCTTTAAAGAACCAGCACATCACTGAGATGATATGGCTGCTTTAAAGAAATACAGGGAAGTGTTACATTCCTGCTCTTATATGCTCCAAAAGGCCTTTTTGGAATTGAACTGGAGTGATGCAGCTATAACAACTTCTTAGTTATCTACCTTATTGCTGATAAGGTCCTATAAACACCACAGGACTGTATCCCATTACTAACTGCAGCCTGCAAGAACAGATATAGATAATTGTAATATTGGCTTGTTAGAACAGTGATAATACAGCAGAACCAGGGAGTGCTTTCCTGACAATGAAATATGAAACATGGAAAATTTCCTATTTGTTGAAGTGCCTTAAACTATAACAAAACAAGTAAATACATATAACTATTTCCAAATGCTGCAAAATTAAAGAATCTTATCAGGCTCTCTTATTGTCTTCTGAATAATAAATACCCGCTGCTACAAGTCATTCCTATAAATAGGAACAGTTAATTATCTGACAGACACAATCAATCACTAGGGAATGGGGAAGCATTCTTAGATAAAGGGGAATCTTTTAACATGGCACAAAATGTTTGCCAATATGATAATACAGAGTTTAAATTATGTGCTTACAATATTTTTTAAGTGCTATATAAACCAGGAACCAGGTTTTTCATGATTCTAAATGATCTGAATGAATTCAACCATAGGAAACATTTACAATAATCTCCCTAGCAGCTTCACTTCTAAACAATAATTTACTGTCCACTTCAAAAATTAAATTCATTTTTAAAAACTGTATATTCCTTTGTTTCCCCCTACTTCTCTGCCTTGCCTATTCATATAATACTAGATGTAGTCTCTTTCTCCTAAAGTACTTTTTCTGGTAAGTACTGTAAAGTAAAACTGCACTGCAGCTGTCTTCCATCTTCACAAGCAAAGAATGTGATGCCTATTCAGATGTTCTTGGCAGCCCTAATGAGGCAAGTGCCAGATAAGGGCCACTCAATTAGAAAATTACCAGATTCAGGAACCAGATATCTCTGGGGCATGTGTCTTCCTTGTCAACATTTTAACTGTGATATTTAGAAAAAATTACGTACAGGGAAAAACTATCTACCCTACTGAAGAATAAAGAGTGCAACCAGGTAAATCCCAAAGGATTTATCTGAGCACTAGAATTTTTGCACTTAAATGAACAATTGCTATCACTAACTGTAGGAAGAAATGGCTTTTCAGATGTTGTTGGACTACAACTCTCTGCAGGACTGATAATGAAGATGCTATAAGTTACATCTGTCAATCTCGAGAGAAATTTAGCTTTCCTAATACCATAACTATTACATGTTCATGTTATACACTAACTAGATAGCATTGGTTTTATTCAGCAATTATTTTTCCTTAACAACTAGGCCTTATGCATTTCAATGATCTTATGTGCATGCATGTGTACATATGCATTCATAGAACACTTATACGTATGTATGAATGAAATTTCACAAAAAACCAATTTAGAGCTTTCAGGATTTTAAGTTATACAAATTAAGAACAATTGCACATAATTATAACGAACAGCGGTTTGAAACACCGAGTTTCAAGTTCACAAGAGTTGTTTCAACTTTAAAATGAATTTTTCAAGAATTATTCTGAGCTCGAAAAAGCTCACACTGATTTCAAAATATCTCTGGAATGGTCAGAATTGTTTCATACTTAAAATATTTTAAATTTGAAACTTGTGCACCCTCCCTAAAATAATACATGATACTGAAAATATGTTATCATTACTCAGAATTCTGCTAAGAACTAATTTTGACATTTTTTTCCATCAAGCTTTGCTTACAGTTAGCAATCATTCAAAAAGGAATATAAAAAATCCAATATTTTTAGATGTTGAATATCAATTGTACAATTTACCAATTGTAAAATTCCAAACTTGGGGAAGGTTCTGATTCTATATCAGTATTAAGTCTAGATGCATAGATGGAGGATAGCTTCATCTACCTTTGAGTTTTAGAAGTTCCTTCAAAGTATATAGTACAAAAAATATTCAGAACTTGGTTATAAGCAAAGCAACATAAAAATTATATTGGGAAGCATGTAGCTTAACAGTAACATATTTTGCATGGAATGGAAGCTTGAGCTCAATTTCAAGCATCACCTATTGAAATCTCTCTGTCTCACAGAGATCATGCCCATAAGTATAATCAGTACTCAACCAGACTGAATAAACAGCTAACAACACCAGTGTAAGGCAGTTTCATGTTTTTCACATCATTTACTCATTCAGAAGTAACACTGATAAATAATCTTTAAGCCAATAAAACAAAAAAAAAAACAACAGATCATGCATAGGTCAGATTAGAGATTGTATCAAGTTGAAAAAAAAGCCAAGTGGGGAAGGAGAATTTTCCAATCCCAAACTTCATCACTCAGGATTCTCAATGTGTAAGTTAAGTAAAAGCTAATATTTAATTAGGGAAATATTAAAGGGAAATATAAATATTCAGAAGTGTTTATAAGCACTGAGAATAGCAAGTTTCTCCTCTTCCTCTAAAAACCAGTTTCAGCTAGAGAAAAAGGAGATCTCAAAAATAAAATTAAACAGCTTATAAATCACAGCATTCTTTCAGACCACAACTAGCTATTCCTAGTTCTCAAAATTATGGTCACACTACTGGCCCAAGCTGTCTTTGTTATCACAGAGCATGGTGAAGGGTTAAGTGGAGGATTATTTATTTATATATACATAGTACATATACTTATATTGAAAATATCCCAACTTTGTACTATCAGGAGACAGTCAAAAAAAGCAGCAAAGCAAGCAACACTGGAACGTGAATGCACCAGGGAGAACAGTGCAAAGCCTTGAGGCAAGAAGCAAGGAGTGCGAATAGAGACACACCTGACCAACTAGAAATACATTTCAAATCTATTACATTACTCTACCCATGACCCAACAGGAATTCTAGAACTGTTGCATCCCAACAGTTTCCAATTTACTGCATAAACTTAATTCCCCAACAGGGGCAATTTGTGAATTCTCTTCACTATCTTGTTTTCTCCTCCATATCAATTATCCAAATCTAGGCTCTATAGAAGGTGGACAGCAGGAAATGCAGCAAAGAAATCACATTTCTTCTAAACAGAAGAAGAGAAACACAAATCTCACACTGACACTTAAGTCATCCCTTTTAAATAGAAATTAAAATAGAGGGATTATTTATTTCAGATAATTTATATAGTCACCCACCTCACAAGCAGCAGTTCTGGGCAGCTAAGATTATTTTAAAAATCAATTAAAAACAACCAATTACAATAGTATACACAGAGAAATAATCTTCAAATGGGCAGGATTGAGTTATTGAGCAACAAAAGAAATTATCCCCTTGAGAAGGATCCACAGAATCTGAAGGGTGGCTTATTGTTATACTTTCATCTTTCACAGCCCATTTCATGTATCAAGCCAACCAACAACTCAAGGCTATGCTGTGGTTGGATTAATCTCCGGAATGTATCTGGGAACACTCAGGAGCATGAATATAATATCTGTCTGCAACATCATAAAGTGGCTGTATCTTTTCCCAAAATCACGAGAGCTGCCACATGATACTGAGAAAGCTACTTTAAGGAGACACAGAAAGTTCTATGTGCTCCATAGCTGTAGAAGCATTCCCTTCTCTAGTCTTAAGCTCTCCAAATAGGTTGAATTACAAGCCTTCTCAATGTTAAGAGTATGGTCTTATCTATCCAGAGGGTATAAGAAAGTCTGATTAGTATGGAGTAAAATAGTAATCTCAGTGAGCAAAAATATCATAGTTCAACCTGTAAAAATAGCTGAAAAGCTTTTCTAAGAGTGAATAGATGAAAAATAGTTATCCGTAAAATATAGGTTCATTAGGGAGCAGTAGTTTGTTTCCTTGGGAATACATCTAATATTTCTTTTTAAGTTGATTTCAGTTTTCCATTAACTCTTGTTGCAGGTAATGAGACATTCAAAATTAAGAGCCAAAACAAAAATGCAAATTTCCATGCAAGCAAAAAGATCAAAATTATAATACTATAGCACTACACTAGAACAGCTATCCTTCCCCATTCTTGTCCAATGCCTGCCTTATAATTTCCACATCAATGATCTGATCTGTATTTGCCCATATGACTAACATGGTATTCACACGTTTAGATTGCATGGACTGTAATAAGAAATCTAATATAGGCATTACTGTTACACTGCCATTAGGTTGTGTGAATTCTTTCCTAGCACTTGTTCACACTCAGCTTCTACAATCAGCACTTCACAGGTGATCTTTATGAATAACATAAATATACAATTACCATCTTGGGCAATTGTGAATTCACATCATATAACCCTTTCATTATATATCTTCCTTCAATATTTTAACAGTATATTTCATTTGCAAGGCTACACTTACTTTTTTCATCTCATTTTCCTTATGTTTCACAATGAATATAATCACCATGGCCCAAGCTATCAGAATTAGTTTAGTGCAGTTTTTCCCCATGTTGTGGTTCTTCAGACTGTAACTACTGACTGACAGACAGGGAATTTTGGGAGTTGCAATTCCAACGCATTTGGACTGTGCCAATGTTGGGAAAATTGCTTTAGTTTTGCTTTCTTCAAGAAGGCCCTGATCATATCTCTTAATGTAGGAGAGCTACATATTGCCCACTTGTAAAAATCTTGGTTATACAAGTATGAAAGATGTATTTGGTTAGAAAAAGTATTTCTGGTATACCAACTTCAGTATGAATGAACTGGCTTTATTACTGAACATTTTGCCAGATTATAAGGGTACGTTTCCTTCAAAGCTACCAAATGCACATACATCTTGCTTGTCAGAGATCCCAGATCTTACTGAAAACCACAAAGCAGCAACATGTCCCATTCAATTCAGCAGATCATCATGAAGTACAACTGATAACTTGCATGAACAAGTTAATAATAAAATGCCACACAGTCCCGCCTGACAAACAGAACAAGGCTAAATTCTGGCTTCATAACTATGGAAGGAGGCATTCTCCCTACTCCTTCAGGTTAAGGGTAGCAGAAGGAAGAATTTTCTCTAAGATAAGGATTTGCTTCCTCAGTTTAGAAGCTGCATCTCTTCTTACATTCTTTGCTCTTCCTTCCCAATTTAAATTATCTGAATGCCTTCCTCTATCACTCACAATTGTAAAAATACTCTTTTCTTAAAGGACCAGCTAATATCACTACATTTGTGCAATTACTGCATTTAATATTTTTAAATCTCTATCCTCCTCTGTAAAAATCTTCTCTTTTTTTAAAAAAAGAACTTTTCCTTTTTTCTATTTTTTTCCTTTTATTTGCAAAACTAGTCTTCTTTCTCAACCCCCACCCCATCAAACTCTCCTAATAACAAAAGTGGCCACAAGCATGGCAAAGATACAAACATACAACTCACATGGCATCTTTGCACAGACTGTACGCATAGAAGGGCTTTTATGCTTTATGATATAAGGAGAAATTAAGATTCAAGGTAATAAACAAAGCACAGATCATTAAAACACAACAATAGCT
This sequence comes from Hydrophis major, assembly GCA_033807585.1. Lineage (NCBI taxonomy): Eukaryota > Metazoa > Chordata > Lepidosauria > Squamata > Elapidae > Hydrophis > Hydrophis major. The sequence goes on along the minus strand of CM066331.1, from coordinate 181,060,315 downwards.
CTATATTACCCTCTAGTGGTTTGACTGCATCATGAAACAAGGATTCATTTTAAGAGAAAAGATCAACACAATTTGCTTTCATAGAGCATGTGCCAAGGAAGGGAAAAATGATCTAAGGCAAGAACAATCTTGCATTCCAGTATTACACATAACTGGCCTACCCCTGCCCTTAAAGGAGATGATTCTTTCTGATGTGAAGAAATTTTCTAGCTCCTGGGAGACAGGCAAGAGCAACTTGGTTGGTATGTTACAGAACCCCTCAAATTAATTAAAAGCTGCTAGCTGCTATTTATCCTTCTTTTATTTTGTCCAAACAGCAGGCATTTCTTTGCATCAAATTGGCTCAAATCCCTTATATCTCTGTGAATTAATTACTCTAATTCACAACCTTAGCCCGTTCTTAAAATAGCCTGCTGGTTGTAATCAGATAGAAGAGATAATGGCAATACAACCAACAATTAGCACCATATTCTGTTTTACCAGACTGGCTCAATAGCAACCTGCCAGAGATTTCTTGCTCAAACACCACTTGTTTAAATATTTTTGGTTAAATCTTCAGTGATCAGCACAAACAATGCAAAACTAGACAAATCTACTAACTGCAAATGCTACCACTCCAAATGGATTCAAGGAATCCTACAGTGAAGGAGCTTTTCATTAAATCAAGAATTACATCAGATGTAACAACTGACATACAGAAATGGGAAAGGCTAGGCTCCATTTGAGAGGAGGGGCTCAGGAGTACAGTAGATGCTACATTAGTTTGTTGAGTTTTAAAACAATCGTTGCATTCCTTAAAACACCATGAAGGAAAAAAGGCCCAAATTTTTAGCCCAAGAGATGCTGGAGGGCTGCAGGCAGCTTTTGGACCATAATTTTTCCACTCCAATTTACTGCTTTTCATTTTTAAACACTTGCTACAGTGGCAGTTATAGCAGTCTAGGAATTGCTATTCAAGCAACCTGGAATAAGTCCTAGAAATTTCAGCCTTTGACTTTTCCTCAAGCACTTTTCATGTGGAAAAAAAAATCCTTATTTATTTTCCATGTATCATAGTAAAGAACAAAAGTGTGTGGAGTCAATTTTATGCCTTAAGAGGCAGTAAACATGTACATGTTAGTTTTAAGCAGATATACCTCCTCAGCAAGTATTTAGTGCATAAATTGTATACCCAATATCTTCATGTTAAAATGGTCATAAAAGGAGGAGAAATTATTAAATCTCCTCCTTTCACTTTCTCCAGGCACACACTCCACTATTTCTAGTAGCTGATCTTTCAGGATGGAATAAAATCAAACAAAACCTGTTCGATGCATTTGGAGGAGCTTTTTGTTGAAATCAGCCAGTTTGTTAATGACTATTTTTTCATAATACCTCTAAGAAAGGTAAAAACCATATTCTATGGAAACTCACATAAATTAAAGTGACAAGAGACTCTAGGGAACAAGGAGAAATCGGCCAAGATTGTGTGCTTAAAGTATCTGAAGAGTTTCCTATTAAAATTCCTGTTTACAATGGCTATCTAATTTGTTTCTAACAAAATGCCACAAAAATAAACAATTGTAGAACATGATTGACTATTCAACCACCCTTATATTTCCTTTTGAAGTTTCATAAAATATTTCTATTTTTTTTCTTAAAATCTTTTTAATACAAGTCTCCCTGTTCTCTCCCTATTATATATCTCTATCCTCATCCCAGCCCACCCACCTTTGAAGCCATCAAAATAAACTCTCATGATAATGCCTCCCATTCTTCTGAGGCAATACAATGATACAACTTGTCTTACTGACTTCACAAAAAATTACAAACAGTGAATTCCAAAGCATACATTTGTGGAACATCAGAAAGCCTTGGAGTTATATATCAGTGGGAGGAGCATGGAGGTAATAACCCTGCACACTTTGTAGAGTTCATTGATTAAAAAAAAGATACTAAAGAGAATGGATGACTGGATAACAGTAAAACTTGAATATCTCTTCAATATTCACTGCACTCAAACTGTCACAAACAATACAATGCTTAACATCATAAACTTTGCTTTTGGTAGGCATTTATGTATAGACACTGATATTTAGGACTCTTAACGCACATCAGCTCAATCTTTTTTCTAACAAAGTTCTGATTTCTTCTTAAGTATGGATATAAACAAATGGAATTCTGCAAAGTCCTTGAAGAGAAGAATGTTAAAAAGAAAACTCAGGGGAAGGAAAAGTCCATCCTAATGGAGAGAATGAAATCAAATCACTATTTTTTAAAACCTTATCAATCAAGCAGTAAATGCTACAGTATTTGCAGCACCAGGTTTCACGTATATCGCTAATAAACTTTAAAAGAACAAAACCAAATGAAACAAACAACAACCCCTAAGCAGAATCTTCAAAGACAATTGTTCAGACTGGAACATAGAGAAGAGACATGCCATTAAGAACAAGAATTAGTTATTTCAGTGACAGCATAGCATGCAGTTGAGCCCTTAAGAATCACCTCATACACATCCTTCCCATCATAATATAACAATGTATAAATAGTTTGCTGGACAACACTACATACATACCCACATGTGCCACTACTAACAAATTGGAGGCATAGTATAGGGGAGGAGAAGTTTGCATCAAAGCTGGAACATGTGACAAAAGAACTATGAAGTGGAAATTTGAAGAAAGTTACTTCAGTGAATGTTAGTCATCAATATATGGAGTCATTGTTCCGAACATTTGTAGGTGGTGGAGGTGGAGGCAATATAGCAAAAGCAACTACATTATTTGCTTACAAGGCAGAGTACTCAGGTTTCAATAAGAATGAATTAAATGAAAGGAAGGCATGGCAGGCGGGTGGATGGGAGGAAGAGGCAAGCACACACTAAACATACACACTGTCTCCCAACAAACATACCAAGATCCAAGAGACATATAATAAATGTTTACAATATGTTCTTAGCACCTTTGGTTGGCAACTGTACAGGCAACATGAAATCTTGGGAACTGCAGAAATGAATGTTCTTCCATCTCTTTTACCGAGAGAAAAATAAAAAGAAGCAAGCATCTTTTTCCTACTTCACTGACATATAACTAAATATACCAATGTAAATAAGTATAGTGGGTTGTATCTCAATGCACTTTTCTAAAGGAGTATTAGGCCCCACTTTTTTTGAAATAAGGTTTCAGAAAAAATAAAACTGATGCATCTAATATGTAAAGAAGAACAAATGATGCAAGATAAGATTAAAAGCTTCATAAGACTGAAGCAGCTTTAGCTTAACAGTAAAAAAAATACAAAATGTATTACAATCAGGAACTATTACAGATACAGTTCAAGGCTAATGAAAAAGGGAAAAAGGGCCTAAGCCATCTACAAATGCAACAGAACGACCTTATTTGCACTTCTAATACATGCACAGTGGAACAACATTCAGAAATGCACTGTAAGATTAGGCATATCCAATCCCTATGAAGTTCTGTAGCGGTTTCTAAATTCTGTAGCAGTTTCCCATAACTATGGTGACATTTTCCTTGTCAATCCAAATTATCTTTGTCAAATCACAAATATACAGGAAAAGTGACAGGAATAAAGTGGCAATTCATGGAAAATAACTCATTTTGAGTTTGGCCAAAGGGCCACTTTTTGTTTTATTTTGAACACGAGGGGAAAATTGATCATTCACTTAATGTACCCACCATTCTCCCAAGCTCTTATTTACCAGGTTCCTGTCAAAAAGATGCACTGTTTGAAGACCTCCAAATATGCACAAAAGGAAAATTTATTTCCCAGCATGAGTCCTAACAGCTGTGGCATTGGAGAATTTCAAACACATCTATTTCCTCTCCTCTTATCACCTTAACTCCCAAGCAAAATGAGAAAGATGAGAAAGGAGAGAAGAAAGCAAGCATTCATACCATGCATGGTCTTGCAGTATAGCCTCCTTGTCTCCTCCCCTCCCCCAACATTTGTGAAAGAGGAATACATCTCTTTATTTGCTGCCTCCTCCTCCTCCACCACCTCCGGCTGCTGCCACTTTTTCAAAATCTTCAGCATTGCAGAATTCCTTGATTGTGACTGTTAATAGATTGCTGGTGACATCAGTAACTACCACATTAGAGCATGGAGACATTTCAGGTCGCCAATCACTAGCCTCCTGTTCTGGGTCAGAAGACAGTGGAGATGATGGGATCTGACCTACTCCATTCCCTCTGGAAGGTGACTGCTTACTGGTCACTGCTGACTCAGGTGGAATTGACAGATCGAGGACCTCAGATTCACGCCAGTCAGGAATGGCAGGATTTAGAATCTCAGGAAGCAGTTTTGGTGGGGAATCATCTGGATCAGATGAGGAGTGTGGAGCTGGTGAGGGGCAGTCAGAGGAGCTGGAACTGCGGGCGTCATAGGCAGAAGAGCCCATGAGTCCACAAGAAGCACCTTGAGAACTTCCTGCCTCTGTCTTCCCCTCTAATGATGGGGTTGGAACAGATGGCTTGTTATACAGAGGGAAGCTTCCGAATTTCATGTGGCGGATCTGATTACGAAGCATGCTCTCACTAAACTTCTTGCTCTTACCAATTACCCGGTTTCGGGAAGGGATCTTAGAACGTGCCAAGTTTCCTCCCCCACTTCCTCCTTTGCCACTTTTATCAATGACTTTCAGATTGAGAATAATACGACTACGCTTGGGCTCACGAGGTTTCACTTTGCGGTTGATGATGCGTACGGTCTCTGAGAAAGGAGAGACAGGAGGGCGTAGGCCAGTGCTCCCACCCACTCCACTGTTCTGTGGATCCGGGCGGGGCAATGGGCGCCGAGACATGCGGTGGCATCTTCGGATGTCCTTCTTGAGTCGGTGCACTGCAGCACTGGAGTGCAGTTTCGGTGAGGATGTGCTAGAACTGGGCTTCACAGAAAAATGTACATCCCCAATGTGTAGGGCCTCTGCTTGGGCTCGAGCCTGCAGTAGATGGGATAAAATGAAAAACATGGAGTTAGACTGAAATAAAATATATTCTATGTGCTGAAATCCAGGATATTTACAGTTGGGAATACAATTCTAACCACAAAGCCAAAAAAGATGAAGTGAAGAATGAGTTCTGGATTTCAAATACAGCTTCCTTGTAGTTCAATGCAGTTTTGCCTAAGCTTAGTCTAACCTAAACATGATATGGTTACACACAGGGAAATCCCAACAGGACTCTATGAAATATATTTCCATTTTTTTTAGCATATTAGGATGTTAAGGAACACAAAGAGTCAAGGGTTTATGTTTACTAATTAAGATTGACATTAGATAGTTAACTTTGATGCATACATTTGAGCACAGTAATACAGTACAAATTAGTTTGCCCAAATTTGAAAAAACACAAAGGTGAGGCTTATAAAATTAACAGTTCTTAGGACAAGCGGTTTCTGTGAATATACTGTTAGCAAAAGTATCCTGATATCAGTGGAGTTTTCATGCAGACCATTTTTCAGACCATCCAATCAAATCAGTGCTTGTACTTATTCACTAGAGAAGTGAGACAGGGGTAAATAAATAAATACTACTACTATTTATTTATTTATTTGCCATCTATCTTGCTGTGGGATTACTCTAGGCAGCCATACTAGTATTTATTTGATTTATATTGCTGCCTATTCACCCATGGCGACTTGAGGCGGCTTATACAATGTAAAATCATATTTAAAACAAAAAATAAAAATAAAAACAATAAGAACTAACAAAAAGAATCAAATAAATTAGTAAAGTACAATAGAACAAAATTTGGGAAAATAAAAAACAAAACAAAACAAAAACCAACTCCCACCCCCCACCCTAACGACAGCGGATCACACTAGCCATTTGATGGGTTCTATCCCTCTCTGGGTTCCCCAGGGCCGCTGGCAAAACCAGGTCTTCAGTGCCTTTTGGAATTTGTTGGAAACAATATCAAATTTGGATAAAAACAAGAAACAGTATTTCAAGTAAAAATATTTAACCATTAAATATAATTTATTTATATCATACAAAATTATTAGGAATATAGGCAATTTGCTACAAATTTAAGATCTGGAAACTGTTTTGATTTTAATCAAGAAAAATATATTTAGACTCTTTGATTCATGGGTAACTAGCAACAGCCTATAGACAGATTAAGTATGATTCTTCTAGATAGTGTCAATCATTATGATGCCTAGTCACTTGAAAATGAATCAACTGCAAAAACAAGCAATGTAATGAAATGCACTTTTCCAGGATTTGCAAAAATATTATTTCTGGTCCTAAAACATTGTAATGTACTTAGTAGCAATCATTAATCTTTTAGACACATCTTCTCTACTTAATACTATGCTACAGATTAGCATATAGAATTAAGACTGTAATGGTATGCAGTTAATGTTCAGGTTAAATCAATTACAGGTAGTCTTCACTTAGCCACTGTTTGAAGTTATGATGGATCCCACAAAACCTAGAAAATCACCCCCCCCACCCCAAAATCTGGCTGTGGAGTTCTTATGATGGCATAAACCCCTCCCCCCACTCCATGGTCATATAACTCCCATTTCAGGCACTTGGCAACAGGTTCACCTTTATGGCCAGTTGCAGTGTACCCTGGTCACATGACTGTAATTTATGGGTTTTATCAGTTTCTGTCTTTTTCAGCCAGTTTCCAGCATAAAAATGCCCATAGGAATGAAAGGATTTGCTTAACAATTGTGGCATTTGCTTATAGATGCTGTGTTCCCTTAATGACCACTACAAAAAAATGTGTAAAATCAGGTTGGTCACATGGGTGCCTCAATTTTACAATTCTCATTATTTACTATGGAAATTCTGGGGTCAATTAAAATTGTAAATTAGAGAGGGCAAGCCTGTCAAGATCCTTTTGCAAAGCTTGTCTTCTGGGGTGTTTTCTATTCCTGCCAGTTTAGTGTCTATTCCTTCATCAAAATAATTTATGAAGATATTGAAGAATACTAGGTTGGAAACTTTTGGTACTGTACTGCTTACTGCCCTCCATACAGTGGGATAACTTGTGAATGTTCAAACCTGTAGTAAAGACTTTAATTTATGCTGATCTATGACAATAAAAATGTTGGTTATTTATTTAAGTGATTTATAAAGGTGCCCATCTCACAGTTGCTTAAACTAGCAGACAACGTCCTTGTAATTTTCTTGATAACATAATTATTTACTTCTACTGGCATTTTTAAAAATTGGGGTTTTCTACTTATCTCACTTCAAATGATAATTAGGAGTAACTTCTTCACTTTTTTGAAATCAAACAGCTATCACATTCAAAATAAGGCAATTTTTAAAAAAAAGTCTGACAAATTAAAAATGATGGCTTATAGCCATTGGTCAGTGCCAGTTCATCACATGCATCACATTTAACAAATGACAGTTTATCAGATTTATCAGTTAGAGACTGTATTCAACCATAATAAAGACCAAATAACATTTGATTTTTTAATCTATTCCTTTCCAATTCCAGTTTTTTAATATTTAGACAACTGAACCCCAAAACTTTAATCAACCATCAAGTTATTAAACAGAAGTTACCTTTAGCAGAAAAGTTTTAGGCTTAGGTCCTCTCTTCTTAGGTCCATAAAGTTCACGCTCTCGTTCCCTTGTTGAGGTGGGGAAAAAAAATTAAACTTTTTAAAAAGCCCAAGCATGAACAATTCTTCTAAAATAAACAATGTTAACTTCCTGACTACAGGAAATAAATTCTCCTGCAATTCCTCCTCTGATTTTCAAGACTTTCAACTCACTTTTGCTCAAAGGCTGCAATCAAGCGAGAATCTAGGATATTTTCCTCGGGTTCCCAAGTGCTGTACCTGCACAGATTCAGACGAACAGAGCGGGTGACACGGGGTTCACTCGCATCCGAGGAGTTTGCGGGGTGGGGTGGGGTAAGGGGGACGGGAGAGGAGACAGCAAACCGCCCACTGGCCCCGTGGGTCTGATCTCCAAGAGAGGAGGAAGGGCAGAGCGCCAGCCCGGCCAGGCCCCAAGAGGCGGGAACGGGGCTTCGCGCGGAGAGGCTGGAAGGCAGCAACTCACTTGATGGCCCAGCCTTTCCATTTCACCAGGTATTCGATGCGTCCCTGCAAAATACGTGGGCGGAAAGAAGGGAGGGTGGGTGGGTAGGAGAGCGGAAAAAGGGGGGAAAGAGAGGAAAAAGGAGCGGGTTAGAGAGGGTGGCAACGGCAGCGACCCCAAGCCGAGCCCCGCCGGCCCGCAACTCACCTTTCGGATCCGCCGCTTGATGATGGATTCGGCCGCAAAGACCCGCTCGCCCACTGCAGAGAGCTCCATCTTTGCTCAGCCTCAGCAACAGCAGCACCCACAGCCCATAATAATCCCGCCCGCCCGCTCCCTCGCCTTCCCTTTCTCCCCTTTCTCGGGGCTGGCTGGCTGAGTGAGTGACTGAGGCGGGTTGTTGGCGGCGGCGGTGTTCCCGCGACGGCGGCTCAGAGCGATTGAATCGTGCACACGCACGAGGGACGAGAATGCGCTGGCGCACGCGTGCAGGCCATCTTCCCCTCCGCGCGCGCCCGCCGAACGCACGCGACCAGGGACGCGGCGGGAGGAAAGGGTACGTGACGCGAGAAAACAAAAAACAAAACAAAAAACAGCCTCCCCCACCCCCTCCGTTTAACGTTCGCTGCCGCTTGGAGAGTCCGTGCCTCCTTCGCCCCCACCCAACCCCGGCAAAAAGCCCACAGGGCGCAAGCGCGGGCTCTTAAAGGGGCCGCGCTGTTGACTCCCGAGCACAAAAAAAAAAAAAGGACGTGGACGTGCGAAGAGCGAGAATAGGAAAGTACATAGTGGACTCGCTCGCAGGGGTAGTGCCCCCTCCTCTCCCCTCTCCCCCAGTAGGTTTCCTGCTAGTCTTTCCATTTTCTCGGCGAGCGCCTGTCATTATTCATAGCTGTCATTTCCTGCTTCCTCCTCCGTGCAGTGGTGATTTCTCCTGTAGCAATTAAAAAACAACTTCTGATGTTATTGATATAAAATACAAATAAGCGTCAGAAGGCATTAACTACCAGATAGGTCTCTGCTTTAGAGGCACGTAACTCGTTCAGCCCAGTTAGCTGAGATTCAAACCATGTTTTCGATTCTCGGCTTGTCTTGCCGTTCAGATGCCCTGCCGGGACATGAGGAGGTTGTAGTCCAAAACATTTATGAAATCGGGAAAAAAAGTGGCTTCAGCAAAATTTATTCTGAGCCTCAAAGATTGGATTTGTCATGCTGTCTGCCGGTTTTATTTGATCTTGAAATTCACGTTCGTTAAAATTGAACAAGCAAAACAAAGACCTCTTATCCGTAAAAGTGGAGTAGCCTTGCTCATATCGCGTTACTATAATACATTCTCTCCCTTTTAAATAGTAACCCCCTCGGTCCTACTTCTGGGCATTTATTTGCTGTATCTTTATTTGTTGGACATTTATTTGGCTTATACTAAGCCTGCATTGTGGGAAACCAGAAGAGAACAAAAACAAAAAAACCAATGAAGATTTAAACTATTCATATTACTTTTCTTTTAGCCATCAATCCATAGTGAGTAAACCAGCCAACTATTTGTTGTTAAATAGCAAATTCTGTGCTTGGACACATTTGGGAAAAAATGGAAAATAAAGCAGTGTAAATAATATCATTATATAAAAGTGCAATGAGCCATTATTTTGAATACAGTGTTTAGTTTTGAGTACTCCATCTGAAAAAGGATCTTGGAAAGCTAAAAAAAAAGGAGTGCTCAACATTTTAGGATGCTCCCTTATACCTTATACTTTTTAAAAAATCTTACTGTTTGTACTGTATGTGGGTATGTCATTTAGGATTTCTGAATTGGAATAACATATACCCTATAAATAATGGTACAACCTTTAACAAGAAGGTAAATAAGAGGAAACCATGTATTTCCCTTTTCCTTCTTTCTTTCCTGTTAAAAGCTGGATCTCTACACATTTGAGTGGATGCCTTCAACTTCTACTATTGTTAAGGAAAAGAACCTATGTTTGTATACAAAATTAAATGTCAGAGATTCATCATTGATAAAAGGTACAATTTATTTACATAATATATAATTTGGAATGTGGCACCATCAAATACAGTGATAAATGCCAATTTAGACTAATTTAAGGGAGAACTGAACAAATTTCAAAGATAAGTATATGATTAATGACTTTATTGATGGCTTTTTGTAGCTCCCAAAATTGTTGATTGCCTACTCTGTACATCAAATGCTGGAAAGCAAAAGACTATGACTTTCCTTTTCATGTTTGTGAGCTTCCTGACCTAATTGTCTTTTGATATTTTGATCTCCCAGGGCATAAGACCTCATAAGTCTCTAATTCACAACTGCCTTTTTAAGGTATGTTGGGAGTAATATGAAGTAATAAAAATTCAAGCAGAGTTTCTGATCTATCATACTTGATTAATGCATGCACTTGATCAGATCCAGCATGTATTTGCAACCACATGCATCAAACTGGACACATCACATGGTGGATAAAGCTCTTTAAAATCCAATAGTGATCCTATCACATGAACTACTATTTGTAATTCAGAAAGTGGCACCTAATGCTTAAAAACAGTACAGGCTTCTTTATGTATAATGAAGTGATTACTGTCATGACTTGCCCACTTTCTTGACACCATGTATAGCAATTAAGTGCTCTGATATGCTTCAAAGATATTGGACGAGATTGCCAAAGTAATCAGCACTCTGGAGAGCGCTTGGCACCTTGCTTTGTTTACAATCTGTAAATACTCTAAAACAGGGGTGTCAAACTCACATAGTCATGTCGGTGTCATGTGATGTTATCGTGACTTTCCCCCCTTTCGCTTAACTGAGCGGAGGCGGGGCCAGAATGTGACACATCTGACCCGTGGGCGGTGAAAGCACAAAAGGAAATTAAACTTGCAATCACTATAGTATGAAACCGATGAAAGAATTAATGGATAAAGGTTCAGGTCATTTAAGCCTAGAATAATCTGGAGGTCCTCAGATTCTTTACCTGAGGAAGAATCCATGTGTTTAACAAAAATCACCCTGAAACAAATATGATTGCTTGGACTAAAACAGCAGTCCCAACATTCAGGGAAAAAAAGATTCAAGAGGTCTCAGCAGGAACCCTAAGCCTAACAGAACCAGGTTTTAAGGGTCTTCCAGGTCTTTTGCAACTATGCATAATTCCAGGGGATGCTGTTCTAGAGCAGGGGTCTCCAACCTCGGCCACTTTAAGACTTGTGGACTTCAACTTCTGGCAGTTGGAAGTCTACCAGTCTTAAAGTGGCTAAGGTTGGAGACCCCTGTTCTAGAGGACAGGAGCTGCAATATAATTACTGCAAGATTATTACATGTGCAGAGATGGAAAGATCTGACAGTACTTCTGTGGTTGGTGAAATTTATAGATCTTGTTGAACGGATAGACTTCTTTGATTAGATTACATTTATTGGTGACTGAAAGCCTCTTATGCACTTTTTGCATAAACATGAATACAATGAAGTTATTTATGGTTTTGATTAGACAGGACAGATTATAGAAAGAATATATTGTAATTTTAGAGATCATAACATACTTCTACTTAATAACTGCTTTGAAGAATATTGGAAGCCACTTCATTTTTAAAAATTTTTATTACATTTTTTTCTTTTTCTTTCTTACTTTATATTGGTTTGTAATAGTTTTTATTTACATTTCCTATTTCTTAACTATCCATCTTTATGAGGACTTTTATTTTCTTGTTTAAGTGTTAATAAAAATTATTTTAATTTTTAATAAAAATCATTTCCCATAGTGCTCCCCACTTCAAAAGGTTGATAGCATTTAATCGTTTTCTTCAAATATAACTTTCCTCCATAGCTTTCCAATTTTGTTTAATTAATTCTACAGAATAAACAACTTTTTCTTTTGTTGTAATAGATCAATAGTACATTCAAATTATTTTGATTAAATTTAATAGCTGACTTAAATAAGTCAATTAATCAGTGGAACAACTTGCCTCCAGAAGTTGTAAATTCTCCAACACTGAAGAGATTGGATAACCATTTATCTGAAGTAGTGTGGGGTATCCTGCCTAAGCAGGGAGTTGGACTGGAAGACCTCCAAGGTCCCTTTTCCAACTCTTATTCTATCCTAAGTCGTGGCTTTGTGGCGCAGTGATAAGGAATACAGTACTGCAGGTTAACTCACTGTACAGTCCAGGAGATTGATTTTCACTGGCTCAAGATTGACTCAGCCTTCCATCCTTCTGAGGTCGGTAAAATGAGGACCCAGATAATTGTGGGCAATATGCTAACTCTGTAAATCACTTAGAGAGGGCTGCAAAACACCATGAACGGTATAGAAGTCTAAGTGCCAAAGGATCAATAACATCCTGAATTCTGATGTAGAAGATCAATCATAATTTTGTCTACCCATGCCAAAATACATTTTCATTTGTCAGTTTGTTCTAGATCAGCAGGATTAACAATAAACTGCAAGGGAAAAACAGAAGTTATTATTGAAAAAAGAAAATTGGACATGTTGCCCTTTTCAGAAAAATAGCAGAGAAAGATGGCTCAGGTAGTTACAATACAATTAATTGGAGATTAATCCATAATTACAGTCCTGGCTTTTGTCACTGGGAATAAAGTAACATGTTTTCCTAATCGGAAGATCAGTTCCCCCCCAAAAAAGAATGAAAAAGAATGCCATATATGGTAGCTAGTTTGAAATATATGTACAAATACTGTGTTGCCTTAATCCCATTAAAAAAATTATTTAGTCTGCTGAGTTAATCTGATATCTCATGAGATCTATAATTATTTTGAAACAAACAACTACAAAGCATTTTTCCCTTCTTTCAGTCATGTTCAATTATCAGACAAGTCTGCAGAAAATGTGATAGCTCCAAACTAAAGCATATCCCATGTCCCAGGTTTAATTTTTGTTATTGCCATATTTGTTTGGAGAAATTCCTGCCTGCATGTCCTTCACATTTTACAAACATAACTGATAAAATGTAAAGAGGATAAAGAAAATGATGGGAATATCTTTCAACTGGGTACATTTATCTTGAATAACAGATTAAAGGAAGATACTGTTGATTTCAAACATATGAAAAATTGTTAACATACAAAAAATGAGCCAGGAAGCAGATTCCAGCTAACATTTAGGGAAAACTGCCAGAGAGTTAAGAATTGCTTGACAATAGAGTTGATTCTTTTGGCATTTAAGTAGAGGCTGGGAAGTTCTAGTGAAGTTGTAATTGCCATTGTACCTACTAGGTTTGAGAGACTTGAAAGATGATTTCTCAGCTTTCTTCCAGTTCTGCAGTTCTATTATAAAGATGCTCAGCTGCTTAGCAAACTATAATCTCTAATTTGCTGGCAACTGTTATTCAAAATAGTCATAAGGGCAATGGACTTAACTGCTTCCACTTCTGGTTGGCATAATATTAACCATTATATTACATTATCCAATTGTCTCTTCTTGTAAACATTTAAAGGCAGCATATTACTTTTTATGTGATCAGTAGTCAGATCATCATACCCATGTTTAAGGTGTCCAATCAATGCTTAATCATGAAGTAGACCAAAGGACCACCTGTTTATTCATATAAGGGAGTCAAGTACCGATAATTTCAGGCCAAATTATATGAGTAAGTGATCCCAATATATTCAGAAAATGTTATATTCTTTTCCAGAAGAGGGTCAAAAACCATATTAGGTACAAAACTCTGGTTAGTTTTTAATATTATTGCACCAACCAGTCATGTAAGTTTTCTTGGCTAGAATAGCCAAGTTTGAATAGCCACCTGACAGAAATGCCCACCAGATTTGAACTAAATACTCCATGTCATTCACTCACTGATAATTGGATGACCTGATCTGAACTACAGTACTTGCTAAATTAGACTACAGTTAAGCAGTATAACAACTTAAACCAGAGCAGGCATTAAATTGTAATGGAACATATTAATCAAACTTTGTAGTCATGATTGGTAGAAAATTTACTTACTTCCACAATTTATCATCTCACATACTGTAGACTGGAGAAAAAAGAATATAGGATGAATTTCCCGTTCTAACGTTTAAACATAGAGATGGAAAATAAGGAAGACCACAAAATGGGGATAGTTCAGCATCTTCCTTCCCCTTGGCCGTTTTCCACCACCATGCTGAGGTTAAATATGATCACCAACAGAGTGGCTTTATTTGAAATAGAAGACAAAACAGCAGAAAATCAAGGCAGAGAATGATAATCAAGCTGCAGCTAAGTATAGTTTTGCTTTGTTCATTACTATACCGTAAAACCAGATTTGCTGAGCATACTAGGTTGAAAAGCTAGTTTAGTGTAGTGTTAAGAAGCTGGAAAGAAACACAGCCCATGAGTTCTTGTCTTTCATTAGGATTGAAGTCTGATGGGTGCCTTTGGGTCATCAGCCTGCTCATCTTTTGTAGTAGTAAAATAGGCGAAGGAAGGGTTATATATGCCACTTTGAATTATAAAGAATAAAGGTGAAATATAAATCTTAGAACTCTCAATTTTGTGGACCTAGTGTCCTTTAATTTTGCCTTTGCCCCCAGCATGGACATCAGCTTTCACACAGACACCCTTGTTCTTTGTTTTGTCTTGGTTGCCCTCCATCACTGCACATCATTTCACTTATTCTAAAACTTGGTCAAATCTAGCAATTGCAGAAAGTATACATCTGAAATCAGGGTTCTTTTGATACAGCAATTGTTGGCAAAGATAATCGTATCTTTTTCTTGAGGTGGAATGTAGCTTCCATTTGGCACATGTCTAAATATCAAGGTAGTGGCTTCCCCATGTGATGGGAATGTTGGAAGAAGTGTTCTGTGCATTCTCAAGAACAAGAACCTCAACTGAACAATGATGAGTGAAACAGGTAACTATAACATAAAAGGAAATTATTTGCAGGACATACTAGAGTAAGCAAAATCTAGCACCTATTTAGTTACATGCTACCAGGAGGAAAGCTGAAGAGCATGTTCTCTGCATATGTGTGCATGGGAAGAAAGATAAAAGGAAATAATCTCCCATAAACTCTCTTACACAAAAAGTAGGTAGAAGAGGAAAACCTAACTCTTTATCTGTGCCCCTATGCCCCACTGTTCCTTGGCTTTACTCAAAGGCTGCCCAATGTTAAGATGCTGAAGAGTCAGTTCCCACCCATCTTTACCTCTAAATTTGACTTCCATCTAACAAGCAGTAGAAGTCCCAGAATTTCAAGGTATCTGTTCATCCTGGAAATTAATGCCAACCTAAATAGGTATTGCTTGATTGGGAGATTGATATACAGAGTCTCAGTTTGCAAATATTCACAATATCCAGGGAATTGTTTGGAAATCCATGTTAAAGTAATCCACTGTTCCTTGGTTTTACTCAAAGGCTGACATGATGTATTTATGCCAGCATTTTCAACCCCTTCTCCCAAAAGCTCAAGTGATTTGCAAGTCCATGGCAATTACTTTTTGCTAACCTACAACTTCAGGTCTTTTTCAATTTCTACAGGACTTGGAACAGTATTTATACAAATATTTTATACAAATACACTATAGAGCAGATTGGACTGCAAAAGATTGTAAATGCCATAGCTGTCCACAGGGATTAAATGTATGGTGCTTCACATCAAAATCTGTACCCTCTAAACATTACGTTATTTTGTACTTGCACTATTCCACAGTACGAAGAGAAGACTGAATAGCAGTGAGAGGAAATAAATATTATATACATCCACAATCCAAATCACAGATGCTTCCTGAAAATTGGCCGAGCATAGAATTGTAGACAATGAAGATCAAAGGAAGACACAGAAACAGGGTGTTAGTTAAATGTCAGTTCTCATTTAATGCTCTTAGCCTGATTTGCAACATTTACCACATAAATCATCTAAATAAATAAATGTACAGTCTTTAAACCATCATCAGTACAAAAATAAAGCCACACATTGCATCAATTAAAATTCGCTCTGTCCTCCTTGTTTGTATTACAATCTCTGTTTTGCAGCAAACACTCATAAAAAGGCAACAAAACTGGAATTTCTATATTTTTAAATTTTTGTTTGGAATTTGTTCCCTGAACCCTTCCCTTTCCAATACATTCAATTAGTCTGTACAAAAATCCCAAGAAGCTCATTCTGTGCAAAGGAAGCTTTTGTGTGCAAAGGTAACTTGGGCACTGGGATCAGGAAAATATCAAGTACCATGCCATTAATGAGGGGTTAACCTCCCCCCCCCCCCAAATAATACATCGAAAAATAAAACACAACTGGCCTGTTTTTCTCCCATCCATTAAATACATTGCCATATGTATCCCAAAGAAAACTATGACTATGCGAATAAGCAATTAATTCAGGAGTCACTCTGACACATCAAGCAGTGCAAACAAGAACACAGCTCAAACCCTCTTAAATGGGATGTTCTTGGCACTAAAATGTTTTTTAAGTTCAGTAGACAAATAATGCCCTGTTTTGATTTTTTGATTTTTTTTTTGATTTTGTGGTATTTCTGACCACACTTTAAAGAAAAGGTTACCAATGAAAGATTGTAACAACCATTAAGAAAAAGCTGCTGTTCATATCCCATAAAATAGCTGGATACAGCCCCACATCTCTAATAAGTTATTAAAGTGCAATTTGTTCGGGAAAGGTGAACTCTGAAAAATATGCATTAAAATATACATCATATATACAGACATAAATGGAAGAGTGTCACAAGGCTGCATTTGACTAGTGCGCACAAAGCTGGAGGAATCTATCAGAAACAACTTATTGCTGGTATCTGGAAAGTTTTTCGAGTTCAAGGGAAATTTGGAATTGTTCTAAAGAACAGTCATTCTCTTTTTTCTGAAATGGGGAACCTACTGTGTAGTTAGCTCTGAAAGGCTAATCACAATTTAAAAAAGAACAGCAGTCTGGGGTCTACAATGGCTAATTTTTTATCTTAACAATGCCATTACTAAATATATCAAAATAAGCATTTACAGTGCAATCTTACATTCAGAAGGAAGCATCAATATGCTCACTAGTATTTAGTCCCAGTAAGATGCATAGGACTGCACCCTTTTGTGTATTTTAGATTGGTTTTGCCATAATACAAACCTACAAATTGGTTGCCAGATGTACAGACACACTATATTACAGCCAAATAAAATTATTAGTGCAAATATACTTTGTATCTCTTCCCACTGAGGGTGTGTGTGAAGTTTAGTTGGGCCAATTAAAATCTGTATTTTTGATATATTAAAATTTCGCTTCCTCCAATAAATTCTGTTCACTGTTAAACTTTTGGGTTGATGCCCAATATCTATATGGGTCTAAAATTATAAATTTTTCAGGATTCTTCAAATCTACTTTAAACTTGTACATGTTTAATGTTTAGCTCCAGGTGATGAGAATTTGCCTTTTTTATATTAGATTGTCTCTTTCAAGAATGTTTCCTATTAATGGAAAGGAAAACCTAGTACGTGTCAACTTTTTTAACAAGTTCATATTTCCTAACATTTCTTAAAGAATGCCATACAGTCTTGTTCAAGTGACAGTCCAATCTCATCAAACAAAAATGATTGTATAGTCATATTACAGCTGCTTCTATTTCATCATCAATCTGCACATCAAGAAACATCAACATAATTATACAATAACTTGTAGTAGTTTTCATAACTACTGCAGTTTTTTTTCTTTAATCCTTCAGTGACTTAGGGAAAATAGTATTTCACAAGGAACAAAATATATTAAGGTACTGGAGGATATCAAATTGTACACTTAAGTTAAATTTCCTTAATACAGAACTTCATCTCTCTCTCTCTCTCTCTTTTTACATTTACTCATATCTCTGTTGTTATCTAGCTTAAGAGGTTACTTTTCCAAATCATGCTGAAAATACAAACATGAAACATCAAATGATCTTACCTTCTCTTTGGCACAAGGCATTACAGCATATGCACAAATAGCATATATACATCTTAGCTGCAAGCAAATTAAAAAATGGCCCTTTCTCTACATACTCTTTCTCACATAAAGTACATGCACACCAAAAATATGAACAGCTCAACTATCTATGCATATAGGAATTATTAAACAGGAAAAAATGTACAATAATAGGATTAGATCTCAATCTGGACTTGAACTAACTTTGTGACCACTGAACAACTTTAAAAATGTTGGTACTATACTGATCACTTTGGCATATTTTTTTAAATGGGAGAAACTAAAGGGTCAAAAAATCTACAGCCATAATATGCTACATTTTGCTGAAGCAATGCATCTAATCCTGATTAGTATAGCAAAATTACTAGAAACTGAGAAGCTACAAATTTTCTACTTGTCTTAGAAACCAAAGAAAACATTACCAATGTAATGTACAATATAATGATAATATGAAATGTATATTCATTAATCATACACCAACATATGACAATGCTCTTCTTGAAGATCATCTTAAACTCAACTTATACTCAACTTTTCTTATTGGAGGAAATGGTGCATTTTAAGCAATGTAACATGCATTTTCTGCTCTTTCAAACAAACACCATTCCTTTAGCAACTGTGTATTTACCAAAATTACTGTATTTCCTTATTAAATCTATAATAAATTAATGCCATCATATAAGTTTGAGTTGAAGGTGATCAGGTTTTATTAATTTCAGTTTCCAGCTTCACTCACATAACATACAAATGGAGCTTGTTTATCATACTAAGCCATGATTCATTGCCTCTTTGGGGAAAGCATAGCTTTCATATTTTCTCTGGAACTCATATTAAGAGCTCAGAAGAATTGGGCTCTTACTATGTTAATGCTGCCTGCAATCTAATGTAGAATAAAGGAGGCTAAAATAGTTCAGAAAGGTGGGAATTGAACATATTCCTTCACCACTTTCAAGAAAACAAGTCTTCCTCTGCCAGTGTGAAATAATGTGAACTATCCCAATTTACACCGTCTGACCCATAATGACGCCTCTACCTTTAAAACTTTTGAGAAAGAAAAAAACCCACAGCTGTTGCATAACAAATAGCTTCTTTGAATTGGCAAGCAACAACGTTGTCCAAATTACCCTTCCAAAATTTGACATCAGGTTGGTAGTTGAAAGCTTTGATAGAAGACTAGTTGTAGAAGCCTCACATGATTTTAATATTTCTATTTTTGTAAATCTCTGAATTAATAAAGAATTTAATCAATCAAAGGGAAAAAGCATTTTTGTGGGATAAAAGTTGAAAGCAATAAACAAATCAGAAGTGATCAAAAGATGCATTAGAACATGCTATACACATTGATTTTTGCTTTCAATCCTTACTCTTTTTTTCATTTCAGCTGACTTAAATTCTTCAAAAAATAGGGTTTGGACTCAATTCTACCTTCTACCATTCCATTGTTACTTTCCATAGGAAAATTATTTTCTAGAGTTCATCTGTTCAAGCCAACTTAAAGAAGCACGTATTCACAAGAACATATGCTAAAGCTATACAATTCATAGGTACAACAGTTCCTGTAAAACAAAACAAAGCATTCACAAAAATGTCCAGCACAAATTTTAAGGTACTAAAGTGCAAGACAGAGTCCTATATAACTGCAAGCAGTTCTCCTGGCAGAGATCTTCATAAAATATTTGTACAGAAAAATATACAGAAGTATCAACACGAAGAATAAATCAAATAGTGTCCTTTGGAGAACAAATTAATAAAATTATATTTTCGTCTCACACTTATCTTTCAATCAATCCATTTCTCTGCTCTTGTATTTCTGATCCTGTATTGGATCAGTTAGCACAATGAAATCAGTGCCAATATGCAACTTCTGATTAAATTTCTAAACTAAACTGGTAATTGTTTTGACCCTACTAAGCAAATCCTTCACTCTATCAACTACTTCCACTTTTAATTCATGCAACATATTGTAGATGCAGGAAGTTCCCCATCCACTTGAGTAAGAGCAGAACACCAATGCAGTGTTCTTCAAACCATTTCAAGCCTAGCAAAATATTGTTTCATACATACAGTCACACAGTCCAAATGTCCTTTTAAATGTACATATCTTAACAGTACCAAACTGACAACCAGATGTCCAACAGAATCTGGTTTCAAAAAAAGTCTCCCAATTATTTATGTATTTAAAAAGTTAAATACACTGGGCAACTCCTTGTGTGTGTGTGGCAGGTAATTAACTGCATAAGGAACAAGAAACATATATAAAGCTAATTGAAGGAATAAAGTTCTTGGGCTCAATTTTTTATTTTAGGAACTGATTGTATCTTTTCCTCTTGGGGTATGTTTCGTGCACCAATTTTTTTTCAGTGATCAACAATACATGTACATTAAAGCATGCCCACTCTCTACATCCATCTACAAACCTGTAAATGGATATAAGCTTGAGTTTCCAATAAGCAATTCAAATTTCATATATTTCAAGAACTCACTATATATCTAATTAGATATTAAGCTTTCCTATTGCATATTACAAAGGCATCTGAAGTAAGACAGAATTTTTGGGATCTGTAACAATTCCATTCAAGCCATCTTCATACTAAAGGACACATGGAAACATGTTTATGACTACATACTGTAGGATTGCCAGTGATAATTATTGAGGAATTCCTATTCTGCTGAAAAGCTGCAGGCTTCCTAGGATAAGACCATAAAAACTACTGGGCTTACCTCATCAGATAAGGAACAAGTCAGGCTTCTCTTATACAGGTATGCCTGATTATAGCAATACCTTTTTCTTGTGCTCCTGTTATAAACCATAAGCAAGGAAAAAAAAACCAGCATGATTCTTTGGAAGCCCAAACCTGAAAGCCAGTATAACAGCTGTAGTTGGTTTTCTAAATCATAGCATCTCTGGAAGCACTGTGGATGGCAGCAAGCCCCATCATCAACAGTACTAGTAAATGAAAAAACATTAAGAACTGAATGGCAGACACCCAAAAGAAAAAGGGGGAGTAATGTTTTTATATATGCACCTGGCGGGAAGCAGATCAGGGAAGCAGTTTGAACTAGAGAAGTCCACTGAATTTGGAAGAAGTCATGGATATTTATATTTGGCCTCTTTCCTATTTCAGACACCGAGCCCTTAACTTTTGAGTGCAGAAGGTATATGCCATAACTAAGAAATTGATATTTTTCCACAATGCACCATGAATAAGTATCTTTGCCAGTGAAACAAAGCTTTAGTTTCCCAGACAGACAAAGCAACAACAGACAAGTAATATATCCATACACTCTTTTTCTATCTATAGTAACAAATGAAGGGGGGAAAGCACAGGTAACTGCTCTACCTTTGCTTTGTATATTTGAAAGGTGAATACAACCAAAAAGAATGTCAGCATGATCATTTGCCCAAAAAAACAAAATGCTCTGTAAACATTTGTAAAGGGATTTCCCCCCTCCCCCCAAATTCTCTTTTTTCTAAATAGTATTGAAATTGTAATGAAACCTGTGATTGGGAATGAAGGAATAACTCAAGCTCAAAAATGCCCTTAATGAAGAAAGACCAAGAGAGAGAAAGAAAAGTTAACAAAGAGCAGATTTAGAACTGGATGCTCCGGTCTCGGAAGAAGCCTTCTGCCATCTGAGCTTCTCTGAAAGTCACGGTAATGGAGTTTGCGGTGATATCTGTAACTGTCACTTCATTTGGGGGCAATGCAGGGCTCCAGGAAAAAGGACCTTCTGCTGTCTCTGGGCCCACTGTGGAAAGGGGAGAGGGCAGAAAAACAAATACTGTGATGAGGAGGAACAAACTGAAGGGAAACAAAACCCCACCAGTATCAAAAGTCATGCCTGCTCATGAAACAGATCAACTATTGTAGAATAGATACACATAACTCTAGGAAGGGAAAAGTAGCAGGAACACAATCACCTGCCTGCATAGATACAGCAAATATGTAATTGTGCAAATATTGCTATAATTCCAGCAATTCCAATCAGTGCAAGGACGTACTTACATTAACATTTATCTATCCCCACAGAATCTCCAAGACTTTAAAAGGGAATATTGTACAACTGAATTCAGATTCCACATACCTTCTCCCCAATCCACGGATGCACTAGCAAAGTACTTTCGCTCCAATTTGTATTTATACTGTGAAACTAAATACCACAGGGATGTTTTCCACAGTCTTCCATTAATACTTAATACAAGAAAATAGCAATTGCACATGAAGATCTAAAAGAAGGACTGTTTATTACTCTTTACAAAACTCTTAAAAAGCTTTCTTTTTAAGGGTTAATTGCAAAGGCATAGGAATTAAACAAATTCCTCTTCACAGTGACAGCAAACTGAATTTACAATGTGTTCTCTAGCCTTTTCTTGTTTCATTTTTATATGTTTCTTTTCTTGTTTCATTTCTTGTCTCATTTTCTGTTCTTTATCCATATTGCACCATTCAATTTTACTTGAGGATGGAATAAGAATAAGCATCTTTTAAAAGCATATTTTTGGCTTCTGAATGGGTATTTGACTGGGATCTAATCCACCCAAGATTCTATTTCTATAACTACTGCAAATTTCTTATGTATATCCCATCCAAGAGGCATCCAATGGCATTCCTTATGTCATCCCGTCCAAACAGAAAGGTCAATTAAAAATGGTATTTACATATATCTGATTTTCAATTATACTTTATGGGAGATGCATTTCCTACTGATTTTTTATTATTATTTTTTAAAAAGGAAAAGCAGCACAGATAGGCTTTATGCATGTGTAAGTCCACCACCCTCAAACCAAATCCCAGCTCTGCCCACATACATGATATCGTACACTATTGTTCTACCTACATTATATACATAGTATAAAACATTAAGTTCTTGAGTTAAAATAGTTGACAATACACAGCAGAACTTAACTGATCTTAGGATCAGATCTTAAAGGCATTTGAATGGGAGACCTTAAGAAACAGGACTGTAGACCAGGTTGGAAATTGAATGAATGCCCGAGAAGAAAATAATGCCAAACCTTTCCCACAAAGTTGCCAAGAAAAAGCACGCTCAAAGGAAACGGCTTTTTAGTAAATTCTAAAGTCGGTACAATTTCAGAAATACACTTCCTATGGATATGAATGCAGACTTTGCAATTTGTGGATGATACCTGGTGAAGTAATTTAAGCTGGTACATATGCTTTTAAGCATAACCAATCAAATGACAATATCCAGAAGGCAACTCTGCTTTAATCATAATATATAGCATGTTATCCTGGCAAACAGTCCAGGTTCTGATGTGAATATTCCATTTGAAATCAAAATTATATGCATACAATAGCTTCACTGATGTTAATATACATCAGCTACTCAGTTGTTTTGTACCATGCATAGAAGGTAATGTAAACATAAACATAAAACTGCCCTAAATATAAAATGTTTAATGAACAATAAAATTCATATATACCTACACTAGAAATTTTGTATGAAACATTTATAACATTCTTGATTCCTCATAAGCATACACCTGTGGTTTTGCAGAAGTGCTGATCTAATTATTTCAGCCTGGAGCTGTTCAGATGTGCTGGACATGCTGGCTGGGATATGGAAATTACTATCCAACATTTTTGAGGGTATTCGGTCAGCAGTGTAAATACCACAATGTTTACTTCTTTCTAATTTTCTTCAACCATGATTTACAAATCTTTTAAGTTTTATGAGAAAAGGGAATAACTTTTGCAGCGTATATTAAAGAAGAGCCAGCAAAGAAGATCAGTGTATTTTGTCAATCATATTAGAAATATTTTAGATAGAATATGCAAGATGGTGTTAAGAGCGCCTACCAAAAGTGGAGCTTGAACCATCCATAGGAAAAAGCATTCGCTCCTGTGGAATCTATTGGCAACAACTGCAAGGCTACTCTACAAATGCCACCTGACCCAACAAGCAACTGGTTTTCCATCAGTCCAACCAATCTTGTTGACCTGATGCTTGGATTTAAAGGGCCTATTGTCTAACACTATAGACAGTCTTTGACATACAATTCCAAATGGGACCAGAATTTCTGTTACTAAGCGAAGCAGTTGTAAAGACAACTGCATCACTTAGTGACAACAATCCCTGCAATCCCAATTACCACTGTTAATCAAGTCCTGCTGGCTTCTCACAACCAAAGTCAGTGGGGAAGCCAGCAGGAAGTTGCAAATCCCAAGCCAGCAGGTAGGCAAGTGGTTACTTCCAGGTGTGAGAGGGACCAAGGGGTCCATAGGAATGGAATGGCGAGGATGCCCAAGAGATGTACTGAGGGTTGGAGAGGTGCACAGGGCTGCAAAGGTGCGTGAATGGCCAGCACAAGGACAGAGGATTTGAGGAAGAATGCACAGGTGGGGAAGACATACCATAGCAACTTCCAATCTTTCCTACCAGCTTCCCTATTGACTTTCTAGAGGTGGTGTTACTGCAACGGTCAGAACTCTTGAGGATCAGTCATAACTACAATTTCTTCAATAACTTTGAACAGTTGCTGACTGATAGTAGTTTGGAATGACTCTTTGAGCTATGTGTGCCCAAGAGGTATGAACAGCAAATTAAAGATTCCACATCCCCATTTATATACCCAGAATGCCTCAGTCTAGGAGAAAATCCAGCCAGCAAGATGAAGTTGGTATCACAAAGCTGGAGATAGTTCCAGGCTTACCTTCCTTGGTAGGAGATTGTGTTGCATCATCCCAATCACTGGGTGGCTGCCTGTCCTCAAGGACCACAGGCTCCTTCAAGAAGAACTCTCGACGACGATTCCGATTCTCCAGGCTTGACATGCGGGTGAACTTTTTCCGTGAAAGGCGTAGATACTTCTGATTCTTGCTCTGTTTCCGAAGAGGAAAGGGCAGGACCGCTCCCCCACTCTTCTCAGACAGTTCTGTCTGCCCTCCCTTGGCCCCTGCCAAGTTGTTTCCTCCTCCCCCAAATCTCCGGGACAGAGAAAAGCAGAGTTTCTCTTTCCCTTTGTGGGCACTTCTCAGGTCCATGCTATATAGTCTCTGAAAATGAAGAAAAACACTCTCAGCTCAAGATGTTTGTGATGCAGCTTGGTTCACACAAGACACAATTTGCAAAAACTCTAGGTTCTTCCAGTGCCCTGGGCTTCCAGCTCCGCAAATTCTACTCAGCCAAATGGCCTATAGAGTCATTGTGTATATTTCGTGAGTAAAAGTATTAAGGTTTATCTGCACAACAGTAAAAGCTTCCATTGGACAATGACTGTTACCAGTGGAACATACAAAATTCTCTGAGCTATGGGCAAAAACATTTTTTAAGTTAAGATTTAATTCTGAAAATCAATTTTCCTTTCACAATATATGAGAGAGAAAAGGAAGGTTAAATACCCCTAGAATTGGCTTGACTACAGTTCCTATTTTCCCTGAAATGTTAGTTGAAATTGAAAGAACTTAAGAATTTAGTAATATCTGCCAAGAAGATCTTGTGATGTCCTACTGCATATGCTTTCAGGAGTCACAATCTATTATATCAGATACCAGAGGATTCTGAGCTTTTTCTGCAATAAGACTAGCACAGCTTTCTCTCTGGCCCATGGTATCTGGGAATTCAAAACTGGAAGAGGCTGAACTACAGCATCAATACTGGGATTTAGGAATAGACATTAACATTTAGTAAATCTGAAATATTACCTGCAGCAAGAGACGCTTAGGTTTGGGACCTCTCTTTCTGTAACCTGAGGCACGCTCCCTTTCTTCCCTAAAGAGACAGAAAATACCTAGCAGTTCTGTTTGTTGAAACAGCACAAATACACAAAGCCTTTTGTACAGACATTTCTTCACATTGCTTACACATACTTCCAAGAAAATGCTGATTCAAGTATAGATCAAATTAAGGCAGATTTCATGTGAATTGGGTTAGTAATTATAGCTTCTAATTTTCTCTCGAGTTATTACATCATTATAACTAAAAAGTGTTATTTAAACATGCACACAAAACGATCTTACTTTGTCAGCAAGTTAAATAAATCTAAAAGTGCTTTCAACAAAAGGTTGACATTAACCTTCTTCAATCCAGTGCCCATCAGATATGTTGTACTATAGATTCCAGAATTCCCGGCCAAGACAGCCAAAACAGCAAATTGACAGTCTCATCACAGGAAGAAAGAAAAAAAGAATCTAGGCAAAATGTTGTGTGGATGTCACTGACTGTTTTTATCTTGCTATCTATTCTGCATCTCATATATATAAACTTGTAAGCTGAAGAACTCATCAGTAATATGATTTGCTTTTATTATATTCCTTAATGACAGCTGATCTTTTGGAAGCTTTTCACTTCCGAAACAAGTTGGGAAACCCTTTGTTAAAGTTTACATTTTTTAGCTAAGAGTGTGACCTTACCTTGCCTAGATAAACTGAGATAAATGGTTTTAGTCTATATGTTGGCTGGGAAATTCTGAGAGTTGAAGTCTAGACATCTTAAAGTTGCTCAAAATTGGGAAACACTCGTATAACTATGCTTTCCCAGAAAAGTCAGAGATTTTGGTTTAATTTTTCCAAAATGAAAAAAGAAATGGTCTTACTTTTCTTCATAAGCCATCACCAGACGAGGGTCAAGAATGTGTTCCTCAGGTTCCCATGTGCTGTACCTAAGAGAAAAGTGAGAGAAAGCAATCAAAATATTTTGGGTAAATTTGGGGCTTTTGTTCAAATGACCTACATTCTAGTATCTCCTTATTCATTGCATGGAGTTCTGAAATAAATAGGTACTTAAAGCTTTATTATATACTTCTAAAATGTTTTTCTTTTACAACATGGAATGGATCAAGTAAAACTGACCTCTTGAAACAATAAAATAAAATAAAATAAACTTCCCATTCACGGGCTACATTAAATAACTTAATTCACTTGCAGGTAAGATTTCCTTTTGACTGAAATTAATCTCTGGTATCTACATGGATATGGATTGACTACATGGGTTTTTTCCCCCCAACCCACTCAATTTAGGCAAATGCCTTGGGATTTTTAAGCAGTCCAAACATAACTTTTTCAAGAGAAGCCAAGGTCAATTAGCTTCTCCTACATAAGCTAGCCAGGAAAAAACAAGTGTTTCTACCCAGACAACTTTTCTTTACAGTGATAGTAAACAGGAAGAAGTTTATTTTTTATAAACAGTTTTTCTTGCTTGCATTAACCAGTATGAAATGTAACTCATGGCTATGCTCTGAGGAGTATAGCGTATTTTTTTATTCCCTATAAGTTCATAAAGGGACAGTTAAAACATTGAACATAATAAAGCCACTTAAAAGAACATATTACAGGTAGACAACAATTTATAACCATAACTGAGCCCAAAAATTATGTTTCTAAGCAAAAAAGTTGTTAAAGTGAGTTTTGCCTCATTTTACGATCTTTCTTGCCACAGTTGTTAAGTGAATCACTACAGTTGTTAAGTTAGAATCACAGTTGTTAAGCGACTCTGCCTTCCCCATTGACTTTGCTTGTCAGAAGGTTGCAAAAGGGGATCACATAATCCTGGTACACTGCAACCATTGGAAATATGAGTCAGTTGCCAAGCATCTGAATCTTGAACATGAGACTGTGGGGATGCTACAACAACTCTAAGTGTTGTCATTTTTTTCAGTGCTGTTGTAATTTCGAACAGTCACTAAATGAACTATTGTAAGTCAAGGACTAATTATAGTAAGACTACAGATAGTCCTCAGGTTATGATCATTTATTCAGTGATAAAAGTTACAATGGCACTGACTTATGACAGGTCCTTGAAATTCCAGCTGTTGCAGTGTCTCTGCAGGAATGCGATTCCAATCTGAGCCCTTGCACCCAGCTCACGGTTACAGTAAGATATGGTTACATAATTGTAATTTCCAACTTTCCCTGTCAGCATCTCACGAGTGAAATCAATGGGGAAGCTGGCAGGAAGTTAGAAGTTTCAATCACATGAAGTTTCCATTTAACAATGGCAACTGGGTCTGCTGGAATGGCCATCGACAAGCAACCAGGTCATGTGAAGTTATACTTCATGACCAAGTAGCTTTGCAACAGAATTCCTGTTCCTAATTGCCTCCATAAACTGAGGATTACTTGTAGTACACCAACCTTCTCCAATTAAGTTCATCTTTCCACCAAATTATTCTACCACCAAAATAATTTGTCTCTACTAAATTAGAACAAAACAGTACCATGAATATTTCAAAGCCCCCACCCCCCATCTTTATCTTAAATATAAAGCAATGGAGATAGGGGGGATTTAATAAAATGAAAGTCCTTAGCAGAAAGGTTCACAAACACGATGCCCCTACAGAAGAAAGTATGCGGCCACAGAGGACCTGGAAAATAATTCAGATTGTCAATTAATATAAAAGGATATCTTCCCTATTCGCATAACTTAGAAGCTTTAATACAGCCAAATTCATTCTGAATAAATAGAATAGATGAAAACCATCTACAAATGTACATATGCTGATGATACAAAAACTGAAGTTATTCTCTAAATTAAGGGCAGGCTGATTGTGGACCCATAAGTCATTTAGCCCGGGATGATTTGCAATTTCACCTTGTTTACATTAAATTTCTGTAGCAGTCATCCAGATTATTTTTTATCTCAGACGCTATTTAGAGCCAGAATGAGAAACCTACATTTCAGATTTTCTGGATTCCAACATAATCCACCAGATTTGGTCAACCATCAACCACAATGGGAACTGTAATGTAACTTTTGGAGTATGATAAGTGTCACATAACATTGGTTATGTTTTAACCATTTGAAGGCTTAACACATACATTTTTATAGGAATTTCTACTTCAAGGAGAAATTATTTGTCTACTTTGATGTTTCTCAACCTCAACAAATTTAAATTATGTGGACTTCAACTCTCAGAATTCCCTAGCCATATGGAGTTGAAGTCAACAAAGCTTAAACTTGCTGGGGTTAAGAAACATTTGTCCAGCTTGTTTAATCTCATGTGAGATCAAAGGAGAGGATGATGTTTTTCAGGGCATGCCTCAACACTATGAGCAGCTAAATTTTAAAGACCTGAATAGCACCCTCACAAAGCAGTCTTTTGGAGAAAGTTAAAACAGAGGCCTTCCGCATAATTTTTAATCAATAAGGAACATTAAAAAAACTGTTTATCCATATTCATGAACGTGATCATCGCAGAAGTTTATAGACATGGTCTAGACGAAGCCATATACAGAAAGACATCTGTTTGTGTGTAAGTACATATGGAGAGAGGGAGGGAGAGACGGGGACAGGGAGATTAAATTTGACTAGGCCTTTTTGAATAAAGAAAATTTGATCATTGTCTTCATACCAGCCTTAAAATGTGGAGGTACTTGCTCAGTGTGATACAACTATCTTATCTGGCCTGCTGTTTCTTAGCTCACCAGTTCAAGCTGTTGAATAACCACAGAGCATTTAATTTCAGATACAGAACTGAGCATCTTTAGGCTTCTGAAAATGCATAGAAATGTGTACTTCAGTAAGTAGAAACATGCTGAAATCAAAAGCATTGGCTATATTCATTTTATACTTGGACCAAACAAAGGTAATGTTAAAAATGACTATTCAATTTGTCCCAAAATTTCCAAATTGTCAAGAAACAGTTCTAGGAACAAAAAGTAATTGTTAAGATGCCCCTTCAGTTTGCCATAAAATGTTCTTTACACGCTATCTAAGGAAAGTTATTCCGTTGGGTAAAAGATAATAGAACCCTTCTAAAAATCAACACCTTAGAACCAAGATATTTGGCTCTACTCATTTGGACATGAATAAGATACTGGTTTCTTCTCTGCTTACAGAAGGAAAGGTAATACTAGGAAGATAGCGCTTCCATACTATTATTCCAAACAATTACATAAATAAGTGTTCAAACTATACTTATTGCATTTCATTGGCTCTGAAGCTGGAAGATCATTGTGCTAAGGAACACAAGTTTCTTCCCAGCCTGCCATATTTGCTCAGAAAAACACTAGAGCACATGTGGGAGGAAAACTGGAGAAAAGCAATTTTACTGCATATTAGATGAAAACCAATGTTTACAGATCTCCACATCTATAGCTATGGAAATTGTATACTGTATGTGTACACATCTAAAGTGTCATCTGATTCTTATCCTAAAAAATACAACATATACCTTGCTGATAATTATACTGTATTCTGTTAGGGTTCCAGAGGAGTGTGGATAAATCTTTGTGGAGTTAGAACTACAATGTCACTTTGGCTCCGAGTATAGCAATAGCAGTAGCACTTAGACTTATATACTGCTTACAGTGCTTTACAGCCTTCTCTAAGCAGTTTACAGGGCCAGCACGTTGCCCCCCACAATCTAGGTCCTCATTTTACCAACCTTGAAAGGATGAAAGGCCTTGAATTGGTGAGAATTGAACTGCTGGCAGTTGGCAGAATTAGCTTGCAATACTACATTCTAACTACTGCACCACCATGACTCTTACTGTACCACCACAGCTCTAATATACATCTCCAACCCTTTTTCTTTATAATTTTAGAAAGCATATTTTTAATTCTAGGATTAAGATATAGACTGATACAATCTATAATCAATTTACTGAATGTGCTTGACATTTTATCTGCAATCATAAACCTACTAAGAAATACATCCACGACTAAGAATTTATTTCTGCAATCTACTTCTAGGTTTCATTTCTAATAAAGTGAGTGGGAAAAAGGCAAAATTATATTGTGATATAGACTCTGGCCCGGTGTATTAAGAATTCAATAACAATAGATGCAATGGGCCATGAGCTAGAAAAATGTCCAACTCAATTAATTATTTGATATGATCACAAACTTACAATCTATATATATAAAACCAAAATACCATTCCCACATCATCACAAAATCTCCAGAATTGTAAAGCCTACAAACTTGAAATTTGGAATGTATCTTGGCTTCTAGGTGCTCACTAAGAAAATATTTTTCAAAATGACCATCAGAGCATTAATATTTCGTATATTATTATGAACACACTCTGATGCTAAGGAGTTCTACTCCCCCTCCTACCTGAAAAGAAACCTTTTCCAAATGCAAAACACAAGCGGAGGGGAATTTTAGTTTCACAGCAGCAAGCAGCTTTAGCTTTAGAACAGTTGAGCTAAGCCACGCCCAGGCTCCTTGCTGTCTCCTTGCTCACACAGCAAATACTGTTTCAGTTTCCACATTTCAGTTTCCAAACAGTGCTAAACTCTCTCACATACTGATAGGATGGCTAGCCAGATAAATACCGATGGATGCTGGTAGGCAGAGCCACAATTTTTCCCCCTTATTTTATTCCCTAAAAACTAATCCTGATCACAGTTTTGTAGCAAAGCACGGGTATAGAGCTAATATCAAAATAAAAATCAGTCTAGATTGACTGAGAAAAGGGGCGTTGGTTCTTACCTGATACGCCTCTTCTCGTCGAGTTGCGAAGAACATCCAGAGTGGGAGGTGCTTCAGTCTCTGCTCTCACAGGCTGAGCTTGAATTGAGGAACGCTCCTCCTCCTCCATGTGACACCTCCGTATCGTTCCCCAGTTTTGTGAAGATGAGAAGATAAAACCACATTCTCATCCTAACTAACGGATCATTGGCCGAAACAAGAGTCCCCACCAGACGGAGAAATTAGGGTGGGGCTGGATGCTCTTCGCAGCTCGACGAGGCGTATCAAGTAAGAACCAACGCCCCTCTTCATAGAGCTGCTCAGAGCATCCAGAGTAGGACGTACCAAACCTTGGCCTGTCCTACGGGAGGGACTCCATCTGGTTCGGAAACCCCTCTGGGTCCCTGAAGACCCACTGTAGGACTCGTCTGCCAAACGAGGCCTCCACTGAGGCAAACATGTCGATCTTGTAATGCCTAATGAAGGGTGACAGGGATGCCCAAGTGGCAGCCCGGCATATGTCAGTGATTGGGGCCTGGGTGGCCCAAGCTGCTGAAGTAGCCGCACTCCTAGTGGAATGAGAGCTTGTGACAAGTAGGATCTAGTGATAGTTGCTCTGATCCAGCAGCCGATAGCTGATGGAGATACTTTGTGAACCAGTGTCTTGGGCTGGAAGGAAAGGAAGAGGGATTCAGACCACTTAAAGGGCTGGGTGCGCTTGATGTAAATGCGCAGGGCACGTCTCACATCAAGGGTATGCCTATCCCACGAGGGTCTGGGGCAAAAATTGGGGAGAATGAGTTCCTGTGCCCTATGAAAGGCTGAGTTGACCTTGGGCAAAAAGGTAGGGTCGGGTCAGAGAACCATCCGATTGGCATGAAAAACACAGAGGTCCTTTCTAACTGATAAGACTGCGATTTCCGATATCCGACGGGCAGATGTGATGGCTATCAGGAACACAACTTTGAATGTTAAAAACTGGAGGGTGGACTCCCTTAGAGGCTCAAAGGGATGTTTAGTGAGTGAAACAAGGAACTTATTAAGGTCCCAGGTAGAGTACCAGTGAACCGTCGGAGGGCACAAATTAGTGGCTCCTCTAAGGAATGCCCTAATGCGAGGGTGGTGGGAAAGGGAGCCAATGTTGTCGCAGGAGATAACAGTTGTTAAAGCTGCGACCTGTCGTCTCAAGGTGTTAGGGAAAAGCCCTTTATTCAATCCCTCTTGGAGGAAATCCAAAATTTGAGCGAGAGAGGGTTGACTTGGGATTTATGACACCATTTACAGAAACTATTCCATGTGGCATTGTAGATTCGGGTGGTTGAGGGCCGTCTGGTGGCCAAGATGGTGTCAATAACCTGGTTAGAGAACTGCTCATTCCTTAAACGGTTCCACTCAACCTCCAGACGGCTAACTGGAGACATTGAGGATCTGGATGCAGAAGGGGCCTCTGAGAGAGAGAAATCCTGTCCGGAGGGATCCTCCATGGGGGGGCAACTGATAGATTGCGGAGGTCTGCAAACCACGGACGCCTGGGCCAGTAGGGAGCCACCAGAAGCAGTTCCGCCTTCTCATGGATCAATTTCTGGATGACTCTGGGAAGTAGTGCAGTGGGGGGAACGCGTATAGGAGCCCTATGGGCCAGGGACAATGTAGCGCATTGTGATTCTCCACCCCGTGTGAGGGGTACCTCGAGAAGAATTTTGGGATCTGTGCGTTCAGTGGGGATGCGAAAAGGTCCACTACCGGTTGACCGAAAATTGTGGACGCCTCCCTGAACAGCAACGGGTGGAGGCGCCATTCTAACTGGTCCACCATGGCCCTGCTCAACCAGTCTTAGGTGTTTGAAACTCCTGAGATATGCTCTGTTTTGAGGGAGAGGAGATTGGACTCCGCCCAACGACAGAGGTGCTCGGCCTCTCTCATCAACCTTATGGACTGTGTGCCCCTTGTCTGTTGATGTGTGCCTTGGCTGTGACGTTGTCCATGAGGATAAGGACATAACGTTCCACGTACCTGAGGGAAGAAGCTGCGTAGGGCCAGGTGTACAGCTTCCAACCAGTTTATACTGCATACTTGTTCTGTCTCCGACCATCTGCCTTGTTCCATGAGCGAGTGGATAGGCTTGCATCTGTGGTGAGAGTGAGCCTCTGGGGCTCCTTGAATTAATGACCTTTGTTGATGGTAGGGTTGGTCCACCAGAGGAGGGACGTGAGGACCTTTGGAGGTACCCTGACCTTGGATTTTGAATTGCTTCTGCTGGATCTTTGAAATGCAAGCAGGAACCACTGTAGGGATCTGGTGTGTAAACAGGCCCAGGGAACAATGGAAATGCATGAAACCATCTTACCTAATAACAAGTCTAATAGAGTTACCTTTTTTAATTGCCTGATCTGTTTTACAGATTTCTGGATACTAAGGAGTCTTTCCAAGGATAGAAAGACCCTTCCTTTAACCATATCAATTACGAACCCCAAGTGGGTTATTCGGGTAGATGGCGACAGTTGGCTCTTTTGCCAGTTTATAAGGAACCCATGGTCTTGGAGGGCAGAGAGTGTGACTCTGGTGTCCCTCTCTGCTTGACGTCTGGAGGGGGAGAGGATGAGGATGTCGTCCAGATAGGACGTCCAGTGGAGGCGTACGGGAAGATTCCTAAGGTGAGCCTCCAGCGCTGCGAGGACCTTGGTAAAGGTCCTAGGGGCTGAGGCCAACCCAAAGGGGAGGGCCACATATTGGAAGTGGTGATTATTGTAGCAAAACCTGAGGAATTTGTAATGGGAGGGCCGGATTGCAATGTGTAAATATGCTTCTGAAAGGTCTATAGAGGAGAGCCAGTCCCTTTGCCTGGTGCCCAAGAGAATAGACTGTAAGGTGTGCCTCTTAAACTTGCGATGGATCAGGTAACGATTAAGTCGTTTTAGGTCTAATATTGCCCTCCATCCACCTGAATGTTTGGGAACCACGAAGAGGTGGGAGTAGAAACCCCGCCCTTGTTGAGAGGGTGGGACGGGTTGGATAGCCTGTATGTCGAGGAGATGCCGAATAGCGGAATCCATCAGTTCACGCTTGGTGGGGTCTTTTGAAATGGGAGATGCCATGAAAGAGTTGGAGGGGGCAGACTGAAATTCAAGGGCAAGACCGAATCTGATGGTGTCTCTAACCCAGGCATCAGAGGTAGTGGGATCCCATTGGTCGGCAAAATATCTGAGACATCCACCAATAGGAGGGGAGGTACGGGATCTATCTTGGGCGTCAGAAGAGTCTCCCACCTGATCCCCTAAAAGATCTTTTGTAACTGCTGCCCCTTCTACTCCTGTCGCCCGAGTTGGCTCGATCCTGGGGTTGAGGTAGACGAAAGGAGGGGGGGCCTCTGGTACCTGGGCGAGAAGGAAGACTGGCAGAAAGATCAAAAGGACCCTCTCCGAAAAAGCTGAGGGGCTCTGGGTTCTGATCTTCGAAAAAGAGAGGGGAGAATTTTTTTCTTGGTTCGGCTCTCGACCAACAGGGGTTCTAGAGCTGGGCCGAATAATTTGTCTCCCTTAATGGGAGCAGTGGCCAATTTGACTTTGTTTTTAACATCTGCCTGCCAATGTTTGAGCCAGAGCAGGAGACGGGCTGTGACGTGCGAAGTTATAGCCCTAGTGAAAAACTTAACTGAATGATAGGTGGCGTCGGCCGAGAATTCTGCTGCGGCCGACAGCTTAGCAATGTCCTGATGCGCCCTTACATTGGATGCTGGGACATGCTGTTTTAATTGGCGAAGCCACCGGATCGAAGACCTGGTGAAAAAGGAAGTGGCCGTGGCCGATCTAATGGCCCAAGTGTCAGATTGGTGAGCCCGGCGCAAGGCCAGTTCAGCCCGCTTGTCTTCCGGCTTCAGGGCCTCCAGAGCGCCACTTGGGGTGGAGGAGGATGCTAAGCCAACAATGGGCTCATCAACCTCAGGGGTATCTAGCAGGCTGGAGAAGTCTGGGTCGAGGTTGAAAAATCTCTTATCCTGGCTGGATGGGGCGGGAGGGGCCCCTGTGGAAGACAGCTGTTTTGATACCAGGTCAGAAAATATAGGCGGAGTTGGAATGACTTCAGCCTCCACAATGGGCTGTTTGAAAATGGAATCATCTGGACCTTCCGCTGAGGAAGGGGGGTCAGAGGGAGACTGTGTGTACAGGCCAGAGATGTTTTTGGCTTTAAAGAGTAGTGATTTATACAGGTGTGGCTTAAACAAACCCACAAAGGTGGGTTGGTCGGGGGTGAGGCCCTCATCCTTGGACATCTCCCCCTCCATTGGCTCCGCCTCCGATAGGGATTCACTGTAATGTGTTGACCCCAACTCGTATTCTTCCTCCTCCCTGAATTGACCCAGACCCCCTTCCTCCTCCTCCTGCTCCCTTTCTGGAAGAGGGCTGGTCCCTCTGCGAGAGTACCTGACCATGGAGAGGATCCAATCTGGACAGGGATCTGACCGATAAAGACTCATGTTCAGGGGCCATCAGGAAGAAGCCGGGTCTGGACATCTGCTGGAGACCTTCCGCAATCCCTTGGCAGATAGCCGACTCCATCCATGATCTCACGTGCTCTGGAACCTCGACTATGGGAGGTTCCTCTTGGTGCAGGCCAGTGGCTGTGGGAGTAAAGGTAGCTTCGAGTGCCCGTCTGGCCGTTGTTCCAGGAGCCTGATGACCCTGGGGTGAGCTGCGCCTGGATAGGGAAGAATAGTCTGGAGGAGGTGGGGGTTGAGTAGAGGTGGAAGGAGTGGAGGGTGGGAGGACTGGAGGCACCGAGCGTGACTCCCTGGTTCGCCTGTCAATTTCCTTCTCCAATGCCTTATGGCGCCTTAAGGCATCCCTCTCAGAGGCCTTGGAAGTTTCCTTAGCCTGAATGCTGAGATTTAGATTTGGCCTTCAAAGAAGGTGCTCTAGAAGAATTGTCTTCTGCCATTTTAAGAAGTGATAAGAATATACAAGGGTACTAAAGGTGGTTGGCTCGCCTAGGGTTCGACCTGCAACAAGGTCGGGTGTCCTTTCAATTAGTTCATGCCCCCCTTTTGGAATTTTGGTTATATTATTATGATATATATATATATATATATGTGTGGATATATATAATATGTATGTATGTATGTATATACATATATATATGTATGTGTATATATATATATATGTTTTCTTAAGTTATATATATATATACGGCATTCAGCTTTGTTCAGGTATTTTCCCATGTCATAGTAGTGGTGTTTTTAAAGTTGTAGCAACGTTTCAGCAGAATCTCATCTGCCATCATCAGGCTTCTGTATAGTTTCTATACAGAAATAGTATTCTATACAGAAGCCTGATGATGGCAGATGAGATTCTGCTGAAATGTTGCTACAACTTTAAAAGCACCACTACTATGACGTGGGAAAATACCCGAACAAAGCTAAATGCCATACATGTAAGTACCCGCAAAAACTTCAGAAAATATATAAATATAAATATAAATAAATCTGAGCCGGATATATGCTTGGCTCTTGGTCCAAGAAAAGGGAATAACAACTTTTGGCTATTAGCAACTAGAAAAAGATTATAAAAAGGAATATAATTGATCAATTGTCCAATTGACTGAATGAACGCCTGAGGCCTAAGAGGAAAAAAGGAGAAGGCCTCCAGCAGCTGTCCTCCCAGGCGGAACTGGAAGGGGTGTGTGCTGCTATTCCTTTGCCAGCTGAGTCTGGCTGTGGGGAAGCCAACAATTATACAGAAAACAAGGGAACAAGAGCCACAGGAGTTGAATTGTGGAGAAAAAAACACTCTAAGCAGGCTGATAAGGCCTGTTTTGGTGAGCTGAGGTGGCCCGCAGCAGTAATTCAGGGAAAAAAAAAAAAATGGCGCCCGACCACGAGGCAGCGCCCAAAATGGCGGATGCCTACTGAGGGTGATGGGGCCTCTCAGCGGCGGAATTATGCTCCTCCGGCAGGCTCAGAATGCAGAGGGGCAGCAAGGGAGAGATCGTCTCTCCCTTACAGGTCGGCATTCATGGGGGGGGGGAAAACAGAGGCGCTTTAAAAAGCGACAAAAGACAAGCCACTAAAAAAGGGCGGCATGGAAAGCAGCAGGGAGAGGTTTGGATCAAGGATGGGGGGAGTTTAGCGCGAGAGCACTGCTAAACCACCCGCGTTTTCCCCCTTAAGGGGCGAAGAAAAACGCTCCCCTGGTATTGATGAAGACAACCAATTGCGCAGAGGCTATAGGAAAAAGGAATCAAACCTGATAACAAAGAATAAGAGGAGATCCTGAATCGGCCAAGGAGCTTGCTCTGAAACAGCCTGTCTCTCATGAGGCTGAGCATAAACTGGGGAACGCAACGGAGGTGTCACGTGGAGGAGGAGGAGCGTTCCTCAATTCAAGCGCAGCCTGTGAGAGCAGAGACTGAAGCACCTCCCACTCTGGATGCTCTGAGCAGCTCTATGGAGAATTGATATATTCTACCAATAAAAAGAAGAAAATGATTTAGAAGGAAGAAATTAAATTTATTTATACATTGTCTATATTATTCAGTCCATGGATGGATTCAGATATTAGCATTACAAAGGAACAACATATTCTACGTTCTCAGCAATATGCATAATTTTAGCACCAAGTATCATCAATGTAAGCTGCCCAAAGCCACTTTAGATAGCAAGGTGGATTGTATATAAATTTAATTAATAAAACAATTTTACAGAGAAGGATAAGATAGCGAAATGATAAGAATCTACTTGAGGATTTTAAATAAGGATTCCCATATTCATGAGTTTAATAACAATGTAAAATGACTCCTTCAACCACCTATACAAGATTATTGAAATGAGGAAGTTAAGGGGATAAACAAAAGTTGATTTGAGGAAAAAAATGTAAACTCTATTCAGTTTTGGTTTTCCAATAACTTTCTGGCTTTTTTTGTATTAAGCTTAATTTAATAGATGCTGGGATTTCTAATGAAAGAACAGTTCTATAAGTTCTCCATAGAGCTGCTGCGAGCATCCAGAGTGGGAGGTGCTCCAGTCTTCACTCTAACAGGCTGAGCTATAATTGAAGAACGCTCCTCCTCTGCCACGTGACTCCTCCACGTGTTCCCCAGTTTTAGCTCAGCCTCGC
Source organism: Hydrophis major (assembly GCA_033807585.1). Classification (NCBI taxonomy): domain Eukaryota; kingdom Metazoa; phylum Chordata; class Lepidosauria; order Squamata; family Elapidae; genus Hydrophis; species Hydrophis major. The sequence goes on along the minus strand of CM066331.1, from coordinate 181,021,915 downwards.
TAGAGACAGGCAGCTTGTTCATTTACTCCTTGGCCGATCCAGGTTTTTTGTCTCTTTTCTTCAAATCAGGTTTGATCTCTCCTTTCTCCTTGTTCCCTGCGCATTTAGTTTTCGTCCCAAATTTAGTTTAGGAGCATTTTTTCGCCCCTCAAGGGGGGAAATAGGGGGATTTGGAGCCCTTTGCCCCCCCACCCCCTTCCTCTGCCACTTTTCTAGCCGCGCTATAGCTGAGCAGCAGCTTGAGATCGCGCTTTAGATAACGCTATGTTGCGCCTTCCCCCCCCATGAACGCCTAGAAGGAGAGCTTCTCCTTACAGCCCTCGTGTCCTTTCCTGTTTTTTTCCAGCCGTTTGGGTGCTTTAGAGGGTTTGTGCGTCTCTGAGGTAATTGTGCCAGGGCAGGCAGCCATTTTGGGTGTGCCTCGTGGCTGGCCACCATTTTGAATTTTGGTTATCTCATTCCGATCGGGCTGCGAAGTTTCTAAAGGCCCATAGCGGGACCGGCAGGCCATGTGGAGCCTGGATTTTAAGGGTAGTGTGGTTCAGTGCCCGATTGCCCTTTCATTCTAGTGCTAGTTGGCTTTTTGTCTTTTCCACAGCTCGCTCAGAGACACAGGCACTTACTTCCCATTGTTGTTGGGAGGCTGCCTCAGGAGGCCCCTTTTTTTTTCCTTGTTGGTTATTTTCTTCCTTTTCTGGACTCTGCGTTCATTTGGTGTATTGGATGGTTAGGGTCTAACTCTAAAATTATTTTCTTTCTTTTTGGTAATCAATAAGTTGAAAGCAGATTATTATAAAAATTTTTGTTTGATTGGTTTCTTTGGGCTCCGCCTGCAAAAAAAATAAAATAAAATATAATAAAAAAAAAATTATCCAAAAGGGGGGTGCGGCCCAACTATAGGAAAGACGGCCTACGTTGTAGATCGAACTCTCAGGCGTGCCAACCACCCTTTTTTTCTTGTCTAATATCCTTTTGGTGTCATGGCAGAAGGCAATCCCAATGATCCTTCTTTGAAGGCGAAGTCAAAGACGCACTATTTGCGCAAAAGGGACAAGGACTCCTCCAAGGCCTCTCAAATGGATGCCTTAAGGCGTCATAAGGCGGAGAAGGCGGAGCTTCATTTCGGCGATACAGCTGCGATCTCGGGGCTCTGAGATCGTAGCCGATATTTTCGCCCCTGGTCGGTCCTAACGGACCTAAACCGTCCTGTAGAGACGGTGATCGTGAAGGGCACTGTTCCAGGATCCCAGAGATATCGCAAAATCTCTGGTTTGATCCGGAAGAAGCCCTTTCGCTGGCAGCGGAGAGGCAGCCTCCATAGCTGCTGAAGTCGGGACAGCTCCGGAAAGAAAGTGATTGGAGTGAAGTGTGTCGGCTGGGTGAGAAAAACTCTTTGGTGTTGTAAATTCGTTGAGGTTGGAAAGTTCATTCTGAAGAGAGAAGAAAGCTGTGAGATTTTTTTTTTATTTTTTGACTGAAATTGTTTGAGCGGCGTTTTTTAAAGAGATGTCAAATTGAGGCTTGGGGTGTGTTTTTTTTTTTCTCTATATTTTTCGGGAAAGATTTTACTGTGACTTTGTAGGTAACCGGATTGAATTTTCTCTTATATATATTTTTATGCTCCCTTTGATTTTTTAACTTTCTTTAGGATAGAGGCTCCCTTTGGCTACTTTTTCTTTTTTTTTCTGTATATATTATTCCTTTTTTCCGGCTGGGGGGGAGAAAGAGCATTAAGAAACTTTGTAACACTGCCAACTAGAGGCTTGAAAGTATTTTATTTGAATTGGAGAGAATTGCAAAAAGACCTCTTCTCAAGGACATTTTAACGTGATAAGATAGAGGGAGAGCACAGCAAAATATTATTGCAGGTGCTTTCCTGGACTGTTATCAATAACACTTGAGGTTTGGCTTTGAAGCTGCTGGAGAAGAGAGTCATAACAAGAGCCTTGGATAAATAACAAAGTGCAGTGTGTTTTCTTATATATACCCCATTCGCTAGCCTTTTTCTAAATTTCAATTCTAGTAATATTTTTATTTTTGCCTTTTATTTTAAAGGGAAAGCCTCTTTTTCTTCTTTATTTTTCTTTTCTTTTTTATTGGGACTTTTTTGCTTTTCCTATTTATGTTTTTGGACTACTTTGTTGTTGTTGTTGTTGTTGTTTTTTTGGATTATTGAGACTTTTTAATTGGATTAAGGTGTGAAGAATCTGAAGGAACTTTTTGTTTTTTCTCTTTTTGCTTTTTCTTTTTTTTTTTGCTTTTAATCAATATTATTATTTTTGGATTTGTTTGTTTTTTCCTTTCTATTTTTTCCTTTTTTATGGTGGACTATCTCGTAATTGGATTAGGGTCTAGAAGAACCTGAAGATCTTTCTTCTTCCTTTTTTCCTGTTTCTTCTTGGGTTTCGTGTCTTTTACTATTGGAGTTCTCCATTTTGGATTATAATTGGCTGCTCTACCAGTTGGATTAAAAGTCAAGAAGAATTTGAAGTTCTGGAAACATTGAAATGAGCAGGAAACCAATATCATCTGGCATTTCTGCTTCTACCTCTGCTTCCCCACCAGCTGGAGGACAACGTTTAATTCAGACAATGTTGAAGCAAGATAAGGAACAAGAAAAAGTAACTTTACAGATGATTATGCAAGGAATCCAAGATCTCAAGACAAAATCAGATATCATTGAACAAAGAACAGGAAATATTGAACAAAGAACAGAAAATATTGAACAAAGAACAGAAAATATTGAACAAAGAATAGAGAAGACTGATGAAAAAGTGGAAAATATTAAACAAATGATGGTTAAGTATGAGGAGAGATTCCAAAAAATCGAGGAAGAAGGAAAACAAAGAGAGAAGAAGATTGGAAATATTGACAGCAGACTAACAGCGGTTGAACAAGAAAAAGGTGGGATGTTGAGGTGGGAGATGGAAAGGTCAGAATTTTACCTCAGATTTCAAAATATAGAAGAGGAAAAAGGAGAAAATTTGGCAGCGGTAATGATAGAAATTTTGGCAGATGCTTTGGAAATTACAGAGGAAAAGATGATGGATGGAATAGATGAGATATATCGAGTCTATACAAGATATGCGATGAGAAATAAATTACCCAAGGAAGTCCATATTAGATTTACCAAAAAATCCATTAAAACGCAAATATTACAAGTAGTAAGAGAGAAAACACTGAAATACAAAGGTAAAGAGGTTGTGGTTTTAAAACAAATACCCAGAAGAGTGAGAGAGATGAGAAGAGAATATCGATTTCTGACCAAAATACTATTGGAAAACGAAGTGAATTATAGATGGCTGATTCCAGAAGGACTAATGTTTAGGTGGCAAGAGCAGAGATATAGAATTGATTCAATTGAGAAAGCAGAACTTTTCCATGCAGAATTTTTTGGAGGAAGAAGATAGGAAGTAGAGAAAGAGGCTTCATCAATTGAGTTTCAAGATGAACAACTGGAGACTGAAAAAGAGAAAGGAGCAGCAGGGGGACAGATGGATAACAAAGAACAGCGTGAAGTGAGATCTACGAGAGCTGTTAGACCTAAATATAAAGCATAATCATGGAAGAAAAAAAACTGATTACAATGAATATAAATGGGCTTAATTCAGCTGTTAAAAGAAGGAAAACTTTTCATAAACTAGAGAAATTAAAATTTGATATAATTTGTTTACAAGAAGTTCACATTAAAAAACAACATGAACAATTGTTATTACAGCCAAAATTGGGGAAAATATTTACTTCTTTGACTCAATGTAAGAAAAGAGGTGTGGTTTTATACATTAAAGAGGCTATCCCAGCAAAATTGATTTACACGGATGAAGATGGAAGAGTATTAATGGTAGAAATAATGGACAATAAAATAAAAATACTCTTGATTGCAATTTATGCTCCGAACGATAAACAAGAAGAGTTTTATAAAAAGCTACACATGAAAATAATTGGACTGGACTATGTTAATATAATTATGATAGGAGATTTTAATGGAATTGTGGACAATAAACTGGACTATATAGCAACAACAACAAAGCAAAATAGAAAGGCTCTTCCAAGGTCTTTTTTTAAAATGACAGATGAATTAACTTTAAAAGATATTTGGAGAGAAAGAAATGTTAAAGCTAAACAATATACTTTTTATTCAAATAGACATTTATCATGGTCCAGATTAGATATGATTTGGATCTCAACAGAACTAATATCTAATATTAAAGAAACAAGTACTTGGGCAGATCATAGCCCAATGACAATTAAATGGAAGGGACAAAAAAAAAGATCGAGATGGACATTAAATAATACTATTTTAAAGGAGAAAGATTTTATACAATGGATGGAGAAGGAATTGGCTTTTTTCTTCAGAGAAAATAAAAAAGAAAATACTTCAACGCAGAATGTGTGGGATACAATGAAGGCATACGCTAGAGGTTTGATAATAGATTATACAAGATAAAAGAATATTAGGAAAAGGCAAGCTTCTAAGGCCTTGGAAGATGAGTATAAAATTCTTGAAAAAGAATTACAGAAAATGCCACAGAAAAAGGATATTAAATTGAAGCTGGATGTAATCAAACATAAAATGGAATTAATAGAGAAAGAAGAACTGGCACAGAAAATTAGAAACTCTAAACAGAATTATTTTGAAGATGCAAATAAACCAGGTAGATGGCTAGCATATAAATTGAGAAAAGAGAAGGAATCAAGAAAAATATTGAAGTTAATAGATGAACAAGGCCAAGTTTGTTATGGGAATAAGGAGAAAAAAGAAATTATTCGAGATTTTTATGGGCAACTATATAAACAAGAGAATATTGATGAAGAAAAAGTCAAACAGTATTTACAGGAAGCTAATTTACCAAAGATACCTCAAGAGACTGAAGAAATGCTAGAAAACAATATAACAATGATGGAACTAAATGAAGCATTTAAGAGACAAAATAATGGGAAAGCTCCGGGTCCAGATGGGCTTCCAGTAGAATTCTATAAAACATTTCAAGAATTATTGAGCATCCCATTGTTAGAAGTTATGAATGAAGTTATGTTAAAAAAGATGATACCTAAAACATGGTCAGAGGCTTATATTACACTCATACCGAAGGAAGAGACTGACCCATTGCAAATTAAGAATTATAGACCTATTTCTTTATTGAATGCAGACTATAAAATGTTTGCTTCAATCTTAGCAGAAAGACTTAAAAAATATTTAAATAATTTTATTCACTCAGATCAAAATGGATTTCTGCCAAAGAGACAAATTAGAGACAATATGAGAGTAATCTTGGACACTTTGGAATACTATGAGGCTCATCCTGAAAAGCAAATGGCTTTGATATTCCTAGATGCTCAAAAGGCGTCATAAGGCCTTGGAGAGGGAGTTTGACAAACAATGTAAAGACTCGCATTCTGTAAACCCTGCCCCGCCCTCTACCTCTACTCAACCCCCTCCCCTTTCAGGTCAACCTTCTCTTTCCAGGTGCTCACCCGTCCGAAGTCACCAGGCCTCTCGCACACCTGAAGCGACCTTCACACCAACTGCAGCGGGTCTACATCCAGAAGACCCATCCTCAACCATTATTCCGGACAGCATTAGAGAGTGGATGCAACTGGCCATCAGGCAAGGAATAGCAGAGGGCATCCAGCAGCTATGCAGACCAGGCTCCCAAATGATGGCGCCCAAGGTCGAATCTATGTCCGGAAGATCCCTCTCCAGACCGGCATCACAACACGGTCAGGTACCTTCCCAAGTGGAAGCCCCTTTCCCGGAAGGGGAGGAGGCCCAGGAAGAGGAGGAAATGGGGTTTGAACCCTTCAGGGAAGAGGAAGGTTCAGATAGGGGGTCTCTTCAATATTCAGAACACTTTTTCGAAGTGGACCCCCCATGGAAGGGGAGATGTCAGAGGACGAGGGTATTTCTCCTGACCAACCAGCATTTGTAGGCCTGTTTAAGCCTCATTTGTTTAAGTCCTTGCTATTCAAGGCAAAGAATGTCTCGGGCCTGACTTCCGAGTCTTCCTCTGAACCATCTCCAGCGACCACAGGGAGACCAGAGGATTCAATATTCAGACAACCGGTCGTCGAAACCGAGGTTATTCCACCCACCCCGATCTTTTCCGATTTGGTCGCGAGGCAATTGGCCTCTGCGGGTCCCCCTCCCGCTCCTTCCAGCCAAGACAAGAGATTGTTTAATCTTGACCCGGAATTTTCTACCATGCTAAACACTCCTGAGGTAGACGACCCCATAGTGAGACTAGCTTCATCATCCAATCCCACTGACGCTCTGGAAGCACTGAAGCCAGAGGATAAACGAGCAGAGATAGCACTGAGGCGAGCGTACCAGTCGGATGCTTGGGCCATCCGGTCGGCCACGGATCATTTTTCACTCGATCTTCTATCAGGTGGCTCAGACAGTTGAAGCAACATGTCCCTTCGTCAAACACTAGGCCCATCAAGACATTGCCAAACTCACGGCCGCAGCAGAGTTTGCAGCCGATGCCACTTTTCATTCTGTGAAATTTTCATCTAGGGCCATCTCCTCGCACGTTACTGCCCGAAGGTTACTTTGGCTTAGGCACTGGCAGGCCGATGTTAAGAATAAAACTAAGTTGGCCTCAGCACCTATAGTGGGGGAAAATTTGGCCCGGCTCTTGAGCCATTGCTGATGGAGACCCGGAATAAGAAGAAGTTCCTCCCATCACTTTTTCGCAGGCAAGAGTCCAGAGGGTCCCAGCCCTTTCGGAGGAGCTCATTTCACACCTCCTTCCAACCCTCCTTCACCCCTAGGTATCAGAGTTCCCCGACATTCCGGTCAGCCTATCAGGACCAGAGCAACTCCGGAGACAGAAACAGAAGGGGAGGCAGCTACAGGAGGCCCTTCCGGGTGCAGGGAATAAGCCGCCCCGCCATCCCAGGTAGTTTTTCAGCCTCTTATCCCATTGGCGATCGACTTAAGTATTTTGATGACCAGTGGGAATCATCCACCTCGGATGCCTGGGTTAGGGACACTGTAAGGTTTGGCCTCTCTCTTCAGTTTCAGTCTGCTCCTCCAGAGCACTTCATGGTTCTCCCCTTTCCAGAGACCCGACTAAGCGGGCTCTCATGGCAGCCGCTATCAAACATCTTTCTGATATCAAGGCCATCCAGCCCATGCCACCTTCACAGCGGGGAGGGGGGTTCTATTCCCTCCTCTTCTTGGTCCCTAAGCATTCCTGGGGTTGGAGGCCCATTTTAGATCTGAAAAGGTTAAATCGCTATATCGTTCGCCACAAGTTCAAAATGTATACGCTTCAATTGATCTTACAGGGCACCAGGAAGGGAGACTGGCTTACATCCATTGACCTCTCCGAGGCATATCTCCATATACCCATTCACCCCTCATGTGCCAAATATTTGAGATTTTGTTACAACAATCAACATTTCCAGTACGTAGCCCTTCCCTTTGGTCTCGTTTCGGCCCCGAGGACTTTCACCAAGGTGTTGGCAGCTCTAGCAGCTCACCTCAGACACTTCCCTATCCGCATTCACTGCTACCTTGACGACATTCTTATTCTATCCCCTACCCGGCATTAGGCCGAGAGTGACACTAAGACCACCCTCTCGGTGCTTTAGGCTCACAGCTTCCTCATAAATTGGGAGAAGAGCCAGTTTAATCCTTCCACCCGTATAGCTCACTTAGGAGCTGTGATTGATTCGGTGGAAGGGAGGGTTTTCCTTTCCCACAAGAGGTTCAGCAGTATCCAAAAAGCTATCAGGACAATTAGGCGGACTAGAAAGTCCTCATTGCTGGACTTGTCCAAGTTGCTTGGAAAGTTAGATTCTTGCATATCAATTATCCCCTGGGCACGCTTACATTCCAGATCCTTGCAGTGGTTCCTCCTGCCTTACCAACGTTCCAGAAGGAGCAACTCAGGCTTCATGGTGAAGGTTCCTCCAAAGGTTCTCGCCTCCCTCCTCTGGTGGACAAGACCCTCTACCAACAGTGGTCATCTCTTCAAGGAGCCCCAAAAGGTCATTCTCACAACAGACACCAGCCTTTTTGGATGGGGGGCCCACATGCAGTCACTTTCAGCCCAGGGAACTTGGTCAGCAACCGAGCGGCGCTGCAGCATCAACTGGCTGGAGCTTCACGCAGTATACCTAGCCCTGCGCGCCTTCCTCCCTCGGGTGCGAGGGCGTCACATACTGGTCTTAACAGACAACACTACTACCAAAGCCCACATCAACCATCAAGGGGGCACTCATTCCATCCGCCTCATGAGGGAGGCCGAGCGGCTTGGTCGATGGGCAGAGGGGCATCTCTTATCCATCAGGGCGGAACACATTTCAGGGGGGTTCGAATGTTCAGGCAGATTGGCTGAGCAGGGCCACGCTGGACCAGTCGCTGGACCATCCCTCTTTGTTCAGGGAGGCAGCAGCAATATTCGGTCAGCCCTTGGTGGACCTGTTCGCATCTCCACTCAACGCCCAGACACCGAGATTTTTCTCACATTACCCCACCGACGGGGCAGAGAACCACAATGCCCTGCGCTCCCCCTGGCCCACCAGGCTTCTGTACGCCTTTCCCTCCCTTCCGTTGATCCCCAAGGTGATTCAGAAAGTGATCCTCGAAAGAGCGGAGGTCCTGCTGGTAGCCCCATATTGGCCCAGGAGACCGTGGTTTGCGGATCTTCGCAATCTGTCAGTGGCCCCTCCATGGAGGATCCCCCTAGACAGGATCTCAGGGACCTCTTCAACATCCAGACCCACAGTGGCTTCAGTTAGCCGTCTAAAGGTTGAGAGAGAAAGGCTAAAAGATGAGGGTCTGTCGGTCCAGGTCATCAATACCATCCTGGCAGCAAGACGGCCTTCGACTACCCACATTTATAACGCAACCTGGAACATTTTTTGCAGGTGGTGCTGTAAGTCGTCCGTCGATCCGCTCTCTCCTTGAACTGCACAGATCCTGGCCTTCCTACAAGACGGGCTAGATAGGGGCCCCAACACCCTGAGAAGGCAGCTTGCAGCCCTGTCAACGGTGGTCGCTGGCAGCTCTTCTGATTCACTTTCCCACCATTCTCGCATAAGGGCTTTCCTTAGAGGGGCTTACAATCTGCACCCTCCAGTGATTCAGAGATACCCTACCTGGGATCTTAATAAGGTTTTTATGGCATTAACCAAACCTCCCTTCGAGCCTCTCAGAGAGGCGCCACTTCAGTTTCTCACATTCAAAGTGGTGTCCTTGTGGCGATAACATCGGCAAGAAGGATATCTGAAACTGCAGCTCTATCCGTGAGAGAGGACTTATGTGTTTTTCACACTGATCGGGTGGTTCTGAGACCAGACCCCGCCTTTATGCCTAAAATCAATTTGGCATTTCACAGAGCTCAGGAATTGGTCCTGCCTAATTTTTGTCCCAAGCCTTCTCGAGAAAGGGAAAGGCAGTGGCACACTCTCGATGTGCGAAGGGCACTTCGTATCTACATCTATCGTACACAGTCTATCAGGAAGTCAGAGTCGTTATTCCTGTCTTTTCAGCCAAAGACGCTGGGCTGCAAGGTATCCCCGTCTACCGTGGGCTGCTGGATTAGAGCTACCATATCCAAGGCCTATTTGGCTCAGGCTCTTCCTGTCCCTAGTGAAATTACCGCTCACTCTACAAGGAGTGTAGCCACATCGGTGGCCTGGGCTACTCAGGCGTCAATTCAGGATATCTGTCGAGCAGCCACCTGGGTATCTCCTTCTCCTTTTATAAGAAACTATAAAATCGATGTTTATGCCTCAGCTGAGGCATCCTTTGGCAGGCGAGTCCTTCAACAGGTGGCAAGAGACCCAGAGGTGATTCCGGACCAGATGGAGTCCCTCCCGTAGGACAGGCCATGCTTTGGTATGTCCCACTCTGGATGCTCACAGCAGCTCTATGGAGAATGGGCGTTGTTGGTACTTACCTGATATGCCCTTTCTCGTCGAGCTGCGTAGAGCATCCAGCCCCACCCTAATTGGTCCGTCTGGTGGGGAATCCTGTTTATAGTTTATAGTTGAGACTTGTATAATAGTTGACATGAGAGGATAGTTGTTGTCTTCTCGTCTTCGTAAAACTGGGGAACGCATGGAGGAGTCACGTGGAGGAGGAGGAGCGTTCCTCAATTATAGCTCAGCCTGTTAGAGTGACCTCCCAGTCTGGATGCTCTACACAGCTTGACGAGAAAGGGCGTATCAGGTAAGTACCAACGCCCATTCTTTAATTCTGTCTACTCATTTTATTTGTTGATTTTCTGTTCGATGAATATATATTTTCCCCCTTATTTGTATAAATAATTCAAGTTGGTTAAAATATCTAAGATTTTTTCCCATTCTATTTTCTCTACAACTGTGAAGGCAAGTTGGACTGAGAGTAAGTGGTCCAACATTCTTCTGGATCATCATTTGCAGATGTCACATTTGCAGAGCATGAGAATTTTTCCCTACTGAACATAATCTCACTCTTCAATTGACCCAAAATTGACTGATTCTTCTTGTCATATAAAAGTATCATGATCCATAAGTCAAAGACATCTATTTTCTTTCTCTCATTATTCAGGGTCCAACCTACAAAGCCATACATTACCAATATAAAGTTTTATTATTTTGATCTTTTTGTCATAAAAGCATTCCCAGTATTCATAGCCTTATCAAAGTTTTTTGCTGAACAAAAATCTTCAATTTTTCATCTTTATGTATTAAGACTAAAAAAAGTAACTATCATTTATCACCATCATTTCTTTACATCAACTTTAAGTTTACTAACAATGATCATTGGTATTATAGTAAGTCCTCATTTTGCTTTAGAAGGACAGACTAATTTTTCCTCCAAATACCTCCATGAAATAATGGGCAAAATCTACTGTATCTGAAATAATCTTGGTGACTAATATAAATTATGTGATTTGTGTCCATGATGTGTGTCATTTGTTTAATAACTCAATTACTCAATTGACATTATTTATACAATTTAAGCCAAACATAAATGCCTGTGATGTAAATTCAATGACATTTAGATTTAACTTAATGCCTTTTCCACCAAAATGGCTCATTAAACTCAGGATTTACTGTACTCTTAATATTTAACCCAGATTTCGTATTTTTTTAATTTTTACTTTCATAGTAAGCTCTTCCAAGTCTATCAGTTTTCAGCTAACAAAGCGGTGTTATCTGTATAACTCAAATTGTTACAGTTTTGGCCTAATATTTTGATACCGTATATTCTCTCTTACAATGCCTACAAAGACAATATCCATCTTTGTTTCCTTTCCTATCCTATCCTGAAGTAGTCTTTTTCAAATCCAGTTTTTACAATAGCTTCTTGTTCATTGAAAAAGTTTCACAGAATAATCATGTACTCTTGTCATATCAGTTAGCCTTTATAATATCCACAGCGTAGCATGAGCTATAGAATTGTTTTTCAGTCTCTTTTTCTCAAATTCTTTTAGATAAATACACTGAATCCTGTTCATTTTTCTTCTACCACTCAGTCATGTATGATTCTTGGAAACTGAGTAAATCCTGCAGTTTTCTTAGCAAGATTTTCCAGAAATGGTCTGCCACTGCCTCCTTCCTAGAGCTGAGAGAAAATGACTGGCTCAATGTCACCCAGCTGGTTTTGTGCCAGCAGAATTAGAACTCACCATCTCCCAGTTTCTAGACTAATGTCTTATAACCATTGCACTAAATACTTTGCCTCTCATACTCATCTTACAGTCTAGCTCTATATTATTCAGTCCAATATTGTTGGCATAATTGTGCTTTTTATTTTTCTAGGTTCGTCCTGTATATTTCGATACCAATATTCATGGTTTCCATTATCTGTACCTGGAAATGTCTTGGCTGCCTGAACTGCACTTCTCCATCTTCTGTTTCTTATTATATAGTTGATTTGATTCTGATGTTGTGTATGTATTGATGTCATTATAAAGCCTATGTTTATGTTGTTTTGGTATTAGCACTGCCAATATCTTTTGAAACATATTGATTTATCTCTTATATACTTTATTTACACAATCCAACTCTTCCTATGAATCCAGATTTCTACTATTGCATCTATTACACTCATATATTTTTATGGAACATTGATATTTATTGTACAGCCACTAACTGTAATAGATGTAATTTTTCTAATTGGGCTTTGTTCCAGTATGAATGGACCAATGGTCTATTTTAGAATCTTTGCCACAACATCTCTTTGTACAATTGCATGCCCTGAAATTATACAGTTATCAGAACCTTCTGAATTTTGTTTAGTATGCTTCATTTCAGTTTTGACAATTTCTCTTTTCTCTGGTTCATGCACCTCACATTCTGCGTTACAACTGTGTGTCTTTGAAAATAAAGAATGATTCTTTCAGCATGGGTTTCATCATCTCTTCCAAATGTGGTTTTGAGTGTTTAACATTTTTTTCTAATAATTAAAGGAGTATTTTTGACTGGAGTGGGAAGGTGATAAGACCCATACTTAAAACATTTCAACCAATGTCATATTGTTTTCTTGGCACCAATGCAGAACTATTTTGCTGTTGCCTTTTTCCATATTTAATTTTGGGCTTTTTTTCCTCCTAAGTGGTTGTTTTTGTCATATTGTTTTCTAGAACCTGCAGAACATCCCTTGGGGGATTTTTCTTAGGTTTCCCTTTCTAGTTTTGATCTGCCAGCAAAGGTAACTTCAGCAGGAGCTCCAGCTGTTATGGGTGTCAATCTCAAGGCTATTGAAGCTACTGAGTCCTCTCATAACATTGGAAAGATAATCTCCAGGGAATATAATCTTTTGCTTTTCAGCTACTTGGATCTCCAATTTCTGTTAATCTTAGCCAGCCTGGCCAATAGCAAGGAGCTACTGGATTTAGGAAATAAATTTCAGGGCTTTAGATTGTCCACCCTCTGATCTCAGTTCAAATTCCAATCTTGGAGAATATTAAGCAGATTCTTGCTCTTATTTGTGAATGTTTTGCTAAACTGGATGATGGAAAAATCATTTTATGAAATAAAATATTCTAGCTCATTGCCTATGATATGAAATAGAAAAATAACAAGTTTTACACATATCTGACTCGAAAACAAATGTAGCAAGGAAACTGTTTACCTGCCTTGAGGCTGAGGGAAAGAGATAGAATATTAAGTCAATTTTAAAAGATGCCTTTCAGATTCTGCTCATAGAAGAAATACAAGGTTAAAAATAGTTAACATCTTCAGCTTCATTTTCATTCATTTATATTCTGTTCCCCCTTTTAATCCAGCCTTTTAAAATCTATCCAATCTCTCTTTTATGCCAATGTCCACAATGAAAAGTAATGAAACCCAAAAATGCCATTTGAACAAATGGTAATGTTGTTTCCTTCCTTTCTGCTGGGGAGATTTTGGCAGCACTTTTAATCAGTGAATAAAGAGCAAACTAAGAATTCCTGGGAGGAAAAGGGAATCAGCACTGGGCGGTGGGGGGAATCTTAGATCAAAATTTCTAATAAATATCCTATGGGTGTTGCCCATTCCTCTGCAGTTCAGTTTCTTGCTTGACTGCGGTAAGAAAACACTGCATATAGGAACACAGTGCACTTCGCCACACAAGACAAACGCATACACTACCACCACACAAACAAAACAGACCAGACTGCAGCAGAACTGCAGACCACGCATTCTGGAAAATACAAGTCATATGATCACTTCTCTCCTTCCCCCTCCCTTCCTCTAACTCAAGTTGTAAACAAGCTTGCAGCTGACTCAGAGCTGTAACCAAATTCTTGCCTCTTGCCTCTGATGGGTGGGGCATGAAGGCAACTTTCAGAGAGGCACACAAATTATATTGGGGGGGGGGGAGGAGGAGGAGAAAAGTCACAAAATAAACAGCCAAAAAATCTTGATCTGCAGCCATTTGCCTCCTATCTCACAGAATGAAATATCATAGACATTTATAAGTACCATCAGAAATTAATTCCTTCATAAAATTAATCTAAAATAGAGCCCAGAACAATGCATTTTTAATGTTCAAAGACTTCTGTCAAAAAAGGGCATTCAAATGGAAAACAAACAAATCAATGGTTAGTTTTAAGCCCAATTTCCAATTGATTCTGGCAGTTTTAATAGCCATTTCAGTTTCCCCCCCACAGCAGAATAAGCTAAAAGACCCTAACCAAACCTTATTTTGGGTTTATTTTATTAAAGTGAATAGGAATGAAAAGGGAATACACCAAAGGATACCGTGTGGTGGCTTTTTGCTGCTTTCTGAAACTATAAAATTCAGAAATATTTATGATGTAATGGAGGAATATTATGAATTAAGAAATAGAATTAACTTCTCTTCAAAGTAGTCTCTACAATGCACAAAATTAAACCAAATTTCAGTCCGATATTTAAAGGGAGGCAAAAAATTCTGAGAGGATGTTTGTGATGTTTCTCATCCCAATATATGGGATGAGAAACCTATTTAATACCTCCATGATTACACTAAGAAACACCATTAGTACTGATAACAGAGAGTATAGTTTGGATATCTTCCTTTCTGCTCAAGATCTGATGCCCATTCAGAATCTGAACTCCAGGATTAGCAGGAACCTAGTAATATCCTGGCAGATTATTTGCCTACAGCTATGTTCAGTGGTGATGTGAGAGCAAGATTTGGGAACCAAAATCCAGGGCCTTGAGCAGCAAAGTTTCTAAACACAGAAGGCCTTGTTTACTTCAAAATTACAAACACATGCTTCATCAATAAAGCTGTGCCTTCTAGAACCTAAAATAAATTGTGCCAATCACTGGCATTTGGCCTATTTTAACTTCCAATGAAATATATAAATTATTATATTTACAATATAATTTGGTAGAATAATGAAGACATCCCTATGGCTTGGATTAATAGGACTTTTTTTTTTACATACAAGATTTTATTGCTTCACACAACAGCATATTGCAAAACAGATTACTACTATGCCTGTTGAAATGTAATTAACTCTTGGAAAGCACAATATGCTAGTAACACGAAGCAACTATCTTGTAGATGCTTAAACAATACAATGTTGTCTGAATGGATGCTACATACTCTACATTCTAGAAAGAAATAATGTGGCTGATTCTGTGCTATTTGAATTAGTAAAACAAAGGCATTATATTGCCAGATATCTAAGACTAAAATAAAATTGGGCACTGACCAATTTACCGTCGTGTCAAGGATAGATATACACACAAGTTCTGGTGAACAACACAGAGAACGCAGCTCATTTCTATAGTAGTTTTCGATCAGTTAAATGGAAACTTTTCTAAACTGTACAAAAGAGACCTCTGCTATTTTCTGTATCACACACAATAAGTGGACTTGCTTCTCTTTACCCCATCACTGTCTGCCAATACAATGTCCCCTTACAACTACCTCAAATAATGAATGGGTGGCAAGCAAATTTTTATTTATTGTTAACTAGCAAAATCACAATCTGCTCCTTATTCATTCCATTATCTCCAAGAACAATAACTTTTTTACATAATTACTCCAATTATAACCTTTTATTTTTTAAATATATGTTTCATTTGGGTCGGTGGACTTCTATTCTTGAACTATTTTCCACAATACCACAAGGTTTCTTTTTTAAAAAAAAACATATCAGTTGAACTCAGTTCAAAAGAATCAACTAGGGAAAACCTAAGTAGATCCTTTCCTTGAAGCTGAGGCCAACAGAGGAAAAATAAAATAAAACACAAGACAGATCATGGTTACAAATCCTTTCAAATATAATCCAAACTTACTTGGGGGGCCATCCTTTCCATTTCACCAGATATTCCACCTTACCCTATAGAAAAAGAAAAAGATAGTAAAATCAACTGTGCCATCAAGCCCCACAAAAACAGTTAGATCTATAAATTATTCTAACAAACAGCACCCTTCAATTTGCCCATTTCTGTGCATTTATAATTAAACGTTGCCACACTCTGAACTGCAATTCCTGGACTTGCCCTGGAGGCATATCCAAAGGCTTCTCAGGGCACATAAAGAAACTGCAAAGCCCCACAAGGGCAACAAACAACTATACATGATCCAGAAGGAATGTTTAGAAATTGGGAGGGGAAAAATACTGCCTGCTAGATAGGCTGACTGATTTGAGCACCTTGCTACTTTCATCCCTTTGCCTGCAAGGGCTTCTGGTACATCACACAGGAGCTCTGCTTATAGCAGATTACAGTATAATTAATTAGGGGTCTTATGCAATAGTCTGAACACTGGGCTACAGGAATGATTCTCAGATTATGGAAGGTAGTGCAGATAATTGCTGGCATTGCTGCACAAGATTCTCAGCCTCCTCCCCTTCTATAAACACACACTCATTGGTTCACAGGACAGAATGCCAGCCTACTCCTTACTTCCATCAACTGAACACAAGAAATCATGGAGAAAAAGGCACACATGATCATTTGTGTCTAGTTGATGGGAAGTAAGGAGGGAAGCGATGGTTTCATCTCCCATCACAATGGAAGGCCATTGGCATATATTTTTTAAAGCAAACAAGTATGAGGCAGTAAAAGCTTGAGCCCATATACTATTTTCCAGTTTATTAAGAAGCACTTGATAAACTGTTGAGTTCATTCTCTCCTAAAATTATTGATATTGTGCTTCATATTATAAAAAAATTCATAGTTTTTTAAAAAAGACAATATAGTCTTTTATATATAATTTATAGATAATATAGTCAATCCACAACTCATACAATAAATAATCTGACATTTTTCACATCAAAGAAACTCATTGATCAACACAAATTACCTCTGAAAGACAGCTAAATCATGCAGGCAATGGTGAATATTTATGGGCTAAATAACTTGATAAAAATTAAACAAAACCCCAAACAATCATATTCAGGTCATCTTAGAACAATCTCAAAATTCACTAAAGCTTATGAAAATAGCTAACCTTCTTCCAAGATATATCCAATTTCTCTGTTCATCAGGATACTTTATGACTATAGAGCAAAAACGTGGGAAGCAAAAAATGATCCAATCCGAGAGGCAGAGTTTTTTTTAATATGACATCCACCCATTTTGACTTATTTATTCTTCCTCTAGCAGAAACGTCTGCCCTACTCTAACACTCCCACTCTGCAGCAATTCTAAATTTGCAATCCAAGATACATTAGTTACTTGTCTGGAGGTGAGATCTGTTAAACTCAAGACATTTTGAACATGAGTAAGTCAGACCTAACACCGCACTGGGGAACGCTGCAACAAACCTTGTGCACATTCCAACAGGGATATCACCACGTGATAAACGTGCAACAACCATCATTTCTCTGCACTTTTGCGAGTCAGCCCTCTCTTGGGCTTCACTGGCGCCCTCTGCCGGCGGGAAAACGAGAAGTTCCACCACGCCCCCCTACTCGCACTACGGCGTGTGTACAAACTGGGGGGCGAGAGGATGAGGTACTCCACTTCGCTCGCGCTTGTTGTTGTTTTTTTGGATTGGGAGCAGAGCAAGAGCAACTACCTCTAGAATAACGGTTTGTAATTAAAGGTCCCAAGAGGCGGCTGAGCAATGGAAGACATCCAGCCTTGCACATTCTTCCTCCCTAAAAACGCCGTTTATAGCCCTGCAGAATCAATGCAAAGTCGGCGCAGGCAAGCAGCACCCACCTTTCTTACGCGCTTCTTCCTGATGCTCTCCACAGCAAACACCTGCTCCCCAATAGCGGAAAGCTCCATACAGGGAGGAAGAAGGTGGCGGAGGTGACGGCTGCTCGCAGATTGAAGGAAGTACCCAAGTGCGCGCCGGCTATCGTTTGTTCTCGCTCTGACTTCCTCCGGCCCCCCCTCTCCACTCCAGAGCTCAATCACGCCGCCGCTAACGTTCCATTTTAGAACCTGCGTAACATTTTCCCAAGCGCGCGCGAGGGAAGAGCGAGCGCCCTCGCCCTCGCCCTCCCCTTCTGGCCAGCGCTAGTTTGTCAAGGGGAGCCGGGCGCACGGAAGCCGCTCCTGCTTTAGACTTGCTCGAATGGCGTGCTCCACCCCCGAGCGTGAAATAAATCCGGATTCGCATCGCAGGGCCTAACACAAAAGGCCAGCCTTGGACTTGGTGTGCCGGGTGTGTGTGTGTGTGTGCGCCAGGCTTTATTTATTTATTTATTTCCTTCGGGGAAGGGGAAACGGATTGAAATAGGCAACGAGAAGAGGGGGAAATTGGCAAAAAAAGGCCTCGTTCTTTTTCTTTTCTCTGGTGTTTACCCTACTGACGTTCGATGTTGGGCGTACAGAGATCAACCCTGGAGCGATGGCATCACAATTCTCTCTCTCTCACCACACACACACACAAAAAAGCGAGACGGCTGTAGGTTTCATGCACACATTTACCTACACCGAATTGCTCTTATTTTTGAGGAAGGAAAAGTGCGTACTGCAAAAACCCTAGCATCAGTGACAGGCGCCTTATTTATGAAATCCCCGTGGCTCTACTACGTGAATGCGCTTTTCAACAGACACCAGCCTCTGTCTCACAATGCCTGTTGTGTTGTGCTCTGCAGAGGATAGCGGACCAGCCATTCTTTAAACCAAATCTTATTCCGGTTATCTGTCTAATTGGCATCCGCAAGGTGGTAGTCGTGGGAAGTTTCTAGAACAGCAGTATTCAAAATTGAACCCAAAGGGAACGTCGTCTGTCAAGTTGGAGCTGCAAAAAAAAAAAAGGGCACCCTCCCTGCAGTGCACCAACTCCGTTAACTCCAGTCAGAAAGCACACATTTTTGCCCCTCATTTTCCTCCCTCCCGCCACGCGTTCTTGCAAGACTTTTTCTGCAGCTCAAAAGCAGGCAGAATTTCCCGGGGTCCGAGTTCTCTTCACATGGTTCGGAAAATCTGAACAGCGCAGTCTTATATGGGTTTATTGGAAGTAAATTGGATTAAATTCAAAGAACGTAGACATGAATAGGATCGGTCCTTAAATGTGTATCAGTGCCTGCAATTTTGCCTGCCCCATCAGCATTTTTCACATTCGTCATCATCCTAGGGGAATAATGTGGGTGAAAAATAAAATGCAGTTTCTGCAGCGGCCGATTGTTTTCATGCGGTCGCCCATCCTATACCTTTTTCAGAAGACACCGTATTTTTATTTTTTAAATAAAAGGCTTGCAATAAACGCTTCAAGTCGTCATCCTGCGATGTTTACTGTCGGAACTTTCGTTTTCAACATATCCTTTTACGTGCCCTTATTGGCCCTCAGTTACCCAGAGGCCTGCCTTCCTAAATCTTCATTGGCTTGGAGCTCCGTTTGTTTCATTCTTTTGTACTCTAATTGGTCACAGATTAATTATTTTGGTTTAATTGAAAAATCCTCGACAGATGAACTCGGGATGAAAGTCAGGTCTGGCACCACGCCCAAGGGAGATGACGAATGTCTCCTGGCTGGAGGGAGCTTGCGGAAAAAGGGATAATAATGAGATCCTTACTGGAGAAAAGCCTCCTCCATTGGAGGTTTGTGCACAATTAGAGTCCAGGCTGATATATTTCGCTATTCTGAAATCTAGTTTATATTACAGTGATTGAGTTTATAGGCGTTACATTAAAACACTACCAAACAAACTCATTGTAGCTTAATGTGATATGTGATTCCAAAGACAGAACTATGTGCCACTTGGGTTAGAATGTTTATTTTTCAAGGATGAACAAAATGTTCCATAAGTTTTTCTTCTGAACACAGACTCAGACAAAAGACTTGCCTCTAAACGTGAGATTCTTTTGATCATAATATTCTGAATCTTCTGTCAACCAATTTGAAGCAATTCTGTTTTTTCAATTTCTGGCCTCAATAAGAAGTGTAAATTATTTAAAAAATCCCATTTGTTCCACTGCATCAAATGAAGTGTATTCAGATGAATTTTGTGTGAAAATAAATGTTTTGGTTTGACACATATACCAGGAATCTTGTGCTTGTTTCTTGTGATAATCAAATATTCAGCAATTTAATTTTTTAAAAATTATAGTTGGAGTATGCTTAGGTCATGGAGAGAGGAGAAGGCAGATCATTTATTTTGTTGCTTGTTTGAATTTTCACAGGCATCCTAAAAAAAACCCCTGCAGGATTGGGAGAGCCAACAGCTGGATTTTATTTTTCTCAAATGCCCCTAAACCTTATTTTACATAAAATTTTTAGACTGTATGATTGATTATGTGCCATCAAGGCATTGATTTCTAGCAACCACATAGATATATTTTATCTATGAGAATCTATCCCTGAACTGGTCTTTCAGGTCTCCCAACAATGACCTAGTAGCACTGAAACTGGGTTCATCCACTTTGCTTCTGTTTGTCCTTTTCTATTTCTTTCCAGCTTTTCCAGAGAGCTAGGTCTTTGCATAATGTATCCAAAACAGTATAATTTGAGCCTGATTATTTGTGCTGATATATTCAAAAATCCATTGTTTTAATTTATAGGCTTTAATTAATTTATTTATCTGTGATATTCTCAGCAATCTTCTCCAATACCAAAGTTCAAAAGGGTCAATGCTATCCTGCTTCTTTAAAGTCCAACTTTCTCTTCTATATAATATTACAGGAATATCATGGCTTCTAGAATTCTATATCTTTGTAGGTAGACATAATACAGTATCACCCTTTTCCAAGTCTCCTTTGGGAGACTGGCTGTATGATTATGTTATTTGTTAAAGGCTCCATTGTTTATTTAATTGCCCAATTTTCTGAGTTCATACAATACATCTGGCAAAAAAGTTTCTGACAAGTTTAAGGCTCTCTTTGTTGTATAAGTACACTTTATGGAAAGGATTTTACAAAATTAATGATTTGATCTATGTGGCTACTACGGCTACTGGAACCATGCCCTTTATTGTACAGTTGGAGTGTCTCACTAAAGGGTGCCCTGGAATGCAAACTTGTTAGCTTCAGAACTATCAACTATTATTCATATCTAGATTGCCGGGTAAAATTGGGCATTGCAGACAATGTTTTGCAGTGATCCCAGTTCTTCCCATTGTGCCATGTTTAGAAAATAATGCTGAGAGAAGACAGCTGCTGACTTACGGTGCCTCATGTGTGTCAATCTGTTCAACATTTTGATTGAACCATTTGGGGAGGTCATCCAGATTTGTGGCATGCTCCTTACCACCCACCTATAAGGAAGTAGACAGATATGTTGAAAATTGCCTAAGTTTGAGAGTAAGCTGGATGAAGGAGTTAACATTAAACCAAGAACAAGATGCTAATCGTAAGGTGGGGACTTCCGGTTTGCTAGGCTTCGGCGGCGGGGTTTCACAATCCTGCACAATCCCTGTTGCGCTAGCCGTCTTGGTGCCTCCGATCCTGACGGGTCTGGAGGATAAGGCTGCCCCGTAGAGGCAGCCGAAGACAGGGGGGATCCGGACAGGGGTCTGGGAGTTCCGCAGACCCCCTCCCCACCCGGCATAACCTCCTTTTCTCAAGGCGGTGGAGTGGCGGTCAATAATGGCCGCCACAAAGAAGCCGGCAGCTGGACAAGATTGTGCTGGAGGAAGAAGGAGAAAGTTTTGAAGCGAAAGTTTTTTGGTTGAACCGGGAGCATAAGATGCATTTAATATCCTGAAAACCTTGATTTTTGAACAATACTTTGTTTCCAGGAGAGATTTATAAGCAGTGAGTGAAAGTGATGAAAGAGAAAGTTTACTCTCCTTCCCTATAGAATCAACAAATGGACATTGAAAAACCTGCTTTTTTATAGAAGGTAAACATTTAAAGCTCTTTGTGACAAGTGGGGATGGAGAGGACAAAGGAGAAATTTATATTAAGATTTTGTTGGAGGAGATGCCTGGAAGACTTTGAGATTGGAAGTTAATTGCAATAAGACTTTTAAATACAGATTGGGCTTTTTCTTCCCTTTCCAATTGATATTACCCCAGGAATAAAAAGTGCGAAGGGAAGAATCTTGTGCTCTATTTGGACCGTTTGATGACTTTGGGAGTTTGGGGAATTGTTCTAAGTTTTGAAATATTTTGGTTGTCTTAAGAAGAAGAAGAGAAAAGAAGAAAAGGTTTATAAAAGGTTTATTATCTGTTGATGAACTAAGAGAGGAATATGGAAAAATAAAGAACGAAGGCAAGGACACTTGGAGAGAAACTATTCGCTTTTTAGAAATGGCGCTTGCTACTTACCAGCAAATACAACAATTGAAGGAGGAAGCAGAGGAAGAAGGAGAAGAAGGAGAAGCCATCTTTAATGAATCCAAAAAGTTGATTAAGAAAGGAAAGAGAAAGAGAGGAAGGAAAAAGGACTGAAGACTTAAAAAAAACATCAAAGAAAGAGAAAAATAAGATGCAAAATCAATACAATGTTAGAAAGCAAAAGAAAAGAGAAATACAACAGAGAGGGGAAGCTAAAAAGGCGGAGGTTTGGAGAAGGGGGGTAAAAAGACCGGGGGGATAAAAAAGGAAGGGAAAGGGGGGGGGAAGCCACAAAGGTATGAAACAAGATGGGAAAAAGAATTTTTTTTTTAGGGATAAAGGGTAATGTAAAATTTTTCTTAAAAGGATTCTGCGAGGTACATTAGTATTGTAGTATTTGTATTAGAAATAGAAAATTAGAATTTAATAAGAATTAAGTAAAGATTAAAATATTAAATGTTTAACAATGATAGATTTTAAGATTTAATAAATTATTAAAAGGAATGTTTAAAATACTTAGTTTAAGTATAGAGCTTAATTGACTATGTTAGTATAAATTTATTATGGTAGCATTTGACTTTCAAATAGATAATTGGAATGTTATAAGATTTAATGTTTAATTATGTATTTAATTATTTTATAGATTTACTATTTTCTCTTTCTTTTAAAAATTAGTAGGTAGAATGTGCTAAGCAGAATCAGATGGGGAAACAGGTGTTACCTTAAATGTTAATTTAGGCCAGCGATGGAAAGGCATCATACTTCGATCAGTGATTTCAGGAGAAATCCTTTTTTTCTACTATAGGGAATGAGATAAATGGGTAATTGGAAAAGAATGGACAAAAGATACAAGTATAATGATGTAAATTAAGACGAAATAAATAAAATATAATTAAGAAGAGTGGAAAGCGGGGAGAAGCTATAATGAAGATATAAAATGGTAAATAAGATAGGAAATGGTATATAAGATGAGCATAAATTTAATTGAAGTCCATATAAAGAGAGGTAATCCGGGGCCAAGCTACTTTCTAAAAAGTTTTATGTTTTTGTGTTTTGTGTATTTATGTTTGTTTGAGATTTAATAAAACCTTGGAGGAAAGCTAGTTGAGGATAATTATAAACAAAACAGAGGGAAATATGAATATGATGAGTATAAAATGGATAAATATAGAAAAGAAACGTAATTGAATAAGAGTAAAGAGAAATAATGAGAAATCTGCTAAAAGATATTTAAGTGGAAATGGGATATATTATAATTATGTTGTATAAAATAAAATAATGTTTTATCCGTTTTGTAAAAATTTATAATGGAAAGAGATTTTATGTGTTCAATGTTTAATGATGTTTTGGTTGTTTTTAAAATTAATAAAATTTGTTTCAAAAAAAAAAAAGATGCTAATCGTAAGGTTGTGTTCCCTTAGAAAGTTCCTTAATTATTATTAGATTCCAGATGAAGGGAACTTGGAAGAATTATTCCTGGTTTGCTAGTTGGAAACCCTCCTTAGCTCCTCAGATTTGTTGATGTATTGGTTTATCTCATCTTCTGCAACATGGGGACACTAAAGAAAGTATCTGAAAGCTGCAGTTGGTACAAAGCAGTTCACCTAATCTTATAACTGGCCTCATATGATGCAAAGATTTGTCCTGATTGCCCATACTTGTTTATGTGTCACAATTGAAGGTGTTGATAATTTCTGATAATGAGGGGTCTTTAACTTACTGACATTTCAAGCCCTAAATAGTGTAGAATCTGACTGAAAGATGTTCAACTTATCTCCATTGTTAATAGCCCATCTTTCTGGCACACCAGAAAGGCTTTGTCGTGAGTTGCTCCCATGCCAGGGAACACACCAGCTTTTACCTTCCATTCTCTCAGCCTTTTGGAAATGTATAAAGACATACCTCTCTTGCTAGATTTTGAAGGGTTAAGCTATTTTAGATCAAAGTATTAATGCTTGTGTTTGGTTTTTTTAAATGTTGGTAGTCTCCTTGAGAACTTGCCAGAATAAAAGGGTTGGGTATAAATACAGTTCTGGTATATTCAGTAAAGCATCATCAAACAAGGTTTGGCTTAGTGAAATATATGAATCCAGCCCCAGTGTGCCTAGCTAAAATGATTTCTTTTCTTTCTTTCTTTTCCTCCCTCCCTCCCTCCCTTTCTCCATCCATCCATCCATCCATCCATCTATCTCCTTCTATATATCATTGCTCAAATCATCAGCAGCTTGCACTGTTAGGGTGACTTTATTTA
Organism: Hydrophis major; assembly: GCA_033807585.1. NCBI lineage: Eukaryota > Metazoa > Chordata > Lepidosauria > Squamata > Elapidae > Hydrophis > Hydrophis major. The sequence continues at coordinate 180,997,558 of CM066331.1, read as the reverse complement.
AATTAACATTATAGAACATGCAACATTTCCAAGTTCATTGATAAGAATCTTTACGAAGGAGGTCCTTAGAATATACACAAGGAACTCTGTAGTTTCTTGCCCTACACCTTTTAGGCTTTTATTTCTGTGCAATGATTTCTACATGCTGGAAGATGGGTATGTTGAACAATAAATGATAGTTTAGTTTCATATAAGGCAGCAGAAAGTTAAAATCTTAACTTATTAGGGCTATGCAAGCTTCGAAATTGGCTTGGAAATTCTTAATCTACAAGCACAGTATTTCTTACTTACTCCTTACAACAGTCACCTTTTTTTTTTTGCACAAGCCTGAAAGAAAATGCTACTTGATAGATGTTCTGTCTTAATAACTTCTTTCTTAGGCTCTTGCAGAAGCCTAAAAAAAGAGAAAAGGGCTACTTTAAGGAACAGCAGAGAAGGCTTGTCCTTGTATACATGTGAGATCTGAAGTATTTTTTTCCAAATCACTTTGAAGTTCTGCTTAACTATAAGATTTATGATGTTGTTCTTAGGTTGATAGTAATAAGATTTGTAACTAAATAAGATTTCTAAGTCATAATTATGGCTGGACATGGTGTGTGAATCCATCCAGTTATGGTTTATTCAATAAGTCAGGGTTAATCAACCTATGACTTAGTGTGATTAGCCAAGTCATAAGATTATTTATCCATCCTTCCATTCATTGTTTTTATTAACTGCTTAGTCCCTAAGGACACTTGGTGATTGGCAAGATACAGTTCCTGAAAAATCATGGTTGAGTAATGTATTCCCTTGCCCACTAGATGGTACTTTGTCCCTTTGTGTGGCAGGCAGGCAGCAGCTCTCAGGTTTGTTCTGGTAGTGGCTGCTTTGCTTTATGCAGAAGCTTCCACCAATGGTGCCATTTGTTTACATGCAAATGGCATCCGTGCATAAGAGTGCACATCATCAGGAGGGAGAGAAGAGAAAGGAAAAGTGGCTGTCATTTTGACTTTTCATATTAGGTGCAGAAAACTCTGTTAAACAGAATACAGTCAGAGTTCCAAAGAGAACAATGATGTGTTCCCCACAGAAAACACGTCAGGCCTATTCAAAGACATAGTGAATTTATGCTGCAATTCCAGGATACTTTTTGCATGACTATTCCTGTAGTTTCCTTACAAAGATTACAGAACGCCCACAGGGTATTTTGTAGCCTTATCTAGCCTAACTATTGTTTTGAACTCTTAAATAATGATTCCTTCAAGTCAAGATCAACGCCTGGCATTTCATGAATGCACAGAGTATTTTTAGCAACAAAAGGGGATATGGTTTGCCTGTGCCCTGTTTGGGGATGTTTTTCAAGTGTCTCTTGCAGATCTTGGAGGCCGCCCAGCTCCATCTTAACTTCCAATTTGCCCAGATGTAGTCACATGGGTGCTGGCACTTTTTAGAGAACAGCAAAAAGCTGTAGAGATAGAGCAATTTAGTTTTCAAAGTATGAAAGAAAAAAAGAGTGCAAATACAATTGTAAAATGGCTTGTGATTTGATCAGACTCCAGCTGGGTTTAAAAGCTGGGAGCAGAATGATCAGAGCCTGATCATATCAGGATGACTGTAGAAAAATACAAATGAAGGTGAGAGAGCCTTGATGTTCTCTGAGCTTGGTTGTTTTCTTGCCAAGATTTCATTACCCGAACTAAGTAGCATCATCAGTGATGGCAAGAAAGCAACCAAGTGTCTGCAAGAAAACAACCAGGCTCTCAGAGCACCAAGGACCCCCTCATTTCAATTCTAAGCTATAAATATTCTCCTTTATTGGTACAAATGAAGGTGCTAACAAGTTGAGGCTTATGACAATTGCACAAACACATTCCTCGTAGTGAGCTATATCCAAAGTTGAATGAATAGATTCCTGGGAACATAGCAGGAATTCCTTTGCTCTCTCCCTGTCCTTGGACCTGCTCAGGACTAAAAATGCTCTATTTTTATAAGGACTGTGACTATTTCAGAGGATATTTGAAGCATGCCTTTTCATGAATGCATCAATTGGGGTTAAAAATCTGATCTGCAGGCAGAACATCATTCATCAACATGAATGACAAATCAAATATAAAAAAATAAAAATGGATACAAAAATAGTCACATTAATTAAACACACACACCACACACACACATGCATGCATATACAAACACAAACCAATTGGATGCAATTTGTTTGGTTTAGTTTATTGTGTGAACCTGATCATTTAACAATACTATGCGTGTGAATTTAGTCTCTGGCTTGCAAAACAGGTATTAAAGAAAAATTAGTACAATATGTGACTCCAGTATATAGTTTTGAGAAAAGGCAACACTGCTAAACTCAGACCCACTGTTATATATGAAGATGTTTGGGGTGCCTGAGGCACAAAAATAATACAGGTAGTCCTCAATTTATGACCGATTGTTTAGCAACTATTCAAAGTTAGAAAAGATCCCCCCACAAGCTACCAGTTTCAAAGTTACACTTGCTGCAGCACCCCAACAGTAACTCACCCTTATGAATAACCACAGACACTGCAGTGGGGCCCTCCCACCTATCTGCCATTCATCCAGCTTCACCAGGTCCCTACAGAACTTGGGCCTGCTATCCCCTATGGATCCTTGCACTTATATTTTGAAGATCCCCAAAGTTCTGGTCACTCTGTCCTTCAGCGTCCCAAGGTTGCACAGCTGTGACATAGAGATTGTAGAGAATGGCTCGTCCAGGGATAGGAGTCAAACAGGGACTTAGTATAGAATCTCTATGTGGACTCAAGAGGGCAAAGTCCTAACCCCCCCCCCCATCCTTGAATATCATTGAACCACATCTAGCCTCATCTAGGTTCAAATCATCAATCCAAGAAGATTCCTGTGCATAGGCTTGAGCAATAAATCAATTAATTGATTTTTCCATGTATGGACCAGGTTGTTTGTGCCTGTTGGAGACTTTAGGTAATTGTGTGATGGGAGCGGGAGAAGGCCCAAGCTCTGCAGGGACCTATTCAGGGACAGAAGACCTGTGGGGACCTGATGGGGTAGGAAAGCAGGCTCAAGGGCTTTGGGGACCTGAGGGGCAAGAAGCAGGGCGTAGGCTCCTAGAGGATGGGACAGGCTTATTTGGAGGCTTGGGATAGATCGCATTAGGGAGAGCAAGGAATGGGGTGATTAAGAGAGGCAATCTCACTTAATGACCATCTCGACATGTGACCATAACAGGCAGGCTCCATTACCATCATAGATAGAGGAATACTTATAAAAACATTTGTTGGTTATAACAATTATGCGATTAAAAAATAGTTTATTCCGCAAAGGAAATTCCCATCTCTTATCATGAGACAGAGCTTTGCAACCAGTTTCTCTGCTTACAACACAATTTTGCAAATCTTATTTGCAAAGTTCCCCTTTGGTGGTTTATTTGTTGCTATTTATTTACCATAGTAGTTAATCACTTCAAGCAACCCCAGAGTATTCTCCAAGCGAGGATACCATATCGTCTCAGAGGATATGGATTGCACTTAAATAGAATAATTGTTTTCTTTGAATTTCTAACACATAGATCTGTCTGGGGGGGGGGGAGAGAGAGATAGGATGTCTAGTTATTTGCATAATTATTAAACATTGCATATTTATTTATTTATTCCATTTGTACCTTCCAAAAATCCAGAGAGTCTCGGTGCCAATAATAGGACTCAAGTGGCATTATTGTGGCTTCTACCAGGGATTCATGATCTAACAGCCATCTTTTTTTCCAAATAAGAAAATACTCTGTTTTATCAGCGAGCTGCACCTTCCTTCAATTCCATTTTCTGTGTTATGCTTGATATAGAAATGTAACCATAAAAACAATCGATTGAAGAAATATATCCAGTAAAATGTATTCAACAAGAAGGAAAGAGAATCCAAAGACACATTTCTGTTGGCAACCCATCCATGTGGGGAAAAGCCCAATGAAGAGACAAGTCTTTAGTAGGTGCCTAAGTAATAAAGAATCACTCACAAGTTTCAGAAGGAATTTATATTCCAGAATATCAGTGCCCCAATGAATTAGACCCACAAGTATCAGTTCTCTGTGACTGTTATAGAAGATAACGTGAAACAACGGCAGGGCTTCAGTTTTGCATTTGCCATCTTTAAATTTTTGATATTTGCTTTTCCCCTCTGATGTCTCTGGTCCAATTGGATAGACAGAAAGCCTGAGAGGAAGGTTTCCTACAGTGGTTCATTGAATCACTGCAGTTGTTAAGCAAATCTAACTTCTTCCATAGACTTTGCTGGTAGGAAGCCAGCTGGAAAGGTTACAAATGGTGACAGTGCAGTTATCATAAATACATGCCAGTTGCCAATTGGCCAACTTTTGATCACATGACTGTGGAGGGATGCTGCAACAGTCATAAGTGTGAAAACTGGTCATTATTTTCTTTCCTCTGCCATCGTGATTTTGAACAGTTACTAAACGAATGGTGGTAAATCAACCATTACCTGTATATCCATGTCCCGCTTTGGGGCAGTCCTGTCTGCTTATTGTTTTCGATTCTGATCAATTCTTCTTGAATTAGCCCTATTCCTGAGTCTCTTGACCACTAGGCCAACTAATGTATGGGTGGGTGGCAGGTTAAGGAAAAGGAAGATTTGAATGGTGCATTGTAATAGGTTGGGACATGAAAATATTTCATCTGCATGTGTGGGAAAGCTTTTTGTTTGGTTTAGGAAGCAATTAGGACTAAAAACGTTACCATATCCTGAGCCATGTGTGTTTTTCTCTGTGTGTGTCTGTATAAATATAAAGTATAAGTGTAAAACCAGATTTTTTAATGATATTTTGTCACAATCAATAGTATTGTTTCCCTCCATGTGCTGACATGTCTCAGGGAGAATACTTGATTGTATCCTTTTAAGCAAAAATTCAGTCATTTGTGAAAGACAGAAGTGGAAAGAAAAGGAAATCAGCTTTTCTTAACGAGGACCTGGGTGCCAAATGGATTTATTCATAAACATTGTTAGGCAGGAGAATAGAAATTGTTATGTTTTCTAAATGGAAAAAATGGCTATCTACATGGTTCTTTATAAAAGGAGTATTGTATAACATTATAGCCATTAAGGGGATGGGTCCTTGGAGGGAAAAAAAAGCCCAAAACAAAATATGGAATTAGCATTTTATTATACAAAACTTGTGCAAGTGTTTGAGATTCAAAAATCCCCTTTAAAATCTATGATTTTTGAACCTCAAACGCTTGAGGTTCGTTTTTGTATCTTTGTTGGACTTTTTGTTTTTTTTTTCCGATTTTTATTAATTTTACAAAAACAATACACAATCCAGGCATAACAACTTGAAAAATCTTTTCTAAAAAAATAATAATAATAATTAAAGAGAGCCAATAGAACATACAAAATAATTCCAAATTGTAATATCAATATTTACATTATCTATTTAACTTCATATCTTATCCAGACTTCTCCTTTTATCCAAATTATATTTCTTGCTTATTAAAATTTTATTGCCTTTCATAAACATACAAAACACAGAACATAGAAAAAACAACAACAACTAAAACATCTTTTTTGAAGGCTGCCTGATCCCGGGTTAAAACTCTTCCCACAGACACAAATTCAAACATCATATTCACTTTATATATCCTTCCATATCTTATTATCATTTTCTTTTTTTTTATAAACCAATTTTATTAATTTTACAAAAACAGTGCACAAACAATCAAGGTATAACAGCTTATAAATTCTTTTCTAAAAAAAAATAGTGATAATTAAAGAAGAAAACCAATAGAACATGATGATTCCCAATTATAATATCAATATTTACTTTATCTATTTAACTTCGTATCTTATCCCAACTTCTCCTTTTCATCCAAATTATTTGTTAATTAAAATTTTATTGCCTTTTATCAACATACAAAACCCAAAAAAACATAACAAAACCTTTATATATCCTTCCATATCTTATTACCATTTTCAATAACATTCTTTGTCTGTTCTATTTCCAACTATCCATTCATCTTTTTTCTTTTACTATACTTCTCCTATACACTAATTGGAGTGACGCCTTTAACTCATTACCCTAACTTAAAAGTACTTCATATAACATTTAATTTATCTTGGGATTCTGTTTAGTAGATTCTAAAATTACACAATAAATTTTATACTCTTATGTACCTTCCAGAATCCCCCTTTTATCCTTAATTAGATTCACCCATTGTCTCTAAATAAACGTTTTTTCTTTAGATCTTGCTTCCCACCATTGAGGCTTCTCCTCCCCCCCTTTCTCTCTTGCTTATTCTTCTCCTTGCCCTTTTTACCCCTTTGTCTCTCCTCCTCCCTTTTCTTACTCCCTTTCCTTTGCTTTCTAACCTTGCATCCACCTTTCCTCTCATTTTTCTCTTTTTTGGTTGTTTTTTCAAACCTTAAAATCCCCTTTTTCTTATCCTCTTTCTCCTCCTCCCCGGAAAAAACCCATTGTTCATCAAAGATGGCTTCTTGTTCCTCTTCTTCTTTGTCCCAATCATTTTGCTGCATAATCAACTTTTCATAAGTACATAACGCCATTTCTAAAAATTGAAATAAAGTGCCCAAAGTATCTTTTCCATCTTGTTCTTCCTTTTTATATTTATGATATTCAGTGTTTAGTTCATCCACAAGCGATGCCATCCTGAAAAGAGAAACTTTCCCCAAAACAACCAACCAAGTATTTTTAATCAAAAATAATTCAAAAAAAGTTCCAAAAGTTAATACTTTTCTTCCTTCTTCTATTTCTCTTTCTGGGGTTACTGTTTAATCAAAGAGGTGCAATTACCATATATCTTTCTTTGAGATTCTAGGCAATCTCCTCCTTTTTCCACTTCTGCTCCAATTTTTTTCCTCTCCCTTCCCACTTGCAACATCAATTTTTAAATGATCAGAAATCCATACCTCTAATAAGGGTTTTCCAATTTCTTAAATTTTTAAGTCCAATGTCCAAGAACTCTTTTATCCCTTAACTTCAACTTTCAGAATAGTTCACCTTCAGTGCCCAAAGAAATTTCAAATCTTCATCTGCTGTTTCCATGGGGTGGGAGAGTGAAGAAAAAAAAGTTCCCTTTAACAGCTTCTCCGCCGCTTTCGATCTTCTTAGGGATACAATGTATCCTCCAGCAATTCAGACAGCTCATTTCCAGCAAATTTAAAAGATGTTGATTGACCCGGCTCAGCCATCACTTTCACTTTTCTTGCTTCCTCCAGCACAATTTTACCCTGTTGCAGGCTTCTTCGTGGCGGCCATTGCTGACCGCCGCTCCACCACCTTGGGAAAAAGGGTTTTTTCCGGACGAGGAGGGGGTCTGCGACACCCCCAACCCCCTGTCTGGCTCCCCTCTCTCTTCAGCTGTCCCTACAGGGCAGCCATATCCCCCTGACCCATTTGGATCGGGGGTACCTCGGCAGCAAGCACAGCAGGAATCGCGAACGGTCGCAAATTCCTGCTGCCACCGAAGCCACGCGGAACCAGAAACCAGACTTTTTGTATTTTTGTTGGACTTTATAAAATAAATAAAATCTATGATTTTAAAGCTATGTCTGCCTAGGGAGTTTTCTTGTATACATTCTGAGTCTTAACCAAGTGGTATTCGATTGTGATTTAAAAAATTCTAGGAAGACACAACAAAGAAAGAAATTGAAATAGTGCTTTAAGAATACAGATAGATTACAGTTTATACGTTTTTAATCACAATCTTGAGAAAGCAATTTGTAGGATCCAGAAAGGAGAACCAAGTAAAGAACAGTAAATCTGCATTAATCAAAAGTAGACGTTCAAGATTCCAACAGGCTCTAGTTCACTAATATAACTGATGAAGCCCGGTGTACTGCAGTGTTCTTCTACTTTGCATCTTTAATCACTTTCATAGTTTAGTGTATTGGTTAAGGTGTTTCTCTTCGATTGGGGCATTTCAAGTTCAAATTTATCAGCAGCTGTGGAAAATGCCTTCTAGTATTACTATTTTGGTGAGGGTAGAAATGAAAGAAGACACCCTGTAAGTCACTTTGAGCACCTAGAACAGGGGTGTCAAACTCATGGGCCGGATGCATCACGTGCTGCCCCTGCCCCTGCACAGTTTAGCAAAAGGGGGGAAAATCCCAATAAGTCACATGATGCTGCCGTGAAGATGTGAGTTTGACACCATTGACCTAGAGGAAAGATAAGATGTAAACCTAACAAATGAATGATGCATGCATTCATACAGGTATGCAGTACAGGTGAAACAGTCGTGGTTGGCTGTTGAGTTATTACATATTTCCAGTAGGACATAACTTGATTCAATGTAGTCTGGTCCATAAGAAATAGGTGAATATGTTATATTCATGAATTCCTCAAGTAAAATCCTGACATTTACAAGTCAGTTCTGCTTGGGCTGACATACACTCTCCTAATTGCTTTTGCATGTAAGTGCCTTTAGTATAAAATTTATCTCAGTGTTAACAGAACTTTTTATTTTAAGACCTAACATTTTTCCCTTGTTTCTTTGCCACAATTTTTAAATAGTAGTTGCTTCTTTCTTTTTCATCTACTAATGTATTAAAATAGTTGATGCAGTAGATTTTCTGGAACAGACATTTCTGTTAAACAGTTTTGGCTAGCTGTCTGGATCCTGCAGGTCTAAATGACCTCCAAATTTTTATTAAAGATACCCAGTCTAGGTTCTGCAACAGATGCTTACCTTTTTCTGTTTCAGTTAGTGTGTCAGGTACTTCGTCTAGCCAGGCCATAGGTTATAAATCAAATACACACATTCCAAAATCCAGACAGATTCTGATTTGAAACAGATTATAAGGCATATTCCAAAGATTTACAGCAAGGCTTTCAGTGGCATCTTCAGATAATTTGCTGCTTAACTGAGCAATTGACTCAGATCCTTATAAATAGAGAAAAGCACAAATGGCTTTCCAAAATTCTCCACCAAACCTTCAAAGAAATTGGGTGGATAATTTCTTAGAATTTCTCCAACAATTTCTCACGGGTAGGAATGCCATTTATTGCAGTAAAACTGTGAAATCACCACTCTAAACATTCCTCACTATTAACTGTAATGGGTAGGATGGCTGTTGTAAGATATAACAATGCCTAAAGGGTCATAAACTTTATAACCAGTTTTCTTATCTTAAAAGTCTTCTTGTTGTATTTAGCCAAATAGTCACTTTCAGGACTCAGGATAGAATGCTGTGTCTTCTTGCACAGATGCATTGCGTAGTAGTCCACTAAGGCTACATATTAGAATATTTCCACTGATGGTAAACTAGCTTTAACTATATTTTGCTGATTATGTCTAATTTGATTGTTTATTGTACCCTATGATTATTATTAAGTGTTGTACCTTTTGATTTTTGACTCTTGACGAATGTATCTTTTCTTTTATGTACACTGAGAGCATTTGCACCAAGACAAATTCCTTGTGTGTCCAATCACACTTGACTAATAAAGAATTCTCATTTGAGCAAGACATTAGCTAATGTGTTGGTCTCCAGCAGTTGTTCAGTTTCAAAACTCACTAGTTCTAGCCACCATGGCCAACAATAAGGGATATAGAAACTGAGTTGAAGTTTTGGAAGGCCCACATGGTGCTCATCCTGAGAAAATTTGATTGATCATAGACAGCAGACAACAGGGAACATGTTTAAAGCCTTAACTTTGGCATGGGTGCAATGTTATAGAACAGAGGTTTGCCAACTAAACTGGTATAGACTATTCTAATGTACAGTATATGACTCCTTAGCTTTAGTATGGCATTACAGTCCCCAAAATACCTGTTAAATTGACATCATACTGAGAAACCTGAATAAAGTTTAGTCTTTTTTTCTCAAAATATCTTCCATATAATCTCATATAAATAAAGACAGAACTGGTAGAAACCAGCTTTCTGATTAGGTCCAGTATATCATATTTTCACTTTCCTTCTATAAAACTGAATGCAAGTATTCAAGGAGAAAGAAAGAAGAGGAGGCAACAGTCTATGGATAAACATCCAAACAAGACTTCTAGAATAAAGATGTACACAAAATGGAAAGTGTGTTTTGTTCCAGACGTTCTGCCAAAATCTTCTGGATTATATATAGTTCACCAGGCACAAAAACCGCAACATTTTTATGTTTGGGATTTTGACCATAATAAAACCTTTTTATGAGGGAGGTAGGATCAAATTTTATGAGGAAGGTAGGATAAGGAGAATATGCATTGCCTTTCCCCCCCACCCCTGTCCTGCTCAGGAGCTTTCAGTACTGTAATACCATACCCCACAGGACATTTGTCCCTCAGCCTGCTGTTTCCTTTACTACCCCTCTGTCAAACTTTTCAGGTAGACACTGCAGGGAATCCAGAAATATAACTATTTTTGTTATACTGTGTATTACAGAATCTTGAAAGCTTGTCTCAAAAGTTCACTGTCTCTTTTTAAGGAGACCAGTTTTAAGTCAGAGCTGTTCAAACTGTTCATACATTTTCATAGTGCATCAAGAGGTAGATGTCTTTTTATACAGCCATTTAGCAGCTATGATTGAAGTGATCCACAAGTTTAAATAATAAAGTGATAAGCAACAGGCCTAAGTAATAACTATTCGCAATAAACAAACAATAAACGAAGTTAGCCATAGGGATTTTCTTGGCTTTCTGTTTTGACAGAATGCAAGAGAATAAGACTTTGCCATTGAAGTCTTATCATTATCAGAAACCCCTTGAACTGCTGTAAGAAACACTGTTTGCAAACAATCTCTGTCTTTGATATCAAAGAACATCTGCGATGGAGTAATAAGCACAGTTGTAAAAATAACAGGCTTTGATTTCACCCCTCAGTTACGTAAACATAACCACCTCCTATAGCCTGAATACAGTATGTCACACTTTCTGGTGCCTTTTAGCCAGTAACTAACTCACTCACTCTCTCCCCCCCTCCCCTGTTATATTTCATGAATTTTTATGTATGTTTTGCTATGTAGCACCTGAGATTTTAGGGGCATTTGTTGCTTCACTCTGTATCTGAGATCCCATTTATTCAATAGGATTTGTTCAATGTGAACAAATTAACTGTTTGCATTCACATAACATGTAAAGAGAAACTTCCATTTTGGCTTGTGCAATGGCTGACTATACCTCTTTCTCTCCCTACCTATCTAAATTGGATGCTTACTTTACAGATAGTATTTGTAATCTTCCCCAATTATACTGACTTTAAGGAATGTCTACTACAAAAATAGAACATAATGAAATAATAACAGAGGCAGTCACCCCCAACCACCTAAAACTAAAGCTCGAGCAGTTCAGTTTTCAAGTGTTTACATAAGGAGGGTCAAGGTCAAATGTACCTTTTAGGAAGAGAACACTTAAGACACTCTGACTGCCCATTCTGTACCAGCTGCAGTTTTCCACTCACCTTCAAAAGGAGTCCTACATAACAATCTCTAGCAGTGGTTTAGCTACATGGCAATCAGGCATAAATTACCACTGCAAAGGAATCCTAGCCTATAAGACACACTGGTTGGAGCAATAGGTCATACCATCCACTTCCTGCTCCAGTAGGAACCATAAATCCTGGGAAGGATGGGGGTCTCCCCAAATCTCATTGAGGGACTTACAACCTTCACACTATAATATTTTTAGTATAGTATTTTTTATAAACAAAGCATTTTCATCTGAACTCAGTAGAAGCAAAATAAAAGCATAACAGACCAAAATCAACAATTCAATAATTTGTAACATTTCCAAATCCTTACACTTAATTTAAAATCACCAATACATACTTGCCACTGCAAAGCAAGTATAAAAATAATAAAAAATCATGTAGAAGGAATTTTAAAGAACCCCTTTTAACCTCAAAGGATCAGAATGCAAACATAGTTCAAGGAGGAGCTAAATGAGAGAAAGATCTAATACGTAAAGTGGCCATTTTGTTGGAAGGAAAAACCAACCAAACCTGATTTTATGAGTGAGACAAGCTCAAAAGAACATTAACAGTAATCAAGTTATTCAAATAACTGGGTGTTCCTGTACAAACGGCTCAAAGGTTAGCCTCAAAATTTTAAACTGGTTTACTGGTAATTATCAAGACCAATGTTAGTAGATAACTGAAAGGTTTATGAGTATACAGCAGCTTTGTTGTGGTAGGATTTAATCTGACCTTGTTTTTCCCATACAATTCGTAACAGCCCTCAAGAACTTCTACATCTTGGATGGAAAAAATCATCCACATAGAGATGATGCCAAACTGATAGATGACCTTCCCTAGTGGTTTCCTGCAGAAGTTGCATAGATTGTGAACTTGAAAGCAGGAAACTTTTTGTTGATCTATCAGCCAGTTTTAGAGCTTTTCCAGCTGAATGGCAGAATATAAATATTTTAAATGAAGTAATGAGAGTAAAATTCAGATTTTGACTCTGCCCACAGTCTCCATGGTCCATGGTCTACTTACATCTTACTATGTTTTATCCTTGCTTTTGGGTCAGAAATCTAAAAAGAAACAATAAAAAGAATCCACTCCTCAATAGGTCTAAGCAAGAAATTGGGCTATAGGACTTCTATGAAGTACTGCACTTAAAAGCAGGAGGGGAAGCAATATATGTTCATCAATATTTTTTTCCTGTATTTGCATTGTGGTTTTAAAGATGCCATATGTGCTTTGTCCATAAACAATACATATCTAGCTTATCTTTTGTATGTATGTGTGTGAGGGTGAGCGCATGCCTTTGATGTTGACTTCTGGTGAGTGCCTTGACTATTCCCTGCAGTTTTCTAGGCAAGGTTTTCCAGAGGTGGTTTGCCATTGCCTCCTTCCTAGGGCTGAGACAGAATGACTGGCCTGAAGTCACCAAACTGACTTTGTGGGATTCAACCTCCTGACTTTGGTGGGATTCAATCTCCTGTTTCTTTGCTGGCACCTTAATCAGTACAATATGGCAAACTCCTCTCTTGTCATAGTAGGGCGTTTCTTAGTAATACTAATAGTAATTCTTTAGGAACTCAGTTTTCCATTGTCTGCAGGGTGCAGTCAAAAGAGTCAAGTGAGTGGCTGTGATTACTTGAGGCTGCCATTTTGATTCTTTTGACCACTTCTTCTTTGATGTCCCTGCCTATTGAGCTCTTCAGTTCAGTTCAGGGACTGGTAATTTGAAATAGCTAAATAGCATTGTTAAGGCCTTAAGGATAGGTGTGCATCAGGGCTTCTAGGTAGAAGAAAAAAGCAGAGAGAGTGGAGAGTGTGGAATGTGCTAAATGTGCTAATATAGCAGTGATAACAGGAGCAATAATCTAAGCCTTCGGTGCCTTTAATATAAGAAAAAGCCAGTAAACACTTTCTGATAATAACCCTGAGAAAGCAAGAATAGGTTGGTGCAGACAGAAGGATTCTTTCTGGCAACAGAGGGCAGGGAGCTTATGAAATTAACCCCCCCCCCCCTGCTTTCTGGTTGGCAGGAAATCTTTAATATGTATTGTTCTGAAAAACAAAACAGAAGGTCCTTGGCCTTTCTCCCATTATTTGGCCTTTTTTCCCCTTTTGTTTTTTCTAATTGTTCTTGTAAGTCTGTATGTTTGTGCTTGAAAGACCTGACAATGCCCATGGCAATTTCTCAACACACTTCCTGTGTTTTGGCGTGTAGAAAACCTGGTCCTTAGGCCTCACTTCCCGTTGCAGAGACACTTTCTGGAACAACAAAAGAAAATGGCTGTCTGTGTTAGGAGCAGAGAATAGGTTACATCACCACAATGATCTTGTTTGGTCTTGATTGTCTTCAGGAGAAAAGGGGGAAGAAAGAGAAAGCTGGTGTCAGGAGCAGTAGAATTAGAGTGACTCAATACCAAAAAGCAGCACATTTTTGAGACCTGACTCATTAGCTATTAGGAAAAATTTCCAATCACATATTTTCCCAGAGAGGTAAACAAGGTCATCACAGTTAGCAAGATCCTGTTTATCTGAGAATGGACATGTTTTTCATGGAGATAAGAATACTCATTAAACCTGGTATGAGTCAGTAAAGTAGAGGTGTTGTATTTTACCTGGGGAACTGAAAGTTTCTTTATTTTTGTCAGATATATTTCATAAAGAGCCAATGACACTTGTTTCAGCCAAATTCAGAAAGTGCTGTGAACATAAATACAATATGGACCACAAGATTTTTTTTTGCATTACACATGCCTCTCATCTTATTCCCTTCTTGTATGAGCAGGGAAAAGGAATAAATATAGTTTATGCGAAGTAAATTAAGTTTTATATTTAAACATGATCTGAGTTTTGCAAATACAGTTTTAAGCTATTGTTGGGCCTAAATAAACGCAACAAGATAGTTGAGATAATGTTTCTCCTGCTTTTTAAAATACAAAATAAAAATCTCACACACAATTTTATACGAGGACAGCCTTATTACTACTGTCCTCCTATATCTGCCTGAAGTTAGTAATGAACAACAGGGGGTAAAATATTACATGATACTCTCCTCTCTCATATCCACTTGACACTGATGATAAGTTTTGCAATAAAAGTTAAAAAAATGTTTTGCAAATGAAACATGGGCACCTTGACATATGAATAAGACAGGATTTATTGAGAATTACATGAGAATTTGCCTGCTACACAAAATAAATGAAGATTTTTTTTCTTTTAAACACCCATAAACTAAATGATTTTAAAAATGGCTTATAATGTGGAATGCTTCAGTAAATCAGCTTTTCCAAATTATTGTTCTCCTTTATATATTGGTAAGAAATTCTGAAACTGTAGTTAATTGCATTGGTGGGACAATTGGAGAAAATTGCTTTACTGGTAAGAAATTCTGAAACTGTAGTTAATTACATTTGTAGGACATAAGATTGGAAAACATTGCTCTACTGAAACAGTCCTGCACAAAACTTGCATTCAAATAGGTTGGATATATTCTCACATAACATTTAGGAAGGATTTATTAAACTATGATTGAACAAGCCATTGGACTTCCAAATGATGGTCTCTCTGTCTATCGTTCTAAAATGTCAGCAAAGTAAAGGTTCAAATTATAATTTATTATCAAAAATAAACCTTACCTTCTTTTATGGAATGATTTATATATTAGGCTAAGCCAAAACTCAAAAGAACAGTTTACATAGATTAATGTTATTTATTAGTCAGGCCACAATGTCTTCTTATTTCAATGTGACTGATGTTTTTATTTGGATAGCAACATGCTTTGTTCTCTTTGCATTTATACATAGAGATTATATATGAGATAAATCTGGATAAACATTAGATGGCAGCAAAGAGAAAGAAACAACTCGTGGCTGCCATCTCATGGTTGTCTAGATTTTTGCAGTCCATATATGATAGCACACCTTATGTTCCACTTTTATGGCAGCTAACAGTTGCTGAGCCCTGGCCAAATACTTTTACCAAGATAATATGTCCAGAGTTTTAATGATCAAACTGATTGCCACATGATTCATCAACATCTAGACGCTGACTGGGTGTTTTTTCCTGATAACAAGACTTGCCTCTTCTATGGCTCTGCACCCCCTTGTTGGTGTATATCCTGTCCTTGTCCTCAGCACTAGCTGGAGCGGGAAATTGTAGAGTGACTTCACATTCCTGGAATTTTTGGCAGACAGTCAAGGACCTAACTATAACTAAGTGGCTTTGCGGGGGATAGTGTGGCACACCACAGCACTAACTAGATGTACCTGGAAAACAACTTGCCCTTGAGTGACCAGTCACCGTGGTCAGAGCCATTATTGCCTCCCTCAAAATGAGAATCCAGCTGGAAGGGTATAGTTGTCAATGCTGCAAGCAAGTTGTATAAAATGTTCAAAATAATACTTTTCATATGCAACCAATCCACAGTGTGTAACTGATTTTTGCTTGTTTTTCAATTGAGGAAATATGTTATTTTCATTTCAAAGTATGAAATTAAGTGCTGAAGAATAACAAATATTACTAGTCTAAGTGAGATTTTGATGTTCAAACCTAGCAAGAGTCATTGCTTTTGCCCTGCTTGAATCTGCATAATGCTAAAAAGAATTACTGTAAGTTCAGGTGTTTAACATTTATATTTACTCATGTATATAGATTCAACAATTATAGAAGCATTTTATTAATTTTTGAGAACTGGTTTGTAAACTAGAGCTTATACTAAGAAGCTGGATCTACATATACTTAAATGAGAGAGATTTGATTATTTGATTTCCAACTAGCAGTATGAAAATGAGATTATCTGATCCAAAACTGATAGATCTAAAGGGGCTTCTGTGAAACTGAATTCTCAAAGGAACAGGGTAAAATTGTTTTTGTGTACCATTCACATTATGATCCCTGGCACCAATGACAGTAACACTGATAACACTTTAAAAATGAAAAAAGTATAAAAAAATGCCTATTTACTTAAGGAGAGTCAATTCTTCATTTCAATTTTGAAAGAAACACCAAAAGACTTGAACTGAGAATTAAAGGGTGAATTTTCAGTAAATTCTTAAGGTACTTGGTTTGGTTGTAGGCTCTTTGAACCTAGCCAACTGTGATTTATTTAATAAATGATGCTTAAACAAACTATCACATAACACAACATAGAAACCCACATTAAAAGTTCACATTGTTCATTAGTCTGTATAGGCCCAGTTTAGTTGCTTACTATGAGGACAAGTAGAATGCTTGATTATAATTTCTTTTATTAATAGCTTCATTCAATAAAACATTTTAGCTATACTAGTAACAATGGAAAATGTAAAAACAGAGTAAAATTTGGAAAGTTAGCAATAATTTTCTTAAAACAGGAATGGAGAGTCTCTGAACTTTCAAATATTAAATGCCAGATGGCATAGCCACTTTTCAGAATTGCAAAAAAAAAAAATGAAATGTGAAAAACCAAAGGTCTACTTGTATATGATTCATAATGCAAACCATCCCTCAATCTTAATAACTTGTACTCATTTCTAAGGGGAAGGTCACAGTATACTGCGACATATACACCCCATGCCAGAGAAGAAATTCTTCGTTATAAAGCTCTATCTTTCTAGTGAAAGAGAGGAACTAAGAGCCTGCATGGATGGTTTTTAGAAATATTCTATATAGGAACATTCATCAGGGGTTGTCTAACTATTAACTAACAAGCATAACAAAGTTGGTATGGGAATTCTAAAAGTAATTCTCTGTGAGATTCTAATGCGCATGCATTCCATTGTATACTTTCTTAAAACTCTCTTTAGATATGGAAAAAAAAGTAATTGTCTCAATAATTTGACACTGGAGATACAAGTAAAGTGTGTATTGATTCCTTTCAGTTTTGAGAATTCAGAAATGGTTATTTCTATCAAACATTAATTAAATATTAATGATTGCATGGATTTGGTTTTTTTGATCTATTTAAAATTGCACTGATGCCTGTATCATTACTTATGAGGGTTTTTAACAATATCATTACCAATAAAATACATAACGCTGATATTTTTCACTCCAAAATAGCTATAGTGAAGAAATGTATTTATAGCAATGCTGATGCATGACTATATATTTATCTGTTATTGTGTTCCTAATTAGGATGCCAAAACCACAGCAAAAATCCTACTATGTCTTTTCCAATTTTGATCCAAACTGGTGTTTTTTGCCTAGATTATAATGTACCTAATACCCTTAGATAACGATTAAAGAAACCTGCAATTTTGGGGGATAACATTTTTGTAATACTGCATTGCGACATAAAATAAACTGGTATCAAGGGACTTGGATGGTTTAAAGCTGCTGGTAGTTGCTAAGCAACAGGATTCTGTTCACAGGCTGATGGATTGATCAATTTCCTTAGTGATAGTGTTGCAGAGCTAAGAATGTGTTTGATGGAATAGGTGATCATTTATTAGCAGTTAGAACCTTGGAATAGATGATCATTTATTCGCAGTTAGAACCTTGTTTGTAAATATATTGTAAATATACTGAAATTTCAAATATCAATACTTTGCTTTAGAGATAGGCTCTTAAATTGGCTGTTATTCCTCAATCTTGAGAAAGCTGCCTCAAGCTTGACTAAAGAATTCTGGGAATTGAAGTCCACGCATCTTCAAGTTGCCCAGGTTGAAAAATGGACAAGGCAACTTGGCAGTTCCCCGCCCCCTAATACATGTGACCAAGAATGCCTTGTCCCAGTCTGAAAGATTGACCACAGAGATTTGTATACAGAGATTTATATTTGACTCCTCTCAATTCTGCTGGGCCACATTAATAAGAACAGTTTCAGCCCTATTAAAAGTGTGATTATAAAGGTAGTTTTGCAGCTATAGAAAATGAAGCTGCTTTTCACCATACATCAAAAGCAAATAACTCCTCCTGAGAAATCCTTTTGGAATGGACAAATTAAATAATTTTAAAACAGAAGTGATATTTTCTGTGGCTTATTCTGGACCTTCCTCTTTTAGACAAGTCTTGCTGCCTTGCTCCCCATCTGATTTTAGTAACTTTTTGAATGAAAAGCAGTTTCCTGCTCTTAATATTTTTTAAAATTGTAGAGAACTAGAAAGTGAAAAAGAACTAAATTGTGTATTCACCAGTTGCAGGTCTATATATTTGCAGAGAGGAGGATATGTAACAGAAAGAAAAAGGATTTTAAATTGCCATGCAAGGAACAGGATTTATAATGAACTGAAAATATATTTTTAGAAATCTCCACTCAGAAAATGTTCATGATGTTCTAAGAGCACTTCTTAATGGCCTATGACTTTGATGCTGATTAATTGTTAGGTCTCTTATCTTCAAAATGCAATTCAAGATGATGCTGAAAATATATTTAAAAAATCAAATGTCCTGAATTGCAGTAGGGCCCATCGATTCTAAAAAGTGTGCAGGGTGGTTACCCTAGATTTTCTCCTAATTCCTCTGCTGTAGTAGTTACTTTGGGAAGAAGAAGTTTTGTAGCAGTGTTTTTTTATCTTGGCAACTTTAAAATGTGTGAACTTCAACTCCCAGAATTCTCCAGCCAATTTGTTGTGTATTAAATTGTGGAAATTGAAACATAAGGACAGTTTTTCCCCAAATGCCATCACTCTGCTAAATACTAATTCCCACAACACTGTCAAATTACTTAGTAAGACTGCATTACTATTATTCTTCTCACATCTCTTCCCACTTATGACATAACTGTGTTGCTTGTATATTTATAATTTATATTGTTTTATTTGTTTCCTAGTATGATTTGATTTCTAATTAGTAACCTATGACTATCACTAAGTATAGTATCTTATGATTCTTGATGAATGTATTTTTATTTTATTTTTTTCTTATGTACACTGAGAGCATATGCACCAAAGACAAATTCCTTGTATGTCCAATCACACTTGGCAATAAAGAATTCAATTTGATTCAATTCGATGATCAATAGATGGCAATGATAGTGCATGAAATCATAGATCAGAGTTTCCAAACTCTTCAGCTCATCAACCCCTTCATAAAGTTTCAGATTTCTCATAAATTCTCAAACATTTAGTATATGAAAATAATTTAATAAATACTGTTTTAGCCATTAGTACTGTTACTACTATTAATAATAATGAAAATTCAAGGTCATTATTGACCCCATGAATAGTCCCATCAACACTTTGGGTTGATACTGACCACTTTGGGAAATTCTTGTTATAGACCATATGGTACTGATATGATACTAAAGATAAGAAAATAAATAAATATTGTTATTTATTTATTGCAGTTTTTTTTTTTGAAAAAGGTTTTATTAATTTTCTACAAACAAACAAGACAAACAAAACATAAAAACATCAACTCTTATATGTACATCCAGTGTGTCAGTTGGTTCATCATTTTTGTGCATTCATTCTGTAGTCTCAATTACAATTATGTTACATAACAACTCATATTGTCAATCCAAACTTATATATCCTAATATCACTAAAAAAAGAAATTTTTGACTATATTTTTAATCATTCATGCTTTATGAGCCAACAATACTTTAAACCAGTTTACTCTATAACAAATCATCTAGTCATATCAAATCAATCCTAAAAAATCCTTTATAAATATAATATCAAATAACAAAATAATAGCAAAATAAAGATATTCCTTACTATCTAACATTCTAAATATTCTATTATCGTATTTTATCATCTAGCCATTTATAAAAAAGATCCCAAATTTCGTAAAATTAATAGGGAGAATTTCAACAATTAAGATGAACATCTTACCTAGAATTTTATTTTTGTTTCAAACAATACCAATTAGGCTTGGAAAAGACTATTTTGAAGATTTAAATAAAATTATGTTGAAGTTTATATGGCAAGGTAAAAAAGCGAGAATAAAGCTAAAACTTTTGCAAGATGCTAGAATTAGAGGAGGTTTTGGTCTGCCTAATTGGGAATTGTATTATCAAGCTGCAAGTTTGATGTGGGTCAAAGAATGGATAACATTAAGGAAACATAGGTTGTTGACATTAGAAGGGCATGACTTGCTGTTGGGTTGGCATGCTTTTTTATGGTATAAGGGAACTAAAACACAGGGTTATTTTAGAAGACATTATATACGGGAGTCTTTGTGGTTAAATTGGGAGAAGATAAAAAGACAATGTTATTTGAAAATTCCAGTTTGGTTATCGACCATTGAAGCATTTTCCTATCCTATAATCTACAAGAAGGAACAAACAGTTAGATATGGGGAACTTTTGGATGAAAAGGGTGAACTTAAATCGATCCAAAACTTAGAGGAACAAGGTATAAGGATGAATTGGTTTTCATATGCACAAATACATTCAAGGTATGAAGATTCCAAAACGGAGGGATTTTATGATAAACAGACTGATTTAGATAAGATCTTGATGGGTACTGATGAGAAGGTGATTAAAAAACTATATGGTTATTTACTGGGAATGAAATTAGAGGAAGAACAAGTCAAAGAAACTATGATTGTTTGGGGGAAGAATTTTGGATATGGGATTGATTTAGAGAAATGGCAGAAATTGTGGTCTCAAAATTATAAAATGACAATGTCAACAGCATATAAAGAAAATTTGTATAAGATGTTTTACAGGTGGCACTTTCCTCCGACAAGAATAGCAAGAATGTTTAAGAATAAATCTGAAAAATGCTGGAAATGTCATCAGATACCCGGCTCATATTACCATATGTGGTGGACTTGTGAGGATGCTAGAAAATATTGGACTATAATTCGCATGTGGTTGGAAAAAATTACAAAGAAACATATAGACTTGAAACCAGAGATCTTCTTATTGGGAATTTTACCTGATATATATAGTAAAGATTTGAAATACCTGATTGTAAATGTATTAACAGCGGCCAGGATTGTATTTGCTAAAAATTGGAAGAATGAGAAAATACCATTACAGGAAGAAATTATTAAGAAAATATTGGAATGTGCTGAGATGAGCAGATTGACATTTGAAATTAGAGAGAAAGAGGATAAACAATTTTACGATATTTATTACAGTTTTATGCTATGATCAAGGACATCCATGGGGATAACAAAAATCAAGATGACAGCTGCAGTTGTACCTCTTTTTGCATATATTACCTGTCTAGAAAACAAGGAATCCTCAGATTTTTTCCTGCAGAATTCTGTGGGGTAAATTAGGCTGTGAGATAGTGACTAATCTAGAGTCACTCATGGAGCTTCAATCATAATTGCTATAGACTCCCTAGACCGGGTGTTTCCTTTTATGGTATGTCTGATTTCTCTGGGTTTCGTCTTTCTTCTGAACTATTTTCCCTCCCTTTCTCTGTGTCACTAATGGTTTTTATGGTGCTAAAATTAAATATTAGCTAACACACTTCTGCAATGACAGTGTTGCAATCTTCACTGATTTAATTATTTGCTTTTCTGCAATATTTAAAGACAATAGTACACAGAAACTGCTTGGGTTGAAATTTCCTCTTTCAATTCTGCAATCTCTTTCTCATACTGATTCAGTCCTAAACAAATAGGAACAATCCGGAGTCAGGAGGTGGCACTATGATGGAGTTTCATAGGAAGAAGACTATTCTGAATGTAGAAGAGAAACAGCAAAAGAATCTGTTAAGTTCTGCGCATGGGTGCAAGGAACAGAGACGAGGCAGTGAACAGTGAACTTCAATTCTTTATTAATCATTCTGAACAGAGCAAAACCCTAGGGCACCAGCAGCCCTTTTATAGGGTAGGCTGCTGACCTATTAACCAATGAGAAACATGGAAGTGTTAAACCCTTGAACCAATGAGAGTGGCTCATTAACAGCCAATCAGATTCCCCAGAACGGACCAATCCGATATCACTATTATCGGCCAATCAGAAGTGCAGGATTAGAACCCTGCTTTTCTTAAGGTTTGTTAAAACTTTATTTAAGCACCTTTATTAGTTCATAACAGAATCCCACCAGGTTCACAGTCAGGGAATTTTCTTTGTAAACCTTTTGCCCTTTTGACAGTGTCTGATGGCATTCATATTTATTCCTTTTTCTTCCCTCCTGGACTTAAGATGTAAATAAATTAAGTTTGGGACTTGTTAGAGGAAAAACTTCCATGATAATTTCACCATAACAAGAACAAGTATAAAGACAAAAGCAATCTTCCACAAATAAAAAATAATTTCTGATACACATTTTTTAACCTTTATGCTATTTTCTTGGCACTTTTCTTTGCAGAGGTCATTTGTCATTGGTTTCTTCTGGAACATTATTTCAATGTCCTAGCCTATAGCAGTTGTTTAAGTAACAAACCCCAATAGTATCAAAATGATTCTATGGGTATTCTGATGTCATTGTGAAAATGCTGCAATTATGCATTGTATCTTATGGTCCGATGCAAAGGCATAAATCATAGCAGTTGTATGATGATGTCACCAGACACATATCATTTGTTCCATACTTGCCTCCAATGTGGATGCCCATGTTCTACAGTTTGGATTTTTTTCTGGTTTCCAATGTAAATAACAAATAAATCTAACCCAATATGGCTTTGTTGAGTGTAGCCTAAGTTGGCTAAATATTACTCTATAACCTGAGCAAAAGCTTCAGTGCTGTTGACATGGCATTCCCCATGCTCTATTGCAGTGCTCTCTGAAAACCCATGACTCTTGCTTAATTACACACAGGGTGGATAAATTGGTAGAATTTTGGATGATTTCATTTGGTCTGATCCTTTATTTTTTTAACAAGAGTAGTAATAAAAATTTTGGGACATCACTATTCCTATCAATTTCACTAATGCAGCTGAAAGTGAAAAAAAACTGAGGATATTCCAGAACAAATGTATACATGAATTACTGGAGGAGGTTCAGTCAGTTATCCTTTATAATTTTACATGCCAGTGAGACATGGACAGTATACAGGAGGCATGCTAGGCAACTGAACCACGTCCACACAACCTGCCTCTGCAGACTTCTGAGGATCTGGTGGCAGGACAAGGTGTCAGACACAGAAGTCCTCTCCAGAGCATGCCTGCCATCAGTTCACTCCCTGCTAATGAAAGCCCAGACATGCTGGGCAGGCCATGTTGCAAGGAAGCCAGACCATTGCATTCCTAAACAGCTCTTCTATGGTGAGCTGTCTCAAGGAAAGCGATCACAAGGGGGACAAAGGAAGCAATACAAAGACACGTTGAAAGCCTCCTTCAAATCCCTGGACATCGACACTACCTCCTGGGAAACTCTGGTACAAGATCAATTGACATGGCGCATATTGATCCACCAAGGCTGCCAGACATTTGAAGACAAAAGAACTACTACAGCACAAAAGCGAGCACTCCGCAAAGCCAGAGCTGCAAATATTCCAATAATGGTGCCCACACATGTCTGCCCAACATGTGGCAGAACATTCCGTGCCCATATAGGCCTTACCAGACATCTGCGGACACACCATGGACAGCCCCACAACCCATTAGATATCAAGGTCCGCTTCAAACGCAATGGATAAACATCATACTTTTGCAGAGATGTTAGTATGGAGAAACTGTAATAATGCAACATAGCAAGGAGTTCCTACTCAGGCCTTAAATTAAGTAGAAAAGATGTGATACTGCGTGGCTGGCTTTCTCTCCAGCTCAACTTCGAGTTACACTGCCTAGTCTTTCGAGCCTTGTTCCTGCTGTGGGGTGCCTCTAGTTCAATTGTGACTCTTTGCTTAGCAGCCAACACCCACTTTCTATTCCTCCTGGAGCTCCTTGATGGCTGCAACCTTCTGTTTGGCAAAAGAATGCAGTGCCAGCTCAAATTGTGTGTGATAATATCTAGCAATGGCTTCTAGGCATTATACAGATGCTTTCAAATGATAAAATGAAAAAACAATACCAAAAAGCACAATATAAATTCTACCACAATAAAAATATAGATGTAAATGCAAATCCAACCCAATTGCTTGTACTGTTATAATGCAAAGTCAATATGATAAATGGTGAATTAAGAGCTAAAACCAGCTAAAAGATAAAATGGCAGGTAATTTTTGTTTCCTCCACCTGCAAAATATATTAATTTAAAACCCCATCCAAGCCTCAGTCATTATTAAACATGTTTTCAACTTTTAAATTGATGGTTCCAACAATTTGGGGCCACATGGAAAAGAAAAACTATAGTGAATAGGAGAGGGAGCTACACAGTATAGGATTAATGTTAATGCTACATTATGACAATGGAACCACTTTTTCCAGCCTTGGATCTAGGTTGATATTGCACAATCAATATGTGGAAATAAAAGTTCCTGCCTTTCAGGTTTGAAAGGAGAAGACTGCATAGTGCTTATTTGTTCTTTTTCTGATGTATTCATCACTTTTTTGTAAAAAATGAAGTTACACATAAAATGTACTGCAATCCCCCATGGAATTGACAGAGGGAAGGGAGAAAAATAAGAGAGAAGCCTTGTCAAGGGAAAAATAGCTAAATCCCTTTGGTTGCTCTTTCTCTTTCTTGGAGTACAGTTGAAAAGTACATAATTGGACTATTGTACTATTCTTACCCTTCATAGCTGAGCCAAGGAAAAGTTTTCTGTGCCAGAATCGAAGATGGCCAATTTCAACCTCTGAAAAAGACTGGCTTTATTATTTATCTGTGATATCCCAGGATGTTTTGGTGAAATTTCTGTAACAAGATATTTCAAGGTGCAGTTCTTGATTATTGTGGTTCTATACAGAATTAATTATTGAAATAAGTGTATGCATTATTAATTTGAGCATGTAATTAAATCAATGTTTTTCAATTTTGGCAAGTTTAAGAGGGTGGACTTCAACTCCCAGAATCCCCAGCCATTGCCAATACTATCCTGCTTCTTCACTTCCATAGAGTACTATAAGAATATCATGGCATTTTTAGAGATACAGACACATCATGACATATGAACATCTTTTCCATGGCTGCACCACCAAGTGCTAGTTTGAAGAATATTTCTTGATTGCTTATTCTTTTAATGGATGGTTGGTCTTAAAGGGCAGGTTCTTCATTGTCAGTCCTACAATTGGTTGTTCTATTCTTGTCATTAGTTTGGTCTTCTTTATATTTAATTTAAGTCCCATTCTTTTCACTGTGCTCCCTGACCTTTATTTCCAGATTCCTGTATTTTGGCTATCAATATAATGTATCAATATATCATAATGCAGGGTATTGATGTTTCTTCCTTCAGTTTTAAACTCATACTCACCTTCTTCCAATCCAGCTTCTTCTAATATATATTGAGCATTTAGGGTGAATAAATAATGAGATGGTATGGAGTCTTGTTTCATTCCTTTATTAACCTGGAGCTAGTATATTTCACTATGTTTGGCCCACACTGTGGCTTCCTGACCTGTATGCAAATTTCTCATAATAATATAATGTTCTTGGGCTACTAAATTACAAATTAGGATATCTAAATGCTAATTTTGGCTAATTTGAATTATGGCAACTCTTCTTTGAAACATCCATTTTATCTATGACACATCCTGTACATTTGAAAACAATAAATCTTAACCTGGGAGTAGCAATGAGAACTATGCCAAAACATTCATTAATCCGAAAGGCATGCTCATACGTTGTAATTCACCATTGTTACAAACATTGCTTTAGGCTTTCCAATTCATAGTTTATTTAGGTTAAATGTTTTGCCTGTGGCTATCAGGTTTATGGGACATCAGGGATCCCTTCTCTTCCGTTCCTCCTTACCAGACAGAGGGTTTTTGTTGTTTTATTCTTTATTTTCTTAATTAATGGAAAAATCTGTACATGTAATGTGGAAGGAAGGTATTCTTTCTTTCTCTTCTCAATAATTAGTAAAACAAACACTTTCCATTATAACAAGGAACACACTCTTTCCATGTAAATCATCATCCAGTTTAAAGAAACAGCTAATACTTTTGCACAATTCTGTTCTATTTTCTCTTAGAAATTATCTGACAGTCTGTTGTAATGATGTAGTTCATGGGACATCCTTTTTGTGTGGTTGGTTGTTCACAGCCTGAATCTAGCCACCCTTGATGTCCTTGAGCATTCCATGTACATTCCCAGATAGTTTCAATCTTCTGACATAAGT
This sequence comes from Hydrophis major, assembly GCA_033807585.1. Taxonomy (NCBI): domain Eukaryota; kingdom Metazoa; phylum Chordata; class Lepidosauria; order Squamata; family Elapidae; genus Hydrophis; species Hydrophis major. Next base: position 180,971,106 of record CM066331.1, on the reverse strand, counting down.
ACAGAGAGAAGTCCTCTAACAATTTCAAAGGTGTTATGTTAAAGCAGACAGTAACATAAAATTTCCTTGATGCATTTTCTGTGTCTCTTCTTGCCTAAACATATTCTGGATTGTTAGTCTTTTCTTTCCTTCATTTTATTCTTCAATGTTTGTGGCTACAGCAGCTTTCTGGCATCTTCTGGATATTTTGAACTAAAAACACCATCAGTTCCAGTTAACATGTGAATAGTGAACTACCGGTAGAATTGTGATCCAAAGTATCTGGAGGGCACCAGGCTAGAGAAGTCTGGATTATGGAACATCTTGGCCCCTGGAGTGACTGCAACTCTTCTGACCTTCCGCAAGAGCTTAAAGACCTGTCTCTGCCAGTTGGGTTAGGGTTCCAATAGGCCAGCTTCACATTCGGGGTGGTTGATAGATTAATAACAGATCCCCCTCCCCTCCTCATCCTACTCCCTCCTCTATCTTTTAGTTAGGGCCGAGTACTTATTTTTAATAGTATTTTGTTAGTATTGTGTATAGGTTTTGTAAAAACCTAACTCTTTTAATATTGTGAGTCACCCAGAGTTACCCTGTGGTAAGATGGGTAGCCAATAAATAAATAAATAAACATACATACATACATACATACATATATACTGTCAGCCCATATTGGAGCATCTTCAGGGCTACCATAGCAAGCTATGGGAATGGAAGTGGGGGAGATAGAGATAGCTGGGGATGTGTAACCAAAATAAAATTCTTTCTCCTGGGAACCAAGGATGTTCTCAACAGGTGCTGGGAAGACGTGGACTGAACCAACTGAGGTTGAGACTGTGACCTGGTTGGACCATGTGATGGACGTGTGATCTGGGGGCAAGAACGTTGAGTGGGGAAAACCTCGGGTCTTTCACAGTCAGGTTTTCACCAGCTGGGCCAATATGACATTCCTAATAAATTCATACGTAGAGGAAACTCCAGGCCTTAGAGTTTTGATTGCATTGGGTCTGTTGCTTGGAACCCTGACACATACATATATACCAGTGGTGGGATTCAAATTTTTTTACTACCAGTTCTGTGGGCGTGGCTTGGTGGGCATGGCAGGGGAAGGATAAAATCTGTAAAATCTCCAGCCAGAGGTGGTATTTGCCGGTTCTCCGAACTACTCAAGATTTCCACTACCGGTTCTCCAGAACTGATCAGAACCTGCTGAATACCACCTCTGATACATACATCTAAAATGGGCAGAAATTCATTTCTCTAGAGCATGAGTCTGCTTCACTGTAGTTTATAAAGTACTGACCAACTGCTGTGGGGTTATGATGTTTCATCAGCCAGGGCTCCAATATGCTCTTCTGCATACGTGATGGGTTTGCCAACCCAGGTGACATACTTGTCTTTTGCAAAGATTGAAGACATCGCATGCTATTGAGATGGTAGGTAGTGCTGGTAAGAAGCCAGTGGCCGTGTTGCACATTGGTACTAATGGCATGAAAGAAATTAATCAGCCAATCTTAAAAGTCAAATTTAGGTTGATGGAAAGAAGATTAAGATCGATAGAATATTAATATTAAGACTATCAAGGGGACTTTCTCAGAAATGCTCCATGTGCAGAGCTAATTAGGCAGAGTGAGCAGTCTCAATGCATGAATCAGTTGATGATGCCAGGAGGATTACTTAGATTTGTAAAGCACTGGATACTTTTCTAGCCAAATAAAATGGATAGGCTGCACTTTAACCTGGAAGGTGCATTAGAGCAACCTACTTTTAACTGATTACAATGAAAAAAGCCAACAGACTGAAAAGCACATCTTATTGGAAAAATCACTCATGAGGGATGAAGGTGAAAGGGAGAGTGTCAATCTAGGTAATGATATACATCATTACCTCCTGAGGGCCAGCGGCCCTCTTGAGCTCCCTTTTCACTGGCAGAGGTTGCAGGAGGCTATGGCAGCTGAAAATGGAGCTCAGGAGCCCATTTTCATTTGCAGAAGCACCGCAGTCCAGTCCACTGTTTCCAGGGCCAGATCTAAGTACCCAATGGGCCGGATGTGGCCCATTGAGTTTGACACCTCTGATATACACAGTCAGGAAGCCACACAGGCACATAGGCAAAGCCACACGCACACAAAAAGGGAAAGTTTGCAAACTTGCACATATACAAACTGCTCCAAGCCAAGGTGGGAATGTAGAAGTACTAGATGTTAGATGGAAATATAGATACAAGCATGAGAGAAACCTGGTAAAGTGGATATAAATAGTGGGATATAGTTTGCTGTGGATATAAGATCTGAAGAGACAAGAAAGGGCATGCTGGGGGCACAGAACCTCATAACCAGGACTTAGAAGTGGATAAACTGTTTCATAGCAACAATAGTCCCTTAAAGCAAGTTAATATGCTATCACCAAGTAGCTAAAGTTAGCTTACGAGTGGAAAATAAAATTAGTATGGGACCTAAAAACAATAATAACAGTAATGGGCAAATTCATTGCCCTCAGATAGCCTGGAATAATGCATATTCTGGACATGACTTCTTAAAAAGCTTTAACATGAAATCACTGATTAAAAAACCTGCAATTTCTAACCTTGCCCTATGTTTCCAAGGACAGAAAATAGCCAGTTTGACCTATAATTTTAAAAGGGTACTTTGCAGGGGTAACTTTATCTCATTAATTTTCTAGAATGTTTTGAAGTTGTCAGCAGGCATATCGACAGAAGTGACCCTTTAGATAATTGTATACTTGGATTTTCAAAATGCTTTTGAGAATATAAATCCTCACCAAAGGTTCCTAAGCAAATTCAGCTGCCCTGTGATAAGAAATTAGGTATTATTGTAGCTTGGTGACAGGTTTAAAACAGGAGATAAAAATAAATAGGCTATTCTATATTGACAAGATATGCATTGTAAAATCCTACAGGGATCATATTGGGGTTGTATATAAATGACTTGGAATTAGGATTGAGCAACAAAGATAATACTTACTAAAGATAATACTAAATGGTAAAATCAGGAAGGATTATGAGGAGTTTCAAAAGGATCTGGCCAAACTCTGTGAGTCAATTTCAAAATGGGAAATGGAATTCTGAATAAACAAATACAGAGTTGAAATAAAAAAGAGATTCTCATTTTATTGTATACATTAATGGGAGCTGTCAAGGAACTAGTATGAGTCATGATAAAAATGTAATAATAATGTAAAAAAGAAAAAGAGGGGATGGCAAATTCATGCTTGAGAAGGAGAAATAGAATAATCAATACAGGTAGTCCTTATTTAGTGACTATAATTGGGACCAACAACTCAATCATTAAGGAAGTAGTTGCTTCAGTTTTCCTTTGCCTTACAAATTGTGAAGGTCGTCATGGGTTACCAATTTATACAGCCAGGAAGTTCCTCCTGATGCCTGCTCCTAACTATTTCCCTGTAATTATTCCATCAATTTGGTTCTATATCCATTCCCTCTTCTATGTGCTAACATTTTAGATATTTGAAGCTGCTATTTTATCTTTCCTCACCCATATCTTTTGTAGGCCAATATGGATGGTTTTAAAAGGAAGAGATTTACAGATCAGGCCATCAGCAGCTAATAATATTGATGGGCTGTTAGCTACTCTCAAAATCATTAAAGTATCCTTTTAAGTACAGATCATTGATAAAGACTGCAGTCTAGGATTGAAAGCAGCCTGAATGCATTCTGTTGATTACTCAGAGGCACAGAAAGCTGAGCTAAAAGGACCTTTACTCTGATCCAAGGAGCTCTTATGTTTATATATCAGACGCGCAGTGTCTTCTTGAATCAGACAGGGTTAAATGAACTGTAGTTTAGCATAAAGGTATCTAACAGAATCCTAAAGCCAGGTAACCTTCAAAAGCCTTGAATAGAACAACTGCAGAGATTACCAACTCTGAACATCATAATTTTTAAATTGAAGAGGAAAATGATGTAATGTATGATTGGAGAGTAGTCACATTAATAATCACTATCTAAGTTAAGTTTTAAGTAAATGTCAATGTCAATGAAAGCAAATCTTTTCATTTTTTTCTTTGACTAAATTCTGCATGAAAAGAGTTAAGCAGTCCTTGATTGGCTTGATACAATAATTTTTTCTGTTTGTCTGTTTAGCCATTTATATATTCCATAATCCTCTAGGGTGTTTTTTTTCTTCTTTAGAAAACAAAGGCTGTGAACTTGAAACAAAATGTTTTGATTCTTGTGGAAATGGGAAAAGTTCAATAATAAACAATGCATTATTTTTTTTCTTTGGAATTGAGCATTATCTTTGGTATTTCCCCAATGAATCAGGAAATGTATCAGTACATACCCCACCCCACATGTACATATTGTAATTTGACATTGGCATAGTAAAAACAGCTCTGAGGTTCTCAGAAATGTTTTTTCGGATAGCAGTTTCCAGGTAGAGATTGAACAGGTAAACTGGCAAAAGTTATTTCAATGTCTGGTATTGAATAAATTGGACAGAATATTGCCCGACCAATTTAGAGTATTATACCCTGGAAAAAATCATGGATTTGTAGTGTAATACATTATTTGCATGTTATTTGATGAGACTTGATTGAACCTTTTCAAAGTAAACTATGGAAGAAATAAAATACCAGGGCTATCTCCAAAGATGGTCAAAGATGTTAAAATGGCAGCTTTGATCTTATGATTGTGGCAGCCATCTTGATTTTGTTTACTCCACAATTAAATTAAATAAGAATTTACTATCAGCTCTAGTAACCTTTGGGCTACCAGGTATCCATGCTTAATTGCTTTCCAAATTTTATCCGAAGGGGCCATCATCATACAGCATGTTCTGTAAGCTTCTACTAATTTAGGGCTCTCAAAGAGATCTTGAAACCCAAGGAATAAATCCCAAGTTACTACCATTCTTTGTTTATTTCTAGGGATGGCAGAGGAAGTACAGCTTCTAATATAGTCTCCTGCCATCATATCATCTTATTGGTCCCTGAGATATAGTGTTTAAAAATATAAACTATCACTTCTTTCTTGGAATGGTTTTATATACCATATACTACACCAAAAACAATCAATCTGCATTATAACTTAGTATTATGTGTGAATTGTGGCCATATGCTGAGAGTTCAAGCAGAGCAAAAAGTGGGGTAGCAACAATAAAGAAAGCTGACACAAAGCTGACCAGAAGAAAAAATTGCAATTCATCTCCATGTGTCAAACTATTGATAAGTCTTTGGACAAAGACTTCAAAAACCTTAACACTGGACTATACTCAGGATGAATCTGGACAAACAAAAGAATAGAAGTATCATGACTCAGAACTATGTGGCTGCTTATAATGTAACTGTTTGCCAACAGGCAGTCTGATGTAGACAAAAGAGGTCAATGTGACTGCTGTGAATTTTTGTGGCAAGATTTCTTAATTCTGTTATTTTTCTCACTAGAGCTCTGGATTGGTCATTCAAAGTGTCTTGAGTGTGATGACTCTAGTAATCCACTGGGACTTTCCTGTTTTCCTGTCTATCCATCAGATGGAGGGGAGGTATAAAGAGAGGTATATATCTTTCCTAATTCACTGAAGGTGAGCCATATGGCAGCAAAAAAAATCAGAAGGAGCTTGATAGTACCATTTCCAATTAATACATTTTAATAAAAGGCATATGCTTTGGTGAGCTGCAGCTCCCTTCCTCAGATGCAGAAAGCCACCAGATAGATGTATAATAACATTGCATTCAAATCGTAGCTAACTAGCAAGGTAATGGTTAGGGTTGGGTTTTCTGTTTTGCCAACTCTGCTAATATTCTATTTTCCTGACAAATTTTATTAACAATCTCTGTAATGAGAGATCACTGATAAAATCTGGTAGTAAGCTTTTGAACTAACGGGATCATCAGGACACACAATCACTGTTATTTTAGCTTCAGTTCCTTCTTTCAGTGGAATTTAATATCTGCACAGCTCATACATCTATCAGGTATTTGAGTGTGCATGATTTCAAATGCAAAGTAATCCACGCGTATATTGTTGTGTCCGCGAAATGATGCCAGGAGTCGGTGACTTCGTGCAAAAGCTCTTTATTGGCAAGTTGGAACCGAACTGGCGAAAGGAAAAAAGCCCGCGGCTTTTATTCCTTTCGCCGCGGCGGCCGCAGCCAATGGCACCACTTTGAATCTCCCGCGGTCTGAATGGACCAATCGCGGGAGATTCTTAGCGAGCCAATCGGCGCGGCTCGCCTGACCAATCGGAGAGCCCCGCGCTTTGGCCAATCAAAGCGCGGGGATCTCGAGTATGTTAATGAAGGACAGAACACCCCTCCCCTCTTGGTTCAGTCCTTACGTTGCGTAGTCATGTAGGTAGGCGGGGCTCCGTCTGGTCCAACTTGACCTGCGCAACTCAGTCGTAGGCTGGATCCCAGCCGGTTCGGTCGGGATCTCCGCTGCTCCTGCTGCCGTCGTGGGAACCGGCTGGTCGATCGGGCCGGTCCCTTCTCCGTAGCTCCCTCCTGGGCCTTCCGGGTTGGTTGAGCTACGGGTTTCGCCGCTCCCGCTCGGTCTTTCCGGGTCGGTCGAGCTGGCTTGGCTGTTCCTTCCTGGCGAGGGGTCGTGATGGCTGCTTTCCGGTGAGTACTGCTGGTTTATTTTTCTTTGGATTCGGTCCCCTGGGTATTCCCTCCCCCCTTGGCTTGCGTTGTGGGGGTTGGTTTTGCTTGTTTGTGCGTCGGCGGTTTGTTGGTTTGCAGTTCTCGACCTAAGTTGGTCGATGTGGCGTTTCCATGCTCGTCCGTCTGCTGTTTGTAGCCGGTACGAGTGTGGGCCTGTTGCTTGTGTGATGACGGCTGGGATCCATAGAGGGTCTCCCGTCAGGTTCTTTGCGTATACGGGGTCCCCGGGTGCGAAGGTTCGGTGTTTGGTCCTTGAGTCTGGGGGCCTCTCCGGGTTATACGTGGGGTGTAACCTGTCGAGTGGGGACCTTAGCTTTCTGCCCATTAGTAGTTCGGCTGGGCTTTTATTGGTTGTGGTATTTGGGGTTATGTGTTGGGTGAAGAGTAGTTTGTTAATTTTCTCCTGGATCTCCCCGTGGTCTATTTTCCGGATGGTCTTTTTAGTGAATTGGACCATCTGTTCCACCCTACCGTTCACCGCCGGGTGCGCCGGTGCTGTCAGCGCGTGGCGGATGCCTCTTTCCGCTAGGAGTTTTTCGAATTCCAGCGAGGTGAACTGGGGCCCGTTGTCGGAGACGACGACGTCTGGGAGGCCGTGTGTTGCAAAGAGTTTGCAGAGTTCCTTGATCACGGCCTCCGTGGTTGTCGTCTTCATATTGCTTACCTCCAGCCAGTTGGAGTAAGCGTCAACTGTTATGAGGAAGGTGTATCCTTTTGTGGGCCCGGCGAAGTCTATATGGATCCTAGACCAAGGTCCCCTTGGGGTTTCCCACTCTAGGACGGGTGCTGTGGGTGGGCTTGGCCTAGTTTCCTGGCATTGTTGGCACCTAGCTACCCAGGCCTCTATTTGTTTGTCCATCCCTGGCCACCAAGCGTAACTTCTGGCCAGGGCTTTAGTCCTTACGATGCCAGGGTGCCCCTCGTGTAGCAATTCCAAAACCTTCCCCTGTAGCTTTTCCGGAATGACCACCCTGTCCCCCATAGTATGCACCCTTTTAACAACGAGAGTTCCGTTTGGCGGTTTCGGAACGTTTTGACGGACTCGTCGTTGTCCCTTTCCGGCCACCCTTTCTCCACCCAATGCAACACTCGCGCCAGACGTTTGTCTTTATTAGTCTCTCGGGCAATGTCTGACGCGGTTATGGGCAGGTTGGGTAGAGTCTCTATGCTGAGGGTGGTCGTCGTGGGTGCTGGGTCGGTGTCGGGTTCCGGTAGCGGCGAGCGGCTTAAGGCGTCTGCATGGGAGATCGTCTTACCCGGTCTGTGTATGAGTTCGTAGTTGTAGGCTGCCAGGAACTCGGACCACCTTGTCATTCGGGGAGACAGAATGTTCGGGGTGGCCCGGTTTCCTGCAAGGATTCCCAGCAGCGGTTTGTGGTCTGTTATGATGGTGAAAGTCCGGCCGTAGAGGTACTCGTGGAATCGTTTTATGGCGGCAACTATAGTCAGAGCCTCTTTGTCCAGTTGGCTATAGTTCCGCTCCGGTTTGGTGAGGGTCCTTGAAAAGAACGCGATGGGCGCTTCTTTTCTATCAGGAAGGGTATGGCTGAGGACAGCGCCGACGCCGAAGGGTGATGCGTCGCATGTGATGGCCAGAGGTAGGGTCTCGTTGAATTGTATGAGGACGGCGTCGGAGGTGAGGAGGTCCTTCGTTCTTTGGAAGGCGGCTTGCTCCCGTTTCCCCCAAGTCCAGGTTGCCCCCTTGTCCAGGAGCCTATGCAAGGGCTCCGCCGCCGTCGCCTTTTGGGGTAGGAAAACATTGTAAAAGTTCAGTAAACCCAAGAATGCCTGTAGCTCAGTCTTTGACTTGGGGGTGGGGGCTTCTTTGACGGCCTTGATTTTTTTGCTTGTGGGGTGAATGCCGTGCCGGTCTAGGAGGTAGCCCAGGAATTCCACTCGTTCCGTGCAAAGCTGGCATTTTTCCCTCTTTACTTTCAGTCCGGTCTCTTTAAATTTAGTTAGGACCTCCCTTAGTCGACCTTCTAGTTCGGCTTGGTTGGCTGCCGACACTAGGACGTCGTCGAAATAAGGTACCACCCCCTTGATACCTTGCAATAGTCTCTCCATTAGGCTTTGGAATATGCCCGGTGCCACGCTGACTCCGAATTGGAGTCGGTTGCATTTGAATGCTCCCCGGTGGGTGACAATGGTCTGCGCTTCTGCCGTTTGCTCGTCGACCGGCAACTGTTGGTGTGCCTGGGCGAGGTCGAGCTTGGCGAAAACCTTGCCCCCTCCCAGTGAGTGCAGTAGGTGTTATACTACTGGGACGGGGTAGGCGCTTTGTTGCAGCGCGCCATTTAGGGTGGCCTTATAGTCCCCACAGATCCTCACCGACCCATCGGGCTTGATCGGGGTGACTATGGGGGTCTCCCACCGGGCGTGGTCTATGGGCTGCAGGACCCCTTGTTTGACGAGCTTGTCAATTTGCTCGTCTATCTTGGGTTTCAGTGCGAATGGCACCCGCCTTGGTTTCAGGCGTTTGGGGGGGACGTTAGGGTCTAGGTCGAACGATATAAGGGGCCCTCGGTACTTGCTTAGGTTTCCGTCGAAGACCTCTTGGAACTCCCGGGCTAGTTGCTGCTCCCAGCCGTCGTCGGTGATGTGGTCGACTCCCGTGAGGGCGATGTCGAGCGGAGCGAACCATTGCAGTCCCAGTAGGCTTGGGCAGTCGCGGTCGACGATCGTTAGGGGGAGTCGTTCGGTGCGCCCCTTATAAGTGATGTTAAAGCTTTTGGTGCCGACTACCGGGATGCGGTTTCCCTGGTAGTCCTTTACTATGAGTCTCTGGCTGTCTACGTTCCTCCTTTGGAGGGTAGGCACCAACCGCTTTATCTCATGCCATGCAATCATGGAGAGGTAGGACCCGGAGTCCACCTCAATTTTGCATGGCTGGCCCTCGATGCATACCTCGACGTGGACCTTCCGGGCGTCGTTGGTGATGGCGTGGCCGATGGTGACCATCTGGTGGGTCTCCTCTCTCCGCCGGTTGTCGCCGCCTCACGAGGATCGCCCGTTCCGGTCCCATCGGCTGTCCGAGGGGCGATCTCTGGTCCGGGGTGGTGTGCTTTCTCTCCTCCGGTCGCTCTGGTCCCATCGTGCCGGGCTGCGATTTTTCTTCAGGCGGCAGACACGGGCGATGTGTCCCTTCTTTTTTTTTTAAAACAAATTTTATTAATTTTACAAAAAAAAAACAATACACAATCCAGGCATAACAACTTGAAAAATCTTTTCTAAAAAAATAATAATAATAATTAAAGAAGAAAGCCAATAGAACATAACTCCAAATTGTAATATCAATATTTACATTATCTATTTAACTTCATATCTTATCCAAACTTCTCCTTTTATCCAAATTATATTTCTTGCTTATTAAAATTTTATTGCCTTTCATAAACATACAAAACACAAAACATAAACAAAACTAAAACATCTTTTCTGAAGGCTGCCTGATCCCGGGTTGAAACTCTTCACACAGACACAAATTCAAACATCATATTCACTTTATATATCCTTCCATATCTTATTATCATTTTCTTTTTTATATATATAAACCAATTTTATCAATTTTACAAAAACAATGCATAAACAATCAAGGCATAACAGCTTATAAATTCTTTCCTAAAAAAATAATAATAATTAAAGAACAAACCAATACTTTATCTATTTAACTTCATATCTTATTCCAGCTTCTCCTTTTCATCCAAATTATTTCTTATTGATTAAAATGTTATTGCCTTTTATCAATATACAAAAAAAATAACAAAAAAATAACAAAACCTTTATATATCCTTCCATATCTTATTTCCATTTTCAATAACATTCTTTGTCTGTTCTATTTCCAACTATCCATTCATCTTTTTTCTTTTACTATACTTCTCCTATACACTAACTGGAGTGACACCTTTAACTCATTACCCTAACTTAAAAGTACTTCATATAACAATTTTTCTTGGGGTTCTGTTTAAAAGATTCTAAAATTACACAATCAATTTTATACTCTAAATACACATATAAAAAACACAATCTTATGTACCCTCCAGAATCCCTCTTTTATCCTAAATTAAATTCACCCATTGTCTCTGAATAAACTTTTTTTCTTTAGATCTTGCTTCCCCTCATTGAGGCTTCTCCTCCCCCCCTTTCTCTCTTGCTTATTCTTCTCCTTGCCCTTTTTACCCCTTTGTCTTTCCTCCTCCCTTTTCTTACTCCCTTTCCTTTGCTTTCTAACCTTGCCTCCACCTTTCCGCTCATTTTTCTCTTCTTTGGTTGTTTTTATAATTCTTAAAATCCCCTTTTTCTTATCCTTTTTCTCCTCCTCCCCGGAAAGAACCCATTGTTCATCAAAGATGGCTTCTTCTTCTTCTTTGTCCCAGTCCTTCTGCTGCGTAGTCAACTTTTCATAAGTACATAACGCCATTTCTAAGAATTGAAACAAACTGCCCAAAGTATCTTCTTTTTTATATTTTTTATATTCAGTCTTTAGTTCATCCACAAGCGATGCCATCATGAAAAAAGAAACTTTTCCCAAAACAACCACAAATATTTTTAATCAAGAATAATTCAAAAAAAAATAATTCCAAAAATTAATACTTTTCTTCCTTCTTCTCTTTCTGGGGTTAATGTTTAATCAAAGAGGTCCAATTACCATATACCTTTCTTTGGGATTCTAGGCAATCTCCTCCTTTTTCAGCTTCTGCTCCAATTTTTTTTCCCTTCCCACTTGCAATATCAATTTTAAATAATCAGAAATCCATACCTCCAACAAGGGTTTTCCAATTTCTTAAGTTTTTCAATGTCCAAAAACCCTTTTCTCCCTTAGCTTCAACTCTCAAAACAATTCACTTTCAATATCCAATATATCCAAACATATCTGCTGTTTCCATGGGGTGGGAGAGTGAAGAAAAAAAAAAAAGTTCCCTTTAACAGCTTCTCCGCCGCTTTCGATCTTCTTAGGGATACAATGTATCCTCCAGCAATTCAGACAGCTCAGTTCCAACCAATTTGCAAGATGTTACTTGACCCGGCTCAGACAGCACTTTCACTCTTCTTACTTCCTCCAGCGCAATCTTACCCGGTTGCTGGCTTCTTCGTGGCGGCCATTGCTGACCGCCGCTCCACCGCCTTGGGAAAAAGGGGTTTTTCTGGAGGGGGAGGGGGTCTGCGACACCCCCAACCCCCTGTCCGACTCCCCTCTCTCTTCAGCTGTCCCTACAGGGCAGCCATATCCCCCTGACCCATCTGGATCGGGGGTACCTTGGCGGCTAGCACAGCAGGAATCGTGAGCTGTCGCGAATTCCTGCTGCCCCAAAGCCACGCGGAACCGGAACCTCGATGTGTCCCTTCTTGTCGCAATGCCGGCAGATCGATTCGAAGAACCGTCATTCTGACCTGGGGTGGTCGCCGCCGCAGCCGGTACAGTTGGTCCTCGACTTACGACCTCACCGGTTCCGTGGGTCGCGCCCTGCCTGTAGTCGATGGATATCCTCCTCGTCATCGGAAGTGTCCGATGCCGAGTGGAAATCTCCCTGGTGGGTGGTCGTCTCGGGTTTGGGCTCGGTCGACCTCGCCGGGTTGTTGTCTCCGCCGCGGTCCCCAGCGTTCGGTCTGCGCATGCGGTTGGCGGAAGTTCGGGTTGCTTCGGCGGCTGCGGCTGCGGTGAGGGTGTCTGCTAGGCTGATGTTGCCCTTGGCCATCAGCCGGCTCTGGAGGACGGGGTCCCACAAACCAAGCACGATTCGGTCTCGCAGGGCGTTGTTTAGGTTATCGAATTCGCAGAGCCCCCCTAAACGCCGCAGCTCGGCGACGAAGTCGCTGAAGCTCTCACCCGACCTCTGGTCCCGCCGGTAAAACTCATTGCGCCGGATCAGGATGGGTACCTCTGGAGCGTAGTGCCGCCGCAGTATGGGTTCGAGGACGTCCCAGTCCATCGCGGTGGCATCGGCGGGTTTGGCCAGCGCTTTGGCCATCTGGAAGATCTCGGTCCCGCAGTGGGTAAAGAAGACGGTGCGTTTCATTGGGCCGGAGGTGTCCTTCATGCCGGTGCACTCGAGGTACATGCGGAATCGGTCGGCAAACGATTCCCAGTCCTCGGTGGCAGGGTTGAAGGGTGCGGGTGGTGCGATCTTCGCCATCTCGGTGGTTCGTCTGGCTTCCGTCGGACACGTGGTTCGGTTCAGGGTCTGGATCCCACCTTCGTCGCCAGTGTTGTGTCCGCGAAATGATGCCAGGAGTCGGTGACTTCGTGCAAAAGCTCTTTATTGGCAAGTTGGAACCGAACTGGCGAAAGGAAAAAAGCCCGCAGCTTTTATTCCTTTCGCCGCCGCGGCCGCAGCCAATGACACCACTTTGAATCTCCCGCGGTCTGAATGGACCAATCGTGGGAGATTCTTAGCGAGCCAATCGGCGTGGCTCGCCTGACCAATCGGAGAGCCCCGCGCTTTGGCCAATCAAAGCGCGGGGATCTCGAGTATGTTAATGAAGGACAGAACATATATGAAACAAAACAATCAATCCAATTTATTCCCCTGTTCTGGAGAAATCTTTCTACACTGCACTTTTTAAATTTACCGTCTTTGAAACTTTATCTAATTTTGAAATATGTGAATGTAATGAGTATTATCTATTTTATTATCCTTCACTGTCATATTCTATAGGTAATCATGCACCCAAGATTGTTGTGGTCCTGGAGAATATCCTTGAGCACTACTAGGACCAGCAGTGGCAGGCAAGGCAAGGTCAGAGAAGTAGCTTAGTTTGCAGAAGTAATGAAGGCATGGCAACATCTCAAAAGGGACCCACCCTGATTTCTTGGACTGTAAAGCCAATGGGGGAGAGATGTACTTTCAGACTTGCAAGATTCTGTTATTGCAACCTTACAGTAATGATAGTTGTTTAAGTATTTGTGATTGGTGCTTTTGCCTGGACTACCTCTAATGGCAGACAAAGTTATAGGTTTATCCAAGATGTAGACTGTAAACATATAGATCATTTGGGTGAATACTTCTTATAGCAGAAGACTAAACAGTGCCACATACCATGTAGATGAGTTAACTTGGTAGATGCAATATACAGAGCTTTCATTCCCTATGCAGCATTGAAGCAACTACCTCAGGGACAGATAGTGCAAGGTGAGACAGGTGAGACAGGAAATATTGGATGATACAGTTGTGTATGTGGTATGACCTGTCCTGTGATCTCTAAACTTCTCCTGTTGCCCTTAAACTTGATGAGAGGTTTCTCACTTAGTGAGAAATGCAGGAAGGGACATCCCCCTGCAAGAAGCCATACCCAGGGCTCCTCCTGGGAAAAGCTATTAATTGTTCCCTACTCCATTAAAGGAAGGGAGTAAAGGATAGGAGATACTATATTTCCATTGCACCCATGCATTGTGAAATAGTCTTCCCTGCAAAATTATATTTGTCCTTTAATATAAGACATTCTGGAAAGTGTTAAAAATAGAGTTTATCCAATGCACAGTTGTTGTCACAGATTTATTTGGGTTGTTCTAGATGTTATAATAATTGCTTTGGCAATTGGTGGAACAGCTGGTGGATTGGTGGGTTTCTTGATTTTAAGTTTTGCTGTGAATGAGAATTTTGCATCTTTCTTATGTCTGCTAATTTTTATTATTGTAAACCCTGTGGTTGTCTACGGTTGATTTGATGAATTATAGATGTAATTAAGAAAGAAATCAGCAAAATGTTACCTAAACTGCTGTGGTATGGTGGAGGCAACATCTTATCAATCCTCTTGGTAATAACATTTCTTGATGTTCCTTAATAGTGAATTCCTGATAAACCCTTTTCCACATCCTTCTTAAGTACATTGTTGTATAGTTGCTGAGTCATGTCCAATTCTTCGCAACCCCATGGACTATAGCACTCAGGCCCACACTATCCTCCAGTGTCTCCCTGAATCTATCCAAACTGTTGCCCACTGCATCGATGACACTACCTGACCATCTCTGGTTAAATTTTATCCTCTGCCATCCCCTTCTCCTTTTGCCTTCTGTTTTTCCCAATATGAGGGTCTTTTCCAGTGAGTTCTCTCTTCTCATTTATGGCCATTAGAGTGGTATTGGCTGCCTATCTGAGGTTGTTAGTATTTCTCCTGGCAATTTTAATTCCAGTTTCTGATTCATCCATTCTGGCATTTCAATGATGTTCTCTGAATATAAATTAGATAAGCAGGGTGACAATAGACAGCCTTTTTGTATGTTGTCGCTTTTGACAGGAGATTAGGCATTCCAGATTGTGAGTGAAACCTCTGAGAAGGTACATTGACAGATTTCTCCTCCCATTCCACACAAGGTGAGCACCTTCTTGCCTTGGAGAAACAAGCACACGTTGAATCTTTGCCAGGAAAGTTGGTTTAGTCAAAGCTGAGCCATGTAAAGCTTTAAAGATAGTCACCAGCATTTTGAACTGGATCTGGAACAAACTGAAAACCAATGCAGTCGAACCTTAGCGTGTAGTATTAAATATGCTATCCTTGATTAGCAAATACATTTTGGACCAATTAAAGTTTTCAAGCCTCCATGCCTGGAAATTTACAATGTCATTGTCTAGTATGGACTGTAATTAATAATATTAATTGTTATTGATAATGTCTTATAAATAACAATTAATGTTGTAGTGGTTAAGGCATTAGATAAAACTCAAAATGGTGGCTATAGTGATACAATTCAAGCTCAATCTATTTCAAGATGATAGCTGTGACACAGGGGTGGGATTCTACCAGTTTGCACCTATTCGCTAGAACCAGTTGTTAACATTCTAAGCAGTTGGAGAACCGGTTGTAAGAAGAAATTACTAGCCTAATCCTGTAAGGAAAGCAGGAAGGAAACATTTTGGTGTTGCTTACAGAAACTGCCTCTCCATTAACTCTTATTACATTCTTGGCAGGACTAGATTTCCTGTCTCTGGAACTTCTCTAGAGTTTTTTCCCCCTTCTTTGCCGGTACTTTGCTTGTGTGGAGTGACCATTCAAAGTTACAATGGTACTGAAAAAAGTGATATGACCATTTTTCACACTTATGACTGTTGCAGCATCCCCACAGTCATGAGAGGCCAGGCGAGGAGATGTGTGGCTCGATGTGAGTGATATTGAGTTGGCCACACCCAGCCAATAACATGACCACAGAAACGGTTATTAAAAATTTTAATCCCACCCCTTCTGTGACATGCATAAAAAGTGGATAAATCTTCAGTTGTACCATTACAGCTACTATCTTGATCCCCCCCCCCCAATTTCCTATGGACACCCCTGCATTTTGAACACAGAACACTTAGGGAAAAGAATGACTAGCAATAAACAATAATGTTCAATAACTTCTAAATGTAAAATATGGTTCAGCTTCAAAGACTTTTCACTTTCTCTTCAACCTGTATAGTGGAATTAAATTCCAATGAAACATAAAACCATTAAGACTTTGGATTTTAAGATTTTTTAAAAACAATTTTAAATACAGTACAGAGTATAAATTAATTGTACATAAAATGAGGGATGATGAAAGACCTCTCCCACCTTACAAATAAAAGTATGCAAAAAAACCCAACAACAAATTGCCTTTGAAAACAAAGTGAAACAGGACTGAATAGCAAATATTTTAATGTCAGAAATAAACCATTGAGTATAAGTGAGTAGACAGGAAATGCATATTTCCAAACTGTTTTGAGCAGATTTTTCATACATCTTGGTGCCATGGAATTACATTAAGAGACCACAGCTATAGCATTAATGCTTTTTTTGTTAACCAGTCCAATCTGGCTAAATACAAGTAGTTTATTTATTAATAACCACAATTCTCAGTCTTATCAGGTGTTAGAGAACCATGGATGTTTTCATATGAGAAAAACTGGGCTGAAGCAAGATGTGTCATAAAAATTTATCTAGGGCACCCAAACTTCAATAGATCACTCAAATGAAATCAAGGAGATTATTGAACCCCATTCTCTTTGGACAACAAAATCTGAACTAAGAGGTAAAGTAAGTATTCCAACCAATTTTCTATTCTGCTTCCATAGGGAGATGGACTGAAAATGGAACAAGGGAGGAAAAGGTGCATTTTGAGAATCCTTCATTAGGCAGGGGAACATGACAAAAAACAATTTTCTCCTGTTAGAGCCCAAGTTACTCCACGTCTCTGCAGTAACTATTACTTAGTTTGCCCAATTTTAGCATCTTTCCTTTTGTCTCAACTGGACTAAAATAGATTGCTTTTCAATTGCACACCATACAACATTATCAAGTAGGTGGTTGCATTTGGCTTTACTATCTTGCACAGCCACTGTAATCTATAAACCGTGGCTAATAGCTCAGAACTAGGAACAAACCCAAATGTGGCTTACCCAAAGAATGTAGAATTACCACCCAAACTGCAAAAATCTGGGTTAAATAGCAGTAAAGACAAATGATAGAACTCTGTTCTGCCATTTAATGATCAGCTGGAATTTTGCAGCACAAAACTATTAACTCTAACCAACTATGGTTTGCATAGCTCATTTAACATGTTTTAAAAATTGCAAAAGGCCTTATTTCTTGTCTTGATGCCTCCTTACCAAGAGATTTTCACAGTTTCAGCTATTTAGACAAGATTCTCTTAACAAAGGTATTTGTATTACTGCTGGATTCTATCACATGTTCAGTCACTGAGGATAAAACTAGAATGTTTTCAGTTAAAAACTTAAGCACGTTTTTCCATCATGAGGTGGCCAATAGTATAGAAATTATAGAATTCAGACCTTAAATGCCCAAACCTTGTTCAAACTCTACCCATCTATGACCTCAGCAATTTTCTTTTTGTCTTTCCTCTTTTATAACAACACAGTAAATGACCAGGGCTAAAATGCAATTGGAAAGGGGATGTTACACATTCTCACATCTTTCTTTTTTTGTTTGGTATTCCCTCAGTAAAGGTCCATAGGCAATTAAACCACTTTTTTTTCTTTTCTTTTTTTCTGATAAAGTGAATATCTTTTGTTGTTTTTACCAACTGACTCCTGGAAGGAAGGCTACTGTTTTGACAGAAGAATCAGTGAATTTTGCATTTAGTAACAGGGAACAATTTATTCATCATCTTTTTAAAGAGAACAAATCCCAAACTGGAGACCCTAGGAGAGAGAAGTCTGCCATCTCCATCAGATGTTACTAATTGGACTGGGACAGGGCCAGCAGCACTTTGTGTAATGATATTCAGCACCACTTAACTTTTATATATATATTCAATACATTGTGCAGCATTGTATGGCTTTTCTAAGATTTTACACAGCTTGGTTTTCATAAGATTGGAAGATATTAACCTGAGATTAGTGCTGTAAGACTTGGGGTACCCAGGATTGGGGTGGGGTCAAGATGGCAAGGGCAACTGCCATCTTTACTTTTTTAAACTTCTGACCCCTAACCCAATCCCACTGATGCCCCTGTATAAGACTATCTGGGCATAAATGACTGCTAGAGAAATAAATGACATACAAATGAAGGCTGATGCTATATACCTGTATCCTAACAATGACTGGTTGAAACTGCTATTTACTTGGAGTAGCAAGAGCTTTTGTGGTCCTAAGTAGAGACCTCTTTACTTCCACTGTCATTTGAGATCACTTATAGAGATGATTGATGATGATGATGATTGCCTCTATATTGCTTAATCTTAAAACAACATGCTGAAACATTGCTGTGGCCCTGCTTACTAAAAAGCAATGCTTTATTCTAGCAACTACGGAGGCAGTGACTACAAAAATAGCCCAACATGGGTGCTATAAGCCCCAATTTTTCCATAAGTCAAATTGTTACTTTTCCCGATGTAAATTTAATAACAGAAACATCTCTAAACTCAATTGACAGGAGGAGCCAAGTCTTTCTTAACATCACTTTCAGAAATTACTTCTTTGACCCATGAGGAAGCTTTGAATGGGGGTAGGTAAAATGGACTCCCAAAATAACTGCTCCCTGTCTGTTTCCAGAAAGAGCCAGGAATGGGTATTTAGTATTGATTGCTTCAGTTCCCCAAGGCATAGTATGAAAAATGAAATATACACAAAGACCACGTTTCCACCTATCAGTGGAAACATGACAGTAAAAGTCCTTAGTGCATCTGCTGTCACTGTTTGCCATACTGACTCTCTTACATGCCCACTGCCACAGTAAACAACCTGAGTCCAGTTAAGTCCAAGATGGGACAAGGAGAAAAAAAAGGAAAAAATAACCATGTTATATTCCTCTTTTCCCCAAACCCACCATTTCTAAAATGCATTTGAGCCAAAGTCTTGCAACATTTCAACAGTGTTTGTTGCAGCAAAAAACATGTTGTCCATCCCCATTGATGTCATTTTGTTCTTTATTTCCTCTCTCCTTTTTTCTTCTTCACAAGATGGATGTATTGCCATTATTAACTTAAATGGCAAACTTTGGTGATAAAACATTCAACGAATGAAGAATTGGGAAGCACCGTTGGCCGTCCAAAAGGGCATTGAGGCAGATGGACGGAGAGAAACTTTTGATAACCCCATGGGGGCTATACAGCAAATATATTAAATAAACCTGAAACATAAGGAAAGAAACAAAAAGGGTTAGCATTCCATTCCAGAGAATAAGTCATCTGCTCATGGTGCCTAAATCAGCCAGGTATGAGGCTGGTTGTGGTTTTCTTATACCACTTCACATTTTCATATCCAGAAGATTTCTGTCCTGACAGCTTCCATACAAAACACAGTCACTAGGTGGGCAGCATAACATTTCATAAAAAAACTAAATAAATCTTCATTTCAGACCACAACATTTTGTGCCCAACATTCAGCCATAATAATAGAATGGTGTGGTGGCCTAGTGGTAAAGATGCTCACTGCCCACTGGAAAGTTGAGAGTTCAATCCTAGATAGCAAGAGGTGTTTATCTCGTAAATTGCAAAGAGAAAATATCTGCTGCGAACTCCATTTGGTGTCAGGAAGGGCATCTGGCCAGTAAATACTCAACTCCATTCAGTCACCCCAACTCTACCCTGAATTAAGGGATTACCTAAGGGTTGCAAAAAGAAAAAAAATTCTGTCATAATACCCCATCAGATGCCTAACAGGACATGATTGTGGGGACACTCTATAGAAATTCATACTGACTTTAATAAAATCTGATAATAAAAATCCTTCAAGAACATCCTAACAATGCTGATGTCAATTTGTAGTATTCTGATTTTCCTAAACTGTCTTGTCATTTTTTCAGTTATGATTTATGACAGGACAATTTTGAATCTTTCAGAAATAGCACTTTTTAAAGCTGAAGGTTTATTTTTGTTTGATCTCTGCAACTTTCTCATGAATTATATATGAACTTCTTGATTTGGGTTGGGTGGGCTTTAATAACTAGCTTCATTTATATTTCTTCTCATAAATAAAGCTTGACATAGTAATGGAAGATTCATCACTATAACTTTACTATGCTGAAAATATTACAAATAACATTGCACATCATGTTTGTTGAATGGCAGTAATTGAATATTATAGAAATTTGATCATGTCAGAGGCACTACTGGGCAATTGATTGGCTCTTTCGGGACTTCTTAGTTTAAAACACATTTGGAACAAAATTTGGCATTTTAACAGTACATCATTTTGAGTGTCTTGGGTGATGTGATTTACTGTTGCTTCTCGGGTTGTGATTAGCTTATCCATTTCTTTTTCCAATACTAGGAAACACTCATGTTTCTACTGCAATAGGCGGATGGATGCTTGACAGGGTGAGAAGAAAGCAACAACTAAAAATGTGGACAGGCAGAAGATAGCTTGCACTGCAGGTACCAGATGGACTGGTAAGTTACAACGTAAAAATGTTTACTGTATGAGGAATTTAGAATATTGGTGGGTGGGTGGATTACATTGTGTTGGCCTTTATTTTGCAGAGAGGTGTCTTTGCAAGTACATGCTACTGTGCTTCAGATACAAGTGTTGGTAATATATTTAAAGTTTTGTACATGCAAAGAGAACTAAGATAAACTTGGCTTAGTTGGGCTGTTAAGCTTTCATGTGCATGCATGCTTCATATGCATACTGTATATTTTTTTGTTGGATTCTTGAGCTTTAACATGTTTATTGTTGCTCTATTATTAATAGAATTTTTGCAGTAAACATTTTTGCAGCAGCTTCCGTCCTTATTCGCAAACAATCAGACAAATCAATGAGTTAATTTTGCTGAGGTTGTATATGGCAATGAGGCACAAAAGAAAACAAGACATGCCAAATCTATTGATTGATCTTACAAAAATAGCTGATATAAAGATTATAATCTAAATTAAATTTGCAGTGACTAATTGCAAAGTTAAATTTCCATTGTTTGCTTTAATAATTTCAAAAACATTTCAAAACTCATCTTTTTGGTTGATTTTCCTGCAACTTAGTTAGACAGAAGGCAACACAATAGATTGTCCTCATAGTCTTGTAGATCTGGGATGAGAAACACTATTAATGGGGCTTTTCCCAAATTCACCGTGTTTCTTATATCCCTATAAACAGAATATTTTATTTGTTCTAATTTTAGTTCAGCTGGAACACAGCCAACTGTTTCAACAGATTGTTTCAAATTGGACTGTTTTGTCTCAAACTCATAATAAACACACATATTTTTGCACTCCCCAAATAAAATAAGGAATTCAGTCATCTGAATTCCTTCTCCAGCCAGCTGTGAAAAAACAATGCCTCAGTAATTCAAATGGATTTAGTGTGAAAAATAACCTTGGTTAAGAGGCTCACAAAATACAGCAATCAAACAGGACGTGTACAGTCTCCAATGGATAGTTAAGACTGTGGAAAGAATAATTGCAACCAGCCTGCCTTCCATTATGGTGGGATTCATTTTTTTTTACTACCGGTTCTATGGGCATGGCTTGGTGGGCATGTCTTGGTGGGCGTGGCAGGAGAAGGATACTGTAAAATCTCCATTCCCACCCCATTCCTGGGGAAGGTTACTGCAAAATCCCATTCCCTCCCCACCCCACTAACTTGCTTTCCAGCTCTGTTCTCCTGTGCAGGGCAACAAAGGAAGACCCAGCCGATCACTGGGACTTGGGAGGCAGAGAATAGATGGGGGTAGGGCCAGTCAGAGAGGGTATTTGCCGGTTCTCCGAACTACTCAAAATTTCTGCTATCAGTTCTCCAGAACTGGTCAGAACCTGCTGAATACCATCTCTGCTTCCATAGAAGACTTGTATATTGTGTGGGTCAGAAGAAGAGCTGAGCATAAACTGTTTCAACTCCGCCATTATAGGCCATCGCATGCCAAACAACTAAACACAGGGACAATTTTTTTCCTTCATGCTATCACTCTGCTGAACATCTAATTCTTATAGTGCCGTCTAATGCCTATAATCCTTCTACATAGTACCCATATAGTATGGCTGTAGTATTATTATTTATCTTCTTTAGTCCCCTTCTTTTTGGTATTATTATGATTATGATTACTCTATTACTTTGCATGTGCACTGACTGCTTCTGTACTGGAGAAAAGTTCCTTGTGTGTCTAATCACACTTGGCCAAATAAAGTTCAATTCAGTTCAATTCAATTCAATTCAGTTCAATTCAAACGAGTAGTTATATTTAGTACATTTACCTGACATTTGTACTTCTGCCTGCCAGCATTTTTATGCTGGGAAAATTTCTTTCAGTGCTTTTTTATCATGTACGTGTTTGAACTTTCGATGCTTCCTCTTTTGTGGCAGCAACCTGTGTGCTCTTGGCCTTGCTGGAAGAGAAGTTACAGCACTTACTGGGGGCTCACCTGCCAAAAAAAGAGGGTGCACAATAAACACCAGTATAGAAGAGCTTATTGACACTGACTGACAAACATATTTTTAAAAGAATTCTTTCAACTTATTATTTCAAACTTCTTTTCATATGTACCCAATTCTCATAAGCATAAATTCCACATTACTCACCTCTGTGCTCACGTGAATTTTCCTGACTGGGAAGTCTGAGTGATACTGGCTCACATCGACATGCCAGGTGGTCTTCTAAGGCTACAATTGCTTTATTAAAGACTGGCTTTTTTTCAGCAACTTCAATCTTATTTACCTATCAAAGAGAAAGAACAAACTCTGTGATATATAGCACTGTGAATTCATCTCAGTTCAGCCAAGCATTATTACTATTAAACATTTTGCTTGTACATTTTAAAGCTTTTTCATTGCCTTAGATGTAGCATGATTTATCCCAGTCAAAATAGAATCTTAGATTATTCCATTAGCATATCCTAAACAAGGACTGAAGCTAAAGTCCACACTGGGAAAACTGAAACATTTCACTCAAACTATCAAATTCCCCTGCTTAGAATATCAAATTATTTCACTAAAACAAATTGTAAAAATGCATTATGAAAGACAGTACTGGCTTCTATTCACTGCTCAAGGTAATTCCTCTTAGCTGATCCTGTAATAACCTATATAGAGCTGAAAAAGACCAAGAAGTTACTGAACTCATTCTTCTTGCAAGAAATTATCATCCATTTACTTGCCTGTCACCTCCTGCCACCCTGGATCAAACTGCAAGTCGCTGTCACAAGTGTAACATTAGATTTCTTACGAAAAGACAAAGGAAAAACTCTATAGCAAACTACCCTTGCTAACGGCTGCTGTTTTTTTTAGCATTTGTTCCATATAGCACTGCAGGGCTTACCTGTATTTACATTACACTTGTGCAGCTCTTACAGAAAAGCATTCAGTGCACAATACAACAAGTTTTTTTTTCTTTATCAGCAAGCCTGTTATATTGATTAGGGCCAAGAGGGAGTAATTGGCCCAAGTGTCATCCAGCTGGCTTCTATACTTAGGATCTGGATCTCCCCAGTCCTATTACAGTACTTTAACTACCATATAACAAGGGATCTCTGAACTGCCTCACCTAAGTGTAAGAGGGTTAAATCTGTAGTGTGACTGTGGGCTTTGGGAAGGGAAGGAGGCAATTCTACTAAAGTCTGTTTTAAATGTGACGTGAGGCTATTGTTTGCACAGCACTCTTAACAGAGGCATTTTTGGTCCTATGTGCCATGGAAACCCAGTACCTAATCAATTCAAGGTCAGAAGGATTTAGGAGTTTAGAAGGCATTATATACGGAATCGTTATGGTTGAATTGGGAGAAAACTAAGAAACAATGTTATTTGAAAATTCCAGTTTGGTTATCAACTATTGAAGCTTTTTTGTATCCTATAACTTATAAGAAGGAACAAACAGTTAGATATGGGGAAATATTGGATGAAAAGGGTGAACTTAAAACGATGCAAAATTTAGAAGAACAAGGTATAAAGATGAATTGGTTTTCATTTGCGCAAATACATGCAAGGTATCTTAAAGATTCTAAAACAGAAGGATTTTATGATAAATTGACTGACTTAGATAGGATTTTGACAGGTACTGATGAAAAAGTGATTAAAAAACTATATAGTTGTTGGAAATTAAATTAGAGGAAGAACAAGTTAAAGAAACAATGATTGCTTGAGGGAAGAATTTTGGATATGGGATTGATTTAGAGAAATGGCAAAAATTGTGGTCACAAAATTATAAAATGACAATGTCAACAGCATATAAAGAAAATTTGTATAAGATGTTTTACAGGTGGCATTTTCCCCCGACAAGAATAGCAAGAATGTTCAAGAATAAATCTGAAAAGTGCTGGAAATGTCATCAGATACCTGGCTCATATTACCATATGTGGTGGACTTGTGAGGAGGCCAGGAAATATTGGACTAGAATTCGCATATGGCTGGAAAAAATGACAAAGAAACACATAGATTTGAAACCAGAGATTTTTTTATTGGGAATCGTACCTGATATATATAATAAAAATTTAAAATACCTGATTGTAAATGTATTAACCGCAGCTAGGATTGTATTTGCTAAACATTGGAAGAGTGAGAAAATACCATGAGAGGAAGAAATTATTAAGAAAATATTGGAATGTGCTGAAATGAGTAGATTGACATTTGAAATTAGAGAACAAGAAGATAAACAATTTTATGAAGTTTGGGATCTTTTTTATCAATGGTTAGATAATACAATATGATAATAGAATATTTAGAAATTAGGAAATAATGAATATATAATTTTTCTTGGTTTTGATAATTTATAAGAATATTTTATTAAGATAGATTTGGTATGATTTCATGATTTGTCATAAAATAATTTAACTTAATTATAGTTATCGCGCTTAAGAATGAATTAGTAAAATTATAGTCAAATGATTGTTCAGTAATGATATTGGGATATTTTATTGATGATTGATAATGTGAGTTATTATGTAATATAATTATTCTGATGACTATGAAACGGATGCACAAAAGGGAGTGGTAAACCAACCGATACACTGTAAATTTATGAAGAATGTTATAATTTTTTTTTTATGTCATGTTTTATGTCTTATATGTTTTTTGTCTGTTGTTAAAATCAATAAAACTTTTACCAAAAAAAAAAAAAAAAAGGTCAGAAGGAGGACCATTTTAATCCCCAAACTTAGATTCAGTTTTTCCTCAAAACATATATTTGGATAAGATAGTGTCACACCAATTCAAAAAGTCAGAAACATCTATACTAGTCAGTCAGTTCTCCAATGAAATGAAATCAAAGCAAACAACTCTGAAAAAGCAACATGCTGCATTATAACATTCACTGGCAAGGTCTGACAGTCACAAAACATACTGTTAAAACAATGAATATCTGCTTGTGTGGCTAATAGGGAAGCAGCCATAAATGTAATGAAGTTTTGCCAACATTCTCCTGGTATAATGGGATGGAAAAAGTGGATGGGGTCTCTGTTCCTCCAATGGCAATCCTTGAACCAGGTTGCATGACTGATTGGTGCCCATCTAAGAATAAGGAACCACAATTGTGTCTATCTGGTTAAACATGTGATGCAAATGTAAACATAAAGTGTGAATATCATCTTCCCAGGAGCCTAGCAGTGATCAAATGTCCCTTCAGTTTAACTTTTTTTAAAAGTCACATTCTACTATAGCACACAAATTACTTAGTAGACACTGTTTCTGCATAAAAAATACAGGCTTTTCTATTTTCAAAGAAACCATTTCAGGATCACGTTACAGACTATCCTATGAACTCTTTGTTTTTTTCCACAACACTAACACATCCCCATCATTCCACCCAACTTCATTCTCTTCTACTTCATAAAAATTTTATGGAGAAAGGAATTTCCCATTTAGAAATGGTGTAACATTTTCCTTCCTTTGTGCATTGTTATATGAAAAAAATCTAAGGAATTTGTTCACAAACAGATGTCAAGCAAGGGATCTGTAAAATACTTTGTCCAGGAAGAAGCATAGAGATCCATATTGACTGGAAACTGAACAGCACCAGAAGAGGTAATTTGCAAGATATCAACTTACAATACATCCAGAGAAGATAATTTAGAAGAGCAGCTGGGAATGTGATATTTATTAAGTGCATCAACACAATTAAAAAATCGAACTGTTTGTTAGTATGTATATTAATATGTTCATTTCTGCCAGTTCTACCACTGGACTACTGGATTTAATTATTGTATTACATTTTAAAGGATAATTTGTTAGAGAGTTCCTTCTACATAAAACTTAAAATAAAGTCATTGATTGCTGTATCTGCAATCTTTATAAAACAAGGAGGAGTCAATACAGATCTGAACATGGCTTTTTAAAAACAGGCATTTATAGGACTCATTGTATATGAAATATAATTGGCAATATTTGATCCAAACACTACGCAGGAAACAAACTCCTGAATATTATGATAAATAACTAAACCCATATTAACCTTAACCTGTGAAACTATTTATATATCATTGAATCAATTCTTGGTGTATACATGACTTCCATTTGCCTAAAGTCCTAGGACAAAAAGTTTCCAGGAACATTACAATAATATAAGTTGAGTCGCCAGAGGTGAATAGGCGGCAATATAAAACCAATAAAATAAATAAATAAAATAAAATGTCCCTAAACCCATTCATCACAGGTGTCATACCATTCTTCTTTTTCCTTCAAACTTGACAATCATTAATTTTTATGATCCACTTGCATTATTTGTCCATAATATGTGACTTTCTGCTTGCTAATAATCATCTCTAGCAAACAGTTTTTCTTTTCATGACCTTTCTGCAACCTATGGCACTCTTAATGACTGCCTGCAGACTCATAATTCAAATACAATTTCTTGTATCTTCTTTCTACGCCATTTCTATGTCATTTTCTCAGTGTTCACCTTTCACAGTGGTTCAATATTTGACTTTCATAGTACCAGGGAAAAAAACCTGTTTGTAGATCTGTTGACATAAAAAAAATATCCCCTAAACTTTTACGATCTTGCCTGAGTTTGTATTTGTTTTCCTTCTTAAGATTAATCTATTTTTCTCTTGTATACTATCCATCTTTGCCTATTCTTCATCCAAAAAATCCAGAACTATCTACTATACCCGTAAATCTACCAAGCATACTTAATGCTTTTTTATGTTTAACTAGTCCAGATTTTTCACTATTTTCACTTTCCTAATGAACTCTTCTGCTGTTGTTTGTACATCTCAAATTCTCTGTTCAGTTTCCAATTTTTACAATGTCTACTGTCATTTCTGCCAATCCCTCTAATAATATACTTGTGCAAGTTTAACAAATAAGGAGTTAATATACATCCATTTCCCCCACCTTTCTGAACTACTCTATTTTTCCAAATTCAGTTTTTATAATAGCTTTGTTGTGAAATTTATTCAAAACAATTCTGACATGCCTATTAGCTTTAAAATGTCTAACTGATATGATCTACAAAACAAAAAAAAATCTTTCTGCAGTCAAGGAATAAATATTTCTTAAACTTTGGATATTCTCTGACATTGGCTTTCTTTAATATAGATATGTACATTTACATTTACATTATTTGTTGGCTATAAATTCAACTCTCTTTTCCCTGAGCATTTTAAGCAGTTCAACAGGCATTTCATTTATACCTAATGCTCCTCTGTTTGACAGCGTTCTGTGGTTTTGCATCTTACTTTCTCATGGAGTTGTTTCCTAAATATATTATCTCCCTTCAAATATCTCCATCATCTCATAATCCCATTGGTAAAGAGTTTAATTAATTTCTCAAGCAATTTTAGACTCATTTATTATTAGATCTCTTGGATATTCCTATAACCTTTAATTTTTCTATAAGTTCTCTGGTTTTCTTAAAAGTACCTCTCTTTTCTTGTGATTTTCCTCTTTGGGTTAAAATTCTTGTTTGATATATATTTCCTTGTGCTTACTTGCTTGATGCTGGAAGTTTGCGATTAGTTGCTGTACTTCCTTCTTGTTGCCCAAGGCTTTCATAATGTTTGCCTGTCAAGATAATTTGTTCTGGAAGCCATTTGACATTTTGAGAATCTTCTTTCTATATATATTTTTCTGACTCTTATTTCTTTCCATAGTTTCTCAATTCCTTTTGCTATAAGTTAATCATTACACTGATCTTAAACTCTAATCGTAACAGGTCATATCCTGTTGGCATAAATACTCTCTTTAATTTCCAAGGCTTAACTCATATTTTTAACACAATAATTCATTATTGGTTCCTCAACGTGCACCTGGAAGTTCTGGCTGACTGAATTGTACCTTCCCATCTTCTATTCCCTTTACGTAGCCAATTTGATTGCAGTTATATTTTTCTGATGCTGCCCAGGTGTACATTTCAGTTCTATTGTTTTAAACAGGTGCTGGCAAATGAACAAAGAATTATCTTTGCAAAACAATATTAACCTACCTTCGACATAATTTTGACCATACTTTGCATCATGCTGTCTTTTTTTTCTTTAAATTTTATTTCATTCCTTTGAAGGTCTCATAAAGTCCATCCAAACATGATTCTTTTGGTAGGGAGCAGCAGCTTGCAATTCTGATTCTGGACAGAGAGGACTGCTAGTTTGCAAGCGGAGTCAAACAGCCCAATAAGATTGAGCAGCTTCTCCCAACAGAGGGGGAGGGATACAACAGCACTTATTCCCTGTTTACAACACAGTCCTTTTAGCAACTCTAAGAAGGTCCCACACTTATTTGCACCATTCAGGTGACCCTGACGGTACAGATAAATCTCCAAGTGGCCTCAGTGACTCTCAGAAAGAGGGCTAACCATCAGATGATTACACCTGTCAACAGTGGTGTTCCCCAAGGCAGTGTTCTAGGACCAACTCTTCATTCTCTACATAAATGACCTCTGTGATCATATTAAGAGCAACTGCATGCTCTTCACTGATGATGTAAAGCTATTCAACATCACAGACAATACTGATACCCTTCAAAAAGACTTTGACTATGTATTAGAATGGTCAAACAAATGGCAACTTCAAATCTCAACAAATAAATGCTCTGTCTTACATATTGGCAAAAAATCAGAAAATAAAATACAAGCTGAATAGTCAAGACCTTGTTGATGATCCAAACTCTGTCAAGGACCTTGGAGTACTCATCTCTAATGATCTAAGTGCTAGAACCCACTGTAACTACACAGCCAAAAAGACATTAAGAGTTGTTAACCTAATCCTACGTAGCTTTTTCTCTGGTAATATCACACTACTAACTAGTGCATACAAAACATTTGCTAGACCAATACGCGAATACAGCTCATTAGTCTGGAACCCATATCACGTATTTGATATTAACACAGTTGAGTAAGTCCAGAAATATTTCACAAGAAGAATTCTACATTCCTCTACTCGTTGCAGAATACCTTTTGTCACCAGACTTGAAATTCTAGACCTAGAAAATCTAGAACTACGCTGTCTTTGGTCCGATATAAGTATAGTATATAAAATCATACATTGCAATGTCCTTCCGGTCAATGAATACTTCTGTTTCAACCATAACAATACAAGAGCACGCAATAGATACAAACTCAAGGTTAACCGCACCAAACTTGATTGCAGGAAATATGACTTCAGCAACAGAGTGGTCAATGTCTGGAACACTCTACCTGACTCTGTGGTTTCTTCCCCAAACCCCAAAAACTTTAACCTTAGACTTTCTACTATTGATCTCACCCCTTTCCTAAGAGGTCTGTAGGGGGCGTGCATAAGTGCACCAATGTGCCTACCGTCCCTGTCCTATTGTTTCTTTTTATTTTTCTTATATGTATCTATATATTCATAACTATGTTTTTTACTTATACCTATTATCTTGTAAGCAATTGACATAAATAAACAAACAACAAATAATAAATAAATAAAACACAATTTGCCTGTTTTCTTTAATGCTATGTAGTTTTTGCCATTGTGTCCTAGGGTTGCTTTTAAAGATCCTTTTGCTGGTTGAGTTGGTTTGAGGGCCTCAACCTTGTTATGGATTACATTTAGGTTTCCCTTCCTCTTTTGACCTTAAAACTAGAGAGAAATTCTACCAGAAGTCATGTTCCTGCCAGCACCATTCTTGGAATTATTAGACATACTTAGCCATCAGATCATCTCAAAGCAGTAACTCCTGAAATAGAAATGCATCTACTACAAATAAAATAAAATAATATACTCTAAAATCAGATACAATCAAAGCAGAATAACATGTAGATTCCCCATTTGATAAAGCAAATACATCAAGTTTTGAAACAGTGTAGATACAAATTAAGCAATTCAAGACACTATTTATAAAGATAACTGTACAATAAAGATATGAGGTTTATGAAAGGTGAGAAACAGATACTAGCATGGAGAATGGTGTGAGGTGGCTTGGAGAACAGTGCTCGTTTGTCAGCTGTTGGAAAAAATGACTGAAAATGAGTGTGGTGCAACAGATCCTGTAGAGCTCAGGATGGTGGGGGCAATTGGAGCATGATGGTAGGATGGTAGGGCTATGGCTGGTTGAGGTGTCATGCTTGAGGCAACATTACTCAGTGGAGCTGGTGCTAGACCAAAACTTGAGACCTGGGGGAAGTGGCAGCTGGTTAAGATTACTGAAGGCCCTAGGCCTTTACTTCAGCCCCAGTGCTGCTGCAGTAAGTGTCACTATGTAAGGTGGCCAAAAGGGCATAGATCATGGGGTGGGGGAAACTGCAACACCCCTGCAGTCCTAAGTTTTGAGGGGAGCAGGTGGACAGCTGAGGCTTCCCAGGTCACAGCAACTTTGTGCTACGTTGATGAGTCGGGCAGTTGGCTGAGGTTTCCCGGGTTGCGGAAGCTTTGCATTGTGCTAGTTGGCTAGGTGGGCTTCTGAGATTTTCTGGGGTTAGGGTTAAGGTTCTACTTGCATAAAACCTATATTGGGCCTCCCTCAACTCTCTGAGGAGCCCCTGCACTCTTTACTTAGGACTCTGTTTAATGACATGCAATTATTGCTTAACAACCACAACTAGGAATGTCAAGATCGTGGTATTGAATGAAGCGATCATATGACATCTCGCTTAACAACCATTTTGCTCAACAACTGAGATTCCAACACCATTTCTGGTTGTAAGTTTAGGACTGCCTGTATATTAATCAAGAAACATTCACAACCATTAAAGCCAAATTTGTTCCAACACCAGGAGATAATTCAGCACATAAAGGGTATACATAAAGTGAAGTGTGTTTATTGCACTTTCTCAACTTTAAAACAAGATTAAGTAAGATTCAAAGAAGATTGGAAAACTGGGGGAGAAGAACAGAGATATCTGTATACCTGGATATGTCGTACCCGAACCTGTGTGGGACGACATTGCATCGCTCGGGTATTGCAACAGCCTGTACACCGTTGCACTTCTACACAGGGTGGCCACACAATAAAATTGGCATTTGTTGAATCTACCATGCTCCGGGAGATTTCAAAGACTTCAGACCGTGTCTTGCACTCAGCAATTACTGCTGGCTCAATAGGTTCTGCTCCGCCTAGAAAAATCCAGAGGAAAAATTCATGGTGAAATCAACTTTGAAACTCATGACTGTTTTCCTTATTGCATGTTTAACTGTGTCTCATTTTATTCAGAAGTGTTTGGGGAAATTTCTGCTGTGTATTTTGAAGTTGTTAGCGGAGTCTTTGTAAGTTTTCTATTGGACAAGAGATGAAAATATTTCACCAAATATATATCTTAATTATTTACCAATTATCTTACATATCCCTCCATTATAACCAAATTAATTATTCTGCTCCTTTAAAAAACAAGGCATTTTAATTAGTTGATTCGGTTAAAGGTTTATGATTTTCCATTTGCAGAATCTAAGATTCTTTTAAATGCATGTAATTAACCAATATTCTCATCTCTGAACCAGCAGCAAAACAAATTCCAAAGATTGAAACTGTAAAAAAGACTTTATTTGGTTTGGTAGAAGATAGGGCTGACTTATATGTGCAAAAACTAAAACTCAAGTATTTCTGGACAAAACCTAATCCTATACTTTACTTGTTGAAATAGCCAGCATGTCTACAGCTTACCTAAACTTCGTCTTCCACGGGGCAAAGAAACAAGATTTTCACCAGCATGCATTTGGGTAAAATTCATGTATGAACTAGAGGTATCTTCATCTGCAAAAAGAGAAAAAAAACCCAATGTCATTAAGTAAATTAATATATAAGTTGCATCACTAAAGCAAATACCCGAAGGTGCACAAAATCATAAAGAATGAAATGACTGGTTGTAATTTAGCAAAATACTATAATTATCCCTCTTAAGAAGGCCAAGAAGTATTATAGGCAATGTTGTGCTAGAATAATAAACTCAATAAAATTCTACAACCTGTAACTCTACCTACCTTCTCAAGATGTATTATATAAAATAAAATATATAATGATTATTCAGCATAAATATTTTAAAATTAGGAGGGGAAAATGTGCAGGTATTTTCCCTTGTTTGAAAGAATTGTAAGTTATAAGCATATACCTGGTAGACTGATATACCTGGAGACTGTAGGAAAAATGCAATGATGCAAAGGTAAAGATTCTCCCCACCTTAAAAAATGATTTTTTTTCCCAACATGACCCAAAATGTATTTCTAAGCAAGGAGAAAAATAAGATCTTTGTTTTTCAGTTACAAGGTGAGACTATAATTCTGTAGTAGAAGCCAAATTCTAGAAATCTGAAACTATGACAGTGAACCTCAAAATCTGCAGTTCTTATCATATCCCTTAACAACTACAATGGAAACTATTTGACACTTAATTTTAAGTTCAGATAATGCGGTGCTTAACACCGCAAGTCCATTTCAATGGAAGTTGGTAATAAATAACACAGCAAATTAATATGATACAAATTTTATAATATATTACTCTTCATTCTGTGTTTGTTTGCAGATATCCTCAGGTTACATCATATTTCCTATTACATTATATTTATTTTATACCCAATAAATTTTAATAATAACATTTATCTTAATAATATTTGCCTGTAATAAAGTGCTGCTTGCATTGGACATGTTTTAGGTGGTTGTTTTTTTAAAAAAACTCACAAAATTGTAAATATGAATAAACCCGAATGCTAAAATAAATTATTTGACTGATTTCAATTGCCTTTGAACAAATCTGGCTATTTATCCCTCTATTCAAGTCTGTACTTTGTCAAACTAATAGAGACACTTCAAGATCTCAGGCCTTTGTAATTCTATCCTTCCAAAGTGAAGATGTAGGTAGGTATAATAGTTCTGTCCCTCCTACGGATGATGTATTCAATTTTAGCCAATTGGGTCTTCTGGGGGATGGGTAAAACATAAGGCTGCCAGATTTCTTTATAAACATTCTCTAACATTTTCCCATAGGAAATGCTGAACAAAGCAATTCCCATCACATCAGACAGAGCTTCCTTGGAGTCAACAAACCCCTCCAGATTCCAAAGTCAATGGCAGTATTTGAAGATTGTTCCTACACAGTTGCAGTCTTTTCATTTATGAACTACTTAAAGTAAAGCAGGGCATATTTTATTTCTGGAGAATAATTCTGAATGTAAGAAGTAAGTAAATAGAAAGCCTATAGAAAAAAAGAGAATTAAGGCAAAGTTGCTACAAGCACCTGACTGAATTTTGTGTTTACGGCTAAAAGAAATAAAGGCTCAGGTTTTCTACATCAAATTCTGCAGAAATCAAGACTCGATATATTGGAGATTCAGCACCCAACTATATAAATTTTGATTCTACAATATTCTAAAAGGCTATTATTCCAAGATTCACTGTTCCTAAAACCTCCCAACTCCCAAAGGAAAGAGCAAGATGAATCATGACATCAAAGCTTTATCTCTAATCCATGCCACTGAACTTAATTGGATCTTCCCATCTTCTTCCATCCATCCCCCGTTTTCTGGAATTTTAACAGGGCAGGGTGGGGGCTGTATTTGTGCAAAGGTTAAACAGACAAGGGAAAAATAGCAATGCTGTTGACTTGAAACAAATCTTCTATTGAAAAACAGAGCTCTCCAGTTAACCTCACCCTTCCCCCAAGGGTGTCTTTTCAGATAGGGCAGTAAAGCTATGCTGACCAGGGCAACAGGCCCAGCTGTGGAAAAGCCAGTGCTGCTAATTTTGGAAGGCACCCCATTGTATGGCTTGTGTAGTCCGGGACAGGCGGGTAGAGAAGCCAAGCAAGTTTAAGGGAAACAATAGCAGAACACAGCTGGTGCCCTCCCTCTTTTTTTCCCTCCTCCCCTTACAGGCATTTTGAAAGGGAGCGGGAATGCTTTTGAGAACGTGCCAAGGGTCCAACTGGCATCGGAAACAAAGACAGGAAATTCTGTTCCCCCGTAGATAGTGTCTCGGCAAAGATTACAAAGCTACCAATAGACAAACACAAAAGAGAAGGCAGGGGGTGGGGAGGGGACAGGCGGGAGCAGAGGTTGGATCAGAATGGAATCTGTGAAGAAAATGTTTATAAATACATTCCAGGGCCAACCCAATGGCCATGACGCGTGCTCACATTCCTGCACGTGCCAAAGCCTATTCAATCTGGTCTGTGACCTCAGTCCTGAGACAGGTATCCCCAACTCTCTCTGCAGCCTGGCCCAATCACCACAGTAAAACAAAACATTAACTCTCCTCTCATTACCCGATGTCATTCATTTTTCCTTTCATATAGACTAAAAATCAAAAGCCAGGGAAATGAATTATGGAAGACTGATATCTAATTTCAAGCACAGAAGATTATAACACCACAGTCTAATTTTTTTCCGAACATCAGAAATCATTACAGACTGATTAGAAAATCATCATCATCATTAAAACCTAATTGCATATAATATGCCCATTACATTATGAACTGCATGCTAGACTTGGTTCACGCCAAACATTAAAATATGCTATAGAATTATTCTGTGGATGAACTGCCACATACCATCTTGGGGAGAAGCTTTTCAACCCAGATATAACCTATGGTTTTACTTTGTGTAATCTGAATCTAGAAAACACATAATTCACAATGGTATTTCTCAGGTGGTATACAAATGCATTTGTTGTTGCTTCATTGTTATATCTGTTAAAGATTTATTAAACAGGAACATTTGGTGTGGAAATTTACCTACGGATTCTATCTGCAGGACCTGCTGGAGGTCTCTGATGGAGCGCACGGAGCTGTCACGCAGCAATTCATATATTTCTTCAGGAATGGGATCTCCCTGCCAAACCAAAAAGAAAAGTTTATTTAAATAACTCTCCTGTGCCAGTTTTGTACCAATTTTATACATTTCTCACAGAGCACATTCTTATACACCCCTTTCCAACCTGGTACCGGCCCCATATGTTAGAATTGCAGTTCCAAGATTCCAAAATCAGAAAACTTCATAGTCTTATTGCACCTGGAAAAAAATATTTGATTAAGAAAGGCTGAATTAGCCAAAAAAGAGAAAATGATAAGGAGAAACGTGCACACATTTTACAGTGCAAACATCAGAAATAGTGTGTTCACCATCTATGTAATAGTCTTTCATATTTTCTCTTCAAGAAAAAGAAGTATAACTTTGGAGGCTTTACTGTCATACATCCAAGGATTCAGAATATTCCACTGATCAGCTGATCTTGAGATTGTTCCAAACACCCTCATCTGGAAATGGTTATTATTGTATAATCTTATGCAAGTTTATATAGGTCTACCAGCATTTATTGGAGTTTACTCACCTGCTTAATACTGCAACCTTATTACGTCTCTGATATTAAAGTCAATAAATAGTTTTTAATCTGCAGTTCAATTTGATGTTTGCATTAAATTGTTGAGCCATTATATCGAGATCATGCACTATTAAAATTAAAACAGACTTTTTCTGTATTCGGAAGGAAATGGACAATGTCATTTAATTATTTCAGGAATATAAAAACTGCTGGAAGAGTTACTCAAGATGTATTATACCTTACAGATATACAGTAACTACCCTGGTCATAGGAATAATTCATCAGAATAATGTTGAGGTAAATCTTCTGTATAAAATTTATCCATAAAAATTAGAAAAAAGTAAGAGGAAATAAATCTGTTAAATGCAATGCGAAAAATGTTATCTTTGTTGCATGTTGCATTTTAAGTCTCTATGCTAAATTTTTAAAAATTCAAAACCTACCATGATCAATACATTAGTCATAGAAACATTGAAGTATGTGGAGTCAATGATAAAATACTAGTTCTGCTCTCCCCAAGAAGTTCTTCCAAATTAAATGCATATTGATATTGCAGTATCCTTCCCTTGCCACGCCCACCAAGCCACACCCATAGAACCAGTAGTAAAAAAAATTGAATCCCACCACTGATTACTGGGATAAATTATTTGAAGTGAAAATATGGAAAATGGGGAAAAGGTTAAGTATCCCAATGTTCTCCTTTATTTACTAAGTTAGCAGCTACACAACCTGTTCTGCATTTTTCAGACCATTGTCAAATGCATACCCTGCCTCCCTTTGCTTCTAGTGTATTAGCTTTACTAACATTCTATTAATACAGCTTTGTATATGCAGTACATGCAGTTTTCACTTGTTAGTTCCATTCTCAGCATTGCAGACTGTAAAGCTGTGCATGCTTCACAACTCTGGAACAAGTGCAAGCTCAGCATCTCTCTGATTCAGAATTGATAATACATGCCTTCTTTTAGGCTTCTGTCTGAGGCTAAGAAAAGATGTGGCTGCTTTAAAAATCAGTTTAATGACAGTTACTTTAATGAGTTGATTTTGATAAAAGATTAGGTTCCCTTAAAAAGCAGCAGAGAGGTACTATATTCATCTGTTGCCAAAAA
Organism: Hydrophis major; assembly: GCA_033807585.1. Taxonomy (NCBI): domain Eukaryota; kingdom Metazoa; phylum Chordata; class Lepidosauria; order Squamata; family Elapidae; genus Hydrophis; species Hydrophis major. The sequence continues at coordinate 180,934,348 of CM066331.1, read as the reverse complement.
TTAAACTGTAATGCAAAAACAGCCTGAAGAGTGTTGCAATTTCACATGATAGGACAACTGAATACTTTTATTAGAGTTAATGAAATGTTTTTAAAAATGACACAGCTTAATTTTTTTTCTTCAGTTGTTAACATCTAATACTTTATACAGCACAAACCATTTTAGATGGTATTTTGGGTACACCAAATTAATCCTCACCTTGATAAAAGGGGAGCAGAAATCCCTAGTTCGTGAGGTCAGATACAATTTTGTTTTTTAAAAAGGAGCCTAGTCTTTCAAAAATCATCATCTTTTTCTGGTAGTGATTTGAAAAAGAAATAAAGCTGTGAGACAAGTGAGGCTAGTTTCAAATGGAAGCAGTTCAGCTACCTACTTTAAAAACTTGCACGTCCAAATATTGGGCTTGACTCGCTAAGAAGTTCTGCTCACAATTGAAATCTATGGAAGCCACTTAAAAGATAACGCTTCTAGTCAGTACTGTGGAGCTCTACCAGGATATAGGTGGAGGAAGAAGACAACTTGTGATCTCCATGCTAACCACACTCCGATTTTTGCAGTCTCCAGAGCTCCATAATCACACTGGCAAAATACAATGATAAATGGTGATTTTTGAAGGGTGCTACTTTTTGGTCTCTACAAAACAGTTTGTAAGCTTTAATATTAATCTGTTAAATTTCCAAGAGACTTCATGTATCTGCTTTTCTGTTAAAATGTTAATTCAGTGCTCTTTAGTGATACCTTCACATCACTAACAAAGCTCCTTGTAGCCCTCAAGACTAAAAATAGCTTTGGAAATAGAAATGCATCCTCTGGAACAGCTGACTAGCCCTGCATTAGAGTTTGCATTGGAGAGCCTTCTGTTATTTTGCAATCATAGTCAATAGCATAAAACCCAGAATCCATAGTAACGTCTCTTGTGCTGAATCAGATCATTAATAACCCAACAGTAACTATTTAAATTTTCAGACAAGAATCTTTCCAGGAACCGAGCCTGGGACTTTTTGCATGCAAAGCATGTGCTCTACTACTAAACCATGGCATCTTTCCTAATGAATAAGTCACCAATGCTTTTTTCTTTTAAGATTTCATTACATTAGTTTTAACCTTTGCTTTAATAATAAATTGAGGGAGATCTATTTTTATGATACAATCCTCACAATTAGAGGCCCAACCCTGATGTATAACCACAGTTAAAGACTGACTGCAGAAACAATAAAGAAACATTTCTACATAAATGTTTATTAATTAGTACTCCCTATTGTTTTTCTTAACTAAAAAAAAACACACCAATATTTTAACTGCTGTACTGGGATGTGAGTGCTAGGGATTTTGCTTCTGCAATTCAGGATGTAGCATGTGGATTAAACTAAAGTACTTTGTAGGATAAAATGGGCTCCATTCAAAAAGAACATTGCCTATATCTGAGTATTATCTTTATGAATCTTTCCCATTTCCTCAACATATGGCTAGATTATAATCAGAAGTACAATATTAGGTGTGGAAATGTACAAAATGTCATCCGTTCACCATGTTTCCTTCACAAATCACCCTTAACTCCAGATACATGAACTTAAGGTATTAATCCAAAAATAACAAACTGGGATCATCAATTCTTGTTTTACATGTATAAGTTGTTCAAAACCGTCCAACAATACCAACATTTGAGCATATGCATGTAAAATATTCATTTCTGGATATACTTTATATGCCCAAATTATAGATTGTTTTGCTTTGAGTTGACCTTGATTTGGAGATGAAACAAAAGTGTGTTTGACACTGCTAAATTATTCAGGAGGGATTTCCCTCTCATCAACAAGATTAGGCATCTTTTGGTCTTTATAGCAAGATAGTCACGAGGTAATTCAGAAACAGGAACTTTTAATTTTATAAATATAAAATAGGACTAGGCATATCTAGTTCAAATCTTTACTTGGATATGATGTTTCTCGAGTAATCTTGAGCTAATTACTAACATACCAGCTATTATTTTATTAGGAGGATAAAATGGGATGAAATGGGGGGATAAAGTATGTATGACATGACTGGAGTGATCCTCCATATATTATTAAAAACTACAGTCAGCATTACAAATAAATACGAGTTTCACAGAGCTATAGAATTTCAAAGGATTAGTTTAACTGTAGTTTCAAATGCAACACAGCTGAGCCAGAAATAAACTGGCTCAATTCTCAAATATGCCATTATTGTGGGATAAGAATAGTTAAGAGTTGCTTTCGAATTGTTGAAGAATCCATGGATGAAAGGGTTTTCAGAGTCATAGTTTATTAATATTTACAGAACCACAGATTCATCCACCACTGATAAATGCCATCTTAAGCTCAATGGATGAAACACAAAATATAATTATCAAATTAGGGGTAATTTAGATATAGATCTTCCCTTTTCTATAATAGCTTAAAGCAGCTTCTATGGAGATCTCCTTTTATTTTATTCACTGAATAACCTCATCAATTGTCCTATATTCTAGAAGATAATCCTCTGAACTTTTGTTCAGCCAAAGCATGATTTAAAGAAATATTTTAATAGGGAGAAATACACCCTGAACTATCCACTTGTAGTTAGCATCTGGACAATAAACTGATCAACTGAGCATTCTAATATTCTTTACTATAGTTAAAAATCAATTGTGTGTGTGTGTATTCATCTGTCCATACAACCGAGAGCCAGTTTGGTCTAGTGGTTAAAGCACCAGACTAGAAACTAGGAGACTAAGTTCTAGTTCTGCCTTAGACTCCTTCCTTCCTTCCTTCCTTCCATCCATCCATCCATCCATCCATCCATCTATTTTCAGCCCCAAAATTAAGCCTGCATTAGCTTGGACAGTATTTACCTAGAAAGGAGAAAGCAGTCTTCCATCCCAATCAGCTAAATAAAATATTATTGTTCCTCAAAGTATTGTGATTTTTCCTGTGAATTTTTTTGAACATTCTTGGATCCATATTTATTGAATTTTTTATGCTGCCTTTTCCTCTGGGAGTTCACCATGGCATAGGCAGATGTCTTTATTTTGTTCCCACAATAACCCCCTAAAGCAAGCTGGAAATATTCTGACTGGCTCAAAGCCAGCAGTAAATATCATGTTTGCCTAGGGGCTTTAGAAACAAATAGACACATCTGGAATTTTAAGAATATATGGTATGAATTATGGCTATGCAATGCTTTGGATTTGAAGGAGAAAAACTGTTTCAGAGTGTGCATCGGTGCACACATTGCACCTGTTGACAACTTCTTAAACTAAATGTCTTTTCCCCAGGATTATGCTCCCAGGAAAAGACCCAGCTGTTTTAAGGAATTGTCCCCATCCCCAGTCTGAAATATAATTTTCCCTTCAGATCCAAAGTCCTGCACTATCCTTATGCAAGCTCTCCCAAAATGGCTGCCACAGATGACTTGCCTATTTAACTAACTGCTATAGTCAATCATAAAGCATACTTTTACTAGAAAATAACTTATTGTTCTCTGTCCATTAAATCCTATCCTCTAGGACAGCTTAATTTTGATTGTAACAGCTTAATTTTGTGTTAAAAACAAAATTTTCAGACAGGCAGATATACTTCTCTTCAAAGCACATGGTGGCAGCTAGTCACCAAGTGGCAGCTATGGGAGGAGGAGTCTGGCTTGTTAGGGACCAAGGGCTGATGAATGCCATGCAGAAAAAGCTTGGAAAATATCACTAGCCAGACCAGCCAGATAGTGAAGCATGATACTGAGTTGTTGGAAGGGCTTCTGCCTGGGGGAGGAAGAAGTTAGTCCATGGAAAGAGAGGCAGGCTAAAGAAGGCAACATATTGGTTGTATTGGGAAAAGGAGATATGGCAAGTGATAGGGGTGGATGAAGGTGCTTGGCAGGGTCCATGAATGTGGCCCTGCCAAGCCATGTACATTGGTATCCATAGATAACCTTTTCCCTTTGGCAACATTATTTTTGTCTATTGTAAAATTTCCTGGGATGTAAGAATGATAATTAAGACAGTGAGAGAATAAGACTGTTGGACTTGGGATCAACTAACTTAAGCATCACTAGAAACAAACTGAAAAAAAGTTTGCCGAGATGTGAAACAAGCAGTACTGATTTGAAAAGAAAAGGTTAATTGTTATCAATTAAGACTTGGGATTATGCTGTTACTGGTGAATGTTATTACTAGTTCTGAAACTTTTAAGTAAATTGTGTGGCCGCATAAAAGACACCAGACCATCCTGATTCTTCATAGATAAGACAGAAGATTAATTTAAAGTCAAGATACTCACAAATGCTGGGTGCAAAATGATAGAAGTCAGGTGACAAAATGCATTGACAAAATGCAATCAGAGAAAGGGAACTTGACAAGCATTTATAGACTAATTGCAAACAAACAGATCATTAGGAGGCAACCTTCTGAAGAACAGATTATAAGAATAAGTTCCACTCCCTGTTCAGAGAAGTATGTTTAAGTGCCAACTTTTTCTTGTCAGAGATTTTATCAGTTGGACCAAAGCATGACAACACACCCAGCTTGTAAAGTTCTTTATCCTCTGCCTCAGAGAAGGGTGTGCAGCCCTGGGGTACAATGTTTCTTTATTCTCTTTTTGGAGCAGTTGAAGTCCTCTGTGCTCATATTCAGGTGTATCTACCACTGAATACAGATATTGTTTTCAGTAAACAATACATTAGAGACTAATCTGTATACATTTTAAGGTTCTCTGTATTTAGCAGGAAACTGGTCCACTTTAAAGTGCTTCTGGGAAGGGACATAATCTACTTCAGAAAAGGGGCTGTGTGCAGGAGACGATACACATAAGCTCCAGGCAAGGAGGTACTCAAACCTAATAAGGAAACATACGATCTGCAAATTACCATTGGAAGAAAAGTAGAATGGGAATGAACCAATCAGAGGAGTAAGAGATATTTTCTGTCAGATGCTATGAAGGTAAGGTTGCATATAGAGTAGGTTATAATAATCTCCTTTTAACTGGTGTTCAAAGAAGGGTCTTGCCTGGTTAGTTATCGAGTGCCTTGGAACTGGCCTTGTATCCCGGCAGGGCTAAGGATGCCTAACCCAGTGGGCCTTGTAACTTCTTTTCTCTCTTTGCCCTTTCCTTCAAAACTTTCTTGTGGTTTTCCTGTGAAGAGGACCTACTGGCATGCCCACAAGCTAGCAACCACACACATCCAAGAGTATGTGTGCACACCAGAAATGGCTGATGGGCTCTACTATTATAGAAGTCAATACCTGGAATGCAGCATGCATCTCTAGTAAATTGCTTAGTTTTTGAGTTTGAATCAAGGTTAAAAAAATATTTCCATTTCAGCAGGCAGAGATTCTTCAAATAAGGACAAGCAGTCAATTACAAATCAATGTTGGTGTCAAATCTTTCAACAGGTCAGCAACCTTTTCCTTCTTAAGAGGAAGGGCGGTTTGAGCTAGGTTATTCATTTTCTCCACTGATACATATTTTGGATTCACAAATAAAGTAAGCCAAAATATGACATTTCCTTTTGCTTAGTGCACTGTACAAATCCAGTCAATGAAATTCAGTCTGAAAATACCACCTTATCACTTAGCACAGGTCTAAGTTTAAATACAGGCATTCTAGTTATTCATCAACTCATCTTTAAAGCATATCTTTTAGTGTATTGTATGTATCCCACAGGCTGTCCTCCCCACTCATTCACACACATTTAGCTCATCAATGTAATCCCTCCCATTCTTCCAAAAAGATCTGGATAAATATCCACTTTTCCATAACTATTGTACTTGTTTTTGCTAAAACCTTGATTGTATAATATGGAGATATTTCACTCGAATTGCAAGGGAATGAAAAAGTTAAATTCTCATTTATTGACAAGAGTCTTACTGTATTCCAGCTTGAGTGAAGCCTGCCAAAGATCACATAAAGGCTGGGTTTTATATATCACAATAAACTATAATATGATATGTACTATATGCAAAATCATAACAATACAAATGCTGCACAACAATTAAGTCCCTAAAGATATAAATGACAGAAATGGAGAATAAGGTAGATCAGTTGAAAATCAATTCAACAAAACCTGTACACAGTCTGTACAATTTGATTCCATGTATACTATAAACATTCTTTTTGATATTACAGTTCTAGGAATGACACATGACTCTTTTAACTTAACCAGGTTCTCTCCTATCACAGCTATTGCAATTTTAGCTCTAGGGTATTTTTTTCCCACAGACAGGCTTTTGCCTAGCTACATGAAAGCTTGCTTCCTGGTTTATTTAAATCAACTCTAAAACGCAATAACTTGATTATTACAAAAGTTTTAGCCTAAAGCAGGCTGCATGTGCAGTCTCTACCCAATAGTCAAGGTGAAAATAAAAAACCCTGCAACCATATTTGCTCTTCTCCCACTAGTAACAAATATAACAACAATTTGCCATTGTTTCATGACCACTCCAATTCAATTGCCTAAAGCAGGGGTGTCCAACCTTGGCATCGTTAAGCCTGGGGGACTTCAACTCCCAGAATTCCCCAGCCAGCTAAAGTAACTATTTTCTTGTTTCTTGTGGTAGGGCCAACTCTGTATTTTCATTCTCTATCGCTCTTTATAAATTAGGTATCCCAGATAATCCAGAATATCTGCTGTGCAAACAGGAGAGAAAAAGTAGTCTGTAGGTATGAAATAAAGGCAACAGTATGGGAAAGGCTAAGAATTGCTTTTGCACAAAATTTTTTGAAAGGTGGAAAATTAAAAAGCGCTGGGTACTGCCACTATATCAAAAGCACAAGCAACAGTGCTATAAGATTCCTCTGGATTACTAAAAGTTCAGCAGTTCATTATATTTATTCTGAACTTCCCAATGGAAATATATTTCATTCCTACAATTGCTCCAAGGAAACATACATAATTCAAATAGGTTGGAGATAATTTTGAAGATACTTCCCCAAAGGTTATTTTTGGATATTGTTGGGATTGGTTTTGAATTCTTAAAGCTAAAGTCCTAACACATATCCAAAAGGTACCCTGTTGTTGTTAAAAAAAAAAAAAAGTACACAATTGTATTGTAAAATTTTATTTGGATGCTGATTCTGAAATCTAGAATGCCAAATCAGGGAATGGAAGATAACAAGGAAGAAAAGAACTTTTAAGTTTGTAAATTCTTCCAAACCAGCCCCTTTTCTGCCTTCAAAATAGAATTATTTTATTATCTCATTACTGAAGTGAAGAGAAAAAGATATTAACAGAAGCAGATCAAAAACTGAATTAAAATTAAAGCAGATGAATTACCACATACTTTGATGGTACCAAGGTGTTAAAGGCTGTCCTATAATGATAATTTTCCCCCCCAATAAAACAGCTCATCCATAATGTTGAATAGTCCACACCCAACCTTGAAATCCAATTTCACATTCACTCATTGTCTTGTGGTATTCAAACACTTAGCAATATTTTGAAAAGGGGTGGATTCTTGTTAAGCCAACACATTTCCATTCTTGAAAGGAAAATGAAATATAGACTGAAGAAAGATGGAGGCTGCAAAAAGAGGACAGAACACAAAGAATCAAGCACGAAATATTATCCAGGCTTTAATATATGCTGTCTACTAGCCTATCTAGCAGATCCCCATCAAACATATGTGGACCAGTGTTCCTTACAATAATTAAAAGTTATGGCTTTGTGCTAGACCAGGGTGCAATGGGTATTATACACCTGTATAAAGAGAAAAAAAGCAATAATATTCCACATACATATAAGCATGTTTGCATAGACACAGATGTAAGCATGCATATGTTTACATAGACACAGAAGTTCTTCACTCTGAAAATTGTGCTTGAGGTGGTAGTGGGAAAATACCATGACATTCCTCAGCATGGAGTAACATCAACGAGTCCCAGCAGAACCTGACAAGATATACTTAAACTGTCTTAACCCCAAGGGCCCCAGTTTCCATAGCATTAACTCTTCTGTTGCCATAACCAAGAAATGGTATCCCCTGAAATTTTAAAGGATTTCCACTCTCACGTGTTGGTGGACAAGCCCTTGTTTTTTGATCTTTTCTTCCATGAGTATGGAATCAAACACTATTTGAAATGCTATTTTAAAATAAGAATATTTAAAGTGATTTAAATATGGTGCAGTCCAAATAAAAGCAAAAACTGGTAAGAATGTCATTCTCAAGGGGTCATCACATTGAAGTGCAACATGAATTTGTTTTGCAGCCTGCTATCTGCTTTAGGATGCTGCAGGCCCATTTTTTCCTCAATCACTGGGCACTCCATGACTAGTTCACTTGGTTGCTGGACTCCAGGCAGATACATATATCCATCTAATGCATGAATGGGATTACAATGGGCTCCTTATATATGGCAATTTTGTACTTCTCTAGAAAAGTGCTAGACTTATTTTTAAATAGAGTTATTCACTTTTTGAAATGATATTAGCTCTGTCTTTAAAAAGAAGCCTAGCCCATTTAAACCATGAAAGAGTTCAGGTTCTGCCAACTGTGATGATGGTTCTACCAGTAATAAATGAATTATAGGCTTCCCCACCAACACATTTGGCAACAAATTACTTGTACAGCTACGCTTTTTCCTGCTACTTTGATGCGGGATGCCATTTTGTGTATCTCAGTATTTTAGAGGTAACTTCCAGGTGCAGCCAGCTGTAACCTTTCATTTCCAGGACTTGTATTCTCATAAGCACTCACCAATTGGGATACTTAGGGGTTGGGGTGGATATGAGGAAAGTTCTACCCCTTTCTGAACCCAAGTGACAGGTCAGAGGTACAGCAGAGTGACAAAGGCAGCAATCTGGCTGTCAGAACCATGCAAATTATGATGAAATAGTTTTGTGCTGGCTCAGGAATGGGAGAAGGCACATTAATGTGGTGGCCATGAGGAACCTTCGACACAGACACCCAGACAGAGAGATGAATTGTCTGCTAGCTTACTTTAAACATTTTTCTCTGCTCTTATAGAATCCAAAATGGGTTATATGGATAAACATATAAGCAAATTTTCATTGCTCTCTGAACATTATTTTGCCCTTCATTCTAATTAAAAGTACTCAAAACCTTCCCTTTAGTTCTCCCAAGTATGTAAAAGTTGCCTACAGCAGAGTACTGAAAATAATTAATAAATATGATTCATAAGAATAAAACAGAATAGGACTTATAAAGAATCTTTATAGTAATCTAGGCAAGAGACATAGTTTAGAAGTCTTGTATACCCACAGACACATTCCACCACATACATACATACATATATACATACATACATATATACACACACACATGATACTCCCAAAAGAATGCCATCAAAGAGGCTGCAATTTCATTCAAAATGCAAAAACTGTAAAATTTAGGCATGATTGGAGCAGCCATTGTCTTGTTCAATAAAAACATTCAGATCCTAGCAAAATAAATTCAATCCCTAGCAAAATAAAAACAGTCAGATATAAACATTTCTTATTCTCATCTATGCACTGTGACATAGGACAGTTTTATCACAGACTTATTCCTGTAAGAACTATGTGCAATTAAAATAGCGAATGATAATGGAAAGACTTTCACTGCAGCGAATACAGAACTCTAGATGGCCTTCAATGGCACCCTGAATGAAAGTAGGGATTTCCTAGTGGGCAGATGACATTTGCAGCAAAGGGATAGCGTACACTGGGATAATATATACTGCCAAGGGCTAGAATTCCTGCAACCCTATCCTGCCCACAAATACAAAGCAGCAGATGAGCAAGCATTTGAAGATACAAACTTAAGGCTGGTATGTATGATTAGCCAAATGCTATGAAGAATCCTGCTTTCGAGACTTAAACCACAAGAACAAAATGGAAACAGGAGAAAATATAGCTGGTCACATATGTACAAACCAGTAAGCCCAACTCTTTAACCACATACCCTTTATGGATTGAGTAACAATGAATGACTCTGGAAAGTTTCATAACCACTTTCTTGCAACCATAAAGAACTTCTCTAAAAGGAAGAACTGATGTAATTCTATAGAACTTTTAAGGAAGGGATATCCTATATCCAGCATCCACTTGTTCCTACTCTGCTTTATTCCATCTTCATATCCCTTTAGACTGTTAATTGTAATATAAATATAAACAGCTGAAGTGTACTGAGGATTTTCAAGGCCCAGGACAAGAACACCCAGGAAGATTTTTAAAAGAAGAGGGCTATGCAACTTGCAGCCTGGGGTCATATATCCCACAAATCTTTTATTATTTTTTCCAGTCCCTAAGATTATAGTATATTCTCGCATACACTTTTATATGTACTATACATACTGTATATAGCACTAGCACTGCAGCATTTAGACTTATATACCGCTTCATAGTGCTTTGCAGTACTCTCTAAATGGTTTGCAGAGTCAGCATATTGCTTCAACAATCTAGGTCACGGGTGTCAAACTCGTGGAGTCACATTGCCATCATGTGACATATGGCAACGTTTTTTTCCCTTCATGGAATTGTGGTGAGCATGGTCTGCGCGTGATGCAACCACCCCGTAAGCTGCCAGATGGACACCCCTGATCTAGGTCCTCATTTTACCAATTTTGGAAGGATGGAAGGCTGAGTCAACCTTGAATCAGTGAGGATCCAATTCCTGGCTGTGGGTAGAGCAACTTGCAGTACTGCATTCTAATTATTCTGCCACAGAGGTGGTATTCAGCAGGTTCTGACTAGTTCTGGAGTGCCCGTAGTGGAAATTTTGAGTTCGGAATACCTCCTCTGACTAGCCCTGCCCCCCACCTATTCTCTGCCTCCCGAATCCCAGCTGATCGGCTGGGTCTTCTTTTGTTGCCCTTCACAGGAGCTGGAAAGCTGGTTAGTAGGATGGGGAGAGAATGTGGATTTTACAGTATCCTTCCCTTGGAGTGGGATGGGAATGAAGTTTTTGCAGTATCCGTTCCCCTACCATGCCCACCAAGCCACGCCCACCAAGCCACGCCCACAGAACTGGTAGTAAAAAAAAATTGAATCCCACCACTGGAGCAGATAAATCTATCCCACAGATTTACAAAGGTGTAAAGTCACATGTCAAGAAAAGCTGGCTCAAAAGAAGTGTTTCAATCAGGAACAAACAGGGAGTGACCAAATCAATCTCAAGTTTATATCGATCTCAGAACAATTGCAAGTAGCATGAACTCTATTCTTACTCTGAAAAGCATTGCAATAGACCTGTAGACTTTGCATCACTGATTCATTTGTGTAAATATGCTATGTTCCTCCTCAAGATGTATTCCTGCTTGAACTGCTTGGAAAGCTGTTCATCCCTTCAATTTAGGCTAAAAGTGGACAATGAATTATCCCAAGAGGCCACATGAGAAACTGGGACTGTTGTGGAAGGCTGAACCAACAGGGCTGTGAATGTCTGTAGGCATGCACACATATATAAATTAAAAAAGAAATAGCAGTTGCCTTCAAAATAAAAGCAATGCAGTTGTACTGAGTGCTTGGGATACACTTATTTACATTTGGTTTCTAATTTCAGATTGATTTCACAAGCACTGGACAGGGACCGCCAAAGGGCCAGATGTGGCCCAAGGACCATAAAATGCCCAGGTCTCATTTAGGTGAGCAGCTGCCTTACTAAAGAGGAGAGCTTTTTTTACTCTTTCTTTCCTCCACTGCTCAGATCCCCCCATCTTTTTATTTCTTGAAACAGGCAAAGCTTTTTTTCTAAAACTTCTTTTAATGACAATTTTATGTTCCTAAGGGCAGGGACTCTGCCTTTACTTGTCTCTTGCATATTCTGGGATACTTAAAAGCAGGATGCACATGGTACCCAAATGCAGGTGTTTGATGGAATATCGTTTACCTAACTATAGACAAAATAGATGGCTGATTTAGCCTTAAGCAACTCACATGTATATGTTAGAGTAATATCCAGCTCTGTCTTCAAGAGATCAAGGTGGCTTATAAGAAGATTTGATTTTATCCAAACAACTACTGTGTGAGGTAGAGTGGGATATAATTAATCCAACATTTCCATACTTTTTCCATGACTAAGGATTATCTTGAAACTGGGTCTCCCAAGTTCCATTCTGACACCTTAATATCACATTGGCTCTGTTGGTTGCATTTTAGAATATTAAAAACAAACAGCTTTACCTGGAAATTTTATTCTTCCTATTGCAACAGTAGCAAGCAGCAGAATACTTACCTGTCCCATGAGCTGAGCTAATTTATCTGTCGGCAAACAAATGGAGGCCCTTTTATATGGTTCAAATACCAAAAGTAGTTTTTATTTTTCAGAGTACATTCAATCAAATCATAACGCATATCTTTAAGAAAAAAGGTACAATTTATACAAATGTACCTTTTATAAATTTATGCTATTTTGCACCCTATTGCCTTTAAACAACTATGGCACCCTATTCATGCCTTTAACTATGGCAACTTCATTTGAGAAATTCCATCTTTCAAAATAAATCAATCTACCTTCTCTCTATAGCAAATTTCCAAACTGAATTTTAAAAAGGTTACAGAATATACAGTATATATATATATTCATAGATTTTTACGGGTACAGGTATGCAGGTCTTGGCGTGTTTGGGTCTTTTCCCATGTAAGATTGAGAGTATCTTGACACCGTTTCAATGAGGTCCAAGCACAAGACCCAGGATGTCACAACAATAGAACTCAGAAGGTCATCACACAGCCCATAACTCAGGTCATTACAACCCAGGAGATTACAGCACAAGACCCAGGATGTCAAAATAACAGAACTTAGAAGGTCATCACACAGCCCATTACCCAGGTCGTTACAACACAGGAGGCTGAAAGACACACAGCCAATACCTCAGCCACACGTTCTTACGAAAAAGCCAGCCAATCTGCAAACATCAACTCCATCAACCAATCAAGAAATGACAACACAGCCAACCTCCCCACCAGTATATATAGGAAGACAGCAGCTCCCATCACGCTTTGCTCGCACAAGCATGAAGCCGAAAGCACCAGCCTGAAGATGGCGAGTGGGACCTCATCGAAACGTTGCCAAGGTACCCTCAATCTTACACAGGAAAAGACCCAAACACACCAAGACCTGCATATGTATGTATGTAGGTAGGTAGGTAGGTAGGTATGTATGTATGTATGATATTCAGCTTTGTTCGGGTATTTTCCCACGTCATTATAGTTGTGCTTTTAGGAAAATACCCAAACAATAATATATAAGGCATGCCTAATAAAAATTTTGATGGCTAAATAGGCAGCTGCTGTATCATTTCATTGCAACCGAGAACGCATGTATTTAGAAGTATTTAGAAGAGATACAACACCAAAGCTACCTATGAATAGTTCTGAAGCATATTATAAGTCCTTGAAGAGAACTTATCAATACGCTATCCTTTTTCTTACCAATCCTGTTCACAAACCAAACTTTATTATTGTTGCAACAAGTGGAAGGAAAAGCATGATCAGCAACAAGGTTGGCATATGCAACTACAGCGGCAAGGGATGCAACCTTGGAAAACCTGGAAAGCCAGATTAGAGAGATGTCATGGAGAAGATCTGTCTATATGATGAGATTCCACACCAAAATAATTTTGGGGTGTCAAACTAGCAGCCCCAGATGCCAGATGCGTTATGTGCAGCCCACACCCACCCCAGCTCCACAAAGGGGAAAAACATCACAAAACATCACATGATGGCAACATGACACAGCAAGTTTGACACCCGTGAATGAGACGATACAGAACCCACCAATATCTAGACAGGGTGAGAAGGTCCTTGTCTGAAGGGCAGAGAAGGAATAACGGATGGACACTGAACAAGGAGAGATTTAACCTGGAAATAAGGAGAATTTTTCCAATAGTGAGAACAATCAACCAATTGAACAGCTTGCCCTCGGAAGTTGTGGGAGCTTCATCACTGGAAGCTTTCAGGAGAAGACTGGACTGCCATCTGTCAGAAATGGTGTAGGGTCTCTTGCATGGGGGGGGGAGAAGGGGGGGTTGAACTAGATGACCTACAAGGTCCCTTCCAACTATGTTAATCTGTTAAAGGTCTTTTACCGCACAGCAAGGCTCTAGGAATTTTTACTGGGGCCTCAAGCCCCCTTCACTACTGGCCTCTACCTATTGTCAGTAACGCACTACTGTAGTTTACTTTTTTTTTTTTTAATAGGTCACCATTCAACTTGCCACTCCCTGCAAAGAGAGGCGCTACCGCGTTGCTAGATACTGAAAAACCTCTGGAATTACCGCCGCAGACATTTATCCCAGTATTTAAAGGGGAACCTCTAAGGAGACCAAGAGGACTGCAGCAAGGACAACAGCATTGGGGAGGTGCTACCCACACAGGCTGACTGCCACTGGAGACCGAGAAGGCTGCCCACCCCGAGAAAATCTCTTAGCAACACCCCTCCCCCCCCCGGCTGTTTCGCTTTAGCCCGGGAGAAGAAGCGAAGAGGGGCTTGGCACCACCCGCGAGCAGCGAGAGGAGGGCCCAAGGTGCGCCTGTCCCCCTTTCCTCCCCTTCGGCTGGATAAAGCCCGGGCGGGTCCGGCGGTTTTCGTTGCTGCGACCACCTCCAGCGGGATTCAGAGGAGGCCGTCGAGGAGCGCGTGACGCACCTCCTTCCCCCTCCCCTCCCCTCCCCTCCGCTCCGCTCTCTACTCCCGGAGAACAAAAGAAGAATTCTTTGCACAGGTTTGTGGGCACACAAGTAACCTGAGGTTTGGCAGCTTCCCAGATATTCTCTTGCTCAGGAAACTGCATGCCGATTTTTGTTTTTAAGTCTCTAAAACAAACCGTCTGGTAGGGAAGCCTCTGTCGCTTTAGGAAGGGGGCAGGCGAGCCGCAGCGACCCCCGGAGGAGAATTCCCAGACCCCGTGCCCGGGTTCGCTTATACAGCGTTTCATTAATTTCTGGGCCGGTCTTAATAATAGGTACAAATTAAGGGCAAACGCGAAGTTTTTTGTTGGCTTCCTTCCACCTGCTTTTTTTTTTTTTTTTTTTTGGTGGCAAAAAAGGGGTGTGGCATGATACAGGTTTATTTGAACCTCTGCGCCTCTGTAAATGGTATTGCAAGATTGCCTCTTTCTCCGAAAATGGAGGCAGTTTCCCTTCTTTAAAACAACTCTATTGTGCAGTCTCTCCCTTAAACTAGGCATTTCCAAATTTGCTGCATCTTTCTTGCCTGTGTGCTCATTACCCCCTTTTGATTATTCCTCTGCCGGTACCAGGTATGGCTTCTTGGCAGGAGAATTCTTGCCATTTTTGGATTCGTGAAAGCAGCACACCTACTCAGCATTAAGGAACTGGAGCCTGCCTCTTAAATTGATGTTTGGTTGACAGTTGGCTGTACCCTTTTTTTCAAGAAGAGGTCCAAAGAATACAAAAAAAAAAAAAAAAAAAAAACCCTAACCCCCACATCAAAGAATTTGATGTATCCCTAAGTGTCATCGGAGGAGAGTAGGACCAAAAGTAATGCATGTAGAAATTGCAGGGAGTTTCCTCTCCCAGATCAAAGGGAAATCCAGCAGATCTGGCCCTTTAAGGACTCCTCCCTACTCAATCTTCACATTCCCTGTCTTTCCTCTTGGGCATTTGTTTGGAACCGATACAGGATCTCTCCGTGGCAGCTCCAACTTGGAACAGCTGGAAGACTACATCCCCAGCTAAGTATCCCTCAGTTGGAATTCAGTTGCCAGGCAGTACTCTAGCTTCTCCAACTCCTTTTAGTTTGACCCTCCCACTGTAGGAGCGTGTGAGAGAGAAACCTTTGCTTGTTTCATTCAGACCAGCTCCCTTGGGCATCGTAAGAAATATGCCAGGCTCCCTCCATTAACTAACAGAGGCTCTCTCACTCCCACCCTCTGTATGGCAGGTACCTGGGCTGAATTCCCAAGTAGAGTTCTTCCATTTCATCCATGCCCTATGTTAGGGATCTTCTAAAATAATCTGGTATTGTACAAGATGCTCCTTACCTTTCAAAAGCATAACAAACCATATGCATTAGTTAGCAGTGTAGCTAGAATATACTGGAAATGAGGGTGCCAATAAAACTTTTTCCCCCTCTGGTATTTGAGAAATAAAAATCACTGGTTACAAGTGCATCAATCACAGATGGACAAACCGTGTCACAGCATCAATATTATGTTCTCATGTAATATGATATTGATAGCTTAACTTGAAATCTTGGCTTGCAAAAATAAAAAAGGTTTTCTAGTTCCGACAAACTGGCTGTAGGAGCATTTTTTCCATGTTAGGAGAAAATGAAAAGGCCACATGGATTGTATTTACTCAGATTGGACAACCATAAACAAGGCACTTCCAGGAGCAGCTGCTTGACAATTATTATGATTAAAGTCCAATTGTATTAACACTTTCTGGGGAGTAAATCACATTTAATTTCCTGGGAATTCCAAGTAAACATGCATAAGATTGTATTGTCTTTCTAAATATTGGAATCAATAACCCCCCCCCCCCCAAAGAATAATTCTTTCAGGATTTTTTTTTCCAAAAAAGTGACCAAGATGTCAGTGTAATTTAATTAATTTCTGCACTCCATAAGGGAAAAAGTGGGGATATACTGCGGACATCCTTTTGCACTGACCTCTTGCTGGTATTCACCTACTTGTGTTTTCTACCCTTTGCATATAGTTTTATCATTAGTTTGATGTTCACCAGGAGGTTTTTGTTATTTTTTTTAAAGGCAAGTACTTACCTCACTGCTGATGAGTGGCAGGTAACAGAGAGACACGAAAAGCAGTCCAAAATTCATGCCGACTCCAATCCCCAAAAGTTCCAGACACATTGAAGGAGAGTCTTTTCAAAAAAAAAAAAAAAAGAATTAAGATTTCCCCAGTTCAGGCAGACTTGAGAGTGAAGATCTGCCCTCAATGGAATTGGCTGTATATCAAGTGTAGAGTTCTTCACTGCCTCATTTCAGACACAGTAAACTTTCTCCAAAAAATAATATATACTCTTAAGGGGAAAAAATTAATAGCTCCAGAGTGGAGGCACTTGATTACTAGTCTGCCTTCTCTGTAAGGAAGAAAAAGATATTTGTAAAAATAAAAATGTAGTCATGTCCCCATCAAAACCTTAGCCATCCAAAATCAGTCTCTTCCATCTACATACCCCTAGGAGTGCAATGTAAGGTATGTTTCCCTAGATCTGGCAGTTCACATGAAATCAGTTCCTCTTAAAAGATTTAAAAAAAAGTCTGCTGGCAAAAGCAAAATTATTTAGATTGTTTCTTCAAAGCATTAAACTTCACTCATTGAAAACCATACAGGGAGAATGAAGATCTTCAAGTCCCTCATTTTTTTTCTGATTTGACTTACACTAGCCCTTGGCTTGGAATCATTGGGCTGAGCTTCCCCACCAGCCGTCTTTCCAAAGAGCAGTGGTAGCCTTGGCTGAGGAACAGTTTTGAGGCTTCAGTTGTTATGTTTGCAGACAGGTGAGCAAATGGTTCTTGCTGCAGCAAATATGTGTGTAAAGTCTTGCAAAACCTCCTAGAATTGCTGCAGTTGGCTCTCTCTGATCCTTGCACTCTGGTTGCAACAAGGAAGCAAAAGTTCCACTCTGGTGGAAGCAGACACAGCACCAAGGAGAGAGCAAGTTTGGATCTCAATTTTAGTCTGCAAGAAAATAAGGTGCTAGTATTACAGTTCCTTCTTTTAAAGGAGACGAGGGGAGGGAGAGGAGAAGGGGAGGAGACAGGGCTGCCAGGAACTCCTCTCTTGGCTATGAATCAAAGGGGGGAAAAAGAGAATTTAGTCTCAGTAGAATTTTTCAAAATCTTTAGCTAACAAACACAAGGCAAACGGAGAAACACCTCTGCTTTCTGAAGGAAGAAACTGGGAGATTCTGCTCCTTCAGGGCAAAGGGAAAAGGGGGAGGATAGTTCTCAGGCTAGTATTGCTGTGTTGTATTTTTGGCTCCTAATATTCTCTGTTGAAGCATAGGTACTTGGCAACAAGATTAATACATGTTCTTCTAGCTCTGCTACTTCAGTGAATCTAAAAAAGAAGGAGCTTGAATATCTTTGATCTTCCTGCAGAAGAAGCTAAAAGAAAGCCAAAAAGATATACATGATATTAACAAAAGAATCCACCGAAGTTGGCACATGTCATTGCCTTCAGTGCTGGAAGGCAATTTGTTGTTATAGTAATAATTTCCAGAATGTAATAAACATCCAAGCTTCGGAAAATTGAATAGGAGACATTTACTGAGGGAAGTTGGGGTAATTAGTTGTTAAATGAAAACAAAACAAGAGTCAACATTTTCTATTAAAATAAAAGCATAGCCCATCATGGTATGGAAACTACATTTGATGTTATTCCTTTTCTACTTACATTCCAAATCCCTGCTCAAGAGGATTAATTCAGTTTACACACCTTAAGTCCTAATATGGGTTCATTTTGGTTTCCAATACTACATTATGAAAAGTCAGCCAGTAGCTATCCATTTGCAAACCAGAGTGTTTCATTATATTATGGGAAATGAGCCAATGGTGGTTTACTTAAACCACAGATTAAGCCACTATATGTGAACTGGGTCATAAAAAAAGCAACTGTAGACTCTGGTCTGATAATGCTAGTCATAATCTGTGCATCTAAATTCCACCTGGTAAATTGTTACAATCATTTTCTGCTGTGTCTAGTTATGTAATATTCCCCAAGAATAATTTGTTACGCTGCCAGTAAATACATTGAATAATAAATTTGGTGCCTTTTTGCAAACTCCGGGCTTTCCTTGATCTGTGATCTAACTTATTATTGTCTGCTGCAACAGCTGCTGCTCATGCAGAACTCTTTTCTAAGTGCATCTGTTCAGACTCTTTAAACTCAGAGTGTCCAGGGTGGGGGGATTCCATATACATATATATATATATATATATATATATATATATATATATATATATATATATATATATATATATATATATATATATATATATACTGTCTTGTGGGGCTCTGACCATTCTGCCTGTGAAATCCAAGGTGCTGCTGCTCGTTATTTTTCTGGCAGTTTCATGATGTTTCAGGGCAAGTGATTTCAGAGCAGCCCCCCTACACACACACACCCCACTGTATTTTTAAGACCAGACATATGCACATAAATTTTATATTATAAAGCTTCTCAGCATTGAAAGGAGGCATGGAGGCTCTGTTGTAAAAGATTGATTAGATGCAGAAACCAAGCACACTGCTGCCAACCACTTTGTTGCTCTTTAAATGGAACCATTTTTACCCTGTCATTCCTTTTTCAGCAGATGTCATCCTAACTGTTTTCTCATCAATATGTCTGGATCCAATTGCAAGCGAGCACATTCCAGTAGTTCTGCTTTCTCTTTCCTGTGAAATGATGTAGCTACCTACATTGCATTTCGTTGGATAGTAAAAGGGCCAGGCCACTTATTAGCAGTGAGCCATCCTGAGGATGATTAGCTTAGAGATGCAGTGCTGTGGCAGCCAGCAGGCTCACTGAGAGGGTTTTATCAATGATAAAGACAAACTCTATAAGAGCAACACAGAGAAAGTAGAATGATTTTGATGGTAGCCTGAAGAATCCTATTAATCAATGGCTCTCAGGATGATGACCCTGCACTATGAATGTTCCTAAAGATTTGCAGGAAAGGGCCAAGAGGGAAACAGCACAGTGCAACTGGAAGCAAATGGATTATATAGTGTTTATTTGATGGGGGCAGTATTTAGTCTAGAAAGATGTTCCTCTTCAGTTGTGCCTTAAATAGAACAAAAAGGATTGTGTAGATTCATAACAGCTCAATAAACCAATTCCTATATATCCAATCAGGACAGCAAGCCCCCATTTTCCTTCTGCTTCAATACATTGACTCTTGTAAGATCATAGAATATGCTCTCATGTCAATATCTTGGGATCCTTTACAAGGCAGAAACTAATGTGGCCGAGAACAAAGCCAAGTGAACGGAGAGCCTGCAGCTATGGCAGGAGTTCAGTTGTCAACATCTTTTGCCCATTTTGTGAAGGTTTTGGGGTTGTCCTGTTATCAATGTAAAACTCCAGGACATTTTGTTTGTGTATTAAGGTTTTTCTAAATGCTATTTATCTGAGCCATTCTTTAGTAGGCTGTATTGTGACTTCACATAACATCTAGAATTGCCCAGGATTCATAGGTTTGTATGATTATACATGTCATAACCGGGTGCATAGCTGCTTCATAGAACCGCTGATTGTGAAACGGAAATCAGAAGGAAAACTCTGCAATAACATAGAGGTTGGTTTTGCACTGCAAACGAACACATTCATGGCTTGCTTAATTATAGTTTGATGAATAAATCCAAAATGTGCTGAGCTCAGTCTCTTCTTCGCCCCCTCCTACTCTTCAGCTGCAAAGTAGCTTCACTCCCAGAATTTCCCATTAGCAATGCTTGTTGGGAATGCTAAAAGTTGTAATCTTACTATGTTTGGGAAATATTTCTAGTATTGTGACCTTGAGAAAATTCTGTTGCCTTCAATTTGCATTTTGCAGTGAGAAAGCTCCAGCTGGCCATCACAATGATTGCTATTTAAAGTATGTAAACGATACAATTGGCAGGTTTAGTTCCCTGCAGTTTTGCTGTGAGTGGTAGGAAAGAACCTTGGGTGATTTAATTTCTCACCACTTCATCCCAGCTGCAGTGGTTACATTTTATGTACTTGTAACAGGCATTTAGGATGAAGAGATGACTAGCTTTCCAATCACTGGAATATCCCCTAGAGGAGACAGTGGAAGGGATTCCCTCACACCCACCTCCTCCAGAAAGAAAGAGCAGCTGGTTTATTGACCACAAATATTGGATATTTCACAGTACCGGAGAGAACATAGCCCTTCACAGAAAAAAAAAGGTTTCCTTGACCTTGCTTCAATATATGTTTAGCTTGAATAATTGATGTGTTTCCATGTTTTTTTCCTAAGCTGTGGGCATCTTCTGACCAGCAATGCTAGCACTGCAACTTCCAGAAGTCCCTAAAACCTAATTCTAAACAGCAACAACAAAACCCATTTTTAATTTTTTTTTCTTACATTGCATTCCTGTGGACCCACTGAACATAGTAGGACTAAATTACTTTTAAAGTCAACTTTATAGGGCCACCCTGTTAAGCATCCAGACATATTTCTCCAATCTTCATAAGTGTATGTCACCAAGATTAGATGAAAAACTTTTTTTCATGGTGTGAACTTCATAATCCCTTTTAAATACATCAAAGTGAGAATGTGCAGAGTCTAGGGTCAATATAGAAGGAAGAATGATATTTGTGACATGAAAACTCCAAGTTTTGTTTTTTATGTCTTTGGCGCACTGTCTTTTCCATATCCGGCTAAATTACGTGAGATCTAATATAGGGGAAAAGGTTATTTATTTACACTTGGATGGTGTGTGGCAGAATTTTTAGAATCAGCTTTAGAGACAAGCTAAATCTTAGCAATTCAGACAGTGAGGAAGAGGATGTTTAGAAAAAGACCTACAGTTCTGGATGAGTCTTGAGGTAAATACATTTCAAAGAGCTTAAGCTTTCTGTGGCTATTTATTTATGTATTATTTAGTGAATGTGTACAGAATATAAAACTGGATATTTATTGAATATGATAAAAAATACATGATCTTTACATCATCTTTAGCATCAGATAGATGCTAAAAATTAGTTGTTCTTGGAGAGTATATTGTAGCTTCTCCAAAGCAAACTTCTCAAATTTGGGGGGGCGGGGAGTGAAATTTTAGAGCAAAATGTCAACCTCTTTTGGCTTAAAGTCCTCACATGGCCAGGAGGTTAGGCCAAAGACGAAGTAATGGACAAAATCAGGGGGAAAATAAATTTAAAAATAAAAATAAGTAAATAAAAAAATTAAAAATTAATATTTTTATATAATTTGATTGTAAATCAAATGTATAATTTTGATTACTCATATATACTTTGTTTCTTCTTACCTCATATGAAAATTGCATTTTATGCCAATCTGGGGAGCTCTAGAAACTGCATGTTAAACTGCACCAGCTGTATGTAGAAGTTATATTAAGTCATAGGGTTTCTCAGGAGCAATATGTTGGTTATGTGGTGGAGCTGTGGTGGTGCAGTGATTAGAATACAGTGTTGCAGGCTAACTCTGACCACTAACCAGCTCAAGCCTTCCATCCTCCGGAGGTCAGTAAAATGAGAACCTAGATTGCTGGGGGCAATATTTGTAAACTGCTCAGAGAGTGCTGTAAAGCACTATGGAGCGATATTTAAGTCAAAGTGCTATTGCTATGTCAACTGCCATTGGTCACTAACCTCTAAGTGTGAGAAACTCAAGACAGAATGTCTATTAATCTGTGGAACAGGCAGGGTAATAAAGTGCCAAAATAAAACAACTCCAGGTATAAGAAAGTATCCACTTTATGTTGGCAGAGAGTGTTATAACTTAAAGATCAAGCTTTATATACAATATAAATCCTTGTGTAGTCTGACATGACAACTATTTGGATAGCTTCTGCCAAGTTTAAGCCAGAGGATCTGACATTGCATGTCTTTCTGAGACCCAGACGTTTGTAGCTAGCTACAGTGATGACAAAATGACAAAATGTGTGTCAGGACATCATAATATAAGCTCTGCCCTTTCATACTTGTGAGTCTGCATTCAAGTATGTAGACGGCACAATTTCTGACTCAATATAAGTGTTGTCAGTTGGCACCTACATGTTCCCCCACTGTAGGTGCCCATGCTGACACATCAGGTTGTGAACCTCTTCTAAAATATCATAATTATAGCCATAGTGAAAGCAGATGATAGAATCTCTTGCCATTGAAGTCCACATAAATGAAAATGCACTTTTTCAATCCAATATTGTGGTTGTTCTGGTTGCTACAACTATTAACCAATCCCCCCCCCCCAGTGCTTCTAGATAAGATTTGTGATGGTGATTAAGATAGTGATCACATTAATACTCTTAAGCAATCTATTCCAACCTGGTATCTTCCAGATGCCTTGGATTATATGAAGAGTTATATAGACTAGTCACTAGGAGCTCTGGAAGACAATGGGCTGGGGCGGGGGAATGAGTTCCTGCTTAGAAAACTGCATTTTAAGGAAGTGTGGAATATTGGCATATCGGATTAAGAGATTAAATATCTTGACACTGAGTAATCTGTTCTTGTGCTGAACCTGGAACCCAGAACCTGGAAAAATGAAGGAAGGCTTTGGGATCCAAAATCTTTCCAAATGTTAAAGGAGATTGTGGCATTTGGAGCAATGTGCCATAGGATTGTAGCATAGCAGAATCTGTCATTCAGTTTCTTTTTCTAGGTAATTCATCTGACATGAAGAAATAGATTTAGGAGAGAAAGAAATTCACTTCCACACACCTAAAAACTGGTATCTTTAATTCTAGTTTACAGATTCAACAGGATATCTAGGCTGGTGTTAGGGAATTCTTCCTTAATATATGAGAAAACATTTTTGCCTATCCAGCAACAGAAAACATCACAAGGGTCAGGCACCAAAACTATCTCAAGCCCACTTGAGGATCAATGACCCATATGAACTAAACTAAAGCAATTGGAAAACCAATTCCAATTTCTCAGAATGGATTTGGAATTCCAGAAGGGGAAACATATTTTAAAGTGGAAGTGAGAGAAGAGAGTTGGAGTATGAGGAACAATTTCAGAGTTTGGAACTGGAGAGAATGATGAAAAACAAGGAGCAGACTTTTCAGTTAGGAACTGAGAGATAAACAGAGGAACACCAATCCAACATTTCTTACTGTTCCTAAAGAAAACTGGCAGGTTTCCAAGGTGAAATTAGTTAAGTGAACCTTACTGCTGTGAACCTTACCAGAATTTGAGAGTGAAGTTTTATCCATGAGAAAGAGGGATGTCCCTTATGTAACTATTGTATGTGGGTAGCATATCTTTTCCTTGGTACATTTTGGAGGTGTTCTGAGGGTGAGTGGAATTTTATTTTCCATTTTATATCAGCTATATTTTCAGAGTGCTTAGTTTTTTCCTCTTGAGAATGTAGAGGATATAGTGGCTTTTCCATCACCACAGTGGTGGCGTGTCTCCACCCCCCCCTCCTTTCCAGAGATACCAAAGGATGAGATTGCATGTAATAGGTTTGTGGATATAGAAGGAAGACACAGTGCCTATCAAAAGTGAGGAGAGGAGAAATGAAGAGAGGAGGAGAGAAGAGATGAAGACAGTTTTCCTCAAACGTGTCTTCTGCTCTCATATCTCCCTGCTTTCATCAACAAAGAATTAACTTTCCTCTTAGAAAGTTACATGTGATTTTCATTTTTCTCTTTCAAGCTTCAGGACAGAATGGAACTCTTCAACCATGAAGAGCTTTTGCTCAAACAATTTTCTATCACTGCTAGTTATTTCCTGTTTTGATGGAATGAAAAAATACCCAATTTTCCTTCTTTATTTTTCCAAAGAGCCAAATAACACTGGAAAAAATATCTTCCACCTGCTCTCCTTTCCATATTAAATCCGAATATAACAATCATTTATGTTATTTGTGTATGTGTGTTCTGGTGTACATCGCATGCTGTCCTTTGGGATTTAGCATATTAATATTCTTGATTTGGGGGGAGTGGAAGTGTTTAACTTCCCTTTTTCCAGTCTGCATCATTGTCCAGTCCTACTCCTTCTGCCCCCATTCTTTGTATTTGTATTCTGTAGAAGCAGCTGAAGAAAGGAAGCCTGCTGTACAAGAGTAAAAATAGATCCGGCAGTTACTCAGCTCCTGAGAACATGATGGTGTGACTCATGAAGTAAAATAAAGAGATGTGAAAATCAAAAGCTGTTGCATTCCCCCCAAGCATTACACACATACCCCCCGCCCATTTTTCCTCCTACCTGGAGAAGTTTGTGGCACCTCAAGTCTAAAGAAAACCAAAGGTAAATAAATAGTTGAAGTTCCAGGTAAAAGCAACTGGGTTGGAAACCCATAAAATCTATCTATATATCTATATTCTACTCTCCTGCAAATTCTATATTATCTTGGAGAAACCATTGATGGGGGATTCATTTACTTTTGTTACAGGGTTCTTTGTAATTAAACCAGTGGTTGTTGAGGATGGTGACTTACTGGGCCCACTTAACTGCCCCTGCATACTTTGTCTTGGAAATGTAGAAGATGAATGCCTTACCTCCAATCCATGGAGGTTTTATGCCTTTATCAAAATTGGCAACTTTTAAGATATGTCGATTTCCAGAATTCTCCTGCCAGCATGCCAAATTTGAAAAATGCTGTTTTACACTGTTTTGTTGTATGTTTCAGAGGACCAGAGATGGTATTCAATAGGTTCTGGCCAGTTCTGGGGAACCGGTAGCAGAAATTTTGAGTAGTTCAGAGAATCAAGCAAATGCTACCTCTGGTTGAAGATTTTACAGTAACCTTCCCCTGCCATGCCCATCAAGCTACATCCACAGAACTGGTTGTAAAAAAAATTGAATCCCACAAGAGGACTGAAGCAGAACTTTAAGTAGGAACATCCTTTTATATTCACACACCAAACTGCTGCACTCTGGACCACAATTATTGTACCTCTTAAAAATAAGTAACTATTTTTAATAACTAACATGAAAATAAGTTTGCCAACTTGCAGGACATATTTTACCATCTCAAAGTCATATGTATCTGGAGAACTTCATATTATTAATGTAACCTTCCTAATGTGATGCCATCTACATGAATTGAATACATTTCCTATAATAGGCAATCTTGTACATGGGTCTCTTTCCACCTCCCTGAATTGTTTTCTTTTGGTATGGGTGCTAATTAAAGGTCTGAACCTTTTGATTATTCTAGCGTAAACTAAGCCATAACTTGTCTAATGATAATGTATTTAATTAAACTGTAGGATTTGTAGAAGATACTAAGTCATGATTCCTGGTTTACAAACTGCATTATCATCATATACCAAAATACTATATCTCAGATGCCTCTGTGAACCTAATCATTATTATTACATGGTGGTTACATTTTTGTCCTTTTCTGATGTTTGCTCTCTCCATGCACCTTTTCCCACAGGTCTTGCACTGCAAAACTTCGCAGCCCATATAAGTTTCCAACCCATGCAAATAGGGATTACACAGTTGTCACGTATCTATTTTTTGCATATTCTTTTCTTTCTTGACTTCAGAAATCCACCTTATTTTTTGAAACACTTTTAGAAACTTGAAGATTTGCAACCTCTTTCACACATGTATCTTAACTTCACTTAATAAAAGCATTGTATTAATTAGGAATTTGGATTCTTTTCCCCTGTATGACTCATAAGAGATAATTTTGTTTTTTTTATACAAGGTGGTTGTCAGAAATCCTGTCTCCCATACTTTCAGCCCTTAATCTTCCTTGTGAGAAGCAAAGTAGCCTTTTTGAAATGTAGTCATCTTTCAGTAAGTTCATCATTCCAGAGTCATTTTCACACCATCCTCAATTACACAAATGAAATACTTCTGCTGAGAGTAACAATAGTGAACTTTGTCTATACATCTAGTGAGGATTCCATCTATCCCTATATATTCTGTTACATTCTGTTGATCCTTTGTATCTTCCAAGTAATCTAATTATTAACATTTTTTCCTTTGGTGAGTCTGACATTATTTTTTGTAGCTGAAGAAATGGGGTTCCAATTTGTTCTTCTGATACTATAGCTAAAATGTAAACTGGTAAAGAGGCAACTTTCTACCTTCTGCTCCACCCCCAGCCCTTTTTTAGCTATTTTGAGAAAAAGAACAATAGCCCAACGCATTCAGCACTCCCAACCAGATCATCTGCTCAAACAAAATGCCCCAAACGCACATCCATCCTATTGGAATGGGCTAGCATGTCTTACCTCTCCCTCCCAGGCTCCCTGCGCCCAGACAAAGTGGCATCTCTGCAAACAAAGACTTTCAATTGCTCTCCTGCCCTCTGCCCTCTCCCAAACAATGCAAAGTTACAGAATATTGTCCACAGCCGAGTAAAAAGCCCTAAATATAGAACCTCTGATGTATTCTTGGTTTCCTGCCTGTCGAGCGTCCATCTCCCCCCCATTTGCTTTTGGCTATACTGTCACTAATCACACACACTCACAACTAACACAAAGGGAGTGAGATCACCAAGACCACCTCCTCTCCACCTTAGAGACATAGGGGATTTCCAAAGTTTTGCCCTTGCTTTAAGCCAGAATTGGAGTGGGAATAAATGTCACCAGGCACAAGCACTGCATGCGAGGCAAGCTCACTCTCAAACAGGGAGCCTTTTCACTCCTCTTCCTCTGCACCCATGTTTAATTCTGGACCACCCACATAGTCCTGCCACGGCACGTGGCCTTTAAGGCCCGTATTGGATCTCTGCTCCATTCGGTCAAGCCACATTTGCTTTTTTCCCACTTCCTGTTATTGTACTCAAGTTAACATTGACAAATTTGTCATACAAATTTGAACGTTCCTCTGTACCATAGTGGGGCATGCAGGTGATAATATCAACGAATAATAACAAATTGTTAGTTTGGGGGGAGGGGAATGACATTGTCTAAAGTGAAAGCTCAGTTTTCTTATTATTTATTTATTTATTTATCCCGATTATAAGATAATATATATATATATATAAGTATAAACATAGTTATGAATACTTGAAATGGATACGAATAAAAAAGAAACAATAGGACAAGGACGGTAGGCATGTTGGTACACTTATGCACACCCCACAGACCTCTTAGAAAAGGGGTGAGGTCAATAGTAGACAGTCTAAGGTTAAAGTGTTTAGGATTTGGGGAAGAAACCACAGAGTCAGGTAGAGTATCCCAGACATTGACCACTCTATTGCTGAAGTCATATTTCCTGCAATCAAGTTTGGTGCGGTTAATCTTGAGTTTGCATATGTTGTTTGCTCTTGTATTGTTATGGTTGAAGCTGAAGTATTCATTGACAGATAGGACATTGCAATGTATAATTTTATATACTATATTTAGATGAGACCAAAGGCGGCATAGTTCTAGATTTTCTAGGTCTAGAGTTTCAAGTCGGGTGGCATAAGGTATTCTACAACGAATAGAGGAGTGGAGAACTCTTCTTGTGAAATATTTCTGGACTTTCTCAACTGTGCTAATATCAGATACTTAATATGTTACTTGGTAATAGGCTGAGAGTGCCCCAAGACACCTCTGTAGAGAGATTAATAGATATCCTGCTAATCAGTGTTAATCTCTAGTTTAGAATAGCAGAAAATACTCCCCTAAAGAGTCTGAAAAATTCATCATATGCTGAAAAAAACGAATAGAAGGAATTCCATTTTTGTCACTTCTCTGCCCCTCCTCCCAAAGTTTTTGTTAGCTAATTTTATTTATACAAAAGCACAGGTGAAAAATTAGACCACAACTTTATAATTAATTACATCAAGGGTTGTTGCAAGGACAGATTTACACAATTTATTATTTGCTGTGTTGACTGCAGAGATGAGCATTCTACTTCATTGGGAAGTCAGTTTCCCAAAGATGCTGGCCTTCATTTAAATCAGACACACCCCTTTTGTAAAGCTGAGGATAGTTACTTAAAAGGGGGGGTGTCTGCCTACAAATATCTCACAGGAGGCCCAATTGGCATCTTTCTAATTACCCTCTCTTTATGAAGCTGTATCTGTTTCCTGTCATCACCTTTTCCCTGATGCTGGTTTCGGAAGAAAATTCTCATGACAATATTTCTCACATGCAGGGCTGCATGTTTACAGAATTGGCATAGGATTGAGACAAGATGGTTAGATTCTGCATTTCAGAACGGAAGGGAGTTCTGCTAAGGTTTAAGGATGGTTTTATTGAACCTACAATGTTTGTTGCTCTCTTCAGCATAAAGAAAGCAGCATTATGACATTAGAAGGCAAGCCCCGCCCCTTTGAGGTATGCATGAATTATTGCAGTGCAGGTAGAAAAAGGGCAGGGCCTGCATGTGGTGATGCTGCAATGTTCCCAATATCAGGCTGGCCTCCTTGTCTTTTCTCTTGCCACAGATGCAGCCAAATTTAAATTTGTGTAAATTTAATTGAGATGGTTGAGAGAAATGCTGCTTTAATGGAAGAGACGGACTTTAGTCATATATCTATATCTCTCTCTGTACATATCTGCATGCTTAGGAACTTCTGAAACATGCACATACACTGCATATGTGTATATGTTTATACAGTGTACGTATAAAATTCACTTTGATTCATAGAAAGTGATTTAAATCACAGATGCATGCATGCTCAATGGTACATACAACACTGCGAATAATTCACTGAATTGGAAATATAATTGTCAGTGGGGGTCTTGTTCAGCCATCAAGAAAAATATATATATATATATGTGGTGCTTTTAAAGTTGTAGCAACGTTTCAGCAGAATCTCATCTGCCATCATCAGGCTTCTGTATAGTGTTTGTCTGTGAGTCAGACTTTTACAGTGGTTTCAGATTTAAATTTGGGGCAGCCTATTGCTGTGTCAGAATGGTTTTTTCTTCCTCCTGATTGGTTGAGAGTCTTGGTCTGTGTTTATTGGTCTTGGAGTTTGCTGTGTTCTGCTGCTAATATCTTCTGTCTGTGTTTTTTTTTTTGGGGGGGGGCTCTTTTTGTATCTTGATTGGCTGGCAACATTGTGTTACTTTATTGGAGGCCTTTAGTGCAGCTTGGCTTCGGGTAAATGGACGGCTATCATTAGTTAGGAAGCTGGGTTTCATCTGGGTGCCTGGTTGGGGTGTGTTTGAGCTGGAGGTATCAGGGGGGATCTGTTTGTGCCCAGGTGTTTGCCTGGCTTGTGGTGTGGAGATTTTTTTGTTTGTGAGTGCAGGCTTCCAAATGATTGACAGCCTGGTGGAATCATCTCTTCTGTTCATGCTTTCTGGTCTTTTTTCAATCTCTATGGCTTCTCTGATGATTCTGTGGCTGGGATTTTCTATGGTGGCTAGGGTTTTGGTGCCATCGAAGTTGATGTTATGACCTGTGGCTTCCATGTGTTGGACGAGTGAGGAAGTGTGTTCCAGCTTTTTGACTGCATTTTTGTGTTCATCCAGGCGGGTGCTTATTCTTCTATTGGTCTGTCCAATGTATGTGGCCGGGCATGATGCACAGGGGACTTCATATATGCCTTGGTTTTCCAGGTCAATTTTGTCTTTGGGGTTCCTGAGGATGGCTGCTATTTTTCTGTCTGTTTTGAAGGCAGTCTTGATGTGATGCCTGTGTAGTATCTTACTGATTTTGTCTGTAGTACCTCTTATGTAGTGCAGGACAGCTGTTCCATAGACCTGTTCATCTTCTAGGTCTCCATTATGTCTCAGTGTGTTTTTGTGGATCAAGCCAGTGATTTTGCTTTTGTGGAAGCCATTAGCTGTCAATACTTTAGTCAGGTTGCATAGTTCAGTCTTTATGTGTGTCTTGTCTGCCAGGCATTTGGTTCTGGTGATTAGTGTTTTGGCCACAGAGTTTATCTGTGCTGACCAACCACTGCCTATCCAATACTTACTTCACCTACAACAGACGAAAATACAAACAAATAGAAGGAGCACCCATGGGAGCACCGCTCTCACCTGTAATCACAAACCCCTACATGGAACACTTTGAAACACAAGCTCTAGAAAAATATGATCACAAACCCAAACTCTGGCTCAGATACGTAGATGACACCTTCATAATCTGGCCACATGGGAAAAAAAAGCTGAACAACTTCCTCACACACCTCAACAACCTACAGCCCAAAATACAATTCACAATGGAAACAGAAGCTAACAATCAACTTCCCTTCCTAGATGTCTTAGTATACAGAAAATCCAATGGCTCCCTAGAACACACCATCTACCAGAAGAAAACACATACAAACCGCTATCTACACGCATTCTTATACCACCACCCAGCACAGATAAATTCCGTAGCCAAGACACTCATCACCAGAACAAAATGCTTAGCCGACGAACAACACCTAAAAACCGAACTACACACTCTCACTAACGTACTAACAGCCAATGGATTCCAAAGAAAGAAGATTACCCACCTAATCCAAAAAGAAACCCCAACCAAAATCCAAGACAGAGAACAAGAGAACGGCAAAGCCCTCCTCCCATATATAAAAAGCACTATAGACAAAATCAGCAAGATCCTCGAAAAACACAACATTAAAACAGCATTCTGCACAAACAGAAAAATATCCACCATCCTAAGAAACCCTAAAGACAAAATCAAGTTAGAAAACCAAGGAGTATACGAAATCCCTTGCACTGCCTGCCCCACCACATACATCGGACAAACTAACAGAAGAATAAGTGCATGCATTGAAGAATACAAGAACTCAATCAAAAAAGAAGAACCGACCTCTTCCCTGGTCCAACACCTCAAAGCCACAGGACATGAGATTGACTTTAAAAATACCAGAACTATCGCCAAAACCAAACACTTCAACTACAGAATAATCAGAGAAGCCATAGAGATAGAAAAATGCCCACACAGCATGAATAAACGAGATGATACCTCCCGTCTACTAGCCATTTGGAAAACCACTCTCATTAACAAATGAGTACCGAACATGAAGAATGACACCAGACCCACACATACAAATACCCGCAAAAACCTCAGAAAACAAATATATGTATGTATGTATCTATGTATGTATGTATGTAATATATATCATAAGTCCTGAATTCATAACTTCTGTGTATGCAATGGGATGCAGATTTGTGCATATTACATTGGTAATTGCATAGGTAATTCTGTGTTCTTGATGGCTGAACATTACCCCCACTAATAATTATGTTTCCAACTCAGTGAATTATTCAGGGCGTTGCATGTACCATTGAGCGTGCACGCATCTGTGATTCAAATCACTTTCTATAAAAATAATGCATGAGAATGCTGGAATGATAATAATGCATGAGAATGCTGGAACTGAAGTATCAATATGTGCACCAATTGCTAGAACACAGTAGAGCTTTTTACAATTTTCTCTATATTGCTTGTGATATTTATTTACAGATCATTGAATGATGTCTCTTTGCACACCTAAAATAGTCACCCAAGCCATTGCTACAAAGTAAATGTGTTTCAAAGCACATGGAAGTGTTAAATCATTACTTCGTTGACAAATGTACCACCAATATTTTGCAGTAACAAGGGAAAAGACTTTGTTGGAAAAGACTTAGTCTGGAGGCCTCCCCCTTTTTCTTTATCATGACAGTTTTTCTGTTGAGCAAAAATGGATAGAGAATTTGTATGGCTGGAAAATATTACTTTAAAAGGGGTGCTTTGGAAAGCATGTGAGCGAAGCATGCCTCCTTAAAGCATACATGTGTGCATGCATAGACAATACTCTTGTAATGAGTAATGAAACTAAGTACCTATATGCGCAAATAAATAGGGGAAAGCTTTGAAATAGTAGCCCCAAGTTTTCCAGAAGATAAGGCTGCTTTAATGTTTGAGGGGGAGCAGATGCTTTGCTCATGCATAAATGGGAACAGATAAACTGTGATGTATGACCCCAGCACAATAAGAATCAAAATGCATTCCTACATAACTCTTTTTCCAGATTCATTTTCACCCATATGTGTGATAGCCCCCTCCTCTTCATTAATGTAAAATGTGGCCCTTGACTCCCAATTGTTGTCCATTCTTTTCTTGATAGTCTATTTCTCACTAGTGAAAAGAAGATTCTAATTACACCGACTCTTTAAGTACAAAAAAAGAAAAGAAAACCAGAGGTTAAAGAAATTAAATTGCCATATTTTACTATGCGTCACCCACTCAGCTCCGAATGCTAATGGGTTATGCACCTTCTCTTACAATTTCTAATGTTTGGAATTTTTCAGAACTTTTCATCAAGGACGTTATAAAGAGGAGTACGTAAGTTCTGTTAAATAAATGCAAAAGACTGATTATCACTTTAAAAAAAAAAACACCCTCTTGTTTTGGCAACTGTAACCAGGACCAGCCTATTCTCCTCTCTTCCCACTCCCAATTCTGTGTACATGCAAGGAACAGGTGAAACATGTTATGCATTCTCAGAGTCTTTTTTTTTAACTGTAAAAATTTAACATTTTCCTCTTTTTTTTTTTTTTTTGCCAAGAATGGAAAGAAGAGGAGGCATTCCTTTGGAATGTGGCTTCTATCTCCCATGGTAGTTGAATATCCAATTCAGCAGAAGCAGGGAGGTGGGAGAAACACCAGATCTGTACTATCCAAGAAGCGGGGGAAGAAGAAACAGCAGCTACAATCTGAATCACAGATGGAAAATAAATCACAAAACTGAAGAGCAGAAAAGGGGAAAAACGATTTCCTCTAAGTTATGGGGAAGCTTTTCAAACAGGTAAGAGATTAAAGATAATCCGCCTGTGGGCTATGCAACCAATGATCACGGCTTCTAATTCTATCCCAGACAGAAAAGGAGGATAAGGCAAGCAGTGATGGAGAATGATGATATAATGAGGGATCAGTGGTGGAGAATGAAAACCACCACTTAGAGAGAAATTCTTTCAAACTTGGATGGAGTCCTGGAAGAGATTTGATGCACCTGGAGGATGCCCTTCAAGCTCCAGTAAACATACTTGTTTCCCTCCCTAGATAAGATCCAAGTAAATTAGAAGTCTGCTGGTCTGAGATTCTCTCAAGTCCACATTGAGCTTGTGGACAACGACTGAACCTTTATTCTAATGTAATTTAGAGAGAAGGGAGTAATGCATGTTTTCCTTTGGGGGTAATCAATAAGAAGAGTTGCTTCACCTTCCAGACCCTTAACTATAAAAGACAAACAAAGGGTGCCACATCCACAGAGCTGCAAATTGTTTTTATTTGAAGATATGAATTCTGCAAATATGCCAAAGTAAGAAAACCCAGAAACTCATTGCAACTGCACACTAACATCCCAGTTTAAAATGAAACCAGTAAAATGAAGACATTTTCACCATTTATACTGATTGTAGAATTTGCATTTTCCTTGTATGCTACAAAACGGGAGCCACCTTTTTCTGCCTCCTTTTGCATGTTGTTTGTTGCTTGTCAATCAAATTTTCCATGTAAAGGCCATGTTCACTTGTTCAGCAGTCAGAACAAAGAAGAGCTAGTAAGATGCATTTGAATTAATTATTTTTGAGTCATATTTCCCTGCCTTTTGCAAGATGCTGGGTTCCCCCTACTAAAATCCATGCTAAGAAGCTTTTGTTTTTAAAATTACAAACAATAAATGAGTAGCTGCTAAGATGCTGGAGGAAAATTATATATACATTTTAATCAGCTCCTCTGAGTCCATTTCCCTTCCCATCATTCATTAGCAGGCACAGGTGCCAAAATGACCCTCTAATGTCTTATCTATCAATGGAATAACTTATTTATATCCTGGGACACCTGGCATTTTTTATGATATGATGGATGCTTAAATCTATTATCACAAACAGCTCCAACAGAAGATCTCAACTTTCTGAACTCGCGTCTTTATATTTATTTGATTGGATGATTGATTGATTTCAGCACTAGCTGACTCCACCTTGACTTGAGCATTCACACTATTAAAAAAATAAAAATAAAACCCACATTGTTTACCTTGAAGGTACAGAAAAATGCAATAAAATAAGATGGAAATCTAGACAACCAACATCAAAATACAGTAAATGCCAAATATGTCTGAGAAAAGCTTCCATCCGCTACTGGGCGAACAGCCATGACTTCAAGACTTTCCAGAACATCATCAGAGTGAGAGTCATCCAGATCTGGGGGTGGGGGGGAAGGAGTGACATTCCAGAGAGCAAATTAAATTAAATTTGGATGTAGAATGTGTAGCGGGCTAACACTGCTATAATTGGATAGTGTCACCTTCTTGTAATGATCTTCCAGCATCTTTTATATTATGACCATATGCGTCATACCAAACTGCATTAATGCTACACTGTGCATGGTCATGCCCACTAACATTTCTCCCAAGTGAGACTGGCAAACAATCCTTTGAACAACTTTCTCTATAGCTTCTGTAGCATGAATGGCTAAACTGGTTGTCTGAATCAGTATTTGGTATCAATGAGTATTCTCTTGTGGCTAAGGACCCACAAAATACGTCTAAGCAAGGTACAAACAATGGGAGGCATCAAACAAGAATATTTGGAGCTCAGGGTTGAAATGAGGGGTCCTTGGTGCTCTCTGAGCTTGCTTGTTTTCTTCCAGGAAGTTCATTATTCTAACAGCACTAATGATGTTACCTACTTAGGGTAATGAAACGTCTGCAAAAAAAAATAAGCAAGCTCAGAGAACACCAAGGGCCCTTTAATGGGAGGTATTGTATATAAAATATCAGAAGGATTAATCTGTATTATTGAAACCCTGTTGTAGATTGTTGTGGAAGTACCTACCCACTCTCCAGAAAAACAAACTTAAACAAATTTTTGTATTTCCCCACAACCTATATCATGTTTTTGAGTCAGAATGGAGGCACATTTGATGCAGTAGCTCCATGTGAAAGCTGATTCATGATCGTGTTAAGACAATGGCAGTGTTATACTGAAATCCAGGACAATGGTTAAGTTTATGTCTTTCTCTATTTGCTGATGATTTTGCTCTTTCCTAAACTTGGCCAGGCATTTGACCAGATCCACACCTTTGCCATGCCTTGCTGTTTCACTTACATCTGTTCATTGAATCTTCCCTGTCCTCTCTGGGTATACAAATAGAACAAGAACCTGAAATAGCATCTTCCATTCACCTGGCTTCTTCCCAGAAAGACAGATTCTGAGTCACAGATGTGCTATTTTTCTCAGCTGGGGGCAACACTTGACATTGAGTGCCATGGTGGGCAATGTGCTAAACAAAGTAGATGGGATCAGGAAAAAACTGTGGGCACGGTAAGATCAACAATTAAATCTAACATTTAATTTACAGTTCAGGAAAAATAAAGTTGAGATGATTAGTCCCAATGTGTTCCACAAGTTTCTACTTCTGCCACATTAAAAAATATAATTTATTTTTCATCAGCTGATGTCTCCAAGTCACAATTGAAGGTCAGTTCAGACGCAAAGTATTGGCTCCTGCCACAACTATGAAAGGAGTCTGAATAGGTCACTCTTATCTCAAGAAAACATAGTGGTAGCCAAACACAACAACTAAGTCAACTGAGTCCCTGTGCTTGTCACCTTCTCCAGCCTTCCTTACAAACATACTTGTGCCCTTTTCCCTCTTTTGTTGCACAGACATCATCATAACAAATCCTTTGCCACACCACCTAGCTGATGAGCAATGCCAGTGAAATAAGTGAGAAAAAAAGACTCCTTTGGTGGGAACACTCCCAATACCCCTCTTGGAGTCTGGCACCTGCTGCTTAGTTATCCTGATTTTTTAAAAAAGCCTTTGAGCAAAATTCCTCAGCCAACCCAAGAATGCCATTTGGAACAAGGAGGAGAAGGCTGGCGAAGAAAGTCATGCAAACAAATGAATGTTTGCACTCTCAAAACAAACGCATGTCCTATTCCTGGTTTAAGGGAAGAATATTTTCTGATCTAATTGAAGCCTGAGAGGCTGCAGATTCATGGAGACAGGACTCTAGAATAAAATAGAACATTCACATTTGTACATCCCTTGACCTGCTCATTAGTGAATTAGTTTAAAAATGCAATACTGCCCATATGAGGATTTCAGTGAAATTCATTTTTTTTTGCTGTAAAATATTTATACAATAAATTGTGTATAATCAAATTGAATCAAACTCATGGGAAAAATACATACTAATTTTACCACATGGTATTAAACAATGTAATAGGCCAGATAACTTTCCTGAAGCAGTTTTATTTAGTGTTTATAGTTCCAAATTGTTTGCTGCTGTTGTTGTTGTTCTTCCTCCTCCTCTTCCTCCTCCACCATTTTACCATCTATTGAAATTCAAAGGAGATAATTAGCATTTTTTTACTTCAAAGACTGTGCTGCATAGCTGCTGTTCAGATCGAGTTTCATTGCCATATAACATGAACCACAGTGTTCTGTTCAATAAAATCTATTCAACCAATATCCATGATCTGGGCATTTCATGAGGAAGCAATCTCCATGCGGAGGACAATTAATGGCTATTAGACTTCTTGAATTCCATTACTTATGAACTACTTATGTCTACAATGGTAAGATGACAATAGCAAAAACAGCTCGAGCTCTCCCAGGCCTACGTAACCTTCTTGCAGTCTCTTCCTGATCAAAAGAGAAGATGAAATTATGTATCCCCTTGGGGGCAGTGTGTGTACAGTAAGCGGGTGAGGGCAATAAAGTCCAGCCATTCCCTTGTCTTTGTTAATATGCAATAGAAATCACATTATTATATGTAAAAGGCATTCTCTGCATTCCAGGGCTTGCAGCTCATAGTTAAGCTTTATGGTTCATTGGTATGCTGCATGGTGGCCAGTCTGCTTCTAAAGAAACATTTCCATCCTAGAAGGAGAAACCTCTCTGCCTGCAATACGAACTGTTAAGACTAAGATTAAAACTTCCAACTTCTATCCTGCTGCCATTAACCATAGCACCAAACAACTCTCATTCCTTAATGTTACTTTTCTGCTTCAATAATGTCAGTGCCATGTTATTTTATTCTCACGTTTGTACACCTCTGCGTATCTGTTTGCTACTACTTTTCTCAAGTTGGAAAAGCAACACTTACTATATTTCTGTTCAACTTACAGAGTATGTCAGGAAACAGAGGAAGTGTTGAAGGTAGTCTCATGTAACATGTTTTCTACTGTCAATGAAGTTTCCTCATTTGCCTTCCTTTTCATTTCCAAGTACCCACCCACCCCTGTTATTCCTCTTCCTCTTGCCATTTCCAAAAAATAAAATCCATAGCAAAAGGCAGAAAATGTGTTTTTTACTCCTTTGTTCTAGCTAAAATACGGTAATTAAATTTCAACCACAGATTGTTGTTGAAAGCAGCCAAAACACATGATCAGTTTTGAGAGATAAAAAATATAAAATTTTGTAGGTTGGAGAAAAGCTTTTAGAGTTCAATTCAACATAAAAATGTTAAATTAATTAATTAAATATGTATATATTTGCATATAGCTAAATATAACTATAAATATTTGTTTAAGGAAAATTATACCTCATAATAGGTGCCACCTTAGAAGAAGCATATACTTCCCATAAGATGGAATACCTCTTCTAAAATAGTAGCCATCATACAATGACATATTTCCAGATTATGAGGGATTAATTTAAGAAGGCAGCTCCAAAATGTTCACAAAAGTATACTATCTTGCCATTTTGAGGAAGTTCTCAGTGAAGAAATTCTGCTTTCATTGAAATTTCAACTTTTAAATGTATCTTGTCCACTCAGGCCTTTGTTTACCCCAATACTGCTTGATGGTGTTGCCCTCTGTTGACATAGTTAATTTCTATTGTATTCACTTTAACTGAGTGTTTTTACATTTTTAAAATAGTTTTGCTACGTACTTTGACAGTGTTTAAAAATATAGGCTACAATTTTATTAAATAAATAGAGGTACTATGGAAGTGTTGCTTTGTTATAACATCACTTTGTAATAAAAACTTCAGTCAAGATAATGTGATACAACCAACCAGTATCAGTGCTAATTCAATGCCAGAGAATACATTCCAACCTTCAGATTTCTCTTATCAGTTTCATACCCACTTATTTTTGCTGCCTCTTAGATTTTTATTGAGGAAGGAAGGGAGGGAGGGAGGGAGGGAGGAAGGAAGGAAGAGGAAGAAAGATGGATGGAGTTCTAGCTGACAGACTTGTTAGCAAGAGAATGGAAGAATAAGGGGAGAACAGAAGTTGAGTTTTTCTTCAGCATGAAAGATAGTCACACTGCAGTGGAACAATTCTAGTTTCAGGACAGGAAGTGAAGTCCACCCATCCCCACCCCAATTATAGCTTATGATATAGATAAATAAGTAGCTGGACTGAATTTCATTTCTTCCACTGGAACCAAATTTGCTAGAGGACAAGAGAACATAGCATAACGGAGATGGGTGACATCAGTTTGACCCCAAAGTCATTGGCATAAGGAAGCTAAAACCCTGAGAAAGTGGGTTCATATGAAAGGGAAAACTTCCTTTTCTTTTCTTTTTCTCTGCAACATCTCTCTCCCCGCTCCCTGCTTCTATTTCCCAGCCTTATTGAAGCAAAGCAGAACCTCGTGGTCTTGTCTTGTCCAAGGCCAAGATCAATGCCTTTGTCTTGACAGTCACATTTGGCGTTCCCAATCAATTTCAAAGGCAGCTATTGTCCTTGGGAAAGGTCATCAGTTTTTGCCAGACATTTTGGCTGGCCCCAGAGCTGCAGAAGAAGCTTGTCTGGGAAAGATAGTTGACTGGAAAAATAGAACTGGAACTAAATATTTCATTAATCCAGTTACTCCATAGGACAGCCATTCAAATTCCAATCTGCAGTTTTCAAGTTTCACTGCATCTACATTTTTCTTCTTTATTAGTTGTAATATTTACCCTCTGCAAAACAAAAGCTTAGTCATTTGAGCCACATTGCATAGTTGTATCTGTCTGTCTGTCTGTCTATCTATCTATCTATCTATCTATCTATCTATCTATCTATCTAAATATCATCTATCTATCTATCTATCTATCTATCTATCTATCTATCTATCTAAATATCATCTATTTATAAATATGCTCCAGAGGGCAGATGCAGCAGGAGGGAACACTTTTCTCCAGGACCCTGCTAGTCAGATTAATTGAGCCAACAGGGCCCACAGCATGCCTCCTCTGCCAGCATGGATGAGACGGGCCAAACCAGTGGAATGAGATGGTCCTTCAAGTAGCCTGGACCTATGATTTCTTCCAAAAGTTCTGATATTCATTTGAAGCAATGTTTCACAATGTAAGTGGTGCTTAGCCCCTTAGCGGTACACAGTGGCAGCTGAAGTCTAACTGAGATTGATGAATGGGGGATATCTCTATAGACCAAGATCAGGACATCATCACTGTATTGGCAGAATCAAAGGGAATTGATTTTTATTTATTCCTCTCCCCCACAAAAACACCTATGTCATGCTGAAAGACTTATATTTCGAAAAATTGCCAAGAATTATATTTTCTCTGCCCCATGTGGCTTAACAGAAAAAAAAAAAAGACATAGGGACAGAGATTAA
This sequence comes from Hydrophis major, assembly GCA_033807585.1. NCBI lineage: Eukaryota > Metazoa > Chordata > Lepidosauria > Squamata > Elapidae > Hydrophis > Hydrophis major. The sequence goes on along the minus strand of CM066331.1, from coordinate 180,894,311 downwards.
TCAGGGAGTGTGCATATACATGCATAGACATCCATGCTTGTGCCTTACACTGACATGTAAACATACATATAGATGCAAACCAGAATCTATAATTTTTAAAAGATTTTGAACCAAAAAGTAGACACCTGTTTAGAGAACCCATAATTATTAAATGGCAATCTTTCAGGCAACTTAAACATGAAGCATACACAACAATTGCCTTCTTTTAGAGGAGGAAGGATGCATAGAATGCATCCCACTCCTGTATCCTGTGCTGCAGAAAAAATATACATGATGCTTACTCAGTCAGCATGGTTTTCATACCCTGGAGCTGTGCAAAAAGACTCTAAAACATTTAAAAGACATTATTAAAAAGGGGTAATTTCTGCTTCCCGGTACCAAGGAACAATAAGATTCTTCCAGAGATTTGCAGTTCCCAGAAATTAAATTCATACATCTAATTATTCACATGCTTTTTGCATATGGATACAAGATCAAGGCTTCAAAAATCCTAATAAGTTCTAGTAGCAACAAACAGGGCTGTCTAGATTTGGTAGAGCTGAACTATATAAATATTGCTGAAAACGTTAGATTTCTGTGAAATGTATTTTTACATACTTAACTGTTCTGCTTGGGAGAGGAGAGAAAATGAAATGAAATAACAAGAGCAGAATCACAAAGTATTTGGGAGGTGTCAAATGCCTTTGATCCAAGCGTGTTTGTTTTGTACTCTTTCTGCTGATATATTTTTCTTTCTTATTTGTTCTTTATCTGAAACCCAGTTAAGATTCTGGCAAGTCTGTCAGCCTGATGGGAAGTCATTGCATCTTAACCACTTATACCAAGGATGGTAACCCATAGTCTTTTGCTTAATTTCAGCCCTTTCAGTTTTCAAATATTGGATTAATAGCTGTGGGTCCCATGTAGGTCTACTGCCTAGGAGGGAATGAACAAAGATGAGAATAAAGAAAAACAAATAAAGTTTCATGTGCCAGAGAGAAAATGGACATCTCCTGTTATTTTTCATTTCTTTCATTCCAGTTTTCCAAGTGGCTGCCAAGGGATTATCCTAGAGGTAATACAGCTTTCAACAACCATTCTGGCACATGTTCTCTAAATCTAGTCTTTGAACGGGATAGAAAAGTGGATATATAACACTACTCTGAAAAGGATTGCACTGCAGAGCTAATTAGTAGAAAGTTCACTCACAAACAAAAACTGTACACTTAATTTACTGAGACTCATTTTTCAGTGTGGAAGAGCAATTCATATTGTTCAGTTTAAGAGTTATGCTTGGTTTTTTTGTTTTTTGTTTTTTTTTTAAAAAAACATATATAAAACTTTCAGGAAGTGCACCCTTAACATCTGGTTCTTGGTATCTTGCATAGGGTACCACAAGTCTAAATGTTCACTTCTGGAATTCAGAATAGCCTGATACTGACCCCTGTGAACTTAGTTAGCAAGGTTTTCATACTTTTTCTATTAAAAAAGCACAGGAACAACAGCAGGGTTGTCTGTTGCTGAATACAGAGAAAATCAGGAATAGTATGGCTGATGCATATTGCTGTGAAGAAATGTCAAAATGCTGGGGACTTGTTAATTTAGGAAAACAAAAAGCATGTTTGATAAAACATGATTTATTTACACAATGTGCCTTTTGCCTTTCATTCCTTGGAGCTCAGAGTATTATGTTTTAGATTAAACTGAACTGTTTAAGCAACTCATCACAGTTGCTTTTGCAACTACGCTATTGCCAGCTATCCACAGTCTGGAACTCTTGATGCACCTTATCCAGCCAAAAAGTACATAACTATCAGCCAAACTCTCTGAGAGAGAAACATCCATTTTCCTAATGATTTATAGCTTGTGATTGGTATCTTTGAGAAATTTTAGTTGGGAATTGTAAATGACAGGCATCCAATTTGTTTCTTTTTCTATCTGGATGTAGGCATATGCATGCATCTATATGGGTGATTAATGTATTTTGCAATTTAAATCATTAAGATATAAATCTGGGTTCAATGGGTCGGCACCAATGTAGCCATATTATAAGGTCTGGATGTAGACACTTCATATACTCTTCCTCTGGGAAGTGCAAACTATTCAGTTATATAAAGCTGTTTGTATATTTACTGGATATTAGTTGTATAATGTTATCCAGAAAATAAACTTGTCATGTGGCCTGATTGGCTCTGAATATGCAAAATCTTTTGGACTAGGGATCATACTTAGTCTCTGGCTGAGAGAAGGGTATGTCCCAAAAAGAAATAACTGAATGAAATTTAATTTGCATTATACTTTGCACAAGTATATAATTAAATAAAGCTAATATGATTGCTCCGTGTATAGGTAATCATTTCCCCCTCTGGCCACATTATAAAGATTGTTTGAAGCCCAAAACTTCTAGAGCCCAGACTGTGGGCACCGTTGGGGGTAAAGAAGGAAAGTTTCATTTGAAGTCAAAGTCACCCAGGCAAAACGGTTCCAGAACTGAGCTGGTCTCTTACTTTATGACCCTTCAGCAAAGAGTGTGTGTACATTGTCAAAACTGAACTCTTTAAGAAGCCAAATTATTTCTAGATACTAGATGCTTATGTGCCTCTAAATATACTGAAAACGTTTATCACAGCAGTTAGCCTAGTAGTAATCAAGTAGGATTGGGGAGCATGGGGGAAAATACTGTGGGACAAGAACGGTGTGTGGAGTGACAACTGAGTTGTTCAGGTGAGAAGAGAGGGAGGAGGAAGACCTCTTCAAGGAACAACAGCACACTGAGACTATAGTATCTCTCTGGGGCAAAGGAAACGGAAAATAGATAAGGAACTGTTTTGGACCAAGAATTCCTTCTCGCTTTCCACTTTCTGTTTGTCTTTCACCACAGATAAAAAAAGCTGTACAATTTACCTGTATTCAAAGCTGCCAAGTCTAATGTACTTTCTATTATTTAAGCTGAAGGATTGTTGTCTTAATCAAAAGAATAGGCACTCCTAGGCTTGTGAAATGATGGCTGAGGGTGATGGGAGTTAGAGTCCACAAGGTCTCCAGGTTGGGGGAAGACAACTGCTATGTGCTCTGCACTTGCATTTCCTCTCTCGGTGTCCTCTTGAACCCTGCATCATGCCCAACTTATTTATCTTGGGCTGCAGTAACTTGAGGAGTGATTCGGAAAGAAACCCAGAAGCAAAGCAAGATAGCAGGCAATGAAATAGGGAGAATTGGAAAGCCAAAAGCTTGATGCAGAAGGGAGAATATTTGGATAGAGTTTTATTTGTCACCTGTTGTGAATGCATAAGATTTAATAAAGAGAACTGAGCTTGGAGTAAAGTGCAGGGTTTTGGCCCTGCACTTCTGATTGGCTTTTAACGGCAGGATCGGATTGGCCCGTTCCGGGGAATCCGATTGGCCATTAACAGAGAGTTCCTATTGGTTAAGAGAGCTAGCGCTCCTCGATTGTTATTGGTTAATAGTTACTGGGGTTGCCTATATAAGGAGGGTTATAACTGCCATTGAGTTGAGAAGTCACTATGTAAATAAAGAGCTGAAGTTCACCGTTCCAGAGGCTTGTCTCCATTCTTTCTCGTCCATGCTCCAAACATAACACTGGCGACGAGGATGGGATATGGAGACGTCTGAACCGACGGAACTAAGAAGAAACACCAAGCACGTGGCTGACGACGCTATACAACGGAACCATGTCCGGCGGCATCGTACTACCTGCTCCGTTCGATCCAGTGCAGGAAGATTGGGAGTCCTACATGGATCGCTTCCAAATGTTCTTAGAAACTAACAACTTAAAGGACGCCACAGCCGAGAAGAAACAGGCGGTGTTCCTAACGCATTGTGGTCCAACCGTATTTAAGATGGCTAAAGCACTAGCAAAACCTAGAGAAGTGAAGGCGATGGATTGGGATGACCTTGAACCTCTACTTAGAGGTCACTACGCACCGGCCGTGCCTACGCTCGTGAGACGGCACGAGTTCTATCAGAGAAACCAGCGAAAAGGGGAAAGCGTCGCCGACTTCATAGCAGACCTCCGAAACCTGGGAGGCCTCTGCGGATTCGCCGATTTGGAAGAGGCACTGAGAGATCGAATAATTCTGGGATTAGATGCACCAGGCGTACAGAGCAAGCTGATGGTGAGAGGCGACATCAGCCTTGCCGATGCCATCGCCGATGCTACTGCAGCAGAAGCAACCAGGAAGTCGGCTGCACAATTACGCCGCAACCGCGCTCCGGTACACCAACCGACAGGCGACATTTTACCCAAGGCAGAAGGGCAACTTTCCACGACACACCACGAGGACCTCTCTTCGTCGTCAGACAGTGACAAAGAAGAGGTCCATTGACTGCTGTCCGACCAGGACCACCACCCGAAGTCCCTACGCCCTTGCGCTGGCTGTGGAGCCAACCATGCCAGGTCTGAATGCAAATTCCGCGACGCACTCTGCCATGAATGTGGAAAGAGAGGCCACATCGGATGGGTCTGCCGTAGTTTACAAGGACCCGGCCAGGCTTCAAAGGGGGCTAACTATCGCCAATCGACAGGAAACCGTCCTGTAAGGCGAGAGCCAGTAAGCCACTCCTACAGAAACTGAGCCTTACAGCGAGAAGAGGCTCATCATACTATCACTATCGGTCACGCCTCAGCCTTGGATGCCAAGAAAATCCAAATCACAGTAGCCATCGAGAACCAGCCTTGCCCCATGGAAGTCGACTTGGGATCGTCCCTCTCGATGGTGTCCTGGAAGACCCTCAAGCAACTCATCCCCACGATTCAGCGCCAAGATCTCCGTTTCCAAAGACTTATTCTTAAGGACTATCAAGGGAATCGAATCCCTGTCGTTGGCTCCTGCCGAGTCTGGGTCTCCTTCAAGGAGCACACAGAGTACTTACTGCTAACTGTGATCGGCAAAGATCGGCGTAGTCTGCTAGGTCTCCAATGGTTTGCGCCACTTGGCATTGAAGTGTCAGGCATAAACCGAATCAGCGAAAGTGACTGGGAAGAGGACCTCATCCATGAGTTCGAGGACGTCTTTGCGGAACGTTTAGGCGAGTACAAGGGGTCCCCAATCTCATTCAGCCTTGATCCAAAGATAGCTCCCATCCGCCTTAAGCCCCGTCGAGTTCCGTTTGCCTTAAAGCCGAAAATCAGTGAACAACTCGACAAACTAATAGCTCAGGGGGTGCTAGAGCCTACCGATCACACTCCCTGGGAAACCCCAATCGTAACACCCATTAAGCCAGACAGGTCGATCCGAATTTGTGGGGACTACCGGGCCACCCTGAACCATGCCCTACAGCAGAATGCATATCCGGTGTCGGTGGTACAGCATCTCCTCCACTCCCTGGGGGGCGGAAAGGTCTTCGCTAAATTAGACTTAGCTCAGGCATATCAGCAACTACCTGTTGATGAAAAGACGGCACAGGCACAAACGATTGTGATGCACTGAGGTGCCTTTAAATGCACCTGGCTCCAATTTGGAGTTAGTGTAGCCCCAGGAATTTTTCAGAGCCTGATGGAGAGGCTATTACAAGGGATTAAAGGCGTGGTTCCCTACTTTGATGAAGTATTAATTGCTGCACCTACAAAAAAAAATCTTACAGGATCGTTTAAAGTTAGTCCTACAAAAATTCCAAGATGCCGGGCTCAAGGTAAAAAAGAATAAGTGTAAATTGTGTACAGATAGTGTTGAATTTTTAGGGTACCTAATTGACAGTCAGGGTATTCACCCTACCGACAGTAAACTAAGAGCAATAAAAAATGCTCCCAGGCCTCGGAACAAGGCCGATCTCCAGGCGTTCCTAGGCCTCATCAACTTTTATAATGTATTTCTACCGCATAAAGCAACGGTCGCTGAACCATTACACCGATTGTTAGACAAGAAAGCAAACTGGTTATGGGGTCATAGAGAAGAACAGGCATTCCGTAATGTAAAAAAACTATTGACTTCTGACTCTGTACTCATGCAATACAATGAGACTTTGCCGTTAAATATCACATGCGATGCTTCACCTTTCGGAGTGGGCGCCATTCTGAGCCATGTACTGCCTAATGGTAACGAAGCCCCTGTTGCATATTTTTCAAAGACACTTTCAAAAACTGAGCGAAATTATGGACAAACCGATAAAGAAGCCCTCACAATTGTATCGGCCATTAAAAGATTCCACGAGTACGTATATGGCTGGGCTTTTACTATCGTGACTGACCACAAACTGTTATTAGGGATAATAGCTGGGGATAAGCCAACTCCCTACATATTATCCCCCAGGATGACTCACTGGTCAGAATTCTTGGCTGCTTATAATTATCGGCTGCAATACCGCCCGGGGAAAGCCATTCCCCACGCTGACGCATTGAGCCGAGCACCGCTTCCAGAGACTCTCGACAATCCTGCACCAACGGTAACCACGTTGCAAATTGAAACACTCAACTCACCGCCATTGACTGCCCGAGATATCGCGAGAGAAACCAAACATGACCCCACCTTAGCGCGAGTTCTAGGCTGGGTAGAACGCAGATGGCCATTGGACCAATTATCAGATGACTTCACACCATTCAAAACTCAACAAACAGAGTTGTTCTCTCAAAAAGGCTGTGTCATCTGGGGCGATAGAGTCGTTATCCCAGAACGACTCCAAAAAGCGCTGCTCAGAACTTTGCATGATGGCCACCCTGGTATCGTGCGAATGAAAGCCCTTGCACGAAGCTATGCATGGTGGCCGGGCATCGACAAGCAAATCAAAAATTGGGTTAAAGCTTGTCATAAATGCCAGGAAGTGAGCAACGCCCTACCTAAAGCCATCCCTACCGAATGGGAGACACCACGGGGACCTTGGTCCCATATTCACTTGGACTTTGTGGGACCGACCAAAAGCCACACCTTTCTGCTAACCGTTGACGCTTACTCGAATTGGCTCGAGATTCACCACATGATGAACACAACCACTGAAGCGGTTATCAAAAACTTGGAAAGACTATTTGCAACCCACGGATTACCAGACGTCCTGGTATCTGACAATGGGCCCCAATTTATAGTGTTTTCATTCGAGCAGTACCTGGCTGACCGCAGCATCTGACATGCGCTCACCACGCCTGCGCACCCTGCGACCAATGGCAAAGCAGAGCGCATGGTCCAATTTGTTAAGAAAACCTTGCAGAAGGTAGACTATGATAACATTGATGACAAGATCAATCGACTTCTTTTCCTACAACACATCACACCTCATAGCGTCACCAATAAAACTCCTGCCGAACTGCTAATGGGACAAAAACTCCGCTCCCACCTCGACCAGTTACACCCAGCATATGAACCGGAAAAACCACTAGGATCCAGCGGCTGCTGTCGTGCCTTCCAGGTAGGCGATTTGGTATATGCTAAAAACCTATCGGGCAACCCACTGTGGGTGGAGGCGACAGTAGTTCGTGTAATCGGCCCGAGATCCTATCTTGTACAATGCCTTGATGATAGACTATGGAAATGCCTGTCAGCCTCAAGATACCTTCCCCTTCTACCTTTCTGCTAAGATACCTTCTCCTTCTACCTTTCTGCTATTGTTTCATTATTTCTCTCTGCTGTCATTGGCAACGGTGGGAGGGGGGATTTTATATGGGAAGAGAGCTGGAGGTGTTTGCATTCCTTGCTGGGCTAGCAAGGGGAGGGGGGATTCTTGTCTTTAACTTTCCGTTTCTTGGCTATCTTTTTCCTCTTTTGCGCAACTGCGAACTTTTATCAAAATATGTCAAGGTCATTTGACAAGACGTCTCATCACCATCTGGAGATGACCACATGAGCTGTTTCAAAAGTTTTAATTGGAAGAATCATTTGAACTTTGGGGGGTGGGAGCAAACCTATTTCTTTGTATGTGCATTCTACCCGCCAATTTCTCAGTTTCGGAATTGCTTTGTAGCTACCACTTTATTTCCCAGTAAAAGGATAACTTTGCTCTACACCATGGAGTCTGAGTATTTCTTTCTTGGGATCTAGAAGGAGCGCAGCCTGACAATGCCATATCGATCAATTACGATCGCGGCTTCCGTCGGGCATTCCTGAACTCCCTTATGACCAAACTGGGGGGGGGGGAGATACGAAAGAGGATGAATTCCAAGTAGATGAAAACCCGTTCGAAGGAAACGACGGCGTAATAGAGACACAGGAAGTGGAACCAGAGAGGGAAACATATGCCCCTCAGGGAATTACCGAGAATAATGGCAATGACGAAGAAATGAACTCTGAAACAGAGGCGACCCCGTTGCCAAACAACGATCTACCGCAGCGTGATTGCAGTCAAATGACACAGCGAAAATCAAAAAGACTAATAAAGCAACCGTCCTACCTAAAGGACTATGTAACTGCGCCCTGCAAACAGAAGCCAGGGGGAAGGGGTGTTGTAAATGCATAAGATTTAATAAAGAGAACTGAGCTTGGAGTAAAGTGCAGGGTTCTGGCCCTGCACTTCTGATTGGCTGTTAACGGTAGGATCGGATTGGTCCGTTCCGGGGAATCCGATTGGCCATTAACAGAGAGTTCCTATTGGTTAAGGGAGCTAGCGCTCCTCGATTGTTATTGGTTAATAGTTACTGGGGTTGCCTATATAAGGAGGGTTATAACTGCCATTGAGTTGAGAAGTCACTATGTAAATAAAGAGCTGAAGTTCACCGTTCCAGAGGCTTGTCTCCATTCTTCCTCGCCCATGCTCCAAACATAACATCACCTGTGTTTGCTGTTGCAAGGAGCATACAGGAAAGGGTATTGTGAAGCTCTATGGAGAAAGGGGAACTGGATTTTTCAGGAAGCTAGGCCAAAGACTCCTGTCTTGGTTTTGAAATGGGCTGTTCAATTATTTTGATTCATAATGGGCTACATATTGCTTCTATTTCCACTTTGACTACCACTCCAAATTTCACAACTTTATTTTTTGCCATCTCAAGGTGAACATTATTATTTCCAAGCTGAAATGGTAGGTTTTTCTAACAGTCAATTAAAGAACAGGTAGAAAATTCCTTCCATTTTAAGATGGGTTGTATCTGAATTCTCCATTTTTCCTCCTTAGTTCTCAAACTCTATTAGTCTATATTTTTTCTTCTGTTCCTATTATTATATAAGTACAGAACTATAGTTTCAATTTTGGACAAGTTTCTTTTATTGTTTGTGGGACAGCTTCTATTCCACCAATATAGATGTCCTTTCACTGATGCCATTAACGAAACCTTTTCCAAGCTTCTAATTAACTAACAGCAGAGTTATTTAATGCCAGAAATTCATGTGCAGTTTGTAACTTCCATAAAACTTTATCATCAGCATCAAATATGTTTGCTTTGTACAGCAAACAAACCTGAGCTAGCCCTCTTGGAATGATTGAGGGCAGTTAATATATAATTTTTCTAAAAAGCACATGAAGACTTGCTTTACATTATTGTTCCCTCAGCCCATAGATAGGTGAAGGGATTTAAGCTTGGCAGGGCTCTTATGGAAAAAAAATCAGTAGTTGGTCCCTCCTAGAAGCATAAATGCAATTCATAGAAGACTTTTTCATTCAATTTATTTATTACAATATGTTAATACTGCAGTTTTTTATAACATACTCCATTAGGAAATTGATGGCTACTGCATTTACTGACTTCCACTTAAACTAGAGAAAATGACAGACTTCTCAATTTTATTTTTGGCTTGTTTGCCACTGTTCTAGTTGACGTAGACAGTCTAGAAGTTAAGGGAACACAGGAAGACAGATGAGTCAGCTCCAGTGGCCAGATGGTGGTTCTAGCTAAAGTACACCTGAAGAACTCCAGAGTGACAGGAAAGAGATTGGAAGGGTGAATGCTCCTAAGGGATGGATTTGGGAACTCCAAAATAATAAGGATTTCCCTACTTTATTGTTTGCCTTTGCATCTGGAAAACTCATCAAGCCAATATTGAACTTAACTCATAGAAAAGCAGGCAATGTAGGCCTTGTATTGTATGTACAAGGATGAGAATACCCTGATGGAAATAATACAGACATAGGTTACATGTTCACATTCTCACTGTTTACTTATCTGCATGAGCTAAGCAAAATCCCTTATTTGGCATTACAATGCTTTTTTTCTTTTTGAAATGCACTTATGAGATCTGATACACAGAAGTACATTGAAATCTCCCTAATTTGACAATGCATCTAATTTCCATGACTTTGTCGGCCTTCCCAAGTAGACCAGAGAGGAAACACAACCAGGTGAGTTAATTCTACTTCTATATTAGCAGAATCTTGCAAGACAGAAAGTACAAATCTTTCAACGTCTCCTTTATGCACTTAGGAGCTAGAAAGGATCCCTTCTGAGCATTTTTCCCCACCCCCATTATGCGGCTGTGAGTTATGGTCTCTCTTATCTGACCATTCCTTAGGCAACATTTTTTCACCCCACACTCAAGGTCTATCTCACATGCCATAGCAGAATTAGACTAGACAAAGAAAAGTAGGAAACTGACCTAGCTATCTTGTCTTTATTGTGCTAGAGAACATTAAAAGTTAGCAAACGGTATTTGGATTCAGCATTCTACCATATATCTGTAGTTTACCCTTGATAAACTCATGCTTTATCTCCAGTTATCATCCAATCCAGTTTTCCATATGGCTTTGATAACTCATCTCCTCATGCCTCAAGCAGCTCCTTGTCATATAATATCAAAACCCTGGGATGGAGCAATTTTCGGATTATCTTCAGGCATCCTAAGTTCTTTGGACAGTTATCAAAGGTTTTGCCATGACAAAAGCTTCCCTGAAAAACAAAATTGTCCCACTTTATCAATCTTTCCTATAACGAAAAGCCTTGGAGGAATGCTGGGAACATTTTAGCAGGTAGGTGGGGATTTTATGTTTCACCAAACAGCTCATTCATCTTGGGTGATCTCTTCCGTCTTAAAAAAAGCAAAGGCAATTTGAATGTCTGTTCATTCAGGCAATCCAGACCTGATGAAATGAAAACTTATTATCTCTTGACAAATGTACCAGAAGTTCTACATAGCCATCTATATGTATTATTAAAGAACTGTAAATCAGTTCTAGCGGTATATTTAAAAAATGTTCTCTGGCATCTGATTTTTCCGGCCTGGCATTTTCCAATTGTATGGGATAACAGCTATTATCCTAACCAGAATTGAGAGAGGCTAATATAAATGTGAAGAACTTTCCTTCCAATTATTCTCATTAGTTTGCTATAAATTCTGTATTTTTTAATAAATGCTTTCAAAATAACTGCAGTTTAGCAAGGGATAGGAAGGGAAGAAATGCCAAAAGCTAGTGAAAAGAGCATGTCATTTGATTGAAGAATTCCCCTGATGCCCTATATACTATAGAAGCAGCAATTTTTCATTTCTTGGCTCAAGAAGGAGATGGGATATCCTTTGCATCTTGTCTAGTATCCGGCCTCCTCTTGCCCTTTCTGAGTTCCTGTGCCCTAGAATGTGGGTGATGATCTAATCATTCATAATACCATAATGATACATGAGCTTCCACTGCTGTCCTCGACAAATCAGTGCCATCCTGAGCCGGAAATAAATCTGCTACTTCAGAGGAGCTTTCTTTTTCTCCAGCTTAGTCTCTTCTAGACTAGCAGCTTCCTGTGATTAAATTATATCTGAACTTTATTTATGCACTGAATTTGACTTTCTTATTTGAAGCAGCAATCTGGCCCTAATCCCAAAGGATACTTACTATGAAAATTATGATTAACTCCAGCATGCTTTGCTAATGCAATTCAGCTGCTCCCACTTGCAAAACTTATTACCTATAGTTTGGAAGCCGATAGTTTTGGAGATCCTAGATTCTTAAGTATTTTCTTTTCTTATATTTCTATTAGTTCTATTGCTAATGTATTTCACCTTGCAGTTCCTCTTCTCTATAGTTTTCATGCTACCTGAACGAAAATATCTTACTATATAACATTGTGTTGCATATCATACATTTTCTTCTATGATTCTATTTCCCCGTCTATATATCTCCACCCAAAAATTTTTTTTTAAATTCTACCTGGAGATTTGAGTACTGAATCTCAGATTTTCTGAATGCAAAGAAAATGCGCCATCATGAGTTGAGGATTTTTTTTAACTACAAAAATAAGAATGTAGAAAATTGCCTATTTTTAAATTGAACTGCTGACCCCTAAGCCCAACATTATTAATACTGATTTACAGTGTTTCTGCTAAATTTCTGAACAAATTTACTCCCAACATTCAGATTTCATGTTGGTATATTTCAGTTTCAAAGAAAATGCTCCACCAATGAGGCTCATTTCTGCAAAAACAGGAATTCAGAATGTTATCTGTTTTTAAGTTGAACTGCAGGCACATTAGGCCCAATACTATTGATACTGATTGATTTTGCCAGATTTCTACATAAAATTACTCCAACCATTCAGATTTCATGCTGGTGTATTTCAGGTTCATTGCACTTCCTAATTTCCTATTCTTTGTTATGTAGCACCCCACATTCACTAGCAAGCAGGCTACTACATTTTGCATGAGCTACAGTTTCTGGGTAGCCTTCAAATACTGTCTCAGATAAAGAACATAGATGTATCTGTCTATGGAGATTCTCAGTCATCTAGGTCATGGTTGTCCCAAAGGTGCTTTTTCAAAAGGCAACTGGACTTTCTTGTTTTTCTTTGAGGATGTTTTACTCCTCATCCAAGAAGCTTCTTCAGCTCTGACTGGATGGTGGGGAATGGAAGGATTTATATTCCTTGCAAACAACTGGTCATTTGCATTCTTTTAAAGAGTCATTGAAGCCACTTGGAGGTTTGTCTGTGTCTTCAGAGTCTCCTGAGTAGTGCATATGGTTATGGAGCCTTCTTGAAAGTACTGGAAGGACTGTGTTGTAGAGCGGTGCTTTCTGCAGGATGTTTTCTGCCCTGTGTCCCTTCACTGTTGAACAGAAGGACAGGTTGCTAGGGATGAGTCCATATTGTCTGCATCTAAACTGAAGCACAAATGATTCCATTCCCCACCATCCACTCAGAGCTGAAGAAGCTGAAGATGAGAAGTGAAATGTCTTTAAAAATACCAAGGAAGTCCAGTTACCTCTTGAAAAAACACCTTTGGGACACATAGATGTATTCTACTAATGCCTTCAAATACTAGTCCTACTGTTCAGCTCTTTGCCATTACAAATTTCAGTCTCTATAACCTTTTATTACATTTCATTCTCCTTTGTCATATTTATAACTCAAGCACTGAAGAAAATATAGGTAGTACCATATAAAGATTGCTATTCTTACTAATTGCTCCTCTAGTAAAAACAAAAAACAGTTTTACAGACTTAATATGGAACTCTATAGTGCTTTATATCAAGGTTAGTGAAGAAAGAGGTAAGTTTGAGTTTGTTGGTAGATCTCAATTTCTGATTTGTAATGTCACTAGTAGTGCATTTTATTTGACTTTGTTCTTCTGTGACCAGATCATGTTTTGAAATCCATAAAACTACCAATTTGATGGTTGCTATTTCTCAAACATGCATATGCTCTTCTGGATTCTAGTATGAATATTCTATTCATGAATATAATTTAGCACTAAATGTTATGAATGCTTTATACCTGGGGAAGAGATATACTTTGCTCGCAACAGTTTGAATGGGGTCGAAGAGGGTCAAGGAAGAAGATTGTTAAATAATTTGGATACCTTTCATTGTGTTATGAATTTCCATATTACATTTCCTGCTCCATATGTGATGATATATTTAACTTTTTTGTGTTTAATTTATCCATCATATTTGCATTATAATTATTATCTTGGCAATTTAGATCTCATCCTTTGTTAGTGTTTCAAATACGGTCACTCATGCTTGTTTTGACTTTAATAACTAGACACCCACAATGAAATGGCATCTTCTTCTCCTCAATTATGTTTGCTGAAATGAAGAATCATATCTAATCTGGCAAGGCCAACCCTATTATTAGGTAGGGTGAGGTAGCTGCCTCAGGATGCAGATGCTGGGTGTCTATATATAAAACAGTGGAAGTTCCTTTCCCTTTTCCACTACAGTTCTTTCCTTCTCTTGAAGTAAGGAGTGATGGTAAGTGGACTGCCTGGTGCTCACAAAGTTACTTCATTTATCACTCAGTGAACATGCCTAGTATTAAGCTGTCAATCAGAAAGAGCAGAACCTTTTAATTTGCCCCTAATTTTGTGAGATTTTTACGCATGTAAATGGTTCCCTAATAAAAGCCTTCTGGGTGGTCCTGACTATAAATTTCGACACAAACAAACACATAAATCTTTCTCTGTCAGAAAGAGAAGAATACTTGAAATGAGCTATTACCAAGTGCCACAGTTCTTCATGCTGCATTAGAACAGTTTATTTCTGTTTTCTTGACCTTCCTGTCAATTTTTCATTATACATAGAAATATCCTAGTAGTAAATTTATTTTTTATTGGGAATCTTTATGAACCATCAGTTTCACGAGGGAGATATTAAGCAGCTTCAATGTAGAAAAAGAAATATATCATACAGGTAGTGCTCATGTTTTGGCCACCTAGTGAGAAGAAAAGAAAAGGTCCTGATATTGGGAAAGATTGAAGTCAAAAGAGGAGATGACAGATGATGAGATGGTTAGATAGTGTCATTGATGCAATGAGCAAGAATTTGGGAAAATACTAGGAGACAAAAAAGGGATCTGGTGTGCTACGCTCCATGGGTTTCACAAAGAGCAAACACAATTTAGCGATTGAACAACAAAAAATGCTCATTTAACAACTGCTCTATTTAGCAACCATTGAAAGTTGCAATGGCACTAAAAAAAAACACTTTACACCAGACCACAGACTTAAAACCATTGCAGCATCTCTGCAGTCACAAGAGCACAATTTTCATGCTTTGTTGCTGGCTTCTAACAATGGACAAAGTCAATGGAAAAGATGGCAGTAAAATCACAAGTTGAAGTGACACAGTGACTTGCTTAACAACTCTTTACCAATGGAATTGCTGGTCCCAATTGTAGGGGTTACGTGAGGTCTACCTATACAGAAGTTAGTTTGTGTTCAATGATTTTGTTGTCATCTTAGTGTTTATCCTATTTTTTAAAGCACAGTTATCTGTGATTACCTGTGGTTGGGACAACTTGGTTCTAGCTACAGTACATTCAGTCAAGCTCACAAAGCATCTTTGCCAATCATTCAGCTATAAGCATGAAGATTTTAAAAAAGCTGGACAATATAGGACATTGGAACAGGACTTAATGTTTTCACCCAGATTTCCTTCCTCTAGTTTAGGCCTACTTATGACCTTTTTATGAGCTAGCAAGACAATTTGTTTAGAAATGTTTGCATGTGTGCAGTGGGGGGGGGGAGGGGGGCACAGAAAAGTTCACACTTTGGTGAAACATGTAATCTGCACTCAGAACAAATTCTTGGCAAGCTTAAATTCTCAAAGTGGCAAGAAAGTGGGAAGAGCCAGAAATGGTTCTTTAGGCCCCAGGAAACCAGCTGCAGCTGTTATTTATCCCAAGCAGGAGGTAGAAAGGACTCTCTTGAAGGAAGTGATGCAACCCAGCAACTAACGGAAGTCCGTCTAATTGAGTTGCAGTCAAGATGAGGTCAAGGGAGACAACCGGAACAATTCTTGAAGCTGCCAAATTCCCCATATGGTAATTTCTGGCTTCCTTGAAATTACACAAGAAAGGGCAAAATCCTTTCCTATGTTGTCCACTTTTTCTGAAACACTGAGATTTCACTTACAGGCCACCATTAAAGAATCAACAGGAAATCTATAGGACCAGGCAGAGGATGAATTGCTCAATTGTTTCATTGGTAGCCAATGTAACTGGAGTTGTTGCAGAAGCTGCTAAAGATAAGAACTTTGTGAAGCTCAAGGTCAAGTCTGCACTACATGATACTCTAGCTAATCTCTCAGTTCAACTTTTGGAGAAGCTTTAGAGACTAGTGAGACAGCACGTGCTTTCACTTTCTCAAGCCTTGCTTAATTGCAATCAGTCAGTGTAAATGGATAAGCAAAGAAGATGCTTTACTATCAATTTTCTATACATAGAATTGTTTCTTGGAGATGTAAGATGCTAGAATGTTGGGAGAAAGAGAGAGAGAGAGAGAGACAAAGAAAGAAAGAAGGGATGGAGGGAGGGAGAGAAGGAAGGAATAAAGAAAGAAAGGAGAGAAAGAGAGAGGGGAGGGAGATAGAGAGAGAGAGAAAGGAAGAAAGGAAAGAAAGAAAGAAAGAAAGAAAGAAAGAAAGAAAGAAAGAAAGAAAGAAAGAAAGAAAGAAAGAAAGAAAGAAAGAAAGAAAGAAAGAAGTTAGCAGAGCCACTGGCTCCTTCCATAAGCAAAGGCTGCACTGGAAATTGAAGCTGATTTTATTCCTGCCTCAGTTTCTGCACCAGAATGAACTCTGAATATATTGCTTTGCAACATTTCCTCTCCAGCTATGGGGCAAGCAATTAGTGGAAATGCATTGATTGTCCTGTCACCTGGGATTTCTCCCCCCATATGAAGTCCCCCCCCATGAAAACTTGCTGCCACTTCCCCTGCATTTTCTATGGCCATTCTGATGAATGGCATAGCCATTCCAACGAGCAGTGGACAATTATTGTTTTAAAATTTGTTATTCCCATCTGAAAAAGTAAGCATGAAAGAAAAATGAGAAGAAAGGTGTGGTGTCATTTTGTGCCCACTCAGTGATCAGCAGAAGAGGACACTTATTAACAACTTGGAGGAATTGAACAGAATGATGGGGCCTGGGACAGCAGCAAAAAATTGCTAACCTGAAAATGTTGTGTATCATGAAAAAAGAATAGCTCTATATGGATGTATATATCAAAGAGATAGAGACAACTGAGACTGTTTTCCTAAATGTTTTGTGAGAAAAATTAGCTGGATTTTTTTTGTAGCCTTTCTGTTCAAAGTTTTCCTTTGTGCACACTGGACAGAGAACTTGTTGTATGCCTCCAGCTTGTGAACAAGATAGCTGTTTTGGCACAGTGAAGTGGAAAGCAGAGCCCTTTGAAATGGCAGAGAGAGACCTTCGCCCACACCCTGAAGAAGGACTACGAGTTATTATTCCCATCCCCATTCCAGCTGTGACCAGCCAGTCTATGGTTTTGTGGTTTGTTTGTTTTTTGTCTGTGGTAACAGCTGCATACAAGCTAGAAACTGTTGAGGTCTCCTGTTGCCAGTCCAATTTTGCAACTGGACCTCCAGTAAAATTAGGAAAGTCAAACACTGGAAAATTAATGCTGATCTATAATTGTATCTGTTGGTTAGATACAAGGAGATATATAGGGATTGATTCCCATGTTCTGTAATTTGCAGAACTTCTGAATATATTGATTGTAGAACGACTTACTTGTCTGCAATAAGGTATTGATTTTTTGAGACTTCTGCGGTTAATTGTTTACCAAACACGGGTTCAATTTCTGATGCATTGAAATGCCAGCATGAGGCCTGAATAGGCTGGAAGAGATTGGCCAAAGGAGCCTGTTATGTTTCTTATCTTGGACAGCTGCTTCTAGACCTCTATTTTTCCTTCGGTCTCAGCCACCCTCCCATCAGATCAAGCAAACATAGAACAGTGTCCTAAATGGGAATAGTCTGTAATCAATCCATATCACTCTTCAGTATTAGCTTGGCCTAAAAAAAATGGACCTGCTACAAAAATGTCATGTGTTATGCACAAAAATAATGTACTCGAATATTTACAGATGCATCTTTGGATACAGCCAAAACAGAAACAGATATTTGATTTCCAGGTTGGTCTTGGTACCTTAAACTGGGTTAGTCAACCAATGAAGTGCCACCTTCTTGTCTCCAATTTCTTCTTTTGGGTATTTTTAAAGCAGAAAAAAATTATAATTTTAATACCTTCATTTGAGCAGAGAATATTTCTGCTGTCAGCATCCAACTAGAAAGAATTTGGAGAGGTGGAGGAATCCCATACTAGTATGCCCTAAAAAGGAAAGAGAGCCTTGAACATTTTGTGAACAAAATTGTGAACATGATTCAAAGCTGCCCAGTTTAGATCTTTCTGAATCACATTGCTTCTTGTTGGCATCTTTGAGCAACAATTCAACTTCTGTCCTGTAACTTCCTGTATTTCCGATTCTCCCCATCTCCTTTAGTACACAAGCAAAACAGTAGCATAAAAACAGGATCTGAGCTTTTTGAGAAGTCTCCTGCTGCTAATCTAGTGCCTCAAGGTCATGAATATCAATGATATCATAGCCATTTCTGTGGATACCAGATGTATGCAAAAGTTCATTTATTTCAGTAATGCAACTTAAAAGGTGAACCTAATATATGAGATAGACTCATTACATGCAAAGCAAGATAGTTCAAGCTGTGATTTGTCATAATTGTGATGATTATGGCTTACAGCTCATGAAAACCCCAAATCCACAACCTCAGAAAATTAGAATATTACATGCAATCAATAAAATAAGGATTGTACATAGAGCAATATCGGACCTCTGAAAAGTATAAGCATGCATATGTACTCAGTACTTGGTTTGGGCCCCTTTTGAAGCAATTACTGCCTCAATATGGCATGGCATGGAAGTTATCAGCCTGTGGCACTGCTGAGGTATTATGGGAGACCAGGATGCCTCAATAGCAGCCTTCAGCTCTTCTGCATTGTTCGGTTTCATGTCTCTCATTTTTCTCTTGGCAATGCCCCATAGATTCTTTATGGGGTTCAGGTCAGGCAAGTTTGTTGGCCAATCAAGCACAGTAATCCCATGGTCATGGAACCAGGTTTTGGTACTTTTGACAGTGTGGGCAGGTGCCAAGTCCTGCTGGAAAATGAAGTCAGCATCCCGATAAAGCTCATCTGCAGAAGGAAGCATGAAGTGCTCCAAACTCTCCTGGTAGACGGCTGCATTGACCCTGGACTTAATGAAGTACAGTGGACCAACACTAGCAGATGACATGGCTCCCCAAATCAACACAAACTGGAAACTTCACACTGGACATTCAAGCATCTTGCAGGGTGTGCCTCTCCATTCTTCCTCCAGACTCTGGGTCCTTGGTTTCCAAATGAGATGCAAAAGCTGCTCTCATCAGAAAAGAGGACTTTGGACTACTGAGCAACAGACCAGTTCTTTTTTTCTTTAGCCCAGGTAAGACGCTTCTGACATTGTTTGTTGTTCAGGAGCGGCTTGACAAGAGCAATACGACATTTGAAGCCCATGTCCAGGATCCGTCTGTGTGTGGTGGCTCTTGATGCACTGACTCCAGCCTCAGTCCACTCCTTGTGAAAGTCCCCAACACTTTTGAATGGCCTTTTCCTGACAATCCTCCAGGCTGCGGTCATCCCTGCTGCTTGTGCACCCTTTTCTTCCACCCTTTTCCTTTCCACATAACTTTCTATTAATGTGCTTTGATATAGCATTTAGGGAACACCTGACTTCTTTTGCAATTATCTTTTGAGGCTTTCCCTCCTTATGGAGGGTGTCAATGATGATTTTCTGCACAACTGTCAGGTCAGCAGTCTTTCCCATGATTGTAATTCCCACTGAACCAGACTGAGAGACCATTTAAAGGCTCAGGAACCCTTTGCAGGTGTTATGGTTTTATTAGCTGATTAGAGTGGGACACTTTGAGCCTAGAATATTGAACCTTTTCACAATATTCTAATTTGATGAGATTGTGGATTTGGGGTTTTCATGAGCTGTAAGCCATAATCATATCAATTATGACAAATCACGGCTTGAACTATCTTGCTTTGCATGTAATGAGCCTATTTCATATATTAGGTTCACCTTTTAAGTTGCATTACTGAAATAAATGAACTTTTGCACAATATTCTAATTTTTCGAGTTTCACCTGTATGCTGTCTTAAATAAACAAAAATGCATTATAATATTTTCATCCACAAATACTACAGCAAAAAGGCCCTGTTCCCTCTTTGAATACACGTCCTCTGCTATCACTCCTGAGACCCTGACAACGCTAACCACACTTTGAGGAAGAAAAGGATCTCCAAGAATACAGTAGCAAGTTAGAATTAGAATTAAAATAATAGAGTTGGAAGGGATTTTGGTGGTTTTGTAGTCCAACCCCCTGTACAGGCAGGAAACCCTACACTATTTCAGACAAATAGTTGCCTAATTCCTTCTTTAAAATTTCCAGTGTTGGAGCATTCACAAATTCATATCACAAATTCATATCTGTCTTCTGAGACTTCAGTGTTATGTGTAGTGCATTAAGTTGTTTTAATGCCTCAAATAAGCTAATTAAAATATTTTTCAACAGCACATCTTAAAAATAGTCTGTTATTTGATACTGGGTGCACAAAATTGCACAGAAGAGCAGCTGCTTGAACTGGTCCATTGCAATGAAAATTACTTCTTTTTTGATAAAAGGCAAAGGGCTCGTGCATGATGCAATCCAAAACCTGGATATGAGCATATCCCACTCCTCACCCTTCAAAAACAAAATAGCAAAACATACATGCTGTGTGGAAGAAACTTGGACATCTTATTTTTATGCACAGATTGTCTGTCACTAGATTGGATGTGTGACTTATGAGTCAGCTAATAAAGGTGAAAAAACATCTTTCAGCTCTTTAAAATGAAAAATAGGCTAGTCGTTTGTCCTACTTAGCAATGGCCCATCATCTCTATTTGAATAAAGCTCCACAAAGGAGGGAGAGAATTGCTCCTTAATTTACCCATCAATTCTAAGCACAGGGGCTACAGCTTGAACTGGCAAAAACGCTAGCTGATTACAATCTTTCCCTTTGTTAAGCATGCTATACAGGGGTGGGATTCAAATTTTTTAACAACCGGTTCTGTGGGCGTGGCTTAGTTAGTGGGCATGGCTTGGTGGTCATGCGACTGGGTGGACGTGGCTTGGTGGTCATGTTATTGGCTGGGCATGGCCAACTCAACATCACTCACATCGAGGCACGCATCTCCTCGCCTGGCCTCTCATGACTGTGGGGATGCTGCAACAGTCATAAGTGTGAAAAATGGTCATAAGTCACTTTTTTCAGTGGCATTGTAACTTTGAATGGTCACTCCACACGAGCAAAGTACCAGCAAAGGGGGGGGGGAAATTCCAAAGAAGTTCCTGAGACAGGAAGTCTAGTCCTGCCAAGAATGTAATAAGGGTTAACGGAGAGGCAGTTTCTGTAAGCAACACCAGAATGCTTCCTTCCTGCCTTCCTTACAGGATTAGGCGAGTAATTTCTTCTAACAACCAGTTCTCTGAACTGCTTAGAATGTAAACAACCGGTTCTAGCGAATAGGTGCGAACTGGTAGAATCCCACCCCTGATGCTATACTTTGTTCACATTTCAGAAATTTGTTTTCAAATGTATGCCAGTACATATAAACGAACACATGTAAGTTTATGCAAATCAATCTCTAGGGATGGCTTGTCCTTTTTTTTTACATTGCACTCTAAGATATATATGTATATTTGTATGTATATATGTATTCATTCATTCATTTGCTCAAAGTATATAGCCTCCCATTTCTCTTTTGTGACTCATATGTGACCTTACCATTAAAACATAAACAGTACCCAAAAATAAAATATACCAAAAGATGGAATGGCATGAGAACTGTATTTGTATTTTCTGTATCCGCATTCTGTATCTGTATTCTGTATTTTCTGTATTTGCTTGTTCAGCATTGGCAGAGCTGTTGATAGCACCTTGCTCGTGCTGAGAAGGCTAAATTTATCTTTTACTGGAAGTAAATATATACCTCAGATTCAGGCTGCTTCTCTCTCATGCTTTGCTAGTGGACTTGAAAACAAAGTTCAGGGGGCTCAGGACAGTTCCAGCTAATGCTGCAATAAATGAATTGCAACATGATTTTTTAAAACTTCTTTCCATTCCCTCCTTCATGCAGTATCTTTTAGTTTTTATTGTATTAGATAATCCTTCACTGAACCATCTTGGATGAATTTAATATAGCCAACAAACCAAAATGAAATAGAATGGAAAGCAAAACATGAAAACACGTTGCTCCTTCCTTCATGTGGGTTGCTATTAAATTAGTGCAGATTTACACAGGGCTTATATCCCAACATATCAGACAAGTGACTCATGCAGGGCTTGCTCCAAGCGATGGTCTTGGTTCTATTTCCTGAGTGGTTTTGTGGTAGATTTTTTTTAGGCAATCAGAGGTTCCAGTTGCTGTTGAGTACTATAGAATATGTTCATACTCAACATAAATGACCTCTGTGATCATATTAAGAGCAACTGCGTTCTCTTCGCTGATGATGTAAAGCTATTCAACACCACCGACAATACTGCTACCCTTCAAAAAGACCTCGACTATGTATCAGAATGGTCAAACAAATGGCAACTTCAAATCTCAACAAATAAATGCTCTGTCCTACATATTGGCAACAGAAAATCAGAAAATAAAATACAAGCTGAATAGTCAAGACCTTGTTGATGATCCAAGCTCTGTAAAGGACCTTGGAATACTCATCTCTAATGATCTAAGTGCTAGAGCCTACTGTAACTACATAGCCAAAAAGGCATTAAGAATTGTTCACCTAATCCTATGTAGCTTTTTCTCTGGTAATATCACACTACTAACTAGAGCATACAAAACATTTGCTAGACCAATACGCGAATACAGCTCATCAGTCTGAAACCCACATTAGTATTTGATATTAATACAGTTGACAAAGTCCAGAAATATTTCACAAGAAGAGTTCTCCACTCCTCTACTCATTGCAGAATACCTTATGCCACCAGACTTGAAATTCTAGACCTACTACGCCGCTTTCAGTCCGATCTAAGTATAGTACATAAAATCATATATTGCAATGTCCTACCTGTCAATGAATACTTCAGCTTCAACCATAACAATATAAGAGCACACAATAGACACAAACTCAAGGTAAACTGCACCAAACTTGATTGCAGGAAATACGATTTCAGCAACAGAGTGGTCAATGTCTGGAATACTCTGCCTGACTCTGTGGTTTTTTCCCCAAACCCCAAAAACTTTAACTTTAGACTGTCTACTATTGACCTCACCCCTATCCTAAGAGGTCTGTAGTGGGCGTGCATAAGTGCACCAAGGTGCCTACCATCCCTGTCCTATTGTTTCTTTTTATTTTTCTTATATGTATCCATTTCATGTATTCGTAACGATGTTTATACTGTAATCTTATAATCGCTTGACAAAAAAACAAACAAATAATGTTTCGGATTAATGATGTTACCGATGTTACTTGTGGAAGGCTATTAGGAATAGATGTATATAATTTTTATATGAGCAAAGTGGAGCTTTTTCTATCAGAATTCCAGAATTGATTAGATGATGATGAAACTATTTCTGGTTCTCTGATGGAGGAATGAAACAACTAGAGAATGGCCGAAGCATCACAAAATAATATGAGAGCATTCATTGTTTATTCCAAGGGATTACTACGTAGAAACACGTTATTGTCTTTCAAGATCTGTATCCAATGTGTAGCAGCAAAAGAAGTACAGTTCAAATACAGATCCATTCAGAAATGAGATACAAACAAATAAAGCAGTGATTAAAGCCTGCCCTGCAAGACTGTTGTCATAAAAATATATCATTTTTGTAGCATATATTATTTCTTCTATAGTTTTTTACTCTGCGTGTTCTTTATCTTAATTATATCTGTTTGACCTTAATATTTTAGATAAATATTTCCCACCCCCTTTAAGAAAAATTAATACAATTTAGAAGCCTCCTGATTCCAAAGTACTCTGGGCAGCTCATAATTTATAAAGTAAACAATAAACAATAAAGCATCATAAATATCTAGAAAGCAAATCACATCTTTAATTAACCAACTGCCCCAATTTCATATCAACTGGGAGAGTATGATTAACATTTCTGGTAGAAATCAGCATATGATATTACAATTTCCCATAAAAAATAAACGTATGAAAAAAGTGCGAGAAGTATTGGCTGTTGCTTAGCTCACGGAAAAACAAGCTTGTATATTAAAGATACATTGCTAAATATAAGATGCATATATCGTGCTTAGCATACATAATTGCAAAATGAGATTTCCTCTTGTGTGCAGAACTCTTGATGGAATAACATCCTGGAAAAAGGAGGTATCTGGACAAGCCCACTTCCCAAGAGTGCCTCCTCCTGGGAAAACCTAGTGTTACAATACTTCCAAAACTCCAACCTTAAAAAGCTCTGTTGCCTATCTACCAACACTTTCTCTACAATTTTCCTCCTTGGCAACCCAGCTGCCCGCAAACTAAGCCATTAACAGCTCAAAGGAGGAGGAAAATAATGTGGCCAATAAATCAGGTCTGTGAGGTTGATGACATGATCCCACTATAGATACCAGTATATGCAATTAGCAACGGGGATGACCAAGCGTCCTGTTATAGATTGGTTGTGTATTAACCTCAGGAATGTGTCAACAGTATTGAATCTGATAAGGTGCTTAACACTGTAGAATGAAAAAAAAGAAAAATGGGACTGCATTCTTAAAGTCATATTAAGATAATAAAATAATGATTAGTAATAACAGATGCTAACTTGGCTGGGCAGTGTCCAAATCTGATTAAATAAAGATATATTCGATGACCGCTTTAACTCTGATGTGGAGTTCTATGCCACCATTGTCTGGATGTACATAATATACAGCTATATACTGAGGTTTACAGCAGCTGTGTTTATCTAACACACTGAGCCAAAATCACCGTATAGCACAGTGTATTGCGTGATTCAGACCATACTTCTGTGGTTCAACAGCTTCATAAATGAGTTGCAGTTAAGACCACACTTTATGTTCTTGAATAAAAGTCAGAAAAGTCTCCCATTGCTTTGGTGTTTCTCTTAAAATAAAAAGCCAGCTTAGAGGTTGTGATTAGGAGTGATAGAATAGTGATAATGCAAGCAAAAAGATCTGTGCTTCTACAAAGAAAATTGAGCTTGGAAGAGTGCACAGAGTTAGTCAGAAGGGCAAGGCAATTCTCCTACTTTTTTAGACTAAGATTAGCAGTATCCTTTTGCTACTCTTTGTCACTAATAGTTTCTAAATGAAATTCTTTGAAAAGTTTACTAGGATTGTGTTCTGTCCCCTCATTTGAATTCTTGAGATCCCCGCGCTTTGATTGGCCAAAACGGGGGGCGCTCCGATTGGCTAGGAGAGCCGCGCCGATTGGCTCGCTGAGAATCTCCCGCGATTGGTCAATTTGAATTGCAGGAGATTCAAAGTGGTGCCATTGGCCGCGGCCGCCGCGGCTTGGAAATAAAAAGCCACGAAGTTTTCCTGTTGCCTCAGTTCGGTTCCTGACTAATAAAAAGAGCTTGAAACACAGTCACCGACTCCTGGCTTCTGTCCACGCGGACATAACACTGGCGACGAGGATGGGATCCTCATCCTGAACCGAAGCACGTGTCCGACGGAAGCCAGCCAACCGACGAGATGGCCAGCATCGCGCCACCAACCCCCTTCAACCCCGCTACCAAGGACTGGGAATCTTACACGGACAGATTCCACATGTTCCTTGAATGCAACGATCTGAAGGATGCCACCGGACCGAAGAAACGAGCCATCTTCCCAACACACTGCGGGCCCGCAGTGTTTAAGATGCAAAAGCGCTAGCCAAGCCCGCCGACGTTACCGCAATGGATTGGAAGGACCTCAAACCATTGCTCCGGAACCACTACACTCCAGCCGTGCCCATCCTCATCCGACGGCATGAATTTTATCGGCGGGACCAGCGGTCAGGCGAGAGTCTCAGTGATTTTGTTGCAGAGCTGCGGCGCCTGGGAGGACTATGCGAGTTCTCCAACATGAACGAGGCCCTTCGGGACCAAATCGTGCTCGGCCTTTGGGACCCCATTCTCCAAAGTCAGTTGATGGCTAAGGGCAACATCGCTCTCCGAAGCCACGGCCGCCGAAGCTACCCGACAGTCAACAGACCGCATGCGGAGACTGAACGCCGGGGACCACACCGCAAACAACAACCCTGCGAAGTCGACCGAGGCCCAACCTGAAACCACCACCCACCAGGGCAAACTCCACTTGACCTCGGGCACGTCCAACGAGGAGGAAGACATCCACCGTCTCCAGGCAGGCCGTGACCAGCGCAGCCAGCGGAGTCGTAAGTCGAGGACCGCGTGTGCCGGTTGCAGAGGCGACCATCCCAGATCCGAATGCCGGTTCTTCGACTCCGTTTGCCGGCACTGCGACAAGAAGGGCCACATCGCACGCGTTTGCCACCTCAAGAAGACCCACAGCCCCAGGCGATGGGACCCGAGCGAGCGGAGACGAGAGAGCACACCCCCCAGGACCAGAGACCAGACAACAGACAACCGCTGGGAGCGAAACGGACGAGCCCAACAAAGCGGCGAGGCCAGGCGGAGAGAAGAGACACATCAGATGGTCACCATCGGCCACGCCACAACCACAGATGCCAGAAAGGTCTACGTGGAGGTAGGCATCGAAGGCGAACCCTGTAAAATGGAGGTGGACTCTGGGTCCTACCTCTCAATGGTAGCCTGGCAAGAAATTAAACACTTGGTGCCTACCATCCAGAGAAAGCAACTAGAAAACCAGAGACTAATCCTCAAGGACTACCAGGGAAACCGCATCCCTGTAGTCGGAACAGGACAGTTTACAGTGACCTACAAGGGACATGCCGAAAGACTTCCCTTAACCATCATCGATCGAGACTGACCTAGCCTACTGGGACTTCAATGGTTCGCACCGCTAGGCATTGCAGTCACGGGCATCGACCACATCGCCGAAGCCGACTGGGAGCAGCGACTGGCCCGGGATTTCCAGGAAGTGTTCGACAGCACCCTAGGCAAGTACCGAGGGCCCCCTATATCCTTCAGCCTAGACCCCCACGTTCCCCCGAAACGCCTAAAACTAAGGCGGGTACCGTTCGCACTCAAACCAAACATAGACGAGCAAATTGACAAGCTTGTCAAGCAAGGGGTATTACAACCCATAGACCACGCCCAGTGGGAGACCCCCATAGTCACCCCGATTAAGCCTGATGGGTCAGTGAGAATCTGCGGGGACTATAAGGCCACCCTAAATGGCGCCTTGCAGCAAAGCGCTTACCCCGTCCCAGTAGTGCAGCATCTCCTACACTCACTGGGAGGGGGCAAAGTTTTTTGCGAAACTCGACCTGGCCCAAGCATACCAGCAACTGCCGGTCGACGAGGAAATTGCAGAGGCACAAACCATAGTCATCCACCGGGGAGCCTTTAGATACAACCGCCTCCAATTTGGAGTCAGCATGGCACCGGGAATTTTCCAGAGCCTCATAGAAAGACTCTTACAGGGCATCAAGGGGGTGGTCCCATACTTCGATGATGTACTAGTATCGGCAACCAACCAGACCGAACTAGAGACTCGCCTAAGGGAGGTGCTAACGAGGTTTAAAGAAACCGGGCTTAAAGTGAAGAGGGAAAAATGCCAGCTGTACACAGAGCGGGTTGAATTCCTAGGATACCTCCTAGACCGACACGACATTCACCCCACCAACAAGAAAATTAAAGCCATCAAGGAAGCCCCCACACCCAAGTCAAAAACAGAACTGCAGGCGTTTCTGGGGCTACTTAACTTTTATAATGTCTTCCTGCCCCAAAAGGCGACCGCGGCGGAGCCTTTGCATAGGCTTTTGGACAAGGCGGCTACCTGGACTTGGGGGAAATGCGAGGAAGCCGCCTTCAGAAAAACCAAGGACCTGCTCACTTCGGATGCCATCCTCATCCAGTACAACGAGACCCTACCACTAGCCATCACATGCGATGCATCACCCTTCGGCGTCGGCACTGTCCTCAGCCACACTCTCCCTGACGGAAAAGAAGCACCCATCGCGTTCTTTTCAAGGACCCTCACCAAACCGGAGCGGAACTACAGCCAGCTGGACAAAGAGGCTTTGGCTATCGTCGCCGCAGTAAAAAGGTTTCACGAGTACATCTATGGCCGGACGTTTACCATCATCACTGACCACAAACCACTGCTGGGAATCCTTGCAGGGAACAGGGCCACCCCGAACATTCTGTCTCCCTGAATGACAAGGTGATCCGAATTCCTGGCTGCCTACAACTACGGACTCACACATCGACCTGGTAAGACTATCTCCCATGCGGATGCCTTAAACCGCTCACCGCTACCTGAACCAGACACTACCCAGCACCCACGACGACCACCCTCAGCATAGAGACTCTACCCAACCTACCCATAACCGCGTCAGACATTGCCCGAGAAACTAATAAAGACAAACGTCTGCCGCAGGTTTTGCATTGGGTAGAGAAAGGGTGGCCGGAAAGGGACAACGACGAGTCCGTCAGGACATTCCGGAACCGGCAAACGGAACTCTCATTACTAAAAGGGTGCATACTATGGGGGGATAGGGTGGTCATCCCGGAAAAACTACAAGGGAAGGTTTTGGAACTGTTACACGAGGGGCACCTGGGCATCGTTAGGACAAAAGCCCTGGCCAGAAGTTACGCTTGGTGGCCAGGGATGGACAAACAGATCGAGGCCTGGGTAGCAAGGTGTCAACGATGCCAGGAAACTAGGCCAAGCCCACCCGCAGCACCCATCCTAGAGTGGGAAATCCCCAGGGGACCGTGGTCTAGGATCCAGATAGATTTCGCCGGGCCCACAAAAGGATACACTTTCTTAATAACCGTAGATGCTTACTCCAACTGGCTGGAGGTAAGTAACATGAGAACAACCACCATGGAGGCCGTGACCAAAGAACTCTACAAACTTTTCGCAACACACGGCCTCCCAGACGTCCTCGTTTCCGACAACGGGCCCCAATTCACCTCGCTAGAATTTGAAAAATTCCTAGTGGAGAGGGGCATACGACACGCGCTGACAGCACCGGCGCATCCGGCGGCAAATGGTAGGGTGGAACGGATGGTTCAATTCACAAAGAAAACCATCCAGAAAATAGACCAGGACAAAATAAATAAATTACTTTTCATACAGCACATAACCCCAAACACCACAACAAATAAAAGCCCAGCAGAACTGCTAATGGGGAGGAAAATAAGGTCCCCACTCGATAGATTACACCCCACGTACAACCCAGAGAAACCCCCAGACTCCATCAGCAAACACTGAACCTTCGCACCAGGCGACGCCATCTACGTGAAGAACCTAACCGGAGACCCATTATGGGTACCAGCCGTCATAACACAACTAACAGGCCCACACTCATACCGGCTACAAACAACCGACGGACGAGTGTGGAAACACCATATCGACCAGTTAAGATCAAGGACGACCACACAAGAGACCACCGACGCGCAACCAAGCAAAACCAACCCCCGCAACACAAACCAAGAGGGGAGGGAATACCCAGGGAACCAAAACCCAGAAAAAATAAACCAGCCATACTCACCTGAAAGCAGCCAGCACGAAACCTCGCCAAGAAGAGACAGCCAGGCCAGCTCAACCAACCCGGGAAGACCGAGCGGGAGCAGCGAAACCCGCAGCTCAACCAACCTGGGTAGCCCAGGAGGGAGCTGCGGAGAGCGGCCCGGCCAGACAGACCAGGCGGTTCCCATGACAGAGTCTGGAGAGACCCCGACCGAACTGGCCGGGATCCAACCTACGACTGACCTGCGCAGGTCCAGTAGGCAGAGACAGAGCCCCGCCTACCTACGGGACTACGCAACGTAAGGACTGAACCAAGAGGGGAGGGGTGTTCTGTCCCCTCATTTGAATTCTTGAGATCCCCGTGCTTTGATTGGCCAAAGCGGGGGGCGCTCCGATTGGCTAGGCAAGCCGCGCCGATTGGCTCGCTGAGAATCTCCCGCGATTGGTCCATTCGAATCGTGGGAGATTCAAAGTGGTGCCATTGGCCGCGGCCGCCACGGCTTGGAAATAAAAAGCTGCGAAGTTTTCCTGTAGCCTCAGTTCGGTTCCTGACTAATAAAAAGAGCTTGAAACACAGTCACCAACTCCTGGCTTCTGTCCACGTGGACATAACAGATTGTAAAAGCTTGGGGAAGGGATATAGAATCAGTCGCAGTGGATTTTTGCAGTTGAATAGATCTTTTTTTTTTTTTATCTGGGAGTTACTTTTGGCCAAAACATACATTGGCAAAATGACTACTGTTTACTACCTCTTTCCATGCCCCATATAATTGTAAGGCTACAGTGATTTTTTTTAAGCCAGTCTAACTTTAAAGAATTTTAGGGAACTTTAAAGAATTACTGTGATCAATTTCCACTTATATGGTAGACCATCTAATTTAAGTTTGAAATTTTAGTTATTTATTACTGATTAAACTTGTTGCATGCATAAGAGGAAATGCTGGTCTTTAAAATTCTAAATATCTGCTTGTTTTAGTAGATAGAATGTATTGTGCTACCAGGTGAAGACTACAAATGTAAATCAGCTATAGTCACTAAATAGTCACTAAATAGATCTGGGATTTTCTGGGATCACTTCAACCTAATATCTGCAAGTTCAATTATTATGATCAAGTAGTATGTCACAGACTGATGAGACTTGTGAATCAGTTTTTAATGTCCCCTTACATATCTTTTTTCCGATTCAGATAGAATTCACATGGTACTGGCAGCTTCACATACTTTTCATCTGGAGCTTTTTGGAAGCAAGTCAGCCAAGCTACTTTCTTTCCACATATGTGGAATAGAGGTGCTAACAAGGAGTTTATTTGGTTTTGGATTTTGGCAGCATTATAACAGCATTAATACATCATAATTTAGTGGTTGTATTACTTGTGGCTTATTCTGCAAATCCTGATTAAAACAATGCTTAGTAGACAGTGTGAATCCACCCCAATAACCACAATGAATAGATGTTATGGCTCTCATTAGGACACGCTGCTACAGTAAACAAAGGGATTCAGTTGGAACTGCTGTGCCAAAAACAATTTTGTCCCTACCTTTGCACACATTTCTTCCTCATATTTCTTGACAACTCTTTGTCTGAAATCCAAATTTATAAACGTGGCAGGGAGGAGACTGCAGATAGATAAATTAGTCTTGGCAGGCCATGCAGATGACATTTTGAAGGCAAAACTGAGGTGACTATGAAATCAAAAGCTGCATTGTAGTGAAGTCCCTATCAGCATGTAGGCGATATTGTCTGATGGAAAAAGTGCACCTTCTTCATTGTATGAGTCAGGCCTGCCTTGCTGCCCTGACTAACACCTGGAGTGAGGCAAGGCTCTTTCAGACGCAACTTCTCCTGAGGCCACGAAATTGTCTCTATTGTTTCCTTTTTTGGCTTTGCTAAACTTGTTTAGCCCCCGAGACACTTCTACAAGGACTATGTTAAAAGAAAGTTCCAAGAGAAAAAGATAGTTTGCTTGATATTATTTAAAATGGCATAAGGATTACTCTACTCTTTCAACTTTTTAAAAGCGGTACAGATTGGACATATACAGTGATATTGTGAGTAGCTGAGTCTATTGCTTGCCACTCAAGAACAAATTAATTTTGTGCTACTTTTCAAATGTTTTCTCTCCTGCCATATATTATACAGCTTTAAAAATTGTGATTTTACAGATAAATTATGGTGAAAGAGAAACAACTGTCATAAAATCCACTTTGCAAGCATTCATAGCATACCGATAGCAATTTCACTGCTTGTACGGGCCCCTCTGAACCTGCCCTTAGGAATTTAAAGCTTATTTTAACCCATTCCAAAATTGATATTCTCCAGGATGAATTACAACCTCCATTATTTCCAGACATTTTGAAGGCAAAATTTGGCACAAAGTTGGAGAAGGTTGGTTTATCTAATGCTGGATTTGGGCATTCATAAGTCTAATGAAATAGTTGGAGTGAAAGCATTCTTCTATCTGACAGATGTGACTTCAGCTTGTTGTAATAAAGTTTAAAAGTTGAATATTGAGATTTGATAATCTATAGTCCTTTCCACCAAGCATTGGATGCTGTATCACCACTCCCTAAGTCCTGGCCAGATTTCAGGATAATTTGATTATTTGCTTTTGATGCACATGGGGCTGAAGTTGTCGAATCTATGCATGCATAATTTAGCAGTGCAGGCCAAAAGTCCGGTTGTTCTGTCCCTGGGGAGAGATGGAAGTATATTTTTAGTAAAGAGGGATTGGGCCCAGGCTTGCCTGCTGATGTGGAATAGCTGCAGCATTAAAAGAGGATGGACCATAGCTATGATGTCACCTAGGCAAGTCCCATCTCATGTTGTCATGGAACTGGGTGGGAAAGCAAAGACAAGAATACTGACAAAATGGGGAATCTAAGGCAATAACAAATCATCTCCAGTCATCACATTCAGTGCATTCATAACTTTGTTTAGAACCCTACTTAGGCCAGAATTATTCTCAGATAGCTAGTATAAGGTGGAGTTATTTGACTTTCCAGTAAAGCTACAGGGAAAACTCTTAAGTTCATATATTCTACTCTCATAACAAGTCCTTCCAGATATGTGTCAGATTTATGTTTGTAGTGTTCTGTTCTATTAAACAAGCTGATTGCAATGGATACTACATGGGTTGTAGCATAGTAATATCTGAAGGGTCTTAAGTTATGTGCCAATCTCCTATTATAAGACTAAGCATATACTACTGAGATATCCAAAACAATTTCTTTTTCTTTCCTCTGTTGAATTCCAGGTTATAAGCAAAAAGACAGAGGTAAGACCAGTGGCCTTTCATCTTTAGTGAACAGTTAATAAGTAAACATGACCAAGTCCAAGAAAATGTAAAGTCGTCAAAATGGTTTAATTTTAAACAGTTGTAGGGCCAGATGTTTATATGGTTGTCTTAAATGAACGAGGAATTTGAAATAAAAAGAGGCTTCTATCTTACTGCTAGCCTTCTAACCTTTGTTTCAGAAATGAATAAACTCACAGGTTTACTAAAGTGATGTGTTCCAGTATGAAAAGCAGAAAGATGACATGAATTGGAAAAAAACACAATGCCTCATTTCCTTGGCTTAAAAAAGAAACAAGAGGGGGAAAAACCCTCAGAATTGTAGCCAAGGAGAATCGCACAGTACTTGGATCTCAATTTTTGCAGCACACATTTACTTAATGAGTAATGAAATAGACTCGGCCATTCTGTACCTGCAAGAGGTGCTCAGGAAGCAGAGTAATGACTGTAGCAGACATTAGTAAAGGCTGAGTCATGACAACCTCACCATCTGTGCTCATAGGCAAGGGGAATTCTGATATTCTGAAACCATAAATCAATCTACCTGCATGGTGGAAAGGAATATTACATATTCTATTTTACACTATTAAGGGAATTGCTTGAAAGAGGGTAAATCTGCTGGCGGGCTAGCTAGACAGCTAGTCAACCTTTAGTAGAAGGGTATTTCCTTTCTACTGTACATTATACCTTATGTCACAGATCTGGAAAAATGTACACAGCTGTCTGGGAATGTGACTTCATTCCTTCTGATATATCTCTTCTTTCCTTCCTTCCTCTTGGCTAGTTGCTTTATCCTCGTGCTGTGGGCCTTTCTAAGATTAGGTAAGGTTCCAGCCATTCCGAAATGCCAAGGTTCTGCAGTTCTCCATCGGTCCACAAGAGGAAATAGAACTTTTGTTGAAGTTTGAATTCCTTAATGCCAGTTTCTTTATGTCCAAAAATGTATTTTAACAAAATAATGTACAAGACTTCTTTGGCCCCAGCGGGGCATGCAAAACAGGAAAGCAATTTCATCTGACATTGGGACTGATGCCAAAGGCTGTCCTTGATTGTATTGCAATTTTTCCTTCAACAATGATTGTTCAAGCCAAAGAAATGGCAATCTGGACTTGAAAAATCTGTCAACTTTTAATTGGATGCTGGCTGGGGTTTTGTTTTTGTTTTTTTGATTTGTATTTGTGTTGAGTGGCATTTTGTTTTAAAAAGTTTCAGCAATTCTATTACATAAACTGAAATATAGGTCAGCCTTCCCTGCAACAAGGTTTCAACACCTCTGCAAGCACAGTCTGGCAAAGGCTGATGCACCAGGGGACAGTTGACTAAAAAGGTTTCATATTTTCTTTGAAGCTTGAATAAACCATAATAACTCAATTAACACATCATACAATGGCATAAACCATGATTTGCAAATCACAAGAGTTAGGTTCACACAGCCCATTAAACCAAAACAAAACTGTATTTTGACTTACTGGCAAAACTACACTATACGTTAGGGTAGAACACTATATCCTGATATTTATTTTTAAAATCTAAAACTGTAACTCTCAGCATCCTTTTTAGTTATAGAGATGGTGCAGGGGGGGGACATGAAATGGGTTAATCCAGGGTGGCAAAAAACAGCACCTTTTTTAAACTAACAAATTATATTAAAGGTATAAGCTTTCACCTGATACATAGATCAATCTGTTTTTCTTCAGTCCCCCACAATCAGCCTGATGACAGTTTAAACATCATATCTATCTAGAAACTCTATATATGAAGAAAGCTGCAGCTGATAAATGCTCCTGTTTTTTCATAAAATATGGCAATTGGAAAGATGCTACCAGACTCCTTCTCATTATAAATTATGTTTCCTGGCTGCTGGAAATTGAAGTTTGAAAAAAGAGGAGATGAAAAACAACACTAAGGATATATATTGCATATGAAGTTAAGCAGACTTTTCTTAAAAGAAGAAGAAACTGCTCACCTAGGCTAGATAGATCCAGATCAAAAATTTATCAAGCTGTTATTTTCCTCCAACCCAAAAATGCACTTGCAACTTAGTTTGGAGTTCCATGTTAGCATATGCCATACTCATTATTGGCCACATCATTCATTCCAGCCCACTCCTTGCAAGTCCATCATGGTCCCTAATCAAAAAATAAATTTTATCACAGACAAATTTGATCAAGTCTTGCCTTTTTAAATATTCCCATCCTAGCTAAGACCTTTTTTTTCATGATCAAAAGGCCTCTTTCAACTCACTGAGGTCTATAATTTTCCACGGCTATACTCAGCCCATGGTTAAAGGGGAAAATGATTGCACAATGAACGCAGAAATGAGGGAAGTGTGAAAAGTAGCACCTACTCCTTGCATAGGCCCAGTTTTCCCCAAACTTTATCCAAAATAGGAGGGCTCTATGGCAACAAGGTCACCTGGGAAAATCATCTTTCAGCACTTCACACACACTTCTTTGTAGAAAGAGACAAATTTGCAAAGCAGGAGCAGAGCCAATGTGGTTTGTCACAACATGTTCAGGAGGGTCTCTTTCCTATTCCATTTCTAATGCAACCTTTCTTACAAAGGCTCCTAATACCAATGAGAGTGTCCAAGGTTTCCTTTTTATTCTTATAATCTTTCCTAGTGTAACTCTTGTCTCTCTATAGCTGCCTTTTAGGCAACTGTTTAATGTATGTTCCAAATTATATGCATGTGAATACAGATAGTATGTTCAAAATCCTGTTTCACTGTCAGCAAATGCGATCCCAAGAAAAGATGGATTCTGAAATATGTGTAACTTGTGCAGCAAAATCAGGGGATTATTATACAGATTTGTAACTCTACATTTCAGATCTATTTTGAATTTATATTTGTCAACAGTTTGGTGAAGAGTTGTTTTAGGACCTCTTTTCAGAGCACGATACCATAGTTTCTTGAGACTGAAGGATGGTGAAGGGTCAGTATTGTAATAGTTGGGGGATGTCTGGTCTCTGTTAACACTACAACTCTAAGATTCTCTGGCCAGAAGAGAGATATAAACAAAAATGAGTATAGGCAAAGAACAATAATTTGTAAAATTAATACATAATGAGCATCAAATTTTTCATGGTCATCTATATGCCAGGAGACTGGTAACTGCTGTAACAATGTAATAGTGTACTGCCTTAGAATAGAGGAGACTCCAGGGCAAATCCCTACTCATATATAGTATTCATTAGGTAGTTAATCTCCATCTCTATTAATGAAGATACCCTGCACCTTAAATTCTCAGAAGTAAGAGGAGATTTCATCATATTTTTTTCTCCCATGAGCTATTTTAATCACGGGGGAAACAACATAAGTAGATACAAGAAGGGAAGGGATTTTCCAACACCGTCCTTGTATCTATTTCTTCTCTAGCTTATTGTTCATTTAATGAGTTTCTGTGTTTAAGAGACAAAAGAGAACTTCCCATTTTTCTCTCAATTCAAGATGGAACAAGGTTTTACTGTCCTATGTATTGCTCAATAAATTTAACTGCTTCAAATATAATAGATAACATTCATTAGTAGCTGGATGTAGCCCACACTTAAGGCAATTATATTATGGTTATTTTATTTTTTTAACAGGGTGTTCTAAAATTTAATTATTCAGTATCAGCCAATCAATTATTATGGTGATATATCAGCATAAGTGATTCAATATTGTTTGTATTCTGGATATGCCCAGTTGCTCATCCTTTTACAAGAGTTCCTGCTGAATTCAAATTTTCAGCAGAGTAAAAAAGATAAGTGCAATTGATAGTCTCCCGCATATTTCTGAAATATCACCTCTGATATTATAGAGCTGTACCAAGCATGGTGACAAGCACATTCCCACATCAGTCAATCTTCATTTTCCATTGGAGAGAAAGACTCAGCAGCTGGTGCATTGCAAATTGCATGAGCAATGCAGAGCCCCAATGGCATGAATTGGCTCTTTGTAGGGATGGTTTACAAACCCAGAGTGCTGAAGTACTAAACATGCATAAAGGTTCAATGAATTAGGCTCATAGATTCCCCATAACTCCTCACAAGAGGAAGTGGGTGCTAAACAGGTCCTAAATGGCCCTTGGTGCTCTCTGAGCTTGGTTGTTTTCTTGCAGATATTTCATTACCCAAACTAGTTAACATCATCAGTGCTAGAACGATGTTACCTAGTTTGGGTAATGAAACTTCTGCAAGAAAACATCCAAGCTCAGACTAGTACCAAGGACCCCTCGTTTCATCAAGGACCCGAGCTGCAAATATTCTCCCTTATTGATAAACAGGTTCTCCTGCTCACTGTGGAGTCTCTGACTACATACCAACTCTCTGCATATGGCATCCTGCAGTGTATATTTCTTATAGTCTGCTCTCAGGTCTGTCAGTCTATCAGTGCAGACAACCATTTGTTTGGAACACAGGAGAGCCTAAAATGTCCAATTCTTTCAATTCCTTTCTCGCTCTAAGGTTCTTCGGATGTCTCATTTTACTTCTGCCTCTAAAATGGCAGGAAGCCTTTCCGTGATGAGTTTCTGCTATGCATCATTTTCCTGGCTTCTTGCAGATCATTGGGCTTTTGTCCCAGGTCAAATCTCTTGCTGCTGCTGCTTCCCCACCTTCCATCTTCACTCCCTCTTTGGGCCTAGAGAGAATGGGTGTGAAAAATTCCTGGCCCAGCTTCAGAGAAGAAGCCTGTTCAGGCAACAGCAGTCAGGAGTACACGTTGGGGCTGCTCTGAATTCCACTTCCAAGAGGCAGAAACGGGAATACAGCCAAAAGGGACTTGTCAGCTGGAGAGGGAAGCACCAGGCCACCTCCCCTAATTTCTTCAATGTCCATGCAGAGCCCGACTTTCAGCAAATGATGTTCAAGAAGAAGCCATGGGAAAGTCTGGGAAGAAAACATAGAACAGTTTATTGTGGAGAGCCGGCAGGAGTTGAAGTACAAAGATGAGGAATGAAAGAAGAGAGAGAGAGAGATACATGCTTAGGAGGGGGCAGAGATCTTCAGTGCATCCATATGGCAAAGACAGGTGTGAAATGAAGACATCACAGGCAACAAGGTTTGCATAAGATAAATGCATTCCTTATGTTCCGTCCCTGGATATGTATCAATTGGCAGATGATTAAAATTATAGAACTCAGTCTCAATAATATTTACCCAGTTCAAGCTGATGCTATAATCCATGGTAACATCTTAGTCCCATTTCCTTACCTGAACTAGCAGCAGCAGCCAGCTAAGCTGCCATTCTGAATATTTTTCTTATTCCTGTGAATAACTTAATTGGAGATGTTGTAAGGAATAGGTTCAGAGATTCCATGACAGAACTGAACAAATTCAGACTCTATCAATCTGCTCCACAGTGCAAAAGCTGATATAAAAAGGATTAAGAGAATTCTGAACTCTAATACTCACCATCAGAACATTCTGAACTGAAGAATTAGTTTAGTTATCCAAAGTAACCAAAACTTTCCATATGAAAATCAATTTGTGGCTAACCTCTATTTTCTTCATTTCAGCATGATTTTTAGGGAGAGTCATAATGCTGTTGATTTTCTAATAGCTACTGGCATGAATATGAGTTTCAGATCAGTAGAATACAGTGGCTTTTGATAGCAGGTCTTACCTTGGCCATCAAAGCTGATGCAATTGGCCAGTATCCATCACTAAAATGCTGACATTGCAATATAAACACTTAATATAGAAGGGCCAAAAAGTACATAGAAGAATGTTTGAGATCACATTCTAAAGCTCAACTGTAATACAAGCATTAAAAGAATTGAGAACATAGCACTGTCTATAATCCATTATTGTAGCTTAACTTTCCTGAACCATTAATATCTCTGCTGTCTGGGGATAACTACAGTAATAGTCCAACACATCTGAAGGACATTAAAAGTTGGAGAAAGTTGATGGAGGTGGAAAAGTGTGGGTGAGAAAATTAGTATTAGCTATACTATATTTATTCATTATTCTTGACCTCCAATTCCAGTTGGTAACAAACCATTCAAACCTTACTCCCTTGGAGGAAAACATCCCACAGCATTTCAAATATTGTCTAACTGGCTTTTCCAGATGCTTATAGAATTTTACATGTCTCTAAGTCATGGAAAAAAATCAAACATACTTCAAAGAAGAAGAGAAACTGGAACCGGGTATTTTACTTTTCCTTATGAGGAAATGAACAACTTGTTGCACTATATTGAGTCTTGATTGTTGTGTTTCTTTGTTGCTTTCTCAACCCAGATGACAGCTGTTACACAGAATTGTTATCTTTTAGCTCATTGAAAGAATAAGGGAGGATAGTGTCTTCTCCCTCTATACAACCTCTCTCAGTAGAACTGAATACAGTGTAAACATTCCCTCCCCTTCCCTTAAAAAAAATGGAAAAAAAGATGGCATTGTTACATTTGAGAAATGCCCATTATGGCTAGGAATCAATAATAATGCCTTTCCTTTTCAAGAATTTTAGAAAGCAGTTTAGATTGTTAACTTATGGGACCAATTGGATGATAGTAGAATACATTCATTGTCCTGAGAAAGTCCTTGATTCAATTTCTGATTATCTCCAGTTAAAAATATTGGGTAACAGGAGATGGAAAAGGTCATTCTTTTCCCAGGACTTCCAGAGGAGCTGTCAGTTAGAATAGGTAACGTTGGACTACATAAACAAATTAGGGGATGAGTTTACATGAACCTTTCTGCACATCCAGAGCATATGCAATTGATGATTAAACAATTCATGAGATCTAAGCTGAAATCCTTGTTCAAACATGATGCTCCACTGCAGCCTTGGGCAAGCTGCAGTCTAATTCAACAATTTTACACTAAAGTTATAAGAAGAATATGGGAGAACTCCAGCTATGCCACCCAGAACTTCTTTTGGGAAGGAAGAATGAAATGCAAACAGGATAGAAGCCTCTGTTTATGTAAGATAGGCAACAGGCCAGGTAATAATTATTAAGAAAAAAAAATCCCACCCAAGTGTTAAATTTTACATTGTAAAGTATGGGTAGTCCTCAACTTCTGACCACAATTGAGCCCAACATTTAAGTTGCTAAGTGAAGCAGGGGTAAAGTAAATTTTGCCCCATTTTATGACTTTTCTTGCCACAGTTCACTGCAGCTGTTAAGTTAGTAACATGGTTGTTAAGTGAATCTGGTTTCCCCATTGACTTTGCTTGTCAGAAAGTTGCAAAAATGATCACATGACTCTGGGACACTGCAACTGTCATAAATATGATCTAGTTACCAAGTGTCTAAATTTCAATCAAGTGACTATAGGGATGCTGCAACAGTCGTAAGTGTGAAAAAATGGCCATAAGTCACTTTTTTCAGTGCCATTCAGTGGTGGGATTCAAATCTTTTTACTACCGGTTCTGTGGGCGTGGCTTGGTAGGCGTGGCAGGGGAAGGATACTGTAAAATCTCCAGTCAGAGGTAGTATTTGCCGGTTCTCCGAACTACTCAAAATTTCTGCTACCGGTTCTCCAGAACTGGTCAGAACCTGCTGAATACCACCTCTGGTGCCATTGTAACTTTGAACAGTCACTAAATGAACTATTGTAAGTCAAAGATTACCTGTATACCTACATTATACCTATTCAGCTCTGGATGGCCTTCCACCACCTGCCAATTGCATTCAACTGCAAATTCTTATCAGCTCCAGACAATTATAGCTATTGGGAAAAAAGAACAAGGGGAGAAGAGAAGAAAGGAAACCAAGTGCCAACATCTGTTGCAATATAAGGGGCAGTATAATTTTTTTAAGTCTGAGCAATAATTTCTGCTTTTCTGTGAGGTTTCTGGGACTGTACTTCGAACCAGGTAAGGGAATAGCAAAGACCAAGGGAAAGAAAGTGAAATTCAATGTACAGAAAAGTAAGATTTTACATTTGGACAAGAAAACCAAATGCACAAGTATAGAATTGGGCATGGTTAGTCTAGTGACGAGAAGGATTAGGAG
This sequence comes from Hydrophis major, assembly GCA_033807585.1. Taxonomy (NCBI): domain Eukaryota; kingdom Metazoa; phylum Chordata; class Lepidosauria; order Squamata; family Elapidae; genus Hydrophis; species Hydrophis major. Next base: position 180,853,790 of record CM066331.1, on the reverse strand, counting down.
TGACATGATAGCAGTGTTCCAATGTTTGGGAGGTTGCCACAAAGAAGAGGGCATTATCAACCTATTTTCCAAAGCAGTTTAGGCAGGACTAGAAGCAATGGATGGAAACTAGTCAGGGAGAGAATCAACTTAGAACTAAAGAGAAATTTCCTGAAGTTATAACAATCAGTGGAATGATTTGTCTCCAGAAATTGTGGGTACTCCAACACTGGAGTTTTTTAAGGAGAAATTGGACAACCAGTTGTCTGAAATGATATTGGGTTTTCTGCTAGAGCAGGGAGTGGGACTAGAAGACCTCCAAGGTCTCTTCCAATTCTGTTATGTTAACTCTAAGAAAGTTTTTTATTTAAATTTTAAATGCTAAATTGCTTAATTCTCATGCATTTAATAATTGCCATTTATGGTTTAGTGCTATTTTTAGTAGGATGTGGGCTGCTCTAAAAGCTATAAGGCAGGGGTCGCCAACCTTTTGGACCTCAGGGACCACCAAACTCATAATTTTAAATCCCAGGGACCACTAATATGAATTTTGACTGACGGTGGCTTGCTGACATTGGTGGGAGAGAGAGAGAGAGAGAGGAGATCTGATCTAACCTCTCTCTCTCCCGCCCCTCCCTCTCATACACATATACATACACGCAAACACACAGGCAGGGTTGGGATTCAAATTTCTTAACCACTGGTTCTGTGGGCATGGCCTAATTTGTGGGTGTGACTTGGTGGTCACGGCTTATTGTTTTTTTTTTTAATTAAAAAAGAGCAACTTTTACCCAAAATCAGGGAAAGCAGGAAAGCAGATTGAGTTGCTTACAGAATCACAGATTAACTCAGAGATCTATCTTTCTACCATTGGCTACCTGAGTCTGTCACATAAAATTTGCTTGCAAGCAAACCCATAAAATTTGCTAGCAAGCAAACTCACAAAATTAACTCACAACACACCATGTATGTAAATACTGAATTTTTTATTAAAAAAGAGTAACTTTTACCCAAAATCAGGCAGAGCAGGCAGGCAGATTGAGTTGCTCACAGAATCACAGAATCACTTAGAGATCTGTGTTTTTGCCATCGGCTACCTGAGTCTGCACAGAATGGAAGCTTCAGGCTCAACTCTGCTTTTAGATTAGGTAGAAAGCAAGAAATGCAATGATTTCCTGCTTCCTAGCTAATCTAAATCTCTGTCACAGCACAACAGCTGTGCTGGAGAAAAATAGCAACTTAGCAGACAGTTTGCCAGGTAAGGAGTGAGTGGGCAGGGAGGGTTCCCGCAGGCCATGTGGGCGGCGCAGCCTTGTGTTCCTGCACAGCCTGATTAATTGCTTTGGGAAGTTCTCTGGGGGTGACATTTCTCTGCGGACCACCAAAAATTTTTCACAGACCACTAGTGGTCCCTGGCCCACCAATTGGCAACCACTGCTATAAGGATCCACCTGTGCTCTTAGATTGTGCACTTCTACTCTATTATCTCAAGAATATCATTTGATCTGAGCAGTTGGGCCTTCCCTCAGTGTATATTCTTGGCATTCTTGGCACTCCCAAACTAGGAAGAAACTAGAGTGAAATGTTCTTTCTGGGAAGAAATTGCAATTCTTCACTAACTAATGAATGGTAGGAGATTGGTCTTCTGCTGAAAGCCTTACTCTCAGCAACTTTAAAGTCATGGAATGTGTTATCTCATCGCACTTCCAGAAAATCCCCTTCCATCATCAAAACTTAAGTAGGCTGTATCTTGACAGTATTTTGAGTGAAGTTAAGTTTTCAAGACAGGGTGACTATAATTAGTGTACCTTAAAATCTGCCAATGATGGCAATGAAACTCATGACTTCTCCTCATTGAGAAGAAAAGAACCACTTCCCATAAAATATCACACGAAGCAGTGGCTTTTTCTAGGAAGTCCAATGAACTCATAGTTCAACAGTTCTGCTGACAGAGCCCAATGCATGGTCCTGTGGTCTCATCTGTTAAAAAATATAGGAAGTTGTGATCATGTAGAATGTACCTTGCTTTGATTCCTAAGCTCTTTCTTACATCTCTTACTCTTCTGTTATAGTTTTTACTCTTTTGTTACAGTTTATTTTAGGGCAAAATAAACACATAAAACTATAACGGTCACCGTGAATGTAGACTCCACATGCCACTTCCAGCTATACATGAAAAACAGTATTTTGGGATTGTTGCCAGCATGGGGAAAAATATTCTCTGCTTTGACCACTTTACAGCATTTCATTGTAGGGATACACGTCCGCTACAATGGGTTCCTGTGTGAATTTGATCTCCTATGATCACTGGTGGATGCCCTTTGTGCCAGGCTGCTTGCCTGATTCTGAAGGGACCTCAGCTAAACATTTTCCCTCCATTTTATTGGTGGACCAATAAAATAGAGATTTTTATTTTTTTTTTGCTTACCAGTTCACCAGTGGAAGGATGAATGGTAGAACGTCTTTTCAATCAAGTGAAGTTAACAGATATTCTGTCAGTTTTCCCTTGTAGTTCAAATGACTGGAATAATAAGAAAACTGTGGTCCTTTTGTTTTTAAACCGGTCCACTGTTAGACACATCAGATGTCTAGTACAAGGGGGTTACTCCACAGGGGTTTCATACACAAATTATATCAATGCTAAACCACACATCCTTAAGGATCTGCCCACAGGAAGGAAAGCAATTGGTGCTTGCTTTCTCAGCTTGTGTGGGAAGGGCAAAATGCAGGGGAATGCATCAATTGGGACCATGGATAGTCCCTCCTGTCACACTATGACTAATGCAGAGAAAGGGGTTGAAATTCACAAGGGATTTCTTAAGCTGGTTTCATTGCCAATCAGCCTACACATGGGAATCAGACAGTTGAAATGGCAATATTCAAATTCTAATCTGATAATTTTTTTAATTTTCTGAATTTTTAAAAAATTATTTAGTTATTATCTTGATGTAAACAGCTTCCCAATAAAACATCCCTCATGAGGAAGCACCAAGAAGCTTGTAGCCTAAAATTTGACCCTGTAATTGAATTCTTACATTGTGCCAAACCTTAAAGTATTTTGATTTGTTTTTATTATCAGGTTGTGCACATCCAGTCACTACAAATTACCCACTATGGGTTAAAACTTAGCATATTGTACATATTCAGCAATTGTACTTTATTGAATTAATCAAAAGTTAAGTTATGGCTTGGTGCTATTTGTGAAGCCAGTCAATGACAAGGAATGAAGAGAAAATGGAAGAATATGTAATAGTGGTGTGAAAATTTAATCATAAACTCTGTGAAAAGTTACTATTTAAAAAGTAAAGCGAGAGCAGCTCTACATTTCCTACAATGGGTTGGTTTAGGTGGCACAAGCACTGCCTTCATATAACAATAACTGTTTACTGGTTTGGATGTAACATTTTGCAGTTGATCTGAGTCGAGATAGAAATCCAGAAAAATCATTTAACTTTATTCCAAGCATGTCCTTGTAACTTTCACCTCAAACTATCTTGACAAACATGACTATACCTATCTCTGCAGTCAGATAATATGAGAATTTGTTTCTGTGGAAATTCTCCAAATACCGGAAAATCTTGTAACTAGGATGAAATTTGGCACTTAAAATCATAACTCATAAATGTGACTAAAGACTCAGAATACAGTGAACAGAATGACAGAGTTTGAAGGACCTTGGAGGTCTTCTAATCCAAGCCCATGCTCAAGCAGGAGAATCTATAACTGTTCTAGACAATTTGGTGTCCAATCTCTTCTTAGAAACCTCAGTGATGAAGCATCCACAACTTCTGGAGGCAAGCCGTTCCACTGATTAATTGTTCTCACCATGGATCTCTAGACAACAATCCTATTTTCTTTCTAGTCACCTTCTCTAGAAAAGTGAGCCTTTTACTGGAAAAGTTGGAGTGGTCTAGTTTGCCTAAATAATACATCCTTTCAGTCCAAAGGATACTGCCAGAAAGCTTAACTTAATTAATCTTAAATCAGTACTTGTTATGGGGAAATTATTTCTGTCATAATGTATTTTGCAACTTTTTTCCAATTCAAAATACTTTATAGCTTTTTGGAATGAAAAGTTTTGATTTTAAAATATTATAGAACTACCCTCCCAAATGTACCATCTTCCAAATGGGTAGGAACTACTAGGCAACTGTGCTCCTCACCTAAGCCAAGAAATTAGTTTTGTGAGTCCCAGACAAGAATGTGAGCTGAACGTTGGATATATGAGACTTTCTCAATAAATTTGCTCTTTTCACCAATTTATAAAGGCTTAATATAGTTAGATAGATATAGAGGATAGAAGATATAAAGATAATAAATATATGCCTATAAATATATACATACAAACTTATGTATTTTGTTACTCCCTGGATTATTTTCTTTGCCATTCTTTGCCACCCCAGATTAAATGTTCCTGAATTGCTGTTGCTTAGGATTTACATTGTAGTCAGCAGCTCCATTTTCTTATATGTGCATACAGTAATTCATTTAAAATAAAAATAGAAACAGAAGTAGAAACCATTTTCACTTCTCAAGATTTTTTTTCCTCCTCAGCACTTTTTCAGTAGTTTAATAACAAGCCTAATGAATCTCTCTCAATCTTCATTTTAATGGAGAAACAGACGAAATAATGAAGAACTTTAAAGAGAAGGTAATGAGCAAGAAAGATAAGGAGAGGCCTCTGTCCTGTGCCCAGGGAAAGAAGAAAAAGCATTAGAATTTGTTTTAACTTTGCTGCAAACTGGTTATGAAAGAGAGAACATGCAACAAATCAAGTATGTTATGATATAAAATAGGGTCATAATGCCTCTTTTATCCCTACTATTCAGGGATTTTTTAAAAATCACATTATTACAATTTTATGGTGACTCATCTGAGGCCTCCAACTGCTGCTGTCATAAACCAATAAATAATAGTTAAACTGACTGGGATGCAGCAATTTGAAACTTGCCTGAATCACAAATCAAACCAAGCTACCATTTAAAAAAAAGAAAAGAAAAAGAAGCAATTTGAAATGTACACATAGGTTCAATCTCCAGCATCAAAATGGCAAAAAGTACAGAAATGGAGGCAGCAATAATAAAATGCATTTTAGGAGAATATGGAGTTGAAGTACTGATGCATGGACCCGCAGGATAAAACTACACCTTCATCCCTACTGGGCATATTAATAAGATACTTTCTCATGTTAAGCGTACTTGAAGTGCCCTTTCTTGTCAGCCTGATCAAAGAAAGAGGCCCACTTCTGTATAGAAGTGTCAGGTGGGTCAATTGTGAAGCTAATTGTGTGCATAGAGAATGTCAAAACCCAACCTCCTTCAATGTCTCCGGCAGCTCTGAACATCACTAACTGTTCCATAACTGCTTTCCAGCTCAAATCTGAAAGTTAACCTTAAGCAAATTGGGAACACAAGGTTTCTTAGGAAGTTCTATTATTGCAATGCTACTACTGGGAAAATACCATTGCAACAGAATTTTTGGGCCAGCATCCCACTCAGAATGACCAGGAAGGCATCCAACACAACACAATGACAAATATTGCATTTTGAAGTAAGTAAAATCATGTACATCAACTGAAAAAGAACCATTTCTATATCTACATTAATTAATTTTAGAACCTAAATTAACTTAGTAGCTTTGCAGGTGAAGCAGACTAGAAAGTTTTGTCTGTTCTCTCATTTTTTTAAAAAATACTGTATATAACTCTCTAGAGCTACAGAGGAGCCAATCTGTCTGCTTTCATTTTTCTCCATGTTTCATTATTATGAAGAAAAAATAGAAGAGACTGCAATCCTGTTTCATCAAGGTGGAAAGTAGGGTGGAGATGGAGTCCTGGGACTGATGAGTGAAGAACACCAAAAGTATATGCCAAGAATATATAATCCCAGCGGGATCATCTCCAGCCTGAAGGCCACCCCTGCTAAAAGCAAGCCAGCACCTATATTGGTCAACAGCAATACAGGAGCCTGCTGGAGGCAGAAGATCACTGCACTAAAAATAGCAAAGGCATCATATGAACTGTGTCGGAGAAGGAATGGCAAACCACTCCTGTATTTTTTTTTTTTACCAAGAAAACCACATGGGTCTTGCAAAAATTGCATACAGTGTGTGTGTGATCTATCTATCTATCTATCTATCTATCTATCTGTCTGTCTGTCTGTCTGTCTGTCTATCTATCTATCTATTATTTATGTATCTATCTATGTATCTATCTCACTATCACTAGCCTGTTCTCCATAATATTAAACCGATTAAGTGACAGCTTGTAGAGGAAGATTTTTGAAATTTCTATAAGAATCAGAAGTACTGAAATTTTTTTCCTATCCCTATTTTGCTCCATCAGCTGTCTGTAAAGGGCATGGATTGCCCAGTCTTAGATTAGATAATTTTTTAGAAAGTAACTCTAACATTAATGATCTATAGTTAGGGTTTTTTAAAAGCTATCCTTACAAGGACTTTCTTGTAAAAGGAAATCTCTTGTTTTCTGTTTGTTCAGTACATGTCACAATGATGCGGCAGATGATGCTTATATTGATGCTATTCACAAGCCAAATTAACATGGTGTCAGAATATGTGATTGTGGTCTCATTCACCTGGAAATTTAACTTTAAAGGCTTTGCTTTATTTATTCATTGATCACAATTTTAAACCACCCATCTCCTTCACAGAGGACAGCTTCTTCTGAATGTGTTATTTCCAATATATGTATATATGTAATATGATTTGCATGTCACACTAAACTTTTATTCATTCTACTGTTTTATTCACTCACAGTAGAATGTATAGTGTGTTCACCCTTAAGCCAACTTTATGGCTAAACATGTGAATGACTACTATGGCACTGCATTTTTTAAAAAATGTTGTAAAAAAGGTTTCATTACTATTTTCTCAAAGGGTTAGGAAAATACCTCATTAGATAATCATTGGGGTTCTTATGTGAGGTTGTTAAAAAGACAAGATCCACTTTGGATACATCAACACATACTGGAAAATTACAGAAGTGGTTTAGTCTATGTCACCCAGGCTTTAAAAAAAAAAAAAACCTCCCTAGGCTTATAGCCTGAAATTTTCTTGGGTTCTCTCACTAACCAGGTTTCTGAGACCAGTCTAGGATAGTTAGATGTTTCTTCCTTCTGCAAATGCAACTATTCCCAATCTGACAACCTCCATATCACTGTTTGGCAACTTTAGAATGTGTGGATTTCAACATGCTCTCTGGAGAATTATGAGAGAGAGTTGAAGTCCACACATCTTCAAGTTGTCAGGTTTGAAAAAGTCTACTCCAGAGGAACTGGACTTCACCTCCCACAATTTCAAAGGTCAAGTAGAAAAGATTGATACTCTGCCATGTATGAAGCATTCCAGGGTGGAGCTGCATCCCTCAACCAACTTTGAAAGGCTGTGGTAAGAAAAATGAAGGGACCGTGCTCCCCTCAAGATTTCTCTGAGGAAAACTGGCTCCAGACACGGTGTAAAGAAAGAACAGATGAAGCAGCTCCTGTTTCTGAATAAATTTGTAATGTAGGCAAAACCACCATTCATGCAATTTGATCTTCAGATGCTATCCTTTTTTTTCCTTACTCATTCATACTATGGCATTCATACCATAGAAGCATACAAAGAAAAGAATTCTATATAAAGGTAAGGTCTAAAAGTACTGTATATTTTAAAATGTGCCTTCTGTTTCCTTTGTCTAAAATTCTGATCTCAGATACTTCGAAAGAAGTCATTTTTGCCGACAGCCAACCCTTTTCCAGACTGAACCCATGGCAAAGGCCAACTCTGTGATATCACTCAATTGTTACTGGTTGCTTTGGAGATGGTGTCCTAAACACAGGATGCAGCCTTCATTTCTGCAGCAATAGAAAGGCAGAGATATAATTCCATGGATCTGAGAGAGCAAAGAGAGACCACCACCTACTGGTCCACTCACTCAGCAACAGTACTGGTGTCTTCAAGGACATCCTCTGTAGGTACACTGCTAAGTCAACTTTCTCAGCCAATTGATCCTGCCAGATGTGCTGGACAAATTTCTCTTAAACTAGCCAGCTTTGCCTTTGGGATTTTGTGTTGCAAATTCTTGCAGAAAAGCTAAGAACAGAAACCCATTGAATGTGCAAGGACAAATTTAATGTGTTCAATGGCAGTTCAGATCTTAAGCTGGTTAGTTATATATAGATTTCAGATATTCATATGCTTTTGTCAAAGATTTCAAGAAAGTGTGTTCTACCTTGTGCACTGATTCTGCAATTTGTTGGTCTGAAAGTCAACCCTCCAACCCATCCTGTGGCTAGATTGAGACATTGGCCTAGATACACCGTACATTTAATCCCTCTTGAGCTGAGAAGAAAGCTCAACCTAATTTTTGAACGAATGCCCCAATTGAAATAAAAATAAACTATATAACACATTAGGTTATAAAATTAGGCTCAGGGTGCCACATAAATAGAAGCAGTAACTATAGTGGTTGAGGAGCTGGGCTGGCACAGCGGATATCCAAGGTCAAGTCCACTATAATCATGGGAATTCATTGGGTGATTCTGAGCCAGTCACATACTGCCAAGAAGTTGATGTGGAGTAAAATGAGAGGAAAGAACACTATGTATTCCATCTTCAACTTCTGAAGGAAATACAGAATATGTATCTAATAAATTACATGGCTTGCAAGGTTCCCTGTTATTTGGTAAATCAGTCAGTTTTTTCAGGTGCCCATTTCTGGGGATGGGGAGACAGTGCAGAGGAAAGATACCACAGTCTGTTTTTTCGTTCCCAAGTCAGCTAGCTTCCATCAAAGTTTAGGTGAAAGATTATACTAATCCTAACAAAAAATTGGTTTATCAAGCATAATTGATATAAGTATACCAATGTAGAATTTTTAAAGTTTCAGAATTTTTAAATACTTAAATTTTATTCATGACTTCCACATCAAACTGCTTTGTTCCATTTCCCCAACACATTAACCAATTTTAATACAAAAGCTCCATTAAATTATTGCCTAGGACTGTATCACCACCATTTATCCATAACATTCTGACCATGCTACTTCCTTATGGTAGCTGAGCAAATGCAAAATTTCCCACCTGCAGAAATAAAGTATATTGACTAACTTTAAATGATTATGAAACTAAGCTAATAGATGGGAATACATAATAGTTTATGAGGATATGTTGCAAATTCATAGTAGTGCTATTTCAGGAACATGAATGGATGAATTGATTTTCAGTAGGACCTTAGTCAGTAGATTAAGACATCTTGCTCCAATGCTTTAAAGCTGCCATGGGCATTTTTAAGGGTTAGGGTTAGTATAATGAATATTTTTATCCATCTCAATTCCTCCTATATCCTTGTAAGCTGAAGATGATAGGACTATTCAGATCTGATCAATAGTTTGCTATTGAAACTATTGAAATGAGAGCAAATACTGTTTTGACATTTATACATTCACTTCAATCAGCTTGTTCTTCTGAATCCCTTCTATAGAAAATGATGTTTATATCACACATTTCCAGAATCACTGCATCATGCTGGGGAAATTCCTTTGGTTTATTCATATTTCCCATCCACTGTATATTCCATTATTCCAGCCCTTCAGCATCAGTCGTTCCAATCATAATGGATACAGTAATCATCATAGTGTTGAAAGTTTGCCAATTCTTTAGAATTATCCACAATCTTAGAGTATTGTGACATATAGTGTCATCTGAGCAATATCTAAGTCCTGTTAACAGACTAAGATATGAAGATTCTGATTAAAGAGTAGTATATCTAAATAAACATGAGCCAACATTCAGTCTTTGCTGGAAAAATTGACTTTTAATTTACTAATTGATGGCATCTCCTTTAGAAATAAATGACCTAAAACTTATCCTATACCTACCTATTCTTGTTGATCATTCCTCTATATTGGCTTGAAAGTATTTTGACTTATTCCTCTTTATAACACTATTTCACCTTGTTGATATTGTAGGATTATCTTGCAGGAACTTGATTCAGACATACCAGAAAGACTAAATTGTTATGAAGTCAAGACTTAACTTAACCAATCACTCTAGAGCAAATACTGTTACAGAGTTTGAAACAGCTTTGTAGCCTCAGCTCATAAACCATTGAGAGAACAAGAATTCTAAATTCTACCCACAAAATTATGGAGGGGGTCAAGATATCTTGTGAGTTAAAGCTAAAACAAGTTGTGCTCCAGTAATCCATAAATTCTCATCATCATGCTTCATGGTGTTGGGATGGGTTTAAATTTCCTCCAATTTGCCAATGTCATGAAGTTCTACTTGCTATCCTGAAAGCCCACTGAACTATAAAAATGTTCATTAGTAAACATGAGATAGGGAGCACAAGCATATTTTTTGCCTTTTCCTCCCCCTGCCATCCATTTCATTATTGTCCATTCTTAAAATATTGACTTTAGAAAATGCAAATATGCCTTGCAGATTCTTTGCTGTTATTCTGGAATATTTTGCAACATCCCTTCTCTTTAAATTACTGGAGTGATTTTTGTTGGCCAACCATTCCAAGGAAAAATGTGTAGGCTATTGGTCATTTTTACTAATTCTTTTATCTTTCTAGCTTCACTGACTTTTCCTGAGATCCCCAAAGAACCTCATGCCAAATTATTATGCCTGTTTAAGGGCAGGATTGGCAAATAAGGTCTTGCCATGTCACCTCATTGATAAGGAACACCTACACAACCAACCCCCTTAAAGAGAGCTGCTTATCTAATGGCTTCAGTGTTGTTTTTGTAAAATATGTTGATTTATTGAGCTCAAAGACAGGACACAGCATGTTTTATGTAGGAAATTAAGTTCTCATGGTATCAATGAAGCAGTTCAAATTACCCTATTTTGGATATATGATGCAGACCTAGCTCTCTGGAGAAGGCTGTAATGCTGGCAGATAGGATGACCATTATATTCAGTGGAGGAACTCCATTACAGCAAGGATAAATGCACCCTTGAATCCTGAAATACTAAATTAGGGATATCTATCTAGTTGCAAAGAGTTGTGACTTGATGGCACATGATAAATCAAGATAAATGGTAGTCTAGTTATTTTCTGTAAAATGCCTATTATCTACATCTATACCATATTAGGGATGTGCTGAATGAAAAATGTTTGGTTTCAAGTACAAAATATAGGCTTCAGAAATCCACCAGAAACAGTGAGGTTTTTCTGAATTTTGGCTTGAAGAAAATGCAAAAGGGCATTGTAAGTATCTAGCATAAAGTGGTCCAGCTCATTCTTTTTTTCCAACTGTACTCCCAGCAGCCTCCCTATTTATTAGTTCATTTGTATCCTACCTTTATTTTTACAAATAGCTCAAGGCAGCAAACATGTCCAACACACCTTCCTCATTTTCTCACAACCATGCAGGACTGAGAGTGACTGGTCCAAAACCACCCAGCTAGCTTTCATGGCTAAGGCAGGATTTGAACTCATAGTTGCCTGCTTTCTAGCCTGGTGCCTTAACCACTTGACCAAATTGATTCTTCTCAATTGGCCACCTAACCCTTTTCTCCCAGATTTTCCTAATACTATTTTCTTCCTTTGAAATGCCACCAACCCCAAAACATGTCTGACTACAACAGGGGTCCACAAACTTGGCAACTTTAAGAACTTGTGGACTTCAACTCCCAGAATTCTCCAGCCAGCAACTTTTAAGTCCACCAATCTTAAAGTTGCCAAGTTTGGAGATCTCTGGACTACCACATGCATATTTCAAACATATCCCAATCCAAAATCCACTTGAAACGAGCTATCTCATTGTTTCATTTACAAGTTTATATGTGGAAAATTTCACACATTTCCAGTTGCAGAACTTTTAAGCTGGAAGGGAAAAGCTTCCCTCAACTCAGACTATGTGCCTACATACATGTTTTATTTGGCAACAATGCAATAATTATTCTTTTATTTTATCTTTTCCTGAAATGCCATTACTATCCACCCTACCTTTTGATTTCCTGGCTATCTCCCTTCAAAGCATCAAGAGCTTGTAGAGATCAAGGCTGCAAAGTGATTTCTAAGTTATCAGCTCTGGCTACACATTCATATCAATCTTTGTAGTTGCTGGATTGTTTTTAAAATGTAAGGAAGTTGCCAAGTACAAAAATAAGTCATTTCAGGTTTTAACATCTTTTCAAGGAATCATCAGTATTTTGGAGCACAAAATAGAGACCAGCATGCCTCACTCTACTCTGGGCACTGCTGAAGCATAACACGTCACCATGAAAATGCCTTGGTTCAATGAGTCTCGGCTTCTGCAATCATATTAACAACAAAATATACCAGGGGGATTGACTTTGCCTCCACTGATTCTTTCTGGAGAACTTTTTTTTACAGTATCACACATTAAACGTCTGCTTTGAATATCTTCCTTAATGAAATGCAATAGATTGTTCGGGTACAAAAGCTGTCAAATAAATTGCAAATATTTCCACTGTAGAATGTAGAAAGTCTTTCCTAAACACTGGAAAGCCAAATAAATTTCAATTAATTTAGATCAATGGCTTCCAGAATCAGGTTATCAACTACTCCTTTATTATTATTTTTTGACAGTACAACTACTTAACATGTAGATCAATACTTACTGGTATTAAGCAATCTGCTATCAAAGCCTAACTTAACACTGATGAACAGCAACAATTCTATAAGCACAAGGCAAAACAAAGACTTTATTTGCAGTTTTATTGTAAACTACAGATGAAAATCACAATACGCCAGATATTAAGCAGTCTCCTCTTTGGCAATACGGTCTTTCTTGAGTGGTCCCTGAAAAGAGGGGGAAAAAAAAATCTCAATTTACATAGTAGATACCTTAGGTGGGGTTTTTCCTTTTTGGAAAGAGACAAAAAAACAACACTCCATTGAACAGCAATTAGTGAGGGTATGTTGCCACCTACTGGACACTTGATGTAGCACTGTCTGAAGTTTAGTCATGTGATTAGTGAATTACATCTAATGTATGTTGGTTTTTAAACATGCTAGATGGAGTCGTATAAAAACAACTTCAGTGACTACATTTACATAGCAAGTTTAATACCTTTACACCTCCAATAGTTAAAATACTGGAAGTGTAAATTTGTTAAACTTGCCAAGGAAGGCAAGAGAATAAATTTGCTTTGGACCAAATCAACTCCCATTTAAGATCTCAAACTCATGTAGGTTCCTCTATATAGATTTGTGTCAGTGTTAAAGGCAAACTCTTAAAAATGTAACTCATTTTTTAATTTTGCACATAGCATAGAGAATCCCAATATGAGAATGGGCTTGCAAACTGCATATATAGCTCTCAATTGTTTTACTGCAATGAAAACTAGGGGAAAAGTTCAAAGAAAAAGTAGTCAACAAATAGAGTAATATTGTTTCCCCCATAATGGCTTGCAAATCAAAAAATGGAAACCCTGAATTAAGTATAACTGCAGAGTTGAGTTTTCAGGTATAGAACCACTTCCTTCCTCTTGTCACAATTTAAGTTATGCACTATCCTACAGAAATGGTAAGCCATTATGGGCATAAATTCCAGAAAATCTTCATTAGAATAACGTTATAGCTTCCAATTTATATTAAATCTATATTTATCAATGGTGAAAGCAGAATTTTGAAGTCACAACTCATCTAGGTAGTAAATTTTATACAAGCCTTGATTGATTATTATCCAGACGCTCAACAGTTACTCTATTATTTCTTTACACTGTGGAATGAATTATGCTGCAGATACAGTAGGTAAAACCATTACTTGAGGTAACAAATTGAAATGAAATAACTCTTACCATGAAAGCTTTCTTCTCTTCTGCGGTCTGGAAACGGCCATGGCCAAATTTGGAAGTGGTATCGATAAACTTCAGGGCAATCTTCTCCAGGGCGCGACGTTTGGTCTGCACAAGCAAGGACTACACGGGAAAGTGGAAAGGATTAGAAAAAAAAACTGATCAGCAGTCAATTTGGAAATCTCATTAGCCCCTATTCAAAATCCAACAGTTAAATGTTACAGCAAACCTACAACTTCCACTGAACTTATCAGCCCTGTAGATCATAAGAGCTCTCCAATTCTTGGCAACAACTTTCAGAATTCTAGGTAGCGTAGCTCCTGGCTGTATATTACTGGAAATGCCAGGAATCACATTAGAAAGAGCTGGATTATATGGTACAGATGCAAACTGTATAGTAACTGCTTGATGCTTATTTGTGTGCTCCACTCAATCCTAGTGCAAGAGGGATGCATTCAGACAGTGAGCAGCTTATTGCTTCCATGCTTAAATCAGCAGGGTTTTTTTTGTTGTTGCAGACATGATTAGAATTAAAACTACATAACTAAGTCAGCTATTGTCTGTCTGGGGTGTTTCTGCAGATGGTAAATGCTTTTTGGGAAATCTGACTACTTTCTGGACAAGGAAGCAGAGGAACCTCAGCAACGACCGATGCCTTTGAAACACTCACCTTGCGCAAAGTGAGGACTCTCTTCTTGGTCCCAACAACACATCCTTTCAACATAATGAAATCATTGGTAACTTCACCATAATGGACAAACCCACCCTGTGTGGTAAAGGAAGCAATATTTTAAGTTGTTTCCATTCTTGAAGCCAGTTTCCCTTATTCCCAGTGGGATTCTATCAAAAACTCAATGATTTAAGTTTTTTTCAAGGCAAAGAATCCAGAGCAACTAATGATCAAACAAAAACTACCAAAACACATTGTAAGAAAACAGGATAATAAAAATTATTATAGTGCAGATTTAACAATATTGAACATCATTCTACTCCATTAAAGTATGGTTCATTTCCAACTTTTAAGCACAACTCACCAGAGGGTTAATGCTCTTGTCAGATTGATCATATTCTGTTGAAGCATTATTTTTGATTAGCTTGCCATCTTTGATCTGGTAACCTTGTCCAATTTTGTAGATCTAAAAAAATTAATACATGGCAAAGAAGGTTGACCAATACAGACATACTTTCTGAAGAACAGTACATACTCATTATTTGTTACCAATGCAGGTAAAAGACTATACTATTTTTTCCAAGTATTCTGTGTCTATCAGCAAATATGGAGTGAAAATGGCAAACTAAAATGCAGCTGAAAGTTATATTATCATTTGTGGACTTCTGATTAATATCCATTAGATTTCTCTGTCAACTGCCAGCAAAGACTTGACGTTAGCCAAAATTTTAGACATATACATAATTACTCTATGTAGAATTACATTTCTTCTACAGCAATTTTAACTATAAATATTTTAGTCCTTTTGATACCAACAAGTGACACTGCACTGCCGCTCTTCAATTAATAGTTGTCTTATGCCTTTCAAATTTATGAATCCAAACCAACTCAAGATGTTTGTATTCTCCCAAACCAAACAGAAGCTTTTAAAGTAGAAGTAATAGTACTTCAACTCATACTAATAGCAACGAGTACAGCCAATGCGCCAAGGGATTGTGAAAATAATGCTTTAACCTAGGTGAGGAGCACCAACTCAAGGCTGCAAAATGTTAAAGCACAGCCCCTTACCTTTTTATTGATTTCTGTACGGTGATGGTATCCCTTCTGACCAGCACGAGCCACAGAGAAGGCCACACGAGCAGGATGCCATGCACCAATACAAGCTACTTTACGTAAGCCTCTGTGAGTTTTGCGGGGCAATTTTTTTGTATGCCATCGGCTAGTGACACCTAAGAATAAGAACACAGCACTTTTCAAGTTACTCTGTTAATTACTCGTTCTTTGAGGAGAAAGTACTAAAAACAAAACTAAACTACCCAGGAGGTCTCTGCAGTTATCTTTTACTGGCCACCCTGTTCCCTTCCATCCTTCATTATGATGCTGCTCTCAGAAGGAAGGCAGCATGGAACAAACTCCTCATGGGTCTCAGGCACCGTGCCCAGTGCATATTCCATGTCCTCATCACTGAGCAGTACTTTAGTGCAGATCACAATTTGCTCTCCATGTCACAAGGCAACATAAAGTCAAAACTTATCCCAGAACCTACATAGCTTTGAAAAACCAGCCTCACTATACTTTTACCTAAAAACAATAGTTACCTTTGTATCCCTTGCCCTTAGTGACTCCAATGACATCTATCATTTCATCTTGGCCAAAGACAGTGGACACAGGCACCTGCTGTTCCAGCTTTCCTCGGGCCCATTCCACCTTCTCAGCGATAGTGCCACCATTCACCTGGATCTCCATCAGGTGAGATTTCTTTTGCCGGAGTGGAAGCATGCGCATCTGACAGACCAAACAGAAGCATTATAGTTTGTACAAGGTGCCTCGTTTTTTATTCACCTGTGAATTTTTCCCACCATCAGATAAACATCTTCAATGAAATCATCCAAAGATAAAGAATGATTGATTGTTCTCAGAATAGGCCACACCCAAGGCCCTGTGTGCTAAAAAGCAACAATAAAAAAACACCAGCACTCCCAACTACTTTTCCTTGCCAAAATCGATAAACAGTTTGTTTATAAGCAAGACCCAGATGAGTAACAGGCAGAAGAATAAGCAACAAAAAAGATCATGTGAAATACTCAACAAAATTGAAACCCTTCAGGGAAGTCAAATCACATTTTACAATGAAATGTTCAGTAGGACCATTTAGTTACTATAGAATACATGGCAACTGTGTTTGACAAAGTGTTGAGTAATATTAGAAGTTAACCAGCTTACAATTTAATAATAACAATAACATCAGCAAGTCCTTGGATAAGACTTCAGTGTTCGTAAATCCATGTGTGGAAGGAAACCAGGAAAGTACTCACCTGAGTGTGGGCAATGACCCTGATGACCTGGCAATACTTCTTCATGCTGTTGAAGTCTTTCTCCAGCTGTTTCTTGCCTTCCTCATCCTGCCACTTCTTGCAGTACTTGGTAAAGGCCTTCTTCTTGGACTTATGCCTTCAAGGAGCAGAGCAGAGGGGGATTGGCACAGCCCTTCATCAGCCCACCCAAGGAGGTGGCTTGAGTGGAAGAAACCGCCAGGGGATTGAATAGGCTCATTGCCAGCTTCTAAGGAGTCTTTTCCACCGGCAAGCGGAGCCTGGAGCTCATCAGACAGTGGGCAACCTGCCAATGCTGAGCGGAGCTGCCACAAATGCCAAAGAACATTAATATGTTCAGAAATAATCCTGTCTTACATTACATGTCAGGTTCACTTTAACATGAACTTCCTTACATGTACAGGTGGGTGTTGCACTTCATATGCAAGACTCCAAATGTGCTAGTGAAAATAATTTCCTGAATCATCACTCATTTGCCAATTATATATGGAAGAAATCAGAGAATGTCAGAAATTCTTAAACTACATCACCCTGAAATCACTTTGATGATGGAAACTACACTCAGTACACTCGACAATCAGCAACAAACGCCAAAGGCAATTCCTTATGTCCGCCCGTCGAGAAAATCATCATGTGTAGTGCAGATGTTTCATTTCTAAATCTTAGTAGGAACAGACCCTTCAATATAGTTTTCAGTGCTCCAATTCCAGATTCAGATTGTGTAACCCCTGCTAGAAGTATCATATAGCCAAATCTAATAAACTTTATACTTTCCCACATAGGAAAATTCAGTTATCATACCAGTTCTTGTAGAAACGACGCTTGCACTCATCACTGATGTGTTCCGCAAACACAGTCTTGAAGGTGCGACGGCCACGGGGAGTTTGCACATAGCCAACAATCCCAACAATGACCATAGGCGGGGTTTCCACCACAGTAACTGCTTCTACAACTTCTTTCTTGTTCACCTCTGTGAATCAGATGTTACAGAAGTCATCCTTAAAGCACCAATTTTGTTTTCTTATAATTAATGGAAAATGCAAAAGGCTACACCCAGAAATAATCTAATCTTTCAGTTCTACGAGTTAAATTATTTTATTTATAAGATTTATAGACTGTCCATCTTAATTTAAACACCTTAGCGAAAACTACCATGGGAAACTCACAAGTGATTAAAAGAGGTTTTCTTATACCTATACAAAAGTCAAACCATTACATAATCAGAAAAAGAAGATGAACAAAAGTCAGATTTTCCAACTGTACTTCAACTGCAGTCTGACCGGCTAAGCAACTGTAGTCTAACTAGTCTACACCAGAAAGATAAGTAGTTTTGATGCTACATCTTAATCATATACATCTTAAGCACTAGTGGCAAGCACCAGTTTCATTCCCTCCCCCCCATAATCCACAAAGTAAAGGAATACTTACTGGACCCAACTCTATCCACTTCTCGGACAATGTGGGTCATGCCTGCCTTGTATCCAAGAAATGCAGTGAGATGGATAGGCTGGCTAACATCATCTTTAGGAAAGCTCTTCACTTTTCCTCGATGGCGAGAACTGCGCTTACGTGGCAGAAAGCCCAAAGAGCCATGCCTGGGAGCTGAAAATTTGCGGTGCGACTAGAAAAAAAAAAAAAAATTTTCTCATAAGAGTATCTTGAACAAGTTATTTCAAATTATTGACCCCTTTTAAGCAGAAAACAAACCTCCACTGAATAAGACAATTATATTCCACTCATAACAATCCTTCTAAAACAATTTAAGATTTGAGGCATAAAGCAACATAAACATTAGGCTCCCAGGACTGTTACTACCCCATAAAGTAAGTTTATATATTTTACTTCAAAAGACTTGCTTCTCCTATCAATTATTCTGATTAGGTCTTGAGAAAAAGGCCAAGTTGGCTTTACTATGTTTTCCCCTATACCCTTTTAAATAGCATTAGAGGAATTTGGAAACGTTTATTTTTGGTGGGCAAGAATTGCACGCATACAAATGCTTCTCTTATAGTCTGTTTTTCTCATCCCTATGAAGAGAGTATATGGATAACTTTAGAATCATAATCACATTCAAAATTGAGACTTCCTCCCATGTGCTACAATTCTATTGGAAGAAAAACAGATAATCCTACAGGGGTTTTACATATTTAATCATTCTAAAAGACAGTGGCTTAACTAACACTTGGGCAAGTACTTTACTGGGACTTTGGCCATGCAAATGATATCCCATCATGGCACAGCATTGCAAATAATATTCACACAACTGGAATAAAACTTTATTCTATAACTACTAATCCCATCCATTAATGGGCAGACTCAGTAAACAGAAATCACCTTATTCTTTTATAAAGTCCTGCGACTCATTTTCCACGTGGCCTTGGCAAATAAGCCAGGCCCTAATTTGAATAGCTGCTGATACATTGTATCCTGAATAATTAGGCCAGGTCCCTCAAATAATCCAGCCAGCCTCCATAAAGGAACCTCTTAACTTGAATCAATTCTGTGCGTGTAAAGGGCGAACTAACTAGGCCGACTCTTAGAATCCTAACAGGCCCGGGTCTCTCATCCAGTGATGACATAAGGACTCCCAAAATACTTATCCGGGTACCTTTGATCAAATATAACTAAGAAAAACCTGACTTTTTACACATGAGAGACACCCTCGAAAGCGATGGCAGTAGATTGCATACCGCAGGCCCCGCTCGAACACCTACCATTTTCTCTCCGAGCCGACGCAGAAGGGAAGACAAAGGCTGCGCATGCGCTATTTATCTCCTTTTCGCGGGGATGTGCGGCGAAACGCCTTTCTGGGCTGTTACGCATGCGCCTTTCAAGTCCTTCGTACTCGTGCATAGGAAATGTCGCGAGGAGGGTAGAAGGAAGTGATACCGTTGCAGATGGGGCGGGACAACGGGTGTCGATAGAGCTTCAATTCAGTAAAAGATGGGTTTGCAAAGCCGTTTAGAAATGTGTAATTCATACTAAAGTTGAAGTTGGAATTGCTTGTGAATGAACGTACCTTCGGAATCAAGCTCTTAGAAAATCATGTCTTGGTATTAATCGTGCGGTGCAGCAATGGCTGTCCAAGACAGTTCCAGTTTCTCATATGATCCCTTGGAAAAATTAATTGTCCATCCCTGATCTAGCTCAACAAAGAGTTCCAAGATCCAGCCCAAACTTGTAAGCTCACTTATTTGGAAGGCCCTCTTTGATGGCCTTCTACGTTACTAGCATTTTAGTTTCAAAGATAAACAATTTTTGGACTTCCTTTCGTTAGCTATGTAGAAGCAGAGTACACAACCCTCTAAATTTAAACAGTTTTTAAAATCTAAATATCTAAGCTTGTATAAACTCTTGATTATTTCAAAGTCTTACTCTTATGCTATAGTGCATTCGCCAAAATCTCTGTGAAGAAATGTTTTTTTAAAACAAAATGTCAGTTTTATAGCAAGATGTTTCATAGAGTTATGGAATATATAATGCATAAGAAAACTACATGGATTGTATGTCCTCTGTAATATGTTAAAAAAGAATATCAATGAAAATTAGCCTTAATTTCTCTTGGTAACTTCCATAACTAAATAACAAATGAAATCAAGTTTATTTAAGGCAGTTCTATATGTACACACACACACACACAATTTTCTTTTAAATTACTAGCTTAAAAAATGAGAATGACAAAACACATTCATCATTCTCATTTTTTAAGCTTGTAATTTTAAAAATGGAAACAATCCAAGATTTCCTGAAGAACTGGGCACAAATATTTACAGAGAACAAGACGGGAGAATGAAAATACTATTGAGATGAAGAAGGACTGGAGAGTCAGAAGATGAGGTTGAGCCTTTGTATTGTCTTATATTGACCTGAGATTAATGGGTCTGTTTTTACCTTGGCTGATGTTTCTAGGTGTGGGTTTTTTTCTCCCTGTTTTTTATGCTTTTATAGTTTACTTTACATTATTGGTTCCCCAAGATCATGACTTTGAGGTGGGTAGCCACATAAATTGAAATAAAGTTATTTAAAAATCAAAATTAAATACTTCCTGTCAATATTCTGTCAAACTATCACATAACCAAGAATTCACTTTAATGTTCTACTACCATAGTTTCTCAAGTCCCCATTGTACTTTCTAACTATATCTTCTTTCTTCTCAGTTTCCTAGCCACCCATATCTTCCCCCTTTAAAGAGGTGAAGAAAAAACATGCGTCATGTTCAATGGTTATTTTTAAGACTGATGTCATAAAATGCCTGGAGTTCAACTTGGCAAGCCTACTTCAGTATGCCCATATTTGGTTCTCTTTCTGATGTAACTAACAGCTTGTTGTGATGAGATTAGTTACGTAGAAGGAATCTGAAAACAGATGCAAAGGGAAGGGAAGACATTTGTGCTGGAGTGAGTGTGGCCTTACATATCAGGTGCCCAACTTAACAACATGTTGGGCAATAAAGGATGTGCAGTTTTCCAGTCTTATGGAAAGCAAATTATGACTCAGAGAGCAGAACAAACCTTATGGCTTCCCCAAGCCCAGCTCATGGTACTTTGCTTTTTGATATATTCTTTTTTTGTAAAACTGTACAAGATGTTGCTGCATCCTCTGGCCACAGTAGGGAGGCTGATCTTCTATTGGATCACTGTCCATGTGACAGGGATTGTCATTCTGTGTCACTTCAGCCAAAAGATGTCAAGTACAGTGTGTTGCATTCTGCTTAGGGAGCTCTGGAAAGATGTGCTAGCCCCAATAGTCCGGATCCTGTGGTACTTCCAGGCAGTAATAAAGAACTTGTGCTTTTATTGGGCCGATACTTTTCAATATTATGCTGCCAAATGGACTCTAGGACTGCTGTTTGTACTCCTGAAACAAAGAATGTTGCCAGGCGCTTCATCTACAGAACGACAACTTTACCACTCTGTGCACAATTGTCCCAAGGAAAATAGTGAATTTTATCAGATAATGCTACGACCAATCATGAAGCAGATTGTGACTTCTCTCTTCCTGGGATTCTTGGATGGAGTTCAAGAAGCTGCTTTCTTGTCATTAGGAATATTGAAATATGCACTGACCCAACTTTTTAGCTACATCAAGCCCATACAGCATTCAGCCCACAACAAGGACATTTTAGGTGATATTACCTGTGTCCTTCCACGTATCCATGTTCCCTTGTGCACCCGTTTTAAAGGCCCTGCTACTTCTATTCTTAAAGACATACCCCAGCATTTTTACATGCTAAAATTTGTTGTGTCCACAGAGCACATAGTCAGTGGACCAGGCAAATATGGTTTAGATACCACCAATATTCCTCTGCATGAAAGGTTTCAGAACAACAAAATGAAGAACGGGTTTTCTTCCGTGCAAAAAACAGATACAACTGTGAAGCGAATGAAGGTGGCTTGCATGGTCTTCATTGCACTCTATCTTTCCATGTTCTCCAGTGTTATAAAGATTATCAGATAAAAGAAGTGAAGGTTGTTGTATGCTGACATTTTTTAACGCCTTTCCCTTGGCACTTGCACTGGGGTGTTCCCAATTATATGGAGATGCATGCATGCTTTTAGCACACAACTGCAAAAGAATCCCTCATGTATTTTGCTAATATAGTGTAGTAGGAACAAATAACTAGACTATAGACTTTGCTATGTAAAATTTTCAAGAGGGATCTGAGGGCAAAATTGTGCTTTAAGAATTAAGCTTCTAGATGTTTTCCATTCTTAATGGCATATTAATATGGAGTAATTAATTTTTAAATGAAAATTGTCTACATGCAAAACTAATTCACAATACACAAATGAATAGGGGTTTTTTTGTTTTAGTTTGCTGTATTGTTCAAACTTTTTGAATTGCATGATAGTTTTTATAATGTTATGTATTGGGTGGCATGAAGTGTGAGCCTTGTGCTTTGTGGATTGTTAAGCAAACCATAGTTTACTGGCCATACAAGCACAGACCTTAGTAGGATTTATACACTGCACTAACCTATTAACATAGCTTATTTGCAGCTTATGTGAATTCCAGCTTTCCCCTCCTCCAAATCCCAACTGACAATTCATACTTTTTTGTAAGGTTACTTATGTGATTAAAATTCCAACTGGATATTTAGCATGTTTAAAGTTTAGAGGAGTGTGAGAAAGAAGGGAAAATCAAGTTTAGAATCAAATATGAGTAAAGCAGTTAGAGCAACAGAGTATCATCCTACATTATAAAATAAAATTGTTACAACATCATCACATTATCATTCTTTATTATAAAATCCAGTGTACAGAACTAATGTGGCATTTATCAACAGTATCCCTAATTGTTATTCAATATAAATATTACCCAATGATTGAAATATAAATGTTACCCAAGGTTTTTTTTTTTCTATAAGTCATTGCATATTATTCTGGCTAAGTAGATCGGTGTAAACTTGAACAGGTATTGAGAACAGAAATAGTGATTAATTAATTCAAGACTATTAGGATTTTCTGTTTCACAGCCATTTTTTTCCAGCCTAAGTTCACAATTCCATTACTCAGCATTCTTATAGTGCACATTTATATATTTTGTAGTATAGTACCACAAGTTGGCTGGAAATTCAGGAAGAGGTACAATTCATTTGGAGAATATTAGGTTGAGGAACATTGCTTTATATTGAACATCATTTTGATATCTATTGCTGTACATGGCAAGGATTAAGGGTGTTATTTTCATTAATACTCACATACTTGGTGTAATATATTCTTATTTGCCAAATGCAGGTCAGCAAACTTTTTGGGTCAGCATGTACAGCATGGATTTAACAAAATGTATACATTGCATAAAGTCACAGTAGCATTTTGGAAGTTTAACGTGTTATAAACCCAGTCCACTGGGACTTTCTGAACAAACAGCAGGGAACTAAAGTATGGCTTTTCAATATGAATGATCTCAGACTATTTTGTAGAGACTTTTACAAAATTATTTATGTGAACAAGTTTTCCTATATAAGTGGGCATTATTTCAGAAAAGAGTAGGCTGATCCACAATTGCTCATTTCTATTGTGTAAGCCTAACAACATAATCCTGAATGTCCTGATTTTGTAATAAAATGTTAAATTCACAGCACAGACCTACATTGGAAAAAAATCTTAATTAACTCCTTATTTACCTCTTCGTTATTAATAAGACTTGGATCAGTGCCTCCAGTTGTTAAATAGGAAAATATTTCAGACCATTGCTTACAGTATGGGCTGATGTTGGAGCACATGTCAAGAATAAGTGTGCCACCTTCTATTGGCTTGGATAAAGCTTTTCCTGGCGTAGATGTCGTTAAAAGCAATTATAATGAAAAATAGAGGGACAAAGCATGCACAAATTAACAGTTCTATTTGACAGGCAGCCTGTTTTTTTTCCCTATGGTTATAGAATACATTTAACAGAGTTCATAAATAAAACTATGCTTAAAAAGCTAATCACAGTTTAGATTGTTCTATATGTGTATTCGTTTTCAGAATGAGATAGTTAAGAGTGATAGACTGTTTCTTGCAACTTTTTTTTTAAATTGGCAAGCAAGTTTAATGCTGTTTAGATTTTTTAAAAACTTTGTTATATTTTTACATTATTTTTCCCCTCTCTTTCCTTCTTTTTTCCTCTCATTCCTTTTTTCAAATATCGATATTTTAAGGGAATTTTTTTTCCTTTAAATTAATTTATCACAATTTGAAAATTATTTCACAATTTTACTATATTCTCCATATTGTATTGCATGCATCTCTTTTTTTTTAAATAAAGTTTTATTAAGTTTTAACAAAACAAATAAAACATCTTATTTGAGTACAGCATGGTTCCGGGTTATCACATTTCCATACAGACACAATTTCATATGCATATTCATCTTATAAATCCAACTTCATATCTTATTACTCTTTTTCCAACTTCTCACTATTTCTCCCTTTACTTCTCTTAATTTTCTTTTATGATTATCTCATTTTCTTCTTGTTTAATTGTATTTCTTTTACCTAAATTTCTATATCTTTTATTATACATTATACTTATACTTTCATCTGTCTTACAATTTCATTATGTTCTCTTCCAACATTCTTAAAAAGCAAAATTCCCTCTATGATTGCCAATAGGAGTGCAACACCTTTAAGTCTTATTGTTATTATCATATGAAATCTCATTAAACATTAAATTTGAGCATTCTAAAATTATAACATTCAAATTTCTAATATCTATTTTATATCATGTAAATCTCATCATTCAGACTCTGCATGGTACTTCCCCTTAAAAATGTAAAAAGAAAAATTCTAAACACACACACACACACATATTTATATATTTCTGAGGTTCTTGCAGGTATTTGTATGTGGATCTTTGGTTATTCGGGTTTTCTCCTGCATAAGATTGGAAGTATCTAGGCAACATTTCGATGAAGTCTCATTCATTATCTTCAGGCTTGTGTCTTCAGCTCTGTGCTTCTCAGAGTGACAATAACCAATACAATAACCAAAGATCCACACGCGCACACACACACACACACACATATAAACAAACATTAGTGAACAAAACAGTTATTCAAATTCATTCTAGTGCTGGTATGAGCCTTGTAAATCTTTCACGTTTCTTTTCAATATTTATCAATCTTTGAGAGCAGTTGAAATGTTTCCCTCCCTTCTTCATTATTACTTAACTGTTAATAAGCATACCATTGGATAGTCATACAGTTTTATCTTATAAGTTATTTACTATTAATAAGCAAAATAATTATTCAAATTCATTTGAGTAACTGGTATAAATTTCCTTATAAAGCTTTCACATTTCTTTTCAATATTTTATCAATCTTTAGAAACAATTACAATGTTTCCCTCTCTTCTTTATTATTGCATTAATTATAAATAAACATACCATTACATAACAGTACAATTTTATCTCATAAATTATTTACTTATTTCATTTCTAACTCATTACAGTATTCTACTGTCATAACACTATCTTTTGTACTTTTGCAGAGTCCTCTCTTTTAACTTAATTTAGCCATTGTCTCTGTGTTTTCTAGCTGAGCAAATACCTCTAATCCTAGTACGTTTCCCCTTTTTCTTTATTTCCTGCTTTTGTCCCTCATGAGTTTTTTCCCTTTCTCATCCCTTTTTTAATACCTTTCTCTCTCTAATTTTCCCTTCGGTGGTTTTCTTGTCTGCTTCTCCTTGCTGTTATACTTCTTTTTCAGATTATTTTTCCTTTTGGCTGTTCCCTTTGATCTCAAACTTTTAACTCCTTTCCCCCCTTTTCCCCTTATTACCACAGTTTGCATTATTTGATCATTGAAAATGGCTTCTTCTTTGTCCCGCTTTCTTCTTGCTCTTGAAGCTTTCCCTTTTGCTTTTCATAGTTCAGGATCTCCATTTCAAGAAATTCAAATACGAAGCCAAAGGATCTTCCTCCCCTTTCTGCATCTTCTTTCTATTTTTTAAGACTCATCTTCAATTCCTCCAGGAGTGATGCCATTTTAAACAGTTTTGAACAACCACCCAATTGACTTTAAGTAAAAACAAAAAAAGAAAGAAAAAACCAATGCCAAAAACTTTTTTTTATATATCACCAAATGATCCCAGACTGTTCCTTCTTGTTTCTTTCCTTTACTTTTCTTTGCCGTGGGTTACTGTATCTTTTAATAAGGTTTCAGTTACAATGTATCCTCAGGAGTCTTTTCAAAGTTTTGCTGTTAATCCTCTTTATTTTTCCAGGTGGCACTTCATTTTTTCATTATTCCAAGTTCCACCCTTTTGCCTCCACTCTTCTCCTTTTTAGGGTTTTAAAATGACCAAAGAAAAAAATCTTTATTCTCCTTTTGACACTTAAATTTCAGCTTAAAGGTGGCTATTAGTGTCAAAGTAAATTAATATAAATTTCTTTCCATAGCATTTGCAGTTGTCAATATAAAGGTAAAAAAAGGGGTTTTAACCTCCTTTTCTCTCTCCTTCGCTGCTTAAAAGTCTTCTTTCAGAAGTATCCTTCTAAGTACTTTTAGATGTTCTCTGTTGTTTAGCCCGGTCTGTCCTACTTTCCTCTTTGTCTTCCTCCTGCACAATCTTATCTAGTCAGATTCTTCTTTGAGGCGGCCATTTCTGACCATCGCTGCAACCGCCTTCAGAAAAGGGAGTTTAGTCCAGCCAAGGAGGAGAGATGTGGCTCCCCTCCACTCAGCTAGCAATCTCCCCCCTCTCCCCCCTCTATGGGGTGGCTTCAGCCCTGAATCCAAAGGATCAGGGCGCTCCAGCCGTGAGCACGGATTGACACTGCGCACGATCACAGATTTCAGTTTGTCACTGAAGAAACACAAACCGGAAGCCCTGGTTTCTTGCAATTTTCTGACACTGCTATTGCTTTGTAAATCAAACAGTGACTGAATGACAAATCAGACTGTTTTGTTTTAGTTTTGCAACTTGGCAAGTTTTGCAATTTTCTCAGCAATTTTATCTAGAAAAAAAAATCATCTAGATAAAGTAATCAGAGTTTCCTAAAGGTACCATGTATTTATTTGCATTTCTGTGGCTGTTCCCAACAATCCTGAGTTTTAGCTAATATAAATTCTCATTATTTTAAAGATTCTGGAAGACTGGAAACAAACTATTTACTTTAATTGTAAAAGATAAACTCATTTCAGTTTAATGCAGCATGATCAATTGGCTAACTGGTTTTTCAGGGCCATTCTAATTCCTCAGCAAATAATTGCTGAACTGAATGATGAAAACAAAATTATGCAAAACACCGCTGAGCCAAGTTCAGCCTGTTCTGTTACGTACAGTTACATACTGGCCAGTCTCTGCCATCACTGATGTTGAAAATGAACATATACAATGCCAGTATGCTTCTAGAAACGATTTTACTAGTTTGTTGCCATCGTTATTTTAAATTTGGTAAAAGGTATCTGCTGTTTTCCTGACAACTGCTTAGTGATTGCCCCATCTAAAAATTCTGCAAGAAGCAAAAGTTACACATCTCTAATGCTGCATATCATGAAATAAGCCCTGCCGCTGCAGGAGTTATTTTGGATCACATTATCAGGAAAAAAGACAACGGAAATTAAGAGGCAATTCTTCCCAAACTTTTCACAGTAAATATTACCTCCAACTGGATATTTATTTATTTGTCAATCACTTACAAGATAATAGGTGCAAGTATAAACATGCGTAAGAATACAGGAAATATGTACGAATAAATGGGGAAAATAGGACCAGGATGGTAGGCATGATGGTGCACTTATGCACGCCCCTTACAGATCTCTTAGGGATGGGGTAAGGTCAACTGTGATTAGCTTGAGGTTAAAAGAGTGGGATTAGAGGATGTAACAACAGAGTCAGGTGGTGCATTCCAGGCATTGACCACTCTGTTGCTGAAGTCGTACTTTCTGCAATCGAGTTTGAAGCAGTTTGCATTGAGTTTGTATCTGTTGTGTCCTCTTGTATTGTTGTGGTTGAAGCTGAAGTAGTCATTGACTGGTAGGACATTGTAGCAGATAATTTTTTGTGTTAAATCTAACCATAGGTGGCGTAATTCAAGATTGTCCAAGCTCAAAATCTCAAGCCTGGTGATATAGGGTATTTTGTTGCAAGCAGAAGAGTGTAATATTCTTCTCGTGAAATACTTCTGGACTCGCTCAATTATACAGTGTGGATTCCAGACTGAAGAGCTGTATTCGAGTATTGGTCTGGCAAAAGTTTTGTATGCTCTAGTTAGCAATTCGATATTTCTGGAGGAGAAGCTTCGTAAGATTAGATTTACAACTCTTAATGCCTTTTTGGCAATGCTGTTACAGTGAGCTTTGGTGCTTAGGTCATTTGATATGAGAACTCCAAGGTCTGTGAGGGTGAGGATCATCAACAAAAGTCCTATCTGCCTAGTTTGTATTTGGTGTACTGATTTTTTTTACCAATGTGTAGGACAGAGCATTTGTTGGTCGAGATTTGGAGTTGCCAATTGTTTGACCATTCAGACACATCATCAAGGTTGCTTTGAAGGACAGTAGCATTGTTGGTGGTGTCGAATAGTTTTACGTCATCCAAAAAGAGGAAAACATTAAATTATTTCCATTGAGATATTTTGCCTCTCACCCAAGGAACTTCAGTTCTTCAAGGAAAAACAATTTCAATTTCTTCAGTTCTTCAAGGAAAAAGAAAGAAAGTCCAGTTGCCTTTTGAAAAAGCACCTTTGGGACAACCATGATCTGGATGACCGAGAATCTCCATAGACTGCAACTGGATACCTTTCTTAGAAATACCTAAAGTGTCACAAAAGGCACCTTTTTAAGTTCTCCCAAGCTCTCCCACGAGCCAATTGCTATAAAAATAGTACACAAGGAAAAAGTAAAAAAATTCCATTTAACCCAGGAGGTCTCTTACGTCTCTTGTCTCTTGTTTTGGTAACCTAGAAGCAAAAGAGCGCATGTTTAATCGTGAGCTTCACGAAGACCAGTGCAGACCTTATTCGCTTCTATCCAGAAGAAAGCCCCTCTGCCTTCACTAGGTTACGTAAACTACGTACTGCTGTATCGAGAGGACTGCAGTTGGTTCCCAAAAGTAGGGCTGCGGACCCGAAACCGCCCCGTGAAAGAAGACCGCATTCCCTGGAAAGGCCTTCACGGCCGAGGGAAGCGGAGCTCCGCAGCGTCCTTCCCCCCTCGTCCCCCCCCTCCAAGTTGCTAGGATGGCGGGTGCACGTAAGCGCTTGCCATCACTAGGACTGGCGGCCGCCCCTCGGTTGCTGCGGATCGGGAGCGCGCATGGAGGTTGCTTTTCTCCCCCGGCCTTAGTTGTCGCCCGCGAGTTTCTCTCCCTTCAGCTCGGCAAGTCAGGCCCGGGAGCAAGACGGGAGGGCGGGGCCGTCGGGCAGAACTAACTGCCAACCAGAACCTCCCGGCCTCGCGCGCGGCTCCACCGTCCCCTCCGCCGACAACCGCTGCCTCTTTTCTGCGGGCTGAGCTCTCTGATGCTGGACGGCGCTGCCTGGGTTCTGCCCTCTCGCTGAGCATCCGTCCGTCCGTCCCTGGCGCCGTCAACGTTGATCGCCGAGGGATAAAAGCTTGAGAGAGGGAAAGGCAGCTCGGCAAGTCTTGCCAGCGGGGCTGCTCCGAGGATGGAACCGGCCGCGTACGGAGCTGGCAAAGCCGGGGGCGCTTTTGACCCCCAGACCTTCATCCGGCAACCTCACACGATCCTCCGGATAGTTTCTTGGGTAAGGAGGCGCTCCTGGAGGCCGTCAGGTTAGGAAGGAAGGAAGGCTGAGCTTTCCGGATCTTTCCGAAGCAATGGGGGCTTTTAGCCCAGCGCAGTCAAAGCCACCTGGACGCTTGGAAATTCTCCTCCAAAATATGGCATAGAATGACTCGTTGGCGAAGAGCCGGGCTGGGTGCAAATGTAAGCAAAGCTGACCTTAAGGTTTAAGAGGAAGCCACTCGAGCAGGAGCCACTGACACTTAATGGGCCTTTTTTTAAAAAAAAGCCATGTCCTTTTTCATGTGGGCCGGCACGAAGCACATTATGGAGGCGATTAGGGATGCCCGATGGGGCTGGCTTGGATTGCAAAGGCCACCGACTGGCTCGATCGCCTTCCTCTTGAAGAGCCTGCAGGGCAAACAGGAGATCTGGGATTTGAGCCAGCGGCAGAATTTAGACGGCGCTCGGTGACCTTTAAGGGGGGAGGGAGGAGAGGGAATCACCTTCCAGCTCGGGCCGCTGCCTCCTTTTCTGCTTTGTCGTTTCTGCGGTGCAGCCCCCTAGCAAGGGTTGTTTTGGCTGGGGGCAATGTATGTAAACAGATACTCTGTGTCATGCAGCAAGTGGTAAGAAGGGTGAAAAACAGCACAACGATTCGGTCCCTCTCTTCTTCCCTCTCTTCTTCCCATCGCCTAGGCAGAAAAATGATTTTGTATGTGGGAAAGAAAATGGCAAAACTTTTATTTATTTTGAATGTTGGGATCTGTCCTTTGGCTTTCTCAAAAACGTTTTAAAAGAGGTGATTCAACTGGTTTCCCCCACCCTTCATGCTGACACCACTATTAATTTTCTTCAAAATAAGAAAAGAGAAGTTTTAAATAAGAGCTAGCTGTCTTACAAGCAAAGAAAGTTGGAGTGGAGAATTAAGAAAATAATGGTGAATTTTCTGTTGTCTATGAACCCCATCCTCAGTGTTTTAGTTTCCTGTTTTTCTTTTCAACATTTGCAAGGAGGATTGGGATAAGGAACTGAGGAGGGGGGATATATGAGGGGTGAAAATGTGTGTAATTCTTTAAACCCTCAGTTCCCTTAGCTTCAGTTTAAATACCCCCCCCCCCCATGTATCTGTCTATATCTATATCTGTATCTATATTGCAATTTTTATGTAAGAGCCTGTGAATGTAATGGGAAAAGTGATGGAGATATAGCTTGCCAGTCCAAGGAGAAGAATTCCTTCCTGTATGTGTTTTTCCCCCCTTTTGGAAGGGCTGAATCAGAGGGAGGTCATTCCATCTTGTGACATTTTGCCATGGCTGCTGTGCACCTATAGCGTTTGCAAGAGGGTCATTTAGATTAGGAGAGCAAACTGCAAACAGAAATCTAGAGAGAGCTTTTGTCTCCTGTGAGTGTCACAAGAAGAGAAAAGGAGGACACAGTGACAAGGAAGAAATGACAGAAATGGAATGGCCTCCTCTCTCTCCCCCAACTGATCAAGGAAGGCAGACTGAGCTGAGGTTGACATCGATATAACTTAGGGCCTGGAAACCTGAGAGACGATTTATCTCCAATTGTTTCTGCCTGCTCAATATGTTCCACTACCATGGACGTGTTCCAGATCCCCTCCTTTAAACATTGTCATATTGTGGGATCTAGGAAGCATGATTTCTCTGTTGCAGCCTCCACCCTCTGGAACAGCAAACTCCTCCCCCCCCCCCCAAGAGAGGAAGATCTTCTCTCCTAAGATATATAAGATATATATATATAAAGCTATAAAAACCTGTTTTGGCCTCAGGTGAAGGGGTGATGTTTTTCATTGTTTAATGATCCCTGTTTTGTTTTGTAGATTTTGTTAGCATTCGATTGGTTTAATGTTTTGCCTTTTTTAATGTTTTTTTTTTTTAGTTCTGTATGCCACCCAGAGTCTACTAGGGTTGGGTAGCCAATGAATATAAATAAACAAACAAATAAACAAATATTAAGCATAGCCTTTTACTTGTCATCCATTCAGATCTTCAGGAGGAAGCCAAAGCAGTAGGACCATGTGTGTTTCCCATCTAATTCATTCCTTATGGGAGTTTTCCCATATTTCCTAGAGATAACAAGGGCTGGGGGCTCTTGTCTACGTAACCTCTCCTCTGCTATTCATTATGGGCCATAGCTTAAGACTGCAGCAACTAAAAAGGCCAGTGCAGTTCTGGGCTGCATTAATGATAGCATTGCGTCCACATCGCAAAAGATAGTACTTGCTGTCCTCTGCAATGAGTAGATTGCACTTGGGAGCCTTGTATCCAATTCTGGGGGCTGCATTTTAAAAGGGCCACGGGGAAGCTGGAGTAAGTTCAAAGAACTGAGGGGTGTTTAAGCTCCAAATAAGATGACTAGGGGAGAAATGACAGTGTCCTACAAATCTAAAAGCCTGTCAAATACAACTGTGAGTCAATTCTACTTTATATTGAATACCACATCAAGGAGCAATAATTGGATATTAAAAGAAAAACAGTTCATGCTGAACATTATATGGAATTTATTATAGGTGTTAAGTAATGCCCTAACAAGTAACAAGTTTGACCTAAAGTATTCCTTGGGGAATTTTTTTTCCAAACATTTGTTCCTGATTTCTTCTCTGACTATGGGATTGGACTAGATGACTTATAAGGTTCTTCCCAACTCATGCATTTCATGAAGGGTTTTTTTGTGTGTGTGTGACAATTTCTTATTTTAATAAGTGAGTGATTGCCACTCATTTCCCTAGAAGCCATGGAAAGTACAGAAAGAAGGGAGGTTTATCAATGAAAAACTTAAGAAATCTTAGCAAATTTCTATAGATAATTAATGTGGCTATTAGGAATGTCTCTATCCATAGAGATTTTACAGCACAGCATGT
Source organism: Hydrophis major (assembly GCA_033807585.1). NCBI lineage: Eukaryota > Metazoa > Chordata > Lepidosauria > Squamata > Elapidae > Hydrophis > Hydrophis major. The sequence goes on along the minus strand of CM066331.1, from coordinate 180,820,977 downwards.
TTACTGTTCTTATTAGAAGCAGGAAGGCATTTGGCTCCTAAGCTGCTGCTGAAATTCAACATGAAGTGATAGGAAGAACCTTGTGTTGCATAAAAGCTTGAAACCTGCATGACAGACAGTCCAGGTGACAACCCAGCAGTGGTCAATTACAGTTAACAGAATTGACAGGATGTGTCCTGAGATGGATGTTTCTGTTCTTGAGAATCTAGGACAGAACATTCTCTGATTTAAAGCTGTGACTTCATTTCTACTGGGCTTCACCAAGTCAAGAAGAAGAGATTTTGCAGGATGTTGCTTTCTGTTCCAGAGAGCTGCTTGCTGACTTCTTCATGAAATAAACTCCCAGTTGCAGAAAGAGGCTTAGCAGCATCCTTTTAAAATTTTCCTCTTGGGTGTGTGTAGTCCACATTTCCCCCGAGTCATTAACTGAATATTGTACCTTGACCTTGAAAGTGACTTTGATAGGTCTCTATTTCTTATTATAGTACTGTTGATTTGATAAACAAGTGAATTATAGAATAGCAGTAACATTTCCAGACCATTCTCTGTATGTTTTTCTGGGATCAAGTCCTGAATTTGTGGGCTTATCCAAATTACATGCTTACAGGACAAACATTTCATAAATTGGAGCACAAACTTAAAGGATCAAATTAGATAAATGGCTACTGAAACACATTTCTCCCCCCACCCTTCTTGTTTGGATTTTCTTTTCTTTTTTGTGGCAATAGAATTCTTCCCCTACCCACTTCAACTACCATGCTGCTTGTCACAAATTTATAATCAGTGCAAATGGAAGCATATTTGCCAATAATACATCACTTTAGGTGTATTTAGTAAACATAACTAGGAACAGGCAGAAAAATATATAATACAATGATATTCTCTGCAAAATTGCCAGCTTTATTCATCATGTGAAAAAGTTTAAAAGCTGGTTTTTGCTCTTCAAGTTATACTTAGAAATTGGTCAGGCTAATGTATATAGTTGGTTTGCAATTTTCAACTCTGCAAATGCAATATCAGGTGCTGTTAAGTTGCTATTAGGAAGTTTAGGTGAAGAGATATGATTGATAACAGTTCTTTTGTGACTTATATTCCAATTGAAAGCCACATTTAGAAACCCTACTGATATTAGTGGCTCTTCCAAGCATATATATGTTGAGATGACATTCACTATCCATTATTCATGAGGTTTATAGCTACTTTCTAGTTTTTTATTTATTTATTTTTATTTGTCAAGAGATTATAAGATAACAGGTATAAGTATAAACATGGTTATGAATACATGAAATGGATACATATAAGAAAAATAAAAAGAAACAATAGGACAGGGATGGTAGGCACATTGGTATGTTTATGCACGCTCGCTACAGACCTCTTAGGAAAGGGGTGAGGTCAATAGTAGACAGTCTAATGTTAAAATTTTTGGGGTTTGGAGAAGAAACCACAGAGTCAGGTAGAGTGTTCCAGACATTGACCACTCTGTTGCTGAAGTCGTATTTCCTGCAATCAAGTTTGGTGCAGTTTACCTTGAGTTTGTATCTATTGTGTGCTCTTGTATTATTATGGTTGAAGCTGAAGTATTCATTGACAGGTAGGACATTGCAATATATAATTTTATTTACTATACTTAATCGGACTGAAGGCGGCGTAGTTCTAGGTTTTCTAGGTCTAGAATTTCAAGTCTGGTGGCATAAGGTGTTCTGCAACGAGTAGAGGAGTATAGAACTCTTCTTGTGAAATATTTCTGGACTTTCTCAACTGTATTAATATCAGATACGTAATGCAGGTTCCAGACTGATGAGCTATATTCAAGTATTGGTCTAGCAAATGTTTTGTATGCTCTAGTTAGTAGTGTGATATTACCAGAGAAAAAGCTACGTAAGATTAGGTTCACACCTCTTAATGCCTTTTTGGCTATGTAGTTATAGTGGGCTCTAGCACTTAGATCATTAGAGATGAGTATTCCAAGGTCCTTGACAGAGTTTGGATCACAACAAGGTCTTGACTATTCAGCTTGTATTTTATTTTCTGATTTATTTATTTTTTGCCAATATGTAAGGCAGAGCATTTATTCGTTGAGATTTGAAGTTGCCATTTGTTTGACCATTCTGATACATAGTCGAGGTCTTTTTGAAGGGTAGCAGTATTGTCTGTGGTGTTGAATAGCTTTACATCATCAGCAAAGAGAACACAGTTGCTCTTAATATGTTCACAGAGGTCATTTATGAAAAGAGTATGAAAAGAGTTGGTCCTAGAATACTGCCTTGAGGAACACCACTGTTGACAGATACAGAATTTGATAGGACGCTCCCAATTTTGACCATTTGTTGTCTGCTTGACAGGAATATTTCTATCCAGTTATGCAGGTGTCCAGAAATACCATAAGATTTTAGTTTTAGTGGTAGTTTCTCGTGTACCACTGAATCAAAGGCTTTACAGAAGTCCATGTAGATTGTGTCTATTGCTTTGCCCTGATCGAGTTGTGTAGTCCATATATTTTTGTAGTGCAATTACAGGATAGTTTTTTTCCTGAAACCAAATTGTTTATTGGAGAATAGGTTGTTTGTCTTTAAGTGGAGGATAATGGATTGTTAATAATTGATTTCATGACTTTACAGGTGACACAGAATAAAGAGATTGGTCTGTAATTTTCAACTAGGCTGGGGTCTCCCTTTTTGAAGATGGGGATGACCATGGTTAGTGACCATAGGTTTGGCAAGGAGCTGGTCCTGAAAGATTTTTCAAAAATCATGCTTAGAGGTTCTGCTATGGCAGTGGATAGCTTTTTTAAGAAGTAGGCACATATTCCCTCCGGTCCAATAGATAGAGATGGTTTTGGATTGTGTAGTGCTTTTTCAACGTTTTCTTCTTTAAAATCGATATGTATTGGATCATTGTAGTCGTCTGTGGTTCGACTAGGAAATACTGGGCATGATCCATTGCTGTTTACAAATACTACATATAATATATAATACATAATATATACTATATATAATAAATAATAGTTAAAGAGCAGAAAGAATAATACTTACCTGCATATAAGGTCTCCTTAGCCCCTTCTCATTCATTTTAAATGTACTTTGGAGAATGGTGGGGCCAAGACAATGAATAGAAGCCTCTGGGAAAAGATTGCAAATATATGAGAAACTGAGAAAATCATTGGAGGCAAAATAGATCCTGTGCTCCTAAGAATTCACTCTATCTAAGGAACTGATAAATACTTTTTGCTAGAAGTTTTCATTAAGGTTTAAAGCTTAATTTTGATGTGTATAACTTAGTCTACTTTATTGACTCTAATATTCTGATTGTGATTTCATATGTATTTTTAAAAATCTCCGAAAGCTCAATGTTTGTATGAGCTTTCTATCTTTGGATTCTATGGGTAACAAAGCTTTTTTGATTATTAGCAATTCAATGCTGTCTTAGGTTTCGCTAAGGATCTTTAAATTTTAAACATTTTTCCGTGCATTTTTCACCCCAGGAGAAGGGGGCTTCTCTGAAGATGCTGCTTTAGCAGTTCTATAATTCTATGAGTTTTCCCTGAATGTTTTAAAGCTTTACTCCAAATGCCAAAAGAATGTTGAATTATCTTTGCATGGTTTTTAATATCCTAGTAGAGCAGTAACAGCTTGATCTCCCAGGTCATGTGCTCTGAAAAATATAAGGCCAAGAACTGGAACTACAAAATGTATTGCTGTTATTATTTTGCTGTAAATACTGTAAAGCAGTCACAAGATCCTTTTTGTCCCACATACTGGGATTGGGGGAAAGGATATTAAGTAAAAGGACCCTCCCTCCTTGACAGATTGGTGATGACAACACAACCTACCCACAAAATGTATCATAGCAGTGGGAGGGAGGGGGATATTCCGGAGGACTTCGCGGAAGGAAGTGAAGATTTCAAACTTTCATCCTGTGGGTGTCCTGTGCTACTACAGTATTCTTCCATTTTTATTTTTAAATTAGTGGTATACCTTTAAAGAGATGCCATAAGACACAAAACTCTAGTACTGTTCATATCTTTAGGAGAAAGGAAAGCCTGTTTTCTATTATTTCAGATCAATTTGAATATTGGAATTATATTTAAGCTGAAGCACAACTAAGAATTGGAATCATCTGAACAATTTTTGTATACAATCGCTACTTTGATCACTTTTAATCCCTGAAATAGGATAACAGTAGCTATAGTTTTGGAAAATGACAGTTCTGTTTTCCAGACCTTCAATCTATTTCAGTGAGTGTGGAATGCAATATATGGCTTGGATGCTTTGAGAGATGCATATTAAATGTTTGCTGTAGTAGGATATGTCTGTGGCCTGTTCAGGTTTCCTAGATTTCCTGGAGAACTGTTCATCTTCCATTTAGAAAGTGAACGTAGTCTGCAACTTTTAAAAGCATCTTTATCATCCAGTTCTTGTACACGTCCTCTGCAAATGCCATGTAATCAGAGGGAAAAGCTCTCACTGTTTTCGAGGCTGATGGCTACATTCATGCTACTGCATACTTGGAAGTACTTTTTTGGAATCAATTGCAAAACTGTTTCATAGTCATACAAAATATTTCTCCTTAGATTTGTATTAAATAACTATTATTTAAATGCAAGACACTGGAAAAAGAGTGGAGTTGCCTTCACTGTAAATGACCTTCCTGTGGATAAAAGTTTCAAAAGTTACATCTGTGCAATTTATTTCTCTATATGTTTTCTATTAGAAACCAGCAGTGTTAAAAAAAAACACCTTCCAAACTGCTAATAAAAATAATCACAGCATTAATCTAAATCCAGTATTAATATATACATTTAAAAACAGTATGTGTTTATAAAAGAAGATGCCCATTTTGGGGGAAGAAAGGGAATGTGTTCCAAAAGGTAAGCTCAACATCATTTCTTCCAGTAGAAATTTCTCTTCAACATCTTGTGGCATGAAGAAATTCAACAGATTATTGGCACACTACACAATGAGAATTTTGTTTTCTTATTGCCAAAAACCAATTTTATATGTCAAACAAATACCTGTTATGCTGCTGTTAAGACAAAGGAATGTATTGGGAGAGAGAAGGTTGGCAATCTATGTTGAAATGCCAGCTGCCATTACCCACCATCCTTTTTTTTTACACCCCTGCGTACTAGGCAAACTATACTGTCTGTCACACATATACTGTACATATTATGAAAGCACTTTCCTTAAGAATTCTTATTCCTACCATCTATTTAAAAGTTCTTAGACAGGAATTGGGGCATGTGAGAGTAGAAAAATGAGTAGGGGGGGGAAATGTGTGATGATTACATGATGATTAAAAATGTTAAAGAAAGTTCTGTTTCTCAAAGATTTGCAGAAAAGGATTTCATAGAATCAGGAAGTAGGAAGGGGCTGTTTAATCTTCTAAATTCAACCCCCTGCTCAGTTGCAAAAATCCAAGGCAGTTGTTAAGCATGCTCAATTTTATGACTGTTTTTGCCACAATTGTCAGTGGTGGGATTCAAATTTTTTTACTACTGGTTCTGTGGGCGTGGCAGGGAAAGGATACTGTAAAATCTCCAATCAGAGGTGGTATTTGCTGGTTCTCTGAACTAGTCAACATTTCCACTACCAGTTCTCCAGAATTGGTCAGAACCTGCTGAATACCACCTCTGACAGTTGTTAAGTCAATCATTGAATCAGTTAAGTGAATATCATTATTAGGTGGCAGGCATGAAAGACCAGGACACATGAAGTTCCAACTAATGGTTAGCACTATTTTGGTGTCAGATAAGGGTTAATAGAGTTCAAGAGGAAGTCCTCCAGCTGTTTTTGCTTGCAATTGTACCTCAAATGTAAAATAAAAAAACCTCAGCTTTATTCTTTTCTGAGATCAATTCTTTTATAAACCTGGTGAGAAATTTTATGGTTTAGCAGCATTTCTGAGTGGGGAAGGATTCATAATGAGTAAAGTGCTAGAAATAAAAAGAATTCAAGGCATAGTTGGTGGTTTCAAAAATTAAACAATACACTGGTCAAGGAGAATGACAGCTTTCATTGTCTGGTGCTCAAGAGGCATTTGTGGCCTGAGATGCCAGCACATCACATGATACTTAAGAGAGTTTAATAGACAAATGAAAATGGGTATCATGCTGCAGACATCACATGGCAGTCAAGAGATCTATTGTGTAAGCTATCTGCTTAATTTACTTTGCAACATTGGGAATAAGGGAGATGAGGGTAGTCTTTGATTACTGACTGAGTTGATGGAGAAAATATCCAGTGAAAATAACAAGAAAGGGTTCTTAGTGCTTAATCTAGTGCCTATCAGGTCCCTGTGCCTTGCCTTCTCTCTTTCTTTCTTTCTTTTCTTGGAAATGCTTTGCCTACAGCCATATGTTTGTCTGTCTGTCCTATAAATAGAAGTGACCTGAAACATTATAAGTTAATTCTGATTTTTCTGTTATCAACCTTTATCTACATGCTATACAATTTATTTCAGTTGAAAATATAATCATGTCCTGTATTTAAAGAAATGATTCTAAATAGTGGCATACGCTGATAAATACATGAAATTTTTCAGAAGCATCTAATCACACCTTAACTGGGATTGTTTTTTCCCACAGCTAATAAGGCTCTTTATTGTCCATAAACTACAACATGAGTTAGACTTCTTTTAGTTTTATTAGTAAGATTTTAGTATGGAAGTGATTCAAAAGAAAAAGTATACGGATGTTTTTAATGATTGCTCCATGATTAGAGATTGTCTAATGCAGTATTTCTCAACCTTGGCCTGTTTAAGATGTGTGACTTCCAGCATGTTTTAAAATCTTTTAAAAGTACTGCTATCACTTTAAAAATGTACATCATCATTACCATAACAATTTATTGTAAAATATTTTAAATAAAAATAATAAAGGAATTGTAAATACTGTTGGTTATGGTAAACCGTTCTATAAACTGCCACACACTATTTCTGAGGTGACCCTTATTCAAGGTAGTCATTATTGAGCATAAACATTACGTGGGATAGGCCAAATTGTCTGCAGACCACCTATTTTTGTTCATTTTGCCTTTCAGTCTTAGGTCCTTAATAGGTCAAATATCAGCACAAATATGTTTAATATCTATAGCAGGGGTGTCAAAATGGTGGCCCATGGGCAGGATGGGCCACACACAGGCCACATCCATCTCAGCTCCGGGAAAGGGAAAAACGTCGCAAAACATCACTTGATGGCAACATGACGCAGCGAGTTTGACACCTTTGATCTAAAGGAATTTCTGTGGTTTTTTTCCCCTGTGGGATGTTACACTCTGTGAAATTAATAGTCATAGGAATTAAAGCTCCTAGATACAATTTAGGAGAAGGTTTAAAATATGCTTGTTACAGTTTTAGTACTTTCCATTTTGATTTTAAAGCTGTTTTACATTTTAAAATGTAAAATATTTTAAATGTACAGTTATTAGAATGTATTATTTAGAAAAATTATGTGACCACTCATCTTGAATGCACAACTCTGGGTGGTTCACAACAATCACAAAAATAGATTTGAAAAAGCTCATAAAGTGTAAGCATAATATACTGCCAACACAACTATGCGTAAGTTGTATGTTATTGATATATTCCTTGACCTATCAGAATGGACAGTATATAATTTTTTAAATAAAAAAGTAAAATGAATTTGCACATAAATAAACATCTGATTAAAGTAGAGGTAGGTGATTGAGGATGATTATTACTTTTGAACACATTAGATTCCACTGGAGGAAAAAATGTAAGGAAACCATCATGCAGATTTAACCAAGGTATGATATGTTAGTTTTCAAATAGGAAATATTTGCAGTTTTTGATTAATATATTACTAGCCCACACAAACAGGATATTTATAAAATGAGCAGGCTTTCAAAACTTGTTGTCCTTCAGATGTGCTGCATGGTAGGTCTGTCTGCAAGGTTAAATTCTGCAATTGAATGCAGAGGTCTGAATGGAATTATTTTACAGTGTGTCTATGGTGATTCTCAGTCATCCAGGTCATGGTTCTTGAAAAGGCACCTTTGGAATATCTTACAGTGTATTTTGGAAATATGTTTTTCCCTTCCCAATGATCTCTGGTTTTCTTTTGTAATATCAGTATGTTTACCAAAGGATTTATACAGACTTGTGTTTAGAGCATGAAAAACTATTGTGATAGAGTAGAGGATGAGGAAATCAGCAAGTGTTAGGGAATGAAATTCTGAAGAATAAATTTGAAGATTTTTACCTATAGCTGGTTCTTATTTTATGACTATCTCCATGTTATATAAATACTATGTAGCTGTAATAAATGCATTAGGAAAAACAGGGAAAAGATAAAGAAGTCTGAACAAATGAATTAATGAATGGACAATGAAACAAAGGTATAATTGAACAAGTAAATGAAAAATTGAGAATGCTAATGATTGAATATTATTTCAGAATGTTATTGATGTATTTTTCTTTATTTGAAAAAGGAATTGAAATGATATACATATGCAGTATTCTAAGTGTCGTCTTTATAAAGTCTTAGTAAGACTGTACTTAGAACACTGCATCCAGTTTTGGTCACCAACTTGTAAAAAAGGTGTTGAGACTTTGGAAAGAGCAACAAAAATGATTGGAGGCTGGATGATTTGTCTACTCCAGTGAAAAGAAGGACTAGGGGTGACATGATAGCATTGTTCTAATATTTGAGGGGCTACTACAAAGAAGAAGGGATGAACCTATCTTCCAAAGAACCAGAAGGCAAGACAAGAAGTAATGGATGGGAGATAATACAAGAGATAAGCAATATAAAATTAAGAAGAAACAATTAAGTAGTGAAAAAACTTGTCTAGAGAAGTTATGGATGCTTCATCACTGGAGGCGAGAAGAGATTGAACAGCCACTTGTCTGAAATGCCATAGGATCTCCTGTTTGAACAGAAGACCTCCAAGGTCCTTTCCGACTCTGTTGTTCTGTTTTATGAAAGCTTAAGTGTATGGATGGGTTGTGATGATATAAATCACTAGATCTGGAGTTCTTATGGCTGCTTCCTGATATATCTTTCAGCCAAATATTTAGCCTGAAATTGAGAAAAAAGAACACAACATGAAGATACTTGAGGAACTAGCCATGTTGAAGACCTACTTAGCTTTTAGATACATACTGAATTCTCTTTTTACCGATATGAAGGGCTATATTGTCTGAAACAACAATTACAACAAGAACAGGTATACTGTTGGAAGCCACAAAGGGGCCAGGTTGGGGACAGATTATCTTGCAATGGTAAAACTCTGTTGATCTGGTTGCGAAGCATCAACGCCAACTTGATGATAACCATAACCAGCCTGCCTCATGTGAATTTTGTATTTGTATGATTAATTCTTTTCTCACTTTTCTGTATCCTAGCTTTTTTCCATTGTTGTGTTTGGCTGTATTGTGAATGAAGGCTATATCAACCAACCCAACACATCAGAGCAGTTCTGCATCTACAATCGCAATCAGAATGCCTGCAACTATGGTATCACCGTGGGAGTCCTTGCATTCCTCACCTGCCTCCTTTACTTAGCCCTAGATGTCTACTTCCCACAGATTAGCAGTGTCAAGGATCGCAAAAAAGCTGTGCTTTCAGACATTGGAGTATCTGGTGAGTTTCTGTTGAATGTATATGGGTTTCTATAGGAACAGTATGTATGTTGGTGAATATGGATCCAACTTCACATCTGGACACATGATTTAAATGGCTTTTTATTAATCAGAGTTGTATTGCTTTAGAATCTGCTTTATTAAATAAATTGAATCACTGATTCAAATTAAAAGCATTTTTTTGTTCTCTTGCATCATTTTGCTTACCCTTTCTCCTGTTTATCTGACTTCTTAATTTCACCAGTTTTACCCTTTTTAGTTTATAAATGAACACATTTTAATTAATTAACTGTGAATAGAATGTGTTGCCTTTGCTGTAATGGAGGATGACTGTCAGGGTGTCTTCTGTCTATGGAGAATCTCTATGCAAATGAGGATTCTGGAAAATGAGGGGCCTCTATTGATGGAGTCACGTGGCTGCTTTTCCTTAACATCACTCAGAAATGCACAAATAAAAGTAACCAAAAGGATTCTTGGCATCACTTTGTAAAACAGAAATTTTTTTCCAAGAAATACCCCGTTGAAGAGAGAGCTGTTGGATATAATGGAGAAAGGGAACACCCACTTTCAGAAACGTTATGTATAATATTGTGATACCATATGCTAGCTTTACAACTAGTCAGTCTTTCTAATTATTAACTTTCCACCAAATATTAATACTTAAAGCAAGGTAATTCCAAATTAAGCTAAAAAGATGCCATTGCCATTTGTTTTGGCTCTAAAGGATACAGTAAGGCTCAAAATCTTCTTCTTATGAAACTGAAGACCAAATTAAAAGGAATTGGGGCTGGCTTAGGCAGGCTATAATCGGCTTAAGAGAATGATCTACCCACACAGAGAATATTCTGCAAGAGCACCAGTCAGAAGCTTTGAACCAGCAGCATTCATAGATGGGTGGGTTTAAAAATGGGCAAGATGGTAACTACAGAATCTAAGACCCAACATGGAAATACTGCTGTGCTGAACTATTAGAAATATTTTTTAAAAACCCTCTTGATTTAAGCTTTCCTTTAATTGGTCTCATTGTTCTACTCAGCTATTTCAAGTCTGGTTCCAAAGCAAATTGATATATAAACCTTAAAGCAATCACAACTTATTTAAGTCACATGGATTTCAGTTAATTTCTACACTTGAATTACTCATCTTTCTTAAAAACATATTTTTCCTGAGATGCTGATTTGTTCCCATAGTTCTTCCAAGCACCATAATTTGCTAGTAATTGTCTCTGGTATGCTTGGGCATAGTGGGCATACTAGGGGTCTGCTCAATTAAATGTTGTTATTTCACAGGGGTGTGGAGCAACATTCCTCCAGAGACACATAATCCCCAATGCTTCAAGCCGCATGGAAGCCTGTTAAAACCTGGCCCTTTTCCCAGGCCTGAAGTTAGGATGTTTGTGGAGCCCCAAATGTTTTTTAGGAGTGTTATTCATGTGGTTTTGTCTGGGCAACTTAATGAAACATTAACTTTCATTCATTTTTAAATTTTAAAGTTACCTAGAATTTTTGGGAATCAGAGAGCCTAAAATCCAATAAATAAATCTGACAAAGCAACAGTTGTCGAGTGGACAAGGTTATTCAGTGAATTATTTTTCACAATTGTGGCATTTACATGTTATTTTTTTATAGTTGAGAAGTGGTTCCATACTAATTCTCCTTCAAGGAAGCCTTCTCTGAAAATTTTAGAGCTAATGCAGCCTAACATAATATTGTATGGCCTTCACCAGCCAAGTCTCTTCAGATAATGTGGAGGCTGGTTTGACTGAGAATCTTGGAAACAGGCACCCTTGCACATTTGAAAAAAATGCCCTTGTGCTTTCAGGGAAAATAAAGCATATTGCTGTACAGAGCATTCTCTTCCATTATGTGCAATTGTTTCTGTTGCTATCCTTAGAGGAAGTCATCCTTTCATCCTTAAGGTGGCTTCTTTTCCTCTCCTTCCACTCAGTCATGGAGATGGCCTGCACAAGTCCTTGCATTGACAAGAGTTTTTCAGAAGCTATTTTTCATTGCCTCCTTCCTAGGACTGAAAACAGTGACTAGTTCAAGGTCACCAAGGTAGCTTTGTGCCTAAAGCAAGATTAGAACTCACAATCTCCTCCTTTCTAGACTGATGTTTTAGCCATTACACCAAATGGCTCAGTAAGATGGTATGATCTGATTATAAATCCATTAAGGTATAATATTTAAATGCATCTGTTAATGATGTCAGGATAGAAAAGAACAGCCAGGGAGAGATATTTGCTAATGCCTACTCATTTTTATTTTTTTCTTTTGCTTTGTTTTGCCTATGTTAGAAAATTCTATAGCAGAGCTAGCTAGCTTACTGGCATGGAAACGCTACATAAATAATGGAAGAAAGGAAATACATTTTGGAGTTATTACTCCAGTTCTCTTTGCCATGATTACTTAAAAGCAAAATTTAGTAATTAAAAAACCCTCTGTGTTTCAAAGCAATCAGAGTGAGTATAATTCTTAGTTCTGCTTTGACTCAGAATGAGGCCAAAATCACATTGTTCTTTCCCACCCTCACCTCCATCTAAAACTGCAGGAATAATAACTCTGCCTGCCACACAGAACCATTTACAGAGATTCCTTTTGATTATTTATACTTTTGAGACCTTCAACAATCCAGCCCTTCCTTCAAGACAGGGCTCTTTCTACTTCTGTCCTCCTTCTCAGCTGAGCCTGTGTTCCATTGTATGGTTTAGTTCTGTAGAACTGCTGTAATTCAAGAATAAGTGAGCCAGTAACTCCACTGTGGTGAGGTCAGGAGATCCCATTTGTACAGTGGAAATGAACTTACTCTTGATGACTAAGCCTTGCCATTCCACAACATGTTCTTATTTTTAGGGCAGAACTGAGTGTTAACCCAACAAACTTATGTATCTTCTCCTTTCTTCCTCCTTTTCCTAAAAGTCCTCTGCAATACAGCTACGTTCCTTACTAGTTGAAAAAGATGCTATGGCTGCTGGCTTGCAAAGCATGAAAGAAGAGAAAGAGCACCAGGATAGGAAATTGGTGTGTGTTTGTGTGTGTAGAACTCGAAATTGTAACCACCATTTTCTTTGCTAACCAACATGGTTGTTAAGCGAGCCACACCCAATGTTACAATCTTTTTTGCCATGTTTGTTAAGCGACTCACATGATCAATCCAACTTTCCTGTTGACTTTGCTTGTTGGAAGCCAGCCAGGTAGGATGCAAATGGCAACCACATGACCCCTGGGATGCTGCAACACTCATAAATACATGCTAATTGCCAAGCACCCAAATTTTGATCCTGTGATTATAGGAATTCTGCAATGCTTGTAGCGGCAAAGATTGGTCACAAGTCACTTTTTACACTGCCATTGCAACTTCATATGGTTGCTACATGAATGGTTGTAAATCAAGAACTATCTGTATGGAGAGCAACAAGAGGACTTACAATAATATTTTCACAGCTAGAATTGCACCTGAGTGCTTATTCTGACCAAATGAAATATGCTACAATGACAGATCCCACATTCATCAGGGATAGATAACAGAGAAAAGAGTCTTTAAACCACTAATTCTTTCCTTTAAATTCTTTCAGTCCCTCAAATTTGGGAAATGTAAGGCTTGGGAATAATATGTTTGGATTTAACTTGCAATTCCATGCTATAAAGCAGGGGTCTCCAACTTTGGCCACTTTAAGACTCGTGGACTTCAACTCCCAGCAAAGCTGGCTGAGAAATTCTAGGAGTTGAAGTCCACAAGTCTTAAAGTGGCCAAGGTTGGAGACCCCTGCTATAAAGAACTGGAATTTATTTATCCCAATGTGCAAATCACTTTGAGATGTTATAGGGAAAAATTTCTGAACATGTGAGAATTAAAATTCATGGGTGTGTATTCTTTCATCTTTCCCTCTTGTTTTGATGGTGATCTCTTACAGGCTTTTGGGCATTTCTCTGGTTTGTCAGTTTTTGTTTCTTGGCTGACCAATGGCGTGTTTCAAAGGAAGAGGATAGTCCACTGAATGAAGGATCAGATGCAGCCCGAGCAGCCATTGCCTTCTCTTTTTTCTCCATCTTCACCTGGGTAAGTTATGCAGACTTGGACCTTGTCTAGTAATGAGGAATGCCATTTATAAGCATCTTAGGGCCCCAGTTTCCATTTGTATAAGGGAGAGCTCCTCTGTGGCAGTTTTTAGCCTTAGAAAAACTTAATCTGACTTTTACAGCTTTGTACCTCAATGAATTTGAGGAAGCCTTTGAGGCATCTAATCCAACTTGTTTTTCAAATTAAGCTTTGTAATGCAAAATGGTTCCACGACAATTTTCTCCAATCTGATGCTCTCCACATAAACTGGACTTCCTTTCATGGCTTTAATTGTCATTTTCAAAACATTTTAAAGGTTCTCATTGGTGACTTAAGAAAGGAATGCTTTACTTCATTTGACACTGGCATCTTGTTAAAAAGAAAGTCACCAAATTTGATGATACAGTAGCTAATTTGTTGACTTAGCACTACATTTTTTTTCCTCTATAAATATGAGAAGCAATGCAGAAATTTTTAGATAAGTAAAATCATTGCTGGAATAGTTTGATATAATAACTAAAGCAAACTAGACTTGCCATTTCTACAGTGTGAAAGAGAATACATCATATTTTGTCCATCTGTAAATATTCATTTAATGTATTTAAATTTAAAATTACCCACAGTTTGACTGGTGGATTACAAAAAAGAATATTCTGCCTGTGATAATGGAAGGAACAAAAATTGCAGAGTGGATTACAATTGACACTGATTACTGGCCTGATACATACTTATATAAGGAGCCTCTGTAGCGCAGTGGTTAGCATGCAGTACTGCAAGCTACTTCTGCTGCAGCCAGCTGCCTGCAATTTGGTACTTCAAATCCCGCCAGCCTCAAGGCTGACTCAGCCTTCCATCCTTCTGAGGTGTTTAAAATGAGGACCCAGATTGTTGGGGGGCAATATAATGTAAACCACTAAGAGAGGGCTGTAAAGCATTATAAAGTGGTATATAAGTCTAAGTACTATTGCTATATTACATTTTAGAGAAATATTATCATACACCCTATTTGCTTTATATATTGTCACATGGTAAGAATTTGGGAGAGCTGTAAGAGAGCTATTACCATACAAGATTATTGCTTTTCATTGAGAAAAAGAGAATTCTGTACCACTTATTTTTATCTAATTTAAATATAACCAAATTTTAAGTGTTCCTTTGGAAGAGAACCTCAAAATAAAAACAAGAATTGAAAGGCTGAGAAACAAACCAAAATAGTACAGAGTATGATTTTATCTAAAAGAAATCCCTATATTTGTTGATGTAGTCAATTTATATTTTAGTTAGAAACAAAACTTCAAGAGTCATTTGGCATTTTAAGAAACCCTTTCCTTTTCCCCCTGGGTTTTGGTATTTGTTTTCTTCCAGATGCTGTTTAAATGTTAAAATGTCGCTCCTAACTGAGGGGCCATAGCTTTTCTTCCTAGACTTTTGGAGGAATGTTGGAGGTTGCCCAGTGATTCTGTTGTATAATTTCCATCAAAACGTTTTTGTGGAGATTAGGGTGGGAATGGAAAGACTGAAGCAAACTGCTCCCTTCCCCCTCACTAATCTTCCCAAGCATTCAGAAATTCTGCCATTTAAATCTGACAACATTGTTGGCAAATCTCAATGGTTTGATCTGGGGATGCTGTCCTGGAGGGCTGAGGTTACCCTACCCAGTGCTGCTTATTGCTTTTATCACTGGCAGCATTGATAGAAGAAGAGAATATTTGTAGCTCAGGGGTTGAACTGTGGGGTCCTTGATGCTCTCTGAGCTTGGTGGCTCAGAGTGGTACCAAGCACAAAGAGCACCAAGGACCCCATAATTGACAACTTTTAATCTTGGGATGGTCTGAGTCCTTTTCTGGTCCAAGCAGGAAAAAAAAAATCTGCTATCTACAGGAAAAAATTGCTGTCACATGAAGTCCTCCATTATAAACACCGCCACTTTAGATTTTTCATCTGCTAAATGGAAGTTAATCATCCAGCTATTTTTCCCATGTTATCTTTAATTTCAATAAGGCCTTGGATTCTAATGCCCTTTGTCCAACCTATTCTTTTCCTACAGAGCTTCCTGACTTTTCTGGCCTTTCGCAGACTTGGAGAAATTACTTTTCAGGAAGAATACAACACACTGTTTCCTAATTCTCCACCTGTCCTCCCCTAAACTTGGGTGGATAAAACTGACATAGCAGAGAGAAAATGTTTAGAGCAAATATTTCTGATGCTTAAAGTGCAAGGAAGGAAGAAAACAGGATAAAATAGGGCAGGTCCAGCAAATAAAACAACATGTTTTGGGGAAGAAGGAAAATTCTAGAAACATTGAGATACTTAAGGAAATATTTGAGGCCTTCTTTTGAAGCCTCAAATAGTTGGAAGTAGAATACGTCCTATTCAATTTCTTTTCTTTTGCTTATTTTTCTACCCTCAGTTCTAGATAACACCATTTTGCCTTTTTGGTTGCCTTGGTTAACAATTTTAACACTAATGCCAAAATGTATTTTCTATTCCTGCTCACCCTCATATTGCTACAACTTGTTCTTCTGTTGCATAACCTACATGTTGATGGTATCAGAAGGCAGTTTAGAAACTGAGACAGCTTCCCACACTCTTTCTTCAGCATTGTTACTAAAGACTATTTCACAAAGAAATTTATGATGGGGCTGGACTTCACTATGAGTAATCTTGAAAATATGGTTTGCCTTTTTTCCTATCTGTCAGCTTCCATAGTTCCAGAACTAATAGAGGTGGAGTTGCATGGGTATGAGATGTCCCAGGAAAGCTGGTATTGTTTCAGATTCTACCTCCCCAGCTCAGACAGCATTGAAAAGCTTGACTGCACAGCCTTGTGTGATCCTTCTCTAATCTGTTTCTGGTATATGAATATGAAATATTGAATATGAAAGAGGTCGGACTAATGCCTTCCACATACTTGGCCTGGACTTGTTGGGTTTGGATATGCTAAAAAAAAAAAAAAAAGCACTTCAGAACCATATCTTCTACTGTAGCTTTATTTTCACCAGTCTTTTATCCAAGTAAAGAAGCCATAGGATCTCTCCTAAAAGAGACCTCTCCTGCTTACTCTGCAGTTTCTTTCCTGAACTCGCTTGTCGTGGTGAGCTGTACCAGATCATCTGGTCTTTAGAATGTATTTGCATTTAATTAAGAAATTGCAACATGTCTCTTTCCCTAATTAATGTCTTGTGCACTAACCATTATTAACACAGCTTCTATTTGTTTCTTCCTGGTATGTTTCTCTCTCTCTCTTTTTTTTTCCATCCCATTTTCCAAAATCTTCCCCATGCTGCCATATCCTCCCTTAAAGGTGGGACAGTCTTTTCTGGCATTCCAGCGATACCAACTTGGAGCGGATTCAGCACTCTTCTCCCAGGACTACACAGATCCAAGCCAGGAAGCCAGCATGCCTTATGCACCCTACACAAATGAGGATATCACAGATAGCATGGAGACCTACCAGCAGCCCCCTTCCGCAGATGCTTTTGATGCTGGGACACAGGGGTATCAAACGCAAGACTACTAAAAGCTGTTGGAGACCTATTTCCCCTTCCCCCTGCCCACTCTCTTCTGCCACTGAGAAGTCAGCGTGCAAAACAGATCAGAGCAACAGGTGACTCTTGGCCAGTTTTGGCCTTCTAGGTTCTCTCTCTCTTTTTTTTATTTCTTCTTTACAGAAAATGCCTCCTCCTCCTCCAGAATTCTCCATTATAACTAGATTGCTCATTGCAAAAC
Source organism: Hydrophis major (assembly GCA_033807585.1). NCBI lineage: Eukaryota > Metazoa > Chordata > Lepidosauria > Squamata > Elapidae > Hydrophis > Hydrophis major. The sequence goes on along the minus strand of CM066331.1, from coordinate 180,803,589 downwards.
ATTTTATTGTTTGTGTTGCAGTAATAGATTCTTTGTATGGGAAGCTCAAGCTGTCTTTCAGAGAGAAAGGATGCCTTTGGTGGAAAGCATAAGTCCTGGGATATAGATGAATACTAGTTAAGATGCCAGTGCATAAATATAAGTGCTGAGAAACTAGAATAAGAACTGGACAAATGAGTAGAGCATCCTATAAATGAGGAGTGAAAGTGGGCAAGCAAAGGTGAACGCTGTATATAGCAACAAGGAAATATATGGAGATGGCAAGCAGAAAAGGATCTCAGGTAGAGAATGGAATCATAAGAGTGTTGGATGTGGAATCTACAATAAGCCAGGTTGGATTTGATAATAGGAAGCTTTAAAAATATCCTGGATTTTCATGAAATACTAAAATGTTTTGTTTTGTGCACTCTTTTTTTAAATTTTCATTTTATCTGCTTCAGGTTGATAATATGTGGTTTCCTTCACAAACTGTTCCAGTGTTTGATCACTTGTGATTGGCTTTTTGGAGAGTTGAGAAGTATGAATGTGTTTCTCTATCAAGTTCAAAATGCAAAATGTTAAATACAGGCTGAAAAATGAGACACAGAGTGGTTACATTTGTTTCTGAATATGAGACAGCTCTTCACAACAGACTCACATCAGTTCATTCTACTATAGGCTAAATCAAATCAGATGAACTGACTTTGTTTAGTTGACAAAACAGCATATGAGAAGAGGCCCAGTCACAATCCACAAAATTTAAAGTAATTAAATGACTGATAATTTCATTCAATTATTTTTTCTCCCAAAATGGAGAAAGTGTGCAAATCCAAGATAATGGCCATGAAATCTCCTTCAAATTCAGACTCATAGTTAACAGATTGTCATCAGGATTATATTGTGCAAATCACAATTCAGTTGGAAAAAGAATGAGTGCTAATAACAGTCTGGAAAATCCTATGACATCACAACCATATTGAGATGTAATTGAAGTACCACTGAACAAAATTATCTGTATTAGTAGAAATCCTCTTTTCCATTTAAAAAAAAAACAAAGCTGATTTGCAGTTGAGAAGTGCCAATGTTGATAAAATTATAGTGAGTAGATGAACTCTAATGAGGAATGGACATAAATATAAGCAAAAATAGCTCTGACTAAGACAGCAGTTCTGCCCAGAATGTTGTGGAACATTCTGGGCAGTGTTGGAACACAGTGTTGGAACACTGGAACACAGTGTTGGGGATGTCAGGAGAAACATAAAAGTAACTTCAATGCAGTGGAAATGAATTGCTTAAGAAGTGTATGAGATAAAGCATGGTCAAGAATGAATAGGTAGAAAATGAATATAGACTGAATATAAAAATGAGTCACCAGTATTGTACAAAAGAAGTATATCGAAATGGTTTGGTCTTATAAAAAAAATGAATGAAGATTGATTTGCAGACTAAGTACATGAAGAAAGAGTGTGTTGAGAGGAAAGAGAAGACCAAGAAAATCATGTGGAATGAAACTCAAATTCTCCTAAGGAGAGAAATTTCTTTTTCTTATCTCATGCCTTAACTTTCTTCAGTATACTGTTTCTTGCTTTTTTACTGCACTGTTCATTATGTTGATTAACCCAAAAGGGAATAGTGTGATGGATACATAATATATGTATACTATTCATATATTCATGATTCAAGCAATTAATAGGCTAAATAAGAAACAAATGATACAAGTCTAATTAGACAAAGGATTATTCAGAAATAAACTCCATCTCGTTCAATTGGACTTGCTCTGGAGAATTGTGTCTAGAAGTTTAAAAATATTTATTAATGAATTTCTAAAGAAAAGTGCTCGGACCAAATGTTGTCTGGAAACCATATTCATTGTATCAAATGATAATGTCTTACAAGAAAATATTAACATTTTGTATAGAGTGTAACAAAACAGAAGTCTTCTATCTTTTAAGCTTGTGTACAGAGCGAAGGAAATACCATTAAGTTGTATACCAAGAACATTTGTAAAAAGGCTCGTCTACTCTTAATGGTATGTTACCCAAAGTAACTCCAAAAGTTATTGATTTGCAAGTCACTAGTACAATATCTTCCTGTCTCTCCTTAACCAGCTCTTCATTCAGCAAGCTTTTACTGGCCTTTTCTCCTCTAAAGGAAACCATAGTGTTATTTTCATTTAAGAGATTTGCTTTAAGAGTACAAATTTCACAACATTTAATGGAATAAGCCTGTTGCTAAGCAATACAAAACACTAAGTCAAAAGTGAAAATGCAGTATTCAGACTAAATACTTAGCTAATTTCCAAAATCATATTTTCTTAATTGTATGTCAGGGAGCCAATGATGGATCTCTTTGTCATGATGGCTGTGAATGATAGAAACTGTAGTTCAGATTATGCTCCCACATTGCCTTTATTCTGATAGACCTACAGATAACCTTCCCAATATCACAGCAGTACATTATCAGGGCCACTGTATAAAATAAGCTAATGCAGCATTTGAAATACCATTTGATTATGGGCATCCACAAGGGGTTGTATTGAAGTCTACAAGATAGCAGATACATATTGCAATTTTTTTTATCTGGAAAGTCAGTGGGCATACAAAAGTGTAGGATCTGGATCCCAACATTACACCTGCCTTCCTGCAGACATTGACCTCTTTTCCCAGTGGATATTGCAGCTTTTGACCTCTGCTTTTATTAAATCAAGCTAGTATAAATAGACAGTTCTTGCACAAAGAAGAATAAATCTCCACATAATTAGTTCAGGCTTTGAAAGCAGAGAGCAATGAAATGAAAAGAAACACACACTGTGGTTTTTGGTCTTCCCCTCGTGTGTGGCTTGTACAATGGTTTTTGTATTAGAGTGACTTCAATATGTTTTCTATTGTCTATTTTTCTCTGGAAATACCCTGTGAAGTGGGTGTGGCTACTGGGCAGCATTAAGAGGATGTGATCATCTGTAGCAGGGGTCTCTAATCTTGGGAACTTTAAGACTTGTGGACTTCAACTCCCATCTGGGAGTTGAAGTCCACAAGTCTTAAAGTTGTCAAGGTTGGAGAACCCTGATCGGTAGCACTGAAACACAAAGAACTTGGTCCTCTTATGGTTCCAGGTGAAAGCAATATTGTATAGACTTGAGAGGGGGGATTCTCTTTCAAAGCCTCCATTATTGGAGTAGCCTTATATTTAGGCATATGGGAAAGGGGATGGTAGGGTTCTTAATAAATCAGGCTAGGGATGCTTGATTGTAGAATTGGATGGGAGGCTATAAAATCTAGTGGTATAGTTTTGTGAATGTCACTGCATTCATGTCAAGTTACTTAGCAAAAATGACAACTGGGGTTTGGCTTGTTGGATAGGCCAAGCTACATTAAACTCTCTATTTACAAATTGAACTCTAAATTCTTGTAGTAATGGACATTACTTCATGCCCCTTTTCTTTTCTCATATGGATATAATTTTCAATCCAAATAGGAGCTTACCTAAGTCATTCAGTATCTATTACAAACTCCAGCAAAGGGGAACACCTGACTATGGTGAAAATGTTAACTCATTTATGTCATCCTGCAAACCAGGATTGCAAGTAAGGGTATTGAATCTTTCACTTTAAAATAAACACTATACTCTTAGATCTGGGTGTGGCCAATGTCTGTCTTAAATCTTCTTCCTTACAAAAAGTTCAGTAATGATTCTCTTTGTGTTCTTTTCTGAAACATTTTCTGTTTCATTCAAAGAGCACTAGATATCAGTCTGGCTTACTTCCATTAATTCCATTTAATCGAACATACCCAAACAGTAACACTGGCTACTACATAATACAAACATTTTATTTGAACAATAAAAGGTCTTTCTGTAGAAAAAGTCCACCATCACGCAAGATGTTTTGGCTACTCAGAACTATATTATTTATTTAATTGTTTATTTAAATATTTATATGATGATCCAATTTGCAAAAATGCAACTCTGGGGAATCAATAACCATAAAATAGTAATCTTCCCTGACAAAGGCCCAGTAACAAGAACAATTCACACAATTGGGACATAACAACATATGCTTCCTTCCCCCAGGAAGAGTTCACTGTTAGCATTGTGATGATTGCTCTTTGATACACTACTGGAATCTTTGCATTAATTTCTGACACAAGATTGCTGCTGTTTCATACTGAATTATAAAGCAACTGAATTACCTCAGTGTTTCGTTCAGTTTCCATATAAAGTGTGAGGAATAGATAAATTACACTTATGCACAGAGGTCATGCTCAATGAGTTGTCACTTAACTTAGCTTCCTGGAAGATGGCTATGCCTCTTTAGAACCATACATATGCCCTTTACATTAATGTATTCCTTGTGAGGCAATTCTAGTATAATTTGGCTGCTTGACCTAATGTGGTAAAACAGCTTGGAAATATAATATTGGCCTGAAACATTGCATTATATTTCTCAAGTATCTGTTGTTATCTTCCTCAGATTTTGATTGTTCAGAGGGACTATAAACCACATAAATGTTGACAATTAAATTGATCAGCATATAGGGATCTCCTTGTTTAATGATATCTTTGTTTAAATCTGCACAACTTATGAGCCACTACAAAGCGAAAGAAAGATGACCTTGACAGAGATGTGCAAGCTCCATTACCAAAGCAATGACGGGTGAAATGTATCTTAAATGTACAGTAAATAGTATTTGGCTCAGGAGTGTAAGAAGGAAGAGGTGCAATACAATCAGAATAGCAAGATTTTGTTATTATAGACAACCACAATAAAAATAATTTTAGCCTTCCTCTGGAATTGATTTCCTAATCTGGTCTACCTGGTGAGGTTGAAAGCATCCAAAGTAAATATCCATCATCCAGATGAAGATGATCACTAGACAACAGTGTAGGTTGTTTACTGAGGGTTTGGTGTTTGCCTTATATTGCTATACAGCTGTATGAAGGCTAATGGTTCATAAAAGTTGGCTTTAATTTCTTTTGTGCCCAGCAAATGGGGAAATACTTGCATATATCTCACCTGAAGACCGTTATCATTTCGATCTACAATTAAGGAAGAATGGATATCCAGTCCAATTATTTATTATTGAATATTGAAATCAAACTAATGCTTCTCTAATCTTTGTATTTTTCCCTAGTTTTTTTCCCAATAGTGGACAGTGGTTCTTGGTATTTGATGCTGATAGATCTTTGCATGATTTCAAATGCAAAGAGAGATCTTATGATATTAAGCTGGAAGAGAGTAAGAAATCATAGGCCAGTTCATTTTACATCATGCAATACACACATACACACACACACACACACACACACACACGTATGTATGGTATTCAGCTTTGTTCAGGTACTTTCCCATGTCATTATAGTTGTGCTTTTAAAGTTGTAGCAACGTTTCGGCAGAATCTCATCTGCTATCATCAGGCTTCTGTATTGTGTTCATCTGTGAGTCAGACTTTTACAGTTGTTTCAGTTTTAAATTTGGGGCTAGCCTACTGCTGTGCCAGAATGGTTTTTTTCTTCATCCTGATTGGTTGGGAGTCTTGGTTTGTGTTTATTGGTCTTGGAGTTTGCTTTGTTCTGCTTGACTGGTGTTTCTAATATCTTCTGTCTGTTTCGTGGCTTTTATGTCTTGATTGGCTTGCAACATTGTGTTCCTGTATTGGAGGCTTTTAGTGTAGCTTGGCTTCGAGTAAATGGATGGCTATCATTTATTAGGAAGCTAGGTTTCATCTGGGTGCCTGGTTGCGGTGTGTTTGAGCTGGAGGCATCAGGGGGGATCTGTTTGTGCCTAGGTGTTTGCCTGGCTTGTGGTGTGGAGATTTTTTTGTTTGTGAGTGCAGGCTTCCAAATAATTGACAGTCTGGTGGAATCATCTCTTCTATTCATGCTTTCAGGTCTTACCTGAAGAAGACAGAAGCCTGATGACAGCAGATTAGATTCTGCCGAAACATTGCTACAACTTTAAAAGCACAACTATAATGACGTGGGAAAATACCCGTACAAAGCTGAATACCGTATATGTATATGTATAACGTAGACCTTATATATACACATATATACATATGTGGCAATGAAAGAGTGGCTTGCTCCCTACAGGATCCCCCAAATGTTCAGTGAATTCTTAGCTCCACTCATTTTATCCTCTTCAGTGTATTTCTTCCTACCAAGTAATAGAAGAAACCCTGACCTCTTGGCACCTCTGTTTATGATGTCATATATGTTTGTGGTTATTTAAAAAAAACAAGTGAAGGTGATAATTACTGATATCAATAAAATTGTTACATTGAAAATTGTAACAGGAGTGTTCTGAAATTTTCATTCTTTCAAGTTTACATTATTACATTAGTTAAAATCAGGGGTGGGATCCAACAGGGTTAACGACTGGTTCTGTGATTTACAAGGTTCCGTGATTTATGTTGTGCTTCTCTGCACTCTGTGCGCACCTCTAAATCATTATCAGTCTGATGCCCGGACAGCTGAGCAACACTGCGTGTCGAGAAGCAGCCTTTGAAAAAGTACCTTTTTCTGCTTTTTTAACTGCAGCTGTGCCTCGCACGGCAGCTGAAGTTGAAAAAAGTCGAATAAAGATCAGGTAAGAGCGTGGGCAGGCAGGTGGGCAAAAACATCAGCAGACATAGAACCGGTTCTATGTCTGCTTCTCTTCAGAGCTACCGGTTCTACAGAGGTGGACAAAACTGGTAGAAACCCACACCTGGTTCAAATGAGTGTGCACAATTTGTGGTCTCAAGGTCACATGCAGTCCCTGAAAATCTTGAAACAGTCCCCAGAATCCTTTCAAAAACTGTTACAGAATTGTAATCTTTAAGGTGACAGGCAATCATTTTGGCACCAAAAATCAAATCAAGTTTCAATCATATTTGTTAGATGTAGATCACCACCTTTCCTCCAGGAGCTAAAACTGGCATGTACAGTACTCCTTCTTTCTAATTTTTTTTTCCTGTAAAGTAGATTCGGCTGAAAGTAATGGCTGGCCAAAGTCACACAGTGAGTATTTGGTGAGAAACTAGATTTGAATCAGTGTGCTAGGTGTCATGTTTCTGAAAATTTAACCAGTGATTTTTGCAAGCTGGTACAAGCCACTCCCAGTGCACCACTGGCTTGAATCCAGATCTCAGCTCAACACCTTCATCTCTTTACCTAACTGGTTCTACCATCTGTTTTCCCCAACCTTGTCTGATTTTTGAAGCAGGCCCCAAGGAAAGTGTGGCTCTTGATATGAGAAAAGATGCATAATCTTAATGTGAATTTTTAAATCTCAGTTACCAACTTGAAAGCTTTTCAGGGCAGTTCACACAATATTAAAATGTCCTTTGTTTTCTGAGAAAATGGGGTGGATAAAGAACCAAGAGTACCCATCTACAGCTCTTGTTTTTTATGTGCCTTACACCACCCAGCAAGTGAGCGAAAATGACTTCTCAAGGTAACGTAAAATAAAGGCAGTTGTTTCCAGTCATTAGCATGGTGAGCTAATACTTTATACCTGCACTAGCAAATCTTGTTAGCCTATTGGGTGCAGAGGCATTTGGGTACAATCCAGGGGGAAAAGATGTCAAACCACTGGATTCATTTGATCATCTGGTTTTTCCAATGGCTAAGATTTCCAAAAGACATTCTTGCTGGGACATTAATAGAAGTGGCCAGTTCTCGCCTTACGACCAAAATTGAACCCAACATTTCTGTTGCTAAACAAAATATTTGTTAAGTGAGTTTTGCTCCATTTTACAACCTTTTTTGCCACAGTTGTTAAGTGAATCACTGAAATTGTTAAGTGAGTAACCTGGTTGTAAGGTGAATCTGGCTGTCTTGTGCACTTGTCAAAAGGTTGCCAAAAAATGATCACCTGACCCTGGGATACTACAACCATCATAACTATGAGTCATTTGGCAAGTGTCTGAATTTTGATCATGTGACCATGGGGATACTGCAGTGGTCTTAAGTGTGAAAAACAGTGATAATCACTTTTTACAGTGACTTTGTAATTTCAAATGGTCACTAAACAAACTGTTGTAAGTCGAGGCCTACCCGTACTGTATGACACTGAATTGTTAGGGTATTGTAATGGCAAGATTTCCAAAGCATTTCAGCACAGATCTCAGGTTCACAGCCAGCTTGTCAATCTACTAACCCTTTCCAGACCATTCAAGAAATAATCCATTTAATTTACAGTTCTGCAAGTTTTATTTTTGGGTCTTTTGGGGACAACCTTAGAAGAATGGCCATCTTGCACCTAAAACCTGGCTTGGTAAGGCCTGTCAGACTCATTCATTTCCCACTTCTCCAAGAGCTCATGGGGAACTCCCCTCATTTAATCCTTTTATCCTTACAACAACCTTGGCAGATAGGTCAGGGTGAAAGTGACCGGCCATAAACCAAGTAGGACATTCTATGAAAAGCACCTGGAATACATCTCTCCAAACTGAAGCCAGGACCTTAAACACTATACTACAAATTGGAAATAAGTGTAAACTTAAAACTTAAGCAGAATTGCAGTAAGAAGGCACCAAAGGTAACATGCAATTATCACAAGATAATATCTTGAAGGCTACTGAAATTTCTCAGAGCTTATCTAAGATGTGGATTCGCAGACTTAAAGCCCCCAATTCTGTGAAAATGTACAACGTGCAGCCGTTACTGATCAAATAGTACGATTCAGTGCAAGGCTTAGAAATATATGATCAATTGAATATAGAAAGCCAGTTGGTGCTGATGTCCGCGGCGCTCCTCCTGCTTTATCTGCAAAATAACAGCACTTCCATTGTGGTAGCCGAGGACTACATTGACAAATTTCTGCTGCAAATAGATAGCGTATACAGTAGTCTTTTTTAAAAAATCCGATACGCAAGACAAAACGCAGACGAGCAAAGCCACGAGCCTCAATACTTCCTCCCGTCCTCTCGAGGGCGCTGTTGACCGAGGAAATTCCGCAGGCTAAAACTATATCCAATGGCCATCCTGCAGCCCGATCCTACCACTCTTTCCCGAAGATGGGTGGGAGGAGGGTATTGCTTTTGCGTAAAGATGGCGGCAGTAAGGAGGAGTCTTCTGCAGAGTGTGAGCACCTCCGCTTTTTCTATGGGATCACGGGAGGGGCGCGGCGGCAGCGGCGGGGGGAACGGACGGAAGAAAGTACCAGTCCCGGGTTTAAGGGAAGAATCGGGTGGCTCACAGGCTTCTGGTTCCCCTGCCTTGCCCACACACGGAAGGATGCTTTCCTGCAACAGTAACGGAAGGAATGGGCGTGCAGGCAGAGGTGCACGGTGTGCTCCCTTTGGAGTCGGAGTCAAGGGCATGGGGGGGGGGGGTTCTCCTTTAAATGACGCAGGCAGCAGCGAGGTCGCATTTTTGGGTGCGTTAGTTTTCTATGCGCCAAGATAACTCCCGCGGGAGGCTGGTCTGAGAAGTATAGGCATTGCAGCCAACACAGTCAGAAGGGGCACCGTTGTGAAAGGCGGGTGCGCCCCATTCCCGTAAGGTGCAAAATGTAGGGCGTGTAAAGAGGCTAGAGATCCTAAATGTCTGTGGAGAGCCTCAGTCATCCAGGTCATGGTTGTCCCAAAGGTGCTTTTTTTCAAGAGGCAACTGGACAAAATCAAAATTGAACAGCCCTTTCTCAACAGATGGGGGGGGGGAAACGGGGGGACGGACGACATCCTCTCTCTATCTCCAGTCTAAAACAGAGTCTTTTCAACAATTCCAAGAGGGCTCTACACCCATTTGAACCACTTGGGTGACCCTGATGACACAGATAACCCTCCAGGTGACCTTAATCACCCCTAAAAAATGCAAATGACCAGCAAGGACTATAAATCCTTTCAATCCCCACCATCCAGTCTGAATGGAAGAAGCTTCTTGGATGAGAAGTTAAATGTCTTAAACTCCCCACCCAAGTTCAGTTGCCTCTTGGAAAAAAAGCACCTTCAGGGCTAGATTCTAATTTGTCTCCCAAACTTTTGAATGAAACCAGATATCCTGCTGTGTTTTCTTCTCTTTTTCCTCTTTTTTCTTCTGGATACAGTTGGTAATAAAACTTGCAAATTAGAAACTAACTGAATTGGGGCAACTTCATGCTCATAATTTTCACAAAATGTACATAAAAATGAAAAATGTTTTCCCACTCCAACTCTCCTCAGGAATATATACCTTATTTTATTACTTTATCAAGGAAAGAGATTAAGTGAAATCAAAACATGGTCACTCATAAGATACAGCATATCAGTAAGATACGCCAGTTGTACTACTTATGTTCTTGGTGCATTATATTCTACAGTCCTATTTTGCATCAGCTTTGTTGGGAAAATTTTCTCAGTATAAAGGTTAAAAGAAAAACATTGGTAGCAAACAGCTTCTGGTGCTCTTATGATAATATAACAAAATATTTCTATTTCTGGCTCTGGCATATACAATATAGTGAAACTCAATTCAGCATTAGTCATGAGTGGTGCCTATCAAGATCTAAATGAAGAATTTTGCAGATTTCAGTGAGCTTGCAGCTTCCAAACTGCACGATTTGCATTCTTGCCCTTAGATCCATATAAAATGGAACTATTTTATAAATACTTATGCAGCATTTCTAGGAAAGATTATTCCAAATGAAGATATTACAGTTCTGTGGTGTATAGACAAATATGCAATCCATGTATATACTGGGGGAGAAGAGTTGTGATTTTCTGGAGGATAACTATTTTAAAAATGCAAGAGGAGTATTGTCTGAATTATGCATTGAAAAACAAATGATGATAATTAAAATGTATGCCTCTTACTAGTTTTGCAGGACAAGTTATATATATTCAGATGGTAGTATAGCATATGCCGACATGGGCATTTAATATCTGGAGTTAAGCTTCAAGAAGCAGGCAGTAAGTAAGAGTGATGCAATAGCGGAGGCAATATGGTTGAGGTGGCAAGATCTATGTAAGTATGAAGAGGATCTTAAGTATTTTAACTGCTAGCACTCTAATAAGCATTCTGATTAATATATCATTTATTCCATTTGCTTTTATTGAGAAATTGAGCTTTTTTCTTGTAAATATTTAGGAGCAGCTTTCAAGCTGGACAGATGACCTGCCGCTATGTCTGCTCTCTGGTGTTGGCTCAGCTTCTAATCGTTCCTACACTACTGATGGAAAGGGCACTGAAATTCATCCCTTAGAGGACAATTGGTTGAAATTCAGGTAAGTAGCCACAGATTTGAATGGAACTGTTCAATTGAACAAGGCAGGGGTGTCAAATTTGATTTCGTTGAGGGCTGCATCAGGGTTGTTTTTGACTGCTGAGATGGGCATGGCAAGTGGCCTGCAGTAGCCTGAGCACATTGCCAGTGAAAACGGGCTCCCAAGCTCCGTTTTGCTGTGACAGCCTCCTGCAACCCGCTGTCAGCAAAAATGGAGCTCGGGAGGGCCGCTCCGTTTTTGCTGGCAGAGGGACTGCAGGCTGATCCTTTGCTGTTTCCAGGACAGTCTCATGGGCCAGATCTAAGCATCAGCCTGCAGACGTTCAGTTTGACACCCCTGGAACAAGGATACAATTTTCTCATTCTTTCATTTGGTTTTCTGTGGCTGTTACTCTGATTACATGAGAAAGAGCACTGCTTACCTATCTTGACTCATTTTGACAGAAGTGAAAATAATTGCTACCTCTATGGAGTCTTTAATGGTTATGATGGTAACCGAATCACAAACTTTGTGGGAGAACGGCTTTCTGCAGAACTCCTGTTGGGCCAGCTGAATGCAGAGCAGGATGAGGCAGAGGTGCGCAGAATCCTGTTACAGGTAATAAAACCTTCTCTTTATGTATGATTGTTGTGGGATTTGTAAATGAAAAATAAAAGAATAGGAAAGAAAACAATAATATCTAACAAATTATGAAATTGTATTCTTCCAAAACCAGACATAAATCATTTGAATCAATATACCCTGATGTTTTTATAACACCAACAATTTATTGTCTGTGCATTCTGATACATATTCTGAGCACTTCAGTAGGCTTGGAATAAAATCTTTTGAAGATTTGATTTCAAATTCAAATTTAAAGAAGTAATATTTAAACATTTAGACCCATTGATAATCCATTATTAAGTATTCAACTCTTTATTCCATAACTTAGAAATATCAGTAAATTCAGTTTTTCAATTTCTGATATGGACCTGGTTTAATTTTAATATCAGAAAATATAAAAATGAGATTGAGATTTCTCTGAAACAGCTGTCTGATCCATACTGAAAAATAAAACCTTGCTATGTTGAATATATTGCTACTGATATGTGTTAACAAAGAAAAATATTATCTGGAGTTATTAAAAATCCTTGATTTAAATAATTATTCCAAGATCTTCCCATGTTTTTGAACAGAACATCCCACAAATTTATATACTTATGAGACTTAGCATCAAAATCCAATATAAGTTCAATGAAGTCCAAACATGTTTTAGTTTCACATAAGCCAGGAAATAAAAAAAATGTTTTTGCTATTCAAATATAAAAATAATTGCCAAGTTCTCAATGTCACTTTCCAATACAATTGTTAGAGGTTTATATTTGGTTCTCATTTCATAAATGATGGAGTAAATGCCCAATTGTGGAAAAACTGATAAATTAAAATCTTCAAAAAATAATCTTAAATTAGCCAATGAAATCCTTTGGTGGCTGTCTCTAGAAAAAACACGCTTTTCTTTTTTAGGGTGCATCTTTAAATTAAAGCTACACAAAAGTTCAGCATTCTTTTCATGTAATGAAAATCATTATTGTATTATACTATGCTAAGAACTCTAAAATAGTAGTATCAGCAATAGAAAGTTTCTTAAAATGCATGTTTTAAAAATAGGGCCAAGTACCATTTAGTAAAGTTACAAAGACCTTAGTATACATGGGTGCCCCATTTCTATTTCCTGATATGTTAAAAATACAAAATCAGTTTAAAAACAAATCTATGACAAAATTGGCAAATATTCTAAAGGGTTTGGTAAAAAAATAATTTGTGGGTTTAGAGTGTCCCTGAAAATAGATATGCTTTTGTGTGATATCAAAAAAGGCAGTAGAAGTGCCTTGGAGAGACCATTTAACAATTGACACTTCAGAATTGGCAAGTCCTTCTTCCTGTTCACCTTGTACCTTTTATCAGAAAGCAAACATACTGTCACAAGTTTAAACTGGAGACTGCAGTTTGAACAATTAGCCCAAATGCTATAGTGGTGCTTAAAAGTTTGTGAATCCTTTTGAATTTTCAATATTTCTGCATGGTCTCTGCATCAGTCCTAAAACTAGATAAAGACAATCCAATTAAATGAGTTGAAAATATTACACTTGCTCATTTATTTATTGCGGAAAAATGACTAGTTTTGAATATCTGAAGCCAACACTCAAACCTTGTAGTTATTTTTTCATATTTCTATTTTCTTTATCTGACTATTTTATTTATTTATACTGGCAATTATGTCCTGAGGACAGTAGTGGGAGGTTTTGGCACAAACAAAGATGTAACATGTATTCCCACAGATGTATTCTCTTTGGTATGACCACATTTAGGGAATTCCTAGAAAATGATATAATATTTGACAGAAAGAATCCTGATCATTTCTATATAGCTGGCTATAAATATTTGGGGATCTAATGGGCTGTTTCTATTGATCTATTTCTGGTACTTCCTCAGGCCTTTGATGTGGTAGAAAGAAGTTTCTTGGAGTCCATTGATGATGCATTGGCAGAAAAAGCCAGCCTCCAATCTCAGTTACCAGAGGTAACTCCACATCTTATTAGGCAATTCCAGGAATATTGACTTCCCATTTTATTTTTGGAAACCCTAATTGCTTATGTGTTATTTTAGAATTTGGGTAGCTAAGTGCTAAGTGAGTAGAAGCTGGAATAATAGACTATAAATACTGTATGCACAAAACTAGGCCCTTGTAATCCGTTAAATAATTAAGCAACAATGCAGTTCTTTGAGAGGTACTTCAGTATAGTGGTTAAAAGTTAAAAGATTGTGAGCCTTAGACATGAAGCAAACTGGGTGATCTTGACTCAATCATTCTCTCCCAACCCTAAAAAGGAAGAGTGGCAAATTACTTCTAAAACCTTGTCAAAAGAACTGCAAGGACTTGTCCGGGCAACACTTACTCAAAGGCACACAAAAAAAGCCCTTTAATGTCTTATGTTTATAACTATTAAATTAATTGGAAATTCTGTTTCGTGCATAGCGCAAATATTTTGAGAAGGAAATGTTTTAACAATCCTGACCTAATACAGAGATGGTTAGGCTAAATACAGCTGAATGCCTTTGTTGTTTCATAGCTTGTTTTGATCCTGTCAAATGTTGTTATGTGATTGTTCCTTTTGTATTAAAAATGTGCTAGCAGTTTAGAAGACTAGCACATTTATTATGGCATAAACTTTGTGGACTGGAGTGACTTTTGTCAAATGCATGATGTATTTTCCTTACTTGACAGATATATATGTACATAGGTGAAGAAAAATATAAATTGAGCAATTCTTTTGGTGTATAGAAGATTTCCAAACTATATTGTTGATAAGCTTAGTTATGGCTTTGTCTTCTAGGGAGTTCTCCATCACCAGCTTCCTCCTCAGTACCAGAAAATTTTGGAGAGGTTGAAGTGTGTAGAAAAGGAAATCTCTGGAGGAGCCATGGCCATTGTGGCAGTGATTCTTAATAACAAACTTTATATCGCTAATGTAGGTGTGTTCCTCTTCTACGCTTTTTGACTTGGTACTTTCTGAGTCCAGCATTAATTGATGAGCATTGGTTGGTTGGATGACAATATATTTGTCCAAGGAAAATGCTTCTCTAACTTCTCAAATGACTACAAAAAATAGCTATGTGAAACCGCTTGGAATTGTACAGTTTCCTAGCAAGAAACAAAAAAGAATTTTTGGTCATAGGGTGGTAGTGGTCAGTTACAGTTTCTGGCTTTGCATTGTACATTCTCTCTTTACAGGAACAAATCGTGCACTTTTGTGCAAATCTACCATGGATGGATTGCAAGTGACACAGCTCAATATGGATCACACTACCGAGAATGAAGATGAATTATTCCGCTTTTCACAACTGGGTAAGAAATGTTCTCCTGGCAATTACTAAGAACACCACAACCCACAACAAAATCAAGTCAAATTGATTTTGGATCAAATAAAGACTGACTTCATATAATTTGGCAAGGTGAGGTGAATATAAGATGAAATAGTTAAAATTAGTATGCTTGACAAAGTGGAAGGAAATAAACCATATGGATATGGTACATTGGGTTACTTGAACTCTCTTGAAAACTGAATTATTATTGGGAACATTAGGTGAACCTTTAGATGCCTAGTAACCCTGAGTCTTATGCAAGTCTTTGATTCTTAACTATTTAAAAATAATCACACAAGCAGTTGGCTGAAGCTATGATGCAGAAATAGGCAAAGCCACAGAGGAAAAAAATTCTAGAAGAATGCTTTAAAAGCCCCCGCTATCCTCAAGAATTGGCATTTTAATTTGAAACAAGCTGGATAAATATATATATATATATATATATATATGAGGGTTTTGGAAAAGTATTGTGAGTTTTGCAAATAGATCCCAGATTACTTCCCTGCAGTAGGGTGAAGAGATTCCAAAATAAGATTTTTTTTGTTTTGTTTCCTTACAGAGTATCACTGTTTATTGATGGGTTCTCTGGTTAGCAGTGTCAAGCTAAAGCATGCCTAATTGAACAGGTGAAGGTAGTAATCTCTCTCCTTCCCACTATAGGAAATATATAATTGAATATCTGAATATCAGAGTAGGTGAAAAAGAGCTTTTGTTGCCATCACAGGTTGCAAAACTAATATTTTATTTGATCTCAGCTGTAGTATTCCCAGTTACAGAGAATACGTGGCACAGAAAAACATTCACCAAAGAACCTAGTTGCCTTCAGTAGGTGAGACGTTACCTATACAGCTACTAGGAGTCAAACTCAGGTTAATTAAATGGCTTTCTGTTGTATTCAGGTATTCCTAAGCTCAGGCATTTATTGATCTCTGGAAAAGTAGACATTCAACAATTGTGTAATAAGCCAAAAAAACAAAACAAAAAACTCAAACACTTGCTGTGTCCTTTTCTTTTTTCTTTTCTTCACCCAGAGAACACTATTAAATGGCTGCTCACATCCAAATTGATAAGAGGATAGCAAATAAAATTCCCAAGAAGAGCTTTTTGCTAAATGTTACCAATCACTGTAGGTGTATTTGGAAATCATTTTGTATGATGTGTTCTTTTGAGAGGTAAATTATGGTAACAAATTATTTTCTCCTGCTCCCCCTCATCTAGGTATTATTTTGATCTATAGAGGTTTTGAGTCAGGTGTCTTTTACCTCCTTTCCTTCCTGAATCTTTCAATTGAAGGTGATAAATGTGGAATCCATGGCTTACTATGTACAAAACAGATGTTCTACAGCTAAGCTTTGGGCTCTCCCAAACATTGCTTTTTCATCTATGTTTGCTTTCTAAATCAAAAAATTAATTCAAAATTAAGATTAGCCCAAGATTAGAGAACATTATCTCATCTTTTTTTGCTTGGCAGGAAGCATACTTGTTTTTATGTTGTGCTGGATTGCTCTGCTGCTATTAACAACCAACAAGCCTGCTGGTACACCTAGATTTTAGCTAATTTCAGAATTAATAACTCAGATAAAAAAATTTCAGAAGTTCTTGGAATTATTTAACAGAACAGTATAGTTGCTGAAAAACCAGGTGTTGGAAATAAATCTCATAAATCATATCATTACATTAGAGACAGGAAATTTCAATATTCCCCTCAAAACTGACTTGAGTAAGTAAATTATTCTAGATTTTATTTGCATCTCAAACTAAGATTTCTTAGATAGCTCTCAATTTTTCCTTTATAGTAATCAAGTCAATGCACAGCTCTTATGGTGAGGTAGAAAAATGAATGATAAATCTGAGGAAAATAAATATAAATATTTTGAGTGGTACAAATCGTTTGTACCACTTACATTGCTCTATGAAATGAACTGATATATGATTAAAGTATTTTGAAATATATTAAAAAATTTCTGAATTCTCCGATTTGTAGTTGTAATTTATGAAGGTAATCTATATTATGTTTTCAGAGGTGTCAAACTCACGACGACACATCACATGCTGTATCACAACTTCCCCCCCTTTGCTAAACTGGGGGTGGATGTGGCCAGCGCCTGACACATCCAGCCCTTGGGCCGCGAGTTTGAAACCCCTGTACTAGATGGTATAAGAACATCCAGGATAAGAAGCAGCATTTAGAATATGAGTCTGCACTTTCTTTTCAATAAATAACTAAAGATGAAAGTCAGTTCTCTGTCTCTTTCTGAGTCCATGATCTTTTCCCTTATTGGTTAGTTAATTTTCCATCTGACATTGCTGGAAATGCAAATGACTTGGAAACTCTTAGAACACGTACCTAAACCAGTGAGGCTTTTATTTTATACCCTGGCAGGTTTAGATGCAGCAAAAATAAAGCAAGTAGGAACCATAGGTGGGCAAGAAAGTACTCGGCGTATTGGAGATTATAAGGTCAAATATGGCTACAGTGATATTGAATTTCTTAGGTAAGATAAAGCTTATTTGTATCTTACTCTTATTTCTCTATTTGATTTTATTCTATTGCCAAATCCTTTTTCATTGCATTATATAGTACTAATTGAGATTTCTCTTTGAAGTGCTGCAAAATCTAAGCCAATCATAGCAGAGCCTGAAATCCATGGCGGGCACCCATTGGATGGTGTCACAGGCTTTCTTGTGCTCATGTCAGAAGGACTCTACAAAGCTCTAGATGCTGCTCATGGACCTGGACAAGCCAATCAGGTAGACTCTCCACAGCAATTAAAAACTGTTCTTTTGTACCACATTATTGTCTTCAGATCTAAAGGGAAGAGTTTCAATTTCGGAGTGCTTATAAACTGTGGATAACGGTACAGCATTATAGATGAGCCATTCTTATAAAGGCCTGGCCAATAATTTAGAGAGAACTGAATATTCTAAGATGTGCAGTATATACAGAACAAAATCTGATGTTTTATTAATGTTATATTTAGAATGTAGAAAACTGATTTTGTATTCTAAACTACAACTACCATTGGTTTATCTTGGGACACAATAAGCTGCTTATTCCAGGAGTCATATAATAACACCATCAACCCTATCAAATTTTTCAGGTAAAGAAGCATTACTGGGTTAGATGCCTAAGATGTTAATTTAAGAACCTTTTAACCATCATGAAATATCAGAAGTTGTGATTGCATCAGAAGTAAATAATAGTTTTAATTTTATCAAATTCCTTGTAAGCATTCTGGGCAAAATCAAATTCATTTTTTGAATTTGCATTTTAAAAATATTTCTTCAGAATTGATTTGACGCAGGAATGAGAGACCATGATTACCCAGAACTAGGATTAGATGCTACTTTTAAACCGAAGCTATTTCACAAGATAGGCTTTTCGTTGATTAATAGCTCAAAATGATATCTCTGGCCCATTATTTTCCATTATGTCCTGCAGCATTAAATCAAGTAAAAAACAAAACTTTGCACAAATAATACTTGTCAGATAGTGGCTCTTGAGCCTAAAAATGCAACATGTGTGCCCTCCATGCATGTGCAATCTGATTCTCAGGGTTTTGTTCATAGGATACTTGTTTTGCTTGGTGCCTGCTTTGGGGCAGGACTCCCCCACAGTTGTCTAAACTGAAGTTGGTTTGGGGCTGCTCACAAATAAGTAACTCCTAAGTGACGGGAGGAACATCCTTGGGGCTTTCCATTAATCCCATTACTGCCAACATATTTTTCTGTAAACCTCTTCCTTTTCCAGGAAATTGCAGCCATGATTGCCACAGAGTTTGCCAAACAAACTTCATTGGATTCTGTGGCTCAAGCAGTTGTGGATCGAGTTAAGCGTATTCACTGTGACACCTACGCCAGTGGTGGTGAACGGTCCAAATTCTGTTCTCGTCATGAAGACATGACAGTCCTAGTAAGAAATTTTGGGTACCCTCTAGGGGAGATGAGCCAGCCCACACTGACTCCAACACAAGGTATGGGAAAATTAAATATTTCTACGACAGAAATTGTGTGTGAAAGACAGCATCAGACCTGTACTCTTCCCCCAGTTGGTTGTGTGAAAGAGAAAAATATAAAAAAAGAGGCGCACATAAAAAGAAGCATTATGAACACCTTGTGAGATTTAGATTCAGCTTAGGATAGTATGATGCAGCCATAATGCTATTTTTTTTCATTAACAATGTAAGGTATTCATCATTGGATTAAAGGGCCGTGTTTTTAACGTTTAGGGGGAAAATTTTAGAACAAAGCTACTGGCATTTTCCAATTTACCCATTCTTTTCATGATGTATTTCTTTACCTGTAGGTGGTCGTGTCTATCCAGTGTCAGTGCCATACTCTAATACTCAGAGCACAAGCAAGACCAGTGTGACTTTATCACTTGTGATGCCTTCCCAAGGTCAGATGGTCAATGGTGCCCACAGTAGCTCTACGCTGGATGAAGCCACACCCACACTTACAAAGTAAATGTTCCCTTTAAGTTTTATTCCCTGTTTCCTTTTATTCCTGTTATCCATGGGATATTAGACATGTTACGTTTTTTTCTAGCTGCTGCTTAGTGTAAATTTCCAAGCCCTCTGCTGTTCAACATTTTTGTTAATGACCTCAAACTGACCTCTTTTCTCAAAGAATTTAGAGAACAATGACATAATTTTTCAGTGACACAAAACTAGAAATGGCTAACACTTTAAAAGAAAAAGAGAAGATTCCAAAGACAAGCTGAGACAAGCTTGAACAATTGGCTAAAATAGATAAAGGAGAAATTAGTTCTGTATGGGGGGAAGGGATGAAAGTCACAGACATGGGTTTAGAAAAAATATGGCTTGTAGTAGTACATATGAAAAGATCCCAGAGTCTTTCATCAGCTAAAAACTGATAAGAATTGGTGTCAGCAAGGACAGGGACAACGTTAAATCTAAAAAGCCTTTCAGACTCTAAACCTGCTCTCCTAGGGTCTCCAAATTAAGTGAGACATCTATGTGATCGCCTTGCTCAATTATCACAATCCCAGTTTTCCCTATTGTGGCTGTTAAGTGATTGTGCAGAGGGGCCTTGGGGATGGGGGAGGCTTTGAGAGGCCTCACTGTCAATTATCTTTGCTATGTCGTTTGTGAAGGCTGAGTGAATGATTGCTTTCTTCTTTTTCCCCCCACACTTCATGGCGTTGCTTACAGTCAAAGTCCTACTGTGACTCTTCAGTCTACTAACACTCATACGCAGAGTAGCAGCTCAAGCTCAGATGGAGGCCTTTTCCGTTCTCGTCCTTCTCATTCTCTCAGGCCGGATGAAGATGGGCGCGTTGAATCCTATGTAGACTTTGCAGAGTTTTACCGCCTTTGGAACATGGACCACAATGAACAGGGGACACTCACTATGCAATAATGCATGGAGGGTAACACCTGTGAAGTCCCACCAGGCAGTAGGTTGCAATTCATCTCTTGGCTGACACAACATTTTTCTACAAAGCATGATCTTTTGGAGACTTTGGAACAAATTGCTAATGTGATTATTCTCATCAACCTGTCAAGCATATTTACACATGTTGAATTCTTTTCTAATGGTCTCTTCCACTGTGAAATCTTGTGGCATTAGAGAGGGTTGCAAACCCTTACTTCATGGCTGTAGAAGAATAATCAGCAGCCAGACTTCTCTTATGGATAAGTCCACAACAAGTATCTGTCAAAGAGTGTGTGTTGTATGTATGTATACATGTGTGTGTATGCATCTTGTTGAAGGAATAAATGTGGGAATACTTATCACGATATGAAAGATACCTCTGATTTGCAAAATAAATGATAACTTTTAGTTATTACTCTTGCCATTTTTGTGAAACAAATTTTAATCTGTGATGATATGCAGCAGGGATGTTAAACTCCTGGCCCATGTATTTTCCATTATGTGTTATGTCACGTGTTGGCCATGCCCACGGCCAGTTTAACGAAGGGAAAGTCCCGATAAGTCACATGACAATGTGAATTTTATACCCCTGATAAGCATATATCCTCTGTTCCTGCTGTAGAGCTCCTAAGGAATGAATACCATCTAGGTTTTAATCATTTTAGAGCTTCAAGAACATATACCTTTTAAAAGAATAGATGATGTACACATACATAATCTCAAATACTGATCCACTAATTTTGCTGAAGTGTAATACAATGAAAGAACCTGCCAATTCAATTTGTGATCCATTGTAAAAAAAAAAAAGGGGGGGGGGAGATTTGGTTTTGCACTTCATTCCAATCTAAATATGAGCAAATCGCAGGATGTTGTAAAGTTATGTATGAACCAAGCCGCTGACTTATCAATAGCTGGCCTAAGAATCATTATAGTGTTGTTCAGGCAATGGCTCATAAAAGACTAACCATTGATCTTGGTGCCAAGGACAACATAGTTCAAATCAAATCAAATCAAGTTTTTTACAGTCAGAGACCAGAACAAATAAAAACACTCAAGGAATATCTAATTAAAAATTAGATTAAAATAATAAGTAACAGATAAAATCTACATTAAAACCACAATTTGGAATCCAATCTGTCTGTTACACATGGCCTAACTATATTATAATACCAATCCTTAAACCGCGAGGCCCATAGTCATTAAATACTAAAATGCAAAAGAGTAGTAATGCAAAAGGGTTTGCTACGTTAGCTGTGTAAACTGGCTATGGTGTATCAGTTGCATGTTTCCGATGAATCCCCAGTGATGCTGTGCAGAATCTAGCCACGTGCGACATAATCACAGCCTTGTTTGTCCTCAAGCAGCCATTGGAGATAAGCAGTGCCAGAATGGGCAGGATACCTATTTTTTTTTTTGAAACAAATTTTTATTAATTTTAAAGATAAAACAACACATCATTAACCATTAAATACATAAACACATAAAACCTCTTAACATTGTAAATCCTTACAAGTCAAACAAAACATTATTTTTATACAGCATAATTCCAATTTATCCCATCTCCATATGGACACACAAACATCTTTCAGCAAGTTTCTCATTTTTTCTCTTTACTCCTATTCAATTTCATTTCTCTTCCATATTTATCCATTTTATAGTCATCATATTCTTTTCTTTCTGGCTTGTATAAATTATTCTCGTCTAGCATTCCTCCAAGGTTTTATTGATTCTTTCCTTTTTTTTTTTTTATAAAAAACAAATTTTGTTAGTTTTACCATAAGCACAATACACAAACATACAAACACAAAACATAAACAAAACTAAAAGATCTTTTCTGAAGGTTGTCTGTTCCCGGGTTAAAACTCTTTACACAGACACAAATTCAAACATCATATTCAACCCATATCTCCTTCCAAATCTTATTATCATTTTCTTTTTTATATATATATATAAAAACCATTTTTATCAGTTTTATAAAAACAATGCACAAAAAATCAAGGCATAGCAGCTTATAAATTCTTTTCTAAGAAAAAATAATAATAATAGACCAATAAAGCATAACATTTCCAGATTATAATATCAATATTTCATATAATATTAACTTCATATCTTGTCCCTACTTCTCTTTTCCATCCAAATTATTTATTAATTAAAATTTTATTGCCTTTTATCAATACACAAAATCCAAAAAAAAAAAAGCATATATATCCTTCCATATCTTATTACCATTTTCAATAACATTCTTTGTCTGTTCTATTTCCAATTATCCATTCATCTTTTTTTTCTTTTACTATACTTCTCCTGTACACCAATTGGAGTAACATCTATAACTCATTACCCTAACTTAGAAATACTACATATAGCAATCTTTCTTGGGATTCTGTTTAAAAAAAATTCTAAAATTACATAATAAATTTTATATTCTAAATATACATATAAAAACACACTCTTATATACCCTCCAGAATCCCTCTTTTAATCTAAATTAAATTCACCCATTGTCTCTAAATAAACTTTTTTTCCTTAGGTCTTGCTTCCCCACATTAAGGCTTCTCCTCCCCCCCTTTTTCTCTTGCTTATTCTTCTCCTTGCCCTTTCTACCCCTTTGTTTTTTCTCTTCGCTTTTCTTGCTCCTTTTCCTTTGCTTTCTAACCTTGCCTCCATCTTTTCGCTCATTTTTCTCTCTTTTGGTTGTTTTTATAATTCTTAAAATCCCCTTTTTCTTATCCTTTTTGTCCTCCTCTCCAGAAGGGACCCATTGTTCATCAAAAATGGCTTCTTCTTCCTCTTCTTCCTTGTCCCAGTCCTTCTGCTGCGTAATCAACTTTTCAAAGGAACATAACGCCATTTCTAAGAATTGAAACAAAGCGCCCAAAGTATCTTCTTTTTTATATTTTTGATATTCAATCTCTAGTTCATCCACAGACGATGCCATTATGAAAAAGGAAACTTTTTCCAAAACAACCACAAGAATTTTTAATCAAAGACAATCAAAAGCAATTAAAAAAAGAAAAAAAAATTCCAAAAGTTAATACTTTTCTTCCTTCTTCTCTTTCTCTTTCTGAATTAATTTTTAATCAAAGAGGTCCAATTACCATATATCTTCTTTTGGGATCCACAAAGACTTCTAATCAATCTCCTCCTTTTTCAGCTTCTGCTCCAATTTTTTTTTTCTCCCTTCCCACTTGCAATGAGAATTTTAATAATCAAAAATCCATACCTCCAGCAGAGATTTTCCAATTTCTCACATTTTTCAATGTCCAAAAATCCCTTTGTCTCTTATCTTAGCTTTCAAAACAATCCACTTTCAATGTCTAATATATCCAAATATTTCTGCTTTTTCCGTGGGGTGGGAGAGTAAAAAAAAAAAAAAATTCCCTTTAACAGCTTCTCCGCCGCTTTTCGCTCTTCTTAGGGATACAATGTATCCTCCAGCAACAAATAGCTCAATTCCAGGCAATTTAAAAGGTGTTACTTGACC
Source organism: Hydrophis major (assembly GCA_033807585.1). Lineage (NCBI taxonomy): Eukaryota > Metazoa > Chordata > Lepidosauria > Squamata > Elapidae > Hydrophis > Hydrophis major. The sequence continues at coordinate 180,779,647 of CM066331.1, read as the reverse complement.
CGGCTCAGACAGAACTTTCACTCTTCACACTTCCTCCAGCACAGTTCTTACCCGGTTGCTGGCTTCTTCGTGGCGGCCATTGCTGACCGCCGCTCCACCGCCTTGGGAAAAAGGGGTTTTCCCGGAGAAAGGGGGGGTCTGCGATGCCCCCACCTCCCTTTCCGACTCCCCTCTATCTTCAGCTGTCCCTACAGGGCAGCCATATCCCCCTGACCCATCTGGATCGGGGGTACCTCGACGGCTAGCACAGCAGGAATCGCGAGCTGTCGCGAATTCCTGCTGCCCCGAAGCCACGCAAACCGGAAGTTTTCCAGAAAGGGCAGGATACCTATTGATTATTGGGAGGATATGTTTTTTTTTTAATATTTCTATAGAAAGAACATTGAAAGAATATATGTCCAATGGTCTCCACTCTCCTGAGCCATAGAAGCAGAGTCTTTAAATCAATGGTACCTTTTTATACTTGCCCTACCTGACAGCTGATGAAAGCGCATGGCACCGAAAGGTGGTTCATTGTCTCCAACTGGATAAGATAACTGGCATGAGTAACAACATAACTAGAGTCTGGAGCCAGAAATGATGGAACTTTCCGTAAGTCCACCTACCTCTCAATGTCCTCTACCCTTTGTTGCAAGGTTTGTTTTGCTTGGTCAAAGTCCAACTTTAGTATTGTGACTGGAGAGAAGCCTAGTTTGGCAAGGTTGGATTCAAAAGCCTTGATCCATGAAGAGGAGAATTTGTCTTGGAGGATTAATGGAACCTTGTGGGAAGAAATTAAGCTTTAGCCAAAGTCTTAAAGAAGCGACACAGATTCTTCCTTCGACTTTTCTCAATCCTGTCTCAGGGCACAGAGGTGCATTTGAGATACAATGTGGCATCTGGAGAATTGCTCTAATAAATTTGGATTGAACTCTTTCCAATGGTGTGGAACATGAAGCTGAGAGTCTGAGCAAGATCCCGTAAAGAAGCTGTGCTAGTGACTTGGCCAGAAAGAGCTTAATTGCTAAAGGGACATTGTATCCTCCCTTTATGTGGAAAAATTAGAGAATGGTGTTTGCTGAACTTTGGCCAGAGGCAGCCGCATATTCATCTTGTGCTTTTCTTGAGCCAGTGACATGGATGATACCCCTAGGTACTTAAAGGTGGTTACTGGCTCTATAGTATGACCATTAAAATACCATGAGTAGAACTTTTTGCAAAGGCCATAACCTTGGCTTTCTGATACTTTATATAGCAATAGCACTTAGATTTATATACTGCCTTATAGTGCTTTACAGCCCCCTCTAATCGGTTTAGATTCAGCCTATTGCCCCCAACAATTTGAGTCCGCATTTTACCCACCTTGGAAGGATGGAAGGCCAAGTCAACCTTGAGCCTGGTGGGATTTGAACTGCCAAATTGTAGGCAGCTGGCTGCAGAAGAAGTATCCTGTGATACTGCACTCTAACCACTGCATCAAAGAGGCTCCTAAATACAATACTGGACAAGGGCTCGCAAGGCTCTTTTAAGGTCTACAGGTGTCCTGGAGAAGATCACAGCATCATCTGCATAGAGCAGCAGGGTGATGCTTTGGTCACCTATTTTGGGGTGATGGGGAGGTAACTTGGTTTATTTAACCATTTTACCATGCCATATAAAAGTTGAAAAGCAAAGGGGCCAAAATACCCTCTTTTGAGTTTTGACTGACCTCAAGAGGTACCCTTGCTTATAACATCTAATTTTGAGGGATGTTTTAGTATGTGAGGCATGTAACAAATGGAGAAGCCAATATCAATTGAATTGATTTTCAGCTTCTCCCATAGCTTAGTCTTGGTAACCCTATCAAAAGCTGCCTTTAAATCTTAAAAGCGGAGTATAATGATACAGATCTATTTGATACATATTTTTCAATCAAATGATGGAGAACTAAGCACTGATTTCATTTTTATGTGTGCCATTGCGTACACAGGAAAGTGACAAGATTCTCTTATCTCTTATAAGTTGCCCTTGGGTTATGACCAGTGATGGGATTCAAATTTTTTTACTACTGGTTCTCTGGGCGTGGCTTGGCTTGGCTTGGCTTAGTGGGCATGGCAGGGGAAGGATACTGGAAAATCTCCATTTCCACCTCACTCCAGGGGAAGGATACTGCAAACTCTCCATTCTTTCTCCACTCCTGGAGGAAGGTTATAGCAAAATCCCCATTCCCTCCCCATTCCACTAACCTGCTTTCCAGCTCTGTTCTCCTGTGCGGGGCAGCCAAAGAAGACCCAGCCAATCAGCTGGGACTCAATGGGAGGCAGAGAATAGATGGGGTTGGCGGGGCCAATCAGAGGTTGTATTGACCGGTTCTCCAGAACTGGTCAGAACCTGCTGAATACCACCCCTGGTTATGGCCATGCATTCAGTAACTGTTCAGTTATGATAGTGGTGGACAAATGGTACTTGTGACTCAGAGTTTTGAGCCTGCTCTGTTAGAAGATACTGACTTGAGCAATGAGGAAGAGGAGGATTTGGCCTTGAGGTTTGAGCCTGCTTTGCTGGAGGATTTGGAATTGTCTTCCTGCCCAGGACATTCCTCCCTGGTTGTGCCTCAGGTGTCAACAGATAATCAGGAGAGCGTAGTGGAGCCTCTGGCTGAGGATCAAACTGAGGAATGTTGTTTGATGCCAGGCAAAGATGCAGGCATAGGCGTGAAGCAACGTAGAAGGAAAGGACAAATCAGGGACTGAGATGAGAGACTGACACGCCCAGGGAATAAAAGTGGGCGTGTTAGCTCTGTATCCTCATTCAGGACAATCTGTTAATTTGGGATAGAAGCTTCGACAAATTCTGTGTGTGGCGTTTGCCTGTGATTTATGTTCTTGTTTTATTATCGGACTTAGCAGGCAGCTTGTGGGAGACTGCCAAGGACTTCTCCAGCCAAAGGAATTTAACCCTGTCGTTACTGGTCTTGTCTGCTTGCTTATATTCCTTTGGAAACTTGGGCTCTCACCTCGTGGGCACAGGTGAGACATAACAGGTACTTATGATGAGTTATCATAATTCTGGCTGTTGCAGCATTTCCACAGTCACATCATCACAATTTCCAACATTCCCTGCCAGCTCCTATAAGTGAAGTCAACAGGGAAGCTGGAAGGAAGTTAGAATCACATGAGGTCCTTGCTTCATGACTTATGCAGCCATTGCTAATGACTGCAATCAGGATTGCTGGAAGTGCCAGAGCTAAACAATGTGGACAGGTGATGTCACACTTAAAACCACATCACTTAGCAATGGCAATTTCTGTCCAAATTACCATCATAAGCCAAGAATTATGTAAATGATTTATTTGCATTTAAATTTAGAGTGCATCAGGAAGAATAGATCTGGATATCACTACCTTCCCCATACATATCTGGAATATTCCTTTGCATTTCTTTAAATCAGGGGTGTCAAACTTGCAGCCCGTGGGCCGGATACGTCATGTGCTAGCTCTGCCCCTGACCAGTTTAGCGAAGGGGAAAGAAGTCCCGATACATCACCATGGTCATCTGGTCAGCATATGCCAAGGCGCACTGAATGCTGTTACTTCCCACTGAAGTAGTATCTGTTTATCTACTCGCATTTGCATGTTTTTGGACTGCTATGGGCAGCAGCTGGGAGTCACCCTGTTGCACCGCACTCAGGTCTCAAACCTGGGCTGTCAACTTTCCACTGACAAACTCAGCAACTTTAATTGCTGAACATATATCCCCTTAATAAAGGCAATAATCAAATAAAATGTTTAAGAAGTGAAAGGCACGACATATTGTCCATTTGAAAAATAAATTCCAGAATGGCTGCTTTTTCAACAATGAAGTGATTGCAACCCTGAGCCAGAGGTGGTATTCAGCCAGTTCTGACCAGTTCTGGAGAACCAGTAATGGAAATTTTGAGTAGTTCAGAGAACCGGCAAATACCATCTCTGACTGGCCCTGCCTCCATCTATTCTCTGCCTCCCAAGTCCCAGCTGATCGGCTGTACCTTCTTTTGTTGCCCTGCACAGGAGAATGGAGCTGGAAAGCAGGTTAGTGGGGTGGGGAGGGAATGGGATTTTGCAGTACCCTTCCATTGCCATGCCCACCAAGCCACACCCACAGAACTGGTAGTAAAAAAAATTGAAAACCTCCACTGCCCTGAGCCACAGGTGGACAGTTGATCCGACTACTTTGGAGTGCTGCTCCAGAGTCTCCTTGAAGACTGCCACTGTATGGAGGATCTTGTGGGATGATTCTAGGATTCTCCTTTACCGAGGAGAGGTGCATAGGTACCATATAGGTAGAATCTGGCTTAGCAGTACTGTAGTTCTCATGAGGAGAATTACAGTGCCTTGGTGGACCGGAGATTGATCATGAGCCAGCCATGTGCAGTTGCCACCAAAAGAACCAATGCAATTTTGCACTGTATTAACAGGTATAGTGTCAAGGTCACAGGAAGTAATCACCCTGCTTAATGATGTAGACCACCCCAGAATACAGTGTCCAGTTCTGATTGCCACAATACCAGAAAAATGCTGAAAAATTTTGAGTAGTTCAGAAAAGAGAGAGAGATATTATTATCTCTAGAGAGATTATGATCCTTTCAGTCCATCTATCTGGATTTACTATAGGCAACGTTGTTTAAATAATCTTTACCATGTTGTTTGTACTTTCTTCTACAAAGCTGATGAAAATACCCCTACATTAAGTGTGTAAAGAATGGTTCCAGATGAAATTATTTCTCCTTCTCTCTCATCTAGCAACATTCATTTTGTAATTCTAGTTCCAGCTACAACTAGATTATGGTTTAATAATCTAGTAAAGAAGTAGAAGTAATGAAATGTTTTGCAAGATGTGGTTCCATCCAGAGGTGGTATTCAGCAGGTTCTGACCAGTTCTGGAGAACCGGTAGTGGAAAGTTTGAGTAGTTCAGAGAACCGGCAAATACCACCTCTGACTGGAGATTTTACAGTATCTTTCCCCTGCCATGCCCAAGAAGCCTTGCCCACAGAACTGGTAGTAAAAAAAATTGAACTCCACCACTATAGTACAGTGGTTTTTTAATAATACCACTGAGCTCTTAATAGGGGACAATGAAAGGAGGACAATTAAGTGGTGGAGAAAGACAAATCTCCATGTCCTTCAGGTACCGTATATGTTAGATCGGAGGCAGATCGGTTCGACAGAGACGCGAGACCATTTAGTGAGTTCAGCTCTTTATTAGGTATAGGTAAAGGTCTGGGGATGCGAGCCGCAGCAGCCCTTCATATAGGGCTGGCTCGCAGCTCGGCAGCCAATGACAGCACTTTGAATTTCCCGCGATCGGCACAGCCAATCGCGGTAGATTCCTAGTGCTCCAATCACGGCTGACCTGTTGACCAATCAGGTCTCCGCTGGTCCGGACCAATTGGGTGCGAGGGTTTCTGAGTATGCTAATACTGTACAGTATACACATTGTCTAGCTAGTTACCACTTGCGTAGATAGATAACTTACCAATCATCAGAATGCTATACCATGCTGAACGAAAGGGAGCCAACTTCCAATGTTATTTCTCAATGGTGACAATTTAAGGTTTCACGTTCCTCCACTGAATACAAACATTCATAACGGTGGAAACTAAGAACAATTTAGCATTATTATTATTATTTTTAGAACAGATTCTTGTTTTTAGTTATAACAATGTCACTGATTAATCTTAATGGGTTAATGGTTAAAAAAAAGTGAAAATCAGTGCATGATTTTTTTTCTTTAAAAAATCTATATGTGTTTAGGCTCTCTCTTTCTGGTAATCCTGGCACTTCTGGAACGCACTACTTTGGCAAAAGCTGTAATGTTGTAATTTTTCCTTTTCTAAGTAATGTGCCACAGACTTTTGTGCAAAGTTACAGTAATCTGATTAGTTAAATTGTGTCTGCTCCATTATCAAAAGATAGCTTTTCACCATGGGGAAAATGATATCCATGTGGCTTTTACTGAATTCTGGAAGACTTTCATTGTAAAACTTCTTAAAATTGGCATTATGTAGGCTCCAGATGTTTATACAGATGCATGCTTAATTCACAGTGATAAATCACAGGACAACATGACTTTTGTTGACTCCATGCATTTTCAGGTAATAATTCTCATATATACAAAAGCATGCATGAAAGTCCCAGAGGCTATAGATAAAACCTATGATTGCATTTAACGCAGGGAGTATGAGTATACAAAAATAGTTGCATATTGTCAAAGATAGAAAGCACAACAAAACTGAGACCAGGCAGAGTCTATGGCAAGATGTACAGAAAATGGTAAGTGTTCCCTTCCTATTCTGAAAATCATTTTTCAGGCAAAAACAAAACAAAATGAAACAAATATTAATTTGTCAGAATTCCTCTATCTTTACCTGACCCATGTTGAATTTGATTGGGGTATTTGTTTATTTCTTGATTGTTGGTCTGATGTTAATCTTGGTATTAATGTATGTTCATTGGGGTGTTGATTACTGGTATGGAGGTATTTTGGTCTTTTTGTTCCCTTTTTTGCTTGTTGATTGTCTCTTTTGCACAGTATGTAGATGTTGTTTATGTCTATGTGTCTATTAATGGCCAGTTTGTCAGAGTGCCAGACTTCCAGAAATTCTCTAGCATTTTTGGACTTGGCTTTGTCTATGATTGTCACAGTTTTGCAGTTGAAATTATGGTTAAGTCTGTCTATATTAAAATTAAGGAGTTTTTATCATGTCTTCTGATTGCTCATTTATGTTCATGAATGGGAAAGAGAGTTGTTAGGTGCAAAAGGTGAGATCCACACATGAAAATCCAATTAAACTGATTTATCTAATCATGCCTATAGGAGTTAAAGAAGCAAAGCTCAGCTTCAAGGATGAGGACATCTTGAACTTAAAGATACTCTTCTCTAATAGGGCAATATCAATATGTTTTGGGCTCAACATCACCATGCCCTTGCTGGCTGGAAGTGGTGGGCCTCAAGAGTCCAATTCAAACTGGTCAGACAGGGAAAAGTTGCCTTTAAGAGTATGAGAGGCACACAATGCAACCCAATTAAGAGAAACTAACAGAATGCTTTCCTCTCTCAAACTGAAGGCAGACCTATCAGGAATCTCAGAATGATGAGGATGAGAGAGAAAAGAGGAGGTGGGAGGAAGGCAAGTGTAATCCTGCTCAGCAGAATAAGGCCACAAGAGGAAATAACAGGTGGGATATAAAGTTCAGAGATGGAGGACCTAAATGTAACTTAAACCAGATGCTGAGAAAAGAGCATCAATACCACAATAAATGCAATCCTTGAACATCTTGAGGGGATGATGGTATAAATCAAGAAAAGCCATTGTTACGGGGCCCCATTTTGGAGCAGGAGGCCAAAAGAGTAATGAGCCCAAAGGGAACAAAAACAATGACGGGAGTAAAAGATGTGAAAGGGATTACTTATGAGGCCAGCAGTCATGCTAAGTTCCTGGGGGAAATGATGCTGCAGATAGTGTCTATGAGAGCATGCCTCTTGCTGCAGGGACTTTATCTCTAGAGCACCTGCCTGCATCCAGATCAAGCGAAGGTTTGAAGTGAAAGCTTTAAAATATGGATTTCCTGCAGTTGACAAGTAAGAAAGCAAACTCACTGCTGAATAAGAGTTGTGCAGCTTCCCTCGGTATTTTTATATCTTACTTTACCTGTAAGGGTATATCAGCAAAGACTAGAGACTTGCAGTTCTATCAAGTACAATCTTCCTGATTCTTGATACCCCCTTGTTCTGACCCAAGCCTCGTTCAAATCAAATAAACACAAAGTATACATAAAAGCAAACCTTTTTAATGCGTCTCTGTGAATTCTGTTCATTCACAGCAAAGAGTCATTAAAACTAATTGTCCCAGATAAGAACAAGCCCTTTCAAGGTTGTGAAAGGCTGCCAAGAACACTAGATTAATTGCAGGGAAATATCCAAAACCTAAAGTCTCCAAAAACAAACCAGAATAGACAGGACTTCCACAAGAACTTGGAGTTGAAAGAACTTCTTTGCTTCCTGCAAAGAACCCAACGCCTGAGGGCTGGCTTTTATCCCTTATGAGAGGGTCCATCACCTTGCAGCCTTACTGCTGAGTCGCCCGTGCTGCTTCAGCTGATCTTTCCTTCAAGCAGCCCTGCGCGCATGCGCACTGGGCACAGGCTTCTTGGGGTCCTCTGTATCACTGCTGCCAGACTTCACAAGGTCCGAAGGCAACACCCCACTCTCCAATTGTCCTAGCCCCATCCCTGCATCACACACAGGCCCCTCATCCAAGTCCTCACTCTCAGAGACTTCAGCTGTCTGCACCTGCTGCCGGCAAACCACAACACCCCTAGAATTCCACTAGATTAATTTAGTAAAAGCATATAGCCATAGACCAACTGGACCCTCCCAAAAAAGTATGTGAGAGACAAAGACTCATAAAACAGCAAAGGCTCTAGGACTCTGTATTGGAGTCCAACATGGGAGAAGCCATGTTTCATCTAAGTGCTCGCACTCAGCACTCTTATGTCCAGAATAAATCCAGAAATAAACAATAGAGGGAAAAGCATGACCTTTGCCTTTTAGAAGGAATTATCTTTTTCAGAAGAGATTTGAGTTCATTAGTTCACTTATTATGGAAGTCCCCCATTTAATCTGATTTCTGTCTATGTCATTTGCTTCTTTCATTTTCATTTCTAGGAAGAGAAAAAGATACATTTCAATCTTTAAGACAAAGGGTTTACCTCTTGCTCTTAATGGAAAATTGGCAAAGACTACATCTAGAGCAGCCTACACCAACCATTGGGCTCTTTCCAAGCATAGTCATGCTGGGTAGTAATTCTAGGATTTTCCACCCATATTAGGAAGCTTTTAGATTGACCTACATTGATATGTCTTTCCAGGTATTGGAGTATAATCTTTTAATATTGTCAATAAAATGGGAAACCATGCTGGCCTGATGCCATCAACTCAGTCCAAATTATTATTTTTAATGCCACATCTTTAGACCAATGGGATTCACCTAATTCAGTGGTGGCTAACCTTTTGGGGCTCCTGTGCCAAAAGCTGTGCATGTGCTTGCTCTCGCTCGCTCGCATGCCAGCACCAAGAAGGCAATCTGCGCCCCCCCGCACACGTACATACAATCCCCCCCACCGCCCCCTTACCTGCAGTGCACCTTCCAGATGATTTTCGGGCCATTTGAGGCCTTTTTCGGCCTCCCAGAGGCTTGAGGAAAACTTCTGCAGGCTTTGCAGGCCGAAAAATGGGCCCGTTTCGTCATTTCCAGTATTTCTGGAAATACAGGAAGTGATGAAACGGGTCTATTTTTCACCCTGCAAAAGTTTTCCTCAAGCCTCTGGGAGGCCAAAAAAGGTCTCAAACAGGCCGAAAATCAGCTGGGAGGCATGCACATGAGCAGTGAGGTAAGTTTGCCTGCGGCTCATGTGCCAGCACAAATGGCTCTGCGTGTCACTTGTGGCATGCATGCCATAGGTTCGCCATCACAGATCTAACTCATCAGCCAATGGAACAGCTTGCCCTTGAAAGTTGTGGGAGTATCATCACTTAAGACTTTCAAGAAGAGATGGGACTGCCATTTGTCAGAAATGGTGTAAGGTCTCCCGCTTGGGTGGGGGGTTGGATTAGATGACCTAGAGGGCCCTTCCAACTCTGATTATCTGTAAATCTGTAGGTAAAGACACCCTCAACTCTGGATGATTCAAAGCTTTTTTGTTTGGGGTGTGGTAGGGTGAGGTTTGGCAATATTATTGAAAATGATTTATCACTGCTTTCTCCATGGATGTTTTTCTGACTGCCTACGCCAGCCTTGCTTGTCTTCAAAGATCAGTCAGATACCATGTAATAACATGTTAGCACAGCCCATCCTGTATTTCATAATTTCTAGACAATGCTGAGATTTTCATGCACTGAAATGAAGGTGTGTCAAGGAAAAGTGAACTCCCTCCCCTTATGTACGACCTTAATATGATATCCTTGTTGGTCCGTTGGCAAAGATGGTGTCAGCTGGTGCTCCGTTCAAAATCCAAGAAAGAAATACTTAGACTCTTGTAATTAGAGAAAAGATATCTTTTACTGGAAGTCAGTGGTAGCAATAAGAAAATTCTGAATCTGAGGAAATAGGCATGTACATCACATATATCAAGGGAGTGAAATGTTCCCACCCACAATAGTTCAAAAGGTTCTTCCAATTAAAAGTTGTGAACTTCATCATGTGGACATCTCCAGGTGGTGATAATTAGTTGACCTTGGCTTACTCAGATAAAGGTTTGCAGTTGCAGAGAAGAGAAAGCTAAGCAGGAATTAGAAACCCTCCCCAGTTTATACAATATCAGTTAGTAACACTTTCAGCTCACGTCCCATACGTTTCCCCCTTCCACCCTCCGTTACTCATGACAGCCAGAAAGAAGCAAAGGAAAGGAGGAAGATCTTGAAGGCTGACAGATGGGAGTGTTCAGTTCCACCCATAACCTCCATATTCCAAAGAACAGGAAGGTAATCAATGTTGTTGTGTATGCATAAAGATTTAATAAAGTGTGAGCTTGGAGTTAAGTGCAGGGTTCTGGTTCTGATTGGTTGTTAAGCGGCTGGACCAGATTGGCCCGTCCCGGGGAATCCGATTGGCCCTTAACAGAGAGTTCCTATTGGTTATAAGCTCCTAACTCGTTATTGGTTAAAAGTTACAGAGTTTGCCTGTATGGCGGGTTTAACTGCTATTGAGTGAGAAGTCACAATGTAAATAAAGAGCTGAAGTTCACCGTTCAGAGGCTTGTCTCCATTCTTTCTCACCCATGCTCAAAACTTAACAAATGTTGTATCTTCAATATTCCAAGGTATGTCTTGTCTTAAAGCTATATCTGGGAATCACTGCAAGATGTGGGCTTCCTATGTCCTTAGAATGAGGAAATTGGTTGGACTCATTATTTAGTACAAAATGTTTTGTGTTTTCTCTCTCATTTTTGTGCATTACATTGCTTTCCAAATTTAAGTTGCCATCTGCCTTTTTTAAAAGGTAGGCTATAAATAAATAATACTAACAGCTTCATAATTATTTTGATAAAACAATATTTTGAACCATTTCTTTTTAATAACTCCTTGCCAAGTCTGACTTGTATTCATCTATTCAAGAGACAAAGTTATTATAGATTTGACCTATACTGACAGTATGCTTCAGCCTGTTAAGAATACATTTTTGTGGTTTGATGTCTTGCCAAAATATTTGCTGCAAGAAGCAGATTACTGGAATAACTAACCAAAATAAATACAAGCTTCAAGAAAGAAAACACTGCTAAATGCAATGACCAACATTGCAGTGCCATGGAAAACTTTGTGAATGTATCAGCTGCCCTATTTTTTGGGGTCATGAATTCATAAAGATTAGTTCCATAAAAGAAAGTCATAGACCATCCAGAGAATCTGTCACCAACCAAATACCCTTTTAAACTTTATCATGAGAGTCCACTTTGCATGAGGATTCCTGCCAGAATACCAGGCAGCATGGCCAAAGTGATGGCTCTTGAAACATGTCATCTTGGAACTTAATATTCCACTGTGTATGAAGTACATTTGCTGGAAAAGATTTGAAACCTGATTGTAAATGTATTAACAGCGGCTAGGATTGTATTTGCTAAAAACTGGAAAAATGAGAAAATACCATCGCAGGAGGAAACCATTAAGAAAATATTGGAATGTGCTGAAATGAGTAGATTGACATTTGAAATTAGAGAACAAGAGGAGAAACAATTCTATAAAATTTGGGACCTTTTCTATCAATGGTTAGATAATAAAATGCAGTAATGAAATATGTAGATTTTTAGAAAATAATAAACATATAAAGATGTACTTTTTTTATTATAGCTACAAAATGTTTTTAGGATAGATTTGGGAGGATAATATGAATTGTTACAAAATAAACTAAGTAAATTATGGTTATCTCATAAAATATGAATGCATAAATCTATAGTCAAATGATTGATTAATAATGATATTAGGGTATTTAATTTTTGATTGATAATATGAGCTTTTATGTAATGTAACTGTAATTGAAGACTACGAAATGGATGCACAAAATGATTTGTAAACCAACCGGCACACTGATTGTATATCTATGGAAGAAAGTTTGATGTTTTTATGTTTTGTTTGTTTTTTGTTTGTTTTTAAAAACCAATAAACTTTACAAAAAAAAAAGTACATTTGGTGGAGAAGGCTGAATTAGAGCAAACAAAATTCAAGCTTTAATTACATCAGTGCATAAATAACAAATACATTGGATGTTCTCCTGAAATCAACAAATTTAAATGCTTCCCTTTGGATGGCTTGCTTCTAAGGTCTGCAAGTTCTGCTCAGGGACCAGCATGATAGTAATGATAAACCATTTATTAACAACATGTAGAAGAGATGTTCATTGCAGAGATGTTCAGAATTATTGCAAATAACTTGGTGGTCATATCATTTTCAACAGAAAGGCCAGTAGAATGCAGTTAGAACTATTGTTAATTCAAAATACATCAAAATAGAAGAACATTGTACATTGATATTCAATAAGAGGCAAAGTCGAACAGTTTGCAAGAGTCAAGAATGATAAGGTACAACACTTAATAGTCACAGAGTACAATAAGCAATCAAATCAAATAGTCAATATAAAGCAACAAAGTTACAATCATATAGTCACAAGTGGGAGGGGATGGGTTATAAGGAGTGATGAGAAGATTAACAATAATAGTAGTGTACACTTTGTAAATAGTTGAACAGTGTTGAGGGAATTATTTGTTTAGCAGAGTGATGACTTTTGGGAAAAAAATGTTCTTGTGTCTAGCAGTTCTGGTGTGCAGTGCTCTAGTCCATAGCATCATTTTGAGGGAAGGAGTTGAAGCAGTTTATGTCCGGGATATGAGGGGTCTGGCCATATTTTCACAGCCCTCTTTTTGACTCGTGCAGTATACAGGTCCTCGATTGAAGGCAGGTTGGTAGTAATTGTGCAGTCCTAATGCATTCCTAATGCAGTCCTAATACACTCAAAAATATAAAAGGAAATTCTTGAAACAGGACAACATGCTATCAATTCAACTATCTCTTATCATTGTCTCCCAGTAAATAAGTTATAGTGCCTTCAAACATAGACGCTCCATATGTTGCCCTCATAACTCACAGCTACCAATTGTGAATCCATCCATTTGTACAATGGGGAAATGAAAAGAACCTGCAAACATTTTTTTCAAGAGTACTTTTTCAAGTTTGTTTTTCAAATTATGCTACTTGACCCGTTATGGGAATTATGGAATGGATAATTAGTGGCTTTCTAGTAGGAGTTAAAATGAGAGTTTTCACCTTTTTTTCTTCCCCAGATTTGTGCTTGTCTTTATAATGATAGACCCAACAAGTAGCAATGTCATCCCATTTCTAAATTGGGGTTATTCCAAGACAAGGCTTTCTAGCTCAATCTTTTTCTTGTTACTTGAATTCTGAAATAGTAGCCTCAAATGAATATCGATCCTCTGCCTGAAGGCCTCTCTGATGGAAGAATCCAGGCAGTGGTCAATTTGTTTTCTTTTTTAGGGGACTGCACTTTTATTATGCTTGCCTGATAAAGCATGATAAAAGCAGTGTGCTGTTATGGTATCACTGGATTGGATACAGCCAACATTGTGAGACCAGTTCCCTCTGCACCCCCAATTGTTTTGGACTTTGTCAGTTTAAGGATTGGAATAGGGCAGAGGTCTCCAAACTTGGCAACTTGTGAACATAGCTGGCTGAGGAATTCTGGGAGTTGAAGTCCACAAGTCTTAAAGTTGCCAAGTTTAGGGACCCCTGGAATAGGGCTTTAAAGCACCCGTTTAGCTTTTTAAAACCTTCAACTCTCTCCCTCCAGTACAAAGTATTTAATCTCATCAACTCTATGTGGGTACAAGAGTTCTAGAAGGGGACTGGTTTCAGATGATCTATCTCTGATGCAGATAATGCCAAGTTTTCTTAATGTCAAGAAACTTAGAATGAAAATCTAGTCTTATGTATTATACAATATTAGATTACAGTTACAAGCTTCTTGACATTAGATTAACTTTATTCTCCAAGGTAAACATACCATTGCCTTCACATTTTCTCTTAAACCATTTACCTGGAGATGAAATAAGAAAAACCACATGGGAAGAAAACAAGAAAAAAATGGCCAGGGCTGTTTTGTGCTATTATTAGAGGCTAGTAAAGAAAAAAAAAAGAACCCTTATATGTTGCTGAAAAGAATAAATAATATTCCCTTTTCATATTTCTATAGATGACAGGTTGAACTTTTAAAAAGTTCCAACAGTGTCTTTTCATTCTGTCTGGAGGAATATAGGTACCTCATCATATGTCTCTGCTAGCATTCAAAGTTCAAAGTTCTGGTGGTATCAGTTGAAAAGGTGCAATTCAACATTGTCTTACTTCATTAGAAACTGGAAGTTGCTTTTGCTTTGACCTTCAGCATTTTAAAGTTCTTAAATTTTTGGTTGTAATGTTGGGGATGGAACCGGTGGTGGGATTCAAAAAATTTTTAGTACCTTTTCATATGCACAAATACACTCAAGGTATGATGAAGATTCTAAAACGGAGGGATTTTATGATAAACAGACTGATTTAGATAAGATCTTGATGGGTACTGATGAGAAGGTGATTAAAAAATTATATGGTTATTTACTGGGAATGAAATTAGAGGAAGAACAAGTCAAAGAAACTATGATTGTTTGGGGGAAGAATTTTGGATATGGGATTGATTTGGAGAAATGGCAGAAATTGTGGTCTCAAAATTATAAAATGACAATGTCAACAGCATATAAAGAAAACTTGTATAAGATGTTTTACAGGTGGCACTTTCCTCCGACAAGAATAGCAAGAATGTTTAAGAACAAATCTGAAAAATGCTGGAAATGTCATCAGATACCCGGCTCGTATTACCATATGTGGTGGACTTGTGAGGATGCTAGAAAATATTGGACTATAATTCGCATGTGGTTGGAAAAAATGACAAAGAAACATATAGATTTGAAACCAGAGATCTTCTTATTGGGAATTTTACCTGATATATATAGTAAAGATTTGAAATACCTGATTGTAAATGTATTAACAGCGGCCAGGATTGTATTTGCTAAAAATTGGAAGAATGAGAAAATACCATTACAGGAAGAAATTATTAAGAAAATATTGGAATGTGCTGAGATGAGCAGATTGACATTTGAAATCAGAGAGCAAGAGGATAAACAATTTTACGAAATTTGGGATCTTTTTTATAAATGGCTAGATGATAAAATACGATAATAGAATATTTAGAATGCTAGATAGTAAGGAATATCTTTATTTTGTCACTATTTTGTTATTTGATATTATATTTATAAAGGATTTTTTAGGATTGATTTGATATGACTAGATGATTTGTTATAGAGTAAGCTGGTTTAAAGTATTGTTAGCTCATTAAGCATAAATGATTAAAAATATAGTCAAAAATTTCTTTTTTTTTAGTGATATTAGGATATATAAGTTTGGATTGACAATATGAGTTGTTATGTAACATAATTGTAATTGAGACTACAGAATGAATGCACAAAAATGATGAACCAACTGACACACTGGATGTATATATAAGATTTGATGTTTTTATGTTTTGTTTGTTTTGTTTGTTTGTAGAAAATTAATAAAAATTCTTTTTTTTTTAAAAAAAAAATTTTTTTAGTACCTGTCCTGTGGGCATGGCTTGGTGGGTGTGGTGTGGCTTGGTGGGCGTGACTTGGTGGGTGTGGCAGGGGAAGCATACTGTAAAATCCCCATTCCCTCCCCACTCCTGGGGGAAGGTTACTGCAAAATCCTATTCCCTCCCCAATCCACTAACCCGCTTTCCAGCTCCATTCTCCTGTGCAGGGCAACAAAAGAAGACCCAGCTGATCAGCTGGGACTCAGGAGGCAGAGAATAGAAGGGGGCGGGGCCAGTCAGAGGTGGTTTTTACCGGTTCTCTGAACTACTCAAAATTTCTGTTACTGGTTCTCCAGAACTGCTCAGAACCTGCTGAATACCACCTCTGGATGGAACCATATCTTGCAAAACATTTCATTACTTCTACTTCATTACTATATTATTAAATCATAATCTAGTTGTAGCTGGAACTAGAATTACAAAATGAATGTTGCTAGATGAGAGGGAAGGAGAAATAATTTCATCTGGAACCATTTTTTACACACTTTATGTAGGGCTATTTTCATCAACTTTGTGGAAGAAAGTACAACAAAATGGAGGAACAACATACAAACAACATGGTAAATATTATTTAAACAGTGTTGCCTATAGTAAATCCAGATAGATGGACTGAAAGGATCATAATCTCTCTAGAGATAATAATATTTCTCTCTCTCTCTCTCTCTCTCTCTCTCTCTCTCTCAGAAAATATATTTATATAGTTGTAATATTACAATTGTCACATTTCTACATTCTACAATTGTCACATTTCTACATCATCCCTATTTTATCTCTGTCTGATCATAAACAATTATGATCAATTAATAATTTACAAAATATAAGCTATTGTTGAATATTCTTGAAATGGATATTTCTTGAATATTCTGGAAATCACTCCATTGTGTAACTTCTTTTTGCCTTACAAGGCTGCATGATGCATTAAAAGATTTTGAAAAAGAAAAGAAAAGGACTATTCCTCAGATGAAAAATAAGAGGCATTTCAATTTGAAATTGACCTAAGATCCCTCGAGGATCAAAAAAAAAGGTCATACCTATTAGTGAAATCTCTCTACAAAGCCAATATCAAAGAAAAATAGAGAAGAATGTACATCTCTCTCTTCTGCCTAAGCTTTGTTCAATCAAAATAGTCATCTGTATTCTTGTCTGAAAAGGCCATTGGTCGCCATACATGAGCTGTTTGACAAGTCCATCATGGATAACTCATGGTAAGGTGGCTTTCACGGGGACTTGTCTTCAGAAGTTGTGGGTGCTCCATCACTGGAGGTATTATGTTTTGAGCATGGGCGAGAAGAATGGAGACAAGCCTCTGAAGGGTGAACTTCAGCTCTTTATTTACATTGTGACTTCCTCAATTCAACAACAGTTAAGCCCGCCTTATATTGGCAAACCCTGTAACGTTTAACCAATAACGAGCTAGGAACGCTAGCTCTTATAACCAATAAGAACTCTCTGTTAAGGGCCAATCGGATTCCCCGGAACGGGCCAATCCGGTCCGGCTGCTTAACAGCCAATCAGAAGTGCAGGGCCAGAACCCTGCACTTACTCCAAGCTCACACTTTATTAATCTTATTGCATACACAACACCTCTTCCCCCTGGCTTCTTATTTCAGGGCGCAGTTACATAGTCCCTTAAATAGGACGGTTGTCTTTTTAGTCTCTTTGATTTTCGTTGTATCGGTTGGTTGCAATCATGCTGAGGTAGATCATTGTTTGGCAGTGGGGCTGTTTCTGGTTCAGAGTTCACTTCTACGTTGTTGCCCACGTTTTCTGCAATTCCCTGAGGTGCAACCGTTTCTCCCTCCGGCTCCGCTTCCTGAGTTTCTATTAAACCGTCGTTTCTTTCGAAACGACGGTTTCCTAGGAATTCATCTTCTTCCGTACCTCCCCCCCCTCAGTTTGGTCAAAGGGGATTTGCGGACTGGCTGCTGAAAGCCACGATCGTAATTGGTTGATATGCCGTTTCCAAAGTTTATCGTCAAGGCATTGCACAAGGTAGGATCTGGAGCCGGTTACACATACTACTGTCGCATCCACCCACAACGGGTCGCCCGATAGGTTTTTTGCATAAACCAGGTCTCCTACCTGGAAGATGCGACAGCGGCCGCTGGATCCTAGTGGTTTCTCCAGTTCATAAGCCGGGTGCAGCCGGTCGAGGTGGGAGCGGAGCTTTCGTCCCATTAGCAGTTCAGCGGGAGTTTTGTTGGTGATGCTATGTGGGGTGATGTGTTGCAAGAAGAGGATTTGATTGACCTTGTCGTCAATGTTGTCGTAGTCTACCTTTTGCAAGGTTTTCTTCACAAATTGGACCATGCGTTCTGCTTTGCCATTGGTCGCAGGGTGCGCAGGCGAGGTGAGCGCATGGCGAATGCCGCGGTCAGCGAGGTACTGCTCGAACGCTAGTGCGGTAAATTGAGGGCCGTTATCGGATACCAGGACGTCTGGTAATCCGTGGGTTGCAAAGAGTCTGTTTAAAATTTTGATAACCGCTTCAGAGGTCATAGTCGTCATGTGATGAATTTCGAGCCAATTCGAGTAGGCGTCGACGGTAAGCAGGAAAGTGTGGCCTTTGGTTGGCCCCGCGAAGTCCAGGTGAATTCAGGACCAGGGTGTCTCCCATTCAGTAGGCATGGCTTTTGGTGGGGCGTTGCTGACTTCTTGGCATTTGGGACAAGCTTTGACCCACTTTTCGATTTGCTTGTCAATGCCTGGCCACCATGCGTAGCTTCGTGCAAGGGCTTTCATTCGCACGATGCCGGGGTGGCCATCGTGCAAAGCTCTCAGTAGCGCTTTTCGGAGCCATTCTGGGATAACGACTCTATCGCCCCAGATGACACAGCCTTTCTGGGAGAAGAGCTCGGTCTGTCGAGACTTGAATGGAATGAAGTCATCTGATAACTGGTCCAATGGCCATCCGCGTTCTACCCAGCCTAGGAACGCTAGCTCTTATAACCAATAAGAACTCTCTGTTAAGGGCCAATCGGATTCCCTGGAATGGGCCAATCCGGTCCGGCCGCTTAACAGCCAATCAGAAGTGCAGGGCCAGAACCCTGCACTTACTCCAAGCTCACACTTTATTAATCTTATTGCATACACAACAGGAGGTTTTTAAGAAGAGACTGGATAGCCATTTGTCTGAAATGGGACAGGGTCTCCTGCTTGAGGTTAGACTAGAAGACCTCCAAAGTCCCTTCTGACTCTGTTATTCTGTTGAAGTCTGCTCTGTTGAAACTGTCTGGGTATTTTTGTAGTCTCTACCACACACAGATGATTGATCTACAAAGGCTGATGTACAAAAGTTAGATTATCATAGTAAGATGTTGTGTCTATTGGGCATATATAGGTAGAATTTGCATTGACACATTCATGTTATAAATTGTATAATTTATATATGCTTAAATGCCACAGTCTGCTGCAAAAAAGCTGAAGATCTTAAGTTTGGCAAATGGGATGGGAGAGCTAAACACCATTCTGCATTTCTACATTCCACTCCTAGAAGAATTATAACTTCCCCAGGGCAAGGGAATGAAACTATCATAAACTTTTTATAAAGGTTCTATCTTCTGTTTACTTTTTTCTCTCCATTCTCTTGATGTTAGAAGTATTCACAAGGAAGTGAATCATTCTTGTGAGAGTGGAGTGGAGAGCATATTTTCCACAAGTCTAAAGTTCTTTCATACTTGCCTTTGAACTGTTTAGCTGCTAATTCCAGCAGCTCTTTTTGTTTATTTGATGGAGGTTTTTTTTTTTTGGGGGGGGGGGAGGAGGGAGAGAAAAAAAGGACATGTTTTTGCTCCTACTGGAAACCACAGGAATTTTGCCATAGGGTTATATGGAAATAACACCTGCCTCCCTTGATGTAGAAACCAGAAACCAAGAAAGATGATGTAAGTTTAAAAATATAACAAAATATGTAATATGCATATCTCTTCAACCAAAGTTCAAAAATATTTAAAACTTGCTTATATAACTAAGTTTCAGATCTGATTTATAATGAAGTATGACTCTCCTGCACACAAACAAGGGATTATGGGGTGTTTCATTCTGTACTCTCTGGCTATTCAAATATCAGTTGTAGAGAACTATGATCTGCACCAAGCCATGATAAAAAAAAATCCTTGCAGTCTTTATGTGATCAAAAGAGATAGATCAGGAATCTTTGATCCTTCAGTTAGAAGGAGGCACAGTTTGCTGTTCATTTTTTTAAATTTTTCAAATCAATGTTCATGATTTCAGCAGTCATAACATAAAGGTACAAGTGCTCTTATGCACCGGTAACTAGTTAAAAAATAGAAAAGGAAATTAGAAATCAGTGGACAGTGTTCAAATTGTAGAGACAAATGTAATAGGAGTCAGGTTTCCTACCTGGACCTGGCAGTAAATAATAGAACCTCTGACATTTCACAGAATAACACAACTTTGTGGGTTGCTTTGGCTTAAATTTTTCAGACTCGGTACAGTTAGATTAGAGCCCTTATTGCAGTAAAGAACAAAGAACAATAAAGTACAAAGACATACAAAGTACTGCTGCTGTAAAAATGTATAAGTCTTTCATGTTCAAAGGTTTAAATTCAAGGCTTCTTTCTCTTGTTCTTCTAATTAATAAATATTTGACATAATTATTGAGGGCATTGAAACTGAACAATTGTATGTTTATACAACAGCCTTCTTTAGCCTGGAAACCATTGGTTCCCATTTTATCACCCATTTACCAAGCTCCCACATCTGGGTCCCCCCTGTGATTGATTTGAGACTAATATTTTATATAGAACCTAGGTAGGAGGGCTTGGGGGAAGGGGAATGGGAACCAATGGGAACCAGTGAACATATTGGTCATCAGGCTATTACTTTTCAGGGTAAACAAGATTATATAATGCATAGGAAATGTGATGACCCAGAGTAAGAATAGTAAGCAAAGAAATTTAGGAAAAAAGAGAAAATGCAAACCTAACAACATTTACTTCATTAACTACTAAACACTATTTATTAAATTTCCTATACAAAGTCCTCAAGTTATGATCGCAAGCAATGCAGTCATAAAGTGAGATGTCATGTGACAATATTGTGTAGTGATGGCAATCTTGTCTATCATTAACCAAGAATTGTAGTTCTTTAACAAAGTACTTATCTGAATCCAAATCATATTGGATTTGGTGCCTCCTAGCCCTGTGGCTCAGTAAGGTAAGGGTCCCCCTCCGCCTATTTCCCCTCCCATCACTGCCCTATAACCTGCCCTGTGAGCTGGCAAGCAACACCAGAGCTGCAGTGTGCCAAAATGCCACCTCAACCGCATCCATAGATTGGAATTGCCTCGAAATTGCAAGGAAAGGATCCAGCAGTACTGAGCCAAATTAGGGTCTCTTTTTCCCATCCGATCCTCCCAACATTTCCTCTCCCCTCTCCCCAAACCTATTATTATTATTTTTTATTATAAAGTGTTTGTAAATGGTATATAACTTTAAAAAGAACTGGAAATTGTTTTATGCAAAAACAGAAAAATAATATGCTAGAAATGTGATACAGAAGGAATATTTTATAAATATGGACATAAAAACTTCAAGATTATTCAAAAGAAATGCATAGAATTATTTAAAAAAAAACAAAATTGAAAAAACTTCATTTTTTTTAAACCAGGAATTTCTTCAGAATAAGTAAATAAAAATACTCTGATTAATGCTCTGTGAGGATAAATTTAGCTCAACATTGAACAAGAGTCACTTTGCGAATATGAAATTGGAAAAAAAAACAGGACATATGGTTCAATCACAAAATTCACAGTACATATTTAGAGTAGAACATATTTACTTCGATGAAAGTAAGAAGAGGTCCCCCCCCCCCCATATATCATATATTCCACACCCAGGTGAATGCAGACTCTTATAATATAGTTTTTAAGAGAAAAATAGTTGATGTAAAAAGTATAATTAGAAGTAATTTTAGTGTTTTAAAATAAATTGTAATTCTCAGTCTGATGGGGGGGGGGGGAAGAGTTTACTCTGTAGCTTCCTAAAAGCTTTTACAATTATTTTTCTTCTTTCTTTTTAATACATTTTAAAATGATTTCCCTTTCTCTCTTTTCCTCCTTTTACATGTGCATTTACCTTTTGAACAACGGCAAACAATAATGTATTGATACTAATAATTAATTGTATAGATATTTCTTAAGATGACATAATGGTTTAATTAATATTTAATTATATTTACATAAATTATTTTTAATTAACCAATTAATGAAATAATAAATTCTAAATTTTATTGTAATTGTTTCCTTTTTGCTGTTTTATTTGATTTGTTAAATTTATATGCCACTGATCCTGTCAGGCGATTCTATTTTATTCTTATCTACCATGTCACTTTCAATCTTATTTTTTTCTTTTATGCAGCTGTTTTTTTCTATTCCTCTATATATTTTAATGCATTTTCTGTTCCTATGAATGTTTTAATACATTTAATGTGTAATGCATTAATTATAAATAAATAAAAAACAAACAATTCTGGTTTCCCTGAAAGATTCCCATCATCCCTTGTGGATGATAAAATTCAAGAACATTTCATTTTTAGTGTCTTATATTCTGAAACGTAGTTTTGTAACTATTCTGGCAAGCTCCTTGGCACTATCAGTAACCAATCTCTTTTCATGAAAGATCTTCATAGTGTTTATGATGAAAGAGATCAGGATAAATTTCAGCATCTGAATTTGTCCCCACTTAGAACCAATATATATCTTTCTACATTTGGGTAGAGATTTCTTCTTTCAATAGGTCTTCCTGTGATGTGGTGAGGAGGAAGTTTTTTTTTACTGATAATGGGAAAAAATGCAATGGCTGTTTATATAATTGTCTCTTGGATTTTTATCAGTCAGTGAACTAACCATTACTCAGTTTCAGTAAGGTTACAGAAACGTCACTGTTAAAACCTATTTAGAGTAATATTTTTCTTTGATAGAAGACAACCAGATGCTACAAGAAATGTAAGACTGTATCATGTATACTTCTTTTTTAAAGGGGAAAAAACACAATTACTTCCAAATGTGCCTTATTACATTTCTTCTTACTGTACCTGAAAGAGGCTTTTACACCATATTAAGCAAAAAAAATGTATTTCAGAAAAAAGAGAAAATATCAGCTGATGAAAAAAGAAAATAGTTCTGCAATTAGGACCTAAAGAATCTCAGAGATATTTGATGCTTGAATTTGTTAATCAGTGCCATTGTCAGTTATCTATTTCAGTGGGCTCTGGAATGCTCTCAAGTTCCTTGCCAAGAGCTGCCAATCTACCAAAAGCTTCTGATGAAAACAAAATCCATCATGGGCTATAAGGAGAATTTAGAGATACCCATCATACAGTAACAGTTCTGTGAACAAAGAGATGAGCAAATGAAACCCAAATGTTTTGCTTGAATGAATCCACAAAAAAGAGATGCTGAAAGAATGATTGGCAGGAATAGAGAAAAGAAATACTTTGTAAGAGGTTGGATAAACAGTCAATATAGATACATATAGGAGTGATATAAAAGAAGAAATAATCTATCTGACAACATGCAGTAGTAGATGAATAGAAGCTGAAAGAATAGCAAAGATTCACAAATAACGTTAGGCTATAATTTTACATCACAATAAAATGATTCATTTATAATGCTAAGTGATCATGAGTAAGTTTATATATCATGTAAAGCTTAAAGCAAGTGAGTCACATGATATGAGCAATCTGTAACATTCAGGTGTTATTCAATTGCCACTTCCAGCAGTCTCATCCATCTTGGTCAGTGATATGAGATTCTGGAACTACAGCTTAGCAAATTTCTAGGATGACACAGGGAATGGTGACTTATAGCAATTTTAACAATGCTTGCATGAGTCCACTAAACCGTATAACATGCAAGTACTTCAGTCATGGTGTATTCTTGAATTGTGAGACCTGTATGAAAATGACTGTCCTTTTTATTCTACTGGCCCTTATCATGGACACAGGCTGAAGAAAGAGGTCTTTAAAAAGCCATCCATCATTAAAAGTTAGAACAAGTTGGTGACACAGAAGACAGGTAAACAAAAACATATGTCCCAAATGTGTTATATGCAAGCTTTAAAAAATGTTCACAAATTTTCATTGTTAAAGGAAATCATTTATAGAACCTGGAGGAATCTTCTCATGAGAAATTAGGTAAGAGAAATAATGTTATTATATAGGCAGTAATGCCATGAATATCCAAGACTGTATTCCTAAGAAATTACAAAATATGTATGTGTTAGCAAATCAATCCTTCATTGTAGCCAGTATTGAAAAAAGTCACTTTGGTGTGATTTTGTAAATGTTTTTGTAGCGCATCATTCAAATTCAATGACAAATTAAGGCAGTATGAGAAGAGAGAAATTATATAGTTTGATTATTTAAAGAGATGCTTGGAAAATATGAATGCTTAGGTCTCCAAACATTATACAGGATTCCTTGTATTGGAAAGTCGAAAGTCATACACACCCAGATAAACTGATGAAAGCTATCACCAGCCACAGGATGTTCAAGAACTGAACTGTACCGAACTAGCAGGCTTGTAATCCTGCACTTCTGATTGGTCCGTGAACAGCGGGTCGTGATTGGTCATTTAGAGCTGATCCAATTGGCTGGTAAATGGGCTGCTGCGATTGGACGCTCCAAGTGCAGCAGGCTCAAATCTCTGTCATTGGACGCTTTAGCAGCAGGAGGTAGAGCTCGGGTAACACCTAGGAGCAACAAGGCTGCTGCTGCTAGGCTTTTCACCTCCGATCTGAAGTCACTATTAAAGAGTTGAAGTTACTATCCGAGGTCTCGTCTCCGTTATTGTGCCCATCTTTCCAGACTTAACACTGGCGACGAGGATGGGATGCGGAGACGATAGAGCTGACTGAGCACTCGCAGATTATTCAGAGCATGTGGCTGAAGACGTGCAGAGAACGGCAGAATGGCCAGCAGCGCTATACCACCCGCTCCATTTGATCCAGCCAGCAAGGACTGGGACTCATATATGGACAGGTTCCAAATGTTCCTGGAATCTAACAATTTGAAGGATGCTACATTGAGCAAAAAAAGGGCGGTTTTCCTAACGCATTGCAGACCCGCCATTTTTAGAATGGCAAAAGCACTTGCCCAACCAGCTGAAGTCAAAACAATGGACTGGGATACCCTGGCTCCCATCCTGCGTGCCCATTACACCCCAGCAGTTCCAACCCTCATCAGAAGACACGAATTCTACCAGAGGGATCAATGTGAAGGTGAGAACATCGGGGACTTTGTAGCTGACCTACGAAATTTGGGTGGATTATGTGGTTTTATAAACCTAGAAGAAGCCGTGAGAGATCGAATTGTTCTTGGCTTAAGGGACCCCATGGTCCAAAGCAAAATTAAGGCAAAGGGAGACATCACCCTTACAGATGCCATAGCCGATGCTACTGCAGCTGAAGCCACTCGCAAATCAGCAGCACGAATGCACCGAGCAAATGGGGCCAGCCGTCAAACACCCAGCGACCCAGCCACATCCTCAGAGAAATACGCTTCATCCACCCACCACGAGGACATCGATTCCGCATCGGATAGTGAAGAGGAAGAAGTCAACAGACTCAGGTCAGAGCACGAACAGCAAGACCAGCGGGGCCGTAAATCCAGTTTCCAATGCGCTGGATGCAGGGGAAACCACCCATGATCAGAAAGCAGGTTCCTAGATGCTATCTGTCATTCTTGTGAGAAAAGGGGGCACATTGCTAAAGTGTGCCGGAACAAAAGAGGATCCACCCCCAAGAGGAAAGAGACTAACTTCCGACAAGCAGCAGGCACCCCACCAACAAATTGGGACCGCCCAAACAACCAGTGGAGCCAGTACAACAGGAACCGGATGTTTACTGGCGCAACCAGACGGGAAGAGGCACATCAGACCATCACCATCGGCCATGCTTCATCATTAGATGCAAAAAAAATCCACGTAAAGGTCACCATTGAAAATCATCCATGCAACATGGAAGTGGACTCCGGGTCTTCCTTATCCATGGTCTCCTGGAAAACCCTCAAGCAGCTGATTCCTGACATCCGCCGCCAAGACCTCAGCACCCAGAGGCTCATATTAAAAGACTACCAGGGAAATCGAATCCCGGTTGCTGGTTCCAGTCATGTCCAGGTCTCCTTTAAGGACCACACCACAATACTACCGCTCACCATCATTGACAGAGACCGGCCCAGCTTATTGGGTCTGCAGTGGTTCGTGCCATTAGGAATCGGAACGGCAGGCATCAACCAGACTGTAGACGTAGACTGGGAGGCGGCCCTCATCCAGGACTTTCAAGAAGTCTTCATGGAGGAATTAGGCAAGTACAAGGGGTCCCCCATCTCGTTTAATCTATTCCCTGATATTGCACCCATTCGCCTGAAGCCACGCCGCGTTCCTTTTGCTCTCAAACCTAAAATTGACGAACAATTGGACAAATTAATACCATAGGGCATGTTAGAACCCATTGACCATGCCCGCTGGGAGACCCCAATTGTAACCTCCATAAAACCTGATGGATCCTTGAGAAACTGTGGGGATTACAAGCCCACCCTAAACCACGCGTTACAGCAGAGCGCCTATCCAGTACCCGTGGTCCAACATCTCCTTCACTCACTTGGGAGCGGAAAAGTATTCGCAAAGCTTGACCTGGCCCAAGCTTATCAACAGTTGCCAGTAGACGCAGAAACTGCAGAAGCTCAAACTATAGTTACACACAGAGGTGCATTCAAATGTAACAGACTCCAGTTTGGGGTAAGCATAGCACCTGGCATTTTTCAAAGTCTGATGGAAAGGTTGTTACAGGGCATCAAAGGGGTCGTGCCCTATTTTGATGACATGTTAATAGCCGCCCCTACGAGAAGTTAGTTAGAGAAACGCCTAAGAACTGTCCTACAAAAGTTCAAAGACGCAGGCCTCAAGGTTAGGAAGGAAAAGTGCCAGTTATGCACTGAGCGGGTTGAATTTCTGGATTACCTTCTTGACAAACAAGGAATTCACCCTACTGAAAAGAAATTGGCTGCCATTAAAAATGCCCCAAGACCAAAGAACAAAACAGACCTCCAAGCCTTCCTGGGACTCATTAACTTTTATAACATCTTCCTACCCCAGAAGGCGACTTTTGCTGAACCCCTACATAGACTCCTCGACAAGAAGGCTTCCTGGTTTTGGGGACATTGGGAGGAGCAGACTTTCCAA
This sequence comes from Hydrophis major, assembly GCA_033807585.1. Taxonomy (NCBI): domain Eukaryota; kingdom Metazoa; phylum Chordata; class Lepidosauria; order Squamata; family Elapidae; genus Hydrophis; species Hydrophis major. Next base: position 180,752,741 of record CM066331.1, on the reverse strand, counting down.
CAAGTAAAAGACCTTTTAACTTCGGATGCAGTACTCATCCAATATAATGAGTCACTTCCATTAACTGTGACTTGTGATGCCTCACCTTTTGGAGTAGGTGCCATCCTGAGCCACGTCCTACCAAGTGGCACAGAGGCACCTATTGCATTCTTTTCAAGAACTTTGTCTAAAACAGAGAGAAATTATAGTCAATTGGATAAGGAAGCCCTCGTTATTGTATCTGCCATAAAAAGGTTCCACGAGTACATGTATGGAAGATCCTTTTCCATCATCACAGATCATAAACCATTACTTGGCATCTTGGCAGGTGACAAACCAACCCCACACATCCTATCCCCTAGGATGACACGATGGTCAGAGTTCTTAGCCGCTTATGACTGCCAGTTGAGACACCGACCAGGGAAAACCATTCCCCATGCAGACGCTTTGAGCCGTTCTCCACTGTCAGAAATTCTCAATGACCCAGCTCCCACACTCTCAGCACTACAAATTGAGATGCTTCCATCACCTCCACTAACTGCACTAGACATAGCCTGGGAAACAAAAAAGGACTCTTGTTTGGCACGGGTTCTCAGCTGGGTGGAGAGGGGATGGCCAGAAATTGAACCAAATGACACCTTTAAACCCTTCAAGAACAGACAAACAGAACTTTTCTCTCAAAGAGGGTGTGTGTTATGGGGAGACCGAGTGGTCATACCAGAGAAGCTGCAAAAGGAAGTTCTACACTTGTTACACGATGGACACCTGGGCATTGTTCAAATGAAAGCGTTGGCAAGGAGCTACGCCTGGTGGCCAGATATGGACAACAAATTGAAGCCTGGGTTGCCTCTTGTAGCAAATGCCAAGAAACATGCTCATCCCCACCAAAAGCACTACCAGCTGAATGGGAAACGCCCAGGGGTCCTTGGTCCCGCATCCACATTGATTTCGCGGGACCTACAAAAGGATATACCTTCCTGATAACAGTGGACGCCTACTCTAACTGGCTCGAGGTCAACAAGATGAAGTCCACCACTACAGATGTGGTCATCAAGAAGCTAAACAGACTTTGGTTTCCGGTTTCGCGTGGCTTCGGGGCAGCAGGAATTCGCGACAGCTCGCGATTCCTGCTGTGCTAGCCGTCGAGGTACCCCCGATCCAGATGGGTCAGGGGGATATGGCTGCCCTGTAGGGACAGCTGAAGAGAGAGGGGAGTCGGATAGGGAGGTGGGGGTGTCGCAGACCCCCCCCCTTCTCCGGAAAAACCCCTTTTTCCCAAGGTGGTGGAGCGGCGGTCAGCAATGGCCGCCACGAAGAAGCCAGCAACTGGGTAAGATTGTGCTGGAGGACGTGTGAAGAGTGAAAGTTCTGTCTGAGCCGGGTCAAGTAACATCTTTTAAATTGCCTGGAATTGAGCTGTTTGAATTGCTGGAGGATACATTGTATCCCTAAGAAGAGCGAAAAGCGGCGGAGAAGCTGTTAAAGGGAATTTTTTTTTTCCTTTACTCTCCCACCCCATGGAAACAGCAGAAATATTTGGATATATTGGATATTGAAAGTGGATTGCTTTGAAAGTTGAAGCTAAGAGACAAAAGGATTTTTGGACATTGAAAAATTTAAGAAATTGGAAAACTCTTGTTGGAGGTATGGATTTCTGATTATTTAAAATTGACATTGCATGGGAAGGGAGAAAAAAAAATTGGAGCAGAAGCTGAAAAAGGAGGAGATTGCCTAGAATCCCAAAGGAAGATATATGGTAATTGGACCTCTTTGATTAAAAATTAACCCCAGAAAGAGAAAGAGAAGAAGGAAGAAAAGTATTAACTTTTGGAACTTTTTTTTTTTTAATTGCTTTTGATTGTCTTTGATTAAAAATACTTGTGGTTGTTTTGGAAAAAGTTTCCCTTTTCATAATGGCATCGTTTGTGGATGAACTAGAGATTGAATATCAAAAATATAAAAAAGAAGACACTTTGGGCACTTTGTTTCAATTCTTAGAAATGGCGTTATGTACTTATGAAAAGTTGATTACGCAGCAGAAGGACTGGGACAAGGAAGAAGAGGAAGAAGAAGCCATCTTTGATGAACAATGGGTCCCTTCCGGAGAGGAGGAGAAAAAGGATAAGAAAAAGGGGATTTTAAGAATTATAAAAACAACCAAAAGAGAGAAAAATGAGCGAAAAGGTGGAGGCAAGGTTAGAAAGCAAAGGAAAAGGAGCAAGAAAAGCGAAGAGAAAAAGCAAAGGGGTAGAAGGGGCAAGGAGAAGAATAAGCAAGAGAGAAAGGGGGGGAGGAGAAGCCTTAATGGGGGGAAGCAAGACCTAAAGAAAAAAAGTTTATTTAGAGACAATGGGTGAATTTAATTTAGATTAAAAGAGGGATTCTGGAGGGTACATAGGTTTGTGATATGTGTATTTAGAATATAAAATTTATTATGTAATCTTAGAATCTTTTAAACAGAATCCCAAGAAAAATTGCTATACGTAGTATTTTTAAGTTAGGGTAATGAGTTATAGATGTTACTCCAATTGGTGTACAGGAGAAGTATAGTAAAAGAAAAAAATAGATGAATGGATAATTGGAAATAGAACAGACAAAGAATGTTGTTGAAAATGGTAATAAGATATGGAAGGATATATATGCTTTTTTTTTTTTGGATTTTGTATATTGATAAAAGGCAATAAAATTTTAATTAATAAGAAATAATTTGGATGGAAAGGAGAAGTAGGGATAAGATATGAAGTTAATACTATATGAAGTATTGATATTATAATTTGGAAATGTTATGTCTTATTGGTCTTTTATTATTATTTTTTCCTAGAAAAGAATTTATAAGCTGTTATGCCTTGACTCTTAGTGCATTGTTTTTATAAAACTGATAAAAATGGTTTTTATATATATATATAAAAAAGAAAATGATAATAAGATATGGAAGGATATATGGGATGAATATGATGTTTGAATTTGTGTCTGTGTGAAGAGTTTTAACCCGGGAACAGACAACCTTCAGAAAAGATCTTTTAGTTTTGTTTATGTTTTGTGTTTTGTATGTTTGTGTATTGTGTTTTTGGTAAAACTAACAAAATTTGTTTTTTATAAAAAAAAGGAAAAAATAATTAATAAAACCTTGGAGGAATGTTAGATGAGAATAATTTAAACAAGCCAGAAAGAAATGAATATGATGACTATAAAATGGATAAATATGGAAGAGAAATGAAATTGAATAGGAGTAAAGAGAAATAATGAGAAATTTGCTGAAAGATATTTGTGTGTCCATATGGAGATGGGATAAATTGGAATTATGTTGTTTAAAAATAATGTTTTATTCGACTTGTAAGGATTTATAATGTTAAGAGGTTTTATGTATTTATGTATTTAATGGTTAATGATGTGTTGTTTTATCTTTAAAATTAATAAAAATTTGCTTCAAAAAAAAAAAGAAGCTAAACAGACTTTTTGCAATGCACGGGTTACCAGATGTCTTGGTTTCTGACAACGGGCCCCAATTTACCGCCCTGGCTTTTGAGCAGTACCTAGCAGACAGGGGGATACGCCATGCCCTGACTTCACCTGCTCACTCGGCGGCCAATGGCAGGGCTGAACGAATGGTTCAGTTCACTAAAAAGTCATTACAGAAAATGGAACAAGGAAACATCCACGACAAAGTCACCAGGATGCTCCTTCTCCAGCATATTACACCAAACAGTACCACAAACAAAAGCCCAGCTGAACTCCTGATGGGCAGAAAACTCAGATCGCATCTAGACCGCCTACACCCAGCATACACCCCAGAAAAGCCCCTGGGTTCCAGCAGTAAACACCACTCCTTTAAGGTAGGAGACCCTGTATTTGCAAAGAACTTTTCAGGAGACCCATTGTGGATCCCTGCCAAAATAACACAAATCACAGGCCCTGGCTCCTACCGATTAGAAACCACAGATGGGAGATTGTGGAAACGCCACATAGACCAGCTATGCTCAAGGCTGCCCACAACTCCCATCGCTAACCCCGACCTCAAAACCAGAGGGGGAAGGGAAACAAGGGGTTTTGAAATTGAACCAACATTTGGCGAAGATAGCATAACCCCACAACCAGCTCAGCGAAGCCCACTATACTCACAAACGGAGGAGGAACCTTGGCAGGCGGTCGTATCTTCAGGAGCTAGCAGCCAAACAGGGTCCGTGATTCCAGAGAACCCAGATGACAGCAATAATGAAAGCATTGCAGGTATTCCTGAATCACCTCAGGGGAGACTCAGCGTAGAAGCCAGGTCGCCACGCCAGACAGTTCCAGCAAACAATCCATCAGAATCAGAAAATGAGCAAAGACATTTTGAACAGCATAAATCAGGCAGACAGGTACGAAGATCCGCCTACCTGCGAGAATACATCACCCCACCCACCCCTTAGACGGAACCTAGAGGGGAGGGGTGTTCCGAACTTGCAGGCTCGTAATTCTGCACTTCTGATTGGTCCATGAACAGCGAGTCGTGATTGGTCATTTAGAGCTGATCCGATTGACTGGTAAATGGGCTGCTGCAATTGGACCTCCAAGCGCGGCAGGCTCAAATCTCTGTCATTGGACACTTTAGCAGCAGCCAGCTCTATAAAAGGAGCTGCTGCTGCTAGGCTTTTCATCTCCGATCTGAAGTCACTATTCAAGAATTGAAGTTACTATTCGAGGTCTCGTCTCCGTTATTGCGCCCATCTTTCCAGACTTAACATGTACATTTTCAGCAATAATCATTCTGGATTAAAATAACCTATAAAACAAGAAGTGAGGTTGAATTTAATATCAATATGCATGGAATCATGCCACTTCCCCAACTACGTATAATATTATGGAAATGTGCTTTTAGGAAATATTAGTATAAGCTTGAATAAGTTGGGGTTTGGACTTTCAGTAATACTGCTTTATCATATGAATGTCCTTTTCTATAATGTCACATACATAACCTTTAAATACACAGCTTTACCAGCATAACATTCATGCTTTTTCTGTGAAATTTCAGCACTAATTCCTAGCATGCCAGTAAAGCCACTATTCAAGAGTCTCTGTGGGCTGTCTCAATTCCCAAGGAGCTTGTTTTGTTCTGTCAAGCTGAAATAGCCAAATACTTTTTTTCAATGTAGCACTGGAAAGTATTTCTTCTCTTTTTTTCTGCCCACTCTCCCTCCAATTATACGTCAAACAAGAAACCCATTCATAGTTACATTAAAGTGGAACAAAGTGTACTGATCCATCCCTAAAAGACAGCACCCCGGACAATTCCAAATGAACGAATAGAAATAGAAATAGAAATAGAAATAGAAATAGAAATAGAAATAGAAATAGAAATAGAAATAGAAATAGAAATAGAAATAGAAATAGAAATAGAAATAGAAATAGAAATAGAAATAGAAATAGAAATAGAAATAGAAATAGAAATAGAAATAGAAATAGAAATAGAAATAGAAATAGAAATAGAAGAGAATAACAGACTGTGAAGGGACTACAAGGTGTTCTAATCCAACCCCCTGCTTAATCAGGAAGCTCTATATGAACAACTTGCTGTGTCTATAACTAGATCAGACCCTACAAGATTCTTCCTCCATCCATCCTTTTTCTCCAAGTCACACTTTCCTGAAGAATCTGAATACAAAAAGACAATTTTTCGTCTACAGAAGAGCACTTATTTCAATTTGTGAGTACATGAAGAAGTAAGATGAAGATATATTTTTTTAAAAGCAGTATTTCTAAACTGCCAAACATCATGCCACAGAACCAGATGTGGTATTCAGCAGGTTCTGACCAGTTCTGGAGAACCGATAGCGGAAATTTTGAGTAGTTCAGAGAACCGGTAAAGATCACCTCTGACTTGAAATTTTACAGCATCCTTTCTCTGCCGTGCCACTAAGCCACGCCCACAAAATCGGTAGTAAAAAAAATATGAATCCCACCATTGCACAGAACCCTAAAGTACTGGACAGTTTGGGAACATTGTATCAAAGTGATATCCCAGAATTGGGAGAGGCACTGAATATATTCTGTAGAAATAGCAGAATCACATCCACAAAATGGAGAATCATCAGAATGACATACATCCACAGACCCATTGCTACACAAGGAGTATTCTCTGTCTCCAGATGTCCATGTCTGCACACATTGACGTGTGCTTTTAAAATAAATGTTAAAACAAATAGGGCAATTCAATGTTCAGGATAAGAGAGGAAATAATGGAACTCTAAGAAATTGCTTCTTCCTTCTGACGCTTCTTGATAACATAAAAATATAACAAATTAAAAAAGATGGTGACTTCTTTTCAGACAGGCCCATGGACATATGACTAAATTGCTCCAATATGACTAAATTGCTGCAAAATTCTTTCAGCTAAGAAATGAAAATCATTTAAGTCATTACTGCTATTATTGCTAACCAAGATGCTAGTGGTGGCTGAAAATGATGAAAATTGTGATCTGGTGGGCAACAGTTTGATGGAGGTTAATATGTAGCTTGCAATCTTCTTTCACTACATGCCTGAATCCATATGGGATATCTGTTCTGAACTTTTCATAATTGAGGGGAAGAAAATTGCTGGGATTTTTCTTTCTTGGACCAGAGCAATCCTGATGGAAATCTTCCAATGGAGATGGAACTGTTAATTTCTCAGTTAGTTAGTTTGTTTACTTTATTGCCATTGCACCTCGTACAACGAAATCAAACACAATCTTCAGTGCACATCATGACCATGACCATGAAAATAAACACAAACACACATCCTTCACCCTCCACAGATTAAACCGAAAACCCCCGATGCCACACCAACACTGCACTATACAGCAGAATTCAAAAGAGCTACTGCCCTGGGATAGAAGCTGTTTTTTAGCCTATTTGTCTATTTCCAGGTTAGAATAAGCAGATTTCCCCAATATCTCACTTGGTGTGCTGCACAATCATAATACAATGCTATAGTGCAATGTTTCTCAACTTTGGCGGCTTGAAGATGTGGGGACTTCCACAATTCCTTGCTGGCTGGGAAATTCTGGAAGTTGAAGTCCACCCTCTTCAAATGACCACAGTTGAAGAACATGGCTACAGTGAATTCTCCAGAAGCAGTAACCGAAGTCTCTGGATCCATTTCTGAACATTTCCATTATCTCCAGTAAGTTGAATGGAGAAAATATACATCTAGTCAAGAAGTAGATAAGTTTTGTCTGCATAGCACTGAGATAGGCAGTCCTTCATCTGCAAGGAGAGGAAAATGCCTCTCAGGGCTTACAAACAGCACATTTCTGAGCACTGGGTTTCTTATCTGATCAGCTGATCTCTAATATCAGGGATAAGAAACTGAAGTTATTATAAATGAAGTGTTTTCTCAAGGTATAATAAAAGAAAGAGAAAAGGTGTAGGAAGGGAATGATAAAAAACAAAACAAAGCATTCAGGCCAGATGAAGCACTGCTATGAGGGCAAAGTAATGTATACATTTAGAAAGTTACACAATCCAAACCCCCATCCTTTCTGCTTATATAGACATTCAAACCAATTTAAAACAAAATTAAAATTAAAAAAATAAATAAATTTAAATTATTATTATTATTTTTTAAACAAGTTTTATTTTCAAAACACACAATACATAAATACACATAAACACAAAACATAAAAGCATAAAAAAATCTATTTTCTGAAAGTTGCTTAGTCCCGGGTTAAAACTCTTGGTACAGACACAAATTCAAATTCATATTCATTTTACATACCATTTCATATCTTATCAACATTTTCAATTTTCTATATAACTTCTTCTCTCCTTTAAATTTTCTCAATTTTATTTTATTTTATTTATCTCCTCTCAGTTCATATCATAATGTTTATTATTCTTTGTCTGTTCTATTCCAGCCAACCATTTATTTTTCTTCTTTAAAAAAAAAAAGAAGAAATACTTCTCCTGCACACTATATGGAGTATGATGCCTTTATCTCTTTCCCCTATATTTATAATATTTAACATAAAACACATAACATACATTGGGATTCTGTCAAGTACATTTTAAAATTATACTATATTATCAAAAATAATACAAATCTATTCATTAATATTAATATTCATTCATATCTTAAACATTTAATCCATTGCTTTTCAATTAAATCACATACTCTTATGGGAGCCCCATTTTCCATAATTATTCCCCCCCCACATCACATATTATAGCTCAATATTTCATTAAAATGTTCTTCTTCTACTTCAAATCTCATTTCACAAAGATTTTGCTAGTATACAATATTCTAACCATTAATATTAACAATCATTTATATCTTGAACATTTTATCCATTTCAATTAAATATCATGCCTTTGTGGGAACACTTATGCTTTCCAAAAATTATTACCCGCCCCCTACATCACAATCTTAAATCATGTTTCATTACAGTACTCCCTTTTCTTAACCAAAAATTTCACTAATTTATGTTAAATATTTTATCACATTTTAAGTTACATATTATTTCTAATTTTCTATGATTTCTTCTAAATACAAGTATAAAAATGCAGTCTTATGTATCTTTCTAGAATCCCTTTAGCAATAAAATTTATCCATTATCTCTAAAAAATTTTTGCTTCTTAACATCTTGCGGACTTCTGGTTTGCAAGCTTGCGGCGGTGGCAGGGATTCGCGACCTCGCGATCCCTGCTGCGTTCACCGCCAAGGTTCCCCCAATCTATTTGGATCTGGGGGATATAGCTGCCCCGTAGAGGCAGCTGAAGACAGGGGGGATCCGGCAAGGGGTTTGGGGGTGCCGCAAACCCCCTCCCCAGCTGGCTAAACCCCCTTTTCCTGAGGTGGAGGAACGGCGGTCAGCAATGGCCGCCACGAAGAAAGCTGCAGCCAGGTAAGCAGGTGCAGGAGGGAGAAAGCCGGAAGAAAAGTGAAAGTTGCTTCTATCGGGACAAGACGGGAGAAAGTGACCTGGAACCTGGAAGGCTGCTAAGTATATATTGTTCCTTGTGAGAGTTATAAGCTGCGAATACTCTAAAAGGGAAAGATTTTTCCTTGTTCTACTCTCCTTCCTAAAGTGACAGCAGAAAAGAAAGAAAGAAAGAAAAAACCTTTGGCTGTGAGTGGGAAGGGAGAGTGGAAAAAATAAGAGCAAAATTTGAAAATAAGGAGAAGATTGCCTAGAATTGCAAAGAGTTTAAAAACTTCCAAAAAATATATTTGAAAAGGATTTGTGACCACTTTAACCCCAGAAAGAGAAAGTGAAGAAGAAGAAGGTATCTAAAAGAAACCGTCTGTTTGGATCGTTTTGGTGATTTTGGAACCTTTGGAAATTACTTCTGATTAAATCATCTGGGTGGTTGTTTGGGGAAACTTTTTCTCTACACAATGGCATCATCTATGGATGAATTGAAACTTATATATCAAAAATATGAAAGAGAAAAACAAGGAGGGGAAGATGGTCTTGGCACTATTTTTCAATACTTAGAAATGGTGGTTTATACTTATGTGAAGCAGAATGAGGATGATGGGGACGAAGAAGAAGAAGAAGAAGCCATCTTTGATGAACAAATGACTTTGACTGGAGAAGGGAAAAAGCAAGAGAAAAAGGAAAAAAGGTCTTTGAGAACTGGAAAAACAGCCCAAAAAGAGAAGAATAAGGTGAAAAGGGGACATTGTGTTAAGAAACAACAGAAAGGGGGAAAGCAGAATAAAAGGGAGGTGGAGAGACAAGGGGTTAAAGAGGACAAGGAGAAGAAGAAGCAAGAGAGAAAGGAAGGGATGAGAAGTCCTAAATTATTTTTAAGTATAAAATATTATATATAGGACATTTGATACACATCTTGCAACACATCTGGTTGTGCTCTCTTAGAGACAAATGCCAGTGTAAATGGACCTTTAAATTTATTCCACAGTGATGTTTCTATGAGCTTAGTGAAACTGGATAATGGCTAGTTCCCAGGTGGATAAAGATTCAGGAGACAATTATATAAACAGCCACTGCAAGTTTTTTCCATTATCTGTTATCCAGCCCATCATGAATAGTTTGGTATATTTCTTTTTTCAATTCTTGCTGATTGTTCTTTCAAGTTTTTTTTTTTTGGGGGGGGGGAATTTCAGGCAAAACATTTGGGTTTCATTTGATCATCCCTTTGTTCGCAGAACTGTTACTGTATGATGGGTGTTAAGCCTGGTTTCCCCAACCAGGGTTAGGGAGACAAGCTAAACAGAATGTGCAGCTTAGTCAGATAGGCACACAGATAAATGAGTGAGCTAAGCTTGTATGTTTATTAACATACAGTAAAAATAACAGATACGCTTGTGCTATCAAATATATAGTTTATTCCATTATGAGTTCATAGCATAGTCAAAATAACAGTCCAATAGTCATGTATCATTTAGTCAGTCCATTCAGGGATATTCAGTTAGCAAAGTCCGCTTTGAAATATCCTATGTCAATTCACTTACAAGTCAGTCCTTTGTTTTCTCTCCCGTTCGAGTAAAACAGTGTTGAGTCCTTGCAATAATCAGGGATCATCAAAGCCAGAGAGAGAGCAAGCTGTCGTCTTGCTTCTTTTAAAGTGCTTTCACAACCACTCCCTTAATTACTATCCCACAGTTAAAGTTGCAGACACTTTAACATACAAACTATGATTACATATTATTATTTACCTAAACCAGTTAGGGTAAAACAATGTTATCCCTAACATTCTCCCCTTTTAGGAAATAATAATAAATATAACTATTTACATCTTTAAATCATATTTGTTACAACTTTCTTTAAACTTAGTTACTCCTTGAGCTTTTGTAAATTGGTCTGCAATGTTTTCTTCCGTCATGCAGTATTCCAATTTAATTAGCCCATTCTTTACAGATTCTCTAACATTTAAGTATCTTAAATCAGTATGCTTTGATCTAGTTTTTACAGCAATACTAGTAGCTAATTTTATAGCTGCTTGATTGTCCTTGTACACAATAATGGAATCTTTTACAGTTATACCCATGTCTAATAATAACTGTTTGTACAAAATCAAGTCAGTGCATAGTAATGACAGACATGAAAATTCCACTTCCATCTTGGACAAGCTAATATGCTGTTGTCTGATTGACCTCCACCCTATTAGTGTTTTACCAAATAATATAGCCATCCCAGATGTTGATTTTCTAGTGTTTATATCAGTTGCAAAACTTGCATCTGCATAGGCACTAAGACTCAAATCACCCTTTGGTTCTATATACAATGCATGGTTCAGTGTTCCTTTAAGATATCTTAAAATTCTTTTCAATGATTGCCAATGACATTGATGTGGATCTGAATTAAAACGTGCCAGCTGATTTAAACTATAAGCAATATCTGGCCTAGACCAATTGCTTATATATGATAAGCTGCCAATCAAAGATTGATATGTGGACTTATCAAATTTGGGACTTTGATCATCAGTTTGGCAAACTTACTGACTCATTGGAGTCTTTGCCGGTTTACAAAGTTCCATTTTAAACGTTTTAATTAATTGGCAAATTTTATCTTCTTGAGATATCTTAAAACCATTTTTTGTTTTGTTAATTGTCAATCCTAGATACTTTTTAATTTTACCTAAATGCTTTAATTTTATCTTTTTGGCTAATAATGATATAATCTCATTAGCTTCATTATTAGTCTTAGTTATCAAAGCAATATCATCTGTAAATAATAACAATAATGACACCGTTTCATTATTTTCTCTTTTAAACACACATGGATTTGCTAAACCAGATTTAAAACCTATATTGTTTAACTCTTTCACAATATATTGGTTCCACTCAAACCCAGATTGTTTCAACCCGTAAAGACTCTTTTTGAGTTTCCAACAATCATTACAATTTACTTTATTGTCTTTTATACCTACTGGTTTTCTTAAATATATAGTGTGCTGCAATGGTGCATGTAGATAAGCAGTTTCTACATCTAAATGGTTAATGACATAGTTTTTCTTAGCTGCCCACACTAATGCTGCTCTTAAAGATGTTGCTTTAAGACTTGGTGCAAAAACTTCATCGTAATCAGATGCAGTTTGATTAAATCCTTGAGCTACTATCCTAGCCTTATGGGTAACAGTCCCATCATTTCCAGTTTTTACTTTAAATATCCATTTGCACCCAATGGATTTTTCTCCTGGAGGTAATTTAGCATCTTCATAAACTTTCATTACCTTTAATGAATTTAGTTCCTTTTCCATTGCCTTTTGCCAATTCTCCTGATCCTTAGCAGGATACATCCTAAGTTCATCTATACTAGTTGGAACTTTAGTTACTTGGCAAACTATACTTGCTTGATACCTATCAGGTGGTCTAGTTACACGTGTAGTACGTCTAGGTATTACAGGACTTACAGGTGGACTTTCATTTATTAACTCTTCTTGATTATCTAACTCTTCCTGATCAACTGTTTCCTCTTGTTCTGGTCCTATTTGCTCTTCTTGGACTTCTTCTTTAATTGGACTCTTCTTATAACTATTCTGATCTTTCTGCCTTTTGTAGGGTTCAACAATTACTTCATTATTTAAATCTTGCTCTAGTCTATTCCATCCTACATGTTCTAGGAATTTAGCACTAGCACTGGTGTAAACTCTAGATGTACCTGGTTCCCAGAATCTATAAGATCTATGATTAGATGTATATCCTACAAAATATAATCTTTTAGCTCTATGTTGTCCTTTGTATCTAAGTTGTGTAGGGATATGCACCCATGCTGGTGCTCCAAATGTGTGCATGTAACTTAAATCAGGTTTTGTACCATGCCACAATGTGAATGGTAATTCACCTGTTGTTGAATTAACAACATTATTTAATATATGATTACCATACATTATTGCTTCTCCCCACAAATTGTCAGGTAATCCTGAATCAGACATCATAGTTTGTGCCATTGATTGTAATGTTTGGCCTCTTCTCTCTATAAAGGCATTATGTTGTGGCCTATATGGTGCAGACATTTTATGTTGAATACCTAATATTCTTAGTCTGTTCTGGAATTTATTATTTGTAAATTCTGTACCATTATCTGTTATAAGAGTTACTAATTTCTTTTTAGTTTTCCTTTCTGCAAATTTAATCCAATTAAAGAGATTTTGATACGTTTCAGTTTTGCTTTTCATTAAATAGCAAAACCCATATCTAGAATAGTGGTCCATTATACTTAGTATATAACGAGCTCCTCCTACACTTGGTTTTTTAGGACCTATTAAATCTGCAAATACTACCTCTGAAGGTTCTTTGGTAGTAAATCCATCAACTCTATTAACCGGTGTCACCCTGGCTTTGCTATGATTACAGGCATTAATTGCAAATACTTATTACAAGGTTTCAAACTTATTCCCTTAGATAATTCAACAGTTTTCTTAAGCATTTTAAAATTTAAATGCCCTAGCCTTCGATGTAACAAGTGAATACATTCATCATGAGGTTTCTTATTTTCATAAATTGTGTTAGCCACCTTTAAACCATCATCATTTAACACATATAATTCATCTCTTAAAGATGCAGTAATTTTCTTATCTTCTTTCTCAATTATGCAGTTATCTCCTTTAAATGTAACTACATATCCTAGTTTAACCAAAATTCTTACTGAAATTAAATTAAACTTAAGTTGTGGTACATATAACATTTTTACATTCTCTTTTATAAAAGAACAATATGCTATACCTTGACCTTTAGCTTTCAGTTTCCAGCCATTGGCTAACGATATCTGCTGTGTACTCTTGCACATTTTAATAAAATTTTTCTTATCATTAGTTATACAATGTGATGCTCCACTATCAACCACCCATAAATTATTTTTTACAGCTCCGTTAGTATACATGGCTAACTCTAAATTTTTATTTATCTTTTGATGACTTTTTGTATTCTGGCAAGCGTTCTGGTGCTTTGCCTTTTTACAAAATCTTGCCAAATGTCCTCTTCCTCCACAATTAAAGCACTTTTTAATTGCGTATGCAGTAGGAGTTTCATTATCTTCTTTTTGAGGTTGCTGCCTCCTTAACTCATCTCTTTCAAACCTTCTTCTGACTTCTTCAATCAATCTGCCAGTTATATCAGTTAAAGTTAGGCTTTCCTTTGGCAATATTTCAAGGGAAGTTACGTAGTTATCATAGCTATCATAAGATAGAATTATGTAGACTTGATGTAGTTCAGAGAAAATAAGCTCTTTCTCGTGCAGTTCTTGAAAAATGCTTTGCATAGTTTTTAAATGACTCAGCATATCACCATTCTTATGGAGATGTGTACTGAAAAGTTTCCGTGTTAGATTTATGTGAGCACCAACATTATCTCGAACATAAATCCTCTTCAGCTTCTGCCAACACCCAACAGCTGTCTTCTCTCCATGGATATAAACAAGTTGCATATCAGTTAAGGTTAAAGCAATAATGCAAATAGCTTGTTGATTTTTATGCATAAATTCTTCTATCTTTAATTTATCTTCCTCATCCTCTGGATCCCATTCTTCTACGTTTGGTGGATTTTCAATTATGTTCTACAAACCTTCTCTTCGTAGAAGCAGACTACATTTCATAGACCATGATACATAGTTTGTTCCATCCAGCTTGGATATAAGGGACAAACTTTGTTGATTGATTTGTGCCATGTTTTCTTATATGGGTATAAAACTATAATTAATAAAACACAGCTGTCTGTTTACTGTAATGTATAACAACACAAACTCTCACTTTTAACATAAATCTGTTTTATCCTAATTAAACTGACTTTGCAGCCTCTGGGCCCATAACCAGTGTTAAGCCTGGTTTCCCCAACCAGGGTTAGGGAGACAAGCTAAACAGAATGTGCAGCTTAGTCAGATAGGCACACAGATAAATGAGTGAGCTAAGCTTGTATGTTTATTAACATACAGTAAAAATAACAGATACGCTTGTGCTATCAAATATATAGTTTATTCCATTATGAGTTCATAGCATAGTCAAAATAACAGTCCAATAGTCATGTATCATTTAGTCAGTCCATTCAGGGATATTCAGTTAGCAAAGTCCGCTTTGAAATATCCTATGTCAATTCACTTACAAGTCAGTCCTTTGTTTTCTCTCCCGTTCGAGTAAAACAGTGTTGAGTCCTTGCAATAATCAGGGATCATCAAAGCCAGAGAGAGAGCAAGCTGTCGTCTTGCTTCTTTTAAAGTGCTTTCACAACCACTCCCTTAATTACTATCCCACAGTTAAAGTTGCAGACACTTTAACATACAAACTATGATTACATATTATTATTTACCTAAACCAGTTAGGGTAAAACAATGTTATCCCTAACATTGGGTGTCTGTAAATTCTACTGATAGCCCATGATGGATCTTGTTTTCATTAGAAGCTTTTGGTAGATTTTGCAACTGTTGGCAAGGAACTTGAGAGCATTCCAGAGCCCACTGAATGGGTCTGATTCACACATTGAGGCATCAAACATCTTTGGGTCCTAATTGCAGAGCTATTTTCTTTTTTCATCATCAGCTGATATTTCCTCCTTTTCCTCCTTTTTTCAAAATACATTTTCATTCTAAACAGGTAATTTTTTTTTATTTAAAAAGAGAAGTATACACAATGCAGGCTTATCATCCAATTTAGAATATAATATGTTGTTAAAATTAAGTTGACAAATGTAAAAAAATATTTTCCTTCTTACTTCAGAAGACTATATTAGAAATCAGATAGCTGTGAATTATTCTTAATTTGTACGGTTTAATCTACTATATCACTACTCTTTGTGATCTCAAGGCATGTTACAATTGGAGCACTACAGAAATTATCCATATTAATATTTTTTTCAAAGAGTGCAGTCTAATAATTATGAATAAATAAAATATTCTAACATTTTAGCCATGCAATTGCTCATCCCATTTTTTTAACCAAAACTATGTAGCTAAGAGGCACAACAAAAGTTTACATAACAGAGAAGGCGGAGCTTCGTTTCGGCGATACAGCTGCGATCTCGGGGCTCTGAGATCGCAGCTGATATTTTCGCCCCTGGTCGGTCCCAACGGACCTAAACCGTCCTGTAGAGATGGTGATCGTGAAGGGCATAGTCCCAGGATCCCAGGGATATTGCAAAATCTCTGGTTTGATCCGGGAGAAGCCCTTTTGCTGGCGGCAGAGAGGCAGCCTCCATAGCTGCTGAAGTTGGGACAGCTCCAGAAAGGAAGTGGCTGGAAGTGAAAGTGTGTCGGCTGGGTGAGAAACTTCTTTTTTGTTGTAAATTCGCTGAGATTTGAAAGGGCACCCTGAATAGAGAAGAAACCTGTGAGATTTTTTTTTGACAAAAACTGTATGAGCGGCGTTTTTTAAAGTGATGTCAAATTGAGGCTTGGATTTTTTTTTCTTTTTCTTACTTTTTTTGGGGGGACTTTAGTGTGACTTTGTAGGTAACCGGATTGAATTTTCTCTTACATATATTTTTATGCTCCTTTTGATTTTTTAATTTTCTTTTAGGATAGAGGCTCCCTTTGGCTTTTTTTTTTTTGTGTAAATTATCCTTTTTTTCTGGCTGCGGGGGGAAAGAGTATTAAGAAACTTTGTAACACTGCCAACTAGAGGCTTGAAAATATTTTATTTGAATTGGAGAGAACTGTAAGAAGACTCCTTCTCAAGGACATTTTAACGTGATAAGATAGAGGGAGAGCACAGCAAAATATTATTACAGGTGTTTTCCTGGACTCATCAATATTTCAACACTTGAGGCTTGGCTTTGAAGCTGGTGGAGAAGAGAGTCATAATAAGAGCCTTGGATAACTAAATAAAGTGCAGTGCGCTTTCTTATTTTTTTTTTTTTTACTTATGATACCCCTACTCACCAGCTTCTTTGTAAATTCCAATTCTAGTAATATTCTTATTTTTGCTTTTTATTTCAAAGGGAAAGCCTCAGAGCCTTTTCTTTATTTTTCTTTTTTTCTCCTTATTTTTACTGGGATCCTTTTGCTTTTTCTATCCATGTTTTTGGACCACTCTGTTTTTTCTTTTTGATTATTGAGACTTCTCAACTGGATTAAGGTGTGAAGAACCTGAAGGAATTTCTTCTTTTCTTTTTTCTTTTTTTTTCTTTCTTTTTTCTTAATCAATATTATTATTTTGGGGGGTTTTTTTCTTTCTATTTTTCATTTTTTATGGTGGACTACTTTGTAATTGGATTCGGGTCTAGAAGAACCTGAAGATTTTTCTTCTTCCTTTTTTCCTTTTTCTTCTTTGGTTTTGGCCTTTTACTATTGGATTTTTCCATTTTGGATTATAATTGGCTATTCTACCAGTTGGATTAAAAGTTAAAAAGAATTTGAAGATTTGGAAGCATTAAAATGAGCAGGAAACCAATATCATCTGGCATTTCTACTTCTACCTCTGCATCCCCACCAGCTGGAGGACAATGTTTAATTCAGACAATGTTGAAGCAAGATAAAGAACAAGAAAAAGTAACTTTACAGATGATTATGCAAGGAATCCAAGATCTCAAGACAAAATCAGACACCATTGAACAAAGAATAGAGAACATTGAACAAAGAACAGAGAATACTGATGAAAAAGTGGAAAATATTAAACAAATGATGGTGAAGTATGAGGAGAGATTCCAAAAAAATGAGGAAGAAGGTAAACAAAGAGAGGAGAAGATTGGAAATATTGACAGTAGATTAACAGTGGTTGAACAAGATAAAAGTGGGATGTTGAGGTGGGAGATGGAAAGGTCAGAATTTTATCTCAGATTTCAAAATATAGAAGAAGAAAAAGGACAAAATTTGGCTGCGATAATGATAGAAATTTTGGTGGATGCTTTGGAAATTACAGAGGAAAAGATGATGGATGGAGTAGATGAGGTATATCGAGTTTATACAAGATATGCGATGAGAAATAAATTACCAAAGGAAGTCCATATTAGATTTACCAAAAAATCCATTAAAACACAAATACTACAAGTGGTAAGAGAGAAGACATCCTTCTTAGAGTGGGGTCCCTAATCTGAATTTCAAAGAGTGGTTCAGGTCTCTTTCAAATGAAACTTATTCATCTTTTGCACAAAGGATGGGCAGGTTGGATCTAGAGCCAGAGTAGACACAAGGTCTCAACTATTGGAAAACTAGGCTCTTGGTGACTTTTATGAATAGAAGAATGGGGCAGCTTAGTCCAGACAATCATATATCCTTCTAATGTCCCATCCTGGTCAGAGTGCATACTGTATATCATAGCTGCCTGAGTCAGAATATTTCACACATACTTTTCTCCTTTCCCAGAACTAAAAAATACAATAAAAATAGCATACTGGGCCATTTTGTGAATTTTTCTGACACCTTAATTCTTTTGAGGGAAAAATTCTGCATAATGGTAAGGCCTGTCCTGGACATGAATTAAGTAAGATACTTAGATCTGGAAGGACTCAATCTTTCATTGACTTTTTCAGTTGTAATTATAAAGCCAAAGGAAAATTAATGAATTGCAAACTGGTCCCTTTTCTTTAATAGGCATTCACTGGAGTGATGATTGAAAGCTCCCATAATTGGCCAACTCATGCTTAGTACTGACATCTTTTCTGAGAAAACAACTCAGAGAATACATCCTACCTGGGTACAAACATTACTACTACAGCTTATAATTGTGCTATTCCAACAATCAGTGTCAGCTCTGGACTGCTGTACTTAACTTGTTGTATTGGATTAGGACGGCATCCGAGGTGAGCAGGTCCTTGGTTTTGCTGAAGGCGGCTTCCTCACATTTTCCCCAAGTCCATGTGGCCGCCTTATCCAAAAGCCTATGCAAAGGCTCTGCCGCGGTCACCTTTTGGGGCAGGAAAACATTATAAAAATTAAGCAGCCCTAGAAATGCCTGCAGTTCCATTTTATTCCGTGGTGTTGGGGTTTCTTTAATGGCTTTAATTTTTTTTGTGGTTGGGTGGATGCCGTGCCGGTCTAGGAGGTATCCCAGGAACTCAACCCGATCTGTGTACAGCTGGCATTTCTCTTTTTCCACCTTTAGCCCGGCCTCTTTGAATTTGGTTAGTACTTCCCTTAGACGACCCTCTAGTTGGTTGGCCGCTGACACCAGCACGTCGTCGAAGTAGGGCACCACCCCCTTAATTCCTTGCAAGAGTCTTTCCATGAGGCTCTGGAAAATTCCTGGAGCCACGCTGACTCCAAACTGGAGTCTGTTACAGCAAAATGCTCCCCGGTGGGTGACTATGGTCTGCGCCTCGGTGGTTTCTGCGTTGACCGGCAACTGTTGATAGGCTTGTGCCAGGTCGAGCTTCACAAAGACCTTGCCTTCCCCCAGTGAGTGTAGAAGGTGCTGCACTACTGGGTCGGGGCACTTTGTTGTAAGGCGCAATTTAGGGTGGCCTTATAGTCTCACCAACCCATCGGGCTTGACTGGGGTGACTATGGGGGTCTCCCACCGGGCGTGATCAATTGGTTGTAGGACCCCTTGTTTGATGAGCTTGTCAATTTGCTCGTCGATTTTGGGCCAGAGTGCAAAAGGTATCCGCCATGGTTTTAGGCGTATTGGGGGAATGCTGGGGTCTAGGCTGAAGGAAATAGGGGGCCCTCGGTACTTGCCTAGGGTGCTATTGAACACTTCCTGGAAGTCCCGTGCCAGTTGCTCTTCCTAGTCAGCATCTGCGATGTGGTCGACGCCTGTAACCTCGATCCTGAGTGGTGCGAACCACTGTAGTCCCAAAAGGCTGGGGCGGTCTCGGTCCATGATCGTCAGGGGAAGCTTTGCTGTGCAGCCCTTGAAGATCACTTCGAACTGTCCGGTTCCGACTACCGGGTTGCAGTTCCCCTGGTAGCCTCTGAGGATTAGTTTCTGGGTTTCCAACCTCCTCTTGTGGATTTCCGGCACCAAATGCCTGATTTCTCGCCAGGCAACCATGGAGAGGTAGGACCCAGAGTCCACCTACATTTTGCATGGTTAGCCTTCGATGCCCACTTCCACGTATACCTTTTGGGCATCTGTGGTTGATGAGTGGCCGATGACGACCGTCTGGTGGGTTTCCTCTTTCTGCCGGTTTTTGCTGCTTCGTCAGTTCCATCCATCTTGGTTCCAGCGATTTTCAGCTTGGCGGTCTCTGGCGCTGGGGGGGGGTGCCATCTCATCTCCGGTTGCTGTGATCTCACCGACGAGGGCTGTAGGCTTTTCTGTCGGCAGACTTGGGCGATGTGACCTTTTTTTATCACAGTGTCGGCAAATCGCATTGAAAAACCGGCACTCCGATCGAGGATGGTCGCCTCCGCACCCAGCACAGGTGGTTCCCGACTTACGACTCCACCGATCGCACCAATTTCGTCCCGTCTGGAGCCAATGTATTTCTTCTTCCTCATCCGTGGTGTCGGAGGCGGAGTGGAAGTCGCCATGATGGATGGTGGTTTTCCGGTGGCTTGCTTCTGGGTGATCCTCGGTCACCCGGCCCATCTCGGTGGTCATGGTGCATTCCCCGGTGTCTGGTCTCCTCATTTGATTCGCTGATTTCCAGGTTGCCTCGGCTGCGGTGGCTTCAGCGAGGGCGTCGGCGAGGGTGATGTCGCCTTTTGCCATCAGCCGGCTTTGTAGGACTGGGTCTCTGAGTCCGAGCATGACACGGTCCCGCAAAGCCTCATCCATGTCCAAGAACCTGCACATGCCCCCTAGGCTCCATAGATCAGCCACAAAGTCGCTGATGCTCTCACCCGATCTCTGGTCCCGCTGGTAGAAATTGTGCCACCTGATGAGGGTGGGCACGGCGGGGGCATAGTGGTTCCGGAGCAATGGCTCGAGGTCGGCCCAGTCCATCTCCTTCATGTCCCCGGGTTTTGTGAGAGCTTTTGCCATCTTGAACACTGCGGGCCCGCAGTGTGTTAGAAAGATGGCTCTTTTCTTCTGCCCAGTTGCATCCTTCAAGTTGCTACTTTCAAGGAACATTAGGAATCGGTCTGTGTACGATTCCCAGTCCTCGGTAGCTGGGTTAAAGGGTGCGGGTGGTGCGATGCTGGCCATCTTGTTGATCTCGCTTCCTTAGGACACGTGCTTGATGGGGTTAGTCTCGGGATCCCACCCTCGTCGCCAGTGTCGTGTCCATCGCGGGAAAGGAGACTTGGAGCCAGTGACTCAGTTTCAGCTCTTTATTAGGTCCCGAGATCGGCTCAGAATTTAAAGGGAAAAACAGCAGCTTTTATTCTCTGGCCGTGGTGGCCGCGACCAATGGCACCGCTTTGAATCTCCCGCGATTAGTTTCCACCAATCGCAGGAGATTCATTACGGGCCAATCAATGCGGCTTGCTCGGCCAATGAGATCGCCGTGCGCTTTGGCCAATCACAGTGTGGCGCTTGCAAGTATCCTAATGACTGTACAGAACATGAAGAAATCCTCATATTCCCACAAGCCATTGGCTGTCTTTTTGAATAATGATCCATGGTTTTAATATATACATAATATGCATAGATTTTTAAAAGTTCAATTTTTTTTCATGTTCTCCCCATCTTCATACTAGGAGAAAATAAATTATGAATTCATCATACACATTTTACACTTCTTAAAGCCTCAGAATCTCTATTAATAATAAATAGGGCAGAACTACCTGAGAGTGACATGGATCCTGACATCTGATGGCTGTTCATTGGCCTGTGGAAAATCAACTAGTAGACTTTGCTTATTGCCTAATGGAATCCATGTTTGCATAATGGCAACTGCTAAGACATTTATAACTAAATCGGCGTCTTTTAACCAGTAGTTTCAGAAGAGTGGTCAATGATTCCTGTTTAAAGGCTGCACTTTTTGCTTTCTCGTGTATCAAAGTGGAAGTTTGCGGTAGGGCTTACAGCATTCACAGCTGAATTGAACTTGCAAAAACGGATCCCTCCCTCTGCCTGCTGCTGTTGTTGAACTTTTGTCCTTGCTTGATTCCACTAGCAATTATGCACAATTTTACCTCTGTTCCTGTACTGTCTGTATGCCTGAGGTAGGCATCAGAAGAGCAGGCAGGTAGGAGGTTGTGAGCTTTAGTGAGGGTTGCTGTGAACTGAAACCTGCCACAGAGAAGTAGCCTACTCTGGCAGCCATCACCCATGCACAATCAAGAGGCATGCTGTCTTCTTGTTCGATGGATTGGATGTCCATAGTTAAGCCCACCCACCCTGTGACAATCACCCTGCTGCCCAGGCCAGGCACCTCTTCCCACTGTCAGGATTGAAGGGGAACTGAGAGAATGCACTGAGAGACATGCTACTCTGCTCCCCCAGCTGCCTTCCTCTCCCTCCCCCTTGCTTGGGACTGGGGAATGGCACTCTCATGAGTCCAGCAGGTGCAGATGAGATGTTCCTCTCCTCTCCTTCCCTCTCCTCCCATTTTGTACCTAAAATATCTGAGGAGGGAGAAAGAAAAAGAGAAAGGTGTGTTATTTGAAGAGTGGAACGGATATTTAAAGATGCAACCCAGATCTGCAAATATTGGTATGTTTGGACTTTCAAAAGATTTTAACAAAGCTCCACCACAAAGGTTTTTGAGTAAGTTTAGTGGTTGCAGTTTGAAAGAAAAGGGGAACAGGGGATACACAAGTATCTTTGGTGAGACCTTGATATTTTGTTGTTCCCTTTTCTTTGTGCAATTGAAATGGAAGCAATTGCTACATCCCTTTTGTAGAACTGTGTAAGAATATGGGCAGGAAATATTTGTCTGGTGCTCATTTAGAAAAGGCAAAAGAGGAAGGAACAACATAACGTGAAGAAAACAGCACAGAGCTTTGGGTACACTTTTAAAGTTCAAGCTTAGAGGTCATGTGCTCCCAAATACCTTACTCTGGCCTTGGAATATAGCTTTTCAAGGAAACTCTATTCCACCTTGCTTTTCCAATATGTTGTCAGCATTTTGCAGTTACTTAGATGTCTAATCCTTATTGAATTGTACTTATGATGTTCTTTAATTTAAATTGTTTAGCAAAGGGTTTTTGTATGTTTTGCATAGCATATTCCCTCTTTAGCTTTTTTGATAGCTTCCTGTAAAGGAGCTGCCAGTTTGGCAATATATCTTCACTAATAATATGAAGGTTTATTCTAACTTTCCTCTAATATAATCAAGATAAATGTCATATTGTTCTGGAAAAAATCCTACAAATTCTAACAGACTTTGCTATTTCATTGATTCTTGCTGCCAAGGAATGTTTGAAGTGTTGATCAGCTCTGGTAGGACACATGTTCCACTAACAGATAGTACATGTATCAAACTTTGATTAAAGAATCTTCTTGACTTCTACTTCCAAGGCTATTTATCACAACAAATTGATACTGTTGGTGAAGTGCTGCTGTCAGTAAAAGCCAAAGAGGGAGACCTTATGACCTTATTTATGAACAATCCTATTTCAAAAATATTATTCTTGCCATATATGAACTATTAGAGAGCAAATAATATTGAATTTTGTATTGTTTGGTAGATTCTGTGCATGTATGCACACTTCTCTGTCAGTTGGTCAATATGGGTGAATTGTAAGGGTAATTGAAGCCTGGCAATTGGTTAATTATTAGAACTTGATACAAGGAAACAAAGCCTAAATTACACTTTGGAAGCCATAGATGAATAGGGAACAAGTAGTAACACTAATATATAGATAACTAAGTTTAACTATGCAAGAAGCAAGCAAATAAAACTCTTAATATCATTATAAAAATCTTTAAGCATGAGCTATCTTTAGGCTCAGCTTTTTGATAACCAGAACACCCTTAATTGAGCAACACGCCATCATCATCAAACAAGCAATATTGCCTTCATTTGAAACATCATCAACAAACAAGCAATATTGCCTTCATTTGAAAAATGTTATAAAATGTTAACCAAAACCAAATGATATCCGTTCAAATCATTGTTGTTAAAAACATAGGAGGGAAATGTCAAACAATTCAGATATGGGCAAAGTATGGGTACAGTAAAATAGAATGCTGTGGGAAATGGTTAGCCATCTTTCATTACAGTAAAAATAAAATAAACAGAAGATAATATTTCTTCTTGAGGAAGTTGTATATTCAGTTTGGTATGGCAGATTGTGTATTGAACAAAGGGTTGAACAGATCACAATTGTAAGCCTCAGGGCTGTGGGTAGCTGCTGGAAATCCTGGGTGCAGTCCTCAGATCTTTATAAAACAACCTTTCAGTTAGACAACAAAAATGATTTATTTAGAATGATAAGTATATAAATATGCATCTTTTTATGCTTTTCCCAGAAGAGCTTATTCCTCAGCTACCATATGCTTCTGTTCTTTCTGTTGCTATAAAAGACATAGTGCCACCTTCTCCTATTTGATTATGATTGCATTTCATTGCTTTTCTGTTTAAATCATAAACTGTAAGTAACTCTCTAATACAAAAACAACAACATTGAATTATCAACGAGTACACCATTAATCACTCCGAAGAGCATCTGGGGTGGGGGTAGGATATGATCAATTATTCTTTGTGACCAGGGAATCGGGGTGGGGATTATATTGCTTGAACAAGCCATTGCCTTTTCTACTTAAACAAATAAAGTGGAAGTTTTCAGATCATTCTGCTTTCTGAACATCAAGTCCAACTTAATGTCATTTTTAAATGATCAAGGCCACAATGGTTCAAGTGGCTAGATGCTGCTATCCTTTTGTTATATCTCAGTCCCATAATTTTGGTTTATTGGCAAGCTTATCTCACTTGGCCCTGTTGCTAGAAGTTTTTGTGAATTGTGAATTCCAAGAAATTCCTGAAACTCACCACAAGCACGTTATGCTTTCTTTGCTTGAACCGTTGTGGTCTTGATCACTTAAAATCAGGACATTTAATACTTCTGCACCATTCTTGGTCCCAACTATTGTTTCTTAACATCTAATTTAAATAATATGGTACACAGCAATGCAATTTTAGAAAGACAAATGTACGATATTAGCATACTCCAAACCCTCTTAACTGATTGGCCCAAACGGACAGCAACCTGATTGGTTGAATACTCGGCCGGGATTGGAGCGCCGGGAATCTACCGCGATTGGCTGTGCCAATCGTGGGAGATTCAAAGTGCTGCCATTGGCCGCCGAGCCGCGAGCCAGTCCTATATGAAGGGCTGCCGTGGCTCGCATTCTCTCAGACTATTCTCATCTATAATAAAGAGCTGAAATCACAGAATGGTCTCGTGTTTCCTTCGACCCGATCCACCCCAGATCTAACACTGGCGATGAAGGTGGCATCGTGAACAAGGAGACCCCAGCACGTGGCGGAGCGACATGCTGAACAGGCAGCATGGCCGGCATCAACTCGCCACCCACACCCTTCAATCCTGCTACCGAGGACTGGGAATCCTATACTGATAGGTTCCAAATGTTCCTCGAGAGTAGCAACCTCAAGGACGCCAATAGCCACAAGAAATGAGCCGTGTTCCTCACGCACTGCGGGCCCGCAGTATTCAAGATGGCCAAAGCCTTGGCCAAGCCGGAGGACATCAAGGCGATGGAGTGGGACGATCTCGAGCCCCTGCTGTGAAGCCATTACACCCCCGTCGTGCCCATTCTTATCTGGTGGCACGACTTCTACAGGCAGGACCAATGTGAGGGCGAGGGGCTGGGTGACTTCATAGCGGCACTATGGGACCTGGGTGGCCTGTGCGAATTCACCGACCTGGACAAGGCCCTGCGAGACCACATCATCCTAGGACTTTGAGACCCCGTCCTCCAGAGCCGCATCATGGCAAAGGGAAACATCTCCCTCACTGATGCCCTCACTGAAGCCGCTTCAGTGGAAGTGGCCAAGAAGTCAGCGGCTCGGATGCGACAATCGAGCATCATGCCATGAGCAGTGGCCGGAGAGACAACGTCGACCCCCGAGAGGCGACCAGAGGCAGACCACACAACCACACACCACGTCAACGTCGACTCCTCCTCAGAAATCGAAGACGAGGAGGAAGAGATCCACCGCCTCCAATTAGCGCGGGAGCGGCAGGAACCATGAGGTCGTAAGTTGAGGTTCCAGTGCCGGCTGCGGCGGTGATCACCCCCAAGCGGACTTCCATTTTCTTGATGCCATTTTCAGGCATTGCGAGAAACAGGGGCACATCACCAAAGTATGCTGGAATAAAAAAACACTACAGCCCACGACGATGAGACGCCAGCCCCCGATGGAGAGAAAGCACTCCCACCAGGAACCACGATCACCAGATGGAGAACCACTGGAGCCAAGAAGGTCAGAACAGGCGACTCCAGGAAACGAAACAAAGAGAGGAAACACACCACACCGTCGTCATCGGCCATTCCTCCACCAGCGACGCCAGGAAAGTATATGTGACGGTCGGGATAGAAGACCAGTGATGCGACATGGAGGTGGACTTCAGGTCCTTCCTCTCAATGGTCTCCTGGTGCACACTCAAGTGCCTAGTCCCCACCATCCGCTGCCACAAACTGGAAGACCAAACACTCATCCTCAAAGACTATCAGGGAAATCGAATCCCTGTAGTCGGCAGAGGCCATTTTAAGGTCCCTTCAAGGGCCACACAGAAGTGCTACCCCTGATGATCGTCGACCGAGACCACCCGAGCCTGTTGGGACTACAGTGGTTCGCACCCCTGGGCATTGAAGTAACCAGAATACACCACATCGCAGAGGCAGACTGGGAAGCGGCGCTCGTGAGGAATTTTCGGGAAGTCTTCAATGACAGCCTAGGCAAGTACCGGGGATCCCCTATCTCATTTAACATAGACCCGAGCATCACGCCAATCCGCCAAGCCCAGGCAAGTGCCGTTTGCACTCAAGCCCAAAATCGATGAGCAGCTCGATAAGCTCATCGCGCAAGGGGTGTTAGAACCAATCGACCATGTCCGGTGGGAGACCCCAATTGTCACCCCCATCAAGCCAGATGGGTCTGTGAGAATTTGTGGTGATTACAAGGCCACCCTGAACCATGCGCTCCAACAAAGCACATACCCCGTCCCAATAGTCCAGCATCTTCTGCACTCACTGGGGGGGAGGCTGAATTTTCGCAAAGCTCGACCTGGCACAAGCCTACCAGCAGCTGCCAGTCGACGCCACAACAGCAGAAGCCCAAACCATCGTAACACACCGAGGGGCTTTCCGCTGCAACCGGCTCCAATTTGGAGTCAGCGTGGCACCCGGGGTCTTCCAAAGCCTTATGGAAAGACTCTTCCAGGGCATAGAAGGGGTTGTGCCCTACTTTGACGATGTTTTGGTGGCTGCAAAAAATGAAAAACAACTAGAAGCCAGACTGAGGGAGTTATTGAAGAAATTCAGACTCGGGACTTAAAGTCAAAAAGGGGAAGTGCCAACTACGGGCCAAGAGGGTCAAATTTCTAGGGTACCTCCTAGACAAACAAGGGATACACCCCACAGAAAAGAAACTGAGAGCCATAAGGGAAGCACCTCAACTCAAAAACAAAACGGAATTACAGGCTTTCTTGGGACTGTTAAAGTTTTATAATGTCTTCCTACCTCAAAAGGCGACCGTGGTGGAACCGCTGCATAAGCTGTTAAATAAAACAGCCACCTGGACCTGGGGAGCACGGGAAGAGAGCGCCTTCAACAACACAAAGAACCTGCTAACATCCGATGCGGTACTGATCCAGTACATCAAGACCCTGCCACTGACGGTAACTTGCGACGTGTCACCATTTGGGATCGGTGCCATCCTCAGCCACTAGCTACCAGACGGGAGGGAAGCACCCATCGCCTTCTCATCAAGGACACTTTCAAAGCCAGAACGGAACTACAGCCAGCTTGACAAAGAGGCCCTAGCAGTCGTCGCCGGCGTCAAGAAATTTCACGAATACCTTTACGGTAGGACTTTTACAATCATCACGGACCACAAACCGCTGCTAGGAATCCTGGCGGGAAACAGGACCACACCGAACATTCTATTGCCAAGAATGACTAAATGGTTCGAATTCCTAGCAGCATACAATTACCAGCTGGTACACAGACCCGGAAAAGACATCACCCACGCAGACACCCTGAGCCGCTCACCCCTACCCGACCTGGAAGATGACCCAGCACCCACAACAGAGGTACTCCAAATAGCGACAATATCCAACCCACTCGTGACCGCGCCAGACATTGCCAGAGAAACAAATAAAGACAAATGGCTGGCGCGAGTCTTGAGCTGGGTGGGAAAAGGGTGGCTGGAAGGGGACAGGGACGAACTATTCAGACCCTTCCAGAACAGACAAACCGAACTCTTTACTGAAAAGGGCTGCATACTTTGGGGGGACAGAGTGGTAATCCCGGAAACATTACAGGAAAGGGTGTTGGGACACCCAGGGATGGTCAAAATGAAAAGCCTGGCCAGAAGCTACGCATGGTGGCCAGGAATGGACAAACAGATCGAAACCTGGGTGGCCAAATGCAAGTAATGCCAAGAATCCAGACCTAACCCTCCCGCAGCCCCAACCCAGGAACGGGAAACACCCAGGGGCCTGTGGTCTAGTGCGGTATCTGCCATCCCGCATCTGATGGGCGGCTCATGAAAGGGAGCGAAGGGAAGAGAAACGACAGGAAGCGAAGTTTCCTCTTGATGAGCGCGCCCTGAATGTCTTGGCACACGCTCTTTTATTGTGCTTTTTTACAAGTAAATGATTTAATTAAAAAGCTCAAGTCAAACATGTTAATCTCATCAGGATGTGCATGTTTACAAAGCTGCATACCGGACAGATTATTTACAAAGTGGATAAGCCTATTAACAAACGTCTATCTCCTTGTCTCTTGTACGTGCCTTGCAAAGGTCACTGAAGAGACAGAAGTTAATGATTACATGTGAAAGATACAATGTTGCAAATGCTTGAATGATACATAGTTGCAATGATACATAGTTGCAAACACATGAATGATACATAGTTACAACATCTCCTCTGTTTTTATTATTTATGACGAGTCTTCTTCCTTGTCCGAGAAGACAGGAACCATTTTTCTGAAATGTCCGCCGTCCCCGTCATCTAGGCAAGAGTGCGACCCGTCAGCGTCAGGGTTGTCCAAGGAGCGGTAACTCAGCAATGACATTTTTTCGTCCGGTGTTGAGGATATAACATGAGCTTGCAATAGCACATTAACATCAGCAGAGGATAATTAATTTTTAAAAATTGCAATATTCTATTAAAACAATAAGGTCCTATAATACATATCAATATAGTGATTATTAACGATCCTGCCAATGCAGTTAAAAAGGTTGTAAACCATGGCGAAATAGAAAACGAACCCCCCCTGCTATCAGCATAAAGACAACATTCTTCTTTAAGCAAAGCACACAATCCCCCTTGTTTTAAAAAATAACGATCTAAATCTTTACGATTTTGCAAGAGGGGGTATTCCATGGGTACCTGTAGGGATATAAAATCATCAGAGTTATACACACAAGCCATACTTGAATGCAAAATGATTTGGATTTAACAATTTCATCCCTGTGGATACATGCCATGAAACCGGTGTAACAAGTCCAAACAAAATTATTGCCAGGGATAAATTACATTCCTTTCAGGCGTGATGTTGGCAAATGGATGTAACTCAGTATCCACCTTTTGCCCCTTGGAAATATTTGCATGTTTCCATAGATACATATTCAGGGTTTATTCTGGCTACTCCTCAAAGGGGAGAAGTTCCTCCTGAAGTGGTGTGGATTGCAGGATATCCCCTGGTTGTGTGGGTGTGTCTGCCAAGTCGAATTGAAGTGGTGGGTAGAAGTTTTCTTATGCAAGAAAAATTGGTTGTAGAACTTAAATGAACTCTTTGAAAGTCAATTACAGTCCAAGCAATATTATATCTTCTATGAGGCTTCTGCGGAACGTCATGGACAGTTCTTTTGAAGCGTCGTTTGTTGACAGGATCAGAGTTTGGGTATATAAAAACATGACAAGTAGGAGAGAGGGCTATGGACAAGTTAGTTGTAGAACATTTACGAGATGAGGAGGGAATGCAATTAGTAGAAAAAGGATAATAATTACAATAATGACAATAAAGATTAATTTGGTATTTCATCAAGGATGTTAGTTGGGGTGGGGAAACCCATAATACAATATAAGGACATTTAGGTCCCCCTATGTTTTAGATTGAATAGAGGAAAAGATTTTAAGGTTCCTTTCCATAGGAAGAGTAAAGAAAGAATAAAAGAGCGAGTGGTAGAGTGTTCTTTAAATAAAACAGAAGTGACAGAGTGAAAACTACGGGTAGCATTTTCATGACGTACCCACATGGAGCAAGTATAAAAGCCTTCTGTTAATGAAATGGTTTTAACACGAATAGTCTTTTGACAGGAAGCATAGGTTTTGTTGAAGTAAGGTAGAAATTGCAAAGAAGATATAGGCAAGAATATCAGGAAGAGTTTTAAGATACAGATGTAGCAGATGAATTCCCATGATAGGGTCTTACAGGGATCCAACAAGTGGTTTTGTCTGGCAGTAAGATCGCAGCGTAGCCTCGTCCCCAAGTGAGAAGCTCAGCGGGACCCTGCCAGGCAGGATCTGGCAATCTGCGATAATATACCAGAGGTCTGTTAGGTGGGAGTGAGGGGGAGGAAAAATGACACGAAGCAGCAGAAGTGGGAGGAATGCCAGTCAGATTGAGAAAGTTTAAAGTGTAAAGACAAATGTTAAGAGAATTTTGCAATGCTGGGAGGTTCGGGGGTTTTTCCCGCAACGAATATCGATCAAGAGCACGTTTCAGAGATAAGTTCGCTCGTTCCACAATAGCCTGCCCCTGGCTGTTGTAGGGAATCCCAAACTTGTGAGTTACATCCCATCTGTTACAGAAGTCCTGGAAAGCAGAACTTGTATAGGCAGGTCCATTGTCTGTTTTGATTTCTTTTGGACGTCCCAGCAAGGCAAAGGTACGAATTGAATGATTGATGACATGTTTTACAGTTTCTCCCCTTTGAGGAGTAGCCAGAATAAACCCTGAATATGTATCTATGGAAACGTGCAAATATTTCCAAGGGGCAAAAGGTGGATACTGAGTTACATCCATTTGCCAAATTTCACAAGCTTTTAATCCTCTAGGATTTACTCCTATGGGAATGGAATGTCCTTGCTTACTACATGTGGGGCATTGTTGAATAATGGCAGCAGCTTCTGCCTGAGTTAGGGAAAATTGTTTTTGTAATGCTTTTTTATTTTGGTGAAAATAATCATGGCTTTCGGCTGCTGTCAGATTACAAATTGATTTACCAGATGCCGCTGCTGCAGCTGCGTCTGCCACCTTGTTTCCCTCCTGTAATATACCAGGAAGAGGTTGATGGCTCCTGATATGTGCTACAAAGAATGGATGCGTGCGGTTGTTGATACATTGCTGTAGAGGAAGCAATAACTTTAACAAAGAAACAGATATCCTAGGAGATAAATAGGCTTGATATATATTTTTCAAAATCTGAAAAACGTATAAGGAATCTACTATTAAATTAAAAGGAGCTTTTTGAAACTGTTGAAACGCAATAAGAGATGCAGCAAGTTCTGCCTGTTGAACAGAAGATTGCGGAGGGGTAATTTTAGTTTTCCACTCTCCCTCCTGGTATCATGCACAAGCACCATACATTTCCCCCCCCCCATCTACATAAAGCGTAGGTGCATTTACTAATGGAGATATTGAGAAGGGGGAATGCCATTCAAAAGGGAGAGTTTTAAGAAAAGTGAACCGTAGGTCAGCTGGTAAATGGCAAGAAATTTGCCCTGGCCATTCTACTAAAGCGTATTGTAGTGTATGTTTGTATGCATGCTTGTAAGCATTTAATATTCCTTATTATTCCAAGTTATAAAGTTCCCTAAGCAATGTAAACATTTATTAACACCAGCACTAATGATGTTATCTAGCTGGGTAATGAAAGCATCAGCAAGAAAACAAACAAGCTCAGAGAGCACCAAGGACCCCTCATTTCAACCCTAAACTACAAATATTCTCCCTTACTGGCATTTACTGCAAGGGATACACAGAAGAGGAAGCAGAATCTGTAGGCAGATTTTGAAATGATGATTTTATTAGCTTATGTATCAATTTAAATAATGCTTTCCCTACTTTGCCAGACTTATGAGGGCATAGAGTTGATTTCCCCCACCCCATGTTCATTTATATTGGGATGTTTTGCAATTTTTTATACTTTCTGAACACAAAAGAAAACTGCAGATTGAGCTATTTCTTCACACTAGCAGCATTCAGCCCTGTTAAGAAAACATTCTGCCATGCTACCTATCCTTTCTTGTAGCAAATACCTCTAAAACAGTAATTCTGAACCTTGGCAACTTTAAGGTATCCTGACTTCAATTCCCAGGGTTCCTCAGTGTTAAGTACTTGGACATGGATTGGAGTAAATGGAGACAGTCTTTGAATGTGAACTTTCAGCTCTTTATTGCATAGTGACTTCTCAAAACAATATCAGTGAACTCTGCCTTATATAGGCAACCTTTGTGAGAATTGTCCAATAGCGAGCTATGAACGCTAGCACTTTAAACCAATCATAATCCTCTGTTAAGGGCCAATCGGATTCCTAAGAACTAACCAATCCGATCTGGCTGCCTAACAGCCAATCAGAAGTGCAAGGCCAGAACCCTGCACTTCACCTCAAGCTCATACTTTATTAACTATGGTACATACACAACACCCCTTCCCCCTGGCTTCTTAATTACGGTGTAGTTATATAGTCCTTTAAATAGGACGGTTGTCTTTTAAGTCTTTCGGATTTTCGTTGGACTGGTTGATTGCAGTCCTGTTGAGGTAGATTGTTGTTTGGCAGTGTCTCTGCTTCTTGCTCAGGTGCAATTTCTTGCGGTGCAAACAATTCTCCTTCCTGCTCCATTTCCTGAGTCTCACTTGATTCGTCGCTCCCTTCGAGCAGGTTCCCTGGAACGTCATCTTCTTCTGTACCTCCCCCCCCCTCGGTTTGGTCATGGGGGAGTTGTTGACTGGCCATTGTGAGTCGTGACCGTAATTGGTTGATATGCCATTTCCACAGTCTATTGTCACAGCATTTCACTACGTAGGATTTGGGACCGGTCACTCGCACTACCGTTGCCTCTATCCATAACGGATCGCCTGATAAGTTTCGTGCGTAAACGCGGTCTCCTACCTGGAAAGTGCGATAGCGGCCACTGGATCCTATTGGCTTTTCCGGTTCGTAAGCAGGGTGCAACCAGTCGAGGTGGGAACGGAGTCTTCGTCCCATCAGTAGTTCCGCGGGAGTTCTGCTGGTGACGCTATGTGGAGTTATGTGTTGCAAAAAGAGAATTTGGTTGACTTTGTCATCGATATTGTCATAGTCCATTTTTTGCAAAGTCTTTTTAACAAATTGAACCATGCGTTCCGCTCGGCCATTGGTCGCAGGGTGCGCAGGCGAGGTGAGCGCATGGCGGATGCCACGGTCAGCGAGGTACTGCTCGAACATTAATGCCGTGAACTGTGGCCCGTTATCGGACACCAGGACGCCAGGCAATCCGTGGGTTGCAAAGAGTCTATTTAGGATCTTAATCACTGCCTCGGAAGTTGTGGCCATCATACGATGAATTTCTAACCAATTGGAGTATGCGTCGACTGTCAGCAGGAAGGTATATCCTTTGGTTGGCCCTGCGAAATCCAGGTGGATTCTGGACCAGGGTCCATGTGGCGTCTCCCATTCAGTAGGCATGGCTTTTGGTGGGGCGTTGCTGGCTTGTTGGCAATTGTTACACGCTTTGACCCACTGCTCGATTTGCCAGTCCATGCCCGGCCACCATGCGTAGCTTCATGCAAGCGCTTTCATCCGCACGATGCCGGGGTGGCCCTCGTGCAGAATTTGTAGCAGCGTCTTCCGGAGTCGTTCTGGGACAACTCTATCGCCCCAGATGACACAGCCTTTTTGGGAAAAAAGTTCAGTCTCTCTTGCTTTAAACGGCGCGAAGTCATCTGGGACTTGATCCAATGGCCATCTGCGTTTTACCCAGCCTAGGACTCGAGCTAGGGTGTGGTCTCATTTGGTTTCTCTCGCGATGTCTCAGGCAGTCATAGGCAGCGAGTTGAGTGTTTCGATCTGCAACGTGGTTGCCGTTGGTGCCGGATCGTCGAGAGTCTCTGGAAGCTGTGCTCGGCTTAATGCGTCAGCGTGGGGAATGGCTTTCCCCGGGCGATATTGCAGGCGATAATTATAAGCAGCTAGGAATTCTGACCATCGGGTCATTCTAGGGGATAATATGTAGGGGGTTGGCTTGTCCCCGGCTATTATCCCTAGCAATGGTTTGTGGTCAGTTATAATGGTGAATGTCCTTCCATATACATATTCATTAAATTTCTTTACAGCTGAAACGATTGTGAGAGCTTCTTTATCAATTTGTCCATAGTTCCGCTCTGCTTGTGAAAGAGTCTTCAAAAAGTATGCAACAGGGGCTTCGTTCCCATTAGGCAGTACATGACTCAAAATGGCGCCCACCCCGAAGGGCGAGGCATCGCAGGTTATAACTAATGGTAAAGTCTCATTATACTGCATAAGTACAGAGTCAGATGTGAGCAATTTTTTAACATTCCAGAATGCTTGTTTTTCCCGGTAACCCCAGACCCACAATGCTTTTTTATCTAATAACTGGTGTAATGGTTCAGCAACAGTCGTCTTGTGTGGTAAAAATACATTATAGAAATTAATGAGGCCTAAGAATGCCTGGAGATCAGCCTTTTTACGTGGCCTGGGAGCATTTTTTATCGCCTTTAATTTACTTTCGGTAGGGTGAATGCCCTGGCTATCAATTCGATACCCTAGAAACTCAACACTGTCAGTATATAAGTGACATTTATTTTTTTTCACCTTAAGTCCTGCCTCTTGGAATTTTTTAAGAACACATTTCAAATGATCCTGCAAGATTTTTTTGGTAAGGGGCTGCAATTAATACGTCATCAAAATACGGAACCACGCCCTTGATTCCCTGTAACAACCTTTCCATGTGGCTTTGGAATATCCCCGGGGCTACACTAACCCCAAATTGCAATCGAGTACATTTAAAGGCACCTCTGTGCGTTACAATTGTTTGGGCTTGGGCCATCTTTTCATCCACTGGTAGTTGTTGATAAGCTTGAGCTAAATCTAATTTAGCGAAAACCTTTCCGCCCCCCAAGGAATGGAAGAGGTGTTACACCACCGGAACTGGATAGGCATTCTGCTGTAGGGCGTGGTTTAAAGTGGCCCGGTAGTCCCCACAAATTCGGATTGACCCGTCTGGCTTAATGGGTGTTACAATAGGGGTTTCCCATGGAGAGTGATCGATGGGCTTCAACACCCCTTGAGCAATTAGCTTGTCGAGTTGTTCGTCGATCTTAGCTTTAAGAGCGAATGGAACTCGACGGGCTTCAAGCGAATTGGGGCTACTTTTTGATCTAGACTAAATGAGATTGGGGTCCCCTTATACTCGCCTAAACGGTCCGCGAAGACGTCGCTGAACTCAGAAATAAGGTCTTCCTCCCACTCACAACCACCGACTCGGTTCACGCCAGCCACTTTGATGCCGAGTGGCGCGAACCATTGGAGGCCAAATAGACTAGGCCTATCTCTGTTGATGATCGTTAGAGGTAAGTACGCTGTATGCTTTTTGAAGGAGACTCGGACTCGGCAGGCCCCGACCATGGGGATTCGATTTCCTTGGTAGTCCTTGAGGATGAGGAGTTGAAATTGGAGGTCTTGGCGTTGGATTGTGGGGATAAGTTGCTTGAGTGTCTTCCAAGACACCATCGAGAGGGATGAT
The DNA here is from genome assembly GCA_033807585.1 of Hydrophis major. NCBI lineage: Eukaryota > Metazoa > Chordata > Lepidosauria > Squamata > Elapidae > Hydrophis > Hydrophis major. The sequence continues at coordinate 180,717,135 of CM066331.1, read as the reverse complement.
CCCGAGTCGACCTCCATGTGGCAAGGCTGGTTCTCGATGGCTACCGTGACTCAAATTTTCTTAGTGTCCAAAACTGAGGCGTGACCTATAGTGATAGTATGGTGAGCCTCTTCTTTTTGCAAAGCTCGATTTCTGTAGGAGTGGTTTACTGGTTCTCGCCTTACAGGACGGTTTCCTGTCGATTGGCGATAGTTGGCCCCTTTTGAGGCCTGGCTGGGTCCTGGTAAGCTGCGGCAGACCCGGCTGATGTGGCCTCCTTTCCCGCACTCATGGCAGAGTGCGTCGCGGAAGTTGCATTTGGCCCTGGCATGGTTTGCTCCACAGCCAGCGCAAGGGCGTAAGGGCTTAGGGCGAGGATCCTGGTCGGACCGCAGTCGATGGACCCCTTCTTCGTCGCTGTCTGACGACGAAGAGAGGTCCTCGTGGTGCGTCGTTAGTAGCTGCCCTTCTGAGTTGGGTGAGATTTCGCCGGTCAGTTGTGTTGCCGGAGTGCAGCTTCGCCGTAATTGTGCAGCCGACTTTTTGGTCGCCTCCACAGCCGTGGCTTCGGCGATGGCGTCAGCAAGGCTGATATCGCCTTTTGCCATCAGCTTGCTTTGCACACCTAGTACATCTAATCCCAAAATTACTCGATCTCTTAGTGCTTCTTCTAAATCGGCGAACCCGCAGAGGCCCCCTAAATTCCGGAGGTCTGCCACGTAATTGGCCATGCTCTCTCCTTTTTGCTGGTTCCTCTGATAAAACTCATGGCGTCTCACGAGTGTACGCACGGTTGGCGCGTAATGGTCTCTCAGGATGGGTTCGAGGTCATCCCAGCTCATGGCTTTCACTTCTCGAGGTTTGGCGAGTGCTTTTGTCATTTTAAATACAGCTGGGCCACAGTGCGTCAGGAACAGTGCCCGCTTTTTTGCTGGTGTGGCGTCCTTCAAATTATTCGTCTCAAGAAACATTTGGAAGCGATCCATGTAGGATTCCCAATACTCTTGGTTTGGATCGAACTGAGCGGGTGGTACGATGCCGCTGGGCATGGTTCTGTTGTTGGCGTCATCTTTCACGTGCTCGGTATTGCTTCCTGGCTTCTTAGGTTCAGACGTCTCCAAATTCCACCTTCGTCGCCAGTGTTAAGTACTTGGACATGGGTTAGAATAAATGGAGACAGTCTTTGAATGTGAACTTTCAGCTCTTTATTGCATAGTGACTTCTCAAAACAATAACAGTGAACTCTGCCTTATATAGGCAACCTTTGTGAGAATTGTCCAATAACGAGCTATGAACGCTAGCTCTTTAAACCAATAATAATCCTCTGTTAAGGGCCAATCGGATTCCTAAGAACTAACCAATCCGATCTGGCCGCCTAACAGCCAATCAGAAGTGCAAGGCCAGAACCCTGCACTGTACCTCAAGCTCATACTTTATTAACTATGGTACATACACAACACTGTCAGACACAATTTTTTTTTGCCATGGGTACAAGCTAGAATCCTTCATGGATGGCCTAATTGCTTGATATGGTTGAGGATATCAACCGGCCACTTTTGGCAACGCCTCTCCCTTCTCTTTGCTAGGATTTGACCTCTATGACCAATTTGGTGTGGGCTGCTGGAAAGATTGTGTTGATGAGGAACCTAATAATTGCCTTGAGGGAACATATATTCAGATGGTGCAATTACCTGAGGGGTCCTTTAGGGCCCTGGAAAGCCCCCAAGAAACCTTCCACAGCCACAAAGGGCAAGCTTGGCTACTTCTATACTTCTTTATCTTAACTACTAGATGCCTGCTTATCTTATATGACAAAGTGATAGCAAATAAAACATATAAATACACGTCTTATCTTCTGTTCAGGGTTCCCATCTGCTTAGAAGCCATTATTCAGCTGAAACAGCAGGACTCTTGTCTTTATTTTACTGAGCCACATCTGAAAATAGTTAAAACAGCTGGGCACTTGATTAGTAGAACCACCTATCTGTATACTTTATGTAGGTTCCTTATCAACAGAGGTTTAGCTATTTTTTTTTGGAAAAGCACTGTATCTCTGAGGCTTGATACTCTTGGAAGTCCACTAGACTTGTGTTTAAAAAACAAATAAATGTTTCACAGATGGTTATTTAAACTTGGAAAGAAAACTGCATTCTGCCAGCTGTGTTTGTTATCACTGTTGTGTGCATCAAAAGTTTTCTATTGCTTTTGCTGACACGTGGTTGTATGTGGCTATAGTTGTCACTGTTTTTATTATGTGCCAATGGGTGGGAAAGCATTTTGCCTTATGCATTCTGGCTTGTCTGTAGCCTGCTTCTGGGTGCTGCCAACCATGAGGATCAAACTGGATTCATTGCTAGCACTGCCAGTCACTTGCAGCAGTTGTTGAAGACAGAGCTCATTTGTCATTGTCATTGATTTTAAAAGAATTAGCGAGTGACAAATAAACATCATCTGGAGTATTTGTACTTCTTAACTTCTGCTGACTGATCACTGACATTTCCTGATAGCTAGAGATAGAAAGAAATGGCATCTCAGGAACCTGTAGTTCAAATCCATCTATTTCACAGTTGAAGATAGAGCAGAGATGCTTCTAAAAGGAAATCTGCATCAAAAACAGAAGCCCATGTGGAACAGCCCTGCGGGAAAGGAGTTGTTTTCTCTCCAGGGATGTCACAAGCATTGCCCCCCAAGACTTTTCCAATTGCCTTTTCACACAGCATTTTTATGTGGTTGTGGGATCGCCCACAACAGCGGGGTCAGAGGGTTATTTTCATAGCGATGTCAAGTTATGTAGTTTGAGAATAGTGCGCATGTGTGTCGAAGGTGCAGTGTTTACATTACATTCCTAAATAAAAACAAAACTATTTTGCAGGGAAAATGTTTGGATTTTCAGCTTAGAAAGGAAAAGATGCAGGTTTATCACCCCGAGAAATAGGAATGGCCTATTGGGAAAATCCCTCAAATCCCCTCACAGATTGTTGTTTCAGGAGAGCCAGGAATCTGAACTGCAGAGGGGAAGGAACCATGCCCTGATTTGACATTCAGATGAGTCCCTGTTCTGTCGGTGTATTGAGAGATCAACAAGGGATTCAGATCTATGCATTTCTGAATTTTGGTGCCAGGAACCTTCTCCTGCATTGCACCTTTTCAGGTGTTTGGGGAAGGGGTGAATCTTGACCGCCTTCCTTTGCTTCCTCGGTGGTTTAAAAAAAAAAAAAATTATTCCAAAGTGGTTGCCCACTTCAGACACTCTCAAAGCCCACCAGTCGGTCTCCTCCTTCTACCCACCCCTGCCCCGCCGGCGTCTGACCACAAGGCGTTCCTTTGTATTCCTTTCCATTGCGGAGGTAGAGCAGGAGCGCGGAGAGCAGGGAAAGAGGGCTGGTCTCCAGCAACCAAAGCCTTGAGTTTTCTACCCGAGCTCCAAGATCCGTCCATTTGCGATATTCGTTCTTGGGAACTGGGAGCGGGCGCCTTCAAGATAAAAGGCGGCGGCGGAGGGAAGGGGACACGCGCTCGCACTAACCTGCCCGTCTCTCTGATGGCCAGAATGATGCTCGGGTGACTTCATCCCCCTCCCTCCCTCCGCTCCCCTTTCCCCGGGCTGTTCGAGAAGCTCATCCCCCCCCCGCGTTGCGTCTGGAGGGGGACAATTGGGATATTTGAGAGAAGGGCGGGGAGGGGACTGGGAAGGCGCCTCGGGGGCCGAGCGAGAGATGGGCAGCGGGGGGCGGAAGAGAGAGGGAGGGCTCCGCTTGCACGCACGGCTTTGAATGACTGCCGCAGTTTAGGCAGCCGGCTGACCTGCCAGGCGCGCCACAGCCAAGGGGGGGGGGGGGGGGGGGAAATCGAAGCTCTCCCGATTGCCGATTTCTCTACTCCCGTTAGCATCGGGCTCCCTCTTTGGATGGTGCAAAGCTTCCAGGACGTGGTGGAGGAGGAGGAGGAGACGGGGGAGGAGCTTTGATCATATTATCATCATCCTCATCATTATTACCATCCTCATCATTAGCATTGGAAGATTTATTTTATTTTTCTGCGGGAAGTGATTTCCCTCGCGGCTGGGAACCGCAGCAACCTGGGCGCTCGCTTGCTCTGCCGCCGCTGCTACCCTCCGCACCCCCGTTTGTTGCTGGCTCGCCCCCTCCCACCCCTGCAGAGGCTGCGCTGCTGCTGCCGGGGCGGAGGGCGGGAGGTGGCGGGCTCTCACCCGGCCTGAGCCATGCCGGGGGGCGGCCGTGGTTGCCAGAATCAGGAATGGGGCGCGACGTCGCTGAGGATCCCCACATCTCTCCACCGGGGGCCCAGGAGGCAGAGGAATCGCCGCCGCCGCCGCCGCTACTGCTGCTGAAAGACAACGGGCGATGGGTGAGTGCGAGAAGGCTCAGCAACCTCCCCCCCCAATCCCCGGGGAAGGGACCCTCGGCTTCACTTCCCTCTCTCAGCCTTACCCCTGATTTCCCCTGACTCCTCCTGCCCCTCGTCTCCCCTTCTGTCACCTTTGCCGGCCTCCTTCCCACCCATTTCCCCTTTTGTCTTCTAGTTCCATCCCATGCAATCCCCCCCCCCCTTACCGGGCCTTCCCTCATCTCCCTGCACCCTCATTGCTGGCTCCTTTCCCTCTTCCTTGGGCGCCCCTTCCTACCGGTGCAATCCCAGCTCTCCTTTCCCACCTTCTTTGTGTTGGATTAGGAAAGGGATGGAGAACAGAAGGCTTCCTGGGAGAAGAGTGCTGAGGTGTTCAGAGAAGGGGCCAGGGAAGGTGGAAGGGGATGGTTCCAAATTGGCCAGTTCCTTGAAGCTTAGGCATTTGGAGAATGAGTCCTCCTAGCCTGGCTTTCTTCTATTTGGGACTCTCCATAATGGACGGCAGCCTTTGTGGCCTTGTTGGCCAACAATAATGGGTTTTTTGCCCCTATTCATTCCAAAGATGCCAAGTGCAGGAAGCTCTCCTAGAGATCTACTGAAAAATCCCCTCATGCGTTCCCTTTCTTATCGGCATTTAACAACCAAAACTATTGTGTATACATGTGCCTGTGATAACATCTCTAAATCTCCAGATGATCTCTGATTCCTTGCAGCTGCCTGGATAGTCAAGGCAGGCTGAATTTGGGAACTTCATGAACTGGAAAGCAAGGTTGATTACAAGGTTGATCCTCTGCTTTGCCTTTCCTCTCTAGAAAGACATTTAAACTCCAAGGAAGGTTGCCATCAATGCTGCAGAAAGGGCCTGTGTATTCCTAGCTTCCCTGTGCCAGGATGCCACTCGTGGTGCATTTGTGTCCAGTCTGCAGTATTAGGTGGGCAGCAAATGAGTGTTCAGAGTCAGTTCAATCCCAGAAATGATACAGAAGAAACAGGCACAGAGACTGTCCTCTCCTACCTATTTACCCTTTCCTTAGCTTAATTCTTTAAAAACCTGGAACAGTATTTAATAGCCAGGCTATGTGTCTTTCCTTCATTGGTCATTGGTAATGCTTTAGAGTTGGCTTGCTTGACCAGTTTACTTTTTGATTCTGCCAAAGTACCTGTCATATTGTTCAGCTTCTGCCTGGGATATGTGATTGTTTGCACTAGCACAGCCAAAGTGTTGCAATCAGGAAGCTGAATGTGTGCTGCAGCTATAGATGTATTTAGGCAGCATGGAGAAAGAGAGTCCAAACCAGGAAGAGGGATGGAAGAGAGAAAAAATGGACTACTTGTTTTCTTCTGGGACTTTCTGTGGAAGTAATTTGAGTCACATTGAAAATAACCTTTTATCATCTCATGAAGGGCTAGCAAAAATTTTAAGAAGTGAATAGCTCAAAAAAATAAAACTCAAATGATTAGCAGAGTTGTCCAGATGATTTGTACTATATGTTCCTAGTACTTCATATAGTTCTTTCAGCAGTCTTAAAAGCAGCTCCAGGAACTAGATTACTACTATTATTTCCATATAATAGAGGAGAGTTGAGGTTGGTGGTGACAAGTCTAAGGGTTCATGAGTTCATGATAGTTTTATACCAGGGCTGTTTGACAAGTGTCTGACAGCTTTTGCCAATCAGTCACTTTTCAGACATACTAGGCTAGCAATTGACAGAATAACTTATACATCTGGAAAGCTTTATGCTGAAGAAGGCCAATTTCTGGGTTGGTTTCCAAGTTGACATTTCTCATAGAAATAAGTTCTTAATGATTAGGACATAACTATTCAAACATTTAAAAAGCATGAGTGAGAGTCACAATAGCCAATGAAATAAATTTATTTCTCGTGTTAGATTGAAACATATGCCAGTTTAATAGTTCAATCATCACATGATGAATGTATAAATCAAGGGTCTTCAAACTTGGCAACTTTAAGACTTGTGGACTTCAACTCCCATAATTCCTGAGCTAACATGACTGGAGGAGTAATTCGGGGAGTTGAAGTCCACAAATCTTAAAGTTGCCAAGTTTGGGGACCCCTGGTCTATAGCAACCTTTACTTTCTAGGAAACTTTGCTTTTCTTTCTTTTTTACTTCTTAATCTAGTTTAGAGATTTGGGATTGCTGGTGTTTTCCCACCCAGGTATTGAATATATCTAAACTTGCATAGCAGCCGAAGTGAATTATGTGTTGCCCTTTACTTTACTTTTATGTAATTTCAATTTTAGTTAAAACAATGGAGGGAACATAGTTACACAGTTAAAACTGACTCAGCCACCAATACTAATAACTTTCCTAGCAGTGAACTCAGGATCACAGGGACTGGCACCAAACTGCTTTCTAATCACAGCCTCATTCCATGAAATGTCCATGCCACACCCTTAGCATTTATTTTGAGGCATGATCTCATGTTACCTGGAACTTCCTCACGAAAGTATTTCCATTGTTACCACTTTTTCTATTTGGGAAGAACAACATTTTAGCTATCACACCAATTCTGCCTGATATGACATTGTATGGGAAGATTTATATCAGCCAAAAATCTAGGACCAGATTTGAAAATAAATAGCATCTTGCATACCCCTTCCTCCTTGACTTGGAAGATCTGGAAATAGGAAAGCAAGAATATCATTGCCTGAATACACACTTTCTTTTTTTTCATTCTAGTAATCTTAGGTCAAGCAGGTCTTGCATTGGTTCGAAAACTTGCAAAACCTTTCCAGAGTTCATAATGAATTAGAATATAACAAACAAATCATAGGTTTATTGGTATCATCTTCAAATCTCTGAACAATTGGAGCAGGAGAAGAAGAATGTAGTAGCATCTTATTGCCAAATGAGTAAGATGGTTACTTTTGGTGAGACAGCCAAGGAGGAAAAGTCCATGCCTTTTCCATTCTTGATGCCCTCTGAGAATCCTTCAGTTTCTGCAGTGAAAGCTGATGAACAGTAGATTTGGAATGATGCCTAAGACTGTCACAGGCCATGGGAACACTACCAAATTACTATCTGTATTTCTTTATTCAAGGTGATTTGCTTGTGAAGGTAGAATATCCTTTCCAGCGGGGATGCTTTTAACACTGTTCTTCCCCTAATGTGGATTCTTTAAATAAAAAGGAAACATGACAGAGGCCAGTTGTTCTGCCAGTGACATCTCTGCTTGTGGGCAGGTCAGATTTTTCTCAGATTGCATTAGAAGCAGCTGCTTGGACATCAATCATGTTTCACTGAGTCGACAGGAACCTGGCCTACTTTAAATGCTATGGTCTCCTCTAAGCACACTTAATTTACTTTACGGCCTTCCTTAAAGAATATGTGAGATAGATAGATAGATAGATAGATAGATAGATGGATAGATGGATAGATGGATGGATGGATAGATAGATAGATAGATAGATAGATAGATAGATAGATAGATAGATAGATAGATAGATGCTGCATGATATATCCTATGATGAAGATGAGGATGATTTGAGATCAGATAAATTAGATGTGCATATGCATAAAAATATGGTTACCTTGTCAAGTATAAGACCAAAAACCACATCAAGTTTGTCAAGAATTGGGGTCCCCAAGTAGCTGCATAATTTTTCTGGTTAGGAGCAAATTGTTGCCTTGTGCATGCCTAAGAATTGTTTTTTTTCCAAACATGTTTGTGCTGTATGTAATTATACAATTCTATGTATATACAGGAATTTCTAAATATATCCTTGTATAATAAGTTGCAATATATTCCTATACTGTGCTATATCCACAAAGCACCAAGAGAGAAATGCTGATTAAAATGGCTGGTAATTGCAGAAGTCATACTGAATGATGTGAGCAGCTTCTTCTGATAGGAAGAAGCTTTCTGCAATTATGGGACAAACAAAATCTTGATCATTTATTCCCCCCCCCCAACTTTTCACTATTTTGAGCAAAGCTTCAGCTGCTGAATTTCTTTGTAATGTAGCTAAAGTTCTGCCCCAGTACAAAATTTAGAAGGCTCAGTGTGAAAAAAAAAAAAAGCAATCCTAAAAGAAAAGGAAACAAAGCAGTTCATGGAATTACAGCTTTTTGACTTCAGTAGACAGATTTGGGAAAAGAAGATCAAAACATTGGAAGTTTTTCTCTACTCCTATACTGATCCTTGTAGGTATTTGATCTTTATAGGACTAAACAACTTGCTTTGCCTCATTTTCTTATCTGGCTATTCTGTTGAGAGTATGGAATATATCCAGCTTAAGACTCTTCATCAGTGTTGGACTTATGTCCTGACCAGTGAGTATGATAGCTAATTGGAAGTTGAAGCCCAAAAATATATGGAAGGCAATTGGACAAGTTGGCATTTGTCTGATGGACATATACTCATCTGAGATACACCAACATATTTTGATCCTAAAGTTACCCCTCTCTCGTAGTTCCAAGGGTTGTATTTTTATATCTTCAAAATATAGTTTTGATCAAATAATAAGCATAATCTGATAGTAATGTCTTTCACTTCTATGCAGCTGAACATTAAGGGGTAAACAAGGAGATGGAATAATCAGTGCTCAATAGATTTTTGATTTTACACTTCCTGAAGAATAGTATGCATTACATTTAAAGTATTTCTTCAGCTATATATAGGATGAAGGGAGGCATGAGTAGTGTTGACTAGGATCAAATAGTTTCCATTGAAATAAATGGATCAGCAATTGCTAATAACTAATGCTTACTCAGGTTATGAAGTCTTGAGGCTTGATTGTTCACTCTAAAGCAAGTTTTTTTTTTTGTAGATTGTTGCAGTTGTAACTCCATAGAAATACTGTTTTGAGGAAGAGGTAGAGCCTATCAAAGTTTAGCATAGCTGTGGTAAAACCATAGTGGGGGATTGTTGAGAAAGCTTAAGGGTGAGGAGTTATCTATGGGTTAGATCAAATATGCACTAAAGAGTCAGTTTTCCTTGACAACGTATCTTTTGTATTTGTACATTTGATAGTAGGGACTGTAAGATTCTCTTCCATTTCTATTTCTTATGTCTGCAGCCAAAGGTAAGCACAAAACAGCAGCAAAAGTACCTTCAGGTGTGTGTATGGGAATAATCAGGGATCTGGGTGTGGGATCATATTCTAAACCTTTTGAAGCCACTTTTTATCCTTACTTCTAAAGCTGTGTATGTCATTGAGGTTTTTTTTTTCTTAATCAGGTGTCCCTACTATAAGCTATGGTAACTGCATAGGCTCATAATAATTAATGTAGCCATGCCTCACTTGGAGAAATCTTGGTGACTTGGTGACCATTTTGCAATCCCTTCTCTGTGAAGTTATTTATTTCCCCAAGCATTTGACTATTTATAACTTGGAATATCAGTAACTCTTCAAGTGACTGTCAGTTTTGTGTTGCTTGTAGTCAACAGCTATGCTACGGAGCTCTTGTTAGCATTTAAAGCCTTTTTTTCTTGGTTTTCACTACTAAAGGCTAGTTTTATAAATAGATAGCAGTGGTTTCTGCAGAACCTATGAAGCAAGGTAATAAAAATATACTGTTCCTTTAAGACTGATACTTCTAAAACAATCTACTTTTGATGTAAGCTTATGATTATGCTGTAATGTTTGGACATGGGGTGGGTTCACACAAGACATTAACTCATAACCAAAAGTACAACTGTATGATTTAGCATGATGTATGGCTCCAATACATACTGAATTCAGTAGGATTTACTCTGGGTAAGTATATATAAGTATATTCATTAAGAATGCACATAAGATGTTATAAGACAACGGTCAAAGTAAGTCATTGTCTCCTACTCTTATCTCTTATCTTATCTCTTATCTCTACTAGGAAGTAATTGTATTGATGCATTTCAGATTATAGTGAAGCGGTAAAGAAATAATGTGATATAATAAATGGAAGCCTTGTATTTTGAATGGGTAGATCACTTGATTTTAATCATTGGCTGTATTCTTACAATTATTAGCTACAAACATGCTCAATGAAACTATGGTTTATTCAATATCATTGTCTTAAGTTCTCCTGACACAGAAGCATAAGCTTACTATACTGGCTGTGTTTGCATATTATGCTGCAAATAGGCAGGCTAGTTTGTAGTTGATTGTATTGTTTGAACCAGGCATTCATTAGATATTGCTCTCTATCTCTGTATTTTGGTTTACTACAGGATAGTTTTGAGAATGAAATTAGGAAAAGTTGGTGTTTATTTTCCATCATTAGGACAAGGCAGACATAAAATGTGACATTAAATATAATGGGGAAATCAGAAGTTATTGAGCTTTATAAAAACCTTTTAATAGGTATTATGGGGAAAACAGCTGCTGCTAAGCAGAGCAAGTAGGAATTTGTGAGGTAGATCAAAAGCCTGATTTCCTAGAAGACATTTTATTAGGTTTATATACCTCTAATGCCTCATTTTTCTTGGGTGATAGTGCAGATACTTAAGACATTTATCATAAAATTAACTTACCTCCTTTATGGAACTGTCAGTAGATGCAGATAACCTTCATCAAAGAAAAGGGAGAATTATTGCACAATAATTACACAATATCTTTGTTACTGCTAGGAACCAGTCTGAAAGCACTTTAGTACTACTTCCAGCTCAGCTAGGGGTTCACTGGCTAGCATTAATTTTTAATCTCCTGTCCCTTCATGAGTTTAGCATGGCTGACAACAACAGCACATTCATTTAAAAAATCCATGAAGTTCTGTTGAATATATCAGTGCCATCTCTTCATGGGTTCCTCCTGTATTTTTAATAGCTGTCTAGCGTGACAATTCAGAGCAGGTGGAACATTGCCTTGATGATACATGAAACAAATAACTTTACAGCATTTAATGAAAATGTTCTATTGTGATTTAACACAGAGAGCCTTAGCTTCATTTTTACTCTATTCATTCTTAAGCATCTTCTTGTGCCATAGGAGGATTACTTGAAGGACTAGGAAGACTATTCTTTTTAGTGAGAATGGAAATGCATCTGTTAATCAGAGCCTCTAGAAAGCCCTTCAAAAATGGGTCTGCCTTTCTGCATGATTTACTACAAGATGTTGTGTCTTATGTTTCTTTCTGAATTAATGGCCTGACGTTGATACTTTCTGGTCAGAAATGATATTCAAAACAGTGACTCATTTGGAAATATAATTAGTAGGACAAAAGTAATTGTCTCTTTAAGTCTCAAGAGTTATGTAAAAATTATGAGAATGATCTCCAATGGTGATTTAGAAAACCAAAGTAAAAAATTATGAGAAATCTAGGAAACATCATTTATGTTCATTTAACCAATTAAAATAATTGTTTCCATCTTACCTTTTTCTGTCAATAGCCATTCAAAACAATAGTTATGAAATAAAGATTAAAAATTTTAAAGTAGGAATTGGAACACAACAGAATAATATTTTTGATTTGTAGTTTTACCCTTCAATCTCATTCCTGAAAACAAAAGATGAAGTAGTAAATCTGAAGTTAATCATATCTACCTTAGATTGCAAATCAAGTAACAGAATGGAAAGTTTTTTCATCCCAGGAAGTTTTCATATATAGCAAAATAAGTACACAAAGAGCCTAGCCTTTTGCCTGGAATGTTCCCTTCCTGTATGAATACACATGTGTGGGAATTTTTAAATATAGAAGAATTTGCTTGTGAGTTCCTTATTGCAATCCATGATTGTGCAGTCAAGAAATACTAGACTTCAATTATTTATGAAAACAGCCATAATTTTGAATTATTTACCTGAACAACTGTTTTTATCTTTATGGCCTTTTTAAAATATGTCACTTTAGCACTGATATCAAAGACATTTGGATTCACATTTTTTAGGCTCATCGAAAGCTATGGCTACTATTTATTCAATATTTATTGATTATATTTATATGGCCACCTATCTCACAAAACATGATTCTGGGTGATGTACAATAAAAAATATTTATACTAAGTAGAATAAGCAGCCAGCAATATAAATCTGATATCCAAAGTGTCTTTTTAGTGCAGACCTTGTAATATTTTTATGGCAATTGTTATGATTTCAACTACATTCAGAGAACATGCAAGCTTATGCAACACACAATTTCCTTTCAGGGAATAACATGTGCCTAAACACAAACACAGAAAAAAAAAACCAAGTAAACAAAATGAAGTTAAGATTTTTTTAAGGTAGGAAATCTAAATTTGTTTTACCCCAGCGTTATTCACTATGCTTCTCCATATCTTTCTAAACTTACGATCATTACTTATACCATTTCCATATATAACTTCATACATTACTTTTGGTTCTTTAAATTTCTCTTTTTGATAAAATCATAAGCTTCTTCTCACCATGTATTTTTAGCCTTTTCCTTCTCCTTAACCATTCATTCTTCTAGCATATATCTTCTTTTCTGATTTTTGTCTGTTTTCATTATTTAAATGATCAAGCCATCTCAATCAGTGCATTTTGTTCTGCTCATTCACCTTTGTATTCAACCCACTCAGCACCCATGGATTCTTGACCCGCTCTTTTCTTGTTTCATCACACATATTTCTTAGGTAACCCATTGCCACTGCATCTGGATGTGAGAGCAATCTATTACTCCATAGTTCATTCTAATTAATTTGACTGATCCCATTGCATCCATCTTTACATTTTCCTGTCATACCTAACATTGACTTTCATACTATAACATTGGCAGGAACATGTTTTTATATACAACCATTTTTGCTCCTCTGACAGACATTCATTCCTTGAAACAGACTATACATTACTATATTTCCATGCATAGTTCCATATCCTACAATTTCTTCATCAATTTCCCATCTTCAGTAATAATTTCAGGAAGCATCCCATTTATTCTCATCCATGCTTTTATTATAAGGATCTATTCTTTCAACTCCATAGTAATACAAGCATTTTATAATTCATGCCTATTCACTAACTCCACTATCTCCACTTTCTCCAAACCAATGTATAATCAACTTTTCCATTTGTATTTAATCAACATTTTGATAAACATCATCCCAGACACATTTAACAAGCTCACTCATAGGATACTTAATATTCTAAATAAATAGTATATAAATAAGACAGTTTGTCCAAGCAGTGAAGCACATATTGCTATATTCACACTAATTCTAAACTGGCTCTCTTCATTCTTTGTACACATATACAATTAATGAAATTCGGGATTGCATTTTCAATACATCTGTAAGATTCCAAACTGGTTTAGATTCAGTAGTTAATTATTTTATATAGGCAAAGAAAATGAGAATAGAAGAAAGGGGTTATTCCTTCACATCTGGACTGGAAGTATATATTTTTCTCTTAATACATGCACAGCAATTAACAAACATTCACTAAAGAAACAAAATTAATAAAAATGCCTTATTTATATTTTTGTCCAGTTTAGATGAATCAGGCTCATGAGGAAAAGAAGTTTCACTTCTATAATTCTATCAAATAGATAACAGAGATCTGTGAAATGATACTACTATCTTGAAAAGTATCAAGGTATAAAATACAGGATATTTCTTTGAGTTAAGGCTCCATTAGCAAAATTTTAAAAATGGCTGTTGAATGGGTAAGAATAAAAATGTTAACTTGTAACAGATTATTTAGTGAGAATTTATTTTGCTCCTTAGAAAAGTTTTCATGCATTTTTGCTTTTCTTAAAAAAATACTAATTATGAAACACATGGATTACTGGAGAAAATCAGTATGTAAGTATTTAATAACTGTAATTTTGATTGTTTGAATCATTTCCTTTTTGAGATTATTGAGAAGTAATAAATTCAACAATTCCATTTAAAAGAAAATGAAATTGATATGTGCTATTTGCATCAATTAATCACCATTGTCTTGACTAATAACGCAGTGAGGAATAATCTGTACATTCACAAAAATTTTAGTTTAGGAAAAGTCCTGCATAATTTATTCATGATAGATCTGCAAAAAATGTGAGACCCGGACTTTCAAGGGAAGGAAAATTAATAATTTTGGAATTTGGAATATGTTTCTCAAAATTCTTTTAAGAAAAACAGGAGTTACACTAGGAAAAACATAGAATTATATCTTTCAATTTTAAGAAGCTTGTGTGTGAAAATATCTTTTCAGCCGTTTGGAAAGAAGATTATATTCCTCCATCTCTGCTAATTTTTGTAATAGCAAGTTCTGTTGTGTTTCATGGAAGTTCAAATAATAACTCAAAAGGAATTAAATATTAAATAAATAAATTAAATAATTTGCTCCTATGCAGAGTTTGATGCACCCAAACCTATTAATCTAGATATGACTTCATAATTCACAATTTGCTGGATAGATAGATGCATAAAGTGTTGAAATTAGTGAAACCAACTAGCCCATAAATCTGCTTGGCACTGAAGTTCACTTGTTAATTACTATTAAGTTGTACTTTAGTATTTGAGAGATCCACCCCCCCCCCAAAAAAAATGTCCACGTTGCATAAAATCTCTTGCTAGTCTGCAGTCTTTTTTTATGAAATTGCTATGTTGGTTTAGCTGCAGTAGAATACTTATTATAGAATTAAGAATCATTAGAACCAAACTACAAGTGGGAATATATATCTTGTAAATTGTTGGTGCCTTGAAAAGCCATTCAACTCCTCAGTTATTGGGATTTTTTTCCCTTATGAGTGTTAAGTCAGATCCCTTTTAGGCATACATTTTTATATCTTTTCCCAAGACACCTAAAAAATGTTAGGAAAAGTTAGTGACTTTTAAGGTTTCCATAGTATTGGCATTACCTCTAATTTTAAGCACATGTAAAACTACCCAGATGCTGAGATCAATTTTGTTCATTCAGATGCTGTAATAAATTAGTATACTCTTAGGATCTTATAGATCAGTGGTCATCAACCTTTTCTTCACTATGGACCCCCTTTAAATGTCTTTTGTGGCCACAGACTATGGCCATGGACCACCCAGAGTTAACTCAAGATTTAAATCATAACATTTCTTCAAGCCTTTGTGGACACCCTGTGACAACATTGTGACCCCCCCCCCAGGGGTCTGTGGACCACAACTTGCCAACCACTGATATAGATGATATTTTGCATTAACCATACTAATTATCATGTGGTCTTTCTTTCTCCACTCTGCTATTCAGAGATCAATGAGAAAATCAGGTCTCTGGGTCTTGAAGCTTAGGAAAAGAAGATTGTAGTTATTACAGGGCAGGGTAAAAAAGCTTGATGACTGAAGAAACTAACATTACTGAACATTTGAACAGAGCAAAAGCTTGTAGCAAACCCTGGTCCTAGTCCTTCACACTTAGAAAAGAAACTAAAATGAGCCATGAAGAAGCTGCTGCTTGAATGACTAGCAAAGTGGAACAATGGAGGAACCATCATCATCATTCTAGCCATTGCTAATCTACTGCAGGATGAAGGCCTCTTCTGAATGTTTCCAACCAACATGGACTTGAGCATTCATTTGCCAGTTGGGCCCACAATACTTGCTGGTGTCATCACTCCATCTTTATCTTTTTAGGTCTCCTTTATGGATGCTTATTGTCAAGTCGAATCCATTCAATGACTGCCTTAGTCCATCATTTTTTCTTGCTATATGATCAACCCATTTCCATTTCAATGCTTTTACTTTTTTGATGTCTTTGTAGATTTTCATTTGTTCTCTAATTCAGGGGTTTCCAACCTTGGCAACTTTAAGACTTGTGGACTTTCCATTTGTGGAAACTCCACAAGCTTTGCTGGCTGAGGAACTCTGGGAGTTGAAGTCCACAAGTCTTAAAGTTGCCAAGGTTGGAGACCCCCTGCTCTAATCCATGCATAGTCTTTCTAGTCTTGTGATGCTGAACATGTATCCTTCCATGGCTCTTTGCACCACTCATAGCTTTTGAACTGATTTTGAGTTAGTGTCCATGTTTCACTGGCATATGTTAGAACAGGTAGCACACACTGATCAAACTTTTCTCTTCAGGCATAGGGAAAGTTATTCTTGAAAATTATGCTATTGTAGGAATACTGAACATTTTCTGAATTCAACAGAAACATGGCTGTTGTGAGGAATACAGCATCACTTTGATCCTTTGCTCATCATAAAGGAGACTAATATCAAGTAGTTTGATGCTGTAACAGTAATATTTATATTACAGTAAAGGTATATAAATAATATATTGTCTATTTAAGCATTTGTATAGTTGCCCATCTTAAAATTGACTTTGGAGAGCTTACAACCAATAGAACAATATATACAATCATACAACAAACAAAACCTCCATATATATGTATATTATATGAAATCCAAGAAATCCAAGAAACTTTGAAGAAGATAAATTAGTCACCCTTTCAACAGCAGAATAGCTATGATTTCAGGTATGGTTTGAATCCCACACTTGCAACTTGCAATATTGTTTTGAAGCAGAAATTTCCAATAGTTGGGAAGATAAAATTGGGTGTACTCTCTTATCATACTTCTTTTCTAGTTTTTGATTGAAAATAATTGCCTTGGGGTATGCAATCTTAGATCAAAATCAACCCTTCTCTTAACAAATTCCTGCAGTTGCTCAATGATGTTTCTCAATTTGGCATAGCCAGGAGAATTATAGGGTTTCTTTTGCATAATTAATGCATTATTACATAATATATTCATCATTCTTACATATAACAGCATCTTCTGACTTACTATAAATTGTTGATCATGGCAGATTTCCAAAGTATTTGCACATGTTTTTTGTTTCTTTGTCCTGTTATGCAAATGTTGAAAATCCATTATTGTAGAAGGTTTTCATTGTAATCCTTTGAAAATATTTTCAGTCTTGGAGAAAATGAGGAATCAAGCTGGGTTGTTTGTCTCTACCTGATACCTTTCATGTGTATTGGATTTCAAGTTCAATTATTCCCATCAATTACAGCCCCTAGTTGGGAATTTACAAGTATCATCCAATACTCCTCTTTCCCAAACCTGGGTAAAGTCCCCAAATTGGGCAAAAATGGTTTTTCTTTGGGTAATGAATCACAAACTCCATTATCCAATTATAACAGGAACATTTAAATTGAATTTAATCCGGAAACTTTATTAGGAATAATAACACAAAAATAAAACAGATATATTATGTTACATATATTAACAGCTGCAAGGATTTCGTACGCACAACTCTGGAAGGAAAGAAAGGGTTCCACCAGAAGGCATGGTTATAAAAAAAAAAATAGATTGTATAGAGATGGACAGGCTAACGATGAAAATAAAAGACAGAGAAGATTCAATTTATTATAGGGCCTGGAGTGTCTGGTATGAGTGGTTTAGAAATAAAAAGAAAATAAAATGGCAATTAGGAAAATAATGAGGGAATATGTAAATATGTAAATATACCATGGAGAAGATTGAGATGTAAGGATAAAAGATACTGATTTATAGTAAGAGTAAGATGTAATGGTAAAGGAATAAGTAAATACATATACTGAAAAATGTGAGGAGATGCAAAAGATGTCTTGATGTTGATAACAACGTATAAAGTTTTATTTTATGTTTTTAAAATTTGGAATTAATAAAATTTATTTTAAAAAATAAAAATATAAATTGACTTAAACTGTTTTACCTACCTTTGATAAAAAGGACTTTCTGATAAGCAGTTTTGGATAATAAAGGAAAAAGTTTTAGAAGCATTGTGCTAGACTAGGGTATATGATCCTAGGAAAGGCTACATTACAGAAATTGTATACATATAATAGCATTAATGAAAATAAATCAGAATTAATGTGATCAATGCCTTTTATCTAATATTAATTATTGTAATAACCTGTATATATATATTTAAAGTAATGGATGCTTTTTCTTTTTAATATAGTACATCTTTTTCTTATGTTTAACAATTATAAACATTTTGAGGTTTGTTATGAACAATGGAATCGTTTTGTAAAAACTTTTAATTCTATTAGCAAAGGTAACATCTCTTTAACCTGGTGTCCTGCTGGAGCTGCCTGTGGATTATGGAAACCACAGTCTAGCACATCTGGAAAACACCAGATTAGGGAGGAAAAATTGGCATTCGCAGGCAGCAAATTTCTGCCAAATGGAAACACTGTTAGAGTAGTCAAGCTAGGGTTTATGGATTTTATATATAACAATCTATGGCGTATATAATGTTATGGCTGAAATAATTGTCAGGTTTTCCTAGAATTTAAGGTCAGGGAATAGAGAACAACATTCTAAAAAAATTAACAAAGCCACTATTTTGGAACAAGTAAAACTCTCTTGAGCAAATGTCCTGCTTTCTAGAGTGAGCTCTGTTTCCTACTGCAGCTGGGTTATGATTGGAGGAAAAGAGGGGGAGGCCGACCCCCACTCCACCCCCACTCACCCACCCCCAATCAAGTATGGAATCGAGTTTCCTTCTTGCTATGTCATGAATGGGGGAAGCCAGGGAGTGCTTTTTGCACGGAGTTGGCTTGTCACCAAATGTTTACGGAAGGAAAGGAAGAGTTGCTGGCTGACAAGGAGGGACCCCTGCAGACTGAAATGGACGGGAAACAAGGGAGGGTGAGAGGCTCTACTCGGTTCCAAAACAGCAATAGAGCTGCTACTGTGGGAAAGAAAGCATGCTGCCAAACCTCTAATGAAGGGGTGACCACGTGTATGTCTGAGAACAGGGTTTAATCCCCACTCTTGAGCTCTCACTCTATTTCTCCACAGCATTCCTGCCAGGAGAGTTTTGCTGAGCCACCACCTTACCCTTTCCAAGCCCTGTTTCTAGAAGGTCTCCCTGCCCGCCCGCTCCTCAGGAAAAAAACAACACAGGAAAAATAGTTTGCTTCCTGAAGCTTTTTAAAAAGTCAACCATTTTTCTATCTTAAAGTTTGTAACAATGACAGAATTATGAGAACTCTTTCACGTTGCATGGCTCTAGTCCAAGGGGGAGACCTTTAGATCGGAGACGAGAAATATGAGAATGTCCAGATATTGTTGACCTGCAATTCCCGTGATCCTGTTCCATTGGACACTCTAGAAAGGGCCCTGAAAGGAATACGAATTCAGTGTCATATGATGGAGGAATTATTGTGCCCAAGGAAATCTTTCAGCAGAAGTATTTATTTTTCAATTCTGTGCTATGATGGATTTAAATGGTTATTATTATTTTTCATTCAGAATCTTTTATACTTTAGGGACAACTTGGTACTGAAAAGGCTGTGCACAGCACAAAACCATTAAGGGTAAAGCTGGTAATTTAAAAAAAAATCAAACACATTTACTAATTATGTTTCTGGACATTCATTTAGAAGTCTAGTATAAACAAGTAGTTTTGGGGAAAGAAATGCTTTTCAAAAATGATTGAAGACTAATTTTTGAAATACATCTGAACATACTAACATAAAGCGATATATATGGCTTTCTTAAACCCACAGATTTATTCATAAAGTGAAAAACTTTCCCAGTTCTCAAAAAGAAAGAAATAGTAAAATAAGGAGCTACTTTCAATAGAAATAAACTTCCAGAACTTTATGATTCAACAGGAGACAAACTCTTCAACTAATGTGACAGTAATGAAGGAGGAATTTTTATGGGCAAAACAATTTTTATTCCAATGTCTGGAATGCAGACAGAAGTGAATAGAAAGACTGCAATCTCCAAGTACATTCACAAACAAACAAAACCTGCACAAAGAACAAAGCAAATGTAATCAGACTTAGGGAGCATTGCAAGAGAAATAATGCAGGGATGGATTAAAAGTAAAATTTCCTTCTAATTTTCATATACCTTCCCAAAATATTTTTTCATATAATCAGTAAGTAAGATAATAAGGTAAGTAAGATTTCATATAATCAGTAAGTACACTTGCAAAGTGTAGTCTGACATTTACAAAGACTTCTGTCTGTCTTTTATTTTCATCGTTAGCCTGTCCATCTCTATACAATCTTTTTTTTTTTTTATAACCATGCCTTTCGGCGGAACCCTTTTTTTCCTTCCAGAGTTGTGCGTACGAAATCCTTGCAGCTGTTAATATATGAAACACAATATATCTTTTTATTGCATTTTTGTGTTATTATTCCTAATAAAGTTTCCGGATTAAATTCAATTTAAATGTTCCTGTTATAATTGGATAATGGAGTTTGTGATTCTACTGCTGGGTAGAATTTCTGTGATTAAAAATGAATATTTTGCCAAGAATAATGTTTTTGTTTCAGACAATATTTATTTTGACAATGGATATACCATTTAAACAATGGCAAAAAGTTATATCTAAATTTTTATAGCAAGGAAAAAGACCCAAGAGTTAATATAAAGTGTAATAACATATAAAGGAAAGAAGAGGATTGGGTTTACCAGATTTAAAATTGTATTTTGCTGCCTGTGGTTTGATCTGGGTGAAAGAAAGGAGGTTGGTGAGAAATAAAGGACTTTTACAGCAAGACAGTCAGAATTTGAAGTTTAGCTTGCATGAGCATTTATGGTATGATAAGGATGAAGTTGAATTTTAAAATCATTTTATTAGATGGGCCATGTTAAGAATATGGAATAAAAGTACCGTTCGTTTAGTGATTGTTCAGTGTTATAATCACACTGAAAAAAATGAGATACAACTAGTCCATGCACTTACTACATTGATCTGTGTCCCCATAGTCACATGATCAAAATTTTGTTGTGTTATGAACTAATAAAGGCGTTTAATAAAGTTTTAACAACCTAAAGTAAAAAGCAGGGTTCTAATCCTGCACTTCTGATTGGCCGATAATAGCGACATCGGATTGGTCCTTTCTGGGAAGTCTGATTGGCTGTTAACGGGCCAACTCTCATTGGTTCAAGGGTTTAACACTTCCATGTTTTCACTGGCTAATAGGACAGCAGCCAACTCTATAAAAGGGCTGTTGCTGCCCTAGTTGATTGCTCTGTTCAGTATGCTTAATAAAGAGTTGAAGTTCACTGTGGGGTTTTCCGGTTTCGCGTGGCTTTGGGGCAGCAGCAAGGAGAAGAATAAGCAAGAGAGAAAGGGGGGGAGGAGAAGCCTCAATGGGGGGAAGCAAGATCTAAAGAAAAAAAGTTTATTCAGAGACAATGGGTGAATTTAATTTAGGATAAAAGAGGGATTCTGGAGGGTACATAAGATTGTGCTTTTTATATGTGTATTTAGAGTATAAAATTCATTGTGTAATTTTAGAATCTATTAAACAGAATCCCAAGAAAAATTGTTATATGAAGTACTTTTAAGTTAGGGTAATGAGTTATAGACATTACTCCAATTGGTGTATAGGAGAAGTATAGTAAAAGAAAAAAGATGAATGGATAGTTAGAAATAGAACAGACAAAGAATGTTATTGAAAATGGTAATAAGATATGAAAGGATATATAAAGGTTTTGTTATGTTTTTTTTTGGATTTTGTATATTGAAAAAAGGCAATAAAATTTTAATTAACAAGAAATAATTTGGATGAAAAGGAGAAGTTGGGATAAGATATGAAGTTAAATAGATAAAGTATTGATACTATAATTTGGAATTGTTATGTTCTATTGGTTTTCTTCTTTTATTATTTTTTCTTAGAAAAGAACTTATAAGCTGTTATGCCTTGTGCATTGTTTTTATAAAATTGATAAAAATGGTTTATATATATATATATATAAAAGAAAATGATAATAAGATATGGAAGGATATATAAAGTGAATATGATGTTTGAATTTGTGTCTGTGTGAAGAGTTTTAACCCGGGATCAGACAACCTTCAGAAAAGATCTTTTAGTTTTGTTTATGTTTTGTGTTTTGTGTATTGTGTTTTCTGTAAAATTAATAAAATTTGTTTTTTTTTTAAAAAAAGAGTTCACTGTTCACTGCCTCGTCTCCGTTCCTTGCACCCATGCGCAGAACTTAACATGTTGATTTACTTACTCCCCATAGCACTTGAGGATAAAAAACAATAGGTGGAAGAAAGGGAGGGGGAAGGGGAGGGAGGGAGTCTATCACTTAGGATGATTAGGCAGGATAGATGATAGAAGATTAATATGATCTAACTATAGAAAGATTAGACTTAAGCATAGTACATAAAATCATTTGTTACAACATCTTACCAGTTAATGAATATTTCAGCTTTAACAGCAACAACACAAGAGCACACAACAGATATAAACTAAATGTAAACCACTCCAAACTCGATTGCAGGAAGTACAATTTCAGCAACAGAGTGGTCAATGTCTGGAACTCACAACCTGATTCTGTTGTCACCTGCTCAAACCCCCACTCCTTCACCTCAAACTAACCTCTATTGACCTAACCCCATTCCTAAGAGGTCTGTAAGGGCGTGCATAAGTGCACAATCATGCCTACTGTCCTTGTCCTATTGTCCCCGATTATTAGTTCCTATTTCTTGTATTTAAACTTATGTTTATTCTTGTTTCTGTTATTTTGTAAGCTTTTGACAAATAAATAAATAAAGGGAAGTCAAAGTATATTTTTTCTGATGTGAAGAATATTAAAGGGCATTCTATACTTTTTCTTCTTTCTTTTACACTTTTCTTAACTTTTTTCTTGTCTTGCACTTTTTTGCTTTTTCTCTGCTTTCTTTTTTTCATGCTTATTGTATGTTTGTGTTAGATTTTACCTTGTGTTTAAATTTTTTAATAAAAATTGTTCTTGAGTATAGTTGGTAAATTGGAAGCTGAAATTTTAGTATTGGATTTAGGCTTAGATATTGACTAGATTTTGCAACAATAGTTAGATTAGTCATGATGAAAATATAGATACTTAAAATGTAAATGATGGATTTTGGAGCCAACGTTGTTGTCAAAGTTGTCAGACAACTTTGGAAGAAACTATATATTCCAGGATTGTACAATGGAAGGAACTCCAGTACTGATAGTTACAGTACTGGTATGGTATGTACATGCTCCCTGAACCTTATTTTACAATTCAATACCAGAAAGGCAGATAAATGCTTCACAATTAGGGCACTTTTTGCCAGCCTTTCAAATTAAGTCTTGTTAAGAAATAGCCACTGCAAAGATTTCACACATGCCTCTTTATTGTTGTAGGGTAGTGTGACAGAATCTTGAAAGCCTGACCACATTTCTTTCATCCCATTCAAGACAAGGTTATTTTGAGTTTCTTTATCATTCTTGCTTCAGTCTCTGGACTGTGTAATCTCTTGTAACGTCCCCACTTAATGGTTCTTTCCTACTTTCCCCAAGTTGATGTCTAAATTTCTTTAGACTTCTACATACAGTTTTGGTGCTTGTTTCATAACGGAACTTCATAACGGAACTTGATCCAACTCCAATATCACCAATGAGAAGTTGAACTGAATTATTTCCATATTTGTTGCAGTTCCAGAATTGCAAACATTCTTTATTGAAATGTGAAGTCCTGGAGAGGTTTGGCATGGCCATATTCCCATGGGCAGGAACTTTCATCTCACTCAATTTCCATTTTCTTTTTTTTTTTAAACAAATTTTTATTAATTTTAAAGATAAAACAACACATCATTAACCATTAAATACATAAACACATAAAACCTCTTAACATTGTAAATCCTTACAAGTCAAACAAAACATTATTTTTATACAGCATAATTCCAATTTATCCCATCTCCACATGGACACACAAATATCTTTCAGCAAATTTCTCATTATTTCTCTTTACTCCTATTCAGTTTCATTTCTCTTCCATATTTATCCATTTTATAGTCATCATATTCTTTTCTTTCTGGCTTGTTTAAATTATTCTCGTCTAACATTCCTCCAAGGTTTTATTGATTCTTTTTTCCTTTTTTTTTTTATAAAAAACAAATTTTGTTAGTTTTACCATAAACACAATACACAAACATACAAACACAAAACATAAACAAAACTGAAAGATCTTTTCTGAAGGTTGTCTGTTCCCGGGTTAAAACTCTTTACACAGACACAAATTCAAACATCATATTCAACCCATATCTCCTTCCATATCTTATTATCATTTTCTTTTTTTTATATATATATATAAAAACCATTTTTATCAGTTTTATAAAAACAATGCACAAAGAATCAAGGCATAGCAGCTTATAAATTCTTTTCTAAGAGAAAATAATAATAAAAGACCAATAAGGCATAACATTTCCAGATTATAATATCAATATTTCAGTATAATATTAACTTCATATCTTGTCCCTACTTCTCTTTTCCATCCAAATTATTTATTAATTAAAATTTTATTGCCTTTTATCAATATACAAAATCCAAAAAAAAAACATATATATCCTTCCATATCTTATTACCATTTTCAACAACATTCTTTGTCTGTTCTATTTCCAATTATCCATTCATCTTTTTTTTTCTTTTACTATACTTCTCCTGTACACCAATTGGAGTAATATCTATAACTCATTACCCTAACTTAGAAATACTACATATAGCAATCTTTCTTGGGATTCTGTTTAAAAGATTCTAAAATTACACAATAAATTTCATATTCTAAATATACATATAAAAACACACTCTTATATACCCTCCAGAATCCCTCTTTTAATCCAAATTAAATTCACCCATTGTCTCTAAATAAACTTTTTTTCTTTAGGTCTTGCTTCCCCCCATTAAGGCTTCTCCCCCCCCCCTTTCTCTCTTGCTTATTCTTCTCCTTGCCCTTTCTACCGCTTTGCTTTTTCCCTTCGCTTTTCTTACTCCTTTTCCTTTGCTTTCTAACCTTGCCTCCATCTTTTCGCTCATTTTTCTCTCTTTTGGTTGTTTTTATAATTCTTAAAATCCCCTTTTTCTTATCCTTTTTCTCCTCCTCTCCGGGATGGACCCATTGTTCATCAAAAATGGCTTCTTCTTCCTCTTCTTCCTTGTCCCAGTCCTTCTGCTGCGTAATCAACTTTTCAACAGAACATAACGCCATTTCTAAGAATTGAAACAAAGCGCCCAAAGTATCTTCTTTTTTATATTTTTGATATTCAATCTCTAGTTCATCCACAAACAATGCCATTATAAAAAGGGAAACTTTTTCCAAAACAACCACAAGTATTTTTAATCAAAGACAATCAAAAGCAATTAAAAAAAAAAAGTCCAAAAGTTAATACTTTTCTTCCTTCTTCTCTTTCTTTTTCTGGATTAATTTTTAATCAAAGAGGTCCAATTACCATATATCTTCTTTTGGGATCCACAAAGACGTTCTAGA
Organism: Hydrophis major; assembly: GCA_033807585.1. NCBI lineage: Eukaryota > Metazoa > Chordata > Lepidosauria > Squamata > Elapidae > Hydrophis > Hydrophis major. Next base: position 180,691,700 of record CM066331.1, on the reverse strand, counting down.
CAGTCTCCTCCTTTTTCAGCTTCTGCTCCAATTTTTTTTCTCCCTTCCCACTTGCAATGACAATTTTAAATAATCAAAAATCCATACCTCCAGCAAAGATTTTCCAATTTCTTAAATTTTTCAATGTCCAAAAATCCCTTTGTCTCTTAGCTTCAGCTTTCAAAGCAATCCACTTTCAATGTCTAATATATCGAAATATTTCTGCTTTTTCCGTGGGGTGGGAGAATAAAAAAAAAAAAAAAAAGTTCCCTTTAACAACTTCTCCGCCGCTTTTCGCTCTTCTTAGGGATACAATGTATCCTCCAGCAATTCAAGCAGCTCAATTCCAGGCAATTTAAAAGGTGTTACTTGACCCGGCTCAGACAGAACTTTCACTCTTCACACTTCCTCCAGCACAGTTCTTACCCGGTTGCTGGCTTCTTCGTGGCGGCCATTGCTGACCGCCGCTCCACCGCCTTGGGAAAAAGGGGTTTTCCCGGAGAAGGGGGGGGTCTGCGACACCCCCACCTCCCTATCCGACTCCCCTCTCTCTTCAGCTGTCCCTACAGGGCAGCCATATCCCCCTGACCCATCTGGATCGGGGGTACCTCGACGGCTAGCACAGCAGGAATCGCGAGCTGTCGCGAATTCCTGCTGCCCCGAAGCCACGCAAACCGGAAGTTCTCAATTTCCATTTTCTTAACCACCTTCTTTTCTCTTCAGTGAGTTTTTTTTTAGTTCGGTTTGTTTAATAAAGGGCTGTCTTGGACCTATCATGATTTTCCCCCTCACAAATATGCAGTGCATAGTTTACTCCCACCCGCCAACTCCAGTTCTAAACACGGTGAAGCAAAGATAGGGATGGGGCATATACAGGTTGCTCATTTTTTTTTGTCCTTCCTTATTTGTGAGTTGAGGGAAGCAAAAAAACAATCATGCCCTCCTTAACCATTAAACTTTAGGTAATCCTTGCACAATCAGTCTTAATATTCTGGAAGCTTCTTAGTATGGAACTCTACTATGAAGCATTTGGCAATTAATTATTTATCATTTTCTAATTTCAATTTAACTACTGACTTCCATTTTGTCTTGTTTTTGGTTGTATGTCTTCCTCCTCCTTTTTATTCTTTACAGTTTTGATTTTAATTATGGACATTTTAATCAGGTATACATTTGCAATGGATTTTTCTAAATTTGGAATTATTGAAAGTTGTATTGAGAACAATTGGCCACGACAAAACTGATTCATAAACTCTAGGGGAGTGATATATAAAAGAGCTGACAAATTAGCCAAAATATGTTTAGCATGGCAGTTAATCTTGAAAATTATTTTTGTTTCATATTTCAAGCAGAACACTTTCCAGTTTCAAAGGCCATAGATAGTACTAAAGGCCTTCTAGTATTAGCAGTTGCATGTGCAAACAAATTGATGTTAACTAGGGCTAGGCAGCCCTTTAGATTCAATTTCTAAAAGGTACTTCAGAGTGGAAGTGCAAATCTAAGACCCTTTTGCAACATCTTAAAGAAGTTGCTTTGTCCTGGCATTACATGCAACCCCAAGAAAAACATGGCTGCTGTAAAATGTTACAAGCATTACTGTTATGGACTAAGCCAACACAGCGATACAACCCTAAACAGCTTTTACTTTACAGCAGGCTTGTAATCCTGCACTTCTCATTGGCCCACAAATAGTGAGTCGTGATTGGTTGTTTTTGGCCAGTCTGATTGGCTGTTAACAGGCCCCTCTGATTGGACGCTTGCGAAAGTGATAAACTCAAACCACTGGTTGTTTTGACAGCAGTCAGCTCTATAAAAGAGCTGCTGCTGCCCAAGTATTTGCTCTGTTCTTATTTTACAATAAAGAGTTGAAGTCACTGTTCGATGTCTCGTCTCCGTTCCTTGCGCCCATGCCCAGGACTTAACACTGGCGACAAGGATGGGATGCGGAGACGATAAAGCTGACTAAGTATGCATCGAACAAGACAGAGCATGTGGCAAAAGAACGCATGCAACAAACGGCAAGATGACCAGCGGCGCCATACCACCCGCTCCATTCGACCCAGCACCCGAAGACTGGGACTCATATATAGATCGCTTCCAGATGTTCCCGGAGACCAACAATTTAAAAGATGCTACGCCTGGCAAGAAACGAGCGGTGTTCCTGACTCATTGTGGCCCTGCCGTTTTCAAAATGGCTTAAGCACTGGCAAAACCAGCGGAAGTGAAGAACATGGATTGGGATACCCTCGCCCCAATCCTCCGGGCCCATTATGCACCCGCAGTACCTACACTGATACGAAGACACAAATTTTACCAGAGGGACCAACGGAAGGACAAGAGCGTTGGGAATTTTGTAGCCGACCTCCGGAACCTAGGAGGCCTTTGTGGTTTTGCAAACTTAGAGGAAGCCCTGAGAGACCGCATAGTTCTGGGATTAATTGCACCGCACGTGCAGAGTAAACTGATGGCGAAAGGCGACATCAGCCTTACAGATGTCATCGCCGACGCTATTGCTGCAGAAGCAACCAGGAAGTCAGCCGCTCGAATGCGCTGAGCGAATGCACCGCTTTGCCAACTCGCTAACGATAGCCCACTCGCCGCTGAGAAGCACGCTACCACCACCCACCATGAAGACCTCGAGTCATCCTCAGACAGTGAGGAAGAGGAAATCAACCGGCTCTGCTCGGAACGAGAGCAAAGGAACCAGAGATGTCCACGCCAATGTGCTGGTTGCAGGACAAACTACCCACAATCGGACTGCAAATTCCTCAATGCACTCTGCTGTACTTGCGGAAAAAGAGGCCACATCGCAAAATTCTGCAGAAGCAAGCAAGAGTCCAGTCCCAGCCGAAGGGAGAACAACCTCTGTCGGGAGACAGGTAAACCTCCTGAGAACCAGGACCGTCTGAACCACCAATGGAAGAACCACTACTACTACAGAAATTGAGCATCTGCCTCTTCAACGAGACGAGAAGAGGCCCACCAAACCATTATTATCGGCCATGCTTCATCGTTCAATGCAAGAAAGATCCGAGTAAGGGTTACTATTGAAAATCGACCGTGCGTGATGGAAGTCGATTCGGGATCATCCCTATCAATGATATCCTGGAAAACCCTCAAACAGCTGATCCCTGCCATCTGCCGCCAGGACCTCAGCACGCAACGAATCATCCTGAAAGACTACCAGGGAAACAGAATTCCAGTTGTCGGTTCCAGCCACGTCCAAGTATCCTTCAAGGACCGCACAGCAACGCTTCCCCTGACTGTCGTCGATCGTGACCGACCCAGCTTGTTAGGGTTACAGTGGTTCTCCGCGCTCGGGATTGAACTAGCCGGCATACACCAAACCAGAAGCGACGACTGGGAAGAGGGTCTCATCCAGGAATTCCAGGACGTGTTCACAGGAACATTAGGCAAGTACAAGGGGACCCCTATATCATTTAATCTTAGCCCCGATGTAGCTCCCATTCAGCTTAAGCCTCGTCGGGTGCCTTTTGCCCTCAAGCCGAAGATCGACGAGCAGCTAGATAAATTGATAGCCCAGGATGTATTGGAACCGATTGACCATGCCCACTGGGAAACTCCAATAGTAACGCCCATGAAGCCAAATGGTTCGTTAAGAATTTGTGGGGATTACCGAGCCACCCTAAATCATGCTCTTCAACAGAGCGCTTACCCAGTACCAGTAGTTCAACACCTTCTTCATTCCCTGGGTGGCGGAAAAATATTTGTGAAATTGGACTTAGCTCAGGTGTACCAGCAACTACCTGTAGACGTGACAACTGCAGAAGCCCAGACAATAGTTATACATAGAGGCGCTTTCAAGTGCAATAGACTCCAATTCGGAGTAAGCGTGGCGCTGGGCATTTTCCAAAGTTTAATGGAGAGACTATTACAAGGCATAAAAGGCATCGTACCTTATTTTGATGACGTCCTAATAGCTGCCCCCACTAAAGAGTTATTAGTACAATGACTCAGAAAAGTTCTTCAGAAATTTAAAGATGCTGGTCTGAGGGTAAAAAGGGACAAGTGTCAACTTTGTACGGAGAGAGTGGAGTTCCTGGGATACCTTCTCGACAGACAGGGAATCCACCCCACCAAAAAAAAAACTAACCACAATCAAAAACGCCCCGAGACCTAGGAATAAGACAGACCTCCAAGCCTTCCTGGGACTCATTAACTTTTATAACATCTTCTTGCCCAGAAGGCAACCATAGCTAAGCCCCTACATAGACTTCTCGACAAAAAGGCTTCCTGGGTCTGGGGACAGCGTGAAGAGAGGGCATTCCAAGAGATAAACGACCTCTTAACCTCCAATGCTGTATTAATGCAATACAACAAGACTCTACTTTTGACAGTTACCTGTGACGCCTCACCATTTGGAGTGGGAGCCATTTTAAGTCATGTCCTACCAAATGGGAATGAGGCACCTATTGTACTCTTTTTGAGAACTTTGTCTAAGACTGAAAGGAACTATAGTCAACTTGATAAAGAGGCTCTCGCTATTGTATCCGCAATTAAACGTTTCCATGAATATGTGTATGGGAAACCCTTTACCATAATTACAGACCACAAGCCGCTACTTGGTATTTTGGCGGGAAACAAACCAACTCCCCATATCTTATCACCAAGAATGACACGTTGGTCAGAATTTTTAGCCGCCTACGATTACCGATTGCAACACTGCCCGGGCAAAACCATTCCCCAAGCTGACGCTTTGAGCCGATCCCCACTACCAGACATCATAGAGGATCCAGCTCCAACCTTATCCGTATTGCAAATTTAAACCCTCAAATCGCCGCCGCTGACCACTCGAGACATTGCCTTAGAAACAAAAAAGTTTTGGCACGAGTCCTCAGCTGGGTGGAATGGGGTTGGCCGGTCAGCGAAACCAATGATACGTTCAAGCCATTTAAGAATCGTCAAACAGAGCTATTCTCCCAAAAAGGCTGCATAGTGTGGGGAGACAGAGTCGTAATCCCAGAGAAATTGCAACATAGAGTATTAAAAATGTTGCACGATGGACATCCAGGCATCGTGCGGATGAAGGCATTGGCCAGGAGTTACGCATGGTGGCCTGGGTTAGATAAACAAACAGAGACCTGGGTAGCAAAGTGCAACAAATGCCAGGAGACTCGCTCTACTCCTCCAAAAACTCCCCCAACCCAGTGGAAAACGCCTGAAGGTCCTTGGTCCCGTATCCACATCGATTTTGCGGGATCCACAAGAGGGCACACTTTCCTCCTAACAGTGGATGCCTATTCAAACTGGCTCGAAGTCCACAAGATGAAAAGCACCACCACAGAGGCGGTCACTAAAAAGCTGAATAAACTATTCACTACCCACGGATTTCCAGATGTCCTGGTCTCCGATAATGGCCCCCAATTCACTGCCCTGCCATTCAAACAGTACCTGGCAGATCGGGGCATCCGCCATGCCTTAACATCGCCAGTTCACCCTGCGGCCAATGGTAGGGCTGAGCGAATGGTTCAATTTGTAAAAAAGATTTTGCACAAAATGGACCACGGCGACATTGACGACAGAATAAACTGGATGCTTCTCCTCCAGCACATAACCCCAAATAGTACCACGAACAAAACCCCAGCTGAACTGATGGGCCGCAAACTTCGCTCGCATCTTGATCACCTCCACCCAAACTACACGCCGGAACAACCGCCAGGATCCACCAGCAAGTGTCGGGCATTCCAGGAAGGTGACCTCGAGTTTGCGAAAAACTTCTCGGGCGACCCATTGTGGGTCCCCGCAACCATAACGCAACTTACGGGACCCCGATCCTATCGCCTGCAAACTACAGATGGTAAGATGTGGAAATGCCACATAGACCAACTCCGTTCCAGATTAGCACCTATTCCTATCTCAGCCCCAGAATCTCTAGCTGGGGGGGAGGGAACATTGAGGAGGCCGAAGAAGAATTAACAATCGAAACTCAACAATCTACACAACCAACCAGGGGATACTCACCGTCCGAAGGAGAACCGAGCCAGGGAGTGGCCTCGCCACATGACAGCACTGCGATGGAAACGGATCCAGGGAACCTGGAAGACAGCACTGGTATAAGCAGAGAAAGCAGCCCAGGGCCACAATTTTCACCATCCAGCCCAGCGAGCAGCCCACCGGAACCAGAGCCAGGACAGAAACCGGTGGAACAGCGCAGGTCGAGCAGACAGGTGAAGCGACCTGCCTATTTACAAGAATACGTCATCCCACCCCTCAGACGGAACCTAGGGGGGAGGGGTGTTATGGACTAAGCCAACGCAGCAGTAACAACCCTAGATAGCTTTACTTTACAGCAGGCTTGTAATCCTGCACTTCTCATTGGACCGCGAATAGCAAGTTGTGATTGGTCATTTCTGGCCAGTCTGATTGGCTGTTAACGGGCCTCTCTGATTGGATGCTTGCGGTAAACTCAAACCACTGGTTGTTTTGACAGCAGCCAGCTCTATAAAAGAGCTGCTGCTGCCCAAGTATTTGCTCTGTTCTTATTTTACAATGAAGAGTTGAAGTCACCATTCGATGTCTCGTCTCCGTTCCTTGCGCCCATGCTCAGGACTTAACTATAACTCTATGATATCTTTTGAAGAGAAAACTGCACACACACCATTTGCGGCAAAATTTCCAGCCAAATATATTTGGCCAGAGACATGATTTTTTTCACAGCCAGATTTCTATATGGCCAGATTTCTCGAATTTGACCAGAAAAACGGCCAGATGGCAACTCTGTTACAATATCCTTCCCCTGCCATGCCCACCAAGCCACGCCCACAGAACTGGTAGTAAAAAAATTTGAATCCTACAACTGGTTTTCAGGGTTATTATGGCTGTTCTGAACTAGCAGGCTCGTAATCCTGCACTTCTGATTGGTCTGTGAACAGCGGATAGTGATTGGTCATTTAGAGCTGATCCGATTGGCTGGTAAACGGGCTGTCGTGATTGGACACTCCAAACGCAGCAGGCTCAAATCTCTGTCATTGGACGCTTTAGCAGCAGCTAGCTCTATAAAAGGAGCTGCTGCTGCTAGGCTTTTTTACCTCCAATCTGAACTCACTAATAAAGAGCTGAAGTTACTATCTGAGGTCTCATCTTCATTATTGCGCCCGTCTCTCCAGACATAACACTGGCGACGAAGGTGGGATGCGGAGATGATAGTTGAATAAACACTCGCAGAGAATTCTGAGCATGTGGCTGAAGACGCGCAGAGATGGCCAGCAGCGTTATACCACCCGCTCCATTTGATCCAGCCAGCGAGGACTGGGATCATATATGGACAGGTTCCAAATGTTCCTGGAATCTAACAATTTGAAGGATGCTACATCGAGCAAAAAAAGGGCAGTTTTCCTAACGCATTGCTGACCCGCCATTTTTAGAATGGCAAAAGCACTTGCCAAACCAGCTGAAGTCAAAACAATGAACTGGGATACCCTGGCTCCCATCCTGCGTGCCCATTACACCCCAGCAGTTCCAACCCTCATCAGAAGACACGAATTCTATGAGAGGGACCAATATGAGGGTTTGAACATCGGGGACTTTGTAGCTGACCTACGAAATTTGGGTGGATTATGTGATTTCGTAAACCTAGAAGAAGCCATGAGAGATCAAATTGTTCTTGGACTAAGGGACTCCACGGTCCAAAGCAAAATTATGGCAAAGGGAGACATCATCCTCGCAGAGGCCATAGCCGATGCTACTGCACTGAAGCCACTCACAAATCAGCAGCACGAATGCGCCGAGCAAATGGGGCCAGCCGTCAACCACCCAGCGACCCAGCCACATCCTCAGAGAAATACGCTTCATCCACCCACCACAAGGACATCGATTCTGCATCAGATAGTGAAGAGGAAGAAGTCAACAGACTCAGGTCAGAGCACGAACAGTGAGACCAGCGGGGCCATAAATCCAGTTTCCAATGCACTAGATGCGGGGGAAACCACCCACGATCAGAATGCAGATTCCTAGATGCCATTCTGTCATTCTTGTGAGAAAAGGGGGCACATTGCTAAGGTGTGCCGGAACAAAAGAGGATCCACCCCCAAGAGGAAAGAGACTAACTTCCAACAAGCAGCAGGCACCCCACCAACAAATCAGGACTGCCCGAACAACCAGTGGAGCCAGTACAACAGGAACCGGATGTTTACTGGTGCAACCAGATGGGAAGAGGCACATCAGACCATCACCATCGGCCACGCCTCATCATTAGATGCAAAAAAAATCTGCATAAAGGTCACCATTGAAAATCGTCCATGCCTCATGGAAGTGGACTCCGGGTCTTCCTTATCCATGGTCTCCTGGAAAACCCTCAGCAGCTGATCACTGGCATCCGCTGCCAAGACCTCAGCACCCAGAGGCTCATATTAAAAGACTACCAAGGAAATCGAATCCCGGTTGCCCCGACGAGAAGTTAGTTAGAGAAACGCCTAAGAACTGTCCTACAAAAGTTCAAAGATGCAAGCCTCAAGGTTAAGAAGGAAAAGTGCCAGTTATGCACTGAGAGGGTTGAATTTCTGGGTTACCTTCTTGACAAACAAGGAATTCACCCTACTGAAAAGAAATTGGCTGCCATTAAAAATGCCCCAAGACCAAAGAACAAAACAGACCTCCAAGCCTTCCTGGGACTCATTAACTTTTATAACATCTTCCTACCCCAGAAGGCAACTGTTGCCGAACCCCTACATAGACTCCTCGACAAGAAGGCTTCCTGGTTTTGGGGACGTCGGGAGGAGTAGGCTTTCCAACAAGTAAAAGACCTTTTAACTTCGGATGCAGTACTCATACAATATAATGAGACACTTCCATTAACTGTGACTTGTGATACCTCGCCTTTTGGAGTAGGTGCCATCGTGAGCCACGTCCTACCAAACGGCACAGAGGCACCTATTGCATTCTTTTCAAGAACTTTGACTAAAACAGAGAGAAATTATAGTCAATTGGATAAGGAAGCCCTCGTTATTGTATCTGCCATAAAAAGGTTCCACGAGTACGTGTATGGAAGATCCTTTTCCATCATCACAGATCATAAACCATTACTTGGCATCTTGGCAGGTGACAAACCAACCCCACACATCCTATCCCCTAGGATGACACGATGGTCAGAGTTCTTAGCCGCTTATGACTACCAGTTGAGACACCGACCATTCCCCATGCAGACGCTTTGAGCCATTCTCCACTGCCAGAAATTCTCAATGACTCAGCTTCCATGCTCTCAGCACTACAAATTGGGACGCTTCCATCACCTCCACTAACAGCACTAGACATAGCCTGGGAAACAAAAAAGGACTCTTGTTTGGCACGGGTTCTCAGCTGGGTGGAGAGGGGATGGCCAGAAATCGAACCAAATGAAACCTCTAAACCCTTCAAGAACAGACAAACAGAACTTTTCTCTCAAAGAGGGTGTGTGTTATGGGGAGACCGAGTGGTCATACCAGAGAAGCTGCGAAAGGAAGTTCTACACTTGTTACACGATGGACACCCGAGCATCATTCGAATGAAAGTGTTGGCAAGGAACTACGCCTGGTGGCCAGGTATGGACAAACAAATTGAAACCTGGGTTGCCTCTTGTAGCAGATGCCAAGAAACATGCTCATCCCCACCAAAAGCACCACCAGCTGAATGGGAAATGCCCAGGGGTCCTTGGTCCCGCATCCATATTGATTTCGTGGGACCTACAAAAGGACATACCTTCCTGATAACAGTGGACGCCTACTCTAACTGGCTCGAGGTCAACAAGATGAAGTCCACCACTACAGATGTGGTCATCAAGAAGCTAAACAGAGTTTTTGCAATGCACGGATTACCAGATGTCTTGGTTTCCGACAACGGGCCCCAATTTACCGCCCTGGCTTTTGAGCAGTACCTAGCAGACAGGGGGATACGCCATGCCCTGACTTCACCTGCTCACCCGGCGGCCAATGGCAGGGCTGAACGAATGGTTTAGTTCACTAAAAAGACATTACAGAAAATGGAACAAGGAAACATCCACAACAAAGTCACCAGGATGCTCCTTCTCCAGCATATTACACCAAACAGTACCACAAACAAAAGCCCAGCTGAACTCCTGATGGGCAGAAAACTCAGATCACATCTAGACCACCTACACCCAGCATACACCCCGGAAAAGCCCCTGGGTTCCAGCAGTAAACACCACTCCTTTAAGGTAGGAGACCCTGTATTTGCAAAGAACTTTTCAGGAGACCCATTGTGGATCCCTGCCAAAGTAACGTAAATCACAGGTCCCCGCTCCTACCGATTAGAAACCACAGATGGGAGAGTGTGGAAATGCCACATAGACCAGCTACGCTCAAGGCAGCCCACAACTCCCATCGCTAACCCCGACCTTGAAATCAGAGGGGGAAGGGAAACAAGGGGTTTTGAAATTGAACCAACATCTGGCGAAGGAAGCATAACCCCCCAAACAACTCAGCGAAGCCCACTATACTCACAAACGGAGGAGGAACCTTGGCAGGCGGTCGTATCTCCAGGAACTAGCAGCCAAACAGGGTCCACGATTCCAGAGAACCCAGATCACAGCAATAATGAAAGCGTTGCAGGTATTCCTGAATCACCTCAGGAGAGACCCAGCGTAGAAGCCAGGCTGCCACGCCAGACAGTTCCAGCAAACAATCCATCAGAATCAGAAACTGAGCAAAGACATTTTGAACAGCGTAAATCAGGTAGACAGGTACGAAGACCTGCCTACCTGCAAGAATACATCACCCCACCCCTTAGACGGAACCTAGAGGGGAGGGGTGTTCCGAACTAGCAGGCTCGTAATCCTGCACTTCTGATTGGTCCGTGAACAGCGGGTCGTGATTGGTTGTTTAGAGCTGATCCGATTGGCTGGTAAACGGGCTGCCGCGATTGGACACTCCAAGCGCGGCAGGCTCAAATCTCTGTCATTGGACGCTTTAGCAGCAGCCAGTTCTATAAAAGGAGTTGCTGCTGCTTAGCTTTTTATCCCCGATCTGAACTCACTAATAAAGAGCTGAAGTTACTATCCGAGGTCTCGTCTCCGTTATTGCGCCCATCTCTCCAGACATAACAACGGCATAGCATATTCTTTGCACCCAGCCAATTGTGATAGCTAAACAAACCATTAGTATAATATGTGAATGCAGTCACAGAATCACTGGAATTGAAAAAGATTTTAATTTCCTTCATATATAGCAAGGGTCTTCAAATTTGGCAAGTTTAAGACTTGTGGACTTCAACTCTCAGAATTCCTGGGCTAACATGAGCTCAGGAGGAGGAAATCTGGGAGTTGAAGTCCACAAGTCTTAAAGCTGTCAAGTTTGAAGACCCCTGATATATAGGCTTAGCAGGTTTGCTATTCTAGTATATCCCTGTAGCAATTAGGAAACATTTCTTCTGGTTTTTTTCCTCCCACTGCCTCATTTAGCTCATTCACTGTAGTTTTTAAACTGTGGCTAATAATAGGCCTTGAAGGTATTAACAACCACTCCTCCCCCCCCACCCCCAAATTATAGTCTTAATGACAAGAGATCTTTTGCAGCTGAGCCAGAATGGCAGTTGTACATCACAGTCTTTCACTAAATGTGGCAATATTTTTAAAGCTCCTTACCTGGATTTTGTGCTAGTGATGGCAGTAGGATAAAGCAGAAGGGGGAGGAAGAGAAGAGTTCACCCGTGATGTGACACAATGGCCTAGTTCAGCCTCCCCCAATTCAGCATCTGCCAGATATTTTGATTTACAATTCTCAATGTTTCCAGCCAGCAAGGGCGATTGGCAGTACATGCTAAGAATTATTATAGTTAAATTTTATGATCACCAGGTTTGACCTGGGAAAGGCTGTTAGAATTTTGTTGTTGGGCTTAATAAATTATTGCACCATCAGAAACTCCAAAGGTGTTTTATATCATGTAGCCTTAAAGTAGAAAAATGTTATAGAAGGAAAAATGTTCGAAGGAATTCCAGCTGCCCTTTTGTTAACAATTCATGACTATTGTAGAATAGCAGAAGAACAAGAAACTCCTTGTTATAGAATTAGCCCCTGTAATCCTAACCTCCATTCTCTCCTTTCTGTCTTCCCACATTAAGTTATAGCTCAGCTGTTCTTCTTCCAGCAAAATGGAAGTGCTTACCATTTCATTTTATCTACAACAGCAGATCCCCTTGACTGATCATCTGGCATGTAATCTAAGGTAAAGGTCTGGACTTCAGTCCAGGCAAAGGAATCTCTGCTAATATGTAATATCAGAAGAGAACCCTGATGGTTGTATTTGTAGTGAAAAAGAAATGAACTGTTTACTTTTGAGCTTCTAAGAATCTTTGCACATTAAGAGTAATTCTCAAGTAGTATTTAACTGCAATTGAAAGAATAACTTGTTCTTTTCTTGTAGCTGATTAAAAGAACTTTCAAAAATAGTGCTTCCATTACAAGGAAATCTCACAGCACAGTTACTATGTTTGTGTGTGTGCATGTGAAAGTTATAAGACCAGAAGATAATTTTATTATGGTACATTTCATTAAAAGCATATTGAGATATCTATGTCCTTAAAAACATTGATGTGAGAGCTAATGAAAAACCTTGGATGACACGTGAGGTATACAAAATGCTGAAAACACGGAACGTACTTAAACCCAGTTATATGCTGGTGCTTAGAACAGCTAGAGCCAATTTGAAAACCACCAGAAAAACAGCACAGCAAGCCCATTGTCAAAAACTTCAGAACTTTTTTTAGAACCCTAGGAATAGCACACGCACATATGGCAAGGCATCTAGGCCATTACAGACTATAAGGCGGCTCCATCATGGTGTAACAGACTTCTTAAATGAGATCTTCCACCTTTTTTGCAAGATTCCAGGGATCAAATAGCACCCCTACAATGAAAGCTGTGCCTCACACTGATAAGCAAGTGCATAGTTTTGATGTCTGGAGGATATTGTGGAAAGTTAACATTCGGAAAGCAATAGGCCCGGATAATATCCCTGGGGGGCGTTCTTAGAGAGTGTTTAGATGAGTTGGCTTATGTTCCTAAACATATTTTCAATTTTTCATTGTTACAGGCAGTGGTCCCTCATGTTTTAAGATTACTATTATTTTGCCAGTGCCTTAAAAATCTTCAGTAGCAGGTCTTAATGATTATCGTCTTGTTGCACTTATGTCCATCTTGATGAAATATCTAGCCTCTCTCCAGAATTTAATTCATTTCAGTTTGCTTATCATGCAAAATGCACCAAAGAGGATGCTATTTCCTTTGTCCTTGGTGTACTTAGAGGAAAGAAATACTCATGTCCGAATGCTATTTGTCAACTTTAGTCTGACATTTAATATGATCATTCCTCAGCATTTAATAGACAAACTGGGCCTTTTAGGTTTTAAAATTCCTTTGTGCAACTGGATTCTTGCCTTTCTTACCAATAGGCCCCAGTATGTGTGAGTTGGGATTAAAGTTTCTAACACCATTTTTTTGAGGTGTCCTAAGTCAACTGTTGTTCACTCTGTTGACCCATGACAGTTGTGCAAAGTTTGCTATCAACTATATTGTGAAGTATGTGGATGATACAACAGCAATGGGCCTTTTTTGGGGTGACAGTGATGGTGCTTACAGGGAAGAGATAGAGGATTTGGTGGACTGGTGTAATAAGAACAGCTTGGTTCTAAATGTAGGAAAACCTAATGAGATCATCATCGACTTCAGGAAAGGCAGGCATAGCCATACATCTCTGTGTATTAATTATTCAACTGTGGAGGTGGTTTATAATATTAAATTTCTGAGGATAAGTTAGCTTGGTTGTTCAACTGAGAGATACTGGTGAAGTAGGCACAGCAAGAGCTGCATTTTCTGCATCATATGAGAAGATTGCATCTTCCCTTCCCTATCCTTATCACTTTCTACAGAGGAATATTGATAGTATGTTGTCATATTGTATTGTTTAATTTGGAAGTATTACTGTTCTGTATTGTACATTAACATTCTTTTTTTTTTTAAACAAATTTTATTAATTTTACAAAAGACAATACACAATCCAGGCATAACAACTTGAAAAATATTTTCTAAAAAAAAAAAAAAAAAATTAAAGAAGAAAGCCAATAGAACATATAAAATAACTCCAAATTGTAATATCAATATTTACATTATCTATTTAACTTCATATCTTATCCAGACTTCTCCTTTTATCCAAATTATATTTCTTGCTTATTAAATTTTATTGCCTTTCATAAACATACAAAACACAAAACATAAACAAAACTAAAAGATCTTTTCTGAAGGCTACCTGATCCTGGGTTGAAACTCTTCACACAGACACAAATTCAAACATCATATTCACTTTATATATCCTTCCATATCTTATTATCATTTTCTTTTCTTTTTTTTTATAAACCAATTTTATCAATTTTACAAAAACAGTGCACAAACAATTAAGGCATAACAGCTTATAAATTCTTTTCTAAAAATAATAATAATAATTAAAGAAGAAAACCAATGGAACATAATGATTCCAAATTATAATATCAATATTTACTTTATCTATTTAACTTCCTATCTTATCCCAGCTTCTCCTTTTCATCCAAATTATTTCTTGTTAATTAAAATTTTATTGCCTTTTATCAATATACCAAAAAAAACCCATAACAAAACCTTTATATATCCTTCCATATCTTATTACCATTTTCTTTTTTTTTTAAACAAATTTTATTAATTTTACAGAAAACACAGTAAAACAAACAAAACTAAAAGATCTTTTCTGAAGGCTGCTTGATCCCGGGTTGAAACTCTTCACACAGACACAAATTCAAACATCATATTCACTTTATATATCCTTCCATATCTTATTATCATTTTCCTTTTTTTATATATATGTAAACCATTTTTATCAGTTTTATATAAACAATGCACAAGGCATAACAGCTTATAAGTTCTTTTCTAAGAAAAAATAATAAGAAAACCAATAGAACATAACAATTCCAAATTATAGTATCAATACTTTATCTATTTAACTTCATATCTTATCCCAACTTCTCCTTTTCATCCAAATTATTTCTTATTAATTAATTTTTTTTGCCTTTTTTCAATATACAAAATCCAAAAAAAAACATAACAAAACCTTTATATATCCTTTCATATCTTATTGCCATTTTCAATAATATTCTTTGTCTGTTCTATTTCCAACTATCCATTCATCTTTTTTCTTTTATTATACTTCTCCTATACACCAATTGGAGTAATGTCTATAACTCATTACCCTAACTTAAAAGTACTTCATATAACAATTTTTCTTGGGATTCTGTTTAATAGATTCTAAAATTACACAATGAATTTTATACTCTAAATACACATATAAAAAACACAATCTTATGTACCCTCCAGAATCCCTCTTTTATCCTAAATTAAATTCACCCATTGTCTCTGAATAAACTTTTTTTCTTTAGATCTTGCTTCCCCCCATTGAGGCTTCTCCTCCCCCCCTTTCTCTCTTGTTTATTCTTCTCCTTGCCCTTTTTACCCCTTTGTCTTTCCTCCTCCCTTTTCTTACTCCCTTTCCTTTGCTTTCTAACCTTGCCTCCACCTTTCCGCTCATTTTTCTCTTCTTTGGTTGTTTTTATAATTCTTAAAATCCCCTTTTTCTTATCCTTTTTCTCCTCCTCCCCGGAAAGAACCCATTGTTCATCAAAGATGGCTTCTTCTTCCTCTTCTTCTTTGTCCCAGTCCTTCTGCTGCGTAGTCAACTTTTCATAAGTACATAACGCCATTTCTAAGAATTGAAACAAAGTGCCCAAAGTATCTTCCTTTTTATATTTTTGATATTCAGTCTTTAGTTCATCCACAAGTGATGCCATCATGAAAAAAGAAACTTTTCCCAAAGCAACCACAAATATTTTTAATCAAAAATAATTCAAAAAAAAAATTCCAAAAATTAATACTTTTCTTCCTTCTTCTCTTTCTCTTTCTGGGGTTAATGTTTAATCAAAGAGGTCCAATTACCATATACCTTTCTTTGGGATTCTAGACAATCTCCTCCTTTTTCAGCTTCTGCTCCAATTTTTTTTTCTTCTCTCCCTTCCCACTTGCAATATCAATTTTAAATAATCAGAAATCCATACCTCTAATAAGGGTTTTCCAATTTCTTAAGTTTTTCAATGTCCAGAAACCCTTTTGTCCCTAAGCTTCAACTTTCAGAATAATTCACTTTCAATGTCCAATATGTCCAAACATATCTGCTTTTTCCATGGGGTGGGAGAGTGAAAAAAAAAAAAAAAAGTTGCTTTCGATCTTCTTAGGGATACAATGTATCCTCCAGCAACTCAAACAGCTCAGTTCCAACAAATTTGAAAGATGTTACTTGACCCGGATCAGACAGCACTTTCACTCTTCTTACTTCCTCCAGCGCAATCTTACCCGGTTGCTGGCTTCTTCGTGGCGGCCATTGCTGACCGCCGCTCCACCGCCTTGGGAAAAAGGGGTTTTTCCGGAGGAGGAGGGGGTCTGCGACACCCCCAACCCCCTGTCCGACTCCCCTCTCTCTTCAGCTGTCCCTACAGGGCAGCCATATCCCCCTGACCCATCTGGATCGGGGGTACCCCGGCGGCTAGCACAGCAGGAATCACGAGCAGTCGCGAATTCCTGCTGCCCCGAAGCCACGCGAAACCGGAAACCCCTACATTAACATTCTTGTGAACACCGTGCCCTGATTGGCCAGGGCGCACGGCAACCGGATTGGCTGAGCGAGCCGCACTGATTGGCCCGCCGCGAATCCCCGCAATTGGTGGAAACCGATCGCGGGGGATTCAAAGGAGTGCCATTGGCCGCGGCTGGTGCGGCCAGCTCCATATAAGCCGATTCTCAGGACCCCGAGTCGATTTCGGAACTAATAAAGAGCTGAAAACTAGTCACTGACTCCCAAGCCTTCTTTCGAGCGCCTACACAACAATTACTGCTTTGGATTGGAAGGTTATAGAGAGGGTGGTGAGGATGGTGGAAAAGATTATTGGAAATTCACTTCCTTCAATCTGAGACATGGCTTATAAATGCTGCTTGACCCAGGGTCTGCAATATTGTCAGGGACTTTACAGCTCATGTTATGTTGACAGTAAACACTGCATCAGATATAAAGATCTCAAGTGTCTATATACAAATGCACAAACAGGATGAACTTGAACTACCGATACATGAAGGTAGATATGATATAGTTGGAATAACAGAAACTTGGTGGGGTGAAACCCACGATTGGAACATACAAGTAGAAGTATACAAACTGTTCAAAAAAACCAGACCCCATAAAAGAGGAGGTGGAGTTGCACTGTATGGAGTTGCACTGTAAAGGACCACTATATTGCTACAGAAATGCATGAAACCAAAGATGAAAAACTCCTAGAATGCATATGGGTCAATGTAAAAGAAAAAAAATGACATGGACATAGGTGTATATTATAGGCCACCCAATCAAGCAGAAAAAATAGATGTTCTTTTTGCCAACCAACCAACCAACGTATGCAGGAAACACATAACAATAGTAATGGGGGACTTCAATTATCCTGATATCAATTGGAAAACTAATTCTACACCAAGTGAGAAATCAAATAAGTTCCTAACCAACCTAGCTAACAACTTTGTTGTCCAAAAGGTAGAGGATGGAACCAGAGGGACAGCCATACTGGACTTAATTCTTACAAACAGAGAAGAAGTGATAGGGGGAGTTGAAACTGCAGGAAACTTGGGTGAGAGTGACCATGTCATACTAGAATTCAACATAACACAAACACAAGCAATAGAACATAATGACACCAGAGTCCTGGATTTTAAAAGAGCTGATTTTAATAAACTCAGAATTTGGGAAAGATCCCATGGATGAAAATCCTAAAGGGGAAAACAACTCAAGAATATTGGGAAACTCTGAAAAGTATGATCATAGAAGCACTATAGAAGCACAATACCACTGAGAAAGAAAAACAAGAAATCCAAGAAGAAGCCAGCATGGCTGCACAAAGATCTCTCTGGCAAATTGAAAGCAAAAAAGGACAAGTACAAAAAATGGAAAGAAAGACATACAATTAAGATAGAATATCAGCAGATAGCCAGAATCTGCAAAGGCGGTCAGGAAAGCAAAGGCTCAGAACAAACAAAGACTTGTAACAAAAGTCAAAGATAATAAAAAAAGTTTCTTCCAACATATAAATAACAAGAAAAAAAATCAAGGAAACAGTCGGTCCATGTACATTGAGAGCTTATGCACCGGAGACAAATTCTTTGTGCAGCTAATCACGTTTGGCCAATAAAGTCTTCTATTCTATTTTTAAAAGTGAAATGAACGCTGTAGGAGCTTGTTGGCTAATATCCATGACATTGCTGGGGATGACACTCATATTGTGACTTTAAAAACAAACATTACCATAATTATGCTATGGATGCTTATTGGAAAATAGACCTTACTGTATTGGATTCATCTTTAGTAACACATAAAGTACTGTACATCTGAAGTCAGTGGAACCAATTGTCTCAATGGTTTGAATGGTTCTGTTGTATGCTTGATTATTTTAGATTCAGCTGAGTTTGTTCAATAGGGCTTGTTCTCAGAAAACCATGTACAGAATTGCAGCCTTCATGTTTTTATTCACATGTGTGTTCAATTCTTTTAATTGCAACAACTATTTATGGAAAGTATTTCTTGGAAACCCATATATCATTTGGTGTAATATAAACTGGTTTGAGATAAGACTTTTCAATTGCGTTTCCATATTCTTGGAATGCTTTCCAGGGAGACATAAACATTGTTTATCAGAGCCATGTAAAAGAAGCTGAAAAATATGTTTTATTTATTTTTTTAAAAAATTACTGATAAAGGAGATAATATTCTTGCTCAAAATACCAAATAGTCTTGGTCAAATTATTGCTCTAAATTTAGTTCATCTGGTGCTTGAAACTACTGTATTTCTGGTTCTTGTTATTGCATATACAAATCCTAAGGCATAAAACAGTAACTAAGAGAGCTATTAAGGCTATTGACTAAACATAATACTTTACAGTTGTTTCTATTTAAGTGTTCTCTATTTGATTTCAAGGTATTATAATGCCAGTAAGTAACTCACATTTTTTATCTTAGATCCTATATATTTTGAATATGAATGAAGGGTGATATAGATCATTTGATAATTCTATAAGAAAGAATAGAGCTGACTGTCAATCTTTACATGGCTATCTTTCTACCTAACAAAATAACTATAAATACAAATTTAGCACAAATGAGATTTCAAACTTCTTGCTCCCTTGAGGAATAAATCACAGTTTTAATATTAAAAGCAAATTAAGTCCAGGGGATCATAGGAAAATACTATTTTTTCTACTGTAAAAGATTTTTAGAGAAAAAGAACTAGGAAAGTAAAGTAGTTATTATTAAAATGGCTAGAAAACACGATTCTTCTTTTTTGTAGAATTTAATATTTAAAAGTGATGGAGGACAAGCTTTGCCTTACTTCGACAGGTTCTAAGAATAATATGTAAAAATCAATAGAAATATAAGAAAAGACCCAAACCAAACTAGGCAATCAGAGATATCACTGGGTTGGGAAGTCAATCAGCCCATTGCCCTTAATTGATCCCAATTCCTTTTGAGTGAATGAGTTTGCCTATTCCCCAATCTTGCTGTCTCGAGATTGTTTTAATAGTAACATAGCTGTTCAAAACTGGAAAAAAAACCAAAAACCTTTCTAATGCTTTAACAGGTAGTATACTGGACTGTGGGATAAGCCATGATATTGATAATAAATATTCCAAGTATCATATTGGAAGATGCTCATTAATTTGATGGATAAAAGGCATTGGGACTCCAGTATTTTGAAATTTTAATTTAGAATGTGCAGGGATGGAAATGAAGCACCTGCCAGCAGTTCTTCAAAGCAGTCACCTATTTACAGGAAAGACGAGGCTGGTTTAAACACCTTAGAAAAGTGTTGTATTTTTGAGTAGTCCAAAGCACTTTTTTGAAACGGAATTTGAAGTAGCTTTAGAAATTTCTTAATTATCTCAGTTCATTCTTAAATATTGAAGTCAGCAGAAGTTATAATAGGGGAAGGGAACTGAACTGATATATAAAGTGATTATGTGTTTGAAATGGTCATGGTCCCATTGGAGCCCAGTTTGGAATAGTAGTTGGAACTGGGCTTTGATGAGGCCATGACATGTGGCATGGAACATCTCCCTAGGCATGTTTGGAAAGGCCAGGGGCTGAGGACAATGCTGTCCCAGGCCCCTCAAGTATTGGGGGAGCTGGTTGACCAGACAGAGAGCTGCCTGCCTTCACAGACACAGGGGAGGATCAGCTGCTGACAGGCAGTGATGCTGTTAGGCAAGAGATTTCCTCTAATGAGGAACAGCTGCCTCCTCCACTTGATCCAAGGACCCAGAGAGTGGAGCATAGGTAAACTCAGAGAAGGGCTGCATGGCTACTCAGGAAAAGGTTGCCCTGCTCCTCCTCACAAGGAACACCCCAAGTGGAGTGACTTAAGGAGAAGCCTTGGGGAGTTAAAATTTGCCAGGAACAATTGTTGGCTTTGGCTTACACTCTAGTAGTGGGTTCCTACTTTGGTCGCTACTGGTTCGGTGGGTGATTGTAAATGCGCGCATGTGCATGCATGCCTCGAATGTGCCAATCAGGTGAGGGGATGAAGGAACAAAAAGCTAGGAGATGGTCACTTCTTTTACCCTCTCAGCTGATTGTCGGAGGAACCGGTTTGGCTGAACTGGTAGTTTTTTTACTACTGGTTTGGCTGAACTGGGCTGAAGCGGTAGCATGCCACCATTGTTACACACTCTTGCCTTTGACTTGTGCCTTTTGCCGTTTGCCTTCCTTTGCTTTTTGACTTTTGCCTTTGTCTTGTGGATTACTTTTGGCCCTTCGCTTCGTCTTTAGAATTGCCTCTTGCCTTGTACCTTGTCTTTGCCCCAAAGACTGCCATTTGTCTTGGGCCTGGACTCTGCCTTGTGGATTCATTTAGCCGGGTAGACTGGACTTGGAACCCTGGACCTTGTCTTGTGAGCATGCTCCTATTCCATGGGCTTTATTTGTACTATAGAGGCTGTTGTTTGGGCAGACTGAGGTGACTGCCTCCAAGGTAGTGTGTGTGTGTGTGTGTGTATGTGGAGTCTCACTGGTCATTGGAGGGCCATTTATTGGGCGCAATAAAGGACTCTCTAGAGGCCTGCTTTGACTTGACCTGGGTCAAAACATCAGGCATGAAAGGACATGAATTAGATTTTTATCCTGCCCTTATTATTTTATAAGTAATTCAGAGTGCTGAACATACCTATTTTCCCCTCAACAACAACCCTGTGAGGTGGAATGGGCTAAGAGAGACTGGCCCAAAGTCTTCCAAGAAGTCTGGGCCAGACTTTCATAACTAAAAAAAAGACTAGAACTGGTTTCTAGGCAGCACCTTAATTACTGCACCAACTCAGCAGGTGTTGTACTGCTTGTCATGCAAACTTAACAACTGAAATTGCTAAAAATGTATTTCTCTAATTGCAGACAATATGAATGAGAAGAGTGGTTTTGGCGGGGTTATTTCCCCTTCATATATATATATATATATTCCAAGAACCGGTTGTTAGAAGAAATTACTGGCCTAATCCTGTAAGGAAGGCAGGAAGGAAACATTCTGGTGTTGCTTACAAAAACTGCCTCTCTGTTAACCCTTATTACATTCTTGGCAGGACTAGACTTCCTGTCTCAGGAACTTCTCTGGAGTTTTTTTCCCTCCTTTGCTGGTACTTTGCTTGTGTGGAGTGACCATTCAAAGTTACAATAGCACTGAAAAAAGTGACTTTTGACCATTTTTCACACTTACGACTGTTGCAGCATCCCCACAGTCATGAGAGGCCAGGCAAGGAGATGCGTCCCTCGATGTGAGTTATATTGAGTTGGCCACGTCCAGGCAATAACATGACCACCAAACCATGCCCCCCAATTAAGTCGCACCCACAGAACTGGTTGTTAAAAAATTTGAATCCCATCCCTGCCTATGAACCTGTTGTTTTGTTATGTAGCAGACTACTTACAACAGTTCATTTAGTGATCGTTCAAAGTTACAATGGCATTGAAAAAGTGAATTAGTACAATTTTTCACATTTATAACCCTTGCAGCATCTCCATTGTGATATCAAAATTTTGATGCTTGGCAACTGACTCATATTTATTATGACCGTTGCCGTGCCCTAGGGTCATGTGATCAGCTTTTGCGACCTTCTTACAAGCAAAATCAATGGGAAAGCCAGATTCCCTTAACAATAGTGGTACTAATTTAACATGTGCAATGATTCATTTAACAAATGTGATAAGGTAAAATGGGACAAAATTTACTTAACAAATGTTTCTCTTAACAACAAAAACTTTGGACTTAATCTGATTGTAATCAAGGACTTCCTGTACAAATGTGTAGTACTTCTTAAAAAAAGAATATTCTTTCTCTGATCTTAAATAGATGCACTGATGTATTGAATAAAACTGTGCTGTCAGAATGATGACTTTAGTGACTTGGTTAAGTTGTATTAATACATGAACATAATCAGTTCTGACAAGAAATCAAAAGGTATATTAAAGATTCAGTGATTCAACAGAAATGATATAATGCTGAAACTATCTGATCAATAAGAGGTGTGCAGTGGTGGGATTCAAATAATTTAACAACCGGTTCTCTGTCCTAATTATTTCTTCCGACAACCAGTTCACCAAACTGCCCAGAACGTTAACAACTGGTTCTCACAAACTGGTGTGAACTAGCTGAATCCCACCACTGGAGGTGTGGTAAGAGAAATTGTTATTTGGGCAGAAATTTGTTTTATTTAGAGAAATAGACTCTATATTCAGCTACATGTCTACAAATCTGGTTTGTGTGTGGATAGATGTGCTCTTTTTTTAGTTCTGCTGCTTTCTGTTTCAGGTCCTAAATGGGAGAGTTTAAGAGTAGCATTATCAGATCAAATTCAAAATATCTGAAAGGTTTTTCTTCATCTATAAACTTCATTTGCTCATTTTCTTTTAAACTGCATCACACTTAATAAGTAATAATCTCGTTGAATTGAATAAACATTAGATTGTATTGATGACAACAAAACATTTTTGCAGAGATGTAGATCACAATAATAAAAACAAAATTCTCTGGGCAACATAGCAGACATTTCCTGATCTATTAACTGTAAGGAAAAGTTTCCTTTTCCTGAATTTAATTTGTTCCTAATTTACAATGCTGTAACAATGGATGTCCCTATAGAATTCAGTGCATCTAGTTAGTTAATCAGTGAATCAGCAACCATTGTAAGATATTTTTGAAGCTTGATTGTCTAAATTGTTTTGGGTTATAACCAGTTCCTTGATTTTGTGAGGACAAGTTCAAGTTTATACTCAAGGAGTTCTGTTTTATTAAGTTGATATGGACTAGAGCAGAAATATTTTATGTAGCCCATACAGATGACTGTGTCAGTGCGTTCTATATGCTTCATGAGTTACAATAATTTATTATTGAAGTAATCTTTTTCAGAATAAGTACATCTCAATTTGATAATAAACTTCCCTAATTATTTTTATCCAACATTGCTTCTAACCCACAGCAACATTTTACATTCTAAAAATGTGACAAAACCAACAGATGTTGGATTTATGTTTCTAAAAAAAGTGGACAAAAATAAATAACCAAATGTTATTTAAATCTTAACATAAACAGAAGAAAAATCTAATAGTACATTATGCATTATATAGCCCCTGAAATAAATTAAAAGGTGTTGGTTTAATCAAATGATTTGTCTTACTACTCCATATTATCTTAAGTCTATTTGGTGAATTCATAAAACGTTTAAATTTAGTTAAAAATGTATGGTTTTCTTTTTGATTATTTAATTATATTTGAATATTTCAACTCAAAATATTTGGTCATCTTTATTACAAATGCTTTACAGAGAAAATTTCTTGATTCCAGTCTCAAATACAATTGTCATTATGTCACCAGGAATCAGCTGTGAAACAGTGGAAGCACTCTGCCAGTTTTTGTTTCATGATCCTTGCTTCCAGTTGGAATTCTGGTTCGATGTTCTCTCGTGTTGAACTTTTTATTCTCTTGGCTGCCCAGGAAATATGAAGCAGCCTTGAGCATGATAGTCAAAGAAATTAATCCTTTCCACATTACCCTACCCTACCCCATCCCATCCCAGTCTACTCTTCCTTGAATCCTAAAGGAAATTATTCTCTGAACTGAGTAATTTTCCATTATGTGTGCAGCAGTATATTTTAGAACAAAAATTCCGACTCCATTCTTTCTCTGAGTTTCATTTCCATAATAGAAAATTTTGAATTCATCTGGTTGGAAATGTCCCATTCTTAAACATTTTAGGTCACTTACTCATGGAAAACCTGTCCTAATCCATTGGGCCCCCAAGAACTAAGGACTATGTATGTCCATTTTAATGATATACAGCTTTCCTTAATTCATACTGCAGATGTTCTATGATCCCATCCTAGTGTTTCCAAAAAGTTTTGAGCTTTTCTTTCAATTCTGCCTACTGTATATCAGCATTTGGACCTTCCTCAACATAGTGCTCAACCAACCAAGTTAGACTTTTAAGGTTGTCCTTGCTTTGTCATAGAGCCATCTGTAGATTTCTGTGGCATTTTCTTGCAGGATTCAATATGGGTCAATCACTGGGACCAGAGGTTTAGTCTTCTGAGCTTTCAGACTTATGCTAAAGCCTATCTTCAGGGAACTTTTCTCTTACCAGATATTCTGGTGCTTCAGCATGAGTCCGAGAATTTTTGGCCCCAGTGACTGATCCAGATTGGATCCTGCAACATTATCCTGGGGCAGGTATATTAGACTTCATTTGTGTTCCTCTCCCCAAACCTGCACATCCTACTTATAATGCCTTTCATGGTCTGTGGCTGTTTTTTTGTAGGGCACATGCCATTTGTATCTCTGAGGAACTGACAATTAAGGGTGAGGGAAGTGAGTCTGTAGTTGGTTCTCATAGTAACTTGTCAGTATCATCTTTGTGGATAAGAGGGGAAACTGAGTCCAACAAGGGAGATGTGGAAAGACTGCAAGAATCATTATGTAAGCATCAATTTATCTCTGAGAAGGAAGAAGGAATGAAAAGATTCTCAGATAACTTTGCCTTGATTTGGCTAAGTATAAGAGGTGGTATACCTGGGTATAGGAAAATAGATTTACAAGATTCTGTTACTGTACTCTACAAAAATAGTTCTAGTACTCCTTGTGCAGTCTATTTACTGAACTGGTCTACCTTGAAGGGCTGACACCAATAGTCACATAAGGCATGTGACATGTATTAGTAATGGGGACAGGTCTGCAATTTCCCAACCTTTTTAAATGCATTTTTAAGGTGACTGTTCTAAGATTAATAGGTGCATTAAAACAGAGTTATTTGCCTGCTGAAAACTGACAAACTCATAATGATATAATTCACAGTACAGTCTTGGGGAACTTAAAAGCACCAAAAAAATGAGACTGCAGGCCAAAATCAGTTGTCCCCAGCAATTAGATTTATATCTGTCCCTAAGGAATGTTTACAGATTTTAATTGGCTCTGAATTGTATAAAAGCAAGGAGCGTTCAAGAACAGAAACAATTCAAACTGTTTAATTTTCCAATGATTTAATGCAATGAACTAGGATGCAAAATGGAAGGTCATGATGTAATACACAATGTGCCCCTTCATTTAAACACTAACTTGGCAGCCAGAATAGTATTGGCAAAGGGAGTGTTGTTGGGTTAGAAATACAGTAATTGTTTGCTGGAAGGAGGGTATGCTACTAAAGTGAAGTTCCCCTTTCCCACATGTAGTTTGAAATAATACTTGCTAGCCACCGAAGAAAATCAGAGAACTGTCCCAAAGCTTGTGCAGAAGTAAACTTAAAGCCAAAATACAAACAAAGAAAAGGAAATCATATACATAAAGACAGAGTGAATATCTTGATGAGCTTTAGTGATTAAAAGATTCAGCTATTAACAGTATTCAAAAATAGCACTAGATATGATTCATAATATTTGACAGTTGTGGACTGAAAGTCATCATCAATCTGCTGTTAGACCCTTTGCAGTTTGCCTACTGAGCAAATAAGTAGGCCAATGATGCTGTCCATATGACATTGCATTACAGCTTGCAAATCTAGAATCTGCATAGGTCCTTTTTGTGCACTTCGTCTCAATGTTCAATACTATCATTCCACTTTAGACTGATCCATCTCAGTGTACCTATTCATACTTGTAGGTGGATAATCAGCTTTTGACAGAAGGAAGCAACAGGTGAGGCGAGGGGAAATGACATCTGGTAATCAGCAATTAGCACAGGTGCCCCTCAGGGCTGTGTGCTCTCTCTGTTGCTCTTTTCTCTCCATACCAATGGAACCTGTGGTTAAAGTTCTGAAATTTGCAGATAACACAACATTTAATTGGCCTTATTTGAGAGACAGTGATGAATCTGCTTATAGATGGGAGCTTGAACAACTCATTCTACGTTGGAGCTGTAACAATCTGGAGCTGGAGCTGCTTAAAACTATAGAGATGAGAGTGGGTTTTAGGAGGAGCCCTTCTATTTTACTTCCCCTTAGAGTATTCAACAGCACAGTATCAGTAGTAGAGTCTGTTGTGTAGGCGCTGGGAAGAAGGCTCAGGAGTCAGTGACTAGTTTTCAGCTCTTTATTAGTCCCGAGATCGACTCAGGGTCCTGCGGATCGGCTGCGGCTTATATAGAGCCGGCCGCGCTGGCCGCGGCCAATGGCATGCTTTGAATCTCCCGCGATCAGTTTTCACCGATCGCGGGGATTTGCAGCGGGCCAATCAGTGCGGCTCGCTCAACCAATCCGGTTTCCCTGCCCTGGCCAATCAGGGCGCAGTGTTTACAAGAATGTAAATGAACAATACAGAACACCCCTCCCCTCTTGGTATGGTCCTACGTGACGTAGTCCCGTAAGTAGGTGGGGCTCTGTATTTGCCTACTGGACCTGCACAGGTTAGTTGATGCCTGTCCCTCGTGCGGTTCGGTTGGGTTTTGTGTTGCTCTCTGCCTCGTTGATGGAAGTGCCTGGAAGGAGCCGGGCTTTTTGTGGTGGCTGCCTCCCGGTCTATCTGGGCTGGTCGAGCTGCTGGCCTTGCCCCTCCTGCCCAGTCTTTCCGGGCTGGTTTAGCTGGCCTGGCTGTTTCTTCCTGGCGAGGCTTCGAGCTGGTTGCCTATTTCTGCTTCGGTTGATGAGTATTCCTGGCTTCTTTCTGGTTGGGGTTGGTTCCCGGGACTTTCCCTCCCCTCTTGGTTGGCGTTTGGGTGGGTTTTTTCCGTCTCTGGGTTTATGTTTTTGTCTGCTTGCGTGTCGGTTGTGTTTCCCATGGTTGTTCTCAATCTTATTTGATCGATGTGTCATTTCCATGTTCGTCCATCGACTGTTTGTAGCTGGTACAAACAGGGACCTGTTACCTGGGTTACCGTTGCCGGTATCCAGAGGGGGTCCCCTCTAAGGTTTTTTGCGTATACTGTGTCTCCTGGTACGAACGTTCAGTGCCTGCTCAATGAGTCGGTGGGTTTTTCGGGGTTGTATGTGGGGTGAAGTCTATCTAGGGGGAATCTTAGCTTCCTCCCATTAGCAGCTCTGTGGGGCTTTTGTTGGTCGTTGTGTTAGGTGTTATATGTTGGATGAAAAGTATTTTATTTATTTTCTCTTTCATGTTTTGATTTTTTTGATTTTTTTTTGGTAAATTGGACCATTCGTTCCACCCTACCGTTCGCTGCCGGATGTGCCAGCGCTGTCAGAGCGTGTCATATGCCCCTTTCTGCTAGAAATTTTTCAAATTCTAGTGCAGTAAACTGTGGGCCATTATCTGATACAATTACATCTGGGAGACCGTGGGTTGAGAATAGCTTGTTGAGTTCTTTGATGACGGCCTCGGTGGTGGTAGTTTTCATGTTGCTTACCTCCAGCCAATTGGAGTAAGCGTCTACTGTTATGAGGAATGTGTGTCCTTTTGTGGGCCCAGCGAAATCTATGTTTATCCTGGACCATGGTCCTCTGGGGGTTTCCCATTCCAGGATTGGGGCGGCGGGTGGGCTTGGCCTGGATTCTTGGCATTGCTTGCAGCTTGCCACCCAGGCTTCGATTTGTTTGTCCATCCTTGGCCACCAAGCATAGCTTCTGGCCAGGGCTTTTGACCTAACGATACCCGGGTGCCCCTCATGTAACAATTCCAGGACCCTTTTTTGCAATTGTTCTGGGATAACCACCCTGTCCCCCCATAGTATGCAACCGCGTGAAAAGTTCCGTTTGTTTGTTCCTAAAAGTCCTGAATGTTTCATCGTCATCTTTTTCTGGCCACCCTTTCTCCACCCATTGTAAAACCCATGCCAGATGTTTGTCTTTATTGATTTCGTGGGCAATGTCTGACGCGGTTAGGGGGAGGTTGGGTAAGGTCTCTATGCTCAGGGTGGCTGCTGTGGATGCCGGGTCTGCGTCCAGGTCGGGTAGCGGGGTGTGGCTCAAGGCGTTTGCGTGTGTGATTGTTTTACCGGGTCGATGGGTCAGCCGGTAACTGTAGGCGGCAAGGAATTCAGATCACCTTGTCATCCTCAGTGATAGGATGTTCGGGGTGGCCTTGTTTCCCACCAGGATGCCCAGCAGCGGTTTGTGATTGGTGATGATGGTGAACGTTCTGCCGTAGAGGTACTCGTGGAACCTTTTTACGGCGGCGATGATAGCCAGGGCTTCCTTGTCCAGTTGGCTATAGTTCCTTTCCGGCTTCGATAGGGTTCTTGAGTAAAAGGCGATGGGTGCTTTATTTCCATTCGGGAGTGTGTGGCTGAGGATAGCCCTGATGCTGAACGGTGATGTGTCGCACGTTACTGTTAACAGGACGGTCTTGTTGTATTGGATGAGGACGGCATCCGAGGTGAGTAGGTCCTTGGTTCGGTTGAATGCGGCTTCCTCTCACCTCCCCCAGATCCAGGTGGCTGTTTTGTCCAACAGCCTATGCAACGGTTCCGCTGCGGTCGCCTTTTGGGGCAGGAAAACATTATAGAAGTTAATCAGCTCTAGAAACGCCTGCAGTTCAGTTTTATTCCTTGGCCTGGGGGCTTCCTTGATGGCTCTGATTTTTTTTTTCCTGTTGGGTGAATTCTGTGCTGGTCTAGGAGGTACCCTAGGAACTCAACCCTCTCGGTATGCAGCTGGCATTTTTCTTTTTTGACTTTCAGCCCTGCATCTTTGAATTTTTGTGGTACCTCCCTCAGGTGAGCTTCCAGTTGTTTTTGGTTGGTCACTGACACCAGCACCTCATCAAAGTAGGGCACCACCCCCTTGATCCCTTGGAGGAGCCTCTCCATGAGACTGTGGAAAATTCCTGGTGCCACGCTGACTCCGAACTGGAGTCTCTTGCAGTGAAAAGCCCCCTGGTGGGTTACTATGGTCTGCGCCTCGGCGGTTTCTGCGTTGACCGGCAACTGTTGGTAGGCTTGTGCCAGGTCGAGCTTTGCGAAAACCTTGCCTCCCCCAGTGAGTGCAGAAGGTGCTGTACTACTGGGACGGGGTATGCGCTTTGTTGTAAGGCACAGTTTAGGGTGGCCTTATAGTCCCCACAGATTCTCACCGACCCATCGGGCTTGACTGGGGTGACTATGGGGTCTCCCACCAGGCGTGATCGGTTGGCTCTAGGACTCCCTGTTTGATGAGCTTGTCTATCTGCTCATCGATCTTGGGTCTGAGTGCGAAAGGTACTCACCGTGGTTTGAGGCGTATCGGGGGAACGTTGGGGTCTAGACTGAAGGAAATAGGGGGCCCTCAGTACTTGCCTAAAGTGCCGTCAAACACTTCATGGAAGTCCCTCTTGAGTTGCTCCTCCCAGTCTACCTCTGCGACATGATTGATGCTGGTTACCTCGATCCCGAGCGGCGCGAACCACTGTAGTCCCAAAAGGCTGGGTCAGTCTCTGTCCACAATTGTCAGGGGAAGCCTTGCTGTGCGCCCCTTGAATGTGATTTCAAAATGTCCGGTTCCGACTACAGGGATGCGGTTCCCTTGGTAGTCCTTTAGGATTAGCTTCTGGCTTTCCAGGCCCCTTTTGTGGATGGTGGGCCCCAGGCGCTTGATTTCCCGCCACGCAACCATGGAGAGGTATGACCCGGAGTCCACCTCCATCTTGCATGGCTTGCCCTCGATGCCCACTTCCACGTGTAACTTGCGGGCGTCCCAGCTAGATGAATGGCCAATGATGACCGTCTGGTGGTTCTCCTCTCTCTGTCAGTTCTCGCCGTTCCATTGGCCTCGCCTGTCCCGGTTCCAACGGCCCTCGGTTTGGCGGTCCCTCATTCTGGGGGGGGGGTGCCATCTCATCTCCGGCTGCTGCTGTCTTGTCGTCGGGGGCTGTAGGTTCTTTTGAGTTGGCAGACTCGGGTGATATGGCCTCTCTTGTCGCTTTGGTGGCAGATCGCGTCGAAAAATCAGCACTCCGATTGAGGATGGTCACCCCCGCACCCGGCACATTGCCACCCCAACTTACGACTCCACCGCTCACACCGGTCTTGTTCTGTCTGTAGTCAGTAGATGTCCTCCTCGTCCGTGGTGTCGGAGGGGGAATTGAGGTCGCCATGGTGGGTGGTGGTAGTTGCTCGTTGGCTTGCTTCTGGCTGTGTCTCGGCTGCTGTGCTTGTCTCGGTGGTTGTGGCTCGGTCCCTGCATTCGGGCTGCTGATTTCTAGGTTGCCTCAGCTGCGGTAGCTTCGGTGAGGGCATCGGTGAGGGAGATGTCACCTTTCGCCATCAGCCAGCTTTGTAAGACAGGGTCCCTGAGCCCGAGGATGACGCGATCTCATAACACCTCGTCCATGTCTGTAAAGCCGCACATGCCCCCCAGATTTTGCAGGTTAGCGATGAAATCGCTGATGCTCTCACCCTCTCGCTGGTCGCGCTGGTAGAAGTCGTGCCATCTGATGAGGGTGGGCACAGCGGGGGCATAGTGGCGTCACAACAGAAGCTCGAGGTTGGCCCAGTCCATCACTTTAACATCTTCCGGTTTCGCGAGGGCCTTTGCCATCTTAAACACTGTGGGCCTGCAGTGTGTCAGGAATACGGCCCTTTTTTTCTGCCCATTTGCGTCCTTGAAGTTGCTACTCTCCAAGAACATTAGGAACCGATCAATGTACAATTCCCAATCTTGCCTGGTTAAGGGTGTGGGTGGTGTAATGCTGGCCATCTCGTTGGTTCCGCTCATCTCGGTGCCACGTGCTCGGTGGGTATCAGTTCCACGATCCCACCTTCATCGCCAGTGTTGTGTAGGTGCTCGGAAGAAGGCTCGGGAGTCAGTGATTAGTTTTCAGCTCTTTATTAGTCCCGAGATCGACTCAGGGTCCTGCGGATCGGCTGTGGCTTATATCGAGCCGGCCGCGGCCAATGGCACCGCTTTGAATCTCCCGCGATCGGTTTTCACCAATCGCGGGGATTTGCAGCGGGCCAATCAGTGTGGCTCGCTCAGCCAATCCGGTTACTGTGCGCCCTGGCCAATCAGGGCACGGTGTTTACAAGAATGTAAATGAACAATACAGAACAGAGTCCTTCAGGTTTTGGGGTTCTTGATCTCTCAGGACTTGAAATGGATGGTTAATATTTGTTTGTTTTTAAATTTATTGGCTGCCTAGTTTACCACAGAGTAATTCTATGTGGCAGAGAGGGAGGGAGAGAACATAAATTATACAACACTATAATGCACTTAAAATAGTGGGAGGTGGGGTCGGTTAATTGATCAACCACCTCCATTGTGATGCTATTCTACTGGGGTCCCTGTCAACCAGAATAATTGGATCTTTCGAACCCTGCAAGGCATCCTGCTCCAAGAGGCTGCACCGGCAAAGACTCATTTCTGGCAGAGTTTGGGGGAGAGAAAGAGTTCTGCTGCTTCTGCTGCTTTCCTTGCATGAAGCCAAAAGTCTCTCTCTCTCTCTCTCTCTCCCCTTCCCTTCCTCCCTGCTATAGGGCATTATATGCCAAGACAATTAGATACAGGGATAGTTTTTTATCCTTGTGCCATCACTGTTGAATTCTTACAGTTCTGTCTAATGTGTATATATATTAACCCATACAGTATGTATAATTTATCCTTTCTGTTATCTTCTTTATTTCCCTCTTTTATTGGTATATTTTAATTGTTATTCTGTCTATTGCTTTGCAAGAACACTGAGTATTTTTGTACTGTATACCAATCACACTCGGCCAAATAAAGTACCCAACCCAACCCAACTGAATTGTTTTAATTGCTTTAATTTTTAACAATGAAAAGATTTAATTGTTTCTAGTACCTTTTTTACTTTTTTTAACTTTTTATTGTAAGGTCTCCAGGGTCATTGTATCAGTGAGATGGGAAGCATAGAATTTTAATAAATAAAAAAAAATAAAAATAAAGCTGGATTCTAAACAGCAATGAGGAGAATAAACTAAATTTGATTTAATTTATTTTCAGTTCAAAATGAATTAAATATACTTTAATTTGGTAGAAGCCTGGAAAAATAAATATGTAGCAACTTTGGAGGCAATATGGGAATTGCATCTAAAGATGGACTATTTATCCTGGTTTAGTTGGATTCTATATTGTAGACCCTTTAATGAGCAAGTAGTTAGACTAGATGTTTTCCAGTGTATATTC
This sequence comes from Hydrophis major, assembly GCA_033807585.1. Classification (NCBI taxonomy): domain Eukaryota; kingdom Metazoa; phylum Chordata; class Lepidosauria; order Squamata; family Elapidae; genus Hydrophis; species Hydrophis major. Next base: position 180,659,073 of record CM066331.1, on the reverse strand, counting down.
CAAGCACTGGATTATATGATACCAAAAGATCACATCTTATCTTCAGAAAGAAGGGATGAAAACTTAAGGCCTCTTAGCTTAATTTCTGTCCACCTGGAAAGATAGCTTAGCTAAGTAGAGAATGTAGGTAGTCCTTAACTTGTGACCACAACTGAGCCCAAAATTTATGTTGCTAAGTGAGAAATTTGTTAAGTGAGTTTTGCCCCATTTTATAACTTTTCTCACTGCATTTGTTGCATTTGGGGTTGATAAGTTAAGTGAATCTGGCTTCCCCATTGACTTTGCTTGTCAGAAGGTTGCAAAACAGGATCACGTGACTCCGGGACACTGCAACCATCATACATGTGAGTCATTTGTCAAGCGTCTGAATTTTGATCATGTGACCATGGAGATGCTGCAACTGTCGTACATGTGAAAAATGGTCATAAGTCACTTTTTTCAGTGCCATTGTAAGTTCAGTCACTAAATGAACTGTTCTAATTCGAGGATGACATGTATCTTTATTGCATTTGCAGGGGATAATGAAGCTTTAGAAGATGCAGTAGAGAGTATGATGAAATTCAAGGTATCTTTTTTTGTCAGTCAGCCCATTAGTAATAATCAATTTCAGCAATGATTAATTCTAAAATGTTGCACTTCCATTTTTTAGAGCATTTTAGAGTAATGGGCTAGTTCAATCATCTCTTGAGGCAAAATTACACATCAGAAAATAGAAAAGGTTGTCGCCTTCCTTCCCCCCCCCCTGGAAAAGTACAGATTCCCCCCTGGAATCTGGAAAAGTACAGATAATAGTGGTGATGTCAGTTCTTAAATTTCTATAAAAATGCATTAAAAGAAGGAGAAAAAAAATGACAGCAGTTAAAGCCTTCTGCATCGAAAAAATACAGTTTATGTTTCCCAAGTGGCGAAGTACTAGCCCTAATGCATGATAAAATCCAAAGAATTGACAAATTTCAATTGTTGGCTTAGATGCATGAACCACTGGAAGATTATTTCCTCCATGGAACATTAATTTCCTCTATTTCTGCCTCTGTAAGTGTATTTAATACTTTTAGAAGGGCAATATATTTCTCAATGCATCTCACATGGAAGTTACAGCTGAAAGATATAAAACAAATTCACAATTTTCCTTGAAAGCATGAACCCATCCTTCACTTAATGAACAAAAGATGCTGGGAAGCAGTTATAACTGAAGTGGCCTGCATTTTCATGAGTGAATATTGCCCATGGTTCTGATGAAATACCTAAATCCCTCTCTGTATATGTGTGCATGTATCTATGTAAGTACTCTCTTATTTTTGAAGAAACACAGTATGTCTATGTCTATATCATTGTATGTGTGTAAGTGTCTATATATGTATTAGATTAGACTGCACTAAAACTATTAAGCAGACATGCATATTAAACAATATTCCTAGTGTGATATTTTCCATATTATTCAATTGGGAAGTTCATGAAGACATATATTGTGCTTTCTTACTGATGCTAGATGACATTAGCTCTGGAGTGGAATTTCTAGTTAAAATATAATAGCTGAGTAAAAACATTAAAGTTTCAATATTTTTGTCATTAATTCATCTATTTTGAACTTGGAAATTTTCTGAAGTTATCTAAACCATTTTTGAGTATTCAGTCTGTCTTAGCTGCATAATGAAACATGGAAATTAAATCCCAAAAGGTGCTTTTCAAGAGGCAACTGGACTTTCTGCCTTTGAAGACATTCTGCTTCTCATCCAAGAAGATTCTTCAAAGGGGGGGGGAAAAAAACCAGAAAGTCCAGTTGCCTTTTGAAAAAGCACCTTTGAGACAAGCATGACCTGGAGGACTGAGAATCTCCCTAGACATGCAAATTATTAGTATTTTCATTCTAAATGAGATATATCAGTATGATTTGTCTTTTCAATTTGCACCTGGCTTAGAATCCTGTAAATAGCTATTTCTGGCAACATCTGAAGCTGTTCTGCTTTTCTATGATTTTTTCTTGTCTTCTTGAAGACAGACAAAAAGAGTCTTAACAACCACAAGACTATATTTATATTTGCATCTGCATTACTTCTTCATTTCTCTTCCAATACCTAAAGCAATACCTTCTCCCATAATTTAAATTTCATAATTTCATTTTGGCTTCTAGGTGCTGATTAAGAAAGGATTTTTCAAAATGACCATCAGAGCAGTAGTATTTCATATATTATTATTAACACGCTCTGATGCTAAGGAGTTCTACTCCTTCTCCCAACCTGAAAAGAAATCTGTTCCAAATGCAAAACACAAGCAGAGGAGAGGTGTTTCAGTTTCATTGCACCAAGCAGCTTTAGTACAGAATAGTTGAGCTAAGCCATGCCCAAGCTTCTTGCTGTCTCCTTCTTGCTCACACAGCAAATACTGCTTTAGTTTCCAAACAGCCATCAACTATCCCACACACTGACAGCATGCTAGCCAGATGAATACTGTTGGATGTTGGTATGTAAAGGCAGAATTTTTTCTCCTTATTTTCCTCCCCAAAAACTAACCCCAACCACATAGTTTCATAGTAAAGCATGAGTATCGAGCTAGTTAAACATATTTGTTCAGTATGAGGGAATCTATACCCCTCCTAATATTGCAAAACTATAGTATATAGAGTCAAAAATGAAAAAAAATGCAGCACTTTATATATGAAAACACCTTGTGGACCAGGGGCTTCTTAACCCTGCTTTAATGGCAATGTTCGCAACTAAATAAAAATATCTAATCTATTAATGGGGTTGGATTAAGATCACTTCTCAGATCCGTATGACTCATTGTGTCCATAAAAGACAATGATTTCCTTGTCATCTCTAAAAAAAAATCCTTTTAAGAATAAGAAAACTGTGCAGGAAACTTGGTAAGCCAATCATTTTCTCCACCATTCATTTATGGTTGCCATTGTGGAGAATAATTGGAGATCCATGTAAGCTCATTTAGGAAGGAAAGCCAAGTTGTAAAATTTTAGGATTTCAACTAACATTAATTACTTAAATGAATATTACCATTTTTGCATGATTTAATATATAAATATTTTATATAGTTATGTCAAAATTTAGCAGAGCTTCCTTTATGTGTAATTTAACTGCTTCGTTCATTTTGTTCAGTGCTTTTACAGACCATCATTCAGAGCAAAACTCCTAATGCAACTGACATTTAGAAAATAAATTACATGAAAATCAGAATTAATACAAAGTTCGATATAAGTAGTAAGATTTGAGAAGACCTATTAATCAATCTGCAACCACAGCTTTGTTTAGGACATCAAGGGTCAGTGACTGAGGTAGTCTTAATAGCATGGCAGAATTATTTTTGCATTGGTTTTATCCTATTGTGTACATTTCCTATGTTAACATTGGTCTTCTCCAAATAGCTGCTTATACCTCTATCCTATACCAAAGTCATTTTTATATATATAGCACTGGTTTTATTAGCCCCTATTACTTATGTAATATTTCTAAAGCACTGTTGCTACTGTCCTATATCAATGATTGATTGTAGTGGGAAAAGAGAAATTGAAAGTGTTTAAGCATTCTTGCAAGCTAGTGAAAAAAAATGACGAAATGTTCCCTCTCTTCCCTTTCTGTCCATCACAGGATGAAGATGAGACGCCACAAGCTCTTTCTGACTCTGTGCATGGCTGGTCTCTGCCTCATCTCCTTCCTTCATTTCTTGAAGGCCCTGTCCTATGTCACATTCCCCAGGGAGCTAGCATCACTTAGCCCCAACCTTGTGTCTAACTTATTCTGGAACAATGTACCAGTCACACCTCAGGCTAGCCCTGACTCTGAGGGTCCAGAAATTCTGCGTACCCCACTATATTCCCACTCACCACTGCTTCAGCCTCTTTCCCCAAGCAAAGCTGGTGAGGAGCTACACAAAGCTGAGTTTGTGCTGCCTGAAGACACCACAGAATACTTTGTACGCACCAAAGCTGGTGGTGTCTGTTTCAAGCCAGGGACTAAGATATTGGAAAAGCCGCTAGCAGGACGCCTAGAAGAGAAGATAGAGGGAGTTATATCCGGGCGCACAGGCCGTAAACCTTTGAGTGCCACTGGGACAAAACGACGTAAATGGGTGGAGTGCATGTGCCTGACAGGTTGGCATGGACCCAGCTGTGGTGTTCCCACTGTGGTTCAGTATTCAAATCTCCCCACAAAAGACCGCCTGGCACCACGGGAGGTTCCCAGGAGAGTCATTAATGCCATCAATGTGAATCATGAATTTGACCTCTTGGATGTACGTTTTCATGAGCTAGGTGATGTGGTGGATGCCTTTGTGGTTTGTGAATCAAACTTCACAGCATATGGTGAACCACGTCCTCTCAAATTCCGTGAGATGCTACTCAATGGCTCCTTTGATTACATCCGGCACAAAGTGCTCTACGTCTTCCTGGATCACTTCCCCCCTGGTGGCCGCCAGGATGGCTGGATTGCTGATGATTACCTGCGTACTTTCCTAACTCGAGATGGCATCTCTCGCCTCCGCAATTTGCGGCCAGATGATGTTTTCATAATTGATGATGCAGATGAAATCCCAGCCCGTGATGGTGTCCTTTTCCTCAAACTTTATGATGGCTGGACAGAGCCTTTTGCTTTCCATATGCGGAAATCTCTCTATGGATTTTTCTGGAAGCAGCCTGGCACTCTAGAAGTGGTTTCTGGTTGTACAGTTGGAATGCTCCAGGCTGTTTATGCCACCGATGGAATTCGCCTACGCCGGAGAGAATATTATACCATGCCAGGCTTTCGGCAGTATGAAAACAGCACAGGTCATATTCTAGTACAGTGGTCATTGGGCAGTCCACTCCACTTTGCTGGCTGGCATTGTTCTTGGTGTTTTACACCTGAAGGAATTTATTTTAAACTGGTTTCAGCTCAGAATGGAGACTTTCCCCGTTGGGGTGACTATGAGGACAAGCGAGACCTTAACTATATTCGAGAGTTAATTCGGACTGGTGGGTGGTTTGATGGTACCACCCAGGAGTATCCACCTGCAGACCCCAAAGAACAAATGTATGCCCCCAAATATCTTTTGAAGAATTATCAACAGTTTTGTTACTTGTTGGAAAATCCCTATCAGAAGGCAAAGGGAACAGGGTGAGGGGAGTGGGCTTGCATGAGAAAACACAATCTTTTTAGGGGAAAGGGGAAAGTCAGACTGTGTCTTTTGTTTTTTCCTCTGCCCCATTCTGCTGGGATTTGTACATTCTCTCTACCCTGTCAGTCCCACTGCAGACAAGAGATTTAGGATATGTGTGTGTGGAAAGGGACTCCTTGGAACATTCCTGTCCCCAGGAACCTAGCTTTTTGTAGGATTGAAGAAAAATCTGATGCAGGAAGCATCCATAAGTCTTGGGATCTGGGGAGCATGCAATGGATGTGTGAAGGTATGAATGTGCCAAAGCCTCTACAACCATTGTAGTATAGCTAAGGATAACATTCAATTCCATTTTTAAAACCCAGTTTCTCTTAAGTACTTTGGCATCAATGGCTGTTCTGCTTTCCTAATATATGGCCACCAAGAGAGATTTTGTCAGTGAAAATGGACATTGAACTCATCTAGGATCTTTATATTTTGCCATGTGCATCTGTTATATGAGGATATAAAGATGGAAGCACACACAAACTGGAAGCATAGTAGCACCAAAGAATTCTGCTTTCCATCTCATGATTATGGACATTCAGGGAAACTTTACAAATTGGCAGGGTATGAAGGTTGAAAAGCTGTCTGATTTTGGATATATTTTGGATAGTTAGCCTTTAATATAAGAATAAGATGACAGCACAACCTGTAGCCCACAGATTTGAAAAGAGTATAGCTATCAGAGATACACTTCCCTCTTCTTTAGCAACACAATGTGATGTTTACATTTTCAACTAAAACAGGGTGTGTCTAATGCTTCAGAGGAAAGGAAAGGTCAGCTCCAGTACCCGTTTTTCTACTTCTGAAACAGAAGAAGTACAAAGGTACTTGGCTCTATGATGCCATTGTTTTGAGGATAAGATAATATTGTCGCTATACCAATCATTTGGTTTGCAAAGGCAGAGACGGGAATGGAGGGTGTTTATCTGATGGAAATGAAATGAGAAGCCAATGATTATAACCTGGATGCCAAGCATTTCTGTGTTCAATTTTTTTTTGCAGCTTTCAATGAAGTATATCATTGCCCCACTCCCAATCACTTATGCATCTATGGCCCTAAATCAGGATGAGAAACAGGTCAAGGCTTACATTCTGCTAGCTGCTAGGGAAACATATGAAGCAATGAGGAGGAGTTCAAAAAGAGTTTCTTGTCATAATGTGTTATTCTGGCATGCACCACTTTCCTTGTTTGATCCACCCAGCATTTCACGATCTTCTGCCTTTACAACATTGAAGTCTTGCCATTCTAGAGACTGCAAGCCATGTTGTATGTGATTTGTCCTTTGCACATTTTGCCTGTGCAGTATACTCTGCCAGTTCATCCTCTAACTTTTTTTTTTTAATGTGGTGAATATCTAAATACAGACTCTTTTCCAATAGCAAAGTTTCAGGAAAGAGGATTTGAGCAGGGAGAAGATGAGTAGGATTTTTTGGTTTGTGCTTCAAGGGTGGCTCCCTTACCAGCAAAGTAATATTCTGTTGCTTGAGTGAATTCATCAAGAGTTATAAAAGAAATCATAAGTACAAAAGAGCCCTGAGCTTGCTTAAAATCTGTCTTATTACCAAGAAGAGATTTGTACTACTTTTTATCTTGTGATCAGCATAAGAATGAAGCCAATATTAAATTACGTTAAACTTTCCCTCTATAGATATTGTTACTTTGGTCTGTCATAAAATTAAACTGAGCAGAGAAGATACATATGCCTTATATTGTGAGAAAGATTTATCATGTCAAAGAAGAACAGACATGTGGCTATGCTAAAGCAAATGTGTAGCAATAGCAAAAGAACCATTATTGAGGAGCTGAAGGTAGCAAAACACCAAGTTTTCTTATGTTTCTTCACTACAGATACAGGAAGTGTTTTGTCTTCACCCTTGTGATGAAAGGAGAATCTAGGCCACAACTCCATTGCTCTCTAGTTCTAATTAAACTTCAACCACCAGGAGGTCTATCCACACACTCAGTTGTTAGAAGTGATAGGAATTGATATCCAATATCAGAAAGATTGCAAGTTGTCCACTTTAGTTTAGGGCCAACTCTTTCCACTGCATTTTTTTCTAAATATGTTGGACTTCACATTTGGAAAGCTGAGGAAGGCTATTCTAGAGGCCATAGTTTTCAGTGCTTATAATTCCATTAAAAGTAGTAATTGGGAGAGGCTTCTTCAGTATTGATAGGGACAAAGCAAATGGAGGAGGTGCTTCCAAACTACTATAACAGGGAAAAAAACTGCACTTTTCTACTCAGTGAGACATGAACTGGAAGGTTGAAGCATTTCTGGCCATTGGGTTCAAGTCAATCAACTTTACTTAAAAAGAGATGTTTTTCTATAATATTACTGTGGAGTTTCCTAAAAGAATGCACCCTTCCGCTCAGCTCAGTCAATATTGATTGTGATACACATATAATTTATCATCTACATTTTGTATACGCGACTGTGAATGACTTTTACAATGAATGCACATGAATTCTTAATTCACTGATTAGCACAAATTTTTGTGCCTGTCATCAAAATGCAGACAAAATGTTTCTGAATTCTTTTATCTTTCTACAAGTTTTTTTTACCACCTTTTTCTTTCCCATATCTCTTTTTCTCCCTTTATTTTCTTTCCCTTCCACTGTTGTTTCCAAGGAACAGATCCCATTCTAAATGGATAAGTTAGCACTAAATTCCTCTGGGAAGCTGAAAGGACTCTTTGTTCTGGTCTCCTCCTCTAATTGCACCAAAGTGAAACTTGAAACTGACCTCTAATGGGAGAGAAAAGGAGATTTTATGGTAAAACCTTTGCTTTAATAATAGTAACAACAAACTTTTGCACAGGGTAGCCTGAAACACTTCTAGTATATGAACCATCTATTTATTTATTATATACTACTAGCATTCAGTTTCATAGAACAGACTGAAGGAACTTTGCACTAATAACAATCGTTTGAGCATCTGTTGTGGGGTTAGGTATAGGAGACTTAGTTTTGGGAAATGGCTCTTTTCTTTCTTTTTTCCTTCTCAGCCATCATGAATAACTGGAGCTAATAGGATAATGCCTCCTAATGGTTGTTGATCAAAAATATGTATTTTCTTTACAGCCTTTACCCACACTCAATTCTACTGTACTGTTCCAAAGAAATCTTTGGAAGAGTTTAAGCATAATTGCTACAGTCCATAACAGCCATACTGAGTGGTTGATAAGTGGTGCCTACTTTGCAGTCTGCTTTTGGACCTTAGCTTCTCATTTGTATAGTGTTCAGAGAATGCCTTACTCCTGCAATGTTCTACTCCTTTTTCAAACTTACAGCCTGATAAAACCAGGCTGTAATATTCATCCTACGCTATGCCTCTCTTTAATTGCAGGGGGTGTGTGATTCTGTGACCTTCTTTATAAAACATAAATTTCTCTCAATATAGAGAAGTACATAAGGAGAGAGAAGACTTTTATCTTATTAGCTTCTATGATGTGCTAATTTTGTGTCTGCAGTTGGAGTGTGCTTTTTCTTGTATTCCATTTTCTCAGCTTACCATAGCAGAGATCACGAACGGTTCTATAATTTACTTCTTATATCAACTAGGCTAATCATGGCTTTAATTTATTCTTATCTTATAATCTTTTAATCTCTTACACAATACAGGCAGCAACTTAAGAGACTTCTGGAATTATGCTATCACCTTTGTTCATTTGTTCTAATTCTCATTTTTTAATGTTTACTACAACTCTGGCACATCTTATTTTGGCTTTCCACAGCCTGCTCTTAGAATGGCAGTCAAATCAGCTTAAGCAAAGTCTGTGGTGGCTGAATATTAATGCAATTGCTGTCTCAATATCTAGGAAAATACCAGGTTAAGAAAAGCTTTTTTAGTTAAGTAAGATATCTGGCATTAACTAAAGGATTGTATATGTTCATCCTTTGATTTTCTGTGGGGTTCTTTTCTTACTTTCCCTCTTTCTCCTACTATATATCTCCTTATTATCTTTCAATATCTGTATTACAAAAACAGGAAGCTCATTTTATTTTCTTTAACAGGCATACTGTTCAAGGAGATTCTGAATCATTCAAAAGTGTTATAATTTTTTTTAAATTGCAGCTGAACAGACCTTGAAACTGAATTGATATTTCTATTGATTATTGCTTGCTCCTGGCCAATCTTTTTTTATCCCCGGTTTCAGAAGTGATGGCTGCCTGACCTATCCTCACATTCTGGCATAGATTGTACGGGACAAGATATTATGTCTGGTAAGTCCATTAAAAAAGCTAGCTGCTTTAATAAAAGAAGGGATTGCTCTTATCTTCATTTATGTCTACTTCGAAGGTGTTTTTCCACCTTGGAGAAACTTTAAAAGGGAAAATATGTTGCTGGTAAGTCTAGTTGTGTGGGTATAGGAGGAAATAGAGGCCTTAATAGCAGTACAGTATTAGGACATAGAGGTCATTGTGTTATACCATCATTGAGGTTACTAGGCTTGGTAAAAAAGTTTGGCAACAAGGATGCACCACTGTCCTGTATAATTACCACAGAGAGAAGTCCTGAAAATAGGACTTCTGTTTCTCAAGGAAAGGATGTGGGATATCTTATACTAGCAAACTGAAATAGCTTTTGTGGCCCACGTTGGCTAAGGTTTATGTGGGACTCACCAAATACGTAGAAGTCCTCTACAGTCTAATTTATAATACCTATATTAATAATTTTGTAAGGGTAAATCAGTGTGTACATACTGAAATCATTTTCTCTGTAAATGGTTGGATTTCATTTCACCCTTAAAGGGATGTTTAAAGGAAAAAATAAAACAAATTACACAATGAAAGGGAACCTAGGATGTGTGCTTGTTTTTATTTCAAACTGGAACAGGAAGACAGACGCTCAAGGAAGAGGGCAGGAGAGTCTGTTTCTTTCAGCTCTGAATAAACACACATACATATATGGAAAAGTATGCAGTGTTAAAATATTTGTGTTCTTTTTAATGCAGTATGTAACCACTTTTTCTCACAGTTGTGACAGCTTGATTCAGCCATCTATCCTGGTTGTTTAAACAAACTGCATGACAATGTAAGAATATGAATTAACTTCGTGCCCACTGGATTCTGAAAAAGACTCCAGTTAGCATTTGAGTTTATAATCCAGACAGAGAAGAATGCAGAAATATTATATTAAATATTAAATAATATAATTAAATTGCTTAATATTGCTATTAATTCATAATTATCAAGATAATTTAGAAAGGATATGAGCTGGATATTGATGTAAATTGATAAAGTGTTTTTTTCCATTACAAATAAAGTTATGGACAGAGTGGAAAAAGTCACTGGGAGGTCATTTTGCAGTAAACATTTTCTGCTTCAAAGGTGGGAAGAAGCACTGCTACTTTACCTAGAGCAGGGGTGTCAAATGTGCATCGTCATGGTGTCATCACATGACATATCGTGACTTTTGCCCTTCTCTAAACCGGGGGTGGGTGTGGCCAGCGGGTGATGCATCTGGCCCGTGGGCTGTGAGTTTGACACCCCTGACCTAGAGGGTCCCATTTGAACATTCTATGTCAATTGTTTTCCAAGGAATAAAAACCTGGATCATCTCCATGTTCCATGTCCTACTGTAGGGAACAACAGGACTGCAAAAATAAGCTTGTTTCCACTTTATTTTTCACCTAGGAACTATTGCCCTCTTTACGTAAAAAATGCCCAAGGGAATGATTTTTCAAAACAAACGTTTGTGGAAACTTTTTAAAAATCCCTATAAGATTGTTTAAGTACATTTTCCCACCTTGCCCACATCAACAGCTATAGAAGCCTAGCAAGGAACGATCTATATACCATGATTCATTCAACTGAGCCCTGAACAAGAAGAGGAACAAAAAAAAAAGTAAACTTCTCTGTTTATTGGCTTGAGAGTTGTTTAACATACACACAAATTGGTGGGTGGGCCCTAACAGCAGCATCTACTTTGAGCATGTGTTTATGTAAATGCTATTTTTCCCTTGCTCCATTTCCTTACCTATTTTTGTCCAAGCAGTAGAGCAGTGCAGTATCTTTGTAAAAACAAAGAGACTCTTAGAATATTTGAAACAATACTATTCAAAATGGCTGTTTGATTCAAGTTTGCAAAAAAACAGTGCATTTTATTCAAAGATAAGGACAAAGCTGACCTGAACATGATTGAACATGATTCCATTCCAATCTCAACATGCTCATAATATCTGTTTCAAGCCCAAAATCTTTTATATGTCCATTGTGAAATGCATATTCAATATACTGAAATGGAATTCTTCATAATTCAACTGGTGGGCAGTTGTTCAATAGAAGCTTAAGCATTATAAATCATGGATCTACGTCATAAAATTTGTTTGCAATTTGAGATTAGAACAGAGATTAACCAGTTATAATTGGCATTATCATTTATAAACATATCTTCATCCCTTCAATCATTAGAGCAATTAATATAGATTTTGGCTTTCTATTTTATAAAGTGAAGATGAACAAACACAGCCACAAAAAGTCCTTCTGATACATATAATGATCTCAGACTGTACAGAAAATTCAATTTGTCAACAAAGATCAACTTTATCATTCACTCATTTGTCCTCACGCTGAATCACATTTTCCAAATATTGGAAGGGGAAGATTATTGGATCATTTAAAAGCAATAATTGATTTAATAACAATAATTAGTGCCTCACTAATTAAATAAAATGTATCAAAACACCTTCAAAATTTAAGGTCTTCAATTAATGGAGAATAAACAAATAAAGTTTTGGTCCACATTCCATATTATAAGATGCTCAGGACTTGTCACAGGGAAAAAGTAATATTCTTCCAAATCACTATCTTTCTCATTTAAAACAAATAACTAGCCAAATTTTATCTGTGAAACTCGGACACAGAAGAGAGCTTCTACCTGAGGTTGAATTCTGGTCTCAGTGTCCAGCTTGATGTGATCTGCTTCCAATTTTGTCTGATGGTTGAGCAAGATGTATGGTTGCATCTGGCCCGAATTTATGAAAGACTGAGGATAAAGCATGATGCTAATACCAACCAACATTGGGAGAAGGAGTTGGCTCATGGTCTTTGTGAAAGCTCATCCACTGCCTGGTTGACCTAGTGCAGTTATCTAGAAGTTGGAAGAAGGATGGTGAGTGGGTGGTGGCAAGTTATGAAACAGCATGATTGAGGAATGGCTGAGGCTTGAACCATCTATTTCCCCCACCAACATATATCAGGTAGGAGTCAGAACAGGGAATAGGGCCCTGCATTATAAGAGTGTGTGTTTTGCCCTCCACCTCTGGTGAGAATGGGTTAGATTTTCTTAGAGAGAGTATGCAGAGGGATTGGCTCACAGGTGATGTTCATCTGATGTTACTTATCAACTTAGAGGAAGGGGGTGAATGGCTGGGGAAAGGGAGTAGGTGGTGGTGTGAGAGATTGGTCAGCTGTCAGATTCAGGGGAGAATATTGTGATGATGACAGGCAGTGGAATATATGGCAGAAGTCAGGATGGGATGCACACAGAGAGCATGGGAGCAATGTTTTGTATCAATCTCACATCCCCACCCTCTGCCTTGAACTTCAGTTACAGGTTACTGAACATTACGCAAGCGAGGAGTTTTGAATGTCAGGTTGGCCTCTAATAATGCTCCTTATGAGATCTGGAATCAGTAGATGAGGAGTCCTGTGGTTAGAATGCAGTATTGTAACCTAACTCTGCCCACAGCCAGGAATTTGATCCAGACTGGCTCAAAGTTGACTCAGTCTTCCATCCTTCTGAGTTTAGTAAAATAAGGACCTAGACTGTTGGGCAGTATGCTGACATTTATAAACTGCTTAGAGACAGCTATTGTTTATCTGACCCTGCATAAGATGGCTGACTAGCATATATTATCAAGACCTGGCTGGGCAAAGAGTCGGGGGTGGCTTACTCTGAAACATGCCCAGGGAGTACCAAACTGCAACTCTTGAGCCAGAGTGGGGAATTCCTATTGTTTTCTTAAGATCTGCAGAAGCTGATCTGCAAACAACTGTGTTTGACAATTGTGAGACTGGGTCTTAAGAATCAATAGAGAGTTCTGCTACTTTATTCACCTCCCTGCTACTTGGCAGCCTTCCTGCCTGTTCTGCTCAGTGCCACCTCTGGGTTTGTCATGAAGTACCTCAGACGGGGGTGAAATTCAAAAATTTTCTACCAATTCAAATTGTACCTACCACCTCTCCTGAGGCGGGCCAAGGTGGTTGAATTTCACCCCTGCCTCAGACCTATGATTTGGGGGACTTTCATCTGCCATCCTTGGGGGTCAGACTTAGAGGCAGTGTAGGAGTTCGTAACCACCTGGGATTTGACTCAGTTTATTGCAGGGCCAATCCCCAGGGCAGGTCATAGGTTAGACTCAGTTGTTATTTTGGGGTAATGTTGATGTGCTTTTGTGGTAAACAGATCACTCCTTGGAGATCCCGGACTTTATTTTTTAATGATGTATGATTATTTCTTTTTTGTTAATGCTTATTTTTCTTGCATATTGCCCAGTCATATTGTTTGAATCAGACTTAAAATGAATAAATAAACTTCCTGTGAGGAATACTGTGCATTGTACATGTTGTGTATGTAATATAACTCAATAAAGTATAAGCTTGAAGTCAAGTGCAGGGTTCTGGCTCTGCACTTCTAATTGGCTGTTAAGCGGCCGTACTGGATTGGCCCATTCTGGGGAATCCGATTGGCCCTTAACAGAAATGTCTTATTGGTTCAAGAACTAACGTTCCTAGCTCGTTATTGGGTAATCGTTACAAGGTTGGCCTATATAAGGCAGGTTCTACTACTGTTTAACTGAGCAAGTATAATGTAAATAAAGAGCTGAAGTTCACCGTTCAGAAACTTGTCTCCATTCTTTCTCGCCCATGCTCAAAACTTGGCAGTACAGGAAGAACATCAGCTCATAAGAAATGCCTCAACTTTTCATATAAGGCCTTAGATTTGGAAATATCATGCCACAAGTTTCCAATATCATGTACAAATAGAAAACTAGTGAGACAGAGGCAAACTCCCTCATTTTTAGTTTTAAATAATTAAGGGGAAACTAGCCCATATTTGACAACTTATTGAAAACAATCTAGACAAATTAAAATAAATAAATTTTATATATCAAGAGGTCTATGGGATGTTCAAAGCTGTCTTTTGATTTACTCAAGTTGTCAATAAAGTGCAAACTGAAAATAGTCTTGCACATTGGTATCCGCACGTAAGGATTTGAAACCCAGAAATAGGATTATTCAAACTCCTACCCAAATGCTTTGCTTAATAGGAGTGAAACACTGTCTGGAATATTATGTTCTGTGAAACTAAATATAGAAATCTAAAGAGATTCAAAGTTTGTGTCAGTAAAGTTTATGGAGTTTCCATGTGCAAAACAGATAGAGAAATTGTATTTGAAAATTTGCCTCTCCTACCAACTTTCTTTCAAGAACTGAAAACTATACATTTGGAATTCAACTATATAGTTCCAGATATACGTATTTCTTGCTTGACAGAAGTGATTTTCTGGCTGCTAATTTTACTGGAGTATTTTTCCCTACACACATTTTGTTTCTGAAAATGAAACCAGAATGTGTCAGTCTATACAAGTCCAGGCTGGCTTCAAGAGGTTGAATAGAAATCCAAACACAGCTGCAATCCTATGCAACCTGGCCTTCTGAACAAACTGGTACAGTAAATGACTGGTATGTATGTGCTGCATTTTCAATGGGCATATACTGCACACAATCACAATTTTAAAAATATTTCTTTCATTTCTGTCATATCCTCTCCTAGTTCTGTGAGGAAATAGATGATACTTTTGACTAGCCAGTGAATTGTGCTTTACTTATCAGAAGATGATGCAAGATTTTAAAGAGAAAAACAGTGCCTGCAGGACTTTTTGAAGAAACTACTATTCCTGGTGAAAACATAGAGTCTACTGTAGTGGGAAGAAAATATCTAAAATTATGACTCATTCATTCAGGGCCAAACTATGGTTGTACCCTACCCCATCTGATTTTGCTCTCCTGAGAAGTTTGCACCTATCAGATTAAGAAACATTTAGATAATGGTATGTACCCTACATGTAATGCTAAAGTTTGTTTGGCTTACTGTTTATTTATTCTTGCTCTTAGTTACAGAAAACCTCAATGCAATATGCAGTATATTTGCTGAAGGTATGTTGTATTCATAGCTCATTCATCAAGACACAAAGAAGATAACACAATGAAGGATTAAGCAGAATCAACATATGAAATAAACTTTTGTCCTGGTAATGCAGATGAGTCCAGTATATTCTCTGAATATCTCAACTGAATGGAATGGAAGCAGCCCCTCATAACAACAGTGCAGTTTGGAATCAGTTTTGAAAAACCTGATATGGTAGTATGTTTTTAGAACGTGTCATTTAATGAGGTGAAAATTAATTTTTGCATTTTTTTTTCAGTGAGGGATTCTCAAAATATGTGTTTTTTACAAGAAAAATTAAAATCTGCTGTTATTTTTGCAATTGCACAATGTTTAGTTTGGTATGGTAAATCCATGTCTGATCATATACCCGACAAAAGTCTCTTGTAACGCAAATACTGTTAACTTTATCTTCTCAAAATTACACTTGTGCTACAAAAATTAAAGGTTTTCTTCTGCATGAATCTTATCTAAGCAAAAAATAATCCATGCAATCATAAACTAACACGAGAAAGCAACTATCTCAGTTATAAAAATGCTTAGACAAGTTTCATAGTCTTGTTTTGATTTGTTCTTCAACAACAGCTGCTGACTTACTTCTTGGCCTCTGATATAACTCTCACATTTCTCATGAGTATATACTCTGCTTACTGCCTCTGTGATCTGTTTCACACATCTCTCTATTAATTGGGCATGATAGGGACACTGTGGTACTTGCATTGGTTCATCAATGAACTTCTTTATTTCTGCTGTAGTCAGTTTGCACGTCAAAAGTGGCTCATATACATGTTCAGATCAATCACCTCCAGCAGAGTGGATGCTCTGGCATTGATCTCCCAGAGCGTCATCATCTGCACACCTCAAGTCAATGATCTTTTGCACTCCTGCTCTCCTCTCTTGAATGTCATCTGAACATAAGAGTGTCTCGATTATCATTTCACTGAAAGCATACCATACTGAACAATTGCAAAACAGCATCTACTACAACCTTCTTTTGCAGTCTGACTTATTGCAGCTGGAACAACACATGACGTGGGACTTTAATCCAGTAATATTTTACTTTGGTGTTGAACCGGCAAGGATAGCACACACCGACGATGTATTCTACTATCATTCTTAGAATTTGGAGAATTTTGCCTTTAAAGCCATGTTTTGAAACCTATATTTAACAAAGCCTATTTGCAGTTATCAACCAGCATGAATAGCTTATGAGGCCAATTTCCAGAAGAGCTTGTTCTGTGGGAAGCTCTCCTGTCCTTATTGCCTGTGATCCTATATCTATTTGCTTGATCAGTAGAGGGATCCTTTACAACACTGTCACTCGGTAAAATGAGAGGCTCACTATTTGAAACTCTGGTGAATGAGGGATCAATGTCAAGTTCTGTTGCAGTGTCTAGGATATTGCCAATTTTACCCACTCAATTGTTGTTAAACAAGGTCTTCCCATACAATTTTGTGATTAAGTGTCCTGGGGTAACTCATTCATGTAGAGAGTACACACCAACCAGATCAATTTCTGGTCAAGCTTGACCTCTATCCAGTATATGGCACCACCTTCACAGCCAGTATTAACATTTGTAGAATCTCCTCCAATGGCCTCCAAGCTTTTGTCAATGACTTTCTTCTTCCTGAAATACACTAGATTATCTGCAATCTTTAACAGGTTTTCCTGTTTTTGAGCCTTTCTCTGGAGTGAAATGATAAGTGTATCTTCCACCTGGCTCACTGCACACAGAGTAATGTTCTTTGATGGTACTGGAGAATTGCTGGTCTGAAGCATTTGCTTTCAGCATAACTTTAGTTGCATCTATATGGCTGTTGAAGAAGATGCATTCTATTTTGCCCTTCTTATAGAGTCCATCAAATTCTGATCTAGGGATTTCATAATTTTTTCCTGGGCTCTCTTGACTTTATTGTGATCAATTACAAGTCTCTTGTCTTCTTCGGTGATCAAACCAGCACATATACCAACACTGTATCTTATGCCCTGCTCTGCATAGTGACATTTGTTATATCTAATCTATTATTCTGTCTTTTGAAGTAGAGGGCACATGTGTTTGGTCTAAGGCAGGGTTGTCAAACTTAAGGCCTGCAGGCTGGATCTGGCCCATGGGGTGCTTAAATCTGGCCCATGGGACTGGCCTGAAAATATCAAAGGATAGGGCTACGGTACCTCTATTGGCCCAAACAAGCGTGAGGTTAGGCCCATTTTCATGTGGCCTGTTTTTGCCTCCCCAGCCTCCTGCAGCACTCTGCTGGCCAAAAACAGACTACGCAGAGGCCTTGTGAGGCCCCCACGCAACCTGTTTTCAGTCTCCCTGGCCTCCATGTACTGCTGGAGACCGGGGAAGCTGAAAATGAGGCACTGGGAGTCCGCGTGCAGTCCCACTGCACCTTGTTTGGCTGGGAAAGTGCTGCAGGAGGCCGTCCAGGATGAAAACACCCTGCACCCTGTTTTGGCTGCAGGAGGTATTCATCCCCACTCACCCCCGCTCAGCCCATGGAGAACTACAGTGCTGATCCGGCCCTCGAAAAAAAATCCAGTTTGGTCAAAGATAAGACCTCTTCATAACTTCCATTACATTCTTCTTCATCATCTGTCATCTGTCCTTCATTTTTATCATGAGATAATTATTTCATTTGTTAGTATTGAAATGTCTGGAATACTTCTCTGCTTATATTTAGCAAGCCTTTGTCTCTCATCGTCTTGTCATTTGGCCTAGTCGTTTCTGCTTGGCAAATCAATCTGGTGTGATCCAAAAGCACCAATCTTGTCTTTCTGATCCTTAATGAAAGCAGGTTCCTTCAATGGTAACTTTGTCTCCTTAGGGCAGGTACAGTTAATGTGAGTTTCTTTTCTGCAGCCAGCAGGGCAGTTGAATTTGGCACACAGAATAATTTGATACTCGCAGTTGAGGATGTCAGTTTGTCAAGTTTCACAATGAAAATCTCTTTGACACCTAGCTTTCCCCTAGCTTTCCTCTAGTTTTTGGCTTGATCCCAGCTCTCTTGGATCTTGTTCAAGATGGTCACTTGTGAATTTACAACTGGGGTCACAAAAGAACTGTTTGCTCATTTCCTTTTTTCAAGCATGTTTAGATATATGTCTCTTGCTAGACTGTTTGCTGGGTAGTTTCTAGCATTATCATTAATTTGTTTTTTTAACAGTAGGCCGTATCTGAGAATGTTCAGACAGCAACAAGTCTCTGCCAGCCTGGATTAGGTTGTTCATATGAATAAATGTTCCTAGTCTTGTTCTTTTTAGAATTCATTACAGATCAGTTATCACTCTCACAGGAAACGAGGCCAGGAGTATCAACACTTTCAGACAAAATAATGTTTTACAAAAAGAGAAAGACAGCCGAACCAGTGAAATGAAATAAACAAAATGTTAAAAAGTTATATTTATGTAGTTATTTACCAAGCACATTTAAATTATATTAAAGTAACCAAAATATATTTACAATCTCCAAGGCAAGTCACAACTTTTGAGCACCCCTAATGCTTGGAAGTTGAAAATCGAAAAATTTGACACACCCTATAAAATTGCAACAAGCTCTGCCAGAGCCAGAATAAATTAAGCAAGCTAAAGGAATAATAATGGTTTCTGAATATAATTTCTGTAGTGTTGGTTTGACCAGGGTTTTGTATTTTAGCTCCTGCAAGAGTCTGGAATACCTTAGTCAGGGACTAGAGCAGTGGTTCCCAAAGTGGGTACCACACCCTGGGGGGGATGCCCTGGGGGCGCTAGGAGGCAAGGGGGCCAGCAGGAAGGCGCTAAGAGATGGCAGGGGGCGCTGGAGGTGGGCCACTCACAGGGCACAATTCGAGGGTGAGAAAAATGCTGCCACCACGGTGTTCAAGGCAAGGCCTCGCAGGATCACCCCATTGACTTGCACGCTCTGGTGCAAGGGGCTCAATGGGGTAAGCCTGCGGGGCCTTGCCCCTGACACATTGGGAAAGGAGAGCAAACCAGAGTGGCTTTGCTCTCCTTTTCCAACATCCCGCCGCTGCGGCATTCAGGGCAAGGTCCTGCAGAATTACCCCATTGAGCCCCTTGCACAAGAGGGACCTGCCCAAGCAAATCCGAATGGAGTGGTGCACCAAGTCAATGGGGTGAGCCTGAGAAAGGGAAAGAGAGAGAGGAAAGAGAGAGAGGCAGAGACAGAGAAGGAAGAAGAGAAAGAGAAAAGGGACAGAAAGAAAATGGGATAGACTAAGAAAGAGGGGGGGATGGAAGGAAGGGACAGAAAGAAAAAGAAATAAAGAGGGATGGAGGGAGGAGAAATATGAGATATCTATTCTAGTCCAAGCAGGGTTAGAAGAGAATGTGTGTGTATGTGTGTGTGTGTTCTCCTTGTAATTTACCAGTACATTTTGGTTTTGCCTTCTTCAGAATTGGTAATGTAATACATTGGGGAAAAGTAATTTTTTAGGGTAGAGATCTGGTCCAATGGATACTGTTTAAAGCCTCAACAAAATGTGAGAGCTTCCTGATAGTCTTGACCATGTTTCGTCCACAAAACCTTTACTAGAAGCCAAAGATGTTTCAATGTGTTGGCATTGGGCCTCTAAACTAAAGGGCCTCTAAACTAGGCCTTATTTCAATCTGATGCATCAGGTCTCTCTCTCTCTCTCTCTCCCTCCCCCCCTCTTTCTTTGTCCCTTTTTCTTTCTTTCCCTTTTCTTTCTTTTCTTCCTTCTCTCTTTCTCTCTTTCTTTTCTCTCTCTCTCTTTCCCTCTCCCAGGCTCACCCATGGATTTGGTGCACTGCTCCACTCGGACTTACTTGGGCAGGTTTGTCCAGTGCAGCGGGCTCAATGGGGCGGACCTGCGGGACTGGCACCTAGAATATGGCAGCGGCGGTGCCTTTGAAAAAGCCAGAGGTCAGTAATTTTTGCTGCAAAGAATCACAAAAGCTTCTGGGCTGTGCACAAGAAGGGACGCACATGTCAGTGCAATTCAGCAACATAAAATAAAGAAATACAAATAAAACAAATCAACAAGAATTGGCAAAGCATCTCTGATTAGATTCTACTAGAATCTAATCAGAGATACTTTGCCGATTCTAGTCCAATGGGCTGCTCCAGCAGGATTAGAAGGGAGTGTGTGTGTGTGTGTGTGTGTGTGTGTGTGTGTGTGTGTGTGCATGGCTGTCAAAACTCCAAAAACAGGTCAAGTAGTTCTGGGGAGGCCACTCATAAATTAGAACACTTGTTAAGCAACCGGCCATTAAGTGAGGACCGCTAGTATTTGGTTTGCCAGTCACCAAACCATACCCACCCAGTCATGTGACCAGCAAGCCAAGCCCACCCAGTCATGTGACCAGCAAACCACACCCTCAAATTAGGCCATGCTCACAGAAATTTGAATCCTGCCCATGAGTGGGGGGCATTGAGGATGAGTTTGTAGCACCAAGGGGATGGTGGACTGAAAAGGTTTGGGAACCACTGGACTAGAGGGAAGATGGCACTGTCTCTGTGGCAGGAGGAAAAGAATGAACAATAGAATGACAGTTGGCAGCAAAGGTTCACTTAATCATAGCACAAAGATTTCGGTGGAGTTCAAGACCACAATCCATTACTATGGAAAAAACAACTGAGACTAAATTAGTTCTTATGCTCGAGGGGCTTTCTAGAAGATTCTTAATATCTATTTGACTGCTGCCTGGATCTTGTAGATTTGCATTATCCAAACAAAAGCAGCAGTAGAGGAAAACAACATTCAGTTCCATATGTAGCTGGGCAGATCCTTCTTCAGCACAAAAAAATGTGTGTTTATAGATGTAAAATCAAGATTTAAATCATTTAACTAGACTGAATTTCTTATAAATAACTAAGTGGAATGGACATCAATCCTGGTGACCCTAGGAACCTTGCTGGTGGAAGAAAGTCTGAACTATATCTGCACAAATATCTTTTTAACATACAAACACACTCCTGGGGCCTCTGTGTGACCCATTTTTGGCCAGCAGAGTGATACTGGGGGCCGGGGAGGCCAAAAATAGGATGCATGGAGGCCTTGGGAAGCCCAAAATAGGCCTGTTTTTGGCCAGCAGAATGGTACTGGAGGATGGGGAGGCCAAAAATGGGATGCGCTGAGGCCTTGGGAGGCCAAAAACTAGCTCATTTTTGGCCAGCAGACTGCTACTGGAGGCGTGAGAGGGCTGGATTGGAGGACTGCCTGCTTGCTCACTGCCAGCCAGCCTTTCGGGAAAACCGTGGGATTTTCCCACAGGCCAGCTGGTCTTTGGTGTGCTACTCGTCAGCCTCTGGACTTCAAATTCCCACCACCCAGCTCAGGGGTTCCTTCTCGCCCTCTCCAGAGAGAGAGAGAGAGAGAGAGAACAAGGGGGAGAGAGGGACATATATACCACACACACACACACACACAAACAGAAGTCCCTCACACACAAACCAAGACAGCCGCATCCCTTCATTAACCTGCTTTCCAGCCCCAGGAGCATAACAAATTAAAATTTAATTTGTGTGTATTGTTTAATGGACTGCTAAATTGGCCATGCCCACACAGTCACATGCCCACCGAGTCATGCCCACCCAACCACATCGCCGCTCCCACCCAGCTGGTCCAGCCACCCCAAAATCTGAAAGACTGTGAATTGGTCCCCTGTTTAAAAATTTGAGGATCCCTGAGCTAAGGAGACCTTCCAAAAATCACAAGAAAATACTTTACAAAGTGATGCTTGTAAATTATCAAATGCACAAAAGTTAATATTAGCCGTATTTAATACTTTTAGGTAAACTTACACAAATTAAATAAAATGCAATTTTGTTTTAGTCTCAACTATTTCTTTCAGTAAGACTTCCGGTATACCACTCAATGGGAAAATGACTATTCCTGCTTTAAGACCAGCTAAAACAGCGCAAGAGCATTCATCTTCCATAGTTTTGAGTACTCTTAACCCAGCAGACATTTATAAGACATTGCCTTATTCTTTGTCTTTTACTAATGAAT
Source organism: Hydrophis major (assembly GCA_033807585.1). Lineage (NCBI taxonomy): Eukaryota > Metazoa > Chordata > Lepidosauria > Squamata > Elapidae > Hydrophis > Hydrophis major. The sequence continues at coordinate 180,636,772 of CM066331.1, read as the reverse complement.
TCGTTTTAGAGTTTTGAAACTGTTTCTGCACAAAAAAGCAAGAGGTGTACATGCCTCCTTCCACTGCATGTTTATGTTCTCTGTCTATAAATCATCCAAAAGGTGGCGCTGTTGATTTGATTCAAGCAAGCTTCCCCAGCAAAGGAAGTGCTTTGTGTGTACCTCAAAAATCCTCCTGCTGACTTTCTGTCATGTTGTTTTGTCTCCATGATCTCAAGGTTGGTTGCTCAAAGCAATCTTGAATTTCATTCCAACACAAATTTTTGATCTAGAAACATTATTTCTTCTAATTCCTATGCTACTCTACTCTCCTACTCTACCAATATGCAACTTATTATTGATGATTATTATAAAAAGAAATAAGATTTCCTTGTTGACTTTTTATGCTAAGTATGACTTTTATGCTAAGTTTTCTCAAAGGTTGAATATGTATTACTAATACTGAACACCCTAATGAATTTCCTGTTAACATTTACATTTCATAGTGTGGGTATAGTTATGTCAGATTGCAGGTATTAGGCATGTGGCTGACAATTCAGTCCTATAGCCAGTGAATTCAAAGTAGTTACTCCCAGACAAGTTGGATTCAGAATATATTTGAATACTGCTTAAATTATGAAGAAAAAGAAAGCTTTGTTTCTCAGTTTAACTTAAATTCAGTCAACATCACATTTCTGAAATCAGTAGTAAAATGTTCTAAACAGAAAAAGATACCCAGGGTGAATTTTAAATCCTATTTGAATTCACAGGACATTCTGACCCATAAGAATGACAGAGGTTGAACTTACATAGCTAAAATGCAATTGACAAGAGTTTAATTCAAATCAAGCCTCAGAATTAGAAAAGAATCCCATAAACCAGTGGTTCTCAAAATGTACCAGCAGGCTGGGGACCCCTGAGACCCTTTCAAGGGATCAGTGAAGACTAATAATGTTCCAAAATGTCTCAGTTTTGAAGTATTAAATAAAATATTGACAGCCAAATCCCACAGAAGCCAAAGTCCTCAAATGTTTTTAACAATGTAAAGGTGACTGGAGACCAAAATATTTGAGAACTGGCTATTGAATCCACTTTTAGCTGATATAATAAATCCAGATCTACAGTATTTTTATATACTGAGCCTACTAAAGCAGATAATTGGCTCCAGTTATAAATCAATAGAATTGTTCCTAAGAAATTCCTCGTAATGTTCAACTTGTTTTTATTCCCCTGCAGCTGAAGTCCATAAGATCTATATTTGTCCTCTGTGACAACAAACATTAAACCGGATGAATCAACAGTAAACCTCGGAAAGTTATTTGACTTGGAAAACTCTTGGCGACCCAAGCCATGGCAGCAAAGAGGAAAATCCTTGCTATTATTTGAGTAATGTCCTTGTTTGGGGTGTTCAGAAATGGGAATTCTAAAAAGGCGATGGAAAGACAACTTTGTAAGGGCGAAAAACCTGATCGGGCAGCTGGGAACGCGGGCGGCTGTACTTTTTAGTTGAGTGAAATTCTAACTATCCGGACGACCGCTAGACGGCAGCAAAGACAGAAAAACGCAAACCATCGCCCCGAGTTCTTGCCTCCTTGACCCGGTCATCTGAAACTGACATTTCTCCTGAAGTCTGAGGCATTCCTCTCTCCCGCCCCCCCGCCCCCCGTCCCTACCCACATAATGCAGCCACTTCTCGCACATTGATGGAGTAGCCGCTGAGACTTTTTGCGGAACCGTTCCCTCCCTTCGGAAAGGAAGATTTCCATGGTAAAAGACCCATGCCCCGGAAGCAAAGTGGCCATATTGCTGTTTGACCCTGGGATCTGTGCCGGTTACAGGAAGAGGCGGGGTTGAGAGCTCTGAACCGCGGATTTCCTCCAAGGCATCGAAAACCAAGTCCGTTTCTTTTACTACTGCCGCCGCCGATTTGACGGATTTCCTGCCCTCTCACGGGTGAGTCCCAGCGCCTCCAAAATCCGTCCACTCGCCGTCCACGGCCTTTCCAAGGTTTTCCCGTGCGTGAGACCCACCTCGGAGTAGGAGGAGGGTATTGAAGAAGGAGGAAATGTTTCCTCTCTTTCTAGATTCTCCGGATGGCCTTTCAGCTTCGTTGGAGGCACCTGTCCCTCTTTTTCCCCCGACTGCCCTCCTCCTGCTATGGAAGGAGATACAGATCTCTACTACAGGCTGCTTTGTCATATTACTCATGTTTGGGGTCTCGCGTGAGGAGTTCATAACCAACTTTGTGGAAAACGTGTCCGTATATTTTAATAAAGAGGCATCTATTTCATTAACGTTGTGGGAGGTTTAAGTCGAGCCTAGATACTCCTCTAATTGAGGATGGTCCTTCCTCTATGATTGCTAAATTACTCCGCATAACCTTTGGAGAGCAAATCAGTTGAACAAAAGATTCTGCCCAGATTCCAAAATGTTGAATAATAAAATAAAACATCACAAGCTTGAGGCATATCTGAGGAAGGAATTGGGACATAAAAGATAAACTGGTGAACAAAAAGATCCGTGTGGGTTTGAAATGAAAGCATTGCCGATTGTTCTGTTGATCATGTAGAAAATTAATGTCTGTTTTATATACATGAAGGTAATATTTTGTAATGACCACATATTTTAATTAGTTACTGTATTTGTGCTATGAATTACTGGATTTCTTTTTACAACTAGATTTTTTTTAACTGATTCTTTTAGAATTAATGAAATAACTGAAATATAAATTCTCCAAAAAAAAAAAAAAAAGGAATTACTTCATTTTCTCTGTTTGTGTGTCTTTAGTTCACTGTTCTTCAACTCGTCCTCCATGGCAACGTGGAGCCGTGAAGCTGTGCTAAACCTTTATCGTGCGCTGTTGCGGCAGGGACGTGGCTTGCGCTATACTGATCGTGATTTCTATCTCAGCTCGATTCGGAAAGAATTTCGCAAGAACCAGCATCTTACGTCCCCAGAAGATAAAGAGCAACATCTTAAAAAGGGCCAGGCTTTTTTGCACAGCAAACTTGGAGGGCTTATTTAGGAAATTTTTTTTTCTTGTCATATATTTCTTTCCTTTTATTTTCTTTAAATTATTTAGTAATTTGAACTGGATGGTCAATATCAGAAGCGTGCTGTAAATCTGTAAAAAAACAACCTCTCCAAAGTATCCCACATATATCCCTGGGAGCATTTCTCCCTTTTTGCAGATGCATTAAGCCTCAGGTAAAATATATAGAGAGGATGTATTCTGTTATTTTAATTATTATTTGTACAGATAAAAAGCTAACCTGAGTAATTAGAATACTGAGTAGTATGAGTAATTAGAAGTTAAATTTTTATTTATAGTAATAAAACAATCCTAGCATGTTTGAAATTGGCATTACGAAGAATGTACTATATATGCTAATAATTACAAAATTAATGTTTACACTACAGAGGATAGATAAATTTATATCCAAATTTTATTCTTGTACTGGCAACTCTTACTTTGACTCCCCTTAAGTTCTGGAAATTAGTTTGCCTAAGGGGCATCCATTGAAATATCAGTTCATAATTTTACAGTTCTAGTCTTCCTGCATGCATTTTTTTGGTATTTCATCTCTAACTCCTAAATGAATTGGGTTTTTTTCTCAGATCTTTATAAATCTTTTTGTGCAAGTATAACTTTTCCATCTACATTTTTTTCCTCCTTGACATTGTTTGCAGTTATGTTTAGCCACTTCTTTTTCAGAAGTTCCCTTTCACCATGAAATCCTTTTTTTAAAAAAAATAATTAGTCTCTGCTGCTCGGGAATTCTATTCATAATAGCTTTAAGCTTATTAATGTAAAAGAAGGTCTTATTTACATGTCAATTATTAACTAATGTGAATTTTAGTGCTTGGTCTTAAACAAATTCACTTCAAGTCAACCTTACCCAGCCTACTATTTTCCAAAGGTGATGGTTTTGACTGAATGTTATTGGAAGGTCCCAGGTTATATTGAACGAGCTTTGACGATATTAATGACTGCAGTGATCTTATATGCTTCCTTCTTTGATTCCTTCTTTGGAAGAATGACTAATTAAATTGAGGAAATTGCTTTAATTTCCAGAATAATTTCATATTTAAAAAGTAAACTTAATATAGAATTCAGTTCTAATTGGAGACCATTTTGGGACTATAATCTTATACAACATGCATTTGTGCCACACACCCCAATTTGACCTTTTCTACATTTTTCTACATAGAGTCTGCATTTTAATTTTATGGAAAGTGATATTTTTAGTATTGATTAAAGTTTGTGGTTTTAGTTAATGATTTATATTGTGTTAACTAGTACTGTGATTATAATTGGAATTACAAAACATGTTTAAGGTGATACATTTAAAATAAACTTAACTTCAAATATTTAATATTTAGTAAAAGTCCATGGAATTAAAACCAACTAAGCACTGAAAGGCAAACTGAACAGTATTTTGAAAAGTATGCTGTTTCCCCCCCTCCCCCATGTAGGAGCAATGGCAGGCTCTGGAGAGCGCAAAGGAAAGAAGGATGACAACGGGATTGGCACGGCTATTGATTTTGTGTTGTCCAATGCTCGACTTGTACTGGGAGTGGGAGGTGCGGCTATGCTGGGGATTGCTACCTTGGCTGTCAAACGGGTAAGAAATGTTTATTTGTGTCAGAAGCATCACAATTAAAATAAGGCATACTATAGGACATAACATTTAAAACACAAAATACAAGATTAAAAGAAAGAAATAATATAGTTGGTAAAGGAATATGAAGATTTATTGAGGTTGGAAAAAATGCAGTAGGGAATAAAGAAATTAAGTCTCATTAGGTTGTATAGTCAATATTCTACTTTTACTCTCTGCAGATGTATGACAGAGCAATCAGTGCTCCAGCCAGCCCCACCCATTTAAGCCAGTCAGGAAAAAGAAGCTGGGAGGAACCAAGCTGGCTTGGGTCATCATCACGATTACTGAACCAAGACATGAAGACAAATTTTAGCCGTTCTCTGCAGACCCTGCCCACAGATGCTTCAGATTTTGAAATAGGTGAGAAATAGTCCAAAGAGAGAATATACACATTGAACTGACTTTATGCTATATTTAATGTATTACAATGGCTTTGTTGTTTGTCTCATTTGAATTTTTTTAATAACAAAAGATGTTCACTTCTGGATTGTTCCATGAATTTTCTTTCTCTCTTAAATCTTACACTAAGGCTATTTTGTTTGTTAAAAAATACACATTCAGAACAGAATAATTTCAGTGCAGGAAATTTATACAAGCAATTTGCAATGAAATATTTGGTTTTTCTTGAGATTTTCTCTGTTGAATTACCTGAACAGATTCAGTCAAACCTATGAAGCATAAATCAACTGCTAAGAGAAGCCAGATGGAATTGAAGAAATCCCGCCTTCGGATGTCCTTGCAAGAAAAACTATTTACTTATTATCGGAGAAAGGTGGCTATCTCTGTAGAAGAACAGATCAAAGCTAAGCAAGCTGCTGTGGATATCTGTGCTGAATTACGCAGTTTCCTCCGTACCAAATTGCCAGACATGCCTCTGCGTGAGATGTATCTGAGTGGTAGCCTCTGTGATGACTTACAGGTAAATTGAATGGGTGAAAAGCTTTAAATGTTCTTCAGCAAGAATAATGTTGGTAGAGATACTTTATCCCATTACCATATTCTTAGGGTTATCTCTTGATTTTTGTGTGCGTCTAATCTGATCTTGTGTAAAAAAAAAGATTCCTTTTTGGGCCAGTATACACATTTTTGTATTCTGTATCTTTTCTACATCTGTTTAACAAGATATTTTCAAATTGTTTTAATTCATAGTATAGCATATTATTTTTACCTAGCACATGGTGTCCATGTGTTCTACTTTTCTATTGTCATTCAAAATAATACTTATTTATCTTTTAAGTGTGCTGTAGTTACCTCTATGACTTCAGTATAGCTGAAGAGGATACTGTATTGAACATCACTGATAATGCAACTGAAGTGTTCTTAGTATTCATAGCCTGCCTTCTGGCCTAGCTTTTCTCAACTTGGTGGCCATGTTAGTTGGATCATATCCTTCAGTTATGAGAATTCAAATGCAAACATTTGGAGGGAGGCAAGTAAGCTGTTTAATGCTTGCTTTTATTTCTCTTTGCTGCTAGGTTGTGACAGCTGATCACATTCAACTTATTGTTCCTCTTGTGCTAGAACAGAATTTATGGTCGTGCATTCCAGGTGAAGAAACCATTATGAACATCCCTGGCTTCTGCCTAGTACGTCGGGAAAACCCAGAGTATTTTCCTCGTGGTAGCAGTTATTGGGACCGCTGTGTAGTGGGAGGTTATCTTTCCCCCAAATCTGTATGTTGTACCTTTGAGAAAGTAGTGTCTGGCTCCATCAATTGGCCAGCAATTGGATCCCTCCTAGATTATGTGATCCGTCCAGTCGCACCCTTAGAATCTCTGACTTTGGAGGTCCAGTATGAACGGGATCTGCATCTCCTGATAGACTTTTTACCATCTGTGACACTAGGTGATTCTGTATTGGTAGCCAAGCCACACCGCCTGGCCCAATATGATAATCTATGGCGACTCAGCCTTCGGCCAGCAGAGACAGCTCGCCTGCGGGCCTTGGACCAAGACGATTCTGGTTGCCGTTCTTTGTGCCTTAAGATCCTCAAGGCCATATGTAAACTGAACCCAGTTCTGCATCGTCTTTCTGCCAGCCAGCTTACCAATGTAATATTACACCTGACCCAAGAAGAAACTGATTGGTCACAAGATGCAATAGCTGACCGTTTTCTTCAGGCATTGAGAAAACTAATTGGCTATTTGGAAGAAGGAATTCTTCCGAGTGCTTTAAATCCCAAGGTGAACTTGTTTTCAGAGCTTACTATTGAGGAAGTAGATGAATTAGGCTATACCCTGTACTGTTCACTTTCAGAACCAGAACTTCTGCTGCAAATGTAACCATTGCCTTAAATGTGAGTTAGTGTTGGAACTTACTTGCCATGACAATTAGTCTTCTGAGTGACCTATGCACATCTTGTCCTGGTTATTTTGCAAGTCTGCCTCTGTATTTTATTGATATTAAATAGGAGTGGGTGGGCTTTAGATTTGGTGCTACTGGTCTAGTTCCACTACACTCAAGGAACTGGAGGAAGATGCAACTTTGAAGATCTGCTCAATTTGCCATAAAACATTATAGCAAATTGAACAGATCTTCAAAGTTGCTTCTTCCTTAAGTTCCTTGTTGATGTACCTGCTGCTGGGAGTCCCAACATATGCTCTATTTCCTGTAATACTTTATACTTTGCTGCCATGAAAATTCTTACCTCCTATTTCAAAAGTGTAGAATTGCCACTAACAATTTTAAGAACCCCCCCAAAGTATTATAAGGTTTGTTCCTATTGATTGGTGACTATTTTCCCCCTTTTATTCTCAAAGTGCTTGACACAAAATCTTCAAGAAAACTATTCATAGCAGGATATATATTTGTGAATTCTGTACATTGGCTGTATTTATATTGTTTAGAGTTTTTTTTTTTTTTTAAATAGCATGCTGCTTAAATTTATGTGACACTCAGAGTGATGGTAACCCCATATTTTGAAAACCAAGTCCATATTGTCTAGGACTTGCTGCTTTGTCAGATTGAAGTCCTTCACTGCACAAGCACACGCATACATACGAAGTCCTCAATACACTCTTGTCTGAAAAACTGGTAGCAGATTGCTGACTGATGCAGAAGAATGTAAGACGAGAAATTTTCATATTCACTGCTTTTGAAATTATTTGTCCATGTGTTAATTGTTTGAGAAATTAGGAAATATCACTAAGGCACAGAGCAAATAAAGATTCTTGAACATTTAAACATTAAATGTTTAAACATTTAAACATTTTTCTTCTAAAAATGTTGTGCCTTAAAATCATAACAAAGAGTAGTTAAGAGGTGACTATGCAAAACTGAAGAGGGCAAATATGCTTTGGTTGACATAACTTCATTTGCTATATTGATATTAATAGTCAAGAGATGCCCATTCTGAATTTGAAGCACCTTTGCCCTCTTCAATTCTGAATATGGCATATCATTAGTGCCTGAGCTTCAAATTATTGGCTAGCTGGCGAACATATGGATACTGACGTATACTTTCTGAAGGTTTTATCTATAAACTCTTGGGCACAGGCATTTAGAAGAAATGACACTACTGGAATAAAGCAAAATAGTTTTAAGTGGAAAATATATATTATGCTGTTTATATTTAAGGGAAGTGGTATACTATATATTTAACCAGTTTGATCCAATTGTATGCAAGAAACTATTAGTGCATTTTCTCCTATGTGGTCTTCTATTCATAACTTATATAACCCTCTTCTTAATCTCCACTTATTCTTTGAAACGATACAACATTTAGGGAGGAGCTGCAATAGCTGTATCTCTTGCTTTGCAGATACAAGCATGGCATGGCGAATGTGTAATCTCTTGGGAATATATGGTTTATTAATGCTGCTATCATCTGGTACTTCTTCCATCTTCTCCCAAGGGAAAAAAAAATGAGGAGGTACTCTTAAGAGATGAAACTGTCAAACCTGCATAACAAGTATTACTACAATACATACATAATTCTGAGGGTTACCTTGTTCCAAATATCCACCCTCAACATTAAAGGGCAGAGTGGATAATAAAATAATTTGCAGGTCTTGGGAATTGAACATAAATCTTCCATATTCTTTCTGTTGAAAGTGGTGCTTACTAAGGCTACATATGCTTCAGAACTGGTTTGAAAGAAGGGGTTTGGTCCTCGTTTGCACAGAATCCTTGATACTCATTAAAGTATCCAGTTTTTTTCAGGGTGCTACTTAAAGAGTTGTGTTAATTTTGATGAATGGAATCCAAAAAGCAGTGGCATATTTTGGAAGCCTGAAAAAAATGAATTTAATGAATAGCACAGAGCTAGGTTTGTACAAGGCCCAAAATGCTGCTTTCAGATCACTGTCAAAATATAAACCTAGTTCTTTATGTTATTAAGATAATCTTCAATTTAGTTGTAATGTGTGGGCTCCCAATTCTGTATGGAGAGTGCAACATATTTCATTTATTTTGAGATCAGATTGTCTTTTACAGACAGCATATATTGTGGCAATGGAATCAGTATTAACCTAATTTAAATTTCAGTGTTATGGCCAAAGACAGTTATCTGTTGAGTGCCTGCCAATCTGTAAGTGGGAAATATTTGATTTTTGTTTTTTACTGAATAATATACTTTCCAGAATACATTCCTCTCCCGTCTCAACCTTCCCACATGTGTTGATGAACACCTATACAGATATTATACGGTTAGACTTTGCTATGAAGCCCATTGTTCATCACCTTTGCTCCCTTTTTTCCTTTTGTCTCTTAGCCTGCTGTTAGTTTAGAGCAGGGAAGGAAATCATATCTGAGGCAAGAATTAGAAGAATCCAGTATCTCTTGCATTCCAACTATTTTAAAAATCACAAAAATATTTTTGTTATAAGGTTGAATATATATACTGTATGTAGCTTTAAGCAACTATCCTTGTGACAGTAAGATGCCATTTTGATTTTTTTTTCACTTTCATGTCTTTTAACTGTTATTTACTACAAAAGCAATGATGAATTTGGTTTTTTTCCTTTGAAAGATGTAAAAAGGATTTAAGTCAATTTCATGATAAGGCTGATAACACAATTGCCACTGCCATCAGTGCAAAATCCAAGCTGAAATAAACGTGTTTGTTGTTTCTTTCTGTTGAGGGTTATATGCTTTGCATACTTGTGTTTGTGTTAGGCAGCTGTAAGAATTTCCCTGGAAAATTCAATTTGAAAACTTAGCATTTTAAACTTACAAGTATTCACTTAAATGGTATGTGACAACTTCCTACTGGCAGGTTTAGTTTTTAGCTCAAAGTCTGTAAAACAATCAGAACATATTGATTCAGTAGTAAAGGAGTCCCCAAACTTGCCAACTTTTAAGACTTGTGGAATTGGAGTTGAAGTTTTAAAAGTTGTCAAGTTTGGAGACATCTGCAGTAGTATGAAGTACAACACATGGCCATTGGGAAGTGGGAAGCCAATGACAGCAGCTGATGGGTCTCAAGCCAAGAACCCAAGTCTTCCCCTCCTGAAATATAGGTGTCAAACCAATCAGTAGGAACTGCAATTATGACCAGCTAGCTGAATAATAAAATTGTCTTCACTTGGCACTGTTGACCTCCCAGGTTTGATGATACTTGGGACATTTGCCCAGGCTGAAATGTATAAGGGTTGGAAGAGAGAATTCTAATGGTCTGTAACTATATAAAAGTTGTGAAATAAAATCTTCCACAACCATGTGGCTCTTTTTAAATGTATGCTGGATATGTTTTTCTAATTATCTTTATGAAGAGAAAATACAATCAGATAATTGTGTAATCACCTTCATTTGTAACACTTAATGGTACAAAGAATGTTTTCAAAGTGAACTTCAACCTTTATAATGCTATGTCTAGGACTAAGCATAGAATTGCATCTCTGTATAGGAGTCCTTGACTTACAACCATTTGTTTAGTGCCCATTTGAAGTTATTAAAAGTGACATAACTATTTTTCACACGGCCATTGCAGCATCCCCATGTACACATGATCAAAATTCACTTATCAATTGATTCATATTTATGACTGCTGCAGTGTCCCAGGGTCGTGTTACCACTTTTTGTGACCTGACAAAGTCAGTGTGAAAGCCAGATTCACTTAACTCCAATGATTCACTTAACATCTGTGGTAAGGAAGTTTGTAAAATAGGGGAAAACTCACTTAAATGTCTCAGCAACAAATTTTGGGATCAAATTGTCATTAGTCAAGAACTACATGTAATTAGAATATTTTGCATTTAAAAAAAGTAGTTCTAATAAACCATTTTTTGCACAAAAGTATGATACCCCATATATCAAATTGCAACCCAAAATTTTCCTTTAGCTTCCCAAATCATGTGTCTACTGTAGGAAATAATCCTTGACATGACAGAATTGTATGCAAGTAGCAGTGTTAGGACATAAAATCATCTAACCCAAAATAGAAATAAGGAACTTAGTAAGTACCACCTACAAGCAGCAATTTGCATATAACATGCTTTCTGTAATATAGTAGAATTAAACAAGTATAGGTAGGTATATATACTGTAAATCAAATAATTCTGGAAATTGCTTGAGTTTTCCCAGATGTACTATATGAGATAGGTTATAGAAAACAAGATGGTTCTGTTTTGCTACCCGTTATTAGAATGATAGGTATGGTAGAGAAAAGGAATTGATAAACAAAAGTACTGCAGTGTGCTGTTAAAATTCAATTACTGTACTTTGTCCTCCATTTCTGATTTTTATTCCCAAGGCTTTTCATATCAGTTCAAATTGTTCATCCAGCATTGCTCTTTTTTTAATGGTAATATTTTTACAAACTTGCTCTGTATTCATTTTTGACACTCAGTGTTAGCTATGTATGCCTATTATTAGCTGCTACATAAAAGGAACTCCTTGAACCATGTGTTAAGCAAAAGAACAACAGTGGCTGGGGCTGAGTTTCTATTTCTCTGTAACAGAATGCAATTACTTCACAAACTAATATAAATCATGCATTATTCTAGAAATGGACCACAGTTTGTAGAAATAAAGTCAAATAAAAATATTTTATTCAAACATGCGATCTGAATACTTCCCCTCTTGGAGTGGAAAAATTACCTGCGTAAACAAAAATGCCAATGAATTTGTCTAGTTTGAAAAACTTTGAAGGGATTAAAGGGAGGGCTTGATGTCACAGTGGGCCTGACATACAGATTTGCAACTTTCTAATTACCAGAGAATTCCTATCCTATTGTCCTAATAGGTAATCTTTGGCCTAGAACAAATTGCTTAATCAAGCTTTAGTGATTTCACATTATGAGACTAATGCTTAATTTTGGTGACACTTTCCTTATGTCTATATATATGTCAGGTACAAAGAATCAGGACCATCTTATATTGCAGAATAATTATTCAAGCATACACAAAAGAATCCAGTCAATTAAAGTTTAACACTAAATTTGCACCAGATAAAGGTCAACAGAATTCAGGAGGGGCTGGACTTGGACCGCTTATAGGAACGCATTTAACTCTGCACCCCAGCTCTTTTATAGTCAGAAGTAGTTGGAAGCAAAACATAATAGAGGCTAATATGGAACTAGACTTTGGAATCCTGTTTCAAATTTATCATGAACATAAACATTATTTACATCATCCACATTATCCTCCTGTAATACTCAATAGAATAGAATATACCGGTATGTAGCTGTGGAATCTTCCCAGCATTGGTGGCAACACTATCAGTGTTTTCTATTTGGTTATTCCTTGATTCAAAGGAAAAATTCAAATCTAAGAAGAAAACCAAACCTTCACCAACATTGGCAGAGTAAGCTGTTATATATATATAAACAGGAAGCAAACTTCACACTCACTAGCAATGATATTACTTTGTCATATAATGAAGCACCTGTAAGAAAACAACCAAGTTCAGAAAGCACCAAGAACTCAGCTGTAGTGTAGAAGTACATGGACAGTAACAGCACATACAAAATTCAAAGCAGGAAGTTTCAAATTAACTAATATTAAGATAAGTTCTTTAAGTAGGATACAAGCTAAGGCTATTTAACTTTTCTGTAATACCAAGCTAAATCAGTCCATGTGTCTTTATATCTTTTGCTGAAATCCAAAACAAACTGTTTCATATACATTTACTATCTCTTCAATAAGAGGTAAAAAAGAATTTTCAATCATTTTATTTTTATTTAAAAGAAAGGGCAATGAGTGGGTGAACATTGAGGAATTTTTTATACTGGCTACTCACTATAGATATCCCACTCACCCACATATATACCCAAAGTGCATAGATGCACTTTCTTACTGTTTTTTTTTAAATGTGTGTGTTTGTGGTTAGTATAAATAAATTTCCTTTACATTACTGATGTGCTTTTGTAGATTCTTTTTGGGAGAACAAATGATAAAACAAATTGAATTTGTTAGACTCTTTTAATATTTTATTCTAGCACACATAGCGTACATTTTTTTAAAAAAAATCTGAACACTGAAGACAACTTGTATTAGGATTTGTTTTTTTTAGAAAACCTCCCCTAATAGGATATTCAATGCATACCTGTGACTTCTTTAATTCATTTTTTCTTTTAAGAATCTACTTTATCACAAGTGCCAAGTATTTAAAAAAAATACTTCCAAACATATGTAATATACTCTCATATACTCAAAACAAAATGTTTTAAAAGCTATAGAAATATAATCAAAACCATTCAGCAACATATATAATACAACAAACTGATAAATACATTTGGTTACATCATCAGTTGAGTTTTTGAGTTTCTTTCAAAATAACTAAGGTAACAGGTTACCCTACTTCAACAAATAAAATTAGGTCTGATCTTTTAAACAAATGGAATTGCTTTTTTCTTAATCAAAAACATAGATACTGGTTTGTCCACTTATTGAATGTTTTTCCCCTTTCTGGTCTTGAGCAATTTATTTCCTCTTTCTGTATCTTATGAAAATGTATTAAGGGGAACAAAGAATTACCAGATGAGAAATACTGGAAATCTTACAAATTGGTTTAGTATTATTTTTTTTTGCTAGTAATGATATCAGTATTATATGGTTAAGCAAACTTTAACACTTAATTTAGCTATTTTTGTATTTCATTTGAATACTGGGATTAACTAAATTTAAAACAGCTCAAGAAAAGCAGATCAAAAACTGAAAAACAAAAGTTTAGGATTTTATTTTTGTTAACAGAAACAGAAGTTATAAACTTTTTAATGAACAAATACACTTCAGATTTTCCCCTGATCCTGAATGCATTTGTGCAGCCCCATTTTTAGTTCTAGCATATAGGGCAGAGGTGTCAAACTCAAGGCCCATGGTCAGATCTGGCCTGTTGGCCCCGCCCTGGAAACAGCAAAGGTGCCTCTGCCAGCCAAAACAGAACTTGGGAGGGCCACATGTAGGCCTCCCAAGCTGGTTTTGGCTGCCATGGCCTCCTGCAGCACTCTGCCAGTGCCAGTGAAAATGGAGCTCGTGGCCCGCCGGGGCTCCATTTTTACTGGCAGAGGGCTGCAGGAGGCTGTCATGGCCAAAAACAGAGCCTCAATGAGTCATGTTCAGCTGGCCATGCCCCTGCCCCTGCCAAGGTCAAACAGAACCCTGATGCAGCCCTCAATGAAATCAAGTTTGACATCCCTGATATAGGGAGTAGCCTGCCACAAATATGTTGCAACACATTTCAAATGGTAGTCTTAACACAACACCAGAAATTTCAGAGGAAAAGCCAGTTCCTTATCTCTTCTCATTTTTTAGTTCTGCCTCAAAAACACATCTCATCTCCTTCCCTACTTGCAAGGTTTATTTTTTCATTGTTTTTGAACTTCACTATTACCCTTTTTATTTTTTTTTTATTTTTTTTTGTCAATTGCCTACAAGATAATAGGTATAAGTAAAAACATAGTTATGAATAAATGGATACATATCAGAAAAATCAGCCATCAGTTCTCCAATCACTTCATCACCAATGATCTGTGAATTTTATTATGAATTAAATCTATGGAAATGACATTCCAGAGGTCATTAGGAAGTTTATTTTGAAGCAGTATCTGGGGAAAATCCGGAAACGAAAGCTGAGGTACATTTGGACATATCTATTTTGAGATTAATATTTCGTTTGGGTGCCATTTTTTTAAACTGATTTTAGGTACCTGTGTGAGAACACAGTAAAAAAATGTTTCCACAAATATTGCAGTCTTATTTTAAGAGGAATATTCGATTTGTGATTTTGAGGATTGGAAAAAATAACCGATTTGGCATGATTTGGATCAGATACTACCTGGAAAACTTCGAAGAGGAAACTTCAAAAAGATCTCAGTAGTTAGTAGCATATGCTTAGTTAATAAACCATAGGCACCTGCCCTTTACCAACATGCAGGGAACAGGGTGCGGCTACTTCGTCTCCTATCGAGCCTCAACCTCGTAAAGTCCAGGACATCAGACTCACTTTGTAGGTGACGCTATTGCGCGAAGAACCCCCCACCCGCCCGGAATAGCCTGTGCTTCTGCTGATGCTCCCCCGCCCTCAGACAGCCATGAACCATCCGCGAGTCAAAGGGCGGTGGCTGTTCTAACGAGGCGCCTACCTCGGTTTTTTTTTCCCCTTCAGCAGGGGATGGACTTCCCGCGCTCTTCACATCAGCCGAAGAGCGAGGAAACGGATGCTGCAGTAACTCTTTCCCCGACCGAGCCCTCTTGGGCGGTGCGTCACAAACGGCTTCGAGCGTAGGATCTCCCATGTAGGGTGACTCCACCAAGACCAGGCCTGAGGAGTGGTTACTACTTCCAGAACAGATGCTTCGCTTTCCTGCCCTTAGACGGCTATCCAAAGCTTCCAGCCTCCATTTTGCCCCCCCCCATCCCCTTGAGCGCGGTGGTTGGGGATTAGCGAAGGTCGCAACCCCTCTGCAATCCCACCCCCCGGGGGTTGTGGGCAATCGGCTAACCCCAAGAGAGAACACGGAGGAAGGACTAAAGAAGTGAGTCTGGCAAAAAAAGACGAAGGCTGATCTTTCATTGATATCTAGACAGATAATGTGGGTAGAAAGAGGAGCATTTTAGCAGAAAACAACAGAAGCCCCCACCCCGCGACTCTATTTTTAGTGATCTTGGGCGAGTTCCCCCCATCCTCCAACAATTAAGCACATTCCTTGACGTGGTTTCTTCGCTCAGCCAAACACTCCACAGGACACGCAAAGCTAACGATGCCGACCAATCAGGTGCCTCGTGTTCACGTACTTTCTCAAACTACTGGAATGCAGAATCGAGCACCCCCCCAATAGGAAAACTAAGCTAGCAGCCAATAGGAAAACTAAGCTAGAATTCCTTTTTTCACCGTCACGTGTCTGACCTTAATTGAAGCGGCGGCGGTGGTAACAGACGTAATGCTTCAACAACTTAAAATAGTCCCTGTAATCCTTCCGCAAATTGTTGAGTAGGTCTAATAGAATGCGGGTACGAAGCCTTGCGGAGTATTTGCTTCAACTCCTGTTACAAAGAGCTCTGTGAGGAAGTCTACTTTTTCAAGAGGGACAGATTCAAGTCCGAAGATATTGAGCGGAAGGATTTTCTGGAACCGTTGCTTAGTGAAATGAGGTTGTACCGGATCTCATTTGACTATATAAAGAGAAAACCGCCGAAATCTCGCTCCTATTGTCTCGTTGAGAAAAAGAGTTAGGTGTTATTTTGTCATTTCCGAAAAAAAAAAAAAAAGCACCTGTTTCCACCCCATTTTTTTTTTTCGGAGTTTGACAGTGACCAATCGAGCAATTGAAGAGGGCTTTTAATATACGCGGCCGCCACCATGGCATGGTAGGGGCGGCAGCGCAAGCGACGGCATCGGCCATTGCAGAAGCGCAGCAGCGGCGGCCGCGGCCTCGACACCTCCAAGTATCTGCAACCATGGCGTGAGTATTTTGGAGCGGGAGGTGGAAATCCACTAAAGGTGGAGGCATTGGATTTTATTAAATAACGTAGAGGATAAGACACATTGTACTATCGGGTTAGGGAATTGAGACTTTAGGGAGCGAAGTTCTATGTATCGACTTAAAAACAGCTGGAGTTTGCGAATATATGGGTGTAAAGTGGAAATCTCAGCCAAGGGAATAGCATTTGTTCGTGGCCGAAAAATACCGGGAGGGGGTGGGATCTTATCAAGAAAATAGCTTAGCGCAAAGAATTCGAGACTAGTGAATTAGGCTATTTATGAAAAAGGGGAGGTGGTTTAATAAGCCTTGGGTTTCCCAGACTAATTAGAAGGCAGAATGATTTCCTTTGTTGTCGGGGAAAATCCCCTGAGATTTAAGCAATTGGTATACTATTTCTTTCTGGACAAAAATAGAACTTCTAACAATTAAGTTAAAATTGCTGTACTGGAAGAGAGAGTAATCTAGAGTTTTTCACAACAGAAATGGGATGAATTAAAACCTTTATCTATAGATATACTGACAGGACTGTCTTTCTAAAAACATTTTGCTGAAATAACTAGTGGCCTTGGGTGGAATGCAGGTTTGAATTGTCTAAGGTTAAGATGTAATGAATTATCTGTAATTTCAAAACAAACTTTTTGTGGAACCTGCCAATTTTTAAATAAGTGGATATAAACAAATGTGGTATTATGTGGGCTGTTACTTCTTAACAATCATTAAGATTCTCAATGACCTAAATGGAAACGTGGCAGGATACAAAATGGCGGCCTATTTATAGGTTATAGACATGCACAGCAAGCAGATCACGAAATGGCTGCAGCCGTTGTCACTAATGAATTCATGATTCAGACCAAGATGGGTGGAGATTGAATTGAAGCTGTGTAGTTAGGAGGAAATAGAGGACTGACTTGCTGAACAAATTCTAGTTGGCGCTGTTGTACTGTAGTTCTAATTGGTGTCAAAGACAGACTTCAGATAAAATCTAGAGGGGGAAAAAAACCTGGAACTTTAGGAATCATTGCTTCAGTATTACCATGCACAATTTGTCCTATGTGATTTTTAACTAGAAATTCAAATCGAAAAGCTTTTTTAATGTTGTCTTGTTTATTCCAGGTTTTTCAAATCATCACACAGCAGCTTTGCTGTAATCTACAAAGACACCATCTATTTGTCTAGACAAATTGACAACAAAGTACTAAAACGTGACCAAAATGAGCTTCTCAAACACAGAGATGTTGTTGGGGGACTCTCAGTCCCCATTCAGCCAGCAGTGTTTGGTGGCTGATGAAGGTCTGGGGCTCTTGGATGACTACTTGGAGGTGGCCAAGAACTTCAGTTTGCATGGGTTCTCCAGCGCTAAGGCTAAAGTGGGCTCCTCCGATTGGCTGGATGATATGGTGGGCAGTTGGAATGCCACAGACTGCAATCAGAGTAAGATAAATTATATTCTCCCAATTGGGTAACCTTTTGAGGTTTTTGATCTATTTAAATGTATATAGTTTAATGGATCTAAAGCAGAGGGAGAAATTTTTTTTTGTATTTATTGAGATCATCTTTGGAATAGCTTTGTTTGTTTGTTTTACAGAGGATGCCTTTTCTGGCATGGAGTGGATGGTGGAGAAGATGGACCTAAAGGAGTTTGACTTTGATGCGCTGTTAGGTATTGATCTGGAAGCCACCATCTCCCCAGATGAGCTCATGGCCACGTTGGAAGACACGTGTGACCTTCTTGACCCGCCCATTGAAAAAATTCCCAGCAAAGAAAGTTTATTATTGCCAGAACCAATTAACCAATCCCCCAGGTCTCCAGAAGCAGACCAGGTGGCCCCATTGACTACATTGTTACCATTTCCAGTACCCCAAGGGCCATTGATTTCTACTGTTGACCATTCATTAAGTTTAGAGCTAGGTAGTGAAGTAGATATTCTTGAAGGAGACAAGAAAACAGAACCCACCACTACTTTAGTGTTTCCCAAGAGTGAAAAAGAGGATGAAGCACAGTCTGACGATGATAGTGGAATATGTATGAGCCCAGAGTGTTACCTAGAGTCACCTCAACAAAGTCCTGCCACTTCTACTAGTTCCCTCAGTGATAACCAATCAGTTACAACCCAGCTTGATGTTTCTGCGAGGCCCAAGCCTTACGATCGCCCTCCAGGAATCATATTAAAGGTTAAAGAAGAAAGAATAGATAAGAAACTGAAGAAGATGGAGCAGAATAAGACAGCTGCCACACGATATAGACAAAAGAAAAGGGCAGAGCAAGAAGCTATATCAGGAGAGTGTAGAGAATTAGAGCAAAAAAATGAAGCCCTGACAGCTAAAGTTGATTCCCTGAGCAAAGAAATTAAATATTTAAAAGATCTGATTGAAGAAGTCCGCAAAGCGAAGGATAAAAAGGTTAAAGCCCCAGAATAGAGTAGTGGAGTAGGAGTTACATGCATGTATATTGCTAACTGCAAACAACTATTAATGCTTAATAAATTATTTTCTAATTTGGATATATGTATATTCAGTGAAGTTTTGTTTGAAACTTATTTGGGTCCTTCAGTTAAAAAACCCATTGAAATGAATGGCAAAAAGACAGCAATTGCAGTTTAGATGCTTTTTTAAATTTCATTCCATGTATTACAATTTTGGAACAACACAGTTCATATTTGTCAAATTAAATATTTTACATTTTTTTCAATCTTAAAACCATTCTACTTGAATCTGTGCCTTCATACTTTTTGTTAATTTTGGACTTGGTTGATCAGCCACTAGCAAATGTTTAACTTTCTTGTCAACACTATTCCTTTAAATGGAGCTTACACGAATACCACATCATGCTCTCAATTTATGTCTCTACCCACATCCCTCATGTTACCTTAATTGCTTCAAAACTTTCAAGACCAGTATGCACAACATGGATAATTGCATTTTTTGTTAATAAATCATAGTAAGGTTCTTTGGTATGCCCATGACCAAAACAGCACTTGAACTGGAAAGGTAGATTAACATCTAAGTAGAAACAGTCTCACAAGTCCAAGGTAGAAAGACCCTTAGGGGAAAAAAATATATAGTTCAAACATATTTTGCTTGTGACACATTTGCTGGCTAGCATAATTTGAGTCAAGGAGCATGCCCAGCAGCTATGTTCCATGTAACAATAGCATCCATAATATTGGCACAATCCTGTTAATGACTAATTGAATTTTCAAGAGGTTTAATTTTTACATTAGTGAGTTTGAGTTGTTAGAGCTCACATATGTACAATTTTGGCCTGGACCACTTCTCAAGAAAACATTGGACATGAGGAACCTGCTGCTTACTTGAAAAATTAGAAACAATCAGGTATTTATTGAATACACTACCCTAAGAGTTCTCATCAAAACCTAAACTAGAATTTTAAACTTATTTAAGCTAACATCAAAAATTACATCGAGAAAATGCCTCTTGCTTGTTTTGGGTATTCTATAATATCCAAAATTGTTTTCAGTAAGAATTTACATTGGTTTTGGTAAATTCTGTTAGGACTGTTTTCAGTCTTAGCCAATTCTAAATAGTCATTCAGTAGCAATAGGCATAGTTTTTAGATTTAAGAGGCAATTCCTTTTTGGGTATTAATGTAATGGTTTCCTTAATATTTTGAAAGACTTGGTTATGTCATCAGTAGACTGGAAGAACAATATACTTACATGGTTCCATTATTCTCACCTAGTTTTTTTTTTTAACAATATGGATTTTTATGCTTTTTATCTGTTGCAGTGTCCCAACTATTGTGTGCCACCCAGAGTTGACTTGATGAGATGGGGTGGCTATATTTTTGTAAGTAAAAAATACATGCCAGGAGAAAACCCAAAATGTTTGTAGTTTCAGGTTTTGGCTGCAATAATCTGCACTCCACAATGATATACAGGACAAATAGAACAAGTATGTACTTAGCCCCATTTTCCCCGAGTAATTCCAGTATGGAGTACATGGTGGCCCATTCTTAATCTTCCAGCACCTGTCCCATCTTTGTTATTGTCATTATGAAAAGATTAGCCCAAATGACTTGATGGTATCTTGGAAATATAGAACAAGCCCCCAGTGCAACATCCCATTCAGCTTTTAAAACACATGCTTTACTTCACCTTGGTTTCTGCTAAAGTACAAGTTTGTAAGCTTTAAATGTCTCAACCGTAAGGAATAGGATTCCAGTGTGGCATATTCTACCTGTTCCCTACCTTGTCTCAATCATGATCACTGTTACTGCTTTTTTTCTGTACTCCCCCAAAACTAATTTTTCATGCTACTGTATAAATGGAACAAAATCTTTCTTTTCCTGCAAATGGATCAAAATATAAAAAAAATGCAGATTAACAGGATTACCTTTATATACTCAGGATGTTTAGAATATTTTGTACAACCTTATCCAATATTCTAACATCAAACTTAGAAATTCAGTTTGATTTTAAAGCACAGGTTGAACTTACCAGTTATTTTGATCCCAAGCAAATGTGGAATGTCATTCTAACCACAGTAAAATTTAAGTTTCTGAGCAACACAAATTGTCCACCACTTAAGCAATT
The DNA here is from genome assembly GCA_033807585.1 of Hydrophis major. Lineage (NCBI taxonomy): Eukaryota > Metazoa > Chordata > Lepidosauria > Squamata > Elapidae > Hydrophis > Hydrophis major. Next base: position 180,615,712 of record CM066331.1, on the reverse strand, counting down.
GTTTTGTATTTGTAAATTTTCATGTATAAATGATCAGTATCAATAATTCTGAGATTGTCTTTCAAACAATTCAGACTGTTCCTCTTACAAGTCATTAACAATTAGTTGCACTACACTGTAATCACTAAATGCTGAAGCTAACTGGAGATAACAGCTAATTGTGTAATTAAGTAGCTATAAAAATTTAAATTAAATAAAAAGCTTAATTAGATAACATTTGTTAAATATTAATATATTCAAAGAAAGTCCTGTTTGTTTATAGCGTATTAGATAGCAACTGAGAAACCACTACCTAGCTTGTTTTTCAGATGTTTGAGGCTGGGACTATTTTGTTCCAAACATGAATTGAATTGAAATATGAATTGAAATTGATTTTGGCAGAGCTGGTGTAGAAGGCAGGTGGCAGGGAAGGTGTGGGAAGGGTATTGGCAGTGGTTGGGGGAAGAAAAGACTTCCTATGAATCATCCATCACTTGTGGCTTTCACGCAAATGCTCAGCTACAAACTAATCACAGCAGCCTAGCATAATAGAATAATTTATCTTAGGATAGTACGTTAGGGAAACCTGTAAAATTTGATTAATTTTATAACAGAAATGCATGTTCAGCTAGTAGAATGTGAACATGTGCGAACAAGAGTCACTCTGAATTGGGCAGCTTTATACTTTTTTAAAATAAGTAAGGTTAACTTGCTTTATATGATTTGGAAAGTAGAATAGTTTATTCCTTACACTCTTGAAAAGAATAAATAGAAGACACCATTCTTACATCTTTTTTCAGGATTATAACTTCAAATATTAATATGTTTGCTCAACATACTAACGTGATTAGCAGTAACCTTGTCAACTACTGTGGTCTGCTTAATGTATATATTTGTCTAGGTTCATCCAGTACACTGAACTACAAATTAAACTGCTTGGGTTTCACAAGACACATGCCACTGTTAGCCAACTCCATTTAAATCTGAAGTATTGTGCACTTTCATGCAGAAGTATTTTCAAACATGACTATTCTGAGTTATGACTTTGGGCTGGTCACTCTCAGCCTGGACTACATCACAATTTTTGTTATGGGGAAAATAGAAGGAGGAAGGTGTGATGGATATGTTCACCATCTTGAATTATTTGTAAAAATATTAAAGGTAACAGATAACAGATAATCAAAGTTGGAAGGAACCTTGTAGGTCATCTAGTCCAAGTGTGATGCAAATAAATAACTCTGAACCACATCCTACTAGTGAAAAAACTACAATGGGTGATACATATAAGTAGCTAAATGCTGGTAATGGGTAAGGGATGCAAAAAAAAAACCATGTTTCAGTGGGTTTGCATTTTTATCAAAATGCACAAGTTACTGTTCTTATGTGGTAACTACATAGTTATAATGAATGCATAATTTTACCACTATAAATATTGCATCAGTATGAATTTTCCAACCACTGTTTAACAATAAAGCACATCCTTTCAGCTCTGATATTGCAGTATGAAATCCAATTTCCCTCTTCCATATGTATAGAAATTATTTAGCTTAATTTACTCCTAACAAATGTGGCAAGAGACTGTTTTGTGTGGTTCAAGGTAGATATTTTTTCTAGCAAACAGTCAAAAGATAATCTTAAGAGAGTCATATGTCAAAACTCAGCATCAAAGATCTGGATTCTCCACTCTGGGCACAAACCGTCTTTCCATATGAAGTGGAACAGTTGAGCAGATCGTATGTAGAAATACTATAGTCTTATAATAGACGTACTTCCCAACCACAATAATATTGGCAAGCATTTGCTCACTGATGCTGATATTTTTAGCAATGATGAACAAATTATTTTTGTCAGATTGTTCCACCTCTTCCAAAATACTCTCTCTCAAATCTCTGGAAGTCTTCTTCAGTGAAGACCGTTCCTTCTGGATGCTTCTTCTTCACTTTTTCTACAGGGAGGTCTTTAGCTTTCCTCCCTCTATTTTGGGTTAAAATCTATAGAAAGAATGTAAAGGAAAAATAGTACCTGAATACCTTTTAATATATATATAAAATCATTAATCAGTAGTATAATAAATCTTCCAGGTTTAACCAAATTTAATAGAGTATTTTATTACATTGATGATAGATACAGGTCCTTGTATGCAGTTCTAAGCACCACTCAAGGATTGTATTTGTTGGAGCATTAGAAAACAGCTTTTTATCTATATTCAGAGGTATTTCTCCAGATATGATGAATGATCCTGGGAGAACTTTAAGGTATTCCTAACAGATGCTCTAAGGCTATGCCCATATAGGCTATGAATTACAATTTGTGCTTTGAATCACACAGTGCTAATTTCAAACAATTCAATTTGAAAACTCAAGATCTAAAATATTTGGCAAGTAAATTAGAAAAAATTGGAAATAGACATGAGAAATATATTTATACTGAGAAACAAGCTCCCTTCTCAAAAAGCTATCAATTGTGTAAACAGAATTGTCTTTTAAAAAAAATTTCTAATAGCATCTCTCCCCAATTAAACAAGTGATAAGTAAACAAACTGACCTTTTCAGTAATTGTACTGTCTGCCACAAAATGAGTACCCATCATATACTGCATGTTCTTCTTAAAGTGGTCAGCTGCTTGATGTTTCTGATATTCCTCTGGAAAAAGCAATACAATAAGAAAGCATGTAGATAAAATTCAAAAGGAAATATATTCATATTTGTCTTTAGGGAGTGCAATTATAAGCCTGATTCATCCCACTTGCCTGATGTTTTAATTTGATTTCCTGCAGCCACTATTTTGGAGGTTTCACAATGCATCAAGGTATATGTGAATTTTCACATGCAGTAAATAAGATGATAAAACAAAACCAAAAAACAAAACCTTTTTCCTAAGGGAATTTGTTCACATGACAAAATCAGTGGAAGGTTTTATACTCATCAATGCATTTTATTATTGTCTTTAGTTATTGGGAAAACCTGTGTACTGCATAAGATTTCAAGGAGTTTTGTATGTAATAGTCTGCAACCTGGTTGTCTCTAAGTAAACTCAAATATAAATCACAAAATATAGCTCTGTTGGCTGAGGAACATGACAGCTATAATCAAAAACATGATCTCCAAGTTGTGGTAACTACTCCAAAATATGCTTTCAGTTTATATTGGAATGTAGGCCAAACTTTGGGGTTTTCTTGTTGCACTAAATGAATAAAGAATGAGCTTTGGAGCATGGTCAAACCTATTATGGTACATTGATGGGAGAGCTGAAAATAACTGAATCAGCAAATGGAGTGATAGGATATAAGCATGAAAACATCAGCAAACTGCTCAGCGAATAGCAGGAAGAGAAGAAACTGGATGTTCAGAGGGCAGGAAGTTTGGTACTATATCCCACACTTGGGCACTGGTACTGCTGAAAGGAAGAAGAAATAAAATGCAAAGATTTGGGTATGGGCAGATGTATAGAATATATCACACTGGTGGATACTGAAGAGAGGGAAGCACCTTCACTGTTCCTGCCACTTCCTCATTCTCTTCTCCCTTGCTTTTATCTACACCACATTCAATTACTCCCTCCTGGAATAGATCTATTTTGTTCTGTGCCTCGACCAAAACATATAACACATACAAGTTTCAGCTTGGGCACAGACCATACCACCTCAATTTTGAGTACATATACATTATTTATTTATGTATTTGATTTGTCAATTGTTTAAAAGATAATAAGTATAAGTGTATACATAGTTATGAATACATGAAATGGGTATATAAGAAAAATAAAAGAAACAATAGAACAGGGACGGTAGGCACGTTGGTGCGCTTATGCACGCCCCCTAGAGACCTCTTAGGAAAGGGGTGAGGTCAATAGTAGACAGTCTAAGGTTAAAGTTTTTGGGGTTTGGGGAAGAAACTACAGAGTCGGGTAGAGTATTCCAGACATTGACCACTCTGTTGCTGAAGTCGTATTTCCTGCAATCAAGCTTGGTGCGGTTAACCTTGAGTTTGTATCTATTGTGTGCTCTTGTGTTGTTATGGCTGAAGCTGAAATATTCATTGACAGGTAGGACATTGCAATGTATGATTTTATATACCATGCTTAAATCAGACCTAAGACGGCGTAATTCAAGGTTTTCTAGGTCTAGAATTTCAAGTCTGGTGGCATAAGGTATTCTGCATTGAGTAGAGGAGTGGAGAACTCTTCTTGTGAAATATTTCTGGACTTTCTCAATTGTGCTAATATCAGATACGTAATGTGGGTTCCAGACTGATGAGCTGTATTCGAGTATTGGTCTAGCAAATGTTTTGTATGCTCTAGTTAGAGAAAAAGCTACGTAGGATTAGGTTAACAACTCTTAAAGCCTTTTTGGCTATGTAGTTGCAGTGGGCTCTAGCACTTAGATCATTAGAGGTGAGTATTCCAAGGTCCTTTACAGAGCTTGGATCATCAACAAGATCTTGACTATTCAGCTTGTATTTTATTTTCTGATTTTTTTTTGCCAATATGTAAGACAGAGCATTTATTTGTTGAGATTTGAAGTTGCCATTTGTTTGACCATTCTGATACATAGTCAAGATCTTTTTGAAGGGTAGCAGTATTGTCTGTGGTGTTGAATAGCTTTACATCATCAGCGAAAAGAACACAGTTGCTCTTAATATGATCACAGAGGTCATTTATGTAGAGTATGAAGAGAGTTGGTCCTAGAACACTGCCTTGGGGGACACCACTATTGACAGAAAAAGATAGGATGAAAATATCATCACCACTATCAAGCTATGACATGCAAGGGCTCTGCTTTTAGAACACTTTTTTTCTTCAACACAACACATGATTTTATTATTTTTAATAACTTGGGAAGAAGCATATATTGTCAATTTCTTAGCATGTATATTGCTTAAAATTACAAGTTATCTTGAATGGGATATGAAAGGAGGTAACATAAAGTAGGTAAAAATATAGTTACATTAATAAGAAAAAATAAAAATGTTTTGGTGCAACTCTCATGCATGTCAGTCATATGTCTCTCTGCATAACATTGTATACAAAGATTTTAAATTGACATCAGCTGAATAAAGAGGTTTCTTTTTTGCTTAAATATAGAATGGAAACTTCCGTGCAATGTTATGCATTTGTTTAACTACAAAAGTACAGCTCAAAAATTTGCACGTTAGGTGTAACCAAAGCATGATACCAAATAGCAATAGCGCTTACTTATATACCGCTTTACGGCCCTCTCTTAGCGGTTTACAGAGTCAGCATATTGCCCCACAATAATCTGGGCCTTCATTTTTACCGACCTCGGAAGGCTGAGTCAACCAATAAATTAGATGAGGGTCGTCCACTTGATCTTCATTCTCCATCTTCCCCCTACTCACCTAATGCAGATTTGATGATTCTTCCTTTGATTGTGGCCTTGTCTCTTTTGGACCTTGCACTCTTGTTTTTCTTTTTTTTCAACCGATTATTGGGTCGGGCGGCGGTCCCCGATCTTTGAGAGGAGGAGCCGGACACTATTAATCGGACAGAGAAACAAGAGGGATTTATTTAGCCGAAAGAATTCTCCCTTTTTCTCCTTTGACCACCCTGCCGCCCTAGGTTACCTCCCGCCGACTCCAGTAGTTCCAGTCCCTTCCTTAGCAGGGAAGCGGACATTTTTCCCTCCCTCCAGACACGTGAATTATATTGAACTTCCTTTCTGTTTCAGCTCTATGGTCTTTCATGATTATGCTACTTCCGAGTGCAGGATTTTTTTGGGGTTTTTTTTGGTCACCCTTCCTTTGACTCACTTTGCTTAACTTTGCCTAAAGTCGCCACACTTCCGGTGACTTTCATCCCGTGTGGGTGGCTGGGAGGCGTAGTGTATGTTATCCGTTAGCGCAACAGCGGTTTGGAAAAAGGAATAAGAAAATGATGTATTTGTAAGAAGGCGAAGGAAAGAGAAATTGTATCTCATTGTATCTCAAGCTAGCAATGTATTCTGATCTTTCATTCTGATCTACAAATTTGGTTGCTATGTAATCGCTTCGGTTCTAAGTAACGTAAGACAACTAGCAATCAATACTAGCATTTATAAAGTATAAAATAGCCTACTAAACATTTAATAGGTTATTAAAATGTATCGCTTTAAACATATGCACTCTGAAAGCAAAAAAATATTAGGAGACTAGGACTTGAACTGCAGTATAATCTGAATTTACGGTGTCAGAAACACGTGCTATAGAATTAAATAGGGTTTACTAGAATCAAATCAGGGCAGGTACTAGGAATTCAGCTCTATTGAACAAAAAGGATTTTGTTCCGAATGGCTCTGTTACACTTTCAGGGGTAATTTTTTTTTTTTAAACAAATTTTATTAATTTTACAAAAAACAATACACAATCCAGGCATAACAACTTAAAAAATCTTTTCTAAAAAAAAAATAATAATAATTAAAGAAGAAAGCCAATAGAACATATAAAATAACTTCAAATTGTAATATCAATATTTACATTATCTATTTAACTTCATATCTTATCCAGACTTCTTTTATCCAAATTATATTTCTTGCTTATTAAAATTTTATTGCCTTTCATAAACATACAAGACACAAAACATAAACAAAACTAAAACATCTTTTCTGAAGGCTGCCTGATCCCGGGTTGAAACTCTTCACACAGACACAAATTCAAACATCATATTCACTTTATATATCCTTCCATATCTTATTACCATTTTCAATAACATTCTTTGTCTGTTCTATTTCCAACTATCCATTCATCTTTTTTCTTTTACGATACTTCTCCTATACACTAATTGGAGTGATGCCTTTAACTCATTACCCTAACTTAAAAGTACTTCATATAACACTTAATTTATCTTGGAATTCTGTTTAGTAGATTCTAAAATTACACAATAAATTTTATACTCTAAATACACATATAAAAACACAATCTTATGTACCTTCCAGAATGCCCCTTTTATCCTTAATTAGATTCACCCATTGTCTCTAAATAAACTTTTTTTCTTCAGATCTTGCTTCCCACCATTAAGGCTTCTCCCCCCCCCTTTCTCTCTTTCTTATTCTTCTCCTTGCCCTTTTTACCCCTTTGTCTCCCCTCCTCCCTTTTCTTACTCCCTTTCCTTTGCTTTCTCACCTTGCATCCACCTTTCCTCTCATTTTTCTCTTTTGGTTGTTTTTTCAAATCTTAAAATCCCCTTTTTCTTATCCTCTTTCTCCTCCTCCCCGGAAAAAACCCACTGTTCATCAAAGATGGCTTCTTGTTCTTGTTCTTCTTTGTCCCAGTCATTCTGCTGCATAATCAACTTTTCATAAGTACATAACGCCATTTCTAAAAATTGAAATAAAGTGCCCAAAGTATCTTTTCCATCTTGTTCTTCCTTTTTATATTTTTGATATTCAGTCCTTAGTTCATCCACAAGCGATGCCATCCTGAAAAGAGAAATTTTCCCCAAAACAACCACCCAAGTATTTTTAATCAAAAATAATTAAAAAAAAGTTCCAAAAGTTTATATTTTTCTTCTTTCTTCTATTTCTTTTTCTGGGGTTACTGTTTAATCAAAGAGGTGCAATTACCATATATCTTTCTTTGAGATTCTAGGCAATCTCCTCCTTTTTCCACTTCTGCTCCAATTTTTTTTCCTCTTCCTTTCCACTTGTAACATCAATTTTTAAATGATCAGAAATCCATACCTCTAATAAGGGTTTTCCAATTTCTTAAATTTTTAAGTCCAATGTCCAAGAACTCTTTTGTCCCTTAACTTCAACTTTCAGAATAATTCACCTTCAGTGCCCAAACAAATTTCAAATCTTCATCTGCTGTTTCCATGGGGTGGGAGAGTGAAGAAAAAAAAGTTCCCTTTAACAGCTTCTCCGCCGCTTTTGATCTTCTTAGGGATACAATGTATCCTCCAGCAATTCAGACAGCTCAATTCCAATGAATTTAAAAGATGTTGATTGACCCGGCTCAGCCAGCACTTTCACTTTTCTTGCTTCCTCCAGCACAATCTTACCAGGTTGCTGGCTTCTTCCTGGAGGCCATTGCTGACTGCCGCTCCACCACCTTGGGAAAAAGGGGTTTTTCAGGACGAGGAGGGGGTCTGCGGCACCCCCAACCCCCTGTCCGGCTCCCCTCTCTCTTCGGCTGCCCCTACAGGGCAGCCATATCCCCCTGACCCATTTGGATCGGGGGTACCTCGGTGGCAAGCGCAGCAGGAATCGCGAACGGTCGCAAATTCCTGCTGCCACCGAAGCCACGCGGAACCAGAAACCACTTTCAGGGGTAATTTTTAAAAATCCATTAACATATGAAGGACCGTTAAAGATGAGTTTTGCTGTTCATTAAATGTATTCCTGAAATGAAGTTTTATAGATTTAAGATGGGATATTAAGATCACTTCATTTTAAGAGAAGGTGAATTCTTTGAGAAAGTTACTAAAATTGTTGCTTGCTGTGATGAAAAGGAAAGTTATATATTATTTTTCTTTTTGACACCTATTTTGTTGTTTTAGGCTGTATTAGTTTTTACTGTTGTAATCTTTAATAAAAAATACTACAAAAAAGGCAATTTGGTGCTGATTCTCATTTCGCCCTATTATTTATTTATTTATTTATTAGATTTGTATTGCTGCCTATTCACCATTATATTTCACATTACAGACTAGCTTCTTTTTTCTATTCCTGGTAGACCTCAGTTATCATCTCATTCTTATTGTCACTCTTGATTCCTCATACAGCATGAAATTAATCAAGATATAAGATAGAAACATTTATGTTCATGGCATATATTTATTCATTTGAATTTATATAGCTGACCAACTTGTATAATTGCAATTCTAGATAGTATACAATCAATAACAATGACAATAACAACAGCAAAGAAGCCATATGGTTAAAAATGGCAACAGAAATTGGTAAGAAGTCTGAAACACCAAATTTACCTTATATCCTTCCAGGTGAGAATGCTAATCAATTTGGCCTCAGTGCCCAAGAAAAAAGACATTTTTATTGTTTTTCTGAAGGCCAATATATATTGGTTAAAGGGGAGGACATTCTAAAATCCAGGCAGTGTCTAGTGGTTAAGGCACCTGACCAGAATGCAAGAGGCTATTAGTCCTGGTACCGGTCCGTGGAACATTTCCTACCGGGCCGCCGGTTTGCTGGGCGCCGCCATCTTGTTTGACGAGAAAGTGCTTCCAGGTGAGCTTTTCCAGTTGGAAAGCGGCGTTTGGGTCCTGAAGGAATCCTCGTGCCTTAGTTTCATCGAAGGGGGGGGGGGGCTTCGAACGAAACTAAGGTGCGAGGATTCTTTCAGCACCCAAGGCAAGGCAAGCCAAGCGACCGTCCCGAAGCCGTCCTGAAGCGAAGCCCAACGACAAAGGTACAAAGGAAGAGTTAAAGGTGGCGGGGAGAAGCGGGGGATGACTGGCTGGCTGGTTGCTCGGCTCGCCTTGCCTTGTCATGCGTACTGATGCCGGTACTCGGCCGTGGATCATTTTGTGATGCCGGTACCGGGCCGTGGCACAAAAAAGGTTGGGGGCCACTTCTCTTGGTGACCTGTTATTGTCAGCCCAACCCACTTCACAGAGTGGTTGTTGTGGGGAAAATAAGAGGAAGATTTGTTGTATACATTTGCCGCCTTGAGTAAACAAGCAAATAAAAAAGACATACTTCCTGGATCTTACCAAATGAAGGGAAGGGACTCCTGCAGCATTTCTATACTATTACAATAAGCAGAGAGACTCCCACAAATAACCCAGTTTCTGTCATGTATAGCTTTATAGGTGATAAGCAGTGCCTTGAATTGCACCCGGAAAGCCTATTGGGAATAAATGCAGATTGCAGTGGTATACAAGGTGTGTCCTTAATTGGCCATACTGCTGCATTTTAGATAGTTAACAACTTCTGGATTATCTTCAAAGGCACTCTCATGTACTGTGTGTCTGTTAAGCCTGTGTTCCCCAACCAGGGTAAAGGAGACAAGCTAAACAGAATGTGCAGCGTTAGTCAGATAGGCATACAGATAAATGTGTGAGATAAGTTTGTATATTAGTTAACATACAGTAAAAATAACAGATACACTTGTGTTATCAAAAATATAGTTTATTCCACTTAGAGTTTATAGCATAGTCAAAATAACAGTCCATTAGTCATGTATCGTTTTAGTCAGTCCATTCAAGGATATTCAGTGAGCAAAGTCTGTGTAGAATATCCTATGTCAGTTCACTTACAATAAATCAGTCCTCTCACCGTTGATAAATCAACAGTCCTTTCTCTCTCCCGTTCCAGTAAGGGAAAAACGCAGTCTTCAGTCTATCCAGTAATTAGGGATCATCAAGCCAGAGAGAGCAAGCTGCCGTGCCTTGCTTCTTTTATGGTGCTTTTACAACCACTCCCTTAATTACATTCTTACAGTTTAAGTTACAGACACTTTAACTTACAAACTATGATTACATATTTATTATTTTACCTAAACCAGTTAGGGTAAACAATGTTATCCCTAACATTCTCCCCTTTTAGGTTAAATAATAATATAACTAATAACTATTTACATCTTTAAATCATATTTGTTACAACTCTCTTTAAACTTAATTACTCCTTGAGCTTTTGTAAATTGGTCTGCAATGTTTTCTTCCGTCATGCAGTATTCCAATTTAATTAGCCCATTCTTTACAGATTCTCGAACATTTAAGTATCTTAAATCAGTAGCTTTGATCTAGTTTTTACAGCAATACTAGTAGCTAACTGTATAGCTGCCTAGTTGTCCTCGTACACAATAATGGAATCTTTAACAGTTACACCCATGTCTGATAATAACTGTTTGTACAAAATCAAGTCAGTGCATAGTAATGACAGACATGAAAATTCCGCTTCCATTGTGGACAAGCTAATATGCTGTTGTCTGATTGACCTCCACCCTATTAGTGTCTTACCAAATAATATAGCCATCCCAGATGTTGATTTTCTAGTGTTTATGTCAGTTGCAAAACTTGCATCTGCATAGGCACTAAGACTCAAATCACCCTTTGGTTCTATATACAATGCATGGTTCATTGTTCCTTTAAGATATCTTAAAATTCTTTTTAATGATTGCCAATGACATTGATGTGGATCTGAATTAAAATGTGCCAGCTGATTAACACTATAAGCTATATCTGGCCTAGACCAATTGCTTATATATGATAAGCTACCAATCAAAGATTGATACATGGACTTATCAAATTTGGGACTTTGATTCTCAGTTTGGCAAACTTCCTGACTCATTGGAGTCTTTGCCGGTTTACAAAGTTCCATTTTATACGTTTTAATTAATTGGCAAATTTTATCTTCTTGAGATATCTTAAAACCATTTTTTGTTTTATTAATTGTCAATCCTAGATACTTTTTAATTTCACCTAAATGCTTTAATTTTATCTTTTTGGCTAATAATGGTATAATCTCATGAGCTTCATTATTAGTCTTAGTTATCAAAGCAATATCATCTGTAAATAATAACAATAATGACACCGTTCCATTATTTTCTCTTTTAAACACACATGGATCTGCTAAACCAGATTTAAAACCTATATTGTTTAATTCTTTCACAATATATTGGTTCCACTCAAAGCCAGATTGTTTCAACCCGTAAAGACTCTTTTTGAGTTTCCAACAATCATTACTATTTACTTTATTGTCTTTTAAAATAATTGGCTTTTTCAAATATATAGTGTGTTGCAAAGGTGCATGCAGATAAGCAGTTTCTACATCTAAATGGTTAATGACATAGTTTTTTTTTAGCTGCCCACACTAATGCTGCTCTTAAAGATGTTGCTTTAAGGCTTGGTGCAAAAATTTCATCGTAATCAGATGCAGTTTGATTAAATCCTTGAGCTACCAACCTAGCTTTATGGGTAACAGTCCCATCATTTCCAGTTTTTACTTTAAATATCCATTTGCACCCAATGGATTTTTCTCCTGGAGGTAATTTAGCATCTTTATATACTTTCATTACCTTTAATGAATTTAGTTCTTTTTCCATTGCCTTTTGCCAATTCTCCTGATCCTTAGTAGGATATATTCTAAGTTCATCTACACTAGTTGGAACTTTAGTTACTTGGCAAACTACACTTGCTTGATACCTATCAGGTAGTCTAGTTACACGTGTAGTATGTCTAGGTATTACAGGACTTACAGGTGGACTTTCATTTATTAACTGTTCTTGATTATCTAACTCTTCCTGATCAACTGTTTCCTCTTGTTCTGGTCCTATTTGCTCTTCGTGGACTTCTTTTTTTATTGGACTCTTCTTATAATTAGTCTGATCTTTTTGCCTTTTGTAGGGTTCAATAATTACTTCGTTATTTAAATCTTGCTCTAATCTATTCCATCCTACAAGTTCTAGGAATTTAGCACTAGCACTGGTGTAAACTCTAGATGTACCTGGTTCCCAGAATCTATAAGATCTGTGATTTGATTCATATCCTACAAAAAATAATCTTTTAGCTCTATGCTGTCCTTTGTGTCTAAGTTGTGTAGGGACTTGCACCCATGCTGGTGCTCCAAATGTGTGCATGTAACTTAAATCAGGTTTCGTACCATGCCACAATGTGAATGGTAATTCACCTGTTGTTGAATTAACAACATTATTTAATATATGATTACCACACATTATTGTTTCTCCCCATAAATTGTCAGGTAATCCTGAATCAGACAACATAGTACGTGCCATTGATTGTAGTGTTTGGCCTTGTCTCTCTATAAAGGCATTATGTTGTGGCCTATATGGTGCAGACTTTTTATGTTGAATACCTAACATTCTAAGTCTATTCTGGAATTTATTATTTGTAAATTCCGCACCATTATCTGTTATAAGAGTTACTAATTTCTTTTTAGTTTTTCTTTCTGCAAATTTAATCCAATTAAATAGATTTATATACGTTTCAGTTTTGCTCTTCATTAAATAGCAAAACCCATATCTAGAATAGTGGTCCATTATACTTAGTATGTATCGAGCTCCTCCTACACTTGGTTTTTTTGGACCTATTAAATTGGCAAATACTACCTCTAAAGGCTCTTTGATAGTAAATCCATCAACTCTATTTGCCGGTATGACCTTGCTTTTGCTTTGATTACAAGCAAAACATTGCAAATACTTATCACAAGGTTTCAAACTTATTCCTTTAGATAGTTGAACAGTTCTTTTAAGCATTTTAAAATTTAAATGCCCTAGCCGTCGGTGTAACAAGTGAATACATTCATCATGAGGTTTCTTATTATCATAAACCGTGTTAGCCACCTCTAAACCATTATCATTTAAAACATATAATTCACCTCTTAAAGATGCAGTAATTTTCTTATCTTCTTTTTCAATTTTGCAGTTATCTCCCCTAAAGGTAACTACATATCCTAGTTTCACCAAAATTCTAACTGAAATTAAATTAAACTTAAGTTGTGGTACATATAACATTTTTACATTCTCTTTTATAAAAGGACAATATGCTATACCTTGACCTTTAGCTTTCAGTTTCCAGCCATTGGCTAACGATATCTGCTGTGTACTCTGGGACATTTTAATAAATTTTTTGTTATCATTTGTTATACAGTGGGATGCTCCATTGTCAACCACCCATAAATTATTTTTTACAGCTCCGTTAATATACATGGCTAACTCTAAATTTTTATTTTTATTTTGGTTACTTTTAGTATTCTGGCCAGAGTTCTGATGCTTTGCTTTTTTACAAAATCTTGCCAAATGTCCTCTTCCTCCACAATTAAAACACTTTTTAATTGCGTATGCAGTAGGAGATTCAATATCTTCTTTTTGAGGTTGCTCCCTCCTTAACTGATCTCTTTCAAGTCTTCTTCTTGCCTCTTCAATCAATCTGCCATTTATATCAGTTAAAGTTAAACTTTCCTTAGGCAAAATTTCAAGGGAAGTGACGTAGTTATCATAACTTTCGTCTAGTGAAGATAGAATTATGTAGACTTGGTGTAGTTCAGAGAAAATAAGTTCTTTCTCATGCAGTTCTTGAAAAATGCTTTTTATAGTTTTCAAATGACTAAGCATATCACCATTCGTTTGGAGATGCGTCCTGAAAAGCTTCCGTGTTAGATTTATGTGAGCACCAACGTTATCTCGGACATAAATCCTCTTCAGCTTCTGCCAACACCCAACAGCTGTTTGCTCTCCGTGGATATGAACAAGTTGCTGGTCAGATAGTGTTAGTCCTATTATGCAAAGAGCTTGTTCATTCTTCTGTTTAAAGTCTTCTATCTTTTGTCTATCTTCCTCAATCTGTGGATCCCATTCCTCTACGTTTGATGGATTTTCAATTATGTTCCACAGACCTTCTCTTCGTAAAAGTAGACTACATAGACCATGAAACATAGTTTGTTCCATCCAACTTGGATATAAGGGACAAACTTTGTAGATTGACTTGTGCCATGTTTTCTTATATGGATATAAAACTATAATTAATAAAACACAGCTGTCTGTTTACTGTAACGTGTAACAACACAAACTCTCACTTTTTGCATAAATCTGTTTTATCCTAGTTAAACTGACTTTGCAGCCTCTGGGCCCATAACCAATGTTAAGCCTGGGCCCATAACCAGGGTTAAGGAGACAAGCTAAATAGAATGTGCAGCATTAGTCAGATAGGCATACAGATAAATGTTTGAGATAAGTTTGTATGTTAGTTAACATACAGTAAAAATAACAGATACGCTTGTGTTATCAAAAATATAGTTTATTCCACTTAGAGTTTATAGCATAGTCAAAATAACAGTCCATTAGTCATGTATCATTTTTAGTCAGTCCATTCAAGGATATTCAATTAGCAAAGTCCGTGTAGAATATCCAATGTCAGTTCACTTACAATAAATCAGTCCTCTCACCGTTGATAAATCAACAGTCCTTTCTCTCTCCTGTTCCAGTAGGGGAAAAACGCAGTCTTCAAGCCATGTAGTAATTAAGGATCATAAAGCCAGAGAGAGCAAGCTGCCGTGCCTTGCTTCTTTTATGGTGCTTTTACAACCACTCCCTTTATTACATTCTTACAGTTAAAGTTACAGACACTTTAACTAAGAAACCATGATAACATATTTATTATTTTACCTAAACCAGTTAGGGTAAACAATGTTATCCCTAACATTGTCACAGTAATCCAACTGGGAAATGATTAAGATGTGATGGCAGGCACACCTTGTCTCAGTCCAGTAGCAGGTGCAACTAATATAAAAGATAAAGTTGTGCAAAGACCTTCCTGGCCATAGCTGCCACCTGTTTTTTGAGAAGGAACTGTGACCCTCGAATTGCACATTACATCTCCATTGAAGTGTGCTCCCCCCACCCCCAAAGATGGATTGTATGCGATCTTAAAGTTGAAAATGAATTATTTGGATATATAATAGCTGCCAACTCTATATTAATCCTAATAAAGTAATAATAAAGTATTCTTTTGAAACATACAAGTGAGAAGCAGATTTAAATGATTGCTTCAACACAAAAGTTTTAAAATTAGTTTACATTTTTAATCTTTACTATATTTTTATAAATGAATATGTTACATGGTGAAAGTAATATTCTGTAGGGGACAAGTAATGGATATAGCAAATTTCTAATGCAATTTAAATTTATACAAGTTAAAACCAGGAGGCTTTCAAAGCCACTCTCCTTATTTTAGTCTCTACTATTTTCTCAGGCCATTTGGTGCACTTGACATGAAATTTGCACTAAATTGATAACTTCAATAGCCCTTGTCTTTATAATAGGAATGCTGCAATGATTGAGATATTTTTCCAATTACATTTTCTATTCTTGAAGGAATCAAATTTATCTCAGCCTTGCCAACAGCAGACAGATCCATTTGTGCCAGCTCTTTTATTGACCAATGACTTTAAATGAACTTGTTATAGCAGGTATTACATTTTTAGATATAGTGTAATTTTAGCTGAGTCAGCAGTTTTTTTTAATAACTTTCTTAAAATTCAATTCAGTACTTGGAATTACTGGCAAGTTCAGTACTCTACTTATTTAGTTAAAAATCTTCATCTTATATGGATTCTTGAGTTTGCATTAAATCCTTTTAGGGGCCTTCCCCCTGACATTATTTTCCTCTATTTCATGAGGTAGAACAAAAAATTGCTGGTATACTTTGTGTTACCTCATTGCTAAACCTATTCTGCTTTATCTGTGGTGCCAGTGATTGGTGCTGCCCTCAGAGACTAAATATGAGACAACTGAGGGAACAAGACTGAGGGATTCCCCAACTACCAGCTGTTCTCCTTAAGGGAAGTGGAATATCCTGTGGGGGGGAAGACAAAATTGCTTATGATGCCCTATGATGTATCCCTCTCCATTCCCCTCTTTTCTTACAAGACTCTGAGCCTTAGCAGTGTTCAGGGAGAGGTGACTGTAAATCACTACATGTAGTCTTCAACTTATGTTCACAATTGGGATTGGAATTTTGGTTGCAGCAATGCAACCAAAGTCATCACATGATCAGACCTGATTGTTTGCTTTCCACATCTACCCTCCTATTTCATCTCATGACCCTCTTATGACTTCAAGGTATGGAAAGACTGCCTGTTTTCCTCAAGCATTTGGGCCAGGTGGGTAAATTAGTTATTATTGATGGAGAGGGGGGGTTATTGTTAATCCATGGTCATTAAGGGTTATGTGTGGTGGGCTTTTGTATTTCAATCTTGCAAGCCACCCAGAGTGACTTGTTAGATGGACATCTATATAAATCAAATAAATGAAATAAAATTGGCATTGTTAGTCTTCCTGTAAACTTATATTCACAAATTAAAAAACTAATTGACTGACAGTTTGATAGGATGGAATAGTGTGGATTGGGAGGTGAGAAACTCACAATCCTGATATTGAGGAACCCATTCACTGTCAGATCTTTGATCACAAAATCCACTAGGCACTATTGCAGATATGGCAGGAAAAAAAATACAGCTGTTTGTATTGCCATCCTAACATGGTAAGGAAAAAATTTCCCCTTCTGCTTAATTGCCATCCTAAGTCCAGACTGCCAAGAAAAATGTCAAGTGGCTAAATAGCTGCTGTGCTTCTTTTTCTCTCGTGATAACTCTGTCTTGGCAGCCTGGCAATTTGTTGCCAGGTATACAATGGAGAGCAGAAGTTGAGGCAGCTTGGTTTCAAAGATTTGGCCACTCTTGCTGCCAGAATGAGTGACCTTGAAGAAAATGTCTAAGGATCAAAAAGATGTGTTTTTGGCTGGCCATTTCAGCCTCAAGGGGCCAACTGTAGTTGAGTTGAACCTGGGTATGAATGGAAGATGACCTCATGAAAATGCAGCTAGTGAGGCATATTCATGCCATGGTTAGCATGATGGGAAGAAGCATTCTCTCAGTTTTTATGTTCAGATTTGGATAACAGACCACAGACCTGCCTTTTTTGTTTGTTTGTTTCTCCAGGGTGATTTGTCTCAAACATGGAAGTCAGTCAGTTTCTCATTGTCGTGTCCATTCGACAAGGAGACCAGGAGGCAGTAACTGTGGTTTCAGCTCTTTATTAGGTCCCCAGAACCGATCTGGCTCTAAGGGAAAACTTGTGGCTTTTTATTCTCAAGCCGCGGCGGCCGTGGCCAATGGCACCGCTTTGAATCTCCTGTGATTCGTATCCGCCAATTGTGGGAGATTCTCAGCGGGCCAATCAGCGCGGCTTGCTAACCCAATTAGATCACCCCGCGCTTTGACCAATCAAAATGTGGGGTTTCAAGAATGCAAATGAAGGCACAGAACACCCCTCCCCTCTTGGTTTGGTCCTACGTAATGTAGTCCCGTAAGTAGGCGGGGCTCCGTACTTGTCTACTGGACCTGTGCAGGTCAGTCGTTGGTTGGCTCCTGGCCGGTTCGATTGGGTTCTCTGTGTCTCTCGGCCTCGTCGCTGGAACCACTTGGTAGGCCTTGCCGGGCTGTGCGGTATCTGCTATCCCGCATCAGATGGGCGGCTCATGATAGGGAACAAAGGAGAGAGAAACGACAGGAAGCGAGGTTTCCTCGGGATGAGCGTGCCCCGAATGTCTTGGCACACGCTCTTTTATTGTGCTTTTTTACAAGAAAATGATTTAATCAAAGCTCAAGTCAAACATGATAATCTCATCAGGATGTGCATGTTTACAAAGCTGCATACCAGACAGATCATTTACAATGTGGATAAGCTTATTAACAACCGTCTAGCTCCTTGTCCCTTGTACGTGCCTTGCAAAGGTCACTGAAGAGACAGAAGTTAATGATTACACGT
This sequence comes from Hydrophis major, assembly GCA_033807585.1. Classification (NCBI taxonomy): domain Eukaryota; kingdom Metazoa; phylum Chordata; class Lepidosauria; order Squamata; family Elapidae; genus Hydrophis; species Hydrophis major. The sequence continues at coordinate 180,597,497 of CM066331.1, read as the reverse complement.
GAATGATACAATGTTGCAAACACATGAATGATACATAGTTGCAATGATACATAGTTGCAAACACATGAATGATACATAGTTACAACATCTCCTCTGTTTTTATTATTTATGATGAGTCTTCTTCCTCGTCCGAGAAGACAGGAACCATTTTTATGAAATGTTCGCCGTCCACGTCATCTAGGCAAGAGTGCGACCCGTCAGCGTCAGGGTTGTCCAAGGAGCGGTAACTCAGCAATGACATTTTTTCGTCCGGTGTTGAGGATATAACATGAGCTTGCAATAGCACATTAACATCAGCAGAGGATAATTGTTTTTTAAAAAATTGCAATATTCTATAAAAACAACGTCCTATAATACATATCAATATAATGATTATTAATGATCCTGCCAATGCAGTTAAAAAGGTTGTAAACCATGGCGAAATAGAAAACAAGCCCCCCTGCTATCAGCATAAAGACAACATTCTTCTTTAAGCATAGCACACAATCCCCCTTGTTTTAAAAATTAACGGATCTAAATCTTTTTTGCAGAAGGGGGTATTCCATGGGTATCTGTAGGGATATAAAATCATCAGAGTTATACATACAAGCCATACTTGAATGCAAAATGATTTGGATTTAACAATTTCATCCCCGTGGACACATGCCATGAAACCAGTGGAACAAGTCCAAACAAAATTATTGCCAGGGATAAAGTACATTCCTTTCAGGTATGATGTTAAAGTTCCACCTGAAGTAGTGTAGTTTGCAGAATATCCCCTGGTTGTGTGGGTGCGTCTGCCAAATCGAATTGAAGTGGTGGGTAGAAGTCTTCTATGCGAGAAAAATTGGTTGTAGAACTTAAACGAACTCCTTGAAAGTCAGTTATAGTCCAAGCAATATTATATCTTCTATGAGGCTTCTGCGGATCGTCATGGACAGTTCTTTTGAAGCATCGTTTGTTGACAGGATCAGAGTTCGGGTATATAAAAACATCACAAGTAGGAGAGAGAGCTATGGACAAGTTAGTTGTAGAACATTTGCGAAATGAGGAGGGAATTCAATTAGTAGAAAAAGGATAATAATGACAATAATGACAATAAAGATTAATTTGGTAATTCATCAAGGATGTTAGTTGGGGTGGGGAAACCCATAATACAATAGAAGGACATCTAGGTCCCCCTATGTTTTAGATTGAATAGAGGAAAAGATTTTAAGGTTCCTTTCCATAGGAAGAGTAAAGAAAGAACAAAAGAGCGAGTGGTAGAGTGTTCTTTAAACAAAACAGAAGTGACAGAGTGAAAACTATGGGTAGCATTTTCATGACGTACCCACATGGAGCAAGTATAATAGCCTTCTGTTAATGAAATGGTTTTAACACGAATAGTCTTTTGACAGGAAGCATAGGTTTTGTTGAAGTAAGGTAGAAATTGCAAAGAAGATATAGGTAAGAATATCAGGAAGAGTTTTAAGATACAGATGTAGCGGAGGAATTCCCATGATAGGGTCTAACCACCCTACCAGGGATCCAGCAAGTGGTTTTGTCTGGCAGTAAGATCGCAGCGTAGCCTCGTTCCCAAGTGAGAAGCTCAGCGGGACCCTGCCAGGCAGGATCTGGCAATCTGCGATAATATACCAGAGGTCTGTTAGGCGGGGGTGAGGGGGAGGAAAAATGACACGAAGCAGCAGAAGTGGGAGGAATGCCAGTCAGATTAAGAAAGTTTAAAGTGTAAAGACAAATGTTAAGAGAATTTTGCAATGCTGGGAGGTTCGGGGTTTTTTCCCGCAACGAATATCGATCAAGAGCACGTTTCAGAGATAAGTTCGCTCGTTCCACAATAGCCTGCCCCTGGCTGTTGTAGGGAATCCCAAACTTGTGGATTACATCCCATCTGTTACAGAAGTCCTGGAAAGCAGAACTTGTATAGGCAGGTCCATTGTCAGTTTTGATTTCTTTTGGACGTCCCAGCGAGGCAAAGGTACGAATTGAATGATTGATGACATGTTTTACAGTTTCTCCCCTTTGAGGAGTAGCCAGAATAAACCCTGAATATGTATCTTTGGAAACGTGCAAATATTTTCAAGGGGCAAAAGGTGGATACTGAGTTACATCCATTTGCCAAATTTCACAAGCTTTTAATCCTCTAGGATTTACTTCTATGGGAATGGAATGTCCTTGCTTACTACATATGGGGTATTGTTGAATAATGGCATCAGCTTCTGCCTGAGTTAGAGCAAATTGAAAAGTTATCATAACTTGGCGGGGGAGATTCAAACACACTCCCTGCTTCTATTTTATAATGGACTTTTAAAGCCTCCATAATTTTCCTCCAAGTGACCAAAATGCCAATAGGTGCACGAGGAGGACTATGGAGATGTTCACCAATTTTTTGCCAAGTGGAAATTTTTAAGGACCCTTCCTCTGAATAATTGGGACAATGTTGCCACACATAAGCCAATAATGTAGCAATAGGTTTCATTTTTACAGGCGAGCCCTTTAAATTAGCAGAATATTTAGAAGAAGAAGTGACTAACTCCCTCAATTCCTTCAGATGCTGCGTCTGTTGTTGAGAAAAGTTTCCACCCATACTTACGAAAGTCGAGACCGTGTTTCAGATCCGATGATGTGCAATTCGCTTCAGGCCTGGCGATGCACAGCTCCCATCGAGCTGATAAGATATGGGCGGGTCGCTACATATCCCCCTTAGGGAATCACGTCGGGGTCACCAGAATGCGGTATCTGCTATCCCGCATCAGATGGGCGGCTCATGATAGGGACGAAGGAGAGAGAAACGACAGGAAGCGAGGTTTCCTCGGGATGAGCACGCCCCGAATGTCTTGGCACACGCTCTTTTATTGTGCTTTTTTACAAGAAAATGATTTAATCAAAGCTCAAGTCAAACATGATAATCTCATCAGGATGTGCATGTTTACAAAGCTGCATACCAGACAGATCATTTACAATGTGGATAAGCTTATGAACAACTGTCTAGCTCCTTGTCCCTTGTACATGCCTTGCAAAGGTCACTGAAGAGACAGAAGTTAATGATTACACGTGAATGATACAATGTTACAAACACATGAATGATACATAGTTGCAATGAAACATAGTTGCAAACACATGAATGATACATAGTTACAACAGGGCTGCTTGTCACAGCTCCCTCCCGGTCTACCCGGGCTGGTTGAGCTGCGGTTCTCGCCGCTCCCGCCCAGTCTTTCTGGGCTGGTTGAGCTGGCCTGGCTGCTTCTCCCTGGTGAAGCTTCGAGCTGGCTGCTTGCTGGTGAGTATGGTTGGTTTTCTTCTGGGTTTTGGTTCCCAGGGTATTCCCTCCCCTCTTGGCTTGTGTTAAGGGGATTTTCTGTGTCTGGTTGCGTGTCGGTTGTGTTTCTTGTGGCCGTTCTCAATCTTATTTGATCGATGTGGCATTTCCACGCTCGTCCGTCGGTTGTTTGCAGCCGGTACGAGGGGGGACCTGTCAGTTGGGTTATGGTTGCTGGTACCCATAGTGGGTCTCCAGTTAGGTTTTTTGCATAGATGGCGTCGCCTGGTGCAAAAGACCGGTGCTTGCTGGAGGAGTTTGGGGTTTTTTCTGGGTTGTATGTGGGGTGCAGTCTGTCGAGTGGGGACCTTATTTTCCTCCCCATCAGTAGCTCTGCCGGGCTTTTGTTCATTGTGTTCGGGGTTATGTGTTGGATAAAAAGCATTTTATTTATTTTGTCTTGGATTTCCCCTTGTTCGATTTTCTGGATGGTTTTTTTCATGAATTGAACCATCCGTTCCGCCCTTCCGTTCGCCGCCGGATGCTCTGGAGCTGTCAGTGCGTGTCGTATGCCCCGTTTTGCTAGGAATTTTTCAAATTCCAGCGAGGTGAATTGGGGCCCGTTGTCCGACACGATGACATCCGGGAGGCCTTGGGTTGCGAATAGTTTGCAAAGTTTCTTGGTTACGGCCTCTGTGGTGGTGGATTTCATGTTGCTTACCTCCAGCCAGTTGGAGTAAGCATCTACGGTTACTAGGAATGTATGTCCCTTGGTGGGCCCGGCAAAGTCTATGTGGACCCTAGACCAGGGTCCCCTGGGGGTTTCCCATTCCAGGATCGGTGCCGCGGGAGGGCTCGTCTGGTTTCTTGGCAGCGTTGACACCTTGCCACCCAGGCCTCGATTTGCTTATCCATCCCTGGCCACCAAGCGTAACTTCTGGCCAGGGCTTTCATTCTAACTATGCCCGGGTGCCCCTTCTGTAACAACCCCAATACCTTCCCTTGCAGTTTTTCCGGGATAACCACCCTATCCCCCCACAGTACACACCCTTTTTGCAGTGAAAGTTCCGTTTGCCAGTTCCGGAATGTTTTGAATGCTTCGTCATTGTCCTTTTCCGGCCACCCTTTCTCTACCCAATGTAACACCCGCGCCAGACGTTTGTCTTTATTGGTTTCTCGGGCAATGTCTGACGTGGTTATGGGTAGATTGAGTAGAGTCTCTATGCTGAGGGTGCTCGTTGTGGGTGCTGGGTTGGTGTCTCGGTTGGGTAGCGGTGAGTGGCTCAAAGCGTCTGCATGTGTAATAGTCTTACCGGGTCGGTGCGTGAGCCGGTAGCTGTAGGTGGCAAGGAATTCGGACCACCTTGTCATCCTGGGAGATAAAATGTTCGGGGTGGCCCGGTTTCCTGCCAGGATGCCCAGCAACGGCTTGTGGTCCATGATGATTGTGAAGGTGCGGCCGTAGAGGTACTCATGGAACCTCTTCACTGCTGCGATGATGGCTAGGGCCTCCTTGTCCAGCTGGCTATAGTTCTGCTCTGGTTTGGTGAGTGTCCTGGAGAAGGCGATGGGTGCTTCTCTTCCATCTGGGATTGTGTGGCTGAGGACGGCGCCGATGCCGAAGGGTGAGGCGTCGCATGTGATGGCAAGTGGTAGGGTCTCATTGTATTGGATGAGGACGGCATCCGAGGTGAGCAAGTCCTTGGTTCTCCTGAAGGCGGCTTCCTCGCATTTTCCCCAAGTCCAGGTAGCCGCCCTGTCCAAGAGCCTATGCAAGGGCTCCGCTGCGGTCGCCTTCTGGGGCAGGAAAACATTGTAAAAATTAAGCAGTCCCAGAAATGCTTGCAGTTCCGTTTTAGTCCTGGTTGTGGGAGCCTCCTTAATGGCTCTGATTTTAGTTTCGGTGGGGTGGATGCCGTGCTGGTCTGGGAGGTATCCCAGGAACTCGACCCGCTCTGTGTAAAGTTGGCACTTTTCCCTCTTCACTTTTAGCCCGGTTTCCTTGAATTTGGTTAACACCTCCCTTAGCTGACCCTCTAGTTCTCGCTGGTTGGTTGCCGATACCAGCACATCATCAAAGTAGGGCACCACCCCCTTGATACCCTGCAAGAGTCTCTCCATGAGGCTCTGGAAAATTCCAGGCACCACGCTGACTCCAAACTGGAGTCGGTTACATCGGAAAGCTCCCCGGTGGGTGACTATGGTTTGTGCCTCCGCGGTTTCTGCATCGACTGGCAGCTTTTGGTATGCTTGGGCCAGGTTGAGCTTCGCAAAAACCTTGTCTTCCCCCAGTGAGTATAGAAGGTGCTGCACTACTGGGACGGGGTAGGCGCTTTGTTGCAAGGCGCAATTTAGGGTGCCTTGTAGTCCCCGCAGATTCTCACCGACCCATTGGGCTTGACTGGGGTGACTATTGGGGTCTCCCACTGGGCATGATCAATTGGTTGTAGGACCCCTTGCTTGACGAGCTTGTCAATTTGCTCGTCAATTTTTGGCCGGAGTGCAAAAGGTACCCGCTGTGGTTTTAGGCGTCTCAGGGGAAAGTTTGGGTCTAGGCTGAAGGAGATGGGGGGCCCTCGGTACTTGCCTAGGGTGCCGTCGAACACTTCCTGGAAGTCCTGTGCCAGTTGCTGCTCCCAATTGGTCTCGGCGATGTGGTTGATGCCCGTGACTTTGATGCCAAGCGGCGTGAACCATTGCAGTCCCAAAAGGCTGGGCCGGTCTCAGTCCACGATTGTTAGAGGAAGCTTTTCTGTGCGGCCCTTAAATGTTACTTTGAATTGTCCGGTTCCGACTACCGGGATGCGGTTTCCCTGGTAGTCTTTGAGGATTAGTCTCTGGTTCTCCAGTCCCTTCTTTTGGATGGTAGGCACCAAGCATTTGATTTCTTGCCAGGCGACCATGGAGAGGTAGGACCTGGAATCCACCTCCATCCTGCATGGCTTGCCTTCAATGCCTACCTCCATGTAGACTTTTCAGGCATCGGTGGTTGATGCTGGCCAATGATGACCGTCTGGTGGGTTTCCTCCTTCCGCCGGGTCTCTCCGCCTTGTCGGGTTCACCCGCTCTGGTCCCATCGGCTGTCGGCTGGGCGATCTCTGGCTCTGGGGGGGGTGTGCTGTCCCGTCTCCGCTCGCTGTGGTCCCGCCATCTGGGGCTGTAGGTTTTCTTTAGTCAGCAGACGCGGGCCCTTTTTATTGCAGTGCCGGCAGACTGCATCAAAGAAACAGCACTCCGATCTCAGGTAGTCGCCTCCGCAACCGGCACACGCGGTCCCTGACTTACTACCCCACCGATTGTGCTGGTTGCGTCCCGCCTGGAGCCGGTGGATTTCCTCCTCCTCATCCGAGGTGTCGGAGGTGGAGTGGAATTCGCCATGGTGGGTGGTGGTCTCGCGGTGACTTGCTTCCAGTTGGGCCTCGGTCACCCGTCCCGAGTTGGTGGTCGCGGTGCGGTACCCGGCGTCCGATCTCCGCATGCGGTTCGCCGACTTCCGGGTAGCCTCGGCTGCAGTGGCTTCAGCGATGGCGTCGGCGAGGGCAATGTCGCCTTTGGCCATCAGTTGGCTCTGGAGGACTGGATCCCGAAGTCCGAGCACGACTCGGTCCTGTAGGGCTTCATCCATGTCGGAGAATCCGCAACTCGGCAACAAAGTCGCTGATGCTTTCGCCCGGTCTCTGGTCCCGCTGGTAGAAGTCATGCCGCCTGATGAGGGTGGGCACGGTGGGGGCGTAGTGGTTGCGGAGCAAGGGCTCGAGGTCGTCCCAGTCCATCGCTTTGACGTCGGTGGGTTTCGTGAGGGCTTTCGCCATCTTGAACACTGCGAGCCCGCAGTGTGTCAGGAAAACGGCTCGTTTTTTTGGCCCGGTGGTGTCCTTCATGTTGCTGCATTCGAGGAACATAAGGAATCTGTCCATGTAGGATTCCCAGTCCTCACTAGCGGGGTTGAAGGGCGCGGGCGGAGTGATGCTGGCTATCTCGTCAGTCTTGCTTCCGGTGGACACGTGCTCGATGGGGTTCAGCCTTGGTATCCCACCCTCGTCGCCAGTGTTGTGTCCGTTCGGCAAGGAGACCAGGAGGCAGTGACTGTGGTTTCAGCTCTTTATTAGGTCCCCAGAACCGATCTGGCTCCAAGGGAAAACTTGCGGCTTTTTATTCTCAAGCTGCGGCAGCCGTGGCCAATGGCACCGCTTTGAATCTCCCGCGATTCGTATCCGCCAATCGCGGGAGATTCTCAGCAGGCCAATCAGCGCGGCTCGCTAACCCAATCAGATCACCCCGCGCTTTGACCAATCAAAACGCAGGGTTTCAAGAATGCAAAGGAAGGTACAGAACACTCATTACCTATGGTGACCAGATAGCCACAATTCACTAACCTTATCTGAAACTGAGAAAGCTAAGCAATGTCAGATCTTGTTATTATCTCAATAGGAGACTTAGGAAATTCCAAATCTGTAGTCTCTAGAGTACAACTGTATTGTCACAAACACTGCACAGACCCAGTTATATAATCACTAGCTGCTTTGCTAGGGTTGAGAGAAATGTTGTCTTTTATTCCTCATCCATTAGCCAATTCACTGGGTTTAAGAATAATATGTTAGCTCTTTCAAAAGAAGTTAAAATGCATATCTACAGATTTTGATGTGTTTTTAGTGTAATATAAATAATGATGTATGCAATTAGTCTGCTTCAGAAGGATAGACTTAATTTCTTTTAAAAAGAAAATGTCCGCAAAGTTACTTTTTCATCACTGTTATAAGTGCAAGTGGTTGTTGAATGAGGCAGTTAATAAACAAGAACTACCTGTTGTCCTAGGAGGTACTTCTGCTGTAGCCCTATCAAAATGGATGGAAAGTAAGTAAGCATTCAGAGAAACTAGTCACACACTGCATCAAGCAAAAATGATTGTTTGGTTTTAGCATGGTATGTTAGAGAAACCCAGCCACTATACTGTAGTTGGTAAGCCATTGTTTAGTGCTTAGTGTATTGTGTGAATTTGGTTTTTGTAATTTATTCAAAAAATCATAGTAACAAAATTATAGCTTAGCATGACGTTTTAATCAGATCATACATTTTGTTCTTTTAGATTTTAGGAGTTGAAGTTCTAAACAATCAATTTGCTTTCTTTTGTGTTTGAGTCAAATGTAATATATTTTTTGCTATAATTTACATTAACCATCTTATTTTAAGGGAACTAATTCATTTTCTTTCTTTTTTTTGATAAAAGTTTTATTGATTTTAACGACAGACAAAAACATATAAGACATAAAACATAACATAAAAAAAAGATCATTCTTCATAAATTTTTTACCACTCCCTTTTTTGCATCCATTTCATAATCATCAAAATAATTATATTACATAATAACTCACATTATCAATCATCAGTAAAATATCCTAATATCATTACTGAACAATTATTTGACTATAATTTTACTAATTCATACTTAAGCAAGATAACTATAATTGAGTAAAATTATTTTATAACAAATCATAGAATCATACCAAATCTATCTTAATAAAATATTCTAAAAAATTATCAAAACCAAGAAAAATTATATATTCGTTATTTCCAAAATTTCTAAATATTCTATTATTATATTGTATTATCTAACCATTGATAAAAAAAGATCCCAAACTTCATAAAATTGTTTATCTTCTTGTTCTCTAATTTCAAATGTCAATCTACTCATTTCAGCACATTCCAATATTTTCTTAATAATTTCTTCCTCTAATGGTATTTTCTCACTCTTCCAGTGTTTAGCAAATACAATCCTAGCCGCTGTTAATACATTTACAATCAAATACTTTAAGTTTTTATTATATATATCAGGTACGATTCCCAATAAAAAAATCTCTGGTTTCAAATCTATGTGTTTCTTTGTCATTTTTTCCAGCCATATGCGAATTCTAGTCCAGTATTTCCTGGCCTCCTCACAAGTCCACCACATATGGTAATATGAGCCAGGTATCTGATGACGTTTCCAGCACTTTTCAGATTTATTCTTGAACATTCTTGCTATTCTTGTCGGGGGAAAGTGCACCTGTAAAACATCTTATACAAATTTTCTTTATATGCTATTGACATTGTCATTTTATAATTTTGTGACCACAATTTTTGCCATTTCTCTAAATCAATCCCATATCCAAAATTCTTCCCCCAAGCAATCATTGTTTCTTTAACTTGTTCTTCCTCTAATTTAATTTCCAACAAATAACTATATAGTTTTTTAATCACTTTTTCATCAGTACCTGTCAAAATCCTATCTAAATCAGTCAATTTATCATAAAATCCTTCTATTTCAGAATCTTTAAGATACCTTGCATGTATTTGAGCATATGAAAACCAATTCATCTTTATACCTTGTTCTTCTAAATTTTGCATCGTTTTAAGTTCACCCTTTTCATCCAATATTTCCCCATATCTAACTGTTTGTTCCTTCTTATAAGTTATAGGATACAAAAAGGCTTCAATAGTTGATAACCAAACTGGAATTTTCAAATAACATTGTTTCTTAATTTTCTCCCAATTCAACCATAACGATTCCCATATGTAATGCCTTCTAAAATAACCCTGTGATTTAGTTCCCTTATACCCTAAAAAAGCATGCCAACCCAATAATAAATCATGACCTTCTAATGCCAACAATCTAGTCTTTCTTAACGTTATCCATTCTTTAACCCACATTAAGTTTGCAGCTTGATAATACAACTCCCAATTAGGAAGGCCAAATCCTCCTCTAATTCTAGCATCCTGTAAAAGTTTTAATTTTATTCTCCTTTTCTTGCCTTGCCATATATACTTCAACACAATTTTATTTAATTCTTCAAAGTAATCCTTAACCTAATTGGTATTGTTTGAAACAAATATAAAATTCTGGGTAAAATATTCATCTTGATTGTTGAAATTCTACCTATCAATGACAATTGTAGATTTTCCCATTTTTTCAGGTCAGATGCTATCTGCCGTTTAAGTTTAATATAGTTATTCTCTTTCAGTGTAGTACATCTTGACGTCAGATATATCCCCAAATATTTAACTTTGTTCGTAACTTGAATTTTCAATAAATCTGCCAGCTCTTCTCTTTGTCTTAATAACATGTTCATTGTCAGAATCTTTGTTTTGTCTTTATTTATTTTCAAACCAGCCATCATTTCTATCTTTTCCAATAGTTTTAAAGCTGTCTCAAAAGGGTCTTCCAAAATAAAGACCAAGTCATCCGTAAAGGCTTGCAATTTAAATTCCTCCTTTTTGGCTTTCATTCCTTTTATGTTTATATCCTCTCTGATATTTCTATTTAAGACTTCCAAGGTCAATACAAATAACAAAGAAGATAATGGGCATCCTTGTCTTGTACCCTTTTTAATATTGATAGAATCTGTGAATTCTCCATCTATCATTACTTTTGCCATTTGCTTATAATATACGGCTTCTATTGCTTGGATAAATTTTCTAGCAAAGCCCATCTGTTCCAATAATAATAACATAAATCTCCAGTTCACATTATCAAATGCCTTTTGGGCATCTAAGAATATCAAAGCCATTTGTTTTTCCGGGTGCGCCTCATAATATTCCAATGTGTCCAGGATTACCCTCATATTGTCTTTAATCTGTCTCTTTGGTAAAAATCCATTCTGATCAGAGTGAATAAAGTTATTTAGATATTTTTTAAGCCTTTCTGCCAAGATTGAAGCAAAGATTTTATAGTCTGCATTCAATAAAGAAATAGGTCTATAGTTCTTAATTTGTAATGGATCGGCCCCTTCTTTTGGGATAAGTGTAATATAAGCTTCTGACCATGTTTTAGGTATTTTCTTATTTATCATAACTTCATTGATGACTTCTAACAATGGAATGCTCAACGATTCTTGCAATGTTTTATAAAATTCTGCCGGGAAACCATCTGGTCCTGGTGCTTTTCCATTGTTCTGTCTGTTGAGTGCTTCAGTTAATTCCATCATTGTTATAGCACTTTCTAACATTTTCTGAGTTTCATCAGGTATCTTAGGTAGGTTAGCATTTTGTAAATACTGTTTAATTTTTCACTCATCAAGATCCTCCTGTTTATATAATTGTCCATAAAAGTCTCGAATGATTGCCTTTTTCTCCTTATTACCATAACAAATTTGACCATGCTCATCTATTAACTGTGATATTTTCCTTGATTCTTTCTCTTTTCTCAACTTATATGCTAACCATCTACCTGGCCTATTTGCATCTTCAAAATAGTTCTGTTTAGCACTTCTAATTTTTTGTGCCAGTTCTTCTTTCTCTGCTTGATCCATTTTATGTTTAATTATATCCATTTTAAGTTTGATATCTTTTTTCTGTGGTGTCTTTTGTAATTCTTTTTCCAGTTTTTTATGGTCATCTTCTAGAGCTTTAATCATTTGCCTCTTCCTAATGTTCTTTTTCTTTGTATAGTCAATTATTAATCCTCTTGCATATGCCTTCATTATATCCCAAACATTCTGTATTGAAGTATCTTCTTTTTTGTTTTCCTTAAAGAAGAAGGCCAATGCTTTTTCCATCCATTGTGTAAAATCTTTTTCCTTTTGAATAGTATTGTTTAATGTCCATCTAGATCTTCTTTTTTGTCCTTTCCATTTAATTGTCATTGGATTATGGTCTGCCCATGTACTTGTTTCAATATTTATTTCTTGAATATTAGATAATAATTCTGTTGATGTCCAAATCATATCTATTCTGGACCATGATAAATGCCTGTTTGAATAAAAAGTATATTGTTGAGTTTTAGCATTTCTTTCTCTCCATATATCTTTTAAATTTAGTTCATCTGTCATTCTGAAAAAGGATTTAGGGAGAGTTTTCCTATTTTGTCGTGTTGTTTTTACTGTATAGTCCAGTTTATTTTCTACAATTCCATTGAAGTCCCCCATCATGAGTATATTAACATAGTCCAGTTCAATTATTTTCATATGTAATTTTTTATAAAATTCTTCTTGTTTATCATTCGGGGCATAAATTGCAACCAAGAGTGTTTTTATATTATTATCCACTATTTCAACTATTAATACTCTTCCGTCTTCATCAGTATAAATCAGTTTGGCTGGAGTGGTTTTTTTGATGTACAAAACCACTCCTCTTTTCTTACAATAAGTCAGACAAGTAAATATTTTCCCTAACTTTGGTCGTATCAGTAATTGTTCATGTTGTTTTTTAATGTGTACTTCTTGTAAGCAAATTATATCAAATTTTAGCTTCTCTTATTTGTAAAAAGTTTTCCTTCTTTTGATAGCTGAATTCAGTCCATTTATATTCATGGAAATCAGTTTTTTTTCTCCCATGGTTATGCTTTATATTTAGGTCTAACAGCTCTCGTGGATCATATTTCACATTGTTCTTTGATCTCCATTTGTCCACCTATTGCACCTTCTTCTTTTTCCATCTCCATTTGGTCCTCTTCAAATTCAGTTAAAATCTTTTCTTTTTCTATCTCCATTTCTGTTCTTTCAAAAAATTCCTTATAGAATATTTCTGCTTTCACAATTGAATCAATTCTGTGTCTCTGTTCTTGCCATGTAAACATTAATCCTTCTGGAATCAGCCATCTATAGTTCACCTCTTTTTTCAATAGCATTTTGGTAAAAAATCGATACTCTCTTCTAATCTCTCTCACTTTTCTAGGTACTTGTTTTAAGACCAGGATCTCTTTGCCTTTGTATTTCAACCCCTTCTCTCTTACCACTTGTAATATTTGGTTTTTAATAGTTTTTTTGGTGAATCTAACATGGTCCTCTCTTGGTAATTGGTTCCTCGTCGCATATCTTGTGAAGACTCGATATATCTCATCTACTCCATCCATCATCTTTTCCTCTGTTATTTCCAAGACTGCAGCCAGAATTTCAATCGTTACTGCCACCAAGTTTTGTCCTTTTTCTTCCTCGATATTTTGAAATCTAAGATAAAATTCTGACCTGTCCATCTCCCACTTCAACATCCCACTTTTTTCTTGTTCGACCATTGTTAATCTGTTATCGATATTTCCAATTGTCTCATCTCTTTGCTTGTCTTTCTCTTCTATTTTTTGGATTCTCTCATTGTGTTTCACCATCATTTGTTGAAAATTTTCAAATTTCTCATCCATCTTTCCAATTCTTTGGTCAATACTCTCCATTCTTTGTTCAATACTCATTTTAAGTTCTTGTATTCCTTGCATAACCATCGTTAAATCCACTTGCGCTTTATCTTGCTTCACCATTGTTGAGAGTCGTCCTCCAGATGATGGGGAGACAGGAGCAGAAGTTGAGATGCCCAAAGGTAAAATTTTCTTACTCATTTCGATAACTCAGGGTCTTCCGGGTCTTTTAATCCAATTAGTGAGGTAGCCAATTATAATCCAATTTAGAAAAAGGAAAACACCATAAAAAATGAAAAACAAAACCAATAATAAGTAAAAAGCCCAAAATTAAAAAGAAAAAATTATTCAGGTTCTTCAAGACCTTAATCCAATTGTGAAATATGCAAATATAATTCAAAAGTAAAAATTAAAAAATGAAGAGAAAAAAAGAAACAAAATAAAGCCCAATAATATCAAAAAGTAATAAGCAAAGAAAAAGGAAAAGAAAAAGAAAAAAAGGAGAGTTCTTCAGGTTCTTCCCACCTTAATCCAATTGAAAAACCTCAGAAAATGAAAAAAAGCCATAAAAATAAGTCAAAAATAGAAATCAAGAGGCAGACATCCCTATGAAAAAAAGAAAAAAAGCGAAAAAAGAATATTCTGAGGCTTCCCCTTTAAAATAAAAATAAAAATGAGATATAATAAAAAATAAAAAATAAATATATCAATATTACAAAATGGTGTGGGGTTGGAGGGGAGGGATGAAACAATTAATAAGGAGTTAAAAAAAAACCGCACACTGCCTTTTATTTATCCAAGGCTCTTATTTGGCTTCTCCACAAATTTCAAAGCCAAACTTCAGATATTCATTTAATAATAGAAGTTCCAAAGAACACCTGTGTAAACATCCTCCAGTACTCTTCCCTCTATCTTATCATTTCCAGTAGCCTTGAGAAAAGTTTTTCAAACAAGAATTTTTCAACTTCAAACAGAATATTTTCAAGCTTCTAGTTGGCAGTGCTACAAAGTTTCTTCAAACCACTCCCCCTTCTTCCCCCCTGAAAAAAGCCTAAAAAGAGAAAAAAAAGTATATATGTATATTTATGTATATTAAAAAAAAATATTAAAGGGGGCTTCTATTTTAAAAAATATGAACAGTCAAAAAGGAGAAGAGAGAACAAGTAAATATAAAAATATAAAAGAAAAAAACCAGTCTGGTTAACTAGATCGCAATAGAAATTCAGTAAATAAAAAAAAAAGTAAAAATAAAAAGCCAAGCCTCACTTTGACATCACTAAAAAAATCGCTGCTAAATCAAATTTTGTCAATAAGTTTACAGATTTCTTCTCATATTAGAGTGTTCTTAAGTCCCAAGCAAAAAAAATAGATCCTCACCAGCCAATACACTTCTTTCTATCCCGTTCTTCCGGAGCTGTCCCAGCTTCAGCAGTCTAATGGCTGCCTCTCCGCCGTTGGCAAAAGGGCTTCTTCTGGACCAACCAGGGACTTGCGATGTCCCCGGAATCTACAGAACGCTCCCCTTACTGTCCCCGTCACTACGAGACGGTTTAGGTCCATTAGGACCTACCAAGGGCGAAGATATCAGCTGTGATCTCCGAGCCCCGAGATCGCAGCTGTATCACGGCGACAAAACTCCACCTTCCTAATTCATTTTCTAGTCCCTCCTGTATGTGTTAGCATGGCTTGAATATGAAAATATATTTCTTCTGAAATGCATACAGTATCATGTATTTTCACTTGAAATTATATATTATATGCCAACATCCACCTATATACCTGTATTTGCTAACCTGAGGCAATTTGGTCTGCAGTTGCTCTACTCAGACAGAGATATAGATCACTGCCTTGCTGTTCTGCATTTGTGCGATATAGCTGCTTTTAACTAGTGACTTTGCTTTGAAAAATGTTTTCTTCCTGTACATTTATAACTGACTGAATCCCAAAAAAATGGGAGGCAGTTATATGCCTTTTGCTCTTGAAAATATCTTTTTGAATTCTACCATTCCAAGACATACCTCACTGGGATATTTTCCAGTGTTACTTCTGTTGAGAGAACCAGGGATATTTCCTGAAGAATTTTGTCCATATTTTCATAGTCCTACTTTTTCAACACTTTAAGAACAAAAGAAGAACTCCAATATTTGAGGGGCTGCCACAGAGTCAACCTATTTTCCAAAGCACCAGAAGGCAAGATAAGAAACAATGGATGGAAGCTAATCAAGGAGAGAAGCAACCTAGAACTAAGGAGAAATTTCCTAACAGAGAATTGTTTTCAACCTGCTTGTCTCCAGAAGTTGTGGGTGCTCCATCACTGGAGGCTTTTAAGAAGATATTGGTCAACCATTTGTCTGAAATGGTATAGGATCTCCTGCTTGAGCAGGGGGTTGGTCTAGAAGACCTCAAGGTTCCTTCCAAATCTGTTATTCAGTTAAGAATTGAGTAGGTCATATATACGCTAAAACAATATTCACTTCTCAGCAATTCCTCCAAACTAGATATGAGAGCACTATGAGTACATAATTATATTTCATATAAATGAAGCAAATATTTATGGCACAGAGACATAGAATGTTTTCTACAAGTATCATATCTGTCCACTGTGTACTTGGAGAGTAACTGCAGATGTCATCAAATCTTGTGAGATATTTCTTGTTAACATTTATAGAATATAGAATAGTAAGATTTGAAAGGGACTTTGGAGGTCTTTTAGTTCAATCTACTGCTCAAGCAGGAGGCCCTATACAATTTTGGACAAATGCCTGTCCAATCTCTTCTTTGAAATCCCCCAGTAATAGAGCTTCCACTCAAGTTTCACTCAAACCATTCCACTGATTAATTGTTCTTCTTGACAAAAAATTCTCTTTAATTCTAGGTTGAATCTCTCCTTGGTAAGATCCCATCCATTACTTCTTATCCTGTCCTCAGGTGCTTTGGAGAAATGGACGATTCCCTCTTCCAAGCTCCTCAAATATTGGAAGACTCTATCATGTCAACTCTAGTCCTTCTCTTTATTAGACTAGACATATCTAGTTCCATTCATCATATATTTTAGCTACCAGCCCCCTAATTATCTTTGTGGCCCTTCTCTGCACTCTTTCTAGAATCTCAATATCTTTTTGGTGTTGTGGTGACCAAAACTGAATTCAGTATTCCAGGTGTGGCCTTACCAAAACAGTATAAAGCGGTGCTACTGCTTCTGACACTATCCCTCTATTGATGCAGCTTAGGATTGCATTGCCTTTTTTAGCAGCTGCAGAACACTGCTGGCTCTTATTTAAATGGTTGTCCACTCGGACTCCTAGATCCTGCTGACAGTTACTACTGTTCAGCCACATACCATCTCCTCTCTACCTGTGCATTTGGTTTGTCTTGCATAAGTATAAAACTTTTCTTTTCTCACCACTGACTTGCATTTTGTTGAATAAGGTTCAGGTCTTCATTTTGTATCTTGAACCTATGTTCTAAATTGTTGACTATTGCCCCCAGCTTGATATTGCTACAAATTTGATGAGTTCTTCTTCCATCCCCTCATCTAAATCATTTATGAAGATGTTGAAGAGTACTGGGCTTCAAACAGAATGGAATTTATTGATATATAGGAAACTTTTTGATCTAATGCTTTTAGAACATCAGCTGATTGCCATGAAGCCAATTTATTTTCCAAGCCATGTCTAGGTTTATAGTTGTATACAAATATAAATGGTTATTGACCTTCATAAATTAAGAGGAGTTATTTTTGAATAATTGTACAAAGGATACTGCTATAAATCTTTAACAATCAGAGATCCTGGTTCAATGGAAGTATTTTTTTTATTTAAAATATTTATAAACCATCTGTTTAAAGGACAGTATTTAATTTTTACAAAAGATAATTGCAATCAGGAAAATGTTTGGCAGAATTGAAAACCTGTTAAAATTTTCCCCATTGTTAACTTATGGCAGTGTTATCTAACCTAATGTCCTCCAGAAGTTTGAGATTTATGAAGAAGAAATATGGGTTCAGTACAAGTAAACAATGAACTAGACCCAGCAAAAGAGCACAAATTTATATTTAACTATTCAAGAGGGGGCTTGACCTAAGCTCTTACTATTCTCACATTCAGTAGTGGGAAGAAATTGATCATAGCTCTTAATTTTTAACACTATTAACTGCCTATTCTTTCTTTTATGGTGCTGCAGCTCATACTTTATTGAGTTGTTTCCTTTGGGAATGAAGCATAACCTAGTATGGAAATGAGTTTTTCATTTGTAGGGGTTTAAAACATTACATATTGGATGTGTCTAGGCTGCCATTACTTTTTTTCATCACAAGATGTCACCCTCCCATGCCAAACTACTTTAAATATTTTGTTTCAGCAAACAAGAAAGCATGGTTTGGGAGAAAATGCCTAGTATTAATAATCTGTGCTAGATTTTGTGCACATCGCACATTTATCTCTGTGTTATCTTTGTATGTGACCTGAGTATATCTTTCTCTGATATATGTGTTATTTTTTTCAACAAGCAGAAAGTTGCACAGTAAATTGTTGCTTTCAGCTTGTACAGCATTAGATAATTGTCAGTAGTATTTCTATTACAGTGGCAAAAACTGCCTGTGGGAGTGTAAATTATCTCCCAGCCAAAGAAAACCACCCATGGTTGATCAGAGTTCTGAATTTTGACTCCCCTGACCCACATTTAGCACTACACAGTAGTACTTTTTGCTGATGTTTTTATATACCAATGAGACTACTGCATCTTTAATTATTCAGTTTTATTGCCCTTCAACTCCAACTGACTCTGGACAACTCACAGACCAAAGAACATAAAAAATTACAAATAAGTATAACTATAAAAAGGTTAATTTCAAAAGATTACAAGATTACTACAAAATGGCAATCCAACAACACACCAATCTCAAAGAGGGGGATATGCATATGGTCCCAAGGCCTGGGAGAAGAGCCAGGTGTAATTAGGGGTTGTCAAAATATGCAGTCCATCTATCATAGTTGTAAAGGGTGACACAATTTCCCTGTCTTCCTTTGCCCTTGTCAAGTTTTCCCTTTTCTGATGGGTTGAATTTGATCCTGACTGGAGAGTTTGAGACCTGAAATCCATGATAGTTGGAGAGCCCCATGCAACTGAAGGATATTCTGTATATTTCTGATCAATGATACTTTATATAACGAATGTGTAACACTGAGTGAGAATCGCCTGCATCAATTTCCTGTGCTCCATTCTGAAAGTTAAAATATGTAGTTGTTAACTTGTTTAGACTTTTTGATGGCAAGTCTTCCATAGCAGCTATTCAATCAATTCTCGGAATGAGTTAATTTATTGTATTAAGCTTCAATACAATTTCTTGAATAATCCAGAACAATGGGATTCACACAATGTGCTAAGCCAAAGCCAAATTAAACACATTATACTTAGAATCATGTGTGAACCCAGTCAGAATTATTAGGTGATATTTCTCCTCACAGTTATATGATTCAGCCTTGCTAATGGCACATTCAGGCTTTCTTCCTTTCTCTGCTGCACTGTTAGTATTCATTGCTTTATCTCTAGTTTCATTTACTTATTTAAGTGAAAGCTTTATTGTCATGACAATATAGTTTCATGGTGATATGCGCAAAGTGCTCTACGCCCACAATAGCACTCTAGGTTTGTTGTTTGTCTAGATGTGGCATAATTCTATTGTCTTCATACATAAATGATAATTTGAACTGTCACTGGATGGTAGAAAATGCAATAAGCTTCAGGTCCTATCTTGCTCCCAAAATATGGGATGAGGTCAATATAAAGAAAGGGGAGTTGTAAATGTACAATTGGCATACTGTGGTTCTTTGGAATTCTGGAAAGATATAATTTGAGCAGGATTCTATAAAAATAAATGAGGTCACTGTACAGAGAAAAACTGAAGTAACGTTTTGATCAAGAGGATCCTAGCAGTTTGGAATTCAACACTTTGCACTTCTTTGTGTCCTCATTTGTGATCTACGGATGCTTCCATCCCATTTCACTTGTCCACTCCAATGAGTAGCAGCAAATTTCTGCTACTGTGTGACATAGCAGAAATGTCATCAGCTCCTTAAGCCACCTAATTCTTTCTCCAGAAGTGCTCAAAATAGCAAGTGGGCAGCACTCCACCCTTCCTTGTTCATGCATTGCTGCATTAACTTTTCATATAAGGACAGAAAATGAAACAACTGCTACAGAACAGATCACTATATGGGAACATGATAAATGAAAAGAATATACAGAAAGTGACACGTTCAGATTGTGCCCAGAGGAAGGCTCTCCAAAGGTGAAGATGACAGTAATGAAGAAACAGTGGGAAGGAACATGGCATCTTCTCTTTTGGAGGATATGAAACCCATAGAACACATGAATACTTGCTAATGGAGAACCATCACGCTACAACTACAAACAAACAAATGCTAAATTTGTCTTCACTGTGGTTCTTTAGAACAGCAATTACTGTAAGTTGATTGAGGTGATGTACAGGTGCTTATAGAAGCCCCACAGTATATAGAAAGAAACTTTTGGAAAAGCTCTAACATAGGAGCTGGGAAAAGAGAATAAAAGATCACAAGGCAAAGGAAAGAAAAGAAAAGATGACTGTACAGTACATATTTTGGCTCCTTGCTGTCCAGTCCAACTGCAGTGCTGAAATGAAACTCCAGGAAGAAATGAGAGACACTATCTGTATTAGCAAACAAATAATGTACAATCATAGGGATGCAGCCTGTCAACCCAAACATCTATTTGTATTCAACCTTATACACAAACACAGAAGGGTTGCTATCCAATTAAAAGGACACTTGTGTCTGTTTGGGACTGGCTAAGGGGGGAGGGCAGATAATCTATATTGCCTACGTGCACAACTGTTTTCTCTAGCACAGCCAGAAATTCAGCAACTGTCCTTTTGCCTTACTTTTATTGTTCCTCCTCTCAGTGTTTTTTCTCATTGCTCTGCCCTCATCTTGATTGGTCTTCTTTTTCTGTCCTTTTCCACTCATTCTGCCTCTTTTTTGAAATCAGCTATGCTAGTAAATATTGTCTAAAGTCCAAGACTTTTGTAAAAGAAGCCATTCAATTTGTCTGAAAAGAACTGTAGAACTATATTTATTTACTGTATTTATCTTCCATATTTTCCTTAGAAGATCAAGGCAGTGTACATGACAGTCACTCCCATTTTACCCCCACAGCTACATCCCTTTGAAGAAGATCAGCCTAAGAGACAATGATTGGTTCAAAGTCACTCACTAAGCTCAATGATTACCTGGAGAGTTGAACTAGATCCCATCTGGAACTATTGCTTTCAATCTAGAACTTTTATTTATAGCATTTCATAGTTTTTCCATTTTTGAGGTCCCCAGCTTTCTTCTCCATTAATTCCCATTTGTTGTTTTCCTCCATTTCCATTATGGAATCTATTTTGGACAGTACTTACAAAGGTGAATATGTAGCTATCAATATTTTGGCAAGTACAGTCCAGTGGTGGGATTCAAAATTTTTTACTACTGGTTCTGTGGGTATGGCTTGGTGGGCGTGGCATAGGAAGGATACAGTAAAATCTCTAGTCAGAAGTGGTATTTGCTGGTTCTCCAAACTACTCAAAATTTCCACTACCGGTGCTCCAGAACTGGTCAGAACCTGTTGAATACCACCTCTGGTACAGTCCTATCCTCACACATAAGTACCTTGAAATGACCTGTTAGATTTTTGCTTCTTTCCTGTTCCAGATCTTGTTCGTCCCTTTATATTGCAAAAAGACTGATAGAAAGCACAGTCTCCAGGCAAGCAGTTGAACATCTGGAGCTAAAGCGAACATGGGAAATATATATATATATATATATATATATATATATATATATATATATATATATATATATATATATATATATATATATATATATATATATATATATAATAAGCCTGATGATGGCAGATGAGATTCTGCTGAAATGTTGCTACAACTTTAAAAGCACAACTACAATGACGTAGGAAAATACCCGAACAAAGCTGAATACCATGCATGTAAGTACCTGCGAAAACTTAAGAAAACACATATATACACACACACACACACACACATATATATATATATACACATATATATACATATATATATATATACATATATATTTGTTTTTATATATATATATATATATATATCCATTTACCCGAAGCCAAGCTGCATGAAAGGCCTCCAATAAAGTAACACAATGTTGCCAGCCAATCAAGATACAAAAAGAGCTCTCCCCCCCAAAAAAAAACAGACAGAAGATATTAGTAGCAGAACACAGCAAACTCCAAGACCAATAAACACAGACCAAGACTCTCAACCAATCAGGAGGAAGAAAAAACCATTCTGACACAGCAATAGGCTGCCCCAAATTTAAATCTGAAACCACTGTAAAAGTCTGACTCACAGACAAACACCATACAGAAGCCTGATGATGGCAGATGAGATTCTGCTGAAACGTTGCTACAACTTTAAAAGCACCACGTGGGAAAATACCCGAACAAAGCTGAATGCCAGACATATATACATACATACATACATACACATACATATGCATGTGTATGTGTGTATGTGTATATGTATATGTATACAATATTCTGTTCTTTTTGGAGGTGGGGTAGGGGTAGTATAAAGAAGAAATGCAAAAGGTTTTTAAATTCAAAAGCCTATTGCTATGTAATTGTGTGGCTGAGTGCTCTCTCAAATTTTCCATGCAAATGATATCCAGACTTGAAATTCTAGACCTAGAAAACCTAGAACTATGCTGCCTTCGGTCCGATCTAAGTATAGCATATAAAATTATATATTGCAATGTTCTAACTGTCAATGAGTACTTCAGCTTCAGTCATAAAAACACAAGAGCAAACAATAGATACAAACTCAAGGTTAATTGCATCAAACTTGATTGCAGGAAATACGACTTCAGCAACAGAGTGGTCAATGTCTGGAATACTCTACCTGACTCTGTGGTTTCTTCCCCAAATCCCAAAAACTTTAACCTTAGACTGTCTACTATTGACCCCACCCCTTTCCTAAGAGATCTGTAGGGGGCGTGCATAAGCGCACCAACCCTGTTTCTTTTATTTTTTTTATTTTTCTTACATGTATCCATTTATTCATAACTATGCTTTTACTTATACCTATTATCTTGTAAGCAATTGACAAAAATATATAAATTAAAATAAATAAATTAAATAAATAAATAATATAAATATAAATAAATAAATATTAGAAGGCAGGGTGAACATACTGAAGGGGCGGTAGATACAGCTTTTCCAAGGTTTCATTTTAAGTTTGGAAATAATCTGTAACTATCATCTGTTCCAAATGGGGGAGTCAAGGAGGTGGAAACATCCCCCCCAAACATCTGCTTTTTCCACATTCCAGAACTGCAGTTGTCATTTTGGCTTTACTGGGCAGGAGGCCTGCACACAGCTTACTGGATAAAGTGCCAGGATATATTAATTTCTGCTTCATCACATTGCTGTGTAATTAATATTTGATTCCAGCAAATAAATAAGGGCAACGGGGTTAAATGGGGTGAGCTGCAAGAAAGAAAGGGAGAAGTTATTTCACAAGAAGCCCCATCAGAACACTTATTCTTCCTACAGGGAACCTCTAGCTATCTGTTCTCTTTCCTTTTCCCCTCCCCCAGTAATCAGCATCGCCATGGAAACAGCCGTAAATGGTCTGCACAACTATTTCTACTGGTGAAAGCACAGTAAGGAATGGGCAACTATGGATCATCAGGAAAAATTCTCGATGGCTAAACTATAAACATTCAACATTTTGGAACCTTCTGATCCATTCATCCATCAAAGTTGCAGGAGAAGGTGTCAGAGGGAACTATTTCATTTGTTCATGATGTTCTAAAATCTTTCAACCCTTCTAGTTATAAATGTTGGTCTTCTGCTTGTCTTGGAATAATTTGCAAAATTTCCCAGTGATAAGGAACAGGGCTAGAAATGCAGACCATACCTTTGGCATATCCTGCTTGCATATTTTAACTTCTTCTCTACAGTGGCAAGATATAAATCTATTAAAAACTGTCAACCGAGACAGATGTCAGTGTGTAACTAGGTAGTTAATGGGCAAGCAATTTCAAGAGGAAAGCCATGAATTCAATGAGGAATGCTTATTGTTGGTGAGACACAAAGCCATCTCTGGAAAATCTTTTTTTTTTTTGAAACAAATTTTTATTAATTTTAAAGATAAAACAACACATCATTAACCATTAAATACATAAACACATAAAACCTCTTAACATTGTAAATCCTTACAAGTCAAACAAAACATTATTTTTATACAGCATAATTCCAATTTATCCCATCTCCATATGGACACACAAATATCTTTCAGCAAATTTCTCATTATTTCTCTTTACTCCTATTCAATTTCATTTCTCTTCCATATTTATCCATTTTATAGTCATCATATTCTTTTCTTTCTGGCTTGTTTAAATTATTCTCATCTAACATTCCTCCAAGGTTTTATTGATTCTTTTTTCCTTTTTTTTAATAAAAAACAAATTTTGTTAGTTTTACCATAACCACAATACACAAACATACAAACACAAAACATAAACAAAACTAAAAGATCTTTTCTGAAGGTTGTCTGTTCCCGGGTTAAAACTCTTTACACAGACACAAATTCAAACATCATATTCAACCCATATCTCCTTCCATATCTTATTACCATTTTCTTTTTTATATATATATAGAAAAACCATTTTTATCAGTTTTATAAAAACAATGCACAAAGAATCAAGGCATAACAGCTTATAAATTCTTTTCTAAGAAAAAATAATAATAAAAGACCAATAAGGCATAACATTTCCAGATTATAATATCAATCTTTCATATAATATTAACTTCATATCTTGTCCCTACTTCTCTTTTCCATCCAAATTATTTATTAATTAAAATTTTATTGCCTTTTATCAATATACAAAATCCAAAAAAATAAGCATATATATCCTTCCATATCTTATTACCATTTTCAACAACATTCTTTGTCTGTTCTATTTCCAATTATCCATTCATCTTTTTTTTTCTTTTACTATACTTCTCCTGTACACCAATTGGAGTAACATCTATAACTCATTATCCTAACTTAGAAATACTACATAGAGCAATCTTTCTTGGGATTCTGTTTAAAAGATTCTAAAATTACATAATAAATTTTATATTCTAAATATACATATAAAAACACACTCTTATATACCCTCCAGAATCCCTCTTTTAATCTAAATTAAATTCACCCATTGTCTCTAAATAAACTTTTTTTCTTTAGGTCTTGCTTCCCCCCATTAAGGCTTCTCCTCCCCCCCTTTCTCTCTTGCTTATTCTTCTCCTTGCCCTTTCTACCCCTTTGCTTTTTCTTTTCGCTTTTCTTGCTCCTTTTCCTTTGCTTTCTAACCTTGCCTCCATCTTTTCGCTCATTTTTCTCTCTTTTGGTTGTTTTTATAATTCTTAAAATCCCCTTTTTCTTATCCTTTTTCTCCTCCTCTCCGGAAGGGACCCATTGTTCATCAAAGATGGCTTCTTCTTCCTCTTCTTCCTTGTCCCAGTCCTTCTGCTGCGTAATCAACTTTTCAAAAGAACATAACGCCATTTCTAAGAATTGAAACAAAGCGCCCAAAGTGTCTTCTTTTTTATATTTTTGATATTCAATCTCTAGTTCATCCACAGACGATGCCATTATGAAAAGGGAAACTTTTTCCAAAACAACCACAAGTATTTTTAATCAAAGACAATCAAAAGCAATTAAAAAAAAAAAAGTTCCAAAAGTTAATACTTTTCTTCCTTCTTCTCTTTCTCTTTCTGAATTAATTTTTAATCAAAGAGGTCCAATTACCATATATCTTCTTTTGGGATCCACAAAGACGTTCTAGACAATCTCCTCCTTTTTCAGCTTCTGCTCCAATTTTTTTTCTCCCTTCCCACTTGCAATGACAATTTTAAATAATCAAAAATCCATACCTCCAGCAGAAATTTTCCAATTTCTTAAATTTTTCAATGTCCAAAAATCCCTTTGTCTCTTAGCTTCAGCTTTCAAAGCAATCCACTTTCAATGTCTAATATATCCAAATATTTCTGCTTTTTCCGTGGGGTGGGAGAGTAAAAAAAAAAAAAGTTCCCTTTAACAGCTTCTCCGCCGCTTTTCGCTCTTCTTAGGGATACAATGTATCCTCCAGCAATTCAAGCAGCTCAATTCCAGGCAATTTAAAAGGTGTTACTTGACCCGGCTCAGACAGAACTTTCACTCTTCACACTTCCTCCAGCACAGTTCTTACCCGGTTGCTGGCTTCTTCGTGGCGGCCATTGCTGACCGCCGCTCCACCGCCTTGGGAAAAAGGGGTTTTCCCGGAGAAGGGGGGGGTCTGCGATACCCCCACCTCCCTATCCGACTCCCCTCTCTCTTCAGCTGTCCCTACAGGGCAGCCATATCCCCCTGACCCATCTGGATCGGGGGTACCTCGACGGCTAGCACAGCAGGAATCGCGAGCTGTCGCGAATTCCTGCTGCCCCGAAGCCACGCAAACCGGAAGTCCCCAACCATCTCTGGAAAATCTTTATTTGGGATATTTGGCCCAAGACATTTTGATACTTGAGGCCAAGACGATGACAACTATATTAATGCATGTATAAAAAGCAAATTAGATGAGCAGATGAGTCTTATTTCAGCAGATGTATTCAGACACAGTCTTCTACTACATATGATGGCAATTGTTTAGGCCAGGGGTGTCCAACCTTGGCAACTTTAAGACTTGTGGGCTTCAACTCCCAGCAAAGCTGGCTGAGGAATTCTGGGAGTTGAAGTCCACAAGTCTTAAAGTTGCCAAGGTTGGACACCCCTGGTTTAGGCTATGCAAGACAGATATATACAATAAGATATTGTAACAAGAATGGCATAGTTAGACAGTCTATTTCTTAACAAGGTTAATGTGCTGAAATGGCAGCCAGGAAATTACAATCTTAAGCTAGATCAGAAGTCATATCAACCTGGCAGTTGTTTAAAGAAGCAAATCATTAACAAAGTGAGAATCCAAAGACTGTTAACTAGAATAAATTCAATAAATAGAATTTCCAACAGGCAGAGAGGAGGCTAGATCAGTACTTAGAATCAAAGGCTAATATAAAATGCATTTTCCAGCACTGCCCGCTGGGAACTGAGGATCTACATAGGTGAATTTCCTGAAAATGTATTTTAACTCCAGCTGCCATCCATAAAAAGATTTCCTTCTTGTGAGAACAATGCTATTTCTAAGTAAGTTATTAACCATAAGAAATTCTGTAGAGCATTTTAACCATATGTTTTATTTTGGAGTCTGGATTCTCAGTCACATGAAGTTCCTTGGGTTTGATAGACCGTCAACTTTCCTGCCAATTCAGACCTTGCATTGAATCCAATCAAAGAACATGCATGCAAATAGCTCAAGTTTTTGAGCTTCAGTCTTAGGTTTGCAGTGGTATATTTATAGGGGATTTCTTATATTTTCCAGTATACACCAGCAAGTATTGGGAGCCCAATTGGCAAAAGAAAACTCAAGACTATATTGATTGGAAACATGGAAGAGACCTTCATCCTGCAGTGGATAGAGAATGGTTAAAATGATGATGAAATCTGACATAGTTCTGTCCTCCAACACTATATCACTTCCTGTTTCTTATCATCTGAAGTAGACCCATCATTTTGTCTCGATGGACAAACTTCTGGAGAGCTTTATATAGAAAATAGCAATCTTTCAAGTCTGTAGAAATTCTCAGTCATCCAGGTCATGGTTGTCCCAAAGATGCTTTTTCAGGAGGCAACTGGATTTTCTTGTTTTTTCTTTGAAGACATTTCACTTCTCATCCAGGAAGCTTCTTCAGCTCTTCCATTTCCCACTTGGCTGCATCGACAGAGGGACAGTATCAAGATCGCATGAAGTGTTATTACTGCCTTATACCACACTGATAAGATTACACTTGGAATACCGCATTCAGTTTTGGTCAGCATAATATGAAAAAGATCTTGAGATTCTAGAACAGGGGTGTCAATCTCAAGGCCCGCAGGCCAAATCCAACCCACGGCATGCTTAAATCCAGCCCCCAGGGCCAGCCTTGAACTATCAAAGGACCAGCCCACGGTGCCTCTGATGGTTAAAATGGGCCTGCACCTCATTTTCACCCTTCATGGCCTCCTGCAGCACTCTGCCAGCTGAAACAGGGCCAAAAAATGGACCCAAAACAGGCTGAAAAATGGGCCAAAAAAGGGCAAAAAATGAGCTACGTGGCCTGTTTTCAGCCATCAGAGTGCTGCATGAGGCCATGGAGGGCAAAAATGAGGTGCAGGGTGGGCAGCACACAGACCCCTGTGCCTTGTTTTTGTTAAGGATAACATTGTTTACCCTAACTGGTTTAGGTAAAATAATAAATATGTTATCATAGTTTATAAGTTAAAGTGTCTGCAACTTTAAATATAGGAATGTAATTAAGGGAGTGGTTGTGAAACATACACATAACATAAAAGAAGCAAAGGAACGTCAGCTTGCTCTCTCTGGTTTTGATGATCCCTAATTACTGCATGGACTCAAGACTGTGTTACTCGAACAGAAGAGAGACAAAGGACTGATTTGTAAGTGAACTGACATAGGATATTCTACACGGACTTTGCTAACTGAATATCCTTGAATGGACTGACTAAATGATACATGACTAATGGACTGTTATTTTGACTATGCTATAAACTCTAAATGGAATAAACTATCTTTTGATAGCACAAGCGTATCTGTTATTTTTGCTGTATGTTAATAAACATACAAGCTTATCTCACTCATTTATCTGTGTGCCAATCTGACTAATGCTGCACATTCTGTTTAGCTTGTCTCCTTAACCCTGGTTGGGGAACACAGGCTTAACACTGGTTATGGGCCCAGAGGCTGCAAAGTCAGTTTAACTAGGATAAAACAGATTTAAGTAAAAGTGAGAGTTTGTGTTGTTATACATTTCAGTAAACAGACAGCTGTGTTTTATTAATTATAGTTTTATATCCATATAAAGAAAACATTGCACAAGTCAATCTACAAAGTTTGTCCCTTATATCCAAGCTGGATGGAACAAACTATGTATCATGGTCTATGAAATGTAGTCTACTTCTACGAAGAGAAGGTCTGTGGAACATAATTGAAAATCCACCAAACATAGAGGAATGGGATCCAGAGGATGATGAAGATAGACTAAAACTAGAAGAATTTATGCAGAAAAATGAACAAACTATTTGCATAATAGGATTAACATTCACTGACCAGCAACTTGTTCATATCCATGGAGAGCAAACGGCTGTTGGGTGTTGGCAGAAGCTGAAGAGGATTTATGTTCGAGATAACGTTGGTGCTCACATAAATCTTACATGAAAGCTTTTCAGGACGCATCTCCAGACGGATGGTGATATGCTTAGTCATTTGAAAACTATGCAAAGCATTTTTCAAGAACTGCATGAGAAAGAACTTATTTTCTCTGAACTACACCAAGTCTGCATAATTCTATCTTCACTAGATGAAAGTTATGACAACTACGTCACTTCCCTTGAAATTTTGCCTAAGGAAAGTTTAACTTTAATTGATATAACTGGCAGATTGATTGAAGAGGCAAGAAGAAGACTTGAAAGAGATGAGTTAAGGAGGGAACAACCTCAAAAAGAAGATAATGAATCTCCTACTGCATATACAATTAAAAAGTGTTTTAATTGTGGAGGAAGAGGACATTTGGCAAGATTTTGTAAAAAGCAAAACGCCAGAACTCTGGCCAGAATACTAAAAGTCATCAAAATAAAAATAAAAATTTAGAGTTAGCCATGTATACTAACGGAGCTATAAAAAATAATTTATGGGTGGTTGACAATGGAGCATCCCACTGTATAACAAATGATAACAAAAATTTTTTTTAAAATGTCCCAGAGTACACAGCAGATATCATTAGCCAATGGCTGGAAACTGAAAGCTAAAGGTCAAGGTATAGCATATTGTTCTTTCATAAAAGAGAATGTAAAAATGTTATATGTACCACAACTTAAGTTTAATTTAATTTCAGTTAGAATTTTGGTTAAACTAGGATATGTAGTTACCTTTAAAGGAGATAACTGTATAATTGAAAAAGATGATAAGAAAATTACTGCATCTTTAAGAGGTGAATTATATGTTTTAAATGATAATGGTTTAGAAGTGGCTAACACGGTTTATTATAATAAGAAACCTCATGATGAATGTATTCACTTGTTACATCGAAGGCTAGGACATTTAAATTTTAAAATGCTTAAGAAAACTGTTGAATTATCTAAGGGAATAAGTTTGAAACCTTGTAATAAGTATTTGCAATGTAATGCTTGTAATCAAAGCAAAGCCAAGGTCAAACCGGCTAATAGAGTTGATGGATTTACTACCAAAGAGCCTTTAGAAGTAATATTTGCTGATTTAATAGGTCCAAAAAAACCAAGTGTAGGAAGAGCTCGATACATACTAAGTATAATGGACCACTATTCTAGACATGGGTTTTGCTATTTAATGAAGAGCAAAACTGAAACGTATATAAATCTCTTTAATTGGATAAAATTTGCTGAAAGGAAAACTAAAAAGAAATTAGTAACTCTTATAACAGATAATGGTGCGGAATTTACAAATAATAAATTCCAGAACAGACTAAGAATGTTAGGTATTCAACATAAAAAATCTGCACCATGTAGGCTACAACATAATGCCTTTATAGAGAGACGAGGCCAAACACTACAATCAATGGCACGAACTATGATGTCTGATTCAGGATTACCTGACAATTTGTGGGGAGAAGCAATAATGTGTGGTAATCATATATTAAATAATGTTGTTAATTCAACAACAGATGAATTACAATTCACACTGTGGCATGGTACAAAACCTGATTTAAGTTACATGCACACATTTGGAGCACCAGCATGGGTGCATATCCCTTCACAACTCAGACACAAAGGACAACATACAGCTAAAAGATTATTTTTTGTAGGATATAAATCTAATCACAGATCTTATAGATTCTGGGAACCAGGTACATCTAGAGTTTACATCAGTGCTAGTGCAAAATTCTTAGAACATGTAGGATGGAATAGATTAGAGCAAGATTTAAATAATGAAGTAATTATTGAACCCTACAAAAGGCAAAAAGATCAGACTAGTTATAATAAGAGTCCAATTAAAGAAGAAGTCCATGAAGAGCAAATAGGACCAGAACAAGAGGAAACAGTTGATCAGAAAGAGTTAGATAATCAAGAAGAGTTAGTTAATGAACCTATAAGTCCTGTAATACCTAGATGTACTACACGTGTAACTAGACTACCTGATAGGTATCAAGCAAGTATAGTTTGCCAAGTAACTAAAGTTCCAACTAGTGTAGATGAACTTAGGATGTATCCTGCTAAGGATCAGGAGAATTGGCAAAAGGCAAAGGAAAAAGAACTAAATTCATTAAAGGTAATGAAAGTATATGAAGATGCTAAATTACCTCCAGGAGAAAAATCCATTGGGTGCAAATGGATATTTAAAGTAAACACTGGAAAAGATGGGACTGTCACCCATAAAGCTAGGTTGGTAGCTCAAGGATTTAATCAAACTGCATCTGATTATGGTGAAATTTTTGCACCAAGCCTTAAAGCAACATCTTTAAGAGCAGCATTAGTATGGGCAGCTAAGAAAAACTATGTCATTAACCATTTAGATGTAGAAACTGCTTATCTGCATGCACCTTTGCAACACACTATATATTTGAAAAAGCCAATTATTTTAAAAGACAATAAAGTAAATAGTAATGATTGTTGGAAACTCAAAAAGAGTCTTTACGGGTTGAAACAATCTGGCTTTGAGTGGAACCAATATATTGTGAAAGAGTTAAACAATATAGGTTTTTAATCTGGTTTAGCAGATCCATGTGCGTTTAAAAGAGAAAATAATGGAACGGTGTCATTATTGTTATTATTTACAGATGATATTTCTTTGATAACTAAGACTAATAATGAAGCTCATGAGATTATATCATTATTAGCCAAAAAGATAAAATTAAAGCATTTAGGTGAAATTAAAAAGTATCTAGGATTGACAATTAACAAAACAAAAAGTGGTTTTAAGATATCTCAAGAAGATAAAATTTGCCAATTAATTAAAACGTATAAAATGGAACTTTGTAAACCGGCAAAGACTCCAATGAGTCAGGAAGTTTGCCAAACTGAGAATCAAAGTCCCAAATTTGATAAGTCCATGTATCAATCTTTGATTGGTAGCTTATCATATATAAACAATTGGTCTAGGCCAGATATAGCTTATAGTGTTAATCAGCTGGCACGTTTTAATTCAGATCCACATCAATGTCATTGGCAATCATTAAAAAGAATTTTAAGATATCTTAAAGGAACAATGAACCATGCATTGTATATAGAACCAAAGGGTGATTTGAGTCTTAGTGCCTATGCAGATGCAAGTTTTGCAACTGACATAAACACTAGAAAATCAACATCTGGGATGGCTTTATTATTTGGTAAGACACTAATAGGGTGGAGGTCAATCAGACAACAGCATATCAGCTTGTCCACAATGGAAGCGGAATTTTCATGTCTGTCATTACTATGCACTGACTTGATTTTGTACAAACAGTTATTATTAGACATGGGTGTAACTGTTAAAGATTCCATTATTGTGTACGAGGACAAACAGGCAGCTATACAGTTAGCTACTAGTATTGCTGTAAAAACTAGATCAAAGCATATTGATTTAAGATACTTAAATGTTAGAGAATCTGTAAAGAATGGGCTAATTAAATTGGAATACCGCATGACGGAAGAAAACATTGCAGACCAATTTACAAAAGCTCAAGGAGTAATTAAGTTTAAAGAGAGTTGTAACAAATATGATTTAAAGATGTAAATAGTTATTAGTTATATTATTATTTAACCTAAAAGGGGAGAATGTTAGGGATAACATTGTTTACCCTAACTGGTTTAGGTAAAATAATAAATATGTAATCATAGTTTGTAAGTTAAAGTGTCTGTAACTTAAACTGTAAGAATGTAATTAAGGGAGTGGTTGTGAAAGCATTTTAAAAGAAGCAAGATGTCAGCTTGCTCTCTCTCTGGCTTTGATGATCCCTAATTACTGCATGGACTCAAGACTGCTTTACTCGAACGGGAGAGAGATAAAGGACTGATTTGTAAGTGAACTGACATAGGATATTCTACATGGACTTTGCTAACTGAATATCCTTGAATGGACTGACTAAATGATACATGACTAATGGACTGTTATTTTGACTATGCTATAAACTCTAAATGGAATAAACTATCTTTTGATAGCACAAGCGTATCTGTTATTTTTACTGCATGTTAACAAACATACAAGCTTATCTCACTCATTTATCTGTGTGCCTATCTGACTAATGCTGCACATTCTGTTTAGCTTGTCTCCTTAACCCTGGTTGGGAAACACAGGCTTAACAGTTTTGGCCAGCACTGTGCTGTAGAAGGCATCCATCATGCTCCCCCCACTGCCCTGCAGAGGAGAACTACAATGCTGATCCGGCCCTTGAAGAAATCCAGTCTGCTCTAGAAAGAGCAACAGTGATTAGGGGCCTGGA
Source organism: Hydrophis major (assembly GCA_033807585.1). Classification (NCBI taxonomy): domain Eukaryota; kingdom Metazoa; phylum Chordata; class Lepidosauria; order Squamata; family Elapidae; genus Hydrophis; species Hydrophis major. The sequence continues at coordinate 180,564,513 of CM066331.1, read as the reverse complement.
GGACAAACATGATCAGTGGTTGCAGGAACTCAGTATGTCTAATCTAACAAAGAGAAGACCAAGCAGTCATTTGATAGTAGTCTTCCAATATTTGGGGGGCTGCTACAGAGAGGAGGGGACTAACCTATTCTCCAAAGCACCTGAGGGCAGGAAAGAGAATTCCAACCTAGAAATAAGGAGAAATTTCCTGACAGAATAATCAATGGAACAGCTTGCCTCCAGAAGTTATGTGTGATCCATCACTGTAGGTATTTAAGAAGAGATTGGACAGCCATTTATCCGGAATGGTATGGGGTCTCCTGCTTGAGCAGGTGGTTGGACTAGATGACCTCCAAGGTCCCAACCAACTCTGTTATACTAATACTGACCTCCAGTCAGCAATTAGTATGAAGCAACTGAAATTTCCCAACAACATTCTAAGTCAACTCCCACATAGATCATGCTGCAGTGATCCAATGAACCGAATTTCTCGGTTTTATTAACTGATGAGTCTATTTTATTTATTTTTTAAACAAATTTTATTAATTTTACAGAGAACACAAACAAAACTAAAAGATCTTTTCTGAAGGTTGTCTGATCCCGGGTTGAAACTCTTCACACAGACACAAATTCAAACATCATATTCACTTTATATATCCTTCCATATCTTATTATCATTTTCTTTTTTATATATATATATAAATCATTTTTATCAATTTTATATAAACAATGCACAAGGCATAACAGCTTATAAGTTCTTTTCTAAGAAAAAATAATAAAAGAAGAAAACCAATAGAACATAACAATTCCAAATTATAGTATCAATACTTTGTCTATTTAACTTCATATCTTATCCCAACTTCTCCTTTTCATCCAAATTATTTCTTATTAATAAAATTTTTTTTGCCTTTTTTCAATATACAACATCCAAAAAAAAAAAAAACATAACAAAACCTTTATATATCCTTTCATATCTTATTATCATTTTCAATAATATTCTTTGTCTGTTCTATTTCCAACTATCCATTCATCTTTTTTCTTTTATTATACTTCTCCTGTAACCAATTGGAGTAACGTCTATAACTCATTACCCTAACTTAAAAGTACTTCATATAACAATTTTTCTTGGGATTCTGTTTGAAAGATTCTAAAATTACACAATGAATTTTATACTCTAAATGCACATATAAAAAACACAATCTTATGTACCCTCCAGAATCCCTCTTTTATCCTAAATTAAATTCACCCATTGTCTCTGAATAAACTTTTTTTCTTTAGATCTTGCTTCCCCCCATTGAGGCTTCTCCTCCCCCCCTTTCTCTCTTGCTTATTCTTCTCCTTGCCCTTTTTACACCTTTGTCTTTCCTCCTCCCTTTTCTTACTCCCTTTCCTTTGCTTTCTAACCTTGCCTCCACCTTTCCGCTCATTTTTCTCTTCTTTGGTTGTTTTTATAATTCTTAAAATCCCCCTTTTCTTATCCTTTTTCTCCTCCTCCCCGGAAAGAACCCATTGTTCATCAAAGATGGCTTCTTCTTCCTCTTCTTCTTTGTCCCAGTCCTTCTGCTGCATAGTCAACTTTTCATAAGTACATAACGCCATTTCTAAGAATTGAAACAAAGTGCCCAAAGTATCTTCTTTTTTATATTTTTGATATTCAGTCTTTAGTTCATTCACAAGCGATGCCATTATGAAAAAAGAAACTTTTCCCAAAACAACCACAAATATTTTTAATCAAGAATAATTCAAAAAAAAAATTCCAAAAATTAATACTTTTCTTCCTTCTTCTCTTTCTCTTTCTGGGGTTAATGTTTAATCAAAGAGGTCCAATTACCATATACCTTTCTTTGGGATTCTAGGCAATCTCCTCCTTTTTCAGCTTCTGCTCCAATTTTTTTTCCTCTCCCTTCCCACTTGCAATATCAATTTTAAATAATCAGAAATCCATACCTCCAACAAGGGTTTTCCAATTTCTTAAGTTTTTCAATGTCCAAAAACCTTTTTGTCCCTTAGCTTCAACTCTCAAAACAATTCACTTTCAATGTCCAATATGTCCAAACATATCTGCTGTTTCCATGGGGTGGGAGAGTGAAGAAAAAAAAAAAAGTTCCCTTTAACAGCTTCTCCGCCGCTTTCGATCTTCTTAGGGATACAATGTATCCTCCAGCAACTCAAACAGCTCAGTTCCAACCAATTTGAAAGATGTTACTTGACCCGGCTCAGACAGCACTTTCACTCTTCTTACTTCCTCCAGTGCAATCTTACCCGCTTGCTGGCTTCTTCGTGGCGGCCATTGCTGACTGCCGCTCCACCGCCTTGGGAAAAAGGGGTTTTTCCGGAGGAGGAGGGGGTCTGCGACACTCCCAACCCCCTGTCCGACTCCCCTCTCTCTTCAGCTGTCCCTACAGGGCAGCCATATCCCCCTGACCCATCTGGATCGGGGGTACCTCGGCGGCTAGCACAGCAGGAATCGCGAGCTGTCGCGAATTCCTGCTGCCCCGAAGCCACGCGAAACTGGAAACCCTACTGATGAGTCTATTTTGAGATACTTGTGGTAGACAGTTTTCTTGTATTTTTCTTGTATTTATTCTATGAGTTTTAGTTGATTTGCAGGTTCTCTAAACTACTCAAAATTTCTGCTACCAGTTCTTCAGAACTGGTCAGAACCTGCTGAATACCACCTGTAAGCATGACCTCGTAGAGCCAGAAATGATTAGCACGTATGTGCAACCTTTACTTTTTGTAGTATGGGATGATTACTCTAAAAAGCAGATACCCAGTCAGTCAGAGACACCCATCCTTTTGCACCTTTGTCTGCATGGATCACTTTTTGCAGTGGCTGATTATCAGATCTACAAAAGACTTGGATGGTTACCATTAATTCATTTTTTAAAAGAAATATTTATTTAAAACATTTATGTTTTAAACAAAATCTTTGAATTAACTCTGGGCAGTCTGATATGAAGTGTTAAAATTCAAGAGAATTATGCATACATAGTTCCCTCACCAAATAACTCTTGAGAAAGTCACCTGCCTTTTCCCTCTAGGCTTTCAAACCTTTTGATATTGCATAATCAGCCTATCTTATTTATGGAAATATACAAGGACTTTGATGACATGATTCACTGTGTTTAATCAGCCACTATTTTCCATCCTCTTCTGATCAGAGAATACCTATTATAGAGGAAATATGTAGCCATCATTGATGACACATCCCACTGTTCCTGGGATTCAAAGAGCTGAGAACTGCATCACCCACATGCAACCCTAAAGTTCATGTGGATGGTTGGATCTGAGTGTCACAGAACATTGCTGATCTTTAGCAAGAAGCTGGAACATGGTGGGGGACATTGACAGGAGCAAGCTGCTTTTGGTAACACTAAAGCTGCAACGGTTCTTGGCATGATTTCTGGAGGCAGAAGGGGAAGGTTCAATTCTAGATATTGAGACTCTCCATCTGCTGAGACTGTCTGTCTGTTGAACATACTACTGTATGCAATTCTTTTCGGGCTTGGAAGTACCACCTCAAACTGAATGGCGATAATGTATTCCGAGTCATATTTCTAAGCTCTTTTATTGCAGAGATTCATGGAATATTTGGTTGCAGTATGCCTGTCTCCTACCATGAATTAAATCCATTTTCATACCATTACTTTTTTTCCCTCCTCAGTTTCCCCACAACCATTTGAAATGGATCTACAATTAATTTTTTTCTGTTGGCAGGCTTAAAACACAGATTGATTGATGGATCTGTTAGTTGGTTGGTTGGTTTTACAATATTTTTAAATTGTTTCTGTCACAAGATTTAATTAAGTAATTACCTTTTAAGGCTACCAATTCTAACTTTCCCTGGGGAGCTCACAGGTTAAAAAAAATCTACAATTGTATTTTTTAAAAAATGAATAAACTTACCATTAAAGGGAATCAAATCAACATTCCACAACCTCCTGCCACTCACATATTCTGTGCTGTACGCAACAAAAGTAAGAACAACAAAATGCCACAATCTGTCCAATAAAAACATGCAAAAAAAGTTGCCATTCATTCAGACCCTGTGTTCCACATTGTTGGGAACCCTACAAAAACAAAATTCTCCTTTCCCCACCCTCATTTGCCTATAGCAAAACCAGGCCATCTGGAAGTTCTATCTTGCTTACTCCAGAGATTTTTGATATCACATATTGTGGGATGGGTTAATCCTTCCCCCAGTTTTGGCCCTGTCTTGTTTGGATTGGGAATATATTTGCAAGTTCTGCTATTTTTTTTCTTTTGGGGGTGGGTGTGGGTGGGGGGAGAGGGCTTCAAGTAATTGTTAACTTCTTATGATTGCCTGGACTAGTCCCTGTAGTTTGCTTGGCAAGATTTTCAGAAGTGATTTGTCATTGCCTGATTTCTAGGACTGAAAAAGAGCGATTGGCCCAAGGTTACTCAATGGTCATTGACCTGACTAGAAAAAAACTACAATAGACATTTTTTTCCTTCTCATCCCTCATTTTCTTTTTCCTTTGCTTAATCTAGCAGCCCATTCCATGACCACCAAGGTCATAGAGAGCAGCTGGATATCTTGGAGGATTTCTCCAATGGCTGGAGCCAAGCAAGAAGACTCAAACCCAGTAGTGGTGATACAATCCTTCTCATGACTATATTAGTTGCTGAGCCATATGTTGCTCACTAGAGTGGAAAGGTATGTCACAATTTCTTATGGGAATCATGATGCCTTGGGCACTGAGGATAGACATTGGCAGGGCCAGCTATCTAATAACCCCATCAGCATTCATTAAAGGAACTGCAGCAATAGAATATATTTCAAGGGTTTTTGGAACACAAAAAGCAAATAAGACCCCTGGCCCAGATGGAATTCCTTTAGAATTCTATAAGGAATTCCAAAAAACAATAGAGGAGATATTGGTGGACTTATACAATGAAGCCCTGAAGAATGCTAACATGCCTAAGTCATGGGTGGAAGCATATATTACCCTTATTTATAAGGAACAATCAGACCCACAAAAAATTCAAAACTATAGACCAATATCACTTTTAAATGTAGATTACAAAATAATGGCTACAATATTGGCAGAAAGATTAAAAAGAGTATTAAGTAGAATTATCCACACTGATCAGAATGGCTTCCTCCCTCATAGGCAAATAAAAACAAATACAAGAACCATTATGGATATATTAGAATATTATGAAGTATACTCAACCAAGACAATGGCATTGATATTTTTAGACTCCCAGAAGACATTTGACAACCTGAATTGGAACTTCCTTATTAAACAACTGATAGGTATGAAATTTGGTGAAAATTTTATAGGATTTGTTAAGACAATTTATAACATGCAAACCGCAAAAATATTAATAAATGGGGAAAATACAGATACCATAAAGATAAATAAGGGAGTAAGACAAGGCTGCACCCTAGCTCCTCTATTGTATATATTGGCAGAAGAGACTCTCTTAGTACAAATTAGGCAAAAACAAGAGATTAGAGGACTAAAATTAAAAAAGAGGAATATAAACTCCAGGCATTCACCAATGATATGGCATTTATATTAGAAGAACCCTTAGAAACGAGCCCTATACTAAGAGAAATAGAAGAATACGGAAAGGTGGCAGGGTTAAAAATTAACAAAGAAAAAACAAAAGTGTTAACAAAAAACTGTACAAAGGAGCAAAAAGAAGAACTAGCAAATAAATTAGGTATGCAGGTGGTAAATAAAGTAAAATACCTAGGGATCTGGTTGACTGCTAGATATTCGTTGATTAAAAAAGATAACTGATAAGTTAATAATGAAAATAGTTATAGATTTAGATGATTGGGCCAAATTGCAGTTATTGCTATTGGGATGTATTTCGATAGTAAAAATGAATATTTTGCCAAAATTGTTGGAAAAGTTGGAAAATATTTTTTTTGTAGAATTAAACAAATGTATATCTAAATTTATATGGCAGAGGAAAAAACCCAGAGTGAAATATAAATTATTACAGGATGCCAAGAAAAAAGGAGGATTTAGCCTTCCAGATTTTGAATTATATTATGATGCTGCTATAGTAAACTGGCTTAAGGATTGGGTTAAATTAGAAAATAGAAGGTTATTAGTATTAGAAGGTTTTGATCTCCAACTTGGCTGGCACACCTTCGTGTGGGATGGAAAATCTAAACAACATTCATATTTCAAAGGCACCATGTAAGAAATGTGTTGTTCAATATCTGGGGAAAGATTAAAAAAAGCCACTACCCAAAGGTTCCATTGTGGCTATCTACATTGGAAGCAGTCACACATCCAAATATATTGGATTATGAAAATATTGTCAGGTATAAAGATTTATTATATGACATTGGAGAGCTTAAAAATAGGCACCAAATACAAATTCAAGGAAAGGAGATAGCATGGTGGCCCTTTGCACAAATACAAACCCATTATAAAAAAGATAGAGAACAATTCGGCTTTAATATGACCCCACAAGAATTAGATAAAATATGGCTAGGAGAAGAAAAGAAAACAATTAGTAAAACATATAAATATCTTTTGGACTACAAATTAAAAGAAGAAACAATCACAGAATCTATGATAATTTGGACTAAAAATGTGGGTCATAGTATTGAATTAGATAAGTGGGAACACATCTGGCAAACAAATTACAAATTAACCATGTCAGTCTCGTATAAAGAAAACTTATATAAAATGGTTCATCGCTGGCACCTACCTCCTGCGAGACTGGCTATGTTCCCCAACCTACCACCCAACTGTTGGAAATGTAAATATGCACAAGGAACATATTTTCACATGTGGTGGATTTGCCTGTGTGCTCAGAAGTTTTGAAGAAATATTAGAAATTGGATTTTAGGACTTCCGGTTTGAGCTTCTTCGGCAACAGAAACCTTGTCTCTGCGAGGCTTCGATCCGTGCTCGCCGCTGGAGTGCCGCTGGTTTTGGGGCTAAGCCACCCGGTAGAGGTGGTGAAGAAGGGGGAAACTGCCTGCAGGGTTGAGGAGAGCTGTATCTCCCCTCCCCAGCTGGCCATTACTCCCTTTCCCGAAGGCGGTTGTAGTGGTGGTCAGAAATGGCCACCACAAAGAAGAACTCAACCGGAAAAGAATGTGCAGGAGGAAGATAAGAAGAGAAAGTTTTGGTTGACCGAGTCAAACAGCAAAAGCAACAAATAAGGTACCCTGGAATTGAAACTATTGAAAAAAAACAATAACATTGTGCCCAAAGAAGATTTTTAAACTGCGAAGGAGAGAGAAAAGGGAAAAGATTTGGGTTTTTTTTTTTCCTTTTCCTATACTGACAGCTAAGAGACTTAAGTAAGAAATTGGAAAAAAATCCACTTTGACATTAATAGGCATTTAATGCGGAAAATAAAAAGTCAAAGGGATAATAAAGATTTCTGGATAATCAAAAGCTTTTGAAAACAGGAAAGGAGAGAAAAAGAATAAAAGAGCAGGATCTGGAAGGGAGGAGACTGCCTGGAATTAAAAAGAACTTACAGCAAAATCTCAACTAGACTTCCAAAAGATACATTTTAACTGAAATATCGCAACAAAAACCCCAGGAAGAGAAAATCGAAAAAGAAATAAGAAGATATAACTTGGGAGTGTTTGGATTACTTGATGATTTCTGGATTTTTGGTTATTGTATTTGAATCACTAAAATCAATTGGGTGGTTGTTTAAAACTGTTTAAAATGGCTCCACTTTTAGAAGAACTGAAAATGGAACTTAAAAAGTACAAAGAAGGTGCACAAGAAGGGAGAGGTTCTTTTGGCTTCGTATTTCAGTTTTTAGAAATGGAGATTTGGAATTATGAGAAACAACAAGAAATGCCTGCAGAACAAGAAGATTGTGACAAAGAAGAAGCCATCTTTAATGAACAAGTAATCTTAGGTGGGGAAAAAAAAGAAAGGCGGGGGGAAGAGAATGGAAAGTTTAAGATTGGGAAAAACAACTCCAAAAAAATAGAGTGAAAAATAAGTATAAAATCAGAAAGTAACAGCAAAGGGAAATGCAGAAGAGAGAATTAGAAGTAGAGAGACAAGGGGGTAAAAAGGGGAGGGAGAAGATGAGAGGGAAGAAAGAAAGGAAAAAAAGTTATAAAGGACAGAAACAAAATATAGAGAAACAGCACCTATTTAGAGATAATGGGTGAAAATTTAATGGAAAAAGGGATTCTGCAAAGGTACATAAGATAGTATTGTTATATTAGAAACAGATATAATTTTAGAAAATATGAAACAATGTATGATTAAAATGTTTGATAAAATAGCTATCGTAATTCAGTGGAATCCTTGTCAATAAATAAATGTAACAAAATGAATATTTAATGATTTACAAAACATATGTGAAGAGAAATAAGGAAAAAATTAATTATGGAGATTATGTGTCTTTAAGGAAGTATGATATTTAATTGAAAAGAAGTGTTAAAGATGTTAAGATTTTAATGATTATTAATGATAGAACTGAATTGGAATGGAATGAGGATTTATTATTACATATATTTATAATCTTTTTTTAAAAAGAATATAGTGTGTATTATAAGAATGTACCAAGCAGAATTCAATTGGAAGTTATGTATTATGTATTATATTGAAGGTCATAACCTTAAGGTATATATTGAAGTTTAGAGTTGAATGGATGTAATTAAAAGATATAAAGGTGTCATACTCCAATTAGTAACTACAGGAGAAAATTTGTTTAATGAGAAAAGATAATATGAAATTGAAACAGAACAGACAAAAGTATAAATATAATGATTTGAATTGAGATGAGATAATCAAAATAAAATTGAAAAAATTAAAAGAGGGGAAAAACTATATAGAAAATGTAGAATAGTATAAGATATGGAATAGAACACAAAAAGGAGCATGAAATTGAGTTTTGTGTCTGTATAAAGAAGTTCAACCCGGGACCATGCTATTTTCAAAAAAGATGTTTTATTTGTATTTTGTATGTGTGAAAACCCAAATAAAACTTTATTAAAAAAAAAAGAAATTGGATTTTAAATATAACAAAACAAAATTTAAAACTTGAACCCGAAACCTTTCTGCTAAGTATGATAGATTTAAACATGGAGAAAAAATATCAATATTTAATTTTGCACATCATAACTGCGGCCAGAATAACCTATGCACAAAACTGGAAACTGTCTTCCATTCCTTCAGAGGATATGGTAATTAAAAAAAAATACATGAATGCACTGAGATGGATAGCCTAACCAAATTGTTAAAAAATAAACAAGATAGTGACTATTATGAAATATGGAACATTTGGTATGAGTGGTTAAAGAAAAGGTAATATTTGATATTTGGATAAGTTATGGAAATCACAGATTTAATCATAAACTATATAGAGAAATTAAAACATTAAAAGAACGAAGGAGTTATTGTAACAAGGCATATCATGTCAATGATAAAGATAAAGAAAAAAAATTAACCATTGCTCAATATAGGCTGTAAAATGTATAGATGTATAGGTATGTATGTATATATATGTATATGTATGTATGTATATGTGTGTGTGTGTGTTGATTTGTCTGTTTTAAATGTATGTCAAATAAATGTTTTTTCAAGAATAAAATTATTAAAATAATAAAAAAGAATATATTTCAAGGGTTCCACCAGATACAACACCTTTTCCAGGGCTCAGATATCTCATAAATGCCCCATGGGAGAGAGATGTAGGACTGCACATGATCCTTCCTTCGGCCCTACAAGCTCAATTCTTATGCCAGCCAAAAAGTTCTTCAGTAGAAGAGCTGGAGAATATGGACAATTTGCTAACCTTCTGCCTCAGGAATAATTGTGTGTTATATTTTTGAATGCCCTGATTCTGAAAATGGATTTTGATAAGAAGTCCAATATGTGAATCATGCACATGCTGCTGTGTAACAAACAATTATGTGAAGCATGAAAGTTTTTTTTAAAAGAAAGAAAGAAAAAAATAGTTAAGCCACCCTACCATCATCACTGCATTGTATTAAAACCATCTACCATATTGGCAGTTTTGCAATTAGATGTTTTCCCAGGGATTTTAGCTATGGCTGCCTGCTTCTATAACAGGTGGAGAAGAGGAGATAAGTGTCAAACAATGCAGACAGGCTCCAGGAATTCACTATGAAATGCAGTTGGGGCTGATCTGTGCTGTTTAGACTGTGTGTAGCTCCTTGCATCTGTTTCTGTACATACAGCAGCACAGGCAAAATGAAAAAAAAATCATAGGTGAAGTTGATAAGAAATCTGTCTCATTGCCTCCTACCTCCTCCAGAGAAGGTCCACAAACTTTCTTTTTAAAAAGCAACTGCCTTAAAACAAAGCAGCACATTTCAGCCAAGACCTGGGAAATTAGGGTAAGCAAGAGTTCCTCATAATCAGCAAATGGGACATTTGGAAGTGCCAATGTTTAAAAAAGCTTTAATGTCAAATAAACAAACATAATTTAGATCTATGATAGTGATATTGTTGATTGATCAGTTATTGACTTTCCACTAAAAGTAGCACCCAGGGCTCTCGATCATGAAATAACTTTGTAACTCAATCTTAATGTGCAGATTGTATGGTGATTACCTTACCACCCAGTGTCAAGGATACAGATGTCACACATCATCCAGATGAGCTGCCAGAAAGTACTAGAGAAGAGGCCGTGGTTGTGGTTCACACTGACACAAAAAAATGTAGACAGACATGGACATCAAATATAAGTTGCTTGGTGATGGCTTGAAATCCAGGAGTGTTCCACCCAAACCGGCAGAAGAAATATGAATGGAAATTAAACCAATTTCAGTTGGCTCATCACACTTGAAAATTGTCATCAAGTTTTAAAAATTAAATTCTGGAGAAAAATTGAGAAGTGTTATACAGCATTCAGTCTGAATGGGGTTGGGGGAGATTTTTTCAGAAAATATTAGGGAGAGGGCCAACTTTGGAAATAGTTGAATGGCGGACATGAGAAGAAATAAAAGGAAAAGCTGCACTGCTTTTGTTGTTATTATTATTTGAAGAGCACATGGCATTTCTTTAAAAGTTTGAAAGAAAAACTTGCCCAGAGGGGAGCTGAGCTATTAATAATCAAAAGATTGAATAGTTCAAGTAGAGAATGTAGCTACTGGAATCTATACTGATTTTCTTAGGGAGAGAGTAAAAACAGATGAAGCAAGTTAAGGTAATGAAAAAATTTGAGAACCTTCTGAGACACCACACATTAGCCCATTATCAAGTCTTGATGACAGCCTTCCGAAAATTTTTAAAGATTTCAAACATGAAACTGCTGACAGCCAGTGACATACCAGATGTTCAAGAAGTGACCTAAAACAGATCAGAGACATGATAGACTAGTCAGTTTAATGTCTGCTCTGGGCTACTGGACAGAAATTGTAGTTAAATTATAAAACAGTGAAGCAAATAGAGTAACAAGCCTTGCGGCAAAAATATCAGCCTACATCTGAAATGATACATCCTGCCCCTGCTATCTTTTAATGGTTTTGAGAGTGTCAATAAGAAGTTAACTGTATAGTTGGATTTTCAAAGAGTCTTCAAGTAATTTCCTTATAAAAAGCTACTGTATGGGTGACAGGACCTATTTTTATGTATTACTAACTAGTTAAAAAGCAGCAAGCAAATATAGGAATAAATGGACAAGTTTCTCATCAGAATTAACAAGTGGAGTCTTTTGTGGATCTGTTCTGAGATTTAAATGTAGGTGTAAATTTAGCTAAAAAAAAAAGACATCTGTTTAGTGGGGTAAAACCAGAAGTGATTGTGAAAATCTAGCAGATTTTTTTGTCACATTGTGACAAAAAAGTTCAATCCGGGTATATAGTGATGTAGTGTGAGCTGTCTGTAACCAAGATTGAATGGACAGAGCAATGATTGCAATTAGTGTGCAGCTGCTGTCAAAAAATGGCAAAATATATGCTAGGGAACATTAAGGAAGAGGACTGAATATAAGGCTGCCAACATTGTACTCTCCTTAAAAAGTCTATGCTATGTCCAAATCTGAAATACTATACTATGTATATTTCCAAGTGCCACATTTGAAAAAGGACATAAAATCAATATTGCATCCAATCTGAAATATTGTATACATTTCACAATTGAAACAGCATAACACCACTGAAAACAGTACACAATAAAGCAACCAAAATGATCAGATTTCAGTACCTTCTTTACAAGAAATGGCTAGAACATTTGGGACTCGTTTAGTTAGAAAAATGTTAGCTATAGACAGAGATGACTGAAATGTATCAAAACACTCAGAGCGTAAAGTGTGCAGGGTGAAATGCTTCTCCTTCTTTCAAATACTGTAGCACAAGCAAGGGTTATTCAGTGAAGCTTCTTGGAATGAAATGTTTAATAGAAAAAACCAAATATTTTGTCTCTATATTTTGCTTGCAAGCACCCCAGAAACATTTGGTTGGCCACAAGATGCTGCATTAAGATTAGTCTTGATCTCATCTAGCAGGGCTGTTGTTCCTATGTCCTTATTCTGTCAATAGAAATTGAAAAAGCACATCAGTAAGAAAAAGAATAGCATCATTCATTAGATTTAAATCTACTTCATCAATAGAAGTCACCTTGAATAAAACACTACACAAACTTTATTCTGTTGGTCAGAGATTTTTCCTTGTAAATGCAGAAACAGAATGAGCATGGGTGCGCAGAAAGGCAATGGGAATGGGAGTGACTTCCTGCCAGGTTCCCCAGTGAGTTTTCTTGTGGGAAACTGGCAAAGGAAGCCTCAGAAATCCTTCCTTCCTGTTCCACCCTCCCTCCCTCCTTCCCATAGTATGGAACAGAAGGAAGATTCTCCATGGAGGATCATAATTCAGATAGACTCATAGAGGAGAATTTCATATAATGTATCTCTATTTATGTAGCGTAGGGGTCTTCAAACTTGACAGCTTTAAGACTTGTGGACTTCAACTCCCAGAATTCTTCCTCCAGTCATGTTAGCTCAGGAATTCTGGGAGTTGAAGTCCATAAGTCTTAAACTTGCCAAGTTTGAAGACCCTTGATTGTAGAGCTTTATGGTTCACAATTAGCATTTTGAATGTTCCCTTGAAATAACTAGTAGCCAACAAAATAATAATAGCTAAGCTGCAGCATTTGGGGCCAACTAAAGGCCTGGTCACACTGCAAGAACTTTGCTATAGCGGTCCTTGAACGTTGAAAAAATATCATCACCGCTCGTAACCGTTCACCACCGTTTAACAGAAGTTGGCCTCCGTTAAGGCAACGCCATATACGCTCGGCCTCCGCTGATGGTTCCTCCTACCGCTCCGAAAGTTTTGAGCTGCACAAAATATTGCGAGCGGTGAGGAGCGCACAATTTTCCGCTCCGGCAAAGTTCACCACCGCTCCAACAACGCCCGGTCAAAGTTTGTTGCCGCTAGACGCAAGTTCGTGGACGCTTGGGTCCGCTAGGCCAACGCAGAAATCTTCAACGCTGGACCAACGCTGTTTTGCAAGCTTTGCCCGGGCGGTGATTAAACGTTGCACTAACTTTGGTGGAGCGGTTGTAAGCATTTTACGAGCGGACACGGGATTCCTGGAACGGTGTCAGGCGTTGAAGCAGCGATCCATTGCAGTGATGAACTTTGGTTTGGCGTTGGTATGGAGGTGTTGGAGCGGAATCAGAATTTGCCTATAAATACGGGGAGAAATGGACCAGTAGCCCTTTTGGAATAGGCCTTGAGTCACAACACCAACAACATCACAACAACATCAGTGTGGTAGTCAAAGAAGTGGTAAAGGCCATCATTGAGGAGTACACAGATGAACTCTTGTTTTGCCCAACAACTGAACAAGGATGGAGAGACCTGGCTGAACAATGATACCAGCGATGGAACTTTCCCCACACAGTTGGTGCCATTGATGGCAAGCACGTGGCATATAAAGCTCCTCAACTCTGGCTCAGAATTCTACAACTACAAAGGTTTTTTTTCATTATTAAGTAAAGTAGTCAAGAATAGTTTAATAAAAATGCTGTTTATTAAAGCTCAAAGCTTTTGAGACCACCCAAACACAAAAGTGCACAACAATAAACAACAAACATCAAAACAGCTGACCAGCTCAACCTTTAAACAAAAATCACATGAAATATCTGAGCAGTCCCTTCAACACATTTCAAACAGTCTCAATTCTCCTCGGTGGTGGCCCTTATCTCTGCAAGTACATCAGCAGTCCTTTGAGATGAGGTGGTGATTGATAAGGGTGGAGCGTTCATCTCCTGCCTCTGGAGGTCCTGGAGAATACCCCCCTCGCTGATGGTGCTCATGTTGGTGTGGTTACTGGAGGAAAGGTTCGGCATGTCTGACAACATGAGGCCTTCGTTGGAGCTCCTTGGGGTGGAGGATGGCTGGCTGACTCCGGGTGTCTGCAATTGCTGGAAGAGCTGAGGCTGATGCTGAGGCTGAGACTGTTGCCGAAAGTGGAAAGGCTCCTGTTGGAAGCCGTGATGCTGAGGCTGGAAGTAATGCGGCTGCTGCTGCTGGTAGAATGTGTGTGTGGGTGAAAGTGCAAATGCTGGACGTGGTGGAGCTGGAGGAATGGGGTGGGACATGGGTCGCTGCGTCTCGTGGAGGATGGCCGTCATCCTCTCAACTGTGAGCTGGTACTGGGCCTCAGGTAGCCGTTGGAGAGACTGGGACATGTACGTGATGAAGGGCTGCCTTGCATGGCTGATCTCTTGGGCTTGGACCAGTCTCTCCATGAGGGCGTTGGTGGCCTTCATACAATCTCTCATCTCCAGCATTGCAGGGGAGTCTTCAGGCTCGCCTTTGGTGGCACCACGGCGTTGTCTGGTGGTGGTGGAGGCGGGAGCTGGTGAGGGGTTGCCCATGGACCTCGAGCCTGCCGCTTGCATTTCAATGAGCGAGAGTGAGCCCTCATTCCCTTCCTGTTCCTCGATGTCATGGGAAGGCTGGCAAGAGGTGCTGGCCGATGCTGAGGGCTGGGCTGCTGGAGCCTGGCTGTCTACAGGTTCCGGTGTGAGGAGTATGCATCTAAGTGGCCGACCTTTCCTGGGCTTCACCTCCTTGTGCAGGAAGGCACAGTTCCTCTGGATGAACAGTTCTCTGTCCGTCAAGTTCGCTGCAGCCTGGCCAGACTTCTTGGTGAGAAGCTTAGTGTAGAGGTCCCGGACTGACTTCCACCATGTCCTGAGAGCTTCAGCTCCCTCCTCAATGTCCAGCTCTCTTGCCTTCCTGGTCCAAAGCTCCGTCTTCTTCTTTGTATCCTTGTAGTCGGTGGCCCCCTTCCTCCAAATAAATTCGTGCTCCCGGATCCACTCGATGAGTTGCTCCTGAGTGTCATCGTCGAGCAGGAGGGCCTTGCGGCGAGACTTCTTCTGAGGCTGACGCTGTTTATCGTTCTTCTCCAAGTATGGGTGCTGAGAGTCAGAGTCTGAAAAATATAGCAATTGAATAAAAATAATATTAATAAATAAATAAATTAAACATATATTATTTAGATCAATTTGTATTGATTACATAATCGAATATCCTTCGGATCACCTAATTCGTCCGACTTGACGAATAGAGGGGTTTCGTAATGTAGTCACATTTTATGCACACATCTTTGTTAAATTTTCAATGAGAAAATAGTTGTTCTCCTGATAACAAACAATCACATTCAAACATTGTAATGGATGGAATTATTGTCACCCGCAGTCCTTGTTGCTAGGTCGGACAAGCTACAATGTTTGTCCGACTTGGCAACACTAATGTATGCAATTCGCCTTCTAACTATTGTGATGTGGTTGTCTTTTGACAGGTGAATACATATTTTGTCTTGGGGGAAACATGAATAAATTTGACTACATTACAAAACTCCTCTATTGAAAGTCTAGTTTTTCATTGCATTCATCACACTATAATTACCTTCAGCAGCAGCACGGCCCTCCTCAGGTTGGTCATCACCAGGGGGTAGCTCCTCACCATCAGGCTGGTCCTGTGTCAGGGCATCCTGGGGCTCATCATCAGAGTCTGCAAAATATGCAACATGAATAATAAATGAGCAATGACAATTAACGTGAAAAAAAGATTATGGTTATTATTATTATTATTATCATCATAATTATATTAAATTTCATACATTTTCATTGGTGATTACCTTCATCAGCAGCTGCCCCTGCCTGGGCGATGGTAGCAGTGGTTGTGGCTGTGTTAGCAGTGGCTGTGCTAGCAGTGGCTTCTGGTGTGGCCTGACTGGTCTCTGCAAAATATAACAATGGAATAATAAATTAAAGAGAATGGTTGAGGTTTCTAATTTTTCTTCACGCAACCAGTGGGCCATATATATTTACCTGACTCCACTGCTGCCTGCATCTTCTTGGAGGCTGCTGCCTTTCCTCCTCCAGCCTTCCTCTTTTTTTGTGGACGTCCCATGATGAACTTCTATCAAAACTCTTTGAGAACTTCCATACAGCTCCGTTACGGTAGTCCAAAGCGGCACGTCGCAATTACTTAAAACCCCCACCGAGCCAACGCACGCATGCGCAGAACAACGCTTTATCAACGCTCGCATCACCGCTAAACCAACGTTCCCTACCGTTAAACCAACGCTAAAGCAACGTCGGCTTCAGCGGTGCAACGCTAAGGCAACGCCCGTGTTTTCGAATTTTTTTCAAATTTTGTGCGCAGTGATGAGCGGTGTCGAAATTTGTCCCCCTCTTCCTACCGTTCAAGGACCGATATAGCAAAGTTCTTGCAGTGTGACCAGGCCTTAAAGTTTCCAAACACTTTAAAAATCAGTCTCAAATAGCGCATCCATGAATTGTGACTAAGGTTTCAAGATTAGAGACATCAGGTTTGATCACACTGCATTAACTGTACTTTAGTAATTTTTCTCCAAGGAATAGGTATTTGCTTCAGAACTAAAAAGACTAATATTGTTTGAAGCTTTGATCATGCTTTTTGAATAACTATATTCTGAGAGAAGCTACCAAAGTGGATAAGAATAGTCTGGAGTCTGATAGGTGTCATCATATCCAGATACATTTGTATCTGTTATCCCTATCCCTATGCCATCCCAGCATCCTTTCTTGCCTGCAGTTTCTGTTTTATGGGCTTTAGTTTTAGGAATTCTCCCTCTGTTCCTCCCTTTCCTCTCTTCTTTTTTGCTGTTAATCTCTCTGTCCTGTGCCCATTACACTCTGCTTGTTCTTTTTCAAACACTTGCCAGCTTGCCTGGAGCTCTTTCTCAAAGGACTGGTTAAGCAGTTCATTACTACTCCCCTATTAATATGAGATTTTCAAAGGCTTTCCAAGGCTCATTTAATCACCTGCATTCTGCCACTTTCCTTTTGCTTCTCAGCACTACTAAGTGGTATATTGAGGGGTGGGGAGACTAATATAGACTGCAGTTAATTTTAGTCCACTCAGTCCTTTGGATGGGCTCCAAAATGATTGCTTGCTGATTCTACTTTTAGATTGATAAGAGAATCCCCCCCCCCCAATTATTGCTGTCTTCTCTGACTCCCACCTTTCTGCTCAGGTCTCTGTCACTTTCTAATTGAAAATCCAAATGAAATTTCCAGGCAGTTTATAGTTCTTATGATTCACTTGTTTGCTTTCCTCCTTTTCTTTCTCATATCATTTATTTATTTATTTCCCTCTCTTTCCAAAGTCTCTCTCTTTCTTGACTTTCTCTTTCTTTACTGTAGTAGTTGCCAACATCTACTACAGAGGGTAGGAGAAATATATTTTCTGTCTTTAATTTATTTTTAAAGAAAGAGTTTTGTGTGGGAAAAGTAGATGCTGCATGGTCAGACGAGGCACGTTGTGCATGTGGAGCAAGTTCCCCCCTGTCCTTCCCCCCCTCCCCTCACTACCTTGTGCTGTTCGCAGTGCAAGTGACGCAAGCCTTTTGTTTCCACGGGCTATGTGGGTTGTGCAGCCTTGTGTTCCCACACAGCCTGGATTAATTGCTTTGGGGGCAACATTTCTCTGGGGATCACCAAAATTTTCTCATGGACCCCAACCCACTGGTTGGTGACCACTGAGTTAGAGAGCAGACAATCCATGGGACTTTATTCAGCCCATCCACTCCTGAATGTAACCCCACCCACAACCCAGATGTAACTTTGGAAAGAATGCTTTTGACTGAAATTATTGATAAAAAAAACCCTTTACCCCATACTTTTTGCCCAAGAAGTCTTCCAATAATAAATAAACAAAACAATCCTTTAAATCTGGTTTCATTTGACCACAATGTCCATCATCCCTAGACCTACATGGCCACAAGGTGGACAAAATTATTTTCCAATATAACTGTAGAGGAAGATTGCCTTAAGAGAAGATTAGTAATAAGATTAATAATCACAATCTATTGTTTTTCAGAAATGAAGATGCATACACACCCATACAAAGAATGAGGACTGGAAACTCAATTTGGAAGTCACTGATTAAATGTATCCAGTTTCCCCCAAATTGTATGTCCTACACCCCTCTGCCAAAGCTGACCTCCTCTTGTCTAAGATTGAATTGGCAATAGATAGTCCAGAGTACAGGCCTTGACTTTTGTTCTACTAAAACCCACATTCTCATGTATGTTATTTCCCAGTATATTTGTGTTTTGGGATATAGGACTTTTTTTTTTTAACTTGGGGGAGAAAAGGAACCATTGGTCTCAATTTTCTGAATGAATCCCATGAAAATATAAAAGAAAATATATGGGTCAATAACATAAAGCTTGTTTGAAGGTTTGAGAATTGGAACTGTTGTGTGTGCAATAAGATTAATAAAGTGTGAGCTTGGAGTAAGTGCAGGGTTCTGACCCTGCACTTCTGATTGGCTGTTAAGCGGCTGGACCGGATTGGCCCGTTCCGGGGAATCCGATTGGCCCTTAACAGAGAGTCCTGATTGGTTATAGGAGCTAGCGTTCCTAGCTCGTTATTGGTTAAACGTTACAGGGTTTGCCTATATAAGGCGGGTTTTACTGCTGTTGAATTGAAGAAGTCACTATGTAAATAAAGAGCTGAAGTTCACCGTTCAGAGGCTTGTCTCCATTCTTTCTCGCCCATGCTCAAAACTTAACACTGGCGACGAGGGTGGGATATGGAGATATCTGAACCAACGAAACTTCGAAGAACACCAAGCACGTGACAGATGACGCCAACAACGGAACCATGTCCGGCGGCATCGTACCACCTGCTCTGTTCGATCCAACACAAGAAGACTGGGAGTCTTACATGGATCGTTTCCAAATGTTCCTAGAGACGAACAACTTAAAGGACGCTACAGCTGGGAAGAAACGGGCAGTGTTCCTAACGCATTGCGGTCCAACCGTATTTAAGATGGCTAAAGCACTAGCCAAACCCCGAGAAGTGAAGGCCATGGATTGGGACAACCTCGAACCTATCCTGAGAGACCACTACGCCCCGACCGTGCCTACGCTCATGAGATGCCATGAGTTTTATCAAAGAAGCCAGCGAAAGGGAGAAAGCGTGGCCAACTTCATAGCAGACCTCCGAAATTTGGGAGGCCTCTGCGGATTCACTGATCTAGAAGAAGCACTAAGAGATCACATAGTTCTGGGATTAGATGCACCAGGTGTTCAAAGCAAGCTGATGGCGAAAGGCGACATCAGCCTTGCTGACGCCATCCCCAATGCTACTGCAGCAGAAGCAACCAGGCAGTCGGTTGCACAACTACGCCAAACCCACACTCCAGTACCACCACCGGCCAGTGAAATCTCACCTAGTTCAGAAGGGCAGCTCGCGACAACGCACCACGAGGACCTCTCTTCATCATCAGACAGCGACGAAGAAGGGGTCCATCGACTGTGGTCCGACTGGGACCCTCGCCCGAAGCCCTTACGCCCTTGCGCTGGCTGTGGAGCCAACCATGCCAGGGCCGAATGCAAATTCCACAACGCACTCTGCCATGAGTGCGGGAAATGAGGCCACATCGGACGGGTCTGCCGCAGCTTGCCAGGACCCAGCCAGGCCTCAAAAGGGGCTAACTATTGCCAATCGACAGGAAACCGTCCTGTAAGGCGAGAGCCAGTAAACCACTCCTACAGAAATCGAGCTTTGCAGAGAGAAGAGGCTCACCATACTATCACTATCGGTCACGCCTCAGCCTTGGACACTAAGAAAATCTGAGTCACGGTAGCCATCGAGAACCAGCCTTGCCACATGGAGGTCGACTCGGGATCGTCCCTCTCGATGGTGTCTTGGAAGACACTCAAGCAACTCATCCCCACAATTCAACGCCAAGATCTCCGTTTCCAATGCCTCATCCTCAAGGACTACTAGGGGAATCGAATTCCCATCATCGGGTCCTGCAAAGTCCGAGTCTCCTTCAAGAAGCACACAGCGTACTTACCTTTAACGGTGATTGATAGAGATAGGCCTAGCCTACTGGGCCTCCAATGGTTCGCGCCACTCGGCATTGAAGTGGCTGGCGTAAACCGGGTCGGTGGCTGTGACTGGGAGGAAGACCTTATCTATGAGTTCAGGGACGTCTTTGCGGACAGCTTAGGCGAGTACAAGGGGACCCCGATCTCATTCAGCTTAGATCCAAAAATAGCTCCCATTCGCCTAAAGCCCCGTCGAGTTCCGTTTGCTTTAAAATCGAAAATTGACGAACAACTCGACAAACTGACAGCTCAGGGGGTGTTGGAGCCCATCGATCACTCCCCGTGGGAAACCCCTATTGTAACACCCATTAAGCCAGATGGGTCAATCCGAATTTGTGGGGACTACCGGGCCACTTTGAACCATGCCCTGCAGCAGAACACGTATCCAGTTCCAGTGGTGCAGCACCTCCTCCATTCCCTGGGGGGCGGGAAAGTTTTCACTAAATTGGATTTAGCTCAGGCATATCAGCAATTACCAGTAGATGAAAAAACGGCACAGGCCCAAACTATTGTGACGCATCGAGGTGCCTTTAAATGTACCCGGCTGCAATTCGGAGTGAGTGTAGCCCCGGGGATTTTTCAGAGCCTTATGGAAAGGTTATTGCAAGGAATTAAGGGCGTGGTCCCCTATTTTGACGATGTATTAATTGCAGCTCCTACAAAAAAAATCTTACAGGACCGGTTAAAATTAGTCCTAAAAAAATTCCAAGAGGCCGGTCTTAAGGTTAAAAAAAACAAATGTAAATTGTGTACTGACAGTGTTGAGTTTTTAGGGTACCTGATTGATAGCCAGGGCATTCACCCTACCGAAAGTAAATTAAAAGCGATCAAAAATGCTCCCAGGCCACGAAACAAGGCCGATCTCCAGGTGTTCCTAGGCCTCATCAATTTTTATAATGTATTTTTACTGCAGAAAGCAACTGTCGCTGAACCGTTACACCGATTGTTAGATAAAAAAGCAAATTGATTATGGGGTTACCGTGAAGAACAGGCGTTCCGAAATGTTAAAAAACTGCTCACTTCTGACTCTGTACTCATGCAGTATAATGAGACTTTGCCATTAGTTATAACCTATGATGCATCGCCTTTCAGGGTGGGCGCCATTTTGAGCCATGTACTGCCTAATGGGAACGAAGCCCCTGTTGCATATTTTTGAAAGACTTTTTCAAAAACGGAATGGAACTATGGACAAATTGATAAAGAAGCCCTCACCATTGTCTCAGCTGTGAAAAGATTTCACGAATACGTGTATGGTAGGGTTTTTACTATTGTGACTGACCACAAACCTTTGTTAGGGATAATAGCTGGGGATAAGCCGACTCCCTACATATTATCCCCTAGGATGACCCGATGGTCAGAATTTTTAGCTGCTTATAACTATCGGCTACAATACCGCCCGGGGAAAGCCATTCCCCACGCCGACGCATTGAGCCGAGCACCGCTTCCAGAGACTCTCGACAATCCAGCACCAACGGTAACCACGTTGCAAATCGAGACACCCAACTCGCTTCCACTGACCGCCCGAGATATCGCGAGAGAAACCAAACGCGACCACACCCTAGCACGAGTTCTAGGCTGGGTAGAACGCGGATGGCCATTGGACCAGTTATCAGATGACTTCACACCATTCAAGTCTCAACAGAATGAGCTCTTCTCCCAGAAAGGCTGTGTCATCTGAGGCGATAGAGTCATTATCCCAGAATGGCTCTGAAAAGCGCTACTGAGAACTTTGCACAATGGCCACCCCGGCATCGTGCGAATGAAAGCCCTTGCACGAAGCTACCATGGTGGCCGGGCATTGACAAGCAAATCGAACAGTGGGTTAAAGCTTGTCCCAAATGCCAAGAAGTCAGCAACGCCCCACCAAAAGCCATGCCTACTGAATGGGAGACACCACGTGGACCCTGGTCCCGAATTCACCTGGACTTCACGGGGCCAACCAAAGGCCACACTTTCCTGCTTACCGTTGACGCCTACTCGAATTGGCTCGAAATTCATCGCATGATGACTACGACCTCTGAGGCGGTTATCAAAATTTTAAACAGACTCTTTGCAACCCACGGATTACCAGACGTCCTGGTATCCGATAACGGCCCACAATTTACTGCACCAGCGTTTGAGCAGTACCTCGCTGACTGTGGCATCCGCCATGCGCTCACCTTGCCTGCGCACCCTGCAACCAATGGCCAAGCAGAACGCATGGTCCAATTTGTGAAGAAAACCTTGCAAAAGGTAGACTACGACAACATTGACGACAAGGTCAATCAAATCCTCTTCTTGCAACACATCACCCCACACATCACCAACAAAACTCCCGCTGATCTGCTAATGGGATGGAAGCTCCGCTCCCACCTCGACTGGTTGCACCCGGCTTATGAACCGGAGAAACCACTAGGATCCAGCGGCCGCTGTTGCACCTTCCAGGTAGGAGACCTGGTTTATGCAAAAAACCTATCGGGTGACCCGTTGTGGGTGGAAGCGACAGTTGTACATGTAATCGGCCCCAGATCCTACCTTGTACAATGCCTTGACGATAAACTTTGGAAACGGCATATCGACCAATTACGATCGCGGCTTTCAGCGGCCAGTCCGCAAATTCCCTTTGACCAAACTGAGGGGGGGGGAGGTACGGAAGAAGATGAATTCCTAGGAAACCAGTTCGAAGGAAACGACGGTTTAATAGAAATTGAGGAAGCGGAGCCGGAGGGAGAAACTGTTGCACCTCAGGGAATTGCAGAAAATGTGGGCAACGACGTAGAAGTGAACTCTGAACCAGAAACAGCCCCACTGCCAAACAACGATCTACCTCAGCATGATTGCAACCAGCCGATACAACGAAGATCAAAGAGACTAAAAAGAGAACCGTCCTACCTAAGGGACGATGTAACTGCGCCCTGAAATAAGAAGCCAGGGGGAAGGGGTGTTGTGTATGCAATGATTAATAAAGTGTGAGCTTGGAGTAAGTGCAGGGTTCTGACCCTGCACTTCTGATTGGCTGTTAAGCGGCCGGACCGGATTGGCCCGTTCCGGGGAATCCGATTGGCCCTTAACAGAGAGTCCTTATTGGTTATAGGAGCTAGCGTTCCTAGCTCGTTATTGGTTAAACGTTACAGGGTTTGCCTATATAAGGCGGGTTTTACTGCTGTTGAATTGAAGAAGTCACTATGTAAATAAAGAGCTGAAGTTCACCGTTCAGAGGCTTGTCCCCATTTTTTCTTGCCCATGCTCAAAACTTAACAGGAACAGGTGTGCCTGACCCACATTTTCAATGAATTTCTGTTGAGTAAATCAAAGTAACAGGGATCTCTTAACTTTTCTCTACTCTACTTGGTTTTCTTTTTAAAAGGGTTCAAGAACAAATTATTTTCTACTAACAAATTCTTGATAAAGATTTAGAGTTCTTGAAATTCCAACAGCAACATTCTATTCTATTTATTTGTCAATGTTCATTAACGGTTGGAGGTATATATTTCAGGATGAAACTCACGATTATTTTTCCTCTTAATTGTGCAGTGAATTTTAAACACTGGCATTGGATCTTTGTACTTCAAAACTTTAACAAATTATTCCTAATGAAAATACAAAAATAGTGTAGGTAAGAATTGAATTATTCATATGTGCTTATTATCAGATTCATTATTCTGTGACTTCCTGTTTCAGAGAATTCCACAGATAAACTTTCTTCTTCTTTTTCTCTTTATGAAAAGGAAGCCTAGATGCTAAGTCCTTGCACTGTGATAAGGCTTGGACACCTGGTGTTATTCCCCGACTCCTTTCTCCATCTCATTTCAGATTAGTTTTTGAACTTTTGCTTTTGTTTGCTGAGAGTTCTTACTGAGACCTAGAAAAGGAGTGCAGAGTACAATGAGAGAGAATTAAATTGTTTCACCCTCTAGGAGAGGTTGTGCTCCTCTGGTATGACTGTTGATTGAAAATAATAACTGTGCTGGACAATAAGGCATGAAAATTGTCTATGAGTATCACAGTTACTGATGCTGTGTCTTTTAACCAGCTCACATTATTTCCCTCTCAAAGGCTTAGAGGTCTCTATTGCCCATCCTTTGTAATGCCAAGGTTAAGTAACTATTTCCATCCATGGTCTAGAAATCAGCTTTGTTGTGTGGCTGTATGGAAACATGAATCAGTCTCACAATTCTTAAGCTGTAGTGTAGCTGTTGCTTTTTGTCTGTAGAATTTATAAAGGGGGGGAAATGCATGGAACAAGAGCAGAAAAGTAAAATTTGCCTGAATTAAAAACTTGTTGGAATGAGGGTCATTCTTGACCCAAAGAGAGAAAAAGGAAATAGATTTTTATCCTTACCAAGGTGTTTGCTAGCATAAGTTGACATGCAGCAATGAATCTTCATCATTTAAGACAAGGGACAGCTTACTATGATTGCAGAATAGTACCGGTAATCTTTGACCGTTCAAAATTACAAAGGACCCCTCAAAAGTTACTTATGACCTGGTTCTAAAATTCTGACGGCTGCCTCACCTGTGGTCATATAACTATATTTTGAGAACTCAGCAACTGGCTAACATTTATGGTTGTGTGCAACGTTCTGCAGTCACATAACTGTGATTTATGACATTTTTGCTGAAAACTGGCATTTACTTCCCTTTTTTTTACAAAAACATCTCACACAGCAAACAATGGGTTCATTTAACCACCACAGTGATTACTTTATGATTGTAGATTCACTTAATGATCATGGTGATTTGCTCAATGATTGACACACAAAAAAAGTAGTAAAATCAGGCCACTCATAGGACCATCTGACTTATAACCGTAATGGGCAGGCTCCATTACGCTTGTAAGCTGAGGACTACAAAGAGCTATAGGCCTATCTCTTTTATGTGGATTATGTGGAAACCAGGGTAGCAGAGAAGAAAAGGGATTGGATTTGTACCAGGGAGACCCAATTTCAAAGTCCCACTTCATTATAAAATTCACTACTATTTGTAAGCTCCACAGAATTACTAGGAGGGCAAAATGAGGTCTCAGAAAAATGGTGGGGTAAAAATGGAGCCAAAAAATAAATTCAAAGCTTTTTTTAATGTATTGATAATAGATAATAAATCTTTTATAGCAGGTGATGCAAAATGTGTGTTCATGTGCTACTGTGTTTCCCTGGAAATAAGAGCCAACTGAAAAATAATTCCTAGCATAATTTTTCAGGATGCTCATAATATAAGCCCTATCCCCCAAAATAAGCTCCAGTTAAGATAATCAGCCAGATAGATGCATTTAGTACTGCATTTCCCCAAAAATAAGACCTAATGCATGGAAAATAAGCCATAATGCATGGAAAATAAGCCATAATGCATGGAAAATAAGCCATAATGCATCTTTTGGAACAAAAATTAATATAAGACCTGGTGTTATTTTTGGGGAAACATGGTATATAAGAAACCTGACATAATAGAGTCTTTTGGGTGAGTACTTGAGGGGACATATCAGCTTTTCCATCCTCCAACTATTCCTAGCATATCAGCATATATGTGAGCCTAAGAATTTTCATTCTTACATGCATCAGTTCACAGTTATTTCACTGAAACTTAGTGGGATATCACCCTTTCCTGAGTCTTCTGGTAGCCTAGGAGCCTTTGCCCCCAAAGGACATTTTCAATCATGTTTCTTCAAATCTTGTCGCTTTCTACTGGTTAAGCTACCTTGGACCTCAAGAGAACTAACCCTCCACCTCTCAGATACTGTCTCCCTCTCCTCTCTCACACACACACATTGTTATTTTGCTACCCACAATATTCTAGATATCCCAAATGTATTACTGTTTTCTTGGTTTGTTTTATTTATTGTGTTTTCTGATTTGGAAAGTTGGGGTTTCATAATTATTCAAAGACAATGATGGCTGTTTTGGAATGTGTGGAGGGAAGAGAAAAAATGGTAATTAAAAAGCAGGGTTGGGAATCCTATAATCTTCCAGATGTTCTTAATGTAAAACTCCCAGTATCTCTCACCATTTTGCAGTGGCAAAAATATAGTATTGCAACACCTGGAAGGCTACTTCCTGTTGAAGAATATGAATCTCCATTTGAAAAATGGAGATTTCAATTGCAGATCTGAAGGAAGCAACAGCAGAGTTTTGATCACAGGCTCTTCTAGCCATTTCAGCATCAACTTCTTGCTGCTTTTAATTCCAGTTGGTAAAATAACAGCAGATGCATTTGCTTGCATTGGGGAGGGTTGGTTGGAGCTGAAAGCAAGCGGCAGATATAAGGCTGAAATGGAAAGGAGTGATAGAGAAATGTTGATGTAACCTCTTAGTCATATACAGGACTCTAACTAGTGAGAGGTGAAGTTTGGATATTATTCCAGTGATTTTCTTCTTGATAATGAGCCTGATGTCTCTTTTCCTACATTGAAACTCAACCTGGCATGATTGCTCATGATTTCTAGTTTGCTTTTTCTCTCCATCCCACTCTAAGTTATATCACTTGTGACATATTATTTTCTCTGTTTTGCACTGCAGAGCTGCAGGGATTCTACTTCTTAGCTTGCAAAGAATTTCAAGGGGTGAAAAGGGAGAGAGAGATACAGTAGTGTGTCTGTATGTTTACCCACCTGTCTACCAAATAAGGCATTACAATCTAATATATCTGCTGCTACATATTTTAATTGTTCACCTCTGCCTATAAGCCCTGACGTTTTAACATCTTTTGGTTATATAGAAGTAGAAGAGAAGAATTGGCAGAGGGATGGGAAAACCTTTCCCTGCAAGACTTTCATATGTTTTCTGATACTGACTCATTATATGACCTTGAACAAACACACTGCTAGGCTTCATTTCCATTCTGCAAAAGAAAAACAGAGAGCTAAAATACAATCACTGCACATGCCTATGCCACCAAAATGTAAACTATTTGCAGAGTGACAATGTAGGACAGAGTTGTCAAACTTGATCCCATTGGGGGCCATATCAGGATTTTGTTTGCCCTTGGGAGCTGGGGTGGACATGGCCTCGTCATCATGGCTGACTGGGTGGTCCAGGGCCAGGGTAGTCCAGGGCCGGGGCAGCACAGGCTGATCCCTTGGTGTCTCTGGGACAGCTCTGTGGGACAACTCTGGTCTACCATCAGCTGGATCTGGCCTGTAGGCTCTGTGTTTGACACATCTGGTGTAGGATAAAATATAAGTAGCAAAACATTTGGAATAAGAATGGTAAAAGGAGCAGTATGAGCTAGCAGTCTGTGAACTTCATCTCTTCTTCTGATCCTTCAGATTTATTACTCCTCCCCACCCCCGCATTGTATCATGGTGTAAGTCTGGAGGATGTATACTTTAAACTCTTTCCATGTTTGTTGGAACAAGAAAAGCCATGATTCTCATTCAGCATGAAAAGCAGTAGGTGGAAGAAAGCTACTTTACACAGAAAATATTTGATGTTTCTTGTTTCAGTTGTGATGCCGTCTGACTCCATAGTGACTATGAGTGGTTTACAAATATAAAATTAAAAGAAAATCAATTATATTAAGAAAAAATAAAAACAACTGACTGGAAGATAATTTCAAGGTTTGAAAAGTATAATTTAGCTGAGATTAATGCTGCAAGGTGACAAATATAGAATTGCAGAAAGATATTTAAGTTGCTTTCAAAACCATTTCTGGAACTTACACAATCATATATCCCTTTTCACATGCAAATAATCCATTCCTCCCCCCATTCGCCTCCACAGCTTTCCTGATTTTAGCAACCTAATTTAGAAAGTGAAACAAAAAGGGTTTTTTTTTGCTGTCATTATTAAGTGATTCAGAGTCAGAAACCTTTGCTGATTTGCTGCAAATCATCTTGGTGTCTGAGAATGCATCCTAATTTCCCTTCTAGCTACCTGTATTACACTGCATGTGATCTATTGGAACAGAACCTTGACTCCAGAGTTGAGTGGTGTGTTCATTATTAGAATGCTATTTACCTGCTCAAATCAGGTAACAGCACTCTGCTTCCAGCATCTCCATTATCAGCAGTTGTACAGCCTTAAGACAGTGGACATTTGTTTGGTGCAGCAAACAAATAGGATAGGCACAGGCTCCAATGGATAACTAAGATTGCAGAAAGAAGAATGGCAACCAAGCTTGCTTTCCAAAGAAGACCTGTATATTATGTGAGTCAGAAGGAGGGCTGAGAAGATATCTGCAGATCCCCTCACATCCTGCACATAAACTGCTTCAACACCTCCCCTTGGGGCAGTGCTATAGAGTATCACAGGTCAAACAGCTAGACACAGGGCCAGTTTTTTCCTTTGGGTCATCACTCTACTGAACACTTAATTCTCACAGTGCCTGTGTCTAATTACCCATGTAGTATGGCTATGGTATTATTTATCCTTATTTTCTTTACACAGCTCTCTTATAAACATAGTAACACATTACTATGTTAATCACTATTCTGTTGCTTTGCATGCACACTGAGAGCTTATGTACCACAGACAAATTCCTTATGTGTCTAATCACACTTGGCCAAATAAAATATTGAGTTCAAGTAATGCCCTAACCAAGCTTTCCCTAACTTGAAACCTGCTACATGTGTTGGGCTTAAATTCCCATCATCCTGAGCTGACAATATTGAAGGGGGATTCTGTCATTCAGATAGAGGAAAGCTGATTTATGTTTCAGTGCCTATTTGTTAGATCCAATATACAAAACTGCATCTGAGTATATGTGTCTGAGGTGTACATTATCCCAGTAGTACAATCCCTTGGGAGATGAAATGCATTAATTGCTCTCACAATGGTGCATCTGTGCCTGGTACTCAGCATTTTCTAATTCAGCAGCTCCTATGCCTTCATTTCAGGTTGCTAGTGGCCACTATCCTGGAAAGTAAATAATTTGAATTTATGTTTTTTTTTAATTGATCAATTGAGCATAACATTTACAACCTCAGTTTCCTTGGCATAATGCTTAGATATTCCAGCCATATTGCCTTAGCAACCTTTCCAACATATGCATGACATCGTTTATTTTTGCTACCTTGAATTTAGGATGGACTACTCTTATCATTTTCAGTCAGAAACAGACAGACTCAGTTAAATTTGATCGGTCAGCTTTCCTTTTTTTGGAGTCATAAAGAAACTGAACATTGCATGCTCTGATATGTGGTAGACAAATGTTACATGCCTTTGGGAAAGTTGCAAGCTAGCTTTGTTCCTGAGAATCCAGGTTAAAGAAGAATTTTCTGAGCAATGACTGAGAAACCTCCCTGGCAGAAGATCTAAGAGACAGCCAATAGAAATGTGAGACTACAGTATTGGTACGAACTAAGGAAATGCGTATTTTAAAATCCTAACAGTTTTGCTTCCACAACAGGCTTGTAATCCTGCACTTCTGATTGGCCCGCGAACAGCAGATCGTGATTGGTCGCTTCTGGCTGATCTGATTGGCTGTTAGCGGGCCGCCACTGATTGGACGCTCCCAGCGCGGCAAACTCAAATCATTGGTTATGGTGACAGCAGCCAGCTCTATAAAAGGAGCTGCTGCTGCCCCAGTATTTCGCTCTGTTCTGAAGTCACTAATAAAGAGTTGAAGTCACTATTCGATGCCTTGTCTCCGTTCTTTGCGCCCACGCTCCAGATCTAACAAGTATGAAAGGCAAGCTGCCACTCATACTGCAATTGTCACACAAGGAGAACAAATTCAGTTTCCCTTAGCCCTTCCTCATGGTGCCTAATGCTATAAATTAAACTTTTGTGAGTGATTATGGATAAGGCTGCCTCTAACATTAATTAGCCTTAGGTCCTTAGTATGAGATACTGTATTTTTTGGATTATAAGATGCACCAGACCATAAAATGCACCTAGGTTTAGAGATAGAAAACAAGAAAAAATAGTTTTTTGCCTCTGCGGGTCCCATTTTTGCCCTCCCTGGCATCCAGAAGCACTCTGCAGGCCAAAAACATGCCTGCTTTTGGCCTGCAAAGTGCTTCTGGATGCTTGGTAGGGCAAAAACAGGGTCTGAGGAGGCCTCCAGAGGCAAAAAATTGGCCCATTTTTGGCCTGCTATGTGCTTCTGGGTCCTGGGGAGACAAAAACAGGATGTGCAGAGGGTTTGGGAGGCCAAAAATGGCCCCATTTTTGACCTGCAGAGTTCTTTTGGATGCTGGGGAGGACAAAAACAGGATGGATGGAGGCCTCCAAAGGCCAAAAACAGGCCTATTTTTGACATGCAAAGTGTTTTGGATGCCAGGGAGGGCAAAAAACGGGACCCGCAGAGGGTTTTGAAGGCCAAAAACAGGCCTGTATTCACTCTATAAGACGCACAGACCTTTCTACCCACTTTTATGGGGGGTGGGTGGAAAGTGCATCTTATAGTTCAAAAAATTTGGTAAGTGGAAGAGGAAGAGAGTTAATTGCCTCCTATCCCAAGGTGGAATGTAAAGAACTGGTAGTGTTAATGGGACATGTGCCCAAGTATTTTAAAACAGGATAGTGAATGGCAGTAATATGCTAGTGAGAAGGTGAATCTGAAGATGGTCCAGTCTACTCTTTGCTATCTCCCAAGGGAGCTCTGTTTGAAATATTTTATGAGCCAATATTCTATGGATGCCAGCTTGCTATCATACAGAGCCTTCAATGTAACTCAATAATTGATGTAAATTAAATGTCAATTATTATTTTTTTCAAATTAGCACTGTATAATTGGCAGCAATTATTTCAAATGTTACATCCATGCTCAAGTTCATGGGTAACATTCAGCGAGCTGGTTAAATTTTCACTGACCTAAGCTGTCCTAGATGCAATTGGGAATATTCAAGATAAATAGATAAGCTTGGAAATAGAGGGAGATACAGATGGCCACTTGAAAGTGCCAAAGAGAGGAGGGTAGGATCTGGGAAGAATATGGTAATTAGAGAAGCTCTAGGGAATGTGACTACTTCCCACAGTGAAATAGAAATGTCAACATTTTGGAATGTATAGATGAACTCAGTGTCTGTCATACAGCAACATAACGCTGTGATGATGTCAATAGGCATTGAATATTATCATCTCTCACTGATCACTTTGAGGAAAGGATGCTAGAAGTGAGCAAAGGGGTGAAAACACATACACACACGTATGTGTGTGTGTGTTTAACTAAAGCACTTGCGAACACTAAAGTGGTTGTATGTGCACATACATCTTTGAGCTCCTGGAAACTGTCAGGCAAGTCTCTGTAATTATTTTGGTTTTCAGAAGTTTTTCAGAAGTTTTTCAGAAGTTTTTCAGAAGTTTTTCAGAAGTTTTTCAGAAGTTTTTCAGAAGTTTTTCAGAAGTTTTTCAGAAGTTTTCAGAAGTGGTTTGTGTTGTGAATTAATAAAAGTACTTGAATAAAGATCATTAAGAGCTTGAAGTAAAGTGCAGGGTTCCGGCCCTGCACTTCTGATTGGCCAATAATAGCGACATCGGATTGGTCTGTTCAGGAGAATCGGATTGGCTATTAACGAGCCTCTCCCATTGGTTAACAGAGCTAGCGCTCCCTGTGTTTTCATTGGTTAAATACTCAAGAGTTTGCCTATATAAAGGGGGCTGTTGAGGCCATTGTTTTGAGCTGTTACACATGTAAATAAAGAGTTTGAAGTTCACTGTTCGTCAACTCGTCTCCATCCTTGCGCCCATGCACAGAACTTAACACTGGTGACGAGGATGGGATGTGGAGACGTCAGAGCTTACTGAATGACGAAGAACTATAACAGAGCACGTGGCTGAAACACACCAACAGCGGAACCATGTCTGGTGGCATCATACCACCCGCTCCATTCAACCCGGCACAAGAAGACTGGGACTCATATATGGATTGTTTCCAGATGTTTCTGGAGACCAACAATTTGAAGGATGCCACTACCGGAAAGAAACGGGCGGTATTCCTAACTCATTGCGGGCCGACCATATTCAAGATGGCCAAGGCACTAGCAAAACTGGCAGAAGTAAAGTCTATGGACTGGGACGTCCTCGAACCCCTACTGAGGGCCCACTATGCACCGACTGTGCCAACGCTCGTTAGAAGGCATGAATTTTACCAGAGAAGTCAGCGGAAGGGCAAAAGTGTTGCTGATTTCATAGCAGATCTCCGGAATCTGGGAGGCCTATGCGAGTTTGCCAACCTAGAAGAAGCCCTAAGAGACCGAATAGTTCTGGGATTAGATGCTCCAGGCACTCAAAGTAAGCTAATGGCAAAAGGCAACATTAGCCTTAAAGATGCCATCGCTGAAGCTACTGCAGCAGAAGCAACCAGGAAGTCGGCTGCCCAAATGCACCGCACCTACGCCCCGCTTTGCCAACTCGCCCACGAAATTTCACCTCAGTCGGAAGGTCAGCTTGAAACAGCCCACCACAAGGACCTCGAATCATCATCAGAAAGCGATGAAGAAGAGGTCCACCGACTTCGGTCCGAACAAGACCAACGCCAGAGATCGCAGTACCAATGCGCTGGTTGTGGAGCAAGCTACCCCCGGTCAGAATGCAAATTCCTCGATGCGCTCTGCCATGTGTGCAGGAAAAGAGGCCATATCGGACGGGTCTGCAGAAGCATGTTAGGACCCAGCCAGCCCTTGAGGGGGGCTAACTATCACCAACCGACGGGAAGCCATTCCGTAAAGCGAGAACCCGTGAACCACCAATGGAACAACTACTCCTACAGAAACAAAACCCTAAACCAATCAACGAAGCGAGAAGAGGCTCACCAAACGATTACGATCGGTCACGCCTCATCTCTTGATGCCAAGAAGATCCGGGTGAAGGTGGCCATTGAAAACCAGCCCTGCCTGATGGAAGTTGATTCAGGATCGTCCCTCTCAATGGTTTCCTGGAAGAGCCTCAAGCTGCTCATCCCTACCGTCCGGCGACAAGACCTCTGATTCCAAAGAATCATACTCAAAGATTATCAAGGAAATCGAATTCCAGTCATTGGATCCAGCCAAGTCCGTGTCTCCTTTAAAAATCGTACTGCATCTCTACCCTTGACTGCAGTCGACAGGGATCGGCCTAGCTTGTTAGGCCTCCAATGGTTCGCTCCACTTGGAATTGAAGAGGCCGGCATTCACCGAACCAGCAGCAACGACTGGGAAGAGGACCTCATCCAAGAATTCCAGGACGTCTTTGCAGAAAAACTAGGTGAGTACAAGGGGACCCCGATATCATTTAACCTCAACCCCAAAATAGCTCCCATCCGCCTTAAGCCTCGTCGAGTCCCATTCGCCCTTAAACCAAAGATTGACGAGCAGCTTGATAAATTAATAGCCCATGGGGTGTTAGAACCAACCGACCATTCTCCCTGGGAAAACCCAATCATGACACCCATCAAGCCGGATGGATCGTTAAGAATTTGTGGGGACTACCGAGCCACCCTGAATCACGCCCTGCAGCAAAATGCTTACCCGGTATCAGTGGTGCAACACCTTCTCCATTCCCTGGGGGGTGGAAAAGTCTTTGCTAAACTAAATCTAGCCCAGGCATACCAACAACTGCCTGTAGACAGACAAACAGCAGAGGCTCAAACGATCATTACGCACCAAGGTGCGTTTAAATGTAACCAACTCCAATTCAGAGTAAGCGTGGCCCCGGGAATCTTTCAAAGTTTGATGGAAAGACTATTACAAGGGATAAAAGGCGTTGTCCCCTATTTTGATGATGTTTTAATTGCTGCTCTGACTCAAGAAATACTAAGGGAGCACCTGGGGTTGGTTCTTCAGAGATTTAAAGACTCGGGTCTCAAAGTTAAGAAAAACAAGTGTCAACTATGCACTGATCGAGTAGAATTTTTAGGATATTTAATAGATAAACAGGGCATTCACCCCACCGATAGCAAACTGAGGGCAATCAAAAACGCACCAAGACCCCGAAATAAGCGTTCTAGGCCTTATCAATTTTTATAACATCTTCCTGTCTCACAAGGCAACCGTAGCCGAACCCCTACATCGTTTACTAGACAAAAAAGCAACCTGGGTTTGGGGGCATCGAGAGGAACAGGCATTTGGACAAGTAAAAAACTTATTGACTTCCGACACTGTTTTGATGCAGTATAATTAGACCTTGCCTTTGACTGTTACTTGTGATGCATCACCTTTCGGAGTGGGCGCCATTTTGAGCCATGTTTTACCAAACGGAAGTGAAGCCCCTGTTGCCTACTTTTCAAAAATGCTGTCAAAAGCAGAACGCAATTACAGTCAAATCGATAAGGAAGCTCTTGCTATTGTATCTGCTGTTAAACGATTTCATGAATATATTTATGGGTGAGCTTTCACTATAATAACTGACCACAAACCTTTACTGGGAATAATAGCAGGAGATAAACAAACCCCTTTTATATTATCTCCCAGAATGACTCGCTGGTCAGAATTCTTGGCTGCCTATAATTATAAGTTACAACACCGCCCGGGGAAAGCCATTCCCCATGCTGATGCATTAAGCCATGCACCGCTTCCAGAAACCGTTGACGACCCTGCTCTGACCGTCACAACACTGCAGATTGAGACACTCCAAAAACCGCCGTTGACAGCTCGCGATATCGCGATTGAAACTAAACGTGATTCCATTTTAGCACGTGTCCTCAGTTGGGTAGAACGTGGATGGCCATTGGACCAAATCCCTAACAATTATGCCCCTTTCAAAAGTCGACAGACGGAACTGTTTTCCCAGAAGGGCTGCATCATTTGGGGCGATAGAGTCGTTGTCCCAGAGCGGTTACAGCGAGCGGTACTGAGAACCTTGCACAATGGCCACCCTGGCATCGTGCGCATGAAAGCACTCACACGAAGCTATGCATGGTGGCTGGGCATAGACAAGCAGATCGAAGCCAGGGTAAAGACTTGTTCCAAATGCCAGGAAGTCAGTAACGCCCCACCGAAAGCAACCCCAACAGAATGGGAAACACCCAGAGGACCATGGTCCCGTATTCATCTGGACTTTGTGGGACCTACGAATGGACACACATTTTTATTAACAGTGGATGCCTTCTCGAACTGGCTCGAAATCCATGAGATGAAAAATACAACAACCGAATCAGTCATCAGGAAATTGGACAGATTATTTGCAACACACAGATTACCGGACGTTCTGGTATCCGACAACGGGCCCCAGTTTACCGCGCTTCCTTTTGAACAGTACCTGGCGGACCATGGTATTCGACATGTGTTAACTTCACCGGTGCACCCTGCGGCTAATGAAAGGGCCAAGCGCATGGTACAATTCATCAAAAGAACTCTACATAAAATGGACTATGGCGATATCGAAGACAAAATTAACCGGATACTCCTTTTGCAGCACATCACTCCACACAGCGTCACCAACAAAACTCCCGCTGAGTTATTGATGGGACGAAAACCCCGCTCCCACCTGGACCGACTACACCCATCGTACGAACCTGAAAAATCACACGGATCCAGCGGGAAATGGCGTAACTTCCAGGTAGGTGACTTGGTTTTCGCGAGAAACTTTTATGGCGACTCGTTGTGGGTCGAGGCAACTGTAATCCAAGTAACCGGACCCAGATCATACCAAGTGAAATGTCGCGATGATAGAATATGGAAGCGCCATATTGATCAGCTGCGTTCAAGGCTGCAGTCGGGGGTCTGCAATTCCGGTGATTTCCAAACTGAGGGGGGAGGAGACGCCGAGGAGGCTGAGTTTGAAACGGCAGAAGGCACAAGCAGAACAAACGACCGCTCAGACTCAACTTGTGAAGAAGGATCGGGGACAGGGGTTAACTCGCCTCAAAGAGATATTGAGGACATAAATGGGAACGGGAATTTAGATACAGAATCAGAGGCACCCTGTTCACCAGATAATGTCCTACCCCAACAAGACTCTCGACAAATACCGGGAGGACAGCATAAATCAAATAGACAATCAAAACAACCTGCCTATCTCAAAGACTACATTACCGCATCCCTTAAACGGAATCTGGGGGGAAGGGGTGTTGTGAATTCATAAAAGTGTTGAATAAAGCTTGTTGAAACCTTAAAGCAAAGTGCAGGGTTCTGGCCCTGCACTTCTGATTGGCCGATAATAGCGATATTGGATTGGTCCATTCAGGAGAATCTGATTGGCTATTAACGAGCCTTTCTCATTGGTTAAAAAGAGCTAGAATTCCTGTGTTTTCATTGCCTAAATACCCAAGAGCTTGCCTATATGAAGGGGGCTGTTGAGGCTGTTTCCAGAGCTGTTGCACCATGTTAAATAAAGAGTTGAAGTTCACTGTTGGTCGACTCGTCTCCGCTTCTTGCGCCACGCACCGAACATTAACATGTCTGCTTCTTGTGAAATTGTTGCAAAGATGTCTTTTTCAAAGGCCCACCTGACTATTTCAATTTTGGCTCATCACAATAAACTTTTCAATTGATAAAACAGCGCTTATCTGGGCATGCATCCCACTGTGTCATTCAAAGCAAAACTAACTGAAATACTTTTTTTTAAAGTTCATTGAACGTTATATGTCAATTCAACACTCACAAAGCATTCTACCAAGGGAAAACCCTGTGCCTTGTTAGCTCTCTAAAGTTCAGTTGTTGCTAAACTTTAACTGATCAGAAACTAAAGACTGGCCAAGGATTTTTGGAGGATTCTGAGTATTGTAAATTAGCAATTTATGGAGGTCATGGTAAAGCAGCAGTCCTATAGACAGAATTTTGTTAACTTTTCAGTCTCATGAAGCTTGATTCTTTCTTAAAGTCTATCAGCCATCAGATGCCAGCAAAGCAATACTGATCCTCAAAGTGGGGGCAAAGTCTCCTCTTGTTAAACTGCATTAAAATGACCTATTCTGGGATGGATCCTAGCATTTGAAAAATTGTTCCTTGCTTCTCACCCTAAAGTGGGGGGAGACAAACCTATCCACAGATTATTAAAGCTCCATCCTTCTAGCTTTAACATAAATAAATACTTATTTATGTGGCCAAGTTGCCCCACCACAACTATGGACCTATTACAATTTTTTGAAGGCAGGAGCACACAGTATCATCCTCTACCTACCCCCAACCAACCACAAAGTAGATTTCTGCCAATCTTTTTACACTACCCATCAAAAAAGGGACTTCTGATGTCTCAGGACACATGTTGTACTTCATTTCACTGTGGGTATTGGAGTATTCTCCTCTCCAGTTGGCTAACGTGAACTTTGGCAGGAAAACCACCTTGTCTCTGATCATTGGTCACTGCCCTTTATGGCTATTTTATTGTGGGTCACTGGAGTGATGAAGTGTTAGGTTTAACTAGTGAAGAAAGTACTCTATTTGTCTTGGTTCACTGATAGAAAGATGAAACTGTAACCTTTTTCTTTTTTCAACTGGAAAAAAATGGCAAAAGTTCTGCCAACTTTCTTTTATCCCAAATGTCAAGAGTAAT
This sequence comes from Hydrophis major, assembly GCA_033807585.1. Classification (NCBI taxonomy): domain Eukaryota; kingdom Metazoa; phylum Chordata; class Lepidosauria; order Squamata; family Elapidae; genus Hydrophis; species Hydrophis major. Next base: position 180,526,853 of record CM066331.1, on the reverse strand, counting down.
GGTAAAACTGGTTGTGGTTTTTTTTAGTAGTCCACTGATAGATATAAAATAATCTAGTATGAGGGGAGTTGTTCAACCCTGCAAGTTAGTATAGCCAAGAAGCACATCTAGGAATACTAGCTCTAACTTTATTGTAAGGTTATAGTAGCAGAATGTTGCAGGAATCAATAGATGGAAAGTTTATTTATTCAGTGGAAACCACATGTCTTCAAAGACCTCTCTATGAAATGAAAGGCAACTGGTGCTTGGCTTCCTATTTCAGAGGGGTAAAAAAACAGTGAACCCACAATCGACCACCATGGTGAACATCATCCAGACAAGACACCTGGCTAAAAGCAGAGGAAGGACTCAAAATCCAGAAAGGGATTTGTTAAACTGTCTTCATTTCTTGCTAGTTTATACCTGTAAATCAGGCAGATTCAGGCTGCAGGGAAGAAAAGCCATAAGCCATAAGTATAGTTTATAAACCACAGTGGACAAAATACACAATAAACTACTTCAGGACAAAACTAGATTCAATAACACAATAAACTACTTCAGAACAAAACTAGATTCAATGAAATATATCCTTTGTTCCCCAAAAAGCTGGAAAATGACAGACAAAATCATTATTTTAAACTATTAGGTGTATATTATATGCCTTTTGAGGAAATGTAGCTAGTTCCCTCTATGTGGAGGGAAGCTTCCAGGGGTGTCTGTCTTGTGCCCAGTGCTCCTCAACATCTTCATAAATGACTTAGATGAGGGGATTAAAGGGATGCTCAACAAATTTGTATATGACACCAGGCTGGAGGAATTGCTAACACTTAGGAAGATAGATTCAGGAATCGGAAGTATCTTGACAGACTTGAGAATTGTGCCTCATCCAGTAAGATGCAGTTCAATGGTGAGAAAAGTAAGGTCCAGCATTTAAGTAGAAACACCAAATGCAGAGGTACAAAATGGGCAGTACCTGGCTCAATAGTAATACCTGTAAGAGGGATCTCAGTGTCCTGGTGGACCATTGCTTAAGTAGGAGCCAGTGGTGTCCCGCAGCTACAAAAAAACTAATGCAATCCTAGGCTGCATCAATAGAAGGATAGCATCAAGATCACAAGAAGTGATAGTACTGCTTTATACAGGACTAGTATGGCCACACTTGAAATATTGTATCCAGTTCTGGTCATCATGATAAAAAATAGACACTAAGATACTAAAACGAGCACAGAGAAAAGCAACAAGCAACAATGGTTATATGGGGACTAAGAAAAGGCTAGGGATTAGATGATAGCCATTTTCCAATACTTGAAGGATTATCACAGGATGTCAATTTATTTTCCAAAGCACCCAATCCAACATGGAACTAAGGAGACATTTCCTGACAGTATGAACAATTAATTGCCTTCCGGAGTTGTTGGTGCTCCATCACTGGAGGTTTTCAGAAAACATTGGACAACCATTTGCCTGGATGATATAAACACTCCTGCTTGAACATTGGGTGGGGTGGGGTACTAGAAGACCTCCAAGGTCCCGTCCAGCCTTATGATTCTATGATACTCCTATATATAGGAGTATACATACCCACATAGATAGGAATAGATACAGGAAACTGTCATGCTGCAAAGCAAAACAACACAATTTAGCATTACATGTATTCGCAGAAATAACTCTGGGTTTCCAGAAAGATCCAAATACAGGATTCTGGTAGAGGACAACACATTGTACTGACAGCCTAATATTGTGAAATACCATACAATATAATCCAAAAAATATTAACCTATCATTTTGCCCTCCATAAATTCTGCACTCTCTTTCTTTTAGTGATGAGTTGTCTCTCTATTGCCATGAGTGGAAATAATGAAAGACAAAAGAAAGCTGGAAGCTCTCTGGATTGGGGAGTTGAAATGGAAAAGCCAATGCAGTCACTCTATCACAACTGTCAGGGAAGCATTTCCATTATCATTGTTGTCATTTATCTTCACAGTTATTAATGAGAATGATTAGCTTTCTCACTAAGATAAAATTAATTCTCAAAGTCAAATGAATTCTTATGCCCAAGTATTAAACAAACCCTTATACTGAGCCACTTCCGAGTTGAACTATCCAGGTCTTACTCTTGATTGCCTAATAGCTTGGCGAAATACAGTAGGTTTTTTTCCCTGTTGCTTTTGTGACTGTCTAGAAAAGTGACAGACCAGCAAACCACAACTATTTATGCAGGTGCATCCAATATTTATACACTAACTCAAACAAATCCAGAGAAAAGAAAACCTGCATGACTCAAGGAGGCTTAAACGGAGCAAGCAATATAATGCAAGAGCAATATGATTACATTCAAGGCAGTTATAGGCTGGTGAAGACAAATTAGGCAGCTCTGGTACTCCTCCTATTTTACACAGCCAACTCATTATATTATTCTTGCCCCCAAACAGAGTACTTGTTTTACCAAAAGCCATTTATTCGTTGCCATGATTAGGAGACAAGTGCTCTGCCTATTAAACAACTTTGTTCAACTCCATGACTGCCAATAAGAATGGATTATAATTTGGGGAGCAAAATTGGCAAAAGCCTAAATTTGTCTATCTGCCTAGGGATACAAGGAGATAACAGCACTCTGGGGGACCAAGAAAGGAAGCTAGTTTGTTTTCCAATGAAAAGAGGTTTTTACTGATTTCTACATCCACCATGGCAACCATGTTGTAAATGAAGAGACACACTTGTGACATCCATTTTATGAAAGTACCAGAATATGCTCTCAAAATTCCATTGATCTGAGTAATTTATCAATATGCCAATGTTTTTGGTTATACGTAAGTCAAAAGCTTTCTCAGAGTGATTGTAGTAAAACCATCTAGTAAATATCACTCAAAGATCTATGTTAGGCATCACTTTAAACTGGATTCTGCTTTTTTTCACTTTGGCTTAATGAGTTTGTGAAACATAAATCATATTTTAGAAACCACAATTGATAGCTTAGCATGTGTGAGTCCAGTGAGTAGTGGCTTATTAAATACCTTGTGTCTTAGTAGGGTAAATGAACCTTTCATTTTTCCCAAACCTTTTCTCCTGCTTGTGGACACCATAACTTGATTCAGTCCTTTTTTTCATACTATCTGGAACAGAGATTGCTTCACATCAGAAAACTTTCACAATTGTAAAGCGAGAACTGAAGAAAAAACTTTATAGACATTAACTTGCTTGGGACAGTATAATTATGTACTCCTCCAAGATCCAGGGGAGGCAGCAATGAATGTGATTCCTGAAGATCTGTCCATATCTATCGTGCTGAAAAGAGACAGACCAAAATTCTAGTCTACAACATAATCCTGTTATTTGTGTGGTTGAATTCAAAGCAAAAAGTTAAAACATTGATACAAATAGAAACTAAGTTCTAACTGTTACTTTCATTTCTTCTTTCCTGGATTTGAACTTTTAAAAAAGATGCAAAAAGCTAAGACTGGAGGGAAAGAAACAGCATCATTTGAAATATTTACTTTTCACTGAGTAATGGATGGCAAGGCTGATTCTCTCTAGTCATTAAAAATCACACAAGAAATGTTCATTCTACTGCATTTAACCAAATCTATCAGAACTAACACTGTTAAATATTTGTTTTGCATAATTCTCCCATTACAATTTTTTTAGGATTAGATGCATCAGGACAATTTATCTGCATTTGTGCAAAGTGAGAAAGGTCACCTCTCATTTTATGTCTTGCACACACAGACAGAAGCAGAATGCAATCCTTTTCCTCATTTCAAGTATCAAAAACCTGGTGAAAGCAACCAGCTACAGGAGATGCCACATGAGGAAAACGAAATAAGGGAATGAGAAATAAGGAAAACTTGATGTCTTAATAGTATAGGCAGAATGGGCATAATTGCTTGACTTGGCCTGAATGACATTTTTTTCCTAACCTTACTCCTCCACATTCTACACCAGGTATGTCTGATAACATGTTAATATCACTAGAACAGCAAAGCTGACAGTTTTCAAATCTTTTTTAAAAAAACATATTTGGGGTGAGTAAATACATTTATACTTCCAGTAACGACATGATGCACTAGATGTCTGTTAGAATGAGGATGGCATTATGACAAAGATTGGTGGCCAGAGCTAGCAAAATGTATCTGGAGAAAGGTGGGATTGTGAAATCACTTGCATGTACTCCCGACAGCTGCTCCTCATAAGTAGATTGCATGACGTCATCCCCATGAGATTATCAAAATGTAGCCTAAATAGTTTGACTGAGATTCATTTCTTAATCATATTTAGAATTACCTTTTTATTGCTTTTCAAATATTAAAAGTCTTTGGAATGGCAAATTCACTGGGTGAGTTTCCTTTAATTCTTAGCAAAAGAATGAGTTTAAGGACTTATGAAAAAAAACAACTAATAAATAGTAAAATAATGTTTTTGGAAAACTATGAATGGACTGAGTCCAGATGATTTAAAATAAGGTTTTAAAATTAGTTATAACAATCCTTAATATGGGAAACAGCTGCTGTTTTCAGTTCTAAAAAATATTGGGACTTTGAAGATTGGACACTATAGGGAACATGAAGGAACTAAAGATTACAATTAATGGAGAAGAATACTTCAATGTTATGTAAAACATAGAATAATGTTCATAGAATAATAGGGCTGGAAGGGAGGTCTTACAGGCCAACCCGCTGGACAGGAAATCCTATATCATTTCAGACAAATGGCTTACCAGTCTCTTCTTGAAAACCTCCAGTAATGAAATACCCACAACACCTGGAGATAAGCCGTTCCACTGATCAATTGTTTTCATTGTGTTCCTAATGCAAAATGGAGCAAAATAACATTGAATGTATTAGTGAACAGTTGGCTCATAAATTAATTTTAAGAAAGTCTGCCATTATAGATCAACTGTTTGTAAATAATGTTATGGAAAAGGAATACATTCTACTGGAAAAGACTGAAATTGACTAGAATGTGGATTTAAAAATGACAGGGTACAAGAATTATCTGAAAAAAGGTAATATATTAGATATATACAAATGAAAGCCAGTAATATTTTAGTAATTAAAAGGGATTTATAAATAACAAACCAGAGTAATTTGGATGACTTTCCAACACTGGATTTACAAAAGAGACTTGTTAAAGTTTTGAAGGATTTTGTGAGAAAGGACAAAGAAAAAAAAGGGGGGGAAATTAGTTCTAGGATATTATTTGAAGGGATTAAATATTAATATTGTTAAAAATTAAAGAAAGGAATATCACTCATTCTCTCTCAATCCTATGAGATAATGCAAACTGTTAAGTTCTGTGCATGGACACAAGGATGGAGACAAGCTGGTGAACAGTGAACTTCAAACTCTTTATTGACATGTGTAACAGCTCAAAACAATGGCCGCAACGGACCCCTTTATATAGGCAAACTCTTGAGTATTTAACCAATGAAAACACAGGGAGTGCTAGCTCCATTAACCAATGGGAGAGGCTCGTTAATAGCCAATCAGATTCTCCTGAATGGACCAATCCGATGTCGCTATTATCGGCCAATCATAAGTGCAGGGCCAGAACCCTGCACTTTACTTCAAGCTCTTAATTATCTTTATTCAAGTACTTTTATTAATTCACAACACCCCTTCCCCCCGGGTTTCATTTAAGGGGTGCGATCACGTAGACTTTGAGGTAGGCAGGTTGTTTTGATTGTCTATTTGATTTACGTTGTTCTCCCAGTATTTGTCTAGAGTCTTGTTGGGGTAGGATGTTATTTGGTGAAGAGGGTGCCTCCCGTTCTGTAATCAAATTTTCGTTGCCGCTAATGTTCTCAGCATCTCCTCGAGGCGAGCTCACCCCCATTCCCGATCCTTCTTCACGCCTCTGAGCAGTCATTACTTTCGCTTAAGCTTTCTGCCATTTCAAATTCAGCTTCCTCGGTATCTCCTCCCCCCTCGGTTTGGAAGTCAGGGGACTCGGAGATCCCGGACTGTAGCCTTGAATGCAGCTGATCAATATGGCGCTTCCATATTCTATCGTTGCGACATCTCACGCAGTACAATCTAGGGCTGGTTACTTGGACTACAGTTGCCTCGATCCACAACGGATCGCCCGAAAAGTTCCTAGCGAAAACCAAGTCGCCTACCTGGAAGTTATGGCATTTCCTGCTGGATCCGTGTGGTTTTTCAGGTTCATATGATGGGTGCAGATGGTCGAGGTGGGAGCGAAGCTTCTGCCCCATCAATAACTCGGGGGGAGTTTTGTTGGTGACACTGTGCAGAGTGATATGCTGCAAAAGGAGTATCCGGTTAATCTTGTCTTCTATATCGCCATAGTCCATTTTATGCAAGGTTTTCTTGACGAATTGTACCATGCACTTGGCCCTTCCATTGGCCACAGGATGCGCCGGCAAAGTCAGCACATGGTGAATACCACGGTCCGCCAGGTACTGTTCAAAGGACAGCGCGGTAAATTGGGGCCCGTTGTCGGATACTAGAACGTCTGGTAATCCATGTGTTGCAAATAGTCTGTCTAGTTTCCTGATGACTGATTCGGTTGTTGTATTCCTCATTTTATGGATTTCAAGCCAGTTCGAGTAGGCATCCACAGTTAATAAAAATGTGTGTCCTTTGGTGGGTCCCGCAAAGTCCAGAGGAATACGGGACCATGGTCCCCTCGGTGTTTCCCATTCAGTCGGGGTTGCTTTAGGAGGGGCATTGCTTACTTCCTGGCATTTGTGACAAGCTTTTACCCATGTCTCGATCTGCTTGTCGATACCTGGCCACCACGCGTAGCTTCGTGTGAGGGCTTTCATGCGCACGATGCCGGGGTGGCCATCATGCAAGGTTTTTAGGATCGCTCGTCGTAACCGCTCTGGGAGAACGAATCTATCACCCCAGATAATGCAGCCCTTCTGTGAAAATAGTTCCATTTGCCGATTCTTGAATGGGACGTAGTCGTCAGGTATCTAGTCTAATGGCCATCTGCTCTCGACCCAACTGAGGACTCATGCTAAAATGGGGTAGCGTTTCGTTTCCATCACGATATCTCGGGCTGTTAGTGGCGGTGTTCAAAGTGTCTCAATCTGCAGTGTTGTAACTGTCAGAGCGGGGTCATCAATGGTCTCCGGAAGTGGTGCACGATTCAATGCGTCGGCGTGGGGAATGGCCTTCCCCGGGCAGTGTTGCAACTTGTAATTATACGCAGCCAAGAATTCTGACCAGCGAGTCATTCTGGGAGATAATATATAAGGTGTTGGCCTATCTCCCGCTATTATTCCCAGCAAAGGTTTGTGGTCAGTCACTATAGTAAAGGCTCGGCCATACACATATTCATGAAATCTCTTAACAGCAGACACAATAGCAAGGGCCTCTTTATCAATTTGACTGTAATTGTGTTCTGCTTTTGACAACGTCTTTGAGAAATAGGCAATAGGGGCGTCACTTCCGTTTGGCAAAACGTGGCTCAAAATGGCGCCCACTCCGAATGGTGATGCATCACACGTGATCGTTAAAGGCAAAGACTCGTTATACTGCATCAAAACAGCATCAGAAGTCAATAAATTTTTCACATGTCGAAACGCCTGCTCCTCTCTGTGTCCCCATACCCAGGTTGCTTTTTTGTCCAACAAACGATGTAGGGGTTCGGCTATGGTTGCTTTGTGAGACAGGAAGACGTTATAAAAATTGATAAAGCCTGGAGATTGGCCTTATTTCAGGGTTTTGGGGTGTTTTTGATTGCCCTAAGTTTGCTATCGGTGGGGTGAATGCCTTGACTATCAATTAAATATCCTAAAAATTCTACACGATCCGTGCATAGTTGACACTTGTTTTTTTTAACTTTGAGACCTGAGTCTTTAAATCTCTGGAGAACCAACCTCAGGCGATCCTTTAGTATTTTCTGAGTCGGGGCAGCGATTAACACATCATCAAAATATGGGACAACGCCTTTTATCCCTTGTAATAGTCTTTCCATCAAACTTTGAAAGATTCCTGGGGCTACGCTTACTCCGAATTAGAGTCGTTTACATTTAAACGCACCTTGGTGCGTAATGATCGTTTGAGCCTCTGCTGTTTGTCTGTCTACAGGCAGTTGTTGGTATGCCTGGGCTAAGTCTAGTTTAGCGAAGACTTTTCCACCCCCCAGGGAATGGAGGAGGTGTTGCACCACCGGTACCGGGTAAGCATTTTGCTGCAGGGCATGGTTCAGGATGGCTCGGTAGTCCCCACAAATTCTTATCGGTCCATCTGGCTGGATGGGAGTCATGATTGGGTTTTCCCAGGGAGAGTGATCGGTTGGTTCTAACACACCCTGCACTATTAATTTATCAAGCTGCTCATCAATCTTTGGTTTAAGGGCAAAGGGAACTCGATGAGGCTTAAGGTGGATGGGAGCTATTTCGGGATTGAGGTTAAATGATATCGGGGTCCCCTTGTACTTGCCTAGTTTTTCTGCAAAGACGTCCTGGAATTCTTGGACGAGGTCCTCTTCCCAGTCGCTGCTGCAGGGTCGGTGAATGCCGGCTACTTCAATTCCGAGTGGAGCGAACCATTGGAGGCCTAACAAACTAGGCCGATCCCTGTTGATTACAGTCAGGGATAGGAATGCTGTACGGTTCTTAAATGATACCCGGACTCGGCTGGATTCAATGACCGGGATTCGATTTCCTTGATAGTCTTTGAGTATGAGTCTTTGGAATCTGAGGTCTTGTCGCTGGACGGTAGAGATGAGCTGCTTGGGGCTCTTCCAGGAAACCATCGAGAGGGATGATCCTGAATCGACTTCCATCATACAAGGCTGGTTTTCGATGGCCACCTTCACCCGGATCTTCTTGGCATCCAGTGATGAGGCGTGACCAATCATAATAGTTTGGTGAGCCTCTTCTCGCTTTGTTGAGTGGTTTAGGGGTCTGTTTCTGTAGGAGTGGTTGTTCCATTGGTGGTTCAAGGGTTCTCGCTTTGCAGAACGGCTTCCTGTAGATTGGCGGTAGTTAGCCCCCCTCGGGTTTTGGCTGGGTCCTTGCTTGCTTCTACAGACCCGTCTGATGTGGCCTCTTTTCCCGCACACATGGCAGAGGAATTTGCAGTCTCATCAGGAGTGGTTTGCCCCACAACCAGCACATTGGTACTGCGATTTCTGGTGTTGGTCTCGTTCAGAGCGGAGCCAGTTGACTTCTTCTTCATCACTTTCTGATGACGATTCGAGGTCCTCGTGGTGGGCTGTCATTGCCGGTTCTTCTAAGTGTGGTGAAACTTCGCTGGCGAGTTGGTGAAGTGGAGCGTGGGTGTGGCGCATTCGAGCAGCCGACTTCCTGGTTGCTTCTGCTGCAGTAGTGTCAGCGATGGCATCTTTAAGGCTAATGTCACCTTTCGCCATCAGCTTACTCTGCGCACCTGGAGTATCTAATCCCAGAACTAGTCAGTCTCTCAGGGCTTCTTCTAGGTTGTTAAACCCGCATAGGCCTCCTAGATTCCGGAGATCCACTATGAAATCTGCAATGCTTTCACCCTTCCGCTGATTTCTCTGGTAAAATTCATGCCTTCTCACAAGCGTTGGTACGGTTGGTACATAGTGGGCCCTTAGCAATGGTTCGAGGATGTCCCAGTCCATAGACTTCACTTCTGCCGGTTTCACTATTGCCTTGGCCATCTTGAATACGGTTGGCTCGCAATGAGTTAGGAATACCGCCCGTTTCTTTCCGGTAGTGGCATCCTTCAAATTGTTGGTCTCCAGAAACATCTGGAAACGATCCATATATGAGTCCCAGTCTTCTTGTGCCGGGTCGAATGGAGCGGGTGGTATGAAGCTGCCGGACATGGTTCCGCCGTTGGTGCATTTCAGCCATGTGCTCAGTTATTGCTCTGTAGTGTTCAGTCAGCTCTGACGTCTCCACATCCCATCCTTGTCGCCAGTGTTATGTTCGGTGCGTGGTGCAAGAAGCGGAGACAAGTTGACGAACAGTGAACTTCAACTCTTTATTTAACATGGTGCAACAGCTCTGGAAATGGCCTCAACAGCCCCCTTTATATAAGCAAGCTCTTGGGTATTTAGGCAATGACAACACAGGAACGCTAGCTCTTTTTAACCAATGAGAAAGGCTTGTTAATAGCCAATCAGATTCTCCTGAACGGATCAATCCGATATCGCTATTATCGGCCAATCAGAAGTGCAGGGCCAGAACCCTGCACTTTGCTTTAAGGTTTCAACAAGCTTTATTCAACACTTTTATTAATTCACAACTGTTCATGTAAACAATTAAGAATCTTGTGGTACCTTGAAGATCATCACAGTTACAACATGCCAGAAAAAAAAAGCATGGTAGATATGTGCAAATATAGATTACACAAACAATGATAGACCAATTTTTATGACAGTATCAGAAACTATAAGAATTAAATAACACATGAAAGATAATGCCACTGCCAATGTTTGTATTGTTTGTTGCATTTATATGGATACTTTAGTAATATATTTCTATTCTTTTCAAATTATATGCATTTGTGTTGCTATTTATGTAAAGGCAAAATTATATGGATAAAATATGAAGGGCTTAAATGTATGAATTGGCATTAAGAGACATCATAGGATGGTTGATATGTTAGTATCTTTTTGTAAAGCAGCTATATGTGATGATGATTATTAAAGATGATAAACTACTGATCTAGAGCTAAAAAAAATTGTAAAGAACATCTGTGACACAATCTATATCATAATCTAAACTCAAGCCTGATTGTTTTGGTTCTTTGGTAATCAAACAGATCAATGTTATCAATCCTTGTGCGTTCTTTGTAAAAAGGAGTTGATTTCCTTCCAGATAAGCTCTTTATTAATATTTGCAAAATGAAAACTGCTTCATGAATTAAACTGCAGTTGATATGCATAAAAGATGTTAAAGTTTTACTGTAAATCATGTCTGTCCCAAACCATAAAAATAAAGATACCAGGTCAATAAATTACACTGAAATAATTCATAACTATAAAAACCTTAATTAAACTACAGTGTGACATTATTGTGCAGTGCAATCTCAAGCAAACTACTCAGAAGTAAGTTTAAGTAAAATGTGTGGGGCTATTTCCCAGCCCTAATATTACTTTCTGCCAAGCTATAATTATGATTTAGAAACTTACTGATGCTGATGATTATGAACAAGTTATATAAGAGAGGCATGTTTTTTTTTGCTTGCTTGAGAGCTTAGCATTTTTCTTGAGATTTTGCATGTGTGCTTCTTTAGTTTTTTCCCCAGGAAGGAACAGCCTTGTTTGTGTTTCTTAATCTGTTGTGTAAGTGACAACTCATGCAGTCCTTTATATCTACTGTCAGTCACACTAAAAGTTACTCCTAAAATAAATCAATCTTCTTTCCCACAGCCATCCAAAGCCATAAACAGGGATAAATAGTAATTATCATGGTTAAGTAGCTTGGCCGTGCATATGTGTTCTGGTTACAGTATTGTGGTAATTACTGCTGGCTCCCTGCCTGAGCACTTTTGCTGCCTGATTTTGCACTTCAAGTGGCCTTGCCAGTCTGATTATTTCTGGGCTCATGTGAACCAGTTGTTTCCTTTCCATTCTCTTTCCCCCTTATTCCCAGGAAGCAAAGTTTCTAGGGAAGAATTGCTCCTGCTCAGGGGAGTGGTTTGTTGGGGTTGCAACATCTTGGTCTCACTCTTGGCTACTGATTATTTCAGGCTATTCTTATATCAGAGTTGTAGTTTCCTTGTGGTGAGATTGGCATTCTAATGAATGATTATGTAGTACCAATGTGGTGTAGTGGTAAAAATTTTGGATTGTGACCTCCTTACACATACTTCACGGGTGATTGTAGGCCAGTCGCTCTCCCTTACCTCAAAAACATATTTATATATAGTGGTTAAGATGTTGGACTAAGAATGAAGATATGGGGATTTTAGTCTACCTTTAAGCAAGGAGGCTTACTGGATGACTTTGCACCATTCTAGCTCAGAGAGTTGTTATGGGGAAACTTTGAAACCTGGTCTTACAGATGCTGCAAATCCCAAAATGCAGAAGGACAGATGACATTTTGCCACAGCCAAATCACTGCAGCCAATTCACCATGGCCAACTAGCCATGGCCATCTCACCATGGGACAACTCTCCGTGGGACAAGAATTACACTAATGTGGCTCCGGGTTTGGATTCTGCTACTGTGACAGATATGAGTTCAAGTGATGAGGACATGGCAGCAAAATATGAGCCGGCATTGCTTAGTGATTGGGATAGTAACCAGGATGAGGGGATGGATGTAACAAGGGAAGATAGACCTGAAATAATAGAGTTATCAGGATCTTCGACCTCCTCTGGTTCCTTATCTGATCAGCAGCCAGGAATGGCTGACAGGGAAGGCAGGAGAGAGTTTTCCAGTGGAGATGAGAATCTGGAAAACTTATGGTTAGACGTAAGAAACAGAAGGCGGTTAAGAAGACAAAGCCAGCTGGAAAGGAAGAGCAGAGTTAGTCTATAATTAGGGAAATTAGCATGTTGCATTAGTGAATAAAAGGACATGGCTGGGCTGGTGGAATTCGCCAGAAGCAAAGTGACTAATTGGGAGTGAAGATATACAGCTAACTATCTGAAGCCTGGGATTTACTGCCACGCCAAGGTTGCCGGACAGAGTGAGGATTTATTGCTGTGTATTGGACTTTACTTCAGCCGTTCTTTTGTGGGAGTTTGTTTTTGCTTTGAATTAATTCTGAAATGGCTGCTTTTTGTTTTGCTCGCCTGAAATTAAAGGGGAGACATAACACACTAATATCAAAGAAATTGTGAAATAGAATCATTACAGAAAGGATGCAAAAGGAGAGACAGAATGAAATGTGAATGACAAAATTTAAAATATTTTTTATTCTAAATAATTAAATTGAACTGTTAAATTGTCTTGCAGTGAATTGGTTGTGGCAAGTTGTCCCATTCCATCCCAGACCCAGTAACACACATCAAGTCATGATTGAACAACTAGTTACCAGTAGCAACTTGAGCCCAAGAATGAGAACTACCCTTTCCTACTTGCATGAAACTTCAAGCTTATCTGAATAGTTCCGTAGCTGACTAGGACAATGTCTGTGTTCAAGTTTGCCATTGTATACAGTAAGAATAGGTTTACCAGTGTAATCTTCTGAAGAAGGATGGAGCATCCTGCTATTTATAAAACTGGATACAGCAGTGATAATTAAATAAAGCACACTATTGAAATTAGCTTTAAATAATGGCACTTTTTTTCTTTATTAAATTTCTTCTCTGCCCATCCTACCGCATGTAGCATAGTGGTTGGGTTCATACAGCACACTAAACTGTAAACAAAGAAATCACTGTTTGGCTTATTGTGCTGCAGTGTAACCTGTGCTTTCCTTTGCAGGGCAGAACTGATTTTTTAAAAAACATTTTTCTCTACCTAATTTATAATTTTGCAAAATTACACTAGTGAAATGTATAAAAGGCCTTAAGTTTCTTTATCCTATGCTGGCTTTGAGTTGCTTCTGTGGTGCTTCTGTTGGTGCCTGAAAGGGACCTTCTCTATCTGTCACACTATCATCAATTAGCCTCTCAATCTTTTAGCCCTGTCTTCAAGAACAGCTTTTTGACAAATTAGTTCCTGAACTATTTAATGGTTCCTCTCCCCTCAGTGTCTCTCTTGAATCATCTCCTCCCTTTGATTATCATTCTTTGAAATATATTTTGGATCCCAGCTTGACTAATATGCAGGTCCATAGGCAAAGATTATGTCATTTTTCATATTTAAGACAGTTTCAATTCCTACTTATCTTTCTGACATAAATTCAAAGCAGTTCACAATCCATGAACTTACCCTTATGGGCTTAGAAAAAAGAGTTTATTTGATCTCTTGTGAAATGGCCCACTGAGAAAAAGACTTTATATTTGATGGGGACTTGATTAAAGAATAGAGGTATGAAAATTCCCTGGCAAATAATGCCCTTTCATATAGGCCACTTCTAATCCCAGGGGTACATAATAAGAAGCAAATGTGCTGCAAGTGAAGTTAAATACAAATAATGAGGCTGCAAAGAAGATATTTTTTTAAAACAGAAACCTCAGATTTGGAAAGAACCATGCTGCTATTTAGTTTGGAATTATCATCCTTCCACTCATTTTTGTCAGAGAATCCCATAGGCTGTAGTGATTAGAATATTGACGGAAGAGTGCAAAATACAAATCCCCATTTGACAATCAAGCTATTGGGCAATTGTGAGTTACTCACTAATCTCACTCTAATTTGTCCAGTTGGATTGCTAAATCTTCCTGCTGGTATGCCATGTTCTATTCTGAACCACTTGGGTTATTAGCAAAGAAAAAAAAAATTATACAACCCCTGACCTGCTGGGTCATCTATTTAAACATATTTCTTTATCTAACATTTGCACAATGCTATGTACCCTCTCCAATTCCCACTGAGTCTCCCAAGCATCCCTGGACTCTGCCACATAACCTTCGCAACACATGTTAGGTGATTCTCATGCACTCTTCTGAACTATGAAGACCTCTAGTGCACCTTCATGCACCTGTCCTGATCCATTTGGTGCCTTTTGCACACCTATGCACACAAACCTGGTCTGCACAGTGTCTCACATGCACTCAGCGTACCCCCTCTCCCCAGATCTGAACAGGGCATCTTGCAGACTAACCGGTGTGGTGCTTTACCCATAGCGACATGCCCTCACCCCACCGAGAAGAAGCCATTCATCTGCTCACCAGCTTTGGACTTTGACTTCCTGCCAGATGCCTCATTGACTTCCATGTGGGAAACTCAGGGAGCATAGAAAATGATAATCACATCGCTGTTAACTGTGGTAGCACAACAGTATGGCAATTCTGATGTGGCTACAACTTTGACAAATTTCATTCCAATAGGATTTACGAATTCTGGTTATTGGATTCATTCTGTGATTTATTCCATTTGGAATAGCTTTGCTCAAACATTGATGCACATTTTGCCCACCCCTGAAAGGACCTAATGGTAAAGACTGCAACGACGACACTATTAAATCCAACCTCTTTAACACATTCTTTGACTCAATATTTGTAAACAGCAATGGATCATGCCCAGTATTTCCTAGTCGAACCACAGACAATTACAATGATCTAATACGTATCGATTTAAAAAAAGGCAATGTTGAAAAAGCACTACACAATCTAAAACCATCTCTGTCTATTGGACCAGACGGAATATGTACCTACTTCTTAAAAAAGCTATCCACTGCCATAGCTGAACCTCTAAGCGTAATCTTTGAAAAATCTTTCAGGACCAGCTCCTTGCCAAAACTATGGTCACAAGCCACGGTCATCCCCATCTTCAAAAAGGGAGACCCCAGCCTAGTTGAAAATTACAGACCAATCTCTTTATGCTGCATCACCTGTAAAGTCATGGAATCAATTATTAACCAATCCATTATCATCCACTTAGAGACAAACAACCTACTCTCCAATAAACAATTTGGTTTCAGGAAAAAACTATCCTGTAATCTGCAACTCTTACACTGCAAAAACATAGGGACTATACAACTCGATCAGGGCAAAGCAATAGATGCAATCTACATAGACTTCTGTAAGGCGTTTGATTCAGTGGTACATGACAAACTACTCCTAAAACTAAAATCTTATGGTATTTCTGGTAACCTTCATAACTGGATAGAAGCATTCCTGTCAAACAGAAAACAAATGGTCAAAATTGGGAACATCCTATCAAATTCTGTACCTGTCAACAGTGGTGTCCCCCAAGGCAGTGTTCTAGGACCAACTCTTTTCATATTCTACATAAATGACCTCTGTGATCATATTAAGAGCAACTGTGTCCTTTTCGCTGACAATGTAAAGCTATTCAACACCACAGACAATATTGCTACCCTTCAAAAAGACCTCGACTATGTATCAGAATGGTCAAAGAAATGGCAACTTCAAATCTCAACAAACAAATGATCTGTCTTATATATTGGCAAAAAAAAATCAGAAAATAAAATACAGGCTGAATAGTCAAGACCTTGTTGATGATCCAAACTCTGTCAAGGATCTTGGAATGCTCTAGAGATGATCTAAATGCTAGAGCCCACTGTAACTACATAGCCAAAAAGGCATTAAGAGTTGTTAACCTAATCTTACGTAGCTTTTTCTCTGGTAATATTACACTAATAACTAGAACATACAAAACATTTGCTAGACCAATACTTGAATACAGCTCATCAGTCTGGAACCCACATTACGTATCTGATATTAACACAGTTGAAAAAGTCCAGAAATATTTCACAAGAAGAGTTCTCCACTCCTCCACTCCACAACCTCCATTCTCCTCATTGCAAAATACCTGATGCCACCAGACTCGAAATTCTTGACTGAGAAAACCTAGAACTACGCCGCCTTCAGTCCAATCTAAGTATAGTATATAAAATCATACATTGCAATGTCCTACCTGTCAATGAATACTCCAGTTTCAACCATAACAATACAAGAGCAAACAATAGATACAAACTCAAGGTTAACCGCACCAAACTTGATTGCAGAAATACGACTTCAGCAACAGAGTGGTCAATGTCTGGAATACTCTACCTGACTCTGTGGTTTCTTCCCCAAACCCTAAAAACTTTAACCTTTGTTAAAGTCTACTGTCTACTATTGATCTTCCCCTTTCCTAAGAGGTCTGTAGGGGGCGTGCATAAGTGCACCAACGTGCCTATCGTCCCTGTCCTATTGTTTCTTTTATTTTTTTATTTTTCTTATATGTATCCATATATTCATAACTATGTTTTTACTTATTATCTTGTAAGCAATTGACAAAAATAAATAAATAAATAAAATAAAATAAACAATTGAATGTTACAAGCCAACAAACAGACACAAGTGTTTTAATAGTATATAGATGCTGTGGGATAAGAGATTGGGCTATGCTTATGTTTCACAAGCATAGGGGCAATACATTCATAGTTTCTTTCCATAAAGTGTGCTTTGTTTCCATTGATTTGTTTCTACCATTCTATTTTTAGAAAGTAAAATATTGACTCTTTTGGATTTATAACGGATTCTTTTTACAAGGATACAATGTGAAAACCAAAAGGCAAGACTGTGTCTCTTGCTCAACTGTTCTCTAGACTTCAAGCAAACATATTCTTGTTTTAAAAGATCCTCCCTGAAAAACAAATTGGCTGGGACAAAACTCCTTACGATGTGGTTTAGTCACTTTGACTATGCCATTGATTTATTTTTAGTTACCCCTCCATTATTATTATTCTTTCCTATATCTCTATTATTTTTGTACAAGTTTCAGAGTGTTGGTGCTTAGCTCAGGCTTGGATCACTGATTCCCATTTGGGTGTTTCCTGTTTCTTTGTTCTTTCTGCTTTGAAATAACACCTCAGCTACTTTTCATTGGAAGCTTCCAGTTGGTCACTCTGTTACTTCTGTTACACTGTCACCTCTGTAGGAATGCACAGTGGTTAGAAGCAGGATACTCAGTATTGATACTGATGACTTGAAATGGTGGGAAAGATAGCTTCACTTAAAATGGGAGAGATAGACAAATTATCTATTTCATGTCATTGATTGTTGCAAAACATCTGCCAGAAATTACCATGTTGCCTTTTTAAGGATTGGATTCACACTGCTCTTGTGCAATGTAAGCTTTGTCACCTGTCAGAGCCTGATGGTTGCCTTTCATTTACATAACATTTTTTCATTAATGGTGCAGGGTTTTGATACGGGGACAATGCAATTTCATTTGTGGCTTGCTGTTGAGTTGACATTGCAGTTTGCAAGGCACAGAGAAAGATTAAAGGTGCTTTGCAGGGGGCAAATATATCATCAGAGGTTCTTGGTGGTTTTATTTTATGTTTAAAATGACATGTCCTGTATACATTTGAATCTAATGACCTGTGGTTTTTGTGCTATGGTAAAATTCCAGGCCAAATCATTTTTTAATCCTTGCACTTTCTAGGAGACATTGCCATTGTTCATATTAAGGAAGGTGAAAGATTAATTCCTCAACCAATGTTCAAATTGAAAAATGACATTGGTATTTATACACCTTTGCCCAATATGCTGTTCTCCTACTAAAGTAATGCATACAAAATATGTATATTAGATGTATTAAGAAACAAAATAAAATTGATACTTCCAAATTTGTTGTAAAACTTTTAACCAAATGAAACAATTAACTTGATATGGCATGCAAAAAAGGTACCATATATCAATTTGTTTACAACCAAAACCCAGAGTTGATTAATGCCTGTTTTGCAATCAACAAAAATTGCACAAAACACAGCAAGTTTTCACATTGTCTGGACTTTCATATCAGGCAAGATACAAAAATTGAGAAATTTTTGAGTAGAAACAAGAACATCCAAAATTAGATAATCCAATTTGCAGTTTGGGCTCATGCTGGAACTTGCAGACTAATTGCTGTCGCTTTCTACTTAGTTTTCAAGAACAAACAAGGAATAAATATTTCTGAATTCAGCAAGAATTACATGCCTGCTTGAGATTCCACTCAGAAACCACTCTTAAGAAAGAAAAAAGCCCAAAAACTTTATTCAAGTCTCGTATAGGCAAAGGATACTATTTTGCAAAAATGTAGACCTGGACTCACAATTCACATGCAGCCCTAGACAGCCAGAGTTGGGATTCTACCAGTTCAGCCCAGTTCAGGCGAACCGGTAGCTCTGAGAATCAGCTGTTGGGCCCACCTTCCTGCCCAGCTCTAGTCTGTGCTTTATATCCTAGTTTTCAAACTCAGCTGATTCTCATGGCACAATGGATTGCTGCACATCAGCTGTTTAACTCAGTAGTCACCAACCAGTGGGCTGAGGACCACTGGTGGTCCACAAGAAAATGTTGGTGGTCTGCAGTGAAATGTCACCCCCAAAGCACCCCCCAAAGCAATTAATCCAGGCTGCATGGGAACACAAGGCTGCACTGCCCACATGGTCCACAGGAACACAAGCCTTGTGTCACTTGCATTGTGAACAACACAAAGTAGTGAGGGGAGGGGGGAAAGGGCGGAGGGGGGAACTTGCCCCACTCGCCCCACACACCTGGCCTGGCCATCGGGCTGCTTCTTTCTGCTTCTTTCTGCTTTCTGCTTTTGGCTGCATGCAAGGAAAGCAGCAAAAGTCTTTCTTTCTCTCCCCCAAACTCCACCAGAAATGAGTCTTTGGGACCCTGCAAGACATCCTGCTCCAACAGGCTGAGCAGCAAAGACTCATTTCTGGCAGAGTTTGGGGGAGAGAAAGAAAGACTTTTGCTACTTTCCTTGCATGAAGCCAAAAGTCTCTCTCTCTCTCTCTCTCCCCCTGAGAACGGAGTTGAAGATGGTATCCTGTGATCTCAAATAAAGAATGATTGATCAGTAGGAAAACAGGGTAGGGAATTTTCCTGCAGACTTTTTTTTTGGGATTTTCCCAGGGTCTCTGGTCCATGGGATTTAAAATTATGAGTTTGCTGGTCCAAAAAGTTGGTGACCCCTGGTTTAACTCACAGAGATTGCTGGAGAAGGTCAGTAGCAAATGTTCTGTGCATGCGCAAAGTATGCACTCACCAAACCAGTTGTTACACCAGTTGAATTGAACCCCTGTAGACAGCTAGTAATTTGACCTCACAAGATTTTAAACTTTAAACATTATTATATGTTTTTTTAGCAACAGTTATTATACTGTGTTATATATTTATATATGGCTGAAGACAATTCCTCTTCACCCAATGTGGCTGAGGCAAGCCAAAAAGTTGGAACTGCCTGAGATAGATATTATGCTAGATTATCCTTCCAATCAAGTCTCTTTCCATTGGATACATACTGGAGTCTAACTGTAGGTAATATTAACTACAATTGTGCAATGTCTGGTGAATGATTATAGTATCCCTTAGGCTTTCACTGCAAGCTTTGAGTAATGATGCAAATGAGAAATATGTTGTATTAATTGGTTTATTAGTACTAAATAAATAAACCTGAATGTAGAGAGGAAATTACTTAGACAGGTTTTGTTGATTCAACTGCAGTTTATTTGTCCTTTCCCCAAGAAATGGTATGGATGAATTTCAAACTTCAACTGACTTTTTTCTACTTGATTCTTTAATAAAATACACTGAATAGGGAATTAGAGTTGATTTAATCTATCTGACTAGCCTTCCCATGTGTCAAACTATTGGGTGATTTGTAAGAGAAAAAAAAAAACATTCTGGAAAACCAAACTATAGAGTCTGGCCTATTTTTAAAAGTGACTTTCAAACAATTAATTCTGATCTCTGGAAAAATAACTTGCCCAGGTAATCCTAGCTTGCAAGTTCAGGTTTAAAAAAAAGGTAGAGAGGAAAGAATTCAAGGAGATGCCGAAAGAAGTTAAATGGGTGATCTGACATACAATTTCTTGAGCCATTTCTTCTATGATCCTGCAACCTCTTATAACTTTCTCTTGAGATTAGTCCTGAACAAGAGATTAGATTAGATCAGTGCTTCTCAAACTTGACAATTTTAAGGTAGGCGAATTTCAACTCCAAGGATTTTCCAGCCAAATTCTGGAAAATGGAGTTCACCCATCTTAACGTTGCCAAATTTGAGAAACACCAAAGTAGATGAACTTCAAGATACCTCTGAATCCTTTCATTCTATGAAATGCAGTCCACAATAGAAAAGAGGTATCATGCCTTTGCAGCAAAAATTTCTCAAAGGAAACTAAAATGAATACAAATATTCTCATTCTGTACTTCTTGTGGAACCTGGCATGCCTGAGAAAATGTCCAGTGTTTTATTGTCAAGGCTGCTGAGAAATTGGCGTAAATTGGTATTGTGCCTCAAATATGCTACCTGACATTGGGTGATAGCAGAAAGAATTGAGTAATGGGGAAGAAAAGAGAGGTTAAATTAAGGTGTTTCTGAAGGAACATGAGAATTAAGTTCTAGCCTTGAGAGGAGGGGAAAGTGCAAAATGCCTTTTAATACAAAAGAGTCTCTTTTATAGTATTAAAATTATTCCTCAGGCTGCTGCACCTCAAGCATCATTGCAGATATCTTCCTGTCCTTCTTATTTCCAGTCTGGCATGAAAATCTCACCCAAGAGGATTGTGGGTCTTGAGATTTAGAAGAAAGGGGCTGTCAGAGAAGATGAGTCAAAGCAAACCATCAACTTCTTTCCCAGTGGAGGAAAGAACTAACAAAAATTAAAATTAAATTCTTCTAATAGCTTGTTATAAGAATGGTTTACATAGTGATCATAATGCCCCATATGTAATGTTACATGTTATTGTTTTTAACAATCAGACTGGGTGCTATAAACTAATGAATAAGATTGGGTAGTATTTTTGCAGGAAAATATTTTATGAGGTGAAATTAGAAAGTAGCATAAACCTGCTACTAGACAGTATTAGTCACATGGCCTTCTAAACTAAAATGTTCCATGTTACTATTTTACATTCTAAATTTTAACCTCACCATGCCTTACTTGTCTCTATCTAAAAGTTTATATTTCTGAAAATTGTAATTTGTGCAAAAAATATTTTTCTGAGTGCTCCAACTAATAGTTATTCTGAGTATCAATACCTGGCAAACCACTAAAAGCCTATCTCAGTTAATGATATCCTTCATCTTTTGAACTGACAGGAAAGTCTGCTATCCAGGGAATAATGTGAGATTAAGCATGGACTTAGTACTTTTCCAAAAGAATTACCATCAACCTCATTGGGTAACAGATCTCTGGAATAGATGAACTGTCTGGTAAAGCAGGAGCATGGATAAGATTGGAGTTTTGTAAAAGTGCTAAACCTACAATAAATCTAAGATAGCTTGAGGAGAAGGCTGAGCTTCATCGCTGCGATACTGCTGCAATCTCAGGGCTCCGAGATCACAGCTGATATCTTCGCCCCTGGTTGGTCCCAACAGACCTAAACCATCCCGTAGAGACGGTGACAGTAAGGGGCGCATTCTGTTGATCCCAGGGATATCGCAGAGACGGTGACAGTAAGGGGCGCATTCTGTTGATCCCAGGGACATCGCAAAGTCCCTGGTGGACCAAGAAGCCCTTTCACCATCGGCAGAGAGGCAGCCATTAAGCTGCTGAAGCTGGAACAGCTCCGGAAGGAAGAGACAGAAAGAGAAAGTGTATCGGCTGGTGAGGACTTTTTTTTTTTTTTTTTAACACTTGGGACTTAAGGACACTCTAGAGTGAGAAGAAATCTGTAAAATTTTTGACAAAATTTAACTTAGCGGCGATTCTTTAAAGAATGTCAAAGTGAGGCTTGGCTTTTTACTTTTACTTTTTTTTTCTTTTCTCTTCACTGAACTTCTATTGCGATCTAGTTAATCAGACTGGTTTTTTCTTTTATATTTACTTGCTCTTTTTTCTCCTTTTTGACTGTTTATATTTTTTAAAATAAAGGCTCCCTTTAGTATCTTTTTTTAAATATATATAAATATACATACATACATATACATACATACATACATATACATACACATACACATACACACACACATATATATATGTATATATATATATATATATATATATATATATATATATATATATATATATATATATATTTTCTGAGGTTCTCGCGGGTATTTGTATGTGGATCTTTGGTTATTCGGGTTTTCTCCCATGTAAGATTGGAAGTATCTAGGCAACGTTTCGATGAAGTCTCATTCATCATCTTCAAGCTTGGTCTTCAGCTCTGTGCTTCTCAGAGTGATGTGAGAGTGATCCCCCAGCAATGAAGACTAACCTGAGCACAACCAAGCCCCCACCTGAACAGAACACGCCTCCAGCCAATCAGAACACAGCCAACCCCCCAACCAATCAGAACACAGCCAAACCCCCAACCAATGAGAACACCCCCCCACCCAATCAGAACACAGCCAAGCCCCCACCCAATCAAGTCACACCCCCACTAGCAGTTAAAAGGAAGAAGCAGCTGCAAGCTCACATCACTCTGAGAAGCACAGAGCTGAAGACCAAGCCTGAAGATGATGAATGAGACTTATCGAAACATTGCCTAGATACTTCCAATCTTACACGGGAGAAAACCCGAATAACCAAAGATATATATAGATATATAGATATAGATATATATTCTTTTTATTAGGCTTTTTTGGGGGGAAAGAAGGGGGAGTGGATTAAAGAAACTTTGTAACACCGCCAACTAGAGGCTTGAAAATACTTTATTTGAAGTTGAGAGCTGTGAAAAAAATTTTCTCAAGGTCACTGGAAATGATAAGATAGAGGGAAGAGCACTGGAGAATGTTTACACAGGTGCTCTTTGGGACTTCTATTATCAATTGAACATTTGAAGCTTGGCTTTGAAATTTGTGGAGAAGCCAAAATAAGAGCCTTGGATAAATAAAATGCAGTGTGCGCTTTTTTTATCTTCTACTAGCTGTTTTATCCCTCCTCTTCAACCCCACAGTATTTTGTAATATTGGTATATTTATTTTTTATTTTATTTTATTTTTATTTTTTTAAAGGGGAAGCCTCAGAATATTCTTTTCTCTTTTTTTTTCATTGGAATTTTTGCCTCTCCATCTCTATTTTTTGCCTTATCTTTATGGCTATTTTTTATTTTTTGAGATCTTTCAATTGGATTAAGGTGTGAAGAACCTGAAGAACCTTTTTTTTTCTTTTTCCTCTTATTATTTTTTAATATTATTGGGTTTTATTTTTTTTCTCTTTATTTTTAATTTTTACTTTTGAATCATAATTGATTATTCCACAACAGGATTAAGGTCTAGAAGAACCTGAAGAATCTCCCTTTTTTAATTTTGGGCTTTAACGATGGTTATGCAAGGAATTCAAGAACTTAAAACGAGTATTGAACAAAGAACGGAGTGTATTGACCAAAGAATTGGGAAGATTGATGAAAAAATTGAAAATATTTAACAAGTGATGGTGAAATATGATGAGAGACTCCAAAAAATGGAAGAGAAAGACAAACAAAGAGACAAGACAATTGGAAATATTGATAGCAGATTAACAATGGTTGAACAAGATAAAAGTGGGATGTTGAAATGGGAGATGGACAGGTCAGAATTTTATCTCAGATTCCAAAATATTGAAGAAGAAAAAGGACAAAATTTGGCTGCAGTAATGATCGGAATTCTGGCTGGAGCTCTGGAAATAACAGAGGAAAAGATGATGAATGGAGTAGATGAGATATATCAAGTCTTCACAAGATATGCAGTGAGGAACCAATTACCAAGAGAGGTCCATGTCAGATTTACCAAAAAAAGTATTAAAACTCAAATATTACAAGTGGCAAGAGAGAAGGTGTTGAAATATAAAGACAAAGAGATTGTGGTCTTAAAACAAGTACCCAGAAAAGTGAGAGAGATGAGAAGAGAATATCGATTCCTGACCAAAATGTTATTGAAAAAAGAGGTGAATTACAGATGGCTGATTCCAGAAGGATTAATGTTTACATGGCAAGAACAGAGACATAGAATTGATTCAATTGAGAAAGCAGAAATGTTCTACAATGAATTCTTCGAAAGAAGAGAAATAGAGACAAAAAAAGAGATTTTTTCAATGGAACTTCAAGAGGATCAAATGGGAATGGGAAAAGAAGAAGGTGCAGTAGGTGGACAAGTGGTGACCAAAGAACAACGGGAAGTGAGATCTACGAGAGCTGTCAGACCCAAATACAAAATATAACTATGGAGGAAAAATAATTGATTTCTATGAATATAAATGGACTGAATTCAGCTATTAAAAGAAGAAAAATTCTTCATAAATTAGAGAAGTTAAAATTTGACATAATCTGCTTACAAGAAGTGCATATTAAAAAACAATATCAACAATTATTGACAAGACGAAAATTGGGGAAAATTTTTACTTCTTTGACTCATTGTAAGAAAAGAGTTTTGTACATCAAAGAAACCATTCCAGCAAAACTGATTTATACTAATGAAGATGGAAGAGTATTAATGGTTGAAATAGTGGATAATAATACAAAAACACTCCTGGTTGCAATTTATGCCCCGAATGATAAACAAGAAGAATTTTATAAAGAATTACATATGCAAATAATGGGATTGGACTATTCTAACATAGTTATGATGGGAGATCTCAATGGAATTGTAGATAATAAACCGGATTATACAGCGACAGCATCAAGACAAAATAGAAAGACTCTCCCCAAATCTTTTTTTTAAAATGATAGATGAATTAAATTTCAAAGATATATGGAGAGAAAGAAATGCTAAAACTCAACAATATACTTTTTATTCAAATAGACATTTATCATGGTCCAGAATAGATATGATTTGGATCTCAACAGAACTAATATCTAATATTAAAGAAATAAATATTGAAACAAGTACATGGGCAGACCATAATCCAATGACAATTAAATGGAAAGGACAAAAAAAGAAGATCTAGATGGACATTAAATAATACTATTTTAAAGGAAAAAGACTTTACACAATGGATGGAAAAAGAATTGGCCTTCTTCTTTAATGAAAAGAAAAAAGAAAATACTTCAATACAGAATGTTTGGGATACAATGAAGGCATATGCGAGAAGATTAATAATAGACTATATAAAGAAAAAGAACATTAGGAAGAGGCAAACGATTAAAGCTCTAGAATATGACCATAAAAACCTGGAAAAAGAATTACAGAAAATGCCACAGAAATTAAACTTAAAATGGACATAATTAAACATAAAATGGATCAAGTAGAGAAAGAAAAACTGGCACAAAAAATTAGAAGTGCTAAACAGAACTATTTTGAAGATGCAAATAGGCCAGGTAGATGGTTAGCATATAAACTGAGAAAAGAGAAAGAATCAAGGAAAATATTACAGTTAATAGATGATCAAGGTCAAATCTGTTATGGTAATAAGGAGAAAAATCATTCGAGACTTTTATGGACAATTATATAAACAGGAGGATCTTGATGAGGAAAAAATTAAACAGTATTTACAAAATGCTAACCTACCTAAGATACCTGATGAAACTGGAAAAGTGTTAGAAAGCACTATAACAATGATGGAACTAACCAAAGCATTCGACAGAATAATGGAAAAGCACCAGGTCCAGATGGTTTTCCAGCAGAATTTTATAAAACATTATAAGAACCATTGAGCACTTTACTGCTAGAAGTCATGAATGAAGTTATGTTAAATAAGAAATACCTAAAACATGGTCAGAAGCTTATATTACACTTATCCCAAAAGAAGGGGCCGATCCATTACAAATTAAGAACTATAGACCTATTTCTTTATTGAATGCAGACAATAAAATCTTTGCTTCAATTTTGGCAGAAATGCTTAAAAAATACTTAAACAACTTTATTCACCCTGATCAGAATGGATTTCTACCAAAGAGACAAATTAAAGACAATATGAGGGTAATCCTGGACACTTTGGAATATTATGAGGCGCATTCTGAAAAACAAATGGATTTGATATTCCTAGATGCCCAAAAGGCATTTGATAATGTGAATTGGAGATTTATGCTATTATTATTGGAACAGATGGGCTTTGCTAGAAAATTTATCCAAGCAATAGAAGCCATATATTATAAGAAAATGGCAAAAGTAATGATAGAGGGAAAATTTACAGACTCTATTAATATAAGAAAAGGTACAAGACAAGGATGCCCATTATCTCCTTTGTTATTTGTATTGACCTTGGAAGTGTTAAATAGAAATATTAGAGAGGACAAAAATATAAAAGGAATGAAAGTTAAAAAGGAGGAATTTAAATTGCAAGCCTTTGCGGATGACTTGGTTTTTATTTTGGAAGACCCTCTAGAGACAGCTTTAAAACTATTGGAAAAGATAGAGATGTATGGTGAGATGGCTGGTTTGAAAATAAATAAAGACAAAACAAAGATTCTGACAAAGAACATGCTATTAAGACAAAGAGAAGAGTTGGCAGACCTATTGAAAATTCAAGTTATGAACAAAGTTAAATATTTGGGGATACATTTGACGTCAAGATGTATTACATTGAAAGAGAATAACTATATTAAACTTAAAGAGCAGATAGCATCTCATCTGAAAAAATGGGAAAACCTACAATTGTCATTGATAGGTAGAATTTCAACAATCAAGATGAATATTTTACCCAGAATTTTATATTTGTTTCAAACAATACCAATTAGGTTAGGTAAAGATTACTTTGAAGAATTAAATAAAATTGTGTTGAAGTATATATGGCAAGGTAAGAAAGCGAGAATAAAATTAAAACTCTTACAAGATGCTAGAATTAGAGGAGGATTTGGCCTTCCTAATTGGGAGTTGTATTACCAAGCTGCAAATTTAATGTGGGCCAAAGAATGGATAACGTTAAGAAAGACTAGATTGTTGACATTAGAAGGACATGATTTATTATTGGGCTGGCATGCTTTTCTATGGTATAAGGGAACTAAATCACAGGGCTATTTTAGAAGGCATTACATATGGGAATTGTTATGGTTGAATTGGGAGAAAATTAAGAGACAATGTTATTTGAAAATTCCAGTTTGGTTATCAACTATTGAAGCTTTTTCTTATCCTATAACATATAAGAAGGAACAAACAGTTAGATATGGGGAAATATTGGATGAAAAGGGTGAACTTAAAATGATGCAAAATTTAGAAGAACAAGATATAAAGATGAATTGGTTTTCATATGCACAAATACATTCAAGGTATCTTAAAGATTCTAAAACAGAAGGATTTTATGATAAATTGACTGACTTAGATAGGATTTTGACAGGTACTGATGAAAAAGTGATTAAAAAAATTATATAGTTATTTGCTGGAAATTAAATTAGAGGAAGAACAAGTTAAAGAAACAATGATTGCTTGGGGGAAGAATTTTGGATATGGGATTGATTTAGAGAAATGGCAAAAATTGTGGTCACAAAATTATAAAATGACAATGTCAACAGCATATAAAGAAAATTTGTATAAGATGTTTTACAGGTGACACTTTCCCCCGACAAGAATAGCAAGAATGTTCAAGAATAAATCTGAAAAGTGCTGGAAATGTCATCAGATACCTGGCTCATATTACCATATGTGGTGGACTTGTGAGGAGGCCAGAAAATACTGGACTAGAATTTGCATATGGTTGGAAAAAATGACAAAGAAACATATAGATTTGAAAACAGAGATTTTTTTTATTGGGAATCTTACCTGATACATATAATAAAAACTTAAAGCATTTGATTGTAAATGTATTAACAGCGGCTAGGATTGTATTTGCTAAAAATTGGAAGAGTGAGAAAATACCATCAGAGGAAAAAATTATAAAGAAAATATTGGAATGTGCTAAAATGAGTAAATTGACATATGAAATTAGAGAACAAGAAGATAAACAATTTTATGAAGTTTGGGATCTTTTCTATCAATGGTTAGATAATACAATATAATAATAGAATATTTAGAAACCTAGGAAATAATGAATATACTTTTTTTTTGTTTTCTTTTGTTTTGATAACATCTTTATAAAATTTTATTAAGATAGACTTGGTATGATTTTATGATCTGTTATAAAATAAAGTAAGTAAATTATAGTTATCTCGCTTAAGTATGAATTAATAAAATTATAGTCAAATGATTGTTTAATAATGATATTAGGATATATAATTGTTGATTGATAATACGAGTTATTATGTAACATAATTACAATGGTGACTATGAAATGGATGCACAAAAAAGAGTGGCAAACCAATCGATACACTGTCTGTAAATTTATGAAGGAGGATGATGCTTTTATGTTTGATGTCTTATGTTTTATGTGTTTTTGTTTGTTGTCAAAGTCCACAATCCCTCTATTGCACCATGAAAAGTCTTCAAGGTGCATCAGATTATATATACACTTTTAGACTGACATGGCTTGCTGGCAATTTAAATGAAAAAAAAAACTTTAAAACTGGAATAGTGAAGGGTGCAAGTCTATCTCACTCAATGAATTAAGAATAAGATGAAGACAATGTCATATGGATATGGCAAACTGAATGGGACAACTTGCCGCAGCCAACTCACTATGGCCAACTCACCACAGTCAACTCACCACAACCAAGTCTTCATGGGACAACTCTTTGTGAGACAATTCCACAATACAATTTAATTATTTAAAATAATTTTAAAAATAATTTTATTTTTTGCACTTCACATTTCATTTTGTCCCTCCTTTGGTATTCTTTCTTTAATGATTCTATTCCACTATTTCTTTGATATTAGTGTAACTGTTGTCCTATGGCAAGTTGCCTCATGGTGAGTTGGCTGTGGTGAGTTGTGGACACAACGGCAGAGTACAGACATTGCCATGACATATTGGTTACATACATTCAGGGAAAGATTCAAAGCTTGGTAAAGAGCTGCGAGGATGGGAGCTAATATGATGTTCTATATATTCATAAATCTGTGTATTTTAGTTTAGCATACTATGTGAACATAAGTGACATGTTGAAACAATTTTTCCCTTCACAGGGCAAATGGCTTTGATAGCTAAAAAATAAAAAGGAATTTAATGCACTACTTTGCTTTATGGAATATGCCAGATAAAGGAGTTTGCTTTCATAGCCTACACTGTATGTCATAACTGCAGAATTCATTGTTTTTTGAACTTCCTACAGCATTTCCAGGATTAAAACACCGAGCTATTTTTCCAAACTTGCACTTCATCCAATCTTTTGTTTTTTTTAATGATGTTGAATTGCTGAGTGCTGAAGGGATTCTTTCAAGGTTTTACCATGTATTCAGCTCTAATTTAGTTTACTCCTCATTTTAATAGTGCATAAACTTATAGTACAGCCAGCACTGAGGCATGCAGACAACAGTATTGCTACCTCAACATAAATTAGGATTACACAAACAAATATCTGAATCAAGTGGCACCAGGAGGAACTGGTCGATGAGCAAAAAATGGAAGAGATGAAAACGGAGCTATCATTTACATTGATTTAAAACAATGAAACACTTATTTGGTGTTAGTTTCCTCCCCCCCCCCCCGCCAATTCCAAATTGATGTAGGGAGCTGTAGAAACAGGATAGAGTATTTCCCATCAAGTATGTAACATAGATTCTAGGGCAATCTTTTATTTCTCCCAGATGCTGACTGGAACACACATATTGATCCATGGTTTAGGCATGGTTGATTGAATAAGGCATAAATGGCTATCTTCACACAACATCAAAAATAATGGTTCCCAAACTTCAATTGCTAGATCAGAAGCAAGAAAGGATAATAAGGTTTAGGATGTAGCATCAACTAGGCTGTAGCCCCTTTGGAGAGCTCCTCTGGCCTGGAAGTAGTCATGATGGAAGACAATTCATCCCTTACAAGTCTTTGGCTGTTCCAGGAGTGGGATGCTACTGGTTCTGCCCGGCTCTGTAGAACCGGTAGCTCTGAAGAGCAGCAGATACCGAACCGGTTCTGTGTCTGCTGCTGTTTGGCCCACCTGCCCACCCGGGCTCTTACCTGACCTTTATTTCCTGCATTTTCAACCTCAGCTGCTTTGCGTGGCACAGCTGAGACTGAAAAATCAGTAAAAAGGCTTTTTTCAAATGCTGCACACCGGCACAGAGCGCTTATCAGCTGTCCAGGAGGCACAGCTTTTGTTGTATTACATGCGCGCTCAGCATGCAAAACGTAAGTACCGAACCGGTAGTAACACCCATTAAATGCCACCCCTGGGCTGTTCCACACCCTATGTTATTGTTTGCCCAGGAATAACGCATTTATTTGTGCCATTAGCAGCTGTTTCTTCTTTTAGAATCTAAAATTATATTCTAAAAGCTAAAAGTTATTAAAAGTGTCTAGCAAAAGTGAAAAATCTCACTACTTCTAGTGTGTCTCAATTCTGAGTACTTCCCTTCTAGAATCTCTGTTGGCATCTGTACCATCTCCTTTAAATAAACACTTTCCCCAAAAGTACAGGTTTGTCAAGAATGATGATTTGATATAAATTTCCATCCTATTAGTAAAAAAAAGATGAATACACAGAGAAATTGTGGAAACTAAAAACGAAGAAAATTAAAGATATTGAAGGAGTCTGAGTTTCTTTGTTCACCCATCTATAATGGATAGAATCAATGTCACCCTAGAATTTTTCAGTGTAACCTTTTAGATAGCAGTTATGTTATTAGCCCAAAACTGAATAAAGTCCCAAACATGGTGAACTTTGCTGAAGTGTTAAGAATTAGGCACAAAGTGGCTGTTAGAAACAAGAAAAGTCTCTGCATATGAGCATTTCCCTGCTTACACTAGTTCTGACAACTTGATTTATCTTATAATCATAGTTTAGGAATAGAAGTCTCTGTGTCTGAAGAAAATAGATTTCTTTTCATAGGGATAAAGGCAGAATGCAGATACAATAAATAAGACAAAATACAATAAAACTCCACTGGACATTGGTTGCCTAGCTGATGATCAACTTAGAAGCTTTGGAAAGTACACCCCGAAAGACAGTGCCAGAAACCTACAACACCAGAAACCTCAGAAAACAGTGCCAAGAGACAAACCAGCCCTTCCCCCTTTAAGAAAACCAAGATGAATCAGCTGAAAGGAAAACTCAGATCATCCCTGCTTACAAAAGTAACAGAGCTGACAACAGTAGAGCCATTAAGATAAGGGGAATCAGGCTGAAAATAAGTCACCAGGGCAAAATTGAAACTCCTTTTTTTCCTGCCCCTTGACAAGATTAACCCCCAGGATAGGAAAGACAAAGGTCTTGGGACAGGGTTAACCGATTAAAGTAGGAAGACAGGCTCTAGTGAAATCACTAAAACTAGAGGCACACAAATAAAGCTGCAGGAGCTTCAAAGGGGAATTAAGCATAAAAGGCTCAGATTCACACTTCCAAGCTGCTTGCAAGCCAGGAATGCTGGAGCATTACTTTTTGCTTCTTGCCTTCCTACATGAAAAGAATTCCACTTTCTGGCAGCTGGCTTCTATATCCATTTCTTCTCAGCATCTGTGGTGTGTCCCAGCTGGGAACAAACTGGAGAAATTTCTTCCAACAAAACAATATTGGTAGTCTTGCAACTTCAAACTATTTTAAATCAAATATTAAGAATTTGACTTAGAGACATTATTTCAGTAATATTGCCAAGGCCTGGACATCTATTGATGAAGTTAAATTTTGATTTAAATACAATTCAATTTAAAGGTATGGCAACATCCTTGGACTTAATAATTTAGGAGATGACCAAGAAGTCCTCACATCAGCAATCTTTCTAGATTTTTCTTTGCTTCCATTAAATCTCAAAGGAATTCTGTAACATTATGAATAAACTCCTCCTATTAAGCTTTTTCAGGTGTGATGTTTTTGTCACTGCTACATAAATGCTGGACAGCTTCTCCTTCCCTGTGAAAAGTCACCCATTCAGTTTTGACAAATTTCAAAATGTTAGTATTTTTATCTGCTTTTACTTACTTCCCAAATCTGTGTTTTTAATCTAGTACCTGGGTTACTCATTGTGCTAAGCCTAAATCAAAATGTGGTCTGTGACTTAGCCACTGGTTGAGGATCAGCTTCCTAGAACTGAAGAAACAAGGAAAGATCATAACAGGAACACTTAATGTAGCAACCACAGAACAGCTGAATTGGGGGAATAATCCAACTCCATCCCAGCCCTACAAAGTTATAAGTGAGGGTTAACCAGGGGTGGTATTCAGCAGGTTCAGACCAGTTCTGGAGAACCGGTAGCGGAAATTTTGAGTAGTTTGGAGAACCGATGGTAACCTTCCCCCAGGAGTGGGGTGGGAATGGAGATTTTACAGTATCCTACCCCTGCCATTACCCACCCACAGAACCGGTAGTAAAAAAATTTGAATCCCACCACTGGGGTTAACTGATTGATGACTTTTAATAATTCCTTTCCTGGCAACATTTTAAAATCTGAGGCTGTTTGTCCCTTTCCTTAACAGAGTGAACTGAGGAACCAAATTGAATTCTATTCTTGGGTAATTCCTAGCCCCGGAACACGAAGATGCTCATTGTTGTGTCCGCGAAATGATGCCAGGAGTCGGTGACTTCAAATCATGCTCTTTTATTAAAGTAGGAACCGAACTGGCTCTTCGCAAAAGGTTCGCGGCTTTTATTTTTTCAGCCGCGGCGGCCGCTATTCTTTCAGCCGTGGCGGCCGCGGCCAATGGCACCGCTTTGAATCTCCCGCGATTCGAATGGACCAATCGCGGGAGATTCTTAGCGAGCCAATTGGTGCGGCTCGCCTGACTAATCAGAGTGCCCCGCGCTTTGGCCAATCAAAGCGTGGGGATCTCAAGAATGCTAATTAGGGACAGAACACCCCTCCCCTCTTGGTTCAGTCCTTACGTCGCGTAGTCACGTAGGTAGGCGGTGCTCCGTCTGAGCCTACTGGACCTGCGCAGCTCAGTCGTAGGTTGGATCCTGGCCAGTTCGGTCAGGATCTCTGTTGCTCCTGATGCCGTCATGGGAACCGGCTGGTCGGTCGGGCCGGGCCGCTCTCCGTAGCTCCCTCCTGGGCCTCCCGGGTTGGTTGAGCTGCGGGTTTCGCCGCTCCCGCTCGGTCTTTCCGGGTCGGTCGAGCTGGCCTGGCTGTCTCTTCCTGGCGAGGGGTCGTGATGGCTGCTTTCCGGTAAGTATGGCTGGTTTATTCTTCTTTGGTTTTGGTCCCCTGGGTATTCCCTCCCCCCTTGGTTTGTGTTGTGGGGGTTGGTTTCGCCTGTTTGTGCGTCGGTGGTCTCTTGGTTGGCAGTCCTCGACCTTAATTGGTCGATGTGGCGTTTTCACGCTCGTCCGTCTGCTGTTTGTAGCCAGTACGAGTGTGGGCCTGTTATTTGTGTGATGACGGCCGGTATCCATAGTGGGTCTCCCGTCAAGTTTCTTGCGTATACGGGGTCGCCTGGTGCGAAAGTTTGGTGTTTGCTGTTTGAGTCTGAGGGCTTCTCCGGGTTATACGTGGGGTGTAACCTGTCGAGTGGGGACCTTAATTTCCTCCCCATTAATAGTTCGGCTGGGCTCTTATTGGTTGTGGTATTTGGGGTTATGTGTTGGGTGAAGAGTAGTTTGTTTATTTTCTCCTGGATCTCCCCATGGTCTATTTCCCGGATGGTTTTCTTAGTGAATTGCACCATCCGTTCCGCTCTACCGTTCGCCGCTGGGTGCGCCGGTGCTGTCAGCGCGTGGCGGATGCCCCTTTCCGCTAGGAATTTTTCGAATTCCAGCGAGGTGAATTGGGGCCCGTTGTCGGAAACGACGACGTCTGGGAGGCCGTGCGTTGCAAAGAGTTTGCAGAGTTCCTTGATCACGGCCTCCGTGGTTGTTGTCTTCATGTTGCTTACCTCCAGCCAGTTGGAGTAAGCGTCTACTGTTATAAGGAAGGTGTGTCCTTTTGTGGGCCCAGCGAAGTCTATGTGAATCCTAGACCAAGGTCCCCTTGGGGTTTCCCACTCTAGGACGGGTGCTGTGGGTGGGCTTGGCCTAGTTTCCTGGCATCGTTGGCACCTTGCTACCCAGGTCTCAATTTGTTTGTCCATCCCTGGCCACCAAGCGTAACTTCTGGCCAGGGCTTTAGTCCTAACGATGCCAGGGTGCCCCTCGTGTAGCAGTTCCAGAACCTTCCCTTGTAGCTTTTCTGGAATGACCACCCTATCCCCCCATAGTATGCACCCTTTTAATAACGAGAGTTCCGTTTGGCCGTTTCGGAATGTTTTGACGGACTCGTCGTTGTCCCTTTCCGGCCACCCTTTCTCTACCCAATGCAACACCCGCGCCAGACATTTGTCTTTATTAGTCTCTCGGGCAATGTCTGATGCGGTTATGGGCAGGTTGGGTAGAGTCTCTATGCTGAGGGTGGTCGTCGTGGGTGCTGGGTCGGTGTCAGGTTCCGGTAGCGGCGAGCGGCTTAAGGCGTCTGCATGGGAGATCGTCTTACCCGGTTTGTGTATGAGTCCGTAGTTGTAGGCTGCCAGGAACTCGGACCACCTTGTCATTTGGGGAGACAGAATGTTCGGGGTGGCCCGGTTTCCTGCAAGGATTCCCAGCAGCGGCTTGTGGTCGGTTATGATGGTGAATGTCCGGCCGTAGAGATACTCGTGGAATCTTTTTACGGCGGCAATGATAGCCAGAGCCTCTTTGTCCAGCTGGCTATAGTTCCGCTCCGGTTTGGTGAGGGTCCTTGAAAAGAACGCGATGGGTGCTTCTTTTCTGTCGGGGAGGGTATGGCTGAGGACAGTGCCGACGCCGAAAGGTGATGTGTCGCATGTGACGGCCAGAGGTAGGGTCTCGTTATACTGTATAAGGACGGTGTCCGAAGTGAGGAGGTCCTTTGTTCTTTGGAAGGCGGCTTGCTCGCGTTTCCCCCAAGTCCAGGTCGCCGCCTTGTCCAGGAGCCTATGCAAGGGCTCCGCCACCGTCGCCTTTTGGGGCAGGAACACATTGTAAAAGTTAAGTAGCCCCAGGAATGCCTGTAGTTCCGTCTTCGACTTGGGTGTGGGGGCTTCTTTGATGGCCTTGATTTTTTGGTTTGTGGGGTGAATGCCGTGACGGTCTAGGAGGTATCCTAGGAATTCTACCCGTTCCGTGTATAATTGGCATTTCTCCCTCTTGACTTTGAGCCCGGTCTCTTTGAATTTGGTTAGGACCTCCCTTAGGTGACCCTCTAGTTTGGCTTGGTTGGTTGCCGACACTAGGACGTCATCGAAGTAAGGTACCACCCCCTTGATGCCTTGCAATAGTCTTTCCATTAGGCTTTGGAATATTCCCGGTGCCACGCTGACTTCGAATTGGAGTCGGTTGCATTTAAATGCTCCCCGGTGGGTGACTATGGTTTGCGCTTCTGCCGTTTGCTCGTCGACTGGCAACTGTTGGTATGCCTGGGCGAGGTCGAGCTTGGTGAAAACCTTGCCCCCTCCCAGTGAGTGCAGTAGGTGTTGCACTACTGGGACGGGGTAGGCGCTTTGTTGTAGCGCGCCATTTAGGGTGGCCTTATAGTCCCCACAGATCCTCACCGACCCATCGGGCTCGATCGGGGTGACTATGGGGGTCTCCCACCGGGCGTGGTCTATGGGCTGTAGGACCCCTTGCTTGACGAGCTTGTCAATTTGCTTGTCTATCTTGGGTTTAAGTGCGAATGGCACCCGCCTTGGTTTCAGGCGTTTTGGGGGGACGTTTGGGTCTAGGCTGAATGATATAAGTGGCCCTCGGTACTTGCCTAGGTTTCCGTCGAAGACCTCTTGGAATTCCCGGGCCATTTGCTGCTCCCAGCTGTCGTCGGTGACGTGGTTGACTCCCATGACTGCGATGCCGAGCGGGGCGAACCATTGCAGTCCCAGTAGGCTTGGGCGGTCGCGGTCGACGATTGTCAGGAGAAGCCTTTCGGTGTGCCCTTTATATGTGATGTTGAAGTGTATGGTTCCGACTACCGGGATGCTGTTTCCCTGGTAGTCCTTTACGATGAGTCTCTGGCTGTCTAGGTTCCTCCTTTGGATGGTAGGCACCAAGCGCTTTATTTCATGCCATGCTATCATGGAGAGGTAGGACCCGGAGTCCACCTCCATTTTGCATGGCTCGCCCTCGATGCCTACCTCCACGTGGACCTTCCGGGCGTCATTGGTTATGGCGTGGCCGATGGTGACCGTCTGATGGGTCTCCTCTCTTCGCCGGTTATCGCCGCCTCGCAGGGACTCATTGCTCCTCTCCTCTCTGTGCTTTGTCTGTTGCTTCTTGTTTCTGAGGTTTTTGAATTTTAAATTTAAATTTTATCTCTTCAGATGAAATCTATACATCTCTTTTTTCTTGCACATTCTCTGGCCAAACCTAATTACTAACTAATTTGCTTCAAACCTGAGTCACTTGAACTTGGAGGCCTAGTTTACCCATGGTTTGTTTGCTTTTGGCCTATTTATTGATCTCCACTTAGATATTTCAATATTATCTCTAACTTTCCCATACATAAAGCCACTCTTGTTTTTTTCAGCAAAAACATCAAGGAAGAAAAGGATGAAAAAAAAGGGAAGTGGGGGTGGGGGGAGAGAAACTAATCTGGATGGAGATAAGCTGAGGTGAAGAGGAGGTAACTGGATACAGAAGGAGAGACAAAAACCCTATTATAGTATTGCAAAGAGAGTTAGATTTACTTGGCAATAGCCCTTCCAGAGAGCAGCTCCTCTTTAGGGTAATTTTAAGGGCATCTATGTTTTGGAGCAGGGATATCTACATCATTTGCACCACACCTAATCCCTTTGTTTTCAACAGCCTCTTCCATTTTTATCAGGAAATGTTAAAGTGCCCCTTCTACCATGGCTAATTGTTATGGAGGAGAATTGTCTTCCTAACAGGTAACCATGGAAATAATCAACAGATTTTTCTTGTTGCCCTGAAGCAGTCCTTTAACCACTTTCACCAGTTAGGCGAGACCTGCACATTTCCAGGGATTTTAGATATTTTGTGTTCAATGTCAGCTTGCACTGCTTCTAGATTCATCCTCCTGCATTTTGTTAGAATATAAGGATGATCAACCAGTACTGTTCTTTTCCCTGTCTGTCTGCTGGCTGATAAACATTTATGGATGTCATATATTGATATGTTATACAGGTCTCTCAGATCGTTTCAACAGTTCTAAAAATTGTACTGTATAAAGTTAGCACCCACCCTTCTCCTAGAAAAATGAAATACTCTAGGAAATATTAAAAAGGCAGAATATTATATTTTCCCTAAAGGAGAAACATGTTTCTAAAGACGTACACTCAGAGCCTCAGCTCCTTGCTCCCCTTCCCCTCCGGCAGACATTTTGGAGCCAACCTATCTACAAAGCTGGGCCAGCTTATCTACAAATCAAAAGACCTTCACCCTCAGGACATAATAGGATTAGCCCTTTACCCATCACACTACATGGCATCTGGGAAGATTGTGTCACCCAGCAAGGTTCAACCAAGCCTGGAACTCAAGACAGCCTACAGAAATCCCCTTGCATGGCCCATTGGAGTCTGACAACCAATCAGAATACATATCTTTCACAGGAACAGGAAGCAAGTTCAAAGCCCAAGAGAGGTATAAATATTTCTTTCTCCCTTCCTCCCTCTCCCCCTCTTCCATACCCCTCCCCTCTCTCTTTCCCCCATGTGCTCAATTGCCCAGGACCTCAACAGTTTCCATGGTTCCTGTGTCTTCCTCCCCACTTGGAACCGAACCCAGATGGACATTTGATGGGGAAGAAACATTCAAGTAGGAAAGTTCCCAGCTTTAATTTAGAGGCATTATTTATCAGAATGGAGAAGCAGTCCTGTCATAATCATGACTGCATTAAATAGTACTTTAATCATTCGGACTTGCTCCTTTTCTCCAATTTCAAAAAGAAGCTAGCCCACATTTTACCTATCTATTTACTCTTATCTTTTATGCTCTTATTTATAAGAGCGTAAAAGATAAAGTGAGACTCTGGTCCAGCCCATGGACTTAATCCAGCTCAGCAGGCTATTATATGGTCCACAAAGCCTTGTGTGAGATCTGAATGTTCCACCAACATTGTCACATTTCCAGTTCTTCTCCGGTAAACAAAATATTTTATGCCTTTGCTTTGAAGCACGATTATTCACTGCAGATGATCAAGTAAATAGCAATGTCATTGTTAAATCCTTTGGCTGCTCATTATGGTATATTGATAAAAAGGAATTCAAAATGTTGTCTTGAAACAATGGGAAATGTAATCTGATGCCCAGGATGGGATTCTGCACCAACTTTTATTTCTTTCTTCATTTTCTATATTGCTATAATTATATAACGGACTTCTGGTGGTAAAAACATAAGCAGAGAAACATGACAAAAACAAAATACAGCAGTGCAACAGTCCATCAAATCAAGGGGGGTTATGCCTATTTCCAGAAGCTCTCCAAAATAATATTAAAGGAGTATCTTCCCATTTAATGCTTGTCACTTTTCCCAATTCATGCCATTCTGAGCTGTATTCATGGTATCACCCTATTTGCTCACTTTTAAACCAATTATGTGAACAGATTTGGTGCCCATTTGAAAACAAAATCTTGCCCTAATCCAATTAGATGTTGGCTACCATTCTGGGGAGTTTTCTCACACTTTTGCCTAGCTCAGCCTTTGCTCCAAGCTTAAGGCCTCAATCCTATAAACCCAACTGAAATTAATGGATAGTATTTTTGAGTAGATATATAGGGTTGTATAAAAAACACTTTTACTCTTTGCAGTAGCCTCTTTTCTTTTTTCTCTCTCCCTCCCCTGTATTTTTTTTTTCTCTATTTACCTTACATATTGGTTTTTTATTTTTATTTTTGTGGCTTTCTTTTTTTTTTCTTATGCATCCTTTTATACCTGAGACCTTTTAATTGGATTAAGGTGTTGAAGAACCTGAAGAACTTTTTTTTCTCCTTTTTAGTTTTTTACCTTTTACTTTTCTGCCTTTTTTCAGGATTTAACATTTTTTTCTTTTTTGTGTGTGTTTATGCTTTTTTCTTCCATTTTTGAGTTTTTACTGCTATCTAGCCAATCGATTGGATTAAGGTATACAAGAACCTGAATTATTATTATTATTATTATTATTATTATTATTATTATTATTATTATTATTTTGGTAAAAGTTTTATTGATTTTAACGACAGACAAAAGACATATAGGACATAAAACATAACATAAAAAAAAAATATATCATCATAAATTTACAGTGTATCGGTTGGTTTACCACTCCCTTTTGTGGATTCATTTCATAGTCATCAAAATAATTATATTACATAATAACTCACATGATCAATCAATAAAATATCCCAATATCATTATTGAACAATCATTTGACTATAATTTTACTAATTCATACTTAAGCGAGATAACTATAATTAAGTTAAATTATTTTATAACAAATCATAGTATCATACTAAATCTATCTTAATAAAATATTCTTAAAAATTATCAAAACCAAGAAAAATTATATATTCATTATTTCCTAAATTTCTAAATATTCTATTATATTATATTATCTAACCATTGATAAAAAAGATCCCAAACTTCATAAAATTGTTTATCTTCTTGTTCCCTAATTTCAAATGTCAATCTACTCATTTCAGCACATTCCAATATTTTCTTAATAATTTCTTCCTCTAATGGTATTTTCTCACTCTTCCAGTGTTTAGCAAATACAATCCTAGCTGCTGTTAATACATTTACAATCAAATACTTTAAATTTTTATTATATATATCAGGTATTATTATTATTATTCCTACTATTTGGTTTCTTTTTTCCTACTATTTTTATTTGGAATTGCAATTGGTTATTTCACAAGTGGATTAAGGTCTAGAAGAACCTGAAGATTTTGAATTGTTTGAACAAATCGGAAAAATGTTGGAAATGTCATAGACACCTGGCTCATATTACCATATGTGGTGGACTTGTACGGATGCTAAAAATATTGGACTAAAATCCAATGTAGTTGGAAAAAATGATAAAAAAGCATATAGATTTGAAACCAGAGATATTTTTATTGGGAATTTTACCTGAAATATATAGTAAAGAATTGAAATACCTGATTGTAAATGTATTAACAGCGGCTAGGATTGTATTTGCTAAAAATTGGAAAAATGAGAAAATACCATCACAGGAGGAAATATTAAGAAAATATTGGAATGTGCTGAAATTAGTAGATTGACATTTGAAATCAGAACAAGATGATAAACAATTTTATAAAAGCTGGGATGTATTCTATCAATGGTTAGAAAATAAAACATGGTAATAAAATGGATAGTATTTTTGAGTAGATATATAGGGTTGTATAGAAAAACACTTTTACACTTTGCAGTGACACTACATCTATGCTCTAGGCCAGGGTCTCCAACCTTGGCTCCTGGAAGCCTGGCGGACTTCAACTCCCAGAGTTCCACAGCCAGCTGGCTGTGGAATTCTGGGAGTTGAAGTCCACCAGGCTTCCAGGGGCCAAGGTTGGAGACCCCTGCTCTAGGCTGTTCCTCTGATTAAATCCCCCAGCCATGCTCATTTGCTTTGCCATACTGCAAAACAGGGGGCTCCAACCTTGGCAACTTTAAGATTTGTGGACTTCAACTCCACAAATCAGTTCCTTAGCCAGTGAAGCTGAAGTCCACAAGTCTTAAAGTTGCCAAGGTTGGAGACCCCTGCTGTAGAAGATTCCCTTGCTTCAACTGACTATGTTCAACCTCCACACCAAAGGATGGAAGCAAGGGCAATAAAGAGCACGGGGACTTCAATGTTACTTGCAAGATAAGAGCCAGTACCTAAATAACCTCATTTAATAACTCCCACTGGTCAGAAACAGTTTAGATTGGCAGACATTTGTGGTGTGAACATGGATGTATAATAGGGATGAACTATTAGTTCTGTAAATCCTCTGACAGTTACTCTCTAAATAGAAGAAACCCATGAGAGTTGGCATTTGTTTTTGAGCTTTTCAAAACAAAGGGTATTAGTTTTGGGGAGGAAGAGGGTTCCTAAAAAAATGTGAAGAATTAAGATGGAAAGGAATCTAGTACAGGTAGAAATTGCCAAACTGAAACGGAACTTGTCCAATCTGTATATTTAGCTCAGTGGAGGTATATATGCAGAAATCCAGGGCCAACTCAGTTGCTACAAGCCCTCCTTGATGGAGTGAGTCATCAGCTCAAAGATCTAAAGTTAGGCTCATGTCACAACTTTATATTTTTGTTCTCTCCCTTTCTTTTATTTTATTGCTATTTTCAAAAGTGTGGGAAAAACCAAGCATTGGTTTTAGAAGGTAAAAATATACTTTGCTATCAGGCATATTGGTTAGTGTTAAGTTCTGCGCATGGGTGCAAGGAACGGAGACGAGGCAGTGAAAAGTGAACTTCAACTCTTTATTAAG
The DNA here is from genome assembly GCA_033807585.1 of Hydrophis major. Taxonomy (NCBI): domain Eukaryota; kingdom Metazoa; phylum Chordata; class Lepidosauria; order Squamata; family Elapidae; genus Hydrophis; species Hydrophis major. Next base: position 180,485,116 of record CM066331.1, on the reverse strand, counting down.
CATACTGAACAGAGCAATTACCTAGGGCAGCAGCAGCCCTTTTATAGGGTTGGCTGCTGTCCTATTAGCCAATGAAAACATGGAAGTGTTAAACCCTTGAACCAATGAGAGTTGGCCCGTTAACAGCCAATCAATGTCCCGGAAAGGACCAATCTGATGTCGCTATTATCGGCCAATCAGAAGTGCTGGATTAGAACCCTGCTTTTTACTTATGGTTGTTAAAACTTTATTAAACACCTTTATTAGTTCATAACACCCCTCGCCCCTAGGTTCCGTTTGAGGGGTGCAGTAACGTAATTGCGTAGATATGCCGGTCGTTTCAATTGCCTATTAGATTTGTGCTGTCCCACCAGTTCCTGTCTGTAGTCTGGTTCCGGTGGAACGTTTTTTGATTTATCTGGCATAGGCGGTTCCGCATTCCCACAGGATGATTCGGCGCCGCTAATTCTGTCATCGTTGTCCTCCGGTTCCTGCAGGCTCGCCTCCGTTGAGGTATTTCTCTGTGGTGAGACACCACCCCTTCCTGATTCTTCTTCATTGAACGCACCTGGCTGTTGACTTTCTTCGATTTCGTCATCCAGCATCTCGAATTCGGTTCCCTCGACATCCCTTCCCCCCTCAGTTTGAGAGTCACAGGAGTTGTGGGAACTGGGTTGCAATCTAGAGCAAAGCTGATCAATATGGCGTTTCCATATCTTTCCGTCCAATGTTTGCATGCGGTACAATCTGGGCCCGGTGGTTTGGGTTACGGTTGCTTCGACCCATAATGGTTCGCTGGAAAGGTTTTTAGCGAAGACTAAGTCGCCTCCCTTGAACTCACAGCATTTTCCGCTAGATCCACAGGGTTTCTCTGGCACGTAGGATGGGTGGAGACGGTCGAGGTGGGAGCGGAGCTTTCGTCCCATCAACAATTCAGCTGGAGTCTTCTTGGTGATGCTGTGCGGGGTGATATTATTGGAGTAGGAGTATTCTGTTTAGTTTGTCGTCAATGTCCCCATTGTCCATCTTGTGGAGAGTTTTTTTAACAAATTGGACCATGCGCTCGGCCCTGCCATTGGCCGCAGGGTGTGCCGGCGAGGTTAGCGCATGGCGGATACTCCGGTCTGCTAAGTATTGTTCAAATGCCAGGGTGGTGAACTGGGGTCCGTTGTCGGAGACTAGAACGTCTGGCAGTCCATGTGTTGCGAATAGTTTGTTTAATTTGCAGATGACTGAATCAGTTGTAGTAGTCTTCATCTTGTGGATTTCGAGCCAGTTGGAATAGGCATCCACTGTTAGGAGGAACGTATGTCCCTTAGTAGGTCCCGCAAAGTCAATGTGGATGCGGGACCATGGCCCCTGGGGGGTTTCCCACTCCATTGGAGTTGCTCTAGGTGGGGCACTGCTGACTTCTTGGCACTTTAGACAAGTCTTCACCCAGGCTTCGATTTCCTTATTGATGCCCGGCCACCACGTGTAACTTCGTGCGAGCGCTTTCATACGCACGATGCCGGGGTGACCATCATGCAATGCTCTCAAAACTGCTCATTGTAACCGCTCTGGGACGATGACTCTGTCTCCCCATAGGATACAGCCTTTCTGCGAGAAAAGTTCTGTTTGCCAGTTCCTGAAAGGGGTGAATTCGTCAGGGGTTTGTTCTACTGGCCATCCTCATTCGACCCAGCTGAGAACTCATGCCAGGACAAGATCTCGTTTCATTTCGATAGCAATGTCTCTGGCTGTTAGCTGCGGTGAATGTAGTGTTTCAATCTGGAGTGTCGTGAGGGTTGGAGCTGGGTCGTCGATGGTTTCTGGAAGTGGGGCATGGCTCAATGCATCAGCATGGGGAATGGCTTTCCCCAGGCGGTGTTGCAATTTATAATTGTATGCAGCTAAGAACTCTGACCAATGAGTCATTCTAGGTGATAATATATAGGGGGTTGGCTTGTCTCCCGCTATAATCCCCAGCAAAGGCTTGTGATTGGTAATAATAGTAAAAGCTCGTCCATACACATATTCATGAAACCGTTTCACAGCAGATACAATAGCAAGAGCCTCTTTGTCAATTTGGCTACAGTTGCGTTCAGCTCTCGATAAGGTCCTTGAAAAATAGGCAATAGGGGCTTCTCTACCATTTGGTAACACATGACTTAAAATGGCTCCTACTCCAAACGGTGAGGTGTCACATGTAATGGTTAAAGGCAAAGTCTCGTTATACTGCATTAAAACAGCATAGGAGGTTAGTAAGTTTTTCACTTGTCGGAATGCGTGCTCCTCTCGGTGTCCCCAGACCCAGGTGGCTTTTTTGTCAAGAAGTCTATGTAGGGGCTCAGCTACGGTCACCTTCTGGGGCAGGAAGATGTTGTAAAAGTTTATGAGCCCCAGGAAAGCTTGGAGGTCAGTCTTATTTCTGGGTCTTGGGGTGTTTTTGATTGCTCTTAGTTTGTTATTAGTGGGGTGAATGCCTTGCTTATTGATTAGGTACCCCAGGAACTCTACTTTCTCTGCACATAGTTGACATTTATTTTTTTTAACCTTTAGGCCAGAGTCTTTAAATTTCTGGAGAACCATTTTAAGATGCCTCTCTAGTACTTCTCTATTCGGGGCCGCAATTAAAATGTCATCAAAATATGGCACGATCCCCTTGATCCCTTGCAACAATCTCTCCATCAGAATTTGAAAAATCCCTGGGGCCACGCTCACTCCGAATTGGAGTCGGTTGCATTTAAAAGTGCCACGGTGTGTAACGATTGTCTGTGCTTCTGTGGTTTTTTTATCTACAGGCAGTTGTTGGTACGCCTGCACTAAATCCAATTTAGCGAAGACTTTTCCGCCCCCCAGGGAATGGAGAAGATGTTGAACCACCGGTACCGGGTAAGCGTTCTGTTGAAGGGCGTGATTGAGGGTGGCCCAGTAGTCCCCACAAATCCTTAACAATCCATCCAGTTTGATGGGTGTTACGATTGGGGTTTCCCAACAGGCGTGGTCAGTTGGTTCTAAAACACCCTGGGCTATTAATTTATCGAGCTGCTCATCGATCTTTGGTTTTAGGGCAAAAGGTACCTGATGAGGCTTAAGGTGGATGGGGGCTACTTCAGGGTTAAGGTTAAATGATATCAGGGTCCCCTTGTACTCGCCTAGTTTGTCTGCAAAGATGTCCTGGAATTCCTGGACGAGGGCCTCCTCCCAGTCGTCGCTTCTGGTTTGGTGAATGCTGGCTACCTCGATCCCGAGTGGGGTGAACCATTGAAGGCCTAATAAACTAGGCCGGTTGCAGTCGACGACGGTCAGCAGTAACGATGCAGTACGATTTTTGAATGATACTTTGACTTGGCTGGAGCCGACAACCGGAATTCAGTTCCCCTGGTAATCTTTGAGTATAATTCTTTGGGCTCTGAGGTCTTGACGCCGGACGGCAGTGATTAACTGTTTAAGGTTCTTCCAGGAAACCATTGAGAGGGACGACCCTGAGTCGACTTCCATCACGCAAGGTTGGTTCTCGATGGCGACCCTCACTCAGATATTCTTTGCATCTAACGATGAAGCATGACCGATGGTAATGGTTTGGTGTGCCTCTTCCCGTCTCGTTGAAGTGGCAAGTGTTTTATTTCTGTAGGAGTGGTTGTTCCATTGGTGGTTCAAGTGTTCCTGACTCACAGGACGATTCCCTGTGGTCTGGCGGTAGTTGTTTTCTCTCCGAAATGGGCTGGATCCTCGCTTGCTTCTACAGACCTTCCCAATGTGGCCTCTTTCCCACAGGAATGGCAGAGCACGTTGAGGAATTTGCAATCTGATCCTGCGCATTGGTGCGGTAATCTTCAATTCCGCGGGTTGCGTTGGTTGCATTTGGACCGGAGCCGGTTGACCTCCTCTTCATCACTTTCTGATGGAGATTCGAGGTCCTCATGGTGGGCCGCTGTTGTGTGCCTCTCTAGGCGAGGTGAGGTATCATTGGCGAGTTGACGGAGCGGTGCGTTGGTGCGGCGCATTCGGGTGGCCAACTTCCTGGTTGCTTCGGCTGCAGTAGCGTCTTTGATGATATCGGCAAGATCGATCTCCCCTTTGACCATGATCTTGCTCTGGCTGTGTGGTCATCTCATCCCAGAACTATTCGGTCTCTCAGAGTTTCTTCGAGGTCTGCAAACCCACAGGTTCCGGAGGTCTGCGATGAAATCTGCAATGCTCTCTCCTTTCCGTTGGTCCCTCTGATAAAACTCATGTCTTTGGACAAGCATTGGTATGGCGGGTGCATAGTGGGCCCATAGAAGGGGCGGGAGGACGTCCCAGTCCATGGATTTCACCTCAGCCGGTTTCGCTAGTGCCTTGGCCATCTTAAAGACGGCAGGCCCACAATGGGTCAGGAACACTGCTCGCTTTTTTCCTGTAGTTGAGTCTTTCAAGTTGTTGGTCTCTAGAAACATCTGGAACCGGTCTATGTACGAGTCCCAGTCTTCTTGTGCCGGGTCAAATGGAGCGGGTGGTATGGCGCCGCCGGACATGTTTTCCATTGTCGATGTGCCTTCAGCCACGTGCTCTGTTTGGTGCTCTGTGAGTGTTCAATCAGCTCAGATGTCTCCGCATCCCACCCTCATCGCCAGTGTTAAGTTCTGCACATAGGTGCAAGGAGCGGAGACGAGGCAGTGAACAGTGAACTTCAACTCTTTATTAAGCATACTGAACAGAGCAATCACCTAGGGCAGCAGCAGCCCTTTTATAGGGTTGGCTGCTGTCCTATTAGCCAATGAAAACATGGAAGTGTTAAACCCTTGAACCAATGAGAGCTGGCCCATTAACAGCCAATCAGATGTCCCGGAAAAGACCAATCCAATGTCGCTATTATCGGCCAATCAGAAGTGCCGGATTAGAACCCTGCTTTTTACTTATGGTTGTTAAAACTTTATTAGCCTTTATTAGTTCATAACAGTTAGTAGTATCTTTTGCTCAGCTTTGCACAAATTTACCTAGTGCACATATTATATTATTCCACAATGTGGTTTATTTGGTTTTGATTTAGTTGCATAAATTCAGCTACTTATTATTATTATTCATTATAAAGCAATCAATAGCTTAGGGCAATGCATGAACTTATTTCAATTTTCTTATCAGCTGGCCTCCATCCTGATCTTCAGCAAATAGGCATTTTCTGTTTATGATCATTGTTACAAGTACGCTGATTGCAATTTTGATTTCTAGAAGCTCAGGTTGGTATAGGTTACCCTGGTATTTATCAGATGATAGGATGATTTCATTTGAGGAAGGAATGCTTCAACTGCTCATTGCTTAATCAAAGGACTTTTATATGTAGATCACATTGAGAAACAGGAATTCAGCAAGATAACAGACCTTAAATGCTCTTTTGGCTGTGGCCATTCCCTAAACTGTTGCTAAAAGTAATGCAGATATTTTTGCACTGGTAAAATGAGTCCAAATAGTATGAACGCAAAAACAATTTTCCCCATTTTCTTCTTGTCCCTGTCTGGGATTATCATTCTATGAAATTGCTTGGTTTACAAGTATAATGGATAACAAATATCTCATCTACATAATATCTGCATCTTCCATTTTAAATTATTTGCAGGAGAATTTCAGGGCCCTGAACTTTTTAGCCCTGTGCCTCTCAGTTCTGTCCCTTAACAATGAATATCTTTTCTAAAATAATGAAAAACAATATACTTTTATTATCTCTCTCAGAAGATATGTGTCTAAAAAAAAGGATGGAGGAATCAATCTCTTAAAAAGACATAAAATTTAAAAACCTTGAGCCCAAAGCTAAATTTGGACATAAACTACTCGAATGAAGCAATAGCTCAGGTGTAAGTAATGGAAGGTTTTCTAATTCAATAACTGGTTTCACTCTTGTGGTTCCTGCAACAGACTGCTGTGAAGTAAGTATGGACTTTGATCCTATGGATGGTGTTAGTACTGAACATGTTATAATCTCTTTTTCCCTTTGAAAACTGGAGAGAGGGAGTTTCATATAGATTTCTGACCAAGATAAGATTTCTAAGGCTTCTTGTAATTCTTTCGAAAACCAGCATCAAAACATTTTCTGTTTCTTTTCTCTTTAACCTTTCATAGATTTCCCCCCCTCCCTCCTATTAGTTTGATGCACTTGCAAGTCTGATGTTAAAATAATGCCAACAAGTCCGGATTGTTGAGTAGATAGATCATTATGTCCTACTTTTTGTAGCTTTTTCCTTTTTTCTTTTCTGGCTCCATTTCTTTTTTCTATCTCTTCCTCTTTTTCTACCACCAATCCTAGTCTCTTCATTACCTTATTTTTCTGTTTTCACTCTCATTGATATTCATGCTGGAATAAATTCAATTGCATTTTTCTCTCTTTCCCCTGAAGAGTCTTGCTGTGGTAAATTGCAGACATTCGAAATCATACTGCTCTGATTTATCATTTGGGGAAGAGAAGTGAAATTCTCCCCTCTGTCAGCCCCATCAAGTAAAGAAATGACAGCAGAGCTTCAGGTCAGGGGAGAAGCCTTGTTAAGGCAACTTGATAACATAGGACACAGAATGCCATTTGTGCAGTCTCCTTTATAGGGTCTATGCCATTTTGAACTGCAAGGGAAGAGATGACCAATTGCACACAAACCTACATCTCTATTGGATTCCACACATTAATTTACTATTGAAAAAGAAAGGCAAGAGCCATCCAAGTGTAAACGATGAGACACATAGAGAAACACTTCAACTATTCATAATGTGATGGGGTAGACTTCAGGCAGAGACAATACCATCCAAAGTTTCATGGTGAAAAGCAATCTGGTTTCAGGAGTTACATTTTACTTTCAATTATTTAGATCAATAGATGTTATTGCTTTAGATACCACCATACAGCATAGAAAACTGTTAATACTTTTCCGTTTATATAAAAAAAACATTTAAGGTAAGGAGACAGTTAATTGTACAGTATGTGATCCTAAGTGAACATTAAAATAAATATTTAAAGACTAAATTTTGAAAGAGTAAAATGAGGAATAGATCACTGGTAAATGAAAAAAATGAATTGCATCCCAAATAAGGAGTCGTCCCCCCCCCCCCCCCCCCCGTAACATCTCAGGTTTTACAGCAAATATTTGCATTTGATGGGAATATCTGTATTGGAATTTGGAAGTAGGACACCAGACAGAATCACTTGATCAAGGTGATATGCTTAATCTATTTAAATCACCATGAAAAACAATGTTCCTTTTTTGAACTAAGATATTCCCTAAACTAATTTATTGCTACATATAAAACATAATGGAACTGCCACTAAAAGAAGCTTTCATACAATTAAGGAATATCATGCAAAATTTCTTGGCTCTACAATTTATATACTTTTTGCAATTTCTGGTATGTGATTTGAAACGACACAGGTTTTCATCTGGCTTTCCTTTTAGACCCTCAAGGTCTAGCTATGTTCTAGAATATCTGCACGTTGTGTTGATCATGTAAGATACACACTCACACACACTTTTCTTGCTAAGAACAATATTATATGTCTGCTCTTTATATGAGGAATGGCTTCTGTTTGATATGGAGATTGCTACCGTGACTGGCTCGCTTTTTAAATATGTATCTGTATTGACAGAATAGTAATTGCTTAGTGTCCTGTTCTCCTGCAATCCATTTGATTGCTGTTTGTTGCATGGTGTGTTAGTGATCTTTTTCTAGAATGACTCACCATCAAGTTGCTTCTACTATTTACCTGAATGCAAAGTTGTCTATAGTTAGTCCCCTACATGGTAAAGCAGATTAAATTACAAGCTGGCCATTGATTTGCAGCATCAGCCATTCTCTTTTCTGGTGATAATATTTGTTTGTTTGTTTGTTTGTTTATTTCTTCATTTATTATCAACTTTATATGCCATCCAAGTGGTTCACAATAATTAATACGATAAAACCATTTTTTTTAAAAAAAATAGGAATATAAAAGTTGGCAAGGACAACACACTGAATGGGAACGAAGCAAGGGGTCTCTTTCTCCTTCACCAAAGGCCTGGATGAAAAGCCAGACCTTCACAGCCCTTCTACACCACAGCAGAATAGGGGCCATCTAGATCTTGGAGAGGGGGAACCTCCACTTTTTGGCACTGTTACCAAAAAGACATGCTTTCTGGATCCTGATACATGATGTGATTTAATTGAAGCATCCCAGAGCATCCCAAGCCTGCAATATTGAATCAAGTAAGGAAGATACATACTATAGGAGACAGGCAGTCCTTCAAGTGATCAGGGCCTATGCTTGTAGGCCTTTATAGATAACAACTAGTACCTTGAATCACACTCAGAAGTATTACATCGGCATATTGAGGCATGCCCATAACTTCTTGGGTTGCAGTGGGTAACCAGGCATGAGTGATTGTCTGAAGGACTCCCGCTCTAAGTAAGGGTACAGCTGGTGTACCACATGTGCAAAGACTTCCTTGGTCATACTTCCCCTTGAATAGGGAAGTGCAGCTCCATCCAAGGTCAAAGATGGAATATCCCCAGATCTGGGTAGTTTGATAGATACCTGATCTTTGTAGGATTGAATCTGAAATGGTTCCTCCCCATCCATACTTGCACAATTTCCAGGCACTAGGACAGAAACTCAGCCTCATTTAATCAGTTCAGGTTTGAAGATATAATTGTGCACTCAGCATATTGATAATACTGAACCCCAATCCAGTGGATGTCCTCACCAGTAGTTTCATATAGATGCTGTAAAGGAGGGGATACAAAGGACCTAGGGAACAATTTCTCTCCTCAACCAATACTGACTGAATCAGCTCAGAAAAAGAAAGAGAACCATAAACAGGGTCTCCAACCCACAGATCCAGCTCATCAGGATACAATGGTTGAAAATATTGAAAGCTGCAGAGACATCAAGGAGCACTAGAATGGATGCACTACCTCCATATCTAGCCACACATCTTCAGCAAGCACAACCAAGACTGTCTCAGCACTAAATCCCAACCTGAAACCAAGACTAAAACACATATTTTGGCATATGATATGTTGCCTTCACTCTCTTTATGTTTAAGACTAAAGGAATTATTATTTTGAGAATACCAATTGGCTGATGAATAGCCCGTAGTAGTACAATTGGGACTACTCCCATATCAGTGACATCTGGGCAACCATCTTTAGAATAATTTTTAAGGCTGGTCTAATCATAAAAACACAACTGCCCAAAAAGGAGAAAAAGGTGCTATGAAATTTGCACAATACAGCACTTAGAAATATAAAACAGAAAGTCCCAAAGGTGCTTTTTCAAAAGGCAACTGGACTTTATGTTTTTCCTTGAAGATGTTTTGCTTCTCACCTAAGAAGCTTCTTAAGTACTGACTGAATGGTGGAGAATGGAAGGATTTATATTCTTTGCAGTCATCTGGTCATTAGCACTCTCTCTGAGAGTCATTGAGGTAACTTGGAGGTTCATCTGTGCCCTCAGGGTTCTCCAAGTGGCCACAACAATTCTCAGAGAGAGTGCTAATGACCAGATGACTGCAAAGAATATAAATCCTTCCATTATCCACCATTTAGTCAGAATTGAAGAAGCTTCTTGTACGAGAAGCAAAATGTCTTAAAGGAAAAATAAAGAAATTTCAGCTGCCATTTGAAAAAGCACCTTTGGGACAACCATGACCTGATGGCTGTGAATCTCCATAGACAGATAAGGCAGAAATGTTGCATATTTGCAGAGCATATTTTGAGGATGCCAATTGGCTGACGAATAGCCCATAGTAATACAACTAACCATCTTGTATTCAAGATGGCTGCGCACATGGATGCTGTGGCTGGCCACACCTTCTTTCAGTGTGTTGTGTGTATGATTCTCTGTGTGTTTTGGATTCTTTCCTTGATTGAATCCTGTGAGGCAAGAGTCATCTATAGTTGGCAAGCCTTGCTACACATTGGATTGAAGTGTGAAAAGGGTATTACAAATGATTTTATACATTCTCATAACATACCGAAGAAGGCAGCTAGGACCCTGAGGGAGGCATGGATCATTATCCCTGCAAGAAGGAGGAAGAGGCAGAGAAAGAGGAACAGGAAGAGGAAGAGAGGATGCTGTGCTGGAGTTTTCTTTAGGCTAAGTAAGTTTCCACACAAGCCTTCAGTTCCAAGTATATTTCTTACCAATGCAAGATCTCTGACTAACAAAATGGATGAATTAAGGCTACAGATTGCAAAGACTAAATTAATCAAGAACTGCTGTGTTTTGCTAATCATAGAAACTTGGCTTCATTCACTCATTCCAGATGCAGCTGTTGAGCTGGAAGTCTACATAGCTCACCAGCAGGACAGGAGTAGAGATTCTGGCAAGAGCAAAGGGGGAGGTTTAAGCCTTTATGTAAACAAAAGCTGGTGTATCAGTACAAAGACTGTAGACAACCACCGCTCCATGGATCTTGAGTATATGACTCTTAAATATAGACCCATATATCTTCCATGGGAATTCAGTGTGGTTTTGATTACTGCAGTCTATATCCCACCTGGTGCCAATACTAACGTAGCTTTGGGATTCTTGTATAACATTGTTAGTGGGAAGAAGGCAGAGCCTCCTCACTGATGGACCATAGATTGCGACTCTCTGCGGCTATGGTCTGTGCTCTTTCATTGGAGAGCCCCAATCATTACGATTAGGGGCTGAAGCTGCCTTGGAGGGGTGGTGAAGTAAGGGGAAGCCGCAAGTCAGGTTGAGGGGCACCCATCTCCCACCCTGGGCTTGGTTTTTTTCCCCATGAAGATGATTGCAGCGGTGGTTTAAAATGGCCACCCCAAAGAGGAGGATTCAGCTGGATTAAGATTTGTGCAGGAGGGAAGAAAGAGGTGGATAACATCTGAACTGGGACAACTGGGCAATACAACTAAAGTACCCTGGGATTAAGGTAACATGGAATTTTTAAGAAAAGAAAAGTGCCACCTTTTGATAAAAACTTGAGCTCAAACAAAAGGGAAAGCATCCTGTTTCTGAATGAACGTGTGGCTATAACATTAAAGAAATATTGAAACAAAGTAAGAATCTTAGAAAGTGAAAGCAGAACCAGAATAAAGAAAAAAGCAAGGAAAGACTGACTGTGGAACTGATTGATGTTTTTGATATAGACCCTGGGCTGGAATAATTGAGAACTTTAGAAAATTGAAAGAAGAAAGAAGGAAAGTAAAAGTGGTTTTTTTGTGGACTTTGATGATCATAAAATATAAGAGTGTGTAATGATGATATCTCTTCGGGAATTAAAAATGGAACTTAAAAATATGAGAGAATTACTACAGGAAAGAGGCGAATCACTTTGCTCTATGTTAGAAAAAAATGGAAATGGCACTTGAAGAACAAGAAGAAAGAGCTTCGGAGGAGTCGGAGTTGACTCAAGGAGAAGACATCTAAAATAGACAATTAACACAAAGAACGCTACAAAGAAGTGGGGAAAGAAGGAAGGCTAAAAAGGTGAGATTTAAGAAGGCAATCAAAAGGGGGAATACCTGTGAAGTCAGGAAAGGCAGAAAGACCCAGCAGAAAAGGGGAAAGGTAGATATTAGGAAAGAGAGGGATATAAATTGTAATGAGAAAAGATATGGGGAAAAGAGGGGGAGGAGAAGCAGTAAGAAACAGATACATGAAATAAAGAAATACGGAAATAGTGAAATGTTGAAAAGAAATGGTTTCTTCAGAGATAATGGTTGATGAATTAAAAAGGGAATTCTGCAGGGTGACAAGGGGTAATAAGAATATTTATGCAAATTAGAGTTCCGGTTTGTCAGGCTTTGGAGGCAGCAGGAATTCGCGTTTGTGTGCGATCCCTGCTGCGCTCGCTGCTAGAGTGCCTTCGATCCAATTGGATTGGGAGGCTATAGTTATCCTGTAGGGATAACTGAAGAGAGGGGAGATCCGGGCAGGGGTCGGGGGATATCGCACCCCCCTTCCCTAGCCGGCTTAATTCCCTTTTCCAAAGGTGGTGGAGCGGCGGTCAGCAATGGCCATCACAAAGAACCTCTCAGCCGGATACAGTGTTGCCAGAGCTAATCTGAAGAAAGGTATTCGGAAGGCTAAGACTGATTATAAGAGAAAGATTGAGGATAATTTTTATAGCAATAACATGAAGCAGGTTTGGCGAGGGATTCAACAGATTACCAACCATCAACTGACCAATGTCATCCCTGCTGAAGGGGATGCTTCAGAGGAACTGAATCATTTCTTTGCTTGCTCTGAAGTGGAGACATCAGAGACAGATAAAATATAACCACCAGTAGGGGGGGGGGGGTTAGAGATCTAACACACCTGGAAAGCATGATGTAAAAATACTGAGTCCAGCCAAAGCAACTAAAACAACTAAAACAAATTAAACTACTGATATTTTATATATATAAAACCACCAGTCAATTGTAGCGCCCACTTCATTGTGAAGGAACAGGAGGTGAGGAGCATTCTGAGGGCTGTCGACCCTAGAAAGGCTGCCAGTCCTGATGGTATCTCTGGCCGAGTGCTTAAAGACTGTGCTGATCAGTTGGCTGGAGTCTTTACCAGGATCTTCAATTGGTCTTTATCCCAGACCACTAAATTAATTAAAATATGCTATAAATTACAGATGAAGTAAATATTTGTGTTCCATCTAGTAGCCAAGCTTAGAAAACTATCCCCATGAGGAAGTCCCAATTTTCTGGTCATAGAATTAAATGAAAAGCCATCGGATTTGTTCTTTCTTCACTCCCACGAGAACTGTTACTGACTTATAAGAGGTCAGCTTTGCTTGGCTTTCCAATGGTCTACAATCCTGACCACAATTTATTTCGCAGAGTATTCAAAAACATTTAATCTCAAAAACAATTTGATTTTGGGCTGCATCTCTTCAGGCTGCAGTTATGGGCTGGCTCACGTGATCAAATGCTCCTCCACAGAGCACATATTCCTAAAAATAGAAAAGGCTAGATCAGAATCGTCTTGTTGATATCTCAATGACGATTTGTTTGTTTTTCATTTCATATGGAAGAGCATTGTGAGATATGTAATTACATGTAATCTGAAACACTATAGCCATACCTGAAATATTTATGCAGTTTCTAGTTGTATTCATCCGCAACAATTGGGTAAGCAAATCCACAACATATTACAGTGTTAGTGTCTGGTTTATTATACAGTTTTATTAGATTACAAGCACCCCTGCATCTTGACTTTGGATGTGTCTGTTGTCATGTCCTCCTCTCAAATTTTGCTATTTTAAAGCACAATTTGAAATACATTGTAGCCAACTCATCCCTGATTAACATTACAAATACACAGTAGATATCAGATGCATGATGGAAGCAGAACTGGTTACAAACCATTGATAATATTCAAGCCTTATATATTGAAAATCCTTAAGATTATTATAAACTGTTTTAGAAAGCTGTGATTAGTGTGTTGGGGTACTTGTATGTAGATCCCCTTCCACATTTTAAAAGACTGAGTGAGGTAGGCAACTGTGAGGAAAAAACAAAATAAGCATGATCTAATTGAAGATAATTACCTTTTATTTTTATTTATTAAAAAGTATCAAAAATGAGGCACACTTTAGTTGGTACTTAAATAGAAAACACTTGCTACTGTTCTGTGTTGTAGTGTGCCTCATCTGTCTACCTTCAATATCCCCAAAAATGTAAAGGAACAAAATGACTCTATATAGCAAACTGTTATTTTGTGCAGAAGAGAATATGAAAGGAACTGATTGCATTTATTATTTTTATTTACAACAGAATTCATATTCCATCCTCATTTGCAGGAATGGTTCAGATTCCATAAAAAATATGCTGACAAAAAAGAAGACAATCCTCATAAAATGACCATTCAATGCCATACAACTTTACTTAAAAATGGAAAAAGTAAAATAAAATAAAAATACACAAAGTTTAAGATGGTGTAATTGAGATCTCCTGCTCCAGAAAAACATCTGCTCAACCCAGGGGTGGGATTCAAATTTCGTAACAACTGGTTCTGTGGGAGTGGCTTAATTTGTGGGTGTGGCTTGGTGACCATGTGATTGGCAAACCAAATACAGGTGGTCCTCGCTTAGTGGCCGGTTGCTTAGCAAGTGTTCTAATTTATGACTGACCTCCCCAGAGCTACTTAATCTGTTTTTGGAGTTTTGACAGCCATGCGTGTGTGAGCAGGCACACACACACACACACACACACACACACTTCTAATCCTGCTATTCTATGATTCTGTAAGGATCTCCTGCTGGAGCAGGAGGTTGGACTAGATGACCTCTGAGATCCCTTGCAGGCCAGCCCTAGGTTGCTGTGCTGCTTCATAATGTCTTCTGAAGCCAGGGTTTGTGTCCTTCCTTCCTCTCCTTTTTTTTTTTCTCTCTCTCTCCCTCCTTCCATGTATTTATTTATCTATCCATATCTTTCACTTTGTCCTCTCTCCCGCTTTCTTTCTTTCTTTCTTTCTTTCTTTCTTTCTTTCTTTCTTTCTTTCTTTCTTTCTTTCTTTCTGTCCCTTCTTTCCACCCCCCCTCTTTCTTTGTCTATCCCTTTTCTTCCTTTCTCTTCCTTTCTCTCTCCTTTTTCTTTCTTTCTTTCCCTTTTCTTTTTCTTTTCTTTCTTGTCTCTTCCTTCTCTCTTTCTCTCTCTCTCTCTTCCCCATCTCTTCCCCACCTCTCTTTCTCTCTCCCCCTCTCCCTCTCTTTCTTTCTCTCTTTCTCCTTCTCTTTCTCTCTCTCTCTCCCTCTTTTTCTTTCCCTCTCTTTCTCTCTTTTTCTCTCTCTCTCTTCCTCTCTCTCTCTCTCTTCCTCTCTCTCCCCCTCCCTCCCTCTTTTTTCTCTTTCTCTCTCTCTCTCTTTCTCTCTCTCTCTTTCCCTCTCTCTCTTTCTATCTCTGTCCCTTCCCTTCATCCTTCCCTTTCTCCTTCTAAACGTAGGAGACTCACCTGAAACACACACACACATACACGCACACACGCACACATGCTTGCAACATTGCTCATTAACTTATGTTCTTTCTGGGCAGTATCCTAGAGTCCCAGGGACTGGGTGCAATTGTCTGTTCACACCCTGTCCTGCGTTGCCCAGAAAAGTTGGCAGGCAAGGCTTTCGGGTCCAACAAAGGGGCCAGGTGTTGTGAATGAATAATGCCAAATAAAGTTATCTTGAGCTTGAAGTCAAGTGCAGGGTTCTGGCCCTGCACTTCTGATTGGCTGTTAATGGCAGGATCGGATTAGTCCGTTCAGGAGCATCTGATTGGCCATTAACAGGCCATTCTCATTGGTTAACGGAGCTAGTATTCCAGGATTGCTATTGGTTGAATAGTTAATAAGTTGCCTATATAAGGAAGGCTACAGCAGCCCTCCAGTTTGAGCTGTCACACCATGTAAATAAAGAGTTTGAAGTTCACTGTTTCTACTGGCTTGTCTCCATTATTCGCACCCATGCTCCAGACATAACACCGGGGGCAGGACTTCCTCCACTCCCTTAAGCACCCACCCTGCCGGCATTCCAACTGCCTGCAAACTTACCTTCCTCCTGTGGCTGATGGCAGAGGGAAAGGTGAGCCAGCCAGGGCAGAGCCGTCACTACTCGGCTGCCCGCCAGTTCGCATCTTGTCCCCTGCTTGGATTCTCCACAGCTGCTGGGAGGGGGGGTGCAGGAGACCACCAGGACGCATACATCTGCCTGTATCACCCTTCTGCCAACTGCCCCTCCCTCACCCAGCTGACGTTTTAGTCAAGTGTGGGCTGCCAAGGAAGATCCGCTCTCACGAGGCTTGACTTGCACCATTCTCACAGAATGTGGCCCACATTCAGCCAAAGCGCGCAGGCCACTGGGCGGCACAGGGAAAGGGTGGCAGGCAAAGGGGCAATGAGCAGCATAGCACTGTGCTCCCTGGTGACCCCTGCCCCAGCAGGCAAGGCCAAGCAGCTGCAGAGAATCCAGGTGGGGGGTGAGATGCAGGCTGGTGGGGACCCAAGCAGTGATGGGTCAGCCCTGGCTCGCCTTCCTCTCTGCCACCAGCAAGCCAGGTAAGCTGGAGGTTGGGGGAAAGCTTGCTAGGCTGCGAGTGCCACATGGGCAGTGCTGGCAGTGAAGCAACCTGGGCAAGTGGGGTAGGGTGGGGATAGCTTGCTAGGTTGCGGGTGTCAATGGGCTAAGCAATCCAGGAAAGTGGGGTGGGAAGGAAAACCTTGCTAGGCCACAAGTGCCGCATGTATGGCGCTGGCGGCTAAGTAAACCAGACAGGGATGGGGGGGCAGCTAGCTAGGCCATGAGTACTGAGGGTGATGGTGGTGCGCCAATGGCGGCCTATGCCAGCCTGGGAGTCGGGACTCAACTGGGGCTTGTGGCGGCAGTGGTGGCAAGGGCAGCAGTGGTAGCTTGGTGGTGGTAGCCTAGGCTGGCCCAGAGGTCGGGACTCAACTGGGGCTGGAGGCAGCAGCAGCAGGTAGGCAACTGGGGTTTGAAGAGCCTCACTTAATGAGAGAGATCATGGTGGAAGGCAGACAGCGATGGCGGGAGGGCAGGTGAAGGCAGACTGCAGGCAGTGATGGCGCATGGTCAAGATAAGGAGGGGTGGGATGGGGTGGCTGGGGCTAGAATGTGGTCAGCTTGTCGCGCATACATGCGATATTGCGCATGTGCAATAAGGACTGACTGGGCAGGGAGCGGAGAAGCAGGTGGAGAGGGGAGAGGCCGGCCAAGGACCCATTTTACCAGTTCTCTGAACTACTGGGAATCATAACAAGTGGTTCTACTGAACTGGTCCAAACCCGTAGAATCCCACCCTTGGCTGAATCTCTAGCAAAGGCTCTCCTGACCTTCACCTGCTGATCAACAAGGAGCTGTAAGTCCCCTGATCCAGGTGTGGGATTCTACCAATTTGGCCTGGTTCAGCCAAACTGGTAGCTCTGAGGATCGGCTGGAAGCGAACCAGTTCAGTTTGTTTCAACGATCAGCTGTTGGGGCCACCCACCCACCCAGGCTGTGTTTTATATCCTGTTTTTCAAGCTCAGCTGATTCATGCAGCAAAGCAGATTGCTGCGTGTCAGCAGTTTAACACACAGGGATTGCTGGAAAAGGTTGAATAGCTCCCCTGCCTTGATCTTAATCTTGAACAGTGCTATTCAAGCTGGCCTAGACCTTCCATAAGATTCTATGTTTAGTTACTTTTCAGAGTTCTTCATTGAATCCCTGTTTGAGCCAGAACACAGTTAAAATTAGAGGGGAATCAACTGATGTTGATGTTGATCCTATGTCGAAGCAGTTGCCTACAAGAAGATTGTCCCATTCATTCTTGCCAAATTGGTCACTTTAAGTAGAGCTGTTGGATGAAATTCAGCAGATGTAGTAAAAGTAGAGAAGTACAAATTCTAGCTGCTCTTATTTCCTCAGTATATGTCCGAATACAAACTCATACATATGTTTCATCAAACTCACTCCTTGTCTTTTACCATCATTGTTGTAGGTGTTGCTTTTGCTTATTCATATCCTGGGGCTATAATAAACCAAAGTGGTCATTTGAGAACAATCTTGTTCAGGACTCAACATGATGTGTAGTGGAATCATTGCTGTACCCATTGAAAACCACATGGGTCCATCAGACATCTGAGGAAGCCCATCCTAGTTGGTCCTCCTTTCTGGCACAGGTGTCCCCATGATGACCAGGAAGTAACCCAACCATAGAGAAGAATTTATTACAATGTCCTCCATCTTCAGATCACATGCCATCTGTTCCAATGTAAAGACCAGATCTATCTGATCGCTTATATAACTGGATCAGATATCAAGAGACAAACCATGGTTTCTGTGAAGAATGTTAAGTGCTAAAACAATTGAGTTTAGCTTATTTTCTGTCTCAGAGGATCTCAAAATTCTCAGGCAAGATTATGGCCAGTCACAATCCTTGCTGATCCAGGTTTGTATGCTCATCCAAAACAAGATTGTACATATATACAGACTTGGCAGCATTAATCAGTACAGCCTGAAGGTAACACACTTAGCAATCCATACACCCGCATCATGGAACAAGCAAATTGTTAATTTCCCTTCTCTTGAAAGGCCACCCAGGAACCCTTTTTTTAAAAAAATCTCTGCCTGTTATTAATGTAAGCAGCCTCTTTCCCATCCTTGTAAATTCCTGTACTTTCCCCCATAATCGGAGCATTATTCCAGCAGGATATTTTCCCTCCTCATTCACTAACTGAATAAATTGATCCGCCAGCTAACACTCTTGGACTTGCCTGATCTCAACATCATCTCAAATTTAACATTCCTCTTTACGCTCTTTCACAGTGGTCACCAACCAGTGGGCTACATCCCACTGGTGGGCCATGAGAAAATTTTGGTGGGCCACAGAGAACCCCCCCAAAGCAATTAATCCAGGCTGTGCAGAAACACAAGCCTGCACCACCCACATGGTCTGCGGGAACCCTCCCCATCAACTCGCTCCTTACCTGACAAATTTGCCTGCTAAATTGCTATTTTTCCTTTATTTCCCTGACCATCAGCTTTTATGCTGTGCTGGGAGATTTAGATTAGCTAGGAAGCAGGAAACAATTGGATTTGTTGCTTTCTAGCTAGTCTTTAGATCTTCGGCTCTGCTTTTAAGCACAGCTGAATCTCCCTTAGGACTGAAGGTTCTATTATTCAGTGCAGACTCATGGCAAGCAAATTGACAGACTGAGCTAGCCAATGGCAGATAGATAGATCACTGAATGAATCTGTGATTCTGTGAGCAACTCAATCTGCCTGCCTGCTTTTGGGTAAAAGTTGCTCTTTTTTAATAAAAAAATTCAATATTTGTATTGAATATTTCAGTATAATTCAATATTCAATATTTATATAAATATTTATAATATTTAGATACAAGCCATGCCCAACCAGTCACATGACTACCAAGCCATACCCACAAATTAGGCCACGCCCACAGAACCAGTTAGTGGTCCCTGGGATTTAAAATTATGAGTTTGGTGGTCCCTGAGGTCCAAAAGGTTGGTGACCCCAACTCTACTTTCTCAATCTTATTTCTCATTCCTCATTCTCATTCTTTCTTCACATTCCTCCTTTCCAAATCCTCTTTCTCTTTCTCCATCTTCATGCTCTCTGTTTCTATAGGCTTTTGGTGTCTGCATAAAACAACAACAACAAAAATTCTAAAATTCTTTAGAAATGGAGTTATAATAATTCTGACAACTGCGCTATTTTCCATCCTGGACCAATACAGCTCAGGGCATATAATTGCAGAAACTTTTGTTTTCTTTCAAATTTTCTTCCAATGAGCCGATGAGATGGAAGGATTTTTCACTGATAACTGAGAATCTTGCTGCTGATTGTTTACACAATGGTCTCTAAAGGTGTTACTCTATCAGTCTGGGAACCAACATTGTAGTTTTTGCCCTTCTCCACACTCTTCTTCGCATTCTCTTTTCTCTCAGTCTCCTTATCCTTCCACTTAGAGAAAGTGGAAGACTTTCCACAGAGACTTTCATTCTCTATCATTTCCAATTCTCAGCTTCACAATTTCAGAAATCAATGAAAATTCCAGAGTTGTTAAGCTCACATTCAGGAAGACTTCTTCTTTTTCTTTGTTATTCTTTCCTCAGTTTAAACTGTAAGTGGAGGGAATCCTGTGGCTGACTTAATTTATTGAGCTCTAGGGTAGTGCTGCCCTTTGGGCAACATGAAGATAAAAAATAGTAATGAAGATTATTGTCTGTTATTGTCCTGAAAAATCTGTTGATTGCATTCATGCTAAAATAATTTACGGCCATTATGATTCTGTTTCATTTAGTTTAATAAAGTTGTAATTACTCAAACCCAGTAGAAAGTTATTGGCCTGATGACTTTAGATGGAAATAATCAAATTCCTATTACAGGTGCTCAGACTTTAGAGGAAACTGTCATTTGCCTAGACCACTCATTAGAGAGAAGTTGGCTATTTTATAGTCAATACATTTCAGTAGATTGTGTCATCCAGATTTAAGATACAGCATAGCTAATGATTCTGCCAGGTCAAGCAGTAAGAGCAAAGCTTGGCATGCAAAAAATGTTCTTACTAAGATGCCCATCTAAATGCAGATAAACATTGGTAGCATCAGACTGTTAAAACTAGGTCAACAGAGGGACCATAAATACAGATTGAGCTGCAAAATGGGAGTACAATAAAGCACAATCACTTTTTGTTGTACATCATCTACACAAGTCCACTCATCTCATATTTCCAACTTGCCAAACTGGTTGCTAAGCACAGTTAACTCTTTAGAAGCAATTTCTATTGTGGTTTTGCTGCAAATCTACCAGAAGTAGGTCAGTGATGTTGTGATAGATCTGGATGGAGCTGTGTTTGTGTGCAATTTGTACCACATTATTCAAAGCCTCTCAAATGTCCAAACTGGTGAACAAAATGGCTCAATAGGGCCTGAGGTAAATGCACACTGCACACTGGTGGAAATAAATCAGTCAATCCAAATTTCATATCAAGAATGCTCTATGCTAAATTAGGAAAGTTTTTTTTTAATGAACTGTTTTGTGAAAAATAGGATGTAAATCACACGCACATACAAAAACGTATTTGCTGCCTAATTGTCTGATTCAGGTGGCTTACAATATGAGATAAAACGAGATTACATAAACATACACATATATGGCATGGGTAACTTTCTTCTTCCCTCTTCCTCCCTTTCATTACACATAGGGTATACATGCATATACTGCATTGTTGAAGAAATCATTGAAGCCCTGGCAATAGAAACTCACACCCTTGTCACATTTTGTATACTATGTCATGTAGCTGCCTTAGAAGATTACTTGAAGCTGCAATTCAAACAATATGTAACAAATAACTTGTTGGTGGACTCTGGTTTATACTAGCAGACTTCCAAGTGCATTTCATTGCTGGTTTTCATTTTTACATGATTTTGCATCTGGGAATCTGCTGGATTGTTTGTTTTATATAGAATGTATATGTTCTGTCCTTCATTAACATACTCGAGATCCCCGTGCTTTGATTGGCCAAAGCGCGGGGCTCTCCGATTGGTCAGGCGAGCCGCGCCGATTGGCTCGCTAAGAATCTCCCGCGATTGGTCCATTCAGACCGCGGGAGATTCAAAGCGGTGCCATTGGCCGCGGCCACTGCGGCGAAAGGAATAAAAGCCGCGGGCTTTTTTCCTTTCGCCAGTTCGGTTCCAACTTGCCAATAAAGAGCTTTTGCACGAAGTCACCGACTCCTGGCATCATTTCGCGGACACAACACTGGCGATGAGGATGGGATCCAGACCCTGAACTGAACCACGTGTCCGACGGAAGCCAGACGAACCACCGAGATGGCGCACCACCCGCACCCTTCAACCCCGCCACCGAGGACTGGGAATCGTTCGCCGACCGATTCCGCATGTACCTCGAGTGCACCGGCATGAAGGACGCCTCCGGCCCAATGAAACGCACCGTCTTCTTGACCCACTGCGGGACCGAGGTCTTCCAGATGGCCAAAGCGCTGGCCAAACCCGCCGATGCCACCGCGATGGACTGGGACGTCCTCGAACCCATACTGCGGCGGCACTAGGCTCCAGAGGTACCCATCCTGATCCGGCGCAACGAGTTTTACCGGCGGGACCAGAGGTCGGGTGAGAGCTTCAGCGACTTCGTCGCCGAGCTGCGGCGTTTAGGGGGGCTCTGTGAATTCGATAACCTAAACAACGCCCCGCGAGACCGAATCGTGCTCGGTTTGTGGGACCCCGTCCTCCAGAGCCGGCTGATGGCCAAGGGCAACATCAGCCTAGCAGACACCCTCACCGCAGCCGCAGCCGCCGAAGCAACCCGAACTTCCACCGACCGCATGCGCAGACCGAACGCTGGGGACCGCGGCGGAAACAACAACCCGGCGAGGTCGACCGAGCCCAAAACCGAGACGACCACCCACCAGGGCGATTTCCACTCGGCATCGGACACTTCCGATGATGAGGAGGATATCCATCGACTTCAGGCAGGGCGCGACCCACGGAACTGGCGAGGTCGTAAGTTGAGGACCAACTGTGCCGGCTGCGGCGGCGACCACCCCAGGTCGGAATGTCGGTTCTTCGAATCGATCTGCCGGCATTGCGACAAGAAGGGACACATCGCCCGTGTCTGCCGCCTGAAGAAAAATCGCAGCCCGGCACGATGGGACCAGAGCGACCGGAGGAGAGAAAGCACACCACCCCGTACC
This sequence comes from Hydrophis major, assembly GCA_033807585.1. Lineage (NCBI taxonomy): Eukaryota > Metazoa > Chordata > Lepidosauria > Squamata > Elapidae > Hydrophis > Hydrophis major. The sequence continues at coordinate 180,462,985 of CM066331.1, read as the reverse complement.
AGAGATCGCCCCTTGGACAGCCGATGGGACCGGAACGGGAGATCCTCGCGAAGCGGCGACAACTGGCGGAGAGAGGAGACCCACCAAACGGTCACCATCGGCCACGCCATCACGAACGACGCCCGGAAGGTCCACGTCGAGGTATGCATCGAGGGCCAGCCATGCAAAATGGAGGTGGACTCCGGGTCCTACCTCTCCATGATTGCATGGCATGAGATAAAGCGGTTGGTGCCTACCCTCCAAAGGAGGAACGTAGACAGCCAGAGACTCATAGTAAAGGACTACCAGGGAAACCACATCCCGGTAGTCGGCACCAAAAGCTTTAACATCACTGATAAGGGGCGCACCGAACGACTCCCCCCAATGATCGTCGACCGCGACCGCCCAAGCCTACTGGGACTGCAATGGTTCGCCCCGCTCGACATCGCCCTCACGGGAGTCGACCACATCACCGACGACGGCTGGGAGCAGCAACTAGCCCGGGAGTTCCAAGAGTTCTTCGACGGAAACCTAGGCAAGTACCGAGGGCCACTTATATCGTTCGACCTAGACCCTAACGTCCCCCCCAAACGCCTGAAACCAAGGCGGGTGCCATTCGCACTGAAACCTAAGATAGACGAGCAAATTGACAAGCTCGTCAAACAAGGGGTCCTGCAGCCCATAGACCACGCCCGGTGGGAGACCCCCATAGTCACCCCAATCAAGCCCGATGGGTCAGTGAGGATCTGTGGGGACTATAAGGCCACCCTAAATGGCGCGCTGCAACAAAGCGCCTACCCCGTCCCAGTAGTACAACACCTACTGCACTCACTGGGAGGGGGCTAGGTTTTCGCCAAGCTCGACCTCGCCCAGGCATACCAACAGTTGCCGGTCGACGAGGAAACGGCAGAAGCGCAGACCATTGTCACCCACCGGGGAGCATTCAAATGCAACCGACTCCAATTCGGAGTCAGCGTGGCACCGGGCATATTCCAAAGCCTAATGGAGAGACTATTGCAAGGTATCAAGGGGGTGGTACCTTATTTCGACGACGTCCTAGTGTCGGCAGCCAACCAAGCCGAACTAGAAGGTCGACTAAGGGAGGTCCTAACTAAATTTAAAGAGACCGGACTAAAAGTAAAGAGGGAAAAATGCCAGCTTTGCACGGAACGAGTGGAATTCCTGGGCTACCTCCTAGACCGGCACGACATTCACCCCACAAGCAAAAAAATCAAGGCCATCAAAGAAGCCCCCACCCCCAAGTCAAAGACTGAGCTACAGGCATTCCTGGGGTTACTGAACTTTTACAATGTTTTCCTACCCCAAAAGGCGACAGCGGCGGAGCCCTTGCATAGGCTCCTGGACAAGGCGGTGACCTGGACTTGGGGGAAACGGGAGCAAGCCGCCTTCCAAAGAACGAAGGACCTCCTCACCTCCGACGCCATCCTCATACAGTTCAACGAGACCCTACCTCTGGCTGTCACATGCGACGCATCACCCTTCGGCGTCGGCGCTGTCCTCAGCCATACCCTTCCCGACAGAAAAGAAGCGCCCATCGCATTCTTTTCAAGGACCCTCACCAAACCGGAGCGGAACTATAGCCAACTGGACAAAGAGGCTCTGGCTATAGTTGCCGCCGTAAAACAATTCCACGAGTACCTCTATGGCCGGACTTTCACCATCATAACGGACCACAAGCCGCTGCTGGGAATCCTTGCAGGAAACCGGGCCACCCCGAACATTCTGTCTCCCCGAATGACAAGGTGGTCCGAGTTCCTGGCAGCCTACAACTACGAACTCATACACAGACCGGGTAAGACGATCTCCCATGTAGACGCCTTAAGCCACTCGCCGCTACCGGAACCCGACACTGACCCAGCACCCACGACGACCACCCTCAGCATAGAGACTCTACCCAACCTGCCCATAACCGCGTCAGACATTGCCCGAGAGACTAATAAAGACAAATGTCTGGCGCGGGTATTGCATTGGGTGGAGAAAGGGTGGCCGGAAAGGGACAACGACGAGTCCGTCAAAACGTTCCGAAACCGCCAAACGGAACTCTCGTTGTTAAAAGGGTGCATACTATGGGGGGACAGGGTGGTCATTCCGGAAAAGCTACAGGGGAAGGTTTTGGAATTGCTACACGAGGGGCACCCTGGCATCGTAAGGACTAAAGCCCTGGCCAGAAGTTACGCTTGGTGGCCAGGGATAGACAAACAAATAGAGGCCTGGGTAGCTAGGTGCCAACGATGCCAGGAAACGAGGCCCAGCCCACCCACAGCACCCGTCCTAGAGTGGGAAACCCCAAGGGGACCTTGGTCTAGGATCCATATAGACTTCGCCGGGCCCACAAAAGGACACACCTTCCTCATAACAGTTGATGCTTACTCCAACTGGCTGGAGGTAAGCAACGTGAAGACGACAACCACGGAGGCCGTGATCAAGGAACTCTGCAAACTCTTTGCAACACATGGCCTCCCAGATGTTGTCGTCTCCGACAACGGGCCCCTGTTCACCTCGCTGGAATTCGAAAAATTCCTAGCGGAAAGGGGCATCCGCCACGCGCTGACAGCACCGGCGCACCCGGCGGCGAACGGTAGGGCGGAACGGATGGTCCAATTCACTAAAAAGACCATCCCGAAAATAGACCACGGGGAGATCCAAGAGAAAATCAACAAACTACTCTTCACCCAACACATAACCCCAAATACCACAACCAATAAAAGCCCAGCCGAACTACTAATGGGCAGAAAGCTAAGGTCCCCACTCGACAGGTTACACCCCACGTATAACCCGGAGAGGCCCCCAGACTCAAGCACCAAACACCGAACCTTCACACCCGGGGACCCCGTATACGCAAAGAACCTGACGGGAGACCCTCTATGGATCCCAGCCGTCATCACACAAGCAACAGGCCCACACTCGTACCGGCTACAAACAGCAGACGGACGAGCGTGGAAACGCCACATCGACCAACTTAGGTCGAGAACTGCAAACCAACAAACCGCTGACGCACAAACAAGCAAAACCAACCCCCACAACGCAAGCCAAGGGGGGAGGGAATACCCAGGGGACCGAATCCAAAGAAAAATAAACCAGCAGTACTCACCGGAAAGCAGCCATCACGACCCCTCACCAGGAAGGAACAGCCAAGCCAGCTCGACCGACCCGGAAAGACCGAGCGGGAGCGGCGAAACTCATAGCTCAACCAACCCAGAAGGCCCAGGAGGGAGCTACGGAGAAGGGACCGGCCCGATCGACCAGCCGGTTCCCACGACGGCAGCAGGAGCAGCGGAGATCCTGACCGAACCGGCCGGGATCCAGCCTACGACTGAGTTGCGCAGGTCAAGTAGGACCAGACAGAGCCCCGCCTACCTACGTGACTACGCAACGTAAGGACTGAACCAAGAGGGGAGGGGTGTTCTGTCCTTCATTAACATACTCGAGATCCCCGCGCTTTGATTGGCCAAAGCGCGGGGCTCTCCGATTGGTCAGGCGAGCCGCGCCGATTGGCTCGCTAAGAATCTCCCGCGATTGGTCCATTCAGACCGCGGGAGATTCAAAGCGGTGCCATTGGCCGCGGCCGCCACCGCGAAAGGAATAAAAGCCGCGGGCTTTTTTCCTTTCGCCAGTTCGGTTCCAACTTGCCAATAAAGAGCTTTTGCACGAAGTCACCGACTCCTGGCATCATTTCGCGGACACAACACTGGCGATGAGGATGGGATCCAGACCCTGAACTGAACCACGTGTCCGACGGAAGCCAGACGAACCACCGAGATGGCGCACCACCCGCACCCTTCAACCCCGCCACCGAGGACTGGGAATCGTTCGCCGACCGATTCCGCATGTACCTCGAGTGCACCGGCATGAAGGACGCCTCCGGCCCAATGAAACGCACCGTCTTCTTGACCCACTGCGGGACCGAGGTCTTCCAGATGGCCAAAGCGCTGGCCAAACCCGCCGATGCCACCGCGATGGACTGGGACGTCCTCGAACCCATACTGCGGCGGCACTAGGCTCCAGAGGTACCCATCCTGATCTGGCGCAACGAGTTTTACCGGCGGGACCAGAGGTCGGGTGAGAGCTTCAGCGACTTCGTCGCCGAGCTGCGGCGTTTAGGGGGGCTCTGTGAATTCGATAACCTAAACAACGCCCCGCGAGACCGAATCGTGCTCGGTTTGTGGGACCCCGTCCTCCAGAGCCGGCTGATGGCCAAGGGCAACATCAGCCTAGCAGACACCCTCACCGCAGCCGCAGCCGCCGAAGCAACCCGAACTTCCACCGACCGCATGCGCAGACCGAACGCTGGGGACCGCGGCGGAAACAACAACCCGGCGAGGTCGACCGAGCCCAAAACCGAGACGACCACCCACCAGGGCGATTTCCACTCGGCATCGGACACTTCCGATGATGAGGAGGATATCCATCGACTTCAGGCAGGGCGCGACCCACGGAACTGGCGAGGTCGTAAGTTGAGGACCAACTGTGCCGGCTGCGGCGGCGACCACCCCAGGTCGGAATGTCGGTTCTTCGAATCGATCTGCCGGCATTGCGACAAGAAGGGACACATCGCCCGTGTCTGCCGCCTGAAGAAAAATCGCAGCCCGGCACGATGGGACCAGAGCGACCGGAGGAGAGAAAGCACACCACCCCGTACCAGAGATCGCCCCTTGGACAGCCGATGGGACCGGAACGGGAGATCCTCGCGAAGCGGCGACAACTGGCGGAGAGAGGAGACCCACCAAACGGTCACCATCGGCCACGCCATCACGAACGACGCCCGGAAGGTCCACGTCGAGGTATGCATCGAGGGCCAGCCATGCAAAATGGAGGTGGACTCCGGGTCCTACCTCTCCATGATTGCATGGCATGAGATAAAGCGGTTGGTGCCTACCCTCCAAAGGAGGAACGTAGACAGCCAGAGACTCATAGTAAAGGACTACCAGGGAAACCACATCCCGGTAGTCGGCACCAAAAGCTTTAACATCACTGATAAGGGGCGCACCGAACGACTCCCCCCAATGATCGTCGACCGCGACCGCCCAAGCCTACTGGGACTGCAATGGTTCGCCCCGCTCGACATCGCCCTCACGGGAGTCGACCACATCACCGACGACGGCTGGGAGCAGCAACTAGCCCGGGAGTTCCAAGAGTTCTTCGACGGAAACCTAGGCAAGTACCGAGGGCCACTTATATCGTTCGACCTAGACCCTAACGTCCCCCCCAAACGCCTGAAACCAAGGCGGGTGCCATTCGCACTGAAACCTAAGATAGACGAGCAAATTGACAAGCTCGTCAAACAAGGGGTCCTGCAGCCCATAGACCACGCCCGGTGGGAGACCCCCATAGTCACCCCAATCAAGCCCGATGGGTCAGTGAGGATCTGTGGGGACTATAAGGCCACCCTAAATGGCGTGCTGCAACAAAGCGCCTACCCCGTCCCAGTAGTACAACACCTACTGCACTCACTGGGAGGGGGCTAGGTTTTCGCCAAGCTCGACCTCGCCCAGGCATACCAACAGTTGCCGGTCGACGAGGAAACGGCAGAAGCGCAGACCATTGTCACCCACCGGGGAGCATTCAAATGCAACCGACTCCAATTCGGAGTCAGCGTGGCACCGGGCATATTCCAAAGCCTAATGGAGAGACTATTGCAAGGTATCAAGGGGGTGGTACCTTATTTCGACGACGTCCTAGTGTCGGCAGCCAACCAAGCCGAACTAGAAGGTCGACTAAGGGAGGTCCTAACTAAATTTAAAGAGACCGGACTAAAAGTAAAGAGGGAAAAATGCCAGCTTTGCACGGAACGAGTGGAATTCCTGGGCTACCTCCTAGACCGGCACGACATTCACCCCACAAGCAAAAAAATCAAGGCCATCAAAGAAGCCCCCACCCCCAAGTCAAAGACTGAGCTACAGGCATTCCTGGGGTTACTGAACTTTTACAATGTTTTCCTACCCCAAAAGGCGACAGCGGCGGAGCCCTTGCATAGGCTCCTGGACAAGGCGGCGACCTGGACTTGGGGGAAACGGGAGCAAGCCGCCTTCCAAAGAACGAAGGACCTCCTCACCTCCGACGCCATCCTCATACAATTCAACGAGACCCTACCTCTGGCTGTCACATGCGACGCATCACCCTTCGGCGTCGGCGCTGTCCTCAGCCATACCCTTCCCGACAGAAAAGAAGCGCCCATCGCATTCTTTTCAAGGACCCTCACCAAACCGGAGCGGAACTATAGCCAACTGGACAAAGAGGCTCTGGCTATAGTTGCCGCCGTAAAACAATTCCACGAGTACCTCTATGGCCGGACTTTCACCATCATAACGGACCACAAGCCGCTGCTGGGAATCCTTGCAGGAAACCGGGCCACCCCGAACATTCTGTCTCCCCGAATGACAAGGTGGTCCGAGTTCCTGGCAGCCTACAACTACGAACTCATACACAGACCGGGTAAGACGATCTCCCATGCAGACGCCTTAAGCCACTCGCCGCTACCGGAACCCGACACTGACCCAGCACCCACGACGACCACCCTCAGCATAGAGACTCTACCCAACCTGCCCATAACCGCGTCAGACATTGCCCGAGAGACTAATAAAGACAAATGTCTGGCGCGGGTATTGCATTGGGTGGAGAAAGGGTGGCCGGAAAGGGACAACGACGAGTCCGTCAAAACGTTCCGAAACCGCCAAACGGAACTCTCGTTGTTAAAAGGGTGCATACTATGGGGGGACAGGGTGGTCATTCCGGAAAAGCTACAAGGGAAGGTTTTGGAATTGCTACACGAGGGGCACCCTGGCATCGTAAGGACTAAAGCCCTGGCCAGAAGTTACGCTTGGTGGCCAGGGATAGACAAACAAATAGAGGCCTGGGTAGCTAGGTGCCAACGATGCCAGGAAACGAGGCCCAGCCCACCCACAGCACCCGTCCTAGAGTGGGAAACCCCAAGGGGACCTTGGTCTAGGATCCATATAGACTTCGCCGGGCCCACAAAAGGACACACCTTCCTCATAACAGTTGATGCTTACTCCAACTGGCTGGAGGTAAGCAACGTGAAGACGACAACCACGGAGGCCGTGATCAAGGAACTCTGCAAACTCTTTGCAACACATGGCCTCCCAGATGTTGTCGTCTCCGACAACGGGCCCCTGTTCACCTCGCTGGAATTCGAAAAATTCCTAGCGGAAAGGGGCATCCGCCACGCGCTGACAGCACCGGCGCACCCGGCGGCGAACGGTAGGGCGGAACGGATGGTCCAATTCACTAAAAAGACCATCCCGAAAATAGACCACGGGGAGATCCAAGAGAAAATCAACAAACTACTCTTCACCCAACACATAACCCCAAATACCACAACCAATAAAAGCCCAGCCGAACTACTAATGGGCAGAAAGCTAAGGTCCCCACTCGACAGGTTACACCCCACGTATAACCCGGAGAGGCCCCCAGACTCAAGCACCAAACACCGAACCTTCACACCCGGGGACCCCGTATACGCAAAGAACCTGACGGGAGACCCTCTATGGATCCCAGCCGTCATCACACAAGCAACAGGCCCACACTCGTACCGGCTACAAACAGCAGACGGACGAGCGTGGAAACGCCACATCGACCAACTTAGGTCGAGAACTGCAAACCAACAAACCGCTGACGCACAAACAAGCAAAACCAACCCCCACAACGCAAGCCAAGGGGGGAGGGAATACCCAGGGGACCGAATCCAAAGAAAAATAAACCAGCAGTACTCACCGGAAAGCAGCCATCACGACCCCTCGCCAGGAAGGAACAGCCAAGCCAGCTCGACCGACCCGGAAAGACCGAGCGGGAGCGGCGAAACTCATAGCTCAACCAACCCAGAAGGCCCAGGAGGGAGCTACGGAGAAGGGACCGGCCCGATCGACCAGCCGGTTCCCACGACGGCAGCAGGAGCAGCGGAGATCCTGACCGAACCGGCCGGGATCCAGCCTACGACTGAGTTGCGCAGGTCAAGTAGGACCAGACAGAGCCCCGCCTACCTACGTGACTACGCAACGTAAGGACTGAACCAAGAGGGGAGGGGTGTTCTGTCCTTCATTAACATACTCGAGATCCCCGCGCTTTGATTGGCCAAAGCGCGGGGCTCTCCGATTGGTCAGGCGAGCCGCGCCGATTGGCTCGCTAAGAATCTCCCGTGATTGGTCCATTCAGACCGCGGGAGATTCAAAGCGGTGCCATTGGCCGCGGCCGCCACCGCGAAAGGAATAAAAGCCGCGGGCTTTTTTCCTTTCGCCAGTTCGGTTCCAACTTCCCAATAAAGACCTTTTGCACGAAGTCACCGACTCCTGGCATCATTTCGCGGACACAACAGTATACATCTACCATACATATCCTGGTTAGAAATGCTGAAGGTTCTTCTCTGGCAAGAAACAGGGGAAATGTAGAAATCTTGATAGTTTCATACTTCTTGGTCACCAAAAAATCTGATGGTCTTTTCCTGATATTTTGAAAGATTGTTAAAATTATGCTATTCAGAAGGGTCTTTGAGTAGAAGAGAATTGACTGTAGGTGTGATTTATAATAACAATGCTTTTATTTTTTGCCTTTAAACATATTCATTGCTATTATATGGTTGTTATTAGTTTTAACTTCTACATTGCCATGGGTCCTTCAGGAAGATAGTAGTATAGGAATGTAGCAAATAAATTGCTTAGACAAGAACTAGAGACTTTAACAGGAATCCTGTTTGATGTTGTGTACAAAAAGTTTTTCTTGAATCTTAGACTTTGTTTGGAGTAAAATCCTCTTTTAATCAACTGAAGGAAGAAAGGGATTTGACCCCTTTTTAATGGGAAAAGGAACAAAGCAGAAAACATGGCTAGGAATTATAAAATTATACACAATGCGGAGAAAACAAGGCTGTTTGCTCTTTCTCTCCCACAGCTTCCAATTCAGAACCCCCTGATTAACTGTGCAGCGCTTTGGATTTAAAGGCACAAGGTGCTTCAGAGAACATGCAAAGAGCCTGGATGTAGCATCTGCCTTAAAATATTTGGTTTAAGGAATTGCAGCAGGTACTCCATTTGCACCAATTTAGGCTCTGAAACACCTCTGAATTTAGCAAATGGCACAGCTCTATTATTGATTGGAAGCCACCCTTATAAAGAGTGGTAATGGAATATAACTTACATGGTTTTGAAAGTGAAATTGATCTGTGAAGAGGCTGTCAGTGACTATTTGCCACGATGGCTAACTGAAATCTAGATTTTAAAGACAATGGTTGTGTTTATATAATGTACTACTGTTATACTTTTTTGTTTTGTGTAACTGTGGTATGAGCCCAACTGATTGTGCATTCTTCAAACTATAGTAGTATGGTATTCACTCAGTATGTCTGTAATGATATGTGGGAATGACCTTGGGAGACAAGGAAAAAGCCACAGCCAGGGGAACTGCTGGTCAGTCAGGAAGCAGCCTAGCCCAAAAAAGGCTTGGCAAACATCTCAGAATTGACCCTCCCTAGTTTTTTGGGCTGTAGAGGTAATGGGGGAGAAATGTACTTTCAGACTTGCAAGAGCCGATTAATTTAACCTTATAATATCGTAGAATTATCCCATCTGGTGATGCTTCGTATCTGATCTACCTGATTCAGCTCTACATCAGGGAGGTCAAACTCTCGCGTCGTCACAATGATGTCATATGACACATTGGGACTTTTTTTTGCCTTTGCTAAACTGGCATGGGCATAGCCAGCATGTGATGCATCCGGCTCATGGGCCGTGAATTCGACATTCCTCCTCTACAATATCATAGGGCATGCAATTCTTTAGAGCTTAAAATGTTAAAAATGGCTGAATTGTAATTTTGTGATGTGAGAATTTGATCACCAATTCCACGAAGGGTCTAGTGTCAGGATTCTGATGATTGCCCTAATTTATTGCAGCTTAAATGATGCAACCAGTTATTGGCATAGGAATTACTTTTTCATACTTTTTCATATATATCGGCTGCCACCCTTTGGAATATCATGCCTCTCAAAATGAGATCCATCCCCACCCTCTGGGACTTCCAAAAGGGCCTGACAATCTGCCTCTGCCAATATGGGCATCCATTTTAGAGGTGGCTAGTAGAGTAGGAGAAGATCCTACCTACACCCTGTCTGGTTCTTTTCTATCTGCCTTATTAATTGTACTGGTTTTTTTTAAACTTTCAATGCCCAAATGTTTTAATATTTTTAACCTTTTGTTTCATACTGTTATTTCTGGTTTCCCAAAGTCATTTAATAGTGAGATGAGTGGCAGATAAGTTTAATAAATAAATACATGCATACTAGCTCATATGTTGGTAGACTATTAAATAAATTGAAGTAGTAAATTTTAGTGTTATTGTCCCTGATTCCCCTTCATAGTGACAGTTCAGAACATCTGAATGAGGATAAATACCAAAGATTTAAGTGTCCAAGACTCAAAAAAACAACAACTGACAGGTAGTTCAGATCAGGAAGCAGACTCCATAAGGACTTATTGGAACTTTATTGTTGAAAGTGTAACAGAATTTTGAAAGTCTGACACATATCTTTTTATATTGAACAGCAGAAATGTGAAGCAATCTTCAGTTTATCACTGTCTTCTCTCTTTCAGGGCTAAGACATTATTTACATAACAGCTTTTGACTATCTTCTTCAAGGCCACCTCCGTATCTTTACAGAAACTCATGTAATCTGAAAATTCAAAGTTGGAAGAAAGCTGTCCTATTTTGTGTACCTCCTTATTATGTCAATCCCCTTACTATTGTTGCTTATGTTCTGAGTGAGTGAAATATTGCTGTGATGCTAAATGAAAGCTGTTTTTTTTTTTTTTTAAAGGAGAGGCATCAATGATGATTTAAAAGGTTTCAGTGATACCAATTTTATGGATAGTACCGTATGTGTATCTTAAGGGTAAGAAGACTCCACAGCATTAATATTTCCACATATTTCTGTTCCTTGTCAGAATTCTAAGGATGACTTTAATGGCATAGATTTCCCTGTAGAGAGTAGAGACAATGCTTTGTTTCTTTCTTTCCAGTCCCAACATAGGTTTGATCTTTGGTATTATACATACAAGCAGCCTTGTTAAATCAGGTCAGGTGACCAGAGATAGTATTCAGCAGGTTCTGACCAGTTCTGGAGAACTGATAGCGGAAATGTTGAGTAGTTCGGAGAACAGGTAAATGCCACCTCTGACTGGAGATTTTACAGTATCCTTCCCCTGCCATATCCACCAAGCCACACCCACAGAACCGGTAGTAAAAAAATTTGAATCCCACCATTACAAGGGAACCTCTGAATCAGTGTTTCTCAAACTTGGCCCTTTGAAGAGGTATGGACTTCAACTCCAAAAGTCCACCTATATTAAAAGGGCCAAGGCTGAGAAGTGCTGCTCTAACATTCTTCATTTAATAAGTTTTGAATTTCAAAAATAGTTTTGAACTATTTCTAGTTCAAAATTATGACCAGGATTTGAAGTTCTGATGTTTGACTTCTCAATCACATGACCATATTTTTGACATTCAGCAACTGGCTTGCATTTAAGATAATTGGCAATACCCTGTAGTTATGTGACCATGCTTTATGTTTTTGCCAGTATTTACCTCAGGGGTGGGATTCAAATTTTTTAACAACTGGTTCCATGGGCGTGGCTTAGATGGTGGGCATGGCTTACAATGTTTAGAATGCTTAGAACTGCTTAGAATGTTAACAACCGGTTCTAGAGAATATGTGCAAACTGGTAGAATCCCACCCCTGATTTACCTCAGGATTATGTCAAAAACTGCCCTATAGTGAACAATGCTTTGCTTAATGAGCTTTGCGTTGGCTTAACAATCACTGCAAGAATGTTGTAAAATTGGGTCTGGGCATGTAGTAACCCTCTTTCTAATTGTCATGACTTGCAACCAAAATTGTGGGCTCGATTACAGTCATAAGTCCAGGATTACCTGTCACACGTGGTGGACAGTTCAAAAACAAAGGCTGGTGGGAGATAGCTTTTTTCACATTGTTGCTCCTCACCATCTGATATTTAAAGCAAGTTGTAATTTAGAACAGGGCTCTCCAACCTTGGCCACTTTAAGACTTGTGGATTTCAACTCCCAGAAGTTGAAATTCTGGGAGTTGAAATCCACAAGTCTTAAAGTGGCCAAGGTTAGAGACCCCTGATTTAGAAGATAATAAATGGCCATCAATTATCTGGTCCTTCATGATTTTGTCTAGAACTCTTTTAAAGTTACAGCTAGTCCTCAATTTATGTTGACCACAATTGAACCCAAAATTCATGTTGCTAAATGAGAAATTTGTTAAGTGAGTTTTACAATTTTTCTTGCCACATTTGTTAAGTGAATCACTGTAGTTATTAAGTTAGGAACATGGTTATTAAGTGAATCTGCTTTCCCCATTGACTTTGCTTGTCAGAAGATCATAAAAGGTGATCACAGGACTCCAGGACATTGCAATCCTCATAAATGTGAGTCAGTTGCCGAGCATCTGAATGTAAATCACATAACATGGGGATGCTGCAAAGGTCATATATATGAAAAATGATCATGTCACTTTTTTTCAATGCTATTGTAACCTCAAACAGTCACTAAGCAAAATGTTGTAAGTCAAGGACTACCTGTAGTCAAATAACCGACCATCATATCTAACAGTAGTGAAGTCCATGATGCATCGTGTAAAGAAACGATTCCTTTTATCGTTCTGAATTGCCTGGCATTTCATTTCAAATGATGTAGGAGATGTGAGTTGATTCAAAGATATGAATTGACTGAATCAATAGAGCATCCAGGCAGCTTGCTCTCTCTTAATATCATTTACCTATCATTTTAATTAATGTTCCAAATGTATTTCTAGGGTCTTTCTAACCATCAACTATTTCCTTGGGCTATTGAAACACAATCATAGCTATTGTGTTTTTATTAGAACTTTAAAAAACTAATACTGCCTCAGGTTATACACAATCATCTTTCTATACTTATAGAAATCTTGTTCTCCAGAATTACAAAGCAGGAAGCAATACTTGACAGTTTGCTTCCTCCAAACCCTAGTACATTATTTTATTTACTTGGATATTTTATAACCTATATTTTATAAGATCAAAATAATCAAACAGCGTTGTTAAAAGAAAATAATAAAATAAAAAAACAGTGAAAGAGTACCATAAAAAATATCAAGTAAAAAAAAAAAACCAAAGCAAAAGCTTTTATTAATCCTATCAGAAGCAGACTGAGAAGTCTAGACATCTTGTTCTGCAAGGTTATTCCATGGCTTTGGTAACACCTGATAACCAAAAGACTATTTTCTTGTGATCCTGATGTCAATTTTTTGGGGTGATGGTGGTGAAAGGACAATGAGGAGAACATTCTAAAGCCAAGGAAATAATATTATATTGGAAGCTTTTAGAACTTTAAAGTTAAATTGCACAAACTATTTAAGTGATGAACATTGTACTTTTCTTTTGCAGAATTCCCATCCCATCTCTAAGTACTATAAGGGCCTTAGGGATGAAATACTCCTGAAATACTCCAAAGTTTCAAATATTAAACTTACATTTCTGATTCTTGGTCCTTAACTGCTGACTTTCAATAGTAGATAGAGTAGAAGTTTGTTTATTTATTTAGCAGAGTAAGAGTGGGTTCTAAGGACAGCAGAAAACAGTTAGGGTTTTACATCTGAACCCTTTAAAGGCTCACACGAGCATTTAAATTTGAATCTGGAAAAACTGAACGCTAACAAAATTGGCACAAAAATAGTCCAAAAATTAATATTTTTCTCAGGCACCCTCCATATATGTTGGATTAGACCTCTTATTTCTGTTGTTTATCCTAATTCAGATCCAAAATACATACCATATTATAAAGATGGGAGTGTATAAATCAAACCAACTTACTAGGGATTCTGGTTCTCCACACCAGGCTAAGCTTGAAGACAGCCCAACGCTGCCTTGCAAAACATTTGGAGAGGGAGACAGTTTTGGCCACCCTGAACACAGAGCAAGCACGCAGGGCTCCCCATCAGTGGCTCCTCAAAGAGGCACTAACTGGGGCCTGGCCAGAGAGAAGAAGGGGGGGGGGTGTTTCTCCTTGCTTGACCTCCTCAAATCGTCGTTAGTAATTGTAGGTTTCCCCTAAGATATTTAGTGTCCCTAATAAGGACCAGCTGTCGTTTTTCTTTCCTCCCTGCGCGCTGCGTTTCTTGCTTTCTGTTGCTGCTTCCACGGAGCGTCCGCGCTCTCCGCCTCTTCCGAACAGAGCGGCCGACCCGAGGGAAGGGAGGACGCAGGCGAGAGGAGAGAGAACCCGCACGCCGACCGCCAAAGTTCGCCCCTCGGCTCCCGCACCCCGCCCTCTGCGGCTGGCTGGCTCTTCTCGCAGGGGAGGCAGCTTCGCGTGCCTTCCACCCCTACCTCTCCCCTGAGCATCACCCGTTGGATTCCAGCCTCCGTCCCCCCCCTCTCCCCCCCCTGCGCTCGGAAGAGTGAGAATTCGCTCAGGCTTTGGATCCTCCGACTCCAACCTGGCCGGGCGCGCCGCTTAACATGCATTTTCCCTTTCAACCAGCTCCTGCTCCGTCTCCGCACTCGCGGCTGGCGGCTATGGATCGACCACCGCTGTCTGCTTCCTGCCTGCCTCTTCTCCACTCCCCGGCGCGCAGCTGATCCTCGTCGTTTTCTAGGGAGGGGAGGTGGGGGGAGGCACCTTTGCGGTGTGTGTGCGTAAATGGGTGGCCCTTTTTCACCCGGATCGGGCACTTTCCAAGCCACCTTCTTTGAAAAACTTCTTTGACCTGGACTTCTTCCCCTCCCCCCCTCCCGGGAGATCTCTCTTCCATGCAAAGGTAGGTGGAAATAGTACACACACTTAGTTAGCCCGGATGCCCTGTAGGGCTTCTTTAAGGATTTGGGGACCCTGTTTCCACTTAACCATTTCCCTCCAACACCTGTTCCTTCTTGAAGGGAAGGGCGGGGAAAGGAGAGGGAGCTAATATGCTAGTAATACCCAAACGTTTATCAAAAGAAAGTTGTTCTCATTTGCTCAAGCCTGCCTTTCTTCTTCTTCTTCTTCTTAATTGGTTAATTAATTAATTAACTGATGTGGGAATGGGAGTGGAATGGGTAATATATCTCAAGGTAGCTTCAGAAACGTTGTGGGAAATGGGTAGGAAATTAAAACCGCTTCATGTGTGTTGATGTAATGGAAGATGGTATCGCAACTATGAACAATCCAAGGGCGCGATTTCTGACATGGGTGCTTTTCTGTTTTGGGAGGGTGGGCAAAAAAGGTTACGAAATCTCTTCCCTAGCAGAGATTCCCGTACCTTTAACTTTTGGCTTACAGAGCTCCATGTTGAAAGGGCTTTGGTTTAACGATATTTCTTCACTGCTCGTTCTTAATATCTGTGTTTGATTATCATTATCATTATTAGATCATGCAGTGCCATAGTTCAAGGTACCCCAGAGATAATAAATGTTGGGATGCATGATGTAACAAATTATTAATAGATATTATTTGCAGCATTTAGAAAATGTTTTTCTAAGACAGTAAAAAGTTAAGCGGGGGCGAGGAGAAACAAAGATTGTGTATTTATGGTGGCAAATGGTTGGCTTTTATCTCTTCCTCCAACCCCACTCCCTTTTGGTTGTATATTTTTCTGTAACAATCAAGCAAATTCAATTTTGTTTTGTTTGTCAGGGCTGCAGCAGACAGATGAGAAGTAGCCAGAGCTTTTGGAAAAATAATGATTTCAATTAAAAAAAGTCATACATGGGAAATGAAAACAACAAAAAGAAACCCCCAGCTTGTCTTGTTTTTTCTCCAAGGCAGGAGGTGATTGATGAGAGAGGGGATCACTTGGCTTCTGTGCTGGGCTTAGTTCTCCTCCTATCGTTTTATGTAAGAGTTGTTCCATTTGTGTTAGAGTAAGCTCTCCAGAATTTTGTAAGTAATTATTTGCTTTCTCATTAGCACTATGTGGAGGGTGGCAATGGGGAGGGAGAATTTACTCTAAATCTCTCCCCCACCCCAGTTCATCTCCTTGTTGAGATTTTGCTCTTATTCTGCCAGAGATATTCCTATTGCAACTTTTAAAGTTGCAAACAAGGGTAGGAGAAACCTTCTGATTCCCCCTCCCCTAGTTGCTTTGGACTACCTCACCCATCATCCTAAGGTAGCAAATTTGCCTTTGATCAGTCCAAAAGTATAGGAGCTTTTCCCCTGGATATCTCACCAAGACAAGGAACAGTTTAGAGCAGATTCTAGTTGGCATTATGAGTAAGCAGTTCTTGATTTCCTTGATTTGAAGCAAACAAAAAGGAAACCTATGTCAGTCTTGACATAAGCCTATCTGAAGGTCAACTTTGGCAAGGAAAGATGCAGAGGCAACTCATGTTGGTGACACATGTACTCACATCCTTGTGCACCTGCTTAGCCTGAGAAGAAATGTCACATTAGCCCACTTTAGAAAGGGTGTAGTAATTATCCAGCCACTGCTGGCACTGTGTGTGTGTATATATATTGCTTGTGTTGGAAAGGTGACATTTCCATGCTTCTATTAAGCATTTGCCTGAGCATTTGAAAGCCTGAGATTTAGAGGAGACAGACACCGATCATGTCCAGTTGGGTCACATTTCCTCCATTTGCAAGAGTGGGAGGCCCCACTGATGACTTCTCCTGAAGGCTCACAGTGTGTGGCTGAAAGGGCTTTTGGATCTTGAGCATTTCCAACCTTTCTATTTCAATTTTTACTCCTATGTAAGCATATAAATGGTTTTATGGCACTAGCACTGGGGGAAATTTGTGCTGGTTCGGTTCCTGGCAGGTTAGAATCTAATTCAGTTCATATTTTTGATTTAAAAAAGCAGAGACATGAAAGGAAGGAGATGAAGCCTGAGGGACGCTGATGACATTTATGTTCCCAGCCTTATTGTGGCAAAAGTTCATTTGATTTCCTCCAAGGAGTTGAGCTGGAATAAAAGGGCTAGCCCTGTTCTGACCAGGATGCTGGGCCTGGAGGTTGAGCAGCTCAAGGTTCCACTTCAAGCTTCATAGCTGATTTGGGACTGGAATCGGACTTTCTCAGACTAGTTCAGCACCATTCCACACTGCTTTATTGCAGCTGCATTATATTCTAGGTTGTTTGTCCCTTAAAATATTGCTCACTATTGAATTATTTCATTTTTGAATAGTTTATTTTTCTTGCCTTATTTCTGTGACTTCAACAATGTAACTATGGTTTACAGCCAAAATAGATGGGAAGAAGGGTGTCCCCCCTTTTAAAGGTAAACACGTTACAAATCTCTCTTTTTCAACTGCCTAAATGCCACGTAAATCACTTAGGGCTAGCAACTGCATATGTAGCTATGGGTCAAAAAGCTGTGAACAGGAAAATACTATTGCACCAGAGGAACAAAATGTAGAAATACACACATTCTCTTAAATGCAGGAATTTTCAAGTGCTAAGCAGTGCACTTTAGCTTCTTCCAATTTGGTGCCTAGCTGCTGTGTTGGGATCACAGCTTCTAGCATTCCCAGCTATCATTAGCAGAGACCCAGCCCAATGGAGAATATGTTTTAAAAACTTGCAGTCTTTTTTGTTGTTTTCTTTCCACAATAGCATTTAGTGCTGAATTGTATTTGGGAAAAATTTCCATCCAAAGCTCTTGTGTAGTATGGCCATCAATAAGAATGAGATATAATGAGACAGAAGTAGTGTTGGTGGTTTACCAAACTGCAAGGTATTTATTCAAATGTTGTATAAAGAGAGTTGGCCAAAAAGACAGGCTTTGGAGATTTGTGAGAGAAGTCAGTAAAGCTGTATGTGTGTGCATTCTGGGACAATTCCTGCTGCTTATCAGCTCTTCTGCATCTTACTTGGTCAATGCACCTAAATACCTGGCTTTCATTTCCATTCCTGAGCACACTATGGCTTCTAGCTGTAGTGCCATCTTTGCATTTTAATTCTGCAGCGTATCTCAGTGAATTCAGACTGGGAAACTACATTCAGTACATCTTACTCTTGTGTAAGGTAGTACATCTTACTCATGCCTTTGTTCATTGTCCTGTGTGAAAAGAAATAAAATTGGTCCAGCTGTAAGCACTGCAGACATCAGGAATAGTATGGAAGACTAACTTTTCAGCATGGGAAAAGCAGAGCTTGGGATCCTGATCACTAGACAGAACAATGCAAACAAATCATTTATTTGCTTTTATCTGAAATGCAGATATGTGAGTGGTTTCCTCCTGTTTATTACTTGTGAAGGAAAGAAGCAAAAAGATAAAAGCTTTTTCCAGTGGCCTCATAGTTGTGGAAAAAGAGCAGAATTCATTAACCAGCTTCTGATTTGTCATAAAGTGAATCTTAAGAGTGCTCCAATAGTCTGAAACCTACCTTCAGGTATTTTGCCTAGAGCTACATATAAGCCAGTGTGCTTTTCTATAAATCTTCAAGTTAAATCAAGTTTTCTATAAATCTTCAAGTTGATAAAAGCTGAGGGGTCTCCTTGCTTTCAGGCAGAGAAACAAAATCATATGTACTTTCTTAACTCTTTCTGCTCTTGATGACATATTGCTTAAATCTTACCAGCATTCATCCTGCATTGAAAAACATGAAGTCTGCAGTGAACAGTTTGTGATTTTCTAACTGTTTAATTGACGACTGCTTCATGCATGTGACCTTCTGATATTTCTTGATTTATAAATTGATGCAAATAAATTTGCTTTTCCTTATTTTATCTAACTCTGTGGAATAATTCCAATAGCTTGCAGTTTTTGTAGACATAACCTCTGTGGAATAATTCCAATAGCTTGCAGTTTTTGTAGACATAACCTCTGTAAAATATTGGATATTTCTTAGGCCTGGTTGTATAAATGTTTTTATACAGTATAGTTAAGGAAAGCCATAATAAACATAGCAATCTCAATTGTATTTTAAAAGGTTCAATGTTCTTCATTGTCAGAAGAACCTATTTTATGTGGTGTACCCTGCAACTATTGGAATTCCACTTTGTCATAAGGTTAGAGAGAAATGGCATGGCAGGCATTCTGCCTAGGGATGGACTAAATACAAGCTGCAGGTAACAAGGCAGCGGTGGACTTGTTAGCAACTGAAAATATGAGGGTGTAGAGAAAGAACCTGGTCATTTCTCTCGGCAAAAAACCTCCCAAAGGGAGAGAAGATAATAGAGGAACATCAAAGTGGTCCCCTAGAATCAGCTGATTTCTCAGGCTTTGCAAATCATAGGCTGCTATGGAAACTGATTAGCTGGTTTGAACTGCTAGTACTCATCTTCTAGAATGCCTAATACAGAAAGAAGGCTGGTGCCTGATCAGAGCGCCCTTTTTTCCCTTTGGAAGTGCTTAACAGATAACAGTTTGCTCCAAACTACCCAGCAAGTTTGCACCTGAATTAAGATATTATCCAATTCTTTCAAGATCCCAAGATGGGGCAACTGGTACTGTCATTTCCCTTGAAGAGAAATCTGTCTTGATGTTATCCAGCTGTAATCATAGAGGTTTTGAAAGTGATTGGAATTATATCTTTCCAAGAGAGTGTGGACTATCAGGTTCAAAAGGCTTGTTGAGCAGTTTGATTCCAAACACACTGAATGGTAAAGAGGTCATCAGTATAAATTCCTAGGATTGAAAATATGTATAATTTGTTTTTGAAAAGAAATATTAATGGATTGTTACCTTATTTACCATAATTTATGGTTGCATGCATGCTGAAAACTATCAAACACTCCAATAAAGTGGAGAAATAGTTTCTTCAAAATTGGGAGAAAATACTTGAAAACAGTGTTTATAAATAAAAAGCACAGGTTTTGTTTTAAGGTATAATCTTTCTAGCACATGATTGACACAGCTCTTCTTAAAACTGAAAAACAGTGATCAGAAAGTACAAATGGGGAAGAATTGAACATTTATTAAATAAGAATGTGAAGAAATTGTGAGCAGTTGGGGAGCTCTCTAAAAGGCAAGAAAAGCATGTGTCAAAAATTGTGTCCTAAGCAGGATTATGTGAGTTATAGGATATTCTAAGAAAAAATGGGAGACAGATTAAGAAATAGAGCCAAACTGGGATATTTATCTTGTTATTGGACAAAGAGAATATAAAGGATCTCAATTACAAGTTGGTCATAAATGGAGAGTGGGCACAAGTTATCTTCCTGTTCAACAAAATCTTTATTTGGTTGAAAATTGGAATATAATTCAAATTTTCCTCACCTTTGGATGTTCATAGAGAGACTTTGGGCCCATCTCTTGCTATCAGCCTATCCTATCCCACAGGGCTGTTTTTATAGGGAAGAATCCTTGTGGAGCAATCAAGGTTAGAAAGTTTCACCAGGGCAGGAAACAAATATATCTAGCAAGATAATGCAACAGGAATTATTTGACAATGAAGAATAGGTCTGGAAGTCAAGTGAATCCTTGGAAAACACTTGGAACTCTATTCATTACCTCTGAATCCCACAAGGAAAAAATATTGAAAAAACACTGGGTGCCTAATGTCAAGAGCATCTTTAGGTCAGGTTTGTACAACATGCTAAATGTTAATATAGTTTCTTTAGTTTTGGCTTAGCATGTTGTATGAGTCCTAACTATGATTTGTTGAACAGATCATAGTCAACAAAAATATGGATTGAATTTACCATAAATTCACTCTGGGAAGCAAAGATTAAGTATAGAAAGATCCAGGGTGGTTGGTTAAATTAAATTTAAAAGCTACCAGGAAGTGATGGCAAGCTTGGCTTAGAAGTTAAAAATGGAAATCATTCCACATTGTTGTCAAGAATACCAGACAAAGTTTTCAGAAATTCACTTTGAGAGAATTCATCCCTTTATTTTTACACACATACCTGCCTTCATATTCTTCTTCTTCAGCATATAAGCAATATTATGCATAGAGCAATAAAAGAGTAAGAAGTGGTAAGCAAAATAAATGACAGGCAGAAGATAAAAGAAAAACAATTTTAATGTAAGTGTACAAGCAAGACTGATTTGCAAGGATGGAAATATATGAAAAGGGAAAGTGTCAATATCAGTTAAATTAAAAGAACACAATTCATAATACCTCTAACTTTCCATATTTTCAAATCACCCCTAATTCTATCACATCCATACCATTCACAACTTTTTAAACTTTTCATTTCTCTGCACTCAGAATCTCTTCCATTTTTCCAGCCACAGATTTCTCAGTCTTTCTTTCTTTCCACTTATTTAATTTTAACTGTTCATTATAAATGCAGCTGGGAGACAGAAATAGCACAAATGCTTTGATAAGCACCTTGACCAGGTAAATTACCCTGGGACAAAGATGTTCAGGACTGGGTAGTCTTTCTATGAAAGCTCTGACTGGTCAATTTAAAAGCACCTTCTGGAGGGTTGAATGGTGTACTTTAGTTTAAAAGACATGCCAGAGTTGCAGAGAGGGCACTTTCAATTCATTTGTAGCATGCACATATATGCAACTGAATAATTGTTAATCTATTATTATCTGGAACATTTCTAAAGTCTTTCTCTAAACAAAATCAGCAAGAAATTAAGCACAAAGTAGAGTATCTGTGTCTGGGAAGTTTCTCCTGATTGAATCTCTTTCTCTTTCTCAGTAATAGATTAATCGTGTAAGTTGTTTCAGATCAAAGTGCTCTCTCTTGTGCTTCCTGGGACTCAGGAACATAATTTTCTCTGCATTAGTCTGTAGAATGAGAATACTGACAAATGCAAGAATAACGTTCAAAACTAAGGAGTTTTAAAAGACAAGCTCTGTATTGTATTATAAATGCTATAAAATGTTCTGTCATTGGCAAAGCAATGTATTCAGATGCTTATTTTCCTAATAATCAAAACGTGGCAAAAGGTAGTCCTCACCTAGCTTGTAGAAAATGCTGGGTTTTTTTAAAGCACTGAGAGTTGTGATTAGAGTAAGGATAGTATGTCTCTAAAAGAATAGCGACCTTTCTGTTAGGAGGGCAAATGGTCATTCCATTTTTCTTTGAAAACAGCAACCTGATTATGGTTTTGACCAGAATGGAAAGGCATTGAGTGCAGAAGAAGCATCACCATAAATCAGGAACTCGGTGTTCTTTATCTGAGTGCTTTTATGGAAGCATACATATGAATCATAAACTTTGCTATCTTGTTTCCAGCTATGTCATGGTGCAGCTTTCCTAGCACCACTGAAGTTTTAATAATAGGAGTCTTCACAAAAGAGCAATAATGAATGATTTGGCACAAAATAAACTTTTCAAGATTTCTATGACTTGAGTTACAGTTCTTATACAATCTCTGGAACTCAGTCTAGCGATCTGTTGTAGACTATGTGAGCTCTAGAATTAAAGCATTGTTTGACTCCAGAAGTAAATGCAACAGCAATATGCAGATGGAGATCTATTGAAAATATTGGAATCTGAATTCATCTAAGCAGACTATAGGAAAGGGCTCCAAGCAAATTCCACTTCTGCACAGAAACTGAAGAAACAACGAATTGCCTACTAAGCTGCTGCAAGAAGATCAGGCAGGTTGACTACAAACAACAGCCTGATAAAGTAGCAACAATAGTGGGTTGGGATATTTGCAAGCAAGACCATTTGCTTGCAAACAAGAACCAGTGGATCCCACAAAATAGACAAAATGAAGAAGCTAAAGTGCCCTGGGACTTTAGAATTCAAACAGAATGCTGCACCTGCAATATAACACCTCTCACTTAACAATTGTATATATGAAGGCAAGAAGGCAAGAAGGCAAGAAGATATGAATAGTGGATGTTGTAGTATATGGAGACCGCAGAAGAGAAGAGAGAGAAAATCACAAAATACAAAGACCTGCAAAAGTGTGGTAAAAGAAAACAAGGATAGTTTCAATAGTAATAGGCGTCTTGGGTACAATCCCAGAACATCTGGAGCACCACTTGAAAACCATCGGCACTGACAAAATAACTATCAGTCAGTTGCAAAAGGCATTTACTTGGAATAACTTGCAACTTGTGACAATAGCTTTAACATCATCAAATAGCAGCATATGCTTGTCTCAGGTCCTTGGGAAAGGTGAATAAAAATGCCATATCCAGTCTAAACATCTGGCTGACTGTGCAACCAACCATAACAACAACAACAACAACAACAACAACAACAACAACAACAACAACAACAACAACAATAATAATTTAAATCCCACCTGTCTCTCAGGGACTCTGCATAGTTTACAAGTTGTTTTTAAAAAGAAAAAATAAGTAAAGATGACAAGATAACAAAATCAGACGGGAACAGGATACTATAATAATGCCTTTGTGAGATTGCAAATTCCTGTCTAGCAATGTATTACTACCCTAAAGAAAGCCATGCTATTACGTATGGCAGGAAAGGTATGCTCTGGATTCTGACTGCAAGATGGAAGAGGGTGTCACCTGTTGGGACTCAGGAAGACACATTTTCTACTGTGGCACCCTCCCCTATCATCACCCTGCAGAAATCTGCTGGGTTTTTTTTTGGCAAGGTACCATCGAACCTGGGACCCTGGATAGTGTGGCGAGCCCATTTGTGGCTCCTTTGTGTGTTTATGAAGGTCTTCAGCTACTATTTTTATGTTATTTCTGTTTTTTAAATTTCAGGTTTTTAAAATTGGTTTTCAGTCATAGGTAGATAGCCCATAAGTGTATTAAATAGATAAATACAACAAAAGCCTCTTTATTATAGTAACTCAGATAACTGAAGGTGGGGAGATTCATCTTGTAGCAACTTAGGACAATGTGTGAGATAATGATTATGAAATAAACAGAAGGGCAAAGAGGAAAGCTGAGTGGTTGGAATACAGCATAATTTCTATCCCATCCCATCTCATCCATCTTCAGAAAAGTAGCTTCTTGTTCTTGGTAGAGCTGCTAAATCATAGCAAAGCCTGTATACTTTCTTACATTTGTAGAAGATTGCACAGTTACATGTTTTTAGTCAAATTAACTGATTGAGAATGTGTATCTATTTCAGGTTTGGCATTATACTGTAGTGATGGGAAAGAATCTCACTACATTTGGCATTCCTAAAATTGTTTTCTGAAGTCAATGTACTATAGTATTGCTTATACGATAAAGCCACACTCTTCTTTAAAAGAATGTTTATGTTGTTGCAGTCTTATTTTTTTATCCTGGATTAATTAACTTGAAATGTTCTCATGATCCTTAAAAAGAATCTAAACAATTACTCATCTCTTATTTTGAGACACTGACAATTAACACTTCTTTCTCCAGTACACATTTAAAATACTATATACTAAAACAGAATCTATTATTCTAGACTAACAATGGAAATGCTTTCCTAGGCTAAATAATCCATGGGTGAAAATAGTTAACTAGAAAAAAAAAGTTAATGGACTATACTGAAATAGATATATCTTGCATTACATCAGAACCTAAGTCAATTGGAAACCTGACAAGTTATATTTTAAAGCCAGTTTTTAAATGGAAGGTAAATTTTCGAATTCAATTTCAAAAGCACATATTATCTCTGTTATGTACTTAGGTAGCTTCCTCTTTTCCAGGCCTGTCTTAATCCTGAAATTCTTTGCAGGAAAGATAGCTGTTCACATCTGGCTAGCTAGGTGATATATCTTTCAAACTTTTTTCCAGTTAGGAGTAAAATTTGTGTTTTAGTTGCTAGTGAGAAATAAGACATTCTGCTTGAAATATTATGGAGTTTGACAGAAACCTGGCCTTGAAACAGATCTAGGGCCTTGGTTTCAAGAGTAGCAGGGAGCAATTAATACAAATATATTTTAATACTTTATGTTGGCTACCCTTATTAAATTTATTAAATATATTCTGCCAACTACCCAATTATTTTGTAGTGATTTGTGAATGTGGAAAAATCTATTATTTGAGTGTATAATGAGAGTCCATTGCAATGCCATCCTTGTGTGAATATTGCTCGCCAGAATCTAACTATGATTTCTTTCTGAATATAATATTTAATTGTTGGCATTTCATTGTCTCTTAAGATACTGGCAAATTAGAAGGATTTAACAAAGAAGAACATAGATGACCAGGAGGCTTGGAAGATTAATTTATAACAAAGGATTAAAAATTAAATATGTATAACTTGGTAAAGTGAAAGGACATGCTTGGAATCCACAATAATGTAGCAATTGTGAATTTTATGGTGGGAGTTAAATTATTAAAGGAGGCCCAGGAAACATAGCAGTAGGCAAGGGGTGATTGTGGTCTTGTCAAATTGCTGCAACTAAACTCTTATATCATGGCTCCTATTGTACCCTTTTCATAATCACCAACTAAAAAAACTTGTTCAAATCTGGAAAATGCAGGAGACAGAAGTTTTATAGATTTAAGTTGTTAAGTCTGCCAAAAAGTTCCAAATTATCTTGTTTTGGCCTACATTATTAAACTCCATATTTTATGCACATAGGTAAGTATGCCACAGGTTCTTGCTGGATCTTCGACATAATTCTTTGGTAGCACTATCAAAGATCAATCCAAGACTTTACCTCCTGAGTTGCATAAGGTTGCATGACACCTATTGTAGTGTTCTTCAGCCATCCTATTGCTGATGTTTACTTTTTGAGCATCAGCCACTTTAGGTGAGTGGTTCACTCTACTGAACAGTAGCTCTGGTCAGATAGCAGGGTTTATTACCCATTAAGGGTAACAGAGTGAGAAATGTACCAATTTGATTCTTGCAATATTATTTCATGGAAAGTTCTCATCACATTTTGTTCAGTCATGAATTGGAGAACTTTGGGGGGGGGGGAACTAATATGCCAGCCAGTCTTGGCATCTTTTTTTAAAATATAAATTTTATGAAAAGTTTTAAAGAATGGATAAAACGTAACAAAAATAATAACGAATAAAGAAAACAGAAAACAGAAAGAAAAAAGACAAAAGTGCTGAAAGAAAATATAAAAAACAAACAGAACCAAGAAGCTTCTGATTTTCTTTGCAGCAAATACAATTACAGTTATTGCTTATTCTATGGTTATAAAAAATACTCACTTTTTCTTTTATCTAATTTTTCCTAATCATCAAAACCACAAGTCATAAGTACATTTCTTATGCTTAATACGTCTATAAGGTCAGTCATAAATATAGATGTTGTCTTTTCTTTAAGTCATTTAGCCATTTTTGTAACTTCCCTCATCTTCACCAACTACTCCTCTGTTATGGGTAACATTGACACATTTTACCTTTGAATATCAAATCTTACTGCATATATAAAATTAAGCTTCATGTCTTTTTTCCAACTGACTGTAGATTAGACCCAACAAAAAAAACTTCTTGCTTCAGTTGTATACTAGTACTTAAAATCTTCGGGGTTTTCTGGTTTCGCGTGGCTTCGGGGCAGCAGGAATTCGCGACAGCTCGCGATTCCTGCTGTGCTAGCCGTCGAGGTACCCCCGATCCAGATGGGTCAGGGGGATATGGCTGCCCTGTAGGGACAGCTGAAGAGAGAGGGGAGTCGGATAGGGAGGTGGGGGTGTCGCAGACCCCCCCCTTCTCCAGAAAAACCCCTTTTTCCCAAGGCGGTGGAGCGGCGGTCAGCAATGGCCGCCACGAAGAAGCCTGCAACCGGGTAAGATTGTGCTGGAGGAAGTGTGAAGAGTGAAAGTTTTGTCTGAGCCGGGTCAAGTAACATCTTTTAAACTGCCTGGAACTGAGCTGTTTGAATTGCTGGAGGATACATTGTATCCCTAAGAAGAGCGAAAAGCGGCGGAGAAGCTGTTAAAGGGAACTTTTTTTTTTTCTTTACTCTCCCACCCCATGGAAACAGCAGAAATATTTGGATATATTGGACATTGAAAGTGAATTGCTTTGAGAGTTGAAGCTAAGAGACAAAAGGATTCTTGGACATTGAAAAATTTAAGAAATTGGAAAACCTTTGTTGGAGGTATGGATTTCTGATTATTTAAAATTGACATTGCAAGTGGGAAGGGAGAGAAAAAAAAAATTGGAGCAGAAGCTGAAAAAGGAGGAGATTGCCTAGAATCCCAAAGGAAGGTATATGGTAATTGGACCTCTTTGATTAATAAATTAACCCCAGAAAGAGAAAGAGAAGAAGGAAGAAAAGTATTAACTTTTGGAACTTTTTTTTTTTTTTAATTGCTTTTGATTGTCTTTGATTAAAAATACTTGTGGTTGTTTTGGAAAAAGTTTCCCTTTTCATAATGGCATCGTTTGTGGATGAACTAGAGATTGAATATCAAAAATATAAAAAAGAAGATACTTTGGGCACTTTGTTTCAATTCTTAGAAATGGCGTTATGTACTTATGAAAAGTTGATTACGCAGCAGAAGGACTGGGACAAGGAAGAAGAGGAAGAAGAAGCCATCTTTGATGAACAATGGGTCCCTTCCGGAGAGGAGGAGAAAAAGGATAAGAAAAAGGGGATTTTAAGAATTATAAAAACAACCAAAAGAGAGAAAAATGAGCGAAAAGGTGGAGGCAAGGTTAGAAAGCAAAGGAAAAGGAGCAAGAAAAGCGAGGAGAAAAAGCAAAGGGGTAAAAAGGGCAAGGAGAAGAATAAGCAAGAGAGAAAGGGGGGGAGGAGAAGCCTTAATGGGGGGAAGCAAGACCTAAAGAAAAAAAGTTTATTTAGAGACAATGGGTGAATTTAATTTAGATTAAAAGAGGGATTCTGGAGGGTACATAAGTTTGTGTTTTTTATATGTGTATTTAGAATATAAAATTCATTACGTAATCTTAGAATCTTTTAAACAGAATCCCAAGAAAAATTGCTATACGAAGTATTTTTAAGTTAGGGTAATGAGTTATAGATGTTGCTCCAATTGGTGTACAGGAGAAGTATAGTAAAAGAAAAAAAGATGAATGGATAATTGGAAATAGAACAGACAAAGAATGTTGTTGAAAATGGTAATAAGATATGGAAGGATATATATGCTTTTTTTTTGGATTTTGTATATTGATAAAAGGCAATAAAATTTTAATTAATAAATAATTGGGATGGAAAGGAGAAGTAGGGATAAGATATGAAGTTAATACTATATGAAGTATTGATATTATAATTTGGAAATGTTATGCCTTATTGGTCTTTTATTATTATTTTTTCCTAGAAAAGAATTTATAAGCTGTTATGCCTTGACTCTTTGTGCATTGTTTTTATAAAACTGATAAAAATGGTTTTTATATATATATATAAAAAAGAAAATGATAATAAGATATGGAAGGATATATGGGATGAATATGATGTTTGAATTTGTGTCTGTGTGAAGAGTTTTAACCCGGGAACAGACAACCTTCAGAAAAGATCTTTTAGTTTTGTTTATGTTTTGTGTTTTGTGTGTATTGTGTTTTTTGTAAAACTAATAAAATTTGTTTTTTATGAAAAAAAAAAAAAGAATCAATAAAACCTTGGAGGAATGTTAGATGAGAATAATTGTAAACAAGCCAGAAAGAAATGAATATGATGACTATAAAATGGATAAATATAGAAAAGAAATGAAATTGAATAAGAGTAAAGAGAAAGAATGAGAAATTTGCTGAAAGATATTTATGTGTCCATATGGAAATGGGATAAATTAGAATTATGTTGTATAAAAATAATGTTTTATTCGACTTGTAAAAATTTATAATGTTAAGAGGTTTTATGTATTTATGTATTTAATGGTTAATGATGTGTTGTTTTATCTTTAAAATTAATAAAATTTGTTTCAAAAAAAAAAAAAAATCTTCTGAATTAGTATACTGTATGTTTGGATTTTTACACATTCAGCAGATTTAATAAAATATCCCATATTGATCACATTTCCAACATAATTGGAGGTGCCCCTCTAAGTTAAACAGTGCTCAACACATATAATTTCAAATCTGATTGACCCAATCCTCCCTTTCCCCTTGTTTCTTGTAATACCTTATATTTAACTTGTGGTTTTTCCCCCTTCTGTACAAATTTGGATATATTATTTTGCCATTGTTTAAATGGGATATCAATTGTCAATACAGGTATTATTGAAAATAAAAATATTATTCTAGATAAAATGTTCATCTTAGTCACAGAGATGCTGTCAATTATACTTTATCTCATCAATATATTTTTAACTTCATTTCATATCTTAACATGACTATTTTGATGTAACATACAATTTATATTTGACATGGTAATATCCAAGTATTTTACCTTTTTCTTAGTCTTGAAACCCATTTTATTGATAAAATCTGACCTTATATTTCTACATTTTTTGTCTTCTGTTTGTTAATCTTGAAACCTGTCCATTGTTTTCCTTGGGGAAGATACGACAAGATGGAAATAATTCCTGATCTAATTGTGGACTCAGCAGGTTACACCAAAAATATTGTGACAGCCAGAAGACCAGTAACATTAAGATCAAGGCAATAGTAATTATATAGTAGTTAGGGCTGTGGCAAGATTTATGCAAGTGCTTCTGCATCTGAAGCAATAAATAAACCTTACCATGCTCTTCCCATTCCATAAACCTAGCTGGACTAATAGCTTAAACTTTCTTAAACATTGATTACTATCACTTGTGGCCTGTGGGCTACTTTAATAAGTGCAAAAGAGGCTGTGTGGTTTTCCTCTCCTTCCTTGCTACTACTTCCCAGAATCTGTTTTCACCTTACCTAGTGATGGGTCTGGCCTGTGTTTTCTCCCATTTCCAATTCCTTATAAGTCATTAGACATTAGTTATTTGTAAAAATTACTGAAAATAAAACACTTCATTACTTTCCTGATGTACCAATACTCCTGAATATTTTACTCAGGTTCACATTTGCAGTGACATGTTTTATGTGCACTTTCTGTGATGCAGCTTGAAAATAGTCTTGCGATAATCACATTAATTACTTCTGGCCACATACAGTATATGATCCGTTAGTAATATATCTACATTAAAATATAGTGTATACTTTTATCTGAAGATTAGTGTAGAAAATGAAGCATTTGTTTTACAGCGTTTTAATACAAATGGAAAGATGCTGTCAGTTTCTTGAAATCTTGTCTTTTTCCTTGCTCTTTATTCAGTTATCACGCTGGGCTGGATGATATGTTATTAGAGGCTGCAAAAAGAGAGGTGCCTGAAAGGGTGTAAATTTTCTGTATAAACTCTGTGGCACAGAGGCCTCTTTGCCACCAGTTTTGGAGCATCTTCTCTGCTTCTTCAGTTTTTCACTTTCACCAGCCATATTTTTCCTCTTCATCTTAAGATGTGCACCCTTCTGCTACATGTGAGACTGGTTTTCCCCCCCAGAAGAATCAGAATCAACCTTCCAAGGTTCTCACAGCAGAATTATGTGTGGGAATAAAGAAAGCCAAAGGACTCCAGCTGTCTTTGGCTGTCAAACAAGCAAGCATTTTACATAATAGTTTGTAAGGAAACGCAAATTCCCCTAGGGAATAATTTTTATTAATGCAATTAGAAATGTACTGGAGAATCAAGATGTCCACTTCTGTGACTATACTTCCCAGCTAGAGTAACAATAAGAGAGGGAGAAAAGGAGAAACTTTTGCAGGTTTATAAATTTATCTAAAACTGCTTTTCAGGCATTTATTTTCCTGAGAAGAGGCAGTTTTATTAGCATTGTAACTTCAGTAGAATTAGCAACATTTTCCCCCTTAAATAAGATAAACTGATATAAAAAATCTGCATTTTTTTTGCTGCCTGCTCTTATCAAAGATATCAATGAAGTATGGCAGATCTGTTTCTCAACAGGCTTCTCTGTGAGAAGTGCTCCCACATGCTAATGCTTTGACTTTTCTAGTCATTTTCCTTATAGAGGTACTTTGTTAACTTTTCCGAATAAGAAAGACTGGTTTTCTTTCCATGTTTCTCCTTTCTTTTTAGTTTGCAAAGGAGTAGCCATGTTTATCTTCTGTAGCATCAGTAATGGAATCTCACAGCGTTATGACAACTGAGTAATTTTTGCTGAGGTTTTACCTTTGCCAAGACCCCTGTCCAGAAATGTTTCAAATGTCCATCCTACAACTTTGTCATATCCTAGATCTCTTGGGAGTGAGTTGCACAGTCTGTTGTATGTGGGAGGGTTCTGCCCTCTTCTTTTCTTTCCCATGGCAGTGGGTGAGACAGGAATAAATTTCAGAGTCCCCAGTTAAGTACTTATCCAGGACTAGGATCTTTTTTTTTTTCTTAAATCAATGCAGTTACTGTAGATAGCTTGCTTTCCCTTACTCATAAATTGGGAGTGACTAGGCAGGTAGAGTAAGCTTCTCTTGGGACTGTGAAATGCACTTACAAGCCACAACTAACATTGATAAGGAGATGTGTATTAAACTGAAAGGATCTAAAAAAGAGGCACCAAGAGAATGAACTTTCTGGTCTCCATTAAAGTATTGGAAGTAAAATACAATGTGACTGCATAAGGATGCAGGAGGTGGAAAAACTTTTCCACAGTGACTGAGATGATAAAGTTGCACCTCGGTAATAAATATGCTTGTCCGAGTTGCATTCAGATTGGTGGGAACTTCAGGGATGGATACTAACTTTTCAATTCGACCTCCCTGCTGAGAATTGGCTGACCCAGTCAGTTGTATCTGGAGAAAATTTATCCCCATGTTCCAGCAGCACATGATCACAGATGCAATGATTATACACAGCCATTATAAGCCATTTGCCCTAAAACCAATTCTGGAGCTATCCTAATCGAGCAGTAGATGGGGTACAAATCAGGGGTGGGTTTCTACTGGTTCTGTCCACCTCTGTAGAACCAGTAGCTCTGAAGAGCAGCAGACATAGAACCAGTCAGGAAATAAAGATCAGGTTAGAGCGGATGGGCAAAAACATCAGCAGACATGTCTGCTGATGTTTTTGCCCATCCGCTCTAACCTGATCTTTATTTCCTGATTTTTTCAACTTCAGTTGCTGAATGAGGCACAGCTACAGTTAAAAAAGTAGGAAAAGATGGCTGTTCCAAAGACTGCTTCTCTGCACACAGCATGCTGATGATGATTTAGAGGCACGCAATTCCCAGCGTGCAGGGAAGCTCATAAATCCCGAACTGGTAGTTAACCCTGTCGCATATCCCACCCCTGGTGCAAACCAACACTTTTCAAGAAAGGAGACCAGATGTCTCAGGTTAAATGAACCAGACCATTCTCCATCGAGCTGCTTCGAGCATTCAGAGTGGGAGGTGCTCCAGTCTCTGCACTCACAGGCTGAACTTTAATTGAGGAACGCTCTTCCTCCACCACGTGACACCTCCGTAGCATTCCCCAGTTTTAGCTCAGCCTTGCAAGAGACAGGCAGTTTCTTTCAAAGCTCCTTGACCGAATCAGGATAAAAAAACTCAGGATTTTAAATTCAGGTTTGATTTATTTTATTTCTAGCCCCTGCGCAACTGGTCTGTCCCACTTAAAAGAGGAGCGTTTTTTTGCCCCTTAAGGGGGTAGAAACGGGGGATTAGCAGCACCTTTGCACACACCCCTCCCTCCAAAGCCTCTCTTTTCTCCCTGCCATTTCTTTAAAGCCGCTTCTGCTTGCATAGCAGCGGCTCGTTTATTGCGCAATTTATTGCACTTCGTTGTTTCTTCCCCCCATGAATGCCTGACTTGGAGGGAGAGCCAATCTCTCCTTCCTGCCCCTCAATCCAGACTTTTCAGATTTGTTTTTCCTTTGAGGAGGCTAATTCCATCGCTGAGCTCTCGCACCGGCTAATGGCCGCCATTTTGGGTGCTGCCTCGTGGCTGGCGCCATTTTGTTTTCTGTTTATTTTGCTGCGGTGAGGTTCAGAGGCCTGTAGCAGGACCGGCAGGCCTGTTTAGAGCCAATTTAATTGTTTAGGCGTTGTGGCTCCCAGTCCTATTGCCTATTATTAAGAGTTGTTGGCTATCCCGCAGCCTGCTCAGAGGCAAAGTAAGGGCAGCACTAGTACCACCCATTTTGTCTGGGAGGCAGCTGCAGGACACCAAATTCTTTTCTTTTGGCCTCAGCGTTCATTTGGCTTATTGGCTAATTTGATCATTTTTTCCTTAAACTTCCAAGTGTTGTACTTCAATTGGGAATAATTCCTAGAGTATTCTGGTACTGTTAGATCTTGATTATTCATATTTCTCTTTTCTATTGAAAATAAATAAATATATATATATAAATAAATATTTAAAAAAAAAAATTCCAAAAGGGGGACATGGAACAACCGTAGGACATCCGGCCTTGTTGTAGGTCGAACTCCTAGGCAA
The DNA here is from genome assembly GCA_033807585.1 of Hydrophis major. Lineage (NCBI taxonomy): Eukaryota > Metazoa > Chordata > Lepidosauria > Squamata > Elapidae > Hydrophis > Hydrophis major. Next base: position 180,429,836 of record CM066331.1, on the reverse strand, counting down.
GCCAACTGCCTCATTTGGTTATGAGCATACCTTACCTTTATTTCTATTATGGCAGAGGACAACTCCAGGGGACCTTCTTTGAAGGCCAAATCAAAAACGCACCACTTGCACAGGCAGGCTAAGGAAACATCCAAAGCCTCTCAGAGAGATGCCTTAAGACACCACAAAGCGCTAGAGAAGGAATTTGATAAACGATCAAGGGACTCAAAATCTGTACCTTCAGTACTCACTCTTCCCACCCCATCTACCTCAACTCAACCCCCCCTCCTACAGACTAGTTTTCCCTTTCCAGGCGCAGCTCGCCCACTCAGAGTTTTCAAACCACTGTTACACCAGCCACCCGGACACCCGAGGCTACCTTTACCCCGACAGCTGCTGGCCTATGGCAAGAAGAACCATCTGCAGACCTGGTCCCAGACAAGATAAGAGAATGGATGCAGCTGACTATCCGCCAAGGAATCGCAGAAGGTCTCCAGCAGATAGCCAGGCCAGACCTGCAAACGATGGTTCCTGATGTCGAATCCATTTCTGGCAGATCTCTCCCCATGCAGGCTGGAACCTCACCATGGTCAGGTACTCCCCCAGAGGGAAATTCCCTTTCCAGAAGGGGAGGAGGAGGAGGAAGAGGAAGCAGGTCTAGAACACCTAGGGGAAGAGGAAGATTTTGATATGGGGTCCATTCATTACTCTGAGCCTCTTCCAGAGTTGGAACCAATGGAAGGTGAAATGTCGGAGGATGAGAGTCTTACCCCTGACCAGCCCGTTTTTGTATTTTTTTTCAAAGCCCACCTGTTCAAATCCTTATTGTTTAAGGCAAAAAACATTTCTGGCCTGATGTCTCAGTCACCCTCTGATACTTCCCCGACAGCCCCTGGAGATCCAGAGGACTCCATTTTCAAGCAACTGGTCATGGAGGCCGAAGTTATTCCTACCCCACCCATTTTTTCTGACCCAGTAGCAAAACAATTGGCTTCAACAGGGGCGCCTCCCGCTCCCTCCAGTCAGGATAGGAGATTTTTTAATCTCGATGCAGAGTTCTCCACCTTGTTAGAGACTCCCGAGGTTGATGAGCCCATAGTGGGGTTAGCGTCATCCTCTACCCCAAGTGACGCTCTGGAAGCTCTAGAACCAGAGGACAAACGGGCCGAAATGGCGTTACGCCGGGCACACAAATCTGATGCCTGGGCCATTCGATCAGCCACGGCTGCATCCACGGCAGCACGATCATCCATTAGATAGCTCCGCCAATTAAAGCAGCATGTCCCTCCATCCAATACCAGGGCACACCAGGACATTGCTAAGCTTATGGCAGCAGCAGAATTCTCGGCCGATGCTACCTTCCATTCTGTTAAATTTTCTGCCAGGGCTATCTCATCTCAGGTTACAGCCCATAGTCTGCTCTAGCTCAAGCACTGGCAGACAGATGTCAAAAACAAAGTAAAATTGGCTTCCGCTCCCATCTCGGGAGGCAAACTCTTCAGTCCGGCCCTGGAACCTTTATTAATGGAAAGCCGAAATAAGAAAAAATTTCTTCTGTCTCTCTTTCGCAGATTGGAATCCAGAGTATTTCGGAGGGGATCCTTTTGAACCTCCTATCAGACACCTTTCTCTCCCAGGTTTCAGAGAGCCCCGCCTTTTCGGTCGGTCTGACCTCAGGATCGATCCGACCTGGGTGATAAGATCAGAAGGGGTGCCAACTACAAGAGACCCTTTCGGGGCGCAGGAAGTAAACCTTTCCGGTGCCCAAGATAAATCTCTAACCCTCCTCCCCATTGGCGGACGCCTCAAACATTTTGCCGACCAATGGGAATCCTCTACTTCTGATGCCTGGGTTAGGGACACCATCAAATTTGGCCTCTCCCTTGAATTTCAGTTCACCCTCCCAGAGCATTTTATGGTATCTCCTCTCTCCAAGGATCGCACCAAGCGTGATCTAATAGATGCCGCTATCAAACATCTCATTGAAATCAAGGCTATTCAGCCTGTCCCATCTTTGCAACGAGGAAGAGAGTTTTACTCCCACCTTTTCATAGTTCCCAAACACTCCGGAGGGTGGAGACCCATACTAGATTTGAAAAGGTTTAACCGATACATTATCTGGCATAAATTTAAGATGCACACACTACAGTCTATTCTTCAGGGTACCAGGAAGGGAGACTGGCTCACTTCCATTGACCTCTCAGAGGCATACCTGCACATCGCTATTCAACCCTACTATTTCAAGTTTCTGCGATTTTGTTATAACAGTCAACACTTTCAGTATGTGGCCCTTCCCTTTGGTTTGGCCTCGGTCCCGAGGACCTTTACCAAGGTTCTTGCGGCCCTAGTGGCTCACCTTAGAAATTTTCCCATCCGTATTCATTGTTATCTGGATGACATTCTCATCATGTCTCCTTCCAAATGCCAAGCAGAAAGGGACACCAGAACTACCCTTTCTGTTCTCCAGGCACATGGCTTTCTCATATATTGGGAAAAAAGCCAGTTATCTCCAGCCACCCGAATAGCACACCTGGGGACAGTGATTGATTCGGTTAAGGGAAGGGTCTTCCTGTCCACTGAAAGATTTCTCAGCATCCAGAAATTTGCCAAGAAGCTTTCAGGGAGATCAGACGAGCAAAGAAGGTAGCATTACTGGACCTGTCAAAGCTTCTTGGCAAATTGGTTTCATGCATTTCCATTGTTTCCTGGGCCCGTTTGCATACCAGATCCCTTCAGTGGTTCCTGCTTCCATATCAGCGATCCGGAAGGAGCAACTCAAAGGCCATGGTGAAAGTCCCTCCAAGGGTTCTCGCAACCCTCCTCTGGTGGACCAGATCTACCACCAACAAAGGACATTACTTCAAGGAGCCCCAGAGGGTCACCCTCACCACAGATGCCAGCCTATCCGGATGGGGCGCTCACATCAACTCGCTCTCAGCTCAGAGCACATGGTCAGCAACCGAGCAACAGTGCAGCATAAACTGACTGGAGCTTCACAAGTATACCTGGTCCTACGCAGTTTCCTCCCTCAGGTACATGGGTGGCACGTCCTTATTCTGATGGACAACATCACAGCCAAGGCGCACATCAACAGATGGGGGCACGCATTCCATTCGGCTCATGAGGGAGGCCGAGCGTCTCTGTCGCTGGGCGGAGGCCAACCTCTTATCCATCAGGGCAGATCACATCTCAGGGGCCTCAAACATTCAACCAGACTGGTTGAGCAGGGCCACTGTAGACCAGTCAGAGTGGCGCCTGCACCCCTCGCTGTTCAGGGAGGCCTCAGCAATCTTCAGCCAACCGCTTGTGGACCTATTCACATCACCGCTCAATGCCCAACTCCCGAGATTCTTCTTGAGGTACCCTGATCAGGGGGTGGAGAATCACAACACCCTACGTTGTCCCTGACCCACAGGGCTCTTATACGCATTCCCCCCTCTACCGTTAATCCCCAGAGTAATCCAAAAGCTGATTCACAAGAAGGCGGAACTCCTCCTGGTTATGCCATACTGGCCCAGGAGACCGTGGTTTGTGGACCTTCGCAACCTGTCAGTGGCCCTTCCTTGGAGGATTCCACCGGACAGGATCTCATTATCCCAGGGACCTCTCCTGCACCCGAACCCTCAGTGGCTTCAATTAGCCATCTGGAGGTTGAGCGGGACCGCTTAAGGAAAGAGGGGTTTGCCAATCAGGTCATCAATACCATTCTGGCAGCAAGATGACCCTCAACCACCCGGATATATAATGCCACATGGAGCATTTTCTGTAGATGGTGCCACAAATCGCAAATTGACCCACTCTCTCCATCTACTGTTCAAATATTGGTCTTCATGCAAGAGGGACTAGATAAAGGTCTATTCCCTAACACCTTGAGATGACAGGTTGCAGCCTTATCAACCATCATCTCTTACAGTAACATTGGTCCGTTCTCATATCCGAGCATTCCTTAGAGGAGCCACCAACCTGCATCCTCCAGCGGTGCACCGATACCCAACCTGGGATCTAAATAAGGTCCTCATTTCACTTACTAAACCTCCCTTTGAACTCCTAAGGGAGACATCACTTCAATTCCTAACATTCAAGGTAGTGTTTCTTGTGGCAGTCACATCTGCACACCGAATATCTGAAATCGCAGCTCTATCCATTAGAAAGGATCTCTGCATTTTTCACGCTGATTGGGTGGTCCTACAACCAGACCCTTCCTTCCTGGCCAAGGTTAACTCAGCATTTCACAGATCTCAGGAACTCATTCTTCCTAATTTTTGCCCTAGACCCTCTCGAGAGAGGGAAAGACAGTGGCATACCCTCGATGTCAGACGTGCGCTACGTATTTATATCAACCACACTCAATCTTTCAGGAAGTCGGAGTCATTATTGCTTTCATTTCAACCTAAGACGCTGGGTTTCAAAGTATCCCCATCAACTATAGGCCATTGGATCAGAGCAACAATCTCCAAGGCCTACTTAACACAAGCACTTCCTGTTCCCAGCGGAATAACCGCACATTCCACAAGGAGTGCGGCTACCTCAGCAGTTTGGGCTACTCAGGCATTGATAAATGACATCTGTCAAGCGGCCACCTGGTCATCCCTGTCACCCTTCATTCGTCATTACAAGATCGAAATGTTTGCCTCAACAGATGCGTCTTTTGGCAGATGAGTCCTACAACAAGTTGTCTGAGATCCAGAGGAGATTCCGAACCAGACGGAGTCCCTCCCGTAGGACAGGCCATGCTTTGGTATGTCCCACTCTGGATGCTCAAAGCAGCTCGATGGAGAATGGGCGTTGGTGCTTACCTGATACGCCCTTTCTCGACGAGCTGCGTAGAGCATCCAGCCCCACTCTATTTTAACCGTCTGGTGGGGAATCCTGTTTTGGCTAATGAATCAATGAGTCAAGGAGTTAATGTTTATTACAATAGTTAAGATGAGATGATAGTTTGTTTGTCTGCTCGTCTTCGTAAAACTGGGGAATGCTACGGAGGTGTCACGTGATGGAGGAGGAGCGTTCCTCAATTAAAGCTCAACCTGTGAGTGCAGAGACTGGAGCACCTCCCACTCTGGATGCTCTATGCAGCTCGTCGAGAAAGGGCATATCAGGTAAGCACCAACACCCACTTTATTCAGAGAGTTCTCAATCCAATCTAATCTAATATAATTTTTTTTAACAGTTATGATTTCTGCCTGCTCTTACCTTGTTAATCCCATCCTGAAGCTGCTGCTAAAGAGTTTTGCATGAAAACACTAAGTTAAATAAGATACACTCTTTTCATTCTGCGTATTGAGTGAACTAGTCCAGTTAATTCCACCTGAGGCTACTGGAGAGAAAGCTGTTTCTTTAGTTGAAGGCAGAGTTGTTCTAAGTCTGAGTGGCATCTTTCCTTCTGTACAGAAACTGACTGGACAATGAACAATTGTTAAAAAAATCTAAGGCAGCTTGTTTTAGCTAGACTATAAGGCCACCAGCTAGAGAATGAATTTAGAGTCACATTTACTTGTGGGGACTTGGATAACTGGCCTAAACATTTATTTGGTCATAGAAAAACCACATAATACTATATCTTTAAATAATTCTTTGAGGCAACAGTGTTTTTATCCCTTTTTCCTAAACCTATTTCAGGTTAAAACAGAGAAAGGTTATTAAGATTGACATCATGTTCACATGAATCAAATCACTTTTACATCAAGGCTTGTAAAGTAATTGCTTACTAGGACTAAGACGCATGAAAAGGGAATTATTTCTGTATTTCAAAGAATGGAAGTGGCTTTGATGCAAGTTGCTTTTTTACTTTTTCTAATCTAGTTTGATCGTGGGTTTTTTTTGATAGATATTTGTGAGAAATACCCTCAAATAATACAATTTTTCTTAGTTATTTTAATAGTCTTATGTCAGACTATTACTGGGATTAGTTTATGAAGAAGTTAACATAATGCCAAATGTCTCTGCAGTATAACCCTCTGCCACTTTGTATAACCCTCTGCCACTTTGCCAGAAAGAAACACACAATTCCTTTATCACTTTAAAACCCTGTTTTGTATGGTCATTACTGGTTTTGATTTCCTGATAATAATATCATTATATAATATCAACCAATGAAATGTAAGTTATTTTATATCAAAAGTACCATCAGTTTCTTAGCAGGTGCTACTAACCTGGCCAACCTAATCTGGACTCAATATGGTTGGCATGGTTACTATCTGTATGGGAGACAGCCATGAAAACTCAGTTATAGCTAGATTGGGAATTTGGGAACCATCCTAGAGGAGAGCCATGTCAAACTATTCCTACAATTCTACCAAGAAAATCTACATATGGTAGATGTGTTGGTGCAAACACCAGATGCCATACATACATAACTCAAAGATATATTTACAGTTTCTTTCCCCAAAGAGCCTTTTCTGCATTTTATTCAATTTTCATGTCCAAATGCCATTTCCTTAGAGATTTTCTCTGATTAACTAATATTATCCAATTTGGATAATTTAATTATCCAAATTAAATTATGCAAGGGTTGCATTTTTGGCTCAGGGCCAACAGTATAAACTTAGTGCAGCACTTCAGGTTTTATTCCAAAAAGATGCTCAGAACATGAAAATGCTGCCCTCTCTAAAGCAATAACACATTTTCCTCAGGTTCAAACATTGCTCTTCCCTGCTGGGTGCTTTAAAAAGTTGTAAACAGGTTCTCAGTTTGTGCTTCTGTGAACCCAGAGCCTTTTGGGGGAGCGGGGTAGGAGGGGAATTCAATCTAAAGTGCTGCACACCCTTATAAGGGAACTCACCAGTCAGTTCTGGAGAAGAGCCGTAGTCCTGATCCTACTATGTCCAAGTATATTCTGTTGAGATACTCTGATTAATGGAAGAGTTCATTCTTGTTTCAGAGATGGCAAAGAAGACTTGGCTGAATATAGAATAGCCAGCAGAAACACAGAAGAAGCTATTTTATCCTTAACCCAGGATTGTCTGTTCTGATTAACATTTGTATCTCACCAAGATTGGAAATGGGTATGTTTCCTATCACCTGCTAACTAAGATAACAGGTTTAAATTTTATATACAAAGCTTGTATTCGACTGCTGAGTTAGGATTCTCCCACACTGAATAATAGCAATAGCAGTAGCACTTAGACTTATATACTACTTCATGGTGCTTTCCAGCTCTCTCTAAGAGCTGTGGTGGCACAGTGGTTAGAACAGAGTACTGCAGACTACTTCTGCTGACTGCTGGCAGTTTGGCAGTTCAATTCTCACTGGTTCAAGTTGACTCAGCCTTCCATCTTTCCAAAGTAGGTAAAATGAGAACCCAGATTATTGAGGGCAATGATGACTCTTTAAACAGCTTAGAGACGGCTGTAAAGTACTGTGAAGCATATTTAAGTCTCAATGCTATTGCTACAGAGTCAGCAAATTGCAGTCAGCCAGCAGTCACCAGAAATAGCCTGCAGTACTCCTTTCTAACCACTGTACCCCCATGGCTCATATAATGGTATAACATGTGTTAAGTTTTGAGCATGGGCGAGAAAGAATGGAGACAAGCCTCTGAACAGTGAACTTCAGCTCTTTATTTACATTGTGACTTCTCGTTTCAATAGCAGTTAAACCCGCCTTATATTGGCAAACCCTGTAACTTTTAACCAATAACGAGCTAGGAGCACTAGCTCTTATAACCAATAGGAACTCTCTGTTAAGGGCCAATTGGATTCCCTGGAATGGCCAATCCGGTCCGGCCACTTAACAGCCAATCAGAAGTGCAGGGCCAGAACCCTGCACTTACTCCAAGCTCACACTTTATTAATCTTTATGCATACACAACACCCCTTCCCCCTGGCTTCTTATTTGCAGGGCGCAGTTACATAGTCCCTTAGGTAGGATGGTTGTTTTATTAGTCTCTTTGATTTCCGTTGTATCAGCTGGCTGCAATCATGCTGAGGTAGATCGTTGTTTGGCAGTTGGGCTGTTTCTGGTTCAGAGTTCACTTCTACCACTTGCCCACATTCTCTGCAGTTCCCTGAGGTGCAACCATTTCTCCCTCCGGGTCCACTTCCTGAGTTTCTATCAAACTGTCATTTCCTTCGAACGGGTTTTCTAGGAATTCATCTTCTTCCGTACCTCCCCCCCCTCAGTTTGGTCATAGGGGGTTTTCGGACTGGCCGCTGGAAGCCGCGATCGTAATTGATCGATATGACGTTTCCAAAGTTTATCGTCAAGGCATTGCACAAGGTAGGATCTGGGGCTGGTTACACGTACTACTGTCGCTTCCACTCACAACGGGTCACCCGATAGGTTTTTAGCATATACCAAGTCTCCTACCTGGAAGGTGTGACAGCGGCCGCTGAATCCTAGTGGTTTCTCCAGTTCGTAAGCTGGGTGCAACCGGTCGAGGTGGGAGTAGAGCTTTCGTCCCATTAGCAGTTCAGTGGGAGTTTTGTTGGTGACACTATGTGGGGTGATGTGTTGCAAGAAGAGGATTTGATTGACCTTGTCGTCAATGTTGTCGTAGTCTACCTTCTGCAAGGTTTTCCTCACAAATTGGACCATGAGTTCTGCTTTGCCATTGGTCGCAGGTGTGCAGGCGAAGTGAGCGCATGGCGAATGCCACGGTCAGCGAGGTACTGCTCGAATGCTAGTGTGGTAAATTGAGGGCCGTTATCGGATACCAGGACGTCTGGTAATCCGTGGGTTGCAAAGAGTCTGTTTAAGATTTTGATAACCGCCTCGGAGGTCGTAGTCGTCATGCGATGGATTTCGAGCCAATTCGAGTAGGCGTCGACGGTAAGCAGGAAGGTATGGCCTTTGGTTGTCCCCGCGAAGTCCAGGTGAATTCAGGACCAGGGTCCACGTGGTGTCTCCCATTCAGTAGGCATGGCTTTTGGTGGGGCGTTGCTGACTTCTTGGCATTTGGGACAAGCTTTAACCCACTGTTCGATTTGCTTGTCAATGCCCAGCCACCATGCATAGCTTTGCGCAAGGGCTTTTATTCGCACGATGCCGGGGTGGCCATCGTGCAAGGTTCTCAGCAGCGCTTTCTGGAGTCGTTCTGGGATAACGACTCTATCGCCCCAGATGACACAGCCTTTCTGGGAGAAGAGCTCGGTTTGTCGAGTCTTGAATGGTGTGAAGTCATCTGATAACTGGTCCAATGGCCATCCGCGTTCTACCCAGCTTAGGACTCGTGCTAGGGTATGGTTGCGTTTGGTTTCTCTTGCGATATCTCAGGCGGTTAGTGGCGGTGAGCTGAGTGCCTCGATTTGCAATGTGGTTACCGTTGGTGTAGAATCGTTGAGAGTCTCTGGAAGCGGTGCTCGGCATGGGGAATGGCTTTCCCCGGGCGGTATTGCAGCCGATAGTTATAAGCAGCTAAGAATTCTGACCATCGGGTCATCCTAGGGGATAATATGTAGGGAGTCAGCTTATCTCTGGCTATTATCCCCAATAATGGTTTGTGGTCAGTCACAATAGTAAAACCCCGGCCATACACGTATTCGTGGAATCTTTTCACACCTGAGACAATTGCGAGGGCTTCTTTATCGATTTGTCCATAGTTTCACTCAGTTTTTGAAAGAGTCTTTGAAAAATATGCAACAGGGGCTTCGTTCCCATTAGGCAGTACATGGCTCAAAATGGCGCCTACCCCGAAAGGCGATGCATCACATGTTATAACTAATGGCAAAATCTCGTTATACTGCATGAGTACAGAGTCAGAAGTGAGCAGTTTTTTAACATTTCGGAACGCCTGTTCTTCACGGTAACCCCATAGCCAACCGGTGTTACGGTTCAGCGACTGTTGCTTTGTGCGGCAAAAATATATTATAAAAATTGATGAGGCTTAGGAATGCCTGGAGATCAGCCTTGTTTCGTGGCCTGGGAGCGTTTTTTTATCACTTTTAGTTTACTTTCAGTAGGGTGAATGCCTACTGAATCAATCAGGTACCCAAAAAACTCAACACTGTCAGTGCATAATTTACATTTGTTTTTTTTAACATTAAGACCGGCCTCTTGGAATTTTTTTAGGACTAATTTTACCCGGTCCTGTAAGATTTTTTTTGTAGGGGCTGCAATTAATACATCATCAAAATAGGGGACCACGCCCTTAATTCCTTGCAATAACCTTTCCATAAGGCTCTGAAAAATCCCCAGGGCTACACTAACTCCGAATTGCAGCCAGGTACATTTAAAGGCACCTTGGTGCGTCACAATAGTTTAGGCCTGTGCCGTTTTTTCATCTACTGGTAATTGCTGATATGCCTGAGCTAAATCTAATTTAACGAAGACTTTCCCGCCCCCCAGGGAATGGAGGAGATGCTGCACCACCGGAACTGGATACGCGTTCTGCTGCAGGGCGTGGTTCAAAGTGGCCCGGTAGTCCCCACAAATTCGGATTGACCGGTCTGGCTTAATGGGTGTTACAATTGGGGTTTCCCAAGGGGAGTGATCGATGGGCTCTAACACCCCCCTGAGCTGTCAGTTTGTCGAGTTGTTCGTCGATTTTCGATTTTAAGGCAAACGGAACTCGACGGGGCTTTAGACGGATGGGAGCTATTTTTGGATCTAGACTGAATGAAATCGGGTTCCCCTTGTACTCGCCTAAGCTGTCCGCGAAGATGTCCCTGAACTCATAGATAAGGTCTTCCTCCCAATCACAGCTGCTGACTCGGTTTATGCCGGCCACTTCAATGCCGAGTGGCACGAACCATTGGAGGCCCAGTAGGCTAGGCCTATCTCTATCAATGACCGTTAAAGGTAAGTATGCTGTGTGCTTCTTGAAGGAGACTCGGACTCAGCAGGAACCAACAACGGGGATTCGATTCCCTTGGTAGTCCTTGAGGATGAGGCGTTGGGAGCGGAGATCTTGGCGTTGAATTGTGGGGATGAGTTGTTTGAGTGTCTTCCAGGACACCATCGAGAGGGACGATCCAGAGTCGACCTCCATGTGGCCAGGCTGGTTTTCGATGGCTACCGTGACTCGGATTTTCTTAGTGTCCAAGGCTGAGGCGTGACCGATAGTGATAGTATGGTGAGCCTCTTCTCTCTGCAAAGCTTGATTTCTGTGGGATTGGTTTACTGGCTCTCGCCGTACAGGATGGTTTCCTGTCAATTGGCGATAGTTAACCCCTTTTGAAACCTGGCTGGGTCCTGGCAAGCTGCGGCGGACCCGTCCGATGTGGCCTCGTTTCCCGCACTCATGGCAGAGTGCGTCATGGAATTTGCATTTGGACCTGGCATGGTTGGCTCTGCAGCCAGTGCAAAGGCGTAAGGGCTTCGGGTGATGGTCCCGGTCGGACCGCAGTCGATGGACCCCTTCTTCGTTGCTGTCTGATGATGAAGCGAGGTCGTTATGGTGCGTTGTCGCAAGCTGCCCTTCTGAACTAGGTGAGATGTCACTGGCCGGTGGTGGTACCGGAGCGCGGTTTCGGCGTAGTTGTGCAGCCAACTTCCTGGTTGCTTCTGCTGCAGTAGCATCGGCGATGGCTTCGGCAAGGCTGATGTCGCCTTTCGCCATCAGCTTGCTTTGGATGCCTGGTGCATCTTGTCCCAGAACTATGCGATCTCTTAGTGCTTCTTCTAAATCGGCGAATCTGCAGAGGCCTCCCAAATTTCGGAGGTCTGCTATGAAGTCGGCCACGCTTTCTCCCTTTCGCTGGCTCCTCTGATAAAACTCATGGCGTCTCACGAGCGTAGGCACGGTCGGGGCGTAGTGATCTCGTAGGAGAGGTTTGAGGTCGTCCCAATCCATGGCCTTCACTTCTTGGGGTTTGGCTAGTGCTTTAGCCATCTTAAATACGGTTGGACAGCAATGCGTTAGGAACACTGCCCATTTCTTTCCTGGTGTGGCATCCTTTAAGTTGTTGGTTTCTAAGAACATTTGGAAGCGATCCATGTAGGACTCCCAGTCCTCCTGTATTGGATCGAATGGAGTGGGTGGTACGATGCCACCGGACATGGTTCCGTTGTTGGCATCGTCTGTTACGTGCTCGGTGTTCTTCAAAGTTTTGTTGGTTCAGATATCTCCACATCCCATCCTCGTCGCCAGTGTTAAGTTTTGAGCATGGGCGAGAAAGAATGGAGACAAGCCTCTGAACGGTGAACTTCAGCTCTTTATTTACATTGTGACTTCTCATTTCAATAGCAGTTAAACCCGCCTTATATAGGCAAACCTTGTAACTTTTAACCAATAACAAGCTAGGAGCGCTAGCTCTTATAACCAACAGGAACTCTCTGTTAAGGGTTAATCGGATTCCCCAGAACCGGCCAATCTGGTCCAGCCGCTTAACAGCCAATCAGAAGTGCAGGGCCAGAACCCTGCACTTACTCCAAGCTCACACTTTATTAATCTTTATGCATACACAACAACATGGCCCCCAAACTTGGCAAATAATACTCATTAGTTATAAGGTAAGTTATAAAGTAATCTTTCAACTGTCTGCTTCTAAATACCGATGAAATCCTTTATTCTTTGCTACTCTAGGAAATCACAAAGGGTGATTATACTACTAGAACCTAAGATGGGATGACTGAAGGATTTTATTTCAATGGGTCTTGCCCTATCAAGATAATGCTATTATTCTCTCTCTCTTTGTATACATCCTTTAAATTAAATTGTTTTAGTTACCAAACTCGATTTCATTAAAGACCACATCATGGTTGTGTTTGACCTTGGGGGGTGGGGGGGTGGCCAGGGTGGGCATGACTAGCTCAATGTCACTCATTTCAGGGGCACTTGTGATGGCCAGAGTGCTCTAACATTGAAAATGGAGCTGGGGGGCTGCGTGCGGCCCTCCCAAGCTCTGCTTTTGCTGGCAAAGGTACCACATCACTGTTTTCAGGGTGGCCCTGTGGGCCAGATCTAAGTACTCTGTGGGCCAGATCTAAGTACTCTGTGGGCCAGATCTGGCCTATGTGCCTTTATTTTGACACCCCTGTTTTAGGAGGAACAAAAATAATCTGCCAAAGCTATTTTCTGTTGTTTATCTTAAAAAAAAAAAAAAGGTCTTGGTAGATCAGTTAGGCTAGCTCCCATCATATGATTTGTGTTTATATTTACGTCAATGTTGACTCCTGGCAACTGTCTGGACAAGTCCCTGCCATTTTTCTGGTAAGAATTTGAAAGTGGTTTGCTATTGTCTACTTCCTAGGGCTGAGAGAAAGGGACTGACCCAAGGTTAAGGTTAAGGTTTGTGTCTAAGGCAGGACTAGAATGTGTAGTCTCTTGGTTTCTAGCCTGATACGTGAAATATCTACATTGGACGGATTGTTAATCTCGTCCTACTAGTGAGAATTCAGAAATAATTGCTGTGTTTCAGTGCCAGGAAGGTAGACCATACTTTTCACTAAAGTGCGTGTGTAACAGCAAGGATACAAAAGAAGACCCAAATCTCAAATTACCAGAGGAAACAGGAATTGCAAATGAGATAGTTTTTAAAGCTTTTACTGCTTTGTTTTGCTAATTATACAGTTTTGTGAAACATAAGTTTGGAATTGTTTCAGAGATGGCAGAGCAGGACCAGATTTTTGGAGCATGGGGGACAGGTTCATGTAATGAAACAACATTTTCTTCCAATTATTCCAAGTACCTTTCCTCTTCTGTAATGTTAATGGAATAGAGGTTGGGTTCAAACATAACATGTTAATAGGATGAAGGGTAAATCTTACCTAGAGGGGAAAAGAAAGAACACTTCTTGCATGGGTGATATGCCTCAGGACTAATTGCTTGATCATCTGACATTAAATAATTAGCAAAGGGATAACATGCAATGATTATGAAGAAGATGAGCTGATAATTTGCCTTGATTGTTGTAGTTGCTATAAAAGCATCCAGATATGGGGTTCATTGGACATGGTTTTCATAGATTTGGAAGCAGCCTCAAAAGTAGTTAAATGCAGTCCTCTGTAATGTAAAAAAAAAAAAAAAAAAGCACTGCAACAGCATTCCTAAGCTTAAAATCTTTAAAGCCAGCATTAGATCCTTGTGTTTTGAGGCAGTATGTTCCAGTGCTCAACTACTTTTAGCTGATGGGTACCTATGGAATTTAAAAACTTTCTGTGTGCACTTTTACAAGCATGACTAGTCACAGAATGTTCTTTTGATCTCTGTCATCCCTATTAGTTTTCCTCTCTTCTGCCCCATCTAATTTCTGTTTTTTTCCCCTGCCAGGTAGATAATTTAAAAACAAACTGCTGTGGTTAGTAGCCCAATGATTTCTATAAAGCTTATGCAAATTTCTTGGTTTATGCTTGAAGCAGGTCCTTTGCATCTTGCTAAAATCCCATCTATTTTTTTTAAAACAAAGCATCAAAAAACCTATATAAGACTATAAGGCATGGGGTTAACAGGCACCAAACAGGCAATTAATTACCATGTTTGGAAACCAGTAGAAATGTATTTCAATACTTACATTATGGTTTAAGTAGCAGGATCAAGGTAAAAAGGTGAGTGTTGTGATGTCCGGTCAAAGAACAGTATGGATCCAGCAAAAAAAACAAATATTCTTACATGGAGTGATAAGTCCTTATGTGTTCATCTGGAATGTGGTATAACAAAGGTTACAGTCTTACAAAGCAAAACTGAAAGTAGTCCAAGCTAATTTTTAATAGGCTTACTTTTGGAAAAGTAAACATAGGATTGTAGTTCCAGAAACCTAGGGTAATGGGATTTCCATCAAGATATTTTGTAACTGTAATACATTTTAATTTCAATTCCAATTCCTCTCAATCCTTTCAGAGTTGGATCTCCTATCCACTTACATAAGAAAATTTGCCTCCTATTAAAAGCAGTTGAATTTATTGTGATAGAAAATACATTCATAACACACAAAAAGTAGAGTCTGCAAAGTAAAGTTTGTGGTGTGGAACACTCCTTTTTTTTTCAGAATTTCAGATGCTGTACTTATGTTTCCAGGTTTAGCATCCTCTGAAACATTTACTTACTTAGTTGCTTAAAAATTTACATGGCTACCCATCTTTCAAGTCAGCTCATTACAGTAGCATCCTTGGATGCTGAGCATTGTTAGTCTTTATTTATATGGCTTGGGGAGGCTTTCCCCATAATAAGAATTGTTTGCATATTTGCAGTTATATGAGTCTAGGTGACTTCCAATTGTAAAATAATATAATAATATAAACATCAATAGAACCAGTTAAAAATATCTATAAGAACTCAAGTTGGCCAAGATTACTGCCCTCACCGCAGGGCTCTCTTCTCCAAGGTAATGCAAAAAGTGTGATCTTAGCTAGTTTTCTGAATGATAATAGGATAGGAGTCATTCTGACCTCAGGGGAAAACTGTTCCAGAATGAGGGAGCTATGACTCATATCAACAACTATAGCCTTGGCCTCTTATTTATGAGGATTGGATACCCATAGCGTGCCCTTTAGCTTACATGTATTGGGTAGGTAGATTCAATCTAGAATAGATGGCCTCAAAGGTAACAAGCACTGAAACCATAAAGAGTTAAGAATTGCACTTGGAATCTGGCAATCAGTGCAGCCCCTATAATATTGCTGTCACTCTGCTATACCAGTTTGCTTGAGTCAGCAGGTAGGTGCTCATATCTTCTACCAGCTGGAGCAGATTCTGAGTCATCTTCAAGGACAGCTCATATAGAACAAATCGTAGTAGTCTAACCAGGAGATGGCAAGGAAATGAGTCACTGTTGTCACAGCCTCCAGAAAAGGTCATAGTTAGCAAGTCAGCCAAAGCATTTTTCCCCCTCCCAAATATTTTCACTATTCCTGAAAATGTTAGAATTGCTTTTATTCTTATCTGCTTGAGGGCTTTGAAGAGTCTGAACACTTCTAGAGTGATGAAGAGCCAACAAGGTCTCAATCTTGAAAAGATAAAGAACTGTCAGGATTGCAGAGATCGTAATGTGTCTTTTAACAATGTTGTGTGCTCTCCCTAGAAGAAACAGATTGTGGTTTCAGGACTTTTTGCTTATGTTTAAATGCAATGTTGAATTACAGTTTCCCACTCTTTTGAGTCTGGAAATATCAAAAGTGTATGCCTAAAATAGGCTTAACACACACCATCTTCAGAAAGAAAAAATAAGGTGTCATTTACTGTTTCCAAGACCAGAACAGTATATATTCAGCTTATTGTTTTGAAGTGTGTTAGGAGAACCCTAGAGTCCAGATCACTGGATTCAGCTGTTCCACTCTATTCTGTCAGGGGTTGACCTATTTGGTGTATTCTGGGCACTATCATTCAAAACAATGGAGACCTATCTAGTTTTAGATCAAGTTCAGAGGGCAGCTCCAAAATGATAAAAGAATTTTGAACGCAAGCCCTATGAGGAATTGTTAAAGGATCTGGGTATGTTTAGCCTTCAGAAAAATATCTGAGGTGAGATATGATAGCAGTTTCCAAATAGCTGAATGATTGTTGCACAGAAAGAAGCGTGGATTATTCTCTGTTGCCCTAGAAGACAGGACCAGAACTAAAATCCAAGGAAGGAGGATCAAGCTAGATGTCAGGAGAAATTTTGTCATTGCAACAACATGCATGTCTATAAAGTGGTGAATTCTATTTCATGAAAGGTCTTCAACAAATGCTGGACAGTCATCAATGCTCCAGAATCAGAAGCTCTCCCCAAATCTCTAAAAGGAATCAGAATTTTAATTCCAGAACACTTACTATGCCTTTCTGTTCCTTCTCATCCTAAAGATGCACATCTACCATTATATTGCACAAGTCAAAAAGAGGGTTGTGAAAATATCTACAGACCGCTCACATCCTGGACATAAATTGTTTCAACTTCTACCCTAAAAACGATGCTATAGGGCACTGCACACCAGAACAACTAGACACAAGAATGATTTTTTCCCCGAATGCATCACTCTCAAAACAACTAATTCCCACAACACTGCCAAACTATTTACTTAGACTGTATTACTATTATTCCTCTTATCCTTCCTATTACTTATCTCCTCCTAACCAGTTAATCTCCTCCTCCACTTATGACTATAATCATGCTGCTTGTACCTTTATGATTTATATTGTTTTTATTTGTTTCCTAGTATGATTTGATTGCTTATTAGTAACTTATGATTATCACTAAGTGTTGTATCTTATGATTCTTGATGAATGTATTTTTTTGTTTTTATGTACACTGAGAGCATATGTACCAAAGACAAATTCCTTGTGTGTCCAATCACCCTTGGCCAATAAAGAATTCTATTCTATTCTATTCTATTCTGTTAATCTTCTATTTTTCAACCTTCCAAAATCTGAGACCTCAGAAATAGTTCCTAAAAATAAGAGTCAATATTTCAAGCTACAGAATCATTAAGGTAATATGCTCCTTACCTTTTAATAGGATCCTAAATCTGGAAGTGACCATAGCCCAGCATCCTCCTCTGTACATGACCCTCTAAAGTAGTGTTTCTCAGCAACTTGAAGATGCGCTAGGAATTCTACAAGTTGAAATCCACACATCTTCAAGCTGCCAAGGTTGAATAACATCATTCTGGAGATGTGACATTTTCAAATCTGTAGATAAGTCCTTCTTCTGCATATTGATGCTGTTTTAGCTATAGCAACACACCCACAGTCTGACTATCAGAAGTGGTGGGAATGATTTATTTTAAAAATGGAACAACTTGTAACTGTAACTTTTATTTTAAAATATTTAAAATATTTTTTCAAGTTACTCAGATTAACAATGTATTTTGAAAGCAAGCCAATATTTTTCAAAAAAGAAAGAAAACAATAGAACATTCTGTTGATGGACAAATTTCTTTTCCAACATCCAGATTTTCTAGCCAATATTTGTATCTGCATAGAATTAAGAAAAATTCAGTATGATGTAAATTTTCCCCTCACACAGAGAGAGAAGGAGGGAGGGAGGGAGAGAGAGAGAGAGAGAGAGAAGAGGTCGGTGTTTGGGATCATTGATATTAATAAATCCTGTAGTGTTGAGAACTGGATTTTTCTATGAGTTGATACTTTAAAATAGTCTTGGGTTGCTATCTAGGCCAACTCTGTATGGCTGGCTATTCTATGATGCTCTGTTCATAATGCAGAATGAGAAGGATCTTTTCATTACATAGAGATTCGGAAGGCCATTGTATAAGACAATTTGGAAAGAAATATCCTGCAATTTTCTGTCTTTATTTCTGTTCCATTCTTGCACTTTATTATGAAAAATGTCTATATGTGTTCTCTTTCTCCCTCCCTCTCTGTCCCTCCCTCCCTCTCTCTCTTTCCTTCTCTCTCTGTAACCTAAAGTATTTGCTGTCTGCTGAAGCTTCTCAAATGCAGAAGAAAAGCAGAATAATTACAAATATTTGCATAGCTCCTCCTTTCCCCCCTCAACTCAAACAATTGATGCTTGGAGGCTTTATATAAATGCAAATCCATTAAAACTACATTGAACATCCCTTTGAAAATTATTATTAAAAGACAACAGTAAATGAAATAATTAAAGCTAGAGGCATCTTTAAGCCTGCGTAATTTTATTTTATCATTGGATTTTTGTGTATTGAGGCCACTATCAGATGAAGGAAATAAATCTCTTTCAAGGAAATTGCGTAAGTTTATTTTGTTGTAGAAGGTGGAGTAAAGATGAGAAAGGAAAAGAAAAAGAAATAGGAAGGGTATCCCCAAAACCTGCTTATTCTACTTGTCTCTTGGGGTAGTTATCCTTTTTGTGACAGCCCAGCAAGTTTCCTTAAATAAAATCCAGGTCAAATCTCAGCCTTTTTTGCTCTGTGTTTGGTTATTGATTTAAACACCCTTGGGCTGATCCAAGGTTTTCTGCTGTCTCCCCTCCCACTGCCCACTCCCCAAACCCACTAAACCCAAAGCCAGGCAAATGATTTTAGCAAATGAGATATAGAACTCTTCATGCAGCTCTCCCAATTTCTAGTAGCGGCTGATAATTTGTCATCCTTTTGTGACAAAATGCGTAATAGTTGAGCTGGCCTTGTCATAGACAATTGGTTGCATTTCTTAAAATTCAGTCAACAGTCATTATAAGCTTTTGAATTACTTGAAAGCTATTCAGTGGGGCATTCAGTATTAAAACCAGTAATATTTCAGTAATATTTTGTAAAGGGCTGTATGTCCTATTATTTCTTGTAACCTTTGGTTCTTTTTGTATTCATTATGTTGAAGAAGCCAATATTGTATAGTTCTCCCATTTTATTCCAGGATTGTTTTTGAAATAATTATAGGCAGATGTGATAGTGTACTTGTTTCAGTAGATGTTTTGATTCTAGAATGGGCTGAGTACCTTCTTATACTGGATTGTATCAGAGCCAATTGTATTGATTTATTTGCTAACTTGAATTTAGGTATTTACTTTCAGGAAAAGGATCAAGACCTCCTCCTTTAGAAAGGTTTTATTTTATTTATTGAATTTTTATGACTGCCCATCTCACAAATTTTCAGTTTGAAATCAGTTAATATTGGTTTTGAAATCTTTTTGTCTTATTTTACTTAGTTATACTACTGTTAGTTATATTTATTAAGAATTTTTCTTAAAAAAGAAAAAAAAAGAAAAGACAAAATTAAAGAAAGAAAAATTAAAAAGAAAAAGAAAAAAACAAAAAATCAAGAAGAAAAAGAAATAACTACAATTAAGAAATATAATGTCCAATATTATTTTCAAATGATAGTTACAATTTTATGAACTCTCCTCCCTCTTAGCTATTATATAAATTCCATCAGCCCCACATACAGGGGTGGGATTCTATCCGGTTGGACCAGTTCTATAGAACCGGTTGTTATGATTCTGCGCAGTTCGGAGAACCGGCAAATCGCGCTACTGGCAGACCCCTCCCCTCTCCACCCCTCCCACTCACTCCTTACCTGGCATGCGTGCCATCCAACTTGCCTGCGTTGTGCCTTTGCCTAATTTTTGGTAAGTTGCTATTTTTTCCTTTTTTTCTCCCGACCACCAGCTTTTCCGAATATCAGCTGTGCCAGGAGATTTAGATTAGCTAGAAAGCAGGAAATTGTTGGATTTCTTGCTTTTTGTTATGTCTGGAAGGATGGGTACAAGAACGGAGACAAGACTCAGAAAGTGACTACAGCTCTTTATTAGTGACTTCCAATCTGAGCTCCTAGCCGCAGCAGCCCCTTTTATAGAGCTGGCTGAGGCCAAACGGCCAATGACAGTGGTTTGAGCTTGCCGCGCTTGGTTCGCCCAATCGCAGCAGCCCATTTAGCAGCCAATCGGATCAGTCTGGAGTGACCAATCACGACCCGCTGCGGACCAATCCGCTTTGCAGGCTTTCAAGCCTGCTAGTCCAGAACACCCCTCTCCTCTAGGTTCCGTCTAAGGGGTGGGGTTATATAGTCTCGCAGGTAGGCGGGTCTTCGCACCTGTCTACCTGACTTTCGCTGTTCGAATTGTCTTTGCTTGGTCTCGGGTTCCGACGGGCTGCTCGCCTGGAACGGTGAGCCGGTTCTGTAGCTTTGACTCTCTTCAGGTGACCTCGGGCTGATTGGCACACCTCCTTCGCTGCTACTGCTTGTGCTCTCAGGATTCGCTGGACCCGTTCGGTTGCTGCTAATAGATGAGACGATCAACTGTCAAGGCTTTTCATCAGCTGGTGAGTACTGTAGGCTTTGACGTGGTGATTGAGGGGTTCTTTCTTCTCTGCCAGATGTTGGTTCAATTTCAGAACCCCCGGTTTCCCTTCCCCCTCTGGTTTTGTGGTTAGGATCACTGATGGGTGATGTGGTTAGTCTGGATCGCAGCTGGTCGATGTGACGTTTCCACACTCTCCCATCTGTGGTTTCCAGCTGGTAAGAGCAGGGGCCTGTAATTTGCGTTATTTTGGCAGGGATCCACAGAGGGTCACCTGAAAAGTTCTTTGCGAATATAGGGTCTCCTACCTTGAAGGCATGGTGTATGCAGGGTGTAGGCGGTCTAGAGGCGATCTGAGTTTTCTGGCCATCAGAAGCTCAGCTGGGCTTTTGTTTGTCGTGGTGTTTGGTGTAATATGTTGAAGAAGGAGCATCCTGGTGACTTTATCGTGGATGTTGCCTTGTTCCATTTTTTGTAGAGTTCTTTTTGTGAACTGAACCATTCATTCAGCTTTACCATTCGCCGCCAGGTGAGCTGGCGATGTCAGTGCGTGTCGTATGCCACGGTCTGCTAAGTATTGTTCAAAAGCCAAGGCAATAAATTGAGGGCCAATGTCGGATACCAGGACATCAGGTAAACCGTGTGTTGTGAAAAGTCTGTTCAATTTTTTGATGACTGCATCTGTGGTGGTAATCTTCATCTTGTTAACCTCAAGCCAGTTCAAGTATGCATCTACTGTTATTAGGAAGGTATGCCCCTTTGTAGGTCCCGCAAAATCGATATGGATATGCGACCAGGGACCCCTGGGCGTTTCCCATTCGGCTGATGAGGCTTTCGGTGGGGCTGAGTGTGTCTCTTGGCACTTGCCACAGGTGGTGACCCAGGTTTCAATTTGTTTGTCCATACCTGGCCACCAGGCGTAGCTCCTCGCCAGCGCTTTCATGCGTACGATGCCCAGGTGCCCATCGTGTAGTAATTGTAGAACTTTTTTTGTAGTTTTGGTAGTATAACCACTTGGTCTCCCCACAATATGCACCCCTTCTGTGAAAAGAGTTCTGTCTGTCTGTTTTTGAAGGGTTTAAAGCTTTCATTGGGTTCGATTTGTGGCCATCCCCTCTTCACCCAGCTAAGAACTCGTGCCAAGCATGAGTCTTTTTTGGTTTCCAATGCAATGTCTTGAGCTGTCAGTGGCGGTGAGGGAAGTGTCTCAATTTGTAGTGTTGATAGTGTGGGAGCCAGGTCATCTTGGAAATCTAGGCAATGGAGAGTGGCTTAAAGCGTCTGCGTGGGGAATAGTTTTCCCCTGGCGATGCCTCAATAAGTAGTGGTAGGAGGCTAGGAACTCTGACCAATGTGTCATTCTCGGGGATAGAATATGTGGAGTAGGTTTGTCGCCAGCCAAGATGCCCAGTAATGGTTTATGATCTGTGATGATGGAAAATAGTCTTCCATACACATACTCGTGGAACCTTTTGATTGTAGATACAATGGCGAGGGCTTCCTTGTCTAGGTGACGATAGTTCCTTTCTGTTTTTGACAAAGTTCTTGAAAAAATGCAATAGGCACCTCTGTGCCATTTGGTAGGATGTGGCTCAGGATGGCTCCTACTCCAAATGGGTCCCAGGAAGGCTTGAAGGTCTGTTTTGTTTTGTGGTCTCGGGGCATTTTTGATGGCAGCCAATTTCTTTTCTGTAGGGTGAATTCCTTGTTTGTCAAGGAGGTACCCAAGAAATTCAACCCTTTCAGTGCATAACTGGCACTTTTCCTTCTTTACCTTGAGGCCAGTGTCTTTGAACCTTTGGAGGACTGTTCTCAGTCATTGTTCTAATTGACTCCTTGTTGGGGCGGCTATTAACACGTTGTCGAAGTAGGGCATGACCCCTTTAATGCCCTGTAACAACCTTTCCATCAGACTTTGGAAAATGCTCGGGGCAACGCTTACTCCAAACTGGAGTCTGTTACACTTGAACGTGCCTCTGTGCGTAACTATGGTTTGGGCTTCGGCGGTTTCAGCATCTACTGGTAGCTGTTGATAAGCTTGGGCCAGGTCAAACTTTGCGAATATTCTGCCACCCCCAAATGAGTGAAGGAGGTGCTGGACCACGGCTACCGGATAGGCGCTCTGCTGTAAAGCGTGGTTTAGGGTGGCCTTGTAGTCCCCACAAATTCTCAAAGATCCATCAGGTTTTATGGGGGTTACAATTGGGGTCTCCCAACGGGTGTGATCAATGGGTTCTAGCATGCCTTGTGCAATTAGTTTGTCCAGTTGCTCATCAATTTTTGGTTTGAGAGCAAATGGGTTTTAGGCGAATGGGTGCGATATCAGAGCGGAGATTAAAGGAGATAGGGGACCCCTTGTACTTGCCTAGCTGTTCACTGAAGACTTCTTGGAAATCCTGGACGAGGGCCACTTCCCAGTCTTCGTCTACAGTCTGATTGATGCCTGCCATTTCGATTCCTAATGGCACGAACCACTGTAGACCCAATAGGCTGGGTCAGTCTCTGTCAACGATGGTGAGAGGTAGTATTGCGGTATGGTTTTTGAAGGGGACCTGGAAATGACTGAAACCAATGACCAGAATCCGGTTGCCCTGGTAGTCCTTTAATATAAGTCTCTGAGTGCTGAGGTTCTGGCGGCGGATGTTGGGAATCAGCTGCTTCAAGGTTTTCCAGGAGACCATGGATAGACAAGACCCGGAATCCACTTCCATGATGCATGGTCAATTTTCAATGTTGACCTTTACACGGATTTTTCTGGTGTCTAAAGATGAAGCGTGGCTGATGGTGATGGTCTAATGTGCTTCTTCCCGTCTGGATGCGCCAGTAGTTTTCCGGTTTCTGTTATACTGGCTCCACTGGTTGTTAGGGCGGTCCTGATTAGTGGTGGGGTTGCCCTCTGTTTGTCGGAGGCTGTTTTCCTTCTGTTTGGGACTGAATCCTCTTTTGTTCTGGCATACTTTAACAATATCCCCTCTTCTCTCATAAAAGCGACAGATGGTGTCTAGGAATCTGCATTCGGATTGTGGGTGGTTTCCACCACATCCGGTGCATTGGAAATTCGATTTACGACCCTGCTGGTCTCGTTCGTGCTCTGACCTGAGTCTGTGGACTTCTTCCTCTTCACTATCTGATGAGGATTTGATATCTTCATGATGAGTGGCCGACGTGTATTTCTCTGATGGCATTGCTGTATTGTTGGAAGTTTGGTGGCTGGCCCCATTTGCCCAGTGCATCCATGCTGCTGATTTATGGGTGGCTTCAGCTGCAGTGGCATCAGGTATGGCGTCCACGAGGGAGATGTCTCCCTTGGCCATAATTTTACTTTGGACCAAGGACAACTTGATCTCTCATGGCTTCTTCTAGATTTGCAAAGCCACATAGACTGCCTAAATTCCTTATGTCAGCTACAAAATCCCCAATGCTCTCACCTTCGCATTGATCCCTTTGGTAAAAATTTGTGTCTGCGGATGAGAGTTGGTACTGTCGGGGCTTAATGGTTGCGGAGGATGGGAGCAAGGGTATCCCAGTCCATCATTTTGACCTCAGCTGGCTTTGTGAGCACTTTGGCAATTTTAAAAACGGCGGGTCCGCAATGTGTCAGGAAAACTGCTCGTTTCTTGCTAGGAGTGGCATCCTTCAGATTATTGGACTCTAGGAACATTTGAAACCTGTCCATGTATGAGTCCCAATCTTTGCTGGCTGGATCGAATGGGGCGGGTGGTATAGCACCGCTGGCCATTTTGCCAATGTCTGCGTGCTGTCAGCCCCGTGCTCTGTTGGTTGTTAGTGAGTGCTCAGTCAGCTCTGCTGTCTCTGAATCCATCCTTGTCACCAGTGTTATGTCTGGAAGGATGGGTCCAAGAACGGAGACAAGACTCAGAAAGTGACTACAGCTCTTTATTAGTGACTTCCGATCTGAGCAAAAGCTCCTAGCCGCAGCAGCCCCTTTTATAGAGCTGGCTGCAGCTATATGGCCAATGACAGTGGTTTGAGCTTGCCACGCTTGGTTCGCCCAATCGCAGCAGCCCGTTTAGCAGCCAATCGGATCAGTCTGGAGTGACCAATCACGACCCACTGTTAGCGGACCAATCCGCTTTGCAGGCTTTCAAGCCTGCTAGTCTGGAACATTTTTGACCTAATCTAAAAGCAGAGCTGAACCTTCCTAAGGACCAGGGATGGGATTCTACCAGTTAGGACCAGTTCTATAGAACCGGTTGTTATGATTCTGCACAGTCCGGAGAACCGGCAAATTGCACCACTGGCCTAAGAACAGAGCTGAAGCTTCTATTTTTCAGAGCAGACTCAGGCAGCAGATTGCAGAAAGGTAGATCTGTGAGTGACTCTATGATTCTGCAAGTAACTCAATCTACCTGCCTACCTTGCCCTCATTTTGTGTAAAAGTTGCTCTTTTTTTAGATAAAAAAATCAACATTTACATAAATATTTACAATATTTACATACAAGCCATGCCCACTCAGTCACATGACCACCAAGCCATGCCCAGTCAGCAAGCCATGACCATCCAATCACATGATCACCAAGCCACACCCACAAATTAAGGCACACCCACAGAACCAGTTGCTAAGAAATTTGAATCCCCCCCCCCGCGTAGGAATGAAGCTTCTATTTTTCAGTGCAGACTCAGGCAGCAGACTGCAGAAAGGTAAATCTCTGAGTGAATCTGTGACCCTGTGAGCAACTCAATCTGCCTGCCTGCTTTGCCTGCTTTGGGGTAAAAGTTGCTCTTTTTTAATGAAAAAAAATCAATATTTACATCAATATTTATAATATTTACATACAAGCCATGCCCAGCCAGTCACGTGACCACCAAGCCATGCCCGGTCAGCAAACCATGCCGAGCCTGTCACATGACCACCAAGCCACCCCACCACAATTAGGCCACGCCCACAGAACTGGTTGAAACCCCCCGCCCACATGTAATCAAAGTCAATCTTCAGACTCCTAAGCCATCATTTCATTTCTTTCTTCCTTTAGCAAGACATCCATATTCCAATCTTTCAAAAAAGTTTTTGTTTTTTCCCTCTCGGTTTTGCCATTTCTGTGATTCTGATATTTTCACAATCCATTCCTCTGCTGTGGCAATATTATCATTCTCCCATCATTATGCATACAATTATCTTGCTAAGCTAGAATGCTTTTGAAAAGAAAATGCAGTTTTCATGGCATATGAGGCTCCATTAATGTGGTTTATAAATTGAATTTAGGATTGATATTGGTTTGATAAAGCAGCAATTTCATAGTTTCATAATTAATACTGGAAGTGCTGCATTTGGAGAGGAAGTGAATAAATGGAATGAGACCTCCATGTCTGAGAAGATGAAATGCCAATCAGATTGGTACATACAAAGAGACTGCTGGGTTAAAAAAGTTCTGTCTGTCTGATCCAGGATTCTGTGCCAGTTAGTAGTAAACTAGAAAGATTCAGGAAGCTGACAAGTATGGAAAGGAAGGCCTTCTGTTTCTCAGCAGCTAATATTGAAGATACGTTGTTTGTAGTTCCAGAGTAGTGTAAGCAATTAAGTAGAGATTGATTCCTATCTTTTTTTTTTTAGTTTATCCAGACTCCTTTTAAAACCATATAAATTGGTGGTCATCCTTTTATAGGATGGCTGTGCATTCCACTTGAATGATGCATTGTATAAAAATGCATTTGCTTTTATTGGTGCTGAATCATACTGCATTCAGTTTTAATGGAAATAAAGGATGTGGCAGGTCCAGGCATCATGTGGTGAAACATTTTGTTGACTACATCATTGTAGGCACAGTTTGCAACATGAGTCATATTTAACATTCTGACACTCATCCCACAATACTAGACAACTTTGCAGGGCATACAGTGGTGATGCAGTGGTTAGAATGCAGTACTGAAGGCAACTTCTGCTGCCTGCTGCCTACCTGCAATGTAGCAGTTCAAACCTCACTGGATCAGGGTTGACTCAGCCTTCCATCCTTCTGAGGTCTTATTGTTGGAGGCAATATGCTGACACTTAAACTGCTTAGAGAGGGCTGTAAAGCACTGTGAAGCAGTATAGAAGTCTAAGTGCTATTGCTACATTAGTTGAGTTGTCAACCTATTTGGCCATGGATCCAAACAACTCATATCCTCAGTATATTAATCAGGATGGTACAGAGTCCTTTGGTTGTTATTGGTAGATGGTAATAATGACTTTATTTCTAAAAAAATAAAGTGTTTTTCATTTAAATAGCATGAAAAGGAATTATGAAAACGCATTTAATATGAACTGGAGCTTTAGCAAACAATTTCATGGTCCAACATTGTTTCTTGCCAGTGCTGTCAAAGCCAAAAATGAGAGAGAATCATGAGCCATGGTGGCACAGTGGCTAGAATGCAGTATTGCAGGCTAATCCTGTTGACTGCTGGCTGTCAGCAGTTCAGCAGTTCGATTCTCACCAGCTCAAAATTGACTCAGCCTTCCACCCTTCCAAGGTCAGTAAAATGAGGACCCAGATTGTTCAGGGCAATATTCTGACTCTGTAAACCACTAAGAGGGGGCTGTAAAGCACTATGAGCGATATATAAGTGTGATTGCTATTATTATGTTATCCATTGGGAGGAAATGTTCAACTACCTTTTTTATGCATTTCAGGAGTTCCCACTTTGTGCCAGCATGGCAGAGCATGGCTCCCATCAGTCCTCTGGCTGGCATTTGGGGAGCCCATCGATTCACAACAGCCCCACAATGTGCTCCCTGGAACATGTGGATCCGGGAATGAATGAGCCACCAACTTCATTGGAGCAGCCACCTCCATCCCCAGACCTAGAGGACAATGAGGATGATGCTGATGTGCCCACATTGGACACAAATGTGCCCTATCCTGATTTGGCCCCGGTGGTTTTCTTCTGCCTAAAACAGACGACCAGCCCTCGTAGCTGGTGCATCAAGATGGTGTGCAATCCATATCCTTTATAAGCTGTGAATTATCCCTTCTAGCCCTTTTTTCTCCTCTTTGTCCTCCCTTTGCTGTCTGGTCCTTGCTGATCACCTGACAGGTAAGCAGTGGCATTCCATATAATGAATCAGTTTGTTCCTTGTGTTATGTTTACATACTACTTTGAGGGCAGCAGATGTGATCAAAAGGAGTTGCTTGTAAAAGGGAGAGAAAGTGTAACAAGCTTTTAGGCATGTATTTATTTTCATTCCCCTCTTTTACTGTACTGACAAATATATATGATGGCATGACTTAGGGCAAAGCTGCTGTTGTTAACTTGGCTACAAAAGTGCTATATATTTATATATTTATTTAAAAAGGCTAATATTGACATAGATTCTAAGACAACTTTCCAAAACCTTGTGCTATTTAAATGTAAATCTCTGGGTACAGATTATGGAAATCAGAATTCTGAAAAAAAAAATTGGCCAACGTTGTTCTAGAAAAGAAAATTTCAAATAATGTAAACTTTATTTTAAGAGTAAAACTAATTTATAATTAAATTTTATATAGTCCTATGTTTCACTGGCCTTCTTCATTGCCAAAATAGAATATTAGATACTTTGAATGAAATGCTGTTGTATTCAATAATTCTTGGCTAAAACAATCCTTCCTTCTCGTGTAATGGATTTGAGATCCGGATCTTCCAACCTGACTAATCTTCTGGAAGGTACCTGGCTGGGGAAAGGTGAATTATTGTTATTAATTCTAAAACAGATTAACTATTCTAAAAATGTCTAATTCATAATTTTGTATCAAAATGCAATACATTAAGCCTCAATGTCCTACAGAAAAAGCATTTTGTAGTTAAGGGTTATGCAATGTCTCTATCACATTTATGCAACAATCTGTCTGTACAGAATTAATTGTTCTGATATTATATTTACTTCCAGGATTTGTTATACATAAAATAACAGTTTGCCAGTATAAGTCTAACTGAACCTTTATTTTGGAACAGATGGCCTATGATCTGAAAGCACACATTATTGAGTATTTTAAAATAGTCTGGTCAGTTTTTGGGCAGCTTTGTGAGTCATCACCATTGAACTCTGAAGCATAGTGGACTGACTAGATGGTCCTACCTTAGAGAACTTATGGATCTAACTGTAGATGCTTGAGGATTTTCTTAGCAGTACTTATGGTGAACAGTTCTGCCATAAGTCATATCAAATTCTGGAATTAGGATATGGCGAGCATTGGATGAAATTGTTCTCAAGCAGCTTCTCAGTATACTCTGATCCTAAGGGAGCTCCTTAGTTTACCAAGAAGCTCTCAGTGATGAAGCAGCAAAAATAGTGTCCAGAGCATTGTGATGGAAACAAGAGCTGAGTTTGACACTGCTGTGAGTCTAACATCAACAGTAATAAGGCTGGTAAAGCATCAGTATATCTCTGCTCTTACTGCATTGGCAGAATATCATTCAGTGGCACTGTTTATGGTGGTTTGTTCCCTTTTGAGGAAAGAGAGGCAAGTCATGTCTCCCTGCAGGCTGATGTAACATTTTTGCCAATTGTTTTGCTGAGAAAAATCATTCATATTTACTGCAATGCTGCATGTATAGATCCAAAGGATGTGACTTGGAAAGTGTGTTTTGAAATCATCTGGCATTTACTTGAGTTTGTAAGCTCTCTCTTACATCTGAATTTTATGATCTATGGGCTTCATCTTTGGAAGGCCACTAGGGATTTGTGCATCCAAATACAAGAGGCCATTAATGCTTCTTTGAGGGAAGAAAA
This sequence comes from Hydrophis major, assembly GCA_033807585.1. Classification (NCBI taxonomy): domain Eukaryota; kingdom Metazoa; phylum Chordata; class Lepidosauria; order Squamata; family Elapidae; genus Hydrophis; species Hydrophis major. Next base: position 180,400,621 of record CM066331.1, on the reverse strand, counting down.
CGTATTTTTCCCTGAGGGAGGCTACAGTACACTTCTTCCTCAAAAAATCATCCTTTACTCAGGCTGTATTAGATAGCTATCATCTGCTTCTAATCTTTCCTGCCTAGGGAAGAACTTAGAGAAAGTAAGGGGGTATCACTTGCAAAGAGTCCTAGGTGGATCTAATTATCTTGATCTGTTTGAGTCAGAGTTCAGACTTAGGTATGGAGTGGAAAATTGATTGGGTACTCTTGAGGGTGGCCTCATCAAGACCTGTATAAATTGAACATGATCCTTCTGGTCCAATCAGATCTTTCAGTGGCATTAATCATAGATATTTTTCTATAGTCATGAGAATTGGCAATAGTGGATAATGTTTTGCAGCAGTGTCAATTGTTCATAACAGTGGTTCTGGTGGGTCATAGTTAACCAAAGCTTTGGTTGTTCCAGCATAGGGTGCTGCAGGTTTCAATCTTATTGCCTATGTTTAAAGTCTGAAACTGATAGAGAGAGCACCCATCAATTCTGGGTGAGATATCAATCAACATACTAATGCTGATATCCAATTGTATATTTCTGTCCCATAAAGGAAAATTTTGTAGCTCAGGTTTGAAATGAGGGGTCTTCAGTGCTTTCTGAATTTGGTTGCTTTCTTGCAGATGTTTCATTACCCAAACTAGGTAACATCATCAGTGCTAGTAAGGAGTAGAGTTTGCTCTCAAACCAAGTCTCAAAATGCTAGAGAATTCCTGGAAGCCAGGCACTCTGACAAATTGGCCACAAATAGGCACATCAACATAAATAACATCTACATACTGTTCAAAAGAGATAATAAACAAGCCAAAAAGGGAACAAAAAGACCAAATGACCTCCCCACCCAGATGAGCATAGATGAACACTAAGATTAATATCAGACCAACAATCAAGAAGTAAACAATACCCGAATCATGGAATTGGCAAGCAAGCTAACAATAAACAGCCAAACCAAAGAACCTCTTACACTATTCCCATGAACATCGACAGGGCAAGCCACTAGAATATAAATTGTGAGAAAACCTCACTCTTTCCTAGCACTGTTGATGTAACCTAGTTTGGGTAATGAAACATCTGCAAGAAAACAACCAAGCTCAGAGAGCACCTCATTTCTATCTCAAAGTAGGAGATGTGGTAGCTGCAGTTTCAGAACGAGGATCTAATTCTCATTTCCCAGAGGAAGATTCCAAATAAAACTTGATTACCCTTTGGATCATTTATTCCCCCAAACTTTGTAATTCAGCCATCACTTTAAAAAACTACATACAAAATATTTTTAAAGGCTCACAGAAATATAGAAATGCCAATTTTGGATAAAAATGCATACAATATAAATGCTTTTTTAATTCACAGAAAAAGAAATAAAACAGACCCAAAATTGAAAATATGCAAAATTTGTAAATCCCTATACACAGTTAAATTAGAAATCAGCTCAAGAGTAATGAAATCTATGCACTTAAAATTCAGACTTGATATGTTATATAATCTGTAAGTGCACTGTCAGTGTGGAGTACAGTGAAAATTGTGCTAATGCCAGCATTAAACAAGTTTTGTAGTGCAATATGTAGCAAAGGGTATTTTTTTTACTTTGTGGGCATTAAGAATTCATGGTGACATTTTTCTGCAGAACAATTGGGAGGGGAGTTGTAATGTTGATTTCTCTCTATAAAATGTCATTTAGTTCATTGTATGAGAACGAGGTTATAGAACTTGCTTGGTGTTCTAGGGCTCTTGAAATGTTGATGTGGTTGGAAAATTGCATTACTCTGAGCACCCAGCATCACCTGCTAAGCTGGTTGAGACGGCTGCTATGGTAATATGCCATGTGAGGGCTGCAACTTTCCCCTCTTTTCATAATCCCAGTCAGAATAGTATTCCTTTCCCAAAGATGTTGTAGTAAATCATTCTCTCTCTTTCTGTCTCTCTGTCTCTCTCTTCTACAGGATAAATTTAGAAATAAAACTGATTTGAGAGTGTATGTATGGCTGAGTAGTGTTAGAGTGACCACAGACCTAATTAGAAACAAAGTCTTATGTTTTTATTTTGCATATTTGTATAGCCACACATCTTAGAAACATATGACTGAGCAGCATACAACACAACAGTCCATAACAAGAAAAAAATAAACAAAACAGAGTAAAGATATAAAATAAACAGATAAAATCCAATAAGCAGGAGAACAAAGATCACTTAATCTCACACAGCCCACCTTGCATGCTGTCCCTGCCCCCCCCACCAGACATGGGGCTAACCTCACCAACCTTATATAGGGAAATAAAGTTATATTTGTAGAAAGCCTGCTAGATGGCCCAGAGCGTTCATATTATTATAATATGCACATGATATTACGGATGCCAAATATTTCAGATGTTCCTGCAACTTTCCAAAATACACTAAAATGTGGCTTTTACCAACATTTTGTTGCATTACAAGGCACAGATACAAGTATTATGCAACACATACCCTGCAGAGCCACATAATGTATTCTGTGAGATTTCACAGAGGAAAATTAATGTTGCATTTTGTAGGTATATTTATTAGACAGTTTGCAGCAGAAGGTTCTGATAAAATATTTGTAACTAAGAAGACAAACTGAAATCCAACAGAAAGTGCACAAGGGACTGGTCACATATCTATGGAATATTAAAATGCTTGTTAGCTATGATGTTACTGTCAGTGGAATGCATGTGTATAACATGTGTGTTTGTGTTTACGAGAAAGAGAGAATCAAATGGTATTAGTGCTGCTGAGTTCCCAGAGAAAGGATTGCTGTGCCATCTCTCTTTCAGATCTTTGCTTTGTTGGTTTGTGAGCTCTCTCGGAACATAGTATTAAAATTGCAGATTGTTGCTGTGGAAACAAATTGTAAACACAGATCCCTTTTGGTGCCAGCCACTTCTTTGATGTTAGAAAAAAAAAATTGGGGGGCCTTTTTAAAATTTGAGATTCTTCTAGCACAATTGTGAATTTAACCTTGCCCTCCTGGATTGGGTGGGACAATGATAGGTGCTTTTCCAGTGAGAATTTACACTAGTGTCTGTTAGCCCTTTAAGGTGAACTGAACTAGGAAAACATAAATGCTAATCCTATTTTTAATATGCTTAATTATAAGGTTACAGTTACAGAATCTTGCAACATCTCTCTTCCTCCTTTGTCTTCATAAAAACAAGGTTATATTTGAGATGCTTCTTAAATTGCAAGAAGTGGAATAGAAAGGTGAGAATTAAGCTATGATGCCAAGAAATTGACTTTATTAAAATATTCAAAATGGCTTGCATTTTTCTGACTTTTATTTTAAAAATGAAAGAATGTACATAAGTTAAAGAATGATGACCCCCTTGGCATTTCACAGGAAATACTCTGACACCTCTTCTAAGATTTTCCACATTGTAAGAACTTCTTTCTGCAAATACCTGAGTGACTGTAGCTTCAAAAGAGAACTGTAATAAGAGGACAACCATCATTAAATGAACTGAAAAGGAGACATTTAAAAGAAAAAGAAACCTTTTGCTTACTGCTTCTGTGTCATTTTCTTTTTCTTCTATCCTAGTGCAATCCAACATGCGTATGTTCTGTTGAAATTAGAAATTTTCTTCCACCCATTTGACAGAAAAAAAAATTGTTTCCAAGAATTTTATGCAAGAAAACATTTTAATTAAATTCTTATCACTGGGGTGCAGGGCTCTTGCACTTTAGTTCTGAGATGGTTGAAGGATGTTGTAGGGTCCTTTCATTGAATAAAAATATCTGGAGTTATTTGCAATGTCTTGTTTTCCAAAGTTTAAATTAAATCCTACAGGAAGAAATATCATAATGGAACTTTTCCTCTGACCAGGAAGATTGGTAAGATTGGGGTGATGGTGGTGGTTTGCAAAGCAATAGAGTAGGTGTGTAATAAAAAAACAGTACCAATAACAGCACCTTTACAACAATAGAATAAGCTCAAAAAGAAAAGAATTTCTAAAGAATTCTGAGATAAGAAAAAACAGATAATTTGTTGGATATAACTGGGAGAGATAAGCCTCAGCGCAGTTTTAATTGAAATAGAAGCTAAATGCCTTAAATATTATTCCTGTGTTTTATTTCCATTTTCCCCAAACCTCTTGATGTTCCTTCTTATTTTCTACTCTACTCCCATCTTTAACATTTGTTTATGTCAGTTTGCTGGGCAGGAATTTACAAACACTTTGACATCTCTCTCTTGCACATATGTGCATCTGTTTGCATAGGCACATGAATCTTATGAGATCAAGCTTTATCGAACAAGAAGGAAAAAAAATATAACCTACTGGGACTGTTGATGGCTTAAGGTGGCAGTCTTTTATCTTGCATGAATAGAGTAGGTTATAATTCCCACAAATCATCAATTAGCCCCTTTTCTCCTTGGCTTCTTGCATGCCACTATTGCAACAGCATAAATTATTAACTTTCAATTGGATTTGTGTTACTTCTCAAACTAGGGGATTTGACAGGCCAGTCTTGTGCAAACCTCTGCTTCATGGTGTGGCTTCGGTTGAGAGCAGCCTAGGGGTGCGTATTTGTGGTAGTTAGGATAGGAGCTAGAGTTTTTGAGTACAGAAATGTTAGCTATATGACAACAGCCAGTAGCTGGTTAGCTCCAAAACTGATATTAACAAGGCAAAAGACCCATTAATTTCAAACTGCTATGAATATATGAAGGGGCTCCAGTTTTATAGAGAGCAACCAGCTGCATAAAGTGGCTTCATCCTAGCATAGAATAAAGATTGTTACCTACCTGTGTCGTGTCAAGGGTCTATGTAGTTTCTACTCAACCTCAGCTGGGAAAAAGTGGGGTTAAAGACTACACTAGATTTGCATATCAAAAACTTCTAAAACAGGATAACAGCATTGGAAGGGATCTTGGAGGTCTTCTAGGCCAATCCAATGGCTGTCCAATCTCTTCTTAAAAGCCTCCAGTGATGGAGCACCCACAACTTCTGAAGGCAAGTCATTCCACTGATTAATAGTTCTTACTGTCTTAATTCTAGGTTGGATCTCTCTTTGATAATGTGTGTTTTAGACAAAAGAGGCTTGGGGTAGGAAGAGCAGGAAAAGTCAGTGCCATTACTGGTGACACACAGATAAAGGGAAGTAGTGAAAAGAAACTCCCCAGAAGATTGAGGAAATAAGAAGTCAGCTATTGCACAGCCCTTGCTTGAATGCAAAGGCAGTGGCAATATGAAAATACTAACAAAAGATTAGGTACAGTATCGCACCGCCATCATCACTCTTAGATTCATATGTAGCATATCCAACCAGTGCACTCACCTCACCTTTATTTTCCCAGTGTAGCAACAAGCTGATAGGTTGGGTATGTCATGCCTGAATTCAAGAGTGTTGGCAGCAAAGGGAAATGGAGACATCTCCTTAGCTGCTGTGTGCCATTACTGTGAAGTTTGACACTGGGAAAATCAATCTGCTGACTAGTGCATAGGCCACATGGAAAACAACAGAGTAAGGTGGAACAGCTTTGCCCCATTCATCCATTTAAACTTCTTCAGATATTTTATTGGCCAAAATCCAGAACAAGCAGAATGCTCCAGGTTTCAGTTTGGCAAAATGGTGACCTCTCCCTGAATGATCTAGCTGAACTTCCAGATCATAGATACATTCTCTGTCGTGTCCATCGGTAAGGAGACCAGGAGGTTTCAGCTCTTTACTGGTCCCCGGAACCGATCTGGCTCCAAGGGAAAAACAGCGGCTTTTTATTCCCAAGCCGCGGTGGCTGCGGCCAATGGCACCGCTTTGAATCTCCCATGAGATTCGTATCCACCAATCGCGGGAGATTCTTAGCGAGCCAATCAGTGCGGCTCACTAAACCAATCAGATCGCCCTGCGCTTTGGCCAATCAAAACGCAGGGTTTCAAGAATGCTAATGAATGTACAGAACACCCCTCCCCTCTTGGATTGGTCCTACATAATGTAGTCCCATAGGTAGGCGGGGCTCCGTACTTGCCTACTGGACCTGTGCAGGTCAGTCGTGGGTTGGCTCCTGGCCGGTTCGGTCGGGTTCTCTGTGTCTCTCGGACTCGTCGGTGGAACCGCCTGGTATGTCTTGCCGGGCCGCTCGTCGCAGCTCCCTCCCGGTCTACCTGGGCTGGTTGAGCTGCGGTTTTTGCCACTCCCGCCTGGTCTTTCCGGGCTGGTCGAGCTGGCCTGGCTGCTTCTTCCTGGTGAGGTTCCGGGCTGGCTGCTTGCTGGTGAGTATGGCTGGTTCCTTTCTTCTGGGATTTGGTTTCCGGGGTATATTTGGTTCCCGGGGTATTCCCTCCCCTCTTGGTTTGTGTTAAGGGGATTGGTTATGTCTGGTTGCGTGTCGGTTGTGTTTCTTGTGGCTGTCCTCGATCTTAATTGATCGATGTGGCAATTCCATGCTCATCTGTTGGTTGTTTGTAGACGGTACGAACGGGGACCTGTCAGTTGGGTTATGGTTGCTGGTACCCATAGTGGGTCTCCGGTTAGGTTCTTTGCATAGACGGCGTCGCCTGGTGCAAAGGATCGGTACTTGCTGGAGGAGTTTGGGGGTTTCTCTGGGTTGTATGTGGGGTGCAGTCTATCGAGTGGGGATCTTATTTTCCTCCCCATTAGTAGCTTTGCCGGGCTTTTGTTTGTTGTCGTGTTCGGTGTTATGTGCTATATGAAAAGCATTTTATTTATTTTGTCTTGGATCTCCCCGTGGTCTATTTTCTAGATAGTTTTTTTCGTGAATTGAACCATCCGTTCCACCCTTCCATTCGCTGCCGGATGTGCCGGGGCTGTCAGTGCATGTCGTATGCCCCGTTCCGCTAGGAATTTTTCAAATTCCAGCGAGGTGAATTGGGGCCCGTTGTCCGACACGATGACATCTGGGAGGCCGTGTGTTGCGAAGAGTTTGCAAAGTTCCTTGGTCACGGCCTCTGGTGGTGGTTTTCATGTTGCTTACCTCCAACCAGTTGGAGTAAGCGTCTACGGTTATTAGGAATGTATGTCCCTTTGTGGGCCCGGCGAAGTCTATGTGGATCCTAGACCAAGGTCCCCTGGGGGTTTCCCATTCTAGGATCGGTGCCGTGAGCGGGCTTGGTCTGGTTTCTTGGCAGCGTTGACACCTTGCTACCCAAGCCTCGATTTGTTTGTCCATCCCTGGCCACCAAGCATGTCTCTTGGCCAGGGCTTTTGTTCAACCCCAATACCTTCCCTTGCAGTTTTTCTGGGATAACCACCCTATCCCCCCACAGTACACACCCTTTTTGTAGAGAGAGTTCTGTTTGCCGGTTCCGGAATGTTCTGAATGTCTCATCGTTGTCCTTTTCCGGCCACTCTTTCTCTACCCAATGTAACACCCGCGCCAGATGTTTGTCTTTATTAGTTTCTCGGGCAATGTCTGACGCGGTTATGGGTAGATCGGGCAGAGTCTCTATGCTGAGGGCGGTCGTCATGGGTACTGGGTCGGTGTCTAGCTCAGGTAGCAGTGAGCGGCTTAAAGCGTCTGCATGTGTGATCGTCTTACCGGGTTGGTGTGTGAGCCGGTAGCTGTAGGCGGCAAGGAATTCGGACCACCTTGTCATTCTAGGAGATAGAATGTTCAGGGTGGCCCTGTTCCCTGCGAGGATTCCCAGCAGCGGCTTGTGGTCAGTGATAATGGTGAACGTCCGGCCGTAGAGGTACTCGTGAAATTTCTTCACTGCGGTGATGATAGCCAGGGCCTCTTTGTCCAGCTGACTGTAGTTTCTCTCTGGTTTGGTGAGGATCCTTGAAAAGAAGGCGATGGGTGCTTCTTTTCCGTCGGGGAGAGTGTGGCTGAGGACGCCGCCGACGCCGAAAGGTGATGCGTCACATGTGATGGCCAGTGGTAGGGTCTTGTTGTATTGGATGAGGACGGCATCCGAAGTGAGCAGGTCCTTGGTTTTCCTGAAGGCGGCTTCCTCATGTTTCCCCCAAGTCCAGGTTGCAGCCTTGTCCAAGAGCCTATGCAAAGGCTCCGCCGTGGTCACCTTTTGGGGCAGGAAAACATTGTAAAAATTAAGTAGTCCCAGAAATGCCTGCAGTTCCGTTTTAGACCTGGGTGTGGGGGCCTCTTTGATGGCTTTAATTTTGGTGTCGGTTGGGTGAATGCTGTGCCGGTCTAGGAGGTACCCCAGGAATTCGACCCGCTCTGTGTAAAGTTGGCACTTTTCCCTCTTCACCTTTAGCCCGGTTTCCTTGAATTTGGTTAGCACCTCCCTTAGTAGACCCTCTAGTTCTGGCTGGTTGGCTGCCGATACCAGCACATCGTCGAAATAGGGCACCACCCCTTGATACCTTGTAAGAGTCTCTCCATGAGGCTCTGGAAAATTCCAGGCGCCACGCTGACTCCGAACTGGAGTCGGTTACATCGGAAAGCTCCCCGGTGGGTGACTATGGTTTGCGCCTCCGCGGTTTCTTCGTCGACCGGCAGCTGCTGGTATGCTTGGGCCAGGTCGAGTTTCGTGAAAACCTTGCCTCCCCCCAGTGAGTGTAGAAGATGCTGCACTGCTGGGATGGGGTAGGCGCTTTGTTGCAAGGCGCAGTTTAGGGTGGCCTTATAGTCCCCGCAGATTCTCACCGACTCATTGGGCTTGACTGGGGTGACTATTGGGGTCTCCCACCAGGCATGGTCTATTGGTTGTAGGACCCCTTGCTTGATGAGCTTGTCAATTTGCTCGTCAATTTTTGATCTAAGTGCGAAAGGTACCCGCCTTGCTTTTAGGCGTCTCGGGGGAACGTTTGGGTCTAGGATGAAAGAGATAGGGGGCCCTCGGTACTTGCCTAGGGTGCCGTCGAACACTTCTTGGAAGTCCCGTGCCAGTTGTTGCTCCCAATCGGTCTTGGCGATGTGGTTGATGCCCGTGACTTCGATGCTGAGCAGTGCGAACCATTGCAGTCCCAAAAGGCTGGGTCGGTCTCGGTCCACGATTGTTAGGGGAAGCTTTGTAGTACATCCCTTAAATGTTACTCTGAATTGTCCGGTTCTGACGACCGGGATGCGGTTTCCCTGGTAGTCTTTAATGATTAGTCTCTGGTTCTCCAGTCCCTTCTTTTGGATGGTAGGCACCAAGCGTTTGATTTCTTGCCAGGTGACCATGGAGAGGTAGGACCCGGAGTCCACCTCCATCTTGCATGGCTCGCCTTCGATGCCTACCTCCACATAGAATTTTTGGGCATCGGTGATTGATGCGTGGCCGATGATGACCGTCTGGTGTGTTTCCTCCTTCTGCTGGGTCTCACCACCTCATCGGGCTCACCCGCTCCTGTCCCAATGGCTGTCAGCTGGGCGATCTCTGGTTCTGGGGGGGGTGCTGTCCCATCTCCGCTCGCTGTGGTCCCGCTGTCTGGGGCTGTAGGCTTTCTTCAATTGGCATACGCGGGCGATGTGACCCTTTTTGTCACAGTGCCGGCAAACTGCATCGAAGAACTGGCACTCCGATCTAGGGTGGTCGCCTCCGCAACTGGCACATGCGGTCCCTGACTTACGACCCCGCCGACTGCGCTGGTCGCGTCCTGCCTGGAGCCGATGGATTTCCTCCTCCTTGTCCGAAGTGTCGGAGGCAGAGTGGAATTCGCCATGGTGGGTGGTAGTTTCGCGGTGACTTGCTTCCGGTTGGGCCTCGGTCGCCCGTCCAGGATTGTTGTTCGCGGTGCGGTCCCTGGCGTCCGGTCTCTGCATGCAGTTTGCTGACTGCCGGGTGGCCTCGGCTGCGGTGGCTTCAGCGATGGCATCGACGAGGGCGAGGTCGCCTTTGGCCATCAGCCGACTCTGTAGGACTGGGTCCCAAAGCCCGAGCACGACTCAGTCCCGTAGGGCCTCGTCCATGTTGGAGAACCCACATAGTCCTCCTAGGTTCTGCAGCTCCGCAACAAAGTTGCTGAGGCTTTCGCCCGACCTCTGGTCCCGCCAGTAAAACTCATGCCGTCTGATGAGGGTGGGCACAGCGGGAGCGTAGTGTTTTCGGAATAAGGGTTCGAGGTCAGCCCAGTCCATCCCAGTGACGTCAGCGGGTTTCGCTAGGGCTTTCGCCATCTTGAACACTGTGAGCCCGCAGTGTGTCTGGAAGACGGCTCGTTTCTTCGGCCCGGTGGCGTCCTTCATGTCGCTGCATTCGAGAAACATGCGGAATCTGTCCGTGTAGGATTCCCAGTCCTCGCCAGCGGGGTTGAAGGGTGCGGGCGGAGCAATGCTGGCCATCTCGTCGGTCTTGCTTCCATCGGACACGTGCTTGCTGGGGTTCAGAATTGGGATCCCACCCTTGTTGCCAGTGTCATGTTCGTCGGTAAGGAGACTAGGAGGCGGTGACTAGGTTTCAGCTCTTTATTGGTCCCTGGAACCTATCTGGCTCCAAGGGAAGAACAGCGGCTTTTTATTCCCAAGCCGCGGCGGCCGCGGCCAATGGCACCGCTTTGAATCTCCCGCGATTCGTATCCACCAATCGCAGGAGATTCTTAGCGGGCCAATCAGTGCGGCTCGCTAAACCAATCAGATTGCCCCACGCTTTGGCCAATCAAAGCACGGGGTTTCAAAAATGCTAATGAATGTACAGAACATTCTCCATTTCATGAACACCTCTAGAAATGATGGCAAACTTGCCACAGTTTTCTTAGTAGGTGAAAATTTGTGAAATTCATGCTAAAAGAAAGTTTCACATTAAGTTTTTCTTCATATATCTATCGCACTTCAAGATCTGCAATGTAAACTTTTAGAAGGTTGCTTGAGAGAGCTATCAGGTATATTCAGTGAATACTGAAAACCCAGCCTGAAAGTGACGTATCAGGCATGCAAGTGGCTTGCTGGAGATATAAAAATTAAGCTTCAACTAAAGTTCTGCTCCTCTTTTTTTGTATTTAAAAAAAATTGTCTTGATTACTTTAATAATATACCCAAATATATTTATTTGATCATTTGTAATTAAAGAAAGATAATCCCTAAAGGCAATGTTACTGTAGATAACGGGAACTGATACGTGAAATATCTAGGGGGCACTGGAAATACATGTTTTCACTGAATTGCATTTGGTGCTTTTCAGTTGTATATGCTCTTGTATTGCAATGTTTGTTTGCTGTCTCCTCCCTCCTCCAGACAGGCTGTTTTCTGTCAAGGATCATACACTTTTATAGCACTGTACAGCACTGGTAAATATCACAAGTATTGTGTTTTAGAATTGCTTCATTATACTAGTATTATTCTATTTGCAGTTATATTTATGTATATTTTCTCATGTATGGTTAATTTCTACAATATTTTCTATTAATATATTCTTATATCGATTGCAAGACTGTGGCTCTAAAATCCAACACAGTGATATTTCTATTCTTTTCTTTTCGATGCCCTCCAGCTGATGCAAAGAAACCTTATTTGAGTTGATGGCTCAGTGCAAGAATGAACGTATTAACCTTCACATATTCAACTTTCCTCTTGTTCAAAACCAATCATTTCAGAATCAGCCACAAGATTAGTGAAAGCTAGAGCAGTGCCTATAGAGCAACACAAAATCTGCCATCAAAAAGTTTTCTTTCCTCTAGTATGACTCCAAAGAGGCAGCATGTTTATTATATGGAAACGGGAAGAAATGATGTTACGAGGATGCAAACTGGGGCCCAAAGGGGCATCAAAGCAAGAGTAGAAAGGTCAGGTGATTCTCCTTTCCTACATTTTAACTGGCATACTTGCTGTTAGCCCTAAAGAGGATCATAGGGTTGGAAAGAACCTTGGAGGTCTTAAGGAACCTTGACAGTCCTTGACTTATGACCACAATATCTGTGAGACAGTTACTGAGTTTTGCCTCATCACTGCAATTAGTAACATGGATTGTTAAGTGAATCTGGCTTCCCCATTGACTGTTTTTCAGAACATCACAAAAGGTGATCACATGACCCAGGAACACTACAACTGTCATCAATATGAGTCATTTGCCAAGCATCTGAATTTTGATCATCTGATCATAGGGATAATGCAATGCTTCTAAGTGTGAAAAACTATCACGAGTCATTTTTTTCAGTGCTGTTATAACTTTGAATGATCACTGAACAAACTGTTGTAAATTGACTAGCTTCCACCCATTGCTTGTTGTCTTGCTGTCAGCTGTTATGGAGAATAAATCAATACCACCTTCCCTGTGACAGCTCTTCAAGTAATGGAAGACTGGTATCATGTCACCACTAAGCTGTCTATTTGTTTGGCCAAACCTATCCAGTTGCATTAGCTATTCATCAAATGATTAGATAGACCCCCTATCATCTTTCTTGCTTTTCCCTGCATCTTTGTAGGCCTCAAGGAAGAGATTCCACTGATAACTAGCACTATCAGTAAAGTACACAGTGATATCTTGGTATTCAACTGCTTTGAAACTGATTGAATTTGGTACTCAATGCAATTTGATGCAAACACTTTGTCATCAGGCATGCAAGTGGCTCATTGTTTATTTGGAAGCAGTCTACTTGTCAGTGTTGGCTACTTTATAACTCACTACATTATTCCTTATGGGAAAGTTTTGTTTGGTACGCATTGTGTTTGGTACTCATCGCACTTTTCAGAACCAATTAACAATGAGTACCAAGGTACCATGGTATTTCAATAGTCTATTACAACATAATTTTATAAGCCTGGTTGTATTTTACTTCCCTTCTCTCTTATATCCCAATGAATCAGGAAAACCTGTAAGAGTCTCTTCCATATCTTATCTTGTTTCATAGCATTTAAGGAATGCTTTAGCCCTCTTTGCTTATAGAATGGTTCTTGCTATTTCTTTCAAGGTCATCTCCCTGACTTTCTACCCTTGAACTGGTTTTCTCACCTTGGTGTTTCTAGTATAAGGCAAACAATTTCTTTTTTTCCTTAGTCTTTGAAGGGCACTAGAAGGTTTGCATTCCAAAGTAGAAATATGGTCAGCGTGAAAAAGTCAATAGGACCAGGGAAAACTAAATGAGATTTTATTCAGTTTACTTTAAAATTATAAAATACAGTTAACATGGCTTTTCTTCATGTATTTCATAATTTTCCCACCCCACCCAATTTGCCACATTCAAAATACCAAATTGACGGTAACTTTGGGAAAGTCCTGAAGTTGCATGTAGGCCTGAAGCTCTGGTTAAATTTTTCTGCTCCAGTGCGTGTTTTCCTGCATTGTATATTTCATCATCTTCCCTTAGAATGGATGCTGAAATTTTGGAGAGGAAAAATATTGTAGAATTGAGAAATTGGACACAACATCTAATCAAGCAAAACATGTTTGTTATGATATACTAGTGCAGTTTATGGGATATTGATTGTTTATTTGAGACTCCTGAGAATTAAGTTGTTCAGTATAGACTAAACAAAAAAAATCAGTTATCATAAACATAAGGCAGGGAATGCCATGGAATCTCTCAAAACCTGCAAATAATGGTACTATTTGCACTTTCACAGAATTATTCATTCCAGGCGAAAAATAAACTTTCTATTTTTATTTCTCTTCCCACTTCTTTTCTGATTTAGTCTTTTTTTAATCACATCATGCAACCAGCATGGTGCAATTCAGATTTGAACCAGCATATAATTACTTAGCCAACCAAACCATTTTTAATCAACCTATACTTACCATATGAATCTAGAATTGCTGAATAAATATTAAATGATTACTTATCCCTGCTACTTTTTAGTGTGATGCAGTTCCTTCACGTCTGTCGGATTGAAACTGGCTGTAGAGACTATTTTATGTAAAAGTTAGCCATTTATACTGTATATTTTTTTTGCCAAAAGTTGATCGTGATACCTACGAATATGATGGTGATGAATACATAACTTCCTTTGCACTAACCCAAATTAAAGCAATCCAAGAAGATTTGGCAGGATAAAGCCAACTTAGATTTACTCAAATCACCTGATCATCATTTTGAACGAATTATATGAATTGTTCTTCACATGATCCTAGCTCTGGGCAAACTTTAATCTAAACACACCTCTCATCCCCTACAATGTGTGTGAGTGTGCATGTACGTGTGTGCGCACACATGCTCACTTGTGTATATGTATGTATATATCTCTATCTCTATCTGTGAGAATGCAATCATGTGCACAGGGGTATTTTTATTCTCTCCCCCCTATTGGCATTTACCTTTCATTTTTTATTTCTTTATCTCTCCACTTTTTCTTCCTGCTGCTTATCTCATTCTCAATGGCATATTTCCTGCAGAGGAAGTTCATTGTCTGATAACTTTTTAAAAAATGGACCATTCTTTATGACCTTTAATACAAAATATATATAAAAATAAAGAAAGACCTCAAATGAATTAGACCAAAGTCTGAAACTGTATTTTGGGCCAACTATGACTTTTGACTACCTACAAATAGAAGGGAAAGCAATGGTATCCTTCCATTCATGTTCCTCAACTTTATCAACAAAACCATACTGCCTCTGTGATATTAAAAATAGCAATAGCAGTTAGACCTGTATACCGCTTCATAATGCTTTACACAGGGGTGGGATTCTACCAGTTCGCACCTATTCACCAGAACCGGTTGTTAGCATTCTAAGCAGTTCGGAGACCCAGTTTTAGAAGAAATTACTGGCCTAATCCTGTAAGGAAGGCAGGAAGGAAACAGTCTGGTGTTGCTTACAGAAACTGCCTCTCTGTTAACCCTTATTACATTCTTGGTAGGACTAGATTTCCTGTTTCTGGAACTTCTCTGGAGTTTTTTTCCCCCTCCTTTGCTGGTACTTTGCTTGTATGGAATGACCATTCAAAGTTACAATGGCACTGAAAAAAGTGACTTATGACCATTTTTCACACTTACGACTGTTGCAACATCCCCACAATCTTGAGAGGCCAGGCGAGGAGATGCATGCCTCAATGTGAGTGATATTGACTTGGCCACACCCAGCCAATAATATGACCACCAAGCCACATTTACCCAGTCACATGACCACCAAGCCACGCCTACCACCTAAGCCACTCCCACAGAACCGGTTGTTAAAATTTTGAATCCCACCCCTGACTTTACAGCACCCTCTGTAAAGTGGTTTACCAGAGTTAGCATATTGCCCCCGATAACCTGGGTACTCATTTTACCGATCTTGTTAGGATGGAAGGCTGAGTCAACCTCGAGTCAGAATCGAACTTGTGTCTGTGGGCAGAGTTAGCCTACAATACTGCATTCTAACTACTGTGCCACCAATGATACTAATGTTGTATAATATTGTGTAAAAATCACTAATAAATATATGCTCCATGAATTTGCCTAATCCACTTTCAAAAATAAGAAAGTAGCAGTTGAAAGTGATAGAAAGAACATAAGAAGATTTTAACCTAATATTTAAACAACAGATTCTTTGGCACATAGACAAAAGAAAGCTTCCAAAATAGATGTGAAAGCATAACTATAGTTACAAGCATTTTCTGACTATTATAAAAAGGAAGAAAAAGAAAACTTGTGGATTATACTACTGTGGTGATATGGGTAGGTAATTTGAATGTTCTGAATTAGGCAGAGTTTAGAAACCATACCCTTTACAGTTAACAATATTATGCAAAGTGGAAAATGGTATAGGGAATTGGAAGCAAAAAGTATTTAAGGCAAAAGAAATAGGAAAAGTGAAAGAAAGATAGTTAAGTCTAATTTACATTACACCATCTCCATACCCCAGAAAAGTTCTTTGTCGGCACGGACCAGGTGGAGCCAACTCTGACCTCAGTTAATTTGTGCTTTGCCTCTGACCCTGTTTCCCCCTCCCGCCAATATGTGTCATAAGACACATTCCCCAATGAAGCAATTTCATGGGTTGTAAAAATCACTTCCTCTGGTCACTGTGGGTTTCCGTGGAGATGACCTCAACGCATCGTTTGGAATGTGCTTTGTTTTGACTGAGATGCCAGCTTCTTGATGCAGCTGCAAAGTTCACTTTCCATCCTCCTTGCCAATGGCAATTCGAGAGCAGGTTAGGGATGCTTCACAGGTTGATATCCTTAGCTACTATATTTACTTCCATCATGTACATGCATTCCTAGAATTGGCAGGAGGGAGTGCATATGAACTCCTTCTTTAAATGCTGAATTCCTGAAAAAAGTGAAAGTTCCACCAAGATCTCATCAATGCCAGCCTTTTTTAGAATTCCAGCCAGCACAACACTTAGTTAGATTGTCTGGGAATTATTATTCAACCAGTTTGAGAAGCCTGTTCTCTGCTATAATATTCTTACCGTGACAAAAGGATGCAATGTTTTTCCTACATTTTGTGATTCACAATTTTATGTATTTATTAAATTTGTTCAGGCCATCCAATTCTAAATGTGGACTCTGCATCTACAGCCAAAATATAAATCCAACAAAAGTTTGTGTGAGTGTATGTGTCTACATGTAGACTATGTATTTACACAGTGTGTGTGTGTATTTATGTATGTATGTTTATGAATGTATCTCTGTGTATAAAATATAACCTTTACTTAGTAATTATACAGAAGCATAAAGCAATATATTACTAAAATGCTATAAATACATCACGTTTGCAGAAATTTCTAGATTTCTTGCATATAAGTCATTGGTTTTAAGTTTACAGTAGTTCCATAAGAAATGACTGTGCTCACTTGTGCAAAGCACAGAGAGAAAACAATGAAACTGGAAAGTAGTAACCTCCCTACTTAAACAGATTGGAAGCTCATAACAAACAGCCACTGTTTACCTCTTAGATTTGGAACAGACATAGAAATTCAGCATGCCAAAGTGGGAAGAAACTGTTTATATAAATCCATCTAAAAACCGAGATAGCATCTTAAGTCTAAATTTTATCTTTCTCATCATTTTTCATGCATATCTTTGAACAAAAGCAGTTACCACATGCCACGGTTAAAATCAAATATATAGATGCTCTTGTGCTGTTTGAAAGTAACATTTTTAGATAATGTCAGAATAATGATCATAGTAGTGCTAGAATCATAATGAAGCCAAATTGCATGTATTAAAGAACAATGCATATTTGGTAGACTGTATCTGCCCCATTCTTAAGGATTGTCTTTTTAATATTTTCCTGAAATTCATTTATAAAATGAACCTACTCATGATGAGGCTTGATGGATCTGCAGATATGTGAGAAAGACAGAAAAGGAGAAAGTAGAGTGTATAAAAAGGAACAAGATCTTGCACTAGTAAGACTTGTAATTATATATATGTGTGTGTGTGTGTGTGTGTGTGTGTGTGTGTTTTCTTAAGTTTTCGCGGGTACTTACATGTCTGGCATTCAGCTTTGTTCGGGTATTTTCCCACGTCATAGTAGTGGTGCTTTTAAAGTTGTAGCAACGTTTCAGCAGAATCTCATCTGCCATCATCAGGCTTCTGTATAGTGTTTGTCAGATGATGATGGCAGATGAGATTCAGCCTAATGATGGCAGATGAGATTCTGCTGAAACGTTGCTACAACTTTAAAAGCACCAATACTATGACGTGGGAAAATACCCGAACAAAGCTGAATGCCAGACACATACATACATACATACATACATACACACACACACACACACACACACACACACACACACACACACATATATATATATATATATATATATATATATATATATATATATATATGTTTTCTTAAGTTTTCGCGGGTACTTACATGTCTGGCATTCAGCTTTGTTCGGGTATTTTCCCACATGGTGCTTTTAAAGTTGTAGCAACGTTTCAGCAGAATCTCATCTGCCATCATCAGGCTTCTGTATGGTGTTTGTCTGTGAGTCAGACTTTTACAGTGGTTTCAGATTTAAATTTGGGGCAGCCTATTGCTGTGTCAGAATGGTTTTTTCTTCCTCCTGATTGGTTGAGAGTCTTGGTCTGTGTTTATTGGTCTTGGAGTTTGCTGTGTTCTGCTACTAATATCTTGTGTCTGTTTTTTTTTGGGGGGGGGGCTCTTTTTGTATCTTGATTGGCTGGCAACATTGTGTTACTTTATTGGAGGCCTTTAATGCAGCTTGGCTTCGGGTAAATGGACGGCTATCATTCGTTAGGAAGCTGGGTTTCATCTGGGTGCCTGGTTGGGGTGTGTTTGAGCTGGAGGTATCAAGGGGGATCTGTTTGTGCCCAGGTGTTTGCCTGGCTTGTGGTGTGGAGATTTTTTTGTTTGTGAGTGCAGGCTTCCAAATGATTGACAGCCTGGTGGAATCATCTCTTCTGTTCATGCTTTCTGATCTTTTTTCAATCTCTATGGCTTCTCTGATGATTCTGTGGCTGGGATTTTCTATGGTGGCTAGGGTTTTGGTGCCATTGAAGTTGATGTTATGACCTGTGGCTTCCATGTGTTGGACAAGTGAGGAAGTGTGTTCCAGCTTTTTGACTGCATTTTTGTGTTCATCCAGGCGGGTGCTTATTCTTCTATTGGTCTGTCCAATGTATGTGGCTGGGCATGATGCACAGGGGACTTCATATATGCCTTGGTTTTCCAGGTCAATTTTGTCTTTGGTGTTCCTGAGGATGGCTGCTATTTTTCTGTCTGTTTTGAAGGCAGTCTTGATGTGGTGTCTGTATAGAATCTTACTAATTTTGTCTGTAGTGCCTCTTATGTAGGGCAGGACAGCTGTTCCATGGGTCTGTTCATCTTCTGGGTCTCTATTATGTCTCAGTGTGCTTTTGTGGATCAAGTTGGTGATTTTGCTTTTGTGGAAGCCGTTGGCTGTCAATATTTTAGTCAGGGTGCATAGTTCAGTCTTAATATGTGTCTTGTCTGCCAGGCGTTTGGTTCTAGTAATTAGTGTTTTAGCCACGGAGTTTATCTGTGCTGGGTGGTGGTGGGATTGGGAGTTGAGATCGCGGTTGGTGTGTGTTTTCTTCTGGTATATGGTGTGTCCAAGTGTGCCATCTGTTTTCTTGTAGATTAGTACATCTAGGAATGGTAGTTGTTTGTTTGTTTCTGTTTCCATGGTGAACTTGATTTTGGGGTGTGCGCTGTTTAGGTGTGTTAGGAAGTTGTTTAGGTTTTCTTGTCCATGGGGCCAAATCACGAATGTGTCATCGATATATCTTAACCATAGTTTGGGTGTGTGTGTGTATATATATAACTTTTTGAATTTCAATTTTCATAACTTCCAAAATGATAAAAACAACTTGCTTCATCCTCAGAAGAGTGGTTTTGCAATCAAAATTATCTTTTTCAAACTTGATTCAGGTTGTTTTAAATTTGGAATAGGATATTTTTCAGACAGGAAAGTAAGATTATATGGTTGGACTATAATATTTCTCAAAGTGTATGATGGTTGATGTTCCCTTATGTCACCAAACCTATAACATCATAAAAAAAGATAAATAGTTGCCTTAACTGAATTTATAGTCATGTTTTGGTGTTTGGATTTAACTGAGGAGGCTATTCAACACTCTTTGTAGTCACATTGCAGAATGATTAAGAAAATAGCCAGATGTATAAAAAAAATACATCAAGAGAGCAAGAAGGTGAGTGGCTGGTAAATACCATAAACTAGAATTTGGTAGTATCATAAAACTGTTGAGTATATTACCAGTATTTTATAATGAAGGATCTTAATTTTCCCTCCTGGCAATTACATTGATTACAGTTGTCTACACAGCCAATTGCTGTTAATGCTATTAAAGAATAATTTTCTCCCAGTGACCTCTCTCTCTCTTATTTGTACTTTGCTGATTTTCAGTAGAAACCTGCTTTGGAATCTGATGTCAAAGTTAGTGGATTTGGAATAACATGAGCAATATCTTTATATTGCTTTTTACTCCGTTTCTACTTGAGCTCTTTTAGATAACCAGCTTATGCCTTATTTTGTAGGTTGTAGTATTGCAATGCAATACACATTTGATTTAGCATGGCACTGTTTGTACTGAAGTCTACAATATTTGTATCTGAAGTAGATGTAGTTGCTTCAGATCCAAGATGGCACCCACATTCAACTTTTCAGTAGCTCTTTATTAAGATATTTAAATTTAGTAGTTGGAGGAGTGGGGTTGTGCAGTGGGCCAGAACACAGAGTTGTGGTTGATTGGTTGGAGAGTGCTGGCTCTTGCGTGAGGCAATCTTCTCTGTGATTGGTTGCTGTGCATGTGGAGCAGGAGTTTCCCTCTTTCCCTGTCTTTTTTTCTGTCTGTGTGCCCTGTGTGCTTTATGATTTATCTCATTAAGCTCCTGTTTGCCCAACTATCTTGTTTGCTGTAAATATAAATGTAAATGTTATAGACTAAGCCAATGCAGCGATACAACCCTCAACAACTTTAGTTTACAGCAGGCTTGTAATCCTGCACTTCTCATTGGCCTGTGGACAGCGAGTCGTGATTGGTCATTTTTGGCCAGTCTGATTGGCTGTTAATGGGCCCCCCTGATTGGATGCTTGTGCAAGCGGTAAATTCAATTCATTGGTTGTTTTGACAGCAACCAGCTCTATAAAAGAGCTGCTGCTGCCCAAATATTTTGCTCTGTTCTTTCTTGTTAATAAAGAGTTGAAGTTACCATTCGATGTCTCGTCTCTGTTCCTTGTGCCCATGCCCAGGACTTAACAGTAAATATATATTTATTTATATGAAACTGCAAGTTTGTGTCAGCATCTCTGACTTCATTTGGACACCTATTGCACAATTCCCTGACACTTTTAAACATAGGTATGCTTTTCCTGGGCCTACAGAAGCCCTGGTGGCACAGTGATTAGAATGTAGTACTGTAGGCTGATTCTGCCCACTGCTAGGAGTTCGATCCAAACCAGCTCAGGATTGACTCAGCCTTCCATCCTTCCGAGGTTAGTACAATGAGGACCCAGATTACTGGGAGAAATATGCTGATTTGTAAACTGACTGTAAAGCACTAGTGCTTTACTGATTGTAAAGTACTATGAAGTGCAGGGGTGAGATCCGACCAATGTAACTACCAGTTCGGTTTCACTGCGTGTGTGTGTGAAATTGTTAAGTCCTGAGCATGGGCGCAAGGAATGGAGATGAGACATCGAATGGTGACTTCAACTCTTTATTGTAAAATAAGAACAGAGCAAATATTTGGGCAGCAGCAGCTCTTTTATAGAGCTGGCTGCTGTCAAAACAACCAATGATTTGAGTTTACCGCTTTCACAAGCGTCCAATCAGAGGGGCCCATTAACAGCCAATCAGACTGGCCAGAAACAACCAATCACGACTCGCTATTCGCGGGCCAATGAGAAGTGCAGGATTACAAGCCTGCTGTAAAGTAAAGCTGTTTAGGGTTGTACCGCTGCGTTGGCTTAGTCCATAACACCCCTCCCTCCTAGGTTCTGTCTGAGGGATGGGGTGACGTATTCTCATAAATAGGCAGGTCGCTTGACCTGTCTGCTTGACCTGTGCTGTTCCACCGGGTTCTGTCCTGGCTCTGGTTCCGGTGGGCTGCTAGCTGGGTTGGATGGTGAAAACTGCTTACACCAGTGCTGTCTTCCGGGTTCCCTGGATCTGTTTCCATCACAGTACTGTCATGCAGCGAGGCCACTCCCTGGCTCGGTTCTCCTTCTGATAGTGAGTATCCCCTGGTTGGTTGTGTAGACTGTTGGGTTTCGATTGTTATTTCTTCTTCGGCCTCCTCAATGTTCCTTCCCCCCCAGCTAGAGATTCTGGGGCTGAGATAGGACTAGGTGCTAATCTGGAACGGAGTTGGTCTATGTGGCACTTCCACATCTTACCATCTGCAGTTTGTAGGTGATAGGATCAGGGTCCCATAAGTTGCGTTATGGTAGTGGGGACCCACAATGGGTCGCCCGAGAAGTTTTTCGCAAACACGAGGTCACCTTCCTGGAATGCCTGATACCTGCTGCTGGATCCTGGGGGTTGTTCAGGCGTGTAGTTTGGGTGGAGGTGATCGAGATGCGAGCGAAGTTTGCGGCCCATCAGGAGTTCAGCTGGGGTTCTGTTCATGGTACTATTTGGGGTTATGTGCTGGAAGAGAAGCATCCGGTTTATTTTGTCGTCAATGTCGCCATGGTCCATTTTGTGTAAAGTCTTTTTTACAAATTGAACCATTCGCTCAGCCCTACCATTGGCCGCAGGGTGAGCTGGCGATGTTAAGGCATGGCGGATGCCCCGATCTGCCAGGTACTGTTCGAATGGCAGGGCAGTGAATTGGGGGCCATTATCGGAGACCAGGACATCCGGCAATCCATGGGTAGCGAATAGCTTATTCAGCTTTTTAGTGACCGCCTCTGTGGTGGTGCTTTTCATCTTGTAGTCTTCGAGCCAGTTTGAATAGGCATCCACTGTTAGGAGGAAAGTGTGTCCTCTTGTGGGTCCCGCAAAATTGATGTGGATATGGGACCAAGGACCTCGAGGCATTTCCCACTGAGTTGGGGGAGTTTTTGGAGGAGTGGAGCGAGTCTCCTGGCATTTGCTGCACTTTGCTACGCAAGTCTCTATCTATTTGTCTAACCCAGGCCACCATGCATAACTCCTGGCCAATGCCTTCATCCGCATGATGCCTGGATGTCCATTGTGCAACATTTTTAATACCCTATGTTGCAATTTCTCCGGGATTACAACTCTGTCTCCCCACACGATGCAGCCCTTTTGGGAGAATAGCTCTGTTTGTCGATTCCTAAATGGCTTGAACGTGTCATTGGTTGCGCTGACTGGCCAACCCCGTTCCACCCAGCTGAGGACTCGTGCCAAAACAGGGTCCTTTTTTGTTTCTAAGGTGATGTCTCGAGTGGTTAGCGGCGGCGATTTGAGGGTTTCGATTTGCAATACGGCTAAGGTTGGAGCTGGGTCCTCTATGACATCTGGTAGTGGAGAGCGGCTCAAAGCGTCAGTGTGGGGAATAGTTTTCCCTGGGCAGTGTTGCAATCGGTAATCGTAGGCGGCTAAAAATTTTGACCAACGTGTCATTCTTGGTGATAAGATATGGGAAGTTGGTTTGTTTCCTGCCAAAATACCAAGTAGCGGTTTGGGGTCTGTAATTATGGCAAAGGGTCTCCCATACACATATTCATGGAAACGTTTAATTGCAGATACAACAGTGAGAGCCTCTTTATCAAGTTGACTATAGTTTCTTTCGGTTTTAGACAAAGTTCTCGAAAAGAACGCAATAGGTGCCTCATTCCCATTTGGTAGGACATTGCTTAAAATGACTCCCACTCCAAATGGTGAGGTGTCACAGGTAACCGTCAAGGGTAGAGTCTCATTGTATTGCATTAATACAGCATCGGAGGTTAAGAGGTCTTTCACTTGTTGGAATGCCCTTTCTTCATGCCGTCCCCAGACCCAGGAAGCCTTTTTGTCGAGAAGTCAATGTAGGGGCTCGGCTACGGTTGCCTTCTGGGGCAAGAAGATGTTATAAAAGTTAATGAGTCCCAGGAAGGCTTGGAGGTCGGTCTTATTCCTAGGTCTCGGGGCATTTTTGATTGCGGTTAGTTTTTTTTTGTTGGGGTGGATTCCCTGTCTGTCGAGAAGGTATCCCAGGAACTCCACTCTCTCTGTACAAAGTTGACACTTGTCCCTTTTTACCTTCAGACCAGTGTCTTTAAATATCTGAAGAACTTTTCTGAGTCGTTGTACGAATAACTCTTTAGTGGGGGCAGCTATTAGGACATCGTCAAAATAAGGCACAACGCCTTTTATGCCTTGTAAAAGTCTCTCCATTAAACTTTGGAAAATGCCAGGCACCACGCTTACTGCAAATTGGAGTCTATTGCACTTGAAGGCGCCTCTATGTGTAACTATTGTCTGGGCTTCTGCAGTTGTCGTGTCTACAGGTAGTTGCTGGTACGCCTGAGCTAAGTCCAATTTCGCAAATATTTTTCCGCCACCCAGGGAATGAAGAAGGTGTTGGACCACTGGTACTGGGTAAGCGCTCTGTTGAAGAGCATGATTTAGGGTGGCCCGGTAATCCCCACAAATTCTTAACGAACCATCTGGCTTCATGGGTGTTACTATTGGAGTTTCCCAAAGGGCATGGTCAATCGGTTCCAATACGCCCTGGGCTATCAGTTTATCTAGCTGCTCGTTGATCTTCGGCTTGAGGGCAAAAGGTACCCGACGAGGCTTAAGCCGAATGGGAGCTACATCGGGGCTGAGATTAAATGATATAGGGGTCCCCTTGTACTTGCCTAATGTTCCTGTGAACACGTCCTGGAATTTCTGGATGAGGGCCTCTTCCCAGTCATCGCTTCTGGTTTGGTGTATGCCGGCTAGTTCAATCCTGAGTGGGACGAACCACTGTTACCCTAACAAACTGGGTCAGTCACGATTGACGACAGTCAGGGGAAGCATTGCGGTGCAGTCCTTGAAGGATACTTGGACGTGGCTGGAACCGACAACTGGAATTCTGTTTCCCTGGTAGTGTTTTAGGATGATTCGTTGAGTGCTGAGGTCCTGGCGGCAGATGGCAGGGATCAGCTGTTTGAGGGTTTTCCAGGATACCATCAATAGGGATGATCCCGAATCGACTTCCATCACGCATGGTCGATTCTCAATAGTAACCCTTATGTGGATCTTTCTTGCACTGAATGATGAAGCGTGGCCAATAATAATGGTTTGGTGGGTCTCTTCTCGTCTTGTTGAAGAGGCAGGTGCTCAATTTCTGTAGTAGTAGTGGTTATTCCATTGGTGGTTCAGGCGGTCCCGATTCTCAGGAGGTTTGCCTGTCTCCCGGTGGAGATTGTTCTCCCTTCGGCTGGGACTGGACTCTCGCTTGCTTCTGCAGACCTTTGCGATATGGCCTCTTTTTCTGCAGGTACGGCAGAGTGCGTTGAGGAATTTGCAGTCCGATCGTGGGTGGTTTGCCCCACAACCAGCACATTGGTGCGGACGTCTCTGGTTCCTTTGCTCTTGTTCTGAGCGGAGCCGGTTGACCTCCTCTTCCTCACTGTCTGAGGATGACTCGAGATCTTCATGGTGGGTGGTGATAGCGTGCTTCTCAGCAGCAAGCAGGCTATCGTTAGCGAGTTGGCGAAGTGGTGTGTTTACTCGGCGCATTCGAGCGGCTGACTTCCTGGTTGCTTCTGCGGCAGTGGCGTTGGCGATGACATCTGCAAGGCTGATGTCTCCTTTTGCCATAAGTTTACTCTGCACGTGTGGTGCGTCTAATCCCAGAACTATGCGGTCTCTCAGGGCTTCCTCGAGGTTTGCAAAACCACAAAGGCCTCCTAGGTTCCGGAGGTCGGCTACGAAATCCCCAATGCTCTCGTTCTTCCACTGGTCCCTCTGGTAAAACTCGTGTCTTCGTATCAGTGTAGGTACTGCGGTTGCGTAATGGGCCCAATCCATGGTCTTCACTTCCGCCAGTTTGGCCGGTGCTTTAGCCATTTTGAAAACGGCGGGGCCGCAATGAGTCAGGAACACCGCTCGTTTCTTGCCAGGCGTAGCATCTTTTAAATTGTTGGTCTCTAGGAACATCTGGAAGCAATCTATATACGAGTCCCAGTCTTCGGTTGCTGGGTCGAATGGAGCGGGTGGTATGGCGCCGCTGGTCATCTTGCCATTTGTTGCTTGCGCTCTTCAGCCACGTGCTCTGTCTTGTTCGATGCGTACTTAGTCAGCTCTATCGTCTCCGCATCCCATCCTCGTCGCCAGTGTTAAGTCCTGAGCATGGGCGCAAGGAACGGAGACGAGACATCGAACGGTGACTTCAACTCTTTATTGTAAAATAAGAACAGAGCAGTACTTGAGCAGCAGCAGCTCTTTTATAGAGCTGGCTGCTGTCAAAACAACCAATGATTTGAGTTTACCACTTTCACAAGCGTCCAATCAGAGAGGCCCATTAACAGCCAATCAGACTGGCCAGAAACGACCAATCACGACTCGCTATTCGCGGGCCAATGAGGAGTGCAGGATTATAAGCCTGCTGTAAAGTAAAGCTGTTTCGGGTTGTACCGCTGCGTTGGCTTAGTCCATAACAGAAATGTCATGAGCTGTTTTGCCTGGACAGCTGAGCAGCGCTGCACGCAAGTGTGCAGGATTTGAAAAAGCACAATTTTTCTGCTTTTTCAACCACAGCTGTGCCACGCAAAGCAGCTGGAGTTGAAAAAGCAGGAAATAAAGGACAGGTAAGAGCCCAGGAAGGCAGATGAGCCAAAACAACAGCAGACACAGAACCGGTTCTGTATCTGCTTCTCTTCAGAGCTAATGATTCTACAAAGCCATACAGAACCAGTAGAATCTCACCCCCGATGAAGCGGTACATAAGTCTAAGTGCTATAGCTATAGCTATTTCATGTTAGCCATATTCTTACTCCAAATCTCGAGGAACAAATGCTCTGTCCTACAACTGGTAAGAAACAATCAGTACACCAAATACAAACTAGGCAGATATGACCTCAATGATCCTCACTCTGTCAAGGATCTTGGAGTTCTCATATCAAATGATCTAAGCACCAGAGCTCACTGTAACAGCATTGCCAAAAAGGCATTAAGAGTTGTAAATCTAACTTTACAAAGCTTCTCCTCCAGAAATATTGAATTGCTAACTAGAGCATACAAAACTTTTGCCAGATCCAAACAAAGTAAAATATTTGTAACACTCTTTTAAGCAAATTCAGGTTGTAAGCCTTGCTGAGATTCAGTTTTGTAGGGATATATCTTCTCTATCTTTTTGAAAAATTCAAAAGTGAAGGAGAGACAGTAGTAACTGCTTAGTAGCTGCACATTGAGGAGCCTGTAATCTTCATTAATTTGTACAACCTTATATTTCTACTTAACAACAACAGTATAAGGTATAGGAACACCTTGTGAAGGAGAGGAAGATTTGAAACCTTTCTCTGAATTATCATTGACAAATTATTTCAGACAAATATTTGACATTGAATGGTTGTGTTTTGTAGAAATCTGAGCTCTAGGAATGAGATTGATAAAGAATTGGTCAGGGAGAACAGAGTATATGTTGCTATTGTATACACATTTAGCATAGCCCATGTCTTTGGCAGGCAAGGTAGGAAAATACTCCTGAGAGTTTGTGAGCAGTGGGGGCTTGAGGCTTAGGCTGTGAATATTGCATGCTGACGATTCAGTGAACTCAGTGTAGCACAAACCAACACAAGCTATAAAAAGGGTAACACTACTATGCATCCAAACCATCTCAGAAACCAGCAACAGATTATTACAACCACATGGCATCATTATAGGCACAAATGAACCCTCCAAAACATCCTAAATAAACCAAAAGATCCAGAAGCCCCAGAATTAAAAACAGGGGTCATTTACAACATACAGTGTAAGGACTGCAAAAGCCACCATTGAGACGAGCAAAAACACCCATGAACACCAACTAGCAGTCAGAAGACATGACGAAACCTCCTTAATTTCACAATACATAGACAAACCTAACCATACTTTCAACTGGGATACTAAGCATCCTAGACCAAATGAAATCTAAAAATGCTAGAGAATTTCTAGAAGACTTGCACTCAACAAACTGCTCATCAACAGGCACATAAAAATAAGAAACGTCTACACACAATTGAAAGGGACAATAAAAAAGCCAAAAGGGGAAAAAAAGATCAAAACATCTCCTTGCCAGCCATCAACACCCAGAAGAACAGAGATTAACATCAAGATTAACATTACACCAGCAATCAAAGTAACAATACCTCAGTCAAGGAACACTCAATTCGGACAAACAAATTAATAGTAAACAACTGTCCAATCAAGGAACCACCAAGGTCACTTCCACTAACACTGACCGGACAAGTCACAAATATGTAAAATGAGAGCAAACTTTACTCATCTACTAGCATTCATTACCCAGTTTGGTAATGAAAAAAATTGCATGAAAATAACCAAGCTCAGAGAGCAACAAAGACCCCACAGTTCAATCCTGAACTTGAAATGTTCTCTTGCAGTGGCTATATAAGATTGCAAATACCATAATGATTGGTAATGATGGATAATAGGGATGGTTTGTGCTAAAGGGGATTTTAGTACAAAAGTTGTCCATCAATAATATCAACCCTAAGGGGATTAGTCCTGGATCTATTGTATACCTATTCTCATTATGTCTACAGAGCAATAGTAATAACTAAAATATTATGTCCATTTGGGGTCCAAATAATTTGTGGCTACTGCAGTTTCTGAGCAAATACAAGGTGCTGTTACAGAATTGTTTTCCAGATAGTCAGATCTTTAACAGTTAGGGAATCGATTTGCAAAATGCCTCCTTTTTCCACAAGTATGACACTTCACTGATACTTTGGAAAGAGAGGATTCAATCAGTCAGTGGTGGGATTCAAAATTTTTTTACTATTGGTTCCATAGGCGTGGCTTGGTGGGCATGGCATGATTTGGTGGGTGTGGCTTGGTGGGCGTAGTAGGCGAAGGATACTGTAAAATCTCCATTCCCTCCCCACCCCACTAACCTGCTTTCCAGCTCCATCCTCCTGTGTAGGGCAACAAAAGAAGACCCAGCCCATCAGCTGGGACTCCGATCAGCTGGGACTCGAGAGGCAGAGAATAGATGGGAGTGGGGCCCATCAGAAGTGGTATTTGCTAGTTCTCTCAACTACTCAAGTCTTCTGCTACCAGTTCTCCAGAACTGGTCAGAACCTGCTGAATACCACCTCTGCTATCAGTGTACTTATCATCAGACCCTCTACAATACTGACATAGGTCTTATATGCATTGGCAAATTTTTTCTTATGCAGATAGTTGTGCATTGGTAACTCCCAGTTGCATAGGTTTACATTTTGAAGTTTTATGAAATGAGCAGGACATGGTAAAGGAATATTGAGAATACGGTCATTTTCCTTTCCCACTTGTTCTCTGCCACAACCCTTATGTCATTTATTGATACTAAGCAGACTTGGATGTATTCAGATATTAATCCCAAGGAGCCCCAACAAATGACTTTATATTCTATTTCATCTGCTATTCACTCTTTAAACTACTCTGCTAAATCGCTTCCATTCCTCCCCACATCCTGAGCTAACAGCTAAAACTCAGTGGTAAATGCCCAGAACAAGCACTTACCTTGTACCAAAGTGACAGATTTCACTTCCTCAACTGGATCATTGATGTTTGTCCTCAGGCATGTCACAATATTAGTGTACTTGTTCAAGAATAAGCAGTTCTGTAAGAAAAGGAGGGTTGCCCATTCTACAGCTGCCAATTAGGCCATTATAAACACTACATTAGGCCAATTATAAACACTACTTGAGATCAATGTGAAAAAGTCCTCAGGTTTTAGGGAGGTATATATTTCCTATTAAGTAAGGAATATATTAAATTTGCTAGAATTCCTAGGGATCAGCTAATGAGACAGATATTTCATGTATATTTAACCATATAACTTGTTTGGTCATATTTTACCATTAATTTGTAAATAAGGGGGGATGGTGTGGAAGGGGGGTGTCCCCCCTTCCACGGTAGGGAGCTTTGACAATTTTACATTTTAAATGGTGCAATCTGATGCATACTTTAGTCATGATTTGGACATATACATACATACATACATGCAAGCAGCACCAATGTACTTGAACCGGATTTGTAAGATATTAATAATGCAGTTCACTGACCATGAATAATTGAAGTAACTGCAGTATTCTACCTCAACTGACTTTATTAGCTTAGTGATGTACTATAGACCACTATAGGATGAATTCAATGTGCAACAAAAAGACAAAAACCCGAAACAACTACAGAGATAATGCAAATACATCAATGGGTATTCTTCTTTCTGTATCAAATACCATACTACATGCCAATATCAAATGCTATAGTCTCAGTCTTTAATTATATACCAACTTGTTGACTGAAATAGGGGTTCATAATTTCAGACATGTATAAACTAAACATTTAATCAAATAATGAGTGCTTCATATAAATATACATATTGTTAACTGTAAAACTCATTTACTGTATTCTGAAGCTTGAGCACAGTGAGGAAACAGTATATTATTTATTGGGTAAGTTTAGATTCTGAACTTAATGGTCTTACTGCTCTTTGGATGGTAAATTGTGTTAAGATTAGAATATGTTCTAGTTGAGTCAGGGCTATCCCAATTTGGGGCTGAGAAGCCTACTGGCATCAAAAAAAGTCCTTATTGAGTCCTTATCTAAGGGTTTGAAAATATGATAATAATGTAGTACAGTCCTGTCGATCTGGTGCATGGAGACCTAGGATTTAAACTCAAAGGAGAAAGAGGAAAAAGTGATTCCTTCATCCACTGCCAGAGATGTAATCCTGTCAGTCCTCCAACCTTTCTATTAAGTATTTTGCAAAAAAGCTGCCCAGCCCCTTTATAGATCAGCCTGGCGCACTTCTCGCCTTGCTGGTTTGGGAAGACTCTTTTGGATCAGCTAAAAGAGAGCATAAGGCGTGTAAAGGGGTGGTAATAATAATTATAATAATAATAAAATTTAAAATAATAATAATTTTATTCAGAGTTGTGTTGGATCTCTTTTTTTTGGGGGGGGGGTTGTCCCATTCTTTCTTGGTGTTCTTTCTGTCCTTTTTGCTTTTTTAAATGGTCTTTCTCCCCTGGGTCAGAAATCCAGCCAGAGAAAATAAAGAAACATCACCAAAGATTTAAACACCAAAGGGTTAAATGGAAGCCACTCCGTTGGCTTTGCTTACCATTGTTATTACTGGCCGAGGCTGTAAAGAGGCTTTGCCAGCCCCCTCGTGTCCTTCTTTGGAAAGCCTAGGGCAGCTGGCTTGTCCCAGAGGACATTGCAGAGAGGGAGAGGGCGGGGCAAAGTGGCTGCGAGCGCCCCGGGCGGCGAAGAAGCCTCCTGCTCTTCGCTTTCCTGAAGCGATAATGATCGGCATCGTGACAGTTACGGGACGCCGGCAGAAGGATTAAGGCGGGAAAAGGTGGGGTGGCTGGGCAGGGCGGGGTGGCTGGGCAGGGCGGGGCGGCGCTGGGAGCTCATCCTTCTCCTAAGCTAAGGGGAATATTCGGAATATAATCAGAGAATGTAGGGATATTTTTGTACATTCCATGATTTTGGGGGTTTAGCGTGAGATTTTGTTATCAGAGTGAGACAGTCAAAATTGATTAAATTGCGTGAGTCTCACGCTGATTGCGTGAGAGTTGGCAGCCCTGGTATGGTATGGTATCTGGTATAAATAACACATCATGCTTACTAAGAACCATTTTTAAATTTTACATGTTAAAAAGGTTAATCTATTTAGTGCAGGTATCTTACCCAAACAAGAATGGCAAACTAAGTTATTGATTTAACTATGTCACCCGCCTCACCCAATTCTGTGTTGAATCCATTTTTAATCTATATTCAACTGAAATCTGTATTATAGTCTTTCCTAATTTGATGCTAGATACCCCCAATTTCTCAGCCAGCAAATCTTAACATTTTTGGAGACTACTAGGCTAGAAAAACCTACTACTTGCCTTAGCAGATTGCATTAAAAAGTGTCAAATAACTACAGAGTTTCTGAAATTTTGTATTTAGCAGCTCAAGATCAATTTATAAAACTGTTTCCTCAGAAGGAAGATTTACTCAGGACACAGAACATTGGGACAAAGTCTAACACAGCATCACAAGGATTGCAATATTTAATAAGACAGAAATCTGTTTTCAGTAGTCATAAAATCTCACAAATTTGAATCAAACAGTTGCAAACTGCTTCTGTTTACATTTAGTCAGAAATAGGTTTCAACCAGTATTATTTGTGCTGGGAACTGGTGGCATAGGATGCAAAGATTTATTCTTCTTTTGAAGTTAGTTATATGATGTGTGTGTCCATGGAAACAGCACTTCAACAGGTAGCCAAACCGCACCTTGTTAGGAAAATCTTTTTTTAATTAAGAAATGATGCCTTTTGATGTAGAGTAGGTCTGCATAATTTGCCAAATGCAGCCTTTGAACGATGTATTAAGGGTTGCCAAGTTTTTAACACCTGCTCTTCAATACTATCCTAGGTGAGCAGAAAACTGGGATAATATCAGCCTCCTGGTACACGATCTACACAGGACTGGTGAGCTGTGTCTGGCTTCTCTTAACCCCAATACTCGAAAGCATGTGAATTTCGATTTTGAGGGTGCATATGAATAAAAGAGGATGAAAAGCAAGCAGATGCATTCTAAGTGAAAAAGTCATATCTCAGGCAAATGGATCTAGAAGACTCTAAGAGGAAAGTATGATTTAAGTTGAGGTAGGGAATGGATGCAAACTGTTCTGGTATATATTCCAAAATGGAAGTACTAGCATAGAGACCTAATACTTTCTGCAAGTACTACTTGAGGAGTTTGGTGCTGACCCATAACCTTCCTTCTTTCCAGTATCAGATCCTGATGTATATACATGATAGCACTAGACTGAGCATAGGCATCTAATTCGGGAGATGATGATGCTAAAGGACAGAGTTGTATGATACTATATTTATTCTTTGTCCTTATAATAGCCTGGTAATCTTGGATGTAGCAGAGGATATTGTCCACTTCACTGGATGGAGATAAATTTTCCATCATCATGGAATGCAGGAACACTGTTCTTTTTGCATTTTTTTTTTTTTTGCAATATTTCTGGTGCTTAGAAGGCCAGTAACTTTAAATATTATTTTTTGTAGGCTATAATGTTTCTATTGATATTTGTACTAATTGGGTTTTAATGGTTTGATTGAAAAAAAAAATGCAGTTACCCTAAGGAAACTACTTGTTTGTTAATGAACATAACAAGTTTTAAAGTTTTAGATAAAAATGGATACAAATACATAGCTAAAAACAATTTAGGAGAAAGATAAACATAGTAAAATATAGGAAACATTAATTATACTTCATAGGATGTATTTGTTTGCAGGTTTGATTTTTTTTCATGCAGATCAGATTTTTTTTTGAATATGAAGAAGAAATCTCATGGTAATGTGGGCTTTTGCTTTTTTTTTAGGTATACATTTTGATTTTAGTTTTTCTATGGAATGTTAGTAAATGAATGAAATAAAAATAATAACTGACACAATTGGAAAGTTAGTACATACTTTCTTTGATATCATAGCAAGGCTGGTCTCTATTTTTAGCTTTATTGTGGTTAGATTACAAGCCACAAAATTTTAGGATGGAAGGATAATTTTTACTTTTATTCATATGGCAAGAGTTACACTTTGCAATAATCCCACTCTGAAAGCAGCTGATTTTAATTTTTTACTTTTTGAAGTCATAATGATTTAAGGGAATTAATACTTTACATTAGATTATGGCTCATCACATTTTAAATAATTTGAACTATTCTAAGGGGAATTTAGATTGCCTAAAATTGTGGTTTTAATTGATTTAGAATTTGATACAGATCCATTAACAGTACTCAGTTTTTAAATTTATGATTCTAGGTGTAAAATATTTTATAAATAAAAAGTATTGCTAAGTTGGATATTAATTCTTTGCAAGAATTTGAAACTATCTTAGGATATTATTGTACCATTTTAGTTTTATATTCCAAGTTTGCTGATAGGATTTTATGAAATTGAATACAGTTTAAAGATGTAAATATACACTTGGAATTTATCATTATATGAAAAATTACAGATTTAGCAAATATGAGAATGAATAGCAAAAATACCTCTTTGTTCAGTATTGCAAAGATGAACACACCACAGATTTTTAGAATTAGATAGATATTTGTTTATAAACTGGCTTTTTATTGATGTAGTAGAAACACTAATGAATATTATTTTGCATTTAATGATTTGTTTAAAAATTAGGCTGAATGATTTTCTCAGTATAAAGTGGTATAGGATGTCTTTGGTTCTTTTCTGTCTTTTCTTCCTTTTTGGTATATTAAACTAGCATTTAAGAAAAAGAGTAAAATTAAGAGTAAAAGAAAAACATTTCCAAACAGCTTACCTTAGTCTAATATGTGAATTTTCTCCAAGTATAATTATAAACCTACATTATAACCAAAATGTTTTATTGTTCTTCAGTTTTTTCTGAAATCTTCTTGCGACCTAACACAGTGATTCAGGTATGAACATCCTTCTAGCCTCTGAATTAAAGGTCAGCCAAGTAATTTTATGGAAGCATGGCAATGATTGCATGTTTACTACTCTTTCATTATGACATGGTGATTAAGACCAAACAATCAGCTTTTAAGAGCCCCAAGGTTGCACAGATTTCTTTCAGACTAGAATTTAAAAGAAAGGAATTAACCCCTAACATTCTTATTTCATGCCAAACACCTTAGTTTAAATGTTCATAGTTTATTTCAATGAGATAAATGTTTATTTTGTCAGTCTACAGTTTTACGTATTACAAACTTAGTCAAAGCACCTGAAGGCCAGACAAGGAATAATGAATGGAAACTGAACAAAGAGAGATTCAACCTGGAAATAAGGATAAATTTTCTGACAGTGAGAGCAATGGAACCAATGGAACAGCTTGCCTTCTGAAGTTGTGGGAGCTTCATCACTGGAGGCAGGGATGGGATTCAAATTTTTAACAACCGGTTCTATGGGCATGGCTTAGGTGGTGGGCATGGCTTGGTGGTTGGACATGTGACTGGTTGGACATGGCTTGGTGGTCATGTATTGGTTGGGTGTGGCCAACTCAATATCACTCACATGGAGGCACACATCTCCTTTCCTGGCCTCTCATGACTGGGGATGCTGCAACAGTCGTAAGTGTGAAAAACAGTCATAAGTCACTTTTTTCAGTGCCATTGTAACTTTGAATGGTCACTCCACACAAGCAAAGTACCAGCAAAGGAGGGGAAAAAAATTCCAGTGACATTCCAGAGACAGGAAATTTAATCCTGCCAAGAATGTAATAAGGGTTAACAGGGAGACAGTTTCTGTAAGCAACACCAGAATGTTTCCTTCCTGCCTTCCTTACAGGATTAAGCCAGTAATTTCTTCTAACAACTGGTTCTCCGAACTGCTTAGAATTTTAACAACCGGTTCTAGCGAATAGGTGTGAACTGGTAGAATCCCATCCCTGACTGGAGGCTTTCAAGAGGAGATTAGACTGCCATCAGTCAGAAATGGTATAGGATCTCTTTCTTGTGCAGGGGAAAGGGGGTTGGACTAGATGACCTACAAGGTACCTTCCAACTCTGTTAATCTGTTAAACTTTTAATAAGAATGTGTGTTTGCTTAAGCCAATGGGAGCATAAGAAAATGCTCCCAAGGGCTAATGTGGTAAACCATGATAGTTTGGGGCAGTACCATTGCAAGAAGCAAAGTACATTTTTGCTATCATGATAAAATAAATTGTGGATCTTTTACCTGGGATACCACTGATTTCATCTCCAGAACCCCTTATGTTTAATGCTATTGCTAGCCTTCATGAACACGGCATCTCCAAGGTGTGTTAACCCCAGCCCCAACAAGCAAAGCTTTTCCTTGCGTTTATTGAGAGCTTAGGCATTGGAATAAAACACTAATGGAAAAGGCTGGTGATGGTTGTTCAAACTTAAGAGAGACAGGTTTGGTTGAGAAATCTATTCTTGAATTTTAAATGCAGGGAGATTGGATCCTTTATATATGGGGAAGAGAAAGAAGTAGGTTTACATAATATGTAAAAATAAACCAAGCAAACCAACAACACCTTATTGTCAATTATCAAACAAACCAAAGCCTGTGAAAGCGTGAAAAACATGATTTCTGTATTTCCTAGAAATTGTTTCTACAGATTCCTGGATTAAGTATTTAAAAAAACCTAATCTAATATTCTGTTCCAGCATTTGGCAGTCAGTGGTTACGACTTTGTAGTGAATGTTGATATTGTGTTTTTTATATGTTCTAATTTTATGTGAAAAGCATAAAAACAAAACTAAATGGATAGATAATATAAAACGAATGACATCAGGTCAGAACTGAGGATACTTTAGAGTACTAATAGTGTTCATGATGTGGCTAGATTAAAGCCTTTGGGTTATCTAGTTGTCCGTGTTACCATACAAAAACCCAAAGCTTCAAAGATACAATTACAGTGGGAACATGGAATGTAAAGAGAATGAACATGGGAAAAGCACAATAGTGAAAGATATAATGCAGTCATTACAAGTTGGCATCTTAAGCATCAGTAATCTCAGATAGACTGCAATTGGACTCTTTTAGTCAGCAGCTCATACTATTTATTACTCAGAAAAAAATAATAAAAAGAAATAAAAGAAAGAAAGAAAAAGAAAGAAAGAAAGAAAGAAATAGAAAGAAAGAAAAGAAAAGAAAAGAAAAGAAAAGAAAAGAAAGAAAGAAAGAAAGAAAGAAAGAAAGAAAGAAAGAAAGAAAGAAAGAAAGAAAGAAAAGAGCTTTTATAGTTGGGAAGGAAATAGACAGAATAGTTCTTGGATTCAATCAATGGCTGAATAATATCAGATAGACTTCATAGATGACCCTTTAATATGACAGTCATTCAAGTTTATGCTACATCTACTGATGCAGAAGAAAAGGAGGTTGATGAATTTTGTGACTAATTCAATTTGATTGTGTTGATCACGTCAAGCTATGGAGTCGCAAAATATCTATTGTCCTTATGAGTTACCTCTACACAGGCCAGGAAGCCACAAAAGACAGACCATGGTAAAACTGTCAGCCCTTTGAGGTAGTTCACACAGAAAATCAAAACCATGACTACTACAGGTAGTCCTTGACTTACAACAGTTCATTTAGTGACCATTCAAAGTTACAATGGCATTGAAAAATGTGATTTCATGATTATTTTCACAGTTATGACCTCTGCAGAATCCCCATGATCATATGAATAAAATTCAGAGGCTTGTAAACTCGTTCATATTTATGATGGTTGCAGTCTCCTGGAGTCACATGGTCATCTTTTATGACAACCTTCTGACAGGCAAAATCAATGGGAAAGCTAGATTAACTTAACAACTGGGTTATTAACTTATCATCTGCAGTGATTCACTTAACAACTATGGCAAGAAAGGTCATAAAATGGGGCAACATTCACTTAACAAATATCTCACTTAACAACAGAAATGTTGGGCTCAACTGTGATCATCAGTAGAGGACCACCTGTACTACCTGTTCTGACCCAGGCTTCATCAAATGGAATGAATATCAAACTTGTTTTAAAAGTGAAACCTATTTTATTGTAATACTGGGAATTACTTTCATTCCAGACAAAACTAATTATAAACAGTTCCCTAAGATAAGCACATGCCTGTCAGTGCTATGGAATGTTGCCAGAAACAGAAGTATCCAATTAATTATAACAGAAACCAACCAAAGTACCCGAAAAAACCAACCAGAGCTTCAAGGAGGACTCTGAATTATCAAACTGCTTTGCTTCCTGCAAAGCTTTCGTCATTGAGGTCTGACTTTTATCCCTTATGGGAGGGGCAATCATCTCCTAGCCTTAACAGATAACAGATAATCAGAATTGGAAGGGACCTTGTAAGTCATCTAGTCCAACCCCCACCCAAGCAGGAGACCCTACACCATTTCTGACAAATGGCAGTCCAATCTCTTCTTGAAAGTTTCAAGTGATGGTGCTCCCACAACTTCCGAGGGCAGGCTGTTCCATTGGTTGATTGTTCTCACTGTCAGAAAGTTTCTCCTTATTCCCAGGTTAAATCTCTCCTTATTCAGTTTCCATCCATTATTCCTTGTCTGGCCTACAGGCGCTTTAGAAAATAGCTTGACCCCTTCCTCTCGGGGGTAGCCCCTCAAATATTGGAAGACTGCTATCATGTCTCCTCTGGACCTTCTCTTCACTAGACTAGCCAAGCCCAGTTCCTGTAATCATTCATTGTATGTTACTTACTCCAGAGTTCATTGTATGCTATTTACTACCTTACTCCAAAGTCATCCCTTCTGCTTCAGCTGCTCTCGCTGAAAAAAAAAACAGGAAAATAAAACAGACCCAGGAAACTATAGACCAATCAGCCTAACATCAATACCTGGGAAGATACTGGAAAAGATAATAAAAAAACATCTAGAATCAAGTAAAGTAATAACTAGCACAACACGGCTTTGTTAAAAACAGATCATGCCAAACCAATCTTATTTCATTCTTCAACATAGTGATTAAATTAGTAGACCAGCAAAATACTGTGGACATAATATATTTAGATTTCAGCAAGGCATTCGACAAAGTAGACCACAACCTACTTCTTCGTAAGCTAGAAAAAAGTGGAATAGATAGCACCACCACCAGATGGATTCACAAATGGCTGACAAACTATACTCAACGAGTAGTCCTTAATGGGTCTAAGTCTACATGGAGGGAAGTAAGCAGTGGGGTGCCACAAGGTTCGTCTTAGGCCCAGTACTCTTCAATATCTTCATTAATAACTTAGATGAGGGAATAGAAGGGGAACTTAATCAAATTTGCAGATGATAGAAAAATTTGCTGGCAGAAATAGCTAACACCCAAGAAGATAGGCTCAAGATCCAGATGGATCTTGACAGACTAGAACACTGGGCCATATTTAATAAAATGAAATTCAATGTAGAGAAAAGTAAAGTCCTACACTTAGGTAAGAAAAACCAAAAGTACCCATATAGACTAGGTGA
This sequence comes from Hydrophis major, assembly GCA_033807585.1. Taxonomy (NCBI): domain Eukaryota; kingdom Metazoa; phylum Chordata; class Lepidosauria; order Squamata; family Elapidae; genus Hydrophis; species Hydrophis major. Next base: position 180,362,256 of record CM066331.1, on the reverse strand, counting down.
AACCAAGTTCAATAGCAGTAGCTGTGAGAGGGATCTTGGAGTCTTAGTGGACAGCCAGCTAAATATGAGCCAGCAGTGTGCAGCAGCAGCCAAAAAAGCTTATGCAATCCAAAGCCACATTAACAGAGGGATACAATCGAGATCAAGGGAGGTACTAATACCACTCTATAAAGCCTTAGTAAGACCACACCTAGAGTACTGTATCCAGTTTTGATCACCACATTATAAAAAAGATGTTGAGACTCTAGAAAAAGTACAACGAAGAGCAACCAGGATAATTAGGGGACTGGAGACTAAAGCATATGAAAAACGGTTACAGGAACTGGGCTTGGCTAGTCTAGTGAAGAGAAGGACCAGGGGAGACATGATAGCGGTTTTCCAATATTTGAGGGGCTGCCACAGAGAGGAAGGGGTCAAGCTATTTACGAAAATGTCTGTTAGCCAGACAAGGAATAATATATGGCAACTGAACAAGGAGAGATTTAACCTGGAAATAAGGGAAAACTTTCTGACAGTGAGAACAATCAACCAATGGAGCAGCTTGACCTCGGAAGTTGTAGGAGCGCCATCAGTGGAGACCTTCAAGAAGAGATTGAACTGCCATTTGTCAGAAATGGTGTAGGGTCTTTCGCTTGGGTGGGGGGTTGGACTAGATGACCTATGAGGTCCCTTCTGTTATGTATGTAAATAGTTGAATAAAGGCAAGCTTGGGGTAAAGTGCAGGGTTCAGGCCCTGCACTTCTGATTGGGTGTTAAGCGGCTAGATCGGATTGGTCGGGTTCTGAGAATCGGATTGGTCGGGTTCTGAGAATCGGATTGGTCGGGTTCTGAGAATCTGATTGGCCCTTAACGAAGGACTCTTATTGGTACTGGAGCTAGTGTTTCACAGCTCCTATTGGTTATTTCACATTAGCATTGCCTATATAAAGCAGAGTTGTTGTTATACAAGTTAGAAGTCACTATGCAATAAAGAGTTGAAAGTTCACCAACTAATACTGTCTCCATTCATTCTACCCATGCCTCAATCTATGACACTGGCGACGAGGATGGGATTTGGAGACATCTGATCTTAAGGAACTTGGAAGAAAAACAGAGCACGTGTAAAAAACGGCGCCACCAACGGAAGCCATGTCCGGCGGCATCGTACCACCCGCTCCGTACGATCCATCCCAAGAGGATTGGGAATCCTACATGGATCGCTTTCAGATGTTCCTCGAAACGAACAACCTGAAGGACGCCACACCAGCCAAGAAGCGGGTGCTGTTCCTGACGCACTGCAGCCCGGCTGTCTTTAAAGTGGCTAAAGCCCTCGCGAAGCCTCGAGAAGTGAAAGCAATAAGCTGGGACGACCTCGAACCTCTCCTGAGAGACCATTACGCGCCAACCGTACCCACACTCGTGAGACGCCACGAGTTCTATCAACGAAGCCAACGAAAAGGAGAGAGTGTGGCTGACTTCGTGGCAGACCTCCGGCACTTGGGAAGCCTCTGCGGGTTCGCAGACTTAGATGAAGCATTGAGAGACCGCCTAATTCTGGGATTAGATGCACTAAACGTGCAGAGCAAGCTGATGGCGAAGGGCGACATCGGCCTTGTTGATGCCATCGCCAAAGCCACCGCCGCTGAGGCAACCAAAAAGTCAGCAGTGCAGCTACGGCGAAGCTGAAACCCCATAAACCCACCGACAGGCGACATCTCACCCAGCTCAGAAGGGCAGTTGGCAACAACGCACTACGAGGACCTCTCTTCGTCATCAGACAGCGACGAAGAAGGGGTCCATCGACTGCGTTCCAACCGGGACCCTTGTCCTAAAACCTCACGCCCTTGCGCTGGCTGCGGGGCAAACCATCCCAGGGCAGACTGCAAATTCCGCGACGCACTCTGCCATGAGTGCAGGAAACGAGGCCAAATCAGTCGAGTCTGTCGCAGTTTACCGGGACTAAGCCCGGCCTCAAAGGGAACCAACTTTTGCCAATCAGCAGGAAACTGTCCTGTAAGGCGAGACCCAGCAAACCACTCCTACAGATATCGAGCGTTGCAGAAAGAAGAGGCTCACCATACTATCACTATAGGTCACGCCTCGGCCCTGGACGCTAAGAAGATTCAAGTTACAGTAGCCATAGAGAACCAACCCTGCCACATGGAGGTCGATTCGGGATCGTCCCTCTCGATGGTGTCGTGGAAGACATTAAAGCAGCTCATTCCTACCATCCAACACCAAGACCTTCGAATGCAACGCTTTATCCTTAAAGATTACCAAGGGAATCGGATCCCTGTGGTCGGGTCTTGTCGAGTCCGCGTCTCGTTTAAAAAGCATACGGCATACTTACCTCTAACGATCATCGATAGGGACAGGCCTAGTTTGTTGGGCCTCCAATGGTTTGCGCCACTCGGCATCGAACTAGCCGGCATGAACCGAGTCGGTGATTGCGAGTGGGAGGAGGATCTTATGTCTGAATTCAGCGATGTCTTCGCAGATCGTCTGGGCGAGTATAAGGGGACCCCAATTTCGTTCAGCCTCGACCCTAAGGTCGCCCCAATCCGTTTAAAGCCCCGTCGAGTTCCATTCGCCCTTAAGGCCAAGATAGATGAACAACTTGACAAACTAGTTAAACAAGGGGTACTGCAACCCATTGATTATTCCCTATGGGAAACTCCTATTGTAACCCCCATTAAACCAGATGGGTCAATCCGAATCTGTGGGGACTACCGGGCCACTCTAAACCACGCCCTCCAACAGAACGCGTATCCAGTGCCGGTGGTGCAGCACCTCCTTCATTCTCTGGGAGGTGGAAAGGTTTTAGCTAAGCTAGATTTAGCTCAAGCCTATCAACAATTGCCTGTGGACGATAAAACAGCCCAAGCCCAAACGATAGTAACGCACAGAGGTGCTTTTAAATGTACCCGATTGCAGTTCGGGGTGAGTGTGGCCCCGGGAATATTCCAAAGTTTAATGGAACGATTGTTACAGGGAATCAAGGGCATGGTTCCGTATTTTGATGACGTATTGATTGCAGCTCCTAGTAAAAAAATTCTGCAGAATCGTTTAAAATGTGTGCTTAAAAAATTCCAAGAAGTGGGATTGAAAGTAAAAAAAGGGATAAATGTCATCTGTATACCGACAGTGTTGAATTTCTAGGTTATCACATTGATGGTCAGGGTATTCACCCAACTGAGACTAAATTAAGGGCGATTAGAAATGCTCCCAGACCTCGTAACAAAACTGATGTTCAAGCATTTTTAGGCCTTATCAATTTCTACAATGTGTTTTTACCGCATAAGGTGACTGTGGCTGAACCATTACACCGGTTATTAGATAAGAAAGCATTATGGGTTTGGGGTTACTGAGAAGAAAAAGCGTTTAGAAATGTAAAAGATTTACTTACATCTGATTCTGTACTTATGCAATATAATGAAACATTACCCTTGGTTATAACTTGTGATGCCTCACCATTTGGGGTGGGCGCTATTTTGAGCCATGTGCTGCCTAATGGAAATGAGGCTCCCGTTGCATACTTTTCGAAGACTCTATCCCATGCAGAACGTAACTATGGACAAATAGACAAGGAGGCTCTTGCAATTGTGTCAGCCGTAAAAAAATTCCATGAGTATGTATATGGAAGGACATTTACAATTGTAACCGACCACAAACCTTTATTGGGGATAATCGCTGGGGACAAACCAACTCCCTATATATTGTCCCCAAGAATGACTCGATGGTCAGAGTTTCTAGCTGCTTATAATTATCGATTGTTACATTGACCAGGGAAAGCCATTCCCCATGCCGACGCACTCAGCAGAGCACCGCTACCAGAGACCCTCGATGATCCGGCACCAACAGTATCGGCGTTACAAATCGAAACGCTCAACTCGCCTCCTATGACCGCTCGAGATATCGCGAGGGAGACCAGACGAGACCACACCCTAGCACGAGTCCTAGGCTGGGTAGAGCATGGATGGTCATTGGACCAGATCCCAGATGACTTCGCGCCATTTAAAACAAGACAGATTGAACTTTTTTCTCAAAAAGGCTGCGTTATCTGGGGCGATAGAGTCGTCATCCCAGAACGACTCCAAAAGACGCTGTTACAAATCTTGCACGATGGACATCCCGGGATCGTGCGAATGAAGGCACTCGCACGGAGCTACGCTTGGTGGCCAGGCATGGACCTACACGTCGAGCAATGGGTCAAGGCCTGCACCAAGTGCCAACAAACCAGCAACGCACCACCAAAAGCTGCACCGACTGAATGGGAGACGCCACGTGGACCCTGGTCTAGAATCCACCTGGATTTCGCAGGGCCGATCAAAGGACAGACATTGCTGTTGACTGTCGATGCATACTCTAATTGGTTAGAAATTCATCGAATGGCCAATACAACCTCCGAGGCAGTCATTAAAGTCCTCAATAGACTCTTTGCAACTCATGGATTGCCGGACGTCCTGGTGTCCGATAACGGACCACAGTTTACAGCGCTAATGTTTGAACAGTACCTTGCTGACAACGGCATCCGCCATGCACTCACCTCGCCGGCGCATCCTGCTCCCAACGGCCGAGCGGAACGCATGGTACAATTTGTAGAAAAGACTTTACAAAAGATGGACTATGATAATCTTGACGAAAAAATAAACCGCATTCTACTTCTACAACACATCACTCCGCATAGCGAAACCGGCAGAACTCCCGCTAAACTTCTCATGGGGCGAAAACTCCGTTCCCGCCTCGACCGACTGCACCCTGCTTACGAGCCAGAAAAGCCTCCAGGATCCAGCGGACGCTACTGTACCTTCAAGGTAGGCGACCCCATTTATGCAAGAAATTTATCGGGCGACCCAGTTTGGATTGAAGCAACGGTAATACGCGAGACTGGGCCCAGATCCTATATTGTAAAAGGTATTGATGAGAGACTATGGAAAAGACATATTGACCAATTACGGTCCCGACTTATAACTGCTAGCCAACAACTTCCCAACGACCAAACTGAGGGGGGGGAAGGAAGAGAAGATGACGATATGCCAGGAAACCTGTTCCAGGAAAGCGATGAATCAAGTGAAACCCAGGAAATGGAGCAGGAAGAAGAATCGTACGCTGCAAGGGAAATCACACCAGAATGAGAAGCTGAGCCACTACAAAACAACGCCCTACCTCAACGGGACTGCACGCAGCCAGTCCAAAGAAAATCTGACAGACCCAAGAGACAACCGTCCTATTTAAAGGACTACATCATCACAAACTAATTGTGAAGCCAGGGGGAAGGGGTGTTATGTATGTGAATAGTTGAATAAAGGCAAGCTTGGGGTAAAGTGCAGGGTTCAGGCCCTGCACTTCTGATTGGGTGTTAAGCGGCTAGATCGGATTGGTCGGGTTCTGAGAATCTGATTGGCCTTAATGAAGGACTCTTATTGGTACTGGAGCTAGCGTTTCACAGCTCCTATTGGTTATTTCACATTAGCATTGCCTATATAAAACAGAGTTGTTGTGATACAAGTTAGAAGTCACTATGCAATAAAGAGTTGAAAGTTCACCAACTAAGACTGTCTCCATTCATTCTACCCATGCCTCAATCTATGACACCTTCCAACTCTGATTATCTGTTATCTGCCTTCTAGTAGCTCTGCATACACACGCACTGGGAACAGGCTCCCCTCGGTCCTCTGCTTTGCTGCTGCCAGACTCTGAAGGCTCCAAAGGCAGCACCCCACTCCCAGATGGTCCTGGCCCCATCCCTGCATCAGATGCAGGACCCTCATCCAAGTCCTCTCCAGACTCTCTTTCTTCCTCACTGTTCAACTCCACTGCCATCTGCACTGGCTGCCGGTGAACCACAACACTACCTTTATTGTACATTTTACAGTAACAGAATCTGGCAAGTCTGAAAGAACTTCCCTCTTCCCCTATCTTTACTTTAAGAATACTAAAGAGGGTCTCTTCTCCATCCTATCCCTCCTTTGGAATCAGATTTCTCTTATCAGAACATTGTTTAGACTGCAAGTCTTCCTCCTCTTTACCAAGGTTATTCTCACAACCCATTAAAGGAAGAGACTGGCTCCAAGTTGACAAAGGAGTGAGACAAGGCTGTATAACACTCCCCTTATTTATTCTATCCATATTCTGAATATATATATTAAGAGAAGATGAGTTGGAAGATGAGAATGCCTTTAAATTGCAAGAAGCATCAATAACCTGCACGATGGTAATGACATTACTATAATAGCCAACAATGTAAATAGCAAGATCTAGTAATCAGGGCTGTCTTAACACATGGGCCTGATGGGCACTTGCCCATGGGCCCCATGAGCATAGGGGCCCCATACTAATCTGTTTGTTATCCCTTCAATGCACCTTGTACCATTTATATATATATATATTTATATATTTATATATTTATATATATATATATATATATATATATATATATATATATATATATATATATATATATATATATATATATAATGGAAATATATATTTAATTTTATCGACCATTTATACTTTTATTTGTGTGAGTAGTTGTCATAGAGGCCCATAATGCTGTTAAGATGGCCCTGTTAGTAATAAAAGTCAAGGAATAATGGGACTAAAATTAAATACAAAGAAGACTATACTTGTCTCGTGGCCTTCCGAATAAGGAGTCAAAACATGGCTCTGTAGCCTCACTCAAGGCCCAAATAGTCGGGCTCAATGTGTCCTTCTTTGGATACATTATGCAAATCCTTGGCTCTCTCCAGAAGGCTGTAATCCTAGGAAATGTGGAAGGAAAAAGAAGAGGATGATCAGCAGCAAAGTCAATAGACTCAGTTACAATGGTGTTGGATGCACCATTGGAAGAACTACTAGAAGGTTAGGGACAAATTGTCATGAAGAAAATATATGTGGTTGCTAAGAGTCAACATGGATTTGATGGCACATTATTATTCAATCAATAAATTATCCTTCATTAATTAGAGTAATCACTTTTTCAATTCTCCAAACTCTCTGCTCTGCTTTTAGTATGTGTGCCTGTTTATATTCAATTTGTTAGTTGATGTTTTAATAATGAATGAAGGCAAATACACATTTCCCAGGATAATGTTGCAAGATCCAATCTGAATTGGTCACTAAAGACTAAACCTCTGGTTTCAACAATGTTTCATTTTCAGTTCCAAAAGCTTGTAATTATTTGATATCAATATAAAAATGAAGAGAAGTTTTCTGTAACAAGAAAATGCAGCTTATTCTCTGGCCAAAATGCTTCCTTTGATCCACTGTGAAAAGACCCCATGATTTTTCTTTTGCTTTACTTTAGGTCAGGGATGTCAAACTTAATTTCTGCAGCTCTCTGCCAGCAACCGTCCTGAGTTCCATTTTCGGCTGTGAGGGCCTCCTGCAGCCCTCTGCCAGTGAAAACAGAGCTTGCAAGGGCTGCACGTGGCTCCCCCAAGCTCTATTTTCTCTGGTAGAGACACCGTGGACTGGTCCATCATTGTTTCCAGGCTTCCCCGCAGGCCAGATCTAAGCACTCTGTGGGCTGAATCCAGCCCATGGGCCTTGAGTTGACACCCCTGCTTTAGATGATAACACATTCTTTTTTGGCCTGATCTGTGGCCATAATTTTGAGTACATAGCACAGAGCTTGGATTTGCAAAAAGAAAACCAACAGTGCCCTTAATTAAGCTGCTGTTAACCTTTCCTCAACTCTTTTACTCTCATAAAGAAATTTCAATAGCAAAAAGAAAACGGAGGGCTATATTTGAGCATTGCAAGTTTGACTAATGCATAGACCTATATTGCATTTAGCTGTACATTTGCCAACAGTATGGAATTATAAGATGACAAAATTGTTAACAGATGCAATTAGTGATTGAAAATTAACAACTGAATATTGGAGATATAAAATGTTACTGTAAAACGAAGAGATTTTTCTGATGTCTTTTTTAGTCAGTTTACCTGCAGAATGCCCCATCTGCTAACATTTTCTGTGAAATCTTTCCATATTAAGCCCTACTCCCTCTTTAAGGTTTTTCACTTTGACACTTGCATTTTTCTGACACTGTTTGAACTGTGGAACTTCAGCCATAGTTCTAGAGCAGTGATGGATAGTCTTTTTGGCACCGAGCGCTAAAATGGGAGCACGTGTGTGCATGCGCTAGAAACCAGAAAAGTAACTCTCCGACGCACATGCTTGGGACTGCTGGAAACCAGAAGCTTAGCTTCCAGGCACACACATGCACACTGATTACCTGGTCTTCAGGTTTCTAAGTACATGTATGCACAAAGACCGACTGGCCAGTGCATACATGTGCTTTGGGGGACTGCATGCATGCATGAAGGCCAGCTGGCTGGTGTGCACATACACGCTGGGGGAGTTGCTCTTCTGGTTTCTGGTGCTCATGCAAAGACCAGCTGGCTGGCGTGCATGTGTGCACTGGAACCCAGAAAAGCAACGGTTGATGGCTAAGTCCCTCGGAGACTCAGAGAGATGGCTCTGGGTGCCACTTCCAACACGCGTGGGATAGGTTTGCCATCATGGTTCCAGAGCCTATGGAGACAATCATTCTCTCCCCCATTTTTTTGCAGTATTTTTTTTATTAAAAATTACAATTACAACAGTAAAAACTAATACAAACTAAAAGAGTAAAAAAGAAAAAATAGGTGAAGAAAATTAAATAAAACAAACAATAAAAAAGAGAAAAATAAGACTATAGTAAAGAAAAAAAGGAAATATATAAATAAGTGATTGCCCATTTTCATCCCAAGTATAAACAATTTTATTGCTTTCTCTTAAAATACAAAAATACAAATGATCTCTTCTTTCCATCCCTTCTCTTATCTATAAATAAATCATTTTAGCCTCATCATTTAAATCCTGCTATTAGTAAAAGTCCATAAGGACTTTTTATCAGATAACAACATACAGTATCTGTTTTAACCTTGATCAAATAAATCAACTTATATTCCTTTCTTTTACTTTTAACAATATTTATTAGTCTCTTCAAATAATGTCCTAAAACTTTATTTCTTTTCATCTTTTTCTTTGTCCTTCTCACAAAATTTTTCAAAACTTCTTATGTAAATTCAGTATAGGAAAATTATACAGATCACTTTTTTGGATTTGTTATATATATGTCCCTTTTAATTGTTAAGACATCAGTCAGTTTCTTTTGTAACATCTTTTTCAAATCAGTCTCAATCTTGTCAGGATTTGTTCCTCTTCCATAGCATTTTAAAAAAACAGTCTCTATAAAAGCAGATACTTCTAAAATTAATTTCTGGCTCCATTGTTCAAAAATATCCTTCAATAAGTCCAATATCAAAATATTTTGCTTTGTTCTGTCTTTGTAACTCATAATTTTTCTCCTTTAATTGCTAAAATTAAAAGAATTCGAAACAAAAGCATTTTGTCATGGGAAGATACTTTGTAATTCCTTGTAATTAATTCCAAAATCTTATTTCAAATTTGTCTGGATCCTTAGTCCATTTAAAACTTTCTAAAATCAAATGTTAATAATTCTTTTGCTGTTTATGAAAAAAAGGTTTTAAGTCTTTAAACTTGTATTTAAAATATCTTTTGCTAAGGATTGAAGGAAACTCAGTGGTGTCAAACTTTTTGAACCAAAGGTTTCTAGTAGCCTAGCAGTAGCTGCAAAACAGTCAGCAAGCAGTTTCCAAAAGTAATTAGGGATAAGACAGGAAGTATGCACTTAGTATCCTTTTAAAGACATGGATCACAGTTTGAGCAAAATGGTTATTCCCTCATCTCCTAGCATACTAAACCTGTTGGAAACCACTGTCTCCTTACAAAAGAGCACATGTGCAATCTCAAATCCTCTCCTTGGCTGGACAGGAATTATTGAAGAGCCAGTCTACTTGCCAGCTTTTCATTCTGTTAGGTTTGAGCATGGGCGAGAAAGAATGGAGACAAGCCTTTGAACGGTGAACTTCAGCTCTTTATTTACATCGTGACTTGCTTCATTTAACAGCAGTAAAACCCGCCTTATATAGGCAAACCTTGTAACGTTTAACCAATAACAAGCGAGGAACACTAGCTTTCATAACCAAAAAGAACTCTCTGTTAAGGGCCAATCGGATTCCCCGGAATGGGCCAATCCGGTCCGGCCGCTTAACAGCCAATCAGAAGTGCAGGGCCAGAACCCTGCACTTTCTCCAAGCTCCACTTTATTAATCATATTGCATACACAACACCCCTTCCCCCTGGCTTCTTGGTTCAGGGCGCAGTTACATAGTCCCTTAAATAGGAGGGTTGTCTTTTTAGTCTCTTTGATTTTCATTGTATTGGCTGGTTGCAATCCTGCTGAGGTAGATTGTTGTTTGGTGGTGAGGCTGCCTCTGGTTCAGAGTTCACTTCTACGTCGTTGCCCACATTTTCCTCGATTCCCTGAGGTGAAAACGTTTCTCCCTCTGGCTCCACTTCCTGAGTCTCTATTAAATTGTCGTTTCCTTCGAACGGGATTCCTAGGACTTCATCTTCTTCCGTACCTCCCCCCCCCTCAGTTTGGTCATAGGGGAGTTGCGGACTGGCCGCTGCAAGCTGCGACCGTAATTGGTCGATATGCCATTTCCAAAGTTTATCATCAAGGCATTGCACAAGGTAGGATCTGGGGCCGGTTACACGTACTACTGTCGCTTCCACCCACAACGGGTCGCCTGATAGGTTTTTTGCATAAACCAGGTTTCCTACCTGGAAGGTGCGACAGCGGCCGCTGGATCCTAGTGGTTTCTCCGGTTCATAAGCAGGGTGCAGCTGGTCGAGGTGGGAGCGGAGCTTTCGTCCCATTAGCAGTTCAGCGGGAGTTTTGTTGGTGACGCTATGTGGGGTGATGTGTTGCAAGAAGAGGATTTGATTGACCTTGTCGTCAATGTTGTCGTAGTCTACCTTTTGCAAGGTTTTCTTCACAAATTGGACCATGCGTTCTACTCGGCCATTGGTCGCAGGGTGTGCAGGTGAGGTGAGCGCATGGCAGATGCCGCGGTCAGCGAGGTACTGCTCGAACACTAGTGCAGTAAATTGTGGGCCGTTATTGGATAACAGGACGTCTGGTAATTCGTGGGTTGCAAAGAGTCTGTTTAAAATCTTGATGACCGCCTCAGAGGTCATAGTTGTCATGCGATGGATTTTGAGCCAATTGGAGTAGGCGTTGACGGTAAGCAGGAAGGTGTGGCCCTTGGTTGGCCCCGCGAAGTCCAGGTGAATTCGGGACCAGAGTCCACGTGGTGTCTCCCATTCAGTAGGCATGGCTTTTGGTGGGGCGTTGCTGACTGCTTGGCATTTGGGACAAGCTTTAACCCACTGTTCGATTTGCTTGTCAATGCCCGGCCACCATGCGTAGCTTCATGCAAGGGCTTTCATTCGCACGATGCCAGGGTGGCCATCGTGCAAAGTTCTCAGCAGCATTTTTCGGAGCCGTTCTGGGATAACGACTCTATCGCCCCAGATGACACAGCCTTTTTGGGAGAAGAGTTCGGTCTGTCAAGACTTGAATGGTGTGAAGACATCTGGTAATTGGTCCAATGGCCATCCACGTTCTACCCAGCCTAGTACTCATGCTAGGGTGTGGTCGTGTTTGGTTTCTCTCACGATGTCTCGAGCGGTCAGTGGCGGTGAGTTGAGTGCCTCGATTTGCAACGTGGTTACCATTGGTGCCGGATCGTCGAGAGTTTCTGGAAGCGGTGCTCGGCTCAATGCGTCGGCATGGGGAATGGCTTTCCCCGAGCGGTATTGCAGCTGATAGTTATAAGCAGCTAAGAATTCTGACCATCGGGTCATTCTAGGGGATAATATGTAGGGAGTCGGCTTATCTCTGGCTATTATCCCTAGCAACGGTTTGTGGTCAGTCACAACAGTAAAAACCCTGCCATACATGTATTCGTGAAATCTTTTCACAGCTGAGACAATTGCGAGGGCTTCTTTATCAATTTTAGATAGATAGATAGATAGATAGATAGATAGATAGATAGATAGATAGATAGATAGATAGAGTTTATTTGTCATTACACTCGCAAGCGGGTGCAACGAAATGAGGTGCTCTTCCACAAGTAAAAACTGGACAAACACCACTAAAATAAAAAAAATTAAATTAAATTAAAACTAAACACAGCTGACCATACAATGTTCTCTATGCAATTTAAAAATGTAAAACCCCATTACTCTCATTCACTTCCACATAAATCTTATGACCCTGCATTCAAACTCAAAACTGCACTTGGATAAAAACTGTTCTTAAATCTGGTCGTCCTTGTTCTTAATACCCTAAATCTCCTTCTTGATGGTAATAGTTCAAAGAGCTGATGTCCCGGAGGAGAGGAGTCATTCAATATATTAAGTATCTTCCTCCTACATCTATTCCCATACAGTTCTTCCAAAGAGGGAAGTGAGCAGCCAATGATGTTTTGGGCCATCTTAATCACCCTCTGAATTGCCTTTTTCTCTGCCACTGTGCAGCTCAAGAACCATACACAGAGACAGTAGGATAATATACTCTCAATTAAACTCCGATAGAAAGTAGTCAATAGACTCTCAGCCAGTTGTTGTTTCCTAAGAATCCTTAGTAAATACAACCGTTGTTGTGCCTTCTTAATTAAAGCAGCGGTGTTTGCACTCCAGGTCAGGTTATTTGTAATGATGGTCCCGAGAAACTTACATTCAACCACCTGTTCCACACGAACTCCCTCTATATACAGTGGCTGAATGTCTGCTCTTTTTTTTCCAATAGTCCACTATAACCTCCTTGGTCTTCTTGATATTAAATAGAAGATTATTATTTTTGCACCAACGGGATAGCTGTAATACCTCATTCCGATATGCAGACTCATCATCCCCAGAAATAAGTCCTACAAGCGTAGTATAGTCTGCAAATTTCATTATCCTATTGTTGGGATGTTTATTTGTGCAATCAGATGAATAGATGGAGAACAAAAGTGGACTAAGGACACAACCTTGTGGAGTGCCAATGCTAAGTGTCTTGACAGTAGAAATATAGTCATTCAATTTAACTCTTTGTGGATGATTTGTTAAAAAGTCCAATATCCATAAGCAAATAGAATCTGGAAAATCTAGATCTTTAAGCTTAGCTATTAATCTGTACGGCATGATGGTATTAAAAGCAGAACTAAAATCTGCGAACAACATTCTTACATAATTCCCTGGTGTTTCCAAATGGGATAAGGCCAAGTGAAGCACAGTGATAATTGCATCCTCGGTTGATCTATTTTTTTTGTAAGCAAACTGAAGCCCATCAAAAAAATCAGGAAGGCAGGAGATAATATAATTTCGAACTAGCTGCTCAAAGCACTTCATTAAGATAGAAGTTAGTGCCACCGGCCTATAATCGCTCAGACCATTTTTAGGCAGTGGAACGATGGTGGAAGCCTTGAGACAAACAGGAACCACACATTGTGTCAAGGATCAATTAAAAATTCCGGTCCATACCCCAGCTAACTGTTCAGCACAATCTTTTACCACCCGACCAGGAATTAAGTCGGGCCCAGCTGACTTTCTGGAATTAACTGCCTTCATTGTCTGCCTCACATCCTGCTCATTCACAATGAAGGGGAGGCTCTGCTGAGTAAATGATGGCAAAGGGACCGTTTCGGTTTGATGGATTTCAAATCGAGCAAAAAAGTTGTTCAACTCCTCAACCACCGCCGCACTACCATCTGCAGAGACCTTTTTTGCGTTATAGTTCGTTAGTTGTTGAACCCCCTGCCAAACCTGCCTCATGTCATTACTGAGAAAGCAATCTTCAATTCTCCTCTTGTATTCAGCCTTAGCCTGTTTAATGCCTCTCCTCAAGTTCGTTCTTGCAGCACTATAATCCAGATCATTCCCAGACTTAAAAGCCTTGTTTCTTGCATACAACAAGCGTCTAACCTTCCCGGTCATCCAAGGTTTTTGATTAGGATAAACCCGGATTAGTTTATCCACCGTGACAGTATCAATACAGTGTGCCATATACCCTAACACCGCAGCCGTGTGATCGTCGAGATCAGGATGATCAAAAACTTCCCAGTTTGTCTGTTCGAAGCAGTCCTTTAGCTGCTCCATTGGCCAGCTTTTCACTGTCTTGACTACCGACCCTGCCTGTTTTCTCAGAGGAATATATTCCGGGGCTAAAAGCAGGGACAAGTGATCCGACTGGCCCAGATGTGGTAATTGTAATACCCTGTATCCATTTGCAATATTCGTGTAGACCTTATCCAAGGTGTTTGACCCCCTAGTAGCACACCTTATATGTTGATGGAATTTAGGGAGGACCACACGAAGATCTACATGATTAAAATCTTCTGCAATAATGTATACAGCATCTGGAAATTTGCTTAAGTTGCCGATTTCATCACCCAGGAAGCCCAAAGTCAAATCTACATTTGCATCCGGCGGAATGTAAACAGCAAGAATAATAACAATGCTGAATTCCCGTGGAAGATAGAAATGTCTGCATCTAACAGACAGATATTCCAGCTCCAAAGAGCAGTGACGTGTTATAACCTCTGAGTTCGTACAACAAGTCTCTTTAACAAACATACACACTCCACCTCCTCTACACTTCCCCACATTTCTGTCTCTGTCCAGCCGATGTAATAAAAAACCGTCCATCTCAATAACAATGTCCGGAATGGTGGGGTTCAACCAGGTTTCAGTGATTAACAACACACAACAGCTTTTCACGAACTTACTTGAAGAGACCTGCAACCTTAAATCATCCATCTTATTTGCCACGGATCTAGCATTAGTCAGAAAGAGACTTGGGAGCGGTAGCTGCTTCGTTTTTTTTTGCAGCCTGTATAAAACACCAGCCCTGCAGCCTCTTTTCTTCCCCCTCTCCCTTCATCTTCTTTTCCTTCTCACCCTCTCTCTCACCGGAACCACAATCCACGGAGAGCCGGGGAGCCTTGCAACCTCTGACGGTATGTTATGTTTCCAAACAAACTTAGCTGTTATCTCTTGTTTGCTTTGTAGTCCAATCTTCACAAGCTCACAATTGCTGTAGAGTATGTTCACCCCGCAGGAGGTATTCACAATACAAGATAATCCATATAAAAACATCCATAAAAAACACCAAGCCGAAGAGCACTGAGCTGCAGCATGTGAATGCGCGGCCATATTAGATATTAGATATTAATTTGTCCAAAATTCCGCTCCGTTTTTGAAAGAGTCTTGGAAAAATATGCAACAGGAGCTTCGTTCCCATTAGGCAGTACGTGGCTCAAAATGGCGCCCACCCTGAAAGGCAATGCATCACAGGTTATAACTAATGGCAAAGTCTCGTTATACTGCATGAGTACAGAGTCAGAAGTGAGCAGTTTTTTAACATTTCGGAACGCCTGTTCTTCACGGTAACCCCATAACCAAATTGCCCTTTTATCTAACAATCGGTGTAACGGTTCAGCGACAGTTGCTTTGTGTGGTAAAAATACATTATAGAAATTGATGAGGCCTAGGAACGCCTGGAGATCAGCCTTGTTTCGTGGCCTGGGAGTGTTTTTGATTGCTTTTAATTTACTTTCGGTAGGGTGAATGCCCTGGCTATCAATCAGGTACCCCAAAAACTCAACACTGTCAGTACACAATTTACGTTTGTTATTTTTTAACCTTAAGACCGGCTTCTTGGAATTTTTTTAGGACTAATTTTAACCGGTCCTGTAAGATTTTTTTTTGTAGGGGCTGCAATTAATACATCGTCAAAATAGGGGACCACGCCCTTAATTCCTTGCAATAACCTTTCCATAAGGCTCTGAAAGATCCCCGGGGCTACACTAACTCCGAATTGTAGTTGGGTGCCTTTAAAGGCACCTCGGTGCGTCACAATAGTTTGGGCCTGTGCCGTTTTTTCATCTACTAGTAATTGCTGATATGCCTGAGCTAAATCCAATTTAGCGAAAACTTTCCCACCCCCCCAGGGAATGGAGGAGATGCTGCACCACCGGAACTGGAGACACGTTCTGCTGCAGGGCGTGGTTCAAGGTGACCCGGTAGTCCCCACAAATTCGGATTGACCCGTCTGGCTTAATGGGTGCTACAATAGGGGTTTCCCACGGGGAGTGATCGATGGGCTCCAACACCCCCTGAGCTATCAGTTTGTCGAGTTGTTCGTCGATTTTTGATTTTAAGGCAAACGGAACTCGACGGGACTTCAAGCGAATGGGAGCTACTTTTGGATCTAAGCTGAATGAGATCGGGGTCCCCTTGTACTTGCCTAAGCTGTCTGCGAAGACGTCCCTGAACTCAGAGATAAGGTCTTCCTCCCAGTCACAGCCACCGACTCGGTTTACGCCGGCCACTTCAATGCCGAGTGGCGTGAACCATTGGAGGCCCAGTAGGCTAGGCCTATCTCTATTGATGACCGTTAAGGGTAAGTACGCTGTGTGCTTCTTGAAGGAGACTCAGACTTGGCAGGACCCGACAATGGGAATTCGGTTCCCCTGGTAGTCCTTGAGGATGAGGCATTGGAAACGGAGATCTTGGCGTTGAATTGTGGGGATGAGTTGTTTGAGTGTCTTCCACGACACCATCGAGAGGGACGATCCCGAGTCGACCTCCATGTGGCAAGGCTGGTTTTCGATGGCTACCGTGACTCGGATTTTCTTAGTGTCCAAGGTTGAGGCGTGACCGATAGTGATAGTATGGTGAGCCTCTTCTCTCTGCAAAGCTCGATTTCTGTCGGAGTGGTTTACTGGCACTTGCCTTACAGGACGGTTTCCTGTCGATTGGCAATAGTTAGCCCCTTTTGAGGCCTGGCTGGGTCCTGGCAAGCTGCGGCAGATCCGTCCGATGTGGCCTCGTTTCCCGCACTCATAGCAGAGTGCGTCGCGGAATTTGCATTCGGACCTGGCATGGTTGGCTCCACATCCAGCGCAAGGGCGTACGGGCTTCGGGTAGTGGTCTCGGTCGGACCGCAGTCGATGGACCCCTTCTTCGTCGCTGTCTGACGATGAAGAGAGGTCCTCGTGGTGCATTGTCGCGAGCTGTCCTTCTGAGCTAGGTGAGATTTCGCTGGCCGGTGATGGTATCGGAGTGCGGTTTTGGCGTAGTTGTGCAGCCGACTTCTTGGTTGCCTCCGCTGTGGTAGCATTGGTGATGGCGTCAGCAAGGCTGATGTCGCCTTTTGCCATCAGCTTGCTTTGGACGCCTGGGGCATCTAATCCCAGAACTATGTGATCTCTTAGTGCTTCTTCTAGATCGGTGAATCCACAGAGGCCTCCCAAATTTCGGAGGTCTGCTATGAAGTCGGCCACGCTTTCTCCTTTTCGCTGGCTTCTTTGATAAAACTCGTGGCATCTCATAAGCGTAGGCACGGTCGGAGCGTAATGGCCTTGCAGGATAGGTTCGAGGTCGTCCCAATCCATGGCTTTTACTTCTCGGGGTTTGGCTAGCGCTTTAGCCATCTTAAATACGGTTGGACCGCAATGCGTTAGGAACATTTATTTACATTGTGACTTGCTTCATTTTACAGCAGTAAAACCCGCCTTATATAGGCAAACCTTGTAACGTTTAACCAATAACAAGCTAGGAATGCTAGCTTTCATAACCAATAAGAACTCTCTGTTGAGGGCCAATCGGATTCCCCGGAACGGGCCAATCCGGTCCGGCCACTTAACAGCCAATCAGAAGTGCAGGGCCAGAACCCTGCAGTTTCTCCAAGCTCCACTTTATTAATCATATTGCATACACAACACCTTCCACTGTGGTTGACTTTTCATGGAATCATCTTCAGTCAGCCATGTCTTCCTTCAAAGTTTGGGACAATCTGTCTGCCATAGGTGAAATGTCTTCCATCGTCTTCCCTGATCCTAAAATTCTTGTGCCAGGCTTCAATATTTCATCTCTACATGAAACAGAGATATATATAGCTGCAATCAACCTTTTGAGCTTTAATATCTTATTTGTAAGAGGTGCTGTATCCTGACAGCTAATATCCTGACAGTTGATGTTCCTCCCTCTCTTATTTCTTCACAAAATTGATATTTCCAAATTTAGCATATAGTGTCCAAACTCTTGAATGCAAATTAATTGCTATATCACCAGGCAGCTACCATGGCCTATGGGGCACTAGTAAATTTTCTTCTTTTTTTTGAGGGTGGGTTGAATGCATGTTTACACTCATGTAGAGGGGGCAGAATCTATGAGCAGGCTAAAAAACAAGTTGCTATTTGTTACATGTGTTGAGTACACAACTTAGAAGTTATGGGTACAAAATGCCCATGCTGGCTGGCACATCTGGGGAATATCAGATTAGGTAAAACTGAGTGCGTTATTTGGGACTTTAGAAGACTCTTCAAACATCAGAGCCCTAATTTCCCAAATATTTCCCTCAAATAGAGAATATTTATCTTTGAGAAAAGGAGTCAATAATGTTCTGTCATTTCCTGATATGCTAGCATTCCTAACAGAAGGTGATAGAGCCTGTTTCTCCATTAAGTTACATAAAGAACATTGGAATTTAAGTTACATAATTGAACATTGGGGGGGGGGGGAGTAATAACAGCTGTTTGACAGCAGAATAAGTTATCCATGAGTTGATGAGCTCACCTACCTTGAACCTATTTGAAGAGTGATTAGGCATTCATCTCTCAAGGATGCTTTGATTTTGATTCCTTTTATTAGACTTGATGACCCTTTTCAACATTATGACTTTGTGAAATCAGACTACTTTCAGTTCATCTTCACTTTTTTCAGATCTATGATGACACACTTTGCGCTATAATCATGATCGTATCTATCATTTTGAACCTAGAACATGAAGAGCCAAAGCTCACTTTTTACCCAACACACTAAATTCTTCTGTGATGGAATTTGCCAGATTTGAAGAACTACATTGCAGTTTTGGGGGGGGGGGGGAGAGAGAGAGAGGTGTGACACACACATATATGTCAGAGATTACTACTTCTTAGAAAGACCAAAACAAATCATGCAAATCATTTGAATCAAGCAGGAAATGTCTCCTTAAGTTATCTGAAATGGATTACATTTTTATAACAACCTCAAAGCAAGAGATATCCCAGTAAATTAAACAGTATAATGCTAACATTAACTCGGTGCCTAAATGTTAATTTAATTTATAGCTGGGCTGCATTTGCCTAGTAGTCATGTCTCTTGCAATCTTTAAACTTGTATTCCTTTATTACCTTGAGTTTGGATCATTGTATCTGTATATGCAACCAAAAAGTGGGAATATAGTATAGACATAACTTATTTAGAGACAAATATGATGACTTGATTAGCATTTATGCAGTTCCTGGAAAAATGTGAAGACCTTGAATTTTCTTTCTCTCAAGATTTACAGAAAAAGTACATAATATGATGCCTGAAGATTACATATAGTCTGTTAAAAATCACATAAAATTACAATTTTAACATGGTAAATACATGGGAATAAATTGCAGTAATTATATTTTAATTAATAAATTAATATGATTAAATTACATTTAGTTCTTGATCAGGTGATTTGGTTTAGCCTGTACCCACTTGCTGGAATAGGATCCCTATCCAGTACTCTTGCTAATCTTGATTTAGGGTGAATTTTGGCAGCAGAAAGTAAGAAAGAATTGTTGGAACATTCTGGCTCCAAAACATTAGGAAATGCAGTGATTGTATTAGTCTTTGCTTCCCATGGTTGCAGGGCATAGTATGAAAGAGTTTGGCTGACTAATAGATACACGGTGAAACCCAAGCTACAAAGCAATTGTTATTAAGTATAAAAGAGGAAGATAAATCAATCTGGCTTTACCGAAAAGAAATAAAATCCACTTCTATTAATCTACCTGAGCTATCCTTAAGAGGGTCCAACATTTGGAAGTTGCTGTGGTAGCCCATAATGTTTTAAGATGACAAAAAACAAAAAAAGAGAAGATGTTTAGTTGGCAAACAAATTAGAATCATTTTATGCCAACAGGTTCGAAATAAGAAATTTGCAAGAGAAGGAAAATCCAATGTTCAGATGAAACCATGGGAAGTTTGCTGTACTTCAGGCAGGAAAGAAGCACCTGGAACAGTGGGGGATTAAGCATGAATGTAAAAATAAGATATGTGATGAAATTGAGAAGAGATTTCCATCTATTCATTCTCCATCACGTGGAACTGTGTGCTTTGAAAATGATACAGAAAAATATTTATGGAGGCATGAATGCAGAATCCCTTTAAAGCAGCACATCTTTATGCAGGGTAAATGGAATGTGGAAAAAAGTGACCCAGGTAGTGATGATGATGATTTCAGAAATGGTAAGATTTTTAAGGGTTTCCAGTTGCAAAATGGAAATAATCAAGTAGGATAAGTTGTAACTAACAAGCTAACCATGCAACTAAGTAAATCTGAGATAAGTAGTAAATCCTAGATGCCAAATGCTAGTTAGGAGCATTTGCCCTGGAAGTGTTCAAAGTAGTCCCTGACCTACATTGAAGAAGAACCCCAGAAAATTATACTAATTTGCTATGTGTCCCCTAATCTCAAGCTATATACAGTAGCTATTAGTCAAGTGAAGATGTTTTATGTCTTCATCTAGGAATAATTTGTATTTCTACTCTTCATGTTGCATATTATACATATACATATACATATACATATACATATACATATACATATACATATACATATACATATACATATATATCTGGCATTCAGCTTTGTTCGGGTATTTTCCCACGTCATAGTAGTGGTGGGAAAATACCCGAACAAAGCTGAATGCCAGACATGTAAGTACCCACGAAAACTTAAGAATATATATATATATATATATTTTCTTAAGTTTTCGCGGGTACTTACATGTCTGGCATTCAGCTTTGTTCGGGTATTTTCCCACGTGGTGCTTTTAAAGTTGTAGCAACGTTTCAGCAGAATCTCATCTGCCATCATCAGGCTTCTGTATGGTGTTTGTGAGTCAGACTTTTACAGTGGTTTCAGATTTAAATTTGGGGCAGCCTATTGCTGTGTCAGAATGGTTTTTTCTTCCTCCTGATTGGTTGAGAGTCTTGGTCTGTGTTTATTGGTCTTGGAGTTTGCTGTGTTCTGCTACTAGTATCTTCTGTCTGTTTTTTTGGGGGGGGCTCTTTTTGTATCTTGATTGGCTGGCAACATTGTGTTACTTTATTGGAGGCCTTTAGTGCAGCTTGGCTTCGGGTAAGTGGACGGCTATCATTCGTTAGGAAGTTGGGTTTCATCTGGGTGCCTGGTTGGGGTGTGTTTGAGCTGGAGGTATCAGGGGGGATCTGTTTGTGCCCAGGTGTTTGCCTGGCTTGTGGTGTGGAGATTTTTTTGTTTGTGAGTGCAGGCTTCCAAATGATTGACAGCCTGGTGGAATCATCTCTTCTGTTCATGCTTTCTGGTCTTTTTTCAATCTCTATGGCTTCTCTGATGATTCTGTGGCTGGGATTTTCTATGGTGGCTAGGGTTTTGGTGCCATTGAAGTTGATGCTATGACCTGTGGCTTCCATGTGTTGGACAAGTGAGGAAGTGTGTTCCAGCTTTTTGACTGCATTTTTGTGTTCATCTAGGCAGGTGCTTATTCTTCTATTGGTCTGTCCAATGTATGTGGCCGGGCATGATGCACAGAGGACTTCATATATGCCTTGGTTTTCCAGGTCAATTTTGTCTTTGGGGTTCCTGAGGATGGCTGCTATTTTTCTGTCTGTTTTGAAGGCAGTCTTGATGTGGTGTCTGGATAGAATCTTACTAATTTTGTCTGTAGTGCCTCTTATGTAGGGCAGGACAGCTGTTCCATGGGTCTGTTCATCTTCTGGGTCTCTATTATGTCTCAGTGTGTTTTTGTGGATCAAGTTGGTGATTTTGCTTTTGTGGAAGCCGTTGGCTGTCAATATTTTAGTCAGGGTGCATAGTTCAGTCTTAATGTGTGTCTTGTCTGCCAGGCATTTGGTTCTAGTAATTAGTGTTTTAGCCACAGAGTTTATCTGTGCTGGGTGGTGGTGGGATTGGGCATTGAGGTCGCGGAACTCAAATTTTCCACTACCGGTTCTCCAGAACTGGTTAGAACCTGCTGAATACCACCTCTGATTTTAATTATATAAGTTAGATAAGAATGATAAAAAAAAATTCTATTTACTTTGGAGCATTTTAAGGTAAGTAAAATCACAGAGGAAACAAGCAAGTACAATAAAAATAAATGGTGGTAACATATTATGTGCAATTTTAAGTACTGGAAACCAAGCTATGTTAACTCTGATTTTATAGCACTTCGTTCCACCAAAACAAGGGTTCTGTTCCTCTCAAGAGTAGATAGCTAACATGCTCCTTCTTGCACTTGGAAGTGCTCAATAGGTAAACACTACTACCTTTAACAAGAAAGCACCATGTTAGTTTTTGAATGTCTACAATGGACATGTCTGTCACTTGTTTGAGGGAAAGACACAAACTTGGATTAAGTGGAACAAGACAGTGTAAAACTATACAAAATAATGACTTTACATATGTCTACTCATTTTCTATCTTTAGAAAATAAAAGGCTATTTGTGATCAACATGATAACATGTATCAGTCAATGTTTTTGGACTTGTATCGCCAATAAAAATTAGCCTTGTCAATGGAAGATTAATGGAAGGTGTAGATGATCTTGGGGGATAAGGGGAAGAAATGGTGCCTAGGAAACAATCAGAAAAGAAAGCAAAAGCTCCTGATGGATTAACAGAGGAAGAAATTTAGGAATGATCCCCCTTAAATTTCAGGCAGTTAAAAGTGTTAGGAAGAAGTTTGCAAAACTTGCAAGATTTAGTTAATGTAGTCTTGCAATAAAGCAGACTTAATCTAGCTGTGTTTCCTAATCTGGTTTATTCTGGAATACTGACAGGAGTTTGTTATGAATTATACAGATTTTAACTCTTCTGGTCTTTCTAAATTTTCTAGTTATCACCTCCTCTCCCCTCACAGCACTAAGTATCCTTTTGCTCATAATTTTACCTGTGTAATTTGTCTTATTTACAGCTAATCTTCAGGGTTTCTTTAAGTATATAAGGGTCAATTTTTTGGATTCTTCTAAGTATGCAATAGATCAGAACTCTATTTTTGGGATGCTGCCATAAGGGACATTTCTGTACTAAGTATTTTGTTATTTAATATAGGCGTCATTGTGACATCAGCATGATCTGTATTTCTCTGACCTAGCCAGCACCAGCTAAAGATAGAAGGTGATTTAGGAATTTTTTGCCAAGATGTATCTGTGAGCAAGGAATCCTACTTGTTGCAGGAAAAGTAAGAAAAGGAACAAATATTAAATCAGTGATAACTGGGATCTCTTTATCCCTGTTGGATAATAAAAACCCTGGTATCCAAGAGTGTAGTAATGGAAGATGTCAGATGTTACTAAGATTACTAATTTACTAAGCACATTCTTTAGACAAGCATTGACTTTCAGGGAAGAGGCTGCAGCTGGTAATCCCTCCTGATTGATCTGGCTAATTAGTATAAATTTTTCTTGGCAAAATTACTTAGATTCTACAGAGTCTTGATTCTTTATAGGCAGAACCAGTGTAGTGGACTGTGGTAACATCTATACTGTAAGATCTGGGATTGTTTCTGATCTGTGAATTCTGACAAAATAGATAAGTCACTCTGTCAGCTTTCCCCAGCCACTTGTCAGTTTGATCCTTGCCTCTTATGTCTCCTTAGGGGGTCTCCAGGAATGATGACAGATTGGATCTGGGATGCCTCTCTGTGAGAGACCAAGATGTCAACAGCCCTGAAAGAGGCTGAGAAATGCCCCCTTTTAAGAGGTGCTCTCTAGATCCAACTGTATTTGATAATGATTTACCTTCTGTTTCTGGGGAAATGCATTGATATTATGTTTGGTGTACATCTATAAAAATCTCTAGAGGAAGTAATGTAGTTTTAGTTTCTTGAAAGTATGTAGACATAAGACCAAATACATAGAAATTAGCAATTATTATATTACACAGCATTCATTAAAAACTATTTAAACCAGAGGTGGGATTCAGCTGGTTTGCACTGGTTTGAGCGAACCACTTGTTAACTTTTTGTCCATTCAGAGAACCAGCTAATCTCACCCCTCCCAGGAGTCTCCCCCATGCACCCTGTTTTGGCTTCCAGGGTGGTGCAGGAAGGCTTCTGCTCTAAGGTCAGTTGGGAATGGGGATTTTGCATGATCATCACTGTGGGGTGAGTTGCAGTGGTGGGATTCAAAATTTTTAATATCGGTTCTGTGGGCGTGGCTTATTTGGTGGGCATAGCTTGGTGGTCATGTGCCTGGGTAGGCATGGCTTGGTGGTCATGTGACTGGGTGGGCATGGCCAATTTGACATCACTCACGTCAAGTAGTGCCTTGCCTGGCCTCCATTCATCCATATGGGATGAGGCCACACTGATGGGGAAGCCAGCCAGGTGAGCCTGGAAATGGTGGGGGGCCTCGCCAAGATCTACAAATGGTGGTGGGGGGGATAGCATGACTCACAGACTTACCAGTGAGCAGCAGGTAGATCAGGGCTGCTCAGTTGAGGTGCAAGCACCATGTGGAAAGGCTTGAATGGCAAGCCACGAGGACCCAGCTGCCTCATAGGAGGGGTGGAGTGACTGGGTGGTGCGAGTGGTGTGAATGAGCATTGGGTGGGTGGAGCAAGCAAGTGAGTGGCCACCGGGCAACCGGGTCTGGGGCATGGCCAGCCAGAAGTTACTACCAGTTTGGCAACCCACGCCAAATTCTTCCTACCAGTTTGCCCGATCTGGTGTGAACTGGCTGAATAACCACCACTGGTGAGTTGGGAATGGGGATTTTGCATCATGATTGTTCACAAGTAAATAGGAACCAGTAAAAGAGGAATGCAAAAATCCCTTTCTGTAGATCAGTATTTTTCAGATAGAATATTTCAGAGCACATGTGCTACTTGTCAGCATATTGCAGAATGGAGATTGGTTTACTAGCCGGGGAGGGATGAAATTCAGTTTTGGTAAAGACTTGAACAATATTGCTGAAGTAAAAATAGAATAATAGAGAGACCAGGATACATTCCTTAGAAGTTGGAGTGGGGTCAGTCTATTCTGTTCTATCTGAGCATTGGTTTTTGCTTTGTAATCCTTTTGTGGAATATCTAGTCAGAAGCTAGTGATCAATGGAGAAAGTTGGTAATTTTTTCATAACCTGTCATGAGAGATTGAGGCAGCAGTTTGTCTGGACTATTTCATATCAGTATCAGCCTGGGGAGAGACTGAGGTAGCAACTGATCAGTCTTCTGAATACTGTTTCTTGTGACTTGGATAGCTAAGTTCACTCTTCCGTGTTTTGTGTTTTCCCCCCCGCACTTAGTGGCCTTTGCTAACATTCACCATGCTATCCTTCTCAATTGTCTGCAGGCCTGGGGCTTGGAGGCAATGGTTTGTAGTGGTTCTGGTCTTTCTTTAGCAGGAGGTTCCAATTTGTGCTTGTTGAGGAGAAGATATCAAACAAGACAGCCTCAATAATCTCTTCCCTATTTTTAAATATTTACATGAAGTTGTTGGGTAAAGTCACCCATTGGTGCAGGATTCAGCATTGTTAATAAACTTAATTAATTAATATTACTTAATTACAATTGTTAATATACATTTGTACGTAACTATCCTGCAAAACCAGTTTGGTGTAGTAGTTAAGGTCTATCACTCTAGAAACTGGCAGATCATGGGTTCTAGTCTTCCCTTGGGCATGAAGGTAGATGGGTGACCTTAAGCTAGTCACTTTTCTCAACTCCAGGAAGGAAGCAATGGCAAACCACTTCTGAAAAATCTTGCCATGAAAACTGCAGAGATTTTGTCCAGGCAGTCTTTGAGAATTGGACATGCTTGAATGGAAGAAGAAGAAAAAATCACAGATTACTTAGAAGATATTGTCAGCATTGAAATCCAATATTTGGCATTTGTAAAGGAAGAAATGGGCTGAAATTGAATCCAAGCAAGATATAGTTAAATTTTGTCCATTGTGGTTTCCTGATATCTACAGTGTTGTTTCTTAATAGGGTGGCATTGCCCCACAACTTGTACAACCCACCAGTATTCTGAACTCTGGATTGGCTTCCTAGAATCGGGGGTAATTCAAAGCTCTGGTTTTGACCATTAAATATTTACCTTTATGGTATTGGTTCTGAGATATTTTCATAATTAATGGCTCCTGAGTCCGCTAGTAATTCATCATTTTCAAAAGTTAAGGAAGATTAAGTGTTACAGGTATTGCCATACTTACCATTTTATATATTATTTTCTTTAATATTTGATCAGCTCTCTCACTTCATTAGATTTTCTGAAATTAGTGAAAACACTTATACAAAAATTTTTTTGAATTCTGAATGACATCATCCATTTATTGGTTATATATATATTTAGCCCATTTTTTGTTTTTTTGTTTTTTATTTTTTTTAATTCTAGAAAAAACATTTATTTGACATACCTTTAAAACAGACAAATCAACATACATATATATATATGTACACACACACACACACACATATACATATACATATATATATATACATTGGGTTAAATTAGAAAACAGAAGGTTATTAGTATTAGAAGGTTTTGATCTCCAACTTGGCTGGCATGCCTTCATGTGGGATGGAAAATCTAAACAACATTCATATTTCCAAAGGCACCATGTAAGAAATTGTTGTTCAATATCTGGGGAAAGATTTAAAAAAGCCACTACCCAAAGGTTCCATTGTGGCTATCTACACTGGAAGCAGTCACACATCCAAATGTATTGGATTATGAAAATATTGTCAGGTATAAAGATTTATTATATGATACTGGAGAGCTTAAAAATAGGAACCAAATACAAATTCAAGGAAAGTAGATAGCATGGTGGCCCTTTGCACAAATACAAACCCATTATAAAAAAGATAGAGAACAATTTGGCTTTAATATGACCCCACAAGAATTAGATAAAATATATCTAGGAGAGAAAAAGAAAACAATTAGTAAAACATGTAAATATCTTTTGGACTACAAATTAAAAGAAGAAACAGTCACAGAATCTATGATAATTTGGGCTAAAAACGTGGGTTATAATATTGAATTGGATAAGCGGGAACACATCTGGCAAACAAATTACAAATTAACCATGTCAGTCTCGTATAAAGAAAATTTATATAAAATGGTTTATCGCTGGCACCTACCTCCTGCGAGACTGGCTAAGATGTTCCCCAACCTACCACCCAACTGTTGGAAATGTAACTACGCACAAGGAACATATTTTCACATGTGGTGGACTTGCTCAGAAGTTTTGGAGAAATATTAGAAATTGGATTTTAAATATAACAAAACAAAATTTAAAACTTGAACCCAAAACCTTTCTGCTAAGTATTGGGGAAAATCGAATCCTCGAAAGAAAGGCATTTTGACACCTTTCAACAGTATGATAGATTTAAACACAGAGAAAATATATCAATATTTAATTTTACACATCATAACTGCAGCCAGAATAACCTATGCACAAAACTGGAAACTGTCTTCCATTTCTTCAGAGGATATGGTAATTAAAAAAAATACATAAATGCACTGAGATGGATAGCCTAACCAAATTGTTAAAAAATGAACAAGATAGTGACTATTATGAAATATGGAACATTTGGTATGAGTGGTTAAAGAAAAGGTAATATTTGATATTTGGATAAGTTATGGAAATCACAGAAGAAGTGCATTTAATCGTAAACTATATAGAGAAATTAAAACATTAAAAGAACGAAGGAGTTATTGTAACAAGGCAGATCATGTCAATGAGAAAGATAAAGAAAAAAAATTTAACCATTGCTCAATATATGCTGTAAAATGTATATATGTATATATACTCTCTCTCTCTCTCTCTGTGTGTGTGTATTTGTTTTCTTAAGTTTTCACGGGTACTTACATGTATGGCATTCAGCTTAGTTCGGGTATTTTCCCACGTCATAATAGTTGTGCTTTTAAAGTTGTAGCAACGTTTCAGCAGAATCTCATCTGCCATCATCAGGCTTCTGTATAGTGTTCATCTGTGAGTCAGACTTTTACAGTGGTTTCAGATTTAAATTTGGGGCAGCCTATTGCTGTGCCAGAATGGTTTTTTCTTCCTCCTGATTGGTTGGGAGTCTTGGTCTGTGTTTATTGGTCTTGGAGTTTGCTGTGTTCTGCTTGATTGGTGTTTCTGATATCTTCTGTCTGTTTTTTGGCTTTTTTTGTATCTTGATTGGCTGGCAGCATTGTGTTACTTTATTGAAGGCTTTTAGTGCAGCTTGGCTTCGGGTAAATGGACAGCTATCATTAGTTAAGAAGCTGGGTTTCATCTGAGTGCCTGGTTGGGGTGTGTTTGAGCTGGAGGTATTAGGGGGGATCTGTTTGTGCCCAGGTGTTTGCCTGGCTTGTGGTGTGGAGATTTTTTTGTTTGTGAGTGAAGGCTTCCAAATGATTGACAGCCTGGTGGAATCATCTCTTCTGTTCATGCTTTCTGGTCTTTTTTCAATCTCTATGGCTTCTCTGATGATTCTGTGGCTGGGATTTTCTATAGTGGCTAGGGTTTTGGTACCATTGAAGTTGATGCTATGACCTGTGGCTTCCATGTGTTGAACTAGTGAGGAAGTGTGTTCCAGCTTTTTGACTGCATTTTTGTGTTCATCCAGGCGGGTACTTATTCTTCTATTGGTCTGCATCATGCCCGGCCACATACATTGGACAGACCAATAGAAGAATAAGTATCCGCCTGGATGAACACAAAAATGCAGTCAAAAAGCTGGAACACACTTCCTCACTAGTCCAAATATATGCCATTTTTTGATTATAAGCTATTGCTGTATATGATAATTTTAATTGTTATTGTGATTTTTGACAATTTGATTTGATTACTGTTTTGTACTGTGAATCTTTTAACATAATTTGATGAGTTTGTAACCTATCGAGTC
Organism: Hydrophis major; assembly: GCA_033807585.1. NCBI lineage: Eukaryota > Metazoa > Chordata > Lepidosauria > Squamata > Elapidae > Hydrophis > Hydrophis major. Next base: position 180,333,410 of record CM066331.1, on the reverse strand, counting down.
TTTTGATTGCAGTGGGAAGAAATCAAATAAAATCTTCTCTATTCTTTTCCAGAAGAGAGAAATTTTAAAAGGTTTCAGATTACACTATAAAGCCAAAGGAGTATAGAGAATCGATGAAATTTTGATAGAAACAAATGCATTTATTTACTTATTTACCTATCTTACATAGATAAGGTGATGTAAGTGGCTCTCAGCAACTAATACAAAACAAGAAAAAAAAGCAGAATAAACCGTTCCCACCAAGCATATTATTGTCAACTTGCAAAGCAGCCATGAACTGCTCTCAAGTTGCAATTGGCAAGAGGGATGGGAGAGCGAACTTTGCTGCTGCATCAAGGGGTTGGTATCTCAGACAAGACAAGGCACATTCTACCTGATACACCAAGGTCGTCTCCACAGGAACCCACAGTGGCTGGAGGGAGGGACTTTTACAACCCACAAAATTGCTTCATTGGGAATGTGACTGATGACACAGGGAGGGAGGGAGAAACAGGGTCAGAGGCAAAGCACGAATTAACTGAGGTCAGAGTTGGCTCTACCTGGTCCATGCTGGCATGAAGCTCCTAATAAATAACTGGATTTATTTTGAAGCTTGGCTTGAGACTCATGATTTAACTAGGGCATCTGTCAGAACCCTGACAATTACCATATTACCAGTCTCCTGATTCAACCCCATCTAAGGCTAATGCTTACAGGAAGAACCAGAAGTTCACAAGCTTCTGGAACCTAAAAGGGTAGGCCCCTCAAATCTCAGGTGTGAGGCTATTCTAAAGAACTGGGGTGGATATAGAAAAGTGCTGAGGTCCTCTCAAATGACAGCATTTATGGGAAGAGACATGGAGTATGCCAGTTCTATCTGACTTAGTGGGAATAAATACAAATATAAAACCACATTGATTTGCTTGGTTATGTAAAATAGAGAATTAGCTATTATACATGGATGAAAGACCAGAGCATTTTTAGTTGTATTAATAGAATTTGAAAAAAATGAATAGGGAAGAAGGATGTGTAAAATAATAAAACTAAAAGTGGAATAGAAGTAGAAAAGAATGAGTCCTATCTCATGAGAAGTTGATGTAAGCAAAGGGATGTGAAAACTGCTTGGAACAGTGAAAAAATTATGTTAAAGAATACACAGAAGTGTGTGAAGTTATGTTAATAGGAAGCTTGGTGGAATGAGGCTTTGATTGAGAAAAATTACAGATAAAAGAATAATTGCTGCAAAAGTGAGGATAAAAAGTACTATATAATGGGTACAGAAAGAAAAAAATAGTTGCAACAAATGTCAAAGGGAGCATGGAATAGTTAATAGAAAAGAAAATACAGAGAGATTTTCATGGAGATAATTATTTTGGAAGAGGGTCAAGAGGGCAAAAAAGTCTCCAATTTGAATTGAAATAAAAATAAAATTACTTGGAATAAAGCTGAAGTGGGAGTACTTTAGAGATTTCTATGGGAATGATAGTTTGTATGTTGAAGAATGGAATTTAAATGGATGATATAAATGGTGGTGTCCAAGAAAAACGTATGTAAAGAAACTGAAAAGTGGTGGCCCACAGGTGTAAGTGGTGGTGTAATAGTACATGGGAATTATTTGGAATAGGGATGTCAAACTCTTGTGATCACATGTTGTATTGTGACTCCCCCCCCTTTGATAAACTGGGTATGGGTGTGACCAGTGCGTGCCATATCTGGCCATGGGCCACGAGTTAGACACCCTTGATCTGGAGAGACAAGAGGGAAAATTGCAGACTGGACAACCAGCATGTAAATGATATCACATCCCACAGAAGGAGGGATTATATGGAAGCATTTCAAAAGAGTTCTTCCCTTGTTTTCCAGAGCACAAAAGGAAAAGAAGGGAGAAATACTTTCAGTCCTAGAATATTCTGTTTATATAACCTTACAATAATTATAAAGCTAGTAGTTTTGGTTGTGTTTGTTTGCTTGCCTCACAAGGCTAACATGTGTAAGAGGATAAATTTAAGCTATGGCTGTGCTTTGCTTATGGAGTTGTTTGGTGGTTTGTTTCCATTGTGTGTGAAGACTGACTTTGTAGGAGTCAATAGGAATGCCTCTTCTGCCTTCCCATATAAAGGGGAAAGTAGCAAAAGTGAATGCTAGAATGTTTGGGAAAAGTCTGACAAAATGAAAAGTGTAACAGTGTACACAATTTTTAAACTGGAATATGGTTAATAGTCAACAAGAATTTGTAGACCAGATCCTTTTCTTTTGCAGGTCATTAGGAAATCTATGGATACAAGGGTATTTTAGTGAAAGTATGAACTAAAGTGAATAGGTTTCAATATTTTGTATAAATATGGATTTGAAATTTGCTGCTGAATTCCAAGTTTGGTATATAATGAAAACATAGCTTATCGGAATGAGTAAATATTAAACAGAGAATAAGAGAAAGATATGTGACATCAATTTAATTATTTAATGTATTCATGGGTAAAAGTGATAATACTATATGTCTGTTAGCCTGGGGTATTTATGTGCATCTTGTTCATATTGCTAACAGAACCCAAACAATTTGTTATTAATATTAGACAGACTATGATACAGCAAGATGTACATACTTCAAAAATAATGTTTGAGAGAGAAAACCAACAGATTAAAAAAGAGTGTCTGAGACAAGAAGAGCAAAAGGAAGAAAATCTGGTTGGAAGTAGTTGACGAGATTCTCAGAAAGAGAGGTGAGAAGTCAAAAGAACAAAATACAGTGTATGAATTGGAAGCAAGTAGGATTGCAAGGATAGAAAAGAACAGAAAGATATAGTGGATATTGTTGTTATAAGTCAATTTTAGCTATGTTTCCTTTTTATTATTTTGAATATTTATTTATTGGGCTTAATATTTCTTGTTTCTTTATTTCACTCCATACTGCATTGCTTATCCCAAAAGGAAAAAAAAATGTGATGGATATTATTTTATTTTATTAAATTTCTACACTGTCCATCTCACCTAAGTGACAGGTGGTATAGTATAGCATTTTCCAAACTTGGCAAGTTTAAGTTATGTGGCCTTCAACTCCCAGAATTCTGCATCCAGTGGAATTCATCTTGAAGTTGCCAAGTTTGAAAAATATTGATATTGTAAAGAATACATATGTTTACCGGCTAGTTCATATTATTTCTCTTGCTATGAAGGGGACAAATGGTAACAGCAAGAAAGCGAAGTACAAATCACTGTCAATATACAGAGAATAATTATTCTCTTGTCTGTGTATACAATAATAAGGAACAAATAGTAAGAAATTATTAGCTTCCATCATTTTTGATACGGGCAAAGTCAGGTTTACTGGACTCTAAATCTAGGGAAAATTGTTGGAATATAATTTTTCCCTTTGAGTTTAAACACTTTGAAGTAGTTCACCCTTATTGTGGGTATTGTTCACATTCCTTGTATGTTTTCTTAAAATATACTGGAAGGGAAATAAGAATCTACTCTATGTAACATTTGAGATATGAAAAGGAAGATTGTCTTTCCATAAGATTACAGTGTGAGGTATGATGAACACAGATAATCAGTATGTTTTAACTTACTGATGAGCACCAGGGGAATAATGGCTATCCAGCTGTGCTTAAGAGCTGGAAGCAGATGGGAACATGTTATTTGGATTTTTTTTTCTTCAGATTATATAAATCTATCCCCTGAGTTATGACTGGGTGGAATTTGGTTGGATGGAGGCAACCAAATAAATGTTCAATCTTAATTAATCTAAGTGCATTCTGACAATCATTTAGAAATTTTTAAAACTCAGTTTGATTTATGGCCACTTGGGAAAAATGACCCAGCCCTTTTGGCAATAATAAAAATATTGAAAAAATATGAAAATAAATTAAATTATAAGTTCAGTTTGGTAAAACATTGTGTGTACAGTACTTCCCCATTAGTTAAAATTAAACACTTTATAGTTTTCATTGGAACAAAGAAGCAGGTCTATGGCATTGGTACTTCAGAAGTGGCCCCACTTGATACTATCCTATTCCATACATAGAATAAATTGTACTTAACCTTAAACTGAGCTTTGGAAACAAAAATTAATGTAAATTGAACCAAAACATCATCTCTACCACCTCTGTGGAAATAAAGATATATGCCATCATCGGCTTTAAAACTTGTATCTTCCCCTTTACAATTCCAATCCAGACTGAAGTCATTGTATCTGTTCTTTTCACTGAGAAGGAATTGAAAAGATCCCATCTGAGGGAATGATGAAATTCCCCTCCTCCAAATAGGGATTGCAAATGTTGGACTCTAATCTGAATTTGAATTATAAGGAGCCCAGAGTCCCTACTTCTCATATACCAAGGTCTTGAACAGTTTATTTTTGAAAAGCTACACATACAATTACATAAACAGCATGCTCTTGTACACCATGCTCAGCCAGTCTCTCTGCTCCTTTACTGGTATCCTCTGAGAAGTCATTTACTCGGTGAAGAGAAGGCTCTCCAATCCACTGGGAGAATTGGACTGGAACACTGTTGTCACTTTTTGTTATTTTGTTCCAAGAAAAGACTAATTTAGTCAGCGGTCACAATGGGAAGTTAGAATGGCTGGTTTTTACCGACACAATCATCACATACTGTCCTTTGCCATCAGCAATGCTCATTTGTATGAGTTAACAATAAAAGCTGGTTTGCAGGTAGAGCGAGTGCATTCATTCACTATGTATAGTGTGTGTGTTTTGGGAGCATCGCTAGTCAACCTCTGCTCTTGTGTAATGGGAAATTTACTTCTTTCTACATGGCAAAGTTTCACAATGTTAAGAGGAGACTCATTCTATAACTGTAAGTATTAGGTATTGGTCAAAAGAAAGGTTTTTCTGGCCAAAGTCTTGATCTGAGGTTTAATTTATTTATAGCTTATTAAACTGATATTCACCCTTTTCTCTGCTACCTTAAGGTGACATATATGGTACTTTCTCCTAATGTTGTTCTTGCAATAGCATCTTTATAACTATTTATATATGAGAGAATAACTATAGTCATCCAGTTTATTCTCCATTTAAGGAGACTTGTATCTGCAGTGTGATCCTTTGTGGCTAAATTTGGAACTTGGGAGGTTAGGCTGCAAGAATTCTGAGAAGGTATTCTCTCCATTGTTATTTTCTATTTATACTCATAGAAAATAATCTGGGATGTGCTCTAAGCCCCCAGACAGCCTCATTTATCTTTCTAATCTTGTAGATGCTCCCTGCCTACTTTATTTTTCAAAAATAATTTTAATTAAAAATACTTAAATGTGAACATGAGATGTTGCAAAATAGCAACTTTCAAAATTGTCTTTATTTTAGCTGCATCTAAAGGCCACTTAACTTTTATAATTAAATAAAAATGCAGTTTATGTGAAAGTGTGCAACTTTCCTAGAGGGAAAAAAAGTTAAAGTGATAGAAAAAACTTTACATTCTGATTAATTGGTGTTTTGTAATAGGTCATGCCCATTACAACAGCTGTTTTAAAACAATATACTTTATATGTTGTCAAAATTTCAAATGTGCCCACTGGCAAGAGAACTGCTTCAATCAGGAGTCCCAAAACTCTTTACCTCATTAAACTTCAGGAAGTTTCAGATTGTTCATAATCCCCCAAACATTTATTATATGAAAATAATTTAATAAATATTACTTTAAAGAAATAATACCACGAATAAATGACTGGTATTGTACAGGTGTGAACTGAACAGAGGAAATATCATTAAGGCAATTAAGACCTGGTCAGTTCCAGTCATTAGATACACAACTGGAATAGGGGACTGGACTGAAGCAGAACTAAAAGCCCTAGATAGGGAGACAATAAAAATAATGACAATAAAACATGCTTTTCATCCTTGCAGTGATGTTGATAGATTGCTTACCAAGGAAAATCAGCGGGCATGGAATGTTGCAAGTACATCAGACAGTTGGAGAAGAAAAAAGGGCATTGGAAGAATATCTGAAGAATAGTGAAGAAGACACACTGAAGCTAATATACCAGGAAGTATATTACCTTACACAAATAAATATAAATAGCAGAGAAACCAAACTGGCTACAAGACAGACCCAATGAAGAACAGAAAAGAGACATGGCAAGGCAAAGTATTACAGTACATGGATAGTATATTAAAAAAAAAATTAGCAGGCAAAATAGATAATAACAAGACTGCACAGTAGCTAAGAGCAGGAAAATTAAAGAAAGAGATAGAGGGACTAATTCTGGCTGCACAAGTAGAAGCCTTAAGAATAAATGCATATAAACCCCAAATTAAGAAGAGAGCAATAGACAGCAAGTGCTGCATCTATAAAGAAATTGAAGAAACAAGGGACCACCTGGTTAACTGCTGCAGAAAGATTACAAGACTAACTGCAAACAACAGCATGACAAAGTAGAAACCATGCTGCTTTGGAAGATCTGCAATAAATACCATTTGCCAGAGGCAAGAACTGGTGGGACCATAAAATGGAGAAAGTAATACAAAATGAGGACACGAAAGTGCTCTGGGACTTTAGAATTCAAACAGACAAGCAAATATACTGCCATATAACACCCCCAAATTATTAATAAGAAAGACAAAAAGGTCTGAATAGTGGATGTGACAATACCAGGAGACAGCAGAATACAAGAGAAACAATTCAAGAGAATCACAAAAATCAGAGACCTGCAAATATAAGAAAAATGACTGTGGGAAAGGAAAGCAAAGATAGTACTACTACTAATAGATGCCTTCTGTGCAAACCCAAAACATTTGGAGCACCATTTGAACACCGTTGATATGAACAAAATCATCAGTCAATTGCAAAAGGCAGCTTCATTTGGAAGAGCTTGTATCCTGAAAACAGTCCTCTGCTTATCCCAGGTCCTTGGGTGAATAAAAATGACAGTGAATAAAAATGCCAAATCCAGTCTAAACATCTGGCTGACTGGGTGACCAGCTATAATAAAGACAATAATAGATAATTTCATCAACCTCTGTGCTGTTACTACCGACTGCTTTGGATAATTCTGGGTTAAATCCTGCTTCAAAAAGTCATATTATTTGCATTAAATTATCTTTCTATTTGAATTTATAAACATCTATTTTCAGGTGCAGATTGTTTTGAGAAAGACATTACAACATTAATGCTCAAATTTACATGATGTTAAACTGATTTGTTAAGTTTATGGCTAAAGTGATTGTCAAAAAATCAATTTCCTGATGTGTTGAACTTCAACTTCACTTCTAACTCATATTGCCACAATGGATGGGGATTATAGGAATGAAAATCTAACACACCTATAAGCAGGGGTGGGATTCTACCAGTTCACACCTATTTGCTAGAACCGGTTGCTAATATTCTAAGCAGTTTGGAGAACCAGTTGTTAGAAGAAATTACTGGCCTAATCCTGTAAGGAAGGCAGGAAGGAAACAGTCTGGTGTTGCTTACAGAAACTGCCTCTCTGTTAACCCTTATTACATTCTTGGCAGGACTGGACTTCCTGTTTCAGGAACTTCTCTGGACTTTTTTTCCCCTCCTTTGCTGGTACTTTGCTTGTGTGGAGTGACCATTCAAAATTACAAAGGAACTGAAAAAAGTGATTTATGACCATTTTTCACACTTAAAACTTGCAGCATCCCCACAATCATGAGAGGCCAGGCGAGGAGATCGTGTGCCTCAATGTGAGTGATATTGAATTGGCCATGCCCAGCCAATAACATGACCACCAAGCCATGCCCACCAACTAAGCCATGCCCACAGAACCAGTTGTTAAAAAATTTGAATCCCACCCCTGCCTATAAGCCCCAGTTGGAAAACACTTGTCTAAAGAGTCATCTTATCCTCAAGTCATTTTGATAAGACAATAGTGACTTCTAGCCTTTAAAATTTAAATAGTGAAGATAGGACTGAGAAGAATAACAATTCTGCTGTGTAGATCTCCAGGGTTTAGTCTCACTGGGAAGTGAACATACATTAAAAGAGCTGTTTGAAATAATTCAAAAACACAGTAGGTAATTGAAAGATGTATACTGCCACTAGTGTAGCATTATACAATTGTGTAGGAAGTAATTGACACATCTAACCAACACAATCTGTCACTCTTTTTTCCCCACAAATACTAAAATAAGAACAGCAGCCAGCTGGCTCCAGAGTGTCCCTCCTCAAACTGTTCACATCATTGGAAATAAAGGATTATTTAAAAATGATAAAGAAGCAACTAGTCTTATTTGTGGAATTACAATATGATTTACACAAGAGTATCAATTATCAGAGAAGAACTTCAAAACAAAGAAGAAAGAAGGATTCTGAGAATGGATTAGATTTATTCAGGAAGATATTTTTAAATACTGGAAAATACACTGCTCAAAAAAATAAAGGGAACACTTAAACAACACAATGTAACTCCAAGTCATTCACACTTCTATGAAATCATACTGTCCACTTAGGTAGCAACACTGATTGACAATCAATTTCACATAAACATCAGGTGGAAAGCATAGGCAGTTAGCAAGACATCCCCAATAAAGGAGTGGTTCTGCAGGTGGTGACCATAGACTACTTCTCAGTTTCTATGCTTTCTGGCTGATGGTTTGGTCACTTTTGAATGCTGGTGGTGCTTTCACTCTAGTGGTAGCATGAGACGGAGTCTACAACCCACACAAGTGGCTCAGGTAGTGCAACTCATCCAGGATGGCACATCAATGCGAGCTGTGACACAAGGTTTGCTGTGTCTGTCAGTGTAGTGTCCAGAGCATGGAGGCACCACCAGGAGACAGGCCAGTACATCAGGAGATGTGGAGGAGGCCATAGGAGGGCAACAACCCAGCATCAGGACTGCTACCTCTGCCTTTGTGCAAGGAGGGACAGGAGGAGCACTGCTAGAGGCCTGCAAAATGACCTCCAGTGGGCCACAAATGTGCATGTGGCTGCTCAAACAGTCAGAAACAGAACTCCATGAGGGTGGTATGAGAGCCTGACGTCCACAGGTGAGGGTTGTGCTTCCAGTCCAACACCATGCAGGGCATTTGGCTTTTGCCAGCGAACACCAAGATTGGCAAATTTGCCACTGGTACCCTGTGCTCTTCACAGATGAAAGCAGGTTCACACTGAGCACATGTGACAGATGTGACAGGGTCTGGAGATGCCGTGGAGAACGTTCTGGTGCCTGAAACATTCTCCAGCATGACCGATTTGGCGATGGATCAATAATGGTGTGGGGTGGCATTTCTTTAGGGGGCCACACAGCCTTCCATGTGCTTGCCAGAGGGAGCCTGGCTGCCATTAGGTACTGAGATGAGATCCACAGACCCTTGTGAGAACATATACTGGTGCGGTTGGCCCTGGGTTCCTCCTAATGCACGACAATGCTCAACCTCATGTGGCTGGAGTGTGTCAGCAGTACCTGCAAGACGAAGGCATTGATGCTATGGACTGGCCCGCCCTTTCCCCAGACCTGAATCCAATTGAGCACATCTGGGACATCATCTCTCGCTCCATCCACCAACGCCACGTTGCACCACAGACTGTCCAGGAGTTGGGGGATGCTTTAGTCCAGGTGTGGGAGGAGATCCCTCAGGAGACCATCTGCCACCTCATCAGGAGCATGCCCAGGTGTTGTAGGGAAGTCATACAGGCACGTGGAAGCCACACACACTACTGAGCCCCATTTTGACTTGTTTTAAGGACATTACATCAAAGTTGGATCAGCCTGTTGTGTTTTTTTTTCCACTTTAATTTTGAGTGTAACTCCAAATCCAGACCTCCATGGGTTCCTAAATTTGATTTCCATTGATAATTTTTGTGTGATTTTGTTGTCAGCACATTCAACTATGTAATGAACAAAGTATTTAATAAGAATATTTCATTCATTCAGTTCTAGGATGTCTTATTTTTGTGTTCCCTTTATTTTTTTTGAGCAGTGTATTTCAGATTTGATAAGATATCTTAATTGTGTGAACTCAACCATTTAGACTGCATATCTGCAATCTAAAGTTCACATATATATGCAATGGGGTTAGTGGTGGGATTAAGCTAAAATCAGAAGAATGCAGCAGTAAGGATTGGATGTGCAAGGAAACAAGTCTTCTTTTAAATGCAAATTTAGTTATAAGACCAGAGTTATGATAAAAGTAATCACATACAGTTTATTAAAACAAAGAGGATATATGCACACAACCAGCAGGCTACATTTATGTGTTTAATTGTGTGGAAAAGAGTTAATATCTAAAATAAAATAGCAGGCAAGTTGATTCAAAAACAGAAGAGGAGGATGTTCCAAATAAGAAGAGATTTGATAGACAATTTTTAAAATAATGCAACGAGGATAAAGAGTTAAATGCAGGCAAACCAATCTGAAGAGATATAATTAAATCATTCTAGAATTAGTGAGAGAAGGAAGGAAGAATTTCAAGGGAAAAATGTTAATTTTACCTGAGGTAGAATTTGACTACATGATGATACTCAACTGAAAATTCCCTAAAATTATATTGGAAGAAAAGTAAGTCTCATAACTGTCTCCAAATGAATATTTATTCTGGATAGTGCTACTAGTTTAAATGTTGATTATTCTACGTTCAGTTAACTGCTGAAACATGGTGAAGTCCATTTAATGAAATCAGAATCCATTTTGTTAAGTACTTGGACATGGGTCGGAGTAAATGGAGACAGCCTCTGAATAGTGACTTTCAGCTCTTTATTAGCATAGTGACTTCTCAAAACAGCAACAGTGAACTCTGCTTTATATAGGCAACCCTTGTGAGAATTGTCCAATAGTGAGCTATGAACGCTAGCTCTTTTAACCAATAAGAATCCTCTGTTAAGGGCCAATCGGATTCCTCAGTACTAACCAATCCGATCTGGCCGCCTAACAGCCAATCAGAAGTGCAGGGCCAGAACCCTGCACTTTACCTCAAGCTCATACTTTATTAACTATGATACATACACAACACCCCTTTCCCCTGGCTTCTTAATTACGGTGTAGTTATATAGTCCTTTAAGTAGGACGTTTGTCTTTTAAGTCTTTCGGATTTTCGTTGGATTGGTTGGTTGCAATCCTGTTGAGGTAGATTGTTGTTTGGCAGTGGATCTGCTATTTGCTCAGGTGCAATTTCTTGCAGTGCAAACAATTCTCCTTCCTGCTCCATTTCCTGAGTATCACTTAGTTCGTCGCTCCCTTCGAGCAGGTTCCCTGGAACGTCATCTTCTTCTGTACCTCCCCCCCTCTCGGTTTGGTCATGGGGGAGTAGTTGACTGGCCGTTGTGAGTCGTGACCGTAATTGGTCGATATGCCGTTTCCACAGTCTATTGTCACAGCATTTCACTACGTAGGATTTGGGGCCGGTCACTCGTACTACTGTTGCCTCTATCCATAATGGATCGCCCGATAAGTTTCGTGCGTAAATGAGGTCTCCTACCTGGAAGGTGCGACAACGGCCACTGGATCCTATTGGCTTTTCCGGTTCGTAAGCAGGGTGCAACCGGTCGAGGTGGGAGCGGAGTCTTCGTCCCATCAGCAGTTCGGCGGGAGTTCTGCTGGTGACGCTATGTGGAGTTATGTGTTGCAAAAAGAGAATTTGGTTGACCTTGTCATCGATATTGTCATAGTCCACTTTTTGCAAAGTCTTTTTAACAAATTGGACCATGCGTTCCGCTCGGCCATTGGTCGCAGGGTGCGCAGGCGAGGTGAATGCATGGCGGATGCTGCGGTCAGCGAGGTACTGCTCGAACATTAGTGCTGTAAACTGTGGCCCGTTATCGGACACCAGGACGTCAGGTAATCCGTGGGTTGCAAAGAATCTGTTTAGGATCTTGATCACTGCCTCGGACGTTGTAGCCGTCATACGATGAATTTCTAACCAATTGGAGTATGCGTCGACTGTCAGCAGGAAGGTATAGCCCTTGGTTGGCCCCGTGAAATCCAGGTGGATTCTGGACCAGGGTCCACGTGGTGTCTCCCATTCAGTAGGCATGGCTTTTGGTGGGGCGTTGCTGACTTGTTGGCAATTGGCACACGCTTTGACCCACTGCTCGATTTGCCGGTCCATGCCCGGCCACCATGCGTAGCTTCGTGCAAGTGCTTTCACCTGCACGATGCCGGGGTGGCCCTCGTGCAGAACTCGTAGCAGCGTCTTCCGGAGTCGTTCTGGGACAACGACTCTATCGCCCCAGATGATACAGCCTTTTTGGGAAAAAAGTTCAGTCTGTCGAGATTTAAATGGTGCGAAGTCATCTGGTACTTGGTCCAATGGCCATCCCGTTCTACCCAGCCTAGGACTCGAGCTAGCGTGTGGTCTCATTTGGTTTCTCTCGCGATGTCTCGGGCAGTCATAGGCGGCGAGTTGAGTGTTTCGATCTGCAACGTAGTTGCCGTTGGTGCCAGATCGTCGAGAGTCTCTGGAAGCGATGTTCGGCTTAATGCGTTGTCGTGGGGAATGGCTTTCCCCGGGCGATATTGCAGGCGATAATTATAAGCAGCTAGGAATTCTGACCATCGGGTCATTCTAGGGGATAATATGTAGGGGGTTGGCTTGTCCCCGGCTATTGTCCCTAACAACGGTTTGTGGTCAGTTATAATGGTAAATGTCCTTCCATACACATTTTCATGAAATTTCTTGACAGCTGAAATGATTACGAGAGCTTCTTTATCAATTTGTCCACAGTTCCGCTCTGCTTGTGAAAGAGTCTCCAAAAAGTATGCAACAGGGGCTTCGTTCCCATTAGGCAGTACATGGCTCAAAATGGCGCCCACCTCGAAAGGCGATGCATCACAGGTTATAACTAACGGCAAAGTCTCATTATACTGCATAAGTACAGAGTCAGATGTGAGCAGTTTTTTAACATTCTGGAATGCTTGCTCTTCCCGGTAACCCCATACCCACAATGCTTTCTTATCTAATAATTGGTGTAATGGTTCAGCGACAGTTGCTTTGTGCGGTAAAAACACATTATAGAAATTAATGAGGCCTAAGAACGCCTGAAGATTGGCCTTGTTGCGTGGTCTGGGAGCGTTTTTGATCGCTTTTAATTTACTCTCGGTAGGATGAACGCTCTGGCTATCAATTCGGTATCCTAGAAACTCAACATTGTCAGTATATAAGTGACATTTTTTTTTTTTCACCTTAAGTCCAGCCTCTTGAAATTTTTTAAGAATGCATTTCAAACGATCCTGCAAGATTTTTTTGGTAGGGGCTGCAATTAGTACGTCATCAAAATAAGGAACCATGCCCTTGATTCCCTGTAATAACCTTTCCATGAGGCTCTGGAAGATCCCCAGGGCTACACTAACTCCAAATTGCAATCGGGTACATTTAAAGGCACTTCTGTGTGTTACAATTGTTTGGGCTTGGGCCGTTTTTTCATCCACTGGTAGTTGTTGATAAGCTTGAGCTAAATCTAATTTAGTGAAAACCTTTCCGCCCCCCAAGGAATGGAGGAGGTGCTGCACCACCGGAACTGGATACGCATTCTGCTGTAGGGCGTGGTTTAAAGTGACCCGGTAGTCCCCACAAATTCGAATTGACCCGTCTGGCTTAATGGGTGTTACAATAGGGGTTTCCCATGGAGAGTGATCGATGGGCTTCAACACCCCTTGAGCAATTAGTTTGTCGAGTTGTTCGTCGATCTTTGCTTTAAGAGCGAATGGAACTCGACGGGGCTTCAAGCGAATGGGGGCTACCTTTTGATCTAGACTAAATGAGATTGGGGTCCCCTTATACTCGCCTAAACGGTCCGCGAAGATGTCATTGAACTCAGAGATAAGGTCTTCCTCCCACTCACAACCACCGACTCGGTTCACACCGGCCACTTCAATGCTGAGTGGCGCGAACCACTGGAGGCCCAATAGACTAGGCCTATCTCTATCGATGATTATTAGAGGTAAGTACGCTGTATGCTTCTTGAAGGAGACTCGGACTCGGCAGGACCCGACAACGGGGATTCGATTTCCTTGGTAGTCCTTGAGGATGAGACATTGAAATTGGAGGTCTTGGCGTTGAATTGTGGGGATGAGCTGCTTTAGTGTCTTCCAAGACACCATCGAGAGGGACGATCCCGAGTCGACCTCCATGTGGCAAGGCTGGTTCTCGATGGCTACCATGACTCGGATTTTCTTAGTGTCCAAAACTGAGGCGTGACGTATAGTGATAGTATGGTGAGCCTCTTCTTTTTGCAAAGCTTGATTTCTGTAGGAGTGGTTTACTGGCTCTCGCCTTACAGGACGGTTTCCTGTCGATTGGCGATAGTTGGCCCCTTTTGAGGCCTGGCTGGGTCCTGGTAAGCTGCGGCAGACCCGGCCGATGTGGCCTCGTTTCCCGCACTCATGGCAGAGTGCGTCACGGAATTTGCATTCGGCCCTGGCATGGTTTGCTCCACAGCCAGCGCAAGGGCGTAAGAGCTTAGGGCAAGGGTCCCGGTCAGACCGCAGTCGATGGACCCCTTCTTCGTCGCTGTCTGACAACGAAGAGAGGTCCTCGTGGTGCATTGTCGAGAGCTGCCCTTCTGAGTTGAGTAAGATTTTGCTGGTCGGTGGTGTTGCCGGAGTGCGGCTTCGCTGTAGTTGTGCAGCCGACTTTTTAGTCGCCTCCACAGCCGTGGCTTCAGCGATGGTGTCAGCAAGGCTAATGTCACCTTTCGCCATCAGCTTGCTTTGCACGCCTAGTGCATCTAATCCCAGAATTACTCGATCTCTTAGTGCCTCTTTTAAATCTGCGAACCCGCAGAGACTCCCTAAATTTCGGAGGTCCGCCACGAAATCGGCCACGTTCTCCCCTTTTCGTTGGTTTCTCTGATAAAACTCGTGGCGTCTCACGAGTGTAGGCACGGTTGGCGCGTAATGGTCTCTCAGGATGGGTTCAAGGTCATCCCAGCTCATGGCTTTCACTTCTCGAGGTTTGGCGAGTGCTTTAGCCATCTTAAATACAGCTGGGCCGCAATGCGTCAGGAACAGTGCCCGCTTATTTGCTGGTGTGGCGTCCTTCAAGTTATTCGTCTCGAGAAACATTTGGAAGTGATCCATGTAGGATTCCCAATCCTCTTGGTTCGGATCGAACGGAGCGGGTGGTACGATGCCGCCGGACATGGTTCCATTGTTGGCGTCGTCTATCATGTGCTCGGTATTTCTTCCTGGCTTCTTCGGTTCAGACGTCTCCATATCTCATCCTCGTCGCCAGTGTTAAGTACTTGGACATGGATCGGAGTAAATGGAGACAGCCTCTGAATAGTGACTTTCAGGCTTTTATTAGCATAGTGACTTCTCAAAACAACAACAGTGAACTCTGCCTTATATAGGCAACCCTTGTGAGAATTGTCCAATAGTGAGCTATGAACGCTAGCTCTTTTAACCAATAAGAATCTTCTGTTAAGGGCCAATCGGATTCCTCAGAACTAACCAATCCGATCTGGCCGCCTAACAGCCAATCAGAAGTGCAGGGCCAGAACCCTGCACTTTACCTCAAGCTCATACTTTATTAACTATGGTACATACACAACACATTTAGTCATATGAGAGTTTTTGCCTACATTTCTGCTTGATTCTAATATAGGCTAGAATTTTACTGATTGACCTTATATTTCATGCAATGAGCTGCCAGAATTTGAAGTCTTGGAAAGACTGCTGTGTCATATAAGGTTGCTCCTATTTGAACATTTGCTTTTTGTAGCATCTTTTATTACACTTCCCACACTCATCATCTAGAAATGCTTAATTGTTGTGCTCGTGAGTCTCAAAATTGTGCTGCATGCTTTTCATAATTAAGTTACAGTACATATAACTACAGTGCTTATAACTTTGGAATTTAAAATGTCATCAAAATAATAGGGATTATATTTAAGCATTATCAAAATAACTAGTATTCTTTCTGACTTGATCATCAAATATTTTGTCTGACTTTACTTTTACATTTTTAAAAATGTCTGGGATGGTAACTTTACAGAAAGTTACTGTTTAGAAATAGAATAAATAATGTTTATAGAATAAAACAAATACTATATTTGCTCACATTAGTTAGTGCACATTAAAGTGTGATATATCCTTTTAGTAACTTACAATTAGTAACAATCACAAAATTTTTAGTTTATTCCTGCACAATTGCTACATTTCATCATGTTGATCCTGCCTTACTTTATACTATGCTTCTCAGGAATTATTTGTTTGATTACATCCTGCCTTTATTTTGCACAATTGCAGGTGGTGTTCATAATGTTCCTATGTTCTATTTTCTCCACAGTGATAACTGACTGGGCTGAGAGAGAATGAATGAGAGTCACCCAGCCAGCTTTCATGATCCAGGGAGGCCTAGAACTCAACACCTTCCAGTTTCTAGTTAAGGCACTTAGCTATCTCTCCAAACTCCCTCTCCCTGCAGTGCTCAAAAGTGGTTAGGCAACATTGATAGATTCCAATTTTTCCATAATGGCAATGTCCTGGTGAAAGCTTTTACTGTTTTCATATTGATTGCACCTAGATTTTGGGGAAAGTCCAAGTGTGCATGCAGAAAATGAATCTTTAATGAATCATGGTGGCACAGTGGTTAGAATGCAATACTGCAGGCTACTTCTGCTGACTGCCAGCTGCCTGCAATTTGGAAGTTGAAATCTCACCAGGCTCAAAGTTGACTTCCTTCCACCCTTCTGTGGTGGGTAAAATGAGGATTCAAATTGTTGGGGGCATTATGCTGACTCTAAACTGTTTACAGAGGGCTGTTAAGCACTGTAAAGTGGTATATAAGTCTAAGTGTTATTGCTATTGCTATAGTGACATGTGGCATTTCATGCATTCTATAAGAAGTTTGTCAACCAGCTAAATGTAGTTTGGTGCTCTGTTATTGCCAAGAAAATTCTCAGCAGCATCCCTGTATGCTTTCCAAGTGATTTTCTCTGGCCCCATTAACAGGTTTTTGAACCGCTTATCATTGATGACATATCTAATCTGTGGACCAACAAAAACGCATTCCTTCACTTGCCATTGGTTATTCTTGGAAACATCTGCTTCAAATAATGAAAACCTCCACTTTCCTTGTTCATCACTTTCACAAAAATTTTCATCAGTCTGAATTTTATACGATGTGAAGGAAAAAATGTCTTTGTTGGGTCAACCAATGCCATGTGTTTCTGTCTTGGAACCAAATTCTTTTGGAGAGGCTATTACTTTCTAATGTAATGCAACTCTTGCAAGGCTGCCCCATTCACATATGTAATAAAAGTACTTGGTATACTTGAGCTGCATTCCAAGTAGCAGAGCCCCTACTTTAGTTCTCCACATAGGTTCTAATTGTACTTGGTATAGTAGATGTGCTTCAACAACAGTTTCATGTTTTTGTAGGTTTCTTCCTTAGCCAATAGGTACTGAAGAGTGTAGATTGCAAAAAACAGGAGCTTTATATAAAACAGTTTGTGATAGGTTAAATTACAGATTATTTTCATGATTAGTAGCCAAAAATCTGTACGATACACTCAAAAGTGTTTAGGAAGAGAATATTTGTTGTCCGGTGACTCTGGCATCAAGAAATAGAAGATTTCTGTATACTTCCATTCCCACCCCATGGTAGCTTTCTATTTAAGACATGTTTTTGAGACTTGGTGAATTGTTTAATAGGGAAAACAATTTTCAGAGTTTAATAATTTGACTAATGTAAACTACTCAGCTAATGAAGAAATGGCATATCCACAGTTGTAAGTAATAGAGTGCATGCATGGAAAATATCTCTATGCAAGATTGGTAAGACTCCTATTATATTTTGGAAACCTTTTGCTGGGCAGTATTTATCAGGCATCCAATGCCACCAAAGTTAGATTATACCATATGTTTTTTTTAAATGCAGAAGCGTGACATTTTAACATTATCCAATCCTGTGAGATTTTTGCAATTTTTGCAAAAAGCTGATATGATCTGAAGTAAGAATTTTTAAAAGAACATGTTGTCACGTGGGTTTATGAAAAGACTGAGAGTGAGATCACTGTGATCTCCTATGATAGGGGACAAGGCTTTCTTTATTTTTTCATTCTTCAAAATTGTTCAGTGGTTCTCAATGCTGGTATGCCACAATCTTTTTCAACTGGATTACATAGAAAATACACTGCTCAAAAAAATAAAGGGAACACAAAAATAAGACATCCTGGAACTGAATGAATGAAATATTCTTATTAAATACTTTGTTCATTACATAGTTGAATGTGCTGACAACAAAATCACACAAAAATTATCAATGGAAATCAAATTTAGCAACCCATGGAGGTCTGGATTTGGAGTTACACGCAACATTAAAGCGGAAAAAAACACTACAGGCTGATCCAACTTTGATGTAATGTCCTTAAAACAAGTCAAAATGAGGTTCAGTAGTGTGTGTGGCTTCCACGTACCTGTATGACCTCCCTACAACACCTGGGCATGCTCCTGATGAGGTGGTGGATGGTCTCCTGAGGGATCTCCTCCCACACCTGGACTAAAGTATCCCCCAATTCCTGGACAGTCTGTGGTGCAACGTGGCGTTGGTGGATGGAGCGAGAGATGATGTCCCAGATGTGCTCAATTGGATTCAGGTCTGGGGAACGGGTGGGCCAGTCCATAGCATCAATGCCTTCGTCTTGCAGGTACTGCTGACAACTCCAGCCACATGAGGTCTAGCATAGTCGTGCATTAGGAGGAACCCAGGGCCAACCGCACCAGCATATGGTCTCACAAGGGGTCTGTGGATCTCATCTCGGTACCTAATGGCAGCCAGGCTCCCTCTGGCAAGCACATGGAAGGCTATGTGGCCCCCTAAAGAAATGCCACCCCATACCATTATTGATCCACCGCGAAACCGGTCATGCTGGAGAGTGTTGCAGGCAGCAGAACGTTCTCCACGGCATCTCCAGGCCCTGTCACATCTGTCACATGTGCTCAGTATGAACCTGCTTTCATCTGTGAAGAACACAGGGTGCTAGTGGCATATTTGCCAATCTTGGTGTTCTCTGGCAAATGCCAAATGTCCTGCACAGTGTTGGGCTGTAAGCACAACCCTCACCTGTGGACATTGGGCCCTCATACCACCCTCATGGAGTCTGTTTCTGACTGTTTGAGCAGCCACATGCACATTTGTGGCCCACTGGAGGTCATTTTGCAGGCCTCTGGCAGCCCTCCTTCTACAAAGGCAGAGGTCGTGGTCCTGATGCTGGGTTGTTGCCCTCCTACTGCCTCCTCCACATCTCCGGATGTACTGGCCTGTCTCCTGGTGGTGCCTCCATGCTCTGGACACTACACTGACAGATACAGCAAACCTTGTTGCCACAGCTCTCATTGATGTGCCATCCTGAATGAGTTGCACTACCTGAGCCACTTGTGTGGATTGTAGACTCCGTCTCATGCTACCACTAGAGTGACAACACCATCAGCATTCAAAAGTGACCAAACCATCAGCCAGAAAGCATAGGAACTGAGAAGTGGTCTGTGGTCACCACCTGCAGAACCACTCCTTTATTGGGAATGTCTTGCTAACTGCCTATGCTTTCCATCTGTTGTTTATTCATTTGCACAACAGCATGTGAAATTGATTGTCAATCAGTGTTGCTACCTAAGTGGACAGCATTTTTTTTGAGCAGTGTATGTATGATGGACTTTAGATTGGCATGTAGACATCATGGCATTAGATGAACTAATGATTTAATTAAATAAGGTGGTTTCCTGCATTTCTTTTCCCAGTTGACATGAACTGAGCTTGCAGCAAATTTGAGCCTATGATTATTAGTGTATGGCAATTTTTAAATTGCCTGATTCTTAATGCTTAAACTCTTGGAAAGTGGCCAGATTGCAAACATGCACATCCTCTCCCTGGAAATTCGTTTTCCTCAAATGTGGACCTGTTACGTGCTAGAAAGGATCATTTTCCTCAAATGTGGACCTGTTACGTGCTAGAAAGGATTATCAGTGGAGAGAATAGAAGTGTGGAGGCTATAGACTTCTGTTTGCTATCTTTTTCAGGCAAGGGAATAAGAGAGAAGCACTTTTTAAATGTTTAATCTGTTTTTTTTATTATTAACTTGCAGCACTGAGTATGCCAAATAAAACTGTGAAGGAAATTGGAAACATTTCAACATTTTGAATATATTACAATCTCCCCTAACAATTGAAAAAGCTGGAGTCATGGAATCTCTATTCCATCAGTTTTTTGTTTCTTATCTTTAATTTGAATCATTTTTCCCCCTGGATCCGCCCCCCCCCCCCCAAGACTGTGATTCAAAGAACTGGATTTAAAAGGACTAATGCTGTCAAAATGATAGTTTCATATCTTTTTATATTAGCAACTGCCTGATTTTCTGTCTGATGTATTGGCTCTGTTCATAAGACATGTTTAATTGGATTATTTGAACACTCAGTGTGCCACATGAACTCAGACACTGGAAATGCTGAAGTGAGAATTAGATCCTAATTGATCCCTAAATGGCATATGTCATGCAAAAATAACCCTCTCTCTAGTTGCCAAAGACAAATTGAAGCGTAGAATGGAAACAAGGTGAAAATGGGCTTTCTCTAGGCAGTCTCTCTCTCTGTGTGTAGTTTTCACTCATTTGAGCATGGAGAGGGAGCAACTGAAAGAGGGCAGAAAATGGATTGAGTGATCAAGATTTTCCCTAGCCTTCTACAGTCATTGAACCTTAACCCTAATGTTCCCAAACAATTAAAGATGTGAGCTGGG
Organism: Hydrophis major; assembly: GCA_033807585.1. Taxonomy (NCBI): domain Eukaryota; kingdom Metazoa; phylum Chordata; class Lepidosauria; order Squamata; family Elapidae; genus Hydrophis; species Hydrophis major. The sequence continues at coordinate 180,312,781 of CM066331.1, read as the reverse complement.
ATAGTGACTGAAATTATTGCTCTTTGGTTGATGCGGATAGTCCAGCATTTTGCCCTATGCCTGCTACTGATTCAGAAAGTACATAACCATATTTCCTCCAAAATAGGACCTGCCCCCAAAATAAGTCCTAGTGAAGAGAGTGGGCATGGCCATCATAGAAGGCGGTGAGCAAGTGTGGACCAACAGTGACGGGCAGCAGCCCCTGCCTACAGAACACAAGTGAGTTGAGTATCTGTGCAAGCAGCAGACAGAAGCAGAGGCGGGGGGGAGGCAGGTGATCCAGATGCGCCATGCGGGCCATGGGAAAGCCAAATGGCAGTGACCTAGAGAAGCAGCCAATTGCAGGAAGCTCATCTTCACACAGCGACATCGACAGCAGACAGAGGCAAAGGCCCGGGAAGAGGTGGGATTCAAACTTTTTAACAACTGGTTCTTTGTTCGTGGCTTGGAGGACATGGCTTGGTGGGCATGTGACTGGGTGGGCATGGCTTGGTGGTCATGTGACTGGGTGAGGCACCAAAATAACCCAGATGTCTCCTGCTGGAGATAGGTAGTTTGACTAGATGACCTCTGAGGTCCCTTCCAGCCCTGGATTGCTGTGCTGTTTCAAAGCATCCTCTGAAGGTGCATCTAGTGCCAGGGTTTGTGGTTCTTCCTTCCAGACGATCACTCTGAAATCATGGTTCCCTGAAAACAAGCCTAGTGTTTATTTGGGGGCCCAAAAGAAAATAAGTCTGGGCCTTAGTTTTTGGGAAACATGGTAGTTATCTAGGGTTTATATATTGTATCAATTATATCCCTAAATCAGAATGTCTGACATTCACAATTCATATCAGTTCTAGCAGGATTCAAATAATCTAATGTAATGCAATTCTTAATTTTTCTTATTGCTGGAATCTATTTTATTCTGCTTTGCTTTTCTAGTTATGCCTTTTAAAAAATGATCTCTAATTTAAAATTCAGCAGCTGTATTTGTCCATCATGCTCATGACCTGATCCTATTCTAAAAGAGAATTACATGGCAACTACTAAAGCTGATACAGAAAATGATGGGTTGTGCCTAAAAAATCTTTTGTTATACTTTTTCTCAGAAGCATCTACAGGTGGCCCTTATTTAGCAATCACTTATTCAATGACCATTCAAACTTGCAACAGCACTGAACAAGTGGTACTTATGACTGGTTCTCTAAATCCTGGCTGTTGCAGCACTTTCATGGGTCATGTGATAACAATTCAAGTACTTAGCAACTGACCCAGATTTCTGATCATCCCAATGTCCCATGGTCACATGACTGCAATTTGTTACTTTCCCTGCCAGCTTCTTACAAAACTGATGGGGATGCCAGCAAGAAGTCAGAAGTTATGATCATGTGAGATCCTTGCTTAACCGACATAGACCTTGCTTAACAACAGGACTGTTAGAACTACTGTTGCTAAGTGACATTGTCACATGATGTTGTGCTTTATGACTACATTACTTAGCAATGGCAATTCTGTTCCAATTATTGTTGTTAAGCAAAGATTACCTATAGTTAGACCAGGGACTGGCAAAACTACACATATTTAAACTTGAAACGCCATCAGCTTCAGTAGTAAGGACAATAGTAAGGGATTATGTGAATTGTCATCCAAATATTTGCAGGATACCAGTCTTTTATTCCTAGATTGCAGATTGAAAACAGAATATATGGATCCCTGAACCAATTGACCAGGAATAAATAGAAGTGCGAATATATAAATTAATCATAGACAGTAAGTTAAATAATGAATTGGGGGAATATTGAGATAGTAAAGGTCTGATATAGAATTGGTCTTTTTGAATGGCCATTTGCATAAAAGGATACTTGCAAAAAAGTGCGCATATAAGATAAAAGTTCTTTTATTTGTCTTGTTTTCTATATTTTCATAAATATTTTGTTTTAATGTAAGGGAGAATCCCAAAACATAATTCTTTACCTACAGCTGAATTGTGCAGTCCATATTTATCATTTCTTATCATTTTCTTGCCTCATTTCTATCTCACTTTTCTTTCAACTATAAACTAGGCCATAGTTAGGGTTAGTAATTTATTTCTCTTCTTACAGTCTTAATGCTAATTTATTTAATGATGGCATGAAGTATCTCTCTTTTTCTGTTCAACTTTCCCTTAAAGACTCAAGGACTTTTCTCCTTCTTTTATAAAATAGGAATTTTCAGCATCTAAGAAAAATGCTGGTTACTTTTTCCACTGGCCTATCCATTCTCCAACTCTAGCTGTGTTTGTCAGCTAAACAACTCTTATCAGCTGTGAACTGTAATTGTATTATCTATTAAAGTACTAGGTTTGTTTCAGCCATTGTCAACGTTTTGTCTTCCAGAGGTACTTTTAGGCTTTAGTATTTATTTGTGCTTTGATATGAGAGCCTTGTTATAAGAAAAGTTTGGACAGTTTTGTTAACCTTTTTTGGGGGTGGGGTAGACAAATTAATCCTTCTGCTTGTTTTTTTACCAGCACTGGTGGATATGGATCACTACTGAAGATTGGGGATTTTTTTTCCCTTTTGTTCTAATGTAATAACTCTTTAAATACGTACTGTTAACTTTGAATACTTAACAATAAAATAAATGGCCATATTAGTTAGTCTATAGCTGAAAATTGGTCTCTTGCCAGTAATCAGGCTGTTTTTTTAGCTGTTTCCATTCTTCTTCTTTCATAACAAGAACAAAACATATCTCCCTCTTTATTTCTATTTCCTAGCAACATGATGAGTGCTGTATATTTTAATGAGCAATTTTTCCCTATATATTTCTGAAGGAAAAAAATACATCTCCCTGTGGCATACGTATAGAAATGGGTTGGATCAAATATGGAAATGTGCTTCATTTGTAGTACATGGACCAAAAAGTTTTAATCTTCCCAGGAAAATAGTAGCTTCAGTAAAGAAATTAAAAGCTAGATTGCTTTTTTTATTTTTATTTTTTTATTTTGTCAAACAATTATTAGATAACAGGTATAAGTATAAACATGGTAATAAACACATGAAATGAATACGAACAAGAAAAAAAAAGAAACAATAGGACAAGGGACAGTAGGCATGTTGGTGTGCTTATGCACGCCCCCTACAGGCCTCTTAGGAAGGGGGTGAGGTCAATAGTAGACAGTCTAAGGTTAAAGTTTTTGGGGTTTGGGGAAGAAACCACAGAGTCAGGTAGAGTATTCCAGACATTGACCACTCTGTTGCTGAAGTCGTATTTCCTGCAATTAAGTTTGGTGCAATTAACCTTGAGTTTGTATCTATTGTTTGCTCCAGTGTTATTATGGTTGAAGTTGAAGTATTCATTGACACGTAGGACATTGCAATGTATGATTTTATATAGTATACTTAGATCGGACCGAAGGCAGTGTAGTTCTAGGTTTTCTAGGTCTAGAATTTTGAGTCTGGTGGCATCAGGTGTTCTGCTATGAATTTTTGTTTGTTAACATGTGTTTGAATCTTGGGGTGTTTTTGTTAACATGTGTTTGAATCTTTGGGGTGTTTTTATTTCAGTGTTAATGCTAGAGGCAGTGTATTGTTTTAATGTTTATAAATAACTGGAAAGGCTTGGGTTCAAATCTCCAAGAGGTGATAAAGATCCATGAATGAAAGGGCCAGTGTGCCTTTTCTGCAAATTTTTCATTTTTTGCTTAACCATCAAATCCACTGGCCTCAAGACCAGAAAGTCCTGAAAGTTGTGGTTCCCACCAGCCAGTGCCAAAATAACTTCAAGAAAACCGGTAACTAAAATTATAATATGTACAGAAACAAATTTGAATCCCAGATCTTTCTTATTTCTCAGGGTAAAGCATTTTGGATTTGGAAGGCACTGAGGAAAAAAATCAGTGTGCAAAGCAACTAATCTATCGCAATGAGTGGCTCTGGTCCTAGAAATCCAGAATTAGGCACTAGTGAAGGTAGTAAATAAGACTAACAACTTACAGGTAATAGCTCAGAAGACTACTGTATCTGTACAAGGTCTCTGTGCCAGTTCAAAAGCACTATTGGATCTCTGTGATCACACAATTTCAGCTGTTTTTCACAGCGCTCTCTCTCTCCCTCCCTCCCTCCCTCTTAATTTTGATTATATGGAACTTGTGAGTAGTTTATTTCCAGTCACTAGGAATGTAGACCAAATAAACATTTCAGTAATAGGATAGGGCAGAAACATTTACTTTTTGCCTTCTGAGAGAAAAACACCCTTGGTCTTGGCTATGCTTCTAGAAAAATATTAAGTGTCTCCGCAAACTCTGGAACGGACTCAAAAAGAAAATAACATAACTCTCCTGAATTATTGCTGTCACACCACTCTGATGGAGAAGGCACCTCAGCTCACCAGGAACAGCTGATGAATAGGATAAGGGGTTCCTGGGAGTGTTGTGAATTAATAAAAGTACTTGAATAAAGATTATTAAGAGCTTGAAGTAAAGTGCAGGGTTCTGGCCCTGCACTTCTGATTGGCCGATAATAGCGACATCAGATTGGTCCGTTCAGGAGAATCTGATTGGCTATTAACAAGCCTCTCCCATTGGTTAACGGAGCTAGCGCTCCCTGTGTTTTCATTGGTTAAATACTCAAGAGCTTGCCTATATAAAGGGGGCTGTTGCGGCCATAGAGCTGAGCTGTTACACATGTAAATAAAGAGTTTGAAGTTCACTGTTCACCGGCTCGTCTCCTCCTTAGCGCCCATGCACAGAACTTAACACTGGCGATGAGGGTGGGATGTGGAGACGTCAGAGCTGACTGAACGACGAAGAACGATAACAGAGCACGTGGCTGAAATGCACCAACAGCGGAACCATGTCCGGCGGCGTCATACCACTCGCTCCATTCGACCCGGCGCAAGAAGACTGGGACTCATATATGGATCGTTTCCAGATGTTTCTGGAGACCAACAATTTGAAGGATGCCACTACCGGAAAGAAACAGGCGGTATTCCTAACTCATTCCGGGCTGACCGTATTCAAGATGGCCAAGGCACTAGCGAAACCGGCAGAAGTAAAGTCTATGGACTGGGACGTCCTCGAACCCCTGCTGAGGGCCCACTATGCACTGACTGTACCAACGCTCGTTAGAAGGCATGAATTTTACCAGAGAAGTCAGCGGAAGGGCAAAAGTGTTGCTGATTTCACAGCAGATCTCCGGAATCTGGGAGGCCTATGCAAGTTTGCCGACCTAGAAGAAGCCCTGAGAGACCAAATAGTTCTGGGATTAAATGCTCCAGGCACACAGAGTAAGCTGATGGCGAAAGGCGACATTAGCCTTAAAGATGCCATCACTGAAGCTACTGCAGCAGAAGCAACCAGGAAGTCGGCTGCCCGAATGCGACGCACCCACTCCCCGCTTCGCCAAATCGCCTGTGAAATTTCACTTCAGTCAGAAGGACAGCCTACGACAGCCCACCACGAGGACCTCGAATCATCATCAGAAAGCGATGAAGAAGAGGTCCACCAACTTTGGTCCGAACTAGACCAATGCCAGAAATCGCAGTACCAATGCGCTGGTTGTGCAGCAAACCACCCCCGGTCAGAATGCAAATTCCTCGATGCGCTCTGCCATGTGTGTGGGAAAAGAGGCCATATCGGACAGGTCTGTAGAAGCAAGCTAGGACCCAGCCAGCCCTCGAGGGGGGCTAACTATCGCCAACCGACAGGAAGCTGTCCTGTAAAGTGAGAACCCATGAACCACCAATGGAACAACCACTCCTACAGAAACAAAACCCTAAACCACTCAACAAAGCGAGAAGAGGCTCACAAACTATCATGATCGGTCACGCCTCATCTCTTGATGCCAAGAAGATCCGAGTGAAAGTGGCCATCGAAAATCAGCCCTGCCTGATGGAAGTCGATTCAGGATCGTCCCTCTCGATGGTTTCCTGGAAGACCCTCAAGCAGCTCATCCCTACTGTCCGGCAGCAAGACCTCAGATTCCAAAGACTCATACTCAAAGACTAATAAGAAAATCGAATTCCGGTCATTGGATCCAGCCGAGTCCGGGTATCGTTTAAGAACCGTACAGCATTCCGAGCTTCCGTTTTCGCGTGGCTTCGGGGCAGCAGGAATTCGCGACAGCTCGCGATTCCTGCTGTGTTAGCCGCTGAGGTACCCCCGATCCAGATGGGTCAGGGGGATATGGCTGCCCTGTAGAGACAGCTGAAGAGAGAGGGGAGTCGGACAGGGGGTTGGGGGTGTCGCAGACCCCCTCCTCCTCCGGAAAAACCCCTTTTTCCCAAGGCGGTGGAGCGGCGGTCAGCAATGGCCACCACGAAGAAGCCAGCAACCGGGTAAGATTGCGCTGGAGGAAGTAAGAAAAGTTAAAGTGCTGTCTGAGCCGGGTCAAGTAACATCTTTAAAATTGGTTGGAACTGAGCTGTTTGAATTGCTGGAGGATACATTGTATCCCTAAGAAGATCGAAAGCGGCGGAGAAGCTGTTAAAGGGAACTTTTTTTTTTCTTCACTCTCCCACCCCATGGAAACAGCAGATATGTTTGGACATATTGGACATTGAAAGTGAATTGTTTTGAGAGTTGAAGCTAAGGGACAAAAGGGTTTTTGGACATTGAAAAACTTAAGAAATTGGAAAACCCTTGTTGGAGGTATGGATTTCTGATTATTTAAAATTGATATTGCAAGTGGGAAGGGAGAGGAAAAAAAATTGGAGCAGAAGCTGAAAAAGGAGGAGATTGCCTAGAATCCCAAAGAAAGGTATATGGTAATAGGACCTCTTTGATTAAACATTAACCCCAGAAAGAGAAAGAGAAGAAGGAAGAAAAGTATTAATTTTTGGAATTTTTTTTTTGAATTATTCTTGATTAAAAATATTTGTGGTTGTTTTGGGAAAAGTTTCTTTTTTCATAATGGCATCGCTTGTGGATGAACTAAAGACTGAATATCAAAAATATAAAAAAGAAGATACTTTGGGCACTTTGTTTCAATTCTTAGAAATGGCGTTATGTACTTATGAAAAGTTGACTACGCAGCAGAAGGACTGGGACAAAGAAAAAGAGGAAGAAGAAGCCATCTTTGATGAACAATGGGTTCTTTCCGGGGAGGAGGAGAAAAAGGATAAGAAAAAGGGGATTTTAAGAATTATAAAAACAACCAAAGAAGAGAAAAATGAGCGGAAAGGTGGAGGCAAGGTTAGAAAGCAAAGGAAAGGGAGTAAGAAAAGGGAGGAGGAAAGACAAAGGTGTAAAAAGGGCAAGGAGAAGAATAAGCAAGAGAGAAAGGGGGGGAGGAGAAGCCTCAATGGGGGGAAGCAAGATCTAAAGAAAAAAAGTTTATTCAGAGACAATGGGTGAATTTAATTTAGGATAAAAGAGGAATTCTGGAGGGTACATAAGATTGTGTTTTTTATATGTGTATTTAGAGTATAAAATTCATTGTGTAATTTTAGAATCTTTTAAACAGAATCCCAAGAAAAATTGTTATATGAAGTACTTTTAAGTTAGGGTAATGAGTTTTAGACGTTACTCCAATTGGTGTATAGAAGTAGAATAAAAGAAAAAAGATGAATGGATAGTTGGAAATAGAACAGACAAAGAATATTATTGAAAATGGTAATAAGATATGAAAGGATATATAAAGGTTTTGTTATGTTTTTTTTTTTTTTGGGATGTTGTATATTGAAAAAAGGCAAAAAAAATTTTTTTTAATTAATAAGAAATAATTTGGATGAAAAGGAGAAGTTGGGATAAGATATGAAGTTAAATAGACAAAGTATTGATACTATAATTTGGAATTGTTATGTTCTATTGGTTTTCTTCTTTTATTATTTTTTCTTAGAAAAGAACTTATAAGCTGTTATGCCTTGTGCATTGTTTATATAAAATTGATAAAAATGGTTTATATATATAATATAAAAAAGAAAATGATAATAAGATATGGAAGGATATATAAAGTGAATATGATGTTTGAATTTGTGTCTGTGCGAAGAGTTTCAACCCGGGATCAGACAACCTTCAGAAAAGATCTTTTAGTTTTTTTTGTGTTCTGTAAAATCAATAAAATTTGTTTAAAAAAAAAAAAAAAAAGAACCGTACAGCATTCCTACCACTGACTGTAATCAACAGGGATTGGCCTAGTTTGTTAGGCCTCCAATGGTTCGCTCCACTCGGAATTGAAGTATCTGGCATTCACCGACCCTGCAGCAGCGACTGGGAAGAGGACCTCGTCCAAGAATTCCAGGACGTCTTTGCAGAAAAACTAGGTGAGTACAAGGGGACCCCAATATCATTTAACCTCAATCCCGAAATAGCTCCAATCCGCCTTAAGCCTCGTCGAGTTCCATTTGCCCTTAAACCAAAGATTGACGAGCAGCTTGATAAATTAATAGCCCAGGGTGTGTTAGAACCAACCGATCACTCTCCCTGGGAAACCCCAATTGTGACACCCATCAAGCTGGATGGATCGATAAGAATTTGTGGGGACTACTGAGCCACTCTGAACCACACCCTTCAACAAAATGCTTACCCGGTACCGGTGGTGCAAAACCTCCTCCATTCCCTGGGGGGGCGGAAAAGTCTTCGCTAAACTAGACTTAGCCCAGGCATACTAACAACTGCTGGTAGACAAAAAAATGGCAGAGGCCCAAACGATCGTTACGCACAGAGGTGCATTTAAATGTAACCGACTCCAGTTCGGAGTAAGCGTAGCCCCAGGAATCTTTCAAAGTTTGATGGAAAGACTATTACAAGGGATAAAAGGTGTTGTCCCATATTTTGATGATGTGTTAATCACTGCCCCGACTCAGAAAATACTAAAGGATCGCCTGGGGTTGGTTCTCCAGAGATTTAAAGACTCAGGTCTCAAAGTTAAAAAAAACAAGTGTCAACTATGTACGGATCGTGTAGAATATTTAGGATATTTAATTGATAGTCAAGGCATTCACCCCACCGATAGCAAACTTAGGGCAATCAAAAACGTCCCAAAACCCCGAAATAAGGCCGACCTCCAGGCTTTTCTAGGCCTTATCAATTTTTATAACGTTTTCCTGCCTCACAAAGCAACCGTAGTCGAACCCCTACATCGTTTGTTGGACAAAAAAGCAACCTGGGTATGGAGACACAAAGAGGAGCAGGCGTTTCGACATGTGAAAAATTTATTGACTTCTGATGCTGTTTTGATGCAGTATAACGAGACTTTGCCTTTAACGATCACGTGTGATGCATCACCATTCGGAGTGGGTGCCATTTTGAGCCATGTTTTGCCAAACGGTAGTGAAGCCCCTGTTGCCTATTTCTCAAAGACGTTATCAAAAGCAGAATGCAATTACAGTCAAATTGAAAAAGAGGCCCTTGCTATTGTGTCTGCTGTTAAGATATTTCATGAATATGTGTATGGCCGAGCCTTTACTATAGTGACTGACCACAAACCTTTGCTGGGAATAATAGCGGGAGATAGGCCAACACCTTATATATTATCTCCCAGAATGACTCGCTGGTCAGAATTCTTGGCTGCGTATAATTACAAGTTGCAACACCGCCCAGGGAAAGCCATTCCCCACGCCGACGCATTGAGCCGTGCACCACTTCCAGAGACCATTGATGACCTCGCTCCGACAGTTACAACACTGCAGATCGAGACACTTCGAACACCGCCACTAACAGCCTGAGATATCGCAATGGAAATGAAACGCGACCCCATTTTAGCACGAGTCCTCAGTTGGATCGAGCGCGGATGGCCATTGGACCATTCAAGAATCGACAAACGGGGGGCTTCCGGTTATGCATGGCTTCGGGGCAGCAGGAATTCACGACTGCTCACGATTCCTGCTGTGCTAGCCGCCGAGGTACCCCCGATCCAGATGGGTCAGGGGGATATGGCTGCCCTGTAGGGACAGCCGAAGAGAGAGGGGAGCCGGACAGGGGGTTGGGGGTGTCGCAGACCCCCTCCTCGTCCTGGAAAACCCCTTTATCCCAAGGTGGTGGAGCGGCGGTCAGCAATGGCCGCCACGAAGAAGCCAGCAACCGGGTAAGATTGCGCTGGAGGAAGTAAGAAGAGTGAAAGTGCTGTCTGAGCCGGGTCAAGTGACATCTTTCAAATTTGTTGGAACTGAGCTGTTTGAATTGCTGGAGGATACATTGTATCCCTAAGAAGATCGAAAGCGGCGGAGAAGCTGTTAAAGGGAACTTTTTTTTTTCTTTACTCTCCCACCCCATGGAAACAGCAGATATGTTTGGACATATTGGACATTGAAAGTGAATTATTCTGAAAGTTGAAGCTCAGGGATAAAAGGGTTCCTGGACATTGAAAAACTTAAGAAATTGGAAAACCCTTATTAGAGGTATGGATTTCTGATTATTTAAAATTGATGTTGCAAGTGGGAAGGGAGAGGAAAAAAAAATTGGAGCAGAAGCTGAAAAAGGAGGAGATTGCCTAGAATCCCAAAGAAAGGTATATGGTAATTGGACCTCTTTGATTAAACATTAACCCCAGAAAGAGAAAGAGAAGAAGGAAGAAAAGTATTAATTTTTGGAATTTTTTTTTGAATTATTTTTGATTAAGAATATTTGTGGTTGTTTTGGGAAAAGTTTCTCTTTTCATGATGGCATCGCTTGTGGATGAACTAAAGACTGAATATCAAAAATATAAAAAGGAAGATACTTTGGGCACTTTTTTTCAATTCTTAGAAATGGCGTTATGTACTTAGGAAAAGTTGACTACGCAGCAGAAGGACTGGGACAAAGAAAAAGAGGAAGAAGAAGCCATCTTTGATGAACAATGGGTTTTTTCCAGGGAGGAGGAGAAAAAGGATAAGAAGAATCGACAAACGGAACTATTTTCCCAGAAGGGCTGCATTATCTGGGGTGATAGAGTCGTTGTCTCAGAGCGGTTACAACGGGCGATACTAAGAAACTGGCACGATGGCCACCCTGGCATCATGCGCAAGAAAGCCCTCGCACGAAGCTATGCATGGTGGCCAGGTATCGACAAGCAGATCGAGACATGGGTAAAAGCTTGTCACAAATGCCAGGAAGTAAGCAACGCCCCACCGAAAGCAAACCCGACTGAATGGAAAACACTGAGGGGACCATGGTCCCATATTCATCTGGACTTTGCGGGACCTACCAAAGGTCACACATTTTTATTAACTGTGGATGCCTACTCGAACTGGCTTGAAATCCATGAGATGAGAAATACAACAACTGAATCAGTCATCAGGAAACTAGACAGACTATTTGCAACACACGGATTACCAGACATTCTGGTATCTGACAACAGGCCCCAATTTACCGCGCTGTCCTTTGAACAGTACCTGGCGGACCGCGGTATTCGCCATGTGCTAACTTCACCGGCGCATCCTGTGGCTAACGGAAGGGCCGAGCGCATGGTACAATTCATCAAGAAAACCTTGCATAAAATGGACTATGGCGATATAGAAGACAAGATTAACCGGATACTCCTTTTGCAGCATATCACTCCGCACAGCGTCACCAACAAAACTCCCGCCGAGTTATTGATGGGGCGGAAGCTCCGCTCCCACCTCGACCATCTGCACCCATCATATGAACCTGAAAAACCACACAGATCCAGTGGGAAATGGCGTAACTTCCAGGTAGGCGACTTGGTTTTCGCTAGGAACTTTTCAGGCGATCTGTTGTGGGTCGAGGCAACGGTAGTCCAAGTAACCGGCCCCAGATCGTACCGCGTGAGATGTCACGACGATAGAATATGGAAGCATCATATTGATCAGCTGCGTTCAAGGCTACAGTCGGGGATCTCTGACTCCCCTGACTTCCAAACCGAGGCGGGAGGAGATACCGAGGAAGCTGAATTTGAAATGGCAGAAAGCTTAAGCGGAAGTAATGATCAGAGGCAACACGTGAAGAAGGATTGGGGATGGGGGTGAGCTCGCCTCAAGGAGATGCTGAGAACATTAGCGACAACAAAAATTTGAATACAGAACTGGAGGCACCCTCTTCACCAGATAATGTCCTACCCCAACAAGACTGTAGCCAAATACCGGGAGAACAACATAAATCAAATAGACAATCAAAACAACCTGCCTACCTCAAAGACTACGTGACCGCACCCCTTAAACGGAACCCAGGGGGAAGGGGTGTTGTGAATTAATAAAAGTACTTGAATAAAGATTATTAAGAGCTTGAAGTAAAGTGCAGGGTTCTGGCCCTGCACTTCTGATTGGCCAATAATAGCGACATCGGATTGGTCCATTCAGGAGAATCTGATTGGCTATTAACGAGCCTCTCCCATTGGTTAACAGAGCTAGCGCTCCCTGTGTTTTCATTGGTTAAATACTCAAGAGCTTGCCTATATAAAGGGGGCCGTTGCGGCCATAGAGCTGAGCTGTTACATATGTAAATAGTTTGAAGTTCACTGTTCACTGGCTCGTCTCCTCCTTTGTGCCCATGCACAGAACTTGACAGGGAGAGTTGCCAATGTCAGAGAGGAACTTGCTTTCCTCTTCCACTGGAATTTGTCAAGCAGATATTAGACAGTCATTTGTGCATATGCTTTAGTTTGTATTCCAGGACTGAGGAAGGAGTTGGACTTGATGGTTGAAATGGTCTCTTCCAATTTTAAGATGCCATGATTTTTTATCTTTCCAAAGAAGGATGGAGGCTGAATATGGAAATGTCTATGGAGATTCTCAGTCATCTAGGACTGAGAAGGTAACGGTTGTCCCAAAGGTGCTTTTTCAAAAGGCAACTGGACTTTCTTTATTTTTCCTAGAAGACGTTTTGCTTCTCATCCAGGAAGCTTCTTCAGTTCTGAACTGAAGAAAGTTCAGTTGTTTTTTGAAAAACCACATTTTGGGACAATGGAGTCTGAAGAGTGTTCCGAATCTCCAGTCCCTCAATCTGTTTATCACACTGCAATTTCAGGATGGAAAGCTTGGGGTGGGTACAGTAATCATACTTCCAGTTGACTTTCATGGACTGATTTGTCATGTTTTTTTAAAAGGATGTCCAGTTTGATTGAGCCAGATTCAAAGCAACCACAAAAGCACTGGACCCTGAGCAGATGGTTTTTTAAAAAATATTTCCCTATAAGGGCTGGGAGGTGATTTATTTAAGAAAAAAACAAGACATAAAATGTAATGTGAAATGCAAGTCCTTTCTCTTGTTTCTATCTTATTTTTTTATTCCATTTTATTGCTCTTTTTATTATGCCAAGCATTACTATCACAATTATTATATATTATATTTTCTTCTGTTTGGACATGTCTGCTTCTCAGAGGCTGCCTGGACAAGTCTCTGCAGTTTTCTTGATAATGTTTTTGAGAAATGGTTTGCTATTGTCTCCTTCCCAGGACTGAGAAAAAGTGATTAACACAAGGTCACCCAGCTGGCTTTGTGCCTAAGATGAGACTACAGCCAACAATCTCCTGGTTTCTATCTGGTGCCTTAACCACTACACTAAATTGGCTTTTAAACTTATTGTCTATTGTAAGAGCAATTGAGTATTACTACATATTCCATTATGCTAGTATTCAATTATTATTATTATAGTATTTCTTTTATGCTACTCTGTGGTATAACTATTCTATTAATATTATAATATTTTTCTGTACTATTATTGGTATACTACACCCCACAATATTACTAGGTAGGTTTCTTTTTATTATAAATACTATTCTGCCTTCTGCCTTAATGCTCTTTCTGAGATTTCTTCTGCTTTTTTCCCCTTCTGTGTTAATGGCCAAGAAAATGGCTTGCACCTTTTCACATTGTGCTTTGCTGTGCCACTATACCTCATTTTCCTCTGGACCATCCACTCTCTTTGAAAGAAAAACATCTTTTATTTGGCTTCTCTATTTGCTGGTGACTGCACAGCTTCCAAAACACACTTTTCCTCCATTCTCCTCCCACACCTATTTTAAGATTGCAATTTTATCAGCAACTCTTCCATGCTAACACTGGGAAAAAGGCTCAAATGGGAGGTGAGGAAAACAGCCTGCAATTTTTCTGTTCTGTATCTTACTTTGCATTCTTGAAATCCCCGCGCTTTGATTGGTCAAAGCGCGGGGCAATCTGATTGGTCAGATAAGCCGCGCCGATTGAGAATCTCCCGCGATTGGTCCATTCAAATCGCGGGAGATTCAAAGTGATGCCATTGGCCGCGGCCGCCGCGGCTAGAGAATAAAAAGCCGGAAAACTTTCCGTTTGGGAGTTCGGTTTTCCTGTACCCAATAAAGAGATAATGCACAAGTCACCGACTCCTGGCATCATTCCGACGGACACAACACTGGCGACGAAGGTGGGATTCTGATCCTGAACCGAAGCACATGTCCAACAGAAGCCAGATGAAACTCCAAGATGGCAAACATCGCGCCACCCGCACCCTTCAAACCCGCCAACGAGGACTGGGAATCGTACTCAGACAGATTCCGCATGTTCCTCGAATGCAGCGACCTGAAGGACACCACCGGCCCGAAGAAGCGAGCTGTTTTCCTAACCCACTGCGGCCCCGCAGTGTTTAAGATGGCCAAAGCACTAGCCAAACCCGCCGACGTGACTGCGATGGACTGGGACGACCTCAAGCCAATACTCCAGCGACACTACACCCCAGCCTGCCCATCCTCATCCGACGACACGAGTTCTATCGGCGGGACCAATGGTCGGGTGAGAGCTTCAGTGACTTCGTTGCAGAACTACAGCGCCTAGGGGGGCTGTGCGAATTCACCAACATGGACGAAGCCCTGCGAGACCGAATCGTGCTCGGCCTTTGGGATCCCGTCCTCCAAAGTCGGCTGATGGCCAAGGGCAACGTCGCCCTCGCCGATACCATCACCGAAGCCACAGCAGCCGAAGCTACCCGACGATCCGCCGACCACATGCGCAGACCGAACGCCGGGGACCGCAGTGGGAACAACCACCCTGCAAGGTCGACCGAGGCCCAACCCGAGATGACCACCCACCAGGGCGACATCCACTCTGCATTGGGCACTTCCGATGAGGAGGAGGAAATCCACTGTCTCCAGACAGGCCGTGACCCGCGGAACTGGCGGGGTCGTAAGTCGAGGACCACCTGTGCTGGTTGCGGAGGTGACCACCCCAGGTCAGAATGCCGGTTCTTCGACAATCTGCTGGCATTGCGACAAGAAGGGGCACATCGCCCGCGTCTGCCGACTCAAAAAGAACCGCAGACCTACATGATGGGAACAAAGCGAACGGAGACGAGAGAGCACACCACCCTGGACCAGAGATCGCCCCGCTGACAACCGATGGGACTGGAACGGATGATCCCAACGAGGCGGCGAGACCCGGCGAAGAGAGGAGACCCATCAGACAGTCACCATCGGCCACGCCACAACCAACGACGCCCGGAAGATCTACGTGGAGGTAGGCATCGAAGGCGAGCCATGTAAAATGGAGGTGGACTCCGTGTCCTACCTCTCCATGGTAGCATGGCACAAAATAAAACGCTTGGTGCCTACCATCCAGAGGAAAGGCCTAGACAACCAGAGACTAATCGTGAAAGACTACCAGGGAAACCGCATCCCTGTAGTCGGAACCGGACAGTTCAAGGTAACCTACAAAGGGCACACTGAAAGACTTCCCTTGACCATCGTCGATCATGACCGCCCAAGCCTACTGGGACTCCAATGGTTCGCACCGCTTGGCATCGCAGTCACGGGCATTGACCACATCGCCGATGATGACTGGAAGCAACAACTAGCCCGGGATTTCCAAGAGGTGTTCGACGGAAACCTAGGCAAGTACCGAGGGCCCCCTATATCATTCAGCCTAGACCCAAAAGTCCCCCCGAAACGCCTAAAACCAAGGCGGGTACCATACGCGCTTAAACCGAAGATTGACGAGCAAATTGACAAGCTCGTCAAGCAAGGGGTCCTACAACCCATAGACCACGCCCGGTGGGAGACCCCAATAGTCACCCCAATCAAGCCGAATGGGTCGGTGAGAATCTATGGGGACTATAAGGCCACCCTAAATGGCGCCTTGCAGCAAAGCGCTTACCCCGTCCCAGTAGTGCAACACCTACTACACTCACTGGGGGGGGGCAAGGTTTTCACTAAACTCGACCTCACCCAGGCATACCAACAATTGCCGGTCGACGAGGAAACGGCAGAAGCGCAAACCATAGTCACCCACCGGGGAGCCTTTAAATACAACCGACTCCAATTCGGAGTAAGCGTGGCGCCTGGAATATTCCAAAGCCTAATGGAAAGGCTGTTACAAGGCATCAAGGGGGTGTTACCCTATTTCGACGATGTCCTAGTGTCGGCAACCAACCAGGCCGAACTAGAGAGTCACCTAAGGGAGGTGCTAACCAAGTTCAAAGAGACCGGGCTCAAAGTAAAGAGGGAAAAATGCCAATTATACATGGAGCGGGTTGAATTCCTAGGATATCTCCTAGACCGTCACGGCATTCACCCCACCAACAAAAAGATCAAAGCCATCAAAGAAGCCCCCACACCCAAGTCAAAGACAGAACTGCAGGCATTTCTGGGGCTGCTTAACTTTTCTAATGTTTTCCTGCCCCAAAAGGCGACAGCGGCAGAGCCTTTGCATAGGCTCTTGGACAAGGCGGCGACCTGGACTTGGGGGAAACACGAGGAAGCCGCCTTCAAGAAAACAAAGGACCTACTCACTTCGGATGCCGTCCTCATCTAGTACAACGAGACCCTACCACTAGCTGTCACCTGCGACGCATCACCTTTTGGCGTCAGAGCTGTCCTCAGCCACACTCTTCCCGATGGAAAGGAAGCACCCATCGCGTTCTTTTCAAGGACCCTCAGCAAACCGGAGCGGAACTACAGCCAACTGGACAAAGAGGCGTTGGTTGTCGTCGCAGCGGTGAAGAGGTTCCACGAGTACCTCTACTGCCTGACCTTCACCATCGTCACTGACCACAAACCGCTGTTGGGAATACTCGCCGGGAACAGGGCCACCCCGAACATTCTGTCTCCCAGAATGACAAGGTGGTCCGAATTCCTGGCCGCATACAACTACAGACTCACACACCGACCCGGTAAGACTATCTCCCACGCGGATGCCTTAAGCCATTCACCGCTACCCGAACCGGACACTGACCCAGCACCCACAACGACCACCCTGAGCATAGAGACTTTACCCGACCTACCCATAACCGCGTCAGACATTGCCCGAGAAACTAATAAAGACAAACATCTGGCGCAAGTCTTGCATTGGGTAGAGAAAGGGTGGCCGGAAAGAGAAAATGACGAGACTTTCAAAACATTCCGGAACCGACAAACGGAACTTTCATTGCTAAAAGGGTGTATACTATGGGGGGACAGGGTGGTCATCCCGGAAAAACTACAAGGGAAGGTACTGGAACTGTTACACGAGGGGCACCCGGGCATCGTTAGAACGAAAGCCCTGGCCAGAAGTTACGCTTGGTGGCCAGGGATGGACAAACAGATCGAGGCCTGGGTAGCAAGGCGTCAACGATGCCAGGAAACCAGGCCAAGCCCACCCACAGCACCCATCCTAGAGTGGGAAACCCCCAGGGGACCTTGGTCTAGAATCCATATAGATTTCACCGGGCCCACAAGAGGCCACACTTTCCTAATAACGGTAGACGCTTACTCCAACTGGCTAAGGTAAGCAACATGAGAACAACCACCACGGAGGCCGTGACAAAAGAACTCTGCAAACTTTTCGCAACTCACAGCCTCCCAGACATCCTCGTGTCCGACAACGGGCCCCAATTTACCTCGCTGGAATTCGAAAAATTCCTAGCGGAACGGGGCATACGGCACGCACTGACAGCCCCAGTGCACCCGGCGGCGAACGGAAGGGCGGAACGGATGGTTCAATTCACGAAAAAAACCATCCGGAAAATAGACCCCAGGGAGATCCAGGACAAAATAAATAAATTACTATTCACACAGCACATAACCCCGAACACCACAACAAACAAGAGCCCGGTGGAACTACTAATGGGGAGGAAAATAAGGTCCCCACTTGATAGACTACACCCCACGTACAACCCAGAGAAACCCCCAGACTCTACCAGCAGACACCGAACCTTCACACCAGGCGACGCGGTCTACGCAAAAAACCTAACCGGGGATCCAATGTGGGTGCCAGCAACAATGGCACACAAATAACAGGCCCACGCTCGTACCGGCTGCAAACAACCGACGGACAAGCATGGAAACGTCACATCGATCAGTTAAGATCGAGGACGGCCACACAAGATAGACATCCAAACGCAACCAGCCCCCTCAACGCAAACCAAGAGGGGAGGGAATACCCCGGAAACCAAAACACAGAAGAAGGTAACCAGCGATACTCACCTGCAAGCAACCAGCACGAACCCTCACCGACAAGGGAAAGCCAGGCCAGCTCAATCATCCCGGAAAGACCGAGTGGGAGCGGCGAAAACCGCAGCTCAACCAACCCGGGTAACCCAGGAGGGAGCTGCGAAGAGCAGCCTGGCAGGACAGACCAGGCGGTCCACTCGACAGAAGCAAGAGGAACAGGTAACCCGACCGAACCAGCCGGGATACAGCCGACGACTGACCTGCGCAGGTCCAGTAGGCAAAGACGGAGCCCCGCCTACCTACGGGACTACGCGATGTAAGGACTGAACCAAGAGGGGAGGGGTGTTCTGTATCTTACTTTGCATTCTTGAAATCCCTGTGCTTTGATTGGTCAAAGCGCGGGGCAATCTGATTGGTCAGGCGAGCCGCGCCGATTGGCTCGCTGAGAATCTCCCGCGATTGGTCCATTCGAATCGCGGGAGATTCAAAGCGATGCCATTGGCCGCGGCCGCTGCGGCTAGAGAATAAAAAGCCGGAAAACTTTCCGTTTGGGAGTTCGGTTTTCCTGTACCCAATAAAGAGATAATGCACAAGTCACCAACTCCTGGCATCATTCCGACGGACACAACATTTCTAAGCAGCCTGGTCTTCCATGCTATCAGAGGCCTAACAAACATGCCACCGGAGATATCCCAGGATCGTTTGCAAATAATAATCAGTTTAAATTCAGGGCAGTTCCTCTGGAACTTTCATATGCCTTCATTGGTGCATTTTAATTTTGATTATTCCTATTCCTGATTCCAATCATTAACAGTCAACAGAACCCATTTCTGGGTGAGTCTATCAGAGGAAGTGAGACTGTCCCAGTGCAGTTTTTGATTTAATTTCGTCTTTTCCAAAGATGAGAGAATTGGAGTAATTTCAGAGATTAGCCTATCAGACTGAATCATTCATTTTCAAAATTGGTTGATCCAGAGAAAATAGCCCCAATGTGAAGATTTCTTCTCTATTGTTCTGTTGGAACTGAAGACAATGTATTTTGCCTCTATTCCCGTCATCAAGGATCATGCAACATTTCTACAAGAGCACATTATAAATCACTAAGTAGGGTCCAACGAAAACCAGATCTTTATTATGGTTATAGACCAACATAAAGGTTCATATCCCACAGATTCTACATGCAAGCTGACTCATCTCTTGTCCATAGCAATGGAGTTCATTAAGATCTGCTTAATAACACGACATTTTAACTGATCTTGCATTTGTTCAGACATCATATGCTTCAGAGGTTTCCCAATAAGTAAAGGAAAGAGTTGAACTCTTCATAGATACAAATAATAGATAACTTAAAAGCACTTAGTGCTCTTCTTGCTTTTAAAACAGCAGAGCTAAAGGGCATCCCCTGGCTTCGGAGTCCTCTTGTTAATTTCCAATATATTTTTACCATTTCTGATCCTCTGCAGGATACTCCATGAAATACAGTAAAACTGCTAGATACTAAAATAATTCTAACCCTGTCACAGAAATTAACCAGTAGTTAATTCTAACTACTGGTCACAGAAGTTGTGATACCCCTATCTGTTATAATTAAACACCCATGGCACCTTCCCAGTGCCTGTTCCAAGGGCTGATGCTATGTCTTCTACACCTGAAAGGTATGGGAATAATTGTGGAATTATCTGGCCTGTAATCAAAATCAAACTTCTTTCCTGATACCTAGCAAAAGCTTACTAGATGACCTAACTTTCATGGGTCTCAAGGATATTACTATTCAACTTCCGACAGAAGAGAATTCAAATATTGTCTAGACACTTCGCACAGCAGAAACAAAATATTCAAAGGTTAGGATCCTATATGTAAAATGTGCTCTGGATTTTTGCTTGTCAAGTACCCTGCCTGTCTTCTAGAAATTAGACATTTCAGGAAATAGATTCCCCCATTCTATCATTAACCATTGAATTAGAGAATGCATATTGCCATCAAGGCAAACAGATTCCCAAACCAAAAACAGCCTATTTGGTGCAGTGTATGGCCCTTGTTACAGAATGTCTTTGTTCCTCTTTACTCAATTATATGATATCTTAATCTTGCTTTTTACTCTTGGTCATAACATTTTGTTCTTGCATAGCTGGCATGTTTGTTATCTGTTTCTTTGGAGACTCTTTTGATTTAGATTGAAGTATCTTTATAACTTTGTTTTTTTAGTGCAAGTTTGCATTGTCCTTGACTGGTAACCCATAAGCCTAACAGGTAAGATATAGAGGCTTCATGATGAATGAATACCTTTTTTCTCATAAAAAGGCTCTTACCCTGATTATGTTCTGGTTGAACTATTCTATGACCACAATAAAGATTTGATTTGAGAGGCTGCCACAGAGAGGAAGGGGTCAAGCTATTTTCTAAAGTGCCTGTAGGGTAGACAAGGAATAATGGAAATTGAACAAGGAGAGATTTAACCTGGAAATAAGGAGAAACTTTCTGACAGTGAGAACAATCAACCAATGGAACAGCTTGCCCTCGGAAGTTGTGGGAGCGCCATCACTTGAGACTTTCAAGAAGAGATTGGACTGCCATTTGTCAGAAATGGTGTAGGGTCTCCCGCTTGGGTGGGAGGTTGGACTAGATGACCTACAAGGTCCCTTCCAACTCTGATTATCTGTTAAATCTGTTGATTTGATCTGATCTGATATGGTTGAACTTTGGAGTCACTGCAATGTATTATCCCTTTCAGTTGGGATAATTTTCTCATTTTATTTTAAATCTTAAATAATGTTTATTCTAACTTATACTTCATGGTCATAAGTAACAGAGATAGGATGAGAGGCTATAATTCAGATACATGCTTATCATGTATTGTGGGGGGATATATTTTGAATAAGCTATTGTAGATTATTGTTTGATATATGACTCCTTGTGAATTGAGTTTTATCATCAAAGTCCTTAACTGAAGGAATTATACATATTGAACATCTTTTGTTTCTAATTATTCGAAACCAGGGAACATAAGAATCACCCTGCATACATCATGAGATCTTAGATAAATGACAAGGTTCTATATCATTAAATAGTACAGTATTATTAAAGTGGTCTGCATTATTTATGTTTGTAGGAGACTAACATTCAAACCCAACATTTTTATCATAGGGATGTGTTCTCATTGTGTTCTTTTTCATTGTTTCTTTTAATGTTCTATTGTTTTACTTCTGTTCTATTTATCTTTTTTTCATTTTATTTCATTTTACTGTTGTAAGCCACATAGAGTGGCACCACAGGAAGATAGGTGGCAATTAAATTAAATTAATAAATAACTTTCAACAAATGTATTTCCTGAAGCTGTGATTTCCAGAGGTAGCTAATAAACTATGATTAGGGTAGACTTGAAACCTGGTTTCCCAATCCTTTACCCTTTACCACGGAGAGCAGTAATTGGATACCCACAGTAGACAAGACATTCTATATGGCTTAAACCAGGGGTCCCAAAACTTGACAATTTTAAGATTTGTGGACTTTAACTCCCAGAATTCTGAAAGTTGAAGTCCACAAGTCTTAAAGTTGCCAAATTAGGAGACCTCTGGTTTAAACAGTTACTATTTTCTTAAATTTCAATACTGACTTAAATTTCAGAAGTTAAAAAATATTTATATAGCTGAAGTCAATTCTGATAGAGAGATTTGCTCTCAAGGCATAGAAAAAAATAGGTTTGTTTTGGTTCCTGTAATCTCACTTGTTATCTCTGGGAGCGCGGGCGCAAGGAATGGAGATGAGGCATCGAATAGTGACTCCAACTCTTTATTAGTGACTTCAGAACAGAGAGAAATACTAGGGCAGCAGCAGCTCCTTCTATAGAGCTGGCTGCTGTCACAACACCCAATGATTTGAGTTTGCCACGCTGGAAGCGACCAATCAGCAGCAACCCACTATCAGCCAATCAGATCAGCCAAACCCGACCAATCACGATCCGCTACTAGCGGGCCAATCAGAAGTGCAGGGTTACAAGCCTGTCATGGAAAGACAACTATTAGAATTGCAAGCTAATGAGTTTGCTTAGTTCGGAACACCCCTCCCCCCTAGGTTCCGTCTCAAGGGTGGGGTGATGTATTCTCGCAGGTAGGCAGGTCGTTTCACCTGCCTACCTGATTTACGTGGTTGCACCAGTCTTTGGCCGGACTCTGGTTCTGGTGGGCTGTTTGTTAGACTCAGCAATAGCGGTGACCTGATTTTACCGTTGGGTGACTCGGCGTTATCATCTCTACTCCCGTCAAGGCTGCCCTCTGGATTCTCTGGGATTTCTGATGCCGCCATGCTGCTATGTGGTGAGGTGACCATCTGGCCTGGCTCTGCTTTGGAGGTTGAATATTCCAAGCTTGGCCATGCTGATTGCCGAGTTTCACGTACTGGATCAGGTACTAGTTCATTTTCGGCCCCCTCGATCTCCCTTCCCCCCCTGGTTTGAGTTCAGGGCTTGTGACAGGAGTAGGTGCCAGCCCTGGAACGTAATTGGTCGATGTGACGCTTCCACAGTCTCCCATCAGCAGTTTGTAAATGGTAGGAATGGGGACCCATGAGTTGAGTTATGGTAGCGGGGACCCACAATGGGTCACTGGTAAGGTTTTTTGCAAAAACCGGGTTGCCTACCTTGAACGTGTGATACTTGCTACTGGAACCCAGAGGCTTTTCCGGCATGTAGGCAGGGTGTAGACGGTCAAGATGTGACCAAAGTTTCCGGCCCATCAGGAGTTCGGCTGGAGTTTTGTGTGTGATGCTGTTTGGAGTAATATGTTGGAGGAGAAGCATCCTGTTACCTTGTCGTGGATGTTCTCTTGTTCCATCTTGTGTAAGGTTTTCTTTATAAACTGGACCATTCATTCAGCCCTACCATTGGCCGCAGGGTGAGCCGGCAATGTTAAAGTGTGGCGTATCCCCCGGTCTGCTAGGTACTGTTTAAATGCCAAGGCGGTGAACTGTGGGCCATTGTCTGAAACCAAGACGTCTGGCAAGCCATGTGTGGCAAATAGTCTGTTTAGTTTTTTAACGACTGCCTCTGTGGTGGTGTTCTTCATTTTGTGGACCTCAAGCCAGTTGGAATAGGCATCCACTATTATGAGAAATGTATGTCCTTTTGTGGGTCCTGCAAAATCGATGTGGATGCGGGACCAGGGACCTCGGGGTGCTTCCCATTCGATTGGTGGTGCTTTTGGTGTAGCTGAGCATGTTTCCTGGCACTTGTTGCTGGTGGTTACCCAGGTTTCTATTTGTTTATTTATACCTGGCCACCAAGCATAGCTCCGTGCTAGTGCCTTCATCCACCCGGATGTCCATCATTCAATAGTTTTAGGACTTTATGCTGTAGTCTTTCTGGGATGATGACTCTGTCTCCCCATAACACATATCCTTTTGGAGTGAAAAGTTCTGTCTGTCTGTGTTTGAAGGGCTTGAAGGTGTTGTTGAGTTCGTTGTCAGGCCAACCTCTTTCTACACAGCTGAAGACTTGTGCTAAACAAGGGTCTTTCCTTGTTTCGGATGCGATGTCTTGTGCAGTCAGCGGTGGTGAAGGGAGTGTCTCAATTTGTAGTACAGCTAGGGTTGGAGCTGGGTCATCTAGGACTTCGGGTAGCGGAGAACGGCTCAGGGCTTCAGCATGGGGAATGGCTTTCCCCAGTCAGTGTAGCAGTTGGTAGTCGTATGCGGCTAAAAACTCTGACCAGCGTGTCATTCTTGGCAATAAGATATGGGGAGTTGGTTTATCCCCCGCCAAGATGCCCAGTAATGGTTTGTGATCAGTGATTATAGAAAAGGACCTTCCATATACGTACTCATGGAATCGTTTGATCGCAGCCACAATAGCAAGAGCCTCTTTATCTAGTTGGCTATAGTTTCTTTCAGTTTTAGATAAAGTTCTGGGAAAAAATGCAATGGGTGCCTCAGTGCCGTTTGGTAGGACATGGCTCAGGATGGCTCCTACTCCAAACGGTGAGGCGTCACAGGTGATGTTTAAGGGTAAAGTCTTGTTATATTGTATCAATACAGCATCAGATGTTAAAAGGTCTTTTACTTGCTGAAAAGCTTGCTCTTCTTGATGTCCCCAGATCCAGGAAGACTTCTTATCGAGGAGCCTATGCAGGGGTTCAGCAACAGTCGCCTTCTGGGGTAGGAAGATGTTATGAAAGTTAATAAGTCCCAGGAAGGCTTGAAGATCTGTTTTGTTTCTAGGTCTTGGGGCATTTTTTATTGCAGCCAATTTTTTCTCAGTAGGGTGAATTCCCTGTTTGTCAAGAAGGTAACCAAGGAATTCAACCCTCTCCGTACACAGTTGGCACTTGTCCTTCTTGACCTTCAGGCCAGCGTCTTTAAATTTTTGGAGGACCATTCTTAGCTGCTTTTCTAGTAGACTTCTAGTGGGGGCAGCTATCAAGACATCATCGAAATATGGCACAACCCCTTTTATGCCTTGTAGCAATCTTTCCATCAGACTTTGGAAGGTGCCAGGTGCTACACTCACTCTAAACTGGAGTCTATTACATTTGAATGCCCCTCTGTGCATAACTATAGTTTGGGCTTCTGCGGTCTCTGCATCTACAGGCAGCTGCTGGTATGCCTGGGCTAGGTCCAATTTTGTGAATATTTTCCCTCTCCCAAGGGAGTGAAGTAGGTGTTGGACCACAGGCATGGGATAAGCGCTCTGCTGAAGTGCATGATTTAGGGTGGCCTTGTAATCCCCACAAATTCTCAGAGATCCGTCAGGCTTTATGGAGGTTACAATTGGGGTCTCCCATCAGGCGCGGTCGATTGGTTCCAACACGCCTTGGGCTATTAATTTGTCCAATGTTCATCAATCTTTGGTTTAAGTGCAAAAGGCACTCGACGGGGCTTAAGGCGAATGGGCGCAATATCTGGGCAGAGGTTAAATGATATGGGGGATCCCTTGTACTTGCCTAGCTTCTCGGTGAACACTTCCTGGAATTCTTGGACGAGAGCCGCTTCCCAGTCATCGCTTTCGGTTTGGTTGATGCCCGCCAGTTCGATTCCTAGTGGCGCGAACCACTGCAAGCCTAATAAGCTGGGTCAATCTTTATCGATGACTGTAAGTGGTAGAGTTGTGGTGTGGTCTTTGAAGGAGATTTGGACGTGGCTGGAACCGGCGACTGGGATCCTATTTCCTTGGTATTCCTTCAATATGATTCTTTGAAGGCTGAGATCCTGGCGACGGATGTCAGGGATCAGCTGTTTGAGGGTTTTCCAGGAGACCCGGAGTGGACTTCCATAATGCATGGACGCTTCTCAATGGTGACCTTTACTCGGATCTTTCTTGCATCAAGGGATGAAGCGTGGCCGATGGTGATGGTTTGGTGTGCCTCTTCTCATCTGGTAGAAATGGCTGGTGCTCGATTTCTGTAGTAGTGGTTCCATTGGTTGCTTGGGCGGTCCCGATTTACTGGTGGGGTGCCTGTTGTCTGCCAGAAGTTATTTTCTCTTCGGGTTGGGCTGGACCCTCGCTTACCTCTACAGACTTTTGCAATGTGGCCCCTCTTTCCACAGGAACGACAGAGGGCATCTAGGAATTTGCAGTCTGATCGTGGGTGGTTTCCCCCCGCATCCAGCACACTGATACGAGGGCTTATGAGCCCGTTGATCTCGCTGATCGCGGTCTGACCTGAGTCTGTTGACCTCCTCTTCTTCGCTTTCTGAGGAGGATTCTAGATCTTCATGGTGCGTGGTTGTTGCATGCCTTTCAGAAAGGGGCTTATGGTCACTGGCGAGTTGGCGGTGCGGTGCGTTCGCTTGGCACATTCGAGCTGCTGATTTCCTGGTTGCTTCTGCTGCAGTAGCATTGGCGATGACATCCACGAGGGCGATGTCCCCTTTGCCATGATTTTGCTCTGGGTTGTGGAGTCTTTTAGACCCAGAACAATTTGATCTCTCATGGCTTCTTCGAGATTTGCAAAGCCACAGAGTCCCCCCAGGTTTCTGAGGATTGCAATGAAGTCTCCAACACTTTCACTTTCCTGTTGGTCCCTCTGGTAAAACTCGTGTCTCCTGATGAGTGTTGGCACCGCTGGGGCATAATGGGCCCAGAGGATTGGGGCGAGGTTGTCCCAGTCCATCGTCTTGACTTCAGCTGGTTTTGCAAGTGCCTTTGCCATTTTAAAAACAGCGGGCCTGCAATGGGTCAGGAACACAGCTCATTTCTTGCCAGGCGTTGCATCCTTCAGGTTGTTGGTCTCCAGGAACATCTGAAACCTGTCCATATATGAGTCCCAGTCTTCATTAGCCGGGTCAAATGGAGCAGGTGGTGTGGCGCCGCTGGTCATTCTGCCGCAATTGGTGCGCTCTCAGTCACGTGCTCTGTTAGCGTTCAGTGATTCAGCTCTCTCATCTCCGAATCCCACCTTTGTCACCAGTGTTAGATTTGGGAGCGTGGGAGCAAGGAACGGAGATGAGGCATCGAATAGTGACTCCAACTCTTTATTAGTGACTTCAGAACAGAGAGAAATACTAGGGCAGCAGCAGCTCCTTTTATAGAGCTGGCTGCTGTCACAACACCCAATGATTTGAGTTTGCCACGCTGGAAGCGACCAATCAGCAGCGACCCGCTATCAGCCAATCAGATCAGCCAAACCCGACCAATCACGATCCGCTACTAGCGGGCCAATCAGAAGTGCAGGGTTACGAGCCTGTCATGGAAAGAAAACTATTAGAATTGCAAGCTAATGAGTTTGCTTAGTTCGGAACATCACTGAAGAGCAGTATTGACTCCTTTCCTTTTAGATCTATTCTCCAGAAAGATGCTTTACTTATTACCTTCCTGGCTCTTATGGACTTACAGATATTTAAAGAATAAACACTATTGACTGTTTTCTGTTCTCTGCTTGGGTACAATTAGATAAATACACACATATTCAATAGTGGGGAAGGTGTTTGTGTTTTGACAAAGTATTTTATTTCTCCTTTATGTTTGAGAAGATCTGCAACAGCTTGGATAGGCAATGTACTTGCTTGCTCCATGTCTCTTGTAACATCAACAGGTTTAATAAGGTACTATCTTCAAGCTGGGTTTTTTTTCTTTTTCTGGAGGGATTGGCAAATGGAAAAGGTAATAATCTCAAAGTGTTGAAAACTGAGTTTTTCTATGCCAAATCAATGACCATAGATTCTAAATAAAACAGTGGATGAACATCAGGTGAAAGGAGCATCAAGAAAAGTCAGTAAGTTCCTGGACCCAAGAACAATCACATGGTTTCAGACAACAACTATAGTACAAAGTATTGGAAGACTCTGGGATTAGGTTAACGATAGAATGAAGAAAATTATTTTCAGCAGTGAAAAAGAACATCAGATAGGTTCTAAAGCAGGGGGTCTCCAACTTTGGCAACTTTAAGACTTGTGGACCAACTCCCAGAGTTCCTCAGCCAGCTTCACTGGCTGAGGAACTCTGGGAGTTGAAGTTCACAAGTCTTAAAGTTGCCAAGGTTGGAGATCCCTGTTCTAAAGTGCTTGATTGCTTCTAAAAATGGACAGATGATGTTGAGGCAACCCTGAAAATGAAATGAATATCCTGGGCTATTAGAAATATGGTAACAGTTTGGGTTGAGTTCTTTTTCTTATTATGACTTTCGATTCAATAAATCAATAAATGACATTGCAGCAGCAACAATGACAACTACAGTAACCACCAGTATTTTGAGATTTTATATTTTACATACCCAAAAACTTTTGATGCAAAGTTGTCATCTAGTTATGAAAAAGACAATTTTGATATTGCTAGAAATAAAAGTTCCAAAATACCTGTGGAGAATAACCATGGCTGAATTCTTCTGTATTACTTGAACTGATGTGGTTAGGAGTCATTGCAAATGGTAATTAGTTTATTCTTCTATTGATATTCCTGGACTGACTTTGACTGTAACAAGTTTGTTAGCAGAAATGCCTATTTAAAAATTGTATTAATGAGCAAATCTGGAACTTTATTCAGCAGTTGGGGCACAAATGCCTTCAACCTGGTGATTTAATTTGGATTTCTGATGCAGCGACTCATCTGTTGGAAAGGCATGACTTGCTTTGCACTGTCTGTTTCTAATGCTCTCCACTTCATGAGAGAGCTCAAGGGCAAATAGATATACTATGTGGGCTGTGCCCTGAGTAGATTGACAGAAAGGTACTAGGGAGGCCACATAATTTATGCCTGTCCGAAAGAGCATGGCCTAGCTAGCTTGAACGCTAGCCCAATGCTTTTGCAACAATGTCCAAAACACTAAGATAACTTTTTCCAAATTCTCTGTCCCTTAGAAAGGATATTTCTTTAAAAAAAATTAAATTAAGTTTTACCGTAGGTTAAAAATACAAAAGGGGAAAAATGAGAGGTTAGAGAAAAGAAAGGGTAAGCAAATTGCAAATTCAGGTGTGCAAAGAGAAAGATGCAGAAAAAAGGGAAAGGGGAAAAATAACCTCCCTCTTTCATCAATACTGATACAAATATAAAATTCATTAATCTCTTACTCTAAAATCAATAAAAATACACAGTATTTCTATTATAAACAATTCTAATAGCCAAATCCCAAAATACAAGAAGTCATTTTACAAAGTAGACCACAACCAACTTCCTGGTAAGATAGGAAAATGTGGGACAGACACCATCATCACCACATGGATTCATAACTGGCTGTGTAGTCCTCAGTGGAACTATAGCTAAATGGAAGGAATCATGCAGTAGGGTATTCCAAAGTTCTGTCTTAGATCCTGTCTCTTCGACATCTTCATAAATGATTTTGATGAGGGAATAAAAGGGGAACTCATCAAATTTGCAGACAATACCAAGGTGGGGCAAAAAACCAACAATTTAGAAGATATACTTAAGACCAGGGGTGGGCTTCAAAAATTTTAACAACCAGTTCTTTGCCTGGTTGCTGGGTAGGTGTGGCCATGGTGGGTGTGGCCTAGTCAGCCTCCTGCACCACAGCTGGGGGGGCATTTTCACCCTCCCCAGGCTCCGGAGGCTTTCTTTGAGCCTCCGGGAGGGCAAAAACGGCCTCCCCGGGCTCTAGAGGAAACGGGCTCATTTCAGGCCTTCTGGAACTTCACTGGTGTATAACAAGGACGAATGGTAAAGCATAATCAGGCTTGTAAGGTTCTATTACTTTAGCCTGTCTCATTAAAGAAGTTCTAGTCAGGCTTTAAGAAGAAAAAAAATCTATAGATTACCTCTGTTATTTCCATTTTTGCTGGTTATTAGTCTTGATCCTGACTGAAAGATCAAAACCTAAAAATAAAAACATTGTAAATCTGCAAAGGACATGTAGTTCATATTTGTTTCAAAGGCATGTATTGATTTTATTAGGATGATGTTGGTTTGTTCTTTATATTCCATCTGATGTACTCAATATTTATATTATGTATGGTCAAGACTATCTGGCTAGTTTGTTTAATAGTAGGGAAAGGATTGGTTTTTTTAAAATATTTTAGACTTATTAGTTAGTGGAAAATATTTTGAAAAATCCTGTCTATTTAAACCAGAGCCTTTTATGCAGATAAGAGATTTATTTTCAAGAAAGATTGCAACTATATTGCATTACCCTCCCATATCTATCCAAATAAGTTGAAACCTGGATTTGCTGAGTGAATAATGTGCAAAATCACTGTAGCATAACTGCTCCTGGGCATTATTCCAAATACTGATGATTATATTTTAGTTCAATTAGAGCAAATTTCAAGTGTGGTGAAAAAAAATTGTCACTTTTATATTTGGTATTATTATTGTTATTTCTTACTGTTGCTCTAATGCAGGGGTCTCCAACCTTGGCTCCTGGAAGCCTGGCGGACTTCAACTCCCAGAGTTCCACAGCCAGCTGGCTGTGGAATTCTGGGAGTTGAAGTCCGCCAGGCTTCCAGGAGCCAAGGTTGGAGACCCCTGCTCTAATGGTTGCTTACAAATGATCAGTTCTTATCCTCCTTTCTTTTAGAAAGCTTGTATTCTGTTAGATCTATTTTTCCTAATTCCTTGATCACATTGCTGAAAAGTAACACAATTAATACACAGATGTCTATCATCTTCCCTTTGTCAGTCTAGAATGCTGTTTCTTTCGGCTTTACAGTAAAATCCTTTTGCAAATGCATCTGGTTGCTTTTTTGGCATTAGTGAAAAGCTCTTTCAGTACATCTTTTGGAATATTCTTTTGCTGACAGTGCAATTAGCTTATGGGAAATTAGACTTTAAAACTAGGAGGCTGTTGATCAGCATATTTTAACTATTCATGCACTTCTTCCTGTCTCACTTATCAACGTGAAGTCTAAATTATCTTCCAAATGGTTCCTTAAGATCTTATTAACCATAGAGAATTTTTCCATTGGATTTCTCATAGCAATTTATTACTCATAAATCTTGAGAAAGCATCATGATTTTGTTTTGGCTATCCATTTATTTTCTTATTCCCCTCTTTTAAATGCAGCATTAATTATCTTTTCATTTCTAATTGTAAGATCTTACATACTCAGAGAGAAGCAAAGTAATCTAATCGAAGTTAAGGAAGATTAACTTAATCTTTTTTCATAAGTATAAAGCACAGGCATGGGTTAGCTAAGCCCTGGTCACTAAGCTTTAATATTATCTCTCTTAAAAGGAATAGAGACTGTTTCATGTTGCATTTATTTTGCAGGCATAGGTAGAATTTGGTCCTGATATTGAAATGTATTTGCCAGCTGTATATAGTTTTTGCTGGACTCCAGTGCTTACTTTTGAGCCTTGAATCTCATAACATACTGGTTTTGTTGCAAATAAAATGTGCAGTACCAGTAAGCATAGACGAATACAAAATCCATATATTATTTAGGGTTATAAAGGAAATAAATTCTTTGACTTAACCAGTCAAAAATCTTAAGAGAAAAAAGGAAGAGAAAAAAGCACATCATATATTTTCCCTCTGAAGTAGCTTTTGCAGTCTAGGTGCCAGAGCAAAATATAGCCAATAAAAACTCAATTAGAGGAGACAGAAAACTCCCAAATCAAATAATACTATTCCTGGAGTGGTGGTGGCTGTGTGTGTGTCCTAATGTCACAAGCCAGATCAATTCTCATCCTCCAAATTACAAGATTGGCAGTGATGATTTTATACTTTTTGTCTAAATTATGTGCAGTTCCTGTGAGTTCTAAGAACATTCTGTTTCTTCCACTGATGTGCCAGATATTGTCTGGCACACTACAAACCACTTTCGGAACATTCATTTCTGGAAATGGACAAACTACACTTAGGATACCTGCATGGGAAAGAGCCATATAATTTTGTATATCTCTTGTTTTACCAGAACACCCAGAGAGAGAAATTTCTGGGTGTGAAATGTCAGTGCCACTAAAGAACTAAAGAGAGATTCAAAGCTAGAGAACTACGTTTTAAGTCCAGGAAAATTTCTGATTCTCTTTTCTACGGATGGACATTTATCAAGGATGCTGCAACAGTAGTTTCCAGCAATAAATTGGGCAAGATGATCTCCAAGATCTGTTCCAACTAGATATATCTGCAGGTTATGAAGGCCCCAAAAGTGCTTTTTCAAAAGGCAGCTGGACTTTCTTTGTACTTGAAGATGTTTTGCTTCTCGACCAAGAAGCTTTTTCAGTTCTCCTTTGGGACAACTGGATGATTGAGAATCCCCATCAACATTCTGCAGGAGAGATATCAAATGATGAAAGTGTCATGCTTCTGCATGCATAAAGGGTGGAGTTTACAATATGATGCCACTTTCAGCCTCAGATCCTGCAGACACCTCTGCTTCCAAGTAATAACACTGTATATGTTGAACTACCTCCTTTGAAAAGCCTCAGTTGGAATGGCATGTTAGAAGAATACTGAAGATGTAATTCAACAACTTTTCCTTGCCCCCAGCTGCCTGTTGCTTTCAAAAGACATGCCTTAGCAAATCCCTACTTTCAAATCTGTACTTGCTGAGATAAGGAAAGTTTGCATGAGGAATAGGTGAATAAGAGACGGTTTCTTAATATGCAAATATTAAGCATCAACTTTTCCTTGGAAATTATATCCCTTTTTAGTCCTCTGCCACAAAGTCAGATGTGATCTGGAATAAAAAGGCAGGGGAGAGAAAAATGGGCTAAAAGGGACTTGGATAGTATATCGACTGAGTGAATTTTTGATTGAAGCATGCAGCAAAATGGTTGTGTGATTGTATTACTTGAAGTAAGGTCCTGATTGCTTCATCAAGCATAGTTTACATGGATGCTTTTCTCGTGATTTTCTCCTGTTCACTTGGTGATGGTTTAATGTGCTCAAAAAAAATCCAGTTTAGCGGGGCTTCACTTCAGAGAACTAGGAAAGATTCCAGAAAATTTCTTGAAATCTTGCAGAAAGAAAAAAGTTGACTCCTCTATAACATTTGGGTGACATGCAAGCAAAAAAATCTTGGGAAAAGTGATCACATTTTACAGTGGAAGCAAGCTGGTTGGTTAAGAATTTGAGCAAAAGCTGAAAAGGGATTCATGGCCATCAATGGAGAAAGGGGAAGCATTAAATAGCTGACTAAAATTTCTTGCATTCATTCCATACATGTTTCCTACCCATCCACTACAATATAATAAATAGCTTGGCTCCTCTTCCTTCAGAAATAGACTAGTTTTGTAGTATTTCCTCTGTAGCTGAGAGCAAGTGGTTTCTCATTAAAGGAACTCCTACCTAGTCCCAGATGCTGGATCTTGGTGCCTCTTCTTTCCCTCCTGCAGTATAGGTATTATGGTAGCTTGCCACAATCCTCATCCTTGTCAACTGTTTTGAGAGTGGCTCTGCTATTTTCCTTGCATAGGACAGTGGTGGGATTCAAATTTTTTACCATCGGTTGTGTTGGCATGGTTTGGTGGGCGTGGCAGGGGAAGGATACTGTAAAATCTCCAGTCAGAGGTGGTATTTGCCGGTTCTCCAAACTACTCAAAATTTCTGCTACCAGTTCTCCAAAACTGGTCAGAACCTGCTGAATGGAAGCAAGCCGGTTGCTAGAAACTAAACATAGTAAGAGGACAGCTGGAAGAAACAATTGTTCTGGAAATCTTGCCAAGAAAACTGTCTAGACCTTCCACAACTCCCAGAAATTAAGACTGACCTGAAGGCATTAAGTAAATAAATAAACCCTTTGAATATCTAATCATTTTGAAATCATTACCAGCTGATCTATTGAAGCAAGAGATTTACTAGTAAAAGCCCAAAAAGCAACCCACAGGTCAATCTGAAAATAGTTAGGTCCTAGCAGCCATTAAACAATTTTAAATCTAGTTCTATTTCTGATGCTATAAGATGCTCAGTTGTATATCTATTATTTGGTTAGTGATTTATCTTAGAAACAAATAAATTATTTTTAAAAATCTCATTACAAGTCCTTTATTTACTCTCTAACAATTTAATACTACTGCACTAGATTGCATTTTCCTTAGGGTTTGATTAAGACTTTATCTTTAGATTTTGGCAGAAGCAAGTCGATTGGGGAACTTCTGCGATTTTTTCACCCTTGCTACACAGGTTCTTTTCCACCCTAAAAAAACAAATTAATTATGATTTGGCATACTGCAGTCTTTCCTTGCCAGCATTATCTGTTTTGAGCCTTGATAAAACTTGAACCAAAACAGAGAATTTGGAATATTCAGAATGATGAAGCCAATCTTTCCCACACCTTTCATAGCACAATTCCTAGACCGTCCTCAGTTATTTCTTCAAAATTCTGTGCCCTTAATAGGAGACTATTTACCCTGGCCCAACTTGGAGTGTTACCTATTAGAGCAATAACTGATAGATATACACCATGTTTCACCAAAAATAAGACCGGTTTTTGCTACAAAACAGGAGGCAGCAAGCATGCAGAGATCAGTGGTGTCTGGCAGCAGCCACAGCCCACCGGCCCCTTGTCTGGTGCATTCAGGGGCTGTGCAGCCTATGTAGCACAGGTTAGTCTGAGTGCTGGAACCATCAGGCTGGCCCTCCAAGCAACAGGTGGAGGCAGAGGAATGGGGAGAGGCACATGATCTGGCCCACCATACACATTACCTGGCTTCTGCCCACTCTGTCCCACCGTCTGTCTTTGTTTGCCCATGGCTGTGATGGGACAGGTGCTCGCACAGTGTATCCAGCCAGCTGGATCCCATGCCTTCCCCCCCATGCCTCTGCCTCTGCCTGCTTTTTGGATGGACCTTGTCCTCCAGCTCCACTGAACTTGTGGGACATGCCTCTTGCCCACTACCCTACCTGTGATAACCCTGGGAAGGGTAGGAAGCCACTGTCCCCAAAGCATCCAGGACTCCCCTTCCCCACTCTGTCCCAGGCACACAAGGCACCCCTTGACTTTGAACTGTCCCCCCGAGGGCAACCATAATGCTGATATTACCCTCAATGATGATCTTAACTGGGGCTTATTTTTAGTGTAGGGCTTATATTACAAGCATCCTGAAAAATCATGTTAGGGCTTATTTTCCAGTTGGGTCTTATTTTGGGCAAAAACAAAACTATTTTGTTTCTGTCAGATTCTGACATATAGAATCTGTTCCATTTATGGTACTGGAATGTCTATTGTATACCCAATGGAACTGGTGGTCAAATTGAATATTTGCAATGTTTAGTAACTTTGTTATTGTGACCAGGACACCATCACTCTTCTTTAGGTGACACCTTTAGAAACATCTAGAAAGGTGCAAAATGTCTACCAATTGCTACAACTATTAGAATCCTAGAATCCCCCAGCCACCATTCTGGGATTTGAAATCCACACATAAGTTGCTGAGGCTTAGAAACACAGGGATAGATAACTTGTCTAGAGTTACATTACAAGACCTTTTCCCTACATCAAAAACACTCGTCCCTCAAACCATAGCATAGTGTTATATCTAGGACTAATCATAACTAACATTAATCTACCATTAGGTAAATTGATAGATGTATATAGGAAACTGGATATGGTAGAAACAGAAATGGAAACCTGGCAGGCAGGAGAGGAAGCACTTTTGAATCATGAGACTATTTCTTAGTGACATGGGTAAGTCACAATTAAATATATGTAAATACACATATACCAGTATTTTAAATAGCATGCAAATATACTTGTTAAAAATCTGGTGTGCAAATAGCATGCCAATACACTTGTTAAAAGTGGCATGAAGCTAAAATCTGTTTTCAGGAAGAATGAAGTGGAAGCCTAAGCATATAGTTTTTAAGATGCTTGTGTGTTTTTGCTGCTGCTAGTGAATGTCTGTGGTGTCGTCATCTAGACAGATATGCATAAGTACACAACAGGAAGAGATTTATTTTCATTTCTAACTGGTGTGGATATATCTCTGTGGTTGATTATGTTGATAAATACGGCTAGTCATTTAATCATTTTCATTTATATAAAGAAATAGATGAGCTTGTTGTCAGATGTGTTACAGATTTTAAATATATGCTGTCACTCAGAAACACATTTAACTAGAATGGCAGACTGTAGGCAATTTTCTGAAAAAAGATTTTGAAAAGTGTCTATGAGAATAATTATAATGTGGGTCAGACTGATATGCGAGAGGAATGCCAGATTTTGTATGAAGCTGTTAAAGTGCTGAGTATTGCACATCAAGTGTTTTGAATGTTAAGGGGGGGGGGGGGGAATTCCAGTGATTTGTAAGCAAAGAAACCAGATTAAAAATACCAACTTCTGCTGTGTTCAGTGGGGCTTATTTCCTACTGAATGTATATATAATATACTGAATATATACTGAATGTGTATATAATGTATATATAATAATGTATATATAATATTATAAATTCAGCAGGTTCTGACTAGTTCTAGAGAACCAGTAGCGGAAATCTTGAGTAGTTCAGAGAACCAGCATATACCACCTCTGACTGGAGATTTTACAGTAACCTTCCCCTGCCACGCCCACCAAGCCACAGCCACAGAACCAGTAGTAAAAAAAAATTGAATCCCACACTGCCCTAAACATATTTATAAATTGCAATTCTAGTGAATTCTGTATTTATTTCCAAGTAACTTGTTAATGATTCACAGTAAAGCAAAAGAGAGAAAACTCCAGGTCCATGGCTATAGGCAGCCTCCCCAATCACCCTTTCTTGCAGCCCTCGAAAATGTGTCCAAATGCACCTATCTCTGCAATCAATTATGGTGATACATATAGTTTATGTCTGCAATTTAGCATCATCAATACTCACCATTTTAAGTGAAAAGCTTACTAAAAACCCAATAACGGGGGTATGAAACTCACCATGACATGTCATCACATGATATATCATAATTTTTTCCCCTTCAGTAAAACGGGAGTGGACGTGGTCAGCACATGATGCCTGTGGGCTGCAAGTTTGACACCACCTCTTAAACAGGCCTAATGTGGGTTTTTTTTTTTTAACTGCTCACTATACATTCCTGAAATAAAAAATATGAAAACTCATATTCTGCTTATGAGCAGGAAATTTGCATCAGAATAACATCATTTACCCCTTCTTCAGGGGTGGGTTTTTACCAGTTCACACCTATTCTCTAGAACCGGTTAACATTCTAAGCAGTTCAGAGAACCGGTTGTTAGAAGAAATTACTGGCCTAATCCTGTAAGGAAGGCAGGAAGGAAACATTCTGGTGTTGCTTACAGAAACTGCCTCTCCGTTAATCCTTATTACATTCTTGGCAGGACTAGACTTCCTGTCTCAGAAACATCTCTGGAGGTTTTTTCCCTTCCTTTGCTGGTACTTTGCTTGTGTGGAGTGACTATTCAAAGTTACAATGGCACTGAAAAAAGTGACTTATGACCGTTTTTCACACTTACGACTGTTGCAGCATCCCCACAGTCATGACAGGCTAAGCGAGGAGATGCGTGCTTGATGTGAGTGATATTGAGTTGGCCACACTCAGCCAATAACATGACCACCAAGCCAGGTCCACCCAGTCACATGACCACCAAGCCATGCCTATCTCCTAAGCCATGCCCTCAGAACCGATTGTTACAAATTTGAATCCCACCCCTGCCCTTCTTCTTCAGTCCATATTTTAAATGGAGCCCCCAATCATCAAAACATTGTCCACCCTGCATTAAAAGAGCCAAGCTAATTAGTTCCAACAACAATATTACAATTGACACCAGGAGATTATCTGCCCTTGATAAACAAAGAAATCTAAGCCATTATTGCGAGCATACAAAAAGGAATATCTAGGAACAAATAAAAAAAAAGTGCTCCTGTTTTGCATCCATACTAAAATGTGGTTAATTGAACTTTTTCATTATACATTTACTTTTCTGTGCTAACCTGGGTGTTGTGAATGAATAATGCCAAATAAAGTTATCTTGAGCTTGAAGTCAAGTGCAGGGTTCTGGCCCTGCACTTCTGATTGGCTGTTAATGGCAGGATCGGATTGGTCCGTTCAGGAGCATCTGATTGGCCATTAACAGGCCATTCTCATTGGTTAACGGAGCTAGCGCTCCAGGATTGCTATTGGTTGAATAGTTAATAAGTTGCCTATATAAGGAAGGCAATAGCAGCCCTCCAGTTTGAGCTGTCACACCATGTAAATAAAGAGTTTGAAGTTCACTGTTTCTACCGGCTTCGTCTCCATTATTCGCACCCATGCTCCAGACCTAACACTGGCAATGAAGGTGGGATTGGATGACATCAGAGCCAACAATGAAGACAACTAAGCACGTGGCTGAAGCGCACAATGGCGGAACCATGTCCGGCGGCAAAATACCACCCGCTCCGTTCGATCCAGCTCAAGAGGACTGGGAGTCCTCCATGGACCGTTTCCAAATGTTTTTGGAAACGAATAATCTGAAGGATGCCACAACCGGGAAGAAACAGGCGGTATTCCTAATGCACTGCGGCCCGACGGTATTCAAAATGGCTAAGGCATAAGCGAAACCGGCTGAAGTGAAGGCCATGGACTGGGACGTCCTCGAACCGCTACTAAGGGTCCACTATGCACCGACCGTTCCAATGCTCGTAAGATGACACGAGTTCTATCAAAGAAACCAGCGGAAAGGAGAAAGCGTTGCCGATTTCGTTGCAGACCTCTGGAACTTGGGAGGCCTTTGCGATTTCACCGACCTAGAAGAGGCTTTGAGAGACCGAGTAGTTCTCGGGTTAGATGCTCTAAACGTACAGAGCAAAATAATGGCAAAGGGTGACATCACCCTTAAAGACGCCATAGTTGAAGCTACAGCAGTGGAGGCGACCAAGAAGTCGGCTGCCCAACTACGCCGAAATCGCGCTCCAGCACACCAACCGGCCAGTGAAGTTTCACCTAAGGCAGAAGGGCAGCTGCAGACGACCCACTATGAGTACCTCTCTTCGTCGTCAGACAGCGATGAAGAAGAGGTCCATCGCCTGCGGTCCAATTGGGATCGTTACCCGAAGTCCCAGCAACCGTGCGCTGGCTGCGGCGCCAACCATTACCGCTCCGATTGCAAATTCCGCGATGTGCTCTGCCACGAGTGCGGGAAACGAGGCCACATCGGACGGGTCTGCAGAAGTCTCCTCGGACCCAGCCAGACCGCGAAGGGTACCAATCTCCACCAAACAACAGGGAGTCGCCCTATAAGGCAAGAACCAGCAAACCACTCCTACAGAAACCGACCCGTGAATCGCCTAACGAGACGGGAAGAGGCCCACCAAACACTCACTATCGGCCATGCCTCTTCACTAGACGCGAAGAAAATTCAGGTCAAAGTGGACATCGAAAATCAACCTTGCCAAATGGAAGTTGACTCGGCGGCGTCTCTGTCAATGGTCTCCTGGAAGACCCTCAAGCAACTCATCCCCACTATCCGGCGCCAAGATCTTCAATTCCAACGGCTCGTGTTAAAGGATTACCAGGGGAACTGGATTCCAGTCGTAGGATCCAGTAGAGTCCAGTAGGTTGCATTCAAGAACTGCACGGAGTACTTACCCCTGACGGTGATCAACAAGGACCGGCCTAGCCTGTTAGGCCTGCAATGGTTCACACCACTCGGCATTGAAGTGGCAGGCATTAACCAAATCGGCGGCAATGACTGGGAAGAAGACCTCGCCCACGAATTCAGGGACGTCTTTGCGGAAAAGCTAGGCGAATACAAGGGGACCCCGATATTCTTTAGCTTTAATCCAAAGATAGCTCCCATCTGCCTTAAGCCTTGTCGAGTCCCGTTCGCTCTAAAGCCAAAAATCAACGAACAGCTTGATAAGTTGATAGCCCAGGGAATTTTAAAGCCAACCGACCACTCCCCATGGGAAACAACAATCGTGACCCCAATTAAGCCGGACGGCTCCATTAGAATTTGTGGGAACTATCGAGCCACCCTAAACCACGCCCTGCAACAAAATCCATATCCGGTGCCGGTGGTGCAACAACCTTCTCCATTCCCTGGGGGGCAGAAAAGTCTTCGCTAAACTAGACTTAGCTCAGGCTTATCAGCAACTGCTGGTTGGCGAAAAAACGGCACAGGCACAGACTATCGTAACACACCGAGGTGCCTTTCAGTGTACGCAGCTTCAGTTCGGAGTCAGTGTAGCCCCAGGGATCTTTCAGAGCCTAATGGAGAGACTATTGCAGGGGATCAAAGGCGTTGTCCCCTATTTTGACGATGTGCTCATTGCTGCCCCCACTCCAAAAATTTTACGGGATCGTTTAAGACTGGTTTTTCAAAAATTCCAAGAAGCAGGCCTGAAAGTGAAAAAAAATAAGTGCAAACTGTGTACAGATCGTGTTGAATTCTTAGGGTACTTAATTGACAGTCAGGTTATTCACCCTACCGATAGCAAATTGAGAGCAATAAAAAACGCTCCCAGACCCCGGAACAAAGCCGACCTCCAGGCGTTCTTAGGCCTCATCAATTTCTATAATGTATTCTTGCCGCACAAGGCAACTGTCGCTGAACCTTTACATCGCCTACTAGATAAAAAAGCAATTTGGGTATGGGGTCACAGAGAAGAGCAGGCGTTCCATAATGTAAAACAACTACTGACTTCTGACGCCGTACTAGTGCAGTACAATGAGACCTTGCCATTAAATATCACATGTGATGCATCGCCTTTTGGAGTGGGCGCCATTTTGAGCCATGTATTACCTAATGGTAGCGAAGCCCCTGTTGCTTACTTTTCAAAAACGCTCTCGAAAACCAAGCAAAATTACAGCCAGATCAATAAAGAGGCCCTGGCTATTGTATCAGTTGTTAAAAGATTCCATGAGTACATGTACAGCCGGGCTTTTACCATTGTAACTGACCACAAACCATTGCTGGGGATCATCGCTGGGGACAAGCCAACTCCCTACATACTTTCTCCCAGGATGACCCGCTGGTCAGAATTCTTGGCTGCCTACAATTATCAGCTACAATATCATCCCGGTAAAGCCATTCCCCACGCCGACGCGTTGAGCCGTGCACCGCTCCCTGAAACCATCAACGATCCTGCACCAACGATGACAACGTTGCAGATCGAGACACTCCATACGCCACCATTAACTGCCTGTGACATCGTGAGAGAAACAAAACGCGACCCCATCTTAGCACGAGTCCTCACATGGGTGGAACGCGGATGGCCATTGGACCAAGTACCAGATGACTTTGCACCATTCAAAAGCCGTCAAACAGAGTTGTTCTTTCAGAAGGGCTGTATCATCTGGGGCGATAGAGTTGTTATCCCAGAACGACTCCAACAGGCACTGCTAAGAACCTTGCACGATGGCCACCCTGGCATCGTGCGCATGAAGGGCCTCGCACGAAGCTACACGTGGTGGCCAGGCATCGACAGACAAATTGAATTGTGGGTTAAAACTTGCCAGAGATGCCAAGAAGTAAGCAACGCTCCACCAAAGGCAACCCCAACCGAATGGGAGATGCCGCGGGGACCCTGGTCCTGCATCCATCTGGACTTTGCTGGGCTGACCAAAGGCCACACGTTTTTGCTAACCATTGACGCCTACTCGAATTGGCTCGAGATTCACCGAATAAGGAATACGACCACCGAAGCGGTCATTAAAAGACTGGAAAGACTGTTTGCAACCCACGGATTACCAGACGTTCTGGTATCCGACAACGGGCCCCAATTTACCACGTTGTCTTTTGAACAGTACCTGGCTGACTACGGTATCCGACATGCGCTTACTTCGCCTGCGCACCCTGCGGACAACGGTAGGGCTGAGCGCATGGTACAATTCGTCAAAAGGACTCTCCAAAAGATAGACTACGACAACATCGATGGGAAAATCAACCGAATCCTTTTCCTACAGCACATCACACCTCACAGCGTCACCAACAAAACTCCCGCCGAGCTGCTAATGGGACGAAAGCTCCACTCCCACCTCGATTGGTTACACCCAGCCTACGAACCAGAAAAGCCACTCGGATCCAGCGGCCGATGCCGTACCTTCCAGGTAGGCGATTTAGTATTCGCTAAAAACCTATTGGGCGATCCGCTGTGGGTAGAAGCGACCGTAAGCCGCGTAACTGGCCCAAGATCATACCTCATTCAGTGCCCTGATGATAGACTTTGGAAGCGCCACATAGATCAACTACGATCGCGGCTGCCGTCACGCAATTTTGAACTCCCTTATGACCAAACTGAGGGGGGGGGGAGATACAGAGGAAAACGAATTGCAACTAGAGGAAAACCTTTTTGAAGGGACTGAAATGCAGGAACAGGAACCGGGGTTCGGAGTGAGTTCACCTCAGGGAGTGGCCAGTGATATCGGTGATGACAGGAACGCGAACTCGGAATCAGAGGCACCCCTACTGTTAAACAACGATCTACCTCAACAAAAGTGCAGCCAACCACCAGGCACTTTGTGAAAATCAAAAAGACTAATAAAAACAACCGTCCTACCTCAAGGACTATGTAACCGCGCCCCGTGGGCAGAAGCCGGGGAAAAGGGGTGTTATGAATGAATAATGCCAAATAAAGTTATCTTGAGCTTGAAGTCAAGTGCAGGGTTCTGGCCCTGCACTTCTGATTGGCTGTTAATGGCAGGATCGGATTGGTCCGTTCAGGAGCATCTGATTGGCCATTAACAGGCCATTCTCATTGGTTAACGGAGCTAGCGCTCCAGGATTGCTATTGGTTGAATGGTTAATAAGTTGCCTATATAAGGAAGGCTATAGCAGCCCTCTAGTTTGAGCTGTCACACCATGTAAATAAAGAGTTTGAAGTTCACTGTTTCTACCGGCTCATCTTCATTATTCGCACCCATGCTCCAGACCTAACACTGGGTGCATTGAGAGTATTTCTCAGATCCTAAGAAGCCCCAGCCTATTTATTGGCCATAAATAATTATAGACAGCCATCAACTTATGTCTGCAATTGCTCCCAGAATTATGATGATAAGTCATGGCAGTCATTAAGGGAGACACCCAGGAGAAGCACCAATCTGCTGTGTAGCCCTCCTATACAAAGGCTGTGTGGTGCTTTTCCAGAAGTAACCATTTTGAGGGTGGCAGAAACTGCTTTGTGCCATCGCAGAGCTAGCACCATTTTTGTTGCTAAATTTCTAGAGTTTTGATTTAAAAAGTGTTGATAGAGTACTATTCTGTCTATATTTAATTTATATAATTGTACTTTAGCAGAGTTCAATTTGCCATAGGTTTTAACAGTCCCAGGTTTTAGCTTAATATTTAGGTTATCTCTTGTATTAGCGGCTTCATTTTTCTATTCTTTTCTTTTGGTAGCTGTTTTTGCTAATAATTATTTCTCTAATATATAATTTCACAGTATCCAGCAG
The DNA here is from genome assembly GCA_033807585.1 of Hydrophis major. Classification (NCBI taxonomy): domain Eukaryota; kingdom Metazoa; phylum Chordata; class Lepidosauria; order Squamata; family Elapidae; genus Hydrophis; species Hydrophis major. The sequence goes on along the minus strand of CM066331.1, from coordinate 180,269,851 downwards.
TGCTTCTTAATTAATTTAATTCAAATATTTTTAACTGTTGTTTGAATTTTTTTTCTGCTCTTTTCTTATAAGCTAGAAGAGATAGATTTTATATCCAGGACAAAGCTCATTCAGATCTTAGACATACCTATAAATTTCAAAACAATTATCTAAAGCTGTTTTCCACAGCCTTAAAATCAGACAGAATTCTTACTATCTCTAGTCATCAATTATCATTACATATTTGAAAGTTAAATGTTTATATGTGTACAACATTGTGCCATTAATGCACTAAATTTCTATATATTGATGTTTTATTTGTGGAAATGCATCTTAAACAAAAATTTGGAAATATTTCAATATTGTTATTGTTATATTTATGGCACAATTGATTAAACACAAGAAAAGGATTTTTTTTACTAACTTTTTCAACTATATGTAATGATTCAACTTCCAATGAAAGTATTCAAACATTAACATTATTGGGAATTGATTTCACTGGTTTCCTTCATTTTTGAACTCATGTCTGCATGTATAAAAAAAATTCACTTGTTGATCATTCAATATCGGGTCATTTAGTCATCAGTTATACATTATGTAAAATGCATTATATAAAACAGTATGCATTGCACAGGTAAATGTAACAGTTACATTTCTTCCCATGACAGTATGTGATTTTCCAAATAATTTTATTTTTATTTACAAGTCATGACTGAAAATACTGTAGATCAATAGATATAAGATTTGAATTAGCAGCACATATTTACAGTTACGGATTTTTCACTCCCATTTGCTTGATTTAGCCCATGTTTTTCCTCAGATAGTTCTCCTTTCTTGAGGTGGCATAATGCTTTCCAACTGCGACTGTCATGTTTAATCCTTTTATCTTCTTCTGCCTGCAATATAAAAGTCTCCTGAGTTTACAGATCTCTTTATTAGATGATGTAATGGAACATGTGGATGACCTTGGGGAAAGAAGGGAAGAGATGCTGCCTTGGAAACAATCAGACAAGAGCCCCCAATGGCTTAACACTCAGAGAAAGGAACTTAGAACAGACCCACCCTAATGGATCAAGCGGTTAAAAGTGGCAGCAGGAAGTCTGTACTTTCAGACTTGCAAAATTCTGTGAATGTAGCCTTACAATAGAGTAGAATGTGTTCATCTAGTCCTGTTCCCTGTCTGGTTAAGTGGGAGGGTTGAAAAGATGAGCCTATTGTATAGCTAATATACATTTCTATTATATTTGTATCATCCTTGTAACTTATGATTCCATATGTTAAATGCAAGGAACTGCTGTGTAATATTATAGAGAATCAGTTAATTGAACTGACTTTGTAGAACCATTTTTCATACAGAATGAAACCACACATTCTGTTAATGTGATTTGTATAGGATGGGAAATTATGTCAAGGTAGCCATTGGATTTATAGACATTATATATGAGCCTAGGAAATTATTGCTTGCTCAAAAACCCTGACTAAATAAACTCTGGTTGAAGACATGTAAGCTTAATCACAGTTTTGATTGCTTAGCAACTGTTTCAAAAGAGGAAATCCAGCCTCAGTCCTGTAAACTCAAGAGGGAAAAATATGAGACTAACTTTGCATTTAACACAACCAACGTATTTCCATGCAAATGAAATTACTTATTGGGATTGTAGTAGGCAGGGAGAGGGAGCTTAATTTTTATCTCCTCTGCTGGATGCTAATAAAAATTGTTCCTCAAAAATTGCTAGCTATATTGGAAAGAAAACTTCCATTGTTAAGAATAACATGTAATCTGTCTGCTCAAGATCTCAACCTCTCTATTGAAAATACTAAAAAATTGTATGATCTCTACCTGAGACTACCTGGGAGAGTTCAACTTGTTGCAGCCCCAGCTCTTTCCTTTGGGGCTGGGGATAAATGGGCTAGATGAAACAGATATTTAATTATAATTATCATGATATTCATTTTTGGTAGAATGTTTGACAGGAGATAAATTGATCTATAATCTATATTGACTTTTATCACATTGGTTTAGAATATGTTTTAACTATATGACCTCAAATAATTTTTATAGATTTCTTACAATATACATATTAGTAAAGGACATCCCTGATTATGGTCTATACTGTATCAGAGTTCCATAGAAATATATATATATATATATATATATATATATATATATATATATATATATATATATATATATATATATATATATATATTATGGTCTATACTGTATCAGAGTTCCATAGAAATATATATATATATATATATATATATATATATATATATATATATATATATATATATATATATATATATATATATATATTATGGTCTATACTGTATCAGAGTTCCATAGAAATCATATCTATATCTATATCTATATCTATATCTATATCTATATCTATATCTATATCTATATCTATATCTATATCTATCTATCTATCTATCTATCTATCTATCTATCTATCTATCTATGTATGCAGTATATTAATTTATCAAGATGCAGTAGCACAGTATATAAAATAGTGCCAGGTAATCCTTTTCTTTTTCTTTTTTTCTTTTTAATCTGGTTAATCTATATTATTAAGAACCTGGCAGAGAAGTTTGTTCTATTACAAACTAAAAATCAAGGAAGAATAGTGTTTAGAAAGTTATACTGCTAAGTTGATGGTTGTGACCTCTGTCTCAGTTACCTGCCAACATCCTTGTTGCAATGTTGAGTCCTTTAAAGTATGTTGCTGAGATATCACCACTTCTACTTGGCAGAATTCTCTCTGTTTCACCAGTCCATCATGGGAGAATAAATGAAATAAACCTGAAAAACAGAACAGGGTAGCTTTTCCCCCATTTGTCGGGAAAGAAAGATGTTCTTTTTAAACCTATGTACCAGAGAAAGAAGAAAGCAGATTCTGTTTCACAATGGCAGTTACTGTTTCTTTCCTCCTCCTATGTTCACCCTATAATTAAAATTTAGAATAGATCTTTCTTGGATGTGATGAGGAAAGAGGCTGAGTTGCTCATTCCAGAAATAAAATGGCCCTTCACTTTCAACTTCTTAAGTGCTTTATTTCCATCACATTGTTAGTTTTCCTTCTATTTCTTCCTTATCTACTTTATTTGGGTCTTTAGCTAAGCTTTTTTCACTTCGGTAAGTTATAACAAAGTTTTTAATTTTTTTTTAAAAAATAGTGCAATAAAATATACTCTTCTTATAGCTATATCCAGAAGAAGAAACCTTGAAAGATAAATATTTCAAAATAGTCTCAAAGGTGCTTTTTCAAAAGGTAACTTGGATATTTTTTTCCTTGGGGGACGAAGAACAAAATGTTTTGTTTCTTAGCCAAGAAACTTAATCAGTTGTGATGGGAGGGATGGTTGATGGAAGGATTAGGACTGACAGTTGAGACTAGTTGGTGAGGGATGGAAGGATAGATTCTGACCAGATAGTGTGGGGCAGGGAAAATGGTAGGACTGCATTTCTTTGCAGTCATCTGATTATTAGCACTCTCCCTGAGATGATTTCAAAATAGTTCATTATATCTATATTTTACTTTTATTTTGAAAACTATTTCAAAATAGTTCATTATAATCTAAAACTATTTCAAAACAGTTCATTGTATTTATATTCCATGTTTCTTTTGAAACATTCAGAACAGTTTGTGTACAATTTTCGAGTGCAGGACCCCCCAAACTTGGCAACTTTAAGGCTTATGGACTTCAACTCCCAGAATTCTCCAGCCAGTTATGGAGAATTCATAGACTTAAAGTTGCCCAGTTTGGAGACCTCTGCTCTTGTGCTTCATAGCAAAGTCAATTTAAAAGAAAAAAGCCTGTGTCTTGTATTTGGAGCTTGTGCAGGGCCAGCTTTACCATTAACAGATAGTGAAGGACCTTTCCCACTTTTCCTCTCAATCCTTTGCGGTTGTTCTTTTAAAACTGGGGCTTCTCCTGTCCTTGGCTCTCTCAAAACCTGCTGTCTCAACTGAAATTGAAACTGCTACAAGTAGTCTTCAACTTCTGGCCACAATTGGAACCAGAAAATTCAATGTTAAATAGTATGACCTTTAAGTGAGACATGATGTAACTTCAGCCAATTTTATGACTGTTTTGTTGTGGTTGTTAAGCAAATCATCACAGTAGTTAAGCAAGAAATCATGCGACCTTGATTTGCAAACTTCCCTGCTGTTTCTCCCTTGACTTTGCTTGTTAGAAGCCAGCTGAAAAAGATTGCAAATTGCAATTATGTGACTGCAGGATGTTCTAACCATCTTAAATGTAAACTTATTGTCAAGTGCCCAAATTGCAATCATGTGACCATGGGGGCAGAGGTGGTATTCAGCATGTTCTGACCAGTTCTGGAGAACCAGTAGTGTTCTGACCCACGCCCTTTTCCAACAAATCAAACACAATCCAAAGGAAACAGAAACCTTGTAATGCTTTTACAAAATAATTAGCTGTGATAAGCACAACCTTGCCAAACTGTGCGAGACTTGCCAAAAGATAACAGACAAGAAATAATTTGCAATACAATAATCTTCAAAAACAAGCTCAGGATACTGGAATGTCCACGAGGCTGGAGTTTCAAAACATCTTTGACTTCTGCAAAGTATGTTTCATTCACAGCTGGCTTTTATCTTCTTGAAGGAGGGGCCATTGCCTTGCAACCTTACTCCCAAGTCACCTGTGCTGTTGTAGCTGCTCCTTCCTATGAGCAGCCCTGTACGCACGCGCACTTGGCACAGGGTCCTCAGGAACCTCCTCATCACTGTTCCCAACCCCCACAATCTCTGAAGGCAGCAGTCCACTCCCTAATGGTCCTGGCCCCTCATCTGAGTCCTCGCTCTCCTTAGCTGTCCATACCTGCTGCCGGCTAACCACAACAGGTAGTGGAAATTTTGAGTAATTAGGAAAACCGGCAAATACATCTCTAACTGGAGATTTTACAGTATCCTTTCCCTGCCATGCCCACTAAGCCACGCCCACAGAAACGGTAGTAAAAATTTTTGAATCCCACTATTGCATGGGTATAATTTTGAAGACCAGTCCTCAATCATGTTTTGCAGCACCATTGTAATTAATCAAGCAATGAAAAGTTTTCCAAAGCCAGCAAGATTTAGCCATGTATAGGAAATGGCCTTGGGAAAAGCTGGGTGTGAAAACAAGGTATGTTAGCTTCAATTACAATGGCTGCATGCAAAAGGTGAAAGGTTGATGTGGAGAGTTGTGAGAGAAAGCAGCTGGGAAAACATCACAGTTCAGGGTTGCTTGTCATCCTGTAAGGCAAGATGGCCAGGGCCAAAAGGGACTAGATGGGGAAGGGAGATAAGGAGGATGGGTGGAGTTGGAGTCAGTCCCTTATCTTACTAAGGCTTGGAGGAATCAAGACCAGAATGGCTTGGATTGGAGTGTGTACTTCTCTTATAACCTATTATTCTTGGTTAATGACTGCAACAGGAGTGCCAGGATTGTGATTGCTAATTATAAAAAAATTATGAAATATTAAAAAAAATATGATTAGAGGACTGGGGGATAAATACAATGAATGGTTAAAGGATCTGGATATATCTAGTCTAACAAAAAGAAGGCCCAGGGTCAGTGGTGGTGTTCTACTGGTTCGGCCTGGTTTAGTCGAAGTGGTAGCTCCGAGGATCATCTTTGAGTGAACTGGTTCGCTCTGACAATCAACTGCTGGGCCTGCCCACGCTCATCTGCTCATCTGCTTCACGCGGCACAGTGGATTGCTATGTGTCAGCTGTTTTATACACACGGCTTGCAGCAGAAGGTGAATTACAAACACTGCATGCACATGCTCATCAAACTGGTAGGAAAAACTTTTGAAACCCACCACTGTCTCAGGGTGACACCATAAGAGTAGTTTTCCAATATTTTAAGGACTAGAAGGGGTCATAGCACCTCCAAAGCACCTGAGGGGAAGATAAGAAGTAATGGATGGAAGCTTAACAAACAGAAACCCAACCTAGAATTAAGGAGACGTTTCCTGACAGTGAGAACAATTAAAGTTCTGGGTGCTCTATCACTGGAAGCTTTCAAGAAGAGATTGGGCAACCATTTGTCCAGAATGGTGTAAGGTCTCCTTTTTAAATAGGGGTTTGGATTAGAAGCCCTAGAGCAGGGGTGTCAAACTCATGGCATCACGGTGGCATCATCTGACATGTTGGGACTTTCCCCCCTTCGCTAAACTGGCCGTGGCCAGCACGTGACACATCTGGCTCATTGGCTGGGAGTTCAACAGCTCTGTCCTGGAGATCCCTTCCAACTCTATGATTCTATAATATGTAGGCACATGATTGTCTTGCTTTATGACCACATTGCTTAATGATAAGATATTCCAGTCCTAATTGTGGTTATAAGTCAAAGACTACTACCTGTACCTCATCTCCAGTGTTAAAAGTATAGAATGTATAAGGTATTTATATTTTATTTAAAAAGGTTACATGTTTACCATTTCAATTGCTTTAAAATTACTGCCAAAAACTGAAAAGTTAAGTTGGTTTAAAATGTAGGAAAATGGTCAAATAGAAACCCTTTTTAAAAATTCTACAATAATTGAGCCAATTTTTGGTTATAATTTATTCATTTTATTAATAACATTTTCCCTACTAAATTACCTTCATTTCTACAAATATTAATTTGGACAGGAAATTAAATGGATATTTATGCATACACACATGTGCACACATTCACACCCACACATCATGCTATTCTCTTTTGGAGTAAGCAACATTATGCAAATCACAGAAAAGGAATAAGAAATTTTAAACCAAAGAAATTGAAGGCATGAAGTAAAAAAAGGAATATACATAACTCTAGGTTGCACCATTAATTGTACCTTTTCGTACTATACTTTTCACCTCATATATTTTTCTGAGAGATCATCTTCATCTATAAAAATATATCGGACATTAGTCTTTTGTTTCCACAAAAGACTTCTGAACTCTGTGTTTGATGTGGAAAAGAATGAAATCTGACTTTGGGTTTTACATATTAGACTGATAAATCTTTATAGAAACGAGTTGTTCACACTATTATGGAAAAGCAATGTCAAGTCCTGGATATGGGCACAAGAACAGAGACGAGACATCGGACTGTGACTTCAACTCTTTATTTAACAAGAAAGACTGGAGCTCAGAACTGGGCAGCACGAGCTCTTTTATAGAGCTTGCTGCTGTTAAACAACCAATGAACTGAGTCTGTCACTTTCACAAGCGACCAATCAGGGGTTCCCATTAACTGCCAATCAGACTGGCCAAACCTGACCAATCATGACTCGCTATTCACAGACCAATGAGAATTGCAGGATTACAAGCCTGTTGTGAGACGAAGCTGTTTAGGGTTGCAATACCATAGGTTCAATCCATAACACCCCTCCCCCCTTGGTTCCGTCTGAGGGGTGGGGTGACATACTCTCGCAAATAGGCAGGCTGCTTCACGTGTCTGCTCGACCTGCGCAGTTCCACCGGATTCTGTTCTGGTTCCGGTGGGTTGTCCGCTGGGCTGGATAATGAAGGCTGTAGTTCCGGGTTACCCTCGTCAGCGCTGTCTTCCGGGTTCCCCGGATCCGCTTCCATCGCGGTGTTGTCACGTGGCAAGGTCGCTCCCCAGTTCAGTTCTCCCTCAGATGGTGAGTATCCCCTGGGCTGTTGGATTTCGATTTCTTCTTTGTCCTCCATGTTCCTTCCCCCCCCCAGCTGGAGGTTCCGGCGCTAATCTGGAACGGAGTTGGTCTATGTGGCGTTTCCACATCTTACTGTCTGCCGTTTGTAGGCGATAGGATCGGGGTCCCGTAAGTTGCGTTATGGTAGCGGGGACCCATAATGGGTCGCCCGAGAAGTTTTTCGCAAACACGAGGTCACCTTCCTGGAATGTCCGATACTTGCTACTGGATCCCGGGGGTTGTTCTGGCGTGTAGTTTTGGTGGAAGCGATCAAGATGCGAGTGAAGTTTCCGGCCCCTCAGGAGTTCTGCTGGGGTTTTGTTCGTGGTGCTGCTTGGGGTTATATGTTGGATAAAAAGCATTCGGTTTATTTTATCGTCAATGTCGCCGTGGTCCAATTGGCTGCAGGGTGAGCTGGCAATGTTAAAGCATGGTGGATGCCCCGATCTGCCAGGTATTGTTCGAATGGCAGAGCAGTGAATTGGGGGCCATTATCTGAGACGAGGACATCCGGAAGTCCGTGGGTGGTGAATAGTTTATTCAGTTTTTTAGTGACTGCGTCTGTGGTGGTACTTTCCATTTTCTGGAGTTCAAGCCAGTTTGAATAGGCATCCACCATTAAGAGGAAAGTGTGTCCTCTTGTGGGTCCCGCAAAATCGATGTGGATACGGGACCACAGATCTCGAGGCATTTCCCACTGAGTTGGGGGAGTCTTTGGAGGAGCGGGGCGAGTCTCCTGGCATTTACTGCATTTTGCTACCCACGTTTCTATTTGTCTATCTAAACCAGGCTACCATGCGTAACTCCTGGCCAATGCCTTCATGTGCACGATGCCTGGATGTCCCTCGTGCAGCATTTTCAATACCCTATATTGTAACTTCTCCGGGACTATGACTCTGTCTCCCTATACTATGCAACCTTTCTGGGAGAACAGTTCTGTTTGATGATTTTTAAATGGCTTGAACATGTCATCGGTTTCACCGACTGGCCAACCGCGTTCTACCCAGCTGAGGACTCGTGCCAAAATAGGGTCCTTTTTTGTCTCTAAGGCTATGTCTCGAGCAGTTAATGGCGGCGATTTGAGGGTTTCGATTTGTAGTATGGTTACGGTTGGAGCAGGGTCCTCTATAATGTCTGGTAGTGGCGAACGGCTCAAAGCGTCAGCATGGGGAATGGTTTTCCCCGGGCGATGTTGCAATCGATAATCGTAGGCGGCTAAAAATTCTGACCAACGTGTCATTCTTGGTGATAATATATTGGGAGTTTGTTTGTTTCCCGCCAAAATCCCAAGTAGCGGCTTGTGGTCTGTAATTATGGTAAAGGGTCTCCCATACACATATTCATGGAAGCATTTAATTGTGGATACAATCGCGAGGGCCTCTTTATCAAGTTGACTATAGTTCCTTTCGGTTTTAGACAAGGTTCTTGAAAAGAACGCAATGGGTGCCTCATTTCCATTTGAGAGGACATGGCTTAAAATGGCTCCTACTCCAAATGGTGAGGCATCACAGGTAACTGTCAAAGGGAGAGTCTCGTTGTACTGCATTCATACGGCATCGGAGTTTAGAAGGTCTTTTATCCCTTGGAATGCTTTCTCTTCATGATGTCCCGAAACTCAAGGAGCTTTTTTATTGAGAAGTCTATGTAGGGGTTCGGCTATGGTTGCCTTCTGGGGCAAGAAAATGTTATAAAAGTTAATGAGTCCCAGGAAGGCTTGAAGGTCTGTCTTATTCCTTGGTCTCAGGCTTTTTTTTATTGCGGTTAGTTTTTTTTCGGTGGGATGGATTCCCTGTCTGTCGAGAAGGTATCCCAGGAACTTCACTCTCTCTGTGCAAAGTTGACACTTGTCTCGTTTTACCCTAAGACCCGCGTCTTTGAATTTCTGCAGAACTTTTCTGAGCCATTGTACTAATAATTCTTTAGTGGGGGCCGCTATTAGGACGTCATCAAAGTAAGGCACGACGCCTTTTATGACTTGTAATAGTCTTTCCATTAAACTTTGGAAAATGCCCGGTGCCACACTTACTCCGAATTGGAGTCAATTGCACTTAAAAGCGCCTCTATGTGTAACTATTGCCTGGGCTTCTGCAGTTGCTGCGTCCACAGGGAGTTGCTGGTACACCTGAGCTAAGTCCAATTTCGCAAATATTTTTCCACCACCCATGGAGCGAAGAAGGTGTTGAACCACTGGTACGGGATAAGCGCTCTGTTGAAGACCATGATTTAGGGTGGCCCGATAGTCCCCGCAAATTCTTAATGAACCATCTAGCTTCATGGGTATTACTATCGGGGTTTCCCAATGGGCGTGGTCAATCGGTTCCAATACGCCCTGGGCTATCAGTTTATCTAGCTGCTTGTCGATTTTAGGTTTTAAGGCAAAAGGTATTCGACGGGGCTTAAGCCGGATGGGAGCTGAGATTAAATGATATAGGGGTCCCCTTGTCCTTGCCTAATGTTCCTGTGAATACGTCCTGGAATTCCTGAATGAGAGTCTCTTCCCAGTCGTCATTTCTGGTATGGTGTATGCTGGCCAGTTCAATTCCGAGTGGGGCGAACCACTGTAACCCTAACAAGCTGGGTCGGTCACGATCAACGACAGTTAGGGGAAGCGTTGCTGTGCGGTCCTTGAATGATACTTGGACGTTGCTGGAACCGACAACTGGGATTCTGTTTCCCTGGTAGTCTTTTAGCATGATTCGTTGAGTGCTGAAGTCTTGGCAGGAAATGGCAGGGATCAGTTGTTTGAGGGTTTTCCAGGATACCATCGACAGGGACGATCCCAAATCGACTTCCATCACACATGGTCGATTCTCAATAGTAATCTTCACTTGTATTTTCCTTGCATCGAGTGATGAAGCATGGCCGATGATAATGGTTTGGTGGGCCTCTTTTCGTCTCGTTGAAAAGTTTCTGTAGTAGTAGTGGTTGTTCCATTGGTGGTTCAGACGGTCCCGGTTCTCAGGAGGTTTGCTTATCTCCCGACGGAGGTTGTTCTCCTTTCGGCTGGGACTGGACTCTCGTCTACTTCTGCAGACCTTCGCGATGTGGCCTTTTTTTCCGCAGTTACGGCAGAGTGCGTCGAGGAATTTGCAGTCCAATCGTGGGTGGTTTGCCCCGCAACCCGCACATTGGTGCGGACGTCGCTGGTTCCTTTGCTCTCGTTCCAAGCGGAGCCGGTTGACCTCCTCTTCATCCCTGTCTGAGGGTGACTCAAGGTCTTCGTGGTGGGTAGCGGTAGCGTGCTTCTCAGTGGCAAGTGGTGCCTCATCAGCGAGTTGGCGAAGTGGTGCGTTCGCTCGGCGCATTTGAGCGGCTGACTTCCTGGTTGCTTCTGCTGCAGTAGCCTCGGCGATGACATCTTTGAGGCTGATGTCGCCTTTTGCCATCAGCTTACTCTGCATATGTGGTGCATTTAATCCCAGAACTATTCGGTCTCTTAGGGCTTCCTCTAAGTTTGCAAAACCACAAAGGCCTCCTAAGTTCCGGAGGTCAGCTACGAAATTCCCAATGCTCTCGTCCTTCCGTTGGTCCCTCTGGTAAAATTCGTGTCTTCGTATCAGTGTAGGTACTGCGGGTGCGTAATGGGCCCTGAGGATTGGAGCGAGGGTGTCCCAATCCATGGTCTTCACTTCTGCTGGTTTTGCTAGTGCTTTAGCCATTTTGAAAAAGGCAGGGCCGCAATGAGTCAGGAACACCGCTCGTTTCTTGCCAGACGTAGCATCTTTTAAATTGTTGGTCTCCAGGAACATCTGGAAGCGGTCTATATACGAGTCCCAGTCTTCGGTTGCTGGGTCGAATGGAGCGGGTGGTATGGCACCGCTGGTCATCTTGCCGTCTGTTTCGTGCGCTCTTTCGCCACGTGCTCTTTCTTTGTCCGATATGTTCTATTCAGCTCTATCGTCTCCGCATCCCACCTTCGTCGCCAGTGTTAAGTCCTGGGTATGGACGCAAGAACAGAGACGAGACATCGGACTGTGACTTCAACTCTTTATTTAACAAGAAAGACTGAAGCTCAGAACTGGGCAACACGAGCTCTTTTATAGAGCTTGCTGCCGTTAAACAACCAATGAACTGAGTCTGTCACTTTCACAAGCAACCAATCAGGGGTTCCCGGTAACAGCCAATCAGACTGGCCAAACCTGACCAATCATGACTCACTATTCACAGACCAATGAGAATTGCAGGATTACAAGCCTGTTGTGAGACGAAGCTGTTTAGGGTTGCAACGCCGCTATGGTTCAATCCATAACAAGCAAAAAGTTGTCATTTGATGTTATTGCCTTATTTTACTGTAACAGAGTCGGAAGTCAATGCTTCTTTCCCCCTCCCCCCCATCTTTTCTCACTTCGTTTCTCCTTTCCCCATCCCCATCCCACTCCCTCTTCTTCTATTTACTTTTGTATTTTATCATATTTTATAACTTAATAAAATGTTTTTTTTAAGAAAGGTACCTTAGTCTTCATTCAGACTGTTCCTATAACCTGAAGGCTACCAGGCAGAGATTCAAAGTTGATAATCTAGTTTTTATTATTATTAGAAAGAAAAACAATTAGAGCAGAAAGCTAGCAACTGACAATATATATTATCATGATCCTGAGTTTAGGTGATTTGTTTTGTGTGTGTATGTGTGTCTGCATTTCCCAAAGACTTAGAATTGGCAGCGGTGGCAGATCTAACCTTGTTATAGACTCCTTGAATCTAAGGTTGGTTCTTATAGAAATAGCCTTCAATTACAATCCTAATTGGGACTGGAATTTCCATTACTAAGTAAAGTGGTTTTAGGTGAAACATCACATGATTTTTTTTTTCATTGAGTTTTTGACATAATGATTTCAAAGTTTCACAGTCTCACTGGAATAAGGCAAGGCACAGCTCTAGCTGTCACTCAACATCCAGATACAAACTGGAATTCAAAAGTATCCTCAGACTATAAAGCAATCTATATCTATATATCACTCAGTAATGAGGAAGAGGAATATGCTATATTAACAAAGTGAGAATATAAAAAAGCAGTTCATCAATAATATTCTTATATAAAAAAGTGACATCTCTCTAGAGAAAATAGATGAATATCCAAACCCCTATAAGATACAAAAAGGAACAAGAAAAGGAGGACCACTATCTCCTTTCTTGTTTATTTTGGTTTTTGAAATACTGAACGGATATATAAGACATTTTAAAGTGAAAGGAAGCAGTATTGGCTGTATTTCCATTTCAGAGGTAACTCCTGTTTTTCTAAGGACATATCTAACCGGCTAATGCAAAAAAGGTAATCTGCAAAGGTTGTTCCAGAAAAACTATTCAGCTGTACGTGTATAGTTCTTGTTAGCAGAATAAGCATATGCCAAGTTTGTTAAGTTGCTGAAGGTATGCATGAATTTGGGATTCATATCTGCTCTGCAGTTATTCTTAACCAAGTTTCTTTCAGCTGCCTTGGATGTATTGTGTTCATCAAGCATGTCTGGGATCTAGTACTGTTGTAAAAAATGTGGATTGTCTTTCAATAAATAATTTGTATCTCCATTGCTAGAAATAGCAACTGCCAAATGTTTCCTATACCAGCTAAGAGTTTTTATGCTCTCACTTTTGGGAATTTCCCCACCACCATTTTTTCTTACAAATTTCTGTCGCTCTGAAATATTCTTAAAGTCCCTTTGCATGCAATGCATACTTGAGATTTTCTGACAGATTTGCAATAATATTCACATTTGGAGATTGTAACGACCATTCCAAAGTCTTTTTTTTCCTGTAAGTACTTTATGGGTGATTTGGACAGATTGTATTTTTGCTGAAATATTGAACTTCTTTCCAGGTATATTGTATTCATGAAGACTTAATGGAGTTAATTTTCTAGCAGTTTCAGTAAACTAAGCAGCAGAAACCCCTATTTCTAGTCCTAAGGCTTTTTATTTAATCATAGAAAAGACTCCTTCTGCCATCAACCCAACTCCTATATTAGAAGGTTTTATCAAGTACTAAGTAGCTCAACACAGACAAGAAAGTTAGATTCTCCCAGAATCTCAGTAGACAGGTATATTGAAAAGAAAGTGGGTTAGGTTACAGATTCTTGGTAAATAGACGTCTACTTTAACATTCATCAGGAAGTATGTTATGACATAGCTTCTTGATCTCTCTGATCCTCTTTCTAGTTGCCTCTTGAGGGAGGGGAGATGTCATTTCTATTTGCCAGATAAGGAAGACATACCCAAATGTGCTATACTGATTTGCAATCCCACCACTTCCATTCCAAGAGCGGAAGAATTCCATTACAGCTATTCTGTTGAAGGATGCCTTGAAATTAATTCAGCCCCAAAATAGGATAAATAAACAATGCACAGCATTTCACAAAGGTATATACTGTAGGTATATAACATTGCAACAAATGTGATCAGAAGCTGCAATTTTGCATGTTGTTACACATTTTTTATTCAATTTTTTCTTCTTGTCTTTATGGAGATTCTTTCAATATCTTTCTTTCTGGGAACAGCCTACACTTGGCTCACCATTTTTTTTTTTTTTGGTAAGTTTTAAAATTAGATCCTAACCCGAACCGTAACCCTAACCCTAACGCTAACCATAAGCATAATTTTGCAAATTTTAATTTGCACATGTTAATTCTTTTTGCAGAGACTAAAACTATCTGCCAAACGGTTTTTTATTGATAATCAGTATCTGGTGCTCAGATATCTCTTTTTAAAATGGTTTTAGCTTAATACAAATTCATTAGCATTAATACCTGTATGTAGACAAATCCACCTCATTAATTTGTTTCTTTTTTCTTGTGTTGCTTTTGCATTTGTTTGATTATTTTGCTCCAGCTAAGCTCACATTTTGCTGGTTATAATCCAGACACCTTAAGACACATTTTCTACCTTGTAACCTGCTTCCAATATAAGGAATCAGAAAAGCAAGAATTACAATGTAATTCTTGTAATGTAATTGTAATTGTAAATGTAATTGTAATCAATATAAGTATCTTGTAAGCGATTGACAAATAAATAAATAAATGTCAAAAATAGCAGACTGCCCCTCTCAGATTCCCTCAATGAGTAGAGAAGACCTACTACCCATTTTCACCCATTCCAATATACATTTCTCTTTCTTACTTTCGTCTTCTTGTCATATACTTTTCTTGAATCTTTTTTAGTTTTGCTGGGCCAGGATAATCATAACATAGCCACAAGGTAAAGCCCAACAGGCTTACTAAAGAATCAATTTTACAAGAAGGTGAGAAATTTAGGTCAATTGTATGCAATGTGGCTTTAAATATTAGTGAAATTTTTATTAGGGGTGTGCAAGATTTTGTGATAGTAAGTTTGGGAGAAAGCAATAGGAAAGATTATAACTATTGTCTAGACCCATTTTTCCTGGTTAATTCTGAACAAAAAAAAACAAAACTTCTGCTTTAACCAGGGGATGCCCAGTTGATAAAAGCAAGGTTCTTCAAATAATCTTTTTTCTTGAGTAGGGAAAAGATATTTCTTTTTAAATTCTACAAAGGGAAAGGCAACGGCAAAGTCGCAAAGCAGTATAAGAATACTATTTTTAGAAGAGATTGAACACTAGAGCAACAAGTTCTTTATATGGATGCCTAAAGAATGAGAAAGAAACATTCTTGCATTGGTTTTATTGATTTTCTGTCAATAAGGAATATACTGAAATATCTGTATAACCATCAAGATTACTCAATTATTAGATGTCTTTCATGATAATTGTCCAACTTGCCTAAAATGGATAAGAAAGTGAATGGAAAGAATATTGGTGTTTTCTTTTAGAAAGCAAATACAGTTTTGTCTGGTTCAAAATATGTTGCATTCTTGATCCTGATTAGAAATATCATATTTCACTCCATCTCATGTCGCTATATTCTTCAGGAGAAATAGAATTCAATTATGTTTTTCCTGTAGAAACAGCAATGACTGGGAAGGGTACTCAAATTTGGGTAATTCATGAATTTTACAATTGAATAAAATGTTAAAAAAAAAACAATCCTATCAATGCAAGGATAAATTCTTGATGGCAGAAAGATCCGTCAGTTCAGAGCTGGTATTCAGCAGGTTCTGACCAGTTCTGGAGCAGAAACTGGTAGCAGAAATTTTGAGTTGCTTGGAAATACCACCTCTGACTGGAGATTTTACAGTATCCTTCTCCTATCATGCCCACCAAGCCACGCCCACAGGATCAGTAGTAAAAAAAATTTGAATCCCACCACTGTGTCAGTAGTCCTTTTTATTCTGTCAATCACAAACTAACAAATAAGAAGAAATGCACTCAGGATTGTTCAATCCCATGGAAACGACAAAGATCATTTAATTACATAGTCTTTGGGGGAATCATGGTATATAGTGTGCTATTTTTAAATAAACAGCAAGCTTCTGGAACTTCTGAGAGTATTTTTTAAATAAAACTTGTTGACAATATTGGTAGAAAGCTCTGAAATAAGTTTGAGAGTCTTCTGGGAAAGATTTCAAGCATCTCACACAGGGGTGGGATTCAAATTTTTAACAACTGATTCTGTGGGCATGGCTTAGGTGGTGGGCGTGGCTTGGTGGTCATGTGACTGGGTGGACATGGCTTGGTGGTCATGTTATTGGCTGCGTGTGGCCAACTCAATATCACTCACATCGAGGCATGCATCTCCTCACCTGCCTCTCATGACTGTGGGGATGCTGCAACAGTCGTAAGTGTGAAACATGGTCATAAGTCACTTTTTTCAGTGCTATTGTAATTTTAAGTGGTCATTCCACACAAGCAAAGTACCAACAAAGGAGGGAAAAATAACTCCAGAGAAGTTCCTGAGACAGGAAGTCTAGTCCTGCCAAGAATGTAATAAGGGTTAATGGAGAGGCAGTTTCTGTAAGCAACACCAGAATGTTTCCTTCCTGCCTTCCTTACAGGATTAGGCTAGTAATTTCTTCTAACAACCAGTTCTCCGAACTGCTTAGAATGTTAACAACCGGTTCTAGCGAATAGGTGCGAACTGGTAGAATCCCACCCCTGATCCCATGCAGACACTTTCATCTATACACAAAATATTCTCCTTTGATGTGATCCTTCAATCTTATTTGCTCCTACCCCAACCCCTTGCACCTATATCTATATTATTGTAAACTTTGGAAATAAATGCACATTTAATCCCATGTGACTAACTGACCTAATTTTTTCCAATATAATTTCTCATTGCTTATTAATAATAGCTTAGTTTTGCTTAATACAGAAATTTTGCTTATTGTTATAGGTAGTGGAGGAAAATATCTTTAAAATGTATAAAAATTAGTGATTAATTACTATAATTATACTCTGATTCATCAACACAATGAACATGAACTTGAGCAAACTCCTGGAGAAAGAGGGGTGCTGGTATGCTATAGTTCATGGGGTTACAAGGAGTTGGACACAACTTAGTGACTGAATAACAACAATACACTCCTGATAACAGAATGCCTAGTACCAAGATATCTGTAGGAACTCAGCTGACTCAATCCATCTAGTTTTTTCTTGGAGAAACTTCTGGATATTTCCCATTTTCTCTGCTATGGCACCAGTATCAGTGCTGGGATTCCAATATTTTTACCACCAGTTCGGTAAGTGTGGCTTGGTGGGCCTACTTTGCATGTGTGCTCACACTTTGCCCAGGTGCAGAGGCATTTGCACAGGTGCAGAGAGCTGTTCTAACTCACCTCCTGCAAGCCTGAATGATCCCAGTCGCTTCAGCAGCTGCCACGCAGCACTCTTCTGTGCCATGCAAAGCAGCTGTGCTTCAAATTCAGAGGATAAAGGTGAGTATAGGAGCCCAGGTGGGCCCAACAGCAGAGTGGTAGAGAGAAACGATTCGGTCTCCACTGCTCCTCACTGCTACCAGCTTGGCAGAACCGGGCCGAGCCAGTAGAATACTACTACTAACCAGTATCATGGAACAGTCATTAATTGCTTTTTTGAAGTAAGTTAAGGTAGACCACTTCCAGAGAGCTTTGGGTGATAGATGATTATGCTGTTTAGAATAACAGAGTTGGAAGGGACCTTGGAGGTCTTCTAGTCCAACCCCCTGCCTGTTTGCTTGTTATGATGATGCTCAAGTTTTAGTCATGTCGTTTTCTTCCCACAAATTACTGCAAATTTTTAAACTAATTTAAATTATTGGTGTTGAAATTATTTTGGCATTTTATTTTATTTGCCTTGTGCTGCTCCCTGGTAAGATTTGGTTTTGACATGCAATGAATCATATAAAAGACAAATATATGCTAGATTATACTCTAGACACAGATTATTTAAGAAATCAAATGGGATCTGATATAGTTTCAGGCATGGGTGAAATGACTGGAGACAATCTTAGTTGGTGAACTTTCAGCTCTTTATTACATAGTGACTTAAGAGGGTGAACAACAACAACTCTGCCTTATATAGGTGACCTTAATGTGAAATAACCAATAGGGAGCTGTAAGACGCTAGCTCCAGAACCAATAAGAGTCCTTCGTTAAGGGCCAATCGGATTCTCTGAACCCAACCAATCCGATTGAGCCGCTTAACACCCAATCAGAAGTGCAGGGCCAGAACCCTGCACTTTACCCCAAGCTTGCTTTTATTTAAACTATTTACATACATAACAGGATCGTTTTAATAGCCCCTTCTGCCTTAACTTGCCACAAATTTGATTATTGGAGCCAATTTGGAAGGAGAAATCCTGGACCATGAAAATATGGAGATTTTCTTTTCTGTAGATTTTGAATTAGAATCCTTAATGTGTTATAAGAAAAGTATTTTAAATAAGGAATTGGACTGGCCAGTTTGAAACAGAGCCTTATAGCGTTTATGCTTGAAGTTAAACAAAAATGCATCCCTTGGAAACATTTACAGATTATGTGATCTCTGACAAAGGTTTTATGGGCTTATACGGAGTAAAATATTACGCAGGCAAGTGATTTATTATTACTGCCTTGGAAATGCATACCACGTGGTATCCATGGCTATCTTTCCTATCACTGAATATGTTGAGTAGGTAATAATTTATTGGTATAATTTATCTACATGACCAGTTCAAAAAGTGCTTCTACTGTACTATATTGTAATATTTCTTTTGTATTCTGGCAAGGAAATAGAGATTCTGCATTGGTTCTAAAGCAGTGATGGATGATTAGAGATGGAATTTAATCTACTTAATCATACTACTGTGATGAAGCATATCTGTCAGGGAATAAGATGTCAACTTGTTGTTACCTTAGTTTTCCTCCTAGGTGTTCCAGCATCTTTTACAACTTGGAATTCTTCTAGAGGCTGGGGTGCTAGAAGTGTTATGTTCTGCGCATGGGTGCAAGGAACGGAGACGAGGCAGTGAACAGTGAACTTCAACTCTTTATTAATCATGCTGAACAGAGCAAAACCCTAGGGCAGCAGCAGCCCTTTTATAGGGTAGGCTGCTGACCTATTAGTCAATGAGAAACATGGAAGTGTTAAACCCTTGAACCAATGAGAGTTGGCCCGTTAACAGCCAATCAGATTTCCCAGAAAGGACCAATACGATATCGCTATTATTGGCCAATCAGAAGTGCAGGATTAGAACCCTGCATTTTCTTAAGGTTGTTAAAACTTTATTAAACGCCTTTATTAGTTCATAACAATAAGATTCAATCAAACCTGATTTCTAAGTCAGAGTTTGAGTAAACCTCTACATAGACTTCTGAAAATCACTCAGAAACTTCAAAATTTTTCATAAATTTTGCTGTTATAATTTTGACTGACAAAATTCATGTATTTTTAATTCCTTTTTTATGGTTATTATGTTACACTTCTGCTTTTCTACTTCCAAGTGCTTTTTTAAAGGACTGAGTGTCTTATTTAAATCTCAAAATAGCTCATGGCCTAGCCAATTATAGGACAATATGTCTATCTTTAAGACAACTGTTATATCCATCTTTAACATTTCATACATTTCTGTTGCCATCAAAGACACTAATGGCAATGCACAGGATGACTTTCTTGATTTCATTGCCTAGACCTAGACCTCATCTTCCTTTTGTTCTATATTTCACTAGCAGTAATTGTTATTTTGAAGTGTCTTAAATAAAAGATTACACTGGACAACAAATTTTTTTCAAATGTTTTGCTTCCTGAAGAACATTTGGTGATTATGATAGACCTCTCCAAAGTGAACACAAATATAATTTCAGAATGAGTGTATCACATGGGAATCTTGACAAATATGAAATGAACTTTTAATTACTATAATGTATTTAATCACATGTTTCTGACAAGGCTGCATGAGTTCAACAGAGCTAAAAGTGTTTGTTGCTGATTTTCGTTTGTACTCAGTGTCACTGAAGTGTCTTATAAGTATCAGCAAGCACTGATGGATTTCAGTTGCCTTTGTATGCTTGTTCATTGTGACTGGTGAAAACTTTCACTGTGTTCATCACTGACTTCACCTCGATTTTGGGGAAAGAAACACAAGTGTCAATGCAGAAAATGAATTTTTAGTGACATGTTGCACATAGAACAAAACAGAACAGAGCTAGAAGGGACTTTGAAGCTAGTCCAGTCCCTTGCTCAAGCAGGAGAACCTATACCATTTCAGATAAGTGACTGTCTAGTCTCTTCTTAAAACCTCCAGTGATGGAGCGCCCATGATTTCTGAAGGCAAGCTGTTCCACTGCTTAATTGTCCTCACTGTTTGGAAGTTTCTCCTTAATTCCAGGTTGCTTCTCTCTTTGATTAGTTTTTTGTCCTGCTCTCTGGTGCTTTGGAGAATAATTTCATGGTCTTATATTCTGAAAGAAGTTTGTCAAAAAACTGAATGTAATTTGGTGCTCTGTCGTCACCAAGAAAATTCTCAATGATATCCTGGAATGCTTTCTAAATGATTTTCTCTGGCCTCACTAACAGATCTTCAAACCACTTGTCACCACATTTCCGATCTGTTGACCAACAAAAATGACTTCCTTAATCTTGGCATTAGTTATTCTTGGAAACATTGGTCTTAAATAATGAAAACCTTCATCTTCCTTGTTCATCATTTTCACAAAATTTTTCATCAGTTTTGAGTTTTATGTGAAGCGGAGACAAAAACATCTTTTCAGGTCTACAAGTGGTTCATGTGCCACATTTCTCTGTCCTGGGAACAAATTCTTTTGGAGTGGCCATTTCTTTTTAATGTAATTTAACTCTTGCAAGGCTGTCCCATTCACATATGTAATTACAATATTTGGTGTATCTAAGTTACATTGCAAACAGTAGAACCACTGTCTTTAGATCTCCACAGAGAATTGTATTTAGTGTACTGGATGTGTTTCAATGACAGTTCTATGTTTTTGTAGGTTTCTTTCATGTGTGCAGCATAGCAACAGGTATTGAAAGGTGTACATTGCCACTGTTTATTGAGACAGCCTTGAGGCTTTACTGATGACTCTGTACAGAGATGTACAAAGAGTCAGGCTCACAATCCAAAGCTGTAAACAAACTGTCAATGTCAGGACAGAAAACAAGATGGTTAACCTGTGAAAGAAATTTGTTAAATTGTCTTGGAGGCTATAAAAGATAAAAATGTTCATACCAGGTGATAGTAAATACCACCTTTGCAGTCTTGAACCTAGTAGTTCTACTTTTGATTTTGACAAATCAAAGGCCCTGACCAGGTTATTTAATTCTGACTGTGTTTTGAGATGAGGCTCACTATAGACATATACAATTCAAAATCTGGATTATTGTCACTGTCCATATCTGGTGGATGCATTGCAGCATTTTAATCTGTTTTGTGTAAGCTCCATTCTCTGGTGGCTTCAGTACTAGCAGATTGTCATCATGTGACACTGGACTCATGGCAGATTGAGATATTTAATTGATTTCTGATTTTTAGCAGAGAAATCAGCAACATTAGTCAGGAGTACATCTATCATGTGATCATTCTTTTCTTACCATATTATCAGTCCAGCAAAGAGGCATTGGCTTCCAAGTTCTAAGCCAAGCACTAAGATGAACAGCAAATCTTGCACAACAAATGAGTGGAGCCCAGTTCTTGCCCTAATTACCAATCTTACAAGCTAACTTCATATGCTTTTTTAGATCCAGTCATGGTGCATGTTTGAGGATTAACCATGTACTTGCCACATATGTAACATATGTAACAGAATGTATTGTGGCTCTTTCCAACATTAGGAAGCCATTTCTGCTGTCAACAATCATCCTACAGCAAGTCTGCAACTGGGTTACTTGTTATTTAAATTACATGTACATTGACAATGCTATGCATTGAAACAATCACACCAAAACTCATGGAAACTTATATCCAAAATGAGTAGCATATTTGCACATTTGTAGCTTTTCTGGGCAGCATCCATTCAGCCTAAGTATGCCTAGGCATGTGCAAAGTACATCAGTCCCACAAATTATATATAATTTTATATAATTTTATGCCCTGAATGCATGCCTGGACAAGCATGAGATAAATACAGTATACTATAACACAAGTGAAAACTAATAAATTATATATGTATATGTATATGTGTGTGTGTGTGTGTGTGTGTGTGTATTCATTCTTAAGTTTTCACAGGTACTTACATGTATGGCATTCAGCTTTGTTTGTTCAGGTATTTTCCCACGTCATAGTAGTGGTGCTTTTAAAGTTGTAGCAATGTTTCAGCAGAATCTCATCTGCCATCATCAGCAACCGGCTTTGCCTTTGGAGCACTGCCGCTGTTTGGAGCTCCAAATGGCGGCGGAAGCTCCAAATGCGGAAGCTCCAAACATGGCGGTAGGCGATCTTTTTATTTTGGTCCGCGTGAAGTTCAGAGCGAGCATGAGAGCGAGACTGCGATACTTTGCTAAAGAGCCAGAAAGCAGCAAGGGCGCCAGGTGGAAAGGACAGGGTCGCAATCACACGGAGATGCCCAAAGCGCGGAGCGCACATAACTAAAGGCGGCACATGCAGTTGGCTTGGGGACTATAAGGCAGCATCTGCGCCTCTTCCCAGGTGCGTCTCTAGGCTGCTTCCAGAGCTACAGGACGCTCTCTGTTGCCTACCGGCCCTTCTTCCTTGGGCTCTCTGCCGTGGGATACACCCACTTCCACCTGCAAATTACGCCTCGCAACTCTTTTCTCCCTTTCCTCTCGCTCCAAAAAGATCGCCATCATTTCCTGCCGATTTGGGCTTCCAGCCACTTTGTGATCCACTAGTGAGGTTGCCATCTTGGATGGAGGCATCGCAGTCTCCCTCTCTTGCTCGCTCTGAACTTCATGCGGACCAAAATAAAAACATCGCCCACCGTCATGTTTGGAGCTGCCGCTTCCACGTTTGGAGCACTGCCACTGTTTGGAGCCCCAAATGGCGGCACTCCAAACACGGAAGCGGCAGTTCCAAACTTGGCGGAATGGGCAGAAGGGAAAGAAACAGCGGCGGGTGCCAAAGGCATCTGCAGCAAAGGTGGGAGGAGGGAGCTCTGCAATTCGCCATGATCGCCCGTTAGGAGCGGCTGGTGGCGAGGAATTGCTGCCTGGGGGCGCTCCTAACGGCAAGTCCCCCGCCCTTCCCCCTTATTTTGCATGTTTTAAAATAGGCCTAAATTTGGGGGGAGGGGCTTAATTTGATTTTATGCCAAAGAAACATGGTGGGGCTTACTATTGGTGGAGGCTGTATTGTTGGAGAAACACGGTATATATATGGCATTCAGCTTAGTTCAGGTATTTTCCCACGTCATAGTAGTTGTGCTTTTAAAGTTGTAGCAACGTTTCAGCAGAATCTCATCTGCCATCATCAGGCTTCTGTATAGTGTTCATCTGTGAGTTAGACTTTTACAGTGGTTTCAGATTTAAATTTGGGGCAGCCTATTGCTGTGCCAGAATGGTTTTTTCTTCATCCTGATTGGTTGAGAGTCTTGGTCTTTGTTTATTGGTCTTGGAGTTTGCTGTGTTCTGCTTCTAATATCTTCTATCTGTTTTTTAGGCTCTTTTTGTATCTTGATTGGCTGGCAACATTGTGTTACTTTATTGGAGGCTTTTAGTGCAGCTTGGCTTCGGGTAAATGGACGGCTATCATTAGTTAGGAAGCTGGGTTTCATCTGGGTGCCTGGTTGGGGTGTGTTTGAGCTGGAGGTATCAGCCCCCACCTGAACAGAACACGCCTCCAGCCAATCAGAACACAGCCAACCCCCCAACCAATCAGAACACAGCCAACCCCCCAACCAATCAGAACACCCTCCCACCCAATCAGAACACAGCCAAGCCCCCACCCAATCAAGTCACAACCCCACTAGCAGTTAAAAGGAAGAAGCAGCTGCAAGCTCACATCACTCTGAGAAGCATAGAGCTGAAGACCAAGCCTGAAGATGATGAATGAGATTTCATCGAAACGTTGCCTAGATACTTCCAATCTTACGCTGGAGAAAACCCGAATAACCAAAGATACACACACACACACACACACACATAACAAAGCTGAATGCCAGACATGTAAGTACCCGCGAAAACTTAAGAAAACATATATATATATATATATATATATATATATATATATATATATATATATATATATATATATATATATATATGTTTTCTTAAGTTTTCACGGGTACTTACATGTCTGGCATTCAGCTTTGTTCGGGTATTTTCCCACGTCATAATAGTTGTGCTTTTAAAGTTGTAGCAACGTTTCAGCAGAATCTCATCTGCCATCATCAGGCTTCTGTATGGTGTTTGTCTGCGAGTCAGACTTTTACAGTGGTTTCAGATTTAAATTTGGGGCAGCCTATTGCTGTGTCAGAATGGTTTTTTCTTCCTCCTGATTGGTTGAGAGTCTTGGTCTGTGTTTATTGGTCTTGGAGTTTGCTGTGTTCTGCTACTAATATCTTCTGTCTGTTTTTTTCTTTTTTTGGGGGGGGCTCCAATAAAGTAACACAATGTTGCCAGCCAATCAAGATACAAAAAGAGCCCCCCCCCCAAAAAAAAAAACAGAGAGAAGATATTAGCAGAACACAGCAAACTCCAAGACCAATAAACACAGACCAAGACTCTCAACCAATCAGGAGGGAGAAAAAACCATTCTGACACAGCAATAGGCTGCCCCAAATTTAAATCTGAAACCACTGTAAAAGTCTGACTCGCAGACAAACACCACACAGAAGCCTGATGATGGCAGATGAGATTCTGCTGAAACGTTGCTACAACTTTAAAAGCACCACTATTATGACGTGGGAAAATACCCGAACAAAGCTGAATGCCACGTCATAATAGTTGTGCTTTTAAAGTTGTAGCAACGTTTCAGCAGAATCTCATCTGCCATCATCAGGCTAGTGTTCATCTGTGAGTCAGACTTTTACAGTGGTTTCAGATTTAAATTTGGGGCAGCCTATTGCTGTGCCAGAATGGTTTTTTCTTCCTCCTGATTGGTTGGGAGTCTTGGTCTGTGTTTATTGGTCTTGGAGTTTGCTGTGTTCTGCTTGATTGGTGTTTCTGATATCTTCTGTCTTTTTTTTTTGTTTTGGCTCTTTTTGTATCTTGATTGGCTGGCAGCATTGTGTAACTTTATTGAAGGCCTTTAGTGCAGCTTGGCTTCGGGTAAATGGATGGCTATCATTAGTTAAGAAGCTGGGTTTCATCTGGGTGCCTGGTTGGGGTGTGTTTGAGGTGTAGGTATTAGGGGGGATCTGTTTGTGCCCAGGTGTTTGCCTGGCTTGTGGTGTGGAGATTTTTTTGTTTGTGAGTGCAGGCTTCCAAATGATTGACAGCCTGGTGGAATCATCTCTTCTGTTCATGCTTTCTGGTCTTTTTTCAATCTCTGTGGCTTCTCTGATGATTCTGTGGTAGGGTTTTCCATAGTGGCTAGGGTTTTGGTGCCATTGAAGTTGATGCTATGACCTGTGGCTTCCATGTGTTGGACTAGTGAGGAAGTGTGTTCCAGCTTTTTGACTGCATTTTTGTGTTCATCTAGGCGGGTACTTATTCTTCTATTGGTCTGTCCAATGTATGTGGCCGGACATGATGCACAGGGGACTTCGTATATGCCTTGGTTTTCGAGGTCAATTTTATCTTTGGGGTTTCTAAGGATGGCTGCTATTTTTCTGTCTGTTTTGAAGGCAGTCTTGATGTGATGTCTGTGTAGTACCTTACTTATTTTGTCTGTAGTACCTCTTATGTAGGGCAGGACAGCTGTTCCATGGGTCTGTTCATCTTCTGGGTCTCTATTATGTTTTAATGTGTTTTTGTGGATCAAGCTGGTGATTTTGCTTCTGTGGAAGCCGTTGGCTGTCAGTACTTTAGTCAGGGTGCATAGTTCAGTCTTAATGTGTGTCTTGTCTGCCAGGCATTTGGTTCTAGTAATTAGTGTTTTAGTCACGGAGTTTATCTGTGCTGGGTGGTGGTGGGATTGGGTGTTGAGGTAGCAGTTAGTGTGTGTTTTCTTCTGGTATACGGTGTGTCCTAGTGTGCCATCTGTTTTTTTGTAGATTAGCACATCTAGGAATGGTAGTTGTTTGTTTGTTTCTGTTTCCATGGTGAACTTGATTTTGGGTTGTGTGTTGTTTAGGTGTGTTAGGAAATTGTTTAGGTTTTCTTTTCCATGGGGCCAAATCACAAATGTGTCATCGATGTATCTTAACAATAGTTTGGGTTTGTGGATGGCATTGGCCAGGATTCGAATTCTTCCATGAACAGGTTTGCAATGACGGGTGACAGTGGTGATCCCATAGGGGCTCCTTCAATTTGTTTGTATCTTTGTCCTTTGTATATGAAATATGTGTTGGTTAAGCAGTGTTCTGTTAGTTCCACGAGGTGTTTAGCTGGTTGGTATTTATTTTTGATGATTTCAAGGGTCTCTTTTATGGGGACTTGAGTGAATAGTGAAACCACGTCGAAACTTACAAGCAGATCTTCTTGCTCCACATGTAGATCTTTGATCATTTCCAAGAAGTGGTATGAGATTTTTACATGTGAAGCTGCTGTTTCAGCATGGGGCTGTAGCTGTTTTGCTAAGTGTTTAGCTAGGTTTTGAAGTGGTGCTCCTCTGGAGCTGACTATGGGTCTGAGAGGTATGCCTTCTTTGTGTATTTTTGGGAGGCCGTATAGTTTGGGGCATCTGGAAGATTTCTCTCTTGGGATGATCATCTGTTGGATCTTTTTGCTCATGTGGCTGGTTATAATTTTCTTCTTGGTTAATTTTTCCAGATATGTGGTTGGGTCTGTGTTTATGGGTTTGTATGTGGAGTCTTGGAATAGGTCTGTCAATTTTGTTTCATAGTCTTTTCTGTCCATTACTACAGTGGCATTCCCTTTATCTGCTGGGAGGATGATTATGCTGCTATCTCTTTTCAGGGTTTGTAGCGCTTTAATTTCATTTTTCTGCAAGTTGCTTTTGGGTGGTTTGCTTGTGCATAGGATGTTGGTAACTTGGTGTCTTATTTTATCAGCTTCATCTGTATTTAATTTAGTTAGGCTGGATTCTACTGCACATATGATGGATTCTGTGGGGATTTTTTGGGGTGCTATAACATAATTGAATCCTTTGGTTAGGACATCTGTTTCTGTTTTGGTGAGTTCTCTGTTGGAAACGTTGTACACTAATTGTTTCAGGTGTTATTGTGAGTTGTTGGGGGTTTTCTTGTCATGTTCTATATATATATATAAAAATTTGCAAAACAGAAAGTTTCTATAAAATGGTACAGGATAGATTAAATTATAGGTTATTTTCATGATTAGCAGAAAAAAATCTATAAGATGTACCCAAAAGTGTTCAGGAAGTAAATTCTTTGTTGTCCAGTGACTTTTTTAAAAAATGTGCTTTTTGTTACTCTTTTTAGATTGTTGCTAAATTTTTGTATTTTTTTTTTGGTAAGCTGCTTGAAATAATTCCTTTTAAGGGAGGAATACAGAAATATCTTCAGTAAGTAAAACGAAGTATTTGGGGAATACATTTGCAAGCCACTGTTCAAAGTTCATGACATCTCTTGTTTTGATGATATGTGTGCACAAAGAAAAAAAATGCAAGAGGCTTTCCCAGGCTTTGCTTGCAGTTCCAGTGCACTGAGAATTGATAGCTTGCCCTTCTCTTTACTTAGACTGTTGTGTATGCAATATAATTAATAAAGTGTGAGCTTGGAGTAAGTGCAGGGTTCTGGCCCTGCACTTCTGATTGGCTGTCAAGTGGCCGGACCGGATTGGCCCGTTCCGGGGAATCCGATTGGCCCTTAACAGAGAGTTCTTATTGGTTATAAAAGCTGGTGTTCCTAGTTTGTTATTGGTTAAATGTTACAAGGTTTGCCTATATAAGGCGGGTTTTTACTGATATTAAATGAGCAAGTCACGATGTAAATAAAGAGCTGAAGTTCACCATTCAGAAACTTGTCTCCATTCTTTCTCACCCATGCTCAAACTTAACACTGGCGACGAGGATGGGATTTGGAGACATCTGAACCAACGAAACTTCGAAGAACACTGAGCACGTGACAGACGACGCCAACAATGGAACCATGTCCGGCAGCATCATACCACCTGCTCCATTCGATCCAACCCAAGAGGACTGGGAGTCCAACATGGATCGCTTCCAAATGTTCCTAGGGAGGAACAATTTAAAGGACGCCACACCAGGAAAGAAACGGGCAGTGTTCCTAACGCATTGCGGTCCAACCGTATTTAAGATGGCTAAAGCACTAGCCAAACCCTGAGAAGTGAAGGCCATGGATTGGGATGACCTCGAACCTATCCTGCGAGACCACTACGCTCCGACCATGCCTACGCTCATGAGACGCCACGAGTTTTATCAAAGAAGCCAGCGAAAAGGAGAAAGCGTGGCCGACTTCATAGCAGACCTCCGAAATTTGGGAGGCCTCTGCAGATTCACTGATCTTGAAGAAGCACTAAGAGATCGCATAGTTCTGGGATTAGATGCGCCAAGTGTCCAAAGCAAGCTGATGGTGAAAGATGACATCAGCCTTGCCGACGCCATCGCCGATGCTACCGCAGCAGAAGCAACCAAGAAGTCAGCTGCACAACTACGCCGAAATCGCACTGTGGTACCACCACCGGCCAGCGAAATCTCACCTAGTTCAGAAGGGCAGCTCGCGACAATGCACCACGAGGACCTCTCTTCGTCGTCGGACAGCGACGAAGAAAGAGTCCATCCACTGTGGTCCGACTGGGACCTTCACCTGAAACCCTTATGCCCTTGCACTGGCTGTGGAGCCAACCATGCCAGATCTGAATGCAAATTCCGCGACGCACTCTGCCATGAGTGCGGGAAACGAGGCCACATCGGACGGGTCTGTCGCAGCTTGCCAAGACCCAGCCAGGCCTCAAAAGGGGCTAACTATCGCCAATCGACAGGAAATCATCCTGTAAGGCGAGAGCCAGTAAACCACTCCTACAGAAATCGAGCTTTGCAAAGAGAAGAGGCTCACCATACTATTACTATCGGTCACGCCTCAGCCTTGGACACTAAGAAAATCCGAGTCACGGTAGCCATCGAGAACCAGCCTTGCCACATGGAGGTCGACTCGGAATCGTCCCTCTCGATGGTGTCTTGGAAGACACTCAAGCAACTCATCCCCACAATTCAATGCCAAGATCTCCGTTTCCAATGCCTCATCCTCAAGGACTACCAGGTGAATCGAATCCCCGTCATCGGGTCCTGCTGAGTCCGAGTCTCCTTCAAGAAGCACACAGCATACTTTCCTTTAATGGTCATCGATAGAGATAGGCCTAGCCTACTGGGCCTCCAATGGTTCGTGCCACTCGGCATTGAAGTGGCCGGCGTAAACCAAGTCGGTGGCTGTGACTGGGAGGAAGACCTTATTTCTGAGTTCAGGGACGTCTTCACGGACAGCTTAGGCGAGTACAAGGGGACCCCGATCTCATTCAGCTTAGATCCAAAAATAGCTCCCATTCGCCTAAAGCCCCGTCGAGTTCCGTTTGCCTTAAAATCGAAAATCAACGAACAACTCGACAAACTGATAGCTCAGGGGGTGTTGGAGCCCATCGATCACTCCCCGTGGGAAACCCCTATTGTAACACCCATTAAGCCAGACGGGTCAATCCGAATTTGTGGGGACTACCGGGCCACTTTGAACCATGCCCTGCAGCAGAACACGTATCCAGTTCTGGTGGTGCAGCACCTCCTCCATTCCCTGGGGGGCAGGAAAGTTTTTGCTAAATTGGATTTAGCTCAAGCATATCAGCAATTACCAGTAGATGAAAAAATGGCACAGGCCCAAACTATTGTGACACACCAAGGTGCCTTTAAATGTACCCGGCTGCAATTCGGAGTAAGTGTAGCCCTGGGGATTTTTCAGAGCCTTATGGAAAGGTTATTGCAAGGAATTAAGGGCGTGGTCCCCTATTTTGACGATGTATTAATTGCAGCCCCTACAAAAAAATCTGACAGGACCGGTTAAAATCAATCCTAAAAAAATTCCAAGAGGCCGGTCTTAAGGTTAAAAAAAACAAATGTAAATTGTGTACTGACAGTGTTGAGTTTTTAGGGTACCTGATTGATAGCCAGGGCATTCACCCTACCGAAAGTAAATTAAAAGTGATCAAAAACGCTCCCAGGCCACGAAACAAGGCCGATCTCCAGGCGTTCCTAGGCCTCATCAATTTTTATAATGTATTTTTACCGCACAAAGCAACTGTCGCTGAACCATTACACCGATTGTTAGATAAAAGAGCAAATTGGTTATGGGGTTACTGTGAAGAACAGGCGTTCCGAAATGTTAAAAAACTGCTCACTTCTGACTCTGTATTCATGTAGTATAATGAGACTTTGCCGTTAGTTATAACCTGTGATGCATCGCCTTTCGGGGTGGGCGCCATTTTGAGCCACGTACTGCCTAATGGGAACGAAGCCCCTGTTGCATATTTTTCAAAGACTCTGTCAAAAACGGAGCGGAACTATGGACAAATTGATAAAGAAGCCCTCGCAATTGTCTCAGCTGTGAACAGATTTCACGAATACGTGTATGGTAGGGTTTTTACTATTGTGACTGACCACAAGCCTTTGTTGGGGATAAAGCCGGAGATAAGCCGATTCCCTACATATTATCCCCTAGGATGACCCGATGGTCAGAATTCTTAGCTGCTTATAACTATCAGCTGCAATACCGCCTGAGGAAAGCCATTCCCCACGCCGATGCATTGAGCCGAGCACCGCTTCCAGAGACTCTCAACGATCCGGCACCAATGGTAACCACGTTGCAAATCGAAGCGCTCAACTCGCCGCCACTGACCGCCTGAGATATCGCGAGAGAAACCAAACGTGACCACACCCTAGCACGCGTCCTAGGCTGGGTAGAACGCAGATGGCCATTGGACCAGTTATCAGATGACTTCACACCATTCAAAACTCGACAGACCGAACTCTTCTCCCAGAAAGGCTGTGTCATCTGGGGCGATAGAGTCATTATTCCAGAACGGCTCCGAAAAGCGCTGCTGAGAACTTTGCACGATGGCCACCCCGGCATCGTGCAAATGAAAGCCCTTGCACAAAGCTACGCATGGTGGCCGGGCATTGACAAGCAAATTGAACAGTGGGTTAAAGCTTGTCCCAAATGCCAAGAAGTCAGCAACGCCCCACCAAAAGCCATGCCTACTGAATGGGAGACACCACGTGGACCCTGGTCCCGAATTCACCTGGACTTCGCGGGGCCAACCAAGGGCCACACCTTCCTGTTTACCATCGATGCCTACTCCAATTGGCTCGAAATTCATCGCATGACAACTACGACCTCCGAGGCAGTCAGTAAGATTCTAAACAGACTCTTTGCAACCCATGGATTACCAGACGTCCTGGTATCCGATAACGGCCCACAATTTACTGCACTAGCGTTCGAGCAGTACCTCGCTGACTGCAGCATCCGCCCTGCGCTCACCTCGCCTGCGCACCCTGCGAGCAATGGCTGAACAGAACGCATGATTCAATTTGTAAAGAAAACCTTGCAAAAGATAGACTACGACAACATTGACAACAAGGTCAACCAAATCCTCTTTTTGCAACACATCACCCCACATAGCGTCACCAACAAAACTCCCGCTAAACTGCTAATGGGACAAAAGCTCCGCTCCCACCTCGACCGGTTGCACCCTGCGTATGAACCAGAGAAACCACTAGGATCCAGCCGCCGCTGTCGCACCTTCCAGGTAGGAGGCCTGGTTTATGCAAAAAACCTATCAGGAGACCCGTTGTGGGTAGAAGCGACTGTAGTACGTGTAACTGGCCCTAGATCCTACCTCGTGCAATGCCTTGATGATAAACTTTGGAAATGCATATCGATCAATTACGGTCACGGCTTGCAGCGGCCAATTCGCAACTCCCCTATGTCCAAACTGAGGGGGGGGGGAGGTACGGAAGAAGATGAAGCCCTAGGAAACCCGTTCGAAGGAAACGACAATTTGATTGAAACTCAGGAAGTGGAGCCGGAGGGAGAAACGTCTGCACCTCAGGGAATCGAGGAAAATGTGGGCAACGACGTAGAAGTGAACTCTGAACCAGAGACAGCCTCACTGCCAGACAACGATCTACCTCAGCGAGATTGCAATCAGCCGATACAACGAAAATCAAAAAGACTAAAAAGACAACCGTCCTATTTAAGGGACTATGTAACTGCGCCCTGAACTAAGGAACCAGGGGGAAGGGGTGTTGTGTATGCAATATAATTTATAAAGTGTGAGCTTGGGGTAAGTGCAGGGTTCTGGCCCTGCACTTCTGATTGGCTATTAAGTGGCCGGACCGGATTGGCCCATTCCGGGGAATCCGATTGGCCCTTAACAGAGAGTTCTTATTGGTTATAAAAGCTAGCGTTCCTAGTTTGTTATTGGTTAAATGTTACAAGGTTTGCCTATATAAGGCGGGTTTTTACTGATATTAAATGAGCGAGTCACGATGTAAATAAAGAGCTGAAGTTCACCGTTCAGAAACTTGTCTCCATTCTTTCTCGCCCATGCTCAAACTTAACACAGTGAATCAGCCCCTAAGAAATAATGCTCATGCAATCTGAAGCATAGGTGGAATGGAGGGCACTTTTCCTCAAGAAATATATCTGAAATTCTATCCTTCTATAATATATTACAACTTTCTCCAAATTAGTGCCTTGAAAAAAATAGTAATAATGTTTTGGGATTTTGGCAACTTGAAGTTATATACATTTGGAGTAATTTTTTGTGCTGGTGAAACATCATATAGATCGTGTTGAATTTCTTATTTCACACAACTATGTCATTATAAAAATAAATACCTTTCTTGTATAACCCATCTTTATTTCCCTGTTGTTTATATATTTTTTAATCTGATGGATGGCTCCATATACTATATATTAGCAATTCTTCCCTTACCTATGAAAATAATGCAGAGTTGGATGAGTTTGCACTTGGTTGAGATGCCATAAGTATATTACACAAATTGTAGGTTTCTTGGATGTGTTGAGGGAGTGGGGAGTAGTTGAGCCTGATCTGAGGGAATCTTTTTTTTATCTAAATTGAGAACAATAGAGGAGTTGGAAGTTGGCTGTGATGTAAGTAGGGAAAACTGTGAGCCTGATTGAATACTATTTGGAAGCTGGGACACAATCAATGCCATTAAGAGAAGTGAAGAAAGCTCTCTTCTTTTCCACTATATTAATAGTTTTTCATCTCCAACTGCATTATTATTACTATAAAATAGACAGTACAATGTGTTAGAAGCACAATACAGCAAGGATTCTAATCAATCTTAGATGGTAAATTCTAGAAATTGATACTGAGGAGGTTCTTCCAACTTTCAGAATTTGTCTCTAAGCTCTCCTAGTCCACCATAGTAGAATTTATAATGGCATAAGAGTATGCTGTTGAATAACAACTATAAGACATAGGAGGCATTATCCAAATATTTGTCCAAGATATTTTATACACAAGGAAAAGATCCACTTTAAGTGAAAGAGGGGGAAGCTTCCCAGTACTTTAAAATTCTAAGAATTATCTTTATCATATCTATGGCTATATTCAGATACCACACAAAATATGATTTAGCAATATGCATCAGTTTACATCAGTTTATAAACTATAAGTGATTTAGCAAAGTTGTTGCCCTGCTATCTATTCTGACTGGCCCAAATGACATTATTTTCAAAACAAGCTTTTATGGAATCATCATAACTACAAGGGCAATTGGATGGGTTGTTAAGCATGAGCTATAAAAATAACTTTCAAAGCTCTTCTTTCACAGATTTGTGAGAGTAAAGGACAAGAGCACAGGAGTTTGGACAGAAACGATTGAGTTGTAATGGTTTTGTGAGCATAGCATGAATGCTGCTCCAATGTAAAAACCCCACAGGGCTCTCTGTAGACTTTGTGGATTGTGTGCACTGAAGCAGCTTTTTCTTTAGCATCCAAGGGAACATTATATGCCAGCAAGGAATAGATGTGAAAAGTCAAAACCGTCCACCTTTCTTCCTGTATACAGAAGCCGCCATAGCTCTTTTAGCTCTTAGCATTTCTTTTCAGTTGATAATTTTTTCCAATTCTTCAGTTCCAAATGTTTTCAAAGGAAACTAAGGCAAAAACAAGGCCAGATTACTATTTTCAACATTTGAGAAGGCTGTTAATATGAACTGAAAGTACTGATCATCGAAGAATGACAGGGGAGCAATAAATGACTGAATGACTGAATAAATAAATTGGAAGCTTTTTGTGAAGTCTTAGTGCTTAATTTTGTGTTCAAAAATTTGTAATTTTACTGCTTTACTAATTTTTTTTCAAGAATTAAAAGATGGTATCATAGTAGGCACAGCATGCTTAATCTGAACTGAATGAATTGCCTGTGATAGATTTTCAAAACTGCTGTGCCCCATTATCTGAGAGTTAAGTACTACTAGTCTCAGTGGAACTTACTTTCAAGGAAGCCAGGAAGAAGGAGAAAGGGTGCTAATTTACCAAAATCTCATCCCACCCCCACTCCCAAGTTAATTTTCTTCAGCGTGGTATCTTCTAAAATATTAGATTTCAATGTCCAAGATGCCATCTTAGAGACAAAGCTTTAGGTTGTGGAAACTGTCCTTGAATATGTAGGTGAATGAAGAAAGCATCCAAAGATTGTTCTTCCCTTACAAGTTAAAACTGCATTTCTGACACTTATAGTTTGTGGAGCTAATATTTGATGTTGCTGGTTCCCTCTTGAAATCATTGTGCATTTCTAAAGACTGCTGGTAGATTTCAACTGGCATGGAAAGATGCTTCTGTTACTCTGGAAAACAGCAAAATTGGAAGAAATGGCTTTGGATGTATTCATTGGAAGTTAGCTGGGGTTTTTTTTTAATTCTATAAGGAAGGAATGGACACATTTTTTCCAATCTATATTGCAATTTTTTTTCAAGTGCCATTGGGGACATGGTGACTAACATGATCAGCATTTTGGGGAGGGGGCTTTTTAAAGTAAAATATGCATGTTTTATTTATGGAATGCTATTTTGCTTCACTTTTCCATAGAGGCTGCACTACTAAGCCTTGATGTGCAAAATAAAGAAGCTGCCAAAAAGGGCATGTGGTCACTTTTACCATTTATCCTCAATCTAAGGGAACCATCAAGAATTTAACAATGGTGGCACTTGAAATGAAAATGAAAGAATGGTGGGTGATTCCTCATCTCATGGCATTTTAGCAGGACTGTTTTCCACATCAATTGTACTCAATTTACTGCTCTGCATCCTCCCCATCCCCAAGCAAACAGGCTGCAGCAGAGAAGAGGGTGGATGAGTGGCTTACATGTATAAGTGATGACATTAGTGGAGAAAAATCTCCACTAGAGAGCCTTCATTATTAGTTTCACTAGGGATGACTAGTTATTATTGTCTTTCTGAGATGCTTTTGGCTTCTCTTACAATTGGCTTTTTGGTGGCTGAGAACTATGGGGCTTGCAGTTCAAAGAGGCCATGGGAACATGATCATTGCTCCTAGACCAGAGAGGCTCAGGACCCACCAATGATGTACTGTGAACAATCTTGGGCCAGTCTTAGTCCTTCAACCTACTTTACCAGATTGTTGCGGTACTGATCTGTTGGAGAACTTCATCCTCTATATCAGAGGAATCAAACTCATGTCGTCATGGTGGCATCACATGATATATTGGGATCTTTTACCCCTTCACTAAACTGGGCATGCGTGTGGCCAGCACATGACACATCCAGCCCATGGACTGCAAGTTTGACAGTCCTGTTCTATATCTTGCCTTCAGCTTCTAAACAAAAGGCAGGAAATAAATCCCATTACAGACTGAGTTGTGGAAGTCTGGCTTCTGTACAGGTCTACATATCAATTGGATCAATTTCACCAAACCAAACTATAATTAGTTCTGACTGAATATCTTGTGAGAATTTAGCATTTGTGATTTTGGAAAACTTTCTTTATAGCCTATGTATTGTATAAATTCAGTCAAATAGACCTTATGCAATAAATCATGATAAAGTGAGCCATGTTTTTTTGCAACATGAAACCAGTCTGTCCACACCGATTATCTGCCACTTCATTGTTTCAAGCCAGTATATAAAGTTGTTGGGAAAATATTTCTTTTACCTAATTGCAAGTTCAGAACATTATCAGTTCTGTGGGATCCTCCATGATAATGGTAAATAGCCCTGCATCTCATATCTGTGCTGGCATTGGATTGTGATTCTATGTCAAGTGTGATAGTTTAAGGCACATAAGTCATCAGGCAAATATCATTTACAACAAGCTTGCTTTTCATTCAAGTAATGATTTGGTCAGAAGTAACAAATCAAAGGCTTGTAAGCCCAGATAAAGCACTATTAGGCCTTCTCTTCTTCATAACCCGCAGGCTCTATGTTAAGTTTGAGCATGGGCAAGAAAGAATGGAGACAAGTTTCTGAACGGTGAACTTCAGCTCTTTATTTACATCGTGACTTGCTCATTTAATATCAGTAAAAACCCGCCTTATATAGGCAAACCTTGTAACGTTTAACCAATAACAAACTAGGAACGCTAGCTTTTATAACCAATAAGAACTCTCTGTTAAGGGCCAATTGGATTCCCCGGAACGGGCCAATCCGGTCCGGCCACTTAACAGCCAATCAGAAGTGCAGGGCCAGAACCCTGCACTTACTCCAAGCTCACACTTTATTAATTATATTGCATACACAACACACTGGTTTTTAGATGATTCACTGGTTCAACATATCAAACAACTGAAATAAGTTTGTCTTATAATTTAGAGAACAATTTAAAATCCCAGTGCATGTGTGTATATATTTCTGACCATTTTATCTATGCTAAATACTGTTTGATGATTTAGATAGCATAGCAATATTTTTTAAAAAAGATAACCTCTCTCTGTATGTAATAAGAATTGCTTTTCAAATCTGCCACATTTTAAGATTTACTCTTTAACAAGAAGGATTATGCATCTTTTTGAGACCTCTGCCTCTTGTATTGAAATCTTTTTGATACTCCAACATTAAGACCTACTATTTTCATTGGAATTGTGCATCAATGGATATCATATTGTTAGTGACATTTAAGCAAGATCAGATGTGTTGATATATTGCTGAAAGATCACTGTTCTAACCCTAGACAGCTGGATTACTATCGTATAACACACTGTCGTTTTCTGAAAGCAGGCTGGGAGGCCAGAAGGCTTTTCAGTTTTTTTTTTTTTTTTAAGTGTTATTAGAATAGAATGCACACTGATGAACTTTGTTTGGGGCAAAAGTTTATCTAATATTCCTTTTCCATGCTTTTTGTAGATACTCTAAATGCTAAGATGGTTTCTGTATTTATATACTATTTTTCACTTGACATATTTGATGATAATAAAGCTTGTTCTCATGCAGGCAATGACTCTATGGACTTCATACGTTTTCTGCATTTGTACAACACATGGAACCTTAAATGAACAAAAATGCTCACAAGTCTAATAACCAAAGTTTGTAATTGATTTGACCAAGCATGTTGGATGAATGTGGCCAATATTTTATTCTACTTCTCAAGGTGATGATTAAAAGTGCTTCAGGAAAAAACGATTTCCAGTATAGAATCAATATGTATCTAGATTGATACTTTAATATGCATTTATCAGGTGGGGAAAAGATGAAACCAGAGCCTGAAACCCTGAAATAAAGCAGTCTGATAGCCTGCATAACTTGATAGTAATCAATAGGGAAAATTTAATAAATAAATGAAAGTAATACTAACACTGGGAGAATATTTGTAATATTGGCATTCACTTACTTTGAAGTCACTTGTCTAACCTAAATTCATTTTGAATTTTATTGCTGTTATTTGTTACACACCTCTCCCATATTTTCTATCATTGAATATCTGATAAGCATTCCCATGCTTATTTGTTAAAATATTAATAAAATATTATAATATTGAAGAGCAGTATTACTTTTAAAAAGTAGGCTCAGGCCTTGGTAGACTTCAGACTGAACTTGTAGCGCCCCTTTCAATCTCTGCCTTATTGATGAAATATTGGATATTGATAGCACTCCTTGAATATGATTTCCAAGCCAGCTATATTTATCCTCTTGCTTTTCTATGTCATTCAGTCTGGGCTTAATTACCTTGCTGATAAGACTAGCATGAAGTACCTTGTGAAATGGTTTCCAGAAGCAAGATATATATCTACAGTATTCCTACAATCCCCACAATGAAGTTATGTGATGAAAAAAATGAGGTGAGGCTAGATGACTTTGGGCAATTACTGCATTGTTTCAAATGCTTTCAGATCCATCTTTTTATGGTCTGTTCTAAAAACCTCTCAGCAATCACTATCAAACTAAATGGCTTCCATGGGTCCCTGGATTTTCCTTTTTCTTGGATGAACATAGGGCAACATTTGTTCTTTCCAATTATCTGGTATTACAATTCTCCAAAATTTCTCAACAAAAGTCCATCCATTCCAGACCATCAGCAAGTTCTTTTAGTATTGTAGTATGTAGTTCCTCTAGTCCAAGACGTTTCAGCTCATGCCAAGTAAATAATTTTCTTTTTTTCAAGATTCAGTTTCTCTTCCCTCACCCCATTTATCTTGTTCTTCACCATAGAAAAATGTGTGATACAACTCATATCTTTTTTTTTTTTTTAGATAATACTAAATAAATATAAGGCCTGAATTAGCTCT
This sequence comes from Hydrophis major, assembly GCA_033807585.1. Taxonomy (NCBI): domain Eukaryota; kingdom Metazoa; phylum Chordata; class Lepidosauria; order Squamata; family Elapidae; genus Hydrophis; species Hydrophis major. The sequence goes on along the minus strand of CM066331.1, from coordinate 180,231,131 downwards.
ACCTTTACTTCTATTGATATTTTTCCATGAAGATCTGGTATACTGTTGTGTTTTTCCCCCTTTCCTGTTACTTTCAATGTATTTAAACGATACACATCCTTTTCAACCATCCCAGCCCCTCCAAGACTTAATTTTCCTGATACAATGCCATTTCCAGCCATTATTCCTGTATACTGTATATGTTTCTCTTTTCCTCTCCATATATGAGCTTTTTGTTTAGTTTTCACATTGTTTCAAAGCTTTTTGCACAGTCGTATTGATTCTTTTGTTGTCCTTCAGATGCTCTCTCAGAGGAATTCTTCACAATATTAGTATTTATAAACTCTCACTATGTACATTTTACTGCTGTGTAAAATTTTAATTATGATGAATGAAAAGGTGCAAATGCCTGTTTGCTAGATTGAGAGGCCTACTTTAACGATGTGCAGAAGGAATACTTTATAATTTCATAAATGTATCATAATGTTTAAAGCAGTAATGGCAAAAGTGACATGGCATGATATTTTGGGTGATACTTCAAGGTTCTCCAACACCGAACAACTATTCTTGAAAGCATGCCTTGGTCTTGTGTGATTTGCAAAGGCATTAGAAGCTGCACAAGAATAGAGTGTTCTCATGAAGCCTCCAGAGCCTCCAAAAATCATGTGAGAACAGGGTGTGCTTTTGTACCATTTCTGGAGGCTGTGGAAGCAGTGTGAGAATGAGGCATATTATAGACCCCAGGGCCTCTGAACCCTCTGAAAGGGATGTGCTCTCATGCGGCTTCCAGAGTCTCCCAAAATGAGTTTGTTTTACACAGATTTCATTTTGGTAATTATTTGACATTCCTTTATATAAAACAGCACCATACATGATTGGATGGTATTTTTTAAAGAAATTAATGAATGTGTATATAATTGTTTATCTTTTGTTAGCAGTGTGTGTGTGTGTGTGTGTGTGTGTGTATGACATACCAACAGAGTCAAGTTAAGTATTTTCTTAATTCTTGACAAGCTGAGAACCAAAGTTTTTGTCCTTACTGGTCATCATTGTAGCTGCCTCTTTCTGAGAATAAGAAGTCAGAAAGCACCAAAACGAGGAATGTAATAGCTGACCATTGAAGGGGTCATTGCTTGAATTAATCTAAGCCAGGGGTGTCAAACTCAAAGCCCATGGCCAAGATCCGACCTATGGGGCCGTCCTGGTTTATCCAATGTGAAGAGGAAAGATCAGTCCAGAGTGGCTTCGGAAATCAGTCCAGAGTCATCTATCCAATGCAAAGGGGAAAGATTAAGCCAGCGTGGGTTCGGCTTGGTCTACCCAATGTGAAGAGGAAATATGCCAGCAGTTTGGGGAGTGGCAACAAGTTGGACATGCCCATCCAGTCAGCCACACCCACCCAGTTGGCCACATCCACCTGAGGTCAACCACAGCCCTGATGTGGCCCTCAATGAAATTGAGTTTGACACCCTGATCTAAGCCCACCAGTCTCCTTTTATATCACTACATACCCATAGATATATTATGAGTGCCAAATCAATTGAGAGTTTTTAATCGAGGTACAAATGACCAGCCTCAAATTATCTCAGAGAAGAGAGAAGAGAGAAGAGAGAAGAGAAGAGAAGAGAAGAGAAGAGAAGAGAAGAGAAGAGAAGAGAAGAGAAGAGAAGAGAATTCTTTATTGGCCAAGTGTGATTGGACACACAAGGGTACATCATGAGAACATTTAGTTCTGTGGGGAATGCTGTAATGTTGGAAGAGATGGAAAGAAAAAGAAGGGGTCTTACAAGATTACAGATTAACAGAGTTGGAAGGGACTTTGCAGGTCATCTAGTTCAACCCCCCATCCATTCCTATACCATTCCTGACAATCAGCAGCACGGTGGATGGGCTCAGTTATGGTGATAATGGGTACACCATTGAAAGAGTTGAAGGATCAGGTTAGGAACAGATAATCATGGATAAAATCTATGTGGTCAGGAAGGGTCAATACCAACTTGATGGTACACAATCAATGGATAATAAATAAATAAATAGATAAAAATAAATCATAAATAAATAAATAACATTTTAAAATTGTGAAATCTTGTGAGATTTAAAGAAATTTAAAGAAATTTCACATTTTTCACTTTGATAAATAAATAGCATTTTAAAATTATAAAAACTTGTGAGATCACCAAATTTTAAGGCATTTCACCTTTCTCACCTCAAGAAAGACATTTAAAAAAAATGGGATGGGAGAAAATGTCCTTATCTGTATCTGAATGTCTGACTGTTCCCTCCGCTAATAATTTATAAGAATACTTTCCCCTCAGAGTAGTGTAATTACATTATGATTATTATTCAAAAATATGTTTTATAATAACCAAAATTAAGGGCAAAATGTTTTCCTAGTTCAAACAAAAAAAAATTTCTGCAGTTATGAGTCATCTAATAATTAAACAGAGAGACTACTTGGATTATTCCTCCTCTCCATATTTTCTTTTTGGCAAGCTGATCAGTTAAATTATTAAAAAAAATAACCAAGGAAATTGGATCGTTTGCTGAAAAAATAATACTGTATATTCTTAAGACATTTTAGCTTTCTTGTAGTTGTTAAGCAAATCTTGGGCAGAAAAAAATGGGTTGCAAATAAATGCAGTTCAAATAAATGCAGTTCAATAAATGCAGTTCACCTTCAAATTTTCTATGCTTTTACCTAGGCAATAGGCTTAGTTTTGACTTAGGTTTACCTTGGACCAGTGATTCTATTCTGCTTCTTCTAATTCATTCATACGGCTTTGTTCATACTGTTTTATCTTTCAGAAGAGCCACAAAATGCTCTTTTGTTCCTAGGCTACTTTGTCTTCTTGGCTGTCTCACCTTTGCATTTCTGGTCAAATCTAACTATGTTTAAAAAAATATTAAAAAGTTAATAATTGATGCATCAATTATTTGAAAACAATACCATTTGTTTTAAGTATGAATCAAAGCCCATTTGAGTAGGAATTAACTATTAGAATTTATATCCTGATAGTAAATCTTCCTTCCAAAGAAACATGCCATCTCACTCTTGCTGGCATAAACAAGTACTGATTCCACAATTACGAGTAAGGAGTTTTAAAAGAAAGGGAATTTTTTTCCCAAGTAGCATGAGTAAAAAGATAGACTACTGCGAAGCTTTCTCTTTGGTTAGCCAAAAACATTTAAAGCATGCAGTAAGACAGGACTTAAATAAGCACTATTTGATATGAGGCAGAAAAATGTGCCTTTCATATAGGACCTGTATTTTTGCTTTGTCTTTCCAGAGGCCTGTGCTTTGTCATAGAGAGTATACTGAATTAATCAACAGATCACTCTCAGTCCTTCAGTGTCCTGTTGTAAACTCACTTCCACAGCAGCTATTGACACTATTAAAAAAAAAGATAAATGGTGTCTATTACGTGTCAGTGTAGCCTTATAGGTATTGGTAGCCCAGGGAAAAAACCAGAATGTTCTTGCCAACACCCTGAAATTAATGGCCTGGCTTGGATAGTTCATTCCACAGAGCAAATAGCTTGAGGTCAATTTAGAATCAACCCATAGAGGAAGGATGAAATACCTCTCCATTATTGTCAACTGTATCAATAAATGACATTAGAAACTAAGCAAGCTATTTCTGTAAATTACTTCAATGGGTTAATATTTCTAGGTATAGAAACCCTCACTTGATTCTCCAGTCTTCCCTTCCCTTTCAAACATTTCTTGACATTGGAGAAAGTAGAGATGTTAATTAATTCCTCCCCAACTTTCTCAATGTTCCAATACACTGAATAACAGCATTACAAAACTATGATGTATGATCCACCAAAGGGAGAATGCTATGCAGGATGTCAGTGAATTAGATCTAGCTGTTTGAAATGTGGAATGATTTAAATTCAGGCTGTTGTTTTTTTTTTAATCTGTGAAATATTTAAATGTGAAATTTACTATTTCTGACAGCAAAACACTAAGCAAAAATAGAAGTGAGAAAAGAGTTAGCTGTACTAATTATCCACCTCAACTTCTTTTATTGCTTCCTGGTACAGTTTAAACTTAATACTTTCCAGGGGCAGGGCCACAAAGAAGTTCTTGGTTGTGGACAGGAGAGTGCTACTCATGAAAATAAGATATAATAATATTACAGAGTGTAAATAAATAAAGAGAGAACATCATTGGAATGGTACTATGATTTCCTAATGTATTCAGTAATAAAAGAAAAGAGAAGGAGAAGGAACAAGAATGAACCCAGGTTAGTCAGAATGTACACTCTTTATCCCAAATTCCACCAAGCACAGCCCATTTGACCAAGTCAATCTCTCCCATGAAGCTAAATGTCAAATTGACAGCCTGATCAGCATACTTATATATACTTTTGTATGGTGCAGTGCTGGTGCAGTGGTTAGAATGCAGTATTGCAGACTAATTCTGCTGATTACCAGCAATTTGATTCTCACAAAATCAATTTTGACACAGCTTTCCATCCTTCCAAGGACAGTGAAATGAGGTTGTTGGGGGCAATATGCTGACTCTGTAAACTATTTGGACAAGGCTGTAAAATATATAAATTTAAGTGCTATTGCAATTGCTATAAAAATAGGCACACTAATGCAACAGTCCCCAACCTTTGTGGCTTGGTGGCCCAGCTGGGGTGGGAGAGAGAAACCAGGCCACATGAGCAGTGGATTGGCATGCAGCTCAACCTGCATAAGCAGCAGGCTGGTGTGCACACACATGTACACACAGCTCAACTGCAAGTTGAACTGTGCACACATGGGTGTGTGTGCCAGCCCATTGCTCATGTGAGTCAAGCTGCATGTGCATGCATGTGTGCCGGCCTGCCACTCACATAGCCAGGTTGTAAATAGGCCAGGGCCTGGGAATTGGGGGTCCCTGCACTAGTGTACCTCAGTCAGAGCAAAAGAATCATCACAAAATCAAATCAGGGAATATAATAGACTCAGAAAAAGACGGATATGGTGTAATTTACAATATGATGCTTGAATGTTTTTGTTAAGTCTGGAGCATGGGTGCGAAAGATGGAGACAAGCCAGTAGTAACAGTGAACTTCAAACTCTTTATTTACATATTGTGACAGATCAAACTCTCAGACTGCTCAAACCTTATTTATATAGGCAACTCATTAACTACTTAACCAATAGCGAACCTGGAGCGCTAGCTCCGTTAACCAATGGGAATGGTCTGTTAATGGCCAATCAGATGCTTCTGAACGGGCCAATCCGATCGTGCCATTAACAGCCAATCAGAAGTGCAGGGCCAGAACCCTGCACTAGACTTCAAGCTCAATGATAACTTTATTGGTATTATGCATTCACAACACCCCTTTCCCCCGGCTTCTGCCCACGGGGCGCGGTTACATAGTCCTTAAGGTAGGACGGTTGTTTAATTAGTCTTTTTGATTTCCGCAAGGTGCCTGGTGGTTGGCTGCACTCTTGCTGAGGTAGATCGTTGTTTAGCAGTAAGGGTGCCTCTGGTTCCGAGTTCGCGTTCTCATTGTCATCAATATCACTGGCCATTTCCTGAGGTGCATTCACTCCAGTCCCTGGTTCCTGTTCCTGCGTTTCTGTTCCATTATCAGTCTCTTCGAAAGGGTTTCCTTCGAATAATAATTTGCTTTCCTCTGTATCTCCCCACCCTCGGTTTGATCAAAAGGGAGTTCGGAATTACGAGGTGGTAGCCACGATCATAGCTGATCTATGTGGCGCTTCCAAAGTCTATCATCCGGGCACTGAACGAGGTATGATCTAGGGCCGGTTACATGGACTACGGTTGCTTCAACCCACAGCGGATCGCCCCAAAAGTTTTTAGCGAATACCAAATCGCCTACCTGGAAGGTACGGCATCGGCTGCTGGATCCGAGTGGCTTTTCAGGTTCGTAGGCTGGGTGTAACCGATCGAGGTGGGAGCGGAGCTTTCATCCCATTAGCAGTTCGGCAGGAGTTTTGTTGGTGACGCTGTGAGGTGTAATGTGCTGCAGGAAAAGGATCCGGTTGATTTTTTCATCAATGTTGTCGTAATCGATCTTTTGCAGAGCCTTTTTGACGAATTGAACCATGCACTCAGCCCTACCGTTTGCAGCAGGGTGCGCAGACGAAGTGAGCGCATGTCGAATGATCCGGTCAGCCAAGTACTGCTCAAAAGGTAGCATGGTAAATTGGGGCCCGTTGTCGGATACCAGAACGTCTGGTAATCCATGGGTTGCAAAAAGTCTTTCTAGTCTTTTTATGACTGCGTCAGTGGTTGTGCTGTTCATTCGGTGAATCTTGAGCCAATTCGAGTAGGTGTCGATGGTTAGCAGGAAAGTGGCCTTTGGTTGGCCCAGCAAAATCCAGATGGATGCGGGACCAGGGCCCCCACGGCATCTCCCATTCAGTCAGGGTTGCCTTTGGTGGAGCGTTGCTTCTTGGCATCTCTTGCAAGTTTTAACCCATGATTCGATTTGTCTATCGATGCCTGGCCACCACGCGTAGCTTCGTGCGAGGCCCTTCATGCACACGATGCCAGGGTGGCCATTGTGCAAGGTTCTTAGCAGGGTCTGTTGGAGCCGTTCTGGGATAACGACTCTATCGCCCCAGATGACACAGCCCTTCTGCGAGAACAACTCTGTTTGATGACTTTTGAATAGTGCAAAGTCGTCTGGTACTTGGTCCAATGGCCATCCGCGTTCTACCCATGTGAGGACTCGTGCCAAGATGGGGTCGCGTTTTGTTTCTCTCGCGATGTCATGGGCAGTCAATGGCGGCGTGTGGAGTGTCTCGATTTGCAACGCTGTCATCGTTGGTGCAGGATCGTTGATAGTTTCAGGAAGTGGTGTACAGCTCAGCGCATCGGTGTGGGGAATGGCTTTACCTGGATAATATTGTAGCCGATAATTGTAGGCAGCCAAGAATTCTGACCAGCGGGTCATTCTGGGAGACAGTATGTAGGGAGTTGGTTTGTCCCCAGCAATGATCCCCAGCAATGGTTTGTGGTCAGTTACAATGGTAAAATTCCGGCCGTACACGTACTCATGAAACCTTTTAACTGCTGATACAATGGCCAGGGCTTCCTTATCGATTTGGCTGTAATTTCGCTCAGTTTTCGAGAGCATCTTTGAGAAGTAAGCAACAGGGGCTTCGTTACCGTTAGGTAACACATGGCTCAAAATGGCGCCCACTCCAAAAGGCGATGCATCACAGGTTATGTTTATTGGCAAAGTCTCATTGTACTGCATCAGCACAGCGTCCGAAGTCAGTAGTTTTTTTACATTACGGAATGCCTGCTCTTCTTTGTGACCCCATACCCAGTTTGTTTTTTTGTCTAAAAGATGATGTAACGGTTCAGCGACAGTCACTTTGTGCGGCAAGAAAACATTATAGAAGTTGATGAGGCCTAAGAACGCCTGGAAGTCGGTTTTGTTCTGGGGTCTGGGAGCGTTCTTTATTGCTCTTAATTTACTATCAGTAGGGTGAATACCCTGACTGTCAATTAGGTACCCTAAGAATTCAACATGATCGGTACACATTTTGCATTTTTTTTTTTTAACTTTCAGGCCTGCTTCCTGAAATTTTTGTAATACTAATCTTAAATGCTCCTGCAAGATTTTTTGAGTGGGGGCAGCAATAAGCACATCGTTGAAATAGGGGACAACGCCCTTGATCCCCTGCAATAGTCTCTCCATTAGGCTCTGAAAGATCCCTGGGGCTACACTGACTCCGAATTGAAGCCGCGTACACTTAAAGGCACCTCGGTGTGTTACAATAGTCTGTGCCTGTGCCGTTGTTTCATCAACCGGCAATTGCTGGTAAGCCTGAGCTAAGTCTAGTTTAGTGAAGACCTTTCCGCCTCCCAGGGAATGGAGGAGGTGCTGTACCACCGGCACCGGATATGGGTTCTGTTGCAGGGTGTGGTTTAGGGTGGCTCGGTAGTCCCCGCAAATTCTAATGGAGCTGTCTGGCTTAATGGGTGTCACAATTGGCGTTTCCCAAAGGGAGTGATCTGTTGGCTTTAAAACTCCCTGGGCAATCAATTTATCAAGCTGCTCGTCGATTTTCGGTTTTAGGGCGAACGGAACTCGACGAGGCTTAAGGCGGATGGGAGCTATCTTTGGATTTAAGCTAAAAGATATCAGGGTCCCCTTGTACTTGCCTAGCTTTTCCTTGAAGACATCCTTGAATTCGTGGGCGAGGTCTTCCAGTCACGGCCACTAATTCGGTTAATGCCTGCCACTTCGATGCCGATTGGTGCGAACCACTGTAGGCCCAACAGGCTAGGCCGGTCCTTATCGATCACCGTCAGGGGTAAGTAAACCATGCGGTTCTTGAATGTAACCTGGACTCGACTGGATCCTGCAACTGGAATTTGGTTCCCCTGGTAGTCTTTTAAGAAGAGCCATTGAAATTGAAGGTCTTGGTGCCAGATTGTGGGGATGAGTTGCTTGAGGGTCTTCCATGAGACCATTGAGAGGGACGATCCCGAGTCTACTTCCATTGGGCAGAGCCGATTTTCAATGTTCATGTTGACCCAAATTTTCTGAGCGTCTAATGAAGAGGCATGGCCAATAGTGAGTGTTTGGTGAGCCTCTTCTCGTCTCGCTAGACGATTCATGGGTCGGTTTCCGTAGGAGTGGTTTACTGGTTCTTGCCTTACAGGGCGATTCCCTGTCGATTGGTGGAGATTGGTTCCTTTCGAGGTCTGGCTGAGTCCGAGGAGGCTTCTGCAGACCCGTCCGATGTGGCCTCGTTTCCCGCACTCATGGCAGAGTGCGTCGCGGAATTTGCAGTCAGCGCGAAAATGGTTGGCCCCGCAGCCAGCGCAGGGTTGTTGGGACTTTGGGTGTCGTTCCCAATCGGTCCGTAGGCGATGGACCTCTTCTTCGTCACTGTCTGATGACGAAAAGAAGTCCTCATGATGGGCCATTGAACATCGCCGTTCTGCATTGGGTGAAATGTCGCCATCCAGTTGGTGGTTTGGAGTGCGAATTCGGCATAGTTGAGCAGCCGACTTCTTGCCTCAGCTGCTGTAGCTTCAGCTATGGCGTCTTTAATGGCCCTTTGCCATTATTTTGCTCTGCACATTTAGAGCGTCTAGTCCAAGGATTACTCTGTCTCTCAAAGCTTCTTCCAGGTTGGCAAAATCACAAAGACCTCCCAAGTTCCGGAGGTCTGCAACGAAATCAGCGACGCTTTCTCCCTTCCGCTGGTTCCGTTGTTAGAACTCGTGTCGTCTTACAAGCATTGGAACGGTGGGTGCGTAGTGGGCCCTAAGCAGCGGTTTGAGGACGTCCCAGTCCATGGCCTTCACCTCAGCCGGTTTTGCTAATGCCTTAGCCATCTTAAAAACCGTTGGGCCACAGTGCATCAGGAATACCGCCCGTTTCTTTCCGGCCGTTGCATCCTTCAGATTTGTTTCTAAAAACATTTGGAAACGATCCATGTAAGACTCCCAGTCCTCTTGAGCTGGATCGAATGGAGCAGGTGGTATAGCGCCGCCGGATGTGGTTCCGCCGTTGTGCGCTTCCATCACGTGCTTAGTTGGCTCCGATGTCATCCAATCCCACCCTCGTCACCAGTGTTAAGTCTGGAGCATGGGTGCGAAAGATGGAGACAAGCCAGTTGTAACAGTGAACTTCAAACTCTTTATTTACATATTGTGACAGATCAAACTCTAAGGCTGCTCAAGCCTTACTTATATAGGCAACTCATTAACTACTTAACCAATAGCGAACCTGGAGCGCTAGCTCCGTTAACCAATGGGAATGGTCTGTTAATGGCCAATCGGATGCTTCTGAACGGGCCAATTCGATCGTGCCATTAACAGCCAATCAGAAGTGCAGGGCCAGAACCCTGCACTAGACTTCAAGCTCAATGATAACTTTATTGGTATTATGCATTCACAACAGTTTTAAATAAACATAATTCTTATTATTTATTCCTTCTTACCAGGTCATCATGCTAGCCTGCTATCTATGGTTGATGAATATACAGAATTTGGTTTAGGGTTCCTGATTAATTGTTCTGCCTGTTGACACTCCGGGCCAACTCAGCTTCCTCTAAATGTTTTCACAAGGGCATTTTAAGCAATTCACATCAGAGGTGGTATTCAGCAGGTTCTGACCAGTTCTGGAGAACCAGTCGAAGAAATTTTGAGTAGTTCGGAAAACTGGCAAATAGTGGCCCCACCCCATCTGAGTGGCCCCACCCCATCTATTCTCTGCCTCCCGAGTCCAGCTGATTGGCTAAGTCTTCTTTTGTTGCCCTGCACAGGAGAACAGAAAGCAGTTTAGTGGGGTGGGATTCCCCCTGGATTGGGGTGGGAATGGAGATTTTACAGTATGCTTCCCCTGCCCTGGCCACCAAGCCATCCCCACCATGCCACACCATGCCTACCAAGCCACGCACAAAGAATTGGTAGTAAAAATTTTTTTAATCCCCCCACTGTTTCACATGTGGAGAGAGGGGGAAGCTCATAGATTTGGTAGTGAATGCAGCTCATATGCACAAGAGTGCATGTGTGTGGGGATACCTTTTACCACTACAAAGCTAGCAATCTTTCTGAAAATCTATAAGAAAAGCAAGGAAAGCAAAATAGACAAATGTTCTCCATATTTTTGATTTGAAAAATCAGTTTTAACCTGGTTATAGAGTTTAATTATTAGGGATGCAAACAATTGAAAAAGTTTTGTCAGAATGCACTACCCATGCACATTTCCTTAAAAAGAGACAATACATCCCCCTTTATAGTAAGCACCATGTTGTATTTTGGTGAGAGAACAGTTTGAGCATTAAGCCCATAATTCATTTGAAGTTCATGCTTTTATCCCACTGGTGAACAATTTGGGGTAGCAAAAGAAGCAGGAACATGCAGGCTTTAAAATTTAGACAGGAGTTAAGAGGAAGAGGAAGGGGGAATTTGTGGCTCTCAAGAAGTTGCTGAGCTTCAGATCCCAACATTGGTTATGCTGATTTGTGATTGATGAGTTTGTTTTTTACCCCAACTGTTGTTTTTGTGTATGTTGTTTTGTGTATGTTCTTTTAATGTTAACTGCGCTGAAGTGATGAATTTAAGATGTGCAGCCATATAGGAAGGAAGGTTTAGTTCTATCTGGAGGGAAACAAGTACCCCCTATTCTCTAAAATCACAATGAGTGACATGGTATTCTGTAGACCAGGTGGCTCTGGCAGTCAAAATACTAAAGACTATAGGAAGTTGACCAGTTTAATGGAGTGTTTTTTAGACTCTATGTAGCAATGTGGATAACTGACTAAAGAGGAGATAGTTCAGGTCTTTTACTCCATTGCTGGAAAAATAGGATATTTATTAACCCTTTTTTTTTTCATTTCTGAATTTAAGAAAAGAAAAACATGGGAAAGCCAAAGAGAGGATCAAGTGAATGACATTGTGAAATCAGGGTGAAGAACCTGTAACTTTAAGATAACATGCAGCTTCATCTGAGTTTTAGGGAGATCTCAGGTTAATCAGTTTGGATGCTCCCCAAACAAAATGACTTGACCCTTTCTTGGCAGTTTACTGGTGGTCTGGTGGTTAGAATGCAGTATTGCAGGAAAGCTCTGTCTATAGCCTAGAGTTCAATCCTGAGTTAGTAAAGTTAGTAAAATGAAGATCCAGTTTGTTGGGGGTAATAATGTGACATTGTAAACCAACCCGAGAGTGCTATAAAGCACTGTGTCTCAATATATAAGTCTAAGTACTACTGCTATTGCTATTACTGAGGAAAAAGGAAAAAAGAGGATGTTAGAAAGAAATAATACAATTAAACTGTAAATAGCAGCCCACCCAGTTTGGGTTTTGTTTTTTCCATTCATGATATGCACTGCACATCATCCAACAAATTGTTTTTGTGGCCCAGGGCAGAAAAAGAACTGCCTGTCTGTGGTTTAAATCCCTTGCTGGGACCATCCTAACTTTAGGCTAGAAAATTCCTTGTAAATATATTCGTTCAGAGTTAAACAATTCACCAAGTGCAGAAATATCTGGGGGCAAAAAGAAAGCATGTTTGCTTTCCAGATGTGAAGAACTACAGGGAAGAGAAACCAAAAATGGAAACTGCAATGTAAATTCTTTTTCTGGGTAGAAAAGGCCCAATAAATCAAGAGTGACAAGAACACACACACACAAACCCATCAGGATGCATTTGCACAATGAAGGGAAGCTTCAGATTTCAGAAACACTCAGGGTCTCTGTCAACTCAGTTATTTCAAATTCATTTTTCCTTGATCACAGAAGGAACAAATTTGGGACTTTGTCTCTTTGAGCACCCATGGAAAACTGATTATGTTCCAGTTCAGCTAAACCTAGCATCTTTTGAAATGCAAATGGGACCAAGGGTTGATTTAAGAGAGATCAAGGTATAAGAGGAATTTAAAGAATAAAAGTTGTCACTACTCAATGTGCATCTTATAAAACAGAAACTTATGTCTTCAGGATAGGTCCTTACTGAATGGGGATACAAAATCTTGGAAGAGAGTGTCAAATGGAAGCAACATTGCTAGTATTTGGGACTGTGTGTAGTTTCTTATACTACTATCTTCAGATGTTTAGCAGTTGGCTTTTATATATATATTATTTTCATAAGGCATGGAACTCTGGTAATTATGTCAGAGAAAGGAAAAGAAAATAGTGGATATAGAGAGCAGATTTAGATTTAGAGTGGATTTAAATTTTGTTTTAGCCATTGCTGAGCAAGCTAGTTCTTTCTGGGTACTAACACTTGAGGTGACTAAGGAATTAGCCTTACATGCTTATTGCTTGAAAAGTTTCCTACAGATTCTGCCAGTTAGCAAAGAATCATTGCAGAAAAAGATTATTAAACATTAATCCAAGCAATTGACAGAATTTTTCTTTAGAAAACGAAACAGTGCATTACTTCTATCATCATAGCTTAATACTGCTATTATGAAGAGGACACAGTAACATCCATTTCAACTATATAAGAAGTTATGTGAATAGAGATCAAAGGGCTCACATAATGAAATTTCTATCACTTTCTTTAGGTTAGAAACTTTAAAAGTGAAAATAGACTCTTGACAATTTGCAATCAAATAAAAATGTATGCCATCTTAGTTCTAGAAAGGACTTATGTGCAATCTATTCATAAAGCAGAGTTTTAAGATTTAGACAATTATGTTGTCTTCACACTAAAAATGTATGATTGTATGATACAGTAGCTAACTAAAATGATGGTTTTGATGTGAAAATCCAATTTTCCACATTCTGATAGCCACCTCCAGGTCTCAACTATTGTTGAGTTGACAATATTTCAAATTTCTCAGCTAGCATGATTCTTACTAGGAATTCTGGGATGCATCATCACAACATATCTAAAAACCATTGGATTGGGGGGAAAATGATGATTTGCATAATTATTGATGGTGCATGCAGTAAAGATGAACATACATCCATTGTAAATATGAATTCATAAATACTTATTCTTTTGCTGCAAACTGCGAACAGTCTATACAAAGGCAGTGCAGTACATAATTTTTTAATATATGTTTTTAAACAAAACTTTGAAAGGCAGCGTCCGGGAATTCAGAGGAGAGCCATGTCCAAGATTAAAATGCCTGCATAATGGAGAAAAATACTTCATACCAAAGAAGGGACTTCACTGAAATTGATCCAAGGTACTAGCAGACAGGAGTGGTGTAAATGACAGAACAATCCACACAGCAATTCTTCCCCTCAAAACCAAACTAGAACACGCACTTGATAGATCAATAAAACTAATTAGGCAAGGAAGCAAAATTTTGTTTTGACATTTCTCTCCAATCCATCCCAATAAAAGTCCTACCACATGTGCAAATTGACTTTATCCTCCTACTTGTCCAGAAATATTTAATGTCAGACAGGTGGGAATAGAAGAGGGGAAATGTCTTATCAGCTGTGCACAGAATGTTGAGTTTTGAATATAACACTGGCACTGGGCACAAAGCAAGTGGTCTAACTTTCAGCTGTCAGCCAAGTCAGTAAATGTCTCCTTGGCAACACCTTATCAACTCTTGAGGTATATGGAGATTTAACCATCTGGTTGTTGACTAATGATTTGTCATGTTCCTTGATAGCCAACAGGGATTGCATTCTGAGAAGGTTTGGAGGGTGAGCTATTCTTTTCAGGAAGAATCTGACAGCCCTTTTTGCATTTCTCATTGACTGAGATTTTATTGGCAGTCATCTTCTGCTATACCGTAATATAGGTATAGAGCAAGCTTGCCTCTCATTTGTTTTCTTCTCATCTGTAGTCTTTAAAATAAGGACTCCTAAACTCAAGATTACCAAGCAGATAAATAAATTCCATTTGGTATACAACTCAGCTCTTTCTTTTTTTGCAAATTAAAGCAATGTGTCAGGATGCCTGATCCAAAAGGACATTATAGTCGAGATTTCAATACATTAAGCCATTGTGACTTGCTCGGGATTAAGGCAAATTCTAGAAGTTTTAGGCCAAAGTATCCACACTTTTAAAGACTGTCATAAGCACAAAAATATATACTTTTCATCAATCTACTTTCAAGACTCCAATATTACTTGGACTATGTCTACACATTAGTGATGCCCTAAATACTTAAATACTTCTACTATTGTTCTTGCAATTTTCCTCTTTCCTTGACTTTCGGAATGAACACATGCATCCATTATTTTTTTCCTCATATTTTAAAAAAACTTGTCATCTGTGACATGTGAGAGAAGAAATTTTGGTCATTACAACTATATTCTTATCTTTTCTTCATTTTCTATATTTTATTTTTATTAATTAGTATTAATTTTATCTTTTTAATTATAATGTTTAATAAAATTACCATTAAAAAATAATTCAATCATTTCTGTATCTGTTTAACTTTCTATTTTCATACTTGGAAACTTTTTAATTGCTCTTTTTTTAATTGGTAATGTTCAAATTGTAGCATCCATAAAATGATAAATGAATTTATGTGATTCTCTATAAATAAAACTGCTTTCATTGAAGGTTAGTGTGGGGCAAAGAATAAATGTACAACTTAATAATTCAATTTTAACATTTAGTTTTAATCAAAGAGCAGTGTCCTTCAATTTTGCACTACAGGTAGTCTTTGATTTGCAACCATTTGTTTAATGACTGTCTGAAGTTACAATGGCACTGAAAAAAGTGACTTATGGCTGTTTTTCACACTTATGACCATTGAAGTCATGTGATCAAAATTCAGGAACTTGGCAACTGTCATATATTTATAATCATTGCACTGTCCCAGGATCACTTAATTGCCATTTATAATCTTCCCAGCTATCTTCCAACAAGCAAAATCAATGAAAGAAGATTCATTTAACAACTGCATGATTTAACAACTGCAGTGATTTGCTTAACAACTGTGGCATAAAAAAGTCATGGGGCAAAACCAACAACTGCCTCACTTAGCAATGGAAATTATGGGCTCAATTGTGGTTGTAAACCAATTACTATCTGTATTGCAAGTGCCCATTGGGGGTCACACAAACAAAGTAAGAAGTTTTGATAGCATTCTCATTTTGCCTGTGCAATGCTGATTATGTTCTTTTTAAAAATGTGACCATCCTCTGGACACCTGGAAGGTTCCAAACTACAGTTTGAGAACTGCTGCCTTAAATAAATATCTTCTTGTTTCAACAGTTTTATTAAAAACAAATCTGTTGAGGAGGACTTGGCAAGGGACAATTTTCCTTACTTTTAGTGCTTCTGACAAGCTTTGCTTTGTCCATATATGTATCTGTTGCAATCCATTTAGCTAACTAAAGGTAATATTTACCATAAGCGTAGTTCTTAAAACAATGGGTGTATTGAGCCACCTCAACTACCCATAAAAGAATCTATATAAATAAGTTGTCCAGAATTATGAAGGAGTGCATCAAGTTGTGGAAGGCCATTCTAAACCAACAAATTTTGTATAGTATGATACAAACTCACATACTTTGCTTTAGACAAAATCAATCCAGTATAGGATGAAGGCCTGGGCTACAGTCTGTAATCTATCGTTCTGATTCAATACAATATTGGTAGATATTTGGGGTACATTTTGGACTTCCCAGTCGGGGTCTAAGTGGGAGTGACTGGCCTAAACTCATCAAGTTTCATGCTTAAGGAGATTAGAACTTGAGTTTACATATTCTATTAGTCCAGCATGGCCTTTGCCCCCCCCTCCCCTCCCCCCCCTCCCTCCATCTGTCTATCTGTCTGTCTGTCTCTCGTATCCATATACTTCCTTTCTCTATGTTAGACAATGATTAAAGTTCACATTTTATAGTTTTCTGGATGCACAGATGTAAGTATAGTTGCGTAATAATTGAGTGGTCCTTTAATAGAAGCTATTTATTTTTAAAAATTAAAACATTATGGTTACAATTTGTGTGGAATTGCCTCTTTTAAAAACAAAAATAGCATATTTTGAAATATTGTACTTCCATGTCCTGAGCCACCTGGATTGAGACGATAAAACTTGTTGAAGAGGGATCTCTAGCTATTTTCTAAAGCGCCTGTAGGCCAGACAAGAAATAATGGATGGAAACTGAACAAGGAGAGATTTAACCTGGAAACAAGGAGAAACTTTCTGACAGTGAGGACAATCAACCAATGGAACACCTTGCCCTCGGAAGTTGTGGGAGCGCCATCACTTGAGACTTTCAAGAAGAGATTGGACTGCCATTTGTCAGAAATGGTGTAGGGTCTCCCGCTTGGGCGGGGGTTGGATTAGATGACCTAGAGGGCCCTTCCAACTCTGATTATCTGTTATCTGTTATATACTATTGAACCTTTTGAACAGGGAAGATCATATTTATAAGGAATTTTTATCTTCAATTATACAAGTATCAGAAACGTTCTAAAGAGAAAATATTTGCTCATATGTGTTTTTAATTGCAATTTGTTATATTTTATCTTCTATAAGTTTCATGGTGGCTAACAAACATAAAATCATACTGCTCTTTTTCCTATGTCATGCATTTATTTTTAAATATTTTAGGACAACTTTGTGACACACAGTTGCAATCAGGATGTGTTTCAAGGAAATAATATGATTTGAGCAAAGATTAAGTTAAAATATAATTGTTCTATGAATAGGAAACATGAATCAATATCTTATAAATAAAGAATAAGTAAACCCAAAGTAAAACTAGCAATCCACAAACAAAAATTGTGTGTAAATATATCTGAAACATGGAAACCCTGTTTTTTTTTTTTTTTTGTCTTTATTTATTTTCAAACCAGCCACCTCACCATATATCTCTATCTTTTCCAATAACTTTGGAGCTGTTTCTAACGGCTCTTCCAAGATAAAGGCTAAGTCATCAGCAAAGGCTTGCAGTTTAAATTCTTCCTTTTTAATTTTCATTCCTTTTTTGCTTTTATCATCTCTAATATTTCTATTCAACACTTCCAAAGTCAATACAAATAGCAAAGGAGATAGGGGACCTCTTTGTCTTGTGCCTTTTCTTATATTAATAAAGTCTGTAAATTCTCCCTCCATCATTACTTTTGCTGTCTGCTTATTATATATAGCTTCTATTGCTTGGATAAATTTTCTGGCAAAACCCATCTGTTCCAATAAAAATAACATAAATCTCCAGTTCACATTATTGAATGCCTTTTGAGCATCAAGGAATATCAAAGCCATTTGCTTTTCAGGGTGTGCCTCATAATATTCCAAAGTATCCAAAATTACTCTCATATTGTCTCTAATTTGTCTCTTTGGCAGAAATCCATTTTGATCTGGATGAATGAAATTATTTAAGTATTTTTTAAGTCTTTCTGCTAAAATTGAAGCAAAGATTTTATAGTCTGTATTTAATAAAGAGATAGGTCTATAGTTCTTAATTTGCAGTGGATCAGCCTCTTCTTTTGGAATAAGTGTAATATAAGCCTCTGACCATGTTTTAGGTATCATCTTCTTTAACATAACTTCATTCATAACTTCTAGCAATGGAATACTCAATGATTTTTGTAATGTTTTATAAAATTCTGTCAGAAGCCCATCTGGACCTGGTGCTTTCCCATTATTTTGTTTCTTAAGTGCTTCAGTTAATTCCATCATTGTTATATTGCTTTCTAGCATTTCTTCAGTCTCTTTAGGTATCTTTGGTAGATTAGCATTCTGTAGATACTGTTTGACTTTTTCCTCATCGATAGTCTCTTGTTTATATAGTTGCCCATAAAAATCTCGAATAATTTCCTTTTTCTCCTTATTACTATAACAAACTTGGCCTTGATAATCTATTAGCTTCAATATTTTTCTTGATTCCTTCTCCTTTCTCAATTTATATGCTAGCCATCTGCCTGGTTTATTTGCATCTTCAAAGTAATTCTGTTTAGAATTTCTAATTTTCTGTGCCAGTTCTTCTTTCTCTATTAATTCCATTTTATGTTTAATTACATCCTGCTTCAATTTAATATCTTTTTTCTGTGGCATTTTCTGTAATTCTTTTTCAAGTCTTTTATACTCATCTTCCAAGGCCTTAGAAGTTTGCCTTTTCCTAATATTCTTTTTTCTTGTATAATCTATTATTAAACCTCTAGCATATGCCTTCATTGTATCCCAAACATTCTGTGTTGAAGTATCTTCTTTTTTATTTTCTCTAAAGAAAAAAGCCAGTTCCTTCTCCATCCATTGTATAAAATCTTTTTCCTTTAAGATAGTATTATTTAATGTCCATCTCGATCTTTTTTTTTGTCCCTTCCATTTAATTGTCATTGGGCTATGATCTGCCCATGTATTTATTTCAATATTTGTTTCTTGAATGTTAGATATTAATTCTTTTTTTTTATAGTAAAAGTTTTATTGATTTTAACAACAAACAAAAACACATAAAACATAAGACATAACATAAAAACATCACCCTCCTTCATAAATTTACAGACAGTGCATCGGTTGGTTTGCCACTCTTTTTTGTGCATCTATTTCATAGTCATCATAATAATTATGTTACATAATAACTCATATTATCAATCAACAATTATGTATCCTAATATCATTATTAAACAATCATTTGACTATAATTTTATTAATTCATACTTAAGCGAGATAACTATAATTTAGTTAATTTATTTTATAACAAATTATAAAATCATACCAAATCTATCTTAATAAAATTTTATAAGCATATTATCAAAACATAAAAAAAATATATTCATTATTTCCTAAATTTCTAAACATTCTATTATTATATTGTATTATCTAACCATTGATAAAAAAGATCCCAAACTTCATAAAATTGTTTATCTTCTTGTTCTCTAATTTCAAATGTCAATTTACTCATTTCAGCACAATCCAATATTTTCTTAATAATTTCTTCCTCTGATGGTATTTTCTCACTCTTCCAATTTTTAGCAAACACAATCCTAGCCACTGTTAATACATTTACAATCAAATACTTTAAGTTTTTATTATATGTATCAGGTAAGATTCCCAATAAAAAAATCTCTGGTTTCAAATCTATATGTTTCTTTATCATTTTTTCCAACCATATGCGAATTCTAGTCCAGTATTTCCTGGCTTCCTCACAAGTCCACCACATATGGTAATATGAGCCAGGTATCTGAAGACATTTCCAGCACTTTTCAGATTTGTTCTTGAACATTCTTGCTATTCTTGTCGGGGGGAAGTGCCACCTATAAAACATCTTATACAAATTTTCTTTATATGCTGTTGACATTATCATTTTATAATTTTGAGACCACAGTTTTTGCCATTTCTCTAAATCAATCCCATATCCAAAATTCTTTCCCCAAGCAATCATTGTTTCTTTAACCTATTCTTCCTCTAATTTAATTTCCAGCAAATAACTATAATTTTTTGATCACTTTTTCATCAGTACCTGTCAAAATCCTATCTAAGTCAGTCAATTTATCATAAAATCCTTCTGTTTTAGAATCTTTAAGATACCTTGAATGTATTTGCGCATATGAAAATCAATTCATCTTTATACCTTGTTCTTCTAAATTTTGCATTGTTTTAAGTTCACCCTTTTCATCCAGTATTTCCCCATATCTAATTGTTTGTTCCTTCTTATATGTTATAGGATAAGAAAAAGCTTCAATAGTTGATAACCAAACTGGGATTTTCAAATAACATTGTTTCTTGATTTTCTCCCAATTCAACCATAACGATTCCCGTATGTAATGCCTTCTAAAATAGCCCTGTGATTTAGTTCCCTTATACCATAGAAAAGCATGCCAACCCAATAATAAATCATGTCCTTCTAATGTCAACAATCTAGTCTTTCTTAACGTTATCCATTCTTTAACCTACATTAAGTTTGCAGCTTGGTAATACAACTCCCAATTAGGAAGGCCAAATCCTCCTCTAATTCTAGCATCTTGTTTTAATTTTATTCTCGCTTTCTTACCTTGCCATATATACTTCAACACAATTTTATTTAATTCTTCAAAGTATTCTTTACCTAGCCTAATTGGTATTGTTTGGAACAAATATAACATTCTGGGTAAAATGTTCATCTTGATTGTTGAAATTCTACCTATCAATGACAATTGTAAGTTTTCCCATTTTTTCAAATCAGTTGCTATCTGCTGTTTAAGTTTAATATAATTATTCTCTTTCAATGTAACACATCTTGACGTCAAATATATCCCCAAATATTTAACTTTGTTCATAACTTGAATTTTCAATAGGTCTGCCAACTCTTCTCTTTGTCTTAATAGCATGTTCTTTGTCAGAATCTTTGTTTTGTCTTTATTTATTTTCAAACCAGCCATCTCACCATACATCTCTATCTTTTCCAATAGTTTTAAAGTTGTCTCTAGAGGGTCTTCCAAAATAAAAACCAAGTCATCCACAAAAGCTTGCAATTTAAATTCCTCCTTTTTAACTTTCATTCCTTTTATATTTTTGTCCTCTCTAATATTTCTATTTAACACTTGCAAGGTCAATACAAATAACAAGGGAGATAATGGGCATCCTTGTCTTGTACCTTTTCTTATATTAATAGAGTCTGTTAATTCTCCCTCTGTCATTACTTTTGCCATTTGCTTATAATATATGGCTTCTATTGCTTGGATGATTTTTCTAGCAAAGCCCATCTGTTCCAATAATAATAACATAAATCTCCAATTCACATTATCAAATGCCTTTTGGGCATCTAAGAATATCAAAGCCATTTGTTTTTCAGGATGCGCCTCATAATATTCTAATGTGTCCAGGATTACCCTCATATTGTCTTTAATCTGTCTCTTTGGTAAAAATCCATTCTGATCAGGGTGAATAAAGTTGTTTAAGTATTTTTTAAGCCTTTCTGCCAAAACTGAAGCAAAGATTTTATAGTCAGCATTCAATAAAGAAATAGGTCTATAGTTCTTCATTTGTAATGAATCGGCCCCTTCTTTTGGGATAAGTGTAATATAAGCTTCTGACCACGTTTTAGGTATTTTCTTATTTAACATAACTTCATTCATGACTTCTAGCAGTAAAGTGCTCAATGGTTCTTGTAATGTTTTATAAAATTCTGCCAGGAGGCCATTTGGACCTGGTGCTTTTCCATTATTCTGTCTATTGAGTGCTTCGGTTAATTCCATCATTGTTATAGTGCTTTCTAACATTTTTCCAGTTTCATCAGGTATCTTAGGTAGGTTAGCATTTTGTAAATACTGTTTAATTTTTTCCTCATCAAGATCCTCCTGTTTATGTAGTTGTCCATAAAAGTCTCGAATGATTGCCTTTTTTTTCTTATTACCATAACAGATTTGACCTTGATCATCTATTAACTGTAATATTTTCCTTGATTCTTTCTCTTTTCTCAGTTTATATGCTAACCATCTACCTGGCCTATTTGCATCTTCAAAATAGTGCTGTTTAGATATCAATTCTGTTGAGATCCAAATCATATCCAATCTGGACCATGATAAATGTCTATTTGAATAGAAAGTATATTGTTTAGTTTTAACATTTCTTTCTCTCCAAATGTCTTTTAAAGTTAATTCATCTGTCATTTTAAAAAAAGCTTTAGGGAGAGTCTTTCTATTTTGTTTTGTTGTTGCTATATAGTCTAGTTTATTGTCCACAATTCCATTGAAGTCTCCCATCATAATTATATTAACATAGTCCAGTCCAGTTATTTTCATGTGTAGCTTTTTATAAAACTCTTCTTGTTTATCATTCGGAGCATAAATTGCAATCAAGAGTATTTTTATATTATTATCTATTATTTCTACCATTAATACTCTTCCATCTTCATCCATGTAGATCAATTTTGCTGGGATAGCCTCTTTAATGTATAGAACCATTCCTCTTTTCTTACAGTGAGTCAAAGAAGTAAATATTTTCCCTAATTTTGGCTGTACTAACAATTTTTCATGCTGTTTTTTAATATGTACTTCTTGCAGACAAATTATATCAAATTTTAATTTCTCTAATTTATGAAAGGTTTTCCTTCTTTTAACAGCTGAATTGGGTCCATTTATATTCATTGTAATCAACTTTTTTTCTTCCATGATTATGCTTTATATTTAGGTCTAACAGCTCTCGTAGATCTTACTTCATGCTGTTCTTTACTATGCACCTGTCCACCTACTGCACCTTCCTCTTTTTCAATCTTCAGTTGTTCCTCTTGAAACTCAATTAATGAAACCTCTTTCTCTGCCTCTTCTTCTCTCCTTCCAAAAAATTCTGCGTGGAAAAGTTTTGCTTTCTCAACTGAATCAATTCTGTGTCTCTGTTCTTGCCACGTAAACATTAATCCTTCTGGGAACAGCCATCTATAATTCACTTCCTTTTTCAATAACATTTTGGTCAAAAATCGATATTCTCTTCTCATCTCTCTCACTCTTCTGGGTATTTGTTTTAAAACCACAATCTCTTTGCCTTTGTATTTCAACGTCTTCTCTCTTACAGCTTGCAATATTTGTGTTTTGATGGATTTTTTGGTAAATCTGATATGGACTTCCCTTGGTAAGCCATTTCTCATCGCATATCTTGTATAAACTTGGTATACCTCGTCTACTTCATCCATCATCTTTTCCTCTGTAATTTCCAAAGCATCCGCCAACAATTCTATCATTATTGCAGCCAAGTTTTGTCCTTTTTCTTCTTCCATATTTTGAAATCTGAGATAGAATTCTGACCTTTCCATCTCCCACCTCAACATCCCACTTTTATCTTGTTCAACCACTGTTAATCTGCTGTCAATATTTCCAATCTTCTCCTCTCTTTGTTTACCTTCTTCCTCAATTTTTTTGGAATCTCTCATCATACTTCACCATCATTTGTTGAATATTTTCTACTTTTTCATCAGTCTTCTCTGTTCTTTGTTCAATAGTATCTGTTTTTATCTTGAGATCTTGGATTCCTTGCATAATCATCTGTAAAGTCACTTTTTCTTGTTCTTTGTCTTGCTTCAACATTGTCTTAATTAAAAGCTGTCCTCCAGCTGGTGGGGAGGCAGAGGCAGAAGTAGAAATGCCAGAATATATGGGTTTCCTGCTCATTTTAAATGCTTCAAAATCTTCAAATTCTTTTTAACTTTTAATCCAACTGGTAAAGTAGCCAATTATAATCCAAAATGGGAAAATCCAATAGTAAAAGGTCCGATGGCAAAAAAGAAAAAGAAAAAAGAGAAGAAGAAAAATCTTCAGGTTCTTCTAAACCCTAATCCAATTATGAAGTAATCCACAATAAAAAATGAAAAATAAAAAGAAGAAAAAAGCCCAATAATAATAATAATAATTAAGAAGAAGAGGAACAAAAAGAAAAAAAAAGAAAAAATTCCTTCAGGTTCTCCACATCTTAATCCAATTGGGAAATCTCAATAATAAAAAGGAAAAGGCAGAATGGTCCAAAAACATGGATGGAAAAAGCAAAAAAAAAAAAAAATCCCAATAAAAAGAAGAAGAAGAAGAAGAAAAAGATAAAGAAAAAATTCTGAGGCTTTCCCTTTAAAATAAAAAGCAAAAATAAGACTATTACTAAAATTAAAATTTACTGAAAGGCTGGTAAGGAGGGGTACCACAATTGAAAAAAAAGAAAACACTGCACTTTGTTCAATTGTCCAAGGCTCTTATTATGACTCTCTTCTCCACAAGCTTCAAAGGCAAGCCTCAAGTGTTGAAATGTTCATAAGAGTCCAGGAAAACACCTGTAATAATATTCTGCTGCGCTCTTCCCTCTATCTTATCAAGTTGAAATGTCCTTGAGAAGGAGTCTTTTCACAGTTCTCTCCAATTCAAATAAAATATTTCAAGCCTCTAGTTGGCAGTGTTACAAAGTTTCTTAATGCACTTTCCCCCCCAGCCAGAAAAACTTAGTTTGAATATATATATATATATATATATATAAAGAGAAAATAGCCAAAGGAAGCCTCTATCCTAAAAAAAAAGTTAAAAAGTCAAAAAGGAGCATAAGAATATATATAAGGGAAAATTCAGTCCGGTTAGCTACAAAATCACGCTAAAGTCCAAAGGAAAAGTAATAGAAAGAAAGAAAAAAGACCCAAGCCTCAAATTGACATCCCTTTAAAATACGCCACTCATACAGATTTGTCAAAAAAAAATCTCACAGGTTTCTTCTCATATTCAGAGTGTCCTTTCAAATCTCAGCGAATTTACAAAAAAAAAGAATTTCTCACCCAACCGACACACTTTCACTTCCAGCCTCTTCCTTTCCGGAGCTGTCCCGACTTCAGCAGCTATGGAGGCTGCCTCTCCACCACCAGCAAAAGGACTCCTCCCGGATCAAACCAGGGACTTTGCGATGTCCCTGGAATCCAGAGAGTGTGCCCTTCACGATCACTGTCTCTACGGGACGGTTTAGGTCTGTTGGGACCAACCAGGGGCAAAAATATCAGCTGCAATCTCGGAGCCCCGAGATTGCAGCTGTATCGCCGAAACAAAGCTCCGCCTTCTCGGGAACCCTGTATTTTTGTTTACTTATGATACTGTGATTTTAATTATTGTAAATCACTTTGGTGATTAAGAACAAGGTGCCATTTTCATATAAAGACCTCTTTTTGAAAAAAGCTTAGATAAACAAAAGAAATGTCACCTGGTTCCTTATCTTCCTTGAGAAAAATATTTCAAAATTAAGATGCAGCCATGGATGCTGGTCAATGGGGAGACCCATTGTTGTTTCTCAGAAAGTTCAAGCACCATTTAATATTTAGATTTATTATCTAATTATATTAATTGTTATGAATTTATTATTTTTTCTCTTTAAAGGTTAGTAGGTAGAATGTACTAAGCAGAATCAGATTGGGTATCAGGCATTATTTTAAATATTAATTTAGAGGGAGGATAGAAAGGCATCATACTCTGTTCAGTGATTTCAGGAGAGATTCTTTTATTTTTCTTACTATAGGGAATGAGATAAATGGATAATTTGGAAAGAATGGACAAAAAATACAAATACAAATGATTTAAATTAAAATGAATTACCGTATATACTCTAGTATAAGTTGACCCGAATATAAGCCGAGGCACCTAATTTAACCACAAAAAAACTGGGAAAACTTATTGACTCGAGTACAAGCCGAGGGTGGGAAATGCAGCAGCTACTGGTAAATTTCAAAAATAAAAATAGATACCAATAAAAACTTTCACTAGGACAGTTGAGAATAAGTTTGATGTTCACAATTTCCTCTTTGAAAGAGACCAGTAAATAGGGAACAAGAAGATGAAGAAAAAGAAGTGTGTTTTTTCACACTTTTCACACTGCAGTGAACAAAAATGGCATCATAGGAACAGGCTTATTCTCAGCCCAAAGGTTTGTTTCTGATTTCTTCCCTGATTTAAGGGAAATTTGGGAAACGATCTCACTATCATGAAAGGTTTGATTGATTCACTAACCCAAAAGATGATGATGATGACTGTGGTAGGCAGGAGTCACTCTCTCCCTTGCAAGAAAAAACCAAGAGCCATTCTTATGATATCTCTCTCTCTCTCCCCCCTCCAATAAAGTCAAGCCCTTTCCAGCACGCGCGCGCGATCCCCCCCCCGCCCCTTTGCACCTTGCAAATGCAAAACCCCAGGGTTTTTGCATTTGCAAGGTGCAAAGCGGCGGGGGCGGATCGCACGTGCGTGCTGGAAAGGGCTTGACTGTATTACGGGGAGAAAGAGAGAGAGGGAGAGATCATAAGAACGGCTCTTGCTTTTTTCTTGCAAGGGAGAGAGTGACTCCTGCCTCCAACTGTCATCAACATCTTCTTCTTTTGGGTTAGTGAATCAATTAATTTGGGAAATGATCTCACTATCAGAAAACAATGCGAGCTGCCACCACCACCTCCTCCTCCCCCTCCTCCCGAGTGGACTGAAAGCAGCTGGAGCTGAGGAAATGAAGCTGAGTGGAGCGACCTCGGCTCGCGTTGCTTTCTCAGCCTAGAGCTCAGAAAACAACGCGAGCTGCCTCCCCCTCCTCCTCCCCCTCCTCCTCCCCCTCCTCCCGAGTGGACTGAAAGCAGCTGGAGCTGAGGAAATGAAGCTGAGTGGAGCGACCTCGGCTCGCGTTGCTTTCTCAGCCTAGAGCTCAGAAAACAACGCGAGCTGCCACCACCTCCTCCTCCCCCTCCTCCCCCTCCTCCCAAGTGGACTGAAAGCAGCTGGAGCTGAGGAAATGAAGCTGAGTAGAGCCGAAGCAACCTCGGCTCGCGTTGTTTTCTCAGCCTAGAGAAAGGAGAAGGGGGCTCATCTGGACCAAGGGTGAGTCTCCCCCTCAGTTTCCCCTGAAGGATCTTCTGTCGCTTTTGCCTTCTCCCTACATCTTCCCTCTGTTAAAATCCCCCCCCACACACACACACACTTATTTTCGGTTGGATAGATTTCGTGTCTGAGCATTCTCACATGGCGATGGGTCTTCCCCCCAAAAAAAACAGTTAAAAAAAGAAAAAGCAATATATCCTCAAGCAAGAACTTTTCTGCTTCCGATTACCCCCATGCTTAAAAGTTGCAAAGGAAACACGGAAGCAGGGAAGCGGCTGCCCAGCTTCGGAGCTCCATACCATTTTTTTTTCAGAGGGGAATCTGACTCGAGTATAAGCCGAGGAGGGTTTTTTCAGCACAAAAAATGTGCTGAAAAACTCGGCTTATACTTGAGTATATACAGTAAATAAAATAGAAATAAGAAGAATGAAAAGCGGGGAGAAGTTATATAGAAGATATAGAATGGTAAATAAGATAGGTAATGGTATATAAGATGAGCACAAATTTAATTGAAGTCCATACAAAGAGAGGTAATCTGGGGCCAAACTACTTTCTTAAAAAAAGTTTTATATTTTTGTGTTTTGTGTATCTATGTTTTGTTTGAGAATTAATAAAACCTTGGAGGAATGTTGGATGAGAATAATGGTAATCAAGTCAGAGAGGAATGAAGATGATGACTATAAACTGGATAAATATAGAAAATAATAATAGTAACAATGAAATTGAATACGAAAAGAGAAATAATGAGAAATTTGTTAAGAGATATCTATATGTTTATATTGAAATGGTGTAAAACAGAATTATGTTGCATAAAATAATATTCTACTTGACTTGTAAAATTAATAATGGAAAAAGGTTTTATGTATTTAATGGTTAATGATGGTTTGTTTGTCTTTAAAATCAATAAAATTTGTTCCAAAAAGAAAGAAAGAAAGAAAGTTCAAGCACCAGAGAAACGCCTTTGAGGTACCCATTTCACTGAAAATTCACTTTCTCTTAGAGACCAAATACTGCTACTTTCACATATATGCAAACTAGTAGCTTAGGAGATCATTTCAGGACCCTTGTACCATGGTGTGATTCAAAAAATTTTACTACCAATTCTGTGGGCATGACTTGGGTGGGCATGGCAGGGAAGTTACTGCAAAATCCCATATCCTCCCGACCTCACTAACCTGCTTTCCAGCTCTGTTCTCCTGTGCAGGGCAACAAAAGAAAACCCAGACAACCAGCTGGGACTCAGGACTCAGGTGGGGGCAGGGCCAGTCAGGGGTGGTATTTGCTGGTTTTCCAAACTATTCAAAATTTCCTCTATCAGTTCTCCAGAACTGGTCAGAACCTGCTGAATACCACATCTGCCTTGTACTAATACAATTGCACATTCGTTGGGCTATAGAATTATCCCATCATTGGTACACTTGAGCTTTGGTTTGCAAATAGAGTTTTCTTTAGATATAAATCTGCCATGTTTTCTTTTAAATTAAATGCTGTATATTTTATAAACCCAAACTAAAAATCATATACTCTAATATGAAGTTTGACCTACATCTTACTTCTGCTGTGTATTTGGTTTACATTGGAATGCTTTAAGATTACCTATTCTTGAAACAATAGCAGAATACTAAAATATGTGTGTGTTTATTAATGCATAGCACTAGCATGAAATGTGTAGTTTTAGAAATATCAGGGAAGTGTTTCAAACCACTGACATAATTCACTAATGGTTAAAAATAATACACGGTGAAGTGTGCTTGCATATGAAAAGCAAGTTACATAACATATGATTTTATGCCTATCATTTAAAAAATTGGCAAGGAAAAGTAATTACACTTTTTGTTAGTCTGGGGGTTATTTGTGGGCCATACAAACCACTGAACTTTTCATACACATAGGTGCTTGAAACCTAACCCCATCTTCCACAGTTGTATTTTTTTTATTTCCTATTAACATCAGTTTAGCTTAAGTCTGCATCAAATATGTCAAAGTAGTATCTCTGAGGCAATTGGTTCATTTCATTCTTCAGGAAAGTCTCTCTAATGAGGTTTTTCCTGTATCATTTAAGTATTCCCTGTTCATTCTGTAGAAATGAAATAGAGGTTAAGCTAATAAGATAATAGAGCAGGATGAGGGACATGGTTGCTGCAGTCTGCTGTTAAGAAAATTCTATTAAAAATGCAAATTCTAGATGAGACACTTATTTACAAATTGCTTAGGCTTTGGGACCTCGATGTCATTAGTGAATGCAATGTGGAGATGTGAGAATGACCTTGAGAGACAAGGTGAATATATGTTGACTAGTGAACATTCAGATATGAGGGAGCATAGCCCAGAACGCATAGGTGCATAGTTAACAGAGCAAGACACTCAGGAGGAACCCTTCCTAAGTTATCAGTCAGTAAAGGTGGCAGTGGGAGAATTGTACTTTCAGACTTGCAAGATTCTGTTAATTTAACTTTACAATAATGTAGAATTGTCTTATCTGCCTATGTTTCTAGTTTGGTCTTTGGAAAGGCTGACAGGAAAGAAGGAAGGACTGTAATATACTTAACTTATATGAATAATAGGATATTTTTGTTATGTTTTGAGCATGGGCGAGAAAGAATGGAGACAAGCCTCTGAACAGTGAACTTCAGCTCTTTATTTACATAGTGACTTCTTCAATTCAACAGCAGTAAAACCCGCCTTATATAGGCAAACCCTGTAACGTTTAACCAATAACGAGCTAGGAATGCTAGCTCTTATAACCAATAAGAACTCTCTGTTAAGGGCCAATCGGATTCCCCGGAACGGGCCAATCCGGTCCGGCCGCTTAACAGCCAATCAGAAGTACAGGGCCAGAACCCTGCACTTACTCCAAGCTCACACTTTATTAATCTTATTGCATACAGAACACTCCTTCCCCCTGGCTTCTTATTTCAGGGCGCAGTTACATAGTCCCTTAGGTAGGATGGTTGTCTTTTTAGTCTCTTTGATTTTCGTTGTATCGGCTGGTTGCAATCATGCTGAGGTAGATCGTTGTTTGGTAGTGGGGCTGTTTCTGGTTCAGAGTT
This sequence comes from Hydrophis major, assembly GCA_033807585.1. NCBI lineage: Eukaryota > Metazoa > Chordata > Lepidosauria > Squamata > Elapidae > Hydrophis > Hydrophis major. The sequence continues at coordinate 180,201,449 of CM066331.1, read as the reverse complement.
CACTTCTACGTCGTTGCCCACATTTTCTGCAATTCCCTGAGGTGCAACCATTTCTCCCTCCGGCTCTGCTTCCTGAGTTTCTATTAAACCGTCGTTTCCTTCGAACTGGTTTCCTAGGAATTCATCTTCTTCCGTACCTCCCCCCCCTCAGTTTGGTCAAAGGGAAGAATTCATATAAACATTGATGAAAACTTGCCATTACAATTTGTTTAATTGTAGCACTTTTGCATTGATTGGGATTACACAAATTGCAGTAGGGTCCTGAAAATCTTTACAGGAAAGAAAGAGGTAGATCTGTCAATGCTGCTAAGATGTGAGCTCAGGGATAGCTCTGACACTTCCTACTGCCCAAATTTCCTGGAAAAGGAAAAAAGTGTTATATGGGATCCTGAATTTTGTTCAAGAGAAGTTTACCCAAATTCAGACCAACCTAATGATTAAAACAAAATACGTATATTACTTGTAGAAAATCTTTTATCTGGTCCATTATATGCAGGTAAGCTTCAAATTTGTTCATTGTCATACCTTTATCATATCATTATCATAAGCATCTATTAGTGTATATAGGGGGAGGGGAAGAGAGGAGAGAAATAATTGATAGATATTTTCAGAATGACTGGCTATTATATGAAACCTACTGGCTTTTTATCTACATTCCAAATAGGAAACCCCATTGTAAATAGGAAAGGTGACTTGCAAAAATGCAGATCAGGTGTGCTCAGGCCATCTAACTCAGGCAGCAGGCTTCTTCCACTGGATGTCCTGCAGCTGTGCTGGAATTGGATGTACTAGGATTCTTTGCGAACATCGCTGTGGCAGGACTGGGCTTTAAAATTTTAGCAACTGGTTCTCTGCCCACTTGCTGGGTGGGCATGGCCACAGTGGACGTGACCTAGTCAACCTCCTGCATCATGGTGGGAGGGATGTTTTCACTCTTCCCAGGCTCCAGGGGCTTTCCTTGAGCCTCCAGGATGCCCCCCAAAATGACCTCCCTGGACTCCAGAGGCTTTCCAGGTGAAAATGATCTCTCTGGGCTCTGAAGGCCCTCTGGAGGCTGGAAATAGGCCGTTTCTAGCCTTCTGGAACTTCTGGGAGGCCTGTTTTTCATCTTCCCCAAGCCTCCGTGTGGGCCCTGGGATCCAAAGTGGGCCATGTAGAGACTCCTGGGAAGGGCAGGGTAGGATAGGCAGGGCCAGTCAGAGGTGGGATTTTCCAGTTCACTGAACCAGCAATTAAAAATGGTAAAATTGGCTACCAGTTCACCTGAGCCGGGGCGAACTGGTAGCAGCCCACCTCTGAGGCAATTATACATGCAAAACATCTGGAGAACTTCAATTTGGAAATACACCAAAGCATATCAGTAAAATAGGAGTAAATAAGATCATTGCATAGTTTGGAGCAGAGGTGGTATTCAGCAGGTTCTGACCAGTTCTGGAGAAGTGGTAGCAGAAATTTTGAGTAGTTTGGAGAACTGGTAGTGGAAATTTTGAGTTGTTTGGAGGACTGGCAAATACCACCTCTGGCCCCAACCCCATCTATTCTCTGCCTCCCGAGTCCCAGCTGATCGGCTGGGTCTTCCTTTGTTGCCCTGCACAGGAATGGAGCTGGAAAGCAGGTTAGTGGGGTGTAGAAGGAATGGGTATTTTGCAGTAACCTTCCCCCATGAGTGAGGAGGGAATGGAGATTTTACAGTATCCTTCCCCTGCCAGGCCCACCAAGCCATGACTACTAAGCCATGCCACACCCACCAAGCCACTCCCACAGAACCACTGGTAAATCCCACCACTGGTTTAGAGGACTAGAGTAACTAATGGCTTTATATGAAATAATCTAGCATTGCATGAATATTCTTGTTATTTTTATAATTGGTTAGTTTTTGGAAACATTCATAAGCAGAGAGCTGTGGAATAATTTATCTATTTCTCAATTCACAACTGGTAAGAGGAAAGGCATTTATGTATTAAATTTACAAGGTTTCTCTACTTCATAACAATTTTGGTCAGCATACAATAATAAAAGCATTAGTAAAGAAGATACAAATACCACCCCACAAACATCTGAAAGAAGAAAAATCCATTCATTCGGAAAACAACACAGTTATGAATCTACCTCCAAGTTTTAATTTAAACATGGTTAGGGTGGGGGCCAGACAGGAATAAAAATAATCACAGTTTATCCTACTATCAATGTGTCAATATCAGTATCAAAGTCACTACTGATATGATTCACTGCTCATGCTTTATTTTGTAGAAGAAAGGAGTACAAGAAAGAAATATTAGTTGCTGCTGTTTGTTATCAAAATAATCTGTTACAGTGAGAAGCAAGCACTTCCAAGAGAGGCACTGTTATGTGTGTGCAAGAGGCATGTTTCTGGTTGCTTTTTTGAGCTAGTGATGCAAGAAAGGCAAATATGGAAGGGTGGGACAAATATGCAGATAAGCATTGGAACCAATGCTGCAGCTGTAGCCTAGGTGATTATTTGCTTTTGTTGCTGTTCATTTTTGCTGTAATTTTGCAGTTCAGCAGCTGTGGCTAAATCACACATGAATATCCCTGGCAACTCTTAGCAGGACTAGATCAGATTATATTGGGTGGGAAGGAAAAAAGATTGAAATAGAAACTGATTAGCTTATACAGCACTTGTGGGTGGAGGATTAAGTAAATTTTATTACATCACAGACCAACGTTACAATAAGAAACTTTAAAAGTAAAGTAAAATAAAACAATTGGTGGTAAATTATCAGCGGGCAGTCAAAGTCTGCCTAATTTTGCAGACAGTGTAACAAAATTTAACTATATTCAAAGAGAGTACATCCAAATGATCCGATAACACATATAAAAAGATTGGTGTTTCCTGAATATTTTATCAGATAAGGTATTATGAGATGGGCCCCTGAATCCTTAATAGATACAAGCCTATCAAACTGGTAGCCAGCAGGCCAGATATGTCATGCACAGGCCACACCCACCCCAGCTCCACAGAGACAAAAAATATCATGATACGTCACGATCTGGCCTATGATGCGATTGAGTTTGACACCCATGTTATACAGTGGTGGGATTCAAAAATGTTTACTACCGGTTCTGTGGGTGTGGCTTGGTGAGTGTGGCATGGTTTAGTAGGCATGGCTAGGTGGGCGTGGCAGGGGAAGGATACTGTAAAATCTCCATTCTCTCCTCACTCATGGGGGAAGGTTACTGCAAAATCCCCATTCCTTCCACACCCCACTAACCTGCTTTCCAGCTCCGTTCCTTCGTTCCTGTCTTATTTTCTAAGAAACACAGTAGTTAAAATCATTGAAAGGAAAATTGTGGGTCAACTAGAATGAGAGGAAAATATCAAATTCAAGATGTAGATGATGCTAAAATTTAGAGAAATAAAGAAGTGAGGGAAATGGCCTAAAGGAGAGCAAGCTGGGGACTTTACAATTCCTGGTCTCAGCAAGTAGGCAGCAAAATGTCTAATTAAAGACACATCTCTGCCAAAATTTACTGCAGTCAATCCAGAGCTACTTGTTACTGCTAAATAAAGCTGTCAGAAACAAAACAAGCACAAGAAGAGGAAATCCCTTCAGCATTATGTGGACATCGATGTGATGAATTTATATCCTGTAAATAGTGAAAATCCAAGTAGTTCATGGAAGAGGGCAATTTGGCAGTTAAACATTTCTAGGAATGTTAAAAGCCTTAATGAAAGCCATCTGCAAAGCAACTAGCTGAAAATATCAGATCAGAAAATAATATTTACATCTGAATCCCTGGACTGTGGGAAGTAAAAGAGGTGGGCAAATTCAGTCAAAACTGACAGAATTAATTCAGAAATAATCTCTTTTGGTGATAATGCTTCTTAGATTATAGCTTCTGTTAAAGGTACTGTTGAATTTGGCTCATTTTGGCATATGGACCAGCAACCAGGTTATTTTTCTAGTTGTAGATGTTCATAGTGGGAAACAGACACAAAAGAGACTAGCTTATAGTGATTTAGAAATAACAGGCTCAAAATTTTGTCAAGGTTCTGCTTTAATTCAGGGCTAAAACTAAATACATCTAAAGAGAGTCTTTACTGTTCTGTCCTGAATTTGCATACTCGAAATCCCCGCGCCTTGATTGGCTAAGGCGCGGGGATTTCTGATTGGCCAGGCGAGCCGCGCTGATTGGCCCAATTGAAGTCTCCCGCGATTGGCTCACTCCAAGAGCGGGAGACTTGAATCGCTGCCATTGGCTGCGGCCGCCACAGCGAAAAGGATAAAAGCCGCGGGCTTTTTCCTTTTCGCCGGTTCGGTTCACAACTGTTTAATAAAGAGCTTGAATGATAGTCACCGACTCAGAGCGTCTTTTTGCGGACACGACACTGGCGACGAGGATGGGATCCCGACCCTGAACCGAACCCCGTGTCCAACAAGAGCCAGTTCCAGCGCAAGAGATGGCGAAGATCGCACTGCCCGCCCCCTTCAACCCCGCCACCGAGGACTGGGAATCGTACTCAGACCGGTTCCGTATGTACCTTGAATGCGCCGGAATGAAGGACGCCCTGGGCCCGCTAAAACGCGCCGTCTTCCTTACTCACTGCGGACCAGAGGTCTTCCAGATGGCCAAAGCATTGGCCAAGCCGGCAGATGCAACCGCCATGGTCTGGGACATCCTCGAACCTATACTGTGGCGCCATTACGCCCCCGAGGTCCCCATCCTAATACGGCGCAACGAGTTTTACCGCCGAAATCAGAAACCAGACGAAAAATTGAGCGACTTCGTCGCCGAGCTGCGGCGCCTAGGAGGACTCTGCGAGTTTGAAGGTCTGAACAGCCTCATAAGAGACCGATTCGTGCTCGGCCTATGGGACCCTACACTCCAGAGCCGGCTTATGGCCAAGGGCGACATCAGCCTAGCAGATGCCCTCACCGCAGCCGCAGCCGCAGAAGCAACCCGCTCGTCTGCTGACAGCATGCGAAGATCTGACGCGAAGGGCGGAAACAACAACCCGGCAAGGTCGGCCGACCCTAGAAGCGAATCAACTGCACACTACGGAGAATTCCAGTCAACCTCCAGCACGTCGGAAGACGAGGAGGACATACATCGCGTGCAGACGGGACGCGGCGACCAACGGAATCGAAGAGGTCGTAGGTCGAGGACCAACTGTGCCGGGTGCGGCGGCGACCACCCCAGGTCAGAATGCCGATTTTTTGACTCTATCTGTAGGCATTGTGAACGACGGGGTCACATCGCTCGAGTTTGCCGCCAAAAGAAGACCCGCAGCCCGCCCAAATGGGAACAACATGACCGGAAGAAGGAAAGCCCCCCGCCCAGGACCAGAGAGCGCCAACCGGACGGTCGGTGGGACCGTGCCCAACGATCTTCAAGAGGCGGCGACGGTCGGCGAAAGGAAGAGACACACCAGACGGTGACCATCGGCCACGCCATCTCCGACGGCGCCAGAAAGGTACACGTAGAAGTCCATATTGAAGGCCAACCATGCAAGATGGAAGTGGACTCCGGGTCCTACCTCTCCATGATTGCATGGCGCGAGATTAAACGGCTAATACCCACCCTCCATAAGAGGAACATTCATACCCAAAAAATCATTATAAAAGACTACCAAGGGAATCGCGTCCCGGTAGTGGGCACCAAGAGCTTTAATGTAACCTACAAGGGCCGCACCGAACAACTGCCACTCACTATCGTCGATCGCGACCGCCCAAGCCTACTGGGTTTACAATGGTTCGCCCCGCTTGACATCGCGCTGACAGGAGTCAACCACGTCGCCGACGACGGTTGGGAACAGCGGCTAGCCCAGGAGTTCCAGGAGGTCTTCGATGGAAGCTTGGGCAAGTACCAGGGGCCCCTTATCTCGTTTGACCTAGACCCAAAGGTTCCCCCCAAGCGGCTTAAACCTAGGAGGGTACCATTCGCCCTGAAGCCTAAAATTGACGAGCAGATCGACAAGCTCGTCAAACAGGGGGTGTTGCAGCTGATAGACCATGCCCGATGGGAGACCCCTATAGTGACCCCAGTCAAGCCAGACGGGTCCGTGAGAATTTGTGGGGACTATAAGGCCACCCTAAATGGCGCATTACAACAAAGCGCCTACCCAGTCCCAATCGTGCAACATCTGCTGCACTCACTGGGAGGGGGCAAGGTCTTTGCCAAGCTCGATCTCGCCCAGGCATATCAGCAGTTGCCAGTAGATGAGAAAACGGCAGAAGCCCAGACCATCGTGACCCATCGGGGGGCCTTCAAGTGTAACCGACTCCAATTCGGAGTCAGCGTGGCACCAGGCATCTTTCAAAGCCTGATGGAACGTTTGCTACAGGGCATCGAGGGGGTGGTGCCCTATTTTGATGACGTATTAGTGGCGGCGCCAAACGAAGCCGAATTAGAAAACCGACTCAGACAGGTCTTAACAAAATTTAAAGTGACGGGACTTAAAGTTAAACGAGAAAAATGCCAACTATGCACAGAGCAAGTGGAATTCTTGGGCTACCTTCTAGACCGGCATGCCATTCACCCTACAATTAAAAAAGTGAAAGCCATCAAAGAAGCCCCCACCCCAAAGTCTAAAACGGAACTACAAGCGTTCTTAGGGTTGCTGAATTTTTATAATGTTTTCCTACCCCAAAAGGCTACGGCGGCGGAGCCTTTGCATAGACTCCTGGATAAGGCGGCAACCTGGACTTGGGGGAGACGAGAGCAAGCCGCCTTTCAAAAAACCAAAGACCTCTTCACCTCCAACGCCGTCCTGATCCAATTCAGCGAAACCTTGCCCTTAGCTGTCACTTGCGACGCATCACCTTTCGGCGTCGGCGCTGTCCTCAGCCATACCCTCCCCGACAAAAGAGAAGCACCCATCGCCTTTTTCTCCAGGACTCTGACTAAACCGGAGCGGAACTATAGCCAGCTGGACAAAGAAGCTTTGGCTATAGTTGCCGCTGTTAAGCGATTCCACGAATACCTGTATGGCCGCCCGTTCACCATTGTGACAGATCATAAGCCATTGCTGGGCATCCTCGCTGGAAACCGAGCCACCCCGAACATTTTATCACCCCGGATGACAAGGTGGTCCGAGTTCCTGGCAGCCTACAGCTACGAACTGTTACACAAGCCAGGTAAGAAAATTTCGCACGCGGACGCCTTAAGCCGTTCACCCTTACCAGACTCTGATCCTGACCCAGCACCAACAACAAACACCCTTAGCATCGAGAACCTACCCATTACCGCATCGGACATTGCCAGGGAGACTATTAAGGATAGGCGTCTGGCGTGAATCCTACACTGGCTAGAAAAAGGTTGGCCTGAAAGGGACAATGACGAATCCATTAAAACATTCAGAAACCGCCAGACTGAACTCTCACTGCTTAAAGGATGTATTTTGTGGGGTGACAGGGTGGTCATCCCGGACAGATTGCAAGGGAGGGTCTTAGAGATGCTGCATGAAGGTCATCCTGGCATCGTCAGGACTAAAGCCCTGGCCAGGAGTTACGCTTGGTGGCCAGGGATGGACAAACAGATTGAGGCGTGGGTCGCCAAATGCCATCGTTGCCAGGAGACCAGACCCAGCCCACCCGCAGCACCCATCTGGGACTGGGAAACACCAAGGGGGCCCTGGTCCAGAATCCATTTAGACTTTGCTGGTCCAACGAATGGGCATACTTTTCTGATCACAGTTGACGCTTACTCCAATTGGTTGGAGGTAAGCGACATGAAATCCACTACCACGGAGGCCGTCATCAAAGAACTGTGTAAACTGTTTTCCACGCACGGCCTCCCAGACGTCGTCGTCTCAGACAACGGGCCACAGTTTACTTCCCTCGATTTTGAGAGGTTCTTGGCGGAGAGGGGCATCCGCCACGCATTAACAGCACCGGCGCATCCGGCGGCGAACGGTAGGGCGGAACGGATGGTACAGTTTACAAAAAAAACCCTCCGGAAAATGGACCACGGGGAGATCAATGACAAAATCAATAAACTCCTCTTCATACAACACATCACCCCAAACACCACTACCAACAAAAGCCCAGCCGAATTACTAATGGGCAGGAAGCTGAGGTCCCCACTCGACAGGTTACACCCAACATACAACCCGGAGCGGCCCCCAGACTCCAGTTCCAAATACCGGACATTTGCCCCAGGTGACTTAGTCTACGCAAAAAACCTGACAGGGGACCCCCTATGGATCCCAGCCGTCATCACTCAAATCACAGGTCCACGGTCGTACCGGCTCCAAACCACCGACGGGCGAGCCTGGAAACGACACATCGACCAGCTCAGGTCACGAACGGCAACAGACCTCAACCCCCAAGACTCGAACCAAGGGGGGAGGGAATACCCAAATAAACTAGCGCAGGAAAAAATCCAAAAGTACTCACCGGAACGCAGCCATCGCGAGTCCCCACCGGAGAAGAACCACCTGGCCAGCTCAACCGACTCGGAGAAACCAAGCGGGAGTGGCGAAACCCGTAGCTCAACCGACCCAGTAGGCCCAGGCGGGAGCCACGGAGAACGAACCGGCCCGATCATCCAGCCGGTTCACACAGAGGGAGGAGCAGCCAAAAAGATGACCGCTCCGGCCGAGATACAGCTTGTAACTGAGTTGCGCAGGTCAACTAGGGCTAGACGGAGCCCCGCCTACCTGCGTGACTACGCTACGTGATGGACTATACCAAGAGGGGAGGGGTGTTCTGTCCTGAATTTGCATACTCGAAATCCCCGCGCCTTGATTGGCTAAGGCGCGGGGATTTCTGATTGGCCAGGCGAGCCGCGCTGATTGGCCCGATTGAAGTCTCCCGCGATTGGCTCACTCCAAGAGCGGGAGACTTGAATCGCTGCCATTGGCCGCGGCCGCCGCAGCGAAAAGGATAAAAGCCGCGGGCTTTTTCCTTTTCGCCGGTTCGGTTCACAACTGTTTAATAAAGAGCTTGAATGATAGTCACCGACTCAGAGCGTCTTTTTGCGGACACGACATTTACTTTTACTATTTTCTAAAAATCCCATATTTTTTAAATAATCTCTGCTTTTTGATATATGTTTTAAAAATCAAACTATAAACTGCCTTAAACTTCTTCCTTGGCAAAAAGTTAGCATATAAATGTTTCTTCCACAAAGTGGCAAAATCTGCCCTACATTTTATGCATTCCTACTTTAATTCTATCTCTATGTACATTTTAATTATCAGCCAATTTTGGAGTCAATGTAGCTGCAAACCTCTCTCACACACACACTCTCCTGAATGATGGGAAAAGAGATTTTCAGCTACATTGATTCCCAGATTGGCTTACAACTAACATATTTGTACAGTAAGTGTGTGTATATATGTGTATTGTAAGAGATTAAGGAAACCAGATGAATTTGAGGGATTTATGAGGAATTTAATCCTAATAAAGAGGTTTAGACCTAGCCAAACAGAATTCATTAGTAGAATGTAAAGTTAGCTGAAATAGCACAGCATAAAGTTTCTCTATGAGAGAGATGGGTGGTCTCTAAATATGATATGTAAATGTTAAAAATAGATAAGCAAATGGTCATACACAGGTGCAAGAGTGAAGTTCAGGTGCTGTGAAATTGGACTCAGCAGTGCAAAATCAGTTGCTATACATAACAGGACAATAGTAGGTTGCTATGGAAATGCTATGATTATGATACACATGTGCAAAGGTACTGTTTTCCACTTCCACTTCCACTTCCTTAGAAATCATAAAATGACCAGAGATGGATCAGCCAATGTGACTGCACCGTTTGAAATTTCTTCTGTGAATTTGTTTATATAAGCTTTCACATTGCAATATTTCTTAATATTTAATTGCATGACTTTACAGAATCTTAATAAGGTTTTGGAGATTTTTAATCCATATCCTGAGGAATGGACTCAAGCTTTGCCACCCAAGTGGCTTCCCCAGAAGTCCCCACAAACATTTATTTGATACAATTGTTGTTATATGTTGAAGCTATTAATTTAACCTGATGTGAACTGGTATGCTAAGAGTGTGGATATACTGTAAACATAACAATAAATGACCAAACATTAATTCCAAGAGTAGTTAATAATTTCATTTTTATCATTCTCAGCCTGTTTGCAGAAACTGGGAAGATTCAGTGTCTACAAAGAACCTTTTTTTTTTTTTTTGCCTAAAGGAACAAAGGCAACACCTGCTATACCAGTGGGATATTTGAGAATTAAAATTGTGTGTGTGTGTGTGCGTGTGTATACAAAAATAGACAGCCTTATTCATTTAGATTGAGAGACTCCGGCTGCTCCTGCTGTTCCTGGATTTGTCATATTGTCATTCATTTTGTATAGAAAGTAAACTGGAATAATAAAATCAAAAAAGGAAAGGGAGAAAGAGGGAATAGGAAGATGGAGATCATTGGAATGGACAGAGGATCAGGAAAACAGCATGAAATTAGCAGAGACAGCAGAGAACTTTTTCCCCTAGCACTGCTGATTTAACATTCATAACATAAATAGCTGGGTTCTGGACCCAACTCAGCACTGGCATTATTTATAAAACTGTATATGACATAGCTGTGGAATATAATCAAAAATCGAGCCTTCCAATTGTATCTCTGCTTGCTTGGTCTGAAATGGCCACGGAGGGCCACCACAATGAAAGTTACACAGAATCTGGGCCAAGAGGAACCCATATTTTAAAATCAATTTTCCCTGGAGGTCCTGAATTCCAAGACCCCAAACACTTCTTGCACTGCTCTAAACACTGTTAATTTCTGGTTGACTATAATTAGCAGGAAGTTTATAGCACCATATTGTTTTCTTGTGTTTTTATTTTGGGCAATTTTATTCTGTGTTGTATATTGCCCAAAGTGTATTCACTAATATCTGTAAGCAATTTTACATAATAAATAAAGTCTTTTACTCCAGTCTTTTACTCCAAATGCAGTATTTGCTACCTTCCAGTAAATTTGGCATCCTGCTTGTTATCCATATTGTTACATGAGAAGAGACAACACAGAGTCAAACCAAGGAAAGAAGGATGGTTTTATCGTTTATTGTGAACAGAATTGTGAAAGGATAGGAGAGAAAATTGTAATCATTATGAATCTAATTAAAATGAAGATGCTACAGACCCAACAGGAAATCATTTGTTAAAAGAAAAAGATGTGTAGAAGGAGAGGTGAACTGGAAGAGGAAAAATATTCACAGGGTCACCTCATTGGCAAGTTGTCACCCTAAAAAGCAAATGGGCACCTGCCATTGTGAGTCTTTGTAAGTCAAAGCAGTTTAGATGATGGAAGAAGTGAGTGGAGTAGGCTGAGCATACATGACTGCCATAGAATAATTCTAACCAATATTTTCCTTTTGTATCCTTTTCAAGAGGTCATGATGCTATCTTGCATAAATATAAATTCCACATTAGAAAATCATAGAAAAGGATAGATGGTTATAGGTTCCTTTCACTATATGTATATGCCTAACCTGCACTATATTATAAGAGTGGATTATTCAGGAAAAAGAAAGCAAACTGCTTGTTTGTTTATTATATATTTGACTAGAAATGTGCAGTTAGCCAAGATTTCTTTCTAATATTATACTCAGAGATTCAAGAGTTAATTTGGATGTGTCATTCAAAGGCAAGCAAACCTGATTCAAAATGATTAAATCATAGATTTTAATTTAAAAAATGTTAAAATGCTTCCTCTTTCTTCCCTTCCCCCCCCCCCCCCACAAGGTTTCAATCAGGTAGATTCAGGATCCCACTGTAAGGAATTGTTAAAATATTTTCTTTATACCTCTTTTAAACAGAAAGAAAGAAAGTTCAGCACCATGACTTTCACATTGTCCAACAAGATACCTGTAATGGTATGGAATTAATGCAGAAAATGTACTGCACCAATGTTTAAGAAATATTCAAAACTGTTAAAAAAATAAGGACATACTAGAACCTGAAGTGTTTGCCATTCTCCAATTACTTGCCTTTCTGGGCTGATTGGCTCACTGACAAAAGTAACCTTTTCTTGGAATGATGCAAACGAATACCTAAGGGCTAGATCTTGTATGGTGCAATGGTATTCTTAATTTCTGATGGCTTTTTTAGTTACAAAGCTTGGCATGTTTTCTTTAAATTTAGCTGGCATATCTCTTTTGGATAGCTAGATACCATATCAGAAGCACCAAGAGTAATATTATGGCTTGCTGGCTCTGTTAGAGATTTTGCCTCTATAACTTCATTTGCCAAAAGATGCCATAGTGAGATTACTACAAAAGGGGCAACACACCTTACACCAGATAAAGCAGGCAGGAAGCAGCACAGTTGTGGTAGGATGGCTGACCAAAATAGACTTACTTCCCCCTTTCCTCCCCACACACAATTTTAATCTGCAGAGTTGTTTTGGCAAGATAGGAATAGATTGGAAGGCATGGGGCAAGAAATTGTACAACCATCCCTTCACTGATCTGTGGTGGTCAACAGACCAGTTGTATCATTATGACTGGCACAGAAACAGGCATTCATTTCTAAATTCTAATTCTACTATCAAAATCTTAAGTCCTTGGGAGAATAGGAAAATCATAGCCTGTTGTCAGAAAAACAAATATTACATTTAATAATCAAAGTCTTCAAGCCAAGAAGGTTCTCTTTTTCAGACTCTAGTTCCTTAACATTACCATCCTTCTTTTCCTTTGTAGTCACTTGGCTAATGTTCTGTCCTCATTTACATACTCGAAATCCCCGCGCTTTGATTGGCCAAAGCGCGGGGCTTTCTAATTGGTCAGGTGAGCCGCGCCGATTGGCTCGTTAAGAATCTCCCGCGATTGGCTCGTTCAGAGCGCGGGAGATTCGAAGCGCTGCCATTGGCCGCGGCCGCCACGGCGAAAGGAATAAAAGCCGCGGGCTTTTTTCCTTTCGCCGGTTCGGTTCCAGTTTTCCAAATAAAGAGCATTGCATGAAATCACCGACTCCTGGCGTCATTTTGCGGACACGACACTGGCGATGAGGATGGGATCCAGACCCTGAACCGAACCCCGTGTCCGACGGAAGCCAGACAAAGCACCGAGATGGCAAAAATCGCACCGCCCGCCCCCTTCAACCCCGCCACCGAAGACTGGGAATCGTTCTCCGACCGTTTCCGCATGTACCTCGAGTGCTCCGGCATGAAGGACCCCTCGGGCCCGCTAAAACGCGCCGTCTTCCTCACCCACTGCGGAACCGAAGTTTTCCAGATGGCCAAAGCGTTGGCCAAGCCCGCCGACGCAACCGCCATGGACTGGGACGTCCTTGAACCTATCCTTCGGCGACATTACGCTCCCGAGGTCCCCATCCTGATCCGGCGCAATGAATTCTACCGGCGAGACCAGAGAGCGGGTGAGAAATTGAGCGACTTCGTCGCCGAGCTGCGGCGCCTAGGGGGGCTCTGCGAATTTGATAACCTAAACAACATCCTGAGAGACCGAATCGTGCTCGGTCTGTGGGACCCCGCGCTCCAGAGCCGGCTGATGGCTAAGGGCAACATCAGTTTAGCAGACGCCCTCACCGCAGCCGCGGCCGCAGAAGCAACCCGTACTTCCGCCGATAACATGCGCAGACCTGACACGAAGGACCGCGGCGGAAACAACAACCCGGCGAGGTCGACCGAACAAAAAACCGAGACAACTACACACCACGGCGATTTCCACTCTGCATCCAGCACGTCCGAAGACGAAGAAGACATACATTGACTTCAGACGGGGCGCGACCAACGGAACCGGAGAGGTCGTAAGTCAAGGACCAACTGTGCCGGTTGCGGCGGCGGCCACCCCAGGTCGGAATGCCGGTTTTTCGATTCCATCTGCCGGCATTGCGACAAAAAGGGGCACATCGCCCGGGTTTGCCGCCTGAAGAAAAACCGCAGTCCAACTCGATGGGACCAGAACGACCGGAGAAGGGAAAGCTCACCGCCCCGGCCCAGAGATCGCCACTCGGACAGCCGATGGGACCGGACCGGACGATCCTCGCGAGGCGGCGACAACCGGCGGAGAGAGGAGACCCACCAGACAGTCACCATTGGCCACGCCATCACCAACGATGCCCGAAAAATCCATGTCGAGGTACACATCGAGGGCCAGCCGTGCAAAATGGAGGTAGACTCCGGGTCCTACCTCTCCATGATTGCATGGCACGAGATAAAGCGGTTGGTGCCTACCCTCCAAAGGAGGAATGTAGACAGCCAAAGACTTATTGTAAAGGACTACCAGGGAAACCGCATCCCGGTAGTCGGCACCAAAAACTTTAACGTAACATATAAGGGGCGCACCGAACAACTCCCCCTCACGATCGTCGACCGCGACCGCCCAAGCCTACTGGGACTACAATGGTTCGCCCCGCTCGACATCACTCTCACGGGAGTCAACCACGTCGCCGACAACGGTTGGGAACAGCGACTAGCCCAGGAGTTCCGAGAAGTCTTCGACGGAAGCCTGGGCAAGTACCAGGGGCCCCTTATCTCGTTCGACCTAGACCCTAACGTCCCCCCCAAACAACTGAAACCTAGGCGGGTGCCATTCGCCCTAAAACCCAAAATAGACGAGCAAATTGATAAGCTTGTCAAACAGGGAGTATTGCAGCCCATAGACCATGCCCGGTGGGAGACCCCCATAGTCACCCCGATCAAGCCGGACGGGTCGGTGAGGATCTGTGGGGACTATAAGGCCACCCTAAATGGCGCGCTGCAACAAAGCGCCTACCCCGTCCCAATAGTGCAACACCTACTGCACTCACTGGGAGGGGGCAGGGTTTTCACCAAGCTCGATCTCGCCCAGGCATACCAACAGTTGCCGGTCGACGAGCAAACGGCGGAAGCCCAGACCATCGTCACCCACCGGGGAGCTTTCAAATGCAACCGACTCCAATTCGGAGTCAGCGTGGCACCAGGTATATTTCAGAGCCTGATGGAAAGGTTGTTGCAAGGTATCAAGGGGGTGGTACCTTATTTCGATGACGTTCTAGTGTCGGCGACCAACCAAGCCGAACTAGAAAGCCGACTAAGAGAGGTCCTAACTAAATTTAAAGAAACGGGACTTAAAGTAAAAAGGGAGAAATGCCAACTGTGCACGGAACGAGTGGAATTCTTGGGCTACCTCCTAGACCGGCACGGCATTCACCCCACAAGTAAAAAAATCAAGGCCATCAAAGAGGCCCCCACCCCTAAATCAAAAACTGAACTACAAGCATTCTTGGGGTTACTGAACTTTTACAATGTTTTCCTACCCCAAAAGGCGACGGCGGCGGAGCCTTTGCATAGGCTCCTGGACAAGGCGGCGACCTGGACTTGGGGGAAACGGGAGCAAGCCGCCTTCCAAAAAACTAAAGACCTCCTCACCTCCGACGCCGTCCTCATACAATTCAACGAAAACCTGCCTCTGGCCGTCACTTGCGACGCATCACCTTTCGGCGTCGGCGCCTTCCTCAGCCATACCCTTCCTGACAGAAAAGAAGCACCCATCGCGTTCTTTTCGAGGACCCTCACCAAACCGGAGCGGAACTATAGCCAACTGGACAAAGAGGCTCTGGCTATAGTTGCCGCCATAAAACGGTTCCATGAATATCTCTACGGCCGGCCCTTCACCATTATAACGGACCACAAGCCGTTGCTGGGCATCCTTGCAGGAAACCGGGCCACCCCGAACATTCTGTCTCCTCGAATGACAAGGTGGTCCGAGTTCCTGGTGGCCTACAACTACGAACTCATACACAGACCGGGTAAGACGATCTCACATGCGGACGCATTAAGCCGCTCGCCGCTACCGGAATCCGACTCTGACCCAGCACCAACGACAACCACCCTCAGCATCGAGACCCTACCCAACCTACCCATAACCGCGTCAGACATTGCCCGGGAAACTAATAAAGACAGGCGTCTGGCGCGGGTTTTGCATTGGGTAGAAAGAGGGTGGCCGGAAAAAGACAACGACGAGTCCGTCAAGACGTTTCGGAACCGCCAAACCGAACTCTCATTGTTAAAAGGGTGCATCTTATGGGGTGACAGGGTGGTCATTCCGGACAAACTACAGGGGAAGGTTTTGGAAATGTTGCACGAGGGGCACCCTGGCATCGTATGAACTAAAGCCCTGGCCAGAAGTTACGCTTGGTGGCCAGGGATGGACAAGCAGATAGAGGCCTGGGTAGCTAGGTGCCAGCGATGCCAGGAGACTAGGCCCAGCCCACCCACAGCACCCGTCCTAGAGTGGGAAACCCCAAGGGGACCCTGGTCCAGAATCCATATAGACTTCGCCGGGCCCACAAATGGACACACCTTCCTCATAACAGTTGACGCTTACTCCAACTGGCTGGAGGTAAGCAACATGAAGACAACAACCACGGAGGCCGTGACCAAAGAACTTTGCAAACTCTTTGCAACACACGGCCTCCCAGACGTCGTCGTCTCCGACAACGGGCCCCAGTTTACCTCCCTGGAGTTCGAGAAATTCCTGGCGGAAAGGGGCATCCGCCACGCACTAACAGCACCGGCGCATCCGGCGGCAAACGGTAGGGCGGAACGGATGGTCCAATTTACCAAAAAAACCATCCAGAAAATGGACCACGGGGAGATCCAAGAAAAAATCAACAGACTTCTCTTTACACAACACATAACCCCGAATACCACTACCAACAAAAGCCCAGCCGAACTGCTAATGGGTAGAAAGCTGAGGTCCCCACTCGACAGGTTACACCCTACGTATAACCCGGAGCGGCCCCCAGACTCAAGCACGAAATACCGAACGTTCGCACCCGGGGACCTCGTATATGCAAAAAACCTGACGGGGGACCCCCTATGGATCCCAGCCGTCATCACCCAAGCAACAGGCCCACGCTCGTACCGGCTACAAACGACAGACGGACGAGCGTGGAAACGACACATCGACCAACTTAGGTCTAGGACAGCAAACGAACCCACCTCCCAAAACGCAAGCCAAGGGGGGAGGGAATACCCGGGTGACCGATTACAAGAAAAAATAAACCAGCAGTACTTACCGAGACGCAGCCATCGCGACCCCTCGCCAGAAAAGAACAGCCAAGCCAGCTCGACCGACCCGGAAAGACCGAGCGGGAGCGGCAAAACCCGTAGCTCAGCCAACCCGGAAGGCCCAGGTGGGAGCCACGGAGAAAGAACCGGCCCGATCAACCAGCTGGTTCGCACAGAAGCAAGAGCAACCAAAAACCCGACCGAACCGGCCGGGATCCCGCTTACGACTGAGTTGCGCAGGTCAAGTAGGACCAGACGGAGCCCTGCCTACCTACGTGACTACGCAACGTAAGGACTGAACCAAGAGGGGAGGGGTGTTCTGTCCTCATTTACATACTCGAAATCCCCGCGCTTTGATTGGCCAAAGCGCGGGGCTTTCTAATTGGTCAGGCGAGCCGCGCCGATTGGCTCGTTAAGAATCTCCCGCGATTGGCTTGTTCAGAGCGCGGGAGATTCGAAGTGCTGCCATTGGCCGCGGCCGCCGCGGCGAAAGGAATAAAAGCCGCGGGCTTTTTTCCTTTCGCCGGTTCGGTTCCAGTTTTCCAAATAAAGAGCATTGCATGAAATCACCGACTCCTGGCGTCATTTTGCGGACACGACAGCTAATATTAGAAAATGATGAGGATTCCCATCCAGGACTATACAGATTATGACAAACATTATTAATTGGGCCTAAAAACTTATAAGTAAGGTAAGCTGGTAGGAGTAAGCTCCCAGTTAGTAGCCTATTAGAAGTATTTTGTGCTAACTGAAGTTTATTTTTCTTTTTTTTACAAACAAGATGAGCCAGTTACTTGGGGATATCCACCATACATCTCCAATTGAATAAGCCAAGCTGAAAGGTCATTACTATATATTTCACAGATGGAAAAATTGGAACAGAGATCTAATACTATCAGTTGTGACCTACTGCTTTTTTTTGTACTTCTGGGAATATGAACCCTCCAGTTTAAAATACTTTCATTCTAGGTTTCATTTAATGGGCATACATGCACATTTTAGAAGTTTGTCTAGAGAATTTGTGGGGCTTTTGGCTATTAGAATGAATTTTTAAGAGAAATGTTTAAAAATATGCACTTGCACATCAAATCGGAGCTGCAGTGCAAATATTTTATGGGCAAAAATAAACTCAGATATAAAAACTGCTTAAAATGGCTCTAAATCTATTACTTAAAAAAATATGTAGATTTATCAGGTCTAGGCATGTTTATTGGACCTATTGTTAACAATCATGAGCTAAGTGTTAGAAGTAAAAAAAAAACTTGTTAACTCCTTTAAAAATTATTTTAGCATCAGACAGTTGTCCTGAATCAGGAGCCATTGAAAATGCTGAAATTACAAGTTCTAGGAATATCAGGAAAAGATCAGGTTCCAGAAGGCTGGCTTATGTTGTGGGCATAATGCTAATGCGTATGTATACTGTCACTCTTTTATTATCTTTCTTCATTATAGCCTATAAAGCATTTGGCAGGAAAATAAGTCTTTTTAACTGTCGTAGAAGCTTTAGTAGTTGAAAGTTCCAGGCTTAAATCACATATTTCAAAATAAATGGAGGCCTTATTAGAGTCATAGCTGGATCACAACCAATCAATAGCTGAGGAGAAATGTAAGAGGCAATTGGCAATATTAATAATCCCTAAAATGGTAAAGGAATTATAAATCTGATTCACATATGTTATTTCAGATGGAATCATCCCCAGCAAACTTTTCAATGAAAGAGAAAAATAGCCTGCACTGAATCATTGCTTTATTAGTTCATCTCTATGTTATGAGGAAAGGATATTGTACTGCAGTTTCCAACCAAGATGTCAAAGAAACACAAGTTGTTTTTGCTTAAAGATTTGAACTGTCCCCTTCACTGTGAGTACTTTAGGAAAAGACTTTCCCTTCTGTTAAGCTTCTATGAGTTTTCTCTTTCATTTCTTTGAACTATATAATGGCACTGATCAAATGGCTGGGCTGACCATTTCTGCATTTTAAAAATATTTTTCCTGATACAGAATGCCCATTCATGAGATCCTTGCAGAATACTGTTTTTTTTAAAAAAACTTTTAGCCCTGTGATCCAATCTTCAGGAGAGCAAGAATTGAAAAGCGGGCTCAGAGGGACAGAGATAGAAAATTAGCAATAAGATATTAAAAAGCATTGATGGTAGGAATGAGGAAAGGAAATATCATTGCTAATTAGAAAAAAAATTGAACCAAAGAAAGTTAATTAGTAATGAAACTTCTGACTAAATGATGAGGATTTTGAATACTGGCTTTGTCAGTAGTTGAAATTAATTACATGCTCAGGCATGGAGGTGGCGAAGGAGAGATAGCAGGACTGAAACCTGGTTCAAATCTGTTGCCGTGGTGACTAGAGATAGTCCTGTGGATGATTGTGATATAATTAACCCCATCTATGGATTTTCTTGATTCAAGAAGAGTAGTATGAGTTCAGTAATCCGTTTTTTGCTTGTTTGTTTTACTTAATTCCTTTCATTCTTTGACTCTTGATCATTTTTGGTGGAAATGCAGGGTTTTTTTTTTTGCCTACCACAACTCCATAGCTACTACAGTTTTTCATCAGTTTCCCTCAATGCCATTATCAACAACCTTAATTGAGCCAATGTTAGCTTATAACACAGATCTGCTCACAAAATTCAGAAAGCAGGAATTGCAATAGCATATAAAATGCTAACCAGATTTGGTCAACTTATATTTGTGATTTGGCTTTGTACTATGTTGTTCAGTATAATAGCAATAAATAAGAAATCAGTTAGATTTATACATATTTATCTCAACTTGTTTTCATCAAGGCTTGTTAAATAAATCTAAACCCCCCCCCCCTCAAAATGGTGAGTACTTCTCTAAGGACAAAATATGGCTGGACAGAAATCCCAGAAAGAAGTACAGTATGCAAATTCTATACAGAGAGACAGATGCTGAAAGCCGGAGTAACTTGAAAGTATACCAACCAATTCCCTTCTTACCTTTCTCTTAGTGAAAAGTTGAGAGGAAGCTTGGGTGGTGGTGGAGGGAGATGTACAGTAGCTTTGCAATAGTGCAGATGGTTGTCTGCAAATAGCCCTGGGACAGAGGAAGAGAGTGTTAGAAACTGAGAAGTTTGGAAACTGTTATAAATAGTTGCCCCCCCCAACCCCCAATTCCTTGTACATAGCAAAACAAAACGCCTTCACCATCTCTGCCTCTGTAAAGCAATTGTCTTTCTTAAAAACACACACATCCCAACTCTAACCGAAACTCTCAATCATGCTTATTTATGGGCAACCTTAAAGAACCTCCAAATTGAACTTTAGGTACAGTTATATCTAATCTATTGATTAGAAATATCATTGCTAATTAGAAAAAAAACTGAACCGAAGAAAGTTAATTAGTAATGAAACTTCTGACTAAATGATGAGGATTTTGAATACTGGCTTTGTCAGTAGTTGAAATTAATTACATACTCAGGCATGGAGGTGGCGAAGGAGAGATAGCAGGATTCTAAGCTGCTTTTTTCCCAAATGCCCATCCTGCCAGCACACATTTTTTCTCATGGAGAAGAAATTGGTGGTACTTCAGACTTGACCGTACCACGAACCCATTCTTTTCACCAGCATTCCTGAGATCTTTCTAACCTCCAAGGTTAGATACCTATCCTTTGACATAGCCATTTTATGCCAGAGTTGCAGTTCAAAGAGAGATCTCAGCACTTTGCCACAAATATTTCTAAAGTGCCATCAGGTACAAGATCAGGAAAGAAAGGCATATGTAGATGATTCCATTATTGAACTGAATGTTCTTTCTTTTTCTCTCTCTCTTTCCTTCCCTCCCACCTCCCTCCCTCTCCCCCATCTCTCTCTTAGATTATGTACATATTTTTAATTTTAATCATCTCAATTTTAATGCTGATTTTCCTATTTTTAAGTACAGGTAGTCCTTGAGTTACAACCACAATTGAGCCCAAAGTTTTTGTTGCTAAATGAAACGTTTGTTAAGCCAGTTTGCTCCATTTCACAACTTTTCTTTCCACAGTTGTTAAGTGAATCATTGCATTGGTTAAGTTAGTAACACAGTTGTTAAGTGAATCTGGCCTTCCCGGCTACTTTGCTTGTCAGAAAGTTGCAAATGTGGTCATATGACCCTGAGACCGTCATAAATATGAGGCAGTGCCAAGCACCTGAATTTTGATCACGTGACTAAGGGGGTGCTGCAACAGTCATGTGAAAAACATTCATAACTCACTTTGTTTTAATGCCGTTGTAACTTTGAACATGACTGTTCAAATTAAATGTTGTAAGTCGAGGGAGGACTATCTATACTTGTTTTCCTCTAGGAAAACCTATACTTGTTTTCATATATGTATTATTTCTTACTGACTATTGTATGGTACTCAAAGTGAGTTCTGGTAAGATAGCCACCTATATAAATTTGAGTAATAAATAAATAATGGCTTTTCAGGACCTTGGAAAGTGTCCTTTACAAAGAGGATGTGGTGCAGTTATTTCCTCCGCCCTTCCCCCTCCCCCAGAAGTTTGTTCCTCTGAATGTAGGCAGAGTGATTTCTGTGTAGACAGGTATAGGAACTTAAGCAGTTTTTACATTTTATAGTAATATTAATGTAGCTGTATGAGTATCTTTCATCACTGAGCTTTAAATTCCCTGTTATTATCTTCCGTAAAACCCAGCAATATTGCAAATGATTGTAAATAGTGTCATGCAAGCTTTGAACCATTTAATGCAAATGAACTGTTAGACTCTATATTGTCATCAGTAGGCATAAGATATCCTGCCTTTTATTAAATAAAAAAGATCAGAACAGATAACCTAAACTGAGATATTACCTTAAGCATTCCTTGGAAAAAGGCAGACCAAAACAGTTTAGCTATCAGGTTCTGTCCATGTACAGGATGGTTGTGATTTTATTCCAATTCTAGAGAAGAAAACCAGGGGGAGGGGCATCCCAGGTTCGCCAAATCCATGAAATAGTTATTGTTGAAAACATTATATTTTGAAGTACAAAACAGTTCTGCACCAAATTAATGAATAACTAGACAGTCTGTTACCCATCAGGACATCGTTGCAGAAACATATCCTTACCTTAACTGAGAAACAGAATGACCACAGGTGGGCAAAAATGCAGTGAGAATGGGAGTGACTTCTGATTGTCTGCTGGTTTCCCCATTAAGTTATCTTGTGGGAATGTTACAGTGTGGTGATGCTGAAATGACCACCACTTTGCCAAATTTCAATTCCAGATTTGGGTCCCAGATTTTTGATGCCTTCTTTAAATTAGCCCATTGTCAATGCACTGTTTCACCCAACTGAAGGTTAAAAACAGATGGAATTTAGTAGTATAAGGATGCATATCCAGGTGTTAAAAATATACAACTTTATAAGTGTTGTGGATCACCGGCAGCCAAGTGCAGACGGCAGCGGAATTGGACAGTGGGGAAGAACGGGGACCAGTCAGGGAGTCTGGAGAAGATTCGGACAAGGGTCCTGCATCTGATGCAGAGATGGGACCAGGACCATCTAGGAGTGGAGTGCTGCCTCTGGAGCCTTCTGAGCCTGGCAGCAATGAGGCAGAGGACCCAGGGGAGCCTGTTCCCAGGGCGCATGTGGACAGAGCTGCTAGAAAGTGAGAGTAGCTGAAACAAAAGGGGTGACTCGGGAGTAAGGCTGGGAAGTGATTGCCTCTCCCATAAGGGATAAAAGTCAGGCCAAGATGATGAAACCTTTGCAGGAAGGTTCTGAGTCATCTTTGAAGCTCTGTGTACTTTGGTTGGTTTTTCATGTACTTTGGTTGATTTCTTTTCTAGTTAATTGAATACTTCTGTTTTGGCAGCACTTCACAGAACTGAAAGGTTGGTGCTTATCTTGGGGGACTGTTTGAGCTTAATTCCAGCTGAGAATGAAAACAATTCCCAGCATTGCAATAAAATAGGTTTTGTTTTTAATAATAACTGTTTATGAAGCCTGAGTCAGAACAATAATGTTCAGTAAGTATATAATTCCTAAATTTTATTTGGGTGTACTAGCAAATAACTAGGCAGACAGAGGATCAAGGATTCCTGGGCTCTAGTGCATAAAGCCATAAAGCAGCTCTGCATGGGGTTGTTTCCATGTTACATTTACAGTGTCTAGAGCAGCAAGTTATTTTGTTCCTGCTCTGATAGGTCTCCAGGAATATCTTTTTCAGTGAATAAGAGCCAGTTATTTCAATGGCAAACATTGATATAAGTGCCTCATTCTTATTAGCAAAGGCTTGTTGCATGTCCAAGTTAGTTTAGCCCCACCCAGAAGCTGAAGCTCTATGTATAGTAGTCCAATTATATGGTTGATGATTTTGCTGTTCTTCTCTGTTGGATAAAAGCAGTAAAAAGAATAAAAATCTGGTTTTCACCAAATTAATTATCAAAGGAATTTCTCATCCTGTTAGTGATATGATAATCATGCTTGTTTTTTCTATAGAATCAGAGCTATTAAATGAAACTGTTTTGTCACAACTATTTGTAATTGTTTGTTTTATGATTTTGGGTATAAGGTGTAAAATTGAAAACACATCTGCTGGAAGCAAGCAATGTAAATGTATATAGAAATTAGGCTATATTTCTTTCCTCTTTTCCATTTGCATTTACTTTAACCTATTTACCATTTCCCTTTTCCATTTCCAGTGAACTACAGAGTGCAAGGTATCTTAATTCTTCACCAACATTTCACATTCTAGTAAGAAGTTTTACATAAGTTTTAATTTGAATAAATGCTGATAGAAATATTCTTGAGATTTTATAGTTCTTTACATGGCATACTATTGCGCCCTTTATTCTCATTAGGCTAAATTTAAATATAGAAGCTGCAAAACAAAGATATGAAGGCACTTTCAGCTAATTTAAGGCTACCTGCCTCTGAAGCAGTCATTTAGAAAATCCTCTTGGATATAAATCTACATTAAGAGTGGCTCAATTTCAGAAAGTAGAAAAGGGCATGATAGGGTGACAGAAGAAACAGGATGGTAAATATTTGAAGTATTTGTGCCTTCTATGCAAAGTGAGATGAGTTCTGTTGAGATCCAAAAAGATAAAGACTTTCTTGGATTGCATTTGATTCCAGGTGACTTCATGAATAGTTGGAAGTAGAGATTGTAAAGTGAATTAACTCATTGGTAGCTAATTGTAAAAAAGTATATTGAAAAAGATTACTTGTCTCCATTGCTAAGTTTGTGCAAAGACATTAGCAGTAGCTAAGAAAACAATTGCAAGGACTCTAAATCCTTGTGTTTTTAGTATCTTCACTGAACACCAGCTTAGATTTTTTTTAAAAAAACACCACATTTTCTCTTTAAGTGTACACTTAAAATCTGTCACCGGAATTATGTCAAACATTGGCCACTGATGGAAGTGAAGTAACAGTTTAGATGGACCAGTGATCTGTTTTTCCAATATAAAGCAATTGGAAAGCAATTGGTGCCCCTATTTTTTAGTTGTGTGAGTAAAAGAGAGTAATTTATCACCCTCTATCAGGGGTGGGATTCTACAGGTTTGCACCTATTTGATAGAACCGGTTGTTAATATTCTAAGCAGTTCAGAGAACCGGTTGTTAGAAGAAATTACTGGTCTAATCCTGTAAGGAAGGCAGGAAGGAAACATTCTGGTGTTGCTTACAGAAACGGTCTCTCCATTAACCCTTATTACATTCTTGGCAGGACTAGACTGCCTGTCTCAGGAACATCTCTGGAGTTTTTTTCCCCTCCTTTGCTGGTACTTTGCTTGTGTGGAGTGACCATTCAAAATTACGATGGCACTGAAATGTGACTCATGACCATTTTTACACTTACGACTGTTGCAGCATCCCCACAGTCATGAGAGGTCAGGCGAGGAGATGCGTGCCTCGATGTGAGTGATATTGAGTTGGCCACACCCAGCCAGTCACATGACCACCAAGCCAAGCCCACCAACTAAGCCACACCCACAGAACCTGTTGTTAAAAAATTTGAATCCCACCCCTGCCCTCTATGAAAACATTACTCTCCAGATTTACAGATTGCAATAGGCCTATCTAGTTGCCACAACCTATTAACTCTATCCTAAAAAAAAAAAAAAGCTTATCATAAGAGAAACAACTTTCTCTTTGAACAGAATCAGAGGAATGTTAGAATATGACTACCGTATGTAAGAGGAAGACATACAGATGACAAAGCAAAGGGTGTGTTGTGCAGGCAATTTAGGCAGTTTCAATTTTACCATTATGGCCACCCTTTTAACTATTTTGTCAGAGACCTTTCGGCCAACATGATATTCTTACATTAATTAGTCTAATGCAGGTGTCCAACTCAATTTCATTGAGGGCTGCACCAGGGCTGTGTTTGACCTTGGGAGGCTGGGGTGGGCATGGCCAGCTCAATGTCACTTGTGTTGGGGGGCCCTGAAGTGCCCCAAGTGCTCTGCCAGTAAAAATGGGCTCCCGAGCTCTTTTCAGCTGCGAGAACCTCCTGCAACCCTCTGCCAGCGAAAACGAAGCTGTTTCCAGGATGGCCCCATGGGCCAGATCTAAGTACCCCATGGGCCAGATCCAGCCCGTGGGCCTTGAGTTTGATACCCCTGGCTTAATGCCATTTGAGAAGCTCTCGTGAAAAATGTGAATTCAGTAGAATTATCCTACTTGTTCACTAGCAACTAATATTAAGGCACATAATTTTCAGTTATTGGAAGCAATTTATGGTTATTATTTTTTCACAGGAATTGGTAGTTTTATCTTTTGGCTTAGAATGGGAAGGCACCTAGAGGTGTTTCTAGTTAATGCTACGTGCTGGGTCAGGAATTCTGGGAATCAGACTTTACAGGTCATAAAGGGGCATAGCACAACAGTGCTACTTCAATCACGTTCAGTAGAGATTAACACCCTACACCAGGGGTGTCAAACTCGATTTCATTGAGGGCTACATCAGGGTTTGACCTCAGCGGGCAGGGGTGGGCATGGCCAGCTCAATGTCGCTCATGTTGGGATGCCTGTGGTGGGCAAAGCACTCTGCCAGTGAAAATGGGTTGTTGAGGTCCATTTTTGGCCACGATGACCTCACAACCCTCTGTCAGCAAAAAGGGAGCATCTAGGCAAACTTGCAACAAACTGCTTATTATTTATTATTATTAAGGTTATTTTCTGTATGTTTTGCTTATGGACTTTCCATAGCCATCTTACTGTTGACAGTGAGAAACTTCGACCCTAGATAGATCTTTGTTTTGTCCCAGCAGTATTTTCCTTATCTATTTTAGATGAATCCTTGCAGAAAAAAATGAAGCACTGCTAGAAGGATGCTAGTTTTTTTTTTTTTTTTTTTTTTAATGTATCTCAATTAGGGATATATTAGTGCAGAATTCATCAGAAGGGTAAGATGTGATAGTTTTACAAGACTGGTAACTGTGATCTTATTTTTGGGAAAAAAAGACAAATAAATAAATACAAATGTATATATTTATATTAGTTGCTCTGAAGGTATTGCTGATTATTTTTATATACAGTCAACTAAAACAAATGTGAACAAGAAGGATAAGAAGGATAGTTGTAATTAAGGAGGATGAGAAGGATAAGTTTTAATTAAAATACATGTTGTTTTCCATGTTACTGTTATAGATGTTAATAAAAAATGAATTCTGCTTATTTAACCTTATTCTGTTGCAGTACATTTGAAGTGATGTATTCAGTATGTAATGATAAAAAATTGTGTCTTTGTGAATGAACTGATATACATGGAGTTGGAGGAGATTCCTAAGGATTTATCTCATAGAGAGATCTGTATTCGTTGAACGTTTATACTGGGCCATGTTTTGCATTATTTGTATCAAAATCCTTACTACCATCTTCACGAAAGCATTGATTTGGTTATTTTAGAGTGGCAGATAAAGTAACTCATGTAAACAACTTATTCAGGAATAAAATTCTCTTCAAGTGATACCACTTTAGCCTGTATCTGAAGTTTCTGTAATTGAAACCTTTTTCCATGGAATTATTACTTTTATCTAAAAGAATATATTTTGTACATGCTTTTTTCATTCTATCTATCAAGGAATATGCTATCATGTGATTTTCTCACCTGCAATTGTATTATCTCAATTATCTACTGTTTATGCATTGTGTTGCTATGGTTGTATTGCTTACTACAATATACTCACAGTTTTTTTAAAACAAAAATTTCGACTCTAGTATATCTGAGTGTTAATTATATTGTTTGTATATTAGATTTTTTTCCCTTGACTTTATTTCTTCCTTTCACCTGGTTTGAATGTGTCAGCATGATGGTGATCCTACTGAACTGTGTCACACTTGGAATGTATCAACCCTGTGATGATATGGATTGCCTCTCCAACAGATGTAAAATTTTGCAAGTAAGTAGCTCCCTTTCTATAACAGCAATATATGACCTTCTGGTTGATATCTTGATATATATTCCATAACTATGTTATGTGAACTAAAGTCATCAGCAAAATCATGTGGAAACAAGGCCTATAACAAGCCAGCATTTTAAAAATAATCTGTCAAAATGTCAAACTTGCTATTCTAGCTATTCATACATCTGCTTTTGTGTTCTCTCTACATAAGATTAAACTATATTATTGTGACTTTGAAAAAGTATTCACTCCTTTTCACTTTTTCCAAATGTGAATATTTTTGC
The DNA here is from genome assembly GCA_033807585.1 of Hydrophis major. Taxonomy (NCBI): domain Eukaryota; kingdom Metazoa; phylum Chordata; class Lepidosauria; order Squamata; family Elapidae; genus Hydrophis; species Hydrophis major. The sequence continues at coordinate 180,173,852 of CM066331.1, read as the reverse complement.
CAGTTAGTTATTAGAGCTTCTTGTGGATCCTGTATATATATATATATATATATATATATATTCGTAAAGCATTCCTGGACTGCTGTCGAGTTGCCATAGGCGACGCGGGGGGGGGAGGACTGACAGAGCAGCAGGGGTGGGATCTGACAGGGTTAACTACCAGTTCGGTCATTTACGAGGTTCGGTGGTTTACGATGTGCTTCCCTGCACGCTGCTGGCACGCGCCTGTAAATCGTCATCAGCATGTTGCGTGCAGAGAAGCAGCCTTTCAAAAAGCCCCTTTTTCCTGCTTTTTTTACTGCAGCTATGCCTCGCAAGGCAGCTCAGGAAATAAAGATCAGGTAAGAGCCCGGGTGGGTGGGTGGGCAAAAACATCAGCAGACATAGAACCGGTTCTATGTCTGCTGCTCTTCAGAGCTATTGATTCTACAGAGGTGGACAGAACTGGTAGAAACCCACCCCTGCAGAGTAGTATGGCAGCTACAACCAGAAGCACATTCCATGCATACCTTCTTCAAGGCTGTTTCTTAGGATACCAGGACCAGCCTGAGAGGCGTGATCTCTACGGCCCATGAAAGTGCTCCATTGGAGAATGTTATTTATGACACACCCAGGGAGGAGGGGGAAACAGGGTTACAGGTGGGCTGTAAATTTTGTGAGGCAGAGCTCACTTTATTTGGGTACATGCTGACATGTTTCTTCTAATAAATAACTGGATTTCTTTTGAAGCTTGGCTTGAAGCTCATGGTTTAATTAGGGCATCCGTCAGAACCCTGACAATATAGAGTATTGAGACAGCAAGTAGCACCAAAGTCTACATTAAAAAGTGGTTGATGTCAATGTTGTAAAAAAGATTATAAAAACATTTCTAAAACTCCATCAACCCACAGTCAAACATAGAAATTGAAAGGATTTGAAACAATGTAAATCTTCCCAAGAGCGGATGATCTATCAAAGTCAACATAATTGTGATTGATTCCCAGAGTCTTCAATAATAAAAACCATACATACAAAGTAAATAAATACATTCAGAAAGTCACACAGAATTATTGAACAACATATACTGGTCTGTAGGTCTCTATTTAATCCTTGGCTAAAATAATTACTTTCATGACTCCATCATCAGAAAATTACTGGGAGAGCAGCAGTGTAGAAGACATTACTCACTAAGAAGAATGTTTATGCTCATTTCAAGTTTGTCAAAAATTACCTGGATAAACTTTCAGATGTCTGGAAGAATTTTCTATGGATGTTTTCTCTGGAATGTTTCAGTTTTTGTGGAATACATTATGTCTGGAAAAAATAAACATTGCATTCTACAATAAGAACTTCATACCATGTACAAAGGGGAGATGGAAGTTTACTTGTTGGGGGATACTTTGCTGCCCCATTTCTGACCATTTTTTAAAGTGCATGTAGATACATACACTACTATAGCAAGATTCTAAGTATACAGAGAATGGATTTAAAAAAAAAAAACAAATTCAGCATTTTGGCATGGCCAGGTCAAAGAATGGTATTTTAGAGTTAAATTGCACACAAATGATTTGGCAAGACCTAAAATCAACAGTTCCTATTTGAAAAATCCTCAGATATTACTGAGTTGAAGTGGTTTGCTATAAACAATAGGACAACATTCCTGCAAAGCAACATGAAAGAGATGAGAGATACTTTTGTTTATGAAGTAAATGCAACAATCACCAAATCTTTACATTAGCTATTCATTTAGCCTGATGTCAGGCTCAAGCCCAAAGGCAATACAATGAAATCCAAATGAATCCAGTCCTTTATTTGCTTACATCCAATGGACAGAAACTTGCCAAACTAAAGCTGTAAGCTTCTAACTCAGGGGTCCCCAGCCCCCAGTCCATTGACTGACACCAATCTGCAGCATGCCAGAAACTGAGCCTCACAAAGAATCAAAGTCGCATTTTCAGGATGCAGGCAGCACATGAAACCATGCGCACCCTGGTCTATGGAAAAGCCTCTCTCCACAAAACTGGTCCCTGTAGCCCAAAAGGCTGAGGCCACTGTTCTAACCTCCTTGAAATATGGTGTGGCTGCCCTGAATCTCTGGTTCTCTTCCTCATCTAGCTTGGGACCCCTCGTTCATTGTAACTTTTATTTATTTGTTTGTTTGTTTGTTTGTTTGTTTGTTTGTTTATTTATTTATTTATTTTGTCAAGCGATTATAAGATAACAGGTATAAGTATAAACATAGTTATGAATACATGAAACACATATAAGAAATATATGTAAGATACATATAGGATACATATAAGAAAAATAAAAAGAAACAATAGGACAGGGGCGGTAGGCATGTTGGTACGCTTATGCACGGCCCCTAAAGACCTCTTGGGAAAGGGATGAGGTCAATAGTAGACAGTCTAAGGTAAAAGTTTTTGGGGTTTGGGGAAGAAACCACAGAGTCAGGTAGACTATTCCAGACATTGACCGATTTGTTGCTGAAGTTGTATTTTCTGCAATCAAGTTTGGTGCGGTTTGCCTTGAGTTTGTATCTATTGCATGCTCTTGTATTGTTATAGTTGAAGCTGAAGTATTCATTGATAGCTAGGACATTGCAATATATAATTTTATATGCTATGCTTAGATCGGACCGCAGACGGAGTAGTTCCAGGTTTTCTAGATCTAGAATTTCATGTCTGGTGCAGGTATTCTGCAACGAGCAGAGGAGTGGAGAACCCTTCTTGTGAAATATTTCTGGACTTTCTCAATTGTATTAATATTAATGTAATGCAGGTTCCAGACTGATGAGCTGTATTCAAGTATTGGTCTAGCAAATGTTTTGTATGCTCTAGTTAGTAGTATGATATTACCAGAGAAAAAGCTACGTACAATTAGGTTAACAACTCTTAATGCCTTTTTGGCTATGTAGTTACAGTGGGCTCTAGCACTTAGATCATTAGAGATAAGTACTCCAAGGTCCTTGACAGAGTTTGGATCATCAACAAGGTCTTGACTTTGAGCTTGTATTTTGTTTTCTGATTTTTTTTTTGCCAAATGTAAGACAGATCATTTATTTGTTGAGATTTGAAGTTGTCATTTGTTTGACCATTCTGATACATAGTTGAGGTCTTTTTGAAGGGTAGCAGTATTGTCTGTGGTGTTGAATAGCTTTACATCATCAGCAAAGAGGATGCAGTTGCCCTTAATATGATCACAGAGGTCATTTATGTAGAGTATGAAGAGAATTGGTCCTAGAATACTGCCTTGGGGGACACCACTGTTGACAGGTACAGAATTTGATAGGATGCTCCCAATTTTGACCATTTGTTGTCTGTTTGACAGGAATGCTTCTATCCAGTTACGAAGGTTACCAGAGATACCATCAGATTTTAGTTTTAGGAGTAGTTTGTCGTGTACCACTGAATCAAAGGCTTTACAGAAGTCTATGTAGATTGCATCTATTGCTTTGCCCTGATCGAGTTGTGTAGTCCACATGTTTTTGCAGTGTAAGAGTTGCAGATTACAGGATAGTTTTTTCCTGAAACCAAATTGTTTATTAGAGAGTAGGTTGTTTGTCTCTAAGTGGAGATAATGGATTGGTTAATAATTGATTCCATGACTTTACAGGTGACGCAGCATAAAGAGATTGGTCTGTAATTTTCAACTAGGCTGGGATCTCCCTTTTTGAATCTGGGGATGAATGTGGCTTGTGACCATATGTTAAGCAAGGAGCTGGTCCTGTAAGATTTTTCAAATATTATGCTTAGAAGTTCAGCTATGTCTTCTGTAAAATTGATATGTATTAGATCATTGTAGTTGTCTGTGATTCGACTAGGATAGCTTTTTTAAGAAGTAGGTACATATTCTGTCCGGTCCAATAGATAGAGATGGTTTTAGATTGCATAGTGCTTTTTCAACATTGTCTTCTGTAAAATTGATATGTATTAGATCATTGTAGTTGTCTGTGATTCGACTAGGAAATACTGGGCATGATCCATTGCTGTTTACAAATACTGAGCCAAAGAATGTGTTAAAGAGATTGGCTTTAATGGTGTCATCGTTGCAGTCTTTACCATTAAGTCCTTTCAGGGGTGAGATGGACCTTGAATCCTTTAGTTTGTTGTTTACAAAATTGTAGAAAGTGTGGGTGGAATTGGTGTGTAGAAGGTTTTCCTCTTGTTTAATGTGATAATTGGTGCATTCAGTCGTTATCTGGTGGCATAAATTTTTGTAACGGTTTTTGAAGTTGGCAACATGACCAGATTTGTTTTTCCACCAAAGAATTTTTTTTTCTTCAAACAATCACTGTAAAAGTAGACATTATACAAGGGCTACCTTGTTTAATATGTTCTAAATAATAAACGTTGTTGGACTGCATTACAAACATAAAATGAAAAACAATCAATAAACAATAGATTTAAAACAAACAAAAATGTATAAAAATTATGTCAGGCAGCTAAAAAAAAACCAAAGATCTCAGCCTAGTCTATTATTTGTTAAGGGACCAGGTAGACATTTCTAGAAACAGTGTTCAGGGGAAGGATTGGTAGGCATACAAGAATAGGTTCCTTGCTCTGTAAACCAGCTGCAATGTCTTTGTGGGTGGCAGTGCCTGCAAAAGGATCTTCAAACATTATCCTAAACAATGTATTAAGACTACATAGAAAATCCTGTTTATGCATTTCATATGCCTGTTCAAAATAATGGTTAAAATTAATTTAAATCTGCATCTTTTTCCTTATGGACATTTTAGGTGTTTGATGACTTCATTTTTATCTTCTTTGCTATGGAAATGGTGCTGAAGATGTTGGCCCTGGGGATATTTGGCAAGAAATGCTACCTTGGAGATACCTGGAACCGCCTGGATTTCTTCATTGTTATGGCTGGGTAGGTTTTCTTTTCTTTTCTTTAATCTGTACAAAAAATACAGTAATAGACTCATAAAGAATTGAGCACTGTTTCTAAATATAATTTGAACATAACTGTAAGAATGATTCAATTCTGTCATGTTTAAAATTAAAAAGTGAATTGAAAGCATGTCCCCCTACAGTGAAGGATCAAAATGACTGCTAAGGAAACTTGATACAAATGAAAAAGTTCATCAGCACATCCTAGCCTTTCAGCCAGTTTCGTACTAATCTGTTGGGAAAGTTAATGGCTTTCCTTACATTGCTTGGGAAGGAGAGACATTAAAGGTTGGTGAACGCCAGTGAAAGTTGGCTGTGGGAAGTTGCATTGCTATGTTTCTCTAAGAAAAGAACACTTGGAAACATCTTATAGCTTTAGAATCCTATATATTATATAAGTCTCTTTTGGGCATAATATGGGTGCTTACTAGAATCCCCTGCTTTTGTACATGAAATTGATTCCTAGTGAGTAGCTATTCAGTTTCTATTTTAATACTTTTACAGAAATAATGTCTACAATTTTCCTAATTGATTAGTATCACTATCAAACCATTTTACCATTATGAATCCCCCCCCCCAATATTCAGCTAAAATACTTTCCTGAAACTACCAGAGTGTGTCTTGCACTCTGAAACAATGAACAGGTAATAAATGAGCCCATTCTGTTGTGTTACAAGCTGCCAGGAAGCTAATTTAAGTATCGCTAATGAATAGCTTTATCCAAGGATTTACAAAGGCTGTTGTCTAGGCTGAATCTTGTGATGCTGCATCTGACCAACTGGATGGTTCTTAGTCCATTGTATGAGGCTTCCCTTTTTAGCATAAAAAGGGCGGAACAGAAAGAAAGATGCTTAGAAGTCCCAAATATTTACCAGCATTTTGTAAACAACTTGAAAACATGAGGGTGATGTGAAATTGTACAACTCTGGGAAAAGGTAATCCTTAAATATATAAAAAAATCATTTAAAAAATACAATAGAAACAATAGAAGGCAATAATCATATAGTTAGAATTCCAAAGAAAAAATAGTTGTATATTGCCATCTTAAAGGATATCTTAAGATTCCAAACATGTTCAGATGACATTGCAAAAATGCAGGTTTGAGGAAAATTTTCTAAATCTTCTGTTAGAATGTGGTTGGGCAGATCCTTCTTGCTCCTTCACATTTGTTCTTCATCTCAAGCAGTATCCTCACAATTTTATAAACTTTTAAGGACAAGTGAAAGGTACTTTTTGGGAGTGATTGTTGCTTTTCCATTTTATTCTTCTCTATAATCTGACTCTACGTGGCAAACCATAGAATGACCTGGTGGTTCAATCCATCTTCCCAATAACCATTTGCTTCAGCAAAAAGCACTGACTAAAGTTTTCCCCATAATATCACTGTATTGAAGCCTGACAGTGTAGGCAGGGTGTTAATGTCTATTGAAGATGATTGAAGTGGCACTATTGTGTTATGCCAAAAGATAGTGTGTGAGGCAATGGAGAGTACAGTTACTTGTTCTGATTAAAAAACTAAATGTCTATTAATGCATCTTAAATTTGTGTTTGTCTTTTTTCACATCCATTCACATTGCTGACTTATATTCAAGCTTCTGATCAATTACAGATTCTGTTTTACATATGACTTTATATATCAATTATCCCCTCATGCATTTGATTTCTTCTCCTAAGTGAAAAACTCTGTATTTGTCTCCATAAACTTGCATTCTTTTGAGCCCACTTTCCTAATATATCAAAATAATTTTGATTTTGATTTTTGTCTCTCAGAACATATTAATAATCACCCAATGTAATTCTGTGTAATCAGCAAATCTGACAAGTATCTTGTACAAAACATAGAAACAGAACAGAGTTTTCATGATCAGTTCAGTGCTGCTTTATTTTATGGAGTTTGGGCATTAAGGGCATCTGTTTTATTAAAAGCAAAAGCATTGTGATTTTGTCTTTACTTTCTGATGTCCCATCTAATCACACCTCAGGGACAAGGTGACATTTAAGTGCTTTAACAGCAAAGTATCTGTATTAAAGCTGCAGTAGTCACTCCCTCTGTCTCTCTGCAAGCTGAGTGGAGGGCACATAGGGATTTGCAAGTTAATTATCTAGTTGCACTGTCATGGTTTATACATGTAGCCAAAATTTTACAGGATGGTGTCATTATACAATAAACATTTGCCCTGCCAATTCTTTTTCTTGGTAAATAATCAATTATCATTTTTATATGGAGTTTACAACTGACAGTGGGTTCAAGCTTAATAAGTAATAAACATGTCTGTAAAATTGTATTTTCTATAGTGAAGAATAGCAATACCATTTCTCTGTTTGTATTCATTCCATTAAGTCAGCACAGAATTGTCACTTGGCTTGCATTAGTTCAGTGTAAATCATTTATTGCAATCTACAAGTTTTTATTGTTGTCATTGTTTAATCCAGCCAGAATGCTTACTGCTGGCCAAATTTAAATGTCATACAATCTAATTAATTATCTAGTGCAAATGAGAAACTTCTTCTCACTTTGAAAAATGTGTCAGATCTAACGTTGAATCCTGTCATTTATCATGTCAATGAATATTTCCATCAGATTAAGCAATAGAAAATTCCTCAGTTATAAATATGGGTATAAAGGGGTATCATGTCATTGTTTCACCACAGAACACCCATAACTCCAAAACAGGAACTCCATTTCCATTGATCATTCAAATCTAGAAGAATTTCATAAAATTCATATGCATTTGGAAAAAAATATTTTGTAAAGAATCTATAGCTCAAATGCAAGCTGAGAGAAAAGGCAATTAGAAGGGGCAGGGGAAGGCAAAAATGGGACCTGTGGAGGCCTCTGGAGACCAAAAACAGGCCCTCCTAGATGCTGGGGAGAGCAAAAATGGAATGCACGGGAGGCTTTGAGAGACCAAAAATGGATTTGTATTCGCTATATAAGGCGCACAGACATTTCCACCACTTTTTTTGGGGGGGGAGTGCATTTTATACTCCAAAAATACGGTATTTGCTGATCTTCTTAGGAAATATTATTATTATTGTAACAATATAGAATGCTGCACTTCAAAACATAGTTTATAGCACAACAGATTTACTGAGGAAGTTACTCAAAGGACAACTCATTTGCAATACTCTCAGTGTAACACTCAAGGTAAAATTTATATATTATTTACAATGTTCAGAATCAAGTTCAGTATCTTCAACAGTTGCCAAAGCTCACCAATACTTGATCCATATTCCAGAACACAACATGTTTCTTATGCCAGCTGGAATATAAAAGTGTATACTCTATTCATTGCAAAATAAAAAAAAGATTATAAGGAAACAAAGAATATAGAAATGCTGCTTGTTCAATGCACCGTTCTGGTGAACTAGCAGTCGTCTATTTTGCCACACTACAGATTTCATCCCCTTCTCTCTCCCTCCTCTGTCTGGTTCTTAATCCCAACATTAATTCATTGGGAGGGGGGAGTTGTCTTAATTTTACCTAGCAATAAAACTTCTGGAATATATTAAGTTTAGCAAAGTTTTTATCAAAAGGCATAATTCATATAAATTATTTAGCAGTTAAATTAAACTCACAGGCTGAGTTTAACAAACTGAAAACCACTTTGTAAATTGCCCCCCACCCCCGACACCCAACATTTGTTTTATCCAAACTTCTGTTGAACTCCTGCCTTCTCCTGTATTGTGTGGAATCCAGTTTTTGTAGAAGTTTGATAGAAGAAAGTGTAGCAGAAGAATGAAATGTGTGCTACTGATTTAGCAAAGTACCGTATATACTCGAGTATAAGTCGAGTTTTTCAGCCCATTTTTTGTGCTGAAAAAACCGCCCTCGACTTATACTCGAGTCAGCCGCTAAGGCACCATGCCTAGCCTGTGCTGGCGTGGCTGCAACCGATCGCGCCTCCAGGGCAGCATCGCCGCCGCGGCTGTCTACCCGCTGAGGGCCTCACAGGCGACCCCAAGCGGCCTCTCCTTCCCCATTAACGGGCGCCTGGGGCCCCCGCGAGCTCCTGCGTTGCACGCTTCCAGCTTCGCCAACAAACTGCCAGGCTCAGGCAGCCTCCTCCGCCCCCTACCCTAGCAGCGAAGAGCTGCTCCAGGGGCTCCCGCCACGGCGCAGCCAGGCACTTTGTCTCGCTGCCCCCGGAGCAGCTTTTCGCTGCTAGGGGAGGGGGCGGAGGAGGCTGCCTGAGCCTGTGGTTTGTTGGCGAAGCTGGAAGCACGCCCGTTAATGGGGAAGGAGAGCCCGCACCTCCGAAAGTCTTTTCACCGTTGAGGACTGAACAGGAGAACCGCAAACGCCGCACTCCCCAGGAAAGGGTGGCCCTCTTCCTCTCGGCGGCTCCCACCACGGCGCAGCCAGGCACTTTGTCTCGCTGCCCCCGGAGCAGCTCTTCGCTGCTAGGGGAGGGGGCGGAGGAGGCTGCCTGAGCCTGGCGGTTTCTTGGCGAAGCTGGAAGCGCGCCCGTTAATGGGGAAGGAGAGCCCGCAGCTCCGAAAGTCTTTTCACCGTTGGAGACTGAACAGGAGAACCACAAACGCCGCACTCCCCAGGAAACAAACTGCCAGGCTCAGCCAGCCTCCTCCGCCCCCCCCCCAGCAGCGAAGAGCTGCTCCGGGGGCAGTGAGACAAAGTGCCTGGCTGCGCCGTGGCGGGAGCCCCCGGAGCAGCTCTTCGCTGCTGGGGGGGGGGAGGCTGCCTGAGCCTGGCGACCCCAAGCGGCCTCTCCTTCCCCATTAACGGGCGCCCGGGGCCCCCGCGAGCTCCTGCGTTGCGCGCTTCCAGCTTCGCAAAGAAACTGCCAGGCTCAGCCAGCCTCCCCCACCCCCTAGCCTAGCAGCGAAGAGCTGCTTCGGGGGCAGCGAGACAAAGTGCCTGGCTGCGCCGTGGCGGGAGCCCCCGGAGCAGCTCTTCGCTGCTGGGGGGGGAGGCTGCCTGAGCCTGGCGACCCCAAGCGGCCTCTCCTTCCCCATTAACGGGCGCCCGGGGCCCCCGCGAGCTCCTGTGTTGCACGCTTCCAGCTTCACCAACAAACGGAGCTGCAAATCTGGTAATCGCTTGCGGAGCCTCGGCACGAACCCCCTTTCCCCACAGTCCCCCCCCCCCCGCACTCCTCTGGCAGCAGCAGGCGGAGAAAGCCCCACTTCCCCCTGGCTTTGATGGCACGCGTGAGTTGGCTTCCCACTCTTTTTTTTTTTAACTCTCCTCCTCTTCCTCCTCCTCTCCTCTCCCCTTGTTGTCTGGTCTTCCCTAAGGAAACTCGAGGGCTCACACTTCCAGGTGTTTCTCCCTGTCTTTCTCCCTGTCAATGATCTTTTCTTCCCTTCCTTTCTCTCAGCCCCATCCTCCTTCACCTTTGTCACCACAATCCTGAACAGATGAAGTTTGTACTTCTCAAGAAAGGTTGGATGTTCCTTTTGAGGAGGGAACCCAGTGTGACATCTGTATGTTGACCTACTATTGAGCCATGGCATGTGTGCACATGCAATGGAGGCATGAGGGAGAGCTGTGAAAGAGATGGTGGCTCTCCAAAACAGGATGTACATGCAGCCCATACACATGCTTTTTTCTTGCAAGGGAGAGAATGACTCCTGCCTCCCACTGTCATCATCATCATCTTTTGGGTTAGTGAATCAATTAAACCTTTCATGATAGTGAGATCGTTTCCCAAATTTCCCTTAAATCAGGGAAGAAATCAGAAACAAACCTTTGGACTGAGAATAAGCCTGTTCCTATGATGCCATTTTTGTTCACTGCAGTGTGAAAAATGTGAAAAAACACACTTCTTTTTCTTCATCTTCTTGGTCCCTATTTACTGGTCTCTTTCAAAGAGGAAATTGTGAACATCAAACTTATTCTCAACTGTCCTAGTGAAAGTTTTAATTAGACAATAATTCCCTCCCACGGCATTATTATGGATTATTTGAGAAACACTTTGCCATGGAAAAATGTTAAGAATGTGAACATGTTTGATTTTAAATGTAATGCCAGTTAAGATCTAAAGTTTCCTAAGAGGACTTTCATCTGTCAGGCACTTCATCTGTCATGCACTAAAAAATTAGTTTATGGAAAGCGAAACGGTGTGCATGTGTGTGTGAAACTAACCTCACTTACATTTTAAAGCACTCTAGCCTGAATGAATATCCACTTTTGTCCATAAATATAACATACAGATGAGGAGGAGGAATCCAGTTTTGAAGGATTTTAACTCTTGTGTTTTAGCTTGGTTGCTGATTGAGCTAAGGTTTTTGTACTTTTAAAGTTATTGTTGATGCCATATTGGTTTTGTTGGCTCTCTTTTCCACTTACAGAGCTAGTTTACTGTTTTTCTTTGAAATAAATATTCAAAAACATTTAACCTACTGATGCCTCAATAAATGTAATTTTATTGGTATCTATTTTTATTTTTGAAATTTACCAGTAGCTGCTGCATTTCCCACCCTCGACTTATACTCGAGTCAATAAGTTTTCCCAGTTTTTTGTGGTAAAATTGGGTGCCTCGACTTATATTCGGGTCGACTTATACTCGAGTATATACGGTACCTAAAAACTACTGATAGGTGCCAATAGGAGGCAGAATACAGAATAACAGAGTTGGAAGGAACTTTGGAGGTCTTCTAGCACAGGGGTCACCAACTTTTTGGACCTCAGGGACAACCAAACTCATAATTTTAAATCCCGAGGACCGCTAATACATTTTTTAAAAAGTTAATATATTTAATACAAAAATTATATTAAATATGAATTTAATATTACACACAGACACACACACACACACACACACACACACACACAATTATAACAAAAATGTAGATGCTTAATGATAACAAATAAAATGTTCCAGGTTGGAAGCCTCCTCCCCGCCTGCACCTTCCAAAGAGGCAGAAGAGTGGAGCTGAGGGGCCTTGGAGAAGCAGAGGCAGAAAGGGGGCTTTGCTCTTCTTGGGGGTCAGCGCCCCTTGGCTGCCACTCCAGGGGCTTCTCAGCAGGTATCTGCCTACAGAAGCACTGCCGCCCTTGGTGATTAATCGGGGGGAGGGAAGGGGAAGAAAGTGGGAGCTCCTTTCAGATCCCAGGTGGAGGATTGAGAGAGCTCAGATCTGCAGCCGAGGAAAAGCTGCCTCCAGCCTCACCTGGAGACAGGCAAGGAAAGGTGTCCCTGCGAGAACTGCGCAACCTGAACTAAATGCATTTCTTCTGTGGCCCACCAACATTTTTCCACCGCTTGGTGACTGCTGTTCTAGTGCAATGCCCTGTTTGAGGAGGAGATCCTATACCATTTTGGATAAAAATTTCTGGCCATTCCACTGTTTAATTCTTCTTTCTGTCAAGAAATTTCTCCTTAATTGTAGGTTGGATCTCTCTTTGATAATCTTCCATCTGTTACTTCTTGTCCTGCTTTCAGGTGCTTGAAGAATAGGTCAACCCCCTCTTTTCTGTGACTCTACACTTTTTGTAGAATTTCATGCATCTTTTTTGTATTGTGGTGACCAAAACTGGACACAGTTGTCAAGCACGGGAAATCAAGAGCCAAGGCAGTTCAAATTAATACAGGTTCATTGCATGCTAATACTCTCTACAAGAATCTGAAGGGATTAAGGGAATCCCTTTAAGGGAATTATCTACCGCCATTTCCATTTAAGGGAAATTGGTGGTAGATAAGGCTCAACAGATTTCAAAGTGGGCTGGACTTAGATCTCTTGTGGGCATGAAAGAACTCAAAACCCCTTTCTCTGGCTCAGCATGGTCATCTGCTACAACAGTATTCCAAATGTGGCTTTACCAATGCAGTATAAAGTGGTACTAAAATTTGATGCAGCCTAGGACTGCATTGGCTTTTTTGGCAACTGCAGCACACTGCTGGCTTATATAAGTGACTGTCCAGTAAGACACCTAGATCCCTCTCACAGTTACCGCTATTCAGCCAGATACCGTTTAGCCAGGTTGAGGTGAATTTCCCACCAATGAGAATCAGCTTTTCAAAACAATAACTGATACTCATTTTAGCTCTGATTTTGCTGAACCACTGCAGAACTGATTCAAGGTTCCAAATGTGTGAGAACACAGGGGCCTGGAGCTGATTCAGAGTGGCACAACATCCTTGGATGGAGGAGCTTTATATCTGTCTGTCTGTCTTCTCTCCCCATCTAGGAATTAGTTCATAAGTAAAAGTTCAAAAGTAAAAACAGTTGCATTTGATAATGTATTGGAAATGCAGCTAACCCAAAGAACATTCATAAACGCAATAGAAGTCCAACAGAAATGTAATAAGTTATAAATTCTGTGAAACAAACAAATATTCTCCTTTCAATAGGAAATGGAGCATCAAGTGGAAATACTCTCAGAGTTTGGAATTTTGGGGAGGTTCCTTGAGTGAATCAGATATAGAAATTTCTCTCAAGATTATTCTGATCATATGGGAAAAGGTCACCTAATCCCCCCTCCAAGTTATTACTGCATTGTTCTCTTTGCATAGGCAATTTTTGAAAGGCTGCAATCTGCAACTTAGGTCCCTAACCTTTTTGAGAGCTGCAGTAGGATATGCAACGATGCACTGACATTTCTAGAAAGGATATAGCTGTAATTTTTTTGGACTTTTTTCCCACTGAGATGAGGTTTCAGAGTGAAAATGGGACTGAGAAGTCTCATAGACAGCAAAATACCTCTAACAAATATTATGCCAAAGCTTTCCCCGTGATTCAAAAACCTGCATCTTTCTTTGATTATATTGTGTGCATCTAGTAGAAAAATAAAGGAAAAAAGTAAAAAAGTAATTTGTATAGTCCCAGATATTATAGTCCCCAATTCTGGGTTTATAAAATAAGGTAGATTATAAATCATCAAAAAAATGACATGAGTGCCTATACAATAGTAGGCACACCTATTTTGTTTACTCAAGTATATTTCTTCCCTTAACTCCCTCTATTTGCAAATTCCATTTTTTTCCAATTACAATTTTAAGTAAATTTCACCATCTGCTTCTTGCCTTCTTCACTTTCACTTCCCAGGCAATTTAGCTCTTTCTGGAGGAAGACTCCACTGTCACTAAAAATGTACAGTTGTCATAGCAATGAGATTTGTCATCACTATATGTTTATTTCCTCCTCTCCTTCCCAGATTAAGGAGTGACTTTTAAAATAAAAGGCCACAAATCAATATTTTTCTTCTTTGCTGTCTTTAAGAAATCAGACACTTCCCAAAACAAAAGCATATCTTTTGTGGGGCTAAATAAAACATTGAGGCACACAAAGAAGCAATATCTTTTCTCTGATGAATTCCCATTTCTTTGCCATCTCTCAGGTTAGATTAGATAGCAGGTGGCCAGGTGGCTAGTATTTGGCAGCTGCTGTTGAAGAACAAGACCATTCTCCATTTCATTTGTTTGTTGCTGGGATGTTCACAAGGTAGGCGTTGAATTGGGGTCGATTGAAGAGACAGGGCACTCAGGAACAGTAAAGTAACTCTTTATTGAAGATCCCGATAGAAGCAGCCAAGCTACCACCAGCTTCCCGCTTTTAAGCAAGGAGTTGTCTGGCATTTCAGCCACTGACAGCGCTTCAATTTTCCGCCAGAGAAATTGCTCCAATGAGTGGATTCTGATGTCAGAATACAATCCCTGCTGAATATTCAACACCAGGTATGGTAAAAGGAAAAGAAACCAAGACGGTACCTGTAATGGTGCCAACAAAGCTCTGCCTATTTTTATGTGTGCAGAGGATTTTGTTTATTTAATGGATGGTTTACTTATTTAAAAGATTTGAGCAGTCACACAACTCAGTCAAGGTGACTCTGGCAGGCTTATAGAAAATGCAACAAAATCTCGGAAAAATTAATACAAAAACACAATTCAGAAACCAATAAGCAATCATGAAATAATAAAACAATATAATTGAGATAAAAAAGAAACAACACCATTATGTAAATGGTAGGAAAAAGCCAGGTCTTGACAACCTTACTGAAGGTCAGCAGATTAAGTGCCAACCATTTCTCAAGGTCATTCCATATTTCTTCTTTGTCCTCATTCCTGGAAATGTGACTCACAGTGTTACTGTGGTTAGTTAGTAGCATTGGCTCTCCAAGATATCTTCACAAAAGCTTCAGCATCTAAGGATTTCTAACTTGTATACTCAGCAGATTAATATAAATACCCCTATCTTGAAGACATCAATAGATTTTCTATAATGAGACTTAAAAATGGACAGAATTTCAATTGCACAATTGTGGCTGCCATCTTGACTTCTTTTTCCCCATATACAGTGAACACTCCTGATTTGGCATATGTTGTCTTGCAAATAGAGCTGTTTTTCCAAGAACTGACTCACAATGGGATGTACTTGCTGAACCAATTTTAACTTAAAAAGCTTCTTTTCACAAAGTAGTTTAGAAATAAGACTTCAACATTTAAGATTAAGTGTATTAAATTGCTTGTCAGTTTCCTAATGGTTGGTCTGTGATTAAGAGGTCGAGGAGAATGAGAAAGTCACTGCTTTGAAAAAGCATATGAGCTCCAATTTCTTTTCCATCTGACCTCATCTGGCTTGCTGCTTAAATCTGTTCTCCCATCATGGTTATTAGCATTTATCTGGAATTTTAAATTCTGGAGCTTAATACTAATTAGAGCTTGATTCTTAATGCACCTTCTCTATAAATTATAATTGTATGAGTTTATTATGATAAGTAGATGATGTGGTGGAATCAGTGGCTGAAAGGAAGGAGGCCCTGGTGGGGTTAGTTAAGAGATAAGCCAGTCTAGACACTATAGATAGGAGGAAGCATAGAAGGTCAAACACTTTGGTCTATATTGGGCTTTCCCAGGTGAAAACAGGCAATCTGGTAAGATTCTTATGTACAGTGGAGTCAACAATAAAGGAACCTTTTGATCTAAGTCCCACAGCCATTTTTATTGTTTTTGACAACCCATGGTAAAGTGAAATCCCAGACTTGGTACAAGATAATGTATAGCAGTGCCAACATGGAATTTATACTATCCTCAGTGAGTTGCTGAAGATCATTGTGCATAACCTGAATCCAGAGGAACATTATCTAAAGATCATACTCAATTTCTTTTTTTTTAATTTAAAATTCAGAATAGGGATACTCATTAACCTTGAAAATGAGTTTCTAGTCTTTGTTTCCAGTTGTTCAAACACAGTAGCAATTAAATTCCAAAAACAAGAATACATTTTAATTGCAAATCATATTTCTAAGTGAATGTTAAAAGCAACAAATTTTCACTGCCCTTTTATACAGCAAAACTGCAGATTTGGAGGGTATTTTTGTATTATTTAATGTGGTTAATTAAGACAAGAACATATGTGATAAGCTAGAATCTAATTTTCATGAACAATAGATGTAACATACCTATTTCTAGACTGAATCATTTCAAATTACAGAAGGAAGGTCATATAATGGATTTTTTTTCATGCTGAAAAGAAACTTAAGAGTAAAGAGAATTATTTTAAGCTTCTTTATTAAAGTTCAATTTTTCTCCCAAAGAATATGGCAGGAATAAAGTAAGATTGATCATATGAGCCTGCAACATAGACACATGCATACCACATTATCCCTTTTTAGCATAAGTGAATGACAAAAATATATAAGAAATAACAAAAAAAAAATGAAAGCCATGAGATGAAGAATTAAAATATAGCTCAATCTGGGTTATCCCAACCTTATTCACTATACTTCATATCTTTCTATACTTGCACATCATTTTTTCCACTGAAACAAACTTTAATTCTTGAAATGTTTCATCTCTTTTTTTGAAGATTTCATCACCATGTTTTTGTAAGTCTTCCTCTTCTTCAACCATTCATTCTTTTTTCATATATTTGTTTTACAATTTGATTCTCATTCATTCAGCCTGTGTGATTAAACAGTGTTTATGTACTGATCACTTACTAGTACAGGTTCAATGACACCCTTTCATTCTTGATCCTATTTCTTCTTATTGTACTACATGCAGGTGCATTAAGAACTCCATTTTCCTTCTGTTCAATTTACTTTTATATTTTTCTTAACAAATGCAACCCTTGCTACCAATAATACTCACAGGAAACATCAGAAGACAATGATGACAAAAAAGTAGTCACAGCCACATAATTGAAACCCTATTTATTGGTTTGTACATGTTAGCAATGTCTACATGTGTATAAAAGATTTGGAGCTTCAATTCCATATTTATCACCATCAGTTTGACTTTTCTGATGCTTCCTAAAGACCTCTACTCCAGAAGTCTGCTCTTATAAACAGGTAGTTTTGCTTTCTTTTTTAAAAAAAAATCATTTTTTTACAACAGACCACATGCTACCCATACTAACATTTGCATATATTAAAATATCTTCATCTATTTTATCACATTTCATGCATATTATCAAGGTGTACAAATTAATTTAGTTGTTGTAGGCTTTTTTGCTTTTTATGCATTACTTACAATTATTCATTCCACTTCCCCTGCCAATCCTTGGTCTTTGAAACTGTATATTGATTTTCAGATGCAATGTATATACATAACATTCCATGCAACTTATTTGGATTCTCAATCAACAATATGACATCATCATCTGCATACAAAAATATCTTTGCATCCATCACATAACTTTATTATTATTATTATTCAGTAGGTATTTTATTCTCACACCTGCTTTTTATCTATCATACAGTGTACCATTATTATTATATTCAGCAACTACAGAGCAACTTCTTATTTGTGCAGACCATTCCACATTCACTTTGTTATAAACTTTCTCAACATTCAACAAACATATAATTAACTTCCTTCCTTACATTCATACATTTCTCAATAATCTGTTGAAGAGCAAAAGTCTGGTCTGTATAGACAGTACTTGCATCCTTCGTTGCAATTCTCAGTCTTTACTTTATATAGCAATAGCATTTCACAGTGCTTTATAACCCTCTCTGAGTGGTTTACAGAGTCACCATATTGCCTCCAACAATCTGGGTCCTCATTTTACACACCTTGGGAGGATGGAAGGCTGAGTCAACCTTGAGTCTGGGGAATTTGAACTGCCAAATTGCAGGTAGCCAACAATCAGCAGAAGTAGCCTGCAGTACTGCACTCTAACCACTGCACCATCTTAGCCAAATAAATGAGGCCTATATTTAAATTACTACCTTTCAGCAAAGATCTTAGACTGGCATTACTTATCATTGTTGAGACACAGCAATTCTTCTAATAAACTCAAAGCTTGCAGGAAAACTGAAACACAATGGCATCATGACATGAATTCCATGTGCCAAAGATATCCATATTGGTAATATTCTAAATATTTTGTTACATCTAATCACACTTCAAAAATACTGCCCAATAACCAATCACAAATAGTGAGCTTTTTTATGGCTGCAGTGTTGGGAAGCCGGGGAAATGGGAACCTTCCACAGAGACGGATTGGGGGCTCAAAGAGAACTTAGAAATAAGGAGGAATTTCCTGATGGTGAGAACAATTAATCAGTGGAATGGCTTGCTTCCAGAAGTTGTAGTTGCTTCATCACTGGAGGTTTTTAAGAAGAGATTGGACCACAATTTGTCTGAAATGGGATAGGGCTTTCTGATTGAGCAGGGGGATGGACTAGAAGACCTCCAAGTTTCTCTTCCCATTCTGTTATTTTGCTGCCCCAACCCATGCACTTCTGAAGAGATGCTTGCTAAAACTATAATTGAAAGGATGCCATACTTACAAATACAGGCTTCTTTCAAAAGTAGACTGAGATCAAATTGCAAAATGATAGCTGATAACTGCTAATCACTATGTTTGGGGTTCAGAAATAATTAATTTTTAATTAAAGTCCATAGAGTATATAATGTATTCATCTTAATTCACATGATTCTGAAACCCTTACCCTTATAAGCATTTCTGACATTGGTCAGCCTTTATCTTTTTTGCCCTCTGCCTGCCTGCAAGACAGTATAATGAGGTTAATCATAGATTATAATTTAAGTTTGTATATAATTGCAAACACAGACCAAGACTCCCAACCAATCAGGATGAAGAAAAAACCATTCTGGCACAGCAGTAGGCTAGCACCAAATTTAAAACAGAAACGGCTGTGAAAGTCTGACTCACAGACAAACACAATAGAGAAGCCTGATGATGGCAGATGAGATTCTGCTGAAACGTTGCTACAACTTTAAAAGCATAACTATAATATATATATTATGAAAACATAGTGAGCTTCGATGTCATATCCCGCTTCACCCAAGTGCCAATAAAAGAAGCCTTGACAGCCATCCAAAACAAATACAACCCCCCCAAGCACATCCTAGATCTGACCAACCACTGCCTATCCAATACATACTTCACCTACAATGGACAAAAATACAAACAAATAGAAGGAGCACCCATGGGCTCACCCCTCTCACCTGTCATCACAAACCTCTACATGGAACACTTTGAAACACAAGCTCTAGAAAAATATGGTCACAAACCCAAACTCTGGCTCAGATACATAGATGACACCTTCATAATCTGGCCACACAGGAAAGAAAAACTGAACAACTTCCTCACGCACCTCAACAGCCTACACCCCAAAATACAATTCACCATGGAAACAGAAGCTAACAATCAACTTCCCTTCCAAAAAATCCAATGGCTCCCTAGGACACACCATCTACCAGAAGAAAACACATACAAACTGCTATCTAAACGCACTCTCACACCACCACCCAGCACAGATCAATTCTGTAGCCGAGACACTCATCTCCAGAACAAAATGCTTAGCCGACGAACAACACCTAAAAACCGAACTACACACTCTCACTAACGTACTAACAGCCAATGGATTCCAAAGAAAGAAGATTACCCACCTAATCCAAAAAGAAACCCTAACCAAAATCCAAGACAGAGAACAAGAGAACGACAAAGCCCTCCTCCCATATATAAAACGCACTACAGACAAAATCAACAAGATCCTCCAAAAACACAACATTAAAACAGCATTCTGTACAAACAGAAAAATATCCATCATCCTAAGAAACCCTAAAGACAAAATCGAGTTAGAAAACCAAGGAGTATACAAAATCCCTTGCACCGCCTGTCCCACCACATACATCGGACAAACTAACAGAAGAATAAGTGCATGCATTGAAGAACATAAGAATTCAATCAAAAAAGAAGAACCGACCTCTTCCCTGGTCCAACACCTCAAAGCCACAGGACCTGAGATTGACTTTAAAAATACCAGAACTATCGCCAAACCCGAACACTTCAGCAACAGAATAATCAGGAAGCCATAGAGATAGAAAAACACCCACACAGCATGAATAAATGAGATGACACCTCCCGCCTACCAGCCATTTGGAAACCTTCCCTCACGAACAGACGAGTACCTAACATGAAGAATGACACCAGACCCACACCCATCAGGGCCACACAAGATGCTACCACCCCACTTCCATGTAGAAAGCAGACTCACACCCACACAGAAGATGAGACACGACCACGGACCAGAAGCCGTACTGCAGCTGCATCACCACCCGCTTCAAACCCCCCCCCCCGAGCCATACATGAAGTGAACTGACACCCACCATGAAGATGCGGCACGACCACAAACTCGAAGCCAAACAGCAGGATCACAGCTCACCAACTCAAATCCCCCAGCAACTAAGACTAACCTGAGCACAACCAAGCCCCTGCCTGAACAGAACACACCTCCTGCCAATCAGAACACGGCCAACCCCCCAACCAAGTAGTGCTGATCAATGATTGAGTACCTCAATCCTACATGGGAAAAGACCTGAACACGCCAAGATCTGCATATGTGTGTGTATGTGTGTGCGTGTGTGTGTGTATACAGATACATACACACATATATATATAGTACGCACTTTACTAATGGTCTCCCAGTTTCTAGCCTGGTGCCTAGACTAAACTGGCTCTTTGGTTTCTTTGGATGGACTCTTCAATATCCTTCAGTCTATCAAAGAGATGTAAAATACTTTGTTATAGTCAGATGTTTTTGTTTATTTTATTTATTTGTATTGCTTTTACAATAATAACAGAAAGAGAAAAAATAGAAAGAAATAAAAGATATATTTACATTATCAAAAATATATAACAAGTGTTTAAAATAACAGGAAAAAATCATAATATGTTGTTACACTAGTAAAGAAGTACAGTTCTAGAAAACTGAACAATCACTGATGTGGGTAAAACAATCAATGTTAATTCATATCATGTTTTTTCAGAATGGTGGGGGTCACTATCTTTTTGGTAGAACTGATCTCTGAAAGCCTTGTTGAGAGATTTGGTGCAATTTAAAACGAGGGTGGGAGAAACTTTATAAAAAAAAATCTGCTTTCTTTTCCACTCATAGGAACCGACCATTATATTGCACAACAGGTCATTATCTATCAAAAAGTAGATGTATTTAGAGAATGAATGAATTGTTCTTCTAAAATGCTAAATAGATAAATAAAAAGATATCACTGACCAAAGTAATTACTCTGCTCCACCCTATTTTTAAATCTGAAATGCTGATGTTTTTGAACTATAAGAGAAGGCTAGAAAATGTTATGCTTATATAAAAAGGAAATACTAAGAAACCTTTTTCTCATTCTGCATTCTTTCTTTCACATTACAAAAATCCAAAGAAATGTTATGGGAAAGAAAAGTCAAAAGATCCAATTCCCTCCGCCTTTTTTTTTTCTTTCCCATTTGGCTAGAGAGGTGTCAGTAACTAACAACAGTTTTATGCTTGTTGAACATGAAGCAACTAAATTATCTGATAACTGGTGAGCAGAAGGCAGGAGATAAAGGTAAATAAATACCTCAGTACTTGCTAGGAATAGCATCTCAAGAAGGGGGAAGACAACATGGATCTTTTCTATTTCATTTGTCTTGTATCTATGATTGGAAATAAACCCTTTTGGATAAATTCATTTTTCAGACTGTCTGAAAAGTAATGTGGTTCATTTGTCTTTGACTTAGTATAATATCTAAACCTACACTCTGCATTTTGAAAATCATAGTTTATACTGTTATTTATCAACCAAGCCACTGTGATTTCTTTAACAAGCCAGTGATGGCTTAGTTTCTTGCCAACTTGCAATCTTAGCTAGTTGGAAAATATGAACTTGCAATCTTAGCTTGTTGGAAAATAACATTTTTCCAAATGCCAAAATAAAAATTTTACATTAAATGATAAAAATGTACATTCCTGAATTCTTTTAACTTCCAAAATAACTTAGACTCCTGACTTTCTTTTTTGCCTTTTAAAAAAATCTGGTTGTGATCAGACTTCTCAGGGGGCCCCCAGCACTGTGAAATCTATACTAAGTTGTTACTTGACTGCTACTTATGCCTCCACATATTAGCTTCAAAAACACCTCTATATTTCTTAATAGGACCTGACATTTTCTCTCCCTAGGTTTGGGACAGATCTAAGTGTAAAAGTGGTGTGAAATAATCATGCTGTATGCTTTGGAATAGGTGTCACAGACCTGGGTCACTTTCATAAAGCTTTTGTCAGGAGAGAAATAAATCCTCGATTAAATCAAGAATAACTTAATTAAGTGACTTGCCATTTGGGGGTGTTGAGCTTCTCGGCTCTAAAACTAAAGTAACTGTGTAATTAGTAATTAATTTTTTTCTTAACTCCCAGAAGATATATCTTATTTAATGCTGGGAGGGTAAATAGTGTGAAGAAAAACAAATCTCACAGGGTGGAAAGAAAAAGAGAAGGACTAAAATTATATCCTGTCTCCTTGTTCTGATATCCTCTAAGAGATGAGGAGAGAGAGAGAGAGAGAGCAGAAGAGATCTTTTGGCAGCTTCTGCAAGCCCAGGAATTGGACTGTTCCATCAAGAATATTTTGCCAACTCTTAGCTAAACACAACAGTAAAGAGTGAGAGCAGAGCTGGGCAGATAGAGCTGGGCAAAAAAGAAGATTGTAATGGGATAGAAAGAAATTTGGACAGAGCAGAAATGCATTGTGCATTGTGGTGTGAGTAAGTTCATGAAAACTTTAATATGCTCATCATATCAGATCTCCATATGGCAGATGAAGATCAATGATCAAAGGAATTGGAATGGCTACTCAGTTGAATGACTAGGGAGATTTATGAATATTGATGTCAGCCTTGGAAGCCATATTTTACTTGGAAGCTTCGAGACTGCCACATTTAGTGTGTGGGAATTTGGGAGGGGGGATTTCTTAATGAGTAGGAGAGTAGACTCAACAACATTCTTTCTTAAAGGACAAGGACAAGTCACTCTGCACCTGGAGAAGAGTGTTTGGAGGAATGGCTCCACTTGGAATTATGTTTGATTGGGCAATGTGATGGACTGATGAGTGCAGAGGTTAAATCTTTGAATTTCGCATGGGGAGAGGAAAACCCAGAACTTTTAGATTTGGGTTTTCCCAGATG
This sequence comes from Hydrophis major, assembly GCA_033807585.1. NCBI lineage: Eukaryota > Metazoa > Chordata > Lepidosauria > Squamata > Elapidae > Hydrophis > Hydrophis major. Next base: position 180,150,588 of record CM066331.1, on the reverse strand, counting down.
TGCTGATATGATTTCTCTAACAAATTCTTACTTGGATTGACTTTGTTTCTGAGTGCTAAATGAGTGTGGGGAATTTTTTTGGAATTCTGACAATTGAGAATGGCACTAGCAAGTATTTTGGATGCTATCTCTTTTTTTTTACCTTTTCCTTCTTTCACGCATGCACACACACACACACACACACACACACACACACACACACTTACATTAAGATACTGAATTAATTTGAGATCAGATTAATCCATAATGTGACTAGGAGTGATGATGCATCTTAACCTGAAACGTGGCTTGTATTTAAAGTTCTGTTTTATCTCTGAATCTGCAGGGGGCAGGTGGAATCTCTAGTTAATTCTCTCTTTTGGCATCATAATGGAAGTGAGGCAGTCTCAGATCCTTCGCTGTTTGTCTTTTTTTTCTCCTGTAACTCTGTGTGGGTTGAAACAAGGATGCAGGGGGTGGGGAAATCTGAGTGGAGTTCAATCTTCAGTAGCTCCAGTCTCAGTCAAGTTCCTGTAGGTTTCTTTTAAAACAGAAAAGCCAGTGGATATACTAGTTAAAATAGAAGGAGGTTGATGAAATGTGGCTGGCTATGATTTTCTGTGTCGTGTATTATTTAAAAATAGTAAATTTAATCTAGGGCTAGTTACAGATTCTGTTGAACCAATATAACCACAGAAAACTCCTACAAATGCAATTATTCCAATTTGGTAGTCATTTTGTGTCATGTCCACCGGGAGTAGAAAAAAAAAAAAACCTTAGAATTTCATCACGCCTTTATTTTAGAACACAATGATATTATATAGCAGTACAGATTCCATCTCAGCCTGTATTGCAGTAATGCAAGCACTCTACTAGAATCTCAGCATGTCAAAGGGAAAGTTATCAAAAATGTATATATCATGTGTCATTTAAAAAAAAAATCTATATTTTTAAAGTTTGTTTGCAGAAAAACATACTGTGGAGTTCTCACATTGAAATCAGCATTCAGGAAAGTTATATACAAATCTATACAGAAAGTCCTTAACTTAAAAAGTTCACATAGAATAGAATAGGTAGGGCAGGGCAGGGCAGGGCAGGGCAGGGCAGGGCAGGGCAGGCAGAATAGAACAGAACAGAACAGAACAGAACAGAATAGAATAGAATAGAATAGAATAGAATAGAATAGAATAGAATAGAATAGAATAGAAATAAGAAAAGAGTAGAGTAGAGTAGAATAGAACAGAATAAAAATAAAAAACGAGTAGAGTAGAGTAAAGTAGAATAGAATAGAATAGAATAGAATAGAATAGAATAGAAATAAGAAAAGAGTAGAGTAGAGTAGAGTAGAGTAGAGTAGAATAGAATAGAATAGAATAGAATAGAATAGAATAGAATAGAATAGAATAGAAATAAGAAAAGAGTAGAGTAGAGTAGAGTAGAGTAGAATAGAATAGAATAGAATAGAATAGAATAGAATAGAATAGAATAGAATAGAATAGAATAGAATAGAATAGAATAGAATAGAATAGAATAACAGAGTTGAAAGGGACTTTGGGGGTCTTCTAATCCAACCTCCTGTTTAGACAGGAAACCCTACACCATTTCAGACAAATGGTTATCGAGCATCTTTTTAAAAACTTCCAATGTTGGGACATTCACAGCTTCTAGAGGCAAGTTGTTCCATTGATTAATTGTTCTAACTGTCAGGAAATTTCTCCTTAGTTCTAAGTTGCTTCTCTCCTTGATTAGTTTCATCCATTGCTTCTTGTCTTGCCCTCAGGTGCTTTGGAGAATAGCCTGTCTCCCTCTTCTTTGTGGCAGTCCCTGAGACATCAGTACATGGCTATCATGTCACCCCAGTCCTTTTTTTCATTAAACTAGACATACCCAATTCCAGCAACCTCCAGTGTGTGTCAGCCTCCAGTCCCCTAATCATCTTTGTTGCTCTTCTCTGTACTCTTTATAGAGTCTCAACATCTTTTCTACATTGTGGCAACCAAAACTGGATGCAGTATTCCAAGGATACTGATAAGATGTGGCCTTATCAAGGGATTATAAACTGGTATTAACACTTCACATGATCTTGATTCTCTCCCTCTGTTTATGCAGCCTTAGAACCGTGTTGGCTTTTTTGGCAGCTGCAGCACACTGTTGGTTCATATTTAAACAATTGTCCACTAGGACTCCAAGATTCCTCTCACAGTTAGTACTATTGAGCAAAGTACCACTTATACTGTACCTGTGCATTTTGTTTTTCTTGCCTAAAGGTAGAACCTTACTTTTTTCACCACTGGATTTCATTTTGTTAGATAGTGCCCAATGTTCAAGTCTGTCAAGATCCTACTGCCTATTTTCTGGAGTGTTGCCTATTCCTGCCAGCTTGATGTCATCTGCAAATTTGATGAGCTCCTGCAATGGTGGGATTCAAAAATTTTTTACTACCGGTTCTATGGGCATGGCTTGGTGGGCCTGGCAAGGGAAGGATACTGTAAAATCTCCAGTCAGAGGTGGTACTTGCCAGTTCTCTGAACTACTCAAAATTTCCACTACTAGTTCTCCAGAACTGGTCAGAACCTGCTAAATATCACCTCTGAGCTCCGGTCTATTCCCTTGTCCAAATCACTGATGAAGGTGTTGAAGAGTACTAGGCCTAAAACAGAACTGTGGGGTGTCCCACTGCATATTTCTCTCCATGTAGATGCAGTTTCATTAAGATCTCCATGTTGAGTACGATTGGAAATCCAGTTATGAATCCATCTGGTGGTGATGCTGTCTAACTGTTGTTGTTAGCCAGCAGCAGATGCAGATGGCTGCAGAGAGCGAGGATTCTGCTGAGGGGCCAGGACCATCAGGGAGTAGACTGCTGCCTTCAGAGATTGTAGGGGTTGGCAGCAGTGATGAGGAGGCTCCCGAGGAGCTTGTGGCAAGTGCACATGCACGAAGGATTACTCAGAAGAAAGAACAATTACAGCAGCACAGGCAACTCGGAAGTAAGGCTGTAAGGTAACGGCCCCTCCCTCAAGAGGATAAAAGCCAGGTTTGAAAAAGCATTCTTTGTAGAAAGCAAAGAAGAGAATCTTGTAAATTAGTTCTTATCTCTGGGTTTTTGGCAGCTTTGATGAACACTTTGGCAAGGCTCTTTCTTATCGGAGCTAAGTGGAAAGAAGCCTTTCATCTGTAAAGGAACAGAATTCATTATTAAACCTGAAAAGATGGGGGCTGCTGCCTTTGACTGTGTTTGCTCTTTGGGAACCAGGTTGGGTTAGGGTTATCAAGTAGTAGGTTATGATCTACTTTATCAAATGCCTTACTGAAGTCCAAGTATATTATATCCACAGTATTCCTCTGGTCCACTAATTTTGTCATTTTGTCACTCTTCAAAATTACAACAGCACTGAAAAAGTTATTTATGAACACTTTTCACAGTTAAGACCCATGATCATCTGATCAAAATTCAGATGCTTGGCAATTGGTTCATATTTATGATGGTTGCAGGGATTCACTTAACAGCTGAGGCAAGAAAGGCCATAAAATGGGCCAAAACTCATTTAACAAATGTCTCACTTAACAATAGGAATTTTGGGCTCAATTGTGGTTGTAAGTTGAGGAGTACTTGTATTATGGAAAGTTATAGGTAACAATGTATATATTACTTTTATATGGCAATATTTTAATAAAACAATTAAGAATCAAAATAATTAGTACAAGAGAATAAGGAGTGAACATAGGTGACAGTGTCCCAGGCCAAATTTGGATTAAGAAGATTAGAATAGCCCTGTAAACTTCAACATACCGAAAAAAGCAGACAGCAAAACTTTTAATATAGTCTAAATATTTGGGAATCAAGGAGCCATTAATGGTGGTATTTTAACAAGGCAAACATATATTTGTGTGTGAGTATATATATATGGCTCGGTGGGGCTTTTTCCTACTCACCTTCTAATCCAATTCCTAGAATTGATTTATGAGTCAATGGATCGATCTGTCATCTTGCTTTCAATGGTCTTTAGCCTTGCCAGATATGACTGATGTGCACTTTTCATAGCAGGGGACTGCTGATGTGTGTCTTGGATAACACTTGCTATCCACTTAAGTAATTTATTGGCTTGTTTGCTTTTTGCCCTTACCTTCCCATGTTTCAATCTATCATTGCTGTTAGTACTAATTGGATGCATTAACCACACAATAATTGAATCACAAGAAACTGGCAGGTTCGGAAGTTTAAGTGGTTTCAACGACTTTTATTGGAACAGCCATCAGAAGTACTTGTAAGACTTCAATGTAAGGAGGCAATTTTTCTTCCAGGAATAAGATTTTTTCTGAATTTGGGATATTAGCTAAAATGATAGGGCATGATAATAACCAAGGCCAGTATGCACAGCTTCTCCTCTTAAAGTCGGTAAGCATTGAACAATTTTACTCAAGTGATTTTGTACTGGCAGGAAAAATAAAATCTTGAAACTTCTGCAGTCTATGGGGTGTATTAATGTGATTATTATTCCGTTAATTTACTCTAGCCTTCCCAACCGAATACATCCCAACTGGGAAATAGGGTTAGGAATTATGAGAGTAATTATTCCCAGTCTTAATATCTCTAGAAGTAACCTAAATAGAGATTTTTACAGAAAAGCTTCAATAAATGATGCCCATATTTCATTATAATCCTCCATGTGTAGTCTAGATCTGTAAGCAACTTGTTCATAAGTTACAAGTAACATCAAGTCTTCAGTCTGTAGAGTAATTGGGATTATAGATGTATCTTTCCATATTGGCAAATAAATAGGATGCAGAGAATCCATTTCTATTGACCAGCAAACAAGTATACCTTTAAATATTTTCATATTTTTTCAAAATCCAATTAAATTTTCATAGACCATCATAGGAAATACTATGGCTTGCACTATTCTGATCTTTGTAGGTATTTGTAGATACAGATACATGACAGCATCTGAATATCTTTGCCAAGGCCTTCATGGTGCTCTATCATGTGCTAGTCTGCATTGACTACCTATTCCTTTACTGTTGATAGTTAATCCTAAAAGGCAGAAGCTGTCCACCATTCCATTATCAGTTCTAAGGCTGGTTGTTTTCATTACTTTGTCCATTCATTTATATTTGATTTTAGCCCTATTGTTTTCACTTTGTTTCTTGACTTTTTGGGGAGTTCTTTTTTTTTCCTTTGAAAATGTTTCACTTCTTATCCAGGAAGCTTCTTCAGAACCAAAGAAAAAAAAACCCAAGAAAGTCCAACTGCCTTTTGAAAAAAGCTCCTTTGGGACAGGAGGTGACCTGGATGATTGAGAGTTTGTTTCATCATGTTCTGTACGTACTGTGACTCCCTGACCTGTGTATAAAACAATGAGATGTTCTGAGATTTCCATTTGTCTAAGCGTGTTCCATAGCTTAATGTGATTGACACACTTAAAGACCTTTCTATAATCAATCAAGTACATACTGATTTCTTTTTGGGATTGACTTTCTCAATTATCCAGCATGCATCAGCAATAATGTCTTATGTTGCTTGACCTTTTCTAAAGCCAGTCTGAGCATCTGGCATCTCTTTTTTCCATATAGAGCTCTGATCCGCAATAGATGATCCTAAGTACCATTTCACTAACATGTGAAATGAAGGATACTGTACATCCTACTAACTCTTCTTTTTGGCTATTGTAATATAGATTGACCTCTTCCAATCTTTTAGTCATTCTACAGATTTTCTTGTATATCTTACTGATTCTTTTTCTGTCACTTGCAATATTTCAGTGCAACTCCATCAGTTCCTGTAGCCTTCAACTTGGTAATGAATGGACTGATGATCTGACTTCATCTTCTAGTATTAGAGATTCTTGTAAATAGGGAATATCTTCTAAGACATCTTGGAGGTTGACATCTCTACTGGACATATATTGCTCCCATCTTCTGCAACCCCAGCAACCAATTCATGTGTTCTGCTCGTGCATAGGATTACCATAAAAGAAGACATCTACTAGTGTAGTCTTCTGTTTCCATGGTAACCAAGGAGATATTAAAAAAAAACCCTATTAGCAGAACATACTAACCCAACTAACCCAACCCAACATAGGTTGGGTTATATGCAACCGAACCTATATGTGCAAAATAGGCAAGAACTAGAGGTGATTAGGAAATGAAAATATAGTTTGTTCATTAGGGCTATGCTAAAAATGCCATCTCCAAGATTTTTTCAGTCATTGTCCTCCAATTCTTTCAATTTCATTCAATTTAAAAAGTAAGCATACCTAAGGTACAAACATTAAAATAAAAATTAAAGAGAAAATAATGCCTTTAAAAAAAAAAAAACTGGGGAGAAAATCAAGATATTCATAATGCAAAAGATGTATAGTGGGTACTAGTAGAGTTAGTGCTATACTGCCGAGAAAGCAATATCTTTTTGGGAGGCTCCTTTGACCATAAAATTGGGTTACTATGGTTTTCTATCATTAGGGAGAAGGACGTACTGAAAAACCCCTAACATATGTCTTCAAATAGACTTATTCTGGCTTATATACAGGTGATATAGATCTTTTGCTCTTTTTTAAAAAATGTCCATGGAGTCAAATGAGAAGAAATCTGCATAAATGTAGTAGGCATCTTTGCAAGATGTAAGCTATAGAAGTAATTAAATGGCTGCTTGACTTCTACTTTTTCGCTGGGTAATCATATTTCTGTGGCTTCTTTAGTTCCTGCATTCGTTTTTACAGACAAACATCAAGAGGACATTCTTCCATTTGGGATGTTCTCATGGTGGGAATCAGAAACAGTCAGGGAAGCTGAAGCTTGATGGAAAACTGCCTATCGAGAATTTCTCTACCATTTTACAAAAACAAAGCAAGTTCAAAAACTGCACCAGAGTCATTCTTAAGAATTTAAAAGCAACTCGAGAATGGGGGGGGGGGGCGGGGGGCGCTGACAGCTCCCACCCTCCTGCCTTTTCTTAATGAGTGAGCAGCAAAATGATTCCTACCTAACCCATCCCACCACTGCTTTCTATGATCTGGAATCTGGGAAATGTTTTAATGCCTCTGAATTCATGCCTGTATATTTATAAGCCTGTGCTTTATATCATTTTGAAAAGCCATCAAAGTTGTAGCCTGTCAAGCTTCTATGGATTAATGCCTGTAAGTGCTTGTGGGTCCCTATTTCAAATGTGCTAGCAGTTTGTTCTGTGTGATAAAGGAGACAGAGCCCATATTCTCTTGATGCATACTAACTCAGGTCGGATTGTAAAATCATTGATCAGCATTACTTGGCACAAGTGATCCTTGTGTAGTTCTTTTGCTAATTTAAGGCTTCTGGGTGAGCTCAGAAGAATATCCAGGATTACGACTGAAGTAGAGGAGATTGAAATAAGATAGGAAAGCAGGCACAGAGTACATCTGGATTTTTTTTCTGACCCCTTATTAGCAGTCTCATTCCAGGTCCCATGATCAGGAAGGAAGGGGAAAACATCTTAATGGGTCATCTGGCAATACTCCAAGCCATTCCCATAGAAACATTTTCTGACATACTCTTCTCCATAGCCTCCACTTATATCTATCCCAACTTCAAATCCCATCTTTCTTTTGACAGCTTCTCTCACCACATCCAAATCTGGTCCCATTCTGCTCTGGATCGGGGGAGTTAGACAAACAGGCAGAGTCCTGAATCTTGCTATACAATTTCTATCCAGTAACAGTTGGATTGGAAAGGCTACAAAGAGACAGGGAGGAGAGCAAAGATAGTAAATCAGGATTAAGCCAAGAAAAATAGTGTGGAAGTTTTATGGGAAAAACTGAATAGCAAAGGAAGAGGGAGAAATAAAGAAAGAAAACCAGAATGACAACGGGCATGAATCAGGACTAGAGTTAATAGCCAAAAATCTGTAAAAGATTGAAAAAGATAATATCACAAAATGAGAGGAACAGTAGTGTCCAAATATTGTTGAGGAGTAGTTTATTGAACTTGAATATAAAAACCAAGTCCTGTAATTTGTTTTCTCCCACATTTCCTTTTTTTATGTTTACATCCTTGATTGAGTTATTCCAGCTTTCCCTGTTCAGTCTCAAAACAGTTTTATATTCCAGGCTCAAAACAAAACTTTCATCCATTTTGAGAATAGCATATTCAGAGTGTCCCAAAATGCACCTACAATTTGAGGATTAGAAAAAAATACTGGATAATAGAAAATTAACTTTTTTTTTGTAGTCATAGAGTAAGAGATAATTTTGTAATTGTGTACATTGTCTTTTTTCTATTTATTTTTACTTTTTCTTTTTTTTTTTTAAACAAATTTTATTAATTTTACAGAAAATACAATAAAACAAACAAAACTAAAAGATCTTTTCTGAAGGTTGTCTGATCCCGGGTTGAAACTCTTCACACAGACACAAATTCAAACATCATATTCACTTTATATATCCTTCCATATCTTATTATCATTTTCTTTTTTATATATATATATAAACCATTTTTATCAATTTTATATAAACAATGCACAAGGCATAACAGCTTATAAGTTCTTTTCTAAGAAAAAATAATAAAAGAAGAAAACCAATAGAACATAACAATTCCAAATTATAGTATCAATACTTTATCTATTTAACTTCATATCTTATCCCAACTTCTCCTTTTCATCCAAATTATTTCTTATTAATTAAAATTTTTTTGCCTTTTTTCAATATACAAAATCCAAAAAAAAAACCATAACAAAACCTTTATATATCCTTTCATATCTTATTATCATTTTCAATAATATTCTTTGTCTGTTCTATTTCCAACTATCCATTCATCTTTTTTCTTTTATTATACTTCTCCTATACACCAATTGGAGTAACATCTATAACTCATTACCCTAACTTAAAAGTACTTCATATAACAATTTTTCTTGGGATTCTGTTTAATAGATTCTAAAATTATACAATGAATTTTATACTCTAAATACACATATAAAAAACACAATCTTATGTACCCTCCAGAATCCCTCTTTTATCCTAAATTAAATTCACCCATTGTCTCTGAATAAACTTTTTTTCGTTAGATCTTGCTTCCCCCCATTGAGGCTTCTCCTCCCCCCCTTTCTCTCTTACTTATTCTTTTCCTTGCCCTTTTTACCCCTTTGTCTTTCCTCCTCCCTTTTCTTACTCCCTTTCCTTTGCTTTCTAACCTTGCCTCCATCTTTCCGCTCATTTTTCTCTTCTTTGGTTGTTTTTATAATTCTTAAAATCCCCTTTTTCTTATCCTTTTTCTCCTCCTCCCCGAAAAGAACCCATTGTTCATCAAAGATGGCTTCTTCTTCCTCTTCTTCTTTGTCCCAGTCCTTCTGCTGCGTAGTCAACTTTTCATAAGTACATAACGCCATTTTTTAGAATTGAAACAAAGTGCCCAAAGTATCTTCTTTTTTATATTTTTGATATTCAGTCTTTAGTTCATCCACAAGCGATGCCATTATGAAAAAAGAAACTTTTCCCAAAACAACCACAAATATTTTTAATCAAAAATAATTCAAAAAAAAATTCCAAAAATTAATACTTTTCTTCCTTCTTCTCTTTCTCTTTCTGGGGTTAATGTTTAATCAAAGAGGTCCAATTACCATATACCTTTCTTTGGGATTCTAGGCAATCTCCTCCTTTTTCAGCTTCTGCTCCAATTTTTTTTCCTCTCCCTTCCCACTTGCAATATCAATTTTAAATAATCAGAAATCCATACCTTTAATAAGGGTTTTCCAATTTCTTAAGTTTTTCAATGTCCAGAAACCCTTTTGTCCCTTAGCTTCAACTTTCAGAATAATTCACTTTCAATGTCCAATATGTCCAAACATATCTGCTGTTTCCATGGGGTGGGAGAGTAAAGAAAAAAAAAAGTTCCCTTTAACAGCTTCTCCGCCGCTTTCGATCTTCTTAGGGATACAATGTATCCTCCAGCAATTCAAACAGCTCAGTTCCAACAAATTTGAAAGATGTTACTTGACCCGGCTCAGACAGCACTTTCACTCTTCTTACTTCTTCCAGCGCAATCTTACCCGGTTGCTGGCTTCTTCGTGGCGGCCATTGCTGACCGCCGCTCCACCGCCTTGGGAAAAAGGGGTTTTTCCGGAGGAGGAGGGGGTCTGTGACACCCCAACCCCCTGTCCGGCTCCCCTCTCTCTTCAGCTGTCCCTACAGGGCAGCCATATCCCCCTGACCCATCTGGATCGGGGGTACCTCGGCGGCTAGCACAGCAGGAATCGCGAGCTGTTGCAAATTCCTGCTGCCCCAAAGCCACGCAAAACCGGAAACCCATTTATTTTTACTTTTTCTTTTCACACTTTTTCTTCTTTCTTTCTTTTCTTCTACTTTTTATTGGTTTCTGTTCATGTTCGTGTTAGGTTTTTTGTAAAACTTTTAATAAAAAATATTCCTGTATTTAAAAAAAAGATGTTCCAATTGCTTTCACTGTGCTTAGTACCACAGTGTGGTAAGGCTCCAGCTGGGTTATTTTTTTAGCCTGCTAGTTTATTTGTTTAGGCTGAATGAGATTAACCAGGGTGGGAGATGGGATGCTGGAACAAAACCACTTCAGCTCATGGCTTACTGAGGAAGTTGAGTCTGCTAATGCTCTTGTAACTAAAATGATTGCAGCTGGGCTGATGCTGATGGAGCTTGATGAAAATATCTCTTTGCCCATCTGAAAAAACTCCCACACTGGCACTAGCAATAGCACCTAAACTTATATACTACTCCATAGTGCTTTACAGCACTTTCTGAGTGATTTACAATATCAGCATATTGCTCTCAACAATCTGGCTCCTAATTTTACTGACTTCAGAACGATAGGAGGCTGAATCAATCTCAAGTCCCATCAAGATCGAACTCCAGACTATGGGCACAATTAACCTGCAATACTGCACTCTAATCACTGTGGCACAAGGGTTCTTCATGCCTATCCAATTTAACTAATATTTGGACATAATTTGTAAGCTTCAATTTTAATTTTTTTTTTTTTTGGTAAAAGTTTTATTGATTTTAACAACAAACAAAAAACATATAACACATAAAACATAACATATAAAAAAAAGAATTATATATCATTCTTCATAAATTTACAGTGTATCGGTTGGTTTACCACTCCCTTTTGTGCATCCATTTCATAGTCAATTTTAATTTTAAAGTAGTGTAATGTAGGTACCAGTTAAAGGAAGAACATGAGATTGGGATTTACCTCCCCTGCTTTTAATTCATCCTCTTTAAACTAACTTCCTTCCCCACAAGTACCCTTCAAAATAAGATATTTTGGCTTATTTAGGAATATTAAATTTCTATCGATAATCCCAGCAGGATTGCCCAAGGTGTGAAGGTAATCCAGTTGCACAGGTACAGCAAGCAGGGGTTTCTACTGGACAGCAGCAATATAGCAAGAAGCTGGATGCAGAAGTTCACTTTAGTGACATTGGCAAAGGCATCGTTTCACATTGCATGAGTAATGAAAGTAATGAAATTTGCCTTTGTCAATGCTCTTAAAATCCCAAAAGCTGTTAGCAAGGAATTTCCAAGTGATTAAGAAATGTAATATGTGAAGCTTATGTCCATAAAGAAACTGATTGCAGCATGTACAAAACTGATTGTCTCTCAGCTCCCAGAACTATAAAATCCACCAGAGACCATTGTTTTACTATCTGCTTGTAGGGAGCTGCTGTGTGGAGTACTTGTGGACAACCCTGGTTCTTCCCTTGCTCTGGAGAGAAATTCCAAGTTGTCAATCAATTCTCCAGCTTCTCATTTCCCCACAGTCATCTTTAGTCTGCTGTTACTTCCCAGAATTCTCCATCACTCAACATGCTATTGAGGAAGAACTAAAGATCTTTCAAAATATTAATTTTGCATATAATCTGGCTAAATTAAATTCTTTGTGATTAATATTTGCAATGTAGGAAAAGAAAATCTGAATTACTGTGGGAATACAGAATATATCTATCTTTGATATTTGCCACCAAAGAGATTATCTGGAATACCTTGAATCATTGTTGGTAATGTGAACAAATGTAAAACAGCTCCCAAAGTTAGATATAATTATATACCATATTCAGTGGTGGGTTTCAAAAAAATTTCCTATCAATTTGGAGAGCTCGCTTTGTTCCAGTTGGCGGGGATTGGAACGGGCAGAAAACGGGGTACATGGAGGCTGAAAATGGGGCGTGCGGAGGCCAAAAATGGGATGAGGAGCCTGAAAATGGGGTGCATGGAGGCGGCAATAGGCAATGGCAATCCCTGCAGCCTGAAAGAGCTGATCGTCAGGAGGCTGAAGCAACTGACAATCAGCTGCTTGTGCTAACCAGGCTGTGCTGAAGCTGAAACAGGCTGTTTGCTGTTTACTGCAAGGAGTCAAATTGCTGGGAGGCAGAGGTCAAGGGGTGAGGGTTGACAGGTAGGTGGGGCTTCAGCAACATTCACTGTCTAAGACACGCAGACATTTCCATTCACTTCTGGGGTTGGAAAAAGTGTGTCTTATACTCTGAAAAATATGGTATTTTAATTCAGAAGATTTTAAAGCCTAAAGTACAATTGAAACCAGAGGCTTTTCTTTTGGGACTAATGGACAGACCATATGAAACAAGTCATGGAACTTTGTTTTTTGATATAACAATTGCAGTGAGATTACTACTGTATATGTTCAAAAGTAGAAAGCTTTGCCACTATCCAGAGTGAAGGAATGTTTGGTGAAAATGATAGAACTTGAAGATGACTAAATTAACTTTTTTGATCAGAAAAAATACAACATCTACATATAAGGCTGATTGGAAACCCCTTATAAAATTTTTGCATGAAACAAAAAATAAATTAATGATTTATGGTTTTGATGATTAGAAAAAATGGATAGAAGAAAAAGTGAGCTTTTTTTCTAATAACAGAGCAAGATAATCTGCAATTTGTAATTGTATTTTCTGCAAAGAAAATTGGATAGATCTTCTTTCTGTGTTATGTTTTTTCTACTTTTTTGTTCATTTGTTCTCTTTATTCTATATTAGGTTGGGTTAGTTTTTATGTTCTCTTTAAAACTTTAAATTTATGTAAAAAAGGAACATGGAATGGAAGAAGAATATGCTCAATGCAATGAAATATGAAATGAATCACTAGACACTGACATCTTAGGCATTCATGAAGTGAGTTGATTGGATTGGTCACCTTCAGTCAATAGATCACACTGTCTATTACTCAAGACATGTAAAATAAAGAAGAATGGCATTCTGTCATAGTTAAGAAGATAATAGCAACAGAAAATACTTGGGAACAATGCAATCAATAATGAAATAATATCACTCAAACTTTGTGGACAGCTTTTTAATACAATTATCTAAATTTATGCTACAACTACTTATGTGAAGAAGAGGTTGATGAGTGTTAGGATCAATTTGAAATTAACAGATAATGCAAACAAGATGTGCTACTTCTGGTTGGCAACTTGAATGCCAAAGTTAGAAATATCAAGGAAAACACACAAACACACATATACACACACAGGGTATACATAAACATAATGATAGGGTTGTGCTAAATCTCTTTGTCATGCTTCCCCTGTCTTCTGTATTAACGAATATTTTCTGTAACAATCCTGTTCTTCTACATTCCAGGATATATTCAACATTTCATCACAAAATGGACTTTAATAACATGCCACTTCCATAATATCACTGGTGTCATTAGCTGATACTGTGGTAACTGAGATCAAAGTAGGGCCAATGCCAGGGGAAGGTATCTTCCTCTGGTATAAGCAAAGGAGAGGATAACACTAATCTTGGGCCCTTCCCTGAAACATAGAGAATGATGATGCATCAGGAAAAGGAGGAGCTGCCCCTTCCTGAATATGAGACTACAGCTGATGGCAATCCCAAAGAACTCACAAAGTTACACTGTGGGTCACAGGATTTTATAATAGGTCAGCATTTTAAACTGAAGTATGAAGATGTACCCAATATATTATGCAACTGCTCCAAGATATGTCAGAAAGGGGAAGGATGCTAAAGGTCTTTTGATTTCAAGGATGTTTAAGTACCCATTTCAGGTATCATCTAAATGTCCATGTCACAGTGAACAGCAGTAAGTAATCCATGCTTCTGATTGTCAGCAAAGCATCAGTTCAAATGTCTGCACAGTGGTTGAAGCAGCTGTAGAGAGGCAAGCTGCAGGATGATCAGACCTCATGTAAGGCACACGCCATGGCTGATAAAACATCAATGCCTTTTCTATGAGAACCCTCCTATTGTGTTTTTAGCATATGGTGACTCCTCTACATCACTACTGGGGATGGGGGATTGTTGGGACTGTTGCAAACTATAGACTTCAAGACAAATGTTTGACTCAATCAAGGTGGAGTGTACATATCATAGCTGTCCTAATCATATTAGAGGTCAGGTAAGATCCAAGAGGCATCTGCTACTCAAGCTGCCAGTTGTAACTTCAAGGCATAGGCATATATATCTTTGCCAGTCTGCAAAATATAATAAATGGTACCAATTTTTAAGTTTTTCAGTGAGGAATATAGTTACTTATGTTCATATCACTGAGATCTGAGACTAGGTTATTATGTCAATAAATTGTTTCTAGAAAGGCTGAATTCCTAGGACCCTGTTTTTACCCATGAATCCATTATGTCCATTTTTTCCCCTACAGGTAATTTCTTATTTCTTTAGTGAACCTAGCATCTGAGGGAAGCTTTCACACAGTTGAGCTTTTTTTTTTTTTTTTTTGTTCTAAGACTGGAAGCAAATACTTGTTTGCAGATTCACATTTGGAGCACCCTCCTATCTACCCCAAATTTTCCTCTCATACTATCTCTATCCAGATATTTGGTGTGGACCTGGGCCCCTCTAGATCATGCTGGCCCAGGAATTCTGGGAAATGAAGTTCACAGGTCATAAAGGGGCCATAATTCCCCACCCCTGTTCTAGATCCTGATGTATGTTGCTTGACTACGTCAGCCAATAGAAATATATAATTAACTCAGAATTATACATGATGAATTTGTCTTTGGCAAATTCCTGATGGATAAAATTAAGAAATTATTTTATGTGCTGAAATTCAGTAGGTTTATTTCCATGAAAAGAAACAAGGATGGATATGGGTTATTATTTTACAAACAAATATTTATCATGATTCAAATAAAATGTAGCTGCCAGTGAGAATTGCTGCATCCATGAAATTACCTTATAAGCTCTGTGCTCAAATCCCATCAGTTTTCTTTTCCACTTCTAATAGTGGTTTAGCTTCTTAAACCATTTATACATTGACTTGCTTAAATAGTAGATTAACCATTAGTGAACTGTATTTGCAAATGGGGAAGTAGTACATTCTCCTCTAATGCAGATGGGAGCAATGAGGTAAACAGCAGCTTCCATGCTACAATCATAAAATTGGAATAGCCATTTAGGCCATTAAGTCTAATCTCAGTATAAAAATCCAAATGAAAGCATCCAGACAGGTAACTATCTAGATTCTGCTTGGAAACATCCAATCAAGGGAAGCCCATCACCTCAACAGCTAATTGATTTCATTATTGAACTGCTTTTACAGCTAGGGAGGTTTTTCGAACATTCATTCAAATTCTGCCTTCCTGTAGCTTAAATTTGAGTTCTGGAGTGACAGACATGCTATAAGTATTACAGATTATAGCCTGTTCTTACCTTTCTCTAGGAACAATGCAAATGGAAAAAATTGTTTTAATTTTGTTCCACATTGTGTTTTGTTTATTAAAATATATGATCATAGATCAAATATAGAAGTTAAAAAAGATTTAATTCATTTTTTAAAAAGATTTTAAAAAGCAACCTATTCTTGCCTGTACAAGTTTACACCTACAAAAAAATCAGGTTCAAAAGCTTCTAATTGAATTAGCAATAGTCAAAATTTGGTTATAATTCTAATGGCTTCCTGAATGTAGTCATTTAATAGGTGACACATGGTTGCCATGTGAGAATAGTCTGATTAGCTTGTGATTCTGCCCTCCCAAAAGTGAGGGCATTTCAGAAGTAGGTGTGCTACTGTCTCAGTTTCAGAGTTTGAGCAGATACACAAATACTTCTTAGCTTTTTGACAAAGATCAAGTATATGTATTTTGTTCTGCATGTTCATGTGTTTGCTCAAAAATGCAAGTAAGTTTTGTAGGCATTGATCAAAATAATTACCAGCATGTGTGGTCCTATATGTCAATTTGGTTTAGATGGAGTAAAGTACAGGAGGGAAGCAGGGAAGGCAGGCTTTGTGGATATACAATGCCTAAAATTTTGGCTAGAATGCCCAAAGGCCATTCTGGTAGGGAACTGTGTTTTCCATATATCTTAAGGCACCAGGTTATGAAAGAAGTATATTCTTTTTCTCCCAGCAAGAACAGATTACCTGTTGTTATTTTTACAACTTTCTGACTTCTGAATACCTCAATTTGAAGTAATAAAATAATACATATGCACTATGCAGAAGCCAAAAAGTTGTAGAGATAATAAAAGGTAATTTATTCTTGCTAGGTGGAAAAAAAGTGAATAAATCCAGCATGTACTTTATTTATTTGTTTGGCTCTGAAAATGTGCACGTTTCCTATAATGTTGTTAGACTATAACAAAATCAAATTGAAATATTAGCTGAATTTACAAAGAAACAGACTTAATTGGTAAACTACTCAGTAATGTTTCCAGATTGCCATAAAAATAAATTTGCATGTTTGCCTTCTTTTATTAACTCATCAATAACTAGTTAACTTACTGAAAATATATTTCTGAAAAGTCATTTCATTTTCACTGAGGAAAATGAATTTTTTAAAATCTACTTAATTTAGGAAGAGAGTTTTCTTCTGGTCTGTGTTTTTCTCTAATGAGTACCTTGGAAATTAGTGCAATCTCCTCTCAACTGTTGCCCTCCAGATGTTGAATTGCAATCTTTAGGCATTAACTATAGCTTTAGAGATGCTGATTGTACACCTGAAGAGTAAAGGAGATTCCTTCAATTGCATTCAAAAGAGAAAATTCCATTTGTTTTTCATTTTAGATCAATTATAACTCCTGTTTTCTGATTTAAATATCTTTCTGCAAGGGCCTGAAAATAATAAAAGAGACATGCATAGAAAAGGGATAAGACTGACCATTTTCTGAGATGGTTTTCCTTAACAATCTAAATCTCTCCAAATTATTTTTAATAGAGGTTTGAATATTTTTCATTGCCTATACAACATTTGCTACTTTCTCTAAGTTCCTTATAGGAGGATGAAAATACATAAGCAAACTACATTTCACGAAAAACATCATTTCACTCAATTACCACAAATGTAAGTAAGTTTTTTTTAAAAAAAGAAAGAGTTGCAGTGTGGAGGAGAAAAAATGAGGCAGCGGAGGAAAAAAAAGGAGAAATCATAACACTTCAGCAACTAATTTATCCTGGAAAATATGTCCCTGTAGCAAATGCTGTTGTGAAAGGTTGTGACAGCTGCTCTTTCTATTTTTTGAGCTGGGAACAGAATTGAATGACAATTCACAGAGAGCGTTCTTTTGGTTAAATATGCTGCAGAACAAAGAAAAGGCCTAATGCTAGCGCTGAGTCAGCAACTAGAGCAACCTTTGATATTTAATAATGCATGGAGTGAATTAGGTGGTGACAGCCCTCAAGGTCTAGGCCTTCTATATGTAATTATGTACTGCTGAACTTACAGAATGTTTATTCTTGGAGAAAAGACAGGGCAGATTATAATTAAGGATTTGTATAGCAAACCTGATCTGCAGATATATGCATACCAACCTTTGCATCAGTCCTGTGAAATTAGTTATGCCTGCTGTAGAAGTAGAACTGAAGCTGAACAAAGGATAACCTTTATCCAAGTGAAAACATGATTTGTCTTTCCTGGAATAAGTCATATTACATGGTTCATGTTACATCTGTTTTTGTGTGTCAGAGCTTGTTTGATCAAGAATTTGCAACAGACATCAGTAGTTGACTTGATTAGGAAGGTTAGGAGATCCAAACAAAATAAGATACAAAAGTATGTCATAGAACTTTCAAAACACAAATTAATACAGAATCTAGTCAAGTGAGTACATAGAGTATATATGTATATAACGAACAATATGGAAGTGAGTACACAGAAAAATTGCTGAAATTCTTTCTTCTCTTTCTTGTTAAGAATGGATCTCTCTGTACCAATGGTTTATTTTTCAATATCTTCTGACTTGAAGACCAGTTCAGGTACAGACAGACTTTTTATTTACAGTGGTTCCAGTTAATGTAGGGCCAATAGTCATACTGGTCAGGGTAATAAAAGTACTCCTGATTTAAGACCATAACTTAGCCCAGAATTATGATTTTAAGTTATGGCAATCATTAAGCAGGCCACTGTCAAGTTTTGAGCATGGGCGAGAAAGAATGGAGACAAATTTCTAAACGGTTAACTTCAGCTCTTTATTACATTATACTTGCTCAGTTTAAACAGTAGTAGAACCTGCCTTATATAGGCAACCCTTAAAACGATTACCCAATAACGAGCTAGGAACGTTAGCTCTTGAACCAATAATACATTTCTGTTAAGGGCCAATCGGATTCCCCAGAATGGGCAAATCCGGTACGGCCGCTTAACAACCAATTAGAAGTGCAGGGCCAGAACCCTGCACTTGACTTCAAGCTTATACTTTATTGAATTATATTACATACACAACACCCCTTCCCCCTGGCTTCTTAGTTCAGGGCGCAGTTACGTAGTCCTTTAAATAGGACGGTTGTTTTTTAAGTCTTTTTGACTTCCGCTGTATTGGTTGGTTGCTGTCCTGCTGGGGCAGATTGCTGTTTGGTAGCGGGGCTGCCTCCGGTTCAGGGTTTGCTTCTGTGATGTCGCCCTCGTTTTCTGTACTCTCTTGAGGTGCACACGTTTCTCCCTCTGGCTCCGCAGCCTGGGCTTCTGTTAGGTCATCATTCCCCTCAAACAGGTTTCCTAGGGCTTCATCTTCTTCCGTACCTCCCCCCCCCTCAGTTTGATTATAGGGGAGTTGTGAAGTGGCAGCTGCAAGGTGCGACCGTAACTGGTCGATATGCCGTTTCCAGAGTTTATTGTCACGGCATTGCACAAGGTAGGATCTGGGGCCGGTTACACGTACTACCGTTGCTTCCACCCACAACGGGTCACCCGATAAGTTTTTTACATACACCAGGTCTCCTACCTGGAAGGTGCAACATCGGCTGCTGGATCCTAATGGTTTTTCTGGTTCATAAGCAGGGTGCAACCGGTCAAGGTGGGAGCGGAGCTTTCGTCCCATTAACAGTTCAGCGGGCGTCTTGTTGGTGACGCTATGTGGGGTGATGTGTTGCAAGAAGAGGATTTGATTGACTTTGTCGTCAATGTTATCATAGTTTACCTTTTGCAAGGTTTTCTTTACAAATTGGACTATGCGTTCTGCTCGGCCATTAGTCGCAGGATGCGCCGGCGAGGTGAGTGCATGGCGGATGCCGCGGTCAGCGAGGTACTGCTCGAATGCGAGTACCGTAAATTGTGGGTCGTTATTGGATACCAGGACATCTGGTAATCTGTGGGTTGCAAAGAGTCTGTTTAAAATCTTGATGACTGCCTTGGAGGTTGTGGTAGTCATGCGATGAATCTCGAGCCAATTTGAGTAGGCATCGACGGTCAGCAGGAAGGTGTGGCCCTTAGTTGGCCCCGAAGTCCAAGTGAATTCGGGACCAGGGTCCACGTGGTGTCTCCCATTCGGTCGGCATGGCTTTTGGAGGGGTGTTGCTGACTTCTTGGCATTTGGGACAAGCTTTAACCCAATGTTCGATTTGCTTGTCAATGCCCGGCCACCATGCGTAGCTGCGTGCAAGGGCTTTCATTCACACAATGCCGGGGTAATCATCGTGCAAGGTTCTCAACAGTGTCTTTTGGAGCCGTTCTGAAATAACGACTCTATCGCCCCAGATGACACAGCCTTTTTGGGAGAAGAGCTCGGTCTGCCGAGACTTGAATGGTGTGAAGTCCTCAGGCAATTGGTCCAATGGCCATCCGCGTTCTACCCAGTCCAGGACGCGTGCTAGGGTGTCGTTGCATTTGTTTTCTCTCGCGATGTCTCTAGCAGCCAGTGGCGCCTCAGTTTGCAACGAGGTTACCATTGATGCCGGATCGTCGAGAGTCTCTGGAAGCGGTGCTCAGCTCAATGTGTCAGCGTGGGGAATGGCTTTCCCTGGGCGGTATTGCAGCCGATAATTATAAGCAGCCAAGAACTCTGACCATCGGGTCATTCTAGGGGATAATATGTAGGGAGTCGGCTTATCTCCGGCTATTATCCCTAGCAGCGGTTTGTGGTCAGTTGCAATAGTAAAAGGCCTGCCATACACGTATTCGTGAAATCTTTTCACAGCTGAGACAATTGCAAGGGCCTCTTTATCAATTTGTCCATAGTTTCACTCAGTCTTGGAAAGAGTCTTAGAGAAATATGCAACAGGGGCTTCGTTCCCGTTAGGCAGTACGTGGCTCAAAATGGCGCCTACTCCAAAAGGTGATGCATCACAGGTAATAACTAATGGCAAGGTCTCGTTATATTACATGAGTACAGAGTCAGAAGTAAGCAATTTCTTAACATTTCTAAATGCTTGTTCTCACGGTAACCCCATAACCAAATTGCCCTTTTATCTAATAATCGGTGTAACGGCTCAGCGACAGTTGCTTTTTGCGGTAAAAACACATTATAGAAGTTAATGAGGCCTAGGAATGCCTGGAGATTGGCCTTGTTTCGTGGCCTGGGAGCGTTTTTGATCGCTTTTAATTTACCTTCTGTCGGGTGAATGCCCTGGCTATCAATTAGGTACCCTAAGAATTCAACACTGTCCGTGCATAATTTACATTTATTTTTCTTAACCTTCAGACCGGCTTCTTGGAATTTTCTTAGGACCAATTTTAATTGGTCCTGTAAGATTTTTTTTGTTGGGGCTGCGATTAACACATCGTCAAAATAAGGGACCACGCCCTTAATTCCCTGTAATAGCCTCTCCATAAGGCTCTGAAATATCCCTGGGGCGACACTAACTCCGAATTGCAACCGGGTACATTTAAAGGCACCCCGGTGCATCACAATAGTTTGGGCCTGTGCCGTTTTTTCATCTACTGGCAATTGTTGATATGCCTGAGCTAAATCCAATTTAGCGAAAACTTTCCCGCCCCCCAGGGAATGGAGGAAGTGCTGCACCACCGGAACTGGATACGCATTTTGCTGGAGGGCGTGGTTCAAGGTGGCCCAGTAGTCCCCACAAATTCGAATTGACCCATCTGGCTTAATGGGTGTTACAATAGGGGTTTCCCAAGGGGAGTGATCGATGGGTTTTAACACCCCCTGAGCTATCAGTTTGTCGAGTTGCTCGTCTATTTTAGCCTTTAAGGCAAATGGGACTCGACGGGGCTTCAAGCGAATGGGAGCCACTTTGGGATCTAAGCTGAATGAGATCGGGGTCCCCTTGTACTCGCCTAAACTGTCCGCGAAGACGTCCCTGAACTCAGAGATAAGGTCTTCCTCCCAGTCACAGCCACCGACTCGGTTTACGCCGGCTACTTCAATGCCGAGTGGCGCGAACCATTGGAGGCCCAGCAAGCTAGGCCTATCGCTATCGATGACTGTCAATGGTAAGTACGCCGTGTGCTTCTTGAAGGAGACTTGGACTCGGCAGGACCTGACAACAGGGATTCGCTTCCCCTGATAGTCCTTGAGGATGAGGCGTTGGAACAGGAGGTCTTGGCGTTGAATTGTGGGGATGAGTTGCTTGAGTGTTCTCCACGACACCATCGAGAGAGACAATCCCGAATCAACCTCCATGTGGCAAGGCTGATTTTCGATGGCTACTGTTACCCGGATTTTCTTAGTGTCCAGGGTTGAGGCGTGACCGATAGTGATAGTATGGTGAGCCTCTTCTCTCTGCAATGGCCGATTTCTGTAGGATTGGGTTGCTGGCGCTCGCCTTACAGGACGGTTTCCTGTCGATTGGCGATAGTTGGTGCCTTTTGAGGCCTGGCTGGGTCCTGGCAAGCTGTGGCAGACCCGTCCAATGTGGCCTCGTCTCCCACACTCATGGCAGAGTGCGTCGCGGAACTTGCATTCAGACCTAGCATGGCTGGCTCCACATCCAGCGCAAGGGCGTACAGGCTTCGGGTAATGGTCTCGATTGGACTGCAGTTGATGGACCCCTTCTTTGTCGCTTTCTGACGATGAAGAGAGGTCCTTGTGGTGTGTCGTCGCGAGCTGTCCCTCTGTGCTAGGTGAGATTTCGCTGGCCGGTGGTGGCACCGGAGCGCGGTTTCGGCGTAGTTGTGCAGCCGATTTCTTGGTTGCCTCTGCCGCAGTAGCATCGGCAATGGCGTCAGCAAGGCTGATGTTGCCCTTTGCCATCAGCTTGCTTTGGACGCCTGGAGCATCGAGTCCAAGGACTATGCGATCTCTTTTTTTTTTGAAAAAGATTTTATTAATTTTCTACAAACAAACAAGACAAACAAAACATAAAAACATCAACTCTCATATGTGCATCCAGTGTGTCAGTTGGTTCATCATTTTTGTGCATTCATTCTGTTGTCTCAATTCCAATTATGTTACATAACAACTCATATTGTCAATCCAAACTTATATATCCTAATATCACTAAAAAAAGAAGTTTTTGACTATATTTTTAATCATTCATGCTTTATGAGCTAACAATACTTTAAACCAGTTTACTCTATAATAAATCATATAATCATATCAAATCAATCCTAAAAAACCCTTTATAAATATAATGTCAAATAACAAAATAATAGCAAAATAAAGATATTCCTTACTGTCTAGCATTCTAAATATTCTATTATCGTATTTTATCATCTAGCCATTGATAAAAAAGATCCCAAATTTCATAAAATTGTTTATCCTCTTGCTCTCTAATCTCAAATGTCAATCTACTCATCTCAGCACATTCCAATATTTTCTTAATAATTTCTTCCTGTAATGGTATTTTCTCATTCTTCCAATTTTTAGCAAATACAATCCTCGCCGCTGTTAATACATTTACAATCAGGTACTTCAAATCTTTACAATATATATCAGATAAAATTCCCAATAAGAAGATCTCTGGTTTCAAGTCTATGTGTTTCTTTGTCATTTTTTCCAACCACATGCGAATTATAGTCCAATATTTTCTAGCATCCTCAAAGTCCACCACATATGGTAATACAAGCTGGGTATCTGATGACATTTCCAGCATTTTTCAGATTTGTTCTTAAACATTCTTGCTATTCTTGTCGGGGGAAAGTGCCACCTGTGAAACATCTTATACAAATTTTCTTTATATGCTGTTGACATTGTCATTTTATAATTTTGTGACCACAATTTCTGCCATTTCTCTAGATCAATCCCATATCCAAAATTCTTCCCCCAAACAATCATAGTTTCTTTGACTTGTTCTTCCTCTAATTTCATTCCCAGTAAATAACCATATAATTTTTTAATCACCTTCTCATCAGTACCCATCAAGATCTTATCTAAATCAGTCTGCTTATCATAGAATCCCTCCGTTTTAGAATCTTCATCATACTATGCGATCTCTTAATGCCTCTTCGTGGTCGGTGAAACCGCATAGGCCTCCTAAGTTGCGGAGGTCTGCTATGAAGTCGGCCACGCTTTCTCCCTTTCGCTGGTTTCTTTGGTAAAACTCGTGGCGTCTCATGAGTGTAGGCACGGTAGGAGTGTAGTGGGCTCGCAAGATAGGTTCGAGGTCGTCCCAATCCATGGCCTTCACTTCTCAGGGTTTGGCTAGCGCTTTAGCCATCTTAAATACAGTTGGACCGCAATGCGTCAGGAAGACCGCCTGTTTCTTTCCTGGTGTGGCATCCTTCAAATTGTTCGTTTCAAGAAACATTTGGAAGCGATCCATATAGGACTCCCAGTCCTCCTGTGTCGGATCGAACGGAGCGGGTGGTACGAGGCCGCCGGACATGATTCCGTTGTTGGCGCCATCTGTCACATGCTCAGTATTGCTTCTGTGTTCCGTTGGTTCAGTTGTCTCCATATCCCATCCTCGTCGCCAGTGTCAAGTTTTGAGCATGGGCGAGAAAGAATGGAGACAAGTTTCTGAACGGTGAACTTCAGCTCTTTATTACATTATACTTGCTCAGTTTAAACAGTAGTAGAACCTGCCTTATATAGGCAACCCTTAAAACGATTACCCAATAACGAGCTAGGAACGTTAGCTCTTGAACCAATAATACATTTCTGTTAAGGGCCAATCGGATTCCCCAGAATGGGCCAATCCGGTACGGCCGCTTAACAACCAATTAGAAATGCAGGGCCAGAACCCTGCACTTGACTTCAAGCTTATACTTTATTGAATTATATTACATACACAACATCCACCAAGTGATTGCACTTATTTTGACACCTTTTCTGTGGCAGTCATTAAGTGAATATTGTGGTCATTAAGTGAATGCCATGATCATGAAAAAAACCCACTTTAGCCAGTGGGTGTTTTTTGCTGGAAATAAATGCCTGTTTGCAGCAAAAACAGCCATAAATACAGCAGGTTGTCAAGCACCCAAAATGTGATCACATGACTGTGTGATATTTCTGGGGAGATCTGTCATAACTCTGAATGCTTTCTAAGGAATAGTTTGTAAGTTGAAGACTACCTCTAGCAAAATAAAAGAGGTAAGATCTCAGATATTGATGGGACCAAGGCTTTCGATTTTTTTCTTTGAATTTTGGAGATCTTTGGTTTTTTAAATTGTATAGTTTTGTGCTTGCAGATTTATAGGTACTTTTGGCATAGACAAATAGAAAAAGGGTTCTGTTATACAAAGGGAAATATATCTAACTTTCCTCTATATTGGCAATCAGGAGTCTTCTTTACTATGCAGAATGATAATTTTATGTTAAGCATTCAGTAAATGCCAGAGTAGGAGGTAGCCTCTTTTAACATTTGTTTAACAGTTAAGTCAGCATTTATATATGACATTCAATATTGTTTGAACTGATGGTAGTAGGGTTGTGCAGCACTTCAGATGTGAGGGCATAGCAATGCTTAGGGGAATCCATCCTCTTAGAGCAGCTGCATTTTTTCCTAGGACTGCATGACTCATCTTCACCTCCAGTTGTGGAGATGCTTGCACTTCCAGATGCCCAAGAATGTACTCATTTCTTGCAAGAGTAGTTGCAAGTTAGCCCTTGTTTTTGCCTGTAATGATGCCAGATATAGGCCAAGATAAACTCTGAGTATTTTTGCAAAGCATTGTAGAAACCAACATAAGCAGTCTAATCAAGGAACTTGTTCCGAACTAGCAGGCTCGTAAGCCTGCAAACCTGACTGGCCCTTTAACTAGCAGGCACATAATCCTGCATTTTTGATTGGTCCGTGAACAGCGAGTCGTGATTGGTCATTCCTGATTGGCTAGTTAACAGGCTGCTGCGATTGGATGCTCCAAGCATGGCAAACTTAAACCATTGGACGTTATGACAGCAGCCAGCTCTATAAAAGGAGCTGCTGCTGTCAGGCTCTTTGCTCTGTTTTCCTGAAGTCACAATAAAGAGTTGAAGTCACTATTCGATGTCTCGTCTCCGTTATTACGCCCACTCTCCAGAACAGAAACCGAATGTTTGCTACCACTACCAGACGAGAGGAGACACACCAGATCATCACCATCGGCCACGCTTCATCAGTGGATGCAAAAAAATCCGGGTAAAGGTCACCATTGAAAATAAACCATGCGTCATGGAAGTCAACTCCAGGTCTTCCCTATCGATGGTCTCCTGGAAAACCCTCAAGCAGCTGATCCCTGACATCCGCCGCCAGGATCACAGCACTCAGAGACTCATATTAAAGGACTACCAAGGCAATTGAATTCCGGTTGCTGGTTCCAGCCACGTTCAGGTCTCGTTTAAAGACCACACCGCAACTCTATCTCTCACCGTCATCGACAGAGACCAACCCAGTTTATTGGGATTGCAGTGGTTCGCTCCGTTAGGAATTGAATTGGCAGGCATCAACCAGACCGTAAGCGAAGACTGGGAGGCGGCCCTCATCCGGGACTTTCAAGAAGTTTTCACCGAGCAACTAGGCAAGTACAAGGGGTCCCCCATTTCATTTAATCTCTGTCCTGATATCGCACCCATTCGTTTAAAGCCACGCCGAGTTCCCTTTGCCCTCAAACCAAAAACTGATGAGCAATTGGACAAGTTAATAGCACAAGGAGTGTTAGAACCCATCGACCACGCCCAATGGGAGACCCCAATAGTAACCCCCATAAAACCTGAATGATCTTTGAGAATCTGTGGGGATTACAAGGCCACCCTGAATCATGCGCTTCAACAGAGTGCCTATCCAGTTCCCGTGGTCCAACACCTTCTTCACTCGCTTGGGGACAGAAAAGTATTTGCGAAGCTTGACCTGGCCCAAGCGTATCAGCAGCTGCCAGTAGACGCAAAGACCGCAGAAGCCCAAACCATAGTCACGCATAGGGGTGCATTCAAATGTAATAGACTCCAGTTCGGAGTAAGTGTAGCACCTGGCATTTTTCAAAGTTTGATGGAAAGGTTGTTGCAGGGTATAAAAGGAGTCGTACCCTACTTCGATGATGTGTTGATAGCCACCCCTACAAGAAGTCAGTTAGAAAAGCATCTAAGAACTGTCCTACAAAAATTCCAGGATGCAGGACTCAAAGTCAAGAAGGAAAAGTGCCAATTATGCACTGAGAGGGTTGAATTTCTTGGCTACCTTCTTGACAAACAAGAAATTCACCCCACTGAAAAGAAATTGGCTGCTATTAAAAACGCTCCAAGACCTAGAAATAAGACAGACCTCCAAGCCTACCTGGGTCTCATTAATTTTTATAACATCTTCCTACCCCAGAAGGCGACTGTTGCTGAACCCCTGCATAGGCTCCTCGACAAGAAGGCTTCCTGGTTTTGGGGACGTCGAGAGGAGCAGGCTTTCCAGCAAGTCAAAGACCTTTTAACATCAGATGCAGTGTTAATCCAATATAACGAAACACTACCCTTGACTGTAACTTGTGACGCCTCACCTTTCGGGGTAGGAGCCATCCTGAGCCACGTTTTACCAAACAGTACGGAGGCGCCTATCGCATTCTTTTCAAGAACTTTATCTAAAACTGAAAGGAACTATAGTCAGTTAGATAAAGAAGCCCTTGCTATTGTATCCGCAATTAAAAGTTTCCGCGAATATGTGTATGGAAGATCCTTTTCCATAATCACAGACCACAAGCCATTGCTCAGCATTTTGGCAGGGGATAAACCAACTCCCCACATCTTATCGCCAAGAATGACACGATAGTTGGAGTTCCTAGCCACCTACGACTACCAGTTAAGACATCGACCGGGGAAAGCCATTCCCCATGCTGACGCCTTAAGCCGTTCGCCATCATCGGAGTTCCTAGATGACCCAGCTCCTACCCTATCCATGCTACAAATTGAGACATTTCCCTCACCTCCACTAACTGCGCAGGATATCCCATTAGAAACAAAAAAAGACCCTTGTTTGGCGCGAGTCCTCAGCTGGGTGGAGAGGGGATGGCCGGAAATCGAACCCAACGACACATTCAAACCCTTTAAAAACAGACAAACAGAACTCTTCTCACAAAAAGGGTGCGTGTTGTGGGGAGACCGAGTAGCCATCCCAGAAAAACTATAAAAGAAAGTCCTGAAAGTGCTGCATGATGGCCACCCAGGCATCATGCGAATGAAAGCACTGGCAAGGAGCTACACCTGGTGGCCAGGTATGGACAGACAAATCGAGACCTGAGTTGCCACCTGTAGCAAATGCCAAGAAACACGTTCAGCTCCACCAAAAGCACCACCAACAGAATGGGAAACGCCCAGGGGTCCATGGTCCCGTATCCACATCGATTTTGCGGGACCTACAAAAGGACACACTTTTCTAATAACAGTAGATGCCTACTCGAACTGGCTCGAGGTGAACATGATGAAGACCACCACCACAGATGCAGTCATCAAAAAATTGAACAGACTATTTGCAACACACGGATTCCCAGATGTCTTGGTTTCTGACAATGGCCCGCAGTTTACCGCCTTGGCGTTTGAACAATACCTAGTGGACCGAGGGATACGCCATGCCTTGACCTCACCTGCTCACCAATGGCAGGGCTGAACGGCAGGGCTGAACGAATGGTTCAGTTCACTAAAACAACCTTACACAAAATGGACCAAGGGAACATCCACGACAGAGTCACCAGGATGCTCCTCCTCCAACATATTACACTGAACAGCACCACAAACAAAAGCCCAGCCGAACTCCTGATGGGCAGGAAACTCAGATCATACTTGCACCATATATACCCTGCCTACACCCCAGAAAAGCCCCTGGGTTCCAGCAGCAGACATCGAACATTTCAGATAGGAGACCTCGTATTCACAAAGAACTTTACTGGTGACCCATTGTGGGTCCCCGTCAAAATAACACAAATGACGGGTCCCCGTTCCTACCGATTAGAAACCACAGATGGGAAATTGTGGAAACGCCACATAGACCAGCTGCGTTCCATGCTGACAACTACTCCCTCCACAAACTCTGAATTCAGAACCAGAGGGGGAAGGGAAACTGAGGATTTTGAAAACAAACTAACACCTGGTCCTAGACATGCAAACCCACAGTCCGCACAATCAAGACCAGCATATTCACCAGCTGAAGAGGAGCCGTGGCAGACGATCGTCTCTCCAGGCAGCAGCAGCCGGGCAGGGTCACCGAGTCCAGAGGATCCAGATGACAGGAGTAAAGGAAAGGTATCCCCGAGTCACCTTCGAGGTTACCCAGCATAGAAGCCAAGTCACCTTTACAGCGGGACACGGTGGGCAGTTCACCAGAGCCAGCGGCTGAGCAAGAACAGATGGAACAACACAAATCAGGTAGACAGGTACCAAGACCTGCCTACCTGCATGAATACATCACCCCACCCCTGAGACGGAACCTAGAGGGGAGGGGTGTTCCGAACTAGCAGGCTCATAAGCCTGCAAACCTGACTGGCCCTTTACACAGTAGGCACATAAGCCTGCATTTTTGATTGGTCCGTGAACAGCGAGTTGTGATTGGTCATTCCGGACTAATCTGATTGGCTAGTTAATCAGCTGCTGCGTTTGGATGCTCCAAGCATGGCAAACTTAAACCATTGGATGCTATGACAGCAGCCAGCTCTATAAAAGGAGCTGCTGCTGTCAGGCTCTTTGCTCTGTTTTCCTGAAGTCACAATAAAGAGTTGAAGTCACTATTCGATGTCTCGTCTCCGTTATTACGCCCATTCTCCAGAACAGAAACCGAATGTTTGCTACCACTACCAGACGAGAGGAGACACACCAGCACAGTGGGTTGAACCAGAATTGATGCAATGTTTGTAGTGGGGAAATCATACCTGATGATGAAAAGCAATACCCTTCTAGGTGCTAATGAGCCCAGTAATTATTGGGGGAAAGAGAACACTGCCTGCAATAAGACAGCCAGATCTGCTCCAGGGTTTAAATTGCAGGCCTTTTCCTCTTACGGTGGCTTCCTTTCCTAGCCTTGAGACATCTACTCAATGTTTAAGTAACCCTTTTTTTGGGTCAGAGCCAGTGGTGGGATTCAAATAATGTCACAACCAGTTCTCTGCCCTAATGATTGCTTCCAACAACCAGTTCAACAAACTGCTCAGAAATTTAACAACCGGTTCTCCCAAAGTGGTGCGAACTGGCTGAATCCCACCACTGGTCAGAGCACTGCTACTTCCTGCCTCACCAGCTTCAGCCATTACAGAGATGGGGCATCTGTCAACATAGATGAGAAATCTTCTATCCCTTTGCTGAAGTTCTAGAGTGGTCATTCTAGGAAAAGGATACTTTTCTGGATGGTTAAAGATAGTCCCAGAACAAAAGATGTGGATATATATGTAGTTTAAAAGCAAACAGAAGCCATCCAGAGTTGTTGAGTCAGATACCCTCAGAAGTTAAACAAATAAATCAATATTTTTTCTCAGAAGTTCACAAAACTAGCAGTTCTTTGATCCAATTTCAGATGGTAGTGATCCAATTATGATGAAACAAAACAAAATTATAAATTTAATGTAATATGAAAGAAGGCATTGTACATGACACCATATTAGAGATGTGGTTGTTTTTTTAATTTGGGGTTTTTCCCCCTTCTGTTTGTAAATCTTATATTGTTTTGATATAATGATATTTGTACTGTATGAATTGAAATTATTAACATTCCATTATTTCAATACCTATTGTAAATATAAACATTCCATCAATATTAATTTAATAAAAAGAACAAAAAATTAAAAAACAAAAAAGTAGGCAAAAAATAGGAACTATTGAGCTTCTAACTTTCTCCCTTTTTGTACACTGCTGATTTGCAATATTTTAGATATTTAAGCCCCCTTAGAAGATAGACTGTGATTATATGTGCCATGCTGTATGATGTGTGCATGGGAAGCACTCTTGCATAAATTTGCTTTAAATTCTATTTATTAAGTTATTGATCTGCACAATTCAATTTATACAATACATAAATACTTCTAACTATGAAATATTTGGTACCAATAATATATTAATATAACATTATGCTAATTAAAAAGAACCTAATTTATATTTCAACATATCTATCTCCAATTAATTTCATATTCCTATTTCAAAATATCTACTTTCCCCCCACAAAGGGTTCTGCTGCATGTTAGAATAAACTCTCATTATGAATATCAATTCTTATATTTCTGGACAAAAAGAAATAGAAAATGTTTTGTGGGCAAAAGCAAGTTCCCCCAGTAGCAAGCACTGATTTTTCAAGTACTTCTATGAATGGACCTATTCTATCAGTTAAATTGAACATTTAAAATCTATTGCAATGTGCTGATGATCAAAGAAAACTCCCACCGACAAAACATTTATTCTTTGAAAGATCAATTTGAATGCATCCCCTGACTGGAGGGATGAACATAAATTGTTCATGACAGTGTCATCAGACCTGAACTTTCTTCCCACAGGGGACTGCTCTGAATTTTAATATGATTCATGCATTAATTGATTAATTATACCACTTTAATTTTATCAGCTCTAGTCTCTTTGCTCTTAAAGTTCAGAAGCAGGACTCACGAGAATTGGATTTTGATTTGATTTTCCAGCTTGGTACCCTCCAGTTAGATCAGATGGTCTATAAAAATAAAAGCATATATGGAGGATGTTAGGTTGAAGAAAACTTCTTCTTTTTTTTGCCATCTTTCTTCCTCCACTGACAAGAGATCAGTAATAGCAAACATTCATGTCCTTGAGAATAATTTATCAGTACATAGAGAAGACTGATCAGATCAAGCCAATGGTGCATCTTCTTTTCTGGATTTATCCAGGTCACAGATGATGGGAGTTCTTTTTACAGTTGTCTTATAGCACCAAACATTCAGTGCTATTTATCTCTGCATATTTGTATTATTTTGTGAGTTGCTTGCTTACACTGATTCAAGGAGATAATGTCTAATTGCCTCATAAAGCTTAAACCTATTCTTCTCTTTGAATCTTGCAAAGTTAGAGACCTGGCTTACACAAACTAGGTTATGGTTTGGATCTCTTGAGAAGGTTGCACTGAGTTACAGTTTTCTCTACTGGAAGGCAGGTGTCGGACAGAATACACTATGGCTGAGTTCCTACACTGCATTAAGCCATAGTTTGCCTAATCAGACTATTGGGTTGAAGCTGAAATTCATTTAAACTATAAGCAAGCAAACCTCATTATAGCTCAGTCAGCATAATATGAGAATTCAGCCAGTATGTATGTAAGATCACTTATTTTAAAATTAAAATACTCTGCACTAATCTTAAGAAAGAAATGTTGGCTTCCAGTCTTTATACCTTCTCATTGGCAATTGCAAAGACGATCAGAACAGGATCAATGGTGTTTGCAGCTGGCAACCAAAGTTCCACTCTTTTTCTATGTGCGTTGTCTCCTCTCCTTTCTTCTCTTTTCCTCCCCTCCCCTCTGATTTACTAGAACAGATTCTATGAAGTCATATCCAGAATTAGAAGAAATCAATAACGTTTATTGAAATCTTCTAATCCTGAAGATTAGAATCCTGGATTAGATAGTATAAGACAAAGAAGACAATTTAAAAAAAAAATTCTGTACCCAATGCTATCTCAAAAAACTCTGTTTTCTGTTAGAGATTCAATGTTCTGATTTATATATTCCATTTTGTGTATTTATTTATAGATGTATATACAAATACATATATCCCTTCTGAGGAGGCTCATAGTGCAAAATTAACACATAAACAGTGTTAATTTTTAAAGTACTTGTGAATGATGGAGTTCCTGAAATTGTTCATTCTCTACAGATTCTTGGATCTTCAGATTCTGCAGAACAAATTTAGGCATCCAGCGCAGCCAGTATGTTCAAGGATAAAATATGGGGGGAATAAATGGAAGAAATATTTCTGATGTCCTGCTACTTTTTAAGGCACAAAGATTAAGGATAGCTTTTTTAATTGAACCTGAGGATTTGGGGAGGCTGGTTTTTGTAAAGCTTGTGGAATGCACATGTTCAGATTTAAAGATTCTCAAAGGGTATCCACTATTGAATCTATAGCCTGATGCTCTCATAATATCCTCAAGATACAACCTGAGATATACTCCCTAGATGCTAGTCATTTGTTTAGTCTCTCCAGCCCAAGTGAAGTAACAACCTTTAATACGATTTGCAGAGTGATGCTTCCCCCAATACTTTCCTACCATCAAATTCTCAGGATACTAATGAAGAAGAAATGACATACGAAAGGAATTTGGTGCCATTCTCTCAGCATGAGCAGCTTTAACTCCCGTATCCCTCATTTACTCTATTGGTTTTAAACATATACTGTATAGTAGTTTCAATATCTTTCATCTTTTTCAGGATGGTGGAATATTCCCTGGATCTTCAAAATATTAACTTGTCTGCAATTCGCACTGTACGAGTTCTGAGGCCCCTCAAAGCCATTAACCGAGTGCCTAGTAAGTCTGCCTGCCTCCTTCTTTTCTTGACGGCGATGGGAAAATGCATGTCCATGCCTTTTTCATGATAGGTTGGCACTGTATGAGTGATTTAGTATAGCGGTAGTCCAGGGGCCACAGGAATTCACTAGCATCCCTCTTGTGGTCTCCAGAGGGGGGGAAAAACCAGTGGGTCCCATTTTGTATTTTGAAGAGTTTGGAAAGGTTTCAAAGGGTAAAATAAATGCCTTAAGCTTTGTATTTAATGCATTAATTTTACTTCTTAAAAGATTAGCCCCAGCCTTGTCCACTTTGGGAAAGCTTCCCCCACATGACAGCTAAAATGTGATGCAGTCCTCAGGCCAACTGAAGTTTCATTTCCCTAAGGCATGTGGTCCCTGCCAGCTATGGCTGGTTAAATGTGTCATCACAAAAACAGACCAAGCTCCCTTGGGAGACATAATAGTCTTTTCTCATAAAGCTTTTGACAGAAGCATTTCCAAAAATAAATCTCACGTTCAGGTTATAAAAAAGTGTGCCCTTTTAATATTAATTTCATAATAGTGAGAAGTTAAAAAAGTTCTTTAAGTGTTTGTATTGGGACAAGAGCTATTTCACTTGCCCTTAAATTATCTCCTATTAGAAGTATGGCATGAAGAGTTCAGTGGTAGATTACATCAGGTTTTTTTAAAGAACAATAAAAACTGAAAGCAGATTACCAGAATGAAACAACTGTGAAAAGAGGAACTGAATTGGTAATAAAATGGTAAAATTAAGTTGGTTCATGAGTACAATCATAAATCTTCAGCTACATGTCAAAGGCTCTTGTGGTGATAAACCAGAAGAAAAAACATGAAATTACAGTGAATAATTGGAGCTTGTCTTTTGTAAATGAAAAATGGTACCTTTTCATCATACGTTGGCTTTCTTTTATTTCGTCTACATGAGGCTATCAGGACCATTTTATTCCTTTAAATGGGATTTTATTACAGCTAAAGGTTTGGATGTGGAATGTTGAGTTAATTTATTTAGAGCTCTGAACTTTTTGCTGATCATTGTATTGGAGAAGAAGTTACTTATTTGATTTGCCTATTCTTAAAGAGATGTTTCAGAAAGCTTTAGAAAGTCACCATTATTCTTCAAAATAACACACCCATTCTCACAAGACTTGGTGAAGATCTTGGACATTTTCTGAAGGCTTTCTGAGCTATCCCAAGAACAGGCTGCATGATGTAATGGCTGAATGGCACATGTGTATGAAATTCAGATGGCAGTAGGAAGTGTTGGGATTGCTAAGGACTCCGATGATGTGATGTCTTGCTTTACGACCACATCATTTAGCAGCAGAAATTCTGGTCTCTATTTTGGTGGTAAGTTGAGGATTATCTCTTATATTATATTGGTTTGATTCTCTATAATATGTTTATAAGTTCACATATAAATAGATCATGGAAAAATACTTGGGAAAGAAACATAACTCATATTTATTCTTGGCAGATCAGTAATCTCCATTTGGACAAATGTGGAATTAGCATTCAGCATGAATATGTAAATACATATTCAAATTAGGTACATGTCAGAGTGCATGCAAGTGAATTTCTCTGGGATTTGCATAATAAGGTATCTCTGAGAAGTTCTTCTCCATAGCAGTTACTCAGTGCAATTTGTTTAACAGGAGAACCCAGAAAAGGGTCTCCAAATTGTGAGTAATGATTTCACAAACCCCACCTTTAAGCTCTGAGGAGTTTTGAAGCTAAAGTTATTTATTTAAATTTATCATAATAACATTCATTGTAGCATGATGTTTATAGTAACTATTTTATGAAGTGCATGAAATGATCAGGAAAGTTGCTATCAGATTTTAGTTAAACCAAAGTAGTTAGAGCCTGATTTATTGAAGGATAAAAATATGGACAATACATAACCCTAAGATTTCATCAGCCTCTGCTGACATCATCAGAGTATTAAGCTACCATTACAGAGATCTATGCCTTTATATATCATTAATCACTTGAGCCCTTCCAACCACCTCCCACTTGTAATTAGCCCTGTTGTTTATGCTTCAGTCATATTGGTCAAAGGAGGCTTATCTTTTGTTGTTGCTTCCTCCCTTGTCACTAACTATAAAGGAACTAATACTGGAAAAGGAGCCACAAAACCCCAAATTCCCCAACACAGACAACCTCCTCCTCCTGTTGAATTTCTGCCTTAAGATCTATTTTACATTCGACAGTCACTGATATGAACAGATAAAGGAGACACCTATGGGATCTCCAATCTTGGGAGTGATATCAGAGGCGGTCCTCCAGAAATTGGAATATGAGGCAATGAAAGTTTATGAGCCCAGATTTTGGGTACATTATGTTGATGACACGTTTATCATTGTTAAACAACGAGATAAGATCAGATTTATGAACATCCTCAATTCCATATATCCAGACATCCAGTTTACAATGGAGGAAGAGACCAATAACACACAGGCCTTCCTGGATATGCTAGTCAGCTGTAACCTGGATGGGAGCCTTGACATAGGTGTGTACCAAAAAACCATGAGCAGGGACCATATCCTACACAATGAGAGCAATCACCCCATTGCACATAAAGTTAATTGCACTCGAGCACTGTTTAATAGGGTAGACACTCATTGTAGTATACTGACAGCCAAAGCCAAGGAGCGGGCATATCTTTATCAGGTCTGTAAGCTCAATGGCTATTCCATGGATTTCATCTGAAGATGTACTACACCCAGGGCCTGGCAACCCATTGAAGGTGCCAGTGGAAAAACTACATGCTCCCATATATACGGGGAGTATCTGAAACGGCTGCACGCATTCTCCTGGAGCATAGGGTCAAAGTGGCGTACAAACCAGACCAAACTCTAAGAATGAGAGTGATGCGCCCAAAGGAAACACTACCCAAGGAGGAGACATCTTCGGTGGTTTACTGCATCAACTGTAGTGATTGTGCAAGCAATTACATAGGGGAAACAACGAAGCGGCTACAGACCAGAGTACACAAACATGAACTGGCTGTCTGGTGCAAAGAACAGCACTCCCAGATTTGGGCACATCTGCAGGAGTATAATCACACATTCAGTTTTCAAGAGGCTGAGGTTGTTGCCCGTGACATAACTAAAGGAGGGCACCTACTAAAAGAAGTCTGGTTTTCCAATAGCAATTCTATCAATAGGCATATCAAATTACCACTGGCCTACCAAGTACTGAGACACCAGGAAAGACCCTGCAGGAGGAACAGAGACCATTTCCCATTGGAGAGCAGGGACAGATGGCATCTCTTCCCCCATCCCTGAGCATGTGGATTTATCCCATGAAGGCACAGCCAGGCCTGTCCAAATACAGAGGAGCCTGGCAGAGCTGCTTCAAGCTATAACGGACAGGAATAATGAAGAATAATGAAGTGTGTGTGTGTGTGTGTATATATATATATACTGTATGGTATTCAGCTTTGTTCAGGTATTTTCCCACGTCATTAGAGTTGTGCTTTTAAAGTTGTAGCAATGTTTTGGCAGAATCGCATCTGCCATCATCAGGCTTCTGTATTGTGTTCGTCTATGAGTCAGGCTTTCACCACCATTTCTGTTTTAAATTTGGTGTTAGCCTACTGTTGTGCCAGCATGGTTTTTTCTTCATCCTGATTGGTTGGGAGTCTTGGTCTGTGTTTATTGGTCTTGGAGTTTGCTGTGTTCTGCTTGATTGGTGTTTCTAATATCTTCTGTTTTGTAGCTTTTTTCTGTCTTGATTGGCTAGCAACATTGTGTTTCCTGTATTGGAGGCTTTTAGTGCGGTTTGCTCCAAGTAAATGGACGGCTATCATTTGTTAGGAAGCTAGATTTCATCTGAGTGCCTGGTTGGGGTGTGGTTGAGCTGGAGGTATCGGGGGGGTCTGTTTGTGCCCAGGTGTTTGCCTGGCTTATGGTGTGGAGATTTGTTTGTTTGAGAGTGCAGGCTTCCAGATAATTGACAGTCTGGTGGAGTCATCTCTTCTAGTCATGCTTTCAGGTCTTTTTTCAATCTCTATGGCTTCTCTGATAATTCTGTAGCTGGGATTTTCTATAGTGGTTAGGGTTTGGGTGCCATTGAAGTCGATGCTATGACCTATGGCTTTCATGTGTTGGACTAGTGAGGAAGTGTGTTCCAGCTTTTTTACTGCATTTTTATGTTCATCCAGGCAGATACTTATTCTTCTGTTGGTCTGTCCAATGTATGTGGCAGGGCATGATGCATAGGGGACTTCATATATGCCTTGGTTTTCCAGGTCAATTTTATCTTTGGGGTTTCTTAGGATGGCTGCTATTTATAGAGCCCTGCTCTATAGTATTGCTACCCCTTTCAGAATCAGAAAAGTAAGTTCTACTTACAATCTTTGTAAGACAATGTCAGATGTTTATTATCTTTCTTTTAGACAGCATTTTATGATCTATATGAGTTGTGCTGCTTTGGAGCGGCCTTACACATTCTTTTAAGCCCCAAGTCTCACTCTTGGGAGTCTGTGCCTAAAGATTGAAGAAATGCAACACTGGAAAAGTGTGGGTCTGTCGGGGTGGGGGATTTAGACATGTTGAGTAAGTTTCCATGTTAATTTATCAAATTCATACATTTTGTCATATTGAAATTGACATTCTGAAGTTGATATGGACAGAATTGTTAACAATGAATAGAATACTGGTGACATTGAGAAATCTAAAGTATTTTCAGCTCTGCAAAAGAACAGGCATCCACATTTTTATATTGACTCACAATGTTTAGAGTAGATGTGCAGTTTATGTTAAATTTATAACAAACTTTAATTCAAAATGTCTCAAAGTTTCCTAAAATTTACCATGTTTCATCTTGGACCAGGAAACCATTTTACAAATTTACATTATCAATACTCCCAGAATATTTTTTTGTGTATTTTCATCAAAATCCACTTAAAAACTACAAAATGCACAAAGTCTAAATTCAGTATAGCATATGGCAATATTATGATCTACTGTATATTACTTCAACCTGACAATCAATTAGAATACACATGGAAACATAGATTTCTGGTAGCCCATTGATTCATGTTGATTCAGTTTGTTTTGATATATATATGACTAATAAGAACATTACTCACTTTATTCTCTTTCTCCTTCCCACCCCTACTTTCCTTCTTCCCATAATCAAAGCTATTTTGGAATATCCTGTTGCATGACCCTGTAATAGAATTTCAGGGATCTTTTGGGTCCCTCACCTTTTCCTGTAAATTATATAGCTACCTGGCTGTTCCAGTCTATCTTATTCATAGTTGATAATTAAAATGCAGCCCTAAGCAATAGAGGAGGCAATGGGTTGTATGTCAGATTCATGCTTAGCCACTTATATAGCCACTTATATAACCAAGGGTTATTTTTTAAGAGGCAACTTGAATTTCTGTTTTTTTCTTTGAAGACATTTCGCTTCTCATCTCTCTCTCAATCTCCAGTCTACAACACAATCCTTTCAACAGTTCCAAGAAGGCTCCACACCCACTTGCACTACTCAGGTGACCCTGATGATATAGATAAACCTCCAGGTAGCCTCAATGACTTTATAAAAGAATACAAATGATCAGCTGTCTTCAAGGAATATGAATCCTTCCATTCCCCACTATCCAGTCAGAGCTCAAGAAGTTTCTTGGATGAGAAGTGAAATGTCTTCAAAGAAAAATCAGAAAGCCTACTTGCCTCTTGAATAAGCACCTTTGGGCAAACATCATCTGGATGACTGAGAATCCATAGATATATAGTAGCATAGTCTGACATTCTGCTTGGTCTTCAAAGGGAGAATCTTTGTCCTGATGTACCCAAAATATCTACAGGATGATACTAGTAGATGATGAGAGAGCCCAAGTTACATAGAAATACTATAAATACTTCTTGCAAAACCAGCCCAATCTCAGTTATGTGTGCTTAGTAGACAAGGAATACTAAGAGGAGATTGAAATGGAAGGAGGGGAAGAAATGGACTGCAAAACCTGAGAAAGGAAATAAAGTATTGTTTCCTTCAGAGACATCATATCCTGCTTTGCATCAAGAACATATCTTACCATCCTTGAGATATTATAGACACTTTCTTATTTCATGAAAATCAGTAGAGATATAGACTTTATTATATTAATATTATAGACGAGATATAGCCAGATCTCAGTCTAAATATGCTTAATATTTATCCACTTTCTCATCCAAAAGGACTTCTCCTCAAGAAGTAGCAGCAAAAAAACAAAAACCAAGAGTTCCTGCTCTTTCTAAAATAATTACTACTTAAAGCAAAGTATGTATTATTTTTTATACAAAGCTACTAATGGCAGTGTATTTTATTATTGAAAGAAGAAAAGACAGAATTAATGATTTCCCGATTTGGGGATTAAAAAGGGCCAAAGGTGATGGGGAAAGGAATAAGATGATAATTACACAAT
The DNA here is from genome assembly GCA_033807585.1 of Hydrophis major. Classification (NCBI taxonomy): domain Eukaryota; kingdom Metazoa; phylum Chordata; class Lepidosauria; order Squamata; family Elapidae; genus Hydrophis; species Hydrophis major. The sequence continues at coordinate 180,111,221 of CM066331.1, read as the reverse complement.
AGAAAGAAGGGTAAAAGGCATAACTATGTTTTTTGTTCTTTTTCATTTCCTACCTTTTTATTTTTACTGTCTCAAAAATGCATTTGTGTGAAATGTACTTTACCATCTTCATATTAGAAGGGCTGTAGCTGGGAGAAAGTGACCCCTACAATAGCCTTGGAATGACAGTACACTCAGCATCATTACCAAGTGCCTATATTGTTAATCAGGAATTCTGCAGGTTGGTTTGAAGATGACCCAACTTTGCAGACACTAATGCTAGGTAGTTTTATTTGTTCTTACACAACAGAGAAGACACTAATGTCTTTGCAGACACTAATGCTAGGTAGTTTTATTTGTTCTTACACAACAGAGAAGACACTAATGTCTTTGCAGACACTAATGCTAGGTAGTTTTATTTGTTCTTACTCAACAGAGAAGGCTGGGCTGAGGAATTATTCAGGCAACAGTGCCATGTAGTTCCACACTGAACAATGCTGCAAATTGGATAGCCAGGGTGAAAGAGAAAGCTGTTTGCAATAACTCTGTGGTATCCACTCTTAAGATTGCAGCTTTAGTTTGGGTTTTCAGTTAAAAAATAATGTGTACTGCTCAGTTCTCAGCAGGTGTCAAACAGTACCTCAGAGCTCAAAAGCCCACTGAAACAACCCATGGGATCCCTTTAGATAACATCTTGCAGATATCCAGGCTATGAGCCAACACAAGCATGAAAGGTGTGTTGGACCTTATATTATATTCAGAATTGGGTAGCATGGAAAACTTGATGAGCTGCTCCATGCTGGACCAGTTGCAATTTCTGGTAGTCTTCAAGGGTAGCTCCATGTAGACCATGTTGCAATAATCTAGATAGAGGTGAGCAGAGGTTCTTCATCTGAGAAATTCCAAGAATCCTCTGAAAAATCAAAAGATTCCCTAGTAGCTTAGGATCAACAAAGCAAGTATTTTCCTTGTGGAAGTTGATAGAGCAACTCAATTCCATGTCAATGAGACAGTGATCTCACCAAGATAATTAATGGATGCAACTATCTCCCGACTTTGATTAAATTGCAAGTTGCAGGTTTGTTCTTGTGATATTGTCATGTCATTGGTTCAGGGGTGGTATTCAGCTGATTCTGACAGGTTCTCCTGAATTGGTAGTGGAAATTTTGAGTAGTTCGGAGAACCAGCTGTCCCCGACCCGATCTATTTGCTGCCTCCTCCCACCTGATTGAGTCCCAGCAGATCAGCTGGGTCTTCTTTTGTTGCCCTGCACAGGAGAACGGAGCTGGAAAGCAGGTTAGTGGGGTGGAGAGGGAATAGATATTTTGCAGTGTCCTTCCTCCAGGAGTGGGGAGGTAATGAATATTTTGCAGTATCCTTCGCCTGGAATGGGGTGGGAATGGAGATTTTGCAGTATGCTGCGTCACCTGTAAAGTCATGGAATCAATTGTTAACCAATCCATCATCCTCCACTTAGAAACAAACAACCTACTCTCGAATAAACAATTTGGTTTTAGGAAAAAACTATCATGTAATCTGCAACTCTTACACTGCAAAAACATATGGACTACACAACTCTATCAGGGCAAAGCAATAGACGCAATCTACATAGATTTCTGTAAAGCCTTTGATTCAATGGTACACGACAAACTACTCCTAAAACTAAAATCTTACAATATCTCTGACACCTGCATTACTGGATAGAAGCATTCCTGTCAAACAGACAACAAATGGTCAAAATTGGGAGTGTCCTATCAAATTCTGTACCTGTCAACAGTGGTGTCCCCCAAGGCAGTATTCTAGGACCAACTCTCTTCATACTCTACATAAATGACCTCTGTGATCATATCAAGAGCAACTGCATTCTCTTCGCTGATGATGTAAAGCTACTCAACACCACAGACAATACTGCTACCCTTCAAATAGACCTTGACTGAGTATCAGAATGGTCAAACAAATGGCAACTTCAAATCTCAACAAATAAATGCTCTGTCCTACATATTGACAAAAGAAATCAGAAAATAAAATACAGGCTGCATAGTCAAGACCTTGATGATAATCCAAACTCTGTCAAGAATCTTGGAGTACTCATCTCAAATGACTTAAGTGCTAGAGCCCGCTGTAACTCCATAGCCAAAAAGGCGTTAAGAGTTGTTAACCTAATCTTACAAAGTCTTTTCTCTGGTAATATTACACTAATAACTAGAGCATACAAAACATTTGCTAGACCAATACTGGAATACAGCTCATCAGTCTGGAACCCACATTACGTATCTGATATTAACACAGTTGAGAAAGTCCAGAAATATTTCACAAAAAGAGTTCTCCACTCCTCTACTCGTTGCAGAATACCTTATGCCACCAGACTTGAAATTCTAGACCTAGAAAATCTAGAACTACGCCACCTTCAGTCCGATCTAAGTATAGCATATAAAATCATACATTGCAATGTCCTACCTGTCAATGAATACTTCAGGTTCAACCATAACAACACTACAGCAAACAATAGATACAAACTCAAGGTTAATCACACCAAACTTGATTGCAGGAAATACGACTTCAGCAACAGAATGGTCAATGTCTGGAATATTCTGACTCTGTGGTTTTTTTCCCCCAAACCCCAAAAACTTTAACCTTAGACTGTCTACTATTGACTTCACCCCTTTCCTAAGAGATCTATAGGGGGCATGCATAAGCACACCAATGTGCCTACCGTCCCTGTCCTATTGTTTCTTTTATATATTTTTTTTATTTTTCTTATACGTATCCATGTATTTATAACTATGTTTTTACTTATACCTATTATCTTGTAAGCAATTGACAAATATAAATAAATAAATAAATAGTGGGCAGGGAATGGGGATTTTGCAGTATCCTTCTCCTGCCACTCCCACCAAGCCACGCCCACAGAACCAGTAGTAAATTGAATCCCACCACTGGATTGGTTACAGGGGCAGGGATGCCTCTGGGAAGCTGGGGGAAGGGGGAAAACTCAGCTTGTTCCTAGAGACCAACTTTTTCGCATAATAATTACCATGCCATTTTCTCTGCCCTTAGTTCCTGGCTAATCCCAAACACAGAATGGTTCATTTCCAAGGGGGAGTAGCATCTGTATATCTCAGTAATACAAGACTGATCTTCCTCTCATCCACAATAAGTTTATGGATGATGATTGCTTGCAATCCTGGCATTAAATAGCAGCAGCCAGATCTTGCCTTCTGTATATCTGGTCACAAAATGCAAGTCATGCTACAATGGAGAAGATGAAATTAATAATGCCAACTACCCTTTGGGTGACTTTTTATTAAGTGGAGGCCTCATAATATCTTCATGTAGGCACCCAGAAATTATAATGATTAATGTTGCATAAGAAAACTCTATTTCTCAGTTACTTTGACTTTGGGACACTAAATGCAGTGAAAAGTAATGGATGTACAAAAATGATCTGTTTTATAACATATGAGAAGGAAGCATATAAAAAAAGATTGGAACTTAAATATGAGATTTGTCTATGTGTGTTAATTGCAGCTTGTGAGTGTGGGCACACACACGCACACATACACTTCTCATCCTTTTCTAAATCACTTCTTTTTCCCCAAGAGTTGGCACATGCTACTTGCTTCATTGGAGATAGCTTCAGCAGTGGCAGCTGGTTAATAGAAGTTGACAGGAACTGTCTGGAGGAGACATGGATTCTCTAAAGTTGACAGAAGCTTGTCAGAAAAGGCATTGAGGCACCTCCAGAATATATTCACTTTGCCCACAATTCCAAAAGGGAGTTCAAATAGTTTCCCCTCCAAAATTATACTATTGGTTTTCATAGGATCAAAAGGTAGCTTCTCAGTTTCTTGTGCTGTCCTCTCATGAAAGAAGAGAATTTCAGAGTATATTTTACATGGATAGAATATAGAATTCCTGCATCTTTTTAGTTACATAATGGCCAAGAAAGATATGTGAATATCCTGTCTTTTACTATAGAACAGGGGTTCCCAACCTGGGGTGCTCACACCCCCTGGGGGTGCAAGACGATATTCCAGGGGGTGCGAGAAAAGTCCAGGTAAATAATAGGATATTGGCTATATGTTGGCATTTTTATTTATTATGCAGTGGATTAACTTTGTTTTCATTTTAGAGTTAAGTTTCGTTATTTAGTGACCATCACATACATAGCTGAAAAGATTCAATCCTACCATATATCTAACGCATTCAGTAGTTCCTAAAGTCTAAATTTCAGAGAGTGCGAGGTTCGAGTGAAATTTCTTTAGGGATATGGGGCAAAAAAAAGGTTGGGAACCACTGCTATAGAATTATCTCCCCAGTGATCTGCAGCTTCATGGCTTTGAAGGAATTCCTCCTTCTGAATTTTTTCAGTAATATTGCTGCCATTGTCTTTTCAAAAAAGTTCTGTTTTTGATAAATTTGTTGGATAATTTCTCCTTCTGAGGGAGAAATTCTGGCATCATCCATCCAATCTGATGGCAAAATTTTAAAAGTCAGCATTTACAAGCAGTCTTTCCAGCAGTGTGCACCATTCTTCCATTTCAGCATATATTTTCTCTCAATTATGAGGAAGTATATTATTAAAAACCCTGAAGCTAGGTGCACATTTGCCAACCAGAAACCTCCACTGTCTCCTGATCAGTGGCTGATATTCAATATGTCTCCCTGTAAGACTGGAGACCAGGGTTCAATTTCTACATTTCAATTTCTCTCTTTTCAGAATCCACACCTGGTATCCATGCATATTTAATTCTCTGTGTGCTGTTCTTCACTGTGAAGAGTGTCTCTTTTCATTTTGATATCCCAGAAGCCTGTTTTGTTTCCCAAATACTGCTTCATCAGAGTTCTCCTCCCTAGCTTCCATCCCCTTTTACACAGAATGGCTGTTTTTTTTTTAAAATACAGCCTAAGAAAAGGTCACTATCTCTTTCATATTTCTGCTTCTCACTGTGAGCCAGTGTGGCTCCTGCTTTGGCATTGGAAAAGACTAAATAGGGAGGAGGGAAAGATGGAGTTCCAAATAATAGAATATAAACAGGAAGAGCTAGAAAAGAATAGCAAATGGGATAAGCACAGTGAGGAGACGTTAACAATAAAAAAGCTAACGGAGACAGAGTCACATACACATATGGACACATACACAAATCTATCTAGCTATCAGTCTATCTAACAATGAAACAGTAGGAGAAGAAGACAGCAAAGAAACAAAGAATCATTTTACAAACCATTATTGAAAAGGTACCTGTTGGGTTCAAACTAGCTTGCTTGCTGTCAGAATTTCACAGTTTCTGCCACATTTCAGACCAGAATGGGCATAGGAGAAAAATGTGAAAATTGCTTCAAGTGTAATGTGTGAATTGTGAATCTGCTCAAAAGCAACTAGGAGAACAGAGTGCCTCCTAACATTCAGTTGTTATCACATTGATCTCAAGTTTTGTTATTGTAAGAAAAGGAAAGAGAACTGTAGTTGTCACTCTGCTACTAATTGCAGAGATGAAAATTAAGCTCATTCTGTCCAACAAAACAAATTAGCAGATAAAGGCAAATATTAAATTTGTTTTCATTTTCTTAAAGTTAACATCAACAGCATCAGATCAGATGTCAATCAGTAAAGACAATAAATCAGCTAAGCCCTAAAAGTTTCAAAATAAAACTATATAAAAAGACACACTATTGTGATGATCCCCAGAGCCCAGGAAAATAGCCAGGTCTTCATTTAGCTTTGAAATATTGGTGATAAAGTGGCTTTGGAGGGGGAACTGCTTCATTTAAACAAACACTTATGGTTTCCATGGCCCACCAAAACTTTAAGTGAAACTTGATTAAGTTGCTGTACATAATGAATGTGCAGAAACTATTTTGTTTTTGTTTTTTTAAAAGATTTTATTAATTTTCCACAAACAAACAAGACAAACAAAACATAAAAACATCAACTCTCATATGTATTTTTTTTTTGAAAAAGATTTTATTAATTTTCCACAAACAAACAAGACAAACAAAACATAAAAACAATGAAACTATTTTGGAGTGAGTGGGTGACAGAAAGCATTGCCACTGGACTTTTATTGCATAACATTTTTATTACTATGACATGGTGAAACAAACTACTGAGTTTTCAGAGGTATAAAGGCAAAATTAATGATGCCTTCTTGACACCTGGCTGAGACCATAGATCAGGGGTGTCAAACTCAATTTCATTGAGGGCCACATAAGAATTGTGTTTGATCTTGGAAAGGTGGAGGTGGGCATGGCTGCAGTGGGTGTGGCCAGCTGGACATCACTCCTGTCGGGGTACTGCTGTGGCCAATGCTAAGGCAGGACTTTCCTGAGACCCTCCCTCCCTCTCATTATAATCTCCTTCCTTCTTTCCCTTTCTTCTTTTTCCTTCCCTCTTCCATCTCCTTTCTTCCTCCTTCCCTTCTTTCCTTATTTTTCCTTCCTTGGTCTCTTCCCAACTTCCCATCTTTTTCTTTTTTTCTGAGAACTCTCATAATTCCTGGCACATATGGCAATTCTATATTATACGAGTCTCCTCAACCTTGAATAATTTGATGGCTCAGAAAATGGGTAATGGCTTTTTAATGTTATATATAACAATATAACAAAGAACATTTTCTCAAAATGAATTAAGACTTTTTAAAATTGACTTTTATAAAGTTGTAGCTTTCCTGGGTGATCTCTTCCTTCTAGAGACTTAGATTTCTACGGGAAGAGAAACATCTTTTTTTAAAAAAAAAAAAAAGCTGTCACTTGAATACCATTTTAATTACAAATCAGAACGCTCCAATAATTTAAAAAGTCAAAAACATCTATGCCAGTTCTGGTAAATTTATGGATACACTTTGCATAAGGAATAAAGTAATAATAAGGCTTTTAGTTTTTATTACTGTTTGTATCAAATTATTTTCAAGAACTTCTAAGAAATAAGAATATAATCAAACAAAGAGTTGATGTGTTTTTTCTTTTCCACAAGGTTCTTATTTCATACTTTAAGTGGCGCCACTCAGATGGTATCATTTCTTTGCAAACTTTTTAAAGCCAATTAGAATATTTTGCCTGACTGTAGCTCAGTGTGTTTCACATTTTGAAGTTAACGAAGTCAGAAGTTTAATTTACTTTGAAGTAAATGAAACTTCAGTCCAAATAACCAATAGTTGACTAGTTAGCTTTAAATTCCTCTGCATCAAAGTTTACCAGTTAACAGTGGTCCCATTAAATGCCTCTGTCATTTTCACTTGTCTGTATCCCATTTCCTTTCATTTGTTATCTAATTACTTATAATAAATTGAGTGAGAAGCATGTTTCCCATGGAGTGATTTATTAAACCATACTAGTGGATATTTCCAAGTAGAAAAATATTTGGAATAAATTAATTATATATATTTTACTGGAAGAGATTTCATACTTAAGAATTCTTGCTTTCCATTGGCCTGCCTGTAATGATATCCAGAAGCATTAAGCAGATAACCCATTTTGTTGCAACATTTCTCCTTCCCCCAGAATTTAACTCATATTTTATAATTCTTAAATAATTTTTAAAAAGTCATTACATTAAAATATGATATAAAATTATAATCCTAAAAAGGCATTGCATTTTTTAGAACAACAGTTCTAAACAGTTGTGTTTACTGCAAATGTCCCAGTTATTTCAATGAGGTTCAAGCTCAGGTATATCAGGCTAAAATTAAAGTTTGCCCATGGAGCTTTCCTGGATAAATTGTTATTGGACCTTCTGCCTCATACATCTTTATCTGAAATGAAACTTCATACAAATTCCCTAGAGCAAACTTGATAATCTTGATCTGTGTTATATTAATATTTTCATGATTACCAGCCAGCATGAATGAACTGTATTAAACACAACTGGATGGCACCATGTTAGAAAATATTTTCATAAAAACTCTTGTTCCATTTCATCTGTCCTGCCACTAGCTTCCTGTAGTAATAATGCTCACATTCACAATGAGCTCATTCATTTAGGGTACTTTGCCATGTAATACTTGCATAAAAGTCGTTGATTCAGTCCCCATAAAATCAACCCTATTTCTTTTGCATCTTTTGTTTACTTAGCTCTTGCCTGTATGACCAAATATCACTTGTTATATGGGTAAGAAAGAGTGGTAGGTTTTGTTTTTCATCATTTATTATTCATACACTTGTAAAGAACTAAATCAGGGATTTTTAATGCATAAGACGTACAATGGTTAAAATAATTTTACATTGTTTATGTCTTATTGATGAAAATTGGAGTCCCTGGAGTAAAGTATGATAAGTGATTAGATACATAAATGCCATCTCTCATCACTGGTATTATTTTCTTCTCTTGCTATGGCTTGAATTATCTCCACCAAAGAGATGAGGCTATTGAAACTAAAAATGCTTTCATAAGTATTAAATCCATGCCTCTACATATATATTTTCATCTGTGAATACCTAAATTCTTCATGGAGCTCAGTTTCATACACTTTTCTGAGCTTGGATATTTTTTTTATTCCCAATTGCTGGAAAACAATGACATAGAAAAATGAGACAAAGTGGAAAGCACAAAATAATGTAACTAATTATATGACAAAAGGCATAAAAAGGGGATTAACTGGTGCCTTAGGGAATTGTCCCAGAATCCTAATCTTAACTCTCCCTCTCTCTGTTCCACCCAAGCCAACTGAAGTAATGAACTAGTTATAAATAACTAATTAGTCATTTATACACTGCCCTGCATGCAATATCTTGTTAAGTGAAATTCCCTGGACCCATCCATTAGAGTGAGGTGTCTCAGAAAAGATAGGAAAGTAAATGGGGGATTAAGAGAGTTACTGTTTGTTAAAAGGATTATAGAAATGCAAGGTACGGTGGAATATATAAGCACTAAGATTAATTTAGCAAAAGGCACGGACCATTCTTACCATTGATCTATTGATCAGCCTTTTATCTTGGCAAAGTTATTCAAAGTTAGGAAGAAACACAAGCCACATTTGAACAATTTCAATTTTATAATTTTAAAAAATACATGGGTAAGAAGAGAATATTTAGTTAACCGGGATCCAACAGTAATAACAGGTAGGTGCTAAAACACTATGATCATGAGGGTTTTTTTTTTCCTAAATATATATATAAACAGGAGTTTTATTTAAACAATATCCATGATGTGGAATGCATTTCAGTTCAAAAATGTCAGGTATTTCTTGTTTACTTTAGTATTTTGGATCTTGAAACACTAAAAATGGGAAGTGCCTCCTGTATTTTAGACACTTATGAAAAAATCTGTTTACAAGAACAGATACAATATGGATAAACTCGCTGGATCAACCTTTAGAGTAAATGTATTGTTGTTGCATAAGTCAAAGCTGCACATCAATTGTAAGTTTTCTAGCTGCCTCTTACTTTTTTAAAGCTCAGGATTTCTTTCTATATTGTTATGTTCCTTTCTCTACTTCTAATCTTACTACCATATTTTCCTTGTTTCCCTTCTTTTCTTTTTCCATCTTGCTCCTTTGTGATGATCTATCCCTCTCTCCCTGGCCCTGGTCCTGCTCTCAGGCATGCGAATATTGGTGAATTTGCTCTTGGACACATTACCCATGCTGGGGAATGTTCTTCTTCTCTGCTTCTTTGTCTTCTTCATCTTTGGCATCATCGGTGTGCAGCTGTGGGCTGGTCTACTGAGAAACCGCTGTTTCATGGATGAGAACTTGACAATGTGAGTGCTCAGGAAATGGCTCTTACTCCTTTTCAACTTTGTAAAGTCTCTGTTCTCCCTCATTTTTTTTAATCTTTGATTTTGAGCTATTCCCAGTCCCCAAGTCCCTCACTCTTGTGTACTATATCTATCAAACGTTCCATTTGCTTCTTGAAAGGAACATGTGAGAATGTTGAAATTACTGTTGTATGATTATGTATATCATTAACATTAAAATTCGAAGATTGTCATAAGATTGAAGTATTTGAGAGGATGATGTAGTCCATCTAAATCCAACTCCTCCTTAATGCAAAAAATCCAGACAAAGAACATGGATTGCTTGTCTCTGTTTTTCAAGGAAAAAGACTCCATAACTTCAAGTAATTACTTACATATTCAAACTATTATAATTTATTAAAATTTGAATATATCTATTTAAACAATTAAATTACTTGCCCTTCCAATCTATTGGAGAATTAACTGCTATGATCCTCAACCAGAATGATCTATCAGTTCTGAACATTCAAAAAGATTTGGGTTAGGTAAGACTGCATAGTAAACAATTGTACCTGCTCCCTTTTTTCCCTTTCAGGTTTTATAGTTTCTGATATAGTTCCCCACATTTTTCCCCAGTATTGAAGCAAATGATATATAAATCTGGGTGATAACTTTAAGGAGAACTGTGCTGCTAACCTTTCTGTTTGTCTGTCTAGATCTCCAGGATGTTGGCCTGTGCAAATTCTTAACTCTTCCTCTCTCTAATTTTACACAGTGTTAGAAATCTAGCCTATGGTGCAAAGATCTAGTTTAAAAGTTTTGCTTTGAACCATTTCATGTTATGATTCACATCATAACAAGAATTGCAGCAATATGGACTTTCCAATTAGTATACATTTATGGTACATATTTATAAAACATTTTTAGCATTTTTAATACATATTCTGTGGTTTTTCTGCCTACTTATAAGAACCAAAAAAGTACTTGTTTTATTTACATTACATTTTAAAACATTATAGTATACACCTGAGGCAATAACATGAGTAAAGGAGCATATTATAAAACGGCTGAACTCATGCTTTAAATAATCCAATATTTTTAGATCATTCGTTCTTTTTTTAATTTTTAGAGATTTTTATTTTTCTGAGCTTCTACTATTTTAAGTTTTGATTCAATATTGTGGGAAGTATTGCTGTCACATGTTGAGAAATAAGTATGCTTAATGATCCCATATGCTGGCATGGTACCAGATTACCCATTTGCTCTAGGAAGCATCTGTTGTCTATTTTAGTTCTAACTGTGTCACAAGTTTTTCTCTCAAGGAAAAAATGGATAAAAACATGCTCTTTCCTTGGTCTTTTTCAACATCTCTTTCCAAGTGTATAGAAATTGGATTTTATTGAGTTATAATCACTTCAGATCATCTTCTAAACTATTGGTATGAGTCAACTTGAATGAGCCACAGTATTTTCTGTTCCTTCTCCATATCATATGGCTTCTGAACAAACCAATAAGTTAGCATTTCTCTTCCAAATAAGAATTATAAACTAGTGCTGTTATAGAGTTCAGACTGAAACACAGAAAGGGAGATAAACCATACATGCTAATGCCATTTCCAGATTTCCCATATTTTCAATTCCCAAATTTTCTGAACTTTTCTGAAGAAGATGAGATCCTTCATTCGTTCTTTCTTTGAATACCTGCCCAAGGTTCCTGCTTTCAAGGCATCATTTAAATGCATTGAGCTCGGTACAAAAAGAAAGAACCTTCTTTTAATCCTAATGTACCAATGAAACTAATGGATAGAACTGGAAAAAATAAAGTAATAAAATTACTTTCCACTCTATTTTTAGCACTCAGAGAAGAGTTTCTGGTTGGAAATCTACTATTTTCTAATTCTGCTTTGAGAACAAGCATTGACACTGTAAAAAAAGTACAGATTTAGTGTGCTATGGGGAACCTGGTCACAAACAAGAATGCAACTGTTGAACTGGATCTTAAACTGGACCTTTTAATCAATAATAAGCATTTTATTCTTGTTTTTCTTAATATTTCTAATTCTAGCCAATATCTCTGGTTAGATAGCATTATTAATTCTCTGCTGTCCAAATTTTTATTATGGTTTTCTATTTGGGGTTGAATTTGGCATTTTTTTTCCTCTACTTTCTAAATGCTTCCCAAGAATCTAGGATCAGGAAATATTGTTGTTTAAGGATATTAAAAGTACTATCATAGAATGTAAGCTGCTCTAGGTAAAGCTGTCTTTTGCAATTGACTGATAGTGATTTTATCAGTGCTAATAGTGTCCAAGTGATCTCCAGATGTTTTGAAATTGTGTCCGTGGTGCTTACTATTGTTGGTACCATCTTTGTTTTCTTTTGTCTCAGTTGTTCGACTTCCATTTGCAGGTCTTTTACATTTTGTGATTTTCCTGCATTATGCCCAGTCTACACAGATACTATTAATTATAATATATGCCATAACAATTTTGTTCATGTGTTCTTTCAGCCAAGGTAACATCACTCTTCCTCCCTATTATCAACCTGAGGAGGAAGATGAAAAGCCCTTCATCTGTTCACTGTCAGGTGATAATGGTATCATGGGCTGTCAAGAGATACCCCCACTCAAAGAACGGGGCCATGTGTGCTGCTTGGACAAGGATGACTTCTTCTACTATACATCAGTCAGACAGGAGTTCAATGTCAGTGGCATGTGCGTTAACTGGAACCAGTATTACAATGAGTGTCGTACAGGCAATGCCAATCCACACAAAGGGGCAATCAACTTTGATAATATTGGCTATGCATGGATTGTTATATTCCAGGTAATCTGAATCAGGTTATCTACGACATCTACTCATTCTAAAGATGAGGTCCCCTAAACACCTTTTCAAGAATGATCTATCCAGGGCCTACTCAAGATATTTAGTTTCCTGTAGCAAAGAACAGAAATAGACCTGTCTGTTTAATTTTACCTGAATCCTGGCAGGGTCTGCTTCAAGTGGCTAATTTTGAGAACTGTGGTTTATTTCAGTGGTGTGGCATGAAACAATCCTGTGTCTCTAAGCCAATGATGCATAACCTTTTGGCAAAGGGAACTACATTTTGTATTTAGGCAGATAATAGGCACAACCTATTAATTTCAATTTAAAGGAATTGATTAAAAAGATTTAAAATCAAATAGAATTAAATGAGAAAACTAAACTAAGTTAAACTAAATTAGAATTAAGAAGACATTAAATTAAGGAAGCTAATATTATTCCTAATGATATTTAAAATGTACTATGGGGGTCACATCAAATGCTTTGGAACACTATGGGGTATAAATCATATACCTTGTCTTAATATATTATGAAATATAATTTGAGAGCATCAGGCTAAGGAAAATTGCTTTAATAGTCCATAAGGATTTTATTTTTTGCTTTTGTTGGTATTTCTTTAAGACGCCTTACCAAAAAAATGGATAATCTATCTCCTTGTAGCTACTGAAATGTTTCCTCTTTCTTCTTTCAGGTGATCACTCTGGAAGGATGGGTGGAGATTATGTATTATGTGATGGATGCTCACTCATTCTACAATTTCATTTACTTCATTTTGCTGATCATTGTAAGTACAATAGTCCCTCCACTAAGTAGATAAAATATGCCCTTCACATGAGAGAAACAAATGTTACATCCCAATAAACCAGGGACCTGGACATTTATGTTCTGTGAAGTAAAATAGCTGTTGCAAATAATTCTAGGAGATACCGATTTCAAATCCTTTATTTGAAATAGCAAAAAAGTCATTCAAATTGACTTTGCCATTCTTGAATTTTTTCTAGGATCTTTGAAATTTATTGTCATATTTAACTACTAATTTATAATCATGTTCCAAGAGCTTATAGTTTAAACAGAGTTAAAGAATATTCCGCAAATCCCTTGAGTGACAGGAAGGAAAGAGCTTAGTGATGGACATAGATAACACTAACTACTTAAATGGCAACAAAATACCTAAATTTTTCAGACTTCCCAGCCAGCTAGAATATGACCAAAAAATGGTTCCATGGCCATAGAATTTTGGGAGTAGCCATCCAATGCATTTGGAAGGTATCAGGTTGAAAAAGGCTATAATAGGAAATTTTATATATTAAAAGATCTGTACACTTTTGTATTATTTTTATACCATTTTATACCCTTATTGTTCATGTTCAGGTCAAATGAGCAAGTGATGATAAATAATTGACAATTAGATCAAACTGTTCCAACTTTATTTATTAAAAATATAGACTGACATTTAGATTTTCTGAGTTTCTTAGTTATATCTACATGCAGGATTTGAGCAGGAATTAAAAAAAAAACCTATAAAACTATTGGGGAAAGAAAAGAGCAAAGTATTGGCTATTGTTGGACTGAAGAATATCAAGGTTAATGACTAACCCAGAGAAACACTATTATTGAGAATTATAATGTTCTTTATCCTTTGTGCATAGGGTCTTGACAATTTATTCATAGATTCCTAAGTGTTCTACCATGTAAATTCTATTAAATTGGATTCCAGAAGGCAATGCTGATGGAAAGAAATCAATGGGCACCAAAAAAGGGACTGACTGGAAAAGCTATTTAACTGGTTTCCTTAAAACAGGGTGCAGGGTTCAGAGCCCTGAGATTCTTTTTTTTTTTAAACAAACTTTATTGATTATACAACTAAAATGTCAAACAAACACATATACAACACACAGAAAAAAAAAAGGAAAAAAATATTTAAAAACTAGCAACTCTATTATCGACAGACTATGGTTCCTTGTTTGTTGTCAATATTGGTGATATATTTACAAATACATCTTATTGCAAATATATAATTACTACCTCTTTTACATTTTATGTTGTTTATTAATATATTTTCTATTTTTGTTCTATCTAGTCATGCCAGCATTCCCAGCTTCTATAATATTCTGATGTCTCTTTTTCTTTAAGTGCTAAGGTTAACTTATCCATCTCTGCACAGGATGTTATCTTCTGAATGACCATTTCCTTTGTTGGAATATCTGCTTGTTTCCAACACTGTGCAAAGCTTATTCTGGCTGCAGTAAGAATGTGCAGTATTATATATTTGACTTTTTTAGAAATGTGTCTATTAAATATCCCCAATAAGAAGAATTCTGGTTTTAATTCAGTTTGCTCCGCCGTTATTTCCTCTAACCATTTTTTTATTCTATGCCAGCATCTTTGGGCTTCAGTGCAGGACCACCACGTGTGAAAGAATGTTCCGTGTTTCTTTTTACATTTCCAGCAATTCGGATTCATGTTAGGAGACATTTCGCTATTCTCGAGGGCGAGAGATGCCATCTATAAAACATTTTATAAGCATTTTCTTTATACGTTGCTGATTTTGTAATTTTATTATTCCTTGTCCAGACCTTTTCTCATTCTAATAATGTAATGCTACATCCTATGTTTCTACTCCAAGCTATCATGTTGCCTTTGACTACTTCCTCTTCTCTAATAAATAATTATAGAATTTAGTTATATATTTTTTATCTGGACCTAATAGGATTTTATTTAATTGTTGTGCCTTAGCATAAATTCCAAAATTTTTCTTGTCCTGGCTATATCTATTTTGAATTTGCAAATAAGCCCACCGGTCTACTTGTAGCCCTCATTCTTGAAGATCTTGCCATGATTTTAAAGTTCCTTGCGCATCAAGAAGGTCTTTGTATTTTATCATTTTATTAAATCTAGATTATTTGGATGTATCATTGCCTCCATCGCTGAGCTCCAGATTGGGATTTTTAAATAATGTTTTTTTTATTTTGTTCCAATTAGCCAATAAGGAATCTCTAATTATATGTCTGTGGAAATACTTCTGCTTAATTTTTCCAGTGTCCCATAAAAATGCGTGCCATCCCCTCTGTAAATCATGGCCTTCTAGAAATAAGATTCTTTTATTCGACAGATTTACCCACTCTTTCAACCAAAGTAAGGAGGCTGCACTATAGTATAATTCCCAATTTGGAAGTGCCATACCTCCCTTGCTCTTCATATCTTGCATTGCCTTTAGGTTTATCCTCGGTTTTTTCCCTTGCCAAATAAATTTGGTAATTATCTTGTTAAGTTCCACAAAGTAATTTTTACGTATTTTTATTGGTATTGTTTGGAATAAGTAAATAAATTTGGGCAGAATGTTCATTTTTATGGTGGCAACCCTCCCTAATAAGGAGATTTGCAATTTAACTCATATCTCTAAATCTTTTTTGACTTGCTGTAATAATTTATTATAATTATTTTCCATTAGAGTTTTGCATTGAGCCATCAACCAAATTCCTAAGAATTTAACTTTTTTTACTATTTGTAATCCCATTATGCTTTCCAATTTTAGTTTTTGTTTTTCTGTTAAATTTTTAGTTATTAATTTCATTTTTTCCTTATTAATTTTAAGTCCTGCAACTTTCCCCCTCAGATCTCTTTCAATAGTTCTTGACCTGTTTCAATTGGTTCCTCTATGAAAAATACCATATCATCCGCAAATGACTGGAGTTTATATTCTTCTTTCTTAATTTTTAGTCCTTTTATTCCTGGGTTCTAATTCATGTAAGCAATGTTTCCAAAGATAATATGAAAAGCAAGGGAGATAATGGACATCCCTGCCTAACTCCTTTCTCGATTTTTATTGAGTGCGTGTACTCTCCATTAATTATAATATTCGCCTTTTGCGAATCGTAAATTGTAGTCACGATGTTTTCAAATTTAGTGCCTAAATTCATATTGTAAATTTGTTGGATTAGGAATTGCCAATTTAGATTGTCAAAGGCCTTCTATGCATCTAAGAATACAAGGGCTATTTATTTTTCCAGGTGGGCTTCGTAGTATTCCAAAACATTTAGTATTATTCTTAAATTATTCCTAATTTGTCTATTGGGAAAAAATCCGTTTTGATCTTTATGTATATATTCATTCAATATTGTTTTTGGTCTATTTGCTATAATGGTGGTAAATATTTTATAATCAGTATTTAACAGGGAAATTGGTCTATAATTTTTTATAAGTCGTAAATCTGAATCTTCTTTCGGAATCAACGATATCAGTGTCTCCTTCCATGAATCCAGCATTCTTGCTGCTAGTAGGACCTCATTATATACTTCCACCATGAGAGGTCCTATTTGTTCTCCTATTTTCTTATAAAGTCCCCCTGGTATCCCATCAGGTCCTGGGGTTTTATTGTTCTTTTGGTTTTCTATTGCTGTTTTTAACTTGGGCCACGTAATGTCTCTAGTTAACATTTCCTTCATCTCCTCCTTGATTATTTTATCTTAAGTAATACCCAAATAGTTTCTTATCATGTCCTCATTTATCTCCTTCTTTTTATAAAGATCTTCAAAAAAATTACATGCAATTTCTTTTTTCTGTTCTATTCCTTGTTGGGCATCCCCATTCTCATCTATTAATTGGTAGATCAATCTTTTTTGTTTTTCTTTTTTGTTCTTTCTTTGTTCTTTTTTTCACCGCCAATTATTGTTAGTCTCTCAGATCCCTCCGATTCTCTTATCTTCTCTGTCCAATCGCTTGCGTCCTTACCCTCTTCTGTCTCACGAGCCCTTTCACTTTCTCCACCGCTCATATCTGCTTTGGCCGCTGTTTTCAGGCTTTGCTCTGACTAAGGTTCTCCTTAGTCTTCTCAACACTCAATCAGGATTGCAAATTCTTTCACTCGCATTCTTCGTTCACCACAGTCTGTCACTCACTCGCTTCCTCTTGTATGCAACGATCAAGACTTTAGAACTGCCACTACTGACAGTCTCTTGATATTGGTCTCCACAGGGTTTCTCTACGTCACAATGAGAATCGCCTTTTTCACACTGCGACTTGAGTCTCCCCTCACCGGCACGCTTCTCTACAAGATGCATGCACCCCTAAGGGTCACTCCAACAGCAAGAGGAGATAGCGTGAAACCCAGAGCGAGCTTCAGCACTTCCGTTCGCCCATATCTCGTCCCAGAGTCCTGAGATTCTTTAGGGAGAAAGCAGAAGTAGCGCTGATTTACTAGCATTCCCTTTTCTTTATGCATGTTAATAAAAATAGCATTTGAGCAAAATATAATACAGACTGGTACTGATGATGTTACCTAGTTTGGATAATGAAACATCTGCAAGAAAACAACCAAGCTCAGAGAGCACCATAACACATTTTCCAGTAGAAGTGAATATTTGAAGCTCAGGATTGAATTGTGGAGTCCATGGTACTCTTTGAGCACAGATGTTTCATTACCCAGTTAGGTAACATCACCAGGGCTAGTGAGTGTGCCACAATGCCGGCGGGCCACAACACTTACGGCCATTTTTCACACTGATGATTGTTGCAGCATCCCCATGGTCATGTGATCAAAATTTGGACCCTTGGCAATTGACTCCTATTTATGGCAGTTGCAATGTGATCACCTTTTGTGACCTTTTTAAAAACTAAATCAATGGGGAAGCCAGATTCACTTAACATCTGTGTGACTAACATAACAATTGCAGTGGTTCAATTGTCAATTGCTTGTTGTTACTAACATAACAATTGTTATGTTGTTACTAACATAACAATTGCAGTGGTTCAATTGTGGCAAGAAAGGTTGTAAAATGGAGCAAAATTCACTTAATAAATGTTTCACTTAGTAATAGAAATGCTGGGCTCAATTATAGTCATAAATTGAAGACTTATAACTATAACTGAGTTCTCAGTTCATCCATTTTTGTCTTTCTAAAGTTAAAATTCCCAGCATTTCTCTTATGCTAAAACACAGCTTCCATATGAGTCCCCCATCCCTGCAATTTTATTTATTGGTTTGCAAACAAAGAGAGGGTATTATAAAAGTTAAACTCCAAAGTGCAGTATTTAGAAAAGCACTGACTTACCAAAAGTTGCTGTGCAGGAATCATAACCCAACATACTCACTATTTCTTTCTAGTAAGAATTTATATAAATAGGAAGACAATAAGACAAAAAAAGGAAGTTAAAATACATGTTTGGAATTGGAATGGGATTTCAAAATCCTTGCTCAAAGGACATAGAAACAAGAAAAGTACTTGTCTGGCAAAATTCTCAGATGTTGTAGAGATCAATATAAATCAAATAGCATATGCAAGTATTCAGATTCAAAACAGGTAAGGTCCTTTGATCCCAGCAACAGTGCATTTGCTGTACTTGACAACAGGCACTGAAGAAAGCAACATTTTAAGATGTTGCTGACAGATGTTGTGAATACATTCATACTATATTTGAAGCATCTTTCCTGCCTTGGCTCCAAATACTACACAAATTTAACACTTCTAAAGCATGCTGTTGTTCTTTAAGGTAAAGATAAAGGTTCCCTCACACATACATGCTAGTTGTTTCCAGCTCTAGGGGGCAGTAATCATCTCCGTTACAAAGCCAAAAAGCCAGCGCTGTCCAAAGACGTCTCTGTGGTCATGTGGCCAGCATGACTAAAAGGTGAAGGCGCATGGAATGCTGTTACCTTCCCAGCAAAGTGGTCCCTATTTTTCTACTTGCATTTTTACATGATCAAGAGGCTCAGTGTCTTAGCCACTGAGCCACGGTACCTTTATAGTATGCAAATCAGTGAATTGGGTGAAATAAAAGTGAATATTATTGTAACAGATTTTATAAATCTTGCAAAATGTGTGAGATGGAAGAGACTTTAAGTTACAATACATCCAGCCTCAGCAGTTGGCCATCTAGTTTGCCCTCATTCAAGAACTTCCAGCAAGTAGGAATTCCCCAATTTTGAAGCAAAGTGTTTCGTTTGTAACAGTTCATGCCAATAGGAATTCCTTCCTGGTATTCAACCTGAATATTTTAAAATAGCTGTCAAAGCCTTTTTAAAAAACAGTGAATTTATTTTGAAAGAGTGAACTATTCTGATACTGAAGCCAGCCAGGAAAGGCTTAGTTTTTCAAAGGCTAATTCAAGTGCTACCAGAGGCCTGGCCCCTTTGAAATGCTAAAAGTGAATGAAATGATTATTTGATAGAGCCTTCTGGTACCTTTGTCTGCGCAGCAAGAGTAGAAGGGCATCATGGTCTATTGTTCTCTGGATAATTATATTTGAAAGCTTCTAGGTGGAAAAACAGTAACTCTTTTCCTTCTTTTATGACCTGAGGAGATGGCAGTATTAAATTCACCCTTTATTTTCTGTTACCTCTTCCTAGCCTGAGATGTGTACAATTGCTCTTTAGGCAGATTGAACTTTGAAAGATATTTACAAAGATGCTTATTTGTTATTTTTATCTTGACATTTATGTCATGTTTCACAGGGTAATAGCAAATATTATTTTGTTTATAGGATAAGTAATGGATGCTGAAAAAATAAATTCAGTTATTATTTGCTGTTAATTGGAATGACATGAGGATCTACATAACATGTTGAGTCCTCTTTGTAAAAAAAATTCATAACATTTAATTTAAGAGTAACAATGCATATGATATAAGCGTTAACACCAGAATATATATATATATATATATATATATATATATATATATATATATATATATATATATATATATATATATATAATGTATATATGGCATTCAGTTTTGTTCGGGTATTTTCCCACGTCATAGTAATGGTGCTTTTAAAGTTGTAGCAACGTTTCAGCAGAATCTCATCTGCCATCATCAGGCTTCTGTATAGTGTTCGTCTGTGAATTAGACTTTTACAGTGGTTTCAGATTTAAATTTGGGGCAGCCCATTGCTGTGCCAGAATGGTTTTTTCTTCATCCTGATTGGTTGAGAGTCTTGGTCTGTGTTTATTGGTCTTGGAGTTTGCTGTGTTCTGCTTCTGATATCTTCTGTCTGTTTTTTTTGGCTCTTTTTGTATCTTGATTGGCTGGCAACATTGTGTTACTTTATTGGAGGCCTTTAGTGCAGCTTGGCTTCGGGTAAATGGACGGCTATCATTAGTTAGGAAGCTGGGTTTCATCTGGGTGCCTGGTTGGGGTGTGTTTGAGATGGAGGTACCAGGGGGGATCTGTTTGTGCCCAGGTGTTTGTCTGGCTTATAGTGTGGAGATTTTTTTGTTTGTGAGTGCAGGCTTCCAAATGATTGACAGCCTGGTGGAATCATCTCTTTTGTTCATGCTTTCTGGTCTTTTTTCAATCTCTATGGCTTCTCTGATGATTAGCCTCTCATGTTTTAACGGCTTGGGTTATGTGATGGGCTTGCGAGTTCTTTTGTTGTGATATCCTGGGTCCTGTGTTGTAATCTCCTGGATCGTTTGTGTTTTGATCTCTTTTTCATTAGCCTCCTGTGTTGTAATGGCTTGGGTAATGGATTGTGTGATGACCTTATGAGATTTATTGCTGTGGTATCCTTGGTCTTGTGCTGTGATATTCTGGGTCATTTGCTGTGTTGCAACTTCTTGAGTTCTTGTGGTGTAATTTCCTGAGTTTTCTGATGTGATATCCTGAGTGGGTGGCCGTGATGTAGCATTCTGGGTTTTAGTCTGGCTTTGAGTTTGGGGTCTGGGTCTGTGTTCTTGGCGTGTGTCTGCTTGTTTGGTTTTGGGGTCGGGGGTGTGTGACAGCTGGCAAAACAGCCGTGGTCTGTTTTCTGGATGGTGGTTGTCCTTCGTTTATAGGATGGGCTTGGGCCTGGCTCTGATGAGGGGGATTGGCGGTGGTGCCCCATGTTATTTTGGGTCGTGTTGGTTTTCGTAGCTGAGACTCGTTTGTTGGTAAGGGCTAGCTTCCAGATGTCTGGTAGGTGGGAAGTGTCATCCTGTCTATTCATGTTATGGGGGTGGCTTCCCTGATTATTCTTGATGGCTTCCCTGATTATTCTCTTGCTGGAGTGTTCAGTGTTGGATATTAATTTGGTTCCTTCGAAATTAATTTCATGTCCTGTGGCTTTAAGGTGCTGGAAAAGGGAGGAAGTATTTTCTTCTCTTCTGACTGCATCAAGAAAATAATTAGGGAAGCCATCGAGATAGAGAAACACTCACAAACCTGTACTCACAAACAAAAAAATCTCCACACCACAAGCCAGGCAAACACCTGATACCCCTGATACCTCCAGCTCAAACACACCCCAACCAGGCCCCCCGATGAAACCTAGCTTCCTCATAAATGATAGCTGTCCATTTACCAAGCCGCACTAAAAGCCTCCAATACAGGAAACACAATGTTGCCAGCCAATCAAGACAGAAAAAAGCCATAAAACAGACAGAAGATATTAGAAACATCAATCAAGCAGAACACAGCAAACTCCAAGACCAATAAACACAGACCAAGACTCCCAACCAATCAGGATGAAGAAAAAACCATTCTGGCACAGCAGTAGGCTAGCCCCAAATTTAAAACTGAAACGGCTGTGAAAGTCTGACTCACACGAACACAATACAGAAGCCTGATGATGGCAGATGAGATTCTGCCGAAACGTCGCTACAACTTTAAAAGCACAACTATAATGACGTTGGAAAATACCCGAACAAAGCTGAATACACACACACACACACACACACATGGTACTTATTTACTTTTGAGAGCAGGCATCAGAAATTCATTTTTAATGTGCTCACAGAAAGAAGTGACAATAAAGTTTATCTTATCTTCAATGATAGAATGGAAAGAGCAAATCAATATGGCCTCTGTCGTGCTCCCCATTTCTCCTAATCAGTGTATAGGAGAAGTATATTAAAAGAAAAAAGATGAATGGATAGTTGGAAATAGAACAGACAAAGAATGATATTGAAAATGATAATAAGATATGGAATGATATATAAAGTGAATATGATGTTTGAATTTGTGTCTGTGTGAAGAGTTTCAACCCGGGATCAAGCACCCTTCAGAAAAGATGTTTTAAGTTTTTTTTTTTTCTATGTTCTGTGTTTTGTATGTTTATGAAAGGCAATAAAATTTTAATAAGCAAGAAATATAATTTGGATAAAAGGAGAAGTCTGGATAAGATATTAAATAGATAATGTAAATATTGATATTACAATTTGGAATTATTTTGTATGTTCTTTTGGCTCTCTTTAATTTTTTTTTTTTTTAAGAAAAGATTTTTCAAATTGTTATGCCTGGATTATTTGTGTATTGTTTTTGTAAAATTAATAAAATTTGTTTAAAAAAAAAGAAATTCATTTTTAATGTGCTTACAGAAAGAAGTGACAATAAAGTTTATCTTAAGTGATAGAATGGAAAGGGCAAATCAATATGGCCTCTGTCGTGCTCCCCCATTGGCAGGAATGGAGTTTTCCAGATTTCAAGGTGTTTTGTTTTAACAGTGTTAAACCCACTTGAGGCCGATGCTGTAATATTCTATCGCATTTCTAGAATTTCATCCTAAAATGGGAGGAAAATAGGGCACTAATGTTCACCAATCTTATAGCTAAAATTTGACAGTGGACACAGAATGAATTACAGGTTCTAAGAAAAGGATTTTGCGATCCTTGGACTCTAGATTGCCCCCACCCACATAAACACACACATCAGTGTTTTATATCTTGGGTTTTTTAAAATCTTTAATCACCACCACCCTTTTACACACACACACACACACACACACACACACCATTAATGATGTTTTCATGCCTTTTCTCTTGTTTCTTAGGTGGGCTCCTTTTTTATGATCAATCTGTGCCTCGTAGTCATTGCCACCCAATTTTCCGAGACCAAGCAACGAGAACACCAACTTATGCAAGAGCAACGAGCACGATACCTGTCCTCCAGCACTGTGGCCAGCTATATGGAACCAGGAGATTGTTACGAAGAGATCTTCCAATATGTCTGCCACATTGTTCGTAAAGCTAAGCGTCGTACCCTTGGCTTCTACAACAGCCTGCAGGATCGTCATCTCAGGCAAACAGAACGAGGCACTGCCAAACAGAGAATGAATGGAAAAGACCGGAAACAATACTGTAAGGTTTATAAACTAAGCCTGACAAATGAAGGCGTGGGGAGTGGGGCATGTAAATGATTATTAAGACCCTCACTGTAAATCAGGCTACAGATAGTTCTTGACTTATGACTGGTCACTTAGAGACTGTTCGAAGTTATGATGAAACCCCCCCCCACCTCCCCAAAAAAGTACTTATGACCCCAATTTGAAGTTCTGATGGCTGCTCATCCCGCAGTCACATGATGCATTTTGGGCACTTGGCATCCAGGCCATATTTACAGCCATTTGCAACATTCCATGATCATATGACCTTTTAGCTGGAACCCACATTTACTTCCAGTTTCCAGCAGAAAACACCCATTGAGGACATTGGGTTTATTTAATGATTGTGGATCCACTTAACGACCATGGTGATTCGCCTAACAAGTACTACAAATAAAAAAGTAATAAAATTGAGTTGGTCATGTGATGACCCATTTAACAACTGGCAGGACTGTAATGCCTGACTCAACTAAGGTCATAAGTCAAAGACTACTTTTACAAGGTATCAGTCATTAGACAGTTCTTTTCCAGATTTTTTAAATATATATATTATAAATTTTCCATTTAAATTGTACAAACTTCTTTATAAAAATGCATTTGTATATCCAATTTCTATTAACTGGAAACTTATGGAAAGTGTAAGCATTTCGAAAAGGAAATTGCATCACAAAATTCAAAAAAGGATTGCTGAATCCTGATTTGTATAATAGGCAAAAAAAAAAAAATTAAAACAGAATCACTTAACTAAGTATGGTGACAGAACAACATCATGTTCCATCCCTACTTAAAAAAATTGTTATATCTAGGTTAATGGAAAGTACTATATAACAGCGATTCCCCAACCTTTCTGGCTGCCTGGACCAAGAGTAGTAGTGGTGGTGGCAGCAGCGGCAGGGTGTGTGGTGGTTTTGCATGCACAACCTAGCTTTTGTCCATGTGCAAATAAAAGCTTTGCATACTGACACACTACTTGTGGGGGCTGGGGTTTGGGGACCCCTGTTATATAGGATGGATAAAACATAGGAGAATATATTTGAGAATGTACATGTTTAGTTGGTATGTTATTGAATATAGTATGTACAATTCTTGATTTAGCAGCAGAAATGATACAGAATATGAAGTGGGGAAATATAAATACAATTGTGCAAATTACTAGCTTTTATGGAAAAGATAACAGATATCTATAGGAAAGATCATTCACCTTTTCAAGCATGATCTTGTACAATGGTATGGGTTAGCCCCCCCAAAAAAATTAATTGTAGAAATTTCATAAGACTTGGAACTTGCCACTAGAATCTTATGTGATTTTATGTGACAAAGCTTATTACAGTTGTTTTTGTATGGGTAACCTACAATTAGTTTCATAGTCAAAGAATAATGAAAACTTAATAATTCAAGTCCTAATCAAGAACTTGAGAATTATTAAAGTAGCATCTGAGGATAAGAGCAGTTCAAAACAGGGTGTTTATGTGTTTGTGTAATATATATAATTGGTGCAATAAAATTTGAATGAATTGGATTAAAGCAACATAATTTTAATATTGTGTTTTGGTCAAATAAATTCAATTCCCAAATATAGGAGGAGTCTTCAGATATTGATCCAAGAGCCCAGCCACGATTAGTAGAACAATGGATTTCTTTTTTCCCCATAAACATTAAACTTCAATCTGCAAGTCCCAATATTTTGCAATCTTTTCTCAATCCTAAAATCATCTGGTACAGGGACATGAATGAATTATTATTATTTGTTTTAGCCATTCGTCCCCAAAACGCCATGTGAGAAGATTGATATGCTGCCACTGAATTCTCACAAACTTGTCTTCATAACTTTTATAGTCTTATGTGAACTAGTGGCTTTTTTCCTGCATGAATGTGGTTATCACTGAGCTATGACCTTTTTTTCAGATCCTGCAAAACTATTTTACTTGTAGAAAATCAGCATAAGTGACTTTGCCAGTGCTACTTTTAAAAAAAATCATATGCTTGTCAAGTCAGATATGCTTTCTAGTTCTGCTCCATTTGCCAAGATAAGCTTTTTTGGATGATTTGACATACTATGTAGCAGAAAAGTCAGATTTACCATATTTCATATGCACAATATATAATATTTGAAATATTTTTGTTATGAGATCAATAAGGCTCCCTAGTTTTTAAAGAAACAAGCTTTCAATATTTTTTTTCACCTCCAATATTTTACATATAGGTAATGGCCCTTATTTAATGATTCTTGCAGTCTAGAGAATTACTCCATCCGTGCTATGTAGCTGAACACAATTGAGTGCAATCTATTGTGGCTGAAGTAGAGCGTATCTCTTAGAGACAAGCAATCTCCATTTAAAGTCTCTGATGAGATGTTTAACTTTAGCAATTCCAGTACTTCATTTTCTTCTCCATTAAAATGGCTAACAACCCATTTACTTTGCATAATTAAATATTGAGATGCAAAACTATATTGCAAAAAGGGCATTATTAAGCCTTACATTTAATCTCTTTGTGTATTATTAACCAGCACATTGCCGGAAACATTCTTACATGTCTCAAGGACTTGGTCAGCCTACTACCAAGACATTGGTCTCTGAATCCAGCAACTGCCCCAAATGCTATAAAGCACAGCTAGAAGCAACCCAAAGAGTTTCTGTGCTTGATAGTGTCAATTCAGATCAGGAAGATGGAGAAAAAGCCTGTGACCAAGAGGGAGATGGAGGGAAAGGAATCATGGAGTCTAATACAGATCTGGAAAAGGAAGAGGATGATGGGGAAGAGAGAGGACAGCTCATGCTTTGCAATGATATGTGGCAAGAAGTAAGAGTCAAATTGAGGGGAATTGTGGAAAGCAAATACTTCAACCGAGGAATCATGATTGCAATCCTGGTAAACACCATCAGCATGGGCATTGAGCATCATGAACAGGTAAGGAATTGATAGGCACCTGAAACCAAAAAATAAATTCAGTATCCTGGGATAAAATTGTAAAGTTTTGAAAGGATGGATAATTATCACGTTGCAACCTCTAGGATATCTGTGGTGGACAGCAACATGACATTACCTATATTCGTTTAGTTATCTAGGTAATTTGGCAACCTGTGGGACTTGTGAGTTATATGACCACAGAATCACCAATGCAATCAAGTAGCATCAATTTAGTGCTGAGGAAGGTGGAATGAGGCAGAAGGTGGAACTTAGGAAGGTGGAGTGAGGCTCTATCATATCACCACCGCAAGTGCAATCCCTGAATGAAGACTTTGTGGGATATAAATCTTACTGGAGGGATGGTAGACTGAAGCAAGAATCTTAGAATTAATATTAGTTCTAAGATTAGAACTTGTTATTTGGCTTGAAAATGGGACAAATGAATTAGATTGGTATTAAGAAGCTCTGTTGATAGATCCAAAAACCACATATATTTAGACCCATCAAAACTACTATCAAATTTTTAAGCATCCAGATTTCATTTTTAAATCTTCAATCTGAATGTTAAATAAAATTAATAGAATATGAAAAAATAAAAATATAGGTGTTAAAAGTTTTGTAGTGTGTGAACATTTTGAGAAAGAGAAGCAGAAAGAGTTGTACAAATTAAATTAGAGCCGTCTATGCTAAATTCAATGGTATCAAAGATTGGTGGAACCAAATAGGAGGAACAGCTGTCATTTCACTTAACAAAAATTAAAATCTATTTGTTCTGCAATTTTCTGTATCCATTCTGGAAAATAGTGACATTTTGCTTACATGGATGCTAATGAAATACATATTGTAGTTTTCAGATAAAAGCTGAACATTGTTTTTAGGACTCAGCTATGTGAATGTGTTCACTTCTAAGTAAATGTAGCTTTCAGTAATAATAATAATAAAAACAACAACAACAACAGAATAAGAGAATGTCTTGAACTGAATTTACACTTCTCTAGTTCCAACTATTCATGTTCTGTGATTTTCTTTTGGTTTTCTTTATTTTTTGTCCTGTATTTGGCCCTCACATCAAATATATATCTTCTTTTTGTCCCTTTCAATTGCCCATTCCTTCTCTGCCTATTCTTGTTTTTGTCATCTCTTCCTCCCACCTCTCTTTCTCTTTCTATGTCAATTTTCCTTCATTAGCTAACTGAAATCCTTAGTCTATTTGGCTTACTCTAATATGCTCTCTGGGGATAGCATAGGCACTTCGCCCTCTGCTCAAAGCAAATCCATCAGCTTGCCACTATTTCCAGCTTAATTAAGAAACAGAGAAATGCAGCCTGTCTGAACAGGGTAGAAAAGAATCAGGTGAACTGAGCTCCAAAAGGCTTTTTGCTTCTCCAAGTCACAGAATGGTCAAGAACCCCCATTCCTGTGTGTTTCTATCTGATGAAGAATGGATTAATGTTAGAAAGAAGTGGTTGTATTCTGCCATCCATAAATGTGGCACTCTCCATGGTCCAAGGTCTAGGATTTAATGATTGGTACCATTTCACTGTCACCTGAGTGGGCTGTAAGTCATCTATGACAAACCTCAAATGTTTATACTGACAGTCTAAAACTCAGGGGGTGTAGCTGACTGCAGTGGGGGCAGGGGAGCAAGCTGTTTTGAAGGCAAATCTGTGTGAGGCTCAAAAATCTGCATTAGAATCTTTATAATTCTAGCCAGGAAAAGGAGTTGACAACCCTTGTTCTTGCAAAGATTATTTTAAAAGTGGGAACAATGCACTAAGAGATTGTAAATGCACAAATGATGACTGTACTTATTATCTGTAAATGGTTCGGCGCTGGATGCCATACAATAATTTCATTAAAACAAACAAGCAAGTAAACGCCGCCTGCAGGCTTGGAATCTAAATAGAGGCAGTCCTGAGAAAATGCACTAATCCAATTTTTAAAGGGTTTTAACTTCAATTTTCCCCCAAGAGTTGTTTTGATTTTTTTCCCCACATCATACAAGGGCAGCCTTAATTTGGTCTCATGTAAATTGATGGGCACATTTCAATGTTAAATGTCAGTCATCAGCAATTAATTCTTGCAAGTTAGTTCTGTTCCTTCAGACCTCCACATAATATAATTCCAGTCATTGCATCCTAATATATTGTGTAGGTGGTCTGTGGAAAGCTTGTTCTCTGACTACTTTTAAAACAAATTATGCAATCTGACCCTATGCAACATATTTACCTAAGGATTGTGGAAGTCATAATCTAATATATTTGGAAGGCAGCAAGTTAGGAAAGGTTGAATAGGATAATTTTGCACATAAAAATATCATTCCCACGCCATCAAAAACATCTCCTAAGATGCTCCCTTTTTCAGCAATCTTTTTTGACCTGCTGTCCTCCAAATTAATTGGATTACAGCACATCTATAGGACATCAGGTTGAAGAAGACTGTCTTTCATAATGTTTCAATATATCAATAAATCCGGTCAAAGATAATACATTTTTAAAAAATGTGCGTGAGCAGCATGGTGACCAAGTGGTGAAGACATTCGCTTCCAACTCAGAAAGTTGAGAGTTCAATCCTGTGTAGTGGCAGATGTTTCTTTCCTGGGGCTGGGAGAAAAAAAAAGTGATGCGAACTCCATGTAGATGTCAGAAGAGCATCTGACCAGTAAATCCTCAGCTGTTGTAGTTAGCCGGCAGCAGGTGTGGATGGCTGAGGAGAGTGAGGACTCGGATGAGGGGTCAGGACTATTAGGGAGTGGACTGCTGCCTTCAGAGATTGTGGGGGCTGGCAGCAGCGATGAGGAGGTTCCTGAAGAACCTGTGCCAAGTGCGCGTGTGCGCAGGGCTGCTCATAGGAAAGAACAGCTGCAGCAGCATGGGTGACTTAGAAGTAAGACTTCAAGGTAATGGCCCCTCCTTCAGGAAGATAAAAGCCAAATGTGAATCAGACGTTCTTTGTAAGAAGCAAAAAAGTTTTGAAATGCCAGCCTCGTAAACATTGCAATATCTTACTTGGTATTTGAAGACTCTTGTGTTGTAAAATATTTCCTATCTGTGATTCTTGGCACAGTTTGGTGAGGTTTGTGCCTATCAAAGTTAATTAGTTTGCAACAGCCTTTTAACTGGGGATTTGTAAGACTCATTAAAAGGTTTCTGTTTCCTTTGGTTATTGTTTGTTTTATTGGAGAAGGGTTTGGGTCAGAATATCAGCTCCATCTAAATCACTACCCCCAACTTAAGGGATTACAGGGTCATAAAAAGGAGGTTTTTTAAAAATGATAATATTATTTTGTGTATATATGAATTCTGCTATTTATTCTGCTATTGGTTGAGCCTAATTCTACTCTACTCAAGCCCTTGGTTCCTCAACTGATATGTGTGCTTGCTTCAGTGCTGATACTATTTTGATCATGATTCAGATTTCTTTTAAAAAAATTTAAAGTTTAACTAATGGAACATTTGTTTGATAGCTTATTTTAAAACCCATGTGTCATTGGTGCTTATTGAAAAAAATATACCAAAGATGTGGGAAGTAGCTCTGTGATGGTATTCATTCATTCATTCATTCATTCATTCATTCATTCATTTCTATAGCCTCCTTTATCAGCCAGTGATTCTGTGCAGTGTACAATTCAAAGAAATAGATTATAATTAAAATACTAAAAATACGTTTTAAAACAATAAAAACAAGAGAAAAATATAATTCTAAGCCAGTACATCTAAAACAATTTAGCTATGTTATATGCTATCCAAATTATAAGTTTATTGATCCTACAGTATTTTAAAGATGAATGGACATTTCAGTTAAAATTTGTATATATGTTTGCTTTCTCCAAACACACACACACATACACTCATATATATATATATATATAAATTCTGCTCTAATTGGAACCATTCTTAATCATTAGTTTGCAGAAATATGCACTGCAACTATATCTCTGAAAGTAGTAAATTTCAGAATCCTGTGAGTTGATTATCACAAGGTTAAGGCGGGGTGAAATTCAAAAATTTTCCCTACCCGCTCTGTGGGTGTGACTGTGGACAAGGCTTGGTATACTTGGTGTAATAGTAATAGCAATCAAGGGTGAGATTTTACTGATTCAAATAGTCCCTACCACCTCTCCTGGGCTGAGGTGATTTCACCCCTGGTTAAGGGGTACAAGAAAACATACCAATGAACTTCTAAATCTAGATGTCTAGATTTAGAAGTTCATTGGTATCTACTGTTTACCCAACAAATAACAGCATAGTTGATATCTTGGGAATTTATGACTGATACAGTTAAGGATTTTACATGTAAGCAAGCCTTGTTAACAGAGCAACAAAGCACTGCAGTCACAATGTGATCAAGAAAAAATGTTATCATGACAGAAAAGAGAGTGACAGGGTCAGTAATCCCTCAATTTAGCCAGTATTTCTCTCACCTGTTGCAATCTGAAGATTCCTCATCATGATTTTTTTGACTCTGTAACTTCCAATACATTTGTTTTGAGTTCAGGTCACTTCTTACTGCTTCTGTTACATATGCTGCAGTATAGCAGGTTATGTCCTGCCTCATCTCCTCTGCATACTAATGAGTCTGTTTTGAAATCTGCAATATTGGAAAAAAAATATTCACCCCTCTTGTCCTTGTCCTACCTTTAATAAAATTCAGCAAAAGTCTTCCTGTTGTTATCATTTTGCTCTTCTTAGAACCTGCTGGCATGCCTGGTATCTGTTTTACAGCACCTGTTGATATACTTATCTGTTTGTTGTTTTTAGAACATTTCATAGCCAGTTATTCAGCTCCATGCATTACAAACAATGAACCCACCTCC
Source organism: Hydrophis major (assembly GCA_033807585.1). Lineage (NCBI taxonomy): Eukaryota > Metazoa > Chordata > Lepidosauria > Squamata > Elapidae > Hydrophis > Hydrophis major. The sequence continues at coordinate 180,079,946 of CM066331.1, read as the reverse complement.
ACTAACATCATCACATTTTCAGTTGCAAAGAACTCACACAATTAAGCCATTGTCCATAATACTAGTAACCTAAACAAGGACTGGTATTACAAGCATAAGAACCTGGAATTGGCATGGTTACTGTAGTTTGATATTCCTGTGAAATGGCAAGAATATTGCTGTGAGTAATTTTGTAGACACTCCTGATAGCCAGACAGTGGAAAGAGAAAATGTAGGGAACAAGCAAGCTGTGCCTATGGAGAAATAAAATGAAATAGAACCGAGAACAAAAGTCAGGAGGAACCTTCCATTTCCATGCTTGACAAATAAACTAGCCAGATGTACTGTATGCAGCAGAAAGTAAAGCTGAGGAAGTTAGTTCCTGACTGGGATCTACTTCTCAGTAGCATCCAAGACAATACATACTCAAGGCAACTAAGAGTATTGTAAAGCATACATATTCAGATTTCACCCTATCAGCAAAACTAACCATGGTCCCCCCTGTTCTGTCCTTCATTAACATACTCGAGATCCCCGCGCTTTGATTGGCCAAAGCGCGGGGCTCTCCGATTGGTCAGGCGAGCCGCGCCGATTGGCTCGCTAAGAATCTCCCGCGATTGGTCCGTTCAGACCGTGGGAGATTCAAAGCGATGCCATTGGCCGCGGCCGCCGCGGCGAAAGGAATAAAAGCCGCGGGCTTTTTTCCTTTCGCCAGTTCGGTTCCAGCAGATCAATAAAGAGCTTTGCACTAAGTCACCGACTCCTGGCATCATTTCGCGGACTCAACACTGGCGACGAGGGTGGGATCCAGACCCTGAACCGAACCACGTGTCCGACGGAAGCCAGACGAAGCACCGAGATGGCGAAAATCGCACTGCCCGCCCCCTTCAACCCCGCCACCGAGGACTGGGAATCGTTCTCCGACCGATTCCGCATGTACCTCGAGTGCACCGGCATGAAGGACGCCTCGGGCCCACTGAAACGCGCCGTCTTCCTCACCCACTGCGGGACCGAGGTCTTCCAGATGGCCAAAGCATTGGCCAAGCCCGCCGATGCGACCGCCATGGACTGGGACGTCCTCGAACCCATCCTTCGGCGACACTACGCCCCAGAGGTACCCATCCTGATCTGGCGAAACGAGTTCTACCGGCGGGACCAGAGATCGGGTGAGAGCTTCAGCGACTTCGTCACCGAGCTGCGGCGCCTAGGGGGCTCTGCGAATTTGATAACCTAAACAACGCTCTGAGAGACCGAATCGTGCTCGGTCTGTGGGACCCCGCCCTCCAGAGCCGGCTGATGGCTAAGGGCGACATCAGCCTAGCAGACACCCTCACCGCAGCCGCAGCCGCAGAAGCAACCCGAACTTCTGCCGATAGCATGCGCAGACCGGACACCAGGGACCGCGGCGGAAACAACAACCCGGCGAGGTCGACCGAACCAAAAACCGAGACGACAACACACCAGGGCGATTTCCACTCGGCATCCAGCACGTCCGATGACGAGGAGGACATCCATCGACTCCAGACAGGCCGCGACCAACGGAACCGGAGAGGTCGTAAGTCGAGGACCAACTGTGCCGGTTGCGGCGGCGACCACCCCAGGTCGGAATGCCGGTTTTTCGATTCAATCTGCCGGCATTGCGACAAAAAGGGGCACATCGCCCGGGTTTGCCGCCTGAAGAAAAACCGCAGTCCGGCTCGATGGGACCAGAGCGACCGGAGGAGAGAAAGCACACCACCCCGGACCAGAGATCGCCCCTCGGACAGCCGATGGGACCGGAACGGACGATCCTCGCGAGGCGGCGACAACCGGTGGAGAGAGGAGACCCACCAGACGGTCACCATCGGCCACGCCATCACCAACGACGCCCGGAAGGTCCACGTCGAGGTACGCATCGAGGGCCATCCATGCAAAATGGAGGTGGACTCCGGGTCCTACCTCTCCATGATTGCATGGCACGAGATAAAGCGGTTGGTGCCTACCCTCCAAAGGAGGAACGTAGACAACCAGAGACTCATTGTAAAGGACTACCAGGGAAACCGTATCCCGGTAGTCGGCACCAAAAGCTTTAACATAACGTATAAGGGGCGCACCGAACGACTCCCCCTAACGATCGTTGACCGCGACCGCCCAAGCCTACTGGGACTGCAATGGTTCGCCCCGCTCGACATCGCCCTCACAGGAGTCAACCACGTCACCGACGACGGCTGGGAGCAGCAACTAGCCCGGGAGTTCCAAGAGGTCTTCGACGGAAACCTAGGCAAGTACCGAGGGCCCCTTATCTCGTTCGACCTAGACCCTAACGTCCCCCCCAAACGCCTGAAACCAAGGCGGGTGCCATTCGCACTGAAACCCAAAATAGACGAGCAAATTGATAAGCTCGTCAAACAAGGGGTACTGCAGCCCATAGACCACGCCCGGTGGGAGACCCCCATAGTCACCCCGATCAAGCCCGATGGGTCGGTGAGAATCTGTGGGGACTATAAGGCCACCCTAAATGGCGCGCTGCAACAAAGCGCCTACCCCGTCCCAGTAGTGCAACACCTACTGCACTCACTGGGAGGGGGCAAGGTTTTCGCCAAGCTCGATCTCGCCCAGGCATACCAACAGTTGCCGGTCGACGAGCAAACGGCAGAAGCGCAGACCATTGTCACCCACCGGGGAGCATTCAAATGCAACCGACTCCAATTCGGAGTCAGCGTGGCACCGGGCATATTCCAGAGCCTAATGGAGAGGCTATTGCAAGGTATCAAGGGGGTGGTACCTTATTTCGACGACGTCCTAGTGTCGGCAGCCAACCAAGCCGAACTAGAAGGTCGACTAAGGGAGATCCTAACTAAATTTAAAGAGACGGGACTAAAAGTAAAGAGGGAAAAATGCCAGCTTTGCACGGAACGAGTGGAATTCCTGGGCTACCTCCTAGACCGGCACGGCATTCACCCCACAAGCAAAAAAATCAAGGCCATCAAAGAAGCCCCCACCCCTAAATCAAAGACTGAACTACAAGCATTCTTGGGGTTACTGAACTTTTATAATGTTTTCCTACCCCAAAAGGCGACGGCGGCGGAGCCCTTGCATAGGCTCCTGGACAAGGCGGCGACCTGGACTTGGGGGAAACGGGAGCAAGCCGCCTTCCAAAGAATGAAGGACCTCCTCACCTCCGACGCCGTCCTCATACAATTCAACGAGACCCTACCTCTGGCCGTCACATGCGACGCATCACCCTTCGGCGTCGGCGCTGTCCTCAGCCATACCCTTCCCGACAGAAAAGAAGCGCCCATCGCGTTCTTTTCAAGGACCCTCACCAAACCGGAGCGGAACTATAGCCAACTGGACAAAGAGGCTCTGGCTATAGTTGCCGCCATAAAACGATTCCACGAATACCTCTACGGCCGGACTTTCACCATCATAACGGACCACAAGCCGCTGCTGGGAATCCTTGCAGGGAACCGGGCCACCCCGAACATTCTGTCTCCCCGAATGACAAGGTGGTCCGAGTTCCTGGCAGCCTACAACTACGAACTCATACACAGACCGGGTAAGACGATCTCCCATGCAGACGCCTTAAGCCGCTCGCCGCTACCGGAACCCGACACCGACCCAGCACCCATGACGACCACCCTCAGCATAGAGACTCTACCCAACCTGCCCATAACCGCGTCAGACATTGCCCGAGAGACTAATAAAGACAAACGTCTGGCACGGGTGTTGCATTGGGTGGAGAAAGGGTGGCCGGAAAGGGACAATGACGAGTCCGTCAAAACGTTCCGAAACCGCCAAACGGAACTCTCGTTGTTAAAAGGGTGCATACTATGGGGGGACAGGGTGGTCATTCCGGAAAAGCTACAGGGGAAGGTTTTGGAAATGCTGCACGAGGGGCACCCTGGCATCGTGAGGACTAAAGCCCTGGCCAGAAGTTACGCTTGGTGGCCAGGGATGGACAAACAAATAGAGGCCTGGGTAGCTAGGTGCCAACGATGCCAGGAAACGAGGCCCAGCCCACCCACAGCACCCGTCCTAGAGTGGGAAACCCCAAGGGGACCTTGGTCTAGAATCCATATAGACTTCGCCGGGCCCACAAAAGGACACACCTTCCTCATAACAGTTGACGCTTACTCCAACTGGCTGGAGGTAAGCAACATGAAGACGACAACCACGGAGGCCGTGACCAAAGAACTCTGCAAACTCTTTGCAACACACGGCCTCCCAGACGTCGTCATCTCCGACAACGGGCCCCAGTTTACCTCGCTGGAATTCGAAAAATTCCTAGCGGAAAGGGGCATCCGCCACGCGCTGACAGCACCGGCGCACCCGGCGGCGAACGGTAGGGCGGAACGGATGGTCCAATTCACTAAAAAGACCATCCGGAAAATAGACCACGGGGAGATCCAAGAGAAAATCAACAGACTACTCTTCACCCAACACATAACCCCGAATACCACAACCAACAAAAGCCCAGCCGAACTACTAATGGGTAGAAAGCTAAGGTCCCCACTCAACAGGTTACACCCTACGCATAACCCGGAGAGGCCCCCAGACTCAAGCACCAAACACCGAACTTTCGCACCCGGGGACCCCCGTATATGCAAAAAACCTGACGGGAGACCCTCTATGGATCCCAGCCGTCATCACCCAAACAACAGGCCCACACTCGTACCGGCTACAAACAGCAGACGGACGAGCGTGGAAACGCCACATCGACCAACTTAGGTCGAGAACCGCAAACCAACAAACCGCCGACGCACAAACAAACGAACCCAACCCCCGTAACGCAAGCCAAGGGGGGAGGGAATACCCAGGGGACCGAATCCAAAGAAAAATAAACCAGCAATACTCACCGGAACGCAGCCATCACGACCCCTCGCCAGAAAGGAACAGCCAAGCCAGCTCGACCGACCTGGAAAGACCGAGCGGGAGCGGCGAAACCCGTAGCTCAACCAACCCGGAAGGCCCAGGAGGGAGCTACGGAGAAAGGACCGGCCCGATCAACCAGCCGGTTCCCACAACAGCAGCAGGAGCAACAGAGATCCCGACCGAACCGGCCGGGATCCAGCCTACAACTGAGTTGCGCAGGTCAAGTAGGACCAGACGGAGCCCCGCCTACCTACGTGACTACGCAATGTAAGGACTGAACCAAGAGGGGAGGGGTGTTCTGTCCTTCATTAACATACTCGAGATCCCCGCGCTTTGATTGGCCAAAGCGCGGGGCTCTCCGATTGGTCAGGCGAGCCGCGCCGATTGGCTCGCTAAGAATCTCCTGTGATTGGTCCGTTCAGACCGCGGGAGATTCAAAGTGATGCCATTGGCCGCGGCCGCCACGGCGAAAGGAATAAAAGCCGCGGGCTTTTTTCCTTTCGCCAGTTCGGTTCCAGCAGATCAATAAAGAGCTTTGCACTAAGTCACCGACTCCTGGCATCATTTCGCAGACTCAACACCCCCCATCTCCTCTGCTCCCTGCCTCCCCTCCATCCCTCTCTCTCTTCCTCCCTCCCTCCCTCTCCTCTCTCCATAGTCTGGAATCCACTGTGAATCAGGTAGTATGGGCATTTGCTTTTAAAGAGGGTTTTGATTGATTAGGATGACTGCTTTATATAATAAGCACTAATCTATGCAGCTCAGCCTAAACTAAGTTGATGTTCAATTCAGAGGAGAGCAATATATATATAAAAAAAAAAGAAGTAGTGTTTGTTAAGTACTTGGACATGGGTCGGAGTAAATGGAGACAGCCTCTGAATAGTGACTTTCAGCTCTTTATTAGAATAGTGACTTCTCAAAACAACAACAGTGAACCCTGCCTTATATAGGCAACCTTTGTGAGAATTGTCCAATAGCGAGTTATGAACGCAAGTACTTTAAACCAATAATAATCCTCTGTTAAGGGCCAATCGGATTCCTAAGAACTAGCCAATCCGATCTGGCCGCCTAACAGCCAATCAGAAGTGCAGGGCCAGAACCCTGCACTTAACCTCAAGCTCATACTTTATTAACTATGGTACATACATAACAGTATTTTTTTTAAAGAAAGATCTGACATAAAATAAAGATTAAAGAACATGAAATAGGTAACATTTTAATTGGTGGTGACAAAAGGGAGATGAGTGTCTGGATAATTACTTGCTAATAAAAAGCTCCCAACACAAGATATACAAGGAAAAAGTTATCCAGAGGAGGGAGAAGTAAGGAAAGGAACATTTAGACCTGAAAGTGTGTTTGTGTGTGTGTGTATGTATGTGTGTTGTACTCTTCATTCATAACAATGTTTTCAATCGCAGCAATTTTAAGATGTGTTGATTTTAACTTCCAGAATTCCCCACCCAGCTTTAGAGCCCTTTCTAAGCAGAGTCAGCCTATTGCCCCCAACAATCTGGGTCCTCATTTTACCCACCTTGAAAGGATGGAAAGCTGAGTCAACCTTGAGCCAGTGAAATTCAAAATGCTGAACAATCTGACTGACTGACAATCAGCAGTCAGTAGAAGCAGCCTGCAGTACTGCATTCTAACTACTCTGCTACCACGGCTCAATAATAATAATAGGCACCACCAGTCATGTTGCTCCTTCTGACAAGAAAAAACTGGTGAAATCATAGCCCTCTTCTTAAGAACGTGAACTTCTCTATTTAGCCCAATCCTAGGAAAATATGAAAAGGAAATTGCTTTAGGTCTTCTTGCCCAAGGCCCACAAATACCACACTTAACAAACATTGTGCCAGTCCTAAAACAAGGGGTAACTATGCAATTGCACAGTCCTACATATAAAGAAGACCTTAATGAAAAATTTCCCAAAGACAAATTCTAGTTATAAAAAAGAGAAGACAAGGGAAGGCAATAATATTTGGACTGAAAATTCCAAATAAAATTCATGCAATCAGTTTTACTAGTTATTTACCACCTCTTTGAATTTTTGAATTTCAATACATTTTTGGGTTTTATTGAAGAATGTGTAGTTAGACAGGGACCACCTGTTTCTCTTGATCAGAGTTCTTGGGTACCAAAAATCTAAAGCATTGGTATTCATAATGTTAAGTCTGGGGCGTGGGCGCAAGGAACGGAGACAAGACATCGAATAGTGACTCCAACTCTTTATTAGTGACTTCAGAACAGAGCAGGGATACTGGGCAGCAGCAGTTCCTTTTATAGATAACCAATGGTTTGATTTTGCTGCACTGGTAGTGGCCAATCAGCGGCAACCCGCTGTCAGCCAATCAGATTAGCCAGAAACGGCCAATCACAATCCGCTGTTCGCAAGCCAATCAGAAGTGCAGGATTACGAGCCTGCTGCAGGAACAAAACTATTAGGATTTTTAACTAAAGTGTTTGCTTAGTTCGTAACACCCCTTCCCCCTAGGTTCCGTCTGAGGGGTGGGGTGATGTATTCTTGCAGGTAGGCAGGTCGTTTCACCTATCTACCTGATCTGCGTTGCTCCACCAGTCCTTGCCCTGAATCTGGTCTCGGTGGGCTGCTTGCTGCGCTTGTTGGCAAAGATGTTCCACCCTTTCCGTTGGGTGACTCGGGGTTGTCATCTCTGCTTCCATTAAGGTTGTCCTCCGGATCCCTTGGATTTGCTGCTGTCGCAGTGCTGTTCTGTGGTGAGGTGATCGTCTGGCCCGGCTCTCCTTCAGAAGGTGAATATCTCTGGGTTGGTTGTGCTGATTGCTGGTTTTCACGTACTGGGTCGTATGCTAGTTCTTCTCTGGTCCCCTCCATTTCCCTTCCCCCCCCAGGTTTGAGGTTCGGGGTTTGTGACGGGGGTAGGTGCCAGCCTGGAGCGCAGTTGATCGATATGGCGCTTCCACTTTTTTCCATCAGTAGTTTGTAAACGGTAGGAACGTGGACCCGTAAGTTGAGTTATTGTAGCGGGGACCCACAATGGGTCACCGGAAAAGTTTTTTGCAAAGACTGGGTCGCCTACCTTGAAGGTGCGATACCTGCTGCTGGACCCCACGGGCTTTTCTGGTGTGTTGGTAGGGTGCAAGCGGTCAAGATGTGAGCGAAGTCGCCGACCCATCAGAAGTTTGGCCGGGGTTCTGTTTGTGGTGCTGTTTGGGGTAATATGTTGGAGGAGAAGCATCCGGGTCACCTTGTCGTCGATGTCCCCTTGCTCCATCTTTAGTAAAGTTTTCTTTACGAATTGAACCATTCGCTCAGCCCTGCCATTGGCCGCAGGTGAGATGGCGATGTCAACGCATGGCGTATCCCCCGCTCTGCCAGGTACTGTTCGAATGCCAGAGCGGTGAATTGGGGGCCATTATCTGAAACTAGGACATCTGGCAACCCATGCGTAGCAAATAGTTTATTTAGTTTTTTAGTGACAGCTTCTGTGGTGGTGCTCTTCATTTTGAGGACCTCCAGCCAGTTGGAGTATGCATCCACTGCTATAAGAAATGTATGCCCCTTGGTAGGTCCTGCAAAATTGATGTGGATACAGGACCAGGGACCTCAGGGTGCTTCCCATTCAGTTGGTGGTGCTTTAGGTGGAGATGAACGAGTGTCCTGACACTTGCTGCAAGTGGCCACCCAGGTTTCTATTCGCTTATCTATACCTGGCCACCAAGCGTAGCTTCTTGCTAGTGCCTTCATTCGCACGATGCCCAGATGGCCATCGTGCAATAGTTTTAGGACTTTATGCTGTAATCTCTCTGGAATGACGACTCTGTCTCCCCACAAGACGCATCCCTTTTGGGAGAAAAGTTCTGTTTGCCGGTTTTTGAACAGCTTGAAGGTGTCGTTTGGTTCATTGTCAGGCCAACCTCTTTCTACCCAGCTGAGGACCCGTGCCAAACAATGATTCTTCCTTGTTTCTGAGGCGATGTCTTGTGCAGTCAGCGGTGGTGAAGGAAGAGTTTTGATTTGTAGCGTAGCGAGGGTTGGAGCTGGGTCGTCTATGACTTCTAGTAACGGAGAATGGCTCAAAGAGTCAGTGTGGGGAATGGCTTTCCCCGGGCGGTGTAGCAGTTGGTAATCGTATGCGGCTAGAAACTCTGACCAACTCAGTGATAAGATGTGGGGAGTTGGTTTGTCTTCCGCTAAAATGCCAAGTAATGGTTTGTGGTCGGTAATTATGGAGAAAGATCTTCCATATACATACTCATGGAATCGTTTAATTGCAGACACAATAGCGAGAGCCTCTTTATCAAGTTGGCTATAGTTTCTCTCAGTTTTAGATAAAGTTCTTGAAAAGAACGCAATAGGTGCCGTTTGGTAGGATGGGTGGCTCAGGATAGCTCCTACTCCAAACTGTGAGGCATTGCAGGTGACAATTAAAGGCAAAGTCTCATTATATTGAATCAATACAGCATCTGAAGTTAACAGGTTCTTTACTTGCTGAAAAGCTCGCTCTTCGCAATGTTCCCAGACCCAGAAAATCTTCTTATCAAGGAACCTATGCAGGGGTTCAGCAACAGTCGCCTTCTAGCTTCTCGGTGAAAATGTCCTGGAATTCCTGGACGAGGGCCACTTCCCAGTCATCACTTCCGGTTTGGTTGATGCCCGTTAGTTCAATTCCTAGTGGCGCGAACCATTGCAAACCCAGCAAACTGGGCCGATCTCGATCGACGATAGTAAGAGGTAGGGTTGCGGTGTGATCTATAAAGGATACTCGGACATGGCTGGAACCGGCAACTGGAATTCTGTTTCCTTGGTAGTCTTTTAATATGATTTTTTGAGTGCTGAGGTCCTGGCGACGAATGTCAGGGATCAGCTGTTTTAAGGTTTTCCAGGAGACTATTGACAGGGACGACCCAGAGTTGACTTCCATAACAGATGGTTGATTCTCAATGGTGACCTTCACTCGGATTTTCCTCGCATCAAGGGAGAACACGTGGCCAATGGTGATGGTTTGATGGGCCTCTTCCCGTCTGGTTGAATTGGCGGGTGCTCGATTTCTGTAGTATTGGCTCCATTGGTTGTTTTGGCGGTCCCGATTTATTGGTGGAGTGCCAGTTGTATGCCGGGAATTGTTTTCTCTTCGGATTGGGCTGGACCCTCACCTGCTTCTGCAGTCCTTTGTGATGTGGCCCCTCTTTCCACAGGAACAGCAGAGTGCGTCTAGGAATTTGCAGTCTGATCGCGGGTGGTTTCCCCCGCATCCAGCACATTGACTCGAAGGCTTATGATTCCGCTGGTGTCGCTGGTCGCGTTCGGATCTGAGTCTGTTGACCTCCTCTTCCTTGCTTTCTGATGAGGATTCAAGGTCTTCATGGTGGGTGGTCGTTGTGTGCCTTTCGGAGAAAGGTATAGTATCACTGGCGAGTTGGCGGTGCGGTGCATTCGCTCAGTGCATTCGAGCGGCTGACTTCCTGGTTGCTTCTGCTGCAGTAGCATCGGCGATGACATCTGTGAGACCAATGTCTCCCTTTGCCATAATCTTGCTCTGGGTCGTGGGGTCTTTTAGGCCCAGAACAATTCGATCTCTCATGGCTTACCTCGAGGTTTGCGAAGCCACAGAGTCCCCCTAGGTTTCTAAGATCAGCGATGAAGTCTCCAACATTTTTGCCTTCTTGCTGGTCCCTCTGGTAAAACTCATGTCTCCTGATGAGTGTTGGCACCACAGGTGCATAATGAACCCGTAGGATTGGGGCAAGGTTGTCCCAGTCCATTGTCTTGACTTCTGCTGGTTTCACAAGTGCTTTTACCATTTTAAAAACGGCGGGCCCGCAATGGGTCAGAAATACAGCTCATTTCTTGCCAGGCATAGCATCTTTCAAATTGTTGGTCTCCAGGAACATCTGGAACCTGTCCACACACGAGTCCCAGTCTTCATTAGCCGGGTCAAATGGAGCGGGTGGTATAGCGCTGCTGGTCATTCTGCCGCTTTTGGTGCGCTCTTAGCCACGTGCTGTGTTAGCATTCGGTGAGTGTTCAATCAGGTCTATCGTCTCCGCATCCCACCCTCGTTGCCAGTGTTAAGTCTGGAGCATGGGCGCAAGAACAGAGACGAGACATCGAATAGTGACTCCAACTCTTTATTAGTGACTTCAGAAAAGAGCAGGGATACTGGGCAGCAGCAGCTCCTTTTATAGAGCTGGCTGCTGTCACCATAACCAATGGTTTGATTTTGCCGTGCTGGTAGCGGCCAATCAGCGGCGACCGACTGTCAGCCAATCAGATTAGCCAGAAACGGCCAATCACAATCCGCTGTTCGCGAGCCAATCAGAAGTGCAGGATTACGAGCCTGCTGCGGAAACAAAACTATTAGGATTTTTAACTAAAGTGTTTGCTTAGTTCGTAACACATAAGAAAAACAAAGCCACATAGTTGTATAATAAATGGAAATAAAACCAGACAATTACCTACAAATATTTGGAAATGGCCTTTCATGCACAGAGCTCTTAGACTTTGCACCAGGAAGATATAGCTGAAACAATTTCAAAATTGTCAATGACAATTGAGTCTCTTCAGAACCAGAAGGATCATTGGCTACCACTGGCATTACTATAGGTCAGATTCACCAATATTTTATAATAAAACACACCTGCTCATCTGATTATGAAGAAATAGAAATGGTTTATTTACTTACTGTTTAGCTACTTCATTGCCATTTCTATAAAAATCTGTGCAAGGATTACATATTGCACACACACACCCAGGGAGGACATAAGAATTTTCCTATCATGGTAGCTGAATTTTGTGTGGCTGCAAAAGTCCAAAAGTAATACATTTTCACTTCATTAATTTTATTTTCCTTGCTTTACTCTTTATGATCTTTGATCATATTTAGAGGACTCTTTCCTTCCTTTTATGGACAACTGTTCTTTTGTGTTTGGGGGTTGTGGTTTGTGTTTGGGGTGGGTGGGTTTTTTGTGTGGGTATGGATTGTTTTGGGGGGGATTGTTGGAACTAGGTTTATGTTATTTTTTAATATTTTCTTTCTAAGACTAAGAATGGAAGCCAACCCTCTGAGAGGCACACCACTACTATTGCCATCTTAAGTCCTATAACCTTCTCCAAAACAAAAATAGCCTGAAGTTGTGCTGCTGAAATTGGTCATTTTGCTGTTCCCAGTGCTGGGAGGGACATAAATGGGATGGTTGGGGAATATGGATTGCCTACTGCTGTTTTCAGATTAACTATTCCAAACAAACTTTAGTTCTGATTTTAAACTCTCAGTAGTGATTTCAGAAATATTTTCTGGAATCTTTTGTTCCTTTTGGCACTTAGATCATAAAGCAAGTGATGATATACTCTATTTTTGTATCTTTGAAAAAAATGGAGGATCTTTGTTGCCCAATAAAACTGTTTTTCTCAAGCTTTGTGGGCGGCTGTAATTATGAATTTCCATTCTTTAGCTTCTTACCTCTAGTTCCTGCTGATGTTTTGACTTTAATTTATGTATCACATTCACTGACAAGCATGTAGTGGCTTACAACACAAAAAAGAAATAATTTATTTGCCAACATTTAAGTTGTAATTTAATATAATAGGGATGGGGGATTGAATGGTTCTCAAGGAAGGCAGAGGAGGGTGTCCTATTTCATTGGAGTTGGGTAACAGGAGATACAGGAGACAAGGGAGAAGACAGGCATGGGGAACGCGACCTCGGTGTTTAATACCAATCTCATGTTCTGCCCCATTGCATTCACCTCATTTTCCTAGTCAGCAGATCTGTGGTGGCCCTGGCCTTAAACTGCTGCTTTTAAATGTGAGATCAGCCTGCAATAAGGCTAGCCTTATTGCTGATTTGATCCTCGAAGAGAAGGCTGATCTGACTTATATAACTGAGACCTGGCTGGGCCCAGAGGGAGGCGTTCCTCTTGTAGAAATGTGCCCAGTGGGTTATTGAGCATGGCACCAATCTAGATCTCAGGGCCGGGGAGGAGGGGTGGCTGTTGTTATCAGAGAATCTCTAGTAGCCTCCAGAGGCATTGTTCAGCAAGTCCCCAGCTGTGAGACCCTTTTTCTTAGATTGGGCTCAAGGGATCAGGTAGGATTACTGCTGCTATACCAGCCTCCCTGCTGCGTGGCAGCTTACCTACCTAGGCTCCTGGACCTCGCCGCAGGTTTGGCAGTGGAATTCCCCAGGCTTATAATTATGGGGGATTTCAGCCTGCCTTCTCTGGGGGCAGGGTTGGAGGTAGCCTGAGATTTCATAGAAACCATGACTCCCATGGGCCTGTCCCTGATTATCCAGAGCCTGACTATTAATAGTGGTCACACTTCTGATTTGGTGTTGTTGTCGGAGCAGTGTCTATGTGACCTGGAATTGGTAGACCTGTCCCCCCCGGGGGATGGGGGGGACACAGATCACAGTCTGGTGGCAATGAGTTTCTCAAAAGCTGCACCCCCTCCCAGAGGGAGGCAGAACCTATTAGATTGGTCCACCCCCATCGACTAATGGACCCAGCTGAGTTCCAGAAGGAGCTGCGGGTTATAACTGCAGGTCTATTATGCAGTCCAGTTGAGCTCTTAGTCACTGTTTGGAATAAGAAGGTGACTAAGGTTCTGGATAGGATTGCACTCTTTGACCTCTCCTCACTTGTAGACATCTCTGTGCCCCATGGTATACAGAGGAACTGCGAGGGATGAAACACATGAGGAGACATCTAGAGCGCCGCTGGTGGAAGACAGGAGATGAACTCGATCTGGGTAAGAGCTGCTACTAAGGCCTTCCTGGTGGCGATTCGTGAGGTGAAGTGTAAATAGTTCTCCACACTAATTGCGTCTGCAGATAATTGCCCAGCGACCCTCTTTAAGGTAAGCCATCTCCTTCTAGGGAAGGAGGAGATTGAGGTCCAATTGAAGAGGCGCACTGAGGAATTTGCAGATTTTCTGGAAGACAAAATCACTTGACTTCATTCCCAGTTAGATGCTGGCATGGTTGCTGTTCCAGTGGAAGCTCCTGAGGCAGGTTCTTGCTCTGTTATCTGGGAATGACCCTGTTGCCCCTGAGGACCCTGTTGCCCCTGAGGAAGTGGACAGGATCCTAGGGAGTATGTGTGCAAGCACCTGTATTTTAGACCCGTGTCCTTCCTGGCTTGTGAAAGCTTCCCAGAAGGGGACAGGCAGGTGGACTCTGGTAGTGATTAATGCTTCTCTACAGGAGGGGGCAGTGCCCCAGTACTTTAAGGAGGCTGTGGTCCACCCTCTTCTTAAGAAGCCATCACTGGACTCCACCTGGTTGGATAATTTCTGACCTGTCTCCAATCTTCCCTTTTTGGGGAAGTTTGTTGAGAAGATGGTTGCGCAGCAGCTCAAGAGATTCCTTGGTGAAACAGATTGTTTCAACCCCTACCAGTCAGGATTCAGGCCTGGATTTGGGACAGAAACTACATTGGTTGAACTTTTGGATGATCTCTGACAGGAGCTGGATGGGGATAGTGCACCCATCCTTGCTCTACTTGACCTCTTGGCGGCTTTTGATACCATTGACCATGGGATTCTCCTGGGATGGCTTCAGGGGATGGGGGTGGGAGGCCTTGTACTGTCTTGGTTCACTTCCTTCCTCTGCGGCTATTCTCAGTCAGTGTTGATAGGAGGAGAGAGATCCAGCCCTCGCCTACTGCTTTATGGGGTTCTGCAGGGCTTGGTATTCTCTCTGTTCCTTTTCAACATTTATATGAAGCCACTGGGTGAGATAATCCATCACCATGAACTGAGGTATCACCAATATGCAGATGATACTCAGCTCTATGTCTCAGCCTGTGGTGAGTTAAGTGTTGCTGTGTCCCCCTTCTCGCAATGCCTGGAGGCTGTTAGGGGTTGGATGGGGAGCAATGGGTTGAAACTAAACCCTTGCAAGACTGAGTGGCTCTGGGTTTGGGGTTTGTTGGCTCAGGGAAAATTACCACCTTTAGTGTTGGGTGGGGTGGCACTATCCCAAACAGACCCTGTGCATAATCTGGGGTTTTTCCTGGACTGACAACTCCTGTTCGAAGAGCAGGTGGCGGTCATGGCCAGGAGGGCCTTTGCACAACTGCAGGTTGTGCACCATTTATGCCCTTTTCTGGACCAGCGATTCCTACTCCCAGTCATTCATGCCCTGGTCACTTTCCGTCTTGATTATTGCAATGTGCTCTACATGGGGCTACCCTTGAAGAATATCTAGAAGCTCCAGTTGGTGCAAAATGAAGCAGCCAACATGCTTTTGTGCAGACCCCAGTGTGCACATCTGTCACCTCTCCTGCAGGAGCTGCATTGGTTGCCGATGTGCTTCTGGGTGCAATTCAAGGTGCTGGTTGTCACCTTTAAAGCCTTTCATGGCTTGGGTCCGGGTTATCTGAGGGAACATCTCTTGCCAGTCACATCCACCTGACCCATTAGAGCGAAGAGGCAGGGAATGTTGCAGGTCCCACCCCTGAGGGAGATACACCTGGTGGGACCCAGAAGAAGGGCTTTCTCAGTGGTAGCTGCCTTTCTCTGGAATATCATTCCCCCAGAGATTAGAATGGCCCCCACTCTAGCAGTCTTCTGAAAGGCACTGAAAACCTGGTTTTGCCAGCGGGCCTGGGCAACCCAGAAAGGGATGGAGCCAATCAAATGGCTAGTGTGATCTGATGTTGTCGGGGCGGGGGGTGGGAGTTTGGTTTGTTTTAAAAAAAATTTCCAAATTTTGTTCTATTATACTTTACTATTTATTTGGGGGGTTTTGTTAGTTTTTTGTTGTTTTTTATTTTTATTTTTTGTTTTAAATATGGTTTTACATTCTATAAGCTGCCTCAAGTCGCCATGGGTGTATAGGCGGCAATATAAATTAAATAAATAAATAATAATTCAATGCAAATAAGCAATAGTTTTTTTCAACAATACTTCAATTATCCATTTCATGCTTTTCACATTGCTTCTCTTGAATCATATTCTGTTTGTTTGTTTTTCTTTCAATCCTTATCTCTGAGTTTGTTGTTTTCCACTTTCTTTTTCTGATTTCTTTTGTTTATTCAGTCCTCTGGATATTCTTTTCTTTTTCCTCAGCTCCTTGAGTGGACTCATTTTCTGGTGTGAAAAGGTCATTTAGAAAAAGATAAACATGTACACAATGGGCTAGAAAAACCCATTGCAAGATGGAATAGAGAGTGAGCAGGAACAAATGACCTTTTCTGTAATGGACAGAGAAGTATGACTTTTAAAACATCGCTTCCTCATTATGGTACAGAAAGAACAAAACAGTAGCTAGAGAATGTCAGTGGAAGGAAGGAGAACAATCCATTCTTATATTCTAGATGCTACATTCAGTTTCTCAGGGTTGCTCACATAATTGTTTGGATGGAATCAGAATGAGTACAGTATCTTTCTTTTTTCTTTTTACCAAATTCTGTTGTCGTACATTTGTGTGTACAGTTCACACATATAAATAGGTGTACATCTAAGCAGAAAGCAGTATCAAGTACTTGTATTTATGTTGGGACAGTGCTACATTTTTTATTTCTAACTTTGTAATTTAGTTTGTGCTTGCAGTAATTTCTTGATATAGTTTATTATGTTTGCCAAATGGAAGAGAGCAGAGGTTTTCAAACATTTTTAGGCTGTAGAACTGATGGTTTTTTAAAAAATCAGAACACCCCCAATTAAGAGCAAAATTATAGAGACAGAAAATTGGTTGAGCTGAAGTGACCTTTATTTCCCTTAATTTCTTAGTCATTTCGAGAACCCTAGGGTTCCATGCAGCACAATGTGAAAAACTCCCAGGAATTCTCATTAACGTATACAATTACATGTTAAAAAGGCGGTGTTTGGGAGGGGGCTTCAATTGTGTGGTTGTGACACCATTCTTAATTTTTTAAAACCCCTTTGTAAACACTGAGTAAGAGAAGCTAGACCCTCATTCTTGGTATTAAAAAGTCAGGAAACATGTTTAAATAAAACCAGAGGTGGTATTCAGCAGGTTCTGACCAGTTCTAGAGAACCCGTAGTGGAAATTTTGAGTAGTTCAGAAAACCGGCAAATACCACCTCTGACTGGCCCCACCCCCATCTATTCTCTGCCTTCCGAGTCCCAGCTGATTGGCTGGGTCTTCTTTTGTTGCCCTGCACAGGAGAACGGAGCTGGAAAGCAGGTTAATGGGATGGGGAGGGAATGAGATTTTGCAGTATCCTTCCCCTACCACGCCCACCAAGCCACGCCCACAGAACCAGTAGTAAAAAATGTTGAATCCCACCACTGAATAAAACATAGGGTACTGTGTTATCTGAAAATTAAAAAATTGGCCATAAAAGCTCAGCGTATCATTCTATGTTAAATTGAAAGTGGACTTAAGCCTTTATGTCCCCCTCTGGCTGAAAAAAACAAAAAATAGAAAGCATTCTACAAAATAATTGTCCAAATTGAAGACAAAATATCACTCCAAGTGATTATAGGCAATTATAATTCCCCAATTAAACTAAAGACAACTTCTTTCCCCATTCACTTTTTCAAAGATCAACATGAAAAGTAAAATGCAAAATATGTTGTAATGTGATATAGGCTGTGAAGACTGATGTCAGAATGAAAACTGATATTTATATCCATAAAAATATATATCTCATTGTGAAACTTTTCCTGAATCATTTCAGATCAGCCAGAAAAAATACGCACTCTCTCTCACACACACACAGTGTTATATGTCATAACATTTTGCAAAGAGTAGGTGCACAGCATTATTCTCCGAAAATGAAGAATTCCAAAGCTGCCTCTCCTGACTGTTCTGCTCCTTTGAAAGATCTTAAAACACAAAGCTAAAATAGAATCATAGAATTGTTTAGAATAGATAGTTCTGGTTTTAATAAGGAAATTTTAGTTTAGCTAGAGGTAACATATTCACTCTCTGGGGCACATTGTTTGGAGTGTTTCTAGATGCAACTGCCTTTCAGGATACATACTTTAATAAAACAGTGTAATATCCACTGTGTACAATGAAATATATACCAGTTACAGGTTATAGGTTAAATCTGAAAGGTCCCATATGTTTCATCATTTTTGAGTCTGTCATGGATGCATGCCACAAGCCATCCTAAAATATTGTTACTGTAGTAAAACTGGGAAATCACACTACCATCTCAGAGTTAATGTCATGAAATAGAATATAACTTTATTATGGTCATAGACCAGCAATAGACATCACTATTTACAATATATATATATAAATAGTACTGACACTTTATAATACATTAATAGTGGATAATAACATCCCTGTTAAGAAAGTGTGTATGTTGTGGCCCACCGGCAGCTGACAGAGCTGGCAGCAGAGTTGGACAGTAGTGAGGAGGTTGGAGAGGAACCTGAGCTGGGCCTGGAGGCTGAGGAAGATCCAGAGGAGGGCGCTGCATCAAAGGCAGAGATGGGGCCAGGGCAGGCTGGCAGTCAGCAGCTGCCTTCGGGTTAAGACTGCATTGATGCGGGCGAGCTTATGGAACTGGTTCCCAGCCTGTGCATGCACAGAGCTAGCAGAAGACAAGAACAATTGAGAAAGCAAGGTCTACTTAGGAGTAAGGCCACACCTCAGAAATGATTGGCCCCTCCCATAGGACATTAAAGAAGAGTGAACAGGACATGAAACAGGAAGCAATTTTTCAGGAAGCAATTATCGTATTTTCCGGACAATAGAGCGCATCAGAATATAAGCCGCACCCACTAAATTTTAAAAGAAAAAAATATTTTTACATATATTAGCCACAGCAGACTATAAGTCGCAGATATATACGTTGTGAAATGAGATATTTCCACAGAAAGATTTTGTAAATGTTTATTTACATACCTTGTTTCCAAACAGTGCCTGTAACATGACAATAAAACGGCTGAACAAACAAAACAGAAAAGTCATTAATGTTTTTATTCATCCTCCTCCTGTGCACTGAAACCACTGAAGTCATCTTCTTCAGTGTTGGAGTTGAAGAGCCTCAGAACATCTCCATCACATACCTTTTCAGTCTCTGTCGGTGTTGCTCTCAATGTCACTTTCATCTCGAGGCACAGTTAACGATGAAGTTGTGCTGTTCTCTCCACGCAGCATTCCAGCCTTTCGAAACCCCTTGGTGATTGTGAATTCTTTCGCACTGCTCCACACTGTTAGGATCCACTGGCAGACCTCAGAAAAGAATGCTCTTCACATGCGGCCAGTTTTTGTGAATGATTTCTCACCACTGGTCATCCAAGCCTCTCATTCACCTCGAAGTGCCGCTTTAAATGCACGATTCACACTGATGTCTAGTGGCTGCAAAAACTTAGTTGTACCTCCAGGAATCACAGCTGGAATTGAGTTTGTTCTCTTGATGGCTGCTTTCACAGAACCTGTTATGTGGGCCCTCTTACTGTCCAAAACAAGCAATGATTTTTTCCAGTGAAAAAATCCTCCCGGGCACTTACTGTAGCACTCCGTCAGCCATTCAGTCATTAGGCTTTCTATCATCCACCCTTTTTTGTTAACTTTAACGACTATGCCTTTCGGGAGTTTTTCTTTTGGCGTAGTCACCCGCTTAAAAATCACCATCAGTGGAAGCTTCTGTCTGGATGCAGTGCAGCTCAAAACACACGTAAAATGTGTTCTCTTGTGGTCAGTTGTTTTCACCATAATGGATGATGCTCCTGTCTTGTTAACAGTTCTAGTTAGAGGCAGGTCAAATGTTAAAAGTTGTTAGGGATAACATTGTTTACCCTAACTGGTTTAGGTAAAATAACAAATATGTTATCATGGTTTATAAGTTAAAGTGTCTGCAACTTTAAATATAGGAATGTAATTAAGGGAGTGGTTGTAAAAAGCACCATAAAAGAAGCAAGGAATGTCAGCTTGCTCTCTCTGACTTGATGATCCCTAATTACTGGATGAAGACTGCATTTTTCCCTACTGGAACGGGAGAGAGATAAAGGACTGATTTATTGTAAGTGAACTGACATAGGATATTCTGCACGGACTTTGCTAATTGAATATCCTTGAATGGACTGACTAAAATGATACATGACTAAAGGACTGTTATTTTGACTATGCTATAAACTCTAAATGGAATAAACTATATTTTGATAGCACAAGCGTGTCTGTTATTTTTACTGTATGTTAACAAACATACAAGCTTATCTCACTCATTTATCTGTGTGCCCTATCTGACTAATGCTGCACATTCTGTTTAGCTTGTCTCCTTAACCCTGGTTGGGGAACACAGGCTTAACAAAAGTACTTCATCTATATTTATGATGTTGTCTGGTCTGATGGAATTCTTGGCTAGTTTTGTTTCAATAAATTTATGGAAGTTTGCAACTTTTTCCTCGTAGTCAGAAGGGAGTTGCTGACAGACAGTTGTCTGCACCCTGATGGACAGATCTCATAAATCTACAACACCATGATGGTCCACCTTTAAAATCTTCAATACCCATTTAGCTGGTGATTGTTTTAGCTTTCAGCCGGATCTGCACAGTAGATACACCTCAGCCGTCTGCTCTCTGTGTGTTCACCCAGCCCTCAAGAACATTTTCAAGTTTAGGCCATCTGCTTTTATGATCTCTGAAAACCTTTGTTATCCTTTGGCATTGAATCAGTTCTTCACGCTGCCGTCTCCAACATCTCACCATTGATTCATTAACGCCAAGCTTACGTGCAGCAGCTCTATTTCCTTCCTGGTTAGACAGATCGATTGCTTTCAACTTAAAAACTGCATCATATGCTTTTCTTCGTGTACTTTCCATGATGAGGGTGTGAAAAATATTTTGCGTTCATGCGTGTCGTGCTGCTTGCGTTGAGCGCACCAAAAACTACCGGTAGTGTCTTCTTCTTTGCATTGACCTCTTGTGTCTGTCACGTTTTTGCGCCCCCTGATGGCAGTTAGCGAAGAAAAATCTATAGATAAGCTACACTGTTGTACAAGCCGCAGGGTTCAAAGCGTGGGAAAAAAGTAGCAGCTTATAGTCCGGAAAATATGGTAGTTCATTTGGTCGGTTCAAGCTTTTCAAAATTCTGTTTGACTCTGTGTCAAGTTTAGTCTCACCCTGCTTCTGACAATTACTTCTCGGGCCGCATTCCAAGTGTGATAAGGTGGGGGTTTATAAACATTATCCTGGAAGACTGTTTGTGAAGCCTGGCTGGCTGTGAATGAACATAATTCACAGCTGTGGAAATAAAAGAGGTTGTGCCGGGATTAAGATTGTTTTATGCTTTCTAAGGAAGCCTAGGTCAGAACAACATGTTCTTGAACAATTAGGGACACTCCCTGGTTTATGTGAGTAGAGAGCCAATAAGTATGTGAGTAAATATCATTTTCCAAAAATTGTTAGAGATATCTCCAGAAATTGGCACAAGTTGGCAGCTATAATTCTGTAACCAATTTTTTTCTGGTAGACATTGCAACAACACAGAATTTTGCCACTGCATGCATAGTAGCTGGGTTTGAGTCCTGGAGGAGAAAGCCTACATAAAAATTGTCTGCCCTCCCTGGCAATCTCTCTAAAAAGGAGGGAATATACATTGACCTATAAACTCTGTATAACTCACAGTACAATAAAACATGTGAGATATCTTTGACTTCTCCTTTACCACATATGCATACTTGTTTTGCTATTGGTATTTTCTTATAACTGCCCTGAAGGTGTGCTGAGGAGAGGATATTAAATCTGGCTCTGAAGAAAGCTATTCTTTGTTTTGGGAAGATCAGATCATTTAGATATCTTGCCAATTCCCACACTCCCTTTTTGATTCTGTCCCTACTGTGAAGAGGCAACCTATTTAGTTCTTCTTGGAACTCCATGTCCTTCATTCTATTGATTACTACTTGCTTTGCTTGATCAAAGCCTAGGGACATTAAGAATACCGGTGAGAGTCCATAGGAGCCCAGCTTGTGGTCTATCACCTGTTTCCAGGGGAAGGAGTAGTTATCAGTCAGCGTAGCGAGGTCAGTCCCTCTGGAAAGAAATGCATTTTTAGCCAATGAATGATCATTATCTTCCAGGCTCTTACCTAGAGTTAATGTTATGAGTTTCATTGTTTTTGCTTTTTAAGTTTGGCAACTGCATGCAACTTTGGACAGATGTTCAGGAACGCTTGTTTTCAATAACATTTATGTAATGTACAAGTCATGAACCTCAATATTAGGGCTACAGTGGTTACTTTAAGTTCAGGAGAGATTGTGTTGGACGAGTATGATGATTTAAAAATAAACATGGTGTCTTGCAGCTCCCCAGTTGAAAAATAGGGGAATAAATTTGCTTTCTGTAGCTACTTCTTATCCTCTCCCCAGATGAGGCAAACGAGATTCTACTGATTTATAAACACTAACTCTGTAATTAGTGGAAATCATGGTCATCCCAAAATTAATGTAAAGGAATATATGAAAAAAGTGAAATATTAAGGAAAAAATAACTTCAGAAAAACGAGTTGGGGATTAGGGAAATACTGAGAGGAATTGGTAAGCCAAAGCAGTCTTTCCCTAACTATTGCCCTTCATAATTACTCAACTATATTTCCAGTTGAGACACTTGAAGAGGAATGTTGTCTCTGTGATCACAGGGAGGTAAAAAGGAAGCACTTCATGCTAGGAATTTCTCACTGCTATCCAAAATGGCTGGTTTTAAATAATAATAATGCAGAAAGCTTTATACTTTGCCTATTTCTTAAAAGTAAATTGTATTATTGCAGTGTACATTCCTAAGCTTCAGTCCTATGAATGCTCATGTTGGAGCAAGCCACATTGAAACTGACTTAAGAGCTTGAGTGGTTGTGTGTCTCTGTTGTTCCATATTGCTGGAGAAACATGGAGCAGAAGGAAATTTAGTCAATCATCCCCACTCTCCTCTAATTCTGTTTTTGATTTTGTATTTTGGGGAATTGGAAATTGCAATCAAATCTCTGGCATGGAAAAGTGTGCCATTTCCTTATGTACACCCTTTTTGCCATATTAGTATAATATTCAAATTAATGTAATTATAATTACTATAATTCAAATTAGTATAATGTCACTGATTGCTATTCTACAGTGAAATGTGGAATTGAAATAGGAAACCATGGAGAAAATAAATGCTTTTGGGCAGCAGTTGTCAAAATCACTTGATGAAATAAAGGGGTATTTTTGTGAACCAAACATTCAGGAACTGGGTCTGGTAATGCTGAGAAAAAGATTGGAGAGCAGGTAGCTAGGGAACTGATCCTTCTGTTCATTCAACTAAGTAGAAGTGCACTTTCCTATTTCAATGAGTGCATGTTATTCAATTTCCTGGATGGGTTTGAAGTAGCCTTTCCCAAATTGGTATCCACCAAATGTAATTTCCATGATTTTAACCATGATCTTCCATGATCTAATACATCTAATGCATATTTCATTATCACAGTGAATGAGAATAATAGGAATTATAATCTCAAACATCTGGACTAGGAAAGGACAGTGTAAAAATCGTGATCCTGATCCTAATTTTCTATGTACCCAAGTTTAATAATTTTATTCACCAGCTTTAAGTAAGAAACATGGAAAGACTAATAATTATTCTGGGCAGAACACTTCTAATTCTGAAAGCTACTTCACACATCTGATAAAATGAGCTGCAGCTCATGAAAACTTATGCCTTATAATAAGATGTGTTAGCGCTAAATGTGCTATCAGACACTCTGGTTCTTTCATTTCTGGTTTCTATACTGTTGTAATCCCAATCTATATAATTCACATATAAACTAGAAACAACATGAGTGACACAAATTCAGTAAAGCATAGAATTCTGCTATAGATTTCATAGAACATTATAGGTATATTATATCATCATTATCGTCACCATCATCCCTTTCATCTATAAGTTCAAGGTGATATACATACCACTTCTTTTCCAAATTTATTACAAGGTTAGCAATGAGAGAATGACTAGCTAACATTCATCCAGTAAATCTTGATGATAAAGGACATTTAACAACTATGTTACACTGGTTATCATGCTGTAGTTCACAAATAAAACAAATTCCCATTGCAAAAACAACTTCCAATGGACCCTGCATTATCGCTTTCTAAAATACTGTATTTATGTGGACTAAGTATGAGGGCTTGGTACCTTCCAGATTAGGTTAAATATCAGAAAGCCCAATCATGCCGTGTAACACAAGCCACATTTTCTTTTGTTTCCTCAGCTGAATTTTGCACCCACTTTCTGGGTTAACACTCTTTCTTTTCCCGTTGGTACATTTTAACAGTTCATGGCTTACTACTGCCTAATTCATGCATGTTGATATTCTTTCTAGGAATTTGTTAGACCACCTGAGCAAGTACAGGTAGTCTTCAATTTATAATCACAATTGAGCCCAAAATTTATGTTGCTAAGTGAGAAATTTGTTGAGTGAATTTTACCCCATGTTACGAGTTTCTTGCCACATTTGTTAAGTGAAATTATTAAGTTAGTTAAGTGAATCTGGCTTTTCCATTGACTTTTCTTGTCAGAAGGTTGCAAAAGGAGATCACATTACTCTGCAACCTTCATAAATATGAACCAGTTGTCAAACATCCAATTATAAATCACATGACCACAGGACTGCTACAATGCTCATAAGTGTGAAAAATGGTGTTAAATCACTTTTTTCAGTGTTGTTGTAACCTTGAATGGTCACTAAATGAACTGTTGTAAATCAAGGACTACCTGTAATGAGGAATTATTATGATAATAGGGCCAATTATGTTGCTAGTAGACAAATGCCAGTAGAAAGAATGGAGAAAATCAGAGTGGGAATAATAAAAGATAAAGTGAGTCCTTCTAGCCTCCCAAAATGGGAAAGCATAAACCTGATGCTTTCCATGTGTTTTAAGAATTGCAATTCTATCATCATGAAGTTTTGTAGCCATACTAACATTAAAAAAAATCCAACGATTACAAATATACTTCAAATTATATTGCTGCAAAACAGTGTCGTTGAATTTGCACAAGCAATGACCATATCATAAAGTAACAACGGAAATATTTTGAGTTATATCATGAAATCATCATAAATGATTACTGGGCCAACATCTACTTCAAAACTAGAGGAACTTCCACAGTCCTCAGCCTTCAAGTAGTAAGGAATTAAATCATTATTTTTTAATGAATAAATTTCCAAATTAATAGACACTGTAGTGCTGGAGTAAAAGACCACATAAATTAGAAAGGAGGTTAATTAAAAAGGGGAAGAAAGGAGGGGAAAATATCAGCATTCCTTAAATGTTGGAGAGATGCAGGGGTGGGCTGCTGGGGGTTCACAGGGATGTGGGAAAGCCCCTACTAAGATTCTGTGCAGTTCAAAGAACCCCCAAATCCCACTCCTGGCTGGGCCCCCCACCCCACCCCATCCCACACTTCCTAGGAATCCCCACACAGTCCGTTTTGGATGCAGGTAAGTGCACAGCGTGCGGGGAGAGGGAAAAAAGTTTGGGAAGGCCAGAAATGGGCCTGTTTCCGGCTTCCAGAGAGCCTCTGGAGCCCACAGAGGCCATTTTCGCCTTCCTGGAGGCTCAGGGAAAGCCTCTGGAGCCTGGGGAGGGCAAAATTGCCCCCCTTCTGCCGTGGTGCAGGAGGCCGAATAGGTCAAACCCACCATGGCCACGCCCACCAAGCAACTGAGCAGAGAATCCTTTGCTAAAATTTTGGAAGCCTTGGAGAGATGGTAGCCTTAGAGATTTACATTCATTGTACACTTGGAGGAAGATATTTGAAAGGCTCCAAATGCCCCTTTTTAAATGCAGGTGCTCCCATTTCCTGTATCCCATGCAGAAAGATATGTGACATTCCCTAAATGCATTTGATGTCTTGGCTTCTTTCTTTTGCCTATAGCCAGAGGAGCTGACAAATATTTTGGAAATTTGCAATGTTGTGTTTACCAGCATGTTTGCCCTGGAGATGATTTTGAAACTTGCTGCCTTTGGTCTCTTTGATTACCTTCGCAACCCATACAACATTTTTGACAGTATCATTGTCATCATCAGGTAATGACAATTCAAATCTCTATTGAATCAATAATGAAATGTTGCATAACAGCAGTGGATGAAATTAGCTAGCTTCTTGTCATCCAAATTAGAGTAGATCAGAGTTAAGTTGTATCTACTAATTGTAAGCATGTGTGTGCCCACATCTTCATAATTCATATTATTTTTAAACAAATCCAGTTTGCACAAGGACTGGGATTGGCAAATGAATAGTAGTGATGAATTATGTTTACATCAATATTTTGAACTAGCTTTTTAAAATAATATACTATAATTATCCAAAATTTTGTGTAGAGTCAGGCAACCTGAATATTTGATTATATTTCAAATTTTCCCACTAGATTATCTGTTACATTCAGGATAGCCTATGTTTACTTATTATTACTTTTTTTATACTGCCTTTACTATTTCTTATAAATAAGGTAGTAAACATACATAATACTTCTTCCCCTCCTATATTCCTCAGAACAATAACCCTGTAAAGAGAGTTGGGCTGAGAGAGGCTGGGCCAAAATCACTCAACCAGATATTTGCTCTATAAATGAATGCTGCCAACTGTGAAAGCAATAATATTACGTTAAATCCAGTTTCATAGTGCTGTATTATAGAATCAGCATAACAAATAATTTGTGCAAAATTATAAATATAACTAGAGGTAGTACTTGTTTAATGACCATAATTGGGACCAGCAATTCTGTTGCTAAGCAACCAAGTTGTTAGGCAAGACATTACGTGACTGAGACTCGTGATTTTACTGCCAGCTTCTCTATTGATCTTGGTTGTCTGAAATTAGTTGTGAAGCATGCAGATAGTGATCACATGACTATGGGACGCTGCAACCTCAGTAAATGCTTACTGTTGCAAAGCACACAAATCTCAGTCATGTAACATGTGGGGGCACTGTGATGGCCAAAAGTGCTAGGACCTGTCATAAAAGTTATTTTTTTCAGGACCTTTGTAACTTTGAACAGTTGCTAAAGAGGGCATTTGTTAAAGCAAGGTTTACCTGTAAAAGTAAAATATTATTCCTAGATAAGGCATTCACTTTCTATCTCTTCTTTCTATGTTCAGAATTCCTGTCTTTATAAACCTACACAACTGCCTTAATCTATGGTCAAACTATGATATTTCCTCTGCATGTAACTACAGTCATCTGTTTGAATATATTTAAAAAGAATTAGATGAATGTTTTTGTGTCTCTAGATATAGAGGCTACTTTGCTTGATGGAAATGGCAGTCTTAATTATTGATCAGACACATACATACATTGAAGAATCAATGGTGTGGTGTGGTAAGAAAGGGCTTTGGAAATTATCTGATTCATTCCAGTGCTCAGGGTGAGAACCATTCCTATCCCTGATAGATGGTTGACCAGCCTCACTTTCACCAATTCCAATTAAAGAGTGTCCAGCGTCTTCCCCCAGGCAATCTTTTTATTGTTGAAAAACTCTTACTATGAGGAAACTTTTCCTGATATCCCACTGAAATCCATTTCACCATAATTTAATTTCTGTAGTTTAAATCCATTGTGGTGTCTTCAGGAACAACTCTGAAAAAATCTGCCTGTCTTCTATATGATAGCCCTTCTGATGCTTGAAGAGAGTTATCATGTCTCTGTAGACTCCTCTTCTCCAGACTAAACATACTCAATGCCTCCAACCATTTGTCTTACTTTTTGTTTCTTTCAGGACCCTAATTAACTTGGCTGCTTTCTCTGGACGTGTTCCATTTTTCAATGTATTTTCTAAATTGCTGTGCTCAGAATTGAATGTATTGTGGTCCAATCAAAGCAGAACAGAAAGAAATAACTTCTCTTGATCTTGACACTATACTGAGCAATGGACAGTTTTGCCTCCAGCTTCTTCACCTTCTCTTACAGCAAGGCTGTAAGCCTGAACATGCAGCATGTTTAATTATTGTCATCTTTAGGGAAAGAAACAAACATGGCACAGCTTTGCAGGTCACAAGCATAGTTCACATTCTTTATATGAACAGGAAATAAAAAAAAATTGCCTCTTCTTTAAGTTCATCCACAGCTCCGTTTGTTTATTCAGTTTGTTCTCTTCGAACTGCTTCCTTATATTTTTTCTGAAGTTGCTTCAAATAGGTTGGCAACAAATGATGCTCCAGTGGGCAATTAGTAGTGTATCAGAAACATTCGGGAAACAGTAATCTGTGGTCTCCCTAATTCATCTTCCATTTGATCCGTTTTCTCTTTTATTCTTCCCTGCCAAAATCCTTTGCTATTACTCTTTGCTCAATTAATGAACTTGCTTATTCATCCTCTTCATTTCGTCAAATATATTTATATCTATAGATATGCACCCACATGCGTACACATACAGAAAAACATATCCCACATAATTATATTCTTAGATAAAACCACACACAAGCACACAATTTATTCAAAAGTATATTTACAAAATATATTTTGGTCACAAATGCTTATGTCAGATATTGTTCTAGTTGGATCAGTTTGGACCTTCCAGGTCTTCTGGATTTCTCACCTCCCATATCAGTGGCCTTTCTAGCTAGGATTTATAGAAGATCAAGAAAGCCTTTGGATTATACCAGAACAATTGAATTATAGTTAGAGTACATTTGATGGAAAAATTATACCTCTCTTACCCTCACAAATGTTCTCATACATAGAGTCTGTTTGGAACCTAAACCTAATGAAAGATGACTGAATGAAATCGGTTGTTTATTGAATCCCTTTTATTATTTTTCCAATCTCATTATGGTCTTAGCAGTTTCTCTCTCACTTTTGTGTGTCCTCTTCTGATTGCTTTTATTTGTAGCATCTGGGAGATCGTAGGTCAGGCTGATGGTGGCCTCTCAGTGCTGAGGACATTCCGGCTATTGAGAGTGCTGAAGCTGGTGAGATTCATGCCTGCCTTGAGACGTCAACTTGTAGTACTGATGAAGACAATGGATAATGTAGCAACCTTCTGCATGCTCCTCATGCTCTTTATCTTTATCTTCAGGTA
The DNA here is from genome assembly GCA_033807585.1 of Hydrophis major. Taxonomy (NCBI): domain Eukaryota; kingdom Metazoa; phylum Chordata; class Lepidosauria; order Squamata; family Elapidae; genus Hydrophis; species Hydrophis major. The sequence continues at coordinate 180,051,165 of CM066331.1, read as the reverse complement.
GGAAGATGAAATGCATGCTGAAGAGAGTTGGGCCTGTATAGGATGTGGTTAGCTTTTCCTAATGGAAGCAGAAAGCTACCAAGGAACTAACAAGTGAACATGGAAGATTAATATAGGGTGGGCTCCTTTTCTAGTTTAAACACTGAGAAAGGAAAATGTCAGTAAAGGCAAATTAAATCTCTGAGCCTAAACCCGATTTCCCCATTTTGAACACTTTCCAGATGTGCAGCTCAAATTGCCAGAATTTTCAACAATAGTTATGCTGGCTGGAAATAGAGAGAATTCAACTTCATATATCCAGGAGTGCCCTAAGCCATCAGAGCAGTTTTAAGCTGTAATGGGCTGATACCAACTGCACAATTAATACATGTAGTTAGTACATTTATTCATTTATCCAGAGTCTGGAAGACAAAGCAAGAACTCAAGGAAATAATAAAAATAAAATAAAACCCTTATAGTCACATAAGATTAATGGAATAAAAAAGATGTTAATCGCTTTATGAAAAGCAAGGAGGGGAAACAAGTTCCAGAGCCCTAGAGTTGGTACAGAGAAAGCCTGCTGCCTGATCCAAATCCAGTAAACTTATCATATGGGGGGGGGGGGATTGTAATCAGAGTCTGTCAAGATGACCAGACTGGATGAACAAAATCCATTTGGGCAAAGCAATATCGTGTACATTCAGGTGCTAAACTGTGCACCAGTGAGTTGTGTTGGCTGCAACCTATCCTCTGCCTGCTAGACCAGCTGTAGCTTTTACCCATGTGGAAGTCCAGGACCTCAGTGCAGTTTACAAAAGAAGGATTTTGGCTATAGCATAATCAGATGTTGACTCCTTCAACCTTAGATCAAAAGAAAGGGAAGTTAATTATAACTAAGACCAGTCTTTCCTAATCTGCTTTTCTGTAAATGTCCTAGACCAATGTCCTCCTGATATTTGAATTACAATCTCTATCATATTATACCAGTATGGTCATTCTGTTGAGGGGTTCTAAAAGGTGGAATCTGAAATATCTTGAGGTTCTCAGAGAAGGGATGCTGAGTAATATTGTATTAATGTCCACTAGCTAGTTACCTTTAGTGCCTTCTGTTCAAGAACAATTACATTTTTCAAGTATTTTTTCAGTTTAGCCAAATTTCTTTGCCTTTAAATTAAAAAAATGCAATAAGGCTAGGAGATTAATAAATGAACAGTTAAAATATGAATGAAGAAAATCAAAATAAATCTCACAATACTTCAAGATAACCAATAAGTTTTGCTATCGTGTTGTTTTTACTACTAATGTTGGGTTGAGAAATGAAGTTGATGGGTTGTTTTCAGGATATATCTGAGGAGGCTAACCAATGCCATCAGTTATGAACACTAGAGATTCCATTTTGATCCTATTTCATAGGGTTGATTTACATTTGGGGAAACTCATAAAGATTTCCCTAGATGTTTTGAAATGGAATAATAGAATGTAAAAATTTTAGATAATCATTACTTAAGAATTTGAAAATAAGCAGACATTGATTGATGCTTTATAGCTTGCCTTCAAAAGTTATGAATGCTCCATCACTGGAGGCTTTTAAGAAGAAACTGCACAACCATTTGTCTGAAATGGTTTAGGGCAGGGGTCTCCAACCTTGGCTCCTGGAAGCCTGGCGGACTTCAACTCCCAGAGTTCCACAGCCAGCAAAGCTGGCTGTGGAATTCTGGGAGTTGAAGTCCGCCAGGCTTCCAGGAGCCAAGGTTGGAGACCCCTGGTTTAGGGTCTCCTAGATTGGACTAGAAGAACTGCAAGGTCCCTTCCAACTGTAATGTTCTATGTTCTTTTAAAAACCATAAAAACATTTTTCTTCCCTACAGCATCCTTGGAATGCACATCTTTGGTTGTAAATTTAGTCTTAGAACTGACACCGGAGACACAGTCCCTGACCGGAAAAACTTTGACTCCTTACTTTGGGCTATTGTCACTGTATTCCAGGTAAGTTCATAGTAGGGTAAGGAACAAAGAAGAGATAGAATTTAAACTTTCAATCTTCTTATCATAGAACCATATTCCATTGTGTTTCCATAAAAGAGAGCTCATGTAGACCAATAATGAAACCTACTGACTTTCGCAAGCAGAACTGTCCTTCCTATTGTATCTTTCACACTGCAGTAATCTGTGGGTATCAATCCTTTCCAGAGAGTGCCACTAACAGTGGCATAGTACAATATACAGGCATATGCTCATATAAATCATGTCATGATTGCATTCTTTCCCATGTTATGCAAAATATTAGAATAGTAATATTAGAAACTTTTCCTGTTGGAAAATATTTTGATAGAATATCTTGTTTTTTAATTTATTTATTTACTGGAAATACATATCTCATATTTCTGCTAAATGCATTTTTCCTGGACTTAACTATATAACCTTAAACTTTACCACTCAGATCTTGACACAGGAGGATTGGAATGTTGTACTTTATAATGGCATGGCCTCAACCTCTCCATGGGCATCGCTTTATTTTGTGGCTCTCATGACCTTTGGAAATTATGTTCTCTTCAACCTACTGGTGGCGATCCTAGTGGAGGGATTCCAGGCAGAGGTGAGTTGCTACAGCAATTGCTTTCAGGAAGGTTAGTTGCAAATAAGGAAGAGATTCAGGATCAGATTTCCAATGCCTTATAAGTCAATCCTTGCCAACTAGGCATTGTTTTGAACAGCTGTTATCACTTCCACCAATACATACAGTTTCCATGGGTGGTGCTATTGGGAGCTAAATTCTAACACGTTTGATAAATACAGAGTGCAGGGAGATTGTTTTAAGTCATGTTTTGTTGGGAGTGATCATGGAAAATTATAACTACCAATTCATGAGTATATGACATCTAAGGATAGAAAAGACATGCATTTGGAATAGAATTTAATGAACTCAATTTATTTTCTTGCCTTTTAAAATCTGCATTGTGATGCAGTGCTCAAATCAGAAATGCATACACAAATATTACTCTTCATTCAACCGATTTATATGGCTGTTCATTCCTCAGAGTGACTAGTCAATAAGAAACAAAGCAAAGCAAAAAGAAACCTTACGGTCTGACTGTCAAACCCTTTTTATCTCCCAAGATGGGCACATCCAAATATCCGGGGGGGGGGGGGGAGTAAGGTTCCTAATGCCTTAGGAGGGTCATAGCAAATTGCATCTGGAGGTGAAGGGGACATTCGTGGAGGTAGATGCTACCATGGAAAAGGCATGCTTTGTAGGTCCAGCCTGATGACATTGGCACAGAGAAGAGACCTGTAGCAGGCCCAACCTGAAGGAGCATGTGGGAATTATAGTATCTTCCAAATGTTTATATTAGTTGGATCCAGATTATAATATGTACACATTTTCAAATGAACTTTAAAAAATATAGATGCTGTTCTAGTAAACATTATAAAAAGAAAAAGAAAAAATTGAGCCATTCAGACATCCCTTCCTACTTAATAATCTGAATGCTATTGTTTCTTTCATGGAGTGGTATATTATACAATTATTTTCATAAAGTATTTTTTCACCTTTACAATTCTCTGAAATCAAAGGGAAATCACTCTGTTTGCTCTCATGATGCTCACAATTCCCAGGTCTTTGCATTTATTTTCCCAATGCAGGGTGATGCTAACCGTTCATATTCAGATGAGGACCAGAGTTCATCAAATATTGAAGAATTTGACAAGTTCCAGGATAGTTCAGGTATTAGCAGGGAATACACAATGTGTATGTCTATATAAAAGCATATAATCTTGGAAAGTATTCTTCCTTCCTTCCTTCCTTCCTTTTGCTCCAAGATATGCTTTGGATCCACAGAGATGGATCCTTCAGTCCATTTAATTTCCAATTCACAAACTTTTCTAAGGAATATTTGCTTCATTATAGTGCAGAAATTCAGGTGACTTTTCTTCTATCCAAGATGCATGAGTAACTTAATTCAGAATGTTACAGAGGCTTAGGCAATCCTGATAAAATCAAAATAGTTTCATTGGAACAACAATAATGATGACAAAAGTGTTCAAATCAATTTTTCAGTTGAGTTTCAATCAGACCGCTAGTGCTCAAACTGCACAAAAAATACTTAACTTTCAAAACCGTAACAAAATATCTAGTGGCTACAGATTTATCAACAGCAAATTTTGGATGAATTAAATCAGTAAAAGCCAAGATGAAAGAAATTGATCAATACATTTGGGGAGAGCAATCTGAACCTAGAATTGCATGAGGCTTGTCAAATCTCCATTTTGTGCCCTTGGAGCCATCATTGCTGAAAAATAATGGTACAATTTTCTGACATTTTGAAATGGGAAATGGATGAAAACTGTTGTATAAGCTCTAAAATAAGTATATCACAAAAATAAAATAAGTGATATGATGCAAGTGATATGATTCTGCACACACTGGAAGCCTAAGCCACCCTAAAAGCATGAAGCTACAAAAAGGTTTATTGTCAAAGTTAACAATTCAGAATATTTTAAAAGAGCAGGAGAAAGCCCAATTATATAGATTATAAAGCTAAGTCAACTTACAGGAAGAATGTATGTTGGAAGGTGTTCGAAAGATCTAAGAAAGATGAGTCCCAGCAATCACTTGGAAACAAAGACTGAAAGGAAAATCAGAACTTTATCATTTGAAGATCAAATACGGATGAGAAAATGCATTTTGCAGTAATTTTCTGAGTTAATGTTGTATGTTTTGTTCATTCCAATTTCGCACTATACATGCCAATGGCTATAAAAGTCAATTTCCCCCATTTTCAATCAAAAGAAGGATAAAGAATGATATCCAGGTCCATGAATTACCCTTGATCTTGGGAATTATGGCAATTAAAGTCTCCAATTCATCTGAAGAATAGAAAATACATTGCACCATTCCAATTAATCATTTCTGCTTACTTTTACTAAATTTGGAGTGAAATGTCCAAATAAAATAATGACACAAATTTCACCTCTTGTATATTTGTAATGTGGAAGCTAAAGTGTGGTGGTGCTTGCTTTGTGATTGCATGACACACATTTTGTCATTCTAGTATCATTGTGGATAGCTGCAGATACCTGTGCATTCAGCACAAATTTACTTCTGAACTGTTACCACTGGACTATCTTTGCTACTCTAATAGTTCTCATTCTGTTACAGTGAAGGAAACTTGTGGTGGTAAATGTTAAACAAATGTTAAAAGATAAGGGTGGTTTTTTTTACTTTAATGGAGCAGAGTTTCATCAAATGTTTCCAAGCTTCTGTAAGAATAACATAAAGCATTGTTAGAATAGGAATATGAAGAAAGAGGGGAAAGGGATTAATTTATTTCCATATTTTTCCTTGTTTTCTAGAAGCATAACTACAGGGTTAGAATATTTCTATGTTGAAATGTTTATTTTACAGCACTGATTACTTTAAAAAATATCTTCCCTGGGTATTATCTCTCTTTCTCTCTGTGTTTTGTCTGCTTTGTTTTTGTTTTTTCTCAGATCCAAAGCTTTGTGCAATTCCCATGACTCCAAATGGGCATCTTGACCCCAGCCTTCCTTGTCTAAACCAGCCTGGGGCAACTGCTGGAATAATGAATCCATCCCACAATATTTTGCAGTCAGATATTCTCATGGCCCTTGAATCCCGGAAAAGCAGCGTGATGTCTTTAGTAAGTGAATTTAAGTCCATCTGCAACCTACTTACATTATATTATATATTAGTCATATATTAGGACCATCTTCCAACTCCAATATCTGAGAATTTGGCCTTTAATTAGTAGAATCATTATATAAACTTCTCCATTTATATATTCTGCAATCAGTAGGCTTGATTGATATCTATGCACTTTCCTTACCCCTCTCCATTTAACATGGTAGGAAAGGGTTGAGTATTTTTCCCTATATTGAAAGGAATTGGATTATACAAAATAGTTAAGAATTTATATTGAAGCTCTGCTGAATAGTAATTAACACTGACTGCAATGTAATAAAAATAAGAACTAGGCCAATGCAATTAAAAGTATATCTAATGTAAGTCTTTACTTTTCTAATTTACAAATAAACTAGCTTGCTGTGCTGAAAGGACAGTCATTGACTCTGCAGATGATTGTATCATACTTACTTTTATTATGATCATCAACTAGGATGATAATTTGAGAGTCCAACATAGTTTGGGGGAGTTAGAGATTTCCCACCCATACTGGACAAGTCCTAGACTTGGAGAGGAAAGCAAAAAGTGCTCTTGAATGATAGTAGTCATCATATTAAAGAAGACATTTACTTGAATACAAAAGGAGAGAACATCTTTTTATAATGTGTTTGCTGTCTAGAGAGACTAAGGAAGATGACCTTCATGGAGATGCACAAGATTTGTTATCAAAGGGATGAAAGGGATGTCTTAAGTCTATGATAGACATAGAATATTTGGCAGAGGCTCAGGCAGATGCTTCATTAAATCATAGGAGTATAAGCAGGGAGAGGAGTTACAGCAGAGCTAGGTTTGAAAAATTGTGTTACTATAGCTAATTTCAATAAAAGTAGTTTTGGCCTTTCTATGGAGTTGATTTCCTGGTCTGGACTATCTAGTGGAACTGACATCACCTGAAGTCTTATAACTATTTCCATTAAATTTAATTTTTTTAAAAGGAAGGCTATATTTTAAATGTTTTAATTAAGCAATTCAGTGCATTAATTATATGTGTAATTAAATGTTTTTAATTAAGTTTTCACTTAAAGAGCCAGTTTGGTGTAAGGAGTTGGCCTAAAAACCAAGAAGCTGTAAATTCTAATTCCATTTTAGACATGAAAAATGAGCTGGTGACTTTGAAACACTCTCTCTCACACATACTCTCTCAGCCCAACTCCCTTAAGAGGGCTATTGTTATGGGGAAAATAGGAGGAGGAAAGAGTATATATATGAAAACGGGCAGGATAAAAACAAAGAAAAGGGTAACACCGAATGTTTGTAACACCCTCAGTTATTGAATAGGATTAAAAGAAACTGAAAAGTTTGTCTCATTTTTCCATGTATTAGTCCACTGATCTATTTCCTTAGTCTGTTTTTTTGAGAAGGAAACCTTAGGTGAGAGTTAAGTAATGAGTTACAAATGCAGTAGTATAAAATGTATAACAAATAAATAAAAATATGCTGGTGCATGACTAAAACTATGTCAACTTCTTGTTTTGAATGGGAGCACTATATGGGTTTTGGTTTTTTTTTGGCTTTCTTACAGTCTAGCTCCCGTAGCTCTCATGGGGCTCGGTATCATAGTGGAGGCTGGGGAAGCAGACGTTCCAGTTGGAACAACCTTGCTCGAGGACACAGCCTCAAACACAAGCCTTTTTCAGCTGAACATGAATCACTTTTATCTGGGGAACGGCACAGGATAACAGAGGCAGAACAAGAAAGGCCAGTAATTCACCATCACCGACGGACATTTTCATTGGATACCAAAGATTCCACTGAACTGGAATTGGCTTCAGCAGTCTCATCTGGGCACAAGCCATCATGGAAGATAGGAATGACTATAGGGCCAAGCAAGCACCAGCACTGCAATGGTAAAATGCCCACAATTGCTAAGGATATATTTCCAGAAATGAACAATCGGAAAGACCATGGAGAAGATGATGAAGAGATAGATTATGTAAATATTTATTTATTTATTTAGCTGTTCATTCATTCTTTAAATGTATTGACCACATAACTTATCACAAGGTAACTGGGTGGTTTATAATATTAAAAAGATAAAACAGTACAAAACCTATACACAATAAAAAGATAAATACTCAACTTTAACCAAAAGATGGAGAGGGAGGGAGTAGGATGAACATGTCTGTCAACAACCTCCAACCTGAAGCCCCCACATAGGAGTTCCAGGCCAATTGGCAGAGCCAGGTTTTCTTGTGAAATGTCAGGAAGGTTGGAACTGACCTCACTCTGTGAAGCAAGATGACCCAAAGAGCAGGTGCTCTGACAAAGAAGGCTCTTTTCCTGGACCTGGTAGCTGGAATACCTTGGCCGATGGGGCCTGCAACAGCATGCGTCTTCTGCTGGCCAGGGTGAGGTAGGTCAATCCCATTGGGATGAGGTAGTCCTTCAGTATATTTTCTATCTTTACTAAAAGAAATTGAAAACAGAAAAATTATAGTAAATGAACAGATGAACTCTATTACAGTATAGTGCAAAAGAAAAACCATAGCAAAGCTTTAGTGTGATACCTTCTATAGTGACTCCCGGAAGAAGATCTCACAGTAGAATCCCATTTAGGAAAAAAAGTAGATTGAGAGAGAATCCAAGCAGCTCAAAGATCTCAAAGCAAATTATTTTACTGTAGTGTTCTAGCTGTCATTCATTGCTCTTCCATTCCATTCCTACATGATAAATAATTTCATGATGGATCAGAGCAAAATTTCTGAATTTTCTGGCTATGCCACCATCAGTTTATCAGTATGCTCTTTGTTGTGTTTTTATAACATGCAGAAGTGATTATAGTGATTATAATAAATAGTAATATTAGATAGTGAACAACTAAATATGTTCATTTAGTACATGGATGATTTTCAGTTGGGCATGAGAGATACAGAAGAAAAGAAACAACTATTGCTCAACAGTTCCTGATTTTCTGCTTCTGCCTCTACAGAGTCTGTGTTTCCGTATAAAGAAGATGATAGAGGCCTACAAGCCAGATTGGTGTGAGTTACGGGAAGATTGGTCCATCTATTTATTCTCACCAGAAAACAAGTATGTTTCATTTGCATGTGTTTTGGGGAATGGCAATTCAAGCATGGGTTTATCATCCTGTCTTCAATTTTAGTGTAGAAATGATTTAACTATTTGCAGTCATACAAGAAGGCTTAGTTTTCAATTGTACATTCAAGTTATCCTTAGGATAATTACAATGAAGCATTGCTCCTTTTTTCTTGCCCTCTCTTTTTTCCCCTCTTCCTCCTTTGGTCTTGCTTTTGAATTTTGCTTTCCATGTTTTCCAGGTGAAGCTATACTGGCATTTTATCTTAAGACCAAGTGGTGTAAAATATACATCATCATCCTATTTTCCTGATGGTTTTTTTTAACTTAGTGTTTTATACTTTTCCCATATTACTCTGACTGTTCCCCCAACAATTATTGTTTCAGCATATTCTCAAATCATATGCATTTAGGTTTATCCACTTTGAAAACCAGTGAAGATTATTTAGAGTTGTAGAATCTACTTTGCAACGTTTTCCCCACTTTCTCCTTTGATCTCTGTCTTGCATGCCAGGTATGCAGGCAAGAAATTTGTTTTTTTTTTCTGCATAATCACACAGTATCTATTTTTAAACCTGCATTTCTTTCCTAATTATGCAGATATGCATGTACTTTCCATACTTAACAGCAACACCATGACTGCCCACTTCATGCAGTATGTTGTGGCTTGTGGCATGTGCTTATGGAGTAAATACAATATCCTTAACCTTTCAAAATGTCCCTACATCTCCAAAATTACAAAAGTGTTTCATATTATAAAAATTGCGTTCATAAACATGTGGTTGCCATACAATAATTGCATTTGGGAAAATCCATGCCCTTAGCAAATAATATTACATTTCAATAGAAAGTCTTACAGAAACTAAGGAATCTATTCTTGCTTTTAAAATGCAAGTTGATTGGTCAATTATGTACTCTCAAATAAATGGGAGAAAATAACTACAGATAGTCCTCAACTTACAGCAGTTCATTTAGCAATCATTTGAAATTACCACAGCACTGAAAAATGACATGACCATTTTTCATACTAACAACCATTGCAGCATCCTCATGGTCACATGTTCAAAATTCAGGTGTTTGGCAGCTGGTTTGTATTTATGACAGTTGCAATGTCCTAGAGTTGCATGATCACCTTTTTCATCCTTTTGACAATCAAAGTTAATGGGGAAGCCAGAGCCATTTAACAATGATGTTGCTAACTGAATAACTGCGGTAATTCACTCACCAGCTGCGGCAAGAAATGTCATAAAATGGTGCAAATTTCACTTAACAAATGTTAAGTGAAATTTAGCAACAAACATTTTGGGCTCAATTCTGGTGAATTGATGACTTAATTGAGGAAGTTGAGTATTGCCCATAAATCTTTCTATTTTTCAATTTTGATTAACATCTAAAGTTTAATGTCGTACCCTTTTCTATCCCGTTTGCCCTACTTTCTTTAAATCTTCCAGGTGTCTCTGTCAGTCATTTATGCACAGCTTTTTCTAGTCAAGGACTGATTTTTTTTTTAAGGCCATCAAGGATGAAGTGAGCTTGTTCAGTGTAAAATAAGTGTATTAAACCTTTTGGGGATGAAACAAATGTCTGAGAAAAGGATGTGTTTAAAAACTGGTGGGTTTGTCACTAAATTTTGTTAATGTGAACTGGGATGCATGCAGAAGCCTGCTATGACCATGATATGTCCATTGTACATATATTCATAGATAACCTTTCATAGTTTAGAACAAACTGTCTTCCAGATTTCGCATTCTCTGCCAAACTATCATTGCTCATAAGCTATTTGATTATATCGTCCTGGCCTTCATTTTCTTGAACTGCGTTACTATTGCCTTGGAGAGACCTGAGATTGAACAGAGGAGCACAGTGAGTAGATTTGTATAATAATGAGTAGACTTGTAATTTTAGCAGTTAGAAACTCATAAATGCTTTCTGCAGCCTCTAAATAATACTGTATACAATAATTGGATTTAAATCTAAGAATTCACTTTATTCTGTTTCGGAAATATCCAGAGGTATGTGTTTCAGAGAGTAATAAAGGTCATATGGATATAAATAATATTCAAGTGGCAGAAGACTGTTCTTGCTTCTATTCATGCTTAATGTCTGTAGGATAGTGACTGGACTCCCATAAAAACAGATCTGAAAGATGAGGAAGATCCATCTCCTTGTGCATGCCTGTGTAGTGTGACCAAGAGGGTATAATAATACAGATAATATATTTGTATTTATATTTTTAAAGACATTTGTGCCCAAATAAGAAAAAAAATTAGCTGCTGGTTGATACAAATACATTTCTGCCTAAAGGAATTTAATTATATGATTACACAGGGAGAGTACAAAGCAAATTATTTAAAATACTGAGGTGGGAAATGCTTTTGAGGCAACATACCCAAATACACTGTATTTTCAATCATAGCAATTCTTAACTTTAACATAAGCACCATTTCCCCAAGCCTGTTGCAATTATTTAAATGGAAAGATACTTATTATATCTATTTTGAGACTGCCTTTGATTGTTCTAGGAGAGAATCTTCCTCACAGTGTCCAATTACATCTTCACAGCAATCTTTGTTGCTGAGATGACACTGAAGGTAAGTTACCCACTGCCAAGTCATTCTTGCTGTGCTGGCTCAACTAATATCTTAAGTGTAAAAGGAGTGCCATTTTCACAATTATTTTCACTGGATGGTGTCACAAATTTTTTCAGTGCTGTGAAAAGAGAAAACATTCTGTTGAGAAAAGATTACCTTCATTATGAATTGGCTTTGTTTGTACTCATTTCAATAGATAAAGAAATGGATTCAGTAGTTGTTTAACTACCATTATCAGGTTCATTGCATGATTCCCAATTAGCTAGAATTAGTTTAGAAAGAAGACCTAGGTGGGGGCAGGGAGCCAGATCTTTGGAGGGAAAGAAATTAAAAGCTTGCACATTTCAGTGACGCTTCTCCCTAATTGTTTATTCCTCTTTGGATTAGAGAAAATCCATTTCAGTCCCAAAATAAAAATGAATAAATATTTAGCATGGCCTTGGAGCTTCTTTTTTCAATTTCCTCCTACAGACTAAACATTTCATAACTACACTTACTTATCTAAAATGTGTAATCATCTTTATGAGGATGAAAAGTTGTGTACAATAAGAGGGAATAGATGTCATCAGCATCTTGAAGTTGGTTAATAACTGTATAGAGGATACCAGTATTTCTTAGAGGAACTAGTCAAAGCTTCCAATTCTAATTCCTCTTTTTCTCAAAATTTATTCTGCTGAAAGAGACGAACAGCAATGCTGGCACAGTTGGTTATTGTGTTTACATAAATTCTTTACCTGTCATTATTACAATGGATTCTATGACCTAATAAATCCATTTTTGAGGAATCGGAAGTGTACCTCACTAGAGATGTCATTTACTGATTCATTATTTCATTTCACATGCTCATACAATCCTTAATCTTCTCTAGATAGTCTCTCTTGGTCTGTATTTTGGAGATCAGGCCTACCTACGCAGTAGTTGGAATATCTTGGATGGCTTTTTGGTGTTTGTATCCATTATTGATATCGTAGTTTCGGTAGCCTCTGCCGGAGGAGCCAAAATCCTAGGAGTGCTAAGAGTCCTCCGACTTCTGCGCACTTTACGCCCCCTGAGGTAAGATCCAAGAAACCTCACCTATATCATAACCCTGCATGGAAAATTTCAAAAATATATTTTGTTTTGTCTCATGTTGTTGGCCAAATAAAAGAATTTAGTAAGGTAAAGCCTCTCTCAAATCAAATCCAGCTCCTAGTGTTTTCATGGTTGTAGACAGTTTTGTTTTGTTTTGTTTGCCAACAATAGAGAAAGGAGTTACGCTGCCTACTTTAGGGAGGTTTACCTCAACTCCTAATCTAGTCTATGGATTTCCTGGCAATCCCCATCTCCATATTAAGCAAGTTTGACAACCAAGGTGTGAGGACTATGAAAAAAAAATCAGTCACAATTTGAAATTAAGCCAATAAAGTTTATTTACTGTATTAGTTAATTAATTAAATGTGTATGCCACCCATCTCACCCGAGGTGACTTCAGACATTAAATTAAAATGCACTAAAACAGGGGTGTCAAACTCACATCAACATGGCATTGTCACATAATGTATAATGACTTTTTCCCCCTTCGCTAAACCACCACATGACATGGGCCACGGGTTTGACATCCCTGCAATAAAACATTAAAGCAATAAATAAAGATAATAAATTGAAATTGAAATAAAACTAATCAGGATGGAGAGGGAGCAAAGTGCACACAGGGAAGAAGTAGGGTGTTATTTACTCCCTAATGCCACCTCCAAAATTCTGCATCCTATTGGCGCCCCAGGCTAGGTGGTACAGCCATATCTTCAAGATCTTTCAGAAAGCCAAAAGGGAGGGTACAGATCTCCGCTCAGAGAGCAGGGTGTTCCAGAGAGTGGGAGTCGCAGCAGAAAAGGCTGAAATTCTTTGTCTGATGGGCTCCATACCATGATCATTCTGCCAGTGTGGGTGTGATGGGTTGATCCCATGAGGACTTAATTTAAAGTAAATATTTTAAAAGAAAAAAAATATTAGTTCTCCTATGTCCATAACTATTGTAATTTGCAGAACATCCCTTTTCAGTAATTATGAATATATTTAACAATTGTTCAGTTTGATGTGGTAGGGGGAGAGATAGCTTGGTAAAAATCAATTTCCAAAGGAAATTCCATGAAACTTGTGGATTCTCTTTAAAGTTATTTATTTAAAAATATTTGGAATACTGTGCAATATAACTTTGAATTAGGAGGTTTCCAGTTTTCTCTAGGTAGATTGCTTGTATGGTTTTTTTTTCTTTTGACACCTGGATGTATTATTAATATGAATAAACTCATTGATTAACTTTTTCCACTTTATTACATACTGTGTTTGGACATTTGGCCAGCAACATTTGAAATGAGGATAATAACTTAGGAAGTATTGTCATTTTTATTGCTGCCCCCAAATATTAACTTTAGACTTTCCCAAGTTCATGTAATTCAATTACAATATCAGATAGTGAAGGGAAGAGAGGCCACCCTACCTTGACTAAATCAATCTTTTCTGACTTAACATTATTTGTATAAATTGTAGCTGTTGCTTCTGCATATATTTAATTAAGAATGGTAATCTTAACATCTGGTGTAGCAAACAGCAATTTAAAAAACTGAGTGCAAAGAATAAGACAAGCATTTTGGGGTGGGGTAAAAAAATAAATTATCTTAAACCCTTTCTTTATGAAAGTGGATGTCAGCTTTTCTGGCATGTTTCTTTACATCTGACAGTATACAGTTATGATGAAGGCTTTGATTCTTCTTAACATTAGAGGCAAGAAGGTTTTTGCATCCAACCATGCTTCTGACCATTTCTCTTAAACCCATGTTATGTCTAAGAACAATTATTCTCAAATTTTTCATCATATTAAGCAATTTGCTTCCATTTAAGATGAAACATATGGGGATGGGGTGACAATCTTCCCTGAAATCTTTAAAATTAATTGGTAGACCATTTTTCTCCAGGACTTTTGCCTACATTCAGTTATGTTCCTGTTATAGAAGTGTTGGTGTGCTGTTTCAAAGAAATATTTCTGTCCTTTCATAGCATGTTATTTTAAGTTGCTGTAAAAAACAGCTTTTTAAATAATTATGTTTTCCACTATCTTTTGTCACATCAGCATCCACAGGGGACAATACAGGCAAGATAGTAGATGTGATATGGTATCACTATCCAAGTATCACACATACAAATATAGAAGGGGTTAGGCTTGGATTGCAATGCTGCCAGTCTACTTGTTTTGACCATGGAGATGAAGGTTTGAATTTTGTTCACCTCTGCTAGTCACCAGTCATTATTCTTATTATGTTATAGTGGTCTCTGGCCTAGTTGTTTTCCTACAGATATTTCATTACCAGACTAGTTAAGATCATCAGTAGATGAGAGAGTGAAATTTTCTGGTTGTTTATACCGTATGCTTGCCTTGATAATCTTGGTTGCACTAATGATGTTACATAGCCTGATAACAAAATGTCTCCCCTAAAAAAAGCCAAGCTTAGAGAACCTACCGTTTAACACACAAGTATGGATATTATCTTTTGCCTTCAAAGTAATCAAAGTTGGTTGTTTTATTATTGATCTATTTATAATCTTTCAACCAGGGAGTGACTCAAATAAGTGGCAAAAAGATGAAATAGTGCATCAGTGGAGTAATTAATAAAGAAATACAGCCCAGCACAAAAATAGGTAGCTCTGGGGAAAAGAATAGCAAATAAAAAACAGTATTACTGCCAAGTTTCAAGTCAGAAGTATTTAACATCTAAGGCAAAACATTAAACTCATTAAGTAAGTAAGAAGACCTTTTGTAACATACCCAGCAGCAGCTATTATTCAGGAAAAGCAAGAATTGCATGTGGAGTAGGTATCCCTACCTCTACAAAGAAGCCAAAGTATTATCCTACTAAAAGCAATGCAGTAAGCAAACCATATAGCAATGCTTTGAGCCACCAGACGCAGGAAAACACCATGAGTAGTATTCAAGTTACAACAGCAGTTGTGACCAACAATTCAGTCACTGAGTGACCTGGTCTAAGGCATGATGTCACATGATTGTATTGTTTAGGGACAGCCATTCCTGTAGTCCAAATTGCTATGGTTAAACAAAGACCTCACATGATGGCAACATCTAACTTCTTGCAGGCTTCTCCATTGATTTTGCTTATGGGAAGCTGTCAAGGAACATCAGATATCATGATCATATGACTGAGGGAAGCTGAAACTCCAAGATCCCATTATAATTTCCTGTTATTTATAGTTGTAGCATGAATTGTCATCACTCAAGGACTCCCTGTACTTGGAAAATGGACCAGAAAATTTACCCAGAGGTCATATTTCCTTATGAGCATACAAAACAATATCATCCATTCCTACTCCTCAAAAATTGTTGCTGGTTGGGTTTCCGGTTCCGTGTGGCTTCGGTGGCAGCAGGAATTCGCGACTGTTCGCAATTCCTGCTGCGCTTGCCGCCGAGGTACCCCCCAATCCAAATGGGTCAGGGGGATATGGCTGCCCTGTAGGAACAGCCGAAGAGAGAGGGGAGCCGGACAGGGGGTTGGGGGTGTCGCAGACCCCCTCCTCATCCGGAAAAACCCCTTTTTCCCAAGGTGGTGGAGCGGCGGTCAGCAATGGCCGCCACGAAGAAGCCTGCAATAGGGTAAGATTGTGCTGGAGGAAGCAAGAAAAGTGAAAGTGCTGGCTGAGCCGGGTCAATCAACATCTTTTAAATTCGCTGGAACTGAGCTGTCTGAATTGCTGGAGGATACATTGTATCCCTAAGAAGATCGAAAACGGCGGAGAAGCTGTTAAAGGGAACTTTTTTTTTCTTCACTCTCCCACCTCATGGAAACAGCAGATGAAGATTTGAAATTTGTTTGGGCACTGAAGGTGAATTATTCTGAAAGTTGAAGTTAAGGGACAAAAGAGTTCTTGGACATTGGACTTAAAAATTTAAGAAATTGGAAAACCCTTATCTGATCATTTAAAAATTGATGTTGCAAGTGGGAAGGGAGAGGAAAAAAATTGGAGCAGAAGTGGAAAAAGGAGGAGATTGCCTAGAATCTCAAAGAAAGATATATGGTAATTGGACCTCTTTGATTAAACAGTAACCCCAGAAAGAGAAATAGAAGAAGGAAGAAAAGTATTAACTTTTGGAACTTTTTTTGAATTATTTTTGATTAAAAATACTTGGTTGGTTGTTTTGGGGAAAGTTTCTCTTTTCAGGATGGCATCGCTTGTGGATGAACTAAAGATTGAATATCAAAAATATAAAAAGGAAGAAGAAGATGGAAAAGATACTTTGGGCACTATTTCAATTTTTAGAAATGGCGTTATGTACTTATGAAAAGTTGATTACGCAGCAGAATGACTGGGACAAAGAAGAAGAGGAACAAGAAGCCATCTTTGATGAACAATGGTTTTTTTCCGGGGAGGAGGAAAAAGAGGATAAGAAAAAGGGGATTTTAAGGTTTGAAAAAAAACCAAAAAAGAGAAAAATGAGAGGAAAGGTGAATGCAAGGTTAGAAAGCAAAGGAAAGGGAGTAAGGAAAGGGAGGAGGAGAGACAAAGGGGTAAAAAGGGCAAGGAGAAGAATAAGCAAGAGAGAAAGGGGGGAGGAGAAGCCTCAATGGTGGGAAGCAAGATCTAAAGAAAAAAAGTTTATTTAGAGACAATGGGTGAATCTAATTAAGGATAAAAGGGGGGTTCTGGAAGGTGCATAAGATTGTGTTTTTATATGTGTATTTAGAGTATAAAATTTATTGTGTAATTTTAGAATCTACTAAACAGAATTCCATGATAAATTAAGTGTTATATGAAGTACTTTTAAGTTAGGATAATGAGTTAAAGGCGTCACTCCAATTAGTGTAAAGGAGAAGTATAGTAAAAGAAAAAAGATGAATGGATAGTTGGAAATAGAACAGACAAAGAATGTTATTGAAAATGGTAATAAGATATGGAAGGATATATAAAGGTTTTATGTTTTTGGGGGTTTTGTATGTTGATAAAAGGCAATAAAATTTTAATTAACAAATAATTTGGATGAAAAGGAGAAGTTGGGATAAGATACGAAGTTAAATAGATAAAGTAAATATTGATATTATAATTGGGAATCATCGTGTTCTATTGGTTTTCTTCTTTAATTATCACTATTTTTTTTTTAGAAAAGAATTTATAAGCTGTTATGCCTTGATTGTTTGTGCACTGTTATTAATAAAATTGGTTTATAAAAAAAAAGAAAATGATAATAAGATATGGAAGGATATATAAAGTGAATATGATGTTTGAATTTGTGTCTGTGAGAAGAGTTTTAATCCGGGATCAGGCAGCCTTCAGAAAAGACGTTTTAATTTTTTTTTTCTATGTTCTGTGTTTTGTATGTTTATGAAAGGCAATAAAATTTTAATAAGCAAGAAATATAATTTGGATAAAAGGAGAAGTCTGGATAAGATATGAAGTTAAATAGATAATGTAAATATTGATATTACAATTTGGAATTATTTTGTATGTTCTATTGGCTCTCTTTAATTTTTTTTTTTTTTTTAGAAAAGATTTTTCAAGTTGTTATGCCTGGATTGTGTATTGTTTTTGTAAAATTAATAAAATTTGTTATTAAAAAAAAATCGTTGCTGGTCAATACGGACAATAGACAACCTGACTGTTCATGTTAGCCCTTGGAGAAAAATAGCTTTTAAAAGTAATTTCCTTCATAAGCATTAAATCCTTTAGTTCTTTCATTATTTTTGTCTACTTTTGAGAGAGGTTTACTATTTAATAAGTTGCTTGAAGTTTAACTTTTGGTCTGATTTGTTAAGGCAAGATCTCCTAAACCAACCATTTTGCAGAACTGCAAACCAAACTCTCTTGGTATGATACTTTGCATGGAAAGTGAAGTATTAGCTTTTACCCTATAGCTCTCACAGTGCTCCTTTCTCAGGGTCATCAGCCGTGCTCCAGGTTTGAAGCTGGTGGTTGAAACTCTCATTTCATCACTCAAGCCTATTGGAAATATTGTCCTCATCTGCTGTGCTTTCTTTATAATCTTTGGAATTCTTGGAGTGCAGGTATGGTATCTGCTAAATACAAAAGTATTGTAGGCATATACAGTTGTTATTAATGTTTGTTTTACAGTTTCAAACACTTTTGAAAAGTATGGCTTGAAATGGATTTCCCCAACCTGGTGCCCATTATATGTGTTGGGATTCCAACTCTCCCAGTTCTTAGCTTTGGTCTTTCTTTGCCAGGCATGAAAGATCAAGGCACTAGCAAGATTAATTGCTATTCATGCCTATGTATGGGAATTTTCTCAAGCAATGGTTAGCACCTTCTTGGAATTAGATAAGGATCCACAAAATTCAAAGGGGGTTGGACTTAGTTCGCTTGTGGCTACATAGGGATTCTAGGCTAATTCATCTTTTAATTTCATCCCCAAGACCTGCCACTCCTACATTCTTAGAGATAGAATGTATGAATAGAGTTCCATTTCTGGGCTGCCCTTGTTTCCCCAACCTAATATTTATTAATAATCGACATGTCCAATTTCTCACATACAATAACAGCTCAAAGTTGGCACAGTACATATATGTTGAAAGAGATGCTTCAAGCTTTTCTCTATCTTTGCAGTATCATTATTATAGACTACTTACTTTCTGCCTTAATACAAAGGTGGATCTCTAATCGTGGCTGGAGAATAATGTGGCCTAAAAAAGGACAACAGGAAAAAAAACTCTTGGAAATGAATTGAGGCCATCATTTTAATGGCTTTACTTCTTGATCTATTTCCCATGTGCTGTAAAGAAGAACAGGTTTCCAACTAGCAAGATATTAGGGTTTGGATTTTGAACCACAATAAGATGTAGTTGGATTGTAGGGTTGAATCCTGAAATGATGTCTGATCAGAGATGAGATGCCTTGAGACAACCATTTATGTCTGATCAGAGATGAGATGCCTTGAGACAACCATTTATTTTTTTAAAAAAACTTTTCTTATTTCTCTGACTCTCCCTTCCCCAGCCACATTTCAAGCATTCTCCAACAGCTATTTAGAGATGGAGAGAAATGGCATTGCCTTTATGTTGTGTGTACTTCTGTAAGAGTGGGTAATGCTTCTGTCTTCATATAAAAATATCCTAGAGTCTATATTGCCTATTTTAAGGAGGAACAACTTAAAATGTATAAGAAGTGAAGCAAATAGTTGCTCTTCTTACAACATAGTCTTTATGGATTTTCATAGCATATGCTTCAATTTGTCCTCCTGGGCTACAGCCAATTTGTTTTAATCTTTTATTTATTTAAATGTCAAATATTGTTATTGATGATTGCTGGGTAAAGATGGAATGGGAGGACTCTATGAGGCAAACTGCTCCCATTTTCAATTGTTTAATCCCCCAAATCATTGTCAAATTACTGTGGTGGATTTTAGGCTATTTTTGGGAACTAGGAGTAGAGAATAGAAATTATTTCCCTTTAAGAGGTCTTCCTTTTCCATTCCCAACTGAGTACTCCAAACAAATGTGAAAAAAATGACCTGAAACCAGCTTAAAAATACAGCACCAACATCCCCCCCCTTTTTTTACAACACTGTAATCCTTGTAGAGTTGGGGTGATTGGATGGAGCTGAGCATTTACTGGTTGGATGCCCTTCCTGATACAATGCAGAGTTCATAGCAGATATTTTTTCTTTGCATTCTAAGAGAAAAATATCTGTCACTACTTAGAATTGAACTCTTAACCTTCTGAGTGGGAGGTGAGCATCTTCACCATTAGGTCATCAGGCTGTTCATATAGCAATCTCTTATCCTTTTATTCTTTCAGTGTCTGACAAAATCCCTTTTTCTTATAGCTTTTCAAAGGAAAATTCTACCATTGCCTGGGTGTTGATATCCGAAATATCACAAATAGGTCTGACTGCATGGCTGCCAATTACAAATGGGTGCATCACAAATACAACTTTGACAATCTGGGTCAGGTAAATATAGAATCCTCCAAAGTATATTAGACCTACTTAAGAGTCATATTTAGCAAGGCTGTACCTTCAAATATTTAGTTGCCTTCACAAATTCCTAATCATAGTATTATTTTGCTTAGGTTATCTTCAAATTATTTCTTGTTGAATTGGTAGAAAATGAATGTGCTTGGTAGAGACCAGTTAATCAAAATGACAAAGACTTAAACACTTCTCTTTGGTTTCAGTAGAAAATATCTACATATATAGGTGCTTAGTGTGTTAATTTTCACACAATCCTTCAGCCATAGTTTTCCGTGGTCAAAATACAATACAATAATCAGTGTTTTTGTTATTAAAGGAATATAGCAATCCAGTTAAATAAAGAATGAACATATTAGCTTCATATTGTACGTAGTGGTCATGTAAATAGTGCTTAACTTTGTCTTAAATCAGGCCTAAACTATATTGGATACAGTACTTAAATGGATCAAAAAAGTAGTCTATGACTGTTCATTTAACAATGGTGCAAACTTGCAACCAAGAATGACATATGGTGATTCTTCCAAGCTAAGTGCTTTTTTTGTTTCATACCTGTGGACAAAAACTTAGCAAACTGAACATTCTACTATCTGCATCTGCAATATATTTGGTGAATTTTTTTAGAGAAGGGCTATATTTACCCTTTTTTTGTCACATTGAAGCTGGCTTGACTGAGGCCATCTTGGAGACTTTAGCTTTGCCATACTGGTGATGAGGGGGGAATTGAGATAGTTGGAGTTTTGTAGCCAAAACAAAATAGTTTCCCCTGAGAACCAAACACATTCCCACAGGTGGCCAAAGAGAGGAGGAGTGAAGTTTCCAAGCTATTGGACAGCACCTTGATTGGGTCATGTGACTGATGGGTTGGGAAAGGGGGGGAACTTTAATTAGATGAAAACCATGGGAACCTTTAGAGTCAGTTTTCACCAGTCTGTGCCAATATGATATATCCAATAAACTTGTTCTTCGAGGAACCTGCTTACCTCAGAGTTCTGTTTACTATGAGTGTATTACTTGGAACTCACATAGTATTTAGACTAAATTGCTTTTTACTTCTCTAGAATGCACTCCCTCCTTCCTAGGAAGCCACCACCTTATTACACTCTATCACTTATACATAGCTTATCCATATCTCTCTGATTTGCCATTTAATTTATCTTATATATTGTGTTTAATTATTTATACTACGTTACCTTCAGAAACCTGTCAGCAGTTTTCAAATGTAAAAAAATAAATAAATCCGGTGTGGGGAAAACAGCTATATAGGAATAACAGGGAAGGACATTGAGGGTTGGAGAGCTAGACAAGATATTAAGAAATACCTTTTTCAGGAAAAGAATAGCTGAGGAATGCCCAAGAAAATTGCTGAGTTTTAGGATATAGGGATCTTTTACAACAAAGAACAGGAATCAGACAAAATATTACAAGGAAGTAAAAAAAATGATTACTAAATTATACAATTGCTTATTGGAATTTAAAATGGAAGAGGAAACAGTGAAGGAGAATATGATAATATGGGCTAAAAATTGCAGTCATAACATCCACTTAGAACAATGAGAATGAATATGGCAAACCAACTATAAATTAATGTTATCAGTATCATATAAAGAGAATATCTATAAAATGTTCTATCACTGGCACCTTCCACTGGCAATATTGGCAAAAATGTTTCCCAGTATGTTACCCAAATGCTGGAAGTGCAATTATAGCCAGGGAACATATTTTCACATGTGGTGGACATGCCCCAAAGCTTGAAAATACTGGTCTAAAATACTGGCTGGAAGAGATGACAAAATTAAAGATTAAACTCAGTCCAGAGACCTTCTTATTGGGAATACCAGAACTGTCATGGAGTAAAAAACAACAGCATCTAATACTACACATCATCACAGCAGCAAGAATAGTCTTTGCCCAAAATTGGAAATTAACAATGGTACCGATAGATTGAGCAGTAATCAACAAAATTTACCAATGTGCAGAAATGACTAGATTAACTATGATATTAAAAAACAAGGAAGAGGGAGAATTTTTTACAATGTGGAATACATGATACAAATGGTTAAATGAAAAGGAAATAAAGATGTATAGTGAAAATGATTAAAGAAATATTATGCAACAACAGAAATAAGGATAAATGTATAGCTATGAATATATGTATAGTATAGCTATGTATATAGGTGTAGTAGTGTAGTAACATAGGAAAACAAACAATGTATCATGACGTATTAATAACATAAAAAGTAAGAAATCAGGAATTAGATTTAAGATATCTTTGTAGTAAATGATATTAAGTAACACTAATAGAGATGTACACTGTTATGAAAACACTGTAAAATGTGAGAACATGATTCTCTTTTTAAAAATTTCTCTTTTTTTCTTGAATAAAAACTATAAAAAAATAAAATGCAAATAAATGCATAAAACTATGTGACAATCTCATATATTTCAGGCTTTGATGTCACTCTTTGTTCTGGCTTCCAAAGATGGCTGGGTTAATATTATGTATAATGGACTGGATGCTGTGGCTGTGGATCAACAGGTAGAGAAGTTATCT
Source organism: Hydrophis major (assembly GCA_033807585.1). Lineage (NCBI taxonomy): Eukaryota > Metazoa > Chordata > Lepidosauria > Squamata > Elapidae > Hydrophis > Hydrophis major. Next base: position 180,028,339 of record CM066331.1, on the reverse strand, counting down.
CACCCCTTCATCTTTCATATTGTTTTGAACTGAATTGTTAGGCAGACTGGATGGCCTGCCATACCATGTCATGCCATGCCATAATGATTCAGAGGGAGAGAACACACACATATATGTACTGTATATAAATTATTATGTTGGTCCTTCCCCTTCTTCCATTTGGACATAACTTTTCTAATTTGCTGTGGATACTAGAAGCAGATTATCTTTCAGGTAACCATCAAGGATAAAATGTCTAATGCTTTTTTTTCTTATTTGTTTGATAAAAATGTGAGGTAAACATTATTTTCTTTATCTCCTTGTGGCCTTACAGTTGTAGCATGTTTTGGGAGCCCATGATATGATCTTCTGCAGGGGTGGGATTCAAATTTTGTAACAACCAGTTCTGTGTGCGTGGTTAGGTGGGCATGGCTAGGTAGGTGTGGTCATGTGACAAGGTGCATGTGCCTTTTTTGCAGCAACCCCCCACCCCATTTTTTGGGCATTCTGTGCCTCAGGGAAGCCTCCTGGGGGGCGTTTTTGCTCCCAGAAGGCTTCCCTGGGCTCAGGAAGAAAAAAAATGGAGCCTGGAGGGGGCATACAGCACTCCCCCATGCTTTGTTTTGGGGCCTCCTGGGCCCCAGGGAAGCCTCCTGGGGGGCGTTTTTGCTCCCAGGAAGCTTCCCTGGGGCCCAGGAAGGCAAAAAAATGGAGGGGGAAGGGGTGCTGTACTCCTCCTCCATTTTTTGCTTTCCTGGGCCTTTAGGAAGTCTCCTGGGCAAAGCAGTAAGTGAGAGGAATCCCAGCACAGCTGATCATAGGAACAGCTGGTCGTTGGCAGGGGGGGAGAAATACCTTAAGGAATGACTGGGTGGGGAAGAACACAGTCAGCGATGTTGGGCATGTGCGCAATGTTGCACATGCGCGATAAGGACTGACTGGATGGAGAGGGGAGGGGCAGGTGGAGATGAGCGAGGTTAGCCAGGGGCATGATTTGCTGGTTCTCCAAACTGTTCAGAATCATCACAATCGGTTCTATAGAACCGGTCCAAACTGGTAGAATCCCACCCCTGATCCTCGGTTTTCTACTCTATGGCAATAGTTTCCATCCTAAGAAAGTTCTCGTGGCTGATAGCTACAATCTAATGTTTTCATGTTCAGTTTAATAACAGGAGATCACTTTCTAAAACAGATGGTGGCTGCATAGGACCAGGCATGATATATTTACACTCACACTGTGATCTCTGTTTGTTCTCTTCACAAAATAACATGGTTTTATTTCTGACAGGCCTTTTGAAAGAACCATTTATTAGTCCAGCCTCCAAATAGTTATAAGGATGTTTATTTACATTTATAAATAAACAAGTGTTTATTTACATAGTGAAATATACAAATATGAAGACATGTAATGAATTTGGAAAAACTGCATGTTTGATGAAATAAATGTTTCTCTGCACATTTAAAATTTTCCAATCCGAGGATTAATTTGTTTCACATTTGTTTAATGATATGCAATAAATTTTGTTAGAGAGAAGATGTTTGGACGTGTTACTATTAGATGAGCGCAGGGTTGGTCAAACAATTGTTATATTTCCAGCTCCTGATCAGTCTGGAAGGAAACATTGGGACCTATTCTGTTCTATATGATCTGGCCGAGAGTTTAAAAAATATAGCAGTCAGATGTGCAGATGACACGTGGATGTAGGAGATAATAAAATACAGAGTATAATATCATGATTGAAGAGGATGTTAACAGGCTGTAACAGTGAGCAGAAACCAGCAAAAAAGAACAGGGATAAATACTAAGTCCTTAACTTGGATAGGAAAAATCAAGGCTACAGGAAGTGATCTTGGTGAATCACAAGCTGAACATGAGCTAATGGTATGATTTAGATTCCCAAAACAAATAGTTTAATGATTATATTATTTTAATTATACTAAGTCAGTATTGATAATATTACTATTGACATGTCTGGTCATTTTGATAGTTATTTCTTCCTTATACTATCCTGTATGTATCGTACGTTATATTATAAACCATTTTGAATCATGTGATTGAAGAGGCATAGATGCATTTGTAAGAGATAAATGAAGAACATTATCCCAGGCTACATGCATTAACAGAAGTATACAGGGAGTCCTCATTTAATGACCACTTGTTCAGCAAGTGTTTCAACTTGCAAAGGTGCTGAATGAGTGATATTTGATGACTGGTCTTTCAATTTATGGCCATCTCAGCATCGCCACCATCATGTGAACATGATGCAGACACTTGGCAGTTGGCCAAGATTTCTGACTCTCACAGCATCCCGTGGTCACATAATTGCGAACTGAGTCTTTCCTTACCAGTTTCCCATGGACAAAGTCAATGGGAAAGTCAAGCAACTTGGGGGTTACAATCCCATGAAGTCATTACATAATGACCTGCCAGTGATTAACTTAATGATGGTAACCAGGGACTGCCTTTCCTGAATCACATCTATCCATCCCATCAGGTCTGATGGAAAGAACATGTAATGGGTCCTATCCACAAAGGAATGTCATCTTTCAGGACCCAGGAGATGGACTTTTTCTGCCATCTCCTGGGTCCTGTCAGATGCTGACTGCTCTTTGGAACCCCTCCCCCCAAGATGAGATTGACTGTGACTTTGACCTTTTAAAAGGGACTGAAGACCTGGTCTGCTTTCTGGTCTGAGGATCTGGTGACATTGATGGAGAGCCTGCTAAATAGTTAAATTGATAGGAAAATAAATGGTGCTTTTCTGCAGATTTTTTTTTCCAGTTTTAATCATTTTTTTAAATTGTTTGTTGTGTTTTAATGGCTTTTGTGTTTATACCCTTATGGTTATCCTTTATGTGGTTTTTTTTTTTTTTTAACAGTGTAAGCTCCCTGACATAAGAGACATGAGATACAAAGCTTTGTAAATTTAACCAACAAATGAACAATAACTTTTTGGAGCTACCCAGTTTTGGTACACCAAGTCAACAATATAGAAATAGAACTCTTTTATATTGTAAACAAACTCCTTGTAAAAGAGTTTAGGAATATTCTTCAAAAAATTCATAGATTTGCAAAACCCATCTGATGACTTTAAAAATCTGTTTAAAATGGGAGGGGTTATAGCAGGGGTCTCCAACCTTGGCTCCTGGAAGCCTGGCGGACTTCAACTCCCAGAGTTCCACAGCCAGCAAAGCTGGCTGTGGAATTCTGGGAGTTGAAGTCCGCCAGGCTTCCAGGAGCCAAGGTTGGAGACCCCTGGGTTATAGAATGAGAAAAGTAAATGTAGTTGATTGTATTCCAATTGGTCTCTAGTAATAATGTGTAGTTCTTTCAAGTATAGCCCTATAATTTCCTTTATACCTATCATCTACTTAATCCTTTGTGCTTTCCTCCCATTTCCCCATTCTCCCCAACCATGATTATTTATTCCTTTCCATTGTCTGCTTGCATCACTTGGCCATGTATATCATTTCTATTTGCTGACAATTGCATCAAGGGAACAATCAGTTTTTATTAGATGCAGGATTGATTGGTTCTTACTGTCATCTGTGGCGTTCTTAGTAACTGTCTCCAGATCCATTATCTGAAAGCATCTGTCTTTTTTCTCTTGCTTTTTCTCCATGTCCAGAAAAATCCTTGAACTTTTAATAATTTGTCATTGACTTCCTTCCTAGAGTAAAATCCTTTTTATTTCTCCAGCATCCTGTCCAGCGTTATTGTTAATATTCCATGTTCTTATTATTTACAAAATTAAAAGCCTTGCTAAGTTAATAAGACAAGGACAAATCCAGTGGTGGGATTCAAATAATTTAACAACCAGTTCTCTGCCCTAATGAGTGAGTGGTCGTGGCTTGGTAGTGGTATGACTGGGTGGGCATGGCCAACTTGATTGGTCTCACCCTTAGGAAATTTCCCCTTAGTCCAATTCACAATAAGATAAAATACAATAAAATAGCACTGTTCCAATATTTAGAAGAGAATAACAGAGTTGGAAGGGACCTTGGAGGTCTTCTAGTCCAACTCCCTGCTTAGGCAGGAAACCCTACACCACTTCAGACAAATGGTTATCCAAACTCTTCTTAAAAACTTCCAGTGTTGGAGTATTTACAACTTCTGGAGGCAAGTTGTTCCACTGATTAATTATCCTATCAGGAAATTTGAGGGGGTCCTACAAAAATGAGGGAGTCAATCTATTTTCCAAAGCACCAAAAGGCACAACACGAAACAATGGATGGAAACTAACCAAAGAGAGAAGCAACCTAGGACTAAGGAGAAATTTCCTAAGGGTGAGACCAATCAACCAATGCTTGTCTTCAGAAGTTGTGGGCTAGAGGCTAGGGGCTTTCAAAAAGAGTGAGGAAAGTACACCCCAAAAGGACAATGCCAGGAACCACTAAAACAATGCAGAAAACTTAAAATAGCCATTCCCCCTTTTTTTTAAAAAAAAGTCAACCCCTAAGCAAACGTAGCAGCTGAGAGGGAAACTAAGAGCAGCCTTCCAACTCTATTATTCTTTGTTCTCTAGGTTCTAAATTGGGTGCTCCACAGCAGAAGCAATACAGCTGGCTAGACCACACATGCATGAAATTCACAGCCTGTGTGATCAAGCTGCATCATTATCCCCTCCTGTATCTTTTCCCACAGGAAGAAACAAGAAGTAGCCAACACAGCAGCAGCTATAAAAGGTCTTGGGGAATTCCAGGGAGTATCAGCTGATCACAGAAGTGTTACTTAATATTCTTTATAATGAAAATGTTTGTAATCTTTTAATGTAAAAGTATCATCATCTTCCTGAAGGGAAGAGGTTAATCCCATCCTTAGATGGGTGATTGATGGGTTTCCCTGCCCTAATCCTGTTGGTCTCTGTTGTTTATTGACTTGATTCAGCATGTATCAGCTGCATTCCAGTTGCAACTGTTAAATGGTTCTTGGTTGTCTGCCTGGAGCTATTAACTGAAGGGGGAGAGAGAGAGAGAAAAAACCCTCTCTTGCACTTTATTTTTAGCTGGTTCTCCAAACTGCATAAGCAGTTAACTAACTGTTCGGGCAACCTGTGAGAACCGTATGAATCTCATCTGTGGACAAATCCTATATTCACTATTATCTATCTTAGGTTCTTTATTTAACCTTGTGTCCTTTTGCCTTTTCTGAAACTTATCTCTGACATTTTTTTGTGTATGCTTGGCTGTATTCTTCTGGACAAATTATTAAACATAAATATGCTTCTCTGAGGGATTAGTTCATTCAATAATCTGTTCAGTCTTTTGCATTTGTCTTGGTTGGTATGAATTTTCCAATCTGCAAACCATGTAGCTTTTCTAGTCTGTAGGCCATGCAGTATATGTTGCTGTAGAGTTGTGAACATTTTAATTAACTTTTCTTCATATAGGAGAGTATTCAGGAGATATTTTATCTCTGTCTGGAACTCTCCTGGTTGGAGTGATTTTGTCACCTCTTGTATCTCACTTTTTGGCATAATTGAATTCTGAAATACTCTCCCTTTATAGATGTTTGACCTCCTATGCTTTAATCTAATTGTAAAGAATTTCAGTATAGTTTATTCATTTTTCTTTACTTTCTCTCCAATGATCTCTTCTGTGATTACCTTGAGTATTCTTATTTTAGGACATTTTCCTCTGATTTTCTTAAAATAATTTTCCTCTTTTGAAATTATTGATTGACTTAGTTTCTTTCTAGATACTGAAAATTATGTTCAGTTGTTTACAACATTTTTGTTGCTTCCATCTTTTATTTTTGACTATTCCAATATTTATTTTGTAACTTGGAGTCAGCACTGACTACACTTGTCTGATTGGCAAGTCTCTGCAGTTTTCTTGGCAAGTTTTGAAAAGTATTTTGCCATTGCTTACTTTCTATGGCTGAGGGAATGTGACCAGTCCAAAGTTATCTATCTGGCTTTGTGTCCAAGGCTACTCTAAAATTGAGTCTTCCAATTCCTTCAATTCCTTCAAATAGCCTGGTACTGCACTGAACTGGGTCTGCAGTAGATTGACTCAATATTCCAATAGCTTATTCTTTTTCTCTTTGAAAAATGGAAAATTCAGGAATTGTTTCCACTAGTGTTTCCAAGATATTTCTTATCTCTTTCCAGAAAGATTTTTTTTTTCTTAGATTCACTTTTAAATAATTTAGCATACTGAATCTGATCTTTATATTGATCCTGTGTTCTGAGTGTATGTCCTTCTGATCAATTTTGCTGGCAGTCTATTCCCTTTCGTACTTCAGTCTATATATTTTATACTGTATATTCACAATCTGCATCTAGAAAAGTCCTATTGATTGGATTGTGCTTCTCCATATTACATTTCCTATTGATTTCAATGGACTTGATTCTAGTATTGTCCATCTGGTAATGTCCATGCATAAGGTATGTGTTAATGCTGCTTGGAGCATGTGTTATCAATGACAAAGAATAATTTTCACAAAATTCAATTTATCTATCTTGCTTAATGTTGCATTTATCAAGTCCATTTTTTTCTATAATTCCAGATTTTTTTTTTGTTTCTCCAACTTTGCATTCCAAGGACCTATTAATAATAGCCTAGTTTTCCTTATGCTGCATTCCCCACACTCTCCCTGTTTCCCTACCCACCCATCTTATTTTCGCATATCTCTGTATTCTCATTCTCTTCTTTTTCATTGTTTATTCTATTGTTCCATTATTTTGCTACTGTTCTGTTTACGCTTCTTTGCATTTTTCTGTTTTAATTGTTATATGCTGCCTAGAATAGCTTCACGGTGAGATAGGCAGCAAATATATTTAACAAATAAATAAATTTGGCACTTCTTTCAGTTTGCTATAGACTTCCTCAGTGTCATTTAGCTATAACCAAGCACATACCTAGGATGTCTTCCTTTCCCTCTCTCTGAATAATATATTCTGTAATCTATTCAAACTGCCTACATTCATTTATTCCTAAAATATCATGTTTGGTATACTATCCCCACTCTGATTATTTCACATTGCTCTTGATTTATGCTTCTCACATTTCTTGTTCTAACTATGTACAGGCAGTCTTCTCTTACCAGTGATTATTGGAATTGGGAACTCTGATGCTAAATAATATAGTCATGAGGTGCAACGTCATGTGATTTATGATGGTAATCTAACAGCCCCAGTTGCCATTATCAGTAGTTGCAGAATCCCACAGTGAACTAATTGTCTTTTGCAACCTCCTGCCAGCTTCCCATCGTCTTTACTTGTCAGAAGCCAGCAGTGATGGGTGCAAATGGAGACCACATGACTGTGGGAACCTTTCTCCATCATACTTAGAGAGCATTTTAATGTAAAAGTATCATCATCTGGCACTCAAATTTATATAAATATTTCAGCTATATCTAAACAATTTTTAGCAACAATTCCAGAAATGGGTTGGCTTTCTCCTGATTAGATTTTGGGATTCGTTCTCAACCACTATGACCAGCAATATCATCCAACATCTGCAGAATACCCCATTGATTAAGGCTTACATAAAATATATCTAGTGGTTAACTGCAATTCTGTGGAGGTTTCAAAGAATTCTATAGAAATATAACTTTTTTTATTTTGCAGAAAACTTGCTGGAAAATAACAATGCCCCCCCTTGTTATAATGTTTTTTGTAATGTCAACCTTATTAAACTCTGCTGCTTGTTTTACTTTTTATTTACATTCCAGCCAGTGACCAACAACAACCCTTGGATGCTACTTTACTTCATTTCTTTCTTACTCATCGTCAGCTTCTTCGTGCTCAACATGTTTGTAGGGGTGGTGGTGGAGAATTTCCACAAGTGTCGGCAACACCAAGAAGCCGAAGAGGCTCGGAGGCGGGAGGAAAAGCGTTTGAGGCGCCTGGAGAAGAAGCGTAGGAGTAAGGAATAACCTAAGTGGTTTTTTGTTTGTTTGTTTGTAGGCCAAGGTTTTTTGAGACAAATATTATATCATTATAAAACTGATATACATGTGCATAAGTTAGAACCATGTGATGGGAATTTGCTAAGGTGCTGCCAAACATGTTATTGAGCTTTTCCTTTCTTCATCTCAAGGAAGGATTTATTTTCTGTTGGGCTCTGAAAACTGCAGACCTTTTCACAACTTTAACAGACTTTGTCTTAGTATATTTCCACATTAGGAACATTGCATAACTTAGTTCATCCAATTTTTGTTATGTCAAGATAAGAGCAATGAGGACAGATTCTGTTCAACAATAGCTGGGTGATACTACACTGTGCTTTGCTGTGAAGACATTCTAAAGCAGGAGTGTCAAACTTGATCACTTCACGTGACGTATCATGACATATCACAATGTTTTTTGCTTTTGTGAGCCAGGGTAGGCATGGCCTGCATATGATGCATCCAGCCTGTGGACTGCTAATTTCACAGGCCTGTAAAAACACTAGTAGGAGAATGGCCTAACTTAGCAGTTCTTAAGTAAATGAAGCTCCTTGCTTTAAAAGGAAAGTGTGGCCTTAATGACCTCATTCTTACCTCACTAATGCTTCCCTTCCTATTCATCTTAAAGATTTGTTTTAATGAGCCTCATTCTTATAACAATGTGGCTCCCTTTATCTTCCCCTTCCCTTAGATTTACTCTCAGTAAATCTAAAACTTTCATAGCTCTCCTCTTTTTTCTTCCTCTCTGCTATTTACCTTCTTTTTATTTTCTTCCCTTCCTTTTATCTTATTTCTGTAATATTGCTTCCTATTTTCCTTTCCTTAATTATTGTTCCTTTTTTGACCTTTCAATTCTTTCCCTCTCTTCTCCATCTTTTCCCTCAATTCTCCCTTTCTCTCTCTCTCTCTTACACACACACACACACACACACACACACCTGTCCTAATCTGAACCCCCTCTTTTCTACCCCTTTTCTGATTTGCTCCCTCACCTCCAACTGAAGAAGCACAGCGCTTGCCGTACTATGCCACCTATTGCCCTGTCCGCCTCCTCATCCATTCAGTCTGCACCAGCCACTACTTGGACATCTTCATCACCTTTATAATTTGCCTCAACGTCGTCACCATGTCTTTGGAGCACTACAACCAACCAGTGGTGAGTTCAAGAAACTGTTTTTGTTTTTTTGCCTCTATGCCTTCTTTTCTTTTTCTTTATTCAACATTAAAAGAGTTCCTGCTTGTAAAACAGAAAATCAGAGATCTTGATAGTTAGTAGGAAAATTTAGTAATGCTTATAAAGTTACTCAGGAAAAGATTTCCTGTCTCAGATACGTTTCAGAGAAGTACTATCTAGAACAGGGGTTGCCAACCTTTTGGATCTCAGGGACCACCAAACTCATAATTTTAAATCCTGCAGACCACTAATATGAATTTTGACTGATGGTGGCTTGCTGATGTTGGTGGGAAAGTCGATCCCGTATTCCAGAGCTGCAATAGTCACAGGACTGGCCCTTTGGTCATCCTGGAGGAGCTGCTCTGGGATGACCAAAGGGCCAGTCTTGTGACTACTGCAGCTCTAGAATATGGGACTGACTTTCCCACCAACATCAGCAAGCCACCCTAGGGCAGATTTCCCTCCCCCGCTGTTGGCTTTACCTTCCAGTTCCAGCTCATGTGAATGTACTCAAGATAAGGTTTGTGCTTGGCCGAAGGGTGGGGGCCAGAGTATGGACGGCCATGTGGGTGGCACAACCTTGTGTTTTCACACAACTTGGATTAATTGCTTTGGGGGGAGTGCTTTGGGGGAGACATTTCTCTACGGAATACCCAAATTTTCTCACGGACCACCAGTGATCCCCGGCCCACCAGTTGGCAACCACTGATCTAGAAAGCAAGCAAGTTTCATCAAACCTGCCAAATATATATTTTTTCTCCTTTATCCAATTTAGTAAATTATCTTGATTACCATTTGCACCTGATCTGGCCTAGCAATGTGGAAGAAATTATGTATTTTGCATTTTCAGGTGAATTGAGGTGAGGAAAGTCTCCAATCAAAACTTGAGTCAAAACTTGACTGTGCAGCCTTATGTGGAGGACACAGAGCTCCACAAAATCATGGGGCTAACTGGCTCCATGAGATTCCCCACCCACCGCCTGCATTAGCTAATCCCCCATCTTGGAATTCTTCACCTTCTGAATTTTTTATAATGTTGTTTTTATTATATTATCTTAAATTATTCTGATTTTAATGCTTAATTTTATTGATCTTGTATGTTGCCCAGAGCTCCTCTCTGTGGGAGATGAGTGGTTAAGAAATATAAAATATAAATAAATACATTTATTTAAATCATATCCTTCCTCCCAACCCTCCCATGAATGAAAAAGATTATACTTGGATAATTGCACTTATTTAATGTTTTGGTTACAGTTTCTTTATCAATAACTCCCCATCACAACCACTAAACATCCTCATTAGGGGAAGTAAACAAAAATGTGTGTGTGTTTATGTGTGTGTGTATATTTTATTTATGCTTATATGAATAAGTTAAAACACTCTAAAGAAATATATAAATACTTATACAAATAATGCAAGATATTTATACCATTATTTATTGAATTTATATTGTCACCCATTTACCCATGGTGACCCAAAGCAGCTTACAGAATATAAAAACACATTTAAAACAATAAAAATTAACAAAATGAATCAAATAAATTAATATAGTACATAATTAGAAACATAACTTGCAAATTTAATATCAAATGCCTTTATCTATTAGCATTGAGAGGTTTGCATTGCAGCACATTGGATAAGATATTCTTCTAAACTACTACCTTTTGTCCTACAGAGCTACAAATTCAATAAAGTTCATCTAGAGGGGAATTATCTGAGAGATCTTTTATATGGCATTTTCAAAATGTTCTGTTGACCTTGTTTGAAATCACAAGAGCAAACATATATTCCTAGGCTTAGCATTTTTTAGTTTATGCTGCAAAGTTTATTATCTCCTTCCTTATTAAATCCATCAAATTGTTAACTATTGAAGATAAATATTTTTACCTTCCTGTCGCAGCATTTCTTTGGTGGAATGCTTATAAAAAGCTTTAATTATCCAATCCTTTGGGGTGAGCTTCAATAGCTTCATACAAGTTGGCTAACTTTGAAAAAATCCTCTAAATGATTAGATACTCTATAGAGAATGAAGTTCTCAGCTTTTTCAGATATATTTTCCCTTTGGGAATGAAATATGACTCATTTCCAGCTGAACATGATGAATTCTCATTCATCAATTTTTGTATAATTTGCATAATAAGAAATGTAATTTGCACAGAACTATATCTAATGCGCTAACCATAAGCCTTCCAGATGTGTTGTCACTGAAACATTAGAATTCCTAGCCAGCTTTCCTTTTAGACCACATAATGATCTGGAAAACGATACTGTAATACTAGGTCAAATCTGGCATGCATTCTGTTTTATGTTTTTCTTTCCAGTTCTTTCATATTAATGAAAAGATTTTAAAAAATGAAATTGAGAATTAGCAGATACCATTTGGAAAAATATTTTGTATCTTCCTCTTTAATCTCCATCATCCCCTTTTCTATTATACCTAGAAATTATTTAATATTACAGTCCTATTACAGAATCTCTGGGAGTAAGATCTACTGAATTTAATGGAATAGCATTGAGTGAATGGTCACCAAATTGTTTGTAAATCATTTGAATGCCAGCATAGAAAAGGGTATCTGTTCCATTAGCTGTGATAAATTGAGACTACTGCTTAATACTTTGAAAATCCTCGAATCCTCTTCCAAGTTTATTCTTTCACTTAAAGAGAAAAATACAGCAAACTTAAAAGCCGTGCACATAGTAATTTTAACACCAACTCTGTCCAAATATGGTATGAGGGGTGTTAAGTCTGGAGCATGGGTGCGAATGATGGAGACGAGCCGGTAGAAACAGTGAACTTCAAACAATTTATTTACATATTGTGACAGCTGACTCGAGGGCTGCTATAGCCTTCCTTATATAGGCAACTTATTAACTGTTCAACCAATAGCAAACCTGGAGCGCAAGCTCTGTTAACTAATAGGAATGGCCTGTTAATGGCCAATCAGATGCTCCTGAACGGACCAATCCGATCCTGCCATTAACAGCCAATCAGAAGTGCAGGGCCAGAACCCTTGCACTTGACTTCAAGTTCAATATACTTTATTGGTATTATTCATTCACAACACCCCTTTCCCCCGGCTTCTGCCCACGGGGCGCAGTTACATAGTCCTTAAGGTAGGACGGCTGTTTTGTTAGTCTTTTCGATTTTCACAAAGTGCCTGGCGGTTGGCTGCACTTCTGCTGAGGTAGATCGTTGTTTATCGGTAGGGGTGCCTCTGGTTCCAAGTTCGCGTTCCCGTCATCACCAATATCACTGGCCACTCCTTGAGGTGAACTCACTCCAGTCCCTGGTTCCTGTTCCTGCGTTTCAGTCCCATTATCAGTTTCTTCAAAAAGGTTTCCCTCAAATTGCAATTCGCTTTCCTCTGTATCTCCCCCTTCCCTCAGTTTGGTCATAAGGGAGTTCGGAAGTGCACAACGGTAGCCGTGATCGTAGTTGATCTATGTGGCACTTCCAAAGTCTGTCATCAGGGCACTGAACGAGGTATGATCTTGGGCCGGTTACGCGGATTATGATCGCTTCTACCCACAGCGGATCGCCCAATAAGTTTTTAGCAAATACTAAATCGCCTACCTGGAAGGTACGGCATTGGCCGCTGGATCCGAGTGGTTTTTCCAGTTTGTAAGCTGGGTGTAGCCGATCGAGGTGGGAGCGGAGCTTTCGTCCCATTAGCAGCTCAGCGGGAGTTTTGTTGGTGACGCTGTGAGGTGTGAGGTGTTGTAGGAAAAAGATCCGGTTGATTTTCTCGTCGATGTTGTCGTAGTCAATCTTTTGAAGAGTCTTTTTGATGAATTGTACCATGCGCTCAGCCCTACCATTGGCAGCAGGGTGTGCAGGTGAAGTGAGCGCATGTCGGATACTGCGGTCAGCCAGGTACTGCTCAAAAGACAGCACAGTAAACTGGGGTCCGTTGTCGGATACCAGAACGTCTGGTAATCCGTGGGTTGCAAACAGTCTTTCCAGTCTTTTGATGACCGCGTCGGTGGTCGTGTTGCTCATTCGGTGAATCTCGAGCCAATTTGAGTAGGTGTCGACGATTAGCAAAAACGTAAACCCGGGCCCTTGGTCGGCCCAGAAAAGTCCAGATGGATGCGGGACCAGGGTCCCCGCGGCGTCTCCCATTCAGTTGGGGTTGCCTTTGGTGGAGCGTTACTTACTTCTTGGCATCTCCTGCAAATTTTAACCCACGATTCGATTTGTCTGTCGATGCCTGGCCACCATGCGTAGCTTCGTGCGAGGCCCTTCATGCACATGATGCCAGGGTGGCCATCGTGCAAGGTTCTTAGCAATGTCTGTTGGAGTCGTTCTGGGATAACGACTCTATCGCCCCAGATGACACAGCCCTTCTACGAGAACAATTCTGTTTGATGACTTTTGAATGGTGCAAAGTCATCTGGTACTTGGTCCAATGGCCATCTGCGTTCCACCCATGTGAGGACTCATGCTAAGATGGGGTCACATTTTTTTTCTCTCGCGATGTCATGGGCTGTTAATGGCGGCGTGTGGAGTGTCTCGATCTGCAACGCTGTGATTGTTGGTGCAGGATCGTTGATAGTTTCCGGGAGTGGTGTATGGCTCAGTGCGTCGGCGTGGGGAATGGCTTTACCGGGACAATATTGTGGCCGATAATTGTAGGCAGCCAAGAATTCTGACCAGCGGGTCATTCTGGGAGAAAGTATGTAGCGAGTTGGCTTGTCCTCAGCGATGATTCCCAGCAATGGTTTGTGATCAGTTACAATGGTGAAAACCCGGCCGTACACGAAATCTTTTAACAGCTGATACAATCGCCAGGGCTTCTTTATCAATCTGGCTGTAATTTCGTTCAGTTTTCGAGAGTGTCTTTGAGAAGTAAGCAACAGGGGCTTCATTACCATTAGGTAATACATGGCTCAAAATGACACCCACTCCAAAAGGCGATGCATCACATGTAATGTTTATTGGCAAGGTCTCATTGTACTGCATTAGTACGGTGTCCGAAGTCAGTAGTTTTTTCACATTACGGAACGCCTGCTCTTCTTTGTGACCCCATACCCAAATCGATTTTTTATCTAATAGACGATGTAACGGTTCAGCGACAGTCGCCTTGTGCGGCAAGAATACATTATAAAAATTGATGAGGCCTAAGAACGCCTGGAGGTCGGTCTTGTTCTGGGGTCTGGGAGCGTTTTTTATTGCTCTCAATTTGATATCGGTAGGGTGAATACCCTGACTGTCAATTAAATACCCTAAAAATTCAACACGATCGGTACACAGTTTGCACTTATTTCTTTTGATTTTCAGTTGGCTTTAACACTCCCTGGGCAATCAACTTATCAAGCTGCTCGTCGATTTTTGGCTTTAGAGCGAACGGAACTCGACGAGGCTAAAGGCGGATGGGAGCTATCTTTGGATTAAGGCTAAAGGATATCTGGGTCCCCTTGTACTCACCTAGCTTTTCCTCGAAGACGTCCCTAAATTCGTGGGCAAGGTCTTCCTCCCAGTCACTGCCGCCGATTCGGTTAATGCCAGCCACTTCAATGCTGGGTGGTACGAACCATTGCAGGCCTAACAGACTAGGCTGGTCCTTATCGATCACCATCAGGGGTAAGTACACCATGCGGTTCTTGAATGAAACCCGGACTCGACTGGATCCTGCGACTGGAATTCGGTTCCCCTGGTAGTCCTTTAACATGAGCCGTTGGAATTGAAGGTCTTGGCGCCAGATAGTGGGGATGAGTTGCTTGAGGGTCTTCCATGAGAACATTGAAAGAGACGATCCCGAGTCAACTTCCATTTGGCAAGGCCGATTTTCAATGTTCACGTTGACCCGAATTTTCTTAGCGTCTAGTGAAGAGGCATGGCCAATAGTGAGTGTTTGGTGGGCCTCTTCCTGTCTCGCTAGATGATTCACGGGTCAGTTTCTGTAGGAGTGGTTTACTGGTTCTCGCCTTACAGGGAGATTCCCTGTCAATTGGCAGAGATTGGTTCCTTTCGAGGTCTGGCTGGGTCCGAGGAGGCTTCTGCAGACCCGTCCGATGTGGCCTCATTTCCCGCACTTGTGGCAGAGCGCGTCGTGGAATTTGCAGTCGGAGCGGTAATGGTTGGCCCCGCAGCCAGCGCACGGTTGCTAGGACTTCGGGCATTGTTCCCAATTGGACCGCAGGCAATGGACCTCTTCTTCGTCGCTGTCTGACGACGAAGAGAGGTCCTCATGGTGGGCCGTCGGTAGCTGCCCTTCTGCGTTAGGTGAAATTTCGCTGGCCGGTGGGTGTGCTGGAGCGCGATTTCGGTGTAGCTGGACAGCCGACTTCTTGGTCACCTCCACTGCTGTAGCTTCAGCTATGGCGTCTTTAAGGGTGATGTCGCCCTTTGCCATTATTTTGCTCTGTACGTTTAGAGCATCTAGCCCGAGGACTACTCAGTCTCTCAAGGCCTCTTCTAGGTCGGTGAAATCGCAAAGGCCTTCCAAGTTCCGGAGGTCTGCAATGAAATCGGCGACGCTTTCTCCTTTCCGCTGGTTTCTTTGATAGAACTCGTGTCGTCTTACGAGCGTTGGAACGGTTGGTGCATAGTGGGCCCTTAGTAGCGGTTCGAGGACGTCCCAGTCCATGGCCTTCGCTTCTGCCGGTTTCGCCAATGCCTTAGCCATTTTGAAAGCCGGCGGGCCGCAGTGCGTCAGGAATACCGCCCATTTCTTCCTGGGTGTGGCATCCTTCAGATTATTCATTTCCAAAAACATTTGAAAACGATCCATGTAGGACTCCCAGTCCTCTTGAGCGGGATCGAACGGAGTGGGTGGTACTACGCCGCTGGACATGGTTCCGCTGTTGTGCGCTTCAGCCATGTGCTTAGTTGGCTCTGATGTCATCCAATCCCATCCTCGTCACCAGAGTTAAGTCTAGAGCATGGGTGCAAATGATGGAGACGAGCCGGTAGAAACAGTGAACTTCAAACAATTTATTTACATATTGTGACAGCTCGACTCGAGGGCTGCTATAGCCTTCCTTATATAGGCAACTTATTAACTGTTCAACCAATAACAAACCTGGAGCGCTAGCTCCATTAACCAATAGGAATGGCCTGTTAATGGCCAATCAGATGCTCCTGAACGGACCAATCCGATCCTGCCATTAACAGCCAATCAGAAGTGCAGGGCCAGAACCCTGCACTTGACTTCAAGCTCAATATACTTTATTGGTATTATTCATTCACAACAAGGGGTACGCTACTGTTTTTTGTAAAAAGAATAAAGAACAGTGAGCTTTCAGGGAAATTTGCCAAAAAAGAACAACAAAGAAAGTATTAAAACAATAAGGATAACCCATGTAAGACAATTCTTGCTATGAATAGCTCAGTGTTCAAAGATTTTGGCAGCCCTGGGATGCTGCCAGGCTGCTGCTGTACCTGTTGCTGATTGTTCTCCATCCATGCTGGGGAAGATGAAAAGCAGAATTCCAAATTGTCTTTCCCAACTCACCGGGATTTAATTGTGTACATGTAAAGATTAGCATTAACATGATTGCATGGCAGCAGTAACAACTGGAGAAACATTGCAGTAACAACTGGAGAAACATTGGTGAGCCTGAACTCTTTCATGCTGTCATCTTAATTATGCTATTTCCAACAGCAGTGTATGCACGTTAGGAATGGCATAATTAGGATGACAGCACTGATGAGTTCAGATGCGTTGCTCACAGCTGTGTGCAGCATTATTGCTGTCATTGACATGGCATCTTTATATCTGGGCAGCTCAACCACCTGAAAATAAATCAGTGGCCCCTCAAGGGAAGGCAATCTGACTAGGACCTCCCAAATTCTGAAGGCACCTCTGGTTACTCATCTTCTAGCATCAGATCTAATGTTGATTTGTCTTTTCCTTATCCTCCTTTCAAGCATAAGGTGAGACACTATACAGGGAGTCCTTGAGACACTATACAGGGAGTCCTTGAGCCCAAAATGTTTGTTGTTAAGTGAGCTTTTGCACCATTTTACAACTTTTCTTGCCACAGTTGTTAAGTGAATCACTGCACTTGGTATGTAAGCAATCCAGTTGTTAAGTAAATCTGGCTTCCCCATTAACTTTGCTTGTGAGGAAGTTGCAAAAGGTGATCACATGACCTTGGGTCATTACAGCAATCATAAGTGCGAACCAGTTGCCAAGCATCTGAATTTTGATCACAAAATTGTTGTAAAATCTGCTGCAAACTGAGAATTTAATTGGAATGTAACAAGATTTTTTTTAAAAAAAGAGACTACACTTCCATATTTTCTTTGCCAGCTACAGAGCTATCAGTCCCAGAGCTTTATGTTAGTAATATTTCCTTTTCCTTTTATTCATAGTCCCTGGAGACTGCTCTTAAGTATTGCAACTACATGTTTACTACAGTCTTTGTTTTGGAAGCGGTTTTGAAGCTTGTGGCCTTTGGACTCAGACGTTTTTTTAAAGACAGGTGAGCTGGAATTAAGATGATACCCATTCTGGGGGAATCAGATGATCAGAAATGATGCATGCTGTACTTTGATTATTGCAACTATACATTATTATACTTTAAACTAAGGGACACATTCCCAATGTCTTCTTGTGAAGAGTAATGGTGTGCCAAGATTTGAAAGTCCCACTAGCACCACTAAGTAGAAATTAGCAGACATTGTTTCAGTATTTCATGGAGATGAGATAACTGAGGAGATTTCCATAAACCATTCCTTTTTTTTATTATTCACATTCGGGATTCTGTAATCAAAATCAGCATTGCATCTTATTAAATAAGTGGTAGAAAAAAAATCAGTGTAACATTAAAAGGAAAGGGAAACATTTTGATCCATGTGATCACCGGGGGCAAAATTCTTCAAACCTGTACCTAAAATGTCTTTATAAAGCAATACTTTAAAATTAAACAAGGATAAATACTACTCCATTCATTAGAATTCCTTACTGCTTCATTTTATTTGGTCTGATTTTTTGTCTTAATAAATGTTCACAAAGTTTATGTCCAGTCAAAATATTCAATTTTACAGTAGACTAATCAGTGATCTAATTAAGTATGAAACAGTGGTGGGATTCAAATTTTTTTACTGTTGTTTTTGTGGGCATGGCTTGCTGGCCATGGCAGGGGAAGGACACTGTAAAATATCCAGTCAGAGGTGGTATTTGCCAGTTCTCCGAACTACTCAAAATTTCTGCTACCAGTTCTCCAGAACTGGTCAGAACCTGCTGAATACCACCTCTCGTATGAAATATCACCATCTGTCATTAAAAAACATACCCATAAAGATTAACTTCCTCAAAATATATTGAACATCAAAATAAAGAAAATCAATTAAACTATTTAAGGACATTCAATTAATCTAGTAAACAAAATATGTATGTTTATTTTGATTTTTGAAATTGGCTTATTTGATTAATGCAATATTCTAAATAACCTGCTCATAACCTAGTTTAGTTTTTTTTTGGGGGGGGGATGAAGAAATAGATGGATTCCGTCTTTCATTGAGGCAGAAAAGGTGTCTTATTTTCTTCAATTTCTTAAAGGTGGAACCAGCTGGATCTAGCTATTGTTCTGCTCTCCGTCATGGGAATTACTCTGGAGGAAATTGAAATCAATGCTGCCCTTCCAATCAATCCGACCATCATTCGCATCATGAGAGTGCTTCGTATTGCCCGAGGTAAGAGGAGGAGCCAGAAAGAATAACCTGACTTATACGTATATTTTGGGGAACAATCAATCCATCAGTAGTATGATAGCACTAAGACCCTGATATTTATATCATTAATTAGTATCTGCCTGGCTGGTTTGATCTGGCAGGGTTAGTGTACATGAGTTTCCATAAATTAAACAATGCCATCTTTTGGGACCCCAGAATTTTGCCTTTTCTGTAACAGTACTTACCCTCTGAAATAAAGTTTCTCTGAACTCCAAAAAGCCTCTACCCCACCGGTATTTCAAAGGGCCCTGAAGAGATGGCTCTTTATCCAGACCTTTGTTGAGGATCACTGACACCCATTTTCTTTTTTTTTCCTGCTCATATTTGGGTTTTGTTTGGGTTTTGTCTGAAATCTTTCTTTTTTGTGTTTTGTTTTCTTCGTTGCTTTTAAATGTTTTTAACAATTTCTGTTATTTCCTGTATATAAAGAAAAATTGTGCAGACAGTCATCCTCCTTGTTTATATAATGTGGCTAGATTCATATTTAATCTGATAAATGGAGTTGAATTGCTGAATAAATAATTCATATTAGGCCTTAATACAATGACAATATAATGAGAAAATGTCTGAGTTACCATAACTAGATCAGAAAGCCCTTCGGCCACTTATGTCTTAGTCACTCCACTTGGCAATACTTTCTATTGGAGTTGAAGACCACTTAGAAGTTTCTATTCATCCAGAATGCAGTGGTGCAGGCAGTGATGAACATACCTTGATTTGTGGCTCCGGGTTTGGAATCTGCTCCTGTGGCAGATATGAGTTCAAGCGATGAGGATATGGCAGCAAAATATGAGCCGGCATTGCTTAGTGACTTGAATAGTAGCCAGGATAAGGAGATGGATTTAACAAGGGGAGATAAACCTGATTTAATGGAGTTGTCAGGACCTTCGGCCTCCTCTGGTTCTTTATCTGAGCAGCAGCCGGGAATGGCTGACAAGGAAGGCATGAGAGAGTTTTCCAGTGGAGAAGAAAACTTGGAGAACTTATGGCTTGACGTCAGAAACAGAAGGAGACTCAGATGCCAATCTCAATTAGGGAGGAGGCGTTGAGCCAGTAACTAATTAGGGAAATTAGCATTCTCCATAAGTGGATAAAAGAACACGGCTGGGCTGGTGGAACTCGCCAGAAGCAAAGTGTCTAAATGGAGTGAAGACATGCAGCAAACTCTCTGAGGCTTGTGAATTACTGCTACGCCAGGATTGCCAGACGGAGTGTGGATTTATTGCTGTGTTTTGGAATTACTCCAGCCGTTCTCTTGTGGGGGTTTGTTTTTGATTTGACTTCATTCTGAAACGGCTGAATTTTGTTTTGCTCACCTGCAATTAAAGGGGAGACATAACACCTTGATATGCTTGTGTGACAATTCTGCTCTACAAGCTGTACTGGCTACCAGTCCGCTATAAAGCTTTACATGGCTTAGGGCTAGCTATTTGTGGAACTAGCCTTTTCCCAAGCCTTGGACTAAAATGGCTGGATTTCCTTGTGAGTCCTGTTGTTGACTGGATTTGCCATTGTGTGTTTTATCTGGTTTTACTTTCTTTGTTACGTTGTGAGCCAATCAAAGTTATTTGGAGTTGAATGACATCTAAATTGAATAAATTCATTTCTATTCAACATTATTTTTATATTATTTATTTGTTTATCTATTGAGCAATAGTTTACATGAAGAGAACGGGAGTTAATCAAAGAATAGTTTGTTTGTTTGTTTGTTTATTCAATTTCTATGGCCACCCATCTTGATCAATGAACCTGGGTGATTTACAATTTTAAAAATATAGTGCAATAAAGAAACCGCAACATTTTAAAACAATAAAATAATAATAAGTATACATAGCAGATAAGATACTTAGCCACTTAACAAAACAACCAGCAAATGGGGCCCTTGACACATTCTGCACCCATTTAGTTCCTTATCCATGACTCCCTATACAGAGTGAGAACAATTTCTAATTACTAACTAGCTACAATCTGAAGCAAAAAGGTAATTTTAGTTTCAAATTCTTGGTAGCTCTAACATAATGGTATACATTTCACATTGACCACAGATATTTATACATGTTCATGTCTACATTCAGTATAAGATATCCCAACTACAAAATTAATCTATGATCTGCTGCTCCAGAGAGAAAAACAAAGCAGTATTTGCTTCCCCAAAATAAGTTACCACTTGCCTTGCTTTCTTGTGATAGTTTTGAAGCTTTTGAAGATGGCAACTGGGATGAGAGCTTTATTGGACACAGTAGTGCAAGCACTGCCACAGGTAAGTAAAGCTGTATAAAGTGTATAAGTTGTAAAATTGAAGAATATAAAATACTTAGATCAGAAATTTCTAAGGCTGACCCTATCTGAGAGCAGAAGTGGAAAATAATTTTGTGTACTACATATTACTAAATGAACTGAGTTAATTTCCAGCTATTGGACTAATAAATGGATTAAAATAACCTCTTGTGCAACCGCTCACGCCCTCCCCACTTATACCACATCTGTAGTATATCCAACCTCTGCTGCATCTTTTGCACATCTCCATGCACCTCTACAACTGGCACCACACCTCTCATATATCCCCTCACTCCCTCACACACCCTCCCCGATCTCTACCTCACCTGTCATGTATCCACTCACACCCTCCTTAGCTTCCATTGTGTCTGTTTGCCCCACCTCATTCCTCCCCCCACCTAGCAGAAGCCACTTATCTGCCTGCTAGTGGCAACTTCCTTCTAGCTTCCCACTGACTTTGGTTAAGTAATCCAATCACACTTTATAATCTCATCACTTAGTGACAGAAATTCCATACCCAATTGCTGTCATAGGTCAAGGACTACCTTTCATAGCTTACAAAGCTCTGCCTTACTCAAAACCACTTGAAGCAGGGGCCTTTGAATTAGAAACAGATACCTTAAAATCTTATGTAAGTAGAAATGCAGCTGATCCAGCATAGCCACCATTTACAAAATCAGTACAGGAAGTCCTTGCTTAGAAGCTGCTTCATTTAACAATGGTTGAGTTATCATGGTAATAAAAAACTTTACGATCTATCACATTTTCTACCTCTAGCTTGTAAAGCAAAAGAAAATTTGAAGTAGGATCCGAAGCATTGTTGCAGTTTCACTTAGCAACCACTTAATTGAATGATCAAATTGCCAGTCTCGGTTGTCGCTAAACAAGGACTACTTATATGGTGATTCAACAAAGCAAATTTGCATAAGTTCTAGTCTCTTTCATTCTACAGTTCAGGATAAGAAACTCTATTTAAGTAATTAGCACTTACTCCCTAGATTATTTGATCCATTTAGGCCCCATTGAACACTGTTTTTACAATGTTAAGTAACTCTGCTGCTATTTTCCTTATTCTGTTTCTCTTTTTTCTCTCTTGGGTTGGATGTTCTTTTCACTATGAGTCCATGAATTTTGTTCTCAAAGTAAATCCTGACAAAAAATAATAATAGCCTTTAGTTTTATGTCATATATTTAAAATTCTCCGAATTTTATTTATTTTGATGAGCACATGCCAGGGGAAAGGGGAAAGTTGCTGAGGACATCATTTTCTTCCCAGAAACTTTGCGAATGCTTTGCCAATCTACTACATGTATTTCAATCTATTCAGATAATGAAGATAGTTTAATTTCTCTACCAGATTAAACAAACTATTAATAGATAGAATTCTTTATTGGCCACGTATGATTGGACACACAAGGAATCTGTCTTGGTACAAATGCTCTCAATATACATAAAAGAAAAGATACATTCATCAAGAGTTGAAAATATAACAATAATATAGAATAGCAAAAATAGTCATAGGGTACAATAAGCAATCAAATCATACTAGGAAACAGTCAATATAAATCATAAGGATACAAGCAACAAAGTTACAGTCATACTGTCACAAGTGAGAGGGGATGGGTGATAAGGAGTGATGAAAAGTTTAACGGTAATAGTAGTGCAGACTTTGTGCATAGTTGAACAGTGTTGAGGGAATTATTTGTTTAGCAGAGTGATGGCTTTTGGGAGAAAACTGTTCTTGCATCTAGTTGTTCTGGTGTGCAGTACTTAATATTCACTAATGCACTTAAGACTAACTGTATTTAAGAAAATCAATTTGCTATAGTGGAGATGGTACCAAGCTAGAAACTGGGAGACCATGAGTTCTAGTCCTGCCTTGGGCCATCATTTTCTTTAGCCCTAAGAAAGAGACAATGGCAAACCAATGCCAAAATCCATCCAAGAAAATTGCAGGAACTTTCCAGGCAATTGCGACAGTCAACACTAATTCAAAGGAACCAGAAAAATGCTGCATTTACTTAAAAGGAGAAGAAGAACCTTAAATTTAAGATGATCCTCTTAAAAGAAAGAGTACACAAATAAAAGTTTATAAATGCAGACAGAAATTCTGAGCAACATTTGTTTGCTTCACTTTGTCAAACTAGAGTGCTATCTCCAGCTAAAATCAGTTTTAGAGATTCCTTTTCCTCATAAACAAGCACACTAGCATAGGTAATTGCTTAGGTAAGGAAAGAAAATAAAATAAAAAAGAAACCAGCCATTTTTAAAAGTTAAAATGATACATTTACCAAATAAGCAACTGTTCTCAAGCAATGGTGACTTTTTATTTATTCTTGTCCCAAAGAAAAGAGTTTGTTAGTGAACTTGTCAGATAATGTTTCTCTGTGCATAAGAGAAAATTGAACTTTAGACAACATAAAGTCCTTGTATGATCTTACTTCTTGTCTTCAATACATTGCCACACAGTTTATGCCTCTCTAGCTAGGTAGATTTGGGATGTGTTGGGACTTTCTCTTAAGGAGCAGAAATTCTAGGAATTGCACCAAATAGGGGAAACCTGGTCTAATACAGGGAACTAGGCTTGGCCTATGAGAATCTAAATGGTCACAAAGTCACTCTTTTTTCATGATGAAAACAGGAACTGCCACACAGTTTACAAGTGAGAGAATTGTGGTACAGTGTTCCCTATTTCTGAATTGTGAATGTTTAACAAAGAACTCTTTTTCATGGAGTAATCATCAAATTACTGCCTTTGTTTTACACAAGAAACAATAGTTAGGAATAATTACCCACCATTATTTTAAAAATCATCTTTGAATGATACCAAACTGTAACAATAGCCATTCCCCAAATGTCTTTGTGAAGTACTCCATTGATATGTTGGCTACCTGTGTTCATACTGCTTATATCACACAATGTTTATTCCACTGTAATGTTGTTAATCATTTCACATGGCAGATAATGTATATGTAGCCTAGATTCCCATATTTAATGTGTTCTAGATGCTATGGGATTAAAAGTCCCAAAATTTGCACTGGCCATGCTTGTTTAAATGCTAAAGTTACTGTAAATGGGAGTTACAATTCCATTAATTTATGAGGGTATCAGATTGGAAAAGACTATATGTCCCTTTTTTTCCAGGAAAATTTTTAAAAGTGATTTCAGAATTGTTAAGGTCTGTGAGAGAAGAAATGTATGATTGCTTTTTATTGTATGCTACCCAGAGTTGTAGAATTGGATGGCCTAGCAAATTTCTAAAAGGAAGGTGTTGTGTATGCATAAAGATTAATAAAGTGTGAGCTTGGAGTAAGTGCAGGGTTCTGGCCCTGCACATCTGATTGGCTGTTAAGCGGCCGGACCGGATTGGCCCATTCCGAGGAATCCGATTGGCCCTTAACAGAGAGTTCCTATTGGGTCTAAGAGCTAGCGTTCCAAGCTCGTTATTGGTTAAAAGTTACAGGGTTTGCCTATATAAGGCGGGTTCAACTGCTGTTAGAGTGAGAAGTCACAATGTAAATAAAGAGCTGAAGTTCACCGTTCAGAGGCTTATCTCCATTCTTTCTCGCCCATGCTCAAAACTTAACACTGGCGACGAGGATGGGATATGGAGAAAGCTGAACCAACGAAATTTCGAAAAACACCGAGCACGTGACAGACGACGCCAACAACGGAACCATGTCCAGTGGCATCGTACCACCCGCTCCGTTCGATCCAACACAGGAAGACTGGGAGTCTTACATGGATCGTTTCCAAATGTTCCTAGAGACGAACAACTTAAAGGACGCCACAGCTGGGAGGAAATGGGTGGTGTTCCTAATGCATTGCGGTCCAACCGTATTTAAGATGGCTAAAGCATTAGCCAAACCCCGAGAAGTGAAGGCCATGGATTGGGACGACCTCAAACCTATCCTACGGGACCACTACGCCCCGACCATGCCTACGCTCGTGAGACGCCACGAGTTTTATCAGAGAAGCCAGCGAAAGGGAGAAAGCGTGGCCAACTTCATAGCAGACTTCCGAAATTTGGGAGGCCTCTGCGGATTCACCGATTTAGAAGAGGCACTAAGAGATCGCATAGTTCTGGGATTAGATGCACCAGGCGTACAAAGCAAGCTGATGGCGAAGGGCAACATTAGCCTTGCCGATGCCATCGCCGATGCTACTGCAGCAGAAGCAACCAGGAAGTCAGCTGCACAACTACACCGAAACCGCGCTCCGGTACCACCACCGACCAGCGAAATCTCACCTAGTTCAGAAGGGCAGCTTGCGACAACACACCACGAAGACCTCTCTTCGTCGTCAGACTGCGGTCCGACCGGGACCACCACCCGAAGCCCTTACGCCCTTGCGCTGGCTGTAGAGCCAACCATGCCAGGGCCGAATGCAAATTCCGCGACGCACTCTGCCATGAGTGCGGGAAACGAGGCCACATCGGATGGGTCTGCTGCAGCTTGCCAGGACCCAGCCAGGCCTCAAAAGGGGCTAACTATCGCCAATCGACAGGAAACCGTCCTGTACAGCGAGAGCCAGTAAACCCCTCCTACAGAAATCGAGCTTTGCAGAGAGAAGAGGCTTACCATACTATCACTATCGGTCACGCCTCAGCCTTGGACACTAAGAAAATCCGAGTCATGGTAGCCATCGAGAACCAGCCTTGCCACATGGAAGTCGACTCGGGATCGTCCCTCTCAATGGTGTCCTGGAAGACACTCAAGCAACTCATCCCCACAATTCAACGCCAAGACCTCCGCTTCCAACGCCTCATTCTCAAGGACTACCAAGGGAATCGGATCCCCGTCATCGGGTCCTGCCAAGTCCGAGTCTCCTTCAAGAAGCACACAGCGTACTTACCTTTAATGGTCATCGATAGAGATAGGCCTAGCCTACTAGGCCTCCAATGGTTTGCGCCACTCGGCATTGAAGTGGTCAGCGTAAACTGAGTCAGTGGCTGTGACTGGGAGGAAGACCTTGTCTATGAGTTCAAGGACGTCTTCGCAGACAGCTTAGGTGAGTACAAGGGGACCCCGATTTCATTCAGTCTAGATCCAAAGGTAGCGCCCATTTGCCTAAAGCCCCGTCGAATTCCGTTTGCCTTAAAAGCGAAAATCAATGAACAACTTGACAAACTGATAGCTCAGGGGGTGTTAGAGCCCATTGATCACGCCCCTTGGGAAACCCCTATTGTAACACCCATTAAGCCAGATGGGTCAATCCAAATTTGTGGGGACTACCGGGCCACTTTGAACTACGCCCTACAGCAGAATGCGTATCTAGTTCCGGTGGTGCAGCACCTCCTCCATTCCCTGGGGGGCGGAAAAGTTTTCGCTAAATTAGATTTAGCTCAGGTATATCAGCAATTACCAGTAGATGAAAAAACGGCACAGGCCCAAACTATTGTAACTCACTGAGCTGCCTTTAAATGTACCCGGCTGCAATTCAGAGTTAGTGTAACCCCGGGGATTTTTCAGAGCCTTATGGAAAGGTTATTGCAAGGAATTAAGGGCGTGGTCCCCGATTTTGACGATATATTGATTGCAGCCCCTATAAAAAAAATCTTACAGGACCAGTTAAAATTAGGGCTAAAAAAATTCCAAGAGGCCGGTCTTAAGGTTAAAAAAAACAAATGTAAATTATGCACTGACAGTGTTGAGTTTTTAGGGTACCTGATTGATAGCCAGGGCATTCACCCTACCGAAAGTAAATTAAAAGCGATCAAAAATGCTCCCAGGCCACGAAACAAGGCCGATCTCCAGGCGTTCCTAGCCCTCATCAATTTTTATAATGTATTTTTGCCGCACAAAGCAACTGTCGCTGAACCGTTACATCAGTTATTAGATAAAAAAGCAAATTGACTATGGGATTACCGTGAAGAACAGGCGTTCCGAAACATTAAAAAACTGCTCACTTCTGACTCTGTACTCATGCAGTATAACGAGACTTTGCCATTAGTTATAACCTGTGATGCATCGCCTTTCGGGTGGGCGCCATTTTGAGCCACGTACTGCCTAATGGGAACGAAGCCCCTGTTGCATATTTTTCAAAGACTCTTTCAAAGACTGAGCGAAACTATGGACAAATTGATAAAGAAGCCCTCGCAATTGTCTCAGCTGTGAAAAGATTCCACGAATACGTGTATGGCCGGGGTTTTACTATTGTGACTGACCAAAAATCTTTATTGGGGATAATAGCTGGAGATAAGCTGACTCCCTACATATTATCCCCTAGGATGACCCGATGGTCAGAATTCTTAGCTGCTTATAACTATCGGCTGCAATACCGCCCGGGGAAAGCCATTCCCCATGCCAACGCATTGAGCCGAGCACCGCTTCCAGAGACTCTCGACGATCCTGCACCAACGGTAACCACGTTATAAATTGAGGCACTCAACTCGCCACCACTAACCGCCCGAGATATCGCGAGAGAAACCAAACACGACCACACCCTAGCACGAGTCCTAGGCTGGGTAGAACGCGGATGGCCATTGGACCAGCTATCAGATGACTTCACACCATTCAAGACTCGACAAACTGAGCTCTTCTCCCAGAAGGGCTGTGTCATCTGGGACGATAGAGTCGTTATCCCAGAACGACTCCAGAAAGCACTGCTGAGAACCTTGCACGATGGCCACCCCAGCATCGTGCGAATGAAAGCCCTTGTGCACAGCTATGCATGGTGGCCGGGCATTGACAAGCAAATCGAACGGTGGGTTAAAGCTTGTCCCAAATGCCAAGAAGTCAGCAACGCCCCACCAAAAACCATGCCTACTGAATGAGAGACACTACGTGGACTCTGGTCCCGAATTCACCTGGATTTCGCGGGGCCAACCAAAGGCCACACCTTCCTGCTTACCGTCGACACCTACTCGAATTGGCTCGAAATCCATCGCATGACGACTACGACCTCCGAGGCGGTTATCAAAATCTTAAACAGACTCTTTGCAACCCACGGATTACCAGACGTCCTGGTATCCGATAACGGCCCTCAATTTACCGCATTAGCGTTCGAGCAGTACCTCGCTGACCGCGGCATCCGCCATGCGCTCACCTCGCCTGCACACCCTGCGACCAATGGCAAAGCAGAACACATGGTCCAATTTGTGAAGAAAACCTTGCAAAAGGTAGACTACGACAACATTGACGACAAGGTCAATCAAATCCTCTTCTTGCAACACATCACCCCACATAACATCACCAACAAAACTCCCACCGAACTGCTAATGGGACAAAAGCTCCACTCCCACCTCGACCGGTTGCACCCAGCTTACGAACCGGAGAAACCACTAGGATCCAACGGCCGCTGTCGTACCTTCCAGGTAAGAGACCTGGTTTATGCTAAAGACCTATCGGGCGACCCGTTGTGGGTGGAAGCGACAGTAGTACATGTAACCGGCCCCAGATCCTACCTTGTACAATGCCTTGACGATAAACTTTGGAAACGGCATATCGATCAATTACAATCGCGGCTTCCAGCGGCCAGTCCGCAACTCCCCTATGACCAAAGAAGAAGATGAATTCCTAGGAAGAAGATGAATTCCTAGGAAACCCGTTCGAAGGAAACAAAGGTTTAATAGAAACTCAGGAAGCGGAGCCGGAGGGAGAAACGGTTGCACCTCAGGGAATTGCAGAAAATGTGGGCAACGACATAGAAGTGAACTCTGAACCAGAAACAGCCCCACTGCCAAACAATGATCTACCTCAGCGTGATTGCAGCCAGCCGATACAACAGAAATCCAAGAGACTAATAAGACAATCGTCCTACCTAAGGGACTATGTAACTGTGCCTTGCAAATAAGAAGCCAGGGGGAAGGGGTGTTGTGTATGCATAAAGATTAATAAAGTGTGAGCTTGGAGTAAGTGCAGGGTTCTGGCCCTGCACATCTGATTGGCTGTTAAGTGGCCGGACCGGATTGGCCTGTTCCGGGGAATCCGATTGGCCCTTAACAGAGAGTTCCTATTGGGTCTAAGAGCTAGCGTTCCTGGCTCGTTATTGGTTAAAAGTTACAGGGTTTACCTATATAAGGCGGGTTCAACTGCTGTTAGAGTGAGAAGTCACGATGTAAATAAAGAGCTGAAGTTCACCGTTCAGAGGCTTATCTCCATTCTTTCTCGCCCATGCTCAAAACTTAACAGAAGGGAAGTAATGTTCTGAGTAATGTATAAATTTGCATTGCATGTGATATTAGAAACAGCAATAGATTCTCCAAAATCTTTGTATTATCTTAAAAACAACTATAGGAGCTGGTTTGCAAGGCAGGGATTAACTCTTTTCTGCCTTGTTATTATCCTGATAAAAAGCATTCACACACCATGCACCACACAGCTTCTATTAGCTATGGATTAGAATGTATGTGGTTACCTATAACTATTATACTTGCACATTTAGAATATGTAGATTCAGTGGCCAATACTGTAGCAGATGATGTATAGAGAATAGATATCATTACTGTTGCGGAAATAAAGGAAGGAGACATAGAAAGGCTTAAACACCTTTTTCTCCAGGACTGCAATTTCAATTCAAATTGTTTCCAATATTCTTCTTATATATCATACCATGTTTGTTTTGATTGTCAACTACTAATGCTATTTTCTCCTACTTTAAAAACAGCAAAATTCAGTTGGCATTTCATATAATGTAAGGAATGTTATGCATATTATAGGTGTTAAGTTCTGTGCATGGGTGCAAGGATGGAGACGAGCCAGTGAAACAATGAACTTCAAACTCTTTATTTACATGTGAAACAGCTCAGCTCAATGGCCACGATGGGCCCCTTTATATAGGCAAGTCTTAACTTATTTAACCAATGAAAACACAGGGAGCGCTAGCTCCATTAACCAATGGGAGAGGCTCACTAATAGCCAATCAGATTCTCCTGAATGGACCAATCCGATGTCACTATTATCGGCCAATCAGAAGTGCAGGGCCAAAACCCTGCACTTTGCTTCAAGCTCTTAATAATTTTTATTAAGTATTTATTGATTCACAACACCCCTTCCCCCCGGGTTCCATTTAAGGGATGCGGTCACGTAGTCTTTGAGGTAGGCAGGTTGTTTCGATTGTCTATTAGATTTTCGTTGTCCTCCAGGTATTTGGCTACAGTCTTGTTGGGGTAGGATGTTACCTGGTGAAGAGGGTGCCTCCCGTTCCGCATTTGAATTTTCGTCGTCGCTATTGCTCTCGGCATCTCTTTGAGGCGAGGCCACCCTCATTCCGGATCCATCACATGCTGCCTCTGAGCGGTCATTACTATTGCTTAAACTTTCTGCCGCTTTGAATTCAGCTTCCTCGCTATCTCCTCCCCCCTCGGTTTGGAAATCAGGGGGCTCGGAGATCCCCGACTGTAGCCTTGAATGTAGCTGATCAATATGGCGCTTCCATATTCTATCGTCGTGACATTTCACGCGGTACAATCTAGGGCCGGTTACTTGTACTATAGTTGCCTCGACCCACAACGGATCGCCCGAAAAGTTCCTAGCGAAAACCAAATCGCCTACCTGGAAATTGCAACATTTCCCGCTGGAACCGTGTGGTTTTTCAGGTTCATATGCTGGATGTAGACGGTCAAGGTGGGAGCAGAGCTTCCATCCCATTAATAACTCGGTGGGAGTTTTATTGGTGACGCTGTGCAGAGTGATATGCTGCAAAAGGAGTATCCGATTAATCTTGTCTTCTATATCGCCATGGTCCATTTTATGCAAGGTTTTCTTGACAAATTGTACCATGCGCTCGGCCCTTCCATCAGTCGCAGGATGCGCCGGCGAAGTTAGCGCATGTCGAATACCGCGGTCTGCCAGGTACTGTTCGAAGGACAGCGCGGTAAATTGAGGCCCGTCTGGCAATCCGTGTGTCGCAAAGAGTCTGTCTAGTTTCCTGATGACTGATTCGGTTGTTGTATTCCTCATTTCATCGATTTCAAGCCAGTTCGAGTAGGCATCCACCGTTAGTAAGAATGTGTGTCCCTTGGTAGGACCAGCAAAGTCCAGATGAATACGGGACCATGGTCCCCTCAGTGTTTCCCATTCAGTTGGGGTTGCTTTCGGCAGGGCGTTGCTTACTTCCTGGCATTTGTGACAGGCTTTTACCCATGTCTCTATCTGCTTGTCAATACCCAGCCACCACGCGTAGCTTCGTGTGAGGGCTTTCATACGCATGATGCCGGGGTGGCCATCGTGCAAGGTCCTTAGTATTGCTGGTCGCAACTGCTCTGGGACGACAACTCTATCACCCCAGATAATGCAGCTCTTTTGGGAAAATAGCTCCGTTTGCCGATTCTTGAATGGGGCGTAGTCGTCAGGTATTTGGTCCAACGGCCATCCCCGCTCAACCCAACTGAGGACTCGTGCTAAAATGGGGTCGCGTTTCGTTTCCATCGCGATATCTCGGGCTGTTAATGGCGGCGTTCAAAGTGTCTTGATCTGCAGTGTTGTAACCGTCGGAGCGGGGTCATCAATGGTCTCTGGCAGAGGTGCACGGCTCAATGCGTCGGCATGGGGAATGGCCTTCCCCGGGCAATGTTGCAACTTGTAATTGTATGCTGCCAAGAATTCTGACCAGCGGGTCATTCTAGGAGATAATATATACGGTGTTGGCCTATCTCCCGCTATTATTCCCAGCAAAGGTTTGTGGTCAGTCACTATGGTAAAGGCTCGGCCATACACATATTCATGAAATCTCTTAACCGCGGATACTATAGCAAGGGCCTCCTTATCAATTTGACTGTAGTTGCATTCTGTTTTTGATAACGTCTTTGAGAAATAGGCAACAGGGGCTTCATTACCGTTTGGCAAAACGTGGCTTAAAATGGTGCCCACTCTGAATGGGGATGCATCACACCTGATCGTTAAAGGCAAAGTCTCGTTATACTGCATCAGAACAGCATCAGAAGTCAATAATTTTTTTACATGTCGAAATGCCTGTTCTTCTCTGTGTCCCCATACCCAGGTTGCTTTTTTGTCCAATAAACGATGTAGGGGTTCAGCTACGGTTGCTTTGTGAGGCAGGAAAACATTATAAAAATTGATAAGGCCCAGAAAAGCATGGAGGTCGGCCTTGTTCCGGGGTTTGGGGGCGTTCTTGATTGCCCTGAGTTTATTATCGGTGGGGAGAATGCCTTGACTATCAATTAAATATCCCAAAAATTCTACACGATCCGTACATAAATAACACTTGTTTTTTTTAACTTTGAGACCTGAGTCTTTAAATCTCTGGAGAACCAACCTCAGGCGTTCCTTTTGTATTTTCTGAGTTGGGGCTGCGATTAACACATCATCAAAATATGGGTCAACACCTTTTATCCCTTGTAATAGCCTTTCCATCAAGCTTTGAAAGATCCCCGGGGCTATGCTCACTCCGAACTGGAGTCGGTTACATTTAAATGCACCTCTGTGCGTAACGATTGTTTGGGCCTCTGCCATTTTTTTGTCTACAGGCAGTTGTTGATATGCCTGGGCTAAGTCTAGTTTAGCAAAGACTTTTCCGCCCCCCAGGTAATGGAGAAGGTGTTGCACCACCGGTACTGGGTAAGCATTTTGTTGAAGGGCGTGGTTCAGGGTGGCTCGGTAGTCCCCACAAATTCTTATCGATCCATCCGGCTTGATGGGTGTTATGATTGGGGTTTCCCAGGGAGAGTGATCGGTTGGTTCTAACACACCCTGAGCTATTAATTTATCAAGCTGCTTGTCAATCTTTGGTTTAAGGGCAAATGGAACTCGACGAGGCTTAAGGCGGATGGAAGCTGTTTCGGGATTGAGGTTAAATGATATTGGGGTCCCCTTGTACTCGCCTAGTTTTTCTGCAAAGATGTCCTGGAATTCTTGGACGAGGTCCTCTTCCCAGTCGCTGCTGCAGGTTCAGTGAATGCCGGCTACTTCAATTCCGAGTGGAGCGAACCATTGGAGGCCTAACAAACTAGGCCGATCTTTGTCGATTACAGTCAGGGGTAGAAATGCTGTACGGTTCTTAAACAATACCCGTACTCGGCTGGATCCAATGACCTGGATTCAATTTCCTTGATAGTCCTTGGGATAGCCTTTGGAATCTGAGGTCTTGCCTCCGGATAGTGGGGTTGAGCTGCTTGAGGGTCTTCCAGGAAACCATCGAGAGAGACAATCCTGAATCGACTTCCATCAGGCAGGGCTGGTTTTCGATGGCCACCTTCACTCGGATCTTTTTGGCGTCAAGAGATGAGGCGTGACCGATCGTGATCGTTTGGTGAGCCTCTTCTCGCTTCGTTGGGTGGTTTAGGGTTTTGTTTCTGTAGGAGTGGTTGTTCCATTGGTGGTTCACGGGTTCTCGCTTCACGGGACGACTTCCCGTCGGTTGGCGATAGTTAGCCCCCCTTGAGGGCTGGCTGGGTCCTGGCTTGCTTCTACAGACCTGTCCTATGTGGCCTCTTTTTCCGCACACATGGCAGAGCGCGTCGAGGAATTGCATTCTGACTGGGGGTGGCTTGCTCCACACCCGGCGCATTGGTACTGCGATTTCTGGAGTTGGTCTCGTTCGGACCGAAGTTGATGGATCTCTTCTTCATCGCTTTCTGACGACGATTCGAGGTCCTCGTGGTGGGCTGTATCTAGCTGTCCCTCTGACTGAGATGAAATTTCACAGGCTCGTTGGCGAACCGGTGCGTGGGTGCGGCGCATTTGGGCAGCCGACTTCCTGGTTGCTTCTGCTGCAGTAGCTTCAGCTATGGCATCTTTCAGGCTAATGTCACCCTTCGCCATTAGTTTACTCTGAGTGCCTGGTGCATCTAATCCCAGAACTATTCAATCTCTTAGGGCTTCTTCTAAGTCAGTAAACTCACATAGGCCTCCCAGATTCCGGAGATCCGCGATGAAATCAGCAACACTTTCGCCTTTCCACTGACTTCTCTGATAAAATTCATGCCTTCTCACGAGCGTTGGCACGGTCGGTGCGTAGTGAGCCCTCAGCAGTGGTTCGAGGACGTCCCAGTCCATAGACTTAACTTCTGCCGGTTTTGCTAGTGCCTTGGCCCGCAATGAGTTAGGAATACCGCTCATTTCTTTCCAGTAGTGGCATCCTTCAAATTGTTGGTTTCCAGAAACATCTGGAAGCGATCCATATATCAGTCCCAGTCTTCTTGTGCTGGGTCAAATGGAACGGGTGGTATGACGCTGCTGGACATGGTTCCGTCGTTGGTGCGTTCAGCCACGTGCTCGGTTATGGTTCTTCGTTGTTCAGTAAGCTTTGATGTCTCCACATCCCATCCTCATCGCCAGTGTTAAGTTCTGTGCATGGATGCAAGGATGGAGACGAGCCAGTGAAACAGTGAACTTCAAACTCTTTATTTACATGTGAAACAGCTCAGCTCAATGGCCACGATGGGCCCCTTTATATAGGCAACTCTTAACTTATTTAACCAATGAAAACACAGGGAGCGCTAGCTCCATTAACCAATGGGAGAGGCTCGCTAAAAGCCAATCAGATTCTCCTGAATGGACCAATCCGATGTCGCTATTATCAGCCAATCAGAAGTGCAGGGCCAAAACCCTGAACTTTGCTTCAAGCTCTTAATAATCTTTATTAAGTATTTATTGATTCACAACAATAGGTATGCCATTGAACATAAATCTATAGCAGAGCTTAGATTGTAAAATCATGATATAATTTCAGTATGTGGATTACTTTCTTTTTTTAAGCCACAACCACTTGTTTTATACTTTCCAGAAATCTTAGGCAAGATATCTTTTACTCCTTAGATTAGTAATATTAGTGCATTGATAATACTTTACATTATTCTATTTGTAATATTCTATGGATCCAGAAAATATAATTTAAATCTTACTAAAAATTAACTTAATAAAAATACAAAACTATTACAATGCAACCAACATAAAATGGTCAGAGCATGACAGCAATTATCAGAAGGATGGAATCTCAGAGATCATGAAATGTTCTGATTCTACCTCCTGGGAATAAATACAGCATTTACAACCCCTGACTTCCCATCCCTGGGCTTCAGGGAAATCTCAAGCTTGCTTTTTTCTGCAATTGGATAAAAACAATTGCAAAAACTCTTCTTAAATTATCAACATGTAAAAATGTGTTTTCTAATGCATGAATCAGCATTTGCTCCAAGAACTCTAAAAAGCACAGTGCCTTCTTTCTTCTTTCTAAAGCCTTTAATAAAATTTTAGAAGCTGCAGAGATGAAACCATAGTTGAGGCTGTGCTGTGAGTTTTACTCAAGGCAGCAAAAAATGTTCTACATTTAAGTGATTAGGCTGAATTTTCTGTTTTTGTACATAGACACTGCAGGGAACAACCAAATTATCCATAACATTATGCAATTTAGAACAAAGCATTTCAAAATTAAATCTCTCTTCCCATCTATCTTCTAACCCCTTTGGTTTTATGTCTATTTGGTGTGTGTTTCCATGTGGAAGTGTGTAACTACATGATGCTCAGCCTGTCAACCACATATCTAGCAGACAGGTACATGTGATGGGCTTCTGAAAACTGCATGTTATTCATTTTGGGGAGCTGTTTTATAAGAAGCTACCAAGGAAGCCCACCTTTCAAAATAATGTTATCCACACATGAAGAGTTCAGTTAGTTATGTATTGTTCAATTTATTGTTCTCTCTTCAACATCAAAGGGGATAGATCAACAATTAAATTTGACTTAATTTCATATTAATTTTCATTTATTTATTTTTTCCTTATCACATTAAAATTTATAATTTGGTAACAACTTTTGATGGACTTTCACCCAAATCTTTTGTGCTGTGGAACCTCTGGAACTGCATGTTGCATGTCAAATATAAATTTCAAGATTATGTTAAGGTTCTTTTTCCAACTTCATTTAAGCATGCTTTGAATTGCTCAATGATATCTGATCCTGGTGAACATTTGAGCTGCCAATTGTGCTAATTCATGTGTTCTGTCTCTTTTCCCTTTTTTCAAAATAGGGTCTTTTTTATCTTGTGGATCCTATGAATTATTTGACATTAATTTGATTTATTTACAGGTTGGTAATCTTGGACTCCTCTTCATGCTCCTTTTTTTCATCTATGCTGCTCTAGGAGTGGAACTTTTTGGCAAACTTGGTAAGTTTTCCAGCATAAAGGTGTGTCATAGAGGAAAGGTGGAATTGCCAACACCAAGTACATCACACCCACACAGAGGGAGGAATTACCAAAATAGTATGCTAACTTAGAAATAATTCCTATGATTTAAATAGAAATCTAATGCACCTTGAGGACAGTAATTAGATAATTTGCATACATACATGCCTGCTTGCTCTGTGGTCTGGGTGACTGTTTATGGGCAACTTCAAAGGCTCTGCTCTCCTTTTTTGTATATTTTTAAGCTGGATTCCAAGTGGACAGTCATTCATATCACACAAGCTTCAAATAAAGGACTGTCCTTTGTAATTTACAGTTCATGGCTGCCATAAATAGAAAACTACAATAATACGTTTCATTTTAGCTGAATGATCTGGGTATATTTCTGACTGTTTTCATCATTAAGAAATTTAGCATGACAGGGATTCCTCTTGCATATTGTCCATGGTTAGTCTAATTGTTTCCATTGATACTGTGCAAGATAGATAATTATTTAATGTCTGCAGGCAATTCATATTTTTCTTCCAACTTCTTCAGAGACAAACAATTTTATTTTCTTAATCTTCAAGGCATTTCTAATATTGAAAAGGAATAGAATTTCTGTTTTTTATCATTAGAAGGGAGCCCTCATCTATATTTTTTCTTTATAACACCTACTGTACTTTCCTTATGTCTTTGTTTTGTCACATGATTATAAAACATTTGTAACATGGGAGATTATTAAGGAGAATTATTTCAAGAAAAATCCATCTCTTTGTCTTTTCAGCATAGTTTATTTTAAAACAGCTAAATGATAATAATAATCAAGGAACAAGGAGTTAATTGGTCTTCACCATCAAATCCCATTTTATAACCCAGGCCCAAACCTTTATAGTTATAATAGCTTTAATTCATCTCTTTATAACCCATTTGCCTTTGGTGATAATGGCCAGATTTTGCAATAATTGAAGTAAATATGTATGAAATACACATAAGTACCACATTGGACCAGATTGCCTCATCATTTCCCTCTTTCTGTTGAATTGCTTCTGTCCTCACTCTGTTCTCAACCACTTTTTGGCTTGTGTACTGAGAAAGCAACAGAAAGAGTCATTTACTGATCTCTTTGAGTCCTCCAGATCCAGGAATTACAAAATTCCCATATTTGATTCTGGATGGGGTGACATTATTCCGTTCAGACCTGGTGTGCAATCTGGGGGCTCCTGCTTGATGAGCAGGTGGCAGCTGTGGCCAAGGCTTTATCTACACAACTGCACCTTATCTGCCAGTTGCACTCATTGGCCCCATTCATGGTCACTCATACCTTGGTCACCTTCCAATTGGCCTATTGCAACACATTCCACACGGGGCTACTCTTGAAAATCATCTGGAAGCTTTGGTGGGTCCAGAATGTAGCAACGCAGGGAATTATCTCATTAAGCCAATGAGGACCACTATTCTACAAGCCTAGCTGGTTTCCAATAGGCTTCTTGTATGCCTCAAGGTGATTGTTATCACTTTAAAACCTTACATAGTATAGGTTCCTTGAGGAACCACCTTCTCCTAAGAACATCTGTCTGCTCCACATTCTCCATAGGGAGGACCTGTCTCAGGTTCCATCTTTTAAATTTTGTCATCTTATGGAATCTAGAGGGTGTGGCTTTTCTGTGGTTGCTTCTGTTCTTGAAACTATCTCTATCCTCTTCCCCCTCTCTGACATACAACAGGTCCCATTTTACTAACCTTTAGGAAAGCCATTAAGACCTGTCTCTTCTGTTAGATATTAGGAGCCAGTTGAGAGTCCCCCCTTTTGGTTATTCTGTTATGTATAGGTTTGATTTATATGTTATATCGGGTTATTGTTATTTGACAGCTTTATAAATCTTGAAATAAATTAGAATTTGAATGGAAGTTCAGTCATTTATTTTGGTCACTCTTCCTACTTTTAACAATGTATTTGTGATTACACATGCGTGCTAATGAATTTCAAGGAAACATATTTTTTTAATAAGTGTAATCTAAAAGCAACAGAGAAATAAGATTTGGAGAAAAAGAAGGTGGTTATAAGGCAGATATGTGGAAAATAAGACACATTATTATTTGAAATCAGCTTGGTATACATTATAGAACACATTAGGAAAGAGTTGATGCATTTTGCAAAAATATAAAGATATCTTCTCATCCTGGTTCTTTTAGAGATTATCATATGTTAATTAGATCATTCTTCTCTCTAGGTTTGCATATACTGTAAAGACAGGTGTAAATTTTATAAATGGACTTTTCAAATCTTAAACCTCAACTTCATGCCTATTTTTTCATGTATAAAACCCCTTCTTTTCAGTATGCAATGATGAGAATCCATGTGAAGGAATGAGCCGCCATGCCACCTTTGAGAATTTTGGAATGGCCTTCCTCACACTTTTCCAAGTTTCCACTGGTGACAACTGGAATGGCATTATGAAGGTAATTGGGGCCATTTCTGGAGTCATGTTTTGCGCTGTCATGAATAGTGTCCTGAAATGGGAACAAAAGGAAAGTTGACAGGGTTCTATAGTGAGCTTAAAGCATACTGTATATCTTGTGATTTCTATGTTGCAACTATCCAATCA
The DNA here is from genome assembly GCA_033807585.1 of Hydrophis major. NCBI lineage: Eukaryota > Metazoa > Chordata > Lepidosauria > Squamata > Elapidae > Hydrophis > Hydrophis major. The sequence goes on along the minus strand of CM066331.1, from coordinate 179,989,661 downwards.
ATGACTGCAAATGCCCGGTATTACAAGAAGTGTTAGAATGTTATTGATAATGATAGACAAAACCTGGCATGTTACATCTATCTCATTATTTGGGGGATGGGATGAATTTTTGCAATATTTTTAGAGCTTGTATGGAGTGTGAATTCCTGAACAGGCAAGAGGGAAGGGATAATATTGTACTAAAACACCACATAAAAAAACCTGTCACTCTTGAAGCATCATATAAGAGCAATGGCAATGCAATTCTTTTTATGGCTACATTAAAGCTAAAGAATATTGAGCCTGGGAAATCATTTGGGGAGATGCATAACACACAAAGTGCCTCTGTGAATCTGTTCCTCAAGGCTATAAGACAGCCTCAGCTACTTTTAGATTTGGAGCAGTTGCTTGGAGCCCCTAGAGAAATTCTAGGCACTCATGTGCTTCCTCAAAAGGCACTTCCACTGGGATAGCTACAGTGAACCATCTCGTAAAATAATGTTTAAAATATAACATTTTGGTAGCAAATGGATTTTGAGTACTGTAGTAATACAAAATTAGACCAACACTTTGGACAAAATGTTGTGATTTGGCTAAGACAACCCGCATAAGGTCTCTGTTTCATGCAGATACTCACTCATATTATCTTGCTCAGTAGGATCACTACCCCATATCTGTCCTAATTTGGATCCAGTTTAGGAGAGTATCAAATGCACATAAGTAGGCTCTACAAAGTGACATGATGGACTCTAGTCACTAAAATATTCACATTTCATATTAAATACTCAGTACTATAAAATATATATCTCAAAGCACAAAATGCTCTGTCTCAATAGAATATTGGGACATGGAACAGGGATAATTATGTCATTGCTGCATTATTTTCTATTCATGTGTGCTAAAATAAAAAGCGATATCATTTTGTAGTTAATTGGGACTTACCTATCTGACAGATTTCTTGTGGATCCAGAAAGTGATAGAATGAATGAAGTACTGGTTGAAGTTAGAAAATTCTGTTTCCAGAAATACCATACATCAAAAATCTTGAGTCTTCTTTAAATATTTTGATTGAAAAAGCAGCTAATTTTTGTCTTCATGTTTTTAAAATAACTTCTCCCTTTTCTCTGTGTTTTGTGCTCATGTATATGTGTTGTATGGGGAGTTGTTTGGTTTCCTTTCTTTTTGTTTTTCACTTTTTTGGCCTAACTTAATTCCTCAAGGACACACTACGTGACTGCACTCATGATGATCGGAGCTGCCTGAGCAACCTACAGTTCATCTCTCCACTCTACTTTGTTAGCTTCGTGCTCACAGCCCAATTTGTCCTCATCAATGTTGTAGTAGCTGTACTTATGAAGCACCTAGATGACAGCAACAAGGAAGCACAGGAGGATGCAGAAATGGATGCTGAGATTGAGCTTGAGATGGCGCATGGATTGTGCCCTCATAGCATGAGCTCACTGAATCCTGGACAAGATGAAGGAGGTGGGAGAAAGGACTCTGAAGGACATCTATGCATGACATGTTACTCTCCAGCACAGGTAGGCGGAGGATTTTTCCTTGTTGTTAGCAAGTTTTTGGCGCATTAATTTGGGAGAATAAAGTTAGCTTTGAAGAGTGTAGAGAGTTATGATGGAAAAATGGATATTTAACAACCTGTGACTGGCAAAGATTCAGTTCTAGGCTAGGAGTTCTGAAAAAATCTCATAAAATCAGAACTTAGAATACCAATTAATGCTGAATAGAATGAAATCTGGATTTTGCAAAAAGTTGAAAAGTAACATTTAAAAAGATACTATGAGGCAGGCCTAAAGTACAGTAGCGGAACTACAGTGGCAAAACACAAAATTCTTTACATAAGATCTTGAGGAACACCTGTGAGGTTCTATAGCAAGTTTCAGTGGTGCTTCTCTGTCCAATATCCATCTGACCCCTTCATTTTACATCATTGCATAGGGCTATATTCTGCCTCATTTACTCATATTCTGTAGGACTGTACACAGATGTGACTCTTTACCACAGAATTCATCAGCATGAGTGAAAGTGGCAGAAGATAACTACATTATGCAAAAGAACACTAAAACAAAACATGGAGTTCTTAAAATAATGTCTCCCATCCTCCCCCCTTTCTTGTCCCCTAGGAGAACTTATGGCTGGACAGTGTGTCTTTAATAATTAAAGACTCCTTCGACGGGGAGTTAATGATCATCGATAACCTATCGGGCTCCGTCTTCCATCATTACTCCTCGCCGGTCATGTGCGAGAAGTGTAACCATGACAAGCAAGAGGTAATCTGCGTGCGAGGATACGGGAGGGGACATCCCATGCTTTTCAGAACACACACATGCACACTAAACACAAGGTCTTCTTGGGATTGTCTCCTGGTTATAGATAATTTTGATATACCTTTTGCCATTAACATGCTTTCCTGAAGGCATCTAGTTCAAAGGAGGAAAGGCACATTTGTGTTAATCAAAGGATGAGTGGAAAGACAGCTATATTGACAAGGATACCTGAAAAAAACACCTTTCATCGTTATGAAAGATGAGATACAGTATTAGCTCTGTAGAGAATACAGTATTCTGTTTTGCATATTGTAGAGTGGTTTGTAAAAGGAACACAATGAGTTGTGCCATGGTTTTCAAGATTTGGAGAGTATTTTTAAATGATATGCTTAGTTTTAAGTGGAACTCTGTTTTCTGGTATCTAAGTACTCTAAAACAATATAGCTCAAAGTAAAATCACTTTAAGTTTTTAATATGCTGGCTACAATTTTATTTTGTTTTAGTTGAACCTTTGGCTTTTTAATTAAATTGTGCTGGTGGAAGGTCTGGGAAATGGAAGTAAAGAGATTTCCTATTGAGTGATGATTGTAAGGAACTATAGCTTAGGTAGCCTGAATCAAACATTTTTTCATATCTTAGCTAATAGAATAATTCTTTGTTAATTCTTTGCAATTAATGTGAATGTTTTAGTTGCATAGATTTCAGAGGGCAGAGAAGTCCAGTTGAATGTTCACAAGTCAAGAATCTCATTAGTAAATACTTGGCTGATAGTAAAACTAGAGATTTTATATCTTGGTCTAAATCATGGAGGCTGGGAATATCTTAGAATATCGTGCTTATTCAGTTGTAAGTATAACATTTTCCCCATCTCCCACTATAATTCCTTCCTTTATGGCTTCATAATGCATGTTATGTGAGCAAAGCACTGCACTCAATGCATTAAGAAAACCTCTTTCTTCAAAAGACTTTCATGGCTGTCTTAATTATTTGCCTGCATAGACAACCCTTAAATTGGAATCACCAGCAAAGTGGTTAGGCATGCACAAGTGCAACTGGAATGACCTTCAAAACTACCATCCAAGTCTCCCAAAAGAATTATGCACCTCAATCCTTCCTGAAGTATCAGTGTATCCATCTTTCAATAACTTGTATAGCCCAAACATTACTTAAATTACTATACTGTCAAAAAAAAAAGCTTGCCAAGATAAAAACTATTTAATCCAAGAAACTCTTCATGCCAGCAACATATCTGTCCAATGCATTGCATCTCATTGCCCCACTTTTATAGCTTACTTGGCATGACATTGTAAAGGTAAGGGGTCTCTGTAGATTTGATTTTGCTAGTCGTTGCCAACTATAAGGGGTGGTGTTCATCTCCATTTCAAGGCCATTGAGCCAGTGCTGTCCATTTCCCTGTTCATTTGACCAGCATGACATCACAGAGCATTGTTACTTTCCCAGCAAAGTGATACCTACTTTTTATCCACTCACATTTGGATGCTTTCAAATTGCTAGGTTTACAGGAGCTGCAGCTAGGACAGGAGCTCATCCATTGCCTGGCACTCTTGTGTCAAACCTGGGCTGCTGGCTTTGATGGAATGTGAGACTCTAGTCCACATTCTATCAATGCCCTTTCTGTAACAATTTGCATCTTATCATGTAAAAAAAGTATAACAAATATTTCTAAAACTTGCCAAATGCATTATAAATGACTCATACATAATGCATTTATAAATTATAAATGTGACAGGTGCTTCTATATGGGGCTACACTCCTGGCAATTGCATGGCTGTTTTAGCTTATCTATCTTGTAGTTCTTTCAGGAATATTCCTCTAAAGCAGGGGCATCAAACTCACATTGCCATGGCAGCATCACATGACATACCAGGACTTTTCCCCACTTCACTAAACCAGGCAAGGACGTGGCCAGTATGTGATACGCCTGGCCCATGGGCCAGGAATTTGACAGCCCTTCTCTAAAGTCTGAGCCTGTTCTTCAATCTTTTCCATTGTCTTCCCTTGTCTACTTGACAAATACAATTATTTCTAGATCATCATCCACTCCTATCACATGCACATGATGATCTGAACATCACCTCAAGGGAAGAGTCAGTCTTGATTAGATCCAGGATGGATTGAAACCCTCAGTTATTATCTCCAGATCCACTGTCCAAAGGCATTCTGTCAAAGGCATGCTGCTGGAAAGATAATTGATTTAATTATTTTGCTCTTATATTCTGATCATATAAATGTACTTAGCTTTCATGAACGTGTCTAAATATAGCACCATATTCATTCCTCAAACTAAACTTCTTAATTCTTTAGCACACTGCCCATCTTTACTTTTAATAAACACATATCCAGGCATTGCTATAGACAATAAATCAAAGGTAAGGCTTCCTCCTGTTCAGCCTTTTATCCATCTTACATGAAGATCTCTTAGGCTGCTGCCTTGCCTGAAACCTGTCTATCCATTTAGTATTTGCTCTCCCTGTTTGATTCTGTTTATAAGAACATAAGAAGATATTGCTTACATAGGGAATTAGTGCATTAAGTAATTTACACATCCTCTTGTATCATTCTTCTTTCAAATCAGTATATATACAAATCTAGGCCTCACTGGCTAATTGTGTATTTGTTGATGTAGCACTGTTAGCACTTGTCTCTTCATCTTTTGTAACTTACTTTCTAGCAAAGTCCATTTTGGTATAAGTCCTCTCCAAATTTTCTCACCTTTTTTCTCATGTCTTTTTAGAAACTATTTCAATGTGCATTTGTCAATCTTCCTTTAATCTTATTTGCCTTCATTCATTCCAGGATTAATCTTGAGTACTTCTACCTAAACTGTACATTCTCCTATGATTTATTTAGCCATCTTAAAAGTATCTCCTAATCATCATTTTCTTACTATTTCTTTTCTATGTTGACATTCTTGATTCTTTGTCATTTCTTATTTGACTCTGTGTTTGGTTGTTGTACATCCTTCATGTTTACAAATGCTATCCTTTGTTTTTTGTATCCTTTGCTTTACTTTCAAAAATTTTTGTTGTTGTTATTGTTGTATTGTTATTTGCTTTAATAACCACTTGTATGGAAAGCTGGTTGACCCTTTTGTATTCCATTCATCAATTAGTAATACTTGGTCATCTTTTGATGTTGGATTTAGCGCTGCTTACAATTTGTCACAGAATCTCTCAGTATGTTTCACCATCACATGTGTAGCAGGTGCACATATTTATATAACATTGATGTTCACTGCATATCTACTAGTTCTAATAGATATTATCCTGTTATAAAGTGTAGCAAACCCATATATTATGATATCCTTTTTTGCTGCTCCATTGTTACTACAGGTAAAACTCGAAAAATTAGAATATCGTGCAAAAGTTAATTTATTTCAGTAATGCAACTTAAAAGATGAAACTAATATATGAGATAGACTCATTACATGCAAAGCAAGATAGTTCAAGCTGTGATGTGCCATAATTGAGATGATTATGGCTTACAGCTCATGAAAACCCCAAATCCACAATCTCAGAAAATTAGAATATTGTGAAAAGGTTCAATATTCTAGGCTCAAAGTGTCCCACTCTAATCAGCTAATTAAGCCATAACACCTGCAAAGGGTTCCTGAGCCTTTAAATGGTCTTCAGTCTGGTTCAGTAGGAATCACAATCATGGGAAAGACTGCTGACCTGACAATTGTGCAGAAAACCATCATTGACACCCTCCATAAGGAGGGAAAGCCTCAAAAGGTAATTGCAAAAGAAGTTGGATGTTCCCAAAGTGCTGTATCAAAGCACATTAATAGAAAGTTATGTGGAAGGGAAAAGTGTGGAAGAAAAAGGTGCACAAGCAGCAGGGATGACCGCAGCCTGGAGAGGCTGGAGTCAGTGCATCAAGAGCCACCACATACAGACGGATCCTGGACATGGGCTTCAAATGTCGTATTCCTCTTGTTAAGATGCTCCTGAACAACAAACAACGTCAGAAGCGTCTTACCTCGGGTAAAGAAAAACAGACCCGGTCTGTTGCTCAGTGATCCAAAGTCCTCTTTTCTGATGAGAGCAACTTTTCCATCTCATTTGAAACCAAGGACCCAGAGTCTGGAGGAAGAATGGAGAGGCACACACTACAAGATGCTTGAAGTTCAGTGTGAAGTTTCCAGTCTGTGTTGATTTGGGGAGCCATGTCATCTGCTGGTGTTGGTCCACTGTGCTTCATTAAGTCCAGGATCAATGCAGCTGTCTACCAGGAGATTTTGGAGCATTTCATGCTTCCTTCCACAGATGAGCTTTATGGGGATGCTGACTTCATTTTCTAGCAGGACTTGGCATCTGCCCACACTGCCCAAATCACCAAAACCTGGTTCCATGACTGTGGGATCACTGTGCTTGATTGGCCAGCAAACTCGCCTGACCTGAACCCCATAAAAAATCTATGGGGCATTGCCAAGAGAAAGATGGGAGACATGAGACCAAACAATGCAGAAGAGCTGAAGGCCACTATTGAAGCATCCTGGTCTTCCATAATACCTCAGCAGCACCACAGGCTGATAGCTTCCATGCCACGCCGCATTGAGGTAGTAATTGCTTCAAAAGGGGCCCAAACCAAGTACTGAGTACATATGCATGCTTATACTTTTCAGAGGTCCGATATTGTTCTATGTAAAATCTTTTTTTTAATTGATTTCATGTAATATTCTAATTATCTGAGATTGTGGATTTGGGGTTTTCATGAGCTGTAAACCATAATCATCACAATTATGACAAGTCACAGCTTGAACTGTCTTCTTTGCATGTTATGAGTCTATCTCATATATTAGTTTCACCTTTTAAGTTGCATTGCTGAAATAAATAAACTTTTTCACAATATTCTCATTTTTCGAGTTTCACCTGCAAGCCCTGAATAGAAATAATCATTTAATTCAATTCACCAAAATTCAACTTTACCTAAAATACAGTATCCTATTTAGTATACTTTATTTCCACTTCAATAATTTCATTTTTGTTGAGTGCATGCACCTCACGTTCCAGGTTCTAATGATGAGTCCTCCTAAACAAGAAATCCATCTTCAATAACTGTCACCGAATTTCCTTTTGGATCTGGTCCACCCATGTTCATCATACACAGTAAAAGTTTGACATTCTTCCCCGGTAACTGGAAGAGTGCTTTCCGATATGCGAATTTTATCATCTGTCACTCAAGCCAATCTAAATATTTTAGCTATATCCATATAGTTTTCTTGGCAACAATATAGCTTTACTGTTACATTTTTCCAGTTTCATTTTGGAGTACCTTCTTCTAGATGGGTTAGACTTCCTCGCATCTGTAAAGCCCACAAGCAAAATAATTCATTCCCTGCAATACATTGTTTTCAATCAATTTTCCATAGGCATTTTCAAACAACAAGTAGGATTATATAATAGCTGTAAACCATTTACATAGGATAGTGATCAAGGATATGTTTAACTAGTGTTCATCCATATAACCTTTGTTGAAATAATTCAGAGTATGTCATTACAATGGGATTTGTTAAGTAATTTATGTCCAAACAGTGAGCGTTTCTATTTTTTAATTTGCTAAAACATGAGCATCTTTCAGGTTTAATTGATACATTTCTTTTTTAAAAAAACCTCTTTATGTTTTTTCACATTTTTCATGTTTTGGTTCAGTAATATATTTTCAGTCAGTCAATATTTGTAGCTGCATTTCTAGCTTGTGAGAAGTGGTTATATATCTCAAAATATTTGTAATGACACTAAATCTGAATCTGTGTAAGAATTATAGAGAAAAAAAATCACTCTGAATTTTAAAAGCTCATAGAGTAAAATCTACCAGTGTCACCAAACTATACAACTCCCTTTCCTGTCTTGTGATATCCTTGTGTTAATAATTCAAGGAGAAAACTAAAGCAAAATTTAATTTTGATTTTAATAACATATTTAGAAAAAAGTTAAAACATTTCTAACTATATTTTGCTTCAGAAACTCACTTCTTAATATCAGTTGATCACAGGTGGCACACAGATCTTGATTTCCATTATTCAGATATGTTTAAACATAAGTTGAGAAGAAAATAAATTAGTTTAATTCTATTAACTTTTCATCTGAAGAAACTGATCACAGAAGAAACTATGAATTTTGTTCTGCAGAAATTAGGTTTTTCATATATTTTAATACATTTAAGTATCCTGTAGTCTAGGCAGTCTATAATGTTCAAATATATATACTCTCACTGAAGTAATATTTTATTCTTCTTGGTTTTGTTCTAATTTTAATGTTGGTGTCAGAAAACTTTTTAAAATAATTTATTTAGACTTTATACTGGAGGCATACAAAATGGCTAATTGTCTTCACATGATCTATTAATCTATAATGGAGGTTTGTAGATTTGAGTTTGATGTTTTCTTTTATATTTTATTAGGGTGTTCTTTTTGTCCTGGTATTCAATAGAAAAAAAGTTCATGTCTTACAAAGTAACAATGCAACATTAATCAAGTGTTCTACCATTAATAATTGGAGATGGCTATTAATAATAATCTTACAGCTTTTTTGTTGTATCTAAATCACTCCTGGAACAAATAAGTATGTTTTCATGTGAAGTTCACTTTGGCATATGATAGTTTACTAAATTAGTTAGAGGTGTCATTCATACAAAGTTTGTGTTTGTATAATATGTCCCAGATATTGTGGCTGGTAGTTGTGTTGTGTTTTGATGTGATGTAATGCTGGCTTTCTTTCTTTTTTAAATGTGTAGATGATTAGTGGTGGCTGTGTTTGGTAAAAACTTCCATATTATCCATCCTTGGACACAATCTAGCACACTAAGAAGCATGCATTAATCCTGTGGATCTTGAAGGCATTTAAGCTGACATTACAAGGCACTGGACTGTGTCCACAGTGCTCCAAACAGTAGTAATTCAGCAGGTAGCCTCCATGGAATACTGTGGTTTTAGTGCTGTGAAGATTGCCATCATTATACCCTTGTGACAGATTACATCATGACAGTGGATTACCATTTTGGAAATCTACTTCAGCCATATCTTCCATTAATTCCAAATGAACTGTCGTCTGAAGGAGTCCTAATATTTGGCACTGCCACTAATTCTGTTACAGATCCTGTCCAAAGCCATCAGCTCTCCATGTCACTTTTTCCTACTGTTTACACTAGCAAAATATTCTGCACAAATACAGGAAAGCAGAACTTTATTGAAGGATCTCTCAAATCAGGTCATAATAATAGAGATAAAAAAAGAGCAAATACCAAAATAGGTTCAAAAGTTCCTTAGAGACTGCCATTAAGTGAAAAAAAAAGTACTTTTAAAGTGAAGAATAGTGAGCTTGGTAAAATGAAAAATAAAAGAGAAGGTAACCCAATAAAATGAAAAGGGGGGAATCCCTTCATCCCTTCATCAAGGGATGATATTTAAAGAAGATGGAGCAATGGTGTTGGGGGATTATTTGTTGCAGGTAGCAAATTAAAACCCAGCAATTTGAGTCAGATATGTGAAATTAAGGAATATTATAATATCATAACATAGAATTTTGTTTAAAAAGAAAAGAAAAACAGAAGTTGAATAATAACAAGGAATAGAATGATTTCTTTTTTTCAGTTGGAAATAAGTAATTTGTGTTAGTAAGTAGCACTAATTAGTAAATTCATAAGTTGGAATTAAGCTCAAGAGGTAAAAAGTAGGTGAAAAATAATAAAGAAAAGACATACAGCTACATGATTTTCATATGAATTGCATGATTACTACTGTTGAAGGCTTTACTGTAGCCATGAACTGCCTGTTGATGGAAATAAACTCTGCTATCCAAGACAAGGCAAGCCTTTTCTCAATGATGCCCAGACTATCTTCTAGGAATTCTCAGAGATTTCTCAGTCTCTTAATGTAGATTCAGTTACACTGAATTTGCATTATATATTATGGAGCCACACTTGGTGAGACTGAAAGGTTTTCTATTTTCCTTCCACAGAAGATGAAATGGAGAATTCTTCAGATGACATGGTCCATCATAGATGCACAAAAAGTCTATTTTATTTTTGTTTATCCTCATCTCACCCTAAGAATCTTTCATGATATGTAGAATTGAGTTAAGGCTCTGTAAAGTATGTCAAGTATGACCTTCTTCCTTCTCTTCAATCTCTTTTCTAAAGTGATGTGACTTAACAGTGATGTAACACTGTTAAGAGTGTTATTTGACAGCTTCTTTCCTGAAACTCACCCTCCCCCCCCTTAGATCCAACTGGCTGAAATGGAAGCCTTGTCACTCAATTCTGATAAGTCTTCTATCCTGCTAGGAGATGATGGAGATAGTTCCAACACTGAGCAGCCAACCCCTAAGGAAAAGGTAAGTTATTTATATATAGGGACTACCTTCCTTTGAACGAATCCATTTTTTCAAGGTCAGGGGAGTGGTGGGTGGTAGGTAGATGGATGGATTGATGACAAACTTCTATTTGACTTTTTCTTAAATGTTCTGAATTAATTTACTATGCTCTATATCAACTGTATGAAACTTTTAATAACTAGGGGCACACTTTTTGTTTATCTTGTTTTATTGGAATGAACTGACATTAATGGCTGCATAGAATGGGTCCATTTCACACAAGTGTACAAACATTGGAATCTTAAAACTATAAAGTTTTAGAGCTTCTGAAACAGTATTAAAACTTAATATTTAAGACCATACTAAGCTCATAGGACCATAACAAGGGGAGCATGCTTACCCCTACTTGTTTCATCATATTATTCCTGATACAGATTCTTTCATAAAACATGGTCCATATGCACATAAGGAACATTTTCATTTTCCACCAGAACTTTTTCAATAAGCGAAGTCAATTACTGAAATGTATAAAGCGAATTACCTCAGTCAAGAATAAAGCTCTGATACGTATCAGTTACAGTGTTATCAATCCTCCGTGAGCTAGCTGAAAACTAAACCTGCATAACATAAAAGTTTGTGTTCTGATTGCTAGTCCCTCTCCTCCTCTATAGATTTTGTTTTGGCATGTTAGAAAAGCAATTGGTTAAATTCTCTGTTGGCATTTCTATTTTACAATTCTCTTGGGAATCCATCCGCCAGTCACAGTCCTGGTAGTTTCTGAAGCTCATCAAATATCTGATCTGTGGAGTGGCATGGAAGCTCAGTAAAATGTGACAACTTTTCTGGCTTTATTAGGCTGTTCTCAGGGCCAAACAATGAATTGTTTAGCAGGCCATAAGAAGCTACCCATAGAGTTGTCTTCTTTGCCTGCTTTTTTTTTTCCCAAAGGAGGAAAAAGAAAGTTGACAGAGAAGAGTAACAAGAGCCCCAGTAACATATTTGTGCAAGAATGAAGTGTTCAAGAGGTTCTCAAGAGGATAGTCATCTGATTATGCTGCCACAGAATGGCTAAAATGAATACAATACCATGGTGAGGGAACAGAATAAATAATTTAACAGGGCACATTCATTTCATGGTTAAATGCCCATGGGGAATGACACACAGTGCTAATGCCCTCTGACAGTGTATCAGGAAGATATTGCAGCCCATTTTTTGAACCTTGCAAAGTGTCCCCTTATTTAAATAATTTAGTTTCCTTTTTATGAAGCTTCATGAGACAAATATCTTTATTCTGACTAGGATGGTGAAGACAGCCCTAATTCTACAAGGAATACAGGCTTGGAAGAATGTCTCTTCCCTTTAACAAATACAGGACCTTCTTTGCTTCCAGAAAGTCAGCAGTATGAAATGGAAAAAATCCCTTTCAGTCAACCTCAGTCTTGGCTAAATAATGAGACCAATGAAGGTAGGCAATGCCACAGAGTTGACCTGAACTAATATGGTACCAAGAGATAGTTACTTGGAGCTCTTTCGTGTTAATGGGGTGTATTCAGATATAGACATGAAAAATACATCAGTTATAAGCAACATAGTTATGAAGAAATTGATGTTTGCCAAAGGGTTTTTTTTTTTTACTCACTGATCTAAGAATAGAAAATGGCACCGTATACAGATATACATCATTTAACACAATACCTCATCCTTTTTCAATTGAGTATATTCCAAATGGGTCCAATATTTTCATCAGGGACAATAGCTAGGAGGCATATTTGAAAGACGCTGAGTTGGAAACCCTGTAATATGTTTCATATGTTATCTATAGTCAAGGATTAAAGGCAAGTATTAACTTCATAATTTTGTAAGGTCATTTTCCCATATGTTCATCTGTGTTTTAAAAGTCCTCTTAAGTCAGTGTCTAAACTCACCCTTCTGATCATTCTAGTGTTAATTTGTTTATTTTCCCATTGTTTTTCAAAAATCATGAGGGCAGCATAGATAGCTCCTGCCTCTTATCATATAATAACCCTATGAAATAAGTTATTGTGAGACATGACTAGAACAACTTTCAAGTCCATGAAAAGGTAACTAGAATTATTTTACATTTTAAACAAACGAGATTTCAAAGTGCAACCCTGATGTATGTGAAGAAAAACCTGAAACATTGCCAAAATCCCTCATGCTGCTCGGCTGGCAAGTGCTGATTTGTCTAATACTAAAGGCCGTGCTCAAATTATTGACTATGTTCTTTTAGGGAAAATTATCCAGGGAATAGAAAACATGTTAGCCAATAGAGCTGGATGATGCTGGCTACACCTTGCTAGATGTGCCAACCAAGAGCAAAATGAACTAGTGCTTCCAAAGAAAGAGACTGGGGTTGTAAGAGAAGGAGCAAAATGCATGATTGCAAGTAGTTTGATTTTCTCGGTTTCCCAGTAAACAAAAATTGACTTTTTAGATTTCTGCCCAATAAGAAAACTGGAAAGTGGAAACTTAATTTCTTCTTTTTGTGTATCTTTCTCCTAACTACCAAATCCCCCTTGTTTTTTGCATCCCATTCTCTGTTGCCAGTTGAAACAGAGCTTTTTCTCCCAGCCATTTCTGCTAAACTATCAAGTCAGGAGAAAGTATCTTGTCCAGACAACCTTCCTAAAATCTCTCTGCAAGCTTCTTGGGCCTCACTGCAAACTCCAAATGTAAACTCCTCACTTATTCACCAGGTAAGTGTTCCCATAATGACTTTGTCTCCCATATGTCCACCAAGGTTGAACCATATATAGAAAATGCTTCAGAAGGAAAAATAGACTTTGTGTTCTCCATTTAAAATAAACTTCATATGCATACCAAATTATGCAATACAGGTTTAAAAAGTGGATGAATCCTACCTATATAACATTGGGAGCCTTTTAATTAAACCTATGTATGCTAATAACCAGGAGGCCTGGCTATTAAATAAACCTACAATGAGAGTGTGAGTGGACCTTATATCCAAAAGTGTCTGAAAATTTTAAGACAGTGATGGAAGAACAGGGTATTTATGGCTAATATTGGGTATGAGAAGAGACACCAAACAAATGTTTTAGTCAACCAGGTTCTTGCAATGATGTTAACACACTATTGTTCTCAGCTGATATTGCTGCCTGACAGCTAAGACAGCTAAGAATCAGAACTGTGTCCTCATATTAACTGGTTAGTGTTACCAGATGAAAGTGGAGGCAAGGAATAACCATCTGCTTTTGTTAGTTGATGTATCACATTGCAGTTCATGCCCTGTTCCTTTGTGCTGAATATGAAGACTGATTTTGTTTGTTTTTATTTCTTGGCCTTGCAGACCACGGAGAGTGACACTTCCCTTGATGATGCCAGGAGCAATAGCTCAGAAGGCAGCTTGCAGACCACACTGGAAGACAGTTTAAACCTTAGTGACTCACCCCAGTGCACCCTAGATCTCCCAGTAGTATTATGCCCAGTTCCAGCAGCCACCCAAAAAGCTTTGGTGGTCCCACTTTCCCCTGCCTCCCGAAGGCAAAGCATAAGGGGTCGTGGCATCTTCACTCTCCAGAACATCAGGAGGCACCAGCGGAGTCACAGCAGTGGAGGAAGCACTAGCCCAGGTTGTACTTATCATGATTCCATGGACCCTTCTGATGAAGAAGGGATAGGGAGCAGCCTAAGGGGAGGAGGCAACAGCAGTGAGCAGTCAGAGACCTTTAGCAGTTTCTCTCTGACTTCTCTCTTTTCACCACCACCTCCATCTCAAGCTCTGGCACTTGTGAAGAAGTGCAACAGCACCAGCAGTCTCCATGCCAACTCTTCTTCACGGAGTTCTGCAGCAAATGAAGCCAAGCAGTTCTACTCAGTTGACCCAAGGGGGTTTTTATCCATGCCATCTTGGGTGACAGACTTCTGCAAGAACAGCCCTTCTCCGAGAGAGGGTGATGTACCAGGGGACTTAGACAAAATTGGGACTCCAGACCACACACCCCCAGTTCCTTCTGAGCTGCAGCTGGGGACCAGAGTCAGCAAGAGACATAGATGAGTCTCCCTGTGGCAGGGAGGAAGAATGAAATGTGAAAGAGGCTTGTTCTGGCTGCCACTTCCTAACAGCAGTTCCCAATGAGAGGACTGTGGAAAAGGAAAAAAGCAACCACACAAAATATAAATATGTATGTCTGTATGTGTGCACGTGAGTATGTGTGTCCACTTGTGTGTATGTGTGGAAAGCAAGACTTTTGTACCATACCTCAGAGACTTGAGAGAGTGATAGCAATATCAGAACATCCCACATTTGCAGGGTGCCACTACCTCTGCAAAGATGACAGTGGGATATAGTTAAGAGGGTGAAGAAGACACTCCAACCAAATAACTAGCTGGCTGGATGCAGCTATTTAGCCCTCTGCATATACAAATATATATGTACAGATATATAGAATGATTTATTTATTTTTTTTACAGAGAGCTTAGGACTTCCAGAAAGTGCTGAGTATGAAAAGAGCAGGGTCTTGGGAAAAATAACTTTAAAATGACATTTTTAGGGCTTGGGTACCTCTTTCAAGCAAAATTGCATAATTTGTGTTGTGTTTTGTGGGGTCGTGATGGTGGTGGTAGTAAAAACTATGATCCACATCTTGGCAGGAGGGTGGGGAGCTAGTTATATGAAGATACTCTTTGGAGATACTTCAAGGGGGTCTGAAGCATCTGAAGCACAGCTTTGTTAAACTCCTCAGGTAGCATCAGTGAAATTGTCAGACTCCTTAAACGTGAATCCATCCTATAGAAAAGTCGATGTGGGCTGTGTAGGATTGAAAGCGCTAGGTGACCTTCCCCAGTTGGACATCCTTGGGAAGTTTTAGTTGCCACAGGGTAATGGAAAGAATCAGGAAGTACAAGCAGAAGCCACATGGCAAATTACTCGGTGCTCTGATTTTCATTGATTCGTGCTTTGTTTGTTTGTTTGGGGGAGGATTTAGAAAGAAAGCTACATTGGGAAAACCACTTTGTACTGCTTAGGGATCGGGATTTGTAGTTTATTTTGTTTACTATTCAATATTTGTGGGGAAAAATATATTTTAGAAGCCCAGGGGCGCAAAAAGTATCTCTGAAGAAAGGTATGCTATTTTTTACAAATATATTGAAGGGGGGGGGGGGAGCTAGAGAATGAGGAAGAAGTATAACAAGCTGATTGTATCCAACATAGGCCTGTTATTTTGATCCTTTCAGAACCATTTCTATGTTTCCATAAGAAAAGAACACAATAATGCCTTTCATGGCTTTCTTATAGCTAAGTTAAGGGAACGTCCCTTAAATAGTGTCAGATGAGATGCCTCCAGCCATTCTAAGAATGCAAAACAATTGATTAGCATTTTTTTTTTTTTTTACTGACAATCAGGCCAAGCTGCATGTCATGATTTGACACTGCAAGTAACTTTTTGAAATTATAGATAATTGCTAGAGTGGGAGAAGCAAGACTGGAACCATAACATAAAAGGAGAAAAAAATCCAGAAATCTCTATCAAATCCATTACTAGATTGGGAGGCAGTGAATTGTACTACATTCCTGAGAAGAATTCCATTTCACACATGTGGGAGCTGTTATTTGAAATGAAAAGGAAATTAGCATCAGTGAGAGCATCTCTTTTAAGCCAAGCAATAGTTTCATGAATAGAGTGGCACTGGAGAAAATACTGTTCTCCTAATTATGATCCAGATGCTATTTTCTCTTTTAGAATAACAGCATTCTATCTATTTAATGTCATGTGTTATTTGGCCTTAAGTGAGGATGTGTATGCATGGCTGTATATGGAGGATGGAGAGTTAGAAGCAGAAGACTGGATAGCTGAAACTTGCTCAGTTATATGACATCTGGGATCATTCTCACAATAAACCACATTTTCAGCAACTTGGTCACTTTCAAGATACCTTTTTATCATAATGTTTCCACTATTAGCCAAGCCATCAAGCAGAAAGCCTGGCTTCTGAAGATGCTATCATTTTCTATTTCAAGGCAAGAATTCAATAATCATAGGTATAATTCCCAAATTATTTTGTTATTGATACTTCAAAAAATCTGCCCACTTAAATGACTTGGACTGGGCTATGATATACAGAAATGGGCAGTTGAAGGTTTTCCACAGCATGAAAGTATTCTATTTGGTAGTTTGTTGCTGTAGATTGAAGTACTCTTAAGGACGGATCCAGGCAAGGACTGACTGAAAGTTGGTAACTGATTTAAAGTGCTCTGGGGAAAAAATGTTAACAGGAAATCTCCCTTCCTTGAAATTTGCTCATCTTCCATGAGAGGCTCAGTCCATATCCCAAAATTGGAAATGTGGGAGTGGGGAAGGAGAGGGGACTTCTCCCTGGAACTGAAGTATATCTTTGCCCTGAAAAATTGAGCCAGTCATATTTGATTTAATAACCGACCTTTACACACTTGGGCTCAGCATCAAGAGCCTTTCAACATTAACGACTTTAGCAGAGAATTTTAGAAGACATGGCAATGCTGATTTGTACATCAGATGGCTGCTTTGCTTTTAGTGTAATGAGTCAATGAATACCAAATATGTTACAATGGGCAGGAGATGAAATCATGATGAATGCATCTCTTGAAAAGTAATGAGCGTGTTTTTAGAGAGTACAAAACTGAAATGAAGAGTGACTAATGCAGAAAAGAAGGAAGGAGTTCCTAACTGCTTCAGAGAAGGATCAAGGTCTACATTAATAAAGCAATAATAGTCCTAATTTTAAATGTTTTGTGTGTGCATCTGTGGGTGCGTGTACACATGCACAGTAGCTTGTAGCATGCTTTCTGCTTCTTCTTTATGAAGCAGAAATGATGGGTAAAAAAGTAGATCTCTTAAATGTTTTTTTGAAAGGACAAGGAAGCCATCCATATCAATGCATAGGAAAAAACTGAAATGAGCTTTGTCACTACTCCATCTGCAGACCCAGTTATTTCTGTTTATCATAACTCCGTGACTATTTGCAGTTATGGCTAAGCAGTTAAATGATAACTTTAGCTGCAATGCAGAAACCAACCAAGGTACTGCAGTTTCAGTCTGCCAGCCAAAAGAGCTGTGTAAATCTTTTCCAATAGTAGATAGGAATTTCATGTTCTGGTGGGATCCTGTCTGCTCAGATGTATGGGAATGTAAGTTATATAACTAATATAACTTTCTCATTTGTATGTGTTGCCAGCATTGTTTCAGATTGTCATGATGTGAGCTGAATGTTTGACATTGAATTTGTGCTTAATTGTACTTGAAGAGTCGAGAGACCAAAAAGAAAACTTACATGCATAGAAAGTGTTTGCACAGTCTGTGATTTGGACAAATGTAGTCTTAAAAAGATAGGAAGATAGTAATGAAAAGGAGCTGGGAGCTTGTGTAGGATTGGAAGTGATCAAAACTCTGAAGGTTTTCACAAAAGAAGAGAGACCGCAATTCCTCCCTGACCACAATTTTGTTCCTGCATCAGGTTTATACTGCAATTTTCATTTTGACTGAACAGTATATAATTTTATGTAATATGTTATTTATAGAGCCCTAAAAGTGACCTATAGACAGTATGACAGCTCTGAAATGTGTGTCACTATAGAGTCCAATCCTATGTATGTTTTATCACATTTAAGTTTCATTTTCCAACAGTGTTGGGGTGATGGGTCTCCAACATTCATGTTTGAGAAAACATTGTCAAAACATTGGGGCAGATTATATTTAAGAACACAAAATTAAATTACTTTCTGTTAAAGTTCTAAGTTGGATTACATTAAAAAAAAGAACAAACCTGAATTGAAGAATAATAACATCTGATGACATCAGTATAAAATTATATTCCTAACAATGAGAAGTTGGGGATAAGCCTAAATTTGGCCACGGATGCATTGTAATCTGATGCAATTTACAGAATGAACTAATATTCTGTTAGGATGTTATTAACTGAGCAATTAACTTAGTGTGTAATACTCAGTGGCATTCCAAGAATTGATCACCCAACAACTATTTTAATATCAGTCCTATCACATACAAAATTAGAGAAGCATTTTGCTGATATCAGGGGCCAATTTATCTTCAGGGATATAATTCTAGATACCAATTCATACCTTAATCATGCCAAATTTCTTCAGAGAATGCATGTAGAATTCACAGCTGATCTTAAATCATATGGAAATTCATGAAAGAAGGAGGTGTCCTGAATAATCATTAGCATGAAAGTGCTAACAACACATTGAATCCTAGTTTCCAATTTATATGGAACTGACACATGTACAATAGTGTTTCCCATTGTAGAAAACTTTTCTGTAATATGAGGACCAGATCTTCAGGAAAACTTGGAGAAGGGAGAGAATACTTGCCACACTTTAGGCATTGAGCTCTACATGTGACCAAGCATCTAAACTGATCCCTCCTGATGACCACCTAGTATACTGGGCCATAGTTTCTCTGTGATTTCCAGATAGGATATTCTAATCTCATCACAACAAAAAAAACTTCCTCATCTACATCACATATACATGCTTCAACATTCTGGCCAGTTTCATACTAACATATATTTCAAGAAACATTTTTCTCATGGTTGTAGACTTGAATCAAATTGAACAAATTCTGTGGTTCTGGACTCATCTCCTTTGTGTTTGAATGTGTGTCTGTGTTTTCAGACACTTTATCACTTATTTTAAACTTTTAGAAGTAGGGGGGTTCTTTCCACCAGGAATTGCAAGATGATTCTGTTTGTGATCCAAAGATGCTTAGCCAGATGTCTGGATTTAAAGCGAAATTTTCCTTACTCACAAATAGATACAAGATTGCCTTCTTAATTTAGTGTGTGCCTATGAGGCAGATGTCTTGAATTATAAATGCAGGAAATGAATAGAACTAATTGAAAAAAATAATAATTTCAGTTGTGAACTGTAGAATGTATGTTGGCCTTTGTTGCAGGTAATATTTATTTTTATTTTTTAAAGGTGCTATTGCTTATTCATGACAATAGAAGTCCCAAGTAGTTTGCATTATATTGTATATCATTTGAACATATGATAGCAGAGATATCTTCATGTCATCAACAACATCCTACTTTTCCTTCAAAAACTGGATTCTTTTTGCTTATGTTTTATTTCACTACACAAGCAAAGAAAAAAAAAATTGGCTTAGCCTAGGAAAGGCTGGTTACTATGGCAACTGAAGACAAAGTTATCTTTAGAGAATATTTTGTCTCTTGCTTTTAATTATTTACTAATGGTTTTGAAGAAAAAAGAGGAAATATCTATTCTTCCCAGAGAGAAGTTATTAAAATGCAACAAAATTGGCTCTCTGTGCATATTAACTTAGAACAAGGCTTCCATGCCATATTTGAGAATTGGGTGTTGAGGAAAAAACCTTTTTATACCTGGTTGGTTTTATTTTCTTCAGTGGCTCTTTAGTCCAGTTCCTTTAATAGGTATTTCCAAAAGTCTCTGCAGCCCCTCTCTGTTTCTGTGTTCATTTTAGAATCTCTTCAATCACAGAAACCTCATTAGGAGGAAGTTTCATTGCAATTCTTCCTCAGTAAATGAAATTTTAAAAAAAACCCACAATAGACAATTGCACTTTGTGTAGAAAGTTTTGAAGATTAAAGTATTGCGTTTTGACAAAAATTGTTGTAATCTGGTGTCATTTGTTTTCCTGCTCTTCAGAGGATGGCAATTTGCTTTATTTCCGGGAATTAATGGCTCTCCTACTTAAACTGCAGAAGGGAAGGGATGAGTTTTTCCAGCATATTAACAATTGAAATAAGTTGTCTGAAGGTGGCTTCTTCGGGGTTAGAGAAAGTTAGATAGCAGAGTTGATTAGTTTTTGATGGGGATTGAACAGCTGAACCAGAAGCAAAATTTTAAAAGCTCAGCTACCCTTTTTTTCTGGCCATTTATAAGCCCTATAAGTTACAAAGAAAGCTATCAAGCAATTACCATGGATAGTTTTAACTTGAATAAAGCAGATGCAAGCATGCCAAACTCCAGCTCATATATTGAGCAAAATCCATATGCATGTGGAGTAAATATAGGAAGTAAGGAGGACTCTTCTCAGTGATTGTGAAAATTTGAAAAAGGTTGTTCCCCTAATGTTTTTAGTGGAATGATTCTTTAGCTCCTATTTAGCTCAGTGAATAGTGAATATTTTCTGCATTAAGGTAAGAAACATTTAACATCTTTCAATCTTTCATCTTTTTAGGTCTTTGGATTTTTCAACACTGGGTCACATCTTTGATTTAGAACTGAATATTTTTGCTTTCAATCTATAAAATGTTTTATAAAACATTAGACAAAATATGGGAACATCAATCTGCTTGCCTGGTTAAGCAACGTATGTGAAGACTTAGTGCTCTATTCACAATCATGCAGCTTAAACCTAAACAATTGCCTAGGTTTGCAAGCTGTTTTAAATTACACATAAAGCTTAAAGCCTTTATTCTTCCTAAAAACGTTGAATCTGACAATTGGAATATATGTACATTGTGTATCAGGTGTCAATCTGGCAGCCCACGGGCTGGATGCATCACATGCCTGCCACACCCACCCCAGCTCCGTGAATGGGAAAAACATCATGAAATGTCATGTGATGGCAATGTGACACCATGAGTTTGACATCCGTGATATAGATGATTGCTGATGATGAAAATGCAGCATGGAGTTTGTTGATGAATTTCTTAAGGCCTGCTGAATTAATAAGGAGCAGTACTTCCAGAATTAAATCCATCTAAATCAAAAAGAGGTGCATTTCACTCTTTTCTTAATCAGAGAATAGACAGATCTTTACTCCAATAAAATAAAAAAAGAATGCACTTGCTGATTATTAAGGAATAGAAGCAGGGGTGGGATTCTACCAGTTTGCACCTATTCGCTAGAACTGGTTGTTAACATTCTAAGCAGTTTGGAGAACCGGTTGTTAGAAGAAATTACTGGCCTAATCCTGTAAGGAAGGCAGGAAGGAAACATTCTGGTGTTGCTTACAGGAACTACCTCTCCATTAACCCTTATTACATTCTTGGCAGAACTAGACTTCCTATCTCAGGAACATCTCTGGAGTTTTTTTTCCCTCCTTTGCTGGTACTTTGCTTGTGTGGAGTGACTATTCAAAGTTAAAATGGCACTGAAAAAAGTGACTTATGACTGTTTTTCACACTTACGACTGTTGCAGCAACCCCACAGTAATGAGAGGCCAGGCGAGGAGATGCGTGCCTTGATGTGATATTGAGTTGGCCACACCCAGCCAATAACATGACCACCAAGCCATGTCCACCCAGTCACATGACCACCAAGCCACGCCCACCACCTAAGCCATGCCCACAGAACCGGTTGTTAAAAATGTTGAAGCCCACCCCTGAATAGAAGGCTTTAATTTCTTACGATGCATTTATCTTTCTCCTATTTTACTTTGACTAACCATCTCCTTGAATAGTAACATAGATCTCTGTTATGAGTTGTTATGGGTTAAAAGATGGAAACAGCAGTGGAAGAATCAATCCATTTAATTTCTTAATTTTTCATTTTTTCCAATCTTAAATGTTTTCTGAATGGTTAAAACTTTTTACATATTTACAATGAAAAATATCCATATGGTTGCACAGGTTTTATTTACAATATATGCAAGCATTTCTAAATGTCGTGTATTTCTGAACATTATTTACACTAATAATTTTCTTTGTATATTCACCCAAATATACCTATTTTAACATTTTTTTAAACTGAAGAATTACATCGTAAATTTAAAGAACTATATTGTTAAGGATAACTGATTTGGGGGCTACATATTAACCCAAATTACTATGGTAATTACTCCCTATTTATTTAGAGAGAGCATATTCAGATTGCTTTTGCAAGAACCTACAGCTTTACTATTACTTGCTTTTCTTTTTTCTTCCATGAGAATTGTCAGGCTAAGCCTACTTTTTTTCTACTGGAAAACTAATTTTTTTAAATCTCCCAGATGCTATTGGACAAAAACCACTTTTTTCAAATCTGTAATTATTTTGAGAATATCTTGTATATTAAAGCCAAATTCAACATCTTCACTCTTTTCTATTAGGCCTATAGCACTCTATCACATTGTTTAATGTTGCACTTGTTAAATTTCCCAATTTTAACTTTAACAGAAATAAACTGAGCAGCAAATGTTGTGTGAGATTTTGCTCTCTTTATATGGTCTCTCCTCATTTGCAACTGACAACAATACAAACATACCAGAGGTGGTATTCAGCCAGTTTGTACCAGTTCTGGTGACCCGGTAGCAAGAATTTGGCATGGGTCAGAGAACTGGTAGCAACTTCTGGCTGGTCATGCCCCCGAACCGGTTCCCCAGGCCCCAGTCACTCAGTTGCCCCACCCACCTGATGCTCGTGCAGCTCACCCGCCCACTGCTTGCCCCACCCAGTCATTCCTCCCTTCCTATGTGGCACGCTGTGCCCTTCGTGGCTTGCCTAACTTGACTTCCCCACATGGTGCCTGCACCCCAACTGAGCAAGCCCTGATCTGCTTGACCTGCTCACAGATAAGCCTGCGTCACGCTAGGCCCTCACTCACCCCGGGTCCTTTCTGGGCCTCCCCCTACTGCCCAGGGCCTTTCCAGGCCTCCCACCACCATCCGGGACTTTCTGGACAAGAGGAGGCCAAGGTGGGGCATCTTTTTTGGGCCAGTCCAGAGGGCAGGGGGGACAGCGGCGGCCACAGCGTGGCTATGGGAAGCAGCCCCAAGAGTTCCTGGCCTCCCTTTTGAGGCACCCCCACCTGCCCCTGCTGCCCCTCTCAGCCCCAGCCCCAGTGCAGCAGAGAAAGCTCTCCTTGCCTTTCGGGGCGCCCCCACCCGCTGCCACCATCCCCTTAGCCCCAGCACTAGTGCAGCAGAGAAAGTGAATGGAAAGGCTTTCCTTTCACTTTCTCCCTACCTTTTGGGGCATCCCCGCTGCTGCCTCTGCCACCCCCTCAGCCCCAGCCCCAGCGCAGCAGAGAAAGCGAATGGAAAGGTTTTCCATTCGCTTACTCCCTGCCTTTTGGGGCACCCCTGCCGCTGCCTGTGCCGCCCCCTCAGCCACAGCCACAGCCACAGCCCCAGTGCAGCAGAGAAAGCTCTCCCTGCCCCCATTCACCTCCACCACCCTTGCCCATGTGCTTTGAAAGGGAGGTTGGATGGATGTTCCGGGGCTACTTCATTGTCCCACTGCTCGCTGCTCTGGAGTTTGCCCAATAAATTCTTCTCAGAAAAGGTGTGTGTGTGAGTCAAGGAAGGGAGGGGGGGAGGGCAAGAAGGAAAGAGCAAGAAAGGAAGAGGAAGGGAGAGAAAGAAAGAGAGAGAAAGAAAAGAAGAAGGAAGACGGGGAGAGAGAAAACTCAGTGCTATTATTTTTAATTGTTCCATTATTTATCATATATTAATATTTTACACTGTCCCTACACCTAGAGTGATTTTATTGCCTTTCTTTTGCCCAAGTATTTTTCAGGGTTTACATGTCAATAGTCCAGAGCATAAATGCAGGTGCGTTTAACAGAGTTGAAAGGGACTATGGAGGTCTTCTAGTCCAACCTCCTGCTCAGGCAGGAAAACTGAGGGTGCCAAATTCTGACTAGAGGTCCTGGGCAAGGTGTCAGAATAACAGAATAGTGCTTAGAAGGGACCTTGGGGGGAACTCTATACCATTTCAGAGAAATGGCTGTCCAGTCTTTTGTTAAAAACTTCCAGTGTTGGAGCACCCGGAACTTCTGGTGGCAAGCAATTCCACTGGTTAATTGTTCTGACTGTCAGGAAGTTTCTCCTTACTTTTAGGTTGCTTCTCTCTCTGTTCAGTTTCCATCCTGCTGGAAAATACATTGTTTGCCTTCTGGTGCTTTTGAAAATACATTGCCCCCCCTCTTTCTGGTAGCTTCCTAAAAGCCTGTTGCCTATCACCCTCTTGGGCAAAGCATGTGAGCCATTTCCTCCTTTCAGTGGTCCATGAAAGTACATCTATTGTACATAGATAATAAAGTCAACAAAAGGTGAACAACATTTTTACAGAACTATAGATGTGTTGAGGCTGAGTGTGACAAGGAATGGCTGGAAGGGGAGGAGCCAGGCGAGACACCCCTTGACGTGAGTGACATTGAGTTGGCCACACCCACCCAGTCACATGACCACCAAGCCACACCCACACAGTCATATGACCGCCCCAGTCACATGGCCACCAAGCCATGCCCACCTAGTCATGTGACCCTAAGCCATACCTACAGAACCAACAGTAAACATTTTTGAACCCCACCACTGAAACATACCCTAGAAACATTTCCCTCCCTCCCATATTCTATGATATTCCCATGATCTCACCTCCAGTCCATGAGTCAGATGGGCCTTGATTATCCCTGGCTGTGGAACTGTTGAAACAGTGTTTTCCCCCTTAAGCCAGTAGCAAGCAAAAGCGACAAAGTGCATAAAATCTGTTCTGCTCTGGAATACGTTATGTCAAGTGATGCTTGGCAAATGGATCAAAGCCACTGGTATTGACAGTTACAGACAGGTAAGCATCCCCCCATCTGGGCTCCAGTCAGCCTCATGTGTTCACAATAG
Source organism: Hydrophis major (assembly GCA_033807585.1). NCBI lineage: Eukaryota > Metazoa > Chordata > Lepidosauria > Squamata > Elapidae > Hydrophis > Hydrophis major. The sequence continues at coordinate 179,964,496 of CM066331.1, read as the reverse complement.
TGCTCTTGCTTCTGTATAGAACTGTTACAATAGCACCGTACCAATGGTTTATCAGAACTGTGCAGTACTGCAAGACAGATCAGGCAGCTGTACTGACTCAAATAGCAACATAGTGATTTAAATAACCCAATGGAATAATGTAATATTAAAATAATGGAAGCCAATATTTCCAGATGATTTCCAGATGACAAGCAGAGCAAACACTTTTCTTCAGAAAAGTTTGGAAATCCCACAAAAAGAAAGGACAGAGCAGGACAGAATAAAAGAAAAGAATGAAAAGAGCAATCTTAAGGAAAAAGGCTGCTTGTGCTTCATTTTCCTCTGTGACACCAATCATTTTTATTCGCTTTTTTAACTTTATCCAACTCAAGTTATGACAGAATAGAATGTAGTAAAATAGAATGTAGTAAAATAGAATGTAGGATTCAATTTTTGTAACAACCAGTTCTGTGGGCGTGGCTTAGGTGGTGGGCGTGGCTCAGTGGTCATGTGACTGGGTGGACATGGCTTGGTGGTCATGTTATTGGCTGGGCATGGCCAACTCAATATCACTCACATCGAAGCACCGTCTCCTCTCCTGGCCTCTCATGACTGTGGGGATGCTGCAACAGTCGTAAGTGTGAAAAATGGTAATAAGTCACTTTTTTCAGTGCCATTGTAACTTTGAATAGTCACTCCACACAAGCAAAGGACCAGCAAAGTGGGGGGGGAACTCTAGAGACGTTCCTGAGACAAGAAGTCTAGTCCTGCCAAGAATGTAATAAGGGTTAACAGAGAAGCAGTTTTTGTAAGCAACACTAGAATGTTTCCTTCCTGCCTTCCTTACAGGATTAAGCCAGTAATTTCTTCTAACAACCGGTTCTCTGAACTGCTTAGAATGTTAACAACCAGTTCTAGCGAATAGGTGCGAACTGGTAGAATCCCACCCCTGAGTAAAGGGACATGTGCAATTGAATTTTGCAATTGAAGCTGTCTGGGCTAGCCAAACCAAAGTGCAAGTCCTTTATGTTTGAGACACTGAATTAATAATTACACCACCAAAGTACTAATAAAAGACTTAGCTTATGTGGTATAATACATGTATAGCCCTTGGATTCTGCCTTGATATGTAGGAGCATATATACACATCTCTACTTTAAAATGGCCTGCAAGTTACAAACTGTAATCACATTGAAGTGGCTAATGTGTCAATGTCAGTTATTAGAATTTGCTATGATACTTGCAAAGAAGCAAGAAACTGTATGGAATTAAAGAACACAGATTTGTGTCAGCTTATTATCAGCTCTTTAGAAGCTTTCAACTGTTCTGCCTTTGTTGCCTCATTTCAGTCCTTTTCATGGCAAATGGAAAAGGATGAATCACATCTTAAGCAAACAGCACCCATACACTGATATTAGAAGCATTGATTTGTTTTCAGAATGTATGGTAACCAAGCATTGACAGGGATTTAGGATTGACTGAGGAGTTTTATTGCAGTTTGTAAGTATCTTCACATTGAGATGCTGCCATGGACTAAAGATTCCTATTTCCATCGCTGTTGGATTGGCATCGGAAAGACACAGGTTCAAATGCATTTCCCGATGCAGAAATTTGCTTGGGTGACATTGGGACTACTCTTAACCCAAATTTGTTATGGGGATAATGGAATCAGGGACAAAATTCATATTGCTTAAGCTCTGGAACAAAATGTGGAATTTAAACATGTATGTTTTGTATAGATGAAAGCCAAACATATACTAACATTTGAAAGATAATGCTACGTTTTTCAGAATGGTGCAGAGTTGGGATGTCTCACCTTGTGGGATCTGAGATCAGAAATCCAAGTGGTGATTGACTTGTGATTGAACTGTGTTGCCAAGCCATCATAAGAAGACAAAGTGCTTTTATTAGTGGGCACAATACAAAACTGGCATAATCGTTGTGGAGGAGATTCTGACATGGAAAGGAGGCTGCTGAAGAAAGAAAAAGAAGAAAGCAAGGTGTGTTTCCAGAATGTTGAATACCCACAGTGCTTACTAAAGAATTGAAAATAATTCTGAGGTATTTATATAGAAACTGTGAACTATGGAAGCCCCACTTCTTAAACTAGTGGAATTTTGTTTTAAATCATTGTAGCAATCTGATGCCCTGCATGCAATTTTAGACTTCAAGTGGTGTGGCAAGAAACTGAAAATTTGAGACAAAATACCTGGAAGATGCAGATTAGTATACATTTAAGTACCGTTGGTTAAAAAAAGCCAATTTAAATTATTGATGGATTTCACATTTGAAATTAATATATTTCCTGAATGAGCATGTGTTCTTTGTAGTTTCTCAGAAATATTAGGAGATATTAGTCTGAAGTTATATTGGATTTCTTTATTAAACTTTCTGGCCATGCGGCTGTTTGGCTATTTTTAACTGTATGGTGACACTTAGTTGATCTGATCTGAAGATTGTAATCCAGAACGTTTCAGATGCAATGAAAGGGATTAACAGTTATTTGGCAAAAATTGTCTCTCCATAAGGTGGAAAGTTACAGTTCATATGTTTTGATTATCAGAGTTATAAAAATAGCCATAAATATTCATACAATAAGAACTGAACAAATTGCAGACGGAGCTCAAAAGTAAGAGTGCATAACTAAAAATATAAAAATGATTCATATGGGCTCATAAGCTGCATGATCTCTTAGCCCTCAGGAGCTACTTCAGCCTGTATTTGGAAAATGGAAGCAGTAGATGAGGCTCAGAACAGATTCTGCACCCACCACCTCTGCTGCTTGCTTGCTTGCTTGCTTGCTTGCTTGCTTGCTTGCTTCATTCATTCATTCATTCATTCATTGATACACTGCCCATTTTACTATTGAGTGACTCTGGGCAACTTATATAGAGCCAATCTTCTTGCATTCTCTTGCTTGAAATATACACATTGCATTTGCAATCATGTAGCCTCACCTTTTTTAATCTACACAAGAATCTTCACTGCTGAGTCGGTAAATCAGCCAAAGCTATCCAGTTAAATCTATTGGGATTTTGAATTTTAGCCTTCTAATTCCAGTCCAAAATTGTAACTATTATAGTGATTTTTGTTTAAAAACATTTAGTGAAGCACATTCACATCATATTTCTTTTATATGCTGAGCTGGATCAACTGTACTAATATAGAGATACAATCCCCTTCATACACACATATCCATGCACACAAATGCAAACATTGCATTTCTGGAAATGGGCTTTGTAATATGGCTGATTTTTTAATACATTCTGTCCCAAGATGAATGCCAAAAGGTACCTTTAACATGAAAATGTAAATCAAACCTGATGTCATGTTTGGTGTAGGGGTTTTTTGTTCCTTTTCCTTACAGCTCACCTATTTCAAGTGGATAGGCAACAACACAAGTCTGCAGTCTCTTGCATTCCAAATGATGCAATTTTGTCATTTTTCACACCGCAAAGCTGATTTTATAGTGTGCTGTCTTCAGAGGGTTTTTTTTTTTTTCATTTCTAATGCTCATCTCAGCATGTAAAGGGTTTGCCTTCTGCATTAAAACGTGTGTGATGGCTATGGCTAACCCTAAAGAACATCCATGACAAATGTGAGTTTCTATAAAATAAGACCTTTAATAATTACTTTCGGGACCTTATTCAGGGGTGGGATTCTACCAGTTCTATCCGGTTCTATAGAATCCCTTGTTAACTTTTTAAACAGTTTAGAGAACATTAGAATCAATCTCCTTTCATTTTTTTTTCCACCCTTGTTACATTCTTGGCAGACAGCCTAGACTTCTTGTCTCTGGAACTTTTGGGGCTTGGCTTTCTTAAAGGGGAACAGTTGTTTTAAGATTTTTACACTGCTGTTGGGAGGAAACACTTCCCTGAACAATCAGCACTTTGAAGAAATAATTGAATAATGAAGCAAAGCTTTTAGTGACAGGAAACCAAGATGAGTGACATTCAGCAAGGTTTCTTGGCTAGCTAGAAAGATTGACATTCAAACGTGAGTTTACATATTCTGAGTTTTGGTCTAAAACTGGTTTTGGGTGAAGGTTAATTCTGTGCTTGGTGATGTTTAATTCTATGTTTATTGATGGGATAATTTTCCCTATTCAGCTTCAAAAAGCAACAACTACTGTTGTGATTTAATTATTTGTATTGTGTTTGAATTTTTTCTTGCCTCATGGTTTCTTTTTCTATCTGGGGAGGGGGGGTCTCCCTTCACTGCTTTAGTATTATCTGGCACTGTCCTTTTGGGGTATACTTCCAAGAGGCAGGATGCAAGCTTGGCACTGATTTTTTTTATTGCCTTTCTGGTGGGCATGTGACCTTTCCTTAAATCTGGATGATTTCCTTAGGATATCTTGTGAGGTGAGTGAGACCAGCTGGTATTTTTAAGTGGTGTAAATGGATCTAAGGTTTGCTTTTCCTGAGTGTGCTTTTTCTGGACAGCTTAAATGACCTCTCTGCTAAAGGGTTTCACTTTATGAGCAAGAGTTATGGCTTTATGGCTGCTTGATAGTTATCACTGCATTTTAACTATGGTACTCTGGTACCCTGCCTGATTTGTAACTCCGGCTTGCAGGTATTTTTAATCTAATGATTGGTATTTAGGGCAGCTTTTTGCAAACAAAGAAGCTTTTTGTATTTTTGTATAGGTAATCCTTGACTTACAACAGTTCATTTAGTGACCATTCAAAGCTACAATGGCACTGAAAAAAGTGACTTATGACCATTTTTCACACTTAGGACCGTTACAGCATCTCCACTGTCATGAGAGGCCAGACGTGGAGATGCAACCCTTGACATGAGTGATGTCGAGTTGGCCATGCCCACCCAGTCACATGCCCACCAAGCCACACCCACCAACTAAGCCACACCCAAGAACCAATTGTTTAAAAAACTGAATCCCACCCTTGACCTTATTACATGTTTGAGAATCATCCAGCAAGATAGTTAAATGCAAATCCCAGAGTCTGCATTTTTTTCAGAAATATGAACTATATAAACCAAAACATCAACTCATGTTGAACTTTAAAATCCTAAAATACCTGGGATATTGTAAAATGGCCAAAATTACCATCATGAAAGCAATGTACCCTGGGCTTAACAATCTTACAATATGATTTTTAATTTTTAAAGAGTGAGTTAAATAAATTCATGGAAAGATAAATTTAGTTGTGGATATTAGCCATGATGGCTGTATGTAATCAGTAAATTCAGACGCATCGTCCCCCTTAATATAAATCCCCATGGAGCAACGATGGAAGAGGTATATTGATTTGGCAGCCTTCTCAGATATTAAATCATCTCTTGTCAACATGTTTCTCTTCCTGATGACTTCCAGAATCCTTCCTCTGCTCTGCTATGTTTAGAATGAAACCATAAATTATTACTTTTCAGCCATTCCTCAAAATATAGAAGAAGAAAGCAATCACACCAACTCTCCTTCAGCATGGAAGACAGATCTGGATGCTATGGATATAGTGCGAAAGAGTCAGCTCTCAGATAAACCTGAACGGAAACACCACTAGAAGGAGTAATTCTGCTTTATTGTAAGGCTACATTAACAAAACTTTGCAACTCTGACAGTGCTCTGCCCTCTCTTGTCTGACTGTTTCCTAGGCAGAATCTCTTCCCTTCATCCCCCAACATCATCCACATATTCCATTACAATGCTAATTGTGAAGTGCTTCGCACATGCGTTGAGCCCAGTGATCATGAAGTTGAATTGATGCAGAAGACTCTTCTTTGATTTTGCTCCATTTTCCATCCATTTGGGCTAGTAGCCTGAGATTCCCTCAAAACTACTGATTTAAAATAGATATAATACTTCAACATCAGCTATTGATCCCTGAATTGTTCCCTATATATCTTTGGAGAATATTGCAGTAGTACTAGGGCACAGCACAAGGTTACAGAAAATGTTCATAGGACGTTTCCAACCATGTTGCCTTAATCCATCTCAAACTGATTTTAAATGCCATTGGCATTATATTCCCCTCAGTGCCATTGAGATGATGTTCTGTAACTTCCAAAATTTCCAACCAATCAGTCTGTTGAGGCGAATTGCACTGAAACAGTTTATAATAGACTATAAGTATTATGTACATTTTAATTCTATTAGTAAAGAAGGAACTAGTTACTTTTAAAAATAATAGAGTTGCCACTTGACCATCTTCAAAAGTTGAACATTAATAATCTCTTTGGTGTATATCTTAAATGGACAAGTGTGAGTTCTGATCACAGAATTTGATGGGATTTAATACCTGCAAATTCTATTAGATATTGCCAAATTTTTCAGACATTTTCCTTTTCATCTCCTGCATTCTTACTTCTTTAAAAGTCAAATAAGAAGCTAAGAAGGAACCCTCTAAGTAATCTGGATGTCCACTGCAACTGTACAAAACTGCACAGAAGATTCATAGCTGGAGCACCTCATCTATAATTTTGTTAATACTTACACACACATTTTGTTGTGTGAAGCTGAATTTGAAGATGTACAGGAGGATGTACAAGAAGATGAAGAGTGGATATATGTGGTAGGGGTTTAAATAGACTGTTTCCAGGTGTGAAAGTCAGCAACTGAAGTAGCTAGTGGAATCACTAGGAGTAAAATGATAGTGATCAAGGAAAACAAAGTACAAGGTAGGAAACACAGTGCATTTTCACTGTATGAAAATGTGTTTTTGTTCAAGTAATTAGCAGAATTGAGTAACTGTAAGAAAGTTACAATTCCTTACCACCTCAACCCTCCCAAGTAATTTTCCCCCCTGTATCATTCCGGGTCATATTTGTTTCTGAGGAGATGCATCCAGCCAGTCTTTGTATTTGGGGCCAGAGGGTCACTCCTCCTCCTCCTCCTCCTCTTCCTTCTCACCCCTCCTTCCTTCTAAAAATGCTAGAAATGGATTTGGTTTTGCACCATAGCCATTCCCCATTTATTGTTTTTTTAGCTTAAGATATTTTACATGCAGTCAAGTAGGACATGGAGTTCTATTGTATATGGATAGAATTACATTACTTGACTAAATAATATAGGAACTGTTCTTTAGGCTATAGTCCCTGATGATCCCTTGTGGAATAGATAAATAATATAAATATAAATATAAATATAAATATAAATATAAATATAAATATAAATATAAATATAAATATAAATATAAATATAAATATAAATATAAATATAAATATAAATATAAATATAAATATAAATATAAATATAAATATAAATATAAATATAAATATTCACAGACGAACACAATACAGAAGCCTGATGATGGCAGATGAGATTCTGCCAAAACGTTGCTATAACTTTAAAAGCACAACTATAATGACGTGGGAAAATACCTGAACAATGTAAAGCTATTCAACACCACCGACAATACTGCTACCCTTCAAAAAGACCTTGACTATGTATCAGAATGGTCAAACAAATGGCAACTTCAAATCTCAACAAATAAATGCTCTGTCTTTCATATTGGCAAAAAAAAATCAGAAAATAAAATATAAGCTGAATAGTCAAGACCTTGTTAATGATCCAAACTCTGCCCACTGTAACTATATAGCCAAAAAGGCTTTAAAAGTTGTTAACCTAATCCTACATAGCTTTTTCTCTGGTAATATCATATTACTAACTAGAGCAAAACATTTGCTAGACCAATATTAGAATACAGCTCATCAGTCTGGAACCCGCATTACGTACCTCATATTAATACAGTTGAGAAAGTCCAGAAATATTTCACAAGAAGAGTTCTCCACTCCTCTACTCATTGCAGAATACCTTATGCCACCAGACATGAAATTCTAGGCCTAGAAAACCTAGAACTACACCGCCTTCAGTCCGATCTAAGTATAGTATATAAAATTATATATTGCAATGTCCTACCTTCTTTAATGAATACTTCAGCTTCAACCATAACAATATAAGAGCACACAATGAATACAAAGTCAAGGTAAACCACACCAAACTTGACTGCAGGAAATACAATTTCAGCAATAGAGTGGTCAATGTCTGGAATACTCTACCTGATTCTGTGGTTTCTTCCCCAAACCCCAAAAACTTTAACCTTAGACTGTCTACTATTGACCTCACCTCTTTCCTAAGAGGTCTGTAGGGGGCATGCATAAGTGCACCAATGTGCCTACCGTCCCTGTCCTATTGTTTCTTTTTATTTTTCTTATATGAATCCATTTCATGTATTCATGACTATGTTTATACTTATACCTATTATAATCGCGTGACTAAATAAATAAATAAATAACAATAAATAAATAAATATAGCAGGCAGGCTTAAATGCCTTTCCTCAACAGAAGAAGAGGCAAGTCACTGAAACCCATAATAATATGCCCCAATAATTTATCACAATGTGATTTAATACCTCCATTTGCATGGAAGCATTACTTTGGAGTATTCTCAATTTCCCAGCTGTGCCATATATCTTCCTGCTTATCACCTATTCCCTTATGGGAACTCTGGAGTTGGGAATGATGGCCTATGGCAAAGTTTAGGCAAAACAATCCAAATACTTCTTGCTGAAAAATAAAGTACAAGGTTAAAGAGAAATGCAGGAATTCACCCATCCATTTTTGGAAGGTTTCTGCTGGACAGAAAGTTTAAAATCTAACATCAAGAGAGAAATTCCAAGAACAAGTCTGCCCTTTTGCTCAGTTATACTTTACTAAAGTGTGTTGTTAAATTGAGGATTCACCAGCAACCTCTCTCTGTTTTTGGAAACAAAGTGCTTTACTCAGGCATCACCAATGGCAGCAGCATTTCCATTGCTGTTCCTTTTGCTACTATTATTATTTCAGATGGTCACCATCATATTTTTTTAAAATCCCTCTTGCTTGTAATTTCTCTTCGATATTTTATCTTCAGTATTGAAATATTCTATTTCTAAACTCCAGTGAAAAAGGATTCAGTCAGAATCATGGTTAATTAGAAAAGAATACAAAGGAGAGGAGACACAACATGAGGGGCAAATTATTAGGGTGAAAGGATATTAAGAAAATAAAGATGAAAGAAAAGGAAAGAAATGAAAGAAATTGAACACAGAAGCATTAAAATATAGAATAATCTTCAAGAGAGTGAGTGGAAAATAGACAGAAGGAAAATTATATATTCTGTAAATAGAATGAACAAAATTATATTGTAGAGTATCATAGAAGTTTGTGGAGCTACTTTAGTGGAAAATATGAAATATGAATGTTTGATAGAATGATAAAGAGGGTATGATAAGAAAAATTCAAGATTTGGGGCAAAATCTGGATAAGAAAAAGATTTTAAATATAAATGGAGATGATAGGTGACACAACAGCAAGAAACAACTAAGATCAAAAGAGAAAGAGAAAAGGTAGAAAGATGATGCAAAGTGTTATGACAATAAAAAGATTGAAAGAAAGTTTTGAAGAATGGGATCAGAAAATAATAGTCATGATATCAACGATGTCAGGAATTATGTATGTTTCTATGGATGGATTATGTCCAAAAGAGGTTATTGAAGAAATACCAAATGTAGAACAAATTTTATCTGATATGTTATTGAAAGTAGAATTATAGCTGAGAGACCAAGACACTGAATTTAGAAAAAAAGATGTTTCACTGGATCTATAAAAGAAACTGGCAAAAGTTTTAAAGTTTAAAGAAAAACACAAATGGCAAACTAAGAAAGTGACCTGGATACTTTTTTTCCTTTTGGATTTACAAAAGAAGCTTGTTAAAGCTTTGAAGAACTCTGCGCAATGGGACAAAGAAGAAGTAAGAAATCAAATCCTACAACAATATTTGAGTGAACTAAAGATTAAGACCGCTAGAAGTAAAAGGACAGAATATAAAGTTGGTTGATCTGATGAAGGTTAAAATGAGATTTTTATTACTTCTGGCTATGCCTTCTGCTCACACCATGATGGAAAAAGGTGATGCTTTATAGATTTGATTATAGATAAGAGATGGGATATGGGATGACAAGATAACTGTAATTTTAGAGAGAATGAAGAGTTACCAAAAAATGTATATTTGTGATGAAGGCTGCAAGTCAGGTTCTTTACATATTTTTCTCTTATTATAGTCTTACTTTTCCCTTTATTCCCTTTCTTTTTCTTTCTTTTTTTTCTTTGCATGTTTTACTCTGTTCTATTGCTTTTATTTAACTTTAGCTTGTATTAGATTTTATTATTAAAATCAAAATTCTTAATAAGCATTATGCATATAAAGACAAAAGAGTGAAGATATTTAAAATACAAAAAACAATTATATTTAATTTGAGGGTTAATGGTTATTTCATTTACTGTATTTTAAAAAGCCAAAAGAAAAGCAAAAAATACACTTTCTGACCAAAAATAATTGTAGAGTCCTGGGAACTTCTTGACGTTGCCAAAATGAGATGGGAGGTTGAATGCTTTGGAGAAATTAGTTGACATTTGCAGAAGTGGGTCCAGGTTTTCCATAATCTGCAAAATTAGATTTTATATAGGCTATGCATCATCTTGTGATATGACATTTCTACATTACCTGAGCAAAGCATTTACATTTAACTTGCCCTTTGTTCTGTGAATTTAACAAATTCATTTTTATTTTCCTTTCTTATTAATAGTTAGATTAATACATGAAGCCTACTGAAATATGAATTCAAGTCTTATAATGTTTTTTTAAAGGAAAAGAATAAGCCGTTGGCCATAATTTCTTATTTTAGAACAGAGCTCATTAATTTTAACCAAATATTGTCATATTGAGTATTAATATACAATTATGCAAAAACAATCATAATGTCTCTGATGAAAATTAGATTCCATTGCCACTTCTCTAATCAGGGGTAACATTTTTAAAAAAGACTCATGACCTAAGATTCCTGTTGCTATAGCAATAAGTCTGTAAGGGGGGAAAGAGCTAAAGGTAAGTGTGCGCGTGTATGTATATTTCAGGGAACAGGAAAGTATTGGTTGGCTGTCATGTTTGCTGAATGTAGTATCTTCTTCTCTACTGATTAGCTCAAAATATGTGACTTCTCTTGCCATGACTGAAACAATCTGCCCTCATCACCATCTTTTCCTATTGTAACAATGCTGGTGAGGGATGCAAAGTTGTTTCTACTCTCAAAAACCCAGTCATACACATCTTTCATTGTGTCAAGAGGCAAAGATGGGCACTTATATGAAAGTGCTGTTTCCTGCACAAACATTTCAATGTTCTACTAACAAATGCTGGTATCTTTCACTGTCAGAGGGCCACAACCAGCATGGGAGAGGAACATCTGGAAATTCAGTATTACAGAAGGAGGATGAAGTAGTAAACATTTCCCCTATTTCTGTCCTCAATATTGAAGACCAGCCTTTTCTGTTAACAAAAGACAATTGAAAGGCCCTTATATATAGCTGGCAGCCAGTGATTTTTTGCTTCAAAATGGTTCCAACAAATCTTACAAATCTGTTTGGCATTTTTGCTGTGACAAATTAAACAGCTTATTTTTCTGAAAATCTGTCCAGTTGTAACCTTTTCTAAATCATGTTAGTTTACATGTTTTTCTAGTGAAGAATGGTATTAATTTATTTCACTTATTTGATTGATTGTGGACTTCTCATGGTTATGTTGGTGTACTTGCCTCCAATCTGAAAACAGTACAAAAGTATGCCAGCATGCTTGCTTTGGTTTGCCCTTATTGCTGAGAGCAATGTTCCACAGAAATGAGACTGGGCACTGGTACTGTCCTCGAAGATGTAATAAGTAATAAGGAATTTGAATGGCAGATCTCCCCAATATCAGCTGCTGGCAAAGAAATTTGATGACAAAATCAGATCTTGAGGGACTTCTAGAAAATAAGGAGGGGCAGAGCTGGCTTCACTTCAGGGGGTGCCATGGCACAGAAGGGCTACCTCCTTGGGGCTGCCAAGTATAGTTCCCTGAGACATAGTACCCACAGCATGCCTCTCTTGCTGGATCTGATGGGACATGCAAATGTAAGTGGGATGAAGTGGTCCTCAAATAACCCTAAAAATGTAACATTGAATTTGACATTTTAAAGAGTAAACAAACATTTTGTAGCAGACTTGAATATTGTAAATTTAGGCATATTGATTATTAATTGCATCCACACAATTCTGAACCTGATTACTGAATTAGCCCATTTTGGGGTTTTGCAAAATACATTGGACTATAAACTAATCGAATAGTGTGGGTATGTACAACCAATTATAGCATGTTGTGTGAATATAGCCAGTTGGCATTTGTGAGGAAATTGGTAAACTGTTTAATGAATTAAACTGGAAGAAAAAGAAAGTGGAGGTGTTCATGTGATGTTCTGACACTCTCATTCTGTCAAACATTGAGAATGATGGCTCTGCAAAACTAGATTCTTACGTTTTGTTCCATTTATATTTTATTGTTGTTCCAAAGAGACCACGTAAATATTCTTGCCCTTCTTGTCATGTCCGCAAAAGACGCCAGGAGTCGGTGACTTAGTTTAAAGCTCTTTATTTCAATGTTGAGAACCGAACCGGCGAAAAGGAAAAAGCCCGCGGCTTTTATCCTTTTCGCCGCGGCGGCCGCAGCCAATGGCAGCGTTTCAAGTCTCCCGCTCTTGGAGTGAGCCAATCACGGGAGACTTTCAACGGGCCAATCGGCGCGGCTCGCCTGGCCAATTAGAAATCCCCGCGCTTTAGCCAATCAAAGCGCGGGGATTTCGAGTATGTAAATTAGGGACAGAACACCCCTCCCCTCTTGGTACAGTCTTTATGTTGCATAGTCACGTAGGTAGGCGGGGCTCCGTCTAGTCCTACTTGACCTGTGCAACTCAGTTGCAAGCTGGATTTCGACTGGAGCGGTCGAGTTTTTTGGCCGCTCCCTCTTCTGTGCGAACCGGTTGGATGATCGGGCCGGTTCTTTCTCCGTGGCTCCCACCTGGGCCTTCCGGGTTGGTTGAGCTACGGGTCTCGCCGCTCCCGCTTGGTCTTTCCGAGTCGGTTGAGCTGGCTTGGTGTTTCTTCTCCGGTGGGGGATCGCGATGGCTGCGTTCCGGTAAGTACTGCTGGTTTATTTTTTCTTGCGTTTGTTTATTCGGGTATTCCCTCCCCCCTTGGTTTGTTTCTTGGGGGGTGGATTCTGTTGCCGACCGTGACCTGAGTTGGTCAATGTGTCGTTTCCAGGCTCGCCCATCTGTGGTTTGGAGCCGGTATGAGCGCGGGCCTGTGATTTGGGTGATGACGGCTGGGATCCATAGAGGGTCCCCCGTCAGGTTTTTTGCATACACGAGGTCTCCGGGTGCGAATGTTCGGTATTTTGAACTTGAGTCTGGGGGCCGCTCCGGGTTATATGTTGGGTGTAACCTGTCGAGTGGGGACCTCAGCTTCCTACCCATTAGTAATTCGGATGGGCTTTTGTTGGTAGTGGTGTTCGGGGTGATATGTTGTATAAAGAGGAGTCTGTTAATTTTGTCTTGGATCTCCCCGTGGTCCATTTTCCGGATGGTTTTTTTGGTAAATTGTACCATCCGTTCTGCCCTACCGTTCGCCGCCGGATGCGCCGGTGCTGTTAATGCGTGGCGGATGCCCCTCTCCGCCAGGAATCTCTCGAAGTCGAGGGAAGTAAACTGGGGCCCGTTGTTGGAAACGACGACGTCTGGGAGGCCGTGTGTTGCAAAGAGTTTGCAAAGTTCTTTGATTACGGCCTCCGTGGTGGTAGATTTCATGTCGCTTACCTCCAACCAGTTGGAGTAAGCGTCAACTGTTATTAGAAAGGTATGCCCATTTGTGGGACCGGCAAAGTCCAAATGGATTCTGGACCAGGGCCCCCTCGGTGTTTCCCACTCTAGGATGGGTGCTGCGGGTGGGCTGGGTCTAGTCTCCTGGCATCGCTGGCACCTAGCTACCCAGGCCTCTATCTGTTTGTCCATCCCTGGCCACCAAGCATAATTTCTGGCCAGGGCTTTAGTTCTGACGATGCCAGGATGCCCCTCATGCAACAATTCTAAGACCCTCCTTTGCAGCCTGTCCGGGATGACCACCCTGTCACCCCATAAGATACACCCCTTAAGTAGCGAGAGTTCGGTTTGGCGGTTTTTAAATGTCTTAATGGATTCGTCATTGTCCCTTTCTGGCCAACCTTTTTCCACCCAATGCAAAACCCGCGCCAGACGCCTGTCTTTAATAGTCTCCCGGGCAATGTCTGACGCGGTTATGGGCAGGTTGGGCAGGTTTTCGATGTTCAGGGTGTTTGTCGTTGGTGCTGGGTCAGGGTCGGAGTCTGGTAACGGCGAGCGGCTTAAAGCGTCCGCGTGCGAAATCTTCTTACCCGGCTTGTGTATTAGTTCGTAGCTGTAGGCTGCCAGGAACTCGGACCACCTTGTCATCCGGGGAGACAGAATGTTCGGGGTGGCTCGATTTCCTGCAAGGATGCCCAGCAACGGCTTATGGTCTGTCACAATGGTAAAAGGGCGGCCATAAAGGTATTCGTGGAAACGCTTAACGGCGGCAACTATAGCCAAGGCTTCTTTGTCCAGCTGGCTATAGTTCCGCTCTGGCTTGGTTAGGGTCCTGGAAAAGAATGCGATGGGTGCTTCTTTTCCGTCCGGAAGGGTATGGCTGAGGATAGCGCCGACGCCGAAAGGTGATGCGTCGCAAGTGACGGCCAGGGGCAAGGTTTCGCTGAATTGGATCAGGACGGCGTCGGAGGTGAGGAGGTCTTTGGTTTTTTGGAAGGCGGCTTGCTCCCGTTTCCCCCAAGTCCAGGTTGCCGCCTTATCCAGGAGCCTATGCAAAGGCTCCGCCGCCATTGCCTTTTGGGGTAGGAAAACATTATAAAAGTTCAGCAACCCCAAGAAAGCCTGTAGTTCAGTCTTAGACCTAGGGGTGGGGGCTTCTTTGATAGCTTTTACTTTTTTACTTGTGGGGTGAATGCCGTGCCGGTCTAGAAGGTAGCCCAAGAATTCCACTCGCTCCGTGCACAGTTGGCATTTCTCCCTTTTTATTTTAAGTCCCGTTTCTTTAAATTTGGTTAAGACCTCTCTGAGTCGGTTTTCTAATTCGGCTTCATTTGGCGCCGCTACTAATACGTCATCGAAATAGGGCACCACCCCCTTGATGCCCTGCAGCAAACGTTCCATCAGGCTCTGAAAGATGCCTGGTGCCACGCTGACTCCGAATTGGAGTCGGTTGCACTTGAAAGCCCCCCGATGTGTAACAATGGTCTGGGCTTCCGCTGTTTTTTCGTCGACCGGCAACTGTTGGTATGCCTGGGCGAGATCGAGCTTGGCAAAGACCTTGCCCCCTCCCAGTGAGTGCAGTAGGTGTTGCACGATTGGGACGGGGTAAGCGCTTTGTTGCAGCGCGCCATTTAGGCTGGCCTTATAGTCCCCACAAATTCGCACTGACCCGTCTGGCTTGACCGGGGTCACTATTGGGGTCTCCCATCTGGCATGGTCTATAGGTTGTAACACCCCCTGTTTGACGAGCTTGTCAATCTGCTCGTCAATCCTAGGTTTTAGGGCGAATGGTACCCGCCTAGGTTTTAGTCGCTTGGGGGGGACGCTAGGGTCTAGATCAAAAGAGATAAGGGGCCCCTGGTACTTGCCCAGGCTTCCGTCGAAGACCTCCCGGAACTCCTGGGCTAGCCGCTGTTCCCAGCCGTCGTCGGTGACGTGGTTGACTCCTGTGAGGGCGATGTCGAGCGGGGCAAACCATTGTAAGCCCAGCAGGCTTGGGCGGTCGCGATCGACGATTGTGAGTGGGAGTTGTTCGGTGCGGCCCTTGTATGTCACATTAAAGTTCTTGGTGCCCACTCCCGGGACGCGGTTTCCCTGGTAGTCTTTTATAATAAGTCTTTGGGCGTTTATGTTTCTCCTATGGAGGGTGGGCACTAACCGTTTTATCTCGTGCCATGCAATCATGGAGAGGTAGGACCCGGAGTCCACCTCCATTTTGCATGGTCGTCCTTCAATATGGACCTCTACGTGTACCTTTCTGGCGCCGTCGGAGATGGCGTGGCCGATGGTTACCGTCTGGTGGGTTTCTTCCTTGCGCCGGTTGTCGCCGCCTCTCGATGGTCGCTGGATTCGGTCCCACCGGCTGTCCGGTTGGCGATCTCTGGTCCTGGGCAGTGGGCTTTCTCTTTTATGATCGTGTTGGTCCCATCTGGGTGGGCTGCGAGTCTTCTTTTGGCGGCAAACCCGGGCGATGTGTCCCCTTTTATCACAATGCCGACAGATAGAGTCAAAAAATCGGCATTCTGATCTGGGGTGGTCGCCGCCGCAGCCGGCACAGTTGGTACTCGACCTACGACCTCTTCAGTTCCGTTGGTCGCCGCGCCCCGTCTGGACTCGATGTATGTCTTCTTCGTCTTCGGACGTGCTGGATGTAGAATGGAAATCGCCGTAGTGTGCGGTTGTTTCGTTTTTTGGGTCGGCCGACCTCGCCAGGTTGTTGTTTCCGCCCTTTGCGTCTGGTTTTCGCATGCTGTCAGCGGAAGTGCGGGTCGCTTCTGCGGCTGCGGCTGCGGTGAGGGCGTCTGCTAGGCTGATGTCGCCCTTAGCCATAAGCCGGCTCTGGAGTGCAGGGTCCCATAGGCCGAGTACGAATCGGTCTCTTAGGAGGCTATTCAGGCCGTCAAATTCGCAGAGCCCTCCTAAGCGCCGCAGCTCGGCGACGAAGTCGCTCAGTTTTTCGCCTGGTTTCTGGTCCCGCCGGTAGAATTCGTTGCGCCGGATCAGGATTGGGACCTCGGGGGCGTAATGTCGCCGAAGGATAGGTTCGAGGACATCCCAATCCATGGCGGTTGCGTCGGCCGGCTTGGCCAATGCTTTGGCCATCTGGAATACTTCGGTTCCGCAATGCGTGAGGAAAACGGTGCGTTTTAGCGGGCCCGGGGCGTCCTTCATTCCGGTGCACTCGAGGTACATGCGGAATCGGTCTGAGAATGATTCCCAGTCCTCGGTGGCGGGGTTGAAGGGGGCGGGCGGTGCGATTTTCGCCATTTCGGTGCTAAGTCTGGCTCTTGTCGGACATGGGGTTCGGTTCAGGGTCTGGATCCCATCCTCGTCGCCAGTGTCGTGTCCGCAAAAGACGCCAGGAGTCGGTGACTTAGTTTAAAGCTCTTTATTTCAATGTTGAGAACCGAACCGGCGAAAAGGAAAAAGCCTGCGGCTTTTATCCTTTTCGCCGCGGCGGCCGCGGCCAATGGCACCATTTCAAGTCTCCCGCTCTTGGAGTGAGCCAATCACGGGAGACTTTCAACGGGCCAATCGGCGCGGCTCGCCTGGCCAATTAGAAATCCCCGCGCTTTAGCCAATCAAAGCGCGGGGATTTCGAGTATGTAAATTAGGGACAGAACACTTCTTATGTTTTCATAATTATTGTCTGAAGCCAGCTGGGTTGAAAATCAGTGGCTGTTCAGCTCTACACTTTTATTAGTGTCACTCAGATGTGGTAAATAACAAAGAAACAACACACAAAAATTGTATTGCTTTGGATGTACTATTATAATCTACAACTATACAGCTCTGGTAAAACTTTTTAAAAGTAATAGTAAAATCCAATGAAGGAAATCATATCCACCAGTTTTTATTAAAATATTGTCTATTTTAATTGTTTTTACTTTTTGAAAGGCATTTATAATCCTCTTTTTTTTTAGTTCACATATATGGGGTGATCTCCCTTCATTTTAACCATACAGTGACAATAACATCGTGAGGTAGGTAGACTGAAGGTAACCCTGCCAATCTCCAAATCAAAGTCTAAGGCTGAATGGGAATTTGAATTTGGATCTCCCTGGTCCCAAAGTTCAATGAATTATGAAATATAGCTGCATCTGTGTGTCTGTGTCTGTGTCTGTGTCTGTGTCTGTGTGCATAGACACATG
The DNA here is from genome assembly GCA_033807585.1 of Hydrophis major. Taxonomy (NCBI): domain Eukaryota; kingdom Metazoa; phylum Chordata; class Lepidosauria; order Squamata; family Elapidae; genus Hydrophis; species Hydrophis major. The sequence continues at coordinate 179,946,675 of CM066331.1, read as the reverse complement.
CACTTGGCAAAGGGAGTTGAAACAAAATGCATATGGTAGGAGGTAAATGCCCTTCCCCCAGACATCTGTCAGTGACTACATCAGTTGTGCTTTTTTTTCCTTACAAAAAGCATTGGCACTGGAGTGTTGGCATTGAAGCTGGAACGGAGAGAAAATAATGCTTCCAGCGACTGCAGAGATGGCAAACAGAATCAGGATTCCTCATTTTTATTGTTTTAAAAATGAGACACTATCCATGACTTTATACAGCACCATGAATACTAAATCTGACTGTTCCAGTCATGTTAGATTGGCCTTGACTCTTCACAGAGAAAAAAATCAAAATGTTATTATCACAAATGGTATTTTCACAAAATCATCTTGTGGTATATTTCTTGCTAGACTGGGAAGAAAACATGCCTTTGGCAATGTCCCTTCTCTATTACAAGATAGAGGTATCAGGTATTCCAAGAGAACAGTGCTTTCAACCTCTCTCAACCTTGGTGGTTGTGAAGAAATGTATAAGAAAAGGCAATTTATTTGGAAATTGAGGCTACTCTTCCTCCTATCCAGGAAAGAAAGTCAGCTGACAAGAGAAATCTCCAGATCTAGAATTAGCAAGAAATATTCTATGAGAATATATAATCTCCAAACATTTGTTGTTATTCTCAGTCTGTTATTCTTTAAGCAAAAGGCTGGCTGACATGAACATGAACAATATGGAATTCAAGTCTGTCATTTTTATTTCTGTTTGATACATTTTTTCCCTCATGCCTGGCTAATCATGTGTGGCATTCTTTTTTTTTTTTTTTTTTGGGAAAAATTTTATTGATTTTAACGACAGACAAAAAACATATAAGACATAAAACATAACAAAAAAAAATTATATCATTCTTCATAAATTTACAGTGCATCGGTTGGTTTACCACTCCCTTTTGTGCATCCATTTCATAGTCATCAAAATAATTATATTACATAATAACTCACATGATCCATCATCAATAAAATATCCCAATATCATTATTGAACAATCATTTGACTATAATTTTACTAATTCATACTTAAGCGAGATAACTATAATTGAGTTAAATTATTTTATAACAAATCATAGAATCATACCAAATCTATCTTAATAAAATATTCTAAAAAATTATCAAAACCAAGAAAAATTATATATTCATTATTTCCTAAATTTCTAAATATTCTATTATTATATTGTATTATCTAACCATTGATAATAAAAAGATCCCAAACTTCATAAAATTGTTTATCTTCTTGTTCTCTAATTTCAAATGTCAATCTACTCATTTCAGCACATTCCAATATTTTCTTATAATTTCTTCCTCTAATGGTATTTTCTCACTCTTCCAATGTTTAGCAAATACAATCTTAGCTGCTGTTAATACATTTACAATCAAATACTTTAAATTTTTATTATATATATCAGGTACGATTCCCAATAAAAAAATCTCTGGTTTCAAATCTATGTGTTTCTTTGTCATTTTTTCCAGCCATATGCGAATTCTAGTCCAGTATTTCCTGGCCTCCTCACAAGTCCACCACATATGGTAATATGAGCCAGGTATCTGATGACATTTCCAGCACTTTTCAGATTTATTCTTGAACATTCTTGCTATTCTTGTCAGGGGAAAGTGCCACCTGTAAAACATCTTATACAAATTTTCTTTATATGCTGTTGACATTGTCATTTTATAATTTTGTGACCACAATTTTTGCCATTTCTCTAAATCAATCCCATATCCAAAATTCTTCCCCCAAGCAATCATGGTTTCTTTAACTTGTTCTTCCTCTAATTTTATTTCCAACAAATAACTATATAGTTTTTTAATCACTTTTTCATCAGTACCTGTCAAAATCCTGTCTAAATCAGTCAATTTATCATAAAATCTTTCTATTTTAGAATCTTTAAGATACCTTGCATGTATTTGCGCATATGAAAACCAATTCATCTTTATACCTTGTTCTTCTAAATTTTGCATCATTTTAAGTTCACCCTTTTCATCCAATATTTCCCCATATCTAACTGTTTGTTCCTTCTTATAAGTTATAGGATACGAAAAAGCTTCAATAGTTGATAACCAAACTGGAATTTTCAAATAACATTGTTTCTTAATTTTCTCCCAATTCAACCATAACGATTCCTGTATATAATGCCTTCTAAAATAACCCTGTGATTTAGTTCCCTTATACCATAAAAAAGCATGCCAACCCAATAATAAATCATGACCTTCTAATGCCAACAATCTAGTCTTTCTTAACGTTATCCATTCTTTAACCCACATTAAGTTTGCAGCTTGATAATACAACTCCCAATAAGGAAGGCCAAATCCTCCTCTAATTCTAGCATCCTGTAAAAGTTTTAATTTTATTCTCGCTTTCTTGGCTTGCCATATATATACTTCAACACAATTTTATTTAATTCTTCGAAGTAATCCTTACTTAACCTAATTGGTATTGTTTGGAATAAATATAAAATTCTGGATAAAATATTCATCTTGATTGTTGAAATTCTACCTATTAATGACAATTGTAGGTTTTCCCATTTTTTCAGGTCGGATGCTATCTGCTGTTTAAGCTTAATATAGTTATTCTCTTTCAATGCAGTACATCTTGACGTCAAATATATCCCCAAATATTTAACTTTGTTCGTAACTTGAATTTTCAATAAATCTGCCAGCTCTTCTTGTTATGTATTAAAATGGACTACTCGAAATCCCTGCGCCTTGATTGGCTAAGGCGCGGGGATTTCTGATTGGCCAGGCGAGCCGCGCCGATTGGTCCGATTGAAGTCTCCCGCGATTGGTTCAAACCAAGAGCGGGAGACTTGAATCGATGCCATTGGTCACGGCTGCCGCAGCAAAAGGTATAAAAGCCGGAGGCTTTTTGCCTTTTGCCGGTTCGGTTCAACTAATAGAAATAAAGAGCTGTTAATGAAAGTCACTGACTCAGAACCTTTTTTCGCGGACACGACACTGGCGACGAGGGTGAACCGAACCCCGTGTCCATCTAAGAACTAGCGACAGCAAAATGGCGAAGATAGCACCGCCCGCCCCCTTCAACCCCGCCGCCGAGGACTGGGAATCGTACTCGGATAGATTCCGTATGTACCTGGAATGTGCCGGCATGAAGGACGCCCCGGGCCCGCTAAAACGCACCGTCTTCCTTACGCATTGTGGACCAGAGGTTTTCCAGATGGCCAAGGCATTGGCCAAACCGGCAGACGCGACTGCCATGGATTGGGACGTCCTCGAACCCATACTGAGGCGCCATTACGCCCCCGAGGTCCCCATCCTAATATGACGAAATGAATTTTACCGAAGAAACCAGAGGCCAGACGAAAAACTGAGCGACTTCGTCGCTGAATTAAGGCGCCTAGGCGGACTCTGTGAGTTTGAAGGATTGAACAGTCTCATAAGAGACCGTTTCGTACTCGGATTGTGGGATCCGACACTCCAGAGCCGACTTATGGCCAAAGGCGACATCAGCCTAGCCGATGCCCTCACCGCAGCCGCAGCCGCAGAAGCAACCCGCACGTCAGCAGACACCATGCGAAGATCCGACGCGAAGGGCGGAAACAACAACCCCGCGAGGTCGGCCAACGCAAGAAACGAAGCAACCGCACATTACGGCGACTACCAGTCAACCTCCAGCACATCAGATGATGAGGAGGACATACATCGCGTGCAGACGGGACGCGGAAACCAACGAAGCCAAAACAGTCGTAGGTCGAGGACCAACTGCGCCGGGTGCGGCGGCGACCACCCCAGGTCTGAATGCCGTTTCTTTGATGCTATCTGCAGGCATTGCGACCGAAGGGGCCACATCGCTCGAGTTTGCCGCCAAAAAAAGACCCGCAGCCCGCCAAGATGGGAACAGCAGGACAGAAGAAAGGAGAACTCCCCGCCCAGAGCCAGAGAGCGCCAGCCAGCAGGTAGATGGGACCAGAAGCAACGACCTCAAAGAAGCGGCGACAGTCGGCGGAAAGAAGAAACCCACCAGACGGTGACCATCGGCCACGCCATCTCCGACGGCGCCAGAAAGGTACACGTAGAAGTCCACATCGAAGGCCGGCCATGTAAAATGGAAGTGGACTCCGGGTCCTACCTTTCCATGATTGCATGGCGCGAAATAAAAAAACTAGTGCCTACTCTACAAAGAAAAAACGTGCTTGCCCAGAAAATCATCATAAAAGACTACCAAGGTAATCGCGTTCCGGTAGTGGGCACCAAGAACTTTAACATAACCAACAAAGGCCACACCGAACAACTGCCACTCACAATAGTCGATCGTGACCGCCCGAGCCTGCTGGGTCTGCAATGGTTCGCCCCGCTTAACATCGCGCTGACAGGTGTCAACCAAGTCTCCATTGAAGCCTGGGAACAGAAGCTAGTCCAGGAGTTCCAGGAGGTCTTCGATGGAGGCTTGGGCAAGTACAAGGGGCCCCCTATCTCGTTTGATTTAGACCCAAGGGTTCCCCCCAGGCGGCTTAAACCTAGAAGGGTGCCCTTTGCTTTAAAACCAAAAATTGACGAGCAGATCAACAAACTCGTCAAACAAGGGGTATTGAAACCGGTAGACCACGCCAGATGGGAGACCCCTATAGTGACCCCAGTAAAGCCAGACGGGTCCGTGAGAATCTGCGGGGACTATAAGGCCACCCTAAACAGCGCGCTACAGCAAAGTGCCTACCCAGTTCCAATAGTGCAACATTTACTGCACTCACTGGGAGGGGGAAAAATTTTTGCCAAGCTCGACCTCGCCCAGGCATACCAGCAACTGCCTGTGGACGAGGAAACGGCAGAAGCCCAAACAATTGTGACACACCGGGGGGCTTTCAAGTGTAACAGACTCCAATTTGGAGTCAGCGTGGCACCAGGCATCTTCCAGAGCCTGATGGAACGTTTACTACAGGGCATCAAGGGGGTGGTGCCCTATTTCGATGACGTATTAATAGCGGCGCCAAACGAAGCCGAATTAGAAAACCGATTAAGACAAGTCTTAACAAAATTTAAAGAAACAGGACTTAAAGTCAAACGCGAAAAATGCCAACTTTGTACACAGCAAATAGAGTTTTTGGGTTACCTCCTAGACCGGCAGGGCATCCACCCTACAACTAAAAAAGTTAAAGCCATCAAGGAAGCCCCCACCCCAAAGTCCAAAACAGAACTACAAGCATTCCTAGGCTTACTAAATTTTTATAATGTCTTCTTACCTCAGAAGGCAACGGCGGCGGAACCTTTACATAGACTCCTAGACAAGAGGGCAGCATGGACTTGGGGGAGACGAGAACAAGCCGCTTTTCAGAAAACCAAAGACCTCCTCACCTCCGACGCCGTCCTGATGCAATTCAGTGAGACTTTGCCCTTAGCTGTCACTTGCGACGCATCACCTTTCGGCGTCGGCGCTGTCCTCAGCCATACCCTCCCAGACCAGAGAGAAGCACCTATCGCATTTTTTTCCAGAACTCTGACTAAACCGGAACGGAACTATAGCCAGCTGGACAAAGAAGCTTTGGCTATAGTTGCCGCCGTTAAGCGTTTCCACGAGTACCTGTACGGCCGCCCATTCAAAATAGTCACTGATCATAAACCACTGCTGGGCATCCTCGCTGGAAACCGGGCTACACCAAACATCTTGTCGCCCCGCATGACAAGATGGTCGGAATTCCTGGCAGCCTACAGCTACGAACTGTTACACAAGCCAGGTAAGAAAATTTCACACGCGGACGCTTTAAGCCGCTCGCCCTTGCCGGACTCTGACCCTGACCCCGCACCAACAACAAACACCCTGAGTATCGAGAGTTTGCCCATAAATGCATCTGATATTGCCAGAGAAACCGTTAGGGACAGACAATTGGCGCAAGTCTTACATTGGTTAGAAAAGGGCTGGCCGGAAAGAGACATTGACGAGACTTTTAAAAAATTCCGGCAACGCCAGACTGAACTTTCACTGTTAAGAGGTTGCATCCTGTGGGGTGATCGGGTGGTAATTCCGGGTAAATTGCAAAACAGGGTCCTAGAGATGTTACACGAGGGTCATCCTGGCATCGTCAGGACAAAAGCCCTGGCCAGGAGTTACGCTTGGTGGCCAGGGATGGACAAACAAATTGAAGCATGGGTGGCCAAATGCCACCGGTGTCAGGAAACCAGATCCAGCCCACCCACAGCACCTATCCGGGACTGGGAAATACCACGGGGACCCTGGTCCAGAATCCACTTAGACTTTGCTGGCCCCACAAATGGACACACTTTTCTAATCACAGTCGATGCATACTCAAATTGGTTAGAGGTGGCTGACATGAAATCCACCACCACAGAGGCTGTCATTAAAGAGCTATGTAAACTGTTCTCCACACATGGCCTCCCAGACGTCATTGTCTCAGACAACGGGCCCCAATTCACCTCCATCGAATTCGAACGGTTCCTGGCCGAGAAGGGCATCCGCCACGCATTGACAGCACCGGCGCATCCGGCGGCGAACGGTAGGGCGGAACGGATGGTCCAGTTTACAAAAAAGACCCTCCGGAAAATGGACCACGGGGAGATCAACGAAAAAATCAACAAACTACTTTTCATACAGCACATCACACCCAATACCACAACCAACAAAAGCCCTGCAGAGCTCCTGATGGGCAGAAAGCTGCGGTCCCCACTCGATCGTCTGCACCCAACCTATAACCCGGAGCGACCCCCAGACTCAAGCTCCAGGTACCGGACTTTTGAACCAGGCGACTTGGTCTACGCCAAAAACATGACGGGGGACCCCCTATGGATCCCAGCCGTCATAACCCAAATCACCGGCCCGCGGTCGTACCGGCTCCAAACCATCGATGGGCGAGCCTGGAAACGACACGTCGACCAGCTCCGGTCGCGAGCAATGACTGACCTCAACCCCCAAGACACGAACCAAGGGGGGAGGGAATACCCGATAAGACAAACACAGGAGAAAATTAAATTTAAAAACTCACCAGAACGCAGCCTTCGCGAGTCCCATCCGGAGAAGAGCCGTCCGGCCAACTCTACCGACTCGGAGAAGCCAAGCGGGAGCGGCGAAATCCGTGACTCAACCGACCCGGTAGGCCCAGGCGGGAGCCACGGCGAGAGAACTGGCCCGATCATCCAGCCGGTTCTCACAGAGCCAGGAGCAGCCAAAAAGATGACCGCTCCGGCCGAGTTACAACAAGGAAGTGAGCTGCGCAGGTCAACTAGGACCCGACGGAGCCCCGCCTACCTGCGTGATTACACCACGTGAAAGACCGTACCAAGAGGGGAGGGGTGTTATGTATTAAAATGGACTACTCGAAATCCCTGCGCCTTGATTGGCTAAGGCGCGGGGATTTCTGATTGGCCAGGCGAGCCGCGCCGATTGGTCCGATTGAAGTCTCCCGCGATTGGTTCAAACCAAGAGCGGGAGACTTGAATCGATGCCATTGGTCACGGCCGCCGCGGCAAAAGGTATAAAAGCCGGAGGCTTTTTGCCTTTTGCCGGTTCGGTTCAACTAATAGAAATAAAGAGCTGTTAATGAAAGTCACCGACTCAGAACCTTTTTTCGCGGACACGACACTTCTCTTTGTCTTAATAACATGTTCTTTGTCAGAATCTTTGTTTTGTCTTTATTTATTTTTAAACCAGCCAACTCACCATACGTCTCTATCTTTTCCAATAGTTTAAAGCTGTCTCTAAAGGGTCTTCCAAAATAAAGACCAAGTCATCCGTAAAGGCTTGCAATTTGAATTCCTCCTTTTTGACTTTCATTCCTTTTATGTTTATATCCTCTCTAATATTTCTATTTAACACTTCCAAGGTCAATACAAATAACAAAGGAGATAATGGACATCCTTGTCTTGTTCCATTTTTAATATTGATAGAGTCTGTAAATTCTCCCTCTATCATTACTTTTGCCGTTTGCTTATAATATACGGCTTCTATTGCTTGAATAAATTTTCTAGCAAAGCCCATCTGTTCCAATAGTAATAACATAAATCTCCAGTTCACATTATCAAATGCCTTTTGGGAATCTAAGAATATCAAAGCCATTTGTTTTTCCAGGTGCGGCTCATAATATTCCAATGTGTCCAGGATTACCCTCATATTGTCTTCAATCTGTCTCTTTGGTAAGAATCCATTCTGATCAGAGTGAATAAAGTTATTTAGATATTTTTTAAGCCTTTCTGCCAAGATTGAAGCAAAGATTTTATAGTCTGCATTCAATAAGGAAATAGGTCTATAGTTCTTAATTTGTGATGGGTCAACCCCTTCTTTTGGAATAAGTGTAATATAAGCTTCTGACCATGTTTCAGGTATTTTCTTATTTATCATAACTTCATTCATGACTTCTAACAGTGGAATGCTCAACGATTCTTGTAATGTTTTATAAAATTCTGCCGGGAAACCATCTGGTCCTGGTGCTTTTCCATTATTCTGTCTGTTGAGTGCTTCGGTTAATTTCATCATTGTTATAGCACTTTCTAACATTTTCCAAGTTTCATCAGGTATCTTAGGTAGGTTAGCATTTTGTAAATACTGTTTTATTTTTTCCTCATCAAGATCCTCCTGTTTATATAATTGTCCATAAAAATCTCGAATGATTGCCTTTTTCTCCTTATTACCATAACAAATTTGACCATGATCATCTATTAACTGTGATTTCCCTTGACTCTTTCTCTTTTCTCAACTTATATGCTAACCATCTACCTGGCCTATTTGCATCTTCAAAATAATTCTGTTTAGCACTTCTAATTTTTTGTGCCAGTTCTTCTTTCTCTGCTTGATCCATTTTATGTTTAATTATGTCCATTTTAAGTTTGATATCTTTTTTCTGTGGCATCTTCTGTAATTCTTTTTCCAGTTTTTTATGGTCATCTTCGAAAGCTTTAATCATTTGCCTCTTCCTAATGTTCTTTTTCTTTGTATAATCAATTATTAATCCTCTTGCATATGCCTTCATTGTATCCCAAACATTCTGTATTGAAGTATCTTCTTTTTTGTTTTCCTTAAAGAAGAAGGCCAATGCTTTTTCCATCCATTGTGTAAAATCTTTTTCCTTTTGAATAGTATTGTTTAATGTCCATCTAGATCTTCTTTTTTGTCCTTTCCATTTAATTGTCATTGGATTATGGTCTGCCCATGTATTTGTTTCAATATTTATTTCTTGAATATTAGATAATAATTCTGTTAATGTCCAAATCATATCTATTCTGGACCACGATAAATGCCTGTTTGAATAAAAAGTATATTGTTGAGTTTTGGCATTTCTTTCTCTCCATATATCTTTTAAATTTAGTTCATCTGTCATTTTAAAAAAGAATTTAGGGAGAGTTTTCCTATTTTGTCATGTTGTTTTTACTGTATAGTCCAGTTTATTGTCTACAATTCCATTAAAGTCCCCCATCATAAGTATGTTAACATAGTCCAGTTCAATTATTTTCATATGTAATTTTTTATAAAATTCTTCTTGTTTATCATTTGGGGCATAAATTGCAACCAAGAGTGTTTTTATATTATTATCCACTATTTCAACTATTAATACTCTTCCGTCTTCATCAGTATAAATCAATTTGGCTGGAGTGGTTTCTTTGACGTACAAAACCACTCCTCTTTTCTTACAATGAGTCAGAGAAGTGAATATTTTCCCTAACTTTGGTCGTATCAATAATTGTTCATGTTGTTTTTTAATGTGTACTTCTTGTAAGCAAATTATATCAAATTTTAGCTTCTCTAATTTATAAAAAGTTTTCCTTCTTTTGATAGCTGAATTCAGGCCATTTATATTCATGGAAATCAGTTTTTTCCCCCCCCCCCCATAGTTATGCTTTATATTTAGGTCTAACAGCTCTCGTGGATCTTATTTCACGTTGTTCTTTGATCTCCATTTGTCCACCTATTGCGCCTTCTTCTTTTTCCATCTCCATTTGGTCCTCTTCAAATTCAGTTAAAATCTTTTCTTTTTCTATCTCCATTTCTCTTCTTTCGAAAAATTCCTTATAAAACATTTCTGCTTTCGCAATTGAATCAATTCTGTGTCTCTGTTCTTTCCATGTAAACATTAATCCTTCTGGAATCAGCCATCTATAGTTCATCTCTTTTTTCAATAGCATTTTAGTCAAAAATCGATACTCTCTTCTAATCTCTCTCACTTTTCTAGGTACTTGTTTTAAGACCAGAATCTCTTTGCCTTTATATTTCAACCCCTTCTCTCTTACCACTTGTAATATTTGGTTTTTAATAATTTTTTTAGTGAATCTAACATGAACCTCTCTTGGTAATTGGTTCCTCATCGCATATCTTGTGAAGACTCGATATATCTCATCTACTCCATCCATCATCTTTTCCTCTGTTATTTCCAAGACTCCAGCCAAAATTTCAATCATTACTGCCGCCAAGTTTTGTCCTTTTTCTTCCTCGATATTTTGGAATCTAAGATAAAATTCTGACCTGTCCATCTCCCACTTCAACATCCCACTTTTTTCTTGTTTGACCATTGTTAATCTGTTATCGATATTCCCAATTGTATCATCTCTTTGCTTGTCATTTTCTTCTATTTTTTGGATTCTCTCATCATGTTTCACCATCATTTGCTGAAAATTTTCAAATTTCTCATCCATCTTTCCAATTCTTTGGTCAATACTCTCCATTCTTTGTTCCATACTCATTTTAAGATCTTGTATTCCTTGCATAACCATCGTTAAATCCACTTGCGCTTTGTCTTGCTTCACCATTGTTGAGAGTCGTCCTCCAGATGACGGGGAGACGGGAGCAGAAGTTGAGATGCCCGAAGATAAAATTTTCTTGCTCATTTCGATAACTCAGGGTCTTCCAGGTCTTTTTATCCAATTAGTGAGGTAGCCAATTATAATCCAAAAAATTTGTGTCTTGTTGCATTTGGAACCAGCACTAGATGAGTTGGTTTTTCAACCAAGAGCTATACTCCCAATCAATGATAACCGCAGACAAGCTGCAAGTGAACCATGCAAATAGCATCCTCATCTTCATCAAAAGGATTTTTAAACAACAATTTTTAGTTCAGTGCCCTGCCTTATTTGGCTCTTCAGGCAACTGTTTAATCTAGTTCATTGGCATGGATGGGCCATCCCTGTTTGTGTTACAAAAGAAATAATGCCCTTATTTAGTTATAAGATATTCTACCAAAGAGATATCTGCAGATAGCCCTAAAAATGTATCTAAGTCAGGGGTGTCAAACTGGATATCTTCAAGGGCTGGATCAGCACTGTAGTTCTCCTCCACGGGCTGGTGGGTGGGAGAGGATGGGACAGATGCCTCCTGCAGCACCCTGCTGGCCAATACGGGGCATGGGGGGCATTTGGCCAGCAGGAGGCTGCCCAGGCTGAAAACAGGGCACAGGAGAGTACTCTCTATTTTACCTGCCATGACACTGGTGAGATTTAAGCATCCCGTGGGCCAGATCCAGCCCACAAGCCTTGAATTTGACACCCCTGATCTAAGTAATTACATTAACTGGCCGAACAACAGTTCCATACAGAATATAGGTAATTTCTTTTTAAAGCTGAATTGTTTTCCTTAAGCACATCAAAGTACAAATGTATGTGAATAAATAAGAAAATCAAGTATGCATACTTGCATATGACAATGTGGAATACCTTTAAAAATGAAAATGAGAAAGATGTTCCTCAAATGAGAAAGAATCAAAGTGTATATGTAGATCCCATATTCTCAGTTCCTAATTAAATCATGTAGCATTAATAATAAATCACAGTGTATCTATTTACTTTATGCGGACTTCATTAAAATTGGTACATTTCCCTAGCACCATTGGAAAATACATACATTATCTTAATTAAATAAAATTGTAATATTTTTCATTGCCACAGAATTTTAAATTACTATCTAATAAATTACTTACCACTTACACTTTTCAAATCCTAGAAAACCTGCTAGGTTAAAACATCAATCCCCCAAATGGTATCTGACAGGCCAGACAGCTTTTTTAAGGACTTGATCAAGCCCAAGTCTCTTAAAATTGGTTCATAAGTACCATTATTTCTAAGACCGTAAGTAATGTTCCATCTATCCAGAAATAAAAAACCATGGCTTGTTAGTTGTTACTAGACTACAACTCTCAGTTTCTGTATTGGCCATATGAACAAGATTACTAGAATTCCTTTAGCAGCATTCAGAGACTGTACAATCTATAATCATGTCCAAGAGTTAGATATATACAGTATCTACTTTTTGCAGTACCACAGAGGATGACGTTTGCCCATAATTCTCAAATCAAGAGCAATTTCTCCTGCCAAACAATTTGGATCAGTATTAAATTGTTGACTGATTGACTGACTGAACTATTTATTTCTCACGTCTCCCCTATTCCTCTGTAAGATAGAATTAGAAATCTAGACTTGCTGAAGATATTAACTATATAATATCTTCAGTGAGTTTAGATTTCTAATACATTCTACTGCTCTTTTTGTACAAATCTAGTAATGCAAGCACGTACATAAATCTACCTTAGATTAATGTCTTAGATACCAGCTTTTTCACTTTGTAGTTAGGTGCGATTGCCTGGACATACTTCACAACTTGCTTGTTCACTTACTGATTGAGTGACTGATTGATTGCTAATTGATTGCAGTTACGGTATATACTTTTCTCTGAAACTCGAGGTACAGGATCTCCTCTCTTCTCATGTCATCACTAAAACTGAGATAATTTGGGCTAAAAGAGAATTATTAGCTCAAAATCATTCATAAGCTCTGCAATCAAATATCTTAAATTTAGGACTTTGTGATCCAAGTCAACAGTCAATGAACAAGGCACATACTACTGTACATATCCCTCAGCATGACACATTGGACAGAAACACCAATAAAGTACCTCAAGGCAGTCCAGATTTGAATAATCTGGATGTGACATATAAAACATTGCAAATATGATAGGATTGTGAGTTGTATATTGGCAGCTGGTTTGGCATATGTCTTGGATGTTAGGGTTTTGAATGAAGGTTAGAATCACTGCAAATTGGAGTTAGCAAGCTGTCTGTTATATTCAGTCTGCATATTATCCTCCAGTATGCTTGTTTCCACAAGCTTTTGGTTTTTTTTATTCTTTACAGTAAGCTAAATTCCATTTTCTGACATTTAGAACTTGCAACATGTGGGTGTATTCAGGCTTGTTAATTGGACATTGCCCACCTAAGATATTACTTTTATCTCTGTGTGAGGGAGTTTGTGTGTTTGCATGCTTGCATATGCTGTGTCCAGAATGCCCAACGAGTTCACATCGTTTAAAAAATACCTGCATTGTGCAGTTTCTCTATAACTGCATCCAGTTATACTATTACTTTCTGTCTTTCTCTTTCTTTTATAAATACATGACAAGTAAATGCTAATGCAAGTGAGCGTATGTACACACGTATCTATCCAAACCTGAAAACCAGATCAGGATTAAGGATAACATGTGCAAACATGTTTGAACATTTGAGAAGGTAGTTTCATCTTTACATAAGATCACCTTGATAACTTTTATGAACTAATAAAAGTGTTTAAATAAAGTTTTAACAAAGCTTAAAGAAAAAGCAGGGTTCTAATCCTGCACTTCTGATTGGCCGATAATAGCGATATAGGATTGGTCCGTTCTGGAGGATCTGATTGGCTGTTAACGAGCCACTCTCATTGGTTCAAGCGTTTAACACTTCCATGTTCTCATTGGTTAATAGGTCAGCAGCCTGCCCTATAAAAGGGTTGCTGCTGCCCTAGGTGATTGCTCTGTTCACGATGATTAATAAAGAGTTGAAGTTCACTGTTCACTGCCTCGTCTCTGTTCCTTGCACCCATGCGCAGAACTTAACACTGGCGATGAGGGTGGGATGCGGAGACATCAGAACTGACTGAACACTACAGAGCACCAAACAGAGCACGTGGCTGAAGGCACATCGACAATGGAACCATGTCCAGAGGTGCCATACCACCCACTCCATTTGACCCGGCACAAGAAGACTGGGACTCGTACATAGACCGCTTCCAGATGTTTCTGGAGACCAACAACTTGAAGGATGCCACTACGGGAAAAAGTGAGCAGTGTTCCTGACCCATTGCGGGCCTGCCGTCTTTAAGATGGCCAAGGCACTAGTGAAACCCGCTGAGGTGAAGACTATGGACTGGGATGTCCTCACGCCCCTTCTACGGGCCCACTATCCACCTGCCGTACCAACGCTTGTCCGGAGACATTAATTTTACCAGAGGGACCAGCGGAAAGGAGAGAGCGTTGCAGATTTCATCGCGGATCTCCGGAACCTGGGAGGCCTCTGTGGGTTTACAGACTTCAAAGAAGCTCTGAGAGACAGAATAATTCTGGGATTAGATGACCCCACAACGCAGAGCAAGATCATGGCCAAAGGGGACATCGACCTTGCTGATGTCATCAAGGACGCTATTGCAGCAGAAGCAACCAGGAAGTCGGCCGCCCGAATGCGCCGCACTAACGCACCGCTCCATCAACTCGCCAGTGATACCTCACCTCGCCTAGAGAGGCACACAACAGCGACCCACCACGAGGACTCGAATCGCCATCAGAAAGTGAGGAGGAGGAGGTCAACCAGCTCCGGTCTGAACGTGACCAACGCCATCAGCGGAATCAAAGACTACCACATCAATGCGCGGGTTGTGGGGCAAACCAGCCATGATCAGACTGCAAATTCCTCGATGCGCTCTGCCATTTCTGTGGGAAAAGAGGCCACATAGGGAAGGTCTGTAGAAGCAAGCAAGGATCCAGCCCATTTCAGAGGGGAAACAACTAGTGCCAGACCACAGAGAATCGCCCTGTGAGTCGGGAACATTTGAATCGCCAATGGAACAACCACTCCCACAGAAATAAAACACCGGCCATTTTATCGAGAAGAGAAGAGGCACACCAAACCATTACAATCAGTCACACCTCATCGCTAGATGCAAAGAAGATCTGAATGAAGGTCGCCATCGAAAACCAGCTTTGTGTGATGGAAGTCGATTCAGGATCATCCCTCTTTTTTTTTTTTTGAAAAAAAGTTTTTATTAATTTTCTACAAACAAGACAAGACAAACAAAACATAAAAACATCAACTCTTATATGTACATCCAGTGTGTCAGTTGGTTCATCATTTTTGTGCATTCATTCTGTAGTCTCAAATTACAATTACATTACATAACAACTCATATTGTCAATCCAAATTTATATATCCTAATATCACTAAAAAAAGAAGTTTTTGACTATATTTTTAATCATTCATGCTTAATGAGCTAACAATACTTTAAGCCAGTTTACTCTATAACAAATCATCTAGTCATATCAAATCAATCCTAAAAAATCCTTTATAAATATAATATCAAATAGCAAAATAATAGCAAAATAAAGATATTCCTTACTATCTAGCATTCTAAATATTCTATTATCGTATTTTATCATCCAGCCATTTATAAAAAAGATCCCAAATTTCATAAAATTGTTTATCCTCTTGCTCTCTAATTTCAAATGTCAATCTACTCATCTCAGCACATTCCAATATTTTCTTAATAATTTCTTCCTGTAATGGTATTTTCTCATTCTTCCAATTTTTAGCAAATACAATCCTGGCCGCTGTTAATACATTTACAATCAGGTATTTCAAATCTTTACTATATATATCAGGTAAAATTCCCAATAAGAAGATCTCTGGTTTCAAATCAATATGTTTCTTTATCATTTTTTCCAACCACATGCGAATTATAGTCCAATATTTTCTAGCATCCTCACAAGTCCACCACATATGGTAATACGAGCCGGGTATCTGATGACATTTCCAGCATTTTTCAGATTTGTTCTTAAACATTCTTGCTATTCTTGTCGGGGGAAAGTGCCACCTGTAAAACATCTTATACAAGTTTTCTTTATATGCTGTTGACATTGTCATTTTATAATTTTGAGACCACAATTTCTGCCATTTCTCCAAATCAATCCCATATCCAAAATTCTTCCCCCAAGCAATCATAGTTTCTTTAACTTGTTCTTCCTCTAATTTCATTCCCAGTAAATAACCATATAATTTTTTAATCACCTTCTCATCAGTACCCATCAAAATCTTATCTAAATCAGTCTGCTTATCATAAAATCCCTCCGTTTTAGAATCTTCATCATACCTTGAGTGTATTTGTGCATATGAAAACCAATTCATCCTTATACCTTGTTCTTCTAAGTTTTGGATCGATTTAAGTTCACCCTTTTCATCCAAAAGTTCCCCATATCTAACTGTTTGTTCCCTCTTGTAAATTATAGGATAGGAAAATGCTTCAATGGTCGATAACCAAACTGGAATTTTCAAATAACATTGTCTTTTTATCTTCTCCCAATTTAACCACAAAGACTCCCGTACATAATGTCTTCTAAAATAACCCTGTGTTTTAGTTCCCTTATACCATAAGAAAGCATGCCAACCCAACAGCAAATCATGCCCTTCTAATGTCAACAACCTATGTTTCCTTAATGTTATCCATTCTTTGACCCACATCAAATTTGCAGCTTGATAATACAATTCCCAATTAGGCAGACCAAAACCTCCTCTAATTCTAGCATCTTGCAAAAGCTTTAGCTTTATTCTCGCTTTTTTACCTTGCCATATAAACTTCAACATAATTTTATTTAGATCTTCAAAATAGTCTTTTCCAAGCCTTATTGGTATTGTTTGAAACAAAAATAATATTCTAGGTAAGATATTCATCTTGATTGTTGAAATTCTCCCTATTAATGACAATTGCAAGTTTTCCCACTTCTTCAAATCTGTAGCTATCTGTTGTTTAAGTTTAATATAATTATCCTCCTTTAATGTGCTACATCTTGTTGTCAAATATATCCCCAAATACTTAACCTTATTTGTAACTTGAATTTTCAAAAGATCTGCCAATTCTTCTCTCTGTCTCAATAACATATTCTTTGTCAAAATCTTTGTTTTATCTTTGTTTATTTTCAAACCAGCCACCTCCCCATATGACTCTATCCTTTCCAGTAACTTTGGAGCTGTTTCAATCGGATTTTCCAAAATAAAAGCTAAATCATCAGCAAAAGCTTGTAGCTTATATTCTTCCTTCTTAATTTTCATTCCTTTTATGCTTTTATCATCCCTAATATTTCTATTCAAGACTTCCAAGGTCAACACAAATAGCAAGGGAGATAGGGGGCATCCTTGTCTTGTGCCTTTTCTTATATTAATAAGATCTGTAAGTTCCCCCTCCATCATTACCCTTGCTGTCTGTTTATTGTATATAGCTTCTATTGCTTGAATAAATTTTTTGGCAAAACCCATCTGCTCCAATAATAATAACATAAATCTCCAATTCACGTTGTCAAATGCTTTTTGAGCATCTAAGAATATCAAAGCCATTTGTTTTTCAGGATGAGCCTCATAATATTCCAAAGTATCCAAGATTACTCTCATATTGTCTCTAATTTGTCTCTTTGGCAGAAATCCATTTTGATCTGAGTGGATAAAATTGTTTAAATATTTTTTAAGTCTTTCTGCTAAGATTGAAGCAAAGATTTTATAGTCTGCATTCAATAAAGAAATAGGTCTATAATTCTTAATTTGCAATGGGTCAGTCTCTTCCTTTGGTATAAGTGTAATATAAGCCTCTGACCATGTTTTAGGTATCATCTTTTTTAACATAACTTCATTCATAACTTCTAACAATGGGATGCTCAATAGTTCTTGAAATGTTTTATAGAATTCTACTGGAAGCCCATCTGGGCCCGGAGCTTTCCCATTATTTTGTCTCTTAAATGCTTCATTTAGTTCCATCATTGTTATATTGCTTTCTAGCATTTCTTCAGTCTCTTTAGGTATCTTTGGTAGATTAGCTTCCTGTAAATACTGTTTAACTTTTCCTTCATCAATATTCTCTTGTTTATATAATTGCCCATAAAAATCTCGGATAATTTCTTTTTTCTCCTTATTCCCATAACAAACTTGGCCTTGTTCATCTATTAACTTCAATATTTTTCTTGATTCCTTCTCTTTTCTCAATTTATATGCTAGCCATCTACCTGGTTTATTTGCATCTTCAAAATAATTCTGTTTAGAGTTTCTAATTTTCTGTGCCAATTCTTCTTTCTCTATTAAATCCATTTTATGTTTAGTTATATCCAGCTTCAATTTAATATCCTTTTTCTGTGGCATTTTCTGTAATTCTTTTTCAAGAGTTTTATACTCATTTTCCAAGGCCTTAGAAGCTTGCCTTTTCCTAATGTTCTTTTTTCTTGTATAATCTATTATCAAACCTCTAGCATATGCCTTCATAGTGTCCCACACATTTTGCATTGAAGTATCCTCTTTTTTATTTTCTCTAAAGAAAAAAGCCAATTCCTTCTCCATCCATTGTGTAAAATCTTTCTCCTTTAAAATAGTATTATTTAATGTCCATCTCGATCTTTTTTTTTGTCCCTTCCATTTAATTGTCATTGGGCTATGATCTGCCCATGTACTTGTTTCAATGCTTGTTTCTTTAATATTAGATATTAGTTCTGTTGAGATCCAAATCATATCTAATCTGGACCATGATAAATGTCTATTTGAATAAAAAGTATATTGTTTAGCTTTAATGTTTCTTTCTCTCCAAATATCTTTTAAAGTTAATTCATCTGTCATTTTAAAAAAGGACCTTGGGAGAGCCTTTCTATTTTGCTTTGTTGTTGTTGCTATATAGTCCAGTTTATTGTCCACAATTCCATTAAAATCTCCCATCATAATTATATTAACATAGTCCAGTCCAATTATTTTCATGTGCAGTTTTTTATAAAACTCTTCTTGTTTATCATTCGGAGCATAAATTGCAATCAAGAGTATTTTTATGTTATTATCCATTATTTCTACCATTAATACCCTTCCATCTTCATCCGAGTAAATCAATTTTGCTGGAATAGCCTCTTTAATATATAAAACCACACCTCTTTTCTTACATTGAGTCAAAGAGGTAAATATTTTCCCTAATTTTGGCTGTAATAACAATTGTTCATGTTGTTTTTTAATATGAACTTCTTGTAAACAAATTATATCAAATTTTAATTTCTCTAATTTATGAAAAATTTTCCTTCTCTTAACAGCTGAATTAAGTCCGTTTATATTCATTGTAATCAGTTTTTTTTCCTCCATGATTATGCTTTATATTTAGATCTAACAGCTCTCGTGGGTCTCACTTCACGCTGTTCTTTATTATCAATCTGTCCCCCTATTGCTCCTTTCTCTTTTTCAGTCTCCAGTTGTTCATCTTGAAACACAATTAATGAAGTCTCCTTCTCTGCTTCCTCTCTTCTTCCTCCAAAAAATTCTGCTTGAAAAAGTTCTGCTTTCTCAATTGAGTCAATTCTATATCTCTGCTCTTGCCACGTAAACATTAATCCTTCTGGAATCAGCCATCTATAATTCACTTCATTTTCCAATAGTATTTTGGTCAGAAATTGATATTCTCTTCTCATCTCTCTCACTCTTCTAGGTATTTGTTTCAAAACCACAACCTCTTTACCCTTGTATTTCAGTGTTTTCTCTCTTGCTACTTGTAATATTTGCGTTTTAATGGATTTTTTGGTAAATCTAATATGAACTTCCCTGGGTAATTTGTTTCTCATCGCATATCTTGTATAGACTCGATATATCTCATCTATTCCATCCATCATCTTTTCCTGTGTAATTTCCAAAGCATCTGCCAAAATTTCTATCATTACCGCTGCCAGATTTTCTCCTTTTTCCTCCTCTATATTTTGAAATCTGAGGTAAAATTCTGACCTTTCCATCTCCCACCTCAGCATCCCACCTTTTTCTTGTTCGACCGCTGTTAATCTACTGTCAATATTTTCAATCTTCTTCTCTCTTTGTTTTCCTTCTTCCTCAATTTTTTGGAATTTCTCCTCATACTTAACCATCATTTGTTTAATATTTTCCACTTTTTCATCAGTCTTCTCTATTCTTTGTTCAATGGTGTCTGATTTTGTCTTGAGATCTTGAATTCCTTGAATAATCATCTGTAACTGTAAAGATATTTTTTCTTGTTCCTTATCTTGCTTCAACATTGTCTGAATTAAACGTTGTCCTCCAGCTGGTGGGGAAGCAGAGGTAGAAGCAGCAATGCCAGATGGTATTAGTTTCTTGCTCATTTCAATGTTTGCAAAACTTCAAATTCTTCTTAACTTTTAACCCAACTGGTAGGGCAGCCAATTATAATCCAAAATGGAGAACTCCAATAGTAAAAAACACGAAACCAAAGAGGAAACAGAAAAAAAAGAAGAGGAAAAATCTTCGGGTTCTTCCAGACCCTAATCCAATTACGAAATAATTCACCATAAAAAAGGAAAAAATAGAAAGAAAAAAAACAAACAAATCCAAAAATAATAATATTGATTAAAAGCAAAAGAGAAAGGAAAATGCAAAAAGTGGGAGAAGAAAAACAAAAAGCAAAAAATTCCTTCAGGTTCTTCACACCTTAATCCAATTGAGAAATCTCAATAATCCAAAAAAATAATCCAAAAGAGGAAGAAGAGAAAAAACAAAAAAAAAAAATCAACCACAACAACAGAATAATCCAAAAAAAAAAAATATATATATAAAAAGCAAAAAAATCCCAATAAAAATAAAAAAAAATAAAAAAGAAAAGAGAAGAAACTCTGAGGCTTTCCCTTTAAATTAAAAGGCAAAAATAAAAATATATATAAAAAAAACTAACAAATGGGGTACATATAAAAAAAACACACTGCACTTTGTTATTTATCCAAGGCTCTTGTTATGACTCTCTTCTCCAACAGCTTCAAAGCCAAACCTCAAGTGTTAATAACAGTCCAGGAAAGCACCTGCAATAATATTTTGCTGTGCTCTCCCTCTATCTTATCACGTTAAAAAGTCCTTGAGATGAGGTCTTTTTACAATTCTCTCCAATTCAAATAGAGTACTTTCAAGCCTCTAGTTGGCAGTGTTACAAAGTTTCTTAATGCTCTTTCTCAGCCCCAACCGGAAAAAAGAATTAATATATACAAAAAAAAAAAGAGAAAAAAAAAATGGCCAAAGGAAGCCTCTATCCTAAAAAAAATAAAAAAGTCAAAGGGAGCCTAAAAGTATATATATAAGAAAATTCAGTCCGGTTACCTAAGTCACAGTAAAATCTTTCCCAAAGAATATAGAAAAAAAAAAAAAAACACTCCAAGCCTCAATTTGACAGCACTTTAAAAACGCCGCTCAAACAATTTCAGTCAAAAAAAAAACCCACAGCTTCCTCCTCTCTTCAGAATGAACTTTCCAATCTCATCGAATTTGCAACACAAAAGAGTTTTTCTCACCCAACCGACACACTTCAATCCAGTCACTTTCTTTTCGGAGCTGTCCCGACTTCAGCAGCTATGGAGGCTGCCTCTCCGCCGCCAGCAAAAGGGCTTCTTCCGAATCTAACCAGAGACTTTGCGATGTCTCTGGGATCCTGGAACAGTGCCCTTCGCGATCACCGTCTCTCCGGGACGATTTAGGTCCGTTAGGACCGACCAGGGGCGAAAATATCAGCTGCGATCTCAGAGCCCCAAGATCGCAGCTGTAACGCCGGCACGAAGCTCCGCCTTCTCAGGATCATCCCTCTTGATGGTTTCCTGGAAGACCCTTAAACAATTAATCCCTGCCGTCCAGCGTCAAGACCTCAGAGCCCAAAGAATCATACTCAAAGATTATCAGGGGAACTGAATTCCGGTCATTGGATCCAGCCAAGTCCAAGTATCATTCAAAAATTGTACTGCGTCATTACCTCTGACCATCGTTGACCGTGACCGGCCTAGCTTGGAAGGCTTTCAATGGTTCTCCCCACTTGGGATCGAGGTAGCCGGCATTCACCAAACTGGAAGCGACGACTGGGAGGCGGCCATTGTCCAGGAATTCCAGGACGTTTTTGCAGACAAACTAGGCGAGTACAAGGGGACCCCGATATCATTTTACCTTAACCCTAAAGTAGCCCCCATCTGTCTTAAGCTTCGTCGGGTACCTTTTGCCCTTAAACCAAAAATTGACGAGCAGCTCGATAAATTAATAGCCCAGGGTGTTTTAGAACCAACTGACCACGCTCGTTGGGAAACCCCAATTGTAACACCCATCAAACTGGATGGATCGTTAAGGATTTGTGGGGACTACCGGGCTACCCTTAATCACGCCCTTCAACAAAACGCTTACCCGGTACCAGTGGTACAACACCTTCTCCATTCCCTGGGGGGAGGAAAAGTCTTCACTAAATTAGATTTAGCACAGGCCTACCAACAACTGCCTGTAGATAAAAAACCGCAGAGGCACAGACGATTGTTACGCACCGAGGCGCCTTTAAGTGCAACCGACTCCAATTCGGAGTGAGTGTAGCCCCAGGGATTTTTCAAAGTCTGATGGAGAGACTCTTGCAAGGGATCAAGGGGGTCGTGCCATACTTTGATGATGTTTTAATTGCTGCCCCGAATAGAGAAATACTAGAAAAGCGGCTTAAATTGGTTCTCCAGAAATTTAGACTCTGGCCTTAAGGTTAAAAAAAGTAAATGTCAACTGTGTACAGACAAAATAGAGTTCCTGGGGTACCTAATCGATAAACAGGGCATCCACCCCACTAACAGCAAACTGAGGGCAATCAAAAACGCCCCAAGACCCAGAAATAGAACTGATCTTCAAGCTTTCCTGGGGCTCATTAACTTTTACAACATCTTCCTGCCCCACAAAGCGACCATAGCTGAGCCCCTACAAAGACTTCTCAACAAAAAAGCAACCTGGATCTGGGGATACCGCGAGGAGCACGCATTCCAACAAGTGAAAAACTTACTAACCTCAGATGCTGTTTTAATGCAGTATAACGAGACTCTGCCTTTAACAATTACATGTGACACGTCACCGTTTGGAGTAGGAGCCGTTTTTGAGTCATGTGTTACCAAATGGTAGTGAGGCCCCTATTGCCTATTTTTCAAGGACCTTATCAAAGGCTGAACGTAACTATAGCCAGATCGACAAAGAGGCTCTTGCTGTTGTATCTGCTGTGAAACAGTTTCATGAATATGTGTATGGACGAGTTTTTACTATTGTTACCGACCACAAACCTTTGTTAGGGATTATAGCGGGAGACAAGCCAACCCCCTATATATTGTCACCTAGAATGACTCGCTGGTCGGAGTTTTTAGCTGCGTACAACTATAAATTACAACACTGCCCGGGGAAAGCCATTCCCCATGCTGATGCATTGAGCTGTGCCCCACTTCCGGAAACCGTTGACGACCCAGCTCCAACCCTTACGACACTCCAGATTGAAATTCTACAGTCACTACCGCTAACAGCCAGAGACATTGCAATTGAAACAAAATAAGATCCTGTCTTGGCGCGAGTTCTTAGCTGGGTTGAAAGAGGATGGCCAATAGAACAAACCTCTGACGATTTCACCCCTTTCAGAAACCGGCAAACAAAACTGTTTTTGCAAAAAGGCTGCATCCTATGGGGAGATAGAGTCGTCGTCCCAGAGCGGTTACAACGAGCAGTATTGAAAACATTGCATGACGGTCACCCCGGCATCGTGTGTATGAAAGCGCTCGCACGAAGCTACGCGTGGTGGCCGGGCATCGACCAACAAATCAAAGCCTGGGTAAAGACTTGCTTAAAGTGCCAAGAAGTCAGCAATGCCCCACCTAGAGCAACTCCAACAGAATGGGAAACCCCCCCGGGGGCCGTGGTCCCGCATCAACGTTGATTTTGCGGGACCTACTAAAGGATATACGTTCCTCCTAACAGTGGATGCCTATTCCAACTGGCTCGAGATCCACGAAATGAAGAATACTACAACGGAGTCCATCATTCGAAAATTGAACAGGCTATTCACAACGCACGGACTGCCAGATGTTCTGGTCTCCGACAACGGACCCCAGTTCACCGCCCTGGCATTTGAACAATACTTAGCGGATCGGGGCATCCGCCATGCGCTAACTTCGCCAGCGCAGCCTGCGGCTAACGGCAGGGCAGAGCGCATGGTACAATTTGTTAAAAAAACTCTCCACAAAATGGACTATGGGGACATTGACAAAAAAATAAACAGAATACTCCTACTCCAACACATCACTCCGCACAGCGTCACCAACAAGACGCCAGCTGAATTGTTGATGGGACGCAAGCTCCGTTCCCACCTCGACCAGCTTCACCCTTCCTACGAGCCAGAGAAACCCTGCGGATCTAGCGGAAAATGCCATGAGTTCAAGGTAGGCAACTTAGTTTTTGCTAAAAACCTCTCTAGCGAACCATTATGGATCGAAGCAACCGTAATTCAAACCACCGGGCCCAGATCGTACTGTGTGCAAACCTGCGACGGAAAAATATGGAAACGCCATATAGATCAGCTTCGCTCTAGGCTACAACCCAGTGCCCGTGACTCCTGGGACTCCCAAACTGAAAGGGGAGGGGATGTCAAAGAAACTGAATTCGAGATGGTGGAAAGCAGAAACGAAGGAAGACAGCAACTGGGTGCGATAAATGAAGAAGAATCAGGGAGGGGAGTGTCCTTGCCACAGAGGAATACCTCAATGGAGGCTAGCCCACAAAGATCGGAGGACAACAACAACGACAGAATTAGCGGCACCGAGTCGTCCAGTGAGAATGCGGAACCGCCGGTACCAGATATGTCCAAAAACGTCCCACCGAAGCCGGACTGCAGACGGGAACCGGTGGGACAGCGCAAATCTAATAGACAGTTAAAACAACCTACATATCTTAGGGATTACGTCACCGCACCCCTCAAACAGAACCCGGGGGAAGGGGTGTTATGAACTAATAACAGTGTTTAAATAAAGTTTTAACAAAGCTTAAAGAAAAAGCAGGGTTCTAATCCTGCACTTCTGATTGGCCGATA
This sequence comes from Hydrophis major, assembly GCA_033807585.1. Taxonomy (NCBI): domain Eukaryota; kingdom Metazoa; phylum Chordata; class Lepidosauria; order Squamata; family Elapidae; genus Hydrophis; species Hydrophis major. The sequence continues at coordinate 179,921,815 of CM066331.1, read as the reverse complement.
ATAGCGATATCGGATTGGTCCGTTCTGGAGGATCTGATTGGCTGTTAACGAGCCACTCTCATTGGTTCAAGGGTTTAACACTTCCATGTTCTCATTGGTTAATAGGTCAGCAGCCTGCCCTATAAAAGGGTTGCTGCTGCCCTAGGGTTTTGCTCTGTTCATGATGATTAATAAAGAGTTGAAGTTCACTGTTCACTGCCTCGTCTCCGTTCCTTGCACCCATGCGCAGAACCTAACAATAACAGTTAAGACAGAAAAGGGATGGGCTGTGAGGGATTGTTTTGTCTAGTTGTTTGGTTTTTAGATTCTAGCAACCCCTAAGAGGAGAATTTATAAATATAAGGCAAGCCTTTGAAGGAAGATGTCTCTGCTGTCAATCAGATTTGAGACTTGATGTGTGTGGGCACAGTCTACAGTGTATCAACATAAGCTGGAAAGCAATGCATCATTTATATTAATTCACCCAGTTGCACACATTTAGTATTTTGATTCCAGCTCAACATGACTATTTCATTGCACTCTGTTTTTTTAGTAATGGGCAAAAACAGAAAAGCATCATCAAAATAAGGACAATGTTAATGAAAAAATGATTCTGATGTTAGTAGAATGATGTTAGTGGGCAAAAAAGATTTCTGAAACCTATGGCTAAAGTTTCTTTAGATAAAATGCACTGAAGCACCCTCCACGTTATTAGTGAAAGGGATAATCCTACCTTCCTGAGACTATGTTTCCAAACATACCAGAATGTTGGCCAAGCCTATCACGAGTCACCAAATTTCCCAGGAGGGTCTAGTCAGAGGGTCCTCTTCTAGTCATGAATCAGAATGTTAGATGTTTAAAATGAAAAAGTCGGCTTGAAACAGGCAATTAGTTATCTTTTGCTGATATGTTCAAAAGGAACATTTTTTTCTTTTCCTTAATTTCAGATGTTGGGAACCTCTTTTTTACAAAGGGCTGCTTGACCTCTGAAATAGCATGTTAGGAACCATGCAGAGTTAAAACGAAACTTCTGCTGAAACTAAGTTCAAAAACAAGACAGTGAAATCCAATTGCTTTAATGTTTTATTTGCTTGCCCCTAAAGGACAGAATGTTGGCAAAATGAAACTGTAACTTTTTAATCTACTAGATATTTCCTGAGAGAATGAGAGAATCTAGAGTGTAGCGGCTCTGAAACGCTTCCCTATACCCAGGAGTGGGATTCAATTTTTTTAACAACCAGTTCTGTGGGCGTGGCTTAGTTGGTGGGCATGGCTTAGTGGGCATATTATTGGCTGGGTGTGGCCAACTCAATATCACTCACATCGAGGCATGCATCTCCTCGCTTGGTCTCTCATGACTGTGGGAATGCTGCAACAGTCGTAAGTGTGAAAAACAGTCATAAATCACTTTATTCAGTGCCATTGTAACTTTGAATGGTCACTCCACACAAGCAAAGTATTAGGTACTGAGCGTGGGCGTGAAGAATGGAGACTAGCCGGTGAAACAGTGAACTTCAAAACTCTTCATTAACATGGTGTGACAGCTCAGCTCAATGGCCGCAACGGTCCTCCTTATATAGGCAACTTATTAAATATTCAACCAATAAAAACCTGGGAGCGCTAGCTCCATTAACCAATGGGAGAGGCTCATTAATGGCCAATCAGATTCACCTGAACGGACCAATCTGATGTTGCCATTAACGGCCAATCAGAAGTGCAGGACCAGAACCCTGCACTTGACTTCAAGCTCTTGATAACTTTATTAACACATTTATTCATTCACAACACCCCTTCCCCCCGGGTTCCATTTACGGGGTCCGGTTACGTAGTCCTTGAAGTAGGCCAGTTGTTTTGTTAGTCTATTTGATTTTCGTATTGCACCCGGTATTTGGCTGCAATCTTGTTGAGGTAGGACGTTATCTGGCGAAAGGGGTGTCTCTAACTCTGAGTTCGAATTCTCATTGTCACCAACATCTTCGGTATCACCATGAGGCGAGCTCACTCCCATCCCCGATTCTTCTTCACGTGTTTCCGTTTCGCCATCGTTTCTATCATTAAGACTTTCTGCTATTCCAAGTTCATCTTCCTCCGTATCTCCTCCCCCCTCAGTTTGGATATCAGGGGGCTCGGAGATTCCTGACTGTAGCCTTGATCGTAGTTGATCAATGTGGTGCTTCCATAGTCTATTATCGCGACACTCCACGAGGTACGATCTGGGGCCGGTTACTCGGACCACAGTCGCCTCGACCCAAAACGGATTGCCCGACAAGTTCTTAGCGAATACTAAGTCACCCACCTGGAAGGTACGGCATCGCCCGCTGGATCCATGTGGTTTCTCAGGTTCGTACGATGAGTGTAGTCGGTCGAGGTGGGAATGGAGCTTCCACCCCATTAGCAATTTGGCGGGAGTTTTGTTGGTGACGCTGTGCGGAGTGATATGCTGCAAAAGGAGTATCCGGTTTATTTTTTCTTCGATATTGTCATAGTCCATTTTGTGTAGTGTTTTCTTGACGAATTGTACCATGCGCTTGGCCCTTCCGTTGGCCGCAGGATGCACCGGCGAAGTCAGTGCATGGCGAATACCGTGGTCCGCCAGGTACTGCTCAAAGGACAATGCAGTAAATTGGGATCCGTTATCGGATACCAGAACGTCTGGTAATCCATGTGTTGTAAATAGTCTGTCTAGTTTCTTGATGACCGCTTCGGTTGTTGTATTCCTCATTTCATAGATTTTGAGCCAGTTCGAGTAGGCATCTACTATTAACAAGAATGTGTGGCCTTTGGTAGGTCCTGCAAAGTCCAGATGAATACAGGACCAGGGTCCCCGCAGTGTTTCCCATTCGGTTGGGGTCACTTTCGGTGGGGCGTTGCTTACTTCCTGGCATTTGTGACAAGCTTTGACCCATGTCTCGATTTGCTTGTCGATGCCCGGCCACCATGCGTAGCTACATGCGAGGGCTTTCATGCGCATGATGCCGGGGTGGCCATCATGCAAGGTTCTTGGTACCGCTCGTTGTAGCCGCTCTGGGACAATGATTCTATCTCCCCATATAATGCAGCCCTTCTGTGAAAACAATTCCGTTTGTCAACTCTTGAATGGGGTGTAGTCATCAGGTATCTGGTCCAATGGCCATCTGCGCTCAACCCAACTGAGAACTCATGCTAAGGTGGGGTCGCATTTCGTTTCCATCTCAATATCTCAGGCTGTTAATGGCGGTGTTCGAAGTGTCTCGATCTGCAATGTTGTCACTGTAGGTGCGGGGTCATCAATGGTCTCTGGAAGCGGTGCTCGACTCAATGCGTCAGCGTGGGGAATGGCCTTCCCCAGGCGGTGTTGCAGCTGATAATTATAGGCAGCCAAGAATTCTGACCAGTAAGTCATTCTGGGAGATAATATATAAGGGGTTGGCTTATCTCCCGCTATTATTCCCAGAAAAGGTTTGTGGTCAGTCACTATAGTAAAGGCTCGGCCGTACACATACTCATGAAATCTCTTGACAGCAGACACAATGGCAAGGGCTTCTTTATCAATCTGACTGTAATTGCGTTCTGCTTTTGAAAGCGTCTTCGAGAAATAGGCAACAGGGGCTTTGCTACCTTTTGGCAAAACGTGGCTCAAAATGGCGCCTACTCCGAAAGGCGATGCATCACACGTGATCGTTAACGGCAAAGTCTCGTTATACTGCATTAGTACAGCGTCAGAAGTCAATAATTTTTTTACATTTCGAAACGCCTGCTCTTCTCTATGTCCCCATACTCAGATTGCTTTCTTGTCCAATAAACGATGTAGGGGTTCAGCTACGGTTGCTTTGTGCGGCAAGAAAACGTTATAAAAATTGATAAGGCCTAGAAAAGCCTGGAGGTCGGCTTTGTTTTGGGGCGTTCTTGATTGCCCTCAATTTGCTATAAGTAGGGTGAATGCCATTACTGTCAATCAAATATCCTAAAAATTTGACACAATCAGTGCATAGTTTACATTTGTTTTTCTTAACCTTCAGCCCTGCGTCTTTGAATCTCTGGAGAACCAACCTCAGGCGTTCTCATAAAATTTTCGGGGTAGGTGCAGCGATTAACACATCATCAAACTATGGAACAATGCCTTTTATTCCTTGTAATAGTCTTTCCATCAAACTTTGAAAGATTCCCGGGGCTACGCTCACTCCGAATTGGAGTCGGGTACATTTAAAGGCACCTCGGTGCGTAACGATTGTCTGTGCCTCTGCCGTTTTTTTGTCTACCGGCAGTTGTTGGTATGCCTGGGCTAAGTCTAGTTTAGCGAAGACTTTTCCGCCCCCCAGGGAATGGAGGAGGTGCTGCACCACCGATACCGGATATGCGTTTTGTTGAAGGCCGTGGTTCAGGGTGGTAGTCCCCACAAATTCTTATCGAACCATCCGGCTTAATGGGTGTAATGATTGGGGTCTCCCAGGGAGAGTGATTGGTTGGTTCTAACACACCCTGGGCTATCAATTTATGAAGCTGCTCATCAATCTTTGATTTAAGGGCAAATGGCACTTGACGAGGCTTAAGGCAGATGGGAGCTATTTCGGGATTGAGGTTAAATGATATCGGGGTCCCCTTGTACTCGCCTAGTTTTTCTGCAAAGACATCCTTGAATTCTTGGACGAGGTCCTCTTCCCAGTTACTGCTACCGATTCGGTGAATGCCTGCCACCTCAATTCCGAGCGGAGCGAACCATTGGAGGCCTAGCAGACTAGGCCGGTCCTTGTCGATCACAGTCAAGAGTAGGAATGCTGTACGGTTCTTGAACGATACCCGAACTCGATTGGATCCTATGACTGGAATCCGATTCCCTTGATAGTCTTTGAGTATGAGTCTTTGGAATCGAAGATCTTGTCGCCAGACAGAAACGATGAGTTGCTTGAGGGTTTTCCATGAAACCATCGAGAGAGACGATCCTGAGTCGACTTCCATCAGGCAGGGCTGGTTTTCGATAGCCACTTTCACTCGGATCTTCTTGGTATCCAAAGAGGAGGCGTGACCAATCGTGATAGTTTGGTGAGCCTCTTCTCGCTTCGTGCGGCGGTTTATGTTTTTGTTTCTGTAGGAGTGGTTGTTCCATTGGTGATTCACTGGTTCTCGCCTTACAGGACGGCTTCCTGTCAGTTGGCGATAGTTAGCCCCCCTCGAGGGCTGGCTGGGTCCTATTTGGCTTCTACAGACCTGTCCTATATGGCCTCTTTTCCCACACACATGGCAGAGTGCGTCGAGGAATTTGCATTCTGATCGGGGGTGGCTTGCCCCACAACCAGCGCATTGATATTGAGATGTCTGGTGTTGGTCCCGTTTGGACCTCAGTCGATGGACCTCTTCTTCATCGCGGTCTGACGAGGAAGAGAGGTCCTCGTGGTGGGCCATTATAAGCTGCCCTTCTGACTTAGGTGAAATTTTGCAGGTCGGTTGGTGAACCGGGGTGCGGTTGCTGTGCATTCGGGCAGCCAACTTCCTGGTTGCTTCTCCTGCAGTAGCCTCAGCGATAGCATCGGAAAGGCTGATGTCGCCTTTCGCCATCAACTTGCTTTGGATGTGTGGTGCATCCAATCCCAGAACTATTCTGTCTCTTAAGGCTTCTTCGAGATCGGCAAACCCACATGGGCCTCCCAGATTCCAGAGATCCGCTATGAAATCTGCAACACTTTCACCCTTCTGTTGACTTCTTTGATAAAATTCATGCCTTCTGACGAGCGTTGGAACGATTGGTGCATAGTGGGCTCTCAGTAGAGGTTCGAGGACGTCCCAGTCCATAGACTTCACTTCTGCCGGTTTCGCTATTGCCTTGGCCATCTTGAATACGGTCGGCCCGCAATGCGTTAGGAATACCGCCCGTTTCTTTCCAGTAGTGGCATCCTTCAAATTGTTGGTTTCTAAGAACATTTGGAAATGATCCATATAAGAGTCAAGTCTTCTTGTGCTGGGTCGAATGGAGCGGGTGGTATGACGCCACTGGACATGGTTCCGCCATTGTGCGTTCAGCCACGTGCTCGGTTATCATTCTTCTTGTTCAGTCAGCTCCGACGTCTCCACATCCCACCCTCGTCGCCAGTGTTTGGTACTGAGCGTGGGCGCGAAGAATGGAGATGAGCCGGTGAAACAGAGAACTTCAAAACTCTTTATTAACATGGTGTGACAGCTCAGCTCAATGGCCGCAACGGCCCTCCTTATATAGGCAACTTATTAAATATTCAACCAATGAAAACCTGGGAGCACTAGCTCTGTTAACCAATGGGAGAGGCTCGTTAATGGCCAATCAGATTCACCTGAACGGACCAATCTGATGTCACCATTAATGGCCAATCAGAAGTGCAGGGCCAGAACCCTGCACTTGACTTCAAGCTCTTGATAACTTTATTAACACATTTATTCATTCACAACACAAAGTACCAGCAAAGGAGGGGAAAAAAGCTCCAGAGATGATCCTGAGACAGGAAGTCTAATCCTGCCAAGAATGTAATAAGGGTTAATGGAGCAACACCAGAATGTTTTCTTCCTGCCTTTCTGACAGGATTAGGCCAGTAATTTCCTCTAACAACCGGTTCGCCGAACTGCTTAGAATGTTAACAACCGGTTCTTGCAAATAGGTGCAAACCGGTAAAATCCCACCCCTGCCTATACCCCTCCAGTTCAGAATTGAACAGTCTCTTAATCTGAGCCTCCTTCTGAGAAAGCTCTGAGTTGGCAAAAAACTATCTTGCTGCTTCTGCTGCAAATGGATATTCCATCACAACTATTGTACCTTCCTTCCTTTTACATTCTATGGGGGCTTAATACAGTACACATAAATGGTTGGTTAAGCTTATGAGATTCTCTCTCTCTCTCCTCAATATTTCAGCCCTGGGATTCCCTAGGAATCTACCATATAAGTACTAACTGTTGTGACTCCGAGACTTGAACCTGATCAGTCAGCAGATGTGGGTTCGAGTGATGAAGAAGATCTGGCACTGAGATTCAAGCCTGCATTATTAAGTGACTTAGAGGGGAGTCAAGTAGAGGGAGAGGAGTTGGATTTGAGAGATGAACCTGATTTATTGGAGGATGCAGAGTTCATTCCTCCCCTGAATCTACTTCCCTAATTACACCTCAGGTGTTAACTGTTAATCAGGAAAGTGTGTCAGAGGTTTCAAGTGGTGATGAAACTGCCAGATGCTGGCTGGATGCCAGAACTAGAAGAAGATTGAGATGTCAATCTCAATTAGAAAAGAGACATCCAGCAAAGGCTTAATTAATGAGACTGACACGCCCTCTCTCAGAGGATATAAGGGAGCGTACATGTTCGTAAACTTTGCTGGAAAACAAAGTGAATTTTGCCTTGGAAAGAATTGCGTCTGATTACTGCATTGTGATTTACGAACTATATAGAATTGCCAGACAGATTCTAGGAGGATTGCTCAAGAACTATGATAACAGAGCAATTGAATCTTCTGTCTCTGGTTTTGTTTACGTAAAGTATTTGAACTCTGTAACTCGAAGTTTTCATCTGTGGATACAGGTGGGACAGAACAACTAACCATGTTTAGTTCTGCTTAGCTTCCAGGTCCTGAAAAGATCAGCCTGATGTTGCTACTTACTTACTACTTACCTGAAATCCTACATATTTATTTTATTTTTAATTAAATTCTACAGAATCATAGTCACATTTTCTGTGATTGCCTCAAAAATCACCTCTACTAACACATTTCTACTATCCATCTAATCATCAAACAAGCTTTTTAAGAAATATTCAGCATGGTTTATTCAAGAGTATAGTATACCCTGACCGTTTCCCCTTTTCTTATGTTGATCATAATGAAAAAAAAAATCCAAACCATTCTTTGTAGACAGGTATTCAGAGGAATATTGATAAATGGCAGGATTAAAACAGATGAAACATTAACCCTGGCAATTAGTAAGAAAGGAAGGGTTCATCTAGAAGAAAACCTTGATAATGGGTAAAAGCTTTTAATCTTGCCTTTTTCAGTTTTGTGCCTGCCAGATATGTTTGAATTGCATCTCCCAGCACATCTGCATGATGTGAGGTTCTAAAAGAGGAAAAGTATTGCAGTAGTAGATCTATCCCTCAACATTTCTGATATTACTTGATGAATTGAAATAGTTTTTTTTTTAAACAAATTTTTATTAATTTTAAAGATAAAACAACACATCATTAACCATTAAATACATAAACACATAAAACCTCTTAACATTGTAAATCCTTACAAGTCAAACAAAACATTATTTTTATACAGCATAATTCCAATTTATCCCATCTCCATATGGACACACAAATATCTTTCAGCAAATTTCTCATTATTTCTCTTTACTCCTATTCAGTTTCATTTCTCTTCCATATTTATCCATTTTATAGTCATCATATTCTTTTCTTTCTGGCTTGTTTAAATTATTCTCGTCTAACATTCCTCCAAGGTTTTATTGATTCTTTTTTCCTTTTTTTTTTAAATAAAAAACAAATTTTGTTAGTTTTACCATAAACACAATACACAAACATACAAACACAAAACATAAACAAAACTAAAAGATCTTTTCTGAAGGTTGTCTGTTCCCGGGTTAAAACTCTTTACACAGACACAAATTCAAACATCATATTCAACCCATATCTCCTTCCATATCTTATTATCATTTTCTTTTTTATATATATATATATAAAAACCATTTTTATCAGTTTTATAAAAACAATGCACAAAGAATCAAGGCATAGCAGCTTATAAATTCTTTTCTAAGAGAAAATAATAATAAAAGACCAATAAGGCATAACATTTCCAGATTATAATATCAATATTTCATATAATATTAGCTTCATATCTTGTCCCTACTTCTCTTTTCCATCCAAATTATTTATTAATTAAAATTTTATTGCCTTTTATCAATATAGAAAATCCAAAAAAAAAACATATATATCCTTCCATATCTTATTACCATTTTCAACAACATTCTTTGTCTGTTCTATTTCCAATTATCCATTCATCTTTTTTTTTCTTTTACTATACTTCTCCTGTACACCAATTGGAGTAATATCTATAACTCATTACCCTAACTTAGAAATACTACATATAGCAATCTTTCTTGGGATTCTGTTTAAAAGATTCTAAAATTACATAATAAATTTTATATTCTAAATATACATATAAAAACACACTCTTATATACCCTCCAGAATCCCTCTTTTAATCCAAATTAAATTCACCCATTGTCTCTAAATAAACTTTTTTTCTTTAGGTCTTGCTTCCCCCCATTAAGGCTTCTCCTCCCCCCCCCCTTTCTCTCTTGCTTATTCTTCTCCTTGCCCTTTCTACCGCTTTGCTTTTTCCCTTCGCTTTTCTTACTCCTTTTCCTTTGCTTTCTAACCTTGCCTCCATCTTTTCGCTCATTTTTCTCTCTTTTGGTTGTTTTTATAATTCTTAAAATCCCCTTTTTCTTATCCTTTTTCTCCTCCTCTCCGGGATGGACCCATTGTTCATCAAAAATGGCTTCTTCTTCCTCTTCTTCCTTGTCCCAGTCCTTCTGCTGCATAATCAACTTTTCAACAGAACATAACGCCATTTCTAAGAATTGAAACAAAGCGCCCAAAGTATCTTCTTTTTTATATTTTTGATATTCAATCTCTAGTTCATCCACAAACAATGCCATTATAAAAAGGGAAACTTTTTCCAAAACAACCACAAGTATTTTTAATCAAAGACAATCAAAAGCAATTAAAAAAAAAAAAAAAGTCCAAAAGTTAATACTTTTCTTCCTTCTTCTCTTTCTTTTTCTGGATTAATTTTTAATCAAAGAGGTCCAATTACCATATATCTTCTTTTGGGATCCACAAAGACGTTCTAGACAGTCTCCTCCTTTTTCAGCTTCTGCTCCAATTTTTTTTCTCCCTTCCCACTTGCAATGACAATTTTAAATAATCAAAAATCCATACCTCCAGCAGAGATTTTCCAATTTCTTAAATTTTTCAATGTCCAAAAATCCCTTTGTCTCTTAGCTTCAGCTTTCAAAGCAATCCACTTTCAATGTCTAATATATCGAAATATTTCTGCTTTTTCCGTGGGGTGGGAGAGTAAAAAAAAAAAAAAAAAGTTCCCTTTAACAGCTTCTCTGCCGCTTTTCACTCTTCTTAGGGATACAATGTATCCTCCAGCAATTCAAGCAGCTCAATTCCAGGCAATTTAAAAGGTGTTACTTGACCCGGCTCAGACAGAACTTTCACTTTTCACACTTCCTCCAGCACAGTTCTTACCCGGTTGCTGGCTTCTTCGTGGCGGCCATTGCTGACCGCCGCTCCACCGCCTTGGGAAAAAGGGGTTTTCCCAGAGAAGGGGGGGTCTGCGACACCCCCACCTCCCTATCCGACTCCCCTCTCTCTTCAGCTGTCCCTACAGGGCAGCCATATCCCCCTGACCCATCTGGATCGGGGGTACCTCGACGGCTAGCACAGCAGGAATCGCGAGCTGTCGCGAATTCCTGCTGCCCCGAAGCCACGCAAACCGGAAGTTCTGAAATAGTTTTTTTTATGAAGGCAATGGAGGAGTGTGATTTCCAATGCTGTGAACAATATATACACACAACACTTTTTTTAGTCAGTCCTGGGAATCACAGTAAAACTAAGAATAAAAATTATATAGGATCTGAAATTAGAACAATAGAAACAAGAGGCTTTTCAGCAGAGACTGTTCTTTTGGATTGATGGATAAACAACTGGAGAAAAGTCATAGACCTTTGATTTTATGCATGACAACTGCAGTAAGTTTATTATATACATAAAAGTGGAAAGATTTGGCATTACCAATATGGAGTAATACTTGGTCAAGATGATGAAATTAGAGAGATAAAAAAATTGACTTCCTTGATCAGAGAAAAGGCAATACTTTCATTTCTTGGTTATAGAAAGCCCTTTATAGTTGTTGTTTTTTGCATGAAATGGAAAAAGCAAACATGATTTGCTGTGTTGATTAAAAAGTAGATCATAGAAATTGTTTTTGTCATCATAGTGTAAGAGGTAATTTTGAATTTATACTTGCAAATTATACTTGTAAAGGAGATTGGAAACTACTTTTCTCTATTTCTTTTCATTTCTTTCTATATTTCCTTTTTGTACTTCTTGTTTTTCATTGTCATTTGTCTCCTTTCTCTTTTTTTTACTTCATATTAGTTATTCTTAGTTATTTCCTGTTTAAATTTTTAATAAAAATTATATTAAGAGCTTAGTTCAGCCACAATTTTACCTTCAGTGGAGAGTGTGTTCTATTTTGGTCAAGATTAGGCTAAGAGAAAGTGATTTTGATTAGTAACAATAGCAATTGGGAGTTTAGTCTCTAAATGGTAGCCAGCAGCATTCTAGACATTGTAACAGAATAATATGCTTTTGTTTACCAGTTAAAGGATATTTGAAAAAAAGCAATGCAGGAATGCAAGACATCCAGCATCCCTTTCTACTTCAGGGATAGAAAAGTCGGTTTAGAAGGACTCTAATTTTGAATGATTCGTTGGTTAGCTCAGATTCCTTAGACTACCTCTTTTGTGTACAATAAGAGACATAATTCAGGGAAATGTTTGAATTTTCTTCATTTTCAATTATTCTGTTTCTCATGGTCTTACAATGCATTGAAGAGGAAGGGGAAGACTCTCTTCATTGATAATGAGGAAGCCCAAAGCTGGTTATTTACATAATGTCACTTGAATCTTTAGCAGTTTGAGAAGCAACTCTTAAATAAACTTGGCAGAGAACATTTAATTAGTTGTGTGAGGAACCTTTTATATATTTTAAGTGTAATTTGCTCAATTGTGGATAGTTTATCTACTCCTATTCCCTGTTCATTTATCTGTTTGTTTGTTCAGACTGTTTACAGATTACTGACTGCTAGCTTTGGAATACAGATCTTAGCCTCAAGTAATTTGTTGCATTTTAACTTTTCTGTCAAATCCATACTTGTTCTTTTATTAAAATAAACATCCTTCTTTTCCTGATTATGCTAGAGTTGGATTTGTAACCTAGGATCACACATTGCAAAATCGCTAGATCTTGACCACCCAGGAATGATGGAAAAAACTGAAGCCATTTTTAAAGTGTATGTGTGTGTGTGTGTTTGTTTGTTTTGGGGGGGAGGCAGTTCCATAGATTAATTGTTCTGAGTATCAGGAAATTCCTCACTTCGATGTTGGATCACCTTCTGACCATCTTCTACCAGTAACAAGCCATAACTCATAACTAGAGAAGTATCTGGCAGCTGGTCTGGGTATGGATAACAGATAATCCTCCACTGCTTTCTCTTTGCTATAGATGGGCAGACACAGATGCCTACAAGTTGAAATGCAGGTTATGGTCATTTGGATTCTTCATTTATGATTCAGAGCTTGTAGAATTACATCAGGACTGGCCATACTATCAGACAGAATGGCAATTCCAGCGGGAGGAAACAGTACTGGCAGCCTCTTCATTGAATGAACTTCCTAAACTTCCAATCTGTACCCCTCCTTTGAAAGATAAAATCATTTGTACCAAGTACACTGATCAATTCTCCTAAAGAGGCTTCCAAAACCACTTTAGGTACACTGCATGATGAGTACTGAAATAAAATTCATCAGGTGGTTCAGGAAGGTTCTATATGAAATGGGGATACCATCCTATATACTGATTAAGCAATAAACAGGATCTGTTGTGTTCAAATAGGGAATTTCTGTATTAGTCCATGAGCCAAGACCTGAATTTTCACATATTGGTACCACCCGAGGTGACTAATAATCTTAGGTGTTTTTGGCTTCTTTTATGTCTCTAGTTTATGTTTTGATGTGATAGCCCTTGTTAACTCGTAGCTTAATCGAGGTTATCACTCTTAGAATAGATGCACCCTATGTACACGGAAAGAAAGGGTGAACACATACTTTGACAATATTCTCTATTCTGAACATCACCACGTTTATGCTAATGACCAAATATACTATCCAAAATATCTCCAGAACCCTTTCATTGTTAGTATGCATGAACAGTCTAGTCATGGGCGTCCGGAGGGAGGGTGGGGGGCAAGGGGGGTCATTTGCCACCCCCCCCACGTGGAAAACATCAGCTTCATCTCTTCTTATCCTTGGCAGCTGTAGGTCTGGATGATGGAAGTCAGTGTCATGCTGACCTACCATGTTCCTCAGTTGCCTCAAGTATCTACTGCGGTACTCAGATGTCAGATAGTACCTTGCCACAGCTCCACCTTTCAGGCTGAAGCCCTTGGTGCCTCCTGGTGTCTGCGTGTCTTTGTTAACCGTCTCCTCAATTGTCTGGTCCACAGGTATCCGCCCAAATGGGTTCTGACTCCCAATCTGGACAGAAAAACCTCCCTGCATGAAGTGGGCATGCACTTCAGGGTGTTCTATTGGCAGTCGAGACATTTTGGCATAGTAGTAGGTCAAGAAGCGGGCATAGTTCACCTTGTCATAGGCAAAGCACCATGGGATCATCTGCCTGATTGCTGCCAGGTGAAGCATCCAGTTGCCCTCTCTGGATGCTCGGATCAGGCACAGCATGATCTCTGCCATGTCCAAGTAGGACATCCAGAATGCAGAGAGGTTATCTGCATTTCTGAGAGACTCCAGGTAGACTTTAAACAGCTTTATTGTGTGCACACATGACTCGTTATTAAGCAGGTCTTGCAGTGCAGCCTGAGAGACACCGTCGTGGAAGCTGGCAATCTTCTTCAGGGTTTCATCAAGGTGGTGAATGTCTCTTGCATGGTGTTCCTCCAGCCATCGGAGGAATCCTTTCCAGGCAAGCCTCAATAGTGCTTCATAAACCAGCTTGTGACATCTTACTGCTCTGTTGTACTTGCGACCATCCATCACACCATTCACTGAGCCTTCTGCAATGACACCAGCTTCAACACAGAGATCCCTGAGCCCTGCATCTTGAAATCGCTTCCCTATGATGGAGAGCATATTGCAGATTGTGTGGAAGTCTCCCATCCTGATGACGATGCTGTTGAACTTGTCATGTTTCCATACTATCTCAACAGCCTTCGCATAAAGCGCCTGGTCAAAGACACAGACAATCTGGTTCAGCTGAAGGGCCTGCATGATGTGTAGGGTCCGCTCCAGCACTTCATTGACCGTGGACATGTCTGTTGCAGGAGCATTGATAGTGGGCAGGTAGCCCACAATGTCTTGGTTCACCGTGACATCATTGCGGACCATGATGTTGAACCCAGTCCAGCTGCTGACAGTCTGGTTCTCAGGGTCTGACAGTCGAGTCAGTAACCAGATAAAATTCTTCATCTTGGCTTCGTGGACCTCCTTCATGCTGTCAACATCTACAGTCTCGGTCTTTGGAGGCTGGGCTCGCTTACCAACATTGTAGGTTGGTAACATTGTTGGGGCTGGACTGATGCTCCTTTTCTTGGACTTGCTGACAGATGGGAAGAGATTCTGTGGCTTGGGGCCTGCAATCTTGGGCTGGACAGCAATGCCATTGACTCTGTGAGAAGTACCTTCTCCGCTGAGTGTCTCCTCAAGTCGGTCAATGTTATCCCATGCCAGGGTTGTGAACACACCTTGGCAGATGTCTGCTGGCAGTGGGATGTCTTCCTGTGCACGCTCCAGCTTCTGAATGCACAGTGCTGTATCGATCTCCTCAATCTGTGAAGAAGAAATGCAGTGGCCCAGGCGATTGAGTGTGCGTACAAGTTCTGTATTGCCTGTCAAGGTCTTCACAGCAAATGACAAAAGTACGTGCTTGGATGGCTTTGTCTTGCCACATGTGACAGCAAATATCAGATCACTGGCAAGAGAAGTGGCAAGCCTTTGGACTCTGTCAGAAGGATCTGCACACTCACACTCTCCAGTGAGCACGGTATACAGGAATTCAGTGACAGATTCAGGAATGACATTCTGCTCTGTGTCAGGGGGCCATGTCTGGCTTACATCTTGCTTCTTAATCTGATTCCTCAGCTGCATTGCTGCTTTGGCTAGGACATCCCCAGAGTTGGCAGCCCTTGCTTCGTGGAGTTCTTTCCCTAGTCTGTAGGCATGCTTGACAAGCTCATCAAATGACAAGCTCTCTGGATATATGAGAAGCTTCCCTTTCTCATCAGAAACGAAGCAAAGCGATCCTCCTATCTCACTTTCAAGTTTACGACGGACATGTTTCTTGGTTGATGGTCTGATCTGAGAAATTCCGCGAGAGTGCATGGCTTTCTCAAGTCTAGCTGTCAGATCTGTCATAGGCAGCACCTCAGGGTTGAGAATGAGTTCATTCCTGATATATAGGAATAGCTCTTCGTAGGATTGTTTCTCGGCTTCCTCGTATACTGCCTGCTCAGACTGCTCCTGCTCATCGCATGCACCAGAACTGGTGGATGCCCCTTCCTTTGTATACACTTTGTAGCACGACTTGTGGTAGTGCCCCTCTGCGGCAACAAGGTCTCTGCTTAACAACGCGAGGATTCGCTGGTCCATTTTTTGGGTTGCTGCACTGCGGATTCTGTCATCTGCACGTAACTCAACACACTGGATGATAGGTTCCCTTGTCTGTCTTCCTTTCAGGTACTTGCTTGACTTGCAGCAGAAGATGCATGTCTTGTCATACACTCTTGATGTACTCGGTGCATCCCTAGATGATCTTCTGACACCATGGACACCAGTCTGTTCTTCTGCACTCGGCCTGTCTTTAGAAAGGATGGAGTCGAGAGTCTTCTTCATGGTAAAGATGCTGCGACATTTGCGATGATACTGGATCTGCGGTATTTGGCCTTCTTCCAAGTCTTTTGCAATGTCCAGAAGTGGAGCATGTTGTCTAATCTCTGCTGCTCTTAGCAGTGTCTTCCATGAGTCCAAGTCTTTTAGTAACACGAAGGTAGACGTGTCTTCACCAGAACAGTGAATAATGCAGCCTGGCCGCACTCCTTTCTTTGGCAATGCAGTGGCCTTGTCTCCACTTGAATCCATCATGTGGGCCTTAGTAGTTTGTCACAATATAACAGAGAACTGCAATTATTCAACAGTAGTCCGCATTGAGAAATTGAGTTCAAAACTCTTTGTAACGATGTTGGAAGAGAAAAAAAAAACATATTAGCAATTTACGAAATACATTTTAATTTGCTATGATGCTCTACATTTACCACAAAAAGTCTCTGCACATGATTTTAATAAATTATCAACATCAATTAGGTTTAATTCTAATGATTTACAGCTTCATTTCGCAAATATATGTGTTATCATGTGATATCACAAGGCCGCTATTCAGTCAAATTGATGGTTTCTTAAAAAACATACAAAGCTACATATCTGAAAAGGCTATCACATCTTAATGTACTTGGTATGGACCCATAAACATTTTAGTACCATTAAGATTTGGTCACCCAAGATGGTACCGATATCTGGCCTGGCCCATGGACTATATGTTCATTTGTTTCCTTCCCTAAGTGAAGTATAGGGAGAAATTGAAGATTTGAGGATGAAGATCATGGATAGATCAATGGCTACTTTTCTGAAGCCACAAATTGTTGTTGATCCTTTGGGACTTAGAGAATCTTAAATGCAGCAATTCAAGATATTGGCATCCCTTTGCTAGAAATTCAGAGGACCATGGAGAAGTGCAAAATAATCAAATTATTAGGAAATATATAACAGACTAAAATGAAACTGATAATTCCTCTTCATTATATAAACTCATGGGATCACAATACAGAATGGAGGAAATTAGACATTTTATTGGGCCTGCAAGCTGTATAACATGCTGAAAGCTTTTTTGCTACAGGCCCACCAACAAAAAGATGAACTAAGAAAGTGTAGTATTTTTCCATCTTGTGTGAAATTACTTAATAGTTCAAGATGTTGACATTCAAAAGCCTGAACAGTTTTGCATACACACACTTTGCAATTGCATCCATGTAGTTTCTTCACAATATGGAAGTGATTTACCATTGCTTTTTCCAGGATGTTTTTCTGACTTCCAAGCATCATCTACAACCCGGTGATTTTCCATTCAAGTATTAATTAGCTCTGACCCTACTTAGCTGTTCAGGACCAGCCAGTTAACTAGATACTGCCAAAATTCTTAAAAGACACCCGCAGGTACAACATTAATTTCTGTCAGTAGAAAACAGTAATGTACTTTGTGAGCTAAAAAAAATGAAGTAATATAAAGCTAAACATAGATGACTGCTTGTAATCAGAGTAAATTTAGAGATATTATTAAGAAGGGCCTGCACTTACTCCTAGAAACCTTTATTTCCTTTAAGAAGTCACCATAAAAGACCGTTAGATTACTTCAAAATGCAAATGGATTAAGGATCGTTTTTGAAAAACGCCAGTTCAAAATTGTGAAAATACTTAACCAACAGTTTGACCTAGAATTGGAAGTCAACAGTTATGTTGATATATATCCAGTTTCTTACCCAAACTTAAAAGCAGCCTACACATTTTATATCATTGGAAAGGTCTCCAAAAGACAGCAGTGTATTCTTGACTTTTTGAAACCTCAAAAAACCTCAGCAATCTAATCAGTTTTACCTTCCTTGTAAGGTATATTTTCCATGCATATAATGTAAACATTGACATTGGATACCATTCCCAGTTCAAGCAAGTTATTGCTGTCTTCCTCACCACCACACATAAGTATTGTATGGTACTCTATTTCTGGTATTGTGTCTTCAAGTGAAATAATACTTTTGAAGGGAGTAATAAGATTATGAGCTGAGAGCAAGATCATAACAAAGATGCATGGTTTCTTAGATATGTGCCTGCTCTTATAGTAATCCTTTTCACACCAGGCTGAATAATATGTAAAATTTCATTTTATAAACAAACAGCCCAGGTTGTGAATTTAGGCTGAATTTAGGATGAAAATATAAACAGGTTTCTTGTCATTAACATATGGTAAAGATATGGATCACCTATCAGTTTTTATTTATTTATATTTTTTTGTGGAAAACCAGGGAGTTTCTTGTGCCATCAATGTAAAAATTACAATTTTCCCTCACTGAATTCATAATATGTCATTTAAAAACAGCTCAGCCATTTAATTTTAATATCAATATTTATTTGAATCAAGCATGTTTAATTCAGATTCAAGGGGCTGGCCTTTTCATTTTAATTGCATACTATATTTCATTTCTACATGTACACTTCTCGGATGCCGGTGGCAAAGAAACATATGAAGTTAAAGATTAAGAAATTGTAACAGAACAAACATTAAACAAAATATTGGCATTCTACAACACACTTTACTGCTGATGTATTACTGGGGAAATTAAAAAGTACATGTCTACAATTTAAAAATGAATAGCTTGTTTCCATTTATAAAGTAACACATCTAGTATACTTAACCTTTCAAAACTGAGATGAAAAAATAAACATAAAGATGATTATTTTAATTAGTTATTATATTTTAAAGAAGGTATAATAAACAAGCAAAGCATAAGACCTTCTGACTTCTGGAATTATTTACATTCCTTCCTCCTGAAGCCATTGCAGTGGCTTCAGGATATGTATAAAATTAAATGTTGTCTGTCTGTCTGCCTCTCTCTCTCTCTCTTTCTCTCTGGGTGTGGGTGTGTCTGTGGGTGTCGGTGTCTGTGAGTGTGCGTGATGTATGTTATTCCTTAGAATGACGACAGTGTTCCTGGGCAAATACGTACCAAAAAGCACAAGAAGACTTGCATGACATTGCTTTAGGGCAAGTGACAGAAAATAAACTTTCTCTTGTAACTTCTCTCTCTACTCCAAATTTGATCTCATTATCTTTACTTTGCAGAGAATAGTTGACCTGAGAAACAATAGATTCCTGCGTTCCTTTACTTACTTTCAAGATTTCACTCCATTGGAAATAATGACATGTTTATTAGTCATAGCATAAGTCAGGCTATCCATCGGTTATAGATCAGGTACCATCATCAGTATGTTAATCATACTCAATTGTACATCTTGGTGCTGAGATAACTAAAAGATGCTGATAAAAACCTGTCCCAGGACCGGAGGCTATGTGAGTCTGGATGAGGAGAAACATGCTTAGATTCAATACTGAGAAGCCCCACCGCTGGGTCAATTCAGCTTCCCCATCCCTGGTTCTATTGACCTTCCATCTTTGGTCTTGGAAGGAGCTGCACTTCCCCATTAACTCTAGTGTGCAACTTGGGGGGTCATTGTGGACTCATAGCTCGGCTCAAAGAGCAGGTAGCAGTTCTGGCCAAACGGAACATTGCATAAGCACACCTGATGTGTTAGTTTGCACTGGGAGCTACTTCAGATAATCACTAATGCACTGCTCACTTCACATTGAATAACAGATAACAGATAATCAGAGTTGGAAGGGACCTTGTAGGTCATCTAATCCAGCCCCCCACCTAAGCAGGAGACCCTACACCATTTCTGACAAATGGCAGTCCAATCTTTTTTTGAAAGTTTCAAGTGATGGTGCTCCCACAACTTCCAAGGGCATGCTGTTCCATTGGTTGATTGTTCTCATTGTCAGAAAGTTTCTCCTTATTTCCAGGTTAAATCTCTCCTTGTTCAGTTGCCGTACATTATTCCTTGTCTGGCTTACAGGCACTTTAGAAAATAGATTGACCCCTTCCTCTCTGTGGCAGCCCCTCAAATATTGGAAAACCGCTACCATGTCTCCCCTGGTCCTTCTCTTCACTAGACTAGCCAAGCCCAGTTCCTGTAATTGTTCTTCATACATTTTAGTCTCCAGTCCCCTCATCATCCTGGTTGCTCTTCTCTGTACTTTTTCTAGAATCTCAACATCTTTTTTATAATGTGAGAAAGCAGAGCTTCGTCGCTGCGATACAGCTGCAATCTCAGATTGAGATTGCAGCTGATATCTTCGCCCCTGGTCGGTCCCAACGGACCTAAACCGTCCCGTAGAGACGGTGATAGTAAGGGGCGCATTCTGTTGATCCCAGGGACATCGCAAGTCCCTGGTGGATCCAGGAGAAGCCCTCTTACCATCGGCGGAGAGGCAGCCATCAAGCTGCTGAAGCTGGGACAGCTCTGGAAGGAAGAGACAGAAAGAAAATGTATCGGCTGGTGAGGACTTTTTTTTTTTTTTTTTTAATACTTGGGACTTAAGGACACTCTAGAGTGAGAAGAAATCGGTAAAATTTTTAACAAAATCTGACTTAGCGGCGATTCTTTAAAGAATGTCAAAGTGAGGCTTGGCTTTTTACTTTTAATTTTTTTTTTCTTCACTGAACTTCAATTACGATTTAGTTAATCAGACTGGTTTTTTCTTTTATATTTACTTGCTCTTTTTTCTCCTTTTTGACTATTTATATTCTTTAAAATAGAGGCTCCCTTTAGTATCTCTCTCTCTCTCTCTCTCTCTCTCTCTCTCTCTCTCTCTCTCTCTCTGTCTGTCAGTCTGTCTGTCTGTCTATCTATCTATCTATCTATCTATCTATCTATCTATCTATCTATCTATAAAGAAAACATATATATATATATATATATATATATATATATATATGTTTTCTTAAGTTTTCGCGGGTACTTACATGTCTGGCATTCAGCTTTGTTTGGGTATTTTCCCACGTCATAATAGTGGTGCTTTTAAAGTTGTAGCAACGTTTCAGCAGAATCTCATCTGCCATCATCAGGCTTCTGTATGGTGTTTGTCTGTGAGTCAGACTTTTACAGACAAACACCATACAGAAGCCTGATCATGGCAGATGAGATTCTGCTGAAGCACAGAGCTGAAGACCAAGCCTGAAGATGATGAATGAGACTTCATCGAAACGTTGCCTAGATACTTCCAATCTTACGTGGGAGAAAACCCGAATAACCAAAGATCCACATACAAATACCCACGAGAACCTCAGAAAACATATATATATATATATATATATATATATATATATATATATATATATATATATATATATATATATATATATATATATATATGTATATATATATATGTATGTATATATGTATGTATATATGTATATATGTATATATGTATATATGTATATATGTATATATGTATATATGTATATATGTATATATGTATATATGTATATATATGTATATATATGTATATATATGTATATATATGTATATATATGTATATATATGTATATATATGTATATATATATGTATGTATATATTTAGGCTTTTTTAGGGGGGAAAGAAGGGGGATTGGATTTAAGAAACTTTGTAACACTGCCAATTAGAAGCTGAAAATACTTTACTTGAAGTTGAGAGCTGTGAAAAAAATTTCTCTCAAGGTCACTGGAACGATTAGAGGGAAGAGCACTGGAGAATGTTTACACAGATGCTCTTTGGGACTTCTATTATCAATTGAACATTTGAAGCTTGGCTTTGAAATTTGTGGAGAAGCCAAATAAAATCCTTGGATAAATAAAAGGCAGTGTGCGGTTTTTTTTTTTTAATCTTCTAGTAGCTGTTTTATCCCTCCTCTTCAACCCCACAGTACTTCGTAATATTGGTATATTTATTTTTTATTTTATTTTTTTTTATTTTTTTAAAGGGGAAGCCTCAGAATATTTTTTTCTCTTTCTTTTTCTATTGGGATTTTTGCCTCTCTACCTCTACTTTTGACTTATTTTTATGGCTATTTTTTATTTTTTTGAGATCTTTTAATTGGATTAAGGTGGGAAGAACCTGAAGAACCTTTTCTTTTTTTCTGCTTATTATTTTTTAATATTACTGGGCTTTATTTTGGTTTTTTTTATTCTTTTTTTTTTTAATTTTTATTTTTGAATCATAATTGATCATTTCATAATAGGATTAAGGTCTTGAAGAACCTGAAGAATTTCCCTTTTTTAATTTTGGGCTTTTTACTTTTTACTGGCTTTTTTGTGTTTTCCTTTTTCCTAATTGGATTATAATTGGTTACCTTACTAATTGGATTAAAAGAGCTGGAAAACTCTGAGCTACTGAAACGAGCAAGAAAATTTTACCTTCAGGCATCTCAACTTCTGCTCCTGCCTCCCCATCAACTGGAGGACGATTTCCAACAATGGTGAAGCAAGATAAAGCACAAGTGGATTTAATGACGGTTATGCAAGGAATTCAAGAACTTAAAACGAGCATTGAACAAAGAATGAAGAGTATTGACCAAAGATTTGGGAAGATTGATGAAAAATTTGAAAATATTCAACAAATGATGGTGAAACATGACGAGAGAATCCAAAAAATGGAAGAGAAAGACAAGCAAAGAGATGAGACAATTGGAAATATTGATAACAGATTAACAATGATTGAACAAGATAAAAGTGGGATGTTGAAATGGGAGATGGACAGGTCAGAATTTTATCTCAGATTCCAAAATATTGAGGAAGAAAAAGAACAAAATTTGGCTAAAGTAATGATTGAAATTTTGGCTGGAGCTTTGGAAATAATAGAGGAAAAGATGATGGGTGGAGTAGATGAGATATATCAAGCCTTCATGAGATATGCGGTGAGGAACCAACTACCAAGAGAGGTCCATGTCAGATTTACTAAAAAAAACTATTAAAACTCAAATATTACAAGTGGCAAGAGAGAAGGTGTTGAAATATAAAGACAAAGAGATTGTGGTCTTAAAACAAGTACCCAGAAAAGTGAGAGAGATGAGAAGAGAATATCGATTCCTGACCAAAATGCTATTGAAAAAAGAGGTGAATTACAGATGTCTGATTCCAGAAGGATTAATGTTTACATGGCAAGAACAGAGACACAGAATTGATTCAATTGAGAAAGCAGAAATATTTTACAATGAATTTTTCAAAAGAAGAGAAATAGAGATAGAAAAAGAGACCATCTCAACTGAACTTCAAGATGACCAAATGGGAATGGGAAAAGAAGAAGGTGCAGTAGGTGGACAAGTGGAGATTAAAGAACAACGTGAAGTAAGTTCCATGAGAGCTGTTAGACCTAAATATAAAACATAATCATGGAGGAAAAAAACCTGATTTCTATGAATATAAATGGACTGAACTCAGCTACCAAAAGAAGAAAATTTTTTCACAAATTAAGGAAGCTAAAATTTGATATAATTTGCTTACAAGAAGTACACATTAAAAAACAACATGAACAATTACTGGCACGATCAAAATTAAGGAAAATATTTACCTCTCTGACTCACTGCAAGAAAAGAGGAGTGGTTTTGTACATCAAAGAAACCATTCCAGCAAAACTGATTTATACTGATGAAGACGGAAGAGTATTAATGATTGAAATAGCGGATAATAATACAAAAACACTCCTGGTTGCAATTTATGCCCCGAATGATAAACAAGAAGAATTCTACAAAAAATTACATAGGCAAACAATGGGATTGGACTATTCTAACATAGTTATGATGGGAGATCTCAATGGAATTGTAGATAATAAACTGAATTATACAGCGACAGCATCAAGACAAAATAGAAAGACTCTCCCCAAATCTTTTTTTAAAATGATAGATGAATTAAACCTAAAAGATATATGGAGAGAGAGAAAGAAATGCTAAAACTCAACAATATACTTTTTATTCAAATATACATTTATCATGGTCCAGAATAGATATGATTTGGATTTCAAAAGAATATCTAATATTCAAGAAATAAATATTGAAACAAGTACATGGGCAGACCATAATCCAATGACAATCAAATGGAAAGGACAAAAAAGAAGATCTAGATGGACATTAAATAATACTATTTTAAAGGAAAAAGACTTTACACAATGGATGGAAAAAGAATTGGCCTTCTTCTTTAATGAAAATAAAAAAGAAGATACTTCAATACAGAATGTTTGGGATACAATGAAGGCATATGCGAGAAGATTAATAATAGACTATACAAAGAAAAAGAACATTAGGAAGAGGCAAACAATTAAAGCTCTAGAAGATGATCATAAAAAACTGGAAAAAGAAAATGCCACAGAAAAAAGATATTAAACTTAAAATGGACATAATCAAACATAAAATGGATCAAGTAGAGAAAGAAGAACTGGCACAAAAAATTAGAAGTGCTAAACAGAACTATTTTGAAGATGCAAATAGGCCAGGTAGATGGTTAGCATATAAACTGAGAATAGAGAAATAATCAAGGAAAAGAGAAATAATCAAGGAAAATATTACAGTTAATAGATGATCAAGGTCAAATCTGCTATGGTAATAAGGAGAAAAAGGCAATCATTCGAGACTTTTATGGACAATTATATAAACAGGAGGATCTTGATGAGGAAAAAATAAAACAGTATTTACAAAATGCTAACCTACCTAAGATACCTGATGAAACTGGAAAAATGTTAGAAAGCACTATAACAATGATGGAATTAACCAAAGCACTCAATAGACAGAATAATGGAAAAGCACCAAATCCAGATGGCCTCCCGGCAGAATTTTATAAAACATTACAAGAACCATTGAGCACTTTACTGCTAGAAGTCATGAATGAAGTTATGTTAAATAAGAAAATATCTAAAACATGGTCAGAAGCTTATATTACACTTATCCCAAAAGAAGGGGCCGATCCATTACAAATTAAGAACTATAGACCTATTTCTTTATTGAATGCAGACTATATAATCTTTGCTTCAATTTTGGCAGAAAGGCTTAAAAAATACTTAAACAACTTTATTCACCCTGATCAGAATGGATTTTTACCAAAGAGACAAATTAAAGACAATATGAGGGTAATCCTGGACACATTGGAATATTATGAGGTGCATCCTGAAAAACAAATGGCTTTGATATTCTTAGATGCCCAAAAGGCATTTGATAATGTGAATTGGAAATTTATGCTATTATTATTGGAACAGATGGGCTTTGCTAGAAAATTCATCCAAGCAATAGAAGCCATATATTTTAAGCAAATGGCAAAAGTAATGATAGACTCTATTAATATAAGAAAAGGTACAAGACAAGGATGCCCATTATCTCCCTTGTTATTTGTATTGACCTTGGAAGTGTTAAATAGAAATATTAGAGAGGACATAAATATAAAAGGAATGAAAGTTAAAAAGGAGGAATTTAAATTGCAAGCTTTTGCAGATGACTTGGTTTTTATTTTGGAAGACCCTCTAGAGACAGCTTTAAAACTATTGGAAAAGAAAGAGACGTACGGTGAGATGACAAAACAAAGATTCTGACAAAGAACATGCTATTAAGACAAAGAGAAGAGTTGGCAGACCTATTGAAAATTCAAGTTATGAACAAAGTTAAATATTTGGGGATATATTTGACGTCAAGATGTATTACATTGAAAGAGAATAATTATATTAAACTTAAACAGCAGATAACAACTGATTTGAAAAAATGGGAAAACTTACAATTGTCATTGATAGGTAGAATTTCAACAATCAAGATGAACATTTTACCCAGAATTTTATATTTGTTCCAAACAATACCAATTAGGCTAGGTAAAGAATACTTTGAATTAAATAAAATTGTGTTGAAGTATATATGGCAAGGTAAGAAAGCGAGAATAAAATTAAAACTCTTACAAGATGCTAGAATTAGAGGAGGATTTGGCTTTCCTAATTGGGAGTTGTATTACCAAGCTGCAAACTTAATGTGGGCCAAAGAATGGATAACGTTAAGAAAGACTAGATTGTTGACATTAGAAGGACATGATTTATTATTGGGTTGGCATGCTTTTCTATGGTATAAGGGAACTAAATCACAGGGCTATTTTATACGGGAATCGTTATGGTTGAATTGGGAGAAAATCAAGAAACAATGTTATTTGAAAATCCCAGTTTGGTTATCAACTATTGAAGCTTTTTCTTATCCTATAACATATAAGAAGGAACAAACAGTTAGATATGGGGAAATACTGGATGAAAAAGGTGAACTTAAAACGATGCAAAATTTAGAAGAACAAAGTATAAAGATGAATTGATTTTCATATGCGCAAATACATTCAAGGTATCTTAAAGATTCTAAAACAGAAGGATTTTAGGATAAATTGACTGACTTAGAATAGGATTTTGACAGGTACTGATGAAAAAGTGATCAAAAAATTATACAGTTATTTGCTGGAAATTAAATTAGAGGAAGAACAGGTTAAAGAAACAATGATTGCTTGGGGGAAGAATTTTGGACATGGGATTGATTTAGAGAAATGGCAAAAATTGTGGTCTCAAAATTATAAAATGACAATGTCAACAGCATATAAAGAAAATTTGTATAAGATGTTTTATAGGTGATACTTTCCCCCGACAAGAATAGCAAGAATGTTCAAGAATAAATCTGAAAAGTGCTGGAAATGTCATCAGATACCTGGCTCATATTACCATATGTGGTGGACTTGTGAGGAAGCCAGGAAATACTGGACTAGAATTCGCATATGGTTGGAAAAAATGATAAAGAAACATATAGATTTGAAACCAGAGATTTTTTTATTGGGAATCTTACCTGATACATATAATAAAAACTTAAAGTATTTGATTGTAAATGTATTAACAGCGGCTAGGATTGTATTTGCTAAAAATTGGAAGAGTGAGAAAATACCATCAGAGGAAGAAATTATTAAGAAAATATTGGATTGTGCTGAAATGAGTAAATTGACATTTGAAATTAGAGAACAAGAAGATAAACAATTTTATGAAGTTTGGGACCTTTTTTATCAATGATTAGATAATACAATATAATAATAGAATATTTAGAAACTTAGGAAATAATGAATATTTTTTTAATGTTTTGATAACATGCTTATAAAATTTTATTGAGATAGATTTGGTATGATTTTATGATTTGTTATAAAATAAATTAACTAAATTATAGTTATCTCGCTTAAGTATGAATTAATAAAATTATAGTCAAATGATTGTTTAATAATGATATTAGGATACATAATTGTTGATTGATAATATGAGTTATTATGTAACATAATTATTATGATGACTATGAAATAGACGCACAAAAAAGAGTGGCAAACCAACCGATGCACTGTCTGTAAATTTATGAAGGAGGGTGATGTTTTTATGTTATGTCTTATGTTTTATGTGTTTTTGTTTGTTGTTAAAATCAATAAAACTTTTACTAAAAAAACCATCTTTTTTATAATGTGAACAAAACTGGATGCATTATTGCAACTTACTCTACTCTGTAACTCACTCTGGGACTGTCCATGAACATTGTTCAGAAGCTGCAGCTGGTACACAATCTGGTGGCAGAGGCAACATTGGGCTTGCCTCATTATGTCCTTGTGACCTCACTGTTCTGTAAGTTGCACTAGTTTTCAATTGATTTCCAGGGACAAATCAAGGTGCTGGATACCATATTTAAAGCCCTATGGGCATAAGACCTGGCTATTTGAAGGATTCCCTATCTCCAATTGTTTTTGTCTACCAGTGCAATCAGGTGGTGTGGGCACACTCTGTTGTCATCTTGTGGGGCCAGGAAACATGCATTCTCTGTTGAGCTGCCTGTCCTCTGGAATGTTACTGCCCCAGAGATCCAAATGTCTCCCAACTCAATGAAGTTCAGGAAACTGATCATTCATAGGTTCTGGAATGTAGCAAAGACCAAGCTTCTGTTTGACAGACTTTTCTTGGTGCTATATTGCTCTAGATATTGTACGATTCTTTTTTGTGTCTTGTATACTTTTTAAAATTTTAACTGTAAGTCAGTTGGCCTATAAATTGTAGCAATAAATATTTCTATTTTTTTCCTGTATAAGTTACATGTTTTATATTTATACATGCAGTGGGAATTACAGAGCCAGACCCGTATGTTCTGGTTACGTGACCAAGAAGATTTGGGAGGAGGCTTAGAGTCAAGACATATGAAGCATTTCCCAAAGAGTTTTTTTCCCTAGAATTTTATTTCTCTATAAACTCTGCCTGGCTCCAGCCCATTTTCAAATTAATCTTTACTTTTCTGGCTTCTCCCACCTTCCAATTTGTGCCAAATCTC
Organism: Hydrophis major; assembly: GCA_033807585.1. NCBI lineage: Eukaryota > Metazoa > Chordata > Lepidosauria > Squamata > Elapidae > Hydrophis > Hydrophis major. Next base: position 179,894,001 of record CM066331.1, on the reverse strand, counting down.
TTCTGATTTTGGGAATTCTACATTCAATAAATACATATTTAGAAAATACATGGATGCCATAAAACCATGTGACAAGTGAAAGTTTGAACAATGTATAACTTTATATGTACTAATTCTTTTGCATTTTTTAAGATTCTATATATCTAATGACAATACAGATCTACCATTGTCATTAGATATGACATAGCAATAGCACTTAGACTTATATGCCACTTTATAGTGCTTTATAGCCCTCTCAAAGCAGTTTACAGAGTCAACATATTTCCCCTAACAATTTGGGTCCTCATTTTACCCAGCTTGGAAGGATGGAAGACTGAGTCAACCTTGAGCCTGGTGGGATTTGATCTGCTAAATTGTAGTGGGAGTAGCTTGCAGTACTGCATTCTAACCACTGTGCCACCGAGACATATCTATATATTAGCAGTATGATCATTGGCTGTTATACTTTGTTTTGTTTTGTCTTGATCTAAATATGAACTGAGTCACTCTGAATTATACATAATGAATTATTTCTAATGATCTGTTTTCACTCAGAAAAATCATTATTTTTCAATAAATTGTAGTAAATAAAATTATATACACAAAACATGTACACACATTGATATGTTATATCAAACACCAGGTCAGCTGTAAAATTACAAGTTAATTTTTCCACTTTGTCATAGTTACTTCTGATTGTTCTCGTATCCCTGTTTTAAGATAGATCAACCATGACAACAGAACTGAAATTGCAATGGTCTGAAATTCAGCAGAGACAGTCAGTTAAAACAGCAAGCTTTTGAAAAACAGTTCATTATGACTGTGGAACAATGAAAAAATTACTGTCATTATATGTTCAATAAAACACTTCTGACAGCTCTCAGATCAGCTTATGGTTATCAGTTACTGAAACAAATTTTCTGCATTTATCATGATAGTGGGATCAGAATTTATCCTTTTTTCATACTAAGCATCTTTGGAAAACAATGGCAACAAGGCAAAGACAAGTGGGCCTGACATCTACAGAAGGCAATCTGTCTTCTGCCAAATTGAGAGAAGAGTGGTTCGTTTTCAACAATGTGTTCAATTGCTGGGGGATTTTTTTGGAAACAACAGCAAGCTATTGCAAAACTAGATCTGAACAGCTGGAGAATGGACCACATAGCAGTATAGAAGTCCCTAATTAATATCTATTCTGATAGAAACAGACAGCACTAAGCTTTTTGAAACCTGTGAATAACAAGCTGAATTTATACAGTATATATTTCTATCCAATAGAAAAATAGCTTTGTTCATTTAAAATATGTATATAGCCATTCCTCACCTCATTTTATATCAAACTCTGAGACTCTCCAAAATGACTTTTAAATTGCATCCTTTAAATATTTTCATTTTCTTAAAGGGAAATTAATGTAACCGTCCCTTCAGCCTGCTTTGCTTCAGACACAGTATTCAAATACTTTATGAGATTCTTCCATTTCCAAAATCACAAGCTCCCAGAAAACACCATTAAGGAATCTATTTCAAAGCTCAGTTATTTTTTTATCTTTCAAGTCATGTGTGATAATTGTTTGGCATGCATGCTTGAAAATATATACCATATATGTATTTAATAGTGTTTATCCTTGTGGCATCAGGAAAAGCTCAATTTTGTCAGCATTTTGTTCTGCTTAGTTGAAAATAGATAACTGCACAGAAACACATTAAACAGTCAACAACTTCCCGATGATACTTCCATTTAGAAGTAAATAAACATTTATGCAAGCAACTGACAAGCAACACTCAATTAATGAATAAACATTCATCATATATTTTACGTTGCCTCTGAAAAGTTAATGAGATTACACATTATACACATATCTGGCAGAGTTGAATCAGAAAAGAAGTTGCCTTTAATCCACGGATAAAATATTTTTTAACCAAACATAAAATATAATAAAAACTTTTCACATCCAAATATAGATATTTGTCTGATTGTTACTCATTTGTAAATTTATAATAATTCCTAAAAAGTGATTGCAATCCCAACCAACCAAGCAGACAGCTTACCTTGAACTCTGAAAAATGCTCTCGTACCAAATGAATTTCAAATTAAGAATGCAAAAGATATATTCCATTTTAGAAAAGTCCTTTAAAAGAAAAAGTGATATTTCAAAAATAATGTTTTAATGTTTTGTGTTCTGTATGTATATACATATACATACACACAGACACAGACACACACACATATACATATATGATATAAAACAGGACGCAGAAGCTGATACTAAAATCTCAATCAAGATAAAAAATCAACATGTTCTAATGCTGTTCTCATTAATAATATTGATATTATTACTCAAATCAATTGATATTATTACTCAAATTAACTGTTAAATGTTTAGGGGGGAAATAGAAAATTTGAAATCAGATAGTTTTATTACAAAAAGATCATGCATGCACCTTTACATGACCATACATAGAAGTATTTTTTCACTAGTGATTCCTCCTCCTCCTTTAGTATTGTTGGAGCTAAAAGCCTATTGGGACATTCAAACACATCTTTTCATTTTCTTAAGGGAATGTCCCAGTGAGATGGTACAAATAAGATCGCTTCACTTTGAACTTTCAATTTCCTTTGCAGCTTTGCAGGTTTATTGTTCCAATTTTATCCTTCGTGGTTTTAAATCACCATGCCAATATAGCAGTAAAGTTCTATTCATTTGGGAGAGCGGTTAATCAGCCTTATTTCTCCCAATCCCTTCTTTCAAAATCAGATATAAAACAGCAATTTCCAAATAAGTTGTTTTTCCTACTTCCCATTCCACTTGGTTACTCTAATTATGTATGGTATCTATTGGGCTAGCAGCAGATAGACCAACATTTTCTTTTATTTGGGGGGGGGTGTGAGAGAATGGTTTGTAGACATGTACTTCCTTGAGACCTTTTCAAAGGATTTTCAAGGCAACTGACTCACTGTGAAAACATACATTCTCACCTTGCTGAGATAGCAAAGGAAGTAATCTATAGAGGATGGACAGCTAGTTCTAGGGATTGCTCCATTTGTGTCCAAACAAGATGTATTAGTTGATTATTAATTCATTTGTAATCCATTAATTATGTATCCAGTTTATATTGTCATTACATTCATGCAATGACTCTGGGCAACAAAGACAACTGAACAAAATAATAAGGAATAGAATAACAACAACATAGCAAAAACAGAGAATTAAATGAAGACAAATAAGTGGCCATATAAATCTTAGATAGATAGATAGATAGATAGATAGATAGATAGATAGATAGATAGATAGAGGGGGGAGTGAGGGAGAGAGAGAAAAGAGAGAGGGAGAGAGAGAGGGAGGGAGGGAGAAAAATCAATAATAAATCTCATAAGCTTGACCAACCATTTATGTGTAGTGTATTAAGCCCCCTGACTGGGGCATAACATAGAAAGGTAGTGCTCAGGATATTAATGACTGCTCAGTCTAATTAATCCTAATTACCCCTTTGAGGAGTACTTAGAGAAATTCATGCAAAAAAAGAAGAATATCTTGTTTTTAGACTACTTTAGAGATATATCCAAGGAGTTATTTTTAAAAAATGAAAACACTTCCAAAAAAATAAGATATAAAGAACAATTTATTTTCCACAGCAAAAATGTAATAGGTACATATATTGGAGTGTTTGTGTGTGTGTGTACATATATATACATATACATATACAAAGACATTTACTTTTGTGCAAATAAACTTCGAAGTATGTCAAGCACATTAGTAAAATAGAATATATTATACTCATCTTATACTACCTCATTGTGAGCCAGTTTGAGTTCTATATTTTCGTATGGTCATCTTTAGCAGTTTGGGGAGCTAAAAAAAATTGGTTCATATTTTGAACGGAAGCTACCATATTTGCCAATTCACTACCTATAGTACGTAACTCCTGTGCCACACTGCAGAAGTCCCCTCTTAGTCCACAAACGGCATTTTTTATTTCTTCCAGAATGGTCATATTTTTTTCCTCAGCACTCAAAGGAAAAAGATCTGGGTCAGAAGAAAGATTTGTGGCTGGAGGTACAGGATTAGATCCAGCAAGTACTTCCTCCACTAAATTGTTTGTCCAGCTTTCACCAGAAGCACGACAAGTTCTGCTCCTAAAGCTATCATTTTTCTCAACAGAACATTTTGAATTATCAGGTAGCAGGCTTAAAATGCTAGCACTGTCATCTACATCAGACACTAGGCAAGGAGAAAAAGAATGTGCAATCCGTTCCTTGAGATCTTTAAAGAAAACAGAAGGTAATCCATGTGGTGAAGGCAAGTAGGAGGGTCCATGGGGTGCAACAGAATAGGGCTGTGGGGTGTTGTTTGGTACGGCTGATTCTGGGGATGAGATGGAGAAAGTAGAAAAGGAAGAAGTTGTTCCCATGGAGCTGGCAGAGTCTAAAAAAAATACACATATATATTGAAAAAAAAAAGATCATTGTTTGCCAAAACTATGTAATCATATTTAACATTCCTTTTTGTTTTGTTAATTATAAATCTAAGTGCCTTAATGTACAATATACTATATAAAATAAACAGAATTAAGCTACCAATAAAGAAAAATATTTGAAGCTCCAGTGTTTAAATGCTTGGTGCTCTCTGAGCTTTGTAGATTATTTTTCCTAGTTTGGATAGTGAAACATCAGCAAGAAAACAACCAAGCTCAGAGACCATCAAGGACCTCACAATTAAATCAAAACAATAGAATATGAGATTTAAAATATTTATATTTTTTATCCTCAATGGATAATCTTGAGATACAAGGGACATATCTATTTGTATTATTGAACAGGTAAATTGAAGAAACTACCTGGGAGTTTCTTTTGAAATAGCAATATATAGGACATAAAATCCCTGGAAGTGATCAGGCTCAGCAACCATATTGAATCCCTAATTTAAATCCTTCTACCTCCCATATGCAAAGATGCACCTAGGTCACTCTAGAGATTGGAATCAATGAATTGGGGAGAACACTAGGATGGCTTTGAATATTGTATTAAACTTGTAAAGTGGACAACTAACACTCCTCCTTACATCCTCCTCCAAATGGTGTTCCATGCTTTACAACCTATTACTATATCAAAAGTGAAATAAACAATTGTTGCCAAGTTAAAAAGAGAAGTTAAAAAATGTTACCAATAAACATTACTTTGGAAAATTAATTAAAAATCCTAATAACTGCTTTGAGTTGACAATGAAAATATAGAAGTGGACTGATTTTTAGGATCAACCATCAAGAGTAAACAAGGAACAAGCAATCAGAAAATAGGCTGCAAACTAGCACATGAAAGAGGAACCAATCTGTTCTTTTAAAAGATATTCAGATGCCATGATGTATCTGTCCCTATAAAGTTCAAAATAATGTGAACAATGGACTTTGAAGAAACAAGATAGGAAGAATATTGACCTTTTTGAACTTTCTTTGAGAAGACTCCTGAGATCACCTTGGACAGCCAAGAAAACAAACAAATGGAACATTGAATAAATCAACCAAGAGTTCTCACTCAAGTATACATGAGTAGGGTCATATATACTTATTATAGGAAACATTAAGCAAAGATCTAGCTCTCTAGAGAAGGTTCTAATGCTGGGAAAGATGGAAGGAAAAAAAGGACCAAAAGTGAATAAACTCAGTTACAATGGTGATGAGAGCACTACTGGAAGTTCTCAAAGTCCAAGGTAGGGACAGACCATCATGGAAAAAATCTGCTTATCTGGTCACCAAGGATCAATACTGAATTATGTCAAAGAAAACAGGAATTTTGTGGTTTCCTCCCTTAAAAATAAGATTTAAGACTTATTCTATATTCTGTCTATACAGACAAGGTCATTAATCTCTTTACTATCCAAAATAAAGGCAGAATTAAAGTGTGTTCATCTGACGAACACAATACAGAAGCCTGATGATGGCAGATGAGATTCTGTCGAAACATTGCTACAACTTTAAAAGGGAAAATACCCGAATAAAGCTGAATACCATACATATATACATATATACATATATATATATTTGTTTTCTTAAGTTTTCACGGGTATTTACATGTATGGTGTTCAGCTTTGTTTGGGTATTTTCCCACGTCATTGTAGTTGTTCTTTTAAAGTTGTAGCAACGTTTCAGCAGAATCTCATCTGCCATCATCAGGCCTCATATATATACACATATATATATTCTACTATTATTACTAAGTCCTTCCTTAACTCATAGGTGCCCAGGTAGTCTCATAATCATGTCCCACTATTTACAAGCTAATGGAGGAGTAGAAAATTAGAAAACACTGCCAAATGAATCCCAGCTTTGAAAGATATATTTTTAGATTTCCCACTACATCAGCAATACTCAAGAACTGACTTTTTTAAAAAATCTCATCTATAATATAGCTGAAAATGGTAGTACATCTGTACTGCAAAAATTCAGATGACCACAAAATGTCAGCAGTTTTCTATACCTGCATGTTGCCATAGTACTCCAGATTTTGGTAACCTACAAGTTGTCCATTTGCTGTATTGTAGCTCATTTTTGCTACTGAAAGGAATTCTTAGCTGGAAACTACTGAGACAAAAAAAAAAACTAACAAGAGGTAGTTCTCAACAGCCATTCAGTGATCATTTGAAATTACAAAGGTGCTGAGTAATGAGACTTACTGCAGCTATGGCAGCATCCCCAGAATCACATGACTGGGATTCAGATGCTTGACAACCAGCACACATTAATGACAGTTGCAGCATCTGTGATCACACAGTTGCTGTTTGCAATCTTCACAGGCTTCTGACAAGCAAAGTTAAGGGAGAAGCCACAGGAAGTTGCAAGTTGTGCTTATGTGACATGCTTAACAACCACTAGTGATTCGCTTAACAACCACAGCCAGAACTGACAGTCACACAACATTGCACTTAACAAGTGTGCCAATTAGTAACAAAGTTTCCAGTCCCAATTGCAGTCAATAAATGAGGACTACCTATATATAAATATGATGTTGTAAAATAACTATCATAAGGGCTAGGTAACCAAAGCATTATTTTAATATGTATATAGAATGAAAGTTCGCTATCTAGTATTATTTAAAAAGAATGACAGTTTTGGAAAACTAAAAAGCAAGGCTGGGAGCCAAAAACCCATCATTAAACATAGAAATGATAAAACTCACCTGGTCTGGGGGCGGGATCCCCACTCAAACCAACTGCCTCTACTATGCTTGGTGTTAAAAAGTGGAGGTTTCGTAAGCTAGCTACATTAGGCCCATAGTACTGCTGAGAAGCTGGAGAGGCTTTCAAGGCATTTGTCATAGAGCTTCCTAGAGGATCAAAGGTTTGAAAAGTGGGAGATTGATAAATGGTCTCAACAGAGGCCGTGGTACGACAACAAGCCAAATCAGACTTGGGGACTTGCTGTTTGTTAATAACGACAAACTCCTCTGGACTGGATGACCAAAGATCAAGCAAAGTTGTGGCAACTTGATGACTATTTATGCTTGATGGCCTCTTTGGAGAAGATTTCTGCATAATTCTGGAAACAACTGAATTATTCGATTTTCTGCCTGAATCCCACTTTGACAAAGGGAGCTGATCTCTTTCTGATGGATTCAAAACAGTACCTGGAATTAGAAATTAGTGGTTAATCATTTTAATTATCTAGTTTACCCTTACTGCCAAGTTATATGGTGACTTAAAATAAAGCTTGATAGTAATAACAAAAATAATAGAAAACAAAATGCTGCAGATAAAAGAAAATACATAGGCTTCTTTGTTCAGTGAAAGGTTTCTGTTAAGTTCTGTGCATGGGCGCTAAGGATGGAGACGAGCCGGTGAGCAGTGAACTTCAAACTCTTTATTTACATTTGTAACAGCTCAGCTCAATGGCCGCAACGGCCCCCTTTATATAGGCAAACTCTTAACTATTTAACCAATGAAACACGGGGAGCGCTAGCTCCGTTAACCAATGGGAGAGGCTCGTTAATAGCCAATCAGATTCTCCTGAACGGACTAATCCGATGTCGCTATTATCGGCCAATCAGAAGTGCAGGGCCAGAACTCTGCACTTTGCTTCAAGCTCTTAATAATCTTTATTCAAGTACTTTTATTGATTCACAACAGTTTCTAAATAATTAGAAATGTTTATAATGATGACTGACTAAATTTACAATGATATAAACTCAGGGGGAATTAGCATATCTTTCTTATGGATGATGGCCCAGGAACAAAGGATGGCAGACTTTATCTATAAAAAAATCTTGACACAGTGGTCTATTATTTAAGAAATCAAAATGTTGACAGAATAGCTTTATTAAAGATTCCAAAAGCTACAAAATACCTCAGGCAATATAATGGAATTCTTTTGCACTTTACCACATTTTTTAAAAAGTGTAAAAAGGGAGATCAAGGTGTTCAGGGCCATAGAAAAATTGCAGTGTGGACTATGAAATTGAATCATATTATTGTTTCAATAATATAGAAAATGTAATCTTGGAATTACATTTTTAAAATCTTACAATTCACCAGATTTAGCATATGAGGTGGGATTATTCTTTCTCTCTCTCCTTCCTCCCTCCCTCTCCCTCTTTCTCTCTCTCTCTCTCTCTCTCTCTGTGTTTGTGTATAATATAAAGTGTTATACTCTCAGTCAATATACTGTCAACCACATTGCTTCTGAAATGATAATTATCCAACTTTCAATAAATCTTTTGGAAATAGTTTTTAAGACTTGGGAAAAGTCAATTAATTTTCTCTCTTTCTACATACAGTACATAAATAAATATATCCCACTGACAACAGTTCAATAGATAATTCTACTATTACCATAAATTATGTCCTATAATCATTTCCAGTGATTTGCTGTAAATTTTTGCCATCTCAAAATTAATTTGACCTGGAAATACTTTATTATTTTAAGGCTAGCTTCTTGTGATTCAGAAGTGGTATTCAGCAGGTTCTGACCAGTTCTGGAGAACCGGTAGCGGAAATTTTGAGTAGTTTGGAGAACTGGCAAATACCACTTCTGACTGGAGATTTTACAGTATCCTTCCCCAGCCACACCCACAAAACCGGTAGTAAAAATTTTTGAATCCAACCACTGATGTGATGCCTTTTAACCAATCATTGTAACTACACTTTATATCTGTCATTATGAGCTGTAATAATACTGCATTCAAATCTTTCTTGCTTAAACTGTACACTGATTTAGTGAATATAATATAGCTTTAAAAACTATCTATCCTATTTAAATGCTAATCATCTAGGAGAGGTTTTCTTCCCAGAAATCAGTATATCCATTTTATTTAAAAAAACAAAGGGTAAAAATTTCAGATAGAAAAAGAATCCTCAGAAGTGATAAGCGTCACCCACCCCAGGTAGCCAGACAGGAAACAGACCAGATGAGCTAATTGTACTTTATTATAAGACTATATTAACAGAATCTTGGAAGTCTGAAAGTACAAATCTCCCACAATTTTTTTACAGTGTGACAAGTTAGAAAGGACTGTTTGTCTGTTGTGCATCTGCCGTCTCTCTTCCTCACCCTCCTCTCTCTCTCTCTCTTTCTCTCTCCCTCTCTCTCTCTCTCTCTCTCTCTCACACACACACACACACACACACACTTTTGTCCACTAGGCAGCACTTTTTCTCTGTTTCTCAAGGTCATTCCTATGTACCATTACATTAGGAAATATGACATGCAAGAAGACAATACAAGATCAAATCACATAATTAATGCACCATTGAAAAAGATACAAGTATATGCACACAGCTACTCACATATATTTAAAAGGGAGAAGATAACCCCATAAATCCTACAAAGTTAGCATTGGATAGAAGGGGTGAAATAGTTTTTATAAGCTATGAGCATAAATTTAAAAAAAATGCTACTGCCTTTGAAACACATGTGAATTGGTCATTAAATAGAATTCTTTATTGCTCAAGTGTGATTGGACACACAAGGAATTTGTCTTGGCGCATATGCTTTCAGTTGTACATAAAAGAAAAGACACATTCGTCAAGAGTTAAGAATCATAAGGTACAACACCTAATAATAGTCATAGGGTACAATAAGCAATCAAATCATACTAGGAAACAGTAAATAAAAATCATTAGGATACAAGCAACAAAATTACAGTCAAACAGTCATAAGTGGGAGGAGATGGGTGAAAGGAAGGATGGGAGGATTAATACTAATAGTAATAGTAATGCAGACTTAATAAATACACTAGCTAAGGAAATTATTTGTGCTGAGGAAATTATTTGTTTAGCAGAGTGATGGCATTCGGGAAAACTGTTCTTGTGTCTAGTTGTTCTGGTGTACAGTGTTAAATAAGAACACCTCACTCTTCTTATCATGATTGGAATTTATCAAACAAAGGAGCTGGTGTATTAATTGACAGTATGTGTACAATGGGGACACTTTAAAATGAGGTACAAAACAACCTCAACTTCGATATTTGAGCAGACACATACTGTAGAAAAGCCTCATATAGGAAACTGGACCACCCTTTCCCTCTATATTTAGAGACTTGCATTAAGCATTAAGACTTGGTTTTTATTCTAAGCACTGGAATAGAATGAAATGAATGAGAGGATTGAATGAAGAACCAGATGTGGAAGTTTAACTTTGGTGCCAATCAGAGGTGATATTTAGCAGGTCCTGACCAATTCTGGAGAACCAATAGAGGAAATTTTGAGTAGTTCAGAGAACTGGCAAATACCTCTGACTGGAGATTTTACAGTATCCTTCCTCTGCCATGCCTACCAAGCCACTCCCACAGACCTGGTAGTAAAAAAAAATTGAATCCCACCACTGGTGCCAACTTTTTAATATTTATGGTTTTAACATATAAATGTATAATTTCAGTTTTTTATTGATATTCTTTCACTTGTTGATTGAGAGCTTCCCAGAATTCGATATAAAATGGACAGCTACAAAGTATATAAAATGAAATAAATAAAATAAAATAAAGATGCAAGGAAAATATTATTGAATTAATTTCCACCAAAAAATTTTTTGGAAAATGGAGTTAAAATCTGCCTTTGAGTTGATAAAGCCAAAAAAACCCAAAAACCTCCATTCAGAAAATTATATTTCTCTCCCAAATGATGCAACATTACTGATTTATTGTAGAATGCCCATTTCTAAATGCTGCCTATTCTGGCAGTGGTACATTAGCCAAGAGCCTACATTGTTAATACACGGTAGCTACATTGAAGGAAGGAAGCAGTGGTGTGTCATAAGGTTCTATTTTAGGCCCAGTACATTTTAATATCTTCATAAACAATTTAGATGAAGGAATATAAGGAAAATTCATCATATTTGCAGAGAAACCCCAAACTAGCAGGAGAAGATAGGCTCAAAATCCAGATGGATCTTGATAGACTTGAACACTGCCCCTATCTAACAAAATGAAATTCAAATGTAGAAAAAAGTAAGGTTTTATACTTAGGCAAGAAAAGGTGGAACTTGGTTCAATAGCAGTACAGACTAGGTAAAACTTGGCTCAACAGCAGTAACCACGAGAGGGATCTTGGAGCCCTAATGGAGAATCACTTAAATATGAGACAGCAATGCGCTGCAATTGTCAAAAAAAGCCAACACAATCCTAAATTGTATAATAGGGGGATAAAATCAAGATCAGGAAAAGTGATATAGTACTATTCCTTTATAATGCCTTGGTAAGATTGCACTTGGAACATTGCATCTAATATTGGTCACCACACAATAAAAAAGATGTTGAGACCCTGGAAAAAGTGCAGAAAGCAACAAAGATGATTGTGGGGGGCTAGAGGCTAAAGCATATGAAGAATGTTTGCAGGAATTGGGTATGTCTAGTCTAAGTGAAAAGAAGAAGTAGGGGTTGCATGATTAGCAGTGAAATTTAATATATGGGTACTACTGTTAGGTGCAGGTTTACATTCAGTATTAGCTTTGTACATGGAAATGAATATGGATTTTTTTTAATTCGTATTAGAGAGGCTATAGGTCTATAGATGTAGAAAACATCATTCACTAAGCTTACAATTTTTAATCATTACTTTTCTCATTTGTTTTAACATTTTCCATATGCTGCATAATACTGTCTCATTCTAGAAAAGAATTATACTGGTATTACATAATTTCTCTCTAAAATGTGTAGTAAATTCTCCACTAGAAACTCTTGTACTAGACAAAACATGTAAATATACCTTTGCAAATGTGGGAATAGGCAAAGCTCAGCTGAAAATTCAATTTTCAATATAAATTGGCTTAACTTTCAGTAGATCTGTTCCTAAAATAACTCAATATTAATTTAGACTACAAATTTGTATGTGATAATTATTTTGACAAGATAACTACTGAAAAATATGCCATGTAGTTCATTACTTTTCAACTGTATGTTGCTTGAATGTTTGCTATTGTATTCACGGCAGTGAAGAGATGAATATTTGGTTCCCAGTTCATGTTCAAAATGATGAATTTATGCTCTAATTCACATTAATTTCTGTATATCTATTTCCATCACATATGTATTTTTAAGGGCAGTTCAGATCTATGGTCAAATGTCCTTTATCTCCTGGGACATAAGATCTGATATGAAAATAGAATTATCTCTACTGAATTCACTCTCTCAACAGTTTACTTCCCTATTAATAACTTCACATAGCTGAAGTACCTTGGATTTTTGTTGTTGTTTCTATGGCAACCATTTCTGAAAGCACAGAATGTGCCAAGCAAAGCTAATGTTCATCAGAACATTTTCATGCATTAAATTCCATTAGTCATTTGTGTATGCTGTAAATAAACAGTCTATTGCTAGCCTTTGGATGACTACAAGAATCCTCAGATTCAGATATCGATATTCTTATCCATGAGTGATTGTAGAACCTCAAAGCCAAATATATAACATTAAAAGCATTTTTATCTAACACAGTTTGGACCTACCATATCTTTCTGTGTAGTTATGTGTGAAGTTGGGATCAGGAAAAAACAGATTCAAGTTTCCATGCAACCATGGAATTCACTTGCTATTTCTCTCCACAAAACCTATCTCACTTGGTTGCAGTTGAGAGAATAATCTGAGGAGTGACTTCATGAAAGCTTCTCAGGGAAAAAATGGGAGATACATGTAATGCAATAATAAATCATTTACTCCCAATTGTCTTGTTTACTATATATGTGATTTAGCACAAATTTAGTTTATTTTCTACATACCTGTATTCCAGGAATTATTAGCCTTCGTACCTTTTGCCAATTCCTCTTTACAGTCAGGAGCTGGAAATGTTGACTCCACAGCCACAGGACAGGATTCATCCTCGCTAAAGATGATCAAGTCCTTATAAAAAAAAAAAACCCTGGTAATTAGTCTAGGAAGAGTTAGAAAGCAGTTTGGAAGAATATGCAAAGGAGAAAATATTTTGTGGCATTTAATCAAATGGTTAGGAAATTAAAAACTGTACTACTGTATATATGAATCAATATTTCTTACATGATACCTTATTTCAAACATAAAATTTATCGATAAAAGACATGGTTTATTGAAAAAATAAGTCTACAGATGTGAAATATATGTTTGGAACAGATTTTATTTATTGATAAGCACCCTTCAAAGAACCTAATCCTAATCGTAACCCTAAACCTTCAGGCAATAAGTTATTTTGAAATGAAAAAATAATTTGAAACAAATAGCAGGTTTCTAATTTTTTTCTTACACAACATCATTTAATTATTTCAGAAATGCAACAGTCTCTCTTCTGAAATTTGGATGCCCTGACCCTCTGGGAACCCATTATTATTCATTAAATTGAATAATGTAATATTCAATTGAATATTAAATATTTAAGTATTGAATATTTAAATTGAAAAGCTGTATACATTTTCTAAATAAATGTACTTTAGAGTAATTAAACTACACATTTCATGCTTGGGAATCCTTCTTTTAAGTTGTCTCTCACCCTCTCTAAATAAAATGTTTAATTTTGCCAACTCAGATTTAATTTAAAAAAATAAACATTAGCTATTTACAAATCATAGTTTCTAATCCACTGATAGATGTATATTTAAAGTGTTTTTAGAATCTTCTTGCCTTGACTTCATTTTAAAATTCCTGTTTAAATACTGAACTATAGAGAAAAATATTTCTAATGATTTCTTATCTAGATATCACAGCCAGTTGCTAGATCATCTCAGTTTCCCCAAGCATTTCATAGACTGTTGACAAGTAATCATTTTATCATCTACTGTATATAAAGTTTGATTTTTACGTCCTTGCTGCACCTTCTCTCAAGAGTAAAGTGACAGAATAAATCTTATATTCGTTTTCTGAAGCAATTGTAAGTAGTTGAAGCATTCGTGCAATAGTCTTTTAGAATTAGATCAGACTAATTTCATTTCTATGAGCTGAAAATAAAGGTAGTCAATTTTGCAGCCTCAAGCACTCAGACTACTCTCAGGTAAACCTGGTCTGATCTACTGTAGACCATTAGAATTTTATGAGATTCTACTGTGACACTATAATATGTCATAATGATAGCAGCCTGCCATACATTCAATAGAGTATTATTTGTATACTGGGGGCTTTTCAAACCCTCTTCAAATGACCTTCTGGAGGAAGTACTCCATGAGATATAAAGAATTGCTACCTGAAGAAAAATCAATATCTCCTAAAGAAATGCTTCCCTTAAGTAGAGAAGATTAGGGTGTTTGTGTTTTAAAATACAGACTGAATTGAATTCAATGTACGTATGAGTTTCTTGTATCTCAACCTTATTTGCAGCAATTTTTTGACTAACTATGCAATCTTGTATTTGAAAACTGAAATCAATACAATTTGGCATGAAATGTTTTAGAATTATGCTGGAATGAGAAGCAGCGATAAAGCTTTCATTTTTATTTTTTATTAAATTATATGTAATAAATTATACCTCATGTCAAACATAGACAAAATAAAAATGAATTTCACCACTCAAAAAAAAAGGAATGGCACAACAAATAAAAAATATAATCTCCTTTTTCAAAGTAAATTTCCTTTTTCAAAGTAAGAAAATTTCCCTAACCAGTTCTAATCCTAATATTCATAAAACTCCCGCAGAATATATTGTGTTCCAGGATAATGTATATCTTCTAAATATTTTAAGCTCGTTATATTAATGGTTATTTCTGCTGTTAATAAGTTATCCTCAGGAGAAAGTTATATACAGGTCAGGACAGATAGAACATGGTGAAACAGACAGACTTCTGATTGGCAAAGATGAGGTGGCATACTCTCCCCTTATTTATTCAACCTATATATTGGATATATATTAAGAAAACCTGGAATGGAAGAAGATAAACATGGTTTTATATTCTGAGAATAAACTAATAATCTGTGCTATGTTAATTACACTACTCTGGTAGTTTAAAATGCAAAGTATCTGCAAATTCTAGTAATAAAAGTTAAGGAGTAAAGTGAAAAAAATAGGAACAAAATTAAATATAAGAAGACCAAACGAATGCCAACAGGTAAAACAACAACTCTTAACACTTATAATGAAGATACTAAAGGCACAAATGACCAGGCTCATATTATCCTACTTCAGACATATTAGGTGAGGACCCAAGTCTCTGGAAAAGGCTCAAATGCTGGGAAAGGTGGAAGGAAATAAAAGAAAAGGACAGCCAAAAATAAGCGGTAATGAGTGCACCATTGGGAGACTTGAAAGATTAGATTAGGAATAGAATGTCACTGAGAAAATCTATATGATTGCTGAGTATCAAAAATGGCTATATGACACAGAATCAAATCAAATCAAGAGATATTTCACATTACTAATAATTTAAAAGCACACAATGCATTTCACAGGTCTTAAGGGAAAAAAAACCCTTAAATTCTCCCTATTTCTGTTTTTTTAAGGAGGCTCTATTGTAACCTAACTTCAACTAGTACTGACCAGCTGAACTAAGGATTTTCATCAGATCTGAAGATTATTATGTTCATTTTTTCTTAAAAATACTTTACATAAAAAGTAAAACAAGATTAGATGTACAAGAAATCTATCACAAAATTAATGTACACATGGTGTTTGATTGATTATACAGTTATACGCCCCCAAAACATACACTTTAGCCATTACAAAGATACATACATACAAACATACATACATATACATATGTGTGTTATGTGTGTATTTTAACATGTATGTGAAAAATACCTGAAACAAATTGATTTACTTATGTATTCAAAAATGGTATTGTCAATCATAAGTGTGCCACATTTAACATTACGTTTCATAAAAAACCTCACATTCTCAAATGTTGCACAACTGAGATATTTACTCTTTGTAAGAAAAATCAGAATTTACAAAAGTTGGTATGAAGACCATAGCACAAACTGTTTAACAAACTGTTCAAACAGTTCTTGAAACAGTTTTCTGAAGTAGAAAAACAACAGGTGTTAAAAGC
Source organism: Hydrophis major (assembly GCA_033807585.1). NCBI lineage: Eukaryota > Metazoa > Chordata > Lepidosauria > Squamata > Elapidae > Hydrophis > Hydrophis major. Next base: position 179,877,603 of record CM066331.1, on the reverse strand, counting down.
AGCACTCAGTCTAGTACAGAAAACACTTTAACCACACATATAGCTATGGGGAAACTGAATTCAACTCTTTGTAAACCACAGCTTTTGAAGCAATCCTAGATGCATAAATAAAGAGAAGGAGGGAGAAACAGCCACCTTGGGACCTGCTACAAAGCAGCTCCCTTGCCATCTGCCCTACACATTCAACAAATCTGATTGTACAGGTAGGAACACTACCTGTACACGAAGGAATGCCGCTTTCGGTCTGATCTAAGTATAGTATATAAAATCATACATTGCAATGTCCTACCTGTCAATGAATACTTCAGCGTCAACCATAACAACAAAAGAGCAAACAATAGATACAAACTCAAGGTTAATCACACCAAACTTGATTGCAGGAAATACGACTTCAGCAACAGAGCGGTCAATGTCTGGAATACTCTACCTGACCCTGTGGTTTCTTTCCCAAACCCCAAAAACTTTAACCTTAGACTTTCTACTATTGACCTCATCCCCTTCCTAAGAGGCCTGTAAGGGGTGTGCCAATAAGCGCACCAATTATGCCTACCATCCCTGTCCTATTATTTCTTTTATTTTTCTTATATGTATCCATGTATTCATAACTATGTTTTTACTTATACCTATTATCTTGTAAGCAATAGACAAACCAAACCAAATAAAAATAAATAAAAATAAAAATAGAGATCTGGCTACAAACATCTAAATCAGGGGTTCACAACCTGGGGGGCGAGACGATATTCCGGGGGGGCGAGAAAAGTCCAGGTAAATAATAGGATATTGGCTATATGTTGGCATTTTTATTTATTATGCAATAGATTAACTTTGTTTTCATTTTAGAGTTAAGTATCGTTATTTAGTAGCCATCACATACATAGCTGAAAAGATTCAATCCTACCATATATTTAATGCATTCAGTAGTTCCTAAAGTCTAAATTTCAGAGAGTGCGAGGTTCGAGTGAAATTTCTTTAGGGGTGCGGGGCGAAAAAAAGGTTGGGAACCACTGGTCTAGATTATTACTCTGTAATAGCAAAGAGAATCTCCTATATTTTTTTGTAGCTATCATGCCAATTTTTGTAACTCAGACATGGTAGTATAAGCATAGATCTCCAATAGGAATTTGTAAGAATAATATAGAAGGAAGCAGGGGGAAGAGATGGGGGAGAAGGAAGGGAGATGTTGCCGCCACTGCTGTTCTATATGCTCCCCTGTTCTGCTTCTAAATCAGTAATTTCCTTAGCAACAATACCATACACTGGAATCAGAGTTCTCAGGGGCATCTCTTATCAGAAAAACTCTTTAAAGCTTTGGTGCCATCTAATAACCTATATTTTAGTGCATTCTTTTGGGGAAATCTTTCTGAGAAGAGAAACTGTGAGTGTTGTATGCAAAGATAGCTGTACTTTGAATGGAAGAGTGAGAGGAATCTTTCCCCTCCCCAGAGCTACTAGTATAGGAAGAGGGAGAAGCTACTGCTGATGACTGAAGCAGTGAAAGGACACCTTGATGGGCCTAGTCTGCTGCTACTGCAGCAACATGAAAGAAGTGTTGTTATGGTTGAAGCTGAAGTTCATTGACAGGTAAGTCATTGCAATGTATGATTTTATATACCACACTTAGATCAGACCGAAGACGGCGTAATTCAAGGTTTTCTAGGTCTAAAATTTCAAGTCGGGTGGCATAAGGTATTCTACAACGAGTAGAGGAGTGGAGAACTCTTCTTGTGAAATATTTCTGGACTTTCTTAACTGTGTTAATATCAGATATGTAATGTGGGTTCCAGACTGATGAGCTATATTCAAGTATTGGACTACCAAATGTTTTGTATGCTCTAATTAGTAGTGTGATATTACCAGAGAAAAAGCTACGTACAATTAGGTTAACAACTCTTAATGCCTTTTTTGGCTATGTAGTTACACTGGGCTCTAGCACTTAGATCATTAGAGATGAGTATTCCAAGGTCCTTTACAGAGCTTGGATCATCAACAAGGTCTTGACTATTCAGCTTATATTTTATTTTCTGATTTTTTTTGCCAATATGTAAGACAGAGCATTTATTTGTTAAGATTTGAAGTTGCCATTTGTTTGACCATTCTGATACATATTCGAGGTCTTTTTGAAGGGTAGCAGTATTGCCTGTGGTATTGAACAGCTTTACATCATCAGCGAAGAAAACGCAGTTGCTCTTAATATGATCACAGTGGTAATTTATGTAGAGTATGAAGAGAGTTGGTCCTAGAACACTGCCTTGGGGGACCCCACTGTTGACAGGTACAGAATTTGATAGGACACTCCCAATTTTGACCATTTGTTGTCTTTTTGACAGCAATGCTTCTGTCCAGTTATGCAGTTGTCCAGAGATACCATAAGATTTTAGTTTTAGGAGTAGTTTTTCATGTGCCACTGAATCAAAGGCTTTACAGAAGTCTATGTAGATTGAGCCTATTGTTTTGCCCTGATCAAGTTGTGTAGTCCTTTTTTTTTTGCAGTGTAAGAGTTGCAGATTACAGGATATTTTTCTGAAACCAAATTGTTTATTAGAGAGTAGGTTGTTTGTCTCTAATTGGAGGATAATGGATTGGTTAATAATTGATTCCATGACTTTACAGGTGACGCAGCATAAGGAGATTGGTCTGTAATTTTCAACTAGGCTGGGGTCTCCCTTTTTGAAGATGGGGATGACCGTGGCTTGTGACTATAGGTTTGGCAAGGAGCTGGTCCTGAAAGATTTTTCAAATATTATGCTTAGAAGTTCTGCTATAGCAGTGGATAGCTTTTTTAAGAAGTAGGCACATATTCTGCCCGGTCCAATAGATAGAGATGGTTTTAGATTGCATTGTGCTTTTTCAACATTGTCTTCTGTAAAATCAATATGTATTAGATCATTGTAGTTTTCTGTGGTTCGGCTAGGAAATCACCATGATCCATTGCTATTTACAAATACTGAGCCAAAGAGTGTGTTAAAGATGTTGGCTTCAATGGTGTCATCATTGCAGTCTTTACCATTAGGTCCTTTCAGGGGTGGGATGGACCTTGAGTCTTTTAGTTTGTTGTTTACAAAATTGTAGGAAGCATGAGTGGAATTGGTGCGTAGAAGGTTTTCCTCTTGTTTAATGTGATAATTTGTGCATTCAGTCTTTATCTGGTTACATAAATTTTTGTATCAGCTTTTGAAGTTGGCAACATCACCAGATTTGTTTTTCCGCCAGAGTGATCTCTTTTTGGATTGAAGTTTCCTTATTGTTAGGGGTAATCTCTTTGTGTGTGTGTGTGTGTTTTGGGAGTTGTTATTGGTACAAATAGTTTGATGACTCTTTTGACTTCAAGTAAAAATATGTTATAATGGTCTTCAACAGTATTGCATCCAGTGAATAGAGATTGCCATTCAAGGGATGAGATATCATTGTCTATAAGATCATGGTTGCCTTTTTTGAAGTTATAATTGGGGATTACGTCATTGTGGTGATTTTTGTGTGGACGTATGTTGAGACAAAAGTCAATAATATTGTGGTCACTGTTGGAAAAGGGTTTTTTAGTTTGTATTCCATAAATTAAATTCAAACTATTGCAGAAGATGAGATCGAGGCAGTTGTTAAGTCTAGTATTGTTGGTTACTAGTTGTTCCAGTCCCAGATTTGTAACAGCATTGTAGAAGGTTGCATGTATGGGTTCAGTTGTACATTCGTTTAGGGTCCAGTTATTATGAGGTAGATTGAAGTCACCTAGAAAGATAAAAGCATGTGGGCAGGATGTTGCCATGTTAGTTGTGAATTTAGCTTGTTTGCATGTTCTATGTCATAATCAGGTACTCTGTAACACAGTAAAAATTGAAATGTGATATTTAAGGAAAGTTCACAGATGATGGTCTTAGGAAGAGCAAGCTCCTAGGTAACTTGGATGTTTTTTAGATGTAAGGACTTTTTATAGAAGATATCAACACCACCTCCTCTACGAATTTCACAATCTGATCGGTAAACATGATAGTCTCTTACTGTGGTAATGGAGTCAGGGAGAGATACGTTGAACCATGTTTCACAGACAAATATGATGTCAAATTTAGCCATATTTAGTAAGAGGAGAAATTCAAGTATTTTATTCACAAGGCTTCTTCCATTGAGTAGCTTGCATTTAAGGTCAGCTGTAGTTGGAATTGAGGTAGTTAGGACATGAGTGCCTAGTCTTGGGTGATTGTGGATTGTTTGAAGTAGGGTTGTGGTTGAAGGTTAAAGCTGAGTTGCAGGTTGTATGACTTACTTTTGATATAGTCAGCACGGTAGTCAATGTACAGATCCTTCTCTCCATTGTCTAGACATTTTTTGAGTTCTGTGCGAAGTACACAGGAGCGGGCATGTTGCTGTATGGTTAGGTCAGGGCGAGAATGGAGGTTCTTATGGTTGATGTTGCTTTTGGCAAGTGAGTTTATAATATAAATTAATTTACAGTTGCTTGATTCATTTTTGCAAATGTCCCTGCAGAAGCGTGGGGCCAAAGAGCCATCTCTGTTTTTGAACTCTGGGCTGATGTGGGAAACCCCTATGCGGGAAATGTCAAGTATTTCATCAGGGGAGATGGTTGATGCTTGATAATCACTGATGATGTCGCGGACAGTTGTGATATCATCATTGTCATTGTTGTCCTCTAGACTAAATAAGATGGCGTTTGAACATTTCCGTTCGCACTCAACAGTTTCTCTGATGAGAATTGGGATATCCTTATTTGTCTGGTTTATATTTTTTTGTGGATTGGGTTGTGGATTGAGTTGTGTTGGTGGGTAGAGATGTGGTTTGTAGCTATTGGATGTTAAGGTTTTTGCGTTGTGTCTTTTTTTTCAAGGTTGGATAATCTTTCTTTTAAAGCATCCAGGGATGCTACTATGGTGTCAAGAGATGTTATTCATGTTTCTATGGTATCAACCCTTTCAAACAGATCTAGTTTTGGTCTGCATGATTTGCAGAGATATGGAAACTCATTGGATGATTCTAGGTATTGAATCATTTGCTTGGGTAATCCCAAGCAGTCATGGTGAGTGTATTTGTTACATAGAGAACATTTGATGGTATTTTCGTGAACCTTTAGAGTTTTATAGCATTTAAGGCATGTGCAGGAGTTTTGTGGTTCATTGGTGGGGATTACTTTCTCTTTAGGTTGTGGTTTGGCATTGGATTTTTTTCTTGGCATGGTAGGTTTGTTAAGATGGTATGTTGATTAAATTACTTAATGAAACAATTTTGGGTAATCAATATAGCCAACATCACACCAATCAATCAATTGCAATAATCTCCCTAGTCAAATAATTTTGCTAAGCATTATAAGTATTAATGAGCCTGATATCTGTTGGAAGATACTCTGGTAAACATGGTCTTACTAGGAAATGCCCAGCTTGCTTGGTGATACTGTCTTCAGAAAAAAATAGGAAGGTACCAGAAAATAATCTATTCTTGACTTGATACTACTTACATAAAACAACAAGGAAACAACAAGGATACTACTTACATAGAACAACAAGGAAAGGAGCCATGTAATGCTCAAACTCTTTGTTTTCAAAAAATCAAATTGAATGTAAATAAATATGCAACTTAGATTCCAGAAATTGCATTTTAATTAACTCATAGCAGTGATAATTGAGATGCCAGGACAGAAAAAGCTAATAGGAAAAAAACCCCAAGACAAATGGGAATTTCTTAAAGGAGACACTAAAAGTATAAACCTCAGTGAGGATGACAGAAGTAGAAGCTAACATATCTGAACAAAAAAGTTTGAAAATAGAAAAGAACACACTAATTTAACAGTTGGAAGTAGAACTAGAAATGCCAATGTTCTATTTTCAAGTTACAGTTTAAATGCTATCTGATAAAAACACATGAACCAATAAAAGCCTAACATTTGGGAAAGATTGGTGTTAAAAGTTAGGATGAACTGACCTAGACAAGCAATCTGCTTGGAGAAAAAGTACTTCTCTTTGGGCAGAACACCCGATAATTGCCATTTCATTGAAATATACATGCCTGTTGTTTTAAGCGTTATTTTCAATATATAAATTTACTATTGTAAAATCACAGTAATCCTCCAATGTGCTCTTCTCCAAATGAAACATAGGATTGGGTAGTACTGCCCTAAAAAATTTTATTATTCATGGAGGTGTAATATTTGCAACATTGAGAGATTCATATCTTCTTTTACCACCAAGTAGCTATTTTATGAGTTGCAGTTGGAATTATTATGACTTAAGAAAGATATATGCAAATCTTCCTGCCTACTCTCCTCAGATGGAACAGAGTATATTTCTTCTTTAAAAGTTATACTGCTTCTCCATTCAAAACATTTCAGAGAGGTTTTCAGTTCAAAATCCCATCTAATGATTTGTTTCCCTCAGTAATTTGTTTCCCTGCTGCTGGTAGATGCTCCTTTGCTTGAATTTTTTACATGGAGGCTGAATAGACATTTCTTAGGAATGTTGTAGTAGCGGATTATTGCACTGGGCAGGTGCTTGAAGAGCTTCCAAAGTCCTTTCCAACCCTTTTGCATTCTGTGTGATAAAGGATGGTTAGAAGTACAGAGATAGCCAGGAACTGCAGAGATGGTATCAGAAATGCTAATGCTCACAGTGATAAGAGGTTTGTAATGAATGAATATTATATGTTCAAATTAAATAGCAGGGAAATGAATTATTAGCTGCTCAGTGAAGATGAAAAAATGTTAAAAGATAATGAAAGTTGGAAGGGCTTATCTCTTATTTATCCTGACTCTGTGATTTCTTCCCCAACCCCCCCAAAATTTAACCTTAGACTGTCTACCATTGACCTCAACTCTTTCCTAAGAGGTCTGTAGGGGGCGTGCATAAGCGCACTAATGTGCCTACTGTCCCTGTCCTATTGTTTCTTTTTATTTTTCTTATATGTATCAATTTCATGTATTCATAGCTATGTTTATACTTACACCTGTTATCTTGTAAGTGATTGACAAATCAAATAAATAAATACAATAAATAAATAAATATTTTGGCTGCATTGTTTCATCAATAGGGCATGTGTTCTATATGTAATCATAAAAACACAGAAAAGGGTAAGACTAAAACTTGTGATTTGTAGAGTCAAGGAATGCCTACTGTATTTGCTTTGAATACGTGCCCTTCCATGCACGAGGCTGGCAATGATTCAATCTTGGGGATATATTTCGAATTATAATGTGGGATTTCAATAGTCTTTTGTGCACTGAATTTAATTTCAAATATTGAGTCAGCTACATATCTAGAGAAAATGTACCAAAATCAGATTTGTTACATTCCCACTGTCTCTGGAGTGGGCAGGAACTGGGTAGTCATCACTGCAAGAGTTCAAACTGCTTTTGAAAGGATTACAGAGTAAAAGATGTGGTGATATGGAAATGTCTTTAGATTATATACACACACATACACACAAAAACACTTACTTGAATTTAGATAGAGGGAAGTACATCAGATATTCCAAAGCACATAGAAGTAAATTAGAAAAGCAATTTCCATCTCATTGTTTGTAGAGTTGTAATTGCAGGAATGTTCCAATCTCAGATGGCAAACCTCAGATAAAGAATGTTTCCAAGCAAATACAACTCAGGTAAACAAAGTCACTAATCTAAAGGAGGATTAGAGAGAGGAAGTAAACATATGTTAGACTTTAACTAGAGATAATTATTTGTATGGATTACTGTGCTCAACAGTAACCAAAGTTAAGCAGTAACCAAAGTTAACCAGTAATGGAGGATAACTAAAAATGTGTATAAATGCAAGACTAGACTCCAATAAAGATCATCATGATTCAGTTGTTCATAATCAAACAACTCAACTGCCTCGTCATTACAACTGTTTATGTATCATGATAGTAAAACAAAGCCAGCCTAAAACTTTAATAATTTCTTAATGAAATAGTTTGTATATAGATAAGCAATTGAATAGATATTTAGAAGAATAAAGAATATGCAATCTTGCCTACACTCTCATTATATCATTCCCTTATTTTCTCTTTGCAGTTTCTATTGTGCTTTGATTTTTTCCCAGAAAAAGAAAGGATCAGTACAAAAATATTAAAGAAAAAAAGAAAGGTTAGCTGCACTGTAACTATACTTGAGGACACATCAAAAGAAAAAAAAATCTTATCTTTGGAACAAATATTTTAGTTGCCATAACATAATAAGCAGATATTTATGAAGGACATGACTGGAATTATATGGACATGCAGAGATTTGAGCCAATTTCATTAAGATGCTGGTGGAAGTTTTTCTGCTTACATCCAATTACAGTACCTTGGAGCATTCATCCTTTTCAACCTGGGGTGCTAAGTGTATCCATATTAAAGAAATAATGATCAGTATAACTGAGAGGTTAATGACATTCATTTTGTTTACTGCAGATTTGGTTGTAATTATTCATGCCTTTGCAATCTGCATATTAGAGTAAATGTGTTATGCAAAATAATCCCTGGGACAGGCCTTAGAATCAAAAGGAGGGGTTAAGACAGAGAAAGAAGCCTGAAAGAAATCAGATGGATTCTCCGTAGAACTGCTGCGAGCATCCAGAGAGTGGGAGGTGCTTCAGTCTTCACTTCTCACAGGCTGAGCTGAAATTGAGGAACACCCTCCTCCTCCAGTGACTCCTCCATGCGTTCCCCCCAGTTTTAGCTCACCCTTCGAGAAGCAGACAGCTTTTTCTCGTTCCTTGGCCGTTTCAGGTGATCGTTGAGAGTCGGATCAGGTTTGATTTCATTTTTTCCTCTCCCTACAAGGCTAGTGCGATCCCAAATTTAGTTGGTGGAGCGATTTCGCTCCCAGGAGGGAAGTAAGGGGTTTGGAGCCTTTTTACCCCCACCCCCACCCCTTCTAATCTATCCTCTGCCGTTCCAAGCGTGCTGGGCTCAGCCGCTTGACCCTGCGCTGTATTTTTAAAAGCGCAATTGCGTCTTCACCCCTAGAACCCCTCAGAGGAGGCAGCGCTTCCTCTCCCAGCTCTTTCCTTCGCTCATTTAAAGTTATGGTGGGCTGGTGCGCTTCTGAGTTGTGCACTCTGAGCCGGGCGGCCATTTTGGGTGTGCCTCGTGGCCGGCGCCATTTTGTTTTTCTGAACAAGTAAGGCCTTCATCTTTTTGGATTGAGAGTGAGCTGCGAGGTTTTTTTTGTAGGCCCTTTAGCGGGACCGTCAGGCCGCGTGGAGCCTTTGTTTTTACTGAGAGAGCACTGTGGCCCCGTGCCCTGTTGTCTCTCTTAGAGTTAATATTGTTGGCTTTCTTCCTTGGCCTGCAGCTAGTTCAGAAGCGCAGGCACGTACTCTCCATGTTGTTGGGGGGCTGACTATAGAGGCCCCTTTTTTCTTGTCTTGCCTTTTACAATTGCTTGGCCTCAGCGTTCATTTGGTCTATTTGGAATTAAGTTATTATTTATTTATTTATTTATTTATTTATTATTATTTTGCTGTACCTTTTTGGGTCTATTTGGTTTTCCTTACTTGAACCTGACCCCTTTTTTTGTATTTAATTGCCAGTGTATATATTCAGGTTTTTAATTTAGCTGCTAGAATTTTTTGTTTTTTTATTGCATAAAGTTCAAAAAAAAAAAAAAGAGAGAAAGGAGATTTTTTTTTTTTTGAATAGATAATAGCTAGTTCTAGAATAAAATTTCTTTCAAAAAAGGGGACGTGACCCAATTTTAGGAAAACCGGTTTACGTTTGTAGGCCGAACTCCTAGGCGTGCCAACCGCCTTTTTCTTTCAATACCATGGCAGAGGCTAATCCTACTGGCTCTTCTCTGAAGGCCAAGTCTAAGACGCACTACCTTCGCTAAAGGGACAAGGATTCTTCCAGTGCTTCTCAAAGAGATGCCTTACGATGTCATAAGGCCCTAGAAAGGGAATTTAGCAAGCGGGCTAAAGAGTCTCACTCTATAACACCTGCCTTTCCTTCTACCCCCCCCCGCCGAGCCAACCCTCTTCCTCTAGGGGCGGTACTTCCACCCGAGGCCGCCAGCCCTCCCGTGTACCAGAGGTGACATTTACACCGACCGCTGCAGGCCTACGCTCTAAGGATCCTGCTCCAATCATTGTACCTGAGAACATCAGGGAATGGATGCAGTCTGCCATCCGTCAAGGTATAGCTGAAGGAATGCAGCAGCTCGCTAGACCGGATTCCTGAGGGAGGACTCCTGAGGCTGAGTCTTTATCTGGGAGATCTCCTTCTGCACCAGTGTCATAGCATGGTCAGGTACCTCCTCACATGGATGTTCCATTCCCAGAGGGGGAGGATACCCAAGAAGAAGAGGGAGTGGGCCTTGAACCGTTCGGAGAGTACGAAGGTTCTGATAGAGGTTCCTTACAATATTCGGAACCCTTTCTGGGGGGGGACCTAATGGAGAGAGAAATGTCGGAAGATGAGGGTCTTTCTCCTGAACAACCTGCTGTTGTGGGTCTTTTTAAACCCCATTTATTTAAGTCCTTGCTTTTTAAGGCAAAGAACATTTCAGGTCTGACCTCTCAGCCTCCTTCTGAACCCCCTCCATCGAGTCCAGAAGGTCCTAATGACCTTATGTTTAGACAGCCGACAGTGGCAGCAGACATTATTCCGGCCCCCCCAATCTTCTCAGATCTGGTGGCAAAGCAGTTGGCCTCGGTGGCTCCTTCTCCGGCCCCTTCTAGTCAGGACAAGAGGTTGTTTACCCTGGATCCGGATTTCTCAGCTATGTTAGACACCCTGGAAGTGGATGATCCGATTGTAAGACTTGCTTCCTCTTCCAATCCTACCGATGCACTGGAGGCACTGAAGCCGGAGGATAAGCGAGTGGAAATGGCGCTCCGGCAGGCTCACACCACTGATGCCTGGGCTATCCGGTCGGCCACGGCCGCTTCCTTTTTCACCCGATCCTCCATCAGGTGGCTCAGACAGCTGAAGCAACACATTTCCCCAGCTGATACCAGAGTCCATCAAGATATTGCAAAGATCACGGCAGTGGCAGAATTTGCAGCCAACGCTACCTTTCATTCGGTTAAGTTCTCATCCCGAGCTATTTCTTCCCATGTTTCTGCCAGACGATTGCTTTGGCTTCGTCACTGGCAGGCTGATATTAAAAATAAGTCTAAGTTGGCTTCAGCCCCCATAGTAAAAGGGAAATTATTCGGGCCCGCTCTGGAGCCATTGCTCCTGGAAACCCGAAATAAGAAAAAGTTTCTTCCTTCACTTTTTCGTAGGCAGGAAGCCAAGAGTTCCCAGTCCTTTTGGAGGGGCTCCTTTTGTCCCTCCTTCCATTCATCATTCTCTCCTAGATTTCACGACTCCCCCTCATTCCGGCCATCCTACCAGGACCGGGGCGACTCGGGAGACAGAAGCAAGAGAGGGGACAGCTACAGAAGGCCCTTCAGGGGTTCCGGGAATAGAGCGGCCCGCCGGCCCAGGTAGCGTTGCAAGTTTTCTTACCATAGGCGGCCGCCTCAGGCATTTTGCCGACAAGTGGGAGGAATCCACTTCTGATACTTGGGTTACAAATTCAGTGCGCTTTGGCTTGTCCCTGCAGTTTCTCACTCCTCCCCCCGAACATTTCAGGGTTTCACCCATTTCTAGGAATCCTACTAAACGGGCTCTTATGACTTCTGCCATCAAACATCTCTCTGATATTAGGGCTATTCAACCTGTACCCCCATCCCAACAGGGACGGGGTTTCTATTCACTTTTATTCTTGGTGCCTAAACATTCCAGGGGATGGAGACCCATTTTAGATCTTAAAAGGTTAAATCGTTTTATTGTACGCCACAAATTCAAAATGCAGACTCTGCAGTCGATTTTACAGGGCATCAGAGAAGGGGACTGACTTACGTCAATTGACCTTTCCGAGGTTTATCTCCATATTCCCATTCATTCCTCGTATTCTAAATATCTCAGATTTTGTTATAATAATCAGCATTTCCAGTATGTAGCCCTCCCCTTTGGTCTAGCCTCAGCTCTGAGATCTTTCACTAAGGTGTTGGCGGCTATTGCAGCTCACCTTAGACAAATTCCCATCCGGATCCACTGTTACCTTGACGATATCCTGGTTGTATCCCCTTCCCAACATCAAGCCAAGAGCGATACTAGCGCTACCCTCTCGGTACTTCAGTCCCACGGTTTCTTAGTGAACTGGGAGAAGAGTCAGCTTACCCTCTCCACTAGTATATCCCATCTAGGGGCTGTGATTGACTCTGTTGAAGGAAGGGTCTTTCTCTCTCAGGAGAGACTTATTAGTATCCGCACCACTATCAGGGATATCCGGCGGACCAGGAAAGCATCGTTGCTCAATTTATCCAAACTGCTAGGGAAGCTAGTTTCCTGTATTTCCATTATTCCATGGGCTCGCTTGCATTCCAGATCTTTGCAATGGTTCCTCCTGCCGTATCAGCGTTCAGGAAAGAGCACGTCAAGGTTTATAGTGAAGGTCCCGCCGAAAGTGCTCGCCTCCCTCCTGTGGTGGACGCGACCATCTGTCAACAGAGGTCAGTTATTCCAGGAACCTCAAAGGGTTGTTCTCACGACAGACGCAAGTCTTTCCGGATGGGGGGCCCACCTACAATCTCTCTCAGCACAGGGAGTTTGGACTCATGCGGAGCAAAGTCGGAGCATCAACTGGTTGGAGCTTCGGGCAGTGTACCTGGCTCTGCGAGCATTCCTTCATCAGGTAAGGGGGCGCCATGTCCTGGTCCTAACGGACAATACTACAACAAAGGCCCACATCAATCGACAAGGGGGCACCCATTCCATCCTTCTCATGAGAGAGGCCGAGCGACTGTGTCGATGGGCAGAAGCACACCTTTTATCCATCAGAGCGGAGCACATCTCCAGGGCCTCCAACGTCCAAGCGGACTGGCTCAGCAGGGCAACACTGGATCAAGCAGAGTGGCGCCTGCACCCACATCTGTTCAGAGAAGCAGCAGCCAGGTTCGGTCAGCCCCTAGTAGACCTTTTTGCATCTCCGCTCAACGCGCAAACACTGAGGTTCTTCTCCCGTTATCCCTCCAGTGGAGGAGAGAATCATGATGCCTTGCATTGCCCATGGCCTCCCGGGCTACTGTACGCCTTCCCTCCGCTTCCATTAATCCCCAGGGTGATTCGAAAATTGATAGCCGAGAAAGCAGAGATCCTCATGGTGGCACCCTATTGGCCCAGGAGACCGTGGTTTGTGGGCCTCCGTAATCTGTCAGTATCTCCGCCATGGAGGATTCCGTTGGATCAGATTTCGCTGTTGCAAGGTCCGCTGCTCCATTCAGAGCCACAGTGGCTACAGTTGGCCGTTTGGAGGTTGAGCGGGAAAGGATGATTGAGGAAGGCTTATCAGCACAGCTCATTCACACCATTTTGGCGGCTAGAAGACCTTCTACCACTCGCATTTATGATGCAACCTGGAAAAGTTTCTGTAACTGGTGCCACAAATCATTCATCGACCCACGCTCTCCTTCAGTTGCACAGATCCTGGCCTTTTTACAAGATGGCCTAGATGGAGGTTTATCACCTAACACCTTAATGAGGCAGGTAGCGGCGCTCTCAACGGTGGTTGCTGGCGGTCCTTTCGGTCCCCTTTCCGACCATCCTCGAATCAAGGCTTTTCTTTAAGGGGCTTCTAATTTGCGCCTGTCAGTAGTGCACAGGTACCCGACATGGGACCTTAATAAAGTTCTCCTGGCCTTGACTAGATCTCCTTTTGAGCCTCTCAGAGAGGCGTCACTTCAATTTCTTACATTTAAGACAGTTTTTCTGGTGGCTATTACTTCAGCTAGAAGGATATCTGAAATTGCAGCTCTATCCGTGAGAAAAGATCTGTGCATCTTTCATTCAGATCGGGTGGTTCTGAGACCAGACCCAGCATTTATGCCGAAGATCAATTCACCGTTCCACAGGGCTCAGGAGTTGGTCCTGCCTAATTTTTGTCCGAAGCCTCTGCGCGAGCAAGAGAGGCAGTGGCACACCCTTGATGTTCGAAGGGCTTTGCATATTTACATTTCTCGTACGCAGTCCATCAGGAAGGCAGAGTCTCTATTTTTGTCATTTCAGCCAAAGACACTAGGCTGTAAGGTTTCTCCGCCCACGGTAGGCAGGTGGATTAGGGCTACCATATTCAAGGCCTATTTAATTCAAACTATTCCAGTTCCCAGTGGGGTTACCGCTCACTCCACCAGAAGTGCAGCTACCTCGGCAGCCTGGGCTACTCAGGCGTCTATTCTTGATATTTGCCGGGCAGCCACCTGGACTTCCCCATCTCCCTTTATAAGACATAAGATTGATGTTTACACCTCAGCTGAAGCATCTTTTGGGAGGAGAGTTTTGCAGCAAGTGGTGAGAGATCCTGGGGAAGTTCCAATCCAGACGGACTCCCACCCGTAGGACACACTTGCTTTGGTATGTCCCACTCTCTGGATGCTCGCAGCAGTTCTACGGAGAATGGGTGTTGGTTCTTACCTGATACGCCTCTTCTTGTGGATCTGCGTAGAGCATCCAGCCCCACCCTGTTGGTCCGTCTGTAAAGGGGGAAAACCTGTTTCGGCCAATGATTTCTAATGTTGTAGTTCATATTGTTTAATACTTAAGAGTAGAGGGTTGTTTTTGTCCTCTCGTCTTCGATAAAACTGGGGGGAACGCATGGAGGAGTCACGTGGAGGAGGAGGGCGTTCCTCAATTTCAGCTCAGCCTGTGAGAAGTGAAGACTGAAGCACCTCCCACTCTCTGGATGCTCTACACAGTTCCACGAGAAGAGGCGTATCAGGTAAGAACCAACGCCCACTCTCACCAATTCTCATTTTTGGATTCATCACTCACTACTGACTCTGGCCCCACCACGATGACTACATAATCAAGAGTTTTTCCCTCAGCAAATCTCAGGACTTTTTGACATTAAAAGATCAGAAACCTTCAGAGGAGCCTTCTGCAATTTGTTGTCTCAAACTACCACAATCTCTGTCCAGCAATTTCTGCATGAGTAATTATGGGATTTTCTAGAGTCACCCCAAATTATTGCACCAAAATGATCAATTTACTTCAGTGATGAGGTAATAAAAATACTATAAGCCTCTTGTGCAGAAATGACTTTACAGAAATCACTAGAGCAGTGATTAATCTGAAGATCTGCCAATTCCCAAATAGTTTTTGATAGCCTCTGTGATTTTTCTTTAATTTGAGCATTCGAGTGTGTTGTGAATTAATAAAAGTGTTTGAATAAAGCTTGTTGAAACCTTAAAGTAAAGTTCAGGGTTCTGGCCCTGCACTTCTGATTGGCCGATAATAGCGATATCAGATTGGTCCATTCAGGAGAATCTGATTGGCTGTTAACAAGCCTTTCTCATTGGTTAAAAGAGCTAGCATTCCTGTGTTCTCATTGGCTAAATACACAAGAGCTTGCCTATATAAAGGGGGCTGTTGAGGCCATTTTCAGAGCTGTTGCACCATGTTAAATAAAGAGTTGAAGTTCACTGTTCAATGATTCGTCTCTGCTTCTTGTGCCATGCACCGAACATAACACTGGCGATGAGGATGGGATGTGGCAACGTCAGAGCTGATTGAACACTACAGAGCGATAACAGAGCACGTGGCTGAAACGCACCAACGGCGGAACCATGTCCGGCAGCGTCATACCACCCACTCCATTCGACCCGGCACAAGAAGACTGGGACTCATATATGGATCGCTTCCAGATGTTTCTGGAGACCAACAATTTGAAGGATGCCACTACCGGAAAGAAACGGGCAGTATTCCTAACTCATTGTGGGCCAACCGTATTCAAGATGGCCAAGGCACTAGCGAAACCGGCAGAAGTGAAGTCCATGGACTGGGACATCCTCGAACCCCTGCTGAGGGCCCACTATGCACCGACCATACCAACGCTCGTGAGAAGGCATGAATTTTACCAGAGAGATCAGCGGAAGGGCGAAAGCATTGCAGATTTCATAGCGGATCTCCGGAATCTAGGAGGCCTATGCAGGTTTACCGACCTTGAAGAAGCCCTGAGAGACAGAATAGTTCTGGGATTAGATGCTCCAGGCGCGCAGAGTAAGCTGATGGCGAAAGGCGACATTAGCCTTAAAGATGCCATCGCTGACGCTACTGCAGCAGAAGCAACCAGGAAGTTGGCTGCTCGAATGCGCCGCACCCACACTCCACTTCGCCAACTCACCAGTGAAGTTTCACCTCACTTAGAAGAACCGGCAACGACAGCCCACCACGAGGACCTCAAATCGTCATCAGAAAGCGATGAAGAAGAGGTCAACTGACTCCGGTCTGAATGAGACCAACGCCAGAAATCGCAGTACCAGTGTGCTGGTTGTGGGGCAAACCACCCCCAATCAGACTGCAGATTCCTCGATGCGCTCTGCCATGTGTGCGGGAAAAGAGGCCACATCGGACGGGTCTGTAGAAGCAAGCAAAGACCCAGCCAAAACCCGAAGGGGGCTAACTATCACCAATCTACAGGAAGCCGTTCTGCAAAGCGAGAACCCTTGAACCACCAATGGAACAACCACTCTTACAGAAACAGACCCCTAAACCACTCAACGAAGCGAGAAGAGGCACACCAAACTATTACGATTGGTCACGCCTCATCACTGGACGCCAAGAAGATCCGGGTGAAGGTGGCCATCGAAAACCAGCCTTGTATGATGGAAGTCGATTCAGGATCGTCCCTCTCGATGGTTTCCTGGAAGACCCTCAAGCAGCTCATCCCTACCGTCCGGCGACAAGACCTCCAATTCCAAAGAATCATACTCAAAGATTATCAGGGAAATTGAATTCCAGTCATTGGATCCAGCCAAGTCCGTGTCTCCTTTAAAAATCGTACTGCATCTCTACCCTTGCCTGTAGTCGACAGGGATCGGCCTAGCTTGTTAGGCCTCCAATGGTTTGCTCCACTTGGAATTGAAGTGGCCGGCATTCACCGAACCTGCAGCAACGACTGGGAAGAGGCTCTCGTCCAAGAATTCCAGGATGTCTTTGCAGACAAACTAGGCGAGTACAAGGGGACCCCGATATCATTTAACCTCAACCCCGAAATAGCTCCCATCCGCCTTAAGCCTCATCGCCCTTAAACCAAAGATTGACGAGCAGCTTGATAAATTAATAGCCCAGGGGATGTTAGAACCAACCAACCATTCTCCCTGGGAAACCCCAATTGTGATACCCCAATTGTGATACCCATCAAGCCAGATGGATCATTAAGAATTTGCGGGGACTACTGAGCCACCCTGAATCATGCCCTGCAGCAAAACACTTACCTGGTACCAGTGGTGCAACACCTTCTCCATTCCCTGGGGGGCGGAAAAGTCTTCGCTAAACTAGATCTACCCAGGCATACCAACAACTGCCTGTAGACAGAAAAACGGCAGAGGCTCAAATGATCGTTATGCACCGAGGTGCGTTTAAATGTAACCGACTCCAATTTGGAGTAAGCGTGGCCCTGGGAATCTTTCAAAGTTTGATGGAAAGACTATTACAAGGGATAAAAGGCATTGTCCCCTATTTTGATGATGTTTTAATTGCTGCTCCAACTCAAGAAATACTAAGGGAGCTCCTGGGGTTGGTTCTTCAGAGATTTAAAGACTCGGGTCTCAAAGTTAAGAAAAACAAGTGTCAACTATGCACTGATCGAGTAGAATTTTTAGGATATTTAATAGATAAACAGGGCATTCACCCCACCGATAGCAAACTGAGGGCAATCAAAAACGCCCTAAGACCCCGAAATAAGGTGGATCTCCAAGCGTTCCTAGGCCTTATCAATTTTTATACCGTCTTCCTGCCTCACAAGGCAACCGTAGCCGAACCCCTACATCATATACTGGACAAAAAAGCAACCTGGGTTTGGGGGCACCAAGAGGAACAGGCGTTTCAACAAGTAAAAATCTTATTGACATCCGACTGTTCTATCATCACTGTTTTGATGCAGTATAATGAGACCTTGCCTTTGACTGTTACTTGTGATGCATCACCTTTTGGAGTGGGCGCCATTTTGAGCCACGTTTTACCAAACGGAAGTGAAGCCCCTGTTGCCTATTTTTCAAAAGTCGACAGACAGAACTGTTTTCCCAGAAGAGCTGCATCATTTGGGGCGATAGATTCGTTGTCCCAGAGCGGTTACAGCGAGCGGTACTGAGAACCTTGCACGATGGCCACCCCGGCATCGTGCGTATGAAAGCACTCGCACGAAGATATGCGTGGTGGCCGGCATAGACAAGCAGATCGAAGCCTGGGTAAAGACTTGTTCCAAATGCCAGGAAGTCAGCAATGCCCCACCGAAAGCAATCCCAACAGAATGGGAAACACCCAGAGGACCATGGTCCCATATTCATCTGGACTTTGTGGTACCTATGAATGGACACACATTTTTATTAACAGTGGATGCCTACTCGAACTGGCTCGAAATCCATGAAATGAAAAATACAACAACCGAAGCGGTCATCAGGAAATTGGACAGATTATTTGCAACACACGGATTACCGGACATTCTGGTATCCAACAACAGGCCCCAGTTTACCGTGCTTTCTTTTGAACAGTACCTGGCGGACCGCGGTATTCGCCATGCGCTAACTTCACTGGCGCATCCTGCGGCTAGTGGAAGGGCTGAGCGCATGGTACAATTCATCAAAAGAACTCTACATAAAATGGACTATGGCGATATCGAAGACAAGATTAACCGGATACTCCTTTTGCAGCACCTCACTCCACACAGCGTCACCAACAAAACTCCCGCTGAGTTATTGATGGGACGGAAACTCCGCTCCCACCTGGACCGACTACACCCATCGTACGAACCCGAAAAACCACACGGATCCAGTGGGAAATGCCGAAATTTCCAGGTAGGCGACTTGGTTTTCGCAAGAAACTTTTATGGCGACCCATTGTGGGTCGAGGCAACTGTAATCCAAGTAACCAGACCCAGATCATACCGAGTGAAATGTCACGATGATAAAATATGGAAGCGCCATATTGATCAGCTGCGTTCAAGGCTGCAGTCGGGGATCTGCGATTTCGGTGATTTCCAAACTGAGGGGGGAGGAGACGCCGAGGAGGCTGAGTTTGGAACGGTGGAAGGCACAAGCGGAACAAACGACCGCTCAGACTCAACATGTGAAGAAGGATCAGGGACAGGGGTTAACTCGCCTCAAAGAGATATCGAGGACATAAATGGGAACGGGAATTTAGATACAGAATCAGAGGCACTCTGTTCACCAGATAACGTCCTACCCCAACAAGACTCTAGACAAATATTGGGAGGACAGCGTAAATCAAATAGACAATCAAAACAACCTGCCTACCTCAAAGACTACGTTACCGCACCCCTTAAACGGAACCCAGGGGGAAGGGGTGTTGTGAATTAATAAAAGTGTTTGAATAAAGCTTGTTGAAACCTTAAAGCAAAGTGCAGGGTTCTAGCCCTGCACTTCTGATTGGCCGATAATAGCGATATCGGATTGGTTCGTTCAGGAGAATCTGATTGGCTATTAACGAGCCTTTCTCATTGGTTAAAAGAGCTAGTGTTCCTGTGTTTTCATTGGCTAAATACCCAAGATATATAAAGGGGGCTGTTGAGGCCATTTTCAGAGCTGTTGCACCATGTTAAATAAAGAGTTGAAGTTCACTGTTCATCGACTTGTCTCCGCTTCTTGCGCCACGCACCGAACATAACAGAGTGGAAAACTATTAAGCTTTTACACAGTGTGTTCACCTATAATAAATAAGCCTGTATACTGGATCGCCCAGAAAGACACAAGTAGCTCACACACTGGCAGCTACTGTGTTAAATCCTTATTTATAGAACAAGAAATGAATCCACTATCTCAAGTATTATGACACAGTACATTATCTGAGTAAATGTTGACATTAATGACAATTAAAGTGATGCTTAATTAGTCAACAACAGTGACTAGAAACCGTGAGGCACTCACATGTAATAAATATGATTAACTATGAAAAGTGAAGGAGGAAGAAATGAGAAAATATTGCACAGGATTGAAATCAATATTATATTAATTAAAACTTAATTAATTTAAATAGCTTGTCAAAACATTGGTACTATTGGCAAATTTTGCTAATGCTAATTTTTGCACTGGCTACCAGGCTAAGGACAAAAATGGAGAGGTACTGGAAAACATATGGAAGAAAGAGAAGACATATAACACCAGTGCAAAGTGGCTGCAGGACCTGAGAGCAGACCCCACCAATCTCCCAGAATGGGAATCAGTCACAATCACAGTAGCAGACATCCAACAGAGGGTCAAGAACATGAAGAGATGGACAGCACCTGGCCCAGACATGATCCACACTTATGGAAGATACCAATGTGAAGAAGCAAAAACTCCTCATAATGCATGGAGGTTACCATCCCAAGTCCAGAAACTATACACCAGCTGAAGAGAGGGAAGATGGGATCAGATGAGTGTCAAAGCCTCTGTGTTGGACAAAACCTAGAGCATTTAAGAGTATATCAGTAATATAGCACCCAAAGATGAACTGCTGAGAGAATATCTAAGGCGCTAGCAGACATGGGAGGAAGATCAAATAGGGAAAGTGTCATGGCAAGATAAGATCTTGCATGGGATATAACATTAACAGATAGCTGAGGTAGCAGACACTGGAAAATTCTATCACTGGGTGGAAAGGGATGGATTAAAAGCCAGCACCAAGGCACTGATCATAGTAGCACAACAACAGGCACTAAGAACCAGATCTGTAGAAGCAAGAAATTAGATAGGACCCAAGGTACACACTATGCAGAGAGAGACAGTCCAATACATAGTGGCAGGGTGTCAGAAGCAGGTAGGAACAGCATACATTGAATGGCACAAGTAGTTGGCATTATGTGTGTAGCAACATCTGCATAATGTAAGAGTTAGTGTAGGTGGGAGATTCCATAGAAGATTGTGGAAAACAGGACAAAGTTCCTATGGAACCTCCAAATCCACACAGAAGGCCAGACATTATGTGATACTGACAGCAACACCAAGAATAAGAAACATGAGAAGCTGGAGAAATACTGCGGCCTGAAGGAGAAACTTGAGAGGATATGGAAAATAAAGGCCAAAGTGATCCCGGTAGGGGTATGTGGTATGCAGTAAAGAGATCGTGATAGATGCAAGATATAAATTTCCACTATATGCTGATGATCTATTCTATTCCATTTAATAAACCAGTCAGAAAATTGCACTCCTGATTTCATTTTGCTAATTCATAGGCTTAGTGCCCCATCTGGTTACTCTATAAATTGAAGCACATCCACTGGGTCTAAAGTGGGGATTTTTATAAGTATCGTGGGTCAGATTTCAGGCAATATTCTGATTCTTTTGTTTAATTCAATCTAAGAATTCTTAGGAAGCTGCTCAAAGGATAAATCTCAATATTTTTACACAAATGAATGTTGACAGATGCTCCAGCATTTCTTTGAGCATTTAATGATAAAAATGAATTTAACTCAGAAGTTGAATTGCATTTTATCTTTTTTATTTATAGGATTTCTTTTTCTTTTTTATATATATAAAAGTTTTTAATTTATTTGTAGGATTTCTAAAGGTGGTATACCTCAAGATTTCCATTGTTTAAACTACAGTTAGCTGTTGGGGAAATGTTAAGATTGTGCCACACTTTTAGTTTTATCACTGGACTCTTCGTGCCAGAAAAGCCATTTAGAAATTGGAATGTTAATTTATATTGTCTGGACTTGTCCTACAAGTACTATAGTAATACATAGTATATAAATACTATGGTAATGAAATCCATAGGATGGTTATTATAGCTTTAATTGATCATGGTTAATTGAAGATGTATAAATTAGGCTTAGCTATATCTCCAGCATTTGGAATCAATTAAGACATCAGGAACTGAGGATTTTCCATTCATTGGGGATGACCAAAATAATTATTATACATGGAAGAACGTATTAACACTTAAATGGCTGCAGAATAGAAGAAATTAGAGTAGAAACTTTATTGATTTAATCATCTGACCATATCAAAAGTATAAAACTGATACGTATATACAAGTAAATATAAAGAAAACATAGTCATACTATGTTGTCACTCTTACAATTAACCTCAATTTGATCTATAGTCTGCTCTCTTCAAAATGGCCTTTGATATATCTTACTAGTAATATGCAGGTTCATTCCCACAAAAAGTATTATAATTTCTCCTGGGTGCCCCAGTTTTTTTAGGTTTTAAATAAGAAAGATAAACAGACCTTTTTGCAAAATACAATCTGCAATCAAGAAGGCTATCTGTAATGCGTTCAACAGCTAGTGTACCACAATTATGTAATCTTTCTTCAAATGGAACCCCATAAAACCTCCTACATCTCACCATAGAGTCTAGTTGTTCAAAACAAGCTCTAGAAAAAGCTCTTCTAAAGAGTTGAGCCATGTAAGTTGTTAAATACTTTTTTAACAGGAAGCCTATTTGTGTTCAACCAGATATTTCCTCTTAAGCAAACACATTAATGATCCTTTGTTGTTTGAAACATCTGTTGGCCTTCAGATCTGACTGAAATGGATGGAAAAATCCATATTATAAGATAACATTTGAAAGCTGAACAGCCCAAGTATGAGGAGCATGTTATGCAAGTGCTGTATAGAACAAAGCCTGGGTAATCTATCTGGATCCATAAATAAGAACTTCATCCAATTAACTTCTTTAATAACTAGATGAATTGGTATATGGAATATGATCAACTTTGCCTCTACTGCTGGAGTTGATACAGGTTTATTTATTCACATATCTCCAAGATGCATTCAACAAAGTGGACAATATCTGTTGCAATAAAGGGGCATTTGTATATCTCCACAATTCTATAAAATATATATAATCGCTATTTGGTTGTTATTTCCCCTTTGATTGGAATTAGAGAACCCAGGTAGCCTATGGTTAGTCAATTGTCTTATGGTATTGACATAGGCTAGAGCCCTTCAAAAACTTCTCTTAAAATATGGGAGCCAGGAATCTGCTTCTGCAGAAACAATTTCTAAGTATAGATAGGTCAATGGGTTCCTTGTCCAGGCTTCAATATATCTAGTCCACCTCTTCTCAATACAACTATCTTGGCCTTGACCTTATTGATGTTCAGGTAGTTGAGTGTGCAGTATGGACTAAATCTGTACAGCAGTCTTCTCATCCCTACCTGGGTATATGACATCAAGTCTGCAGAATTGTATCATTCTGCAGAAAGCAGAATGTTTTACATTTTTGTCTATCTACAGAAAGAATGTAAAACATTCTATATTGTCTATTTTGAAAGGACTTTTGCATATTATTAATTAAACAAAATGGGAGCTAGTACATATCCTTGTCTGACTCCCATTTGCTGCTGTGGATTTCTAATATAATGAATATCTCAATACAGGATTATTTTCAACAAAAGAGCAAAGAATATTTAAGCAATTTAGTCATTTTGTTTGGATTGTTCAGCCTCTTTGTTTTGTTTTTTTGTTTGATAAATGTTGTGCCATATTATTTTATTAATTCTATTTATGTAGGTAATCTTCTTTATTTTAATTAGTTGACATAATACAAACTTTTTTTTAAAAAATGACTTAATCTGGGACTGTACATTACCTATCATTGAACAACAGTTCATTCTACAGGAGGGAATAAAGTTATTGTTGGATGATTTGTTCAGAAAAATTGCTTAAGCGGTTACAGAAAGGTCCAACATTTGATTTTGAATAATGACCACTAGATATCTCTAAACATCTATTAACAAGGCATAAGAGCAGCGGTGGGATTCAACTAGTGTTACTAACAGTTCGGTGACTACGCTTCTCACCTGTGTAAAAAAAACCTTTTGCTGTGCCGCCCAGACAACTGAAAAGCACTGCGTGCAGGTACACAGCATTTGGGAAGTCTCTTTTTTCCTGCTTTTTCAACCGCAGTTGTGCCGAGCAAAGCAGCTGAGATTGAAAAAGCAGGAAATAAAGGACAACCAAGAGCTGTCCAGTGCAGTGTCTGCTGCTCTTCAGAGCTACCGGTTCAATAGAGCCGGGCAGAACTGGTAGCATCCCACCCCTGCATAAGAGAAATAACAGATTACAATTTTTATTTCTAAATTCCGTTACTTGGAGACTGAGAGACCATCTACTCCTCATGTAACTGCCACTAGCCGATTAGCTTTCATGAAATTTTATTCACTCATTCTTGAGTTGGCAGAACATTATATTGGCATGAAATCTGCTGCTTCCATTGCTGGTCCTTTCTCCACTTCCCAGCCATTATCTGCCCTTGGTTGATATCAGAATAAAGAGGAAAATACTATTTTAATATTAATAGAGGTAAAGTCTGTCTTTGTCCTGGGTGAGGGAGATGAAGATAAGAAACATATTGCCATAATGTTCACAGTTACCAATATTTTTTTTTAGATATCTGGTTTAAAGAGTAGTTATAATACAAATTCCTGGGCCCAAGAATTACCAATATTGCAAGAATTCTTTATCATATTGAAGAACCCCATAATACTATTATTACCTCTGATGACTTCTTTGAAATGATATTCAGTACTGTTGCTTCTTGGGCTATTTCTGTTTTGCCTGTCTGCTGGTTTTGCTCTGCTGCAGGTAATGCCTTAGGCAGCAAATCTGCCAAAGAAATAAATATATTATAAGTGTGTGTCAGAGAGTGAGTAAAAAGGAAAAACCTCTCCAAAGTTAATTAGACCCTTCCCCAAAAAGGGGGATTGCTGCTCCAATATTTCGAACAATGGATAAGCTAATTCAAATGCCGAGACAGAATTGAAATTTCCATAGAACTCTGCTGAACTTTACCATTAACTTTGCTTATGGTCTCCTTTTTCCCCAAGTAGAAGAAATTAATATAAAGAACAAAATTATACCTTTTAGTGTGAAAAATATATGGGGGAAAAAATCAGAAAATTGGGCCCAGTATAATCCATGTCACTAAATTTCCCTTTTTTTATAAGTTTTATAAGTTTTAACAACAATAATAATGACAAATACAAACTAAAATAGAACAAAAAAGAAGAATGAAAAGGGGAGGGGAAAAAAACTAAAAGGAAAAAATGAAAAGTAGAAGAAAAATAGAAAGGAGACAAGATATAAAGAAATATATAAAAATGTGACTTCCAATCTTAACAGCAGTTATAAATACAAATTACATTTTAACCTCGATCTCATTACATCATGACTCTCTTTTTTTCTATATTATATCCTGTCAAATCTTCAGAACCATAAATCATGTTCATTTTTTCTTTCTTATACAAAAAGTCCATGAGAAGTTTTCAATCACCAAAATATAAGTATTGTCAAACAAGTTAATTAGCCATTTCAGCAAATTCTACCATCTTCCCCAACCATTCCTCCATTGTATATTGTCAAATATTTCCATCTTGATGCATACAAATAATCTTGCTGCAGTTATTATATATAAAAGCTGTGTTCCATGGCTCTTTTCGAATTCTTTATCTATCTTTTCCAGCAGGATAAACTTCTAGTTTCAATTGAATGTTAACCTTTAAAATCTTCTGAATCACTTTATATATTTGAGTCCAAAACTTTCTAGCACTTTTCACATTCACCAAGTATGATAAAATGACCCTACTTGTTGTTTACATTTCCAACATAAATTTGAAACACCTTTATAAATTCTGACTAATTTTTCTAGTGACATATACCAACAGTACATTATTTTATAAACATTCTCCTTAAGATTAGAATGTAATGTGAATTTCAATGATCTGTCACTAAATTTCCCAAACACTATTTAAACAGAGTAATATTACTGCAGCATGGCACATAAATATTCTACATCAAAGTTACTGGAAAGGACTTCAAGACAATCTGCAATGCTGCAACCCTGAAGCAGACTATTTTGTAATCAAGAGATGGATGGAAATATGTACCTTCAACTATGTTCTGTTCGGAGCGTGGGTGCAAAGAACAGAGACGAGGCATCGGAAAGTGACTCAACTCTTTATTAGTGACTTCAGAACAGAGCTAAAATACTCGGGCAGCAGCAGCCCTTTTATAGGTCTCGCTGCTGTCATAACAGCCAATGCTTTGAATTTGCCGCGCTGGCGGCGTCCAATCAGCAGCGTCCGTTAACAGCCAATCAAATCAGCCTGGGACGACCAATCAGGATCCGCTGCTGGCGGGCCAATCAGAAGTGCAGGATTTTGAGCCTGCTGTGGAAGTAAGCTTTTAATTAGCGCAATTGCTTAGTCCGTAACACCCCTCCCCCCTAGGTTCCGTCTGAGGGGTGGGGTGATGTACTCTCGCAAGTACGCAGGTCGTTTCACCTGTCTGCCCGATCTGCATTGGCCCAACAGTTCTTGCCTTGGCTCTGTTTCCGATGGGCTATTTGCTGGGCTGAACGGCACGGCTGGGTCAACCACTTCTCTGGGCGACACGGGGCTGTCATCCCTGCTTCCATCAAGGCTGCCTCCTGAGTTTCTTGGGTTTGCTGCTGTCGCAGTGCTGCTTTGTGGCGAGGCTATCATCTGGTCCAGATCTTCCTTGGAAGGTGAATATCCTGAGGTTGGTTGTGTTGATTTTTGGGTTTCATGTACTGCGTCGTATGTTGGCTCATTTTCGGCCCCCTCGCTTTCCCTTCCCCCCCAGGTTTGAGGTTCAGGGCTAGAGACAGGGGTAGGTGCCAGTCTGGAATGAAGTTGGTCAATGTGGCGCTTCCACATTTTCCCCTCAACAGTTTGTAAATGGTAGGAATGAGGCCCCGTAAGTTGAATTATGGTAGCGGGGACCCACAATGGGTCACCTGAGAAATTCTTTGCGAAAACTGGGTCGCCTACCTTGAACGTTTGATACTTGCTGCTGGACCCTAGGGGTTGTTCTGGCGTGTAGGCAGGGTGTATGCGGTCAAGGTGTGATCGAAGTTTCTGTTCCATCAGGAGTTCGGCTGGGGTTTTGTTTTCCGTCCCATCAGGAGTTCGGCTGGGGTTTTGTTTGTAGTACTGTGTGGTGTAATATGTTGGAGGAGGAGCATCCTGGTTACTTTATGATCGATGTCTCCTTGTTCCATTTTTTGTAAAGTTTTCTTCACGAATTGGACTATTTTCTCAGCCCTACCATTGGCCGCAGGGTGGGCAGGTGAGGTCAAGGCATGGCGTATCCCCCGATCTGCTAGGTACTGTTCAAATGCGAGAGCAGTGAATTGGGGACCATTATCGGAAACCAGGACATCTGGTAGTACATGTGTAGCAAATAGTTTATTTAATTTTTTAACGACTGCTTCTGTGGTGGTGCTCTTCATTTTGTGGACCTCTAGCCAATTTGAATAGTCGTCCACAGTTATGAGAAAGGTATATCCTTTGGTGGGTCCCGCAAAATTGAGGTGGATGCGGGACCAGGGACCCCGGGGTGTCTCCCATTCCGTTGGTGGGGCTTTTGGTGGATCTGTGCGAGTTTCTTGACACTTATTGCAAGTGGTCACCCAAGTTTCTATTTGTTTATCTATAACTGGCCACCACGCGTAGCTCCTGGCTAGTGCCTTCATCACACGATGCCAGGATGTCCATTGTGCAACAGTTTCAGGACTTTCTGTTGTAGCCGCTCCAGAATGACAACTCTGTCTCCCCACAATATACATCCTTTTTGGGAGAAAAGCTCTGTCTGTCGGTTTTTGAAGGGTTTGAAGATGACACTGAGTTCATTGTCAGGCCAACCTCTTTCCACCCAGCTGAGGATTCGTGCTAAACAAGGATCTTTCCTTGTTTCTGTGGTGATGTCTCATGCAGTCAGTGGTGGAGAAGGAAGGGTTTCAATTTGTAGCGTTGTTAGTGTTAGAGCCGGATCGTCTATGACTTCCGGTAGCGGTGAGCGGCTCAAAGCGTCAGCGTGGGGAATGGCTTTCCCCGGGCGGTGTAGCAATTGGTAATCATATGTGGCTAGAAATTCCGACCAACGCGTCATTCTTGGTGATAAGATGTGGGGTGTTGGTTTGTCCCCTGCTAAAATGCCAAGTAATGGTTTGTGATCGGTGACTATGGAAAAGGGTCTTCCATATACATACTCAGGGAAGCATTTGACAGCTGCTACGATAGCGAGAGTCTCTTTATCAAGTTGGCTATAGTTCCTCTCAGCTTTAGCTAAAGTCTTTGAAAAAAATGTAATAGGTGCCTCAGTACCGTTTGGTAGGATGTGACTCACCCCAAACGGTGAGGCATCACAGGTGACGGTTAAAGGTAAGATCTCTTTATATTGTATCAATACAGCATCTGAAGTTAAAAGGTCTTTGACTTTCTGAAAAGCTCATTCTTCGCGTTATCCCCAGACCCAGGAAGCCTTCTTGTCGAGGAGCCTATGCAGGGGTTCGGCCACAATTGCTTTCTGGGGCAAGAAGATGTTATAAAAGTTAATGAGTCCTAGGAAAGCTTGGAGGTCTGTTTTATTCCTAGGTCTTGGGGCGTTTTTTATGACAGTCAGGTTTTTTTCAGTAGGATGAATTCCCTGTTTGTCAAATAGATAGCCCAGGAATTCAACCTTTTCTGTACAGAGTTGGCACTTGTCCTTCTTGACCTTTAGGCCAGCGTCTTTAAATTTCTGTAGAACCATTTGGAGTCATTTTTCTAAAATGCATCTAGTCGGGGCAGCTATCAGTACATCATCGAAGTAGGGCACGACCCCTTTTATGCCTTGTAGCAATCTTTCCATTAAGCTCTGGAAAATGCCGGGGGCTACACTTACTCCGAACTGGAGTCTGTTACACTTGAAAGCCCCTCCATGCGTGACTATAGTCTGGGCCTCTGCAGTCTGTGCATCTACGGGCAACTGCTGGTACGCCTGAGCTAAGTCCAATTTTGCAAATATTTTCCCACCTCCAAGGGAGTGAAGAAGGTGTTGGACCATAGGTATGGGGTAAGCGCTCTGATGGAGCGCATGATTTAGGGTGGCCCGGTAATCCCTGCAAATTCTCACTGATCCGTCTGGTTTTATGGGGGTCACGATTGGGGTCTCCATCGAGCATTGTCAATTGGTTCCAACACACCTTGTGCTATTAATTTGTCCAATTGTTCATCAATCTTTGGCTTGAGTGCAAAGGGCACTCGATGAGGCTTAAGGCGAACGGGCGCAACTTCGGGGCTGAGGTTAAATGATATAGGGGACCCTTTGTACTAGCCTAGCTTCTCACTGAACACGTCCTGGAATTCTTGGACAAGGGCCGCTTCCCAGTCATCACTGCCAGTCTGGTTGATGCCAGCTAGTTCGATTCCTAATGGCGCAAACCACTATAGACTCAGAAGGCTGGGCCGATCTCAATTGACAATGGTCAATGGTAAGGTTGCAGTGTGGTCCTTGAAGGTGACTCGGAAGTTGCTGGAACCAATGACTGGAATTCTATTTCCTTGGTAGTCTTTCAATATGACGTTTTGAGTGCTGAGGTCCTGATGATGGATGTCAGGGATCAGCTACTTGAAGGTTTTCCAGGATACCATTGATAGGGACGATCCAGAGTCGACCTCCATAACGCATGGTCACTTCTCGATGGCAACCCTCACTCGGATTTTCCTTGCATCAAGGGATGAAGCATGGCCTATGGTGATGGTCTGGTGTGCCTCTTCTCATCGGGATGAAGTGGTGGATGCTCGGTTTCTGTATTGAAAGTTCCATTGGTTGTTTTGGCAGTCCCGATTAACTGGTGGGATGCCTGTTGTCTGTCGGAAATTGTTTTCTCTCCTGGTTGGGCTGGGTCCTCGCTTGCTTCTGCAGACCTTAGCGATGTGGCCCCTCTTCCCGCAGGAATGGCAGAGTGCGTCTAGGAATTTGCAGTTGGATCACGGGTGACTGCCCCCCATCTGGAGCATTGGTATGGGGATTTTCGATCTTTTGGTCCCGCTGGTCGTGTTCTGACCTGAGTCTCTTGACCTCTTCTTCTTCGTTTTCTGATGAGGATTCGAGGTCCTCATGGTGGGTGGTTGTCGTGTGCCTCTCGGAAAATGGCGTAGCATCGCTGGCGAGTTGGCGGTGCGGTGCATTTGCTCGGCGCATTCGAGCGGCTGACTTCCTGGTTGCTTCTGCTGCAGTAGCATCAGCGATGACATCTGAGAGGGCGATGTCTCCCTTCGCCATAATCTTGCTCTGGGTCATAGGGTCTCTTAGGCCCAGAACAATTCGATCTCTCATGGCTTCCTCGAGATTTGTGAAGCCACAGAGTCCTCCTAGGTTTCTGAGGTCAGCGATGAAGTCCCCAACGCTTTCGCTTTCCCGTTGGTCCCTCTGGTAAAACTCATGTCTTCTGATGAGTGTTGGCACCGCCAGTGCATAATAGGCCCGGAGGATTGGGGCAAGGTTGTCCCAGTCCATTGTCTTGACTTCTGCTGGTTTTGCAAATGCTTTTGCCATCTTGAAAACGGCAGGCCCGCAATGGGTCAGAAATACAGCTCGTTTCTTGCCAGGCGTAGCATCTTCCAGATTGTTGGTCTCCAGGAACATCTGGAACCTGTCCATATACGAGTCCCAGTCTTTGTTAGCCGGGTCAAATGGAGCGGGTGGTATAGCGCTGCTGGTCATTCTGACGCTTCTTCGGTGCGCTCTTAGCCATGTGCTCTGTAGGGTTCGTTGAGTGTTTGATCAGCTCTTAAAGTCTCCACATCCCATCCTCATCACCAGTGTCCTGTTCAGAGCATGGGCGCAAAGAACGGAGATGAGGCATTGGAAAGTGACTCAACTCTTTATTAGTGACTTCAGAATAGAGCTAAAATACTTGGGCAGCAGCAGCCCTTTTATAGGGCTCGCTGCTGTCATAATAGCCAATGCTTTGAGTTTGCTGCGCTGGCGGCGTCCAATTGGCAACGCCCGTTAACAGCCAATCAGATCGGCCTGGGATGACCAATCAGGATCTGCTGCTGGCGGGTCAATCAGAAGTGCAGGATTTCGAGCCTGCTGTGGAAGTAAAACTATTTAAGCTTTTAATTAGCGCAATTGCTTAGTCCGTAACAAACTACAGCTGTGTCGCACAAAGCAGCTGCGATTGAAAAAGCAGGAAATAAAGGTCAGGTAAGAGCCCGGGCAGGCAGATGAGCCAAAACAGCAACAGACATAGAACCAGTTCTATGTATGCTCTCTGTTTGCTGCTCTTCAGAGCAATCGGTTCTGCAAAGTTGGACAGAACCGGTAGAATCCCACCCCTGTCTTAGGCATTCAGAGAGGGTCAGATCTAGCCCTCTTGTGTTTATACAGAGAGTCTAGGCTAATTCCATAGTTGATCCCTCCCCCCCCAAAAAATCAAGAAATCCAAGAAGAAACCAGCATGGTTGCACAAAGATCTTTCTGATATACTGAAAGACAAAAAGAATAAGTACAAAAAATGGAAACACATAACTAAGGCAGAATATCAACAGATAGCCAGAATCTGCAAAGATGAAGTTAGAGAAGCAAAGGCTCAGAATGAACAAAGATTTGCAACAAAAGTCAAAAATATTTTTTTAAAAAGTTTCTTTCAACATATAAATAACAAAAGAACAAATCAAGGAAACAGTCTGTCCACTAAAGAAAGAAGATGGCAAGGAAGTTAAAGGCAGTAGAGAGAAAGCAGAGCTGCTTAATTCATCCTTTGCATCAGTCTTCATACAAAAAGGCCCAATCTACCAAAAATATAACTGTAAAAGACAGATTAGAAATAAAAATAAGCAAGATTCTTAGACTCATTACAAAAAAAATTGTTGAGACTTTAGAAAAAGTGCAAAGAAAAGCAGCTAAGATGATTAAAGGTTTGGAGACTAAAACATATGAAGAATGGTTGCAGGATTTGGGTTTCGCTAGTCTAGAGAAAAGAAGGACTGGGGGACATGATCGCAGTATTTCCTGACTTATCAGAAATTTATGCAAACCTATATATTTCTGATTAGAAGAATCAGTATCTTGACTCTGAGAGCATTTGCACCAAGACAAATTTCTTGTGTGTCCAATCACACTTGGCCAATAAAGAATTCTATTCTATTCTATTCTATTCATATACTCATGCCAATTGGTAAAAAATATCTATAATTCAGATTTAAGTGTTCATCACCTATACCTAGCCAGTTCCTTCATTTGTTCAGGTTTCATTCACCGTAGTGATTTTCCAGACTGTACATAGTTTATAATTTCCCTGAAACCATACTCATTTTTACACAAGATCAATATAAGGGAAAACATTGAAAAGGTAGATACCAAAGCTTTATTATTGCTCTAAGGAAGAGCAGATACACTTGAAAGTATTTTTCCATTAAATCATTTTAGCCATTTTGTTCATCACAAAAGAGAATACAAATGTAAGGAGAGTATTTCTGGATGAGACCAAAGGTCTATCTTAACATCCTGCTTTATAAGCCAAATAGATGACTTTTCATTTAATGTGAAAACCTAGAATGCTTTTGTATAGTTGTTTGGATGACTTAGCTAAGAGATACCTGGTTATGATAAAAGTGAAGTTGCTGAAACTTTCAAATGCAAAAACATGGATAGCAATGTAAATATTTACTGCTTACGTTGGACATTTTCTGATGGAGGGAGTTCTGAAATGGGATCTGAGCCAAGCGTAGCTGGTACATAAGCTTTGTTAGAAGGCTTCTGGGAGAAAAGCATTGCATGTGAAATGCGCCGTCTAGTCCGGCGCGCAATTTCACGTTCATTATGCATCAGTTGTTCATCTTTTAAAATAGCAAGAACTTGCTTAGCCTTCTCCCTTACATGAAAACCTGTTGAAAAGGAAATATTGATACATTTGTAAAGCTTACTAATGCCTTCTGTGGTTACTATATTCATTAGGACTTTATGGATTTGGAAAATGCTGAAATGCCAGTAATATAAAGATCTTTATACCTAGGGCAATTATCTTGTTTTTCAAATCATAATCACATCATATACCTGCCAATAATAAAAAACTGGATTTTTTTTCTTTAAAACATTTGTTAAACTAGCCCAAGGATTATATGATTCTTTAGCTAAAGTAGTGTTATAAGAGAATGCCATTTTCAGAAATAGGGGATGTCATGCAAATAGATTGAAATGTTGTTCTCTGATATTGTAAGAAATATGATAGTCTTTCAAAGGTGCTATTCAAAAGGCAACTGGACTTTCTTAATTTTTTTCCCTTGAAGATGTTTAAAGAAGCTTCATCCATTCTGGCAGGATGATTGGGCTAGAGGGTTGGGGGGAAGGATTTGTCCTGACAGGAGTGGGAGCTGGAAGGAACATATTTCTTTACAATCAACTGATCATTTGCATTCTCTCTGAGAGCCATTGAGGCACTTGGAGATTTATCTGTGCCCACAAGGCCACCTCAATAAGAGTGCAAATAGGTGTGGAATCTTCTTGGAACTGCCAAAAGGATTGTGTTATAGACAGGAGATAGGTGGCTTATCCCTCCTATCTATTACATGATATCCTAAACATTGTACATGATATTGCATGGTATCCTAAATATTGTTCATTGCACATGCATCAATTAGTGGATATTCTTCTACTATAGCTTGTAATCCAACCCAAAGCAGAATATCATAGTCTTATATAATTAAAATTTGGTGATAACAAATGAAGCTTTTTTATTGAAATAGTTATTAAGTAAGTATCTTGACATAATTATTTATAGAGCAATTCTAACAATCAGAAACTAAAGATCCACTGCATCTTGCAAGACAATGCAATAATTTATTTAAAAGGCCCTGCATCATTTATGTCAACAGGAAATAAAATAATACAGTGCATGGCTTTAAAATTATAAATAAACAAAGAAGTTGTTGTTCTTTTGTTTTACAATATGGATTTTTTTTCTCTTGTAAATCACATAAATAAAAATAACTGACATATCTAAATCATTAAAGTTAAATGACTAAAAACTAAAATTAAGAATATAATGTTTGCTATATGATATAGAGATCTGACTGGTTTTACTGTTAATTTAGAATTATTAGATTCTTATATGATTTGATTTCTTTCTTTCAATTTTACATGCTGCCTAATTAGTCCTAATTAGGCAGGCTTGTTGCCTGCCAAAAACAACCTTATAAATCCAATCAATGCCACATACGCTGTTTGTAAGGTAATGATGACACCAGTTAAAAACTAAACTAGTTTTCATTATCTATATTCTCTTGAATGATGTATGAGATTCAGGGATGCCAGTAGTGGAGGGAAGATATATGATATAGCACACAAAGACAGGTCAGTGGGAAGAGAAAAGGGAAGTACCATAGCAGGACAAGTATACTTTTGCACAAATTTGAAAAGCCTAGTCATGACTGGTTTCACTTCTCCAAAGAATTTTTGCTTTTGCATCCAAAATATTTCAGCTTCAACTTCATTCTTAATGCTTTCAGTGAACTGTCTTGTCTGTTTTACTTGTACCAAATGATTTGACCTTCCTGCTATCCTGCTGTATATTCTCAACCATTTTCCCCAAGAGTATAATTCAAACACAAACCTTTTTCCTCATTTAACTTTTATGACTGTCTGGGTAAAAACATTGCCTTAACAGTACATACCTTTTTTAGCAGTATATTTACACTCTTAATGCTTTGCCCTATATTTATCCCCAAGTAGAAATCTTTGTTTCATATTGTAGTCAACATCTGTGTGGAGTTTTAAGTCCAGAAATATAAAATGTGTAATTGCTTCCACTACTTTATCAGTTAGTATTTAGCTGACACTAGCAGTTGACTTAATCTTAGGTTTTCATTCTTACTTAGGCATCATTACTTTTGCACTCTCATCTTTTACCTTCAGGAAATATCACTAGATCAAGAGTGTCAAACTCACGATGTCATGTTGTCGTCACGTGATGTATTGCAACTTTTTTCCCCTTTGCTAAAATGGGGACTGGTGTGGCCAGCGTGTGATGCATCTGGTCCACGGCCCATGAGTTTGACACTCCCGCACTAGATTGTAACAAAAAGATAGAGAAAACACTATCTTTTTAATGCCATCTAGTGGTTCCCCAGGGGTTTGCAGTTCACATCTCATATTGCTACCCAATACTAACAACAAACACATCCATTTAATATATCCAAGTATTTTTAATCTTACCTTGATCTTTTCCTGCTTCATCTAGATGATGAAAATCTTTTAATATCTGAAAGTTAAAGAAACCCTCTTGACAATGTTGTATGACTTTCTTTGATCCATTCTTGATGAGATAGTCCAAGAGTGTAAGAGATTTGTACACGTGTCTCCAGTTCTTCCCATGGTCATTCATCCTATGCCAGATCATGTTCATAATCTCAGAAAGGGAACTTGTGTTGTATGTCAGGTCACTTATCTCTAACATTAGAGAACTGGAAGGACCCCAAGGGTCATTAGAAGTTGCTTCTCTGACTTTTACCTCAGCTTCAGAATAATTTTTCACAAGGTTTTTTACATGCCTTCTGAGTGCCATGAATGTAGAAAATTATTGTTTGTATTATTAAACAGATGGGAAACATTAAAGCCTTTTTCCTATGATTGCTTTCTCTCTTTCCATTTTCCACTGCAATAACCACTAGAATTCTGTAAGTAAAATAGCAGAACATTAATGTCATCAATGAGAATGATACCATACAACAGGAGTCCCCAACCCCAAGCCGCAGACAGGTACTGGTCTGCAGTTCATTGGGAATCGGGCCACACAAGCAGCAGGTGAGCACGTGAACCTCCATTTGTGCATTCTTGGGAACTAGGTTGCACAGTGCACACACAAAACCACCACCACCACCCACCACCACCCCTCCTGGTGATGGTCCCTGGAGCCAGAAAGGTTGGAGGCTACAGCCATAAAAATTTTCAAAGAGATTTAATATGAAATACTTTATCTTTTTTTTTCCAACTATTAATCAGTAGTCCAATACAAAAGTTATAATTAAGCTTCTTCAACTAATGGAAGATAAAAACTGAACGAGTGCATGACAATGTTTTTTATTCTGTGTTTTAATTATTAAGTCCCCAGGTTACATATGAGCTAAAAAATAGAACGTAAAATTATGTTTAATCGTAAATTCCAATATGAACCAACACCATACATTGGTTCATTTCATAATAATCCTACAGGTAAAAGGTTATGGAAATGCACTGAAATGGTGCAAGATAATTCTTCCTCTCTTACCCACAAGTCCCTTTTATGCCCAAATCAGGTAAAATATGGATTAGTATTAACCAGTAGTAGTTGTAGAAGGAATAAAACTATGGCATATTCTCAATGGTTTAGTACAGGGATATCAAAGTCAAGGCCTGAGGGCCGCATCTGGCTCATAGGGTGCTTAGATTTGGCCCACAGGGGTGACCTAGAAACAGTGAAGGACCAGCCCATGGTACCTCTGCCAGTGAAACGGAGCTCCATTTTCTCTGGCTGAGAATTACAGGAGGCCATCACAACCAAAAATAGAGCTTGGGAGCCCGTTTTCGCTGGCAGAACACTTGGGCCACTAACACGATGATGTTGAGTTGGTTATGCCCCCCCTGCCCTCCCCCCAATTTCAAATGCAACCCTGATGCAGCCCTCAATGAAATCGAGTTTGAAACCCCTGGTTTGGTAGATCAGAAATTATGTCCTTCTGTGTATATATACACAGACACATGCACAAGAGTATCTAAAATTCTACTGCCTGCTAGGTGACTTATTCATATGCACATTTACTGGTTAAAAACAGTATTTAATGCCCCAGTAAATAATTACAATTTGAAAAATGCAGTTAGGAAAAAAAATATTGGAGTATAAATCGAGGAGTTTTAATTCTGAAGCAGAGCAACTGAGAAATGCTGAAATTTTTTGTGCCTCTGCAGAAATATTAAATATTCTGAGAGGTTCTAAAATAAAGAAGAAAAAGAAAGAAGAAAAAATAGAGTCCATTTGCCTGTTGGGCTCTGCAGGACTATGAAAATATTTAATCTACACTGATTAGCTTAATGATTGGAATTCACAGCTAGTGCCAGCAATCAGGAGAACATTTTAGTGCTACAGTGATGCCTTCAAGGAGCTTGCAGACTCTAAACAGCTTAAATTATTGTGAATTATCTGGTCACACCTTTATGAAAATTTAACTACTTCTTCCTTCCTTCTCTTCATTAATTAGCATCAAGGTGTGTAAGTCTCTAAAGAGTTCCTAAATCTCTATAGAATATTGCTATAATCATATATCAAATTGATTTCAAGCTCTGACAAGCAATGGCCTTGGTCAGAGACAAAAATTATAATCAGATTTTACATATCCAAATATCAAATTTTACAACTGATAATAAAGGTGTTCATTTTCTACCTCACATAATATTGTTACCCTGACAGTTAAAGTGCTATTTAAGAATGGTTTGTGATCAAAATCTAGAGGAATTTGAAGCAAGAAATGAAAATATTCCTTTTTTATATTTTGATCCTTTTTAATCAAAGGGTGTATAAAACAATTCAAAAATATGTAAAATCAACATTGCCAAAGATAAATCCCCAGCTCCATGAAGCAGGAAAGTCTATTGATTAGCACTAACCATTTCATCATTTGCCAACTCTTCCTTTTATCTGTACTTCACCTACAGTCTGTGTTTCTTTGTATTTTCTCATGTACAGAAAAAAATATTTTATAATGTATTTCAACGAATCTATTAAAAATTATATTTGCCTTTGCTTTAATGTGCATAAATTTTACACTGCCGAGAGAGGTTCACCTTGGCATTGGTTACATTACACAGCAGCAAATATTGATCAGGGATCTTTACACAAATTGCATATACCGTATATACTCGAGTATAAGTCGACCCGAATATAAGCCGAGGCACCTAATTTTACCACAAAAACTGGGAAAACTTATTGACTCGAGTATAAGCCAAGGGTGGGAAATGCAGCAGCTACTGGTAAATTTCAAAAATAAAAATAGATACCAATAAAAACTTTCACTAGGACAGTTGAGAATAAGTTTGATGTTCACAATTTCCTCTTTGAAAGAGACCAGTAAATAGGGAACAAGAAGATGAAGAAAAAGAAGTGTGTTTTTTCACACTTTTCACACTGCAGTGAACAAAAATGACATCATAGGAACAGGCTTATTCTCAGTCCAAAGGTTTGTTTCTGATTTCTTCCCTGATTTAAGGGAAATTTGGGAAACGATCTCACTATCATGAAAGGTTTAATTGATTCACTAATGCAAAAGAAGATGATGATGACAGTGGGAGGCAGGAGTCACTCTCTCCCTTGCAAGAAAAAAGCAAGAGCCGTTCTTATGATCTCTCTCTCTCTCTCTCTTTCCCCGTAATACAGTCAAGCCCTTTCCAGCACGCGCGATCTGCCGCCGCCGCTTTGCGCCTTGCAAATGCAAAATCCCGGAGTTTTTGCATTTGCAAGGTGCAAAGTGGCAGGGGTGGATCCCGTGTGCTGGAAAGGGCTTGACTGTATTACGGGGGGGGGGGAGAGAGAGAGAGAGAGATCATAAGAACGGCTCTTGCTTTTTTCTTGCAAGGGAGAGAGTGACTCCTGCCTCCCACTGTCATCAACATCTTCTTTTGGGTTAGTGAATCAATTAATTTGGGAAATGATCTCACTATCATGAAAGTCAATGTTCTCTGCCTGTGGGGCATTTGGAAGAAAATGCCCCGCAGCATATCCACACACGTGTAAGGGGAATCAGAAATCCCCGCGTTCAATGTTTAGCACAGCAGAAGAGAAAACGCAGCTGTGAGCAAATACTGGGAAAACCTGATTGATCAGAAGGAAGGAGGCAAAAGAGGGAGGGGTGGTGGTGGACGGAGGTCCCACTGGTATTTGTGAAACACTTGGTCGGCAGCGCTTAAAGTCAATGTCCTCGCTCCCACCCACCCAAAGCCACGAAGTCCCCCAATTGTGCAGCCCAGAATCACCCTCCTCTCGGGGCAGCAATGACGCCCGGTATTTCCCGAGACAAGAAGCTCCGCCATGCAATGAAAGCGCCCTGGCTCTAGGCTCGCGGGCTCAGAAAACAACGCGAGGCGAGGTCGCTTCGGCTCCGCTCAGCTTCGTTTCCTCAGCCCTAGGTGCTTTAAGTCCGCTCAGGAGGAGGGGGAGGAGGTGGTGGCAGCGGCTTGCGTTGTTTTGTGAGCTCTAGGCTCTAGGCTCGCGGGCTCAGAAAACAATGCGAGGCGAGGTCGCTTCGGCTCCGCTCAGCTTCGTTTCCTCAGCTCCAGCTGCTTTCAGTCCACTCGGGAGGAGGGGGAGGTGGTGGCGGTGGCTTGCGTTGTTTTCTGAGCTCTCGGCTCGCGGGCTCAGAAAACAATGCGAGCCGCCACCACCACCTCCTCTCCCTCCTCCCGAGTGGACTGAAAGCAGCTGGAGCTGAGGAAATGAAACTGAGTGGAGCCGAAGCGACCTCGGCTCGCGCTGTTTTCTGAGCCTAGAGCCTAGAGCCAGGGCGCTTTCATTGCATGGCAGAGCTTCTTGTCTCAGGAAACACCGGGCGTCGTTGCTGCCCCTTGAGGGGAGGGCAATTCTGGGCTGCGCAATTGGGGGACTTCGTCGCTTTGGGTGGGTGGGTGGGAGGGAGCGAGGATGGACGGAGTCCATGAAGTGGGGCTTGTTTGCCCTTGCTGGCTGCCTCTGCTTCTTTAGGGGCGGGGAAGGGGGCTCATCTGGACCA
This sequence comes from Hydrophis major, assembly GCA_033807585.1. Classification (NCBI taxonomy): domain Eukaryota; kingdom Metazoa; phylum Chordata; class Lepidosauria; order Squamata; family Elapidae; genus Hydrophis; species Hydrophis major. The sequence goes on along the minus strand of CM066331.1, from coordinate 179,838,093 downwards.
AGGGTGAGTCTCCCCCTCAGTTTCCCCTGAAGGATCTTCCGTCGCTTTTGCCTTCTCCCTACATCTTCCCTCCGTTAAAATCCCCACACACACACACACACACTTATTTTCGGTCGGATAGATTTCATGTCTGAGCATTCTCACATGGCAGTGGGTCTTTCCCCCCCCCCTAAAAACAGTTAAAAAAAGAAAAAACAATATATCCTCATGCAAGAATTTTTCTGCTTCCGATTACCCCCATGCTTAAAAGTTGCAAAGGAAACACGGAAGCAGAGAAGCGGCTGCCCAGCTCCAGAGCTCCACACCATTTTTTTTTCAGAGGGGAATCTGACTCGAGTATAAGCCGAGGGCGGTTTTTTCAGCACAAAAAATGGGCTGAAAAACTCAGCTTATACTCAAGTATATACGGTAACTATTGTAATATCATCATATAAACAGAAAACGTGACCATTGTGCTTTTTATATGTGTGTCTGTTTTTGGATTTCAATCAATTCAAAATTCAATCATTGCAATAAAATCAATTAAAAATAAAACAGTAGCATATATGATAGTTACAATTTCTAACAGCTATAGCATCCCATTAAAACATACTTGCCAGAACTTTATAGATTTAATGGTCCACCTAAAAAAACAAAAGTGAAAAGATGTACCCAAACACCTATTATTTGAATTTTAGATATTCTCAGAGGCACTCAACTCAAGATATCAAAATGTCTTAAAACAAGAGAAAGCATCTTTTATCCCAGCCACCCCTCCAAATCTATATACACTTTATGTATTAAGTAATAGTTTTACTAATACAAAACTATTGTACAGTGCTGTTATTATTTATCCATGACATAAGATGAATATTTCTTACATCACAGAAAGAAAATATAAGATTACATAATTTAAATAGAGGTCCATAAGGGGAGATTACAACTTGTCTCCAAACTACTAATCACAATCCTGTACAACATTTTCTATTCAATTAATTTTATCCTATTGTACCTGAGGAAACAATTCAGCTGTGGCAGTTAAGCCATTTACATCTGTTTTTTAAACTGCCATCAATCATTTGGAGAACCCACCTACTTCACCAATCAGAATGTTCATACTATAGCCCCACCCCTTTTCTTCTTTCAAAGACAATTCCACCTGGACAATTATTATTCTTAGGACTATCATTTATCTAAGTCAGCTCTACTGGATGCCAACTGTAGCTTTTTTTAAAAAAAAACTAGTCACTGTTTTCAGGAACTATTTATTTTCCTTATGCAAAAAAGTGGCCCCTTGCATCTGTGACCTAGATTGTATAATATGTTACCTATGCTTTATCTTTATTTCATATACTGAAACTCATTTATGATATCTAGAATGCAAATCTAAATGAAATTTGTTGCTCACTTTATAGAAGAATCAATAAAACGTATTTGTATATGTAACTCTTACTAATAGAAGTTTAATTGTGGTGCTGCTTTTAGATAGGAGGCAAATTTTGCGAAGAACATAAAATACTAGATAGAGATTTGGATTTAATAATTTTGGAAATTAAACCTGTTCTGTTTATTTATCATAAGATGATAAGTAGTCAATCATGCACTGGATACAATTTTCTTTCTATAAAATATAAACTTGTTAGCTTTCGCAGCACAGTATGCCATAGACAAAACTTGGATATTGATTTAAATCAATAAACAATGTTTCAATTAATCATGTATTTGTGTGCTGTTGAGATCTTCTACTGTATGGAATTCAGTATTGTTTATTTATCCATTCAAGTTTCTGTGCCAAAAAACCAGAAAACTTTGAGTGGCTTACAGTCTCCTCACATAAGCATTAAAGGGAAAATCATTCAAACCGTGAGCAACAGCAAACACTCGCACCATATTTTTTCTCTAAAGTAGCAATGGCACCAACACTTTGGGAATAATTAAACATTTCATCTTTTCTTCAAGCATCGTCTGCAAGAGACAAAACTTTAATGGTTTTCTAACACTTAACAGAGAAGAAGCAGTCCTTACCTCTGAGAGGATTCCATCACTAAAAAGGACTCTTTGCAGGGGTGGGCTTCAAAAAAATTAGCAAAGGTTCTTTGCCAGTTGCTGTGTGGCCTAGCTGGCAGGGGTGGGATGCTACCAATTCTGCCCGCTTCTATAGAACTGGTAGCTCTGAAGAGCAGCATACACTGAACCGGTTCTGTGTCTGCTGCTGCTTGGCCCACCTGCCCGCCCAGGCTCTTACTTGACCTTTATTTCCTGCTTTTTCAACCACAGCTGCTTTGCGTGGCATATCTGAGGTTGAAACAACAGCAAAAAAAGTGGTTTTTCAAATGCTGCGCACCCACGCATAGTGCTTATCAGCTGTCCAGGCGGCACAGCTTAAGGTGAATTACACGTGTGCTCAGTGTAATTGCTGAACGGGTAGTAACATCAGTTGAATCCCATTCCTGCTAGCTGGCCTCCTGCATCATGGTGGGGAGGATGTTTTTGCTCTCCTCAGGCTCTGGAGGCTTTCCTTGAGCCTCCAGGAAAGCAAAAATGGGCCCATTTCTGGCCTTCATGAACTTCCGGGAGGCCCGTTTTTTGCCCCTCCACAACAAAGGCTCTGGAGCCTTTTCCCCCTCCTTTGCTGGTACTTTGCTTGTGTGGAGTGACCATTTAAAGTTACAATGGCACTGAAAAAAGTGACTTATGACCATTTTTCACACTTACGACTGTTGCAGCATCCCCACAATCATGAGAGGCCAGGAGAGGAGATGCATGCCTCAATGTGAGTGATATTGAGTTGGCCACACCCAGCCAATAACATGACCACCAAGCCATGTCCACCCAGTCACATGACCACCAAGCCACGCCCACCACCTAAGCCACACCCACAGAACCGGTTGTTAAAAATTTTGAATCCCACCCCTGGTGGGAGGGGAGAGGCGGGGCCAGCCAGGAGTGGGGTTTGGGGGTTCTCTGAACTGCACAGAACCTTTACTAGGGGTTCTCCTGAACCCCTGCGAACCCTCATCAGCCCATCCCTGAACCTTTGTATATTTTTTCTTTCTATTTTCATCATATGGGAAGATTCTACTTTAGTAGCACATCTCTGAGATGTCCAAGCCAAACATTATGTAGAGTTTTAAAAGTAATAGCCAACATCTCAAATTACACCCAAAAGGTAGCCAGCATCCAAAGCATCTCCTGCTGTAGAACTGTCACATAGACAAATCTCAAAGCATCCATAACTACATGGGATACTTCTTAATCAGCTGCAGGTTCCAAGTTGTCTTCAAGAGCAATCTCATGTCACCTGAAGAAGCTTCTTGGATGAGAAGTGAAATGTCTTCAAAGGAAAAAAACGAAGTCCAGTTGCCTCTTGAAAAAGCACCTTTGGGGAAAAAGCACCTTTGAGGAAATACACCAGAGAGCTGTAGGAGAGCATAAATATGGCACGTTAAAACTATCACAGTATAAAGCATCTAAAATGATGAAGTACCAGTAGATGTTCATTAAGACTAGTTTTTGCACAGTTTATCATCTGATGCATTTTAAGTGCTGCTGCATAGAACCTGGCAACATATCGGGGGTGGGATTCAAAGTTTTTAACAACTAGTTCTGTGGGCATGGCTTAGTTGGTGGGCATGGCTTGGTGGTCATGTGACTGGCTGGGCATGGCCAACTCAACATCACTCACATCAAGGCACGCATCTCCTCGCCTGGCCTCTCATGACTGTGGGGATGCTACAACAGTTGTAAGTGTGAAAAACGGTCATAAGTCACTTTTTTCAGTGCCATTGTAACTTTGAATGATCACTCCACACAAGCAAAGTACCAGCAAAGATGGAAAAAAAACTCCAGAAAAGTTCCTGAGACAGGAAGTCTACTCTTGCCAAGAATGTAATAAGGGTTAATGGAGAGGCAGTTTCTGTAAGCAACACCAGAATGTTTCCTTCCAACAATTGGTTCTCCGAACTGCTTAGAATGTTAACAACTGGTTCTAGAGAATAGATGCGAACCTGTAGAATCCCACCCCTGCAACATATTATACATTATATTCTTCCCTGGCAGGGTAATACCTTGATCAAGGCAAGACCTCAACTGCATCCCTTATTCAGTCCAGACTGATGGTGTATAACTGGATATCATTAGCATATTGCTATCTAGGAGGCTGCAATATGAACCCTGTGGTGAGATTGACTTGGCAGGGATGAAGCTGTGCAGCATAGAAGCTAATACATCAGTCCCAGCTTGTTTTGTGACACCAATCTCCCATCATCACTTTGCCTTCGCGTCTCTGTGACATTTTCTCTTTAAAATTATACCCTCCTAATTTCCCATATGGAAATGTAAATAATTTCCCCATTATGTAAATTCATGTTTATATAAATTCATTTTCAAAAGTGGACAGACAAAAAAAGAACTTCATTATTTCCTCCTTGACCACTAACCTTAACTCTAACCCTAACCACTTTAAGTTCAATCTAACTACATTTTCCCCACTCAGCACTATTTGGAACATCCCACACGGAACTGCCCAGGAGGCTCAACCTTTTCTCCCTTATCAAACCAACTGGAGTTGCCCACACTGCAAAGCAATGCAAAGTTGCAAACCTTTGAAAATGGCCCAGAAGGATACTATGGTCATTTGCCAAATGCATGACTCCACCAGATGAACTCTTTCTCAAAGTCCTGAACTTGCTCTGTTTTTTGATTAGCTCAATTTTCCTTTATCATTTCCTATCCCTTGAGCACTCTTGTTGAATGTCTGCTACAGCTTAATTATGCTAGTGAAAAAATATAAGCAACTTTAACTGGGGAACCAGATAGTAATCATTGCAATAACTTCCTAGTTAATTTCACAATACCCGTAAAAGGTTCAATTTCACCATAAGTGGAAAGAAGCAATATTTAGCCATGGAACTAATCAAATCTTTTAGAGTTTCACTATCTATCATAATTATTTCCCAACTTTATATTTGCTGCTTGCATAAAGCAGTATACATGGATTTGTTGCCTCACTCTATCTCTCAACTGAAATGAGCTTTTCTTCTCTCATCCTCTACCCCATTTGCATAAAGCTCTGTGATACAAGCTACAAGCAAGGCTAGTTATTCATCCAATTAACAAGAGATTTAAATAGAAATAGGAGGAATGGTGTGTTATAGAAGGTTGACTTTTTCCTACTACAACTTGACCTCCATTTTGTTTTGCAAATAACATACAGTGCATATTAAAGTATATACTAGCAGAAGGGTAATAACAATGTATTCATTTTATAATTTGTTCCTTAGGCAGATAACATTATAAGAGCTGTCATAATTTGGAGCAGTAGGACATTAAATTCAATTTGTTGAGCTTCTTATTGCTTAGATAGAGAGATCAGAGTTGCCTGCTGAAGGTGCCAAAATGGTTTATGAATTGTCAGGTAAAAATGGAGTGAAATGTTGAAATCATATGATCCCATTTTTTGAACTGTCACAGATCCTCATGCAAAAGTGACTACTTACATGAATGTAATTAATATCTCTAATTTTAATTGTATAAATAGCAGCTTTGAGAAGAAGAAAGTTTAGGATTACAGAAAGGATTAATATCTTCTCCATTTGCTGTATCCATTCACATAGTTGTTATTAGTTCCAGGAAGACCCATTGCCAATCAGCAATGCAAAAATACAACTGCATACAATAGCATTAAAGAAGCAATACAACCTCAAAATGAATAAGCATTGATAAAGCCTGTAAATTATTTCATAAAGAGAATTTAAAAACAACAACCATGTCATTTGAAAGTTTTCTTCCTTGCCTCTCATATATTCCAACCTATCAAGAGTGTCCTTCTTTCTTAAGAAAAAGAACAAATAAATCATTAGATATTAGCATACTCATTGTCGATTGGTTGTTTCACAGAATGGGAAACTTGAACAGCCATCACTGGTTGAAGCCACAGACAGCCTTGCTGTAAAAAGAGCTGCTGCGGCTGCCATTTTCAGTTCTGTAGGAATGAAATAAAGAAGTTGGACGAGCAAAGCTTCTCACATCTTTCCTTACCCACAATCTAACACTGGTGCTGAAGGTGGGATTCTAAGACAAAAGCAAGCATGTGGCAACCAAACCAACAAAGAAGCCGAACAATGGCTGGAACCAACATGCCACCCACACCATTCGATCTAACAACTGAAGACTGGGAATTGTACATCGACCAATTCCACATGTTCCTCAAGGGAGGCGACCTGATGAACATTTCAGAACAGAGGAAACGAGCCATTTTTCTCACGCATTGCGGGCCCGCCGTATTCAAAATGGCCAAAGCTCTCTTGGCACCTAACAATGTGAAAATGATGGCCTGGCTGGACCTGGAAAGAATTCTGAGGGCCCACTACACCCCACTGGTATCCTGCCTAATCAAGAGGTATGAATTTTACTGGAGGGACCAGAAGGATGGAGAGAGCATAAATGATTTTGTCGCGAACCTGAGAGACATTGCTGGAGCATGCAAGTTCCTAAACATGGATGAAGTGATGGGGGATCGCATAATCCTGGGACTTCAGGACCTAACACTACAGAGTTGACTCCTGATGAAGCCCAAAATAACCCACCATGAGGACATCGAATCCAGTTCAGAAATAGATAACAATGAGGACGTGAACCAACTCTGCTCAGAACTGAGCCGAAGGAACCGATATGGGAAGAAAAAGGACTTCTGGTGTGCAGGATGAGAGGGGAAACCACCCCCAGTCGGAATGCAGTCCACCATAGTCCAGGCAGTAATTAGAAACCTTAGGAAACTATTTGTGACACATGGCCTACCAGATGTAATCATATCGGACAATAGGCCACAATTCACAGCCATCCAATTTGAAGGTTTCCTAGCACATAATGGGATATGACACACCCTATCAGCACCAGGTACCCCTCAATGAACAGACAGGCAGAGAGTATGATAAGATTCATGAAAGAAACCCTGTACAAACTAGGGCCAGGGGACACACAAGCTAAGATAGACAAACTACTAAGCATACAACACATAACACCAAGCGCAACAATTAACAAGAGCCCCACCGAACTTTTAATGGGACGGAAACTGAGGTCACCATTAGACAGACTACACCCCCATTATAACTCAGAGACACCTGTAAACTCATCCAGCAGATTGCGGACATTCCAAGTGGGTGACCCAGTACATGAAAAAAATCTGGAGAACCCCTATGGATATCCACAAGGGTGTCCCAAGTAACTGGGCCCCAATCCTACAGGGTGGTAACAACTGATGGGCGAAGTTGGAGGAGACACATAGACCAACTGAGGACTCGATAGACAAGGGGGGAAAGGAAAACACAGACAGAAGCAAGGGAGGAGGGGGAGACCCTTCACAAAAAACCAACATAAGCAGAGAGAGGAGGGGGCAGACCCATCCCAAGCAAACAGAGAGGAGAGGGGAGACCTCTCCCAAGCAAACAACCAAACAAAACAGGGCCTAATGAATAATGAGGCACAATCTCAACAATTAACAACAGCATTGAACAATGGAAGTGGGGACATACCTGAGTTCCATCGACGGGTCAGCAGAGCCACACAGGAACAAATCCAGGGAGGAGTTGAAAGGGCAGCCTCTAGTGGAGACAAAATGGCCACCCCAGCCAGAAGGTTCCAGGAGGTTCCAATGGGGAGAGCAGGAGAGACGATAGATCCAAATGAATAGCTCAAGGAATGAACAACGACTGAGCTGTGCAGGTCCAGTTGCACCCATAAGAGCCCCGCCTACTTGCGTGACTATGTACATTAGATGGGATGGGATTGGGTGAGCCCAGACCAGTGAGAAGGGGTGTTAGATATTAGCATATACACTGTTTATTGGTTGTTTCACGAAGCAGGAAACTTGAACAGCCATCACTGGTTGAAGCTGCGGACAGCCCTGCTGTAAAAGGAGCTGCTATGGCTGCCGTTTTCAGTTCTATAAGAACAAAATAAAGAAGTTGGACAAGAAGAGCTTCCTGCATCTTTCCTTACCCACAATCTAACATAAATAGTCTAGGTTAGTTTCCTTCAAGTCCTGCTTATACACTTTCTAGAAATATAACCCTGCTCAAGGTTATATAGATACCTGACCTTTTTCATGACCAGCTTCTTTTTAAAATCACTAAGATCACCTTAGTTCTCTAAGAGAAGGCAAACTGGAGACCAGACAGGCATTGCTTACCATTTTCTCTTTCAGCATGCATTACCCACAAATTCTTTAACATTGTTTTCCCAAGAACAAAGAATTACACTTGGACAAACCAAACTTCTATCTAGTCCAGCAATTCTTTTCCATGCTGTTCAACCGTATGTCTATAAATACAGTCATCTTCTCCTGCTTAGGTTTTGTTTTAGCAATTAATATTCAATTATTAACTATTTGCAAAAAAAGGGGGGGGGAATTTATTGCAAACAGTTAATAGTTGAATATCAATTGCTAAAAATTATTTTAATTTAATCATTATATTTCTGTTCCAACAATTAAAACAAGATTCCAAATTTGGATAGAATTGGAAATAAATAAATATATATGTGTGTGTATACACATATACACATAGTTCCAAACCAAGCCAGCAAAAGAAGAGGTCATGCTGTGAGCAGAATAGGTCTCTCTACTGGAGTCTCACTTGGCATGTGGTGAACAATACAAGAAAAGGATTTCTATCTTTACTTATTTGCCAAATTTGGGGCAAGTGGATTGTATAACAGACAGTCAAAAGATCAGAATTTCAACGATGCAGGCTGTTGTTTAGTTAGTCTTTGTAATATATTACATTTAATAATCTTAAATAGTACAACAGTCCAGGTTTATTCTAGTAAATTCACCTTTACTTGGGAGCAACCATGATAGATTATTTTTTAATACAGGTAGTCCATAATTTACCTGTTTTATGGGATTGGGAGTGGAACTTCTTTTGCTAAGCAATGTGGTTGTAAAGCATGACCATATAGCAATAGACATCTCTGCAATCCCAGAAAGTAAAATGGCTACTACCAGATAGAAGAATGAACGGGTACATGAGCATGCAAGTTGGGAAGGGTATGCACATGAGGAGCTTGCACATGAGGAGCTTGGTGCACATGAGGAGCTGCACAGATCAGGGAAAGTGTGCAAGGAAGGGACATGATGTGGGTCAGGAAGGATATACAGGGGTATATAAGAGTTACCACATGGGTTGGATACAGGGATGTGTGAGATGTGCATTTTGCTTGTCAGAAGCTACGTGACTGCGGGATGTTCCAAATGTAGTTGTGAGCTGATTACCAGCCACCCAAATTGCTGTCTGAGGGCTGGTGGGTACACCGCAATGGACACAGTTCAGAGAGCGACAATTAGTTTCCTCATTCAGCACCATTGTGCATTCATTGACTGTGTTAAGTCTGGGAGGTGGGTCCCAAGGAGAGACGAGACTCGAAATAGTGACAACAGTTCTTTATTAGGGAACCAGAAACTGAGACAAGACTCCCAGCCAAGGCAGCTCCTTTTATAGAGCTGGCTGCGGCTAGGCAGCCTATGACATGCATTTGAGCTTGCCGCGCTTGGTTTTACCCAATCGCGGCAGCCGAATAAGAACCAATCAGAACACTTACTTTTGTCCAATCACGGCCCGGCTTTTCCGGACCAATAGGAATGCAGGTCTACAAGTCTGCTAGTATGGAACATCCTTCCCCTCTTGGTTCTGTCCAAGGGGTGGGGTAACGTAATCACACAAGTAGGTGGGTCTTTGGACCTGCCTACTAGACTTGCGCAGTTCACAATGTCTCTGTTCACCATCGGGTTCGGACGGGCTCCGCGTCGCTCTCAAGCTTCAAGATGGAACTGCCTGGAAGGGTAAGCCGGTCCTCTGGCTGCGACTCCCGCCTGGTTATTCCGGGTCGGTTGAGTCGTTTGCTCTGCTGCTCCCGCCTGGGCTCTCTGGGCTGGTGGAGCTTGTCCGGCTGCTGCTTCCAGGTGAAGGGCCCGTCTGCCATGACTCCCTTCTGGCTGGTAAGTATTGTTGGTTTTTGTTTAATGTCTGTGGGGGTGTTCTACTTGTACAGATGTTTGTTCATTTTCTGAACTTGAGGTTTCCCCCCCCCCTCTGATTTCTTGGCTAGAGTCTATGTGGGGGGAAGCGGCCAGCCTGGATCTTAGCTGGTCAATATGACATTTCCATGACCTCCCATCGATGGTCACAAGCCGGTAGGAGCGGGGGCCTGTGACTTGGATGATTTTTGCAGGGATCTAAAGTGGGTCCCCTGTAAAGTTTTTGGCAAATACAGTGTCTCCTACCTTGAAGGCGCGGTGCTTGCTGCTGGAACCAAGGGGTTTTTCTGGGATGTAAGCAGGGTGCAGGTGGTCTAGAGGTGACCTGAGTCTTCTGCCCATTAATAGCTCTGCTGGGCTCTTGTTGGTGGTGGTATTTGGTATGATATGTTGTAGAAGAAGCATCCTGGTGATCTTCTCGTGGATGTTGCCATGTTCCATTTTGTGCAGAGTTTTTTTTTGTAAATTGAACCATGAGTTCAGCTCCACCATTCGCCACTGGGTGAGCTGGCGATGTCAATGCATGTCAGATGCTGCGGTCTGCCAAGTATTGTTCAAAAGCCAAGGCGGTAAATTGTGGGCCATTGTCAGAAACGATGACATCTGGCAGACCATGTGTTGCGAAAAGTCTATTTAATTTCTTGATGACCGCTTCCGTGGTGGTTGTCTTCATTGTGCTCAACTCGAGCCAATTTGAATAAGTGTCAACAGTGATTAAGAAGGTGTGCCTCTTGGTTGGCCCTGTGAAGTCAATATGGATGCACGACCAAGGGCCTCTGGGTGTTTCCCATTCTAATGGTGGGGCCTTAGGGGGAGCTGAGCGAGTCTCTTGGCATCTGTTACAAGCGGCGACCCAGGTTTCAATTTGCTTGTCCATGCCTGGCCACCAAGCGTAGCTCCTGGCCAGGGCTTTCATGCACACAATACCAGGGTGCCCATCATGCAGCAAGTCTAAAACTTTTTTCTGTAGTGTCTCTGGTATTACTACCCGGTCTCCCCGCAACACGCAACCTCTTTGCGAAAAGAGTTCAGTTTGCCGGTTTTTAAACAGTTTAAAAAGTTCATTTGGCTCGGTTTCTTGCCATCCCCTCTCCATCCAGCTGAGAACTTGCACCAAGAGTCTGTCCTTCCTAGTTTCGTGGGCGATGTCTTGCATGGTTACTGGTGGCATGGGGATCGTTTCAATTTGCAAGACTGATAATGTGGGTGCTGGGTCTTCTTGCAAGTCTGGCAAGGGGGAGCAGCTTAAGACAATGGCATGCAAGATTGTCTTGCCAGGGCGATGTATCAATTTGTAATTATTGTTAGGGATAACATTGTTTACCCTAACTGGTTTAGGTAAAATAATAAATATGTTATCATGGTTTGTTAGTTAAAGTGTCTGTAACTTTAACTCTAAGAATGTAATTAAGGGAGTGGTTGTAAAAGCACCATAAAAGAAGCAAGGCACGGCAGCTTGCTCTCTCTGGCTTTATGATCCCTAATTACTGGATAGACTGAACACTGCATTTTTCCCCTACTGGAACGGGAGAGAGAAAAGACTGTTGATTTTTCAACGGTGAGAGGACTGATTTATAATAAGTGTACTGACATTGGATATTCTACACGGACTTTGCTAATTGAATATCCTTGAATGGACTGACTAAAAACGATACATGACTAATGGACTGTTATTTTGACTATGCTATAAAACTCTAAGTGGAATAAACTATATTTTTGATAACACAAGTGTATCTGTTATTTTTACTGTATGTTAACTAACATACAAACTTATCTCACTCATTTATCTGTATGCCTATCTGACTAACGCTGCACATTCTGTTCAGCTTGTCTCCTTAACCCTGGTTGGGGAACACAGGCTTAACACTGGTTATGGAACCAGAGGCTGCAAAGTCAGTTTAACTAGGATAAAACAGATTTATGTAAAAAGTGAGAGTTTGTGTTGTTACACGTTACAGTAAACGGACAGCTGTGTTTTATTAATTATAGTTTTAAATCCATATATAAGAAAACATGGCACAAGTCAATCTACAAAGTTTGTCCCTTATATCCAAGCTGGATGGAAAAAACTATGTATCATGGTCTATGAAATGTAGTCTACTTCTACGAAGAGAAAGTCTGTGGAACATAATTGAAAATCCACCAAACGTAGAGGAATGGGATCCGGAGATTAAGGAAGATAGACAAAAGATAGAAGACTTTAAACTGAAGAATGAACAAGCTCTTTGCATAATAGGACTAACACTATCTGACCAGCAACTTGTTCATATTCGTGGAGAACAAACGGCTGTTGGGTGTTGGCAGAAACTGAAGAGGATTTATGTCCGAGATAATGTTGGTGCTCACATAAATCTAACACGGAAGCTTTTCAGGGTGCATCTCCAAACGAATGGTGATATGCTGAGTCATTTGAAAACTACAAAAAGCATTTTTCAAGAACTGCATGAGAAAGAACTTATTTTCTCTGAACTACACCAAGTCTGCATAATTCTATCTTCACTAGATGAAAGTTATGATAACTATGTCACTTCCCTTGAAATTTTGCCTAAGGAAAGTTTAACTTTAACTGATATAACTAGCAGATTGATTGAACAGGCCAGAAGAAGACTTGAAAGAGATGAGTTAAGGAGGGAGCAACCTCAAAAAGAAGATATTGAATCTCCTACTGCATACGCAATTAAAAAGTGTTTTAATTGTGGAGGAAGAGGACATTTGGCAAGATTTTGTAAAAAAGCAAAGCACCAGAACGCTGGCCAGAATACTAAAAGTAACCAAAAGAAAAATAAAAGTTTAGAGTTAGCCATGTATATTAACGGAGCTGTAAAAAATAATGTATGGGTGGTTAACAGTGGAGCATCCTACTGTATAACAAATGATAAAAAATTTTTTATTAAAATGTCCCAGAGTACACAGCAGATATTGTTAGCCAATGGCTGGAAACTGAAAGCTAAAGGTCAAGATATAGCATATTGTTCTTTTATAAAAGAGAATGTAAAAATGTTATATGTACCACAACTTAAGTTTAATTTAATTTCAGTAAGAATTTTGGTTAAACTAGGATATGTAGTTACCTTTAGGGGAGATAACTGCATAATTGAGAAAGAAGATAAGAAAATTACTCCATCTTTAAGAGGTGAATTATATGTTTTAAATAATAATGGTTTAGAAGTGGCTAACACGGTTTATGATAATAAGAAACCTCATGATGAATGTATTCACTTGTTACACTGACGGCTAGGGCATTTAAATTTTAAAATGCTTAAGAGAACTGTTCAGCTATCTAAAGGAATAAGTTTGAAACCTTGTAATAAGTATTTGCAATGTTTTGCTTGTAATCAAAGGAAAAGCAAGGTCATACCGGCAAATAGAGTTGATGGATTTCCTACCAAAGAGCCTTTAGAGGTAGTATTTGTTGATTTAATAGGTCCAAAAAAAACAAGTGTAGGAGGAGCTCCATACATATTAAGTATAATGGACCACTGTTCTAGATATGGGTTTTGCTATTCAATGAAGAGCAAAACTGAAACGTATCTAAATCTATTTAATTGGATTAAATTTGCAGAAAGAAAAACTAAAAAGAAATTAGTAACTCTTATTACAGATAATGGTGCGGAATTTACAAATAATAAATTCCAGAATAGACTTAGAATGTTAGATATTCAACATAAAAAGTCTGCACCATATATGCCACAACATAATGCCTTTATAGAGAGACGAGGCCAAACACTGCAATCAATGGCACGTACTATTTTGTCTGATTCAGGATTACCTGACAATTTATGGGGAGAAGCAATAATGTGTGGTAATCATATATTAAATAACGTTGTTAATTCAACAACAGGTGAATTACCATTCACACTGTGGCATGGTACAAAACCTGATTTAAGTTACATGCACACATTTGGAGCACCAGCATGGGTGCATATCCCTACGCAACTCAGACACAAAGGACAGCATAGAACTAAAAGATTATTTTTTGTAGGATATGAATCTAATCACAGATCTTATAGATTCTGGGAACCAGGTACATCTAGAGTTTACACCAGTGCTTGTGCTAAATTCCTAGAACATATATGGAATAGATTAGAGCAAGATTTAAATAATGAAGTAATTATTGAACCCTACAAAAGGCAAAAAGATCAGACTAGTTATAAGAAGAGTCCAATAAAAGAAGAAGTTCACAAAGAGCAAATAGGACCAGAACAAGAGGAAACAGTTGATCAGGAAGAGTTAGATAATCAAGAACAGTTAATAAATGAAAGTCCACCTGTAAGTCCTGAAATACCTAGACGTGCTACACGTGTAACTAGACTACCTGATAGGTATCAAGCAAGTAAAGTTTGCCAAATAACTAAAGTTCCAACTAGTGTAGATGAACTTAGGATGTATCCTGCTAAGGATCAGGAGAATTGGCAAAAGGCAATGGAAAAAGAACTAAATTCATTAAAGTTAATGAAAGTATATGAAGATGCCAAATTACCTCCAGGAGAAAAATCCATTGAGTGCAAATGGATATTTAAAGTAAAAACTGGAAATGATGGGACTGTTTCCCATAAAGCTAGGTTGGTAGCTCAAGGATTTAATCAAACTGCATCTGATTACAATGAAGTTTTCGCACCAAGTCTTAAAGCAACATCTTTGAGAGCAGCTTTAGTATGGGCAGCTAAGAAAAACTATGTCATTAACCATTTAGATGTAGAAACTGCTTATTTGCATGCACCATTGCAGCACACTATATATTTGAAAAAGCCAGTTATTATAAAAGACAATAAAGTAAATAGTAATGATTGTTGGAAACTCAAAAAGAGTCTTTACGGGTTGAAACAATCTGGCTTTGAGTGGAACCAATATATTGTGAAAGAATTAAACAATATAGGATTTAAATCTGGTTTAGCAGATCCATGGGTGTTTAAAAGAGAAAATAATGGAACGGTGTCATTATTGTTATTATTTACAGATGATACTGCTTTGATAACTAAGACTAATAATGAAGCTAATGAGATTATATCATTATTAGCTAAAAAGATAAAATTAAAAAATTTAGGTGAAATTAAAAAGTATCTGGGATTGACAATTAACAAAACAAAAAATGGATTTAAGATATCTCAAGAAGATAAAATTTGCCAATTAATTAAAACGTATAAAATGGAACTTTGTAAACTGGCAAAGACTCCAATGAGTCAGGAAGTTTGCCAAACTGATGATCAAAGTCCCAAATTTGATAAATCTATTTATCAATCTTTGATTGGTAGCTTATCATATATAAGCAATTGGTCAAGGCCAGATATAGCTTATAGTGTAAATCAGCTGGCACATTTTAATTCAGATCCACATCAATGTCATTGGCAATCATTAAAAAGAATTTTAAGATATCTTAAAGGAATAATGAACCATGCATTGTATTTAGAGCCAAAGGGTGATTTGAGTCTTAGTGCCTATGCAGATGCAAGTTTTGCAACTGACATAAACACTAGAAAATCAACATCTGGGATGGCTATATTATTTGGTGAGACACTAATAGGGTGGAGGTCAATCAGACAACAGCATATCAGCTTGACCACGATGGAAGCGGAATTTTCATGTCTGTCATTACTATGCACTGACTTAATTTTGTACAAACAGTTATTATTAGACATGGGTATAACTGTTAAAGATTCCATTATTGTATACGAGGACAACCAGGCAGCCATAAAGTTAGCTACTAATATTGCTGTAAAAACTAGATCAAAGCATACTGATTTAAGATACTTAAATGTTAGAGAATCTGTAAAGAATGGGCTAATTAAATTGGAATACTGCATGACAGAAGAAAACATTGCAGACCAATTTACAAAAGCTCAAGGAGTAATTAAGTTTAAAGAGAGTTGTAACAAATATGATTTAAAGATGTAAATAGTTATAGTATTATTATTACCTAAAAGGGGAGAATGTTAGGGATAACATTGTTTACCCTAACTGGTTTAGGTCAAAATAATAAATATGTTATCATGGTTTGTTAGTTAAAGTGTCTGTAACTTTAACTGTAAGAATGTAATTAAGGGAGTGGTTGTAAAAGCACCATAAAAGAAGCAAGGCACGTCAGCTTGCTCTCTCTGGCTTTATGATCCCTAATTACTGGATAGACTGAAGACTGTGTTTTTCCCCTACTAGAAAAACCAGACTTGGTGCAAAAACTTTATCGTAATCAGATGCAGTTTGATTAAATCCTTGAGCTACCAACCTAGCTTTATGAGTAACATCCCATCATTTCCTGTTTTTACTTTAAATATCCATTTGCACCCAATGGATTTTTCTCCTGAAGGTAATTTGGCATCTTCATATACTTTCATTACCTTTAATGAATTTAGTTCTTTTTCCATTGCCTTTTGCCAATTCTCCTGATCCTTAGCAGGATACATCCTAAGTTCATCTACACTAGTTGGAACTTTAGTTACTTGGCAAACTATACTTGCTTGATACCTATCAGGTGGTCTAGTTACATGTGTAGTACATCTAGGTATTACAGGATTTACAGGTGGACTTTCATTTATTAACTCTTCCTGATTAACTGTTTCTTCTTGTTCTGGTCCTATTTGCTCTTCGTGGACTTCTTCTTTTATTGGACTCTTCTTATAACTAGTCTGTTCTTTCTGCCTTTTTTAGGGTTCAATAATTACTTCATTATATAAATCTTGCTCTAATCTATTCCATCCTACATGTTCAAGGAATTTAGCACTAGCACTGGTGTAAACTCTAGATGTACCTGGTTCCCAGAATCTATAAGATCTATGATTAGATTCATATCCTACAAAAAATAATCTTTTAGCTCTATGCTGTCCTTTGTGTCTAAGTTCTGAAGGGATATGCACCCATGCTGGTGCTCCAAATGTGTGCATGTAACTTAAATCAGGTTTTGTACCATGCCACAGTGTGAATGGTAATTCACCTGTTGTTGAATTAACAACATTATTTAATATATGATTACCACACATTATTGCTTCTCCCCATAAATTATCAGGTAATCCTGAATCAGACAACATAGTACGTGCCATTGACTGTAGTATTTGGCCTCGTCTCTCTATAAAGGCATTATGTTGTGGCCTATATGGTGCAGACTTTTTATGTTGAATACCTAACATTCTAAGTCTATTCTGGAATTTATTATTTGTAAATTCCGCACCATTATCTGTAATAAGAGTTACTAATTTCTTTTTAGTTTTCCTTTCTGCAAATTTTATCCAATTAAAGAGATTTAGATACATTCCAGTTTTGCTCATCATTAAATTGCAAAACCCATATCTAGAATAGTGGTCCATTATACTTATATCGAGCTCCTCCTACACTTGGTTTTTTCGGACCTATTAAATCAGCAAATACTACTTCTAAAGGCCCTTTGGTAGTAAATCCATCAACTCTATTTGCTGGTATGACCTTGCTTTTCCTTTGATTACAAGCAAAACATTGCAAATACTTATTACAGGGTTTCAAACTTATTTCATTAGATAACTGAACAGTTCTCTTAAGCATTTTAAAATTTAGATGCCCTAGCCATCGGTGTAACAAGTGAATACATTCATCATGAGGTTTCTTATTATCATAAACTGTGCTAGCCACCTCTAAACCATTATCATTTAACACATATAATTCACCTCTTAAAGATGCAGTGATGTTAAAGATACAGTGTAGTTTAAAATTCTAACTGAAATTAAATTAAACTTAAGTTGTGGTACATATAACATTTTTACATTCTCTTTTATAAAAGAACAATATGCTATACCTTGACCTTTAGCTTTCAGTTTCCAGCCATTGGCTAATGATACCTGCTGTGTACTCTGGGACATTTTAATAAAATATTTGTTATACAGTGGGATGCTCCACTGTCAACCACCCATAAATTATTTTTTACAGCTCCGTTAATATACATGGCTAACTCTAAATTTTTATTTACCTTTTGATGACTTTTAGTATTCTGGCCAACATTCTGGAGCTTTGCCTTTTTACAAAATCTTGCCAAATGTCCTCTTCCTCCACAATTAAAACACTTTTTAATTGCGTATGCAGTAGGAGATTCATTATCTTCTTTTTGAGGTTGCTCCCTCCTTAACTAATCTCTTTCAAGTTTTCTTCTGGCCTCTTCAATCAATCTGCCAGTTATATCAGTTAAAGTTAGACTTTCCTTAGGCAAAATTTCAAGGGAACTGACGTAGTTATCATAACTTTTGTTTAGTGATGATAGAATTATGTAGACTTGGTGTACTTCAGAGAAAATAAGTTCTTTCTTGTGCAGTTTTTGAAAAATGTTTTTCATAGAATTCAAATGACTCAGCATATCACCATTCGTCTGGAGATGTGTCCTGAAAAGCTTCCATGTAAGATTTATGTGAGCACCAACGTTATCTCAGACATAAATCCTCTTCAGCTTCTGCCAACACCCAACAGCCGTTTGTTCTCCACGGATATGAACAAGTTGCTGGTCTGACAGTGTTAGTCCTATTATGCAAAAAGCTTGTTCATTTTTCTGCATAAAGTCTTTTATCTTTTGTCTATCTTCCTCAACCTCTGGATCCCATTCCTCTACGTTTGGTGGGTTTTCTATTATGTTCCACAGACCTTCTCTTCATAGAAGTAGACTACATTTCATAGACCATGATACATAGTTTTTTTCCATCCAGCTTGGATATAAGGGACAAACTTTGTAGATTGACTTGTGCCATGTTTTCTTATATATGGATATAAAACTATAATTAATAAAACACAGCTGTCCGTTTACTGTAACGTGTAACAACACAAACTCTCACTTTTTACATAAATCTGTTTTATCCTAGTTAAACTGACTTTGCAGCCTGTGGGCCCATAACCAGTGTTAAGTCTGGGCCGATAACCAGTGTTAAGCCTGTGTTCCCCAACCAGGGTTAAGGAGACAAGCTAAACAGAATGTGCAGCGTTAGTCAGATAGGCACACAGATAAATGAGTGAGATAAGCTTGTATGTTTGTTAACATACAGTAAAAATAACAGATACGCTTGTGCTATCAAAATATAGTTTATTCCATTTAGAGTTTATAGCATAGTCAAAATAACAGTCCATTAGTCATGTATCATTTTAGTCAGTCCATTCAAGGATATTCAATTAGCAAAGTCCGTGTAGAATATCCAATGTCAGTTCCCTTACAAATAAATCAGTCCTTAATCTCTCTCCCATTCCAGTAGGGAAAAACGCAGTCTTCATTCAGTAATTAGGGATCATCAAGTCAGAGAGAGCAAGCTTCAGTGCCTTGCTTCTTTTATGGTGCTTTTTATAACCACTCCCTTAATTACAGTCTTACAGTTAAAATTACAGACACTTTAACTGACAAACCATGATAACATATTTATTATTTTACCTAAACCAGTTAGGATAAACAATGTTATCCCTAACAAGGGAGATGTCCCTTTTAGCCATCAGTCTGCTTTGGAGAGTTAGGTCTTTCAGGCCGAGGACGACTCGGTCACACATGACCTCATCTAGATTGGCGAATTCACACAAGCCTCCTAGGTCCCTCAGGTCGGCTACAAACTCTCCAACGGTCTCGCCCTCGCCCTCGCACTGATCTCTCTGGTAAAAGTCATGCTGACGAATGAGAATCGGCACCGCCAGGACGTAGTGGTTCTGGAGGATGGGAGGTATCCCAATCCATGGTCTTGACGTCTGTTGGCTTCGCGAGTGCCTTGGCCATTTAAAAATGGTGGGTCCGCAGTGTGTTAGAAAAACCACTCGCTTCTTGCTGCCGGTAGCCTCCTTCAGGTTGTTTGATTCCAAGAACATTTGGAAATGGTCAATGTAGGACTCCCAGTCCTCGCTGGCTGGATTGAATGGTGCGGGTGGCACGGCGCTGCTGGCCATCTTGCAGGTCATCTATGCGCTATCTGCCATGTGCTTGTCAGCTCTGTTGTCTCAGTATCCCATCCTCATCGCCAGTGTTAAGTTTGGGAGGTGGGTCCCAAGGAGAGACAAGACTTGAAATAGTGACAACAGCTCTTTATTAGGGAACCAGATACTGAGGCAAGATTCCCAGCCGAGGCAGCTCCTTTTATAGAGCTGGCTGTGGCTAGGCAGCCTATGACATGCATTCGAGCTTGCTGCGCTTGGTTTTACCCAATTGCGGCAGCCGAATAAGAACCAATCAGAACGCTTAGTTTTTTCCAATCACGGCCCGGCTTTTCCAGACCAATAGGAATGCAGGCCTACAAGCCTGCTAGTATGGAACAGACTTAATGAATGATTAACCAAGGACTACCTGTACTAGTAACTTTCAAATATCAAATAATTTTCTTTAGGAAAATGTCTTTCCTGTTGGCAATTCTAAGTACCTCTATAACAGTGATGGTGAATGTCGTGTCCGCAAAAAGATGATCAGAGTCGGTGACTTTCATTCAAAGCTCTTTATTAACAATGGGAGAACCGAACCGGCGAAAGGCAAAAAGCCCGCGGCTTTTATACCTTTCGCAGCGGCGGCCGCGGCCAATGGCAGCGATTCAAGTCTCCCGCTCTTGGTTTGCACCAATCGCGGGAGACTTCAATCAGGCCAATCAGCGCGGCTCGCCTGGCCAATCAGAAATCCCCGCGCCTTAGCCAATCAAGGCTCGGGGATTTCGAGTATACCAATTCAAGACATAACACCCCTCCCCTCTTGGTATGGTCCATCACGTGGTGTAGTCACGCAGGTAGGCGGGGCTCCGTCAAGTCCTAGTTGACCTGCGCAACTCACTTGCTTGCTGTAACTCGGCCGGAGCGGTCATCTTTTTGGCTGCTCCTGCCTCTGTGCGAACCGGCTGGATGATCGGGCCGGTTCTTTCGCCGTGGCTCCCGCCTGGGCCTACCGGGTCAGTTGAGTCACGGATTTCGCCGCTCCCGCTTGGCTTCTCCGAGTCGGTAGAGCTGGCCAGACTGCTCTTCTCCGGAGGGGACTCACGATGGCTGTGTTCCGGTGAGTATTTCTGTTTTATTTTTTCCTGCGATTGTCTTTCCGGGTATTCCCTCCCCCCTTGGTTCGTGTCTTGGGGGTTGAGGTCAGTCGCTGTTCGTGACCTGAGCTGGTCGATATGTCGCTTCCAGGCTCGCCCGTCGATGGTTTGGAGCCGGTACGACCGTGGACCAGTGACTTGAGTTATGACGGCTGGGATCCATAGGGGGTCCCCCGTCATGTTTTTTGCATAGACTAAGTCACCTGGGTTAAATGTCCGGTACCTGGAGCTGGAGTCTGGGGGCCGCTCCGGGTTATAAGTCGGGTGCAGTCTGTCGAGTGGGGACCTCAGCTTTCTGCCCATCAGAAGCTCTGCAGGACTCTTGTTGGTTGTAGTATTGGGAGTGATGTGCTGTATGAAGAGCAGTCGGTTGATTTTGTCGCTGATCTCCCCGTGGTCCATTTTCCGGAGGGTCTTTTTCGTAAACTGGACCATCCGTTCCACCCTACCGTTCGCCGCCGGATGCGCCGGTGCTGTTAATGCGTGGCGGATACCCCTTTCTGCCAGGAACCGTTCAAAGTCGATGGAAGTGAACTGGGGCCCGTTGTCCGAGACGACGACGTCTGGGAGGCCGTGTGTGGAAAACAGTTTACACAGTTCTTTTACGACGGCCTCTGTGGTAGTGGACTTCATGTCGCTAACTTCTAACCAATTGGAGTACGCGTCAACCGTGATCAAAAAAGTATGTCCATTTGTGGGGCCAGCAAAGTCAAGATGGATTCTGGACCAGGGCCCCCGTGGTGTTTCCCAGTCCCGGATAGGTGCTGCGGGTGGGCTGGATCTGGTCTCCTGGCACCGGTGGCATTTGGCGACCCATGCCTCAATTTGTTTGTCCATTCCTGGCCACCAAGCATAGCTTCTGGCCAGGGCTTTAGTCCTGACGATGCCAGGATGACCCTCATGTAGCATCTCCAAGACCCTTTCTTGCAATCTGTCCGGAATTACCACCCGGTCACCCCATAGGATACACCCTCTCAGTAGTGAAAGTTCAGTCTGGCGCTGGCGGAATGTTTTAAAAGTCTCGTCATTGTCTTTTTCCGGCCAGCCTTTTTCTAACCAGTGTAAGATTCGTGCCAGGCGCCTGTCCTTAACGGTTTCTCTGGCAATGTCAGATGCAGTAATAGGTAAGCTCTCGATACTTAGGGTGTTTGTTGTTGGTGCTGGGTCAGGTTCAGTGTCAGGTAGAGGCGAGCGGCTTAAAGCGTCCGCGTGCGAAATTTTCTTACCTGGCTTGTGTAACAGTTCGTAACTGTAGGCTGCCAGGAATTCAGACCATCTTGTCATCCGGGGTGACAAGATGTTTGGCGTGGCTCGGTTTCCGGCGAGGATGCCCAGCAATGGCTTGTGATCCGTCACGATGGTGAACGGGCGGCCATACAGGTATTCGTGAAAACGTTTAACGGCGGCAACTATAGCCAAAGCTTCTTTGTCCAGCTGGCTATAGTTCCACTCCGGTTTGGTCAGAGTCCTGGAGAAAAAAGCGATGGGTGCTTCTCTCTGGTCTGGGAGGGTGTGGCTGAGGACAGCGCCGACGCCGAAGGGTGATGCGTCGCAAGTGACAGCTAAGGGCAAGGTCTCACTGAATTGCATCAGGACAGCGTCGGAGGTGAGGAGGTCTTTGGTTCTTTGAAAAGCGGCTTGTTCTCGTCTCCCCCAAGTCCAGGCTGCCCTCTTGTCTAGGAGTCTATGTAAAGGCTCCGCCGCTGTTGCCTTTTGAGGTAGGAAAACATTATAAAAATTTAGTAAGCCTAGGAACGCTTGTAGTTCCGTTTTGGACTTTGGGGTGGGGGCTTCCTTGATGGCTTTTACTTTTTTAGTCGTAGGGTAAATGCCATGCTGGTCTAGGAGATAGCCCAAAAACTCTATTTGCTTTGTACATAGTTTGCATTTTTCTCGTTTGACTTTAAGTCCTGTTTCTTTAAATTTTGTTAAGACTTGTCTGAGTCCGTTTTCTAATTCGGCTTCGTTTGGCGCCGCTACTAATACGTCATCAAAATAGGGCACCACCCCCTTGATGCCCTGTAGCAAACGTTCCATCAGGCTTTGAAAGATGCCTGGTGCTACGCTGACTCCAAATTGGAGCCGGTTACACTTGAAAGCCCCCCGATGGGTCACTATTGTTTGGGCTTCCGCCGTTTTCTCGTCCACAGGTAGCTGCTGATATGCCTGGGCGAGGTCGAGCTTGGCAAAGACTTTGCCCCCTCCTAGAGAGTGCAGTAAATGTTGCACTATTGGGACTGGGTAGGCGCTTTGTTGCAACGCGCAATTTAGGGTGGCCTTATAGTCCCCGCAGATTCTCACGGACCCGTCTGGCTTTACTGGGGTCACTATAGGGGTTTCCCATCTGGCATGGTCTATTGGCTGCAATACCCCTTGTTTGACGAGCTTGTCGAGCTGCTCGTCAATTTTAGGTCTTAATGCAAATGGTACCCTTCTAGGTTTAAGCCGCTTAGGGGGAACCCTTGGGTCTAGGTCAAACGAGATAAGGGGCCCCTGGTACTTGCCCAAGCCTCCATCGAACACCTCCTGGAACTCCTGGGCTAGCCGCTGTTCCCAAGCTTCGATGGTGACTTGGTTGACACCTGTCAGCGCGATGTTAAGCGGGGTGAACCATTGTAAACCCAGTAGGCTTGGGCGGTCGCGATCGACGATTGTAAGTGGCAGTTGTTCGGTGTGGCCTTTGTAAGTTATATTGAAGTTCTTGGTGCCCACTACGGGAACGCGATTCCCTTGGTAATCTTTAATGATGACTTTTTGGGCATGCACGTTTCTCTTTTGCAGTGTAGGCACCAGTCTTTTGATTTCGCGCCATGCAATCATGGAAAGGTAGGACCCGGAGTCCACTTCCATTTTGCATGGCTGGCCTTCGATATGTACTTCTACATGTACCTTTCTGGCGCCGTCGGAGATGGCGTGGCCGATGGTCACCGTCTGGTGGGTTTCTTCTTTTCGCCGACCGTCGCCGCTTCTTTGAGATCGTTGAGTGCGGTCCCACCGACCGTCTGGCTGACACTCTCTGGTTCTGGGCGGGGAGTTTTCTCTCCGTCTGTCGTGCTGTTCCCAATTGGGCGGGCTGCGGGTCTTCTTTTGGCGGCAAACTCGGGCGATGTGACCCCGTCGTTCACAATGCCTACAGATAGAGTCAAAAAATCGGCATTCTGACCTGGGGTGATCGCCGCCGCACCCGGCACAGTTGGTCCTCGACCTGCGACCTTTTCGGCTTCGTTGATCGCCGCGTCCCATCTGCACTCGGTGTATGTCCTCCTCGTCTTCTGACGTGCTGGAGTTTGATTGGTATTCACCGTAGTGTGCGGTTGCTTCGTTTCTTGTGTCGGCCGACCTTGCCGGGTTGTTGTTTCCGCCCTTCGCGTCAGATCTTCGCATGCTGTCTGCCGACGTGCGGGTTGCTTCAGCGGCTGCGGCTGCTGTAAGGGCATCGGCTAGGCTGATGTCGCCCTTGGCCATAAGTCGGCTCTGGAGTGTAGGATCCCATAAACCGAGTACGAAGCGGTCTCTTATGAGACTATTCAGACCTTCGAACTCACAGAGTCCTCCTAGGCGCCGTAGTTCTGCGACGAAGTCGCTCAATTTTTCGTCTGGTTTCTGGTTTCGGTGGTAGAACTCGTTGCGCCGTATCAGGATGGGGACTTCGGGGGCGTAATGGCGCCGCAATATGGGTTCAAGGACGTCCCAGTCCATGGCGGTTGCGTCTGCCGGTTTGGCCAAGGCTTTGGCCATCTGGAAAACCTCTGGTCCGCAGTGCGTAAGAAAGACGGCGCGTTTTAGCGGGGCCGGGGCGTCCTTCATTCCGGCGCATTCCAGGTACATCCGGAACCGATCCGAGTATGATTCCCAATCCTCGGTGGCGGGGTTGAACGGGGCGGGCGGTGCTATCTTCGCCATCTCTGCGCTGGAGTTGGTTCTTGGGTGGACACGGGGTTCGGTTCAGGGGCGAGATCCCACCCTCGTCGCCAGTGTCGTGTCCGCAAAAAGATGATCAGAGTCGGTGACTTTCATTCAAAGCTCTTTATTAACAATGGGAGAACCGAACCGGCGAAAGGCAAAAAGCCCGCGGCTTTTATACCTTTCGCAGTGGCGGCCGCGGCCAATGGCAGCGATTCAAGTCTCCCGCTCTTGGTTTGCACCAATCGCGGGAGACTTCAATCGGGCCAATCAGCGCGGCTCGCCTGGCCAATCAGAAATCCCCGCGCCTTAGCCAATCAAGGCTCGGGGATTTCGAGTATACCAATTCAAGACATAACACCGAACCTTTTCTGTACCAAATGCCCAAACTGTAACACATCTACATGGGCATGCTAGAGCGTTGGAATCCCAAAGACCAGTTGGGCAGTGCACACATGCCTATTTTGGGGGCATTTGGGGTGCCATTTTCAGGCCATTTTTCAGGCTGTTTTTGATCTTTTCTTCTTCGGAGCTTTTTCTATTTACCTCTAGTCATATTCCCTGTCAACTTTAGAATAAAACAATAATGAAAATGCAAATACTAAAATAAAAGTGTCAGCATCATAAAAACAATCAAAATAGCAAGATGAAAACTGCATCTAAAAAGTTTCAGAAAACTTGAAAAAAAGTATTTTGCTGCAAAGCAGAGATCACCACTTAAATCTCTCTAAAGAAAACACTTTACACTTCAGGCTAGAGGCTCCTTTCATGTCCCTAGCAGAAGCTGGAGCAAAGGATGAGAGCTCACCCCATCCCACAGTAGCACTAACCTCCAACCCAGGGTCCTAACCCTGTGAGCCAACGCGTTAAGGTCTTAATTATATTGTGCATCATTGCACAAGAGGAAATTCTATATAGGAAACCACAGAATATATTGTAATTCTGAGCATAAAGAAATTTCTCAATCACACAAGACTGCAAAATGACGTATTATTTGAAAGCGAAAGAAAGAAAACCAGAAATTTTAAGTAAGCCTGTACTGAACACGTCTTCCATGTCTTGTGATTTGCATCTTAATTGTATGATAGGTGGAAGTTTAAGTTGGAGCAGAATATCAGTGATAAAAGCCTCATGAATGATTCTCAAAGTTATTAGTCAAGGGCAAGAAATTTTCTCATGTCTTATGGAACACAACTCCACCATAATTTGACATCTTGAATCCTGTGCATGTGGGATCTAATAAACAGAAACAAATCAGAGATTTTACTTGCCTAGATTCTCCTAAAGGTATGTGATTAATATTTGTGTAACGTCCTTAAAAATAGAAGTAATAGGACTTAAATGAAATACTGCAGTATGGAGAGTCTCTGTTGTTTAGCTAGACAGCCATTTCTTCTTTCAGAATAAGGTTCTAGAAAATATTATTTCAGGATAGGACTCCAGTTCAACTTTTTGGTGATTCTGTCATGCTTCAGTCACAATTAAATGCTACATTATTTCTCTTCTTGTTCTTACTCCTCTTCATCTTTTATAAGTTTAAAGAAAAGAGGAGCAATTTTGATCATATATACTGGGGAATTCTGGGAATTGAAGTCCACAAGTCTTAAAATTGCCTATATTGGACACTCCTGATCTAGACTTTACTAATGAGCTAACTCTTAACATTGCTAATTTTTGTCCAACTCTCTGAAACTATTCAATAGGTTTATTTGATGTTCAGAAACTTTATGTCAAAGCATTCCATGAGATTTTCAACCTCATTAAAAAAAATACTGTTAGTATAAAACCTAGGAATTCTTGCTTAATTTCTTTCTAATTCTAGAAAGACAAAGAAGGAAATGCTTTCGTACCTTTCTGGTTTATGCATTGGTACAGTCTCATTATCATGATTCATTAGTCTTAATTAATTCAAGAATATATCATACTTTGATCCTCCTCTACTTTATGCTCCACATTAGCAGTGAGACCAATTAGTACTATTTCTTTCTGATATATATTTGAAGATAAGTAATATAACACATTCACAGAATAAATAAATAATTGCTCTAAATCCAGACTGCTAGACAGCATTCTGTATTTTATATTTATAACTGTATGTTTTGGTATGCTTGAAAATCAACTGCATCTCATGTTTGTATCTTACAAGCCAAGAGATAAGTCAGACATATTTATTTGGTTTATTTGGAAGACCAAGACATAATTTATTTCTGCTACTAGTTTTAATGGCTGATCTTTTCCATTATTTCTGCCATGCAAGCACCCAGGTCCTCTCTTAGGAGCAAACTTTTTGGTTTCACCTCCATTTATATGATATGTGACAATATTATGCATCTTTATATGATTTGAAATAAAAACAATAGAATAAATGGTTTATATTAAATGGAACAAAGTCATAGAATAGCTGACATCTTAGAAGCATGAGAATAGAAACTTACTTAGGCAATTCAAAATTCAAAGTTCTGCGCAGTCATTGAGAGCAGTGATTTGCAGCAAACATAAATATGAACCAAGTATATCTTTATAAAATAATAATCATGCCTTTTGTAAGGATTCCCCAGGTGAACAAAGTAAGGAGCAGTTTGCAAAGCGACCTTGCAAGCTTTATAAATGGCATGACTTCAAGAAAGGTGATACATCATTCACAAGATAAATTAAGTTTGAGTGATGAACTAAACTCATTCAAAACAAGAATAAGCAGATGGGACTATGTTCCCTGCTGGGACTCAGAGACCTAGGTTGCCCAGTTTGATCTCTAACATCACGTTCATGAAAGGGAAAATAAGGTTGAGCAGTTAAGTACTTCAAATTCATTATGTAAACATATTCACAAAGTGGGGTCATATAATTTGCTTAGAATATATGTTATTTTGGGGGTTATGACTGCCCATTCTTAGTCTCCAACATGTTTATTGTACATACACTTTAGTGCTTAATTAAAAGCTATTTGTTGCATCCAGGTAGGCTATTTAATTTATTTTTATGAGGAAAAATCTATAAGCATGTATTTGCTGAATTACTTCTTCCTCTCATCCCCTTTCTTCTTTAGTTGGGAACTGAATGTTTTTCACTGATCAAGTATATAATATTTTATATTTTCACTGGAAATTTTCTTAGGGAGAACTAACATTGGCCAAGAAATTGTCAATCCAAGTCTGGGGATCAGCAGGCTGTATCTTGAGTTAGGGACAACACACTTTGTCACCATCTTAACACAGTACTAAAATGTACTTTAGTTTGATATGGTTTTATTTTTATTGGCCATATATGAAATAGGATCCAGTAATTAAAACAGCTGTGATTTCTTTTGTAGAAAATCATCATTAATAAAACAGAGTCTTTGAAAATTTGTAACCCTGCAGAACCTTTAAATATTTGTAGAGATGATTGATAAGTGTGGTAGCAATTCAGTCATTTTTGAAAGTGTAATTGTAATCAGATTAGACGGGTGTTCTGAGAACTATTTAAAAATAGCAATAGAAATTGTTAATCTCACAGGATTGTTGAAAAAACCGCCTTCCTCTGGAACGAAAATTACAGAGCAGCTGTTCTAAAACTAAGAGAACAGATTAGGAGACAGCCCAAATCCCATTGCTGAGAAAATATAACAGTCTCTGAATCTCAAACACATGTTGTTTGCAAATAGCCTTTAACGTTTTATAAAATGCTGTCTTTTCTACACAGTGCAGGATAAAATTAGAATGAGTACTCTTTTCTTGCAGTGCCAGCTGTTTTTTCCCCCGTGTTTCTTTCTTAACTACTAATATAAATTATTTTGAATGTCAACTTCCCATAAAATAAATGTGTATCCTACCTTTAAATCTGTACAAATTATTTGCATGATAATGGATTTGTAATATATAATCTAAATAATCTCCCACAACCCACAGGGAATATTGTAAGTGCAGAGTAGAATATGAATAACACAATCTTTATTGTTTCTTTGGGGGTTATCTATAGTAATTGTTTACTATGGCTTACATACTTGCTTGAAAAATAACAGTGGAGAGCCACATCAGATGTGATATAACTCAGAGAGTTTGTACTTTACTAGTTGTTTTTAAAATGCAGAAGGAGTGAACCAGTGGTGGTATTCAAAAATTTTTACTACCAGTTCTGGCTTGGTGGGCATGGCGGGGGAAGGTTATTGCAAAATCCCATTCCCCCACCCCACTAACCTGCTTTCCAGCTCCATTCTCTTGTGCAGGGCAACAAAAGAAGACCCAGGGATCCGGGAGGCAGAGAATAGATGGGAGCAGGGCCAGTCAGAGGTGGTATTTGCCAGTTCTCTCAACTACTCAAAATTTCCACTGTCAGTTCTCCAGAACTGGTCAGAACCTGCTGAATACCACCTGTGGAGTGAACTGAAACTATTTACTATTTCTATCCTCTAATACCCTGGGAAGAGAATTAGGAACTTTCCACACCCTTAAGAGAAGATTTAGGAATATCTCTTCCATAAACCAAGATTACAGTGCTTTTTGTAATCTCTTGGATGAGAAAATTTCTCCAAGAAAGTTGGCAAGCATGAAAAAGCATAACATTAGAGTGAAGAGGTTTCTCCTTTTCCCACCTGCCAGAATCTTACAAGCTGATGGTATAATTAATTTTTCTTGGGCTGTACATACAGTAGGTCAATGGAGACAACCTTGTCCATGGAGCAGGGTCAATTTCTGACAGATTGTTAATCTCCTGGGCCAAATCATTTGTCAAAACCATCAGCATTCATAGCAGATGTTTTTTTGCCAGCTGGTGATGTTGAGAATGGGGGAAGAAATCAAACTAAAATGATCCACAAATCTCTTTCCTCAGCACACTCTGAATAGGGAATGAGGATTCTGTCCTCCAGAACATTGGCAATTGGGATTAGCAGTGAGAACAGCAAGATCTATACTGTTTAATTTTCTGCTCACAACAAATAGATGGAGAGCATCTTAGCTGAGCTGTGAAACAAATCCCTGTGTCAATTTATATTTTTAATACTAAACCGATTGTGACTAGTTCTACACTCTGCAACTGACTAATTAAATTGAAGATTATTTAAACTGCTCAGCCATATTTGTGATAAGGTTGCTGATGAAATAAACAAAAAGACTTTTATACTTCTTCCAATTTTCCAGTGCTTCAGCTTGCTAACGCGATGAGAAAAAAAATTACAGCTTGCTAGCACCATGTCTCCATATCTCTGCTTCCCCAGAGTGCTGGATTAGGAGTGGGGTGACTTATGTTGAGTTTATATGTTCGTCTCATTTAATTGTAATCTTGAGTATCCCTTAAAATCTTATTATTTTTTAAAAAAATATTCAAAGAATTTCCCACAGAAAGCTTTCTTTGCCATTCATCCCAAAATATTGCTTCAAATCTATCAGGAACCTTAGTCTGTAACTTTCTAAAATCAAAGTTGTAATTGTCATGTCCTCGAAAATGATGCCAGGAGTCGGTGACTTCAAATCATGCTCTTTTATTAAAGTAGGAACCGAACTGGCGCTTTGCAAAAGGTTCGCGGCTTTTATTCCTTTAGACGCGGCGGACGCGGCCAATGGCACCACTTTGAATCTCCCGCGATTCAAATAGACCAATCGCGGGAGATTCTTAGTGAGCCAATCGGCGCGGCTTGCCTGACCAATCAGAGTGCCCCGCGTTTTGGCCAATCAAAGCGCGGGGATCTCAAGAATGCTAATGAGGGGACAGAACAGTAATCACCTTTTGCTCTTTATTATAAAGATTTAAAAAAAAAAAAAACAAGTTCTGAAACTTGTAATTAAAACTTTTCTTTACCAAGGATTGAAGAAAAAATTTATCCAGTGCTGGCAAATTTGTCAATCCAAAGGTACCTTGTGGTTGAAAAGCAGTTAATTGGCAATTTCTGAAAGTGATTAAAAAGGGAAGCATGCAAACCCAGTGTCCTTTCAAAATCCTGACCACAACTTGAGTAAGATGATTATTTCCATATCACCCTGAGCTCTAAATGTCATCTCAGCTGCCTGGAACATTAGTGGACAATCTCAAATCCTCCCTTGTTTCTACTTACTGGCTCTTCAGTCTGCTCTAGTTGTCAGCTCCACTTTTCACAGAGCCATCTTCAATCGGCCATTTCTTCCTCCAGAGCAGATTCTTTGCATTTACTATACTTACATTGATGTGTGTGTATTCTTACATGTGTGGTATTTATACAATCAGAAATAGATTTTTTTGAACAAGTTTTTCTAAAACTTTTACTAATTAAATTAAAAAATTAAGTCAACCTCCCAACTATCCTTGTTTATTTACAAGGCTGGTTTTAGACATTTTAAGACCCTAGGCAAATTCATATTCCATCAGATCCTATTATTTGGCTTATTTTCCAACTTCATTAGGAAGCTCAAAAAGGCACCTCTTTTTTTTTTCAAGTTTTTGAACTTATGATTTTCAACCCCAAATATTTCTTTTTCTGTTCTCAGACATCTTTTTGCTGTTTATACTATGAAATTATAACCCATAAGCAGATGCACTGCCTCACACTGTGTACTCAGACTGCTTTTTTGCTTTTATATTATGCTTTTCAGAAATCTTTTTAATTTTTCTGCCCAAGAAAATTTTGTGCCCTAGGCAGGTGCCTATTGAGATTTCATGTAGAGCTGGTCCTGTTTATTTTTATATTTACAGGATTCAGCATTAATCAAGGATTATTTTTCTCATAGTTGTTAGAACGCATACCAAGTCCATATAATAGCCATATAGTACATATAAAGTAGTCCTTAAAGTCATTTGTTTAGCAGCCATTCAAAGTTACTGTGACATTGAAAAAAAGTGACATACAACCAGTTCTTGTACTTACAACTGCCACTGTATCCCAGTTGGGTAATTTAAATGTAGGTACTTAGCAACCATTGTGTATATATAATAGTTGCAGTGGCTTGGACTCACTTGATCATTGTTTGTTACCTTCCCGCCCCGCTTCCAACAAGCAAAATCAGTGGGTAGCTAGATTTGCTTAAAGACTGTGTGATTCACTTAACAACTGCAGTGATTTGCTTAACAACTGTGGCAAAAATAGTTGTAAAGTTGGTCATGACTCACTTACCAACCACATTGCTTTGAACACATTGCATGAAATAAAAAAAATCTGAAAGAATAAAAATAACCAGATGTAGATATAATAATACTATGTACCACAACATTCTATGTTCAAGACAAACAGGCTGAAGCAGCCTAAGGCAAATATAAATTTAACAAAAAATGGCACTGAAGCTTTTCAGAACTACTGTGCCTTTAATTAAAAGTTTGTTACCTGAATGTCCTGCCTATTGTATCTTTTTAAACTCCACATACCAATTGATTATCTATAAACTGCCTTTCAAGGTCCTCTTTTCATAGATCCTTAACTTTGTATTAGAGTTGATGAAAAAATATGAAATATATTTTGTAATATAGTTCAATCGTAATCAGCTTTAGAGTGTTAAATAGCATAATTTAATTTATCTAGTCTTCACTGACAAAAAATAGTTGGTACAAGAATATAAGTCATTGAATATAAGATGGGTGGCAAATAAATTTCATAAACAAACAAATAAATAATTCAGCCAGATAACATTTATGTTTGATTTCTATGACTAAGTGTTAAATATGTACTTTACAACAGAATCTTATGAAAGCATTTTCAGGGAAGTGTCCTATAGAGTTTACTACTGGTTTACTACCTTTGTCTACAATCCTGTGTACCCTTGCTTCATATTGTACTGGAAGTAATACTAATCAGCAAAAATGAATTTACTTTTGAACAAGCATGCACAAAATTCATGGTGTAATTTCTCCTTATTACCGAATGAGAATGAGATTACCAATACACCTTGAACATTTCTTCATTTTTGGCTGAATTATGGTCAGCATTTACATAGATAACTAGAACAGGTTTTGTCATCATATTTCGGGCACCATAAGTTCAGACAATGTCCAGTTCAGGATTTATAGTAAGTCTCTACATACTCAATTATAGATATACAGTAGATACAGACAATTATATAGCTATGATCTGTGGTGGCACAGTGATTAGAATGCAATATTGCAGGCAAACTCTGCCCTCAGCCTGACTGGCTCAAGGTTGACTCAGTTTTCCATCCTTCTGGGGTTGGCAAAATGAGGACTCAGATTGTTGGGGGAAATATACTGACATTTGTAAGTTTACAAAATCCTTTAAAACTTTAACAAGTTTATTTTGTAAATCCTGTTCTGTACCT
This sequence comes from Hydrophis major, assembly GCA_033807585.1. Lineage (NCBI taxonomy): Eukaryota > Metazoa > Chordata > Lepidosauria > Squamata > Elapidae > Hydrophis > Hydrophis major. Next base: position 179,804,983 of record CM066331.1, on the reverse strand, counting down.
TAATTTGAATTCTTGAGATCCCCGCGCTTTGATTGGCCAAAGCATGGGGCGATCGGATTGGTTAGGCGAGCCGCGCCGATTGGCTCGCTGAGAATCTCCCGCGATTGGTAGATTCAAATCGCGGGAGATTCAAAGTGGTGCCATTGGTCGTGGCCACCGCGGCTTGGAAATAAAAAGCCACAAAGTTTTACTAAGAGCCAGTTTGGTTCCTGACTTCAATAAAGAGCTTGATACAAAGTCACCGACTCCTGGCCTCCTTCCACGTGGACGTAACACTGGCAATGAAGGTGGGATTCTTATCCTGAACCAAAGCACGTGTCCGACGGAAGCCAGCCAACCGACGAGATGGCCAGCATCGCGCCACCAACCCCCTTCAACCCCACCAGCGAGGACTGGGAATCTTACACGGACAGATTCCACATGTTCCTCGAATGCAACGACCTGAAGGATGCCACCGGACTGAAGAAATGAGCCATCTTCCTAACGCACTGCGGGCCCGCAGTGTTTAAGATGGCAAAAGCGCTAGCCAAGCCCGCCAATGTTACCGTGATGGATTGGGCTGACCTCGAGCCAATACTCTGGAAACACTACGCTCCAGCCGTACCCATCTTCATCCGACAACACAAATTTTATCGGCGGGACCAGCGGTCGGGCGAGAGTTTCAGTGATTTTGTCGCAGAGCTGCAGTGCCTTGGAGGACTATGCGAGTTCTCCAATATGAACGAGGCCCTGCGTGAGCAAATCGTGCTCGGCCTTTGAGACCCCGTTCTCCAAAGTCGGTTGATGGCCAAGGGCAACATCACTCTCGCCGATGCCATCTCCGAAGCCACGGCAGCTGAAGCAACCCGACAATCAGCAGACCGCATGTGGAGACCGAATGCCGGGGACCGCACCGCAAACAACCACCCTGCAAGGTCGACCGAGGCCCAACCTGAAACTACCACCCACCAGGGCGAACTCCACTCCACCTCGGGCATGTCAGACGGGAGGAAGACATCCACCGTCTCCAGGCAGGCCGCGACCAGCACAGCCGGTGGAGTCATAAGTCGAGGACCGCGTGTGCTGGTTGTGGAGGCGACCACCCCAGATCCGAATGCCGGTTCTTCGACTCAGTTTGCCAGCACTGCGACAAAAAGGGTGACATAGCCCGCGTCTGCCGCCTCAAGAAAACCCACAGCCCCAGACGATGGGACCCGAGTGAGCGGAAACGAGAGAGCACACCCCCCCCCAGGACCAGAGACCACCCAGCAGACAACCATTGGGAATGGAACGGATGAGCCCAACGAGGGGGCGAGACCCGGCGGAGAGAAGAGACACATCAGACGGTCACCATCGGCCACGCAACAATCACAGATGCCAGAAAGGTCTACGTGGAGGTAGGCATCGAAGGCGAACCCTGTAAAATGGAGGTGGACTCCGGGTCCTACCTCTCAATGGTAGCCTGGCAAGAAATTAAACGCTTGGTGCCTACCATCTAGAGAAGGGAACTAGAAAACCAGAGACTAATCCTCAAAGACTACCAGGGAAACCGCATCCCTGTAGTCGGAACAGGACAATTCACAGTGACCTACAAGGGGCACACCGAAAGACTTCCCTTGACCATCGTCGATCGAGACCGACCTAGCCTGCTGGGACTTCAATGGTTCGCACCGCTAGGCATCGCAGTCACGGGCATCGACCACATCGCTGAAGCCGACTGGGAGCAGCAACTGGCCCGGGACTTCCAAGAAGTGTTCGACGGCACCCTAGGCAAGTACCGAGGGCCCCCTATATCCTTCAACCTAGACCCAAACATTCCCCCGAAACGCCTAAAACCAAGGCGGGTACCTTTCGCACTCAAACCGAAAATCGATCAGCAAATTGACAAGCTCGTCAAGCAAGGGGTCCTACAACCCATAGACCAGGCCCGGTGGGAGACCCCAATAGTCACCCCAATCAAGCCAGATGGGTCAGTGAGAATCTGCGGGGACTATAAGGCCACCCTAAATGGCGCCTTGCAGCAAAGCGCTTACCCCATCCCAGTAGTGCAACATCTCCTATACTCACTGGGAGGGGGCAAAGTTTTTGTGAAACTCGACCTGGCATACCAGCAACTGCCGGTCGACGAGGAAACTGCCGAGGCGCAAACCATAGTCACCCACTGGGGAGCCTTTAGATGTAACCGACTCCAATTTGGAGTCAGCGTGGCGCCTGGAATTTTCCAGAGCCTCATGGAAAGACTCTGACAAGGCATCAAGGGGGTGGTACCATACTTCGATGATGTACTAGTATCGGCAACCAACCAGGCTGAACTAGAGAGTCGCCTAAGGGAGGTGCTAACGAGATTCAAAGAAACCGGGCTTAAAGTGAAGAGGGAAAAATGCCAGCTGTACACAGAGCAGGTCGAATTCCTAGGATACCTCCTAGACCGACATGGCATTCACCCCACCGACAAAAAAATTAAAGCCATCAAAGAAGCCCCCACACCCAAATCAAAAACAGAACTGCAGGCGTTTCTGGGGCTACTTAACTTTTATAATGTCTTCCTGCCCCAAAAGGCAACTGCGGCGGAGCCTTTGCATAGGTTTTTGGACAAGGCGGCTACCTGGACTTGGGGGAAACGCGAGGAAGCCGCCTTCAGGAAAACCAAGGACCTGCCGTCCTCATCCAGTACAACGAGATGCCGTCCTCATCCAGTACAACAAGACCCTACCACTAGCCATCACATGCGATGCATCATCCTTCGGCGTCGGCGTTGTCCTCAGCCACACTCTCCCCGACGGAAAGGAAGCACCCATCGCGTTCTTTTCAAGGACCCTCATCAAACCGGAGCGGAACTACAGCCAGCTGGACAAAGAGGCTTTGGCTATGGTCGCCGCAGTAAAAAGGTTTCACAAGTACATCTACGGCCGGACGTTTACCATCATCACCGACCACAAACCGCTGCTGGGAATACTTGCAGGGAACAGGGCCACCCTGAACATTCTGTCTCCCAGAATGACAAGGTGGTCCGAATTCCTGGCTGCCTACAACTATGGGCTCACACACCGATCTGGTAAGACTATCTCCCATGCGGATGCCTTAAGCCACTCACCGTTACCCGAACCAGACACTGACCCAGCACCCACGACGACCACCCTCAGCATAGAGACTCTACCCAACCTACCCATAACTGCGTCAGACATTGCCCGAGAAACTAATAAAGACAAACGTCTGGTGCGGGTTTTGCATTGGGTAGAGAAAGGGTGGCCGGAAAAGGACAACGATGAGACTTTCAGGACATTCCGGAACCGGCAAACGGAACTCTCGTTACTAAAAGGGTGTATACTATGGGGGGATAGGGTGGTCACCCCAGAAAAACTACAAGGGAAGGTTCTGGAACTGTTACACGAGGGGCACCCGGGCATCATTAGAATGAAAGCCCTGGCCAGAAGTTACGCTTGGTGGCCAGGGATGGACAAACAGATTGAGGCCTGGGTAGCAAGGTGTCAACGATGCCAGGAAACTAGACCAAGCCCACCCACAGCACCCATCCTAGAGTGGGAAACCCCCAGGGGACCTTGGTCTAGAATCCACATAGATTTCGCCGGGCCCACAAAAGGACACACTTTCTTAATAACCGTAGATGCTTACTCCAACTGGCTGGAGGTAAGCAACATGAGAACAACCACCACGGAAGCCGTGACCAAAGAACTCTGCAAACTCTTCGCAACACACGGCCTCCCAGACGTCCTCGTGTCCGACAACAGGCCCCAATTCACCTCGCTGGAATTCGAAAAATTCCTAGTGGAAAGTGGCATACGACACGCACTGACAGCCCCAGTGCATCCGGCGGTGAATGGAAGGGCAGAACGGATGGTTCAATTCACAAAAAAAACCATCCAGAAAATAGACCACGGGGAGATCCAGGACAAAATAAATAAATTACTCTTCATACAGCACATAACCCTGAACACCACAACAAATAAAAGCCTGGCAGAACTGCTAATGGGGAGGAAAATAAGGTCCCCACTCGATAGACTACACCCCACTTACAACCCAGAGAAACCCCCAGACTCCACCAGCAAACACCGAACCTTCGCACCAGGCGACGCCATCTACGCAAAGAACCTAACCGGAGACCCATTATGGGTACCAGCAATCATAACACAGCTAACAGGCCCACGCTCGTACCAGCTACAAACAACCGACGGACGAGCGTGGAAACGCCACATCGATCAGTTAAGATCGAGGACTGCCACACAAGACACCACCAACACGCAACCAAACAAAACCAACCTCCTCAACACAAACCAAGAGGGGAGGGGATACCCCGGGAACCAAAACCCAGAAGAAAGAAACCAGCCATACTCACCTACAAACAGCCAGCACGAAACGTCGCCAGGAAGAGACAGCCAGGCCAGCTCAACCAACCCGGGAAGACCGAGCGGAAGCGGCGAAACCCGCAGCTCAACCAACCCGGGTAGCCCAGGAGGGAGCTACGGAGAGCGGCCCGGCCAGACATACCAGGCGGTTCCCACGACGGAGTCCAGAGAAACAGAGACCCCGACCGAACCGGCCGGGATCCAACCTACGACTGACCTGCGCAGGTCCAGTAGGCAAAGACGGAGCCCCGCCTACCTACGGGACTACGCTACATAGGACCAAACCAAGAGGGGAGGGGTGTTCTGTACCTTAATTTGAATTCTTGAGATCCCCGCGCTTTGATTGGCCAAAGCGCGGGTGATCAGATTGGTTAGGCGAGCCGCGCCGATTGGCTCGCTGAGAATCTCCCGCGATTGGTAGATTCAAATCGCGGGAGATTCAAAGCAGTGCCATTGGCCGCGGCCGCCGCGGCTTGGAAATAAAAAGCCTCAAAGTTTTACTAAGATCCAGTTCGGTTCCTGACTTCAATAAAGAGCTTGATACAAAGTCACTGAGTCCTGGCCTTCTTCCGTGCGGACGTAACAAATCCAATGTAGGAAAGATATCCAGGTCACTCTTTTGGTTAATTATTAATTACTAAGACATCAGCCAATTTCATACCCAGTATAGCATCTTATTCTATATTATTCTTGTGGTCTGTCATTTTAAATCCACTTTCAAATCAATCTCAGCATTGTTCTTCTTCCATAACATATTTTAAGTGCAATGTATCAATAGAGTCAGAGTTAAAGTTAATTTTTGGGTCCAGGGTTCACAAATATCTCTCAGTACACCCAATGTTAAAATATTTTGCTCCATTCTGTATTAGTAAGTCAAGTTTAAGTGTTCTTCTTGTTTATTTGTAGTTTTTAGTTCGTTCTGGTTTCCTCTAATGTCCAACCTTTGAAGTCCCATTCTGTTATTTTTTAAAGAATTCAAAACAGCAACTTTTTCCCATAGAAAGCATTTTTATAATTAATTTTAAAATCTTATTTCAAATCTATCTCAATCCCTAGCTTGTTTGTAACTAAAATCAATGTTTAAAGCCCTTTTGCTATTTATCCCAAAGAAAGATTTTTTTAAAAAAAAGTTTTTTTTTATTTTTTACACATCTCTTCAAGTGAGCAACGTGATTCCAGGTTACAACATTCATACATAATCATAATTACATTTCCAACTTTCTTATCTAATTTCATATTAAATTATTATCTATTCCACTGATGTTTAAATAAGTTCTCACTTCATATTTCAATTCATTAATTCAATATCAAAAACATTTCATCCTCACATATATTTTCCACTCTTAGCCCCTATTATTTTCATTTTCAGCTTACCACCTATTTTATTTTACATTATTATCTTCATTAACTTTCTCAAAGCCGATATATAATAAGCAAATAAAAACGAATAAAAATAACATAAAACTAATATCTTCAGGATCCACCTGGTATATCCCCCAATTTACAATAAATCTTATATTTATTTCAAAGATATTCATATTACCATTTCATATTTTTTCTTTGTTTCTACTTAGCCAAAGTTTACCAATGAGATTTTATTAAATTTTCATTTCCCTCCTCTTTAATCATAAAATAATACTGTCATTACAAATACTTTACTAAAGCAAGATTTTTTGAAGTCCTTTAAATTATATTTAAAACTTATTTAGCTAATTATTAAAGGAAGCTCACCTGGTGCTATAAAACTTATTCCAAAGTTTCCCAACAGCTAACAGCTAAAAAGCAATTAACAAGAAATTTGTGAAAGGGATTAGGAAATACGACTCAGCAGACATTATATCCATATAGGAATTGTGAATTTGACATGTGTGTGAACCTTCTGTTTCTACAGCTAACTCAAAAGTAGCTGTTCTGACCTAGACTTCACAAAATTACAAAGCAGACTCCTCATCCCAACAGTCTTTCAAGAGTGATTTACAATCATAGACCTTATCAGGCTTGGAGAGTTGCCAGGCCGATAGCTTCCAAGAGCAATGCTGTAGCAGAAAAAACTTGGCAAGGAGTCAGGAACAAATCTTCATCCTAATCAAATGATCTAATTGTCTCCTGCAAACACCTCTCCTCTTTCACTCCTCTTTATTCCTTATGGGAGGGGCCATTCACCGTCCACCTGTGCCTTTACTCCTGAGCCAATCCTTGTTCCTTAACTGTCCCCTTCTCCTGGCAGCTCTGCACATGTGCACATCGGGAACAAGTTCCAGCTCTTCTTCTGCCCCACTGATCTCTGATCTGAAGGCAGCTGATAACTGTTGGATGGCCCTGGCCTCATCTCTGCCTCTGACACAGAGCACTCATCAGGGCCTTCCTCAGACACCAGGACTGTCCCATGTTCCTCCCCAACCTCCTCACTGTCCATGTCTGCTACCAGCTCTGCTGGCTGTTGGCGGGCCACAACAGTAGCAGCTACCAAGGGCAATCTCACTATCTGGCCACCAATCTCGATTGGAATGCCAACATTCTCCTCAAGAACATCTAGCTTGCTAGGAATCTTCATTAGAAGTCTCTGAAAAGCATCATTTAACACTGTGTACTCTCTTCTATCCAGCTGTCTTTTCCAGAATAACCAGTAGAAAGGAGCCCTGAAAAACATTTCCCAAAGAGAGCTAACCATACATACTTTTCCTATAGAATGAGCAGGTATCCCCCATCTTTCTGCTGTGCTTCTTTTTCTTCTCTTACAAAATAATATTGTATCTGAATATAGTAAATGTTCATCTGTAGTTACTGGTTAAGTTTGAGAACAATTAGAATAGAATAGAATGGAATGGAATAGAATAGAATAGAATAGAATAGAATAGAATAGAATAGAATAGAATAGAATAGAATAGAATTTTTTATTGGTCAAATGTGATTGGAAGGAATTTGTCTTTAATGCATATTTGCATACAGAAGAAATAGATCTACAGAGGATGCTATAACCATTACTCTTCACTCTGCTCTGACTCATCTAGAACAGCAGGAGTGGGGAGGCTATGTGAGGATGCTTTCTATAGATTTTAGTTCTGCATTTAAAACAATTCTTCCACATAGACTAGTGTCTAAACTTGTAGACCATAGACTTTCTTATTCAATGTGCCTTTGGATTATAGATTTCCTGTCTGGCCACTCACAGACAGTCAGATTAGGTAATCATACCTCTTCAGCCCTTATTCTTAACACTGGTACACCATAGGGTTGCGTGTTGAGTCCCTTACTCTATACTCTTTAAGTGCATGACTGCATTCCCACTCATGCAAGTAATACTATTACTAAATTTGCAGATGATACAACAGTGGTGGGACTCATCTCTGGGCGGGGGGGTGAGTCTGCCTACTAAGACAAGGTAGACCAGTTGCTTTTGTAGTGTCAAGACAATAACTTGGTCCTCAACACCAATAAGACCAAGGAGCTTATAGTAGACAAAGGAACAAATCAGATATCCAGTCCTTGCTTATTTATTTTATTTATTTATTTAATTTGTCAATCGCTTACAAGCTAATAGATGTAAGTATAAACATGAATAAGAATACAGGAAATAAATGGGGACAATAGAACAGGGATGGTAGGCATGATGGTGCACTTAAGCACACCCCTTACAGACCTCTTAGGAATGGAGTGAGGTCAATAGTGGATAGTTTAAGGTTAAAGGAGTGGGGGTTAGAGGATGTAATAACAAAGTCAAGTAGTGCATTCCAGGCATTGACCACTCTGTTGCTGAAGTCGTACTTTCTGCAATCGAGTTTGGAGCGGTTTACATTGAGTTTGTATCTGTTGTGTGCTCTTGTATTGTGGTTGAAGCTGAAGTAGTCGCTGACTGGTAGGACATTGTAGCATATAATTTTGTGTGCTGACTTCCGGTTTGAGCTTCTTCAGTGACAGACTGAAACCTTGTCTCTGCAAGGCTTCGATCCGTGCTCGCCACTGGAGTGCCCCAAGCCGGCTGGCTTCGAGGCTAAGCCACCCTGTAGAGGTGGTGAAGAGGGGGGAGACTGCCAGCAGGGTTGAGGAGAGCTGCATCTCTCCTCCCCAGCTGGCCATTACTCCCTTTCCCGAAGGCGGTTGTAGCAGTGGTCAGAAATGGCCACCACAAAGACTTCCGGTTTGTCAGGCTTCAGCAGTGGTGGGGTTTCGCGATCCTGCGCGATCCCTGTTGCACTAGCCGTCTTGATGCCTCCGATCCTGATGGGTCTGGAGGATAAGGCTGCCCCGTAGAGGCAGCCGAAGACAGGGGGGATCCGGACAGGGGTCTGGGGGTTCCGCAGACCCCCTCCCCACCCGGCATAACCTCCTTTTCTCAAGGCGGTGGAGCGGCGGTCAGTAATGGCCACCACAAAGAAGCCGGCAGCTGGACAAGATTGTGCTGGAGGAAGAAGGAGAAAGTTTTGAAGTGAAAGTTCTTTGGTTGAACCGGGAGCATAAGATGTATTTAATATCCTGAAAACCTTGATTTTTGAATAATACTTTGTTTCCAGAAGAGATTTATAAGTGGTGAGTGAAAGTGATGAAAGAAAAAGGTTACTCTCCTTCCCTATGGAATCAACAAATGGACATTGAAAAACCTGCTTTTTTATAGAAGGTAAAAATTTAAAGCTCTTTGTGACAAGTGGGGATGGAGAGGACAAAGGAGAAATTTATATTAAGATTTTGTTGGAGGAGACGCCTGGAAGACTTTGAGATTGGAAGTTAATTGCAATAAGACTTTTAAATACAGATTGGGCTTTTTCTTCCCTTTTCAATTGATATTACCCCAGGAAGAAAAAGTGCGAAGGGAAGATTCTTGTGCTCTGTTTGGACTGTTTGATGACTTTGGGAGTTTGGGGAATTGTTCTAAGTTTTGAAATATTTTGGTTGTCTTAAGAAGAAGAAGAGAAAAGAAGAAAAGGTTTATAATGGCTTTATCTGTTGATGAACTAAGAGAGGAATATGGAAAAATAAGAACGAAGGCAAGGACATTTGGAGAGAAACTATTTGCTTTTTAGAAATGGCGCTTGCTACTTACCAGCAAATACAACAATTGAAGGAGGAAGCAGAGGAAGAAGAAGGAGAAGAAGAAGCCATCTTTAATGAATCCAAAAAGTTGATTAAGAAAGGAAAGAGAAAGAGAGGAAGGAAAAAGAACTTAAGACTTAAAAAAACATCCAAGAAAGAGAAAAATAAGATGCAAAATCAATACAATGTTAGAAAGCAAAAGAAAAGAGAAATACAACAGAGAGGGGAAGCTAAAAAGGCGGAGGTTTGGAGAAGTGGGGGTAAAAAGACCAGGGTGGATAAAAAAGGAAGGGAAAAGGGGGGGGAAGCCACAAAGGTATGAAACAAGATGGGAAAAAGAAATTTTTTTTTAGGGATAAAGGATAATGTAAAATTTTTCTTAAAAGGATTCTGCAAGGTACATAAGATAATATTGTAGTATTTGTATTAGAAATAGAAAATTAGAATTTAATAAGAATTAAGTAAAGATTAAAATATTAAATGTTTAACAACGATAGATTTTAAGATTTAATAAATTATTAAAAGGAATGTTTAAAATACTTAGTTTAAGTATAGAGCTTAATTGACTATGTTAGTATAAATTTATTATGGTAGCATTTGACTTTCAAATAGATAATTGGAATGTTATAAGATTTAATGTTTAATTATGTATTTAATTATTTTATAGATTTACTATTTTCTCTTTCTTTTAAAAATTAGTAGGTAGAATGTACTAAGCAGAATCAGATGGGGAAACAGGTGTTACCTTAAATGTTAATTTAGGGGAGCGATGGAAAGGCATCATACTTCGATCAGTGATTTCAGGAGAAATCCTTTTTTTCTACTATAGGAAATGAGATAAATGGGTAATTGGAAAAGAATGGACAAAAGATACAAGTATAATAATGTAAATTAAGATGAAATAAATAAAATATAATTAAGAAGAGTGGAAAGCGGGGAGAAGCTATAATGAAGATATAAAATGGTAAATAAGATAGGAGATGGTATATAAGATGAGCATAAATTTAATTGAAGTCCATATAAAGAGAGGTAACCCGGGGCCAAGCTACTTTCTAAAAAGAAGTTTTATGTTTTTGTGTTTTGTGTATTTATGTTTGTTTGAGATTTAATAAAACCTTGGAGGAAAGCTAGATGAGGATAATTATAAACAAAACAGAGGGAAATATGAATATGATGAGTATAAAATGGATAAATATAGAAAAGAAACGTAACTGAATAAGAGTAAAGAGAAATAATGAGAAATCTGCTAAAAGATAGTTAAGTAGAAATGGGATATATTATAATTATGTTGTATAAAATAAAATAATGTTTTATCCGTCTTGTAAAGATTTATAATGGAAAGAGGTTTTGTATGTTCAATGTTTAATGATGTTTTGGTTGTTTTTAAAATTAATAAAATTTGTTTCAAAAAAAAAAAGAAATGGCCACCACAAAGAACTCAACCGGAAAAGAATGTGCAGGAGGAAGATAAGAGGAGAAAGTTTTGATTGAATGGGTCAAACAGCAAAAGCAACAAATAAGGTACCCTGGAATTTAAACTATTAAAAAACAACAACATTGTTCCCTAAGAAGATTTTTAAGCTGTGAAGGAGAGAGAAAGGGGAAAAGATTTGGGGGGGGTCTCCTTTTCCTATACTGACAGCTAAGAGACTTAAGTAAGAAATTGGGGGGGGGAAATCCACTTTGACATCAATAGGCATTTAATGCTGAAAATAAAAAGTCAAAGGGATAATAAAGATTTCTGGATAATTAAAAGATTTTGAAAATAGGAAAAAAAAAGAATAAAAGGACAAGATCTGGAAGGGAGGAGACTGCCTGGAATTAAAAAAGAACTTACAGCAAAATCTCAACAAGACTTCCAAAAGATACACTCTAACTGAAATATCACAACAAGAACCCCAGGAAGAGAATGTCGGAAAAAAAATAAGAAGATATAACTCAGGACTATCTGGATTACTTGATGATTTCTGGATTCTTGGTTATTGTTTTGAATGACTAAAATCAATTGGGTGATTGCTTAAAACTGTTTAAAATGGCTCCACTTTTAGAAGAACTGAAAATGGAACTTAAAAAGTACAAAGAAGATGCACAAGAAGGGAGAGGTTCTTTTGGCTTCGTATTTCAGTTTTTAGAAATGGAGATTTGGAATTATGAGAAACAACAAGAAATGCCTGAAGAACAAGAAGATTGCAACAAAGAAGAAGCCATCTTTAATGAACAAGTAATCTTAGATGGGGGAAAAAAAGGAAAGGGGGGAAAGAGAATGGAAAGTTTAATATTGGGAAAAACAACTCCAAAAAAAATAGAGTGAAAAATAAGTATAAAATCAGAAAGCAACAGAAGAGGGAAATGCAGAAGAGAGAATTAGAAATAGAGAGACAAGGGGTTAAAAAGGGAAGGGAGAAGATGAGAGGGAAGAAAGAAAGGAAAAGAAGTCATAAAGGACAGAAACAAAATACAGAGAAACAGGGCCTATTTAGAGATAATGAGTGAAAATTTAATGGAAAAAGGGATTCTGCAAAGGTACATAAGATACTATGGTTATATTAGAAACAGAAATAATTTTAGAAAATATGAAACAATGTATGATTAAAATATCTGATAAAATTGCTATCGTAATTTAGTGGAATGCTTGTCAATAAATAAATGTAATAAAAGGTATATTTAATGATTTATAAAACATATGTGAAGAGAAATAAGGGAAAAATTAATTATGGATATTATATGTGTTTTTAAGGAAGTATGATATTTAATTGAAAAGAAGTGTTAAAGATGTTAAGATTTTAATTATTATTAATGATAGAACTGAATTGGAACAGAATGAGGGTTTATAATTACATATATTTACAATCTTTTTTTTTTAAGAATATAGTGTGTATTATAAGAATGTACCAAGCAGAATTTGATTGGAAGTTATGTATTATGTATTATATTGAAGGTCATAACCTTAAGGTATATATTGAAGTTTAAATAAGAGTTGAATGGATGTAATTAAAAGATATAAAGGTGTCATACTCCAATTAGTAACTACAGGAGAAAATTTGTTTAATGAGAAAAGATAATATGAAATTGAAACAGAACAGACAAAAGTAGAAATATAATGATTTGAATTGAGATGAGATAATCAAATTAAAATTGAGAAAATCAAAAGAGGGGGAAAACTATACAGAAAATGTAAAATAGTATAAGATATGGAATAGAATACAAAAACGAACATGAAATTGAGTTTTGTGTCTGTATAAAGAAATTCAATCCGGGACCATGCTATTTTAAAAAAAGATGTTTTATTTGTATTTTGTATGTGTGAAAACCCAAATAAAACTTTATTTTAAAAAAAAGATAATTTTGTGTGCTATGCTTAAGTCTAACCATAGGTGGCATAGTTCAAGGTTGTCCAAGCCCAAAATCTCAAGCCTGGTGATATAGGATATTCTGTTGCAAGCAGAGGAGTGTAATATTCTTCTAGTGAAATACTTCTGGACTCGCTCAATTATACAGTGCGGATTCCAGACTGAAGAGCTGTATTGGAGTATTGGTCTGGCAAAAGTTTTGTATGCTGTAGTTAACAATTCAATATTTCCGGAGGAAAAGCTTCGTAAGATTAGATTTACAACTCTTAATGCCTTTTTGGCAATGCTATTACAGTGAGCTCTGGCTTATCAATGGAGACCGAGTAGAGCAAGTGGCCAGTTTTAAGTTTCTGGGTGTTACCTGACCTGAGGTGCTCACATTGCAGCACTGATCAAAACAGCCCAGCAGAGATTATACTACCTGAGACTTCTCAGAAAACAGCTGAATGAAAAACAGCTGGTGACCTTCTACCGCTGCTCCATACAGAATATCTTAACTTATTGCACCTCTGTATGGTTTGCCAATTGCACAGTGGCAAATAGGAAAGCACTCAGAGGGTTAACATCATTACCCAGAAGATCATTGGCTGCCCTGTCCCCTCTTTGGAAGAGCTTTATAGCTCCCGCTGCCTTAAGAAAGTTCAAAACATTCTCAAAGATCCATCTCATCCTGGGCACCCTTTTTTTTTTAACTATTACCATCTTGCAGATGGTACAGGATAATAAAAACAAGGACAAACAGCTTCTATCCCAGGACAGTAACTCTATTGAATTCTACTGTATAGTGCAATATTAATGCAATATCGGGGGTTTTCAATTCAATGTACAGAATGTGAAGGACATGTATTTGTATTTAGTTTCATAGTTCACACTGAAGATGGTATTTAACTAAACTAATATATGCTCTCAGTGTACATAAAGGAAAAAAAAACATTCATTAAGAATCATAAGATACAATACTTAATGATAGTCATAGGTTATTAATAAGCAATCAAATCATACTAGGAAACAAATAAAACAATGTAATTTGTAAAGATACAAGCAACACAGTTATAGTTGTAAAAGGGAAGAAATAGGTACTAGGAAGAAAGAGAGGAATAACAGTAATACAGTCTTAGTAAATAAGTTAACAATGTTGTGAGAATTAGTTGTTTAGCAGAGTGATGGCATTCGGGGGGAAATTGTCCTTGTGTCTCGTTATTCTCGTGTGCAGTGCCTTATAGCGTCATTTTGAGGGTAGAAGTTGAAACAATTTATATCCAGGATGTGAGGGGTCTGTAGATATTTTCATGGCCCTGTTTTTGACTTGTGCAGTATTCAGGTCCTCAGTGGAAGGCAGGTTGGTAGAAATTGTTTTTCTTCTCTTCTAATTATCCATTGATATATGTCTATCTTGTTTGGTTGCAGAGCCAAACCAGACCATTATAGAGGTGCAGATGACAGACTCAATAATTCCTCTGTAGAATTGAATCAGCAGCTTTTTGGGCAGTTTGAGCTTCTGAGTTGGCACAGAAAGAACATTCTTTGTTGTGCTATTTTATGATGTTTTTGCTGATAGGTGTCCATCTTAAGTTTTGAGATATGATAGAACCTAGAAACTTAAAGGTGTCTACTGTTGATAAGTTTATATAGCCAGTTGTCTAACTATGAAGTATAGGTTAAGTATCAAATATAGCAAGAAAAATTAATAAAATTTAAATTATGAGAAAAAGAGAGAGAGAGAGAGTTATTTCTGAAGTACGGTGGGTATTTCATCTGTTATTTTTGTCTCAACATTATTAATTTGATGATTCAGGATGTGCTATATAGTATCACATAAACATTAAGCTGTTATCACACAAATGTATAGATTGTTTGTTTTATGTATTGTACGCAAAACATCCCTCTTTATCTTTATAATATTTATTTGTTTCTCATTGGTGAAAATAATACAGAGTACTGATAGTCTTTGTCTGGAATCCGGAAGTTAAGTGGGGTTGGATTTGGTTGGTATTTAAATGGGAGATGTCCAAGTTTGACGTCTCCTTGGAGGACATTTTCCCTTGAACTATCTTGGCTGGCCAGGTTATTAATCTCCAAGCCTTATTAATTTCTCTGTAAAATGAGTATTGGGAATGATAACTGCAGAATCAAAGAAAATTTAGAGCTCAAGCTTCAAATCCACCTTTCAACTACCTTCTTTTCCAAACTTTTATTTTGTGAAACAAATTTCCCAAAATTCCAAATTTACCTGTTTGAAGCTAGTTTACACCCACTGAATATTAATAATGTACAATAGAGTTTCTTCCTAAAGTATTAAATATGTGAATAGTATATTGGGTTCAGAAATAAATGTAGCAGAATTATTTCAGTCAACCTGAAACTGTCAAATGACTCATTCCTACATTTTGCACAAAGCTCCAAGTATTGTTGCACTCTAATAGGTCAGAAGATTTTGTGGCTCCCTGCTGTAGATCCTCAGCAGATAAAAGACTCACAAAAGAGACAAAAGTGGTCGATTAGTGGTTATTTCTGTAGCATGTGTCTGAGTTACACAATAAAGCTACAGCAGCTGAGCAGATAGATTGCGCCCAGGTCTTTGCTTTTTCTTCTAAACCTATGCAGTAGATTTTAAATTATGTTATAGTTTTAAGTTAATATTACTAAGTCTATGCAGAGATGTACATTGAAACTAAAATTCATTTTAAAATCTAAGCATATTTTTAATGGAATAAATAAACCAGGCACTTGAAAAATAGAACCAGGAGCCAAGCAAACAATAAGCCTGAAACAATGACAAAGTAGGGAGATAATCTGCAATCAGCTTCTGTATGTTAGTAGTAAAGTAAAAAGGGGAGATAGAAATTAGAGTTCATTCCAAGAAATAACCAAAAACACTTCAGTTCCCCTGAAGATCAAACAATATTAACTTAAAACATTATCTGTCATCAGTCAAAACTTTGTCATTGTTCAATATTATTTGAATATTTTCCTATATAAAGGAAACCCATAAGACATTAAAAACAATAGTCCATCAAATCTAATCTCACTAGCCCTAGACTCGAGAGCAGGCAAGAGATGCTTTGTGAGTTGACACATTGCTTATGTACCAATGGTGCCCATATGGTCTGCAGAGTAAAAATCTTCAGGGCTTTTTTGAAGGCTAAAAGATGGGTGAGGATGGGGGAAATTCATACTTCTGGGGATAACAAATTCCAAAGACTGGGGCAACATGTTTTAAATATCACATAGGATGGAATGAATTTAGTCAGGAAAGATGATCCCATGTATGCCTGGGCAACCCGAAGGGCTTTAAGGGTACCCAGTGTCCTGAACTTGTAATCAGTGTAACAATTGCCAACAAATATGTCTGTTGAATCTGCTGTTTTAGCAGACTACATTTTGGACCACATGGAGTTTACAATTCATCTTCTAAGTATGGTGCATTACAAGAATCTATATATATATATATATATATTTGTATTTTTTTTTTCTTTTTATGAACACTGAGAGCATTTGCACCAAAACAAATTCCTTGTGTGTCCAATCACACTTGGCCAATAAAGAATTCTATTCTATTCTATAAAATGATAAGCGCATGAGTCATTTTGCCATGGTGCTTCAGCTCCAAGATCCACAACATTAGCCAGAACTGACAAAGGCCTGCTGGCCACAGCCTCTATCTGTGGCTGTAGAAAAAGCAGCAAGTTCAGGAGGATCTCCAGATAGTGGAGCTTTTTCTTAAGTTGTTATTGTTAGGGATAACATTGTTTATCCTAACTGGTTTAGGTAAAATAATAAATATGTTACCATGATTTATAAGTTAAAGTGTCTGCAACTTTAAATATAGGACTGTAATTAAGGGAGTGCTTGTAAAAAGCACCATAAAAGAAGCAAGGCACTGCAGCTTGCTCTCTCTGGCTTGATGATCCCTAATTACTGGATAGACTGAAGACTGCGTTTTTCCCCTACTGGAAAAGGGAGAGACAAAGGACTGATTTGTAAGTGAACTGACATTGGATATTCTACACAGACTTTGCTAACTGAATATCCTTGAATGGACTGACTAAAATGATACATGACTAATGGACTGTTATTTTGACTATGCTATAAACTCTAAATGGAATAAACTATCTTTTGATAGCACAAGCGTATCTGTTATTTTTACTGTATGTTAATAAACATACAAATATATCTCACTAATTTATCTGTGTGCCTATCTGACTAACGCTGCACATTCTGTTTAGCTTGTCTCCTTAACCCTGGTTGGGGAACACAGGCTTAACAGTTATTTGACCTCATGCAGAGTCCATGTTAGAATTGGGCTAAGGCCAGATTGATTACCAACAACAGGAACTGTAACTTTTAGGGATTAAATCTCTAAACAATCAGAGCCAATCTGATCTTGTTTTGATCCATTGAAATCTTCACATCGCAAAGCTTCCATTATGTTTGTTTGTTGTCTAATTTCAAGGAGAGGGGGAAGGGGACAAGGAAACTGCCATAATCACATTAATTAAAGTTGCATGCACATTAAATTAGCATTCCTGTAATAGATAGCAAGTTATGCATTGTGATGTTAGAATCAAGCTCATCATAGGTTAAGCTGCTTAAGGTGCTTCATAAACATTCACATGAAGTGACTCAAATAGATCTTCATTATCATTATCATTAAAGCCAACAGAAACAGAAATGGGATTTAGGAAAAACCCTTTTCTGGTGCTTAAAAGACCACCTGGAATATTATCAAAAGGATGGTGTGCATTCCCAAAATTAACGTATGATCGAATGAGTCTCATTAGAATTTTAAATCAATTGAGCAGTTTTTCTCCCTCCCTCCCTCTCTTTCTCTTACACTCACTCACTCACTAAGGAAATCAACCACCCACGTAGTACATTTTAATGGTATTTGTTAAGTCTGGAGCATGGGTGTGAATAATGGAGACGAGCCGGTAGAAACAGTGAACTTCAAACTCTTTATTTACATGGTGTGACAGCTCAAACTGGATGGCTGCTATAGCCTTCATTATATAGGCAACTTATTAACTATTCAACCAATAGCAATCCGGGAGCGCTAGCTCCATTAACCAATGAGAATGGCCTGTTAATGGCCAATCAGATTCTCCTAAACGGACCAATCCGATCTTGCCATTAACAGCCAATCAGAAGTGCAGGGCCAGAACCCTGCACTTGACTTCAAGCTCAAGATAACTTTATTTAACATTTATTCATTCACAACACCCCTTTCCCCTGGTTTCTGCTTACGGGGCGCGGTCACGTAGTCCTTGAGGTAGGACAGTTGTTTTATTAGTCTTTTTGATTTTCGCTGTGTCCCTGGCATTTGGCTGCACTCTTGTTGAGGTAGAGCGTTGTTTGGCGAAAGGGGTGCCTCTGGTTCAGAGTTCGCGTTTCCGTTGTCACCAATATCTTTGGCAACTCCCTGAGGTGAACTCACTCCCATCCCTTGTTCCTGTTCCCGCGTTTCTGTTCCGCTATCGTTCCTTTCGAAAAGATTTTCCTCTAGTTGAAATTCGTCTTCCTCTGTATCTCCCCCCCCCCTCAGTTTGGTTATAAGGGAGTTTGGAATTGCCTGACTGCAGCCTCGATCGTAGTTGATCGATATGACGCTTCCAAAGTCTATCGTCAGGGTACTGTACAAGGTATGATCTTGGGCCAGTTACACGGATTACCGTCGCTTCTACCCACAGCGGATTGCCCGATAAGTTTTTAGCGAATACTAAATCGCCTACCTGGAAGGCACGGCATCGGCTGCTGGATCCGAGTGGCTTTTCCAGTTCGTAGGCTGGGTGTAATCGGTCAAGGTGGGAGCGGAGTTTCCGTCCCATTAGCAGCTCGGCGGGAGTTTTGTTGGTGACGCTGTGAGGTGTGATGTGCTGTAGAAAAAGGATTCGGTTGATTTTCTCGTCGATGTTGTCATAGTCTATTTTTTGTAGCGTTTTCTTGACGAATTGTACCATGCGCTCAGCCCTACCGTTGGCTGCAGGGTGCACAGGCGAAGTGAGCGCATGTCGGATACCATGGTCAGCCAGGTACTACTCAAAAGACAGCGCAGTAAATTGGGGCCCATTTTCGGATACCAGAACATCTGGTAATCCATGGGTTGCAAACAGTCTTTCCAGTCTTTTGATGACCACTTCGGTGGTCGTGTTCCTCATTCGGTGGATTTCGAGCCAATTCGAGTAGGCGTTTACGGTTAACAACAAGGTGTGGCCTTTGGTCGGCCCAGCAAAATCTAGATGGATACGGGTCCCCGGGGTGTCTCCCATTCGGTTGGGGTTGCCTTTGGTGGAGCGTTGCTTACTTCTTGGTATCTCTGGCAAGTTTTGACCCACGATTCGATTTGTCTGTCGATGCCTGGCCACCACGCGTAGCTTCGTGCGAGGGCCTTCATGGGCACAATGCCAGGGTGGCCATCGTGCAAGGTTCTTAGTAGTGCCTGTTGGAGTCGTTTTGGGATAACGACTCTATCGCCCCAGATGATACAGCCCTTTTGAGAAAACAACTCTGTTTGATGACTTTTGAATGGTGCGAAGTCATCTGGTACTTGGTCCAATGGCCATCCGCGTTCTACCCACATGAGGACTCATGCTAAGATGGGGTCGCATTTTGTTTCTCTCGCGATATCACGGGCAGTTAATGGCGGCGTACGAAGTGTCTTGATCTGCAACATTGTCATCGTTGGTGCAGGATCGTTGATGGTTTCTGGAAGCGGTGCACGGCTCAACGCGTCAGCGTGGGGAATAGCTTTTCTGGGGCGGTATTGTAGCTGATAATTAGAGGCAGCCAAGAATTCTGACCAGCGGGTCATCCTGGGAGATCCTCAGCAAAGGTTTGTGGTCAGTCACTATAGTAAAAGCCCGGCCGTACACGTACTCATAGAATCTTTTAACAGCCGATACAATTGCCAGGGCTTCTTTATCAATCTGGCTATAATTTCACTCGGTTTTCGAGAGTGTTTTGGAAAAATAAGCAACAGGGGCTTCGCTACCGTTAGGCAATACATGGCTCAAAATGGCGCCCACTCCGAAAGGCGATGCATCACATGCGATATTTAATCGTAAGGTTTCATTGTACTATATTAGTACAGCGTCAGAAGTCAGTAGCTTTTTTACATTACGGAACGCCTGCTCTTCTCTATGACCCCATACCCAATTTGCTTTTTTGTCTAGTAGGCGATGTAAAGGTTCAGGAACAGTCACCTTGTGCGGCAAGAATACGTTATAGAAATTGATGAGGCCTAAAAACGCCTGGAGGTCGGCCTTATTCCAGGGTCTGGGAGAGTTTTTTATTGCTCTCAATTTGCTATCGGTAGGGTGAATACCCTGACTGTCAATTAAGTACCCTAAGAATTCAACACGATCTGTACACAGCTTGCACTTATTTTTCTTCACCTTAAGGCCTGCTTCTTGGAATTTTTGTGTAACCAGTCTTAAAAGAACCCGTAAAATTTTTGGAGTGGGGGCAGCAATTAGCACATCGTCAAGTAGGGGACAACGCCTTTGATCCCATGCAAGAGTCTCTCCATTAGGCTCTGAAAGATCCCCGGGGCTACACTGACTCTGAATTGGAGCCGCGTACACTTAAAGGCACCTCAGTGCGTTACAATTTTCTGTGCCTGTGCCGTTTTTTCATCAACCGGCAGTTGCTGATAAGCCTGAGCTAAGTCTAGTTTAACGAAGACTTTTCCGCCCCCCAGGGAATGGAGGAGGTGTTGCACCACCGGCACCAGATATGGATTTTGTTGCAGGGCATGGTTTAGGGTGGCTCGGTAGTCCCCACAAATTCTAATTGAGCCATCTGGCTTAATTGGTGTCACGATTGGGGTTTCCCAGAGAGAGTGATCGGTTGGCTTTAACACTCCCTGGGCTATCAACTTATCAAGCTGTTCGTCGATTTTCGACTTTAGTGCGAACGGAACTCGACAAGGCTTAAGGCGGATGGGAGCTATTTTTGGATTAAGGCTAAAGGATATCAGGGTCCCCTTGTACTCGCCTAGCTTTTCCGCAAAGACATCCTTGAATTCGTGGGTGAGGTCCTCCTCCCAGTCACTGCCACCGATTCGGTTAATGCCTGCCACCTCAATGCCGAGTGGTGCGAACCATTGCAGGCCTAACAGGCTAGGCCGGTCCTTGTTGATCACCGTCAGGGGTAAGTACGCTGTGCAGCTCTTGAACGAAACCCGGACTTGACTGGATCCTACAACTGGAATCCGGTTCCCCTGGTAGTCTTTTAGCACGAGCCTTTGGAATTGAAGGTCTTGGCACCGGATAGTAGGGATGAGTTGCTTGAGGGTCTTCCAGGAGACGATTGAAAGAGACGATCCCGAGTCAACTTCCATTTGGCAAGGCTGATTTTCGATGTCCACTTTAACTCGAATTTTCTTGGCATCCAATGAAGAGGCATGGCCAATAGTAATTGTTTGGTGAGCGTCTTCTCGCCTCGTTAGGCGATTCACGGGTCGGTTTCTGTAGGAGTGGTTTGCTGGTTCTCACCTTACAGGACGGTTTCCTGTCAATTGGTGAAAATTGGCCCCCTTCAAGGTCTGGCTGGGTCCTAGGAGACTTCTGCAGACCCGTCCGATATGGCCTCGTTTCCCGCACTCGTGGCAGAGTGCGTCACGGAATTTGCAATCAGAGCAGTAATGGTTGGCCCTGCAGCCAGCGCATGGTTGCTGGGACTTCGGGTAACAGTCCCGATCGGACCACAGTCGATGGACCTCTTCTTCGTTACTGTCTGACAATGAAGAGAGGTCCTCATGGTGGGCCATCGAAAGCTGTCCTTCTGACTTAGGTGAAAGTTCGCCGACTGGTTGGTGTGTCGGAGCGCGATTTCGGCGTAGTTGGGCAGCCGACTTCTTGGTCGCTTCCACTGCCATAGCCTCAGTGATGGCATCGGCAAGGCTATTGTCGCCCTTAGCCATTATTTTGCTCTGCACGTTTAGCGCATCTAATCCTAGAACTACTCAGTCTCTCAAAGCCTCTTCTAGGTTGGCGAAATCGCAGAGGCCTCCCAAGTTTTGGAGGTCCGCAACGAAATCGGCAATGCTTTCTCCTTTCCGCTGGTTTCTTTGGTAGAACTCGTGCCGTCTTACAAGCGTTGGAATGGTCGGTGCATAGTGGGCCCTTAGTAGCGGTTCGAGGACGTCCCAGTCCATGGCCTTCACTTCAGTCGGTTTTGCTAGCGCCTTGGTCATCTTGAATACGGTCGGCCCGCAATGCGTCAGGAATACCGCCCGTTTCTTCCCGGTTGTGGCATCCTTCAGATTATTCGTTTCCAAGAACATTTGGAAACAGTCCATGTAGGACTCCCAGTCCTCTTGCGCTGGGTCGAACAGAGCAGGTGGTACTACGCCACCGGACATGGTTCTGCCATTGTGCATTTCAGCCATGTGCTCGGCTGTTTTCTTTGTTGTTTAGTCAGTTCTGACGTCTCCACATCCCATCCTCATCGCCAGTGTTATGTCTGGAGCATGGGTGCGAATAATGGAGATGAGCCGGTAGAAACAGTGAACTTCAAACTCTTTATTTACATGGTGTGACAGCTCAGACTGGATGGCTGCTATAGCCTTCCTTATATAGGCAACTTATTAACTATTCAACCAATAGCAATCCAGGAGCACTAGCTCCGTTAACCAATGAGAATGGCCTGTTAATGGCCAATCAGATTCTCCTGAACGGACCAATCCGATCTTGCCATTAACAGCCAATCAGAAGTGCAGGGCCAGAACCTTGCACTTGACTTCAAGTTCAAGATAACTTTATTTAACATTTATTCATTCACAACAGTATTCTTCTGGCAATTTCCTCACTTGCTTAGGTTAATAGAAGCTAATTAGAGAAAATCATATAAACCATCACAGCCACTATTGAAATACATAGAATTTCATGTTGGTAATAGATATATTCTTTTTTGTGTGTGTTGTGAATTAATAAAAATGCTTGAATAAAGATTGTTGAAACCTTAAGTAAAGTTCTGATTGACCGATAATAGCGATATTCGGATTGGTCCGTTCAGGAGAATCTGATTGGCTATTTATGAGCCTTTCTCATTGGTTAAAAGAGCTAACGTTCCTGTGTTTTCATTGGCTAAATACCCAAGAGCTTGCCCATATAAAGGGGGCTGTTGTGGCCATTTTCAGAGCTGTTGCACCATGTTAAATAAAGAGTTGAAGTTCACTGTTCATCGACTTGTCTCCACTTCTTGCACCATGCACAGAACTTAACAGTGTGTATTACCAGCACTCTTATTTCCCTATTTATGTAAATTTCCTCCTTTCTTTGTCCTGCCAAAATGGTAGTATAAGATTACTTGCTCTTGCTAATGATCCCCTCCTTTACTGTCTGTCTGCTATAAAAATTTGGAACTTCAAACACTGAGAAAATATTGGTTTGATTCACACATAATACCTAGCCATCATGTGATGACTCACTTTGACTTAACATATTGTTCAAATTCAAATATAATAGTTTATTACACAAACCAATTAAATGAGCCATGACCTAATATGATGAGTGAACCAATTTTTATTTTATGTGCAGTGGAAAACTTTATTTAATTCTATAAACCACTAACTCTCAATCACTAGCGTAGGGAAACCTAACCAGTAAAGCCAAGGCTCTTCTGTAATATAATTTTATTAATAATGATTGTTAAAGTCGTTACACAATCCTCATGGAAGGCTACCTAGTGGGGCTGCTGTGGCTGAGGGCAATATACCTGCAGGCTCTTGTGACAAAAGCAGCATTTCAATATCATGCCACAAACTGCATCCTTTTGGATTTGTGTGGGATACTATGATGGGCATAGAAGTGCAGAGGGAGTTTACATTATGATAACATAATTCTGCTTTTCTCATTCTGCCATTTTGCAAATACCTTCGGATGAGGGTTAAGCAAAACTACTCCTATTTCTGGGACCCCTCCCTTGTCTATTCTACCCTTATCCCAGAACTTACTGCCATTCATTTTTTTCCCCATCCCCATGTGCAAATATTTCCTTCCCTCACCATTTTTTCTGTCTCAGTGCTTATTATTCTCTTACCGCAATTGTATTATACATTTAAAAAATACTTCCAGAAGGATTTTAAGCAAGAGCAAAGCTATAGTCGCATCCAGCACCTTCCTTTCCCCAAGATGCCTCATTTACCAGAGGATCTCTGGGAAAATGATTATGTGACATGTGACTGGGGTTTAAACCCAGACTATATAACCAGTCTTTTCTGATTTTATTTTAAAAGAGGCAACATAGTAACTAGATTGGTGAACCACAAGACCACAAGTTTCCAGATTTGCAAGATTTGTGTTGGGCCTAATAGGACCACAGAAACCTTGGTCAGCACTTATCAGTATATTGTTATTCAGAACTTAAAACAAATTATTCTACAATTTATTATTGAAATATTTCAAATTTAAACAATTATTATCAAATTTAAACCAAAGCTCTTTAAAAATCAAAGCATTTCAATGCAATGTTCAGAAAACCCTGTTTCAAGTTCAAAAGATTTCATATTAAAAATGTTTTGCAACCCTTAATAATAAAGAATACAAGAAGATTCTCATGCCTGCTGTTGGGTGTATTCAAAATAAAATTGCAAAACAATGAATATTAAAAGCATTTGTTTTTGTCTTAAACATCAAACCTGAGGTGATACATATGTTAATTCCTGTTTATTCATCTTCTTCACATTTTTTAGCCAAGACCTTATGGTCTTATGGTTGCCATAGATAATCAGGATTTTCTGACATTTTCTTATTCACAATAGCCATTATTCAGGGACAGAAGTAAGTGTTTGCACATGGTTTGCAAGACACAAAAAAATCTCCCTTTCTCCTCCCTAAAATCTATGAAACTGAGATTATTATTATTAAAAATTAAATAAGAGGACTTAAGTCTGAGGGTTACAATGCTCTAGCGTTATGTCTAATGTTGTAGCTAAATGTACTTATACTTCCATGGTACAATGACTGATAAAAATAAATTCATTATATGAATCTGAGTGATACATAGATTTAAGGAAATAACCTGATCAGAGGAGCTCAGCAGGTTCTTAGATTGGTAAGATAGATTGGTAAGATTCTGTAAAGAAAGATACACCTACCCTATGTTGATGCTTCTCAGAAGAAATAACACCCTATTAATGACTTGCCATTACATATATCTTAAACTACCTGTCTTTTGTCAGACACAAGGAAAAGGATGAATTGCTCTATGTGTAACACATTTGAGACAGAAATAGATGGAAGATTAAGAAAACAGGACAGCTCCCATTCATAACTCCCTCCTTCTTATGAAGTTATAGTCTCATCCACTGGTTGATTAATTTATGTTCGTTACAAAACATGACAACTGAAACTCTCCTCCATGCCAAGGTTACACCTTCTTGTGCACCCTCTCTTCAGTTTTTGACAGCACTGCTTTCTTCAGCCAAACTAATTAGGAAAAGGTTGAACCAGTTTACGTGTGAAAAAATAACCTAGAGCCAAACCCCAATTAACCTCAAATGATAACTAAATTGGAGCTGAACAAAAGTTCCAATCTTGTTACTCTTCAAATCCACCTACCTTTTTATGATTATTTTCTACTTCATGACAGAAAACTGAGGGTGTGGAAAGTAACACATGCAAAGTGCTTCTTTCCAGATGTTCACAGTTTGCCAAGAAATCAAGATCCTGGAAACTGTTCTCAAAGAAATGGTGGTATAATGATATTCTCAGCCCAGTTTTATAGCTATAGATTAACATTTGTCAAAAGAAACTCTAGGTAGTAATGCCATTATTTTCAAATTGGCTTGTAACAGCCTTCTCATAGAATTCCCCACTAGCAGAGCCAAAGGGGGATTCTGGAGTTGCAATCCCAACACAGCTGCTAAATGTAAGAATATGAGAGGCTGATTAACCAAATAAAAAGGAATTGTGATTTCAGAGAATGTCTCAATGCATCACTGCATAATTTGTATTACCATTGAATCTGTTATAATTTTGATGGAGCAAAGTCTGTATTATGTAATACAGTGATAGAAATAAAAGTGCTTAAAATCTACTATATTATAAAAAGTAAAAGGTTTGCATCCTGTTAAGTCCTGAGCATGGGCGCAAGGAACGGAGCCAGGCGCCATGCTTACTCTGAATTGGAGTCTATTGCACTTGAAGGCGCCTCTATGTGTAACTATTGTCTGGGCTTCTGCAGTTGTCACGTCTACAGGTAGTTGCTGGTACGCCTGAGCTAAGTCCAATTTTGCAAATATTTTTCCGCCACCCAGGGAGTGAAGAAGGTGTTGGACCACTGGTACTGGGTAAGCACTCTGTTGAAGAGCATGATTTAGGGTGGCCTGGTAATCCCCACAAATTCTTAACGAACCATCTGGCTTCATGGGTGTTACTATTGGAGTTTCCCAGCGGGCATGGTCAATCAGTTCTGTTAAGCCTGTGTTCCCCAACCAGGGTTAAGGAGACAAGCTAAACAGAATGTGCAGCATTAGTCAGATAGGCACACAGATAAATGAGTGAGATAAGTTTGTATGTTTGTTAACATACAGTAAAAATAACAGATACGCTTGTGCTATCAAAAATATAGTTTATTCCATTTATAGCAGGGGTCTCCAACCTTGGCTCCTGGAAGCCTGGCGGACTTCAACTCTCAGAATTCCACAGCCAGCTTTGCTGGCTGTGGAACTCTGGGAGTTGAAGTCCGCCAGGCTTCCAGGAGCCAAGGTTGGAGACCCCTGATTTATAGCATAGTCAAAATAGCAGTCCATTAGTCATGTATCGTTTTAGTCAGTCCATTCAAGGATATTCAATTAGCAAAGTCCGTGTAGAATATCCAATGTCAGTTCACTTACAAATAAATCAGTCCTTTTTCTCTTCCTTTCCAGTAGGAGAAAAACGCAGTCTTCAAACTATCCAGTAATTAGGGATCATCAAGCCAGAGAGAGAAAGCTGCCGTTGTCTCGCTTCTTTTATAGAGCTATTACAACCACTCCCTTAATTACATTCCTACAGTTAAAGTTGCAGACACTTTAACTAACAAACCATGATAACATATTTATTATTTTACCTAAACCAGTTAGGGTAAACAATGTTATCCCTAACATTCTCCCCTTTTAGGTTATAATAATACTATAACTATTTACATCTTTAAATCATATTTGTTACAACTCTCTTTAAACTTGATTACTCCTTGAGCTTTTGTAAATTGGTCTGCAATGTTTTCTTCTGTCATGCAGTGTTCCAATTTAATTAGCCCATTCTTTACAGATTCTCTAACATTTAAGTATCTTAAATCAGTATGCTTTGATCTAGTTTTTACAGCAATATTAGTAGCTAACTTTATGGCTGCCTGGTTGTCCTCGTACAGAATAATGGAATATTTAACAGTTATACCCATGTCTAATAATAACTGTTTGTACAAAATTAAGTCAGTGCATAGTAATGACAGACATGAAAATTCCGCTTCCATCATGGACAAGCTAATATGCTGTTGTCTGATTGACTTCCACCCTATTAGTGTCTTACCAAATAATATAGTCATCCCAGATATTGATTTTCTAGTGTTTATGTCAGTTGCAAAACTTGCATCTGCACAGGCACTAAGACTCAAATCACCCTTTGGTTCTATATAAAATGCATGGTTCATTGTTCCTTTAAGATATCTTAAAATTCTCTTTAATGATTGCCAATGACATTGATGTGGATCTGAATTAAAATGTGCCAGCTGATTTACACTATAAGCTATATCTGTCCTTGACCAATTGCTGATATATGATAAGCTACCAATCAAAGATTGATATATGGACTTTTTAAATTTGAGACTTTGATCATCAGTTTGGCAAACTTCCTGACTCATTGGAGTCTTTGCCGGTTTACAAAGTTCCATTTTATACGTTTTAATTAATTGGCAAATTTTATCTTCTTGAGATATCTTAAATTCATTTTTTGTTTTGTTAATTGTCAATTCTAGATACTTTTTTTTTTTTTGAAAAAGGTTTTATTAATTTTCTACAAACAAACAAGACAAACAAAACATAAAAACATCAACTCTTATATGTACATCCAGTGTGTCAGTTGGTTCATCATTTTTGTGCATTCATTCTGTAGTCTCAATTACAATTATGTTACATAACAACTCATATTGTCAATCCAAACTTATATATCCTAATATCACTAAAAAAAAGAAGTTTTTGACTATATTTTTAATCATTCATGCTTTATGAGCTAACAATACTTTAAACCAGTTTACTCTATAACAAATCATCTAGTCATATCAAATCAATCCTAAAAAATCCTTTATAAATATAATATCAAATAACAAAATAATAGCAAAATAAAGATATTCCTTACTATCTAGCATTCTATTATCGTATTTTATCATCTAGCCATTTATAAAAAAGATCCCAAATTTTGTAAAATTGTTTATCCTCTTGCTCTCTAATTTCAAATGTCAATCTGCTCATCTCAGCACATTCCAATATTTTCTTAATAATTTCTTCCTGTAATGGTATTTTCTCATTCTTCCAATTTTTAGCAAATACAATCCTGGCCGCTGTTAATACATTTACAATCAGGTATTTCAAATCTTTACTATATATATCAGGTAAAATTCCCAATAAGAAGATCTCTGGTTTCAAGTCTATATGTTTCTTTGTCATTTTTTCCAACCACATGCGAATTATAGTCCAATATTTTCTAGCATCCTCACAAGTCCACCACATATGGTAATATGAGCCGGGTATCTGATGACATTTCCAGCATTTTTCAGATTTATTCTTAAACATTCTTGCTATTCTTGTCGGAGGAAAGTGCCACCTGTAAAACATCATATACAAGTTTTCTTTATATGCTGTTGACATTGTCATTTTATAATTTTGAGACCACAATTTCTGCCATTTCTCTAAATCAATCCCATATCCAAAATTCTTCCCCCAAACATAGTTTCTTTGACTTGTTCTTCCTCTAATTTCATTCCCAGTAAATAACCATATAGTTTTTTAATCACCTTCTCATCAGTACCCATCAAGATCTTATCTAAATCAGTCTGTTTATCATAAAATCCCTCCGTTTTGGAATCTTCATCATACCTTGAATGTATTTTTGCATATGAAAACCAATTCATCCTTATACCTTGTTCCTCTAAGTTTTGGATCGATTTAAGTTCACCCTTTTCATCCAAAAGTTCCCCATATCTAACTGTTTGTTCCTTCTTGTAGATTATAGGATAGGAAAATGCTTCAATGGTCGATAACCAAACTGGAATTTTCAAATAACATTGTCTTTTTATCTTCTCCCAATTTAACCACAAAGACTCCCGTACATAATGTCTTCTAAAATAACCCTGTGTTTTAGTTCCCTTATACCATAAAAAAGCATGCCAACCCAACAGCAAGTCATGCCCTTCTAATGTCAACAACCTATGTTTCCTTAACGCTATCCATTCTTTGACCCACATCAAACTTGCAGCTTGATAATACAATTCCCAATTAGGCAGACCAAAACCTCCTCTAATTCTAGCATCTTGCAAAAGCTTTAGCTTTATTCTCGCTTTTTTACCTTGCCATATAAACTTCAACATAATTTTATTTAAATCTTCAAAATAGTCTTTTCCAAGCCTAATTGGTATTGTTTGAAACAAAAATAAAATTCTAGGTAAGATATTCATCTTAATTGTTGAAATTCTCCCTATTAATGACAATTGCAAGTTTTCCCACTTCTTCAAATCTGTAGTTATCTGTTGTTTAAGTTTAATATAATTATTCTCCTTTAATGTGCTACATCTTGTCAAATATATCCCCAGATACTTAACCTTATTTGTAACTTGAATTTTCAAAAGATCTGCCAATTCTTCTCTCTGTCTCAATAGCATATTCTTTGTCAAAATCTTTGTTTTGTCTTTATTTATTTTCAAACCAGCCACCTCTCCATATGCCTCTATCCTTTCCAGTAACTTTGGAGCTGTTTCTTGCGGATCTTCCAAAATAAAAGCTAAGTCATCAGCAAAAGCTTGTAGCTTAAATTCTTCCTTCTTAATTTTCATTCCTTTTATGCTTTTATCATCCCTAATATTTCTATTCAACACTTCCAAGGTCAACACAAATAGCAAAGGAGATAGGGGGCATCCTTGTCTTGTGCCTTTCCTTATATTAATAAAATCTGTAAGTTCCCCCTCCATAATTACCCTTGCTGTCTGTTTATTATATATAGCTTCTATTGCTTGAATAAATTTTTTAGCGAAACCCATCTGCTCCAATAATAATAACATAAATCTCCAGTTCACGTTGTCAAATGCTTTTTGAGCATCTAGGAATATCAAAGCCATTTGCTTTTCAGGATGAGCCTCATAGTATTCCAAAGTGTCCAAGATTACTCTCATATTGTCTCTAATTTGTCTCTTTGGCAGAAATCCATTTTGATCTGAGTGAATAAAATTATTTAAATATTTTTAAAGTCTTTCTGCTAAGATTGAAGCAAAGATTTTATAGTCTGCATTCAATAAAGAAATAGGTCTATAATTCTTAATTTGCAATGGGTCAGTCTCTTCCTTTGGTATGAGTGTAATATAAGCCTCTGACCATGTTTTAGGTATCATCTTTTTTAACATGACTTCATTCATAACTTCTAACAATGGGATGCTCAATAATTCTTGAAATGTTTTATAAAATTCTACTGGAAGCCCATCTGGACCCGGAGCTTTCCCATTATTTTGTCTCTTAAATGCTTCATTTAGTTCCATCATTGTTATATTGCTTTCTAGCATTTCTTCAGTCTCTTTAGGTATCTTTGGTAAATTAGCTTCCTGTAAATACTGTTTGACTTTTTCTTCATCAATATTCTCTTGTTTATATAGTTGCCCATAAAAATCTCGAATAATTTCTTTTTTCTCCTTATTCCCATAACAAACGTGGCCTTGTTCATCTATTAACTTCAATATTTTTCTTGATTCCTTCTCTTTTCTCAATTTATATGCTAGCCATCTACCTGGTTTATTTGCATCTTCAAAATAATTCTGTTTAGAGTTTCTAATTTTCTGTGCCAGTTCTTCTTTCTCTATTAATTCCATTTTATGTTTGATTACATCCAGCTTCAATTTAATATCCTTTTTCTGTGGCATTTTCTGTAATTCTTTTTCAAGAATTTTATACTCATCTTCCAAGGCCTTAGAAGCTTGCCTTTTCCTAATATTCTTTTTTCTTGTATAATCTATTATCAAACCTCTAGCGTATGCCTTCATTGTATCCCACACATTTTGCGTTGAAGTATCTTCTTTTTTATTTTCTCTGAAGAAAAAAGCCAATTCCTTCTCCATCCATTGTGTAAAATCTTTCTCCTTTAAAATAGTATTATTTAATGTCCATCTCGATCTTTTTTTTTGTCCCTTCCATTTAATTGTCATTGGGCTATGATCTGCCCAAGTACTTGTTTCAATATTTGTTTCTTTAATATTAGATATTAGTTCTGTTGAGATCCAAATCATATCTAATCTGGACCATGATAAATGTCTATTTGAATAAAAAGTATATTGTTTAGCTTTAACATTTCTTTCTCTCCAAATATCTTTTAAAGTTAATTCATCTGTCATTTTAAAAAAAAGACCTTGGGAGAGCCTTTCTATTTTGCTTTGTTGTTGTTGCTATATAGTCCAGTTTATTGTCCACAATTCCATTAAAATCTCCCATCATAATTATATTAACATAGTCCAGTCCAATTATTTTCATGTGTAGCTTTTTATAAAACTCTTCTTGTTTATCGTTCGGAGCATAAATTGCAATCAAGAGTATTTTTATATTATTGTCCATTATTTCTACCATTAATATTCTTCCATCTTCATCCGTGTAAATCAATTTTGCTGGAATAGCCTCTTTAATGTATAAAACCACACCTCTTTTCTTACATTGAGTCAAAGAAGTAAATATTTTCCCCAATTATGGCTGTAATAACAATTGTTCATGTTGTTTTTTAATGTGAACTTCTTGTAAACATATTATATCAAATTTTAATTTCTCTAATTTATGAAAAGTTTTCCTTCTTTTAACAGCTGAATTAAGTCCATTTATATTCATTGTAATCAATTTTTTTTCCTCCATGATTATGCTTTATATTTAGGTCTAACAGCTCTCGTGGATCTCACTTCACACTGTTCTTTATTATCCATCTGTCCCCCTGCTGCTCCTTTCTCTTTTTCAGTCTCCAGTTGTTCATCTTGAAACTCAATTGATGAAGCCTCTTTCTCTGCTTCCTCTCTTCTTCCTCCAAAGAATTCTGCATGGAAAATTTCTGCTTTCTCAATTGAATCAATTCTATATCTCTGCTCTTGCCACCTAAACACTAGTCCTTCTGGAATCAGCCATCTATAATTCACTTCGTTTTCCAATAGTATTTTGGTCAGAAATCGATATTCTCTTCTCATCTCTCTCACTCTTCTGGGTATTTGTTTTAAAACCACAACCTCTTTACCCTTGTATTTCAGTGTTTTCTCTCTTACTACTTGTAATATTTGCGTTTTAATGGATTTTTTGGTAAATCTAATATGGACTTCCTTGGGTAATTTATTTCTCATCGCATATCTTGTATAGACTCGATATATCTCATCTATTCCATCCATCATCTTTTCCTCTGTAATTTCCAAAGCATCTGCCAAAACTTCTATCATTACCGCTGCCAAATGTTCTCCTTTTTCCTCTTCTATATTTTGAAATCTGAGGTAAAATTCTGACCTTTCCATCTCCCACCTCAACATCCCACCTTTTTCTTGTTCAACCGCTGTTAGTCTGCTGTCAATATTTCCAATCTTCTTCTCTCTTTGTTTTCCTTCTTCCTCAATTTTTTGGAATCTCTCCTCATACTTAACCATCATTTGTTTAATATTTTCCACTTTTTCATCAGTCTTCTCTATTCTTTGTTCAATATTTTCTGCTCTTTGTTCAATATTTTCTGTTCTTTGTTCAATATTTTCTGTTCTTTGTTCAATGATATCTGATTTTGTCTTGAGATCTTGGATTCCTTGCATAATCATCTGTAAAGTTACTTTTTCTTGTTCCTTATCTTGCTTCAACATTGTCTGAATTAAATGTTGTCCTCCAGCTGGTGGGGAAGCAGAGGTAGAAGCAGAAATGCCAGATGGTATTGGTTTCCTGCTCATTTCAATGTTTCCAAAACTTCAAATTCTTCTTGACTTTTAATCCAACTGGTAGAGCAGCCAATTATAATCCAAAATGGAGAACTCCAATAGTAAAAAACACGAAACCAAAGAAGAAACAGGAAAAAAGGAAGAAGAAAGATCTTCAGGTTCTTCTAGACCCTAATCCAATTACGAGATAGTCCACCATAAAAAAGGAAAAAATAGAAAGGAAAAAACAAACAAATCCAAAAATAATAATATTGATTAAGAGCAAAAGAAAAAAGAAAAAGCAAAAAGAGAAAAAAAACAAAAAGTTCCTTCAGATTCTTCACACCTTAATCCAATTAAAAAGTCTCAATAATCCAAAAAACAACAACAACAACAACCACAACAACAAAGTCGTCCAAAAACATAAATATGAAAAGCAAAAAAGTCCCAATAAAAAAGAAAAGATAAATAAAGAAGAAAAAAGAAAAAACTCTGAGGCTTTCCCTTTAAAATAAAAGGCAAAAATAAAAATATTACTAGAATTGAAATTTAGAAAAACGCTAGCGAATGGGGTATATATAAGAAGACACACTGCACTTTGTTATTTATCCAAGGCTCTTGTTATGACTCTCTTCTCCAGCAGCTTCAAAGCCAAACCTCAAGTGTTGTTGATAACAGTCCAGGAAAGCACCTGCAATAATATTTTGCTGTGCTCTCCCTCTATCTTATCACGTTAAAAAGTCCTTGAGATGAGGTCTTTTTGCAATTCTCTCCAATTCAAATAAAGATACTTTCAAGCCTCTAGTTGGCAGTGTTACAAAGTTTCTTAATGCTCTTTCTCCCCCCCAGCCGGAAAAAAGTAATAATATATTCAGAAAAAAAAGAAAAAATAGCCAAAGGGAGCCTCTATCCTAAAGAAAGTTAAAAAATCAAAGGGAGCATAAAAGTATATATAAGAGAAAATTCAATCCGGTTACCTACAAAGTCACAGTAAAATCTTTCCCAAAAAGTATAAAGAAAAGAAGAAAAAAAACCCAAGCCTCAATTTGACATCACTTTAAAAAACGCCGCTCAAAACAATTTCAGTCAAAAAAAAAATCTCACAGCTTTCTTCTTTATCCCGGATGAACTTTCCAACCTCAGCGAATTTACAACACAAAAGAGTTTTTCTCACCCAGCCGACACACTTCACTCCAATCACTTTCTTTCCAGAGCTGTCCCGACTTCAGCAGCTATGGAGGCTGCCTCTCCGCCGCCAGCGAAAGGGCTTCTTCCGGATCAAACCAGAGATTTTGCGATATCTCTGGGATCCTGGAACAATGCCCTTCACGATCACCGTCTCTACGGGACGGTTTAGGTCCGTTAGGACCGACCAGGGGCGAAAATATCGGCTACGATCTCAGAGCCCCGAGATCGCAGCTGTATCGCCGGAACGAAGCTCCGCCTTCTCCGTCAATCCTAGATACTTTTTAATTTCACCCAAATGCTTTAATTTTATCTTTTTAGCTAATAATGATATAATCTCATTAGCTTCATTATTAGTCTTAGTTATCAAAGCAATATCATCTGCAAATAATAACAGTAATGACACCGTTCCATTATTTTCTCTTTTAAACACACATGGATCTGCTAAACCAGATTTAAAACTTATATTGTTTAATTCTTTCACAATATATTGGTTCCATTGATAGCCAGATTGTTTCAATCCGTAAAGATTCTTTTTGAGTTTCCAACAATCATTACTATTTACTTTATTGTCTTTTATAATAACTGGCTTTTTCAAATATATAGTGTGCTACAATGGTGCATGCAGATAAGCAGTTTCTACATCTAAATGGTTAATGATAGAGTTTTTCTTAGCTGCCCACACTAAAGCTGCTCTCAAAGATGTTGCTTTAAGACTTGATGCGAAAACTTCATCGTAATCAGATGCAGTTTGATTAAATCCTTGAGCTACCAACCTAGCTTTATGGATAACAGTCCCATCATTTCCAGTTTTTACTTTAAATATCCATCTGCACTCAATGGATTTTTCTCCTGGAGGTAATTTAGCATCTTCATAAACTTTCATTACCTTTAATGAATTTAGTTCCTTTTCCATTGCCTTTTGCCAATTCTCCTGATCTTTAGCAGGATACATCCTAAGATCATCTACACTAGTTGGAACTTTAGTTACTTGGCAAACTATACTTGCTTGATACCTATCAGGTGGTCTAGTTATACGTGTAGTACGTCTAGGTATTACAGGACTTACAGGTGGACTTTCATTAACTAACTCTTCTTGATTATCCAATTCTTCCTGATCAGCTGTTTCTTCTTGTTCTGGTCCTATTTGTTCTTAGTGGACTTCTTCTTTAATTGGACTCTTCTTATAACTAGTCTGTTCTTTCTGCCTTTTGTAGGGTTCAATAATTACTTCATTATTTAAATCTTGCTCTAATCTATTCCATCCTACATGTTCTAGGAATTTAGCACGAGCACTGGTGTAAACTCTAGATGTACCTGGTTCCCAGAATCTATAAGATCTATGATTAGATTCATATCCTACAAAAAATAATTTTTTTGGCTCTATGCTGTCCTTTGTGTCTAAGTTGTGAAGGGATATGCACCCATGCTGGTGCTCCAAATGTGTGCATGTAACTTAAATCAGGTTTTGTACCATGCCACAATGTGAATGGTAATTCACCTGTTGTTGAATTAACAACATTATTTAATATATGATTACCACACATTATTGCTTCTCCCCACAAATTGTCAGGTAATCCTGAATCAGACAACATAGTACGTGCCATTGACTGTAGTATTTGGCCTCGTCTCTCTATAAAGGCATTATGTTGTGGCCTATATGGTGCAGACTTTTTATGTTGAATACCTAACATTCTAAATCTATTCTGGAATTTATTATTTGTAAATTCCGCACCATTATCTGTTATAAGAGTTACTAATTTCTTTTTAGTTTTCCTCTCTGCAAATTTAATCCAATTAAAGAGATTTAGATACGTTTCAGTTTTGCTCTTCATTAAATAGCAAAACCCATATCTAGAATAGTGGTCCATTAAACTTAGTATGTCCTACACTTGGCTTTTTCGGACCTATTAAATCAGCAAATACTACCTCTAAAGGCTCTTTGGTAGTAAATCCATCAACTCTATTAGCCGGTATGACCCTGCTTTTGCTTTGATTACAAGCATAACATTGTAAATACTTATTACAAGGTTTCAAACTTATTCCTTTAGATAATTCAACAGTTTTCTTAACCATTTTAAAATTTAAATGCCCTAACCATCGGTGTAACAAGTGAATACATTCATCATGAGGTTTCTTATTATCATAAACCGTGTTAGCCACCTCTAAACCATTATCATTTAATACATATAATTCACCTCTTAAAGATGCAGTAATTTTCTTATCTTCTTTTTCAATTATGCAGTTATCTCCTTTAAAAGTAACTACATATCCTAGTTTAACCAAAATTCTAACTGAAATTAAGTTAAACTTAAGTTGTGGTACATATAACATTTTTACATTCTCTTTTATGAAAGAACAATATGCTATACCTTGACCTTTAGCTTTCAGTTTCCAGCCACTGGCTAACGATATCTGCTGTGGACATTTTAATAAAATTTCTGTTATCATTTGTTATACAGTGGGATGCTCCACTGTCAACCACCCATAAATTATTTTTTACAGCTCCGTTAGTATACATGGCTAACTCTAAATTTTTATTGATCTTTTGATGACTTTTAGTATTCTGGCCAGCGTTCTGGCGCTTTGCTTTTTTACAAAATCTTGCCAAATGTCCTCTTCCTCCACAATTAAAACACTTTTTAATTGCGTATGCAGTAGGAGATTCATTATCTTCTTTTTGAGGTTGCTCCCTCCTTAACTGATCTCTTTCAAGTCTTCTTCTGGCCTCTTCAATCAATCTGCCAGTTATATCAGTTAAAGTTAAACTTTCCTTTGGCAATATTTCAAGGGAAGTGACATAGTTGTCATAACTTGCATCTAGTGAAGATAGAATTATGTAGACTTGGTGTAGTTCAGAGAAAAATAAGCTCTTTCTCGTGCAGTTCTTGAAAAATGCTTTGCATAGTTTTCAAATGACTCAGCATATCACCATTTGTCTGGAGATGCGTCCTGAAAAGCTTCCATGTTAGATTTATGTGAGCACCAACGTTATCTCGAACATAAATCCTCTTCAGCTTCTGCCAACACCCAACAGCTGTTTGCTCTCCGTGAATATGAATAAGTTGTTGGTCAGACAGTGTTAAACCTATTATGCAAATGGCTTGTTCATTTTTATGCATAAATTCTTCTATTTTTAGTCTATCTTCATTATCCTCTGGATCCCATTCCTCTACATTTGGTGGATTTTCAATTATGTTCCACAGACCTTCTCTTCGTAGAAGTAGACTACATTTCATAGACCATGATACATAGTTTGTTCCATCCAGCTTGGATATAAGGGACAAACTTTGTAGATTGACTTGTGCCATGTTTTCTTTTTATGGATATAAAACTGTAATTAATAAAACACAGCTGTCTGTTTACTGTAATGTATAACAACACAAACTCTCACTTTTACATAAATCTGTTTTATCCTAGTTAAACTGACTTTGCAGCCTCTGGGCCCATAACCAGTGTAAAGCCTGGGCCCATAACCAGTGTTAAGTCTGTGTTCCCCAACCAGGGTTAAGGAGACAAGCTAAACAGAATGTGCAGCATTAGTCAGATAGGCACACAGATAAATGAGTGAGATAAGTTTGTATGTTTGTTAACATACAGTAAAAATAACAGATACGCTTGTGCTATAAAAATATTCCATTTAGAGATTATAGCATAGTCAAAATAACAGTCCATTAGTCATGTATCATTTTAGTCAGTCCATTCAAGGATATTCAATTAGCAAAGTCTGTGTAGAATATCCAATGTCAGTTCACTTACAAATAGATCAGTCCTTTCTCTCTCCCTTTCCAGTAGGAGAAAAACGCAGTCTTCAAACTATCCAGTAATTAGGGATCATCAAGCCAGAGAGAGAGAGAGCTGCCGTTGTCTCGCTTCTTTTATGGTGCTATTACAACCACTCCCTTAATTACATTCCTACAGTTAAAGTTGCAGACACTTTAACTAACAAACCATGATAACATATTTATTATTTTACCTAAACCAGTTAGGGTAAACAATGTTATCCCTAACAAGTTCCAACACGCCCTGGGCTATCAGTTTATCTAACTGCTCGTCGATCTTTGGCTTGAGGGAAAAAGGCACCCGACGAGGCTTAAGCCGAATGGGAGCTACATCGGGGCTGAGATTAAATTATATAGGGGTCCCCTTGTACTTGCCTAAGGTTCCTGTGAACATGCCCTGGAATTCCTGGATGAGGGCCTCTTCCCAGTCGTCGCTTCTGGTTTGGTGTATGCCAGCTAATTCAATCCCGAGTGGGGCAAACCACTGTAACCCTAACAAACTGGGCCGGTCACGATCGACGACAGTCAGGGGAAGCATCGCGGTGCGGTCCTTGAAGGATACTTGGACGTGGCTGGAACTGACATCTAGAATTCTGTTGCCCTGGTAGTCTTTTAGGATGATTCGTTGAGTGCTGAGGTCCTGGCGGCAGATGGCAGGGATCAGTTGTTTGAGGGTTTTCCAGGATACCATTGATAGGGATGACCCTGAATCGACTTTCATCACGCACGGTCGATTCTCAATAGTAACCCTTACGCGGATCTTTCTTGCATCGAACGATGAAGCGTGGCCGATAATAATGGTTTGGTGTGCCTCTTCTCATCTTGTTGAAGAGGCAGGTGCTCGATTTCTGTAATAGTAGTGGTTGTTCCATTGGTGGTTCAGGCAGTCCCGATTCTCAGGTGGTGTGCCTGTCTCCCGGCGGAGGTTGTTCTCCCTTCGGCTGGGACTGGACTCTCGCTTGCTTCTGCAGACCTTCGTGATGTGGCCTCTTTTCCCGCAGGTACAGCAGAGTGCGTCGAGGAATTTGCAATCCGATCCCCGCAACCAGCACATTGGCGAGGAAGTCTCTGGTTCCTTTGCTCTCGTTCCGAGTGGAGCCAGTTGACCTCCTCTTCCTCACTGTCTGAAGATGACTCGAGGTCTTCGTGATGGGCGGTAATAGTGTGCTTCTCAGCGGCGAGTGGGCTATCATTAGCGTGTTGGCGAAGCGGTGTGTTCACTCAGCGCATTCGAGTGGCTGACTTCCTGGTTGCTTCTGCGGCAGTAGCATTGGTAATGACATCTGCAAGGCTGATGTCTCCTTTCACTATGAGTTTACTCTGCACTGTGGGTGCATCTAATCCCAGAACTATGCAGTCTCTCAGGGCTTCCTCGAGGTTTGCAAAACCACAAAGGCCTCCTAGGTTCCAGAGGTCAGCTATGAAATCACCAACGCTCTTGTTCTTCCGTTGGTCCCTCTGGTAAAACTCGTGTCTTCATATCAGTGTAGGTACTGCGGGTGCGTAATGGGCCCGGAGGATCGGCACGAGGTTATCCCAATCCATGGTCTTCACTTCCGCCAGTTTGGCAAGTGCTTTAGCCATTTTGAAAACGGCGGGGCCGCAGTGAGTCAGGAACACCGCTCGTTTCTTGCCAGGCGTAGCATCTTTTAAATTGTTGGTCTCTTGGAACATCTGGAAACGATCTATATACAAGTCCCAGCCTTCGGTTTCTGGGTCAAATGGAGCGGGTGGTATGGCGCCGCTGGTCATTTTGTGTTTGTTGCATGCGCTCTTCAGCTACATGCTCTGTCTTGTTCGATGAGTACTTAGTCAGCTCTATCGTCTCCGAATCCCATCCTCATCGCCAGTGTTAAGTCCTGAGCATGGGCACAAGGAACGGGGACGAGACATCGAACAGTGACTTCAACTCTTTATTGTGAAATAAGAACAGAGCAAATACTTGGGCAGCAGCAGCTCTTTTATAGAGCTGGCTGCTGTCAAAACAACCAATGATTTGAGTTTACCACTTTCACAAGCGTCCAATCAGAGAGGCCCGTAAACAGCCAATCAGACTGACCAGAAACGACCAATCACAACTCGCTATTCGCGGGCCAATGAGGAGTGCAGGATTACGAGCCTGCTGCAAAGTAAAGCTATTTAGGGTTGTTACTGATGCATTGGCTTAGTCCATAACACATCCAGTCTATTAGTTTAATTTACATAATTTGTTGAAACGAGTTTCACTAAACTGATCAACATCCCATAAGGAGACCTTCATTATTCTTTTTCATACTAATTCTGTCTCCCTAATAAATT
Source organism: Hydrophis major (assembly GCA_033807585.1). Classification (NCBI taxonomy): domain Eukaryota; kingdom Metazoa; phylum Chordata; class Lepidosauria; order Squamata; family Elapidae; genus Hydrophis; species Hydrophis major. The sequence continues at coordinate 179,764,903 of CM066331.1, read as the reverse complement.
AAATTGCAACAAGTTATTATTAAATGTAAAACTGTACATTCACTCAGGGGCTGCCATTTTTTAATCATATTAAAGTATATTTATTATTACAACAGTAGTTCAGGGATTAACTAAATAGGATAGCAGCAGAACCTTCATCAAAATGGAGACTTGATGTCGAATTATTCCATTCCCCTGTTTTTTTTGCCACTTTTTCCTAAATTAAATTGCCCTGTAGAAAAAAATTGATTCAGGAAAGTTGGTTTAGGGAGGGAAAGTAGCAAAAATGTACCTAATTTGCCACAACATGAGTATGTGATTAACCTGAATAAAAACTTGCTTTATTTTGAAAATAGTAATTATGAATAGTGTTCTCAAACTCAAATTTGCATTTTTGTATTTTTGTTACCCTACCAACAGTATATACTGTGTTTTTTATTAGCTTTCAAATTTATTTAGCATTATAATTCCTATTAGAATTTAATCTTGGTTGTTTTAAATTTATTATACCTGTTTCTTGTACATAATATACTATTTTACTGGTTTCTATATTTCTATAGGTTAGAAACTAGGAGGCCATAAAACTACTGTATTTTATTCAGAATTTAAAATTTTCTGTAAGTACAATCAAAGTCAGGATAAAAAACCAAAATAAAAGTGGGATCAGTTGTATATATGGGCATCTTTTTGTATATGCAGCCATTCTAATTCTTTCATTAAGAGAAAAAGAAAATGTGAGACTTGTCTATGGCTCATTTTTCAACGTCATGAGCAATTTCTTTAGTAGGCAAAGGCCAGGCCATCCATTCTCCATCTCTCTGTTCCTCATCAACACTTATATTCATCACTTTTTCCATTTTTTCTGGGCCTCTCTCCCAGAATCATATTTCATTCCAAGCTTAAATCCTGTTTCTAAATTTTAGATGGTTCACAGCTAAACTTAAGCAGCTATGTCGTTCCAAAGAGGAAGCCTACAGAAAAAGTGACAGAATGCTACACAACCAGCCCAGAAACATATTAACAAGAGAGATCAGAGCAGCAAAAAGAAGCTACTCTGAAAGGTTAAAGAATCAATTCTCAACAAATGAACCAGCAAACATGTGAAAAAACTCTTAAAAACATCACTGACTTCAGCAAACCTCCTTCCCAGGCAGAAGAAAATCAACAATTAGCAGATGACCTGAATGTGTTTTACTGCAGGTTTGAAAATAAACTACAGCCACCTATCTCTACAACCCACATCTCAAACACACCAACAACAGTCAAGCCTCCTACAACTGGCCCCAATCCATTGGGCTCGCAACCTCTGGTGATCACAGAAAGAAAAGTGCAAGAAGACACACAGAAGCCAGGAAAAGCACCAGGGCCAGACAAGATAATTCCTTCTTGCTTAAAAGTCTGTGCTGACCAATTGGCCCCCATCTTCACCCGAATCTTCATTAGATCACTAGAGATGTGCTATGTTCCTTCCTGCTTCAAATGCTCTTCTATCATCCCAGTGCCAAAGAAGCCCTCCATCAAGGAACTGAATGACTACAGACCAGTTGCTCTAACATCTGTAGTTATGAAAATCTTTGAAAGGCTTGTACTGTCCCACCTGAAAACCATCATGGATCCGCTGTTAGATCCCATGCAGTTTGCATACTGAGCAAATAGATAGACAGATGATGCTGTTAGCATGGCTCTGCATTACATCTTACAACAGCTTGAATCTCAAATATCTATGCAAGGGTCCTCCAAATACCTATGCAAGGGTCCTCCAAATATCTATGCAAGGGTCCTCAGTTCAACATTCAATACCATCATTCCAGACACTCTTCTAAGTAAATTAAACCAACTAGCGGTACCTGAACACACTTGTAAGTGGATCATAAGCTTCCAACAGACAGGAAACAGCAGGTGAAGCTAGGTGGAATCACATCCAATACCTGTACAATCAGCACAGGGGCCCCCCAAGGCTGTGTTATCTCCACTTCTCTCCCTATATACCAATGACTGCATCTCAAACGATCCATCTATTAAAATAGTGAAGTTTGCTGATGACACAATAGTTATTAGTCTCATTCGAGACAATGATGAAACGGCATACAGACAGGAGGTTATACAATTTGCCTCATGCTGTAACCGGAACAATCTGGAACTGAACACACTCAAAACAGTAGAAATGGTGGTAGACTTCAGAAGAAACCTTCCCATACTACCACCTCTTACAATACTAGATAACACAGTATCAACAGTAGAGACCTTCAAATTTGTAGGTTCTACTATATCACATAACCTAAAATAGACACCTAACATCAAAAATGTCATCAAAAAAGCACAACAAAGAATGTTCTTTCTGCGTCAACTCAGAAAGCTCAAACTGCCCAAGGAGTGCTGATACAGTTCTACAGAGAAATTATTGAGTCGATCATCTGCACCTCTATAACTATCTGGTTTGGTTCTGCAACCCAACAGGACAGGCACAGAGTTCAGAGGATAATTAGGACTGCAGAAAAAACAATTATACCCACCTGCCTTCAATTGAGGACCTGTATACTGCATGAGTCAAAAAGAAGGCTGTGAAAATATTTACAGACCCCTCACATCCTGGACATAAATTGTTTCAACTCCTTCCCTCCAAACAACGCTATAGAGCACTGCACACCAGAACAACTAGATACAAGAACAGTTTTTTTTCTGAAAGCCATCACTCTGCTAAACAAATAATTCCCTCAACACTGTTCAACTATTTACAAAGTGTACAATACTATTACTGTTAATCTTCTCATCACTCCTTATCACCCATCCCCTCCCACTTGTGATTGTAGGACTGTAACTTTGTTGCTTGTATCCTTATGATTTATATTGACTGTTTCCTAGTATGATTTGATTGTTGATTGTACCCTATGACTATCATTAAGTGTTGTACATTATGATTCTTGATTCTTAATGAATGTACCTTTTCTTTTATGTATACTGAGAGTATTTACACCAAGACAAATTCCTTGTGTGTCCAATCACACTTGGCCAATAAAGTATTCTATTCTGTTCTGTTCTGTTCTATTCTATCTCTATCCCCATCTTAGTCTATTTGTAAACTAAAAATGCAGTTGTCTAAATCTTGTAAATTTGGAATCAAAACTACAGGAGGTAGTTTTATGCCTCTCTTTAGCTTCTGCATTTCAGAATCTTTTCTTTGGGGGAAAGGCCACAGGGATGAGGAACCCTAGGATGTTTCTGGAGTATCTTAATGTTCCAATGATGTCAAAATGGCAGCCCACGGGCCGGATGCATCATGTGCAAACTACACACACCCATTCCGGTTCCACAAAGGCAAAAAAGTTATGATATGTCACATGACATCATGCAATTAAGTTTGACATCTGTGTCTTAACCTATCTGGAATATAATGTTTGCTTTTCTGATTATAGTTTTTACTTAGTCTTAGCAAGTTTGATTTGAAACTTTTTCTCTTTTAACTTAAAAAGATATGTTAGACTCTCATATGGGCATGGCAAAATGATGTAGTATGGGCTAGAATAGGAGCAGAAAATTCAGAAACAATTATTTTTCTGCCAACAGATGATCCTTACTTCTCTTCTTGTTGGACAATGAAGAAAGAGTACTTGAATCACAACTGATTGATCAAAATAGGTTTTTCTGCATAGGTGGAAGACTAATATGGCAAATACTTGGCGTGCATAAATCTAGAGGGGGAAGGGACTACTATGCAAAACAAAGTGATTTGGAAAGTGCCAAATAAGAATTATTATGAGATGTTTTCTTGTTGGAATGTTTATGAAAGGCCACGTTCCTGGTAGAGGTTCCATACTGGTGCCATGAGAAAATCATTATCTGGAAAGGTACTTAGGTTAGTAGGAGAACTGGTGCAGTGTGATATAATGTAGCTATAAATGGATCAAAAAGAATTTGTTAAGCGTATCCATTAGTATACCTACACATCACAAAATATCTGCATATAATCTAATATTAAAATATTTTGGCTGTTTTTATATGCCCTTTAGGTAATTTACTCTTGTAAATTATACTGGTTGTGAAAAATAATAGCAGTTTTTGTACAAAGCTGAACATAGCGTAGAATCAATCAGTTATATTTTTGCAGTCTTTCGAAGCTGATAGAATTATATTAGCCAACAAAAGGCATAATTTCATTCACAGTTTGAAAGAAGCCTTAATATCCAGAAAGATAAAAAAGCTTCTGAAAAATGTATGATAAATGTAAGGGAGCAATCAGTCTCTAAAAATGTCAGGGAACACTGCCACATATTTAAAGAAGAATGAACCATTATCAGAAAAGCTTTCATGTTGAGGCCAGTGATGACTGGGAAATATAAGAAAATACTTACAAATTGCTGATACTTAATATGATTAAAATATAGGGTGTATCTCAAAAGTAAATTTCCTAACCAAAAATATTCAACCATGTTCATAAAGGGAAAATTTAATAATGATGTGTCAATCAAACAATGCCAATCAATCAATTCAATTCAAAGATATATATAGAGAAATTATTGAGATTTTAAAATTTGACACAAGATGCTTCTATTACTTATACAACCAATCCTTGGCAGCAGAAAAAAAAAAGTTAATCCATCATCTGATTCCATCAGATTGTTGAGGATGGTTTGTTTCACAGACTCCAACTGAGGTTATAAATATTGAAACCAACCTTTTCTAAGTAAAACTCACCATTTAATGTTTATCCAAAGCTATTCTTTTAACAAACCTAATTTCAAGTTTCATGTTTTTCAACTTGGAGATTTAACATTTAAAAAATGTCATTGCTACAGAGGTATTTGCACATAAGAAGCTGCCTTCTTTTCAGTCAACCATCTACCTCAGTATTGTTGACACTGAGAGATGGTGCTTTTCTCCATTTCAGACTGCGTATCCTATGTAGTCTGGCAATGCCAAAGATTAAGCTTGAAACCTTCTGTAAGTAAAAAATAATAACATAAAAATGTTTAAGATTTAGGTATACATAGAGGGGGGCAATCTGCAGTTGCTCTACAAACTATATGGAGGCTTTCTTACTCTCTTTTTGGAATGCTTAGTTTCCTCCAATTATGTTACCTACCCCAAGTCACAGCTCATATAACCACACGGACATCATAGCACATGAGAAGATGGCAGGCTAAAGACAGCTCCATAGAGAAGCAGAATCAACGTTTGCAGTATTAACAAGGTACTGTAGATGATGAGTAGAAAGTTTTCTATGTTTCTCTCTGGAGAAAAGAAAGAGAGAGAGAGATACGAGATGGCCCAAGCTGTTGTTCCTTGTGGTTCCTTTTTCTCATGAAGAGAACATAAAAAGTGATCTCTGGTGAGGCAAGAAGAATCAGGAGATGGGAGAATTTGTCATGTTTGCGCCAACTGCAGACGGGAGTATTTTAAAGGACACTAACTTTACTGCTAACTACTTCAGGAAATTGCCTATAAACTGCTTCAAAGAAATTAGACACCTGCAAAGTGACAAGGTTGGAAGTAACGGGTGAGTGTCTTCAATACTCAATATAAGAATATGAAGATTTGTTTTTATAACTCGAGAATTTAAAATAAACAGCAAAAAGCAAGACAAGGTTTTGTCTACAGAAAATTTTGAAGGATCATAAAAGTTTGGAGTTTTGGACTATGAATATTAAAATTTTGAAATTATTTTTAAAGAATAAATGTACGTTTATGGGGAAGATTTTTTTAAAAAAAATTGTAGACACAATAAAACAAATAACTTAAAATGGCATTAAGAGATATGTTAGACAAACTGTTTTGAGATCTGTGTCAAAAATTTGATTCAATAATGTCAGCTATGTTGTGTCATTTTGAGAACAGTCTGATCCCAAAGATGTTACAACACAAGATATGCAGCAAAATATGAACAAAACTCTATGAGAATATGCCACCAGATATAAAGATAAATTGAATGAGGTTTTAAAATTTAAGAAGGAAATAAAAATTAAAATCCCAGAAAACAATTGAAATAATTTCTTTCTGTTAGATTCAAAAAAAGGGACTGTCTAAAGTGCTAAAGAAATTGTAGCAAAAATCAATAACCATCTGAATAAGAAAGAGAAAGATTGTTCTGTTTGGAAAAAAAATTCTGTATGACTACAAAATCAGTTTATTTGGTCAAGGAAAAATGGGATATATTATTGTTCTGGATTACTTTTTGTGAATTTATTAATATCCTAATTGGAAAAATGTAGTACACTAGATTTGTTTGCATTTAATATGGTGTAAAATCATTTTGCCTATAGCTACTATATGTAATCCTAACTTTATAGTACTTAAACTATAGCATAAATACTTTGCATTGAACTGATTGGTTGTTTTTTTTAATTCAAAACAAGGAAGTTTGGAGAACTTGTCTTGTAAAAGAGAAACTGTTTTTCTTCTTTGCATTAAATTTTGGTCTTTTGTTTTATATCAATATAGTGGGATTACTTGTCAAATATGGATGTAATTGTAGTTCAGAGTAGAAATACAGAATATGTATTTAAATGGGGTAAGTTACTATTTGGGGTGTGGGATTTTTGGAATTGTTGGTATTTGGAATAGGAAAAATGTTAGGTATTGGAGTTTGTTTTTATAAAAAGAAAATGATGAAGATTATGTTATCTATTCAGTCAAGTCCAACTCTTAGCAATTCTATTGGCCAGCTGTCTTCACATTTTCTGATTTGAGTCTTTCTATGCTCTGGCTGATGTCAGTTTTGATGGTGTTCAGCAGTGGTGGATTCAATTTTTTTACTACCAGTTCTGTGGGCATGGCTTGGTGTACGTGGCAGGGGAAGGAGACTGTAAAATCTCCAGTCATAGGTAGTATTTGCCGGTTCTCCAAAGTACTCAAAATTTCTGCTACTTGTTCTCCAGAACTGGTCAGAACCTGCTGAATACCACCTCTGGTGTTCAGCCACATTGTTCTTTGATTGGCCTGGTTTCCTTAAAGGAGAAATAGTCTCTTTTAAATTTTGGTTTTCTTTCATTTGGTTTCTTTTAGGGGAAGACCATTTTATTTGCTGAAAAACAAAATGTTGTAGCAAAGGTCTTTATAATATTTATCACTCAATTCTCACTTTTAAAAAATAACACATTTCTAAACATTTCAAAGTTATCCAGCCAAGGATATTGCAAAAGTGGAATATTAACAGAGAAAAACTGTGAGTTACTTCAGCTCTATAAAACAGTATTCTGAGTTATTCACTGTGAGTTCAGATGAATTCATCTATATCATGGCAAGTTTGACATTAATTTATAAGCAGCCCAGCACAAGATAGCTAACATACCCACCTCTGTAAAAAATTACCTTCAATGCAAAATGCCTGCCTAAAGAAGAGAGAAGGGTGTCTGCTGAAGATCTCAAAGCCCAGAGAGGCTTTTTGTATGTAAAAAAAAATAGACATTTCAAATAGTCCAGTCATAACTGCCATTTTTTTGTTTCTTATATGATTCTATCTTCATAAGATTTTGGGTGGCTCATTGATTAATTATTTTTTAATTAAAAAATCTTAGTCCAGCATAATTCATTAGACAATTCAATCAAATATGTCTATTAATCTAACAACTTGTTTTTTTAAAAAAAAAAAAAAGTAAAAACCCCTAAAAATAATAGCAGCCCAATGACATTGGTAGCACATAAAGCCTAAACAGAAAAAGCACCATCTTTGCCATTTTTTTAGAAGCTAACAAACACCACAGGTTTTGTAGAGTTTATAAATAAAATTTTAATCATATTTTTACAAGAGACAAGAGTTATTGAATCCTTACAATTTAGAATTGTCTCATCGCATTCATTAGTGACCCATCTGTTGTGTATGCATAAAGATTAATAAAGTGTGAGCTTGGAGTAAGTGGAGGGTTCTGACCCTGCACTTCTGATTGGCTGTTAAGCAGCCGGACCGGATTGGCCTGTTCCGGGTAATCCGATTGGCCCTTAACAGAGAGTTCCTATTGGTTACAAGAGCTAGACTCCTAGCTCGTTATTGGTTAAAAGTTACAGGGTTTGCCTATATAAGGCGGGTTTAACTGTTCTTGAATTGAGGAAGTCACAATGTAAATAAAGAGCTGAAGTTCACCGTTCAGAGGCTTGTCTCCATTCTTTCTCGCCCATGCTCAAAACATAACACTGGCGACGAAGGTGGGATGTGGAGATACCTGAACCAACGAAACTTCGAAGAACACCGAGCACGTGACAGACGATGCTAACAACGGAACCATGTCCGGCGGCATCGTACCACCCGCTCCGTTCGATCCAGTACAGGAGGACTGGGAGTCCTACATGGATTGCTTCCAAATGTTCTTAGAAACCAACAACTTAAAGGACGCCACACCAGGAAAGAAACGGGCGGTATTCCTAACGCATTACGGTCCAACCGTATTTAAGATGGCTAAAAAACTAGCCAAACCCCGAGAAGTGAAGGCCATGGATTGGGACGACCTCCAACCTCTCCTATGAGATCACTACGCCCCGACCGTGCCTATGCTCGTGAGACGCCACGAGTTTTATCAGAGGACCCAGCGAAAGGGAGAAAGTGTGGCCGACTTCATAGCAGACCTCCGAAATTTGGGAGGCCTCTGCGGATTCACCGATTTAGAAGAAGCACTAAGAGATCGCATAGTTTTGGGACTAGATACACCAGGCATCCAAAGCAAGCTGATGGCGAAAGGTGACATCAACCTTGCCGATGCCATCGCCGATGCTATGGCAGCAGAAGCAACCAGGAAGTCAGCTGCACAACTACACCGAAACCACGCTCCAGTACCACCACCAGCCAGTGACATCTCACCTAGTTCAGAAGGGCAGCTTGCGACAACGCACCACGAGGACCTCTCTTCGAAGAAGGGGTCCATCGACTGCGATCTGACTGGGACCATCACCCGAAGCCCTTACGCCCTTGCGCTGGCTGTGGAGCCAACCATGCCAGGGCAGAATGCAAATTCCGTGACGCACTCTGCCATGAGTGTGGGAAACGAGGCCACATCGGACGGGTCTGCCGCAGCTTGCCAGGACCCAGCCAGGCCTCAAAAGGGGCTAACTATCACCAATCGACAGGAAATCGTCCTGTATGGCGAGAGCCAGTAAACCACTCCTACAGAAATCGAGCTTTGCAGAGAGAAGAGGCTCACCATACTATCACTATCGGTCACACCTCAGCCTTGGACACTAAGAAAATCCAAGTCATGGTAGCCATCAAGAACCAGCCTTACCACATGGAGGTTGACTCGGGATCGTCCCTCTCGATGGTGTCTTGGAAGACACTCAAGCAACTCATCCCCACAATTCAACGCCAACATCTCCGTTTCCAATCCCTCATCCTCAAGGACTACCAAGGAAATCGAATCGCTGTCGTCGGTTCCTGCCGAGTCTGAGTCTCCTTCAAGAAGCACACAGCTTACTAACCTTTAATGATCATCGATAGAGATAGGCCTAGCCAACAAGGCCTCCAATGGTTCGCGCCACTCGACATTGAAGTGGCCGGCATAAACTGAGTCAGCGGTGGTGACTGGGAGGAAGACCTTATCTCTGAGTTCAGGGACGTCTTCGCGGACAGCTTAGGCGAGTACAAGGGGACCCCGATTTCATTCAGTCAAGATCCAAAAATAGCTCCCATTCGCCTAAAGCCCCGTCAAGTTCCGTTTGCCTTAAAATCGAAAATCGACGAACAACTCGACAAACTGATAGCTCAGGAGGTGTTAGAGCCCATCGATCACTCCCCTTTTGTAACACCCATTAAGCCAGACCGGTCAATCCGAATTTGTGGGGGCTACCGGGCCACTTTGAACCACGCCCTGCAGCAGAACGCGTATCCAGTTCCGGTGGTGCAGCACCTCCTCCATTCCCTGGGGGGCAGGAAAGTTTTTGCTAAATTGGATTTAGCTCAAGCATATCAGCAATTACCAGTAGATGAAAAAATGGCACAGGCCCAAACTATTGTAATGCACCGAGGTGCCTTTAAATGTACCCAGCTTCAATTCGGAGTTAGTGTAGCCCCGGGGATTTTTCAGAGCCTTATGGAAAGGTTATTGCAAGGAATTAAGGGTGTGGTCCCCTATTTTGACGATGTATTAATTGCAGCCCCTACAAAAAAAATCTTACAGGACTGGTTAAAATTAGTCCTAAAAAAATTCCAAGAGGCTGGTCTTAAAGTTAAAAAAAACAAATGTAAATTGTGTACTGACAGTGTTGAGTTTTTAGGGTACCTGATTGATAGCCAGGGTATTCACCCTACCGAAAGTAAACTAAAAGCGATAAAAAACACTCCCAGGCCATAAAACAAAGCCAATCTCCAGGCGTTCCTAGGCCTCATCAATTTTTATAATGTATTTTTGCCGCACAAAGCAACGGTCGCTGAACCGTTACACCGGTTATTAGATAAAAAAGCAAATTGGCTATGGGGTTACCGTGAAGAACAGGCGTTCCGAAATGTAAAAAAACTGCTCACTTCTGACTCTGTACTCATGCAGTATAACGAGACCTTGCCATTAGTTATAACCTGTGATGCATCGCCTTTCGGGGTGGGCGCCATTTTGAGCCATGTACTGCCTAATGGGAACGAAGCCCCTGTTGCATATTTTTCAAAGACTCTTTCAAAAACTGAGCAAAACTATGGACAAATCGATAAAGAAGCCCTCGCAATTGTCTCAGCTGTGAAAAGATTCCACGAATACATGTATGACCGGGCTTTTACTATTGTGACTGACCACAAACCATTATTGGGGATAATAGCCAAAGATAAGCCGACTCCCTACATATTATCCCCTAGGATGACCCGATGGTCAGAATTCTTAGCTGCTTATAACTATCGGCTGCAATACCGCCCAGGGAAGGCCATTCCCCACGCCAACGCATTGAGCCGAGCACCGCTTCCAGAGACTCTCGACAATCCGGCACCAACGGTAACCACATTGCAAATCGAGGCACTCAACTCACCGCCACTAACCGCCCGAGATATCGCGAGAAAAACCAAACGCGACTACACCCTAGCATGAGTCCTAAGCTGGGTAGAACGCGGATGGCTATTGGACCAGCTATCAGATGACTTCACACCATTCAAGACTCGACAAACCGAGCTCTTCTCCCAGAAAGGCTGTGTCATCTGGGGCGATAGAGTCGTTATCCCAGAACGACTCCAGAAAGCGCTGCTGAGAACCTTGCACGATGGCCACCCCGGCATCGTGCGAATGAAAGCCCTTGCGTGAAGCTACGCATGGTGGCCGGGCATTGACAAGCAAATCGAATGGTGGGTTAAAGCTTGTTCCAAATGCCAACAAGTCAGCAACGCCCCACCAAAAGCTATGCCTACTGAATGGGAGACACCACGTGGACTCTGGTCCCGAATTCACCTGGACTTCGCGGGGCCAACCAAAGGCCACACCTTCCTGCTTACCGTCGACGCCTACTCGAATTGGCTCGAAATCCATCGCATGACGACTACGACCTCCGAGGCGGTTATCAAAATCTTAAACAGACTCTTTGCAACCCACGGATTACCAGACGTCCTGGTATCCGATAACGGCCCTCAATTTACTGCACTTGCATTCGAGCAGTACCTCGCTGACCGCGGCATTCGCCATGCACTCACCTCACCTGCTTACCCTGCGACCAATGGCAAAGCAGAACGCATGGTCCAATTTGTGAAGAAAACCTTGCAGAAGGTAGACTACGACAACATTGACGACAAGGTCAATCAAATCCTCTTCTTGCAACACATCACCCCACATAGCGTCACCAACAAAACTCCCGCTGAACTGCTAATGGGATGGAAGCTCCGTTCCCACCTCGACCGGTTGCACCCAGCTTACGAACCGGAGAAACCACTAGGATCCAGCGGCCGCTGTTGCACCTTCCAGGTAGGATACTTGGTATATGCTAAAAACCTATCGGACGACCCATTGCGGGTGGAAGCGACAGTAGTATGTGTAACCAGCCCCAGATCCTACCTTGTACAATGCCTTGACGATAAACTTTGGAAACATCATATCGATCAACTATGATCGCGGCTTCCAGCAACCAGTTCGAAAACCCCCTATGACCAAACTGAGGGGGGGAGGTACAGAAGAAGATGAATTCCTAGAAAACCCGTGCGAAGGAAACGACGGTTTGATAGAAACTCAGAAAGCGGAGCTGGAGGGAGAAACGGTTGCACCTCAGGGAATTGCAGAGAATGTGGGCAATGACGTAGAAGTGAACTCTGAACCAGAAACAGCCCCACTGCCAAACAACGATCTATCTCAGCGTGATTGCAGCCAGCAGATACAACGGAAATCAAAGAGACTAATAAAACAACCGTCCTACCTAAGGGACTATGTAACTGCGCCCTGCAAATAAGAAGCCAGGGGGAAGGGGTGTTGTGTATGCATAAAGATTAATAAAGTGTGAGCTTGGAGTAAGTGCAGGGTTCTGGCCCTGCACTTCTGATTGGCTGTTAAGCGGCCGGACCAGATTGGCCTGTTCCGGGTAATCCGATTGGCCCTTAACAGAGAGTTCCGATTGGTTACAAGAGCTAGAGCTCCTAGCTCATTATTGGTTAAAAGTTACAGAGTTTGCCTATATAAGGTGGGTTTAACTGCTATTGAATTGAGGAAGTCACAATGTAAATAAAGAGCTGAAGTTCACCGTTCAGAGGCTTGTCTCCATTCTTTCTCGCCCATGCTCAAAACATAACATCATCCATATCTGAAAGGAGGATAATTTTTAGAGTATTTCTATATCCTACCACCTGATTCCTTGCACATCCAAATAATATCTGTCTTCAGATGTGACCAACTAGTAAAAGCAATCTCTGGTCTAATTAATTAAATTAAATTCCTTCTGGTAAATATTTATATTCTACCACAAAACTGATAGCCCAATTAATGATTCTTGGGACGATTTTGAAACCTGGCTTAGTGAGCTAATTGTGCAACATCCTGATTTTACTTGGCTATTGGCTGGTGATTTTAATATCAGAATTGGAAGAAATGATAAGGCTTTGTTACAACCATTTAATGCCTCATGTTCTTACATTTATGGAGAGCCTTCACAGAAGCCAAAAGAGGCTGGCATTAACATGAGGAGGGTGGAGACTGTAAAATCTGATGTAAAGCCATTAAAAGGCTATACGCCTGGTAACTCTGAAGAACAGTTCAACTTCTGGGGCTCTCAATAAGTATCTGACCTGAATTATATGTTAATATTTGAAAGCAATCAAGCAAGGATTTTGGAGTGATATTTGGGGCAACCACCTCATAATTTTGGGCCTCATTACCCTGGCTGATATCAAGTAAAAAGACAACAGGATCTTCCTAAGCCCTTGTCTGCTGTTATATCAGGTCAAAATGGACAAGGAATCTGCTGCATCCCATTTCTTTAATGTCCCCCAAACTGTTCTCATGGGCAGTCTCTATTGACTTCAGGTAACTATATAGAAACAACATTTGTCTTTCACAGTCTTACTAGGGTCACCCAAAAGTATATATCACCTACAGCATCCAACCTACCTTTGCATCAACCACTTGGAAAATCTAAACCATGATTTGATATAGAATCTGCTTTAGTTAAAAGCCAGGAATGCAGGCATATAAGAGGGCGTGGTTAGCTAATAATTTCTATTCCAATGACATCTTTTATAAGAATAAAAGGAAATATAAGAATCTATTCAAGTAAAGGGGGAAACAATAAAATGCCTAGGAATGCTGAAGAGAGATTTAGCAGAATGTTCCAACAAAAATCATTTTGGCTCTTAAAATCAAAACCTAAAGTTAATACAAAGCCAGAAAAGTATATTTTTACTTATACAGGATTATATCTCAACATTTTTGATGTAGAGAACTCTATTCTACAGTGTGGTCATCAGTAGTAACCCATATGGAAATATAAAAAGTATTAAAGCTTCTAGTTCAGATTTAATTCCTTCATATTTCTTAAAATTAAATCCACTATGATAGGTTTCAGTGTTAACCCCATTTTCTACCGCTATAAATTTCTTCATAGTAGTTCCCCAAACCTGGCTTACTTTCGTCACTCTTCCAATATATAAGAAAAGGAACAAACCTTTTGTTCCAGCCAACTGTCATCCAATTAGTGTTTTCTCTATAATTAGTAAACTTTATGATAGATTTCTATGCCACAAATTATAGCATTGGCTGTTTTTGATAACATTATGATGCCAGAACAGAAAGGATTTGGAGATGGTCATTCAATAATTCTGTAAATCAGTGCCTAAAATTGAATCATTTGGCAGAAAAATACTATAAATTTCCAAATATAGCTCATTCTGCTGCCTTAATTAACTTAAAAGCAGCTTTTGATTCTATTCCTTGGAGGAAACTAGTCAACTAATCAATTAATCCTCATCTTCTTAATTTGATTATTCAGCTACACTGAAGTATCAGTTTACCTACAGTTTACAGAGTAAACTGAGTAGATAACCCAGGTTAAAGACATTAATTTTGATGATCTGACAGAGCCTATCCCCACTCCTGAAGGGGTTAAGCACACATGTATATTATCCCCTTATGTTTTAATATTTATATGAACACAAAATTATCTTGTAGATTTGTCACTCCAGATTTCCATCCTAAACCCTTCACCCTTCTTCCAATCCGTTTTGTATGTATCACTCTATTCTGCGCTTCCCTTAAAACAGTGATACTGCCTAAATAGCCTCTTCTTCCTCATCTGACTCATTATATAATCTAATAGAACATAGAACAACAGTTGGAAGGGATCTTGGAGGTCATCTAGTCCAACCCCCTGCTCAAGCAGGAGAATCTATTCCAAATATTAGCCTCTAACTGGGATTGAACTCACAGCCTAAAATTAGTAAAGCCTCAAAACACTTGAAAAACAAGGCAGTTCAACATCAAGCATATTATAATATCCCATGGAGGATATAGCTAAACTACACTAGGTAATTAAACTTAATAAGTCTGGGTCGCTCAACAATCAAAGAAATTACAGTAAAATAAAGAAAAGATGGAAGAAGAAAGAAAAGTGCTGTGAAGTGTGGGGGCCTCGTGCTTCTTCGCGAAAGGCCCTGGTGAAGAGTCTGGTTTCACAGCTCTTCTAAACTACAGCAGAATGGGACCCATCTAGATTTTGAAGGAGCCTCTTTGCACAGTTCAGAACACAAGTTTCCTTTTCTTTAATCCACAATTTTTTTAAAAAAATATAATTTTTAAAATACAAAATAAAGAAAAAAGAAACATTTATTAGTAGAGTTATGTTTCCTTTCCTTTTTAGATTTGATAATTAAGTAGGCTGGCAATAGCTCTACTACAACACCCAGAATTTCTTGAGAAATTTGTATAGCAGGATTACCTTTGTTTCTTTGCCAGTAAACTTGGAGTTAAGAGAATATCTAGGCATTCAGAATGATGCAAAGGTTAATTCTGCATCAGTTAAGTTCCTTTTCCTACTAGAAGTGCTTTTGTGTTATCTATATTAAACATCAATTCGTTTTCCTTCATCCAATACGTTACTGACATCAATTATTGTCTTAGTACGAACAGCTTCATTAGACCAACACTTGTGGATTTTAGTTACAAATGGAAGGTAATTATCGAGATCTGAAGTTTAGCTTCTGAAAAAGAAATGGTTGGATAAAACATACTGATTGCTATTGTAGATGACCAGCTGCCCAGAATATTTTGTCACTAACCTGCTCTTTGATATGTGGATTTTTAACCTGCAATTCTATGATATAATCTCTATTCTATTCTAAGCATACATGCAGGTTATAATAAAAATAATGTAGAAATTGCATTTTATTAATCAACAAAATATGTGGCTAATCATCAATTTGAAAATATAAAATAAAACACTGATCAGGTTGACTATTTCTCCTCATCTCTACTTCAAAAAATAATTTTACATGGACTGCAATGCTTTTCTACAGAATGCTTACAAATATTTCAAAGATGAAAAGTAAGACAAGCGTAAGAATAAAGAAGAATAAGATCCAGCTTGGTGTTGAGGTTTAAGGTGCTGTTCTAGAAACCAGGAGACTGTAAATCCTAATTCTATCTTGGGCATGAAAACCAGTTCAATAAGTTTGGGCCAGTGACTTCTTCTCAAATCAATCCACCTCACAGGAATGTTATGGGGAAAATGGAGGAAGGATATTTATATATGTTTACCAACTTGAGTTACTTATAAAAATCTAATAAATACATACATATATAAAATTGCATAATTTGCATCAGAAATCACCAGAGTTACATTCAGACTTTCTGGATAGAAGTCAGAAAGTGGACTTAAGTTAAGGCCTACTACAGGTAGTCCTTGACTTATGACCACAGTTGAATCCAAACTTTCCATTGCTAAGCAAGTCGGTTAAGTGAATTTTGCCCCATTTTATGACCTTTTTGCCACAATTGTTAATTGAATAATTGGAAATGCTAAGTTACTCACATAATTGTTAAGTGAATCTGGCTTCCTCATTTATTTTGTTTAACAGAAGGTCATAAAAGATTATCACATGAGCCCAGATAATGCATTGTAAAGCACAATCAGACTTACAAACCTCTAGTTATAGTAGCCTATCACATTAAAAAATATAGCCCTAATCATCCTGTAAAATCAGTTCCCTGATCTTGTCTACCTCATGGGGCTGACACCCATACGTTAATCAGATACATTATCATATATAAATTGGACAAGTTGATGTAATCAACCCAATGTTTTACTGAAATCAATGTGTTAAGCATCTAAGTTGCTACATTCATCCCAAAAGTGAAGTAGCATATTTCCCAGTTGGAGCTTACTGAAAATCTGTACTGTAAACTATTCCTGCATGATTACTTCAAGAAACAATGGACTTAATTATTTGGATAGCATGATTATTATTAATAGTTTTTTAAAAAGAATAAGAGCAAACTGTAAAAAGTAGCCTAGTGATATTATATAAAGCAATCAATTAGTAAAAAGGATAAATATATTTTGGCAAAGAATGAAATGCATTAACAAATAAAGGCTTATTCTGTAAATTTTTGTGAACTGGTTGTGTATTTCTTATTTGCCCACACTATAACTTTGCTTGTCATTCTTTAAACTGAGCCACTTCCTTTGTTGTATTTAGGAGCATCAGTAAGGAGGTACAGCAGATAAATGTACTTGAAGTTGGCTCTGATCATCCTTTCAGATCTTATCACAGTCATGCAAGCAGGAAATGGTAAAAGTGGCTTGCATCTAGAAATAATAGAACAAGATTCACTTAGCTAGTACTATGGTATGATATATGTTGATTGTCTGTATGTTTGATCCATTATTACAGGTTAAAGGGGCAATAAAGTACATATTTATTAATATTGCTGCCTCGTTCTTGGCAGATATCTATGCATAAAACATATTGTATTATGACAATGTAGTGCAAAATGCAAGGGTCCATCATAAACAAAATTGAAGAAGCTGATATCAATATCAGTTCCATTTTTCATATTTCTGCAAATTGATAGCTTTTATGATTAAATGATCTTTCTTAAAAACCAATCTTGGTAGAAATTCTATTTTTTCTTTTCGTAATATGGTCAGAGCTGCCTATATTCTAATTTTCAAACATCGCTATGGAAATTGCTGGACGCTATATTTACATGTATTTGAAGGTTCAGCATTACAGAGAGTCCTCGAATTACGACCACTATTGAGGCCCAAATTTCTGTTGTTAAGAGAACCATTTGTTAAGTGAGTTTTGCCTTTCTTGCCACATTTGTTAAATGGATCACTGCAGTCGTTAAGTTAGTTACATGTTTGTTAGGTGAACCTGGCTTCTCCATTAATTTTGCTTGTCAGAAGGTCGCAAAAGATCACATAATCCCAGGACCGTCATAAATATCAGTCAGGTGCCAAATGTCTGGATTTCAATTGTGTGACCAAGGGGATGCTGCAATGGTCATAAGTATGAAAAATGGTCATGTCGCTTTTTTCAGTGTTGTTGTAACTTTGAACAGTCACTAAATGAACTGTTGTAAGTCAAAGACTACCTGTACTGCAGTGCAGTGTCCATGACAATTCCTTGAACACGATTCACCATCATTCACCACTCTGATGGATGACAATTGGACATTGTGCATTGCGCATGGAAGGGAATAATATTAAGATAGTTGACAGAATGAATCTGTTTAGCCTTTACCTTGGTTTTGTCTGCAGCCAAGACACTGATTAGCTTGGTGATAATACTTTTCAGGGAATCTGGGAAAGTACTTTTAGCGTTACTACATTTAACTTTTTTCTCTATGACTATTATACAATTGAATCTGCTGTTAATTACACTTAAGAATTTGCTATGTTAACTGATGGTGGTTACAACAAAGCCACCACTTCAGTGAATCCAGATGATTGGAATGTTTCTATGGCTGATACCATAAATCAGGAGTCCCCAACCTCTGCGCCAGGGCCCACTATCAAGCCTGGAGCCATTTGAAACTGGGCCTTGGAAGGGGCAGGCGAGCACCGGTGTGCATCCCCACTTACCTGAGCAGCAGGCAAGCTTATGCACACAAGCTCCATTTGCACAAGCAACAGGTGTACATCAGAGGGGATATTCAGCAGGTTCTGACCAGTTCTGGAGAACCAGTAGTAGAAATTTTGAGTAGTTCGGAATACCCCCCCCCCCCCGACTGGCTCAATCTATTGTCTGCCTCCCATTGAGTCCCAGCTGATCGGCTGGATCTTCTTTTGTTGCCCCGCACAGGAGAACGGAGTTGGAAAGCAGGTTAGTGGGGTGGGGAGGGAATGGGGATTTTACAGTATCTTTCCCCTGCCATGCCCACCAAGCCACGCCCACCAAGCCACGCCCACAGAACAGGTAGTGAAAAATGTTGAATCCCACAGCTGACGCACATGTCCTCCATTCATGCAAATGGAGCTGCATGCACACACAGTTGTCCGCTGCTCACACAGAACCACCCTTCTCCCCCACTCCCGCTGGTCCACAAAGCCAGAGAAGTTGGGAACTCTTCCATAAATGGCAACATAATTGCCTTACAAGTTCAACCAAAGCTTCCCGAATAATCAATTAATAACAAAAGTTATCATTGAGAGAAATTATAAATAACATTATGTATCTTCTACTTGACTATAACAGGAGATATCATGGAAGCCATTGCAAAATTTGACTTTAATGCATCAGGAGAGAATGAGCTAAATTTCCAGGCACAAGATGTTCTGAAGGTATGTATCAATCAACACTTCTTCAAAGACATTTCCAGAGCAGCACCTTTTCTATTCCCCAAATCTCAAAAGCAGTTTGAAACAAATAATTATCTTCACTGCCAGTGAACTCAGTGCTGAAACACTATCATTGTGCACTCCAGATGACTGCTAAGATAGCACAAAGAGTGACATTCAGCTGTCCCTCACCTATGTTAATAATTAAGTATTAATTGTCTGGTATTTTCCCCCAAACAGTGAGCACAGGCAACAAGGGAAGCTACAATTCCATTAAGTGAATATTCCTTGGCTACCTTTAAAAAAAAATCAGCAATAATAACAGCTTGATGCTGAATTCTGTAGGGAAGAGGAAGAAGTTGGCTTGAAATGAAAAGTCAAGCAGCAGGTTTCTGCCAGCAGAGAAGCTGTATGCTCAAAATACTAAACAGCTTCAGCATTTCCAGTGGGAGAGGAGTTTCTGAATGCATTGCAAGCGAACCAGAAATAAATTGGCTCAGCCACCAAACAAAGATGGCCTAGGTTACATATATGCAAAACTGATTTTTGGAGCATTGCAAAGGCTGCGCATGGAAGTGTTTTCTATGAAGAGATAATATAATTTGCACTGTTAATAATCAGTGACACAAGTCATAAACTAGAACTGATTCTAAAAACATTATTACTAGCCAAAAGATTGATGGATAAGTTTTCCAATAAACTTTTTCCTTCTTTAGTACAAGTTTTTAGTTTGTCTTTCAAAGAATAAAATAACTGGGTTTAGCACAAGATATCACTCAATTGCGAATTTTGAAAGAAATGCAAAGCAATCTTTTATTTCCATTGGGGAACATTGATACATGAAAAAGGAGGTTCCCTAAATATGAAATATTTTATAAGAATTCATAAGAAACTAGTATGTTCATAAATGTGAAACACCTTTTTTACACACAGTTTAGGGCAGGTTTTTTCACACTGGGTTCCACAAGAGATTGATGGGGTTCTTTGAGACACTGAAGGCTAAAACCCAAACGTTTATTCACAGAAATTTTTCAGGAGTTTTGGTTTTTTTTTTAAAAAAAAACTAACATTGCCTGAAAAATATTAAATTAAAAAATGCTATTTTACAAAGCGCAGAATTGCTTTCAAAAGGCAAATATAGATATTAACGAAGCAGGAAGGATGAGGCCTGCTGAAAGGAAGAAACCTACATGAACCTCTTCTCAAAAAGATATTATCTGAAGATTGTCCTCTTTACCTCAGAGGACTTATTTCTTTATTTCTCTAGAAATATAATTCCAATTATACAGTAGTAATCATGTGAGTTTTAGTATTGCTCAGATTTCACTGTTTGTCTACTGGAAGAAGAAAAAACTGTAATCAATTAGGTGTAAATAAATTTTGAGATCAGCAACTTGTGCAATTTTGTTGGGTTAACTGGTTTTGGGGAATCTGACTTCAGATAAAATTATTAACATTTACAGAAATATTAATTTATGGTTGCAGAGATGAGTAGGAGTAGCATTATTTTCAGATTTCCATGAAGTAGAAGTGATCATTATTTTGCAAACTTAATAGACTTCTCACATTTAACCTGTGTATGACACTTAAAATGTTATCTAATTAGGAAAGGAAACATTCAGTGACTGTTACTATAATTCAGCACAGATATTGGCTTGCTTAAGCATATATGCTGTCAAAATCCATGAGTAATGAAACTGTGGACTCACCTCATGAATTTAGAGTTGTCCCTCATGCAATATAAACATTTATTCTCAATTACATATGAATGCATGTCATATGTAAGTTTTCATTTGCATTGTTCTATATACTTTTTCCTCTGTCCTCTACTTAAACTAGAGGATTATTATTATTATTGGTGTTGTTGTTGTTAACCTTCATTCAATTATTATTATCCAAATATTTGTTGATAACACACCTATTATTATTGGTGCTATCTTTCTTGTGTCACAGTTGTTCTATTTCTATTACCAGGTCTTTGTATTTTGTGATTTCCTCCAGTTCTTTCTCAATTATTCTGCTATCTCCGGGTACTGCCATGTCCACTATTCAGGCATTTTGTTTTTCTTATCAACAATTGTTAAGTCTAGGATGTTATGTGGCAAGTGTCTATTTGTTTGAATTCTAAAGTCCCAGAGTAATTTAGTTTTTTTTTTCATTTTCTATTACTTAGTTTATTTTTTAGCCATCAGTTCTTGCTTATTGGCAAAGGGTATTTTTTGCAGATATTTCAATGTACCATTGTTGCTACTTTGTCATATTATTGCTTGTAGTCAGTCTGTGTGATCTTCTTGCAGCAGCTAAGCTTTATTATTATTATGATTCAATGCACAGTCACCCAGGTGTTTAGAGTGGATTTGGTATTTCTAACCACCTATCAAATCCTTCCCAAGAACATGGAATAGACAGATGTTGTTGTCTTGTAATTTACTTATTTATTTTCTATGCCTCCTGAATTGATGCTGACACCTATGCTATAAATTCATTACATTGGTTCATAAACATATTTTACCAAAATCTCCTTTCACAGTTTTCTAAAATAATTTTAGCAATTCCACGGTCTCAATCCAGGCTACCATAATCTTCCCAAACTATTTTATTTATTTTTTACTTATAGTCCCTATTTCTAAACCACCCACACTGCCATTTGGTTTTCTTGTTTCTTTTTATTTTTGATTATGAAAGGGTTATTTCTGCACACAAGGCAAGGAAGAATTATAAGTTATATTAATTAAAGGTTGCAAGATTTATGGGCTGAATTCACTTCTATCTATTATTTGCAGCCATTTACAGAGATAAGCTCTTAAGGGGTAGCAGAATCATTTCATTGATCCACCATCTCTCTCTAAGACAGAGCAGCTTTAAGAGGAGCAAAGCCACTGTTATGTTGGACACCTGTCATGAACACATTGAAGGAAAAGAGACACTTTGGCAACTCAAAGTAGCAACTATACCTAACAGTCCTTCCTCCTCCTGAAGGCATGATGGCTCAGTGGTTAAAGACATTCAGTGTTAAAGATCCTAAGCTTGTTTGAGACCCAAACATAGTACAATGGGGTGAGCTCCTGATACTTATCTCAACTCCTGCCCACATAGCAGTTCAAAAGCATGCAAATGTGAGTAGATAAATAGGTACCACTTCAGTGGGAAGATAATATAAGAGTTCCTTGTTCCTCATTGTATAATCATGCTGGTCACATGACCATGGAAATGTCTTCGGACAATGCTGGCTCCCAAAGAAATGGAGCACCATCCCCTAGAATTAGAAAACTTATCTTTACTTTTACCTTCCTCCTTCTATTTTTCTTCACAACAACAACCCCGCAAGGTGGGTTAGGCTGAGAAGAGAATGACTGGCTTCTAGCCTGATACCTTAATCACTAGACCAAAGTAGCTCTCAAATAAATTTTATATGATAAGACTTATTCTTTATAAAGTAATTAATCAAAGCACCAAAGTAGGGGAAGAAATGCAAACCCTCAATTTTTGTTGTTATTGTGCTTATATAGTTGTTTAGGTCCACCCTTTTTTTTCCTTTGACTTTTTGAAGTGCTGAAGCACACTCTGGAACTAAAATTCTGTGCAATCAGGGTTTTTTTTCTTAAAGGAAAGTGTTTGCATGTAGGTTTTCTTCCTATACATGTCCATGCCTAATAAATGAAAGTCAGAAGCTATCAGTTTCTCTTAACAGTTGGTTTGGCACACCTGCTATGCTTGTTCATTTCTACTGAGGTAAGAGAACAGGGTTATTTTCAAGAAAAAAAAAGCTGCAGTTTGTTTCAGATCTCTGGAGGAAAACTGGTAAGAGTTGATAGCAGGAAGCATCGTAAAGGATTTAGAGAGGCATAAAATCTTCAAAATGTAGGCTAGCAGAAAGCACACATATACCTTCAAGTAATCAGTTTTCCTTTTGATTTACAGATCTTAAGCTCTCAGGAAAATTGGTACAGAGCTGAGTTGAAGAATAATGAGGGATATGTCCCAAAGAATTATGTTGATTTTCAGGTTCCTGGGTAACTATTCAATTTCTACATTTATGTCCATGTTTTATAATATTGACTTCTATGTACTCATTTAAGAAATCATTTAATAAATTGGTAAAAAAAAAAAAGGAAATTGGCAAATTTCTGGGGAAATTTTTTTTTCCACTTTTAGCTATTTTTCCTTTCCTGTTCAGTCCAGAAATATTCAGAACTCTGAATATTTTTCTAGTGACTTTTCAGCAACTTTCACACACATACAGAAACATACATCTACACAAATATTCAGAAAGCTGGAAGAGAATATTACCCTGCCATACCAAATTACACTATCCTATTTACCAAAGTGAGTCCAAAAATATAAACTGTTCCAAGCAGATACTTCAATATCCACTTGGAGTATTTTAAGGGTAGCCAAAAAAATCCTTCTAAAATATTTATAATTTCTGAATTAATTCCTGATTCATTCTAAATAGCTGTAGCATTTGTAAGTTTATACATAGCAAAAAATTAAAGCAGGTGGATGAATTTCAATAGAACGTTAATCAACATGGGAAACTAAATTTTGAGACCTGTAAACTCTGATAAAAAGGAAGTGGGTAATCTGTTGCAAGAAATAACAGCAAAAATGACTATATACAAAAGTGCACTTCACTTTTTATATGGAACTGACATTTGAGTTTGTCAGGAGTAATATAAATTGAATAATATAAAAATAGATTAATTGAGAAGTATGTGTGGAAAAACAAAAATAATACATGGGTATCAAATGAATGTGTACACAAAAGTCAGTGCCCAGTAGAAAAGAAGTATGGGAGGGGTTTTTTGTTTTTTTGTTTAAGTTTTATTGGATTTTTATTTTTAAATATACATTTCATGAACAGTGTGGCATCTGGGTATAATACATGGCCTCTGGGTATAATTCATTTTGAAACAAGTACCAATAATAATATTAATAATGTTTGTTACATTAATCACATTTATGTAATCCTAGTATTAATATACATGTTTGTTTTAAGTAGTCATTCAATATTTCAATGTTCCATTTTAATGCCAATGATATTATTTAAGCATACATCTTTCAGCCTCTAAATTTTTCATCTAGTTATTGCTTATATTCTATTATATAAAAATTATATATACCCATGATGGCTAACTTTTTCGTCGTCTCGTACCGAAAGTGCGCACGCGGACACGCGCACACGCGCACATGTGCCTGCACCCATAATCCAATGTGCATGCAACCCCCCACCCCCTGCACATGCATGTGAGGCCCCCCGTGCCCCACTCCTGTGCACACATCTCCTACATGACCCTTTCCCCTTGTGTATGCACAGCAGATATCCAACAATTAGCTGGCTGGCGGGTAGTGCATGTGTCTGCGCAGTGGATGAGTTCTGGGTGAACGGCTTGCGTGATGGCAGAAATGGTTCTGCGTGCCACTTCCAGCATGCGTGCTATAGGTTTCGCCATCATGGATATATACTAATATTCCCCCTGTTTCTTGCTAGCTTCTAGTCAGGCCATCATTACTAGTTCTTTTGTTAATATACATGTTCATATTAAGACATAGTCCTTCATTATTTGATTATTCAATGTTTCAATACACCATTCTATTACCAATCATCATATTATCAATCATCATGCATAATAAAACCATCTTTCAACCTCCAATTTTTCCATCTAACTATTGCTTTATATAAAAGTGTATATTCTTATTTCTACCTCTATTCTAGTTTTTAATCAGGCCATCGTTATATTAGAAAAAAAAAATTCCTTTCTATCCATCATCTCTTGTTCATGCTTCAATTCTTATTTGTTTTTTAGCTCTCTTAGATCTTTGTCTCTATCAACATCTGCGTCTTCACCATTCAGTCTGAATATTTCTCCCACCTCTATCCTCCTAAGCTGCTAGGTCTCCAAAGTGTTCACCCAAGCCCCTATCTCCCTTTCAAAAGTATCTTCCAGCTTATCCGATCCATTTTTAAAGCTCTTAAAATACTTTTCCCTTGGTTTATTTCATCAGTCATTATTATCTTTATCATCTTCTCCTTTTCATCTCCTTGCTTTATTTGCTGATTTGTCAGTTCTATCTTTTCCTCCATTCTTTCTGCTGTCTCCTCTTTCCTGGACTTTTGGATCTTCATTCATTATCAATTGTAGGGTATTTTCTATTTTCCCATGTATGCCTTGCACTAGATTCTTCATCTCTCTGTGATTCTTCATATTTCTAATGCTTTGAAACATCAATGCCGTTTCTTTTGAAATCTCACTCATTTCCCTCTGATGAAGCATCTTGTCTTATTTTGTAAGTCCCGCTCTTACTCAATAGTCCAAAAACAATATATTCAAGTCCAATGTTGTTCCTTGGAAAGTTCAATAATCATAGTTCTTTACATCTCAGGATTATTAATCTGTTCCATTTAAGTAGTCCAGGCAGCTTTCCATAAATCAAAAGTCACTTTACTTTACTTAAAGGTCTTCCTTATTCTCACAATAGAGTCCAGTAATCTTAAAGTAGATATAGAACAGTGAGTATCACCACAGTCTTCCAGATGAATGTTGTTTATTTCTCTTATCAGAAATTTTCTAGGCTTATAGAGATACGGTATATTTTCCATTCATCAGTAGACGGCATCCTCAGCTTAGGTTTCAGCATTGATTCAAGTCTGACAAATTTATTAATCCAAATTTAATTCAATTTATGGGAGCAAAATCAGCTATTCAAGTAGATAGTTCTAGCATTTTATAATGCCTTTCCAAAACAATGCCTACCCAATTAAAAGTCCAATTTTCTATGTTTTAAAAGGTCTTTAGCTTTTTTTCCCTTAGTTCCTTTCTTTCGGGTCTAGGATTTTTCTCTCTATGGTTGTTCTCCACTTTAACAAATAGTTCTAAGAGCCTCTTTTCCTGGATTTTCTTCTTCTTTTCCTTTTAAAGTTAGGGTTTAAATTAAAAAAAGGAATCTTCTCACCCAGCTCCAGTCACTGTTCATCTGCACCACTCCTGCACATTTCTTTGTTGCCTTGGCTGTCCCAGCTTCATGGCAGGCATGGTGGCTGCCTCTTCTCCTTTTCATGGATGAGAGGGGAGAAGCCCTGGGTCAAGCAGGAGAGTTACCCCTCTTTACTTCACTACCCCTACAGGGTGCTTTAGCTTCTTTCAGAGTCCTCCAACAGGGAAAACTTGGTACAGGAGCGCAGAGACCTGCTCCTCACATCCGATCTCACCATGACGTCATCCGGAAGTCCCAAAAATAAGTATGCTGAAGTGGCTTCATCACAGAGAAAATGAATAAGGATTAAATAGCAAGACAAATACTTTATATGGAAAACCTAAATGAATTAAGAGGAAAGGAAAGGGAAGTTTGAAAAAATTAAGTTGATCAAAGTGCCTGTTTTTTAGTTTATCGCATTAGGATGATTTAGGCTTATCAATATGAGCCTTGTCAACTGTTATTATTTATTTATTCTTTGAATATAGAACGATGTTTCTTCTAATAACCTAATATATATTCAGAGGGATGGGTATGGCACATTTTCTTTTTTGCATTCTAAATGGCAGAAGCACTTTTTGACAGGAGCTTCCATTATTTTGTGCTGGATTGGTAGAAACAAATTAGAAAGGGATGATGATGATGATTTTTCAGAATTAATTTTGAGGCATTTCTTAGGGTTGTATACTTCTAAAATCTGGCTAACTCTCGAATTGATTTTCTATTTTAGTTACTTATGATGTGTTGCTTTTGACAGCTGGTTCCAAGAGAGAGTGTCCCGCCACACAGCTGAGACGATGCTGAGGGATAAAGGAGTTGGTGCTTTCATAGTCCGAGCTAGTCAGAACTCTCCAGGAGATTTCTCTATCTCTGTCAGGTAAGTTTCCTCCTCTCTATGGGAAAGATGGACAGTGGGAAGCAGACGGCTTTATTTGATAGATATCTTAAAACAAGTTTGTTTTCGGTGTGTGCAACAGCCATTTGTGAATGTCAAGGTGTGCTCAGTATCAACATGATAGCCTCTGGATGACCTACAACAGTTGTTTTTTTCAATCTAGCTTTTAAAATATATTAATATTCCAATTTGGAAAAGGCTGTTTCCAAAATCTAGTAATAAAATCCAATACTTTTTAATTGAGAAGTAACTATTTAGAATTATGCATTACTTATTGAGAAGTAAATCACTCAGTGGAGTTTCCCTTAAATAAAGACATATAGGATTTTACCAAAAATACCAAAAGCAGATACAAAACAGTCCTAAATCAGAAAAACAGTTCAAAACAAACGGGTAGAAGCTGTTACAAATATTTTAAAAATAAATATTTCCATGAATTTACCTGCATTAATCTATTGCAGACAATGTAACATAAATTCTATTCAATTTGTTATATGAAAAATATATTGTGATTTAACTTTTATTCCTTTATTGCATGAAGCATCCTGTATTGGCAGATACATATTCTCTAATTTGCCAGAGGCAGAATGCAATTTTTAGGTGGAGATTAAACACAGACTGAGAAAATTAATATTACATTGTGTGTAAAATAATCTACAAGAACCACTTTGGTGTAGTAATTAAGGCATCAGACTAGAAACTGGGAGACTCTGAATTCTAGTGCTACCTTAGGCATGAAACCATTTTCTCCAAGAGAATATGGGAGACAGTGAGAAACCACTTCTGATAAGCTTTGCCAGGAAAACTGTAAGAACTAGGCCAGGCAATCTCCAGGAATCAAAAACTGACTTGAAGGCACAAACACAGCAGTAATAATAATAATTCTCTGTGACCATTCACAAAGTATGAGTAATTGTATCACAAATATCCTAGGTTGGTACCTATAGGGGAATAAAAAGCTATTACCTAGACTTACACTTTTGAAAATGCCAGAAAGTAGTTTTTCACTAAGTCAAAATGGCTGAGTAATTAATTTATCAATTAATTTATCAAATTAATGTTATTAATTCAGATTTATACATGATCACAGTGCTTACTTCTGGGGCTATCACATCAGGACTACAAAAATCCAAACAACCACCAGATGACTATGAAAAGATCTTTGTTTCCATTTAGTGAGCATCCAAATTTTTGCAGTCCACATATAGTAGCCTTATTATTTCAGATAGATGTTGTTAGTTGCAAAGTCATGTCTGACCCATTGTGACCCCATGGACAACAGCCCTCCAGGCCTTCCTGTCCTCTACCATCCCCTGGAGTCCATTTAAGCTCACGGCGACTGCTTCAGTGACTCCATCCAGCCACCTCATTCTCTGCCACCCCCTTCTTCTTTTGCCCTCAACCGTTCACAGCATTAGGCTCTTCTGCATTGAGTCTTTCCTTCTCATTAGGTGGCCAAAGTATTTGATTCAGATAGATAGAGCCTGATAAAACAGATTTCCCCCTGTCTTTGTGAAACCAACGGGGTGAAAGTTACCTATACCTATTTCAGATTTGAACAGCTGAAGGGCCCATTTGAAAGCAAATACTGCCCAATAATTCCATATTTAAGTAGGTGCTTGACTGAATTATGATCATGGATGGTTAGGAGCTGTGAAACTTTATTTATTTAGTTAGTTATTATTTATATCCCACCTTTATTATTTTTACAAATATCTCAAGGTGGGAAACATATTCAACACATCTACCTCCTATTTTCTCCACAACATGAGTTGGGCTGAGAGAGAGTGTGACAGGCTCAAAGTCACCCAGCTGGCTTTCATGGCTGAGGCAGGTCTTAAACTCACTGTCTCCCACTTTCTGGCCTGGTGCCTTAACCACTAGACTGGCTGGTGCTCCACTAAGTTATGCAAGTGTCAATCAAAAAAATGCATAAAGGAACAACAAAAAGGAAAAAACTATCATAAACATATGAGATGGAATTTTCTGGATTTCAGGAACAACATTTTTTCATGAACTAAGTTTTAAAGTCTTTCAAATGTTCCCAAACACAATCAATAATACTATGAAGAAATTCTTTTTCCTTTCATAAAGGGCTTTTCTTGTATAAAGATAAAATGCACAGAAACAAGGACATGCTTCCAAGTGTAAAAAGATTATGTGCATTCTACAATGTAATTTATTTCTACTTAATATGATGTTTGAACCTACTCATTCAACCTTAGACCTGTATGAAGCTCAAGCTACTATAACTTTTTAAAATCATAGTTAAAAAAACAAAAGTCTCTTAGCATTATTACAAAGTCAAATAATGTAATTAAATACTTATGTGGAAGCAGAGAGTTACTGTAACCCAGCTGCAAAAACCAAGTTTACCACAAAATGGTAACAGAGAAATTATCATTTTTTTCAGAATCTAATTCTTTTCTGCCATCTAGTGGACATTTAGATTTCTGTTGTCCAAATCTTACCCAAATAATTTGCTATAGATTTGTACAAGATTTAATTAAGAAAATGGAATGAATGATCAAATTATATATTCACTGCAGTTATTTTAGGCAACATTTTTGGAAGTGATTTATCATGGCTGCTTCCTAGGGCTGAGAGTGTGACCTGAGGCCACTCAGCTGCCTTTGTACCTAAGGCACAGTCAAATTCAGATCGCCCCAGTCCTAATGCAGACTCTTACTACAGCAAAATAAAGAATGATGATGGAAGGCACCTGGAAGATGGGAATCTGATTTGATCAGATGGAACAGATGAATATGGGAAGATGTGGTGAAACAGATAACAGTCCACATCCATTTAGAGACGTAAAGATGATAACTGATGAATCATGCTGACCAGCAACCAGTGCAGCTCTTAAAATACTGGGATTACCCAACTACTTTGGGATATACCCATTACTGCCAAGACAGCTACATTTTGTACTAACTTTAGCTTATGAAGGCTTTTCAGAGGCAGCCCTATGTAAAGATCATTACAGTATCAGAAGTGGGAAGGTACTAAGGCATGAGTAAGAACCGAAATACTGGCCACAATTAAAATAGCTGTTCAAAAGTTGTGTTAGCCACAACTGCTACCTGCTCATCAAACAGGATCTATAAATCCAGGAGAACATCTGAACTGTCAGTCTGAGGGAGATGGGTGATTAAGAAGTGTGAAATATAAATAAATAAAAATCACCTGAGTGGGGAACACAACTTCATTCAAAGTCAAAAAATAGTATTTCCTTGGAATTGTTAGGTCTATAAATCCAAAGTTACTCCTTCCTGGAAGGATTCAGTCAAAATCTGTTTCACTCTATCCAAACCGTGAGAGCAATTCAATGCACCTGGCATGTGGGCAAGATGTATAGCTGGGTATCATCACTCTGATATCAGGCCTCATGCTAATAGCAATAGCACTTAGACTTACATACTGCTTCACAGTGCTTTACAGCCCTCTCTAGGTGGCTTAATCTGGGTCCTCATTTTACCCATCTCGGAAGAATGGAAGACTGAGTCAACCATGACCTGGTGAGATTTGAACTGCCAAACTGCTGGTAGCTGGCAAACAGCAGAAATAACCTGCAATACTGCATTCTAACCACTGCGTCATCATGGCTCTAATGGATGATTTCTCCAAGTGGTTTCATACAGATGGTAAAGAGGAATGGAGAGAGTCATGAGGTGCTGAACAAAATAGAGTCTTCTGAGCAGATCTTTCCTCCCTACTCCACACCAACCAAGAGGTTGACTACTCTCCTTAAGATCCCAAAGAGCTTAGGCCTCAGTTATGTCTTTTTCTGTAAATATTCCTATCGTACATTAATCCATCTCCAGGATCAGAACCACCAGCTTCTCTAGTGACTTGAGATTGGATATCCCAGTCATCATCCTTAAATTGTGGAAATTTCTGTGTGTAGATATCAGGCATCTGCAGACCTTTCCTTTCTGCTAGACTTTCAATAATTTAATCATCTAAAATGTAAACTATTTGATATGTTTTAATGTGAATGGCATTCTTTAATATGTTTAGTGCATTTAAAACTTTAAAACATAAACCACCTGGAACCATTTATGAAGAATGATATAGAATAATAATTATAAGTATTATTATTTTCACAAATAATTCAAATAATGTTTTTCATCTAAAGCATGCCAATTTATAAACGTTAATACAGAGTACAAATAGAATAATGCAACTTTAAAACTAGATTGGATTGCCAAATGTTTTGTATTCTCCCTTGGTATCCAGGCATGAAGAGGATGTCCAGCATTTTAAAGTGATGAAGGACACAAACAGCAATTATTTTCTATGGAGTGAAAAGTTTCAGTCGCTAAACAAACTTGTGGAGTATTACAAGAATGTTTCCATCTCCAAAAACAAACAGATTTTTCTGACAGAAGAAACCAAGAAAGGATCACAAGTAAACCTTAGAGAGGTCAGTTTTTATGAAAGAGTAGAAGAAAAAAATGTAATCCAGTAAGGTTTGTAAAACTTGTAAGCCAATAAAGTGACTTTTGCCATGTAATTAGCCACCCCATCAACTTTTTCCTTAGTTGTTTCTAGTTGGCTCTTCCTCCTTTTATCAGTTTTTTTTTTTATAGAAGCCTTAACACAGGGCTCCCCAGCGGCATTAAATTAAATGACACTTGGACTATGGCATTCAGTTTTGGACACAAAAAATATGTTGAGACTCTAGAAAGAATTCAGAGAAGAGCAACAAAGATGTTTACTGTAGTGAACTGGAGGCCAAAACATATATATATATGATGAGCAGTTCTGTCTATTCTAACGAAGAGAAAAACTAGGCCGGATATGATAGCAGTCTTCCAGTACTTGAGGAACTGTCACAGAGAACAGGGGATCAACCTATTCTCCAAAGCACCTGAGGGTAGGACAAGAAATAAAAAATGGAAGCTTAAAAAGAGACATCCAATCTAGAATTAAAGATAAATTCAATTATTCAGTGGAACAGCTTGCTTCCAGAAGTTGTGGGTGTCCATCATTGGAGGTTTTTCAGAAGAGATTGCAGTTATTTGTCCAGAACAGTATATATGGTCTCCTATTCAAGCAGGAGATTGGACTAGAAGATCTCCAAGATCCCTTCCAACTTCCCTTTCCTCCTTCTATATTCATAAGTGAAGCAATATGTTGTAGGAAGTTCTAAAAATGATGTATAGTGAAGTGAGAAATTGATACCAATTACAGGAACCATGTGGTTACAGCTATTTCAAAAAAAAGGCAAATGATATGTCAGATTATTTTGTTAATCATATGAGTGAAACAAAGACAAATTCAGACTCACTTTAGCAGTAGAATACAGAAACATTCAGTGGAAGAAAACATCCCCACTCCATGGAGGCCCAAAAGAAGGAAAACAGGCACCGAAAGACAGCTCTTAAGTCCTGTAGGTATCCAAATTGGCTCTTTATTAAATCAGTGTCTGGATTCAACATAAAGTGGCAGACAGAGCTGGTATTCAGAGTCAAAAGAATAACCTGGTCATTCTTTACAAAGCTGGTATATCAGCGATGCTAAATAGATATTTGGAAAATATCACATACCTGTGTTTTTCAAGCCCACCAACACATTGAGACAGAGGCTTATCCACCTTAAAGAGTGGACACCAAAACATGATAGAATAGAATAGAATAGAATTCTCTATTGGCCAAGTGTGATTGGACACACAAGGAATTTATCTTGGTGCAAAAGCTTTTAGTATACATCAAAGAAAAGATACATTCACCAAGAGTCAAGAATCATAAGGTACAACACTTAACGATAGTCATAGGGTACAAATCATACTAGGAAATAGTCAATATAAATCGTAAGGATACAAGCGACACAATTAGTCATATAGTCACAAGTGGGAGGAGATGGGTGATAAGGAGTGATGAGAAGATTAACAGTAATAGTAGTGCAGACTTTGTAAATAGTTGAACAGTGTTGAGGGAATTATTTGTTTAGCAGAGTGGTTTTTGAGAAAAAATTGTTCTTGTGTCTAGTTGTTCTGGTGTGCAGTGCTCTCTAGCGTCGTTTTGAGGGAAGGAGTTGAAACAGTTTATGTCCAGGATGTGAGGGGTCTGTAAATATTTTCACAGCCCCCTTTTTGACTCATGCAGTATACAGGTCCTCAATTGAAGGCAGGTGGGTAGTAATTGTTTTTTCTGCAGTCCTAATTATCCTCTGAAGTCTGTGTCTGTCTTGTTGGGTTGCAGAGCCAAACCAGACAGTTAGGGGAGTGCAGATGATAGACTCAATAATTTCTCTGTAGAACTGTATCAGCACTCCTTGGACAGTTTGAGCTTTCTGAGTTGGCGCAGAAAGAACGTTCTTTGTTGTGCTTTTTTGATGACGTTTTTGATGTTAGGTGTCCATTTTAGGTCATGTGATATAATAAGAATAAGAAGAGTAATGATGTGTATGCAGTCCAATGCAGCAAGGAATGTTCAGAGCTCTACACTGGAGAAATCAAGCAGCCTTTACACAAGACGATAGCCCAGAACAGGAGAAGCAACATCACAGGATCACAGAACATCTTCATTTAGAAGAAAAAGGACACTCTTTTGAGGATAATAATGTTCACATTTTGGAGAGGGAAGATAGGTTTTTTGAGAGGACTGGAGAAATCTATTTATGCCAAAGTGGAAAATCTTTCCCTCAACAGAGGTGGAAGCCTCAGACACAACTTGTCCCCTATTTTTTATGCTAATCTTTCATCAGTTCCAGGAAGATTAACACATCTTCATAGGCTCACTAGGTTTGCCACATTTAATGACCCACCTAGGGTAAAGGAGTTAGGAATTGGATCATTTACATCCCAATGACTCTTTGCCTATTCACCTAATGAGCCTATCCATATTAGATGAAAAACAAAATCTCCCTGGAGGACATATATAGGTCCCCCCAACCAACTTGCTCAGGCTGAAGAAGCTATAAATTGTTTTGAACCAATAAGAAAAAAAGTCCAGTTGTCATGACTCAGCTTCCAGATTCTCTACCCACTATTCTTTCTCTGTAAGAAAAGGGGCCTTGACCATCCAAATTGCATTGCTGGCAATAAAGGAGAAAAATGAAACAATTCTGTAATGCAAACTCCTTGTCTTGTAGTGTCAAGGCATGTGCCTAGAGGTTTTAAGCCTTCCTTTCCCATTTTGGGAGACAGATCACTTGATAAGAGATTAACTAAACTCAAACTGCATTATTTATAAACAATAAGGATCCTTTTTAATTTTAAAAATAAAAAATGCAAACTTTCATTGTTTAACAAGTTGGATGAAGTTAGTGAAATCAACTGTCAGTGTAACGTACACTGTTGGTCACAAGATATCATTCTTCTGCTTTTTTTTCTTTTTTAATGATGATCTCAGAGTCAGACAGATGTTTGATTGGATTTGGCATTTTTTGTAGGACCTGGGTTAGGCATTTGATTGTGTTAAAGCTATTGTCACAAGATATAAGCTGTTCCAAATAAGGCTGCCTTTTGCAATTGATTGATGATGATTTTGTCAATGCCAACAGTGTTCAAGTGATGTCTAGATGTTTTGGGATTTTACTATTGACATTAACTTTGCTTTATTTTGCCACAGTTGTTTTAAATCTATTTGCAAGTCTTTATATTTTGTGATTTTCTCCAGTTCTTTGTCTTCTATTCTTCTGTCTCCAAGTATTGCCATGTCCACTATGTAGACTTTTTGTCTTTCTTATCAACAATTGTTAAAACTGTGTTATTATTGTCTGTTCAAAGTCTAAAGTCCCAGACCTCTTAGCTTCTTCATTTTATATTACTTTGTCTATTTTGTAGTCCCATTAGTTCTTGCTTTCAAGCAAATGTTATTTGACACAAGTTGGGAGGCAAATAAATTTAATAATAGCACTTAACACTAGCAATAGCACTTAGACTTACATATCAACAGTGCTTTAAAGTCCTCTCTAAGTAGCTTACAGAGTCAGCATATTGCCCCCAACAATGTGGGTTCTCATTTTACTGATCTCAGAAGGATGGAAGGCTCAGTCAATCTTGAGTCAGTGAGAACTGAATTGTCCAACTGCTGACATCTGGCAGTCAGTAGAAGTTTCCTGCAGTAATTTATTCTAACCAATGCGCCACCATGGCTCTATAAATAATAAATAATAAACAAATATTTCTTGAAAATACTCCAATACACAATTGTTGCTATTTCGTTATGCCATTGTTTGTAGTCACTCTGTGTGATCTTGCAGCAGCAGACTAAGCTTCTTCAGCTTCTTTGAAGATGCAGTGTTTGCTCTTTTGCTATCTACTCAATTCTGGCTTTGTATGCATTTGGTCTTTTGCAGCCAAAATTAGCCCCACCCCTGGCTTTTCTTCAACTTTCCTGCTCTTAGCCATTGCCAGGACTTGTTGCTATCTGCTTTGCATGTGAGTTTGATTTGTGTATTCCCCTTGTAATATTTTGCCTTTATTATTTGTTCACAACAATGTGAAGTCACAGCTGCCAATTCTTTAGCTGGTGTTGGCCCTCATCTGCATTGAGTCTTTTCCAAGAACTTAGAATGTCATAATAATGTATCACTGTTGTATATGTGCAGATCCAAGCAGTGTAACCTTCTGCAATTGACAGATGAAAATTTTGAAAATGCACAGATTTTATAAGTGTCATCCAAGACTTTTTGGTGTGCAAATATGTCAGTAACTGCTGGAATTGTCACACCCAGTTTATACCATAATACTTCAGCTTCATTTTTCAGATCTTGAAAATATATTTTGTAATCTTCTCCAATTATTTATTTTCCATTCTACTGTCTCTTAGAATTGCTACATCAATTATCCATATTTTCATCTTTCCATCAGTTAACTCCGGTGTTAAAGACATCCCAATATTTTAATCTACTCATTGTCAATTACTTTTTCCACTCTGTGTTCCCATCAACAATTCATTACTGGGGCACATGATAACTTTTACAGATATTCCAGTGCAACATTCTGTCAACTGTGTTATGTAGTTTTTTTTTATTGTGCACAAGCTGAGTTTATGATCTGTTTCTTGTGCTTCTTTGCACACTCTGCACACTCTACACTTTGAATAATTTTCCATTCTGACCTTGTTTGCATTGGTACAATGAGCAGCCAAAATCAATATTTCAATTTCAGACCATCCATATAAAAGAAAGGTGAGATTTTATTAGCATTTTTTGGTAGCCAAGGTTTGTTTTTTTTTTTTTTCAAAATCAATAAAAATGGGATCATACTAATGACAAAAAAAGGTGATAATGAATCACACTGGAAGATGCCTCTCCTAGTGTTGATAAACCCTCTCCTAGTGTTGATAATTTTTTTGCTTCCAATAATTCTGTCTTCCACTGCTTCATTATTTTTCCATAAACATTCTAATGTTTGTACAGATGCCAGTTTCCAAACATTTGATGATTCAACCGATGAATCAAATGTCATTTTATAGTCAATACAGAGCAAAAGCTAGTTAAAGAGGGGTGGCGCCTTTTATAATTGTCCAAAATCATTTTATTAATCAGAAGTTGATCATTTGTACCTCTGCTTTTTCTTTTATTCTTTTTATGTGCTGCCCGAAGTATATTATTTTCTCCTAAATAATATTGGATGTTGTCTCTTATTATCCCTATAAGTAATTAAAACACTGTAGGCAAGCATGTTATTGACCTATCATTTCCTGTTATGTCTCTTTTGCTGGGTCTTTTTGAATCAGATAAATTTTGCCAGATTAGTTATTAACTACTTTTTCAGTGCCGTTGTAACCAGGGGTGGGATTCCATCAGTTCAGACCAGTTCAAGGGAACTGGCAGTTCTGGCGATCATTTGGCCCCAGCCACCCATCCCTGCCCTAGTCTGTCTTTTATCTCCGTGTTTTGCAGCTCAGCTGATTCGTGCGGCACAGCAGATTGCCATGCCTCAGCTGTTTTACTCACTGGGGCTGCAGTAGAAGATAAGTATTAGAGCTGGAAATGGGCAGTTTTTAAACACTGCATGTGCATGCAAAGTGCACATTTGGTGTGTGCTCAAAGCAAGCGTGCACAGACAAAGCACACGCTCACCAAAGTGGTTGTTACACTGGTTGAATCCCACCACTGGTTGTAACTTTGAATGGTCACTAAACAAACTCTTGTAAGTCAAGGACTACTTGTAAATGGAAAGTCTCAGGATGCATATTTATTCAGACTTAGATAATCTTTTGCATTTAGACTGGCAGGGCGGCTGCAATATTATAATGCAGGCTGGCTATTTAGGCCATGATTGGGGCAGAAAAAGTATGTTATCAGAGCTTGTAATCAAATAGCATCAAATTCAAGTCCATGAAATATTCTTTGAATTTATATTCAACTACTGTTAGATATGTTTGTCAGAAATATAAACCAACTACTTATACCTGTCAACAATTTGAAAGAGAGCCTGGGGCTGGTTGTAGGACAGATGCAGGAGCATAATGTAAGCTTTCTAGATTATTAGTATGTATTCTTTCCAGACAACAGAATGTCTTAAAATAGCTACAGAACTAAGATGTAAGATGCAAATTAACTGCTCTAGCAGGCCTGTCAAACTGGCAGCCTGTGGGCCATATATATCATGTGCAGACCACACCCACCCCAGCTCTGCAAAGGCAAAAAATGTCATGATACATCATGATCTGGCCCATGACATGCTGATAATTACTGATCCAATCTTTGGCATCTCTAGCTAAAAAACTCAGGTAGTTGATGATGGGAAACGTGTGTCTGAGTACTGGAAAACCATTGTCACATTAAGCAATAATAGGCACAGCTTGACTTTGCATTAGAGAAGGCACCTTTCTCTGTTCCTGGGCAGTTGCTTTGGCACTCCATTCCACTAGTAAGGAGTTGAAGATCTCAAGTCATCCTCAAGAAAAAGTTTCAGGGACTATACAGAATGACAACACACAACTCTGGGTGGAACAAAGTTGGATGTTTTTTAAAAAAATCTAAGTTAGTGTTAGTTCCTTTAATTAGCCTGCTTCAAAGGAAAGATGGGATAGAAATCAGATAAAATGAATAAATTTGCAATTATTTATTTGTGTTGAATATGAAAGATAACAAAAAGATAAGTAAATCAACGTGATGTAGCAGGATTACACAACATGGGAACTTTTGGCAAAATAAAAGGGAAGGAAATCACATATACTATATGACAGAAGAGAATAGAGGAACACAGTGATTCATAAATTAAAAGAATAGTGGAATGCTGCAATTGACCTCTAGAAAAAAGGGTTTCTGCTCTTTAACTTAACATACAAACTGTTTATTTTGGAGAGATTCCAGACTATTACTTCAGCTCATGCTAGAAAAACTGGTTCCAGTCATTCAATGAAGCAAATAGGTTTACCCAGGACACAGCTGTATTTAAAAAAAAAAAAATTCCTAGGAGAAAATTCAGTTTAATTAGAATGCATAATCTGAATTCTGCTTTAATGTTTTGTTGTCTTTCTTAGTACTTTTTATTACAAAGAAAATAAATTTTCACTGTTTTAGACATAAAATCTCTGCGGTTTTGAATTATTTACCAGCATTATAAAAATCCCTTTTTTACTAATTAGTAATGAACTTATGTTTGTATAAATGGGTGCCAACAGGTTTAAGCACAAAAGTGAAATCATGCATAAAACATGACTGAAAGACTTATAAAACTGAATAAATCCAAATCAACAAGAAGTTGGGATCTTCAATTCCATTATTTGCAGAATGGCATAAAATGTAGGAATTTGTAGAGCCACTCTCTCAAAAAGTTCACTTTGTAAGATTGATAGAGATATTTAAACATAAAGTGCATGAGCTTAGAAAAAAAAACAGCTTATGGGATTTTGCTGGAAAAAGCATGATCTAAAAGAAAATAATACAACCATTACTCAGTATGTTTTGAGACATGTTTCCCTTTCATATGGACATTGCAGCAAGTTGCAACATGAAATAATAAGTAGTTCCTTTTTAATTGAAAAAGCAATTCATAAATATATGTGCTGTGAATACACTAAAAACAAATATTTGATTTTAAAGATAAAATAGTTATGCTAGTCTGTAAGGAGATACTTTTTTGTAATATATGCAGTTCAGCTGGAACTGAAGATTTTTATTGCTGCTTTGGTAAACCTCACTGCCTGCAGTCAATTTCAGTTGATAGTAATGTAGGGTTACCATATTTGAGTAGCAAAACTCCAGATGCCCTCCAGATGGAAACAAAGATAAACAATCTTTCTGTTGCCAAAACTAATGGTCATTTCAATTCTCGCAACCCTGATAAGGAAGTTTTAAGAAATGGATTCACAGGATTTCACAACACAGCTGTCAAGCATGGGAAATCAGGAATCCAGGCAGTTCAAATAGTTTTATTGCAAGCTTAATCTCTCTACAAGAATCTACTAACAGTCAAAATAAATTGGGGGTAGATAAGAGTCAACAGAATTTAAGGTGGGCTGCACTTAGATCTCTTGTGGGCACGAAGGGATTCAAGACTGATGACACATTTGACCCCTCCTTCTTCCATGGGTTCAGCCTGGTCATTTCCTAAAACAGCTTTCCAAATTATTTGTATGGCAGGTTTCAAATGATTTGCGTATATTCTGTGATTGTTATATGTATTGTGAATAACGATTCTAGCCAATTAATATTTAAGTAACTTTTCATCCTTATGTAAAGCAGGGGTTTAAAAAATGATTCATGTGTGTGTCTGTGATCCGTGCAAATGAAAATATTATATATAAATATTATATAAATATGTTTACTATGTTTATTAAAAAGGGCACAAGCTGATAATTTGAGCACAAAGAAGAATCCAGGAGGGTTTTGGTTTTTTAGCAAAGTATAAACAACAATGTTCTTAAATGAAACAAGAACAATTCATCAAGCAATAATGTAGGACAGGGAAATGGGATAGAAGAATAACATAAAGAAAAGAGGGGGAAAGATCAGCAGGTAAGGTAGTAGAAGGGATATTCTATGATTTGTCAAATGCTATCCTCCAAGACAGGGATAAATTCAATTGCAAGTACTGCCATCCAATATTTGCTATAAATATTGAATTTTCTTCAGAGAATCTTATTCATCTTCATCTTTCCTTCATACTCTGAAGCCAAATTTTCCCATGATTTCCAGATGCTATTTTTATTTCCAGCCTTAGCATTCTATAGTTGCCAGGAATTAGTGTGATTATTTAAGTGCTTGTGGACAAGGTTCACATAACATCACAGGATTAATTTCTATTCCCTTAGCATGTATAGTTATAGATGTGGATCACTGTCATTCTGATTTTTTTTGCCTTTGACTCAGACTGAGATCTTGCTATCATTTTTTTTAAACCTAAACAAATATCAATAATAATGACAGCTACTCCAGTCCCACTCTCATTTTTTTTCTTTGCAGTGGATATATTGTTCTTCTGATGAGAAGTGACCCATTCTAGTCCATTTCAATTGACTGATTCCCAGAAACTCAATATTCAATCTTGACATTTTTACTTGGACATCATCACGTTGCCTTGATTCATGATTCTGACATTCCGTATAAAAAATATGTAAGGGTGTATGTATTTTGGCAGTCCTGAATTTTTCCTTTGGGAAAGTAACATGCTGCAAAGGATAATTCCACTCTCAAATATAATCTTTATAATCATTTCTGGACCCCAAAGTCCCATAGATGTCTTAGAAAATAAAAAGTATTGAAGAATGGAATCTCAGGGTTTTTTTTGGAAGGGGAAACACAGAAAATCTCTTGAAATGCTAGAAATAGCGTGGCTGTCTCAATGGTTTGCTTACTGATAAATGGGACTAGTCACATTAATACAGCTTTCTTAAAAGTTTTTCTAGTCCACAAAAATTTACGCTGTAGTAAACCAGTTTCTAAACATGACCTTACTCTTTGTTGCTTTTTGTGGAATCATAGACTTATGTGTTGGTGACTCTGGGAAAACATACAAAAAATCTAATTTGAAAAACAAGGGACATAATTTATGGTAAGGACAACCTATGAATAAATATGCAGTGTAACAAGGAAAACTTGTTTCTTTCCAGGAAGCATGTGATAAGATCCAATATAAAAAGGAACAGGAAGCACTCCATCCTTCAATAAAAGATGTAAGACCATCAGAGCACAATAAATATGAGGATCCTTTTGCATCTTGGCATCATAAGCAGGTAATACAATTATCAATGGTAGAGAGAAAACAGATCAAGATCCATGTGCTATATCAAGGATTTGTTCCTCAGAATTTTTAACAGTAATGACAATAAAAAATGATTACCTATCATGAACTTATCTAGATATGTTTCAATCAGTTTTCAGTTGGGATTCAGCACCAAGATAGTCTTGGTTACCTTTACTGATGACCTGTTGCAGAGCCAGGATAGAGGAGATACATCCATCCTGGTGTTCCTTGATCTCTCAGCAGTTTTTGACACCTCTGACCACAGTATCCTTATGAACCATCTGCAGGGACACCATTTTATGGTTATTTTCATCCTTCTTTCATGGTTAGCTCCAGTAGGTGTTATCAAGAAAAAGTTGTCCCCTAGACCCTATGATATGAGATGATCTTAATATTGTCCCTTCTTGTTTAATGCCTGCATGAAGCCATTAGAAGAGGGGTCTGATGGTCAGTATCATCATCAGTATGTTGATGATATCCAGTTATATCTTTTGACTTTAGACTGACCAAATGAGGCTCTTGGGAACTATAAAGGCCTGGTTGGGGAAAAACTGAATTTGATTCAATGTTGATTTGATTCAACAAAGTCTGAGTAGCTGTGGATATTAGGACTTCTGCATCCAAGACTTTCCATTCATACTCTTGGATGCAAGCACTTCCTTGCTCAAGAATGATGCACAATCTGAGGGTCTTTTTGGAATTACAGCTCAAAAAGAAGTGGCA
Organism: Hydrophis major; assembly: GCA_033807585.1. Classification (NCBI taxonomy): domain Eukaryota; kingdom Metazoa; phylum Chordata; class Lepidosauria; order Squamata; family Elapidae; genus Hydrophis; species Hydrophis major. Next base: position 179,723,033 of record CM066331.1, on the reverse strand, counting down.
ACTATGGCCAAGAGAGACTTCCCTCACCTTTAACTTCTGGATCAGGAGGTCCTTCAGACAGTCAATCATGCAGTAGTCATCTGAAGGCTCGATTACTGCAAAGTATTTTCCATAAAAACCATTCAGAAGCTTCAAATGATCCAAAATATAAACATTTGAGTGGTGATGGGCATGCCTCAATATGACTACATGACACCTCTGTTCTACAAACTGTGCTGGTGGCTGGACTGTTTGGCTCCCACTTTGTTGCTGTCCCATAAAAGCCTTGCAGATCTTTGTAGAGATTCTCAGTCATCCAGGTCATGGTTGTCCCAAAAGTGCTTTTTCAGGAGGCAACTGGACATTCTTGGGTTTTTTAAAAGACATTTTGCTCCTCACCCAAGAAGATCTTCAGCTCTGAAGGATAGTCAGAGGATTCCATTCCCCATATCCTGCCAGAGTTGAGGAAGCTTCTTGGCTGTGAAGCAAAACATCTTTAAAAACAAACAAACAAGAAAATCCAGTTGCCTTCTGAAAAAGTACCATTAGGACCTTGCAGATCTTGTTATTCTCCCAGGTCTTGCTGTGAAATAAATGAGGCTGCTTGGTGTGTTTGCTGTTTTTGTTTTGTTTAAATTCTACCCAAATATTCTCTGGGATTTGTTACTGTTTGTAAACCACCCAGAGTTGACAGTGTCCAATTTGATTTAAAATTAAGTTTAATTTAGAAAGTTTAAAATAAACAGAAATTGATATTTTTGTTTATAAACTATGAGCTCCATTCAACTCAGCTAGTTCCTTAGTTCAGAATTATTCTGCATGTATTTCTTTGACATTTGGCTCCTGTTTTTAAGATTTTAAGTAGATGCCTACTGATCTGTGTTCCATAGGAGGATAGTGATGGTGATAATGAAGATTTGCATAACTTCACAATTATGGTTAGACATGATGAACAATGGCCCAAACTGATATAGAAAAATAATCAGGTTCTCAGTCTTTAGGTATTTTATCATTTTTAGGCATAACATTGCCAACACAAAGCTTTGTTCAAAAATAAAACAAAGCATTTCCTTTTTGATTTTTTTTTTCCAGCTTATTTTTGTGATGTTTATAGTAATGATGCATGTAAATAAAATTCTGAGTGTCCTGGCTTGTTCTCCTGCTGCCATGCTCCTCCTCCGACTTCTGGATTTTCATTGGGGCATTTTCTTCCTTGCTGAAGCATAAAGAGAACTTTTGGTTTCATTTCCTTCATTTGCCATGGTCCTGAGTTTGGTCGTAGCTTCTCCTCTCTTAGGTGGAACATGCTTGGTCATGGCCTTGTAGTTAGCTGCTCAGTGACCCTTCCACCACAAACATCCCCCTGGGTGTTCTTTGAAGCTGAACTCTTCCTTGCTCACTTTCAGGAGTTCCTTCTTTTTCGGTATTCCACCTGTTCACAGGCCTAAATTCTGGCTTTTCATTACTGCATTACATTTGACTTCTAATAAAACTATACTTTTTTCAACAAATGGAGCAAAGGATCGTTTCTGTTTAGGAATTTCAACCGTGGCAGGTCTGACGTTAAACCAGAAATGAGAATCGTGTGTCAAAATTCCTAAGTTCAACTTTTCCCTTCTTTGACCACCTTCCATTACCCACCCCATGCAACCAATCAGGTTCCAGCAGGATATTTTCATAACAGACAGTCCAAGCACAAGTTGGTATACAGCTAATATAGTGGAATCTCTGGTCACAACTGTAACCTGTTCCAGGACTTCGGTTGCAACCCAATTTGGTCATGATCGGAAGCAAGACTTTATTAAGCATGCGCATAAAAAAATAGCGTGGAAGGGAATTTGCCGCAGCAGGGAAAATCGCGGCTGTTTGATCACCACCTGAGGATGTGTTCGCGACCAGAGTGAAACATTTAGCTGATTTTTTGGTCAGCATCCGATTTGGTCATGGTCAGAAGTGTTTGTGACTCAAAGTTCTATTATATGCTGGGTGACCCTGAAGCAGTTTCTTGAAGAGATATAGCACTTACTTTCATTTTCCCCCTTGTCATCCTCCCTCCCCACAGTTCATGGCATTAACTGTTTTTGCAGGGCCAGGGGAAGGAATCAAGAAAGAAATCAATTTAAGGTCTCTATATAGTTACAAAAGTCCAATCTCCTTTGAATGCTGTTGAACTTATCTGGTTTAACCCAGGTGCAAATGTTAGTTTGAGAAAAGTCGTGTGCATATGCTTGAGCAATAAATCAGTAATTTTGAATTCTTTGCATGTGGACTAGGTTCTTTGAATCTGATATTAACCCATATAACATTTTAAACAATTTGGTTTAAAAAAATAAAGTTGGTATAATTGAGGTTACGCTGTTCTCCTATCTTTGAAATACCCGTCACTCTATATTGTTATTAATAATTATAGAATAGAATGTAACTAACCCTATCACTACAATATATAAAAACCACTATATGTTTACTGCAATAGCTATTAATATTAATAGCTATTGAAAATTTGAATTCCATGTTGGATTATATTCATAGTTGTTATGTTATTTTTTTTTACTTCATAGAATAGACATGGCAGAAGCTTGGATATTCAAGATCGGCCTAAGGGCCCAAAGGATTGTAGAGAACCAGGTGCATCATCTATGTTCCGGAGACACACTGATCCAGCGCAACAAGTACAGGTACTGTACACTCATCTTTTAGCTTGATAGGTAATATAGCTCAACCTTGATTTTTTTTAAAAAATAAATCAATTTAATTTTCTATGTCGAAGAGAAAAAAAAATGACATTAAGCAAAATGGAAAACCTAGGGGAAGCTCTCAGGAACTTCCAAAATGACTAAGAAACAGCAATATTTAATGTGATAGAAGCTATTTAATAATTTCAATATTGAAGTAATTTAAATAATTGATGGGTATGCATTTTAATTATATTATTTTGATTCATTTTAAATGTAAATAAAGTCAATCTTAGTTATAGTCTTGATCCCACACATGATCTTTTGGTGCAACCCAACACAGCTCTTAAATATCAATCCTAGCCTTCAATCCAGAAATAGCTGGGCATGTGTATCATTTGGTTGTCAATAAACTTTATTAATTAGAACAAATTGCTCACATAGAGGTAGCCCTTGATTTACAACAGTTCATTTAGTGACCATTTGTAGTTACAACAGCACTGAAAAAAGTGAGTGACCCTTTTTCACACTTATGACTGGTCATGTGATCAAAATTTGGATGCTTGGCAACTGGTTCATATTTATGATGGTTGCAGCGATCATCTTTTGTGATCTTTTGACAAGCAAAGCTAAAGGAGAAGCAAGATTCACTTAAAAACCATGTTACTAACTTAACTGTGGCAAGAAAGGTAGTAAAATGGGGCGAAACTCACTTAACAAACATTTCACTTAGCAACAGAAATTTTGTGCTCGATTGTAGTCATACGTGGAGTACTACCTATAGTCATAAGCAGCCTGATAACAAATCTATCAGTTACTCTCCTTCCCCATCCAAAAATGATGGAAAACATCATTCTGGCAATCGTGACAGTGTGATCGAAGCTGTTTTTTATGTGTGCTGTGATTTCTTTTACCATAATCTGTGGATCCCTCTGCTGGAATTCTTTTATAAAATCTTCTTAGTTTTTATTTTTACAACAAATCTACATATCAGTAGACTTTGTATCCTTAAATGCCAGTCCACCTTGCTGGGAGAAGCCTTCCAACTGACATACTATAAAGCAAAGTGCCAATGTGTTATAATTTTTTTAAGTATCAGAATGTGAGTATGGATAGGTATAAAGCCAGACACATACAAAGCTAGGACATGAAATACAGTAATGTTCATTATTATGACAGCCGAGTGTAAAATGTAATTACAATTATTGTAATGACTAAATGTTTAAGTTCATAGCATCTATACTATTAAAGCTATACTAATAGATTTAAATTATTGAAACCTCTGCTCTTATATTGTCTTTTCTATTTTTTCTTTCTCTCCATACTTGTTTAACTACAGCATGGGCTCAAGAATTTTTTTCTTATCTAGCTTGACTGTTGGTATACAATCTATTTTTTCTCCTTAACCCACTCATTCCCAGTGTCAGAACTATTATACTGTTTCAATCCACCTCAATTTATCTGCTCTGGATTTTACTATACTCTTTCTTTCAAAATCTACATGCTAGTTTACAGGTAATTCTAAAGCGTTTAGAAGACATTTTTCTTTTTCTGTAACTGCCTGTGTTCTCAAAATTACAAGGGCATCCTGGCATGGTCATCAGAAATTAGAGAAATTATAAATATGGAACACGAAACAGGCAGTTGGGTATGAACATAATCTGAGGTCCACTGTTTTTTTAAGGGAAAACATTGAGGGGGTGGAGGAATAAACAATTTATGGGATGGATTAAGGTACAACTTCTCTATATTACAAGAAAAGTTAAGATTTTTTGATTTGGTGATAGCAAATTTCATTATAATCTTTAAGATTTGTATTTGTGGCTGATGCATTTCTTTCTCTTTATTGCTAGAGGCCAAAATGGGTCCGGGCCTTGTATGATTTTGAGGCGGCAGAGAGTGATGAGCTAGGATTCTGCAGTGGAGATGTCATAGAAGTCCTCGACAACTCTGATGAACATTGGTGGAAAGGCTGTTTACATGGAACACTTGGTCTCTTTCCTGCCAACTATGTGCAATCAATTAACTAGTAAATTGTCATTGTTTCTGATAGGGGTTTAATAAGAATGTCCCATCATATAAATAGAAGATACTCTTTAAATGACTGGTTAATGTTCGTAGCTCCATAATCTTAACTACTGTTCAAACACACCACCTCCTTTTCAGCTCACTTGTTCAGGAAGCCTCAGCTATGGACAGCTTTGATTTGTTTGAAACATTATAGCAGAAAAGTTCTTTTTGGAACACTGTCAAAACTCTTAAATTCATTCAGTACTTTTAAAATTTTTGGGAAGTGGGTTAAAATATGTAAGTAGTTCTCAACTTACAGCCACAACAAAGCCCAAAATTTATATTGCTAAGTAAGCCAGTTGTTAAGTGGAGTTTTGCCCCATTTTATGACCTTTCTTGGCATAGTCATTAAATGAATCACTGCAGTTGTTAAGCTAGTAACATGGTTGTTCAGTGAGTCTTGTATCTCCATTAACTTTGATTGCCAGAAACCACAAAAGGTGATAACATAACCCTGGCAATCATAAATATGAACCAGTTGCCAAACACCTGAATTTTGATCAAGTGACTTGAGGACTCTGCAACAGTCATAAATGTGAAAAACAATCATAAGTCACTTTTTTCAGTGCCATTGTAACTTCAAACAATCACTAAATGAACTGTTCTAAGTCAAGAATTACAAATGTACATGCAGAACTTTATTTTTTTTAAAGGCAAACCAAAAAAAAATCCAAGAAAATTATTGAAATATTATTCAATTTGTTGTTCTATACACCTATTATTTGCTTTCAGTTTTCTGGAGAAATTTGATTCAGCCCACTTGAGAAAAATAAAGTGTCTATCTTGGATTGAGTTGTATTTCTGTACTCTGATTCCCTCCTTTTTGTAAGATTATAAATTTCTAGTAAGAAAGCTTGCAAATTTGCTCTGATCCTTCCAAATATTGTAAAGTATACATGCTTATTTCACTGAACAAATGCCTGAAAATATTAACATTTTGTTCTGGAACTAGAGCAAATGTTTCATTTTAGAGTAACTTTCTATGTCCTAATACATGGAAAGAACAAACAACCAGTTGAAGATTTTGAATTGTGGCCACTATGTTAACAATGCCTCTCACTTGCCATCACATAGCACCATATAATTCACAGGGCAAATCCGCAAAGTAAACATGTCTCAACTTTATACCTGATAGTAATAACTTTCTTCAAAGAATGTTGGAAATTCAATTATGATAAATATGCTATTGGTCATCAACTATTAATCCAAGGTTCGTCCTGTCTCCTCCCAAGTGAAATCAAGTACATGTGACAAGAAAAATATTTATCAGTAATTATAGTTACATAAACTGTTAGTGTCATTTTTTTTTTACCATTGTCCATTTATTAAATTGTTGTAGTACCTGAACAAATTCTCCTAGGCTGCTAAGAGATGCTCCAGTGGAAGGTTATAAAGAATGGAGCATGTCAGGGCTACATATTCTAATTGTATGACCTAAGTTTTCTTGGCCAGCTTAGATTGAGTAGGCCATAACCCATCCTACCTCCTGTCCTCCTCTCCTCATGTACGCACAAACATCATTTGAGTAGACCCTGGATTCTGTACTTCTAGTACAAATACCAATATGTTGTTGTTGTTTTTTAAAAAAAACTTTGTATGCAAGGATATATTTACCACTGCTATAGCAAAATCTGAGTAGAACATTTTCTAGTATTGTTGAAACCTTCCACTTCCCCCAAAAAACTTGGAGTAAACCTTGTAACTCAACTTTACAAAACCGTATACAAAAGCATATACAAAATATATGCTTATTTTACTGTAATTCTGATGACTGTTTTAACTGACTTTAAAAATAATTCTCTAGAAATAGATAACTAGTAATCTCTTGTGAATGATAACTGAACTTTCTGAATGACTTTTGTCTGCCAAGTCGTCCTGATTACAAAAAAAAAATCATTTTTAAAAATACAAGTACAATATCATCATGGTAAACAATATTTATCAATGCTGACAAACCACTGCTTATTCGTTTCACTTCCAGAAGAGTCTTTAATGTAAGTAAAAGCTTTTTGAAGTGGCCTCATGTGCATGAAACATAAAATATTCCATTTATGTTAATAGAAGCAGTAACTGGAAAGAACTGTAAATGTAGATATCAGCTACTATAGGTAGCAGACAAATAAAGGACTCACAAAGAATTTAAATGCAAATTATATGGTCAAAATATTGCATGCATTAAGAAGAAATAATGCCCCAAAATGTTACAACGGCTAATGTATAAGTAACTGCAAAAGGCAAAAGACAACTTTTCAGTCATTAAAATTTCAAAAGTAGCCAATTAAAGAAATGTGGAATACCTTGCCTAAATATCACACTATATATTAAGGAACACTAGCGTTCAGCTTCCTTATTGTTTTTTTGACTGAACAAATATTTCTAATGAATTCTACCTATGGTATGTCCCGTCTTCCTCAAACTATTACTGAATATCATTAGTCTGTTCTGCAAGTGAATGGAAATCCTCATACAAAGATATAATATATCCTATTGCAGTTTACAAATACCTATGGACTGAATGTTAATCCTAACCTTCAAACCGTCTTCCCCAAATTAGTACTATCCTGTTATGTTAAGACTAAGACTTCAAGAATTCCCACCTAAAAAAGCTTTCTGTAACATTGCTTAGGAATTCTGTGGCCTGTGTAAACCCAATGTTAAGTTCTGTGCATGGGCGCTAAGGAGGAGACGAGCCGGTGAACAGTGAACTTCAAACTCTTTATTTACATGTGTAACAGCTCAGCTCTATGGCCGCAACGGCCCCCTTTATATAGGCAAGCTCTTCAGTATTTAACCAATGAAAACACAGGGAGCGCTAGCTCTGTTAACCAATGGGAGAGGCTCGTTAATAGCCAATCAGATTCTCCTGAACGGACCAATCCGATGTCGCTATTATCGGCCAATCAGAAGTGCAGGGTCAGAACCCTGCACTTTACTTCAAGCTCTTAATAATCTTTATTCAAGTACTTTTATTAATTCACAACACCCCTTCCCCCCGGGTTCCGTTTAAGGGGTGCGGTCACGTAGTCTTTGAGGTAGGCAGGTTGTTCTGATTGTCTATTTGATTTACGTTGTTCTCCCGGTATTTAGCTACAGTCTTGTTGGGGTAGGACGTTATCTGATGAAGAGGGTGCCTCCAGTTCTGTATTCAAATTTTCGTTGCCGCTAATGTTCTCGGCATCTCCTTGAGGCGAGCTCACCCCCATCCCCGATCCTTCTTCACATGTTGCCTCTGAACGGTCATAACTTCCGCTTAAGCTTTCTGCCGTTTCAAATTCAGCTTCCTCGGTTTCTCCTCCCCCCTAGGTTTGGAAGTCAGGGGACTCGGAGATCCCCGACTGTAGCCTTGAACACAGCTGATCAATATGGCGCTTCCATATTCTATCATCGCGACATCTCACGCGGTATGATCTGGGGCTGGTTACTTGGACTACAGTTGCCTTGACCCACAACGGATCGCCCAAAAAGTTCCTAGCGAAAACCAAGTCGCCTACCTGGAAGTTACGGCATTTCCCGCTGGATCCGTGTGGTTTTTCAGGTTCATATGATGGGTGCAGACGGTCGAGGTGGGAGCGGAGCTTCCGCCCCATCAATAACTCGGCGGGAGTTTTGTTGGTGACGCTGTGCGGAGTGATATGCTGCAAAAGGAGTATCCGGTTAATCTTGTCTTCTATATCGCCATAGTCCATTTTAGTCAAGGTTTTCTTGACGAATTGTACCATGTGCTCGGCCCTTCCGTTGGCCGCAGGATGCGCCGGTGAAGTCAGTGCATGGCGAATACCGCGGTCCACCAGGTACTGTTCAAAGGACAGTGTGGTAAATTGGGGCCCGTTGTCGGATACCAGAACGTCTGGTAATCCATGTGTTGCAAATAGTCTGTCTAGTTTCCTGATGACTGATTCGGTTGTTGTATTTCTCATCTCATGGATTTCAAGCCAGTTCGAGTAGGCATCCACCGTTAATAAAAATGTATGTCCTTTGGTAGGTCCCGCAAAGTCCAGATGAATACGGGACCATGGTCCTCTCGGTGTTTCCCATTCAGTCAGGGTTGCTTTCGGAGGGGCGTTGCTTACTTCCTGGCATTTGTGACAAGCTTTTGCCCATGTCTCGATCTGCTTGTCGATACCCGGCCACCACACGTAGCTTCGTGCGAGGGCTTTCATGTGCACGATGCCGGGGTGGCCATCATGCAAGGTTCTTAGTATTGCTCGTCATAACCACTCTGGGACAACGACTCTGTCACCCCAGATAATGCAGCCCTTCTGGGAAAATAGTTCCGTTTGTCGATTCTTGAATGGGACGTAGTGGTCAGGTATCTGGTCCAATGGCCATCCGCGCTTGACCCAACTGAGGACTCGTGCTAAAATGGGGTCGCGTTTCATTTCAATCCCGATATCTCGGGCTGTTAGTGGCGGTGTTCGAAGTGTCTCGATCTGCAGTGTTGTAACTGTCGGAGCGGGGTCATCAATAATCTCCGGAAGTGGTGCACGACTCAATGTGTCGGCGTGGGGAATGGCCTTCCCCAGGCGGTGTTGCAACTTGTAATTATATGCAGCCAAGAATTCTGACCAGCGAGTCATTCTGGGAGATAATATATAAGGTGTTGGCCTATCTCCCGCTATTATTCCCAGCAAAGGTTTGTGGTCAGTCACTATAGTAAAGGCTCGGCCATACACATATTCATGAAATCTCTTAACAGCAGACACAATAGCAAGGGCCTCTTTATCAATTTGACTGTAATTGCATTTTGCTTTTGATAACGTCTTTGAGAAATAGGCAACAGGGGCTTCACTACCGTTTGGCAAAACATGGCTCAAAATGGCGCCCACTTTGAATGGTGATCCATCACACGTGATCGTTAACGGCAAAGTCTCGTTATACTGCATCAAAACAGCATCAGAAGTCAATAAATTTTTCACATGTCGAAACGCCTGCTCCTCTTTGTGTCCCCATACCCAGGTTGCTTTTTTGTCCAACAAATGATGTAGGGGTTCGGCTACGGTTGCTTTGTGAGGCAGGAAAACGTTATAAAAATTGATAAGGCCTAGAAAAGCCTGGAGTTTGGCCTTATTTCGGGGTTTTGGGGCGTTTTTGATTGCCGTAAGTTTGCTATCGGTGGGGTGAATGCCTTGACTATCAATTAAATATCCTAAAAATTCTACATGATCCATACAAAGTTGACACTTGTTTTTTTTTAACTTTGAGACCTGAGTCTTTAAATCTCTGGAGAACCAACCCCAGGCGATCCTTTAGTATTTTCCAAGTCGGGGCAGCGATTAACACATCATCAAAATATGGGACAACGCCTTTTATCCCTTGTAATAGTCTTTCCATCAAACTTTGAAAGATTCCCGGGGCTACGCTGACTCTGAACTGGAGTCGGTTATATTTAAACGCACCTCGGTGCGTAACGATCGTTTGGGCCTCTGCCGTTTTTTTGTCTACAGGCAGTTGTTGGAATGCCTGGGCTAAGTCTAGTTTAGTGAAGACTTTTCCGCCCCCCAGGGAATGGAGGAGGTGTTGCACCACTGGTACCGGGTAAGCGTTTTGTTGAAGGGCGTGGTTCAGGGTGGCTCAGTAGTCCCCACAAATTCTAATCGATTCATCCGGCTTGATGGGTGTCAAAATTGGGGTTTCCCAGGGAGAGTGATCAGTTGGTTCTAACACACCCTGGGCTATTAATTTATCAAGCTGCTCGTCAACCTTTGGTTTAAGGGCAAATGGAACTCGATGAGGCTTAAGGCGGATGGGAGCTATTTCGGGATTGAGGTTAAATGATATCGGGGTCTCCTTGTACTCGCCTAGTTTTTCTGCAAAGACGTCCTGGAATTCTTGGACGAGGTCCTCTTCCCAGTCGCTGCTGCAGGTTCGGTGAATGCTGGCTACTTCAATTCCGAGTGGAGCGAACCATTGGAGGCCTAACAAACTAGGCCGATCCCTGTCGATTACAGTCAGGGGTAGGAATGCTGTACGGTTCTTAAATGATACCTGGACTCGGCTGGATCCAACGACCGGAATTCGATTTCCTTGATAGTCTTTGAGTATGAGTCTTTGGAATCTGAGGTCTTGCCGCCGGACAGTAGGGATGAGCTGCTTGAGGGTCTTGCAGGAAACCATTGAGAGGGATGATCCTGAATCGACTTCCATCAGGCGGGGCTGGTTTTCGATGGCCACTTTCACTCGGATCTTCTTGGCATCAAGAGATGAGGCGTGACCGATCGTGATAGTTTGGTGAGCCTCTTCTCGCTTCATTGAGTGGTTTAGGGTTTTGTTTCTGTAGCAGTGGTTGTTCCATTGGTGGTTCACGGGTTCTCGTTTTACAGGACGGCTTCCTGTCGGTTGGCGATAGTTAGCCCCCCTCGAGGGCTGGCTGGGTCCTAGCTTGCTTCTACAGACCTATCCGATATGGCCTCTTTTCTTGCACACATGGCAGAGCGCGTCGAGGAATTTGCATTCTGACCGGGGGTGGCTTGTTCCACAACCAGCGCATTGGTACTGTGATCTCTGGCGTTGGTCTCATTCGGACCAAAGTCGGTGGACCTCTTCTTCATTACTTTCTGATGACGATTCGAGGTCCTCGTGGTGGGCTGTCATAGGCTGTCCTTCTGACTGGGGTGAAACTTTGCGGGCAAGTTGGCGAAGCGGGGCGTGGGTGCGGCGCATTCAGGCAGCTGACTTCCTGGTTGCTTCTGCTGCAGTAGCTTCAGCGATGGCATCTTTTAGGCTTATGTCGCCTTTCGCCATCAGCTTACTCTGTGTGCCTGGAGCATCTAATCCCAGAACTATTCAGTCTCTCAGGGCTTCTTCTAGGTCGGCAAACTTGCATAGGCCTCCCAGATTTCGGAGATCCGCTATGAAATCAGCAACACTTTTGCCCTTCCACTGACTTCTCTGGTAAAATTCATGCCTTCTAACAAGCGTTGGCATAGTCGGTGCATAGTGGGCCCTCAGCAGGGGTTCGAGGATGTCCCAGTCCATAGACTTTACTTCTGCCGGTTTCGCTAGTGCCTTGGCCATCTTGAATACGGTCGGCCCGCAATGAGTTAGGAATACCACCTGTTTCTTTCCGGTAGTGGCATCCTTCAAATTGTTGGTCTCCAGAAACATCTGGAAATGATCCATATATGAGTCCCAGTCTTCTTGCGCCGGGTCGAATGGAGTGGGTGGTATGACGCCGCCGGACATGGTTCCGCTGTTGGTGCGTTTCAGCCACGTGCTCTGTTATCGTTCTTCATCGTTCAGTCAGCTCTGACATCTCCACATCCCACCCTCGTCGTCAGTGTTATGTTCTGTGCATGGGCGCTCAGGAGGAGACGAGCCGGTGAACAGTGAACTTCAAACTCTTTATTTACATGTGTAACAGCTCAGCTCTATGGCCGCAATGGCCCCCTTTATATAGGCAAGCTCTTCAGTATTTAACCAATGAAAACACAGGGAGCACTAGCTCCGTTAACCAATGGGAGAGGCTCGTTAATAGCCAATCAGATTCTCCTGAACGGACCAATCCGATGTCGCTATTATCGGCCAATCAGAAGTGGAGGGCCAGAACCCTACACTTTACTTCAAACTCTTAATAATCTTTATTCAAGTACTTTTATTAATTCACAACACCCAACATACCTGGTTAACAGTGCTTTATGGCTTTGTTAGCGAGGAAGGCAGGCACCGTCTCAGAAACTTGTCCTTCCCTACCCCTTTATAGAACTTCAGCCCCTAACACAATGTAAATCCTACATACAGTGCTTCTGAAGGAGGTGCTGCCTTCCAGTTTAAGGATCATTTAGCACTAGATACCTACCATTATACACAAATCAAATTCATTCATTATGTTAACCCATAATTTGTTTAACCATGGCTTACTGAGTAAGCCACAAATTACCATCATGTTATCCAATTTGGAAATGAAATAACTGCAAGAAAACAATCAAGTTCAGAGAACACCAAGGACCCCACAGTTCAATCCTGAGCTACAGATATTCTCTTCTCTCAGTTTACAAACTGTAATGGCTAAATTAATAGATTGCACAAACTAAAATCAAACAAACCACATTATTGTTAAAAGTAATACATTGTTCAAGTTTTACTGTGCATATGAAGTTATCAGGATAAGTAAAAGTAGAATAAATTCCATTAGTCCTTTTTGCTACCATCTCACAAACTGCAGATTGGTGTTATCCCCAATGGAGGACTTCTTTCCTGATTTTGGTTCCAGACTATGAACGTATATGCAGCATTTGGTCATTTTTTGATAGGTCTTCTCTCCTTATACAGTATACATTAGACCACTAGCCACACTGGCTGTAGATTGTGGAACTTAACATGATCAACTGGAGTTTTGCAGCCTAGTATGGTAGCCCTACCACCACAGTCCCCTCTCCAATAGCATAGCATCCCCATAGAATTATAATCCTATTTCAAACATAAAATCAAATCAGTAGAATTTCAAATGTATTTCTACAAATGTGTACTCCAAATTCCATATATTCAAAGTATTATAATTCTGATTCTTCTTTTGACATGCTAAACCAGTATTTCTGGTTGACAATACTGTTCTGGGTTGGGTGCATCTATTTCTCCAGATCAGTTTGTAAAATTCTTCCAGTGATTTTCACAAAGCATGAGCAAGGTTATACCTAGAGATTATCATCTGGGATTTGAAATAGTTTCATCTTTCCAAAAACATTGCTACAGCCCTAATATTTTATTGTAACTTCTGATGTAGAACCACAAATCAAAGTAAAGTATCAGCTACAATTGCTGCCTGTGTTAGGGTAAGCCACTTAATTAACATGAGTTTTCAGTTGCAATAATAAACACAATTACTTTAGATTAGGTCCTGCTGAATATATTCTGCCTTACTCTGAATAAACATGAATTGTAGAGCTGAGCATGTTTTGAAAATGATTAAAAGTTCTTTGGACTTCACAGAAGGATGGCTCTTCACTATTCATTAAAGAAGCCAAACTTACTTAGGTGTTTGTTTGAACCTGAAAAAAAATGCTGCCTTTCAAACACATTAACTTTGAGAAGATTCTTTAAAGCATCAGATTTGAAGGGTGTGCACACTTATGCCACCACAAATTTGTAAGTTTTTTTTATTCCCCCCCACCAAAAGGTCTGTTTGTTTTTCAATTTAATTGCACAGCTTATATGTTATAATAAAGGTGAAAAAATTCTGAACTAGTTTATCTTGGTCTGGGTTTTTTTTTTTTACATCTTTTTACAACTGGTATTTTAACAAGCATGTATAAACCTTTATATCCACTGTATTTAAATTCATTCTACTGGTCCTGTATCAAGCAGGTTCATGATTTCAAAGAAATTCTCAGTGTTGTCCTTCTAAACAAGTTCTGAAAACTTTAACATAGTCATGTCATGTATAACCATTAATATCCTGAAAGATGCTCAGCCTCTTCTCAGTAGCACGTTGAATGCCATCAGGCCTGAGGGACTCATAATCTAGTACTATATTGTCAATTGCTTCATCTCAGCGTTTTTCAAACTTGGCTTCCGACAACTGGGGAATTCTGGAACTTGAAATCCATGTGTTAAACTTGCCAGATTTTAAAGACACTGCTTTATCTTATCTATGCACATGGGGGGGGGGGGTGTTAAATTGATTATTTTATCGTGGCTTTCTCCCATGCAATATCAAATGATGCATTTGCCATTGTCACTAAAATGATCATTTGCCTCGAACATCTTCATATCACTACTCCAGAATATAGGTGCTTATTTGCTTTAAAATGGGATCATCTGGGTGAAATCTGCTGAAGTATATACTATTGCTATGCACTCCAAGAGTTTTCCCTCATCCCTCCTAAAAACACTCCATCACCCACCATCAGGTTGATCAGCACAACAGGATTTGGAAGGACGGACTTCTAATCTTTCATAAATTTTTAAAGACATAGCTTTTCCCGAAGCTGTTTGTATTATAATCTGCTCCCTGTTGTCGGATTACATTTGATATTGTGTCTTGCCTTTTCTGCCAATGTGCTGTTAGATATAAGTTTGTCAAAATTGTTAATTCTGATATATAACCTGCCTAGAGTTGAACTTGCGACTGAGGTAACACACAAATCATTTATATAAATAAGTTGGCTCTTGGAAATTTGTCATACTTTTTCCTCTCAAAAAGAGCAATTAGTTCTTTAAAAGCAAATCATATGTAATCTATATACATAATCCACACATAGTTGTAGAGATAAAAGAAAAGATTGATATATAAAAGGCTGTGACAAAAATTCAGATATCTAGACTGGAGGCCTAAAAAATTGGCAGGAGGAGGAGGAGAAGCAGAAGCGGAAGAAGAAGAAGAAGAAGAAGAAGAAGAAGAAGAAGAAGAAGAAGAAGAAGAAGAAGAAGAAGAAGAAGAAGAAGAAGAAGAAGAAGAAGAAGAAGAAGAAGAAGAAGAAGAAGAAGAAGAAGAAGAAGAAGAAGAAGAAGAGTGACGAAACTATTCAAGACTGGCCTTTTGAATAGCACCTTGTATCCTGTGTCATCTTTTCTGAATTAATGATTTCTGCATATTTTTCCTACTGGGTGAAATTTTATTTTGATTTCATAGTATTCATTTAGTTGATAGCAGAAGTTTTAATGTAAAGAAGTAGATGTATAACAAATGTATATTTTACAGTTTCTCATATGTAAAAAGATGATATTTAATTGTCATATAGCAATGTTCTAAGAGTAAATTAATAATTTGAAGATAATGCTTATGATAAAGCTTAAATATACTATATATACAGTATTAAGATGTGGATATTGTTTTGCTGGGGGTTTTTTGGTTGGAATAAAATAGAAGTTAATTCTATGGTGTGGACACATTATTTTGTGAAGGCCTGGACTGAGAAAATCTTACCTCTCATAATATCTAAATGATAGAGGTTTTATATATAATAGCATAAGGAACAATCTGCCTTATTTGATTGATAATCCTATATCATGCAATGCCCTGCAAATTAAATATATGCCTTGAGCATCTCTATCCATAACTGGTGATATTTTTATTTCCCATAAAATTATACCTTTCCCATCTTTCTGCTGAAGGAGCTTAACCTAGCCATCATAAGATATGCATTTCTTTCAGAAGACTTATAGAAACTATGGCCTAATTTCATTTTTTTTATATGGAATGTTGAACTCAGAATGAGGCCTTTCTCCTTCCCCTTTCAGATATTTCAATGCTGCCTGAGAGAGGGCTTAAAACATTTCTGTCTTCTCCTTTATTGGAGTGCATGGCCCATAAAACTTTTTAAGGGGGTAGCAACAAAGGAAGTGACCCAGAAAAATACCTTGTTTCCTTGGATGTGATTTAACATCTTTTAGTTCTGGAAGAAAAAGGTTAAAACAATTACATGCCTGTATAGAATTTGACATGCTTGATGCATAACCATTATGTTATATTAGTGCTGCATTATATTGTTTCATAATAAGCTGAGTCATTCAGCTACTGGCAATTCTCAGACAAGTTTGCTGCATGTTCTAATTCACTGATTGTACAGATGTTTATGCCTAATTTGCTCTGGAAGCAATTATGCTTGATTCAAAGCTTGATTCAAAGTCAGATCCAAGCTATGACTTATTTAACTCTCTCAAAAATGACAAACTTAAAATAAATAGAGAGAAAAGAACAGGAGGAGGACACATTTTTGACTTAGGCTGAACCTGTATCAGCATTTCTGGATTTGTTTTGTTGAGCAATGGCACATAAAACCACTGTGACAACACTTAAAATGACAATATCATTTTTCCATTCAGAGATGTTTAGGCCCTTCATGATTCATCCATTGGCAAAGATTAATGTTAGGTTTAATAGACAGACCATAGAATTTGTGGATCTTTCTTATTCTTGGCAGTAGTCTAAACATGGAGATGGAACTGTGGAATCATTCCATCTTTGAAGGCAGTTCAGGCATATCTTTCAACCCCAAAGCAGGTCTAAAAAAGTGCTTGTGGCATATTGTCATAATGAAAAATCTTTTTAGTTAGTTAACTGTTTTGACAAATCTGAATCAAATCTCATAGTTGGTATGTCATGAAGTGGCATATTTTTTAAAAATACACAACAAGAAAATGATTATATTCATGTAACAATTATTGATAATTTTGGTAAAAAAAAGTCAAGGTTTGTGAGTAAGATTATTTTTGTTGATACTTTCATTGATGCACCATAGGCATGTTTTAATTTTTTTTAATACCCAAGTTAAAGGGCCACATATAAAAACAATTTAAGACTGTTCTTACTTTTGTTGTATTATATTTTTGGTGTGAATTGCTTTGCTTTTAAATTTTCATTTAGTATGTAAAAAGTAATTTTACCATAAAGATTGCAACAACCTTGTGCAAGGGTAATAGTAAGGTTATTAATTTTCATTCTCATAGGTTCGTACAGAGGACGTTTCAGAGCTCTTGTTCTTATGCTGAGAAACATTTCCTGAATTACTGGAATCTGAAAACAGTGACTCTGTAGTAACCTGCTTAACAACAGAGGTGGGCTGCTGGGGGTTAGTGGGGGCTCAGGAAATCCTCTAGCTAACATTCTACAAAGCTCAGAGAATCCCCAAATCCCACTCCTGACTGCCCCTGCCCATTCCACCCCTCCCCTCCCAGGAGTCTCCACGTGGGCCACTTTGGATGCAGGTAAATGCAGGGCATGCATGAAAGCTCAGCGAGGATGAAAAACAGGCCTCCCAGGAGTTTCCAGAGAGCTCCCAGAGAGCCTCTGGAGCTTGGGGAGGCTGTTTTCACCCTCCCAGAGGCTCAAGGAAAGCCTCCGCAGTCCACGGGGAGGGCAACACCCCCCCCCCGTGGTGCAGGAAGCCAACTAGGCCATGTCCACTTTGGCCATGTCCACCCAGCAACCGGGCAGAGAATTCGTTGGTAAAAAAATTTAAGCCCACCCCTGCACATTTTCTTCTAGTCATCATATTTGCAGGTTTTATCACATTGTTATTCCAATCATTTCCAAAAATTCACCTTAATTTATATTATCCAATATTCATCCCCTTTTCATTATCACTTCAATCTTGCCACCTTCTTTACTTTATAACACATTTTCCCCATTTTATTCCCTTTAACCAATTATAAAAACTAATAATGATATAGCCATTTCCCCCTTTAACTTCTCTAATAACAATAATCCCCTATTTACTACATATTATATGCACATATTTTTTCTATCAGATTCCATGTTGTCCTTTTTCCTATAACATATTGATTTCTTTATATGTTCCAAAAACATTTATGTAACAAATTGTATTTTTCATTTTATTTCCGTTTGACTAATTATAAAAACTAATAAGAATATAATCATTCTTATTTCTCATACTCTATATTCACTTTCAACATGTTAATATATCTTAAATAACAATCTAATAGTAAGTTGTTATTTCTATGTCTGTATCAATTACATTTATCTATTTAAATAATTAAACCATAAAATTTATCTATTTTTAGCAATAATTCTTAATGAAATATTAATTCCAAATTCCTTAACCTGTATCTCTATATTCTTAAATACCAAAATACAAAATTTCCATGCAGAATCCCCCATCCTTCCTGTTAAGTACTGAACATGGGTCGGAGTAAATAGAGACAGCCTCTGAATAGTGAACTTTCAGCTCTTTATTTGCATAGTGACTTCTCAAAACAACAACAGTGAACTCTGCCTTATATAGGCAACCCTTGTGAGAATTGTCCAATAACGAGCTATGAACGCTAGCTCTTTTAACCAATAAGAATTCTCTGTTAAGGGCCAATCGGATTCCTCAGAACTAACCAATCCAATCTGGCCGCCTAACAGCCAATCAGAAGTGCAGGGCCAGAACCCTGCACTTTACCTCAAGCTCATACTTTATTAACTATGGTACATACACAACACCCCTTCCCCCTGGCTTCTTAATTACGGTGTAGTTATATAGTCCCTTAGATAGGACGGTTGTCTTTTAACTCTTTCGGATTTTCGTTGGATTTCGTTGGATTGGTTGCAATCCTGTTGAGGTAGATTGTTGTTTGGCAGTGGTTCTGCTTCTTGCTCAGCTGCAATTTCTTGCGGTGCAAACGTTTCTCCTTCCTGCTCCATTTCCAGAGTATCACTTAGTTCGTCGCTCCCTTTGAGCAGATTCCCTGGAACTTCATCTTCTTCCGTACCTCCCCCCCCCTCGGTTTGATCATGGGGGAGTTGTTGACTGGCCGTTGTGAGTCGTGACCGTAATTGGTCGATATGCCATTTCCACAGTTTATTGTCACAGCAATTCACTACGTAGGATTTAGGGCCGGTCACTCGTACTACTGTCACCTCTATCCATAACGGGTCACCTAATAAGTTCCGTGCGAGGGGGTGTTCCTAGCCAGGAGAGGAGATGTGGCTCCCCTCAACCTGACAGGCGGTACTCCTTTCTTCACCACCCCTACAAGGTGGTTTTGGTCCCATTCGGGACCATCCAACAGATTGAATTCGGATCAAAGCCATGCACGATCACAGACTCCAAACCGGCTTCGATGAAAGTGCCATCAGAAGTCAAAACTTTATATTTGTTGATTATATACAAATCAGATCATGAATACAGCAGGATATAGAATCTTATTTTCTTCAATTTTATAACTTATCCTGACCATGAATTCTCTACTCTTTTTAACTTTCACTGTTCATTGGCCTGTGCACTATGTCATTAGCCAACATAGAAACAGATTTTCTATGATTAGTGATAAAACTGGTATGAAACAGAAAACCATAAAGTTAAAACGCAGTAAATGAAGATTGTGCATACACACCTAGGATCCGAAATTGCACCTTTTTATTGCTAAAGGACTAGGCCTTCAACATTGGAAAAATAGATGTATGATCCAATTATTCAGTGCTAATGCTGCTTGTTTGTTTATCCCTTGTTGAATTTGTTGTGTTATACTAATTATATGACATATTTTATTGTTGTTGTTTTGCTTTTTTCTCTTCTATATGCCATTGTTTTATCCCCCACCCTTTACTCTGTCTTATTAAATAAACAAAGATTTATTTAAAATTAAGTATTTGCAAGAGACACTGAAATTGCAAGGAGCAAAAACATTAGGAAATTTATCTAAAACTATAGCACGAGACCATCTATTTGGAGAGTGAAATTACGGGGCAGAAGTTGGCAAAGGATATGTATTAGAGGCAAACACAGCTACAATTAAACCTTAAATATAAGCTGTCACATCTTTTATATAGCATTTGACCTGCAAAGTCCTAAAAAGTGAAGTAATTAGGGCCTAGGAACTAACATGTATATGGGAGACATATCATGAAAGTTCAAAGATAACAAATGGGTATAAAGGGAAAATTCCAAACTGAAGCATTTATTACTTCTAAATCTACTGTAATGACTTCAAAATATACCTGAAAAAAACCAAAAACATAAAACAAGGTTTGCCTCAGAAAAATCTAGCATAATATAGAGGCATGAAAGAACCTTTTTAATTTCCTATTTCATTCAACACAGCTCTTGTCAAAGGCAATAGGATGAAAAGTAGAGACTGTATTAAAGAATTAAAACAAATAAAAATGAGGTAGGTGAATAATATCTCAATGACAAAGTAAATTGGCTGGCACTTTTCATTAATTAGCATTTTCCCCCTTTCTTTTCTATTTTTACGCCTGAGCCTTCAATACTCATATTTGAGTATTTCCTCCAATGTCACTCTGGATGTGGATTTGTCAATGTCAATGTATGACTGAAAGCAAAAGAGATAAATGTATATAATTCTGGTTTCATTCCTGTCAGTGCAGGTTTATATTCAGAATATAAGCTGATTTGAGGGAAGGGAGACCATTTTAGCCTACTGCATTGTTGAAAAGCCTTTTAGTGTCAAACTTTTAGTTTGACAGCTTTTGTCCTTGTTTCTTCACTTTGTCTTTCTCATGTTGCAGGGGATAATTTAGATAGTTCTTGGTAGTTTTTCTTGGCCCATCACCCTCACTCCTTACCTGTATGTTGAAGTAAATGCATTTCTTATGCCTAATTTTTAGAGAATATTTCTCTCACTTTTCTCCTTTTTATCAGAATGAGACTGCCATAAGGAGGTATGCAGCAGTACAGAGAGGACTTCTAGTGTTAATAATATTGAGAAACTCTGAAAAGGATTAACAATAACAGTGAGATAAAGCTGCCATCTTTTGGTCCTCTAGCAGGGTTGCACCACAATGGCTATAGTATGGGCATCCCAGCCTCCGTGGAACCAAACATGACTGCTTTTTGTAGGGAGGTTAAGAACCACGGATCATTTCATTATTTGGCTCTCTTCCCTATTTGTGATTTACATATTTAAATTATTCACTTGAATATACATGTGTTTCTTTCCTCCTTTCTCTATTCCTGTTATTTAATTCTAGTTCCCGGATATAAATTCATAAAATGCATAAATCCCAAACAATTGCTCACTTTCAGGAAACTGAGGTCCTCTTGGGCTGGAGGATCTGCCTAGAAATTCCTCCTTGTACCATGAACTTCTATTTATCACAAAAGCCCCAAATTCAGAGTTTTTACCTATACTGAGTTATCAGCTAGGAACTGTAATGTAGAAAGGAGAGAGACCACAAAAGAAAATAGGGTAGTACAGTACTCCTTGACTTACAACAGTTACAATGAAAAAAGTGACATGACCATTTTTCAGACTTTTCTGGCATCCCCATGGTAATGTGATCAAAATTCAGACTCTTGGCAACTGATTCATATTTATGATGGTTGAGTGTTCCAGGATCATGTGATCACCTTTTGCGGCCTTCTGACAAGAAAACTCAATGGGGAAGCCAGATTCACTTAATAACTGTGTTACTAATGCCTGTGGTGATTCACTTAACAACAGTGGCAAGAAAGGTTGTAAAATGGGGCAAAACTCATTTAACAAATGTCTCATTTAACAACAGAAACTTTGGGCTTAATTGTAGTTGTAAGTTGAGGACCACCTGTACAATCTTTTAACAAAAGAGAGATAACTGCAAATCCCTTTCTCAACCTGCTCTTAGTAGAAACTCTCATAAAAGCAGGGGAGTCTTACATGTTAAGGGACTGGAAAGCCAAATGAGGTTTCCCTGATCTAAACTTTAACATAAACGTCTGTTATCAATGATTCAGTAGAAATCTGGAGTCCAGAGTTTTACATTACAGCGCACCATACATTGTGCATTAATATTTCAAAGTGAGCTATATTCTCAGTGATATAGGTTTCCTCTTCTGAATTATTAAAGTAGACATACTGAGTTTTTTTCCACAAGTACCTGCTATCACAAGAAGATGGCTTCATGTAAAACTGACAAATAAAATAACTTTACCACAATGGTTTAAAAAGGCATCTCAGTCACTTCTGACAGAAATGCCAAATGCTAATTCTAGATTCTAGAATTTGCATTTCATTCATATCAAAATAACTAATTTGTATTTCACAGTAAGGAAAATTGAATGACATAGAAGAGGTACCTTTATAGAGATGTATTTTTGCTGCATTCCTAAGAGAACCATATCTAATCCTGTTATTTTCAAATGTATATTTATTGGATGAAAACAGCAGTGCTGGCTCAAGATCTTAACAGGAAACAATCATGATACTAGTTAAAATAAAAATGAAACAAGACAATATATTTGCAGCGTTTTAAACATTTCTTACTTATAAAGGCTGCCAGCTTTGCAAATTCACGACTTGCTCAGGTTTTTAGGGAGAGAACGTTCTTTCGTGCGATAATGAAAAATTCAAAATAAGGAAACAGGAAGCAAATTTTATGCTGGTTTGTACTAAAATTGCATCTTTCCTCAATCAAGTGGTCTTTAGTGTTGAGCTCTCAGAATGCCAACATATACAATTTGGGAATTGCAGATACAGAGATGAGTTGATTATATGTTAAAGAGAACTGGACAGGAGCTGAAAGAAGAGGACACTTAGACAATTTTTTTTTCATTTATTTCAGACATGAACTCCAAAACGTTTAACAATGTCCTTATATTTCTGCAAGCTCAGAGGAACAAGGCAGTTGAAACAAGGTAGGCCACAGAACCCTATATCCTGAGGTCATGGCTAAGCTACCCACTGGTTCTCTTAATGTTGTAGCTTTTCTACAAAAAAAGAGGAAATTATCTCCCAGTATTCTTTCTTATTTCTCTGACAACCAGAGCAACTTTCAACTAAGGAAGACAAAGGAGAAAATGTTGAAGAAAGGTAGCTGAACAGTTTAGAAGAGCATTAAGAGTTGTTAACCTAATCTTATGTAGCTTTTTCTCTGGTAATATTACACTACTAACTAGAGCATACAAAACATTTACTAGACCAATACTCGAATACAGCTCATCAGTCTGGAACCCACATTATGTATCTGATATTAACACACTTGAGAAAGTCCAGAAATATTTCACAAGAAGAGTTCTCCACTCTTCTACTCGTTGTAAACAAGACTTGAAATGCCACCAGACTTGAAATTCTAGACCTAAAAAACCTAGAACTAAGCCGCCTTCGGTCTGATCTAAGTATAGTATATAAAATCATACATTGCAATGTCCCACCTGTCAATGAATACTTCAGCTTCAACCATAACAATACAAGAGCAAACAATAGATACAAACTCAAGGTTAATCGCATCAAACTTGATTGCAGGAAATATGACTTCAGCAACAGAGTGGTCAATGTCTGGAATACTCTACCTGACTCTATGGTTTCTTCTCCAAACCCCAAAAACTTTAACCTTAGACTTTCTACTATTGACCTCACCCCTTTCCTAAGAGGTCTGTAGAGAGTGTGCATAAGCGCACCAACGTGCCTACCGTCCCTGTCCTATTGTTGCTTTTATTTTTCTTATATGTATCCATGTATTCATAACTATGTTTTTACTTATACCTATTATCTTGTAAGCAATTGACAAACCAAATAAAATAAATAAATAAATATTTCTCAAACTTGGTAATTTTAAGATGTGTGGGTTTCAACCCCCAAAATTCCACAGCCAATCATGCTTATGTTGACATTGACATTTAGATATACAAGCATCCAAATACTTGTTAATCCATGTAAATACTTTTGCAAAAAGTGTAAATCGATGCATTTTTAATTATATTCAATTAATTTATTGGAATAGCGACTGAACTAATTAGGTGTGAACATATGAAGCAAATCTTTTAGGGAGGCATGTCAAATGCGGCCCATGGGCCAGATACCGCCTGCATTGGCCGCACCCACCCTGACCCCACAAGGGCAAAAACAATCTCGATACATCCCAATATGGCCTGTGATGTGATCAGATTAGACACCCCTGTTTTAGTGGGGGAATAAAGCCAAAATTGATGTGATTTTCAAATAATAGTTAAATTAATATTATTTACTATAAAGATACAATTTTAATTCATCTCCCATTTGTTCTTTTTTGTTATTAGAGGCTATTCATATAATTCATTCAAACTTTGCTCTAATAGCTATGTCCAATGCACGTTTGAAAGCAAGAAACACATAACCTTCAAAAGGAGAAAGAGGGTTCTTTCTCATTCAAGAAAAGGAAGATTATCAATACAGAAAATACTGCTGATTTATCAACTGTTTTGTGCAATGGTACAACATCAGAATGGTATTTAAAATTTAACATATAATAATATAGAATAGTTTGATAGCACTATAGCACTTTGAATTCTATACTTTGCAGCTGGATTTAATGAAAACAAATTGACAAGGCAAAGGTGCTCATGTTGTATATATCAGCAATGCTTTAAAATATATGTGCCTTTTCCTATACTCATGGCTAGCCTCCAGAGATAGATGTTTAAAGTACCCCTATCTATTCTTGAATAGGACGAAGAATTAAAAATACAAAAGATACAACTGGTCCATAAACCCTGAAATTCATCCAAAAGGTAACTGTTGTTGGAAGCCATCAAGAGTTCAAGAAGCACTAAGAGAGTTGTACCACCCCATCCCAATTTTATCAGAGATTTTTGAATAAAAATAGTATTATTGGGATTTAAAATAGTTTAATGCAGTAGATTGCCTGTGCCTAAGACATGCATCCTAAAACCAGCAGTTTGGGTGAGGGGGGGAAGGAGGGGGAGGGAGAGAGGGAAGGGAGGGGGAGAAGGAGTTGGAGGAGATGCAAAAATACCCAAAAATCAAATGTGCTGCTCAGAGTAGAACTAATAACAACTCTTCCACATCCGTCAATCATCAATCTTTCAATCACAGTATCATGGTGTGGAAGGGACCTTTGAGGTCTTCTAGCCTAGGGGTCACCAACCTTTTGGACCTCAGGGACCACCAAACTCATAATTTTAAATCCTGCGGACCACTAAGATGAATTTTGACTGACAGTAGCTTGCTGATGTTGGTGGGAAAGTTGCTCTCATATTCCAGAGCTGCAGTAGTCACAGGACTGGCCCTTCGGTCATCCCGAAGCAGCTGCTTCTCCACCCGATACACCGGCCTGCCATGGACTGAAGGAGCTGCTCTGGGATGACCAAAGGGTCAGTCCTGTAACTACTGCAGCTCTGGAATATGGGACCGTCTTTCCCACCAATGTCAGCAAGCCACCCTGGGGTGGATTTCCTTCTCCCACCATTGGTCTCACCTTCCAGTTCCAGCTCGCATGGCTCTACTCAAGGTAAGGTTTGCGCTCAGCCAAAGGGTGGGGGGCAGTGGGTGGGCAGGCTATGTGGGCAGCACAGCCTTGTATTCCCACACAGCCTGGATTAATTGCTTTGGGGGGGAGTGCTTTAGGGGGGACATTTCTCTGCGGACCACCAAAATTTTCTCATGGACCACCAGTGGTCTCCGGCTCACCGGTTGGTGACCAATGTTCTAGCCCAACCTCCTGCTCAAGGCAGGAGTCTCATACCATCCCAGTCAAATGGTTGTCCAATCTATTTTTGAAAATCTCCAGTTATGAAGCACTCACAACCGCAGAAGGCAATCTTCACACAACTAAATAAATGTTCTCTGCCAATTTTACCTTATTGCTTCCCCTTTCTCCGTTTTAGATCTGATTCCTCAAACTTAGCCCTACAACAACTATTACTTTACTCACTCAGAAAAAAAACAACTTTTAACTTCTTTTCTCCTGGAACCCCCAGCAAATGGCTATGTTTTTATAAACTACTAAGAAGAGTTCCTTTAATGAATTTCACCATATCACAAAACCTAACTTACTGCAGCAACTCCAATTTATACAAACATGTCAAATAGATGACAGTCACAAATTGGACTGTTTATTTAAACAATGTTAAAGAACAGGTTTATAACAAAGCTTTCTAGAAAATATTAAAATAATTGTAAAAACAAAACTAAAATTTTGTTAAATACTTGTGAGCAATTAAGACTCAGGTACTGTCTTTAGTAAATTAGCTGAAATTCATGATTTCCCTCATTTATAGACTTAATTCAACATGATAAATATTAGCAATTGCACTTGAATTACTATAGATCCATTAATCTCATACTATACTATCCCACTATAATATTTTATACTGTTGTTAGAAATGTTTTAACTATAGAAGGCAACTTGTCCAACCTTTAATGAAATATTGTGCCATTACAATTATAAATTCCTTGGGTGTGTATGTAGGAATATCAAGTGAATATTATGTTAACCACAACACTGTTTTATCAGGCTGATGTGGTCTTAATGTCACACATCACAGTAAACTAGGCTGTTTGGCATAGGTTACTGAACAAGGCAATTATCTGAATTCACACAGTAGTTTATAAACCAACATCAGCAGCTTCATTATAACCTTAGAAATCAAGTGTCACACATTCTGGTTTATAATGACATTATAGAGCCAGACTACAAAAATCAGTCCTGAATGTTTAAAACCTTAGAAGACCAGATGATTTAAATCTATGTATTAGTATTCAGTGGTCTTAGGTGGTGATGAGAATATTTATTTTTATTTATTTGATTTGTCAATCGCTTACAAGATAATAGGTATAAGTATATACATAGTTATGAATACACGAAATGGGTACATATAAGAAAAATAAAAGAAACAATAGGACAGGGACGGTAGGCACGCTGGTGCGCTTATGCACGGCCCCCTTCTGATTCAGCTAATGCTCCTCCACATCCCTCCCCCAAGTTTAGCTTTTTCAAATTGAAATAATATAAGTCTTTTAATTTAAAAAACATTCATTTTTAAATAAATTATGTGTTCCCTTTCTTGTCAGTATCCGTAATTTTATTAAACAAGCTGCAATGTTTTTCAAAAAACTTTTGTGATGGGGGATTCTAGGAGTTGAAGTTCACAGTTTAAAGTTGCTGAAGTTGAGCAATACTGATTTAAGAATAATCTGCCTGCTCAAGTTTTAAGTTTGTTCTTGAAACAAATACCTTCGCATGAGTGAGGAGAACAGCTGACTTGGCAGATTCGAGAACAAGTTACGTAGGCCGAGTCAGCTTCACCTTTCAAGGTATGGGGAGGCGGTTTACTAAAGCTCCTCCCGCCCTTCCCGGATCCAGGTCCAGTGAGTGAATCGCGCCGACGTGGAGCATGGCGGAGTCGCAGATTCTTTGCCTGGAGGATGCTCACGTGAATGAACGGGTCAGTGAACATAATCCGCGGTACTACTACAGCGAGGAACAACGGCGGGCACTGGAGGTCCTCGTGGCCGGGCAGCTGAAGACAGGGCAGCTGCCTAACTTCCTTTCTAGCAAAGAGTTGAAGGTCTTGCGGGACGGCTGGCGTGCTTACGATGCCCACCTGGAGGCTGACAAAACGGTCACCGGACCTTCGGGGAAACCCCTGTCGCTGTCTTACTGGCCCGAACGCTCCGACACGGAGATCCCTCCGCTGGACATGGGGTGGACTCATAACTATTTCTACCGAGGAGCCACGCGTCTGGCTCTGTACACGCACCCGCGCAAGGAAGACAAGGCGCCTCACGTCAAGCAAGTGGTGCGCGAAACGATTCAGCAAGCGAAGAAGGTGGGTAGTTCGCCTTTGCGCCTTTCCGATCTGAGGGCAGACAGCCAGCCAAGCAAGGGCCAACGAAGTCTTCTGCCGTTATGACCTACCTCGACGTAAGAGCTAACTTGCCCCATAATTCCTCCAACTTGAGTGAGGGATCTCTTCCTTTCCTTCACCGACGCGGACGTTACCTCTCAAAAAGGTAGCGTTTGCACCTCGCCAGGAATCGAAATCTTGTTCTAATTTATCCGGTAAATTATATACAGTAGCTGCATAAACTATGGTGTGCGCGGGTCTGTGCAACAAGCATTGTGGGACATCGATAGAAAGTTTAATTTAGATTGACAAAAATCAGTTGAATGAATGTTGTTCCAGGCCCTAAACATTTCATGTCCACTAAAGTCCCTTCTCTAATAAACCAGCACTTTATCTTTTTTCTGCTTAAAGCTGACAAAAGTTCTGTTTATTTTGAAGAAAGATTGCTTAATTTGCCTCTGGAAGGAGCTTATAGTATCAACCAACTCTACAGAACAAGTCCTAACATGTTCTTTGAAGTGATCTGTGTTTTTTTAATTTTCAAAAGCAAATTTTTCATTATTCCATGGAAATTTATCTGACTCAGTGTACACAGATCCTAAATTTACTTTTTAAAAAATCAGGTGAACTATTTTAATTATTATAAAGTGCAACCATTTTCCTTATGCATTCAACCAAATTGAAATAAATGGTAGTGACATTAAGAATTCATAGATTGTGTCAATATTTTTTAAATTATTAAACCACACTTTCATCTCTTCTGAAAGCAATTATCCTACCAAGAGAGAGTATCTGGTTGATCGTGTTTGGGCTAAGGAAATAATTAGGATCAGACATTACTAAATACTTAACAGAGTTCTCTGGAAGAAGATAAAAGTTCTCCTTGAATCTAGTACTCCAGTACTTTACCATTATCACTTTTAGAATTTGAGGGCAAGATCTTGGCAATGTGTCACAAAATATTAAAACTGCTTTTAAGTTCATTAGGCTGTTTATTACAGTAACAAAGCAATGTTTATGTAGAAACTATAAAGTCTTTAATAAATAGAGTTTCTATAAGGGATTATGGGTTGGGTGATACCAGTTGTTATAGAAGTAGCAAGGACTGTATTTGCATATAGCTGTGATGGCGAACCTATGGCATGTGTGCCACAAGTGGCACGCAAAGCCATTTGTACCAGCACGCAAAGCCATTTGTACCAGCACGCGAGCTGCAAGCACGCAAAGCCATTTGTACCAGCACGCGAGCTGCAAGCAAACTTACCGTGCCTCACAGCTGATTTTTCAGCTGGTTTGAGGCCTTTTTCGGCCTCCCAGAGGCTTGGAAAAAGCCTCTGCAAGGCTTTTCAGGCCAAGTAATAGGCCTGCAATGGGCCTATTATTCAGCCTGGCAGAGGCTTTTTCCAAGCCTCTGGGAGGCCAAAAAGGCCTCAAACCAGCTGAAAAATCAGCTGTGAGGTGCAGTGCAGGTAAGGGGGTGGCAGGGGGTGGGGATTGTGCGTGCATGCACAAGGGGTGTGGGGGGGCATGCATTGCATTCTGAGTGCTGGCACGCGAGTGTGCATGTGCTGGCATGTATGCAATTTTTGGCACAGGAGTTCAAAAAGGTTAGCCACCACTGGCATATAGCATCCACGAACTAATGTATTTTGAAAACCTGGCAGTTAATATACACTCAGTAGTTGGATTGCTTGTTATCAGTAGTCAGGAAAAGCTACTGGAGTTTATGTTGAATGGAGCAACACTTAGAAATTTACATACTCATATCTTATATTAACATGTTATAAGGGACATTAGAAGTACTACTGGTATGTCTGAGATTAGTAATGATAAATGGCTGTGAAGTTTGGGTCTTCTGGCTTTTACACTGGAAGTTTTCCATCTTTGATTCTGAGAAGATTGTGCTCCCCATTCAAAGCCAGTGTGCAATTTGTACATTCACCTTTTCTGCTTGAAGAGCAGATGGCAGCGGTAGCCAGAAGGGCCTATACACGGCTTCATCTTATGCACCAGTTGTGCCTGTCCCTGAATCAGAAGGCTCTGCTTGCTATCACATTTACTATCACTTCCCAATTGCATTACTGTAATGTACTTTATATGGGACTGCCCTAGAGGACAGAAGCCATAATTTCTCCAGAATGCATTGCCACATGTAGTTATGTTTATACCCTGGTGTTGTGGCTCCAATTCCCAAGCCTGTGCTGTTAGAGGAAGAGGACTTGGAAAATGAGGAGGAGGAACTGGGAATGCCTTTCTCCCCAGGACCTTCCTCTCTGGCAATGCCTTCCTCCCTGATAATGCCTCAGGTTTCATCAGACAACCGAGAAGAACAGCCTGAGATTAATTAGGAGGAAGGCATATCAGAGCAGCCTCTGACAGGGAATCAAGAGGAAAAATATTGGCTTGATCCTAAGCAGCGTTGTAGGGAGAAACGTGAGCAGCAACATAGGAATAATGGGAGGGTCAGAGAATGAGCTGAGTCATTGAGCCACACCCCACAGGGCTGGAACATTGTATGGGACAAAGTTTGATCTTACTTCAGGTTTTCTTTGTGAATGATTTTTGTGGTCTGCCTTGTAATTTTCTGTAAGTAGCTTTTTACTTGTTATCAGTTCGGACTTGGCAGGCAGAGCGTGTTGGAATGCCAAGGACGTTATCAGTTCCAAAGAATTAACTCTGTGAAGTCCGAGCCAGCCTGTCTGCCTGTGTTTGTGTGAGTTTGTACTCTTTCATCTTTTTGGAAAGAAGAAAGGTGAGACAGAACACCCTGGTACAATAGCAACACTCTTTTGGGAGCTATACATTACTACAATATTGGTTGTAAGGTAAAGGTTCCCCTCGCACATATGTGCAAGTCATTTCCTGCTCCAGGGGACAGTGCTCATCTCCATTACAAAGCCGAAGAGCCAGCGCTGTCCGAAGAAGTCTCCATGGTCATGTGGCTGGCATGACTAAATGGCAAAGGCACACGGAATGCTGTTGTAGTAATTGCATTGTAGTATAACAGTGAGTTCCCATTACTTGTCCCAGCTTCTGTCAACCTAGCAGTACAAAACAGCGTTGCATGCACCTTCAGCGTTTAGTCACGCTGGTCACATGACCATGGAGATGTCTTCAGACAGCATTGGCTCTTCGGCTTTGTAACTGAGATGAGCACTGCCCCCTAAGGCAGCAGTTGCCAACTGGTGGACCGTGAGAAAATTTTGGTGGGCTGCAGAGAAATCTCACCCCCAGAGCATCCCCCCAAAACATTTAATCCAGGCTGCACAGAAACGCAAAGCTGCACTGCCCATATGGCCCACAGGAACTCTCCCCGCCTACTCACTCCTTACCCAGCAAACTTGCCTGCTAAATTGCTATTTTTCCTTTTTCCGACCATCATCTGTTCTGTTGTGCCAGGAGATTTAGATTAGCTAGGAAGCAGGAAATGGTTGGATTTCTTGCTTTCTAACTAGTCTTTAGATCTTTGGCTCTGCTTTTAAGCACAGCCAAACCTCCCTTAGGACTGAAGATTTTATTATTCAGTGCAGACTCACTGTAAGCAAATTTTATGTGACAGACTGAGCTAGCTGATGACAGATAGATAGATCACTGAATGATTCTGTGAGCAACTCAATCTGCCTGCCTGCTTTGCCTGATTTGGGGTAAAAGTTGCTCCTTTTTTAATAAAAAAAATCAATATTTACATACATGGTGTGTTGTGAATTAATTTTGTGAGTTTGCTTGCAAGCAAATTTTATGTGAGCTAGCCGATGGCAGATAGATTTCTGAATGAATCTGTGATTCTGTGAGCAACTCAATCTGCCAGCCTGCTTGCTTTGTCTGATTTTGGATAAAAGTCACTCTTTTTTAATAAAAAAATTCAATATTTATATAAATATTTATAATATTTACATACAAGCAATGCCTAGCCAGTCACATGACCACCAAGCCATACCCACAAATTAGGCCATGCCCACAGAACCAGTTAGTGATCCCTGGGATTTAAAATTATGAGTTTTGTGGCCCCTGAAGTCCAAAAGGTTGGGGACCCCTGCCCTAGAGCCAGGACTGACTAGCACGTATGTGCAAGGGGAACCTTTACCTTTACCTTATAACCAATATTGTAGTAATGTATTAAATCATTATTCATCGGGGGGGGGGTGTAATCTGTGTATATGTGTGGGGAGTCTGTCTTTTTAATGCATTTTTTCAATATATTTGTTTTGTGTTTTTTTATTTTGTTGGAGTTTTATAGTTTAACCTTTTTTTAATAAAATAAAAAGAGCAAAAAAGATAGGCTATTATAACAAAAAAGATTCCATTTTAATAACATTCAAAATAGTATTTTATGAAAAATGAGTAAAACCAAGATGGTGTGTATTAATGCTTACATTTATAAATACATTTACTTTAAACACTTTTTTAAAAACTTAAAGCCAGTTTTGAGTAGTGGTTAAGGCGTCAGGCTAGAAACTGAGAGACTATGAATTCTAATCTTGCCTTACGCATGAAGCCAACTGCGTGACCTTGGGCCAGTCACACTCAGCTCTAGGAAGCAGGAAATGGCAAATCACTTCCAAAATCTTGTTAGGAAAACTGCAGGGGCTTGTCCAGCCACTCACTGGCAATCAAGATTGACCAAAGGCACCATACATAAAAGAACCCTAACAAATTTACAAGGGGGGGTGGATATTTGAAATTTATTTCATATATTTGAATGTATATTTCACTGCAATATAGTATCATCCATATTTGATTTTGAATCTGCCTTACTTCTGTTTAGATTATTTGTCCCAGTACAGTTCCTTCTGATTGATAGTTGTTCGAAAGTCAAAGCTCGTTTGCATTATTTGCTACTGATTGTGATAGTACTATGTTTTCCCAAACCTACCCCACAGGCCCCATATCGATTTACCTCAGGGCCCCCGCAGCCAGGCCATCCATGCCCTGACAACTGCCTTGTGGTGGCAGCACCAGCAACCATGTGCAGCAGGAGCCTACATGGCCACCGGCCTACTTCTGCTTGCTCACAACCACAATGGAGCAGGAGGCCAAATGGTGTGTTGGTGCTGCAGCCGCGAGGCGAGGCAGGTGTCTGGCTGTCAGGGCACTGAGGTAAACCAGTGTTGAGCATGTGGGGCAGCTCTACTCATCTCTCACTGTGGCAACGGCGTGTTGCTCAGCCTCCTGCTCCGTTGCAGCCGGAGTAAACAGAAGAAGTGGGCTAGAGGCCATGCAGGATCCTGCTAGACGAGGCTGCTGGAGCCGCTGCTGCAAGGCAAGGCAGGAATCATGGCATCAGTGGCCTGACTGTGGAGGCTCTGAGGTAAGCCAGCATGGGGTGTGTGGGGTAGCTCCACTCACCTGCCTCTCAAGCAAGCAGAAGTGGTTAAGATCCTCCCTCCAAATAAGCCCTACTGCTTATTTTGGGGCCCAAAAGAAAATAAGATTAGGTCTTATTGTCAAAAAACATGGTAGGCCAGTGCTGGGGGCAGGATTTGGGAGTTGAAATCCAATATCTTATAATTGCTAAGATTGAGGTGCACAATACTAAAGAACCTGCCATTTTCTGCATGCAAAACATGTGCTCTACCATTATTAACTAACCTGTACTTTTTATCTGAGGCCAAATAAGAGTCTAAATGACTATTTTTAAATATGTGAAGTATATTTTAAAAAGTTATAATCATTGTTAGATGCAGAAGTACCCTGTTGATACATTGGTGAATGGAAAAGGGATCTTCCCAAATATAAATTATTAAATTATTCTAAGGAATGGGATGAGGTGGAGTTGGTTTGCACTGTATTGCAAAGGGATTGAAACATATTTTGGTGTTCTTTAGATAGTATTTAACACAGAACAATCCATGCAAGTCCCAGGATGACTCTTAACTAGAATAAACTGGTTTCTACAGGAAGGAAGACTTATGCTATGAAGTGATGGTTCTTGAATAAGTTAAAACATTTGTTTCTCATTGCATGGAGTGTAGATATGTATGATATGACATCACCTACATCACCTTTTTTCAACATTTTTTAAAGTAAATATGTGTTCTCTTCTTGTGCATGTTCAGATAATTGCAATAGTCATGGATCAGTTCACTGACAGGGACATCTTCCGAGATATAGTAGATGCAGCATACAAACGTCGGATCCCAGTCTATATGATCTTAGATGAAGAGGGCTCCATACTCTTCCTGGAGATGTGCAAATGCATGGACCTAAATGATTTCCATATCAGGGTAAGGGTATATTTACTGTGCAATAATTAATACAATTCATGCCTGATTAATACTGCAACATACTGTTCGTGTTTATCTAGGACAGATTCAAGAATTATTGCCTTGACAGCGGGTTTGAATCTTCCATAAAATTTTATAGATGTTGTGATTACCAAATATGATAGTTTAATACAAATAAATACAACAGACTACAGCTTATTTTTAAAATCACAATTCAACCAGATCTATTATGTAGTTCCTTTAAAAAAAAATTCTTACTTTGACTTTCAAATTTCCTCCTTTTGCCATCTCTATTTTCCCTTCGTTTTTCTCTCTCATCCTTTTCCTTTATTAAAGGAAAAGGAAAATTGTGATAGTGACAATGATGAGATCTATAATATTTCAGTGTGTAATGTATTTATAGGCCAACCACAAGGTGAAGACAAATGTTAATTCTTTTGAAATCATAAAGTTATTTCAAATTTCATGACAAAGTAAATAGACTGTTTTATTGATTTGTGGGAATTCACAGCTGATTATAGTTAATAAAAATTAGTTGTGATTTTAATTGCAAAAATCATTATCAGTTTTTATTTCCTCTGTTAATAAAAAGAAAATTAAATACATTTTTAAAATATCACAGTGGGATTTGTAAGCATCCACATTGTTCTTTCACATCAGCATTTGATATGATAACTTTCAAGTATCAGTTGTATCAACTTCCATGTTAACAGCATTTCATATACGCCACGTCAAGAAAGTTTCTACAGTTAAGTAGCATTTAAACAGTTTGCTTTTTTGTCATGTTTCATCAGAGATAGAAAATATTGCCCATGCAAAAGTCTAAAATAACTTTGTTGATGGTCAGAAAGTCTTAAGGCATCTTATCTAAGGAGAGTTTGAAAGAAATTGCAAAACCCTTCTGAAATAATCTGATCATAAATCACTCATTCTAAATTTCTGCTTCATCTCTTATAATTCATATAATTTTATGCTGAAAAATCCTACAATTTGTTAAGAGAGGACACAGGTTTAATTTATGATATGTCAAGTTAAAGATTTTATTCAGAAGGAAAATTTTGGGGAGAAGTGTTGGATAGTTGGTCCCTGTGGGAACAAACCTACTTGAATTTAGGAGGGGAGTGGAAGTTGTAAAACCATCTTGTAGGTAGTTTTGTAATAAAGGACAATGATTAAATTGAATTTTAATCCTGATGTAACATAAAATTGTTAGAATTCATAGGAATTTGAGGTTTAGAGCGGTGTTTCTCAATCTTGGCAACCCTAAGAAGGGATTGGGGAATTCTGGAAACTGAAGTGCACAGATTTTTAGAATTTCCACAGCTGAGAAACACTACTCTAGAAAGCCAAGATTTCTAGCCCTGCCTAGATCTGGTTGTTGCTGACGTTACAGGAGGAGAACTTGTTCTAGTAGACTAAGGATAGCTTCTCTTGCAACCCCTGACATCTCTCCAAATTCTCAAGTTGCCAGTAACCAAACCAATATTGATCCAGATGGGTTAGTCAGTACAGACAGTGAACTAGTTAGCCAAACAACAAAACACAATCTAGCACATGGGTGTCAAACTTGCCATATCACATTCACGGAGCTGGGGTGGACATGGCCTGCACCACATTTGCCCCTTGGGCACCAGTTTGACACCCCTGATCTAGCACAATTGACAGTTCTAGGACCAACCCTGACCTAACAGTGGAAACCATTATTGGAGCAGTGGCAGCCACTGCTGCTCTTCAATATTGAGAACCTGCCCCCTATGTGATAAATACGATAGATTTAAGGCAAATTTAATGCTTTTCTTGTTCAAAATAAACAACATACTGTAAGGTTCAGCTATAACTTAAGATCACGATGTGCCAAAAATGAACTTAAGCAGAGGCTTTGAAGAACAAAATCTAACTTTTATTGATCAATAAAAGGTAAGACCTCTCCTCTCATACACACAAATATGTGAGGAAAGTTACAAAGCATATAGGCGAAAGTAACTCTTCTTATACCTTAAGATTCTTTTAGAAGTAGAGTAGTTGCATTGTAAAACACTCTTAAGTTAGATTTACATCTTTCCTGCAAAAAGACAAATGTCCTCCTGGCACTTGTTTATCTTTCAGTATCCTTTCTCCTATTATCTGTTAATCGATCACAGCTGACCATTTAAGAGGGCTATTAACAGCATACTTCAAAAGGTGTATATTGCTCCAGATGTAGGGAGTTTTGTTCCCAGGGAGTATGTTCCATTCAGATTGATTTAGATGGGATAATCATGTGTCTTCAAATGAGAGAGATATAACTAATTGCAGGCTAGTTTTACAACACAAAGGTTAGAGAAATATTTTCCAAAACAGCAAGATAAGAAATGCCTATAGAGATAAATACTTCTATATACATAGGAAAACAACTGCCTAACATCAAGATAAGACATGCTTATAGAGTAACTCTCTACTCTCTCTCTATAATAGTTTTTATTTCTTTCCTTTATTTATTACTCTAACAATACCTATCAATTATAACAAATGACACTGGAAATAAATGTAATAAGTTCAAGGACATAAAGGTGTCTGATAAGTAGATTTGTTGCAGAAAATCTAATGAAGTCAGTAAAGAATTCCAATACTTCAAGTGTCCCAAAAATTAGCCCTATTTATAGAGAAAGCCAGAGTTACGTTCTGTGCCTCTTTTCTTTCACCTGTAGTGTATCTGGTTTGAAGCCACTTTATTGAAAGAAAGCAAGACAACACCTGTCTTTTGTTCTATTAAAAAGATAAGCTGTTTCCTTATGAGAATCCCACACATCTTAGACCTGGGGGTTTTCCACTGAGAAAGCCAATGGAAATCCTAGATAGAGCTTATAATTAACCTAATGATGCAGAAGATTCCCGAGAATACTGTAGGCAGTAAAGAAAACAAATGGATCAATGAACAAATCATCATAAAATTATCACTAGAGCCACAAATGACCAGGCTCAAATTATTCTGCTTTAGATCCATTAATAAAAAAATATTCCAATTATACAATGCTGTTATTCTCCAGAGAAGCCTCTAATGCTGGGAAAGGTGAAAGGAAAAAGAACCAGCAGCAAGGTGGATGGAGTTACAGTAGAAATGAGTGCAATGAAAAACCAGGTAAAGGAAGATCATGGTGAAGAATGTCTATTTGATTGCTAGGAATTGGCAACAACTTGAGGGCACTTAATCAATCAATAAGGGAAGAAGTTATAAAATGAGCAACCCCACACCAAACCCGAATCACTGGATCTACCTTGGCAAATCCAAAGACTATCTTTGATGACCCCGTCAAGAAAATGATCGCCACCCATAAAATCCACTGCTTCTGACAGAATAAGCAATACAAGATTATGCTGCTGATTCCCAACTTTTAGTTCAGGATTTGGGCTGACTGAAAGAAGTGTCAACTTCAAAATGGATCAGACCTGCCGCAGCCATCTTTCTGTTTCTCAGCTTCCCTCCCATACTGTGTGGCAAGCTGAGAAATTGAATGATGGTTGCAACAGGCCTGATCCATTTTGAAATTGACAGTAGTTGGATCCACCTAGAAGCACGTGGAAAACAACAAACACAAACACATTAATGAAAGCCAGGATCCCCTCTATCCCTAGGGAGGTCCTTTGGGTTTCTAGGGGTATTTCTTGTGAAATTTCCCGATTAATCGATCTTTAATATCCTGTGCTTTTACCCATCTAGCTTTTGGCATTGGATATCCCTTCCACTGGACTAGGTATTGAAGTCTTCCTTTGTACAGCCTGGAATCCAAGATCCTCTTTACCTTGTAGTGCGTCTTCCCTTCCACTATGATTGGACCTGGAGCTATCCTTGCTACTGGCCTCAGCTCTGACCCCATCATTGGCTTAAGTAAACTGCAGTGGAACGCAGGGTTGCACTTTTCCCATGTGCCACACAGTATGGGAGGTGGGAAGAGGTCTGGAATGTCAGGCTAGTACCTCGTGGTGCATCTCCCCCCACTTCATCAACAGGGACAAATATGAGATGAATTAAACAGAACACAGTTTGAATTAATTCTGATAAACTGGATATACGATAATTCCAAGAAAAAAACAAGTAGGAAAGACACCACAATTTTATTCTATTTGAGAAAAGTTGTGCACAAGTTCTGCACAATTTAGACACTGGGCATTTTCAGTATGAATGCTTGGCTAAGACTTCATGCATCCTCTTTTCTCAGAGCAGCTTCAAAGTTCATTTTGGGGAGGAAAGGGGATATTTTGCAAACAGATTCCCTAAAGGTTCTAAATTTGGCTTCTTTAGAAACAAGGCAGTCTTGATCCTGAGAGGCTCAGAGGCTGGAGAAAACAGCTGCTCATCAATGCCCGGTCATTCTTATTACTCTACAGACTCAAACTAGTCTAAAATGTAATCACAGGTCTTAATAGAGACTAGTATGAGCAATTAAATAAAAACCTCCATCACATGTAGCTATGGTTTGCTATAGAATGATGCATTCTCTCAAAGACACTGGACAGTTTTCGGGCCCCAACAATGGCCCTGTAACACCACTGCTCTGCGAGCTGCATTGGTTTCCAGTCTGCTTCAAGATGCAATTCAAGATATTGGTGATTACCTTCATGGCATAGGTCCAGGTTGCTTGAGGGATCGTCTCACCCCACTGGAACTGGCCTGTTCCATTTGTACCGGTTCTGTGGGCATGGCTTGGTGGGCGTGGCAAAGGAAGGATACTATAAAATTTCCACTCCCTCCCCACTCCTGGGGGAAGATTACTGCAAAATCTCAATCCTTCCCCACCGCCACTAACCTGCTTCCCAGCTCCATTCTTCTGTGCAGGGCAACAAAATCAGCTGGGACTGAGGGGGCAGAGAATAAATAAGGCGGGGCCAGTCAGGTGGCATTTGCCGGTTCTCCAAACTACTCAAAATTTCTGCTACTGGTTCTCCAGAACTGGTCAGAACCTGCTGAATACCCACCTCTGCCATCAGCCCAATTATTTCGGCTGACAGAGTCCAGGAGGAGGACCTTCTCTGCTGTTGCTCCTGTCCTTGTGAGGTTGGCTCAACTCTCTTATCTTTTCATAAGGTTCTAAAGACAGTCAGCTTGGAGTACTAGTCGGGGAACAGGACAATGGAGATGGTTGATCGAATAATAATAAATCCCACCTTCTCCCACTCAGCCCCCACCCTCCGCATGTGTTCTTGGTTTTGATGTCTGATTTTAATTTTTTATGTTTAAACTGTATATGTACTTGTAAGCCGCCCACAGTTACCCTGTGGTAAGATGGACAGCCAATAAATACATACATAAATTTAACATGGACAGTCTGAAGATAGCAGCAACTATTTTTGATTTTGTCTAGAAATGAACTGATAGCCACTGTAAAGCTTTCAGCACATTTTTTTCAAAGCCAACTTGGCTGCTGAGTTTTCTATCAACTGAACAATTCAGCCCCATATAGAATACATTACCACAGTTAAACCTGGAGAGTAGTAGAATGCACCACAGGTTTAAGATCATTATCTTCCAGAAAAGAATGTCCTTGGCATATAAATTACTACTGTTGAAAAATACTTTGGACCTTTGCCTCAATCTAGGAAACCAAACAGAGGAATTTAGATCTAGAAATACCTGAAATTATAACCCTACTCTTTATGAGAGGGTGATATTTGTTCAGAACAAGAAAAATTATTACTTTTCTGCCTAATTGCTCTTCACAATCCTTATTTCATCTGGATTCAGTTTCAGATTATTCTCCCTCATCTAGCCTTCTACTGAGTGCTGCAGATGTTCAGGGAAGCATTACTGTTTCCTGAAGGCATCACAGAGAAAAAAAGACATAGAATCAGCAGCATACTGATAGCCCTTGGCTTTGAATCTCCTGATCATCTGGCTCTATGTAGATATTGAAAGACACTGCAAGTAGAATGGAACCCTCAGGGATGCCATATAATAGCTCCTATTTCAAGGAAGAATAGTTTTTGATACTATCTATGTACCTGAAAGAGAGGAAGGGAAACACTTAAAAACTGCTATTCCAGTTGTCAAACCTATCCAGTGGAATATTATAGCTGAAAGATGAATCAAAGCTAAGAGTTGCATTCCCTCTGTCACTTATGATAGTTTTTCACTTACAGCCATTGCAGCATTCCAATGTTCATTTGATCAAAATTCAGACGTCTAACAACTGACTGATATTCATGACAGTTGCAGTG
Source organism: Hydrophis major (assembly GCA_033807585.1). Classification (NCBI taxonomy): domain Eukaryota; kingdom Metazoa; phylum Chordata; class Lepidosauria; order Squamata; family Elapidae; genus Hydrophis; species Hydrophis major. The sequence goes on along the minus strand of CM066331.1, from coordinate 179,682,953 downwards.
TCTCAGGGGCATGTGATCACTTTTTACAACCTTCTGACAAGCAAAGTCAATGGGAAAACCAGATTGACTTAACAACTGCAATGATTCTCTTAACAACTGTGGCAAGAAAGCGAGATCATAAAATGGGACAAAACTCATTTAGCAACTGAAATTTTGTGTTCAGTTGTGGTCATAAGTCAAGGACTAACTGTAAAGAGGAACCCATCTTCTCTTAGACATTTTATGATCCTGCTCAAAAGCTCAAACAGGTGTGATTACTTTTTACCTCCACACATCTGTTTTGATGCTCACTCGGGATCTTAATCTACCTAAGTCGGTATGATGTAATGATCAAGTGATAAGATTGGGAAAACTAATACTGATAGATGGGTTCTTGGTTACCACAGCAGTCATTTTGTGAGCATACCTACCATATTTTCCCAAAACTCCAAATGTGCTCTTAACCCAAGATATTTGCTTATCTTCAACATAAGAGATCATAACCTCCCTTTGTACATTATTTAATATATCTTTTCTTTCCATCAGAATATTCGTGTACGTTGTGTGACTGGAGTTGGGTTCTACATGCCATCAGGGAAGATCCAAGGCAATTTGGCCTCTCGTTTCTTAATGGTAGATGGTGAAAAAGTCCTAACTGGATCTTATAGGTATATATAGCTTGCCTTTAGGAAACCAGAGCTGAAAACCAGATTTATATTTAAATGTTAGAAACTTGGCATCTTCCATTTTTCCCGAAACATTTAGCATTTAAAATCGGACAATTATCCATTTACTAATAGGGTGAGAAAGGACTGACAAAATATTGTATGGCTCAAACAATATTTTGTCAGTCCTTTCCCACTCTTTTCTCTCTTTCTGGATTTTCCAGATAGCTTTGGGCTGCAACTCCTATTTTTATCATTGGCATTCTGACTGATGCTGATCAGAGTTCCAATCCAATAACATTGGTAGGATTCCGGATTGCGTATCCTGTATCTGTATGTTTCCTAGTCCTTCGATCTGAGATCTCTTAAATAATTTGAGAATGGACTTATAATCTTTTTGCCTGCTGATTTCTTCTATGATAGAGCTATTGAAGGCTAAACAGTAAGTTATGATAATTATATATGGTTTCCATTTTCCAAAGTAGAATTCTTTCAAGAACAGTTTGTAGGGTGCAGATACATATGGGTGTTGCTGTTCTTAAGTCCTGGCTGTGGACCTCTCATAGGCACTTAGTACTTGGAAGGATGTTATGCTTGCAATATACATTTTGCTATTCTACTGTAGTATTTTGGGTGACATTGCTTCTAAAAAAACTGAACCCAGTTCAAATAAAAAAAATCACTGTGTAACAATGCAGGACAACATTTTTAAAAAAAACCACAAAACACTAGTGTACCATTTTTTCCTAAATTTGTAGATTTCATCATAAACAATAATAAGCTTTCTTATGAGGAAAAAAGTAAACAGATATGTTAGATTTCTCTGTATATGTTAAACTGATCACAAACCTTTCTGGAAAAAATTCTATTATGTACATCTGATACACAGCAGCCACAACACATAAGAATCAACTAAAATAATATATACACATTCACATAAATAGAAAAGCAAATAGGGAGCATCTAGAAGAGTAGCAATCAATATTAAACATGCTCCAGTTTAGAAAACATAATTGAAAATTTGCAGCCGAATGTTTATTACAGAAGGCTGAAAAGCATTGATTATCTCAGATTTTGGATGTCAATGTTATTTGAACCCAAAACCAAACTTTAGAGCAGAAAATGTTTCTGAATTCAACATCCCTAGATACCTCCCTCACTCTAAAACTAATTGGTGCCCCCCCCATCTAGAGACAATGTATGGAGATAGGCAGTTTTAAAATTTGTTTTAAAATTTGAAAATTCAATAACAATGTAAAAAAACTAAATAAAAATGTTAAAGAATAAGTGGTAAAATTTCAGAAGATTTTAGTGTTCTCAGTACATTGAAATCTCACAAAATTTAGCCATGATTTTAAATGTCTAGGTAGCCAAGATCAGCAGGGATGCTGTCTGCCTGAAAAGATTGTCAATCCATGCTTTAGAGCAGTTTCTCAACCTTGGCAATTTTAAGACACGTGGACTTCAATTCCTAGAATTCCACAGCCAGAATGAGGTTGAAGTCCACATATCTTAAAAGTTCCCACGGTTAAGAAACACTGCTGTAGAGATAAAAGCCTATTATCACACCTAGCATTATACTAAGGCTAATACTGCAAAAGATTAGGGCAGAGGTCCCCAACCCCCAGGCCGCAGGCTGCAGGAGAGATCGGCAAGTATGCACATGTGAAGCTCCACTTGCACAAGCAGAGAATGGGCAGAGTTTTGTGCATGTGCACAAGCACCCTCTACTCAAGTGCCCTCCGCTTGCACGAGTGGAGCTTCATGCACGAGAGCAAGTGCTTGCTGGTAGTGCGAGTGGAGTTTCATGCTTAAGCACAAGCACCTTCCGCTCATGTATGAAGCTCCATTTGTGCAAATGGAGGATGTCCGTGCCATTCACACAAATAGAGCTGTGTGCGTGCGTGTGTGTATGCACCTGACACACACACATACTCTCCCCCACCCCCCCCGCACCAGGCCAGCTGCCAAGCTGGAAAAGTTGGGGACCACTGTGTTGGGCATCATATATACCTTTATTAACCTTACAGTTAAAAGCACAGAAGATGACATACAGTAAAAATTGCAAAAATCTAAAATCAGTGTTAAATAGCTGTTTAAAAATAACAGAAACTAAAACTCAAGCAGGCATCACAGGAAGATACACAAATGCAACAAAAATAATTAGTGAAAAAAACAGGATAACAGAAATGTAAAAACACCATACTTATCTTCCTGCTATCATATTCTATATTAACACTCTTCACTACAGTCACTTGGAACGAACGAGGACTTAATAAGTGTGAAAGTAAAAGGGAAGAAGGAAGCAAAGTACACCATAAAGGCATTCTTTTTTTTGCATTTCCTCCTTATATCGGGATTTGGGGGTGGGGGCTTTTTAGTTCAAAGACAGATACACTAATTTGATTGCCATACATCTAGTCTTATGAAATATTTCATGTGATTCTTTTGATAACAAATAAAAAAAATCATTTCTTTCCTAAGTACTTGATTGGGTCAAATCAATTAAAATATTATGTATTTCTGAATAGCAAGAGGTTAAAAGTTTAATAGTGATTTCTGATTGCAGTTTTTTTCCCCTGACAGCAAAAGACTGACAGGTTTTCCCCTGTTTTACAGTTTCACGTGGACCTCATCCCACATAAACAGAAATATTCTTTTGTGCCTGAGTGGGCAGCACGTTGAAATGTTTGACACTGAATTCCGTGAGCTCTATGCCATTTCAGAGGAGGTCAATCTTTACAAGGAATTGAAGATTCCCTCTCCTTTCTGTCATGGTATTGAGAACCCTGATTTTTCTTCCTCTACTGTGGCCCGGAAAGTTATCAATCCAAAATATGGACTGGTGGTAGGTATTCCTCCAGGTGAAATGATGCGCCGTCAGAGGGACAAATCACAAGAGAAACCTGAAGGACGAGAAGAACAAAGCGAATCAAATAAACGACTAGATAGTTTTCTTAATGACCTTGTAACAGTCAAGCAGGTACTGCCAGATATAGAACCTCCACTTCAGAACTTGAACATAGCAGAACCTCAAAAGTTTTTTTCCCGATTCCACTTAGACCTGAAACATAAATCCAAATCCAAAGAGTCTCTCTGTGACCATAGGAAGGATGAATTTTCTGATAGGGCAGTCAATTCCAAACAAGAAAAGAAGTTTGGCAGTGGATTTTTCAGAAGGGCCAAGCGACCTCCACCTTTGAATGCTGATGCCAATTCTGCTACTAGTGAGATTGCTGAAGACTTGATGGGCATTAAGGTACCAAAGGAATGCCACACTAGTTTTCATAGTATTGGAGACAATTCAGGTAAATTTTCCTGGAAAATATTATGACTTGTTTTGTTTCTGTCAATGAATGCATGTTACACAATCCGGCTTTCATTTCCTTCCTTCCTTCCTCCCTCCCTTTTACCCTTTCTTTTTCTAAATGTATCTTACTGAACAGTAGGAATTCAGAGAGAAGAGGGTGGCTGTATTGAAGTATATTCTATAAGCCTGGCATTATTGACCTCATTCAATAACTTTGTTTTTAAGTGAGCAGAAGCTAAATACAATAACTATCCTTTTGGTTTTAAGAAGGAAGTATGGTAGATGGTCATCTAGAGTTCTGTGAATAGGAATCATATAGTATACAGTATATGTCCTTAAAGTGCTGTAAAGGACTTCAGTTAGAATTGCTGATGCAGATTTTGGTGTTATTGGCATTCAGGAAATGCATTGGGACACTGCAGCTGAATTTTAAGTAGATTTATTTTCTCTTATTTAAATCTTCTGCTTTCTTACACCCAAAAGTGTGAATAAAATAATTTTGGCTTCTTTATCCATTATTAATGGTAAAAGGTTACATGGGATTAGAAACAAGATAAATCAGGCGGGTTCACACCTTTGGAGACTGTAACTCTCATCCATTTTATCCTATGATGAATAGATTCCACAGAAAACAAATCCTCTTTTTGTTGTTCTATTTTGTATAACAGCTTGGGGAAGATAATAATACTAGAAAAGTTCCCTTTTGTCTTTTTAGTTTTCCACAATCTAATACAAATGAGATAATTTCCTTCCTAATTGCCAAGGAATTTGTGCAAGGGACTTGGGAGAAAACAAAAAACAATGAAGCCACAAATGAGTTACCTGTAATAGCTAGCTAGTAATACATTAGCTTGTGCAAAAATCAAAACTTCAGTGAGTTGCAGAGTTTGTTTCAGTTGACTGCTCCTAAGGCCTCTTTTGGAAATTGACGGTCTATCTTGTTTGACTAGAAATCTTTATAGCACAAACTGTAACTAAGTTTTTTAAGTAAATGTGTTTTATTTAATTGACCAGAGGACATGTAACAACCCCTTGTGACAGAATTACAAGATAATAGGGTTATGTCTCTGTCTGCCTAGCTTTCCTAATAAATGTGTATTTGATATCTATCAGATAAGCTATACTGCTTATGCTATGTGAGAGAGAGAGAGAGAGAGAGAGAGAGACTCCAATCTTGTCTAATTGGTGCTTGGTAAGAAACTTCCATGAAATACTAGGGCTAAACTAGACTAGGAAGAAGAAAAACATCCTGGAAAAAGTCAGTGCCAAATTATTTCCATATTGTTGCCAGATAAAGTACATGAATATTTCCACAAAGTAACCAGTGGTCAGCTTGAAAGAGAAATCCATAAACTGGCATTATATTTTTTTTTCAATGCTGCTGTCTAGTGGCTAAGTTTGTATAACAGCACCGGTGATTAATAAAATATATTTATATAAAAGTTAAAGATCAACGGTAGTTGCTCAGAATAGCTGAAAATAATGTAGGAGTCTAATAACTGAATACTAACACAGCAAAATATTTTTATTCATGTTTGATTAATACTCAAAGACAATGATTTTCTTTTTAGAGGTTGTTTGACCATTAATTAAATTGGATTCTTAGATGAAAATATCTTATGTACAGTATGGACTTAATTCATCCTTACCAATCTACTGTATGTCCCACAGATGTGTTAATTTCAGCTTCATTAATTCCTTGACCTTTCCAAGGTCAAAGCAGTAAGCAAAAGATTAGTTGGAATAAGGTCCAAGATAAAGCCTAGAAAATATTGTAGGACTTTAACAATTGAATACTAACACAGCAAGATATTTTTATTTATTTTTATTCACCAAGAGCCATGGTGGCACAGTGATTAGAATGCAGTACTGCAGGCTACTTCTGCTGACTGCTGGCTGCTAACAGTTTGGCAGTTCAATTCTCACTGGCTCAAGGTTGACTCAGCTTTCCATCCTTTCCGAGGTTGGTAAAATGAGGACCCAGATTGTTGGGGGCAATATGCTACTCTGTGAATTGCTTATAGAGGGCTGTAAAGCACTGTGAAACAGTATAACTCTAAGTGCTATTGCTAGGTGATGTAGCAAGTGATCCAAGATCCAAAGTCAGAGTTAAAAGATTCAAGAATCGGTATTTAATGACACATAGTTTGTGTTAGCAACAATTGGTTCCAATGGAGAGGCTTGGGGTTACTGCTCTACTTAAATAGAACCAATGTGGGTATTGCTCATTATGGGAGGATGCAGCTCCATTCTTGCAAGGAAATTTGTAGAGTACTTGCACTTCTTTGCTTGGTGAGCTCTTGCACTGGGTGGAGACAGCACTCAGACTCCTCAACTTCAGAGACCAATGACTGGTTGTTGTTGATTACCAGACAGTCTCACCTCAAATGCCTGTAGATCCTAAGGCAGTGGCTGACCTATTAAGTCTAGAGCAGGCTGCTAGCCTGAGCTCACTATGATAATCCATATGGCCATCACTTGGAAAAAGTTGATCTATCTAGCTGCTGTTATTTACTGGAAGTACTATACAGGTACTACAGTCTTTTGTCTACACAGATAGTCCTTGATTTACAATCATTTATTTAGTGACTGTTTGAAGTTACAACAATTCTGAAAAGGTGACTTGTGACTGTTTTTCACACTTACAACTATGGTAACATCCCTATGGTCACATGACCAAAATTCAGATGCTTGGGCAATGTATTTATGACAGTTGGTATCCTAGGGTCATATAATCACCTTCTGCAACCCTCTGACAAGCAGTGTCAATGGGGAAACCAGATTCACTCACCAACCATGTTATTAAGTTAACAACTGCAGAGATTCACTTTAAAAACTGTGGTATAAAATGGGGTAAAATTCACTTAACAACTGTCTTGCTTAGCAATGGAAATTTAGGTCTAAATTGTAAATCGAGGACTGTACTGTTGGTTCAAGATTATTAAGGAAGGTGAAATTGAAAACATGTGAATAAAATCAGATTGGCAGTGTTCTGTTGTAACTGACAGATGCTGGGCTAAGCTCTTCAGCTAAGATACTCTCCATTAACAAATCCTGTTAACTGGACATCCAAGTGAAGTGATTCAACACTCTGCTTGTTTAAACATTCATCTATGATCCTTCCCCATCACCGGAGTTCCAATAAGCCAGAAAACTAATTACTGTGAAACCTCAGGTCACGACCATAATTCATTCCGTAACTTTGGTTGCAACCTGATTTGGTCCTGACCAGAAGTGAGACTGACTGCGCATGCACCTACCAAAAACAAATAGTGCTGAAGGGGAAATTAGCGCAAAAAGGGAATCGGCCACAGCCATGTTTGATTGCCATCTGATTTTTGAATCATGACCCAATTCAAAAATATTGTAGATTTTTTGGTCAAAACCAGATTTGGTCATGGTCAGAAGCGTTTTGTGACGAGAGGTTCCACTGTAGCTGGATGCGAGGCTCTGTCCACCCAGATCATATTATGACAATTTTATGGTGCATGTTTGTTCTTCATGTTGTGTTCATATGGTTTTAGTTTTAGTTGCAGAAATAATGGTTTTACTTATACAGTTCCCAGAGTCGTTGCTGAGTTAAGCAGCCTTACAAATCCATATTGTAAAGAAATAAACAAATCTGTCTGTAGGCTTTACAAGGAAGTGCTGCAATGCAGCAGTTGTGGCATTAGTGTCACATGAACAGCTTGCTGAATGTGTGACTCAGGCTTCACCGCCTCTCTTCCTGCTTGCTCAGTTGGGGGCCTTTCCCAGCACCAATGCCTGTGGCTTACTTGTAGGGAATAATTAGGCAAAATTGTTGGCAGCAATAAGCAAGCATCACAGTTGCTGAGGCAACAGCTCTAGATGAAAGGAACAGCCTGGGGGTGATCTTAGGTGGAACTAATGTGGGTGGGCTGCTGCTGTCTTTCCTAGGTTTGTTCAGCTAGCATACCCAGGGTTTCCAGCAAGAATGAAAGGTGTTGAGGGGACATCAGGTTGAAAAAGTTTGGTCTAATGTTTTAAAATAACACTTCAGAACTAGAGAATTGCATACTCTTTATCTATAAAAATTTTATTCATTAAAGAGTCTCAAAGATACTTACAGTTCTCATAATATTTTGAAAGTTTGTAAATGTGTATTAATGTACAAATTAGGAATAGCTGCAAGAAAGATGCTCAGTGGTGAATGTGTGTTGAGTTTGTTTCTCTTACAACTGGGTCAGGAATACCTAAGCAGAAACAAAAAGTGAGACTCTTGCCTATATGATTTAGGATAGCAAAATATCAGTGTTTTATTTTTAAAATTATATATGACTATTTTTAGAAACTTTATTTATATATTTTCTATTGCAGGTAATACGAGTCCAAGTTCTCTCCCAGGGGGGAAAAACAAACAGTCAATCTGTGTGGTCTCATGACTGAAAAAAAAAACTACTGGAAAATTAGAATTCAAAAGGCATCCACTGGAATATACAATAAGTACATTCTTTCAAACTTTCAGTCTGACATTCTCACAATGCTGCATGTAACCGCTGCAGTTTCCAAGACAGAGCTGGTATTGCCAGTTAAAGCATACCTACTGAGTAAAAGTATGTCTGGAAGATCCTTGCATAATGGTAGCAATATTTTTTTTTTTAAAAAAAAAAGCATGACAACTGCATTTTCTATTTAACTCTATTGCAATTAAACTCTAATAGCTGTTGAAGAGTTGGGTGGCCTTATAAATGTCTAAATAAATAATATGTCAAAGTGCTTCTCTTCTTTTAGTGATGTTTTAGTTTGTTAGGCTTCAGACTTAAAAGAATGTTGCATCATTGATAACTGCACTGTATTTTATTAACTTTCTGGAATAGAAAAATAAAACTAGTTTGAATAAAATATTTTTTAAAATGAATAACATCTCTATATTTTCTTAAAAGCTTATTAAAACCTCTGTCCTGTTTTTCAACCTTTCCAGTAATATTAATGTGTGGATAGCCTTCTCAAGAGTACCATACTCAGAGTAGCAGATAGACCTACATTCATAGATTTGAGGGCTATTAATGAGGGAGAAATTCAACAATGATATTACTGTACAAATTCCTTTCATTCTATGGAGAACTTGACTCTTAAGCCAACATAGGAGGTAAGAATATAGTATGTAAGAATGGGTATTTAAATGAAGATCAGTACAAGAGATGCCTGTTGAGATGTACAGCATAAATAAAATTGACTGTAACAAGCTGCAAGTAATAAATGATATAAGTATTGGCTATTATAAATAATACTGAATCCTTCACATCCTTCCTTGTTGTTTTTAAAATGTATTTATTACATGGCTAAAATTTCCATTTAAATATTCACAAAGATTCCTGCTATTTTATGCCCAATAGATGCAGCTTTATATGGATATTGCAACTTTGTACTTTCATACTTATGAATAATATGATATATTGCAGACAAATAGGCCAGGATTTGTACAACTATATTCAGGTATAATGCATGTATAACTCATTATATAAATGGCCATTGGGAACCAATAGTAATAAACATTACATTGCATTTTCTGCCATATCTAGGTGGTGAACTTTCCTTCTAGCACCTATGCTAATCAAACCACAAGATGAATGGATGGATTAGATAAATAAGGAGGGAGGACAGGGGAGAGGGAGTGAGAGTGAGTGTGTCATTTATTGTTTTCTGCAGTAGTTTGATTTCAAATATCATCTTTCCTAGTCAAATGAGGACTTTCTACAACGTATTGTAGATATGGGGAGGCATCATAGCTGTTACAGAAGTTACTGTAAATGAAAAACATTCCAGTTCCTAAAAGCGCTTTTCAAATCATGACCTAGATGATTGAAAATCTCCACAGTCAACTTCCCAATATAACTGGTTAAAAACATCCCAGGTTATTTTTTTAAGAAGCTTTTAATTAGGGAACTGTTAATGAGAGTTGTGAGCTGAGCAGACAAATACTCTGAACAGATATATTTCCACATACCGGTATATGAATTTATTCTCTACTGTCTCTCTGAGGTGTCTCAAGGCATTTAATATACTTTAACAGCAGCAGAAATTGTTATAGCAATATACCTTTATCCCCTTTTTATGGAATCTTTCATATAGAAATTATTATAGAAACCCACCCATTTTTGATACATGCTTTCTTGCAGTGTAACATGGGGATCAGAGAAATGGCACCTTATTCCAGTTCTTTCAGATTTGGGGACCATACTTTATTAAATCAATTTTTAGTTGTATTTTGATTCATTGCTACTAGGCAAACTTTTGTAGTTACAGAAAATTCCCTCATTTTTTCCCATGTATACTTACACACTTTATGGTATGTGGCTGCCATTATACATTCTTATTATTTTGTTGCAGGGAGCCTTTTCACGTTCTCAATTGTCCTTGAAACCTAATTTTTTTTTGAAACTTTGTTTTGGTTTCCCATGCCTTACCATGTTACTACATATTGTATCTAATCTTACCAGTAATTTCATGCCTACTATTATCTCAATCATGCTTCTTTCAGGATTGAATAACAGCTGAGACATCGAACAACGTCGGTTGCTTTTCTGAACATTAGGCATTAGTAGTAATAGCAATAGCACTTATATAGAGCATTTTACAGTGCTCTGTGCAGTTTACAAATGCCATCATATTGCCCCCAGCAATCTGCATCCCATTTTACAGATCTCTGAAGGATGGAAGGCTGAGCTAACCTTGAGCTGGTCAGGGTCAAACTCCTGGCTGTGGGTAGAGTCAGATTCAATACTGCATTCTAACCACTGTGTCACCATGGCTCCTAGTAGTAGGTAATTCTTGTTATTTGATAAGGACATCCAAAAAAGGATTTTGTTCTTTTCCCATTGCACATTTTAATGCTAGCTTTTGTTGATTTCAGTGTTGCAGGACTCTTCTAGATTTTCTAAATTATGAGCAATGTACCTTGGAGGACTGAAATTTCAGGTGAATATTTTAAATGTAAAGTTTGAATCCATTTATTATGTTACTAGACAACACATGCCTAGTAGGGTCATTGTTACACAAGTATTTCCTTAATTAAATAGTGAAAGAGAATGGCTACTGGTGGGCAAAAAATCAGTGCAAGCAGTAGCAACTTCTAACTTCCAACAGGCTTCCCCATTGATTTCCTTGGCAGGGAGCACCCTTACTCTTTCCTTGTGATTCTGGAAACATGCAGCCCTTTTATCCTGCTTCTTCATTCTCCTTCCTTGTCACATCCTGACATTTGGTGCTGACCATGACATCTTCCCTTTCTTTCCACATGGCATTATTATACTGATATTTTATTTTTACCACACAAAATAAAATGATACATTGCCATTCTCATTTCAGAAAAGTTTATTCCTGGCTGGCTTTTCCAATGAATTCTAGGAAGTCTTCGGAGACAATCACATGACTGCATGAGGGCTAAGGCAGGACAGTCTATCTGATCTTCCGTGGCTTAAGGAGGGGCCAGTCTGCATTCAGTTTCAGAGTAGGAAACGGTTGAAAAATGAAACAGGATGGCTAAGGATTAAGATATAGTGGCTAATGTATTTGACACCAGTGAGATCCAGTTTCTATTCTATCTGCAATCATAAAGTAACGGTGGCCAATGGTTGCTGTGAAGAAATACAGGCCAATGGAGCACTATGTATGTACCTTGAGGGCCTAACAAGATGAGATATAGATACAGGTGCATGTTTATATGTCAGAGAAATATAAAGCAATAAAAATATCCCAAGCTTTCTTTGTGTATCTTAAAGCTGTTTCTTTAAAAGTCACATGTTGAGTCAGTACCTTGATTCTAAGTGGGGGAAGAAGCAAAGGATTGCAAGAGTGGCAGGGAAACTCACAGAATATTCAAATGACCATCATGTGACCATAACAGCAGCCCAACCACAACAGCAGCTTGAAGTAGTATAACTTACCCAAATTTCATTTCCTTGGGAGTCATGAGTCCCAGATTTTGGATGCATTCTGTATTCAAAATACAGAATTCAAAAAATGATTCAAAAATTGTTTTGCCTACTTAATGATAATGAAGACAACTTTAGTAACATATAGAAGGTGTAACAGCTGGCCAATTTGTTCTTCAGGCATTGTGAGAGCTATTATGCTTTTACCTCAGAACATCAGATGACTAGGACTAGGATTGAATAGCATTCAAATCTTCACTCAGATGCCTAGCTCACTTGGTGGCTTTGAGCCAGTCTCTATCTTTCATTTGGATCTACGACTCAGAGTTGTTATGGTGACAGAAACGCACAAGGGAAATTCACATATTGCCTAAAGCTCCCTGGAAGGAAATATTTAAATATGACAAATAAACTATATAGTGTTGTAAGCTATATGAAAACTATCTAACTGAGATTAACAAAAGAGTTTTCTTGCAGAGGAAGGTTTATTTCCTCCTTTCACAGTATTATAAAACTTGGACTTCCAGTCTCCTTTGCTGGTGATGCTTGCATAATCCGTTGCTCTCATCTATTTCAAGATAGGCTAAACCACAAATTATTTGAAAATGTAGCAGTTACTATCCTATAGAACAATAGTGACACACAGTGGTTAAAGAAAAACCAACATTTTTTCTTTCCATAAGGAAAAGCAATACAACAAATGAATCAAACTTATCATATTTCAGTGAGATCAATCTTCAAGCTACTGGCAGTATAAAATTTGTAAATTACAAAAAACTATTCTCCTGGCATAGGCATATTACAATAGTAATACAAAATAAAAACTACTATCCCAGGTGGTTTCATTTAACCTGGAAATCAACTTTAACTAAACCGATTTCTTCCTATTATAGGAATCATGACTTCTATAATTTTCAGTCGGCATTGTCAATATGTTAATTGGAAATTATGGAAAAATGGATTAAACCACTTTTTACATAGTAGTCCTAATGAGAATCACACCTATTCTGCATATCCATATTTTTTTTTAAAAAACCTAGGTGGTGTTCAATGCATACAATTAATATAAAATGCACTAGGATCTTAGGTAATATCTCCTGTTCTACACAAAATCATGGATAGTACAATAAATTATTCTATGTATTAAGAAAAATGGGTTCTATGTTCTGTCAAGGCTGTGGTTTATCTTCCAAGTTCCTTCACTAGTATGTTTATTATTTATCTACCGTGTTTCTCAAAAAATAAGGCAGGCATTATTTTCTTTTGACCCCCGAAAAAATGGCTAGGCCGTCTTTTTGGGGGTGACTTAATTCCCCCCACGCACTCTTGCCTAGAGCCCCTGCAGGCAGCCATGCCTCACCACCAGCCACTCCTAACAGCCCATCATGGCAGAGCGCAGAGAGCTCCCTACCCCTGCCAAGCACCTTTGCTGCAGACATGGGTATGGTGCTGGCTGCAGGCCAGATCAGTGGGCAGGCAGCAGCATGGATGTTGGCCACAGCAGCAGCGGGGCACTTTGCACCACTTCCTCCGCCACTGTCGCTTTCTCTTCTGCCCTCACTGCGGCTTATGCTACATTCGGAGTGCTGCCATTGGGGCAGAGGCCAGAGTCCCTGCTGGACATCGCAGCGTGGCGGTAGCAGAGAAGTGGCCCTTCCAGCAGGTGGAGGAAAAGGTCCACGGGGGCGTTTCGGGTGGCTGGAGAGCGCCCGACTATACAGGGGACGAGACCATGACCCAAAGCTCTGAGACGGGAAGCAAAGCGAGGTATGTCGGGGGGACAGAAATGATGGCATCACCCTCCCACTGCCGCTTCCACCCACCAAAGCCCAAATGACTCACCGACTTGCAAGACATTGTCGACGCAGCCGACGTCAAGCAAAGTGATGTCCCTGCAGGAGGGCAGGCAGTTCTCGTCAGCAGCAGGATCTGTCTCATCGCTGCTGCCGCTGCTGTTGGAGACGGCGCTGGTGAGAGAGGTTCCACCACCGGCGGGAACCGTGAAAGCTACAGAGGTGGCTCCCCCGCCTGAGAAGTGGCTGAAATGCTGCTGGTGGAGGAATGCACTTGAACCATTCCTCCACCTGCTGGAAGGGCCACTTCTCCACTACTGCCACACAGCAATGTCCAGCAGGGACTCCGGCCTCTACGCGTTGCCTAATGGCAGCACTCTGAACGTGCATAAGCGACGGCAATGGCAGAAGGGAAAGTGATGGTGGCAGAGGAAGTGGCGCAAAGTGCCCTGCCGCCACAAGCTGCCATCCACGCTGCTGTCACTGCCTGCCTGCTGACTCGACCTGTAGTCAGCATCATACCAGGGTCTGCAGTAAAGGCGCTTGGCGGGGGTAGGGAGCTCTCCACGCTCCACCATGATGGGACCTTAGGAGCGGCTGGTGGTGAGACATGGCTGCCCAAAGGGCGCTCCTAATGGCAAGTTCCTTCCCCGCCATTCCATTTCACATTTTTTAAAATAGGCCTAAATTTTGGGGAAGGGGATTAATTTCATCTCATGCCTAGAAAACATGATGGGCCTTCCTATTGGGGGGGCATATTGTTGGTGAAACACGGTATTTGCTAACTTGTACTCTGTCTCATTCAATGTGCTCCTGCTTGCTTTCATTAGGATCACAAGAATGCAACTTCTAAAATAATTTTTAAAATCAAATTGAATTAAAACAATTAAAATTAACATTAATTTTATTATAGTAAAATATTGTATTTATTTATAATATACAATATATACATTACTATGATAAATATTAAAAAATTACTAAAAGGGACCAGCAAAGACATGTTGATAAAATACTGTTTTTACCAGGGATTGCTGGACAAGCTATTTTACAGAATTGGGGAAGCAGCAGAGAACCCTGGATCTGGTCTTTCTCATCTATCAAAAAGCAGTGATCCAAAGCATCCTATCTGAGCTCATTGCACATAAAAGTCAAACTGCACAAGAAGACCGTCCAATAGGTAACCTGAATTCAAGCCGTAAAATACTTTATAGGTCATAACCAGCACTTTAAATTGCATTTGGAAGCATTCATGCAGCCAATGTAGAACCTACAGTACAGATGCAATGTGATGGTTCTCACCCATAATCAGCTTGCTGCATTCTATACCAACTGAAATTTCAAATCTCTGAGTCACTTTAAAGAAATGTGGTGGTGTTAGCAAACCTGGAATAATGACTACTGTTGCCAAACTTGCCTCTATTGCTGAACCGTGTGATTTAACGCTGACTTGGCCTGTTCATGCTGAAGGGACACTATTTACAATTCATATAATAATAAACAAACTCTTACAATAATAAATAATAATCTGAATAAATAAAAATAATTCCTTTTACCAATACTGTCTCTGCCACCATATTCAATTACACATAAGGTCTCCTCTTCACCCCCTTAGGAAAATTAACAATCATTCGAGAGAGAAAATGGCAGGCATGGAGCAGCATTCAGGTACAGGCAAGGATAGAAGGTCCTTCAGAGTCAGCATAAGTTCTTAAAAACAGATCATGCCAGACAAATCTTATTGCTTTCTTTGATAAAGTGACTAAATTAGTGGATCAAAGAAATGCATGGGGAGTAAGACAATTGACATAGCATCCAACAAATGCAAAAAAATAAAAAAAATCAGACAACAAATGGTCAAAATTGGAAGCGTCCTATCAAATTCTGTACAGTGGTGTCCCCCAAGTCAGTGTTCTAGGACCAAATGACCTCTATGATCATACCAAGAGCAACTGCGTTCTCTTCGCTGATGATGTAAAGCTATTCAACACCACAGACAATACTGCTACCCTTCAAAAAGACTTTGACTATGTATCAGAATGATCAAAGAAATGGCAACTTCAAATCTCAACAAATAGAATGCTCTGCCTTACATATTGGCAAAAAAAACACCAGAAAATAAAATACAAGCTGAATAATCAAGATCTTGTTGATGATCCAAACTCTGTCAAGGACCTTGGAGTACCTATCTCTAATGATCTAAGTGCTAGAGCCCCCTGTAACTACATAGCCAAAAAGGCATTAAGAGTTGTTAACCTAATCTTACATAGTTTTTTCTCTGGTAATATTTCACTAATAACTAGAGCATACAAAACGTTTGCTAGACCAATACTCGAATACAGCTCATCAGTCTGGAACCCACATTACGTATCTGATATTAACACAGTTGAGAAAGTCCAGAAATATTTCACATGAAGAGTTCTATACTCCTCTACTCATTGCAGAATACCTTATGCCACCAGACTCGAAATTCTAGACCTAGAAAACCTAGAACTACGCCGCCTTCGGTCCAATCTAAGTATAGTATATAAAATCATACATTGCAATGTCCTACCTGTCAATGAATACTTCAGTTTCAACCATAACAACACTAGAGCAAACAATAAATACAAACTCAAGGTTAATCGCACCAAACTTGATTGCAGGAAATACGACTTCAGCAACAGAGTGGTCAATGTCTGGAATACTCTACCTGACTGTGGTTTTTTTCTCCTAACCCCCAAAACTTTAACCTTAGACTGTCTACTATTGACCTCACCCCTTTCCTAAGAGGTCTGTAGGGGGCGTGCATAAGCGCACCAAGGTGCCTACCATCCCTGTCCCATTGTTTCTTTTATATATTTTTTATTTTTCTTGTATGTATCCATGTATTCATAACTATGTTTTTTACTTATACCTATTATCTTGTAAGCAATTGACAAATAAAAATTAATAAAATAAATACTTCTTGATAAGATAAAAATAATATGGGATAGGCCAGTGATGGCTAACCTTTTCAGCTTGGCGTGTCGAAAATCGAGAAAAAGTGTAGCCTTCCTCGGGTCGTGTGTCACTTCAAGAAATATCAATAATTTGGTTTATGATGGACTGGGCTGGGGTGATCACACAGGGCTGTGAAACTCATCTCCCTGGTCTCAGGGCTGCAGGTGCAAGATGGGATCGGGAGGCCACCTTACAGGGCTGTGAACCTCATGGATCTCCTTTCCTCCTGTAGCGTTCCTGAGGTAATGAAACTGACAAACCTCAGTTTATGGTGGTTAAAACTGGTTCTCTGCTGCAAAGATCTCGTGGCAGCGGTGACACCACGCCTCCACGCAACAGAGAGCAGGGATTGGAGCAGAGCCCAGGCAGCCTCTAAATGTGCAGGTTTTTCCCACACCAACAGGTGTGTCAGTCAAAGTGCCTCGGCGTGTCACAGGTTAGCCATCACTGGGATAGGCAATACCACCACCAGATATATTCACAATCGTCTGACCAACTGCATCCAACTTGTAGTCCTGAATGGAACTATATCTCCTGCACACAGGCAGGAGGGATGGATTAAATCATGCAGCTAAATCATATGATGAACAGTTGAGGCAGCCAAGTATGTCCAGCCTATTGATGAGAAGAATTAGAGGGGACATGATAACTATCTTCCGGCACTTGAAGTGATGTGACAGAGAAGAGGAAATTGACTCATTTATAAAGCACCAGAGAGCAGGAAAAGAAGTAAAGGGTGGAAGCTTGTTAAAGAGAGATCCAATCTAGAATAAGAAAAAAATTTCTGACAGTGGGAACTATCAATAGAACAGCTTGCCTCCCAGAGTTGTGGGTGCTCCATCACTGGAGGTTTTCAAAAATTGAGTGAGATGGTACAAAGTCTCATGCCTTGAGCTTGACTAGATCTAGAAGACCTCCAAATTCCCTTTCAGCCCTTTGATTGTATATTTTATATCAGTTAAAATCATGATTAGAGCAGTTCCTTCCAGGAATAAATATCTCCATTTTAGGACTGGCAATCCTATTTTTTTTAGCTCAGCCTATTGCCCTAGAGTCTAGGAATTTCTTAGTTACTGAAGCAAGCTAGTATTGCTATTTATTCTTCCAACCTGAATTCTCATCTTTCCAATTCTGCACCTGTTTTTCTTGCAAATAACTTACCTCTTTTTATGGAGGTTGAGAAATACAATTTAAACAATGATTGGCAAGAAAAATGGTATATAAATCAAGAATATCCCATTGCCTGGAGTTTGTGCATCTTGTGAAGGAAAACAAATATGTCACCACCATTACATTGAGAATTGCAGTTGTTAGGCCTTCTTGATGATATAATGATTAAGGCTCAGGCCTAGGATTTGGGAGACTCAAATTTATCAATCACCTCAGAAGTTCACTGGGTTAGTATACACATTTGAACTTTGATTTTCTTGAAATCAAGAAAGCTGGAAATACATATTTCAAATATCTTTAATGTTAATTTCTGATAAATAATCTTGGAAACTATAAGAACTTCCAAGCCTCATCAATAGACAGGTGGAATCCCTTTGAATGATCTCAAATGCTTCTTTTTACATATATTGCCATCTCAACTGCTTATTTATGAAATAAGTTGTAAACATATTCGCCTTTTATTACTTTAGTATTTACTTCCACCTCTGTGCATTTCTAAACTGCTCCACAATCTTACTCTCCCAGATCAGTCTACTTTATAGGCTTGTTCTTAAGGGAAAATATTGCAGGACATTTTCAGCTCCTAAAGGAAAGGTGGATAATTACATGTTAGTTTTAACAAATAAAAGAAATGAAGCAGGAGCTGAAGGAAGAAATATCAGAGATGAGCTCACCATGACTGATTATGGTTTCTGGATGTAATAACAGATTCTAGTAATGGGAGTATCAATGATATTTGCTTAACTGCTTGCAAATAGATGAGATTTTTGACTTAAGCAAATAATATTGAGTGTTTCAAATGTTTCACAGTTCAATAATCAGCCTTGATTAAGCCAAGTAATTGCAAAATGTAAGAATGTATACATTCAAACTATAGTAAATATATAATTAACTACATTTAACTGAATGATTGCCATCAACAATGAAAAATATTTTTGCAAGTAAGGAAATGTTCTTTAACTGACTATATGAATATTTTGATCTACAACTACTTGCAAAAAGGAAAAAGAGGATTTCAGAAGGAAAAAACACAATTTCTGAGAGACTTCTGGTAAACTTCACATTTCTTGTTCTCTTCTTGATAATCATTATCTTATAGCAATATTCAAAGCTAAATTGCTAATATTTCAACATAAAAGCAAGTGTTATATAAACATAAGATTTATCTATTTTATTCCATCTTTAAATAAAAGGCAGAAGGATTCTTCTGAAGAGCGGAAAGTTATAAATGTAAGGAAACTATATTATTTTGTAATATGTCGTGTACATTTTTTGTGCTGGTCTATGAACATAATAGATTAGATATTGAATGAATGCCATGTACATACTTGAAGCTTAACAACAATAAGAAACTATTAATCATGTTTATCATGCATTATGGAAACCTGTACTTCATGTTAAATTTGGCGAGTGACAAATCAGGAGGATCTATGAAGAACCATGTAGCATAGCCATCACAACATGATGCCTACTGGACACGATATTCAATGGCCTCATCATTTTCATTTTGGTAGTAACAGAATTGATTTGGATTTCAACATATTGTATATAATACAGCTCCTGAAACCAATTAGAGTTTAGTTATTAGCTGAAATTGGACCGATTTCAGTGGGTTTACTCTAGACACAACTTTTTGGATCTGAGCTAATGGGCATGAATAAAAAACATGCTTCAAGGCCTGATAAAACCCTACCATATGCATGAACATTACATATTAAACTTAGTTCCTATTTACTTTTGTAAGGTTTGTGTGTGTGTGTGGCTGAACAACACTTGGGCAACCTTGGCTAATCCAGAAACATTTAAATAGCAAACAACCTGACTAATGAATGGGAAAGTATCAGAAAGCCTAAAATATATAAACTAGAATAGACTCAAAAGTTAAAAGCCTTCCTGAAAGAAGGCATTGGCAAATCACTTCCAGGCTGAACACCTGCGAGTTCTCACACCATGAAAAATAGACCAAATCGGGCAATTACAAAAATGGAGGGACAGGTGAAAAAAAAGAACCAACTCAATAGTGTGGATTAAGTAATGAAATATTATATGGGGTGGTGGAGGAATATATAATTCTATTTGAACATTTGTTTCTATATATAAGGTTTTTTGAAAATGACCACTGCTAGAATTCTTTTGACTATTGGTTTTCTAATGTTCATTTTGTTTAAATTCTTGGATTTCATGTCAACTTCCTTGAATGTAACAGTTCCAGTGTTGTCTCTTTGGGAATACTCACATCTACCCAAGTCACTAAGCAGAGCTCAACTCCAAAGGGATTTGAATGCTACATAAATGCATCCGCTGGGAAGTTTAGGGTTGCTAACCCAGAACGCGAAGCAGGGGAGACACTAACTGTCCCTTGGCTTTTTTTTTCTGCTGCACTTGCGCTCCCCTCCTGTTTGTTCTGTTAACCGGGGGCGGGGGCTTCACCTCTGCCCTAAAAAACTTGCCACGACGGCACCAACAGCCAGATCACGAAGTAAATCCAAACCGGTGGGGGGGAGGCAGTGGGGGGGGGCGCGAGAGGACTCCCGCCAGTCAGGATTACACCGTAAGCAGCGTCGCCCTGAAGGTCTCCTGCTGTCATAGTCACGCGGACGCTGCCCCGAGGCCACGTGCCTGAGCAGCAACAAACGCCCACGTGGTCCCACAGCTGCGCAAGCACTTGGCACTGCGCTTGCGCGAGGCTGACAGGAAGGCGAAAGTATTGGAAGGCTTAAAAAAAAAATTTGAGCGAAGAAAACGCGACACGGAATAATTGCCTCTTGCCTTTTATTGTGGAAACAGCATGATTCCGGTTAGGAATCAAGTGACAGCGCTACTGCTTTACTTACGCCTAGGGAACTCCTGCCGTTCTACGTTTGAACGCAGGGGAATCATGGTGGCATTTTCATTATCTTAACCATCCCGTTATGCTAACCATTTTCAAGTAGTTAATGGGTGGACGCATACAAAGCAGCCAGTTATGATATTTATGAAAAGCAAAAAGTTTCAAATTACAAGCCATAAAAGCCCACGGCCTTAGCGCGCTGAACGTCCTTTTTCTGATTTGTAGCGGCTTCCATGAGTGCTGGGGATTAGTTACGGTGGCGAAATATATAACCAATCGTTTTCGGTTTTGGAATCAAATGGGTGGGACAATATGCAGTTTAACTTGACGGACTGTATTTTTAGCGAATTAGAGAAAGGCCAGGAGAAAAAAAGTGAAAAGGTTCAAGTTTAAAGCAATATACGTAGTTGGCCTCGCCAAAAAGACACCGGATGGCTTACAATTATCATCACAAACTTAGAGGGCGGAGTTAAAATTGATAGACATAAACTTTAAACCACTGTATCGTGGGATAGTTAGGCTAACCGCCTAAGGTTAGCCAATGGAAAAGAGGGAGAGGCGGGAGAAAGGGGAAGGTCGTATTAAAGACAGCCAGGAAACGAAACCAATGGCCTCGAGCGTTATTGCAGGGCTACCAATGGGCGGCTCGGAAGGCGGGCCTCTATGTGTTTGGGTTCGTGCTTCTCCAGGGAGTGAGACGGCGGCGACGAGGAAAGTTTATTTTTTTGGAGGCGGTGTTTCCCTCCTTCCCCTGCCATTTGTTTGGATCTTGAGATAAGCTGGTAAGGCGGGTAAAGCGGCTGCTGCAGAAGCGCCGAGGAGGAGGCGGTGGGCTTCGCGGCTGCACCGCGGCGAACGGAGAGGCGACGATCGTGGCTTCTTGTGGGTGAGTGGCGACGCAGGCCTCGGGGATACGGGTCCGTGCTCGGTTTCAGTAAACCGAGGTAAGCATTTCACTAAAGTCTTGAGGTAACGCCGTGGAGCCTTTCCACAGCATCCTTGCCGTTCCGCTGGGAACGATCATAAATCTGAAGGAAAACCCAACGGCTCCCTCGCTTTCATCTCCCTTCCCTTCTACTCATCGCCGGTCGTATTTGTCACTAGATTTTTTTTATTTTGCCTTTTGATAACAGGTCGGGGTGGTGGTGTCCGTCTTTTTTCACGCCTGCAAAAGCTTCCCTGAATCGGAGCTATTTGGCTTCTGCGGGGGGGGCGGGGGGGCAGCATAGAGGCGTTTCCGCAGCTGCGCCTGCGCACTGACGGTTTATCCGAGGGTATTCGTAGTAAGTAGATCGTCGAGTACTTAAAGGGACAGTTCCCCTCCCTCTCCCCCCCCCTTTTTTTTTTTGCGAGCTGAACGAGTCTCAACCCCGGAGGAAGAGTTTCCTCCAGAACCCACGAATACGATTTCCGTAGCACCTGGACTTCACCGCTTGGAAGAGGAGTGAAAGGAGCGAGAGGTTTTGCAAAATCGTCGGCAACCTCCCGGCTCCTTTTCGGTCTCACCCACTTCTTGGAGCCGAGCTTTGCACGCCTCTTATCTGTGAAGTCCGGGAGTAGTTTCCGAAGCCAGCCGGACTACCCTGAATGTTGGTGTAAAGTCTTATTTATAGCAGCGTTGGTTGTTGCGGTTCCTGGTCCTTTAAATACAGCGTGAAAAACGATCCTAAAAGATATAAATAAGTGTCATCGCCTGTCTGGCTTTCTATTTCCTTCTTCCATCGGGACTCTCGCTGCCGCTAGTTTAGAGCGTTAACTTGTAATATTTATTTGGTCCTGCTAAGAAATATTGGCACTGAAGGCAGCACGTTTCCCTCAGTTGTACAAGACAAGGAAGAGCTCAAATGAAAGTCATAACATCATTTAAATGTAGCATATCGGCTCACGCTGGATCAACTCACGCAGATGATGGGATGGTACGAAAGAGGCGTAACAAACGCCTGATGGCTTCCTTCTAGTGGGTGTTAAATGTTTGCTGAAGCAAGATTACTACCTGCCATGCAAGGAAAGTGCAGCTTTAGGTGATCCTTTCCTTTTATGATCCGTAGTATGGTGCTGCACCTTATCAATATAATCAACTAGTATGAGCTGTAATTAGGCAATTACTGGCTGCATTGGCTAGCTTTTAAAAAATTAAGGGAAAGATTCACCTGTAGTTGAACATTTAATATTAGCACGGTTCTCTATAAACGGGAATGTAAAACTAGTATTTGCTATGCTAACAAGGATTAAAATTGATGTTAGCTTTAAGGGATAATAACATCCCTTAATTATTGCTAAATATGGAGTGAAAGATTGTAGAAATAATACACATTCATTAAATTGGATCCTGCTCTCCTGTGTTGCTTAGATAAAATTTGTTCTATGCTTACATTTATATGTTATAGAATTTGATAATTGTCTTTTAGTCATATAACAAATAATTTGAACCACTATGGGCAGAGCATACCCTTTAAAAGAAAACTATTTCTGGAATGCAAAAAATGTTTCTTAAAAGATGGAAAGGTTTGATTAAAATAAGCAATTTGCTTATGAATCCAAGTACAAATTAGAAAGATGTCTAAATCTGAGAATACAAATGCTCTCCTTTGAAACTAGTTATTTCTCTTTATTCCGGATTATCACTGTTCCTCCCTTATTTTTACTTTGTTCCATAGCCATTACATAGAATCCCCTTTCCAAATTGGAATGTCCCAGTTTTTCCTATATCAACTTGTTCTGTACCACACTGCCTATCCAAATCCCATTTTTCTTATTCTTTGTGTATAGTCTGATTATGTCATGCTGCTTCCTCCTACTGCATACTTCCCAGCTGTCCCTAGTTGCCATCCCAATTTACCCTTCTTCCGAAGCAGCAACAATAGAGTTTTTCTTTTTGTTGGAGGAAAGTGAGATTTTCACCAAGAACTGCTGATTTCCACAGATATCCATCATTTTACTTCAGCATTTACATGGCCTTCCTGGATTTTGAAGCATTCTATGAGATGATAAGTTTCTGCAAAAATCTTTAATTTGAACTATTCCCAAGTTACCTTATGATTAAAAAATAAAATGCTATTAAATATAACAATGGATTTCATGTACAAAGGTAGCATTAGTTATCCCACTTCTAAACATTGTCTTGTAATGTGTAAAATGTTTAGAGTAGCCTTGTCTGACTTAGAAAAGCGTATGAATCTGTAGTATCCATATATTAAGATATATATTTCATAAAGCAAAGAGAAAAATTGCTAACATTGAATTTCTAGTGAAATGCTTTTTATTATATAAAATAGATAATAGCTGCTGTTGATGAGACCATCAGGATTTTAATGTAGGTAAACAATTTAGATGATTGATTTATTCAAGTTTGTTTTACAAGAATATAACAAATTATGAAGTTAATAGTTTCTTTTGAAAAATCTTATCAGTTAAATTCCTGTTATACTAATTAAGATGCTATAGGATACATTTCTTGTTAGCTTATATGATTTTGTCAACATCTAAGTACATGAATTTCCTATGCTGTGTTTACATATTCTCAGTCAGGAGAAGCAAATTTTGCAAATGCTTTTGGATAGGTTTTAATTGATAGAAAGCATCTTTTCAAGGGAAGTTTTTACTGTGGCATTATTAGGATATAAGGATTTTTCCACAGAATTACCGGCTATGTCTACATATGGTAGCTGCTCAGTTTTGCTTAGTTCATGCTTGTGCTCCTTTGCTGTGCATAGGAAATGACAGCATCTGTGACAAAATAGTTGTCATATGATTGATTTGCCAGGGATCTCTCTATCCCACTCCTCCACCCCCTCTCTCTCAACACACATCAAATAGACAGTGGAAATTGTATTTGATTCAAATTAAATTTAAAATTGAATGTATGTATTTAATGTGAACATTTTACTTGTATTAGTAATCTTCTCTTTCATACTAAAAGCCACAATTTGGCAGCAATATTTAAAGATCCTTAATAGCTGGTTTTGGAGGGCATTATGTGGCCCTTGGACTGACACCTGACAAGTATATAATGTGTTTTACATAGATCAGAGTATATTGTAGAAATGAAAGCACACAAGATTAAATATAATATCTGTTAAATCACTATGCCCTCTAGTACAGCTGTGTTTTAAAAGTACTGTTAACTATACAACAGTCTATAGAACAGACTTTGGCAAGGTTGGCAGCTTAGAAATGAATAAATGGTGTATCTGACAAAGAGTGGTCTAAGAGGGTTATTTCTGTATTCTGATTTCTACTGTAATTGCTGAAATGGATCACTTTTTTCTTTTATTTGTGGCTGATACTTAAGTACTGGTTGATTAGATTTTGATTTAATTTAGTTTAATTAAGCTCAACTTCAAGCAGACTGTAAGGAACTCATTATACTATCAACAATGAAAATGCAACAAAAGAAGTTGGGGATCTCATCAAACAGTACAGAAACTAATAAAACAAGCTCAACAAAGGTGAGGGTGACTCAACTCTAGTCACCCTAACCTGAGATCAGGGAAAACAGGTCTTTAGGGCCTTAGAGAATAGCAGTTGGATAGGAATCACATGGATTTCAGTGGAGAATCTTGTTTCAGAGGATAGGCACTATGATAGATAAAGCACATTTCTTAGATCTTGATATTTGGCAATACTTGATCAAAGGTACTCTGCGCATGCCTTCTTCCACTACATGGTAACCAGAGAGAATCTATGAAAATAGGCAATCCCTCATATAACCTGGCCATATGATATGTAAGACTTAATAGGCCAGGATTTGCACCAGAAAGCATACTGGTAGCCCGTGCAGCTCATGAAGCGGAGATGTCTCATGAACATACCCAGACATACATACCCATCAATGCCTGAGCCACTGTATTCTAGACCAGCTGATGTTCTGAATGGTTTTCAGGGCTGCTTTGCCAATTCTGATCTCTGGAACAAGAACTTCAATTTGATCCTTCTGAAATTTTGCCAACTGCCATTCAGAATTAATATCATGGCTTGCTACTTGGCACCTTTAGATTGTTTTGCTTATTCTTTATTTTCTACTATGAGATATAAATTAGTTTTCCAGTATGTGGAGCCTTATGGAGCCTTCTGCTAATCATAGTTATTCTATATTTTATCAGACTATTTATTATTGTACAAGATAGCCCTCAACATACAACCAGATGCTTAA
The DNA here is from genome assembly GCA_033807585.1 of Hydrophis major. Taxonomy (NCBI): domain Eukaryota; kingdom Metazoa; phylum Chordata; class Lepidosauria; order Squamata; family Elapidae; genus Hydrophis; species Hydrophis major. Next base: position 179,657,180 of record CM066331.1, on the reverse strand, counting down.
AGATTGTTCAAAATTACCACTGACTTGAAAAAAGTTAGTTATAACTTGCCTCAAAGTTACGATTGCTATACCACCCAAGCAGTCACATGATTGCATTTTGGGCACTTGGCAGCTGGCTTGAATTCACAATCAGTTGTAGTGTCCTGCAATCATGTGGTTGCTTTTTGTGCCATTTTCTGGGGAAAAATTGCCCTTTGGATAAGCTGGATTCAAGTATACAACCACATGATTCATTTAATTACCTCCTGACTCCTTAATAACTGTTGTAAAAACAGTTGTAAAATCAAGTCCAATCACATGGTGACTTGACGTGACCACAATGCCTAATGACCAAATGTCTGGGCTCTGTTACAGTTATAAGTCAAGGACTAATTAAAAATAGTAACATAATGCATAAATGTCTATGCTTTTTTTTCCAAATCAACAATTGTTACTTTTGAGATATTTGTCAAAATAAAATAATACTGGTATTTATTGTGCTGCCTTCTTATTTCAAAGGCTTTTTTAGTGCTGAAGTAACATTATTAATAATGAACTGTCATTATAATGCAATAATTGTTCCCTTGTTATGACCAATAGAAAAATGCTGGTTTGTTTTTTGTTTTTCTTTCTACAGTAATTTGACTTTTGCACTGAATGTAGCCAGGACAGGTCCTAGTGGGCTTCAATAGCCCTAAGCAGCTGTCAAGGTAAATTGGTTAAAATACAAATATACAACTGCATAACATTGTACATATGGAAAATGTGTAGACAACACTGATTTTTGTGCTCATTTCTTTTTGCTGAATATATTGATCATAATTTAAAAGAGTTCCACAGAAGAGTTGTTTGTCAGTATAGAAATATCATTCCTTTAAACTTTGGCTATCCTAAGTGAATACAAAGGTTTTACTTAAGACAGATCTCCAGATCAGTGTTAACATATGACAATTCTCCTAGTTATTTTGTTCAACAGCTGAAATGGTATAGTTAAAGTATGGCACAGTATTACATACCTGGCAGAGGATCAGGTCCTCTTAAGTAGTAGTTCTTCAACTTAAATATTTCCATATGTTACGGAATTTAACTCTTTCCAGTTCTAGCCAACACGATAAAAGATTGTGGGGTGGAATTAAAATCTAGGTTGGATATACTTTTTTAGAGCTCTATGATTCCTTGCTGTTACTCGATCTTATAAAAAAAATTCCCATATCTGTTACCATATTGTGCAGGTATCCCATAAACCCAATAATAGCAGTCGCATACAGTTTTTTATGGGAATTTTGAAAGTTAAATTAGCCTTAATGGTGCTTTGGATATAATATTGCTTATAATATGAAGGAAAGGGAAGAAGATGGGATATGTCATCTTTGTTTTGCTGTGTTCCATTTTCCTTTGCCTTGTTAAGGTCACGCTGGCTGTTCAATTCACCATACTTGGTCAACTTTTTTTTGGTAAGAATGCAGATTTAAAAAACATAATGATGACTTATTAAACTCATAGTCTGCCTAATTGTCAGCAACTCTGAGCCATTTACAGTTGTAAACTTTAAGAACAAAAATAAATAGAAAAAACACAAAAATATAAAGTTATTATGTCTGTTCACTAATCCATAGTGGAAGATCTAGATGTACTTCTACAGTAGGAACAAAGTAATCACTAATAAGCTAGATGTTTGTGGAAGACCTTTTTATTTTTTATTTTATTTTGATTGATGGGACAGGATGTTTCTTGAATTTTATAATTTAAGATTCTGCCTTTCAAGCTTCTTGGGTCTGATAACTTCATTTTTATCTCTAGAAATAAGTCCGCAATATGTATTACAAACATTAAAGTTTCCTAAAAATTAGGTAAATTAATGATTAAATAAAATAGGTTCATGATTATTGTGACTAATTCACTGAGGAATTAATTTAATTAGAATACATATAGACTCCACCCCATTTTAAAATTTCTCAATAACATTTCTGCATATGTGCTTTTCCCCCCGAATGGCCTTTTATTTTGCTCTGAAGTACTGGTATGCACTGATTGTCCAGTGTATGAAAAGCCACATGTTGCGTGAATTTTTAATGGTATTTTTGTATTATAGTATGCAGTATCAAAATTGTATATATTTTAAATATATTTTCCTTCCATTCTTTTTCTTTGGCAGAATTTCATATTTCAGCAGAATTTTGCACAGATTCTGTTTCCATGCAAACTGATGAGGGAGAAATTTTGGAAGAAGGCAGTTCCAAGGTCAGTAAAATAGTAGAATGTTCTTATATGAATTTGATTTCCAGATTGCAATTTGTTTCCAAATAATATTCCATGCACTGATGCAGACAAAATTTATATAATTGAATCTAACCTAGACTAGCCCAGTTACAGAAAAAGTTAGTGCCCCATACCACTCTGATTAGGTAATTAGTTATATGTGGGCTGGGTTGTATGCTTGTACATAACTGGCAAATGAAACATCTATCCTCTCTTACAGTCAATTTTCTCATCTTTAGGTGCCATCAGCACGAGTTAAACATTTGGCTGACAGGTTTTCACTCCTCCCAGTATTACAAAAGAAACATTACCAAAAAAAAAATGTTCAGAGATTATATGCATTCCTTATTTTTGCCTATGTTATCCCTCTCCTCATTGTAGTGGAGGTTGAAAACTGAAAGAAGGCGTATGTCTAGAGAAGCTCTGTTGTTGAAAAAAAACCTTTTCTTAAGACATTGTTCCTTCTGGTGTTTGTAACTGAGACCATCAACTTTCTAGTAAGCAATATATATGCCAGGGAGGGAATTAGTTTAGATCCAGTAAGTCCTGAGCAGGTAACTCAGTTTTAAATTCACTCAGGTTATATCTTCTGTTACCAGATATTTGAAAAGGCAAAGTATTACACAGATCACTGGAAAGGAGAGCAAATGGGAGGAAAAGATGATGTATAAATTGTTTAATGTTGACTGACAAGGGGAAGAAAGAAGCAGATAATTTACAAGGTCATAATACACAATTGTTCCACTATTGTGGTTTTTAAATTTTTTTTATTTAAAAAATAAGATTTTAAAAGTTGGATAATGTTTGACTTTAAGGCTATTTAAGGTTGTCAGTGATTCCTCTTCATACTGGACCACCAGGGGGCTTCATCTAGAATATTCTTCAGTATTTTTCTTCATTGTTTGAACAAAATGATGGGAGAAATATTCATCAATTTTGCAATTTATAGAATCAAAATGAGATGGGAACTCTAGAAAAATGGCAGTTCAAAATGCTCTTGGTTGCAGGAATAGCTTGAAAAAATAATAGATAAAGAGGGTGTGTCTGGCTCTGAGAGTTGTGGGATAAAGATCTTAGAATTATACCGATCACAAGCTGCATTGTGATGTTGCTGTTAAAAAGGCAAATTTAGTTTTAGAATACATTAATAGAAATACATTTTTCAAATATGCAAAGCAATTCTTCCATTCTGTTTTCATTGATCATATCCACTTTGAATATTCAGATAGCATATTATGGGGAGAGAAAAAAGGGTAAACGGGAATAGAAGCAAAGAAAGAACAATAGGGATGATCAGGGAACTAGAAATTAAATCTTGGGAAGAAAGACAAGAAATTAGGAATGTTCAAGTTTAAGAACAATGAGAGGGATATACTTATCAAGTATCTGAAATAGTGTTACACAGGACATACCTCCACTTACCCACTTACTATCTTTCCAGTAAAATTGAAATTGCTAAGACAAATTACAGGTAGTCCTTGACTTACAACTACAATTGAGCCCAAAATTTCTGCTGCTAAGCAGGACAGTTAAGTGAGTTTTGCCTCATTTTATGACCTTTCTTGCCACAGTTGTTATGTGAATCAGTTTCCAGTTGTGTAGTTTGTATCATAGTTAAGTAAATCTGGCTTCCCCATTGACTTTGCTTGTCAGAAAGTCACAAAAGATGATCACATAATTTAGGAGACAGCAACAGTCATAAATATGAGTCATTTGCCAAATAGTCTCTAAACGAATTGCTGTATGTCGCGGACTACATATGGATATTCAGTTTTTAACTTCTGTGGATTTGTAAGACTGACATAAAATGTTTAAACTGCTGTGATAAACAGCTTAGAATTATTATAAAATTGTTTTGTGTTACTTCTACAGCAGCTTTGATATAATGGTTTATTGCTAATAATTTTGAGAAGTTGCAGTCTCTAGAATATGCCCTATTTCCTTGAATTTATGTTCTTATTAAACTTTAAATTTCTAGAGAGTTTTATTCTGTACTATCTGAAATTCACGCCTGATGTAATAGTAGTTGTATTAAGTCAAAAAGGATAGATTCTGCCAAGTGTGCAGGAGTGAAAACATAACACTTAGCTTGAAACATCTTAAAATATTCCTTTTTTTTTTTGTGGGATAATGAATAACTACTTTAAGGTGTTGCAGAAAAGTGCTTTGTTGAGATTCCAAACTTCATTTTAAAGATTGAATAAAAAGTATTGCTCTGCTCTTTATGGCATTGAGATTGCCTTGTCTTAAAGTATAGCATATTTGTGTACTCAGTTGTTTGTGATTAATGGCTAATTTAAAGTATTTTATATTTCAGAAAATTAATCCAATTGGGTTGATACTGTCTACTTGCATTAGCACAACATTGAACTTAGATATTTTCCCATACAGCTTATGACCACAATTGATCCCAAAATGTTGATCCCAAAATTAAGCAAGACAGTTGTGAAGTGAGTTTTATCCCATTTTTTTCAATGCCATTATAACTTCAAACAATCACTAAACAAATACTGTAGTTGTAAATCAAGAACTACCTGTAATGATTTTCTAACTAAAATGCATTGATCTTTCATCAAGATATTCCTTCCTATAATCCACCAACTAGAGTATTAGGAATAGCATAGTGTTGGAAGTCAGATACCCAAGATCAAGTTTATAGCTAAGCCTCAATAGATAGACCTTGAGTTATAACTGTTCATTTCATAATGGTTCAAAATTATGAAGACCTCAAAAGAAGTGACTTAAGTTATAGGCGCAGTAACACATACACACAATCACAGTTTGGGTGCTTGACAGTTGAAGTGTCTTGTGGTCCTATGACCACAATTTGTGACCTTCCCAGCTGGCTTCTGAAATATAAAATCAACTGGGGAAGCAGGATTTGCTTAACAACCTTGTGATTCACTTAAGCATGATAAAATGGTTGTAACACAGGATTTAGTCATGTGATGACTCAGTGATTGAATTGCTTAGCAACCAAAATTCTGGTCCCAATAGTGGTTGTAAATTGAGGACTAGCTACACAGTTAATCTCTTAATAGTGATACAAAATAGCCCTAATGGCAAAGTAAAACAGCTTTTGTAGAGTCTAAAAAACTAATTGTAGGTGTATTTGTCTCAAGGTTTAGAACCAATTTCTTTTTCCTGCCATTTTGTCATAGTAAATTTTTTTTAGCTCTTTTTTCAAATTATCATATAACAGTTTTCTGTTTCCCAAATTCCTTGCTTCTAATTATACCTTAGGCACAAAACCAGCTGATGTTGGGCTTTTCGTTTTCTCTCAGACTCTTGATAGAAGGTAACAACATACCACTTCCAAAAAATGTTACTAAGAAAGCTGAAGGGAGGTCCAGGAAGTTCCCAGAAGTCAACATTGATTAGAAGATTCAATTCTCCCCTCACTGCTGCCCCTAGTTCCTAATTGAAAACCTTTACTAGCAACTATCCGTTAAATAATTGCTATATACTACACTGTATGGGTTGCCATGTTTTAAAGGTCTTAGCAATTAACTGAATATTATGGTGGAATTAATTTGATTAACTAAATAGGCTTAAGCAAACAGTTGAATGAGGCAAACACTTGGCAGAGCGAGTAGTGTTATCTACCCTTTCATAAATCTTAGAACACTTCCACATATTTAAAGACCTGCTGGCATAGTCAGAGTAAGGGAAGAATGATGGCAACTGATTGAAAATGAGACTAAGCGAACTTAAAGTGGAATAAAAGTACTTGAAATAAATGTCATTTCTCCCTGACATCATTTTGTGAGGGCTGAATTTTTCAGATCCAATGCTTATCTGTTCTGTCTTTTGCAGTTGGAGAGCCATTTCAGTGCAGTGGTTAAAATGCTGAGCTCTAGAAAGCAGGAACCCCTAGTTCTAGGCATGAAAGTCATCTTGATAACTTGGGCCAGTCTCTTTCTCTCAACCCAGCCTATCTCACAGGGCTGTTGTTGGGAAAACAAGAATCAGGAGCATTAGGTATGATTGTTGTCTTGAGTTTACCATAGATAGATAGCTGGGAATAAAAATATAGCAATAATAACAACTGATGTTGGGAAAATTACTTATGCAGCTTTCCTTCTGCCCTGCACTACTGATGAGAATGACCAGATATGTATCATTTGGCATGCCTTCTTACTGATTGTAGGAGGATTGCAGCAGCTTAAAGTATAGAAATATTTTTCAAACTATTTTAGACATTCTTCTGATTTAAAATATATGTATGTATGTATGTATGTGGATAGACAGACAGACAGACAGACAGACAGACAGACAGACATCCTGACCTGCTAGAATTTATTTTCAAACTAGCCAGTTTAGTTTTACAGCTTAATTTCCTCTTAATATTCTGGAATGAACTTATCTATACTCTCATCTATAGTGCAAAAATTATTTGTTTCACTTAGCCTGGAAAAATAAAAGCAAACTAATTAGCATTGCCTAAATACCATATTACAGTGGGAGGGGAAAAATAAAGTTCAAAATCTGTTTGACCAATCGGTTCATTATTTTCTTTAAAATTCTGTACAGAATAACTTGCTTTCTACATACTGCATATCATATTTTCTCCAATCTATGAAATTGCCCTTCATTGCATGTTTTTAATATTTTTGAAATATATTAATGGCTTAAAAACAATATTTATATTTGTTGTTGATTTTAGATTACTTTGCTTTAAAAATCTAATATTTATCCAAAGAACATTGTATTAATTGTGTTTAAGGACTTTTTCATGTTTCCAGTAAAATTTGGATAAAAATTTACCTTCCCTCATCCCTATAATTCCTATAATGCCTCACATTGGGGTTGACCATTAGTATCTCAGATGAAGATTTTGTCTGAAATCATAGTAAACAATATATACTAGAAGAAGGCAGTAGAATGAATCATGCCAAGAAAAGTACTTAGATGTATCTATGCAAGTTAACAGGAATCCAACTCAACTGGAGAGAAACCAATAACATTTCCAGTTCTAAAGTTCTAAAGTGTAACTTTTATATTTGATCCCAAAACTTTTGATTGCTATAGATCAATGTATGATATAAAAAAATTTAATGAATATTTAGATTCACATTTCATGATACTTAAAGCTAGAAAACCGTGAGGAATATTGGTTGGACAATGGATATCTGTATACGAATGTTTAATTTCACTACATATTGCTCTTTGATTGTAGTACTGAAAATTCTGAAGATTTAGTTAATCTATCAGAGTTTATTATATTAGCTGAATACAGTAAAGACTTCAAGTTATATTATGCAAACAAATTGCAAAGGTGAACTGCTTTTTCATTTTCAGATCTTATTAAGGACCAATATATGCAAATCTTTTTAGTTAAAAAATAGAACTCTGTCTTGTTTTGAAATCTAGACATGTGTATCATTTCTTAACTTGTGATAGGACAATCTTGTGACATTTATACCAAAGAACAGCGTAAAGTATTTCCTGAAATGGGAGGTGGGAAGCTAACTTAGCAGGCTCATTGAAGCATTTAACTAGCATTTTACTTGTACTTTATTAATGTATTTGATTCTTTTTGTTAGTTTTTATTGTTTTTTATTTTAAATATGGTTTTACATTCTGTAAGCCGCCTCGAGTCGCCATGGGCGAATAGGCAGCAATATAAATTCAATAAATAAATAAATAAATTTTAATATAGGATTTTAAATGACATTGGCTAATAAAATTGCAGAGGCTTTATCTTTTGCTTCAGTTATACTTGATCTTATACATATCAAAACAGTCACTTTAGCTGGTTTATAGTAGTCTCTGTGTACGACAGTGATTCTTTGTGCAAGTATGAACTTCAGGAATAAAATTATAAATATCTTAGCAATGGGATGTATGGGTTTCCAACTCTTATTTTTAATAATAAATTTCTTATACGTTATTTGTCAGCATAACAATCCTCCTAAAGCAACTTGTAAATATTGATAAACATTTGGGATTTAAAATATAATAAAAATAGTATTTAAAAGCAAACTAACCTATAGGACACATAGCATATGTCAATTGATATTAATGGCTCTTTATCAGCCATTTAATGTTAAAGGGAAGCATTTCTAGAATAATCTTCACTGCATTCCTTCCTCTCCCTTCAGAAAATTGTCTTAAAATATGTATATAGTGACTTAGTAGTATAACTTTCCTTGCGTTTAAGGAGAAAAATATTAAATGTTATGATCATAAATATTTAGCTTTTAGAGACAGTTCCTGAAATTAAATAATTTTGATTTTGGATCTGACTATAGTTATACCTTTTTTTATTAAAGCATTTGTTAAAATGTATTACTGATTTTGCTCTTTTGTGTCCTGTTTTCTTTATATACTCTCCCTGAAGCAATTTACTCTGCAGGAGTCGGTCTTCTAATTAAGTTTTTGCCTCTCTGCTCTCTTTCCTTGTGCCTTTCCTTCCTTCTCAAATGCTCTTATATATGATAATCAGACTGTTTCATTCTATTTATATTCAAATATTTAAATGCTATCTCCTTATCTTAATTTAATTGAACCTTTCCTCTTATTTTTCCCTTTTAACATTCTTCTTTCTATATGCTGAATATATTATAAACCACAGATGATAAAGTGTTGGGTGTATATTTTGGTATATAATTTATATATAGTGTCTAGCAGTTTTATAATAATTGTTATAAGTACCAGACATATGTTATGTTTTTCTATGCAGTTGCATATATAACAATTCCCTAAATGTTGGAATTTGCTTTTAAAGTGAATTCAGATAAATTGTATTCTAATATTTGTAACTTTTTAACATTTTTAACAATTTTCCCATCTGTTCTGAAAGAGAGGAGTTTAAAATTAGCCATCTTATGTTACACAACCAAATAATGTTTGTCTGCTAGAGATAAGGGCTTATCACTAATGCCAGTAACAACTTAGACTTCAAAGCATAGCTCTTTATGAGTCTTGAGAATTCTGTCAATACTTGAAGATGAAGAGGTGAGGGAAGTAGTAGCCCAATGAACTGTGAAATTTTGTAAGTAAGTGATAGCTAAGAAGGGAACTGTTTTTAAAGCCATTCATTGTTCAGAAAATGAAGAAATACTGTAATGTGTATTTGCTTTCTAGTTTCTAATAATTCTCATACTTAATTGCATTTTCTTAAACAGTCTACAACAGATCTGACTACTCTGACACTTCTTACATGTATTTCATAATTATTTTATTTCCATTTATAATTTAAAACTACACTAGCAAGATTAACTGGGCATTTATTTACATCATTTGACATTCATAAAAATGGATTGGTAAAACTTTGTGAATTTTATTCTGTACAACGAAGATTCAAATCAGTTTTCATGGGGTTCCATGAGTACCATCTAGACAATCATATGTCCATGGTGCCTGCAAATGCTGTATTGATGCCCGCAAAAAAGATGGAAATTATTATCGTTTTTCCATTGATGCTGTTCCATCTCTTCAGAAATGTATCAATAAGGACACTATTGCACTTTATTAAGAAACTGTCATAATCCATCTTTAGCATTGCACTTGTGCAATGATTTGTGTCCATATTAGTTTGAATTTGTTAGAAAAATTCTGTTTCTCTTAAGAACTGCATTTACATTTTGCTAAAATCTAGTTAAATGTGGAGTGGAATAAAATCTTCATCTACTTCATCTACAGGCAATTCCAGTTTCTTTGAGCAATCAGTATGGTATGTAAAAATATTTGGGCCTCACGGACAAAATGGTATCAAAAGATACTTCAAATTGAGTGTAAATGTCCAAGATATGTGAGTTGTCCTAGTTACTGATCATTTGTTCAGCAACTATTCAAAGTTATAATATTGCTGAAAACATACATTTATGACCCATTTATAACCATTTAGCTTTTCACAATGACCCTTAGTTATGATGGTGGTACTTAGTCAGCCCTATTGGTGCAGCAGTTAGAATACAGTACAGCAGGCTAACTGTGCCCACAGCCTGGAGTTCAATCCTGACATGGCTTGAGATTGTCTCCCTTCCATCCTTCCAAGGTTGGAAAAATAAGCATCCAGATTGCTGGGCAATTTGCTGACATTGTAAACCTCTCAGATAATTCTATAAAGCACTATGGAATGCTACATCAGTGTAAATGCTATTGATATGATCTCCGTTATAGTCAGTATGTGTGTCCTGTGCCTGACCTATAGGTTTTTCTACTTTTTTAATCCCTTTCAGAGGAGAGAAATTGGAGAGAAAGGAATTCCAAATCGATTGTTTTCTGTTCTATACATTGAAAGCAGTGTGATCGCACTGACAGCCAGGGTTTGGAAGCTATGGGTGCGTTATTTCAAACAGTTTTTCTCTTGAAATCTCTCTGCTCTGGGGGGAAAGGAAAGAAACCAGAGATATCTGTCGGCAATTTCTCCTTTGCCTGACCTTTTCTCCCTGTTGATACGATCACATTGCTTTCAATATGTAAAAGACAGTTTACTCTCTTAAAATGTCTTTTTCTCCAATCTCTCCGCTATCGGGGAAAGAAAAAAGTAATATTTGTCTGTAGTCTCCTTCTCCTGATACCTCTCCCCTTGCAGAGTATTGTGGAATATTAAGAAAACATATTTGCATAGTGGAACTTCCATTTGGAGATGACTACAATAATCTGGATAGACTGAATCTCACAAGTGTAAGCAAAACAATCTTTTCTTAGGTATTGTCCACTGTTCTTCAGGTAGTCCCTAATTGTGGCTAGCAATTCACCACTAAATGAAGCAGTTACTAAATGTAAATGGCATCAATTTTGCTTTTGGTTGAAAAGAAACATGACTTTATTTTCCACTGCTCTTTGGAATACTCAAGTGCCTGCTTACAAGTAGATCTCAACTTACAACCAGTTGCTTAGCAATCGTTTAAAGTTCTGAATGCCCCGAAAGGTGATTATGACCCAGTTCTGAAGTTCTAACAAAGGCCCCCCACACTATCACATGGCTGCATTTCAGAAGTTCTGCATACAGCTCACATTTACAGCCGTTTGCAACATCCCACAGTTACAAGACTGCAGTTTATAATGTTCTTGTTAAAAACTGCAATTTACTTCTAGGTTTTTTGGCAAAAACACCCCAGAGCAAAACAGAGGGTTCATTTAATGATCATTCCAAAAACAAAAAGTTATAAAATTTAGGTTGATCATATAATGACCTATTTTACAATCTACATTTATGACTAGTGGGCAGGCTCCGTTATTATTGTAAGTTGAATCATGTACCTGTGTATGTAGGAACATTTAACAACCACATAATTGTAAGAAATATAAATCCTTCCATTCCCCAGCATTCAGTTAGAACTGAGGATGCTTCTTGGATGGGAAGCGAAACATCTTCAAGAAAAAGAAGTCCAGTTGTGAAAAAGCATCTTTGGGACAATCATGACGTGGATGATTGAGAATCTCCATAGATATGTACCTGTACTGTTTTGATAACACATTGAAAGCAATGCAGTCATGTTGGCAACATAGGCTGGGAGTTGTGGGCACATTATGCAAATATCTTGCAGTACTCTCTTGAAATCTCTTCTCCAGTATTTTCAGCTTGGGAGGTGGGGAAGAGAAAAAAAGCAAGAATTTCAGTAGGAATCTCTCCTTTGTCTAGTTATTTCTTTCCTTCGTGGAGCAGAGAGTTTGGAGAGAAAGGGATTGTAAGAGAGAAATCTGTTTGCTTTTATACACATCAAAAGCAATATTGCACAACATGAATAAACTTTACATATTCACTCCTGATGGGTGTTAACATCAGAGTAAAAGTTTGGTCGCTTCCTTGACATGGTATTCCCTATTCCGAAGAATGTTCCATATAGACAACATTCAGAGTAGTCGATCTTGGATTGTTAGTGAAGCTTGGTCTACTAGAGTGTGAAACTTGTTCACAGTAAACTTATGTAGCATTTGCAAAGAATTTTTTTTTTAAAAAAATGATTTTTGTCACTTCTTCCTGTAGACTAATCCTTTTCCGTACAGTCTTTTTGTAAATATTAGCATCCCATCTTTGTTTTTTATCTTTTCCCAGACTTTTCCACTTAACACTTGATACTCTGCCCATACTCTTTCTCTTCTGGGTATTGCTAAGGGAGATAATCGTTGCTGCAACAATAACAAAAAGAACACCCTCCTTATAATGGAAAAAAAATAATTCTATATCCAATGTTTAAAAAACTCCTCATGCTTGTCTTTATCATCTATCATCATAACTAAAACCATGTATGATATTGGTACAATGACTGTTGGAGTGGATCTCATTAAACTGAATTAACAGTCTTTTGAGTGGGCTAACATATATATGCAATAATTGACAAGGAAGAGGGGCACATAGGACAGCATGTACTTTGTTTCATCCGTGCTGACCTACACTGCTTGCCTTCGCAGATGGAACATGAGGATTTTGTAATGGAAGGGCATGGCAAGACTCCACCTCCTGGTGAAGAAAACAAACAGTGAGTCATGTTTATTTAAGAAGGGCCTTTATAGATTATGATACAAAGCACTTGTGGATGAACTCTTAACTTCCTTTTTAAGGAATTCATTATTTAGTTATTTTAATGTTAAACTGCTAGTGTATGCAATTTTAATATACTTACTAGGAAGTAAGTATCATTGAACCTGGTGGCTTACTTCTGATAAGATTTGGAGCAAACCATTAAAAGGTATTTCAATGGATATAGTGTGATAGTATGGTGTACAGGTACTGCCAACAGCATTGAAAAGCTGCCACCTTTTGCAAATAGAATTGCAGTAATATACAAACTAATATCTCTCTATTAATGTTCTATATTTATCTCAGGTGCATTTGTTTTGAAATATGAGTCTTAGCATTTCAGTCCTCAGCAAATCCAAGTAAGTATTATTATATGCACCAGGAGCCGTAATTAAACTATAGTGTTACTCTGCAGCAGTATACTATGATTTGAAGAAAGTGCATAAAGATCATAGTGAATTACTTTTGATAATGCAGTTAAATTTAATTGTTACTGGATGTTTTTGTTTGACATATTCTGTAATCCAAATGGTATTGATTTATTTAAGAGATTCCCAGTACTGCATACTGAAACAACTGTGCTTTAAGGTAGTTCACAGCAATTCTTTGGTACTTTTATTATCATTATCTAGAAATTGTAGACTTGACTGAAAGATTTTCAGATCACTGAGCTACGGTGACATTCTCTCCTCAGTAGGCTTTTGCTTACTTCTCACAATCCAAAATATATTCCTTTTCCGTCAATTACATTTGTCTCCTAGTTTCCCATAGGATATGGAGTGTTTTCTTAATGAAATTTATAATTTCTAGGCATCTTTACTACAAACTTTTTTTTAATCAATCCACACCTTTACCACAGTGTTTCATGTGTAATTCACTGAATTAAAAACTGCCATGTGTTAGCATGTTAAAAAATATATTTCAATTACTGAGAACATTACTGATGAAAGAATTCCGCTACATTGTGACAAGATTATTATGTAGCATTAATATGAGTATGTAAAGTTATATGTATAACTTTAATAATTGCCTATACATTTACTTGGATTGCTTTATATTTGAAACAGAAAAATCATAAAAGTTCTTGTAGTATACCAAATATAAACTTAATTTGTTTCACTTATGTAACAAGTGTAAAACTCAAAAAACCAAGATCTAAAGACCGTTATTTGTACTTTTAAGAACAAAATTATATTGAAAGAACTGATATTTTTTTATTAATTCGTTCAGAATTCATACTTACATTACAGCCCTCTTGCCTCAGCGTCACAGACTTAAATTAAGTCACTCCCATTTTTTTTCTTTGCAACATACTTCCTAGGCAGATGTAGTTGAAAGAGAATAATAGTCCTAAGGTAATGGTCTGAATGGGGAAGATGAACTTTATTGTTTGATCAAAGACTCACATTGTAATAAACTATTTCTGTTTTTCAGCCCAAAAGATCTTCCTTTGAAGCAATGATTCCTTAAGCATTTTAAGACCATCTCCCTTCCAATAATAATATAAATTATACTTTTTCTATACTTCCTACAAGCTATTCTAATTACAAAGAGAACAGGACAATTTCCAGGTTTTCTTTTGCAATATAATAGGCTTGTTTTAGGACAGGGGTGTCAAACTCATGTCGTCATGGCAGTATCATGTGATGTATCGGGACATTTTCCCCCTATGCTAAACCGAGCATGAGCGTGGTCAGTGCATGACACATCTGGCCCATAGGCCGGGAGTTTGATAGCCCTGTTTTTGAAGATTCATTGCTTCAAAGCACATTCTGGAAATGTATCTTCCAAACAATATCTGAAAATCCATCTCTTTTTATGTTTTACAAAACTTTTTGTAAATATATATGCTATTAGTCATACAAGTAATTAATATTTTTCCAAACTCACTAGTTTAGGAAAGTCTGGATACTAGCACAGCCTTGGATTCCTGTAATTCCTGGCATATGCTGAAATTTTTACTGAATACTATTCTGCTTCTCAATATTTATCTTTGGAAAATACTATTTTCTTCTTTTCTCTTTCTTCCAAAATTGCCTTCAGGTGAAGTGCAACTCCTGATAACAGACATAACTACTCAATTTTTAAATGGAACTTATTAGATTACTATTCCACTTTTATTAAATACAGCTCAAGGCAACATACATAATGTTCCTGTCTATTTTCTTCATAATGACAACCCTGTAAAGTAGAAATGGTTTGCCATTAATTTCCTAAAATAATCTATCTTTTAGACTTTCCAGGTAGTTCCCCTCCATATGCTAACCAGATCTGTTTCTGTTTGGCTTTCTATATCATCTAGGACAGCGGTCGCCAATGGGTGGGCTACGGCCCACTGGTGGGCCATGAGAAAATTTTGTTGGGCCGCAGAGAAATCTTACCCCCAGAGCACCCCCTCCAAAGCAATTAATCCAGGCTGCGCAGAAACACAAGGGTGCGCCGCCCACATGGCCTGCCAGAACCCTCCCTGCCCACTCACTCCTTACCTGGAAAACTTGCTTGCTAAATTGCTATTTTTCCAACCATCAGCTTTAGATTACCTAGGAAGCAGGAAATGATTAGATTTCTTGCTTTCTAGCTAGTCTTTAGATCTTCAGCTCTGCTTTTAAGCACAGCCGAACTTCCCTTAGGACTGAAGGTTCTATTATTCAGTGCAGACTCATGGCAAGCAAATTTTATGTGACAGACTGAGCTAGCCGATGGCAGATAGATCATTGAATGATTCTGTGAGCAAGTCAATCTGCATGCCTGCTTTGCCTGATTTTGGGTAAAAAATTCTCTTTTTTATATAAAAAATCCACGCTTCCTTTAGGCTTTCTGAAAATAAATTGGCTAGAGATGGGTTCTATGACTACATGTGTCTACAAGGAGATCTAAAGTGCCTCAGACTATTTGAAAGGGCAAAAATGTTGATTGTATATTTAGGAAGGCATAGACTTTCCTCTCCTAAAACATCATTTTCACTTTCCCCTTACTAAACATGGTGATATTGGTATTTCCCAAGTCAAAATATGTGTGTCTGTCTTGGTCTGCTTTTCCAGAGGAAGGCTGTATACTGAGTATTTTTTTTATTAGAAGAAAAATAATGTGTACAGTATCTAGAAATAGGAATGTACTTCTCCATGGCTTGGGAGCAAAAGGTATAGCCTTGAGGAAAAATTTTAAATGATCACCGTAGAAATCAAACATTGATCACACATAGGAATCATAACCAAGGCTCCAGTTAAAGTTTTGTAAATCATTTAAGGAAATTAAGATTTTGTCTTCATTCAGCTAATTGACTTATATACCTCAGCTTGTCAAAGGTCAGATGTAGCTCTCAGTCCAAGAAAAATGGCACACCCATGGTTTACTTGAAACAATAATTATGGTCAAATTCAAATCCTTATGAAATTGGCTGCATTGAATTGGATGAAGTAATGCAACTTGTCCTCTCTAGATACAGATTGTAAGAGTTACAAATAAGGATAGAAGACTTCTCGGCTGAAAACTGAAGTGTCTGGCAACAATAATATTACTAGGGATATTTTGTCACATAATATGATATGATATAATATCATATCATATAATATAATAATATAATACAATACAATATAATTAATATAATATAATATAATATAATAAAAATGACAAAGGGGAGAAAAACCCAATGCTAATTTTAAAATAAGAGATTTTTATGTTCACCTGTTAAAAATGAAGTATTCATTCTCTGCAGCTGCTAACTATTTACAGTGGTAATATGTTTAGGATATAAATTCCTTGCTGTTTTTTCAACAGTTTTTTTATAGGATGGTGAACTGGATTTTTAGTCATTTAAACAGAAAATGAAGGATTGAATCACAAACAAATAGAGAGAGTGAGAGAATGTGAGATAAGAAGAAAGGGAAAATAGAGTAAATCTATAGCAGGTTGGAGTTGATGAGCTTCTTAGATGTTTAAAAAAGCAAAGGCAATGTATTGAGCAGGATGTGGACATGCCAGAAGCCTGGTTAAATGAGTATGAAGAAGAACAATAGAGTATTGGTGTAAAAACTAGGTTGTACATATATTCCCTTGTATTTCTTTTGTTTACTAATGATTTTCTGTTCTTCGTATAATGTTTTCAGTTGATGGGATTAGCCCAATGATGTATGTATCTCATGAGGCTTTTTAATACTTTTATTATGTTAAAAGGATTATACTGGTATTTTTAAAGCAAGTTTAATATTACTTCAATATCCAATTGTAGTAGTATAATCTGACTGCAAAGCTGTTGTTTGTCCTGATTAGCATTATTCAGGCATCTATTTTTAGATTGAACAAGCATAAATTGAAATAAATGTTTTATCTGCATTGTAAGCCTCTTTCAAAGCTGCTATCTTGTGGAAGCAAATGCTGGAAATACAATTTCTTTGGGCTTTATCTATGATGAATTATAGCATTTCCCCTAACCGTGTTGCAATTTAATAGAAAAGTATATTTTTCCTCCTAAAATGCAAGAGCACATGAGAGCAGTCCACAGCACTAAGTCTGCCATTCCATGGTGAAACAGTTTTAATTTTAAAGGTCTGCATACTTTACTGTTTACGCATAAGCAGCTAGCTTGGCTTAGACAGTTATATCTCAAGCCAAAATCCATGGAAACTGGTTCATAGCGAAGCATACTGTTTTCATATGCTGCCCACACCTACCAATAACCATTTATTTGCTTGCTTTCAATTGCATTAAATCTTCCTTTTCTTCTCTTTTTGGGGGGCAAGGGAGACCAAAGAGAGTCCATTCTTAAATTTATTTTTCTATAATGGTGTTTAGATTAGATTGGTCAAGCAGAATTGTGCTTATTTTGTTTTATGTAAAGTAAAAACTTATTTTTGAAAAGTTTATCTTGGTTTCTGAAGTTTGCATTTTGTGGTTTCTCAAACAAGCATTGTCTACTAACTTTAAAAACTCTCTCTCTCCAGTGATTGGCTTCACTGCTCCAAATTACAGAGGAAAAACCCTGAATATGATAGGTAGGTAGGTAGGTAGGTAGGTAGATGGATGGATAGATAGATAGGAGAGATTTAAAACATCTATCTAACTTGAGCATTAATATAAGCTACTATAATTGGTAATTGTAGGTAACAATATTTTTCTATTTGCATCTTCACTTATTGAAAAAATAGATTATAGCATTTATTATATGCGTTTTTACATATAAAAATGTTTTATAACCTGATCCTTGAGTTATATATTTTATATTATTCTGATAATACATGCAAGTATCATGCCGCACTAAATTACGTGTTAGAAACAGATTTAAAAAGTTCTTTAAAAAGCATAATAAAAGGACCATGTCTTTTGAGAATCCCTCTTGCTCTTTAGAAAAAATACAAATGAAACAAGTTTTCCTTCAAATGTGTGTTCATCATTGTTAAGCACCTGCAATATTAGGTATGATCTGTGTGTGGTTTTTAATTCCCCAAATCTGTACCCTATGTACTCACTGAAAAATTGAGTTGTAATCCACACACTTTAAAGTTAATGACCAACACTATGCCTCTAGCTTCTACTCATTTATACCATCACTTTCCCAAACTGTAACTAAACCTTAACAACGAGGAGATACAGGTAGCTTTTGATTTACGACTTTTGGTCACTAAGTGATACAGTCATTCAGTGAATCATCACAGTCATTAAGTGAATCACCATTTACAATTGGGTTGCCTCCATTGATTTTGCTTGTTGGAAGCCATATGGAAAGGTCACAGATCACAATCATGTGATCACAAGACCCTGCAACCATTTTAAGTGTGAGCCAGTTTGAAGCATCCAAATTGCAATCAAGTGACTGTAGGGGCAGTGCAATTGTTGTAACTGGTCATAAGTCAATTTTTGGACTGGTCATAAGGACTGGTCATAAGTCACTTTTTGCACCATTGTAAATTCCAATTGTTGTTGAATGATTGTTAGTTGAGGGCTACTTGTATCATCACCTCCGAAGTCTTATACCTCTTGGTATTATATTTCTGGGGATAAATCTATTGCCAACTGATGTGTGATTTATGAATATTATTAAATTTTAGTCCAGTACCAGGCAGGCAAAAGGACTCTTTCCTAATCAGTTATATTTATTAAAGAATCTGGGAAAGAGATGATTAGTAACATGAAAGACAGAGTTTACTGAGTTGATTACTGTGCACCCACAAGGCAGATTTCCAATTCTGTGAAGTCGAGTTGGAGGGGAAATGAGTGCGTTGGAGTGTGAAGGAATATTGTATAAGCATACTACAAAATATATGTTTTGATCAGCTTCCAGAAATAGCAACTATTTGTAAGCATTTGAAATGTGAGTATTGCTGAATGGGTGAGAAGAGAATTTTGAAACATAAAAACTATAGTTTCCATATGTACACACCCAACCCCCCAAAAATGAACAAATAGGCATGACCATTTCCAATATTTGGCACTACTTCTGTTGACTGAATATGGTTATTGTACGTTAATATTTATTGGGTATAATTGCAAATTAGAACAAAAATATATCCTATGTGAATTGGTATTTCAAACATATTTATCCTTCCTACACATTGTTACTATAAGAATTCATGCAGCTGTTTCTGGTGGGTTGCCCCCCCCCCCTTTATAAAATGTCTTGTTAAAGGAAGAGGCTAAGATAATATCCATATGGTTGCCAATAGTTGATATCTTGATGGCACATAATCAAAATCAATAAAATGTCTTGTAGTTGAATGGATGCTTTTAACAATGGCTGGCCCATATTGCACTTCATGATATAATAGATCAGGGTCTTGTACAGGTAGTCCTCGACTTACAACTATTCAAAGTTACGGCACTGAAAAAAGTGACTTATGAACGTTTTTCGCATTCATGATTATTGCAGCGTCTCCATGGTCACATGATCAAAATTCAAATGCTTGACAAGTGGTTCATATTTATGAGGATTGCAGTGTCCTGGGGTCATGTGATCCCTTTTCACACAAACCTTTTAACCAGCAAAGCCAGTGGGGAATCCAGATTCACTTAACAACCATGTTACTAACTTAAATGCAGTGATTCACTTAACAACTGGCAAGAAAAGTTGTAAAATGGGGCAAACTTATTTAACAAATGTTTCACTTAGCAACATAAATTTAGGACTCAACTGGTCATAACTAACTGTAGATTTTCGAGACACATTAGTAGATAGGTATATAAGGGAACTTGGTTTCAAAATTTTCATTTAAAATTTTTCTTGTAACTCATTATTTATTTCCTTAATTAACTTGTGATAACTATAAATACAGACACAAGTACTTTGAAAATTACTTGTAAATGTGAAATAATTTTGGGGTGGAAGGGAAGGAGTTGGTTAATCTTGCTGGTGCAACATTTTCCCCTTTGAGGAGCTGGGGTGAGCATGGCCTTCGTGTAACTCATACAGCCTCAGGCCACCAGTTTGACACCCTGATCTAGCTGTTCAATAAGTCTTTTCCAAAGTGGGATTTACTGTAGGAAGACACTGGCTTGGAACATTGAGTGTTAAGGGAGCTAAATAGTTAATTGGTTAAATAAATTATCAGGATATGGTAGTAATGTTTCATCCTGTTTTTAAGTATTCAACATGGATTGTAATTTCTACAATATTGCATGCTTTATTTTCAAATATTTATAAGCTATTGTGGTTGCTGTATACAATATTACAGAAGTGATATAGTATTACAGAATATATCTATTATTACAGAAAATAAATTATGTTCACTTAATCAGGAATTAATGTTTAAGTATTTCTGTTAAGGAGTAATTCCTAATTTGCAAATGTGCACTGCTTTTTAATCTAAAAAGTAGCACAGTGTGCTGAAATTGCTTTTCTTTTAGTAGACAGGATGACTAAGAATATGGATTGCAACAGTAACAAGCTGTAACTTCAGCATATACAGACTTACATTTTGGCATTAAATGACAGATAAATATTATTGTGTCTTGCCACACACTTCTTGTTTACCTAGATATAGTCTGTATTTTCTATCCATTTAAATAAGAAAATAGAAATGGAAAAAGTGTGAGCTGATTATTAAATGTAAGATTAAAATAAGGTTTGATTTGAGAGAAAATAATTTCAACCTGTTGCCAATCTTTATTAAAATGTGCCACTTTGTAGAGTATATTCCTGAGAAGTAGTAGAAAACGAAGCATACTAGTTGCACTTTGCAGAGGAACGAAGGAAAAGTCATGTGCGTTCTCTTTAAGATTATAATTTTCCTACCCTCTTTCTGATTGACAATATACGCTGGTCACATGATCCGTCTCTATTTGAAGGTCACAAAAAGCAGTTTCCATACCGGGGGAGGGGAGCCGAAGTGTGCGCGCAGTTGAGCGCGCGATCGCGATTGTGATCGAGTTCAACTCAAAATGGCCGACGGAGCTTGTGCTGGCTTTTGAACATTTCAATTTGAGAAAATAGAAATACAGCAGATTCTTTTTGAGATTTCGTTACTTCCATTTTTACCCCTATATGCCTCAACTTGCTGGATTCAAGCACTGTTGCACTTTATGAGGTCAGTAGTTTAAATAATATTTTTGTGCAGATTACCTTAACTGCTTCGTTTGATTTTGCAGCACGATGTTTGCCTCGCATAAGTGGTTTGATCTTGTTCATATGCAGTTGCCAGATCTTGGAGAAGATCGCTAAAAGATATACGTGGCAAATTCTGGAAAGATTAAATGGCTTTTAAATACCTTTTGAGTATAATTAACTGAATGTGCTTGGCTATATTAGATCTTCGTAAAGAATCTCACCTGAGACTTCTCTTTTCTCTTTTTCTTTACCTGAAAACATTCATGTCTTTTGAGGCTTAACTCTGGTGCAAAAATTAGCATACATTAAATGTGCTTATATTTTTTCTTGCTGTTATGATTGGCCAGGGAAAGGGGAGGTGCATATTTTAATAATGCTTTATATTCTAGGGATTCACAGAAATAAAATAATGCAGCATTGCAGCTTTTAAGAGGGATTTGAAGTAATCAGTGAAACAGCTTGTGGGTTTTTCTGGAAAGGGCTTATGTTTCAGAATCTATCAGGCAAAACTTACCTAAATAACACTTGTGTCTGGGTGTCTCCTCATCCAAAAATATAATTATTTTAGTTCGCTTACGTTATGGATTGCTGTGGGAAGCAAATGCTATAAACATGACAGAGTTCAGAGGAAACTGTTGTTACTGTAGTTCATCTTTGCTTGAAAAGGTTAAGTTTAAAAGTATCAAGGTGAAATACTAATGCAATTTAGACTTTGAAGAATATATTTTATACATAATGTTATTTCAAATGAAATTTATATGGGAAGAAAAATGAGGCTTTCCCCCTCCAAACAGGTGGTTTTTTTTTTTTAAATGAAGACACGTATATTTTTTATCAAAAGGATCAGAACAGTAGGCACTATAAAATTTACTTTCTATGAAGGAAGCCCTTTTGCATTGAGAGAGAGATATAATGTATCTCTGTGAGTAGAATTGAATAGAGTAATGTAAATTTTGATTGTCATACATTTCTCCCATTTTCCTGAAGGGCCTTGCATTTAATTTGCATTGTGATATTGTAAGATATAGGTGGGGCTTATAATGATTCCACTGCAATCAATTATCAGAATATTGCTTGAAATCTCACATTTTATACTAGCTCATGCAATATTAAATATTTTTTCTTGTCACAAAACAAGGATCTTACTAAATTTTGAGCTTATTCCAAAATTGCTCATATGTATGTTGAGTTAGGTTTTATTGTCTTGAGAAAATAAAATCTGGTTTTGAATCTTATGTTGAGAAGTGCTCTATATTATTGAAAATTGATGTATTCTTTGAGGTTGATATTCTAATGTGCTGACATGCACATGTATGAGTGATTTACTCAAGACAAATCACCTTGGCTTTGTTTTGAGGGTTAGCATATTAAGTATGAAATTGTAGTTTGTGTGCTGCTAGTACTTACTATACAATTCTTTATCATTAACTCTAGAGATGAAAATGGAATAAATCATTTGAAAAACAATGTATGGAAACTGAACAGAGATAGAGTACTGATTTGAACTAAACAATTTAATTCTGTCATTTCTTTGGGAGACATGCAAAAAACTGATCTGAGAAGTTAAGAATTTAAAAATGATCTTATATAGTGGTAACTTAAAAGAAAACCGTTTTGGTAAGCATGCATTTTGGTTGGTTTAATATTTAAAAATGTCTCACTGCTAAACGGAGCCTTTATACATTTTATAGGTATAATCCAGAATAATTGATAAAGCAGCTGACATTGCTGCAGAATGGTGTCAAAATACCTGGGACAGTTTGTGATTGAAAACTATGGCTTCAATACTGTGAATGTCTAGATGCTCAATGAATCTTTTCCAAATTGAAACATGTATTTCTCAGTAAATGTATAGCAAGATCTTTTAAATAGAGTAGGTCAACAGTGGTAAGACAGAAACAAATATGCATAATACTTATAATTAAATAAAAATATTTCTAATGAGTGTGTTATAAAAAGGGGATAGAATAAAAAATAGATTGGTGTCTGCTCCAGGGTCCTGATTATCAGTCATTCGGGGTCCTCAGAGCTTATATAATAAAAAATAAAAGCAATAGTGGTATTGTAATATTGCTCTCCAGTAATTAGTTTTCTGTGGCATAGTATCTTTGAACATTGAGGTTCCATTTAATTACTATGGGCAAACACAGCAATTGTGGTTTCTTTCAAATTTTCTAAAGCCTTCTAACCAAGAGTTTTTAATGCTTTTTGCTACCTTTGCCCCAATTATCCTTTTAAATTGAAAAAAAACCACTCAAATTCTTTAACCTTTCACTCTTTGATCCTTCTCTAGACTCTTTTTTATATATATAGTTTCAGCTTGTCATATTTGATCAATAAATAATTCTACTACTATGCAAAGTGTTATTTCCTATAATCTAGTATTTGTGATGACTTGATAGCTAGGTTTAGCAGAATGCCTACAATGGATGTGTGTGATTTAGATTAATGGTTGCATTTCATTTATATTATTGATAACCCTCCTTTTCAATTTTATAATTTTCCCTTTTATAATTCCGTTTTCAACATGGAAAAGTATCCTTAGTGGTAGTTAGTAATAATTCTTTCTGAGCAAGATATGCTGTAAAACAGCAAAATGTTATTTAAGAACTAGTGTAGACAAACTATCTTGATTTTTTTTTTGTTTCACATTGTGTTAAAGTATTGTGTAAACTTACAACACAGTAAAATTTATTGGAGAAGCAACATATCTTCATTTATGTTCACCTATATACATTGCCAATTTTAATAATTGATTTTGCTATTTCTATGCAAATCCTTTTACTATTAATTAAATACATTAGTTTGTTTCTCAGGCACAATTTTTTATATGAGGTTTAATCAAGAAATATTCCAGTTTTAAGATTAAGGTAGTCAATAATCAGTGAAAACCTTTGGTTTATATTTCAAGCCTTCTCACTTCTACCATTTGTGCATTGGACCTCTGCCTGACTTGGATAATAAAGAGAGGTGCTTGGGCACTACCTATAAAACTCTATATAACTTAGTGCCTGGATGTATAAGCAACTCACTTTTCCCAATAGTTTCTGCTTGTCCTATCCATACAAGTAAGGAGCACCTACTATCCAGACAACTAAGGAGTACCTGTACTATGAAATTTGAATTGAAATCTTAGCCTTCAATTTTTTGGGGGTATATGCATCCTCTTCTTAGAAAAGACAATTGAACTAGTTCTGCCTTTAATTGTTAATTGCCTTTAATTGCTCCACAGCTGCTATACTGGAGTTTTTCCCCTTTATTTTAAACATTCTGAAAATTAATTTTGTTCTTTTTAGCATTATTTTACTTTCCAAACTAAGCATATTCTGAGCTTTCATTTTCCTGAATCTTTATAAATTTGTATTATCTGTATTCATTTTAGTGAATACTGCCTCTTTGGTCTCCCATATACAATATATGCCCTTTGGGGTTTTCATTCAACATTTCTGTGCAATAACATTGTTTTCTGTTTCTTTTTATTATTTTTGCCTTGTTCGAATTGATTTTAGTTGTGTCTTTTGTAATGCCTTGTATGCTGATCCGTTTTAAACTCATTTCCTTATTACTGTATATACTTGGGTATATTGATAGAAGATAATATTTGTAGCTCAGAAATGAACTGTGCTTTCTGAGCATGGTTGTTTTCTTGCAGACGTTTCATTACCAAACTAGGTAACATCATCATTGTTAGTAGGCAGTATAGTTTACTGTCATTTTATATTCAAATGGCTTGCCTGTCAGTGTTGGTGGGAGTGGTTTTGATTGTTACTTGATTAGACCATTGTGTACTATTAATTTGTTTGGGAGTTCTTTCATTGGAATATTGTTTGCTCCTTGACTATTTGTCCAAATCTTGGTGTTAATCTCTGCTCATCTGGGTGCTGATTGCTGATGAGGAGAGCTTTGATGTTGTATGGCTATTCATTTTGTTGAAGTGTTGTATACCTG
Organism: Hydrophis major; assembly: GCA_033807585.1. Taxonomy (NCBI): domain Eukaryota; kingdom Metazoa; phylum Chordata; class Lepidosauria; order Squamata; family Elapidae; genus Hydrophis; species Hydrophis major. Next base: position 179,631,984 of record CM066331.1, on the reverse strand, counting down.
ATGTGCTTCCTTTTTCTAATGCTCAAAGTTGCTATAGTGTCTTTGTGCTTGTCTAAATAGTGTTCTTACACAGCTTTTCTTGTGGGAAGTTGGGTTATTACTTTGATGGAGCACCTGGTTGATGTGGGTGGTTTTACAATAGATGTTATTTCTAATTTGCCATCCCTACTTCTGCTGATAAGGATATCCAGGAAGAGTAGCATGTTATTGTTTTCTTTCCCCACAGTGAATTTTATTCCTTTGAAGATGTTGATAGTTCTCTAGTTGGTCCTTTATTATGACAAAAAAGCAACTTCATAAAAAATGCCTATCTATACAGCACAATCAACATAAACTGTGAAAAAGATAACACTGCCATAATATCAGAAACATCTCAGAAACCACCAACAGATCATTACAATTGTATGGCATAACCAATCAAAACCCTCCAAAACATCCTAAGTAAATCAAAAGATCTAGCAGCTCCAGTAGTAAAAAAAAAAAAAAAAACCTATTGTCTATCTGTCAAGTCAATCCACCATCTACTTTTAAAAAGTTAACAGGTAACCCCAAGTACAGAACTAGTCTTCAAAGCCCAGTTAACATCTTGTTATTATATTTAATGTTCAGAAAATCCACAAACAGCTTTTAATCTCATATGGATTTAATCTAATCCATTGTTTCTAATCAGTGCAGTTAATTAAGCCATCTTTGCCACTTCATTCAGCGTTAACAACCATTCCTCAACAGTAGGCTTTGTTTGTTTGTTTGTTCATTTATTTTCAATATTTGGCATAAACAACCCTTGTAGCAGTTGCCGTATAAAGAAATCAGGTCCCAAACTGTTTCTATTGATTTGTCTATAATACCTAGGAGAAAGGATTCGGGTTTCATTAGTATTTGTATTTTCATATATTCAGCATTATTATGTTTATCCAATATGATTTAGATTTTAGAATATACTTCCAAGACCACCACCACATGTAATAAAATGTACCTGGAGTTTGGTTACATTTCCAATACTTATTAGAAGTTTATACATTTTTGCCAGTTTTTCCCAAGTCAAATGCCATTGATACATCATTTTTATAAAAAATTTCTTTCAAACTGTAATTCAAACTAAATTTTAAACTGTTGTATGTAGTCTATACATTCTCCCATTGATCTAACAATATATTATAAGCAAAGTTTAACACTTCAGAGTTTCTTTTGTCAGTGCTAGATTTTGTTCACATTTAAAATTGATAATATTTTAATAACATAAACTGAAAAACTGTTTTGAGTCTTTGTGGACATTTGATGGTTACCCTTTATCATGAATCAACACTCTTTCTATGGAATAGCTAACCTTTTGCCTGTTGGCTTTCTTTTATAAATGTGCAGAATTTTGTAAAGAGAGAGTACCTAAACTATAAGTAGGGAAATCTTGTCAAATTCAAGCTCATTTAGTTTGACAAAAGAGAGGAGGATTAAGATGGGGCATTTTCTTTTTAACAACCATCCCTTTCTCTACGCTGCGACGAGATTCCAGGAATGGGATAAGTCTCCTCCCTCTGATGTCATTGAGCTGAATCTGCCACAGTATAAAAAGCCAGCCTCTGCTGTTAGCCCCAGCTTTTTGCCTCAGCTCCTTGAAGTCAGAGCCAGTGTCTCTGGAGTCTTGCTAGTTCACAGACAAAATGGTGAGACATCTTACCTAAAGTAACTTTCTTTAGTATTTTAAATATTCTGCCATGCACAGATTATAGAATAGCTGAGTTAATTGGTAGAAACCCATAGAAAATTAGTTGCCTGCAATCCAGTGACTGGAATTGCCCAGGTGTTAATGGTCTTGATGATATTTCTTCCACTGAGTTTGGACTTTAAGATCTTCACTCTCTTGTATTTACTTCTAACCCTTTTCTTGACTTCATTGTGCTTTATGTTGTCAGCTTGAAGGATGCCCAAGTATTTGTAATTACCATCTTCATCCCAGACTCTTGATATTATTTCTGTAGGGCATTTTGATTCCTTCAGCTTCACTATTTTTCCTGTTTGGATAAGATCGACAGATGATGCTGTTAACATGGTTCTGCATTACATCCTACAACACCTTGAATCTCCAAATACCTATGTAAGGGTCCTCTTTGTAGACTTCAGTTCAGCATTCAATACCATCATTCCAGACATTCTTCTAACTAAATTAAACCAACTAGCAGGATCTGAACACACTTGTAAGTGGATCATAAGCTTCCTAACAGACAGGAAGTTGCAGGTGAAGCTAGGCGGAATCACATCCAATACCTGTACAATCAGCACAGGGACACTCCAATGCTGTGTGCTATCTCCACTTCTCTTCTCCCTATATACCAATGACTGCATCTCAAACGATCCATCTGTTAAAATACTTTTGCTGATGACACAACAGTGATAGGTCTCACTCGAAACAACGATGAATCTGCATACAGACAGGAGGTTATACAACTTGCCTCGTGGTGTAACCGGAACTGAACACACTCAAAAATATAGAAATGGTGGTAGACTTTAGAAGAAACCCTCCCATACTACCACCTCTTACAATACTAGACAACACAGTATCAACAGTAGAGACCTTCAAATTTCTAGGTTCTACTATATCACATGACCTAAAATGAACACCTAACATCAAAAACATCATCAAAAAAGCACAACAAAGAATGTTCTTTCTGTGCCAACTCAGGAAGGCTCAAACTGCCCAAGGAGCTGCTGATTCAGTTCTACAGAGGAATGATTGAGTCTATCATCTGCACCTCTATAACTAACTGGTTTGATTCTGCAACCCAACAGGACAGGCACAGAGTTCAGAGGATAATTAGGACTGCAGAAAAAACAATTACTATGCACCTGCCTTCAATTGAGGACCTGTATACTGCACGAGTCAAAAAGAGGGCTGTGAAAATTAAATTTACAGACCCCTCACATCCTGGACATAAACTGTTTCAACTCCTTCTCTCAAAACGACGCTATAGAGCACTGCACACCAGAACAACTAGACACAAGAACAGTTTTTTCCCGAAAGCCATCACTCTGCTAAACAAATAATTCCCTCAACACTGTTCAACTATTTACAAAGTATACACTACTATTACTGTTAATCTTCTCACCACTCCTTCTCACCCATCCCCTCCCACTTGACTGTTTCTTAGTATGATTTGATTGTTGATTGTACCCTATGACTGTCATTAAGTGTTGTACGTTATGATTCTTGATTCTTAATGAATGTACCTTTTCTTTATGTATACTGAGAGTATTTACACCAAGACAAATTTCTTGTGTGTCCAATCACACTTGGCCAGTAAAGTATTCTATTCATAGTTGTCCTGTCTGAATGTCATTGTAACATCTTGGCTGTATATGCGGACAGTGTTGAATAGCAATTCTATTTCAGATGTTATTTTTTGGTACTAATTCAAATCACCCAAGTAAAAAGAGATGGAATATCCTGGTAAATGTTTTTGATGTTTGATAGCCATGGACTAATTATCAGTATTGTTGATAGGGAAATCGGTGCAATGTCAAATGGTAGTGGTGATAGGGAGTCTCCTTGAAAGATTCCTGTCTTGATATTAACTTATCCCAATCTATCCTCATTGACCAGCAGTTGGGTCTTCCATTGTGCTATGGATCTTTACACAAAGCTTTTGATGTTTCTATGAATGTTAGTTTCAGGCACTTGATTATCCATTTATGTGGCAGGAAGTTGAATGCCTTCTTGTAATCAATCCATGCTACATTCAAGTTAGTCTTTCTTCTCTTGCAGTTTTTTAGAAACACCAGGACTTGATCTGTTGTTCTTTTGGGGCTGCTTCCTCTTAAGTGGAAAGAGTTGTTGTTTTTTTCAACTAGATGCTTTTGGACTGCATCAGCTACTGCACCAGTTAGCAGTTAGCAGTTTGAAAGTTGTTGGTAAGCAGGTAATTGGTGGGTCTGTAGTTGCTTAGTGCTCTCCCTTTTTCTGGATCTTTCATTATCAGGTAGATTTTGCCAAATGTTAGCCACTCTTCAGTTTCATTTCCTTGCAACATGTTGTTAACCTGCTTGGCAATGAGTGGTTCTCCATACAGCTGCTGTGAGCATCCAGAGTGGGAGGTGCTCCAGTCTTCACTCTTACAGGCTGAGCTATAATTGAGGAACGCTTTGCCTCCTCCACGTGACTCCACCGTAGTGTTCGCCAGTTTTAGCTCAGCCTCGCTAGAGACAGGCAGCTTACAGTTTGCTCCTTGGCCAATTTAGGATTCCTTATTGATATCATATCAGGTTTGATTCTTCTTGTTTTTCCTCGGTCTCTGCGCATTTGGCTTGTCTTGGGATAGTGAAGGGGACATTTATTTTCGCCCCTCGGGGGAGATTTAGAGACTTTTCGCCCCCCCCACTCTGGTGCCTGCCACTTTAAACCATTCTGTTTTTAATAGCGGTTTTTTGCTTGCGCGTCCTTAGCGCTTCCGTTGTGCCTTCCCTCCACGAACGCAAGGGAGAGGGCGAGCTTTCCTCTCTCAGGCAGGGTGGCTTCCTGTTGGCGCAGCTCCTCTGAAGCGCCCGTTCACCCCCCCCCAGCCGCCGGTGGTTCAATCCAGTGCTCCGTTCTGCCTGCCTGCCTTTGTTTCTGGTTGTTTCGGAGCAGCTTTGGCTGAGAATAATAACTATTTGCCTCTTTTTATCAGCCGAAGCTGCTCCGAAACAACCAGAAACGAAGGCAGGCAGGCAGAATGGAGCACTGGATTGAACCATGGGTAGCTGGGTGGGGGTGAACGGGCACTTCGGAGGAGCTGCGCCGACAGGAAAAGCCACCCTGCCGGCTTCTTTGAAGCAGTTTCTTCCTGGGCTGGTGGAGGAGCGAGAGAGCGACTGAGAGAGGAACGAGGCAGACACCTGAGGGAGGGAAGGAGACACCTGAGGGATGGGGCTGAGGAAGGCAGGGCCGAGAGCCGTAGGCCGCCGCCGCCCAGTGCTCAGTTTTGAAGGCACTCCTCAGCCTGGCGCAATTCCTGAATCTGCAGCTGAAACCCTCCGTTTTAAATGTTCCAATAGAAGAGAATATCTGTCACTCAGGATTGCAATGAGGAGGCATTGGCGCTCCCTGAACTTGGTGGTTTGCTGGCAGACGTTTTATTACCCGACTAGGTAACAACATCAGATGTTACCTAGTCAGGTAATGAAAGGTCTGCAAGCAAACCACCAAACTCAGATCCCCCCCCCCCCCCCCCCGGTCCTTGAAAAAGTGTTTCTGCTTGAAACTGATCGCTGGTACAAAAAAGGTTGGGGACCACTGCTACAAGACACACAGACTTTTCCACCTACTGGGGGGGGGTCTTATAGTGCGAAAAATACAGTAAATGAAATATTGATATTGATAACACACATAAAGCTTTGTAGTAATAGAGAGGAAAAAAGAGTGAAATAACAATTTTTTGCCTAGATATGCAAAAGTTAAAAAACCATAAAGATATTAACTGAATTTACAAACTCTGGGTACACAATTTTGGTTGGGGTGCTATTAATTATCCAGTTAAGGTGTGTTTAATAGATAAACAAACTGAATCTAAGTTTCTATTAAGATAGTTTAGTGCAGGGGTCACCAACCTTTTGAACCTCAGGGACCACCACACTCATAATTTTAAATCCCACGGACCAGAGACCCTGGGAAAATCCCAAAAAATGTCTTCAGGAAAATTCCCCACCCCGTTTTCCTACTGATCAATCATTCTCAGGGGGAGTGCGAGGGGAAGAGAGAGAGACTTTCGGCTTCATGCAAGGGAAGCAGCAGATGTCTTTCTTTCTGTCCTCCAAACTCTGCCAGAAATGAGTCTTTGCCAGCGCAGCCTCTTGGAGCAGGATGCCTTGCAAGATCCCAAAGACTCATTTCTGGTGGAGTTTGGGGCAGAGAGAGACAGACTGTTGCTGCTTTCCTTGCATGCAGCCAAAAGCAGCAGAAGAAAGAAGCGGAAAGAAGCAGCCAGACCAGGTGAGTGGGGCAAGTTCCTCCCCTCTGCCCTTTCCCCCCTCCCCTCACTAACTCATGTTCGCAATGCAAGCAACACAAACCTTGTGTTCCCACAAGCCATGTGGGTGGCACATCCTTGGGTGGCACTGCTTTAATCCACGCAGCCTGGATTAATTGCTTTGGGAGTGACATTTCTCTGTGGACCACCAACATTTTCTTGCGGACCACCAGTGGTCCCCGGCCCACTGATTGGCGACCACTGATTTAGTATAAGCTGTATATCTCGTGTTAACTCTTGAAATATTAAGTGATCTTTAATGCGTACTATGAATAAAATTACAATTTTCTAGGGATTGTATTCAGACTACTGTTCAATCTATTAAATACCATATCACATTAGTAAAAAATTAGTGCATCTTTATTTTTGCAGTTATATTTTTACAAATACCTTGTCTCTGTCTTCAGAATAGTTACAAAGATTCAACAGTGTTTATAGTGTGAAATTTACACATACATAAATACATGCCACATTTGGTATAGTTGGATTTACAAAAGAGGCTTTTAAAGCTTTGAAGAATTTTGTGACATGGGACAAAGAAAAATGAAAAATCAAATTCTAGGACATTATTAGAAGGCAGTAAAGAGATGTTACCTCTGGTAATGGACTTTTTGTTGACATCAGAACTGAAATGACAAGGCTTTGTGAATTTGTTTATAAATTTTCTTTTCTGCACTTTTTATTTTTTTCATTTTCTTTTCATTTATTTAGTTGTATTAGTTTTTACTATGATTGTAATTTTTAATCAATTATTAAAAAAGGAAAGATCCGTGATGATAGATTTTAAAATATCCTATGGGAAAGGTCAGTACATACAGTAAGGTGGCAAATACTGCTTCATGCATTTCTGACTTGCTAGTTGCAGCAAGCTTTGTAAATTTTGGCTATTCCAATATGCTGTGGCTTCATCATAGTGAAACCTTCTTCATTTTAAGTAATTTCTGTACAATTTGTGTTTGTGTACATTGTCTTTTCAACATGCCAGATCTGTGAAATTCTTACTGTATTCCTCAAGGATTCAGCAGACTCTATGAATATTGTCTGAAATTTACCATTATTTCTAGCAGAACTTTGAGACAGTTTGTCAACTTTGTTAAACCTAGGGAAGAGACCTAAAAACATAATGACTCTTGATTTTTTATAAAAACAATCATTTATTTCTCCATAGAGCTGCTTCGAGCATCCAGCGTGGGAGGTGCTCTAGTCTCTGCACTCCAGGCTAAGCTATAATTGAGGAACGTTCCTCCTCGTGACTCCTCCATAGAGTTCCCCAGTTTTAGCTCAGCCTTCGTGCGAGACTGGCAGCATCTAGCAAAGCTCCTTGGCCGATTCAGGATATCTAGCAAATTTATTTCAGGTTTGATTCTTCTCTTTATTCTTGGTCCCTGCGCAACTGGCTCGTTTTTCCTTGCTGTTAGAGGAGCGTTTTTCCACCCCTCAGGGGGAAGATTCGGGGGAGTTCAGCGATTTCGCGCCCCCCCGCTCCGTGCCGTTACCTTACAGCCGTTTCTAATCACAAGCAGTGGCTTGTCTATTGCGCGATTATCCGCGCCCCGTTGTTCCTTCCCCCCACGAACGCCTGAATTAGAAGGAGAGTTGCTTCCCTTCTGCCCCTCGTTTTTGTTTCCTTTGAGGTTGTTTGTGTTTGAGGAGGCTAATTCCCGTCTCTGAGCCCTCGCAACAGCTTCCGGACGCCATTTTAGGTGTGCCTTGTGGCCGGTCGCCATTTTGTTTTCCGTTTTATTTCGCTGCGTTGACTTTCTGAGGCCCAAAGCAGGACCGGCAGGCCTGTTTAGAGCTCCTTATTGATGAGGCATTGTGGCTCTTAGTCTGATTGCCTCTTATCATTACTTGTTGGCTATTCCACAGCCTGCTCAGAGGCGAAGAACAGCAGCACTAGTACCACCCATTGTGACTGGAAGGCTGCTGCAGGAGGCCCAATTTTTTTCCCTTTTTTGGCCTCAGCGTTCATTTGGCTCATTCGCTAATCTCTTGTTTTTTCCTCAAGTATTTCGTTTCAGTTGGGTTTAATCCCTATTTTTCCCCATTCTGTTAGACCTTAATTGGTCATATTCCCTTTAAATAAATATTAATATTAATAGATAGATAGATTGATTGATTTATATTAATAATAATAATAATAACAATAACAATAACAATATTATTAATAATAGCAAGAGAATAAATTTTTTTCCAAAAGGGGGACATGGTCCAACTGTAGGATATCCGGCCTTGTTGTAGGTCGAACTGCTAGGCGAGCCAACCGCCTAATTAGTTATTATTATACTGTACATTTCCTTTTTATTATGGCAGAGGACAACCCCAGAGGACCTTCTTTGAAGGCCAAATCAAAAACGCACCATTTGCGCAGGCAGGCTAAGGAGTCATCCAAAGCTGCTCAGAGAGATGCTTTAAGGCGCCACAAAGTGCTAGAGAAGGAATTTGACAAACGATCGAGGGACTCACAATCTGTACCCCCAGTACTTTCTCTCCCCACCCCATCTGCCTCATCTCAACTCCCCCCCCTCCTCCAGGCCAGTTTTCTTTCTCCAGGTGCAGCTCGCCCCCTCATAGCCTTCAAGCCACCCGGACACCCGAGGCTACATTTACTCCCACTGCTGCTGGCCTATGCCAAGAAGAACCATCCACAGACCTGATCCCAGACAGGATAAGGGAATGGATGCAGCTGGCTATCCGCCAGGGAATCGCGTAAGGTCTCCAACAGATGGCCAGGCCAGACCTTCATTCAGTGGTTCCTGACATCGAATCCGTTTCTGGCAGGTCTCTACCCAGACTGGAACCTCACCATGGGCAGGTACTTCCCCAGAGGGAGATCCCCTTTCCAGAAGGGGAGGAGGAAGAAGAGGAAACAGGCCTAGAACACTTCAGGGAAGAGGAAGAACCCGATAGGGGGTCCATTCATTACTCTGAACCTCTTTCAGAGGTGGAACCAATGGAAGGAGAAATGTCAGAGGACGAGGGTATTACTCTTGACCAGCCCGGCTTTGTAGGCTTGTTTAAACCCCACTTGTTCAAGTCCTTATTGTTCAAGGCAAAGAATATTTCTGGCTTGATGTCTCAGTTACCCTCTGATACTTCCCCAGCAGCCTCTGGAGATCCAGAGGATACCATTTTCAAACAACCGGTCGTGGAGGCCGAAGTTATCCCTACACCTCCCATTTTTTCTGACTTGGTAGCGAAACAGTTAGCTTCAACAGGCGCGCCTCCCGCCCCCTCCAGTCAGGATAAGAAATTCATTAATCTTGATGCAGAGTTTTCCACCTTGTTAGAAACTCCCGAGGTTGACGAGCCCATAGTGGGGCTAGCGTCATCCTCTACTCTAAGCGATGCTCTGGAGGCCCTAAAACCAGATGACAAACGGGCCAAAATGGCGCTACGCCGGGCATGTCAATCCAATGCTTGGGCCATTCGATCAGCCACAGCCGCATCCTTCTTTACACGATCTTCCATTAGATGGCTCCGTCAATTAAAGCATCATGTTCCTCCATCCAACACCAGGGCTCACCAGGACATTGCCAAGCTTATGGCTGCAGCAGAACTCGCAGCCGACGCTACCTACCATTCTGTTAAATTTTCCTCCAGGGCTATCTCATCTCAGGTTACAGGCTGTCGTCTGCTCTGGCTTAAACATTGGCAGGCAGACGTTAAAGTAAAATTGGCTTCTGCTCCCATTTCGGGAGGCAAACTATTTGGTCCGGCCCTTGAACCTTTATTAATGGAAAGCCGAAATAAGAAGAAATTTCTCCCCTCTCTTTTTCGCAGATCTGAACCCAGAGTATCCCAGTCCTTTCGAAGGGGTTCTTTTCGAACCTCCTATCAGACACCTTTCTCTCCCAGGTTTCAGAGAGCTCCGCCCTTTCGGCCGGTTCAACCTCAGGACCGAACCGACACGAGTGACAGGAACAGAAGGGGTGCCAACTACAGGAGACCCTTCCGGGGTGCAGGAAGTAAGCCGTTTCAGCGCCCCAGATAAGACCTTAACTACCTATCCCATTGTCGGACGCCTTAAATATTTCGCCGACTGATGGGAATCATCTACATCTGATGCCTGGGTTAGGGACACCATCAAATTCGGCCTCTCCCTTGAATTTCAGTCCCCTCCCCCGGAGCATTTTATCCTAAAGTGACGTTCTAATAGAAGCCACTATCAAACACCTCATTGAAATTAAGGCCATGCAACCCATCCTGTCCTCACAACGAGGAAGGCGGTTTTACTCTCACCTCTTCATAGTTCCCAAACACTCCAGAGGTTGGAGACCCATACTAGATTTGAAGAGGCTTAATCATTACATTGTTCGGCATAAATTTGAAATGCACACACTTCAGTCTATTCTTCAGGGCATCAGGAAGGGAGACTGGCTGTCCTCCATTGACCTTTCAGAAGCATACCTACACATCCCTATTCGGCCCTCCTTTTTCAAATTTCTGCGATTTTGCTATAACAGTCAACACTTTCAATACGTGGCCCTTCCCTTTGGTTTGGCCTCAGTCCCAAGGACCCTTACCAAGGTCCTGGCAGCTCTAGCAGCTCACCTTAGATATTTCCCTATCCGTATTCACTGTTATCTGGATGACATTCTCATCCTATCTCCTTCCAAACGCCAAGCAGAAAGGGACACCAGAACTACCCTCTCTGTTCTCCAGGCCCATGGCCTCCTTGTGAATTGGGAAAAGAGCCAACTTTCTCCATCCACTCGAATAGCACACTTAGGGGCAGTGATTGACTCAGTTAAAGGAAGGGTCTTCCTTTCCCCTGAAAGATTTCTCAGCATCCAGAAATCGGTCAGGGAGATCAGACAAGCTAAAAAGGCGACATTACTGGACTTGTCAAAATTGCTTGGCAAATTGGTTTCATGCATCTCCATTATTCCCTGGCCCATCTGCATACCAGATCCCTTCCTGCTGCCATATCAGCAATCCGGAAGAAGCAATTCAAGGACCATGGTGAAGGTTTCTCCAAGGGTTCTCGCATCCCTCCTCTGGTGGACCAGACCCGCTATCAACAGAGGACATTTCTTCAAGGAGCCCCAGAGGGTCACCCTCACAACAGACGCCAGCCTTTCCAGATGGGGTGCCCACATCCACTCGCTCTCAGCCCAGGGCATTTGGTCAGCAACCGAGCAACGGTGCAGTATAAAGTGGCTGGAGCTTCACACGGTATACCTGGCCCTACGCAGTTTCGTCCCTCAAGTACACAGACGTCACGTCCTGGTCCTAACGGACAACATCACGGCCAAGGCACATATCAACTGACAGGGAGGTACTCATTCCATTCGGCTCATGAGGGAGGCCGAGCGCCTCTGTCACTGGACGGAGACAAACCTCTTATCCATCAGGGCAGATCACATCTCGGGGGCCTCAAACATTCAGGCAGACTGGTTGAGCAGGACCACCGTAAACCAGTCAGAATGGTACCTGCACCCCTCTCTGTTCAGGGAGGCCTCAGCGATATTCGGCCACCCTCTAGTGGGCCTATTCGCATCTCCACTCAACGCCCAGATCCCGAGATTCTTCTCGAGGTACCCCACTCAGGGGGCGGAGAATCACAATGCCCTGCATTGTCCTTGGCCCTCAGGGCTCCTATACACATTTCCCCCACTACCGTGAATCCCCAAAGTGATCCAAAAGCTGATTCACGAGAGGGCGGAACTTCTGTTGGTTACCCCATACTGTCCCAGGAGACCGTGGTTTGCAGACCTTCACAACCTGTCTGTGCCCCCCCCCCCGGAGAATCCCGCCGGACAGGATCTCGCTATCCCAGGGACCGCTTCAGCATCCAAATCCTCAGTGGCTTCAGTTAGCCATCTGGAGGTTGAGCGGGACCATTTAAGAAAAGAGGGCTTTTCCAATCAGGTCATTGGTACCATTCTGGCAGCAAGACGGCCCTCTACCACCCAGATATATAATGCCACTTGGAGCATTTTCTGTAAACGGTGCCACAAGACACAGATTGATCTGCTTTCTCCATCGATTGCTCAAATTTTGCCCTTTGTGCAAGAGGGATTGGATCGGGGTCTCTCCCCTAATACCTTGAGAAGGCAGGTTACACCATTATCAAACATTATCTCCCGCGACACCTTTGCTCCACTTTCACATCACCCTCATATCCGAGCCTTTCTTAGAGAAGCCATCAATTTGCATCCTCCAGCAATACACAGATACCCAACCTGGGACCTTAATAAGGTACTCATGGTGCTTACTAAACCCCCCTTCAAACCCCTAAGGGAGACTTCACTTCAATTCCTAACATTCAAGGTAGTGTTTCTCGTGGCGGTCACATCCGCTCGTCGGATATCTGAAATAGATCTCTGCGTTTTCCACGCTGACCAGGTGGTCCTGCGACCAGACCCTTCCTTCCTGCCCAAGGTTAACCCAGCCTTTCACAGATCGCAGGAGCTCGTTCTTCCTAACTTTTGCCCCAGACCCTCTCGAGAGAGGGAGAGGCAGTGGCATACCCTCGATGTCAGACGCGCGCTGCGTATTTATATCAACCGCACTCAACTGTTCAGGAAATCGGAATCTCTATTCCTTTCATTTCAACCTAAGACGCTGGGTTTCAAAGTATCCCCGTCAACAGTAGGCCGTTGGATCAGAGCTACAATCTCCAAGGCCTATTTAACACAGGCGCTTCCTGTTCCCAGTGGAATAACCGTACATTCCACAAGGAGTGCAGCCATCTCAGCAGCCTGGGCTACTCAGGTATCGATAAATGACATCTGTCGAGCGGCCACCTGGTCGTCTCCGACATCCTTCATCCGTCATTACAAAATCGATGTGTTTGCTTCAGCAGAAGCGTCCTTTGGCAGACGAGTGCTACAGCAAGTGGCCCGAGAGCCAGAGGAGATTCCGACCCAGACGGAGTCCCTCCCATAGGATAGGCCATGCATTGGTATGTTCCACTCTGGATGCTCGAAGCAGCTCTATGGAAAATGGGTGTTGGTACTCACCTGATACGCCCTTTCTCATTGAGCTGCATAGAGCATCCAGCCCCACCCTAAATTAGCCATCTGGTGGGGAATCCTGTTTCGGCCAATGAATCAAGGAGTCAAGTAGTTGAAAGTTGTTATATTAGTTAGGATGAGAGGAGAGTTTGTTTGTCTTCTCGTCTTCGTAAAACTGGGGAACCCTACGGAGGAGTCACGTGGAGGAGGAGGAGCGTTCCTCATTTATAGCTCAGCCTGGAGTGCAGAGACTAGAGCACCTTCCACTTTGGATGCTCTAAGCAGCTCAATGAGAAAGGGGGTATCAGGTGAGTACCAACGCCCATTCCATTATTTCTAGCAGAACTTTGAGACAGTTTGTCAACTTTGTTAAACCTAGGGAAGAGACCTAAAAACATAATGACTCTTGATTTTTTATAAAAACAATCATTTATCAGTACTTGTTAAATATTGTTAAAGAGGAATAGTTATAATGCTTCTAAATTGCATTTACAATTAGTTGTTAAAGAATTGAACTGAAGAATTATAATGTAAATGTGAACATCCACTGGACATATGTCTATGGCAATTCTCAATCATCCAGGCCATAATTGTCCCAAAGTTGCTTTTTCAATGGGACTTTCTGATTTTTCTTTGAAGACATGTTGCTTCTCATGCAAGAATTCTGGGAAAAGATAAGGAATTTGTAGATAGAGAATAAGTATTCTTGTTACTCTATGTCACTCAGCAGTTTCAAATACCGCTATCCATATAATTTCTTCCTTCTTTCTCTCTTTAAAATAGTGGAAACATAAACATAGTATAGCACAGCAAGATAAAATAAGTAACAGTAACTAAATTTTTCATGGAGCAGCATATACATACATACATACATACATACATACATAACAACATGTACATACACATTGCATCATGGAAAAATATTTTAGTTGACTTAAAATGCATCTTTTTTTCTTTCAATCAGTTAAGTTTTCTAAGATTTCACAGGGGAAAAGATCGTAATATGACTTTGCTTATGGAATTACTCTTGTTGAATTTGTTCTTTATACGTTTCTTATGTGGAGTAGAAAGGATATTAACAAAAACCATATGATGTTTGGACAACAAGCTATTCAGTCATTTCCTTTTGCAACCAATGGATTTGGGTGTTCTGAAAAAAGTGCACCCTATATTTGCGGAAACATGCTTAGAAAACAGCAGTCTAAGCATCTGAAAAATGACTGAATTGAGGAGCATTCCCAAACTATATAGTTGTTTCGTTTCAAAAACAATGTAAATTAAGCATAAGTTTTATATTATAACTAAATTGCCAAATACATAGCAGTAGCAGATCTGGCTTGTATTTCACTTTGTTCAGCCTCATGCAGATTAGAATGATTTCCTAAAAATTATTAAAAATGCCTAACATTATCCTAAAAATTAAACTATAAAAATGAAGGAATTTGTATTATTAGAACAGTAATGGCATTTTAGCTCTTCTATCTGAGTTACAGGCAATTAAAATACAGGTATTCCTCGACTAACAATTACAGTTGAGACCAAATTTTTTAATTGCTAAATGGTACTATCATAAAGCATGATATCATGCAACTACATTGCTTAGCAATGGCAGTCTTGGCATTTCCCAGTGCCATCATTAAGCAAATTCCATTAGTCTTTAGTTAAGAACCAACTCCAATTAAAGCTATTCTGGATTTGGTCCCTTCCAGCCTTGAACCTTAGTAAGGTAAGGGACTACATTTGTGTCCCCCCACCCACCTATCTCCTCTCCTTCTTTGTCCTTTTGGCTACACTGCATTTCGCTTTGTGCTGTGCAAAGCAGCCCCCAAATCATGAAGCTCTGGGGCTGCTTGCCACACAGAAAGTCAAGGGCTTCTTGGCATGCCTCAACTATGAGACTGCAGGAGTCCCCTGAGCTATAGTATAGTACAAAGCTGCAGTTACCCCAAGAAGCCTTAACCACCCTAACCAAGCCCAGGAGTACAGTGCAAAGTTCAGGAAGCCCCAGCCATACAGTGCAAAGTCCCAAGCCCAGTTTCAGGTACTTTCAACACCCTGAACTGAGACCCCTGCTTCTCTACGCTCTACAGCCCCAGCTAACCTCTGCCTTCTTTCTCACTGCTGACAAGGCATGTCTGCACAGGATCCTTTGCAAGGCGGCTGCTGGCCAAGTGAAGCTATGTTCTCCAATTCCAGCAAAGAAACTGCCATGTGTGACCTTTGGAAGAAAGCCTTTTGCAATCAGCAGCTGCCTCACAAGGGACCAGATTGCGCATACTTGTCAGCAACCAGAGTGAGAAGGCAGCGAAGGTTAGCTAGGGTGACAGGATCTTTGAATGCAGGGAACCAAAAAGGCATAGTTGGGAAGAGATAGGTAGGGGAGAGTTGAATCATCCCTGTAGTTGTAAATGCAGGTTGCCTGCCAAGCATCCAAATATTTGTCAATCGATCACATGACTGGAGGATTTGCAATGGCTATAACTTTGCGGAGTGGTCATAAGTCCCTTCATTTAGCACCACCATAACTTAATTGCTGAACAAACTATTGTAAATCAAAGACTACTGTGTCACCCTTTAGTCTCTACAATGTTCAAGGGAGATTTGCTGTTTGAGCAACACATTGCAAAGTCCACAGCAGTTAGAATAAGGAAAATCTCTAAGTATAGAATAAATATTCCCCAGCAACCCTTTTTCTCTGGTGTGCCTCTATAATATTGCCTTCAATCTCAATTTATATTGGAGGTACTTTAAACTATTGTTGGGTATTCCGGGATTAAATTTGTGTTAGCTTCCATAAGACAAGAACCTGATCAATTTCAAGGTGTGCAAACGCTGTTGTGAGTTGCTATTTGTAATAGAACAAAGATGATCGTATGCAGTGGGATCGGTTTTTTTGCATTCTGTTTTAAGAAGAGTGAGTTTTCACACTGAACTCTTCCACTGTACACTGTACATCTACTGGACTCTGCAGATTAGCTGTCTATAGTTTCTGGAAAAGTAAGAACAGTAAACCCATACTCAAAACAAATCCATAGGACAGGTAATCAACGCATGGCATGGAAGATCAGTAAAGGAGGAAAGATTCTGTTTTTCATTACTGGGCAGCTCCAAAGATCATCTGCTGGTTGAACTGCTTTTGACAGAAGGTTTGGTGTGTGCTACATCAGCATAATCTTGAGAGAAATATTGCCCAGTAAAATGGGAGACAACATTCTACTTTACTCTTCAATCCCACCTCTGTTGGCTGTTTTACAGGGGAGGGGTTCACAGTGGGTTTAGCTTGAAAAGAAGTCTGCCAGGAGCTGATTTTCCAAGAAGCCCACTAAAGTAGTGCTGATATTGGCAGACTGTTTCCCACCATCTAGTAGTATTCAGAAAGGAGGAATGAATACATCTCACACCTGAAATTATCACTCAAGTTACTTGCTAATAAGCCAGAATAGAGGTAGGATATGAATTGACAGGAAATGTTATGCCTGCCAGCTCAAGGTGGGCAGGCAGCACTTTAACTGAACCATAGGGAAGCGACAACATGAGGTAAATTTTCTCTATGGAGATGCATACTTTAAAAAAGAGATTCTCTTTTCTGTGTTATGTGAGACTCGGGCCCGGCATTATTTTGTGGCTTCTTTACCACCATCCTGCCCCAGGCACTACTATTTTGCTTTACTGGCTTGTTCAGTTGTTTCATATTATATATATTTTTAAATAGTGTAGGATATAGTAAAATTGAAGCAGTATATAAATTTATTTTTAATGGTGCTATTTAGATATTAAAGAGAATCCTGGTGACATTCTGGGACCGAGTCAGGGGCATATTTTCTATTGGAATATATTTGCCTGAAGGTAGTAATATGCATTGATGGAGAAGCATCTCAAGAAAATAAGTTCTAATTATGTTTACAGTGTGAACTTCTGCCAATTTTAAAAATCAGTTTGAAATTAAAAAAATACAAACTCTATAAGTTATCTTTTCCTCATGCTTCTAATATACATGGAGTGTAGGACCAGATGCTGTAGAAATGAAGGTAATTAAGCAATTATAGCAAAGTTTTATTTTAGAGTAGTTAACCCGTATTTGATTGAAACATTTCTGTTTACATGAAATAGAGTCAGTATTGCAATGTATTAGATTTTCTTTTTGGGGAATAGAGCGCACACATAGGAATAAATTTTAATTTTAAACTTTAACAGAGAGAAGGAGCAAGAAAAGGAAGAACAGTTAATGGAAGACAAGAAAAGAAAAAAAGAGGATAAGAAAAAGAAGGAATCTACTCAGAAGGTAAGGGTATTTGGCCTTTTGTCATTCAGTATTCATTTTTTATAATTGGGAGTTCACTTAAAATAATTGCCTTTATGCCCTCAGCCATGTTCTACTTTGTCCTGCCTTCATTCAGTTTTGTGCTCACAATAAAAAGCCTTTAAGTACACAAGATACCTCTTGAATTTTGCATACAGCCAAGTGATGGTTTGCTATGTATATGTTTTTCTGCTTGTGTATTTATCTAAAAATACCTATTATTTATCCTTGTGAGTAGGTAAGTTGAATAGAAAAGGTGAGGATATTATTTAAAAAAAACCAATCTAGAGAATTGGTTGGGGCTTTAGGAAATACTTGAAGGGGGAGCCCTTTATATCTGTAAATTGTAATATATTTTAATTATTAGGTATGTAATAATTATTAATAATGAAATATTAGTTATTTTCTGCTTGCTTTTAGCAAAAGATTGTGAACTAATGCAGTCGTCTTTGACTTATAGCAGTTCATTTAGGGACTATTCAAATTTACAACAGCACTAAAAAGTTAATTAGGACTGTTTTTCACATTTAGGACCGTTGCATGTCCCCATAGTCACATGATCAAAATTCAGATGCTTGATAACTGACTTAAAGTTAAAATAGTTGCTGTATCCTATTCCCAAGGTCATGTGATCCCCTTTTGTGACCTTCTGACTCTGGAAGCCAGAGTCACTTAACCATCTTACAAACTTAATTACTGCAGTGATTCACTTAACAGCATGGCAAGAAAGGTCGTAAAATGGGCAAAACTCGCTTAACAAATGTTAGCAGCAGACATTTTGGGCTCAATTTTTTGTCATAAATCGAGGACTACTGTTAGGGATAACATTGGTTACCTAACTTAGTTTGGGTAAAATAATATATATAAACTATGTTAGTGAGTTTAAGTGTGTGTGTATCACTTTAACTGTTAAAACATGTATTTTGGGTGCGGTTGTAAAATCACCATAAGAGGGAGCAAGAGAACTCACTGTTTGCTGGCTTTTACTGAATTGCTGACAATGATGGATTGATGATGATAACTGCTTGTTTTTCCCTGCTATTGCTGAGAGAAGAAAAAAGATTTGATTTTCTTCATATCTCTAACTGCAAAAAAAGAGATATATTACTGGACTGATTATTTGTAAGTTTACTGACCTCTTTTTCGACACTGGACTTTGCAACTGATTAATCCCCGGAAGGACTGAACTAGTGTATGACATATGGACTGTTTGACTATGCTATAACTCTTGCTGGAATAAAAAAAACTATTTAACAGGCTGCATAGTGTATCTGTTTTACTGAGTGTAAGTTACAACAACGTTAATCTCACATATTTGCCTGCCTGCTAGACTGCCGTTGCACATTCTGCTTGGGTGTGTATCCCTAACACCTACCTGTAATCCATCCTGGAATAACTATAAAAATGCATCATTAGCAGAAATACTGCCTCCTTTTAATAATATTTCCAGAGCTCCAGAATGGGGTTTTTTTAAGAGGTAGCCGTATCAGTGTCTGATAACACTGATTCCCAAATATTTCTTTAATATGTAATAGTTGTTTCACAGACTGAGAAAGATTCAAGATTTGCTTTTGTAAACAAACATATGCAGGCATCTTCGTTTTTAGTACTGTGTTTCTCATATAATAAGGCCGGGTCTTATTTTTTTTTTTGAGCCCCCCAAAAATGGCTAGGCTGTCTTTTTGAGGGTGACCTAATTCCCTCCCCCCTTTGAATCTTTGGATGGGCGGGCAGCAACGGCTTGGATGTTGACCTCTGCGTTGGTAGGGCACTTCGTATTGGGGTCAACGCAGGCAGTACCATATCCAGGTGTGCAACAAAAGTACTTCCTAATGGCAAGGGCCCCCCACACACACCATTCCCCGCCATTTTGCATGTTTTAATATAGGCCTTAATTTGGGGGGAGGGGTTTAATTTCATTTCATGCCTATAAAACCTGCTGGGACTTCCTATTGGGGGAGGCTGTATTGTTGGAGAAATAGGGTAGAAAGAATCAAAGTTTTTACAAAAACTTTGTAAAAATTAGCTAAGAAAGTATCTTGCCTAATATATTGAGCAATACATTGATTCTATCTTGGAAGTAATTTGGTTACTGTCAACATTCATTTTAGGATACTTAGAAATAATGTCAGTTTAAAACAATTAACCTAATATTTGTAAAGGACTATTTGTATATATCAGTACTAACACCATTTAAAAAGTACTGTTGCTTTTCTAGGTTGCCTATTTCCTTGGTTCTCAGCCTTTTAGTGATTTTAGTGTTAGTGATTTTTTTCCAGCCTAATTATGTATATTTGAAAATAACTGCTAGTATTTAAATAATTAGCTGGACTTAAAAATAATTCCTAGCAACAATTCCGGAGAGCTACAAAATATAAAGTTCAAATTTGTAGACATCCGCCATTTACCTTTAGATAAAAAGTTATGCAGGAACCAAGAAAAAATTATTGATCAAAGATGGTAACTTTGCCAGGATGTAAACCGTATCTTTTTCCCTCAACAATTGCTGATAAAAAAATTTTTTAAAGTTCTGGCAATGTCACATATATTACTATCATAAGAAGATGTAGAGTTTTTCATTTGCTGTTTTTCTGGGCTTTTATAAGCCAGAATGTCATGTCTAAAAGAACACACAAACTGATCTAGGATAAGGGACATGTTTAATAAGCAGTAGTTTCTGAAATAGATGGGATAAGATAAAGTAATACCATAGAGATAAAATAAATGTAATTTCAAATTCCATGTAATTAAAAATTAAGTAAAGCTAATATAAGTGATTGCATTGTATTTAACTACGTTGTAACTATCAAAATTTTTGTTGTAAAACTTTTGTTGTAAACTTTATATCTAATAACTCATCCAAGAGATTACTGTGAAGTTAGATCTCACCACCTTATTCCATCTACCAATATGTTCACACTCTATTTTCTATTCAATTTATTAAAATTTAAAATTATGAGGGTGCAGTTATGACTTTATTCAACCTTGAACATCCCACATTCCTTTAGGACAGGGGTGTCCAACCTTGGCAACTTTAAGACTTGTGGACTTCAACTCCCAGAATTCCTCAGACAGCAAAGCTGGCTGGGGAATTCTGGGAGTTGAAGTCCACAAGTCTTAAAGTTGCCAAGGTTGGACACCCCTGCTTTAGGAGCTCAGAAAAATTATATGATAATCTTCCTTCAGTTAATCCCACAACACCTTTGTGAAATAGCATTGAGTTGAGAGTAGAAGTCCAAATTCACTCAGTAAAGATCTCTGTTGAGAAAAAGGTTAAATATAGATTTGTCCAAGGCTAGGTTATAATATTTACCAGTACAACACACTTATTTTGTGACAATAAAAGGCATTTGTTTTATGGATGTAAAATGAATAACAGAGTTGGAAGGGACCTTGGAGATCTTCTAGTCCCACCCCTGCTCAAACAGGAAATGCTATACCATACAGTCTCAGGTACTTCAAATGTTATTGCTGAGTTTAATCTTTAATCTTAAGGCAAGTTGGAAAGTGTAATACTGGTTTTCCTGATCTCTTTGGCCTTTAACAACTGATATTAACAAGATTTTCATATATCTTTTACCTAAATAAAAATTAGACAAATTATAAACTATATGATTTATTTCCATCAATTGAATTAAATGGCAGCAAAAAGGAAAGTGTTTTTTAAATGCACCTTATTCTATGGATTTGGCTAAGCTGGTTTAAACAGTGGTCACATTATGACTTTGTTGTTATGTAAATAAATACCCAGCATCGTCAAAAATTAACACAAATCCGTACATAATTTTACTTTATTAATTTTTAAAAAGTTTTCATAATTAACTCCTGCAACATACACTAAGGAAATTTAATATTTAATATTTTATTGTAAAGTAAGCATTTGGAATAGCAAAGGCTAGAATTCAAATTAGAAAACATATCCCACTTTTTATAATGTGTTCAGCTTTATTTAAAGTTTGTTCGGTTTATATTTCATACCAATAAAAATGTAATAAAAGATGTGGCACATACTACCTAACTTTTTTGTTATTCACATGGGAGACAAAAAGTGGTTCGATCATATGAGAGCATATGTATATGCATGTACACTCAAACTCATACGTTGGAGAACCAGTGTGACATAGTAGTTAAGGTGCTGGGTTGAAATTTTTGAGGCCCAGGTTCTAGTTCTTTGGACAAAAAATGGCTTCAGGATTTGGAGTCATTTAATCTCATAGTCCTAGACTGGAAAATTGAAAAGAATGTTATCAATCACACTGGAACAATGTGATAGAATACAGTCTACAATCTAAATGGAGAAGCCTTCAACTTGCAATGGACTGAGACAAGCTGATAGCTTTTATAGCTATCAGTTGCTCTATCTATCCCAGCCACTTTGCATTTATAACAACTACTCACTGCATTCTTACTTTTCAATTGTACCTACATCAGCGTTTGTATAAAATAGATGCCATATGCTATCTAACCTGACACCTGAGTCTAACCTTAGTTATTTTCCCGCTTATTCCAAAATTTACTATAACATCTGTTATAAACAATTGCACAACTATATGGGGAAAGCATTTTGAACAGGGAATACGGCCTTCCAGGTGCTACTAAGGTAGCTCCCTGCATCCTTTAACACTTAGCAGCTGGACTGTTCAGAACTATAGTTGAATGGTAGCACATTTTCCACCATTTTATTTTAAATCATTGTTATAGAAGTTGAAAATAATTTAATAATTTGAGTATTTATGTCTTATAGTTTTATCTTAAATTTATGTAGTCCTAATCCATGAACAGAACAGCAAGATATCAGTCAAATCAATTGCACAATCTCTGCCCCCATAGGATGAGAACATAAGTTTAGTTGTGAACAAATGTTGATTTCCTGGCCATTTCTTCAACAGAAACAAGTCAGTAAACTTAATACAGATAGTCCTTGATTTATGACCACAACTGAGCTCAAAAATTTATGTTGCTAAGTAAGAAATTTGTTAAGTGAGTGTTGCCCCATTTTACTACTTTTCTCGCAACATTTGTTAAATGAATCACTGGGGTTAAGTTAGGAACACAGTTGTTAAGTAAATTTATCTTCTCCGTTGGCTTTGCTTGTCAGAAGGTTGCAAAGGGGATCATGTGACCCCAGGACACTGCGGCCATCATAAATATGAGTCCCTGATATCTAAATTAAGTAAATTATAGTTACTATTGCTCTCCAACCATGATTGGTAAACATACTATATATCACAATTTTAAGGTTAATTGTAGTTATAATTTTTCAGTTGGGATATCATAGCAAGTTTTGGTAATTCAGAAATGTATGAAAGAGCAAGCATCTGAACTAACAGTTCATCCTGACTTTTTATTATGGTTTGGGGGAAAAGCAAGGATTAATACTGTTTGTAAATGGTGGCTTATTGCAGTGAAACATTTACAACTATTTGTATTAATTTTAAAATCTACAGTAATGGAGTTAGAATTATAATGTTTCTGGTTTATCAGTTAAATGTTGAAAATTAGTGTTTGGCTTGTGATAAAATATACATTACACTAGGAGGTGGATTGTGATTCAAGATGCCATATTGGGGTTAGAGAGAAAGTAGCTATGGGTGCTGGTAAATTTCTAAGTCAGTGGTTGTTACTTAGAACCTGTAGTCTGCCGACCGCTGGGGGACCATGATGTCATGATAGAGGGTCTGTGAAGGCTTGAACAAATGTTATGATTTAAGTCTTGGTCTGTGGCACAAAAGGTATTTAAAGGGGCTCTAAATAATTTGTATAGCCTGCATATTTAAAATAACAGTAACTAGATTGCATTTATATCTTCTTATTATTAAAATGAACAAAGTTTAGGATAAGCAAGATTAGATTTTTATATGGATGCTTTATGAACAGATTTATTTTTTGGTTCTAGTTCTTTAATCCTAAATATATAACTTGTATTGGCTTCCTGATGAATTGAATAGTTCAGTGAAAATACAACACCTTCAGGATTTAATCTACATTGCCATATTCCAAAGTTTACTTTACTTTTTTAAAATGCATATATAGTACCGGTATCTCTACTGATAGAAATAATGAGTTGCCTGACTGAAATTGTAATATTGGCAGGTACCGCTGCATGTTAGTATACTATTACTATCTATGAGTAGTTAGTAATTATTATTTAGATAATAATAGTTTCAAAACTATGATAACTTACGAAAACCAAATTACTTTTGTTTTTATTCTTACTAATTATAGGTCACAGATCAAAAAACCAAAGGTAAGAAGCTTTAATTTTTCTAACTTTTTGCTCTTCTTGCTATTTTGCTATTTCTGGAGAAATCATTTACTTTTTACAAAAATATTTCATATTTCACATTTATTATTTTTATATATGTCTCAAAACAACAAGCATACCTAATACAACTTTCATCTCTTTTACCCACAAAAGCTGCTTAGTGAGTTGGATTGAAAGAGGGTAATTGGCTCAAAGTCACCCAGCCAGGTTTATCCTTATGATAAAGCCCATATTCTTATGTAAAGTACTATGGGGTTAACTGAATACAGAACTTTTTTTTTTCCTACAATATAAAGGAGAAATGTTTTGTTTTTCCAGTCTTTAAAGAGAGCTAGCTTATTTTCATTTGTTTTTCTATTCAGTCACGTCCAATTCTTGGACACTGCCTAGATAGATAGGTCCTCGCAGTTTTCTTTGCAAGCTTTTTCAGAGTGGCCCAATCTCACCTAGCTAGCTTTGGCCTTAAGGCAAGATTAGAATTCGCAGTCTCTCCGTTTCTTGACCACAGCGCCCTTATGCCTAAAAATAATTGTTTTTAATTGAATAACTTAGTTGTAACTTAGAAAAGGTGAGATTTAACTCATATTTCTTCTCAGGTTTAATAGATCTTTAATTTATTGGGAATCCTTGCTTAGTGGCTTGGAGAAAAATTCTAAATTAACCAAACTGAAAACTAAAAATGCCTAGCTGATACCATATTCCACAGGGTGAGCACGGCCTGTCTTTTGAAACATAAATCCTAGGTCTATGGGAGTCGTAGTTCTCCTGAATCATAGTTCCCACAAATATATTCACACATGGTTTTGGAGTGACTTAAATTAGAAAACTAAAATGTGATGTTATTCAATAGAACGACAAACCCAGAAAAAAGACTCTAACTCAGTGATGGCTAACATTTTCAGCACAAAGTGCCCAAAGCGCACAAAAGTACGTGCATCCCCAAAGTGCAATGTGCACGTATCCCTTGCGCATGTGCCCCCCCAATTCATGCGTCCCCACGCATGTGCAGCAGAGACCCGAAGACCAGCTAGCCAGTGGGAGGCACACGTGGCAGAGCTGAGCTGGGGCGACATCTCGTGTGCCCACAGAGGGGGCTTTGCATGCCACCTCTAGCATGCAGGCCATAGGCTCACCATCACAGCTCTAACCAACACTGGAAAGAAAATAAATTCTTAGAGTTAAGCACAATTCTATGTTCTAGACAGTTTTTGGTTCTGGATATCTGGACACTTACCGTGATGAAATGAATATAATTTCACTCTTGATTAAGACATTTTGTGTAATTTATTTGGAAGTTAGATCTTCAATTTGATAGCACCTGCCTTACTTACAAAATGATCAAACTTCAAAGAGCTTTATGTGGGATTATCTGAAAAACTTCCAGATTGTTCATGGTGTGACACTTACAGATTTTACAGAATCAGATATCAGATTATAGAGGCTGTATAACA
Source organism: Hydrophis major (assembly GCA_033807585.1). NCBI lineage: Eukaryota > Metazoa > Chordata > Lepidosauria > Squamata > Elapidae > Hydrophis > Hydrophis major. Next base: position 179,607,010 of record CM066331.1, on the reverse strand, counting down.
AGTCTACGCACCCCTGTTAAAATGCTAGGTTTTTGAAATGTAAAAAAAAAAAATCACTTCAGAATTTTTTCCCCACCTTTAATATAATATATAAGCTATACAATTTAATTGAAAAATAAGCTGAAATCTTTTAGAGGGGAAATAACAATAGAAAACAGAATAATGTGGTTTCATAAGTGTGTACACCCTTAAACTAATAGTGCTATGAAGCACCTTTTGATTTTATGACAGAATTCTATCTTTTTAGGTAGGAGCCAATCAGCAACAACAATTCTTTATCTGAAAAATCTTTTTTGATCCATCCATGAGTCAATTTCATAAACATATCATGAAGAACAGTCAAATTAGTTACAGAATCCATCCCTTCAAACACCAAAAGAAGTCCTTTCATTTTATCTAACATAGACATTGGTACTTTTTCTTAGTGAAACCCAATTTGCTCTTTGATACTCTGCTAGGGTATTAGAGGTGCTTTTCAAGGGAATTTGATGATTGTTTTCCAACATAATCATTTTAGCTCTCCTATTTACAATCTATTTTTAACTTTAAAGCATTTAGAGCAGAAATAAATGTTTTAAATAACTACTTTATAACATGTAATTTGCATTTATTGTAACTATTATTACAATATAATAATTTATTAAAAATGTAAAGATAGCCTTTAGACAAGCTTCATTTGCTGAGAGTGGGTTAGAAAATGCTACCCGCTGAGATATAATCATACCCAATATGACTTAAAAAGCTTCATACTTATACTAAAACGACACACAGTCCTGTGTAAAAGCTATACCTATAAGGTACATCAGTTTGCCTCTTTAAACTCATTTATCACTTCATTTCTTATTTTACTGAGACTGAAGAGATTCTTTGAAGCTTCTTCCTGGCTTGTCTAAATAATAATATGTCATCTGACCCATTTATGACCATAACATTTCTCAATACATTTTGTATTAATAACTAAAGCTATACAATTCTGTTTTCTCTGAATACTATTCTTCCATTTTATTAAAAAGCTATATCTACTTAAATGGGATACTTTTGAAGATTTTTATAAAAGATTATTACAGTTGCTTCATGTTTATGTATTTTTAAGATTGTGTCAACATGCGTAAACTTTTTTTAAAAAGTAAAAGTATTTATGCCTTTCTTCCGTCTCTACTTTTTTAGTCTGAATTTGTCAAATGTATGTTTTAAACATCTTAAAATCATAAAATGAAAAAGTGTAACTGAACAAATAAAAAAGTTTTTCTATGTATAATTTGCAAAATTCAATCTCATATGAAGACAAAGTTTTAAAATAAGCTATATTTCTAGTTACAAAGTAGTTCTTTCTTACAGTTGTTTATAGTATATTTGCCCCATTTAAATACTATGGCGGATTTATAATACTATCCATAATGAAAAACAATACAAATAATTTAAGTAGTTTTTCTGTTATTTTATTCCCTTATGGTCTAGCCATTGTAATCACTCATTTGCTTTCATTTTTTAAAAGAAATGTGTTTGGTGAGAAGGTAATGACATTCTGTGCACTTCGATGTATAGTCATGTTGGCCATATACCACAGAAGCCTCTTTGGACAATGCTTGGTTAAGAAACTGAGATGAGTATTGCCCTCTAGAGTCAGACACAACATCTTTACTCCCCCACCCCTTCTTTGGTGGAGAATACCATCTTGATAATTATAGCTGATAGACTGAAAAGCTTTTAGTGGATTCTTGGCAAACTTCTCTAATGTTTTTTTTTTTTCCTTGTGAATTCATGTTATAGTGATTCCTAATTTTCTTCATGCTTAAAGTTAGCAATATTTTAATAGCTCTTATTTATTGTGATTTTATGACACCATTAAACTTGTAAACAATACTAAATATCACCCAATATTTTACATTATAGTGCCCGAAGCGACAAAAACAAGTTTAAGCCAACCAGTGACCGCCAGCCCAATTGGCAGCTCTCCATCGCCACCTATAAACGGTGGCAATAATGCCAAAAGGGTGGCAGTGCCGAATGGTCAACCGCCAAGCGCTGCCCGCTACATGCCTCGGGAGGTGCCGCCGCGATTTCGTTGCCAGCAGGACCACAAAGTGTTATTGAAACGTGGGCAGCCCCCTCCGCCATCTTGTATGCTCCTTGGAAGTGGAGTAGGGCCTACTTCCTCTCCAGCACCTGGAGCAAATTCAAACAACGCACAATCAGTAACAGGAGTGCTACTGCCATGTGACAGTGGGACTGCAACTGGTATGAAACCATTAGCATTCTGCTTAGTATTTTGCTATCTGTGCTATGTCATATAATTTTGTATTTTGAATTTAGAAATTGATTTTTTTAAATTTACTCATTTATATCCTGAAATCTCTGTAACAACCTTTGAAGGAAAATCACAGTCTTTGGGAATAAGGCAGAATACAAAACATAAATATTGCAGTACATTTTTTAATAAAAATTTTATTTTAATTATTCACATAAAGCTAGGTAAGTAGATTTTTTTATAAAAAACAGATTACATTTTCTCCGGCATATTTCCTTAGAGGGAAGTGAAAAAAGCATTCTAAGTTCAAACTATTCTGATTTCAGATCAGAGATTTGTAATCTTCTGAATCTGAAAAATGTGAATTAATTAGTTCGTATGAATTCAGAAATACCCTGATACTAAATCAGTTTGTTACCAGAACCAGTAAACAGATTAAAGTTATCACATGCCCAGAAGATTTGTTTCTAGAGGAGGAAGAACGATAGAGAAATTGAACATTCTATTATGAAGTGAACTTGCATTTTGATACAGGGTAGTCACTAGAATTTGAAATGCTGTCATAGGTTTTAAGTCAAAACAAAGAAACTTTTTTGTTTCCAGCAGGAAACAATGTCTCACACTGAGTGCTTGAGACATTGTATTTAAGTTGTTTTGCAAAGTGTGATTGGAAATTAAATAAATGTGATTGGATGTCAGATGTCTACTCTACTGCTAATAGCTAGGCTAGATGGGATGATGTGAGTATTAAAAAGAAACAAGCACTGAACATGTCCAGATGGAATATGATAGGTTGAAGCTGCATTACCCTGCTTCTAAAGTTATGGTTGCTTATTTTTTAATTGTAGTTAGGTAAGTTTTATATATGTACCTCCATTTTGCATGTAAGTCTTTAAAGTTAAGTATGCGAGTTACTTTGCTTCAGGGTCACATAACAGTACTGTGTAAATATAAAGAAATTCAAATCCAACTTTTGAGACCTAAAAGACATAATTTCTCTAATACTTTCTATGAGAAACTGCTTTGAATTCTTATGCATTCCAGGTTGTGCTATCAGTGATAGCATCTAATCACTTATCTTTTGTTAGCCTTTATCTTTAATTGCCTTTGATTTTTTTTAAGCATCAGGATCTTCTTCAATGACTCTTGCTTTCTCATGTGTCCAAACTAAATTTTATCTGCATTAGGGCTTTTGTAACATCCAGATTTACTTCATCTAGCATTGAATTATTTACCCTCAAAATAAGTCCTACTTAAGCACCTGCGCAGCTGGCCACCCACCCATTCCTCCTGGTTGTTCACGGTGCCACCGACATTAGGTGAAATGAGGCAAGGGAGGGTGGAGTTGCTCCATATGCACACCGGCTTAACTCGGGGACCCCATAGCCAGGCCATCTGCCTTGTGGTGGCAGCATCACCAGCCATTGGGTTCATTGGGTTTGCATCAATTTTATTCCAACGTTGAAATTCAAAGCATCATTTTTCTTCGTTTCGCCATTTTTATGGTCCCATTTTCATGCCTATATATTACCACTAAGATATAATGAAAAACATGTATTTATTTGGGTTGGGATTGCCTATTATTTTAACTTTAATATCTGTTAATATTGAGCAATAGTTTCCTACTGCTGCAATATCCTTTTCACCTTCCACAATGAATTCCTTAGGTTTTCCTTGATTTTAGCTACCAAAGTGATACTGTGTTTCCCCGAAAATAAGACCTACCCCAAAAATAAGACCTAGTATGTTTTCTGCATGTGTGCCCATTACAACCCCTACCCCCAAAATAAGTCCTACTTAAGCACCTGCGCAGCTGCCCACCCACCCATTCCTCCTTGGTTGTTCACGGTGCCACTGACATTAGGTGAAATGAGGCGAGGGAGGTTGGAGTTGCTCCATATGCACACCGGCTTAACTCGGGGGCCCCATAGCCAGGCCATCTGCCTTGTGGCAGCATCACCAGCCATGTGCAGCAGGAGCCCACATGTCCACTAGCCCACTACTTCTGGCATGGCACCGGAGCAGAAGGCCGAGTAATGTGCCCTTGCCGCAGCTATGAGGCAAGGCAGGGGGAAATGGAGTTGCCCACGCATCCCACACCGGCTTACCTCAGGGCCCTGCAGGCAGGCCCCAACAACAGCCTCGTCTCATGGTGGTAGCTCCTACATCCCCATCCAGCAAGACACCGTGTGGCCGCCGGCCCACTTCTGTGGGCTCTTGCTGAACAGGGATGCCAAAGCTGACACCGCTAGGCTGTGGGGGCCCTGAGGTAAGCTGGTGCAAGGTATGTGGGGCAGCTCCACTCCCCCACCTCGCAGCGGCAACACTCAAAAAAAGTAACACCCACCCCCGAAAATAAGCCCTAGTGCTTATCTCGGAGCCCAAAAGAAAATAAGACTGGCTTTTATTTTCAGGGAACACACGATATATTCTGCAAATAAATTAAACTTGGCAACTTCTGTCCCAATTTTGAACCATTGAATTGCTCCATATTCTGTTCTGTTGTTTCCTTGGTCATCATAAAACAGGTAGCTGAGTAACCTGGCATTTCCTTGTTTTAAAAGGGTACGCCATACAATAATTTAAAGAACAGGCCATAGTCCACATAATCAGTAACTCTAGTATAATCAAGAAAACAAATGATTGCTATCGTTTTGAAACTCGATATGTGTAATTATTTCTTGCTTTTAAAATTATAAAAACTCCCTCACCTTTCTCATTATCTGTCAGATGTTAGCAATGTAACCTTGGGTACCTGTGCTTCTTCTGGGTCAGATTGTACGTCTGTCATTTCTTGTTCAATGTATTATTTAATTTTGGATTTTATGGTTTTACTACCATGTGAGATGCATACAATAAATGATTGATTCTAAACATGTAAACACTGGAAAGTGATCAGTGTTAAACTGGGGAATGACCTCAAAACAGCCTGTAAAATGGAATACATTATGTACATTTATTATAAATTATTTAATTTTCTCTCATTCTGACAAATCCAAAAGATGAATCTAGAAGGGTGATAGAGGAGAGGGGGCTTTAGAATATAGACTTAAGGCCTGTGTAGTTTGGTTTACTATAAAGGCCTGCAAAGGGGATTGTATCTTCTTTAGTTTGGTGGCAGCACTGATAGCATATGAATACTATAACAACTTAATCTGATATTAAAATAACACTTTATTACAGCATCAGCATTGGAGAAGGTAGTAGGAAATTCAAATATAAAGCTTTTCAGTTCAGACCATAATTTTATGACCTGAAATTTCTATCTTGACAGCATAGGCAGCCACTAATAGCTTGTATGGTGCAACTTGTAAAGCAGTCTGTCATAGCTGTAGCAAGTTTTTTTGGGCAATTGCTTACAAGATAATAGGTATAAGTGAAAACATAGTTATGAATACATGGATACATATAAGAAAAATAAAAATACATAAAAGAAACAATAAATAAATAAAAAAGTTGCTTAAAGGAGCAAAGGCTTCATGGCATTAAACATAAAGTGGTAGCAACTAATGTATCCAGTACATATTGGGGTCTACTTCTTTTCACATCAACATCTTGTACCAGTATCGGCATGAACTGAAGCCACTGAGTGTTAAATTTTTGGGAAACCAAAATTCTTAAAGCATTATGACATTGTATCCAAAATGAGTTCTGCAAGAGGCTGGTTTTACTATATACTGACTACTGGAGTGTTAATTTATGTTTTTATTAACAGGGTAATGTACAGGTTCCCAATGGAGTATTTTGAGTGATTGCTGCCACAGAATTAAGAGTATGCATCCCACATGCAGAGTTTAGTTCCTATGAGTTATTTTGATAGTATGCTAAGAATTATGTTTGGCTATCTGTATTCTTAAATGAACAAATGATAAAAACATGCTGAATACACATAGTTTTTCATGCTCTGATTTATATTGATGAATTATACAACAATATTGATTTATGTATTTGTTAAATTTATCTGCTGCCTATCTCGCCATGAAGCAGTTTACAACAGCGGTCCCCAACCTTGCTGGCTTTGTGGACCAATGCAGGTGGGGGAGAGGGGATGGTTCTGTTAGAGTGTTGGGTAAGCCGTTAGCACAAATGGGTACATGCTATTGCACCACTTGTGCAGTCCTGGGTTTGGGGACCCCTGGCTTAGAATAAAAAAATGAAAGCTCTGTAAACAAAACAGAAGTAAAATAATAAAACAGTAAATAAACAAATGATAAAGCAACACAATGGGAATAATACATCCAAATGGTAACCAAAAAGATTGGAGGGGAGGGAAGAGTAAGCAATGTTCAAGAACTCTACATTTTTGGGTAGATACATTTTTGTGTCTAAAAATGTCCTCGAAGAGAACAGTACTTTTTCAATCTCCTTTGTTTTCTTCTGTGCATGAAAGCTTATTTCTTGTCAAAGTTTCTCTTATTGGTGTTTCATTTTTATAGATGTGAGCCCTGAGTAAACTAACTAAAGCTAAACAATACTGCTTTGCTGCCTTTTTTGCTCATATTACCTGCATTGTCAGGTATTCAGAAGTCAAGCTTATCACAAAAAGATTTTTGTACCTCCAATAATTTCTTCCACAATAAGTCTATGCTACTTCATACACAGAAGCTCCAATGATCCAGAAAGCTGTGCTTTAGACAGTCTGATGCTCTTGAGTAGTAACTCTGATGAGCCTGAAGCCTACTGTGACTGTAAATTTAAAATCCTGGTCAGTATCTTTAACATTTCTAATATAGAGCTTGAAATCTTAGGATTGTCTGATCAATCACCAGCTTGGATATCATGCTTACAAATATTAAAAGTCTTCAAAGCACTCTGACCAGGTCTGAGGAGAAGCAGGTGACACTGGTAATTTGACTTTGTCAGTTTTATCAAAACTGATAGATTATTTTGCAGTATCAAACCATACCTGCCTCAGTCTAAAATATTTATTTTCAAGCTCCATTCCACACTCCACTTCTTTGCTCACCAATTTCAACAAACTGCAGTGAGTCTTTTTAGCATATGAAAGTACAATTGGGAATCCATTTCTGAGGGAATTTACCATTGTCTACAATGCCATCCATCTCTCTCCCAGTTATTAGTATCATGACTTTGTCTTAAGACTCTTCTGTGGATGAAGAAGAGAAGCGGGAGGAAAGTTTATCAAAATGCCAGCTTTTTGCTGCCAGGTCTCAGCAAGATGTATGTGGTACCAGGATTTAGAAAAGACATTGAGACAACAGCTTTATCATTCCCATCCAAAATAATAGTAGTTTGACCAAGATCACATTCCTAGTTGTGAAGCATTCATGCATCTAAGGAAGAAAAAAGTGAATGCTAAGTCTGGCAGTGGTAATCTGTAAAAGAAAAGCCAAATCAGATCATGGCCATTCATACTCCAGCAAATGCAGAAGCTCCCTGGACCTAACAGTAGTGTCATTTATAAAGATCTTATGACAATTTCTACTAAGAGTTTCTTTGCTGCTAGACAGCTTCCTAGACTTGGTTCATATTTGGATTAGCTTTTTTTGCTGATAACGGAGCCTTCCCATTATGGTCATAAGTTTTGATAGTCAAAAGGGGATCATCCTTGTGACAGATTTGATTTTTGACCTTTTTTGAAGCTGCTGTTCAAAAAAAAATCACCATAGTCCTTAAACATATCCATGATCATTAAGCAAATTCATTGCTTTCTATGGAACATTTTGCCAGAAGCTGGAAGTAAATGCAGAGTTTGGGCAAGAGAGACGTAAATCACTGTCATGTGATCAATTATAACTCAAGAACCACCTATGTAGCATTCTTCCATTCCCTCACTTCAGCTTCCTTTCAAATAATTTCATGAGTTTTATTTTTAATTCTGTTCATTTTGTTGAAGGTTATTTTTTTTAGTTTAATTTTTCAAACAGTTTTTTTAAATTTCCATAAACATTGCTCTGCATAGTCTGTTGATTTTTCCTTGTTTTCTTTATTCCTTGCAACAATCTTTGTCTTTGTCTAAATCTTACACAATTACTTTCTCTCAGGTATTGCAGCAATGATTATCTTATCTACATTTTCTCCATCTCAGCCTCTTACCTTCCTCATTCCACTAAGCAATCTTTTTCATTAATCATATTAATGTTCCATCTCACATTTCTGTGGTATTCTCTGATTTACTATTTCAAGCAGCTTCATTTAAATTGTCTAGCAACAAAAATTTTCTCCTTGGTCATGTTCATTCAACAATTTACATAATTTTACCCCAAACCTTGCTTACCTGGTTCTTTTGTTATCATAATTCATTGAAATATAACAAACACTTATTACCAACCTATAGATATATATTTTCATAAATACCACCAATAACCGATATAGCACTGTTTCATACTTTATGAAAAACACTTTTTACTATTTATTATTAATCTGCATCTTTATTTCCTTCCAGATGTTCATGTCCACAAAATTACACCATTCCAATCATTGGTTCATTTGCTATCATTTTATTTTTATGATACAATTTGCAGTCTTTAATATTTATTTACATTTCATATTTCTAAACCACCCATATCCCTCAGAGGGGGGCTTTGTGGTATATACAATTTAATATGATCAATAAATAAAAACCTAATATGCCAGGTGAGCCCAAAGTTACTATCCTCCATCAACCCATTGTGGATTTAGTTAATTTGGGCTTTCACATAACACTTTCTAGCAATATAGAGAAGTGTAGACCAGATTGCTAGTTGTAGCAGTACCTACACTAGATGCAAAATACTTTTACAGTCTGCATCCAACCAACTAGGAAGTATAGGCAGTGAAGAATGTCTTTCACAGGATTGTGAAATATTCAAAATTTCAGCAAACGTACATGTTACTTAAGGTCTTACATGGATTTATGAATAATTTGGTCTATTGCTTTTTTAGATTCAACAACTGGAGGTGCTGCTGCTTCAAATTATGCAAATTCCACTTGGGGTCCTGGAGTGTCCTCCAACAGCACCAATGTCAACCCTACTCATGTCTGGGACAAGGTGATTGTAGATGGGTCTGACATGGAAGAGTGGCCTTGTATTGCTAGCAAAGATACTGAGTCTTCTTCCGAAAACTCCACAGACAACAACAGTGCCTCAAACTCCAGCTCAGAGAAGAGCACTCTGCTGGGAAGCATCAGTAGCAACAAAGGAAAAGGAAACCAGTGCCAGTCTGGAAGCTCTGGTAATGAATGTAATCTTGGGGCTTGGAAATCCGACCCCAAGGCTAAACCTGTTCAATCTTCCAGTCCTTCAGCAGAGAGTAATGGTAGTCTAGCAAGCTGGAGAAACTTGAGTGGGCAAGATAGAATTGGCCCCAATCCTGGCTTTAACAATTTTAACCCAAATAGCAACCCATCTGCTTGGCCAGCACTAATTCAGGAGGGCAATTCAAGGAAAGGGACTTCAGAAACTGATAATGATGGTTCAAATGCACAGATTAATACAACAGGTCAGACTTCTAGGGAACAGCAGTCAAAGATGGAAAATGCGGGTGTTAATTTTGTCTCTGGCAGAGAACATGCTCAAATCCACAACACTGATGGACCAAAAAACGGAAATGCTATATCATTGAACTTAAGTTCACCAACCCCAGTAGAGAATAAGGGAATGTCCTTTGAAATGGGCTTTGGGAACCCCTCCAGGAGCACTGATACCCCTTCACAAAGTACTGGAGAGAGAAAAACTGGGAACATTGGGTCTTGGGGTACAGCTAGGGGGCCTTCTGGAATGGACAGTGCTTCTAATCAAAGTAATTCTGGAAATCATGGGAACAATGGGAAGGATAGGGAAGACTTATGGAAGGGAGCTTCTGTTCAAAAATCGAATGGGTCAAGAAATGAATCTTGGGATAATAGTAATAGATCTACGGGTGATGGGTCTTGGACCGTTGGCCCTCAACACTCTGGTGAAAGTAAATGGAATGAAGGGAACAAAATGACATCAGGGATGTCTCAGGGAGAATGGAAACAGCCGTCTGGGTCTGATGAACTGAAGATTGGTGAATGGAATGGTCCAAACCAACCAAATTCTAGCACTGGAGCATGGGACAATCAAAGGGGCCACCTGCTTCCTGAAAACCAAGGTAATTCCCAGGCTCCCTGTTGGGGACGATCTTCTAGTTCTGCAGGAAGTGAGATTGGAGGTCAAAGCACTGGAAGCAACCATAAAGCAGGAAGCAGTGATAGTCACAATTCTGGACGCCGATCATACAGGCCTACACATCCTGATTGTCAGGCAGTTTTGCAAACTTTATTAAGCAGGACTGATTTAGACCCCCGAGTGCTTTCAAATACTGGTTGGGGTCAAATTCAAATCAAGCAAGATACTGTTTGGGACATAGAAGAGATGCCAAGAGCTGAAGGAAAGTCTGATAAAGGTACTGAGGGGTGGGAGAGTTCTGCCATACAGACAAAGAACTCAGGGGGCTGGGGAGATGCACCCAGCCAAAGCAATCCAATCAAGTCTGGATGGGGTGAGCTTTCAACTCCAACAGAATGGAAAGAGCCCAAAAACACTGGAGGATGGAATGATTACAAAAGCAATTGTTCTAACTGGGGAGGGGGAAGACCAGATGAAAAAGCCACAGCATCTTGGAATGAGAATTCCAACAAAGACCCAGGATGGAATGGGCGGCCACCTAATCAGGGATGGTCTTCTGGGAAGAATGGCTGGGGAGAAGAAGTTGACCAAACAAAAAATGGCAATTGGGAAACTTCAGGAAATAAGTCAATGTCAGGTTGGTGTGAAGCTGGCCAGAATGAGATTGGCACTTGGGGTAATAATGCAAATTCAAACTCTTCTTCTAAAGCAGGGTGGGATAATAATAAAAGAACTCCAGCATGGAATGATACTGGTAGACAACCCAGTTCCTGGAATAATCCACAACAGCACCATCAGCAATCAGAGGCACCTAGTTCCTGGGACCCACCACCACCTCCACAACCACAGCCTCCAGGTAATGGAAGGCTACCCAATTCTAACTGGAACAGTGGGCCACAGTCAACTGTCTCAAAGGATGAAGAACCCAGTGGCTGGGAAGAACCATCCCCCCAGTCAATTTGTCGTAAAATGGATATTGATGATGGCACCTCAGCTTGGGGAGACCCCAATAGTTACAATTATAAGAATGTGAATCTGTGGGACAAGAACTCACAAAGTGGACAAGCTTCACGAGAACAGAACCACCCTCCTCCAAGGCCTAGCAAAGTAACAGCCTCAGGTAATTGTTTTTAACTATTTTCATGGTGATGCAAACAGTTTACCTAACCCTAAATTTAGATCTACAATAATTTTCAAATCTGTTCTGTAGTTTGTCATATATCTAATGTGTCCTTGAAATACCAGACTGTAAACCTTGAATACAGTAGTCTTATATAACATATTACGAAATGCTTACTGTTTATAGGCAATTTTATTCTTGTGTTTGATGTGTCAGGAAGGGGAATTCTGAACTGCCTTTAACTTAAAAAAAGAATAGAATGAATCAGACTGCCAGAACCTCATTTGCATTGGCCAAAGAATCAGATTCCTGTGAGGTTCCTATGACATTCATAATGTATAGTTAATGTGAATAAAATTCATAAAGCATTTATTTCCAGAAATGATGAGCTCCTTGTTACAATTTCTGTCAAGGGGAATACAGGAGTAGCAGAAGATAGATTTCCCGATAGATCAGGACTGGCAGGATCCTTGGCACCTATTCTCTCCAGGATTGCACATCTTTTTGTTGTTAGATAGTTTTTTAAATATAATGTTCTACAAATTATTGGATTTAAATTTTTCTGATTACTTCTCATTAAGGAGAAGGGAGTATGAACTTACAAATGATAGATTTCCAATGCTCTATCGAACAGATTGGCTATTTTAAGGCTAAATGTTCTATCAGATTAACATGTACAATTTACCGGTATAATATAGATTGGGTGCTTGTAAATATTCATAACAGTAATAGTAATTATTTTGTTATAGACTCTGATATTAATAACTTTATCTGTGGAGAATCTTTGAGCAACATATGTGACTCCAATTAATTATGTTGCTTTTCCAAGCATTAGAAGGAGGAGTTAAAAAGCATATTACATTCAACTTAGATGTACCCAAACTCTTAAGTGCTTCTCCTGTCTTGTATTGTTATATGAACAGTTTGTGTCAGACAATGGAGGAAAATATATTTATATTTTTGCCAATATATAGATTTATACTATCATAATCATGTTTTTCTGAGCAAATTGTGGATAACATAGGTTATACATGATTATAGTATAATATATTCCACATCTATTAACATTTTTCTGATCTCATTCAGAGAATTTTTATCTGAAGTCCTCCTTTTTTGTTACACTCAATTTGTGATTATATTGTCTGTAAAATCAAACTCTACTTTTAATGTAATGACAAACCGTTATTTGATTTAGCACAATAATGTAGGATTTAAAATAGATATTAAAACTGATGTATGATAAAGTAGAATCAGCTATGTAGAAAGAGAAAGATTTACAGGTAATCCTCAACTTATGACCACAACTGAGCCCCAAATTTCCATTGCTAAGCAAGATAGTTAGGTGAGTTTGCCCATTTTATGAGCTTTCTTGCCACAATTGTTAAGTGAATAACTGCAGGTTTTAAGTTAGTTACACAGTTGTCAAGTGAATTTGCTTCCTCAGTGAATTTGCTTGACAGAACGTCGCAAAAGGAGATCACATGGCCCCAAATGCTGCAATGGTCATAAGTTTGAAAGCAGTCATGAGTCACTTTTTTAGTGCTGTTTTAACTTCGAACAGTCACTAAATGAATGGTTGTAAGTCAAGGCCTACCTGTATTTTGAGATTATGTTGTTTTGGATATTAGAAAAGCACTTTAGTGGATAAATAGCCTAGAATGAAAATTATTTCTGTATTTAGTCTGGAACAAAAGCACACCTCCTGCACCAGATAATGGTACCGCTGCTTGGGGTGAACCAAATGAAGCCAGTCCTGGTTGGGGTGAAGTAGAGGAAGCAGGGACTTCTACCACGTGGGGAAATGGATCCTCCAGTGCATCAAATGCCATAAAACCTAGTAAGTACTTCTTGTTTCCTCTTTTAAAACATCAACAATGTATATTTTGAATTTTTTTTATTAAAACTAATTGTTGAAAACTCTAAAAGAAAAAAATAAAGTTTTATAAACAGAAACAGAATTGTTTTCAGCAGGAATCTACAAAGGAATACTTGGTAAGTCAATCTCTCACAACCATTCCAAATCTAGAAGTACACCTCAGGAGAATTTCTACAAAACAATATTTCAGTTTCCTAACTCTGAGCTAAAAGCATTCAATTACTACACATCACTGAGAGATCAAATAGGACCAGGAGTGATATCCACTTTTATCCATGTCTTGTCATCTACCAGGGTATAATTTCCATTGTAGCATTAATCCCAGGCAAGAACTCTGAAAAGGATCCAGACAAATCATCTTTCTCTAGAGTCCTCTGAAGTTAAATCCACATTCACCTTCTTTGGTTGTCTAAAGAAGCCAAATTCAGGGAAGGCTCTTCAATAAGGATAAACTAATGCTTCTTTAAAGGTGGTATCTGGTTGAAGAAATATTAATCAGTTCCTGAACCCAGGAATTCACCACTATTGCTTCCCATAGACCACCCAAAAGAACTAAAAAGTGCATGGATCTAAACTATCTCGAGTAACTAGTGCTAGAGAGCACTTTATCCATTCTATTAGATTCAACAAGCCAAATGAGTTCTAGATCAGCGGTCACCAACCAGTGGACCACGGCCACCTGGTGGGCTGTGAGAAAATTTTGGTGGTCCACAGAGAAATGAGAAATGTCACCCCCAAAGCACCCCCCCAAAGCAATTAATCCAGGCTGCGCAGGAACCCAAGGCTGCATTGCCCACATGGCCTGCCCTCCCCACCCACTCACTCCTTACCTGGCAAACTTGCCTGCTAAGTTGCTGTTTTTCCTTTTTCTGGCCATCAGCTGTTCTGCTGTGCCAGGAGATTTAGATTAGCTAGAAAGCAGGAAATTGTTGGATTTCTTGTTTCTAGCTAATCTTTAGATCTTCGGCTCTGCTTTTAAGCAGAGCTGAACCTGCCTTAGGACTGAAGCAGTGCAAACTCAGCTAGCCGATGGTAGAAACTCAGATCTCTAAGTGAATCTGTGATTCTGTGAGCAACTCAATCTGCCTGCCTGGCTTGCCTGATTTTGCTCTTTTTTTATAAAAAAAATTCAATATTTACATACATGGTGTGTTGTGAGTTAACTTTGTGAGTTTGCTTGCTAGCAAATTTTATGGGTTTGCTTGCAAGGAAATTTTATGTGGCAGGCTCAGGTAGCTGATCTCACAGATCTCTGAATGAATCTGGTTCTGTGAGCAATTCAATCTGCCTGCCTGCTTTGCCTGATTTTGGGTAAAAGTTGCTCATTTTTTATAAAAGAAAATCAATATTTATATAAATATAATATTTACCTACAAGCTATGCCCAGCCAGTCACATGACCACCAAGCCACACCCACAAATTAGGCCACACCCATAGAACCAGTTGTTAAGAAATTTGAATCCCACCCCTGCCTTTGTGTGTGTGTATGTGTGTGTGTGTGTGAGAAAGGGAGGGAGGGAGGTTCGATCAGATATCTCTCTTCCTCTCCTTCTCTCTCTCTCCCGCCACTGTCAGTCAAAATTCATATTAGTGGTCTCTGGGATTTAAAATTATGAGTTTGGTGGTCCCTGAGGTCCAAAAGGTTGGCGACCCCTGTTCTAGATGTCAGTACAAGTGCTGTCTCATCATTTTCCTGCATATAAGAAACCAATACTTTGCTCAAATTGAGTGATTGTTGGTAAAATATTATCCAGAAGTGTCATAGCATCCTGGTGTTAATTGTTCCTATTCACCTTAGGTGATCTTAAACGGGGTTGCAGGACAATAATGCTGATATAGTAGGGATGAAAAATATGGGTGTTTAACAACAGCAGCAGCTTGTGTGCTGTGCAGTAGCAAACACCATACTTGATCAAGTTTACTTTTCATCTTCCTCTACCAGTGTTCTGAACCTTGTCCAAATTGGGTTTTCTCTAGATGCATGAACTTCAACTTTCAGAATTGTCAGCAGCAGCTGTCTTGACTTAGAAGTTCTGGGGGTTGGAATCCATACATTTGAGAGTATGCAAGTTGCAAAAGGCTGGTCGATAAACCCTTTGTCTTGGATCCGTATATATTAATATGAAGTGCAGTATTGTTCTAATCCATACCCCTTTCCAATAAAACAAACAATAATCAAAAGGAACAGAAACCTTTTAATGAGTCTTAGGAATTCCCGGTTAAAAGGCTGCTGCAAACTAATTAACTTTGATAAACACAAACCTTGTGAGAAACTGCCAAGAATCACAGATAAGAAATATTTCACAACACAAGAGTCTTCAAATACCAACTTAAAATATTGTATGAGGCTGAGTTTCGAGACGTCTTTGCTTCCTGCAAAGAATGTTCGCTTCACAGCTGGCTTTTATCTTGAAGGAGGGGCCATTACTTGCAGCCTTACTCCCGAATCACCGATGCTGTTGCAGCTGCTCTTTCCTGTGAGCAATCCTGCGCGCATGTGCACTTGGCACAGGCTCCTTGGGAACCTCCTCATCACTCCTGCCAGCCCCCACAATCTCTGAAGGCAGCAATCTACTCCCTAGTGGTCCTGGTCCCTCATCTGAGTCTTTGCTCTCCTCAGCCGTCCACACCTGCTACTGGCTAACCACAAGAAGTATGGAGCTAAATTATACACTTAAACATGCTTATACAAACTTAACTGGATGGCACGTGAAGTTTTTGTGGGGTTGACAGGGACACTCTAAATAGAGCAATCTTGAGTGTTTATATAGGCAACCAAGAATTTAATTTTAGAGCAGATTTTAGAGTTAATAGTATTTAGTCTCTGTTGTAAACATGTAGATGAACAAACTGGAAAGTGGGAGCAGGAGGGAGAATGAACACTTTAACAATCAAGGACATTGAACTATCAGATAAAATTGGAGTCTGTTGCTAATTGTATGTGCTAATATTTGCTAATAGTATTCTTAGGCATGTAGTATCCAGAGTAAACACATAGATACAGTATGTTTAAACGACTTTCTTATTAAGAATATTATGCCTCACAAGCTGCTGCTGTTTGTATAAGAAAAAATAGGAATCCAAAGTCATAAATAAATATACAGGAAACAAATTAAGTTATCCCACTTTTTCCAGCTGGGAAATGGGGGGAATAAATAAGAAATGTATGGATTAGTGGTGTGAGAAGAGGTCCTTGGATTACTAGTTTTGCTGGATCCAAAGAAGTGCTTGGGGACATTTTTTGAGCCTTTTCCTGGATAAATTGAAAGAATAAACTTGTACAAGACCAGGTCTTTGTGAGGGAGCAGGATGATTTGTTGTTGAATTTTGGCAGCATAATCCCAGAAGGGAACCTCTAAAGAATGCATAAAAATGTGGCTTCTTGGGGGACTCAAAAATGTGCTATTTTGCATTTCAAATGAATGAAAACAATTCTTACTTATTTCCATGGTATTCTTTCTACCAAGATATAGATTGGGACTGATTTTAATCTCAAAAACAACTCATTGCCATGGTTTCTCTGTTACCAAACAAATCTGTGGCAAATATTTTAAAAATTGTTACTTCTCCTTTTTTTAATTTGCTATTTTGAGTATATTAAATAATTAATCCTTTATTATCAGTATTCTAATGTGTATTGTTATTTTGTATTAATATTTGTATCTTTTTTATCATATCTACAAAAAAAAAATCACAGTAAACAGTTTGAGGAGTTCTTAAAACAGAAATTTAGGAGGCCGAAGGGCAGGTGTCAAGCCCAGAAAAGCTTGAGCTCTTGCCTGCACAAACAGGCTGGTTATTCGGAGCTGGTTATTCGGAGCCTGTCTGTGCTTTTTTGGTCTAGGCATCCGACAACTTCCCCCTTTGGCCTCCACACAAGAGGACTCCCCGAGGCTAAGCTCCAGGTTACTCCTGCCGCTTCCAAGCAGAGAAGGGTCCCTTGCTCCAGGCCTCAAAGTCTCTCCCCAGAGTGTGCGTGTGCTGGTCTCTCTCTATGGGGCAAGGGCATCTCCCAAGGAGGTACCCACCCACCAGCAGGGAGCCCAGGCTAGAGGAAGGGCTCCAGGTGCCTGGCTGTATGTAGCACTGTGCCCCACCCTTAGCAGAGCAGAGCTCCGAGAGGGACGAGAAAACTGATGACAACGATGTGGCCCCATTCCGTGTCTCTGAATTGGATGGCGAGCGCAGACTTACCCACTCTGCCCCCTCCCACCACCACCAACTGGTACTTTTCCTGCTCTGGGCCATCCCTACAGCCCGTGGCCATCAAGGAAGACCCCAGGCCAGGCAAGCTGGAAGGTGCGGGAGCGCCACACAAATGCAAGTAGCGCGGCGCTCCTGCATCTTCCAGCCATTTCCACCGCTTCAGCCCACTTGTGCCACCAGCTGCCTCTTGCTGCAACAGTACCATTACCTTGTCGTAGCCAGTGAGGGCTGCGCTGCTTTTTGTAGGTTTGCACTTGGCTGAAGGGTGGGAGCCAGCGGGTGGGTGGGCCATGTGGGTGGCGCAGGCTTGTCTTCCCACACAGCCTGGATTAATTGCTTTGGGGGGGTGTTGTGGGGGTGACATTTCTCTGCGGACCACCAAAATTTCCTCATGGACCATCCACAGAGAAATATCACCCCCAGAGCAACCCCCCCAAAGCAATTAATCTAGGCTACATGGGAACACAAGGCTGCACCACCCACTTGGCCCATGGGAACCCTACCCACCAACTCACCCTTTACCTGGCAAACTTGCTAATCGAATGTGAGACTTGTTAAGTTTGCATGAAGTGTTGCAGGCTGGGGGTGTTGCATGGGGGGGTGGTCCCTGGTGATGGAACAAGTCATCTACTTAAGACCACCCAAGGCCTCCCCAACCCACTGAAATATCTCATGCTCTCCACAATTGCTTCCCCCACCCACCCAACCTGCCGTGCCAGGTCACTTACCTTGTGAAGATCTAGCAAACAGTCTCCTTCTCAGCTGCGTGCGCTCCTCTGCAGTTCCGTTCAGGCCTCCCCGGGCCTCCCCCAGCCGGTCAAAATGGCCTTCTGACGCTCCATTCGGACCTTCTCTGGCCTGTTATAGGCTGAAATGGAGCTTCTGAGATGCAGATCCAATGCTCCGGGCCTCCCAGGGCCTATTACAGACTAAAATGGAGCTTCCGAGGGCCATTTTGAGACCCGATTAGAACTGCAGAGGAGCGCCGGCTGAGAGGCTGGAGAGGAGACTGCTTGCTAAATCTTCACAAGGTAAGTGACCCAGTCTGGCAGGTTGGGGGGGTGGGAAGCAATTGTGGAAAGCATGAGGCCTGAGGGGAGAATCTGCCCCTCGGAAGCTCCATTTTGTCCAGCAACATTCATGACAAATTTTGCAGAGCCTCTGCAGTTTTTCGTAAGGGTGAACAACTGCAGTGGTGCTGCAAGATTCATATTTTCAGGACTTGTTCACAAACACTAGAGGTCATTTATTGTGTAACTTTGAATGTTTATTAAGGGAACGCTCGTAACCTGGGAATTACTTGTAGTTCATTTCTAGAACTATATTCAGTGTAATATCTGAATACAGATATATTCTTTGGTTTATGAGTTACCAATCTCTGAAAAAAAATTAGGACCGAAAGGAGCCCTAATGAATATCATTTTAGCAGCATAAAGAACTTCATTTGTTCATGCATGCTAATTTAGCATGTCCGTGTCCCACCTATGAAATAATCTAATAAAAATTTCCTTATTTGGGGCCAAGAACGGTAGCATTGATTGATTTCCATTTTTCTATTTTTATCTTGGTCATTGATCTGTTAGAACCCATTTTGTAGGACATTTTAAGACTAATTAAATAAATATTTGTTCCCTACTAATAATATAAAATGTTAAAATGAGGCCTTTATATAAATCTGATATATACTAGTAATTCTAAAATTATTATATATTAGTAATTCAAAATTAGTCAAGAGATCTGTTTGTTTGGGCCTTTATTTCTGGATTAAAGAGGAGGGATGTACCACTGCAAATGATAATTTCCAGAAAAAAATAAAAAAGTTAACCTATCAATTACAGATCCAAGTTAACAAGTTTACTGAAGGTTAAAATGCTTGAATATATAATAGATGTGGGACATTTAAGGTGGCTGTTGAGTTTTTTTTCTGACATTTATTTTCCATTAAAGATTCCAAATCACCTCAAGATGGCTGGGGTGATAATGATGGGCCAGTATCAGGAACACGGCATGCCAACTGGGAAGAGGAAGAGG
Organism: Hydrophis major; assembly: GCA_033807585.1. NCBI lineage: Eukaryota > Metazoa > Chordata > Lepidosauria > Squamata > Elapidae > Hydrophis > Hydrophis major. The sequence goes on along the minus strand of CM066331.1, from coordinate 179,587,436 downwards.
AGGGAGGAGTCTGGAACACAGCAGGCTCTCAGGGAAGTAATTCCTCCCATAATTCAACCAGCTGGGGACAAGGAGGAAAGAAACCACAAATTAAGGTAGGACAAGTCTTTTGTGGTGCAGTCTTTCATAGATAAGCAATTATCATTCTCAAACAGCTATTACAACAGAATGTTAACTATGAAGATTTGTGATAAAAGGTAGTGGTTTTTTCTAAATGATTTGATAGTTTAATGTAATGAAGGTGCAAAATTAACAGTGATTTTGTGGTGACGTGAATGGATGGGTAGGATTGAGAAAAAAGTAGGAAACCATTCAGAGACTAAATGGAAATAGTGAATGGAGTGTATCTCCTTAAAAAGATGCTGATTTCAAATATATGGTTTAAACAAGTTTGCATACATATATATATATATATACATGTGGCAAAGGACTGAAAAGAATTCAAAAACATGATTGGTTTTATTGTTTATTAGTTATTTTATATACTGTAGTTTGTATACAATTAAAACTGCATATCTTTTTTGAGAACTGAAGACATAATAGACACACCATTAAAATACACTACTGTGAAACAGATGGCAAACAAACTGCAGATACTACTTTCCAAATTTTGTCAGGACAGCCTTGATAATATAGTAAGAAAGGAGTCCTGTATAAAAGAGGATTAGGAATAGATTACTTTCCAATTGAATGAAAGTAAAGAAGATGTAAGAAAAGATACTGAAAATTCTTGAAAGAGAGTGACAAGAATTATGTAATGGATTGCCATAGGAGTACATGGAGGTATGAAAAAAGATGCTTGGATAGAATTAGGAAATGAAAAGTTACACATAATGAGAAGTGCATGTAATTGATTGAGTTGATTGAAGAGCCTTCAGCAACAAATAAAATTAAAAACAAAAGTAAGGAAATTATTTGGTGAGAGAATGTTGCAAGAAGTATTCTATAGATTTATCGAGAATAACATTTGAAGAATAGAATAGAAACAAATGCTATAAATGTTTAGTTTTCAAGGGGAAAAAAGGTCACAAATTATCAGTACTATGAGAATGTTGAAAAATGGTGAAGCTGCATGTATAACTGTTGCAACTGAAAAAAATGTTAAAATACGGACATGGTCTCTTGATAAAGAGACACTGTGGCCTGTCTAATATGTGAGATTTGCTTGCAGCATTTCTGCGTGACCTGCTTTTTATGTATGCTGCATGTATGCATAACAATTGGAAAAGTGCTGCTGTGTTTCCTCCAAATGAAGTGAAAAGAGGCAAGAATGAATCAAAAACAACAGTTCCTGATTGAAATTCTGATGGAAAAGGGTACATGAGGTGCCCGTGAACTAAATTTAGGAAGTACAATGGAGCTTTATGGTGGAGAGGGATGTTCCAACTAGAATTTTATTCTTCAGAAGATAATTGAGAAATAGACTTTTTTTTTATTCAAGAGAAAGTATATGACGAAGCATATAAATAGACTTGAATATGGAATATTTTTCATGAATAGAGAGATGAATGAAGTAAAACCACTAACAGAAGCATCTTAAGAATAAATGGAATGCTTAGCAAAAAGCTCAACATGGAAGATGGAATAAAATAAGGATGTATGACATTTTTTTTGTTCAGTGTATTTAAGAATAAAGGCATGTCTCTGGGTTGGAAACATAAAAGTATAGGTACTTTTTGCATATAGATCATTTTTTATTATTCCCCGAGAAGCCAAAAGATTTGCAGTGAAAGTTAGATTTGATAAAAGTAACCGCAGTTAGTAATTCTGTTCTGCATCTAAGAAATGTTTTCCCCTAAATAGACTAGTAAGCAATAAGTATATGAATTTAATACTAAACTTGATTGCTTTTTGTTTAACAGTTGAAATTAGGATCAGCCAATTTCAATTTTGTGATGAGTATGCATTATAGATTATTTAAATTGAAGATTTTCCAGCAGAGAATGAAATTTAAACTAATTATCTGTTTTCAGTGTTCATTAAAAGGAGGAAGTAGTGACTCATGGATGAATACCTTATCTGATCAGATTTCAAATATGGGATTGTTGGTAAGGAATTCTATGTACTTCTTATTGCAAAAATTATTTACAAATATTTGATAGGCAAAAATAGCTACCTATTCTAGGCACAATTATAAGAGGTTGCACTTATTTATTTTTTCATAAGCTGCTATTAAGTACAAGACTGATTTATAATTATTTGCAAAATTTTCTTAGTTGTTTATATAACACCATCTGTATATGTTTGTGTATACATTTGTGCATGCACAGAATAGATAGACAGATATCTTCTACTAATGTATAATACTTCACACACATATAGTACTTCAATACCTAGGAGGTTTATAATTTAAAAATAGACATTGAAAAGCAGCACTAGAAGGGGAGGTAGAGGTATTAATGAGGGAGAGAATGTAGAACTATTTCAGTTACACATAAACTAACTTAATTACAATAAGAGATTATGGCAAATAGGACAACTAACAGAACCAAATGCCATTTATTTAAAAATACTTAAATTCTGTATTAATTGAATATTGCTCACTAAGCTTTAACAAAATTTAGTATTTTTTGTTTTGTAAACAATAGATATTTGGATTCATGTATTGATTGTATATAGATTATAGTTAATCAGAATACCACATTGTTTTATTCAAATGCTATTTGGTAGTATAAATACTTTGTTTTGTTTTGAAAGTAATACCTATCCTTTTTGTGTGCTACCATAGAGGTACAGGTGAAATGAGTTTCTATTTTACAAGAATAGGCTGTGAGAAATCTAACAGAACAGACTGATGGCAATCTAAGCACTATTGACAATAGTCTTTATTAATGTGGGAATGGTGCTGCTGTTTATGTGCATGTGTAGTTGCTTTCTTGGCAAAGGAGCTATTGTGATCATATGTTGCTCATACATGCTTCTACTTGCTTTCTTCTCTGCATTAGCTTTGGATTGAAAGGAATTCTGCATGCAGTTCCTCATCAGAACTTTTTTGTCCCGGGGCTTTGTGCTTGTCCCCTTACTGCAGAATAGGAAGCAGGCTTCTTATAAGACGTCTGGGATTGTCCCACTTGCCAAGACATTCTCTGCCTATCAGTCCCAATTCGTCTGAAGCCCAAATCACTAAATTGAATTAAGGCAGCACATTCAAATAGTATAGAACACAGCAGTAGAAAAATGGAAATTTTGGAAGATTTTTATTTTAGTTGTTTTTTAAATCAATTTTAAAAACATTGTGTTGGCTGGGTATAGTGCCCTAATCTAATATTTTTTCCAATAATACATCTGAGCCTTGTCAGTTGCCTTCTGGGAAGTAACTCCCTATGATATCTATTTTTTAATATAAAAATGTTATCAGAATTCTGAATACACATTGGTTAAAAAAAAAACCCTGGGTGGCTCTCTTCTGAATAACTGGCTATCAGGAGCCAAACTGGCCTGCCATGTTTATCTGCAGAAAGAACAGGGATAGACCCTATTTCCCAAGTACCTTTCACTTGTCATTGAAGAAAATATTATATTCTGTGAACATAATGATTAGTTTCACCTATGGAAGCTTCTAAGCAGCGCAGAACAGTGGAGAAATCTATTTTGATTTCCCATTTCCAGGGCAAGGGAGAGGTAGAGAAGAATGGGCAAATATTGATTGGTTGATTGATTGATTGATTATGTGCTATCAGGTTGATAATAACTTACAAGTAGTTCTTGACTTCTGACCACCATTGGGGCCAGAATTCCCATTGCAGAGCAATGAGATCATAAAGTAAGATATCACATTATCACACTGCTTAGTGACCACAATCCCTGCACTACCAATTGCCATTGTTAACTGAGAAGCACAGGTCACTAAATGAAGGAAGTCCCAGGTAAAGAGATGCTGCAGAGAATCCTCTAGGAGGCCTGTGCAGGCCACATGTAAATTGGGAATAGGGGGTTGCTCGGGGGTGGGATTCTACCCCTACCGGTTCGGGCGAACTGGTAGTTCTGGTGAGTACCGCCCACCCCTGCTCTTTCCTGTGCTTTATTTCCTGGGGTTTTTTTAGCACAGCTGATTCACACGGCTCAGTCACCAAGGCTGTAAGCAGAGATGGTATTCAGCAGGTTCTGACCAGTTCTGGAGAACTGGTAGCGGAAATTTTGAGTAGTTCAGAGAACCGGCAAATTAACACCTCTGATTGGAGATTTTACAGTATCATTTCCCTGCCACACCCACAGAACTGGTGGTAAAAAAAATTTGAATCCCACCACTGGCTGTAAATAATTCAGTTGAAAATGGGTTTATTTAAAGGTAGAGTACGTGTGTGCGCAAAGTGTGTACTCACCAAAGCAGTTGTTGCACTGTTTGAATCACACCACTGGGGTTGCTGCACTGTTGTATGATCACAGGGAGGCCAGAGAAAGAATACTCTGTAATTCAGGGGCTTGTTGGCATGTCACAGCTTTGACACAGCAAGAAACCCTGAATTGTAACACAGGACAAAGCTGCAACCCTCCTTGGAATCCTCAGCTGGCCTAGCAGCACAGCGGAGCATACCCTGGCCCAGCCTTTCTGTGATCCACAGGCCCTACTGTGCTCAGTTGACATTCACTGTTTTCCTCCTGCTGCTGCTGCTGCTGCTGCTGCTGACAAAGCATGCCTGGCCTGACTCTACTATATGTGAGTTAACTGCTAGCCACTGAGGGCTTTCTTCTGGAGGCCACACGTGCCATTCTCCAAGCAGCTCATGCTGTTTATTCTTCAAAGCATGTGCCCCATTTTCACAATCTTTTGGAAAGTTTCTGGTCTTCCCCAGATCTTGCAAGTGTACTATTTACTATTTATTTATATATTATATATTTACTATTTATATAGGTGTACTATTTGGAAAATGGCAGGTAACCCATTTTCACGATGCTTCAGAATTCAGAAGCTTTCTGAAGATCACAAGAATGGGACATGCTATTTGGACAATGAATGGCAAGAGGGGCTTGAAGAATGCACTGGGAAAAAGGCCAGGTTTGGCCTGCATCTAGCTTACATAGAGTGAAATCAGGTGGTGCATGCCTCGTCAGCAACACCAGGAAAACAGCAAAGGTCAGCTGGAACAGTAGGTCTTATGGATCACAGATAGCAGGGGTAATTGGAGCTTTACACAGTGATGCTGTGATGATAGACTGCAGTATGGTTTGAAATGGCATTTCTTAGTGATAGAAGCAGCACTGCAGCTGAGGTAGGAGCCTGGGGGCCATGATAGCTGGTTCAGTTTCAGTTCTAGTCCCACTGACAAGTTCCACTTTTCAGGTTAATCATAAGGGCAGAGATGCAGGGAAAAAATAGGTAGGGGGTTACATCATCACTACGGTCATAAGTTCAGATGAATTGCCAAACACAAATTTTGATCAAGTGATTCGGGTGTGTTGTAATAGCCATAATTTCAGACATGGGTAATAAGTCCGTTTTTTTAATGCCGTCAAAATTTCAGTTATTGAACAAATGGTTATAAGTCAAGTACTACCTGTAGGGTGAGCTGTCTTCAGTTTGATGTTTCTAGTCAGCCTCTTCTTTTTCATTTCATATTTCCAAGCATTGTAGACTTGTCCGGAGAGCCAGATCTTCACATTATATATCTCATGATTTGAACCTGTTCGTTGATGCCATGAGTAGGACCTCTGGTTTAATTTGTTTTGTGATCCACTTGTTTATTTTGTTGGTTACTTATTGCATTATCATAAGTCTTCTTCAACACCAGAGTTCAAAAGCATTTTTAAAAAATCCTGCTTCTTTGTTTTATTTCCATAAAATATAACCAGGAATGCCTGCCTAGTTCTCATCTTTTTACATATAGAATATATCTTCTGCATACAGAGTGAATAAATGAACAAGTGGGCAGCCTTGTTTCATTCCTTTGTCTCGACTGTGGCTTTTTTTTTTTTTTAATAAAAGTTTTATTGATTTTAACAACAAACAAAAATGATATAAGACATAAAACATAACATAAAAAGGTATAAAGATGAATTGGTTTTCATATGCGCAAATACATGCAAGGTATCTTAAAGATTCTAAAATAGAAGGATTTTATGATAAATTGACTGATTTAGATGGGATTTTGACAGGTACTGATGAAAAAGTGGTTAATTTAATTTCCAACAAATAACGATGTTATTTGTTGGAAATTAAATTAGAGGAAGAACAAGTTAAAGAAACAATGATTGCTTGGGGGAAGAATTTTGGATATGGGATTGATTTAGAGAAATGGCAAAAATTGTGGTCACAAAATTATAAAATGACAATGTCAACAGCATATAAAGAAAATTTGTATAAGATGTTTTACAGGTGGCACTTTCCCCCGACAAGAATAGCAAGAATGTTCAAGAATAAATCTGAAAAGTGCTGGAAATGTCATCAGATACCTGGCTCATATTACCATATGTGGTGGACTTGTGAGGAGGCCAGGAAATATTGGACTAGAATTCGCATATGGCTGGAAAAAATGACAAAGAAACACATAGATTTGAAACCAGAGATTTTTTTTATTGGGAATCGTACCTGATATATATAATAAAAATTTAAAGTATTTGATTGTAAATGTATTAACAGTGGTTAGGATTGTATTTGCTAAACATTGGAAAAGTGAGAAAATACCATTAGAGGAAGAAATTATTAAGAAAATATTGGAATGTGCTGAAATGAGCAGATTGACATTTGAAATTAGAGAACAAGAAGATAAACAATTTTATGAAGTTTGGGATCTTTTTTTATCTATGGTTAGATAATACAATATAATAATAGAATATTTAGAAATTTAGGAAATAATGAATACATAATTTTTCTTGGTTTTGATAATTTTTTAGAATATTTTATTAAGATAGATTTGGTATGATTCTGTGATTTGTTATAGAATAATTTAACTTAATTATAGTTATCTCGCTTAAATATGAATTAGTAAAATTATAGTCAAATGATTGTTCAATAATGATATTGGGATATTTTACTGATGATTGATAATGTGAGTTATTATGTAATATAATTATTTTGATGACTATGAAATAGATGCACAAAAGGGAGTGGTAAACCAACCGATACACTGTAAATTTATGAAGAATGTTATGTTTTATGTCTACTGTGGCTTCTTGACCTGATACAGGTTTCATATATTGTGGGATTCATATGTGTTCTAAGTACATTCCATAATCAATATCTTCAAAGGCCTTTCCATAATCCCTTTCCATAATACTTTTTTTTTAATTCTTTGGCATTCTCGGTTATCTAGCATGTCAGTAGTTGGTCCTCAGTCTTTCTTAAAGCTAGTTTGAACATTTGGCATCTCCCTTTTCATATAGAGCTCTAATTTTTATTAGGTTATCACAAGCATTGTTTTGCTAGGGTATGACAGCAAAGATTACCTTTCCCTTTTGTTCTCTATTATTTTTCTGACTTTTGTGCCGGGGATGCCATTTGGAGCATTCTAGACAAAGTATTTGAAGATCTTCCCACTGGCTGATTCATCATTCTGGACCTAATCCTTTGTGGCATAAATCTCAAATGGGAGAATTAGATATTACGATGCACTGTTAAAAAATATTCCTGCTCCTAAGACTTTCTTACTCAAAATTAAGGTGTAGGTAGCCTATTGATTTTAATTTGAACTCAAAATAATAAAACTACTGCAGCACTATAGCTTTGGATCTTTTAAAAGTTACAAGAACATTTCATCCCAAATTGCCAAACAAAGCCAGTACTTGCCAGTATATATTAAATCTAGATTTATCTTTAAAATACATAACTTTCCAACCAATAGAATACCTTAACAACAAGTTTTTGTTTCCAAAGAGGCCGGCGAATTAGTTTTTTCAACTTTGTGATTTTTTTAGAAATTTCTGGCTATATTTTGGACACATTTTCAGTAGTAAAAATAAACTGCACACTAAGATACATTATTTTTCATAAATGAAGGTACGTGTCCCAGGATAATTTTGCAGGATAAAGTCTGGGTCAATCACTGGGGCCAGTTTTGTCTTCTGAGTTTTCGGACTCATGTGGAACCAATCTTCAGGGAACTTCTCTCTAATATTTTTCAAGTGTGCCAAGCTAGAGTTTTCTGAGAACTTTTCTTTTCTTTTTTAGAATCAAACTGAAGATACTTCGGGCAATAAGATGGACTTATCAGTAGGTATGTATCTAATAGCACAAGGATACAGTTTCACCTTATTTACTAATATTTAAAAAAATATAATTGAGCAGTATTGCAAGCTTTATGCCAATATGATTAGCCCTTTTGAATAACTGTGGATCATTAATGTAATTTCCACATAATGATGGTCAAAAAGAAAAAAACTGAAGCTGAAGTGGTAACACCTATAGCTGATGGAATATGAATAGTAATCGATTTATTGTTGTACTGATTTTTCGGGAAGTAATAATTTGGTTTCATTCTGCTACAAAATAAAATAATTCTTGAAGTTGGCATTATAATATAAAACCTCTGTTATTAGCTATAAATAATATATATGTTGCTTAGCTATAATCAGAGGAAAAAAAGATAGTTTATTATCCATGCAAGATCAGGAAAAGTCAGGGCTTCTTTAATGAGCTAGCCAATGCAAAATCATTTCATCTGTATATTCTTCTGTGGGAAAAGGATATTTTTTTATTCATAACAAATTGGTGGACATTTCAGTATATTGTTTCATGGTTTTAGGGAAACTTCATATAAATGTATAATTTTTAAATCATTTAATTCAGTTGCATTTTAACAATTAACAGTAATGCATAATGGTAATTGGTAAGAATACATCATTTTGTACTTCTTCAGGTGGTCTCCAAGATAAGAAGTTTGATGTAGACAAACGAGGCATGAATCTTGGAGACTTTCATGACATAATGAGAAAGAATCGATCTGGTTTTCGTCCTCCTAGCTCCAAAGATATGGGAAACCCAGATAGTGGGCCTTACTTTGAAAAGGTGAGACATATTTTTTTATGATAATTTAAAATAAAAACTGTTTTCTGTTTTAATTTTCACAGGTAAAAAATCATGTTTAAATACAAGAATTATAGGGGAAATAATGTTTATAAGGTGTAAATTGAAGATAGTGTTTGCATTAGTTATTTGGAAAAGGGTTTTTCTCCCATGAGCTGTTCAGAGCATCTAGAAGTAGGAGGTGCTTCAGTCTCTTCTGGAAAGGCTGGGCTTAAAACTCCAGGACGCTCTTCCTCCTCCACGGGACACCTCCTCAGTGTCGCCCAGTTTTAGCTCAGCCTTCGTGGTAAGAGGTTGTGCATTCCCTGACTGGAACGGTTTTCTGATTCAGGTTTGCTCTTGGGTTATTTCGGCTTTTAAAATTCTTCCCCATTTAATTTGGCTTTTTCAGGCTTGTCCCTCTATTAGGTTACCTCAATTAGTTCAAAAAAAAAAAAGTTTCTTTATAAATAGCGGAGCCTGCCCCTCCACAGGCAGCTTGAGGCTACCGCCTCAGGCAATTACCTTATCTAACTTTCCGATTGCCTTCTCTGCAATCAGAGTGGAGCGCTCACAGCCGCAGATAACTTTGCCTTGCCGTTTCGTCTGACAGCAGCATTTAACTCACAAGTTAGAGCCTCAGCAGCAGCGGCTCATAAGACATCTCATACATTAGCAACAGTGATTCTGCTTCCTGCCCTTTTCAACAGCTGGCTCAACTTCACGCCTAATTAACACAGGCATCATTCCTCGCTGGTTACCCTTTCTGGGGACCGAGACAGTACCTTTCTACTTTATTCTCCCTGGGTTTAGCTCTTGGATAAGCAGGCTAGTCATTAAACAGGCATTTCTTTGCAATTGCCTTTGGATCATTTCTTTGGACTGAAACTGCAAGTGCAATTTAAATTGCGGGACGTTTGGTTTTGACAGGAAAGGATTCACCTCAGAGCATGTATAGCTGGTTTCCCTTCTTGGGGACCAGGGATCCAGAGTTTTTCTCGCTTGGAGCACTTGGGGGTTTTCCTTGTTGGGGACCCTTAGATACTGTTTACCATATACAGTTATACATATAGATGCAGGCATACGTCTATGTGTGTGTGTGTGTGTGTGTAGGTAGGTAGGTAGATAGATAGATAGATAGATAGATAGATAGATAGATAGATAGATAGATCTTTGGTTATTCGGGTTTTCTCCCGCGTAAGATTGGAAGTATCTAGGCAACGTTTCGATGAAGTCTCATTCATCATCTTCAGGCTTGTGTTTTCAGCTCTGTGCTTCTCCAATCTTACGCAGGAGAAAACCCGAATAACCAAAGATCCATATACAAATACCCGTGAGAACCTCAGAAAACATATATATATTCTTACTCTCCTGGAGGAGCGTTCTACTTTCAACTGCAGGGGAAGGAATCATCCCAAAGTACAAATATTAACAATAATAATCATAATCATAACAATTTTTTTTTTAAAAGAAAATTTAAAATTAAAGTCAGAGGCAAGACAATCAGTCATCCACAATGGAAGGTGACAACGTTTTCCGCTCCAAGTCAAATAAGTCCCGAGATAAGCCAGTGGGCATCTAAGGCGGCGGATAAGGATGTCCATAGACGGCACCTAGCTTTGGAAAGGCAATTGCAGAAGCGAGCCAGGGAAGCAGACAAGATGGCTATGACACAACAATCTGATCAGAACCCAAACCCATTGGGTTTGGTGCCCTTGATGGGGCCCTTGGACTTATCTACCCAGCCCTGGCAGGCTGTTTCTGGACAACCTTCCATAGGCACATCTCCTCCAATGAGCACTGCCCGGCCAATCCCAGAGGCAACCTTCACCCCTACGGTCACCAGCCTAAGACAGAAGGAGGGATTACCTGAGACTATCCCCATCGAAATGAGGCAATGGATGGAGATGGCGATTCAAAGGGGCATTGCGGCCTGAGTTCAGCAATCCATCAGGACCAGACACTTCTCAGCCGCTTCGGATGCGGGATCCCTGTCCGCTCCATCCTTTGCGCATATCGGACAACATCAATCTCAGGTATTCCCCAATATTCCTAACATACCAGCCCAGGGTCTTCGGGAGGAGGTGGACTTGGAGGATCAGGATGTTCCCATGGAGGGGGGGGTCGATCCATCAGATGGACTTGAGATTGTCAGAGGCTGACCCACTAGAACAGGGAATGTCAGACGACGAGGGCCTCATTCCGGACAACCTACTTTTTCTGGCCTTTTTCACCCGCACCTCTTTAAATCCTTATTGTTCAAGGCAAAGAACACCGCTAAACTAGGCACATCAAACCCTCATCCATTGTCAACAGGGTCTCAGACGAATCTGAGGATCTAATATTCTCACAACCAGCTAATGAGGCGGAAACTATTCCTGTCCCTCGTATGTTTGCTGAATTAGTACAAAATCAATGAGCATCAGCAGCATCATACCCAGCCCCAACAGGGTACGATAAACGATATTATAATTTGGCACCAGAGTTTTCAAATTTTCTCAAAATGCCGGAGGTGGATAAGCCCATAGTGGCACTGGCCTCTTCTTCAACCTTTCCCAACGGGGCCAAGGAAGCCCTGAGACCGGAAGAAAAGAGAGCAGAGTTGGCACTCCATAGAGCACACATTTCTGATACCTGGGCCATTAGGGCTGCTACAGCGGCATCCTTTTTTTACACGGTCCTCCCTCCAATGGCTCTTCCACTTGAGGGATGTATTGCCGGCATCAAATGTCAGAGCCCACCACAGACATGATATTCTTCCAATTAAAATCGGAATTCTGATTTTTTTTTAAATCGCCCACCCCCCCCTTTCCCCCCCTTCTCCTCCTTCCCTTCCCCTCGGAGGCCCCCTGAGTCAGGAGTTGCTACCACCGATGCGGCTCCAGTCCTGCATTGCCTCGGGAAGGGAAAGGCAAAAAGGAAGATCCGCGACGGCACTTTGCAGCAGCGGCACCAGAGGCTCAGGCGCAGCAGGTCCCGGTTTTGCCTTTCCCTTCCCAAGGCAACGCGGGACTGGAGTTGTGCGGAACCGCGCCGGTGGAAGCAACTCCTGACAGCCCCAGCTGGACACCTGAGCGGAGCCTGGGCGGTGCGAGCAGAGGCCGCTGAGCGGCAGGAAAAGGGAGCTGGGCAGTCACGGACCATCTGTCTCTCCGTGCAACATGCAACCACCCAGCCCTGGTGAGGGAAAGCAGCGGGCGCTCCCTGGGCGGCGGCCTCAGCCCTGCCCCCAGGGAAGTGGCTGCCCAGCTCTGGAGCTGATCCACACATGACCGGCTGGAAAGGAAGGGTGTGTAGAGTTGGTGTTGTGTGTGCGATTTCTTGGCCTGCGGTGCGGGGTCTCTTTTGGCCAGCCCCGATTTTTTTTTCAGAGGGGAATATCATGCCTGCCGCCAGGACATAGCTAAAATTATTGCAGCAGCAGAATTTGCTGCCGAAGCCACATTTAATGCAGTCAAATTCTCCTCTAGGGCCATAGCATCTCACGTATCAGCATGGAGGCTGCTATGGCTCAGGCATTGGCAGGCAGATACCAAGCATGAATGCAAGTTGGCATTAGCCCCAATATTGGGGGATAAATTATTTGGCAGTGTCTTGGAGCCCCTCCTTATAGAGAATAGAAACAAGAAAAAAGTGCTTCCCCCTCTTTTTCGGAGGTCTGAAAACAGAACGCCCCAGTTGTTTCGAAGGGGTTCCTTTCGGCCCTACTACCAAGGCCCATACTTTCCCAGATCTCAGAGAACATCAGGCTACTGGCCCAGTTTTAGACAGGATAGGTCTGAATCTTCCGATAGAGGTCAGCAGGGAGGCCAAAACAGGAGAAACCCCAGAGGCACTGGAGACCGATTTTTTCGTCGCCCCAAGTGAGTCCTTGACAGCAGTTCCCATTGGAGGGCGACTAAAAAAATAAAATAAAAATCAAATAAAATTGTTTGCTGATCAATGGGACAGCTCCACCTCTGATGCGTGGGTCAAGGACACTGTTATGTTTGGTTTGGTGCTAGAGTTTCAATCCTCCCCCCTGAACTTTTTCATTAGGAGCCCTAGGTCAACGGGCCCCATTAAGAGGTCGTTGATGCAGGAGGCTGTCAATCATCTTCTACATATTCAAGCCATTAGAGAGGTCCCATCTGAACAGCGGGGTCAAGGCTGTTACTCTCTATTGTTTGTGGTCCCAGAGTTCGGGGGGCTGGAGGGCAATTCTGGACCTCAAACGTCTGAACAGATCATTGATTTATCGAAAATTCAAGATGACTATTCTCCAGTCCATTCTGCTCAGCATCAGAAAGAACAATGTCCTGACCTCTATAGATCTTACAGAGGCTTATCTACATATACCAATTAGACATGCTCACTACAAATATCTTAGATTTTGCTATTGTGATCGGCACTACGAATATATCGCCCTATCATTCAGTCTGGCTTCGCCCCCTAGGACTTTTACCAAGGTCCTCGCGGCTTTGGTTGCCTCACTCAGGATCAAATCTATTCGCTTACAATGTTATCTGGATGATATTTTAATTTTGTCATCTTCCAGACATCAAGCAAAATTGGATACCAAGATTACTCTGGAGACCCTTCAGGGTCATGGCTTTTCCATAAATTGGGATAAAAGCCATTTGATCCCCTCAACTAGGTTAGTTCATTTAGGGGCAGTGATAGATACCGTGGAGGGCAAGGTCTTTCTCTCTCAGGACAGGTTAAACAGTATCCAGTCTTTGGCCAGAGAGATCAGAGCCTTAAAGAGGGTTTCCCTGGCAGTGTTGTCTCAACTGTTAGGGAAACTGATTTGTTGTATTTCCATTGTGCCTTGGCCTCGATTCCATTCTAGAGAGCTGCAATGGTTCCTGCTACCTTTCCAGCGATCCGGAAGAGCCACTTCCAACATCCAGATAAAGGTACTGCACAATGTTCTCCGATCGCTCCGCTGGTGGTCGGAAAAAACTATAAACAAGGGGTGTCCTTTCAAGGAACCTTACAGGATAACAATCACAACCGATGCCAGCCTGGTAGAATGGGGAGCTCACTTCCAATCCCACACTGTGCAGGGAATTTGGACTATTTCAGAACAATCACAAAGCATCACTGTTGGAGCTGCGAGCAGTTCACCTGGCCTTCCGCAGTTTTCTACCCCTTTTCCAATCACGCCACGTTCTGGTCTTGACAGACAATATCACAACCAAGGCCCACGTAAACAGACGGGGGTACCCATTCCAAACTTCTGATGCTGGAGACGGCCAAGTTGTTCAAGTGGGCCGAGGCCAATCTGTTTCCGCTCAAGGCAGAACATATAGAAGGGGCCTTAAACACACAAGCAAACTGGCTCAGCAGGGCCACGATAGGTCAGGCAGAGTGGCGCCTACACTCGTCTGTCTTCCAGGAAGCAGTGTGGAGGTTTGGGCAACCGGTGATCAATCTATTTGCCTCTCCTCTCAATGCCCAATTGCCCTGGTATATTTCAAGGTTCCCGACTCAGGGGGCGGAGGCCGTCAACGCTCTGCAATGTCAGTGGCCTCCCAGACTTCTATATGCATTTCCTTCACTCCCGATAATACCCAGGTTGATCCAGAAGTTATTGGAGAAACGAGCGGAATTGATATTGGTCACCCCTTACTGGCCCAGGCGAACGTGGTTCCCAGATTTACAGGACCTGTCGAGAGAACAACCTTGGAAAATTCCACCGTCAAAGGTTTACCTCTCCCAAGGGCCGATACTTCACCCAAACCCATAATGGCTCAGTCTAGCCGTATGGAGGTTGAGCGGAGCCGTTTAAGGGCCCAACAGATTTCAGAGGATGCTATTGCCACCATTCAAGCATCCAGACGGTCCTCAACAAATCGTATATATGAGGTCACGTGGTCCGCCTTCTGTCGCTGGTGCCAGGGGTCTAAGTTCAACCCAACTGCCCCATCAATAGGACAATTATTGGACTTTTTACAGGAGGGGCTCGCCAAGGGCCTATCTCCAAATACTTTACACAGACAGTGATAACCTGGGATGACCTCCATTCCATAGCACACCATCCACATGTCCGCAGCTTTCTTAAGGGTGCTGCAAACTTACGACCTCCTGTAATTCACCGCTATCCCACCTGGGACCTCAACAAGGTGTTAACCGCACTTAAAACTGGCCCGTTCCAGCCTTTAAGAACCACTAGTCTTAAATTCCTGACATAAGGTGGCTTTCCTAATTGCAATCACATCAGCTAGGAGAATTTCCGAATTGGCGGCATTGTCAATGGGAAAGGACCTGTGCGTGTTTCATGCAGACAGAGTGATTCTCTGATTGGATCCTTCGTTCACTCCTAAAGTAAATTCAGCCTTCCATAGAGCGCAGGAGTTGGTTCTTCCAAATTTTTGTCTGAAACTATCTCATAGACTGGAGCATCAATGGCATCAACTTGATGTTCCAAGGGCCTTAAGCATCTATCTAGACTGCACAGTGACATTTCGAAAATCTGAGGCTCTATTCCTATCCTTCAATCCATCCACTTTAGGGCAAAAGGTGTCGACGACCATCGATAGATGGTTGAGAGCCACCATAGCTAAAAGTTACAAATGCCAGTCCATCTCAGTTCCTCAAGCCACTCAACAAAGAGTGCGGCAACATCAGCAGCATGGGCCACATGGGCTTCCATAGACGAAATTTGCAGAGCGGCAACTTGGGCTTCACCATCTCCCTTTGTCAGAAATTATAAAATTGATGTCTATGCCTCAGCAGATGCTTCATTTGGCAGAAGAGTCCTGCAGAGGGTCCGCAGAGTTTAGGAGTGGATTTCGATCCAGACGGAGTCCCTCCCTAAGGACAGGCCAAGCTTTGGTATGTCCCACTTCTGGATGCTCTGAACAGCTCATGGGAGAAAGGGCGTTGGTACTTACCTGATATGCCTGTTCTCTGTGAGCTGTGAAGAGCATCCAGCCCCACCCATTTCTTTCCATCTGATGGGGTTCCATTCCAGTCAGGGATCTAGATTAGGCGATGAGTCCCAGACTTTGGCACTCAGTCTTCGCAAAACTGGGGGACACTGAGGAGGTGTCCCGTGGAGGAGGAGGAGCATCCCAGCCTTTCCAGAAGAGACTGAAGCACCTCCCACTTCTGGATGCTCTTCACAGCTCACAGAGAACGGGCGTATCAGGTAAGTACCAACGCCCTTTTTTTTATGAAGACTTAGTATGTTTGTATGCATGGTTGTAAATAAGTTCATTTATTTTATAATGTTACTGTAGAATCACCTCTAAGCAAGATGAGGTTGCATGTAAGTTTAATAAATAGTTTGAGAATATACCCACAGATATATAAATAGTTTGAGAATATACCCACAGATATATATCAACCAGTTCATACTTTCTGTCATATATTTCAGCCCTCATTTATTCATGATTAGACCAACATCTTTACTTCTATACAAAAATCTACTGTACAAAATCAGATCACCTATGATCAGATCTTTCTACTATTGTTCTTAAATTTCCAATCCATATTCCAGGGTTGTCAACTATATTTTCAATTCCATAACTTTTCATATAATGTTTTATGATAAGAGAAGGATTCGACTAGGTTACCAGTATTAATCACACCCACAATATATGCAGCATTTTCCTAAAGCAGAGCTGGGAACTTCACATAATGGTATATCTCCCTCACACTTGCTCCAGAGTCAGAGTTAGAAGCTTCTGAGGATTTTTTTCCCCCTGTGAACGACATACTTAGTTGCCTTTCTCTGGAAAACATGGACATCTGCACATAGCCGCCTGTATGGTAGGATCAGCCAAATATCCAAACTTTTTTTCTGTATTTGTTTTTTTTCTGTGTGGCCTGCTGCAATTAATACATCCCACAAAATCTCAGACAAGTATTCATTATCCATCATCGCAATCTCTGACATTTGAGCCAAGTGAGAAGTCTGGCATCGTATGGCATACCTTTATTACCTCTTATCTCACAGCCTTACCCCTCCCAGGAGATTTAAACACACTCTGCTCTCAACACATATGACTATTGCTAGGGCACCCATCCTTATCTTCTCTTCAGTGAGGGATTGTAATTCATTTTTATAAAATTTAATTTTTAATCTGGATTTTATATTTAATTTTTAAACACCTTACTTTTATATTTCATTGTTAAACACTGTCCAGAATTGCATTTGTATAGATGGCTGTACAAATTTGACAAATAGATAAATAAAGGGTTAATTCACTGAGCTGAATTCAATATATTTGCACTATATTGTATTATATCTCATTGGTGAGACATTTCTGTAATAGTGGGTATGGGTTTGTTTGTTTTTTCTATTCTAGTATCGAGAACAGTCAATGGCTGTATAAAATCAATTGATTTTGACCTCATGTTACTCACAAAATTTCACAATTACTGGACATTCAGGATAAATCTTAAGGGTATTCTAAATCATAGCAACGCTCACCATTTAGATCTTTCTTCCCTGCATAGCCTAGGGTGTCAAACTCAATTTCATTGAGGGCTGCATCAGGGTTGGGTTTGACCTCAAGGGGGCTGAGGAGGGCATGGCCAGCTTGATGTCACTTGTGTCGGGGACGTCTGTGGTGGCCTTTGCCAGCGAAAACGGGCTCCCAAGTTCTGTTTTTGTCTGCAACAGCCTCCTGCAATCCTCTGCCAGTGAAAATGGAGCTCAGGAGTGCTGCACGTGGCCTTTCCGAGCACCGGTTTTGCTGGTAGAGGCACTGTGGGCCAATCCTTCAATGTTTCCAGGGTGTCCCCACGGGCCAGATCTAAGCACCCTGAGGGCTGGATGCAGCCCACGGGCCTTGAGTTTGACATCCCTGGCCTAGAATATTAATATGTGAGGCAGTTAGTTAGGCAGACAATTAGACATATGATACCTAAGGCCAGAAGGCTACAGTCGTAAGCTTCACCTGAGCTTTTATATTCAGCCTGGCCCCAACTGTGTACAGTGCTTCATTTTTGGCTGAAGAATGGACAGACTAAAGGGGTAAATATGGACTAAGTTTTTATATTAGTTCGTCTGCTTCTCAGTATACCAATTTTGGCATGCATAAATAAGAGAGTAGGCTCCCTGATGAGGATGGAGCTAAGATCTTTTGGAGAATTCTGCTTAGAGGTGTGGTTTCTGAGATATGGTTCAGATTATCTCCTTCCTGGGATTTTAGTCCAGTGTATATGAACAGTCAGTGAGATTGCCTGGGCTTTATGATCTGGAATGGATGGTAGTGATGTTTCTTCTCTTCATTTTGGAGCCTTCTACTCCTTTCAGCATAGGGCTTTTCTTTCAGGAAAAACTCCTGAAGTAGTTTTTCAGCTCCATTCTGATCTCATGATAGTGTTACAGGTAGTCTTAAAGACCTCATTTGCATGCATGCCTTGCACCTTTCCCCACCTGAGGGAGCCACACACACACCTTCTCCCACATGGCAGCACCACACCTCAACAGCCAAACATGCACCCACTAGTCACCATGCCATATTTGCACTACTCTGATCACATGTGTACCTGGTAGTGTCCAACCTCACCACACCATCTGATTGCCACCTATATATACTCCCATCATCCAGAAAGAGCCATCCCCAGGTCGCTGCACTTCAGTGCCCACCCCCCACACTCAGCAGCAGCCTCTTATCTGTCTCTTGGCTTACTTGAGACTTGGAACTTTCTAACGGCTTCCCCATTGACTTGTTAGAAGTTGGCAGCAAGTTGAAAGGAGGCCCTTGCATAACAACCACAATGGGGATTGCCAGATTTACTGTAACTAAATACTGCAGTCAACTGAATCGCACTTTACAACTGTATCACTTAGTAACAGAAATTCTGGTCCCAATTAACATGGTAACCCAAGGACTTTCTGTATTTATCTGGGCTGCTCTTAGTGTTACTTAATTGTATATATGTTGCAAAGGAAGGTTTATCCTTATAATCTGTATATGGTCCATGGGAATTAAGGCACTGGGTAAATTGTACAAAAATATAAATGAAATTTTTCAGAAATCATAGATATTTATATCTTTCATTGAAGATTTTTTTCTGTGACTTTGGCATTAACAATGAAAAAAAGGTTTAAAATAATGTGGTTGTTTGTTTTGATAGGCTCCTTTTAGACCACATCTCCAAAATAAGTAGCATAATCTAGTAGAAACTCATTTCTACTAGAAAGGACCAGTAGAAGCAAATACATATACATACATACATACATACATACATACATACATACATACATACATACATACTATATATATGTGTGTGTGTGTGTTTTCTTAAGTTTTTGCGGGTACTTACATGTTTTTTTTGGGAGGGGGGCTCTTTTTGTATCTTGGCTGGCAACATTGTGTTACTTTATCGGAGGCCTTTAGTGCAGCTTGGCTTCGGGTAAATGGACGGCTATCATTAGTTCGGAAGCTGGGTTTCATCTGGTTGGGGTGTGTTTGAACTGGAGGTATGTTTGAGCTGGAGACCCAGAAGATGAACAGACCCATGGAACAGCTGTCCTGCCCTACATAAGAGGCACTACAGACAAAATTAGTAAGATACTATACAGACACCACATCAAGACTGCCTTCAAAACAGACAGAAAAATAGCAGCCATCCTCAGAAACCCCAAAGACAAAATTGACCTGGAAAACCAAGGCATATACGAAGTCCCCTGTGCATCGTGCCCAGCCACATACATTGGACAGACCAATAGACGAATAAGCACCCGCCTAGATGAACACAAAAATGTAGTAAAAAAGCTGGAACACACTTCCTCACTAGTCCAACACATGGAAGCCATAGGTCATAGCATCAACTTCAATGGCACCAAAACCGTAGCCACTATAGAAAATCCCAGCCACAGAATCATCAGAGAAGCCATAGAGATTGAAGAAAGACCAGAAAGCATGAACAGAAGAGATGATTCCACCAGGCTGTCAATCATTTGGAAGCCTGCACTCACAAACAAAAAAATCTCCACACCACAAGCCAGGCAAACACCTGGACACAAACAGATCCCCCCTGATACCTCCAGCTCAAACACACCTCAACCAGGCACCCAGATGAAACCCAGCTTCCGAACTAATGATAGCCGTCCATTTACCTGGAGCCAAGCTGCACCAAAGGCCTCCAATAAAGTAACACAATGTTGCCAGCCAATCAAGATACAAAAAGAGCCCCCCCCCCCCAAAAAAAGACAGAAGATATTAGAAGCAGAACACAGCAAACTCCAAGACCAATAAACACAGACCAAGACTCTCAACCAATCAGGATGAAGAAAAAAGCATTCCGGTACAACAATAGGCTGCCCCAAATTTAAATCTGAAACCAGTGTAAAAGTCTAACTCACAGACGGACACAATACAGAAGCCTGATGATGGCAGATGAGATTCTGCTGAAACGTTGCTACAACTTTAAAAGCAACATTACTATGACGTGGGAAAATACCCAAACAAAGCTGAATGCCAGATAGATAGATAGATAGATAGATAGATAGATAGATAGATAGATAGATAGATAGATAGATAGATAGATAGATAGATAGATAGATAGATAGATGGATAGATGGATAGATGTTTCGATGAAGTCTCATTCATCATCTTCAGGCTTGGTCTTCAGCTCTGTGCTTCTCAGAGTGATGTGAGCTTGCAGCTGCTTCTTCCTTTTAACTGCTAGTGGGGGTGTGACTTGATTGGGTGGGGGTTTGGCTGTGTCTGATTGGGTGGGGGGGTGTTCTCATTGGTTGGGGGTTTGGCTGTGTTCTGATTGGCTGGAGGCGTGTTCTCTTCAGGTGGGGGCTTGGTTGTGCTCAGGTTAGTCTTAGTTGCTGGGGGATTTGAGCTGGTGAGTTGTGATCTTGCTGTTTGGCTTCGAGTTCGTGGTTGTGCTGCATCTTTATGGTGGGGGTCAGTTCGCTTCATGTATGGCTCAGAGGGGTTTGAAGTGGGTAGTGATGCAGGTGCAGTGCGGCTTCTGGTCCGTGGTCGTGTTTCATCTTCTGTGTGGGTGTGAGTCTGCTTTCTACGTGGAAGTGTGTTGGTGGCATCTTGTGTGGCTCTCAGGGGTGTGGGTCTGGTGTCATTCTTCATGTTAGGTACTCGTCTGTTCATGAGCGCAGGTTTCCAAATAGCTGGTAGGCGGGAGGCATCATCTCGTTTATTCATGCTGTGTGGGCGTTTTTCTATCTCTACGGCTTCTCTGATTATTCTGCTGCTGAAGTGTTCGGTTTTGGCGATAGTTCTGGTATTTTTAAAGTCAATCTCATGTCCTGTGGCTTTGAGGTGTTGGACCAGGGAAGAGGTCGCCCACACAGCATGAATAAACGAGATGATACCTTCCGCCTACCAGCCATTTGGAAACCTGCCCTCATGAACAGACGAGTACCTAACATGAAGAATGACACCAGATCCACACCCTTGAGAGCCACACAATATGCCACCAACACACTTCCACGTAGAAAGCAGACTCACACCCACACAGAAGATGAAACACGACCACGGACCAGAAGCCACACTGCACCTGCATCACTACCCACTTCAAACCCCTCTGAGCCATACATGAAGTGAACTGACCCCCACTATAAAGATGCAGCACGACCATGAACTCGAAGCCAAACAGCAAGATCACAACTCACCAACTCAAATCCCCCAGCAACTAAGACTAACCTGAGCACAACCAAGCCCCCACCTGAAGAGAACATGCCTCCAGCCAATCAGAACACAGCCAAACCCCCAACCAATGAGAACACACCCCCATCCAATCAGAACACAGCCAAGCCCCCACCCAATCAAGTCACACCCCCACTAGCAGTTAAAAGGAAGAAGCAGCTGCAAGCTCACATCACTCTGAGAAGCACAGAGCTGAAGACCAAGCCTGAAGATGATGAATGAGACTTCATCGAAACGTTGCCTAGATACTTCCAATCTTACGCGGGAGAAAACCTGAATAATCAAAGATCCACATACAAATACCCGCGAGAACCTCAGAATATATATATATATGGCATTCAGCTTTATTCGGGTATTTCCCCACGTCATTGTAGTTGTGCTTTTAAAGTTGTAGCTACAACTTTAAAAGCACAACTACAATGACGTGGGAAAATACCCGAACAAAGCTGAATGCCATACATGTAAGTACCCGCGAAAACTTAAGAAAACAAACACTATATATAGAGGGGGGGGGAGAGAGAGATGAACACACTACAGAAGCCTGATGATGGCAGATGAGATTCTGCCGAAACGTTGCTACAACTTTAAAAGCACAACTATAATGACATGGGAAAATACCCGAACAAAGCTGAATACCATACATGTCAGTATATTTGTTTTCGGAGATTTTCACAGGTACAGGTATGTAGGTCTAGGTGTGTTCGGGTCTTTTCCTGTGTAAGATTTAAAAGTACCTTGGCGATGTTTTGGCGAGGTCCCACTCGCTATCCTCAGGCTGGTGCTTTCAGCTTTGTGCCAGTGCAAACAGTGTGTGATCGGAGCTGCCGTCTCTCTATAAATACTGATGGTGGGGGCTGGTGTGCTGGGCTGGTTGGCTGCGCTGCTGCCTCTTGATTGGTTGATGGAGTTGATGTTGGTATAATGGGCTGTGTGATGGCCTTGTGAGTTTTGTTGTGGAGATATCCTGGTTCTTGTGCTGTAATCTCCTGGGTCATTTGTTTTGTAGTGATCTTTTTTCCATTAGCCTCTCGTGTTTTAACGGCTTGGGTCGTGGGTTGTGTGATGGGCTTGCGAGTTCTTTTGTTGTGGTATCCTGGGTCCTGCATTGTAATCCCCTGGGTCGTTTGTGTTTTGATCTCTTTCCATTAGCCTCCTGTGTAGTAACGGCTTGGGTAATGGGTAATACCACCACCAGTATTTATAGAGAGACGACAGCTCCAATCATATACTGCTTGCATTGGCACAAAGCCGAAAGCACCAGCTTGAGGATGGCGAGTGGGACCTCACCGAAACGTCGCCAAGATACTCGTAATCTTACACGGGAAAAGACCCGAACACACCTAGACCTACATACATGCGCATGCGCGCACACACACACACACACACACACGGTATTCAGCTTTGTTCAGGTATTTTCCTATGTCATTATAGTTGTGCTTTTAAAGTTGTAGCAATTTTTTGGCAGAATCTCATCTGCCATCATCAGGCTTCTGTATAGGTAATGATGGCAGATGAGATTCTGCCGAAACGTTGCTACAACTTTAAAAGCACAACTATAACGACATGGGAAAATACCTCAACAAAGCTGAATATCATACATATAAATACCCGTGAAAACTTAAGAAAACACACACACACACACACACACATAAAATTTATAGACACACATATATTTTACCATTCACTGTCGCTGTTTTTCTTCTTGCATTCTGTTGCTTCACTAACCTTCAACTGCTACTGATTGGCTAACTACTGCTTCAGCTGACTTTGCCTTTCTCCAATCAAGATGGGTGCCTTGGGGATGAGGCTCCCTGCTCTCCCTTCTCCCCTTCTCCCAACTACAAGCTATCTCCCTCTGGTTCCACATTACCAAACGTCTGCCTTGGGGCAATCGGCTCAGGGCTCAACCCCCAAAACTTCGCTGCTAGACAAGTAAGAAAATCACATTGTTAGTTATATTTCTGCTTGGCAATATCCTATATCGATTTTGGAGAGCTGGATATTTTCCTCCTGACTCATTTTTAATTAAAATGTGGTTTGTTTGTGAGAATACATTAAAATAAAATATCTATTCAAGAGCCTAATATTTAATCTTTCTTTTTCTCTCTCTTCACCTTAACCCCATTTTCTAATAATTCTGTATATTGCTTTTGTTCCCTTGACTTCTTACTAAACCTTGTGGTAAACTTAGAGTCAAAAAAATAGACTATTGGGATACTACGAGAAAAATTTCTTTTCCTCTTGTTCTGAAGATGTAACTTGAAACTAAAAAGTCAGACTAAATTTGTGCAGGGAAGTCTTTTTCTAGATTCCACAACGAAGAGGGATATTATGTTTTTGTTTCTACTTTTAAAGAAATAAGTATAATGAAATCAGCTTCTCGGAAGGGTATAAAGTTGGAAAAAGCTAATTAGAGCAGAATGAATTTAAGATAATCAGCATTCATATGCCCTAAATAATGTAGCACATATCTGCACATTGAAATATTTCATGAATAATAATAATTAGTGACTACACGTAAAGTATTTATACTGTTGAACTCATAGTTCCTGTTCTGTTTTTAGGGTGGTAATCAAGGTCTGTTTGGAAATAGCACAGCACAATCGAGAGGGATGCACCCACCAGTGCAGCCGCTAAACCCTTCTCCCAATATTCGGGCACAAGTGCCTCCTCAATTTCTTTCCCCCCAGGTAAGCAGCATAAAAACTTAATTGTAAATAGCTTTACAACTGGTTTCTACAGATCAACACATGAAGTTACAATTAAACAAATGTAAAAGTAGAATTTTGTTCAGTCTGCCATTTCTCTATATGATTTCATTAAAAGCCAGGTAATAGATGCAGTCACTTTCTAGTTAATTCCGAGCAGGAAAGTTGCTTTATTGCAAGTAACTTTTATAGCTGAAGTAGGTCTTTAGGTATCAAGCCTTTAAGAATTTGGTAGGTTAAAAGCAGAATATTCCATGTTCCAGAGAACAACCAGGTGCTGTCTGAAATCTATCTAGATGTATCAGATGCCTAGAGTGACTCATTGTAATCTGACTGTCCACCAATTGGAGTTTTTTGTAAGCAGTGACTCTCATAATAACCAAGAGTGCTGTCATCATAATGAAGATTACTGAGAAGTAAACACTAAATTTAACATCTGGATATTGTGTTTATTAGGCTCAAGATTATCTGCGACAAGCCCGTGGCTATAGACTCCTAAGACCTGCCAGAATCCATCCACCCATAGTAATTGAAGTATCTTATACTCAAAGCTGAGGGCTTTCACCAATAGCACCAAGAGGAGATCCAAGAGATCAGGAAAAGACTTGTAGCAAATTGTGTGATATAGTTAAACCCAAATTTAACCCAATGTCACAACTTCACAGTCCATTACCTCTAAAACTGGGCCCCTGTAATAAGTTGTAGGACTAGCAATATACTCCTTGTTCAGTGACTACCTCAGTTATTTAACAGTAATAGAAGATAATTAGAAAATCATTTTCCAACACTTGCACACATTTACAACCAAATCTTGTGCATTTGATATTAATGTATGCCAGTGTGAGAGTAACACTGATATAGTTGTATGAGATAACTTTATCTGAATGAAATGGTGGCATTTCACTTAAGGACCTGGTCATTTTACTGACCTCAGAAGAACGGAAGGCTGAATCAATCTGAAGTCGGTCAGGATTGAACTGCTGCCAGCGAGGTAGGTATAATCTTGAGAAGCAGGAAGAAGACCTGCATCCAGGACGATCAGGTGAAAGAAATGTAATTTCTTGTAAATGCATTTCAGACTTGACTGTCTCTAATTCTCTTGAAGATAAAGGAAGAGAGTGTCAAATCTGAGATGCTTTCTCAGATTACATTTCTGCTTCAGACTCTTTTTTTTTTTGTCTAACCGTTGTCTTGGTTGTAGCTCTTCTTCCTGTTCTTCAAAGTTATCCCTATGTCACATTATAATCACTGACTGCCAGAATACCCTGAACAGTTATCACTACCTTACATCCCTTGGTTTGAAGATGGAGACAGGACCAAAACCTAGAGAAACACATTTTAGAGAAGCAACATCACTACTTTTTCCTAACCAGGACTGAGTAATACATGCCATACATGTTCACTCCAGCAAGTTATGGACAAACATGATCCTTATATTTACCAACAGATGTGTGATGCTGAGACTACCAGCAATCCAGTTGCCTAAGCACTGGGTGGAAGTTGCTGGGCCAGAAGAGATCTTTATATCTTCCCCTGGAACAATCATTCCAGTACATCTTCTCACTCAAGGGTAGCTCTTCTTCTGAGCCTAGAGCTGATCAGATCATATCCACTGTCCAGCTTTTTTCCCCTTTTGTCTGAGGCACATCCACCATCTAGCCCCCAACATCTTTCTTCACCTTCACCCAATCTTGTTTTGTCAGCTAAAGAAAGTCTTAGTCCTGATCCACCTTCCATATTGCCATCCATCTCCATTTAGCCATTTTTCATTCTTTAATTCCATTTATCCAATCTTTGCACATCAAAATTCAAAACTCATGAGTGACTTAGATCCCATAATAAAAAATAGTTCAATTTTATGTTCAGTTTTGAAATACATTTACCTTACTATGGTGGATTTGGAATAATTAATCCACAACCTCTCCTCAGCCCAGTTAACTCTTCCTGCTGGCTTTTAATAATTCAGTGGCAAGCTGCCTTCCAGCAATTCCTCCTAGTAAGCAAAAACTTTACAGTATTCTTAATTTCAGAACATGAAAATGGGTATACCGTAAATGATAGTAATTGAGATTGGGAAACCAACTCTGTATCCTGGCATAAACCTTAATAAATCCCCAAAATAATACTTAATGGAAAATAATGAGTTCTTACCACTTTAAATTGGCTAAGTTTGGTGTATCTTCTTTTAAGTACTAAAGTAATTTGGATTTAGAAGTGTTTCTATTCATAAATGATTTTGTTGTTCTGTTCCTTTTTGGAATTTTTTTTTCCTGTCTTCATACAGGTTTCTGCCTCCATGCTTAAGCAATTTCCTAGCAGTGGTCTGAATCCAGGCCTTTTCAATATGGGGCCCCAACTTTCTCCTCAACAGATTGCTATGTTGAGCCAACTTCCACAGTTTCCTCAGTTTCAGCTTGTAAGTAGTAGTTCTCATATGTAGCCGACTAAATTTTTTTATCCCCCATTCCTATTCCTGTAGGATGCACTTGAAAATTTTTAGTGTGTTTGTGTTTCAAATATATGTTGTAGGAAATACACACATACACATAGACATATGCATATGCATAAAACCTTTAGTAGTAATTTGATAACAATAGTTTTCCAAACATTAAATTTGAAACAAGTATAGATATCATTAAAAAAGAACAACTCTAATTAAAGCCTTTGATAAATTAGTATTAAACATCAGGCTGTTCTATGATAATGTTTTTAATTGTTTTTTGTTTACTTTTGTTATACAAATGTACACTATCCAATTTAAGCTTGTACAAAATAAACTAGTTTCTTTCCTTTATTCATTTGCATTGAAGGCCTGTCAACTGCTCCTCCAGCAGCAGCAGCAGCAACAGCAGCAGCAGCAACTGTTACAAAATCAGAGAAAGATTTCTCAAGCTGTACGACAACAACAGGAACAGCAGGTAATATGTGACCTGTGAAATCTGGCAAGTTAATCAGGAAGGATAGTGATTAAGTTTTTATTTTATCTAGTATTTCTTCCATGGAATATAATTGAAAACACACCATCTTTTATTTAAATCCTTTTCAATACTCAGTAAAACCAAGATCTAGTATTGAAATAAATTGAACGTTGCACTGATTTTAAGACTTTCTTTAATGAGTTTAGAAGTATATAGTAATGATAAGTACCATCACACTCAAGCTAAGACATTCTATTAAGATTATACAACAATCGATGTATTACTTGAAAGAGAATATAAATATTTAATCTTAATACTCTTTCCCTTTCCTCCCTGTTTTTTAGATATTCCTCATTTTTTAAACAAAATGGCGTAGAATCTCATGAACTTGCAAAGTTTAAAAACAGTGTTTTAAACTAAGCTTTGAAGCATAATCCTTTGTTTTTATTAAGATAATATAGGAATAGGGATTTTTGATAAAAAGCATACAAACATTTGCTTTTAGGTTTGATGCAAAGTGGTCCAAAATACCTTGAAGCACCAGATTGCCTATGTCTGGTCAACCATTTTTGTTTGTTTCTTAACTGCAGCTTGCCCGTATGGTAAATGCTCTTCAACAACAGCAAAGACAGCCGGGCATGAAACATTCTCCATCCCATCCAGTTGGACCTAAGCCTCATTTAGACAGTATTGTATCTGGTGGTCTAAATGTGGGTCTCTCAGATATATCAACCAAAGGGCAGATTCCTGGATATAATTCAGGTAAACATTGTAAATATCTGTATTATTTCTTTTCATTGTTACACAATAATATTGTCACATCAAGTCTATACATCAGGGGTCTCCAACCTTGGCCCCTGGAAGCCTGGCGGACTTCAACTCCCAGAATTCCACAGCCAGCTAAGCTGGCTGTGGAACTCTGGGAGTTGAAGTCCGCCAGGCTTCCAGGAGCCAAGGTTGGAGACCCCTGCTATACATGCTGGATTTGCTCATGTTGCTTCTTTACTGAAATTTGCCATATCGCGTGAAACTCTAGCTTTGGTTTCTTTTTCTACTTATCATTACCTAGCATTATATTTACTTATCTTATTTTAAAATGATCTTGCTTAATTTGGACTTTTTAATAAATAGTTTATTTGTACAAAACCTAATTAGGAAACACTTTGGAATTAAACTTCAGTCAATGATTGAATCCTGTGCAAGAGGCCTTGAGGAACTTTGGCCGATAAGGCCAGCAAGGCTTTCCAGAAGGCCTCTGCAGCCAATAGCAGAGCTCCGGATTGATCCAGAGCTCTGTTATCAGCTATAGAGGGCCTTCAGGAAAGCTTTGCTGGCTGCAGAAGAAATGGGCCGAGATGTGCGAGGTCTGGCTGCAACGGTCTGAAGGTAAGTAGTAGGGCAACTCCACCCCTCCATCCACACCCTAGCTTAAGTTTTACCTGTGCACCCTGGAGTGGTCTTAATTGAGGCTTGTTTTGAGGGTATGGCTTATATTGGGCATACATGTAAAAATCAAGCAAGGACTTACTTTTGGAGGAGGCTGTATTTTCAGGAAAACAAGATATTACAGTGGCATTTTATATTAATATATTTATGGATATGGCCTTTTATAAATATTTAACTTCATGTGTTTTCTCATGAAAATAATGGCACATATAAGACAATAAAAACAAAAAAGTCAGTAAAGGCCAAGAAAGCATATTCTGATTTCGAGTTAATGGCTGTATACACTATAACTTTCTATACATGATGTATAGAAAGATTTTTCCACAAACACAGTCATATTTTCATTAGATTCTACCTTTTTGTGATACAGGTTATTCTATATATGAGATGTTTTGTGTTCAAGCCCTGAGCAAGACCAAAAAAAAAAAAAGAAAGGTTTTGGTTCCGAATAATCCTTAGAAATTCTCAGGATTTAATTCGAGTTTTCCTTTTCTCTTCATCTGACTGAGATATAAGTAACATGTAGATAGTGATGAAGTGTTGGGTGGGATCAGAGTTTAAATTATTTCCTGCACTCATGATAGTACATGTAAATTATTCAAATAACTTTCAATACTCATGATAAGAATAAATTGTTACAAGATTGATTAAAATATTGATCACAAATAATTCTTTTAAAATTGTATTTCATCACTTACAAACTAGAATTGATTAAATATAAATGAGTAATTGTGTCATTATGCCTGCAAAATGTAAGGCCATTTCCTGTCATAATAATGCTGAGAAAGACTTCTATCTGAAATTCTGGGAATCCCTGCTATAGCCACTTTTAAAAATACCAGGGTAGATGGGACAGTACTCTCACTTTTGATGCAAGAGAGGTCTCAGCCCCACTAACATGGGGATACCTGAGTTTACATAGTTATGTTTGCTGGAACAGGGAAGTCTGGTATTCCATGATTCACAACAGTTCATTTAGTGACCATTCGGTAACATCACTGAAAAAAATGACTTATGACCATTTTCACACTTACAACTCTTGCACATTCCCCATGGTCATATGATCACATTTTGGGCACTTGGCAACTGATTCATATTTATAATGGTTGCAGCGTCCCTGGGTCATGTGATCACTTTTTGCAAGCTTCTGACAAACAAAGTCAATGGAGAAGCCAGACTCATTCAGCAACCATGTTACTAACTTGACAACTGCAATTATTCAACTAAAGAACTGTGGTAAGAAAAAGCCATAAAATGAGGCAAAATTCACTTAACAACCGTCACTTAGCAACAGAAGCTTTTGGCTCAATTGTGGTCATAAGTCAAGGACTACTTGTATTTTAATGAATATTTGAACATAATTTTACTCTTTCAAGTTTTGTGTTGCCTGAATTATCATAGGTTAGTATATTCTAAGTCTTTATGTGATCATTAGATCAGTATACAGCATGTCCTTTTTTAATGTCAGAATTGCTTACATTACATTAAGGTGCAGCTTATAGGAGAGAATGAACAATGTTGTTTACAGATTTATTTAAAATGAGCAGATGTATCTAAGTTTCCTCATTAGCACTATCCCTATCATGATAGTTGCTTATATATGCATTTAAATGCATTGCTGTTTTAAAGGTTTTGGTTCAAGTAGCATGGATTATGGCATGGTAGGAGGGAAAGAAACTGGAACAGAATCTCGCTTTAAACAGTGGACTTCTATGATGGATGGATTGCCACCTGTAGCTTCCCAAGATGCCAGTATGCACAAAAACGGTGAGAAATTCCATCTTAGATTGTCAGAAATGCTTAGTGATAACATTCCAAAAATAACTTTTTTTGCCAGTGAAATATCTATTAAAATAACCTGAACATTCTGTGATAATGTGCTTGAATCCAGTAGCTTTTGTTTAAAATAGATCTGATTTTTAATAGATCAAACTTCTGGAGGATAAATTTATGTATTCATTTATTAAATGTATATTCCACCCATCTCGCCATCAGCAACTCTAGACAGTAATGAAATATACTTGTAGCATTCAATTATACTTTCTACTTGTATGGCCTGCTTTGAATGAATTTATTCCAGCTTTCATATGTATCCATGGCACAAGTCAGCTACATTTCAATATACTGAATTACATAATAGCACTGGTAACAATATGATAACAGCCTCTGCTACCAGCCTGATCATTTTCTATCAGAACATATTTTTCTTCTGTTTTCCAGGGACAATTGTGCCCCCTGGAAAAGCCCGTGGGGGATCTCCCTATAACCAATTTGATATAGTTCCTGGCGACCCACTGGGCAGCCATACAGGTCCTGCTGGTGACAGTTGGCTACCAGCCAAATCCCCACCAACCAGTAAAATTGGAAGCAAATCCAGCAATGCCAGCTGGCCACCAGGTAATTTCAGTGTGCTCTATGAATGAGTAGATGGAAAAGGAATGATATCCTTGTTTATATGTTAATTTATTTGTACAGTTTTTACTGTTGAGCAAACACTGTCTTTTGATTCAAAGTCTCCCACTATTTGACCATCTGAATTTGTATAAAATTGTTTAAAGTTATGAATAAGCCTTTGTATATTCAAGTTCAAAGAATTGTTCACTTCAGTTTGCCAAATTATTTAGTATTATCCCATGATACTTAGTTACAAGTTAGCTGAAGCTGCTGATTTGAATACAAAAAATAAGCTGACATAAATCTTGAGGCCAGACAAGTCATCATAAGGCAGAACAAAGTTCACTTATCTTACTTGCAAAGGAACCAATTGTTTCTTAATGGGGCTAAAATTGTCTTCCTGTATTCAGAGTTTAGTTTTTCTTTTCATCTGCATCATCTTCTCTGTGACATATTCCTTGATTTATATCTCTGTTACTGATTTCTTCCCACTAAGTATTTATGCAGTTTATCAAATATACCTTAATACATATTAACTACTCTCTTTTGGAATGAGCAATATTATACAAAACACAGAAAGAAATATGAAACCTAATACATCAAAGATTGAGAGCCTTAAGAGCCAGTTTGGTGTAGTAGTGACGGTGTTGGCCTAGATTGTGAGTTCTAGTCTTGCCTTGGGCATGAAAGCCGGCTGGATGACTTTGTACCGGTCATACTTTCTCCACCAACTCACTTCATAAGGTGATTTATTCTGGGAAAAATAGGAGAAGGAAAGAGTATTGATAGGTTCTCTGTCTTGACTTGTATATTTTAAAAAATTAGGATAAAAATATTTTTAATAAATGTCTGAGATAAGAAAACAGGGAGATTAACTGAACTAGTTTATACCTATACCCCACATTTCTGACCTTACAGTCATTCTTGATTTAATCATGTTCATATATAACTGCAGACATTCTCTTTTGATCTTTAGAGTTTATCTAAGTTTTACTCATCCAAAATAGTTTAATAAATCATTTTATCAAGGAGATAAAACAGACCAAAGTCACTGTCTCTTAGCTCTAGGAAAAAGGAAATATCAAACTATTTCAAAAAATGTTTCCCAAACTACAACATGTCCTTCTCATCACCAGGAGTCAGTGATTTGATGGATCATAACATAACAATATTGGGAGTATCACTCCCAACAGCCTGCTTCATACATTCTGATGAGCTTAGCTGATTCCTAAGGCCTTTCAAGTCAAAAATAACATGTGATTTTGGGGATATTGATTGAATAAAATAGTGGTGTTAACTACATCATATTAAGGTATGCATATACACAAACCCCTCTTGAATAATGTGATATTTCTTTAGGATGCTCAGTTCAATTTAGTAATTCTGGGAAGGGAGAAAATTCCTTGCTGAGATTTTGTCGCATAATTTTGCCATTACGTTTGTAATTTAAAAAATTTAAATTTTTAATATATTTTATCTGTACTAATACAGATTTTTTTTTCAAACTATAGCATTTTGAGATACACGATTCTGCTTATGCAGAATCAGAGTATTACTGAAACAGCATCATAAACACATTATTTTAAACAGCAGTATTGATTGTTTTGTTTCAGAATTTCAGCCAGGAGTGCCATGGAAAGGTATTCCAAACATTGATCCTGAATCTGACCCTTATGTGACCCCAGGAAGTGTGCTGGGAGGTACCGTCACAGCCCCCATTGTAGATACGGATCACCAACTTCTGCGGGATAACAGCACAGGTTTGCAGGATTGTAATATATATTCTATAGTTGCTAGGATTGGAGCCATGCACAGTACAGGTAGTTTTCAACTTACAACAGTTCATTTAGTGACCATTCAAAAAAGTGACTGTTATGACTGTTTTCACACTTAGGGCCTTTGTAGCTTTGCCATGATCATGTAATCAACATTCAGATGGTTGACAATTGACTAATAGTTGCTGTGTCCCAAGGTCATGTGATCACTTTTTGCAAATCAATGATGAAGCCAGATTCACCTAACAGCCATGTTACTACTTACCGTGGTGATTCACTTAACAACGGTGGCAAGAAAGGTTGGAAAATGGGGCAAAACGCACTTAACAAATGTCTTCCTTAATAACAGAAATTTTGGGATCAATTGTGATCATAAGACGAGAACAACCTGTACAAATAATAGCCTATTTGTTGGTTGACTAATTATGGGAAGAAGAAATTTACTTTCTGAAAAGAAAGGTTTATTTGATTATGTCCTCCTTTTACTTATCTTAACTCAAGGTAGTATATATAAAGCTCGTTCCTCCTCCTATTTTTCCCACAGTAAGAATCCTATAAAATGGGTTGGGCTGAAAGAGTGGCCTAAAGATTTCGGATGCTTTAACTTTTCTCTTAAGTGCTGGTTCTTCATTGCAGCTTTTCCCCCCTCTCTTATGTGGCTAGTTTTAAAATAGATTTCAAGGTGGAGAAAGAGGGGAGAAAGGCTCATCTCTGAATGGGACGTGTTGGCATAAGTGAAAATTTGAGCATTGCCATGCAAGATAGTAAAATACAAACTGGAAATCTTGTTTTACCTCTTAATTTACAAAATGTAAATTCTGATATTTGAAAGCATGAAAGCTGCTATAATTCTAATTAGCAAGGCATATACACATACATACAAACAATTTTAACATGTTATATTCAGTGTTTTAACATGTTATATTCAGCTTTTTTCACATTTGAAGATCTCTGAGTTTTTTTCTACTTTACTTTCCATAGGGTCTAATTCTTCCCTCAACACCTCGCTGCCTTCACCTGGTGCCTGGCCCTACAGTGCCTCTGACAATTCTTTCACAAATGTTCATAGCACTTCAGGTATATGCCTTTATATTTTCAACCCATGTAAGGGAATAAAAGAGAGGTGGAATCAATCTATCTATCTTATCTATCCCAATAAAAATACAAAATTATGATTAAAAGATGGGAGGGGGAGGGAGCAATATGTACAAGGGAGGAGGTGGGATCTACTATTAATCCATCAACTACCTCCAAGATTTAATATGCTGTTCCATAAAACAAAAGAATAATTGTTTGCTTAATGGTAATGTAATTAATTGATAGAATGTAGTAATGAAGTTAGTAATAAAATAAAGACTTTTATGAAATTAAATTGAATTCAGTTTACTTAACTGAAGCAAAAACTTCATCACATCATTTTAGTAAATTTTGGAAGTTTGAAAGAAATGTAGCCTGGAATAATGTACATGTTGGAGAATTGGTCTTCTTTTTTATGGGAGCCTCTGTCAAGTGAAAAGAAATACCATACATATAATGTCTATTTTCTCCAAATCTTCTACCACCCCCTCTAAAAAGCATGGGGTGATTGTTGGAGAGTCAGGGACCATCTTGTTCTGGAAGAAAATCATAAAGTAGCCAGAGACTTGCCTTTATTTTTTCCTTAGCCAAATATAGAGTGATGAAATATGACCCAGATGTGTTGCTTCAGATTTTTTTTTAAACCAAGCATTTTAAATAGCCTTTGACAAAAACAGAACTTAATTTGTGATGTATTTATTAATGACTGTTATCCATTCCAGCAAAATTCAATGATTACAAATCAACATGGTCCCCAGATCCCATAGGACCTAATCCTGCTCATCTCTCTACCAAGTTATGGAAAAACCATATTTCCTCAAGAAACACTACAGGGCTTCCACGCCCACCTCCTGGTCTGAGTAATCCGAAAACATCCTCTCCTTGGAACAGCACAGCGCCCCGCTCACTCAGGGGGTGGGGTGCGCAGGATTCAAGGCTTGCCTCTGGTGAATACTTCTTTTAGGATATAAGCCAAAGAAGGATGTATTAATAAATCAGATCAGAGATTTTTAACTTTGTTCAATGAAAAACTACCTAATCTATAAAAATCAATTGAAACTTTTATTGAGAAAATACACTGCTCAAAAAAATAAAGGGAACACAAAAATAAGACATCCTAGATATGAATGAATGAAATATTCTTATTAAATACTTTGTTCATTACGTAGTTGAATGTGCTGACAACAAAATCACACAAAAATTATCAATGGAAATCAAATTTAGCAACCCATGGAGGTCTGGATTTGGAGTTACACTCAAAATTAAAGTGGAAAAAAACACTACAGGCTGATCCAACTTTGATGTAATGTCCTTAAAACAAGTCAAAATGAGGCTCAGTAGTGTGTGTGGCCTCCACGTGCCTGTATGACCTCCCTACAACGCCTGGGCATGCTCCTGAGGAGGTGGCGGATGGTCTCCTGAGGGATGTCTTCCCACACCTGGACTAAAGCATCCCCCAACTCCTGGACAGTCTGTGGTGCAACGCGGCGTTGTATGGAGCGAGACATGATGTCCCAGATGTGCTCAATTGGATTCAGGTCTGGGAACGGGCGGGCCAGCCCATAGCATCATCTTGCTGGAACTGCTGACACATTCCAGCCACATGAGGTCTAGCATTGTCGTGCATTAAGAGGAACCCAGGGCCAACCGCACCAGCATATGGTCTCACAAGGGGTCTGAGGATCTCATCTCTATACCTAATGGCAGTCAGGCTACCTCTGGTGAGCACATGGAGGACTGTGCGGCTCCCTAAATAAATGCCACCCCACACCATTATTGATCCACTGCCAAACCAGTCATGCTGGAGGATGTTGCAGGCAGCAAAACATTCTGTACAGCGTCTCCAGACCCTGTCACGTCTGTGACATGTGCTCAGTGTGAACCTGCTTTCATCTGTGAAGAGCACAGGGCGCCAGTGGCGAATTTGCCAATCTTGGTGTTCTCTGGCAAATGCCAAATGTCCTGCATGGTGTTGGGCTGTAAGCACAACCCCCACCTGTGGACGTCGGGGCCTCATACCACCCTCATGGAGTCTGTTTCTGACCGTTTGAGCAGCCACATGCACATTTGTGGCCCGCTGGAGGTCATTTTGCAGGGCTCTAGCAGTGCTCCTCCTGTCCCTCCTTGCACAACGATGGAGGTAGCGGTCCTGATGCTGGGTTGTTGCCCTCCTACGGCCTCCTCCATGTCTCCTGATGTACTGGCCTGTTTCCCGGTAATGCCTCCATGCTCTGGACACTACACTGAAAGACACAGCAAACCACCTTGCCACAGCTTGCATTGATGTGCCATCCTGGATGAGCTGCATTTCCTGAGCCACTTGTGTGGGTTGTAGATTCCATCTCATGCTACCACTAGAGTGACAGCACCACCAGCATTCAAAAGTGGCCAAGCCATCAGCCAGAAAGCATAGGAACTGTGGTCACCACTTGCAGAACCACTCCTTTATTAGGGATGTCTTGCTAACTACCTATGCTTTCCACCTGTTGTCTATTCCATTTGCACAACAGCATATGAAATTGATTGTCAATCAGTGTTGCTACCTAAGTGGACAGTTTGATTTTGCAGAAGTGTGATTGACTTGGAGTTACATTGTGTTGTTTAAGTGTTTCCTTTATTTTTTTGAGCAGTGTACAATGAGAAAAAAGCATGAGAATTCTAGAAATAGTATGTAGTTGTAAGGAATAAGTATGTGTATGTTTGAAGTGATCTGTGCAGTCGCACGTACAAGTTTTGAAAGCATGCAAAAAAGAGTTATTTTAAATACACACAGTTGCAAATAAAAATGTTTTGGTGGAAGATCACCATCAGCATTTAGTACTTTTATTTAAAAAACTGCTGTCAAAAACTTTTCTTTGTCTTGCAAAAATCATGAAAGCAAATGGATAATACCCAACTGATAGACAACCCCACCCCCCAGGTCAGAGTCAAGTTCTTGCTTGAGTCAATAGAAATTGTACACTACTTTCTGATATTGGATGTTAATATTTATTTTAGTTTAATTTCAGACCTACTCTTACTGGAACAGATTAAATGTTATTTTGCTGAAAGGTAGAAATTCATAAAGTAAAGAAAACTTATTTCATACCTTTTGTGTAATCCTCATGTGTGTCTAACCTTCCACTTTCCTTTCCACTGCAGACATTGTGCATTGCTCTTGGCTTTAGCATCAATAACTGCTGCAGTGATCTGTTAAGAACAGAGCAGGAAGAAAGGATTCAGGAGACTTGGTCCTTTAACTATTGGGTATTTGAGGTGGGCTTGCCACCAAAAAAGAAAGAAAAAAGGAAAACCCTTTCAGCTAGCAGTAAAACATTGTTAATATTGATCTGATTGCTAAATTCTCTGCAGGGGATCATTTGGAACAATTGCAGATAAGCAACCAATCTTTCTTGTGTAACTTTCTTAGCAAGTTAAATAGATACATAAATATTAATATTTATTTTGTTTCCAAATCATAAATTAAGATGAATACAAATGCTTGCTGTTTTAATAATTTTGCAGCCTCTACTTGGAGTGATGGTGGTTCTGTACGTCCCAGCTATTGGCTGGTTCTTCACAATCTCACTCCGCAGGTATTTCTACTTTCATCCCCCTTTTTCTTCCTAAACCTTATACAATATTGTATTGTGTTTTTTAAAAGTCCACAGCCCTGTACTTATTTCAGTATGGCAATACTTAAAAACCAAAGAATTTATTTTTAAGTATCAGATTTATCACTGTTATTTCCAGTTCTGCACCCAGTCATGACTGCCAGTTTTCTTCCCTCTTTTTTCCTTAGTGAGATTGTAGAATATTTCTAAAACAGCTACCAAAAAGCTTTGAATTCTGTTAGAATAACTTTCTGTATTAGCCTGATTTTAATTCTTTATTATAACTTCATCTTAAGTAATTCCAACCAATCACAATTATGCAAATTCCTTTCTTAAACATATTTAAGAGTCCATGAACTGCCATTCAGTGTGTAAAGACTGCTTAAGACTGGCTTAAATTGAGCAACCCAACATTAGGTCGTGTCACATGATCACAATCCAAGCACTTGATGCCTGGCTTGTGGTTATGATGGCACAGCAAGTCACATTCACATGATTTCCAGCATTCCCTGTCAGCTTCCCACAAGCAAAGTCAATGGGGAAGCTGGCAAGAAATCACTCCCTTTCTGCTGCTTTTTTGCCTGTCCACACCATAGTGCCTAACCAGGGTATTGACCACCAAAGTGCAGCACCCACCTGCACACCATAGACTCTACCTAGAGCACATACACTCTTGTCTACCTGAAGTTCTTATCCGTTAGCTTTACTTTCCTGGTATTCCCTCCTCTTTGTGCTTAACAGCCCACAGAATCCTGGGATTATGAGAGCAACTAGAAATGCCAGGACTGCCCTTGCTAAGCAGTGCTTTACAACCACATTGCTCAATGACAGAAATTCAGGTCCTAGTTGCTATTGCAACTCAAGGACTACCTGTACAATATGCTGCTTGATTGTATATTATTTATACTACATTGGACCCTCAGGTTGCGACCATAATCCATTCCAGGACTACGGTCACAGCCTGATTTGGTCATGATCGGAAGCATGACCGTCTGCGCATATGTGGACAAAAAAATGGCACCGAAGGGGAAATCGCCGTAGCAGAGAAAATCACCACAGCTGTATCTGATCACCACCTGAAGATGTGTTCGCGATCAGAAACAACTTTGCCCGAAATTCTGGTTGTCACCCGATTTTGTTGCAAACAGAAGCATTTACAACCTGAAGTTCCACTACATTTAAAGATGAAAAAACCTCAGTCTCTTCATTTTAATAACCTGTATTTGCTATTCTTTTTAAGATTGATGGGTCAACTTTAAGGACCATCTGCATGCAGCATGGTCCATTGCTGACATTCCATCTCAACCTGACCCAAGGCACTGCCCTTATCCGGTACAGCACCAAGCAGGAGGCAGCTAAGGCCCAGACTGCACTTCACATGTGAGTTTTGCAACAATCTACAAATATTCATTGACCTTTTTTGTCAATATATAACATTCCCGGCTCATTGTTTCATCTCTGCATTCTTCAGATATGACTGACAATTGCAAAAAAGTTTCTTTTTGAACACTATTATTTTATGCATTTCTTGGAATAGAGATGGCCCTGGTATGCTGTGCATACTTGAATAGAACTTGCCTTTAACAGTTTGTGCAGACAAGAGAGATGGGTGAAAACCACTGACAAGTTAATATTTAGCTTCCTTCTTGATAAAGTTTATCTATCATTCTACAAATGCCGTCATCCTCAAAATCACCCAATTTAAAAATTGGAAAATTCGCAACACTGAGATTTTAATCCCTATTCATGTAGAAGTTTTCCTTGAATTAATTGCAAATCAAAATTAATATTCTAGGTTTTCCCAGATAGAATTATATATTGCTCTTTTCACCATAGTTGCAGTTTTAGAAATGCAATAGAATGTTCAAAAGTCACTTAGAATTATGAATTTGAGATTTCTATTATTACCTTTTTCATAAATGGTTAGTATTGTAGAATCCTGTGACCATATAAAAATAACCTTACTTTTGAATAGTTAACATAAAGCTGAAAAGAACAAATATCCGTGATATTACTGCTCTTCTTAATGCAGAAACATTTGGAACTTTCTCTATGATTGAAAATTGTTTATCTGGGAAATGAAACATCATTACTTAAGCAATATTATGGTATGGGAAATTGGTTGGAACTTTTCATTCCTCATTAATACAATTAAACATTGTTTGGCAATAGACTCAAAACAACTAAAAGGAGGTACATCACACACTTTCTAATAACTCTGCTATTGCACGATTTGGTGATCGCCACTGGCTTAGATGGTGTATATATAGGGAATTAGGTAATTTAATGAATAGAAACATCTTCATACTTTTTTCGAATAAGGTCCTGGACTTAGTTGAACAAGGAATATTGTATCTTGCTTATGGACTTATTAAAGGAATCTTACTAGTTACTTTAGAAAAAAGATATTGAACTAGATATAGTTTGGTCTAGTTTAATAAAACTATTTTTATACAATCTTTTGAAAAGAAATAGGGGGCTGTTTTATTCTCTGAACTGTAAACAAAGTTCATTTAATGACCTTCTAGTAGTTGATAATTACTGAAAAAGTAAACAAGTCTTTCTGTTAATGATGTAAGTTTTTAAAAAGGCTGAAATAGCATTCTCTGTACTAGTTTTGAAATCTTTTAGTTACATTTTAATTAATACTAAAGTAGTTGAAAATTAACAGGAATCCCCAAAGATTTTAACTATTTGTATAAAATAGTCACTTGCTTATTTCCAATTATATTTCCACAGGTGTTTGTTGTAGTATAAATAAAAGAAACTACTTGTATAAAGCGAAATTAAGAAGCCATGATACAGTGGGTTCTGGTGCTTTCTGAGCTTAGTTGTTTTCTTGCAGATGTTTCACTACCCAAACGAGGTAACATCATCAGTGTTGCTACAGAGGGGGTTTGCTCTCAGTTTACATTCTAATGGTTTGCTCTGTCAGTGTTGGTGTGGTGGTCTTAGAGATTCTTTGGTTGGGTTGTTTATTGTCAAGTTATAGAAAAGACTAAAGATCAAAATGCCTCCCCACCAGCAATCAGCACCCAATTGAGCATAGATTAACTCCAGACCAACAATCAAATAAACAATACTCCAATCAAGGAACTGCCAAACAAGCCGACAATAAACAGCCCAGCCAAAGAACCTCAAAGACAGCTCCCACCAACACTGTCATTTCAACCCTGAGCTACAAATAATACTCCTTTATTGAAGCCATCATACACATGTGGAGGCTGACTTCTTTTTTATTTCCTCTTTTACTATTTCAGATGTCAAGGGAAACTATAATGTTTCAGTAAGTTTTTTTGCAGCACTTAACAGTTCCCAAATAACGTGCTGGGTTATCTGGGGCACCGCAGTGTAGTTTGGGAACAAAAAACTTGACAGAAACACCAAACTAAACTAATAAATACTAGGCTTAGCAGTAGCATGGTGTCCACCTAATGTTGAGAATCGCCATGTTTTCATTGAATATTTAACATATCCTATTTCCTCTTCTATCAGTCAATTTGTATTGTGATTACAGACCAATATTGCAAATAAAAGCCTTAAAACAACAATAATAAAAAATAAAAAACAGACAAAATAATATATTACCATGAGTGGTGAATTATCAGTAGGCAGTTAGAATCTGCCTAATTTTGCATACAGTAAAACAAAATTTAGCCACGTTCAAAGAAGCTACTTCGTATGGATGTGATAATAGCAGTTGTACATAAAAGACCAGTATTTCCTGGGTATTTTATTAGGTGAGATCATTACAGTGCCTCATTGGCACACAGTTTGGAAATTGCAGGTCTGTGTAATTATTTTTCTTCTTCTTTAAAGAAAGGTTTTGAGAAAGGGATTAAAACAAAAATAAATGATGGAACTCCAGCCATTCATTTGTTTATCACTATTGACTTAAATGGGAGTAAGTGTGTTGTTTTGTTTTGTTTCAAGCAGTGTTCAACATTTTTAGTCATTTGAACTCTTGTTCGTTTGTTACTCTTCACTCTACCATTTTGCCTTTTTTTTTTTATAGGTGTGTTTTGGGAAACACTACCATCCTGGCTGAATTTGCAACAGACGAGGAAGTTAGTCGCTTTCTGGCACAAGCTCAGCCTCCTACTCCTGCAGCAACCCCCAGTGCACCCACAGCAGGCTGGCAATCTCTTGAGGCAGGACAGAATCAGACAGATCCAGTTGGACCTGCTTTGAATCTTTTTGGTGGGTCAACAGGGCTTGGGCAGTGGAGCAACAGTGGTGGCGGCAGCAGTGGGAGTGACCTTGCTGGTGCTTCATTATGGGGGCCTCCAAATTATTCTTCAAGTTTATGGGGGGTTCAAAGTGTAGAAGATCCCCACAGAATGGGAAGCCCTGCTCCCTTACTACCTGGAGACCTTCTAGGCGGAGGGTCGGATTCAATCTGAACTTAAAACTTTCAACTCTGACCTCGTGACCTTTTTGGAACAGCAGCAGCACTAACTTGACCTTTTCTTTTTTTTCAACTTGCAATAAATACATTTTAAAAGGAAAAAAGAAAATGGAGAGAGAAAAAAGGTGGGTCATTGACAGGACTGTCTGAGCACATAGTTGCCTCCCTTACAACTTCAGTTTTTTCGTTTGGAATATGAATCCAAAAAGAGAACATATCACTCTTGAAATACTTGAATCATGAACGCCAACTTAGAAAGACAATGTGAAGCAAGTACACATACCATTTAAAACTAAACACAAAAAAATTTAAAAAAAAATTAGTTTCTAGTTTTTCACTTTTTCATGTTATACGGAAGTTGTTGCT
This sequence comes from Hydrophis major, assembly GCA_033807585.1. Taxonomy (NCBI): domain Eukaryota; kingdom Metazoa; phylum Chordata; class Lepidosauria; order Squamata; family Elapidae; genus Hydrophis; species Hydrophis major. Next base: position 179,545,187 of record CM066331.1, on the reverse strand, counting down.
AAGAAACATATATACTGAAAAATAGCTTTTTAACTTTGTTTGCACTGGGTGTGTTTCCGTCCTTAGGTCTACTATGTTGGGGGTGGGGTTCAGAAGAATTGGGGTGGGGTGGGAGGGAAAGACTTGACGGAGCCTCACTTTAAAAAACAAAAAAGGAAAAAAAACACTTTGTGATTGGCTGGTTGATATATACCAGTATGTTCTGGCACATGTAACTGCCTGTGTGTGTGTGTGCGTGTATCTGTGTGAGAGTGTATGTCTGCATGATTGTGTGCGTGTGTATGTGTGCGCGCGCACATTTCTGTCTTGAAAAGCTGCATTGTTGTTGGTCAGCAACCTATCTGACTAGATTCTTAAACTGAATAATGATGGTGCCTGTTGCAAAAATCAGATTGATCTGTGTTTCAAATCTTATTAGTTGGTGGTATTTTAGCAGGGTATTAAGTGCACTACACATTGTGTTCTGACCCTGTTATAAAGCAAAACACTGCCATATCCTAAGGATTTGGTGTGAGGGATGTGTAATTTTAGGGCTTCTGGGAAGGGAGAGGGAAAGAGAGAATGTAGAATTTTGTTTTGACTAAAGTATATTTTTCTTTAATAAGAGTTATTGACAGAACCCAAGGTTATTTCTTATGAAAACACTTTTCTTCTGGGGACCTACCAGAAGAAAGCAAGCATCATATTTGTTTGTGACAAAGACCTTTACAATGATTGAAGCTTCTGCAATTCTAAAGAATTCACTCCTGAAGTCTGTATGAAGATTCTTATCCATTAATGGAAAACCCACTAATAATTTAGACCAAAGTATGTTTTCTTGATCTGCTGTTATGACAGAGTTAAATGTCAGTAGTTTGCTGGCCTGTCACCTATTGAAAGCACATGCAGCAACTTTTGTTCTCTCTTTCCCCCATTGTGTTACCTGTGCCAGGCCTAGGTGTATTACAGCACCAGATCATCACTGACAAAAACGTTTACTTAAGAATGTTCTTAAACCAGTGTGTACTTTGAGCATTTTTTTTCTCTGTATTTTTCCATATATGTCATGCTTAGAGTTTGCTTGGGCGGACATATAACTGGCAAAGACTTCTTTTGTTTATAAAGTATTGCACCTTTATTATTTTTACTTTTCCCTGTACTGTTGCTTTTTATTGTCGGTATTTAAAGAAAGGTTGTTGTTTCTTTGTTTTAAAAAACAACCATTATAGTAGTACTCCAGGCATGATAGGGGAGTCCTATCATTAATTCAAAAGATAGCCAGTGTGTACACTGGGAACAGAATTGCTTATTGTGAAGAAAGCTGTAACAAACGTTGCCTTTATAACAAAGGAGTTTTTCAGGATGGATAGATTGGATAAAAACAAGTAGGGAACTCATTGCAAATATTCTTCAAAGAATTAGAACTTGGTTCTGGCTTTTTATTAGGTCTGCATTATACTGAATTTAAAAAGTGCTGCAATATTCTGTACCAGCAAACACATTCATACTCCAGCACTTGGAGGTAGCAGATAGTATTGTACAGTTTAGAAACAGAAGAATCTTTCTCCTTCAACAGTTTCATTGAACTATACAGTGGTGTCTGGTATAAATAGAAGTGTTGATAGCAAGTTTAAAATGAACTTTCTTGCATTTATATCAAAAGGGAGATTTGCAAATTAATTTTTAATGTGAATTCTTTGACATAAAAAAGACGAAGGGAGTGCCCACATTTATATTTGCCTGCTTCAGTATCATAGTTAAGTAGGTCAGCATAAGCAGGTGTTATGCATTTAATCTTTGGAAACTGCATATGTGGATCTTCAGCATTTTCCCTTGTTTTGCTTTTTTCTACCTTGTTAGTCTAAGCAAGATAATTTTTTTTAAATCCTGCCAGATAAACATAAACATGCCTGTTCCTAAAGCAACGATGTTTGTCACTAGACATTAGCAGTTAAAATCATGCAGGATAAATTATAAGAAAAAGTTAGAAAAACATCAAGGTGCAGCACCTCATGGCCCCCAAGCATTTTCCATATGTGACATGACACACAAGCTAGTTTACTACTGTGTTGTCATTCTTCCCCAACTTGCCTTCTGATCCCTTTACCTGCACTTTGGATTTGTTGAATTCATTACAATATTATGGTGAAAGCCAGGTGCTAGAGCCCCTCTTGTTTACAAGACATAATGAGGGAACTGAAAAAAAAAATTAACAAATGAAAAGCTAAAATGTTCTTCCATCACAAGCTTAAAGGGAAAAAGTTAAACATAAAAAGACCAAAAAGTGTGTGTGTGTGTGTGTGTGCGTGCGCACGCATGCGCACATATGTGTCTATCTCATAAATATTCACACACACATATACATACACACTCATATATGTATGTATGTATGTATATCAATGAAGATTAACTCTGGGAGCATTTTAACAGTGTTTTGAGTTTAACATTTATTTTCCTGCTTTATCTTTGCAAGCATTCTCAGGAATTCTAGGGTAGGAAGCCAGTTTTTGAAGATGGTTTTATTTAATCTTTAATTCTCCTAGATAGATGGCTGTTCATTAAAATTTTACAAGTTCCTGGTCACACAGAAAATGCAAGATTTTTTCTTTAAGAAAAGCAAAAAATTGAAAAACAAAACAAAGACAAATTCCAGTCTTCAAAACTGTGGATCAATTTTTAAGCTACGACTCGATTAGAACAGAACTCTCACATGTGTAGCAGCAAAAATTCTTTATATTCTTAAAAGTCCAATTTATGAGAAGATTTATACTTAATCTCTAGTGGGACTGTATATGCCATTGAATAGGAGAGAGGATTGTGTATGAATGGATTATAATCATCTAGTTATTTCTCAAAGAGCATAATCTTCCAAGCACCTTTTTTTTAAAGAAAAAAGAAAAATTTTAAAATAAAAAAATGAAAATGTTACTTGGTTATGTAAGAAAGCCACAGATAACAGGAGATGCTGGGAATAAGGGTTAATGCTTCCTGAAATCTGTTTTTAAATTGACAGAATGCTTCAGAAATGCTGCATCTTTATTATGTCCCAGCCATGAAGCAATTTTAGCATGTGTGTGTTTTAAAAGGGGAGTGATTGTAAGAGAATCCAGTGAAATGTGCATTGTAAAAGATTTGGCTTGGATGATTTTAATACTAATTTTGAAGTTTGCTTTTTAATTCATCTGCCAGATTTGTGTAAATGATAAAGTTTGGAATGTTGGAAGACATAAATTAGCTGTCGTTGCCAGATACTGATATTCCCGTGTTTTAGAATAAGTCTATTGCTGCCATGCTTAGATGATTAGCTTCCTGTACAAACAGGGAGATCTTAATTGGCTTGATGCTTTTAGATGGATTAAAATTACAAACCATTTTAGTGCCTTTGTAAAAACATCCATATATCCTACAAAAGGACAAATGCAGCCTAGTCACTCCCAAGGATATAAGTGGTCCATTTTCAAAATTGAAATAATTGTTCTGGGCATGCAGAGAAGAAATTTCAAAGGCCTATCATTTTAAGAGTTTTATGCACATACATGTATATACATGTGTGTTCGTGTGTTTTCATTGACTAAGGCAATTTTATCTTTACAAATTTCTTGTTTTGCAGTATTCTTCATATTTAAAAAAAACCTACTAGAACGTGTAATGAGAATTCTTCCCCATAACTATTATTCAGATTTCATATGATTTTTGGAGGCAAATAATAAACACAATGCTGGTTTCTCAATGTAGGGAAATAGTAAGGTGTAAAATAGTGTTTGGTGACATCAGTTGTTTTCTATAGCTATTGATTTGTTTCCCTCAAGTTCATATGTAAATGATGTATTTACTGGAAAATAGTATGATGGGGCCAGTTGGGCAGTGTGTGTATATGTGTGCATGTTTTGATTTATTGTTGACAAATTCTTCAAAGACAGTTGGTGAACAAATATAAATTTTTAAAAATATCTTACAGAAATATTGATTGACCATTGTTCAAAAAATTCTAAGAGTATACAAACAATTACATTACACAAAATATTTTTACCTTTAAGCTGTGCATATGAAAGCTGTCAAAATTTTAAAGGTTGATAAAAAAATATTAAAGTCTTACCAGACTTCTTCTACCTTTTAATATATAAAATGTTTCATTTCTGTTGTGGACGAGTGGGAGGATGCCAATAAATTAGAACTGCTTTGAAAGCTGCATGCTCTGTCTGACCAGTGGAAATTATCTATTTGGATACCAGAAGCACCTAACCATACTCAGAAGAGATTTTTGTAGGCAAAAAGGAAATTGTGTAGACAGGAAAATATAGACAGTGAGCAAACAAGATTTTTAATATAAATTTTGCTCCTTGAAGGACGACGAAAACAATAATCAGGTAAAGTATTTTAAACTGTTTTGTGGGCCATGTTATTTTCATATCATTTGACAAAAAGGAGTCGAGGAGCTACAAAAGATTCTGACAGAATTGCTGGTCTGTACTTCACATTTTAAAGCAAAGTATCATTATTTTGATTTGCATAAAAATATCCCTTTAAAAAGCTCATATTCTGTTTGATTTGGGGGCCATATAAACTAATAAATTAATCTTCAAAGCTCACTTAAAGCAAATTTTAAATTCTTATCATTCTTACCCTACTTTCTTTAAAATGTGCTTTTAAGCGTGAATTATTTAGAATCTGATTTTGATGAATTAGCTAGTATAGTAGGAGGTTTTGTCTTGTCCTAACAAGATTTTTTAAAATTCAGGATGTTTCTTTTAGAACTTTCCTCAATATAGCATCAGAAGAAGAAGCAGGCTTTCCCAATGCATCTGTACAGAATTGCTTCTGATTTTTTACAATTGTTGATCCCTTTTGTCAAAGGATATCTGAAAGCAGGTTTCTCCTCTACCACGTATCTTTGATGTAGCTGCTAATCTTTATAGCATCCTTAGCAGGAATTAGTAACCCATTGTTATATGATTAGACACTTTCTTCAATTTTTATTTTTGAAGATTTTTTTTTTAAAAAAATAGTATACATAAATCTGCATATATAACAGAAGTTGATTCCTATTCAAGATAATGTTCATTTTTATTGCTACAGTGAAAAGTGAAGTAGTATAATTCTGTCTTGCCTATTTTAAACAGTGAACATCCAAATAATTACACACTAGTATATTTTTATAATAAGGGCTAACAGAACCCCAGGGAAGGTTCTGTTTAGTTTAGCTATATCACTTTTTTATAAATCTATAACAACAAAAATATTCTATTCTTAGTATAAATTTACTCAAAATTAAGTTTAAATGATACATTCTCAATGCGCACTCTCAGGCGCATGCATTGATTTTAATCATACTTATTAAAGAAATTCCAAGACTTTGGAAAAGTCTTTGTTAAAAAGTCTAGTAGTTTGTGACAGTTTTCATACTAATGTCAGCCATTGTGTGGCTTGATAGTATGCTAAAATCCTGCTGTGAACCTAATTGTACAGAAGAAATTGATCTGACAGTTGTGAATCTTGTTACATTAGTTTCAATGTGATTTTATATTGTAGGTATGATTAATGATCCAACTTTGTTTTATGTCCTAACACTCTTGCATTAATTGATTTATTCCAGGAATATATTGCAGAATTTCCTACTATACTATTTCATTTTAAATCTTTTCAAAATGCAATAGCATTAAGTCTGATCCCAATAATAGGGCTGAACAGAGATCTGATCCCAATAATAGGGCTGCACAGAGACATATACATCTGTTAGGAACAATTCAAATGAAGCATGATTTTTCCCTGAATCATGTGCCAGCTATAGAGAATGCCTCAGCGAGCACAGGAAAAGATACCACTGCTTTAAAGTCTTTCTGACTGTGCATCAACGTGAGCTCTGTTACATCTGCCATTCAAATCTGAATCTTCATCTTTTATATTTTTCATTTGTTGGGAACATAAATAGTTCTAAAGAAAAAATTCAACATTGCTATAAATCTGTATACATTACCTGAAGTGAATTTTGTCTGAAAATGAGAATATTTCTTAAAATTACTGTTAAAATACATACAAATAGTAAATTAAATTATTTTCCTGCTATGTATTAAAATCAAAACAAATTTTTATCTAGATCTTCTGATTGGCAGGCCTCCTAAAATGCTGGCAGTTACCAGACCAATGTAAACGTCCTTTCAATGTTCTCAGAGTCATTAGAGGAGCTATGTTCAAGGAAGAAGCCCATCTGATTGCTTGGGTTTACCCAGTACAGTTGATTTACCTATACACAGTCCCTAGCTACAGCCATATGAAAGTCTTACGTATAGCTGGAAAATGTTTAATAGGCACCATAACTAATCATAAATGCAAAAACGTCAAAATACTGACATTGAATTTGTGCAGTATAAGAGGTATTTGCAAACCTCAAAATGGGTCATGGAAGGATCAAAGGAATCAACCTCAATTAAGAGCCAATTTTGTTTCACATAACTGATAATGGTGACAGAGATACATATACGTGTATTATTTTTAGCCAGAGTTGCAATGTTTTTACTTGAGTCTGACAGCCATTTATGTTAACATAACCCCATGCACTTCAAGCTATTGAAGATAAAGCATTGTCCTAAGTGATGTGTGTGTACGTATGTGTGTATGTTTTGGTTTTTTAGATATATGGCTCTTGTATGGAACAGAAGAAAGTAAAGGATATGGAAAGACGTTCCATGAATATAGATGAGCAGTGTTGAGGGAAAGCTGTTTTTAAATGCTTAGTGCCTCATCTTAGGTATCAGTATATCAATCAATGCATTCAAATAACTGAATTGCTTATTTCTTACAATGTTTTGACCCTAAAGAATAAATTGATTTTTCTGTATTTAAAGAAAAATACAATTTTTAGCTGAGTCCTCCTTATATGAATTGCTTAGCTTGCCGAATGCTTTTTTTTTTAAATGTGGTTGTGAATATCAAGTGCTTTTCTTATCCCATCCAGATTTACTCACCCTCCCTTTTTATAAACATGCAGAGTGTTCTGTGGTTTGGGCCAGAGGGGGCAGGGAAAGAAAGGTAATAAAAAGGAGTCAAGATAGAGCAGCCTTATTTTAGGGACTAGCCTTACTACAGAGCTTTATAATGAGAGAGTGCTGTATTCCAAATTGTGTAAGCCAAAAAATTATTAAAAATTATGCAAAAAGAGGTGTTAACTTCTTAAAGAAATATGAACCTTCTGAAGGTAGAATAGACTTTCACGAAATGATATATATTGTGATGCTTCTTGTGGGTCAGTAGGTTTGGGATCTGGGATATAAGCGCTTAACATTCCCTTGTTGGGTTCTTTGGTTGTTTTTGTCTTTTTTTAAATTATTTTAAACAAGCAGTAAGTTAAATGTGGTATCATTGAATGTGCCTTTTTGAAGATGTGACTGTCAGCTCAAGATGAACTCTTGAGCCTGACAGGGAGTGGTGTCAGTTTGTTCTCTTTAAAGGTCAAATGAAAGATTCCAACCTGCGGGTACCTTTTAATGAAAAATGTATTTTGTTGCTGCATCATCCACAGTCAGATATTGCAGTTGTTTCCAGATGCAGGTGGGTTGTAATTCCCATAAATTGACATTATTTAGGCTAGCTCTCAGTTGGTGGTTGCATTTGTATTTGTACTATGTATTATTACATTTGTGTATGTGGCTTGCTTTAATTTTTCTTTTAAAGCACTGGAATATTGAAACGCAGTGAAGTTTGAGATACATTTATGCATGTAGAGAAGAAGGTATTTTGTAGCTTTTGCCAGTTATGTTGTAGGCACATTTTTGCCCTCTCTGTCAGTGTCTTGATGATGGAAAATAAAATCTACCCTATAATTTCTAGCACACTTAATGTTGCCATTTAAAGGAACAGGGTATTACACAAGAAAATATGTTTTTGAAATGGTGAGAAAGAAGTGTTGTGTGTTTTTTTAAAAAGAAATAATTGTTTTCCTTGAATCTGTTCTTAGTTAAACATGGGAATCTGCAGTGTCTCTCTTCATTTCATATATATTCCACCTCTTCTCTCCAGCTCAAAAGCATGGTGTAAAAATCAAGAGCTGCTGTAGCTCCACTGGCTCTGTTCCCCAATGAAAGCTCCAGCAGTCTCTCTTCAGCTTCATTCAGGAAGACAAAGGGAGGAGAGATGCTGCTGCTTCCTTTGCTTCGCTCTCATTCCTCTCTAATGGCCTTGAAATGTATTATTATGCAAATGTGAATTTTGATACTAAACTTTAAGAAGAGGTTGTTTCTTTTTCAAACAAAAAGGTCCCATATGTGGTCAGCATTGCTTCTTTATCTTGTAAGTGAATTGTAAACTATGCATTCAATAAGAGATGGTTTGGGGGAGAAAGAGAGCCCTGCTAAACTGTTGAAACAGTTTCTGTGTCCATGGAATTCCCACTTACATATAGGAGAAAAAAGGCTGAGTTCACGGAAGACTAGTTTGATTGACAGGCAGATATCTTAGTGTATTTAAAAATTATTCAGAAATAAATGATTTATGCCTGTTACACAGGACTACGCATTCTTGCCATGCAGTATTACACCAGAGACAACAGCATGACATGAAAAGTCCCCTAGCCTTCCACACACACCCTCCAGAATTTATGAACATCATCTTCTCCATCTTCCTTTCAACCTCAGGAAATCACAAATCAAGCACTATCTTTAGGGGTTTGTTGTTTGCTTTCTTTTAAAATTGTCTTGGTTTTGAAGTTGCAACATAGTTGTTGTTTTTTTCCTTATGGGTTTCCATAACTTTTGTCCTTAAATTTTCCACCAGTTCCCATCACAGATGCAATTTAAGGAGCAATACCCACCAGGAATTGCTGTAGTGTAGAATATATACTGTACTGGCATTATTTAATGGCTTGTAGTGATCTTTTAAAATGGGCTAATGGCCATCTGTAGATTAATAATACCACTGATAAATGGAAGACAATAATTGTAGTGATAAGTGGGAAATTTATATAGAAGTTAGTTTATATTTAACCATTACTTTTACTGTCAAGTTACTTTAGAAGACAAGCATTTCACATGTTTACCTCTAAAATACAGAGGCTACTTCCTGTGTTAATTGAGGTATGTTCCTTGGGTTTGTGAACTTTGGTCTTCCTTAGTTCATTTGGCATTATCTTGGATGCAGTATCATAGCCAAGAGATTCTCCTAAAATTCAGTGTTTTTTCATGCAGATTCTTTTTGTTGGATTTCATAGTACTGTAATGAATAATAGACTTGATCACACATTTTCTTGTGCATACTTGCCTTGCAGATGTCATCTGATCAGGATTTTATTCTGATAGATGCTTTTTTTTTTTTTTTAAGAAAAAAGGAGAAAAGGTTTCAGCTCTTTGTTGCAAAATACCTCCTGGTGCTTATTCTCCTTTAGTGTAACCAGCCTTTTGAAAAATCTTATATTATCTTTAATATAAGGATAAATATGAGGTTATAGCTTCCTGTAGTGATTTGAAGACTGGATTGAAAGAATAAAAGCCCTAATCCTGACCTGTATAATTCCTTCTTTTTGCTTTATGCAAAAGTCAATTAACTTTGCCTCTGTTTCCTCATCTGTGAAATGAGGATAGTAACACTTCTGTCACATAGAATTTGTGAGGATTGGGTTTTTATGAAGTGCTTCAAAGAGAAAGTACTTTTTATAAGTATTATTATATGGAGGTGTAATTAACAAGTTATCTTTCTTCCCATACAGTTCCTGAGAAAATGGGAAAGGGCACTCTGTGATCCTTTACATTTTGTCACATATTCTGAATTATTTTTTAAAGTTAAGGCAAAATTAAAATGCTGAATTTTTCATATTGCTTTATTATCTCTTTCTTATCTTAGAGCCTCCCTTTTGTGACGTGTGTGTGTCTGTGTGTGTGTGTGTATACACACACACATATAAAAATGCCAATCTTTTAATAGGTACATTTTTAAAAAATACATTTTTTCTTGATTTTAACTATGTATAATTTGCCATCTTTTATGTATTCTATTTACTATTGCTTTTATTACACGTGGACTTTTTGCTATATTGACCATTCAATTGAATAGCTGTTCCTTCTGTTGGGAGAGGAAACACCACTTGCAATTTGCAAGAGGATCACAAAATTACAACATTTGTTTGAATAATCTTCTTAAGAATGAAGATGCTGTCTGACATTCTTCCCTGTTTGTGTGGTTAAACATAATGCCGCCTCATTCCCAACACACACAAACTATTGTATGCCAATAGAACATGGAAACAGTAAATTTCATGAATAGAAGCTGCTTGTGAAATGCCTTACAGCCTTCTCAAAATCTTTGGGACAGAAAGAGGTCTGGGGTGAATTCTGTAATTGTCAGGGAGCTTTTGCTTCTTTTTTTCTCTTCTGATCATATTCAACTGTAGGCATGCATCTCAGGAATGTGCATATTGATCCCAGATGTTTGGATTTTAATTTGGTTCTCTTTGGTTCCATTATATATATTTGTTCCATTGTGTATTCTTCTAATTGTACGAATTCTTCTAATTATGTCGTCATCTGAAATTTTCCATTCTTTACTCTTCAAGAAGGAGCTCTGGCCGAGGCTGTTGTGATCAACAATTCTATAAAATCAGACTCCACGTAATGTGGATGTAATTAGATGTGGATGTGTCGCCCCCAAAAAACTCAATTGCTTATCTCTGTTCAGTATAAATTCCAGTTTCCTAGTGCAAACTCCAAGCTTAACATAGCAGCTTTGTTTTATTAATAATTACGCACTGGGTCGACGGGGACATGTAACATTTAAAATAGAAAAGCAACATTGGGTGAGACAGGACAAAGAAAGAAGTAAGATAAAGAAGATAAAAGTAAAAACTATTACAGCTTCCACTATTTAGAGAGAGTTGACATGCTGCTTTAATTTTACCCCTCCTGTGGGGCTGTGTTTACAGAAATGATTGGTAAACTATTGAAGTCCAACTTAGTAAACTTTACTTTGTTTCCATTGAACATACTCTCTAGGGGAAAAGATTTTATCAAAAAATGGAAGAAGTTAACTCCATCTAGCCTTATTTGTAAAGCAAATTACCTTTATGTCCAAACTATTTGGAATAAAATGGCAGCTTTTCTGCTTTGCACATAACTATCTAACTTGAAGGTACAGTTAAAATGCTATTGCCTAAAACACTGTCCCTTCATGAAGCAGGCGTAATAGTGGATACATGTATTGAGGCTCTTTACAAAGATACCTATTAGTATTTTTCCTTATACTTGAAATAATGTACCCATCTTCTTTTGTCTGTTGGCCATTTAAACAGTGTAGGACAATGGGAATTAGGAAAAGGCATACTATATTATCATACTAGGATTTATTCTTAATTTCCTCCAGTTTCATCTTCATTTCAGTTTACTTTTTATCCCTGGGATTCATGTGGACACAGAAACTTGGCACCTTGTGCTGTTGCATGGCATGCTGCCCTCCCCCTCTCCCTCTCTTCTTTATTTTTAGTATAGTGGTACTTAAAATCACTGGTTCACTTAAAGACAATAAAATGTTTAAACTCTACTAATGTACAAATAAGCTGAAATGTTGCATTTATATGTATTTTGCCATAGCAGGGTACTGTATTTCTCATGCTGGATTTCAAACCAACAAAAGGGTGGTTTTATTGGAGTGTAACAAGTTGAGTAATAAGGAATCGAGTCGTCGTCATTTCATTGAAATTGAGAGATGGTAATAAAACATATATTATGTTTTCTGAAGGTTGTTTTGCTTTTAAACAGCTTTTGTTTTTATTTTGTTTTTGTTTTTTTAAGATATGATTGTATTATGTGCAACTCAGTTGCTTACATTATAACTACAAAATATTTTTGGGTTCCTGGAAAAAAGAAAGACTAATAAATGTGTTTGGCTGCTAAGCATTTAAACTGGTGATTCCCTGTCTTGTCTTTATTACATTATTAATTAGAGCTACTTAATAGTGTCTTACAGAATATATCTCTTCTGGGTTTTTTTTAACCAGCCCTACAAGACATCACACCTTTAATTTTTTATTAATTGCAATCTCCTATTAATTACTGGCTTTACCTTCTATCTCAATCATGCAGATAAGATAAATTTCCAGTACAACATTATGCAGGTAATGCTCTACAGAGGATCATTTGAAGAAGAAGAAAACATTCTTGTAAAATAGTGGTATTTTAAAGTTTGAATTTTCAATATTTCTGTATAAATATAACTTTATGATTCAAAGGGTTTCACAAATTTTTTTGTGCCTTTCTACTCAAGTGCACATCTCTTCAACAATAATTAAAAATACAAAATGATAAAAAAAAATCAATTAAAATCACAGCTAACATTAATCAACAAACAAAATTATCCTGGTGAAGGATAATGCATCTTTGCAGATTTTGTAAATTGGGGATGGGAACAAATATAACTCCTAAAGAAGTGCCTGGATAGCGATATTACCCACACATCAGGTAAATGAGTCTCTGACAGAATATTTTCATAATCTCTAATACTTGAACTCTCAGCCAATAAAGTTTTATAAATTAGCACAACTATTGTCTGTATAAAATGATATCTGAGGATCAACAAGTACTCCCTGACAAAGGAATGTCCTTTCAGAGGAAGTACAGTCAGATCCAAGAATTCTGCAACTAGTGGTTGCTTCAAAACCTGTTAGTGAGTTTGAGCAATGATTATTTTATGAATTACATTTCGGTGTCAAAACTCTTCTAAATACTATGGTAGAAACTGATGGGTGAAGAGTTTTTGGTACTCAGGAACACCAAATCTACTTCACAACATCTTTGCCATCACTCAGTTGATGAAAATGCATTATTTGGCGTAAAGTTAGTTGTCCCAATACAAGAGAAAATGAAATTTTATTCCAGCGTTAGAGCAAGTGGACTTAAATTTCCAGCCAAACTAACACACAATTTCTTTGCTTTGTATAATTTATTCAGTGCCCTTAGAAATGTCCACATTCATGTAGTAGTGTCAGTCCTTCAAGGTAGATCAGATTAGAAAATGAATACCATTTTGTTCTTCCCCTAGTTCACTCTCTTTTCCCTCAATATAAAGTGACCATATTTTATTTTTTGTGTCACTGAACTGAATATACACTGAACTGCATGTGGATTTGATATAAGTAATAGTATACTGAAATATTGGTATCAAATCATGCTCTACAAGAACATGAATAAGACTATTCAATTTCCAGAATCCATCATTGACTATATGATTTGAAATAATTAACCATACAACATCTAAAGAGCCATAATTTCCCCATTATATACTTCAATTAAAAGAGGAAAGATAATCTAGAATGGTATAAGTGTTGTGGCCCTAACTTAGAACAGTCACTAAATGGATGGTTGCAAGTTGAGGACTACCTCTATAATAAACAATCTGAAAAGGGGTCAGTGACTGGAACAATACAACAGGACTAATACATAAAAGACATTTCAGAAGAGGAAAAAAAATGAAATATATTAGTAGAGTTCTGTAAGGCAAAATAGTTTCCTATGACAAAGTAGACCACAACCTACTTCTTAGTAAGCTAGAAAAAAGTGGAATAGATAGCACCACCACTAGATGGACTCGCAACTGGCTGACAAACCGTACTCAACGAGTAGTCCTTAATGGGTCTAAGTCTACATGGAGGGAAGTAAGCAGTGGGGTGCCACAAGGTTCCGTCTTAGGCCCAGTACTCTTCAATATCTTCATTAATAACTTAGATGAGGGAATAGAAGGGGAACGTAATCAAATTTGCAGATGATACTAAGCTGGCAGGAATAGCTAACACCCAAGAAGATAGGCTCAAGATCCAGATGGATCTTGACAGACTAAAACACTGGGCCGTATCTAACAAAATGAAATTCAATGTAGAGAAAAGTAAAGTCCTACATTTAGGCAAGAAAAACCAAAAGTACATATATAGATTGGGTGAAACCAGGCTCAATAACAGTAACTGTGAGAGGGATCTTGGAGTCTTAGTGGACAGCCAGCGAAATATGAGCCAGCAGTGTGCAGCAGCCACCAAAAAAGCTAATGCAATCCTAAATTGCATTAACAGAGGGAGACAATCAAGATCAAGGGAGGTACTAATACCACTCTATAAAGCCTTAGGAAGACCACGCCTAGAGTACTCCATCCAGTTTTGTTCACCACATTATTAAAAAGATGTTGAGGCTCTAGAAAAAGTACAGAAAAGAGCAACCAAGATGATTAAGGGACTGGAGACTAAAACATATGACGAACAGTTACAGGAACTGGGCTTGGCTAGTCTAGTAAAGAGAAAGACCAGGGGAGACATGAAAGCAGTCTTCCAAATATTTGAGGGGCTGCCACAGGGAGGAAGGGGTCAAGCTATTTTCTAAAGCGCCTGTAGGCCAGACAAGGAATAATGGATGGAAACTGAACAAGGAGAGATTTAACCTGGAAATAAGGAAAAACTTTCTGACAGTGAGAACAATCAACCAATGGAACAGCCTGCCCTCGGAAGTGCGAGTGTCATCACTTAAAACTTTCAAGAAGAGATTGGACTGCCATTTGTCAGAAATGGTGCAGGGCAGGGGTGTCCAACCTTGGCAACTTTAAGACTGTGGACTTCAACTCCCAGCTTTGCTGGCTGAGGAATTCTGGGAGTTGAAGTCCACAAGTCTTAAAGTTGCCAAGGTTGGACACCCCTGGTGTAGGGTCTCCTGTTTGGCCGGGGGGTTGGACTAGATGACCTACAAGGTCCCTTTCAACTCTGATTATCTGTTATGTAAGGCAGTGGTTGCAACCCTCCAAGTGACATTTGTGCTCTTGTCTACCCATAAAAAGCAAATGAAATTGTTTTCAAAACTAGTGAGACTACAGAATTATAAGAGTAGGACATAAGAAGCTCTAGAAACTGTCTCTAAGAGATATATGGGCTAGGAAATGTGGTTTCTTCAAGTCACATAGACACGTTTGCATTGCAAAAGGGTTATTAGTCCTCATCTCCAAAACTGCAAAGGGAAAGACATTAAAGCTGGCTAAGAAAAAGGTTTTGCAATGGATTGGGAAAATAATGATGAATAGTTAAAATGCTGGCATGAAAGGTTTCAGATTTATATATTGCCAATGTTTGTCCTAATTTATCCTGCTTTACCTGGAGAGGTACATCAAGCATCCACTCTAGCACTTGATAACCTTATACTGGAGGGCTGAATTTAAGGAGACATACACTGGCATAAATTATTTTGGTTTTTGCTTTCTAGGAGGAGGAAAATATATCCAGAATGATCATTGCAGTCAGGGAGTCCCTAGCAAAGTGGAACTTGAGACAAAAATAAAACTGGCATATGCAAGTTTTTGATTTTAGCAGAATTATCTCTGTTTCTATTTGAAGTGGTATATTTGAGACTCAGGAAGGTACTTAGAATAACACTCTTAAAAATCTGGATTCAATGATATCTAAAGGCTTTTAGGTTATTGTGCACATGTATCTGACATAAGTTTAGTGCTAAAGAATTGTATAGCACAGGTAAGTTCTTAGCTCTTTAGGTGTACAGGGGAATGAATTCTGGTTTATGACATTACCTCCCATCACGAGAAGATTTAGGCTTTGTACATTAAACGGATAGTGGATAATGACCTAAATAGAGAGTACAAGATCTATTACATTCAACTGTGATTTATCCTAACGCAACCTCTTTAATCTGGTAGGTCAGCCCTTTGAGAAAGATTAGGCTGTTTGCTTTATATTTTTTTTAGACCTTCAGATTTAATTCAGAACCTCACTAAATTTCATGCACTTATTCTAGGTCTCGAGTACAATATTTTTGACTTCTATCAGTAGTAGTATGAGTACTATAAGTGATATTCAGAAGTGGTCTAGGACATATATACACTTACCATTTTGGATCCCCCTATGCTGCACTCATATCAAGTGACTTCTAAACAGCTTAAGAAATCCCTAAACTTGCAAATTGTTAGATCTCAACTGTAGGATATATATACTCTATTTCCCTGCTGCTCTGATCTCCCACATTTGTATTCTAGGAAAGCAGTGACCAATCGCTTTCTTTCCTATGCACAGTTCCTTTGGGACTTAGCTTTTCTTCAACACACACATACACAAAATTGGTAAGTGCATGTTTACAAAATTAAAACATCAAAATGTAGAAACAAATGATCACAGAGATGCTGCAGTGGCTGTAAGTGTGAAAAGCGGTCATAAGTCATTTTTTTCAGTGCTGTTGTCATTTCAAACAATCACTAAATGAACTGTTGTAAGTGAAGGCCTACTAATGGGTTAAAGATAAGAGGAAGGAACCTTCATGGAGACTTACAGTTACCTGGATACTGTCATAGTATTCAAAGACAAGTGAGGAGAAAGAAACCTATCACCACACTCAAATGAAAACATATTCCCCAAAGATACAATTCTATCATCTGTCTGGATTGATAAGTTGATATTTGAGGAAAACCAGAAACATCTTTCTTCAGCAAATGGGGATTGAAATTCAGCAGATTCTCAATTTCTCCTTATTTCAGGGAAAATTTGGCAAATTTAAGATGTGTGGACTTCAAATCCCAGAATGCTGGCTGGGGAATTCTGAGAGGAACTCCACACATCTTAAAGTTGCCAAGTTTATATGACAACCACCGATTTTCCTCGCACCCCAAAGCGTACAGGAACAGCAACCATACCGATCGAGGCGGCGCCTAAGCACCAGAGGTCGCTGCGGCCGTCACTCCTTACGGGCCAATCTCTCGCCATGAGGAAGGGGTGGGAAAGGTAAGAGGCTGGGCCAAACGGAGGCCGGACTTTGCCGCTGTTCTTATTCCGCTCTTCGGCCGACTTCAGCCTTTCCGCTGAACTTGCGATCAACGAGTCTTCTCAGCTGCAGCCCCGTCCCGATGGCTTCTCTGAATTCCGCCGGCGAGGAAGACGCCTTCGGCCGCTACCGCTCCCCTCTCGTCTCCCGCTATGCCAGCCCCGACATGGCCTATAACTTCAGCGAGAGGAAGAAGTTCAGCACCTGGCGGAAGCTCTGGCTTTATCTAGCCCAGGCTGAGAAGGTGCGGGGTCCACATGGTTGGTAGATTAGGATAATCTAGACGGGTGCGTAGAGGTTTCAGGGTCGCGGTCATGCGGATCACGGCAGCTCGGGAGGAATAGCCCTAATGCTGTATGTCAGTGTTTAAATGGAGAGGCAGGCAATCGCTTGAGTGGCGGGAAGTGTTGCTTCTTCCAACCCTTTTTGCTCCATTCATGCGTATTTGCAGCTTGAAACCCTCGGAAACCAATACCGTAGTCACATTTCTTACAATCCGGTAATTCCAAGGCCTGATGGGCCAAATCCCCTGCCAGCGGGGTAGAGGCTACAGAACTTGAGGTCAGCACATTTCGGTGGGGATTGCAGAAGTTGGTCCGGAAAGCAACAAGGTATGGGAGAAAGCAGCCTCATCTCAGGCACAAGGCACTCCATAATTTTTGTACGCATTTTCATTAATTTCGTTCTGTTCCCCCCAGCATATAAATATAACTTTGATTAGTCTCTTGACCACATCAAAACAATGGGCATCAGCCACAATTAAATGAGCTAAGGTAAGATACAATAAAATAAAATAAGATAAAATTAAGGGTGTGAGATGAAATAATGTACAATTGAATAGAATACAAAGACATACAGGGAGTACTAAAATATAAAACAGTACATGTTTAGATGAATTCATCAGCTTTACATGCAACTCCAATGTAGTCTATAAAACATATTCTCAGTTGGACAACCCTAAGTATAAACTAACAGTTGTAATAATTATGTATGATTGTGTCATAAAGGAAATAAGACAATCTTTTGTAACTGTCCCAATAAATAGTCAAGTGGAGTCTTTCAGTCCTGAGCTCTTGCTGGGGCATCCCGCTTAGTAAAACAGTTACAACTCTGCTTTTAGGTCCTTTTGTTCTTGAACAGTATCACTCTCATTGCTCCTCTTCCTATCTGCCTGTGTTAAAATGTGTATTATGTTCCTTTTTATATGAAAATATAAAATTGATACTAAATTCCATCTGCACTGAATTTCATTTACACTCACGACTGTCCCTTTAGTGTGTATGCAATATTTTAAAAAATGACAATTGGGACCAGAATTGTTGTTATCAAGCAACAGGATAAAGGGTAATGTGTTATTGTGCCACTTAGCCATGGTAATTCTGGTAATCCAAAATGCCATGATTAAATTACCACATGGGTCCGTAAGCAAGGACCTCACATGATTCAAACTTCAGACGTCCTGGTGGCTTCCCCATTGACTTTGCATATGGGAAGCTGGCAAGAAAGCTCACTAACCGTAATCATGTGACCATGGGATGCTTCATTATAATCATGAGCTGGGCACTGACTTCCCGGATCACAATCATATGACTGGGGACAGCCAGAATTCTGAGGATCAATCATAGCTACCACTCACTCGGCCTTGCCATAAGCATGAACAGTTGCTGAACAAATAGTTATTAAGAAGAACCACCCATATAAAACAACCTTTATTGGAAGAAGAGAATATATCTTTTACAAGAGCATATTGTTTAAGCAATATGTATACAAAAATCCAGTAATTTTTAAAACTTCATTCGCCTAAACTTCATTAGTACTTAGTAAGTACTATATATTGTCCTTAAGGAATTTTTTCTACCCTCTTTCTCAAACTTCTAAACAAGTTTTTAAATCTCGATTATGTTCTTTACCATCATTACTGTAGCTGGAGAACAGTTTTGATGTAGCTACACTCTCTAAATACATAAAAAACTGATTTAAGCAAACAGATTTCACATGTAGCTGTGAGATAACTTGACAATGGTAAGTCAACCCTGAAAGTTGCAGTTTGTGAATTGCATCCCCTGCAACAGTTTCTGTTTTCTCAGCCTGCATTCAATTAATCATTACAATGTCATATTGTACATGTGGTATGAAGCAAATGTATTTCAAAATAGTTCACTTTTTGCCAAGAGAAAAGTAGCAAAAATCTGAACATAATTTCTCAACTGTTTATCATATTAGGTTGTTTGTTTTTTTGTGTGTCACATATTACATGCTCTATTTTTATTCAACTTAGAAAGAATTATAACTTTTATTAAGCCATAATAATGTTTTAATATATACTTCATTTCAGAAACAATTTTTGTAAGACAGGAGTTAACCAAGTTGACTTTATCTTCCAAATGTTAAATTTGCCGAACCACTATTAAGTTCCTTTGCCTGAATTCTTCATGAGTGTTATATTATTCTTAATTTGTTGGAGATGGGCAAGCTTGGAGGAGTCTTGGCATCCTTTGCAACATAAATTCCCTCTCCCTCCTTTAGGGTGATCTACAGATGCATTAAACTTTCAGATTGATCTATTATTTACTTTCTGTCTGAGTCTCACCCCTGAAATGTCCTAAAGTTACAGTAAGAATGTAATGTTGGAAATGTAAAGGATTCTGCAAAACAAAGATCGTTGCCAGCAGTTTTAGGGAAAGGACTATACAGTTTAACAAAGCAAATGAGAGTTCATTCCCCCTAGACAAATGCTTCTCATGCTATTCTAGCCTTCCATAATGGGGGGGGGGGGGGGGTTTTGCTTGTTGAATTACAGTGCTTATACTTCCTAGTCAACAAGTGAATTGTAAATTGAGACATTCTGTGGGCACCAAGCTGATTATTACAGACACCTATAGTTGAATGCAGTAGAATTTAGGAATTCTTTATTTCTTCCACACCCTAAGCCGGAAGGCCTTAGACAGCCTGTTTCATTTCAGTTTTATGTTGCCTATTTTATTCATCCTAAAGAGGCATTGTTAAGTGTAACAAAGCAAGTGGTATTCAATGAAATGTATGTGGATGGTAAATTTCTGCAGTATGATAGTATGTTGCTGAACATTGTGATAGACGAGCCAGGCAAGTCAAATTAAGGGGGCTAAATAAACATTTATTGAAAATCCACAGCTATGTTGGTTCTTCATACCGAGAGTATCTTTTAATTTATAATATTATTTGGAGATTTAAAAAAAATTAGTTATGGAACAAAAAAGCAGATACAGTTAGGCAGGGGTATCCAATACATCTTAGATCTTATACAGTATTAATTACAGAGTTGGCTGTCTTATCAGATTAAAGCTTGGTATCAAACCAAGATTTAAGAAAACAAATTGTATTCTAATGTATATATTGTGCCCTAATTTGAAAAGGGAATCTGTTATTTTTAACTATCTGCATTCCCAAGAAGTCACAACTCTGATCTTGATCTTCAGATTCAAACTGAGAGAAAATACCATGTGCACCTGTTTGTTTCATCAAGGCTCTACCAAACTGTTAGTAAAAGATGCCCCCTTCAGTTATCATGGGAGAATGTGATTTCAGTTATTAGTGAGGGGGGAGGGTGTTGGGTTCCTTCTTATTCAGTTTACTGCCAGGAAAATGTGCCCTACAGTTGGAATATAAAATAAATGCCAGAAAGAAAGGAAATTAAATTAAACTAAACTAAGCTAAAATTCTTATCCAGGATCAGAAATTGACTGCTGACCCTAAATGCAGCATAACAGAATTTGACCATTGCTAAGGATGTAGAAGTCTACTGATCAGTCACCAGCACTTGAATATCAAAGATATCTGTGCATCCTAGAATGTCAAATAAAAAGTGTCAATAATTTCTACTCTTTCTAAAAGAGGCAATATAGTAAAATATGACTAGGATTAAACTGTATTGTGGATACATTGTCATCTTCTGGGACCAAGAAAGACTGTCTTCTCTCTCATTGCTCTGCTTCCCAAAACATCATTCCCCCCACCCTTAAGAAATAAATATGGCACCCTCTTAAGATCTGATTCTACTCCCAAGCATGGGGTTGGTGTGTCTATGGTACCCTGTCATTTTTTTAATTGCTTTTTAGTCCAAGTGGCAACATTTTGTCTTACGGTTTTTTTGCTGTTAATTGTATATTTGATTATTATAGACTACCCAGGCTCTTCTGGATTATGAGGCCATAATATATTTAATAAATAAATATGACCTGGAAGAACATAGTCACTTGTTACAAGGTAGTCTTTCCTTCCAGGACAGCAAGAGGCAAGGTGTCAACAGCAAGCCACAATGAGTTATGGTAAATTAAATATATAAGAAAAATGTTATCTTATTATCAAGACATCAAGGAATATCTTGTTTAGTTTTACATATGAGAAATTTTGGGTACATCAAATCTGAATGATAGCATCAACTATTTTAAGAGAAAATACTGATTTACTAAAATTGTTTATACTTGCAGTGGTAAAAGGAAATAATTTATACATTTCCTTTTTTTTATTATTTTCTTCTTTTCTCTTTTTCTTTTCTGCACCTTCTATTTTTATTACTTTACTTTTTACTTTGTATCTTTACTGTTGTAATTGCAATCTTCAATAAAATTAATACCGTACATTAAAAAAAATCCTGGGACATTTACGTGGTATCAGGTCATGTTGATTTTAGATAGAGCCTTTTCTGCCATGTCTCCTGTCCTCTGGAACATCATGCCCTCCCCAGATGAGATCCACGGCTATTCTTTTGGCCTTCCAAAAGGGCCTGAAGACTTGGTTCTGCCTACTGGCCAGTGAGAACATATCATTTGCAACTGGTTAATGGATTAAGATAGGACTCCAGACCTCCCTGTGTGCATCTTGCCCCCTTCCTTCCCATCTTTGTACATTTTTGTATTAACTTTAGTGTTACTATCTTTTGTTTCATATTGTTACTTTCATTGATTGTAACCTGCCTAGACAATGGGCAATTGAATTGTACAAATAGAAATAATTCTCAAATTGTAAAGTAGGATGGGTGTTTTCTTCTAGTTGGAAATTTTAAGTTTAACTATCATTTCTTAGTTAATTGTGAAAGTTATAAGAGTTATTTCTGCCAAAAATTCCAAAATAACTACTTTTGCTGCCTTAAACTGGGGGTCCTTTGGCTGCCTTAAATTCAGGATCATGCACCTTATAATTAAATAAACTTTTTTCCCCCTTAGTCATTGGGGCTGCCCATCACAGATGAACAAATAAAGGAAATGGAAGCAAATCTGGACAACATAGACTTCAGAATGGCAGCAGAGGAAGAGAAACGACTGCGTCATGATGTAATGGCTCACGTACATACATTTGCCCATTATTGTCCAAAAGCTGCAGGAATCATTCACCTTGGAGCAACTTCTTGTTATGTGGGAGATAATACGGTAAAACAACACTCCAAAATAAATTTATTGAATCACAGTGTTTGTTAAGGTTCCAGAAGTTGCTTAAAACTTGATTATGACACCAGGCCTTTGGGTCCCAAGGAACCCGAGAGCAGCTTCACTTTTGAGGTAGATATATTTATCACTCTTTCTGCTTGGGATTGTTCATTCTTAAGTTTTCACGGGTACTTACATGTATGGTATTCAGCTTTGTTCAGGTATTTTCCCACGTCATTGTAGTTGTGTTTTTAAAGTTGTAGCAACATTTCGGCAGAATCTCATCTGCCATCATCAGGCTTCTGTATTGTGTTCGTCTGTGAGTCAGACTTTTACAGTGTTTTCAGTTTTAAATTTGGGGCTAGCCTATTGCTGTGCCAGAATGGTTTTTTCTTCATTCTGATTGGTTGGGAGTCTTGGTCTGTGTTTATTGGTCTTGGAGTTTGCTGTGTTCTGCTTGATTGGTGTTTCTAATATCTTCTGTCTGTTTTGTGGCTCTTTTTGTGTCTTGATTGGCTGGCAACATTGTGTTTCTTTATTGGAGGCCTTTAGTGCAGCTTGGTTCCGAATAAATGGAGTAAATCATTTGTTAGGAAGCTAGGTTTCATCTGGGTGCCTGGTTGGGGTGTGTTTGAGCTGGAGGTATCAGGGGAGATTTGTTTGCCTGGCTTGTGGTGTGGAGATTTTTTTGTTTGTGAGTGCAGGCTTCCAAATGATTGACAGTCTGGTGGAATCATCTCTTCTATTCATGCTTTCAGGTCTTTTTTCAATCTCTATGGCTTCCCTGATAATTCTGTGGCTAGGGTTTTGGTGCCATTGAAGTTGATCCTATGACCTGTGTCTTTCATGTGTTGGACTAGTGAGGAAGTGTGTTCCAGCTTTTTTACTGCATTTTTGTGTTCATCCAGGCGGGTACCAATAGAAGAATAAGTACCCGCCTGGATGGCTTCCAGATAATTGACAGCTTGGTGGATCATCCAATTATCTGGAAGCCTGCACATATATATATATATTGTTTTTTATGCAGTATTTTATGCCATCAGAGTTACTTCTACTGGGATGGATAGTTATATAAATTTAATGTATTTTGTTAATCCAATATGCTATATGGCATGGGTGCATCTAATGCTAAAATATTAAGACATATTTTATTAATAATTATATTTATTCCATACTTTTAAAAAATCACTTATTACATGCCTCTTGAACTATCTGTGTTGGGAGGAGTTCCAGTATGTTGAGATAATTGAACAGTATTGAGGGCAGAAGGAATTGCTTTGAGGGATGGGAAGAAGAGCCACTAACAAGGAAATGGTCAGATAAAAGGGGCCTGATTCTGGGGCAGAACTGTAACTTGAGTAAACCTCTCAGATAACCTCTCCCTAATTTCCACAAAGATAAAGAGAGGGAGTGGGGAAGCACATTCAGACTTTAAAAACTGTTGTGCATTATTTCAATGAGAAAACCAGCCTTTTAGTCCTATTCTCTATGTTCTGTTTTTAAACCAATTACTAGTACAGCCTCAGTCCTTTTCTCCTGGTTGGTGAGTTTGCTTAAGGACTTTGATGAGGGATTTTGGCAAAAGCTTTTTGAAAGTTCAGTATGTTTTGGATTGGCTCTGGCTGCTTCCTTGTTTACACCCTCAGAAAAGTTTGGAATGTTAATGAGACTTGTTTAAAAAATTATGTTGTCTCCTTTTCAGAAGACTTATTTTTTTAAGAAGCTTGATTACTTTCTCTGTATTTTCTGTTATTTATCACTACTTGAGTTACACTAAATTTTCTAGCTATTTGGTGCAAATTTGAACTAAACATAAATAACCTTGAGATATTTCTTGAGTTACAACCACAGTTGGGACCTGAACTTCCATTGCTAAGTAAGGTGGTGTTAAGTGAGTCCCATCCAATTTTATGATTTCTTTCACTGCAGTCATTAAACAAATCACAATAATTGTTCTGAATCATATGGTTGTTAAGCAAATATGGCTTCCCCCCTTGACTTTACTTGTTGAAAGCCAGCCAGGAAAATTCATAAGGGAATCACATGACCTCAGGATGCTACAATCATCATAAATGCATGCTAATAGTCAACTGACTGGATTTTGATCATGTGACTGTGGGGATGCTGGGATGGCTGTAAGTGCAAGGAGTAATTGTAAGTCACTTTTTTCCACAACCTTGTAACTTTGAACAGTCTCTAAATCAAGGACTACCTGTGCTTTTATTAGATGATTTCACATATCTTCAGGCAGATATTACTTAGTCTGGAGTATTAATTTTTTGCTAGTTTGTCAGTTATTTTGCCTTTATTTGTCTCGGTTCATCTGCTCCTGCTCCTGAAGAATCCAGCTCAGATAGAAGCATCTACATCCTCAGAAATGAAATGATTAAGTTCTTTGGAGTTCCCATTTTTTTCTTTTAGCACAATTTTATCACCTGTTTAGAAAATCCCATTAATCCTATTTCAGCTTTAGTCACTTGGCAGTTTGTTAGGTGCTTATACTGCAGTCTTATTCACACTGGACAAATAAATATTTATCTGAACATTTAGGTTCATTGAAATTTTAGATTTTGTAAATATATTTATTGTTACAGTAATTTATACAATTGCAACCCACACTGAAAAATAAATTTCAACAAACACATTAAACAGAATTGTATCTGTTATGTATATATGTTATGTATGTATATGGATAGATATATAACTTCTTTTGAGAGCAAGCAACAGAATTTCATTTTTAATGTATGTCAGTGTGCTCAGCAGTAAAAAATGATAATAAAGGTTATCTTATCTGACTTTGTAAAATTCTTCTGTCTATTAGGACTTGATAGTTCTTCGAGATGGATTCAACCTGCTTCTTCCCAAGGTAACATTCATTTTTTCATAAGGCAGGAGCTTTCTTGATTGACAAATGGCTGTTTGCTGAAACTATAGAAATAGAACTGGAAACAGATTGTGAGGCAATGGCAGAACATTCAGGAGAAAAGAGCAGATTCAGGGCATTGCTTGATTTTCTGTGTAGTACATATGGGGAATAGAACCCTACTTTCTGACTTGGAACTTTACTAATTAGTACTAATAATTCTAACAGTAGACTTGATTAAATATATTATGCTCTTCTGTATTTGTTACACCTTTTTCCTCCTGAGTTTAATGCATTTCATACCTACTTGTACAGTAGACATCCTCAATTAGGGCCCCTGCAGATTTATGTTCTGCCTCATGGAGTTGTAAGAAAAAATATAAATAGATGAAGTTGTGAGACAATAAATTTATCTGAAAGGCACACTAGTTCTAAAGAGTTATTTAAACCAATCTGTGCATCCCAAGCCACAATATTATACCAGATGCAAGAGGGATCAGATTATTTTATTTATTTATTTATTAATATTTTTTGTTAAATTTATTTGCCGCCTCTCACTCTAGGCAGCTTACAGCAATAAAAAGGAAGCAATGAAAAGAGTGTGAACAAAACAGAAGATAATAGAATAATAAAATAAACAATGAAAAAGAACACAAGGAATTCAACTATATGATTACCAAAAAAGAATGATGGACAGAGAATAAGGGGGGAGGTGGAGTCTGTCATCAATCCAGCTACTACCTCCAGCATGGCCATTTGCACCCCCAGGATAACTGGCAGAGCTGCGTCTTTACACTTTTGTGAAAGGATAGGAGGGTGGGAGCGAGATGTCCTTAGAGCAGGACTGTCAAATTCCTGGCCTGCAGGCCGGATGCGTCACGTGCTGGCCATGCCCGGTTTAGCGAAAGGGGAAAAAGTCCCGATACATCACGTGACGCCACCGTGACAATGTGAGTTTGACACCCTTGCCCTAGAGGGTAAGATCTATAAGAGGGTTTGATCCATGCTGGCATTGAGATTTCCAAGAAAACAAATTCCAAAATGGGATAAAAGTCCAATGAAATTCAATGTCTCCAGCAATCTTTTAAACTTCTGACAAAGGTTCTAGTAGCCATGCCTGTTCTTTTCATTTGCAGCCAGCGAACAAGGCTTAAAGTTGAGGGAAACTGTTGTGCCACCATTGCAGATTTAAATGGTTTTTCCTCATTCTCCATATACATAATGAAGATGAACCATGTAGATGAATCATGATAATGAGATAATGAAGATGAACCATGTAAATGAGATTATGATGATGATGCTTCTCTTATTTTAATGTATGTTGTTATTCTTCCCTTTCATTATAGCTTGCCACAATAATCAGTCGCCTGGCAGATTTTGCTAAAAAGTATGCCAACTTGCCCACCTTGGGCTTCACTCACTACCAGTAAGTAATTACTTATTGTTTATTATTTAGTAACATGGCTGCTACCTTTTCTGTTTCATCTATGGTATGCATCAATAGCATTCAGCTTCTATGGGGCATGATTAAGGACAATAAAGTTTATGAGCACACACTCCAATTTATTGATTTCCAAGCACCAAGATTCAATTTCATCTTGACAAAAACATGCTGAGGAAGGGAGGGTTTCCAATATACAGATTTTATCTGTTCGCAAAAATGTTATAAATCATATTTAGTCCTGTTAAAGTATTTGTAACAAGAACACCGCTCATGTGAACATTATAAAATCAGCCATGTTTTATTTCCTTCACTAAATGCCAGTTCAGTAATCTGTCATGAATTGCCATGTTTCCTATAACATAGTCTTTTGCTGCCCATATTCTGTAATTCTGTCCTGTGATTTCCCCCCCAACATGTTTAAACCAATGGTATATAAAATATGCTACTGTCTGATTAGCAATCATGTAAAATATTCAATATCCCTTCCCCAAGCCTTCAAATATAGAGGTTCTTATTTAATTTAAGAGATAGCTATTATTAAGCTTAAGAGTAATAGTTTGTTTTTATCAGATTCTCTAACTAAGATGGAACTGCTTTTGGAGAAGTACAGTCATTTTGTAATAAAGTTAACTTTCATGCACTCGTCCTTAAATAATTGTCTTTGTGATGTTTTAGGCCTGCCCAGCTAACCACTGTAGGTAAACGTTGTTGCTTATGGATTCAAGATCTCTGCACAGACCTTCACAATCTTGAAAGAGCACGAGATGAATTAAGATTTCGTGGGGTGAAAGGCACAACTGGCACCCAGGCCAGCTTTTTGCAGCTTTTTGAAGGGGATCACAGTAAAGTAAGGATACCCTGGCCTTTCACTTAAATGTGTTCTAGTTAAGTATTTATTTGTGAAGAATCATATACTGCCTTATAAACATTGAGAAAGGCAATATATAAACCCACTTACAAGCTAGGAAAAAACATTGAAAAACAATGTCAGAAGTAGCCAAATGAATATATCAAGATTATATATATATTAAAAAAAAAATCAGAATGTATTCACAGAAGAGCACTCAGCCATGGGGCTGGTTAGTGCCCTGAAGGCCTTCTCCCCACATTTTAAGTTTTAATGTTGAATTGTAACTATTTTGCCTCTTACATAATTTTTACATAGTTTTTATGTTTTTCATATTTTGTATACCCTCCAGAGTCTCTCTGCGAGGGAGATGAACAGTTTCTACATTTGGTAAATAAAAACTGCAGATTCATTCTGGCCACATCCCAAAACTTTATGCTAGGATAACTTTTCCTGGGCCTGGAAATGCTATGTTAACCAGAAGTGCAAGCGGTGAAGGAGTTGCCTACAAGATAGGACTCTCATCCATTAAATATGCTGAGTTTAGAATGGTGTTAAAAGGGAAACCATCTGGGTAGCACAGTCATGATCTTCTTTTCAGTCACTGCATTCTGAGGTTCCTGTCTGTTTTTTTCCCTAAGGTGGAGGAGCTGGACAGACTTGTGACTGCAATGGCGGGATTTAAGCGGTACATTAAAAAAACACCCTCCCTTTAATATTAAGGATGTGCTTAAGCATAACCTTCTAAGGAGTATAGGAGGTTTTCTAAACTAGAAACAGAGCAGTGTATTGCCTACACTGATTGATGGAGGTTTCTTGAAATTTCAGAAAGGATCTTTTCCTTTTTAGAGATGCTAAAATCTGAATCTGGAATTTTTCATATATATTCTATTACTTAGTGAGGGATTTTTGCTGTTCTAAAAATTAGCTGCCCTACAATATTATGTTCTAAAGTTAATAATTCCTACTAATTTTAGGCCTTATTTTGAAGTATACTTATAAATAGTTGTTTACAGCTTAAATCCTATTATTCCTTTTTTCAGTTTTGCTCTACTCATCTTGTTGAAAGCATTCCAATGTTGTGTTTAGCTGCTGCCTTACTGCATGCAAATTTGAGTTGTACAAGTATACAATTTTTCCATGTCTTCCAAGCTTATTCAAGGCTAATATAATTTAAGAATCAAATTACCAATAGATCTGTTCCACAATCATAGGTCTCTTTGAACTTCATATTATTTTATATTTTATTTTAGGGCTTATATCATCACAGGACAGACATATAGTCGCAAAGTAGATATTGAAGTTCTCTCTGTTCTAGCAAGTCTTGGGGCAACTATACATAAGGTAAGAACTAGTTTACATATACAAGTATTGTTGTAGAGAAAAGCTCTAATGTATGGATAGCAAATGAGTAGCTTTGTGATTTTGCTAAATTACAACTCACAGCCAAGGTGACCAGCAATTAGAGACATTGAAACAAATTACGGACTAAGTAGCTCCATTTGACAACATCGATAAACTTTGGTAGCATGATTTTGTTTGCTTGTTTACAAGCCTCCAGAAAAGTTCATTTAGTTTTGGAGGTGCTTGCACCAATTTTAGTGGACCTCTCCAATTATCCACATTGCAGATATCACTGGGTCACATCTACATTTGCCATGGTCCCTGAAGATGATGATAAAGAACAAACTGAGCTTTCAATAGTTTAAATTTTATAAATCCAATAAATAAATAAGATAGTTTAAGATCATTTGCTTGACTCTTGCCTCTAAAAATGCAAACATCCAACAGTGGAAATGGCACTCCTTTCAAGATTACTATTGTGCTAATTCTTAGAGATTTTATTTACATGTGAATTTATATTAATTATTATTCTCTAGATATGTACTGATATCCGCCTTCTGGCCAACCTCAAAGAAATAGAGGAACCTTTTGAGAAAGAACAAATTGGTAAGCACTGAGTAAAAATAGGATTTCATTCTACTTATTTAACTTGTTCAGCACTTTTTAAATTGGTCTGTCTATGACATATTTATTTAACACAATCAAAAATAAAAAATAATTATAGCACTTAGCAAGTGTTAGAAATGAATTTTTACTGAAATTTAATTGAATTTACATTGCCATTTAACGCAAATCTAAAGTTACTGTTTTATTGGCACGTTGTCAAAGGAAAAATTATATCTCTCCTGAAAATCTGAAGCTTCTTGATTTATAGTTTTGAAGCCATAAGTATGCATCTTTAAAGAATCTTGCATGCTCTTCCCATTCTTTGAACACAGTGATTCCTTACGTTCTTTCCTGAGTTAAAGCAAACTTTGTCCCATATTTGCACTGCAAGCCAAGTTAGATTTCAGTCATTTGAGGCTTTTGGTTTTTACAGCATTTTACATTTTCACTATTCTGTCTCATGATGAGCAATTATTTAAAACTGTTTTAAAGGTTCAAGTGCCATGGCTTATAAACGGAATCCCATGCGTTCAGAACGTTGTTGCAGTCTAGCTCGCCATCTTATGATTCTTGTCCTGGATCCCCTTCAGACAGCTTCTGTGCAATGGTTTGAGCGTACATTGGATGACAGTGCAAACAGGTATATACTTACATGATGTGGAGATGCTCTTGATGTGTATTTGGAAGTTATAGGAGGAAATTAATTATAAGAAAAATATGGTTGATTGTAACATGCTTTGTGCCATCCAGACCTCAAGGTAATCTTCTAGTTTCAGTGCAGCATCCTTCCAAATAGACTACTTTTTCTATAGCACTGACTACCTATTAATGTATTATAGTAATCAATATAGCAATAGCATTTAACATTTACCATCCCATTGTACTTTATAGTAGTCTCTAAGTGGTATATAAGTAGAAGCATTATTTGCATATTGTTCCCAATAATCTGGGTCCTCATTTTTCTGATCTCAGAAGGATGGAAGGTTATGTCAACCTTGAGCCCTGCCAGGATCAAATGCAATACCACCATTTAACCACTCCCACCACCAGGGCTCCTACAATATGCAGGGAGTTAGGCAAAATAATACAGGCCATTGGCTTACAACCATGATTGATACAGAATTTTGGTTGTAAGTCAAGGCATCCACATGATCGGAAACAATTTTATAACCGTATTTGTAGTGGCCGTTAAGCAAATAAATCATGCAGTTATAAGTCCAAATCACATAATTATTAAGCAAATTATAAACTCATGAATGCAAACTCATTCTCCTGAATGGCTGGGGTTTTTTTTTGCCAGAAATCAGCAAAAACATCACAGTCATTTTATCGCAAGATGTTACAGTTGTAAATGTGAGCCAGTTGCCAAGTGCCCAAAATATGACTGCAGGGGAAGGAGCCAGTACAACATTTTATGACAATCAGAAGTACTTACAGAAGGGCCATAAAGCACCTTTTATATTTTATTTATTAGCTCACTATTGAAGCATTGGTTCTGAAAAACTTAACATGGGTAAAATAGTCTTTATATCTCTGTACCCTGAGGAATATATGAATAACAATCAGATTAACAAACACTGAGCCATTAAAACAGTTACTTTTTTTTATCATGGTACTGTTTTTTTTCTATAGGCGTGTATGTTTAGCCGAAGCTTTCCTTACTGCTGATATTATACTCAGTACTCTGCAAAATATCTCTGAAGGTCTTGTAGTATACCCTAAGGTAAGAAGTAAAAGCAGAGGGACAGTGAACACTCACTTTTCCACAATGAAATATAGGTATGTGTTCAATTTAATCCTCCATGCCAGATGCACTTTGTGGTGTTAGTTGTAATCCAGCTACATACAGGCCTATCCATCTACAAGCCATTTTTCTTTTGGAGGACTGACTTCCAGAAGACCCTAGAACACCCTGAAACAGCAAGATCAGTATGCTCCAGAGGAAGAACTGATATGGAAATAAAGTTGTACCCCATTGTCCCATTTACAGCATTGGGCTATAAGAGATCTTTAAAAACAATCCTACTGAATTCTTTTATTGTTTTATTTGACAACCTTAGAGTTGCAGCAATTATATTGTGTGATACAAAGTAAGACTATGATTAATATTAGGCACATTCCAGGTAGGATTCCCCAACCAAATCTTCTAAACAATCACATTTACTACCGTATATACTCGAGTATAAGTCGACCCGAATATAAGCCGAGGCACCCAATTTTACCACAAAAAACTGGGAAAACTTATTGACTCGAGTATAAGTCGAGGGTGGGAAATGCAGCAGCTACTGGTAAATTTCAAAAATAAAAATAGATACCAATAAAATTACATTAATTGAGGCATCAGTAGGTTAAATGTTTTTGAATATTTATTTCAAAGAAAAACAGTAAACTAGCTCTGTAAGTGGAAAAGAGAGCCAACAAAACCAATATGGTATCAACAATAACTTTAGATCTTAACTGGCATTACATTTAAAATCAAACATGTTCACATTCTTAACATCTCAAATTTTTTCCATGGCAAAGTGTTTCTCAAATAATCCATAAAAAATTCTCACCCACCTGCAATGACCAAATAAAATAAATACTAATATTTTGAACATGGAGAGAGCTGTATACCTATCTGCCATTTAGCTGCCCAAAATGAGAAGCCAGCCTGGGGGAGGGGAAGGAAACTCATACCACAAACATGAGATTCCACCCATTGACTCTTGCTAAAGTGCATGATAATTGCTAAAGTGCATGATAATCCTTTTTGTAATAGCACATTAACTAAAGAAGAAAAGAATTTGAGGGATGGTGCTCGTGGCAAACTTTCTCTGCTTGGATTTTGGCTCAGAAGTCCTGAGAAACAATCACATTTCAATGGGCTTTAGTATCTGGATATTAGACTTCCAGTATTCCAATATATTGGAGAAGAATAAAGGGTCTGAGATACTTTTCTCTCTGTTGATAATGGTACTTTTCATCAATCATGTGGTGGACTATGAAGCAGGAAACAGACCAAGTGTACAGAGTGAGAAAAAAAGTTTCACCTAGATGTCATGATCCAAATCAGAAAATAAACCAGGATAAGGCTCAATCGAGGTTTTAGTTAAGAACTGAAAGTTGCAAACTTCACATTTCAACGTTTTAATTTTATTCAGGTTTTAGCAGCCTCAGTGATAATGGTAACAGCACTGAAGTAATAATAGACTTCTATGAAATATAACTAAAAAGGCATGTTGCTTTCATTAGTGTCAAGATGGCATGAATTAACATGGCATAAATACTCAATTTCAAGTTAACTTCATTCACTCTTGGTATTAAAAAAATGCCACGGGAGGGAATTATTGTCTAATTAAAACTTTCACTAGGACAGTTGAGAATAAGTTTGATGTTCACAATTTCCTCTTTGAAAGAGACCAGTAAATAGGGAACAAGAAGATGAAGAAAAAGAAGTGTGTTTTTTCACACTTTTCACACTGCAGTGAACCAAAATGGCATCATAGGAACAGGCTTATTCTCAGCCCAAAGGTTTGTTTCTAATTTCTTCCCCAATTTAAGGGAAATCTGGGAAACAATCTCACTATCATGAAAGGTTTAATTGATTCACTAACCCAAAAGATGATGATGATGACAGTGGTAGGCAGGAGTCACTCTCTCCCTTGCAAGAAAAAACCAAGAGCCGTTCTTATGATCTCTCCCTCTCTCCCCCCCCCAATAAAGTCAAGCCCTTTCCAGCATGCGCGCGCAATCTGCCACTGCCCCTTTGCACCCTGCAAATGCAAAATGCCGGGGTTTTTGCATTTGCAAGGTGCAAAGCGGCAGGGGCGGATCGCGCGTGCTGGAAAGGGCTTGGCTATTCTGGAGAGAGATCATTAGTGAATCAATTAATTTGGAAAACGATCTCACTATGAAAGTCAGTGTTCTCTGCCAGTGGGGCGTTTGGAAGAAAACGCCCCATGGCATATCCACGCACATGTAAGGGGAATCAGAAATCCCCGCGTTAAGCCACGAAGTCCCCCAATCGCACAGCCCAGAATCGCCCTCCCCTCAGAGGGCAGCAACGACGCCCGGCGTTTCCCGAGAAGGTCCACCGTGCAATGAAAGCGCCCTGGCTCTAGGCTTGCGGGCTCAGAAAACAACGCAAGCCGAGCTGGCTTTGGCTCCGCTTGGTTTTTCCTCAGCCCCAGCTGCCTTCAGTCCACTCGGGAAGAGGAGGTGGTGGTGGTGGCTCGTTTTCTGAGCTCTAGGCTCGCGGGCTCAGAAAACAACGCAAGCCGAGCTGGCTTCGGCTCCGCTTGGTTTTTCCTCAGCCCCAGCTGCCTTCAGTCCGCTCGGGAGGAGGAGGAGGAGGTGGTGGTGGTGGCTCGTTTTCTGAGCGCTAGGCTCACGGGCTCAGAAAACAACGCAAGCCGAGCTGGCTTTGGCTCCGCTTGGTTTTTCCTCAGCCCCAGCTGCCTTCAGTCTGCTCGGGAGGAGGAGGAGGAGGTGGTGGTGGTGGCTCGTTTTCTGAGTGCTAGGCTCGCGGGCTCAGAAAACAACGCAAGCCGAGCTGGCTTCGGCTCCGCTTGGTTTTTCCTCAGCCCCAGCTGCCTTCAGTCCGCTCGGGAGGAGGAGGAGGAGGTGGTGGTGGTGGCTCGTTTTCTGAGCGCTAGGCTCGCGGGCTCAGAAAACAACGCAAGCCGAGCTGGCTTCAGCTCCACTTGGTTTTTCCTCAGCCCCAGCTGCCTTCAGTCTGCTCGGGAGGAGGAGGAGGAGGTGGTGGTGGTGGCTCATTTTCTGAGCGCTAGGCTCGCGGGCTCAGGAAACAATGCAAGCCGAGCTGGCTTCGGCTCCACTTGGTTTTTCCTCAGCCCCAGCTGCCTTCAGTCTGCTCGGGAGGAGGAGGAGGTGGTGGTGGTGGTGGCTCGTTTTCTGAGCGCTAGGCTCGCGGGCTCAGAAAACAACGCAAGCCGAGCTGGCTTTGGCTCCGCTTGGTTTTTCCTCAGCCCAGCTGCCTTCAGTCCGCTCGGGAGGAGGAGGAGGAGGTGGTGGTGGTGGCTCGTTTTCTGAGCGCTAGGCTTGCGGGCTCAGAAAACAACGCAAGCCGAGCTGGCTTCGGCTCCGCTTGGTTTTTTTTTTTCAGAGAGGAATCTGACTCGAGTATAAGCCGAGGGAGGTTTTTTCAGCACAAAAAATGGGCTGAAAAACTCAGCTTATACTCGAGTATATACGGTAAATTGATTTTTTATTTAACTATGTAAAATAATAAATACATAATACATAAAAAATAAATATGCTTTCAAATATTTTACAAGTTCATACAGTTCAGTTCTAAGAATGAAAGTGTAGCACCCTAGGACAAGAATAACAACTGAAACAGTATCTGATTTATTAATTACTGTATTTATCATGTATATTTCAAATGAAGTGAAAGCTTGCTTGTTGCATAAAAACATGTTATGATTTTTTGCTTTGAAGAAACTACTTGCACCTGTTCTGTGGTTAATTTTCTATGCTTGTATTGAGGAACATGTCATCTAGAAATATAATCATTATCTAAGATTCTACAGTTGAGTACCATGGTAGTGTAGAGATGAAGACATTCTCTTCCCACTCAGTAAATTGAGAGTTCAATCCTAGGCGGTGGCAGATTTTTCCTCTATCAGGGTGCAAAGAGAAAATACCTCCTGCAATCTTCATATAGGTGTCAGGAAGGGCATCTGGCCAGTAAATACTCAGATCCACTCAGTTGCCTGACTCAACCCTGAAACCAAGGGATTAAAGGAGCATAAAAAGAAAAAAAATCTAAGATTCTGCAGTTTCCTTTCTACCTGCTGAGATCCTCTATATAAAAAAGTATGTATTTTATCATAGGGCTGTGTTCCATCTGCTGAATAAATAAGAGTAAGAGACCATATTAACAATCCAATCTATAAAGATTTATATCATAATTTTTAGGTAATTGCAAGGCATATAGAACAAGAGTTGCCTTTCATGTCAACAGAAAATATCATCATGGCTATAGTGAAAGCTGGGGGAAATCGCCAGGTAAGTAGTTAATTACATATGCTTAGTTATCAGCTCCTAAGAAACAGATATGCAAAAAACAGAGGAGTTATAAAGATTTTGTAGAAATATATTCTGGTTTTTTTAAATATTTGTCTACTGATAAGATCTGGAAAAGAAACCTTGTACAATGTAAGCTGTTTGACTGGTTTTTATTTTAAATTCTGCTATAAAACATTGAAGAGTTTTAGAAGTATCTTTATTGTCTCATTGCAGATTGTAAATTAAAAAGAAAAATATATTAAATCTGATAATCATTTGGGACACCACTGGAGAGAGAATATTGCAATAGTTTTCTCATACACCCAAATCCTGTTTGTAAGATGGGCTATCTAGGATGAGTTTCCTAGACTCTGTATTCATAATTAATGGTGGGATGTAATATTTTCCTGTTTTAGGAGTAACACTTGGTCCATTTTTTACCTTATAGGAATGTCATGAGAAGATAAGGGTTCTGTCCCAGCAGGCAGCTGCTGTTGTGAAGCAAGAAGGAGGTGATAATGACCTCATTGCACGAATTCGTGCTGATCCTTATTTTAACCCTATCCATGGGCAATTGGAAACTCTCTTGGAGCCTATATCTTTCACTGGCCGTGCTTCCCAACAGGTAGGGAAAAGCAGAAAAAGCTAGTATCCTTATTAGGTTGCTCTTAATTTTAGCTTTCCTGAAAAAAGTGGTTTTTTAAATTGATGACTGCTATGTCCCAATTCAGATTTACTCATTAAAATTGATATGCTAATCTGTTGGGTTTTTTTAGCCAAATTTCTTCCATTCTCTTAAATTCTTGGGTAATCCACTAATATTTCATTTTATCCTAATGTATCCTGGACTTTTTATTCTAAATTAGTTGTTATACTGATTTAATACAGATTTATAGACCAAAAACTGTCCAAACTTTCTATATAAAGCATTATATAATAACAATGAGGAAAATTGTTGGCACTTTTTGTTTATACAATTTTATATATTGAAATCATTTCTCAATTTTCAACAAAAATAGATAAGGGACTAAGAATGAACAATAATTAAAAGTTGAAAAAGTGTTACTTTCAAAAACAATTAAACTATAATTAGAACTCATTAAACTATAATTAGAACTCATCAGCTAAGTGAAAGCAGACACTGCTCCAACCAGTTAAAATCCAAATCAGCAACCAAAGCAATTTATCATAGGAAACCTATCTGAATAAAATTGTCTTTGTCTAATGATAGAAAAACAACACAAGTTAATTTTCCAAGTTTTGAAGCAGCTCCAAAATAGTTGCAATTTGTATTTTTTCCATATGTCTCCAATGATACTCAAATCTTAAGATATCTGTGTATCTTTCAAATAGCTTACTTTTAAGTACTATTGAAGCTTAGTACTGTAGAGATTTATTTTATAACCAGGAGTTTGAACTGTATCAGTATAAATAAGCCAGCAGCCAGTGAAGTTGCTCCATCAGGGTTGCTCAGCTGTTGTGGGATTGCAAAATTCTGTACCACTTGAACTTCCAGGACACTTTAAAACACAGGTGTCAAACTTGCTGCATCATGTTGCCATCACATGTTTTGCAAGGTTTTCCCATTCACAGAGCTTGGGTGGGCGTGACCTGCACGTGACGCATCCATGGGCCGCCAGTTTGACACCCCTGCTTTAAAACATGCTCATATAGAATATATAAGACAAAGTCATATGTCAGGGTGGTGACAGCTAAATAGTTTTCATATGGTGATAAAAATGTGGCAAATTATAAAGAATTATAATTCATTGGGTCTTAAACTAGATTGTTGTTTCTTCACAACAGGTGACAAGGTTCCTGAATGAAGAAGTCAAACCAGCATTGATCCCTTATCAGAGCAAAATGGGTGTGAAAATAGATCTGTCACTTTGAATCAGTGTTTTATGGGAACCTTGTGTTGAAAGAGTAATAAAATACTTTTAAGAATTAAATCAGTTTAACATGAATTCTTTGATGGTTCTGCTATAGGACTGTAAAGTATGATGTTGCAGACTTCAGGAGACACATGAAGATGAATTAGCGCTCACGTTGTAATTATAAACTTTCAGATGTTTACAAACTAGTTAGGCCAATATAACACAAATATTTTTGCATTAGCAATTATCAGGCAAAGAAGCCTGTCAAGTGTTTCTTGATACATAATCTATTCAGCCCCTCAGACACAAAATGGGAATGGCTGAGGTATACAATAAGACAGTTCCAGCAAGGAAATAGAAAAATAAAATTACAATTCTTATTCTTTGAAAAAGCATAGATTCAATTTCTCCTACTTGCTGGTAGAGAAGCTTCCGACTGCTTTGGAAGATTGATAGTTCATCAGCACACTTCAGGTAGACTTTGCATCTCCAAATTTTTCAAGATATCTTCAGAACTATGGAAAAACTATGATAGCCTGGAACTTTGCTTTTCTGCTTCAGCTGTCATATAGTTATTGGTGTGCAAATACACATTTCTATTTGTTAAAATGAGTCTGAATGTGTACTTCACCCTTTATTAAATTTTAGGTTATAAAAACTCTGTCAGAGATTTGATCTCACATATTCTGAAAAACATTGAATGTGAAGGATGGTAAATATGTACACTGGAAGTTGGTGACAGGGAGAATGAATGAAGATCAAATTACAAAGCAAATATATAAAGGAAAAGCAAATACAGGAAGAGGAAGAGCAAAAAAAAGTCTTGGCTAAAGATCTTAAAAATAATTCTAAATAATAAAAGTAAATGGTTAAAGTGGTAAATGGATGGAACCAAAATGGTTTGCAAGGAAACAAGCAAAGGAAAATAGTACTGAATGGTGTTGGTATCACCTAGTTTTAGCTATTTTATCCATCACTGACCCATTTATCTAATTTATCATCTATTTCCTATTTTCTGTGCTCTGTAATGTTTCTCACCCAGAAAGACATAGTGTGATGGGTATGTCTAAGTATCAAATGATTAAACGAGGCAGAAAAGCTTGCTCCAAGTACCATAAAGGTACAAATAAGAACATACAAGAGTTGGGAAAATGTGTTAGTCTTAGACTTTGTCTTCATAAAATGTTTAGAAATGGAGAGATAATAAAGTTGAAAGTGAAATCGGATTAATTCCATTTAAATCTTTTTTAGGGAATCAAAAAAGCACTGCGTGTATACACTGAAACCTGTTGCCATTTATTTCCTATTACACAACGCAGGAATATCGGGTTTTTTTTTAAGGCTATGGTAACAATGGGCTATTTGTGCCATGTTGTCTTAAGCGCTGCCAGATACAGAGTGCCTTGTCGGGGTTTGGTAGCCCTAAGAAATCATAATTATCCGTAGCCCCTTTCCTCCCTAAATCGCAGGATAGTACTCTTGAGATCTACTAGAATTATCTTCCATAATTCCCACAAACACTACCACTTTGGCAATGGAAATCGGGCACCAGGTTGGGCAAGATTCTGATGAGCATCGACCACTTCAATGTCCGACAGAAAAGAGAAAAATGACCTCAAGAGAAATCTTGAAACGCTCTTCATTGTTAAGGTGAAGATATTAGCGATAACGCCCATCTACCTACGCTTCCCATCATGCTCTCTGCTGGCCGCTCCTTCCTCCATCCTCCGATTCCGCGCATGCGTTGTGATTTAGCTCGTGCTGACGAGACGGACGCGGGGGGAGTGGGTGGGCTGCCAAGTCCTCCCGGGCTGCCAAGTCCTCCCGGGCGTCCTGAGGTAAGAGTCCGCTGGGAGAGGGGAGGCTGCGTGGGGATGTTCTTTAGCGGCACCGTTCAGCAGCAGCAGCAGCGAGGGAGGCTGGGAGGTAGCGAGGGCAGGGAAATGGAGCCCGTGGAGACAGAGCCACGGGGCAGGTTGGTGGGCAGCATAACCGAGGGCCACGTCTCCCTCCTTGTGACAAGCGGAGGAGGAGAAGAGGGACAGTAAACCGAAGAATCGGCCCACCAGATCGTTGGGAAAAAAAACTATGGGTAAATCCTACGGTGGACAGGTTTTGCGAAGCCAATAGGGGTTGAGAAGTCGGTCGGGCTGGTCCCAAGGTTTCACGAATGACCTGATCCATCCATCCATTCCCCTCCCTCTCTCTCTCTCTCTCTGTCCATCAGCGTTAAGATCTGCGGGCAGGGAAACGGGAAGGAAGCAGCGTATTTCAAGGGGAGGGATGCTCTTCCCTGAAGCAAAACTAATGCAGGAAGCACCTGCTCTTGCTTACAGACTGTCCTGGGGGCGGGGGGGGGGGGACTTTTCACCCATCTTATAGAGAATAAAATAACAGTTGGAAGGGAATTTGCAGGTCTTCTGGTCCAGCAATTACACCATTTCAGACATATGGTTGTCAGATCTCTTAAAAACCTCATGTGATAGAGCAGGAGTCTCCAACCTTGGCAACTTTAAGCCTGGAGGACTTCAGCTCCCAGAATTCCCCAGCCAACTGGCTGGGGAATTCTGGGAGCTGAAGTCCTCCAGGCTTAAAGTTGCCAAGGTTGGAGATCCCTGTATGGAGCACCCACAACTTTTGAAGGCAAGCTGTCCCTGGGGATATTTTTTTTTTTTTTCCCTATCAGGAAGTTTCTCCTTTATTTCTAGGTTGGTTCTTTCCTTGGCTAGTTCCCATCCATTGTTTCTTATTCTACCTTCAGGTGCTTTGGAGAATAGGTTGTACCCCTTTTCTTTGTGGCAGCCCCTTAGATATTGGAACACTGCTATCATGTCCCCCCTATGAAAGCAAATAATGGAGGTTTTGAGGACAGGGATAACGGAGTAGTAGTTGCAAAATACCCTCTCACCCATAATGTAGAACCAATATTATTGTGCAGACAGTCATACCGTAGTTCATGTAATGGTACTATTCTCAAATGCAATATTCTC
Organism: Hydrophis major; assembly: GCA_033807585.1. Lineage (NCBI taxonomy): Eukaryota > Metazoa > Chordata > Lepidosauria > Squamata > Elapidae > Hydrophis > Hydrophis major. The sequence continues at coordinate 179,505,054 of CM066331.1, read as the reverse complement.
TGCAGGGTTATTCCCCTCTCCTTATTGCTTGAGGCTTGGGGTTCAGAATTTGTCAGAATTACACCTACTTAGTGGGAATCCCAATTTTATTTTATTTTTTTTAAATCAAAGCTATTATTTCACCCAAGATGCATTCTCCTAAAATAATCTGTTTATTGCAGAGAAAAACTGAGAAAAGGCAAAGTAGCACCAGGTTGCAATATGTTAGCACTAGCACTTTTTATTTTGTGAAAAATATTGGTTTCTCTTTCATCAAATAGGAATTTATGTTTACAGAAAATTTTTACTTTTTGTTCCATTTAGTGACTCATAGATCTCACTGCAATTTTCTGACTCACTTGTTTAAAACATTCAGTGCTGGTTGCATACATGTAGTCCTCAACTTACAACCATTCATTTAGTTACGACATTGAAAAAAGTGACTTATGACTGTTTTTCACACCTATGACCATGACAGCATCACCATGATCACGTGTCTAAAATTCATGTGCTTGGCAACTGGCTCATATTTATGGCAGTTGCAGTGTCCTAGACTGCCATGATCCCATTTTGCAACTTTCTGACATGGGGAAGCCAGATTCACTTAACAACCATGTTACTAACTTAACAACTACAATGATTCACTTAACAACTGTGGCAAGAAAAATCATAAAAAGGGGCACAATTCATTTAACAACTGTCTCACTTAGCCACACAATTAGTTGAGGACTGCCTATACTGTTTTGGTAATTGTCTACATCCCTCCCACGCTTCTTTGCTTTCTTTCTATTTCACATTATCTACTCTCATTTCCAAAAAGGCCATCTGTTCATTGTGAAATAGTTAGTGACTTTTCACTTTTATTTCTAAAATTATATTTTTGGTGTGTTACTAATATGGAAAAATATAGATTAGCGAAAGAAAGCATTCAGAGAAAATCCTTTTTAATAACTTGAAAAATATTTGTGTGGCCTAATACTGCTACAGAAATTTTTTAAATGATGTAAAGAAGATTTTCAATGTGTACTACCTTTGTTTCACTGATAACAACACCTCCCCCCTTTTTTTTGAACTTTGGATGATAACTGCTTTCCAATCATATTTTTAATAATTTTCCCTTTTGCGCATTGAAATGTACAATTTGGAAATGAGTTTCAGAGGTTTCCTAGGAATATATCCTTAACTTTGGAGGTTGCATATTGCATATTCCAAAATATATAGAATCGTTGTTGTTGCTGTAATTAATATATACTTTTTAAGCTGCAGATAGAATTTTGATTTACCAGTCAAGTGTTTAATGGATTGGGATATTGTATATTATTTTTCCATAAATGTCATTAATTTCTCAAGTTAATATTTGCTCAAAAGTGGTTCTCTTTACTTTTGCAGATGAGTTAAATATAGATGCCAGGCATGATCTTAACACTTCCTTCATTAACAAAATTCAACTAGATACAATCCTACCTTTTCCAATTCCATATATACACTTCACATATCAAATTACATTGTTCTTGCTGGCCTCAATTTTTTTCTTGTACCGGTATTAGCTGTTTTAATTCTCCAATGTAAAGTTTTCCCTGTCCAGTTGTTTCCAACTCGTGTGTGTGTGTGTGTGTGTGTTGTATGTGTGTTCATCTCCATTTCTTAGTGGAGAAAGCCAGTGTTGTCCAAAGACATTTCTGTGGTCATATGGCCAGCATGACTATATGCCAAGGTGCAAAGAATACTAATTTCCCACTGAAGTGGTACCCAATTATCTATTTTCATTTGCATTCTTTCAAACTTCTTGTTGGCAGACATTTCTAATGTACATATGTTTAATTAGATGCATTTTTAAAAAATAGATTAGAATTACTCTGATGACATTGATAAGATTGAAGTGTGTAGTGCTGGGGCAAAAACAAGTTTTAAGTAACTTCTTTGCTGCTTAGAGTTTTTTTACTGTCAGCTTCCTGGAACCTATTGAATTAGGCAGGACATAAGTGATTTAAAGAACTTCAAAATGTGTATATGCTTATACTTTTATGAATGATCTTTTATTAATGATCAAACAAGGTTTACAATTCTAATTTTACTATATATTATGCTTATTTAACTGGTTAATATTGTGTTGCATAAATAAGGATATTTTAAAGAAATATATTACTATGTTAATCTCCTTATAATTTTTTAAAACTTCTGTTCAATCATGTCCGATTTTTGGAGACTGCCTGGACAAATCCCTGCAGTTTTCATGAAAAGGTTTTTCAGAGTGATGTGATATTGTCTTCTTTCCAGGGCAGAGAGAAAGTGACTAGCAGTAGTCACCCAACTGGCTTTGTGCTTGAGGTGGGACTAGAACACAGTTTCCTAGTTTCTAGCTTGATGCCTTAATTACTACATCCAACTAGCTGCAATTATTTTTTTAAATGTATCAATTTGAATATAACTAGAACTACTTGGGCTATATTGGCAGGATTCGCACAAGAATCAGGATATGAATTCAACACTTGCCAGATAAAAATAATATTTGGTCTTGTAGCATATGGACAAAGTATGTGTTGGAGTTAGAAATTTCATGTAATTTTAGTAGTGCCTCTAGAAGTTAACTGAAGTTATGATTGCTTGGCTCTAGGAATTAATTTGCTCTTTCCATATTATCTCTTTATTTTGCAACAGTAATGATTTTCTGCAGAGTCTAAGAATCCTCATTGACTATATTCCTCCATAATAATGTCAGGTAAGCTCTTTATGAACATTGAGCATTTGTGATTATTTAAATCCAAGCATTGAGACTATTATAAATTTAGCACTGCCTTTTAATATACTCCTTCCTGATAATTGTTCTATGAGAGAGTAATTTTTGCTATCTTTGCTATTATATTTTGCTTATAACATTAGATACATATGATTGTAATGAACCCCAGATCTATTTTTCACTTGTCTTCACTTTACCTTGAAGCATAACATTCAAAAAAACTAATAAATAAATAATCATTTAAAGAATTAAGAAAGAAAGAAAATAAATTATCTTTTCAAAGCTTGATAAGTATTGGCATTATCTTTATTGGAGTAATTTTCTATATCTCTTTCCTATACCTCCTTTTGGAATAATAACTATGTTTCAGGTTAAACCAATTTCACATGTTATTTCAGCCATTTTTTATAAATCAGTTGAGATTCCTGTAATATTTTGTGTTTCCATTCTCAAACCACAATTGCTGAAACTTTATTGGCTCTGAATAGTAAATTATAACTTGCAAAATTAAATTCTCAACAATGGAGAATGCCATGTCAGCCTTTTAGTTTTGGATTTATTTTTATAATTTGTAATTCATGTTAATTTGACAGGAGTTGTGGTGCTTGATTTAATGTGTTCTCACTGATGCTTTTACCTTGTTTGGGTTCAGAAACTAAACAGCCTCAGGCCTGGTTAGTACTTGAATGGGAGAGTTCCAAGGAATACCAAGGTTGCAGGCTTGCCTAGAAGTTCATAAAAACATCCTGGGAGAGGATAGAAATAAATCATTTTCATACTATTTCTAAGAAAACTGTGTGGATGTGTCCATAAAATCACCAGATGTAAAGCTTGGGTTGAATAGTCTTTACTATTATCTATACATTACATTAGTATGTTAACTACAATTTGATTCTAATACATATAGAATATTAGTTATATTTAAGAGCAGCTGAGGGAGAATTTTTCTTTTTCAAATGCTTCTTTCATGTTTCTTCACCTGATCTATCTTCCCAATTTTTTTTTTCTGAAATGTATTTAAGGTATGTGTTAAGTTCTGCGCATGGGCGCAAGGAACGGAGACGAGACGGTGAACAGTGAACTTCAACTCTTTATTAGTCATTCTGAACAGAGCAAAAACCTAGGGCAGCAGCAGCCTTTTTATAGGCAAGCTGCTGATCTAGTAACCAATGAGAAACGTGGAGTGTTAACCCCTTTAACCAATGAGAGTGGCTTGTTAACAGCCAATCAGATTCTCCTGAACGGACCAATCCGATATCGCTATTATCGGCCAATCAGAAGTGCAGGATTAGAAACCTGCTATTCCTAAAGGTTTGATAAAACTTTATTCAAGCATTTTATTAGTTCATAACACCCCTTCCCCCCGGGTTGCGTTTAGGGGGTGCGGTGATGTAATCCCTGAGGTATGAAGGTTGTTTTGACTGTCTATTGGATTTACGCTGTCCCATCAGTTCCTGTCTGTAATCTGGTTTTGGTGGGACGTTTTTGGGCAAGTCGGGTGTCGGTGGTTCCTCATTGGATGACTCGGTGCCGCTAATGTTCTCGTTGTTGTCCTCTGGTCTTTGCGGGCTTGCCTCTGTTGAAGTGTTCCTCTGTGGTGAGGACACATCCCTCCCTGATTCTTCTTCATTCGTTACGCCCGATTGCTGACTTCTTTCGCTCCTGCTTTCTGCCATCTCGAATTCGGTTTCTTCAACATCCCCTCCCCCCTCAGTTTGGGAGTTACCGGAATCGCGGAAACTAGGTTGTAGCCTCGAGCGAAGCTGATCTATATGGCGTTTCCATATTTTTCCATCGCAGGTTTTCACCCGGTACGACCTGGGTCCAGTGGCTTGAATTACAGTTGCCTCTACCCACAATGGTTCGCCAGAAAGGTTTCTGGCGAAAACTAAGTCGTCTATCTTGAACTCGCGGCATTTTCCGCTAGATCCACAGGGTTTCTCTGGCTCGTAAGACGGGTGAAGCTGGTCGAGGTGGGAACGGAGTTTGCGTCCCATTAATAGTTCAGCTGGAGTCTTGTTGGTGATGCTGTGTGGAGTGATGTGTTGGAGAAGGAGTATTCTGTTTATTTTATCTTCGATGTCCCCATAGTCCATTTTGTCGAGGGTTTTTTTAACAAATTGTACCATGCGCTCGGCTCTTCCGTTAGCTGCAGGGTACACTGGCGAAGTTAGCACATGGCGAATACCCCGGTCCGCTAAGTATTGTTCAAAGGGTAGAGCAGTAAACTGGGGTCCGTTGTCGGATACCAGAACGTCTGGCAGGCCATGCGTCGCGAATAGCCTGTTCAACTTCCGGATGACGGACTCGGTTGTAGTACTCTTCATTTCGTGGATCTTGAGCCAGTTGGAATAGGCATCCACTGTTAGGAGGAACGTATGTCCCTTAGTAGGTCCCGCAAAGTCAATGTGGATGCGGGACCACGGTCCCCGGGGTGTTTCCCATTCTGTTGGAGTTGCTTTAGGTGGGGCATTGCTAACTTCTTGTCACTTTAAACAAGTCTTTACCCAGGCTTCGATCTGTTTGTCGATGCCCGGCCACCACGTGTAGCTTCGTGCGATCGCTTTCATACGCACGATGCCGGGTGACCCTCATGCAGTGTCTTTAATACTGCTCATTGTAACCGCTCTGGGACGACGACTCTATCCCTCCATAAGATGCAGCCTTTTTGCGAAAAAAGTTCTGTTTGCCGGTTCTTGAAGTGGGTGAATTCGTCAGGGGTTTGATCTACTGGCCATCCCCGTTCGACCCAGCTAAGAACTCGCATTAAGATAGGATCGCGTTTTGTTTCGATCATGATATCTCTAGCTGTTAGCGGCGGTGAATGTAGCATTTCAATCTGGAGTGTTGTAAGGGTTGGAGCTGGGTCATTGACGGTTTCCAAAAGTGGTGCACGGCTCAGCGCGTCAGCGTGGGGAATGGCTTTCCCCGGTCAGTGTTGCAGCCTATAATTGTACGCAGCCAAAAACTCCGACCAGCGAGTCATTCTAGGTGATAATATAAAGGGGGTTGGCTTGTCTCCCGCTATAATCCCCAGCAACGGTTTGTGGTCGGTAACAATAGTAAAACTCATCCATATACATATTCATGAAACCGTTTCACAGCAGATACAACAGCAAGAGCCTCTTTATTGATTTGACTATAGTTACGTTCAGCCTTTGATAGGATCCTTGAAAAATAGGCAATAGGGGCTTCACTACCGTTTGGTAACACATAGCTCAAAATGGCTCCTACTCCAAATGGTGACGCGTCACATGTAATTGTTAAAGGCAAAGTCTCGTTATACTGCATTAAAACAGCATCTGAGGTTAATAGGTTTTTCACTTGTCGGAACGCGTGCTCTTCTCGGTGCCCCCAGACCCAGGTTGCTTTTTTGTCGAGAAGCCTATGTAGGGGCTCGGCTACGGTCGCTTTGTGGGGCAGGAAGATGTTGTAAAAATTAATGAGCCCCAGGAAAGCTTGGAGATCAGTCTTATTTCTGGGTCTTGGGGCGTTCTTGATTGCTTTTAGTTTGCTATTGCTGGGGTGAATGCCTTGTTTATCGATTAGGTACCCCAGGAACTCTACTTTATCTGTACACAGTTGACATTTATTTTTTTAACCTTAAGGCCGGAGTCTTTAAATTTTTGGAGAACCAGTTTAAGAAGCTCCTTTAGTATTTCTCTATTCGGGGCAGCAATTAAAATGTCATCAAAGTATAGTACGACCCCTTTTATCCCCTGTAAGAGTCTCTCCATCAAACTCTGAAAAATCCCTGGGGCTACGCTAACTCCGAATTGGAGTCGGTTGCACTTAAAAGTGCCTCGGTGCGTAACAATCGTTTGTGCCTCTGCTGTTTTTTTATCTACAGGCAGTTGTTGGTATGCCTGTGCTAAATCCAATTTAGCGAAGACTTTTCCGTCCCCCAGGGAATGGAGGAGGTGTTGTACCACCGGCACCGGGTAAGCGTTCTGTTGAAGGGCGTGATTCAGGGTGGCACAGTAGTCCCCACAAATCCTTAACGATCCATCCGGTTTGATGGGTGTTATGATTGGGGTTTCCCAAGGAGCGTGGTCTGTTGGTTCTAAAACACCCTGGGCTATTAATTTATCAAGCTGCTCGTCAATCTTTGGTTTAAGGGCAAAAGGTACTCGACGAGGCTTAAGGCGGATGAGGGCTACTTCAGGGTTAAGGTTAAATGATATCGGGGTCCCCTTGTACTCGCCTAGTTTGTCTACAAAGACGTCCTGGAATTCCTGGACGAGGGCCTCCTCCCAGTCGCTTCGGGTTTGGTGAATGTCAGCTACCTCGATCCCAAGTGGAGCGATCCATTGAAGGCCTAACAAGCTAGGCCAGTCACGGTCGACGACGGTCAATGGTAAAGATGCAGTTCGATTTTTGAATGAGACTTGGACTAGGCTGGATCCAACGACCGGAATTCGGTTTCCCTGATAATCCTTCAGTATGATTCTTTGGGTTCTGAAGTCTTGCCGCCGAACAGCAGGGATTAATTGTTTAAGGGTCTTCCAGGAAACCATCGAGAGGGACGATCCTGAATCGACTTCCATCACGCAGGGCTGGTTTTCGATGGCGACCTTCACTTGGATCTTCTTTGCATCTAATGATGAGGCGTGACCAATTGTAATGGTTTGGTGTGCCTCTTCTCATTTCGTTGAATTGGCTAGTGGTTTATTTCTGTAGGAGTGATTGTTCCATTGGTGGTTCAAATGTTCCCGACTCACAGGACGATTTCCTGTGGTTTGGCGGTAGTTGGTCCCCCTCTGAAACGGGCTGGATCCTTGCTTGCTTCTACAGACCCTTTCGATGTGGCCCCTCTTCCCACAAACATGGCAGAGTACGTCGAGGAATTTGCAGTCTGATCGTGGGTGGTTTGCCCCACAACCTGCGCATTGATGCTGCAGTCTCTGATTACGCTGGTGGCGTTGGTCTCGTTCAGACCGGAGCCGGTTGACCTCTTCCTCATCACTTTCTGATGACGATTCGAGGTCCTTGTGGTGGGTTGCCGTTGTATGTCCCTCTAGGCGAGATGAGGTTTTGCCGGCGAGTTGGCGGAGCGGGGCGTTGGTGCGGCGCATTCGGGCAGCCGACTTCCTGGTTGCTTCTGCTGCAGTAGCATCAGCGATGATATCTGCAAGGCTGATGTCACCTTTCGCCATCAGCTTAGTTTGCACATGAGGTGCATCTAAACCCAGAACTATTCGGTCTCTTAGAGCTTCTTCGAGGTCAGCGAACCCGCAGAGGCCTCCCAGGTTCTGGAGATCCGCGATGAAATCTGCAACACTTTCTCCTTTCCGCTGGTCTCGCTGGTAAAATTCATGTCTTCAGACAAGCGTTGGTACGATAGGTGCATAGTGGGCCCATAGGAGGGGCTCAAGGACGTCCCAGTCCATGGATTTCACCTTAGCCGGTTTCGCCAGTGCCTTAGCCATCTTAAAAACAGCAGGTCCGCTGTGAGTCAGGAATACCGCTCGCTTTTTTCCAGTAGTAGCATCCTTCAAGTTGTTGGTCTCCAGAAACATCTGGAACCGGTCCATGTATGAGTCTCAGTCTTCTTGTGCCGGGTCGAATGGAGTGGGTGGTATGGCGCTGCCGGACATGGTTTCCGCTGTTGATGCGCCTTCAGCCACGTGCTCTGTTTGGTGCTCTGTAGTGTTCAGTCAGCTCTGACAACTCCATATCCCATCCTCATCGCCAGTGTTAAGTTCTGTGCATGGGCGCAAGGAACGGAGATGAGACGGTAAACAGTGAACTTCAATTCTTTATTAGTCATTCTGAACAGAGCAAAAACCTAGGGCAGCAGCAGCCTTTTTATAGGCAAGCTGCTGATCTAGTAACCAATGAGAAACGTGGAGCGTTAACTCCTTTAACCAATGAGAGTGGCTTGTTAACAGCCAATCAGATTCTCCTGAATGGACCAATCCGATATCACTATTATCGGCCAATCAGAAGTGCAGGATTAGAACCCTGCTATTCCTAAAGGTTTGATAAAACTTTATTCAAGCGTTTTATTAGTTCATAACAGTATGGACATAGAATTTTTTTATGTCTTCTTCCAGAATATTTTTTGATATCTCAGTTTAGCCTTCAGTGCTGGTTCATTCATGTTTTCCATTCAAGTAGTAACTAGATCCAAATCTATTTAATTTCCAAGCCCAGAAAAGGTCATGAAACTACAAGTTTAACTCAAAGACTACTTTTTTATTTAGTAAAGTTCATCCAGAGATTAAATTGTATAGTTGGTTGAAGTTCTCAAACTTCTTTTATTATATTTTTCCAATGTAAATATTTAAAAGAGATGATTTTGACATACATAATATGCAGAAACAGCACTGGATAGAAAATTGCCCCCCACAGTGTCAAAACTTGCTTTGCATATCAAGAAAACCACCTGGATTTGACCAATATGGACAATACTGAACTGAATTTGCATTGGCCATGGTAGATGTGCTGATGCTCCCTATAAGTGAGGCAAAATACCAATTGTGACTGTGGGGCCCAAAAACAAATTATGCAACATATAATGACAGAGTGCCAAAATAGAGCCTATCATGGAGACTTCCTGATTGTGACAAATAAAGCAAAACATTATATCTGTAATCTAGATATAAGTTTAAAATATTTTAGATCTTATATTTCCTATTTTATATTTTTATCTCTTGTGCTTTTTAATCAAAATGTGATGTGAATGTGCCATACAATAAGTAATAATGTGATAATTACATATATAAACTGATTTTCAAAATCCATATATAAAATACTGGCATATAGAAAATAAAGCATTTGTTGAGCTTTTCTTTGGCATAATTATGTTAGATATGATTTCCATATCTTTGCTTTCTACAAAGTGTTTTTATACTGATTTTTAGTACAAAAACAACAAATCAGAGAAATTAAGAATATTAGTTGCATAATTGGATGTGGTTTAGAATTATAATACACAGCAGGCAGTAACATCTAGCTTATCTTGCCTAGATTGGAGATTTTCTGAATTAGGTCTGGTTAGTAGTTAAATAGAAAGGCAGGAAGAATTCTATAGTTGTAGGTTGGACAAACCATTAGTTGAACATTTTTTTAAAATCCCAGAGAAGGCAGTGAGCCACTATTTCCATACAGCTTTGAAGAAATGGGTAGGTCCATGTACTCATCAGGAACTGAACCTGCATTGAAATATCTTTATCTTAATATTGGCTATCCTCACATTAGGTTTATGGTCATTTCTGTAATATGCTTATTCTTTTTGCATATAGGAAGCTATACTCCCTCCACTGGTGGACCCTTCTCTGCTCTCACACCCAGCATATGGCCTCAAGAGATTTTGGCAAAATATGCTCAGGTACATAGATCGCAAAGTGAAAATCTGTTTTGTCATTATTTTTCTTTTGCAAGAATAATTTATATCAAGTAATGATTATGACGGAGTAAAAGACTGGTATAAGAATGCTTAGTAATCTTGCAAATCAATTCATACTGTTACTAACCTTTTTGCAGTAAGTGAAGAACTCTTTTGCTCGTGCAACACCATTCTGCCTTTCTATGCTGAATGCCAAAGCTCACCCTGACTCTTCTCATTATCACCTGGTTTTTCACCCTTGGCAGAGAAGAAGCACCATTCTGTTCACTATCCTATATAGGGTTTAGTGCAGCTGCCTGCATACACAAATTCCTTGTTTATAGCTATCAGGAAAGTGCTTAAATACTAGGCTCGTTTAAAGCACATGCACATTTAATTACTGGCATTGTCATATTACTGTGAATTCATATCTGTACAAAAGTATTTCTAAACAGACAACGAGTAAATTATAATGGAGGAAAAATGGCATACATCTTACTTAAAGCTAAGAAAAAAAAGTAAATGTTCAGTAACTGCTTAATTGCTTTTTAAAATCATGTCTTACATATGAGTACATAGAAAGTGTAAAATACAGACTTCCCTTATATTTAAAATGTACATACATTCTTGTAAAAATACTTTGTGGGGTGAGTGGCAATGATAACCTATTCCAATTATTTTATACATAGCTATGCATATGAATGTCTAAAGCAGGGCTGTCAAACTCCTGGCCTGCGGGCTGGATACATCATGCACTGGCCACACCCAGTTAAGCGAAGGGGGAAAAGTCCCAATACATCACATGACACTGCTGGTCTAAAGGATGTCATGAGTCCATTTGTATTAAGTCAGGAAGTTAATCTATTTTAAATTAAATTTGATTTGACAGTAGATTTTTCCCCCTCTTAATGAAATTGGGATGATTGTAATACAATACAGTAGTAATAGCTCACACTACAGCCTCACTACTTTGATGAATTAAATAGTATATAAATCAAATAAATGATGATTGCTAGGATGGGAGAACTGTTGTGATAAACAACCGTAAAGATGTATACACACCACACATGGAAAAAAACCAGCAACATAGAACTATAGGGCAAGGAAAAGATGGTAGATGGAAGAACAATTGTGATAGAAATTTCCTTCAAATTCTTCATTTATCCATCTTAAGAGAAAACAATGGAATGTGGAGGAATACCTTTGTACTCTTACAGTATGTTGGCTGATGATTAAGAAAGAGGAAACCAGGTTGGCGAAGACATTTGACAACAGTCATTGTTCATTTTGGATATCAACAATTTGACCATTGCATTAAGTGATAAATAGCATTTCTGTTCTTTTATTTTCCAGAAAGAAGAATCTGTTGAACAGCCAGAGATTCGATATGATGAATTTGGTTTCCGAGTTGGCAAAGAAGGCAAGTTCTTCATTTCTGAAAGGCTTGATTTGTGATGAGATCCCTCTCAGTTTCTCATTTAGAAATTTTTAATTCCCATTACAGTATTTCATTTCTTTAACTTTATTATTTTTATTTAATATTTTGAAAGAATATCAATGAAAAGGATATGTCAGATAAATAGATATAAAATAAATAAGTCTTATGTCATTTCTTGTTTAGGACTATACTTTAAAATGACTTTGAGTGTGAAGAAGAAGCCATTTTTAACTATGAAAATTATGAATTTGGGATCTTGTTAGTTGTGAGAGCGTACATATGTATGCATGAATTTTGTTTGAAATGCATGCAAGTAAACAGCTAAAAAAAGTATTGGAGATACAACTTCTTCAAGCACATTCGGGATTTCTCCTACAAATTTTTTTGTGGGAGGGGAGATCAGATTACCGTATATACTTGAGTATAAGTCGACCCGAATATAAGCCAAGGCACCCAATTTTACCACAAAAAACTGGGAAAACTTATTGACTCGAGTATAAGTCGAGGGTGGGAAATGCAGCAGCTACTGGTAAATTTCAAAAATAAAAATAGATACCAATAAAATTACATTAATTGAGGCATCAGTAGGTTAAATGTTTTTGAATATTTATTTCAAAGAAAAACAGTAAACTAGCTCTGTAAGTGGAAAAGAGAGCCAACAAAACCAATATGGTATCAACAATAACTTTAAAAGTACAAAAACCTTAGCTCAATCAGCAACCAAGCTAAAACACAAGAGTTAAAATCCTTCAAAACTGGATTCCTCCTCATCATCTGTATGTTATATTTACGGACAAAAGTGGATATTCATTCAGGCTAGAGTGCTTTAAAATGTAAATGAGGTTAGTTTCACACACACATGCACACCATTTCGCTTTCCATAAACTAATTTTTTAGTGCATGACAGATGAAGTGCCTGACAGATGAAAGTCCTCTTAGGAAACTTTAGATCTTAACTGGCATTACATTTAAAATCAAACATGTTCACATTCTTAACATTTTTCCATGGCAAAGTGTTTCTCAAATAATCCATAATAATGCCGCGGGAGGGAATTATTGTCTAATTAAAACTTTCACTAGGACAGTTGAGAATAAGTTTGATGTTCACAATTTCCTCTTTGAAAGAGACCAGTAAATAGGGAACAAGAAGATGAAGAAAAAGAAGTGTGTTTTTTCACACTTTTCACACTGAAGTGAACAAAAATGGCATCATAGGAACAAGCTTATTCTCAGCCCAAAGGTTTGTTTCTGATTTCTTCCCTGATTTAAGGGAAATTTGGGAAACGATCTCACTATCATGAAAGGTTTGATTGATTCACTAACCCAAAAGATGATGATGATGACAGTGGTAGGCAGGAGTCACTCTCTCCCTTGCAAGAAAAAAGCATGTGTATGTGCTGCATGTACATCCTGTTTTGGAGAGCCACCATCTCTTTCACAGCTCTCCCTCATGCCTCCATTGCATGTGCACACATGCCATGGCTCAGTAGTAGGTCAACATACAGATGTCACACTGGGTTCCCTCCTCAAAAGGAACATCCAACCTTTCTTGAGAAGTACAAACTTCATCTGTTCAGGATTGTGGTGACAAAGGTGAAGGAGGATGGGGCTGAGAGAAGGGAAGGAAAGAAAAGATCATTGACAGGGAGAAAGACAGGGAGAAACACCTGGAAGTGTGAGCCCTCGAGTTTCCTTAGGGAAGACCAGACAACAAGGGGAGAGGAGAGGAGGAGGAGGAGGAGGAGAGTTAAAAAAAAAGAGTGGGAAGCCAACTCACACGTGCCATCAAAGCGGGTTGCTGTGGTATCCAGGACTGAGAAGGACGGGAGCCGAGACAGGGCCCTTCGCTTCCTCTCCCCGAGACAGGCCAGGGGGAAGCGGGGCTTTCTCCGCCTGCTGCTGCCAGAGGGATGTGGGGGGGAGTGCGGGGAAAGGGGGTTCGTGCCGAGGCTCCGCAAGCCACCGCCACCTCCTCCAGACGAGCGCCCTGACGGGAGGCGATCGCAGCCGCGATGGCAGAGACCCCGAGGTCAGACAGAGACGAGGGGCGCCCCCGAAGAACTCCGACTGCAGCGAAGGCGAGCAGCCACCACTTCCCCGGTGCACGGCGACAGGGCAACTCCTGGCGCAGAAAGCCGAGAGGAGGACGCCCGGGCGGCTGCCGCCCCTGGATCCTAACTGGAAAGACCCCATCAGAGGGATCAGAGGGTTCTGCCTGCCCTCGTAAGGCGATTGCCAGATTTGCAGCTCCGAAAGTCTTTGGCGGGAACATGGCTGTCCGGGGCAACGTTGGGGACTGAACAGGAGAGCCGCAAACGCCGCGCTCCCCAGGAGAGGGCGGCCCTCTTCCACTCGGCAGCTCCCGCCACGGCGCAGCCAGGCACTTTGTCTCGCTGCCCCTGGAGCGCATGCGCTCTTCGCCGCTATGGTAGGGGGCGGAGGAGGCTGCCTGAGCCTGGCGGTTTGTTGGCGAATGCTGGAAGCGCACAACGCAGGAGCTCGCGGGGGCCCCGGGCGCCCGTTAATGGGGAAAGAGAGCCCGCTTGGGGTCGCCTGTGTGGCCCTCAGCGGGTGGACAGCCGCGGCGGCGATGCTGCCCTGGAGGCATGATCGGTTGCAGCCACGCCAGCGCAGGCCAGGCATGGTGCTGTAGCGGCTGTTGGAGGAACTGCGCCGAGGCGGAGGAGGAAGGAAGGCGGGTGCGGACGGGCAAAGCAAGCAGGGACCCCCTTCTCCAGCCCCGCTTGGGGTGAAGATTAATCGCACTGGCAGCAGGTCAGAGGGGAATCTGACTCGAGTATAAGCCGAGGGCGGTTTTTTCAGCACAAAAAATGGGCTGAAAAACTCGGCTTATACTCGAGTATATACGGTAATCTAATTCAGTATCTACATTTTCTTTTCCTTCTTTCATTTGAATTCATGGATGTGCGTAGGCTTTAATAGAGACAGCTCACAGTTTTTTGCTTTTGAATGTCTACATCCTTGATTCCTACAATTGTGAATTAGGAATTATCTCCACACCAAAGCTCAGTAACTTGTTCTCCAATTATCTTTTTGAATACCCAAATATTTAGAGACTTGTTTATTTTTCTGGTGTTATTTCTCCCTTCCCCCCCACTGGTTTGGATATACTATAGATAGTACAGAGCCACCCAGTAAACTTTTGGGGAACTCGCTGATTGAAGAGCCACAGCAGAGACTGAAATGGCAAGCCCATCTGGAGTTCACACACAATCATGATGTGGGAGACCTCACGTGGGATAAGATTGAAGTCACACTTGCACATTCAGACAAGCTACGTTCCTTGGTTTTGGCCGGCATTCCTCACAGTATGAGGCCCCAGGTAAGACTATTCAAGAAAGAAAACTTGCCTGTAAGAATCTCTGACTACATTTAACTCTTTTCCCACAATTTCTCCCCAGCTGTGGATGAGACTCTCGGGTGCTCTACTGAAAAAGAGAAATTCAGAAATGTCTTACCGAGAAATTGTAAAAAACAGCTCCAATGATGAAACAATTGCTGCTAAACAGGTCAGTACTTTTCAGTGTTAATGCTTTGGGAAATTAAATCAGTAACAACTCTGTTCTTACACAGAGCAAGGACTTAAACCATGTCAATCCCCGAGCTTCCTTTGCGTAGTTCTTTGAGCTTTTCTGACCATGATTGCTGAAAATTGCCAGTATAGTTTAAATAGGCATACAATTAAAAATACAATTAAAAACAAATCAAAGAAACTTCTTCAACTACTCCCCCTCCCAGTACCCTGCCATATTTATCTTTATCTAATTCTTAGTCCTCAGCATTAAAAATATTTAAAATGTTACCTATTTCAGGCTTTAAAAGGTAGGCTCAATCATCTTTCCAGGAATGAATGGAAAGCATTTGCCAGCAGATTTACCTGTCAACTCATAAAACATTTCTATGCCCGTTTTTAGTTGCCAACAGAAGGAGGGGGGGAAGAAGTTTGAAAGAGCAGTGCAGCAGTTTGGAATTGAAAGTGCATTCCATTAATATAAAGATATTAATATAAAGATACTAAGCCACTGGAGTTTCTGCCATGCAAATCTCTAATTGGAGAACATGATTGATGACTCTTGGCTATGGACATGTTTCCTTGGAGAATATGAATTATAATACACCCAGAGGGGTGGGGGAAAACCAGAGTCAAGGGTGACAGTAAATTACATGTATCAGAATTGGCTTCACACAGGTCATACCGACATGTTAGCCCCTAATAAATCCTCTGGGGTTTTTGAAGCGTGGCTCTAAGCTCATGATTTAATTAGGGCCACTGCCAGAATCCTGACTTTACTTTTATAGAGAAAAGCTCAACTGTCACTAAGTGCTCATCTTTGATTTTTGATATTTCTCAGATTGAAAAGGATTTACTCCGCACTATGCCCAGCAATGCCTGTTTCTCCAACATGAATAGTATTGGAGTACCAAGATTACGCAGAATTTTACGTGGTTTGGCATGGTTATATCCTGAAATTGGGTACTGTCAAGGCACTGGCATGGTAAAATATTCTTTTTCATTATGAAATGTATTTGCTTTATGGCCATTTTCTTGTAAGGATCTGTTAACAGAAAAATGAGAAACAAATTCACTCTCAATACAGCTCTTGAACTAATTGTAGAAACTAGAGAATAGGATAGGATAGGATAGAATGGAATAGAATTCTTTATTAGCCAAGTGTGATTGGACACACAAGGAATTTGTGTCCAGTGCATAAGCTTACAGTGACATATAAACAGCAAATAATAGATCATAGATCATAAATCTAGCTATAACCATTAATTATAAGTTACAAGCAACAGTTGATAAATCATAAGAAACCGATAGGTGAAGATAATAGAAAAGATAAGAAAAGATAAGAAATGAGACAGTGCTGTGGGAATTAAATGTTCAACAGAGTGATGGCACGGGGTAAACTGTCTTTGTGTCTAGTTTTTTGGCATGCAGTGCTCTACAGTGGCGTCCTGAGGGGAAAAGTTGAAATAGATTATGTACAGGATATAAAAAATTACAGAGAATCAAATTTTGAACCAATTTTTCTTAAATGCACTCTATATTTAATTAGATTTTGAATTTGCTATTTAGATAATATGTGGGCTTCCATGTAGCGACACCTGCCAACTTAATCACATTGAGATTGTGGCACAGAGTTGTGGAGCCATACTTATGAGAAAAAATCTTTCCTTCTCCCTCTCCCTCCATATCCCAGGTTTGGAAATCCCAACCTAATATCACAACTAATCTGTTAAAGCCTCCAAGATACAGGAGGCAAAATTATTAGAATTCTAATTTTCAAATGCATCCTTTCTATTCTGTCATTGAACATATAAGACTGTCTTGTACTTAAATGGTATTCTTTTAAGCAGAAAGAATTTTTGTGATAACAAGTGCCTTAATGCTTACTATTAGATCTTCTCTTCCTTTATGCTAGGTAGTGGCTTCCTTGCTTCTCTTCTTAGAAGAGGAAGATGCCTTTTGGATGATGTGTGCTATCATTGAAGATATGGTGCCAGCCTCCTACTTCAGTACCACCTTGATGGGAGTCCAGACTGATCAACGTGTCCTGCGTCATCTCATTGTGCAATACCTGCCACAGCTGGACAAACTTCTTCAGGAACATGACATTGGTAAAGTCCTTGTCTGGTAATTTTTTTAGTTTGATGAGATGGATACATGCTGAATAAACAAGATTTTGAGAGTTTAAAGTGGGGCAGTTATAATAAACTCAGTGGCAGTTTAATGGAAGAATAATCATTTGTTAATGGGAGATCATCCAATTCAACCTTTAGCATGACACATTGTCAATTTTTAAAAATATATCTGGAAAGATTCTGCCCAAGATCTTGGAGACCCCTAAGTCAAAGCAGAAATACATGATTTGTTTTAAATCAATTCCTAATGCTGTTTCTCATGTATGTAGAGTTCATTTGCTATTTTACATTCTTCCTATAAACAGGTAATTCCATTTTTAAAGAAGCCTTCAGTTCAATTTCAGTTCTGGGAATAACAGCATGGTGAACATTGATAACAGTGCTAATAATATAGGCCAGAACTTATTTCCATACAACTCACTTCTGTAAATATGTGTCTGTGAATTCAAGAATGTTTCTGATTTTGAACATTCATCTATGAAAAAATAATGTGTTTAGTTGCTGCCAATAGTATAGATAGATACAGGTTAACAGAGTTGGAAGGGGCCAACTCTGGAACGTAATCACCAAACTAGTAGTAACACCAGTTGAATCCCACCCCTGCTTCCAGTGATGAAGCTTCCACAACTTCTGAAGGCAAGCTATTCCATTGGTTGATTGCTCTCACTTTCAGAACATTTCTCCTTATTTCCAGGTTGAATCTCTCCTTGTTCAATTTCCATCCAATATGCCTTCTCTGGCCTTCAATTTCACCACCTCTTCTCTGTGGCAGCTGCATTAAGTCTCCCCTGGACTAATACAGTGTATTTTCTTCTACGTTGCTTAAAGCAGTAATGTTAATGTTCTTGTTTATGTTGGAAATGAAAAGAGCAAGCATGCAGTTGACAGATAAACAGATGTTATATGTTTATTTCTATTCACAGAGCTTTCCCTCATTACCCTACATTGGTTTCTTACATCATTTGCTAGTGTGGTGCATATCAAGCTGTTGCTGCGTATCTGGGACTATTTCTTCTACCAAGGCTCTATTGTTCTCTTTCAGGTTACACTGGGTATGCTCAGTTTAAAGGTAACCAACGTTTTATAAAATTTCTTAACTTCCACTTTTTCTTTCGCTCATGGATGGAATGGGCATACTATGTGGGGTGGCTAGAATTCAAGATTTCTTACCATACCGAGGATCTTTTATTCTTCAGGAAAGAATAAAAAGAATGAAAAGTTATCATATTTTGCTCACTTAACACTCAGGTAATTTTTGTATTCTCAACATCTCCATCGCCTTAATATTTATCTTTTCGGCCTTCTGTAATGCTACTAGCCTATTTTATAAATGACATTAAATACTATTTACATTTAAAATATGTGTATTTCTAGATAGAGCTAGAAAAACCAGTAAATGCACATTTCTAACACCAGAATTACAGAAGTATGTTGTTATCTTGGTTTATCTTGAATGCATTGATGGTGCAGACAAATAGACAGATGCCTATTCAACATTAATGGATTAGTGAAACCGAACATTTTTATGTATTATTTTGTAACCTTGAGTAATTCTGGTAAAGATATTACCCAAAATTAGGTTTTGAATGTTTCTTCTCTTGATCAGTACAACTACTTTTGCTTTTTGGGCCATTTATGATAATCTGTTGACTGCAACAAGGCTTATTCCAAGTTAGATGCAGGCAGTCTGCAGACCGAAAGAGCCTATATTTTGTTCTGTATAAACTTCATTTTTGAGGTAGTCCTTGAATTACAACCATTTGTTTAGTGGTCATTCAAAGTTACATCAGCACTGAAAAAGTGACTTGCAACCAGTTATCAGGCTTAGGATGTTGGAGCTGTCCCCATGGTTATGTGGTTAAATTCAGGTGCTTGGTAACTAACATTTATTTATGACAGTTGACTATCCTGGGGTTATGTGATCACCATTTGTAACTTTCCCAGCTGGCTTCTGACAATCAAAGTCAGTGGGGGAAGCTAGGTTCACTTAATGACTCTGTGATTCACTTAACAACTCTGGCAAAAAGGTGGCAAAGTGGGGCAAAACTCACTTAACTGCCTTGCTTAGCAATGGAAATTTTGGGCTCAATTGTGATAATAAATCAATGACTACCTGTAACTTGTCCAGAGTGGCTGTTGTATATCACTTGTACAGAAAATCTGGGTGTTAGTGAGAAATTACTTTCCATCAACTGTCATCTAAAATCAGTTCCCGGAAATAAGACCTCTTAAAATCTACTTAAAACAATCATTTATTTGTTCATGAAGATAAGCTTAGCCTGAGTTTGTGAGAAGTAGTTCCCAAATTCCTGCGAGTAACAGCATTAATAAGGCAATACAACTGCTTCCAAGATTTGAATGTTTGGCACCGAGACTACTATATCTTTATCAAGCATCTGCTCTAGGCATCATCATTGGTTAGCCAATATGAAATGAGCAAGGGAAGCCGTGACTGATTTTATCTTGCTTTGAACTACCTAGCCCTTCCTCACTGGATTAGGATTAAGTACAGCAAATGGAAGCAAAAATATTCTACAGGATGATGCATCCAACAGAATAACTTGTCCATGTTAACACAGGAAAATGAACTCACCCAGTCTGAGAACTCTGCATCTATCTTCAACACCCTCTCGGATATCCCATCTCAGATTGAAGATCCAGATGTGCTCCTACAGGAAGCCGTACGTGTGGCTGGCTCACTGACAGATATAGTAGTAGAAACTCAGCGTTGCAAGCACCTCGCTTACCTCATTGCAGACCAAGGGCAGTTGCTCAGCCCTGGAGCTGCTGTAAACTTATCAAAGGTATGTTTTTAAACTTTACGTGCTACATAAGTTCAAAATATCCTTGACCTTGGTTTCCATTGTCTTTGATAGCAATGAAGGTGGGCTTTATATGCTCTGTGAAGTGTGGTACCCCTATTTCAACTCTGTATCACTTTTGTCATTTGCATTTCCTCTCCCATATCCATTTCTTGAACAGAATTTTCAAAATATACCTTACAATTCTAAACAAAGTACAATTGCTCAGTAAAGATTTTTAATTACTTTTCTCCCTTTTTATGCATTGCTTTTCCATTTCACTCAGATTGTGCGACGCAGAACACAGCGTAGGAAGTCTGGAATCACATCACTCCTTTTTGGTAATAAAAATTACATAATAAAATATTTAATTCCCTGGAAAGAATACCACAGTTGGAAGTTGCTAGCGTCTTTGTACATTTTTTGCCAGACCATGTATTTGCTTTTAGCTAGGTTAAGCAGAATACTGCTTCTCAGTGAGTCCGTCCTGAAAGGCAGCTCAGAAGTTGCAGCTAATGCAGAACATGAGAACTTCAATAATACATTTGAGCTCCTAAATGGTTAGGACCTTGATACTTGAAGAAACACCTCCCCCAATAGGTACCTTCTCAAATACAAAGCTCTGCAGGTAGATCTCTTTTCAGGATCCCAGCCGAAAAGGTTTCAGCATCCTAGAATTGAAGAGATCATCTGCAAGGAATAAACTCTTTTCTGTTGTGGTATCTCAACTTTGGAATTACAGATAGTTATCATAATTGTTTCCTTTTTAGTGCAAGATAAAAATGAAGTTTTTATACCTGTATTTGACATCTAACAACCGCAGCAGTCAGGTCATGCCATAATTTCCCTTATAAAAATATGTGCCTCTGTTATTGTATTGTGGCTAGTTCAATTAATCTAAAAGTTTGGTTATTTTTGTCTCACTTTATTGTTTTATCAAACATATTGTATGGATGGTAATTCACCTTGAGATTGTAGAATTTTGGGCAAGCTATATATATATTTAACTCATATAAAAACATGAGTTGATCTAATACTACTGACTGTACAACCTAGCAGTTGTTTCTGATTTACAGTAAATGAAATGATGTACATTTGAAATTTTGTCAGCACCTGTAGTAAACCAAGTTTGCAGCTTCAGATAAATTGTTTCTTACTTCTAGGAGAAGATGATGTGGAGGCACTGAAAGCCAAAAATATTAAGCAAACAGAGCTAGTTGAAGACTTGCGTGAGGCCATCCTACAAGTGGCTCAGCATTTCCAGTGTGTGGATCCCAAGAGTTGCAGCATAGTGAGTGTGGAGTTATCCTCATAGACACACCTATATATTCTGTTGATAACATAGATACATTTATGTTTCCAATTTAAGGGGAGGCATGGGTTTGTATGATTGTCATGGAGAAAATTTATCCTAT
This sequence comes from Hydrophis major, assembly GCA_033807585.1. Classification (NCBI taxonomy): domain Eukaryota; kingdom Metazoa; phylum Chordata; class Lepidosauria; order Squamata; family Elapidae; genus Hydrophis; species Hydrophis major. The sequence continues at coordinate 179,483,687 of CM066331.1, read as the reverse complement.
GTGATCACTAAGAGATGACATCAACTTGGCATCAATACAAATAGATTTATATAGTATTAGAGAAGAATATAGCTTACTGCTGTCCACCCTGCTTTCCAGGACTTGACTCCAGATTATACCATGGAAAGCCACCAGCGAGACCATGAAAGCTATGTTGCGTGTTCCCGTAACCAGCGGCGACGTGCCAAGGCATTGTTGGATTTTGAGCGTCATGATGATGATGAACTAGGCTTCCGTAAGAATGATATCATCACGGTATGATGGGCAGGACCAACATAATAAGACCTTAGACAGAGGGAAATTGAGAGGAAATATTACTATAATATTGTATGATTAGGGAACAACAGATATACTGAATTTGTTTTTATTTGTTTTATTTGTTCTAGACAAAACAATAACTGAAAAAAACCCAAAATCATAATTACATATTTACATAAATGGGGAGGTCCTTGGTAACTCTCTGAGCTTGGTTATTTTCTTGCAGAAATTTCATTACCCAAACTAGGTATCAGGGTTTTGCTCTCAGTTTATATTCTAGTAGTTTGCCTGTCAGTGTTGGTGGGGGTGGTCTCACAGGTTCTTTGGTTGGGCTATTTACTATTAGCTTGTTTGGCAGTTCCTTGATTGGGCTATTGTTTACTTCTTGATTGTTGGTTTGATATTAATCTTGGAGTTAATCTATACTCATCTGGGTGTTGATTGCTGGTAGGGAAGTGTTTTCATCTTTTGTTGGCTTGTCTCTTTTACACAATATGTGATTATGTTTATGTGTCTATTGATGACTAATTTGTCAGAGTGACAGCTTCTAGAAATTCTCTAGTATTTTTGGACTTGGCTTGGTCTAGAATGATCCAGCTTCCCAGTTTAAATAAATTAGGAATTCATAGACACATAGACATGAATCTCAGAATCTGCCATTTTCATTTTTCCTGAAACTCTTTGTTCTACAGTACCATGGAGAATTTAAAAAGAAATGGGTGACTGAATATAAGTCAGTTATTCTCTTCTTTATGGTCTTTTACAATTAAACAGCAAAGTTGTGCCCAAACCATGACAGATACACTTGAATTCCCTTCACCTTTCATTTCCTATTCTTTTTTGCCATTTTTTCTGTCTTTTTCTCTGTGTAATTATTATTTTTCCTTTCCATTTCTGTAGATTATATCCCAGAAAGATGAACACTGTTGGGTGGGTGAGCTGAATGGCTTGAGAGGTGAGTGAAAATGAGACTTCCAAATTTTTTTTTTTTTAATTTACAGGTTAACTAGCTGAAGTTTTATATTTTTACCTCTTTTTTAAAAAATAGGTTGGTTTCCTGCAAAATTTGTAGAGATCCTTGATGAACGAAGCAAAGAGGTAATCTACATATTTTATGGCTGAATCTTGGTCAGTCATTCTATTATATTTTGGTCCAAATGCAAATCAAAGGTATTCAAAATGTAAGAAAACCAGGGAATTAATTAAAAATACTATAAGAGCTAATTCAAAAGTTGTAAGAAACATTTTAAGAAAAGCAAGTGAAAAGGCAAATAGTAGGAAATTATTTAGAAATACTGTAGCAGCTTCACCCATCCTCTTAACCGAATAACATAGTTGAAAGGGGCCTTGAAGTTCTAGTCCAACCCCATGCTGAAAGAGGAGACCCCATGCCAGTGCTATAGTGTAATATTCCAGGCAAGTGGCTGTCCAGTCTCTTCTTAAAAACCTCCAGTAATGGAGCACCCTGAACATCTGAAGGCAAGCTTAGCCAGGTGATAGAACTTGCTGACAATACATTTGATTTCACTGCATTGTCACACCTAAACTTAATGCATGGGAATCCATCCACAGATCATCAGAACAGAAAAGGCAGACTGATTGATTATTTGCCATGAAGTTGTTTTCAACTCCCAAGTGACCATATAGATTTTCTTCGTGGCAATCTAGTCCTAACCTGGAATCTCAGATTTTCCAATGAAGCAGTCATCACTGCTTGTCTTTTTCTCTTTCCTTCCAACTTTCCAAGCATTAGAGGCTTTTTCAGAGAGATAGGTCATCATATAATGTATCCCAAGTACGTTAATTTGAGCTTCATTATTTTCCTCAAATGAGAACTAAACAAATCTTTATCATGAATATCACTTTCTTGGCTGAGCTCCCTCCAGGTGATTCAGAGACTAAAATCTCATTTCTTCCAGTACTCTGTTGCTGGAGACGATTCAGTTACAGAAGCTATCACGGACTTGGTTCGAGGGACCCTTTGCCCAGCCCTCAAGGCTATATTTGAACAGGGACTGAAGAGACCGTCTCTGCTGGGTGGTGCTTGTCACCCCTGGCTCTTCATTGAAGAGGTAAGGAGAGCAATTACTATTGGCAGGATCTTTGAAAATATTGCTAGTCCTTGCTTAGTGACCTCCTCATACAATGACCATTTGCAAGTGCAATGTTGAGGGAAAATAACATTGCAACCATTTATGACTGCAGGTTTGTAAAGAAAAGGAAAGCTGAAGTAAGACCATAAGCACAGTTGTGGTTTCATTTAGCAACTGTTTTGCTTAACAAACCAAGTTGTCTTTCCCAATTGTGGTAATTAATCAATGTCTTCCTGTAAGCTGGCAAGTACAAAAGAGAGTGTTGTGTACTCAAATACATCAACTTTGCATAACTGGACTGCAAGGAGGCATTTGAATAAACTTGGGGACCACTTGTAGCTAATTTGGTGGGGTGGAATATAGATTAAATCATTAGCCACCTGTGAGAGAAATAAAACCAACAAGATTTAAAATAAAGTTAACATGTGGGGGGGGGGGTTCTCATCTCTAGGCTGCTGGGCGTGAGGTAGAGCGAGATTTTGACTCTGTGTATTCTCGTCTTGTTCTCTGCAAAACCTACAGGTAAAGTTTCTCCTCAGTGAAATGTTCTATATTTATCCAGGTTTTTCTTGTAATATTTTCATAAGACTCTGGCCTAATAAATTGTGGAACAGAATATTGCAGCATAAATTCCTTAATCAGAATTCTCTTAATTATCTATTTTTGGGCAATACAACCAAGTTTCAGGAAAAAGAAAATGGTATCTCCACTGCCATCACTGTCTTTGAAAACATAAAGACTGTATAACCCTGTTCTATCATCTGCTGTAAGCTAAACTCAGAAGCAGAATTAAAAGAACAGTAGTTCTTATATTAGCAAAACCAGAAAGTAATTTTAGATGTATCACTAAATAAAAATTTAATTCAGTAAAACCACTACCATCTTGTCTTTTAAACCCAAACATACCTGATTTTTTTTAAAATTGCATTATAAAATGTTGGCTTTTTTAACTTCTTGCATTTTGTTAATGCTATTTTAAGGTGTTGGACTTTGCCTATAAATTGCCAGTGAATGTGACTGTCTTTATAAAATCCCTTTTTAGATTGTAGAAAATCATCTTTATCTGGGAGCAGACTTCAACATTGGACATCTAAATATGTTATTTTTGGAAATGTAAAAGATCATCATGGTCCTAGTTATGGATTTCAGGTTTTTTTTTGTGGAACAAAATGGTTCCTTTTTAATCCTCTATTTTATCTCCTGCCCACATCAAAATACGACAACTTCTATAATTGTCTGAAGCAGAGTCATGTATGATGGAAATTGCAAGGACTATTGAAACTTTATTTAAGAAAAAAATACTATTGGTTAGAAATGGCACTAGGCCTATTGCTTTGGCATAACAAATACATAAAGCAAATTACTTTACTGTTTTAGGTTAGATGAAGATGGAAAAGTGCTTACTCCAGAGGAACTTCTTTATCGAGTGAGTGTACAGTTTGAGCCCTAAAATAGACACGGAGAAAATCCTAAATAGGCTTATATGAGTGTCAAAAATCTATTTTCCTATTAGACTGAAAAACCACTGGTATTGTCAATGTCAGTGGATATCATTTTAAAATTTAATCATCCCAGTTGCCTCCAGAGGCCCAAAATTGAGAATGTGAAGTTTTGATATTTTTTGTTATCAAAGGGAGGAATTCCACATATCTTCTTTTTCTTTTTCTGGAAGGCGGTACAGTCTGTGAATATGTCACATGATGCTGCACATGCTCAGATGGATGTAAAGCTTCGGTCTCTCATCTGTATTGGATTGAAGTGAGTCATACAATTCCATTTCAAGGTTTATTGAAAAAGCCATGGAATAGTAGTTCAGTGTATAATTGTCAGCCCTTCAAGACAAATCAGACAAGTAAACCAATGTCATCATGTAGATTAGTGCCACTTTTATTATAAAGCTGTATTAAGATAGTCTTGCAGGTCTGAATATGCTTCTAAGGGAGTGTGTGAACCAAGGAGGGACTTGCCTGAGTCATTTTCGTCATGTCACATTCTTGTCCCAGATATAGGCTACTCTAATCTGACCATTACCTTGGTAGCAACTCCTCCTTCTGCTATCTTTGAAAGTAATTATTTCTGCCCTCTATAGGAATTTATGTAGTTTACAGTAGTTTATGTCTTTAAGAATGTCAAGTGAACTCAGACTGCTTCTGTAGAATGCTATTCTGTTTGGCCTGCTCCTCCATTAATAGAGGGGATGATAAAGCAGACTCATAATCTATCATCAAGACATGGCTAGGTGAGATTGGGGAGTTGGGTTACTTACATCTGAAAACTGTCTTGCTGGATTTGTATGGCATACAGTCATAACTTCAAGACAGAGAAGGAGGGTGCTATTGGTATGCTCTTTTAATAGCTAGATGCCCTGTTCCACGTGGCCAGGTTTGAAGTTCTTTACAAAACGATGGGTACCAGTGACAGGCTGAGAGTTTCTGTGATCTCCTCCCAACTTAGCTCCTTCCTAGACTCTTGAATCTCATAGCTGGCCTTGTGATGGATATTCCCAAGATCTCTGTATGCTGGAAGATTTCAAGATTTCCATTTCAAGTAGAGCCAGGGGAATCTAAGACTTCATGGATACCATGTGCCAAAGCACCTTCTCATGGAGAAGAGGACTGCAGGATATCTGGGTTTTGCCTCAAAAGTAATTAATATGTAACTTGACAGTGGAAGAGATTCACATCAGTCTGTTTTCATGGCCAAGGATGTTATTCAGAATAAATTCTTCAGTTTAGAATTCATGAATTCTAGTGGTAGGCTGTAGTGGGTGAAGTGAGTTAAAACAGATTCCATCTATTCCATAACACTGAAGTTCTATGCGTGGTTGATCTAAAAATCTGGCACTTGGTTTTAGTCATTTCAGGTCTGTTATTTTGCTACTCTGTATTTTGCACAGAGTAGCAAAAAAAATAAACTAATAAGAGGAACAAGATTTCTTTTCTCACTTGTTATTTATCCTGGATTGCCTAATATGAGAGAATACATCGTGGGCTTGTAACTTGATTTATAACTTGATTTTTTTTCAGTGAGCAGGTGCTGCACCTGTGGCTTGAGGTACTTTGTTCAAGTCTGCAGACAGTGGAGAAATGGTTCCATCCCTGGTCATTTCTGCGCAGTCCTGGCTGGGTACAAATCAAGTGTGAGCTCAGGTAAGAGGCTTCCCCCCCCCCCACCTCCCATATTACTGTACTGCCAGATTGTGTTTTCTGGAAACTACACTCTTATTTAAATAAATTCATGCCAATTTGATGCCATGGAGGTAAGTATGTTGTTTAAATATCTCACACTCCAGCATCCTTGAGATTCTCTTATGCTACCCCACTCGGTAGGGAAGCCAGACCCATTTGGACAATACAGTCCCAGTGACTGATGACCTGACTGGGATCCAGAGGAAACCAGGAGATATCCAGAAGGCCTTGCTGCACAGACCTGCTGAAACTCTGGTTGCATTCTGGAACTAAAGGGCATCTGATGCTTTGGGCTGGATTATGCCTGTGCTGCCTCTCTTGACCCTTCACTCCTAATACTCCCCATGGCTCATGGAGGAGCTGCATGTTTCAGAAAGGGCTAAGAGACACCTAGAGTGCTTCTGGGGGGAAATGTGAGATGAATCTGATTGGATATGACTTATTGTTGCTATTAAAGCCTACCTCGCGGCAGTAAGAGTGGCAAAACACCTTTATTTCTCTGTTCTTATTGCGTCTGTAGAGTGTCACCCAACAACCCCATTCAGGATCACCCAGTCCTTCCTGGGACAGGAGGGCTTGTGTGATCATCTTCAGGGCCAAGCAGAGGAATTTGTAGAACACTTGAAGGCCTATTAGGGATGCCTGGGTAAAGGTCTTGCCCTGTTATCTGGAAACAGTTCCATCTTGTTGGACCTGATGAAGTGGGCAGGGTTCTCAATGCTGCTAGTGCAAACACCTGTCAATTAGCTCCTTATTCCTGATGGCTGGTGAAAGCGTCCAAGATGGTGACAGGCAGGTGGTTTCAAGCGGAGATAGATTCCTCACTGCTGAAGGGAATGTTTCTGGGACCTTTCAAGGAGGCCCTGGTTTGCCTTCTCCTCAAAAAAAAAAAATATCTTGATCCTATCTAGACAATTTCTCTTTTTAAGGGAGATGGTAGAGAATGTGGTTGCATGATAGCTTCAAAGGATCATGGATGAAACGGGTAGTCTGAACCCCTTCAAGTCAGGATTCAGGACAAGTTGTGGGAGAGAAGAAACATTAGTTGCAATTGGCAGTGATTTCTGACAAGAGAGAGAGATGGGTGAGGTGCATCCATCAACTCAATTCAAGGTGTTGGTTATTACCCATAAATCCCTCCGTAGCATGGGTCCAGGTTATCTGAGGGACTGGCTCATCCCAACGGGATAAGCCTGCCCCATCCATACCAGCAGAGGAGGCATGCTGCAGTGCCTGTCAGTCAAGGAATTTTGGCTGATAGGATTCAGAAGAGTTTTTTCTGCTATGGCGCCCACCCTCTGGTATATAAGTCTAATTGTTATCTTTGTTTGTCCTGATTTAATATTATTATCTTTGTTATTGTTATCTTTGATTGTCCTGATTTCATAAAACACATATTTTCTGACACAAATATATTTTCTTTTGCATAAATCAGGTATTTCTTCCCTGCATAATAGTTAGTTGGTTATATTTGTGCATAAGATATGGTCAGTTTTTAACCTAGACCTGGATTTTCTGTAGATATTTGTTGTTTGCAACAGACCAACCAATTGTTTAACAACCATAAATTAATCATACTAGCTTGGTTTGCATAACATAGCAGTATGGAAAATTATGTTAGCTGATTTGCAGGCCAGTAGGTCACATTAACACAAATGGAATTTAAGTTTCTCGTGATATAACAATTCCTGTCTTGTATTGCTATGCAGTCTGAAATTTGTAGCTGAACTACACTGCTCAAAAAAATAAAGGGAACACTTAAACAACACAATGTAACTCCAAGTCAATCACACTTCTGTGAAATCAAACAAGCATGCTGTTGTGCAAATGGAATAGACAACAGGTGGAAAGCACAGGCAGGTAGCAAGACATCCCCAATAAAGGAGTGGTTTTGCAGGTGGTGACCAAAGACCACTTCTCAGTTCGTATGCTTTCTGGCTGATGGTTTGGTCACTTTTGAATGCTGGCGGTGCTGTCACTCTAGTGGTAGCATGAGACGGAGTCTACAACCCACACAAGTGGATCAGGTAGTGCAGCTCATCCAGGATGGCACATGGCAAGAAGGTTTGCTGTGTCTGTCCAGAGCATGGAGGCACTACCAGGAGACAGCCCAGTACATCAGGAGACGTGGAGGAGGCCGTAGGAGGGCAACAACCCAGCATCAGGACCGCTACCTCTGCCTTTGTGCAAGGAGGGACAGGAGGAGCACTGCCAGAGCCCTACAAAATGACTTCCGGCGGGCCACAAATGTGCATGTGGCTGCTCAAACGGTCAGAAACAGACTCCATGAGGGTGGTATAAGGGCCCGACGTCCACAGGTGGGGGTTGTGCTTACAGCCCAACACCGTGCAGGATGTTTGGCATTTGCCAGAGAACACCAAGATTGGCAAATTCGCCACTGGCGCCCTGTGCTCTTCACAGATGAAAGCAGGTTCACACTGAGCACATGCGGCAGACGTGACAGGGTCTGGAGATGCCGTGGAGAACATTCTGCTGCCTGCAACATCCTCCAGCATGACCGGTCAGTGGGTCAGTAATGGTGTGGGGTGACATTTCTTTAGGGGGCCGCACAGCCCTCCATGTGCTCGCCAGAGGTAGCCTGACTGCCATTAGGTACTGAGATGAGATCCTCAGACCCCTTGTGAGACCATATGCTGGTGCGGTTGGCCCTGGGTTCCTCCTAATGCACAACAATGCAAGACCTCATGTGGCTGGAGTTTGTCAGCAGTTCATGCAAGGCGAAGGCATTGATGCTATGGACTGGCCCGCCCATTCAATTGAGCACATCTGGGACATCATGTCTCGCTCCATACAACGCCACGTTGCACCACAGACTGTCCAGGAGTTGGGGGAGGCTTTAGTCCAGGTGTGGGAGGAGATCCCTCAGGACACCATCTGCCACCTCATCAGGAGCATGCCCAGGCATTGTAGAGAGGTCATACAGGCACGTGGAGGCCACACACACTACTGAGCCTCATTTTGATTTGTTTTAAGGACATTACATCAAAGTTGGATCAGCCTGTAGTGCTTTTTTTCCACTTTAATTTTGAGTGTAACTCCAAATCCAGACCTCCATGGGTTGCTAAATTTGACTTCCATTGATAATTTTTGTGTGATTTTGTTGTCAGCACATTCAACTATGTAATGAACAAAGTATTTAATAAGAATATTTCATTCATTCAGATCTAGGATGTCTTATTTTGTGTTCCCTTTATTTTTTTGAGCAGTGTATTTCAGGTTGGGGCTTTTAACATTACCTAATTTTATTGTTTATATTATCTATAGATGAATCTTAAATCCTAACTGCTGGGTTTAATTCTGTCACAGGGTCCTCAGTAAATTTGCATTCAGCCTTTCCCAGGACTGGGAACTCCCAACCAAAAGAGAGGTGAGTATGTGATCTTGCAACTGTACCTGGATTTCTTAGTCCAAATCAGAAATTTCTTTCTATCCTTGTATAGGAGTGGGAGGTGCACGTGACTGGCTCTTCCTGGCCTAGCCCTCAAACCCATACTCTCTTAGGGACCAACCATCCGAAGGCCCCGAATCCTACATTAATGAGAATTGCTAAGATTGTACACTGTTCATAATCTCTGCTTGCTTTCTATAGGAGAAAGAGAAGAAACCACTGAAAGAAGGTGTTCAGGACATGCTTGTGAAACATCATCTCTTCAGCTGGGACATAGATGGGTGATTCCTTTATGCGTCCGTGTTTGGACTTCTTGAATGGCAAATGAATGTTTGGCGTTTATCCTCTCTTCTCCCAGGCAGTCTGCTGGCCCTTTGTGTATTATCTATCTTTCTGTAACCTCCCTCCCTCCAGTAAACTTCTGCTAATTACTGTTAACATTTGGTAGCAATTTGCTATAGAACAGGATTGAGGATCCTGGTGTTCCTATATAATGCCAACTTCAATCCAAGTGGCCTACCTAATGGTGTTGGTTAGTTCGCCCTCTAAAGGGCCACAGATTTCCTATTCAATAGCAAATAAGAGGAGCATCTCAAGTGACCCAGGTTGTACAGTAGTGTTACTTTTCTTCATGGTAACTTATGGCTACAAAGAAATATGACTTTATATCACTTGGACCCTGTACTTGTGGAAAACAAGCACTTTTACTGACTCATAAGTATATTTAAAAAGAATGTCATAACTAGAAAGTGAAGGATTCCCTAAGGTAAACCATCTATCTGTTAACATTTCTTGTGTCCAGGAAAGCAGAGTGATGGTGGGAAAGTTCTGTGGAAATTTGCCTTTGTGGAAAAGGCTTTATTTTGCAATGCAGATAATGCAAGCTCTCTTTACTAAGAGTCTGATGGTGTGGAACTGATATTTTTTTCTTGGTGCTAAGATGCACAAGTGGTTTTGGTACTGCCATAAAGTGCCTAAAAAGACTGTCTGGTGACTGAGGCTGCCATGGGTATTATAAAAAGCAATTGCAATAGCAGTCTGTCCTTTTCACTCCGTTCAGCTGTGACCCAGGCTTAATTATTTTACCTAGATCAATTTTTTTAATTATTACAAGAGAGCTATATTATATTCAGAATTTTATGTATATTTTGACATATCTCTAGAATGGGAAATGGATTCAGGCTTTGAGCTGGCTCAGGGGATAACTGCGGCTTCTATCTGAGGGTGTGAGCAGGGAGGGAATGCAGGGCAGAAGTAAACTCTTTGCTTCATGGTATCTGTATTAGTCCAAATACAAGAAATGAAAGCACTAGTGGAAAGCACAATCAAACTATTAAATGAAGATTAATCAAGATTGTTTCATTTTTGGCTTATAAATTAATGGCTCATCTTGTAACTGTCTAAGACAAGCTAAATGGGAGTGACCTTTTATATATATTAGCCTATTGTTCTTGTTTTTCATATGAACTACAGAGCATTAGTCTTACTGAGTGGATCTGACACTTGTACCCATATCTCTAGACACTGTATGGGCTGAATTATATATCGAGATGCAGTGTTTCTAATTCCATAAATAGTACTCTTACAATCACAGCTTTTCCCACCTTTTCTCTTCCTACTGATGGGAACAGAGGCAAAACATTGAAAAGTAAGATAAAACACAGGTATAATAAATAGTGGTAATGAAGAAATACTTGCCACTTAAATTTTGTGTCAATAGCAATACCGTGAAGTAGTTCTGTGTTATTCATGTGCTAAATGCCTTTGTCTGTATTTTCACCATGGCAAATACATGTTATTGATAATGCCATGACCAAAGATAAGATGTACAAAAATGCTAGAACACAATTTTTTTAATAAAATGGATTTTTCAGATATCTGTAAATGAAAAAATAATTGATTTATCCATTCTTTACCCTTTCCCAATTTCTCATTACATATTCTTTTCCAGTTGCATGTTCATTCTATGTCAAATCCATAAGCCCTACTTAAGACTCCTCCCTGTGTTGCTAATTACTTTTGTTGATGGATACAGGAAGAAAATGTGCATGCTGATCTAATACATGTTATACAACTATGATTATCAGCAGAAAAATGCATATGTTCAGACCAGAGGCAGATTCTTATTTACTGTATGGGGTAAAAGAAGACTTTAGAGAAGATAAATGAGACATTCTACTTTATACACTGGAGAAAAATGGACTCCAGTGTAAATCCCAATTTCCCCTTCCATGACAAGTAATAGCTCAAAAGCCTTTTAAGTATTAGTGTTCTGTCAGAGCTTTTCATTTTGTCTTTATAATTTGCTTATGGTGAACAGTTTCTTCTTTCAGAGACAAGACAGCTGCTCTCATAGCACCTTTTGAGATAAAAGCCCTCTTGTATGATAGCTTGTTACTGTTCTCAGACTGAGGGGAGATGCAAAACGATCATACTGATCTAACTGCTCCCTCCCACTAATATGGTCCTAATGTAGGTTATACAAGTTTTATTATCCAAAAACTATCTTTGCAAACTAGCCATTATTCTACATGATTGGTTGCATGTCCTGCAAAATATAAAAGATGAATACATTCAGTAATGCTAACGATTGGATTTCTGCTCAGAATGATTTTTACAGAAATCAGCTTCACTAGGACTCTGGCTAATCACATAACTGCAACTGACTTTTCAAGATGAGGCTCTTCATCATGAAGGGGTATTAGAATGATATAAACTCTATAAAATGTTAAGAGAATCGGAAGTAAATGAGTTTTTGGAATTCCATGAAACTAGAGAAGTCTCTCTTAGTGGGGAAGAAGTTTATGCCAACAGATCCATGAGTTCTTCTCTACGGAAAGGGAGATTGACTACTAATATTTAATGGCATATGCAAAAAAGTTAAACTGGTAATCCAAGGGCCAGGTACGTGTTCCAACCCCAGTTTTACAAAAAGGAGAAGCTAAAGGAAAGCATCGCCTTATAATGAGTGGATTAATTTCATTAGCTTTCTAGAACAGTTTTATAGAGATATGTACAAGTTTACCAGGTAAAAAATAAAGCCAAGTTTCAAGAGGAAAGACTGGGATTTACAACCACATTTCACAGTAAGCAGGGGTTATGGCTGCGTAAGTTTCCTCTGTGGAATAGCACATGCATCTCCATACCAAATGATCTCCTTTTTCGAAGAAAGTTGATGTGTATGTTCCTTGAAGTTCTTATTGATTGTAATGTGTAAAGTGTTGACATCAGCCAAGCTATCCAAGGAGAGGTACAACCACAACTGCTTTAAACGCAGCGATGTAATGCAGAGATTACTTTCCTATGAAACCAGTTGCCAATAGAGGAAGCTGTATTTTCTGTGCAAAAACAGGGAGGACAGTTAAATCTGTGAATAGTACACTCTCTCTAGAAAGAGCAGGGCATTGCAGCTCAAATGCTGCAGATGTTAAGACTGCCAACCAGTCAGCTCAGAACCCCATAACTTCAAAACAGCACTGTTTTCCATGGCTGGAACCATTAGAATAATTTCTAAAGGAATTGCAGAAAGCTGAAAATACTGTACTTTGTACAACTGTCTTGATTCATGGCAATTCCTGCCTGGTAAGATACCAGAAACAGAATAATTGTCCCTCTGTTTATTTTACATTGGGGCAATCCAGAACAACATTAAAGAGCAAGAATTGTTCTCTAAGTTATAATGTGGATTTACCTTTCTTAATAGTCAGGAAAGCACATATATTACAGCATTATCAAGAGTTTTTTTAACTAGATTGTAACCCTCCAAACTGATTATAAACTTCATCAGTATGAAATCATCCTAATCTCCCACTTCCTTTCCCAGATGAGTCATATTCTAAGTGAAAATCTTTACAGTGTGGACAAATTAACTTTTTCCAATTGTTTTAATGCTTTCTAACTACCGGTAGGTAGATTCATCTCCAGCAAGGAGAACTGTATTTGCCAATGATTTTTTTTTTCTGGATCCAACTTCTACCAAGCTGCTGCTTATGTTAAAATATTTGCTGTTACTCATACAACTATGATGCAATTGCTTAATGTTTGAAGAAAGAGCCACATTTCAACAAACCACTGGAAAAAGTGGAAGCTTTCCTGAGATTGAATTTTCATTCAGAAAACATCATGGGTACTGCCCTTGGCTCTAGCTTTACAAAAACTGGTCAAAATTGGGAGGGGGAAGAGGAAACAAGATTCATTAGATGCAATTTTACTTAAATTCTTGCTCATCTCCTACACCCACCTGTACTCCCTTGAGTTTACTTGGTCAAAAAGTTATAAGCAAGAATCCCAGTGCAGCTGCAAATCATGTCCATCAAGGAAATCTGTGGAGAAGAGGCTAGGAGTTGCAGTACTGAGGGGTGTAAGGCTCATCACTGGCCCTCCTGACAGCTCCAACCAATCCATGCTGTCCAAATTGGGTTCTGCCAAGTCCAAACCTGATCCCCCAGCAGACTCAGGGGCAAAGTGCAATTCTGATGTGTCCATAGGTGATGATGGATGATCCAGGATAGCTGAACTGCTTAGCATCTCACTGTAGAGATCAATTAGGGGCTCAGTTCCATCAGGGACTGCTGTCAACAAAGACAGACCAGTGCTACTCTCTAAGAAGTCTTCCAGTCTGCCTGGTGGATTAACAGAGCTTGGGTGACTCACAGGCCCCTGCAGACAAAGATCTGAGGAATGATGATTGCTGGATGGAGAAGGGCATCTTGGAGTAACAGTGGGATCTTTCTTTGTTGGGGAAGACTGCTCTTTGAATTGAGCCGAAATTTCTGTTGAAAAAAAAAGACATGTAAATAAGGTATTACGCACACTCTAACACTAATGATATAGCCATTAACTCCTTACTACTATTGCAACACTTCAGGAATTACACACATCCTTATTGCCTTCAGAAGACAGTGCTGATTTCATACCAGTGACAAGAGAGGCTTTCTCTCATGTATCCAACAACCATTTCCTCATTCTACTCACTCACTCATCCTTTTACGCTTGTTCAAGGTACTATGACTTACTTCAAAAGTTCAGCTTTCCATCTTTTTTGGGAAAACTTAGGCTTCTAATAATTGCCTCTAATCATCAGGTATCTATTTCTCCCAGTCCCCACACATGATTTAGAAACCAAAGCTCAAAATGTGACCCAGTATTATCTTAACAGCTTCTGCAGACTCCATACATTGTGTTATATTACCTTACAATCTTTCTTCCCTGCAGGCCTTTTTCTTCCATTAGCACTCATATTGTGTGGGAAGCCTAAATGTCATAAGAACTGGAATACTTGCAGTCTGCTTCATTCTGCCCCAGCACACTTCTTCCTCCAGCATAACGCGGCAGGAATGGAATTCTTGGGTGGGGGCACACAAAGGGACTTTAAGAGTTATTTATGGCCTTTCCCCTGGTGCTATAAGGAAAAATCGCCTTCCTCTGTGAATTGATACATAAAGCTAATAGGCACACTTTTTTTAAACGATTAGGCTAAATGCAGTAGAAGCCTTAGAAGCCATCATAATGACAGACCAGAAGTTCCTCTCTTCATACCTCCATGTTCAATTAAAATATCAAACAAATCATCCATTTGCTGACTTGAGCAGCCATTCTCCTAAAAAAGAAAGAAGGGAATAAGTTTGTTAACGCAGTACATTCAGTAACAATGCAGCAATTTATACATTACAATCATCACCCAGCAGCCAAATAATATGTTATAGAATAGGTTATACTAACCAAGTGTTTTACCCACATCTTCTTTTCTGCTATGAAGACTAGTAACCTTCAATGTTGAAAAGTGGATCAATCCAATATATGAATTCCAAAAATTGTAGGATACTTTGCAAAAAGGATATATCCACACCAAGGACTTTCCTAATTTGTCCCAGCAAAGCAGTTATTCTTACCTCAGAGGACTTTGGTTGCTGTTTCACAGCCTCTTCATAGCCTGGTGGTTCTTTCATCATCACTGAGGTGGCAGGGAGAAGCAGTGGTGGCAAAGTGCCAAAGAAGGAGGGGCTCGGTTTCTGCTCCTCAAGGTCCATATGAGGTGAAGACGGAGGAGCTGGAGAACTTGGCTGCAAGAGCAGCTATGAAGGAAAAACAAGGCAGTTGTAATTCTTTGAAACCAAGTACAAAGCAAATGTTCAACAAAGTGTTTGATGATGTAGTCTGGCTGCTCCAGTTTTTACTTTTTTCCTCTTCTGGACAAGATGGATCACTCACTGCTCTCGATACTATCATTTAAATAATGCAATCTACGCCTCATCCAATTCATGATGGATTTCTTTATCCCAGAAAGCTCTGTATTCTCTTGCATATTAAAATAATTTTCTCTTAACTAAATAAAATGTATATGATAAACTTCCTATTAAAGGGCGAGGTAGAATTTCTTAGAAAACTCTTAATAAGACTCTTATGTCCACACCATGAGGGATCATAGTAGTAACATCTATTTGTTTTGGAACATACACAACTCATCAGAAATATATAAGATTAAACCTATTTGTCAAGTAGATTATATTCCTAATGGCACAGCTGAATCCACCCACCTTCAAGAAAGCAAGCTTTGATGTAATGCCTGTTGAAGAAGGTCAAATGAAGAATGCACCAAAGGAATCAAAAGAATACTGCCATATACCCATATTTGTATCTGAAAGCTAAAAGTCTGTAGGCCAAAGTGGGTAAATGAATCCCTTAAACATGGTAAGGTAGTTCTTGGATTACAACTGCAATTGGGCCAGGAACTGCATTGCTAAGCAATGCGATCTGCAATCATAAAGCAAAACATCGCATGACCACATAGTATAACAATTGTAATCCAGCCAGTCCAGGTTGTTGTCGTAATTCCGTGTCTGCGGGTCTTTAAGCAGGAAGTGGAAGAAGTCCCAGGAAAAAAGTGCAGGGTGCTGCAAAGGTTGGGGGGGAGGCCTTGGGTGGCCCAGCTTAGGTCATGTGCAAGTTGGGGGAAGGGGTGTAGCAATGCGGTGCAAGCTCAGGAAGGCTGAAGAATGGGGTGGGTGGGTGGGTGTATGGGGGCCATGGTGTGTGAAAGCGAAGGGCAGAAGAAGGGCATCATGTGTCCAAGCAAAGGAAGGCTAGGCTGAGGGGAGACTTGCCTGAGTTACTTGCAACCTTCCCTGCTGGCTTCTCCATTGACTTTGTGGGAAGCTGGCAGGAAAGGATACAAATGGTGATCCTGTGGCTGCAGGGCATTACAACTGGTTGTAAATACCAGATGGTTGCCAAGTGCCCAAATTTTAATCACATGAGCCTGGGAGCATAGCAACAGCCAGAACTTGGAGAACTAGTTGTAAGTTGCTTCAGTCAGCACAGTCATAACTTCAAATGGTTGCTGAACAAAGGGTCATAACTCAAGAACTACCTGCACAGATATAGGCATAACTATAACTGGTGAACTAGAGTAAATCAGGGAGACAGTTATTACTGATTACAACCCTATAGGGATAGGAGAACTGGAGGATGTGTTGCCTTGCACTTTTAAAAAAGATCATTGAATCAAATTAGCTTGACACGACTAATAAGGGAAATCATTTGATGTGTAAAAGTATCAGGTTATAAAGGGAAGTTAACATCCCCTAACCAAAATGCTCAAGAGAGATCTGAAAAGTAAGAGGGATATTAAAAAGCAACCTGAAAAGTTAAGCAATGTATTTATGGAAGATTTCAACTAATCTGTTTCAATCCACACACTGACTCGAAATTTTGTGCTTGAACCATTGATAGCATTCTTTTATTCAATGAGCAACTGTAAACTGGAATAGCTGGTTTTGGAACTAATTGAGATGGGGAGCAATACTAGGCCTAATCTTAAGTGATGCTTAGGCTTTTGAGAAATAGATATAACTGAACCAATTGGAAACAACTGAACATTCAAAAAACCAATAACATATAGTACATAGCAATTCCAACAAAATCATGGTTGACTTCACAAAGGGAACATCTGAAAACTGAGAAAATGGATGAAAAGGAAAATCAGGCATGGCTGAAAGTGCAAGCTTCCTCTAGAAATATTTAAGAATATATAAATACAAAATACAGATATTCTGTTAAATACTTTCCACTAATCCAGATGGAAATTCAACCAGGAAAGGCAAGCTTTTTTCTTAGAAAGGCATCACTTAGCTTAATGATGCTTAACAGAAACAACTAAATTTCATTTCAGTATGAAACTACACCTGTTTTTTTTTAAAACTGACCTATAGTCTCCATTCAATCTTGGACCACACTATTATTTATGCACCCAGCCACCCACACACTTATTTGACTTTGGCTCTCCCTCCCATTCTCCACTGATTCTGGGCAACGTACAATGTAAGCAACCCCTCTCCCCCAAAAAACAAGTTAAAATAAGCAAGACGGAGCATCTGACTATATGTCATGGAAAACATACACAAAACATGCCAAACATATCCAACAAGGAAGTCCACTCAACCCAAACTAAGACATGAGAAAACAGCATGATCTTTAGCCCTCCTGAATGCCATCAGGATGGGAGCCACCTATAGTTGAGGAGCATTACAGTAAGAGGTGGTTAGGCATGAGTGAAGGGCTCCTTGATCCAGAAAGAGGCCCGGCTGGCATCACCAGATAGAACTGTGCAAAGACCTTCTTGGTCACCTGACACCTGCTCTTCAATCTGGAAGTGTGACTCCAAAAAGATCCTCTTGAATGAGGAAGTGTAACTCCATCAAAAGCAAAGATAGAAGATCCTATGATCTAACTGTCTATGGAGAGTCTCAGTCATCAAGGTCATGGTTGTCCCAAAGGTATTTTTTTCAGGAGGCAACTGGACTTTGTTTTTTACTGAAGCCGTTTCACTCCCCGTACAAGAAGCTTCTTCAGTTCTGAACTGAAAAACCTTCTTGGATGAGAAGAGAAACATCTTAAAGGAAAAACATTTGCCTTTTATAAAAGCACCTTTGGGACATCCTAAGATCTAGGTGGTCCAAGCAGCCACAGACACTCAGGCATCAGGACTAGATCTAGTAGCCTCACTTGGAGAAACTGGGGTTAAACGTATAATTATCATTAGTGTACTGGTGATGCAGGACCTCATCCAATGTTTTCATGTAGATATTGAACAAGAGGCTCATCTTACGATATTGGTACCTGCTGAGAATACCTTTTTTGTCTCACTGGACTGGCCAGTTTTATCAGGAACTCTGGCATTCGGCGGTGCTTTGTGGAAGCCATTCAAGAAAAAGGGCTGCAAGTTGGGAGATGCAGAAAAAGATAAGATTGTTTGTGGCAGCTGTCCAGTGACCATTTGCAGACCTGAATTCTGACACTATATAAGAGATAAGAAAAAGAATTAAAGATCAGATTTTGATTGGTCCATTGATTTTAAAAAAGAATAATCTTCAGTATGCAAATCAGGACTAGGGTTAGGGATACAGGTGGTTAGCTACCTTCTGGGTGGACTCCTTTGGTGATGGTTCAGGAGATGATGGAGAGTTCTGTAAAAGTGGCTTGTTGAGTGATATTGCAGATGGAGATGACATTCTCTGGAAAAAAATTATACAGGTTTGAATGCTTCAGAGTTATGCTAAAAGCCAAATTTCATAGTTACTTGTTTCAGATGCTTGGGCAAAAGTTAAAGTAGGAGTGCAACAGAGAGGATTTACTGCACAGGGAAAACAATATTGGGCTTGCAAAACCAATGAATTACCTAGAAAATGTACAGAGAGGAGCAGATCTAGTTTAACAAGAGCAGACAATTTATGGTTGCTACCCCAACAATATGATTTCATTCTGGTAAACTGCTTTCAGCAAGAACCATGAAATTTTGTTCAAAAAGTTTTATGTGTTAAACTATTAAACCAACCCATTGCTCCAACATTACCTTTACATTAGTTTCTTCAACTAATTTGTGCCTCTGTGTGTGTGGGGTGGGGGAGGTAGAGAATGCAAAAGAGTTCGCACACTTACTTACTTTCAATGACAATGAACTGCTTCCCACTTTCTCCTGAGGTGAGAGGCTCTGCCTTTCAGCATTCTGATTGGTCACAGTGAGCACAATGTGAGTGCCTGTGGAATCTGTGATGAGGGTAGGTGGGGAAGCTCCCTTGATGAAATCACTGAAGCCTCCACCTTGCTGTCCAAGGAAAAAACATGAGGTCTGACTTGGTGGCTCAGTTTCAGCAGCTAGCACCTCCTGTTTCACCATTACTGCTTTCTTTGGCACTAAATTTGTATCTGATGTCTCCATTTGGCTGGTGGTCTGCATGGGTCTTAGTTGGTTAATTTGGCAGTTCAGCTGCTCCACAGATTGGCAACTCACAAAACCCTTTTCATTCTTGACGGAGGTACCAAAAATGGAGGGCTCACAGACAGTAGCTCTGTCTTCTTCTCCAACAACTGTAGCTGACAGAGGTTGTTGAAATCTCTTTTCTTTCTCCAGCTGCAGCTTTAGCATCTCCACCAACTGCTGTTTCTGTTTTAACATCCGGGTGAGTTCCTCAATCTGCTTATCTTTCTCCTGCAGCATCTGGTCTTTATCCTGGACCACCATATCTTTGTTGTTGTTGCTACTGATTATGCTAGACTCCACCCTTGACATTGCATTTATGCTACTACAAGTGTTTTCTTTGGAACTCTCCTCTTTTACCAAAAATTGGACTGGTGATGCTTGTAGAGTAAGCTGGGTCAGGGGAGAAGTCACCATCTCCCCAAAGGTGTCGCCACTGGTTGAATTCTCATCTCCAGCACTTGTCAGAGAACGTTCAGAGGGAGTGGGTGACACAGGAGGAGTTGAACCTGTGCTCCCAAACTTCATGACACCGTTGCCCCTGACAGTGGCTACAACAACCTCTGTGGAATTAAGGCCCGTACTGACCAGTGCAGGACCTGTACTCAGCCGAGCAGCTGGGAAAGCTACTACCACTTCAGTAGTCTTCGGGAGAATTGCTGTGTTAGGTTTCGGAGCAGCAAGGACTCGGCTGGTTACCCCATTCTGCTCTTGATAAGCTTTGAGACGCTCAATTAAATCTGTCTTGGTACCCGACACAGGCAATGCCCTTAACTTCAACTCTTGCTTTAGCTCTGCCACCTATATCAAAGAGTTAGAATTCTATCAGAAGGCATATTGGCTAAGACACCCTTAGTAACTAGGGCTACATCAAATCACAACTGGAAGCTAAACCTGGTGGATGCATCCTTTCAATTCTAATATTTCTTTTTAAAGAAAGGCTGCCACATACTATAAGGCATAAAACAATGAGCACAAAAGTTTCACTTTCAAAGGACAATCCCATCACCACCAATAAATAAAATGTATGGTCAGCATCAAACTCATCCATTTCAGTGATAGTATCATCATCCACTAACAATGCAATAAATAACTTACACCACACATTTTTATTAGTGTGGTTAACAAATTTTAAAGGCAAACACAACATAATATTTAATGAAATATTTAATGAAATGAAGTAAAGATCCTGTACTATAATTTGTAATATTGAGTGAACAACTAATTGCATTCTATATTTAGGCAAAAAAAAGCTGATTTAAACATGAAATTTAGGAATGATATTATCTTAAATCTGATCCAAAATTACCAGAACTAGTAATAATGCTATATGCAAGTAATTGCAGCCTAAATGATGCTTCTGGTATTGCAGTAGTAATGACAATCCATCCAACAATAATACAAATACAAGATGACTCCTAGATGTATAAACTGGAGATCCTAGTGCTTCAACCTTAAGGAGAACATTAGGCATTATATGCTTACAATATCTATTTTCTAATATATTATCCTTGTTCTATAGCTGCTATATTAGTTACTGCATCAGAAGATGGGATCTGAAATACATTCCCTTACATTTTAAATATCTGCTTTGCTGCATATTCACAATAATGTTTATGTTACTTGCATTTTATATCTAATATTTCTTCTCAAAGCAGCTTACAAATGGGTGATTACCTTCATGTCATCAAGGTTAGCAGGAAGAGCCCCAGGTTTGCCTACTGGAGAATTGCTATTTTGTCGCAAGAGCCCATTGGAACCAGAAGAAAGAGGAGAGGTGTTGCTGGCAGCAGTGGAAAGACTACGCACGGCTGGTGTGCTGCTACCATTCTGTTCTCCTAGAGGCCTGAAGGAGAAAGAAAGAGGGAATTGAATAGCCAGCTGCAAGAAACTAGCAAGGGAAACTCCAGGCTTTGCTTCTGCCCTTCCCAGAGCGGGCTGAATATTCACTGGGCAGAAGTGGGGGGTGGGGGAGAGACCCTTGATATGATCTAACAATCTAATGCTTATAAAATGTATTGGCAAGGTGCCAATCCCTTAGGTAAAGCACAATGCAAATAATTGATGCTGGTTCGATATTTGCTTTCAGCTG